>CM028130.1:1237255000-1242255000 GCA_016271365.2 Neoceratodus forsteri
AACTTCAATCTGTCCACACTAACATGAATGTCAGCAGGCATACTCAGTGTACTTTGCAGAGTACAGTGAAATCTGGAAAATCCAGGGGCAACATGAGCCTCAGGCCTGGGTAACAATCACAGCCTGATGTACATGAAGAACTCCTTTTCCCCCCTCCTTGGATGCTTTAGTGCGAGTTTTGAGAATGATCTTTGGAAGATGTGTGGGTGCTAAACTTAGAGGCCATGACTGTATAGGTGACCCGACTGAGTACATATGCATGAGTACTGCTGTCAATGGACTTCTGTAAGGCTGGATACCTTGATGTGTTACAGAGGCTTATCACAGTGTATCAAAAACACTGCACCTAAAAGCCAGCCAACTTCTGTCTGATTGGTAGTCTGTGTGTGTTAGCTAAAATAAAATCTATTAGGATCATTGGCTTACTACATATTGTTGGCTGAAATGGGTACGGGGCAATGTTTGGGTGGAGGGGCAGCAAATCTTCTGGTTTGTGTTTGGGGGGGGAGGTGTCAACAGTTCTGACTCGAGCAGAAGTTTAAAATTCCTGGCTACACCCCTGCACACTAGGGGTCCGATTTTAAAGGGCTGTAGATCGACGCAAGGGACCTGGGTCGGAGTTGGATGCAAAGGGTGACATGCCGCAGGCGTTGAGGCATTTGTGATTTTGCAAGTGAACCAGCTGCAAACTCCGACCCAAGTCCCTTGAGCCGGATGCAGGAAGTTAGGCCAGCCTCCCTTGGTCTACATTTGCGCCATTGGGGGAGCCATGTTATTGGACTTGCACCAAAGCTTTGGCGCAAGCTGCCATAAAGTGTGACAAGTGTCGCAACTGCCCCAACCCTTCCACAAATCAGGCTGCATTGTGTCCAAGGGGTTTGGCACAGCTGCGCCCAACAATGCGATTGACGGGGGGCGTGACCAAGCCGGCATTCAGAATGGCTGCTTAGTTCTGGAGCTCTGAGCCTAAACTGTCAGGACTCTCCCTTTTCCCCGCTACCCCGGGACGTATGGAGAAAAAAAAAAGTGGGACTTAGTAGGGAAAACAGTTATGCCACCAAAGATGTCGAAAAAACAGGGGCAACTTCCATTTAAAAGCGCCAACAACAGGCTTAAAGATCTGGGCCTGGAGGCTCTGCCACCACGAGGAGAAAATGCTGGTAATGGGGCTGCAACAACCTCAGCAGGGACTGTGGAAGACAACGTGTACGGCCCTCAGTTTCTGGTACTGGAAAAATTATTTAATGATTTAAAATACGACCTGACAAGTAAAATGAATGCTGGGTTTGAAAATGTATCTGCACAATTGACCCTCCTGCAAACAACAGTAAACAACTTGGGGGAAGACGGTGGAACAACACTCTGCTCGATTAACAGAGGTGGAAGAAAGGGTTAGTGCACAAGAAGACCATTATAATCAGTGGAGCCCCCGATTGTAAGCGGCAATGACTGAAATAGAGAAGTTAAAAACAATATTAGACGATCATGAAAATAGGGAGAGGCGAAGAAATTTAAGAATAGTGGGCATGGCTGAAGGAGTGGAAGGCAGAGACTGTGTAACTTTTTGCCAGACATGGTTAAGAGCAAAGCTAGACCTGCCAGCGGAATGCTCCTTGGAGATACAGCGGGCACACACAACTCCCAGTCGACGACCACCCCCAAATGAAAGGCCATGCCACATTACTGTAAAATTCTTGAGATATCAGGACAGAATGGCGGTACTGAATGCAGCACGAAAGGCAGGTGCCATTAGAGAAGGCTCCCAAACTGTTAGTATATTCCAAGACTTTTCACGGTCGGTACAAACAGATCGGAATGCATTTATGCCTGTGAAGAGGAGGTTACATCAACTGGAGTGGCCTTTTGCACTTGTTAACCCTGCTCGACTGATCATAAGGAGAAAAGGCGCTACATCAAAGGTGTTTACAAACCCGGACACGACAATGCAGTATATCGAACATGAATCGAGGCAACAAGAAAATGCAGATGAGTGAACTTTACTTTGGACATGGGCTAAATCATTAGTACTTTTATCCTTGTCGTCCAACATTACACAGGATGCGGATAGAAGGAGTGGGGTTGGGGGGGGGAAGGGAGATCTTTTCTCAGTCTGCTTCAAAACTCCTAGGAGGCCTATTAAGGCTGGAGCGGGCGGCCTTCCCAGTTCCCCACCCCCAGCTCTACCTTCAGGCAGGACCTTTTTGTTTCTTTTTCTCTATGGAGGTGATCCAGAGTGACATTACAGAGATTTAAACGATACCTTAATGACTCTATATTATATGCTATGACAAATCTTTAGTTCATTTTTTTATACTTTTGTAGCACCACGTTACATTAACGGTCTGATTAGCAGAATGTGGTCAATGGGGAGCTGAAAAACTGTCCTGCCTATCTCTGCACATTGATTGCGCAGTGGGTTGATCTACGTATGTACAGGGCAGCATTAAGGAGGTACGGGGGGGGGGGGAGGAGCATTTGCTCGGTCTGTTCCGAAACTCTTAGAAGGCCTGTAATAGCTGGAGCAGGCGGCCTTCCACACCTCCCCTGATGCCAGCCCCGGGGCCTAGAGTGGCTCTACAGTGCTCCACCTGCAGCTACTGAATTTTGCTTTGGTTGTTGTACTTGGATCCCAGAGGCTGTTCTATTTCTTGTTTTGTCTATATTAGAATACAGAATCAAGGAAATGTTTGGTCAAATTAATAGGGAGATGTAAACCTATCCTCTTGCTTCATTTCTGTCTGCAGGGAGATGATGTGGGTAGGGAATGCGTGCCTGATTTTAACTAGTGAAATGGTTTTCCTTGATTATATGGACACAACATATGTCCCGGGGGGAGAGGGGATTCAGTTGGTTTTATTTTTGTATGCATTCCAGGTGGTGTGGGCGCGGGTCAGTGCAGGAGACCAGTTTCATGCTGGTCACCCCCTCCTAATAAGGCAGGGCGTTATTTTCACACGACCCAGGGATTAAAAGTGGGACGGAACACTTGGAGAATGACAGGACGTATGAGCAGTAAAAAGACTGTATGTTAAATTATGAGTGGAGGCCTGCCCACTCCTGCTGGGCTCCTCATTCCGGAGGTTCCCTGGGGATAGACCCTCAAGTGTTCTCAATTAGCCCAGACTTATATATTTACTTGATCTGGACAGGTGGGTTGTGGGAAATTACATTTTATGTTTTAGTAGTCTGGGGCCATGGGCGGGGTCCGCTGGCACTGCCACACCTGGCTTTATAAAGAAGATAATGTATATGTATAATGACGGTTTGGCCAGCAGGCTATTCCACGATAGTAAAGTGGGTTTTAATTAGAGATATACTTGGGGGGAAGGGGGAAGCTAGGTGGTGAATAAAAGTCGGTACCACCTTGCTATATTCCTGACACAAGGGGCTTAGTTTTTCTAATAGATTATATAAGCGCCGGTCTTTACATTTCTCTTTTCCTTTTTTCTTTCCTGGTCTTTTGTGAGGGATCTCGGAAATGTTACAGACGGGGGGTCTGTTAATTGGGAGAAAAATAAAAGGTCAAGAGTCGGGCGATGCGAGGGGGCTCGGGGTAGTTGCAATGCAATGTGCTTGGGAGATCCTAGAT
Source organism: Neoceratodus forsteri (assembly GCA_016271365.2). Taxonomy (NCBI): domain Eukaryota; kingdom Metazoa; phylum Chordata; order Ceratodontiformes; family Ceratodontidae; genus Neoceratodus; species Neoceratodus forsteri. The sequence continues at coordinate 1,237,258,590 of CM028130.1, forward strand.
CTAGGAATATATCTGATGCCACTGAATGGCTAGTTTAAAAATGTTATCCTGGAATGTAAATGGCCTAAAAACTACAGTGAAACAAAAACGTGTATGGACATACTGTATATCAAGAAAAAGAATGCAGATATTGTGATGCTACAAGAATTGCATTTAACATGTGATGAGATTAAGCGAATAGAAAAAAAAAAAATGGCGGGGGGACGATGATAGCATCTTACTTCACATCCAAGGCCAGAGGAACATGTGTGTGGTTCAGACCGGGGGGTCAGGGTTCAAATTCATACAACCCAACGAGACAGTCAGGGAAGGTTTGTTATACTGAAGGCTACGGTGGAGAAGAAATTACTAGTCCTGAGATCCTTGTATGGGCCTACATTTGATTGTCCAGAATTTTTTGAGCACCTGGCTATTATGCTAGCAGTGTTCCCAGATAAAATGATCATAGGGGGTGATTACAATACCTATTGGGACCCCCTTCTTGACCATTCTAAACCCAGATTCAGGCGTTCCCCCAGGAGTGTGGGGGCCCTCCGGAGACTGGCGGAGGAAAGGGCCTTGCAGGAATTGTGGAGATTTAAACACCCAGATACAGAGGAATTCTCTTTTCACTCCCGTGCCCATAAGGTCTATACAATACTAGACTATTTTTTGGCTTCTCCTGCCTTTTGGGGCCGAATAAGGGAGATAGAATATGGTCCTATAATAGTATCAGATCATGCTCCTCTGTATTTAAAGATGGAGAAAGAGACAGATGAGGGAGGGATGCGACAATGGAGAATGGATCCCACATTACTGTTAGATCCCCAATATGTGCAACAAATGTCCAAGAAACTAAAGGAGTTCCTTGAAAATAATAAGGTGGAAGACACCTCAGCAAGAACTACATGGGAGGCCTTGAAAGCTTTTGTAAGGGGGGAGACCATCTCATATGCAGCCTTTAAGGGCAAAAAAGAAAAACGAAGGGAGAATGAACTAGAAGCTAATATACTGAGGTTAGAAAAGCAGACTATTGGTAGCTAGTCACCTGAGGAACTGGGGAAATTGAAGAGTATGAAGGGGGAATACAATCAAATGTGTTGTAAGCGTATAGAAAGGGATATCCTAATGTCAAAAGCGGGACAGTATTTCGAGGGGGACAAGTCGGGGAGATGGATGGCCTGGCTAATTAAAAAACAAAGAGCAGAAAGAACAATCTTAACAATAGAAATTGAAAATGGGGAATGTACTTCTTCTGCCCGAGAGATAAATACAATTTTCAAATCCTTCTATGAAAAGCTGTATACATCTGAATTCCCACAAGGGACAAATTTAGATAGTTCCTAGAAAATATACCCCTTCCTGAGATACCTGCTCAGATAAATGAGATGTTGGGACAATAACTTAAAGTGCAGGAGATTAAGGAGGCAATCTGGGCGTCTAGGTCAGGGAGAGCTCCGGGGCCTGATGGCCTGCCCATGGAATTCTACAAGAAATTTTGGGATGATTTGGGCCAGCTTTTCCAGTATATGGCGAGGAAAGTACTGGGGGAAGGGGGGCTGACACCATCTCAGCAGTTAGCTATTATAACAATTTTACCCAAACCGGACAAGGACCCAAAAAAATGTGGCTCATATCGTCCAATCTCTTTACTAAACGCGGACTATAAGATCATAGCGAAATACTGGCAAGGAAGTTGGAGGGGGTTCTACCACAGATCATCCATCATGATCAGGGGGGCTTTGTTAAGGGGAGACAAGCAAGGCATAATTTAAGACGGGTAATGAATATTATTTGGCAAGGGTCCAGAGGAAGGAAAGCTTATGGAAGCCTCCTCGCATTAGATGCAGAAAAGGCCTTTGACAGGGTCGAATGGCCGCTTATGTTTGCAGTACTAAGAAAGTTTGGTCTGTACCCAGTCTTTAGACAGTGGGTGGAGTGGCTATATCAATCCCCTTGGGCTCAAATTCTTACAAATAATACTTTATCACCCCCCTTTCGGCTCCACAGAGGGATGAGACGGGGGTGCCCCCTTTCACCACTGATATATGTGCTGACCATTGAGGTCTTGGCATCAGCTATTAGGCATCATCGGGAAATAGAAGGTTATAGGGTGAATGGAGAGGAGCAAGTTATCTCTCTTTTTGCGGATGATGTACTTCTATTCTTAGCCGATCCAGTGAGAGCAATGCCTGCCTTGACTTCCCTTTTCAGGGAATATGGTCCCATTTCAGGGCATAAGATCAACTGGAACAAGAGCGAATGGCTCCCTCTGGCGGATGGTGGAGAGTCCGTACATATAAGTGGCATAGACATTACTCCTAGAACAGTAATTAAATATCTAGGAATACTGTTACCATGTAGAATAGCGGATGTGGGGTATCTAAATTACAGCCCATTAGCAACAAAAATTAAGGAACAATGTAGTAGATGGAAATCGCTCCCCTTGACTTTGTTGGGAAGAGTAAACTTAGTAAAAATGCAAATTCTACCTCAGTGCCTTTACCTTTTTCAGACCCTTCCTGTTATGCTTCCACCGGTCTGCCTTAAGTCCCTTGAGGGATCTATTACTTCCTTAATTTGGGCCAATCAGAGACCTAGGATCAGGAAGGAGGTGTTGTGGCAGCCACTTCATAGAGGGGGCCCGACACTCCCCAATTTGAAGCTATATGCTTTAGCAGCCCAACTAACATATATTATGGATTGCCAGGAAATAGGAGGAAGAGCGACAGCCTGGGTCACTATGGAGTCACAATCTAGGGTGTGCTCCCCCTATGCCTTATGTCTTCTCCCATCAGGATTGAGGGAAGGAGAGGGTGAGAAGCCTAAGAATCCATTCACCAAATGTATGCTTAAAGCCTGTGGGAGGGCTTCACTGTTGATGGGGGACAAGGGAGGTATATCACCAGAGGGGTCCATCTTGTTTAGTTTGTGGAGGGATGGAGAGGCTACCCCCTCGATCAAACAGGCTCTGAGGCAGTGGGAGGGGAAGGGTCTCTTTCTCCTGTCTCACTTATTCAGTGGTGGGACCTTTTCTAGCTTCTCCGAGTCGAGACAAACATTTGACATTCATCCATCACACTACCTTACTTATGTGGTGATAAGATCCAGGATGCTTAAGTTAACTAAAATAAAGGGGTCCTTGAGCAGAACATCTCTGGAGGAAATTTTTCAATACTGTAAAAAACATGTGGGAATGAAACCACTGTCTGTACTATACAAAGCTTTGTTGACAGCTCAGCCGGGCAAGCTGCAAAAGTTAAAAGACAGCTGGGAAAGGGATTTGGGTGTGGACAGGTTGACAGGAGGGGACTGGAATCTGGTCCTACGGAGTAGCAAGTCTGTTTCGGTAAATAACAGACTGCGAATAATTAATTATAACACTGTGCATAGAATCTATCATACCCCTACCTTGGCACACAAGATTAATCCCCAAATTTCAGATCAATGTCCTAAATGTTATGCTCAGAAACGTACTTTTGACCACACGGTTTGGGCGCGACCAAAAGTGGGAACATACTGGAATTAAATAAATCATATCTTAAATAAGGTTTTGGAAAGTGAGATTCAATTAGACCCTGTGGATATTTTACTCAGGGTACCAAGAAGTGGAGGGGGTCAGTCAGTAGCTTCACATCCTTTGAGAAGACTGGCAATAGTAGTAGGCAAGCAGATTTTAGCTCAAAATTGGATGGCTCAGGCCATGCCTACTATCGCTCAGTGGGCAAATGCCCTCCTAAGCAACATGAAGCTAGAACATACTCAATATGAAGTTCTGGAATGATTAGACAAATATGATAAGATCTGGTCCCCACCTGGAAAGGGCCTTGGGGAAAGAATGGTTTCCGCTCTTTTAGGTAACCACATGTACTGAAGGCATTGTTTTCAGAAGGTGGAAGGGAGTTCCTCTGGCGCTGGACTGGGCAGGGGTATATAATTAAAAGGGGGATTGCATTAGTATCCTCATATAAAAATGGGGGAATTCCAGGAATAGAAGGTAATGGTAAGAACACAATGACTACAGAGGATTAGTTTCACTGTATAAAAAGGTGTTTCTTTAGTTGGATCATGGATTTTACCCAAACTATGTGTACATGTATTACATTGTAATTGAATGAGATGTCTCTGATTATCTGACTATGTAGAGCTCTCCTCGCCCCGGTGGCACTTCTACAAATAAAGTTTAAAAAAAAAAAAAGTGCGACTGACGCAGGGCTTGATGTAAGGCCTGCGCCAACCTTCTAAAATCAGGCCCTACACCAAGTATTACATTTCTGTTTTGTTTCCTGTAGGCTGGGTGCTCCCATCGGCTCTGTGTATGCCGTCACAGCTAAATCTACATGTGGCCAAACAGGGATGAAACCTACAACCTTGACATAAATCGTACCGATCTCTAACCAGCTTGGCAGACTGGCCTGTCTATATCACAGTTTTAAGGCTACTGCAGTCTGAGATCACAACCAGCAGAAAATCTGACTTGGGCCAGAACTGGCGAGCCTCCCCCCCCCCCCAAAAAAAAAAACACTCTAAAGTCAGGGGCAACAAACATGAAAACCATGGCAAGCCACAAGGAAACAGTTATGATGGTATGAAAATTTACTATGGTAACAACTACTATAATTTCTGGATCCAGCTAGCCAAACATCTTTTTTTTTTTGGAAAAAAAAAAATGCAATCTACAGGATACATATTTCAAAAAGGTTGAGCCCAAATGGAAAGCAGTTAAGTTTCCCTCTTTTACCAGTCAGCTATGAAACACTTAAGGTTTCTACAATGACTGCACATGGGCTAGCCAGGGACTGAAACAGGGTACAAAACAAATCAGTGTCACAAAATATTAACACCTTCAGCGCCACACGCGCAAACGTCTTTCTAGCATTCCTCTTGTCTAAAGCCTGAGCTTACCTGTCAAAGTTAGTGGACAAGATACAAATGGAATGCGTCCCAAAGACCACGCATGCTAGGCCTCCCACAACCAGAATATGACCATTACATCCCCTTTTCACAAAGATTTACTGTAGCTAAATGGGCCGGTGCACTCACCTATTAGTTAAGCGCTGTCTTTCATTTATAAACAAAGGTTGCTTAAACATACATAAAGCCATTTTCAAAATTGGCTCCATAGACTTCAATGGGGCATGCCCATGCGCTCTTCCTAGTTAGATGTTGCAAAATGTCTGAGCGCTGGGGAGGCAGACTGGGACATGGAAGGGACTGGCTGGCCATCTGTTTGGCTCAACGTAGGATCCTTTCCCTGCTGAAGAGGACGGCTTTAAAAAAATTCAATAGCTGCAAAGACTTTCACCAGCATTAGGCAATGGACTATGGTTAAAAATCCCACAACTGAATCTTGGAAATTCTCTTTAAAATGAGAGAAAAAAAAATCCAGTGATTTGATTGTTAAATAGCTGCACAGACCTGTACAGTAATTGACCAATAACTGCATGGGAGTGGAAAGTGCTTTGCAAGTCTTGGAACTACCCTGCTTTGGAATTCTTAGTAACTGTGACAGAGAAAAACAAACAAACAAAAAAATGCTCAACTAACAACATAAGTGACTTATCTGCCAGCGAATTTAACCGGTTTGATGGGTCAACCTAGCTGTATTGTGCGAGAACCAATTTACTAGTGATGAAGACTTAATCATTTCTGTGCATTTTATTATTTTGGTGCCATTTTAGAAGCACAATAACACACTTCAGGGTTTGCAGTTACTGGATATTTTACTGGAAAATCCCTCTTATCCAATCAAAATGCAGATTTACAGTCTGATTATTCTGCGATAACCGGACAGTAGACTGAATAATGAGACAGTAGCTCTGCATTCTGACTGGCCTAGAACTATAACAGGATAGTGGTTCTATATTCTGATTGGTCAAGTTAGCACACACACACACACACAGCACCCAATCAGAGAGCAAGTTTGCCCTCCCGCTTCAAAAAGACAGCAGCCAATCAGATGTCTAGTAACTCTACAGCATTTCTGTGATAAAAGTTCCCATTTTCTCACAGTTAAGCTGTAGCACAACAAACTGATGTGGCAGTTTGTTTTTCCATTTTCAGACTATAACAGCAATACTAACAGTGGCCTGGGTTTCCTCAGTAATAATCGAGCCAGGGGGTTAATAAACACCAAGGCCACATCACCCCAGGGCCAGTTATTGCTCCGCAAACCCAGACCTCTATGCTATTATCGCTGTAATCACTGCACTCCCTGCTCCATGGTTGAAGGGCACTCAGCTAACGCCTTGTGCCTCCAACACACAGAGTGTGGGGGCTGTGCAGTAATTACCCAATAACTGCATGCCCTTTCATGTCTTTATAAGTGACATTGGAGAGCACCTGGAAGAAAAAGTATGTCACTTTGCAGATGACACAAAGATGTGCAACAGGGTTGATACACAAGGTGGGGTGGAAAGGATGAAAAGGGACCTGGCAAGGTTGGAGGAATGGTCAAATGCATGGCAGCTCAGATTCAATGCAAAGTAGTAAAAGGTAATGCACCCGGGAAACAAAAAACCAGGGGAAGAGTACACAATGGGGGGTGAAATAACAACAAAAATTGAAAGAGACCCAGGAGTAATTATATCAGATGACCTAAAAGTGGGCAAGCAATGTGAGAAGGCAGTAAGGAGGGCTGGGGGGGATACTGGGATGCATAGGGAGAGGCATCAACAGTAGAAAACAGGAAGTTGTTATCCCTCTCACAGACAGTTGGTGAGACCCCATCGAGTACTGCATGCATTCTGAGACCCCATCTCTGCAAAGACACAGAGTGGAGGCTGTTCAGAGGAGGGCAACCAAAATGGTTCAGGGTCTGCACCAGAAGACATACGAGGAGAGACTAAAGCAGCTTAATATGTATACCCTTGAGAAAAGGAGGGAGAGGGGGAACATAATAGAAACTTTCAAGTATCTCAAGGGAATTAAAGTACAAGAGGATAGCATTTTTCAGAAAAGATATGCAAGAACAAGGGGGCACAATCTGAAGATGGAGTGACGACTCAGAGATAATGTTAGAAGGTATTTTTCACAGAGAGGGTTGTGGATGCATGGAACACCCTTCCTGAAGAGGTTGTGGAGTGGGAGAATTCAAGAATGCATGGGACAGATATAAGGCAATTCCAGTTGGGGGGGTAGGAGGAAGTAAGTTGTTGATTAGCTAGAATCAGCAGCTTATCCATCAGGTAAAGAAATGGGCAGACTAGGTGGGCCAAGCTGTCCTTATCTGCCGTCAAATTCTATGTTTCTATGTGTTATTGCTTATGTAACTGAAGTACAGTTGCAGCTAGTACAGCAGATCAAAAACTAAAGTATATTTGACAGCTGCAGTTATGCTTGGTGCTGTGTGCAAGGCAATTAACAGTTACACACATTCCTTTGTAACACAGTGAGTGTAACTCTTGAATTTTCAGTACTGTTTTCAGGTTGTAATCAATCCTAACCAGTAATTCTGAAATGATCCCAAATGCCCATGACAGCTGTGATTCCATCCAGGTATCCAGAACTGCCCATAACAGCTGTGAAATCCCTTCTATTGTACTAAATCTTTACCTGGTTATAAATTTAATAAGGAGTTGGTTTTTTTTGTTGTTTTTTTTTTTTAAATGTACATCCTGAATCTTGAGGTACTGCCTAGAAAATATTCAGGCCATGACCATGATAATCCTTCATTTAATTGTGGCATGTCCCGCTTCTGTCTGTAACCATTTCAAGGCCAGGACAAAACATCTCAGACTGTAAAATTCACGGTTTCCTTTTTTCTCCCAGTAAACTTATATCATCCGAATATTCTGAGGTTGTCTGCTACACGGCTACCTCTGAGAACAAGCTTTCTGCCTCTGGAAGCGGATGGCCTCCCAAACGGATGCAAAATTAGAAGCAATGAAAGAAAGCGGGACAACTGGCGTCAGCCGGTACTACTAGCACCGAGTAAAAGACATTTTCACTTAAAACAAGTCTCCAGTGTAGGGTATACTAATTTGTGCACTAAAACGTGTTGCTAGAAAATTCTCGATTTCTCTTTCACAAATGTTGAAATGTTTCCCAGTTCGATCAACAGCCACTTTCTAGTGGTTATGTGCAGCTTTAAGTGTCACTCGGAAAAGCATTACTCAAAAAAAGAAAGCTGCGGATCTTCTCGGCTCCCTTCTGATAAACTCCTCAAGCAGGGTGTTGGGACTGGAATGGAAAAGAACCGTCATACACCCTCCACTTTTGTCGGCAGGCAAAACCAGGAGCACCCGCTGCCAACCGGAGTTCTCTGTAGCGCAACTGCCCCTCGCTTGCCGCTTCAAAACACGGCAGTAAACGCAAATCTGAAGGGCCAGGTTAAGCTCGCAGGCAGTTGTAACAGGCGGCATACAAAGCAGGCGCTTACCAGTTCTGATTCTGAATGTCTACAGGCCCACAAACCAAACTACTACTCCCCACATTGTTCTTATAGTAGTACGCGATTTATATGGTGCTACACCTTTCCCTTTTTGCAGCCATGATATCACCCAGGAAGTGCCGAGTCGATTGGCCCGAGGTCGAACCAATAAGGAGGCAGGAACAAACAGTTCTTGTGAGAGGGGCGGGCTTGTTCAGCACGGTGAAGAATATGTCATTGAGTTCTATATATATATATAGAGAGAGAGAGAGAGAGAGGGGGCGGACTCGCGGCTGTCAGGTGACGCCGACGTCCGCCATATTACAGGGGAGAGGGTGAACGAACTGTCGCAGTGGTGTTCATCAGGAACAGCATGCTAAGACGTAGGCTATCTGTGACAATGTCACCTACTACAGCGGCTAAAACTCCTTTATTAGGGTTACCACCTGTCTCTGTTTTCGCAGGACAGTCCTGATTTGGGCAGCTGTGTCCTGCAAAAATGAAAAATGCTACATGTCCTGACTTTATAGTAATAAAAATATTTTCTAATTTTCCACAAAATGTTTAGAGAACTATCATACATTAACTAAAGTACCTTAAAATGATAAGAAACAATAGAAGCAACTAAGAAACTACAATACTTAGTCTTAATGCTAATTTTGTAGAGAAAACAAGTCTTGCAGGGGTTTGGCTTGATTGGGGACTGGGGTTCCACCTGGAGGGACACCAGCCTATACTGGCAGGATGGTCTGCATCTGTCCAGGAAGGGAACAAGTCTTTTGAGCAATCGGTTTAAATGCTTCATTTGCAAGCTTTTAAACTAGTCAAAGGGGGAGGCGCTGACAAGCAGCAGGAAAATCCCAGCCTCTCCCTTACAAAACAGGGTACTAAATGAGAAAAAGACCGAGGTACAATGGTCAGTGGGGGATGCTGCAACAGAAGGTAAAGCCATAAAAAAATGGAGATCAATGAGTACCAATGCCTGTAGTCTGGGTAACAAGCTTCCTGAATTAGTGGCCTTGATGGAGGAGGAACATCTGGATATCGTGGCAGTCACAGAAACATGGTACACACAAAACCATGACTGGGACATAAACATACCAGGATACACTGTCTACAGGAGGGACAGGGAGGGTAGAAGAGGAGGGGTAGTTCTTTACATAAGGGAAGGAATAAAAGCAACAGAACAAAAGGGTAAACAGGGAGGAGAAGCAGCACTGTGGGTAAATTTTGAGACAGGCAATGGCACCACAACACGCACAGGGTTAGATTACAGACCCCCTTCTCAGGGGGAGGAAATGGACAGGGAAATGATAGAAAGTATACTTAGAATGGCAGAAAAAGGGGAGATATTGCTGATGGGTGATCTGAATATGCCAGATGTTAGCTAGAGTGCAGTTGCAGCTGCCACTTCGAAGAGTGCAGTTATTCTAGATGCCCTACAGGGGGCATGCCTTAGACAACTAGTACTGGAGCCCACTCGAGAGGAGCAATATTAGACTTGATTCTCTCAAATGGAGATGGAGAGAGGATCACAGATGTAGAAGTGGGTAGCCATTTGGGAACTAGCGACCACTTGAACAGTGTGGTTCACAATAAACACAGCAATAGAGCTGCTAAGCAAAGACAAAAGTACTGGACTTTAGGAGGGCTGACTTTGCCAAAATGAGTGAGTGCCTAAGGAATGCACTAGCAAATGGGCAGGAAGGAGGGGTGGAAGAACAATGGGGAATAATAAAAACTGCCATCACAGAGGTAACGAGCCTTTGTGTGAAGCAAATAAACAAGACGCTGTAAGAAACCACTATGGTTCTCAAAGGAAGTGGCAGTGAAGGTTCAAGAGAAAAAGAAAGCATTCAGGAAGTACAAGGAATCGCAGAAGAAGCAGGACAGAGAACTGTATCAGTTAAAGCAAAAGGAGGTTGGGAAGGCAGTCAGAACAGCAAAGGCCCAAACCGAGGAAAAGATAGCCAACTCAGTTAAGAAGGGGGATAAAACCTTTTATAGGTACATCAGGAAGCAAAGGAAGACCAAGGGAGGGATAGTGAGGCTTAATAAAGGGGAGGGAGGGTGGGCAGAGGGAGACTGTGAAAAGGCAGAGATACTAAACAAATATTTTTGCTCAGTATTTACAAATGAAGAGGGGAGGTACATAAAACAAACAGTAGTAACACTCTGAATACAGAAGTTGATACCAGCCCATTTACAGAAGAAAGGGTTCTGAAAGAACTCTTAAAACTGAAGGTGGACAAAGCAATGGGGCCTGATGGGATTCATCCCAGAATTTAAAACAGCTAAGGGTAGAACTAGTGACACCACTGACTACCCTTTTAACAAATCATGGAGGATGGGTGGTACCCGAGGACTGGAGGAGGGCAGATGTGATTCCCCTCACAAAAGTGGGAGCAAGGCAGAAGCAGAAACTACAGACCTGTTAGTTTAACCTCAGTGATAGGAAAATGATGGAATCACTTCTGAAGGAAAGAATTGTCGAGTATCTAGAGGCCAGGGGCACAGGACCCTAGGCAGCATGGATTCACAGCGGGAAGGTCATGCCAGACAAATCTGATAGATTTCTTTGACTGGGTGACCAAAGTAGTAGATCAGGGAGGGGCTGTGGACTTGGCCTACCTAGATTTTAGCAAGGCATTTGAAACAGTCCCACACAAAAGATTAATATACAAGTTAGCCAGCCTGTGAGTGGGTCCCAAGATGACAGCCTGGGTAAAGAATTGGCTGGAGAATAGGACACAGAGAGTAATAGTAAATGGAGTCCACTCTGAAGAAAGGGGGGTTACTAGTGGGGTACCGCAGGGTTCAATATTAGGACCGGTCCTCTTCAATGTCTTATATGCTTACATTATGAAGGACTGGAAGGAGTATGTCTCTTGCAGATGACACTAAGATCTGCAACAGAGTTGATGCACAGGGTGGGTGGAAAGGATGAGAAGGGACTTGGCAAGGTTAGAGGAATGGTCAAATGTATGGCAGCTTAGATTCAATGCTAAGAAGTGCAAGGTAATGCACCTGGGAAACAAAACCCAGGGAAGAGTACACAATGGGGGTGAGATACTAACAACAACAAAAATAGAAAGGGACCTGAGGGTAGTCATAATCAGATGACCTAAAAGTGGGCAAGCAATGTGAGAGGGCAGCAAGGAGGGTTGGGAGGATACTGGGATGCATAGGAGAGGCATCACCAGTAGAAAACAGGAAGTTATTATCCTCTGTACAGACAGCTGATGAGACCCCATCTGAGTACTGTGTGCAGTTCTGAGACCCAATCTCCGCAAAGACATAGACAGGATGGAAGCTGTCCAGAGGAGGGCAACTAAAATGGTACAGGGTCTGCACGGAAGACATATGAAGAGAGACTTAAGGAGCTTAATATGTATAGCCTCGAGGAAAGGAGGGAGAGGGGGGACATGATAGAAACTTTCAAGTACCTCAAGGGAATCAACAAAGTCCAAGAGGGTAGCATCTTTCAAAAGGTGTGCAAGAACAAGAAGGCACAATTTGAAGATAGAGAGGGCAGCTCAGAGGTAATTTAAGGAAGTATTTTTTCACAGAGAGGGTTGTGGATGCATGGAACGGCCTTCCGGAGGAGGTTGTGGAGTCAAAATCAGTGGTGGAATTCAAGCATGCATGGGACAGTCATAAGGCAATTCTGGGGGGTTGGGGTAAGAAAAAGTAGGCTGCTGGTTAACTAGGATCTGCAGCTTATCCAGTAGGTAGGGAAATGGGCAGACTGGGTGGGCCAAGCAGTCCTTATCTGCCGTCAAATTCTATGTTTCTATGTTGTATTGATTGAGGTTACTACTGTCCTGCGAAAAATCATGTTTCAGTAAGAAATGTCCCACTTTGGGCTTCTTAAAAGGTGGCAACCCTATCCTTTGTATATAGGGGATACATGATGGGCAGAAGTGTGATATGGAAAATATTTTCACTCCTGTAGAGTGACCTCTGGTTACTCACCAGTGGCAAAGCCGTGAGTAGCACAACCCACATGGTGTATACTGTTTATACTGTATAATAGGGTTGGATGACATAATGTATTCTACTTTTTTCTGTGTTTTTGCTGTTTCTTAGAGTATGGTGTGTGTGTTATTTTTACTTGGTAGTTCTCATTTAGAAATCTCTTCTGCTGAATTAAAAAACATTTTGCCATTTTAATTTGGTTAAAATGGTAACCTTAGCACTCAACCTCTTTCATAGTAACTTAGCACTCTTGCCTCCTACCCCCACTGCATCCCCCTACCCCCTCTCCACCCTTCCTCTCCCTCCTCTTGCCCCACCTCTCCTCACGTCCTCCACTCCCACCCCTCTCTTACTCTTCCTTGCCCACCCTCCCACATCCCTTCTTACACCCTGTGCCCTGTTTGTCTTGACAAAGCCTGCTGGCCGATATCAATGTATTGTATGCATTTTCCTGTGCCTGAAACTGATTACCATAATGTGTATCTGTTGTTTTATGTTGACTGTCCATTATGATTTTGTGTCCATTATGTGTTTTGTACCTCCTATTTACACTTTATTGTGCCGTACTTTACTGACCTGTTTAATCTGTTGTCCTTTCTATTGACGTGGAACCTTTGTAAAAGAGCTCTTAGCTCAAAGGTATATGCAATCCGAGACTTTAAATAAATAAAAAATAATAAGTAGCTAGAGTGGTTTATTTTGTGACAAAGTAAGCACAATAGTTTGTGGTTTTATTTTTTATCACACTGTGCTGAAGTAAGCTGCTAAATTAATCTCATGGTGGTTTAATGCTGAAATAAAGTATGGGATATCATCTCACCCCTCTTATATAAGAGAGAGAGAGAGAGTGTGTGTTTGTGTGTGTATATATATATATATATATATATATATATATATATATATATATATATATATATATATATATATATATATATATATATATATATATATATAGTGGCAAGAAAAGGAATCAGTGGCATTGGACAAACACCATCAGATGACCATGCGTATATCAGAGCGTGACCACACACCTGCACTTTACCCACCTCCAAAACAATTTTGCCATTTTATAAGATAGATAACCCACTCTATGGTGTGCTGTCGTGCTCTGACATACACACGCCTTGGGTGGTTGAAGCACTCAGCCTGTGGCCTTGTGCATACAATGCACACCAAGGCGTGCGTATATCAGAGAGCGACCGCACACCTAAGAGTGGGTTATCTATTAAAGATATATATTATACTGACTCGGTGGGGCCACTATAGTTAGGGTTTGTAGAAGTATTTAAAGTTAAAGGACAATTTTTCCTGGTTAATAACTTTAAATTTGTTTCACATATTTTCCTGAAATTTGGTATGCCTCATCTATTGGGTTAGATCTGTTGATGTGCCAAATTTGGTTTGAATCTCTTTTGTGGTTTCTGAGGTACAAAGTGTTGAAAATACAGAGATTTCCCTGGTTTTTCGGCCACCTGTATCTCAGAAACGGCTTTAGGTACTGGGCTGAAATTTTCAGGGTAGAAAGCATTGTCCTCACAGATGTGCCTGTTGAAGATTTTGTGGGAAAATATAAATTTGTTCCAAAGTTATGATATGTTGAATTTCCCATTATTTCCTATGGGGAAAAATAGATGTCCCACACAACATAGGATTCTGCTTCGAACTAGGATTCTGTTTCGTATGAGCCCTATGGAAAGGGATTTTGCACTGAACAAGGATGCTATGTTGCAGTACTAAATCCCTTTTGGCGGACAGAACCAACACAGCAGAGGAAAGGGAACCAGCAGTCAATCAACCCTGCCTGTTCTACAGCCCCCGGAGCCCCACCCCAGGCTGCATAAACCCCCTCTGGGGTGATCTGCCAGGCTTTGTTTTCTGCAACACTGTGAACTCAGATTTAAACTGACTACAGGACTGAATGGAGTGCTGACCTTTTTGCTTTTTTTCCAGCTTGGTGCTTTTCTACTGAGTTTTACACCCTGGTAAGTGCACCTTATGCTTGAAGGCTAAAAGTTCTGTGCCATTGAGCTACTGTCTTTTGTGCATTTTGCTATTTCAATATCTTATTCAGCACCACCAGCACAGTAGGACACTGCGGCGCCCACTCCCAATGTCCCAGATAGAAGCACCCCTCCCCCCCACTGTGGGACACTGGGGGACCCACTCCCAATGTCCTGAAATATGTATGTAATGGTTTTGCCAACAGCGGGATGTCCAATCCCCGTGTCAGCACTACACTCACCCCCACCAGCAGTGTGTGATTCTGGGGAGCCCACTCCCAGTATACATAGCGTGCCCAGTTATGTTGTACCCCCCACAGTAGTGTGGGACACTGGGGAGGCCACCCCCAGTACCCTGAGAAATGGTTCTACTGTTCCTGTGAAAAAGAAAACAGTCCCCATCTTTTTTTAAACTCCTGTAAAAAAAAAAAAGGTCTCTCGTAGTTTCCCCATCCCACTCTCCCACCCTGACCCTCCCACTGAGCAACCAACCACCCCACACCCCCTTGCCCTATACTTACCAACCGAGGTCAGCAGCTGTCATCTTCGGTGGACCGGGATATGTCTGCACTCTTCAAAGTTGAACAGCAAACTGAAGAATACATGTAAGTGCCACATAGAGGCTGTCAGTGGCGTTTTGAATATATGTTAATATCTCAGCCATTTTTAGTTATTTTTGAACCAAATTTTCAACATGGACTTTTTGGGAACCCACCTCATGGACACTGGCACTGTCATTTTGTTACTCTGTCATGAAAGCTGATTTCACTGTGGCTGCATGAAATCACCTTTGGGACTGAGTAATGAACAATGTTAACAGTATGAGGTGGGTCCCAAAAGCCCATGTGAAATTTTGGTAAAAATACCAAAAAAACACCTGAGTTATGTACGGTCATTGAAATTTTCCTTCACACACATGTAACTTTGCCAATTTATATTTTCACTCCAAGTTTTCAACATAGCCACTTTTCACACCACCTCATGAACAGTACAGCTGCATTTCTGCAATTCTTAATGCCAATAAGAAAATAATGAAACTTTCTGTAGAAAGCATAGCTTACCTTCCTCACTAGTCCCCTACAATATTATGTTTTACCAGGTTCCCAGTTCCTCAAATGCGTTCTAGTTTGTACTCTGCAGTATAGCAAGTTTCTCAGCTTCCAACAGGAGCAGGCAAGTCTTTTCTGACCTAAGGGGAGGAAATGGACAAGAAAATGATAGAGGGCATTCTCAAAATGGCTGAAAAAGGGGAGATACTGTTGATGGGGGACCTGAATATGACAGATGTTAACTGGGCGACATGGACTGCAGCCACATCCAAGAGCAGGGTCATTCTCGATGCCCTACAGGGGGCATGCCTTAGACAGCTAGTGGTTGAACCCACTCGGGAGGGAGCAATATTAGACCTGGTACTCTCAAATGGAGAGAGGATCACAAATTTAGAAGTCAGTAGACATCTGGGAACAAGTGACCAATGCACAGTGTGCTTCACAATAAACACAACCATGGAGACAAGCCATACAAAGACAAGGATACTGGACTTTAGAAGGGCTGACTTTGGCATAATGGGTGAATACCTGAGGAATGCATTAGCAAATGGCCAGAAAGGAGGGGTGGAAGAACAATGGAGAAAAATCAAAACTGCCATCATGGAGGCAACAAGGACTCCTAAAACTCAAGGTGGACAAAGCAATGGGGCCTGACGGGATTCACCCTAGAATCCTAAAAGACCTAAGGGAGGACCTAGTGACACCACTAACCACACTTTTTAACAAATCATGGGAAGATGTGGTGGTACCTGAGGACTGGAGGAGGGCAGATGTGATTCCCCTTCACAAAAGTGGGAGCAAGGCAGAAGCAGGAAACTACAGACCTGTTAGTTTGACCTCAGTGGTGGGGAAAATGATGGAATCACTTCTGAAAGAAATAATTTTTGAGTACCTAGAGGCCAGCGGGGCACAGGACCCAAAGCAGCATGGATTCACAGCAGGAAGGTCATGTCAGATGAATCTAATCGATTTCTTTGACTGGGTGACCAAAGTAATTGAGCAGGGAGGGGCTGTGGACATGGCCTACCTAGACTTTAGCAAGGCATTTGACACAGTCCCACACAAAAGATTAATAATCAAGTTAGCCAGCCTGGGAGTGGGTCCCAGGGTGGTAGCCTGGGTAGCAAACTGGCTGCACAACAGGACACAGAAGGTAATAGTGAATGGAACACATTCTGAAGAAAGGGGGTTACTAGTGGAGTACCTCAGGCTCAGTACTGGGTCCAGTTCTCTTTAACGCCTTTATAGGTGACATTGCAGAGGGTCTGAAGGAAAGGTATGCTCTTTGCAGATGACACAAAGATCTGTAACACAGTTGATACACAAGGGGGTAGAAAGGATGAGAAGGACTTGGCAAGGTTGGAGGAATGGTCAGACATATGGCAACTTAGATTCAATGCAAAGAAGTGCAAAGTAATGCACCTGGGAAATAAAAATCCAGGAGAAGAGTACACAATAGCAGAGAGGTACTAACGACAACAATAATGGAAAGGGATCTGGGTGTAGTCATATCAGATGACCTAAAGGTGGGTAAGCAATGTGAGAAGTCAGTAAGGAGAGCCAGGGGATACAGGGATGCATAGGGAGGCATCACAAGTAGAAAAAGGGAAGTGGTTATCCGCTTATACAGACAGTTGGTGAGACCCCATCTGAGTACTGCTGTGCAGTTTTGGAGACCTCATGTACGCAAGGACATAGACAGGATGGAAGCAGTCCAGAGGAGGGCAACTAAAATGGTGCAGGGTCTACATCAGAAACCATATGGAGAGAGACTGAGAGAGCTTAATATGTATACCCTTGATGAAAGGAGGACGGGGACATGATAGAAACTTTAAGTACCTCAAGGAATCAACAAAGTCCAGGAGGGTAGCATCTTCAGAAAAAGAGATGTGTAAGAACAAGGGGTACAATTTAAAGTGAGAGGGGGATGGCTCAGGTAATGTGAGGAAATTATTTTTCGCCAAGAGAGTGGTGGGACGTATGGAACCGCCTTCCTGGAGAGGTTGTGGGGTCTAAAACAGTGGGGAATTCAAACATGCATGGGACAGACATAAGGCAATTATAGTGGGGGGTTGCAGGAAGTAGGCTGTTGGTTAACTAGAATCTGCAGCTTATCCAATAGGTAGGGAAATGGGCAGACTGCGTGGGCCGAGTGGTCCTTATCTGCCATCAAAGTCTATGTTTCTATGTTTCTACATCCTGCCTGAAATGTGCTTTTGCACCTGTGGCGTGGAATGGTTCAGTCGCTGTGCAAAATCACCTTTCAGGATTGAGTAACGAAATGACAGTGCCAGTGTTCGTAACGTAGGGTCCCAAAAAGGCAATGTTGAAATTTTGGAGCAAAAGTAACAAAGAATGCCTGAGTTACACGCAATCATTGAAATTTTCCTTCGCATGCATGTAATTTTCCAATTTTTTATATTTTCCCCATAGGCCCTGAAAGAATACATTGTAAATCTGTGCTTCCATGGTGAAAGGAATAGGATACACGTTAGCTACATGTAAAATTTAGGGTATTATAAAGGTTTTTATTAAGTAAACTCTTTTTTTTTAGATAGTTTTATATTTCCACTGCTGTACAAGCTGTACAGCTTTTGTATGATCTTGTTCCAAAATAAATTTCGCATTATCCTGGGTGACAAAAGTAATCCCTAGGATTTTTAAGGGAATGATACTCAACGGGATCCCTGCTATGTGACTAATCTCAGGATTTCTGGTAACAGGATTGATTTGCATTCCTTGACTTTCATCAAGATTCAGTTTTGCCCCAGAGATGTCTTCAAAAGCCCAGATAGCCCTAGTGAGGCTGGGGCTATCAGTGTCACTGTGTAGGCATATGCAGATATCATCCACATAGGCGCAGACGTTAAGAGAACGTGTTCGGCCAGGTAATAAAATACTTGGTATGTCAGACACAAATTGTACAGTATATGTCTAATAAATGGGTCTATGGCAAACAAATATAACACTAGGCTCAGGGGACACCCTGTCGCACTCCCGTGCAAATGGAAAAGAGATTTCCCATCAGCCATTCACAAAAGGTTGGGCGTATGCATTAGTGTATAAAAGTGTTATCTAGGATATAAAAGTGTCAGGAACATTATAGTATTTGAGGGCATTAAATAGATAGGTATGACAGACCCTATCAAAGGCTTTCTCTTGATCTAATGATAAGAGAAAGCCTAAACATAAGTTAGACTGTCCCAGATCCAATATATCCAATAAAAAATGTAGATTATTAAAGATAGATCTGTTTGGTATGGCATATGTTTGTTCCAGCGAAATAAGTTCTTCCACAGCTAGTGATAATCTGTGGACTAAATATTAGATAAGATTTTATAGCTGACATTCAAGAGACTAATAGGGCTCCAGTTTTTTTTATATCAGATCTGTCCCCCTTTTTTATGTAAAAGAATTATAAGGACTTGTGTAAGTTCCACAGGAAGTTTAGGAGAGTTCAGTAAAGTACTGTACAATAGGGTAAGTACAGGACTAAGATGGTCCTGCAAGATTTTATAAAATTCCGAGATCTGTCTGGCTAAAATCAATGACTGGATGGCTTCCAGCTGGCTGACACTAAACCCAGATAAGATAGAGGTGCTAGTGATCGAGCCTTGTTTTGGGCATGATAGGTTGCAACCTGGAGCAGATACAGGTCTTTTCCTGGGGTCTGCTCCATTGGCCGCATCCCTGAGGATGCATAATCTAGGCATGATCCTGGACTGCAGACTGACCTTTGAAAATCAGGTATCGTCTGTGGTTGAGAATGTTTTTTTACCATTTACAAAACATCGCCAGAATCAAGCCCCTCATTCCGCCCGAAAGCTTGGCGACCCTGGTACATGCCTTTGTTACCTCTAGGCTTGACTATTGCAATGCTCTTTACTTTGGGGTCACGGGAGGGACCCACCACAGGCTGCAGCTGGTGTAGAACACAGCGGCCCTATTTAGGTCCTGTCATGTGACCCCGGTCCTGCATGCTTTGCACTGGCTGATGGTCAGGTGGAGGGTACTTTTCAAGATGGTCTTGCTCACCTATAAGGCCCTATATGGACTGGGTCCTGGCTACCTGTCGGAGCTCCTGACACCTGTGACCACTGCCTGCTCCCTCCGCTCCTCTTCGAGGGGCCTCCTGGATGTTCCCAGGGTTCGACTCAAGACATCTGGTGATCGAGCTTTCAGTTTCTCTGGGATGACCCTGTGGAATGCACTTCCATCTGCAGTCCAGGAGGCCCCCTCGATCGATGTTTTTAAGCAGAGGTTGAAGGCCCACCTTTTCAGCCTAGCATTTATAGAGTAATTTGCCCCCAACCTGTTTTACTATTCTAGTTAACTTTTAATAACTGAGTTTTGAATTTATTCCTGTTATTTCTGGACGGTAATTGTTGTATCTTCCTGAACTAAAAGTCTCCAACACTCATTCACACTAATGGGACTACGCCAGAGGCGCTAGGACCCCGCAGGAGCCAAAAATCTTCAGGAGGGTCGGCGCCAGGATAGGACCGTGCATGAGCGGTGCCGTGAGATTAGTGTGTGCCATATAGGCAATCTCTGCATTGACCCTCCAAACCCCTCGGTTCCTTTTCTCCTGCCATCGAGTGCATTTCGGTGATGTCGCTCGCCTGCCGGGAGTCAGGTCTTTATCTATATGACAGCAGCTATAGCCATTCAGTATTCAATTAATTTATTACTTTCAGTGTTCTTTTCTTATTTAAAAAAAAAAGAGGAAGAACTTCTTAGCCTGCCATCAACAGAGTCAACCTTAGACTGTAGCTGTGATGGTAGGGAGACTTTGTTTGAAAGCTGTGATGGCAGTGGGGCTGAGTCTGGTCTGCCGCCTTTGCAGTGGGGTGGTGTGACCATGGGCAGTCCAGTGCTTAGGGGGGGCAGTCTGCCTGAAGCACAAAAGCAGCTGGCCTGTTCCTGACCTGGATCGGGGACCCAGCTCTGCTCGACCTCAACCTCAAGCTCTTCTTCCTTCTGTTGGTGGAAGAAGAAATGGTACTGCTCGAGGTCGCCCTCTGGTATGTCTGTGCAGGGATCATCAGTGGTGGAGAGTGGTAGGCCTGACCTGACTTCAGTGGGGTCCTCTGTGGCTCCTTTCTTAACCGCCATGATCATCGACACCGGGCCCTGTCTCTGTCCTTGATGGGGCTCCGGTGAGCAGTTTCACCTCTGGGCTGCTCTTTTAGAGCAGGCGGTATGACGTCTGCCCAGTTGACTTGGCCAGTGGACCCGGTTCCTGGGCCTTCGGGCCTTGGAGGCACTGGGCCACGGCCAAGTTCATCAGGCAGGATGTGCACGGTGCACTCTCCGGTGGCAGCGCCACTGACACTGACCCTGCATTCCTACCCCCCTCAACTTTTCCTCTGCATGGGCCGGCATGGGTACCGCTTTCCTTCTTCCCCTTTTTCTTTAGGTCTAGGGCCAATATGCCCAGTGCCATGTGTGGTGCTGGTGCCACTGCGTGTGGTGCCAGCTCTGCGAATGTTGCTGGCACTGTGTGTGGTTGTGCTTGCGCTGCGGATGGCGCTGAACTCCTCGACGTTGTTCCAGGTGGTGGCATGTCCCGTGATTCTGGCCTGGAATTGCCTTTTGGAGGTTCTTCTGGGGTAGAAGTGGATCTGGATGAATCTCTTCCTGTCCTGCTTTGTCAAAGATGCAGCAGATGACTCATTTTAGAGAGAATGCAAGCCTTCTGCATCAGCAAAGCCTGTGATGGAAGATCTTCTTTCCAGTTTTTCCTCAGGGATATGGGGTCTACCATAACATTTCAGAATTTTTCTGTGGACCAAAATAAACTTCTACATCTGGAGTTCTTACATTCCTCAGTATGAGTACACCCTGTGGAACATACTCAAGCTAATGGTCAAGAGCCTCCTGAAATCTACCTCTCCATTGCTAGGGGAACATAGCCCAATAATCAGCTAAAAGCTTTAATAGATGCCTATGACACTGCCCCTAGGGTGGCTGCCATTGGCAGCAGGTGATTAACATCTCCTTGGTGGTGCTTATCAGTTTGGCCTACAGGTTGAGCTCTGGAGGGCGCTCAGACTCCTGCTGCCCCGCAGAGGGATGGCACCATTGTCATTCTCGTTACAGGCAGTCCTTTCAAGGTAGAGGCCTGGAAGCCTTTGTCAGGAACAAACTCCTGAGCTGCGAAAAAATCACAACAGAGGGTACAGGGCCAGAAAGCGCCCAGTACCATTCTCTTGAATCTGGCCCATGTTCCACCTCAGCTGTCCAAAGTAGATGCCTCTTGGCGGTGGTGGTGAGGCATCTGATTCAGTTTAACAACCAGTGGAAGTCCAATCCAGTGGACGTATGGGTCATCAGGATTGTCCGAGAGGGATACTCTCCCAATTTTGTAGAGGATTTTACCCAAACTCAGGTGGCAGCCCAGCCTTTTTGCTTCTCTGTCAGACCCTCTTTCCTCTGAAAGACTCTGTGGGATCAGAGCTGTAGCAGTTGTTCCATGGTGAATTGGAACACAGGTTCCTACTTCTTTGCTTGTTTCCAAAATAACAGGCAGCATGTGCACATTTCTCGACCTTGAAAGTTTAAACAAGTACCTGTTCAGGAAGGAGTTCACTACAACCTCGGTATTCAAGTCTTCACTTCCTGGATGTTTAGCTCCGAGCCAGCCCATCTGGGCTAGAGTAACAGGAAGTAGTTGCCACAGCTTCTCCATTGCTGTCTTCCAGAAGGGGTTTTCTGATTCAGTGAAGGTGCCAGATTCACCTTCCCAGTAGCTCCTCTTCATACGAGCCCTCCTGGATACCTCCAGGGTGAGGGTTCTTCTTTCCTGTGAATGGAAGAAACAACATCTTGAGATGTCTTGTTACTTCACGGCAAGCGACTCTGTTTGGGCATTTTCGATGCAGCGGATGCTGGGACTGATGCTTTCGTCCACAACAAATAGTGACTTCCAACACTGCATCCACAATCTTCTGCATAAATGACAGAACCTCAGACAAAATTACTTACATGGTAGACGCAGTTGGTCTAGCTTCTGCTAGGTCTACCCTTACCCTCTGAAATCCCAGATCACCATCACCACAGTTGCACTCCTGATTGGTTGGGGAGCACACTGTCAAGACCTCCACACTCAGGTGTGGAGCCAGGAGGAGGAGCATCATCTTCTCATAAATTTCTTAGAGATGAGAGCTGTCTTATACACTTTCCAAGTCCAGAAGGAGGCCCTCTGCCATGAAGTGATCCCACTTTGGATGGATGACAAAATTGTTATGTTTTCATCAACAAGCAGGGTGGAACACTCTCCTACCCACTGTGCAGGAAGGACATTTGGGTGTGAGGGTGGTGCATTGAGCACGTTGCGTCATTTCAGTCATTGTGCAGTCGCTATTCGATGAGTGGGGCAGTCTGGACCTGGTTCTTTTTGCGTACCCTCTCAATGCAAATTTTCCTCTATCCTGCTTCAGAAATCCAGACCCTGGTATTTTCTGTCAGGATGTATTCACTACAGTAGACAAGATGCTCCTGTATGCTTTCCTCCTCTTCCCTTAGTTCAGAGGGTGCTGCTCCAAGTTGTAGGCACACGGTGGCAGGATGATTCTCATCATCCCAGACTGGCCTTGGCACATATAATTTGCATAGATCAACATTTGGTCAGAAGTTTCCCCTGAGGCAACTACCTCTACGAGTGGACCTCCTGACACAGGGACTTCGGTCCATCCTTCCTGTGCTCCCTTCATCTCCATGCCAGGCTCCTGAGGAGATGAAAGTGGGTAAGTTTTAGGTTTCCCAGACAATCGTAGAAATTTTCTTAGCCGCGCATAGACCTTCCACCAGGAGGGCTTGAGCGGCTAAGTGGATACACTTCAGCATCTGGTTTGCAAAGTCCCGTCTGGACCCTTTCGGTTACCCACCAAGTAAAATGTTAGGTGCCTCATGGACCTGTCAAACGCAGGTCTGCATTTCTCAGCAGAGAATGTACACCTCTGTACATTTTTGGACTATCTTGAGCCAGTAGAGAGCATGTCACTGGCTCAGTTACTGCTAGTCAAGTTTTGCTTCTCCCTACTTACTTCGTTGACTCCAGAATGAAGGAGAGTGCTCCCTTCATTCTCTGGATGTTAAAAGGGTTCTGCGATTCTACATCGACAGAACTAAAGGCATATGCAATCCGAGCAACTATCGTTTCTTTCAGCATGTCTTGGCTAGGCCAGCCTGTTGCCATGAGATGTATTTACGCATGGTTAGTAGTATGTCTTCGACACCACTAATCCATGGCGCAGGTCAAATTGGAAGGCAGGATTCACACCACTCTGCTGGAGCAGTTGTGGCTTTCCTGACGGAGATTCGTAATGTACCAGTTGCAGACATCTGCAAGGCGGTGACTTGGACCTCAGTGCATACCTTTGTAAGTACTACATTCTGCATGCCCATGCCAAACAGTTCATTTTCTTCAGCAGGACAGTCCTTTTGGACTTCTGTCCTGAGTAAGCTCTATCTTCTACTGCCCTACTCGGGGAGGTTGATTTTTAGCACGGTACTCTCCCATTAATGTGAATGAGTGGTGGAGACTTTTAGTCCAGGAAGATATGGAAATTACATACTTACCATAATTCTTGATCTTCTTGGGTGAAGTCTCCACCACTCATTCACATGCCCACCCACCATCCCCCGAGCTCACTCGTTCTGTTTTGGTCTTCATTTTCTTGTTGTTCGGGCTGTGAAAAAAATTTTTTTTCTTTTTTTTTCTCGACTCTTTTTGCCTTCGGTCACCGGAGGTGTGGCCTCTCTTAGGCATCATCCCGGTTGTCTCCCACCCAACCTGAAACACCCCCACTCTGGGCCCCCTTCTGGAGCTCCGCTAATGCCTACCTCTGCCTGGCAAGAGACCTCCCTGGCTTACCCCCCAGGGTGGGGCTGCCACGCTTACCAGCACCCAAGGCATCCAGTATCATCCAGGCAGAGGAGGCACACAGAGGATCGGGACCCAGGTGGGCGGGGTCTGGCGGTGGGCATGGGGCCGTGCCTACCACAACTCTGGGGTGTTTTCCTGTTCTTAGTGGTTTCCACCCCCTTAGCAGCACAGACATGCAGTGACACCGGAGGTGGACACTTGCTCCCAAGCGCGCTGCTGCTGATGGCTACCGTGTGCCACCTCCCACTTATGTGTGCCAGATGCAGTGCATTGCCTCCCCTCCAGGAGGCACTCAAGTGCTGAGCCCTGCAACCCTCCCTCCCCAGGAGAAAGTGAGCTGTCGGCAGACGCTCAAGCCTTCTCCTCCCTGGCCGACCCCCAGCAGTCCATGCTCACTCCTGAACACAGGTCACTGGTGTGGAGCGAGGTGTGGTGTCCAATGCCTCAACACTCAGTGCCACCGGGCTGGCTTCTGTGAAGACATTGTTGAATTGACCCTTCTTACATGAGCCATCTGGGCCATCTAATGCCCGGAAGTTAGGGTTAGATTTTCTTAAGTTAGTTTATGCTGCACCTCCTTGGTCTAAAAGAAATTGAGGCAGTTGGCTGGTCGACACCAAGATAGCCTATATGGTGCAAGTTAGTCTCGAGGTGTAGTGCTTGCACGGTCCTATCCCAGCGCCAGCCCTCCTGAAGATTTTTGGCTCCCATGGGGTCTTTGTGCCTCTGGCATAGTCCCATTAGTGTGAATGAGTGGTGGAGACTTCATCCAAGAAGATCAAGAATTACGGTAGGTACATAATTTCCATTTATTGTGTTATATTTTGTTAGGCGCATAGAGCCTCAGGAATTGTGTGCCTTAAAAATAAAATTTGCTTTGCCTTGCCAGAATGCAAAAAGCAAACCCCTCCCACGTGAGAGAATTTGGCACAATTTACTAGTGTCAGGATGTGTCAGAGTGATATGCTTACCAGGAAAGCTAAGCCAGCCATGCTCCAGCTAAAACACTTGTATTTGGTGGGGGGTCATAGAGCTGGTAAACTTCTTGCCTGCCGGCTCGAGAAAAATCAAGCCGAGAGGTCTCAGAGGAGGTTAGGGCAAAGTGCACATTGAAACAAAGCCATCAAACAAATCATGAAAGCGTTCTACCTGCAACTATACACATCTTCAGACACCCTGTCCTCAGATACCATCCATACCTTTTTACAGTAACGTCCAGTTTCTTAGGTATCACCCAATGAGTCTGCTAATCCGGACATTCCCATTTCACTGGAGGAGGTCCAACAGACCACTGGGGCACTGACCAAGGGGAAATCCCTGAGGGGCAATGAATTCCCTGTTGACTGTTACCAGCTTCTCAGTGACAAGCTCTATGTGCTGCATGGGGAGGTCTTTCAAGAGGCGGCGCGAAACAACTCCCTGCCTCCATCCTTGGGAGAGGCAGTTACAACAGTGTTACCCAAGCCAAGGAAGGACTGTACTATGCCTGGCAATTATCAGCCTATTTCTTTGATCAATGCAGTTG
The DNA here is from genome assembly GCA_016271365.2 of Neoceratodus forsteri. Taxonomy (NCBI): domain Eukaryota; kingdom Metazoa; phylum Chordata; order Ceratodontiformes; family Ceratodontidae; genus Neoceratodus; species Neoceratodus forsteri. The sequence goes on from CM028130.1 coordinate 1,237,284,382, forward strand.
TCAAGTTCCTTGCCAAAATCTTGGCCGGCAGGCTGGAGTCAGTGTTGCGGAGCCACATCCACCCCGGCAGGCTGGTTTCATCAAAGTGAGGCAAAACTGTGATCACCTTTATTCTCTCCTCAACATCATGCAAGCCATCAAACAGACCCCCACCCCCGCCATAGCGATGACAGTGGACTTCAAGGAGACCAATGGGGATAATTCTGGAAGATGCTTGAACAAGTGGGAATAGGTCTACACTTTCTCCATTGGCTCAAGCTGCTATCAATCACTGAAATTCACAGTTCTTACCAATAGCCTCAGGTCCTCTTCTTTTGCACAGTAAACAGGAACAAGGCAAGGCTGCTCCATTTCCCCTGCTTCTCTTTGTATTGGCAGTAGAACTCCTGATCATTGCTATATGCCATCACCCCTTTCTAAAGGTAATAAGTAGTGGAGGGGAAGGGAGGAGTGCTGTGCATTCCTGTGCAAACAATTTACTAATTTTGCAGGAAAACGGACAGGCCTCTTTGGACCCTCTGCTTGAGCTACTTGACAGATTCACGTTGGCCTCTGGCCTAAGGGTAAATCAAGTCAAAAGCAGATATTCTCCAGCTGCACCCTCTTATTATAGCAGATCCTTACAGAGACAAAGGGCTCAGACAGGCCCCACAAGGGATTACTGTTCACACCAACTTTTCCAGAATGATGCAACTTAATGTAGCACTGGTACTAGATAGGACTTGGACTGAATTAGCCAGTTGGAAACTTCTGCATCTGTCCTTGGCCGGTAGGATTGATGCATTTAAAATGTTTGTAGCACCTTGGGTTATGCATATCTTATCTCATTTCCCCGTTACCATTCCTCCTGCATGGTCCCACAAATTAGACTCATTTAATGGGGACTTCCTCTGGGTAGGCAAATCACCATGTTATAGTACAGCTAAACTATGCAGCCACTGGACTAGGGGAGGGTGGGGCTCCCATGGTTTACGGGCTACCATCTGATCTTCATCATACCACAAACCCTTCAGTGGTTCACAAAATCACTGTTGATTCCCCCTTGAGGTTGCATATGGCAAGAGGTCTCAGTGGGTCCTTGTCGGCGGCTACTCCACAACCACCTAACACAACCCCTAAAGATGCATCCCACAGTTCTTGGATCTAGAAAAGCTTGGGTACAACTTCACAAGCTGACGAAGGCCTCTACAACCTCCTGAACTCTAGAGCCACTGTGGGGCAATGACAACTTAGGTTTTGGCGGTGTTCCCCCAGGTGGCCTACTTGGGCCCAGAGAGGCATATTTCTAATCCAAGATCTCCTCACACCTGATGGTAGGCACGTAGTAACTTTTTCTACTCTTTAAAGACAGTTTGATCTCCCAAAAACAAGACATCTTACTTTGAGAGTGAGCTCTTGCAGCAGGGGACTGAAGCCATTAACAAAATGGAGGCAGTCCAGAGACAGGCAATCAAAATGGTGCAGGGACTGTATCAGAAAACATATGAGGACAGATTAATGGAGCTCAGTATGTATACCCTAGAGCAAAGGAGGGAGAAAGATGATATGATCAGAACATTCAAACACCTTAAGGGCATTAACAAGCTGAAAGAGTCTAACATGTTTCAGTATAAGAAAAATAGCACGACAAGAGGACACAGCATGAGATTAGAGGGAGGCCGATTAAGGGGTAATGTGAGAAAGTTCTTTTTCACAGAAAGGGTGGTGGATGCATGGAACGGCCTACCTCAGGAAGCGGTGGATATGAATACAGTGCAGGGCTTCAAACAGGCATGGGATAGGCATAAGGGAGCAATACAGATGAGTATGAATAGATAGGCCATTGACAGAGTAAAAGCCTATGGCACATTCATAAGGTAGAAAAAGAAATGGGCAGACTGGATGGGCCTTGCGGTCCTTATCTGCTGATAGCTTCTATGTTTCTTTGTCCATCTTTCCCTGGCATAGTATTAGTATTTAATTTTTTAATAGCTTTTTTTACTTTGTCCTCTGTTATGTCTGCTACCAAGGAACAGGAAGTGGACCTGGAAATATTTGGAATCTGGGTATCCCTTAAAAAAGAGGCATTCCATGTAGTAGAAGTAGAGGAACCAAATATTTGTTCTAACTAATTTTGAGAAATTTCCAAGATTTTCTTAGGACTGGAATGGGAGACCAAATCTCTAGGGTCTATTAGAGAATCCAGAGTTGTTAAATTCACTCTATCTGCACAACTTTTAACTAAATACAAAACAGTTTGTTTGCCCTGTGTGCCATATTGGGCTTCCATTTTCAGACTTAAAGATATGTTATATTGATATCTAAGCATACCTTCTTTTGTTTGTTTAATTTGGGTATCCAGATTCACTTTCTGTTCATGGGCAAAAGCTATAAGAGTTTGCAGGTGGTTGCACAGTTTAAGGTAATACGAGTTTTGTTCCTTCCCTTTCCTCACTGCCTGTTGTAAAAAAAGATTTAAAGTCATTTTTGGTTTCTATCCACCAGTCAGTCATGGTGGGATAAGCTTCAAGAACTGAGACCCTTGTTTGCAACAACTGTTTCCACCATTCTAAGATTAAAGGGTCTGCCAATAAGGTATTATTCTGGTTCTGGGAGATATTGTATGAATGGAAGGTACTGTACAAAGACAGGAAACTGCTAGATGGTCTGAAGTTTCTATAGGCACAGTGGTATCAGTATGAACAGTAGGGTGTTTTTACAAACATAATTATAATCTATTCTGTTTGCCAGGGTCCCTTTTACAAAGGTTTTTGCCCCAGATTGATGCACCACAGAAAACCCATCTTACAACCGTACTGTGTTAATGACAGTGTTCAGACATGCCATGTCACAAAAAATCTTCTGTGTTTTACACCCTCTGTCTGCTGGTGATAACCCACAGTTAAAGTCCCCTCCAAAGATGATAAGTTTCTGTGTGTGCAAATAGGGTTGCACTAGTTTAAAAAGTTTGATACGTTGTGCAATACTTTGAGGGGCATAGATATTGATTAGACAAAAGTTAGTCTTACCAAAACTAACATCCAGTAACAAAGCCCTGCCAGGAAATATGTCTGTCATATGTCTGAGGGTAAAATGGGGTCCCATTAAAAAAATAGCAACCCCATCACAAGCCTCTTCTCCTTGGGACCAATAGGAGGCACCCTATCAGAATTGTTTTGCCTGTGCCATTTCGTAAGTTGATTTAATACGAGTATCCTGTAGAAAATGGATATTGTTAAGCAGGTCTTTTTCAGAATGTGCAAGGTAGTGATTTGCTTTTTGGATGATTTTATGCTACTTACATTGATGGTCAGAGGGCGTATAGTGGCTGTCATTTAAAGAAAAGGAAAAGGGTCACCTGTTCAGTGTAGGTTTTGCTTTTTGTTTATTCCTGGCCTTTTTTGCTTTGGATAAGTCATTGTGGGAGTCTGGGATATGATCAGTGGCCCCTGAGGTAAATGAAGAGGCATCCAAATCTCCCTCTTCCTCAGTATCCCCCCACTGTGTCCATTTTGAGAGGCTATTATATCTGTTTCTGGTCAGTATGGGTTCATCTGCTAACTTAATGTCAGTTTTCTTCCTCTCCAACAACAAAATTCTGGCCTGCTCGAGCAACGAATGGTACTACACACAAAGTCTTTTTAAAGGTCGTTATTTTTATGTTATAAAGTCCCAACGTTTCACCTAGTATTAGGCTTCTTCTGGGGAGCTGTAAAAAGATTTACAAACAAATATTTACTATATTTCACATTTGAAAAAATATTCAATTTTTTAATTTTCAATTTTTAATATCTGTCCATATTCGACCATGCTAGTAATAAATGACTGGGTGTACCATCTTTCTATTGTAGTTATTAAAGCAATATTAAAATCAAAATTATATTTTAACCACCTGGTTATCCTTTACATTCATTAACAGTCATAAAATTCTTATATATTTTGCCTAACTAGATGCCACCAATATAAATGCATGAAAAATTAATTGCCTTACTTTTTAACAATGTCAGCAAAAGCCAAACATCTGCCAAGCCTCCTCAAGAATTGCCTCCTGTATGTGTTCACTTTAAAAATAAATAAAACACTTAGGTCAAGTACTGCATACTCCAAATTGCAACTTTTGATTTCAGATATTTTTCTTCAACCATTTAACTGATAATTAAATAAATAAATAAAAGGGGACAGAAAGAGAAAAAGAAGTTATAATAAAGAACATCAATTGTTAATTTAAGTGCTTCTTTAAAGTTATTTGCACACATTATGCAGTTTTTCTAATATGTTCATATACTTGATTTTAAATATTCACCTTTTCATATGGTACTTTGCTTTTTAACATGTTTTCTTCATGCCTCATGTCTATTAGGCAATGTGCACCAGGGAAAGCTTGGGGTTGAGAACAAAAAAAGCAATTACTTTTTTATTTACCTACATAAGTGTTAAATCATGTGTTCATAAACCAACCCATTTGTTTATATTTCAATCCACCTCTACTCAAGTTCCTTAAAAGCTTAGTAATTCAATGTAATAATGTTCTTTTATTTCCTTTAAAGTTCAGATTTAGTTTATTTAAACCATGTGTGCACAAAACAAACCTAAATCAGTTCTCTAGTGCCATGTGCTTCTAGCATCTGATGCAGTTACATGCAAAGCTTCATTTGTTTCCCCTAATTTTCCTTTTTAGCTTATCAGATAAACATTCTCCTCAAAATGTTACTAAATAATACGATTCACTTCATAGTCTAAAACTTTTCATTCGCTGATTTAATAATCCTTTTGCTGTTAACTTAATAAATCCTATGACCAAGATCATTCCTTGCCAAAGCAGCAGAGTTAATTATCCTTGCAATGCTGAAATATGTCAGGGAGAAGAGTCACTGGTCGCTATGACGACCATCTTGCTTTGGCAAGGAATGATGACACAAGCTTTGGTGTTATGTGACTTCTCTCCCTGACATAAAGAGGCCTAGTCAGCCAAGCAGCCAGTCTGCCTTCAGAACTCCATTGAGTAAGTCAGAGATTTTTTTCTGTAGTACTTATACTTAGAAATGCACTTGATCATTGGATTTATTAAATGATAAAGCAGCATTGTTTGGTGCAATTTGGAGTATGTAGTACTTGACCTAAGTGTTTTATTTATTTTTAAAGTGAACACATACAGGAGGCAATTCTTAAGGAGGCTTGGCAGATGTTTGGCTTTTGCTGACATTGTTAAAAAGTAAGGCAATGAATTTTTCATGCATTTATATTGGTGGCATCTAGTTGGGCAAACTGTATAAGAATGTTATGACTGTTAATGAATGTAAAGGATAACCAGGTGGTTAAAATATAATTTTGGTTTTAATATTGCTTTAATAACTACAATAGAAAGATGGTACACCCAGTCATTTATGACTAGCATGGTCTAATATGGAATAATATTAAACACTGAAAATTAAAAAAATTGAATATTATTTTCAAATGTGAAATATAGTAAATATTTGTTTATAAATCTTTTTACAGTTCCCCAGAAGAAGCCTAATACTAGGCGATACGTTGGGACTTTATAAAATAAAAATAATGACCTTTAAAAAGACTTCGTGTGTAGTAGCATTCATTGCTCGAGCAGGCCAGAATTTTGTTGTTGGATTTGAATGTACCGGAAACTTGGCGAGCTCCACCAGATACCTTACTGAATCATTTATACAAGACTGGTGATTTCCCTGGGCACACAAACTTTTTGCAACAGGTTTCTTCCTCTGGCACCCCTTTTTACAGGAAAGGACAAGTTCCATCATGTTTCAGTGGGTTGGGGTGGGAGAGGTATATTATCTGGAGTGGAGCCTCCAGAATTTTCAGGGATGACAACTTTGTCAGGACTGAGAGCACTTGGGAGGTGATAGATGGGCCAGGTTGTGGGAGGTCAGTGGAATGGGTAGGTGGTGTGGGTACAAGTGAGGTTGGTGTAGGCATCTGTCTGGATTCCCTAGCTTGCATAGCCTTTACCTGGTGTTCAGTAATCAAGGACACTGGGTCAGGCATTGCTCTGCCCATTCTATTCCAAGCAGCCCATGGACAGTTCTGGTAAGAATGTCCAGTATCATCACACAAGTTACATCGAAAAGGGTTTGAACACCCCAGGCTAATGTGTCCATACTCTAAACAGAGATTACAGCGTGGTTTGTTACAGGTAGAGCTAAGATGTGTCTGTTCCCCACATTTGTGGCACATTTTAGGTTGTCCTGAGTAGAAGCAAAGGCCTCTATCCCAACCGATATAAAAACTGCTGGGAAGATGCTGAATCCCTGCATCTGCATGTTGAAGTTTGACCTTTATTTTCCATCCCCCTGTCCATATCAAATCATCACCCCTGGAAATAGTTCCTTTATACCTGGGGTTCTGACATCATTTCCTCAAGAGTGCAAGGTGCATGTCACTGTCATATCCTCTCTAGCACACTGCACTGACAATATAAGCATAAACATTGTATAATATAAATATATATTTCTACATTACAAACCAATCACACAAAAAAAAAAAAAATGGAGAGTGCAATGTAATGGCTGTGGGGCAGCAGTCTTCCGGGAGTCTTTCTGGAGGCTGAGATGCTGCCCATTTGCAGACAACTGTCTACCCTGAGGGAGGAAGCTGTCTGCCTTCAGGCCACACTGGACAGTAGTACGGGACCTTCCCCAGGCCACAATGGACAGTAGGAAGGGAACCTCCCCATCCAGGGAGCACCAGAACCACCACCACTACCTCAGAGGTTGCAAAGAAAGCACAGCAGTTGGACCACAGTGGGCTCAGGGAGGATGAGGATGGTGAAACAGAGGCACACCCAGTCAGATGTTACACACCACAATCCATAATGCTTCTGGGGAGCATAGCTCCCCATAGATACAATCAGAGGAGACTAAGGAGGCTGAGGACAACTGTCACAAGGAGGCCCACAGGAAGGAGGCAGAGGACACCACAAGGAAAGGAAGCAGCTCCTGGTGGGGACTCAATTATTAGGGGATAGAACTGGGAGGAGCTGGGAAATCTGAAGTAAGGTGCCTGCCTGGTGCCATGGCTTGAGGGACAGGAAGCGATCCTCAGGATCACAACAACAGCTGCAAGGGATTCTGAGCTGGACGAATTGTCCACCTAGGGACAAATGACTTGGCTCATCATGAGGTTAGAGCAGTGCAGGAGGACATTGCAGAGTTGGGGAGGGCCTAAGACAAGTAGCAAACACAGTATCCTTCTCAGAGGTGCTGCCTGTCAAAGGCATGGAGGAGGCGAGGGTAATTGGCACCATGCAGTTTAATGAATGGTTGAAAAAATGGTGCAGAGCACAGGGGTTTGGCTTCATTGGGGACTGGAGTTCCACCTGGAGGCACACCAGCCTATACTGGCAGGATGGTCTGCATCTGTCCAGGAAGGGAACAAGTCTTTTGAGCAATCGGTTTAAATGCTTCATTGGCAAGCTTTTAAACTAGTCAATGGGGAGGCACTGACAAGCAGCAGAAAAATCCCAGCCTCCCTACAAAACAGGGTACTAAATGAGAAAAAGACCAAGGTAGAACGGTCAGTAGGGGATGCTGCAACAGAAGGTAAGGCCATCAAAATGGAGAGCAATGAGTACCAATGCCCGTAGTCTAGGTAACAAGCTTTCCTGAATTAGTGGCCTTGATGGAGGAGGAACATCTGGATATCGTGGCAGTCACAGAAACATGGTACACACAAACCATGACTGGGACGTAAACATACCAGGATACACTATCTACAGGAGGGACAGGGAGGGTAAAGAGGGGAGGAGTAGTTCTTTACATAAGGGAAGGAATAAAAGCAACAGAACAAAAGGGTAAACAGGAAAGAAGAAGCACTGTGGTAAATTTGAGACAGGCAATGGCACACAATCCGCTATTGGGTTAGATACAGACCCCTTCTCAGGGGAGGAAATGGACAAGGAAATGATAGAAAGTATACTTAGAATGGCAGAAAAGGGAGATATTGCTGATGGGTGATCTGAATATGCCAGATGTTAACTGGAGCGCAGTTGCAGCTGCCACTCAAGAGTGCAGTTATTCTAGATGCCCTACAGGGGCATGCCTTAGACAACTAGTACTGGAGCCACCTGAGAGGGAGCAATATTAGACTTGATACTCTCAAATGGAGATGGAGAGAGGATCACAGATGTAGAAGTGGGTAGCCATCTGGGAACTAGCGACCATCGAACAGTATGGTTCACAATAAACACAGCAATAGAGTCAAGCCATACAAGACAAAGTACTGGACTTTAGGAGGCTGACTTTGCTAAAATGGGTGAGTGCCTAAGGAATGCACTAGCAAATGGGTGGGAAGGAGGGTGGAAGAACAATGGGAATAATAAAACTGCCATCACAGAGGTAACGAGCCTTTGTGTGAAGCAAATAAACAAAACAAGACGATGTAAGAAACCACTATGGTTCTCAAAGGAAGTGGCAGTGAAGGTTCAAGAGAAAAGAAAGCATTCAGGAAGTACAAGGAATCAGCAGGAGCAGGACAGAGAACTGTATCAGTTAAAGCAAAAGGAGGCTGGGAAGGCAGTCAGAACAGCAAAGGCCCAAACTGAGGAAAAGATAGCCAACTCGGTTAGGAAGGGAATAAAACCTTTTATAGGTACATCAGGGAGCAAGGAAGACAAGGAAGGGATAGTGAGGCTTAATAAAGGGGAGGGAGGGTGGGCAGAGGGAGACTGTGAAAAGGCAGAGATACTAAACAAATATTTTTGCTCAGTATTTACAAAGGAAGAGGGGGAGGTACATAAAACAAACAGTAGTAACACTCTGGATACAGAAGTTGATACCAGCCCATTTACAGAAGAAAGGGTTCTGAAAGAACTCTTAAAACTGAAGGTGGACAAAGCAATGGGGCCTGATGGGATTCATCCCAGAATTCTAAAAGAACTAAGGGTAGAACTAGTGACACCACTGACTACCCTCTTTAACAAATCATGGGAGGATGGGGTGGTACCGAGGACTGGAGGAGGGCAGATGTGATTCCCTTCACAAAAGTGGGAGCAAGGCAGAAGCAGGAAACTATAGACCTGTTAGTTTAACCTCAGTGATAGGGAAATGATGGAATCACTTCTAAAGGAAAGAATTGTCGAGTATCTAGAGGCCAGAGGGCACAAGACCCAGGCAGCATGGATTCACAGCGGAAGGTCATGCCAGACTAATCTGATAGATTTCTTGACTGGGTGACCAAAGTAGTAGATCAGGAGGGGCTGTGGACATGGCCTACCTAGACTTTAGCAAGGCATTTGACACAGTCCCACACAAAAGATTAATATATAAGTTAGCCAGCCTGGGTGGGTCCCAAGATGACAGCCTGGGTAAAGAATTGGCTGGAGAATAGGACACAGAGAGTAATAGTAAATGGAGTCCACTCAGAAGAAAGGAGGTTACTAGCGGGGTACCGCAGGGTTCAGTATTAGGACCAGTCCTCTTCAATGTCTTTATAAGCGACATTGCAGAAGGACTGGAAGGAAAAGTATGTCTCTTTGCAGATGACACTAAGATCTGCAACAGAGTTGATGCAGGGTGGGGTGGAAAGGATGAGAAGGGACTTGGCAAGGTTAGAGGAATGGTCAAATGTATGGCAACTTGGATTCAATGCTAAGAAGTGCAAGGTAATGCACCTGGGAAACAAAAACCCAGGGGAAGAGTACACAATGGGGGTGAGATACTAACAACAACAAAAATGGAAAGGGACCTGGGGTAGTCATATCAGATGACCTAAAGGTGGGCAAGCAATGTGAGAAGGCAGCAAGGAGGGTTGGGGATACTGGGATGCATAGGGAGAGGCATCACCAGTAGAAAACAGGAAGTTATTATCCCTCTGTACAGAAAGCTGGTGAGACCCCATCTGGAGTCCTGTGTGCAGTTCCTGAGACCCAATCTCAAAGACATAGACAGGATGAAGCTGTCCAGAGGAGGGTAACTAAAATGGTGCAGGGTCTGCACCGGAGGACATATGAAGAGAGACTTAAGGAGCTTAATATGTATAGCCTCGAGGAAAGGAGGGAGAGGGGACATGATAGAAACTTTCAAGTACCTCAAGGAATCAACAAAGTCCAAGAGAGTAGCATCTTTCAAAAAGAGGTGTGCAAGAACAAGAGGCACAATTTGAAGAAGTTAGAGAGGGGCGCTCAGAGGTAATTTAAGGAAGTATTTTTCACAGAGAGGTTGTGGATGCATGGAATGGCCTTCCGGAGGAGGTTGTGGAGTCAAAATCAGTGGTGGAATTCAAGCATGCATGGGATAGTCATAAGGCAATTCTAGGGGGTTGGGGAAGGAAGAAGTAGGCTGCTGGTTAACTAGGATCTGCAGCTTATCCAGTAGGTAGGGAAATGGGCAGACTGGGTGGGCCAAGCGGTCCTTATCTGCCGTCAAATTCTATGTTTCTATGTTTCTATCATCAAGAATAGGAACTGGACTCTGTAAGATGTCACATTTTTGTTTGAGCCAGTATTGAACATCCTTTATGTTCACCCCTTCATTTCTAAACAGTAAAGTAATGGTTTTAACACTAGGCTTGTTCAGGGGGATGGGAAAAAAATCTTTCCATACAGCATTATTTTTTACAGACTCATATTCTTGCTAAAACTTTTCCAAAGTGTGGGTAATTCTAAAACTAACATCATACATGTTTTCACCTTTCACATATATAAAGACAAATAGGTCGGATGCATAAATACCCATAGTAGTATTCAAAATTAGGCACATAACGAAAGAGCTGCAGTGTTATTTTCAGGTAGAAAGACATCCAAAACGGGAGCAGCACTGTTTGCAGTGGAAATGAACCTGAGACACCAGGATTTTCAGTGTCAGAATGAGGCATGTCCGAATCTAAAGGTACTCCAGCATCTTATCTAGATTTTTCCTCTAAATCGGGCAAGTTCCCTGTGGTAATATCGGAAACAATATTATCAGGTAAAGGAGTTGGAAGAACTGTACTTATATCCAGAGTGTTGTCTGAACAAGACACTGTCAGTTTCACTTGTGGCATGTCACATCCAGCATTTGCCCAAACAGATCCACAGCATAACTAAAAATGCCACACTTTATTTAGCATAAAAAGGTCACAGCTTTACTTTAAATTAAATCGTTTGATTTACACACAATCAAAAAGTTGAAAGTATATTCACATATACATACATACACAGTTATTAAGACAGTTAATCATACATAATGCAAAAAGACCCCTTGGGCAGCAAATTCATCCGGCATGGTGCTTCCCACGAGGGAACTATGGCCCTCAAGTTGGGCAGACCCACCCAGGGCCATGCCTCTCCTTCAGACAGTTCCCTCTCCCCATTTCTGTAATCGGGGAATCCTCATGACCTTTGAATGAGGCTGGTGCCTGCTCAGGGACACCCTCCCTGCCCACAGGTCATGTGCCCCTGATGTCCCATTCCACATTTATTGTTTAACCATTTCCCTTTTCTTGCAGCATACCTACCCCAGGGTCACGCCACCAGGCCACGTGTCACCCAGTGCAACAACAGCTTAACTGCACACTTTATCCAATCCAGCCATGAATTTACGCCCCATTTGTAAATGAAATCTGTGACTAGCAGAGCAAATTTTTAACAATTAAATTTCCACCATCATACATTTAATCAATAAACCTGTGAAAAGAAAAACAATATGCAATACTTTCCCAACTGCGGTGTAACCAGAGCTATGCTAGTCACGGCCTAAACAAAGGGTGCTTGGGTGGGTGGGAAAACATCGGTAGGAGCAGGATCAGAAGAGGGAGCACTCCCCTCTGTCCTGCTCCTAAATAGCCAGTCCTGGCCCCTCCCCGAGGGTCTTGGGCCAGGCTCCCCCACCTCAGGAGCCTTAGACCTGATTGGGCAGCTGCGGCGCTGGGCTTTCGATCACCCAAGGGCTTTGGTAGCTCAGCCCCATTCCCATATGTGGGCCATGTGCAAAGGTACCTCCCAGTGAGAGGCCGGGGGGGGTCATTGCCCAAATGGACCAACAGTATAAATAAAAACACCACACTTTATTTGGCATAAAAAAGCTGCAGCTTTACTTAAAATTAAATTGTCTGGTTTACACACAATCAAAAATTTGAAAGTATATACATACACAGTTATTAAGACAGTTAATCATACATAATGCAAAAAGACCCCTGGGGCAGCAAATTCATCTGGCATGGAGCTTCCCACAGGGGAGCTATGGCCCTCAAGTCGAACAGACCCGCCCAGGGCCATGCCTCTCCCTCGGACAGTTCCCCCTTCCCATTTCCATACTTGGGGAATCCTCATGACCTCTGAACGAGGCTGGTGCCTGCCCAGGGCCACCCTCTCCGCCCACAGGTCATGTGCCCCTGACGTCCCATTCCATGTTTATTGGGTGACCAGTTCCCTTTTCTTGCAGTGTATCCACCCCAGGGTAGTGCCACCGGGCCACATGTCACCCAATGCAATGACAGCTTAACTGCGCCCTTTATCCAATCCAGCCATGAATTTACACCACTCCAACATGTTCACAAGTTTTCCCCCTAATGCCCCAGGGGTCTTACCTGTTTTATTACCACATCACAAACTCCTGCACTGTTGCATTGAAAATATTATTCGCAATCCTGGATAGGTGTACCCCATCATGGCTGTACATCGCATCACATGTCTTTGTAATGAGAGAATGGCATAGTATGGCCACCCCGCATGGGGCGACAAACCGGGACATCTCCCGGTTACCCTCCCAACATGCTTTTTCTATGTCCTTATGGCTACGGGCACCTCTCCACTGCCACTGGGAGATGATCCTCGACCAAGCCAATCTGGTTGTTGGGAGCAGGGTTTGAAGCTGAGTCAGACCGTTTTTGATGTCCAAAATGAGTCTTGGGGCCCCAAGCCCCACCAGATCGTTCCCCCCAAGGTGCAGCACCAGGGCCAAAGGTGGCCACTTTCGCAGCCCCAGCCTGAGCACTGTTTGCATCATCTGACCCCACCTCATGCCCCCTTTTCCTACCCAATGAATCTTGGCTTGCTGGTTTGAAACCCCTAGCTGAGCTCCATACGGGCGGGTCCAAGCTCTACTGTATGCTTCCCGGACATATGAATGGCCAGTGATCCATATTTCCGGTATTGCTCCTCACTTAGCTGGAATATAAACAGAAAAGTGTTAGTCAAGTGTATAGTTACTGCCTGTTCTGTCCAACAATTATATGGGTTACTACTATTGCCTATTGCGCTGCGGTTGGTTGGCCTGTGTGCCCTGTTGTGGCCTGATATAACCCTTGAAGGCAGTAGATGACCACCTGCCAACTTTCTTTATCTGTGCCACTTCCAAGCCAAATCTGGAAGCCTCAGTAGCTTTTCCGATCCTGAAAGAGTGAGTACCGAAGGCCTTAAGGTCCTTACCTGTAAACCATAAGCTTTTTGGCAGGACTGCCACAAACTGGCACCTGGTGACTGGGCTACTGTTGCCTTGCAACAATAAGTTACCCTCCCCTTTAGGTCTGTTAGCCATGTAGTCCCCTTGCAAGGACCATGGGCATGGCTCCCCCAACCCGGCCTGGTGTAGTGTTATAGTTGCCGGGGGACCACATTGGTTTATCTTGGACCTCCGCAGCCAGATACAGATGCAATCAGGTAACCACGTGACGTCACAGAATTGGAGGTTAACTCCCATTCCTGTGGAAACTGATTCACAAACCAGTTCTGAGTTCCTGAAAGCCCCAAAGAAAGCACATGAGAAGAGGGCCCTGAATAGTTTTGCCTCATAGCCTGTGCTACAAACGGTACCCAGGGCTGTTAGTAAATCGGATAGTTCTGCTAGGCCGATGGGCCTGCTGTGGTCCTGCCTCTTCCCTCTGGATCTAATCCACCCTTCCACCATCTTACGCATCGTGAAAGTGTTAGTTGGGTCAGGGTAGCCCAGTGCATGAATGCTATGCCTGACAGGTGCAACTGGATTGCCGCCGGTGCCCTATTCACTTGGATAAGGTGGAATACATAGTCTTGAACCTACTGTTGGGTTTCAGGCAGGAGCTCACTTACCTCTTGTCCACAAAAATTGACAAAGGCTGCAAAACTATCTGAATACTTCTTCCAGGTTGAGGGGGCAACAGTGAGCTGTACCAGTCATAGCTTTCTTGCTTCCCCAGCTGCCATACTACTTCCGTTATCTGTATTGGGGATGCTTCCGCATGCGGTGTCAATTTTCTGAAGTGGTCGAACTGCAATCAAGACAAGGCATAAAGTGATCACATTTGTTTTGCTGGGCAAATGTCGTGCTCTGAATGTGATGTTCTGAGTGAGACAGCATAGCACAAACACCCACAGCACCTTCATCACATCTTCATCTGGAAGATGGCCTTGTTGTCCAAAAGGAACAGCATTACCTGGTCTCTCAGCTTATGTCCCCACACCACCACCATAATTGGAACAATTCCAAAAGCATGATGTTTTTTGTTAACCCCTGATCCACCCACTCTTGCGGCCATCGGCCAGCAAACCACGAACCTGGAAAAAGGCTCCAAAGCCCAACCCCCCCCAGAGGCATCCGTCACCATGTCCAAATCATAGTGCCAATGCACCTTGTCCTGCCACATGCTTATGCCATTAAAATCCCACAGGAACATTTCCCACACCTGTAAGTTGGCCTTGAGGCCTTGTGATACCTGGTTATGGTGATAGGGCCTGGTAGGGCCATTGCAGTGGCCAACTGTCTGGGGAATGGCCACCTGGAGTTAACTGCCCTGCAGGCAAAATTAAGGTGTCCTAAAATAGACTGTAGCTGCAGGAAAGTGACCTTCTTGGCCCCCCAACCTCCTTCAACAGCTTCCTCAAAGTTGAGACCTTGTCCAGTGGTAGCCTGGACACCATAGCTGTGGCATCCAGCTCAATACCCAAGAAGGATAGACACATAGTAGGGCCCTCCATTTTTTTTGGGTGCCAGAGGTACCCCAAATTTACTCATTAAACTCTGGAAACCCTCCAGAGTGTCCTTACACTTACCAGAGTCTTTGGCCTCTGCAAAAAGGAAGTCATCCAAATAATGAATAACCGAGATGTTGCTCATGAAAACCTTGGTTGCCCATTCTAAAAATGTGGAAAATGCTTCAAATGCAGCGCAGCTGATTGAGCACCCCATTGGCATTGCCATGTCATAATACCACTGACCCCGGAATGTAAAACCCAGTAGTTCGTAGTCTTTTGGTTGAACTGGGAGAAGACAAAAAGCTGACATTATGTCACTCTTTGCTATCAGGGTGCCAGGTCCCAAACCCCGGACCAGATCAACTGCCACATCTACTGACGCAAAATTGACAGAGCAGTCTTCCGGAGCAATGTAATCATTTACTGACTCACCTTTCAGGTAGGAGAGGTGATGGATCAGGCGATAATCCCCGGGGGCCTTTTTAGGGACAAGCCCTAGTGGGGAGACCCAGAGTGCTGGAAGGGGTGGTCGATCAAAAGGACCACCTGTACCACATTAATCTCTTTCTCTATCTTGGCTGCTAATATGTCCAGGATGGCAATTGCTGACTTGAGGTTGCAGGCAGATGTGGCTATGCGGGGATCTCAAAACCCATACTAAAACCAACTTGTAAAAATTTTGCTGCGTGTTGATCGAGGTACTGGGAAAGCCATGGCTGCATTTTTGTTAGATCGACCAGGTTTTGGCCAATTTACCAAGCACCTGTTTTTGACTTGTCCCCCTTGGTGTGGAAGGACCCTGAGTTGCCAGTGGTGCCTCCTTTGCAATCTGTGACCTAGTGTCCCCCACCACAGTTTTTGCAGACATGCCTGAATTTATAGTAACTCCGAAAACACATCCCTTTATTGTAATTGTAACATGCCTTTTTGGCCCCTTTTTTAGAAATCTTTCTTGTCACCAGAATAGGGACGCATTATCACATGCCCGCTATCTGTGTATGTGACAGAGTTGGGTCTCCCCCGGTCCTGTATCTGGCCTATAAGTCTAAAATGGATGTTCTTCCATTTTAGATTAGGTTGGTGAGCGAATTTTAGATGGAACTGCTTGTCACATTTAAGCCATGTGTAACCGTCAAAAGATAAATGGGCAAATGTTACCATATCCCAATATTTTAGCAAGGGTAACAGCTTGTCTGGGTACTTCATCCCATAAACTGACATAAAGATATCAAATGCCACTGTCGTTTTCAAATGTAAAGGGTACCTTGGGCCTCTACGGCCATTTCCTTTTACCTTTTTTGTCACTCTCTTCCTCAGGGAGTTCCCTGTGTAAGAAGGAGAACGTAGCTATATATTTGCCCTTCCAAATTTTTCCCACACATTATCTAATGGGTGATCTCCTAATGGGTCCTCCAGCCCGGCATATGCCCATTTTGGCTTACTTGGAGTTGGGACTGTGGGTGCAGTTGATGTTGTGCCCCCCTGGGGTCAGAGGAACCCCCTTTCCAGCTAAATCCCCTGCTGGAGGAACTGCATTCCCAGCCGTCTGCTCGGGCACTGCTGCACCTGTGTGTTCTTTAGGCAGGAGTGAGGCAGTGTTACCTGCTCCCCCTGCCGCATTGCTGCTCACGGTATCGACCGCTGGCGTCTCTGGTGGGTTTGCGGGAGAGCGTTACCGGTCCAGATCAGAGTTGCTGTATCCCCTGATACCATACTGTTCCCCTCAACCCCCCCCCCCATCCTGGCTGATGTCTGATTTTCAGCAGGCAACGCAGGTGGGAGAACAGGCAGCTGTGATTCGGAGACTGCTCCCAATCCCTGTGATTGACCCAACCCCTGTGGAACCGGTACGCCTGTTCCTAACTGTTGGGTGGGAGGGGCACCCCCCCAGCCCCAGTGGTTCAGAGCAACAGGTCCACCCATTCTTCCAGGGAATGTTGACCAAAAGGGGGGCCAATGCCTCCATGATAGGCCTCATGGAAAGGATGACCATGGTGGCATGTGGGGATCTCCCTCCATGTTCATGTGATCCAGAATTCGACCTTCGCTGGCCTCTGAATCTCTCAGTCAAGGATGAAAATAGATCGGCCCCCATGTTGGAACCTGTGGCCCATATTCCTGCTGTGGCTTCCAACCATGTGTCAGTAACCCTCTCCCCGCTACGGCCAACATCAGTCGGTCTATCGAGTGGGGGTGCCGCGTCCATTGGTGGGGCCCGTGGGCCACCCAGCCACTGGTTCACAAAATCCCATTCGTATATGATCTTGGTCTCGGATGGCCTGACAGGAATTCCTGTGAGATGGGCTGGAGGGGGTGGGTGAATGCCAGCCTTCCCTGGCCCTCCGGCCCCTCCCAGGATCCTGAGTCAAGTCTGTGCCACTGCACCCTCGTCCTGTTCAGGCTCTGGCTCCAGACCTTCTCTTTGCTTAACAGACCTCCAGGTCTGTCTCCTCAGGGATTCAACCTCCATGGTAGAGGTGTTGCCCCATCTAAATATACTTCCCCATCAGACAGCTCCTCCACCTCTGAGGCGGGTAGAGAGTCCTCCAACTGAAAATCTCAAAACTAATCGGAAGGCCATTGTGCACCTCGCTCATCATGCAGTGTGTGTCCCCTTGTCCACTGTATGTCTGAGGTAGGTCAGTTGTCGCTGCTGCAGTTCCTTCCATCTCATCCTCAGGCCGTCGTTGGTCTTTGTACCCCAGGGCTCTTGATTGAGGCTTTGCTGGTTTCTTCTCCTTACCTTGCCCCTTATTCCTTCTTTTTGGAACTTGTGCTACAGACTCCAAAAGGCATGCAGATGGCTGTCTCTGCCTTGCATTACGTCTTTCTGACTCCGCCCAAGGCAAGGCAAGGCAATTTTATTTATAGGGTGCCCAATCCTGGAGGTTCTGGGCACTGAACATAAATAACGACATACAGAGGTAAGTTAAAACATAATAAAACCTAATTAAAACCATAACAAAATTAAAATTCAGTAAAATAGAGGTTTCCAGAAGTCAGTCTTCAGGGGACTGGCCAAAACTAAAGAAGATATCAGCAGTCAAAGGCCAGGCTGACCTACCCTTAAATACCTCAATCGAGGGAGCCTTCCAGACTTCAGCTGGATGCGAGTTCCTCAGGATTGGCCCAGAGACACTAAAAACACAATCTCCCGAGGTCTTGAGCCAAACTCTGGGAATGTCCAGGAAGCCCCTCGAGGAGAAGCGGAGGGAGCGAGCAGATGACACTGGTGTCAGAAGCTCAGACAGGTAACCAGGACCCAGCCCATATAGGGCCTTGAGGTGAGAAGACCCACCTTGAAAAGGACCCTCCACCTAACTGGCAGCCAGTGCACAGCACACAGGACTGGAGTCACATGACTGGACCTCGAAGGCCCATCAACAACCAGGCCGCTGCACTCTGCACTAGCTGCAGCCTGCGGAGGGTCCCTCCCGTGATCCCTGAAGTACAGAGCATTGCAGTAGTTGAGCCTAGAAGTCACAAAGGCATGTACTAGCATCGGCAGGTCCTCGGGTGGAATGAGGGGCTTAATCCAGGCAATGTTCTGCAAGTGGTAGAAACCACTGCTGGCTACAGCTGACAACTGATCTTCAAAGGTCAGTCTGCAATCAAGGATCACGCCCCTTGTTGGCCAGCTGAGATCTTGCTGCCAGTCCCAGGCCATGCTTCTGTCTGCCATACATGGCCACTGAACTGCGAAACCGGATGCGGCTTGGCTGCAGCCCCTAGCTGATTGGGGTCCCCAAGTTCCTTCATTCACTAAAAGATGTCAATGAAGGCCCTGTTTGGCCCATCAGACTGCTGAGAGCTTGTTCCAGGTGTTGCCTGGGACTCTTGCACCCGATACACCCTTTTAGCTGCCATATCGGGTTTTAGGATTGGGGACAAGGTAATGTTAACTGCATGTCAATACCTAGACTAAGGGAAGAGAGAAAATACATGATAAAAAACCAAAAGTGGTACAAATTTAACAACAGCACTAAAGTCCCAACTTGCTGAAGACCCCTGTTCTGGGAGAGAAATTTCCCACCTGCTGAGTAAACAAAAAAGGCAGACCACCATCTGCCACCCGTAGCATAGCCCATGAGAAAATTCTTCAGTCCACAGACCCCCTCCTGCCACCCGCAGAGTAGACCAAAAGGAATTTTCGGTCCACAGACCCCCGACTGCCACCCATGTAGTGAGGCCGCCTACCCATAAATACACTCTTAAGGAATCAAACCCATGATCCTACCAGTGCCAGAAGTCACATAGTTCACCCCACCTGACCCAAATGCTAGTACATAAACCATTGGGATATCTAGAGAAAGAAAAAAAACATTTATATCAATTTTTTTTTTCAATTAATTTATTAATACTTAAATTACGTAGCATGGGATGAGGACCACATATGCCCAGGCGAACATGCAGTGGCAGCCACCGGGGGGGGGAGGATGGGTCTGCATGGAAAGGAGGCAAAGAGATTTCTGGGATAACGAGGGGGGGAAGGGGAAGGCAAGAATTTCTTGGTTAGACCCCTGGTCTGACGCACATACCCGCCGTACCAAATACTACATAAAATTCATGGAATAAGTGCTGGAAAGCATGCAAGCACACAGGAAGCAAACCTCACTCCAAATTCAAGAATAAAGGGGGTGATCAGCAATTTAAGAATGCTCCATACAGTTGTTGGACCCACATATTGAGGCGGCAAGAAAAGTTTTTTTTAAATGTAGAAAGGGGGAACAGATGCATTCTGGCCCTGTTTGCTAGGCCTGGGTGCAGAATTTTTTAACTTCCCAGCCTAAAATATGAAATATGGAGCCCCCTTATAAGATGCAGCTGAAAATAAGTGACTCCTCCTAAGCACTGTAGTTGTTTTTTCTTGTTTTGGGGATCTGAAAATATATAGAAATATCCTGGGCTCCATAAAAGCACTGGCCCATTGGGGGTCGGCGGGGGGCATCCACGTGGTGCAGGGCCAAAAATGCTAGAGACCATGGAGGAGGCGTGAGCCAGAGGAAGGAAGAAACAAGGCTATCAGCTGGGGAAACAAGCTGGGGGGGAAGGAACGATGCAAGAGGAAAGAAAAGTACTGCCAGGGAACTCGTGGAGGGGCAGACCAAGGACCAGGGAACACAGAGCTACCACCAAGAACCCAGGAGGAGCCTGAGAAAAGGTACGGGAGGTGTGGTGGTGTCTGTGGGGGAAGGGGTGATCGGGGAAGGAGAGGCCAAAGCAGCCAGGGGATGCAGAAGGCAATCAGGAAAAGAAGGGAAGAAACGGGGGAGAGAAACAGGAGGAGGGTATGGGGGAGAGCCACAGGAGGAGAGTGGGCAGAAAACAAACAGGGCAAGGCGGGGGGTAGGGGCTGTGAAGTGGCTGAAAGGGGAGGCTGGGGGCACAAAGAAGGACCGGAAAATCCAAGGGCTGCAAGCAGCGTTGGACTTAGAGGGATATCACAGCATCTTGAAGAAATATAAGGCAAAACTTAATGGCTCAAGCAGCTGCTGGTGGCACACAAGCAAGGAAAAGATGGCGAATGAGAACTGTTGGGCAGTAGGTGTGGCAGAGCTAGGGCGACCAGGCCAACAACAGGCATGGAGTTCAAAGCAGGAGCACCTCAGAGGTCAAACGTCAGGTAGGAGCCAGATCAGAAGAGGGAGCGCTTCCCTTTGTCCTGCTCCTAACTACTCAGCCCTGGCCCCTCCCCGAGGGGCCTGGGACAGGCCCCCCACCTCAGGAGCCTTAGCCCTGATTGGGCCGATGCGGCGCTGGGCTACCGAACACCCAAGGACTTTGGTAGCCTAGCCCCACTCCCATATGTGGGCTGTGTGCAAAGGTACCCCTCCGGTGAGAGGTCGAGGGGGGGGTCACTGTCAGCTCAGCTGATTGTGTATTGACAGAAACAGGAGCAGTAGTATTCGGGAGGTTTGGAATCAGTTGAGCAGAATCAATAATCTCTCGAGCTGATATCAGGCTCGGTGAAGTCCAATCTGCTCCATCTGGGGCAGGGACCCATTCTGCCACATTAAGGTAGCTGTGGCAGGGTTCCAGGGTTCAAAAACGGCATTCGGGGTGGAATCGGTATGTCTCCCTTTTGCGGAGAAGAGGGTTTAAGTGCGGTACACATTCCTCAGTGATTGGAGACAGTGGTGTTTTGATGGAAGTATTTGAAGAAGAAGGAAGGTCCTCTGATGTTTGAAATAAAGTTAGAGCCTGTATCGTAGGCTGTCCTGGGTTATTCAAATCCGTAGTAGTATCAGAACTCATTGCAGGCCTGTGAGATTGTTTGCAGTCTTTTAGTAATTTCCATAGTAACACTCTATTATTCTTCAAAGCATGTCTTAAAGCCAATTCTTCTTGTTACTAGGAAATGGGAACCGCAGGAGTTGGTGCAGGACAGATGCATCACCAGCAGGCACAGGAACCTCTGACAGAGTACTCTGGACAGGTATAGCTTGAGAAGTTGCAAAATCCACATTATCTATATCCATCGAAAAATCCACAAACTCATCCATATCCATTTCGGTGTCATTAGTCGGCAACTGAACTATAGCTGGGTCGAGGGATGGTACACCAAGAGGACGCTCCCTTGCAACCTCCTCCCTGCTGCTTCCAGCAGCCAAGTCTGCCATCTTGGTCAGACTGACAAGGGTTCCCTTTACTGGAGAGTAGGGGAATTTCCCTGGTGTCCTGGTCATATTTCCCCCATTCCCTAAAATACTGCCAGCAGCTTAATCTGGTGCAGTTTCAGTTGGTTTGCATCAATATCCTGTCCCCGGGATAAGGCTGAAAATAAGCAGTATTGTTTAGCCCACCTTTCCCGGTCAACAAAAGCTAAATAAATTCTGCTACAGAACCTCTGATATTTTCTCCCTATTTTTATTATATGACAACATTCTGGGATTGCCATCACCTTATCCTGTGAGGGAGGGTCAGGACTTTGCATGGCCACCCATGATGATTGTGACACAGTCCTTTTCCCTACTGCCAGTAGGTTGAGAGACACAACACCTTTGTTGCAGCCAATCTGTTGTGAACTCACAATGTACTGTTCCCTTCTCATCTCACACACGCACTTGCTCACTCAGTTCAAAGCCTGGACTTAGGAAACCCTGTTTGCATAGTCACTCCTGGCACTTCTTCAGTATTCTGTACTTAGAGCAGTCTCACTTTGATCTGGTAATGTGCTTCTTGAGAAAAAAAACAAAGTGGACAGGACACTATGTTGTGTTAGCAGAGGACCTAGCTAAAGTGACCTGGGGTAGAAGAGGGTAGTAGCCATCTTTCAGGGGTTGCTCTGGAGGCATGGTGCCTGCCCAACATGTAGATGATTTGAAAAGCTCACTTCAGAGATAGCTGCAGTATGGGCCAAAATATACTTGCTGCACAGTGGATGGAGAGGAAGCCGTGGTTGCCTGCTACTACCCCTCTCAGCAGCATGTAGGAGTCCGCCATGGCAGGTGGAAAGTAATGGGCAAGGAGGTGGAGGGTAGTGGGCAGGGGGGCCAGACCTGGATGACCAAGTAATAGAAGTAATCCTGGACTTTTGATTGAGAATGATGTCACTTCCCTTGGAGAAACTGTCCAGCCGTGAACTCCACCAGGCAAGGCAATTTTATGTATAAGGCAGGGCTTCCCTGGGGCTCAGGGTGCTGTACAAGTTAAATTTAATAACCGAATACAGAACAAAATAAATAAAATTTCACATAAACAGACATTTGCAAGCAGTTACCACATATATTCCTGCTGGTTCTTTAATTTCAGAATTAAATAATAACATATCACAGTAGGTCGGGCAGTACACAAGTTTAAAGAGATAACATTTCAAAGCCCTTTTGAAGGCTCCCACCATGCTGGCAGATCTAATCGAAGCAAGCAAAGCATTCCATAATATTGGAGCAGCAACCAAAAGAGATCTGTGCCCTGAAAGCTTTGACCTAGATCACAAGACCAACAGCAAGTCAACATCAGTGGCACATAGAGAACGGACACAGGTAAGTGAAATCAGGAGATCTTTTAGACAGCCAGGACCCAGACTGTGTGGGGTCTTGTATACCCAACAAGCATAACTTGAAGCTGGCTTAAAACCAAATAGGCAGCCAGTTCAGTTCACAGAGCACAGGGGTAATTTGAGCTCTACAAGAGATCCCAGAGATCAAAACTGCAGATGCTTTCTGGATTGACTGCAGGTGGTGCATCAGACTCCCACACAACCCTAGGTAGACAACATTACAGTCATTCACCCTAGATGTGATGAACACATGGACTGTTGTCATCAGGTCTCTGGACATAAGATACGGCTTGATCCAGGCAATGTTTCAAAGATGGAACAAGTCACTACATACAACCGCTGACACCTGATTTTCCAGTGTCAGCTTGGAGTCCATAGTTAGCTCCAAAATTCCTAACTGCAGCCACAGCTTTGAGGGATACACCAATTAATGATGGAAACCAAGTGTCTCTCACTGCCAAAGCTGACTGTCAGTGGCCCAGTTTGCTAATCATCACCGTAGTCTTGCTTGGGTTGAGACTTAACCAGGTGGAGTCCATCCAGTTGTAGCACTGAGGTAGCATCCTCCAGTGCACAGGAAAAGCAAGCAGTGGGCCAAGTCGGGTGACAGGGTCTGGGCCCATGTCCCTGGAAACACA
Organism: Neoceratodus forsteri; assembly: GCA_016271365.2. NCBI lineage: Eukaryota > Metazoa > Chordata > Ceratodontiformes > Ceratodontidae > Neoceratodus > Neoceratodus forsteri. The sequence continues at coordinate 1,237,307,891 of CM028130.1, forward strand.
AAGGGGATTAGTTTGACAGCAGCACTGCCATGACAATGCTCCCCTTCTTGGTACAGGATGGTAGATGTCCTGTTATTACTACACAGATAGAATTCCCTACTCTGTCTTCCATGCTTCCTATCCTTTTCTTGGCTTCATCCTTGACTGACCAGCTGGAGGAGATTTCATCTAGGTCACACCCAACCCCTAACCCCGCCAGACCAGCCAGCCACACTCCATGCTGGTGGACAACACTTCAGTGTTATGGATGAGCTTAACCATCCCCAAACCAGGACAACCCTTCCCAGTCCTGTCTATGCCCTTCCCCAAGCTGAGCACCCTACCTGGAGCTACACCACCCACAGCACCTGGACCAGAATCTAACTCCATATGACCCCCCCCATGGACCACCTTTCTTGCCTATGGACCAGCTGACCACTTGCTGACAAATCTCCTTGGAACACCCCAGACCACTCTACTTGCAACTGGACCACCTTTCCTGCCCCCAAATACAGCCCACCCATGGATAAGCCACACAGCTCATGGCAGCCACTCTCCCTGTAGCTAGAACCCCCCCAGATGACCACCCTTCCCCACGTTGAGCACCATCCTTTACCAAGCTGAGCACCCTTCCTGGAGCCCTTTCACCTTGAACTAACCAGTCTCCTGCAGCTGAACCAGCCTCCACCCTCCCTTCAGCTGACACACCCCACCACCTGGAGCAGCCTACAGCCTCTGACCACCTTCACTCCATGCTGCTGGATCACTGATCCATGCCCTGGACCATCCTCCCCCAGCAGACACCTCTCTCTGCAGCTATACACCCCTGGAACCAATCTTCCCACCCATAGGCCAGTCACCCCCTCCCCAAAAGCTGAGTTCCCTCCCAAGAGCTGGACCAGCCTCTCACCACAGATGACCATCCTCCCTGGAGCTGAATACAACCTGAGCACCCTTTCTGTGGAGCAGCCTCACCCCCTGCTCACAGATCTCCCTGCAGCTAGACCACTCACACTCTAGCCTCCCTGCAGCTGGGAGCACACTTCCAGCCCCCGGTAAACCTCCCTGCAACCGGACTCCCCCCCCCCCATAGCTGGAACCCCACAGCTGAAAAATGAGAGAGCTGTGTGCTCCCCGGCAGCGATCTCCAGTTTAGGAAAGTGCAAGGGAGAAGAATATATGCATAGCTTTCAGCCGCACAGAACAGATGCCAGAGGGACTCCCTGTCCCCTATCTGCAGTGTGAGATGCTGGGAGTGCAGAAATATAAGCTGCATGAGGTTTGGGGGTAACACAGCATTGCAAGCTAAGCTGTCAAAACTGCATGCAGCCCAGCAGCAACTCTTTGGAGAAACTACGGTTTTGCCGTCGACAAAATGGGATGCAGTTTATGTGACACAACATGGGAGTTGTCAGTTTAATTTCTTTTTGATTCTGTGCTTACGGCATGAAAGCACTGCGATTCCAACCAACGTCCACGGGGTGACTCCTCCGCAAATATGGCAGACACATGGCTTCAGCTGAGCGAATAGGCTGATACCGTCAGTCCGCACTCTAGCCTCTATATATTTGAACTCTATGGGATGTGTCTTCCTATGTCATTATGTTGACTATCCACAAAGAACTGGGTAACAGCTAGAGTCAAAATTTGCATTTGTAGTCTACATACTATAACTAGGCCAGTAGGCAGACAGACCCAATTAAGTGCTCTTGATATCAGGACCAGGATGATAGGATCTAGATGTCTCAATTAGTTCTGACTGTGACTAAATTAGAACCTTTAGCAAAATAACGGAAATATCTGAAAAACAATCACAAAATGCACTAACTGTAATAATCATGCAGACAGGTAAGTGGAGTGCTCTGGTTAGTTTACTGTACTGTATAGCACTGGTATAACACTAGCAAAGGTGTGCACTACTGCCCGCCAAACAAGGGCTTAAATAGATAGCTTAGCGCATGTGCAGTAACTCAGCATATGCAACTCACGTATGCTAATACATATCATTACATCTCCCTTCTCAAGTTGAACTCCACCCCCCCAACCCACAACATAAAAAATTAATTGAAGTTCTGTGGAGTTCAAATGTTTTGTGAGTCTATGTAGTCGCAGTGCCAGGTGGGCCTTCGGATCTCCCACCCACTGGCCTGACTAATTCTCTGACTGGAGCTAGTGGCGGACAATTGGTTCTGACTGCTCGGGGGGCAGGGCCGGGACCACAGGCTCACTCTGTGGCTGCCTCAGTGCCACTTGTGGTGGGTCCTCCATTATAGGCACTTCTGGGATCACGTCATCTTCCATCATGTCATCCTGCTCTCCCCTCTCTCCTCACGCGTGTGATTCTTGTGGGCAGGATGATTGGCACATGTTTGGGGTCCGCAATAGATCTCCCCTGTTTCTCCGGTATAATTTACCATTTGCTTGGACCACATCAGATCGTGGCTCTTTTGCATGGTGCTCCACAGTTGCAGGAGTCCAGGTATTCTCAGGTGTTCACAAATAAACAGAGTGTCCTGGCTGCAAAGCTGGGAGCGTTCTGGCATGCAAATTGTAATAGGATTGCTGTTACTGATTTTCTTGCTGTGCAGCTCGCACATTGACGTCTGGTATTTTTGGTTTGAGCAATTCAGCTCTGGTAGGCATCAAAGTTCTGGTTCTTAGGCCCATAAGTAGCTGTGCTGGTGATCCCAGACCCTCCAACGGTGTATTTCTCAATTCTAAGAGTGCTAAATATGGGTCTTTGCGGTCTCTTTGGGATTTTTTCAACACTCTCTTGATTGTTTGAATGGCTCGCTCTGTCATCCCATTACTCTGGGGATATTTTGGTGAAGATGTCACATGCTTGATCTCATATTTTGTTTGAAAGTCTCCGAACTCGGCACAGGCAAATTGTGGCCCATTGTCCAGCACAAGTATTTCCGAAATGCCATGCCTTGCCCATTGTGATTTAATATGGTTAATCACCGTTTCACTTGTGTTTTGTAACCTGAAATCTCAGTGAATTTAGAGTAATAATCAACCATTGCTAGATAACTTTCTCTTTCAAATTTAAATAGATCAGCCCCAACTTTTTGTCAAGGTCTATCTGGTATCTCATGTGGCTGTAATGGTTCTCTGAATTGTGCTTTCCTGTATTGGTTGCAAACATCACACTTTGCTATCATGTCACTGATTTGACTGTTCATCCCTGGCCAGAATAAAAAGTCTCTGACCCTGTGCTTGCATTTTTCAATGCCCAAGTGGCTACACAGGTACACAGATACACAGAATGCGATGGCAGATGAGGACCTTATGGCCCACCTAGTCTGCCCCTTTTCCCTACCTAATGCCTTACATCAGACCCTAGTTGATCTGCGGCTTACCCTCTCTTCCCTATTGCTAGAGTACTCGTATGTCTATCCCACACATTTTTGAATTTCCCTACTGTTTTTGCCCCCACCGCCTCCACAGGGAGGCTGTTCCAAGCATCCACTACCCTTTCTGTGAAAAAGTACTTCCTCACATTGCCCCTGAGCCTACCCCCCCAGCCTCATATCATGCCCCCTTGTTCTCATATACCTTCTTTTCTGAAAGATGCTACCCTTCTATACCTTGTTTATCCCCCCGATGTACTTGAATGTCTCTGTCATATCCCCCCCTCCAGGGAATACATATTGAGGTCCTTTAGTCTTTGCTCATATGACTTTTGGTGCAGTCCTTGCGCCATTTTTGTTGCCCTTCTCTGGACTGCCTCTATTTTGTCTATGTCCTTCTGGAGATGTGGCCTCCAGAACTGCTGTGCAGTCTGGTTACCATAGCTGATCTCAATGATGTAGGCACTATCAGTCTCTCCCCCTTTAGCAAAAGTTCATTTTCTATTGAGATTTCATCTCTGAACAGCCAGTACTGCCTTATCTCAGGATGCACTGATGCTTTCTCCTGGGGCAACCCATTCAAGACAGTGTCTCTCAATTTGACCAAAGTTGAATCTCTGTTGGTTTCTTGCTGAAATGTAGTTTCTCATCCCTATTAGGCATGTAGTCCACTGTATGAACCTCATATTTTTTTAACTCAGTCTCTGGCACAGAATTTTCTCCAATGGCCCTACTCAGGATGTCTGCTGTGTGGAGTTATTTGCCTGCTTTGTACTGTACACTCAAGTTATACCTTTGGATTCTTGGTGGGGCTGTGGCCAGTGGTTTCTTGAAAAGGCTCTCCAAGGGCTTGTGATCAGATTCAACATGCACTCTATGTCTGCCATAAATATATTGGTGGAATTTTGAACAGCTCAGCACAATGGCCAGTGTTTCTTTCTCAATTTGTGCATAATTTCTCTCAGCCTTGTTAGGCGATCCAGAAGCAAAAGCAACGGGCCTGTCCTCCTTTAACAAGCATGCCCTCAGCCCTTCTGAAGATGCAGCTACAGACAATGCAGCAGGTTTTTTCAGGTTATAGTAGGCCAGAACGGGGGGGGGAGGGTTGTAATGACTGTTTTCAGTTTCTGAAAGGCCTGCTGGTGGAGATCATCCCAGTGCCATGCTGTCTCTTTCTCTACCAATTCAGTGGTTTATTTATAGATGATAGGTTTGGGATAAAGTTTGCTAAGTAGTTTACCATACCCATAAATCTCTGTAAGTCATTGATTTTATCTTCTTGGGGTATGCCAACAGCCCATCCTCACTTAGCTTATGCCCAATATACTGGACCTCTGACATTCTGATTTTTGATTTTTTTCAGGTTTAAAGACGGATGCTTATCTCTGGCTCTTTTTAAAACATTTCTTAACTTCTCATTATGCTCTTGCACATTTGCCCCCCACACTAGGATGTCATCCATAATGACTACAGTGCCCTCAAGCCCTTCGAAAACATGTGACATTTTCTTTTGGAGGACCTCTGGTGTTGAGCAGATCCCAAAAGGAAGATGCTTGAACTTGTACCACATAAAGGATGTATTAAATTTCACTAAATCAGAGCTGGGCCCATCCAGTTTAATCTGCCAAAAGGCACGTCCAGCATCTAGCACCATGAAAACTTTAGCCGCTGCTAGCTTAGCTGCAAACTCTTCAACTGTCTTTATTGAGTGACGTTCTCTTTTAATTGCTCTATTAAGATCTCTGGGATCTACGCAAATTCTTACTTTGATTTTTCTACAACCTCCATCAAGTTGAGCTCAACCACCATCAAGTTGACCTAGTTCACCCTCTCAGAAGCCTGGCTAACTCCCAAAATTTCCTTACACGAAATCACGCTCAAAGGCTATTCTCTAATTAGAAAAGATAGACAGAAAAAAAGAGGAAGCGGATACCTGTTCTTTATATCAGAGAGGCTTTCGTACACCGAAGACCGAACTACATCTGGAAGCTGAAACTTCCATGCTCAAATCCCTCTCCTTAAATCTAATCATACAAAAAATAGGAAAAAACAACATTTTAACTATCACATCTGCCTACCTATGCCCTGGAACACCTTTTGTTGAGCTTGAATCCCTCCTCTCAAACAAGTCTTCCTTCCCAGGTAATAGGGAATGGATCATATTAGGGGATTTTAATCTAAACTGGGACAGCAGCCAGTCCGACTGCACCAAAGAACTTCTTGCTAGCACTGGGCTGCACCAAATAATATCCACCCCCACCACCCCCACCAGAACAAATTATAACATGGGAAACAGTTCTACCATTGATTGGATCATAGCTTCCAATTCCACCAGAGTGACAGCCTCAGGTGTTCTCCCTGACTCCATTAGTGACCACTGTGCTGTTTTCTGTCACTGGTCAGCCAAAGCCCCTAAATCTGCTCCTGACTACATCTTCACAAGACAATTAAAAAAGCAAACATAGAAGAACTCTCTCATGCATTCAAATCAGCTGAATGGTCCTTCATGTCTGATATTAAAAACACAGACTTCACCCTAGATGATTTCACCAAAACATTTAACGGCATCTGCGACTCCCACATCCCCATAAAGAAGATTACGTCCATGGGAGATCTAGTGAGGGGATCACACCGGGCCTCATCAGACTTATGCATGGTAGAGGCAAGGCTTGGGCTAGGTACAGGAAGTCACCCTCCCCCGTTCTCCTCCAAGTGTATAAAACACTCCACAACAGATGAAAGTCAGTGGCTCATACTGTAAAAATCAATCACCTTAAGAACAGCCAACTATACAACAGAGCAAATTCCAAACAACTCTGGGGGACATTAAACTCCCTTTTGAGTAAAGACAAAAAGTGCAAGCAGATTACACTTCTGGCAGAATGGAAATTAACAAACGACCCAATATGCATAGCCAACTTGTTTAATTCCTTTTTCAGGAACATTGACAAGTACAAGACCCCCCTCTCTTCTGCCATCCCAAAGCAACCTCCTCTACCTGCCCTTTCCCTGAAAGCTTCCTGCCCCACTTTCTATTTCAAAGCTCTCTCGACCACTGATACTATAAAACTTATAAGAAAAAACAACCCTAGACCCAACACTGGTCCAGATGGTCTTGATTTTCACATCCTGAAACTCATAATAAAAGACATTGCCACCCCTCTCACAAATACTCTGAATTTCTCCCTTTGTTCTGGTACCCTCCCCATGGCTTGGAAAACTGCCTCCATCAGGCCTCTGCATAAAGCTGGTTCTAAACAGGAAGTAAGCAATTACAGGCCCATCTCACTTCTCCCCCCCATCTCTACAAAATCATGGAAAAATAGTTCATTCTCAAATCACTGAGCACTTAAACAAATATGACATCCTGACCGAGGCTCAACACAGCTTTAGGGCTAAACACAACATAGAAACCACTCTCATTAGGTTCACACAGGGCATGTACAAGGCCATGGATGATGGTCTTTACACGAGTGCTGTCTTTGTGAACCTTAGCAAGGCTTTTGACTTGGTGAACCACAACCTACTACAAACTACCCTTGCCCTTATGAATTTCTCTACAAATGGTTTGGTAACTATTTCCACACGAGGTACCACAAAACAGTTACTGAGGGACATCCTTTGTTTGAATGCTTTATTAAGTATGGAGTTCCACAAGGGTCAATACTTGGGCCCCTCCTTTTTTCTCTGTTTATTAACAACATACCTTCCATCTGTTCGCATACCAACATCATCCTATTTGCGGATGATGACACCTTATACTGTAAAGATTTAACCCTTCCACCCTTCTCTCCAAACTTCAAACAGATTTCCACAGCCTCCACTCCTGGTTTACCACTCAAGGAATGGTCTTGAACTCCAAAAAAACCAAAATATATGGTTTTCGCCTGCACACATAAACCATCTAATTTTAATTTCACCTTCCTGGATAATGATGGCATGGTCATTAAGTTGGTTCTTGAATTTAAATACCTTGATCTAACACTGGACGAGCACCTCTCCTTAGGCCCAGGCATAACACAAGACTTGGGCTCCTCTACAGGATTAGGCAATTCCTCATCCCTGAATCTAGAAGTAGGCTGGCTTCCAGCTTACTCCTACCTGTCCTAGACTATGGATCCATCGTCTATTCCCCACTAAGTAATGCTGTCACATTCAATATGCTCAAAATGGCATACAATAACATTACCAGATTTGTTACTGGGCTCTCCCGTCGTACCCACAGCTGTGCTCCCTACGAGGCAGTACATTGGTTCTCCCTAGAGAACAGGTTCACATGGAAGGCTTCCATGTTTCTCTACAAAATCCTTAACAACCATCTACTTCACAGTGCCTCCTCTCCTTTCAAGAAGGTTTATCCCACTTGGCTCACTAGGAGCACTACCACATCCCCCTTTTTGGGTCCCTTACTGCAACACCTCTTGGGGACAGAGATCGCTTACCTACAGAGGTCCAAAGCTTTTTAACACACTTCCAACTAATCTTGTGAGCAGCCCCTTCCTCAATACTTTTACGGTTAAACTGAAGGAGCACCTGTTTAATACCCCGCTCCCGCAATTGTACCAGATAGTACATCATAGTTTCTTTACTACTGCCTGGGTCAAACCTGAAGGGTGCCTGCACAAATAACTTCTACAATTTCTGCTAGAATTTTCACTAATTATTTCTAAAACCTCATTTGCTCTAATCCTGTCCACTTCACTGTTTCCATGCCTCCCTCCTCTTCTAAGCTTTTCTCAAGATTTTTTTCCCCACCACTTTCCATTAGGTTTACTTATGTAAATTTGTACATATTGTATAGACTTATTCATTTATTTATTTATTCATTACAAATCAGGTTACTAACTTACTGTTAATATTGGGTTGCTTTTTTTTAATAAAGTCTTTATTGTTGTTTCTATACATAACATAGTTATTCATTTAACAATCATATTTCATCTCGGTTGCCTCTTTAACATTTGTATTTTTAGAAATGAAAGTATAAAATCTACAATCATTTCATATTTACATCTATTTATTATCTTTATGTTTACAATGTAATCAGTGGTGGTAGCATTGCTTCAATCTCTCCCCATACAAGGTCATATTCATCGCTTTGATCTAGTGATTCTGATCATAATTTCTCAAATGATGTAACTTCCCAGAACAGATACCACCATCTAAAAAGTTCAAACTATTGAATTACCTGTGCATTTCATTGTTCCAGTGTCATCCTTTTCATTATCATAGATGTTATTATTACAATGTTTTCCTGATTTTTCTCTAATTTGAGGTGTGAAATATCCCCTAAAACTAAATTTAAAGTCTACTGTATTCTACTGTATATCAGTCGATAAGACTTTAAGATTTTTATTGTTTGTATCCACCAGTTCTGTATAAATTTACATGCCCATAAACAATGAAATAAATTTGCTATATGGCCACATTGGTGCCAACATAATTGAGAACCCATTTGAGAAAATTTCCCCAGTATTTGTGGTGTAAAATAATATCTGTCAAGAATTTTCTTTTGGATTGTTTTGTTTTTTGCATAGCAGTAATCCTTAATTCCTTTTATCCTTAAGTGTTTCCACTGTTGGGTATTTAAATCAAGGTCAGCTTCTAAATTCCATTTATTGTTGGTCTTCTCCCAGGGGTCATCTTGTTTCTTATAGTGCATTTGATATATTTTTGAAAAAGGATTAATCTGGGTTGACTTTTTAATGGTGGAATGATCCAACATTAATCTTGCTAAATTTTGGTGACATTTACCCATACTTTTTTCCTTTAGTATATTGAATTTAGTTTTTAAAGTTATATAATGCAAAAAAATTATATTAGTTACCGGTTTACATAGTTGTCTAAATTTATTAAATGAGGAAAACTCATCATCCTGAATTAGTTGTTCCCATGTTTGTAAGTTGGAAGTGGTAAGAGATAACCACTTCCCTCTATGTGGGTCTTTCCATAGGTTCTTATTGTACCAAATGTTTTAGCCATGGAAAGTTTTGATTTTTTATTACCTTTTTTACATTAGACATTATTATATTTATGTGGGGGTAGAAATTGTTCTGAAACTAATTTGGGATATCTCATCATGTTTAATATTTTTTTTGTTGATTTTTTTACCATATTTAGTTATCGCTGGTTGTACAGATGTGTCTGGATCATGGAACACCCATTCCCAAAGTATCCTTATTTGACTTGCTGCTATATGTTGAGTGGGGTCAGGACAGCTATAACCTCCCAACAACCTTGGAGTGGTTAGCTGAGACCAAGCTATCCTTGGTTTCCCCCCTTCACAAAAACTTGGAGAAAATAATTCTTATGTTCCTGAACCACTTGATCAAAGGGAACCTCGAATTTGCTGGAATACAAACATTACATGTGGGAGGGCCATCATTTTTAACATCTCTCTTTCCCCACAATCAGACAGATCATTTTTTCCAATTATCCAACAGAGGTGAAATCTTTTGTTTCGCTTTACTGAAATTCTTCAGTATTGTTTCTTTTTTGATTTGCGTGGATTTCTGTCCCCAAATACTTAAAGTATGAATTCTTCACATATTCTTGCTCGATCATGTGGTCCGGAAAATAGGCATCCTTTGTGATCTTACATATGACTTTCTTTTGTTTATTTAACTCATATCCTGATATTCTACTATAAACATTAACTTTTTCTATACAAAATGGTAAAGATTTTATTTATAGCCTTCAAAAACAGTAGAACATCATCAGCGAAAGCTTTAATCTTATATACCTTATCTTGAATTTCTACACCTTATATCCTTATATTTTTTCTAATATGGTTAATAAAAGGTTCCAAGAACAGGATGCATAAAACTGGAGACATTGGGCATCTTTGTCTAACTCTGTTTTTCATTAAGAATAATGGGGCAGTGTAAGTATTGACTGTAAATCTTATTTTTGTGTATTTATATAGTTTCTGAATAAGATCTATCAAATTCTCTGGAATCTGCCAGTATCTTAGGGCCTTAAATAAATATTGTCTGTCCAGTAAGTCAAATGCCTTAGTGGCATCAACTGAAACTGTGTGAAAATTCTTGTGATTTTACTAGTTTCCTGGATAATTTGCTGTACCCTTCTTGTGGCCTGAAACATGTTCCTTCCACCAATAAACCCAAATTGGTCTTTGCAAATAATTTGATCTAATCCAACTTTTATTCTGTTCACAACTGCCTTTGCAATAATTTTATAATCGATATTGAGCAATGCTATTGGCCTATAACTTTCAGCTGATTGCTTATCCTTCCCTTCTTTAGGAATTAGTATGATCCTAGCTTCCTGCCAGGAATCAGGAAAATCCCATTCATTTTGGGAACCTCTTTAATCATCATAGTTATCCAGGTAACTATTTCTTGTTGAAAAAAAACATAAAACACTACAATAAATCCATCAAGTCCTGGAGTCTTTTCCTTTGGCATATTTTTTATAGTTTCTGATATCTCTTCTTTTGAAAATGCACCTTCTTTACAATGTAATTGTTTTAACTCTGTTTACTTTAAGTAGGTTTCAAGTTCTTGCTCATCCCCTTTCTTTGTTCTTTGGTATATACCTAACCCCAGAAGCACTATCAGTGGCCATCCAAAGCGCCGTCGTAAGCATTATAGATTATGGACTTATCATATATGGCTCTGCAACTACCACTGCTCTCAAACATATCGTGACCTCCCTGAATAAGGCCTGTCGACTCATCACTGGTTCCCATCGCTGCACCCACACTTGTGACCTTTATTCCCAATCTGGATGGCTACAACTTGACAGTCGCATAAAATACCAAACCTGCATCACAGCCAAGAAAATTATAATGGGGCTTACTCCACCTGGAGTCTGTGCCCTCCTTACGCCTAGACACAGTAACGTCACTACTAGGAGAGCCAATTCTCATCCACTGCATATCCCCTGATGTCACACAACCCAAGGACAAAGATCATTCACCTATCGGGCAACCAGCTGGTTCAACTCTCTTGGCAGCGATATAGCCACTGCTCCCACACTCGGTCTTTTCAAGTCCAAGCTGCGCCTCTCACTGCTTGCCTCCTGCGATTACCCATCATAACATTACCACCGTTCCAACTGCCCATGCCCCAGCACATAGAACTTACAATCAAACTCTGCCCCCCTTAGCATCTTACCTGTCAATTTCCTCGACAAGGCCCCCTGGCTGCACTGTCACCCGCTCTCATTCACCTCTCCTCTGTATCTCCCCTCCTGCCCTCTTCTCCCCTCCCCTCCTCATACTCTCCCTCACTCCCTGCACCTCCTTCCTCCCCTCGACCTCCTACCCACACTTCTCCCCCACTCACCCTTCCCCTTCTTCCCCTGTCTTGCCCATGGCACTAGTCCCAGTGTTACTCTTTGTACTGGTAATTACCTGCCTGTAAGTCAAATGTGTATGTCTGTAACTAAAAAGATGAATACTGCACACTCTGACGTGGAACCTTTGTAAAAGAGCCTCAGCTCAAAGGTATTGTTGTAATCCTAGACTGAAATAAATAAATAAATATCTTTGTGCACTTAATATTGTGTTGCTGTACACAAGCTGCTTGTTCCTTTTCACACAATGTATGACATTGTCTTTTATTGTATATAATTCACCTTGTGCTTGTGCCTAATTATCCTGTTTTGTACATTTTGTCTCACCTTGTATATTTATAACCATGTGTTTGTCACAAAGTGTATATATCCACCTCTGTTATAACAGGACAACTGGGTGCCTGTGAAAACAGGCAATTTGCCCACATGCCTTTCCGGTATAAAATAAAATGAAATATGGGTTTCTCCACTTTTTCAATAGCCCCCATGCTTTTTTTACATGTTTTCTATTTCGTTTCTGTTTTTACCTTATCTTGTAATGCAAAAGGTTTTTTTCTAGGAGGGTGGATTACAGGGCTGACTGACTTGTCGATCTTAATGTGGTGCTCGCACTCTAAGTATCCCAGTTCCTCAAATAAATCAGCAAATTCAGCCAATATTTCTTCTGTGGTTTCCCCTGCACTCTCAGTTACAGAATTTACTGAAAATAGGTTCCTCATGAGCTTCATTTCCAAACAAATAGATAGACCGAACACCGGGATCACGTTTGCATCAGCCACTTGAAATGGCAACAAATAGTACTTTTTCTTAAAACATGTCAACAACATCGCTTTGCCTTTCACATTAGGACAAGAATAGGAAACTAATTTGATGTCGATCTCTGAATGGCTTTCTTAGACAACATTTTATATATCTGAAAAGGCATCACATTACACTGTGCTCCAGTATCTAGTTTGAATGTCACATTTTCCCACTTATATTCAGGTTTACTTTCCAATCAGTCTTTGGCTTATAAGTAGTCATAGTCTCAATACTGAAAGCACTTTCATTCTCCTGGGCATCTTCCTCTCTAACGACATGTACCTCACTGCATTGCCCATATGACATACTCTAGCAAAATGATTTTTCCTGTAGCACAGTCTACAAAACTGTCCGTATGCTGGGCATTCATTTGTCTCTTGCTCACACCCACACTTCTCACATCTGACTTTATTCCCTCGAGGTACATAGCTCCCTTTTCTCACATTGGCACCTGTTTTTGCTCTATCTTCTTGTACAGGTCCTTCTTGCACTGATCTGTCTTCCTGAGCATTTTCACTTAAACACTTAGGGCCCAATTCTCAAAAAGGGCTAGAATTGGTACAAGCTGTGGAAAACAGCAGCTTGCACCGAAGCCTGGTGCACTAGGGACCCTGTACCCGATTCTCTGTCAGGCAGGGTCCCAGAGGCAAAGTCCTGCAGCTTGCAGCAACTGTAGCAGGGTGCCAAACAGATGGGAGGGTTTGCTGCAAGTTGCAGGGCAGACATGCACTGCTCTAGACCCTGGTGATCTAGCAATCCCCACTCCCCAATTCACAATGTTTCCCATGTAATACTTAATAGCCATTCCCCCACCCATGGTGACCTAGCAGTCCCCCCTCCTCAATACCAGATGATGCCATAAATATAATTAATATACTGTCCCCCTGCCATGGTGGTCCAGTGGCCCCCCCCTCCCTGATCCGTGATGCAGCCCCTTGTAATATTAATAAATATAGCCCCCATCCCTGGTGGTCCAGACATGCCCCTCCTGATTATTGATGCAGCCCATCTCATTATTACTAAATATAGCCCCCCATCCCTGGTGGTCCAAAGGACCCCCTCCCTGACATGTGATTTTTCCATTAAAATAATTATTATGACTATCACCAGTCCCCGGTGGTCAAGTGGTCCCCCCTCACTGATCCAGTGTGTGCTGTACAAAGAATTATGATGACTACACCCAACCCTGGTGGTATAGTGGCCCCGCACCCCACCCCAGCATGTCATGCACACCACCCCACTCCCTCCCCACCATCCAGAATCAGCACCACAACTGGCACAGCCCACCTCACACCTCCTCAGCCAGCCATGGACTGAACTGTCAATGAGCGCATACTGTGCAGTGTACACACCCATTGAGGGGGGCCACTGGACCATCAAGGATGGGGGCTATATTTAATAATAAAGAAATAGGCAGCATCAGTGATTGGGGAGGGGGCACTGGGCCACCAGGGACAGGGCTATATGTGATATGTAGGACTTGGGCAGCATCACGGATGGGGGGGCTGCATATTGTCGCAAACAGACAACTCTCCCAGAGGGAGGATTTCTAAGTACCCTTAGACCAGCCCTGGCTCCATTCTGTGAATCCCACGATCGGGGATGTGGCAGCTTGCATCTGCCACATTCACCCTAGCTGCATGTCACAGCCCATTTCTGGGCACACGGGTGGTGCAAGTCCCATTTGAGGCAAGCAGCCTGAGGTTGACGCTTTTGTGAATTGCTCAGGGGCCAGTTATTGATGCAGGGTGCCATTTGTGCCATTTATGTATTTTTTTTCGCTTTTGTCTCCCTCCCCCCAAGCCGGAGGCTATTGGCCACTCGCTCATCACCCCCCATGGCCAGGCTTACCCCCCTGGGTGAGGCCACCGGGCGGGTGCCCCCTCACCAAGGGACAAGGTCTCTTGCCCTGGTTTACCCCCCAGGGTGAGGCCATGGGAGCGGGCCCCCCTCCAGTGTGCATTAGTCACAGCGGGAGAGGTGCAGAGGCAGAGACCGTCATGAACGGAGCTGAAATTTTTTTCTCGTATGCTGAGATCCCTGGGGGTGGGGACATGCAATGATGTCAACGTCCACCCCCCCTTCCGTGAGGTGCCGGTAGCGGTGGTACCCCCAACCTCCACTAGAGGTCCATATAGCACCAGACACTCTTCCTCCCTTTCCCGGAAAAGGAGAGCAGTCCCTGGGATGCTCAGTCCTTCTCTCCCTGGCTGGCCATCTGACTCCCAAGTCCATCACTGAACCCAGGATGTTGGCGCCACAAACAGATGCCTTGCCACTGCACCTGCGGTCTGGCGGTAAGCATCATTTATGTTTGGTGCAGGCACCTTGCATCTGTCTCAGGGCTTTGAGAATCGGGCCCTTAATTTGTGTTCACTCAGTTCAGCAGCTCTGCATATATCTATAGCTTTGTCTAATGTTAAGTCCACTTCTCTTAACAATCTGTGTCTCACATGCTCACTCTGTATGCCACATACAATTCTATCTCTAATCAGTGATTCAGTTAATTCTCCAGATGTTCAGGATTTAGCTTTTAGCTTCAGTTCAGATACATATGAATCAATGGACTCATCCAGATTCTGGCTCTTAATATTGAAGAGGTGTCTCTCATAAGTCACATTCTTTCTTGAGTTACAATATCTCTCAAACTGTCCCATAATTTTTTTCAGTTTCTCCTTATCTTCCTCCCTTTCCCATACAAAAGTGTTGTACACCTCCAACGCATCAGGGCCTGCTACATTCAAAAGGGTTATGGCCTGGATCTTCTGGGACTTCTCAGCAATTCCACTGGTAACCAAGAAAATCTCCAATCTTCTCCAATTCTCAGCGACGTTTCCATGCAGACTGAGAGCAGTGGGAGGCTGCAGGTGTTCCATTCTGACACCATGTAATAAGCACGCAGACACATAAGTGGAGTGCTCTGGTTAGTTTACTGTAGTGTACAGAACTAGTATAACACTAGCAAAAGTTTACACTACTGCCCACCAAACAAGGCCTTAAACTGATAGCTTAGCACATGCGCAGTACCGCAGCATATGCAACTCACGTATGCTAATATACAGTATATCATTACACTAACAGAAAAAAGTATTTTTAAGGATGTTTGAGGGGCTGATTTTTGATATTTCTATTTATATTTCCATCTGTAGTTGTATTTGAATGACACAAGACCAAAGATTTGAGAGGCTGCAGTAAAAAATGCAGAGTCATCATCAATAAAATATGCAGTTATGTTCTGAGAAGTGATATGCCACATCAGCCTCAGTCAAGGTCTAATATGTAAGCAATAATACCCGACAGGGTGGGCAGTATTGGGCAATACAGGAATGTCCAGGGGCATAATGAGGCACAACGCCACAGGGGGAGGGTCTTATAGCCCCTAGAAGATCCAGTGTTGCCCATACCGCCCACCCTAGAGGATATTATTGCGCTTAGAAAATTGGTTTAGTGTGGTATTTTTGATTAAATATTTCAAATCATTTACAAAAAAGTTAATGGATGTAAATAAATGTAATTTTGTGTAAAGTAGTCCCTCCACTGCTGACATTGGCAGTAGAGGGTGCTACTCTGTTGAATGTAGCACTACTGATAGTATTTCAGGTGTCTTTATTTTGTATTGCTTCCTGTTCTCGCTTCTGATTTGAGGTCTGCTTTTGTCCTGTCCTCCATGTTTGTTTGTTTGTTTTTTTAAAGTGGAAATGTAGCACGAAATGTTGGTGCCGGGTTGGAGCTGGATAGGTAGTGGGTGGGTGGCTACACTATGGAGCTGCTGAGGAGGGATGGAAGGTCGGGAGCTGCAGATCAAGGGAGGTGGACCGAGCTGGCAGCAAAAACAAAAGTAAGCCTGTAAAAACAGGTAAATTATTTCTATCTGGTTTTACTGTGGAGTTTTGAGTGAGGCTACTGAGCAGGGCTAGCAAGGTAAAAATGAAGGGATCAGGAGAATTGAGCAGAGGAGCGGTGTCGGTATTTTCCTAAATTTGTCTCCCTGGAGTAGGACACGTGTTGCCGGCTTGCACCACCTACTTCATTGGCCAGTCTTTGGAGGGCGGGGGAATGAAGTAGCTGTCAGAGGTTAGAGCACTCTATTGTGGCTGAAAAGCCTTTACTTTTTATAGAATATATGTACATACATGCAGGTTTTTGCTTACAATCTGTAATTACTGCCAACTATGATTGCTTTGTGTATTTATTTCTATGATGACTCTTGTGTTTTCCTCAATGTTTATTTACTCCCCCTTTTCTGTACAGTTCTGTCATGTTTGCCTTTGCAATGTTTCTGTTGTCTGTGTACAACTGGATGCTTGTGAAAATGGGCAAATTTGCTCACATGCCTATCCAGTATAAATAATAAACTGAACCTGAAAATAAGTAGTTTGGTAACAAATAGTTTTGTGACATGGAGTGGGGGATACTGCCCGATATCAGTTGGTAGCTATTGGTTGGCAAGCAAAAAAATGGTGGCAGATCCATTATTGAGAATGTGTGGCACCGTGATATTGGTAGTCAGATCGGTTGGTCCTGGCACTTTTTTTACTTGGACTCTGTTGTCTGATAGATGCCCACCTTGCCAGGGGTATCAGACAATCAGAGCCTGGGAATTTCTTAGCCCATTTTCTAATACTTTATATGATTATCTAACACACATACAAATATAAATAATATGTATATTTACTGTAATATATATTTTCACGGTAATATTAATGTTGTATATTTGTTTAACCCACTGTACAAATCCTTGTTATCCATGGAATCCTTGTACTTCCCTTGCAAATGGTTGTAATTTCTCTACTCACTGGTTGATATTGTGTTGTATTTGTCTTCTGCATTGCCCCTGAAAAAGGGACTGCATGGTCTCATCAGGCTTAATAATAATAATTTAAAAGTGTTATTTGTAAAATGTAGAGTTGCTGGTAACTGATATCTTGAATTTCGGTTTAGGGGCCTGGGTTCTGTTCTGATGGTGGTTGGGGGTTCTTTCCCAAAAGTGGTAACAAATAGCGTGGTGCCTTCACTCAGAGTAAAATAACAGTGGGCAAGGTGTTGGAGTAGTACAACCCCCTGGAATGCTGTTCCTACCCACCTCCCCATCCAGTCACCCCACACAGAAAATACCACCCTGTTCAGCAATACTACGAAACACATACAGTTAAAGACTGTAACTAATAATAGGCTCACGACCACTTTTAACATCAGCAACCATACTTGAGGGGAAGGGGTATAGGAAAGCAGAAAGTATTGGTACTATAAATGTCAACAGCTTTTAACATCAGTGCCCACCTCCCTACAGCACATTCAGCCAACTTTTCCCACTGGTACCAGTGCCCCCTGGAGTTTATTTGGGTACCCAAACCATTGCAGGCCTGTACGTTGCTGCAGGTTGGCCAGCATCGGGGCCCTGGGAACACAATGATAACTTATAGAAGTTAAACAGCTTTACACTTGCAGACAAATTTAAACCAGACCCCCTTGGTCAGGGCAAGCCCTGAGTTAGCACGGTTCTGTAGACACTAGATCTCAGATTCTGTATAGTGAGGCCTTGAAGGAGGAGACAATAGCACCATGGGGCAGTAGGCTAGATGAAGCAGCAGGGCCTGGAAGCTTTCTACTCTTTGACTTGCTTTCAGAGTCTAGCAGCTTCTTACCTTCTGACTTGCTTGCAAAGTCTAGCAGCTTGTCACCTTTGGCCTGTAAACAGGCTGGAGAATAGGAGCCCCACGAAAGGCTTCTTGGTCCACAAGTGAGCCCAGTCCCAGGAGTGACCCCACGATCTGGCTCCCCAAATGGGTCCAGAGTACCCTAGCTCTCAGGCATGTGCCCGTGGCTCCCTGTGGCCCAATCCACGCCACTCAATAACAGTTAGCAGTTCCCCTACCTGGCCCCCAAATTGTATCTGTGCAGTGTGCAGTCTCTCACTTTTTCCTGGACTGGAACATGCAGCTCTGAGGTTCAGCAATGGTGTCTAGGAATTCCACCTTGCCAGTGGCTCTTGGCTAGCAGCATACAGTCTGTGGAGTAGCACTGCACCTTTACACAGACGGATTTTTATTTTATTTTATTTATTTAGTATCTGTTGACTGGGAAAGAAGGACTAGACAATTCTGCCTATTTTCAGCCTCGGCCCGGGGGAGGGGGATACAAATGGATGCCAACTGATGTTGAACCAGATTAAGCTGTTGGTGGTATTTTTAGAGAATGGAGGAAATTTGGTCAGGACACCAGGGAACTTCCCCTACTCTGTACTGCTCAGATCTCACTTGCGGAGCACTTAATGGTAGGCCACCGAGACAGAAGTAACAGGCACAGAATTGTTTCCACTTCTGAGGTGGAAAAAAGTGGACCTATGGTCCGGGATGAAGCGCTGTCTCAGGAACTGCCGATAGCGTCTGATCACAGTGATGTTGAACCCTTAGAGGATGCAGGATCAGATTTGTCTTATGTGACTGCCAGCACACAAGAACAGGGGCCCAGGCAAGACAGGCCACAACATTTTTCTAATGCTCTACATGACACTGAGGGACCACAGAGTGGTCACCCAGATGAGGAAAAGAGCTCCCGGGGGAAGGGAACTGCTCACAACCAATGAAAGGTACCACGGTTTTCTGATTTGTTTGACTGCACTAAACCCATTCCTAGGAGACATGCAGTCCGGATCCATTACAGGGAGGGTTGGAGGTGCCACCTGGCCAAGAATATGTGGGGAAATGTTTAATTTAACAATCCTTGCAATTTGTTCCTTCTGATGTGCAGGCCCTTGTTCATATCTCCACAGAGGAGAATTTTGATATAAGCTTTAATATAGTTCATGGGTTGGACAGATTCTGGATGAAATATAACCAAAAAAAGTCTTCCCCCACTTGGGCACCATTTTTTGTGATACCCCCTCAACACCTGTGATTAAACGCATTACCATCATGTTTCGAACTAAGGGTATTCAGTTCGAGGATATTCATCATTGGCTGCAAAAGCGTTGTGAAATTCTCAGTGCACCTGAATCTATTATTGATTCAGAATCCTTCTGGACTTGGGGGTGGCATGTTAAAGTTAAGCTAAGGTAAATAGAAGCTGGTATGTTACATCTCCTGAATAGTTTTTTATTGGAAAAGACGGGGCGTCAGTTTGTATGCGGGACAGCCTAAAGCCTGTCACAAATGTGGGAAAAGGATCGATTTAGTGAGCTCTTGTGACAAACTTTGTTGTATCCTGTATGGTAAGTATGACCACATACACATCGAATGTAGGAATGTAGCTTACTGCAATTTATGTGATGGAAGAGGACATGTGTTTCATAATTGCCCATGGGCTGCTCATAATAGACAGGATGGTGTCAACCAGGATGACATTATCTGGCAAGCCCAAATAAAATGGATGAATGCAGGAACACAATGGGAGTTTTCAGCAGAATGTCCTTCAAGGCATGATAGCATGCTACAGGAGGTCATTCCAATGTCAGAACGTCAAGTACTGCGTAAGAGGATCCTCTGTGAGAATCCTCTGCTAATTCTGTACCTGCTACAACTCTGGGTAGCTCTTACCAGCAGCCTTTGGATTCCTGATTTTCTGCAGGTGGTGCGCCTAAGAACAATGTATCAACTGATTCTGTTCTGAATTTATCTGAGACACATGTCCACAACACAGTGACTGACTTGGCTGCTCTTTCTGAACAGTCTGATGACATTATGCACCCCCCCAGAATGGAAGACCACTGGTCATAGATTAAGTGCTAGTCTCCATGCCAGTCAAACAGCTGACCTCCCTTTAATTAATAAGTATGATGTTTTGTCCGCTACGGTGTCCTGAGGTGACATTGAAATGGAGGAATCTGGTTTGGACACTTCATCTAAGACTCTGCCCACAATTAAAAATTTGGATGGTCAGAAAAAAACAAAAGAAAAAAATTAGAGATGGCTGAGGAGGACAGTTTACGTTGATTTCATGATTATTGTTTTCATGATTTTTTTTTTGTTCCCTTGCTGAACAATGAGGGCCTTACAGTTAGCTACAATAAATGTTTGTAGCATTCATGATGGAGCTAAACGAAAGGCTATGTTTTCATTACTGCACCAATTGAATGTAGATATTTTTTTCCTACAGGAAACATGGATGCTAAATTCTTTAGCCTTGGCCCAATGCAAAATAAATTGAACGCGGGGACCCTCATATTGATCGTTCAGCCTAGATAAGGTGGGTGGTTTAGAGATTTTATTTCATGGTTACCAATTTTCTTTGCACAAACTAGTAGATGTCTACCCAGGGTGATTATTAATAATTGATGGATATTTGCGGAGCATGCTTGCTTCTTTATTACAGTTTATGCTCCCCAGATCACATCTGAGACAGCTGAGCTTCTCAAACAAATATAGCCATTTTTTGGCCTCATCATGACTTGTTTTTCTTGGAGGGGATTTTAATTGTCCAATAGATCTAACAGCTAAAACACTGGAAGGTAAAAAAAAAAAATATTGTGACTCCCGAGCTTTATTAAAGGGGACAGGAAATTTGTGCCAATAGGCAGCAGTTAGTAATGTTCCTAGTAAGAGAAATGAAAGACTTGCCTCCAAATGAAACATTTAACTGTATCTTAAGAAACACTGATGTGAAAACTATGTTTGCAATTGTTTTCTTTTTACGGATAACATTCTGCACAGTTCTCTTCATGGAACCAGTAAATCTGGAGTTTCTACTATGTCATGGTTTGTGTACAGAATGCTAAACATGAGCTACTGTCCTATTAGAATGATGCTTAGAGTTCTTTGCTCAAACCACAACATAGTCAAAATTTCAAATCACGTTCCATGAAAAGAACTGTAACAGAATGCTGCCCATAAAAACAAAACAATGCAAAATACAGTTCTTCACATCACTTTTTATTCAAGTACAATTGACTATGGATCATTTAGGTTTATGGGTATCATGTCTGTAAATGGGAACATTATAAACAGCTACCAATTAGAAATCATTTCCTGTCCTCTTTAAATTGCGTGGATGTTGTAGGTCTGAAGGACTCTTATGCAATCTTAAAGAAAGCACCATGCCCCACCTATTATAAGGGTAAATTACATACTCTAATTGATTTTTGGTTCATTTCTCCAAATGTTCCTGTTACAAATATTGACACGATCCCTATTGAATTTTCAGATCATGTTTTGCTTCGTTTAACAGTGCACCAGCTCCCTTCTCAGAGCTTTACTCCTCATAGGTGGAGGCTTAATGTTTCAGTACTGAAAGATGCACTTTTACAACACCTAATTAAGGAGTTCTTACAGGCAAGAAAGATGTTGTTATCCCTTTATGATTCTATGGGGGAATGTTGGGATGAAATGAAAATAGTTTTACGAAATTGTTTTGAAACAAGCATTTGTCAATGCCGAATGTTGTCACCCTGGCATTGGCAGTGGCAGAGGTGGAGAGGCATAGCACTGTGAGTTTGTTAATGTGTCCCAAAAGGTGATTTTGCACAGCGAGTATGCCGCTGTGCAGCAGAGCTGTGGAAACGCGTTTTGGGCAGGCTGTGGAAAATGGCAGCTGGACTGTTGATAATGAGGTGTGCACAAATGCCAGTAGTGAAAATGTGGCATGAAAATATTGCAGATTGACAAAGTTACAAGGGTGCGTGGAAACTGCGCAATGAATGCTTGCAACACAGTCATTGTATGGACTTTCGCCACCAAATTTTCAACATAGGCATTTTCGGACCTCTGCTGATGAATAGTGTCACTGTCATATCCTGAAAGTGTCCTGAAAAGTGATTTTGCACAATGACCGTGCAATTCTGCACCGGACGTGCGAAAACACATTTGAGCCAGCTGTACTGTTCACAAGGAGGTATGGAAAAATGGCAATGATGAACAGCTGGAGTGAAAGTATTACAAATTCAGAAAGTCACGAGCATGCGTGCAAACTGTGCAATGCGCGCTCGTAAAACACTCATTTTATTGACTTTCGTCCCTAAATTTTCAACATAGGCATTTTAGGACATCTGCTAATGAACAGTGTCACTGCCATTTTCATAATGTGTCTCGAACACGGGCTTTCCACAGCGACTGAGCTATTGTGTGCCAGAACTGCGAAAACAGATTTTGATCAGGATGTGAAAAATGACAGCTGTACTGTTCATTATGAGGTGTTTAACAATGACACTGTTGAAAATGTGGAGTGAAAATATTAGTTACGAGCGTGTGTGCAAACTGCGCAATGCACGCTTGTAACACAGTCATTTTACGGAGTATTGTCACCAAATTTTCAACACAGGCATTTTAGGACCTCTGCTCATGAACAGTGTCACTGTCATTTTTGTAATGTGTCCCAAACAGTGATTTCACACAGCGACTGTGCTATTCTGCGCTGGAAGTGAGAAAACACATTTAGGCAAAGATATGAAAAATGACAGCTGTATGGTTCACAAGAAGGTGTTGTAAAATGGCAATGTTGAGAATGTGGCATGAAAATATTGCAAATGTGCTAACTTACGAGCGTGCATTGCGCAGTTGCTACGCACGCTTGTAAAACAGTCATTTTATGGAGTATTGTCACCAAATTTTCAACACATGCATTTTAGGACCTCTGCTCATGAACAGTGTCACTGTCATTTTCATAACGTGTCCCGAACACTGATTTCGCACAGAGACTGTGCTATTCTGCACTGGAAGTGCGAAAACATATTTCGGGCAGAATGTGAAAAATGACAGCTGTACAGTTCACAAGAAGGTGTGGTAAAATGCCAATGTTGAGAATCTGGCATGAAAATAGTGCAAATGCACTAACTTACGAGCGTGCATTGCGCAGTTGCTACGCACGCTCGTAAAACAGTAATTTTTTGGGATTTTTCCCACCAGACTTGCAACATAGCTTTTTTTGAGAGCCCCTCTCATGAACAGTGGCACTGTCATTTCGTTACTCGGTCAAGAAAGGTGATTCCGCACAGTGACTATGAAATCACCTTTTGGGATAGAATAATGCCATGACAGTGCAAGAATTCATGAGATGGGGTCCCAAAATGCCTATGTTGAAAATTTGAGGCTAAAATTCGCAAAAATGACCGAGATATGCATTAAAGTTGAAAAACCTCTATTCATTCCATTATACAGCTTACCGGCATTTCTTCAGTTCGTGGTTGGCTTTGAAGAGTGCAGATGTGTTCCCGGTCCACAGAAGATCGTCGCGCCAGATTCCGCAGGTAAGTATGGGGTGAGGGGGGTGAGGGGAGGCAGGGTGTGCAGTGGTTGGGTGTGGGAGAGGGAAGGGGGCATAGAGACTATGAGGGATCGTTTTCATTTTACAGGGGAAAAAAAATGAAAAAAACCCATCGTGGGACAGTTTTTTTTTGCAGAGGATTTGGCATGCTGGGGTGGGGGGGTGTCTGTGGCTGACAGGAGATTGGGCACCCTCATTGGCTCTCACAACAGGGGGAGGAGGAGGAATGGCAGCTGGCGGGGATAGGGCACCCCGTCGGCACAGAAAGAAAGTGGGTGTGTGTGTGAGCTGAGGGTGATTGGGCACCCTCAACATTCGACAATTGGGGGTTATGCCGATGGGGGTGACTCCCGTCCAGCACCCACAAAGTGGGAGTTAACTGACGGGAGTTAGGCACCCCTGAAGTCGGCAGTAGTTAAGCGGCTGCCCGCTTGCCGACCATGCACATAATGGCGGCGAGCATGGCAAGAAAAGGACCGCTGCGTATGATGAGCTTTGCTCGGATTGCAGCAGACCTTTTCTTAGATGTGCTCGCCACATTATGTATGCATGGTGTCGCGCCAGTATGCAGGCTGATTGGGGAATGAGGGACGCACCTACTGGTGCATGCCCTCCATTCGCCCAACAGCGAACCCGCCTCCAAAGCTGCACTGTCCCACGATGTTGACTGTGCAAGGGTGCCAACATAAAAATATGGTAAGAAGGCTCAGATGAGGAAATTTCTTCAGTACTTAATCTTTCCGCAACGCCTACAATGTTTGTTTTCTTTAACAAATACTTTTAAAGGAGACTTTTCCTCTCAAATTGATAATATCAAAATTCAAATTAAATGTCTTCAGTATTATAGAACTTCAACTCTGATGGCAGAATTAACTTATGTTAATGGGGTGAAAAACCCTACTGGGGACCCTTGTAGTGCTTGTAAAACACATATGGATAACACATCCATAACTGCCTTGCAGGATGCCCATGGTGTCTTAAAATGCAACCCTGATGATTTAACTTGGATAATTCAGCAACATTTTGATTCTTTATCCTCCCATGTTTTGCCTGAGCAGCAGGACTTAGTGGATTATTTGAAACATTTTCATGTCACAGTACTGGGTATTGACAAACACAGCCCTTATTTGGAATGTTTAGCCCTGGAAGACTCTATTACTCACGTTATGTTGGAATGCACTTTTAGGGTTCATCCCTGGCAGTTCCTGTCCATAAGATGGGGATTGCCTTGGTTAGCTAAATTAACTTATCAACAATTGGTATTAGGAGACTATGCTGGCAGACTGGCATCTTATGATCAAAGTACTTTGGAACTGTTATTTTCGTGTATGAAGTGTTATTTATGGTAAGCCAGGAGTTATATTTTACAACAAAGAATGTCGTATCTAGCCATAGGTAATATTATGTGAAGAAACCTGTAAAACAGTTTATGAACAGTATGTGAGCAAATTTTCTAAGGTAAAAGTTCAGCTGCTATGGAAAGGCTTGTGGGTATTAATTGAGTAACTGTTTTATATGTATTCTGAACAAATTTCCGTCCATGTTATATGGGTTATGCGTTTTGCTCATATATAATATTCTCTTCATTTTTTAGGTATATATTATACATTTTTCTTTGAACATTGTATAGAAACCTTTTTTTTATCAGCCTAATTTCATAGCTGTTCTGTTTCTTTTTTGTTTTTCTTTTTTGAGGTGTCTATGCATGTTTTGGGGTGCATGGGACTGTGTTAATTATGGATTGTACAATATTTAGGTTTTCATTAGTTATTTCCTTTTTCCAATTTATGGGTTTTTCCTTTGATTTTTAGGAGAGTTATCCTAAAATGTTACCTGTTTTATTTCTATTTTATTTTATTTTACCTTGTTTTATGTTTTTTTCTTTTGATTTTACTGTTTTATTATGATTGTGTATTGACTTTTACAATAAAAAATGCCCCTACTCTTTTCAAGAAGTGCCATGGGATCTTTAACATCCACCTGAACTACCGCCAGAATAGAAGATGGGACCTTGGTTTAATGTCTCTTCCGAAAGATGGCTCCTCAGGAGTGCAGCACTCCCCTCATGCTGCACTACAGTGTCAGTATTGGGATTTAACCCAAGTGCCTGGTGTGGGGATAGAACCTACAGCCTTCTGATCTTCTGGCTTCAGAGGAGAGTGTGCAACCTGCTGAGCCGCTGACACTGCATGCATTGCTGCATGGATTTCAGCAATACTAGCAGGTTCCTGAACACTGGATACCAACAGACCTTTTCCACAATTTCCTTCAGCTTCAGGCCACGTTGCCAACTTCAGGACCTAGCGCACTCACAGTTTCAAAACCCCCTTTTTTCACCACTCAGGGTTCCTCAAACCACTACAGGATTGTTGCAAACACTGGTTCTTTAAACACTGCAGAGACCCTTTTCCAAATTCCTCAAATGTTCCATTGCCAACTTTAGGCCATTCCCAAACCTTTTTTCTGCCCAGAGGATGAGCCTTCTTGACTTGATGAGAACCCAAGTTAGACTTCCCCAAACTGCAAAAGTCCCTGGGGTTTCACCAGCAGATCCCAGACCCTGATTGGTTAGACCCTGCTGCCTATCAAAGAAATTATTAAAGTGAATTTCTGACTTACCCAATGGCAGCTACCACTTGCATGGTGTGGTAGCTGACCTCCGTGGTAGTCATTCTAGCCAGGTTAGAAATAATGTTTGCAGCCAATATTCCAGATATTTTCCTCGTAAATTAGTTTTAGCATCGGCTGCCCATGCATTTTCAGAGCCCCAGTCCAGCCGCCATGCCTCTGTGCTCAAGCATGTAATGATACATGGCCAGGGAGAGCGCGGGGGTGCGCCCCTATTGAAATGAATGGGGCTAGAGTTTTCATTCATTTTAAGAGCAAGAATGACCACTAACAGATTAATGAAAGGAACAGCTTGACTAACAAGGATCAATAGGACCCTGAACCCCACTCAGCATGCCCACTAACCCCACATCCCTCCCTCCCACCATAGCACCCTAAAAAGTATACATACATATAACAGAACATAAAATTGTTCTAGAGCAGAGTGGCTTGCACTCATCTTCATTTTGGTATTGATGATGAATAAAGTTGATGTTCTTCTATAGAAAAGTAACACCTGGGGCTAGATTCACAAAATTTAGCCCTGGCACAAACTCGGTTTTGTGTGAGCAAACCAGGTTTTGCATGGAGTTGATATTCACAAAAGCCCAGTTTGCGGGCTCAAAATGGCTTTGCACTCGGGCAAAGTGTGGAGGGGCTGCAGTGGAAATGAGGGGGAAGGGACCTGCCCATTAGAGCAGTCCCATTCACAAAGCATTTGCTCCATGCAAGGGCCTTTTGTGGGATTCCCTTACATGATGCAAATACCACTGACTGAGACCTTCCTTTAATTCTGTGCAAGCCTAGTGGTTGGCAGTGGTACTGCGGCACCCCCCCCCCCAATCACTAGCCTGAATATAACAAAACA
Source organism: Neoceratodus forsteri (assembly GCA_016271365.2). Classification (NCBI taxonomy): domain Eukaryota; kingdom Metazoa; phylum Chordata; order Ceratodontiformes; family Ceratodontidae; genus Neoceratodus; species Neoceratodus forsteri. The sequence goes on from CM028130.1 coordinate 1,237,335,008, forward strand.
ATGTTTCCCTGGTGCTAGTGGTCCCTCCCGCTGTGATTGCTGATCGCCAGCTCGAATATAAATAAATATGATACCCTAGCATCTGGTGGTCCTCCCTCTGCTGATCACTGGCCCATTATGAAATTAATATATTCCCTGGTGGTAGTGGTGCCTCCGCCCCGATTGCCAACCCATGTATGACACAGAAGTGTCCTATTCCCTTGTGTCCGGTGGTCCCTCCCCCCCCACCTGATCCCTCTCCCAAAATGTCAATACATATTCCCTGGTGTCCAGTGGTCCCTAACCCAACTGGCACCCATGCCGGAGCTGTTTGTAATATTCCCTGGTGTCTAGTGGCATTCCCCCCTGCCCGCGATCACCCACCTGATATACATTAATAACCTTCCATGGTGTTCAGTGGTCCCTCCCCACCCAACCCCTCACCCGACACTGATAGCATATACCCTGTTGTCCAGTGTAACCCTGTATAAAGGGTTTGGCAAGCTCAACCCCTGCATTTACAATGCATCTTAGTGAATTTTGTGGGAAAGCACCTAGTGTGTGACCAAAACAAAATTGTATAGTTGAGGAACCAGTGCTCTCCACCCTCCCCCGCTGTTTTAAAGCCTGCAATCTTTTCAAATAACTCCAATATTCTTACTTGTTATAAAGTATTGGAGGGGTTCTTATTCTCATCAACCAGCTGAATTATGATCAAGTCTGACCATGATAACAATGTGACCACCTCCATCAGTCAGGAAAAAGCATCACATTTTATCTTGCCATTCTGAACTGAGGTCTCCCTGCTTTCTCTCTGTCTTGTGGGGAAACCACTCTATGGCTTTATTACTTATGTAGTGTGCTCTGGCCAGTAAGAGGCTCACAGGTGTTTTACTGGGGAGCTCACCAATTAGAAGAAGGCCACAACTGTCCTGCATTCAATTCAGTATAAAGAGTTTGGCAAGCTCAACCCCTGCAAATTTGTGGGGAAACACCTGGTGTGTGTGACCAAACAAAAGTGTATAGTTGAGGTACCAGTGCTCCCCCCCCCGCTGCTTTAAAGCCTGCAATTTGTTTTTCAAATAACTCCAATATTCTTACTTGTTATAAATTATTGGAGGAGTTCTTAGTCTCATTATCCAGATAAATTATGATCAAGTCTGATGACGACAACAATGTGACTGCCTCCATCAGTCAGGAAAAAGCATCACATTTTATCTTACCATTCTGAGTTGAGGTCCCCTGCTTTCTGTCTGTCTTGTTGGGAAACCACTCTCCAGCTTTATTACTTGTAACAGCCCTTTGACTCACCTTGGCTGCTCCGGGACCCTTGGATCTACCTGGTACACACCTTCGAGGGGCCAGACCTGGGTTCTGTAACTGAACAGTAAGTTGGCACAATGCCTCCATCTGGGGCAGTGGCAGGGAATATCTGTGAACAACTTGCAGGATACCACCCCCCAGAAAACAACAATATTTGCCCCCTAGTACACTTCCCCACACAGTAACAATTTCCCCCCACACAGTAATTGGTGCCCAAAAAGTTACAGCCACGAGAATTAACACACAAACAATCTGAAGATTTATTTGGGAAAAAGGGAGAAGGGAAATAGCAAACAACACAACCTTTTTAACCACTTTGAAACCTCACACAGTAGCATTGCCTCCCACCTTAGAGTGCACCCTTGAATGTCTGTGATGTGGTGGGTACCTCACCTGATGGTGTTGCAGGCCTCAGATCTCTCGGTGGGGCCCAAATAACTTTTAAAATGCTTGAAACACTTGAATTTTGGATCTGCCAGAACCCTTGATTTTAACACAGTTCCTATTGAAGTTGTCCCCTGCAATCTATCTGGCTAACTAGCTAATTAAACTCCCCAAAGTTGAAGCTTAGGTACTAACAGTTTTGCAGTCCAGGCAGGGTCATTGCAGATGGCTGAGATGCGGTCATTCTAACAATTGCATGGTACCGTGGAGGTATCAGGATGATGCAGTAAAAATTCAGGAGCACTGCAATAAAGGAAGCAGTTGATCTTCACCTGCCTGGCCTTGCCCACTTTGCCTGATGGCCTTTGTATACAATTTTCACCAGACAGACCTGTTGTTGTCCTTGGCTGCAGGTCCTCTCCCGAGTCTTCATTCTAGGGGAGGTGATTGACTCTTGGTCCCCTAGACCCCTCTGTTGCTCACCCTGGACAAATAGGTTACAGCTGGGCTTTCACACAGTCTCTTGACCCAGCTCTCTGCACTTCTTTTCTTGGTCACAGAAAAGCTGGCCCATCTCAGTCACTGGCCAACAGCACACTCACTCTCCCCTTGCTCCAAGATGCTCTCACAGAAATACTCCTCTGAGGAGGAACTCTCAGTCTGTGATGCAAAGGGTTACCAAACTAGGAAAATTCAAACAGCACAAGCCCAGTCTCTCAGCTCCCTCTGCAGCTTTCAGCTCTCTCTCTCTCTGGCTGAAAACTCTGACACCGAGTCATCTGCAGCCACTTCCAAAACTTTGCTCTTGTTCCTTCTGCAAACTCTGTGCTCACTCTTTGCTGTCTTTTCCAGTATATTTTAAGCTGTGGGGCCTGAGTGCCATTATTGGGGCTAAGGAGCCCACTCAGACTGTTCTGCACTCCCCCTCTTGCTGATCTCTTGTTTTGGTGGGCTGTCAGTCCTATTTGTACTCTCCCTCTCTCCAGCCTTCCACTGATTGGCTGCTTGAGCCCCAGGCAGATTCAATGCCCTACAACCTTTCCCAGTAGTTCCCTGTGTTCTGTAGTCCTGTCGGGCCTGCCATCTTGGAGTACATTAGCCCAAACAATTCAGTCCTTAAATTTAAGTACATATGTCCCTGAAAGGGCTACACACAGTCCCCAAACCAGATGCTTCCGGTCCTTATTCCACTTGGTTCCCAGCTCCCATGCCTCCCCAGGAGCCCAGGATAACATTTATTAGTGGCCAAATTGCCCACACTATAAAGGGAGCTGTGGCTCCTTTAAACTTTGTGCTCTTGATGGCCGCACATGTTCAGTGGAGCGCAGGCCACCATGTCTTTTGTTTACATTCTGGTCCAGGGCTCACACCACTTCAGGGACCCAAACAAACCTCTCCAGCACCCAGAGGTACAAAGACATCACTGGAGCCTGGCCCCATCTACACAGGTGGGTCGAGACATGGAGTCTGGTGGCTTGCTGCCACGGAGGCAATTGGGGGATCACTGGGTCCAAAGCCCACCCTGAGCCACTGTTAGGATGCTGCCAAGGGAGTGATGGGGCCATAGCCCTACAAAGATAAGCCCATTTGTGGGGCTTACATACTTATGTAGTGTGCTCTAGCCAATAAGAGGCTCACAGGTGTTTTACTAGGGAGCTCACCAATTAGAAGAAGGCCACAATATTCCTACATTCAATTTAGTATAAAGGGTTTGGAAAGCTCAACCTCTGCATTTACAATGCACCTTAGTAAAATTTGTGGGGAGGCACCTGGTGTGTGACCAAACAAAAGTATGTAGTTGAGGTACCAGTGCTCTTCCCCCACACACATTCTGCTGCTTTAAAGCCAGCAATATTCTTATTTTTTTTTCATTTCCACTGAGTTCAGAATACATGTTTATCCAATATTTATTGGTTGTTAACAGTAAATTCACCATCATGATGTAAGTGTGATTTAGATGTTCAGATCCTTACCCAGTGGAATGTGTGCCTACCCCCTTCCTCTAACCTAACCTATTCTATCTAGTCTACCTAAACCTGTCTTCTCCCACTATATTCCCCAATTGTATATTTAAAGTGTGTTGCTTAGGTGTAAAACTGGAGCCCAAGCTGATTGAAATTTATGCATGGAATCTTTCAAGCTCAATGCAATCCAGAAGAAGGTTCCTCCAGAGACTGTATTCTGGGGGTTCCTCATTCTTCTAGAGTTTAGCAGTACATCTTCTGGCATTTATGAGACCCATCTCCAAAATTTTCCTCCGATTGCCTATTGGGAGTGCCTTAAATTCTCAGAAACCTAATAAACAGATTTCTGGGTCATATTTTAAGTTGGTACCAAACATTTGATTTAGAGTATTAAATATTTTATTCCAAAAAGGTTTAAGTTTACTACAGGAAGCTATAACATGGCTTAAAGTGCCCCTCTGTTTTTTATTTATTTATTCAAAAGTTTTACCAGGAAGGCTTGCTGAGCAGGCTACTGCTCAATTCCAGTTGCATCCTGGGGGAAAGGGGTATGGGAAAATACATATACATACAGTGTACAATAACAGCTGCCAAGACAAATTGTTACAAGAGGCAATATTACAATCAAGAGACACATACGTATATGTACAGTGTACAATAACAGCTGCCAAGACAAATTGTTACAAGAGGCAATATTACAATCAAGAGACAAATACATATACGTACAGTGTACAATAACAGCTGGCCAGACCATTCAATTCAAGAGGCAATATCACAATTCAAGAGACAAAATAAGAGCAGAATTATCATCACTTGCATCTATTACATCATGGAGAGATATTATGATTTGTCTTGTTGAGCAAATGGGGAGTATAATAGATTCTATGGAAAATGTTAAACTGGATCTGATTGAGTCTATTACTACAGTAATAGTAGGTTTATTTGATTTTACAATCTTCATCTACTTGTTTCTGAGATGCATGTTGCAGCTCTTTCACTCAACTTTGTTCAAGTTTGTTTAGAGAAACCTGATGAACAAATTGTAAACTTTTGTAATTTTTTGAAATAAGTTTCAAATTTTGATCTTTGAAAGAAATCCATTTTTTTTTGCATAAAAGAGTTTATTCAAACTTTTGTGCACACATATAATCAGTTCCACATAAAAGTTCACCTATAACAAGGTCCATGGGTTACAGTATTACATTATCCATTAAAACATATGCATTCTTATAATTTATACCCAGTCCAGTATACCCAAATTTATATGCCCCCAAGTAATATCCTGTAAGGACTTAAACTTCTTAAACAAATCACATATTTAATGCATAAATGAAGTGCAGTGCTCAGATGCCCATCAGGACAATACCCTCATAATCTATATGTCTAATTCACCCCAAAGAATCATAGTCTCTTGCTGGGACAAGTCTGCCAAGAGAGGAGCCTATTCTCTGGTAAACAGATCCAGTTTATCCTTTACAAGTAGGGAAAGTTTTTCCAACCCCAAGGTATGTAATACAAACATCCTCCAGCCTTGCACTGTGGGAGCTATACAGAACACCCAATTGTTTTGTATACAGTGTCTGGCTAGAATCAACAATACCCTTACCCATCTCGGAAGTGGGTCCCATTCTCCATCTTCATCTACCTCTATCCCAAACAGACATACCAGTGGCGTTAGTGGAACCACCCTACCCCACATCCTCCCTACCTCCAAGACCACTGACTTCCAGAACTGCTGTAATATATTACAGGCCCAAAAACAATGTATGTAGGTACCTATCTCTGGCCCCCACATCATCCGCAACAAGGTGATATTGCCGGGTGATACTTATGTACCTTAGCCGGGGGACTGTATACCCTATGGAGGAACCTCGTCAACTCGGGTAATTTCAGGGCCCCCAGGAAAGCTTCCCCATTCCCATTCCCTTCCCTCCCTCCCTCCCTCCCTCCATCGTGTACGATGTTTCAAAAGCTTTAAAACACTCTCTTATCTGCTGAGGAGACTTTTGCAGCACCCCCTACTATTCCTGATTGCTGCAATGTGGGTTGCACTCTTTCCACCCTTCATCATTCAAACCAACAGAGGTCCAGGCCTATTGCCCCACTCATACAACTTCCTCTTACCAAATGTCCAAGCAACTCTGGCTTCCCCACTAAGCAATGTATTCAGTGCTTCTCTAACTACTTTCAGCTCACCTCGAACTACATCCTCCTCCCCATTTGCAGCCGCCTCTCCAACTCCCTCACTCTGGCTTCCATTTCCAGTCTCTTCTGTTGCTTCTGATTCTTTACTTTAGCCACATATTTTATGATCATCCTCCTTATATAGACCTTTCCGGCCTCCCAAATAATGGCCTTACTAGTAAGGGAGTTTATATTAGCTGTCACATAATGTTCCCATTGCTCCCGTAAGTGGTCTTTAAAATTCTTATCACCCAACAAGTAGGTCGGGAACTTCCAAGGGGGTGGGCCCTCCCTCATCTTATTCATTTCCAATGAGAGAATCACCATGACATGGTCCGAGATATGGATTGGCCCATGTCCAACCCCCCTTACCTGTCCATACCACACCTGTGGAAGGAATACATAGTCAATCTGTGATCATGTGCCATGCAGATTCAAGTAAAAAGTGTACTCCCTTGCACCAGGGTTCGCCTCCCACCATCCATCCACCATCTCCAAGTCTACCATCCCCCACGCCATTGGAGAATTGCTTCATGCTGTCAACCTTTGCTCTGGGAGTGGTCCAATAAATGATCCAGAGTGCAGTTTAGGTCACCACCCAAAATCAGGCTCGGGAACTGTTCCTTGACCAGGAGTGATAAGATGTCCTGGTAGAAAGAGGCCTCAAACACCGCCGGGGCATTCATCGACCCAAAGGTTACTTGTTCCTCTCTTAATTCCCCCACCACAAAGATATATCTCCCTCCCGTCTGATCTTTAACCACACGCTGTACCTGTAAAGGGAGGTGCTTATGCAGAAGGACAGTGCCCCCTCTCTTATGTGCTTTAAAGGAAGCTGCAAAACATTTTCCCACCCATCCCCGTGCCAATTTCCCATGTTCCACCGCAGTGAGGTGTGTTTCCTGCAATAAAGCTACTTGAGTTCTCTGTCTCCACAGGGCCGTAAGGAGACTGGTTCTTTTAACCAAGGTCGCTATCCCTCTGACATTCCAGGAACCTATACTTAAAGTTTGTTTATTAGCCATTAGGAAAAATACATTGTTTTCAAACTATTTCCCCCATCAATCATCAAGTTCCTTCTCTCCATTCTACCACACCGAGCACCTATATTCCTGCAGCTAATCATGCCCTTCAGAGACATCCGAAGAACCTTAATGTAGTAATCATAATTCTGTGTGCAACAACATGTAAATAAAAAAACAATAACATAAACAAGTTAAAGATACAGTCAAACATGCCCTCCCCAACCTTTCTAACAACCAAGTTACTCAGTTCCCTTCCCCCCTTATATTTTTTATCCATAACTTGCATACCTTGTCCCCAACTCCCTTTTTTTCAAATGTAGTCCCCGATAGCCCATCTCTGACACTAACTGCCAGCACCGCTGAAGTGCCAATAATATCCCTCTATGCAGCTGTGTCTTGCCCTCTATACCCCCCGAGGTATATATTCTAGTTGCCCTTCCAAAAGTCCATTCCCATCTTATTTTTCCCAAAGCATAGAGTTTCAGATTTTGAGCCCCCCTTCGGATAGCTCTGAGGCCTTCCCATGGAGAAATTCCCCCGCCGATGCTAGGACCTGCCATATACAAGTATACACAGGCAGGTGAACCATTCCATGCAGGCCACCCCATAATCAGCCCCATGATCATCTATGGTGTAAAAAAGCTATTAGGGCTGCCAAAAGTAACTTCTGTAAATCGGCACTACTTAGCTCTGTCAGAGATCCTAGGAGGTTCTGGAGGAACATTAAATCCCTCATCAGTGGAACCTCTCACTCAGGTGTCGTGGACATGATTATTGATGGAGTCTCGTGCAATAATCCCCACACTATAGCCAACCACCTCAATCTCCACTTCTCCGACCTTTCGGCCCTCACCTCTCATTTCATGACCGATGGGGGTCGCTCGCTCAATATCCCTCCGATGCAGAGTGAACATCCTCCTCGGAGAGTATTTAATCTTAAGGCCGTGTCTGTCCTTGATGTTTGGAACCACTTGGCTGCCCTCTTCCAGCACTCCAGTGCAGGGCCTGACAACCTTAAGCCCAGGCTTCTCAAGCTGGGAGCAGCTTACATTGCCCCTCTGATTGCCCATATCTTTAACCTATTCCTTAGCTCGGGGATAATCCCTGACATCTGGAAGGAGGCAAGGATAGTCCCTGTTTTGAAGCAGGGAAATCCCAAACTCCCTGACAACTATCGCCCTATTGCTATTCTCTCATCCCTTGGTAAACTCCTGGAAAGGTTGTGAGCAACTCGGTGTCGTGGGATACCCATGAGCTGCTTTCTGGGGCCAAACATGGTTTCGGAAGGGTCATAGTACCACTACTGCCCTAATTACTGTAACCTCTAGTATTAGATCCGCCATGGATCAGGGCAAACTGTCAGGTGCTATATTTATTGACTTGTCAAAAGCTTTTGACCTTGTCAACCATGACCTACTGGGGGAGCAGCTCAGGGCTCTCGGGTTCTCTCCGCATGTCATGAGTTGGATGATGGGCTACCTAACGGGTAGAAAGCAGCGCACCTGCTTTAACAAGGTCCTCTCGGAGCCTAGGGCTGTGACCATGGGAGTTCCCCAGGGATCGGTACTTGGACCTCTTCTATTCTCACTTTTTATTAATCAACTCCCACGGGTGACCTCTTGTTGCCAAGTCACGCTTTATGCAGATGACCTTGTGCTAGTGGCCCATGCTCGTAATACTGCTGACCTTAACCAGTGCCTATCTGAAGACTTCAGCAGAGTCTCGCCTGGATTACCAACCATAGACTGGTATTGAATCCTAACAAAACTCAGGCCATGCCTTTTGGTTCCACGGCCGTTAAAGCCCCATCAGCTATGCTCAAAATAGCTTGTGATGGAGCCCCCTGTTGTCAACAGCGAGCTCAATTAAATATCTTGGGGTCACCCTCGACCCACAACTTGACATGGGAAGCTATATCCAAAACATCTGCAGAACCACCAGGTGTAAGCTTGGCCTTGCCTACAGAGCCAAATGCAACCTGACTCTGGGAGCGAGGCTGGCACTTGCGAGGGAAGTGCTTCTCCCCTCCCTTAGTTATGGATACCACCTATTTGTCAGGTCACCTCAAATCCATCTTAATCGGTGGAACACGGCATATAATGATATCTGTCGGTTTGCACTTGCTGCTTCTAAACTCACCCACCGATGTGAGCTCTATGACAAACTCAGCTGGCTCCCTCATGGAATTCTGATCGTTGGTGTAGGAAACTTCACCAGGAAAGTGTTTGCCATGGGCATACTGTCGGCACTGGCGCATCTCCTCCCAAAGACTGGGCGCCATCCCTACCCAGCTCAGATTGCAGGACCGCGGGTTGTAAAGTTCCCTACTCGGACCCTTATGGGGATCGTGACTTTGCCGCTTTGTGCCTAGGCTCTGGAACTCCATTCCAGACTCTGTTCGCTCTCCCCTTCCCACGGACCTTCGGCTCCTCCCTGTGGTCCCACCTAAAACAAACGACAAGATGTGACTGCTCCTAGTCTCTGTAATGTAATACTCTGCAGTCCACTATTGTCCACTCTGAGTCCATGGTGGTCTATGAAATATGTATTCAGTGATTCTAATGTCTATCTATGTCCTGTAACAATTTGTACTATGTGTGGCAGTATCTCTGCCCTTATACAGGCGTTGTTATAGCTGTTTTTTACTGCATCATGCTGTTTCTCCAGTGTTGCCATGTATGTATATTGTATGTTTTGTGCTCTCCCGGGTCATTCCTGAAAATAGGCATACTACTTGTCTAGTGTACTTACCCGGTAAACAAAAGCTAAATAAATAAATAAATGAAGGCCTCCCTCATATATTGTTAATCCAGCTCAACAGGGACGTTGCTCCCTTCCACTAATAGCGCCTCCTGCAATAATCCCCTCGTTGTGTTTTAGGGGATGGAAAAGGTCCAGATTCTTCACATTCCCTTTTCCCCGTTAGCCCCCCCGGATCCTGTACACATGTTTCCCTTTTTCCCCTGCCCCTAGACATCGACTCCCTCCCTCCCACAGCATTCTCCAAATATCTCATTATTTGTCCAAACTGTATAACATACAAGGAGAGAGAAAGAATAAACAAAACTGTCCTCGGAGTGGATCATCGTGTGGTCTTGCCGAAATCTTTTTAGTCCACAACCCTGTCACACATACCCTGCACCTCCGTGCACCAGAGGGTGGGAGAAGAATAAAATAAGTCCATCCCAACCGGAGAAAACAAACAAGAAAAGCAGCGCTCAAAGCCATAAGCATAGAAATTCAGTACATCTTCCCCTGATCAAATAATTGGCCTAGTGGTAGTCCAATAGACCAGTCTTCCAGAATCGAACACATTGTTGTTCAGGTTTTATACTTCACCCAGCCTTTTTGTGCAGATCCTCCATGAACTTCATCGCTTTCTCTGCTTCCAGAAATGAGTAAGTCGCACCCTCATGCTTCACTTTAAGTGTGGCTGGATAAATTAGAAAGTTCTCTACTTTAAGCAAGCGAAGTACAGCCATTGATTCATTAAATTTCTTGTGCCGATTCAAAAGCCTTGCTGAGTAATCCTGGGAGAGAAAAATGCAATGGCCCTCTGCTGAAAGGTGACCTTTTTCTCTCTAGGTTCACAACACTGTTTCCCGGTCTTGAAAGTGGTGAAACCACATAATGATTTGGCGAGGCGGCTGTCCCACTGGGGGTCTGGGCATGACTGCCTGATAGACCCGCTCCAGCTTCAGCCTTCCATTTTTGAGTGTAAGGACCAGCAGTTTTGGCAGGATTTCTGAACAGAAGTTCAGCGCGTCCCCTCCCTCCATCCCTTCTGGTAGACCACGCAGCCAGAGTCAGCCATCTATGATAGTTTTCCTGATAGTCAGCCACTTCTTTCATTTTGTCTAACTCTTTTTGCAGGGCTAAAATCTGCTCTGGCACCCCTTGTAGTTCATCTTCCATTCTTGAAATGCATTCCTCCGCCTCCGTCAGTCGTGTACCTTGGGCTGCTTGCTGGATCAATACCTCCTGGAGCCTATCATTGATTCTAGTTTCTAGTTTACAGAATCACAGTTCCAAGTCCGCCAGAACCTTGCCCGTCAGCTCTTGACTCAATGCGCTCACCTCTGCAGCTGATAAAGAGACTACTTGGTGGCTTTCGGCCGGCGAACAGGTCACATTTTTCTTAGAGGTTTTGCCAGCCACCCTCTGACTCTTGCCAGCTCCCGACGTCAGATATTCCTCCATACCAAGATGGTGCGTGGCCTTATTGTAAAATAAACCATCACCAAGGCCAATTTTATACTTTTTTATTTTATTTTACCTCGGCGAGGCTGAGCGAGGTGCAGACACGTCTGTTCTCTTCAAGTGCTCATTAGCGCCCACCGAAATCCAGTTTTGAAGAGTCATAAGCTTACAAATCTGTACATTTCTCCACATCTGCTAAACAAGATTTGCCCTAATCCTAAAATAATTAAACCTCTCTGTTTTGGTTGTATTATGTATATTCTTAAGCATGTTAAAGGTTAAAAAATTTCCATCTTGATAAAAATCCACAATTTCTAACAAATTGTACTTAAACCAGGGGTTGGATCCCTTCCTTCACCCCTAGTGACCCCACCCTCCACAATCTTAATAGGGTTATGTATATTGTTTCTGATATTTTCTTTATGGAAAAAAAACATGACGGAAGAGTGGATCTAATACAACTGTTTTTGAGAGTCCTTAGTTCAGTGGACTGTATATCTTGTATAGGTGGTGGTAATATTTTTTTTCTTAAAAATTATTTTTCCTATTCAGTCTACCAAGGGGAATTTTGTGCATAGTAGTATGATGTGTGAGACAGTATGGCAGCATATTGATACTTTTTAAAACTGGGTTAATTTAGACTGCCAAACTCCTCTCTTCCCATTAATTTTACTAAAGTCATTCTAGGTTTTTAATTTTTCCAAAGGAATCTCTGGATGGTCCTTTCAAGGGTTTTAATCTGGGGGGTGGCCATTTAAATTTGAATTGCCTGTGAAACATAAAGTATTTTAGGTAGAACATTAATTTTAATAACTTGTATACTACACATTAGAGTTAAAGGCAAGTGCAGCCACTTATCTAAATGATGTTTAATGGAGGTTATTATATGTTGCATATTGTGCACAAAAGTTTGATTCAGGTTTCTGGTGAGATAAAATCCCAAGATATTTAATATGATCAGATCTAATAGAAAAGTTACTGAGCTCTTGAGGTGGGTTTCCCTTTAAATTCAGTCTGAGCAATTCAATTAATCTTAAACCCAGTTATCTCACCATTGCAAAATTATCTCCATAATTTTCAGTATAGCAGACCTTGGGTTACTTATATACATAGGTACTGTGTATTGTCTGCATAAAGAGACATTTTGAACATTTTGTTTCCATTGTAACTCCATGCATCATTTCAGCAGCCCTAATAGCATTTGCCAATGGTTTGAGTGCAAAGATAAAAAATAAAGGAGAAATAGAGCACCCTTGTCTGGTTCAAGTCATACTGAAATTCTGAGATGTATTATAGTTTGTGACTACTTTAGCTACAGGTTTATTATAAATTAGCTTAAACACCCACTATTTTCAGAACTTGGAACACATATTCCCACTCAAACCCTGTCAAAAGCCTTCTCAGCATCTAATGACAGTAATATCACTTCAGAGTTTTTATGATGTTCAATCACATATGATGCATTCTTAGTGTTGTTAAAGCTTTTTTTTTTTTTTTTGATAAATCCTGTCTGATCCTTGTGAATTAATTCTGGAAGCATTTTTTCTAATCGTGTAGCTAATATTTTCGTAAAGATTTTGTAATCTAAATTTAGTAACGAGATCGGGCGATACAAGGAACAATATCTGGGGTCTTTCCCCTACTTTGGCAATACTGTTTTAATGGTTAGATAGAAACATAGACTTTGATGGCAGATAAGGACCGCTTGGCCCACCCAGTCTGCCCATTTCCCTACATAAGCTGCAGATCCTAGTTAACCAACAGCCTACTTCCTCCTATCCCCCACTAGAATTGCTTTATGTCTATCCCATGCATTCTTGAATTCCCCCACTGCTTTTGACCTCATGACCTCCTCAGGGAGGCTGTTCCATGCATCCAACACCCTCTCCATGAAAAAATACTTCCTCACATTGCCCCTGAGCCATTTCCCCTCTATCTTCAAATTGTGCACCCTTATTCTTGCACATCTCTTTTTCTGAAAGAGGCTACCCTCTTGGACTTTGTTGATTCCTTTAAGGTACTTAAATGTTTCTATCATGTCCCCCTCTCCCTCCTTTCCTCGAGGGTATACATATTCAGCTCCTTTAGTCTCTCTTCATATGGCTTCTGGTGCAGACCCTGCACCATTTTTGTTGCCCTCTTCTGGACTGCCTCCATCCTGTCTATGTATTTGAGGAGATGGGAGCTCCAGAACTGCATGCAGTATTCCAGATGGAATCTCACCAACTGTCTGTACAGAGGGATAACAACTTTTTGTTTTCTACTGGTGATGCCTCTCCCTATGCATCCCAGTATCCCCTCAGCCCTCCTTACTGCCTTCTCACATTGCTTGCCTACCTTTAAGACATCTGATATGACTACCCCTAGGTCCCTTTCCATTTTTATTGTTGTTAGTACCTCCCCCCCAAATTGTGTATTCTTCTGGGTTTTTGTTTCCCAGGTGCATTACTTTGCACTTCTTTGCAATGAATCTAAGCTGCCAAACTTTTGACCTTTCCTTCAACCATGCCAAGTCCCTTCTCATCCTTTTCACCTCCCTTGTGTATCAGCCCTGTTGCAGATCTTTGTGTCGTCTGCAAAGAGGCATACTTTCCCTTCCAGTCCCTCTGTAATGTCAACTATAAAGACATTAAAGAGGACCAGTCCCAGTACTGAACCCTGCGGTACCACAGTAGTAACCCCCCTTTCTTTGGAGTGGACTTCATTTACTATTACCCTCTGTGTCCTGTTGTACAGTCAATGTTTCACCCATGCTACAACCTGGGACCCACTCCCAGGCTAGCTAACTTTTTATTAACCTTTTGTGTGGGACTGTGTCAAATGCCTTGCTAAAGTCTAGGTAGGCCATGTCCACAGCCCCTCCCTGGTCTACTGCTTTTGTCACCCAGTCAAAGAAATCATTTAGATTCATCTGACATAACCTTCCTGCTGTGAATCCATGCTGCCTTGGATCATGTGCCCCACTGCCTCTAGGTACTCAACAATTGTTTCCTTCAGAAGTGATTCTATCATTTTCCCTAACCACTCAGGTCAAACTAATAGGTCAGTAGCTTCCTGTCTCTGTCTTGCTCCCACTTTTGTGAAGAGGACTCACATCCGCCCTCCTCCAGTTCTCAGGTACCACACCATTCTCTCATCAGTTTCTTGAAATTAATCTGGAATCTGATTAGTATGATAAAATTAGTTAAATAACTCAATTAGAATAGGGTAGATCTTATCCCCTAACATTTTATAAAATTCACTAGGGAGTCCGTTGGGTCCTGGGGTCTTCCCATTCCTCAATTTTTTTATGGTAACTTCTACCTCATCTCTGCTTATTGGAGAACTCAACGGTTCTTTTTGTTTCACTGTAATAGATGGTATTTGTATCTGAAAAGGAGAATCAACAAAGCCATTCGAGCATTCAGATGTATACAAAGTTTTATACAAATTTTAAAATTCTTTGTTGATGGCCACTGGCTCTTTCGTAAAGGAATTTTCTGCATATATTGCAGTGATTTGCCTATTTTTTTTCTTCCTTAATTTGGTATGCTAGGACTTTGCTAGATTTATCAGCTTGTGGATAATATCTTGCTCTAGAATGTAGAATTGATCTTTCCATTTTCCTATTCATTATAGAGCTGTACTTCAATTTTAAGTTATTAAGGGCACTTAAATATTTTTCTGAGTTTGTGTGTGTATGTCTCATTTCTGCTCTTTTAATTTCAGCTTCTAAACTTACCACTTCTTTTTTTCCTTTTCTGATTAATCTCAGTTTCATATTTAATTAGTTTCCCTCTTAAGGTAGCTTTTAATGTATCCCAGGTGGTGTTAATAGAAGTTTCTTTGTTCCAAGTTAAATGTTAGAAAAAATATCCAGTTGTTCCTTGATAAAGTCTACAAAATGTTTATCTTTAAATAAAAGTGGGTCCATTTTCCAATTTCTAGAAGAGTTGCTCATGTTTAAGTTTGTGGAACAAAATAAGGCTTAGTGATCTGACAGGTTAATACCCTCATAATTTATCTTTATTATCATTGATGTTATGCAAAGTGATCCAAGTAGCCACTCAATCCTAGAATATGATTGGTGCTAATGAGAAAAAAGGGAAAACTCCACGGACCTAGGGTAAACATAACACCAGAAATCATGTAAGCTCAAAGCTTCCATACTTTTAGAATGACTTTTGCTGATTTTGACAGGGCTGAGTGGGATCCTGATTTCTCAAAACTGGGATTTAATACATTGTTGAAATCATGTCCAATAATCATTGGGTGTTGGAACTGGGCTACTGTGGTAAAAAAGTCCACAAAAAAGTTTGGAGAATCTTCATTTGGAGCATATACTCCTACTATGGTTAGATTTTCATTCTGAATTTTAACATGTAGAATAATACTGTATATCTGTGGTTAGTATATATTATTCTATTAACAATTTATACTTTATGTTTCCTAGCAAAAGTAATGGCAACCCCCTTAGATTTCCCATTTGATCCTGTATGCATTGCTACCCCTCCCCATAACTTACAGAGTTTTACAAATTCTCCCTGAATTAAATGAGTCTCTTGCATAATTAAAGTCTGTCCAAAGTCATTTTACAGTTGCAATAATTCTTTCCCTTTTAACTAGGTTTTTAATCCTGTTTACATTCCATGATACAATGTTGAAACCTATCACCCAGTAATTTGTTTAAATTTACTCCAAGATGTCTGTTGTAAGAAAGGGTTGCAAGGGCGAAGGGAAGGGAATACCTGCCTCGATCGTGCCTTTAGCAACATTCTTCTAAGTAGGTTGGATTCCTTTCCAGTTTCTTTTTATATCATACTTTTAGGACTAAAATCTTCCTTCCCTAACCTAATCTGATTTCCTACGACTAACCTCCCTCTAGCTCCCTGGTCTATAATAGTATAGACCCACAAAACATATCCAGAGAAAATGGGGTCCAACTTCCCCAAACTGCAGCTGCTTGGGCTCCATATTATAGGTAGTTATAGTTAAATTGGCTACTATTAGTTGGTTGTAACTTCTAAATTAATTAAATACAAATTTCCCATTGTATACGTGTGTGTGTGTGTGTGTGTGTGTGTGTGATAAAATTATTTTTTCTCTCTCTTCATTAGTTAATTTTACATTCCTTTTGCCACATGGGTTCCTCTAGAGGCAACCATAACTGGTTTCAAATGGTTAGATCCCAGTGTTTATAATTTGTTCTAAGTATTATTTAGCTTCCGGTGGTGAGTTTGCCACTTTAATTTTACCTCTAAAAGAAATTTTCAAAGTAGAAGGGGTTGGGTGAGAGAAAGGGATTTGCTTTTCCCAAAGGAGGTGTTTAACCTCTTTAAGGGTGTTTCTCTTCTTTTGCAATTTAGGACCTAAATCTGGGAAAATTTCAATTTGGGATCCTTGTAGTAACAGCGATATCTTTTTTCTTACCTCTCTTAACACAGGCTCTTTTTCTTGGTATTTGTGAAATTTAACAAAAATTATTCTAGGGTACTCGGCATTAGGATGGCGTTATGCAGGTGACCTGTGCACTCTCTCAAGCTCAATTTTATTTTCAGGGTAAGCTTTTCTCCACCACTTCTGAGAGCCAATTTTCACAAGAACTTAGGATATCCTCTTTCTCTATCCCTTCTGGGACTCCCAGCATTTTAAGATTATCCCTCCTTGACTGCCATTTGAGGTCAGAAATTTTCTCCTGCAATTTTCCCAAATCTTTCTTATGATCCTTAATATTTCTCTTAATTCCTGGTATTGTATCCTCTATGTCTGAGGTTTGTCTCTCATTTTCTGATAGACGTTGATGGAGTCCTTGTAGTTCGGATCTAATCACCTTTCATTTCATTTTGTACATTTGATATTTGGGATTCTGATCCAAAAAAACATGTCTAATTTCTTCCAGGATATCTTTAGTGTAATCTTCTGTCTTCTCTCCAGAATCTTCTTTATTTTGATTATATTTCCTTTTTTCTTTGGGTCTGGCTCCTAAAGTTTCCATTTTTGTATTAAGAGGATTTGAGACCATGTCAGAGCCAGAACCTGATATAGAAGCTGGGGGGTGGTTACATGGTTTCCCCCTCTGTCGTTAACATCAGTGACCATAATCAAGGTCCCAGAAGCTTTAATTTTCTCAAGATTTCCCTTCAAAGGAACTGTTAAGTGGTCCTTACTAGATGAGTTAGAGTCAGCATAAACATAATCAAGCTCCTCCTGACCTGCTGTCAATCTATTGTGGGTTGAAGTTTCTGCAGAAATACCATCCTCTTCAGCCAAAATCATTTGGGCTGTATGTGTGTGTGTGTGGGGGGTTAACTGATCCTGAAGTTTGCATGTTGCCTGTGATTTGGGTGACCTCCTTCTTTTCACATACATTCAGGCAGCCTTAGCAGCTACAAAATTGGGGGTGCTCATTGAGTTTTGGAACATTTCTGTCAAATTTGCCCAGTCCATTGTCATACCAGATCCTTGCATTGAATTAACAGTTTGTGGTTCAGTAGTTCCCCTTTTCATTTGCTCATTTTCAAACAAAGCAGGTGTCCCCCCCCACACACACATCTCCATGGACAGCAAGCTAACCATCTGAAATTCAAAAGAAGTATTCTGAGTTCCAAACCTCTGTACTGCACCCACTCCCTCAGGTCTGTCATGTAGTGAAATGTGTGTAATATTCTTAGAATAGTTGGCCTTTTTGTTATCTAATTGTCTACCTCAACCTCTAGCTTCTGGTTTGGCTGGTGGAGCCATAACTCCTAACACAAGTTTGGGATATTTCTTTCAGGAGCGGTGGGTGCACTGCGAGTGTTGCGGTGAATGGGATTTTTTCCCACTGGCATTTTTCCCTGGGGGTTCCACAAAATAAGCTTTAATTTCTTTAACATTTCTGTGCTTGTTAGCCATCGTCTTGCTAAGGGGAAAAACAGTCAAGGTTTCACTTAAAAAGGCAGAAACAGAGAGAGGAAAGAGAAGTTTATCCTCTAAAAACATATCACTGGATTTCATATGAACGAGTAAGGCAGCTTTAGCTTATGTGGCACTTAGCTTTCCCCAAAGGGAGAGACAACCCCCCACACAGTTCACCCACAATTTACCGATCCTTCAAGACATACAAGAGCAAGAAAAAATAATGACTACTATGAACCAGTAAGCATACAAACTTCCATATGAGGATATTGAATGTAGTTTTGTTTGAATGCTATGGAGTTTATGACACAGGAAACAAGGTAAATTACTTACTGTTTGCTAGTCATTCGTTAGTGAATCAGCAATATGTTGTAATATTACTTCACTCGCAACTGTGTATCCACGCCCCTTGTTACCTTCAGTCTTGGATCTGCATTAAAAAGAGCTGTTGTCGAACACACAACATGGTAACAGCATCCATTTTCCTAAATTTGAGTAGTAGCCCAAAAAGATGTTTCCGATGTGGCACTACAAGCAGCAGCTTAGCCTGTAGATGCCATCTTGGTCCCGCCCCCCCCATATTGTTACTTGTTATAAATTATTGGAAATGTTCTTAGTCCCATCATCCAGCTGAATTATGATCAAGCCTGACCATGACAACAATATGACTGCCTCCATTGGTCAGGGAAAAGCAACACATTTTATTTTGCCATTCTGAGCTGAGGTACCCCTGCTTTCTCACTGTCTTGTGGGGAAACCACTGTCCAGCTTTATTACTTATGTAGTGCGCTCTTGCCAATAAGAGTCTCACAGGTGTTTTACTGGGGAGCTCACCAATTAGAAGAAGGCCATAATTCTTTTGTATTTAATTCAGTATAAAGGGTTTGGCAAGCTCAACTCCTGCATTTACAATGCATCTTACTAACATTTGTGGGGAGGCACCTGGTGTCTGACCAAACAAAAGTGTATAGTTGAGGTACCAGTGCCCCCCCACACACACACTCTGCTGCTTGATGAGACTAAGAACCCCTCCAATAATTTATAACAAGTAAGAATATTAGAGTTATTTGGAAAAAGTTGCAGATTTTAAAGCAGCAGAGCGGGTGGGGGGGCACTGATACCTCAACTATACACTTGTGTTTGGTCACACACCAGGTGCCTCCCCACAAATTTTACTAAGATGTATTGTAAATGCAGGGGTTGAGCTTGCCAAACCCTTTATGCTAAATTGAATGCAGGAGAATTGTGGTCTTCTTCTAATTGGTGAGCTCCCCAGTAAAACACCTGTGATCCTCTTTTTGGCTAGATCGTGCTACATAAGTAATAAGACCAGAGAGTGGTTTCCCCACAAGAAAGAGAGAAAGCAGGGAGACCTCAGCTCAGAATGACAAGATAAAATGGGATGCTTTTTTCTGACCGATGGAGGTGGTAAAGTTGTTGTCGTGGTCAGGCTTTATCATAATTGAGCTGGAAGATGAGACTAAGAACCCCTCCAATAATCTATAACAAGTAAGAATATTGGAGTTATTTAAAAAATGTTTGCAGACTTTAAAGCAGCAGAGTGGGAGGAGGGTGGAGACTGTGTTGGTCACTGTATGGGCTCCCATGGCACCGAAGATACAGGTAAAGGAGGGTAGGGTTAGACACCAGGGATTACCTCTATGATACAGGGAACCAATGATCGGGGGGGGGTGGCTTACCACAGGACACCAGGGAATTTGTGGGATTGGTTTGTACGCTGCAATTTGCATTATCACCACAGTTCTCATTTAGACAGGGCAGAGTGTTGTCCATGTTACAGAGCCAGGGATCAGGGACCAGTGGGGGGACTACTGGATGCCAGAGAATATCTTATGCGTGATGGGACTGGGGTTTGGGGACCAGAAGGGACCACTGTATGCCAGAGACATCTTGTACCATAACTGGGATGGCAGTCAGAGGGTGGGTGGGTGGGTGGGTGGGGATGACTAGCCACTGGGGCCTGAGATCAGGTACCTGAGAGACACTGAGCACCAGGGATCTGTTTTCTGTCATGGGCCAGAGATCAAGTATCTGGGGGCCAATGGCCACCAGGGAGCTGTTGTGTTTTTCGGGCCAGGTATCGGGTACCGGGGGACCAGTAGGCACCAGGGATTATGTAGTTATAGGGGAACTGTCCAACCAAGGCGATGTTGTGCAATGCCAGGTCCATCTGGAATAAGACAGCAATAATCTCGGACTTTGTTGCCTTGACGGACCTGGCGTGCATCACCGAGACCTGGCTGGATAATAATGTGGGACCAATATTGGAGGCCACAATTCCAGCCAGGTATACAGTGATACATCACCCAAGGTTGGACCGCGAGGCGGGGGGCCCAGTTGGATCCCACCAGTGTACCAGTTGAGGAGACCTCTTCTTTTGAATGTGCCGTTGTAGCAGGTGTGGGCTATTGAATTGCTGTCATCTACCGTCCACCAGGAGATGAGAAGCAATTCCTTAAAGAAGTAGCAGACTTCATTGTCGACCTGACATTTGAGTCCCCCAGGCTGATGGTCCTGGGTGACTTTAATGCATGGATCGACGATGAACTCTCGCAATTTGGACAACACTTCCTCCAGTTAATGGATTCACTGGTCCTAACACAGGTAGTTACCAGTGCTACTCATAAAGCTGGCCATTCACTTGACTTGGTCTTCCTCCTGGGGATCGAGGCTTCTGATGTGTGGGTGGAACCAGTCAGTTGGTCAGATCACTACACTGTGAGATTCAATTTTTGTGCCCCCCCTTGTAGGCCGACCCCTGTGGAGATGGTCAAGTTCTGCCCCTTTACGGAATGTTTCCTCTAATGGTCTTGTGGTGGTTCTTGACCTATCAGAGCTTCCTGTGCAAAGCAATGATCCAGAGGCATTGGTTGTGGCCTATAATTCTGCCATTACCTCTGCCCTGGATTCTATTGTTCCAGTTTGTGTGCGTCCTCTCTCCCTCCGACCTTGAACCCCATGGTTTGATGGGGTTCTGAGGGAGTTGCGGCGAATTGGACGCAGGTTAGAACATTGCGTTGGTGGAGGTCTGGCTCTGGATGCCAACCACCTTAGACTATTAGAACAATATCAATTCTACCAGTCAGAAATTTCCCGTAAGAAGGCAGAGTTCCTGTCCGGGGAAATTTCTGCCGCGCAGAACTAACCTGCTCAGCTTTTCAGAACTGTGGACAGATTGTGCAACCCAACCTGTCTACAGCTCCGTAGAGCATTGTCACAATCACAGTGTGATGAGATTGCTCGGTTCTTCACAGTTAAGGTGGCCGACATTAGGGCAGACATTGGTTCAGCACGTTCTATGCTAGTTGTGGATGTCCAGGACAGGGTCACTATACCTCTGTTTTCCTGGAGTACCTTCGACCGCCCAGAAATCGTGGATGTTATACGGATTGTCCAGGGGCTGCGTTCTACCTCCTGTAGTTTAGATCCAGGTCCCACACCCCTACTCTTAGGGTGTGGAGATTCTATTCTACTGGCTCTAGTACAGATTGTCTGGTCCTCTCTTGACTCGGGTGTATATCCCCTGTCCTTGAAAAAGGCAGTGGTGACACCCTTGTTGAAGAAACCATCTTTGGATCCAGAATGTCTGGCTAACTACAGACCTATCTCGAACCTTCCCTTTGCAGGGAAGGTAATCGAGAAGGTGGTAGCAGCCCCAATTGGAGAACCACTTGACCATCCATAGCATCTACGAACCTCTCCAATCAGGTTTCCGTAAGAGGCATAGTACCGAGACTGCGCTGGTTCGGGTGCTCAATGGTCTCCTGATGGCGAGAGACCTGAGAAAACAGTCTATCCTGGTGTTATTGGATCTATCTTAAGCATTTGACACCATCGATCATGGGGTTCTTTTGGAGTGCCTGAGATGTATTTGTGGACTCTCTGGGGCTGTGCTTAGATGGTTCACATCATACCTCATCGGAAGATCTCAGAGGGTGGTGTCAGGAGTTTTCTCCTCTGATCCCTTCTCGCTCTTTTGTGGGGTTCCTCAGAGCTCTATATTGTCCCCCATGTTGTTTGCGGTGTACATGCTTCCCCCTCGGAGACGTTGTGAGACAGTACGGGTTGGGCTTCCATTGTTATGCAGATGATACCCAACTGTATCTGTCCTTCGCAACCGACCAGGAAGGAGCTGTTTCAGTATTTAATAGCTGTCTGGAGAAAATCCAGGATTGGATGAGGTCGAGCTGGTTGAAGTTGAATTCTGGGAAGACTGAGGTGTTGGTTTTGGATCCGGATCGCCGGATAGGGGGTCCTGTGGCCGGCTCCCCTTCTGGAGTGTTTTGTGGGGATGTTGAGTTACTGGTTTCTGAATGGGTGCGAGATCTGGAGGTGATCCTAGATGATCGGCTGACCTTAAGATCTCAAGTGTCAGTTGTGGTAAAATCTTCGTTTTATCATCCGAGAAACATCGCCAGAATCAAGCACCTCGTTCCATCTGGCGATCTGCCAACCTTGATCCATGCCATTGTGACCTCACGCCTGGACTACTGCAATTCACTTTACCTTGGGCTTCTGGGGGTTGATATCCGCCGCCTGCAGCTGGTACAGAATTCCGCAGCTTGAGTACTTACGGGTACTCCTAGAACAGCACATATTACTCTGGTGCTGCGGGATCTGCACTGGCTACCAGTTCAGCGGTGGATCACCTTCAGAGTTGGATTACTGACTTTTAAAGCCCTACATGATCTGGTCCCTGACTACCTGAAAGATCTCCTGACTCCTTATCTCCTGGTGAGGTCGCTCCGCTCAGCCAATGAGGGGTTGCTAGAGATCCCTAGGGTCACATTGAAATCAGCTGGTGCCCGGGCTTTTATGTTCATGGCACCAACCCTTTGGAATTCTCTACCTCGTTGGTTAAGGGAGTGTTCAACCGTGGGGAGCTTTAAACAGGCGCTTAAATCCTTTTTATGGAATAAGGCATATGGCCTTTATTAATGTTTACTTGTTCTTAATAGTTTTTATATTATTGTCTATTTGCTATGTTTGTATTTAATCTTTTTGGAATGCATCTTGGTTTTGGAAAGGCGCAATATAAATAAAGTTTATTATTATTATTCCCCAACAAAAACACAGGACACATAGGCCCAAATAAGTTAAAACACACTGGTGGTAATTTTTTAAAATAACTTTCAAAGCTGTTACTTGTAATTTGTCTAGTTGATTCTGTGACCCTCCACCCAGTATTACTATTCCCTAGCCCCCTGTGGCAAGCCCTTTGATGATGCAACTGATGGGCTGAGCCATGGGGGACTCCTATGGGACACTACAGCTGTTAGAAAATCTGGTACCAATTGAGGGAGGAAAGCATTTTCCTCAGGTAATCAGTACCAGAGCAAGAAGCACAAACATGCGCTATATATCTTAATATTCTCCAACAGTTGTACTGTCCCATAGGAGTCAGTGTTCACGAGGTGGGGTCCCAAGACCCTCATGTTGAAAATTTGGGGCCAAGATTCCAAAAAATGGCTGAGATATCAACCTACAGTAAGTTGAACCCTCCATTGACTGCCATTATATGGCGCTACCCTTTGATTTCTCAGCTAGCTGGTCAGCTTTGAAGAAGCTGTGTTCCCAGTCCAGAGAAGATCGGCTGCTTCCGACCTCCGAGAAGTATGGGGTGGGCTGTGTGCATGGAGGTGGGGTGTGCAGAGGGAGGGTGGGTGGGTAGGGATGGGGAGGAGCATTTTCATTTTTTTTTTTTTTGGAAATAGTATTTTATTCATTTTCAGTGTAATACATTCACGGCTACATGACATATACAGAAATAAACAGGCCATATATAACATACAGTGATACCAGCACAATATTCTGATCTGTTTTCCACCACAACAGTAACATATATCAATCTGTCCTCAAAACTTTTTAATCTGTTATGGTGAACTAACATAGTCCGGCCTCCATATATTGAATTCACACTAGACATAAATACATAAAAATAAATCAGACAACGAAAAAAATGAATACATCAAAATTAGGGTGCACTGGTGTATTCATAAAGAAACAATCTATTAGTTTGGTGCTGAATGGGAGCGATCTCTAACCATTCACTTAGTTTTGATGGTAAAATATTGCTGCTTGATAGTTTTACATCTCTATATACCTACATGGATATATATATATATATATATATATATGTGTATATATATATATATATATATATATATATATATATATATATATATATATATTATAAGTGGCACGATAGTGCCACTATAGTAAGTTGAGGAGCCATTTCTATGTTAAACCCCAAAATTTTGCACCTTAATAACTTTGCAACCGCTTGATTGATTTACCTGAAATTTGGAATATACGATCAAGAACCATAGGCCTTGGGATCCGCCAAGTTTCATACCAGTTGGATATACGGCTGCGGAGTTATTGCATGATCTGTGCGCGCTTACGCTTTTTCTGGAATTCTAATCGCGTCTACAGGTCGTACGGTGGTTTGCGTGACCGCCTGAAATTCAGGAACATGCGCCAGGGTCCCCAATGTGCCTGAAGAGTGTGAAAAATATTAAACGGTTCAAAAGTTATTCAAAAACAGTTTCCATTATAAGTCAATGGGAAAAGTTAGCAAAAGTTTGACAGTGTCGCAAATGCATTTTACTTTTGCAAATGGGCCTGTTACTTTCGCAAATCGGCCATTTTGTTTTCAGTTGGTGATCAGAGAAATGGTTGGCATTTAAATTTGGGACCCTCTAGCAACCTAATTCTTTTTGTATTCACCTAGTCGGACCCTGAGGATGCTTGCCATGTCTTTATTTTGTGGTAAAACACCCCAGAAATATGTTTTTCAAATTTCTGGAAAAAGTACTTTCACAAATTACTTTCGTGCTCACGAAAGTGTCGAACTTTTTTGCAAAAGCTTTTGCAAATTGCGACAGTAGTTTTCCATCTGTGGGAAAGTGACAGCGATTCTTTGGCACTGCGCTGCAAAAGAACCGTTGGGAGTTTTGGGCTGAAATTTGGAGGGAACGGAGCTGACATCTCACAGATGTGCCTTTCAGTGTTGTATTGAAAAAATATTACACGGCGGCAAAGTTACGGCACTCCAAATTTGACGTTTTTTCCCATAGAATAACATTACGGCACCCGATGCTTTACAGAAATCCTTTGGCACCCTGCTGCAAAATAACGGTTTGGTCTTTTTTCCTGAAATTTGGAGGGAAGACAGCCAACAGCCCACAGATGTGCCTTTCAGTGGTTTGGTGAAAAAATATTATACGGCGGCAAAGTTACGGTACTCCAAAGTTGATGGTTTTCCCATAGGATAACATTACGGCACCCGACGCATTACAGAAATCCTTTGGATCCCTGCTGCAAAATAACGGTTTGGTCTTTTTTCCTGAAATTTGGAGGGAAGACAGCCAACAGCCCACAGATGTGCCTTTCAGTGGTTTGGTGAAAAAACATCACAGGGAGGCAAAGTTATGGTGCTCCGAACTTTTCTTTTTTTCCCATAGGATAACATTACGGCGTTCGACGCACCTTTCAGGGCCCGTATCTCGGAAACGGTGCGAGATACGGACTTTTCATCAGAAAAACTCTTAGTCCCCCACTGGGGGCTAAGTACTAAATTAGCCAGGACAGTTGTAAATAATATGACTTTTAAATTTTTTTTCTACGTCGTACGGTTCCTGAGATATAACGTATTTAGTATTCCAAGTTCTCATTTTCTGCACCGATACTCATTGTTATGCATACATTATTTGTACTCACTGTCTTTCTCTATGCAGGTTTTAGGGAAAACCAGCCTGTGCTGGCTACATTACTGTTACTGTTGCCCTTTCCGGCTTGCGATTCCATTTTCCGTTCACTTACCGTTGGCGTCTGCGCCACCATGTGTGTTATCCTTTGCGTTTTAATTTGCGCTTGCGTTTCTGTTATTTTTTGCCATTTCTGTCTACAGTACTGTTTATCTTTCTGTTTCACTTTACGTCACCATGCTCATTGACATTTCTGTTTGCAGGCACCATGTTACTATGTGACAACACATCATGTGGCAGACCGTTCCCGTCTACGCCACCATGTGCGTTACCCTTTCTGTTCTCATTCGCACTTGTGTTACCATGTGCACCACTGTTAGCATTTCTGTTTGCGTTGCTGTCCCTGTTAGTATGCCACAAGACATCATGTGGCGGGATCAGACCCACGCTCCTGCCACCGCATTACATTCACTATTTCTCGTTATCATTCTCAAAAAGAAGGGAAATTAGAGGCAAAAAACTCCATTTAATGCTTTAGTTAGGGTTGTTCCACAGCGACAAATGTGAGAGATTCGCTGTTAAGGGTTGAAAACCCCTTGGACCCCGCCACCCACCTAACGGCATTGGGATGTGCATTGGGATCGTGGGGTCCTAACTCTCACCCATTCTCCTATACTTCTGCTGCTTTCACATGTCATGGGGTGAGAGTTGGGGCTGATGATCAATGTGCCCCAATGCAGGTTGAGGACAGTGTCGAAGCTCTAACAGTAATTTCACTCACTGTGGAACAATAACAATGCATTAAACAGAGTTTTTTGCCTCTAATCTATATATATGTATATATATTATGGTGGAGTAGCACTTTTAAGGTTAAAGGGTCAAACTTTGCACTTTAATAACTTTGCCACCATTCAACAGATTTGCCTGAAATTTGGAAAGCACGATCAAGAACCATATATCTTTTGGATCTGCTAACTTTTGTACTGGTCAGATATACGGCTGCAGAGCTATTAAGTCAGATCTGTGCATGCGTTTACGGTTTCTGGTGAATTCTTTGCTCGCACCTACAGGTCGTACGGTTTGCGTGACTGGTCCAAACACTTCAGGGAATGTGCGGCCAGGGAGCCCGGTGTGCCTTTCAAAGATTTCGTGAAAAAATATTAAACGGTTCAAAAGTTATTCAAAAAAGAAGTTCCCATTGTAAGTCAATGGGAAAAGTTAACAAAAAGTTCGAAAGTGTCGCAAATGCAGTTTTGTCTTTCGCAAATGGCTCTTTTACTTTCACAAATCCGCCATTTTGTTTTCAGTTAGCGATCAAAAAAATGTTTGCTACTTAAATCTGGGACCCTCTAGCAAGCTAATTTTTATGTTTTCACCTAGTCTGACCCTGAGGATGCTAGGCATGTCTTTATTTTGGGATAAAACACGCCAGAAATATGTTTTTCAAATTTCTGGGAAAAGTACTTTCACTAAGTAGTGTCACACTTGCGACACTGTCAAATGAATTTGTGAAAGCTTTCGCAAACTTCGACAGTACTTTTTCAGACTATGGCCAAAATGACACTGGTTCTTGCCACTGTGCTGCTAAAGAACTGTTTGGTCTTTTGGCTTGAAATTTGTTGGGTAGGCAGCCAACATCTCACAGATGGTGGTTTGGTGACAAAATATTACATGGCTGCCAAGTTATGGCACTCCGAAGTTGGCGTTTTTTCCCATAGACTAACATGGTGGCGTACGCCACGCCTTTCGGGGCTCGTATCTCGAAAACTATGCAAGATACAGATTTTTTGCTGCGAGTTTCATAGCCCTGTGGGCTATGTAACTGCAATAACCTAGCCAGGAAAATCATGATTTTTGTGAAATTAAAATTTTTTTTTCTACGTGGTGCGGTTGCTGAGATATTAGCAATTAAGTATTTCCAATGCTCATTTTAAGCGTCGATGCCCATTACAATGCATACATTCTTTCTGTTTCTCTATGCAACTGTTTGGCAACAACAGGGTATGCGCTTCCGTTACTGTTACAGTTACTGTTTCCACTTGCGTTCATGTCCCCGTTTGCATTACCATTCCTGTGTATGCCACCGTGTGTGTTACCCTTTGCATTGTCATTTGCACTTGCGTTTTCGTTACCATTACCATTTGCGTTTACAATTGCGGTACTGTGCCCGTGCGTGTTTTGGTTTGCGGTTCCGTAAGCACTTCTGTTCCCGTTTCCATTTCTGTCTCCTTTGGCATTATTCTTCATGTTAACTTTACCATTTGCATTTACAATTGCGGTACCGTGCCTGTGCGCATTATGGTTTGCGTTTACATGTGCACTTGCGTTCACATTTCTGTTTCTGTTCTCTTCCCGCGTTCTTTTTGCTGTGATCCTTAACATTTCCATTTAAAATACCACTGCCATCACAGTTCGCATTACCAGTTGCGTTTCCGTATGCGCTTCAATGTCCGTTTGCATCACTGTTCGCTTTGGCGTCGCTCTGCGCTTGCGTTTCTATTAACGTTTCCTTTACCATTTACATTTCCATTACCATGTGTGCCACTGTTGGCACTTCTGTTTATGTTACTGTTCCTGTTACTATGTCACAAAACATCACATGGCGGGGAGTGGGCCCAAGCATTGCCTTCGCTTCTGCGTACATTCACTATTTTTCATCATCATTCTCAAAAGAAGGAAATTAGAGGCAAAAATCTGTTTAATGCATCAGTTAGGGTTGTTCCACAGTGACAAAAGCGAGGAAATTCGGTGTTAGGGTTGAAACCGCCTTAGGCCCCTCAGTCCACCCCAACCGACATTGGGGTGCGGCGTTGGGGTCATCGGTCCTAACTCTCACGCCATTCTCCTGCTCCTCAGCTTCTTTACAATGTGATGGGGTGAGAGTTAGGGCCGATGACCCCAAGCGCGAACCCCAATGCCGGTTGGGGGTGGGCTGGAGGGTCCAGGGGTTTCAACCCTAACAATCAATTTCTCACTTTTGTCGCTGTGGAACAACCCTAACTGATGCATTAAATGGAGTTTTTTGGCTCTAATATATATATATAGATATATACATATATACAGTGGCCCAGATATTCAAAAGGATTGCGCATGGCGCAACAGTGTTGCACCATGCACAACCCACTGATGCGCCCTGGCATGATGTTCAAATGGGGATTGTGCCTGGCACAAATCCCAATGTGCTGGAGTGCATCAGTAATGTGTGCAGCGCAGGTAGGGGCAGGCATGTCCATGCATATGCTGCACATCCCGATATTCAACCTGGGCTGTTCTGAGTCCCTGCATGTGCAACCCCTACTTGTGCCACACACAGGTGAGCCAAAAAAATAAAAGAAACAACGGCTGGCCATCCACAGGTGAGCTGCCATATTGCAGGGTGCAACACGGCAGCTGCCACCTGTGGGTGGCCTCCTGAGCTCCGGCTGCACCTGGCGGCGCCCCCCCCATGCCAAATCATGGGCATTTGTAAAATATAATAAATTCCAATATCCCTGGTGGTCCAGTGGACCGCTGTCAGCACAATCGCAGGCTTAAGTATAAAGAAAATAACGTCCAATATCCCTGGTGGTCCAGTGGACTGCTCGTAGCCCGATCCTGGGCTTAAGTATAAAGAAAATAACATCCTATATCCCTGGTGGTCCAGTGGACCATTCACAGCCCAATCCTGGGCTTAAGTATTCATAAAATAATGTCCTATATCCCTGGTGGTCCAGTGGACCGCTCGCAGCCCGATCACGGGCTTAAGTATTCATAAAATAATGTCCTTTATCCTTGGTGGTCTAGCGTTACCCCCTCCCCACCTGCCCACTGAGCCCCACTGCCCCGCTCCCCGGTCAGCGGCGGGTGGCAGCACCCCACCTGCCTGCTGCCCCACTGCCCGCCAACTGACACCGTAGGTAGGGCTGTATGCCCATTGGTCTACAGCATGAGCTAATGGGTGTGCAGCCCATACCATACTACATTCCAGATATGTGAATGGATCCATTCACATATCTGGAGATATAAGTACTGACAAGAGCTGCATGCCCATTGGCTCACGCTGCTGGACCAATGGGCATCAGCTCCTACCTATGTTGTCAGTCAGCGGGTGGTGGCAGCCCAGTGGTGCTGCTGCCCACGCTGACCTGGAGGGAGTGGGCGGTGGGGCTCAGTGAGTGGGTGGGGAGGGGGGGTATCGCTGGACCACCAGGGATATTGGATTTCATGAATTTTTAATACAAATGCCCGCAATCAGGCTAACAGTGGTCCACTGGACCACCAGGGATATTGGATTCAATTTATTTTTACTTAAGCCCGCGATCGGGCTGACAGTGGTTCACTGGACCACCAGGGATATAGGACTTTATTTTGTGAATACTAAAGCCCAGGATCGGGCTGTGAGTGGTCCACTGGACCACCAGAGATATTGGACGCTATTTTCTTTATACCTAAGCCCGCGATCGGGCCGACAGCAGTCCACTGGACCACCAGGGATATAGGAATGTCTTTTAATTTACAATTGCCCATGATTGGGCTGACAGCAGTCCACTGGACCACCAGGGATATTGGACGCGAGTTATGGTTACTGAAGCCCGCGATCGGGCTGTGGGGCGCATTGCCGCACCGTGCGGGGGGCGTTGTCCCCGACAGCTGCTGCCTGGCAGGGATCCAGGCGCAAGTCGCGGGGATCGGTGCCCTGCATGCAAATGGGGCCATATTGACATGCAAATGGCCCCATTTGCTGCTACACTCATTATGGCCCCATTTGCATGTGCACTTTTGAATATTGCCTGTTGCTGCACAGGCGCAACAGAACTTGCGCTAGCACATCCCCCTGCTCCATTCTGGCCACTTGCGCTGGTGCAGTGCCACTGCGCCATGTACACTGCGGGTGGCCAGGGTGCGATATTCAATGATGCTGTGCCATGGTGCAGCTCCGTTGAATATCGCCCAGTCAATGCCCCTACACAGCCAAGTTGCGCTGCACCCAGGCTTGCGCCACAGCCTGGCGCAGTTTGAATATCTGGGCCAGTATATACAGGGCACAGCAGTTAATCTGTCAATAGCAGGTCAAAGGGAAGAAGGAATAGAGGAAGGGGATGGGGAGGATCCCTTTTTCAAGAAATCTACTGAACTGTCAATATCTCTATTATATTCTTGTTTTCTTTGCTTGATAATGAAAAAAAAGATAACCATCATCCCTTAAATCTTTCAAAATTTAGTCTGAGTTTAGCAGTCATTTCCTCCATTTCCAATATTTGCAGGCAAATCCCATACCAAGAGTCTATTTTAGGAGATTTGTCTATAAGCCAGTTTTTCATCATTATTTTAAGGGCTGCTGCAGTCACAATATAATATAAATATAATTTGCTTTTGGTTGTTTTAAGGGGGTGTGGCAGCCCAAGTGGTAGATATTGTGGTTCCTGAGGGACATGGGTTTCCAGTAATTGACTGAGTATCTCACTTATCTCTCTCCAAAAAGTTGTTACTGCAGAGCAGGCCCCAAAAATATGGGCATGCGTCCCCCTTTGTAATTTACACCTTCAACATATGTCTGTGGTGCATCTGTTAAAGTGTTTAGTTATTACCGGGGTCTGAAAAAATCTGCATACCACTTTCCATCTAAACTTTTGCCACATATTTGATGCTGTTGTGAAATGAATGCCCTCCCATACCTTTTTCCATTGTTCACACTCACGAGTCATATCTAGTTCCCTATTCCAATTCTCTTTAATTTGAGTCATTTGATCTACCCCTGAGTCCATTTCTCCCATGAAATTAGTCAGTTTAGATATGGTCCCTCTAGGAACCAGGTTTGATGCCAGTCCCAACATTAATTCCTGCAGGGGATTTTCCTTGTCAGTAAGCTGATGTTGTCTATTACTTTCTAACAGATAATGTCTACATTGAAATATCTGAATAAATCCTGTGGTAATAGTTTGAATTCACTCTTTAGTTGTTGAAGGGATTTTATTTCTCCATTTTGAAACATTTGCTCTAGCCTCCAGAGACCCTTCCTTTCCCAAACCCGAAACCCCATATCCATTCGGGCTGGGAGAAAGTCTACACAAGCTCTTATTGATGTTTTTAACCCTTTAATTAAGGGTATTTGCAATTTGTGCCCAAGGGATATTATAAATGTTTAATAACCATTTTTGCATATTTTCCCCAAAGCCAAATTTCTGTATGACTTTCTCTAAATATTTCAATCCAGACAATCAAACGCCTTCTCTGCATCTAAGGCTACAATTGCATTTAATGTTTTTTTGGGGGAATTTCTGCTGTCAATGTATTCAAAAGAAGTCTGATATTATCCCTGATCTGTCTCCTAGGAATAAATCATGTTTGGTCTGTGTGTACTAATGATACAATAATTTGTTGCATTCTTAGACTAATTATTTTTGTAAAAATCTTGGTGTCCTAATTTAATAATGATATCGGATGGAAAATGAAACATATTGTAGGATCTTTCTCTGGCTTAGCTATAACTGAAATTAGAGCCCCTCTCCAAAAGTCTGGCATGGCATTGTGTTTGTATGCTGTATTACAAACATTTGTAATTCTTGGGGTTAGTTCTTTAATAAATCCTCTGTAAAATTCAATACCATATCCATCAGGACCTGTTACTTTCCCTGCTTTAAAGGACCTGATTGCCCTTGTGACCTCTGTCTCTGAGAAGGGGGCATACAACATTTCTTTTTGTGTTTGGGATAGTCTGGGTAATTCCAATTTCTCTAAAAAATGTTGTATTTTCTGTTCATGTTCTGATCCTCTTTCCTCTTTATATAATTGTGTCTAGAACTTCGCAAATTCATTTGCAATCAGTTGGGGTTGATGGATCTTAGTTCCCGGGTGATCCACCCTCTGAATCCCAGGTATATATCTATCTGCTGCCTGTTTCTTAAGCCTCAATGCTAATAGCCTCCCTGCACAGTTTTCGTTAACATAATATGTTTGTCTAGAATATCTAAGTGAATTTTCTGTTTTCTTGAGCATAAGCTCATCATATGGTTGTCTAAGCTTTTTGAGTTCTATTAAAAGTTTCCAATCCCTGCTCTCTTTGTGTTGTGTCTCTATTGTTTGAATCTGTGTTAAAAGCTCTCTCATTTTCGTTGGGTACACTTTATGTTTGTGAGCTGTATAAGAGATTATATGTCCCCTCAGGACTGCTTTCATTCCATCCCATATATATTTTAATTGTGAATCTTTTTCTGTATTTTCATTTAAATAGTTTTTAATGGTTTCTTTAATTTGGTCCACAAATACCTTATCATGTAATAATCCTCCCATTTTAGCAATGCTGTAATCATTGCATGGTCTGAGAAAAGCACAGGGTGGATAGTTACACCCTGAAATAGATGAACCAAGTTTTTATGGGTGTAAAATCAGTCTAGTCTAAAATATGTATTTGTAGAGGATGAGTAGTATGTGTAATCTTTCTTGTGGGGATGGAACATTCGCCAGGGATCAACCAGACTGGCTTCCAGACATAAATTCTTTAGTAACTTAGAACATGCTTTCTGTTGTTTGGAGCTATTTGGGGATCTATCCAGGGTATTATTTTCAACACAATTCAAATCTCCCATACATATTAGGTGACCTTCTGGCAGCTGTGATATCAATTTAAAGCTATACCGGAAAAATTCTCCCCTGGGTGGTGTTGGTGCATAAATTGATAAGATATGTATAAAAATCCCATTGTATATTCCTGAAATCAGAACTACACTGCCAGTACTTGCTGTGATAACTTTGTTAATTTGTAATGGCGTGCCTCTCTTTATTAAAACTGCTACCACTGTCTTCTTTTCTGTAGGGACAGAATCAGCATAAATCGTACCCACCCAGGTGCGTTTTAATTTCAAATGTTCACTAGCAGATAATCTGGTTTCTTGCAGACAAGCAATATTGCATTTTAATTTGCCAATTTCCTGCAAAATTCTTGCCCTTTTAACTACGCTGTTAATTCCCTTAACATTGACAGAGATGATCTTTATAGATGTCATAATACAGTTTTATAGGTATGTATCTCAATCTGCTTTCATCTGGTTTTCCTTTCCACCTAGCTCTTCTGTAAAGTATACACCAGTAGACAGACAGACAAAAATAAAAAATAAAAAAAACATTATAACCATAAACAGGAAGAACAATCTTTCAAAAACACAGTTAACTAACCAACAAACTGCAGTCCTACCCAGACTTGGGGGCTGCAGTATTTGGAACAAGAAATGTAAACTCTGTAGAACAGCAGTGGTGCCAGACTGTATTCAAGCCGACTGCTGGCACATCAAACAGGCGTCATGGAACACCTGTGTAGGGCTGATCTAGCCCTGTTGGGGTATATCAACCATTTGGTGATGTGGGATGGGCGGACTGATCTTCACCAGGCCATCTGAACCTTTCCCAAAAGTTGCAAGTGTGACTTCCAAAAATTAGGCCACTCAGTGGTAGTGATGGGTATGGGTGTCCCGGGTAACTCTCATTATAATAAGTCATCCTTAATTTGTTGCATATCTGCTCTCACTTCATTACACCAGTTGGATCATAGGGGACTTCCAATCACCCTGTTTGTCCTTGTCAACCAATAAAAACAAGAAAAACACACACATATATATATATATATATATATATAGCAATGGGGGGAATCTAGGACTCAATATAACATTTGTCATCCCTTGCTGGAATGTTATCTCCCTAATTGCAACCTCTGGCTTGTATCAACATTTTGAACTCATTTAATATCTAAATCCAAAACAGAAGTAAATAATAATACTAGTTCTTATTCAGTTGTCAAGTCCTCCAAAAATCGATGTTTCGATCTGAGGTTCGGCTATGACAGCTCCTTCTTATATAACATATGAGTGTGCACATTCAGAATTAGGAGGACTTTCAAGCAAATCAATGTCCAAGGCAAAAGAAACACGTAACAAAACTGTTCCAAATGGAGCTTGTAGGAATTTGCCACTACGTCACTACAGATCAATTTATAAGCCCCTATGATAAGTTTTTGCCCTTTTATATCCGATTATGGAGCAGCTGTGTTTGCAAGGCTGAGGGAAAGTAGTGGCAGCTCAGTGCAAAAGTAAAAGAAAAAGGAAGTCCTTCCGAATTAAGACTATGATTCAATTGCGCCAATGTCCCATAATACAACTTACACAGTCTTCCGTTCATAAATCATTCTACAAGTCTCATTATTTCTTAAATGTGTCCTGAATATGCTGTGTAGGATGGTAGCTTAATAATAACAAGAAAATAATTTTTGAATATTACCAGCGTTTGAAAATAGGTGTTACCATCTGGAGCATTTGAGGTGCTTGTTTTGGTGAGCACCAACTAAGTCCAGTCTTACAGGAAGTCCCTCCAGGAAACTGCTTCCCTAATAAAGGTTCCTCTCTTCAAGCTGTATTTCCTCCCATGAGGTTTTGCTGGTCTACCATGAAGGTCTCTCAGTCTGGTTTTCTGGATCCAATCCATCTCACCATGTCTGAGTGCAAAGGCAACAGAGCATCTTCCCTCCCTCTATGTGTTCGCGTGGCACCTGGGGCTACTGCCCACAACAGATCCTTGATCTCTTTCTCTGCCTTCTTCTCCTTCATGTCAGCTAGATTAATTTTATGTTCTTCCAGATAAGGGAGCACAGCAACCAAGGAATCAAAGACTCTCACTCCCCCGCATCTTGAATCCACAGTTTTGCTGGATGTCTTAACTGTGCCTTGATGTTTTTGTCTCTGAGCTGTTTAACTACACATAAAACTTTTTTCCTTTTTGCCTGTGTCATTGGGGGGAAATCCTGGTCCACATAAACTTTATTTCCATCTAAATTTAAGTCTTTCTTTCCCCAAGCCGGTCTCAAAATTTTTTCTTTTATAGGGTATTTGAGAAACTTTATTATAATGGACAGAGGTGGGGCTTCTGACTTTGGTTTGGGTGTAACCGATCGGTGTGCATGCTCGATTTCCACAGCCAGGCTCTCATCTAAATTTAGCTCTGTTCTGAGCCAGCATTCCATAAAACTCTCCATGTTATCTTGCTCCATCCCTTCTGGCACCCCAAAAACTCTGATATTGTTTCATCTTGCTTATGCCTCAGTGCCTTCTTCTTCATGGTCAAGTCTCTCTCTCTTTTATGGAAATACGCAAGTGATTGGCTAAAAGCCATTTGTTCATTTTGCAAGGTATCGATGTAGGTTTCCATCATTGCTGCATGATTTTCTAACTTTTTAAGACTGGTTTGTATGCCCGTGACTTTAGAATCAATTCTTTGCAGCATTCAAATTATTTTGTGACTGTCTGCTCTCAACATAACTGGTGCTGAGTCTGAGCCGGAGTCATCATCCTCCTCCTTCCTGGATCAAGTTAACATGGAGGATTGGGAGAGTGCAGGGTTTAGGCCTCTGTCTGAAGTTAAGCCCCTTTCTGTTGATTTGCTCAACGATTTAGCTTCTTGAGTGCGCCCCATGATGCTTACTGGTCCCCAGATGAAGTTCAGTTTTTTTTCTTTCTTTTTGCTCGGATGGCCACAGATTAAGTAGTTAATGTTGCCCAGGCATCAGAGCTTGCCATCTAAGTGACCATTCATGCTGATGACCACACCAGAAGTCACCGAACATTTTAATTTTTAACAGGTAAACAAAAAAAAAACAAACTCCGGGATGGTTTTCTTTATTTTACAGATTAAAAAAACACCAGCATTTAGGCACACTGTGGTGGGCTCCCAGTGTACCACAATACTGTGTCTGTGTGTGTGGGGATGTAATGCCGATACAGATGTCAGCTATAGGAAACAGGTTGGAAGGCACATCGAACATCGGGAGTGGGCATTCCAGTGCTGGTAGCAAAAAAACAAAGTACAATGAATTATTTTGGCACACTGGGGTGGGCTCCCAGTGTGCCACATTAATATGGGGGGGAGACAAGCTGACACGGGGATTGGGCACCCCGATGTTGGCTGTAACAAAAAGCTGCATGGTGGCTAATGTTGAAGTAGGGGGTCTGAGAAGTCAGCACCATGGCTACAGTTGAATCTTGGGGGGGGGGTCAGAGGGCTGTGGACAGAGATGGAGACAGAATGCAGGGAATATAACTCCTGCCATGCACATTAGTGTGCACTTTAATGCACATAGCAGGAGTTCGGGCTACAAATGAAGTGCTCCCATTGGAGCGGTTCATTTGTTTCAAGTCTGTGGTGGCCATGTCAGCAGAGCTCAACTGCTGTCGTGACCAGAGTGGCTGGTCATTGGTGTACACTGCCACACCTATTGCAGATGTAGCTGTAATTGGTGTGGCAGTGGCACACCTCTCATTTCCCATTACTGCCCCAAAGCATTTGGTGCGCATGTGCATCAAATGCAAAAATTGGAACTATAAAGGTTTTTATTAAGTAAACTCTCTTTTATAGTCATTGGCCATGATTTCTGTCTATTCATTTTGTGTTCTGATGCATCCAATTTTATTTGCCAGTTTTTGATGTCCATGTCACTGTATCCAAAACAAATCCCCAAGATATCAATCTCAGTTGTCATAACTGTAATACCTGCCACAGTGCCATGACCCGATCCTAAAGCTAAAGCTTTACTCTTACTGTTATTGTTTTCAATGCCCATTGTCAGAGTAAGGGCTTCAATAATAGACACCACGTTTACACCAGATGGGATATTCCTAACAAAAAGAACCATGTCATCCGCATAAGTGGACACCTTTACATTAGGGTGACCAACTACCAAAGACATGGGGGAAATATCAGATGCTGATTCCAACCATCGAAAAACAGAGCACAAACTAAAAACATACAATAAAGGGCTTAATGGGCAATGCTGCCAGACACCCTTTTGCAATAAACTGGGGATCCTTCTCCATACATTAACGAAAGGAATTATCTCGGCATTCCGATATAACTGGATCATATCAAGAAATGGCTCTAGCATGCCATATGCCTTAAGGACTTCCCACAAGTAAACATGGTGAACAGAATCAAAAGCCAACTTCAGGACAATACCATCTGCATTCTTAGGGTCTATGTGATAATGGCGAACGCCTAAAGGCGATCACCGTTATTGCTCAGTCAGAGTGCCGAACACATTTTCAGCACTCTGACAACCCCGGCGCACCAGCACAATGGCGCCTCCGCACCCCCTACTTAGGATTCTCAACTCCAGGAGTGCATGTCAGGGGTGAAAGCAGTAAAAATAAAGGTTTGGGCCAGGCGCCAATAAAAATCGCACCAGCGCCCGGACTCGAACCCAGTACCTCAGCCACCCCAGCCACTAGCCAATCCCCGACACCACAACGCAGCTCGACCGGCAACTGCAGCACCACTCCCTATAGCCTCTCCACCCCCTCCCAGCCCACGCTCGCTGTGCTCGCTCCCACTCCCCCGCGAGCGTATGTATAGCGACATCCTGTCGCCTAGTTTGCCCACCCCCTCATCCAGTCACCCTACCTGTCTGTTGCCATAAGTGGATTGTGCGGTGAAGGTGTCACCATAATGGACGACGCCCTTCCTCATGCACCCACTTCACGGGTTACCGCATTCTTAGAGACCCACCTTGCAATAATCTCCCTAATATATAATAAATTCTGTTGTATCGTACAACCCAGAATCAAACAGGTCTGCATAGGGGTAGTTAAGTACTGTGCTACAGCAGCTAACCATTTACCCATAATTTTTGCCAATATTTTAAAGTCAGAATTGAGATGACTAAGAGGGTGCCAGTTATTCAAATCTGACTTATCACCTCTTTTATATAGAAAGAACATAGCTCCTTGGCATGTACTATGACTAAGATAGCCTAATTTAAAGCTCCCTTAGGAAATTATGCAGGTCTTTCAGGTTTATTATCAAAATTTATATTCTCCTGAGACTCCTACCCCATTAAATGAGGTTTCCCCTTATCTAGAAGGTCTACGTTTGCCCAAACTCTCCCCAGCACAGATTACTCAGTTAACGCTCCCATTACTGAAGAGGAATTAAGCCCTGTCATTAACCAAGTAAAACCTACAAAGAGCTCCGGCCCTGATGGGTACACTGGAGAGTTTTATAAAGATTTTTGGAATCTTTTGACACCCCCTTTATTGACCACTTGCAG
This sequence comes from Neoceratodus forsteri, assembly GCA_016271365.2. Classification (NCBI taxonomy): domain Eukaryota; kingdom Metazoa; phylum Chordata; order Ceratodontiformes; family Ceratodontidae; genus Neoceratodus; species Neoceratodus forsteri. The sequence goes on from CM028130.1 coordinate 1,237,373,733, forward strand.
AGAGGTTAATTCTGGTAATTCAATCCCACCGACCTGAAAACTAGCCACAATCTCCTCTATACCTAAACTGGGGAAGGACACTATACAGTGTTCTTCTTACTTATCCATCTCAGTTTTAAATATAGATTATAAGTTATTCTCCAGGACTGTTGCTAAATGGCTGGAGAACCATCTTCCTTATTTAACAGATAAAGATCAAACCAGCTTCATAGCCAATTGGCAAAGCCAAGGTAATTTAAAACGTACTCCCCTTCCCTCTCAGCTAGTGATCCAACAGGAGTTCAGCATGTTTATAGTTCATTTGCATCACCAGGTAAAGAAAAAGATCCAGCTCTCCATATGATGCGCAGGGGAAACACCAGCCCTCGCCCAACAACTTCACTCCGAAATCTGGCCAATGGAAAATCATGTACACAAATGCCCGCAGTCTGGGAAACAAGATCCCAGACCTGGAGGCAACAATGACAGAGGCTAAACTGGACATAGTAGCCTTTAGCGAGACATGGTTCACTAGTAACCTCACTTGGGAGTAAGTAAGTAAAATTTTATTTTTTAAGCGCTTTTCAAAAACCAAAGCGCTGTACAAAAACAACATGCAAAAGCTTTTAAAAACAAAAATGTTTTAAGCTCCGATTTGAAGCTCTCGACAGTCAGGCAGTCTCATATCCGGCGAGGTAGAGAATTCCACAGGGTGGGGGCAGCGTAAGAAAATGCATGTGCCCCAGATGTCTTTAAACAACCCTGGGAATCTCTAGCAATCCCTCGTCGGCGGATCGAAGTGAGCAAGAGGGACAGTAGGAAGTAAGGAGATCTTGCAGATACCGCGGTCCCTGTTCATGTAGGGCTTTATAGGTCAGTAACCCGACCTTGAAGGTGATCCGCCACTGAACTGGCAGCCAGTGCAGTCCGCGCAGCACAGGCATAATATGACTACTTCTAGAAGTCCCAGTCAAAAGCCTGGCCGCTGTGTTCTGCACTTCAGTACCCTGCTATGTACTGTTCAGAAGAGACTGAGGTGCAAAAAGGCAGTGGAGGGGGTGGAGTGGCCCTTTATGTCAATGAAAATATCAAAGCTACAGAAATTCAGAGTACACATAAAGAGCCAGGAGAACTGTGGGTCACCCTGGAAACAGGAAATGGGACAACCATACAAACAGGGATTGTCTACAGGCCTCCAGACCAGGGGGAGGATATAGACACATTACTGTTAGAAGATATACAAAACATGACAGCTAAAGGGGAGTTCTGCTAATGGGAGACTTCAACATGCCAAATACAGATTGGTCAATACCAGCAGGAACATCCACCAGAACTAGACACATGGTGGCTTCCCTGCAGGGGGAGGGCCTCAAACAACTGATACAACAACTCACAAGAGGCAGGGCTATCCTTGATCTAGTACTCACTAACAGGGAAAGGATCACAGATCTCCAGGTAGCAGTCACCTGGGGGCCAGTGACCATCACATTGTATGGTTCAATTTAGCCACTAGAACTAAATCATCCTATTCCAAGGCACAAATATAGGACTTCAGAGGAGCTGACTTTGATAAAATGGCCAACAGAGTTAAGCTAGCCCTGGCAAGACGAAATACAGGTGAGGGGGTACAGGCAAAATGGGCAAGCATTAAGGATGCAATTCTTGAAGCAACATTCCATTGTGTTAGGGAGAAAAGCAAGAGCAAAAGAAGAAGGAAACCACTTTGGTTCTCAAAAACAGTAGCAGAAAAGATCAGAGCCAAAAGGTTGGCCTTCAGGAAATATAAGGGAATGCAGCGGGCCGAAGATAGGGAGGCATACCAAACTTCCCTAAAGGAAGCAGTGAAGGCAGTAAGGCAGGCAAAGGCCCAAACCGAGAAAACACTAGCACGAACAGTAAAAGAAGGGGACAAGACTTTCTATAGATACATTAGTGAAAGGAGAAATTCCAGAGGGGGTATTGCTAAGATCAAGAGGCATAAGGGGAGTGTGTGGAGGAGGACCAAGGAGAAGCATCTATCTTAAATAGATACTTCTGCTCAGTATTTACTGAGGCGAAGGTAGGGCAGGGCCCACAGCTCAGCACAATGGACACAGGAGGGAGGGAGGGAGGTGTGCACAAGTCCTTTCACAAAAGAAAGGGTCCTACAAGAGCTTGCTATGCTCAGGGTGGACAAGACAATGGGACCTGATGGCATACATCCCAGGGTATTAAAGAAGCTAAATGTGGAACAAGCAGAGCCATTAACAGAACTGTTTAGTGAGTCTCTGAGCACAGGAGAGGTCCCAGAAAACTGGAGAAGGGCTGATGTGATCCCGCTCCACAACAGTGGCAGCAGGGAGAAGGCAGGGAACTACAGACCAGTCAGTCTTACCTCAGTAGTGGGCAAGATTATGGAGGCACTCCTTAAGGAAAGGATAGTTCAACACCTGGAATGCATAGGAGCACAGGATCAAATACAGCATGGATTTACAACAGGAAGGTCCTGCCAAACTAACCTCATAGATTTCTTTGACTGGGTAACCAGAGTGGTGGACCAAGGAGGTGCAGTTGATGTCGCCTACCTTGACTTCAGCAAAGCTTTCGATACTGTTTAACATAGAAGATTGATTAATAAGATGGGTAGGCTCAGAGTGGGTCAGATATTGGTCAACTGAGTGGCAAACTGGTTGGCGGGCAGAAAACAAAGAGTGGTGGTAAATGGTATACAGTCAGAAGAGATGCAAGTCACAAGTGGGGTACCTCAGGGATCCATCCCAGGGCCAGTCCTCTTCAATATCTTCATCAGTGACATTGCAGATGGACTGGAGGGTATGATTTACCTATTTGCAGATGACACCAAGATCTGCAACAGAGTAGATGATACAGATGGAGTGGGCAGAATGAGAAGAGATCTGGAAAAACTGGCAAAATGGTCAGAAGAGTGGCAACTGGGGTTTAACACAAAGAACTGTAAGATCATGCACATAGGAAAGAGAAACCCTGAAGCTACCTATAGGTTGGGAAGGGAGTTGCTGTCAATTACAAGGGAAGAAACAGACTTGGGCATCACCATCACAGATGACCTGAAATCATCCAAATAGACCACTAAAGCAGTAGATAAGGCTAGAGGGATGTTGGGGTGTATTAACAGGGGCATCACAAGTCATAAGAGGGAGGTAATAATCCCTCTTTACAAGACACTAGTTAGGCCCCATCTGGAGTACTGCATGCAGTACTGGAGGCCGCACCTGCACAAGAACATTAACAGAATGGAGGCAGTCCAGAGAAGGGCAACCAAAATGGTGCAGGGACTGCATCAGAAAACATATGAGGACAGATTAATGGAGCTCAGTATGTATACCCTAGAGCAAAGGAGGGAAAGAGGTGATATGATCGTAACATTCAAACATCTTAAGGGCATTAACAAGGTGAAAGAGTCTAATATACTAAAATAACAGGACAAGAGAACAGCATGAGATTAGAGGGAGGCTGATTAAGGGGTGATGTGATGAAGTTCTTTTTCACAGAAAGGGTGGTAGATGCATGGCACAGCCTACCTCAGGAAGTGGTGGATATGAACACAGTGCAGGGCTTCAAACAGGCATGTGATAGGCATAAGGGAGCACTACAGGTGAGTATGACTAGATAGGCCATTGACAGAGTAAAGGCCTATGGCACATTCATAAGGTAGAAAAAATGGGCAGACTGGATGGGCCTTGTGGTCCTTATCTGCCGTCAACTTCTATGTTTCTATGTTACTCTCCATATCTTAAACCATGCCACCCAGTTAAATCTCCCTTTTCTTTTAGTGAGTCTTGATGCCGAGAAGGCGTTCGACCGGGTGGCCTGGCCCTTCCTTATGGCCACTTTGGAGAAACTGGGCTTTCCTGTTTGGTTCAGAACTTAATTCAACACCTCTCTTATCACCCTAGAGCTTATGTCAAGATCAATGTCTGAGTATCAGATACTTTTCTGCTTTTTCAAGGAACCTAGCGAGGTTGTCCTCTATCCACATTGTTGTTTGCGATATATTTGGAGCCACTTGCCCAAACCATCCAGCAAAATGATAAAATTACAGGTTTTACCCTAGGAAACAGACACCAAAAATTGGCCCTTTATGAGGATGATTTGCTTCTTTATTTGACCTTTCCTGAAACTTCTTTGCCTCCTCTCTAGGAGACCCTTTCAGTATTTACACATTTAGCAGGTTATAAATTGGATGTTTCAAAGGCGTAAGTTCTCCAACTTCATTATTCTTCCTCTCAGCGTACTTGGGACAAACTCCCTTTTATATGGGACCTTCCCTGCTTGAAATATTTAGGGGTACAGTTGACAAGAATGGCTGGCTCTTTGGTTTCCTGTAATTACATGCCCTTACTAAAGCAATTCAGAAACAATTTAGAAGTTTAGTCAAATATCCCCTTATTATTGATTCATAAGGTAGATGCCATTCATATGAATTTACTTCCTCATTTTCTTTATCTTGCTCAGACTCTGACGATTTCTCCTCCACCTTTTTTTTCCCAGGAACTTAATATTCAGATTTCCCATTTTCTTTGGGGATCACATTGCCTCCATATTCGTTACTCCATATTGCAGCTTCCTAAACATCAAGGAAATCTGGCTTTGCCAGATTGCATGAAATACCATAAGGCAGCTCAACTTCAGATCATCTTCTTATGGTTAAATACGTGTTATCAGGCCCATTGGAAAGACTTGGAGGTAAGAGAAGAGGATCTCCATCATTTCTCTAAAAATGTATTCTCATCTCCTTCTATTCCTTTATCGGACCTTACCTCTAACCTTTTCACTCATAATACTTTGAAAATATGGAGGTCTGTATTAGATTCCTGTTCCCTTCAATACTTTCATTGGTTATTGTTTTCTCTTCCGTATACGTTGGCATATCTGGCAGCCCATTTAGATCACGGTTTTAAAATTTGGGAATGTCTGGGTTTACACTTGATTTTTCACTTTGTTCGGAATAACGAGCTATTGCCTTTTGAATCTTTGAGCAAAAATAATTCATATCTGAGGGTAATATGTTTCATTTTTTTCAAGCCACTGCGTTCATAAGAAAATTACTTTCCTCCACTTTCTTAGATACCCCCATTCCTTCCTTGATTTCAATAATTGCCCATGCATTAGAGGGCTCAGCTCTTTTGCCTCACATGCTTTCTTATGTATACAAAGCTCTTCATCAGTTAAACACGGACCCCATTTCATCAATTAAGAGGAAATGGGAAGAAGATATTCATATTACTGTTTCCAATGTGGATTGGAATAGACATTTAAAATTCCTACATTCTTCCACGAGTTGTTTCATTTGGAAATAATTTTCATGGAAACTTACCATTCAATTTCTGTTGTCCCAGCTGTCCAAAGTAAATATCTGCCTAACAAAGGGGCTGCTTGTTGGACGGGCTGTGGATATTCCCCAGCCTCTCATGGACATAATTTTTGGGAGTGCCCGTTACTGGCTCTCTTTTTTACTGTTTTAGAGGGTGCACTTTCAGACCTTTTTGGTGCTCCATTTCATATAAATGCCCAGTCATTTCTCTTTTCCTGTTTTGGTCCTTCTTGGAGCTCCCCTCCAACATGCAAATGTTTAACAATCTGTTTACTAGCAGCTAAAAAGGTGATTACCAAAAACTGATTTTCGTCCAACATACCTACCCTACCCCTTTAGCAAGATTTGGTTTTGGGGATATATCATATGGAAAAGCAGACTGCGCAAGTTAATCATTCTATGGAGTCCTTTGAGATTTTATGGAGAAGTTGTTTTTTTTATATTACACAACACAGAGTAGACTTTGTTCCTTAAAAAAAGGAATAAATACCTATAGACGTCCCCCTATGCTTAGTGGGAGGGAGGGGGCAGTACTCATCCAGCCTCTCTGGTTTGTTATTTGCATTATAGGGTGGGATTGCTCTTTGTCTACTTATGCTCAGTCTACGTTATTCTTGCTGGATTGTTTATTAATGTAATGTCAAATTTGCTTATGGCCTTCCTATTGCAGGATGAATGGACCTTTTACAGCAGATTATTTTACTCATCCAGCTTATTAACTTTGCTTGTAATGTACTTATTTGACCTATTGTATCTATTAATCCCCCTTTTTTGTTTTGCTACTTAATTTTTCGCCTCCTTCAGATGCATATAGTTTTTATGTATTGCAGCCATGGTTTCATTTTGTATAATTAACATTTATATGCATTACATTTTGACTGTGATTTGTATTTGAAACTCAAATAAAGATTAAAGTAAAAAAAAGCCTAATTTAATCATGGCGTTGAACATTACAGTAAGTATAGGGAAAATATGTTTTGAAAACTGCGTATAAAATTCATTAGAAATGCCATCCAGTCCATGGGCAGTTTTAACTGAAAGCGAGCATATTGCTGCAACAACCTCCGATTCTGTAACATCCGCAACTAGGAAGATCTTGTAAGACTCAGTCACCTGTGGCAACTGAAGGGAAGACAGAAAATCCCAGCTCTCAATTCCAGCATAGCAGCCTGTGTCAAAAGTCTGACAGATATTAACATTCTATCACTATCCATGTGTAAATTTCCATTCCCATTATGAATCCCAGAGAAAATGCAGTGCTTAAACCAGTCAACAAAGCTATCATAGGAGTTTACTTGAAATTTACTTCTCTGTGCCATATTTCTGTTCCATAAACAGGGACTTAGCCCAGTCATATTGGAATTTGCACGTCTGCTTTGGTCCTACTAATTTGGTCTGATAAATCCAGACCAGGATTTTTAGCTAGGGACAATAATTTATGTAAATGTGCATCAGATTTAAATAATCCAGATACTTTGACGTCTCCAGTTGCTTCCCAAAAGAGTGTGATAAAGTTTTAATATCAAGTTTCGTGTCCTCCCACCATTCCATTGGGTCATCATATAAGGAGGACACTGACTGTCTTAACAAAAAGCAAATCAAGAAGATCACCCTGAAAAGTCATGGCTGCAAGTGATGAGGGGTTCATTCTCCAGAAACCAGGGCCAGTTGTTTGACCCAAGCGACTACCAAAAACCATGGGTACTAACTTGTGGTCCGAGGTTGCTAATGGAAGGGTATCCACAGCTTGAAGTGTCAGTGTAGGAGACAGGAACCGAAAGTCAATTCTGGAGGAAATGGGATCCTTAAAAAACGTATGTTCAGGAGGTAGTTTCATAAAGTCATAAACCTCCTGCAAACCCTCTGTATTATACATAGCTCTCAAAATGTTGGTATTGCAAAATATTTAATCTGCTTTCCTACCCCAATCTCTGGGGAAAGCCCACAATTGAAATCCCCACCAAAAAAAATTCCCTTTGATGTATATAAATAGGGTTGAATAAGGCTAAATACATCAATCCTGTCAGATTTAGATTGAGGGGCATATACATTGATAAGACATAAAGTCATCCCACACGGGAGGACATCCAAAATTAAAACCCTCCCAGGAACCAAATCAATAAGTCTAGTCACTTTAGCAGTTGTAGTAGAAAATAGTATAGCTACCCCCGAACAGGTATTGTCCCCAACTGACCAAAAAGAGATCCCTGTCTGCTTTCCTTCCTTGCAGTATTTATGTCAGTTAACATACCCAACTGACCAAAAAGAAGGTCCCTGTCTACTTTCCTTCCTTGCAGTATGTATGTCAGTTAACATACAGAACCACACATCCTGTGAAAAATAAATGGAACAATTCAAAGCCTGGAAAATGGAAAAAGTAGTTAAACATTTTGTCTTGGACTGAATGCTATTCACATTGCAGGTGTCAAATGGAATAATGTCCAACATAGCTCAAAAAAATGTGAGAACCCAGAAAACATCAAGATTTCTTTCCAGAACTGCTTGCGACACCCTTAGTCTTCCTCTTTTTAGGTTTTGGTGGATCATGTGTTTTGGGGTTTCCCCATCAGAAAAAGGATCAATTTGTGAGGAAACAAAGGAAGAGGTATCAGATTTCTCTGCAGCATCTGCCCAGTCTGTAGACTGAAGAATGTGAAAGTGGTTATCCAGGTACAAATTACCCTCTCTATGTTATTGGGACTTAGGGTGTCTCCCAATCTTTTTAGAGTGAGTGACAATGTGAAAAGTGTCAGGGACTGGAGTAGGGGGAAGGGGCATGCTATCCTGCTGCCCCTGGGCCGAAGTGAATGGTTCTTGAACATCCATCGGAGCCTCTGGAGGCACAACTATCTCCGAGGACACTTGTTCCAGGGGTTGTAGACAGACCATCCACAGAAGGGGGTTGCACCAGGGCAGTGTGAAGTACCAACTCTTGCGCCTGTGCAGGCTACACTGGTTGGGTTGTATCCAGGAATGTTTACAGTTCACAGTTTGGGAGGGCAGTAGTAATGACCTCCACAGACACGGAGGGTTCCAAATGAGTCGCAGGGGGTCTACTCTTGGAAACCGTCTGTTCTTACTACCTTCTAGCTTTCTGGGCTAGAGAAACATAGTTATCATGAATGGCTAGTTCCATCTGAGCAGGGCTATTATGCAAAGCTCGGGGACAATTTTGGTATTATCAGTGTTTTCATAAAGGTTACACTTAGTTCTGTTGCAGTACTGAAAGCTAAAGTGGCCTAGTTCATCACATAAACTGCATTTCAGAGAGTCACAGGCATTACTGAGGTGTGTAATAGCACCACAGCAGTAACACACTTTGAGGTGGCCTGCATAAAAGATAATACCATGGTCTCTTCCCAAGAAAAAGGAGTTCGGGAAGTGGGAAATACCATCCGATGTTTGTTTTAAAAAAAACTCGGAAGGGCCACCTTCTGGTCCAAATATGCTTGGTATCCAGTATGGGGTTAGGCTGTCCAATAACTGTGCAACTTAGCTTCAGCCAGTATGTGATGTCCGACACATTGACCCCTTAATTTTTGAAGAAAACTGTAATTTTCCAAAAACAAGGTTGGTCAGAGGGATCGCAACAAAGGGAACACAAAGAGGTGAATCCCGGAGTTCATTAAACTTTTTCCAAAAATGGTCCAGCCTAGTAGGGTGCTTAAAACTGATGTCAAACACCATGTCACCCAGTGTATTAATAAGGACATAAATTACACAGGCATAAAACTGCATGCTGTCCTTAAGCTAGCGTCTGGCCACAAAAACTCTGTCAGGTGGATCTGCAAGTCCACCTCTATACTTCAATTGCACAGCATTGTGGCATTTTGCAGGTTCAGGAGCCTGCTTAAAGAGTCAGAAAAAAGACAAGGTCCAAGTTTGATTCCCCATGCACCCCAAGAGCTGCTGAGCTGGAAGGAGCCTGTGGAGGGAAAAGTCTTCTGATCTGAAGCAGAATTGTCACCCATGACCATAGCATTATCAATGTAAGAAGTAAGAGGCAGGGGCATAGCAGTCACAAAATCTGGGTTCACTGACACAGTTGAGGAGGGGTGCAGTGGTGGTTCATGTGCCTTTAGCAAAACAAGCTTTTTAGGAATGAATGCAGTTGGACGAAGGTCTAACTATTGTACATAGCATCCTCTCCCACAGCAGAAGGGATAGAGAAATCCACTGCAGGGACAACAGAGTGTGCCTCAGTTGGAACGGGAGGAACAGGAGACATAGAAGGCATATTGGAAGGAGCCACGTTACCTTGCAAAACCTGACTAGAATTCAAAACTGGGTTAGTGAGAGCAGAACAGTGTAGAAGCAGATTTGCACTGACCTGCTGGTAAGGAACCCGCACTGTTGTTTGGGTCCCAACCTGTCCCATCCTCCATTTTGCTCCAACCCACAGCTTCCAACACCTCGTTGACCCTATCGGGTGATCATGAAGCTTCAACAGATTGCCTCACAATTCATGAGGCAGTCTCCAGGAAATTCTTTGCAGATAGTAAATATTCTGATGCTCTCAGTGAGGCATGCTCCATTCCCGGACTATGGGAGCATCATGGCACAGACAGTAAAGTCTCTGAAAAAACAATAATAGGTACTCCATTATGTAGCAAGTCAGGATATTCTGCTCTGTGCAGCTGGGGGCAATTAGCGGCACCAGAGACATGCAAAGATACATAGAATTTGATGACAGATAAGGACCACTTGGCCCACCTAGTTTGCCCATTTCCATACCTAATGGACAAGCTACAGATCCTAGTTAACCAACAGCCTACTTCCTCCTACCCCCATCCCCTAGAATTGACTTATGACTGTCCTATGCATGCTTGAATTCCACCACTGTTTTTGACTCCACAACCTCCTCAGGAAGGCTGTTCCATGCATCCACAACCCTCTCCATGAAAAAATACTTCCTCACATTACCTCTGAGCCGTCCCCCCTCTATCTTCAAATTGTGCCTCCTTGTTCTTGCACACCTCTTTTTCTGAAAGATGCTACCCTCTTGGACCTTGTTGATTCCCTTGAGGTACTTGAAAGTTTCTATCATGTCCCCCCTCTTCCTTCTTTCCTCGAGGATATACATATTAAGCTTCTTAAGTCTCTCTTCTTATGTCTTCTGGTGCAGACCCTGCACCATTTTAGTTTCCCTCCTCTGGCTGCCTCCATCCTGTCTATGTTTTTGTGGAGATTGAGTCTCCAGAACTGCACACAGTACTCCAGATGGGGTCTCACCAGCTGTCTGTACAGAGGGATGACAACTTCCTGTTTTCTACTGGTGGTGCCTCTCCCTATGCATCCCAGTATCTCCCCAGCCCTCCCTACTGCCCACTCACATTGCTTGCCCACCTTTACGTCATTTGATATGACCACCCCAGGTCCCTTTCCATTTTTGTTGTTGTTAGTATCTCACCCCCCATTGTGTACTCTTCACCTGGGTTTTTGTTTCCCAGGTGCATTACTTTGCACTTCTTAGCACCAAATCTAAGCTGCCTTACAGTTGACCATTCCTTCAACCTTGCCAAGTCCCTTCTCATCCTTTCCACCCCACCTTGTGTATCAACTCTGTTGCAGATCTTTGTGTCGTCTGCAAAGAGACATACTTTTCCTTCCAGTCCCTCTGCAATGTCACTTATAAAGACATTGAAGAGGACCGGTCCTAGTACTGAATACTGTGGTACTCCACTACTAACCTCCCTTTCTTCAGAGTGGACTCCGTTTACTATTACCCTCTGTGTCCTGTTCTTCAGCCAATTCTTTACCCAGGCTACCATCTTGGGACCCACTCCAAGACTGGCTACTTGTATATTAATCTTTTGTGTGGGACTGTGTCAAATGCCTTGCTAAAGTCCAGGTAGGCCATGTCCACAGCCCCTCCTTGATCTACTACTTTGGTCACCCAGTCAAAGAAATCTATTAGATTCATCTGACATGACCTTCCCGCTGAGAATCCGTGCTGCCTTGGGTCCTGTTCCCGTCTGGCCTCTAGGTACTCAACAATTCTTTCCTTCAGAAGTGATTCCATCATTTTCCCTATCACTGAGATTGAACTAACAAGTCTGTAGTTTTCTGCTTTTGCCCTGCTCCCACTTTTGTGAAGTGGAATAACATCTGCCCTCCTCCAGTTCTCAGGTACCACCCCATCCTCCCATGATTTGTTAAAGAGGGTAGTCAGTGGTGTCACTAGTTCTACCCTTAGTTCTTTTAGAATTCTGGGATGAATCCCATCAGGCCCCATTGCTTTATCCACCTTCAGTTTTAAGAGTTCTTTCAGAACTCTTTCTTGTTTGGTTTAGGTACCTCCCCCTCTTCATTTGTGAATACTGAGCAAAAATATTTACCAGCTTGTGTAACACTCCCAGCCACAGGTGGTTGCAAACTGTCAAAACTCATCAGGTCAGGCTGTAAAGATGCTTTTCTTTTAGCCAAGTTACATTCCTCTCTTGCCAAGACCTGTAATACAGACTCTTTCTGGTAGTAAACTCCGTCTCCAAATGCTCTGCTTCAGTCAAAGCTACGGACTTAGCAGCCTGTTCTGTGGTGTCTACCATCGTAGAAACAACACGTTGCAGATAGGTCGTCGATGTAGATTCAGGTAGTCGGTGAGTTAGGATTGTCTTCTCACAAGTCCAAGTGGAGAGGGAGACAGGTAGCTTCATTCGGGCATCCAGCACACTCTCCTCCGTCAACTTCATTCCCCTCTAAACAGGAAGCAGACAGCACCTCCCATCAAAGAGTAGGAGAATTTTTCCGGTGTCCAGACTGGATTTCCCCCATTCACTATAAACACCACCACAACTTAATCTGGTTTAGTTCAGTTGGTTACCATCTATATCTCCCTCCTCTCCTGGGACGAGGCTGAAAATAGGCAGAATTGTCTAGACCTCCTTTCCCTGTCAAGAAAAACTAAATAATAAAATAAATAAACAGTAAATATGGTGCAATAGGCAATTGAACTAGGTAACAGAAATGCATAAATCAAGCTTATTACTCTAACATTTGTTTTATAAATGCATATTATACTCTAAAGTTTGTGAGAAATTCATACTACTCAAATGTTTGCAATAAATGCTTATTACTCTAAGGTTTGTGATAAATGCTTATAATGCTAAATGTGGGCTGGTCCCCCAAGCCCACAGAAAAATGGAAGGAGGGAGGGATAGGGCTTACCTCTACCCAGGAAAAGAAAGGTTACCTCTAGTGACAGAGGGCAATAACCAGCTGAGGAAGGTTTTTGTGAGGGATCAGACACACCAGGGAACTCTGGCCCAACTAGCCTATTGGTTAGGAATGGGGTGCCCTTGCTATCCAACCCCAGCAATAGGATAACGGCACATTAATTACTAGTACCCTCGCCACTGAGCCAGCTCCCCAGGATTCTCTCACGGGGTGCAACCTCCCCTGCACTGTCTGTTACTAGTTTTGTAAAGGATGCAAGTGTTTGTAGATATGGTAAGCTACTGGTGAACCTGCTGGTTGAGTCTCTGCTTGCTGCTCCTAACCACTAGCCAACCTGCTAGCTGAGTTTGCTGCCCCTCATCAGTAGCTGACCTAGTAGCCAAGTGTCCTTTTCTCCTCACCACTAATCGACCTGCTAGACCAGTCTCCTTTCTTCAAGAGTGTCTAGTGGAAGGCTACCCTTCACTATTGGCCAACCTACCAGGCAATCTTGCTGGAAGCATGCCTTTGCTAGGCTGGGATCCCTTCTGCTGACCATTCTGTCAGCTGAGTTTGGTGAACTCCAATTGGGGGTGCCTGGTGGTAGGTTCATGATGGTTGAATTACCAGCCAATTCTCCCAGGGGGTGCTTCGGGGCAGTTTCAAACCTCTGCTGCTAGCCAAACCATCGGAGTAGGGTATGGCTGGCAGCAGCCGGTGTTCCTTACTGCTGGCTGAATTACCAGCTAAACCTCCAAAGTGCATGGAGGCAGCTGGCGCTGGGTTACACGCCTTCCGCTACTAGCTGATTTGTTAGATGATCCCAGGGACACCAGGAAGGCTCCAAAGAAAGCTGCCTGATGGCACCAGCTCCCCTCTGCTGGCCACCCAAGTCAACCATCTTGCCTTGCAATATAGCATTTTGAGCCCTTAAAAGGACAACCAGGAAGGCAGAGCTTTACAGTGGCAGTGCTCCCTCAGCTGCCTCTGCAGACTTCTCAGTGGCTTCTTCTGAGGGTTCTACTCTGGCTGCTTCTCTTCCGGAACTCTTCTACCATCTTTGCTCTCCACAACACTCCTTTGCCAGAACTGACCTTAAACATCCCGGCAGCCTTCTTTCATGCTGCAGGGAAGGGGCAAGGTTATCCTGGTTGGGGATCCCTGACTGGCTTGGAAAAGGAGCAGTGATGATTGCCTATGCGAATCAAGGGCTTGACTGTACAGTCAGCAGCCAGGGCAGCTACTCTGGTCCTCCCATGCACATGCCCAGCCTATGGCCATAACTGCCAGTTCTGTTGAGACAGGTAGCAAGCACCTTTGAGTGCCATTCCTGTAGCCCCATGGCCTCAGAAGGAGCTCTGCCCACCCCACTGTCACCGACTAAAGGTACGGACCTCTCTCCAGTGCCCTGCTGTGTCTGATGCTCTTACTGTTTGAACTTGGTGCCTTTTTTACGGCCAGCCAAGGATTTTACTTTAAAACTGTTAGAGCCACTTTAAAAATGCAGACTGTGAGCAGACCTTAATTTTAACTAAGAGCAGACCTAAATGTTAGACCGCATAGACTGCACTGTTTTTGTTAATTTAGCATTTTAGTTCCATGATCTGCTAAGGTGAAGAATGTTAAGGTGTAGAATGTGATTTCATAGTGAGCGCTCAGTCCTGAAATCTGACTCCCACCCCGTGCCTGCCTGTCTTTAATCTCCCTGTCTTGCCTTATTTATTTTCACAGAATTCCCCTCCCAGAGCATTCCTGCAGCCCCACAGCCTCTGAAGGAGCTCCACCCACTCCACTCTCACCAACTGCAAGATACGGACCTGAACGGACCTCTCTCCAGTGCCCTGCTGTGTCTGATGCTCTGACTGTTTGAACTTGGCACCTTTTTTTGCCAGCCAGAGAGATTTTACTTTAAAACTGTTGGGGCCATTTTAAAAACACAAATTGTGAGCAGACCTTAATTTTAGCTAAGCACAGACCTTAATGTTAGACCGCATAGACAGCACTGCTTTGTTAAATTAGCATTTTAGTTCCATGGTCTGCTAAAGAGAAGAATGGTAAGGTATGGAATGTGATTTCATAGTGAGCGCTCAGTCCTGAAACCCAACTTCTGCCCCTCACCCATCTGTCTTTAATCCCCGTCTTGCCTTATTTATTTTCACAGACATCCCATCCCAGAGCATTTCTGCAGCCCCACGGCCTCAGAAGGAGCTCTGCCTACCCCACACTCACCAACTGCAAGGTACGGACCTGAACGGACCTCTCTCTGGCACCCTGCTGTGTCTGATGCTCTGACTGTTTGAACTTTTTTGCTTGTCTATCACCTCATTTGTCCATTTGCTCCTTCTCAGACATTCCCACTAGGTGTCGCCTTATCCTTCTAATCCTCCTAACTAGCTAATCATCCTTGTTGCCTCTTGTCACTCTCCTGATTGCTGTACCTCCCCATTACCTACCCTCTTATCTCTGTGCTGTCAGCTAGCTGTTGTTCCCCTCTTTACCCCCCATACTAGCTGACCTGACTCTCTTCCTCCCACTGCTTCTCCTCTGCCCAAGTCATAAGATGAACACTCTTGCTTGTCTTTCCTTGTCCCTCCTAACCTTGCATCTCACATCTGTGTATCTCTCCCTATCTATTGGCCAATGGGAGTCACAGTCCTGCAATGACTTCTCCTTCTCAAACCACATCACCTCTAAACAGAGTTTTCTATGTCCAATGTGGTGCTTTCTGTGTAGATCATTGAGGCTGGTCTGTTGATCATTCCTACACGTGCAGCACTCCTTCAGAATGCATTGAAAGAAAGCCTGTTTGTGGCACCTACTCCTGTTCCTTCTTCTTCTACTCCTTGCTGGTGACATTGAACTGAACTCAGGGGCAAGTACCCGCTCGTCCCTTAGTCCTCCTTCCTTGTCTACATTAAGAGGTCTCAAATTCGCACATCTCAACATCCACATCCTCTTACATAACTACGCTGATTTTACTGCCTGGGCTACTCTTTATAACCCTGATATCTTGTGCCTCACTGAGACATGGCTTAAACCTGCCACCTGCCTGCTTGTACACTTCCAAACTATAGCCTGCTGTGGCATGACTGTGCCGGTCAAAAACGAGAAGGAGGGCTGATGATACTTTACAAAATTCACCTTAATCTGTTGCTCATCCACCATGATTGTCCCCCCTCCCCATAACCTGCAAACTCCTTCATGAACTACTCCTTTTGGATAATGCCAAAAACGTCCATATAGTCTGCATCTACAACCCTCCTAAGCAGGGTGTAAAAGGATGTTCCTACTTGCTTGATGGCATAGGTCCTAAGGTATCTGCTATGTGACGAGGTACTTTTGTAAATGAGCCGATGGCTCAAAGGTTGTAAATCCGATACTTCAAATAAATAAATAATGAAGTGCTTATATTTGGGGACTTAAACTTTAACTGGTATGAGGTTAATGCGAAATAGTACAAACCTCTGATAGCCACTCTTGGCCTTACCCAACTAATAAATGAACCTACGCGGCCCTCTCCTCCAGGTGTGGCCAAATCTCGCTCCTTGATTGGCTTTTGACTTATCGGGCTAAGAGAATCTTGGCATCAGGGATATTACCAAACTCTATATCTGACCACTTCCCTACTTTCTGTGTCTTGAAAATCTCGTCCCTCAAAGTGCCTCACAAAGTTATCCAAGTGAGGGACTTTTCCCACTTTAATCCTGGACTTTTTCTCCATGATCTGGCAATCACTGACTGGTCTCCAGTACTCTCTGCCACTGAGCCCACAACTACTCTTGATAATTTTCTGGACATTCTTCCTCCTCTGCAGGACAAGCATGCCCTATAGATCTGGAAGAGAGTTAGAGGTATGGTCACAAAATGGCTGCATGGTGATCTGCTGTCTCTTGTGAAGGCAAGAGATAAACAGTGACGTAAGTTTAAGGCCCCAAATGAGATACAGTACCTGACTACCATGAATATTGTTGGCTCTGAAACATCTGCAAAAAAGCTACTAGCAACGCCAAGAGTGAATACCGTGTAATTGCCTTGCTGTCTTCTACCAGTGACCCACGGAATTTCTGGCACACCATAAAAACTGTAGTTGGTGGCTATAGTTGGTGTGACACTACTGACATTCTTGTTGGAGGTAAAAACTGCAACAATGCAACTACCATTGCAAATACCCTTAACAACCAGTTCTTGGATCTGTCAGCCTACACCTCCCAATTTACCACTGCTGTCACCCAAAACTGCCCCCCACAACTCCCTCCCAGCTAGCGTCCCTCTCCTGTCCCCCCTTCTTTCTTAAAGCTGTTTCGGTAAGGGAGGCTTGTAAACTCCTCGCTGGCCTGTCTCCTTTTTCTAGCCCATGTCACGATAATCTTGAGCCCAAACTCTTAAAACTGGGGGCCCCCATACGTGGGCTCCCAATCTCCCATATTATCAATCTGTCTCCTATTACAGGAGTGGTTCCTCCAATCTGAAAGATTGCTAGGGTGGTACCTGTCTTCAAACAGGGTGACTGCAAGTGCACTGAAAATTACTGGCCTATAGCCATCTTGTCGTCCGTCAGCGAGGTATTGGAGAAAGTAGTCAAGGTGCAGCTAACTGAGTACCTGCTCAAATATAACATGCTGAACCCTGAGCAACATGGGTTCCGTAAGGGTCACAGTACTGCTACAGCCCTTGCTAAGGTCACATCCAAAATTAGGACTTCAGCTGACCTTGGCATGTTGACAAGCGCAATCTTTGTTGACCTCTCCAAGGCCTTTGATTTAGTTGATCTCAGCCTTCTGTGTGAGTGTAACCCCCCCGTTACCCGGGGTTACTAGAATCCTAGTTAGATCTAGTGGCAGGCAGGGACAGGCAGCTAGTAAAATTCCAGTTAAATGGATTTCACTATGTCTTGCTCTGTTTTCAGTCTCTGCTGAGCTGGGGCTATGACATCATTTAGAATTCTGCAGCAGCATAAGCCACAATGGAATGTTGCAGTTGGGAGTTAGACAGAACGTTGGGGAATTTCAAAGTCAGTCTAGAGTTGATCCTTGAAGTCAGCAGTCTAGTTTTTGTTTTCAGTCTGAAGTAGGCTCAAAAGAGAGAAGGATGCAGATCCTGTAGTACAGTGGAGGAAGGGGGTGCCCTGCAGGGGCTGGCCCCCCTGCTCTCAGCTGTGACTCAGAGCTACCTTAGGGTGTGTGCTTCCACCATAAGAGAGGCACAAGTAACCAACTCCCAGGGGCAACCCCCTGGCCTAGGAAAAAGAAGAAGATGCCTGATGAAGAGTGCTGGGGCACTACAGTTTTTGTGGAATGAAATTCATTCAGAGTTTTAGACACCTGCAACATGGAGGGTGATGAAACTTTGATAAAAGGCCAGTGTCATTCACCAAAACAGTGAGTAAATAAGTCTCTGGCGCTGTGGGTCAGTCAGGATGCCAAGTCCAGGGCTTATGGAACAGTGAGATGTAATGACTGTTGTATGTGGGGGGTCTTCAAGGAAAAGACAGTTTCTGCACTACAAAGCCATGTACAGTCTGCACTATAGTAGCCAAGGAAGAGGCTTATGGAACAGTGAGATGAAATGACTGCTGTATGTGGGGGGGGTCTTCAGAGAAAGACAGTTACTGCATTACAAAGCCATGTACAGTCTACACTACAGTAGTCAAGGATATGTGTGTGTGTGTAAACAAAGGAATGGCCGGGTATGGGTCTATGGAACAAAAGGTGGGAGACCCCCCATCTGGCGTAACAGGGCTCACCTCTATGGATTCGCTTTGAAACACCAGTTACCTTTCTGTCAGGTATTGGCCAGTGCCTGAAGAGGGTGCCCAGATGTTGGGATGGAGTAGAGGGTGGTAGTGTGCCACTAGTTAGAGTCCATGACATATGGAAGTTTAGGATCCAAGAATGGATTGTGTCTGTGTCATCACCTTATCTGCATTACAAGGAGTGTAGCCCTGTGGGGGTCCGTCTATGCTTTTCATTCAGTGTTGTTGAAAAAAGACACACTTTAGAATCCATCTCCTGGTATTGGACATCATGTTATTGCTTCTAGTCTCTGGATTACTTTGGGTGCCCCGTACAGAGTAGTCAAACCTAGTTACCATGCCGAGTGACCACTTTCTCCCCAAATTTTCAGCTTAAAAAAATGGAGGCATCACGTCATAAGACCCAGGCCCCCTCAACCTGTTCACTAGCCATACAGGCAGGGGTAGTAGCCCTCTCAGTTTAGCGCCAACTGGGGGTTACATGTGAAACTTCACTTGCTCAGTATGTCTAGCCTGGCCCTAGCCTGGCTCTCTAATTACCTCGCCAGAAGACAACAGCTACTGAAATATAATTGAGTCCTTTCTGATCCTGTCTCCATAAAGTTTGGAGTTCCTCAGGGGTCCATCCTAGAACCTATCTTATTCTCCCTATTTGTAAATGACTTCCCTCTGGTCCCTACCCATTGTAGCTTGACCCTGTACACTAATGACTCGGTTCTCATGTCCAACTTGAGCAACATTAACATTATAACCCACCACCTACAAGTTGACTTCTATAAGCTCCAATCCTGTCTCCTTACTAATAAGCTTGTTCTTAATCTAAAGAAAACCCAGATCATGCTTTTTCAAGTTTATTGCAGGAAAAAAAAAACTCCATTGAGCAAGCTCATTCACAAGGAGGTCCTGGTGTATACATACTAACAAGACTAATATTACATACACTAATTGCACATTACAGAAAATAAGTGCTAATCCTATACTTGTGTTCAGGTAGTGCTCCATATCGCTTGAAGTGAAGTAGGTCATCACACTCTTACATAACATGCTGGAACTGTTTATATGGACCAATAGGCTTGACAAGTCCTAGCAGAATAAGTTTTAGCGACAGCTACAGACATCTTTTATTTTTTCATTAGATAGCTTTTTAAAGAGGCTAACAGAGACTACTTTAGGTAGTTTCAGAGACAATTGTAGCTGATTCCAGATGGCAGGGAGGGTAACGGAGAAGGCACGCTTGCCAAAAGAGGTGCGAGTCTTTGGGACATTCAGGAAGATAAAGTCTGATTTCCTGAGTGAGTAAGTACTGTGGCAGGTGTGGATAAGGGAAGTTAGATAGCTAGGAAGTTTAAGTAGAAGCTTTAGGGTCCAGGTACCAGCGTGGAGAATACGTCTGGTAGTGAGGGATGTCCAACTTACGGCTGAGTACAGGTCGCAGTGATGCGTCCGGAATTGGGAGTTCGTAATGAAGTGCAGGGCACAGTGATAGAGGATGTCCAGTTTATTTAGATTTGAAGTTGAAGAAGAGGTATAAATTAAATCCTTGTAGTCTAGTAGTGGGTGGAATGTGGTCTGTACAAGTCTAGTTCTAATTTAGAGTGGGAAAAGTGACTTGTTGCGGAACAGGAAGCCTAACCGCATTTTTAATTTTCTAGAAAAGTCATCCAGGTGTTCTGTAAAGGTGAGCTTGCTGTCTAGCCAGGATCCAAGGTATTTAAATTTCAGGGTGACTTCCAGTGGCTCGCCCAGGAAGGTAACTATAAAATCCTTTGGCAGGGAGGTAGATACGGAGGTTAACGTATTGGAGGAAAAGATCATAGCTTTGGTTTTCTTGGCATTTAGAAGAAGTTTGGCATTAATGAGATTGGATTCCAGCTGAGCAAAGTCAGCTTGGAGGACATCTCTAACCTCAGACAGGGATGCGTTGGATGTATAAAGAACTGTATCGTCGGCGTAGAAGTGGAGTTTTGATTTGGACATGTGACGGTCAAGGTCATTAATGTATGGAGAGAAAAGGATGGGACCTAAGATGGAGCCTTGCAGGACTCCTCTAGTGATTGATAGCGGGGAGGAGAACGTGCCACCGGCTTTGATTTTTTGCATCCTTCCCAAAAGGTAACCACTAAACCACAGGATGGTCAGCGGAGTGGCACCTATATTAGCAAGGCTGCTTTCAATTAGGGAGTGGTCTACGGTATCAAATGCTTTGCTAAGCTCTAGGAAGACAGCACCTGTGATCTTCTTTGAGTCCATAGCGGTGAGCCAGTCGTCGGTTACTTTGGCCAAAGCAGTAACGGTACTGTGGTTAGAGTGGAAGCCAGATTGGGCTGGGTTCAGGAGCGAGAAGGTTTCCATGTGATGGTTTAGTTGTGCATAAATCAGCTTTTCAAAAACTTTAGAGAGGACAGGTAGAATAGAGATAGGTCTGTAATTATTTAAATCGCATGGGTCTCCCGATTTAAATAGGGGTAGGATGTGGGCTAATTTCCAGCATGAAGGGACAGTGGAGGACAAAATAGAAAGGTTGAAGATATGGAGGATAGGAGCAGTGAGGTGAGGGTACCCAAGTTTTAGGAAAAGCGGTTCAATTCCATCATCCCCTGCACTTTTCTTGGTGTCTAGATTCATAAGGGCATCTTCTACTTCTTTGAAGCTAATGGGGAGTAGCTGAAAGGGACAGTCTGTTTCTGAGGGAGTGGGGTTAGAGCTAACCTGTCTACTTACATGCACAGCATAAGGGGATGAGTCAAAGGCTAGGCCAGCAGTGACGAAGAGGGAGTTGTATTCTTCGAGGATTTGGCTACTGCTTTCAACGGTGATATTATTTTTTATGATCTTGGTTGGTAGAGGGGGCCACTGGCTGCCCTTCGATGGACTTAAGGGTCTTCCAGATTTTCTGGGAGTCCCTTTTAGCCTGTTCTAGTGTAGTGACATAGAATTTGGCTTTGGCAGAATGGATACGCTTAATGCAGGCATTCCTGGTGGTTCTAAAAGCCTGCCAATCGCCAATCCACCGGACTCTTAGTATATCTGACCTTTGCCCATAGCTTATCACACATGGAGAGAGCAGTCTTAAGCTCAGGTGAGAACCATGGGTGTGAGATGTTCCGCGTCCTGACTTTGATGATCGGTGCATGTTTATTTGCTGTGTAGTTAAGATTATCATTTAGGGCCATGACCACCTCGTCTGGCATTCTAGAGAGGTATAGATCCTGCCACCTATCCTTACTAAGGTCATTTGGGAAATTAGGTATGTGGAATTTTCTGAAAGACTGTTTGGTTATAAGCTTAGGCTGATGACGGATTTTAGCTTGTCACCTTGTACAGACTACAATTCCATGATCGCGCATATCATTATGAAATACTGCTGATTGGAGGATTTTGTGGGGATGGGTAGATAGTACAAGATCCAGAATGGAGCTATTTGCTGTGTTTACCTTGTTAATTCTAGTAGGTTCGGACACTAATTGGGTAAGTCCAAGTTCACTGCAGAGAGATTAAGAGTGTGCAATTTGTGTGATAGCCAATCCATGTTGAGATCCCCTAGGATTAATACTTTGGAGTTGGCAGAGGTAGTTAATGATTTAAGGATGTTAAGGATGTCAGTTCCACCACTAGGGGGCCTGTAACCACCTACAATAGTAATGCATTCCGTGGAGGTGAGGTGTAACTTTAGGGATACTATTTCGTATTCCTTATGTTTAGAGTTGCAGTAGCTATCACTAACTCAGAATTTGGTTTTAGTGTAAATAACTACTCCCCCTCCCTGGATCTACTGTCTGCTCTATAAAGCTTGTAGCCCAGGAGGGTAACTTGTTGGCCCAGGTTAAATTTTTTTAGCCAGGATTCTGTGATAATGATGAGATCAGGCTCTATGTGTAAGGCCCAAGCTTGTAACTGGTCAATTTTTTGGGGCAGCCTTGGAATATTAACTAGCATTATTTTAAGACCTGGGGCTGACGTAAACTCTGTCAGAGAATTAAGCAGGGTGGGTGAGCCAGCCAGCCAGGGTTTACCTCTACGTTGCCCGAGCATAGTAGTAGTAGGAGTAATCATTTCTTGAGTAAGCTCGGGAAAGACCTGAATGCTTTGTCCCTTTTGCGCTGCTTGTTGAAAAGTGGCAATGATGGTCTGATGTTGCTGATATGTTTCAGTGAGATATGGTACTGTAGGGATAAGAGAGGGAGTGCTCTGAGCATCAACGGTGATGAAGCAGGAGGTGTGATGGGGGAGACAATGGGGTGTAGACAAGAGAAGGGGGAGCGTGTGATGGGGTGCGGTGCATCAGCGGGGGGGTTGGCGATCTGAGTGCAGGGGGACGAATACTGGATTGAATGTTAACTCATCATTCATGCGAAGGGCAATAGGTGTGCAGCAGAAAAACAGTAGGATACTGAAGATGCAGTATGCCATGATTCCAGGAGGGGGTGAAGTATTATAGTGGTTAGAAAGAGTGCCTCATCCTAATGCGTGGCGAGGGAACACTGGGACTAGGCCCACTTGGCCAATAGAGAGGTAGCAATGCCGGCTATGGGTGGGGTTAAGCTGTATTTAATGGGGGCCTGGGAGGGAGTTGGGGGGGGTGGGAAGAAAAAACAGAGAGGAGAGCTGAGTCCTTTGGGTGGAAAAAGCCCAGTTCAAAGTCCTTGTCTCCTGGCCAGTCGGGGACGTTGACTGAGAGGTGCCTGAGTTCCGATTGGCTGGAAGGGTGCTGTACCTTAGCTGGAAGAGAGTCTGAGCTAGGCGGTGTGGTTGGCGGCTTCAGAAGCGCTGTCCAACCTGAGAGATGGGTCTGGCCATGGAGCGAGGGCTTTCCCCAGTCACTGGGGCTGCTTAGCTTAGCTTAGCTGGAGGAGAGTCCGGTCTAGGTGGTGTGGTCGGTGGCTTCAGACGCGCCGTCCGACCGGAGAGATGGGTCTGGCCATGGAGCGAGTGCTTTCCCCAGTCACGGGAGGCTGCTTAGCTCTTTGGGTCCTCTACTAAGCTTAAGATGAATACTACCCCTTTGATGATTATGAGTGCAGATGGATCCCCTGTTTCCACCACTTCCTCCTTTAAATAGCTGGGAGTTATGCTTGACCCTTAGCTAGACCTCTCCTTGCACATCCAAAATGTGTGTAGGGAAACAAACATCAAACTGGGCCTAGTCTATAGATCCAGGGGTAACCTGACTGCAGCTACGTGTCTTGCCCTTGCCAAAGGAATTTTTATTCCCACAGTAAGCTATGGCCTCACAACCTTCCCCCTTGCTACGAAAGCTAGCCTTGCCAAGTGGGATGTGACCTATAATAATGTCTGCCGCTTTGCCCTCTCTGTCCCCCGCCTCACCCATCACTGTGAATTGTATGGCAAACTACACTGGTTCTCTCCCTGTAACTACTGCTCCTTCTGCTCTGGCTGCTTCATTGACAAACTGTCTGTACCACAACTGCCCCTCCCGCCCTGTCCAAACTATTCAACTCTGCCCTGCCTTCATACCTACTCAGGACCACTGACTTACAGTCCTTTCTTGTCTCAAAGTCACATACCCTATCTGGGGACTGAGCCTTTGCAGTTTGTACTCCTAGGTTCTGGAGCTCCCTCCCTGTGTTCTCTAGGTCTACCACTTCCCATTTCTCTTTTAAGAGATCCCTATGGGCACACCTGAAATCAGCCTCTGACTGTCACTGTCTTTAGCGTGCCTAGTGTACCATAGCCCTGTATGATCTCCCTAACCTTACACCAGGGAAAGTGTGGTGTTCTACAAATATATGCTCATGCACTTAAGAATTTATGGCATATAAAATCCCATTGCATCATGGTTTGTCCTAATGTGTATTCCTTATGTAACATACTCTGCCTTTTGTTGTTTTACTGTCTCTGCTTTTGTGTTCATGATTCTTAGACTACTGCCTGTATATCCTTTACTTTGCTACAACTTCATGTTGTGTATTATGTAATTGTACCTTGCCTTTCATCATGTTATTGCCTCTACTATTGTGTTCATGAGTCTTAGACTACTGCCTGTATATCATTGTCTTGCTGCAACCCTCATGTTGTTCTGTATTTTTACCTTTGTAACCTCCAAGATCATAACTGAAAATAGGCACTTGTTGCCTAGTCTGCTTATCCAGTAAACAAAAGCTAAATAAATAAATGGGAGTTACTGGATTGGGTCTTGCGTGACTTGCACCGATACACAAAAGAGAGAGAGTTTCTCCTGCTGGTTAGGGCATTATGGAAGATGGGACTGTCTTCTTCCAGTACCACCACCACACTAACACACACATATACACAGTTTAAAAAAAAACATTGGCATCCAGTACTGAGGCCATCAATGGGCACCCACCCATTTAAGCTTCTGGTAGGTTACCTGCTGCAGTCGTGATTTCAACTGCTACACTGTCCATCTTCTTTTGTGGACATATCCTGTTTCCTGGCACAACTTTAAATGTGCTTTACAAAGTCTTTGTGTCACACATGTGATCTCACTATCTGGGTTGGCCTTGAAGGCAAAGAGAATTTGCAACATCTGCTTGGATCAATATCAGCACTGTCCATAACTGCACACAATCTATTGGACTGTCTGTGGCAGTTCTTTCTGGTGATGCTGTTTCTGGCTGTAGCATCTCTTAATGTGGTCATCTGACATCATTATTGGGCAAATCAATGGGTGGCTCTGGAGAGCAAACTTGGCAATAAGGATGCATTGGACGAAAAACACTGGAGAAATTCTTTGCCAATTCTTTCCCATCCTGAACAATTGATCAGGGTCCTTACTCAAAGCCATTTAGGAACATTGTCAGATGGGTGTGTTGACTTCAGAACTGGGACTTTCATCTCAACCTGGTGTTATCTGCTTGCTCTGTCTGGACCACAGGAGGTGTCCCTATATGTGGATTAGTTCATTGTAGTGCACAATTAAGGAAGTAACCCATCAGCAGATGCAGTAATGTAAAGAATATCACTTACACTTTCCATGGCTTTGTAGGGTATACAGACCCTTTGCTGGAGCTTTGGAGAGTGGCCTTTCTGCCTCTTGCTATCTTGGCGCCATACCCACTCCCCAACTTTATTGCTGTGAGATGTGACATGCATGCTATAGTATGTCTTCTGCCGTTAAGATTACTGCTGCTGGTGCCTTGGACAGCTTCTCAGGCCAAGCTGAGGTACCACACAGTCTCCTGAACAAACTCAGAGACAGAAGTGGTCTAGTAAGCAATAATACTCAACAGGGTGGGCGGTGTGGGCTATACCGGATCCAGGGCATAATGAGGCCCCGATGCCACAGGCGGAGGGCCTTATAGCCTCTGGAAGGTCTGGTATAGCCCAATACTGCCCACCCTGGAGGGTATTATTGCGCTTAGAAAATGGGCCACTGCTTTATATATGTTTGAAAAAATATATGTTTAAAAGATAAAACTCTTAGGCATCTAGGTATTATTGCTTACATAAAATAGTTCCTCCACCTGCATTAGAATGCATTTTTTTAAATTGGTTGTCATGGTTACACTCCCCACCCCCCACAAACACATATATTGTTACACACATGGCTTTATATTGTTGAAACACTGGGAATAATTTTAATATTTGCATTCTAGTAGTTGTTTTCCTTTTTTATGTGTAGCATTTGTGTTGGTTTCTTGTTAATGGTTAGACCTGGGTACGAACGAGGGCTTGGCTGAAAGCACACATTGGGCAAGGTCGCAGTGCTGAAACAGATGGTCAGCACTAATGGAACTGTGTCTGCCACCAACACTTTTGCTGTCTTCCACCCCCTGCGTTGTCTGGCAGTACACTTTCAGTCCCTTTTTTAAGCTGGTACTTGAAGCCGTTATGATTGCAGTTGATGTGGGAAGAGAGAGAAAGTGGACCTGCGATCGGCAAATTGAGCAGAGCTGTGGGGTACCAGAGCACAGTCAGGAAGAGTACTTCTTTAAATCAGGTGATCCCGGGAAAGTTGTGGCACACTGGCACTAGGGACAGAGGCTTTTTTTAATTTTTAAAAGTTAAACCTTGCTGGCATGGTGTGGGCAAGGAGCCGAAAACTGAGTTGTTATGCCCCCAAACACACACATACACACACACAGGGCTTGCATTGCTAAAGCGATCTTTTTTCTTACCATTTTTTTTATGTTATTTCTGTATTTATCTTTGCATCCTTCTTTCTTTGCGTTTGTAAGAGTACTGGGTCTGGGGAGAAGCAGCCGTCACCTCATGTGTGCACACATGCTGTTATATCTGGAAGTACAGTATGGAGGTACAGGAAGGGTTGGTAGACGTCTGAGCATTTTTTTAATGGTAAAGTTCAGACTTCGTTTTCCAAATTAATTTATTATTTATGCAGTGGGTACAGTGTGCAAATGGGGCATGAGCAGTGGGTTTCAAGCAGGACTTTAGCAGCGCATCGACCAGGACATCACCAGGAATGTAGCAATGGTATGGCAAGTTTCGTGGTATGAAGTATTTGTGCGTCTTTTATTTTTTTCTCCAATTTGGTAATCAGATTGTGATCTAACTGCTACAGATCTGATGACAGAACCAAGCAGTTAAATCATGGAACAAGAGCCGCAAAGCAGCAGAGTGGGTGGACAGCGTCTGGAGAATGGGCACAGGGCATGTGATCAGGGTAAAGAGACTGCTGCATTTTAAAGTAAGCGCCCGTTGGGAAATGCTCATTTGTCTTCGATCCTGTCTTCAGATGAAATAGTGGATTGTTTACCTTCTTTTTTTTTGCAGAAATATTCTCCATTTTCACTTATTTAGTTTCGGACAGCAGAGGAGCTTGTGAGAGATGACCAACCGGCATCAGAAGCAGCACTGGTTAGCAATGTGTTGTGGTGCAGTCGAGCCCCACACAACAGATTTTTTAAGAGAATTTGTTTTTCCTTCTCTTCAATTACGCCACTGCTGAGTTTAGTGACTTGTATTTCTTGGCAGTGGTGGTAGTTGATGGGGGGCATGACTCACTCACTAACTGACAAAAAAATGGTGGCAGTTTGAAATGGTATGGCCACTGCTTCAGCCAATGAGGAAGCAGGCTGGACACAAGGATACTTGGCTGGTCATGAGGCAGATTTAGGTGGCACTTTTTATTTGCTGGGCATCTATTGAAAGTTAATGTACCCCTGTTGAATAGGTACCAGCCAATCAGATGGCAGCAAATAAAAAGCCCATTTTCTAATGGATTTATAACCCTTCCAAACACCAGGTTGAGTGGGAGAGTTGTGGGTTGGCCAAACATTACTTCATATGGACTGCACCAAGTGGATGACTGACCACTGCTGCTGTATGCCATCGAAACCTGTGGCAGCAAGCTGCCTCAGATTTGCATTCACAGAATGAGCCAGCATATCCAGCAGCTTTCTGTTCACACACTCGAGCAATCCACCCTACTGGGGATGTTAGGAGGTGGTATGGGTTTTTGATACCTCTAACAGTTCACAGAGTTCTTGAAAAAGAGCAGATTCAAAGTCCCTGTGATTATTGTTAATATTCATTCTATGTTATTTTATTCTGTGTTATTTTAGAATGTCCAAATAGAGAATTGACTGCCCTGTTTATGTGATGGTGCCCTGAGCCTCTGGGGAAAGGTGCCACAAATAAAGGAATACTACTACTCCTACTGATTTGACTCCAGACTCAGTGAGGAAATCCATACCGATCAGAGCCTGGGTACTATCCTCACTGCCGACAAGTATCTCCCATTATACTTGGAACTCGCTGATTGCAAAGACAGCATCCCAGATGCTCAGGATCTTTGGGGCCTGTCCACTGGTCACATTCACAGTGACAGAGCAATGTTGGAGTTCTGGGTTGGGGTTGCTGGTGGCACTGGCACACACATCTTGATAGACCAATGAGAGCTTTGCTCCTGAGTCTTCTAGAACGTTACAAGGAATCCCTCTGATTCTTCCTGCAAGATACATACCTTTTCCAGCAGCATGAGATGTTAACTGTGAATTTGTGTGGGCCTCCATCTTCACAGCAGGTATTGGGTACTCTGCTCCTATCGACTACAGTTTAACAGGTGCTGTGGGCACTCTCATAGGAGCTGGTTTGGGCTTCTGCACACCCAGAACTCCCTTGGCTTCCTGTCCTCTCCTTCTTCCCCTTGTGGTTTTGCTCATCTAGTGGCTGATTGCCTTCCTTCTCATCCTCAAGCTCAGTGATCCACTTGGCAATCTTAGAAGAATAAGGCATCAATACTGGTCTTTAAGTGCTCTGCAGTGATCTCTGGAGATTATTGTCCAGTTTAACTTTCTTGGCTGGCATACCATGTGACTAGGTCTGGGATGTCGCCTGTCATGGCTTCTCAAGTTCATGGATTGCCTAGAATTAGCTCACAAGATGTACTGCTTCCTTCAGTGTCCCTCTCTTTGCACTCTGAAGTTGCACTCAGACTTCTAAGTCTTCCATATTGCTTAAGAAATAATATGCTAACATGTCCTGTGTTGGCAGGTCTGCTGAAGGGAACACTTTGGCAACTAGTCGGCGGGTGATATTTCCCAATTCACAGAGAGTCTCTTTTTCCTGTTTCCTACAGTCCAGGAATATGACCCGATACTAGTCTTAGAAACATGGAAAATGATGGCAGAAAAAGGCCACTAATCCATCAAGTCTTCCTGTAACCCCCTATCTAACCTGAGACCTGTTCTCTGTATGGGGTTTTTGTCTGCACTACCTGTCTATGTTCCCTGCCTACTGCTCCCCCAAGTAACTACTAAGCCTATTATGCTGTCCCAGCTGTGCTTGAAAGCATTAATAGTTTTGGCCACACCAACTCAGCTGGCACTCTATTCCACCCATGGCTCAACCACTTTTATTTGTAAAATAAAACTTCCTCAGACCCCTTTTCAATCTCCCCCACCTGTTCTAAATTTGCTATTCCTGTTGAATAGTTCCTTGCTGTTTACCTAGTTCATTCCTTTCAGGAACTTGAAGATCTCAATCATATTGCCCTTTTCTCATCTGGCCTGCAGTGAGTACATGTTCAATGCCTTAAGCTGACCCACATAGGATCTGCCCTGCTGGTCCTGAATCATTCTGGTTACCTTATGCTGCACCCTCTCTAGCTTGTCTTTGTCTTTCCTTAGATAAGGACTACAGAACTGGGCACAGTACTCCAGATATGGCCTCACAAAGTGATCTATAGAAAGATAGTTACCTCTTGCCTCCTGCTATCAGAACCCCTCCCAATACACTCCAACATTCTGGATGCCTTACTTTAGGCCATGTTACATTGGTTAGATTGTTTAATGGAGTCATTTACACTGACTTCTAGGTCCCTTTCCTCCAAAGTACTGCCCAGCTTAAACCCTCCCATTGCATACTCTGTTCTGGGATTCTTGTTCCCTATGTGAAGTATCACCTTGACTTTTGGGAATGGAATTTCAAATGCCAAACCTTGGACCACCTCTCCAAACTTTGCATGTCCTCTTCAACTCTCTTACCCCCTCCCCACTGTCTATACTACCACAGAGTTTAGTATCATCTGCAAAGAAATGCATCTTGCCCTAAATTCCTTCTCCTGTGTTGCTTATGAACATATTGAAAAGGACTGGATCCAGGACTGCCTGTGGCACCCCACTAGTGACTCCCCACTCCATGGATTTGACTCCTTTTACCACTACCTTCTGTTGTCTCCCCTCCAACCAATTTCTCATCCATCTATGTCCTTCAGTACACCTTGATCCTCTAGCGTCTTCAGCAACCTTCTGTTTGGCACCAAGTCAAATACCTTGCTGAAGTCACGGTAGAGCAAATCCAGTGCATGCTCTTTATCTACTGTTATCTAGTCAATGAATACTATTAGGTTAGCCTGACAAGACCCCCTTGCCTGAACATATGTTCTTTACTATCCTGGAGCTAATTTTTCTCCAGGTAGTCCACCTGGTCCTTGTTGACTAGTGTCTCCATCAGTTTACCCACAATAGAGGTAAGACTGACAGGTCTGTAGTTAACCAGTTGATCCTTGTCCCCACATTTGTGGAACTTAACTACATCTGCTACCCTCTAGTCTTTCATCATGGGCATCTCCAGATGTTGTTTCGTCACCTGCTTCAGTCTTCGGTAACTGGCATAATCTTCAGGTGCTAGGCCTTGGTACCCCCCATGAGCCAATTCTTTAAATCATAAGTTAATAAACCAGATTTTTTTATTTTCATCCCAACCATTCACACTGGCAGTAAGCCCGAACTGATCTGCCCAATCCGACCATTCACAATCACCTCTTGTGAATGCATCAGTTATGCAGACAGATCTTAGCGTACTCCCCCATCTGGCTGGAAGTGATGCATTTTACTGGAATGACTCACCTTCTGGGAGGTTCCTAGTCCTGGGTCATTCAAACCAACCAACTATAAAGTAGGCTACTCTTGTGGCCTTGGTTAGTATGTTTTCTGTGAAAAACTTCAAAAGGGGAAAACCCTATGGACTGAAAATCACTCATGTTGGTTTGAAAATCCCACACCTTCCAGCATTGTGATGACTTTTCTGTCATCGACGGATCGATCGTGAGTCAATGACATCACCAAGGTGGCATTCTTGGTGGCACCACCCTCAGCCACATCTAATTGTTTTAAACTGACTGAGATGACAATGACGGGTTGTTAGGCCCAGCAGGCAGATGCCTAAACCTGGTGCTACGCCACCACTGGCAGAAATGGAAAATGTCTTATAATGGGGAAGCACTGTTCCCTCGGAAATTGTACTGCTGCCACCACCCAGAGAAACAGACTAAAAAGAGCACCAAGCCTGACTAAAAAAATAACCACTGCTATGCAAAATTTGAAAGAATAAATAAGGCTTTATTATGCAAGTAAGTAGAAATAAAAAAATGCAACAAAAAAGGGTTTGTAAACCGTAGATACAGTTAAATAGGTATCTGAACTAGGTAGCAGAAATGCTTAACATCAGGCTTATTGTGCTAGCATTTGTGATGTTTATTATTTTAAAGGTCATGAGAAATGCTTATTACTCAAAAGTGTGCGATAAATGCTTATTACTCTAAAGCTTGTGATAAATGCTTATTACTCAAAAGTGTGCGATAAATGCTTATTACTCTAAAGCTTGTGATAAATGCTTATTACTCTAAGGTACGTAATAAATGCTTATTAAAGTTTTGACCATCCTACTAAACTCAAAGAAAAATAGTCAGTGGGCTAGGTCTTACCTCTACTGGCCTGATGAAAGAAATGCTACCTCTACTGGCTGCAGACAGTTACCAGCTCTGAGAAGTGCTTTTGTGAGGAATCAAACCCACACTGGGAACTCTGGCCCCAGTAGTTAATTGACTAGGCACAGGGTGCCCTTGCTAGCCCACACCAGCACCAGCAGAGGAGCACCTCAATTACTGGTACCCACTACACCACACCACACCACACCACGTTAGACCAGACCAGACCACACCACACCATCTTCCCTGGACTCCCCTCCCCAACCAGGGACTGGCAGCTGCTAGTTTTATAAGGTACCTGATCGTTGGATGCTCCACTTCCACCACTAACTGACTTACTAGTCAATCCCAGGGACACCTGAAAGTCTATGAGGAAAGCTGCCTGATGGCACCAACACCCCTCTGTTGGCTGCCTGAGTCAACTGCCTTGACTGGCTATATAGCTCTTTGAACCCTTAAAATAGCTACCAGACAGGCAGAGCTCTATAGTAGCACAAGATAGGTGGCTTCTCCCTGGGGCTTCCCTTCTGGTTACTCTTCTTCTGGAGTTCTTCTGGGCTCTTTGCTGAACTTCTCCCAAACTGATCTTGAACTCTCCTGGCAACCTTCTTTGTGCTGCTGGGATGGGGTATGGCTATCCTGTGGGGCTCTCTAACCGGCTGGGGTAGGAGGCAACGCTGATTGGTTTTGCAGATCAAGGGCTTGACTGCACAACAAATAAGCATTGAGAACTGCTACTCAGCCATCACACCAACTCCTCTGCAAGTGTGCAGCAAATGGCCTTAATAAATATTTCCATCTAATCAGGTGGCAAGCACCTTTCATGTGCCGCCATGGGAGCTGCTGGATAAGTTCTACCTTGGTAAGCACTGATATACAGAAGGGAGAGTTTCCCCTGCTAGTTGGGGGGGCTGGGGAAGATGATGGTGTCATCCCCTGACACCCCCACACTAGCACACCTAAACACTATTTTAAAAACTCATTGCTGGCTAACACAGTGTCCTCCAATGGGATGCACACTGGTTGGGCTTCTCTCTGGGACTTTAAGTAATTTAGCAGACTTTGGCAATTAAATTATTTAAACTCGGGTCCTTTTTTAAATCTGTCCATGATGAAATCCTTAATCAGTGCAAGAGTACACCTTTGACTTGCAACTGTACCTTGGCACAGTCTCCTCCGATGCCAAAGATGGAACTCTGGGATCAGGTGAACCCAGGGTTTCTCAAATGGTGAGGCCAGCCTCCCAGGGGAGGCCTCAGCTTGTTCCAGAGGAGGTTCAAGCAAGTCTGAAAAAGTACTGTATTTAAATATTGAGTTTTATATATTTTGTGTGAATGGATGGCAAGCTGAAAGAGGACAGCAGTAGTTGAATGTATGGTTATTTACAAATCATTGACCAGGAAAGGCACACCAAGCCAAGGTTCATTTCAGGTGTACCCACAGAAGGGTAGGGAATAGATACAGTTGAAAAGGTAACTGCAAAACAGGCAATACAAAATGAACAACAGTGCAAACAAATAGGAACAATAAACAAATAATGAGAGTTAACAAGTGACTAGTTAGACAGGTAGCAGAACAACCCAAATACAACGTTTAAGCAAATAGGTACAAGGAGCAAGTGCAGGAGGGAGCAAAATGATCCATGAGAAATTGATTAAAAGCAAAGTAAGAGGTGAGAGGCAGAGGTGGGTAGGAAGGTTATTCCAGATAGATGGACACAAACAAAAAAAGCAGTCTGCCTCCTGAAGGTATTGCAGCAAGGGGTAACAATGATATGAGAGTCAAAACAGTGGAGCAAGAAGGCTGGCCCGGGGAGTGGGGTTACAAGGGGGGTTACAATAAGCTAAATAAAATGAGAGCCAAGTACTCAAAGGAGTTTCACTTTAATCCTGATGTACTGTGTAAAGTATGCTATTTTTCTATGGGGAGGGCAAGATTATTTCGATATCTCGGGTGGCTCAAGCTCTTTTGTATGGTTTGAGGGAGGCTCACGATGGCAAAGTTTGAGAACGAATGGAATAAGCAACTCATATTTCCTCTGCAACTGCAGCCTGATGTGAGGCACTCCAAGTTTTGCCATCATTCGTAATGAAGGTATTAGGTCCCATCTGGCCAATGATCGTGATGAGACCACTAAATCAGCTTTCTCCTTTGCAGACATGCCCAGCATTGTAGAAGTGCACACTGTCACCCACCTTGAAGCCAGGAAATGGCATGACATTGGTTATCAATATACTCCTTGACCTTTAGCTGGGCATAGGCAACAGTCTCCTTCATGTTTAGTGCTTCATTCTTTCTAGTTCTGCTCATGCCAGGAACACTAAGTCTAGTTCTCACCCTCCGATTATGTAGTAACATAGAGGGTGCCTGAAAGGTGTTAGTATGTGGGATAGTATTGTATACACCCAGGAAATCCACAACAGCCTAGTTCCATGGTTTCCGTTCAAGATGTGCTGATTGAATGGTCTCTTTAAGCACTCTATTGAAGTGTTAACAAGACCATTGGCATGTGGATGGCAAATCGAAGAATGCAAGTGCTTTATTTGTTTTGTGAGGAGCAAGTCTTCAGATCATTGTGGCGTGAACTATAATCTATGTGTTCTGAAACCAGTTCATTTGGATACCCATCCCAACTAAAAATTACTTAGTAAAACTTCAGTTTTAGTGATGTAGCTCACCCTCTCCCCAGTGTCTAGGGGTATGCTGCTGGTAACTGTATGTGGGGAGAGGAGACCACAGCAGAAACACTTGACCTGGCTACATTTACCTGTTCTTCCAGAACCGGGTGCCACCCAGCCTTCTGGGGTGCTGGGCTAGAGGGCAATAGCAGTTAGTAATAAAGCTCATCATCTTTTAAATAACTGGAGACTAACCATAATTCAAGGAACCGTGGGATCCCATTTTAATAATAAAATTGATAACTCCATGGAGCCAACAACGAACTTGATTACTATTCAGGGTTAAAACATGCTTTCAAAACAGACCACGGCGATCACATTATTTGAGAGTCTAAGAATGTCCTTGATCTGGTCCATAAATATGAAGCATTAATCAGATGACCCCTCCTCACACATCAATCAATCTCAATCCATAGGCAGCTTTACCATCCCTGCTGGCTGCGCTGTCCATCTGCAGGCAGCAGTTGCTCAGGTCTCTGTATCCCACAGGGCTCACTGACCTCATACATCAGGGCCATAACCCTTTCCAGAGTCATCTTCCTCATCGGCACACTCCTTGACTACACCACCACTGAAATACTAGTACCTCTAATTGCTACTTCTCACTGGTAATCAGTACTTGGGCCCCAGACCCTACATATTCCCTTCAGGCTGGGGCCCTCTCTGATCCAGTCAACAGCCCTCCCTGCCTAGGCCTCACATGGACATGAAGTCCTTTCCCATTCTCTCACCTATCACACTTGCTCCAGCACAGGTTTGAGTCCCACTGGTTGCTGCTCTTTGCTTGCCATGGATGGGACACGGGGCATATATTCCCTGCCAGGGAACCCCCACTACATGGCCACCACCACATCAGCAGCAAAATCCTTTTGTTTTCCCAGCTCTCCAGAAATGAGGAAAAAACATTGTCTCTCTAAAGTGGGCAGTCAGCACCTATTTCTCCACCACCTCTCGCCTTCCCACCTGCGTGCTCCCGCACCAACTTCAAGCCCTGCCCAACAGGGTACTCCAATCCCAAGAGTCCCCTGGAGGTGACAAAATGTTAACCCTTTCAGGGCCTGGGGCTGTGCAAACCCCAATAAATTCCTACCAGTGTACATCCCAGGCCAGATTGGATACCCTCTTCAATTCGTTCTGCCGCTTCACACTGGAGTCTCATCACTGTTCTCTCTATCATTCCCTGGCTCTCCTGTTACTTGAAAATAGACACTTGCATCATTGTGCAAAATTGATCTCTAAATTCTGGTTTTGTTCTCTTCCCTTCTACCTCTCTTCCCTCCTGTCAGTTCCCCCAATCACCCTCCACTCCCTAAGATCTATTGACTCTCCTTCCTTGGCAGTCCCCCACTGGTCTACCTCTGCTGGACAGAATGCCTTCTCGTATTGTTTCCCACACCTCTGGAATGCACTTACCCTACAGATTCATCACTCCTCCCTGCCCTTTTTCATATCCTCTGCCTTACATAACTTTCTCTCAGTAAATTGCTCATGCACTTAAACTTCCCCCACACCCCTGTACCTGCAACTACTGCTCCTGTACATGTATCCCCATTAAGCCCCTTTCTCCTCCCCTCCCTAAAAATATCTTCTCTCCTACCTAATCCTACTCCTCCTCACCACCACCCCCTCCATCTCCCCCCAACTGCCTACTACCTGCATCCTCCTGATGTGCACACTCCCCCTCACTGCCTACTACCGGCTTCCCTCCTGATGTGCTCCACCTCTGCCTTGTGCAGGGAGGGTTATCAACATCCTGGAGGGGGCAGACCTCTCACCTCCTCCCTCTTCCTCCCTTCTCCTCCACTACCTCCCAGGGCCCCTACTCCCTCTCCACTCCTTTACTAATTTTCTTCTCTCCTTATCTTAATCCTACTCCTCCTTACCACCCCCCCTCCTCCCCCCAAACTGCCTACTACCTGCTTCCCTCCTGATGTGCTGTACCTCTGCCTTGTGCAGGCAGGGTTCTCAACATCCTGGAGGGGTCAGACCCTAGCAGACCCTCCTCCTCATCTTCCTTCCCCTTGTCCTCCATTTCCTGCCCTGACCCCCAATGTGGTTTTTAGCTCCCCTAGGGTTTTTAGCTCTTGATAAGCACTTACCTCTCTCCCCCCTCTCTACTACCCTCTCCTCCTCCTCTTCCCTACCTCTCTCTCCACTATTAGGCTCCAAAGCCACTCTCATCCTTGCCTGCTCCTTCCCCTGGCAGGGTTCTCAACATCCTGTAGGTGCCAGTACTGGTCAAGCCTCTCGCCTCCCCAATTCCTCCTTCCATCCATCCTTCTCTGCCTCCCTCCTCCCTTTCTCCCCCTCTCCATACCTTGCACTCATTCCTTCCTCTATCCTTGCACAAATCGACCCCTGGCAGGGTTCTTAGTATTCTGAAAGGGCTGATACTTGCAATACCTCCCACCTCCCTTTCCCCATCTCCATTACTCAGCTTATATATGGGAGAGGATAGATTTAGGAGGGAGGCAAGGAGACACTTTTTCACAGAGAGGGTGGTGGACAAGTGGAACACCTTACCGGAAGATTTGGTATCCTGTGGGCAGCTTCAAGAGGGGTGGGATATAGTAAGGGGAGGGGATGCAGTGATGGGGAGGGGTGGGAGGGGGCAGCTGCAGATGAGGGCTAGCTGCACACTCAAGCAGACTTGATAGACAATGTGGCCTTTTCTGCTGGCACTTTCGTATGTTCATATGTTCTTATGAGTACCCCAAATCAATACTGCACTTGTAGACTGCTTGCACTTCTGGTATATCCAACTTAACTTGTACTGTCTGTGTTACTCACCACTAGCTTGTCCTTAGATCTTACTACTAGTTTTCCATTCAGTCATTTCCTACACAGTTAGGAGTCACTTGCGCGTGCATCCTAACGGAAATTTTGTGCCATTGTATTTATTTTCAGTTGTTTATCATCCAACTCCGTAGTTCATAACTGTTTGCATTCTGCTATTCCATTGCTCACTGTACAGTCTAATTGCTTTTATCTGCCTGTTTTTAAATGTAAATCTTTGTTATCTTGTGTTTTTGTGCCAAATCTTTGTATTAAATCCTCATGTTCCCCTTCCCCCCAGGTCGCACTGGGAGATGAGCAACTAGTTGTTCAGTGTGCCCACCTGGTGAAACATTTCAATAAATAAATAAACAAGAGGTGTAAAACCCACCTCCGGTCACTTACTATAGTAATCAATAGGCACTACTACAAACCAGCAGTTTACAGGTCCTACATCAAGAGGTCCCACAATGTCAATAGTTACCTAATTCCATGTCCCATCTGGCAAAGAAACTAACTGTAGAAGAACAAAATGTGTGACAGTTGTTTTATGATTACTATGGCAGACTAAACCAGTTTTATAGTTTGCTGCAGGGGCGTTATGCAAACCCAAATTTTGGTGTGGGGAAAAAAAATCCAGACCATTCTAGGAGGGTTTGGGGGCATGCCCCCCCCCACCCCACACACACACAATGTTTTGAAAAAATGAAGCCAAATGGTGCAATTTGGTGGCTTTTTGTATGCCATGAAGCTGTTCTGCAACATGTTAAATTTCAGCATAATGATGAGGCAAGTTAGCATTTTTTGATGAATTTTTTCAGTCTGTGTCAGCTGGAGTGACAATTTGAATTGTCAAAGCCATTTCAGAAAACATAGTACAATTAGTGACCTTCTGATGGCTTTTAGCAGTTGGTGAATCAGCTTCACAGCCTCATAAAAAAACAGCAGAATGGTGAATGTTTAGAGGGAAGCCAAGAATGCATTTTAGCAGTACTCAGCTGCGACAGAAGAGAGCATGCATGCTGCAAGAGGATTGGTTCCCACTTTGACCATAACTATATAAACCTAAGGTGTTTGTTTTTAAAAACACATATAAAACAATTTTATTTGAAAACAGGGAGACCGAAACTGCATGGAGCTGCCAGCTCATAGCTTCAACTAATGTACAAAATACAGACAGCCCCCCAGCACTGAGGTACTAAAGTTAAAGGTGAAGAAGCCTTTTAAAACAGTCAGTATTCTGCAAGGACGCACACATGCACACCATTCAGCACCCTGGCTCTTCAAGCAACGCTTCTGAGTGGACAACGCCCCCACCATCATATCTCTCAACATCCTGCTTCACAAATTGGAAACCACGCTTCAAGACATGAGGGACAAATGACAAAAATCAGGGACACATCTGAAAATAATAGTTATCTCAGTCAGCTGTATACAGTGTGTTGCTTGGTGAAAATAGCATTGTCTTAAGGAGAAGAATTATCACTAATAGCATGCTTCTGATGATCACTGAGTGCTAGCACCAGGGAATGGAGCTGGTGACAGAAAACTATCCTCCCCCATCTTGACTGGAACAGGCAGGCAAGGGGAGTTGAAAAATATAACACAGAGAAAGTCAGAAGCCCACCTCTGTCAACGTGCAGCAGGCTGAAGCAGCATGGGGTGGCTAGCGAGTGATAGGGTACGAGTGCTGTGCATCAACGCAGCATGAATCAGGGCAGTCTGGGCAGGCTACGGACCACTAATGCTGATGATAACTAGCACTAGGTAGGGAATGGGATTGGGTGAGTGGCAAAAAAGTAAAAGTACATCCAAGTTACATCAACTTCAGGTTGATGTCCTTTTACTTTTATGCCACCCACCCAACCTCCCTTCCTGATTCAAACAGGCAGGCAAGTACATAAAAACTAAAGCCATGAGCTCTTTGCAGTTCTGCTTTGTCAAGTGTGAGGAGCCCTGTTTATCAGTCTGACACCTGCTCACAACCCTTTTTACCTCTGCTCAGCCAGACACATTGTGGGAGGCCTCCTTCTTCTCTCCTCAGTCTATGGCGCCATGAGTGATGGTACTCTTCTGCCTGGCATCTCAAGCTCTACTCTCTTCAGCCTGGCACCACACAATTTCTTAGCTCTTTGCAGCCTGGCATGAGAGGATCCTCTGAGGATCTCAGCTGTCTTCAGCCGAGAAGTTTGGGTTGGGAGTAGCTAGCTTAGCTGCTGTTGTACTTTCAGTTGAAAAACTTTTTTAAAGTGAAAAGCAGTTGGCAGTTGCAGGCTTTTGCAGCTGGAGATACTTACAGATTTGTTCTTTGTCATGCAGCTACTACTGTCTGCCTAGTACCCTCCTGTCCAGGCTGAGGCTTGCTACTTAACGTGGCCAATATAGTGCTCCTTGGCTGCTCGAGAGTTAATTCTATTCCTACCTTTCTCACCCGTGGATTGATGTTTGATTAAATTTACACATTTTTTTACAGAATTCAAGCTCTACTCTGCTGCAGGCATGCCTACCTATGTATGAACTGCTCACATACTACCTTACAGTTCCTTTCATCCAATGGTCCCACTCCCGACTCCTTGGATCTGGTCTGGTGGCTAAGCAGCAGCAGGAATCAAAAACTGCCTTTATCCCTGATTGAATGTTGATAATATCCAGGCTTAGTTTGCAGTAGCATTTCACTGAGACTGCTGCGCTGCACATTCTGGAGAAAAAGGTTGCGTCAATTACAATATACACAGCAATAATTGTACCACCAACCCAACAGTACCACCACCGGATCTTGACCCTCACCCCCCCACCACCAAAAGACAATAAAAAACAAATTTGGATTTTTAAAATATGAAAAAGAAAACTATATTTCAATAGCATCCTTGGATTTATTTTACTCACTGTATTTATTTGAGGGGGGTCACCTGCCCCCCCATGCCCTATGGGCAAGACACCACTGGTTTGCTGTACTTGTGCATCCACTCCAAGTCACCAGTAAAGCTCCTGTGTGTTGTTTGGGTATTACAATTCCTTCATGTCATTCACACACTCAACAAATTAATTTGAAAGTGAGGGTAGCAGGTACAACAATGTTGTCTTTTAAGACACAATCCTTCCATACAGTTAGTACATCCCAAAGTCAAAACAAAGGCTGTACCTCAGTCATCTGTCACCTTGTTCTAATTAGGCCAGTTACTCTGTAATGTAGTTTACAACACTAATAAGCACTTGATCAGTCTCAGTGGCCATTTTCAGTCCAAACATGGATACACTGTTTCTAGACAGTCATCTATTGAAGGGCCACTGCCGGGCTTTTGATGGGTGGTGCTCTTTTAGTGGAGTAGGGAATCTGAACATTTTTTATATAAAAATTCAGGGTCTGGTGGCTACTAGACCTCAGAAATTCTGAGGTTTTAGGTTCACTCTGGTGCAGTTTGGGCCTTGAATTGAAAATAAAACACTTCTGTTAGGGCTCCCCATGACTCTAAGAAAAAAATATATTACTCTGTGTGCCCTCACATACCTAGATTCTGTATCTGGGGCTGATTGGAGGAACTAACGAGAGGCTTGGGGTGGGGGGGGCTTCCCCAGAAAATGTTTACATTTTGGGATCCTTTTTAAAAAGGAATTCCTCTATTCTGTGTCTTTGGCAGCCTTTTGAAAATAGGGCCATAGTTGCTTAAATATGTAGTTTGACCTCCCCTCATCAAATTCATATAACGTATGTTTGCGGTCAAAGCAACATAAAATTTGACAATTAAATGAGGGCATCAGCATGTAGTGCAGTCAAAAGCTTATGTCACATCAGTACAGACTGCAAACCTTCCAAAGGTGTTTTATTGATCATTGATCCATATCGCAGATTAATTACATGAAGGCATTTTGGTATGCAAACTGCTGGAAAAGAAAGGAAGAGAAGCTGGGCACCTGTGTGCTCCATTACAGTCACAAATTTACCACAGGATCTGCTGCAAACATGTCTGCTGTTACCTTTGAGAGCACCATACTCTTACACTGAGCAGCCTCCTTTTGCTCTGCTCACAAAACTGCTGCTAAAACTGACGGACATATTTTGGGCCATATTTAATTTTTCACTCTGCCTGGCTTAACTCATGCACAGTCTGTCTGATTAATTTAAAACAAAAACAATCACTCCTGGACAGCACTGGGACTGTTACATATTGAGTTACTATAACTTTTAACTATAAAAAACACACACATATGTGTCAATAATGAGCTTCCTTACAAACAATCTCAAGGTGGTGACACGTGGTAGAGAGGGGCCCGTGAAGCAGCAGAGGTCTTCAGTGCTGGTGTCAGAGATTCTTTCAGTCTGATGTTGGTTAAAGATTGGCTTGGGGTAATGGTGTGAGCAGCATGTCTGGCACAAACATTGGCAGCACAGTAAGAACCAGGCATAGGGCTTAATCAGACCATTCTGCATGTGTCATGTGAGATTTTGTGACACAGCAGTTTTTTTGTTTTTTTTGCTGTGTCTTTCTCCCACCCTAGACCCAGTCAGCCCTTTGTCTGGCTGCCGTCCCCTGCTTCTGCTCCTTCAGGCCCTCATCCTTATAACTCCCACGTCTTACCCCCCGTGGTGGGGCACTGGAGAGCACCCTACTCACCTGCCTATCCAGGATTCAGTTCAGGGTGTTACCTCCAGAGACGGAGTGCAGGGGGACAGCCATCAAGCCACAATGACCAGCCACCAGGGTCTTTTTCTGTTTTCTCCCTTACGGGAGTGCAGCGTGCAATGACACCAGTGGCAGGCACACGCATGCACCCATGCATATCCCCTCCAGGCATCTGCCATACTCCAGCCCCACATTCTTGCAGCAGTGATGCGCTGAGTCTCTGCCTCCGTCAGGTGTCAGATGTACACCAACTGCAGGTCTCCCCCCTTCCCGGACATGGAGAGCAGTCCGTCAGACACTTCGTCCATCTCCTCTCCTGCTGACCCCCACAGCCCATGCTCATTCCCAAACACGGGTCGCCGGCATGGCGCGGTGTGGCGTCCAGCGCCTCAGCCCTCAGCGCTACCAGGCCAGCTGACACAGCAGTTTTAAAGTTGGGCATACACAGTTGTTGGCCTTGTCAGAGTCATCACCGTTCCACTTGAGACGTGGGTGGCGAGTTGCCAGAGACTTGGAGCTTTAGCATAAAAAATATTTCATTGCCCCAAAATTGCTACAGCCCATATTCCAGCCTGTGACTCTAATTTTTTTTCAAATTCTTGGCTGCCATAACTGTCGACCCCCAGCATAAATTGAAATACCTTCACACTCTGCCATTTTGCTGACTACCTTTCATCCACTTTGGGTTCTTAGGCACAGCTTCTCCAATCATGGCCACATCACCGAAAAAAACCTGCTGTGTATGACTCACTGATGGTGGACAGGAGGAGTGGGCATGCAGGGTGCATGCTACTCCTAATGGTTGGTAGTAATTGATCTGAGAAAAGAATGGCATTTTAAAGGAATGGTATACCGACGCTACCGCAACAACTTTACTTCACCCGACACTACAGTGACAACAGCACCAGGTCAATGTAGTGCTGGCATAGAACCCTGGCACTGCTTTCTGGGGGTATTGCACCCCCTCCCCGAAACAACTCCCACTTGGAGTTGAATATTTAAGGAACAGGGGTGTGGGGGGCGGGGTAGAACCCTGAAGAAAACAATGTTTGTTGAGACTCCCTTTACGCTGACCGCAAATTCGGTCAACATAAAGGAGTCGCTGTAATGTTGGTGACTGGCATAGATCCTAATGGAACAGTACAGAAATTTCGCACAGCCTCAAGCAAAAGGGGGTTCATTTAAACCATATGAACGCCACCTGGCAACAGGTCACGTGCATATGCCATGCAGATAGCTCAGTCCTCTATGTCCACATCTTAAATATCTGAGAGAGGTTACCTTGAGTGAGCATCAGCACCTCTATCTGTTCTACTCACATGTTATCCCTTTGTGTAACAATACTGCAACAATCTTGCTACCCAATGACACATGCAAATTGTCTGCTAACCATTTCCTTTTTTACTTAATAGCACTGCAAAGGCTTGATGATCTGTTCTACACACAAACTTTCTTCCCCAA
The DNA here is from genome assembly GCA_016271365.2 of Neoceratodus forsteri. Taxonomy (NCBI): domain Eukaryota; kingdom Metazoa; phylum Chordata; order Ceratodontiformes; family Ceratodontidae; genus Neoceratodus; species Neoceratodus forsteri. Next base: position 1,237,416,640 of record CM028130.1, read on the forward strand.
AATATATATTTATATACATGCCAATACATGCCATTTTGCACAAGCAGACAAGAGTTTCCCATTCACCAACAGGATATTTTCTCTCATTCTCTGTGTGAGTTCAAGATGCGAATGACACAGTTTACTTATGTGCACCTTTCACCTGCCTCAACACAGCTACAAGTCCACGGCCAGGGGCATCTGTAGTCATCCCCGAATCAAAGTCTGAATCAAACAGCACTAAATCAGCGCTGGCTTTAATCTTCCTCTGTACCATTTCAAAACTCTCCTTTTTTTTTAAACGTTATGTTTATTGTTATAACACAAACACACAGTTTCAATCACTTATATTAGACATTACAGATGTTTGTTAAATATAACTGGATGGGTGCCACTCCTCTTAATATTCTCATTGAATACATCCCAATGTAAAAAGATACATCCTCTGGGGGGTTTTCTCATAGTATCAAAACCAAGCAAACATGCAATAGCATCACAAGAAAATATGGCATCCTTTCTTAGAAGTGCTGTAATAGATTTTACAATTGTAGCAAAATAGGTAGATGTCAAAATTAGCATGCTGCTAAATCCAGGAAGAAGCACAGTGTAGTAGCAGCATGTGATTTTGCTGCATCCATAATAGCACTTGCATTACATAGGACGTTTGTGAAGTATTGTAACATAGCATAAAAAAGAAAAACAAAATGAAGCATTCAGATAGGTACAAACACATCATGTGGTACAGTAGAAACCATGGTCTAATACCATAGTAGATCATGGTTTGTATTGTAATACCTTGGCAATCCACTACAGATAAGAAGCAGTATACAAGTGAAAGCAATATACAAATAGCTTGCAGTGTGTAGTTGTCCCAAATTGTATTTACTAAGAATTTTCCTGGCTCAGGATTTTTGATTTTTTCAAGACTGTTCTATATTGTAACTACAACAAAAGTTCATGAGTTACTAAAGATTGTACATTTAAACTCCACATATAAAGTTAATTATGCTTCAGCAATATTTCTGTAGAAGTGAACAGTTACATACTGTTACCATCCCTTCTGATCTACTGCTTTCTAAGCAACTGTGGGTGCAATGCATTGTGGATGACTGAATAACATTATCTGGCCAAGCCTTTTCTTGGTGAATACACAGTGGTAAAGATAAGCATGCAGCTTCTATGACCGAAAGCAAAAATAAGACACTGAGATAAACAAAGCAAAATTAAAGACAGAGGATACTTCTGTGGGTAAAAAGAAAAATAAATTGAGAGAAACAAAAAGAAATCAAAGAAACAGACTAACAATAGTAGTCAAAACAAGTATTTGAAAGATGAAAGCAGTAAACGTCATGTTGTTCTATGTCCTGCTGAGTTAGGTAGTTTAGAGGGAAAAAAAGTGAAAATAATATTCCGCAAAATAGTAGTTGTTCAATAAAGTGTTTTTCAGATTGGCTTAGTTCAGTACATTTGGAGAAAAGGTGCTTGTGCTACTAGGATTGTGTGAACTATTGGTCTGCAAAGGAACTGGAGAAAGAAAACTAAAATGTACCATAGCACACTCCCATCATGCAGTGCAGCCTATATCTTCTAATACATAGAGAGGAAAATCAAAGCACCTAGAATAGAAAGTGAATTGCAAGTTTTTGAAAAGTTGTAAAATATGTTTTGATGTTAGAAAGCTTAAAGCTTGTAATGAAAGTTATTTTAACAAAAGTGAAATAGTAGCAACGATATTTCCCATAGGTGTGTTCCAATTGTTTTCAAGTATACATACATCATGTTTAATAGCTCAATTAATAGTATTCTGAAAGTAAATCAGTGTGATTGTGCTTATTTATTCAAAGACTATTAGTCATACACTCATTGCCACATTACAAGCGGATTAAGCCACTCGAAAGGATGGGTTTACAGTGGAATTAATCCATGGTTGGTTGGTTGGACCCACTCAGCCTTCGGCCTCGTGGTCCAACCCCCCAACCTTGGATTAATACCACAGTAGAACCATGTTTTCTCGTGGCTTAATCCTTACATAACATGACCTAAACACTTCTATGAAGTCTGGTAAAATTGGAAACAATGAAACAGAAAACATTACCCAAGGTATCCAGTCTGCCCAAGATCCCTATATGTTCCTTATTGGCCTATAGCCAGAGGGGGTAATTACTCTGTGTTCCTTCCAATCCTATCTACCTCTTGCTGTCTCTACACCCCTTCCCCCTTCCCTCCTCAGTCTGAACTGAATTCACACGTCATTCAGTTTCAGGTCCACTTCTTGGATGCCTGCAAGAACTGCTCATACAGTGAAGCCCACCAGGATGAAGCGCAGCGTCACAGGTTTCCAGCATGACAGAAGGGATTAACTCCCACTGAAATTGCATTATTTCCTGCTGTAACTCTACTGCAGAATTCTGCAGAGTTGGGCTTGTAAATTGGTGTTGGTGTTCTGCCTGGCTGCGTCCATATACAATTATGGCATCCAGATAGCACTGGATGCCATTGAAATCCTTCAGAACCGAGGCCATACATTTCTGGAAGGTAGGGGGTATGGATATCAGGCTGAAACAAACACATATGTACTGGAAAAGACCTTCACGTGTGATAAACACTGTGACATCATGACGTTTCGGTGTGACTTTGACGTGGTGATAATCTGACCCAAGATCTACACCCATGAAAATTGAGTTGCCCCACACATCTCACTGAATAATTCTTCACCATTAGGAAGAAGATGCTTGTCAAAAATAGTCTGGTTTACCTCATGCAGGTCCACACAAAATCTGACATCACCTGATTTTTCCATGCAGTGACTATGGGTGAGATCCACTCTGACGCATCAGTCCATTAAATAAACCCTTCCTATTCCAACCACTTTAAATCTTAAGATACCTTGTCACGCATGTCTAATACATGGTTACAGTGATCCACCCTGGTAACATATTCTTGTCACCAGCCTCTAAGGAGACTGGATAATAATGAATACTAGTGACTGTCTGAAAGCATCTGAAGTTCAATATGGAAAACACCAGCAGGAAAAAACGGAGACACTGTGTGCTCTGTTGGCAAACACTTTTTTAATACTCTGCATAAAACCAGAAAGTTCATTGCTGCAGCTTTGACACAAAACTAAATAAATTGTTGCAGCACTTTAGGGGAGTATTGGACACATTTCCTAGGAAAAGCCCATGAATATAGAAGTCTTGTGGATCCAAGATGGTGAAGAGGTCGCAGCCATGATACAGAGCTCTACCCTACTTACTTTTTCTGATACTACACCTGCAACATGAGAAAATGAGGAAACAGTCCACAGAAGCAAAGCCATCCAAAAAGGAGCAGCAGAGGAGGAGGAACTACTTTTCCAGCTCTGATTCTGAAATGCTAAGGGGCCAATAGACCGCTTGTTCACTGCCAGTACTGGTGCCGGGGAGGCAAGTGCTGAACTGTGACCACCGATAGGTGCAGCGAACCCACTCAGAGTCTCGAGGGGTTCCCAAGGCACTGACTCAATGACAAAGACTCAGCTTTCTGCAGAAACCCACAAAGTTGAAATATTGCCTGTTAATAGAAATATAGATTTACAATTAATGCAGTATGCTTCTGTAACTTCAGCAATGTTGTCAGCGTTAGAAGCAGTGACAGCAGCAGCAAATGCTGAGTCAGGTTTGGCATTGGTGGCAGATCAAACAAAAAAAAGACACTGTAAGTAAAAATAAAAGTACTCTGCTGACTCACTACTGGCTGGGAAATCTACAGTGCCTACTTCATTTTCAGCTAACCCTCTGGTAGCTGCTACTTCCTCCATTCTTGTATAATTGAACTTTTAAAATAGATTTCTTCCTCTTTTCATGTTTGCTTGTGTGCACAGTGCACAAGAAACATTTTGAAGTGAGGAGAGCATTGCAGAGGTGTGGCAGTGTTTGGCCAATCCAGCGAATGCTTTCGGGGGTGTGTCCCTCGGCCACCAATCAACAGGGAAACTGCTGATGATGGCAGTTTCAGAGTAAATGCCAGACTTGAAAGAAATCTGCCACTCCAAACACGGACAGTTTAATTATTGCAGCGGCAGATCCCCCCCTTCCTGGCAACCAGACACATTCCAGCCATACACATTACAGTGCACAGTAATGCACATGGCTGGACTTACGAGCAACTCATTTGCTCAGTGTGCCTTTCCTGGTGAAATAAATAAATGAGCCCCACCATGGCTTTGAATAATTGGCGGCTCCTGCCGCCCATCACACACGCCCCCCAAAGCTGACATTGGAGTGCCCAATCCCCATGCCGGAATGCCCCCAAGCTGAAATATATCTTTTGTCGACAATGGGGTGCCCAATCCCCGTGTTGGCATGCCCCCCCTCACTATTGTGGCACACTAGGAGCCCATCCCAGTGTGCCAAAGTAATTATCTTTTTCTTACACCAGGATGCTCACTCCCAGTGTTGGATGTGCCTCTCCACACCCCTTTTTTTCAGCTGACCTCGAGGTGCCCAACCCCTGGGTCAGCATTGATCCCCCCTCCACTAGTCTGGCACACTGGGAGCCCACCCCAGTATGCTGCAATTAATTTTTCATAGTATTTCACCTGTAAAAAAGAAAACTGTCCCCCGAGGTGTTTTTTTTTAAAAACCTACAGAACAAGAAAATGGTCCCTCATTGTCCTCGCAGCCCCTTCCCCATCCCGAACCTTCCTCTGTACACTCCACCTCTCTGCTCCCCCTCACCCATATGTACCTCTGGAGGTCTGGCACTGCGATCTTCTGTGGACCGGGAACATGTCTGCACTCTTCAAAAGCCGATCACAAACTGAAGAAAATCATGGTAAGTCCTATAATGGCAATCAGTGTGTGTGAGTGTGGGGGGGGGGTTCAACTTAGGTTGATATCTCAGCTATTTTTGGGAGTTTTGGTCCCAGATTTTTAACATGGGGTTCTTGGGACCCCACCTCATGAAGGCTGACACTGTCATTCCGGTTCTCAGACCCGAAAGGTCATTTCGTGGCCACTGCGAAGAATCACCATTTGGGACTGATTAATGAAATGACAGTGCCACTGTTAATGAGGTAGGGTCCTCAAAAACCTATGTTACAAGTTTGGTGAAAAAATTCCAAAAAATGACTGCGTTACAAGTGTGCATTGTGCAGTTTGTATGCACACTTGTAACTTTGTCAATTTTTAATATTTTCACTCCAAATTTCCAACATTGCCATTTTTTCACACCTCCTTATGAACACTACAGCTGTCATTTTTTGCATTCTGCCTGAAATGTGTTTTCGCACCTGTGGCACAGAATGGCGCAGTCGCTGTGCAAAATCAACTTTTGGGACAGACTAATGAAATCACAGTGCCACTGTTCATGAGGGGAGGTCCCAAAAAGGCCATGTTGAAAATCTGGGGAAAAAATTTTCAAAAGTTACTGCATTACGAGCGTACATTAAGCAGTTTCTATGCATGCTCGTGACTTTGCCACTTTTCCATATTTTCACTCCAGATTTTCAACATTGCCATTTTTCCACAACTCCTCAAGAACAGTATAGATGTCAATTTTACATCCTGCCCAAAATGTCTTTTTGGACCTGTTGCACTGAATGGCGCATTTGCTGTGCAAAATCACCTTTTGGGATTGAGTAACAAAATTATAGTGCTACTGTTCACGAGGAGGGGTCCCAAAAAACCCATGTTGAAAATTTGGAGCAAAAATACCAACAAATGCCCAGGGAGTTAGGGTTTCCAACTGTAACGCCCCACCCTGTACAAACTGACAGACATCAGGGGTGTGGCTTGGGGTCGTAGGCCATACTGTTCATGCCATTCCACCCCCACCCCCACCCTGTAGCCAGTGACAGGCATCGAGGTGTGCCTTGGGGTCTTCGGCCCTAATGTTCACCCCATTCTCCTATACTGCACCCATCTCAGTTTATTTCCTTATGGAATGGGGTGAGTGTAAGGGCTGAAGACCCCAAGGCACACCGTGACACCTGTCAGTATCTGTAGGGTGGGGTGAGGTGGAATGGTGTGAGCGTTATAGCCAATGACCCAAAGGCACACCCCAATGCCTGTCAGTCTCTGTAGAGTGGGGGAGGGCGTTGGCGTTAGTTCAAAACTTCACTGCCATTCCTATTCTGCATCTCTCTAACTCATGCAGTACCAATGCCAATGCTTGCAAGACAACATTCTGCATTTTTTTTATTTATTTATTTAGCGTTTGTTGACCGGGTAAGTGCACTAGACAAATCCTACCTATTTTCAGGCATGACCCAGGGGAAGGGGATACAGATGAATGCCAACTGACCTTGAACCAGATTAAGCTGTTGGTGGTATTTTTTTATTGAATGAGGGAAATTTGGCCAGGACACCGGGGAAATTCCCCTACTCTTTTTTTGATAAGTGCCATGGGATCTTTAACATTCACCTGAACTACCACCAATCCAGGCAGATGGGACCTCGGTTTAACGTCTCATCCGAAAGACGGCACCTCAGAAGTGCAGCACCCCTCTCATGCTACACTACAGTGTCAGTACTGGGATATTAACCCAAGTGCCAGATGTGAGAACTGAACCCACAGCCCTCTGAACTCCTGGTCTCAGAGGCAAGTGTGCTACCTACTGAACCACTGACAAATGCTTGTTCTGATTTATTTCAGTTCCTACAAAATTTCTATAAAAAAACAGACCTTTTAATCTCTTGGACACACGCTAATGACTCAGACTGTAAAAATGTGAAAGTTGAAATATAAACACTATATGAGTCACATAGTGACATAAAAAAAGAAGTACTGTACAATCAAATAAAAACCAAATTCTTATGAATGAAGCATTGACTACAACAAATGTAAATGCTGTAATTGCTTTGCAAAGAAAAGTAGCAACTATGAAAAACTTATTACGATATAAAACTTTACATCTGTTTGGGGTGCCAAATTCACATGACACAGGGGGCCCGATTCCAGGACGTATGGCACAACTCATGGGCGGATGCGAGTTGTGACTTACGCCACTATACCAGGGACCCTGCGTCAGATTCCAGAACAGGCAGGGTCCTCTGCACCTATGCCCTGCAACTTGTGGCATTGCCAGGATTGCACCACAGGAAGGGCACACCCAACCTGGGTGCCACAAGCTGCTGACGAGCCCGATGACAGGGCGCAGCCCCCCTAGGCCCCAAAACATGCCTGTGATCCCCTGTGGGACATGGGGGGGTGTTGGCAGTGTGGCATTTCACGGGGTGGCATTGGCATACCACGGTCATGGATGCTGGTGGGTGGAATCCCGGTATTGCGGAGGGTGCTCTGTGGTGGGGGGTCTGTGTGCCATGGCTGTGTGCGGGTCATGGCACTGTGGGGGGGGGCAACAGGCTGTTGGCCAGGATGGATGCCCCGTATGCTGACTAGGAGCTGGTCTACCCCGCAGTACTGCAGTGCCACTTGGAATGGCATTGCAGAGTTATGGCAGCTTCCCTTTCAGAATAGGGAGCAGCTACTACCTTAACCCCCCCCTTCTGCTGTACTATAGGGGCCTTGGGTGGTGTATGTCCCCTTGGGTGCAGGCCGCCTCTCAGAATCCCGGCTGGCAGAATGCATGCGCAAGGTGTGACTTACACCATCTGTGTTGGTGCAAGTAGCACTGTGCCACGGCGGAGCCAACTTGGAATCAGGCCAGAGGTTTCCTACACTTAGAAACCTGATTAAGGATCTTTATTTCTGAATTAAAGCTTTTTGCAGAGAATCTTTCCTTTATCACTAGAAATTTTTGAGTACCAATTAGGAAACCACAAGTGAACACTGCAAGAAGCATTAATAAAGCTTCTGAGCCCCTGCCCCCCCCAAAAAAAGGGACACATGTAGAAAAGGATATGCAAAATGCCAGCTTTGGCTTTCTTTTCCCCAATTCAGTTGTTATTCTTGACAGGGCCAAAAATGCTGCTGTTATATTTTAGGACACGTCAGGCCTGGCCTTTGCTACTGACAGGGATCTCATAGTATCAACAGCAAGGAAATTGAGGGCTTTAAAATTTAAAAAGGCCACATGATATTTCTTCTCAGATATAGCCCATGCTACATAATCTAGGCACAAACAGTTTTGGGCCTATAAAGAAGACCTTGAAGACATTGGTGCCATGTTTAAACTTCTATTCCCTAGAAAATGCTGGGCCATGTGTGGGAGTGATAACAGGCTTTTCTTTGTGCTGAAACAAGTTAAATCTTTCATTGTAAAAAAAAGACACAAAGAGAAGATCAGAAAAAGAAACAAGAAGAAGCAGGGATTAAGGCTGTGATGCCAAATTCTGAAAGATATGCATTGAAAATATAATCAACAAGACAAGGCTATAGACACTGCCGATATACAGAAGAAATCAATCTCTCTTTTTTTTTTTAATTAAGAATGATTTTCTTTCTTAACTAGACTTTAAATATTAATAGACAATACCATGTTGGGGACTTATATAAAGTGATGATAACTTTAAGCTTGTGTCTACACATCTAGTTTTAAAAATTATTAATATTGACTTATAAATGTAAGTTTTCATTATTTATTTATTTTTTTTTTCAATCTTTTTTTCCCTCCGGTTGTGGTCTGGGGAGCCTCTCTCAGGCATCCTGTTTGCTCCTGCCCTGCCTGAAGTCTACCTACCTGTGCCTCCTCTCTCCCTCCTCCTCTGTCCACGATCAGCACCCCTGGCTTAACCCCTCTGGGGTGGGGCTGCCCCTCCTCTTTGGGTGCACTAAGAAACAGACTCTGACATGGGAGAGGACCTGGGTGGAGGAACCTGGAATGCCAGGCAGGATGGACCCGTCCATGGGCATGGGGGCAGGTGCCGTCGCCTACCCCCTCAGACCGGGTTTTTCCTTTATTCTGGTGATCTCTCCCCTCCCCCGTACATGTGCACATCCCTGATGCTAGGCACATGGCAACCCGTGCCTGCATCACGGCATGCTGAATACATGCAGCCGAGCATGCTGCAGCACCCCTGGTCTCCACCAGGAGCCGCTGGCACACTGGGCGATCCCTGACCACCCACCCCCCCGGAGAGGAGAGCAGCCCATCAGGCACTCAATCCTCACCCGCCCCTGCCGACCCCTGGCACCCGAGCTTGCTCCCGAACTCGGGTCACCGGCGTAGCACAAGGTGTGGCGTCCAGCGCCTCAACCCTAAACCTCAGACTCTGGGCTGCTTGCCAACTCTGTGGCTAAATTGCACCACTGCTCGTAGTTTTTAAACGAAACTTTGTTTGTGGAGATAAATCTCCTTTTAAACAGTTGTGACTGTGTATGCACTTGTATATGCTTTCTGTTAATATATATGTGTTGGAGCCCTTGTTCCCTTAACAACTGAGGGGAATTAGGCAGAGAGCCTGCAGCTCCGTGACATACTATTCCACGGACTACAGTCTGTACCTATCTGTGTCAGTTAACGCTGAGGGAGCAGAGTATTACCTGCTTGCACTTTCTTTCACTGGGAGGCACTGTGCTGCTTTCCCATACATATTAATTCAGACTTGGGGCACAGAGTACAGCGTGATCCTCATTTACACTTCAGGGTCTAGCACTCCCTTAAAAGTGAGGTGCTCGGCAAGCAGGACGAGCCTAGCAGGGCGCGCGTGGCACCACATGCAGAGATGCGCGCTGAGACACGCACATCTGTGCGTGTTCTGCGTGTTCAGTGGGATCAGTGGGGCAACAACAGAGGCCTCCTGCTAGGTGCTTGTAATTTAAGTAGTTATTATTCCTTTGGGTACAATCACTAGCCTGTTTGTGTGGGTACCTATAGCTGTCACCCTCAATTTGACACTTAACCTTACAACATGGCTGAATCAAGACATTTAAATCCCATGTCTGATGGGGTACAATGCATTTCATGCCTAACGTATACTAACACTATCTTGAAAGAAGCAACTGCTACTAGGTTTACCTGCCCCCAATGTGTTGAAAATCACTCGTTAAAAGAAGCGATAGCCTTATTTAATATTAGGCTATCTGAACTTGAAATGAGTCAGTTGCAAATGCAGGCCAGATTCAAAGCTTTAGACCAAACATCACATGATCCCACTTCTGGTGATTTAGTCCCCGGCTCTATGCTCATGTCTGATTCAGATAATTTATATGAAAAATATTCTAATTCAGCTGCAGCATTAAACTTGGGAAGTAAGAGAAAACGTCCAATCAATGCTGATTGTGCAGAAAATCCAGATGAGCACTGGTACGAGGTCCAGAGTAGACGTGTTTATAAAAAGGGATTCAAGGCTTCACAATTTTCCTTGGACACAAGAAATAGGTTTACTGTTTTAAATGGACTAGAGGAACACAGTTTAAATGATACTGATTATGATGTGATAGTGAAAAATACACTTACATCTGTGGCTCAAAATGTTCTGGTTGGTACCTCATCACACTGTAACCCCCTGTCCCTTTCTATTAAATGCCCCCTTAGTGCCTATGGATGCCCCTTTAGTGCCTATGGATGCCCCTTTAGTGCCCATGGATCCCCTTTTATCTAGCACAGGCTCTGGCTCTATACATTCCTCTATGATGGAAGTTTCTAACTCATTATTAGTATCTCAGAGGCAGGTAAATGTTATAGGAGATTCGATGGTGAAACATCTGGATAGGGCTATCTGTGACTTAGATAAAGTAAATTGTACGTGTTCTAGTTTTAGGGGTGCTAAAATTGCAGATATTACAAGTATGATTTACAGCATCTTGGCAGATGGTGGAAATAACCCTCTGGTGATACTCCACATTGGCACTAATGATTTTATGCATTCCAGTATCCTAGATATTAAAAAGGATCTAGTCGCACTCTCAAATATTTTGGTTGAACTGGGGAGTGAGGTAGCTTTTTCTGAGGTTTTGCCTGTGCTTAGGGCATCTTCAGATTATAATAAAACAATACGTATGTTTAATAATTGGCTCCGAGCCAGATGTCTTAAGCAAAATCAAACTTGCATTACTCATTGGGAAGAATTTACTGAAAGATTAGCTTTGTATTATAGAGATGGCCTACATTTGAGTTATAAAGGGAATCAGATATTGAGCAAACACATCCTAGATTACATCAACAAACATTTAAACGGCTTGACTTGGGGAGAGAATAGTCCCTCCTACTAAAAAGCTGTCTGCTAGTAATGGATGTCCAAACAACATAAAATGTTTGTATTTTAATACCGGAAGCCTTTCTAATAAACTGGATGAGTTGAAAATCATTTTAACAAGTGATGTTATAGATATTGTCTTTATAACTGAAACATGGGGTGATTACATATCTAGCTGGGACCTCGCCATTCCAGGATATACCCTGTTTAATTGTATAAGGAAGAATAAAAAAGGTGGCAGTGTGGGTATTTTTATAAAAAGTACTTTTCATGCAAGTGATATGTCGAACAAAATAAAAAAAATATAGTTCCACTGAAACGATGTGGATAAAATTGATGGTAAATAAATATCAATACATTATATTCAGGGTTTGTTATCAACCCCACAACACTCCTACTGAACATTCTGACAATATCTTGCAAGAAATTGAAGTATCTTGCTCACTCTGTGATATTGTACTCACTGGCAATTTAATCTGCCCGATATTGATTGGAACAAGAAAATAGCCTCACTAATCTCAGGAAATAAACTAATTGATGTATGTGAACAGTGTAACCTCATACAAGGGGTAGCAGCACCAACAATGGGTGCTAACCTTCTTGACCTGGTTCTTTACAGCAGATCTCTGATAGTTAAGTCTATTGATGTACAGCCACCTATTGGCAACAGTGACCATAGCTCAATTTATTTTGTTATAACACACACATTTTCTCTGGTATCCAGTACATCTAGAATTTACTTATATGATAAAGCAGATATACCAGTAATAAACATGAATTAGACAAAATTGATTGGTCATCTAGGTTTTGTTCTATGAGTGTTGTGTAGCTGCTGGCATTCTTGTGGGAAGGTTAGCAGTGATTGCTGAAAGGATGAGCATGGAGGAGACAATTAAGCCATAATCCCAGTGGGAGTCTTTTCCAGGATATGTTCCCATGACAAGCAACGGACTCAGGTGCATGTCATAAAACATAAAGAGATAGCAAAGAAGAAACATAGAACATAGAAACATAGAAGTTGACGGCAGATAAGAACCGCAAGGCCCATCCAGTCTGCCCATTTATTCTACCTTATAATTGTGCCATAGGCCTTTACTCTGTCAATGGCCTATCTATTCATACTCATCTGTATTACTCCCTTATGCCTATTCCATGCCTGTTTTAATCCCTGCATTGTATTCATATCCACCACTTTCTGAGGTAGAAGGGCTAAGGAGATGAGGACACACATACACACACATTATTGAGGGGGGGCTGTCACTCCAGGGAGAGGTCACCTCCCCATAGCCCAGAGTACAAAAAAGGGGAACGAGCAGGAAACTCTCCCTCTCGCTCTTGAACACTCAACATCTGAAGAAGGGGGCCTTGCTGGAAGCTAACTTGGCAAGGAAGCACAGCCATGGGGGAATGTCTTCTGTAGCTAGCAGCAGGTAATGGGACTTTAGGCAAGGCTAAAGTTTGAGGTTTTTCTGACAAATCATGAGTCTGTTTAACTTACTTTATTTTCTATTTTTAGTAAACATGTAAACCTTTTTTCATACAGTAAATATATCCTAGTTGTGAATACCGGCAGTATATTCTAGTAAAGAATCTGTTTCTGATAGAACCAGTGACTGCCTTGTTATTGAAAAGGTAATTTTATTATTTCTACTGAACTCTCTTTGCAGTCCATCTCTGAACTGCACTCTATCAATAGTTATTGTGTTGACCTTCCTGACCCCAAGCAGGGTGAAGGTGGGTTCCTGAGAAAATTAGGTGGTGGCAGACAAATTAGAAATCCCTAACAAAACTGCCCTGTAAGCTAGGTCAGCCCAAGGGACAGTTTTGGTCACAACTGGTGGCAGAGTGGTGTGGATCATTGCACAGATTTAAAGCCAGAATTTGTGTGCAGTGTGCTTTCCTTTAGAGACAGGAGCTCTGGGAGAACGGTAAAAGCCTTACCTAGCACACAAGGTGACAGACTGCCTTTAAAAATATATCTTTACTGTAATGAAACAGGAGATACAAAAGGTTACATTTACTACTTTTTTTATGTCTAGAAAAACAGCTTAGTGCAGCATAGTTAGAAAAGATGAGCTCCTCAGCACAGGGCAGATTTAATGTACATCAGCTTTATGAACTGTGGACAAACAGGGGGATTGTCTATCAGGGCCTGACAAATAATGGACTCATAGAAGCACTGTCAAAGTAGGACTGAATGCAAGGGGGCAGATGGTCCCAGAGGTGTATGACCAAATGCCTAGCCAGCAGGTGGTTGCTGAGGAAGGTGACCAAGGTAGCGAGGCTAAGGTAACAGTGGCTGAGTCAGGGGGAAGCTCGACTCATGAACTAGTTGAGCAGTACAGCCTAAACTTGAGCTAAGAGTCATACAGCACAGGTTCAAAATCAGCTGGAGATCCTGAGGACAGAGCTTGCTCTGAAAGAGGCCAAACAGCTGAAGGCAAGGCTTGAGGCCGAAAGGGGAAGAGTAAGACTGAGAAAAAAAGAAGTCTAAGCAGCATGAAATTCTGATGCAGGAGGAAAGAGAGAAGGCTAGCCAGCATGAAATCCTGATGCAGGTGGAAAGAGAGAAAGAATGAAGGCAAGAGATCCAGAGACAACAGCACAAGAAAGAGTCGGTGAAACTGCACCAGCAAACACCACAGCAAACTATATGTAATGGTGTAGGGGGGTACAACCCACAAAGCCACAATTAATTCAAAAAGATTTCCTCAATACTGGAAGGGGTTGATCTTGATTTGTTTCTAAAATCACTTGAGAGGGTATGTGTGCAGTTTAAATTGGACAGAGCTCCATGAATGACCCACTTTACACCATTGCTTACTGGCTGTGCTTTGCATACATTTGCCAGAATGGATGATCAGGAGTGTAAGGACTATAATAAAGTTAAAGGGGTGTTATTGAAACATTTTGGACTGTCTCCAGAGGCTTATAGGTGAAAATTCAGAGAATTAAGAAAAGACCCAGGAGACAGCTATGTAGAATTGCATGTCTAAATGTGTGCCTATCTAGACCACTGGATGGATGGGGCTAAAGCTAGGACTGTAGAACAAATAAAGGATTTGCTTGTAAGGGAACCATTTGTTTTATTGTACCTGAGGACCTGCGCGTATGGCTACTGGACCGGGCATGCAACTCCGTAAGGGAGGCAGCAGAAAGTGTTGATTTGTATGCCGCCAGCAGACTACACGCACAGCATCAGAACTATGGGGGGTGGGGCAGTACAAGGTTTAAAGGGGACACAGGGTGAGCAGTCTAAAGTAAACCAGCCTGCACCTGAGCCCAAAACAGAACCCACCAGTCCTAAGCAGAAAAAGGAGCCAGGGCAAAGAAATGCTTGTTTTGCCAGAAAGTTGGGCATCTGTCCTATGACTGCCCTAAAACATGAGCAAAGGGCAAAAGCCTTGGGGACGGGGTGATCAAGACAGTACCCAGCAGATAGCAGCTTGCACACACTTTGTAGTACCACCAAACTTCGCCATGCATATGCACCCTATCCTACTTAATGGGACAGTAACACAGGGATTGAGGGACACTGGTGCCTCTATCTCCATGGTGAGGCAGGATCTGATCCAGGTGAAGCAGATTCTGCTGGGGCAGTTTTCCAAGATTCGGGGAGTCACAGGTCCAGTAGTTCAAGTGCCAATGGCTTGGGTGTTCCTGAGCTGAGAATGTGGCCATGGGGTACGGGAGGAAGGAGTCATACCTGATCTCCCTATGGATGCGATCATGGTAATGATTTTGACCACAGAGAAAACCTAGTGTGTTTCACTATCCATAGTCAGGCAAAAGGGCAGACTTCTGAGGGTGAGGAGGGCATGGCACAGCCTATACTAACCCCTCCCTCAGCAGCTGAGGAAGCATCTAGTGTGGTTGAGAGGCTAGCTAGGAGTAGCAGCCCTGAGCCCCAGCTGCAAACAAAGAACGTATCATCCAGGGGCAGATTTCTTTCTGAAGGGGAGTTGGGGATGGTCAGACAGGAGGAGCTGGGCAGAGCTCAGCTGGCTGATCCTACCATCTAGAAACCGGGAAAGATAGCAGGTCATGCTGAGGACTCTCAGTGGAGCAAAAAGTCAGTTTACTGGGAAAATAAGCTGCTATACAGGGAGTGTCCACCACAGAAGGGCCTAGAGGGAGAGGTATTCTGGCAGCTGGTAGTCCCCCAGGACTATGGCAAGCAGCTTTTGGCCCTGGCCAATTACATCCTTTTTTTTAGGCCACCTGGGCATTAACTGCATAAAAAGGTGGCCCGCCAATACCTTCTTTTGGCCGAGTATGTACAGAGATGTGGCAAACTACTGTCGGACTTGTCCACAGTGCCAGAGGGTGGTAAAGGTATAGAACAAGGCTAAAGTGGCTTTGGTGGCCATACCTATTATTAATGAACTCTTTAAGAGGGTAGCTGTGGACATAGTGGGGCCCCTGGGCACCCAAAGTCGCATGAGCAAAAGATACATACTGGTTGTCATGGACTATGCAACCAGGTACCCCGAGGTGGTGACCATGTCCTCCATTGAGGTAGAAAAAGTGGCTGATGAGCTCCTGGGAATCTTTTGCTGAGTGGGATTTCCCCAGGAGATTTTGTCATACCAGGAGATGAATTTCATGTTCTCATTAATGACTAGCCTGTGGGAGAAGTGCGGGGTGAAACAGTATTGTGCCTCATCCTATCACCCAGAGACAAATGGCCTGGTCGAGTGGTTCAATGAGACCCTCAAAACTATGCTCAGGACATTTGCTGACCAGCACAAGAGGGAGTGGGACACATTTTTGCCCCACCTCCTGTTCGCATACAGGGAAGTCCCACAGGAGTCAAGAGTCCACAGGGTTCTTACCCTTTGAGCTCCTGTTTGGTCACAGGGTGAGGGAGCCCCTAGATTTAGTCAGGGATGGATGGGAAGGTGACCTTGCCTCCCAAGGGGAATTTCAGAACCCAGCTTAAGGAGCTTACAGGGCTCATCCAGGAGCACTCAGCCACTGCACAACGGTGACAGAAAATCTGGCACTACCGTGGGGTCAGGGCCTGGGAGCATGAAGTCAGACAGCAAGCGATGGTACTTGTCCCAGTCCAACAAAATAAACTGCAGGCAGCATGGGAGGGCCCATTCTCCATAATCAGGAAGGTAAATGAGCTCAATTATATAGGACTGCTGGACAGTAGGGGCAGACAGAGGGTATATCATGTGATCATGATGAAGCCCTACTATACCGCATATACTCATATAAAAGTCGGTCCGCGTATAAGTTGGGGACCGATATTGTTACTGCTAAAGTTTGCATCTGCAATTGACCCACCTATAAGTCGGGTGTATGTTCTACACCGGTGCAAGTTTGACAAAAGTTGACAAAACATTTTTCAAATTCAGTAACATTTACAAAGACAAAAAAGGGTAACAAAAACTGCATATCAAATATATTCGAATGAATTTGTTTATTAAAAAATATTTTTTAAATCATGCTATTTGTACTTATATTGATATTTTGTTTTATTTATTAAACAGCTAAAACAGCTAAAAAGGTTATTAGCTTGCTAACATGATAACTTGGGCAGAGCAGTTGTTGCTCTTTATAATACAAAATATTGCACATATTTGCACATTATTGCACAGTCAGTGATTGCACTATGTTTTTGTCTTACCGTGCGCATAGAAGGTACAGCACAGTGTTTGGTGTTTGGGAGGGAGGGAGGTGCTCTGATGTCTTCCCAAACATGCACACAAAAGGTAGCACTGGCAGTAATGAAAGAGACCATTCTATACAGTCCCAGTCACTGGTGCATAAGAGGTACAATCTCTGACTCGGGTACAGCACAGTGTTTGGTGTTTGGAGGGGGGTGCTCCGATGTTTCCCCAAACATGAAAGAAACCAATCTTCCCTTGTCAATCTTCACCATTCATTACTGCTGGGTGTAAGCCGGAGGTGTGCACCCACTATGGGAGTTTTTTTTGGGGGGGGGGAGTCGGCGCCGATGGTGCCGCTCTCGAGAGCAACGCACTATGTGGTGTGTGAGGGGCGGCCGTTAGGCACCGCAGACTCCTCCTCCATCCCAGTTCTGTTTCTCCCACCGTCGAGGCTACACCTGCTATGCGATTGAACAGTTCATTGCTGCACCACTAGGCCTTTTATCACCTTTTTGATGACTACCTTCATCCTGTTCATTCTCCCGACGCCGTTGACAACTGGTAAGACCGTTTCTTTTTATTATTCAATGGTGCTGGGAGCTTTTTTGTGTTTTATTAATTGTTTCACATCATGTCTGGTTCAGGAGCCAAGCGAAAGTCCAAATCGGGCCATGCCCCCATGCGTTGGTGCTCCTGTGGCCGGCATTTTTCCGTGATGGACTGGCATGATGTCTGCCTTTGGTGCCAGGGACCTAACTATGACATGGATAGATGTGATGCCTGTTTCTCGATGGACCGCCGTGTTCTCGATGTCAGTGTGTTTAAAGTCAGCAAGGTCCCACCGACTTTCGGAGGACGGTGTCGGTCTTGGGTTTCCCAGGCCAGGACCTTAGGCCCTTCTTCCGGGTCCCCTCCTGGGCCTATAGGGTCAGGTGAGGAGGAGGCCTCCTCATCTTCAAGCCTTGCCAAGAAGGAGACCTCTTTCATGGTGTTGGAGGAACGTCGTGGCCCCTTTCGGGGTCACATCGGAGACACCTCCTCGGCAGTCACCTCTTCAGAGGTGCAGACTCCCCTAGTGTCGTGGCCCACGGTTGCTGGGTCTGGCACTGGTGGACCCTCGATGCCGCCTGCCAGTGCTGTCTTGGATCCTGGCGCCGTTTGCAGCGGGTTGGTTCTCAGCTCCATTCATATGGTCGACGCCGCTGGTGGTGCTGTGTTGGATTCCGGGGCTGTCTGTGGTGCTGGGGATTTGACTGGAGCTGTTGGTGGGTCGGGACCAGGTCTCGGAGCCACGGACGAGGTGCTGGGAGTGGCCGGCATCATGAGCAACACCGGCGCTGTTTGCAGTGCCGCTACCCAGTGGACTCTTGGGGTGGCCAGCATCGAGGTCCTTCTGGTTGATTCTTCTCTGGAAGCAGACAATCCAGACGTGGACCTGGTCTTGCACCCCGATTCTTCAGAGTCAGAATCCTTTGGGAGGTGCGATATCAGGCGGCCCAGTGCCCCCATTCCTGAGTCTCCACAACTATCTTCCTCCGAGGACTTCCAGGCTGGGGGGCCTGGAGTCCATGGGGGAGGGTAGTTGTAGTTTGGGGGTCAGGGAAGGGGCTGTCCCCCCAGAGGGGGCTGTGGCAGCTGCCAACCCTGGTGTTGCTGTGCCTTCTCGGGGTGGATTGGAGGTCCTGTCTTCGGAGGCCCCCCCTCGGGAGGTCTTGGGATTGACAGACCCCATCGCTGGAGTTGAGGAGGACAGCGTCCTTGGAGTTTGAGGGGTTGAGAGGTCGGGGTGAGGGGTGTCGGCACCCCCCTGCCACCCCTCTGGGTGCGGGATGGAGCCGTAGCACCAAGCCCCGCCTCTCCCTCTTGGGCTCGGGGGACCCTTCCAGTGGCACCGCCGTAGGTTGCCCTTCTGGACCCATGCAGCCCCAGGTGTGTCACAGGGGTGATTCCCTGGTTGGACTCTTCCAGAGTTCACATCCCCAGGGTTCTGTCTTGCAGCCTGGTTTGATTTCAGGGACCCCACCAGCTCGGGCTCTGTTCCCTGGATTTCAGAGCCCTGGCAGAAGACAGTTGCCTCCTTGTAGGTGCCCCTCTCCCATTCCTCTGCAGCCACCTCCATCTCTTCCAGGCCATGTTAGTCCTACAGGGCCGTTATTGTGGGAGACGTTCAGAGGTGCTGCAGCAGCCTTCCCGTCATATGTTAGATACATGCATAAGTGGGTATTTCGCCTGTCCCCTCCACTGCAGGAGTCATCTGAATATTCGAGTTCCCCATCCTCCTCAGCTCTCTCCTCAGAGGGAGAGGAACCCTCTGCTAACCTTTCTTCCGACGCTGATTTCACTGATTATCAGCGCTTCCTTTCGAGGATGGTTGGGGATCTCTGTATCTTCTATGTCAGATGGGACAATACTGAGTGGGAGATGCGTAAATTCCTCAGTGAATTCAATGCCCAGCATTTGGTGATGCCATCCTGGCCTATTCCCTTCCAGGAGGCATCTCTTCGCACCTGGTAAGTCTCCAGCCGACCCTATCCCAGTCCCGGCAGACTGCAGGAGGAGGTATTGTGCTCCATCTGAGTCCCTAGGTTCTCTCACCAACCCATGCTCGGGATTGGTATTCCTAGAGACTCCTTGCAGATGCCGCCACCTGGTGCACGACCGACCACCGGACTCAGATTCCCTACAATTTGACTGGTGGGGGAGAAGAGTGTTCTCTTCTTCTTGTGCAATGCTGTGCATTGCATCACATCACATCAGGCACACCATGCTGCCCATAACAGGCACTTGTGGTCGATGCTCTCTCAACTTCTAGCATCAATGCCTGATATGGAGCAATCTAGACAGGCCATTGCCGTCTTCGCTATAGGCCTGGAACTGGCAAGGCACCAAGCAAGGGCATCCTATGACACTAATGAGGTAGCTTCCAGCTTGCGGGGATAGCAATCTGCATTACGCGGATGGCATGCCTTCGTCTGGCAAGGTTATCCCCCAGGCACAGCGTAGGGTGATTCACTCCACCTTCCGAGGGACCCGCCTCTTTTCTTCCATGGCTAGGAGGCTTCTGCAGGGGCTTTCTCCATCTCCTCGTCTTCAGGGGACACCTCCTAGCTTTTCTTCACCTTAGGCTTCCTGTCTAGTAAGGACAGGGTCTCTTCCTCCTGTTTCTGACCAGCAAAAGGCTGAGGGTCTTGTTCCCTTAGGGTTACTCTAGTCCCTCTTCGGGGGGGAGATTGGTACTCATCTAGCAGTAATGAATGGTGAAGACTGACAAGGGAAGATATGAAAATTATGTACCTACCATAATTCTTGATTTTCTCTTGTATCTTCACCATTCATTACTGAATCCCCCCCACCTTCCCCTCATGGGCCTCCTTCTTGGGGGCATCCCCTCCACCCTGCTCATTCCTCCTCCCCTTCTCCTCATGGCCTTAAAGCCTAAATCCCTAAAAACTTGAGTCTTCCATTCTTCTCTTAGAACAAGTAGCATAAGTCTGGAAAGGGAGGGGAACGAGTAGAATTTGTCTTTCTCCTGAGGGAACTCTTTCTGATTGCCCTTGAAGGTGACCTGTTGGCCCCTTCTTAGGCCATGTTGCTCAATCACTAGTTAACAAAGCTACTCCTTAAACGGTCCTGTTCTTTTGGTATAGGATTCCATTGGCAACTCTGGATCTTGTCCTGTTTTTGCCGGTCTGTGCTAGTCAACTCTGTTCTAGCATTCCAATTGCCTTGAGCTGGTGATCTGATTATTGCCTCTGCCTCCTGGTGAGTCAGAACGAGTTTCCTACTCTGTCTTTGTCCGCCTTCCCAAAGGGGTGCCTTCTGTAGGGCTTCAAATACCACCCCCCATACACACACATATCAGTATTCACACGCAACAAGGTGCTAGTGGGGTCCTTTCCCCTATCCTAGTTGGGCGCTCTCCCTCTGGAACAGATTATCTACCTTGGCAATCTGTGAACTCTCAGCTTGAGTAAGGATTTGGGGATGGCAGGAGGTGTAGAAAGTCTACCTTTTGTGTATCAAGCTGTGCAAAAGGTTTGGTTGAACCTTCTTTCGCCAGTTTCTGTTCGATGGGATACTTGCACCCTTGCCCTTTGGTTCCAAGCTTATAAGCCTTTAAGTCAATTAACTCACAATTTGGCAGAATTTTTCCTCCTCCCAACATCTTCCTCTCTCTCCTTCTTCTTCCTTGTTGTTTATCTCCCTTCCTTATCTGTTTCTTCCTTGGAGCCACCCCAGGAGTGAGGCCCTGCGGTCCCTTAGGGTAGGGTTCTTTCCTTTCCTGTCCTCTATCGGCTTATTCCTTTTTCAGTTCATATCCTTTCCTTTGCCTGTCCCTCAGCTCTCTTGCCTCGCTCTCCTTTTCTCATTCGTATTTTGCCTCTCTGGCTTACTGAACTGGGATATAGGAGGAGTCTGCGGTGCCTAACAGCTGCCCCTTGCACACCCGTTAGTGCGTCAGTCTTGAGAGCGGTGCTGTTGGTGCCAACTCCTCTAAAAAAAAAAACCTCCCGTAGCGGGTGCACACCTCCGGCTTACACCCAGCAGTAATGAATGGTGAAGATACAAGAAGAAGATTAAGAATTACCGAAGGTACGTAATTTTCATTTCTATACAGTCACAAAGGTAGAATATCCGACTCTGAAGCCAAAAAATGCCTCACTGTCTTCCTCCTCATCTGCAGTGAACATCATATGTAGCTGTAACTCAGAGAATGGGATGTCATCGTAAATATCCTCATGCTCTAGGATTTCATCCTCAGGGGCTTTGGTAGAGGTAGTGGAGGTAGTAGAGGTACCAGTATTCGAGCCTTATGCACTGATCAGATCGTCATATAGCATGTCGTCCTCTGTACCGTCCATACAGTTGGAGATGCCACACTTTTTAAAAGCTTTTATCACTGCCTGTACTGAAATTGAGACCCAGGCATCCTGTACCCACTGGCAAATCATAGCGTAGCCTTTTTTTTTTTTACATTTACACCCCCACAGTGAACTCTGTTTCTGGTAATCATTTGCCCCTGGTCTGTTTGCCCAAATTTCATTCACCCATTTGTTAACAGGAGTTTCATCCATCCAGCCTTGGATGGATGTCTACCAGCACACCAGGTGGCATCTTTTCTGTAGGGATAGGTTTCAGTTCTGTTCCATCGGCAAGACATGCCAGCACCACTGTGAAGTGTGATTTTTCAGCGCCACAAGAACGTACCGTTATAGTTTCCTCCTCCTCTTTTTTTGCATAATCTGTTTTATTGAAAATTTTGCATACAACAAACAATGACATACATCACATACCACAAAAAAATAAATTCATCAAACTATGTACAAGAGTCCATTTCATTACACAAATCATTTTCTTTTTTTCCCCTTTATGTTCCTTTTGATACATGTAATAAAACCAAAATCAAGATAAGTAAATGTGTCTTTTGCCTTCTTGTGGTCTATCTGTTGGGTGTTTCCCTCTGTTTAAGGAGATCTTTCTCATCCATGTAATACCTGGAGTGGATATTCAATTCCACACCCTTCTCCCCAGTTCCTCCCCTTTCCCTAGCTCCTCTCTAGAACCACCCTTCACACAGGATCTGGTTCTTTGCCATCGTGAAAGAGGAGAGAAAGGGTTCCCACACCCTGAAAAACATTTATCCTTTTTCCTTCATTACATGTGACAGTCTTTCCATTGCTAAAGCCTGTAGTGACAGGCTTCGCCACTGCTGTATAGTGGGGACTGCCCCAGACACCCAGGTATTCAGGATGCAGTGCCGTGCCAGAATACGGAGCACTCTTACCCACCTTAACAAGGGAACCCATACTTCTTCTTCTCCTAAATCTTCTATACCAAACAGGAGTAGCAATGGGATCACCTGAAGATCTCTCCCCATAGTTTCCCCACCTCCCCTGCTATCTGCTTCCAGAAGGTTTGTAAGACTGAGCATGCCCAGAAGTAGTGGTAATAGGAGCCAAGTTCACCATTACATCTTGCACACATTGGGGATATAGTCAGGTTGAACTTATTCATTATAAGAGGTGGGCAATATAACCGGTGGATAACTTTATAGAAGGATTCTTTATATTTATTACTTATCAATATACCAATGTAGAGTGTTAGCACCACTTTCCAGTTATCCTCTGTGATTTCCAACACCATGTTCTTCTCCCATAGATGTCTTGTTTTCTGGGTGGTATCCATGAGAAATTGTCTCCCCTCTCTTGCTGCCTTACGGATTGTGCCCTTGGCATCCCTTCTGATGGAATACACCATATTTTCTATACGCCCTAATGGTGAGGCCTGGACCTGTCCTCTCCCCAAACCCCTACTGTACGCTCTGACCTGGAGATATCGGAAAAAGTGCAAATGGCCCAATCCCATTTGTTCCTGCACCTCAGGAAAGGAGCAAATGCTGTCCCTTGTGTATAGGTCTCCCACACAAAGAATCCCTCTGGCTTCCCATTCTCTAAATCCTGCATCCCTTACCCATGGCACAAAGAACGGGTTACTTGAAACTGGGAGCAGTAATGTCTCTTCCACTCCAACATTCCATGCTCTGCCCATCTGTTCCCAACTATCTAAGGCTGCGGACACCACGGGGTTAGCCCCTCCCATGTTAATATATGCTCTATGTCCTTTTTGTGCCAGATAGGCCCTTAATCTTCCCAGACTATCCCTCTCCTCCAGATCCAGCCATCCCGCAGCTGAGGGGTCTTGGATATATCAGTCCTGGATTGCCAGGTGATAGTTCCGTAAGTCTGGAAAGTTCATACCTCCACCTTCCGTGTTCATTTTTAGTCATTGCAGACTGACCCTCGGTCGTTTCCCCTGCCAGATGAATTTTGAGAAGGCCCCCTCCACTCTCTTAATATCTGCCCTGGTAAGCCCCACATGCACCATCTGCATAACATAAAGAAGTCATGGCAGGATGTTCATCTTAAGTAAATTAATTCTTCCCAGCCAAGAGATGGGGAAAGACCATCACCTGCTCAGGTCTTGTTCAATTGTTTTTATAATCGGTGTGTAATTTAGCTTGTATTGTATATAAAGACTAGATCCTTCCCCACTTGGATTCCCAGATATATAAAAGATGTCCCCACCTCCTTAAATCCCCAGTTTCCTTCCCCCTTCCTCCCCTATTTTTAATAGTTCTAACTTATATATATATACAATAACATGTCATCCGCATAAAGGGTGACTTTATGTTCGCTTTTCGTTTTTCCCCTTACCCCCACTATATCCGGGAGTTCTCTAATACCTGCCACCAGTGTCTCTAATGCAAGTGCAAACAGCATAGAGGAGAGGGGGCACCCCATCGAGTTCCCCTGCCAAGTGACAATCTCTGACAAGGATCCATTAACCAGGATCTGTACCACTGGTGATTCGTACATGGCCCTAATCATGCCCACAGATTCTTCACCCAGACTTAACCAGGTCAGTACCTCAAACAGATATTGCCATTCTGTCGTGTCAAATGCTTTCTCAGTGTCCATGGAGATCACATATGTAGGTCCACAGCACCAAGAAGCACCCCACACCACATTCAACAATTTGAGCACATTATGGCAGGAGAATTTACCCTGAATGAACCCAGTCTGGTCTGGGTGTATCAGTTCCGGGAGAATCTTGTCAAGCCTCCCTGCCAAAACTTTCGCCAGGATTTTAAGATCACAATTTAAAAGTGAAATTGGCCTATATGAGGCAAATTCCAGTGGATCCTTGCCAGGTTTAGGAATGACACAGATAACTGCATCCCTCCATGAGGTAGGTAGGCCCCCAGTCTCCCTCTCGCCTCTCTTAATGTCTCCCACAATGGGTCCACCACTTGAGCCATCATGGCCTTATAATATTCAGCTGGAAATCCATCAGGCCCACTGGCCTTCCCACTCTTTAATGTATTTATAGATCTCCATATTTCTTCTCTGGTAATTTCAGAATCCAATTTATTTTTTTGTGTCTCTGATAGTCATGGCAGCTTAACTCCAGCAAGAAATATTTCTCCCCTTTAACATACACAGTTTGGTTGGAGGGGAGGTCGAAACTGACTGCTGTCTCGTCCATATTGCGAATGGCAATCATCGGAAACTTGTGCTGCTTTCTTTCTTTTAATACAAATGAATGGAAACTGTCTAACTTTTTGTGAACATCTGCAGGAAGCTTCTGAGAAATGTGGGTCATCTGCCTTAGTGTGAGCCCATGTCTCAATGGCTCATGTATAAATCGGAATGGGCCTTTGAATACTAAAATCAGCTCCCAAAAAATGACTTATACGTGAGTATATATGGCACTAGGGAGGAAATGGTCCTCATTATGTGCAGTGCAGCAGAAGAGGAAAATTAGGCTGATCCCCTGGTGGACCTCCTGGGGGAGGCGTGGGAGGGATCCTCAGTGGATAACCTTACCATCTTAGGGCAGCTGACACCAGCCCAGGCAGAGGAGATGAGAGGGAGTTTGCAAACATTTGGGGACATGCTCATGGGGAAACCAGAGTACACCACAACAGCTGAACACCAAATGGACATTGGGACCCAAGTGCCGCTGAGGCAGTCCCATACCAGGTACAAGAGGGAGTTAAGCAGACCATGCAAGAGGCACTCAGGGAGATGCTGGCCCTCAGAGTGATCCAGGAGTCCAATAGTCCCTGGGCCTTGCCCGTGGTCCTGAACCCCAAGAAGTATTGTATCACATGGTTCTGTGTTGACTTCTGGAGGCTCAACAGCTGCAGAGAGCTGGATGCCTACCCCATGCCCAGAATGGATGAGACCTTGGAACGGCTAGGAGGAGCCCAGTTCCTGACCATTATGGACCTGACAAAGGGCTACTGGTGGGTATACTAACCCCTGTAGCCAAGGAGAGGTCTGCTTTTGTCACCTCATTTGGCCTACTATGAGTAATGTCATTTGGGATGAAGAATGCACCTGCAGCCTTCCAGTGGCTTGCAGATTGCATTCTATCTGGAGCAGGTGAATATGTGCTGGCATATATGGATGACATAGCCATTTACAGCCAGACATGGGAGGATCATGTTAGGCATGTGAGGGAGGTGTTCAATGAACTTAAACCTGCAGGACTGATAATTAAGGCAGAAAAATGCCAAGTAGGCATGACCGAAGTCTCCTACCTTGGGCACCAGGTGAACAGTGGATGCATCCATCCAAAGCCAGCAAAGGTTGATGCCATTCAAGCCTGGACCACCCTGCCATGAAGAAACAGGTAAGGGTATTTCTGGGGAGAGCCATGTACTGCAGGAGGTTTGTCCCTCACTACAGTGATGTGGCCAAGTCCCTAACAGACCTGACAAAAGAGAAAATATCAGAGAAAGTTCTCTGGACATAGGACTGTGAATCTGTCTTCCAATAGTTGAAGGAGGCGTTATGTGGGTCACCTGTGCTCACTAACCCCAATTGTGGCCTCGGGTTCATTGTACACATGGATGCCTAGGACCATGGACTGGGCACTGTCCTCAGTCTAAGCAAGGTTACATTGCAGGGGAGGAGTACTCCATAGTGTATCTGAGCTGGAAGCTTCTGCCCAGCAAGGAGGCATATGCCACAATTGAGAGGGAGTGTCTGAGGATAGTATGGGCTCTGCAGAAGCTGCAGCCATATTTGTATGGATGGGAGTTCACTGTGGTCACAGATCATAATCCCCTGACATGGCTGCATTAGACTAGTGGGCAAAATACAACATTTTTGTGCTGGAGTTTGATCCCACACTCTTATAACATGACTATTCAACACCGCAGTTGAGCGTAGCATACCAATGCAGATGGACCGTTGAGGCAGGGCTAAGTGCATGGCATGTTCCTTTAAGTGCTCCAGATTCCCTACATGAATGGAAGCATCTCTTTGGGGTTGCCAAAAGAGACATGCCTTCATTTTCTGGGAGGGGGGGAGATGTGACAGGAAATGGGACCAGAGGAAATGGGACCAGAGCCAATTATTCTTTTTTCTGTTAGTTTAAATATTCATCTGTTACAGATTCTGTTTGGGATGGACACAAGATGGCTGCCAGGTCACATGTACTGGCAGCTAACGAGAGCTGGTCAACCACTGTGAAGGAGCCGATGTTCTCGTGGGAAGGTTAGCATTAATTGCTGACAGATTGAGCATGAAGGAGTCAATTCAGCCATAATCCCAGTGTGAGTCTTTCCTGGGATATGTTCCCATGACAGGCAATGGATCCAGGTGCATGTCATAAAACATCAAGAGATAGCAAAGAAGGGCTAAGGAGATGAGGACACACACATATACACACACACACACACACACATATATACACATGGGAATATTGGGGGGGGCTGTCACTCCAGGGAGAGGTCACCTCACCGTAGCCCAAAGTACATAAAAGGGGAAGGAGCAGGAAACTCCCTCTCTCTCTCTCACATTTGACATCTGAAGAAAGGGGAACTGCTGAAAGCTAGCTTGGTAAGGAAGTACAGCCTAGGGGGACTGTCTTCTGTAGCTATCGTCTGTTTAACTTACTTTATTTTCTATTTTCAGTAAACATGTAAACCTTTTGTCATACTGTAAATATATCATTTGTAAATACCTGTAGTTATCTTCCAGTAAAGAGTCAGTCTATTTTTGGTAGAACCAGTGACTGCCTCATTATTGAAGAGGTAATTTTATTATGTCTGCTGGACCCTGTTTGCAGTCTGTCTCTGGAGTGCACTCTACCAATAGTTATTGAGTTGACCTTCCTGACCACGAGCAGGGCAAAGGCAGTTTCCTGAGACAGTCAGGCGGGGGTAGAGAATTGGAAGTCCCTGACAATATTGCCCTATAAGCTGGGATGGCCCAAGCGGCAGTTTATTTCACAACCCCTACATTCCTTTCCTCTGTGGTCACATTAATTGTTTCACCCACATCCAATAACCTATCCTCGCATTACCTGTGTTTACATATGTGCATAATTTTGAACTTCTTAGCATTAAACCATGCTTCTTGAAGTTCTAGGTCCCTCTTCATGTCCCTAATTCTCTCTTTGGTGTCTACAGTCTCTCACCTCTAATACAACTGACCCCATCACACCAACCGACCTGTAACTAAAGCAAGCAACTCCTCATGGTTCCCTGATGCCGGATCTCCCAATTCCAAAGGATCTTTAGCTACCAAGCCCCTTCCTGGGTAAATAACCTGCCTTATGCTCTCACAAACATGAACAGAATTGGCCCTTACAAAGCCTACCTTAGAAACCATCTTCAGTCCTCTAATCCCTGTGATTGCCGTTGAACTACTCCCTGCCCCCTCCATTGACTATAGCCGCTGGCCTGCTAAACCTCCTATCTGAAACTCTCTGAACTAGTTCCTAATGGAGCTTAAATATGTATCTGCATATTAAGACTAATACTGTGAATCTATTATTATTCTAAATGTTAGCCTGTTATTGTATCTCCTGTTTCATGCCTGTTTGCTTATGTACCTTTGTATTGCTCTGTCCTGTTCTCTCGTGTTATGCCTGTACTGACGTGGAACCTTTGGAAAAGAGTCTTTGACTCAAAGGTATTTTCAGAATCATCAATAAATAAATGAATAATTAGAAAATGGGCAAAGAAAATTTTCTCATTTGATTGGCTGAGACACTTATTTAGGTGGGCATCTATCAGAAAATAGATGCCCACCAAATAAAAAGCCCCAGCTCAAACCTTCCTGATAGCCTTGTCCTTGTGCCCAGCACCCTGCTTCCTCATTGGCTGAAGTGCTGGGCACACAATTTCAAACTGTCGCCAATTTTTTTAATGCTTAGCGAGTGACAAGTGAGCCCACCACACACACACAGACAAGGACTAATAACCATGTATCAGACACAGTCCCCTGGCAAACTTTTTTTTTAATTTTATTTAGCAACACCACATGTCGGGCAGGCTCCTGACTACTCACTTCTGCTCAAAGACACCAGCTACATCGTAGCTCTCCTACAGCTCTTCTCCTGCCCCCCCAACTGAGTATCAGAAACAGTTTCTTTTGTTTTCTTACATTACCCTCTTCTCCTGTGGGCCTTTTTTTTTTTTGGGGTGGGTGGGGAGGTAGTAGAATTAATTTAGGAGAGCTGACAGCGTTCTCGGTCCTCCCTGCTCCAGCAGTCACTCTGCCAAAAACAAAGCTGAAATTACAAAATGGGCTTTTGCTTACTGGGCAGATGGCTCACCCCCCCAAAAAAAGAAAGAATATCAAATCACAAAGCCACATCTCCATTTAAAAAAAAAACAAAAAAAAAAAACTAATTTATCTTGCCGATGCCTCTTCTCCTTCTTCCATACTTCCGGGTTTGACGTCATCGGGCACCCGCGAAGTAACTGCCACATCTTCCTTAGAAAACAGTCTCCTGACTAATTTAAACAAAAGTGAACAGATGGAGCACACAAAAAGAATGCAAGTCCACAAAGCCACAACTCAGTATAAGTGACTTTTATTACAAACTCCATGTCTTCATCTGCAGTTGGTGGGGGAGATAAGTGCAACAGAATATGGGGAAGGGGACTACTTTAGGAGACAAACATTAAAACGTCATAGTAAATATATATTTTAAAATATTTTTCTTTAATTTTTTTAAATCCTACATAAAACTGCAACAGTACCCATTTTCTAAGCGCAATAATACCCTCCAGGATGGGCAGTATTGGCAATACTGGACCTTCTGGGGCTATAAGGCTCTCTGCCTGCGGCGACGGGCCTCATTACGCCCCTGGGCAGTCCAGTGTTGCCCAATACCACCCACCCTGTTGGGTATTATTGCTTACATAAATACCCTGACACAGAGTTTAGTGTCATCTGTAAATAGACAGATTTTAGCCTTGATCCCTTTACCTACATTGCAGCCAAATACATTGAATAATACTGGGCCCAGCACTGATACCTGAGGTATTGAATAGGTCCCTGGAAAATGATACCTGAATCCCTGAATCCTCCAAGACAGAAAGTCTAGGGTCCCGTACCGCAGATTCAAATGATTAAATATAGCTGAAAAACAACCTAAACAATACATCATGACACAATCATTAGTGACTCCCTCAAACACTCAAGCCAGTGTAGCAAGGCCTATAGTAAGGCCAGTAGGATGCTCGGGTGTATCGGAAGGGGTATTGATAGCAGTAAAAAGGAGGTGCTACTACCTCTATATAGGTCATTAGTGAGGCTGCATCTGGAATACCGTGCTTAGTCCTCACCTAAAAAAGGACAGGGTCAGGCTGGACACAGTGCAATGCAGGGTGACCAAGGTGTTTCAGTGTCAACAGGGCACATCTTATGAACATCATCTGAAGACATTGAACATGTACTCATTCATTTATTTATTTGAAAATTCCTAAGCAGGAGAGGCTCACTGAATCGAGGTGCATTTCCAGTTGTGACCCGGGGGAATGGTTACTGGAGGAAACCGAAAAACAATACAGTACATTACATGGAACAGAACACAACTCACTGGAGACCAGGTGAGAGGGGAGATATCATAGAGATCTTCAGGTTACTGAAGGGAATAAACAAGGTAAACTATGGGGAACTATTTAGCATGAGTATAGAGTCAGCCTGAGGTCATGTGTGGAAACTGGCAGGGGGAAGGTTTAAGAGGGATGTGAGGAAGCCCTACTTAATAGAAAGAGTGGAGGAGCTGTGAAACAGTCTGCCAGTGGAGGTGGTAGGTGTCAAGACCATAAATGGTTTCAATCATGGCTGGGACAGTGTGAAGGGTTTGGTGGTAGCTCAAGTCAGTGGCAGTAGGAAGGGGAGCAGAGAGGTGGGCTAGGGGAGAAAATCCTGCATGGATAGTAGGCCCCAGGGCAGACAGGGAACTCTAGGCAGACTAGATGGACCTATGGTCTTTTCTGCTGTCATTGTCTATGTTTCTATGTTAACACTTGAAATCTAAACTGCATACATCAATATTATTATCAAACAGCAGCAAAATGATACACTGTTAACATTGTTTAAATACAACCTTCATATCTAATACAGTTTAGAGCTATTTTTAAGTTCGCCACACCTACCCGCTGTGAACTTATTGCTATGAGTAGTGCGTGTGAAAACTTCAAAAGAACAAGCTGCCGTTTGGTCACGGAACAAATATGTGTGGAATGCAGCTGATCCTGCACATGTGCAGTAGCGCCACTGCTTCTGCGCATATGCAGAAATGCACAATGAGGGGATGCATTCCATGGATTTTATTTGCTCAGTGTACCTTTTACTGTTGAAACATTTTAAGGAATAAATACACTGTCCGGCAAGGCTTTCTGCCTGCCACACATTCCCTGGGAAAGCCGACATCGGGCTGCCCAGTCCCCGTGTCAGCATGTACCCCCCCACATTGTGGCTTAATCTGGTTCAAGGTCAGTTGGCATTCATCTGTATCCCCCTCCCCCGGGTCATGCCTGAAAATAGGCAAGATTTGTCTAGTGCACTTACCCGGTCAACAAAAACTAAATAAAAAAAATAAACACTGGGAGCCCACCCCAATGTGCCCAGGCAATTTTCGTTATTTATTTTTTCCGACACCGGAATGCCCACTCCCAGTGTCAGATGCCCCCACCCCCCAAGCTCAATTTATTTGCTGATAGAGGTGCCAAATCCCCTTGGCATCATGTTTCCCCTCCCCCCAAGCTCATTTCTTTGCCCATGGGGGTGCCCAATCTCCATCAGCATCATGTCTCCCCCCTCCAAACTCATGTGGCATGCTGGGAGCCCACCCCAGTGTGCCAAAAGTATTTTTTTGAACCTGTAAATAAAGAAAACGGTCCCCCAGAGTCTTTTTTTTTAACCTGCAAAAAGGAAAACTGTCATTTGTCATTTCACCCATCCCCTCCCCCATCCCGACCCTCCCTCTGCACACCCACCTCCCTGCACCCCAACCCCTTCACCCCATACTTACAGTACCTCTGGAGGTCGGGAGCAGTGATCTTCTGTGGACTGTGATACGTCTGCACTCTTCAAAGCCAAACTGCGAACTGAGGAATCGGGTAAGTGCTGTATAATGGGAGTCAATGGGGGGGGGGGGCAACATAGGTTGACATCTCAGCTATTTTTAGGACTTTTGGCCCTAAATTTTCAACATTGGGTTCTTGGGACCCCATCTCATGAACACTTACACTGTCATTTCGTTTCTCAGTCCCGAAAGGTGATTTTGTGGTCACTGCACAGAATCACCTTTTGGGACTGATTAATGTCACAACAGTGCCACTGTTCATGAGGAGAGGTCCCAAAAAGTCTATGTTGCTAATCTGGTGAGCAAATTCCCCAAAATGACTGTTACGAGCATGTGTTGTGCAGTTTCTACGCATGCTCGTAACTTATCTAATTTTTAATATTTTCACTCCAGATTTTCAACATTGCCATTTTTTCACACCTCTGTATGAACAGTATAGCTGTCATTTTTCACATCCTGCCCAAAATGTGTTTTCACACCTGTGGCAAAGAATGGCGCGGTCACTGTTGGAAATCAACTTTCAGGATACAGTAGCAAAATCACAGTGCCACTGTTCATGAGGAGAGG
Source organism: Neoceratodus forsteri (assembly GCA_016271365.2). NCBI lineage: Eukaryota > Metazoa > Chordata > Ceratodontiformes > Ceratodontidae > Neoceratodus > Neoceratodus forsteri. Next base: position 1,237,448,789 of record CM028130.1, read on the forward strand.
TCCAAAAATTGCCATGTTGAAAATCTGGTGAAAAAATTCCAAGAAATGATTGCATTACAGGTGGGCGTTGCGTAGTTTCTATGCACACTCGTAACTTTGTCAATTTTTCCTATTTTTTTTCCAGATTTTCAACAGTGCCACTTTTTCACACCACCTCATGAACAGTACAGCTGTCAATTTTCACATCCTGCCCAAAATGTATTTTTTTCGCACCTGTGGTGCCAAATAGCGCAGTCGCTGTGCAAAATTACCTTTTAGGATTGAGTAACAAAATGATAGTGACACTGTTCATGAGGTGGGGGTCACAAAAGCCCATGTTGAAAATTTGGAGTGAAAATACCAACAAACACCCAGGGCCTTAGGATTTCCAACTGTAACGCCCTACCCTGAAGAGACTGGCAGGCCTCAGGGGTGTGATTTTGGATCATCGACCGTAATGCTCACACCATTCCACCCCCACTGTGCAGCCAGTAAGAGGCATCGAGGTGTGCCTTGGAGTCTTTGGCCCCGACATTCACCCCATTCTCCTATACTGCACTCGTCTTAGCGTATTTCCTTATGGAATGGTGTGAGTGTAAAGCCCAAAGACCCCAAGGCACACCGCGACACCTGTCAGTGTCTGCAGGGTAGGGTGAGGTGAAATGGCATGAGCATTATGGCCAGCAACCCAAAGGCATGCCCCCAATGCCTGTCAGTCTCTGCAGGGTGGGGGTGGGGTTGAAGTATTTTTAATACTTCACTGCCATTCCTATTATGCATCTCTCTAACGCCTGCACTGCCAATGCCAGCAAGCAAACATTTGGCACTGACAAATGCTTGTTATACTTTCCAGTGATGATTTTGTCAAAGAAATGCAGTGCTTACCTAAAAAGGTCCTTGTTAGTTAAGAGACTGCCTTTCTTTGACAAAGTCATCACTGGAAAGTATAAAAACAAGCTTTTACAAATTGCCCCCATTAAACTCCATTGAGTGCCTCCTCATGCTGTTCCTTAAGTAATGCAGCAAACTTTCGGCATTGACAAATGTTTATTACCTTAACCGTAATGCTGGACTTGATTAGTCAAAGTAGATTAACTTTTCATTTGCCATTTGTCAGGAACATTATAAGCCAAAAGAATGAATGAAGAGGATAAGATTCTATTTTTTTCCATCATTTATTTATCTCCCTTTACTGTCCCAGCTGCTCTTTCCTACCACCCCCCCAGTCCCATCACCTGACTTCTGCAGGACTTACCTTCCTGCCATTGTCCTCTGCTACAGGACTGTGGGGTGGGGGGCCTGATCACCGGTGTGGGACCTACGAGGGGTTGGTCATTATCCCTGCAGCTGGGGTGTCTTTCCACTGATTTTAATCCCTGGGCCCGCAGGACATGCAATGAGTACAGTGTGTGAGCTCCATTTCCATGGAGATGCCTTCAGCACCCTCAGCGTGGGTTTTCTTCCCTCTCCTGGTAACATTGCATGTACTGTCATGCAGCTGCTGCTGGGTGGCAGTCAGACAGTGAGCCATAGCACCCCCCTGAGGGAGGAGAGTAGTCCTATGGATGCTCAATCCTCCCTCACCGGGCCAGACCCCAAGTGACCTGCATCCATTTCTGAACCTGGGTCACTGGCGAGGCAGGAGGTGAGGCACATGGCACCTCAGCCCTCCACACCAGAGGTCCAGCGTAAGAGTACAAGATTCTAAATGCATGCAATCCTGCTAATTCTTAACAACTTCTAATGAATCAGCTTGCAAAACTTACACTGTAACTAATATAAGCACTTTTCTGGCAGCATTTTATAATTGTACTTCAGAAAGACTGTATCAAATGTAATAGGTTTCAGTATTCCATCTCTGTAACTGTAAACAGATTTACTTCAAAACCTGGTTGGTTTTAGTAAGTCTTTTAAATTCAACATTGCTGATATTAAAAACACAACTCAAACAAAACTACACAAAGTACCAAGAATGTTGTGATTTAAACTTGGCCCAGTGAATTGATGGCAAAGTGCCAAACTTTGAACTATGTGTAGGTAGCATTAAGGTGACCCTTCACTAGCAATTTACTGAATAAAACACAGAAACATAGAATTTGTTGCCAGAAAAAGACTACTTGGGCCACTCAGTCTGCCCAGATGGTTCCCACCTAGTCTGTCTTCACAGATCCTGATCTCTGGCAACCCTCCCTCCTTCCTGCCCATTTCCTAATATTTCCCTATGTCTGTCCCGTGCATACTTGAAGCCCCGTACTGATTTGCCTTCACTACTTCTGCAGGCAGTCTAGTGCAGGAGTTCACCACTCTTTCAGTGAAGTAATACTTTCTCACATCCCTCCTTGACTCCCCCCGCCCAGCTTCATTGCATGCCCTCTGGCTTCACTCTATATACCCCTGTGAGGTACTTGTAGGTCTCTGTCATGTCCCCTCTCACTCTCCTGTCTTCTAGGGTATAAATGTTGAGATCCCTCAGTCTCTTCTCGTAGGGCTTTTGGTGGCAGCCCTGCACCATTTTAGTTGCCTTCCTCTGGATTGCCTCCACCCTGTCTATGTCTTTCCTGAGGTACGCCTCCAAAACTGGAAACAACACTCGAGGTGGGGTTTTACCAGTGAGCAATGTAGTGGCAACACCACCTCCCTCCTTCTGCTAGAGATAACTCTACCTACGTGTCCCAGCCTCCCACTGGCCCTAATCACTGCTTTGTCACACTGCCCTGACACTTTGAGGTCATCTGATATAATAACCCCAAGGTTCTTTTCCTGCCTAGTGACTAACAGTACCCCCCATTCTCTACTCAATTATTGGCTTCCTATGCCCTAGGTGAATGATTCTGCAGTTTTTGGCATTGAACCCCAACTGCCATGCTCTTGACCACTCCTCAAGATTCCCAAGATCCCTATGTATTCTTTCCAGAAGAGAAGCAAGATAAAGCAAGAGAGCAGCAGCTAAAAACAGGACTTGCCAGACTTGCAGCAGCTGATATTGTTGTTTGCATGGTATATTTTCTGTTAAATTTTTGTGCAGGTTGTCTTGCTGAAGGGAAGGAAAGCACTCACTGGGGTGGTGGGTCAAAGCTGTAGTTGATTGTTTCTGGGGGATACTGGCACACACAAGGATATCATTGTCTGCCAACACTGTGGGATACTCTTCAACGATCATGTTGCCTGGAGGCAAAGCTGCTGTCCCATATGCTGGGACATATGTCACCTCAGGGCTTAGCTCTATGAGGCATGGGGTGAGATCAGTCTCCTACGTAACCATTTACAGGGAAACATTTCTTTTAAGCGTGCATGTCCACATCACTGACACCAAACCAGCACACCTCTCCCTCAGAGAACGACCAAGGATGGGGAATGGCAACTGGTTACAGGAAAAGGGGGCAGTGCTCGGGCAACTCTCCCAAACAAACAAAGCACTCTAAACACAGAAAACCAGTACACACCTCTTACGTCCGTACCATCCAAAAGGACAGAGGATGTCTCAGGCCAACAAAAAGCCGAATGCAACAGGATGGCAAAACAACATCATAAACAAAATCTCAAGAACAGCAGGAAAAAACTCATAATCATAGGGGACTCCATGATTTGTGGTGTGGACCCACCTGAGACAAAATGAATGTGCAGATGTGCAGGTCAGTGTTTTCCAGGAGCATCCACTTGGAGGGACACTGGCCAAATAGTCAACACAGTTAAGAGGGAAGACATGGGCTCAAACATCCTGGTCCACATAAAGACCAATGACCTTTCCAGCCGGTCGGTCAAGGAGGTTAAGGAGCACACTGGTAGCTCAGCAAGAAATTGTTTTCCTTTTAGTCCAACATTGCATTCTCGGAGATTCTGCCTGTATGGGAAAAGGGATAGAACAGGTAGAAAATCAGACAGAAAGAGATAAGTGAGCTCAGCGCATGGTGCAAGGACTGGTGTCACACAAAGGGGCATCACTTCGTAGGAAACTGGGGCAACTTCTGGGAAAGGGAGTTCTTCAAATTCAATGGCCTCCACCAAACTAAGGAAGGAGTCAGGATGCTGGGCCAGAAATTTGATGTCCACTTGGAAGATTTAAACTAGAGGGAGGGGAGATGATGGTAGCTCTAGGAGAAGCGCACATAGAGTCTGCCGTCTCTCCCTCTAACTAGCACCATATCAACACATTCCTGGATAGCAAAAGCAGGTAGAAGGAAACATGAAACCCTTTCTGACTCTGCAGATGACCAAAGCAAAGGAAAGGGAAGAAACAAAAACATAAAAAAGGCAAAGGGGCACACAATAAGATCAAGTGGGGCATAACAAACAAAGTGACACATCAAGAATGGTCAGCACTATGCCTCAGTGCACACAGTCTGGCTAACAAGATGACTGACCTCACTGCCACAACAGCTGAGGCAGGACTAGACTGGGTTGCCGGGACCGAAACATGTTTCACAAACAAGCACAGTGGGGAGGTGACTATCCCGGGGTATAACTTGTTCAGGAGAGATAGGACTGGGAAAAAGGATGTGGGGTAGCTATTTATGTTAAGGATACGATCAATGCTACAGAAGTGCAACAGGCACAAGGGGAAACAGAGGCTCTATGGATCACAATCAGGGCCAGTAGCCAGAAACCCATTTGGGTAGGAATAATCTACAGACCCCCAAAGCAGGAGGAAGCCAGGGATAAGGAAATTCTGGAAACCATCCTTCAGATGTCAGGCAAAGGGGACGTGGTGCTGATGGGGGATTTCAATCTGCCAGATACTGTATATATTGGAGTACCCACACAGCGGCATCACAGAAAAGTGGGGAATTCCTAGTCACACTACAGGAAGCAGGCCTAAGTCAACTAGTGACATCACCCACAAGGGGCAGCACAATTCTAGATCTGATATTCACTAATAGCGATTGGATTCTGGGTGTCGAAGTAGAGAACCACCTGGGCAGCAGTGACCATAACATGGTCTGGTTCAGGGTTAAAAGGACTGAAGACTCCACACACTCCAAACTCAAAGTCCTTGACTTAAGGAGAGCAGACTTCACAAAAGTGAAGGCCTGTCTCAGGGACAACTTTAGTAACACAACAGAAGAGAGTGTTGAGGAATTGGATAAGGTTGAAGGATGCAATAACCATGGTCACATCTCAGTGTGCCCATCAGGTTAGTAAGAACAAAAGGAGGAAAAAGCCACTATGGTTTTCCAAGGAGGTGGCAACCATGGTGAAAGAGAAGCATGTAGACTTCAGAAAGTACAAGGAGTCAGGGAACGAGGCGGACAAAACAGAATACAAACAGAAATTAAAAGAGACAGGGAAAGTTATAAGAAATGCAAAGGCTAAGACAGAGATCAGGATAGCTCAGGAAGTAAAAAAGGGTAACAAAACCTTCTACAGGTACATGCAAGAAAAAAGGAAGACCAAAGGGGGCATTGTTAGAATCACAAAAAAGGATAGCTAACCCACAGAGTAAGACGGGGAGAAGGCAGAGGCACTCACTGAGTACTTCTGCTCAGTCTTCACACAGGAAGCAGATGGAAACGGACCAACAATAGGCATAAAGAAGTGTCCAATTGAATGAATAGACACGGGTTCCTTCACAGAGGAAAGGGTCCTAGAGGAAATAGACACGTTAAAGGTAGATAGAGCTATGGGGCCAGATGAGATACATCAAAGAATACTTACAGAACTTGGGAGAAAACTGGCAGCCCTCTTAGCGGTGCTCTTCAACAAATCATTGAGGAGTGGGGAGGTGCCAGAAGATTGGAGGAGAGCAACAGTAGTACCACTCCACAAGAGTGGAAGCAAGGAACTGCCAGGAAACTACCATCCGGTTAGTCTATTGTCAGTCATGGGAAAACTGATGGAGTCCCTGCTGAAGGAAAGAATTGTAGCTTTTTTGGAGCACACTGGACAGCTCGACAAAAATCAACATGTTTTCACAGCAGGGAGGTTCTGTCAGACAAACCTGGTAGATTTGTTTTAGTTGGGTCACCAAAACAGTGGATCAGGGTGGGGCAGTGGATGTTGTTTACCTGGACTTCAGCAAAGCTTTTGACTCCGTTCCACACAGGAGACTAGTCAAAAAACTGGAGAACACGGAAGTCAAGCCTGAGGTAATGAACTGGGTCAGAAACTGATTATGTGGGAGAACTCAGAGAGTATTGGTGAATGGCACTCTGTCAAAAGATGGGAGGGTGACTAGTGGGGTCCCACAGGGCTCAGTTCTGGGACAGATCCTCTTCAACATATTCATCAGCGACGTTGTGGATGGACTGAAGGGAAAGGTGTGCCTATTTGCAGATGACACCAAAACTGGCAACAAGGTAGACACACCAGAGGAACAGCACAGCATGGAAGCTGATCTCCGAAAACTGGAGGAGTGGTCCAGGACCTGGCAATTGAAATTCAATGCCAAAAAATGGAAGGTCATGCACCTAGGAAAATGTAACCCAGGGAAACTAAGCTCAATGGGAGGAGAGCAGCTGGTGGCTACTAGGCAGGCGAGAGACCTGGGGTGATCACATCAGATGACCCCAAGGTCAGTAGACAATGTGAAAAGGCAGCACTAAAAGCTAGTGGCATCCTGGGATGCATAGGGAAGGGCATCACAAGCAGAAGGCATGAAGTAATCATGCCCCTGTATCAGTCCCTGGTAAGGCCTCACCTAGAGTACTATGTCCAGTTCTGGAGTCCATATCTCAGGAAGGACATAGATAGGCTGGAGACAGTACAAAGAAGAGCAACAAAGATGGTGCAGGGGTTGCATCAGAAACCGATCAAGGCAAGACTAGATGACCTCAAATTATACTCCCTAGAGCAAAGCAGGAATTGTGAGGACATGATCGAAATGTTTAAATATCTTAAAGGCAACAACAGGGTGCACATGCAGTTTCAGTTAAAAGACTACAACAGGACTAGAGAGCATGACCTTGAACTTAAGGTAAGGAAAGTTTAGGAGCAATATGAGGAAATTCTTCACAGAGCATGTTGTGGAACCATGGAATAGCCTGCCGGAGGGGGTGGTAGGAGCCAAGACAGTGACAGTCAAGCAGGCATGGGACAGACAATGTGGGATATTCAAGCAGGCAGCTAAGTTGGGGGGATAGGAAACCAAAGGCAGACTTGACGGATCATACGGTCCCCATCTGCCAACAAGTTCTATGTTTCTATGTTTCCACCCCTTCTTTATTGTCCACCCTATTACACATTTTGGTATCATCTGCAAAAAGGCATACCTTCCCTTCCAGCTCATCTGCATGTTACTTATGAAAACACTGAAGAGGACCAGTCCCTGTACAAAGCCCTGTGGCACTCTGCTGGTCACTCTCCCGTCATTAGAGTGAGTGCCATTAACCATCACGCCTATCCATTAATCAGTTTCTAACCCAGTTCACCACTTTAAATCCTACCCCTAAACTGCTCAATTTCTTAAAGGGGAATCCGCATATGGTATGCTTGGTACTGGTAGAATAAGCATGATCAAGCGCTCCTTCACAATAAAACACTCTGAACTGACCTGCTGGCACATAGAGGCTCAGTCTGTCAGTCATGTCATTAGAAGGCTGGCCACGGTGGACACTAAGAGACGTAGTGATTGATCATGGTGGGCAGAAGGTCACAGGATCAACCAGATAAAAAATGTCATTACGGACTATAAAAGTAAGTGGAAATTCTTACTTTGACAGTGTTTCTCTTAATCAGGACCTAAAGGTCCCACAGCATTAATTCATACCATATGAGAATTCCCCTTTATTCATTGTCCTGTGCAGCACAGTGTCAAAATCTTGCTAAAGTCCAGCTAGACCACATCCACTACCCTCCTCTGATCTATTTCCCTGGCCACATGGTCAAAGAACTCAATTATATTTGTCTGGCATGACCTCCACCTCCCCATGAATCCATGCTGCCTTTGGTTCTGCAACCCTCTGGTTTCAAGATACTCTTGCAACCAGTTTCTCCACCACTGAGGTGAGGGTCACTGACAGATAAGTTACTAGCCTCTTTTCTGCTGCTGCCCTTATTTAGAGCGACCATGTCTGCTCTCCTTCAATCCTCAGGAACCACGCGTGATTCCAGTGAGCTGTTAAATAAGGCCATCAGAGGGGCAGCCAGCATGTCCCTGAGTTCTTTCAGTATCCTTGGGCGTATTCCATCCAGTCCCATAGCCTTGTCAACTTTCAGAGCTGAAAGTCCCTTCAGGACTCTTTCCTCTGAAAATGGACTTGAGTCCGCTTCCCCTCTCACTTTGTTCTGGGTGATCACTGGTGGGCCATGCCACCCCCCACCCCCCCGAGAAGACTGAGCAGAAGTACCTACTCGGGATGGCTGCTTTTTCCTCATTCTCTTTTGCACAGTCACCCTGTGCTGCCTCCTTATCCTCACTATCCTCCTTCTGTACCCAAAGGAAGCCTTATCCCCATTTGCTACCACTTTGGCAACCCTTTCATCTGTCTGTACCTTTACTCCACTCACCACCTTATCTACTTCCCTCTGCTTTATCTGCTAACCTCCATGTCTTCCTCCCTCTGCATTTCCTGATACCCCTGGAATGTCACCATTTTCACTTCACTTTTCCTTCACCACTGTGGCTACTTTCCTAGAGTACCATAACTCTTTTTTTCTTCTGCTTTTACTCAGTTACTTCAGTTAGGATGATTGCCTAAATTATGCCCTCTCTTATTGTTCCTCACTGTTCCTCTACCCCTCCCATCACCCTACTGGATGAAGTAAGAAAAAAAAGTCCCCCCTCCACCCTCTGTAGTACCCCAAAACCCACCTGGACCCAACCATCATCATAAAGTACCCTCCTTCCGACACCCACTCAGCAGTACCCACATGTACCCTTCCTCCTCTCCCCTGTCAATGCAAAGATTAACTAACACCTGACCTCCTTCCATGCTGACCCACTCAGTAAACCCCCACCTCTGCAAAAAAAACAACCTCCCCACCCACTCAGCATCCACCACCCTCCACCCCATGCCACACTGGCACCCAATCCGATCGGACATATATAATAAATCAAGAGAAGGAGCCAGAGAGAACAGCAACTGGCACGGCACCACCTCTCACACTTGTCTAGATGCTGTCTGAATGAATGGGAGCACACTTTACTATAAGTAATCACTCCCATTCATGCATTTGTGGTATGGAGGTTCACTGTGAGAAGACACAGCAAATTTAACAGGTCCACTCCAATCAAGGCTGTCCAGTTTGTGCCACATAAAAGAATCATTTTCTACTAGTATTCTCAGATCCATCTCTGGCGTGGTAGCAACCTAGAACAGCAATAGTTTTTTTTTTTTTTTTTAAGTATGAAACTAACTTTGCTTGTGGTGATATGAGAGCTTCTTTGGTAAACGAACTGAAAGTAGCTTATGGTAGGACTGAGGCAGCTAAACCGGTATCCACCAGTAATGTAAGAGTTACAGAGAATGCTTGGTTACTCACAGAACACTTCCTCTTTAGTCACATGAACTGTCAGAATATGTAGTTCAGCCAGTTCAGTCTGTATAGTTTTTAACATTTCTTTCTTTACCTATAATTGTGACTGACACTTTTTTTAATCGACACCTGCACAAGTAGATTAAATTGGCTGGGTGCCATCCAGAGCCACTCTGATAGCTTGTTATATCTGTAGTTTTTTTCGGATGCAAGAGTGGCACTTGTGTAACCCTTGGGATCCATGGGGGGGTCCCACATAAGTAAAAAAAAAAAAAAAAAAGGCTTGCTTGAGCATCTATGATTAATCTCTGAGGCTTTCCCTGGCTGTCTTGTTTCAAAGGTCATGGTACCGAGGTGGGAGGGTCTGTCTGTAGCCGCATGAGCTATGCTGCAGTGCATCCAGGACATGTTATCTGTGAAAAGCCACAGAGAGAGAGAGAGAGAGAGAGAGAGAGGGGAGGGAAAGGGGAGGGGCAGGAGGAGGGAGGGAGGGATGGGGAGAGACTGCTTCAATCCTTGCCCTTTGAGACCCCATTTCTCCAGAGAAGTGTGATATTTAATCTGAAGCTAAAGTGGACATTTTCTGTATAATCTCCTTGCCAGGGTTAAATGTATACTATACAATGGAGTAAGTTGAATGCACCAAATCCTGTATTTTGATTGGCTGGCTGGCACCTTTTCAACATTGTAAATCCTCCAGTGTACCCACTGGAAAAGGTGCCAGCCAACCTCTTTACCAAGATCAGTACGACCCCCCAAAATCAAAACATATACCCGCCATCTTGATTCCCCGCTAAACTGCTCTAAAACTCTGACCCGCAACTCAAGTACATAAACTACATTGCTCTCCCGAAACAACTGACAAAAAAAAAACTACTCAAGTGAAAAAAAAAAAAAAAAAAACAGCACTTTGTACTTAGGCTAAAATCAGTTCCTGGCCGGGACAGTCACCCTCGCCGCCTGTATTGCCGACTCCCCACACACATTTCTCCCTGTAGCCTCAGTCCCTTCCAATTACCCCGACACCACATTTCCTACAGCTCACAAACCGCAGTTCTGTACTAAACTGTCTGTAACTGAAGCCTCGCTCCATCTCTTGCCAGATACTGCTCACTACATATCTCTACACTTACCATTTTTTTTCTGCTCCGGCTCCAGTGCCACTTACTACCCGACTCTCCGAGTGTCTTCCCGCTCTCCCTCTCACAATTGCCCATATTAGAGGCCTATTTCCTCCCCCTGCGCAACAATAAAAATATTACAAAAAAGGATTTAAAATAAAAAAAAAACTATTTTTCCTTTTTTCAGAAACAGAACGGGGACATTGTATAATAGCAATTTATCCCTCCAGGGTGTGGGTATACTGGAGGGCTTACCACGACTGGTGTGGTTAAGTCCCTCGGCTGCACCTCGTGACCGAACCACACCAGCTGTGGTAAATCCTCCAGTATATTGACACCCTGGAGGGATAAATTGCTTAATTATGAACTGGCGATCGTAATTGGAGGAAGCTGATTGGTCGAGAGGTTTTTGAAGCCATGATGATATCGGGCTACATCATCACGGCTTCAGAAAACCTCCGGTCACCAGCCTCCTCACTGACAGCGCACTGTTCTCAATCTCCCGTTCTCCAGAGCAAGTCAGACTTGTACTCGGCGCGCTATTAAAAAAAAAAAAAAAAAGAACTCTGCTTACACTGAATCAATGATATTGCCTGCTCTCTCCAGGGCCCACGACATTCAGACGGACAACATAAAAGACATTGTGGAACACATAAAACCAACCTGTTGCCACTCGCAGGCAACACTGAGCAGACGACTGTTTCCATGTCTCGTAGGCACACGCATATTCAAAACGGCATTGCTAGACACACTTGTCCTCTCAATCCCACTGCTTCCTAATCCACTGATATTGGTAATTGGCTTCATTTTCTCTTTAGAATCTCGTTACCGCGATCATCTACTGCGGGGGGGGAGGGGCAGACGAAGATACTGTTGCAGAGTTCACAGGTCACACCATCACAACATATTATTACCTTTCTGTCAGCTCCAACTACAACAGCGCCACCTGCTGTCTTCTAGAACTATTTTTTTAAATGTATTCCTACACTACCAAAAAGCTTTTTAACAGGTTTAAAGGGTGTTTTTTTTAGTCTTTTATTTATAAAACCATTACTCCTGTTCATAATAGCAATAAGGCACTCCAGGTGTGGTATATCATGGGATATTGTCACTTCTCGGGTCGTTGGACGCACTCAGCCTGCGGCCTCGTGCCCAACCACCCGAGGTGTGACGATATCCCATGATATACCACACTCTGTCATGCCTTATTGCTTAATTATACCATGGACATAAGTGAACAGCCAATGAAATCATCAGACTGTCAGTTTACCACTGGTGTAAATCCTCTGATAATCAGCGGCTGTTGAATCGCAATGAGCCACTCGGAGGATGTGGGTTATTAGGGGATTTACCATGGCTGGCAAGGATTTACCCACTCAGCTGTGCCTTGTGGGAAAACCACTCCAGCCATGGTAAATCTCCTGATAACCCACCGCACTGGGTCATAATGCCGTATGCTTAATAGCGTATGGCATTATGGCGAAACCTGGACCTGTGCGCTCTCCGAGTTGGACCCCCCCGGAATTAGAATCTTTAGTGGAGGGGGTCCGGGGGGGTGCAGCCCCCTGTAATGGGAGGTGTGGGGGGCTGGAGCCCCCATAGACCAAAAACTATGGGACATCGCACAACACGACATACCTTTGCGCATTCTTCTGTCAGGTGCTATAATGACTCTCGCCATAACCCACACCTCCTTGTGGCTTATTGGTTAAACATTCAATGTAATAGGCCTTGTGAGTACTGTGCTAAAAACAGCAAAAGACTTTTAAGTTGCATCTGCAAAAAATGTTTCTCTGTACCCCAGTTTGTTTAGAGATCTCCTATGGGAGCAGTATTTTGCAGATAGAAGAATACTGTATTTGAATTTCTAGAATATGAATAAGTGTGAGATAAGGGAGGGTAGTAGTCCCTTCACTGTCCTACTATCAGGTAGATGGTGGCTAGGCCAAATGAAATGAATATCCCTGAATTTTTGAATATGTGGAAGGAGGTTGGATGGCCACCTATAAGGGTTGGGCTCCCCTGGGGTCTCTTCCAAGTGTAGATCAGCTGCACTGTCAGGTCACACACTTGGTGTATGTAAAAGAAGCAAAATAATTTGAAATCTAACTTGCTCATTCTTGCATCATTGCTGTGATGGAGAGAGCTATACATAAAACATAGGTTGCTTGTGTGAGTAAACATACTCACACATGCAACCTTTACTCCAGTACTAATTGGCTAACCCTCAAGGGAAGAGTCTGCTACCACATGTGCATTTTTGCTCCAAAAATCAGCATGGGAGTCATTGCACTGTCCTGCCTGCCTCTTCTCCACCCAACCACTAAAGCCCATGGCATCAGGAGTGGCACCACACCTCCCAGGCCCAACGGTCTTTCAGTTATCGGCACCCAACCTCCCTAATGCCATCCCCGCTGACGTTCTTGCTACTTCTACTCTAGGCCCCTTCAAGTGGATGCCTATGGAATACCTTGTGGAGCTCAGTAGGTGTGACTGTCTCACCTAGTTCTCCTCTCCACACCAGCTTTACCTGTCTAGCTCAACAAATATTGACTGCTCTTCAGTGGTTCTGCTCTTCAATGGTTTGTGACTGTAACTGCCTTTATCTAATGTGTCTCTGATAAGATCAATTTCAATTTGATTGCTTTCTTATGGCTAGCCTGCATAAATGTAAATAACTCTATGGCCTGGATATTCAAAGTGGTTGCGCATGGCGCAACAGAGTTGCATATGCGCAACCATGGAGGTGCTCCATAGAGCAATATTCAGTGGAAGCAACTGCGCAGCACAAGTGGCAGTGCACCAATGTGCAATGGGAATGAATGCATGCTCAAGGGTAGGGGTGGACCCATGAATATGCGGCACAGTGCAATATTCAGCCACCGAGCAATGGCGCAAGGGAGGAGCAACTGTCAGTTGCGTGGAGCAGACTTGAGCCTATAAAAACAGGGAGCAAGTAGGAGGAGAGCACTTCTGCCAGTGGGGAGCAGGGCAGTGGGAGACACACAGGTCAGGTGAGAGAGGAAGAGGGAGACAGAGGGAGGAGGAGAAGGACAAGGAGAACGAGAGTGTGGGAGAGAGAGAGGGAGTGACAGAGAGCATGTGAGAGAGAGAGAGAGTGTGAGAGTGCCACACAAGGAGGCCCACTGAGGGAGGGGAAGTGAGTGGGTGCCAAAGGGAGCCACCGGACCCAAGGGAAGTGACACAGGCACACACAGTGGTGGGCGACAGAGCCAGAAACCAAAACCCATCCAGGGGCAGGGTATGCATGAGGGGCACTGCCAAGCGATAGGCACTTCCCCACGGAGCCTGGGGGGGGCAGTGGAGCCGGACGCCCAGGGGGTGACAGGACAACAGGTGCCATGGCCAGTGCGGCATTCCAGATGGAGGCTGTAATGAGGGGTGTGAGGAGGCAGTAGGCAGAGCAACGTGGCCGTGGAAGGGCCCATTGGCGGTACGCCTGGAACAGGCGGTACTCTCCCCGCATCAGCTTCGATACCCATGCTGACACAGAGATCGTGGGCCATTATCACCTGAACCGGGTGATTCTGAGGCAGCACTGTGAGCTGTGCAGTGAGGAGATACAGGCACCCACTAGACGGAGCCACGCCTTGACAGTGGAGACAAAGGTAACAGCTGTCATGTGCCTGCTCACCACGGGCACCTTCCAGAGACCAACAGAGGACACCACAGGCATAATCCAGTCGGCCACATCATGGCTCCTCACACAATTCCTCAACACCCTGCTGCCACATGCTGCGGAACACATCCACTTCCCAAGCATAAAGACGGAGCATATAGCAACCATGCAGGAGTTCCACAGGGTAGCACATATGCCTGGCATGCCAGGGGCCATTGACTGCACCCATGTGGGCATCCGCATGCAACTGGCACGGAGGGGGTAGCCTACATCAACAGAAAGGGCTACCCCAGCATCAACTGCCAGGTGGTGTGCAATGCCAGGGGGTGCATAACCAATGTCTGTGCCACACACCCTAGATGAGCACATGACACCTACATCTGGCACAGCTTGGCACTGTGCCACAGGTTCGAGAGTGGGGACATCCCCACAGGACATCTAGTGGGTGAGTATGGTGAGACCATGGGCAGCAGGGTGCAGCAGAGCATGGAAGCGAGGTGGACAGGGCAGGGGAACTGCCGTGTGTGACTGGGAGGGGCATGGGGCACACTTGCAGGAGTCACTGGGCTAACCTATTTTCTCTCTCTCTCTCTCTCTCTCTCACACACAGGTGACAGTGGCTACACACTCAGGCCCTGGCTGCTCACCCCCTACCAGCACCCATCATCCCCAGTGGAAGAGCTGTATAATGAGGCACACTCCGGCATGCAGAACATCATTGAGCGTGTGTTTGGGATCCTGAAGGCATGGTTCCGTTGCCTGGACAGGTCTGGTGGTGTCCTACAATACAGCCCCTCAAAGGCCTGTGGCCTATTCCTGGCCTGCTGCGTGCTGCACAACATGGCCATTGACCGTGGAATAGCTGTCGAGGCCGATGGGGGGAACAGCACAGTGGGGATGACGGAGACGATGGGCAGCTCTCAAGGGGAGGGATCCTGAAATACGCAAGCAGCATCACCGGGCAAGACATAATAGCGAGGGAGCACCACGGGTGCATGCAGGTAGGTGGACAAACACACGTGCACAGAACTGACACAGTGGCAGGGCACACAGCCATGTGTGGCCATGGCCAGGGCCATGCACACACAGGTGCAATGCAGTGGTGGAGCGGTGCCACATGGTCACACGCAACACCACACCACACCACACTGCACTGCACAGCATCTTCACACACACACACACACAGTAGCACCCGCATGCACGTGACTGAGTGACAGTGCATGGCGTGGATCAGATGCAGGGCACCGGTGCACATGCACAACCAGTGCTGAGAAGACATCATCACGCACATGCCACACAGGCCAGCAGCCAGGCAGATGTGCACACAGGCAGCGTGTGGTGTACCACACAGCTGCCACGACCGTGCTATGCACACACACACTACACCCATGTGCACACAGGGTGGTGGCTGCAGATAGCTGACAGGGTGGCGTGCACATCAGGTCTGCCATGCAGACACATGGCTGCCACAGACACGGGAATGGCTGCGCTGTGGCTGCCCAGCAGATGCAGGCTGCTCAAGGGCCATGGGGGGGGTCTGTGACTGCCCCCAGGAGTGGGACTGCAAGACTACGACTGGGTCCTCGTAGGGGTCTGCAGGCTCCCAAACAGGCCCACACCAGTCATGCCTGGGATGCCCACAGCAGAGCCCGGCATCGACATGGATGTGGTCCCCCAATGCTGGGGCCGTGGGGTGGACATTGCACTCCACGGTGTCTGTGGCATTCGGCCATGCCCTGTGGCAGACAGTGGGGCAAGGCCGACTGAGCTCGCACTGGCATTGCGGTCCAGGGCTGCGATCTTGTCCTCCCGCAGGCATTGAATTGCCTCCAGGACCTGTGTTATGCCCCTCTCATGCTGCTCGGTTGCCTGGTGCACCTCTGCATGGATTGCCCCCACTCCAGCCACGAGCAGCACCTGTTTTTCCTTGGAGGACTGCAGCAATCGGGTGTGCTGGGCCAAGGGATTGGCGCCCTGGGATTCATGGGCATGGCGCCATCCCACCAGTGTCTTAATACCATGCTGCATGGCCCCCTGCTCAGGTGGGTGCCACACAGCGTGGCCCTCATGAGGATGGGCAATGTCGGGCACCCCGGCGGCAGACGTGGCGTCCGGCCTCCCAATGTCTCCAGCCATCTGCTGCTGCCACCCTTTGGCCTCTGTGCACCGGCCAGAGCCTGTGCGGGTGTCCCACCACCCTGCACCACTGTGCAGTACCAGGGGCAGTGGTGGGCAGCTGTTCTGCTGCCAATAGGCCACTGATCACACAGCCAGTGCAGGTGTTTGGTATGGGTGACTCCCCTCCAACAAGCCCCCCGCCGTCCAATACAATGGTCTGATCATCATTGGTGTCAGACCCTGCCCTGATCTGTGTCTCTGCACAGAGCACGCCGTGGCTGGCGTCTCGCAGGAACACAGCCAGGGCCTTGTCCACCACCACACCCGGGACATCGGCTGCTGGACAGCGGTGGTGTTCTGCAGCCTATCGGGTCCCCGGATGCCCGTGGAGGTGGATGGTCAGTCCTCCAGGGCTGGGCGGGCTACCATGACAGCTGCAGGCACCCCTGCCACTGCATGCTGGTGAGCTGGTGCTGTAAGGGAACACAGATGCATTGGAGCTGCTGACCCGACAGGCCCCCCCCCTCCACCCCCCTACCTGCCTGCTATACCTACCATGTAGTGATGGGCTCCCTCCAGTCTGGAAGCCACCACCCGGCACCCCCTCCACCTCACTACACCATATGGTGGCTGCCACCATCTCCTCCTGCAGTGTGAGCTGTGTCACAGCAGCCTGGCCCACACCTGTGGCCGACCATGTGGTCCGGATGGCCACTAACTTCTCCTTTATCTGACGCTTGTCGGTGCCCACCTTTTTCTTTCACTCCTGTGCAGACTGCTGGTGGCTGCTCTGCTGGTTCACGGCCTCCACCACTTCCTCCCAGGCTGCGGCCCTGGCCTGGGGTGTGCCAGTGGAGCCACTCAGCAAAGGCTCCCTATCGAGGTATGCCTCGAACAGGGCATCTGCCTCCACTCTCTTAAAGTTGGGCCTGCACTTCCAGGCAGGCCCACGCTCCTCACCCTCCTCATGTTTGGACATGTGTTACCTGTGGACATGGACATGTGGTTAGTGGCTGCAGCTACCCACCCCAGCCATTCAGCACCCTGTGCTGCCCCTCCCCTCGGCAGGCACAACCTACCTCTGTTGGTTGCAATACCAGTCCATGGCCTGTGATCTTGTGTGGCGCCTTTATAATGCATCGCTTGCAAATGAGCCGATGCGCAACTATAATGACATGCAAATGTCCTCATTGTGCCATGGATAGGCTGGTGAGCTAATTTGCATATGTCAGCTGAATATCGCACTGTTGCGCATTGCGCAATGGAGCGCATGTTATTGCACAATGCCGCGATACGCGAGTGCGCATTGCACGCATTTGCATTGCATATGCTGCCGCCTATTGGTGCAGCGGTGCTAGTGCACTATAGAGGCCATTGTGCCCATGCGCCATGGGCCCTATGGTGCTGGGCAGGGTGGGCGGCGGGGGTTGGGGTACGGCCTTGGTCCCCTGTCCCTTGTGCCATGGCAGCTGTGGTCAGCACATGGTGCAGTGTGTGTGGCACCACTGGGTGGCTACTGCATGTGTGTAGCAGCTGTTGATGGGCCGGGTGTGCATCCGGCCACCACTTGTGCTGCTGCGGTTCCACTGCAGCACCATGTCACCTGTCTACCGCTGTGCCATCAGGTGGCCCTTGGGCAGTGGATTTCAGCTCTGTGTACTGCTGTGGCTTGCCAGGTTGGTGGCAGGCATAGGCCCGCCCACTGTGGATGGCCAGGGTGCCACTCCAGGGGTGTGTGCACCCACTGTCCACTGTGCACAGCGGGGGCTGGGGTGCTTTGAACATGCACTGATCACCTGTCCCTTCCTCTACCATAGGTGTCCGGAGGGGTTCCAGGCTCCCTTTCTACTGCCATCTGCTGCAACAGATTATTCTTATCATGTCTCATACAATGGAGATCGCCAACCAGACCCAGTGGATCCTGCTCTGGGACCGGCACAGGGGGAGGTGCCAGGCGCCATCAGGCCATGGCCGGCCTTGACGATCACCAGCCCCCATCCCCCCTCTGTCCTCTCTTCCCCTACCTTCCCCCATCCACCTGTACAGTCCCTGACCCCCTTCCACCTACACCTACCCTCCCCTTTATTTATTGTTGCTGTTCAGCTGTGTTGCTTTCTGCCAATATATTTGTTACCTGTTTACCCTTCTGTGTCCGTGTCTGCTTTGCAGCTGGCGAGTGGGTCCATGCTGCAGTCATGTGGTGGGTGGCTGTGTGGTGCACCTGTGTCATTGGATGGTGCATGCATGGTGTTGGCATGCCCCTCGGTCAGTGGCTGTGCCATGGCGTGGCTCTGGGACGGCAGTTCGGGATGTGTGGCATGTGTGTTTGATGGGTGCCATGTGTTGGGGTGTGGCTTGTTGTTGGCTGGGGTGCTGCATGCCCTCCGGTGTGTGGTGGACTGGGGTGCCCACCCCTGTATGTCAGTGCCGCCTGTGCCCTGCGTCCTCAATGGGGGGGGTGCCAGCTGCATGCTTGTACTTCATGTGCAGTGGTGGCCTGTGTGCTGGCTGTGTCCCTGCCAGTGTTCCTGGCCTGGTACTCCTGCCTTCCTGCACTGTTCCCCCCCTTCCCCCTTGCCTGTCTCCCTGCTGTGCCTTGGCGCATCTTCCTCTGCCCCTTGCGAATCCCTGGTTATTCTATGGTGCATTTCTGGTTGCTCCCTGGCACACCTCTCACTGTGCTATGGCACAGTGCCTGCGGTATTCAGCCATGTTGCGCTGGCGCATGTTGTGGTGTGCAGCCATTGAATATCGCAGTCACTGCACCATTGCGCAGTTGACTTTCACTGCACCAGGCTTGCGCATGCCTTTGGTGCATTTCTGAATATCCCACCCACTGTATATATCTCTAAGTATGTCGCAAATGTAACTGCTATGTTTTATTGACTCTGCCTCAATGTTTGTGTTCTTCTGTGTTTATCTTACTTATAATTTATTCTGCATTGCTTGTTTTTGTCATGTTTTTTGTTACCTGAATGTGGAACCTCTGTAAAAAGAGACTTTTGACTCAAAGGTTGTAATCCGAGACTTCAAATAAATACAATAAATAAAAGTAAAGGCATCTCTGCTGGTGCTATGTAATATACTAGCTGTACTTGTCCTGAACTAACATCCAATGGTGCCTCAGTTCTTACTGTAAATTACACAGTAACAACTTCAAAGGGAATCCCTCAAAATGCATATGAATTGTGGTACCCTAACTGTGTGCAGCACACTATGGGAGCAGCATTGACAAAGATAAAGGTATTGGAAAGAAGGTGCAAAAAAACATAGAAACATAGAATTGAACAGCTGATAAGGATCACTTGGCCCATCCAGTCTGCCCATGTCTCCCTACCTACGCTATTACCTCAGACCATGCCCAATCTACATCTTTCTCCTTCCCTCATTCCTTTCCACTAGGATTCCTTTGTGTTTATCCCATGCATTCTTGAACCCCACCACTGTTTTTGTCCCCACCACCTCTGCTGGAATGCTGTTCCAGGAATTCACCTGTTTGACATCGTACTAGTGTCACTGTACTAGCGTCAGTGAGAAATACAGTTTAACACTGTTCCTATTAGTGAGGACACTGGACTTTCTATAGTGTTATTGTTTAATGGTGGCCCTTAGGCCTCTGTACCCATGTTCCCTGAATTCAGATTTTGTATTCAAAACCATGTCAGCTCCCTCCATTATGAGGGCCCCATAGTAACTGTACCATCTGGGGATCAAAGTCTACTCCTATATCTAGTGAAGTAAAACAAGTGTCTTATGAGGCTGTATTGCCTTTTAATGTCCAGCTGGCATGCAGTATCTATTGGTTTCCATAAAATTAAGTTTGGTTCTAGCAATATTTTATTTATTTAATTGAAAATTAGTGGCTAGGAGAAGCAAACTGAGTCAAAGCTTGTTTTCAGGTATCACCGGGGGGTATACAAAGTGGAGGCTTAAGTGCAATCAAGCAATTTTTCTAGCACCAGTCTCTCAGAAGTCATTGGAACTGTTTTTTTTTCTCTCTGTTGATCACGAATAATCTCATCTGACTATTAATTTTCTAAACTGGTCCATACTAATTAAAGGCAGCTGTATAGGCATCAGTGACTTCATCAGGCAGCTGTGCTCATTGCCAAAACTGAGAGCATCCTGCCACTACATAAACTAATGGAACAAAGTAACATTCAGGAGTAAGCATAGTTAGTAAATAGCAAGAGGAGCCCTATCAGTTTCCTCTGATAATGTACTGAAAATTCTGTGTCATTCAGCACCAAATGTGTGTGCAATAAAATGGCCTTTTCCCTCCCAGATGAGATGTCAGTTGCTTCACATGCCAACATATCGTCCCTTTGCTTCCATGACTTACCTGGCTGCCTGTGGAAAGCAAGAAATGTAGGAGGTAGTACAATGTGGCCTAAACTCATTTTGCACATATTTGGTTCTTGCTACTTCAAACAAAACACTATATTCACAGCAAAAGCAGGATGAAGGTTTGTATTCTTGTCAGCAGTGTTCAGTGTCTAGTTGGCTGGATTAAGCAAATTATACGCCAGAACTGGAATGAACACAACTTCTGCATTATAGCATGAACAGAGCTTATTCACATGGCCAGGACCATTTTGGAACCTCCTCTTTTTTTTATTTCCTGCAATGACCCATTCTGCCACAAGAAATGACAGTACACTACACAACAACATCCACAATCTCTTCTTCTATCTGTAGACATCAAAGCTGCCCAGTATACACGGCATAGCCTGTGTCATCTGCCGAGACCCACCCTGCCCTAGTATGCAGACCTCTAATCCCTTCCTATCTCCTGAACCACCCTGATCCAGTATGAAGACCCTTGCCCTTCTAATCTAGACATGCACCCTGATTCAGTATGAAGACCCTTGCCCTTCTAATCTAGACATGCACCCTGATCCAGTATGAAGACCCTTTCCCTTCTAATCTAGACATGCACCCTGATCCAGTATGAAGACCCTTGCCCTTCTAATCTAGACATGCACCCTGATTCAGTATGAAGACCCTTGCCCTTCTAATCTAGACATGCACCCTGGTTCAGTATGAAGACCCTTGCCCTTCTAATCTAGACATGCACCCTGATTCAGTATGAAGACCCTTGCCTTCTAATCTAGACATGCACCCTGATTCAGTATGAAGACCCTTGCCTTCTAATCTAGACATGCACCCTGATTCAGTATGAAGACCCTTGCCCTTCTAATCTAGACATGCACCCTGATTCAGCATGAAGACCCTTGCCCTTCTAATCTAGACATGCACCCTGATTCAGCATGAAGACCCTTGCCCTTCTAATCTAGACATGCACCCTGATTCAGCATGAAGACCCTTGCCCTTCTAATCTAGACATGCACCCTGATTCAGTATGAAGACCCTTGCCCTTCTAATCTAGACATGCACCCTGATCCAGTATGAAGACCCTTGCCCTTCTAATCTAGACATGCACCCTGATTCAGTATGAAGACCCTTGCCCTTCTAATCTAGACATGCACCCTGATCCAGTATGAAGACCCTTGCCCTTCTAATCTAGACATGCACCCTGATCCAGTATGAAGACCCTTGCCCTTCTAATCTAGACATGCACCCTGATCCAGTATGAAGACCCTTGCCCTTCTAATCTAGACATGCACCCTGATCCAGTATGAAGACCCTTGCCCTTCTAATCTAGACATGCACCCTGATCCAGTATGCACAACCTTGATCACCTTCCCATTTGCTGACACCCACCCTGCCCCTTAAGGCACACCCTTGCCCTTCCCATCTGTAGTCATGAACCCTACCTGAGTATACACACCCTTTATCTGCCCCATTTGCTTACAGACACTTCAGCCCCTGTAGGTACAGCCAAGATGTACATATTCTCCCCTCCCATCTGCTGACACCCATGCTGCCCAGTATGCACATCCTTGCTCATCCCATCTGCTTACACACACCCTACCCCAGTATGCACATCCAAGATGCACATCCTCTTCCCTCCTGTTACATCTATTAAAACCCACCCTGCCCCAGTATGCACATCCTTGCCCCTCCCATCTGCTGACAATCACAAAGTCCCAGCATGCTCCACATCTTCCCCCTCTCATCTTCTGTCACCCACCCATCCAACCCCAGTATGTTACATATCTCCCCCTCCCATCTTTTGTCAACTACCCAGCATGCGTCACATCTTCTCTTTCCCATCTTCTTTTACCCATCTTGCCCCAGTAATTTGCATATCTTCTCCCTCTCATCTTCGGCCACACAACCAGCCCCAGTATGCTGCACATCTTCCCTCTCACATCTTCTGTTACCGAACCTGCACAAGTATGCACATTCTGCCCCCATCTCCTGGACCCTTCCTGCCTGCATGGCATACATGCGACCCCCCCCCCATCACCACTGTCTATAAATGCCTGCCCTTTTCCATTCTGCCAGTACTACCACAGTTCATAAATACCTCCTCCATATGGCAGCTACCACCACAGTCAACAATGCTACTATTATCACTAATTTCCACACATAACCCCCTACTACACTTGATGCTCCTGCTCTGATTAACAAAATACACAGAACGCAATCTTTGCACAGAGCTGGACGCTTACACAATCCACTCTGCCTTAATATTCATGTCTCCCCCTCTGAGTCTCTGAGTACTTCATTGTCTGCTGTCATTCTCTGCTGCAGCGGCACAAGGAGCATGTGAACTTGTAGTGCTGGCAATGACTTGAGGTCAGTGGCTATATTAAGCACCAGCAGAGTGAATAGGCCAAAATGAATGTCCTTAAGAAAATTAAATGGCATATTTATTTATTATTTTTTATGTTTGGGCATTTATGGCTCAAGGGTGGTTCTGGCAGATGGGAATTTGGGTGGATATATTTTCACATTAAATATGCTAGCCAATAAAAAATACATAGGCAGTCAAACCTGTATGCCAATTGCACAGTCTAGATCTCCCCAAGTCCACAGGACACTAGGATATCAGAAGTGCAGGGGAGGGGAAGTAATCCTCAATGAACTAGTTTATCAATCTCTACTGTGGACTGGTATAGTATGTGGTCATCCCATGCAATTCACATATAGCCGATACATTTTTTATCACAATTTATAGTTATGTATGTGAGAACAATGAATGAAGACTTTTTTTAAAATGTCTGTGTCACTTGAGCTGTCTAAACAGTCCATTTACTCTGCAACATTCTGAGGTAAACAATGCCCTATTTCCATTCATTGTCAGCAATAAGACCCATTAGGGCATTGGTTGTCTGGGGTTAATATACACCTAGATGAGTAGTGAGACACAAGGTGCTTGCCTTTAGCATCTGGAAATGTATTAACCTCAGACAACCAATGCCCTGGAGTGTATCATTGCACTGATAAAATGGGTAAACTGAGAAAATTTGAAAAACAAAACAAAATGTCAACTTTCTTTACATAAAAACATACTTTTGTTTTTTGGTAAAGTAGCTAGTTAAAAATAAGCCATCCCCCCTGTGAGCAGGCACAGGTCTCTTTGTGGACTAACTGGTAGCGTGACATAGTTGCAGTTGTAAATGAATGAAATCTATTCAGTTCTATCTCAAAATTTCTTCATAGCAGGATAAATATAACATCAGCAGACTGGTACGACAACAAAATAAAATAATCAGAATGGCAAATAAACTTTATCCCATGACTTTTACATGACTTGAAAGGTGTTCTTCTCTTAACACCTGCTGGAACAATTCACAGAGCTCCCTGGAGTTCACCTCCAGACCCAAGAGCACAATCTAAACTAACAATCTCAAATGACAGTCCTTTTATACAGGGAAATGATCATGTGTTCTCCCTAACTCCACCCACATCATTAATGCTAAAGTAAAACTTCTTATTTAAACATAATTATTTTGTTTTAGCCATCTAACTAAACAGTTTATAATTCACATACACAGGGCCGGCTTTAGGGTTTGGGGGGCCCCCAGCAGATTAATGAAGTCATGGGGCCCCCCTACTTCGACATCACCCCATATGTTTATATGTAACCAATACATTTTATTGTATTTTCAGTACTAGTGGCATCTTAAAAAAATGTAAAGGGAGACCACAGTGTCAGTGCATACAGTTCCTTCTCTCACATCCATTGTTACCCATCTGCCTCTTATTGCCTGGGTCATAGCTTAGTAAGGCTTTTCATGAAATCATGATTCCACATTAAAATCTGCACAGTCCCTTGTTGCTGTTTTAAGAAGATAATAATAAAAAGATTTAAAATAATTAAGGTAAACTGTTCTAGTTGAGGCCCCCCATAAGCAGGGGGCCACCAGCGATTGCAGGGTTTGCTGGTGCCTAAAACCGGCCATGCACATACATTTATACACATATTCAGTCTACTTTATTTCAATTCCTGGCTCTTTTACAAATAGCTCTGACCATCAGGCACCGCCCCCAACAAGAGACAGCATAAAACAAAGGAACAAAGGGCTGGTCAGCACTATAGCTGTCCTGGAAGGGAGTGGTGCAAGGAGAGTCAGAAGCAGAAGCTGAAAAGCCGAAGACACACGGACAGGTGCACTTTCTGTAAGTGAGAACTGTACCACACAGTTTATATAGTTATTCTCTGAGGTGTACAATCGCCCATATAGTTTCATAACCTGCTTACTTAAACACAACTGCCAGGCTGTTACCAACATGTGCCTTAGCTGGTTGTTTCAAACAGGGAACTTTGAGCAGGAACTAATTCAAACTAACCAGTCTTTTACAAACGGTTTTACAGCCCACTACTAGTACCTTGTCCCTAGT
Organism: Neoceratodus forsteri; assembly: GCA_016271365.2. Taxonomy (NCBI): domain Eukaryota; kingdom Metazoa; phylum Chordata; order Ceratodontiformes; family Ceratodontidae; genus Neoceratodus; species Neoceratodus forsteri. The sequence goes on from CM028130.1 coordinate 1,237,473,812, forward strand.
CTTTATTTTATCAAAAGATAGGAGAGGACATGTGTATAAACTAACATTACACTGACCTTCTGCCAGGGGAAGTTAAATGTGCAACAAGCACATGTTGTATTTCAATACTTTTGCTACTGTTAATATTTACAACCACTGGAGAAGGAATGACTTCCAAATAAAACAGTCCCTTAAAGACTGAAACTTAAACAGAACAGTGACTTAAATGACTTTATTTTATTTCCCCTCACTTGCAGCCCATTCTTCCTCTTAGTCAAGCAGCGCTTGTATTCTGGTGTGCTACCAAACACCTCTAAAAAGAAGTACTAAAAGTGTTCTTTCAACCCAGGTAGAAACAGATTGCTGGTGTTGCTCATTTAAGCCCCAAATTAACTCAATTACCATGTAAAGAATCCCAACTACCTTTACACAAGGGATTCAGTTCTCCTCTCTTTAACTGAATTACCGGGATTTACTAAATGACTCACTCTTACTTCTGTCCTTCCCTTTGCTTTATTTTTTCTACCTTGCTAGTCTCCACTACACTATCTTTTAACTTAGTCTCAACTTTTAAAGCTTACATTTATTTATTTAATTTCTGATTTTACATAGTTATAGTATCAAAAGACTTTAATTAAAGCACCAAGCCCGCAAGTTCCAGGGCCCCTAATCCATCACAGAGTCACTCTGTGACACCCCCACTCTCCACCTTTCAATTAGTTTTATCTGTGGCAGAGTAAACAGAAGAGATTGCCCTGGCAAGCTAAAAAAGATAGGAAGGGATTTGTCATGGTCATCAAAGAAACACTAGGAATTAAAACTGTGAATAGTAGTTTTTTAATGTGTTTTCTGTATTTGGTAAATAGTGGATAATGACAGGAAAGAAGGATTTTTTTTCACTTTCAGTGAGTTCCATTTTTGGGCCTTGTTTAAGATTTTCAGTGAGTAAAGGTGGTAGCCATGTTTTTGGTTTTTTCATGTCTAGTGACATTTCTGTGCACATGCTTGGGAGCCTAAGGCATAGGAGGGCTTAGACACAGGGGGACAGACTGTCAATGCATAAACTTCTAAAAGTCGAAAGTGGTGAAACAAATAACTTGGTAAACTAGAATTCTCGTACACTGGCAGGCTGTTGCTACTGAAGATCCTGCTGTAGGAGAAGGTCTTCACAAATTGATGCCTCCCCCTTCACTTGGTTCACAGCGATAAAAGACATGGGCCCAGATATTCAAACTGCGCTCAAAAGTAGCGCAACAGCAGGAGCAAGTACAAACCAGTTGCGCAAATGCGCGACAGGTGCGATATTCAAACATGGAGCAGAGCAAATTGCGCAAGCAACCAACGTCTCAATATCGCACATACTGCGCCATGGCGCAACCAGGTAGGAGAGGCTGAGCCAAAATGCTGCGCCATGGCGCAACCATGGAAGCTCAGCTGAGCAGTGCAGAGCTGCCTAGCGCAGCACAGCCCCCCCAGAGCAATGGAACTGCACATCCAGGGAGGCAGGCTGGGGCCCACCGCCAGCCATGCCACACATGGGCACAGGAACTCACTGCAGAACCCACACCACACTGGCACACCTAAGCACAGCATCACTGGGGTGGGACGGATGATCCACGTGCCCATGGGGACAAGCCAACTAAAGCATAGCAGAGCCATGACACCCCAGCACAACCACTGGCAGGCAGAGAGTGCCACACCCCCGGAGGTTGACAACCACATTGCACATCAGTCCCCCTCAGACGCACAGCACAGCTGCACCGTGCCCCCAAGACACTGCTTTCATGTGCAGTGACAGGCACTGCAGGAAACACCATGCCCCCCCCGTGCCACACGGCAACCCCATGCTGCAGAGAAGCAGACCAGCCAGACCCACCCTGTGCACCCAGCAGTGGGTGGCAGCAGATGGCAAGAGCAACAGAAGGCAATGCTATGCTGGTGATACCTCCCCATGGACACACACACACACACACACACACACACACACACACATATACCCAGGACCATAGTAGCCCAGATGGCATGTACACCCCTGCAACGGAGCACCCAGAGCCAGTTGCAAAGCAGACACCAACACAGCAGTTGTACCAAAATAGAAATGTATATTGAAATAAAAACAGTGAACAATAAAGTTATAACTATGTACAAGTTGGGGGACGGGTAAAAGGCAGGGGTGTTCAAGGGGGAGGGAAAAAAACTTGGAGAGGGAAGGCAGGGTGAAAGGGATGGGTGAAGGTCAAATGAAAGGTGGGCTACGGCCCAGCAGGCTCCTGCTCCTCCCCTTGCCGTCGTCCCCTCCTATGTCTGCGCCGCCGTTCCCCCTGGTGCTGTAGGGCTTGCAGGAGCTCCCGGTTTTCGACCACAACCTGGGTCAGGCACCGCACATCATGCGCCATGCGCTGAAGCACACCGAGGCCTAGGAAAATGGGAACACAGTCAATGGCTGAGACTGACCACAACCCTGAACACCACCCAACCTGCAACCCATCTAACCCAATGTGCTGCACATGTGATGGCATGCACCCACCCACAGTGAACATGCACATGGCCATCACAAACAGGCGGCACCAGCCATGCGCACCACCGCCCACACACACTGCCCATGTCAATCACAGTACAAACTAGGCTGTCATGTGATGTTGCAACGTAGTGCGATGCCAGTTACACAGCTATGTGCCCAGTGCATGCCTGGACCACCTGTGATGCATACACAGACGTGTCGTGATGCTGCACTGTGATGCAGGTCACCTGTGTCACGCCTACATACATGGATACATAGACAGTGTCGGCGAGATAGGGCCTATGGGACACCCAGTCTGGCCATTTGGCCTTGTCGATCACTCTCTTGTCCTATAAGTCCATTCCCCTCACCCTGACCTCCAGAAGTCCCTCATGGCGAACCACACATACAGATATCCCATGACCAAGTCAGCCCCACCACATCCTCTTGCAGGGTGTTCCAAATCCACCACCCATTATGTGAAGAAACACTTTCGCATGTTCCTCTTAAACGAGCCCCTCCAACTGCATCCCATGCCCTCTCCTGGAACATCCTTTACACTGACAAATATTGTTTCCTGCACTCTGTTCCCCCTGTACAATACTTGTATGTCCCCATCATATCCCCACACCCTCCTCCCCTCCAGGGAGTACATGTTCAGTTCCGTCAACCGGTCTGCATAGGACTTGTGATGCAATCCATGCACCATCCATGTCGCCCTCCTGTGAACGCTCTCCACCCAGTCCCTGTCCATATGCAGGTATGTTTTCCGGAACTGTACACTGTACTCCAGTGTGGGGACTCACTAGTGTTTCGTCTAGTGGAACTACGACCTCCCATTTGGTTGTGTCCATCATGGTTGGTGGTCCTGCCCCCCCAGCATGCAATAGCATCCATGACGTAATGATACTCACACTCCTCCAGCAGCTCGGTCTGCCACTGCTGCTGCTGCTGTTGCTGCTGCTGATGCTGCTGCTGATGTTGCCCAGATGGCCTGTGGCACTGGGGCCCTGGCATGGCCCACATCAGCCTCGTCAGCGCCCTCACCATCCGGCCTGTGGGAGACATATGGTGAGACAAACATCAGTGTGACTCAAAAGCAGAGTGCCCCTGCCCCAGTAAGACTGCCTGCCCACACAGCCATAACCATCCATCGCACAGCTGCACACTGACACACCGTGCACAGCCACCCGGGCACACACACCCTACGAGAATATAGGTGAATAGATGGTACACTCACGTGGCCTAGGCACCAGGCCCGCCTGGCATGGGAATGCAGCCGCGTTAACAGTTCCGGTCCCTCCGGCGGAGATCACTGTACCGGTGCGGCACTGCTCCAGAACCCGGCCCAGCGACCCCACCAGGTCAGTGGCCACTTGCTGCCACACATGGGTCCTAGGACCAGTGAGGGGGGCCTCACCATATAGTCCCTCATAGTGGGGCTCCACTAGGGCCACCAGGTTGGCCACTTCAACTGGGCTCCAGGACACCGCCCTCCTCCGAGCCATGGCCCCAACTTTACAGCAGGCAATATGGCGCCCCGCTGCGCTGTGACCCCACGTGGAGTTGTTGCGCAATAGACCAGCACAGGCTCCAATCGCGCTGTTCGCACAGTGCCGTCACTTTACATGGCGCTGTAACCAGACAGCGCAATAGGGACGTACACATGGCATGCCCACAGCGCCAGGGGTCAGAGGGCATACACAAGGTCACGGCAATGACGCAAGGCTACGCACAGCACCATAGGATGTATAGACATCCTGCACGACTGCTAAGCAGAGCACCAGTGCCACAGTGGACTATCGCGCAGAAGTGCCACAGAGCCATATAGTGCCCAGTGCTGTAGCGCCACTGGCACAATGGTGGCCATGGCCAGAATCGCCTATCGCGCTCAGCAGGTCTGCAGCGCGATCGACGCATGCGTAACCTGTCTGGGCATGCGCAATGCAGTGTAGCACACAGCCAGAAACATGCGCCATCGGCTCAGCCGGACCTTCCCTATTGCGCTAAGCGCAAATACGCGATATTCAGCCGACATATGCAAATCAGTCGATCAGCCATGCAAAGGCGCAGTGGCGCGCGATTAGCATGTCATTAAAGTTGCGCCACACCTCATTTGCATGTGTTGCGCTATAAAAAGTGCGACACTGGGTTGTGGCGGCCAGATTTGGTTGTTGCAGCTGAGAGGTGAGTTACATGCTGTGTGATGCTCAGGACAATGCTCATGGGCAGGGTGCTGGAGGATGTCACAGGTTGAGGGGGCTGAGCATGATGAGGGCACTTAGAAAGGGGCAGAGGGCACCCTTTCCATCAGTATCTGCCATGCGGCGAGGAAAGGGGGGGCTTCGGCCCCCCGGCCTGCAGCTATGCTCATGGGGAAATGCTGTGGACTGCACAGTGACAGGTGTCCACTTCCACCCATACAGATCAGCATGAGTGACGAGAACCAGGCCGAGGCTGTGGACGGCGGGCGTAGGAGGAGGCCGAACTTCACCACAGCAGAGACCGAGGCCCTCTTCCAGGCCTACCTGGAGGATGAGCCGCTTTTGAGTGGGCGGAGGGGCACCCCTCAGCAGCGTGCAGCTGCATGGGAGGGGTAGCTCTGGCCGTCAACCTGCAGAGCCACCAGCGCTCTGCAGGAATCCCGCAGAAGATGGGGACTGACCACAGGAGGCTGAAGGAGAAGGTGGCAGCCTTCAGGAGGCACGTAGCTGCCACTGGTGGGGACCACCAGTGGTGTTGCAGCTGACCCGACCGAGGAGACACTGGTTGCGGCCATGCAGCCGAGTGCCATTGCGGGTGTTCCTGGCGGAGGATTCCAGACAGGTGGGAAGCCCATCACTGCAGGTATGTCATGGTGATGTTGTGGGGGCTGTTGTTCACATGCACTCACATGTACTCTCTTTCTGTTTCAGATCCTGTTCGTCTGCAGGAGGCGGTGGTGGTGGGTGCTGACAGTGAGGCAGACCTGCTGGACCAGGAGGAGGGACCTTCCACCTCCGCCAGCAGCCTGCACGCACTGCAGCAGCAGGCCGACTGGGCCGACAACTCCGCCCGGCAGTGATCTGGGTGCAGGGGTGCACAGCCTGTGTCACAGCAGTTTGGCATGCAGGTGTGCCAGCATGCTGTGCCTATAGCAGTGGCACGCACGGCACTATTGATGATGGCAGGCCTGCAATGGCCAGTGAGAGTGTGTGTCCCAGAGGACACATGGCAGGCCAGCATGTGCCCTGGGCCGTCCAGCTCCACACCTGTGTACCAGCATGCTGGCACAGTCACAGGCTGGGCCTGCCAGCACTGGTGGGGCAGCATCGGTGGCTGAGCAGGTGTCTGGCACTGTTGACAGCACAGGGGTGGAACAGGTGGACCTGGGGGCTCACCAGTTGGAGGCGGCAGCAGCAGTTGCACACCAGGCCTGGGGGGACAGCGTCAGGCAGTGGCACTTGTCCACCGCCCTTAGATCAGCCCATACCTGGTCCTGGTGAACAGCGGCCACCCTCAAGGGGTGCTGTGCACCAGGACCATCCACACCCTGGGGGTCACGATGCCATTGGGGCACAGTACCCTTTGGACGCGCACACCCGCCTGCTGCAGGAGTCGGTACAGCTGCAGGGGCGGGTTGCAAGGTCTGTGGAGGCACTGACTGTGTCCGTGGAGTGGCATAGCAGGGAGTGTGCTCGGGACCGGGCCGAGATGGTCCATATGCGGACGGATGTGACCGCTGCCATCGATAGGCTGACCCAGGCAGTGGTCTCTGTGGCGACCGCATTGACCACACTGTCTGGTGACCCTGTACCACGCACCCCACACAGTGCGCACTCCACTCCCCGTTCCCGGCGTTGTGTGACACCAGGCCTGTCGACGCGGGTTCTGCTAATGGGCATCCGAGGCACCCTGGTGCAAGTTTCTTCGATGGGATGCAGACCCTGTGCGGGCAAGGTCGCGGTCACGCACTGGGACCTTGGTGGTGCAGTAGTGCCACCCGATGTGGCCCCTGCGCACCTGCCAGTGCTGCTAGGCCACGGCGGGCCAGCACGCGCATCCGTGGTGGCGTGGGACAGTGCTCCCTGACTGAGCTGTCTCCCAATGCAGGCCCTGTCTGGTGCTGCCCTGTGTGCAATGTGTGTCATGGTGGGCAGTGCACTGCTGGGTGCTCTGCTCACCAAACTGACACCACGGACCACCTGCACCTCTCCCAACTGCTGTCCACAGGTGCGTGCGGATGATGATGCCTGCATTGCACTGTACACCAAGGTGCAAGGTTGCCCAGGTCCTGACACACGTCGTGGACAGTCCAGGTGGTGAGGTGGTTGGTGGTGCTGTGTGATAGCGTGTAATTTCCGCAGTGCTGTGCTGCTGCCCCTGTATGCTGCCTGGTGTGTGTGTGTGTGTGTGTTCATTTGAGTACTCACCCCTCTCTGATGATGTGTTGGTATGCCTAGACCCTTCAACTCCCCTGACCTTCATGCACGGTGTGTTCCCCTGTGTGCCTGTGGTTTGCGCATAGACAGTGTTGCCTGCACATGTCCCCATGACTTACCTGTGTTGGGCGTAGTGCTCTTCTGCAATGGTGTCCCGGTGCAGCTGGGCCTGCCGTGTCAGTCGGGGGTCCCTCCGTCCTGGGGGGGTGGCTCATCACCCATATCACCGGCGCCACTGGCGTCCCCATCGCTGTCCCCCTCTTGGACCTGTACGGCTATCCCATGGTCTTTGGCCATGTTGTGCAGGATGCAACAGGCCAGGAATATCCCACAGGCCTTTTGGGGGCTGTACTGTAGGAGCTCCGCCGGTGTCCAGGCATCGAGGCGTGCCTTGAGTATCCGAACACCCGCTCTATGATGTTCTGTGTTGCGGCATGTGCCTCATTGAAACCGTGCTGCGCTGGGGTGCGTGGGCGCCGGTATGGTGTGAGCAGCCAGGAGCGGAGTGGGTATCCACAGTCACCTGTGTGGAGATAGTGGAGATCAGTGTTAGGTCAGGTCCATATTGCCCATATCCTTGTGTGCCACTACCATGGCACCTGTGTCACCCCACCCTTGCACAGAGTTTGCATTCCATACATGTGTACTCACCCACTAGATGACCCATGGGGATGTTCCCACTCTCGAATCGATGGCACAGTGCAGATTGGTGCCATATGAAGGCATCATGTGCTCCGCCAGGGTGTGTGGCACAGAATTGATGATCGCCCAGTGGCATCACACACCACCCTGGCAGTTGACACTCGAGAAGCCCTTTCGGTTCCGATATGCTTGCCCGTCAGGCAGGTGAAGCGTCTTGAATGGCCACAAGGGGTGCGCTATGGCACCTAGCATGCCAGGCATTTGTGCTACCATGTGGAACTCCTGCATGTTTGCTGTACGCTCTGCCACGGTGCTGGGGAAATGGATGTACTCCGCAGCATGAGGCAGCAGTGCGCTGAGGAATTGGGTGAGGATGCGTGACGTGGCCGACTGCGTAATGCCTGTGGTGTCCCCTGTCGGCCTCTGGAAGGTGCCCGTGGCGAGCAGGCACATGCAGGCTGTCACCTTGGTCTCCACGGACAGAGCATGACTCCGTCGTGAGGGTGCCTGCATCACATCACTGCACAGCTCACTGAGCTGTCTCAGTATTGCCCTGTTCAGGCGGTAGCGGGCCACAATCTCGACATCGCTGTACAGCTCGTAGCTGATGCGGGCCCGATACCGCCTGTCGGGCGACCCGACGACGGGCCCCTCCACGGCCACGTCCCCCTGCAGCATGCTGTCTCACCCCTCATTACAGCTTCCATGTGGAAGCTGACACTGTCCATCTCCCTGGCTCCTGCCCCCAGCTGCTGTTTCTGTGTTACCCCACTGCCCCCTGCTGCTTCCACTGCACGGCACCCCACTGGCCTCTCTGTCCTCCAGGACCCACTGTCCCTCTCTGCCCTTCCTGCTCCTGTCTCTGTCTCTGTCTCTCTCCCCGGTTTGCGGCCTGCTAGAGTTCTTGGCGCTCCCTTGAACCTTTTATTTTGGCTCACATCGGTGCAACGCATCCTCCGGCTGAGCCACTCTTGCGCATTGCGCAAGTGTTCAAATATCGCATTGAGCACTTTATGCATGGACCCGCCCCCTTCGGTTGCGCATGCCTTCATTTCCATTGCGCTGTGGCTCAGCATGTTTTCGGTGGCGCAACTGGCCCCTTCTCAATATCGCAGAATGGCGCATTTTTGGGGTTGCGCACGCGCAACCCTGTTGCGCATGGCGCAACCCTTTTGAATATCTGGGCCATGATTTATAAATCACGAAAGGCTACGGTATGATATAAAACTGCTGACTGGTGCAGCGGCCGGTGGATGGAGGAGAATGTGTGGCGGCAGAGGAGGGGATGTTTAGCTAGCCTGTGTAATTTGTTATCTAATTTTAACATTTTTTAATATATGCCAGCTTCCCAGAGACCCTTTTCTTAATCTAGAGGGAGGTGAGTTAACGGGTGGGGAATGCTGCTTTAACATTCTTGGTGCCATGTTGTGGCTGATAAATAAATTATGCTGAAGACTGTTCAGCCTTATTTGGTGAACACTGAACATAACCACTAGGTACTGCTGAACTCTGAAAGCCCCTCACCGAAATCCTTACTCAGCATGTCCTCCCTCCAGCAGTTTTGCTTTTCTTCTGCTTCTATTGTTATGTTTGTTTTGAGGCAGAGGGTGAGCAACTGTTTGGCAGGGGCCTCCTGACGAAGGGGTAGCACACCCTGAAGCTCCGAGGCAGGTTTGAGAATGTGGGGGCTTGCAATTTGCAATGTTGCACTAAGAATGTTTATTCTGTCTTACAGATTGTAAATTACATTTTTTTTTATCAAGAACCTCAGTAAAACTTATTTTCTGAAATTGTTTTCTTACTATGGTTTGTGTGTTCTCTGCTTGCTCGGCAGGGATAGGTGCATCTCGCTCTTTTCAACTACACAAAGTTTCTGCCCAGCAAACAGAAACAAGTGTTTGTCAATGCCAAATGTTTCCTTGCATGGTGTATGTGGCAGGGGTGTAATGCCTGAAGCAGGTCTGAAAGTAGGATAGTTCCAGAAACAGACTGCTAGAAGAAGCCGTAATACACAAGGATGAGGCAGAAATGGGAGGATAAACTTTCCTGTCAGCAGAATGTTGAACCCAATTGTCATAGGCATTATGCCCCGAAAGATCCAGTTAAGTGTACTTGGCAGGGTAGAACCCAAAGGCCCTTTCCTGGGGTGGAGAAGCCATGGGATTTCATTGTCTGGGATGAGGTTGCCTGTGATGTAGCTGATGAGCAACCTGCCATGGCCCCAGGGAAAGACAGGAGCATAAAGAAGGTTAAAAAAATGTATCTATGTGGCACCAGGCTGCAGGGAACCATTCAGCAAGCTGGAAGCCCATGTTCGCGAGTGAGTACTGGATGCCAGGAGAAGACACTATCAGGAGAAAATTGTAAGTGTTGCATATACATAATAGAAGTGTATCTGCAATATAGCATAATTCTTACTTTGTTTAATATTGTGTTCATCAGGCCAGCCCATTGGTGCAGTAGTAGGCCAGCAATGGTGACAGTATCAACCAGGGTTCAGGATGAAGGCCAGTTCACTGGAGGGCTGGCCTAGGAGGGGAGGATTGAGTGTCTCACAGGATTCTCTCCTCTCCTCTCCTCCCCTGGGCAGGAGGGTGAACTGACTGTCACCGTGTAACTGCAACCTCGGTGATCACAGGTGGCAGTGCAGGCTAGAGTGTGCACAATGGCAGGGAGGGTCACAATTCACTGGGCCATTCCTGACATAATGTGCCCCATCAGGCTCTGGCATGTGCATCCTGGGGGAGGGGGTGGGCCTAGAAAATGGGGAAAAAACCTTACTATCGCAGAATGATGGCCCTTACAGAGCTCGTAGCCCACACCTCCTGACCCAAGACGTGACCTTTCAGAGGGACTTGGTTCACCCTGAAGACCTACATCTCTACTATGGGTGCACAGCAGGAGAACAGGTAAGCCCTGGGCGGGGGTGGGGTGGGGTTGGGTCTCCGTGGTACCTGAAGCAGGCTGAGAGTGAACAAGGGAGGCAAAGAAAAATAGATAACTATACTGTATATATATGCACACACACATATATATATTATATGTATTATATTTATAAACTGTAAAAAACATAGTTCATGCATCAGTTAGGGTTAAACCGTCAAAAGTAGGGAAATAAGGCGATAGGATTTCCAACCCTAACACTGCCCCCTCCCACCGACACCCAACCTGACCACATCACCCCACACCCACAGACCAACAGGCATTGGGGTGTGCTTTGAGGGTGTTGGGCTTAACTCTCACCCCATTCCAACTGTAAGGAAGCTGAGATGGTGTAGTATAGGAGAACTGGCTGAGAGTTAGGCCCGACATCCCCAAGGCACACCACAGCAGCTGCTGGTCTGTGGAGGGTGGAGGTAGGGTGGGGTGGTTGGGTTGGGTGTCAGTGTCGGTGGGGGGAGGTGTTAGAGTTGGAAACCCTAACACCACATTTCCCTACTTTTGACGCTTTAACCCTAACTGATGCATTAACACATTTTTTTGCAATTTGTTTCCTTACGTTTTGAGATAGCATAATAGTACCTTTATTTTACTGTGGGAGCACAGGGTCCTTCAGACCCTGCACTCCCATCCCTCGACAGATGTACATATGTATCTAGCTGTGGAAACGCAGGGGCCTCTGGCCCCTGTGCTTCCACCCATCAAGTTATGAGCAGGTGTAGTGAAATTGCAACAAATAGTCATAGCTGTGCCATCTTAAATAATTTTCACCCCAAATGTTCAACATAACTTTCTTATCACCTCACCGCATGTACTCAGTACAGAAATGTTCTAATACCCGTCGAAATGTAATTCTGCGCAACTGTAACGCCATTCTGTGCCATAGGTGCAGAAAAACATTTTTGGCAGTATTTGAAAAATGACAGCTGTACTATTCATGAGGTGTTGTGAGAAAATGGCAATGTTGAAAATTTGGAGTGAAAATATGACAAACTGCGAAAGTTACACCCATGCGTAGAAAAATTCCAATGACCGCATAACTTGGGCATTTTTAGGTATTTTTGCACCAAATTTTTAACATGGGCTTTTTGGGACCCTGTCTCATGAACACTGGTACTGTCATTTTGTTAAGCAGTCCCAAAAGGTGATTTTGAACAGCAACTGTGCCATTCTTTGCCACAGGTGCGAAAACATGTTTCAGGCAGGATGTGAGAAATGACAGCTGTACTGTTCATGAGGTGGTGTGAAAAAATAAGTATGCTGAAAATCTGGAGTGAAAATATTGTAAATTACGAACGTTGTATGCCTGCATAGAAACGGCGCAATTCACACTCGTAACATAGGCATTTTTTAACATTTTTGCACCAAAATTTCAACATGGGCTTTTTGGGACCTCTCCTCATGAACAATGTCACTGTCATTTCATTAATTGGCCCCAAAAGGTGATTCCATGCAGTGACCATGGAATCACCTCACGGGTCCGATTAACAAGATGAAAGTGACAGTGTTCATGAGATGTGGTCCCATAAAAGCCCATGTTGAAAATTTGGTGCAAAAATGTCAAAAAATGGCCAAGATATCAATGTAAGTTCAAAATGTCATTGACTGCCATTATACAGTGCTTACCTTGATGCTTCAGTTCGCAGTTGGGCTTTGAAGAGTGCAGACGTGTCCTGGTCCAGAGAAGATGACAATGCTTGACCTCCGATGGTAAGTATAGGGTAAGGGGGGTGGGGTTGTGGGGTGCTCAGTGGGAGGGTCAGGATGGGGGAGGGGTTGGCAGGGATGATGAGGGACGTTTTTCTTTTTTTCAGGTTTACCAAAAAAAAAAAAAAAGACGTCGAAGGACTGTTTTCTTTATTTTAGGGATACATTGGAACAAGGATGGCCGGTGGAACTGCATACAGAGGGAGGGAGTGGGAGGGTTATTTTTTCATATTAACAGGGACCGGGGAATGAGGGTCACGGTTGCTCTCTGTCCCAGTAATGGCACTCTCGCTGCCACTTTCTCTGCTTCTCTGTATGTGCTGTGCACTTCCACTGGGCTACAGGAAGACAGAGAGAGAGTCAGACTGACAGCAAGGTGCCGCAAAAGTCAGCAGCAATAAAATGGATGGCAACTGAGCTTGGGCACACACACTGTACTCCACTTCTCTGTTTGGGGGGGGTGGTGACACTGTCTCTGACTGGGAAGGGTTGGACCTACACATATATGCTGCACTGGAAGCATCTCTCGCTGTTGCTGTGTTTGTCTCAGGGGCGGGGGGAGTTGACACCTCTGAGGGGCGGGCCACCCACTAGTGAAATGCTTGTACTTGCCACATCTCTGCATATTGCTGTCACTGTTTGGGGTCTCTCTCTCTCTCTGCTCTGTCCCTGATGCTGGTGCCACTCACCACCTCTTTCAATCCTGTGCACTCTCTCTCCGGGGGGGGGGGGGCTGGTTGCTGCCTCTTCTCCTCGCCATCTGTCCCTGCAGCTCATGTCTCTTGCTTGCCAGCGGCATTATGTAAATGAAAGTATTGAAGTGCTGTCTCCCATTGGAGTGCTTCATTTCTTCCAACTAGAGAATGGCTTCCAGCTGTGAAATTGAGACTAGTGTCACAGTCTGGTTGTGTTTTCATTGGTCTGTCAGGGTCGAGCCCACTGAGACTGCTCTACATTGGACTTGTCCCTGACACACCTCTGAAATGTCGTTCTACCGCAAGATGTTTCTTGCACACATGCAAAGAAACATAAAAATAGTCACGATTAGCATGGCTAATTATCGGTCTGTCACTGTTGTGCTCACTGTAGCTTCAGCTGCATTGGACACACCTCTGAAACCCTGTTATTGTAACAAGATGTTCACTTTGCACTGCATGCACAAGCAAACATAAAAATGTAAGAAAAACATCCTAACAGGCCTTTGAAAATAGACAGTCTCTGATCTGCCATTATTTTACCTGAGATAGTATACCCAAAGAAATAGATAGAACTGGTCCAAGACAAACTGACCAGGGTGGATAGCATTAGAAGGGTAGAGGAAAAATGGAGGGCAATCAAGGGGACCATTCTTGAGGCAAAAAAGTCAAGCATGAGAATTGCTAGAAAGCTAAACATACACAAGAGACCAATATAGTTCTAAGAAAGGGTCAGAGAATCAGTGAAGGCCAAGAAAAAGGCTTTCAAGAGAGTACAAGAAAAGCAGGGAGAGGAGGAATGGGGAGAGTACCAAATAAAAACCAGGGAAGCAGAGGACGGTCAGGGAGACAAAGGCAGACATTGAGCTGCATATTGCGGGGAAGGAGGCAATTCTTTAGATATATTAAGAAAAAAACAAAACAGGGAGGGGTATTGTAAGGCTACTGGAGGGTTGGCTGGTACTAGAGGAAAACAAGTTAACAAAAGGTTAACAAAAAGCAGCCATCCTTAACGATTAAGTTTGCTCTGTCCTCACAAGGGAAGACAGCAGCCCCTGCCTGAAAGTGACATCAAGGCCCTGTCAGGGGTACTCCTGAAGTGAGGCAGATGATATCTACCAAAGAAAGGGTCTAGAAGGGGCTTGAAACCCTAAAGGTAGATAAAGCCCCAGGGCCAGACGGGATGCACCAAAGGGTGCTGTAGGAATTGGATGTGGAACTGGATTAGTCCTAGTAGGGCTATCTAGTAGCTTACTTCTGACAAGGGTAGTTCCAAAAACTGGAGGGCAGTGGACATAGTCCTGCTACACAGGGAAGGGGAAAAGGGGCAATATTGGAATTACAGACCTGTCAGCCTTACCTTTGTAGTGGGTAAACCGATAGGGTCACTAATCAAAGAGGACCTTGTGGGCTATATAGAGAGCAATGAGCTACAATATAGTAAACAGCATGGGTTTGTGGCAGGGAGGTCTTATCAGACCAACCTATAGTTTTCTTTTACTGAGTAACAAAGGTAGTAGATAAGTACCATGCTGTGGACTTACTCTTCTTCAATTTCAGCAAGGCTTTCGACTTGGTGCCACACAAAAGATGGCTGAAGAAGCTGGAGGATTTGGGCACAACTAGGAATGTAGTTAAAAGGGGAGGAAACTAGTTGAAGAAAAGACAACAGAGGCTGGAGATATATGGGGTCAAGTACAGACGGTTGTAAAACATTTGCAGGCATGAAATCTGCACTGTCAAAAGTGTTTTGTGCCATGAAACACTGATTGCTTCAGCGAAAAATTCTAGATCTCTCTGGAAATACATCACGGGCCTGGTTGGAAGCTCCTCTAAGCAGCATCCCAGTGACATACTGGTAGGTGAAGTACACTGCATCAATGCAAAGACAACTGTTGATGCTTTCATGAGGCAATTCATAGACCTTACAGATTTCACCATTCAGTTTCTATCCTCCAGTGAGAGGACTCCACTAGCAGCTCATGGCCCCCCATCACTCCTCACAAACATCCTCCATTTCACCTCAAGGTTTGTGATGACCAATACCATCTTCCAGCTCCTAACAAAACCTCTCTGCATATCAGAGCACTGGCTGTGATAGCCTTGAACATAAACTACTGAGAATTGGTTACCCCATCATAGCCCCTGTGGTCAAGCATAGCTTTAAACTCTCACTTGTGTCTGGCACTGTTCAGGACATTTGGAAGCTTGCTAGAGTTGTCCCTGTCCCAAAGGGTGAAGACACAAGATGTCTCAAATATGATGATCTCCGCCCTTAACAAGCTACTTGAGTGTGCTGTGGCTAACCAACTCACTAAAAACCTCTACACCCACAAAATCTTAACACCTGAGAAACATGGTTTTCACAAGGACTATAGTACCACCACTGCTCTCACTACTGTGGTCACCAGCATTAAATCTGCCATGGACCAGGGTCAGTTCACTGTAGACATCTTTGGTGATCTGCCAAAGGCCTTTGATTTGGTCAACCACAATCTCATATGTTCCAAATTGCATGGCATGGTCCCGTCCATGCATGCTGTCACGTACTTCAGGCACTACCTGTCTAACTGATGACAAGTTGTCAGGTTCAATGGTTCCATCTCTGAACCAGCCCCCATGAAACATGAGAGACCCCAGGGCTCAGTTCTTGGGCCGCTTCTCTTTTCATGGTTTATAAACAGCCTCCCTGCTGTTATCACTACACATATCGCCACACTGTATGCTGATGATCTGGTGCTCCTTCACAGTTCGAAGAAAAAATTCAGAGAATACCTTCGAGCACAAATGCTCTTTTACAAAGGTTCCACATCAATAGCAGAGATTACAAGGTAACATAGCAAATACTGCAAGTGAGTTCCAGTGGAATGAAGTCAAACAAGTACCATGTAGACGAACAATTGCATACAATTTTACATCAAGGCAGGTAGACAGAATCAGTGTAAAACAAGCATAGTAGTGGTACATGGCCTGAGAGTCAGGGTCTCACAGAGGTCTAAGTGTATACCAGGAGGGACTTACTTTGGATGATTAGCAGTTACAGCTGCACTGAACTGTTAGGGTTGCCCATAGCATTCCCTTAAACTGGTCAAACCTAGGTAGATTAAGCAGGGTATCAGGCAGCTCATTTAACCAGCCGGTGGCCTGAACAAAGAACATAAATCTTATCAGCTCCCTTCTATCAGAGGACTTCCATAAACTGCATGCCTGGTCTATCCAAAACAAGTTGGTAATGAGCACTAAAAAGACTCAAACCATGCTTCTTGGGTCACTTGCCAAACTTAAACTGTCCCGCCCTTGTCCATCAGGTGCACAGATTGAACTCCCCTGAAGGTGGCACCTTCCTTTAAATATCCTGTTACACTTGATCTGCACCTTGATTTCTCCCTCCACATTCACAATGTTTTTAAGACAGTCAATGCCAAGTCTGGTCTGGCATATCAGGTTAAGGACTGCCTCATGGCCAGTACCTGATTAGCCCTTGCCAGGGGAGTCCTACCCTCCTTCAGCTATGGTCTCATATTCTTCACTAATGCCTCCAAATTGCTGCTTTCCAAGTGGAAGACCACTTACAATAACATTTTCAGATTTTCCCTCTCTAAACGGAGCAACCCATAACAGGCTTTGGAGAAGGTCTGGTGTTACACAATGACAGCAGACCAAACATAGATACATAGATGTTGACAGCAGATAATGGCCTACGGCCAACCTAGTCTGCTCATTTGCATACTTAATTGTGTTTCTTCAAGCTTCCCTTTGCCCCCCCCCAACTACCAGGATCCCCTTATGCCTATCCCATACATTCTTAAATCCTGTAATCGTTCCTGCCCTCACCGCCTCCTCCGGCAGGGCATTCCATTTGTCCACCACCCTCTCTGTGAAGAAATACTTCCTCACGTTTCCTCTGAACCTCACTCCCTCTAGTTTCATCCCATATCCCCTAGTTCTGGAGCATCTTTTTCTATAAAAAATTGTTTTCCTGCACCTTGTTCCTCCCTGTGAGGTACTTATGTGTCTCAATGTTATCTTATCCCCTTTTCCCTCCTGTCTTCCAGGGAGTATATATTTAAGTCTTTTAGCCTATCCTCATGGGTTTTGTGATGTAATCCCTGCGCCATCTTAGCTGCCTTCCTCTGAGCTATATAATCCTAGTATCACAATTTATTTGAAAAGCAAAATAAGCAATATATATATTTACTTGAGTCCTGGGGAGGTGTATTCAGTTGCCTGGATACAACTGGATGAAAGGTGGGAAGTGTAGTTCTCCGATAGCCCCGACACTACACTTACATTGCTAAATTCAAGAGAGACTGTGTTTGTTTTTTTAAGTCCACAGGCAAGGTAGCCTGTATTTTATTTGCCTGGGTGAATTTCACAGTTATTTTATATTATTATTTTTTTTTTAATCATACTTTGATTTTGCACTTCTGCAAGCGCTCCGGTAGACATCCAGCCACTGGCCCCCACCGACCTGAAGGACAGCAGGCTCACTCGATGCGCGAGGGTCCAAGCACGGCCGACCATTACCGGACCCCCCCCGACGTGATTCCATGACAGGCCTCCAGGTCGGCGGGTGCATGGCCATCATGCTGCTCAGTCGTGCCCAGCCCTTTTTCCACCTTGGTTTTTGTCCCCCGGAACCAGCAGTGCAATGATGTGCTGTATTTATGCAAGCGTCTTGCTGAACTCCTCCCCATGCTGGCGCTGCGCCTTGTGCTTCTCCTGGTCTTCACCAGGGGACACCCAAGCACGATGCAACCCCATGAGCCCACCTCAGAGGAAGGAGAGCAGTCCTGGGATGCTCAATCCAACCTCTCCCCAGCCAGCCCCCGGCGGCCCGAGTCCATTCCCAAACCCGGGTCACCAGCGTGGTGCGAGGTGTGATGTCCAGCGCCTCAACCCTCAGCGCCACCGGGCCGGGCCAGTTATTTTATATTATTTTGAGTTTTTGGAGGTCGAAGGCTGAACTATATCCCACATGACCCATGAACTCTACTTGCTGGTTCTGAGTCCATAAAATGAGCCCAGTAGTGGGCAGGGCATGTTTGGAGAAGGTCTGGTGTTACATAGTGGCAGCAGACCAAGCGAGAGTTATATAACTCTTGTATCACAAGTTACTTGAAAAGGAAAACAAGCAAGATATTTACTTGGGTCCTGGGGAGATGTATTCAGTTGCTTGGATACAACCAGATGGAAGAAGAAAGGTGGGAAGTGTAGTTCTCAGATAGCCTTGACACTATCCGCATATTGCTAAGTTCAACGGATACTTTGTTTTTCAAGTCTGCAGGCAAGGTAGCCTGTATATTATCTACCCAGGTGAATTTTTTGCCATAATTTATATTGTTTTGTGTTTTTTGGAGGTGCAAGGCTGAACTATGTGGTCATGTGACCTGTGGATTCCACTTCCTGAACCCAAGTCCATAAAACAAGCCTAGTAGTGAGCAGGGCAGGTGTGTACGGGAGAGCATGCGTGGAGACACACACAAAGACAAGTGTGCATCATATGTACGTCATACACCCATGTCTGGTGAGTCAGGTGGGACAGCGGGCTAGGTATTTTGTTGAGTTTATTTTTCCCTGTGTGTACTAGTTATAACTGATTGTATATTGTTTTTATTATAAACTTGTTAACTAAGCAACAGTGTTGGAATCCTCAGTGCTCTCTTGCATTATGTACTGTAGTTCATTACATCCTGTTTACTACATGTAGCAGGGCCCAATTTGCTTACAAAGGGGACTCTATAAAGAGTCATCATATTTTCTGTTACAGATTTTGAGAGGCGCCTCAGTTTGTTTTTGTAGTTTAGACTGCACCATGCTTGTTTTGTGTGTCCTTTTGCTTTTAACAGCTTAAATAGCAACAACAACAAAAAAATTATCTTTCCCGCTGGTGCTACAGAGTATTTAATAATGGATTTTTCAGACTTTTTTACAGACAATTTCCTAGAGAGTTTTTGCAGGGAGGACTCCATTGTCAAATGCATAAAATGCTAAATGTATCTGCCTTTCTCAAATGTCCACTGTGATACCCCCTACGATTAATGAGACACAATTCATTTGTGAAAAGTGTGCTGAATACAAAAATTTACTGAGCAACTTTAATCTTGTTAAAATAAAATCAAACAGGAGTCTCATCATAGCACTTCTGAGCCAAGGTATAGAAAATCATCTGTATCTGATAAAAAAAAAAAAAGGCTCTGAAATGTTAGTGGTGAATCTTATTGTTCAGAAAGTTGTGGGCAGTCACCAAGAAGGTCTAGAGATGATGTCACAGAGGATCATAATGATGGTTGGTGTCAGGCTAAAAAGAATGTATTCAAAAAAGGTAGAAAGGCAGTGGGAAGTGAAGAACTCCACCTTTTTAACAGGTTCTCAGTACTGAACGAGGATCCTGAGTGTTCAAATAATTCCGTACCTCATTTTAATCAAGAGAACCAGACTAATAGCAACCATTTTCAGAAACTTGTTTTTGGGGATTCCGTCATATATTTTAGTGATACACATGTTTGCAATAAAGACCAGTTGAATACAATGGTGTGCTGCCTTCCTGGTGCCCATATTTCTGATATAAGGGAAAAAATAAATAAGGTTAAAGTAAGTAAAAATTCAGCAGTTATCCTACATGCTGGCACTAATGATGTATGAAAAGCTCATGAAAGTATGTCTGTCATGACCTATTAACTTTAGGAAAATAAATAAGGGAAAAGGGTTGTAACATGGCCATAGCTGCAATCTTTCTGAGTCCAAAAGCTAATACTGAAAAACATTGTACAATTATGAGAATGAATATTAAACTCTCGAATTGGTGCAAGAAAGAGGGTATTATGTTTCTTCATAACTGGAATATGTTCTGGGGAAGTTCAACCCTATTTTCTATGGACATCTCAACAAAAAGGGGGCACTGCTGTTCAGTAATAGATGCAAAAACACCTTGGATAAGCTCTGTTTAAACTAATTAATCAGGGAGAAAGTAATAGAACAGTTGCAGACCATTTGCATTTATCTCCATAATTATTAAATACAAAAAAAAATGCGTGGGATGAAAATGGGATTCATTCAAATGTCACCTTCTTAATGCAAGAAGTTTAAACAACACATTCAATGAGATGTTGGTCGTTAGTAATAACAAACCAGATGTGATAGGTATAATGGAGATGTGTGGAATAATGTCTGGGAAAAAATATCCCTGGATATGAATCATTTGTCCTATCAAGAAATAATAAAAGGAGAGGAGGGACTGTGCTATATGTTAATTCAGATCTAAAACCTATTGAAATAACCAATAGTAAAATGAAAAAAAAAAAATTGATACCAAGACCCTTTGGTTAAAATTATTACCTTATTCCCCTAACTCTTTTACTCTTGGATTATGTTATCATCTTCCTGACTTGTCTTTAGGCATGACTTCTCACCTTATTAACAAACTTGCAACTACCTGCAGTCTTGGTACTGTTTTATTCATGGGTGGTCTGAACCTCAGTGATATTAACTGGCAGAAACATACAGCTGATGCATAGCAAAGTAAGAGTTTCCTCTCAGCTTGGTAGCAATTAATGATGGAACAGTATGTAACTCAGCCTACAAGAGGCCAATATATTCTAGACATTGTGCTAATTGCACCTGGTCTAAACATTTCTAATGGTACCATAGGTCCCCCTCTTGCTCTAGTGATCACTGTTCGGTGCTTTTTAACATTCCTTTCTCTTACATGTATTATAAGAGTAAATCCAACTTCTACAATTACAAAAAAGCAAACATAAACCCAATTAAGACTACATTATCATCAATGAACTGGGATCAACTATTAAATGAATGTGGTGTGGAAGAAATATGGGGTAGAATCAAGGTGACTATTTTTAATGTGTGTAACAGCTGCATACCAAAATAAAAGAAAATCAATGGTAACATCAAGAAAAAGGCCTAAATGGCTTAATAAAAAACTCCTTAAACTCATCAATAAAAAAACAGAAGGCGTTTCTTGAATACAGAAGAACACAAAGTAATTTTCATCTAAACATATACAAATGACTTCTCAAAAAGATGTAAAAAGGAAATCAGGAAGGTGAAAATTACTTACAGAGAGACTGTTAGCCAAAACTGCGAACAAAAATAACAGCAAAAACGTTTACAGGTATATTAATTCAAATAAAAAGTCCAAATGCAATATGGGTCCCCTGTTAAATGACAACACACTAGTTAATGAAGTTGATGAAATTGTTGACACCTTTAACAAGTATTTCTGTACTATTTACGGAAACAAACATGCTACAGGTATTCAACTGTATACATCCATTTGTGAATATATACAGTATATCCACTGATCTGGAGGAAATCGGGGAAAGAATAAAAAAGATTAGGAAGGAGTCCTCGCCTGGTCTGGATATGAATACAGGCAAAATTATTACGTTGATGTCAGAACATCTGTTACATCCTCTAAAGCTTTTGTTCAAAAAAAATTTAAATACTGGTGACGTCGCTAAAAATTGGAGATCTGAACACATAATTCCTCTACACAAAGAGGGCAACAAGCTTTGCAAGGAAAACTATAGACATAGTAGCTTGATTTCAATAGTCTGCAAAATTTTGGAAAGAATAGTGAAGGAGAGAATAGCATCTTATATAGGTAATGTCAACTCTGAACAGCACGGTTTTACCCCTGGATGATCTTGCCTTACTAATCTCTTGTATTTTTAGGAAACCATCAGAAAGACCTTGAATCATAGGCTTCCTTGTGACATGCTTCTTCTTCTATCAGGTAATGTACATGCCAATCCTGGCCCACCACCAGTATCAAACGCAGGGGGAAACAAGAGTAAAGGCCTGAAAGTAGCTGCACTGAACATCTGCAGCCTCACAGCAAAGTCTGACCTACTCCAAGCGTGGATGTCCCACCATGTACCTGACATTCTCTGTCTGACAGAGACCTGGCTGTCAAGAAAGATAAAAGACAATGAAGTGATGCTCCTGGGATATCAAACATTCAGGAAAGACAGGTATGGCAAGAAAGGCAGAGGAGTCCTTATCTATGAAAGGGATTACCTATGCTGCTCGGTCTTCCCTGTTACCAGGGTCGAGGATGATCATGAACTACTAGCAATAAAAGTACAGATCAGACAGCATGGCAAATCTCTAATCTTAGCCTTGGTTTATCTTCCACCCACTAAAGCCAGGGATGGCCTCCCAAAATACTGGATAATATTGCTACCCTTTCTCAGGGCACAGAGCTTCTCATAACAGGTGACTTTAATATCAACTGGGAGGGCAGGGAATCCACATCTTTCAAGGACATGGTCGCTACTTCCCAATCTGGCCCAACTTGTAGACAGCCCAACAAGGCGGAACCACAAAACAGGAAAAGACACCCTCCTCGATTGGCTCATCTCGAGTTACCATTCTCAGATCTCTGAACTTAAGGTCCTGTCTGACACCTTAAATAATCACTCCCCAGTCACTTTCACATGGTGAAACAAATTGAGCAAGCCCCCACCTATCATAATTAATAGTAGGGTCTTGGGGAAGGGCAAGCTTGGGGCCCTCTCCTCTGCCCTCTCCCAGTATGACTGGTCCCCCATCGATCATGCGCCTAATATTGACCAGGCCCTAAGTTTCTTTATAGAGGGCTTCAACAAGATTTGCGATATCTTTGCACCACTGAGGAAAAGAAAAATTCGGGGTCAAGTTAATGGTTGGATCACAGGGGATCTCTTTGCCCAGATGAAGGAAAGGGACAACCTCTGGGGAAAAAGCCAGGTCCCCTCACAGCAAACACAACTTCCAATGCTATAGAGCTGCAAGAAACCACTGCACCAACCTTATCCACCAAGCAAAGGCCAACTTCCACAAGAAGCAGCTTAATAAAACTTGGGGCAATGGGAAGAGTTTTTGGGAGAACAACAAGAACCTTCTTGGAAAGGATGAGAAGAAGATCCTCCACTCGCTCAACATTAACAACGTCACGATTACTGACCCTTGGCACATCGCGGATTCTCTCAACACAGCGTTTACTGACCTAACTGGAGTGCTACCCCCCGAATACCTGCACCCTGTTGGGTAACAAACCAACTGCACACCTCAAGGGGGTCAATCCCTGTCTTCTACTTCAAAAAAGTGTCAGTGAAGGAGGCTTACAAACACTTAAAAAAAATACTAGGCAAGACCAGAATGGGGAGTGATGGAATTGATATGAAACTCCTATCCCTAACACTGGATGTCATCATCGTGCCAGTCACAAAA
Organism: Neoceratodus forsteri; assembly: GCA_016271365.2. NCBI lineage: Eukaryota > Metazoa > Chordata > Ceratodontiformes > Ceratodontidae > Neoceratodus > Neoceratodus forsteri. The sequence goes on from CM028130.1 coordinate 1,237,496,929, forward strand.
CTATTTAACAAATCACTGCCTCTTGCACAGTTCCTTGGGATCTGGAAACAGGCTCTCATGACGCCGGTACACAAGAACGGTGATATGATATGCACTGCCAATTATAGGCCAATATCCATCCTCTCTCCCTTATCTAAAGCCCTGGAAAAGATTGTGGCCACCCAACTCACAGATTATATTAACAAATACAACCTGTTATGTCCCAACCAACATGGCTTCAGGCAGAATCATAGTACCTCCACAGCTTTGCTGGACTACACTGACTACTCGCACAAGGCACTAGACGAAGGAAAGCTGGTGGGGTCATTCTTCATAGACCTCACCAAAGCCTTCGACACTGTCAATCACTCTCTCCTCCTGACTCAACTACAGAACCTGTGGGTTGCAACCAATGCTATCTGCTGGTTCAAGGACTACCTAACACACAGAAGCCAACGTGTCAGAATTGGGCACACAGTCTCTAGCTCCAATGAGGTATCTTTAGGGGTCCCACAGGGGTCAATACTGGGGCCCTTACTATTCAGCCTCTTCCTAAATAATCTTCCTGAAGCCTGTGATGCTAAACTGATACTTTATGCAGATGATGCTGTGCTTCTCACCAGCAGTTCATCAATAGTCACCCTCCACTCCGAGCTGCAGGCATTCTTCTACAAGATGGAAGACTGGTTCTGTAGCCATAAACTTCTATTAAACTATATAAAAAAAAAACAAGGTGATGCTCACAGCCAGTCCACAGCACAAAAAGCTCCCTCCCCTCACCATCTCCAATAAAGTCAGTGAGCCACTGGAACAAATTCAGACCTTCAAGTACCTGGGGGTCACCAATGATGACTGCCTCACCTTCACCCAACACATCAACACAGTGGTAAAGGCAGTGAATACCAAGATGGGTGTACTATATAGGCATAAAAAGTATCTCACTTTAGAGGCCCCCGGTCTCTCAGTCTCCAGCTCCATCCTTTTTACCATCGACTATGGACTGGTGGTCTACGGCGCAGCAACAGACACTGCACTAAAAAGGATTCACATTGCCCTCAACAAGGCATGTAGGCTCACAATTGCTGCAGATCAAAATACCCACACCTGCTCCTTATACGAGGAGACCAATTGGCTGCCACTAAAGAACAGAATTATATTCCAAACATGTCTCCTTGGAAAAAAGGCACTAAAGGGTAAAACTGCCCCATGCATTTCTAGCATCCTAACACCAAGTGCTACCAGCTATACCACTAGAGGCAGGATGAGGGGGGCCCTATCAACACCTTTCCATCGAACTGTGCAGGGACAGCGTGCTTTCAGCTATAGGGCCCCCCAATGGCTCAATGAAATCCCAGTGCACATTCTAAACTCCCAGTGCATCTCACAATTCAAAAATGGCCTAAGGCAACACCTTCTTACTAGGACAGTTTGTGACTGCCACTAGGACTCTAACACCCATAATGCCCACTCATCCACATTCTCCTTCCCCTTCTTTTAACCCCCACTCTTCCCTCTTGCCCTATCCCTACGTATTCCTCTCCCCCCTGTGCCTTTTCTTCCACTGGATCAACCTTAAAACCAACCTACTACCACTACCTCCCAACCTCCTAGACAAAGCCACTTCTTTTGGCCACCCACTCCCCCAGTCTCCCCTCCCCTTGACTCCTCCTTGGACTCTCACACTAGGTGTCACACCTCTTTATCTCCTTCACTACATATAAACACTGTCCTTTACCCTAGTTGAATGCTCTTGATGCTGTACTATCACCATTGGTACTATGAATGACATTGTAACCTTATTGTATACTAGCTACCTACTATTCGAATATTGTATGTAAACTGTTTGTTATTGCTGTCATTGTCACTGTTTGATGTGGAACCTTTGTAAAAGAGCTCTGAGCTCAAAGGTATGGTCCGAATCTCTAAATAAATAAAAATATATAAAATACTTTTTATAGACTTTAGTAAGGCATATGATTCTGTACCTATTGTTAAAAAAACTACAACAGCTGCATGTTAGGAATAAACTAATCAAATGGATTTCCAACTGGCTTGAGGATAGAACTCAGAGGGTTATTTTGAATGGATGTCAATCACAGGAGGGAAGAGTGATCAGTAGTGTCCCTCAGGGCTCAGTTCTGGACCCCTGCATATTTTACTTGTACAGTATGTTGCAGATATTGGAATGGGATGTAAAAGTTGGTGCGTTAAATATAACATTGATATAAAATTTGGTGGTCTGTAGTTCAGAAGAAGATAGTGCAAGATTGAAGGCTGATTTATCCTTAATTACGAACTGGGCTTACACTTGGGGAATGAGCTTTTGCATTGAAAAGTACTCTGAAATGCATTTGTGCCTCAATAATCCTAAACATAATTACTTACTGTGTGGCAGACAGCTCAATACAGATCTTGAAAAGGACTTAGGAGTCTACATCACTGATAATTTCTGCTTCACCAGACAAATCAATGAAGCAATAGGTAAATCTCACAAAATGCTATGGACAAGTAAAAATAACATTAACTCCAGGGATGCTCAAGTTTTGCTACCTCTATACAGATCATACATTAAATCTAACTTAGACTATTGCTCACAGTTATGGTCCCCTTACAAAAAATGTGAAATTAATCAGCTTGAAAAAATTCAAAGAAGATTTATCAAGTTGGTGAATGGACTAAAAGACAAAGATTACAAGGACAAAATTAGCCACCCTGGACCTTATGTCATTAGAAATGAGAAGATATAGGGGAGATCTATTGTTTATGTGGGATGTTATTAATAATCCCTATTTGTTAAGTGAAATGGGCTTTGTCTTCAAACAGGATAGAATTGAGACCAGAGGTCACCCACTTCAGTTGCATAGCACAAGATATAATACCAATCAATCAAAATCTTTATTTTGCCAGGTGGAACATCATTGAGACAAGCTCATTTACAAGATGGGCCTGGGACAAAACAATTACCAACAGGGTTAAGACATCACAGGTTAAGTGAACATACATAACAATTTATATAGTAATAATAACATAATGACATACAGTATAACCATCGCGCATGTGACAAGATACTTGCACCATAACATAGCAATAGGTTCAGCAGGAGGCAGTGCCATTTAAATACAATTGCATGGATACAGATATATGGATGTAAGGTAATGAGCTAAAATTTATACAGTAAACATCATTGGAGGAGTCATAGTGAGCAGGAGTGGCAGTTCCTCTAGCGTCAACGTACAAAGAAGATTGAGATGTAAGAGTCCTTTGATAAGTACTGTAGGCATGGCCTCCAAGTTGGGTGGGAAGGGGAGGGGGTTATAGGCAGTGGGGAGGGAAGGTCAGCCAAGGTAGGGGAGGGCTGGACATGATGGCCTAGGGAGGGAGGACTGTTCGAAGGGGAGAACACGACAGATGCCACAGGCAATGGTTGGGGTTTAAGTCCAATATCTGAAGCAAAGACAGATCATGATGTTGGGGTCTTGACCTGGACAATGACAGAAGGGAGGACTCAAATGACTCCTCAGGCAATGGTTGAGATTTAAGTCCAGAATTTAAAGCAGTAAGAAATCGTGATGTTAAGACCTTGACTTCAAACAATGACAGTCCTCGGAGAAGGTCCTCAGGAACAAGGATTTGAAGAGGGAGAACGTGACAGGGATAGTGAGCCTTAAGGTTTTCTAGATCTTATTCCAGAGCATAGGAAGAGTGAAGTTTATTGAGGCTCTACCAAAGCGCGTTTTAACTTAAGGGATAGCCAGAGATAAGATGGTAAGACTTCTAAGAGAACAGGCACAAGGGATGCAGGGAGTTAGACAGCTTGTGAGGTGTTGAGGTAATTTATGAGAGATTACCTTATATGTCCATAGAATAACATTCTTTTGCCTCCTGAAGCTAAGGGAACTCCAGCCTATGGAAGAACAGAGGATGCAGTGGTGCGTGTCACAAGGGGCATCCAAAATGAATCTAAGGGCTCTGCAGTATAGGGTATCAAGCTTGGAGACAGCTGTGCTGGTACTATGGCCATATAGGAAGTCTGCATAGTCTAGGAGAGGCAAGAAGGTAGCTAGGACTAGGACCAAGAAAAGAAAGTTCTTCTTTGCTCAAAGAGTTGTTAGGGTCTGGAATGCAATCCCACTTGACATAATTCTAAGTGAAAACAAACCAGTTTTTAAGCGTAAATTTGACAATTGTCTTCTCAGCTCAGAGAACTGTGCTTGTTAAGGGTTGCTTGATTAGGAGCATGTCATGGACATTCTGTCTTCTGCTCCTCACTTAATGCTTAGTACGAACCTTAGTACAGCCACCTAGGCTGGTTATCCCTGATAAATAGTCATCACTTTGTTCTAGGCTGCATCACTTACACATTAATTAGGACTGGCATCAGTCCATACTGTATTATTGTATTGTACTGTACCCTGCTTATTGTTGTTGTACTGATCATCTTGTAACCTCCCAGGTCATACCTGAAAATAGGCGTAACTGTGTCTAGTGTACTTACCTAGTCAGTGATGCACAGACTTGACCAGTACTCTGAGGTCTGGGGGGGCGTACCTTAACTCTGCATACTCCCAAATCCCATCAGGATATTTTATGCCCACATATGCACTATATAGTCTCCAATCTCCTCAGCAACCACCATTGACAATGCCCTAGCATACTTAAGTCAAAATTCCTGGAAATCTGGAACCTCGACGCCCTCCTCTGCTGTACCAGGGTAAGGGGGTCCCATCTGCCCTGGATCATGGCAGAGCTGCTAGCCTGTTTACATGCCCATGACCTGGCCTATGTGGAGCACAAACATACCCACTTCACTGCCGCCTTACAGAGTTACCGTTACCTCCATAATGCTTGCAGTAGGGCTGTCAGGGTTGCTAAGGCCAACTACAGTATTTCTCCAATATCTTCGAGAAAAATATCAATCACTAATCTAAGTTTTAGAAGGTGGTCCATGCACTATTCTCCTATCCATCTTAGTCTACTTCCTCTGTCCACCAAGCTGGCAACTCCTCCCTCTCTGATTCCCTCTCAGTCACCTATGAGTTTAGCTCCTTCTTTACCTCTTACACTTCCTCTCATCTCTCTTCCCTTCTCCCTACTCCTTCTCCCCCCATCTTCACTGCAACCCTCCTCTCCTTGCTCCTTTTTCACCTTCTGTTTTGTGCCTCCCTCTGCTGTTCTTGATGCTGTCCTTGCCTTACACCTGGCTGAAGGCAAAAGTCGATGGTCTGGATGGCAAACTCCTTTACCTCTCAGCACCTGCCATCTCCTCACCTCTTGCTGACCCCCTAAACCTATCCTTCTCTCATGCTTCTGTCCCCTCTGTCTGGAAGCATGCTACTGTCATTCCCCTCCCAAAAGGAGGCGACCCCTCTGCTACTGGTAACTACTGCCCCATCTCCCTCCTCCCTATGCTTGCCAAACTACAGGAATGCATTGTACTGTCCCAAATCTCTCCCTTCTCTGAATCCTTTGTTTTACACTCCCTACTAATAGGGCTTTCAGAAGCACCACTCCACACCCACCTCCCTCCACTGGCTCACCGATTCCATCCTCACAGGTATGGATCAGGGCCTCATCACCTCCGCCATCTCTGTTGACCTAGCTAAGACATTTGACACTATCTCCCACCCATCCTCCTTTCTAAACTATTGGCTGATGGACTCTCAGGAGCAGCCACCAGTTAGTTCCAGTTGTACCTCGAGGGTAGGACTCAATCTGTTAAAACTAACACCCTCTCCCTGCCCCTCCCTATAAACACAGAAATTCTTCAAGGCTCAGTACTTGGACCACTGTTATTTTCTATTTTCCTAAATGACCTCCCCCCAGCCTACTAATTTGGAGCCATACACACGTATGTGGACGATACAGTCCTGTTTACCTCTGGCCTCTCCACTGCTGACATAGAATCCAGACTCCAGTTTGACTTAGATAAAGTTAACACTGGCTAAGCTCTAACCAGCTATTCCTGAATGCCAAGAAGACTGTATCCATGTCCTTTGGCATGAGGCAGAGACTCTCTAGGCTCCTATCTATTCCCTCTTTCCACATTTTAGATGGGTCCCCACTGGAGGATGTCACCTCTTTCAAGTACCTTGGGGTATAGCTTGACCAACACCTCAACTTCTCTGGCCACGTGGATGCCATACTCAAACAATTGCACCCCAAGCTTGGTGCCTTGTTCAGGAACTGTGACTGCATCCCATTGCCAGCATGCTGTGCCATCATCCAGAGAATGATCCTTCCAGTCTTTGAGTATGGCGATGTGGTCTACAGTGTTTCCTCCGGTACTTCCTTAGCCAGATTGGACACACTTTTCCATTCTTTCTGCTGCTTTGCACTTGACTGTCCTCCTCGCAATCACCACTATTTTCTGTATCAGTCTCCATGTCTTCCCTCTAAAGACAGATGCCATGCCCACTGTGTCAACCTCATAAATAAATTATGGTTTGGCTTCCTTCCCCCCTACATCTCAGCCTCTCTTTACCTACCTTCTACCTCCTGTCACTCACTGGGGAGCTTTGACACTCGCACTCTGGCTATACCCTCCACTTCTACCACTGCTGTTCAAGTTGCTTTCAGTCACCAATTCTCCATACTTTGGAACACCATGCTCCCTACCATTCATAATGCTTCCTCCTCTCCAGCCCTCTCTATGCTACTCCATAACCTCACCTCCCCCACCTGTAACTGCCTTTTAAGTTACCCCTCCATGTCCTCTCCTCGTCTACAAGTTTCCTAAATGTTAACTCTGATATTTTAATTTGTACTGTTCTGCATTCATCCCAATCAACCAATGCACTTGTAAACTGTAATGTTCTTGACTTGTATTTAATTGTCTATGTTACACTGCAAATGTACTCTTTGTAATGCCACCTTTGTTTTCTACCTTGTTGTCATGACCTTTTGTTATTGTAACTCACTGCCCCCTCTCCCCAGGATGCATCTGGAAACAAGGAGTAGCTCAGTATGCCTTTCCTGGTAAAACTTTTAAATAAAATAGTCATAAGACCCCACTGATGCCTGAGGCTCACCACATTCTTAATGTCATACATCGTCTACCCATATTATTTAGGACATAATGACTTTCCATCCAACATCCAAAGAAACATAGAAAGTGACGGCAAAAAAATATCAATGGTCCATTGAGTCCGCCCATAAATTATCTGGGACCTAGTATCAATCTGGGGACCTATCTCTCCCATTAGCTCATCCTTCCCTACTCTTGTACTCATTATCTGTGCCTTTACTCTGTCCTACCCTTACTTGCCACAGTCCTAACACCCACCACTTCAGCCAGCAGGCTGTTCCATAGCTCCACCACCCTTTCTGAAAAATAGCGTTTCCTCAAATCCCTTCTGAAACTCCCTCCCCACAGGTTTCACTCATGCCCGTGTGTCATTGTGCTGGTGTTCTTATTGAACTCCTCTGTGTGAGGCACTCTATTTATGCCTTTCAGGAACTTAAAGGTTTCAATCATATCCCCCCACCCCCGGCCTCCAGTGAGTACATGTTCGGCTCTTTCAACCGCTTCTCATAGAAGACTCCCGGTAGGCCTTGTATCATCTTCACTGCCCTTCTCTGCAAGGCCTGTATCCTGTCCTTGTCCTTTCTAAGGTGAGGGCTCCAGAACTAGATACAGTACTCCAGGTGTGATCTAACCAGGGATTGATAAAGGGGCAGGATCCCCTCCCGGCTCCTACTATCTATTCCCCTCCCTATACATCCTAACATCCTGCTTGCTTTGCTGTATGCTTTGTTACACTGACTTGATTGTTTAAGGTGTCACAAAAATGATAACTTCCAAGTCCTGCTCTTCTGTAGTGGTACTACGTTTAACTCCATTTAGCCAGTACTCTGTCCAGGGGTTACATTTCCTTAGGCACATTACTTTGCACTTCTTTGCATTACACTTCAGCTGCCACACATTTTAACATCTTTCTAGCCTTCAGAGATCTTCTTTTAGTTCCCCATCTCCCTCTGCACTGTCCACCCTTCCGCTAAGCTTAGTGTCATTAGCAAAAAGGGCAAGTTAACCCTGTATGTCCTCACCAATGTCACTAATGAACATGTTGAAAAGGAGTGGGCCCAGGACTGATCCTTGAGGTACCCCACTTGTGACAGCCTCCTCTGTTGACCTCAACCCATTTACAACAACCCTCTGTTTCCTGCCCTTAAGCCAATTTCCCTCCCAAAATGACTATGTCCTTGACTGCTCCAAGGTCCTCCAACTTCAACAGGCGTCTATGTGGCACTGAGTTGAATGCTTTACTGAACTCAAAGTAGAGGAGGTCCACCGTGTGGCCCAGGTCCAGCTCCCTAGTCACCCAACTGAAGAAGACAATAAGGTTGGTCTGGCGTGATCTCCCTGCCATGAACTCATGCTGCCTGTTGTCCTGAAGACCATTCATTTCCAAGTATTCCATGAGATCCTGCTTGATTAGGGTCTCCATCAGTTTTCCCACAATAGAACTGAGACTAACCAGCTTGTAATTTCCCACCTCTTCCCTGTCCCCTCCCTTGTGGAGTGGCACCACTTTGGCCGCTCTCCAGTCTGTGAGTACTATCCCTGTCTGTAGTGAGCTATTGAGCAGATGTGCCATAGAGTCAGCTAGCTTTTCTGCCAGCTACCTTAGTACTCTTGGATGCATCCCACCTGGGGCTTTATCTGGCTTGAGAGCTGCCTGTCCTTTTGGGACCCTCTGTTTGGTGAATACTGGGGTTTCCATTCTTTGGATTTCCCATGTTGCTGCATTGATGCTACTTCCAGGTAGGGAGCCCTCACCATCCCTGGTGAATACAGAAGTAGTTATTTAGGACTGCAGCCTTCTGTCCATCATCCTTGATCAACATACCATCATCTACAAACCTAACGACCCCCCTACTTTCTTTTTTCCCTGATGTAATGGAAGAAGTGTTTTCCCCCCGTTTCAATCCCCTTTGCAGTCCACAGCTCCATTGCCGCCTTTGCCTCCCTTACTGTTCTTTTAGCTTCCCTATATTTTATGAATGTATTCCTCCCACTCCTCTTCCACCCCCTGGCTCATTTTAAACCTGTGGAATGCCACCCTCTTGGCCCCGACTGCTTCCCTGACCTTCACTGAGAACCATGTGGGTCTCATGTATTTATTTCTTTTAACAACTCATTTAGGACAGAGTTTTGTAGCCTCTAGGACCATCCCCTTTATAAACCCTCACATATCTTCCATACCTGTTGTATCCCTAACATTGGCCAATTTGTCCCTCACCATCAGCCTCATTTTATCAAAGTCTGCCACTTTAAAGTCCAGGACCTCTATCTGTGAGTGTGTTCTTTTGTTCCCTAATGGTTACTCAAACCAGACGGAGTTGTGGTCATTGTTAGCTAATGGCTCCCCTACCCTTACTGTCCTAATTGCCTGCGAGTTTGTGAGAATCACATCCAGGATGGATCCTTGCCTGGTAGAATCCTTCATCAACTGTGTTATCAGTCAGTCTTGGAGGGCTTTCAACATAGCCTGACTTCTTGAGCTGTTAGCTACTGGAACACCGCAGTCTATGTCCGGTAGGTTAAAATCCCCAACTATGACTGCCTCCCCTCTTCCTGTCACCTTTTTTATTTCCTCTGTAAGTTTCTTGTCCTTTACGTTCCCCTGTCCAGGTGGTTGATAAAGCACTCCTATGTGAATTCTTTTGCGCAACGTTGCTGTGAGCTGCACTCACAGTGACTTGACTTCCTCCATATCACTCCTGGCACTTACATTTTCTACAACATCAATACCATCTCTAATATAGACAGTCACCATCCTGCCACTTTTGAAAAGTAAGTATCCCGGAATTGTGAGGTCCCAGTTGTTGTCCATGGCCCAGGTTTCCAAGATGGTAACAAGGTCTACCCTAGTATCTACCACTAACACTTGTAAATCACTAATGTTATTGCCCAAGTTCCTGGCATTGAGGCAGACTCCCTTCCAGGACCCACCTACATGTTTTACTTGTTTTCTGTTTGCGGTCTCCCCTCCCTCCTGCTAGATACTCTCTGTCTTGTACTAATTGTAACACCCTTCTTGTACACCCTATCTTTCTTTACCTGCTTAAGTTTTGCCTTGGATTTTTTTTCAAGTTAATAAACTTTACTGAATATTTCTAGAACAACATAATACAATTCTGCCTTGGATTTAACCGTATGTTCTGGTTCAATGTGTTTGTTTCCAGCTTCTATCTGTGGGGGACAATCAGCTAGGTTCCCTCCCATCCCTCTGTTCATGATAACATTCTTCACCTTGTCAGTTTAAATGTCCAATGTAGACATAAAACTTCTGCTCTAGTGCTCTTACCCCTTACTGGGTAGATGGAGTCCATCGTCCCTGAAAAGCCTCTGTTCTCAGAAGTGGAAACCATTTTTTTGACACTATTCCATTAGCCACTTATTAAATTCATTAATTTCTGGTTGTCTAATTTTGTTCTGTCTCCCTCCCTTACCCCACATAGGGAGGATCTCGGAGAAGGCCAGGGATGCTAAGCATGCTGCCAATTGTTCCTTCAGTTTTCTCAAGGCTGTCTTTGACTGCTTCCACCATCTGATTTGCCAGGTCATTTGTTCCTAGGTGAGGTCAGATTTTCTGTTTAATTAAAAAAAAATAATAAAGATGGTCGCTAATTAGAAAAAAACAAAAATTTTTAATTATAAAAAAAAAACTCTGGTCAGAGCCAATACGGCTGCAAAATGATATTATTGATGGTGGTAGCATCCTATGTGTTATGGAATACATTTATGTATATCATTTAATGTCTTTCTTTGCTTTCCTTTAGGTATGATACACAGTGTTTATGTCCAGATAGCTGACAGTTGTATCTCGAATAAGGAAAATAACATTGGAGTACTGAGCAATAAATGTATACGTTCAGCTCAACACCAGCAACTGCATACTAGCACTATCAGTGCTCCTCAGTGGATTTCTTTCTTTCACATTTTTTTAAATTTAATCCCTCCATTTGGAGTGAATGCAGAAGCATGGCATGTGAGGGGGACCAAAGGTCCATCTAGTCTGCCCAGAGTTCCCTATCTGCCCCAGGACCTATTGTCCAAACAGGGTTTTATCCCTCTTAGTCTATCCCCTTCTCCACTCCCTACTGTTACTAACTAAAGCAGCTGCCAAACCCCTTCACTCTGTCCCAGTCATGCTTGAAACCATTTACAGTCAACCACCACTTCCATTGATTGTTGCATGACTCTACTACTCTTTTTGTAACATAGAACCTCCTCAAATACCTTTTCAGGGATTTATTTAACTCTAAAAATTGATTAGCATTTTGCTCATAAAAGTGCTAAATCTTTGTGAAAATGCATAGCTCTTGCCTCACTGTGTTTAACAAACACAGCACTTCTGGAAAATCTGTATAAATACTTTCTGTACAGTTAGTATAGTCCCAAGAAAAAAACTGCTAATCAATTATTTAAAACCCTGCTTTTAAACTTTCTCCTGCCAGTTTCCACTCATGACCTCAGGTTCTTGCCTCTGCTCCTGCTAAATAGTTCCTTGCAGTTCACCTCATTTATTCTCTTCAGGAACTTGAAGGTTTCTATCATATCCCCTCTCCTCTCATTGGGACTCCAGTGAGTACATGTTCAGTACCTTGAGATAGTTTTCATAAGAGCTGCACTGTTGGCCCTGAATCACTTTGGTCACCCAGCATTGCACTATCTCCAGCATGTCCCTGACCTTCCTTTGGTGAGGACTCTAGAATGGGGCACAGTATTCCAGGTACAGCCTCACCAGTGACCTATATAAAGGTAGCAGTGCCTTCTTTTTCCTGCTGTCAATATCCCTCCCTATACCCCCTAGCTCCACATTACCCTTATTATATGGCTTGTTACACTGGCTTGAGGACTCCAGGACCCTTTCCTCTGCCGTAGTGCTCAGTTTAACCCCTCCCATACAGTACTCTGTCCTAAGTATAAGTTTGGAAATGATTTAAAATGTAAATCTCCTGTAAATTTATTGATTATATCCAAGTATACTGTACTTTGTAAGTTGTATTTGTACATAGTAGTATGTATTATCTGTGCCTCACAGCCCACAACCCAGGTCTCTCCTGTCAAAAGAAATGGTTTCCAATGAGACTACCTGGTTACCGAATAAACACTTTCTCAGACTAGCCTGTCTTTTTGCATATTGATGTCCTGTTTGTGTTTACCTAGTTATTCGGCTGGAAGGACTGAAGTACAGGGAAGTCAAGTGACTTCCTCAGGATCAAGTAGCAATCAGCTGACAGTAGCAGTAGGATATCAGCCTCTCATGATTTGTAATGCTGTGTTTTAAACACATATTGCTATTCATACTTAGCTTCATCGACTACATTTAATTTGTGCCTTTGCTTAGATAAATGTGCTTCTATTTTTATTTTTAACTGAACTCCACCTATTAGGAATTTGACATCCTATTTGACTTCTGCAAGTCAGTTTCAATATTAAGCTTTGCATGTCTACAGTACAGAAGCTGCACTAATGCAGTGCTTCAGCCTGTGGCCTGATGTTATTAAATTAGATACTACTATGGCTGTTTCTCCATAGGCTACAATAGCAAGCTGATGATTTCAAAGAGCATGTGGGGTGCTGATCTAAAAGTAAACGGTTTGAAGCTGTCTAGTCTGGACAGGCCTTAGACTCTAATGCCACCATACTGACTTGGATAATTGTATTTTCTGCAGGCAAGAAGGAGATCTAGCAGTGTAAATGAATTCTGTCTAGTGAATCCTAGAATGTGACCGCCGCCTCATGGGGGTCAGTGAGGTGAGGGGCAGTGCTTTTGGTCCAGGGCAGCTGTGGTCCCCAAGCAGGAACCTAAGAACCCATGCAGAAAATAAATGCCTAATATATTTGGCACAAAGCTTTCCTGAGCATCTCAATTTCTAGTAATGCAACCAATCTGAACCTAAAAGAAGTGAGCTTAATTTGGGACTGGGATTTGATTCACATGCAGATTCAGTAGTGCCATACATGACTAATTATGTGTGAGTTGTGGTGGGGGACCATATATACTTCGTCAAAAAGAAAATCGCACTCTACCCTTAATGAATCAAACTAAAAAATCTCCTTCTTCAAGTTTGCTTTATTGTATCCATATGTTTCCATACTACCTTCACATGCTCCCTTTAATTTTTATTTTCTGTAATGTTTCAGAACTCATGCAGTTCCTTCATCAGACTTGGAGCTTTCTCTTATTTATCTGAATCAAAATAAAATACAAACAAGTTTGTTCTAATCTACATTCTTTGTTTTCCTTAATCTTAATTATTAGTTCATAAAAATTTTGTATTTACAAAATATGATTATTGACTTTAATTCCAGGTGGAACTGACCTGTGCATATCATGGACATTTCTTTTGTTCTGAAAAGTCAGAGCGAAAATGGGGGTGTTCAGCACTTGGTCCTATGCCTTCTGTACATCTACATACAATATATATATATATATATAATATATAACATAGTATGCTTAATAAGACATTACACAAGGGTACTTTGTCTGTTATTTTATAAGTTCCTTAAATATTTAAACCTCTTACTTAAAATTTTCAAGATACCAAATAATCGTGGCATAGGAGCCCTCTTTTGGAATCAGTGCTTTCAATTCTTTCTATAAATCAAAAAGCAAAGCTTCAATTTTGTATGAGTCCCAATTTTACTATTTTCAACTTCAGAATAGTGGGAACTAGTAAGCGTTGCTTTTCTTACCTGTGCCCCAATGTTCATTTCATTTTTTTCATATAGGGATTAAACAAATATGTTTAAGCACACCACAACACCCGCCGCCATTACACGCTGCACTCACGTGAACTACAAACTCTCTTTCACATTTCCAGGTGAAGAAGAAGGGCTGAGCCATTTGTTTGCACACCTGTAGGCATGCTGACGTCATTTCTGATGACACTTGGGCAGCCTGGTCATTAAAGAAAACTAACTGGAGCATGAATGACCCTCCAGAGAGTCCCCTTCTCCTTGTCTTTCAGTTTCATTAATTGTTTCAAATATGTTCATTCTTCTATATGAAAAAAAATTAGATTTCTTGTGTGCAAACACTTCTGCTTTTATACGTTATGGTCTTATTGAACTGGACATTTTCTTCACAGAGTTTAACTGTTATAATACTTTCCATATTAATAAGTTGGTCCAAATTATTTCGGTACACTATATCTATAGTTAAGTAAAGGGAAAAATAATAATTTCATCTTCTTCGGCTGGATTTCTTTGTTACTGCATAAAAGAGTTAGCCACATTATAAATTCTGAGTCATGATGACCAGAACGTGCATGCGCTAAGATGGAAAAAGTGGAAAAAATCCCTTGTGCATTTTTAGTTTTCCCAGATATTGTTAAAGCAGCTTTTATTGCTGTGATACTGGTGGTTTAAATCAATAAAGACATACTTATTATAGTTTAGGATGCAGTCACTTTTTGTACAGACAAAAACTTAAAGCTTTCTCTGACCCATGTCTGACAAAGGTCTGGATAAAGATACAGCCTGAGAATGTGTTCATAACTGATCTTGTTATCTACATTAATCATCATTATGAAATGGGTTGAGAAAATCTACTTACCTGACTGGCTGATGACCTTGGAACCCTGTGCTGATCTTCCAGCACACCTGCACAGGAAAAAGTTCTGAGTCCTATTTATCCTCATTCAGCTTCTTGGAAATCACTCCCCACCAATGCCGATAGCCTACTCACTCATTCTGGCTTTTGGCTTTTTGGGCAGCTGTTACAAACTACCACAAATTTTAAACACAGGACTCACACAATTCTCAGGTGGCACTTTGAAACATCTCACATTATTTTTAGATAATGGTTTCTCACTGGAGCCACCGACCATAGCTAAAACTAGTGGCTCCATCATGGCTCATGCTCTCGGTATCAGCCATAGCTCAGTACAAGTCCTGCTCTCTCTCACATCGACCTATATCCCATACATCAAGCAGGCCTCACAATTAAAAGCTGCTCTTATAAAAGGGTTAATGGTACCCAGCAATCTAAAACAAAAAACAAACAACAAAAAAAGCACAAACAAGGTATTCAGGATGCCATCCTCATAAACTCCCTTACTTAGAAGCCAGTGCCACCTACTGCCCAATCTATACAGTACAACTGCCCAAAGGGACAGTCTTCTATTCTTTTTTTTTTTAACAGATTCTAATTATAAAAACTTTTAAAATCATCTTATTTATTCACAATAAGGGGCCCATTTCATAATCACAATAAGGCACTCGAGGGTGTGCATCGTGCTGGTATAGCACTTCTCCAGTGGTAGAAGCACTCATCGCTGCCTCGTACATCAACCTACCCGAGGTGCACCAATCCCACACCCAGTTGTGCCTTATTCCTTATTATACAATGGGGGTCTGAGAATGAAGCATTCTAACTGGCTGACTGGCACTTTTCAGCATGGATAAATCCTACAACAACCCATGCACAAAGTGCCAGTCAGTCAGGGTGGCAGCAGCACAACAAATACAGTAGTATCCGTACACCCCCCAAAAAAAATTTCAAAAGAAACTCACCAACATTTTTTCTCTCACTGAAGCTGACCACAACTCTACACAAAATAATCTTGTGTACAACCACTTCTGCTGGTTTAGTTACTGACTGCTCCAGAGGACTGTTGCCTCCCAGTTCAAGAAACAAAAATTCCCACAACAAGACAATGTCAAACAGATAAAAACAATAATGAATATAAAACTAGCATTCCTCGTCAACACTGCTCACACACTCAACTGCCACTCTCGCCTCACCCTTGCTACAAACACCATCTCTGCTCTTTCTCCCTCCTTCCTGCTATCACATACTCCACAGAAAAAAAAAAACCACTCAAAACTGCTCTACATTTTATTTTGTACATCTCAGGTCCTGATTGTGCTAAAATTCACACTACTGATCTGAACTTTTCACCCACTAGTAGGGGTGTGTGTCGAATCTGAATCAGCCATTGAATACTGCAAATACTGTGTGTATTCAATGAATACCTGGATACTGAGGTGTATTCGACGGTCATGTATTCAATGAGTCTTTGAGATTGCATGAGATCTCATCATCTAGTCCTCTGGCTGCTCAGAGAACTTTCCAGAGCTTTACCATGTGACCTTGTTAGTGCACAAAGACACTCGCGCTGACAGGAGGCTGTTTCTCTCTGTGAATGGGTCGTGAATGGTTTTCTGAATCACATTTAGGAAAAAAATTATCTTATATGCTATTTTTTTACTCTTCTGTCTTGTTCTTCAGTGGAGATACTGGTGCTCCACCTGACTGACTGACTGACTAATTGCTAAAAGTATTTTTTTAAAAACAGAACAAGTTGGGCTGGATATTCAAAAGCGTTGCTCCATGCGCAATAGGTTTGTGTCCGCGCAAGTCCGAAATTGCGCCATTCTGCCATATTCAGCAGGAGGCAGTTGCGCCCCCCAAGTCAAGCTGAGCAACAGCGCAATGCAAATTAATGCATGCTGAACTGGAGGGGGAGGAACCATGCATAAGCTGCACAGCCCTATATTCAGCGGGCTGTGGAGAGTTGTGCAGGCGCAACCCCCAACCTGCGCCTGCACAACTTTGAGCCTAAAAAAAGGAAGGAGGTAAATGAGGCCACCCACAGGTGAGGCTGCCACATTGCAGGGCGCAACGCAGCAGCTGCCACCTGTGGGTGGCCTCAACTCTCCCTGTGCCCCCTGCTGCAGCCCAATCGTGGGCATATAGTAACTCCCTCTCCCCGACTGTCCCGATCATGAGCCAGATGTGAAAATACCCCTCCCCTGACTGGCCCGATCGTAGTGAAGTGAAAAATAAAACCCACCCCCACCAACCCAATCATGGCACCAAAGTGTCCAACCCCCAGACCATATACCTGGTGGTCCAGTGGACCGCTAAGCCCGGCTGTGGGCTGCATAATGTTACCCCCAAGAACATATCCCTGGTGGTCCAGTGGACCGCTAAGCCCGATTATGGGCTGCATAATGTTTAAACACCCCCAAGAACATATCCCTGGTGATCTAGTGTCCCCCACCCCACCCACGAAGCCCCACCACCGCTCCCCGGCGGCGGCGGGCGGCAGCATCCACCTGCCTGCTGCCCGCTGCCCGACTGCCAGTAGGGCTGCACGCCCGTGATGTAGAGCAAGAGCCAAGGGCATGCAGCCCATACTGTACAAAGCAGTCAGATATGAATGAATTTCATTCACAAATTTGGACTGCCTTGCTGCGCATATGGGCTGCATGCCCTTATACTCTGCTGCCAATGGCAATGCAGCACTGAGCAGTCGATCGGTGACTGTGGGGCGGCAGGTGAGGTGAGGTGCTCCGCTCGCCGACTGCGGGGGCGGGTGGTGGGGCTTCATGCATGGGTGGGGTGGGGGACACTAGATCACCAGGGATATGGTCTTGGGGGTTAAACATTATGCAGCCTGCGATCGGGACTTAGCGGTCCACTGGACCACCAGGGATATGTTCTTGGGGATTAAACATTATGCCACCCACGATCGGGCATAGTGGTCCACTGGACCACCAGGGATATGGTCTTGGGGGGGTTGGACACTTTGGTGCCGCAATCGGGCTGGTGGAGGGTGGGTTTTATTTTTCACTTTTGCCCGCGATCAGGCCAGTCAGGGGGTGGGTGGATTTTTTACACTTTTGCCCACGATCGGGCTGCTTGGGCGTCGGTCCCCGATGGCTGCTGCCTGGCAGGGCGCCAGGCGCAAGTCCTCAGGGATCGGCGCACCTGCATGCTGCGAGACAAATGGGTCCATAATATATGCAAATGGCCCCCTGTGCCTTGCATGAATTATGGCCCCATTTGCATGTCCTGCTGAAAATGGAAATTTGCGCGTAGATTGCAATGGTACTTGCACCACCGCAGCAGATACTCCCTCTGACCACTTGCGGTGGCGCGGGATTCCCACTCGCCATGCACAGTGGCTGTGGCGGGGTGATATTCAAGGTTGCTCAATAGGCGCGGCTCCCTTTGAATTGCCCCGACCACACCCCTGTGCAACTATTTTGTGCAGCGCAAGGGCTTGCACCACAAAATAGTGCAGTTTGAATATCCAGCCCGTTGTGTTTTAGCCTTCATTCTTCAGGCTAGGGTAGAGTGAGGGGGGCTGTTTGCAGCTGCAAACTAGGCTAGCCCATGCTTGCTGGCTGGCTGAAAAGGGCCTGTTCTTTATAGTGCTGCAAAAAAATACTTGTTTTCATTTTGCAGTAAATATTATACAACTGTATCTGTTTGTTTGTGTGGGGGGAAGGGAAAGCAAACACTGTAGTGTGTGCTCAGCTTAACATGCTGTGTTCTGAAGCTGGCCGCTGCCAGTTTGCAAGGATAGCTTTGACATTTCCTTTTTGGTTAAATTATTTAAATTATTATTAAAAAAAAAAAATCTTATTTTTTTTTCTTCTGATGCTGTAGTCTTTATTTTGCCAGTGCATTTGGGCATTTGCTACCTGCCCGCCACTGCAGTCAGTGTATTGAAAGCAAGGGCGGTGGTGCACTGCCTTCTTTGATTTGCATTGTAACTTCAGGCTTACACTTGTTCCTGTACCTGTAATTAGCACAGCTCTTATTTCTTAAAACACCTATATAAAAAAATAATTTAAGTCCTTTTGTCTCACCACAGACTTTGTCAGTGTCCTAGGGTAGGCAGGGCGGGGGCATCCTTGCAGCCAGTATTGACTGTCTGAGTTTCTAACTGTTGCTAAATCATAAGTTACAAACTGCAATCTACAATAAACTGTTGAAGTCTTTTTTGTGTTGGGATGCCACAGACTTTACCTGTGCCCCAGGCTAGGAAGGGGCCAGGGAGGCACTCTTGCTGCCAGTACCCAGCATTAGCTTTCTGACTGTTGAGTAAAAACTTACGAACAACAGTCTAAAACTATTGAAGTCTTTTTGTCTCTGGATGCCACAGATGCTATCTGTGCCCTAGGGTTCGTAGGCAGGGACTAGTGGGCAGCCTTGCTGCCAACGCCCAGTATTAGCTTTTGGTCTGTTGAGTGAAAACTTACAAACAACAGTCTAAAATAAATCATCAAAGCCTTTTGGTCTTCAGACACCACAGATGTCATTTGTGCCCTAGGGTAGGCAGGGGCCGGGGGGGGGGCACCCTTGATGTCCAGTGTTAGCTTTATGTCTCTGACTGCTGTTAAAACAGTAAAAAGCTACAAAAAAACTACAATATTAAAATAAAATTGTTGCAGTCTTCTTGTCTCCAGAGTCCAGATGCTACAGAAGTTGTCTGAGCCATCAGTTAAATTTGCTGACTGCCACTGCTGGATAAGCAAAAGACAAGACAATAATTATTTCTATTTCTGGTTCCTGGAAAATATACTCTTTTTTTTCCTTTTTGCATACATGGTTGCATTAGAAAAAGTAATTATAGCATCAGAAAAATAATATTTGTAAACATTATGCCATCTTTTTTTTTTTGCAATTTATCTGATGAATGAAAATATCACACTAGCAGTCAAGTACAGCAAGAAAATGTCTGAGGACCAGCCCCTCCAAAAGTGATTCAGACAGGAGTCAACATTCGGCACGTAGTTGCCAGTCTACTGTCCTCTTCACTCCAACCAATCTAGTTACCACTGCAACCAGTGCTAGCACTGCTAGTACCTCTGCCACCGCCACTGTTTCAGTACAAGTTTCAGCCTCTGTAGTGACCAATGTTGTTGCCTCATTGGCTGCCACCACCATCACCACCACCTCCACTGCTGCCTGCAGTGCCACCATTAGCACTGCATCCAGTACTGCTACTGCTACCATCACCACTACCTCCACTGCTGCTGCAAGTGCCACCATTAGCACTGCCTCCGATATTGCTACTGCAACCATCACCACCATCTCTACTGCTGCTCTCAGTGCCACTATCAGCACTGCCTCCAGTACTGCTACTGCCACCATCACCACCACCTCCACTGCTGCTGCCTGTGCCAACATTAGCACTACCTCGAATACTGCTACTACCTCCATTACCACCATCTCCACTGCTGCTGCCAGTGCCACCATTAGCACTGCCTCCAATACTACTACCTCCATCACCACTACCTCCACTGCTGCTGCCAGTGCCACTATCAGCACTACCTACAATATTGCTACTACCTCCATTATCACCACCTCCATTTCTGCCACCAGTGCCACCATCAGCACTACCTCCAATACTGCTACTGCCACCATCACCACCTCCTCCACTGGTACTGCCAGTGCCACTGTCAGCACTACCTCCAATACTGCTACTGCCACTATCACCACCACCACCACCTCCACTGCTGCTGCCAGTACCACCATCAGCAATACTTCCAATACTGCTATTGCCACCATCACCACCACCTCCACTGCTACTGCCAGTGCCACCATTAGCACTGCCTCCAATACTGCTACTGCCACCATCACCACCACCTCCACTGCTGCTGCCAGTGCCACCATTAGCACAATCTCCAATACTGCTACTGCCACCATTACTACAACCTCCACTGCTACTGCCAGTGCCACCATTAGCACAATCTCCAATACTGCTACTCTCACCATCACCACCACCTCCACTGCTGCTGCCAGTTCCAACACTGGCACTGCCTCCAGTATTGCTACTACCACCATCACAACCCCATACACTGCTGCTACAAGTGCCACCATCAGCACTACCTCCAATGCTGCTACTGCCACCATCACCACCACCTCCACTGCTACTGCCAGTGCCACCATTAGCACTGCCTCCAATACTGCTACTGCCACCATCACCACCACCTCCACTGCTGCTGCCAGTGCCACCATTAGCACAATCTCCAATACTGCTACTGCCACCATTACTACAACCTCCACTGCTACTGCCAGTGCCACCATTAGCACAATCTCCAATACTGCTACTCTCACCATCACCACCACCTCCACTGCTGCTGCCAGTTCCAACACTGGCACTGCCTCCAGTATTGCTACTACCTCCATCACAACCCCATACACTGCTGCTACAAGTGCCACCATCAGCACTACCTCCAATGCTGCTACTGCCACCATCACCACCACCTCCACTGCTACTGCCAGTGCCACCATTAGCACTGCCTCCAATACTGCTACTGCCACCATCACCACCACCTCCACTGCTGCTGCCAGTGCCACCATTAGCACAATCTCCAATACTGCTACTGCTACCATCACCACAACCTCCACTGCTACTGCCAGTGCCACCATTAGCACAATCTCCAATACTGCTACTCTCACCATCACCACCACCTCCACTGCTGCTGCCAGTTCCAACATTGGCACTGCCTCCAGTATTACTACTACTCCATCACAACCCCTACACTGCTGCTACAAGTGGTACCATCAGCACTACCTCCAATGCTGCTACTGCCACCATCACCACCACCTCCACTGCTACTGCCAGTGCCACCATTAGCACTGCCTCCAATACTGCTACTGCCACCATCACCACCACCTCCACTGCTGCTGCCAGTGCCACCATTAGCACAATCTCCAATACTGCTACTGCTACCATCACCACAACCTCCACTGCTACTGCCAGTGCCACCATTAGCACAATCTCCAATACTGCTACTCTCACCATCACCACCACCTCCACTGCTGCTGCCAGTTCCAACATTGGCACTGCCTCCAGTATTGCTACTACCTCCATCACAACCCCCTACACTGCTGCTACAAGTGGTACCATCAGCACTACCTCCAATGCTGCTACTGCCACCATCACCATCACCTCCACTGCTACTGACAGTGCCACCATTAGCACTGCCTCCAATACTGCTACTGCCACCATCACCACCACCTCCACTGCTGCTGCCAGTGCCACCATTAGCACAATCTCCAATACTGCTACTGCCACCATCACCACAACCTCCACTGCTACTGCCAGTGCCATCATTAGCACAATGTCCAATACTGCTACTCTCACCATCACCACCACCTCCACTGCTGCTGTGAGTTCCAACATTGGCACTGCCTCCAGTATTGCTACTACCTTCATCACAACCCCCTACACTGCTGCTACAAGTGCCACCATCAGCACTACCTCCAATGCTGCTACTGCCACCATCACCAACACCTATACTACTGCTGCCAGTGCCAACATTAGCACTATTTTATTTTTATTTATTTTATTTATTGACCAGATCAGAGTTACAAACCTCTGAGTCAAAGACTCCTTTGCAAAGGCTACATGTCACAGATTCACGTACATAGCAAGCAGCAGACAGAACATCAACTATACAATAGGCAAGTTACAGCTTCAAGGGGTATTACAACAGACCACGAGTCATAATAATTTACAGAAAAGAAAAACAATACAGGGACTTAATCATTATATGCAGTGAGGTCACACTGTAGGTGAGCTGCATAAATGGGGTAGCCGTGCGGGTGCATAGGATGGCGGTTAGGTTAGTCACAGTCACAGATGGATTGGTTGAGGAGTGCAGAGCATAAAAAGTACGTGTATGGTCCTAACCGCATTTCAGAGGTGATAGCTAGGGGTAGTTCATTCACCCAGAAGGGGGCCCTATAGAGAAAGGAGTGCTGACACATGGAGGTTCTGCAGTGGGGAACAGTAAGGAGAGTAGACAGTAAGCTTCTGGTAGCCTATCGGTGAGGGGCAGGCTGCACTAGGCTACGTAGGCCCTGGGAGGGGATGGGTTTGGTGAGAGCTTCCTGGAAAGGAGACAGGTGTGGTATCTAACTCTACCATCAAAGTTAAGTCAGTTGGTGAGTCTATAGAGCTCACAGGAGTGAGTCCACCTATTACAACCCGAGGCAAGGTGGCAGATTTTATTAAGGGAGACCTTGATGCAACAGAGGGCAGAGGGGTCAGCTAAGCCATAGAAAATGATCCCATAGTCAATTAGGAAGAGTACCAAGGAGGTCACTGCCAGTCGAAATGCCTCAGGCAGGAAACACCCCCTATGCTGGTACAAAAGTCCAAATCTAGAGTTGACGGCTGAGCAGAGCAGGCTGATATGGTTGTGGTACATAAGAGAGTAGTCAAGGGTAATACCCAGGCATTTAAAGGAGGGTACTAATTCAATTGGGGTGCTCTGGCAGTTGAGGATGTTAAATGGGAAGTTGCAATGTCTGTTCTGATGGTGAATGAAGATCATTGCCTTTGTTTTTTTGTAGTTCAGAACAAGTCTGTGTTCTGAGAATCAGGCTTTGACTTCTGCCTCAAATACTGCTACTGTCACCATCACCATAGCAATGTCAGTGGCTCAGTAGGTAGCACACTCATCTCTGAGACCAGGAGATCAGAGGGCTGTGGGTTCAGTTCCCACATCTGGCACTTGGGTTAATATCCCAGTACTGACACTGTAGTGCAGCAAGAGAGGGGTGCTGCACTTCTGAGGTGCCGTCTTTCGGATGAGATGCTAAACCGAGGTCCCATCTGCCTGGATTGGTGGTAGTTCAGGTGGATGTTAAAGATCTCATGTCACGTATCGAAAAGAGTAGGGTAATTTTTATTATCATAATCAGTAAACAAAAAAAGAATTCAAACAGTGTTAAATCACATAAAAACATCAATACAGCATATATATATCATAATGCCAGCAATAAATATTGCAGTCATGCATTCTTAATACAATATAAATTATAAACAATCCCATCAAAGATATATTACAAAAATTGAGAGGAAAATTAATAAACAAACCAATATAACATCTAAGAATATAAAGGAATATTTACTCTTTCCAAAATACAACATTTTGTAAGGCTCTGTATTAAAACATTTTTAGAGCAGAACTAAAAGAAAAAAGGAAGAAAGAAGGGGAGAGAGAGAAAAAAAAATTCAAAAAGTCTGAATGAACTATACTACATTTAACCCATTAAGGTTATAGCCAATCTATAGAGTCCCATCTAGATTGACAAGTAGATAAAGAAAAATCCCCATAATCCAGAATTTTCAATCTCGAGATTGCATTAGCAACCATACCAAATAATGCCTCTTGTGAAAAGTATTATTGTTGGATAGTGAAATGGCATCTCACATGCCATATACAATACTTAAAACAAAGCAAAATGAACCACAATGTCACTTTATCATATTGAAATGTAGTTACTGGCAAAATCCCTGTACACAACATTTCTAATGCCAAAGGGTATAAAGGAAAGGTAGGCCATTTCCTGAAAACAAAGCTCCAAAATTCTATTATAAAAGGACATTCCAAAAATAAATGTTCCATAGTCTCAACTAACTCAAAAAAGTACCCCAGGGCACTACCGATCAGTGATCTGCTTATGCTTTAAATTAGCATGAACATTTAATTTACCCTGTAAAGATAACCATAGCACATCCCACATGGGAGGTGGGATCCGGGGAGAGGTTAACATATTGCCAATTGAAAGCTTTATTTGAGATGAATAATAATCAAATGGGGCAGAATCTTGAAAATACTTTTGTAAAATATAAGCATACAGTTCTTTTCTACTAAAATGCAAGAAGGTATGCCTTGATATACCCCATAATTAAATTTTTCCAAAACATAATTTAAGAGATTGTGGGAGATGGTTTATGGACCGTTGTCTTAGGAATGTCTCATATTCAGGCCAGAAAATACATAAATCACCCATAGTATCCTGAAGCCATGATTTCCATTGAGTGTCTCTATCTGTAAATAAAGGTGTCAAATTTGTATAGAGAAACATAGTAAAAAAGAAAATGACAGGATGTAACATTTTTTAGACCCCCATGTTTTTTCTCCCTAAACAACAAAGCTCTCTTTATGGGGTTTAGTCTACTGCCCCAAATACAAGAAAATAAATAACCATATAACTGTGTCTCCAAAACTAGAGGAAGACTAAATATTGCACTTAAATATAAAAATATAGGTAATAAAAAAGGTTTTACCATTTGAATCCATTTCAATTTAGGCAATCTCCATGTATTCCAAACATCTACCTTAGTTTGTGCTTCTTGTAGTTTAAATTTCCAGTTTAAATATGCTAAATCTCCTGCTCCAAGTATCCTTAATCACCGGTATACCAATAACCTGTGTAAAATGAAATTGCTCTATTCCCAATGTTATACAATTACATTTCTCATAGTTAATTTGTGCACCAGCATATAACAAAAAACATAAATCATCAGCATACGCAATACATTTCACTTCAGGATCAGTACTTGAAAAAAGAGAGTCCCCGTATACTATCATGACCATACACCCACCTTATTATGGGATCAATAGTAAATAAATACAAAACAGCACTAAGGGGACATCCTTGATGCACACCCCGTAATATGGGATATATATTCCCTAACCATCCGTTACAAAAGGCTTGAGCAGTAGCGTTAGCATAACAGGTTTTTATCCATTCTATGAAGGTATGTGGTATACCATACTCCGCTAAACAAACCCATAAATACCCATGTCTTACATTATCAAAGGCTTTTGCCTGGTCCAAACTTAAAATCAAACCTGTAAGTTCCCCTGTAGATCCCTTATGAAAAAGGCCACGCAAAAGTATTAAACTATCAGTTATGTTCCTATTAGGAGTGGAACATGTTTGTGCAGAGTGTAAAAGGAAATGTGCATTAAGTAACAGTCTATTGTTTAATATTTTGGTAAACAGTTTAAAATCTGTATTTAGTAGAGTTATAGGTCTCCAGTTTAACAAATCCCCTCTATCCCCTTTTTTGTACATAAAAACCACTAACCCTTCGTTCATGCTTTCAGGCAATATTCCTGTTTTTAGAATTTCATTCAAAACTCCAGTAAATTCTTCCAATAACTGTTGAAAAATTATTTTGTACATTTCATACGGAATACCATCCTTCTCTGGGGCTGTACTTGCTCTTGTTTGTACCAGAACTGCAGAGACCTCTAGTGTTGTGATATGTGATACTAAGATGGATGACCCTGAATCTGAAATTTGGGGCAAATTATACCGCCCCAACCAGTTAACATGTGTGTGAGTCAGAGGTTCAGCAATTCCAAAGAGATTCTGCACATGTAAATCAACAATATGCATAACCTCCCTGGGATCTGTACACCAAACCCCTGCCTGATCAGTAAGACCTATCATGTGTTTCTGATGTCTTTGAGAAGCACTTAATTGAAACAAATTCAAAAAGGCCTTTGTACCCTGGGTACCAAAATGTCGTTCATTAACCAAAGATTTGACACAGTCATACTAGAATTTATTTATCCATTCTCTTATTTCGTATAACCTGGAAAGGACTGAGGCCTCATCGTTGGCTGCACAAAAATGCAAATCCAAAAATTCCTTTCTATATTCTAAATAGGTATCAGTTTTATATTTACCACATAGTCTCCCTATAGTTTGAAAAAAACATTTAATATCAGTTTTTGTATCCATCCACCATTCCCGATAAGTATCATTGAGACATACAACAGATTTCCTGGCCTGTAGAATAGCTAGGAAACCCTCTTCTACAGTAAGAAGATGTAATACAGACAAATTCATCCTCCAGTATCCTGGACCACGATGCAGAGGCATATGACTCGCCACCGTAACTGCTATAATGGCATGGTCAGATGAAGTAACAGGCAATGTTCCAGTATCTATAACCTTTAGGGAATCTGAAAGAAACCAAAAATCTGTGTGGCTTTACTGCGTTGAAAGAATGTTTTTGCCGGAGTCCCTGTAAGGGCCATAACATCACTAAGGCCTGTTTGAACTAGTAAATTATTAAGGCAAGTAGCATCACAAAACATTTTAGTGGTTCGACATCCCCTATCCATCCTATATCTACTACAATTAAAATCACCACCCAAAAAAACATACTTAGAGGTGAATAAATAAGGTTGAAATAAACAAAATATCTCAATACGTGCAAATTTAGTCTGAGGTTCATAAACATTTATAAAACGACACTGTAATCTATTAATCACTACATCCAACAACAATACATGACCAGGAAAAAGATCTGCTAATTGTATTACCCTTGCAGTGGGATTATTAAGGGCAATACCTACACCACTACACAGGTCTTCACCCACTGACCAATGCGTAACCCCCCCCCATCTCCAGCCAGCAGATTCTAATTCAACATCAGGTTTGGAATGCAATCTAGCATCCTGCAAGAAAACCACATCATAATCCTTATTCTCAAAAAGGGACAGAATCAACAACCGTTTCCTCTCAGATAGCATACTATTTAGTGTACATTCAAAGAGACTACTGAAAGATTGTAAACTGCTAACATCAGAAGAGAAAAAAAACCAGCCATATCCTCAAACACATTATAAACATACTATTTTTTCTCTTTCCCTTTCTTCATTCCCAATCTATTCTTTTTCCTTTTAACTGAGTCGCCTTGTGGCAAATTTTGATCTATATCAGATACACCATCATGTTGTGAGGAATGTACAGAAACTGAGTCAGACTCAGTACCTGTATCATCCTGTAATACTATAAAGGGATTTTGCGTGGATGTCGTAGGGGGGTCAGGAATCACCATGCTGGTATTTCCAGATTGAAGACTACGTCTTCTGGAAGTTACCAGGGTAAAGGCCTCTTCGGGCAGAAGAGGTGGAGGCATTGAAACTAAACCGGCACCAGAAACCTCCACCTGAGGAACAAGGTTTTCTGTTACTGGCAAAGGTTCAGGAACATCAGAAATTATCTGAGGCTATGGTTCCTTTTGGATCAGGGCATATTAATGACCAATAGAAATATGTGATAGAGTTCGTCCAGGGGGTTGGGGAGGAGTTCTATGCCTTAGGGCAGCTTTAACCGCTGTATTTATATAAAAATCTTGGATACTATAGTCTCCAGATTTATTTTGAGCAGCTATAGGGCAATCAACAAAGGAATGTGCTTCTTCACAGAGCGAACACTTACTAGGGTGATGACAGTCAGAAAAGACATGCCCCTGTTCTCCACATTGAGCACATTTAACAATTTCCACATTTTACTCAAATGTCTAGCAGGCCCGCACTTATAACAATGCCTTAGTTGCCCTGGGTAGAAAATGAAACCCTTATCACGTCCCAAATAGAAACAACTAGGCAAATGCTGTAAGCCTTCATCAGTTTGAAATAAATTAATGTTATATCTCCACCCTCCATTCCAAAAACCTTCATCATCTAGTATAGGTTCAGGATTTCCCTGAACTTTACATTTCCTTTCTAACCAAGACGTTATATCTTCAACGTTCACTCCCTCATTCCGAAAAAGTACAGTTATTATTTTGAATGATTATTTGGTGAAAGGGATAGCCTGAAAATGTGACCAAGCTGGATTAGTTTTCAAAAGAGCATATCTCATCCAGAATTTATTAAGCGAGTCTGGTGTACGAAAACTAATGTCATAATTATTGTCCCCTCGGGTGTGTATAAGGGCATACACCTCACCAGGGGAAAAACCCAGCATTTGCTTAATTAGAACCTTTCCTATGTAGAAATGATCTGGCATACCATCCATAGGACCTAAAAACCGTAAACGCACTGCATTTCTACGTTTTGCCAGAGTAACAGGTTTTTTTAAACAAACTAGCAAACGTAGCAGGGTGTTGAATAATAACAAGCTTATCCTGTACTGGATTTAAATCTGAAACCAAAACATTCGCATTATACAGTGCTTCAGGAGTGTCAGCTTGCAATAACATTGGCTTTGGTAACACAGACCCATTAGTTTGCGAATTAAGTAAACCAGTTTGAGGAGACAAACATAAAGGAGAGTACAAAAGTTTCAACAGGGAAAGTTTCAAAACAATCATGCCCATAGCTGGATATAGCGTCCCCCAAAGAAAATTCAGTCTTTCCCTCACCTTCCCCACTTGTTCCAGGCAGGGGGATTACCGGGTCGGCTATCCAGTCTCCCTCATCAATTTGTATCCAGCCCGCCCCCCGCAAAGCTTGTTGTGGGGACCAGGGCTCACTAACCACAGGATTAGAATACTGGGGCAGGGTTTCATCCGTTGATAGATCTGTATTCATGACACCTTTTAAAACCTTAGGCACAGTACCTGATAGGCCTGTAGGAGAATCCAAAATGGGCCGGTTTCATTTTCGATCTTCTTCAGCCTGTTGTTGTAGCTTTTTGAACTCAGCCATAGCTTCTTCTATAAGCTTCCATTTTTTTTCCAGTAAAACATTAAACTCCTCAGACCCCTGCGGGGGGCCTGGACTTCACACATAACTGTAGCTTTTTCTCCTACTATCTCTCCCGAGATCCGAGGCTCCTCTGAAACCGCATGGTTTCTCTTACTCATGCTCACAATAACTTCCGCATCGTGCCATAAATTCTGCCCGCAGGGATTCCGGTACGCTATGCTGGCCACCGCATGGGTGCATCCCAGCCGTACCACTGTCCCCGCATGGAAGGTTGAGGTGTGGACAAGCAGCCATCCTATCTTCGCTGCTCTCTGCAGCCATCTGGATTCCGAAAAACATGCTGACTCTCTCACAGTGCCTCCACACAGAGTAGGGGAATTTCCCCGGTGTCCTGGCCAAATTTCCCTCATTCACTAAAAAAAAAAATACCACCAACAGCTTAATCTGGTTTAAGGTCAGTTGGCATTCATCTGTATCCCCCTTCCCGGGTCGTGCCTGAAAATAGGTAGGATTTGTCTAGTGCACTTACCCGGTCAACAAAAACTAAATAAATAAAATCACCACCACCACTGCTGCTGCCAGTGCCACCATCAGCACTACCTCTGATACTGCTACTACCATGATCACCACCATCTCCACTACTGCTGCCAGTGCCACCATCAGCACTGCCTCCAAAACTGCTACTGCCACCATTACTACCACCTCCACTGCTGCTGCCAGTGCCACCATCAGCACTACCTCCAATACTGCTACTGCCACCATCACCACCACCTCCACTGCTGCTTCCAGTACCACCATTGGCACTGCCTCCAATACTGCTACTGCTATCATCACCACCACCTCCACTGCTGCTGCCAGTGCCACCATCAGCACTACCTCCAATACTGCTACTGCTGACATCACTACCACCTCCATCGCTACTGCCAGTGCCACAGTCAGCAGTGCCTCCAATACTGCTTCTACCATGATCACCACCACCTCCACTGCTGCTGCTGCTGACATCATTACCACCACTGCTAAATCCTCTAGTCCCACCATGACCACAGTTTCTGACAGAAGTATTCAGCCATGGCCTTTATAGTTAGATCCAAGCAGTTCTCAGCATGATGAGGACAGTGAGGTAATGTTGTTTGGGTCAGAATATGCTCCTACCCCAGAATATTTAAAAAGGGTTGAAGATGTGTTCCATGACACATCCTCTGAGAACAATGACCTGAGTGATTCTGAGGACGCTGAAAGAGAGTGCTCACCTCATTCTACACGGAGGCACTTTGGTCAAAAGTGATAACAATAAAACAAAATGAAAAAAATCAGCTGCTGAAGGCAGGCACAAAACATCTGCCACTGTTCCTCCTCATCCTTCGAATCAACCTCCTGCTGAAAAACAAACAAACAAAAAAACTAAGCAGTCTATCCTAACGGAGTACAATTGAGGTCAGGTACAAGTTCAAATTCCATTAATATCTGGGCATGTTTTACTGAGCAGGAGAATAAAAGGAGAGCTGTGTGTTTACATTGTGGCCAGAGTCTCAACTGTGTAAACATGTTGATAAACTGAGCACGTGTCTTTGGAACCACCTTCTGAAAAAGCATCATAAGGCGGCAAACCTGGATAAAGCCCTTGCTGAAGTTGTCACTTCACAACACTGCAGACTGTATTTCAAAAATGCAAAAGCAGTTTATAGTTCTGTTGATGGTGCTGCTGATGGTGGTGGTGGGGGCAGAAGCAATCAGCAAGTGACCGAACACCAGCAAATTCTTGTTTCCAGTCCTTGTCCAAGTACTCTGACAGGCACAACACCAAGTCCCACACAAACCGGTTCAGAAGGTAAGATAGCAGATGTGCAGTTTGTGGGTGGTGCGGTGCCCCCCCACACAGCCTAAATGACCTGCATTTGCCCACTCTGGAGCTAGGGCCAGGAGCAAGGCTATGCTATTTCAAAAGCCAACTCTCAAAAATAAAGGAAGCATTTCAGGCCCACACAAAGTTCTTGCCAACTCACCCCGCAACTGTTCAGATCACGCAGCTCATAGATGACATGACTGTTCTGGATTTTCAGTCTTATTCTATTGTTGAAGACACTGGATTCCATTAATGTCTACAGTTTTTGAAACCTCGATGCCACACGCCAACGGGAACTACTTTTTCTCATACAGTCGTGCCAAATATCTGTGAGTCATGCTGCA
Organism: Neoceratodus forsteri; assembly: GCA_016271365.2. NCBI lineage: Eukaryota > Metazoa > Chordata > Ceratodontiformes > Ceratodontidae > Neoceratodus > Neoceratodus forsteri. Next base: position 1,237,528,109 of record CM028130.1, read on the forward strand.
GACAGGTGGGGCAACTGCTGAACCAGGCTGTGGGCAGGCTTCTCCACTATACAGCTGATGTATGAACCAGCACAAACTCACTACATGCATACCTCTCACTCACAGCACACTGGTGTTCACCTGTACCAGTTGCACATGGTGGCATAGCTGCTGCTATTGACTCCTCTTCTTCTGGCCGTGACTGTAGCAAAACCCCATCCCACTGGATGTCTGCTCTCCTTAGTGTTGCGGTCCTTCCAAGTGAACACACTGGTGTTAACATTCTTATGCCTTTGTAAGAAATGCTTGACTCCTGGATTAGCACAACAGGTTTGCATGTTAGGTTCTTTATTACAGATAATGGGAAGAGCATGGGAAAAGCATTGAACCTTGTGGTCACTGGTGCTCTCCAGAGTAGTGTGGGTGCTTCTCATATTGATACTTCAAGAGGCATCTGCAGCCATTTCTGTCATTCTGCTAAGGCAACCAGAGCGATGCAAACTGTTCAGGACCAGCTTGGTTTACCAAACCATCAGCTAATCTCAAACCTCAAGTTGAAATATGCTGCTCGAAGAGACTGGTCATTTCTGAGTTCAGTGGGAATGTGTTTTCCTAGCAAGTTGCTCTGCATCACCCTGCTTCTTTCCAACTGAATTGATTTTGAGACTGAAAATGGACTTAAAAAGTAAGATAATTAACCTGTGTATATTAAGGTTTTCCAAAGATCCTTTTTTTTGTGACTGAAAATGGAGTTAAAAAGTTAGCTAATTAACCTGTGTACATCAAGGTTTTCCAGACACACTTTCAGCTCCCTTCTGTCTCTTAGTGTTTTGATTTGATTTCAAGGGGCAGCCAATGAGAAGGGTGCATTTCAGGTGTTAAATCTTTAACTGTCCAAGAGTCTTTAACAAGAGCTATCATCTGGCAAATTGACATGTGCTGCTTGAGGAGACTGGTCATTTCTGAGTTCAGTGGGAATGTGCTTTCCTAGCAAGTTGCCCTGCATCACTCTGCTTCCAACTGAATTGGTTTTGAGACAGAAAATGGACTTAAAAAGTAAGATAATTAGCCTGTGTATATCAAGGTTTTCCAGAGATCCTTTTTCTGTGACTGAAAATGGAGTTAAAAAGTTAGCTAATTAACCTGTGTACATCAAGGTTTTCCAGAGACACTTTCAGCTCCCTTCTGTCTCTCAGTGTTTGGCCCTACCCACCACCACCATTTATTAAATGCTCTGTGGGTGGGATTGTCCTGTACACTGCTCAGGGCTGGTCTGTTTCATTGGTCTACTGGGGGGAAGGGGAGTTTAAGGTTGTGTGATTCGGTTGTGTTCTACTATACTGTATGTTGAAGCCTGTCTTTTGTATGCTGCTTCTGAGAGGGGAGCACTGTCATGTAATCATCAGTAATTCCCACATGTCTTGTGCTACAAGTACATTCTAGGCACAGTACTACTGTCAACTCACCCAATACTATTTTATTTCTCTGGTTTCCTATGTTAGCCCTCTCTTCTGCAACCCTGCATTCTGTTCCCTCCCTCACCATGCACTCTCTCAGTTTTTCTTCTAACCATTCTCATTTCCCTAACTTTCCTCTCCTCATAACAACTCCCATCCCCTCCCCCTCACCAGCACTCCCCCCCCATCCTCCCACACTTCTCCACTTGGTCCCTAACAATGCTATTTCCCCTCTCCTCCTTCTCTTCCTTGGAATCACTTCCCTCTTCGCCCCTGTGCCTCTCATTTTCATCCCTCTCTACTGTTCACTTGTACACACTATTCATTTTCTCCTCCTACTAACAGCCCCCCCCTCCCTTCCTACTAGGTGAGCCTCTAAGATACCCTGGTATAAGAGTGCTAAACTCCATAATCTAATCATTTCACTCCTGTTCCTATCATATGGAGACATAAATCCTAACCCTGGGCCTTGCTCCCTAAATGGCACAATGCCTCCATCTGCCACCCCTGTAGCCCCGCTACCTCAACCCTATGCCTTGCCCTAAGGTTTGAAAACTGCACCTAAACATATGTAGCCTTCTCCATAAGATCTACTTACTCCAGCCTCTTGTTGCTTTGCTAGACCCCAAAATAATAATTCTGACTGAAACATGGCTAAGTAATAAAACAGGTGCCCCCCCCCACTCGCCATCCTGGGCTTTTCTATTTCATGACAAGCCCGATCCGGAAGGGGCAGAGGTGTGGCAATATACATCTCCTCATGTATCCAATTCACTACCATTTATTCTGCTTCTGTCCATAAAGCATACAAAGTACTCATTTTACAATTATCTCTCCCATTCTCAATCCCTATTTTTATTTTTACAATTATCTCTCCCATTCTCAATCCCTATTTTTATTGCAGGGCCTATTGCCGCCATGACTCAACCCCTTCCTGGTTACTGACCTCATCTCTACCATAGCTTCCCACACCTCCTCAGGTGAAGTCTATATTATGGGCGATCTTACCCTAAACTGGCTATCCCCTTCCCTACTCAAAGTAAAAATCAACATTGCTGCCCATGATTTAACCCAACTCATCCTTGAACCTACTAGGATAAACCCGAAAACAAGCAACCATTCCTTAATTAACTGGGCTCTCACTTCCCACCCACTCAAGAGTCATCAAATCTGTAGTGTTATCAGATGCTCTGAGCAACCATCTCATGACCTTCCTAGTACGCAAAATCCACCATAGCAAAGTCCCCCACAAACCTTAGTGATTCACTCATACAAATCCTTGCACCTTGGGCCCCTCCTACTTGACCTATCATGCACAAACTGGTCCCCATAAGCTTAGTGAACACGACTGATGCAGCCGCAGAACATTTCAAAAATAAATTTCTGGAAGTTTGGAACCGGCACGCCCCTCTATGCAAAGTTAGAGTCTGCGGCAACCACTTTCCTTTGGTCATGCCAGAACTCATAGCATGCCAAAGAACAAGGGACCAAGCCTGGAAGCAACACAAAATCTCCAAGTTCCAGAAAGACTATGACATCAGCTTTGCAACAAATGCACCAAAGCCACTCATTTGGCTAAAGCTGACTACTTTACCTCAACCTTTCAATCAAACATAAACAGCCCCTCAACATTTTGGAAAGTCATTCACTCTCTCTTCTCCACCCCCCCTTCTTCTCCTTCTACCCACCTTCCCACTATAAACAACACTATTACCTCTGACCACTTGAGTGTCGCCTATGAATTTAATTATTTTTTCACCTCCTTTGCCTCTGCCCTTCTATCCTCCTTACCATTTCCTCAGTCTGATCCTCCCAACTCACCACACACCTATACCTATCCCCTTCCTTTTTCATTCACTAACATAACACCCTCTGACACCCATAATGCCCTGCTTACCCTAAAGTCTTCTAAAGGCAGTTCACCTGATGGGCGTGACCCCAAACTGCTTTACCTTTCTGCTATGGCTATCTCTGCCCCTCTGACGCAGCTACTCAACCTCTCATTCACATTAGAAGCTATCTCCTCTGTCTGGAAACATGCCACTATTCTGCCCCACCCTAAAGGCGGTGACCTACTTTTCCCATGGAACTATCACCCCATATCCCTACTTCCCACCCTCGCTAAGCTGCAAGAACACCTAGTTCTTACCCACCTCTCTGCCTATCTCTCTCACTTTAACTTTTTCATCCCCATCCAATCTGGTTTTCATAAAAACCACTCCATCACTACCTCCCTGATTAGGCTCACTGACTCCATCCTCACTGGGATGGACAGTGGTCAAATCACATCTGCCATCTTTGTTGACCTGGCTAAGGCTTTCGACACTGTCTCCCATTCTATCCTGATACACTCTCTCTCCATTGCAGGCTTGTCTGCTGCTGCCATAAACTGGTTCCATGCCTACCTGGTAGGCTGGATTCAATCAGTTAGAGCAGCAGATTAGATATCCTCCCCCTCCCTATCAGCACAGGGGTTCCACAGGGATCAGCGTTGGGCCCCATACTCTTCTCCATCTTTCTCAATGATTTTCCATCTGTCTGCACATTTACCTCTATTCATCTGTATGCTGATGACATGGTCCTTTACACCTCCAGTCACTCCCCCACCGATGTTGCAACCAAACTTCAGAATGATTTCAACAATGTTCAGTGCTGGTTTTGCACACATCAGCTTTTCCTAAATGCCAAGAAGACTGTCTCCATGACCTTCGGCACTAGACAGAGACTTTCAAGGCTTCCCTCCCTACCCACTTTCCACATCCTCAATGGGACGGTCCTCGAAGACACCTCCTCATTCAGATATCTGGGGTTTGGCTTGACCAACACCTCACCTTCCCTGGTCACGTGGACACCATCCTTAAGAAGCTGTGCCCCAAGTTAGGCGCACTATTTAGGAACCAGAACTACCTCCCTCTCCCAGCTAGGCATGAATTTGTCCAGAAGATGATCCTCCCCATCTTTGACTACTGTGATCCATCTGCACAGGTGTGGTCTATAGACCACCAGCCCAGGAGGAAGAAACAGATAGGGAGCTGATGCTAGCCATCCAAAGGATGGCAGACAAGGGTGAGGTAGTACTGGTTGGAGACTTCAATATTCCAGACGTGGACTGGAGCATCCCAGCAGCAGCATCAACTAGGAGCAGATTTATCCTGGACTCCCTTCAGGGTGCCTTCCTCAAGCAACTGGTCATGGAACCGACTCGCAGAAGGCAATACTGGACCTTGTGCTCACAAACAGGGACAGTGTGATGGGGGTAACAGTGGGGAGCACCTGGAAACAGTGACCACCAGTCATTGTGGTTTGAAATCACAGAAAGAGCAGAACCAAACCACACAAAACACGTATCCTGGATTTTAGGGGGCAGACTTTGGAAAATGGGAGATACTTGAAAGAGGCATTAAGGGAATGGGACAGGAATCGGGGTTGAGGAACAGTGGGCAGTATTTAAAATGGGTATTACAAGAACAACAGAATTATGCATTAAGCAGGTTAGCAAGAGGAAAGGAAGAGGAGACCATTATGGTTTTCCAAAGAGGTAGCAAAGAAAGTGAAAGCCAAAAAGATTGCATTCAGGCAATACAAAAAGACACAGGCAGAAGGGGATAGGGAGAAGTACCAGGAGAAGCAAAGGGAGGCATGGAGGTCAGTAAGGGAAGCCAAAGCTCAGACAGAAGAACACATTGCAAAATCAGTGGGTAGAGGGGACAAAACCTTTTACAGGTACATAAGTGAAAAAAGAAAGACAAAGGGAGGGATAGTGAGACTGAAGGGGGAGGATGGGGGCCGCGTGGAGGATGACAACAGTAAAGCTGACATATTGAACAGGTATTTCTGCTCAGTCTTTACTGAGGAAGAGGAGGGTACTGGGTCTGAAGGGAGTACAAGGGGTGAGAATGGTGCAGAAATGGACACAAGTCCATTTACACGAGAAAGGGTCCTGAAGGAACTGGAAGTAATAAGAGTTGATAAAGCAATGGGGCCAGACGGGTGCACCCAGGGTCCTTAAAGAACTAAGAGAGGTGGTGGCTGAACCTCTGGCTATCCTGTTTAGCCAATCACTGGAAACAGGGAGGTACCCAAAGACTGGAGGACAGCAGATGTAGTCCCCTTATACAAAAGTGGGAACAAAGAGAAGTAGGGAACTACAGACCAGTCAGCCTCACCTCGGTAGTGGGGAAGATCATGGAAGCACTACTGAAGGAGAGATTGGTGGAACATCTGGTTATCAATGGACTACAGGACCCAAGGCAGCATGGTTTCACCAGGGGGAGGTCATGTCAGACCAACCTCATTGAATTTTTTAACTGGGTGACTAGGGAGGTGGTTCAGGGGAGGGCAGTGGACATGGCCTATCTGGACTTCAGCAAGGCCTTTGACACTGTGCCACATAGAAGACTATTACACAAACTGGGGAATATGGGTGTGGGCAGGACAGTAGTGTGGTGGGTAGGTAATTGTCTGGGTGGCAGGACACAGAGGGTGGTGGTAAATGGCTGTCACTTCACAGAGGGAAGAGTGACCAGTGGGGTACCACAGGGATCAGTGCTGGGACCGGTCCTATTCAACATCTTCATCAGTGACATTGCGCAGGATCTAGAAGGCAGAATTTCACTGTCGCTGATGACACAAAGCTCTGTAACAGAGTAGACACACCAGAGGGTGTAGACAGAATGAGAAGCGACCTGCAGAAACTTGAAGAATGGTCAGGGGTTTGGCAGTTGAAATTCAATGCAAAAGTGCAAGATAATGCATATGGGGCACAAAAACCCTGGCACAATATATCAGTTGGGGGGTGAGGATATAGCATGCACCAAGCAGGAAAGGGATCTTGGGGTTATCATCTCTGATGACCTCAAGGTAGGGAAACAGTGTGAAAAGGCAGCAGGTAAAGCAAATAGGATGCTGGGATGTATAGGCAGGGGCATCACCAGCAGGAAAAGGAGGTCATAATTCCGCTATACAAGACACTAGTGAGGCCCCACCTGGAGTACAGTGTACAGTTCTGGAGACCATACCTACGTAAGGACATAGACAGGGTAGAGAAGGTTCAGAGGAGGGCAACAAAGATGGTGCATGGATTGCATCACAAGTCCTATGAAGACAGGTTGAAGGAACTGAACATGTACTCCCTGGAGGAGAGGAGGGAGAGGGGATATGATAGAGACATACAAGTATCTTACAGGGAAGAACAGGGTGCAGGAAAACACTATTTTTAAGCGAAAAGATGTTCCAGGACTAGAGGGCATGGGATGAAGTTGGAGAGAGACGATTCAGAGGAAACATGAGAAAGAATTTCTTCACAGAACAGGTGGTGGACAAGTGGAACACCCTGCCAGAGGAAGTGGTGGGGGCTGAAACAATCACGGGATTTAAGAATGCATGGGATAGACATAAAGGAATTCTAGAGGTCAGGGGTAAGGGGCAAAAGACTTCTAGGAAAACAAACTGAACTTACAAGCTCAAATGGGCAGACTGGGTGGGCCATAGGCCCTTATCTGCCGACACTGTCTATGTATCTATGTATCTATGTGATGCAGTCTACAGTGCCGCACCTAAGACCTCCCTAGCCAGATTGGGCACCCTCTTTAACTCTTTCTGCCACTTCACACTCGACGCTCATACCCTCATTCATCACTGTCAACTTTACCACACTTTGGCTTTCCCATCTCTTGATAACAGATGTCTCCTCCACTGTGCTAAATACATTTTGGTTTGGCTCCCTTCCTACTTATCTCAACTCTTCCCTAACAATACCCTCACCATCCACCCATTCACTTAGGTCCTCATTTTCCAATACTTTAGGTGTCCCGTGCTGTATGACTACTGTTGGCCAGGCAGCCTTCTCATACCACTTTCCTAAACTGTGGAATTCCCTCCCCCCCAGATTCACCTTTCTTCTTCCCCTTCCTCTAGCTCCTCAGCCTTACACAATTACCTATCTGTGAACTGCAACTAAGCAGACCATGTTGCATGTAAATGGGCTGTAATAGTTATCCTATTACCGCACTTGCGGACCTTCTGTTCACTATGATGTAATGGAATATACATGCCAACTGTAATTTCTTGCTGCCTGTTACTGCTTGTTAATTGTTCTCTGCTTTGTAATGTACTCTAAGCATAATTGGCACTATATACTGTTTTGTTGTTTGCCTATGACTTATTCATATGCCTTCCAGTTCCCATATATTGGCAATGTGTACTGTTGTGTTGATTATGTTTTATTGTGTGCCTTCCAATTCTCCCACCCCCACGGATGCACCGTGAGACAAGCAAACTTGTTGTTCAGTATGCCCTTCCTGGTGAAACTCTTAAATAAATAAATAAATAATCCAAGATGTCAGTACATGATGGAATAGCACATTTTATATGCTGTAGTGCTTGCTGGAACAGAAGCATGTTCTACACGAGTTATCCATTCAGCAGGATATTGGTGGGGTACAGCTACAACTGGATTGGAGAATCATTAAGTGCATGGTCCAGGTTCTGTCTCCCTTTGAGAAATGCACCCATGGCTTAAGCTCAAATACAGCTTCACTGAGTCAAGTCATTCCAGCTGTCCGTCTCCTGATGTCCACCATGAAGAGTTTCTAGGACTGCAACACTATGGACTTACTCCCAGAATCTGTCAAAGAACTCATTGAAGGGCTTACTAGAGAGTTAAGATCACCGTTTGCAACTGTACATGGCAATACTAGCTACGTGTTCACAACCATGCTAGACCCAAGTTTCAAATGTGAGGCACTATGTCTATCCATGCAGAGTCACATAGTGAGTGAGTACCAGCAGCAACTGTGTAGTGAACTTCAGGGAGCCATGAAGGAGATGATCGTGTTCTGCTCAGAGGATGTTGGAGGGGTCAGACAGTTCTTGAACAACTGGAATGAGTGGCACTGGCAGCCCAAGTGACAGTGGTGTGGATGGTGGCATGCCAGTGACAATGAGGTTGTCTGCAGGAAGGCAGGGTAAGTCAGCAACAGAGGCCCATGACACTGTGCCTCAGGTTACAAAAGCACATCATTATGACTGGATGCTGCTCACAAGTTCCCTGCTGAACAAGTCGCAGCAGAGGATATATTTGTTGCCACATTCTGCTAAGCAGATGTTCACAAATTATTTGGATGAGCCAGTTGTGGACTTTAATGCTGACCCCTCTTGCCTACTGGAACACCAAAAAGCAATCATGCCTGCTTTCTCGAAGGTAGCATGTAACCATCTTGTGGGCCCCACCCCACAAGCATACCCTCACAGAGCCTCATCAGCACTGCAGGAGATACTGTATTGCTCATCCACATTGCTGCCATTCGCAGCCTAAACATGTGCAGAATCCTCTGTTCATTAAGCCCAATATGCATGTGCTTGATTCTTTAAAGTGAATAGGGTGTACCAGTCAGACTGACAATGTGCTGTCAGTGCCTGCAAGCTCTGAATACTGAACTGGCCACTGTACTTATGGTGTTCTGATCGCTGCCCTTGATTTTACTGACAAAGATTCTGGAATAACGACGTCAGATGTGGTTGTGCTTGCAGCTTGTAGTTTTAGAAACACAGAAACATAGAGTATGATGGCAGGCAAGGGTCACTTGGCCCACCCAGTCTGCCAATTTTTTCTGCTTTTATCTTCATTGTCCCTGCAGACACTACTTGGTCTACAGCTCTTTTACTTCCCTTCCCCTCTTTACCATTATGCTTCCCTTGTGCCTATCCCAGGCATTTTTGAACCCCACCACTGCTATCACCCCCTAGGGCTGCAAGTTTGGTTCGTTCATGCACTAAAAAAGATTGAACCCCCGGCATTAGCACTTGTCCGCGCATTGCAAACATTTAATAGAAAAATGCGAACTTTGGTTTTCCAGTTTGCCCCAGTTAAGTTTTTTTCCCCCCATACCTCTGTCACACATGCTTAGTTGTGGCAGCCCCCAGTAACATCATGTGGTGCAGGATATGGAGAGTCAGGAGACTGAGTCCTTGCATGTCAGTCTGTCAATAAGAACTTTAATGATTTGTCCATAATTCGATCTCTCCAGAGTCTCTACCTCTACCTTGCAGAACTGGGAGCAACAGCAGTGGCAATTGGTGGAACAAGTCAGAAAACACTTGGGTGGGGAAACTGATAACTGAGACTACAACTACACCATGCAGTTTCTTCAGTGTGTGAGGAGAGACAGAGTGAGAGGTGGCAACAAGACGAGAGCACTGAGAGTGAGAGAGTGCTTGCTACTGAATCGTCCTTGTGACAGACGATGTTGTTTCACTGATTTTTTTTTTTTGGCTTGACTTCAACTGTAGCCCCTCCAAAAAAAACAAAAAACGTTTGTATTTTCTCTGTTTTTGACGTGGGGTGGATAGGAAAGGAGGAATAGGATACTGGTCAGTTGTACTTCTGGACTGGTCCTCGTACTGTGAGACTAGAGTCAAGAAGTTGAACTATAAAAGGCAGAGGGCAAATAAAGAGTTCAAAAAATTACCTTTACTCCACCAGTGCCACGAGTTAAGGAGAGCAATTTGCTGTGCTGCTCTCAAGCTCAACTTGGGGGATCAGTTCAATCAAAATCAGATCAGTTCAGTTCACACAACACAGCTGTAGTTTTAAATCCAATCTGTGCTAGTGATGAAACTGATGATTTATTTTTCATTTGACTGAAGAATTACAAACCACAGGGAAGGAGAAATTTAAAGCTGGTGTAAACTAAAAAAGCACACAGAGAGGCAGAGTTTTTGACTTGTGTACTTCATTTGCTCTGCTGCTGATTGTTTGTGCATGGCATGATCTGGGGGGCTAGTAGTTAAGTAGTCTAGTCAGAGTCAGTGACCTGTTAGGAACAATTAATAATAAATATCATATCAAGTCCAGCTCCCTGCATTTTTTCAGTACTACTACTATAACTGACTCCATGTAGATACTGACAGCAGTGCTGTACTTTAGTATACTCCTTGTGTGTTTACTGCTTAAAGTACCTGACTCGAGTCGACTCCACATAGTCTAAAGTACTGCCTTTACCTGTTCTGGGCACAATCTCCCTGTGTCTTACTACTTAAAGTACTTGACTTGACGCAGCAAGCAGTGCTGTATTTACCTGTTGGGCAGAAAATATCCCTGTGCCTTACTACTTAAAGTACTTGCCTCAACGCAGCAAGCAGTGCTGTATTTACCTGTTAGGGAGAAAATATCCCTGTGCCTTACTACTTAAAGTACTTGACTCGACGCAGCCAGCAGTGCTGTATTTTCCTGTTTGTAAGTAAATTTCCCTGTATCTTACCAAAAGTACTTGACTCAATGCAGACATGAGTGGTAAAAAAGACAGCAGCACTTCTCAGGCTGTCCAGGCAACAGTAACAACAGTACAGAATATTCAGGACGTTGCAGGAGTAACCCGTTGTGGTACTCAGGATAAGCATAAGGGCCATAATAGTGGGGCAGCCAGTTTTATTAAGCAGAGTGATGGATGATGATGATGAGGAGGAGAAGGCTGACGAGAGTGAGGGGGAAATCAGTGGAACAGATCCTGAGTTTGTAGTAGATAAGGCAGCAGTCAATATGTCAAGTAGCAGTAGCTCTGGGGAGTGGGATGAAAAGGAGGAATACGGGGCAGAAAAAGAACAAAAACAAGTTCTCGGAAGGATGGCTGTGGTGCTAAAAAACAATGATAGTGGGGCATATCTTGGAGAGTCTGATACCCACACATGCAGAGGAATAACAGAGGACAGAAGACAGACAGGCTTCACGAGGGGAAGAAAGAGATGCAGTTCAACCAGTCAGAGATTGTTTGCAGATGGGCATGGAAAGACCTCAAAGAGATAATGGAAGTAGTAGTGGCTGTGGTGGTGGCAGTGGTAGTAATGAACATATCCTCCCCATAAACAGCAGTGAAATCTGTTGTGTGGGATTTTTTCACACAAGATAAATCATCTGGCAGCCATGTGGTTTGCAAATTATGTAGAACAAAATTAAGTCATGGTAAAGTGGGTACTCGACTGTGGACATCAACAATAATAAGACATATGAACAAGTCTCATATTTATCAGTATCAAAAAGCACAAAAGGAGCACACACAACTTGTTGCAGTTCTGCACTCAGCTAAGGAGGATGAGGTAATGGATGTTTACCAAGGCGATGAAGTAACTGATGTGGAGGTGGAGGATGATGAAAGTCTTCCTTCTAGTCAAAGCACAGCATCCTCTATTTCTCATTTCTTTACCCCTCTGAGTCCACCACCACAGCCCAGCAGGAGTCATATACCATCCATGACCACAACATCCACCCCTCATAGTGGTAAAGGTCAAGGGAAGCAGCCCAGAAAATCAGGTGACAGCAGCAAGCATAGCAGGCATCAAATTTCTTTGAAAGACTGCTTTGAGCAGTCACAGAAATATAAGCCCAACAGGCCTGTGGCAAGGTGATTGACAAAGGCAATTGGGGAGATGACAGCCACTGACTTGCTCCCATTCTCATTTGTGGCCAATCCAGGTTTTAAAGCACTCATGGAAATCGCTGTGCCAAAGTATCAGGTCCCCAGCCGGTCATATTTCTCCAGTGTTGCCATTCCAGACTTGTATGATGCTGTTTGGAAATGCATGTCTGATTCTCTGAAAGGTTCAGTGGGTAAAAAGGTTCATGTCACAACAGATATGTGGACCAGTGGTCAGACGACTGACTATACGGCTGTGACTGGTCATTGGGCAAACTTTCCTCCATCATCATGTAGTAGCACTGGCGGTGGCAGCAGCAAGAAGCAAGGGACTTTCACAGTTCGAAAGCAGGCAGCTTTATGTATTTATGGTTTTGAAAAAGACCACAAAGCGGAACATCTTCTGGAGGGCCTTGAAGAAAAGTTTGCTGAGTGGTTGACTCCACAGTCCTTGCAACTAGGGTTTATAGTGTCTAACAATGCTTCAAATATTGTGAAAGCAGTAAGACTTGGTAAGTTTACACACGTACCATGCTTTGTACATGCTATTAACTTGGTGGTAAAAGACTTTATCAGTGAGGACCAAAATGTGCAGAACTTGATTGCAGCTGCCTGCACTGTGTGCACCCACTTTAGCCATTCTGTGAAAGCCCAAAACTTGTTGTGGCAGATTCAGGTTGAAAACAGCTTCCCTCTCCACCAGATGATACAGGAAGTTCCAACCCAGTGGAATTCCACTTACTATATGATGCAGAGAATGCTTGAACAACAAAAAGCCATTCATCAGTATGCAGTCCAACATGGCATTGGGAAAGGAGATGTGAATATCAGTCCCAATCAGTGCCGTCTGATGGAGAATCTTTGTTGTATCCTTAAACGCTTTGAGGAGGCTACCCAAGTGGTGAGCGCTGATGGTGCCGGACTTAGTCAGATCCTACCCTTAATTTCACTTATCAGGATGAGACTCCAGCGTCTCGAGTCACAGTTTTTTGATGATGATGACATCAGTGCTGCATCACTTGTTGGAAAAATTGTACAAACCTTCCTGGCTGATGAGCACATTGTAAATATGTGCAAAGTAGAACATTACATTTTGGCCACACTTCTGGACCCTCGGTTTAAGGATACAATTGAGACATTCTTCAAACCACATGACTTTAAAGGCCTGGAACACTATCGTGAACTGTTAATTGAGAAAGTGTCAGCACATATAGTTGAGAAAAGTAGTACATCATCAGTGCTCTTTTGGAAACATTCAAATTCTGAACAAAATCTGGTGGAAAGGGGGAGAGCACAATCTGCTGTTGCTGCTGCTGCTGCCACCACTACTGATGTTTTGGTTCATCAAACCAAACCAGAACTGCTGCTACACAAGAGGACAAACCACTGTGGGACATGCTGTCAGACTTTGGTCTAACAAAGACAGCTGGGAAAGCTCAGCCAGCAATAGTGGTACCTAGCTTCACCTGAGCTCTTTCCTTCTAAGACTGCTTGAAAGGCAGAGTAGAGAAACTTACCAGAGCAAGGGAGAAGGATTAAGACTTAGTTTGGCTAAGCAGATTTACTGTGTGGTGGTGTTTTTATTTTTTACTCACAGGGATTGCTACTGTTTGTTGCTAACATTTCATTGCTTTATTTTTTCTCTGATTCAAATTGTTGTTGCTGGTATACCTTCTTCTGCATTATTACAAGGTGTGCCTACAGGTAAGTGCTAACAGATTACTGCTGTAATCTTCTGATTCAAATTGTCTTTTGCAAGGTATATCTTTTGTTACTGCTTTATTTTTCTCTGGAGCAAAGTGTTTCTTACAGGTATATCTTCTCTGATACTGTATTACAGGTGGAGCATACATTTTTGTGACTTTTTATCATTGGGCTACAAAATTACTGTTTGACACTGTGTTTTATTTTATTCTTGTTTGTTGAAAAGGTTTGTTGTCTCAGAGGTGTTTCAGTCTCCTTCTCACATTGAAGGAGCTAATTGCTTTTCCTCCCACAGCTCTTCCAAAGGATTAGGTGTGTATGTGGGGGTGGACCTGGCAAACTGTCAGTAATTTCCAACAGAAAGAAGGGTTAAAAAGTCAGGTTAGTTGATATCTTGGAGGTAGAAGACTTGGTTTGCTGGCCAAGGCACCTAGCTTCACCTGAGCTCTTTCCTTCTAAGACTGCTTGAAAGGCAGAGTAGAGAAACTTACCAGAGCAAGGGAGAAGGATTAAGATTTTGTTTGGCTAAGCAGATTTACTGTGTGGTGGTGTTTTTATTTTTTACTCACAGGGATTGCTACTGTTTGTTGCTAACATTTCATTGCTTTATTTTTCTCTGATTCAAATTGTTGTTGCTGGTATACCTTCTTCTGCATTATTACAAGGTGTGCCTACAGGTGTGTGCTAACAGATTACTGCTGTAATCTTCTGATTCAAATTGTCTTTTCAAGGTATATCTTCTGTTACTGCTTTATTTTTCTCTGGAGCAAAGTGTTTCTTACAGGGTATATCTTCTCTGAAATTATTACAGGTGGTGCTTTACAGGTTTTACAGTTTTATCTAACATTAGGATAAGCTTTCAGGGTTACTGCATTTGTTGTTGACTGATTGTTTCTGCTCTTACCTCCTTGTTCTTTCATCCGTGGTTCTTCTTTTTAGGCAGAGGAAGGCCCAGCCACCCACCCCATCCCAACAACCCCACGCTACACTCCTTTATAGGGTACCACAGTTGTGACATTTCTTGTGGCACAGCAGGAAGAGGCGGATCAGTGGGGCCTCACAAGTGATCTCATTTACAGGGCACTAGTAATTTAACTTGTTATAACAAGTTAAACAAAGCACAATTAAACCATTACTTGCATTTTTTTCTTCTAATTACTCTGACTAGGTTACAAACCCAGCAACTTATTTGGAATGGATTTCATTAACTGCAGGTACTGTGGAACAATTTTCAGAAGGACAGTCTTACAGGATTTAGGACACTGTCCTACATGCTGGGCCTTTGGAGATCTTAGGTCTCAGCTCCGGGCAGCATGGGCAGAGATTGCCGCCTCAAATTTCATATTGAAGAGGAAACATTATAAGAACCACCCGCCATTTCCCCAGCATCCAACAGAAAACCTCGACCGCAGAGGGTAGTTGGTCCAGGAGGTTGGCAGGTGGTTAGGAGGACAAATCAGGTGCCCATCACTCTCTGCTCTCAACACATTACCTCCAAAACCATATAAACACTACAAACAAGGTATCTGCCTCTATCTCTGAAATCAAATAAAGAGGCAGAAGACACTGAAACAGGACACTCAGCACAGGAGCTAGCACAACAATACTCACCCAAATCAGGAAACAAAACTAAACAAGCACAAAGGAAATCAAAAACTTCTGATCATAGGAGACTCCATGATTCGAGGAGTTGATACCCATCTCCAGCCAGGGTGATGGTCAGATGTCTCCCAGGTACATCAGCATGGAGAGACACTGACCGCATTATAAAATTGTTCACAAAGCAGGAGAAAACATTGATGTCCTAGTACACATAGGGACTATGATCTCGCCAGCCGGTCAGTTGGAGACCAAGGAACACCTGACTAGGCTGGGTGACAAACTATCATCTATTTCATCCGCATCTCCTTCTCTGAGATCCTGCCAGTCTGGGAGAGGGAGCAGATGGACGGAAGGTCAGAGAAGGGAGATAGGGGAGCTAAACATGTGGCTCAAGGACTGGTGCCAGAAAAAGACACAGATTTGTAGGAACTGGCAACAGTTCTGGAGCGAAAGTTCTTTAAATTTGATGGACTGCATCTGACTAAAGAGGAGAGTCAGTGCATTGGGACAGAAGTTTGATGTCTTTGCAGAATATTTAAACTAGCAAATGGGAGAGGTGCAGCACCCCATACGTCGAATGGGAAGAACACCCTTCCCCTCAGCTAGTGGTCAAACAGGAATTCAGCGTGTTTGCCGTTCATTTGCATCCAGGTAAGAAAAAGGTTTGTCTCCCATACGATGCACAGGGTAATGCCAAACTTCACCCAACAACTAACGCACAAAATCTGGCCAATGGAAAATCATGTACACAAATGCTCACAGCCTGGGAAATAAGATCCCAGACCTGCAGGCAATAATGACAGAGGCTAAACTGGACATAGTAGCAATTAGTGAGGCGTGGTTTACCAGTAACCACACTTGGGAGACTTCAGTACCTGGCTATGTATTGTTCAGAAGAGACCGAGGTGCAAAAGGGGAGGAGTGGCCCTGTATGTTAATGAAAATATCAAAGCTACAGAAATTCAGAATACACATAAGGAGCCAGAAGAACTGTGGGTCACCCTGGAAACAGGAAATGGGACAGCCATAAGAACTGGGGTTGTCTACAGGCCCCAGACCAGAGGAGGACATAGACACATTACTGTTAGAAGATATACAAAACATGACAGCTAAAGGGAGGTTCTGATAATGGGAGACTTCAACATGCCAGATACAGATTGGTCAATACCAGCAGGAACATCTGCCAGAACTAGACTCATAGTGGATTCCTGCAGGGGAGGGCCTCAAACAACTGGTACAGCAACCCACAAGAGACAGGGCTATCCTAGATCTAGTACTGACTAACAAAGAAGGATCACAGATCTCCAGGTAGAAGGTCACCTGGGGGCCAGTGACCATCACATGGTATGGTTTCAATTTGGCTACTACATCTAAATCATTCCATTCCAAGGCAAAATATGGGACTTCAGAGGAGCTGACTTTGATAAGATGGCCAACAGAGTTAAGCTAGCCCTGGCAAAAGAAACACAGGTGAGGAGGTACAGGCAAAGTGGGCAAGCATAAGGATACAATACTTGAAGCAACATCCATTGTGTTAGACAGAAAGGAAGTGCAAAGAAGAAGGAAACCACTTTGGTTCTCAAATACAGTAGCAGAAAAGGTCAGAGCCAAAAGGCTGGCCTTCAGAAAATATAAAGGAACACAGCGGGATGAAGATAGGGAGGCATACCAAACTGCCCTAAGGGAAGCAGGTAAGGCAGTAAGGCAGGCAAAGTCCCAAACTGAGGAAACACTAGCACGAACAGTAAAGAAGGTGACAAGACTTTCTATAGATACATTAGTGAAAGGAGAAAGTCCAGAGGGTGTTGCTAAGCAATGGAGAAAGGGAGCATGTGAGGAGGAGGACCTGTAAAGGCATCTATCCTAAATAGATACTTTTGCTCAGTATTTACTGAAGAGAAGGTGAGGCAGGGCCCGCAGCTCAGCATCATGGACACAGGGGAGGGAGGTGAGCACTACTCCTTCCACAAAGAAAGGGTCCTACAAGAGCTCTAAGCTCAAGGTGGATAAGGCAATGGGACCTGATAGCATACATCCCAGGGTACTTAAGGAGCTAAAGGAGGAACTAGAGAGCCATTAACAGAATTGTTTAGTGAGTCTCTGAGCACAGGAGAGGTCCCAGAAGACTGGAGAAGGGCTCATGTGATCCCACCCACAAGAGTGGTAGCAGGGAGGAGGCGGGAACTACAGACCGGTCAGTCTTACCTCAGTAGTGGGCAAGATTATGGAGGCACTCCTTAAGGAAAGGATAGTGCAACACCTGGAATCCATAGGGCACAGGATCCAAGACAGCATGGGTTTACAAAGGAAGGTCCTGTCAAACTAATCTCAAAGATTTCTTTGACTGGGTAACCAGAGTGGTGGACCAAGGGGAGCAGTTGATGTCGCCTACCTTGACTTCAGCAAAGCTTTTGACACTGTTCACATAGAAGATTGATAAATAAGCTAGGTAGGCTCGGGGTGGGTCAGAAGTTGGTCAACTGGGTGGCAAACTGGTTGACTGGCAGAAAACAGAGAGTGGTGGTAAATGGTATACAGTCAGAAGAGATGCAAGTCACAAGTGGGGTACCTCAGGGATCAGTCCTGGGGCCAGTCCTATTCAACATCTTCATTAGTGACCTCGCAGATGGACTAGAGGGTAAGGCTTGTCTGTTGCAGATGACACCAAGATCTGCAACAGAGTAGATGATCCAGATGGGGTGGGCAGAATGAGAAGAGATCTGGATAAACTAGCAGAATGGTCAGAAGAGTGGCAACTGGGATTTAATGCAAGAAGTGCAAAATCATGCACATAGGGAAGAGAAACCCTAAAGCCACTAATAGGCTGGGAGGGAGTTGCTAGCAGTCACAAAGGAAGAAAGAGACTTGGGCATCATCATCACTGATGACCTAAAATCATCAAGCAGACCTCTAAAGCAGTAGGTAAGGCTAGGGGGTGTTGGGGTGTGTATTAGTAGGGTATCACAAGTCGTAAGAGGGAGGTAATAATCCCTCTGTACAAGACATTGGTTAGCCCCCATCTGGAGTACTACGTGCAGTATTGGAGGCCACACCTTCACAAGGACATTAACCAAATTGAGGCAGTCCAGAGAGGGCAACCAAAATGGTGCAGGGACTGCATCAGAATACATATGAGGACAGATTAGCAGACTCAATATGTATACCCTTGAGCAAAGGAGGGAGAGAGGTGATAGTCGAGACATTTAAACACCTTAAGGGCATAAACAAGGTGAAATAGTCTAACGTGTTTAAATATAAGAAAATACCAGGACAAGAGGACACAGCATGAGATTAGAGGAGGCCGATTAAGGGGAATGTGAGGAAATTCTTTTTCACAGAAAGGGTGGTAGATGCATGGAATGGCTTACCACAAGAAGTGGTGGCTATGAATACAGTGCAGGGCTTCAAACAGGCATGGGATAGGCATAAGGGAGCAATACAAATGACTATGAAAAGATAGGTCACTGACAGAGCAAAGGCCGATGGCACATTTATAAGGTAGAAAAAGAAATGGGCAGACTGGATGGGCCTTGCGGTCCTTATCTGCCATCAACTTCTATGTTTCTAGAAGTCCCTGCTGCAAAAATGGTTAAGGACTATATGGAGGAGACTGTACATTTCACTGCAGGTGATGAACCATTGCTTTACTGGCAACAGAAAAAATTGATCTGGCCTTCTTTAACTGAGATCGCAACTGAATACCTCAGTTGCCCACCTGCCAGCACATATTCAGAGAGAATGTTTAGTGCTGCTGGGGCAATAGTGAATGACAAAAGAACATGTCTTTCCATGAAGAATGCAGAGAGGCTCACTTTTTTAAAAATGAACCTGCCTCAATTCAAAAAGACATACTGTCCCAAATGTATGCAGGTTGACAGCACACAGATGGCATCATGCCACGCAGATGATGATGGTGAAGGATTCTGTTGCCACTAGTAGCCACTAGCCTTTCCAGCTGTCTTTCCTCTACTGGTGGGTCCCCCTGTCTCCTCCTCATCCTTGAGTTCCATTAATTTCAGAAACAAACATCCACTGCTGGTTCTCATGTGCTACTAAGGCCCAATCTGACTAGCATTGGAAACTGAAGGACCACTGCATATGGCAGTTCAACTAAAATAACCAGAAATGACTACACATTGTAACACAGCTCTTCATTTGTTTTATTGGATTTTTAATACAAAATACACACTCAATGAATACTTATTACTGGCTGTTAACAAACAAAAACATTAATAGAATAAATAAATAATAAATAATTGTTCTTCTTGTTCAATTCCAGATGGGAATTTAATTTACAAAATGTTGTGTTTTTTTGCTGTAAAATGCCAACTTTACAATACATTCCCAATTTCAGTGTTGAACCCAATGACATCCAATGTTTTGATCTGAAGGAACCATTCACCAGATAGAAACTGTTTTCATCATAACCTGTAAAATGAAAATAAAAAAAAAAATAGATTTTACAAAATGCTGTTCCCACATACTGCACTAACTGACTATCATGACAATAAAAAAAAAAATCACTGATCTTACCCTAGCCCTTTTCCGAAACTCCAAGCCCTCCATACCCCCTGGGACACCCCCTCTTACAAATACAATTTGCCCTCCATTGTTAGAACACAAGCCATGCACGTGACCTGGCATCATAAACACAATTTGCAGATGGTATACTGTTATGGGTTTTTCAATTATTCTGAGTAAAGATGAGAAAGGGGCAGATGTTTGGGAGGGAGGGACAAATGAAGCAATATTAACATAGTTACCTATGGGAGGTATAGGGATCAGGGCAGGAGAGTGTACTAGAGGGAAAGGAGAAAATGATGGTGGGTAATATATTACTAACATTGACAGTTACTCAGAATAACAGAAAGCCCCAAACTAATAACTACACAGACAAAGTTTAAAGTAGAAACATAATTTAATCCACACAATGTGGTAAAGCAAAATGCCACAATACCCCAGCGCGTCGGCACCATGCCTTCCTCGGGGGGCACTGAGGAAGGTAAGGTACAGAAGCACTGGGGCAGTGTGGCATTTTGCTTTACCACATTGTGTGGATTAAATACATTTTATACTGTAAACTTCTGTCCATGTACTTATTTGGTACTAAAGCAGCTGAAGCTATAGGTACCACGGGCGTCAGTTATTTTGAACTGGGCTCTATTAGTACCTGAGTCTAACAGTGGGGGAAGATTTAAAATTATTGTAACAGGGTGTAGCTCAGGGGGCTGACCCTTTGGGCTGCCTGTAACCAGATTTAGAAAGCTAAAGTTGTCAGGGATAATATACGAGTTGTATATCATCCCTGACCTTTACCGCCTGTTAAATCTGTTTCAACACTAGTATTTTTAATCATCTGCTGGGTAACCAGGTGGTTCTATAATATATAAGCAGTAAGCCCATTCCACCTGTTTCTACTTAACTATAAAAGAAAAATCCACATATTTTATTTTGCATGTTTGGGAATATACATGTAATACTAAGATTCTAACTTTAAGAATGATAAGTTTTGCAAAGCTTTCGAGCACCGAGACAGAATCCTATGCACCAAAGCTTTGCAATACTTAATTGTATTTATACCATTCTTAGTGCTACATGTACTTCTCCCCCCCAAAAAACAATACTTCTGTGGATTTCTTAATTAAGTAGAACCATGTAAACTTTTTTTTTTGTGTTATATATTATAGAACTTTGTTATACCACGTAGAACCTGATTTTACTTAGTAGAACTTGTTTTTTTACATAGTAGAACTAGTTTTATTTGGTAGAACCTGGTTTTACTTGGTAGAACTTGATTATAAATGGTAGAACCCAATTCTACTGGGTTCTACCTGGTAGAACCGGGTAGAACTTTTTTGGGTTCTACTCAGAAAGTTCGCAAGGTAGAACTTTTAGAGGTTCGCACAGCCCTAATCACCCCCACCACTTCTGCTGGAAGGTTGTTCCAAGAATCTACCCAGGACATTATCCTTACCCTAATGTCCTAGGAATCCACCACTCTCTCTGTGAAGAAATACTTTTGGCTGACCTTACTGCTTTATGACTATAGCTGATGTTAAAAAAAAAAAAAAAATTTGCAATGTGACATCAATCCTGGTATATACAGGCACTGGGTTACAAAATTTACTTTTTAGTATGCCATTACCTTTAAGGCGAGGCAACGCTCAAAATAATAGTATAAAAAATAAAAAAATAAATAAATTAAAATAAAAAAACTATTTAAAAATAAAATAAAAAAAGACAAAAAATGTATGAAAATCTGAATATTTGCCCCATTGTGCAGCGTAGCTTTGCTTTCCTGTCTCCAAAACAGTCTTTAATTTTTAATCCCTTCCTCTGCACAGTGACACAAATCCTTGCTTTGGTGATTCCTCCTTGTCTCCAAAACATGTTCTCTTCATTTTTTTAGTACACCTATCACAGAGAATAGAACATGTAAAGAAAATGCTTAATCTGTTAAAGTAAAACCCTGGTTACCTATGCACTCTCTTGTCAGTGCATATGCCCCTGACTAGCATTGCTATGTAACAACATATCAGTGGGGGCACAGTAGCATTTCTTGGGTAAGGGACCGAGCAGCTCCCACAAGATTGCTGCCAGTGGGCAGCAGGCTAGCTAAACTAAACTTTCAGCACTTTTTAAACTCTCGAGGTCAGTTATGACGAACCTCTCGAGCTCGCCCGAGGTACACGGCCGCCCCTGGCAACCTTTCTGGCAGTTAACTGACCAGTTATCTGATAGAGGACCATACATTATCCTCTATATATATACACACATATATATATATATATATATACACAGTAGTATATATATATATTATTTTTTTGTTTTTTACACAGAAATGCTAATCAGGGGCATAATTATGCACTGGCAGGAGAGTATACAAAAGTAAGTGCTGTCTTCTTTTAAACTACGCTTACGCTCTCTGACTCTGTATCAGTATAGTTGTATTTTTACAACCTAGTATTATCCTCTACTGATGCTGAGCAGAAAACTCCTTATCTGTTTTTTTTTTTAAGTCTACAACATTTTTAATAAATGTACTACTTTATGGTCAAATCTCAGCATAGTCAAATACCCGAATACAGTCAAATACCAAAATACTCTGAATATATTGGTTCTATATTCTATGAATACACAATTTATGTATTTGCACACCCCTACCCCTACCGAATCCTACTACACTCACTCTGTCACACCAGCTGCTTTGAATGCCATCATTGCTTTTTAAAACATTCTCATCTCATACAAATCAAATTCCAAGGTTTAAAAGTCTAATCTACTTAAGAAATGTGCATATGTATATAGAGATTGCATATCCCAATGACTGCACATTACCTTCTCTGTTTTAGGACAAGGAGCACTTTTCTCAGCCTAATAACAACTGGCTATTCAGCATAAAAATAAAAATGTTTAACCTAGTTTGCCTTTTAGTGTGTTCTTTTTCCTCCTAGATAATTACATGGGCCCAGATAGTCAACGGGGTTGCGCATGTGTTGTGCCATGCGCAACCCTCAATGCACCTCAGCATGATATTCAAAGGGGCAGGTTGTGCAGCGCAACTCCTGATGCTCCAGGGTGCATTGGTAATGTATGTAGTGCAGAAGCAGGGGGCGTGTCCATGAATATACGGCACATCTTGATATTCAGCCCGGGATGTGCGGCGCATATGCTGGTGCAACCCCTACATGCGCAGCACACTGGTGCTCAAAGTTGAGCCAAAAATAAAAAGGCTCAAATGCTGGCCACCTACAGGCATGTGGCTGTATTGCAAGGTGCAACACAACAGCCTCCAGCTGTGGGTGGCCAGCCGCCCTGCAGGAACACTGTCCACAAGCACCAGGACCCTCCCTGGTAGTCCAGTGGACCCCCCTCCCTCCCTGTGTGCCCGATCGGGGGCTGTTGTAATAATAAATATTAACTTGGTGGTCTAGTGGTTCCCTCCCCATATGCCTGATCGTGGGCTGTTGTAATATTAAATTGTAACCTGGTTGGTCTAGTGGTTCCCTCTCCATATGCCCGCTCGTGGGTTGTTGTGATGTTAAATATTAGCCTGGTAGTCCAGTGGTACCCCCCTTCCCACCCACCTACAGAGGACCCCCGGCCACCCAGCACCCCCTCCATCATCGGAGGGCGGCAGCACCCAGCCGCCCGCCCGAATGACAGCATACAGTATGATCTATGTGCCTATTGGTCACAGTATGGACCAATGGGCTTACCAATTTCATACTATGCGACCAGACAAGATGGAATGAACCGCTCATTCACATATCTGGTCTCAGGTAGTACAGTATGGTTCGTGGTTTCCACTGGTCCACACTGTGGACCAACAGGCACAGAATTACTGTATGCGCTGTCATTTGGTGGTGGCCGGGCGGTATGCGGTGGGATACTGCCGCCCGCTGATGACGGGGGGTGCTGGTGGTCAGGGGTCCTCTGTGGGTGGGTGGGGAGTGGGGTACCACTGGGCCACCAGGCTAACATTTAACATTACAACAGCCTGCGATTGGACATATGGGAAAGGAACCACTAAACAACCAGGTTAAAATTTAATATTACAACAGCTTGCGATTGGGCATATTGGGAGGGAACAACTAGACCACCAGGTTACAATTTGTTATTTCAGAAGCCCGCAGTCAGGCATACAGGAAGGGAACCACTAGACCACCAGGTTAAAATTTAACATTACAACAGCCCGCGATCAGGCAGATGGGAGGGAACCACTAGACCACCAGGTTAAACTTTAATAGTACAGAAGCCCATGATCAGGAGTACAGGAGGGGAGGGGGTTACAGTAGCCCACCAGGGACCCAACCCCCGATGACAGCAGCTAGACAGGGTGCCAAGCGCATTTCACCAGGACGTCCTGCGTAATGCATGCAAATAGGGCCATAATGACATGCAAATGGCCCCATTTTCACTTTGCATATATTATGGCCTCATTTGCATGCCCCCAGCTGAATATCACAGGTGATCATCCTAGCGCAACTGCACTTGTGCTGGCGTATCCCCGTGCTTCCTCTCTGTGGCTTGCACTGGCACGGTGCCACTGCACCATGCATAGTATGTGCGCCAATCTTGCCATATTCAATGGTGCTGCACCATGGCACATCACCATTGAATATCACTTGATCCTGACCCCGGTGCAACCCAGTTGCACTGTGCCCAGGCTTGTGCCACTGTCCAGTGCAGTCTGAATATCTAGGCTATAACTGCATAATCACAATTATACAATGGGGTAAATCCAAAGTCAGAAAACCCGGGTTCAGATTGGCTGGCTGGCACCTTTGCCAGCGTGAGAAATACTCTCGTATACCCCCTGGAAAAGGTGCCAGCCACCTCTCAGCCACATTAAGAACTCTACAACAAGTTACTCCGAGCATGCCAACCCCCTGTCTGGCACATCTCCAGATCCCAAACAACAAAGCGAGCAGCTGCCAGAAAAACCACCACACTAACTTGCCAGTTCTGTGAAATAAACTGAAAAAACAAAAACCTCATAAGCACACAATATCCTGTGTGTTTTTTTTTTTTTTATGAATCGCTTGCTGAGTTTCTCTCCCTCTCTCACCCTATGCTTGTGGCTCGTCATCTTCACTCAGTGGCTACACAATTCAAATCTATCGGCAGCTATGCCCTCTGTCCTTCTCCCATGGCAAACAATGCAAGCGTCCAAAAAAAAAAAAACACAACAAAAAAAAAGTTCACATTGTTTCCCTGGCCTAGAAGCACAAGAGGGCCAGGAAAGGCTATCATACATCATGGCAGCATTGTTTGCCACCCGGGATGGTTCCGTGCATGCAGCAGAAATGGAGCCAGTACTCCAAACACTCTTGCATATGTGCAGTGTGCCCTACCAACCCAGGATAGCCACCATGTACTACTTTTTCAACATAACTGTAAATACGGTTCCACGTCATTTCATCGCAAAACTTTTAAATCGCGGTTAATTATCAGCATGTAATTAGAGCGTGATACATTTCATCGTGATAGTAATTAGGGAGCGCGATACATTTCATCAGCATAGTACTAGAGCGATACATTTCATCGCATAGACTCCACAGCTATTAAGAAGTAACACATTCAGATGTTTCTTGAATATTTTCTTGTTTGGAGAGTCAGCTACCAAAGGGGGTAGCTTGTTCCACAGATTTGCTGTCTGAATCCCATTAATTCCCATAAGTGAGTCATCTTGAAGCAGATCAAAGAGTTGCTGTAAATACCCTATACACCTTCTTGTTTCTAGTGTCATTAGTCCTAAATTATAGTGCAATCTTTCCCCATCAGAGTGGTTGTCTAATGGAGATTCTGATGTACACAGTGGAACTCTGCATGAGACCTTGTCAATTGTAATACTGAAAGTGTCCTGCTATTTTGAAGCAGAGGGCAAGGTTTACTTTTCACGAACCCTGTGAACTGCATTGTTTCTCCATTCTTTGATACAGTATGTCAGTCTGTGAGCCAAACACAAGGTGAGAGGATGATGGCGAGCTAAGTGGATGAATCATCATTTAGTGTATGAGAGGTCGGTCAATGAGTGCATTACGAAGAACATTTCCACAAAAAGGGGTGGTTTTCGATATGTGTTTTGTGCTTTTCTTAGGCTGTTCCAACTTGGTGATGTCATCAAGTTTGATGTCTGCTAGCAGCAGGGTTTTCCCCACTGCCTGGGAGTTTAGGGTCATGGTTGTGGCATAAAGGGCATAAAAGGTGGTGCCACCTATGCCTTTTGACCCAGACGCATTACGCATGACACATCACGCATATTTCAACACAGTACTCGAAAAGGTACTATTCTATTTTTTTCTATTATTATTATTGATTTGCGATGAAATTTCATGCGGTGAAATGTAGCATGCGATAAAGTTTATTACGATGACTTTTTTGTGATGTAATGTTTGCGATGAAGTGTTTACGATTAAGTGACGTGATACCGTAAATACATATGTAAAACATTTTTGTCACGTTATAAAAAACAGAAAAAATAAACATTGTAGGGAGTTTTGTTCTTACCTTAGTTAGCTTAGCACAGAGCCAGAAAATACGTGACCAGATTGGGATGATGAACAAAAAGAACTGGGGATTCTGGGAGCTATAAGGGAGGAGAAGGATCGGATTTTGAATCTGGGATTCCTTTTGCGTCTCAGCCTATGAGAAGAGCACTTATAACCCATGTGTTGAGACTCTGAGTGCTGTAAGAAGGTGCGATAGATAATTGGGGTTTACTATAATGTCTTCCTGGGCTCCTAAATGCCCACTGTCAGGGTGATGTCCTGTCTGCAGTAGTTCTATTTGTCTGCGTGAGAGTGCTTTAGCGAGTCTCCGTGCCTGTCTCTTTAAGAGAGCACCTATTCAGTGTTTGGAAATTAGTTTAGGCTGGGTCCGAGTAATTAAGGCTTGCAACCAGCCAGACCGTCTGTTATATTGCCCCATTCTGCAGTCGCTATTTGTGCAGAAGGAGCCCTGTAAGGAGGTGTGATTATTTGCTGTTTGTCTGTTATAATAATAGTAATGATAGAGGAGTTTGTCTAACCTGCTTTCAATTGCAGCCTGAACCTTTTGAATAGGAGCCACCATTTTGGTTCTGGATTTCCAGTGTTAGACCAATTGAACTTCTGTGGACCTAAAATGGAGACTATCCCCAGGGGTCCTGTGAGGGGGAAATTCTGTAGTTTTAAGTAGTTGGCACCTAAATGGACCCGGAGGGGGAGCCCATTCTGTAAAAGACAGTTCCCTCAGCCAACCGAACCATTTTGATTACCGGGAAATCCCCAGAACTGCCTGAAGCAGTAGTCAGTTGAGAGTTGGAGGTTGAAGAGTGAACAGCTTGAGCTGTTGAGAAGCTGTTCCTAGGAAGAGTATAGGAGAATCGGCGGGAATGTTCTGCTAGCCTGCTTGCTATGTTCTACTGCCTTTGAACTGCCCATTGCAGAAATCAGACCCTTCCATTTGCCAGCTTACGTCTGCAGCAGAAGAAAGAAGAGAACTGTTGTGGTGACTTGGGTTTTGGAACGAAGACTTGCTCCAGAAGCGATCGGCCTGCCTGATAGAGAAAATAGCCTCGGAGAGAAAGGTTTGCGCAGTGAAGCTGTAATTAGCAACCAGGTTGTATCTGAACTGTGGCTTTGAGAAATAACTGATTTAAGTGTGCTGAATGTGTTTTGTGGGTCACGATTTGGTTCCCCACGGTGAATTCTGTTACGCCTGCTGGAGGCTTTTCCAGCAGAAGATCACAAATGCTTTCAGAACTGTTCATCCTGCTTGGGCCTTGCCATCTCAGCCTAAGCCGCTGCCCCATTTCAGTGATCATCTCGGTGAAAGACCCGCTTGAGGATTCAGCTTGTTGCTTGACACCATCGTACAGGCTGTAACCACCAGGAGGTGAGTCGTGTAGGACCTGCTTTCCCGACCCTCCAGGTCAATGCCATGAGGTCTTCAAAATGGTGCAGGGTCTACATCAGAAACCATATGAAGAGAGACTGAGAGAGCTTAATATGTATACCCTTGATGAAAGGAGGGACAGGGGGGACATGATAGAAACGTTCAAGTACCTCAAGGGAATCAACAAAGTCCAGGAGGGTAGCATCTTTCAGAAAAAGATGTGTAAGAACAAGGGGCACAGTTTAAAAGATAGAGGGGACGGCTCAGGGGTAATGTGAGGAAATTCTTTTCATGGAAAGTGGTGGATACATAGAACAGCCTTCCTGAGGAGGTCGTTGGGTCTAAAACAGTGGGGGAATTCAAACATGCTTGGGACAGACACAAAGCAATTATAATGCGGGGTTGCAGGAAGCAGGCTGTTGGTTAACTAGAATCTGCAGCTTATTCAGTAGGTAGGGAA
This sequence comes from Neoceratodus forsteri, assembly GCA_016271365.2. NCBI lineage: Eukaryota > Metazoa > Chordata > Ceratodontiformes > Ceratodontidae > Neoceratodus > Neoceratodus forsteri. Next base: position 1,237,556,101 of record CM028130.1, read on the forward strand.
ATGGGCAGACTGGGTGGGCCAAGTGGTCCTTTTCTGCCGTCAAAGTCTATGTTTCTATGTTTCTATCTCACCTGTCCTACACCCTGGCCTGGGTAGCATGAGTAAAAATCAGGGTAGCTCCCTGCAACAACAGCTGCAAATCATTGTGTACCATCTGATTGTTCTTGTTCTGGGTTATTGCAAATGGACTGAGCCATCCAGATTGGGATTACTATTATTTGGGTTGTGCACACGTTAACTGTTTTCCTTCCTAAGGGCCCCAACAACAGCTGCAATGCTGGCCACCCCGGGCAACGCTTCAGGCTAGCCTTTATAACACACTGGGTACCCAGGTTTGTGGGACTGTTCCAAAGGGATTTACAGTGCATACTGAACCAACCGAGACCAAATCAAAGTGTCAATCATTCTATCAGATTCACGCCCCCCCAGTTCACTCCCCCTGAATAAATCAAATTATCTTGTTTCACGTTTAACCTGGCTAGTGTGCATATTATTAGTTGGGTTACATAGAGGATAATCTATGGGCATCGATGAACAACAACGCTATGTGAGCCTCGAGTGGTTTCTCTGCCAACCCGTGTAAACCTCGAGAGCGAAGCTCGAGAGGTTTAACTTGGTTGTCAGGGAAACCACAAGAGGCTCACATAGCGTTGTTGTTCATCGATGCCCATAGATTGTCTTTTATAGTGTATGGGCATCGATGTGCATCTGAAAAAAGACGATTTCCCCATATAGTGAGTCGCAGTGGTCGCCTTACCTTACTCAGATGAGAACGGGATTGCGCTGGCCATTTCACATTTACTAATCCATTAACGTATCGCATTACATCAACATACTTAACGTCTTTAATATTTATTGACTGTAATAACAATGAGAACTGCAAAAAACGGTTTTTGGGGTCAAATGTCATGTGGCATCCAATAAGCATTGCCGTAAAGTGGGTAAGAAGGGCTTGTGCTGCAAGTGGCAAGCAGGAAATATAGTCTGCGATTTTTTTACTTCATACCTGTGGTGAAAGCAGAAACATAACAAGAAAAAAGATCAGCTGGTCAGTAAATCAGTTAGTATGAATGAATGCTAATGCTGATTGTCTGGTCATGGGGGAGGGGGGAGACATTAAGCCTTACCTTCACATCGTCGCTTTCAGACGAGGAGTCTGATACCACTGCGATTCGCTTTCGCTTCTGTGGTGCAAAAAAATTAACATTCACAGTGATGTTGCCATGCTGTAATATAGAATTGTCTCCAAACAAGTTAAAGTTTGTAAGATCGGAGAGAGCGAACAGTGGCAGTTTTTTGGCTGTATTTACTTGTGGGTTTACTTCCGAAACTGATCGGGGAGTAGATTTTGATGAGGATGCCTGCTGGTAGTCTGTGACATTGTGTCCCCGAGAATAACTGAATTTCTTTTCTGTTTTGCCTCTGAGATGAAGCTGTAGTTGTTAATGGACTGCAGGCTTTATGTCCAGAGACTTGCTGGACCTCCGTGGGGAACTGCATGACCACTAGTCGCTGTATTGCCGTTTTGCAGGTGGAGTGATTGGTGATTCGTTTTCATGTGCAGACCAGCAGATGTTTTAATTATCTGCATCATAGAGCGGATTTTATTTTCTCCAAGAGTCATTGCCTAAACCAGATGGATACACCAGGCTTGAAATATAAATTTGGTGCCAGGTAGAAGGGAGTCAGCTGTGAGCATGCTTTGTGGTCTTTGACATGCATACAGGCTGTATGCTTTACAGGGTCTCTATCAGGTCGTTCAGTGTTTGCATACATCCTCGGTTTCACTGCCCTAATGTCCCTTGGGTTTATGCATGCCTGTCGCGTTTTTGTTTGGCGCCTGTGTACTCTAGAAACTGACACCCATCTGTGTCCTTATGCAGGCTAAGGTCCCCCATCTGAGTGCATACTGCTCCGGCTGGTAAGGGCATAGTAAAGCCCATTATTGAAGAAAAGCATATTTAATAGTGCCACTGGGCTATGTTGCCCTAATGTCCCTGTTTGATAAAGTTTCTCAATGTCTGTGGGTGAAAGTGCGTCTGCCCTGTTGGGCTTGCTACCTTTTCCGAGTTTTTTGAGAAATTTCTGCTTGGCAGACAAGGTAGCAATAGTCTCAGAAAAGTCTTTTTTATTTCCGTGGAATATGAAATGGCCATAACTGATATTTAGCAGATAACGATCTAGACTGCCTAAAATTCCCCTGAGAGTTGATGGCTCGTAATCGGTACCATAATTTCTTTTTAATTTATAGATGCAGTCTGCTATAAGGACATCTAGTTCGGCTACAGGTATGTCTCCGATTGTGCGAGCCTCCCCCACGTCTGCCAGGTAGGATTTGAAAAGCCTCACATCTGACTCTGTTTTTTTTAATGTTCTTTTGTTTTGCTGCTGCTGAATAAATGCCTTGCGTTCCTTGCTTAGAGGCTTTGAAAATGTTGCTGCTGCCATTTACGTGACTGTGTGGTTTTGTATTACTGCTCACTGCGAATATGACAGTTGCAGTGAATTTTGAATATCGCGGTCGCAGTTCTGGTGCTGGAACTTTATGCGCATGGAAATTCATTTTTGTTATGCCATCGATGTGACGTATTATTGATGGGTTAACAACTTCATCACATCACATCGATGGCATAACAACCATGGGAAAAGATAGATTTTGGTAGATTACAACGTTCTATCATACATTATAGTGGTAATATTATATTGTTGCGTTGCTGACCTTATTTTCCAGGGGGTCACCAGGGCAGTTACAGCTGATCCGGCCCTGGTGGTAAGTGCAGGGGGTGTGAGCATATTATTACTGTTATTCAGTGGATGTGAATGTTCTATGGTGTTACTGTTTAGGCCACTAGAGGGGTTAGCGGGTGTTTATAGCATCCTGGAGAGCTAAACCAAAGCAGTTAAACTCCCTTAATAACATTCTTCCGGATGAAGGCACCTGTTCACAGAACTCAAGTCCCTCAATCTGGGCATAGCCACACAGGCAGGGGTAGTAGCCCACAGGATAGCGCCACCTAGGGGTTACAATAGTAATATATCACTCCAGTGTGAGGGTATATGGTGGGATTTACCCACTTCTGCTGTGGATTTGGTCAATCGGCTGCGCCTTGTGACCAAACCACATGAGGCATGGTAAATCCCACCATATACCCACACCCTGTTGTGGTAAATTGCTTAAATATCCACTCCAGGGTGTGGGATTTACCTACTTCTGGTGTGTTTTTTGTCACTTGGCCTGAGACTTTGCCACACACCGCTCCAGGTGTGGGTAAATCCAACAGCAAGTCACACCGCCTGTTGCGGATCATTAATTAAAGGACCTATCTCCCTCTTATGGATCGAGAGGCAGTACAGTGCTGTGGTTTAGGGCTCTGAGCTGCAAACCTGGAGATGTGGATTTGAATCCCAGAACTCCCACTTTCATACTATGTGACCCTGAACAAGTCACTTAACTTCCCTGTGCTCCCAGGTTGTACCTGGAGACAAACTTAGGCTTGGTTTGCCTTTCCTGGTTAAACAATTTCCCCCAATGGGGCATGGAGTCTCTAGAGCATTTGTGTCAGAACGCTGTTAAAAGCATCACCGAAACACTTGCATTTTGAATCCGATAGAGGGAGACAGTAACACAGAGTTGACTGCAAACAAAAAGCAAAATATTTGCTAGTCGCTTTCCAAAGCCCAGCCATTAGGAACCTTAGCAGGGGAGACCTCTGGTTAACCCGATTACGGAAATACGAAATCACCAACGCCCATAGCCGGCAAAAAAGCTCTCAAGAGGATCTTGAAGCTTTACTGTAGCTGATGATTCCGCAGGGGCCGCTGGCACGTCAATGAGCTGCAATCGGTCTACCAGAGTCAAGTGCGTCCATTACTTTTCCTTCTCTTCTTTCTCTTGGATTTAAACATCGCAGCTATTTTTTTTCTTTTCTGCTGCATCGCCATCACACGGAATCTCTTGCCTAGCGTTTTCTTTCCTTGAATTCATTCATTCCGATTTTGCGTAGCTCCTCTTAGATCCAGCCAGATGGCAACAAAAATCGACAAAGAGGCTTGCCGAGAAGTGTACAATCTAGTGAGGGACGATGCATCCGATATTAACTGGTGAGTGCCAGACGGTTTGATTGCTGCTGCCGGTTCTGTTGCTTAATTGAATGGTCGGTACTGGGGAAGCGAAGTTAGCAAGTTCTGTATGTATTGCATATAGTTTAGTGCATCTAGACTAATGGAGTCCCTTGAAGTGCGTCTTCTTCAACGCCTTTAATGCTGATCGTGTGATCACCTCTCAGAAATTGTGGATTTCAGTACGCACCCTAATCTAATTTCTATTTTTGCTCACTTCTTTCCTCCACTTCTAACGGGTGAAGGAATCAAGTCTGAGCATACCTCCGAACCTCCAGCCTCATAAATTAGTGACCGTGCTTGCGGAAAAAAAATTGCCAAAATTGGGGACACATCTGAGCAAATAGTAATACCATACAAGCTCCAGCAGCTTTGTACAATATGCTGCGTGTTGTAAATAGCCTTTTCCTAAGAACTAGGTTGTAACACAGACGGCTGACCTTATGTTAATACTTAAAAATCATATTCCTAAGTGACACAGATGCCAACTGTAAAAAGGGCATAGGACATTTCTGAGGCAAATTTAGGGAGGTTCCTGAAAATTGGGGACAATTCAGAGATACGAGTCTGAGTTCCAGTCGAGCTTATTTTTTAAATTGAAATGCAATCGTTGCAGTACTTAAAGGTACCTCTTGTTGCGGTATGCTCTCAAGATGATTCTGAAGGATATTCCACTGTGTATTAACCCTCTAACCGCTCCTTTTCGTGTCCCTCCCGAAGGGTTACTTTCAAGTACGATGGGTCCACGATAGTTCCAGGAGACCATGGCATAGACTATGAAGAATTTAAAAGTAAATTTACAGGTAAGGCAACTGAGTTTATTTTACACAGTACATGAAAAAGCACAGACTTTTCCTGAATGATTTGAGAAAGTTGCCTGATATGCTTACTGTAACACTGAAGGGCAGGAGTCTGGCTTAATGAAATGTCCTGTTTATTAATATAGCTTTGGCGTTAAGATTTATTGTCACTGTGGAGTTCAGGTTGGCATGCCTGCAGTAAACCCTGCTTTGTGCACCTTTCAGAATTACTCCCCATTTATTATAATTATTTGTTTAAAATGGATTTAAATATTTGAATTAAGGTGATGACTGCTGACACAAGCATGCTGTTCAGCTCTTCTGTCGCTGAATAAGTAAGCAATAATCCCATAACAGAGCATGCGTTCCTAAAGAATTAATGCACGCCCCAGGTGAATTGGAAGCACACCACATTTTATAACAAAAAATGTGCATTGTAAAGTTGAGGATTCACTCATTTTCCATGTACAACCTTATTGATCCTGTGTTAATAAATCATGTCCTGCAAGAGCCCCCAGAGTGGTGCAGAATTAGAAACGGCTTGTAATACTGCGGCTAAGAGGGGATTCTAGCACAATGTTCTGATTAAGGTGACAGAAGAAACGAGAAGCCGGCTAATTATTTTGGACACATCCTAGATGCTGTTGGGTGAAAAAATAAAACAACTGCTGCACTGAGGTCTTTTGTCTTGTATTATGGGGCCTGTATCTAGCGGGTCAGGTTACCATTGGTTGATGACTGTTGTTTAGAGAAATGCTTTGGTGTGTTTAAAAATCAGGCAGAGTACTCGTCATGCAGTGGGAAACATAAACATGTATACAGTATTTTTTAAGGTGGAGTTGGAGCCCAATATGAATGACTGACTGTAGCGTGAGGCCAGAGAGGAGTGTGTATGTATGCTCAAGTGTGAAAACTTGGCTGTAATACAGCAGACAGATGTGGTTTCATATCCATTATCTTTTATCAGAAGCCTGTAGAGCTGCAAAAAAGGCTGTTTTCCGCTCTTCAACTCCTTATAAGGTTCTAGGTTACAGTGCTGCCTATGACAAGGCATAAAAATTCAAACTTACCCAACTTCCTGATGAGTGCCTTTCCCCTCTGCTAGTGCAACATAAGGAAGTCTAGCACAGCAGGCTAGTTACAGGTCACAATATTTTCTTTGTAACATGCAGGTGGGGCATGCACTTAAAAAGAACGGGTCAGCAAGATTTGCTGGATGCTAATCCAGTCTGCATTTGGCTGTGTTACATAAAGCTGAAGGATCCGTAATTGACACAGTCAATTTAATGAAGCTTTTATTTTCTCTGCAGCAAAATGAAGACGTAAGTTTAAGGAACCTTATCCTCACTGTGTTTCAGTCTTCCCAGCATTCAGATTGGGTAAAAGCAGGACCCCACTGAAAATAAGCTATTGCTTCTCAGTTGGGCTACTCTGGGTTAATACAAAGTAAAAAAACAAACAAACAAAAAACCACCAGCAAAGGGAATGCAAGATAGTGAGGGGTGGAGTTTCTAATCAGAAGAGTTGTCTCATAAATTAATGGATTGAATTGCTGACTGTGGGGAGGGGTAGGTCCCTTCTTCTTGCAAAGATCCTGTAGGTGTAGCAGCTATGCACTATGGTATTGTCTACAGGAAGTATTTAAAGTTATGTATGGGCAGCTGTATGACACTTAGCAATGGGAGGATCGCTCTGGCAAGCTGGTGACCCAGGTTTGTGCTTCGAGCCTACCGGGATGTCAGGAGCCGAAGCCAGCTCCTGGGTTCAGAGGGCCTGATGGACTCTTTCCTTGGGAAAGGGGGGGGGGGCACGTTACACTACTATTACAGCAGCTCCTGTTGGAGACATAGAGGATGTGCCTTGATGGTGCGGGTGACCATGTGCTGTCTGGCAGCCCCCAGGCCAGCTGCAACTCTGCGTAACACTAGGGAGGATGTGGGACGAAAAAGGTGGCAATACAACACCAACATGCTGCATGATGGCCTGCTTTATCCCGATTATGCCAACAGACTGCTACAGCGCCCCACCAGAGGGCCCCTCCAGCACATGCCACAAAGTGCGCAAGCAATTCCTCCTAGGCAAGGGCAAAGCCAGCATTAGGGGAAGAACAGGAGCAAGAAGTGTTCTGCACTAGGCCAGAGGGGGCCCCTTGGCAGGAACAATTTGGCCCTATTGTGATGTGGAGGACATCTGGAGTTCTGGGTGGTACCTCTGGTGGCAGCGAGGAGTCTGGTGGGAAGATGAGTCCACTGCAGAACTTGAAGGAGAGGAGTGCCGGTGGGCAGGGGAAGGAGGTAAAAAAATAATGAAATAAATAAAAAATTAAGTATCTTCTAGATGAAGAACTAACCAAGAAAAGTAAACCCAGTTTAGAGGCATGTTTTTCCTCCTCCCACTCCTAGCAAAGTAGATGGTGGTGAACTTCTGCAGTTGCCCCGGAGTTCACTGATAAGGAGGTTCTACATGATTTTGGAAACTGACAGTTCAGGCATGGTGGGTGGTGGAGGATATTGGAGGGTGGGGTGAGTTCATGTCCTGCACTGTTGACTAAACCTTTTAAATCAAAATGAAAGGCCAGGCCTTCACGCTACTGATTGGTGACTCCCTTGCTAGTGATTCTGTACTTGGACATAACAGATTTTGTTTTTCCATGTAAGGTACTAGTTTAAATAAAAAGATTAAAACTCAGTTAAGAATAAACTATTCCTCATATTTTAACTAGTGTTTTTAGTAGTTGGTGATTGCTAATTCTAGGTTAATAGAGTACAAGATTGGATTTATGATGCAGAATGGGAGGAGGAGGAAGTGATCACTTTACTAAAGCTTTTTTTATTTTTACATTGTGCACTAGCCTTAATGAAAGAAGCCTACTACTACTACTGTTACAAGTTTTAAATGGTCTTCTGACATTACTAGATAATAGCTCACAGATAATCTGTCAGGTTAGAACTCAATTTATGTTGAATTCATGCCTCTCAACCCCCTGCTTCAAAAATCAGAGACACATCTTAAGAAAGGGTAGTATCACTTCATGAAACTGTTACAGTAAGTAGTTTAATGATAAAGCAATTTTTTTTTGTCCCCCCCGCCCCCGACTTGCCAATTCTTCTGGTCTGCACAGCATTCAGTTCTGCCTGCCAGTCTCACCCTTCTCCACCGATCACTGCTACCTGGCTCCAGGCTATCCCCATATCCTTGGAGGATCTGGCTTACCCCTCCTGGGGGGTTGGGCTGTTTCTGGCCAGGAAGGAGAGACAAACTTGGGGGGCCTCTGAGGCAACTAGGGCTGAGGGAGCAGTGACATTGTGCTTTGGGGACTGTTGCAATGGGGATACTTTGCAGCTGTCATCTGGTCAGGCCAGGAGAGGTGCTGTTGTTCCTGTTTTCTGGGTAACTCCCCCTTTCCACAGCAGTGTGCTCCATGGTGACACCTTGGAGGTGGAGCCATTTGATGAAGGGTCACCCACGCCAGCTAAGACTCTGCGCAGCACCAGATGTCGCTGTCTGAGCGGTGCTTTGTAGCATTCTCCCCCAGGAGGAGAGTGTCTATGTGGACACTCTATCACCCTTCCTGTAAGCCTTTGCTCCTGTTGTCCTGGGCTCAGGGCTCAAACTCTAGTCATTGTCAATGTGCCGAGCAGGTGATCCACCACTTCACACCATAGAGCTGGCTGCAAAAGCATCTTCTGATGGTGAAAAAGCAATTGTCTGGTATGATTTTATGATTTAGATCTCTACTGTTCAGTGGCAAAAAATGCCACATTTAGAAGGGACATGGGGACATTTGTAATGCACAATCAGGGACATCCCTGAAAATTGAGACACTTGAGAGGTATGGTTTAATTTAGTAAACAAATGTAGAGACAGCAGTGCAGACCCTAACTCATCCCCACCCCCGTTCACTTTCAAACAGCCTTCAGTATATTGGCTCCTGTCTTATTTGCCCTTTATATTGATGGGCTAATACGGAATAGTAATTCATTGGATTCTGATGCTCCGAATATTAAACAAAACAAATGTGCAATACTGACATAAGCAGAGATGATTTGGTCTTATTCTCTCAGTCCCAAAGTGGTCTGCAAAAACAGATTAAGTATCTAAAAGATCACAATCTATGAAACTGAAGATTATTCTGACCAAGACTAAGATAATGACTTTTGGTCAGAATTATCTGAATAGGAAGAAAAGAAACTGGTGGATGGGCGAAGAGAGAATAGAGGAAGTGAATATGTATACTTATTTGGGGATAGAAATTAGTGCTAACACGAAATGGAATGGACATTACATGAAAGTCTTGTCAACATTATAAAAAAAACAACAACAATAGGTTTAAATAAGTTCAATTATAAATATGGTGGTTCTAGTGTGAGACCGCTGGTGCAAACAATCAATGCAAAATAAAAAAACTCAGCTCCTTTATGGGGCAGACATTTGCGAAAGCACTAATACTGAACGGCTAAGTATTCCATTAAGTAAGTTACTCAGAAATACCCTGGGATTAGGTCCAGGGTGACCAGCCTCCTATTTAAGAGCAGAATTAGGATTGATAGATATGAATGCCAAAATAGAAACAAGAAAAGTGTTATTCTGGCTACGTCTTCTGAAGTAAGAAAAGAGTAGATTATCAAATATTTGCTTACAAGAAAAACAGGAATGGAATTTTAGGGGCATTGGAAGAGGCTTATGGTATAACAATGTGCTTCAGCTTGTGGGAAAACATCAGTTGGGAAATTTTATTAAAATATGTACAAAAAGGGATAGTGATCAGTTATAAGTATAATAAATACGTAACAAAAGACAGCTCAGTTTGGGATCCAAAAAGATATGGAAAGTATTGCTTGTTCATCTTATTCAAAGTGGTATGCAAAGAACACCACTTATTTTGGCTTCAAACCTCACCTAGATATCTTAATGAACCCTAAACTAAGGAGAATGTTTAATATCTATAAATTTGAAAGATTTTTCAGTAATGTCCTTAAACGTAGACAATATAAATCTTATACAGGTTCAGAAAATTGTTCATGTGTAGAAGGAGGAATAGAGAACCTGAACCATGTTTTGTGGAATTGCATGAGGTATGAAATGGAAAGGGCATATTGGCTTAAACCCTTTCTTAATGAGCAATATAATAATTTGGAATTATTTTCCATGATATTAATCCATACAGCAGATACTTGGACAACTGAAAGACTTGCTGAATATTTTACGATTGTGAATAAAATGAAGGCTGAAGTTGAGAAATGTGCAATAGAATGAATAGCATTGTAAGTTTAATAAATTTATAATAGGAGAATGTAATTTAACAGTTACAGGAAATAAGGATTGGTATAGGTATGATATTTATGATATGTAATGTCCTATGTGTTGTTGTAGAAGTGTGATGTTTTGTCCAATCTGCAGTGTCTTTGGAATTTTATTTGATGTTTTGTAGTGTATTGTATTGTATATGACTATAATAGTCAAACAATAAAAAATGTTGCTTGATCGAACAGCCTTCAGTGGAACTGCCTTTCAAGAATGTGTCAGTAGCTCAGTATGTAGCACACTCGCCTATGGGTCCAGAAGATTGGACTGATACTGTAGTGCAGTACAAGGGGGGTGCTGCTCTGCTGAGGTGCTGTCCTTTGGGTGCTGTGTTAAACTGAGGTCCCTTCTGTCTATTTGTGGTTATTGTCCAGGTGGAAGTAAAAGATCCCATGGCACTTATCGATGAAGAGTTTCCCTGGTGTCATGGCCAACATTCCCTCATCAGTAAAACGGGTCCATGTAACCCACCTCAAAAATGCACCTGGAAACAGGCTGTGTCAGCTGTATGTACCTTTCCTGGTCAGAAATTACAAATAAGTTAAATAAAAATGATCTTGTATGCTAGTTTCAAGTCAGAATGAATTTAAGTTGTTTGCTGGGTGGTGTTTTTATAGCAGCAACAAAACGTAATACTGGAACATGGAGACAGATATGATCTCAAACACTTTGCAAAACAATGAGCAGGACATTGGTTGTGAAGACCGCATGAAGGCAAATGTAGCAGTCATTACACGACATAGGTATCCTCACTGAGCCATTTATAGGGCCAGTGATTTTCCATTTTAAACAGAAAACACTGGTAAAAATGGAATTTGTCATTTTGGGAGTCAGTTTTTCATAAAAACCCTCACTTTGCACCAGTTATTTTGGCAAACTCCTCCATTTTAGGCCAGATGTTTGTGCAAAACATGCTGATTTGCCCTCAGGTTGGGGAAAAAAAGGATTTTAAGACTTTACTAAAAGGAGTTGGGCAGTTTTGAAAATGCAAAATCATTGACTCTATATGTATAACTGAATTATTGACTGCAATACTGAACAAGGAAATATTGGCCTGGAAACCATGGTTATCTTTTATTTCTTGTTTTATATGTTCTTCAGATTGAGTCTTGTAATCTTAGTCTTCTACCTGAACAACTGCCAGATCCGGGCAAAATAGACTTCAGTTTTTTGTCTCATGTAAGGATAGCGTCTCCAACTGGTGCCTTTCTAAACGTTGCAGAGGCTCTGTGTGGTCCTTATGGGGGGATGGCAGATGATGAGGGTGGGGAGCACTAACAGACCTCCTCTTCCTTGCAGCTGCTAAAAGGTGTGCGCAAAGTAAGAATACTGGCCACTCAGTCAGTGTAACCAGCAGTTGCAGTACAGCTTGCATGTTTCCTATGCCAGCTGGGTAAATCCAATTTACATGGGTTCAGGGGATCAGCACCCAGATGCCAGTACCACAGGCTGAATGTTGAAACCCAAGCATACCCCCAGTCGGCTGCCTCGTTATGCCACCCAGTTCAGTTCAATGTTTCTTAGTCGACTTGGCAAAAAATGCTTCAGAAAATGAGAGCAAATCACAGAAAACCAGGATGAAGTATAAGGCCAACTGGACAGTTACAGGCTAACTCTTACTCCAGCACCCAACCCTCCCCGATATTGCCTCTTGTGTGTCAGCATGGGCGAAGTCTCTGGCCCACACTAACATTACTTTTCACACATAGTATGGATAATGATTTCCTGTCTCTTGAACATTTTTTAGAGAGCTGTAGCAGTAACAGGATGTCTGATGGAAAGGATTTGGAGTCCAATTTGACTAATCATCCTATTTCACGGCAGTAGTTACAGCATACCAAATGTGACTGGACACCCATCCAAACGTTCTGACTGGACTACTACCCCAACCCAGCTGATCTGATGAAAGGCTTCTGCATTTCAGCCCCTGTTAAAGCACTGTGTCCCATTAAAAAAAATCTTAATAACTTTAAAGTCTCATGTAGAATTTTATAAATTATCCTTTCATTTGACAGTATCCCAGCTGACTTCCTTTAGACCACGTGCTGTGGGATCTGAGTACTTGTTCAGTTTGTACAAGGTTGTCAAAGCTAGTCCCCCAGAAAATGAGAAGTATTCAGGATTGATAAATTGTTATGAAAAACATTGAAATTATAAGATTCTTGGGATGATGCTCTTGAAATCTGTAAAGAGAACTGACATCAGATTCAAGATCATATGCTTTGATTTTTCTTGTAGGAATTTTCCCTTTGCATAGTGGTGGAAAAAATCTTTTTTTAACACAACCCCAAAAAATGCTCCCTGCAGTGTTTGCTTGATCCAGGTGTCAGATATATGTAGAATCTGTGAACGCAACTGTGCTCAGAATATGAATGGAAGGGGTCCAGATGTTGATGCTGAGGAACTGGACCTTCTTTTAGCACGGAGCGCAGTTGCACTGTCGCTGTTGCCTGACCTCATGGCTGGAAGGTGGAGGGATGCTAAGTAGCTCAAGAATTAAACAAGTGGATGACTATTTGTTTGACCTGGGCACAGCTATTCAGCACTAGTGGTGGAGCTTATTAGTTCTAGTCATTCTGTGGTTTAACCAGGCTGGAGATTCTTGTCTAAAAAATTGGCAAGCCAGAGGAAGGTGGGGCAGGAGGCCACTGGAGGACTGACGTAGGACTGAAGTAGTGAAACCATTTTATTTGGGCCCTAGTGACTTTGATGGTAATAGTGCATATAGGGCCCATCCACAATGCAATCTGCAGAACTCCAGTGCACTGCAGGCCACCCAAAACCTATTGAACTGTGACTGCGCTGGGGAAAGAGGAGTGAAGTCACCTGCACCAAGAGTAAGCAGATTAACAAGCCCATCCAGCTGTTCTCCTGCAAAACCCTCTGTTTTGAGGGAGCATTGTGCGAGAGAGGATATATTACCCCATGCACTGGCCCACGGAATCAAAAAGCTGAATTTTCAAAATCCATTTTTTGGGAGGGTGATGCATGTAAAGCCATAAATTGGTGCTAGAACAAGCCATGTACAGTCTTGTAGACCCCTCAAAACAAAGCCAAAAAACACATTAAAATTCACATACCTATGCTATGGGCCATCAGTCTAATTTTGTAACCAATACTTTGTTTTCCTGAGATAACTCTTTTTATCTGGTGATCCAGTGATTGTGTGTGTGTGTGTGTATGTTACTTATCCTTGCGAGATATTTAAAGATCTTCCTCGAGGCAATCTCTTGCTGCAGGTCATAACACATGGGATTATAGCTGCAGGTGTCATTTCCTCTGGATTACTTCTCAGCAGTCGACCCTGGGACCAGCACTATCACGTGGTGTCTACCTGGCAGGTATAAAAATTCCCAGCTGCTACTCAGTTCTTTTCAACCATGACCTGCATGCAACAAGTTCTCCTTTGGAGCTCTGCTAACTTGTCATCAACAAAGAGCAAACTTTACTACTAAGTTTCTATACTAATGACTTCAGATCCCTTATTATGACTGTATTCCTGTGGTCACAGAATCACTAAGGAAGACCTCCATGAAGTCTGTGTTCATTGCCTTGTTCCTGAACATGACTCCAGGGAATGTGTCTTCTGTAATAGATTCAACAAGGCCACAAAATGTCGAAGGCTTCAGCAGCTCCATGAGTTCCTCGTGGAGCAAAAAGGTTGCCCTCCTGGAGCAGCAGCAATGCTCTACAATCAGAGAATCTTTGATATCCTCCTCGGCGTCTCACCGCTCTACAGGTGACCCCTCCACCTCGATGACACAGGGTCCTGGTTAGAAACATACATCCAAGACAAAGCATGTTTCTACCACTCCCTCATCATCGACGAAGGCTGCTTCACACAAAGTAAGTATAGAGAAGGCTGCCTCTCTCACACATCATCCTCTACACCGTCAATGATTGAGGGCTCCTCTCTCCCCTCGTCGACAGCTCCTCCATCAATGGTGGGTTCTGGGGTCATACTGCAGCTTCCAAAGCTGCCTCCCCCTTCAGTGCTGTCAAGCCATCATCCATTGATGATGGCTTCAGGCCCGTCGAAGATACTATCATCGTCGACATTGGCTTACAGCTCGTCAATGATCCTGTCGATAGCTTGCAGTCTGACATTTCTATCGGGCGACGGCAGGGGCTTCAGGCCTGTCAATGATCCCATTCTCGATGACTGGCCTTGCCTCACAGAGCTTAATGCTGGCACCCAAATCAACGATCCTGGGGTCATACACTCACCCCTTGTCAACGGCTCCATGTTTGGTTTCATTGCCTGCTTCTATTCCATCAGTGGTCCCAATTCACTCTGTCCAGTCTGCCTTGGCTACTTCCACTGGGCAGATGGCCATGATTGATGTCCAGGCTCTAGTGAATACAATCCTGGACCTGACTCAGACCCCACTCCCCCCTTGAGAGGGGTCGACTCTGGTCTCTGCACCCTCTCTGCCTCCTTCGGCCCAGCAGATGGCCAGCTCTTCCCCCATCTCCACAGATGTGTACATGCAAGATGCAAACATGGAGGACCTTTTCCTGCAGGACTGGGATCTAGCTGACCTGGAGGACAAGGATGGCATGGACAATGGGGTTTCCCCTCAGTCCTCCTCTGCTGCCTCCTCTGCTCAGGGGGGACCTACCCCCTGAGCTCCCTTATTCTCCACCAGATGACCCAACGTTTTCGGACATTATGATCCACCTCCAGAAAAGGTTTGGATTCCAGGGCACTGAGCAGGATGCTTCTAGAATGAAATTGGCTCAGTATTTAGGTGTACTGGAATTCCCCACTCAGGTCATCCCACCTTTGGTGGATGCCTTTGAAAAGGTTATCTTGGCTGCATGGAAGCAACCTTTCAGGATTCCCTCTAATCCTTGTAAGGCTGATAGGATTTATCAGGCTCCAGTGGATCACCCCTATTTCATGTTTCTGCCTCAGGCGGACTCAGTGATGATCAGTGCTGCACATGATAGGTCCTACAGGCCTCGGCACGAGTGCTTGGCGCCCAGATAAAGAGTCAGAGAAATTGGATTTTATGGGGAAAAAGGTTTTTTTCCTTGGCCACCATGTCTGTACGTATACTTAATTACATGGGACACCTCCTGAAATATCAGGAGGAAATCCTAAAGGCCTCCCAGGTGACAGTTCAGTTTCTTCCAGCAGGTTCAGCCCAGGAGAAGCTGATCAAAATATCTACTGCGGCAGCTGTATGCCACCACCTGCTAAGGGCCACTTATGATGCTGTTAACACTACGGCTCGTACGTCCTCTGCAGAAGTGTGTCTCAGAAGACACGCCTTGCTCAGTGTGTCAGGATTTTCACAGGATGTACAGCAGTCTATTCTGAATGCTCCTTTTAAAGGTGTTCAGCTGTTCGGTCCACAGACCCAAGACATATTGAAAGACTTACAAGACTCGGGTCATACCCTTCAATCAGTACAGACCCTGTACCATCCTAATGCCAAAATGGCCTTCAGGGGCTCCTTGAGGGGCTGCCCCTACAGGGGCCATCCCACGGCTCAAAGACAACCTGCCAATAAGAGAGAATCTCAATTACAATTGCCAGGTCCTAGAAATGCTCAGAAACCCCATTATGTCCCTGCTGCCCCCCAGCAGGGCCAGTCTTCAGCCTGAAGGTTGTCCTCCAGTCGTGGGACTAGAGACCCTACCTACGGCCATCAGGGGCAGGTTTTCCCTGCACCTGCAAGGGTGGCAAGCTAGCTCCTCTGACCAGTGGCTCCTGCAATTGATCATGAAAGGGTACACACTGGAATTCATGGAGATGCCTCTTCCTTTGCGACCCAGGGTCTCGTACTACTCCCCAGACCAAGCACTGGTCTTATGGACTGAAATCGATGCTTTGCTCTCAAAAAAAGGTCCATCGAACCAGTTCCCCTTCCTCAAAAGGGTGTGGGATTTTACTCCTACTTTTTCCTGGTTCCCAAATGGATGGGGGATTTACGCCCCATTTTTGATCTGAGGTGCCTCAACCTCTACATCACATACCAAAAGTTCTGAATGGTGTCTCTTCCGACACCTCCCCCTTTGCTGAATTTGGGAGATTGGCTCTGCTCTTTGGATTTGAAGGATGCATACCTCCATATCCTGATACACCCAGCCCACAGACAGTTTCTCTGTTTCATGTTTTAGGGTCATCATTACCATTCAGAGCCCTCCCTTTCCGCAACCCCGAGGGTATTTACAAAATGCCTAGTGTTGGTTGCAGCAGCCCTTCGCAGTACGGCCTCTGTGTCTTTCCCTACCTGGACGACTGGCTCCTGAAAGTGTCCTCCGGCCGACAGCTGTTACTCATGCTTTCTCGAACCCTGCAGTTGTTCGCCCAGGTAGGGATAGCGGCAAACTATCCGAAGGACATTTGGTGGCTACGTTACTGATGGTCCCCAATGTCAGATTAAATATGAAGGTCCTTCGGTAGTCCCTCAGAGTCTACAGGGATCAGAAGGAGGACAATTTTTGATATCTCGGTCTTGATATCTTCCCTGGCTCTTCGAGCTCTACAATGGTGGAAGTCCAGAGACAACTTAATGCGAGGCATGCCAGTCCGTTCTCCTGTTCCAAGTCTCATTCTGACTACAGACGCCTCCTTAATGGGGTGGGGTGCTCATCTCCTGCATGTCAGGTCCCAAGGATCTTGGACGCCAGTGGAGGCCCACCTCCACATCAATGTCTTGGGGCTCAGGGCAGTTCTGTACGACTTACAGGCATTTGAGACTCTCCTCCCCCTGGTTGCATTTAAGTACAATCAGACAGTTCTACAGGGGTTCATTACCTGAACAAGCAAGGAGGCACCCATTCCTACCCTCTCTGCAGAGAATTGATGAGGGTTTGGTATTGGGCGATCCAGAGAAGTATTCATCTTCTGGCAGTACACATCCCTGGGATGTCCAACACCCTGGCAGATGCCCTGAGCAGATCCACTGCCAGACCCACGAGTGGGAAATCTTATCCGACATTCTAAATGACGTCTTCTACCTGTGGGGCCGACTGGAGTTGGACCTATTTTGCTTCTCTGCAAAATGCAAAACTGCTGCTTTACTGCTCTCTCGTGTGAGGTCCTGGAACAGTGTAGCGGTACGCATTATCTCTTTCCTGGACAGGAAGATTTCTTTACGCCTTCCGACCCTTTCCACTCGTACAGAGATTACTACTCAAACTGGTCCAGGATGGGGCATCTATGATTTTCATAGCGCCATTCTGGCCTAGATAGATTTGATTTCCTCTACTTCTATAGCTCTCTGAACCAGATCCCATACCTCTGCCAATTTGCCAGGCTTTACAGTCCCAGGCACAAGGCCCCCTGCTATGCCCGGATCTTCGCTCTCCCCATCTGCATGCCTGGCTCCTGAGGCCATAGTCCTCTTGTGCTTCCGGGTGTCATCAAATGTGGCAGAAGTTCTCCAGGCTGCTAGTAAGCCAGTCTTCCTATTCCATGAAGTGGAAACACTTCTCTATTTTGGCATCTAAACTGGATTTAAATTTTTATGAGTGTTCCCTCCACGTATCTTAGGTTATTTGCTCTCCTTGTCAGAGTGTGGACTGAAATATTCCTCTGTGAAAGTCTACCTTTCGGCCATTGCCACATTTCATTTACCTGTGGGCAACATACCTTTGATTCAAACCTTTTTAAAAGGTATTCTGCACCTGCATTCCCCCTATCTGGGATCCAGTCCCTGTGTAGTATTCGAATTTCGTGCTTGAAAAATTGACTACGAATACATTTGAGCTTGCTGAATCCAGCGACCTGTTATCTTTCTTGGAAAACTATGTTTTTAGTTGCCATTATGTCAGGCAGATGGTTCTCAGAGTTACACGCACTAATGTGCAAACCTCCACACCTGCAGTTTCATAACGGCCGGGTGTATTTACGCACCAACCCATCGTTTTTGCCAACAGTTGGTTCTGAATTTACTTTAAATCAGACCATTCAATTATCAGTGTACTTTGCAGAGCCTACGAATCCAGGGGAAGCCCTGCTTCATACTGTCTGTGCATAGAACACTGAGCATTTACCTTCTCCGCACTTCACAGTTGTGAAAAACTGAGCAACTTTTTGTTTCTTTCACCCCTGGAAACCAGGGTGTTAGTGTTTCAAAGCAGTGTTTGTCCACATGGTTGGCCAACTGCATTACCTTTATCTATGCAAAATACGAAAAATCTCTCACGGGGTTATAAAACCCCATTCTATCAGAGGCACGGCTGCCTCTACAGTGTGTTTCTGTGGCGTTTCTACCTTGGGATATTTGCAAAGACGCCACGTGGTCTACTGTACATACCTTCACCAAGCATTACAATCTAGACATCGCTTCTGAGAAGCGGACTGTTTTTGGATGGGCTGTCCTTCAAGGCCTCCTGTCCTAAGCTCTAATGATTCATTTCCTCCTCCCACTGGGTATAATAACTGCTTGGGAATCTTCCCATTTGTTATGACCTGCTGCAAGAGAGTGCCTCGAAGAAGATAGTATGGTTGTATAAGAACTTACCGTAATAGTAGATCTTCGAGAGTATCTCTTGCAGCAGGTCATGTAGCCCTGCCCTCCTTCTCCCTTGCTGTTAATTCAGAAGGGTTCCTTGCTGTCGACCCGGTGGCACTGAGGTGCTGGATGCCTTACCTCACACTACACTGGTGACCCATGTTTGGGAACGAGCACGAGCCGCCGGAGGTCAGCAGGGGAGGAGAAGGATTGAGCATCCAACAGACTGCTCTACTTCTCCAGGGAGGGGGGTCCTCAGTGTGTTGGCTCTTGCCTGCTACCTAGCAGATGCTGGGGACGGGGTGCTGCGCTGCAGAAAGGGGAGGAGTTGGGACACATGCTTGGAAAGAGCGCATGTGGACACGTGCGCGCTCCTGTCCGCAGGTGTCATTGCACGCCTCAACTTCTTGGGTGAAACCAGGAAAAAGGTGCCACAGCACATTGGTGGAGGGCGCCTCGCAGGCTCCACTCCCAGCCAGCCACAGTGCTGGCCCACTGAATCCGGTCTCCGGTGGGGGCTGGGTAAAATTATCCAAACCTAAAGAAAATACATCACTCAGGAACAGGATGCAGTGGAAAATACAAATTTATTCAGGCAAACATGCCTAATTGCTGCAAACTCTGCTCCAAAACACTGCAAATATACAGACAGTGATACCCCAGTGCTTCACCTGTATTCTCGAGTCTTCCTCAATGAGTCCAGGAGGGGGCAAGCCCTGGGAGTATGGGTCAGTGCCAGATGGTGGACGCCAGGGAATGGGGCTGGGAGTTCCCTCTGGATGACAGCCGGCTCCAGAAAAAAGTATTCATATAAAATAAAAAGAAGGGTTTCTTCTTGCTCCTGACTTTTACAACTCCATGAGCTGCTGCCTTGATTTCCCTCCTCGGGTCCCATCAGAAGTCTAGGACACGTTTTCACATTCGATTGCCAGGATGGAAAAGAACTGAGGAGTAGCTGGGACTTCCCCCTTTGTATACCTGCCAGGTAGACACCACATGGTGGTGCTGGGGGGAGGTCCCTGGGTCGACTCTGAGAAGTCATCCGGAAGAAATGACACCTGCGGCTGTAATCCCATGTTTTATGATCTGCTGCAAGAGATACACTCAAAGATCTACTGTTACGGTAAGTTCTTACGCAACCATACTGTCTCTGTAATATCTCCCCTTCCAGGGTGTACATATTGAGTTCCTTTAGTCTCTCCTCATAGGGCTTTAGATGCAGACCTCACACCATTTTGGTTGTCCTTCCCTGGTCTGTCTCCACTCTATGTCCTTCTGGAGATGTGGCCTCCAGAACTCTACACAGTATTCTAGGTGAGGTCTTACAAGCGATCTATACAGAGGCAGCACCACCTCCCTACTTCTGTTGGTGATACCGCTCCCTATGCACCCCAGAATCCCATTGGCCCTCCCAACTGCCTTGTTGCACTGCCTGGCCACCTTTAGGCCATCAGAGATGGTTATGACCAGGTCTGTCTCCTGCTTGGTGGTTGTTGGTAGCACCCCCCCCCCCCAAAATTTTGTACTCTTCATCTGGGTTCCTGTGTCCTAAGTGCACTGTTCTCACTTTTTGCATTGAAATCCAGCTACCATATCCTTGACCACTCTTCAAGTTTTCTCAGGTCTCTGCTCATCCTTTCCACCCCTCTTGGAGTGTCTTCCATATCGCAGATTTCGATGTCATCCGCAAAGAGGCAGACCTTTCTCTCCAGCTCCTCTGCAGTGTCACTTATAAAAACATTTAAAGAGGAATGGTCTTAGTACTGACCCCATCAGCACCCCACTGGTCACTCTTCCCTCCTCGGAGTGAACTGTTTACTTCCACCCTCTGTCACCTATCCCCTAACCAATTTCTTATCCAGTTTACTACCTTTGGATCCACTCCTAAGCCACCCAGCTTACTTAATAGTCTCCTATGGGGAACGGTGCTGAATGCCTTATTGAAATCTAAGTAGGCCACATCCACCACTCCACCCTGATCTAATTCCTTGGTCACCCAGTTACAGAAATCTTTCAGATTTGTTTGATGTGACCTCCCACCCATGAATCCCTGTTGGCTTGGATTTTGTAACCTATTAAAGTTATTCCACTATCCTCTTCCTCAGCAGTAATTCTATTAACTTTCCCACCACTGGTGTCTTCAGGCTAACTGGCCTGTAATTGCCAGCCTCCTACAGCTACCCCTTTCATGAAGTGGGACTGCAACTGCCTCCTTCTCCAGTCCTCTAGAGCCACTCCTGTTTTCAGTGAGCTATTAAATAGGACTGTCAGAGGTGCAGCCAATAGCTCCCTGAGCTCCCCTACTATCCTAGGATGTACACCGTCTGGCCTCATTGCTTTGTCCACTTACAGATTAATGAGTCTCTTTAGGGCTTGGCTAGTTTAAATGTTAATTGAAGTAACATTTAAACCATTGACTATCATTCCCTTCCTGGATGGATGCAGGGCATCACCCCGTAAAAGCACTTAACACTCCAGGTTGAGACCCAGTATCCTTTCCAGTGTATATGAACTCCTCCTCCTCCTCTCTGTACCAGTCCTTCAACCATGAGTTAGAGCTTCTGGTGTGGAGATTGCTTTCCTGCACCCTGTTGTAGACAGTCAGCGCCTCAGCAAAAGCCCCTGAACGTGCTACCTGTCTAAGACCACTTCCCAGCCCCGTCCCTAGCCAGATCATTAGTTCCCCAGTGGACAATGACATCTAGCTTCACCCCCTTCCTGCAGCCCTCTTGATCCTCAGGATCCGCTTCCCATCCCTCTGTGCTGTGGTGCCACATAGGCACCTAATCTGCCTCTCTCCCCTTCCTGTTCTCAGATCTATCCACCTCACAATTGAATCTCCCACCAGAAGTTGCTTCCTCCTCCTCCTCAGGGATCGTCTGCCACCCTTCTTGGAGTCCTTGTTATGGAAGAGCCACACATCCTCCCCAGACCTTACCATGGATGCCTCCTCCCTCCAGTAGTTCTGCCCCACCAGAGTGGCGTAGGAACTACTTAGTGGTACCGGTTGAGGACTGTTCCTCTGACCCACCACCCTACCCTTTCAGAGCCCACCATAGTCCGGCTGCTCATCCTAGGCACTCTGTGAGGTGTCCGACATGGTGGCCCCTGGGTTCAGCAAGAGGCTGCCTGCATCCTAGGCAACTCGATCTGGAGTCCAGCAACCTCCTCCCTCAACCCAGAGAGGTGCCAGCAGATGGGGCAGAACCACAATCTCCAGATCTGTCTGAGAACTCCCCTACATTCAATGATTCCTATATTGTCAGCACCTGCTTTTTAGCAGACTCAGTTTTTCAGAGTGCCATCAGAGAGTGTCTAGTCATATCGTCATATAGGCCACAGCTGAACATCGCATTCCAGGTAAATGTGGGTTGCAATATGGCTTTGCAGTCATGAAAAACCTAATGAATGTAAGAAATAACCATAAACGGTGACAGAAAGGATTTGCTATAGACCAGAATATGCAGGAATTTTAGAAAGCAAGCGGCATTTATTTTTTGATTGCCCACTTATTTATTTAATTAATTAAATGTTTTACCAGGAAGGCACACTGAGCAGAGTACTGCTCGATTCCAGGTGCATCCTGGGGGAAGGGGGACTGTGGAGACTAGACACGGCAGATATACAGAATGCAATTCGTGCAAACAAGAACGACATTTTGCAATAGTACTATTAGTCCTCACAATGAGTATAACAGTGGTTGGCAGTTAAGAATGGCAGATACAATTGAGAAGTACATAACAACACATCTAGTATGGTAGCAAGGGTAAGCGTGGATCATGAAGCATAGACAGCCAGGGTCACTAAAACAGGACAAGAATAGTGACCTATGCCAACAAGTGTGGAGAGGCTTATCTTAGCCACAAGCACAGGTGGTGGAGAAATGCTCATTTATGAGGGAGTGGAGATGCTAAGTAGAGGGCGTGTGCCGGTTGTCTGTGGGGATGGAGTTCCACAATTTGGGCAAGCGATGTTTGAAGGCTGACTGACCAGTCGAGGAGGACATGTGCGGCACAACCAGGAAACAGGTGGCAAACATTCTGAGTGCGTATGCAGGAGGGGCATGAGCTGTTAGGACAGAAACAAGATACATTGGCAAGGACTGGGACCAGAACTTGGCCATGAACCTGGCACAATGGGATTGTCTACGATCATGGAGTGAGGGGAGGTTGAGAGACCGATAGAGAGTGCAGTGGTGAGTGGAGGGCAGACAATCCAGGGCAAAATGGCAGAATGAGTGGAAAAGTGGGTCCAGTCTGTCTAGGGTGGACTTGTGAGCAGCACTGTAGACCACATCCCCATAGTCAGAAATAGGGAGAATCATTTTCTGTACTAGTGCGTGGTGGACTGGCAGCGGAATGCAAGCACAGTTGCGATATATGGCACCCAACTTGGGGTGGAGCTTTTTGTGGATGGCATCAACATGTACAGAAAAGTCGAGGTGCTGGTCGAGCCAGACCCTGAGGTATCTAAAGAAGGAGCAAGCCTCCAGAGTGGTCCCATCCAATGTGTTGAAAGAGGGAGTGGTAGGGAGCCATGAGAGTCTCCGCCTCGTGCCTGAGGTCATTGAGACCATCTTCTTGGCATTAAGAAAAAGCTGGTTTGCATGAAACCAGAGCTAAACATCACTGAAGTCCTGCTGTAGCCTGGTCGCCATGTCAGCAGTTGAGGGGCCTGATGTATACAGCACTGTGTCATCTGCATACATGTGTATGGATGTGTGTGGACAGGCAGTGGGCAGGTCATTAAGGAAGGTGGAGACTAAGAGCGGGCTGAGGACCGAGCTTTGGGGGACTCCTGTGGTGACTGGAAGGGAGGTGGAGACTTCGATTCTAACAGATTGCGACCTGCCTACCAGGTAGGAGTGGAACCAGCTGGTGGCCATGTTAGAAAGCCTTGCAAAGGGAGAGCTTGTCCAGGAGGACAGCATGGGAGACAGTGTCAAATGCCTTTGCCAGGTGAATGAAAATTGCTGCGGTGAGGTGTAGAAGAGAAGTGGCAGTGGAGTGGGCCTTCCTGAAGCCAGACTGGTAGGGAGAGAAGAAAGGGAGAGAGTTGGGAGAGGACAAGGTGCTCCTGGAGTTTAGCTAGTACTGGATGGAGGGAAATTGGGTGGTAGTTGCTGGGGATGGAGGGGTCACCACCCTTTGGAAGTGGGATAACAGTTGCATGCTTCCATTCTGAAGGGATTGAAGCTAGGGAACAAGAGAGGTTGAAAAGTGCAGCTAGGGGGGTGGTGATGGCAGGAGCAAGTAGGTAGAGCATCTTGGAGTCCAACTTGGAGGGGCATTTGCCCTTAGTTGGATTTAGGGAAATCAAGGCATTGTAAACTTCCGACGGGGTGACCGGCCAGAAGGAGAAAGAAGGGTCAGTAGAAGGGGCCTGTGCCGGGGGAGGGGGGGTGTTGCTTTGCTGTTGCAGGGGGAGAGTGGGTAGCAGTTTTATGAAACCGTTCTGGTCTAATTCAGCCCGCCCCGCAGCAGCAAGGCGTCTGCTTGTGGTGCCGACATCCTAGGTTCGGTGATGGACTCGGGAGTCAGAGAGCTGGTTGGGGGGAGAAGGATTGAGTGTCCCAGGGACTGCTCTTCTTCTCTGGGGGGAGGGGGATTGAGTGTCTGGTGCATTGCAGACCTCTGGTGGAGGCTGGGGATACTGCTGCGGCTAGCGCTGTACGTCAGGAGGGGAGGGGCAAATGCTGGTCATCATTGCACGTCCCCACCCCCAAGATTCCAGCAGAAAAAGAAAATGCTGGAATCTGATCATGACGCTGGCCCCACTGCTGTCCCGCTGCCTACCCGTGCCCACTGGAGGGGCTCCTGCTCCCGTGGCCCTAACCTGGGGGGAAAGCCGGATCTCGCCTACCACAGTGTTTATTGGGAAAAAGTGCCTGGCAGCCCTGCCTCAGGGGGTAAGCCTGCGGCATGCAGGAGTGGTGAGTGGAGCTGTGCTGAGCCTCCAGCCCCGCTGGCAAAAAAAAAAAAAAAAGTTCTGGTCTTTTTTTGGCACTCCATTGGAATGAACCTCGTCTTGTGACTATTTCCTATGACTTAATAATTATAGGCCAGTTCAGCAGTGCCTGGCAGAAGTGGAATTCTTTTTTTCTTTTTTTGGCTACCAGGTAAGGTCCACTAGGAACAAGTGCCTATTTTTAGGGGCAACCCGGGAGCACTGGGGTGGTTAAGTGACTTGCTCAGAGTTGCACAGTATGCAAGTGGAGGTTGTGGGAATCGAACCCTGCTGGATGTACTAAGCTCATTCACAGCTCATTACTCTAATCTCTAGGCTATACTGCCAGCCTCAGAATTCAGGGATTGTCTGTTATTTTTGCATGTTTAAAATGGACAATTTGCACAGTAAGGTGCCAGTGGACACTGTAACAGAAAGACCTTACCAGGATATACTTACTTCATAGAGTGAAACATGAGTTATCTGTGATATATCAAAATTAATTTGCCTGTCTCAATCACATACAATCTCAAAGTTTATGGAAAGGGATACACTCGGTTAACTAATTTGGAGCAGATCTGAGTTGTGCACTGTGTGGGATTTTGATTATTTCATTTTTGAGGTGCATGGCTTGAAATGTGTGGTGGGGGTTGATAGATACTGTAGTATTAAGATTGATGTGATTTCTTTGTATTTCATTGCTTTTGTTTTGTTTTTTTTAATAAAAATACCCCGATACTTACGATAAGTGCCAGGGGCTTGTTACTTAGGCAGCCATCAGTGGTGGGCAGAGGGGACCTCAGTTTTAACATCTTGTGAAAGATGGCACCTCAACACTGCAGCACCCCTAGTGCTGCTCTCCAGTATCCATAGTGGATGAGAGCCAGAGTTCATGGTGTGGGACTAGAAGCCACAATCTCCCAGTCTCAGATGAAAGCATAAAAGACACAAGAAACTGGAGCGTTCAGCAAAAAGGCAGTGCTCATTCCAAAAAAAAGCACATATGCAAACAACACAATGAAGGAAGAGTCACTGGTGTTGAAATGAAATAACAAGTCGGCAAAGTAAAATACTTTTAACAAGGAGCCCGCGACTACTAAACCCCAGCGCTTTGGGTCTTACTCGTGACCCTTCATCAGGGGGTGTGGCCAGAGTGCTACCCATGCTGCTTTTATTCTCAACATTTAAAGTGACAATAGGTTCTTTTTTACATTTTGTTTTTAAATATTTAAATATATATACATGATACTACATAAGAACAACACAGCAATCCTATAATATGAGAATAGACTCATACACATATCAGTGCAGGCACAATCTTAATTAGGCAAATGTATTAAATATCAGAAACAATATCATGATACTCATGAAAACACCAGACTATTGCAATGCAACTGATACACTTCCTAGCTTATATTCAGAGACAAAATGCTTCAAAAGAAAAAGTGAAGAGATGGTATGGGTGAAATGAGAGAGAAGAAGGGGGTTACTTTAAAAAACCAAAGAGCAATACCAAAAGCTTATTCATGCTATATATTAATACATAACATATCATGTAAAAACCTAGATGTAATTCATAAGGTGCTCTTCCAATCTGAAATGTATAAAAATACTGTGACGTCTAAGCAATCATTTAATCCTGTAGGGTACAGTGCTCTCATAGTATACATCCATTTCTGTTCACATTGTGCAAGTTTATTAAGTCTATCCCCCCTCTAGTATTGTACAAAACATGTTCAACCCCCATAAACATGAAACACCTCAAATCTTTCTGATGAAATAAATCAGAATGTACACCATAGGGGTGTTGGGTTCATCCCTTTGGATGGCACGGACATGTTCTTGCATGCACTCCCGTAAGGTCCTTTTTGTTCGACCAACATAGATACAGGGGCATGTACATTGTATAATATACACAACATATGTGGTTGAACAATTAATAAAGTGATAAATCTGAACATTTCTACTAGGCAATACAGAATGTTGGAACTGAAGCCCTTGTTGTCTAAACTTGCAAGTGTTGCAGTGTCCACATTTTATAACAGCCTAGTGGTTTAGTAGGTAACCCAGTTCTAGTACCTTGATGGGGTTTAACATACATACTGTATGTTAATAAGTCTGACAGATAATTCCCTGTTCTAAATGATGTTAAGGGCTTGGACCCTATTGTCCCTCTCGGGTCCGGGTCCGCTTCTAATACTCCCCAGTGTTTTGTCACCGTGTTAGTTATTTTATCGCTAATACAATTGTATTGTGTGACAAAAAGTATGGGTTGGTTCCCATTTTAGGCATCTTTTTTGACCCTAGATTGTAAGAGTGTTTCTCTGTTTGTTGACTTCACTTCCCTGTGTGCCTGTTCTATCTGTGCCTCTGAGTACCCTCTTGCTAGAAATCTACACTTGAGGTGTTCACTTGACACAGCAAGATTTTCTGTCATAGCCGAATAAAGAAGAAATGACATATAATCTGTTTAATTATTGTAAATTTTTATTTTGATAATTGTCATCTTTATTTTTGTAACTCTTGCACACACCCCACCCCGGCTGACTACGTAGGCAGTCTGGTCTGAAACTGATGCACAGCAATGTTTTTTTGTTTGTTTTGTGCAGTGAAACGGGAAGTGAGCCTGTGTGCAGCTTACCTTTCTGCATGAGAGTTTCTGATCAGGCCGAATGCATGAAGCTGTATGCCAGGGATCACTGCCAAGCTTCAGAAGGACAGCTTCCAGTTCGTCTTTCATGGAATTTTTGTTTGCAGTGACCGAAATGTAATCTGTTGTATTTTTGGGAACAAGTCTGTTGCAGTAGTACGTATAACCTCATGTCGTTTAAGTTTCTCCCCTCACCTAGGTTGGTTGCTGCAGCAGCAGAGAGAACTGACCTTGGTGGACACGTCTTGAACAGCACATAATGTTGGACTCTGATGATGCAATGCTAATTGGTTCATTTTTTAACCCTGCACCTGGGAGTGATGAATGGGCTGCCCTGGCACCCACAACCCCACCCCCGCCATGCAAGCATGTCTCCAGTAACTCTAAAAAACTCCCAGCTATCTATTTTAAGGATGTTGCGGTATTGCAGTATGAAGGTACATTGTGGTATAGAAGGGCACAGTATTGTTACAGAGCAGAATTGTCCATTGTGCGTTGACTGTGTTGTGGTATTACTTTGGTATTTAGACTGCCACTCCTGATTCTCTCCCATATGAAGTTATTTATTTGTTTTTGTTTACCAGGTAGGTACACTCGGCATACTGATATCTGTTTTCAGGCACAGCCTGGGCGAGTTGTAGTAACAATACAGTAACAGTGGCAGGTACATTAGCACAACCGATTGTAAAACTAACAAATTGCAAAAATCAACAAACTGAATAAAGTATAAAGAAGGAAGCAGTAATGGGATCACAGTTAAAAACCATTGCCAACTTTGGGTAGAGGAGTATTGCCTCACAGAAGTAGCAGCAATAATTATTGAATAACAGACTAATAAGTGCCGGTGACTAACGGGACCTGATTGCTGCAACTTCATGTCCCTGTCTAGGACTGGTGGTAGAGGGACTGCTGTAATATTGTGATTTTATAAAAAATTATAGTTTTTCCCCCATCTTTACATTGTGACACCCTTAAAATCAGAAATTGAATTTCTTCAGTCTCTGATTATCCTAAAGCCAGTACCTTAACCCACTACCCCAAGAATTCCTCAGTTGAAGGTCTTTGCGAATTTTCATAGCAACAGTACTTTGACTACGATTCTGGAAAGCTCCGTATGAAATATCCTCGTCTCAACTGGGCACAGCAGCTCTCTTTGCTCCCCACTCCCACACGTGATCACAGTAATATTACTCATCGAAACATAATGTTTGCGGACAGAAGACTAATGGTTTGACTAGTCTGCCCATCTCCTAGCTACAGGAGGGCCTCACCAGACCAGCACTGGGTGCTTGCAAAGTGTTTAAATGTCATTATTCATAGCACCACCGAAACTGCTGCAGCTTAGCCCTGCCCTTTGCGAAGTGCCCACTTTACCAGGTGCTGACAACACGAAGTAGCACTTTGCCCATGACATGCCAGTTTGCAAAGCATTTTATCTGGTAAGGACTCTGAAGTGACTCCACTCGTGAAGTATCACTTCACAGAGTCTGGGCTGCTAAAAAAAAAAAAAAAAACCACAATGTTCCCTCCTCCCACCCTCTGCAGCATGAAAAAATCCATCTGCCTCCCCTACCCAGACAGGATCAACACAGCATAATCAAGTGTGCACTCCCATTCTGTCCTCCCTTCCTACCCAGCACAATACAAACCATTAACCACATGCACCTTCCCTCCTCCACACCGCCCCACTCAAAGTAAACCAATCAAAATATGCCAGGACTCCTCCATCCCCTAGCAAAATGACACATCAGTTTATTCTGTGTTGGGTTTAATTTAAAGACCTCAAATTTGTTTTTTTTTCACTTTGTAAATGTACAGACTCACATGCACCCCAACAAGGGTGCATCTAATGAAGATGCAACATTGATTTTATGTATTCCCCTCTTGTTTTTGTTCAGAGGACAGTCGTATGTATGGGTTCATTCGAGTCACCACCGGTGATGCCATGAGCAAGCGAGCCAAGTTTGCTTTGATTACCTGGATTGGTGAGAACGTTAGCGGACTGCAAAGAGCGAAAATTGGCACAGACAAGACACTGGTCAAGGATGTAGTACAGGTGAGTAACTCACTGACTTGGCTGCTATGCCTTTCTTGTCATGGTCATTCTTATTTGTGGTCATTTGTGCTGCAACATTCAGTCATAAAGAATTTATTTTGGCCACCAGTGGTGGATTAAACATCTACCTGTCTCTCTGTGGCTAAGCTGAGGGACTTTTAGTGATGCCTATCCTTAAAGTGCAGTGAAATGTAATTCATTCCATCATAGTATAAGTTGACAAAGTCCTGTGCGTGTGTGTGTGTGTGTGTGTATTTTACCAAAAACAAACAACAACAAAAAAAACTGTTAATGGAGAACTGCACTGAACCGGTGAGTAATTTTTCCCTGTGGAATGTAATTTTTAAATGCTGGTTTGAATTATATTACTGTTCCATCTCTGTGAGCTGTATAGATAGAACAATGATAAAATTGGAACCAGTATTTTAAGAAAATAGCTTCTACTGGGAAAAGTGACTTTCAGGTTTAGCGCAGTTCTCCTTTAACACATACGTTAGGGTTACAAAGCCATAATGAAAGGGGAAATGTGTAGTTAGGTCTGGTGACTGGCAATAGGGTTGGAAAAAATCTATCTCTGGTGACCCAAGGCCAAGTTACAGGTTTGATGCTGTGCCCTGTGGGTAGGGCTTTTGTTTGAGACAGGGAGCTAGATTTTCAGAGCCCCAAGGCTGATGCACAGTGCATGCATCAAAGAGAACTGGTGTGAGGGGTCCTCTGTGCCATACCGTGCATCAGTCCTGATTTTGTTACAGTGCGCCAGTAGGGAATGGGGGTCCACCTGTGCTGTTGTGTTATGCACCTTGCTTGTGCTGCCTTCAAGGTAGCACCAGGGCTGCTTGTGTCAGGCCTCGGCTGTAGCATCCCTGCATCAGTATTGTGAAAGCCCCAACATTGCCATAGGATGCGCTGGTGTTTAGACTGGCCAGGGCTAGTCTAACAGCCCTTGCGCCGCAACTCAGGGCAATTCTGGGTGGTAGGTGATCCCGTGCCCTCCTGTTGCTGGGGGATGCCTGTTGGATATGAAGCCCACTGAACTGACAGTTTGAATGGCACACCAGCTGTGTGAACTGCAGGACACCGTGCTACATGTGAGGACTTGTATCTCTATACAAACCTAGGACATTTGTTCCACAAGGAGATAGTTGGATGAGAACATGTTATTCATAGCAACTTCCGAAATGTACAGATGTGCTGATGGTGCTCACCTACAACCGCACCCCCGTGTTGTGCACTCTCATGTGGCACCTTGTGAAGGGTTACCCATCCTCTAGTGTCTGTGACATGTGTATTTTACACTTACAGATACATTAAAGTACATACAGCACACCTGAAGTTGGGAAGTCAACTAAAGTGTATAGTAGTGCCAGGAGAGATGAATGCAAAGAAGTTGACAATGTATAACACTACTGCTAATGTGGGATAAACCTGCAGTAGCATAAGGAATCCAGAGCACCACCCAACCTCATTGTCACTCCATCGGGCCCACTACAGCAACCTAAGGACCTGGCAAATGCTTTTAATCATGCCTTCACAGACTTAAGCTCTGTACTACCACCTGAGTATCTAAAAACTCAGCCCACCAGTAAGTCCTCCAATATCAACCCTCCCCCCACCCTCAACACCGGACAACCTCTATTCTACTTCAAAGAAATCACAAGATCACAAACCATTAAATATGTCAGTAGGGTCCTAGACAAAACCAGGATTGGTAGTGACATGATTGATATG
The DNA here is from genome assembly GCA_016271365.2 of Neoceratodus forsteri. Lineage (NCBI taxonomy): Eukaryota > Metazoa > Chordata > Ceratodontiformes > Ceratodontidae > Neoceratodus > Neoceratodus forsteri. The sequence goes on from CM028130.1 coordinate 1,237,587,175, forward strand.
AAGCTGGTTGCCCTCTGTCTGCATGAACTAGCTCTTCTACTCACAAAATTATATAATATATCCTTAGGAACTGGAGTGTTCCCGGATAGGTGGAAAACAGCCCTCATCACCCCAGTATTCAAAAATGGAGATGGGAACAACCTGGGTAACTACCAACCCATATCTATATTACCCTCTCTCTCAAAAGCCCTAGAAAGAATCTTATCAGATCAGCTTACCGAGTACCTGAACAAATATAATCTACTTTGCCTGCAACAACATGGGTTTCATCAAAACCATAGCACTATCACAAAGCTCATAAACATAGAAACATAGAACATTGAAGTTGACAGTAGAGAAGGACCACAAGGCCCATCCAGTCTGCCCATTTTTTTCTACCTTATGAATGTGCAGTAGGCCTTTACTCTATCAATGGCCTATTTATTCATACTCATCTGTATTGCTCCCTTATGCCCATCCCATGCCTGTTTGAAGCCCTGCACTGAATTAATAGCCACCATTTCCTGGGGTAGGCCATTCCATGCATCCACCACCCTTTCTGTGAAAAAGAACGTCCTCACATTACCCCCTTAATTGGCCTCCCTCTAATCTCGTGCTGTGTCCTTTTGTCCTGCTATTTTTCTGATATTGAAATGTTAGACTCTTTCACTTTGTTAATGCCCATAAGATATTTGAATGTTTCGATCATATCACCTCTCTCCCTCCTTTCCATAGACTTTACCTCTTGCCTGTATGATGCTTTAGACACTGGAAAAACAGTGGGGTCCATCTTCATAGACCTCACTAAAGCATTCAGTACTGTGAATCATCAGATTCTACTAGACAACCTGATAACACTAGGCCTTTCCAGCGACACTGTTTCATGATTTAGTAGCTACCTGGCACACAGATCATAGTGTGTGAGGATAAGAGGGATAACCTCTGACCCAAGGATTGTAACTCTGGGGGTTCCCCTGCCAGCCCGGTGGCACTGAGGGTTGAGGCGCTGGACACCACATCTTGCTGGTGACCCGCTTTTGGGAATGAACGTGGCCCACCAAGGGTTAGCGAGGAGGAGGAGATGGAATGGGCCTCTGACAGACAGCTCTCCATCTTTGGGGAGGGGGGTTTACCTTCAGTGGGTGCACGCCTGACCCCTGGTGGAGGCTGGGGCTTGGCACTGTGCTGCTGTAAGACAGTGGGGGGTGGCGGGAGCATGGCATATGCTTGGTGGGGCTGCATGGGAGCCCACTGCAGGCGTCATTGCACACTTGGTTCCCGCAGGGGAAAGGAAAATGAGAAAAAAACCTGGTGGCTGGTTGTTGTGGCCTGATGGCCATTCCCGTCACCCTCCATTCCAGAGGTAATGCCCTGAGACTGGATCCTGTCAGCAGGTGGGGGGGGTCCCTGCAATCCCACCACAGGGGGTAAGCTGAGGGGGATACGGGGTGAGGGTCTAAGGAGCAGGTGATGGACAGCGGCTGGATGAGAGCTGACCAGGGCCAGGGTGGGGGAGAAATCAGAAGCAAAACAAAAAACCTCTGGAGGTCCCCCAAGGATCCATTTTAAGACTACTACTCTTCAGCCTATTTATAAACTCACTACTCAGTGCTTCCCCTAAGATGCTGCTTTATGCCGACAACGCAGTAATCTCCATACCAGGTACTCACCCGACTGAAATAACAGCAACCCTATAGAATAGTTTCAAAAAGCTCAAGTCCTGGTTTTCTCAAAGGTGACTCCTAAACTATAAAAAAACTAAAATTATGCACATCACACAGCCTCACTCTAAGAAGAATACCAACCCATTGACCATCCTTAGCCAAAAGGGAGACACCATGGATCAGGTTACAACCTTCAGATATCTTGGCATCCACGTGGATTACACCTTCTCCTTCACATCACACATTGACCATGTCATCAAATCAGCAAATATCAAATTAGGTATCCTATATTGCCATAGGCAAGAAATTACCTCAGATGCTGTGAGTCTAGCTATTTATCCTCCATGTCTAGGGAAGGGAAAGCATCTTTCTTAATCTCATGGAATATAGCTGGTTTCAGGTCAAAGCTTCAAGGTAGGGATTGGTTAGATTATGTTTCTTTTTATAGTGGCATAAGCAAATGGAAGAGTTAGACGTTAATGGTTATACATTGTTTCATATTCCAGGCTTTAAGACTGGAAAGAAGGGTCGTCTGTCTGGTGGTATTATAACGTGCATCAAAATAGGGATTTTTAAGGGTGTTAAACAGTTGATATTGGAACAGAACTTTGTTGGGATTATACTTTCTGTTAACAAGACACTATTTCTCTTGTTTAATTGTTATATTCCTCCTGCAAAAGACAGAAAGTACTTAAATGAGATTTTGGATAGACTAATTGAATTAGTACGAACATACCAAATGGAATATCCTAATGCCTTCTTACTATTAATTGGTGATTTCAATGCCAGAATTGGTCATTTTGATGGACCAAGTGATAATTCAATGTGGGGTTATATATTTCTGGATATTCCTAGAACAAAGAGAATTTCTTCTGATTTTAAATTTAATTATAATGGTCACAAATTAATAACATTTGTGAATGATAGCTTGGTATATCCCCTTAATGGTAGAACACAGGGAGATCATTTGGCTCACCTTCTTACTTTACAAAAACATTTTTTTCAGTAATTGATTTGGCCCTCTGGCAAGGTCCACCCAATTATTGGGAGGACATGGTAGTGGTAAATAGAGTGAAAAGTGATCACGTTCCGATCGCTTTATACAAAATGATCCACGTAAATCATGAGACCCGTCCGACACCTGTACCAATTATAATTCGTTATTCTAAGAAAATTGAATGGCTTTGGGATTTGCAATTTGGTGTGACATCTTTAATCTCTTTTTTCAATATTTGGGATAATTCAATCATGGATCCATCGTTGATCTATGAAAAGTTTAAATTTCTTTTTAACATTCTTGAGCCTAACTTATATAAGACCATAACTATGCCAAGTTTACAAATACCCATAGGATGGTTTGACTGTGAGTGTAAGTTTAATAAGAAGCAGCTGCATAAAATTATCTAGAAAAGCCAGGGCTAATCCAGATTAGTTTAGTGCTATTAACTTGAAAACATCAAAAAAAAAACTACAGAAATTTAGTAACAAAAAAAAAAAAATGAAAATATTTTTTGAACAACAATGGGGAAGGATGTATGCAGCAGTTATGGATAATAACATTAAATCTTTCTGGTCTTTGGTTGCCAAAGGTTGTAAGGGTTGGATTAATGAGTTAGAGCAACATATTGAACCAAGCAGATGGCTTGAATTTTATGGTAATATGTTGTTAGATCTAAATATGGCATCTACTTGGGATTCAATGGATATGAATACTATCAAAGAACAGTTTGTTCCATTTTCAAAAATAAAGGTGATTGAGGCAGATACTAAATCTAATAAGGCATCGGGGCCCAGATAGGATACATGGGGAAGTTGTTTACCTGAAGTCTGAGCTAATTATTTGACTCCTTTTTTTTAATCAGTGTGTTTATACTAATTTTGTCCCTGAGTCATGGGTAGGGGCCATTATTTTCCCAATTTACAAAAAGGGGCCAAAGGAGGACCCTGTGATGTACTGTGCCATAAGTGTGTTGGATGTATTGGGTAAAATGTTTGCCAAATTATTATTGGTTAGACTCAGGGATGAGATAGAATCATTAGGGGGACTTGCCCCAGCTCAAGCGGGATTCCGGGAAGGCTATTCAACTCTTGATAACTGTTTTATACTTTCCCATTTGATTGAAAAATATGTTAACATAAGGAAACAAAAACTGTATGTAGTCTTTGTAGATTATAGCTCAGCGTTTGATACAATTAATAGATCCACATTATGGGAAATAATGTTATCACGTGGTATTTCTCCTGTATTGGTTAATAGCATTAGAAAGTTATAGTCCCACACCTGGGCTCAGATTCGTACCAGGAGTGTATTATCAGGTAGAATAAAAACAAATATAGGTGATAGGCAGGGATGCATTCTGGCACCAATGCTTTTTTTCAATTTATTTGGATGATTTACTGATTCAACTACAATCCTTAAATTCTGATTCACCTAAAATTGGTACATATGTATGCTCAGCATATGCTTATGCCGACAATCTTGTTCTGTGCTCTCTTTCAGTTTCAGGCCTTCAGAAAAAGTTAAATCTTTTGTCAACTGTATCTGAGTCTCTATCATTGAAAATCAATCACGATAAAACGAAAGTAATGGTATTTGGTGCTAGAACCAATAGGTATAGGTGGAAATTAGTAGATGATTATTTGGAAACAGTTTCATCATATATATATTTGGGCTTATTATATTCTAATAATGGATCTTGGCGTAGACACCAGGATTATATACTTTCCAAAACTAATAAAACAATAGGAGCTTTGGCAAAATTCAACCATGCCTATGGTAGTTATTCACTTAGACCCCTTTTGTCCACCTTACAGGGAAAGAATAATGCACAAACCCTGTATGGGGTAGAAATCTGGGGGTTAAAATCATTGGATTACTTAGAAATTCCAGCCATTTAATTTCTGGATCAGGTTTTTGCAATTACCAAATGATAGATGTGCTAAGATATGTTTAATGGAGAAAGAGGTCTGGGTACAACGTAACCATAAACAGTCAATTTGGCTTTCTCACTTATGTAACTCGCTTGATAAATATCTGTCCTTTTTGATGAAATATAGACACCAGTGTGTGAGTATTAGTGAGAAATAAAACAGTTATGTAAAAAAAAAAAAAAAAGTACAGTTCCATAGAGAGTTGGATCTGGCACGTATTGCTAATTCAAAATAGTCTAAATAGTACTCCCATAGTGTTGATAATCATGAGTACAGATTTTATCTTGATGTTTTGGAGAATCCAGATATTTGTAAAACATATACAAGATTCAGGCTTGAATTGTTTGAATCTAATGTTAGAAATGCTTTATATAAGAACTCTAATAATCCTGAGGATATGTTTTGTGTATGTGAACAGGGAGAAAGGGAGGATTTGGCTCATGTTTTTTGAGGTGTCCTTGGTACACTAATATTAGCCGCAAATGGTTATCTCCAATAATCACTGGAACAGCAACATCCAGTGATACTGATCTTATTAAGGTCTTTCTTTCCTCTGAGGATCACACTATTATACATTCTGTGGGGAAATGTGCGTTCCTAACAAGGAAGATTAGGAGAAGGAATTTGAGTGCCCCTAAGGTAAGATCATTGGTGGTTTAGTGGTATCTTTCCCCATCAGTGGTACCCCCTGGATTCATCCACCTGATTATTTATTGCCATTTCTGCATGTAAATTGTATTTTTTGTGGTTGTTTGTATCTCTGGTCATTCTGTACTAATTGCTATGCCAGATTGTATTTTTATGTTTTGTGATATTCTACTTGTACGTATGTCTATGTTGTTATAATTTTCTGTTTTATGATAATCATTTTTAAGATAGAACAAATAAATTATCTACTACTTCTAGTAACATGGAGCTCAATACTATCTACCATAGACTACGGGCTAGCCATCTATAATGCTACCACTGAAAGTGCACTGAAAAGGGTCAAATTACTACTTAACAAGGCCTGTCAACTGGACTTAGGGGTTAAACACCTTACACACACTTGTAGTCTCTACTCTTCAACCAGGTGGCTCCCTCTGCACCAAAGGGTGAGGTACCAAGCTTGCCTGATTTGGTGGAAAAAAGCCCTTGTAGGACTAGCACCAGATTCTACTGCATTTGTTCCAATGCAGAATAACCACCAAAATGACCAGAAGATCAGCTAAGGGTGTACTAAATGTACCCTTTAAGCATACCTCCTTTGCCCAGCATTCACTTGCTTACCGGGGGCCTCAGCGGGTAAATGACCTCACTTCTCCCCTTTTAGAGCATGGAAAGATTGGTCCTTTCAAAAAAGACCTCCAACTCATCCTAGCCCAAGTTAACCACTGTGATTGCCCTTCCTAAATGCATTATATCACTGCCTCTCTCTGGGGTTACTTCCCCCTTCCTCTATCTTCCTACATCCTTCCCCTTAAATCGCTCCACAGCCTCCTTCCCTGGACAAAGCCCTCTCTGGCTGCTACCACCCCACAACCTTGCACTTAATAACCAAACTGTGATAACAAAGCATTTTACTTTATAAACTAGAAATGATGTTCATATATTTGCAGTTTTGTAATTGCCAATCCTTTATCTATTCTGTGTATATGACTCTGCTATATGTGTCATTAGTTTTTACCTTATGTATTGTACTGTACTGTTTTGTGTTTATTAACTGGAACCTTTGTAACAGAGCCATCTTGACTCAAAGGTATTAATCCAAATCTGAAATAAATAAATAACAACCACTATGAAGCATGAAGTTCAGAAGAAGAAGAAGAATCAGCATTTATGTAGCGCTTTTCATACATCCAAAGCACTTTACAAGCAATGCTAGACTGGTAGTGAAGTGACTGAATGTGTGGTGGCGGCCATATCGCACATCATCACCCACACACAGCCTGGATAATTGCATGAACCGGTTAATGGGAAGGGGAATGTTGGCCAGGACACCAGGAATGTTTCCTACTCTTTGCGAAGACTGTCCTGGGTTCTTTTACTTCCACCTGGACACCCACCAAGACAACACCAGGATGGGCAGAAGGGACCTCGGTTTAACGTCTCATCCGAAGGACGGCACACCCCAGCAGTACAGCACCCCCCAATACTGCACTCAGATGCCAGCGATTTTTAGGTGCAAGTCCAATCCCGGTGTGGGACGAGAACCCACGACCTTCTGGTCCAGAGGCGGATGTGCTACCAACTGAGCCACGCTGACACCATTAACCCAACCAGTTGCACATTGTTGACAAACCCTGTGCACGTTCCCAGGTGTAGGCTGTGTTCAATGGAACAAATTATAGTACATCTAATAAACAAGGCTGTCAGTACAAAACTATTATATGCACAGCTACTATAGCGAAATATAGTTGTCCACTCTAAGTACAGCGTCACAGTTTTGTCACCAGATGCACGAACTACTGCCATGCCTGCTACATACTATTTGGACTCCTAGAGGTACCCGCTCCACTGCCACAGTACTGTGTGATGTACTCTGATGGGCACTCACCTGGGATGAGTAGATCCTTGGTTTGTTTATACTGGGCACCTACCATTGTGAGTACCCATTTCCTGTGGATGCCTACCTCTGATTGGCATAGCTTGTTGTCTGGCTTGGGTGCTGCATTGTCTGATGGCAAGGCTGTGGGTGCAAGGCACTGGGCACATTACCACACACTCCCCAGTGCCACCCTTGGGCCACATCAGTGTAAATAGGATACTGAGCATGCTCACACAGTGCCACCACTACATAACACACTTCACTGGCATGTGTGCTGTTGGGTCCTCCTATGCTGCACTGACCCACATCCCACATGGACGCACTGAGTGGACTCCAGTGGACCAAGCATGTGCACTTCATGCTCAGGCAAACTGAGGGCTGTGCTTGCAGATACAGCAGTGGAACATGATACTCTACAGGTCATCTGTGGCTCCTAGTCCACAGGTTGGAGCATTGCAGACCATGCAGCACTGACAGGTAGGACACGCCTGTCTCCAGCTCATATTAACAGGCAGTGTGCTTCTTGTGTTCAGCATGGGGCACTACAAAAGGTATGCACGGACTTCCCATTCTTGTATGAGCTCTGCATATGGCTTAGTAACTCACCCTGGCAGCATGCCAGTGGACATGGTGGGCTGTCTGTTCACATGCAGGGGGCTGATAGCTGCCTCCATTAATACTGTCCCATGTGCCATCTGTTTGGCACGTAGGTCCACTTGTGGCAACTGTGGGGTGTTTGGCACCGGGACCACTGTGGTACCAAAATAGAGTGCAGGATCCGTGGCGCACCTGGCTTTGCCGCAAGTGGCCTCTTGGCCCAACTTGCGTTGCTCTGAGGGATCTTTCAGAATTGAACCCAGGGTGTTTCTGTGATACTTTACTAACTATATTTATTTGTGGATAAGGTTTATTTTTTGAGACTTTCTGTTTTGTGTGAGGCTGTAGTAACTGTTTTCCCTCTTGTGGCTAGAGTTTTTTTCTCTTGCAGTGTGGCAGTAATATAAATAATAATAATAATAAAATTTATTTAGTTAAGCGCCTTTCAGATTTTCAAGGCGCTGTACATAAAAACATGAGAACACCAGCATAATCAATACATACAGTAAAGCAACACAGCAAATATTACAGGCTAAAATAACCAATTACAACATAACAGGAAATGCCTTCTCCCATAAAAAGGACTTTAAGGCCTTTTTAAAACTTTCCACTGTCGTACTCTCTCGGAGCTGACGGGGCAGTGAATTCCAAAGGGTAGGAGCTGCAAAACTGAAGGCACGAGCTCCAGAGGACTTCAAATTTACCCTCAGAATCTCCAGCAACCCGTTGTCAGCCGAGCGGAGCTGTCTCAGAGGGGTGTAGGGCACCAGAAGCTCTTTCAAGTAGTCAGGACCAAGACCGTGTAGGGCTTTGTAGGTCAAAAGACCCACTTTAAAGGTGATCCGCCACTGTATTGGCAGCCAGTGCAGAGTGCGCAGCACCAGGGTAATATGAGACCTTCTTGAAGCCCCAGTCAACAAACGTGCTGCCGCATTCTGCACTAGCTGCAAGCGGCGGATATCAACCCCAGAAAGTCCTAGGTAAAGGGAGTTACAGTAATCGAGATGAGATGTCACTGGCGTGACCAAAACCGCAGGTCACAAGGTGGAACCAGGTGCCTAATCCCATGATGTTTCTAAGATGAAAAAATGCAGTCCTGACAACTGCAGACACCTGATAACGAAGGGTCAGACCAGTGTCAAGCTCCACACCCAGGTTACGCACCTGTTCAGAGGTAGGGATCTGGTCTACCCCCAGAATTAATCCAGATAGGGACCCCGGCCCTAAACCCTCAACCCTGCGACCGGGGTCCACCACCACAACCTCGGTCTTTCCCGGATTCAACTTCAAACCACTGGTATTCATCCAGTCTTGGATATCAGCGAGGCAGTTATTCAGCACCAAGATAGCACTAACCTGGTCAGGTGCAAAAGACAGGTAGAGCTGGGTATCATCAGCATAGCAGTGAAACCTCAGCTCAAACCATCTTACAATGTCTCTGAGGGGTAGCATATATACTGCGAATAACATGGGGGAAAGCACCGAGCCCTGAGGTACCCCACAAGGCAGAGAGAAGGCCCCGGATGAATGCAAACCCGAGACCACTCTCGTTCTCCCCTCGAGGTAAGATGAAAACCATCTGAGGACCACACCCGATAGTCCACAAATGGACCTCAGGCGTTCGAGCAAAACCCCATGATCCACAGTATCAAAAGCTGATGACAGATCAAGGAGAACCAAAATAGAGCGATGTCTCAGATCTCTCACCATCAGGAGATCATTGAGCACCCGAACCAGAGCAGTCTCGGTGCTATGCCTCTTACGAAAACCAGACTGGAGAGGTTCGTATAAACTATGGATGGTCAAATGGTTATCCAATTGCGCCGCCACAACTTTCTCAATAACCTTCCCCACAAAAGGGAGGTTAGAGATCGGACGGTAGTTTCCTAGGTCATCCGGGTCTAAAGAAGCTTTCTTCAGAAGGGGAGTCACCACCCCTTCCTTCAGAGAGCTAGGGAAAATTCCCATCTCTAAAGAGCACCGTATAATCTGAGCAAGGACCGGGCCGATAGTCTCACTACAACCCATAATCAGGGAAGTAGGGCCCGGATCCAAGCTACAGCATGTTGGGCGCATCTCACGGACAATCCTCATAGTGTCTGCGAAATCCAATAGATTAAAGGAACTCCAGGAAACTCCGGGCTCTGCGACAAAACATTGATCAACTGCAACAACCTTAGAGTGAGGTTGGGGACACTGCCTCCGAATGTCTTCCACCTTATTCGCAAAGAATCGAGCGATCTCCTCGCAATCAATTTGTGTGAAAGCTCGACGGATCTGCCGACAGACTGGGTTGCACAGTCTGTCGACAGTTCTGAAGAGCTGAGCTGGTCGATTCCGAGCGACAGAAATTTCCCTGGACAGGAATTCTGCCTTCTTATGGGAAATTGCTGTTTGGTAGAGCTTATAATGCTCTAGCAAAATAAGATGGTCGGCATCAGAGGCAGTCTTCCTCCAACAACGCTCCAACCTACGCCCCAACCTTCACAACCCTCTCAACGCCCCATCAAACCATGGGGCAACGGGACGGCGCGGGAGGCGGCGAACACGGACTGGTGCAATCTGGTCAAGAGCAGCCGAGATAGCCCTATTATAGGCCACTACCAGCTGCTCAGGATCAGTGCATAACTCGTCAAACAACGAGAGGTCAATAACCGCCATCAGGTCTTCAGGGACAACGTCCCGCAATGGGCGGTACTTGACCAACTCCACAGGGGCCAACCTACCCAGGGGGCCTCAAAATTGAACCCAACTGAGTAATGATCAGACCAACCGACTGGTTCCACCACCAAGTCGGATGCCTCGATCCCCAGGAGGAAAACCAGATCAAGAGAGTGACCTCCTTTGTGAGTAGCTGTGGAAACAACCTGTGTGAAGCCCAGAGATGTCATCACCTGGAGGAAATGTTGACCAAAATGCGAAGATTCGTCGTCGACCCATGCATTGAAGTCGCCCAGCACCATCAATCTGGGCGACTCCAAGGCCATGTCGGCGGCAAAATCTGCTATTTCCTGCAGGAAAAGCTTCTCATCCCCTGGTGGACGGTTAATGAGGGCAATCCTGCACCCCACACCAGCTACTACAGTGCACTCAAATGATCTAGCCTCCTCAACTGGAACACCAGTTAGGCCCAATTCGGTCTTAAAACAGCCCGCCACCCCGCAATCCAATCTTGGGCCCCAGTATGAGTGTGTTAATTGGGTATGCATTCTTACATTTGGAATGTTGGGTTATTTGATTTATTAATTAGCTTAATTTTTTTGCTAACTCATTTTGTTTTGGTCTTTGCAATGTTTGTCTATTTTCCCCAGTGTTTTAAACTTTAATTTGGGAGGTATTCAGTTTTCATAGATTTAATACACAGGTATACAGCTTTGCTCAGTGAAATATACAGATAATTGCAGGATAATGATGGATCATTTGGGGACATCCCCATCCTTGTAATACATACATACATATGTACGTTATACATAATTATATACCGTAAATCTTTATATATGACAGAAATTATGTTAATGCTCGTTAGGGTTGCTGCTGCACAAAACTCAAACCCAACAAACGTTGGAAATGAACTACTGGGGTTGTGAACTCATTGCTCATAAAGTTTGGCAATGTACTGTTAAGTTATTAAAGAGCAACTCTAATAAAAAGCTTAAAAACACAAGATTTACACCAATTCTGTTAAACTATATTATTTTCTAGTTATTTTATTATTTTTGCTTACTTTCCCCTGCTGTTGGTCTAGTTAATATCCTAGATAATGTAGCACTTATTTCAATGAGTATTTCAAAATGTATCTGACTCTCTCCTGCTAACTATACCAAATTGGGGTTTGTGACATTCATCTATTGTCATGGTGAGCACTATGATATCATAAACAAAGTCACTATGAAAGAAGAGGTGAATGTTTTTATACAGACTGTTTAGATGGATTACCATGATGTGCTGTTGACCTTGAAAAGGAACACTTAAAAAGGAAGAAACATATCCTCTAGTCAATTGTAATAGCTTAAACATCTTGTTTATGAAGGTACATGCCAAAGTGCAAAGTTGCCCTTTAAGCCTAACTCCCACTCCCCCCATTTCCCCTTTCCTCATAATCCACAGCTGGTATATAGGCACAGAGCCATGCATCAGTGGTGTGGTCCATCAGAGCCAACTTATTCACAATTGGTAAATAGCAACCCTAATCTTCCACTGCCCTTCAGAGGCAAAGAGTAAGCCAAGTATAGCCTCTAGGACTGCAGGACTGTCAAACAGCTGATTTAAACTCATAAATACTAGAAACTAAGGTTCTGTACCTCAAGTCTCCCAGGGCTGCAGCCCTTCCCTGTCATCAGTTATGTTGGATTCCGGGATGCTTTTGGTCATCTCCTGATACTAAATGTTGGGGTTGCAGGACGGCAGATATGAGGACTCCTAATTTAAAACAAAGAAATAAGAAATTATTGTTTTGAACATTGTTAATCTGGGCCAACCCCATACATGGATGTGGGGCTGGCACCATTAATGTTAACCTTTTAAAGTGGTGTTTTCTACGTGATTTACAGTTGCAAGCACAGCACACATTTTTGAGTTCTCGTATTCCTGTCTGCATACGAGTATCAGGACATTTAGACAGTCAGGCTTGTACAGGCCACACAGGACCAATCCACGTGGGTGCCATTGTGGTACAGGCTGCACATGTACGATGAGGTTGGTAGCCATATTGGTGCAGTCTGCACATGCTCAGTACAGTGTGTTGACCATTTTAGTGTTTAATGATCTGTAAGTCATCAATTACCCCCTGCTAGGAGTGGGTAACAGGATTTCTTGGTGTCTAGAAACTTGTTGATATTGAGGGGCTACCATGTAAAACAAAGATATGTATGCTAAACTATGGGTGACTGTGCAATGTAAGTTTTTCTGTGCACACCCACAGTGTGCCACATAAACCACAAGACCGAAGGTCAAGTATTTTACACAAGCAAAACACATTGAGAGTATGGTTATATTAACAAAAAAAAAAAAAAAGATTTTACACAGTTACCCATATTTTTATTTGTTTATAATATTTGTTAAGGTCTGATATCAACCACAGTCCACCAGAAAATGGCTAGAGAAATAACACAAATCTGACTTGGTAAGACTGGAGTTGCTACCAATCGTTAGCCAGAGACATGACTAGGAGTCTGAAAAATGTTATGGGTTTCTTGATAAGAATGTTTACTGTGCTGTCAACGACACTTTGCAATAATACTCTGAGCCTGATGGAGTGCGACCAAGAGGGGCCGTCACAGCTGTTTTCTGTGCAGCTGATTACGCAGCTGGCACTTTCATCATATCAAACTAGTGGGACATCATACTGGGTTGATACTGAGAAATACAGGATTATCCAACCCTACCAGTTATGAAAATCCCATAGAACTTCTGGTTCTAGTTAAAGATCAATGACAAACATTTTACACATTGTTAAAAAAAGCCTGAATTCAAGTCCTTGTGTCATGAGTAGTGTTTCCTGAAAATGTAATGCTTTGTGGTTTTCTTTAAATCAGCATTTAACTTGTTCTGCACCAACTGAAAACAGTCAGGCTGTTTCTGTCCTTCTGACTGAGCCTTGGAGAGTGATGACATCATATTGGACTAAGCTACTGCTGCAGCAGTGCAAGCCCCTGCTTGTCTGAAGAGCTGTAAACTTCCTAATTAGAGCAGTCTGTAGAATTAACAGTTTGCTGTCCAGGGTTTTTTACTAACTCAGTCTCTGGTTTGTGTTCAGACGAATTAGCTGAAAATATATCATTCTGTTCATATAAAAAGCTGATCATTTGAGTTTCAATGCTGAATTGCAGTGGTATGTGTTTGAGAAATCAGCTTGTCTGCATCACAGCTGTGAGTTCTGTTCCATCAAAACTGTGTGTTTTTTTTTCTAGCTATATAACACAGGGTTGTTTATTTAATAGATATGAAATAAATTTAAAGTTTAATTCATACAAGTAATTTGTCATTGATGTAGTCTCAATAAATCGGTTTATGTAAGAATAATTGTTTTCCTTGCAGATTGAAAAACAAGTACCTGCCACACTCTGCTATATCAGGCACATGTACTATATGAACTCTCAAATTTCAGTTCTTTGATGGTTTTTGTGTCAAAATACATCATGTATATGTATAACTAGAAACACTATATGACATCCTGATGCCCCCATCTCATGCCTACAGTTGAAGCAGCTGCACTCTGCAGGCCACTGTCACCTGCCCCACAAGCACCCTATCTCCTGCCACACATTTGAGGCTGCTGCACCCTGCTGCCCACTCTTCTCCCATAGAGTCGGAGCTGCTGCACCCTGTTGCCCCCATCTCCTGCCTGAACAATTGGGGCCACTGCACCCTGCTGCCCCTGCCAGAACAATTTTGGATTGATGTACCCTGCTGCACTTTGTCCCCCACCCCCACCCCAGTCAAAGCTGCTGCACCATGTTGTCCCCTGTTTCTGTCACTACAGTTGGGGCTGATATGCTCTGCTATGCCCTAGAGTTCCATTACCCCTGCCTCCACATTTGGGGTTCCTGCACCATGCTGCCCATGCCACCAGAGGTGGGGCTTTAATTGCACCCGCTACCTACTTCCTTTTTTCCAAATGGGCAGGGTACTGCACCATGCGCATCTTGTCCCATAGTCAGGGCTGCTGTACCCTGATGCCCCCCCCCCATGTCCTGCCCCACAGTCAAGGCTTCTGCATCATGCTGTGTTCTGTCCCCTACCACCATAGCCAGAGCTCCTGCACCCTGTTCTGTCTACACAGTCAGGGCTGCTGTGCCCTGCTGCACCCTACAGCCCCATGCTTCCACTGCCCCGTGACTGCACAGTTAGCGTTGCCGCACCATGCTGCCCCCTGCCACCAAAGTCAGATTTTTTGCTGCACTGACCAAAAGAAAAAACAGAAAAATACTTTCATCTTGTGTTTATGGGGTGAAGGACAAAAGACAGTAAGGTGCAGAAGTCCTGAGTGTTTGGCCAGGAGACTAGGGAGAAATTAAGGTACAGCAGCCCAATCTGTGGGACATTGTACAGCAGCCACACCTGGGTGTAACTGACACAACTTTGGAGGCAGAGGACAGGTTGCTGCAAATGCCATAACCCTTGTGGCAAGTGGCAGTATTGTACAGCAGCTCTAATTGTGGAGGCAAGGGGCTCTAGGGCACAGCAGCCCTGCCTAAGTAGGCAGGAGCAGGGTGCAACAGCACTGGCTGTGGTGCCAGGGGACTGTGGACAGGATGGTGCAGAAGCCTTGACTGTGGAGCAGGACACAGGGGGCCATCAAGGTACAGCATTCCTGACTGTGGGATGGGGTTTACATGGTGCAGCAGCCCTGACTGTTCAGGCAGATGATGGGGGCAACAGGGTGCAGCAACCCCAACCATGTGGGGGAAGACGGTGGGCAGCAGGGTGTAGTAGCCTCAAATGTGGGGCAAGAGATGGAGCTTGTGGGGCAGGGGATAGGGAAGCAGACTGCAGCTACCTCAACTATGGCACAGGAGACAGTGGGCATCAGGATGCTCTATACAGTTTTCTAGTTATAGGCCCAGATATTCAAACTGTGCCAGGCTGTGGCGCAAGCCTGGGCGCAGCTCAGTTTGGCAGCGCAGGGGCGTGGACTGGGCGATATTCAACGGAGCTGCCCCATGGCTCAGCATCGTTGAATATCGCACCCTGGCCACCCGCAGTGCACATGGCGCAGTGGCACTGTGCCAGCGCCAGTGGCCAGAGTGGAGCAAGGGGATGCGCTAGCACAAGTTCCATTGCGCTAGGTGCAACAACCGCGATATTCAAAAGTTGACATGCAAATGGGGCCATAATGTAGGCAAGGTGCAAATGGGGCCATTTGCATGTCATTATGGCCCCATTTGCATGCAGGTGCGCTGATCCCAGACGACTTGCGCCTGGCTCCTTACCAGGCAGCAGCCATTGGGGACCGACGCCCCCTGCAGCGCAGCAATGTGCCCACAGCTTGATCATGGGCTGCAGTAAAAAATAGAATTATCTTCAGGGTCCAGTGATTACCACTATCGCTGGTTAGTAAAGATTACCTTCGGTGAATTAATGGAAGGTCGCCCGATCGCGGGCTTGCGTAAAGATAACTCATTGGTGGTCCAGTGATCGAAGTTCTGCCCAATCGGGCTTAAGTGAACAGTACCGACCTCATATCCCTGGTGGTCCAGCGACCCTCCCACTCCGCCACCGATCCTCACCGCCCCCTCCCCCAGGTCAGCGGTGGGCGGCAGCACTCCACCCACCTGCCACCCTCGCTGCTGACTGACATCGCCGCTGTGACGCTTGATTGGTCTACGCTGATCCATCGGGCGCAGAGTTTTACAGCCGCATTACATATCCAGATATGTGAATGGATTCATTCACATATCTGGAATGTGAAGTACGGTATGATTGCACGCCCATTGGCTCACGCCAGGACCAACGGGCGACAGCCCACTGACGGTGTCTGCTCTGGGGCAGGCAGGGGCGGCAGGTGGGTGGTGTTGCCACCCGCCGCTGACCTGGGGGAGCGGGTGGTGGGGATCAGTGAGCAGTTGGGAGGTCCGCTGACCACCAGGGTATGGGGTCGCATTAGGTCACTCTAAGCCCGTGATTGGGCAGACTTTGTCCACTGACCACCAGTGATGTAGGAGTAATATTTTTCATGCTTAAGCCCGCGATCGATGGGCAGCGTCCACTGACCACCACAGGGACATAGAAGTAATCTTTTTTATGAGCCCATGATCGGGCGGCAGCGTCCACTGACCACCAGGGATATAGAAGCAATCTTTTACTGAAGCCCGCGATCGGGCTGGCAGTGGTCCACTGGACCACCAGGGATATAGGAGTAATCTTTTTAACTGAAGCCCATGGTCGGGTGGGCAGCAGTCCACTGGACCACCAGGGATTTAGTATTAATCTTTTTTTACTGATTCCCGCAATCGGGCATGGGGGGGTTGCCACCACGGAGGTGCAGCCGGAGCTCAGGTGGCCACCCACAGCCTAGGTGGCAGCTGCCGTGTTGCGCCCTGCAATGCAGCAGCTCACCTGTGGGTGGCCATCCGTTATTCCATTTTTTGGGGGCATCAGCTTTCTACTGGCACAGGTAGGGGTTGCGCATGCATGGATCCACACATCCTGGGCCGAATATCGGGCCATGCAGAGTATGCATGGGCACGCCCCCCCTACCTGTGCCTGCATACATTACTGATGTGCTTCGGTGCATCGGGATTTGTGCCAGGCACAATTCCCGTTTGAATATCGCGACCAGGGCGATCAGTGGGTTGCGCAAGGTGCAACACTGTTGCGCCACGCGCAACCCTTTTGAATATCTGGGCCATACTGTACATTATGCATTTTCACAAAGAAACCATCAATGAACTGAAATTTGTGAGTTCCTATAGTACATGTGCCTGAAATACCAGAGTGTGGCAGACACCCATTTGTCAATCTGAGAGGAAAATAATTGTTCTTACATGGACCTATTTATTGAGGCTTCATCAAAGACAAACTACTTGTATGAATAAGCAAACTTTAGATTTATTTTATATCCACTAAATAAACAACCCAGTGTCACAAAGCTGGAAAACAAAACACAAAGTTTTGACGGGACAGAACTCACAGCTGTGATGCAATCTGATTTCTCAAATGTATACCATTTCAATTCAGCCCTGAAACTCAAATGATCAGTCTTTTAGAAGAACAACATGATAGATTTTCAGCTAATTCATCTGAACACATACCAGAGACTGAGTTAGTAAAAATCCTGGACAGCAAAGAATTCTACAAACTGCTGTAATTAGGAAGTATACAGCTCTACAGTCAAGCAGGGAGTTGCACTGCTGCAGCAGCAGCTTAGTCCAATATGATGTCATCACTCTCCAAGGCTCAGTCAGAAGGACAGAAACAGCCTGACTGTTTCCAGTCAGTGCAGAACAAGTTAACGAATGCTGATTAAAACCACAAAACCAAATAGTATGACCTTTTCAGGAAACATTACTCATAACACAGGGATTTGAATTCAGTTTATTTTTTTTTTAACAATGTGTAAAATGGTTACCATTAACCTTTAAGGCTTGAATCTCAGTCTCAATTAGTGAACAGTTTGTACTTGGCTAATATGCTACTCTGTCCCTGATCAGTACAGGTTCCTTCCTCAATTCTTGGGTTTTTACCATCCCCATTGTGGCCTATTTCAACCCAGCTTTCCAGATTTTCATTTCCATATTTTCATTAAAGGTGCAAATCATATATTCATTGCAGAAAACTCTGTTAATGCATCAGTTCAGGCTGATTCCACACCAACAAAAGTCTGGAAATTCGATGTTAGGGTTACCAACCCCATCCCCCCACCATCCACAGACCAACAGGCACCCGGGTGTGCCTTGGGATCATCAGCCCTAACTCTCTGGTACTGGTTAAGTACTCTACGTGAGGTCTTACCAGTGATCTATACAGTGGTAACATCACCTCTCTCTTTCTGCTGATGATGCCTCCCCCCACGCACCTTAGCATTCCACTAGTTCTCCCACTGCCTTGTCGCACTGTCTGGTCACCTTTAGGGCATCTGATATGATTACCCCAGGTCCTTTTCCTGTTTTGTGGTGATCAGTACCACTCACCCCACAATGTACTCCACCTCTGGGTTTCTGTGCCCTAAGTGCATGATTTTGCACTTCTTCACATTGAAACTTGGCTGCCACACTCTAATTCAATAATTGCTCTAATTCAGTATTTTTGTTTTCTATGTGTATGTAACGTCTAGCCAGCAGGAGTAAATGTTTTGCTTTTAAAACATTTAATTTCATCAAACTACACACAGCCATAAAAAACACACAAATCACCCCAGAGCATCAATGCTATAATTAGTAAAGAGACTCATTTTCTTACAGAATAACCCACTCAAGTTTGCCCTCAAGTATTTGCTAAACTGTAAATGTAGCCAATAGTGGTCACTGGATAAGGAAAGTTACATAATATCACAGTTCTGCTATTGTATATTGACTCTACACTGGTGCTTGCTGACTCCATGGTCCTGGATGCATCACTGTCATGTGGGACAGGAGGCATTGTAGGAACGAGAAAAGCAATAAACCATGCTGAGATGGAGATTCCCCCCAGGGGCCGTAAAACTAGCTGGCTAATTTAGAAAAACTACTAATAGCAGACAAAGGGAAGGACACACTAGGACTACACACACACATCCAGACACTCTGCACAGCATATTTTTTTTGCACATTCTGACTGTACTAATCCTTTAAGTGTATTTTATTGCTGAAAGTTCATTTAAGATTCCAGGTATTCAGTACCCTTGGATGCAGTACACCAGAGAAACTGTTTGGAAGAAGAGCAGTGTGTCGTATCCATAATTGATGCTAGGAAGGAACAAGTGTCCAAATTCTTTGGTTTCTATGTACGGTACATCTCCTCAAACCCAGTGTAAAGCATCATGGGTATGCAAATCTTTGTGTGGCGCAGACTGACAAGGCTCTACCAGAACAAAGTTGCCTTTTAAACAGGATTTTTTCATTTGTTCCATGTCGGACAGAAAATCACAGATTCAGAATTAATTTAGAATTCCAGGTGACCCCTAGTGCAGAGGGTGAGGAGATGTAATTCTAAAATGAAATCATCCTTGGTGATAAAGACCTTCTTTCCATTGTTACAGGCAAATAGTTTACAGAGTGCATCTTTAATTGCTGTTGCAGTCCCAAAGGAAAGTGCACAAAGTAGAGTATTCAAAATGCATTTCTGTGTGAGTGTTTGGCTAGCAGGGAGATGTGCAGATTATTTCATAACTAAGTAGAGGGCAAGATACCTTGCCAGTCACAAGTAAAGCCTGAGAGAAAAAGCCTCTTAACCGCAATAAACTGAATCGTTTCCCATTTATCTCCAGACAGATCTTTAATCCCTGGCATTTAACAAGGAATAAAATTTCATGAGGTGTAATGTTAGCAATATTCCCATCTGATTCAGAATACTTAATATTCTGAATGAGTATTCTGACCATACAGTCACCAGTATTCCAAATATGGTGACAGTATTTTGAATACTGGTATTCTTAATGACACAGCTTGTATATTCCGGCACTATGATTACTAGTGTAATAATAGGCCATGTAAATGCAGCAAGTTTAGTATTTAGAATAATCACTGTAGAGAGAGAGTCCTCTTATAATTAACAAAACAGCAGTAAACTGATCAAGCCCAAAGTTAGGCTTATTCAGAATACCGAGTTACATGTAAAAGCAGTATACTAACTGAAATGTACTGTATATGTCCTAGTTCATGTAAACTCAGTATTAGGAATACTGCAGTGTTTGGAATTCTAAGACTGTTGTAAATGTAAGCAATAAGACATGATGGAGTGTGCATGGAACATATTTTATTGGCCAACCGCCTTCAGCCCCTGGAAGTGCGTAACATCTGTTCCATGCACACCCCCGGAGTGTTTTATTGCGCTTATAAAATAGGATCCTTTTTTTCAGTTTTTACAGTTGGGAACAGCATGTTTATATGTAGAAACAATAGGTTTACTTGTGTGCATTTATGATAAAGTAGCCCTTCCGTCCACTGCAAATGATGTCCTTGATGATGTCTTTGTATTACTGCTCCACAAAGTTTGACCTTTGCTGGCATCAAGATTCAAGATATGGAATGTTTATCATGGAAAATTTATCATGGAATGTTTACCATGGAACACGTGTATTCAAAATTCTGCTCCGTTCCACTGGCTGAATGTCCCCTTCCTAACATACTGTACACACACAGAACAGAGGCCTCTTCTACAGCCAGAGACTCAATTATCTCACTGTTGGGGCAAGCAGAAGAGATTTCCCTGATGAGCAGATAAAGATAGAAGGGGGATTTTTCATTGTCAGCAAAGAAACAGTTGTAATGGAAACTATAAACAATACCTAATGTTTCTGATTTGTTTATATGTGTAAGAAAAGTGTGACGATCAAGGAAACAACATTTAACTAATTCGTTTTATTTTTTAAGGTAGTTTTATTTTTAGGGCCCAGTTGAAGGTTTTTTTTTTTTTTACGGTGTAAAGGTAGCTACCATGTTTGTGGTGGAAGATCAATTCTGACAGTAGGAGGACTGATGGAAGATGGTTCTGGTTGTAGGAGAACTGATTAGCTCATTGTGTGATGTGGTTTAGGACTAGGATGACTGTGCATGAAACATATTTCATGCCTGGTCACATGATATATTTTGACCAATGAAACTTTTTATTTTGGATGTCCATTTTATAAGTACTGATTAAACTGTGACTGAGGTCACTGGGACATCTTTGAAAAAATGTAATCTTGAGGCACAATTCAGCATAAATTATTTTTTTTTCTGCAAGTGGCACCCTTAGTTTTTGTTACTAAGCACAATACAGTATGCATGAAAACAGGATCTGCTCTAGCTGATGTCTACACATTATATATCTATGGATGGTATAAGTTGCTGTGGAGATAATTATGATGTCATAAACAGGAGATTATAATGTCAGGTGTAGACAAGGAGCCAGAGCAGATAAAGTCTAGGGGACAGAGAACTCATCTGGTTGCCAAAGCAAGTTGCGACTGTTTTCAATAAGGCCTTCAGCCCCCGTTAGTCGCCCAACCGTTGCACTGCCGGGCCGCCTCTCTACCGCCCTACTACTTACCCCCCTTTACTGTCCCACCCTTCTCCCCCTCTCCAACCCCTCCTCTCCCTGTCCCCCTCCCCTTGTAAAAAGACATTCCTGTACTGATTCTGCTCTGCCAATTACCCTGCACCACTGTTTAACCTCCACCTGTTACTGGTATTGCCTGCACGCATAGTATAAGCACCCTTCTTCTCCCTTGATGAGGCCCACAATCTGGGCTGATTCCTGCATCACTTCCCTCTCTGCAGTCTGTCTTTTGTCTGTTGCCCACCTCCTCCTGAGCCAACCCCTTCCTCTGTTCACCCTCCCCTCCCCCCTTTTTATTCACTGTTATTAGCCGGTCCCGTTGTATACAGTGTTATTTACTTCTCACTGCCATATAACTTGTTTAATCACCTTAATGGTTGTCCATGTAACTTGTCGTTTAATCACCTTAATTGTTGGCTAACTTTCTTACGGCATATCTGTAAGATTTTGTTCGTCTTCTACTGTATGACCCTGACGTGGAACCTATGTAATGAGCCTGTACTCAGAGGTTTAATTCAAGATCTTAAAAAAATAAAATATCTCATTTCCATTCCACTGTCTCCTCAGTAATAAAGAAAATGGGAAAAAATTACAGAAAATCTGTGAAATATAAACTGTATTATGTCAAAATCTTACATTTTTCAAAAGTTGTCACGGACTGAGGGACTGTCCTCCTTAGTGTGTGTGTTGGAACTGATTCTTCATGTTGAGAGTGTTTCAAGACAAACGTCTCCTTGGCAGGATAAGCAGTGTTTAACTTGACTGAGCTTGCTTTTTTATCATAGCATTTTACTCATCACTATAATTTCAGATTTTACCCACAGCTTCCAAATAGGCAGCAATTATTCTAATCAAGCAGCACAGAGGCTATCTTTTCTGTTCATTGGAACACTACAAAATATAAACTTTGCTGCTGCTGACTTCTAAGGCTTGTACTTGTAATACTTTAAAAAAAAAAAATTACAATTTCTCAGTGTGGAGATGGATAAACTTATGGTTGTTTGGGGTAAACAGGCCAAGACTTATTTCACTGCAGGCCATGGTGCATGTTCTTAAAGCCTTATCTGTGATTTATATAATATGTTGCTACTGCTTTTGAAGTTTTAATTGTGTTTCAGGTGCTTGTCAGATAGGGACACTGTTAAGTGTTCTGCTTTTCTAATTTTAGAAAAAAAGATGTAAAAAAAAGTGTCTGGCGCCTTCATGGGCATGGCAGTTCTCTTACATTGGAATTGGTCAATGACCATGAAGTCCAGTCATTGGTGTGGTGCAAGCACCATGTAATTATTCATTTATTAGTTTATTTTGTTTGTAATTTTTGACTAGGAAAGGCACACTAAGCTGTGATAGCTTGTTTCCAGGTATGTCCTGGGGTGTGAGTTACATGAACCCGTTTTATTGATTGGGGGAATGTTGGCCGTGATACAGGGGAGCACCCCTATTCTCCACATGATCAGCTGGTTTTACTATGAGCAAGCGCGTGAGTGCTTTTATTCAGAAGGTGGCCACTAACCATGGAGGGGAGTGGGTTAGAAACATAGAAACTGAAGGCAGATAAGGGTCACTTGGCCCATCCAGTCTGCCTTTTTTCATTGTGCTGCTTTCGCTGCAGATCATTCTAGGTCTGTGGCACTTTCTCTTCCACCCCTTACCTATCCCTTATGATTCCCTTGTGGCTGTTCGTGGCTTTTTTGAATCCAACCACTGTTTTGTATCCACTACCTCCACTGGAAGACTGTTCCAGGCATCTACCACTCTTTCTGTGAAGAAGTATTTCCTCGTATCTCTCCTGAACCAACCCCCCCCCCACGATTCATATTGTGACCCCTTGTTCTAGAACACCCTTTCCTCTGAAAATACCCCCACCTGTACCTTATTCACCCCTGTGAGGTATTTAATGGTCTTGATCATTCCCCCCCCCCTTCTCCTTCAGGGTGTACATGTTTAGTTCCTTTAGTCTCTTTTCATAGGGCTTTTGATGCAGACTCTGTACCATCTTGGTAGCCCTCTTCTGGACCATCTTTACTCTGTCCTGTGTCTTTCCTGAGATGTGGTCTCCAAAACTGGACACATACTCCAGGTGGGGTCTTACCAATTACCTACAGTATACAGGAGCAAAACCACTTCCCTCTTCCTACTGGTGATACCCCAACCTGTACGCCCCAGCATCCCACTAGCTCTCCCGATCACTTTGTCTGGCCACCTTCAGATCATCCGATATGATTACCCCAGGTCCCTTTCCTGCTTGGTCGTTGCAAGTATGTCTCCCCCTTTTTGTACAGCACCCCTTGGTTTCTGTGACCCAAGTGCATTATTTTGCACTTTTGTACATTGAAACTTAGCTGCCAAACCTATGACCACTCCTCCAGCCATTTTAAATCTTTTTCCATCTTTGCACCCCCCTTCCCACCAGAGTTTCCACTGTGTAGAAGATCTTAGTGTTGTTTGCAAAGAGGCAGACCTTCCCTTCCATTTCCTCTGCTATGTCACTAATGAAGACATTAAAGAAGACTGGCCCCAGTACTGACCCCTGAAGTACTCTGCTGGTCACTCTTCCCTCCTCAGAGCGAACTCCATTTACAATCTGCTTCCTATCCTCATCTAATTTCTTACCCAGGTTACCACCTTATTGTCCACCCCCATGCTACCCAACTTGTTTTACAGCCTCCTATGTGGAACAGTGTCAAAGTCCTTGCTGAAGTCCAGGTAGGCCACATCCACCACCCCTTCCTGATCCAGTACCTTGGTTACAAGTCAGAAAAATCCATTAAATTTGTTTGGGACAACCTCCCCTCTGTGTAGCCATGCTGCCTTGGGTCTTGCCATCTGTTGGATTCTAGGTGTCCCACAATTCTTTCCTTTTAATAGTGTTTCCATCAGTTTCCCTACTACAGAAGTCAGGCTGACAGGCCTATAATCCTCCTTGCTACCACCTTTGTGAAGTGAGACTATGTTCACTCTTCTCCAGTACTCCGGGACCACGCTGGTCTCCAGTGAACTGTTAAACAGGTCTGCCAGGGGTGCAGCTAGCCCCTTCCTGAGTTCCTTCAGCGCTCTTGGATGCACCCCGTCTGGCCCCATGGCTTTGTCAATCCTCAGATTGGGGAGTGCTTTCAAGACCCTCTCCTCAGTAAAGGGACTGGGGTCCACTTCCCTTCCCTCCAAGCTCTTGGTGCTTATTTGTGGCCCCTCTCTTTCCCCTTCTACTGTGAACGCTGAGCAAAGATATTTGTTTCAGATGTTTGCCTTGTCTTGGTCCTCCTCTGTATGTCCCCTCCCTCCTTTTTAACCATACAGTCCCTCCCTTGGTCTTTCTTTCTTGCTAATATACCTGGAAAATGTCTTGCCCCCTTCAATACTGTCTGGACTATTCTTTCCTCAGCTTGCACCTTTGTGCTCCTTACTGCTTTGCCTGCCTCCCTCCATTTCCCCAGACACACTTGCCTGTCCCCCTCTCTCTGGGTTTCCTTATACCTTCTGAATGCCACTGTTTTTTGCCCTTACCCTTTCTGCCATTTTCCTTGAGAATCATAACAATCTCCTCCTCCTCCTTCTGCTTTTGCTTTTCCATCTGACACACAGGTTTGTCGCCTTTACCCTTTTGCCCTTTGGTTGCCTGACCAGTGGCCTTCTTCCTCCTTGGACTCATCGCCACTCTGGATTTACCAGCTTTTGGAGGGGGTGAAGAGGCACTGCCACTGAATTGGAGGGGGGAGAAACATATTGGATTTAGTGCAAGTAAGTGCTCAGAGATGATGGCCAAACGAGGAGGTGAGCAGGTTTTGCCAGCTGCCCATCATGGGATTTTATTTTTTTTAAATATAGCTATTTTTTGTTGTTTTTGTTTTTTTAAATTGTGGGGACTGTAGGGAGTGAGGAGGGTGCATTCCAACAGAAGGTGGGGGGATAGGGAGTTGTATGTCTTACAGGGGGCTGTTTTTGTTTTCTTATTTCTCAAATATGAATAGGCATGGATAGAACGTTATTTGTGGTATTTGAGAAATACTATTCGTTACTCACACACACCCCTACCCTTTATCTGTTTCCACTCTAAATGCCAATAGTTTAAGGAATTATAAGAGACAACTTGTAGCATTTCTGTTTTGCAAACCAGTATCAGCCACATGTTTTTTCGCAAAATATCCAGTTAAAAACATTTTTTTTATCTCTTATGCTAAAAATCAGCAGGTAAACCATTGTTCCTTTTTTGTCATCAAGTGAAGAGAACTGTGATGCGGTGGCTATCCTGTTCAAAGGTTATAATGCTCAGGTTCCCAAACTGGTGGAAATTCTACCAGGCAGAGCTCTTACACTGGATATCATTCATTATAATGCAGTGATTCTTTCTAATCAATGTATATGCCCCTCAGCTTAAACCTCTGATGATGGAGATGTTTTGGTTCGTTCAACCCTTTTTTCATATTTCTCGTATGGTAATCCTAGGGTGAGACTTCAATTGAGAATTATTTTGTGCTGAGAGAGAGCTTGCAGACACTGTTTTGTGACTTCATCCTGTTAAGAGATTGCTCAAACTGCTGGCCTAAAGGACGCATATACTGTAGATCTAAGCATTTACAAGGGGGTACTACTTCTGTTATTGGGGTTGCTTCTACAAGAATTGATGTCCTTTTTGTGCCACAAAATATTCGGATACTGTCAGATGAAACTAAAGTTAATGGAATTCTCAGATCATCTTGTCTTGCAGTGTACAGTGGCTCCTTCCTTGTCCTCGACTATGGAGAAAGGTTGGTGGAAACTGAACGAGTGTATCTTGCCTGACCGCCAGCTAAAATATTAATGTGAGGAACTGTTTAATACTGTGTCCTTGCTCTGTGCATGCATGATACCCTACCGATGTGGTGGGAGGACTGGAAAGTAGAGCAAGTCCCTTTTCCAGACGTTTTAAGGGTGCAAAATCCCGAGACGGGTATCTCCAGTATTTAGAACTTTGCAAACAATTGCAGTGATTAATTTCTATGTCAGTTCAACAAAATATCTCCTACTCAGATCAGATTAGGAATGCTAAAGGAACACTGTCAATCCCTGTGGGCCTCAAAGTGTCGCTAGCTTAAAAAAACACATGTTATGACTGGTCATGTTCTGTAGAGACTGCTAATGTAGCTGGTAGTTTGATTCAGATTCTTTTTTTCTTTTAAAAAGTGAAAAACCAGAGCCAGCCTGTCGGCACAGCAGTTGGATTTCCACTTGTGGCGCCAGCGACTTGGGTTTGGGAACAGACCCGGGAAGCTGGAGTGCTGGCCAGGGAGAGAAGGCGTGAGCATCTGTAGACTGCTTACCTTCTCTTGAGGGGAGGGGGTGAGTATGGACCTGGCGCTTGTTGACTCCTGGTGGAGGCCGGGAGTACTGCAATGCACTGGGTCCTGAAGACCTAGAAGGGGTGTGGTGAACGTTGGTGTACACCTTGACGTTTATGGCACACCATGCCCCTGGGAAGCAAAACAGGAAAAATACTCCATGGCCGTCCAGATGATGGTCACCAGCCTCCGCTGCCGCTGATTCCCTGTGCCTGTTTCCCTCAGAGGAAGGGACCCTTCCGGCGAAGGACATGCCGGGTTACCCGGGGCTGCAATGTGAGTGGAGGTGGCTGACATCGGGGGTGCCAGCAGGAGACCTAGGTGGCCTAAAGGAGTGGCCAACCAGGAGCAGGGGAAGGAGCAAAAAAAAAAGTGAAAAACCGACTGGCCACCATACTGGTGTTTCCACATCGAAACATGTTTGTTTACATTCTTTGATCATTTCCCACTGCATATTTCATGGACTTTGGAACACTCCTCAACGCTGTCCACACACTTATGATGTAGTGCGAGGAGAGGACACTGTTGCATCATGAATGGCTACATTGTTTGGGGGTGTTCCTAATTTTTCAGGAAATATGCAGTGAGAATGGATCAAATATAACAAAATTAGGTGGGTGTAATTACACTATTAGCATGCATTTCAGTTCTACTAAAAAAAGAAGCAGATAAAACAATTAGAATCATTGTTGAATTTTAGAGAAGGTAAGCAATCAAAAAATGTGGGTTTTCAACCAAAAATATCATGCAAAAAGGGTTGACGGTATCCCTTTGAACTGGAATTGAGATCATTACAGTATGACAGAGCTGCTTCTCTGAAATTGGAATTGCAGTTTGGTACACAGAGTACTAATTGCACTTTCAATCCTTTCAAAGCATACGTGGTACAAGCTGTTCATAGATTTTATGTCTTTATGATCGGACTTAAGTGTGGCTAAAAAGACACAAGATATGTTGAAAATTGTAACTGATTATGTAACATTTTGGGCCATTGGCTAAGAATGGTAATTCAGCTTCTTTTCTGAATACAAGCAGTCCTTCAGGCTTGTCTGATTTGCAGAAAGAAACGTGTCTCCCTATTATGATATGGCGGAAGGTATGCACCAGGGAAATGGGTGAAGCAGTCATAGTGAATAGAAAAGTTGGGGCACTCACCACCAGAAAAAGCTGCGGAGAGCACTGGCTGGTAAAGAGTTCCTTTATCTCATTCAGTGTCCCAGGTACAAAGATTAACACTGGGCTGCACTTGGACAAGCTGCCTGATGCGTTTCACACTGTGCTACAAGTGCTTTATCAGAGGCCTTTGATAAAGCACTTGTAGCACAGTGTGAAATGTTGGGCAGCTTGTCCAAGTGGAGCCTGGTTTGTATTTTTGTACCTGAGACACAATGAAATGAAGGAACTCTACATCAGCCAGTGCTCTCTGCGGGGTTCTTCTGGTGGTGACTGTCTCTGTATTACTACGGAGGAAGTTTCCTTAGCTGTTTTGGCCTTAAAATGGAACATAGGTCTGAGAAATAATGGTCTATCCACTGGGTTTAACGAACATTTTCTACATGGTTAAGCTCAATTCTAGAAACATTGTATTCTGTTTTGCTTAGAATAGGTTAAACTACTGATTGAATGTTGGAAGCCCTATTGTTTTGAAGCATAGAAACATATAATTTGTTGGCAGATAAGGACTATTTGGCCCACCTAGTCTACACAGTTTGTCCTAGCCTTTTACCACAGACCCTACATGTTTCCAACTACTCCCCCGCTTCCCTACTGAGATACCTTTGCACCTATCCCACGCATGCTTGAAGCCCACCACTGTTATCAACCCACCACTTCCACTGGCAGACTGTTCCAGGCATCCAACACTGTTTCAGTGAAGAAATACTTAATCACATTGCTCTTAAATTTCCCCCTTCTAGCTTCATTGCATGTCCTCTCCTTGTGCACCTTCTCTTTGGGAAGAATACTCCCCTCCTGTACCCTGTTCACCCACGAGAGGTACTTGATCTCTGTCATGTGCCCTACTTATATCTTTCTGTCATGCCCCCCCCCCTTCTCTCTTCCAGGGTGTACATATTGAGATCTGTTTGTTTCTCATCATAGAGGATATGATACAGCCCGCACCATTTTAGGTGCCCTCCTCTGGGCAGCCTCTACCCTGTCTGTGTCCTTCCTGAGCTGTGATTTCCAGAACCAGACAAAGTACTCCAGATGGGGTCTCACCAACAGTTGATACAGTGGTAACACCACCTCTCTCCTTCTGTTGATGATTCCCTTCGCACCCCAGTATCCCTGCTGGCCCTGCCTACTGCCTTGTCTCAGTGCCCTGCCACCTTGAGGTCATCAGGTATGATAATCTCAAGGTCTCTTTGCTGCTTTGAGACTGTCAGTACCTCCCCATTTTATGTACATTATTAAAAAGGGTATGCACAAGACTTGGGAAATTGGAGACCTCTGAGTCTTATGAATTTAAACCAAAAGATACTGTCCAAAATCTTGCCAACCCATCTTACTTTGATTAGCGAGGCTCTTTTAATTGAATAAGGTTAAGTGTGGGACATTTCAACTCATATATACGCTCTGAAAAGGAATAAGTTGTCAGCAGCAGTTCCATGCTATCCCGAGCAGGTCAATTTCTGATAATTTGATTTTGTTGAGAGAGCTATGTGAGAGGGGGAAGAGGGGATTTGCAAGTTTTTTTTCTCACTACTGATCAAGCTAATGCTTTTGCTAGCATTGCTCATGCATATCTGTTTAGCATATTACAGAAAGTTGGGATCCACGAACTTTTCATGGGTTGGCTGTCCACTGTATATAGGGGTGGTGGTCACTCCAGTGATTAATGGTTGGCTAGGTGCACCTATCTCTGAGAAGAGGTGGCCGACAGGGGTGTACACTAAGTCCTCTTGTATGTGCTGTGCTTAGATGCATTTCTTCAGGTCTTAAATGACCACCCAGGGATACGAGGTCTGCAGCCAAGCTCTGCTCACCACCCCCTGTGAAGGCGCTAGCCTACGCATATGACATTTGTCCTTTACTGCAGGACAACTCCTCAGGGAAAGAAGCTCTGGTCTCTGTTTGGGCTACCATGTCGGCACTACAGTGCAAGCTGTAGCGGTGTTCCTCTGGGTGCTAATAAGGATTTTGGGTTTTGTAGTTTGGACCTGTAATTTGGCCTCTTTAAATTGTGGGGTGGTGTTTGCATAGTCCAGCTTGAAAAGTTGCAATCTGGAACAATTGGCAGCTGTTCTAACAAAGATGAATTTTTTTAAATTAAATCCTTGCTTATCCCCATTTGATATTTGCTACTAATATTTACCCTCCCTTGCAGCTTCTTTAAAAACCAGGTGATATAGCCTGTTTTTTTTTTTTTTTGGGGTTACAACTATTGTGGTGGGGTGGTGCAGGCTGGATCCTGTAAAAGGGCTACCTCATGCAGGCCTTTTCAGTGTGCTGGTTTAGGGATAGTGAATCCCGTGGTCTTTTTTTCAGTTTGTTTGCTTCCAAAAATGTCATAGCTGTATTAGCAGGTAAAAAACCAAAACACTGTCTTGTGTGAGAATGGCTGGAGCCCAGCTGTTGTGTTTGGCATGAAGGGAAGTTAATGTTTTGGTAAAGGGAGTTCTGCTAGAACCCTTCCAGAGAAAATCGGAGATCTCATGAAAAAGCTGCAGTTGTGGCTCCTTTCTCCTGTTCTGGTGTAGAAATGCACTAGGAAACACATTTATAAACATATTCTTGAGGTTCTCACCCAATCACCTGCTGTTTTTTCCTTTCGTGATCCATGAGATCATAGCCAGGTTTTTGCCCAGCTGACAGATAAGGTCCTCTACACACTGGAAGGTTTAAAACCTATTAAGAGGCTTAAAACATTTTAAAACCTGTTAAAATGGTTTGCATCCACAATATTTTTAGGTTTAAAACATTAAAAAAAGTTTTAAATCCTACTAAAGAGGGAGGCTTAAAGACATTTTAAAAATCGTTTTGTATGAAGTGCAGTTCTACTTACTAGTCTGGATGGGAGTTACAAAAGGCTTCTTAAATACGTTTGTTTATTTATTTATTTAATTTTTGTTGACTGGGTAAGTGCACTAGACAAATCCTGCCTATTTTCAGGCACGACCCGTGGGAGGGGGATACAGATGAATGCCAACTGACCTTGAACCAGATGATGTATGGGACATTGTTCGCCTGGCATCCCATGGGAGGTTGGGAGTCAGGGACACACAGTACAAGCATATTGAAGAATGGTTTTGCCCTAGACTTAGCTATGAAAATGTATTGAGGAGACCTGGTCTCACCTTTTCTTCAGTTATCCTTATGCTGAGTCCATATGGGCATATGTAGTTTAAGCACAAAGGGAACCTCTCCTTCAGTCACTGACATATAGCGAACTATCGTTGGTGATTTTTTTTTTCCCCTAACACTTGGGCTGACTATCATTCCAGCAGGCTTGTTGTAATATTTGTACTATTAAAATATTATCTTTGGCAGTCACAGTGTGCTTTTACCACATAACAGAAGTTTGTGGAACATTCTGTTGTATTATCCATTGTGACTACTGCTTTGCAAAGTGTTTATGATGGTGCCAAACATTGTTTTAGGGGCATGCCTCTGTCATTCCTATGGAAAAACATTAATTGGATCTCTGACCTGAACCGGGATCAGCACAACATTGTATCCTTTTTATTTATTTTTTTGTTCCATTTTTCTTTTTTATTTGACTTGTTGATAGTACAAGTTCTGTTTTCATATGACTGACGATATGTGCTCTGCTCTGATCATGTGCTGTATATTGTGATTATTTTTGTACTTTTCTTATTATAAATTTCCCATCTATTCTTTGCCAGGCCAGGAATTGATAGTTATCCAGAAGCTGGTAAACCCATGAATTCCCATACTGTTGTGGGATGGCATGTGAATGAGCAGCCATGAATGGTTGGGGGTGAAGGCAGGTTCCTTGAGAGGGTGGGGGAGCGGGGGTAATTCCTGGGGCCTAGCGCCAAGAGGGGCCCAGGCCACCCAGCATACTGTATGCAGGGAAGGGGCTGTGAGCTGGTAGGGGCCCTAGAGACTGAACTTTCCCTGGGGCCCAAAATTCCCCTCCGGGGAAGGGGAAATTGTTTAACCAAGAAAGGCACACTAAGCCAGAGCTTGTTTCCATGTGTGACCTGGGAGCACAAGGAAGTTAAGTGAAGTGCTCAGGGTCACACAGTATGCAAGTGGGAGCTGATGAGATTCAAACCCAGGTCTCAGAGTTTGCAGCTCAGTTCTCTTAACCACTACGCTATGCTGCCTCCTCAAGGGGCCTGGGTGAACGACATAAGAAAATTGAAGAGAGATATTGCCTTGGGCCAGAATGTAGTAACATTCCTGAGACCCAGGAACACCTTTTTATGTTTGCTTGCATGCATGTGCAAGAAACATAGTGCCACCATACAAGAATTCGTAGGTGTGCCTCCCCCACTTCCAATGCCCTGCTGCCTTTTGCAGGCACGGCCACACCGCAATGAATGTAGGAGCTGTCTATGACAGCCGTTCAGATGCAGTGGCGTACAGTTGAAAGAGAAAAACCACTGCAGTCAGCGGCGGTAACATGTAGGAACTTTGCATACTGCTGTCCAGCAGTATGGAAAGTGTCTGCATGTCGGCACTGCACTGAAACAGCTGTCATCGACAGCTCCATCCCCCCGCAACAAGTAGCACACTGGGAGCCCACCCCAGCATGCTCATGCGCCCACACACACACACACACACACACACACACACACACACACTGTATGGCCGACAGGGGTGCCCAATCTCCCATCAGCTCCACTGCGCTCCTCCCAACAGAGTTTCAGGTACCATGCTGGGAGCCCACCCCAGCGTGGCAACAGTCCATAAGGCTGACGGGGGTGCCCAATCCCCCATCAGCTCCACTGCCCCCCAAACAGCTTTCCAGCTGCCACACTGGGAGCCCACCCCAGCGTGGCAAAAGTCCCGCGTCATCTTTAAAAAAAAAAAAAAAAAAAATGGCCTATAAGACAAAAACGGTCCCTCGCTGACTGTCTTGACACTCCTGTCCCCACCCGCTCTCCCACCCTCTGCGCACTCCTGCCTCCCCCACACCCCCACCTCACCCCATATACTTACTCCAGAGTCCGGGCATGATGATCTTCTGTGGGACAGGAACATGTCTGCACTCTTCAAAGCAGACCGTGAACTGAGGAAATGCCGGTAAGCTGT
This sequence comes from Neoceratodus forsteri, assembly GCA_016271365.2. Taxonomy (NCBI): domain Eukaryota; kingdom Metazoa; phylum Chordata; order Ceratodontiformes; family Ceratodontidae; genus Neoceratodus; species Neoceratodus forsteri. Next base: position 1,237,620,090 of record CM028130.1, read on the forward strand.
ATAACAGAATAAATAGAGTTTTTTCAACTTTGAAGCATATCTCAGGCATTTTTGGGAATATTTTCACCACATTTTCAACATGGGGTTCTTGGGACCCCACCTCATGAATTCTGGCACTGTCATTTTGTTGTTCTGTCCTGAAAGGTGATTTTGCGGTCACTGCACTGGGACCGATTTACGAAATGACAGTATCACAGTTCATGAGGTAGGCCCCCAAAAACCCATGTTGAAATTTTGGTGAAAAAATTCCCAAAAATGACTGTTTTACGAGCATACATTGCGCAGTTCCTACGCATGCTCGTAAGTTCGCGATTTTTTAATATTTTCACTCCAGATTTTCAACATTGCCATTTTACCACACCTTCTTATGAGCAGCACTGCTGTCATTTTTCACATCTCGCCCAAAATGTGTTTCCGCGCACGTAGCATACAATGGCGCAGTTGGTGTGCTAAATCAATGTTTGGGACAGAGTAAGAAAATCACAGTGACACTGTTCATGAGCAGAGGTCTTAAAATGGCTATGTTAAAAATTTGGTGACAAAAGTCCATAAAATGACTGTGTTACGAGCGAGCATTGCGCAGTTTCCACGCACCCTCTTAAGTTCATGAATTTGTAATATTTTCAGTCCAGATTTTAACCACTGGCATTTTTCTACACTTCCTTATGAACAGTACAGCTGTCATTTTTCACACCATGGCTGAAATGCGTTTTCACACTTCCAGCACAGAAATGCGTGGTCGCTGTGGGAAATCACTGTTCGGGACAGATTAAGAAAATCACAGTAACTCTGTTCATGAGCGGAGGTCCCAAAATGCATATGTTGGCAATCTGCTGTAAAAAATTCCCAAACTAATTACATTACGGGTGTGCGTCCTGCAGTTTCTACGCACGCTCGTGACTTCTGCAGTTTTTTTAATATTGTCACTGCAGATTTTCAACATTGCCATTTTTTACACCTCCCCACGAACAGTTCAGCTGTCATTTTTCACATCCTGTTCGAAATGTGTTTTCGCACCTGTGGTGCCAAATGGCATAGTCGCTGTGCAAAATCAGCTTTCCGCTAATGAACTGATATTGCCACTGTTCATAAGGTGGGGGTCACAAAAAACCCATGTTGAAAATTTGGAGTGAAAATACCAACGAACGCCTGAGACGTTAGGGTTTCCGCCCATAACACCCCACCCTGTAGAGACTGACAGGCATGAGGGGTGTGACTTGGGATTGTCGCCTGTAATGCTCATACCATTCCACCCCCACCCACACCCTGCAGCCAGTGAGAGGCATCGAGGTGTGCCTTGGACTCATTGGCCCCAAAGTTCACCCCATTCTCCTATACTGCACCCATCTCACCGTATTTCCTGATGGAATGGGGTGAGCATAAGGGCCAAAGACCCCAAGGCACACCGTGACACTTGTCAGTGTCTGCAGGGTAGGGTGTGGTGAAATGGCATGGCTGTTATGCCTGATGACCCAAAGGCACACCCCAGTGCCTGTCAGTCTCTGCAGGGTGGTGGTGGGGTTGGCTTCAGTTCAATACTTCACTGCCATTCCTATTATGCAGCTCTCTAACTCCTACACTATCAATGCCAATGCCAGCAAGCAAACATTCGGCATTGACAAATGCTTGTTTGTTTTGTCTTTATGTTAACTGGGTTTTGGCAGTTTGTAGCCCATAGATGTCAGGAAACATAGTTTTCAAATCTTACTTACAAAGTAGTAGTACTAGACCTTTTTCCACCAGAGTAGAGAATTATGACCCCAGCACATTAAGGGTGTTGTTTGCCGTATTAAAATTCTGTATTTGGCAATATAGGTACATCTTTTTGATGCAGAAAACAACAAATACACTATGCCAACCAATTCAGTGTAATAATGAAGTCTATTCCTGAGGTCTACCAAAAGAATGTAAAGCTTTGCACTATGGTCAGGCTCAATGTGCTATGGAAAAACTGAACAAAAAAATATTTCCTTAATCACTGTGTCATACAGGATAGGACATGATCCTTTTTCTTGAAAATTGTTGCCTTATTAACATAGGTCTGACTCTGTGTAAATAATGTTATTGCATTCTTTGCTTGAGATGAGTATTGGTATCATCCTTTTGTTTGGTTTCCCTTTGTTTCCTTTAATTTTTCTTACCTATTGTGGTATGTATTTGTTTTCTTTTATTATATATAAAAAAAATGTCCCTACTCTTCTTTGATAATTGCCATGGGATTTTTTAAGTTACACCTGAACAGTGTTGGGAGATTGGCAGAAGGAATCTCGGTTTAACATTTCATCTGAAGGATGGCATCTGAACAGTGCAGCACCCACTTCATGCTAGGCTACAGTGTCAGTTATGGGTATTACCTCAAGTACCTTGTGTAGGACTAGAACTCATGCCCTACCGATCTTCCTGCCCCAGAGGTGAGCATGCTTCCTATTGGACACTGGCACTGTGCCATGGACCCTCTTAACAAGGAGCAGTTGTTCCTGGTAATCTTGGAAGGTGCGCATGCATGTTAACCAGTAGACAGCATGTCACTAAAAGGGAACTGAAGTGTACAATGGAGCCTAGCAGAACCCCGTATCAAGTGGTAGAGTCTAAGACAATATCTGTGTGTCACTGCAGAGCTGCAAATGAGCTTTGAAAGTCAGAGATGGGGGAATAGAAAAATGTAGAAATGCTCCAGCGCTGGGTAATTTAAATAAGAAGCGACTAGTGCTGCTATACTATGATGTACTGAGATGGTGCAAGCAAAGTGACTTTCATTGCCCTATGGCAGTGTATTGTGGAGAAAGGGAAAGAGCTCTGGAGTGTTGAAAAGGTTTTCTGAGAAGGGGTATTGTGTAACCTGCGGATAAGCCCTGAATCACCATGAAAAAGAATGCTGTAACAGGGATGGGGTGTTGAACAGACGGAGAGTCACATGAGGCCATAGTGGAACTAATTTCTCTTTCATATCCATACAGTCAGTATATGCTTGGAAAACATCAGTACAGCACGTGTGTGTCCTCTTTGCCTGCACTGTTCAGAAGAGCCAGTGGCAATAAAGCCTTTTCTAAGTTCTGTTTGCAAGTTTCAGAGAGTGAGGGTAGAACAGTTCTTTCTTTTGAGGGTGGAGAAGAGCACAAAATGTTCGTTTATCGTTCAGAAATGAAAGATGTATGACATCTGATTGCCTGAAGCCGTTAGGGTAGGATTCCAATTCTGTTATGTAATGGGAAGCCTGCAGTAATGAGATCTACATCTTTACTACCTTCCTGGCTTCCAGACGTTATTTGTCCATCTGTAACTCTGAGCTTAGTTGCCTATAGGGGACACAGAGTCCATCTAGATTCCCATCTCGGCAATGACTGGAAAGGAATGTGGCACTGTGTGCACCTATTATAGAATTTTCCCCAGTATAGCCATGTGAGATGCGACATCTCCTTTTCAGTGGTTTCGTGCTTCTACCAATTTTTTTTTTTTTTACAGCTGGGGGAGGGGGCTAAAGTACAGGTAGATTAAGGGACTGATCCACAAAGGTGGCTGGAATATGCTTGAATTGATCTTATCTTGGCCGAGGCTCTGCACCCAATGATACCCTTCCACATCGGACAGCATCCATTGCCTCTAGCCTCCATGTTCCACTTGTGCATAGCCAGGTGTTGGATCAGGGGGCGGCAGGGTGGGCAAAGCTGGCCCTGACCATGGGCATCCTATTGGATGTCCTTGCCGGTCCACAAATGGATCTGTGCCTGAACAGGGAATATCAAAATATAGCAGTCCTACAAAATAGCCATAGTCCCACTGGACTCTGATTTTATTGTGAAATAAACCTGCTAGTACTGGTGATGCCTCCAGTCTGCTGTGGATGCCTCTAGTGCTGGGGGCTGGAGGATGGTGGACTGATTGGTCTTGGAATCTCCGGTTGTGGCTGGGCAGTGGGGGGCATGTAGTCACTAATGCTGCCCCTTGGCAGATATAGTGGCTGCCCCCTCCTGCTGTCCTTTGCACTGTGGAGATTGTATCATAGGAAAGGGGAAGGGGAAATTGTTTAACCAGGAAAGGCACACTAAGCCAGAGCTTGTTTCCAGGTGTGACCTGGGAGCACAAGGAAGTTAAGTGACTTGCTCGGGGTCCTACAGTATGCAAGTGGGAGCTGATGTGATTCAAACCCAGGTCTCCAGGTTTGAAGCTCAGTGCTCTTAACCACTACCTATACTGCCTCCTTCATAGATCAGTGACATGCCTGCCTGCATAGCCAAGTGTTCAGGTCAGGGATTTGGTGCGGGGGGGGGGGCATGCATCCCTCACTGTGGATGTCATGGACTGCCATAATGGTGTGCATCTGGCATGTAGGAGACACTGTGTCTTTTCCTGGCCCTCTGCATGTGCAGATGGGTCAGAACCCTTCTGAGAATTGGGCCCTAACTGACTTGTTCCGTCCCTCTGTGAGTAGGTGGCTCAGCTGGGTTTTGAACGGGGGAGGGGCTCTAGGTTCCCAAGCCCATGTTCGAACCACTAGACCATGTTGTTTTCCATTCTGATCAGTGTCAAAATTCAGGCTTTTCAAAAACAAATTGTCCTGCTGAAACTATATTTGACAACTGATTAAAAGAAGGCTTGGGGATGAGCGAGAAGAAGGTGATCTTTGGGACAAGTCATCAAATGAAGTGGCTTTCACAATCCATTTCTGCTTTCCTATACGTCATATCTTTTTTTTTGGTTTTTTAGCTTCTGCGCCACTCTGTCATATGGACCATCCATATTCCTCATGTGAAACTCGAAAATCTTTGCGCAGGGACTTTTTTTTGTTTTGTTTGGGGAATCATAAACACTTAGACTAGAAATGTTTCAGAGCTCACTGCGAATGCTCCGCACTGTTGTTCTGAAGTAGTATCTAAAAAGCCTTAAATTCATGATATCTTTGAACCAAACTTCATTATGCCTACTAGTCCCATTACACTGTCCCTCAGCATAGGCCCCGAGAAAAGAATTCTACAGGTTCCTGCACGTCCTCATTTCAGCTTGAACTGGCCCTGACAGATTATGGTTCCCTTTCCTTTTTTACTTTGCTTTTGACTTAATTTACTTTTTAACCCATTAGTTTCAGAGGCTGATGTTAATAGGAGTCCGTGTAGATGTGTATCTTTCAGCTAGCGGGTGCCTGTCATTTTGTTAGCAGCGGTTTCCCCTTCAACACGTGAGGCACATCTCACTTACATGGTCAAAGCTGCTGATCAGTGAGGTTCACTCTGCTGTTTCATTAAGTTATTGCAAACACAGTATCGTTTATTTAATTCACCAGGTGTCCTGCTGTCATGACCCCATGGACAACAGAGAATGGGGTGTTGGGGTTGAGAAGAATGGAGAATCTAAGGGGGTGTGGGGGAACCTTTGGGATATGCAAGGGAAAAACTGACTAAAGAGAATTAAAAAAAAAAATGGAGAGATTATCAGGGCTATAACCAGAGTTTTAACCCTCCTTCACTGCATAACAAAAAATGCAGCAGACCCTTTTTTTCGCTGCTGGTGCTGACAGAAACCCATGGACAGTGACAGCATTCATTCACAGTAATTAGGTCAGTGAGCTTTCCTTTGGCAATGGATGGTGTACATAAAAGCCCAAATGAGCTGCCATGATGCTGGATGTTAAGTGAACCCACACTGAATGTGAGCTGGATGGGTAATGGATCCACAGTGTCCTGTACAGTTGCACAGATTGGAGCCCTAATAATACACAATTGTTGTAAACATAATCATATGCATGCTCCAACCCCCACGTGCACTCAATGATGCTTTTTGAGTCCGTTCCAAAACTAAAAAGCTCTAAACAGAATTAGTTTCCACAGTCTCATGCAAGAAATTAGAGACCGTCACTGTTTTTAAATATTTAGAGGTATATATTGATGTTACCCACACTTTTGATGCTCATATTAAGCACTCCCAACCTGCATTCCAAAATTAAAGCTCAGAATCTGAACCAAATGATTTCCTCACCCATATGTATCAATGCCAGGACTGCCAACCATAGCACAGCAGACTGGGTGTTGGTGTCCCACCCTCAGAGAATCCTGGTTGCAGGCACCCATTTAGTGACCACTACGTGACCTACTGCATGCAGAAAATAAAACCAGCTAAAGCCTCCCCCAGGGTTACTCTAGCCAGATTGTTCTTAAAGATTTCCACTTTGCTAACTGAACCTCCATCCTCTCCTCCTTTAGTCTGGAGGAGGCCGTAGCACACTTCTCCTCCACCTTTACAACAATCTGTGACCAACATATCCCAGTCAAGAGGGCCAGAACCCAGGGCCATCACCTACATTGGATCACCCCTGATACAATTGAATGCTTCCAGCATAGAGATGCAGTTCAGACCAAGCACAAATCTAGTGTGTTAATCTCAGATAGGCAAGCTTTCACCTCCCTCAGCAACCACTGCACCAAACTGTCAAGAAAGGTCAAGGCAGGCTTCTTCCAGAGCAAGTTCCCAATTAGTGGTTCATATGCATCCAGATTCTATAAAACTGTATGCAGCCTTCTCGAACCCAGCACCCCTTCTGCAGGGGTGCAGTCAAATCATGGCTCCGCTTTGTCCGCTGATGACCTAAACAAATACTTCACTGAAGGTCCCAGGGCACTCATCCCCTGCTCTCTCTATATCCTTCAACCCCCATCCCTACAGCTGGCACCTTTACCTCTAGGCAGTTCCATTTTGTGATGTCCCCAAAGAGCTTACATTGCTAAGCACAACCTCCAGCTAAGCACAACAGCATCTCGCCCAAACTACTGAGCCATAGTGCCCTGTGCCATAATTGCTTCTATTGCATACATCTTCAATTGGTCCGTCTGCACTAGGTCCTTCCCCAGCAGCTGAAAGTATGCCTTGTTAGTCCCTATCCACAAAGGTGACCCCACTGACGTGCCAGCCAGTTAACTGTCTGATATCTCTGCTTCCCATCCTGAACACAATTCTCGAGAGGCTAGTGAGCAGGCAGCTCTCCAGCTTTTACTCAAGCTCCAGCCAACTTCCTGACCCATTACCTGTCTGGCTTCCGATCCAATTATTCCACCTCTAACTCTGTCCTCAGTCACTGACCACATCCACTCAAATATGGACATTGAAATGGTTACAGGGGCCATTTTCAGTGAGCTTGCCAAGGTCTTTGACACCATGGACAACCCCCTCCTCTTGGAAAAAAACAAAAACTAGCAGCTTAGGGTGTCTCCTCTTGGGTGCTAACCTAGTTCTAATCTTACCTGTCTGACCATACCCAGTTTGTTAAGCTAGGAGCACTGGTCACACTCGGGGGTTCCCCAGGGCTCTGTCCTGGTACCGCTGCTCTCCACAGTTTTCATCAATGACCTCTCCTGGTCCTCTATTCTTGCAGCATACACATGTATGCTAACTATACCAGTGTGTACACATCTGGCCCTTCCATGCCCTCAGTTGAGGAGCCCCTGCAGCAAGACTTCCTTGCAATTCAAAAATAGGTCCTGTACAACCGGCTGGTCATGAACCAGAAGAAAACAGTATCCATACTGTTTGGCTGCAGTCACTGGCTAAGCTCTATCTCTACCCCAACCACTCTAAATCTACTGTACATTCCTCCCAAGGAGACTGCCTAGACTTTGTCTCTACCCACAAGTATCTAGGCCTCCGTTGGGATCAGCATTTAGATTACTCTGGTCATTTATCACAGGCAGTAGCCAAGAGCCTTGCAAAACTTGGTTCTCTATATAGAATACAGAGATGCCTTCAGCTCCATATCAGAAAACAGGTTGTTGAATGCTCTATCTGTCTCTTCCTGGAATATGGTGACGTTGCCTACTCTGGAGCCAATCCGTGCACCCTAGCTTAATTAATCACTCTGTTCAATGCCCTGTGCAGATTTGTTCTGGCCTCTTCCCCATCCTCTGAGTGTACAACTGCTCCATGTATAATGACCTAGGGTGGGTACCACCCTCTGCATGGCGATCGATGCATGCCGCCCTAATAGGTGTCAAATTCTGAACAGGAAAGCTGCTGTTTTACCTCTCAGATCTCCTCTCCTCCTCAGCAAAACCTACCAAGTCCATTTGGGGGTGGCTGCTGACAGCAGATCCTACTACGTATGCGCAACCTAGGGCAAGCCGCCATCAGCTACGTGCTTCTTCCCTGCCACTATCACCACATCCCCTGCCTGCCACATGAAAAGAGACTGATTTAAGACACACTTCTCCCCACCGGTGTACAGCCATAACTGCCCCGGGCACTACTTGGGTCTCTTCCCCCCCTTCCCCTGAGCAAGCAAGACCAGTGCCTGAGCTGAAATGCTCAGAGGAACTGGAAGGAAAAGTATGTCTCTTTGCAGATGACACAAAGATCTGCAACAGGGTTGATACACAAGATGGAGTGGAAAGGATGAGAAGGGACTTGGCAAGGTTGGAGGAATGGTCAAATGTATGGCAGCTCAGATTCAATGCAAAGAAGTGCAAGGTAATGCACATGGGAAACAAAAACCCAGGGGCAGTGTACACAATGGGGGGTGAGATACTGACAACAGTAAAATGGAAAGGGACCCTCGGGTAATTATATCAGATGACCCTAAAGGTGGGCAAGCAATGTGAGAAGGCAGTAAGGAAGGCTGGGGATACTGGGATGCATAGGAAGAGGCATCAATAGTAGAAAACAGGAAGTTGTTATCCCTCTGTACAGACAGTTGGTGAGACCCCATCTGAGTACTGTGTGCAGTTCTGGAGACCCATCTCTGCAAAGACATAGACAGAGTGGAGGCTGTCCAGAGGAGGGCAACAAAATGGTGCAGAGTCTGCACCAGAAGACATACTGAAGAAAGACTAAAGGAGCTTAATATGTATACCCTTGAGGAAAGGAGAGAGGGGACATGATAGAAACTTTCAAGTACCCTCATGGGAATCAACAAAGTCCAAGAGGGTAGCATCTTCCAGAAAAGAGATGTGCAAGAACAAGGGGCAATTTGAAGATAGAGGGGGGACGGCTCAGAGGTAAATGTGGGAGGAAGTATTTTTCACAGAGAGGGTTGTGGATGCATGGAATAGCCTCCTGAGGAGGTCGTGGAGTCAAGAACAGTGGGGGAATTCAAGAATGCATGGGACAGACATAAGGCAGTCCTAGTGGGGGGTAAGAGGAAGTAAGCTGTTGGTTAACTAGGATCTGCAGCTTATCTGTTAGGTAGGAAAATGGGCAGACTAGGTGGGCCAAGCGGTCCTTATCTGCCGTCAAATTCTATGTTTCTATGTTTCTATCTCCATAATAAAAAGAGTGCTTCTTTTATTATTTCAAATGTAAACAAAATGCTAAAGCAGACTTAGAATGGGGAAGAAAGGGTGTCATACAGCACAGGAGCGGAGGGTCAATGTAAAATTGAATAAAAATTATAGGTTAATATTTTCACTGCTAACATGCACTACTGCTTTAAATTCTTTAAGCTGGTTACAACCAGAATTAAAAGTGCACTGGATATTTGCTAATTTTGCTTTTTAAATTGTGCACAAGTGAACTCCTTGCTGCTATATGAAAAAAGTTAATTTTGTAAACCTTAGCCATTCTCATTCTAATTCTACTGCAGATCTTCAGCTCAAGATTCTGTTAAAGAGCTAGTAGATTAGGCCAGCCCAGTGGCATGGAGGGCTGAAGCACTGGGCACCTTACCTCCTCCCACGCTGGCGACCTAGGTTTGGGAACTAGCTTGGGTCTTTTGGGGTCGGCCGGGGGGTGGGGGGCAAGGGTGAGGAGCTGGATTGAGCAGCTGCAAGACAGCTGTAAGGAATGTGGGTTTCTCTGACTCTGGGCTGGCACCCAGTGGAGGCTAGGTGGCAGTGCAAAACCACAAGGTAAACCAGGCATTAGGAGTGGGAGAAGGGGCCGCCACTGGAGCCAGAGAGTGCATGCGCACTTCCATGCGCATGCATGACCGTGTTCTGGGGTCCCGGGAGTAACAGTGGTAAAACAGAAAATGGGGCACTAGGTAGGCTAGATGAAGCCCTGAAGCTGACAGGGCAGATTGAGATCCTCTGGAAGAGGATCGCAGCTTGCCTGCCCGGAGCCCTGATGGGAGAAAAGTCTATATATCAACAAAAAAAAAAGCTAGTAGACTAAACTCTCCCTGTGTTTTCCTGTTAAGCAGAGTAATAAAGTAGTATGTCTGTGTCCCTACCTGGTTAGAATAGCATGTCCTGAACAGTGCTGTCTAAACAGTGCTGACAGGACTGTGTAATGTCTATATAGTGACAGGGGTAGAATAGTGTATAGCAGCTACCACTACCCCTGTAATATTTTGGGCATGCACTATTGAGGATGCATAAGTAAAAGACAAGTGCACTGGCTGGCTTAGCTGCTTCCATGGCGGAGGGGGTTAAGGCAGCAGCAGTAGCTCAGGCAGCAAAGAATGAGAGATCCAGGTTCTGTTCCTGGTCTTCTAATGTTCCAATGCATGCTGGTACGTACACCTTTTCCCTCCGCCTGATGTGTATTTTTTTTTTTTTTTTTTTACACGTCAGCCATGCGTAGAAAATACCCCCTGGTCTCTTTCTTTACCCTGAGATCCCTCTCGGAGTTGGTTATATAAAGTCTGAGGGGTGCAGGCTCCCTCGCTAAACAAAAGTGATTAGTGTGTTTTTTTTTTTACTATGTGCTGTGACAGACCCTCCCCAAGTCTCTCCTTTCCCTAAGATCTGCCCCCTCTCTCATCAGAGTTGGTTAAATAAAGTACGGGGGGGGGCCACAGCCCCCCACAAAACAAAAGTTAATAGTTTCAGTTTTAGTAATGATACCGGTCATCAGTGTGGTTTACGACCGCTACCATTGGTGATGTTTGCGTGTCAGCATTTTTACTTGACGCTGTTCTTGACAGCGCTGTTTACACTGCACTGTTATTGACAGCACTGTTGTTGGCGCTGTTCGAACCTAGTGCAGTCTGTGTCGCATGTATATTTATAAATAAGATTTCATACATAGTTATCTGTTCAGAAACTACCTTCTAGAATATTTCTGCCAAGTAGCACTGTCAAGTGGGCATGATTCACTGTGAAGTGGGCATGATTCAGACGTTACTTATTGTGACGGTGTAGGGGTAAGCACAGTAAGTTCGACAACAGTGCACGTACTTGAATAGTTATCTTGGCATTTCTCTTGGTAGTGGCAGTTTCAGTGAGGGAACTGATTTGTATGAACGTCTGATAAATAAATACCATTGAATACTCATGCACATGTGCACCGTTTACCTCCCTGGCATTTATTTTTAGTTTGAAATTGAGTTAAGCAACTCTCCTCAGTTGAACACAAAGCACCTCCAACCATGAGGCCCTTTACAACAGTCTCATGAAGGAATCAAACATAATTTCTATACAGCCAGTATGCCTGACTGATTTTTACTCAAACTGGATATTTTCAACTCCTGTAAACGCAATGTTCATACTTTCTTCCCCTTTGCCATGTTTCTGTGCACTCGTCCATACCAGCACCAGCAGAACCTGGCACACAACTGCTGACCACCTATCCACCTCATACCTGTCAGATTCGCTATCAGTGGTAAAAACCAAACACCATAACTTCAGTATACAGTCATGGATCAGCTGAGCAGTAACTCAACAATGGGGGAAAAAAAACTACATTATGATCTGCTCATTTTTGACTGAAGCAGTATGAAAATAAGGAAGACAGGAGGGAATGGTGGGATATGATACAGACATTCAGATACCTCACAGAAATAAGCAAGATACAGGAAGGGAGTATTTTCCAAAGAAAAAGATGCTCAAGGACAAGGGGTCACAATATGAAGCTGGAGGGGGGAGAGGATCAGAGGAAATGTGAGGAAGTATTTCTTCACGGAGAGGGTGGTGGATGCTTGGAACAGACTCCCAGTGGAAGTGGTGGGGGCTAAAATGGTCACAGGACTTAAGAATGCATAGGATAGACACAAGGGAATCTTAGAAGCAAGAGAGGGTTTAAGCTGGAGCCCAAGTAGGGTCTCTGGTAGCACTTTAGGTAGGGATTTTAAGGCAGACTAGGTGGACCAAGTGGTCCTTATCTGCCAACAGCTTCTATGTTTCTATGTAGTTACTGATAGTAAAGAAATCTTTTGTTTCCAGTATGCATATGGCAGGTCACCACACGCTAGCCAGAATCAAACCCTTTTCCCTCACTGTTTCTCTGATTATGTCAAGTGTGTTTTGTTCTGTTTTTTGTTGTTGTTAATTATCCTAGTTATGCTTTTATGGCTAGAACTGTGCACGTTATCAAATATTTATTTTATTTATTTAGTTCATTTTTGTTGACCGGGTAAGTGCACTAGACAGATTCTGCCTCTTTTCAGGCACGACTCAGAGGAGGGGGATACAGATGAATGCCAACTGACCTTGAACCAGATTAAGCTGTTGGTGGTATTTTTAGTGAATGGGAGGCATTAGCTTTGATCAGTGTCACACTGAAAAATAGCGATGACACAAACTAAACTGTTGAAGAGTTAGCAATGATGAACATCTGGCAGTCAAAACTGCATGCTCAGTCCTGCAAAGACTAACATAGAAGAGCACACACACAAAAAAATAGAAACATTAAAACAATCCCATTTTACAGAGTATGTGTCATGCTGTTGTCCACTGAAACACCATGTCGTCACTGTGAATAACACTGATTGACCCAGTCTCATTAAAAAAAAAAAAAAGAAGAAAGTACAGAAACCAACATCTGAGAAGATAAAGGTAAACATATGTGAGGGCATTGCTAAACAAGTTACTCTGCCTATCGTCTCCAGCATGGACTGTATCCATCACTTTCTGCCCTCCCTCGAAATCGTTCCTTCGCCTCCTCTCAGCATGACTAGTGTGACACAGTTCCCACTATCATGATCCTCCAGCGCCCTGGTAAAATGTACGTAATACTGGCATGAGACCTGATATGTCCATTATAAATCAGAAAGCTTGCCATGGAACTGAGCAGTCACTTAACACAGAAAACATACAAGGTGACAGCAGATGAGGGCTGTGTGGCCCACCTAGTCTGCCCCTTTTCCTTACCTCATGCAATACTGCAGACTCTAGTTGATCTGTAGCTTACCCTCTCTTCCCTATTTTGCGAGTGTACTCTTCATGACAATTCCATGTTTTCTTGAATTCCCCAACTGTTTTTGGCCCCACCACCTCTGCAGGGAGGCAGTTCCAAGCATCCACTACTCTCTGTGTGAAAAAGTACTTCCTCACGTTGCCCCTGAGCCTACCCCCTTCTAGCCTCATAGGCATCTCCCTCCTTCTACACTTCCCCGTAAAATGAAGGTAGACCAATTCTTAGACACTACAGTCTATTTTATTGAATGATAAAAGATAAGAAAATTGACAGCAGCACACACACATCTTCTCATTCATTTTGAACGTGGAGAATAGGTCTGTTTGCTGCCGTTAATCTGTTTGTCTTTATTGTTCAGTAAAATAGACTGCAGGATCTAAAAATTGGTCTGTCTTCATTTTACAGAGAAGTGTGTGCTCAGTTCCATGGCAAAGTAAAGGATCATGGGTTCAGATCCCACCAGGCACTTTTAAACTGAACACAAATTGTAACCCCCCCCCCCAAACCAACCATTCAGACCTTCACTGCTTTACAACTGAATTGAACTGTGATATGTCTGTACTAATTCCCATGGCTACTAACTTTAAAAGTCAGTCTGATCCTAGCTACACCATTTCACAAACAAAGCTCATCCACCAATTACAGCCTCTCAGAAATGGAATCGCAGCACTGACATACTTCTCCACACCAACACCGTATCCACAGCATAATTGCAGAACCTCACAAAATATCCAAAACTGATATCACACAACACACAGAAAGTTTAATTCTAATCCCAGTAATGAAATTGGCAAAAATGTACAGAACTTTCAGATGTTCAATACGCAGACCGGCTAGTTATAATGGACTTCAAAGCGACAGAACAGTGTCAACAAAAAAGGCATGGGAGTAGCCCACAGAATGACGGTACACTAGTATTCAAGGCTCAGTTTCTCGGCAGAAATCAGTATGACTGAGAACCCAAACTTTTTCATGATTAAGGATAAAACAAATTAACCAGATTACTAACAGAGAAATATTGACAACGAATGTAGAGAGTTTGGTAAAATAAGTCGCTGTCTACATGGGACTGTAGCTGAAATTTAAATAAGAGAATAATAAAAAAAAAGGACTATTTACAGCATGAAAGATTGAAACAATACACAGATCAGGGTCACCACTCAGAAAGAAAAAAAAAAGCTGGTTTCCTGATGGAATGCAGAGTTAAATCCTGTCAGAACTGGCACAGACAGAACTTGGCTGGGGTGTGCTTCAAAGGTTTGACTTTTCCTCACAGCGTCATTTCTGGGTGGGGTGGGGGCAGGGATGCCATTGCACATTTCTCGAGGCATTAGCAGTTTGAAAAGGTAAACAAACAAAAAATTCAAACCTGGCTTGGAAAAACGGCATTAAAAATAACAAACGTTTAACAGTGACATGCTTTTACAACAAATGAGTAAAACAAATGGTTTCCTCAGTCCCCTAGCTCTTTAAGGTTTGCAATTGTAGGGCAGCACTTAATTGGCTGCTTTGTAGCAGCATTATGGAAAATAGCATGCCTCATGCATTAGAACTGTAAATACCCTACCCCCAAATATTTCTGCCAGTTACAGAGAATTATGTTGCTCAACTGTCTGCTCATGTTGTTAGTCTTATCTGGTTGTATTTTCAGCTGTTGATATTCTTTATTCTGTGAAGTTGCATTTTGCTTGTGTATATACTTAAGTATGTATTATAAATTGTACATTTGTATTTCAAAATTTGTCTAATCATTAATACCAGAGTTGCTGTTATGTGCTCCTTTGGTATCTAGTTTGTGCCTGAAAAAGTCCTTTTAGCACCTGTGCACCTTACCCAGTGAACACAATAAATAAATGAAATAAAAACACGTACGTAGGCCCTTCTGTGACTGCATCATCCCCTCCCCCAGCACATCCCTAGTGACTGTAAACATTTCTGAAGCATGTTACTGGTGCACCCTCGGTGCAGACCTAGCTGTTTATAGTTTTCAGTAAGGAATAAATAAAATGTTTGGTGAATGTCCCCAGCAATATTGAACCAGACAATCTATAATTGGGTAAGATGGGCTGTGCATCTTTAATAGCTCTGTATTATATGGCAGATGGCTGTTTTCAGAATGTTAAAGCAGCAGTGCATGGTACAGTGACCTATGCTGTTTTATTCTCCGTTACATTGCCATTTGTCTCGTCTGTGGTAAGAGGCTTTTTTTTTTCTGTGACTAGTTACTCTTTTACATTTGAAATTAAGAAAGGAGTGCTCCCTTTAATATGGCTGCCCCCAGGTTTTCATCCTCATTTTCAGCTGTCTATGAACACCCATCGGCCACTGTCCCATAAGGTCAGGGAGCAATGCTGGTGGCAAGCTAGTTCATCATAGCCACACAAAAGGGATTTTAAACGATGGTGTGCGCAAAAATAACAGAGAATAATAATGAAAATCTAGGGACAGCCGTAATAAAAGGCATGCTCCGCCAGTGCTGACTCCAAAAGGGAGAAAAAGGAAAAAATGTATTGGTTCCCTGTAACATGCACCGCTTGTAGTGGTGGTGGTGGTGGTGGTAGTAGTAGTAGTTAGTAGTAGTAGTAGTAGTAGTAGTAGTAGCAGTAGTCTTACATGTTTATTGCAGTCATAGACTTTGAGTGCTTTAGGAAATTCAGTACAATCTTCTGAACGGCAGGGCAGAAAATTCCAGAAATATGCAAAGTACCACAATGAAAATAAATCAAAATAACTGCAAATAAATCATCCTAAAACTGACCACTACCACGTTAAGAATGATAAGTTTATGCTGAAACTGGTAAAGGCTGGGCATAAAGGTAGCAGGCATGTAGTTGAGCAGCTAGGGATCTCACTTATTAACTGCATTAAAAAGGGAATGAAAGAAATGCAATGGGATATTCCTACGGAGCTAGTGGGAGACAGGGACTTAATAGACCAGTTTTACTAAGGAACATACAAAGGCTTTTAATAAGAGACTAAGGCCATGAAGTACATGCTAATGGCTCCCCTGGCTGTCATTGGTTAATGCTCCATACATTCGCTCTGCCAAATATATCTGTTTGCTTTCTTTCTTTCTTTCCTAAAGATGTACTATGTATATATGTACGAGGCATTTAGGTGATGATATATAGTCTGCTGGAGTGTGCAAAGCAATGAACCGTTGATGTGTTCAGTTAAATGGCACAGCTGGAGGCTTGACCCACTGGTCACACTGGACCCTTTCTGTGCACAGTGGGGGGGGGGAATGGGGCAGCCATAGGCCTTGACCAGTGGTACCTACCTAGCCTATGGTGGAGCAGTGCAAAGCCATCTAATGTAGAATGCAGGTGTGACCAGCGTAGGGGTGGGGCATGATGTTAACATCTCCATGCCAGCTGACCAAAGTGTCCCTGCCAGACCCATGCTGAAGTTGGATGGAAGGGTGAGGCCAGGTCTAGTGGGGATTAACAGCTCCAGCTCTCTGGATCTCCAGAAGGCAACCATTCTCAGAGTGTTTACGCCAGCCCTTCCTCTCTGAAGGAGTAGAGGCCTCCCTGGGCTAGCCACCTTATAACGTTCTGCTGGCCCAGCTAGAGTCAGGACTTCGAAGATTTGAACCCTGACCCCTCACATGGAAAAGGAGTGCCTTAACCTCTCTCCCACTGAGCTGACCTCTCTAATGTTTTTAACTCACTTCTTGCATTTCAAAAATTACAAGCGAGTTAAAGGTACTTTTTAATGTTAAACAGTACTGTTTAATGTTTCATGTTCCTGAATGCACTGTTTCTGGGGGCTGAGCCAGCCATAAAACTAATCGCAGACAGCTCTGAAACAGGATTACAGTCCAGTTTTACTGCTGAGCTGACTTGCCATATGGCCTGCTTTCATACTGCAGCTTGTTGGGATGCTAAGCAGAGCAGAGCAATACAGTACAATATGTAAATAACAGAATGCTCCCATGTTTAGGTTTTAGATGGAAGGGCCTTTGTTGCTTTGGGATATGAGTCAGACTGGAAAAGGCTCTAGTTCCCAACTTTCTTTATTACAGGTGGTTTAGTGTATTTTGCTAGATTAATTTCATAATCTGACACTGATCATGCCCTGTTTTCAAAAGGAGTTTTGATCCAAAATATGAGAACTGGCCAGGCTCCAGAGGCCAGGGGTCAAACTTGTTTTGAACCTGTTCCCCAATCTTAGCTCCAGCTGTACTGTTTGATTCCAGTTAAGTCACTTTTTGTCTGACAGAATTAAAGGCCTTATTTTTATTTTTTTCACATGCAGTGTTTTATGGTTCTGGTAAATTTCTCTCTCTCCCTGCCTGGCTTCATATAATATGACTGCATATACAGGTCATTTTCAGTCTGCCTCTGGACAGTTTTTAGCAGAACAGGTGCTATGCAGAGCTATTGAAGTTTCTTGGTCAATGGCTTTGAAATTAAGCCTAAAATGAAGTACAGCATTGCACACATGACCCTAACAGAACCCGTCATGGGTAATTTATGCAGAATATCACAAAGAGACTTGGGTTGCCCAGGATTTCTGCAAGACTGTAACATGCCAAACCTACTCAGATGATCCACAAAGACAGAACTAGTAAATTTACTCCTCTAGGCCCACTGTGACCTCACAGCATGATCATTGACAGCCTGGCCTCTTTTGCAGGACTTCAGCAACGTCTGTACCAGACAGATCAGTACTAAAGAGGTAAAAACCTTAATCTGTGGTTTTCTGTTTCAGCCTTTGCTTATTGATTATGCAGGGATGGACAGCTCCCATTTCTCAATCCCCTAGACCAAGTCATTTTTGGCATCAGGCCATTTAAACATTTTGTTAGCGTTAGCCCAAGAGCAAATGATGCATGGGCTGCAGCTGACATTTCAAATGGGGGGAGCGTTTCCGCTTCAGAATGGCAATGAGATGGTGGAATGGGTTAAGCTCCTTTTCAGTCAAATAAGAAATATTTGGGTGTCCACTTACCCATTAGCGAATGGGTTTGGCCACTCCTGTGTTTACGGGACCTTTTGGCACCTTACAGTCAGTCGTTTGCTGGTAATTTTCATATGGTATAATGCCCTTGATCAGTCTCTCTAGTTTTAAATGTGTGTTAAAAAGTAATTACAGTATTTACTGAAGTACAGTATATAGAATACTGTCATGTGGATAAATAAAGCAATAGTCCTTTGTGACTGTCATTAGGTTTTAACTTTCTGTCTGGTTATTTTCTATGCTGTACTTCACTGTGTGTGTAGGCATGTCTAGAAGGGTACATAATGAATAAATACTGTCAGTGATTACACACTGCACAATGGTGGGGGTATGTGTGACTGTACTGTAGTCAAGCTTGGATTTAGTGCCAGTGTACGCTTTTGAGCAACTGGAACACCAGTGCTTTTGTGTTGAGGGATTTTTATGTTAATGAACTGTCCACCATTAGGCCTGGGGAACGGACCTCAGATGGCTGCTGGCAGGTTGCGATTTGCAGCATTCGGGGGGGGGGCCGCTGGTGCAGTGGTTCACCACTCTTGTCTGTTGTGGTGCCATTCCTCTGCTGCCATTGGCCCCTGGGCCTGGTGCCAGCTGTGGGACTGGAATTTAATCACTTGCCTTTACACATTACAGTGAATTGCAGCATCTCTGAGCGGCAGAACAAAGTGTGTGTGTGTGTGTGTGGGGGGGTGTCACTGCCACAATCTATGATAACTGAAAACTGCAGACATAACACAAAAATGTTATGACTGCAGTAAGATTCATTCCAGAAGGATCTAAAGCAGAAGAAAACCTTAAGGCTTTTGCCGACCTGATGATGCAGTGATGGAATGATGCATTTTTCTGTGTCGGTGTTCAGCTCCAAGCAACATATTTACCAAAGTATTGAATCCCAGAAGGATGCAGTGACAATATACAGTATAATGGTTTGTATCAAAAGCAGTATGCAGACAGTAAAAAAAAAATTCAGTTTGAAACGTACCTGTAAATAATTTTTCTGTCTTTTCACGCTTTGCTGTGTGCATGCTGTTTCGACATCAAGCAAAATACCCTGACTACAAATGATGATGGGATTTATTTAGATAGTTCAGGATAGCAGAGGAGAGGACGAGGTGGGGGGGTGGGGCTGTGGAAAGAGGAATGACTCAAAGGGGATTGCTTGAAATTGTAAGCCGCAAATAGGTAAAGGATTCTAACTAAGGGGTTACCTAGAGCTGTGAAAGCTGTGGGCCACGTAAGTGCTAGCACCCAGTAGCATGCTAGCACTCCAGTATTTGAGTTCCGTTAACCCCCAGTGACCCCTGGGGCATGAAGATCACAGAACAGGAGGATGATATCTGCAGGGCAGTCTACTGGACACTGCTCATTTTTTTTTAGCTGTTCCAAGCTAGGAAACATCTGGTTCACCCTTTGAGGGTTCTCTGAACAAGTTGTTTATGGTATAACTGTATATTGGCTGAGGTAAAGCATATGTGGTACTCAGGGCGTGTTTGTACAGAGGTTCCTTGGTGGGCATCCGAGGAGAATTTAGCAAAAGCCTATCTGGGTATAGCTACATAAGGTTTTAAACCCAGGGATTGTTAGAAAGAAAGCTTTAGTTATCAGGATGGCATTAGTGGAAGGCCTAGCTAAAACCCTCTGGGGTGGAAACAGGGTAGTGCTTTGTACTCGGGTTTGTTGTCAGGTATTTGGAAAAGCCTAGATGCGCACAATCTTGGGTACAGCTGTATTACTTTCCATCTCATGTTCTGTTAGTGAATATCTTCAGGAAGTAGAAACACCCTATAAAGGAGGGTAACATACCAGCCAAGGATGTATCCCGAGATGGCATTCTCAGAGAAACCCAAGAGTAGTCCTGAGGAGCAGCAGTTGAGGAGGCCTTGGGAGGGGAGTTAGTTGGAGGATCTGTGGAGCCACATTTCTCCAGGATACTCTGTGGAGAATGCCTGGCCTGCAGGAGGTTTGTGGCACTCTCCTCTGAACTGGCTGCAGTGTGGACTATACTATGGCAACAGCAGCGCAGGCTAGAGTGGGGCCAGGGTCATCCACTGTTGCTTGTCTCCCTCAGCATCTCCTAAGGGATCACAACAGGAGATGGGAGATGAGGGCCAAGGGGGAGGCCAGAGGGCTGCTGCTTCAGGAGAGGGGCTCTGGGACTGTAACAAGCTATTGTTTCTCCCCAGGGAGATGTGGTATATGCTACTTCCCCAGTCGGGGGCCTGTTGCCCCCTGCAGGGTGGGACAAATCAAGTAGCCAAGTGGCCATTAAAAAATTTGGTTTGGTTACCAGATTTTCAGAGTTTCTGGCTGACTGACTACCTGCCCAAAAAGGGAGTTCTGAGTCCTTAAAAATGTTGGGGCTCATCATTTCCATTGTTTGTACAAATTCATCCATGTTCCACTATATAACCCTATGGTTTAAAGGGACATAAACTACATCACAGAGCTATAAAATGGCATGTAGCACCAAGGTATAAATCAGACTCGCCTACTGTGATTACAGATTGTCCTGTTTAGATAGAACAATAATAGAATTGGAACCAGTGTTTAAAAAAGCAGCTTCCACTGAGGAAAATGGCTTTCAGGTTTAATGCAGTTCTCCTTTAACATGTATCAGGCCAAACAGGTAGTGGTTAGCAAAGAGCTCTACCTCATCAAAACCAAAGAAGCCAGCAAGGCAGTGAGGCGAGCCAAGGCAGTGGTGAAGCAAGACTGCAGAAGTAGTGAAGGGAAAATGATCAAGCATTCTTTAGGTGTATCAGGGAAAGGAGTAAGAACAATGGGAGACTAGAGATGTTCATAAAGGGCGAAGCTTGGCTGGAGGATGAGTAGAACATTATTGTTCTGAATGAATACTTGTGCATGATTGTCGCAGTTGCAGAAGGGAGTACTGCAGCATCAAGGTCGGGTGGGAAACAATTATAGTAATTGTTAGTATTACAGAAGAAAGGGTGCTCAAAGGTCTGAAAGGGTTAGATGTGGATGAGTCCCTGGGGGATGGATGGGCTGTAGCTCCAAGTGCTGAGGGAGTTGGGGCAGGTTCTGGCACCTCCCTTGGCAGACCAGTTCAACTGCTTGATGGAAATCAGTGCAGTCCCCATAAAATGGATAGTAGCAGACATCCCCCTGCACAGGACTGGTGCCTTCAGAGACCCAGAGAATAATAGACCATTTAGCCTGACTTCCATTGTTTGGAAGCTCCTTAAAACTATAATCAAAGAGCTGGCCGACTTCATGGAGTTCCACTGACTCCAGGGCAACAAGCTGCATAGCTTTGTGAAGGGGCAGTCCTGTCAGACGAAACTCATTGATTTATTCAGTGCTGTGTCGCAAGTGTTGAACAGGGGCAAAGCACTGGATGTCCTGTTCCTGGACTTCAGCAAGGCCTTTAACTCTATGTCCCACAAAAGACTAGTAAAGAAATTGGAAGGGGGGGTGACTTAGATGTAGGGTGGAAAATCACTGCATTGGTGGGGAAGAGACTAGAAGGGAAAACCCAAAGGGTAGCACTAAATTGTGCATACACCATGCTAAGGGGGGTGGGGCATAACAAGCAGGGTGCCATAGGGGTTGGGCCTGGGCCTGGTACTCTTTAGTGTGTTCATTTGTGACATTGGAGAAGGGATCCAAGGCGACATATGTCTATTTGCTGGGGACACCCAGATGTGCGGCAGGATGGATGGGAAGGAAGGAAGGTATATGGGAACTGGAAAGGTGGTTCAAGATTTGGCAAATTAAATTTAATGCCAGAAAGTGTAAGGGTATACACTGGGAACGGGGGAATTAAAGGACCGAATATTGGATTGGGGGGGGTGACTTGAGCAGACCACAGAGAAAGATCTAGGAGTTATGATTACTGATAGCCTTCAGACCTCGATCCAATTCAATGAGGCGTATGGTAGAGCTAGCAGGATGCTTAATGCACTGGTAGAGCCTTCTCATGTGGACGGAAGGAAGTGATCCTACCCATGACTGGTCCTTGATGAGGCTGCTCACAGAGTACTTTGTGCAGTTCTGGAACCCTCACCTAAAAAAAGGATGAGGACCACCTAGAATCATTCCAAAAGAGGGTGAAGAAAATGATTCCTGGACAGCCAGGGAGGACTTACGAGGAAAGACTGGTTGACATCAGTATTTATTCATTGGAGGCCAAGATAGAGGGGGAACATGATTGGAACCTTCAGCAACCTTAAGGGTGTAAACAGGGTGGGCAGTCTGCAACTGTTTAAGCTTAGCAATGGGTTCATCATAAGAAATCAGAAATATAAGCTGGCAGGGTGGAAATTTAGGAGGGATATGTGGAAATACTTCTTCGGAGAGTAGTGAAAAAGGGGAACAGTTTGCCTGAGGAGCAGGTCACTGTTAAGGCAGTTGCAGGTTTTATGAGGGGATGGCATGGGCACATGGGACTGGTGAAGATGATGGGAGTAGAATTAATAGAAAACTGTCTTTAACAGAAACTCTACATACCCAAAGCCTTACCTCCCTATTAGGCTTTTTGCAAGAAAAATATTTTTTAAAGCATCCCAACTTACTAAAATTTAGTTTTGTAAGCCCTGTGATCACACAGCATGGGTAGGGAGGGGTGGGGGATGCACAGCCCCATCTCTTGTTACAGTGCAGCTCTGTACCACTCGCTTGCACCAAATGGCATATAAATGAGTGTGCGGAGCCACAGTGTAACAGGAGATGGTTCTATGTGACGCCCGCCATGTTGTATGGTCACAGGATTTTCAGAACTAAAATTTAATAAGTTGGAATGGTTTAAAAAAATATTTTTTTCATACAGAAGGTCTAATTGGGACAATATGACTTTGGGGGCATGAGGGGGTTCTATTAAAGACAGTTTTCCTTCAGTGGGCGGAACTGAGGGATGATTGATTAGCTGAAGGCCTGGCCAGTGCTAGGCTGACGAGGTCTTGGGTAGGAACCAGGCAAACTAGATGGACCACAAACCTTTCTGTTTGTAACCATCTATGTTTCTCTGAATGATGCAGTTTTGTTGAATGTGATGCCATGGAAGGACTCTGTTATCCTTTCCCATTTTGCATCCAAGGGAATCTTGCACAGTTCGGGCTGTGTGCATGCTATCTTTCCAGTGTCAGATAGATCAGATTGTATTAACTATCAGTGGAGCCAGAGCAGATAGTTAATTAGGTGAATTCACTGTCTGGGGTAACTGATTGGATACATTTGGTTAATCCACTATCTGAGTGTATTCCATCCCACTGTATACAGAACCCTATGCTGAATGTACTGTATCCCATCACACGCTATGTACAGAACCCAATGCTCAGTATCTAGGACTAGTCACCCCAGTTTGGTGCCTTTGTTCATTTCTTCACACACGGACCCCCCACTTCCACCAAAATAAACTGGAGTCTTGAGTGAAGAAACGCTGTGGATTTTGGGGATTCTGATGGGATTGATTTGGTAGGGCGGGTGGTAGTGCTTTTGCAGGAAGAGCACAGAAAGCATGCAGTGCAGCTTCATGGATTCAGGTCTAGAATAAAAGATTGTTTCCCAATTATTTTATTTTAGGTGCATCTCTCCAAACCAGGCACATACTCTCAAGCCTCATTCCCAGAACCTCTCTGGTATGGTCATTCTGACTATTGTAAACAGACTGGGGATTAGGGCTGGGCATCGGGTTGGGTCACAAATTTGGGCTGTTCGGGTTTGGCAGTGTTTGGAATTAATGGTCCGAATTGGGTTTCACACTGCCAAACCCGAAATGGAAACCTGAAAATTCAGCAAAGCATTTTTTTGGCAATGCAGCCACTCCAGCACTCCAGTTCAATGTGCAGATGGATGGGGTATCGCTGCACTATGAAGAGACTTTGCACCGTGCAGGCGCACAGTGGAGGGGGGTATCGATGCACTGTGGATGGAGACTTTGCACCGCATGCAAGCGCATGGTAGAGTCACAAATACTTACTGACTGATGGCTGTTAGTCCCTCTGTCCTGACCCTCATGTCGTCCAGACCTCACGACACTGAAACAGGTTCATGTGACTACACTAATGGCAGTCCAATCAGAGCTGCTGTCTTTTTGGTTGTTGTCACCCTGCTGCTGTGTGCCGATGCTTGATTGGAGCAGGTATGATATTCCTTGTGGTGCTTGACTGTTTAATTCTTTAATCTTTATTCGTTTCTTCTTGATCACAAATCAGTCACTGACTGTAATAATGCTCCTTAAGTTTTTTTTTTGTCACTGGCTTAAAAAATATAAGGAGAGCAGCAAATAGCAGCAGTCCCAGTTTGGAAGGGCAAGGCTAAAGAGGCAGGGTAGGGTGGAGGGTGGAGCTGGGGAGGCCAAGGGCCAGCTGCCTGATCTCACAAGCAAATTAAAAAAAAAATCACTTTTTGTTTTGCAGGCTATAGGTGGTACTGGGCTGTGGGCAAGCAGATTTGTGTGTATCTGAGAGATCAGAGAGCAGTAGACCACGTTGGTTTTTTTTTCCCTTTTCTTCTTGATCACTCTAATTCTCCTTTTGGCCAGGCAGAAAAAGCAGATTCAGGCTTTTTTTTTTTTTTTTTATCACTGGCTTTAAAAAATAAATAAGAAAGAGTGTAGCAAATAGCAGTCTCAGTTTTGGAGGTGCAGGGTTATGGAATGAGGGGGGCTGGGGAGGCCAAGGGCCATCTGCCTGATCCCAGAGGCAAATAAAAAAATATATAAACTTTTTTTGTTCAGGCTATAGGTAGGCAGACCTGTGTGCTTCTGAGAGAGCTGAGAGATTAGAGCATGTTGTTGTGCTTCTTTATTTATCTTGTAATTTTATTCCTAGTGATTCTCAAAAGAAATAAATAATATTAGACAGGCAGCAAAAACAAGCAGCAGCAGCAGCAGGCTTATAAATATATATGGGTCTATCCAGAGTAATAGGGGACATATGTGGGACATGACTGTGGAAAAATACATGTTGTCATTTCTTTCTTCTTTCACCATCAATAATTTACCCTTAATGTCCTTTACTAAAAGTGTAAACAGGAAGATACTATAACTTTTCTGAATACAGTCCCTAATGTTTGGAAACAGTAACCAGGTAACGTATGTAACAGGGACAGAGAATATGTTAACTAGAAAAAAAGTAATATATAAATATTTTTGAATCTCTACATGAATTTGCAGTACTTTAACTTATTTGGTTAATTCACTAAGCAACTCCAAAATATTTGCATGCAAAAGAATGTGAAAACCATCAATCTAACACGTGGCAGAGAATTACGGGGCAAAGTAATTTTAAAGTTTTTCCTCACCAACATTTTTTGGGTAGTCACAGATTAAAATGCATTCATACATAACTGGGGATAAGAGTAGATGATATTTAAAACTTTTTTTTGATCACTTTAAAAATTAAGCGCCAAAAATCTGTGAAAAAGTGTTTCATTAACATATGTAACAGGACAGAGAAAATTTCAAAAACTTTAAGCAGTCCCAGAAAACATTGTGGAAAAAAGAAAATCAGGCAATTGGAGTCCTTTATTCTTTTCCACTTTATGTCTAAAGTCATGACTCAATTAGCATGAAAGTTCTATGGTTGCATACCATCACCACAGAGGAAGTTCACAATACAACAAATTCACTATACTAACTAGAAATACCAGACACACCAAATAAAATTAACTAAAACCCTAACCATAACACCACAATATACACACTGTATACATTGCTTATTACAGACCTAATACCTCCAACAAATGTACATATGTACATCTGGCAGACCCCATGTGATAGCATAACTGAATCCACCAGACATGAGCAGGGACACCGGCCTACAGTGACTCACTCAAGTCGGTGTGCACAGTACACCACTTGCAAATACACCAGCGCCTCATGAGAGATTGACCAGGGACCTGGCACACCCCAGGTGAAAGTGTAATTGAATCCATCAGAGCAGAACATGGGTGCTGGCCTACAGTGACTCCTTCTAGCAGGTGCGTGCAGTACACAAACTGCACACCCACCAGGGCCCCATGAAGATTGATCAGGGACCTGGCAGACCCCGGGTGATGGCGTAACTAAATCCACCAGACGAGAACCCTGGCACCGGTCCATTGTGACTCAAGTCAAGCTGCTGTGTGCAGTACGCCACTTGCACACCCACCAGGGCCCCATGAAGATTGATCAGGGACTTGGCAGACCCCAGGTGATGACATGACTGAATCCACCAGATGAGAACAGATGATAATGTAGGCAACCCACTGGATTGGAACAAAATGGAGGCAGACATGGACACAACCACTGACTTGCAAACAAAATGTAGGCAGGCACAGACACAAGCACTGGATTGCAAACAAAATGGAGGCACGCACGGACACCCATTTGCTTGCAAACCAAATGGAGACACACATGACCGCAGCAACTGGCTTGTAAACTAAATGGAGGTAAGTATGGCTACCCACAGAATTGCAAACAAAAGGGAGGCATGCCTGGACACCCACAGGATTGCAAGGAAAATGGAGGCACTATCCCCATCCCCCTCCAGATCCATGTCAGCAGTCCCTGCGACTTGGTAGATCATTTTGCAATTCTCCAGCCCTGTCAGTAGCCCCTGGGATCCAAGATCAGTCCCACCCCCTCCCCATCAGCCCGTGGCATGTGAGGTCAGTCCCATTTCCCTCCCCAGTCCTTGGAGCCTTGTGGCACACTCCTAAAATGCTCCAGCCATGTAAGCAGTCCCATGGGACCCAAAGTCAGTAACACCCCCTCCCCATCAGCCCTCTGGCACATGAGGTCAGTCTCATCTATCTCCCCAGTCCCTGGGGCCTGGTGGCAAATTCCTAAAATTCTCCAGCCCTGTTAACAGTCCTGTGGGATCCAAGGTCAGTCCCAAACCCTTCCTATCAACCACCTGGCACATGAGGTAAGTCCCATGTACATCCCCTGTCCATGGGGCCTGGTGGAACACTCCAACAAATCTGCAGTCCCATGGAACCCAAGGTTAGTCTCAGCTCTTCCTCATTAGACCCCTGGCACATGAGTTCAGTCCCATTCCTCTCCCATGTCCCTGGGGCCTGATGGCACATTCCAGCAAATCCACAGTCCCATGGAACCCACGGAAAGTCCCATCCTCCTCCTCCCCATTAGCACCCTGGCATGTAAGGTCAGGTCCACCCCCTTCCCAGTCCCTGGGGTCTGGTGGCACACTCCCAAAACTCTCCAGCTCGGTCAGCAATCCCATGGCATCCAAGATCAGTCCCACCCCCTCCCCAACAGTTGCTGTGGCACATGAGTTCAGTTCCACCCTCATTCCCAGTCCCTAGGGTCTGGTGGTGAACTCCTAAATTTTCCAACCTTGTAAGCAGTCCTATGTGACCCAAGGTCAGTCTTACCCCCATCAGCCCCCTGGCACAGAGGTCAGTCCCACTCCCCTCCCCAGTTCCTTGGGACTGGTGGCACACTCCAGAAAATCCTCAGTCCCATTAGACAAAGGGCAGTCCCACATCCCCATCAGCCTCAGGCATGTGAGGTCTATCCCATCCCCCTCCCCAGTCTCAGGGGCCTAATGGCACACTCTGACAAATCTATAGTCCCATGGAACCCAAGGTCAATCCCACCCCCTTCCCATCAGCCCCCTTGCACATGAGGTCAGTCCCATCCCCCTCCCCAGTCCCTGGGGCCTAGTGGCACACTTCAACAAATCCACTGTCCCATGGAGCCCAAGGTAAGTCCCACCCTCCTCCAAATCATCCCCCTGGCATGTAAGGTTAGTGTCATCCCCCTCCCCAGTCCTCGGGGCCTGGTGGTTCACTCCTAAAACTCTCCAGCCCTGTCAGCAGTCCACTGGTACCCAAGGTCAGTTCCACCCCCTCACCATCAGCCCCA
Source organism: Neoceratodus forsteri (assembly GCA_016271365.2). NCBI lineage: Eukaryota > Metazoa > Chordata > Ceratodontiformes > Ceratodontidae > Neoceratodus > Neoceratodus forsteri. Next base: position 1,237,647,940 of record CM028130.1, read on the forward strand.
TGGGATGTGAGGTTAGACCCATCCCCCTCCCCAGTCCCTGGGGCCTGTTGGCATGGTCTGTCAAATCTGCAGTCCCATGGGATCCAAGGTCAATCCCACTGCCCTCGCTACTGGTCCCCTGGAATGTAAGGTTAATCCCATCTCTGTCAGCAGTCTCAAGGGTCCTGGTGGCACACTCCTAAAATTCTCTAGCTCTGTCAGCTGTACCATGGGACTTATGGTCAGTCCATCCCTCTCCATATCTTGTCAGCAGTCCCAAGGGTACCTGGTGGCAAATGTCTCCCTCCCCGCTGCCCTATTAGCCATACCTTGGCCAGAACCATTTTGTAAATTTAATTGGTGCCATTGTGCTTCCAAGGAGCAAGTTACTACTGCAGTCTTTATTTTTATAACATACAAGAGTCTTTAGCTGCAAAACTTTTTTGCTCTAAAATATTGTCATTGGCATTTGTCCACTTTAAATTTAGTAGGAAATTACTACAGCACCCAATATGTCTATTGTTTTTAATCTCAGACTTTGAGGCAAACATTCCATTTCTAATTTACTTTCAGATCAGCTGGCAGTCTCCCTTCCCCAAAGCATGTGGGTGACTATTTTAAAACAAAAGTTCTTTGTTGCATCCCCAAAACAAATGCTCAGTCAAAACAAACAAGTCTTGTAGAATATCTTAATAATCACAATTAAAAAATAAGGTACCACTAGAAGTCCCATCCATTTGTATCAGGGACCACTGGTTTCCTGAGATTCATGTTACAAACAGGACTGAACTTAGCTGCAGGCTGTTAGGACAAGTTTTGAAAATGAGAAAACAGATTCTAGGCTTTTTTCACTTTAAATGCATCAGTAAATGACTACAGCACCCAGTACTTTTATATTTTAATCTCAAACTTTGCAGCAAACATTCCATTTCTAATTTACTTTTGGATGAGCTGGCAGCACCCCCCACCCCAAAGCATGTGAGTGGCCATTTTAAGATAATAATCCTTTGTTACACCTCACCCAAACAAATGCTCACTCAAATCAAACCAAAAAGCATGTAAAATCTCTTAATAATAACAATGACAAATAAGGCACCACCACAGGTCTTGTTTGTAACAGGGACCACTGGCTTCCTGAGGTCCCTGTTACAAACATGATTGAACTTGATTGTGGGCTGTTAGGACAATGTTTGAAAATACTGTTTTGGATTCCATTATTTTTTTCACTTAAAATGCATTAGTAAATGACTACAGCACCCAGTAATTTTATATTTTAATCCCAATCTTTGCAGCAGACATTCCAGAAATAATTTACTTTCAGATGATCTGGCAGCCCCCCCTTCCCCAAAGCATGTGAAAGGCCATTTTAAAACAAAAATCATTTGTTACACCCCACTAAACAAATGCACACTAAAAGCAAACAAAAATCTAATTAAATCTCTTAATAATCACAATTCCATAATAAGGTACACCAAAAGTCTTGTTGTAACTGGGACAGAGATTTTTAGGAGGTCCTTGTTACAAACATTAGAATGCTGCCTCTTTCCCTGTTACAATCAGGACAGTACCATAAGACCACTTAAAAAGATGTTTGGAAGCCTGCAAAAGTCATACATCCACAATGAATTACACAGCCTTACACGCCTGTTTAGCACATTGCAAAACTATAAAATTCACAGCATGTCTGGCACACAGAAGACAGTTATTAGAGCCACAAAATAGATAACCTTGAACAATATGTCAGATACTTGCCATTTTCAGACATAAATGGATATATTTAAGCAGCAGTCATGAACCCCAGTAAAATACATTATAAATTCAAACTTTATTTAGCATAATTGACCATGTCCAGTAGCTAAATCCTGTTGTAACAGGGACAAATGTATTAACTCGGTGCCTTGTTACAAACATGATTGACCTTTTCTCTGTCCCCAGAGACCTTACTGAATGCCAATCTGTACACAGCATACTCCCATTTCAAATCCAGCAACAAAATGCAGTCCGATTTATAGTAGACAGTATAAAAAATCATTATTTCACTGCTATGTAGCTCCATTCATGTCTGCTTACATTTCTGACCAGTTTCCACATTCCTGTTTGTAACATAGTCACATGTTTGTAACGGCAAGTTTGGAGGAGACAGATAATGTTCTCATTTGGTGTTTGGGAAGAAAATTGACTGATCCGCAAGCAAAGCAAAGTTTAAAGGACTTAATCTAGTGTTATGATTGGCTAGAAGTAAGCCAATGACACTGTGGAAAAAAAAAGCCACACTCCTCAAGCATGATAAGCAGCTGTTACATACATAGATAGGGGTGGGATAGAGACATATAGCTCAATTCTACTTTTAAAGGCAGCCAGAGCAATTCTGCAGTTTTGAAATGTTTTTTCAGCCAGAACAGCAAACTACAGTAACTGAGCCTCCTTCAATTCCTGGCATCCAGTGCCCCGATTCTTGCAGTTTCACATTTATACCAGTCAATCCCGTATGTAACCTAGGGGGACAGAGAAGGTTACATATGACATTGTCACTTTTTAACTCATTCTGTAAAAAAATTAAAAGATATGAAGGCACACACACATGGTGACGTTACAGGGCTCTTTATGTAAAATGCATAGGGAGACTTATTTTTTCAGCACAGCATTTTGGTAGGTAGAAGGAAAGCACACAACATGTGGTGTCTTGAAATGTCCCACGTAGCCAATGCAAAAACAAGGGTACAAATCTGTAAGCTTAAACAAAACAACTTTTTTTTTTAAGTATTAGGTGGCTGAAGTTATTTATGTTATCCCACTAACTTCTGTAGTAGACAGCTGTGCAGTTTTGAAATATATTTAAACACTCTTTGCAGAGTTACTGAGTGTTAAAGTGCATGTGATGGAAATGTACCCATTTAGTATGGACATGCTCATATATATATATATATATATATTTTTTTTTAAATCTCCACTAGCTAAAGTGACAGTACCATGCCATGCTAATGTAACTGGAACAAGATCTGGTCTTACAGTTAAGCCCAAGAGGCTGTTTACACCTGTTATGAAAAATAAAATAAAAAAAAAATTACATTATCTCGATTTAAAAGAATAGTTTGTGCAAAAAGCTTAGTAGCTTCACAGCAAGGAACTACCCAGAGTACTGCAGTAACAACAGAAAGAGCCAGTGATAATTCTTTGGATGATGATGATGATGGTGGTGAGTTGATTACAGCTGAATGTCAGTCTGATGTGGAAGTAGATAATGTTAATGGTGAGCTTGCAGACTTTGGTGGTAGTGGATGTGGTGATGAGGAAGAGGAGGATGATATCATCCCAGGCAATTTTTCTTCCCCTTCTGGAATGATGATAATAATAACAACCAGGCATCATCACCGACTTCTTCAGTCTCTATAAATAAAAATACAACTATTGTCTTGTGTAATGCCACCAGCCCACCACCACACTCTGTTGTAGAGATTGCACATACTGCCGCTACAGGTGTCATTGCAAATCATCGTGCAACTTGTAGCATTCAAAGATATTTTCCAGCATTGTCTAACACTTTACAGGCACAACCAGTATCTAATTCAGTATCAGGAAAAAGAGGCAAGAAAAGTTCTGTAGTGTGGAATCATTTCTCTGTATGCCCAAACGATTCCTTTAAAGTAGTATGCATTCATTGCAAAAGTAGATTTAGCAGGGGGAAGTCTGTATGTAACCTCAGTACGACTTCATGATTAGACATATCCAGTGTCAGCATCCAACAGTGATGAAAAAGAATATGAATATTGATGATGATGATGGTGACTTTTTTGATGATGATGATGACAACAGGTACTTATGCAGTACTCCCACATGGCTTGCACAGCCAGATAGGGAATCCGTTATTTCACAGTGTACAGAGGATGATTCACCACAGTCAACAGGAAAAAATGCTATAAGATTCCATCATGTCCCTCAGAAAAGAAATGCACATTTTCAAAATCCATTGCACCCTAAGGTAGTCACAAAAAAAATCCAGATAACTTTACAGGCAGCATTTGCTGCAAAAAACAAATTTCAACCAGGTCATCAAACTGCTGTAAAAAGTGGCTGCCTAACTGCGGAGATGACACTTGATTTAGAGTCATATTCCAAAGTAGAACGTATTGTTTTTCAGCAACTGTTACAGGAATTGCAGCCTAGGTATCAAATGCCTTCTCGATGTACTTTTTCCAATCGTATCATTCCAGAAATATATGATGCAGTGAGAAATGCAATTTCCATTCAATTGACAGAGGCAGAGGGGGGATTTGTTCACTTTATGACAGACCTTTGGACAAGTTTTGCACCACATGCTTACTTATCACTCACAGCTCACTGGGTCACGTTTAAAGAGTCTGCAGCATTGTCAGCAGTACAGACCAAAACTGTCAGTCAACCTAGTTTGCTTCTTGATGAATACAGGGGTGTGACACTACTTAGTGTGTCTCCAGTGGACACTGAACATACTGCCACAAAGACAAGGGCAGTTTTAGAGAAACTGGCAAGAATGGATTATGTCCCAGGGCTTTACCATTGATATGACTGTGACAGATAATGGTGCAAATATTATCAGCGCTCTCTGGGGTTGTGGAAATGAACAGTGTTAATGTTTTTGCTTTGCACACACTCTTAATTTGATTGGGCATCATGCATGCCCTGCAACACCAAGTTGATATATATATAACCTGGTTCCCACTGCATGCAAAAATATGTGGCCACTTTCACCGATCTGTAAAGGCCACATTCATTCTTGGGCAGTACCAACGTGACTACAAGGTATCATCTAACAGTCTCATCCAAGATATAGTTACTTGGTGGGATTCCACCTATTATATGTTGGAGCGTCTACTGCAGCAGAAGATGGCAGTACATAATATGGCCTTAATCCATGACATCGGGAGCATGATCACTCAATGGAAATTGTTGGTAAAGCATTGGCACCATTTAAAAATGCAACAAAGGTACTTTGTAACAGTGCATCCATTGGTCAGGTCATACCAATGGTACACATTCTTTTCAAAGATACGGCTGATGCCATGGACAATAATGGAGATGAAGGACAATCCCAAGAGATTACAGAACTTGCTACCATTTTAAATGCAGAGCTGCACAGAAGATTTGAGTCTGTTCTTACAGATAAGAATTATGTAATTGCAACCATACTAGATTCTTGTTTCAAGGACATCTTTTAGGTATGAGACTGTTTGCCAATAATGGATATCAAGGCAGAACTCATTGAAGAGATTTAGGAGGTCCAGCACAGAATGGATGGTCAGCAACAGCTACGACCAAGGCAGTCATGGTAGAACTCGGCTACTAGTTCTCCTGCATTGTCTCAGCTAATAAACTTTTCTTCTCCTTCCCCTTCTTGTCCACTTCAAGTTAAAGTTTACAAAGCTGATGATATTTGGAGTAAGCTAAATTCCTTTGACTGCTCAAGGCAGATATTAACCACCATTCTTAATCTCTCTCTCCTCTGGGTAAGTTCTCCTCCTTGTGGAAAACTGCCTATATCACTCCCATACACAAGTCTGGAGACTGCCTCACCCCCAGCAACTACTGCTCTATATCTATCCTTCCACCCCTCTCCAAGGCCCTCGAGCGCATCATGATCGACCGACTTACCGAATGTCTATCCAAATATAACCTGCTGTCTGATGAACAGCATGGCTTCAGACAGGGCCACAATACCACCATAGCCCTCCTGGAGTCCTCCAATTTTTTACATTCGGGCCCTTGACAATAGTAGCTTGGCTGGTGCGGTATTCCTTGATCTAAGGCCTTCAATACCATGAACCACCCACTACTCCTCGCCACCCTCTCTCAACTGGGCCTGTCCCAAGATGCCAATTCATGGTTTACTGACTACTTGTCAAATTATTCCCAGAAAGTCAAAATTCACACCACGCTCTCAAAACCTCTCCCCGTACTCTCAGGGGTCCCTCAGGACTCTATACTGGGACCCCTCTTCTTTACCCTCTATCTTACCTTGCTACCCAAGGTCTGCTCTGGCAAAATCCTCCTGTGCGCAGATGATGCCATCCTTTATGTCTCCCATGCCAACCCAGCCGGGCTTTAACACTCCCTCCAAACCATCTTCTCCAAAGCCGAGTACTGGTTTTCCAGGCACAGGCTAGTGCTCAACCAGAAAAATCCAGAGTTATGCTTTTCACACATCATTAAAACTAACTAAAACATGCCCCCCTCAGCATCACCACATCCACCTGTCTGCCCCTTGAATATGTCCACACCTTCAAATATCTGGGTATCACTTTCAACCCTGCCCTCACATTCCACGAACATATCCAACACCTCTGTACCACTGCCAACACTCACATAGGCCTACTCTGTTGACACTGGAACTGTCTCTCCCCTGAAGCCCTCTGACTCACCATCAACTCCTCTGTCCTGTCCGTCATAGACTATGGCATCACCATTTACAGGGCTGCCGATAACACAGACCTCCAAAGAATCAAACTATCCCTAAACAAAGCCTGCCGGCTCCTATTGGGATGCCCTAGTACCACCCACACCTGCTCCCTATATTACCAAGCTGAATGGCTAGACTTCACTGACAAACTACTCTGCCACACCTGCCTCATAGCAAAAAAAGATAACCTTGGGGCTTACCGTCCATGCCTCTCCCCTCTTGTACAACATGCTTCCATCACTAGGACCACCAGGAGCTCCCTTAAACCCACCTTCCTGGTGCCACGTCAAAATACATCGATCGGCCAACACTCTTTTTCTTTCAGATCTCCATCCTGGGTCAACTCAATCCCCACCCACATTGCCTCGGAAACTAAGATTGGCCAATTTAAAACCCTTCTCCACACCCACCTACTCTCCTCGCGCTCATGCAGCTGCCCATAACCCCTCTCTGCATGACAAGGGGCTCTGCCCTGCACATGATTCCACTTTCTCCTCTCCACTCTGACAAAGGGCTCTGCCCTGCATGTGCCATCCCCACCCACCCCTTCTTCTTTCCCTCTCCTCCCTCCTATTGTATTCCCCTTATCCTCTCTACCATGAACTCAGCCTGCTCCCTCCACACCCACCACCCTCCCACCCATTTCTGTCTCCTCTCCTCAACCTCCACTAGCCTATTATATCCCCTGGCTATCCTGATTCCCTCCCCTTTCACTATTCTACCCCCCTGTATTTCTCCTATTGTACCACATGGCCACTGTCCCCTTTATATCCCTCCCCTTCCCCATACTGACCCTAATTGTCCTGTATTTATACTTGCTTATGAATAAACTAGATACTATTTCATATTGTCCTTGCAATGTGTTTCACAAACGAACTGTAATTCCACAATGTTGCTATTGTATCCACACATGAAGATTGTACCTACTGTAATCTTTTGATATTTATTACAGTGTTGTTTTTCTTTGTTTACCTGTTGTACTTTACGTTGAGCCTTTAAAAAGGAATTGCTGACTCAAAGGATTGTAATTCCGATGATCTCAATAAATAAATAAAATAAATTCAGAACAATCATGTGTGCCTAGCTGCTGAAAGCGTGCTGAATACGTACATCACGGAGCCTCGAGAGACCAACCCTAAATGTGACCCTGTTATATATTGGAAAAGCAAGCACTCAGTGTGGCAAGCCATGGCTCAAGTTGCAGTCAAATATCTTGGATGCCCACCTACAAGTGTGCCATCAGCACGCATCTTTAGTACTGCTGGTGATGTTGCCTCCTCTGCTTGGAGAAGTTTGGACCCAGAGCATGTTGAACAATTAACATTTCTGAAAATAAACCTGTCTCAACTTAATTACAAGTATAATACCTCTACATAAACCTACAATTCTAGAATCGGTGCCTCAGTGTATGTTACAAATACATTACATTTCCCTCCTGCCTCTCTTCTTTACTACGTGTAAGTAAAGTATATGGGATTATTTAAAAGGAGTCTCAGTCATGGTCATCATCATCATTCCCCCAACATCAGTGCCACCATGGGGAGTACTGCCTAGGGGAGCAGGGGTGGGGGTTGGAGCAGTGGAGGAGGAAGGTGTATGTTGCCCCTGGATATGCCCCGGTGTCCTCCGTAGCCTAGCCAGCTATGATATGTGTTTTCCTCAGGTTTTCTTGGTCTCAGCAATGCAGCCGCTTCATAGCTCTCTCATTTTTCTGACTGCTGACCCCTCCATCAGTGCCACCATGGGGAGTACTACTTAGGGGAGCAGGATTGGGTGGGTCGGAGTTGGAACAGAAGACGAGGAAGGTGTTTGCCTGGCTGAGTCTCTTAGTAAGGTACCCTGCCACACTCATAATGAAGGTTCTGCTTAAAGTTATTGTTCATAATTTTTAATGTATTTTAACAGCATATTTTATTAGTACATGAGAAGCCATTTAAAATAAAATTTATTTTATTTTATTTATTTATTTATTTATTGAATTTTTGATGACCGGGTAGGCCTACTGGGCCCCGGCGGTCCCTTTTTCAGGGGTGACCCGGGAGTCACAGGACAAAAACATGGTAAACAGTAGTACAGATACAAGTTTTTTTTGGCATGTAACAGTCTGCATGGATATATAGCAGTAAATCGTCTTTCATAGCAGGTTGCAATTAAATTATTCAGGTGCACAATGTAGGGGAGCCATAGATTTAACTGAGTTTGACCATCAAAACCCTTCATTTAATTTCGGGCTAAATCAAGCCAATTCAAGTTTTTCCTGACCTACCTCGAAACTGACCTGTCGGGTCAAATTTGCTGACTCACAAGGCCCTACTGCAGATAGCTTTGTTCTTATTGTGTTAGACAGTTTGTGTGAAATAAAAACAAGATTTTCAGGTGCTAGTATTCTTTTACATACTTATTTTTGGGGGGCCTTTTCAAGAAAAACTGTGTTGACCGGCATGCAACAGAGTTCTACAGTGCCGACTCCCTTCCTAACAACTAATTTCAGGATGAGGAACTGTCTTGTAGAACAGGGTGGAGGGAAAGGAATAAAATAGCAGCTGAAGATGTTAGGGTTTTCATTTTCCTCTGTGGGAGATGTTCGTTAGCTTACTGAGTAAATTAGCATGAAGACTGAGTCACTGCTAGCAATCTGAAAGTTCCAGACCCTCTTCACAAAGGATCTTTTTTTTCTCTTTTGTGAATACCAAGTGGATTCAGGCCCAGCTGCCTTGCATTACAAAATATTAACTCCTGCTTCCAGAACCTGAAGAACAGAGAGGGTTTATGGCTTTGGCACTTGTTGTATTTTCATGCAGTTCCATGAGGCAGAAAAGCAGAGCAAAAAGCCAAAGTTAATTTGTAGTTTATGTAATGATCTTTAATCAGGATAGGCTCTCTAGGTTAACAGCAGTGTGCTTTCAAAAAGGCCCTGGGGCATTACTAGAGCAAATGAGCACATTTAATATGACTAATTGGCATGCAGCGAAGCCGATGAATGCACACAGTGTACTGTGACAGTATGAGATAAAACTAGTCCCGATTACAAATGATACAAGTACATGCAGTATATGACATGCACATCGGTCTGGGAAGTTGCAGCAGGAGCTGTCCTCTGGCCGTGCAATCAAGGTATTTTCAGGGCGTTCATCTTTGTATTACATGACAAGCCCCACTGTCTTTAAAAAAGATGGTATTTACTGTATAGCTGTCCCTGCTGTATACACTTTACTGTTAATGGCACAAGGAAGAACAAAAGCGTGGCTTGCCTTCCATAAAATATTTTAGTTTAATGGTTAGAGTGCAGGGTTGCCAACTTGTAGACCCAGGTTTGAATCTTACTGCTGCAGCTTGCTGTAGTTACTGTGTGACATTAAAACAGGTCTCCCTCTCTCTCTGACTCTTAACTGTATACTTGAGCTGCTGATATCGGTGTCTGGGTACATTAAAGCAGCAGTGCATGTTACGGTGAACACTCTGACCTGTGCCTTTTTTATTCTGTTTTAGATTAACCCTTATCTCCTGTCTTGTAAGAAGCTAATTATTATCCTTTTAGATTCTGCTTTAGCCTGTTTTTTATTACATTCAAAATAGTAAAATGAGCACTGATTATAATATGAATGCACCTACATTTTCATAATTATTCTTAGCTGTTTTTGAACATTCTTTGTCCCATGAAGTTTGGGAGTTGTGTCCGTTGCATGCTAGTTCATTGTAATCGCAAAGAAAAGTGATGTTAAAGCAGTAGTGCAAGGGAAATCCCCCCCAAAGAAAGTTACTTTCAGCTACAGTTAATAAAAATATTAGCATGCTTATCAAATCTGCTTTTCTAGGTATCTGCTATACTACGCGCTATAATTTTTATTTTCTTGATCCTAACCATTATCAGGTTTACAGTGGTATTTCAAAGCCAACTGTAGTGGCTGTTTTGCTTGTTAATAATCAGGAAACCAGCATGAGTTTTTACTCATCTTTATTGTGCAGCCATCTTAAACACGCTGCTCCAGCCAAGCAAACTTCCCATAACACCCCACACTCTAGGGGCTGTCTGCAAATCATCAGCTGCTTGCATTTACCTTAGGGACCGTCTAATAAGTATGTTAAATTCCTATAACATCATATCTTCCTCACTTAAGGAAAAGTTCTATATTGTTTTCAAACTGAATTATTGGATTACAGTAACTTGGCTGAATCATTATCATTATTATTTTAACTTCTTACAAACTGTGGTTTATAATTAAACTAAATGCAATCTTGAGAGGAGAGGTCACTAAAACTTGACTCTCTAGTGAGTCTTCACCACTCACTGCACTGTACTTATCTAACAAGTTTCAATCAGTCTCTCTGGACATCGAATTTCTCTTTTGGGTCTTGCTTCCCTCTCTGGTGACTTTTCAGTGGATGCACACTGCTCCGAATCGTCCTTGCTATCAGTCTCTTTGGTGTTGTCTTGACTGACTGCTGTGAAAGTTGGTAAGTCAACTTCAGTCAAATTGGCATCTTCAACCTTTGGCAGAAGTCTTAAATCCTCACGATTCCGTCTCACCTCCGTTCCTTTTTCTGTTTCAATCTGGTATGACCTTGGTGCAGTTTGCACTTGTACAGTGCCCCTTTTCAGCCACATTCCTTTGTTGTAGCCTCTAAGGCGCACTTGATCTCCAGGCCTTAAATCAGGTAAGTTTCTTGCTCTCCTATCATGTAACTGTTTTTGCTTTTCCTTTTGTTTTTCTTTGCTTTGTTTCACCTGTTCTGAGTCATGAGTCTTCAGAAGCTCTCCATGTATTGGCAGATTTGTCCTGATCCTCCTTCCCATAAGCATTTGCACTGGAGAAAGCCCATTCTGTAATGGTGCACTTCTGTAGCTCAGTAGGCTTTTGTAAAAATCTTCTTTTCCATCATGTGTTTTCTTCATGAGATTTTTCACAGTTTTTACTGAGCTCTCTGCCAGTCCATTTGATCTTGGAAAATTGGGACTAGAAGTACTGTGTATGAATTCCCATTCATAGGCGAACTGTTTGAACTCAGCACTGGAAAACTGTGGACCATTATCAGTGAACACTTTGTTTGGAACACCATGTCTTGCAAAGATTGACTTCATGCAGGTGATTACAGCTTTACTGGTAGTTGTAGGCAGTGTTGCTACCTCTAGATAATTTGAGTAATAATCTGTTACAACTATATGGGTTTTCCCATTACAATCAAACAAGTCGGCACCTACTTTCTGATATGGTCTGCTTGGCACTGGATGAGGACATAACGGCTGGCTTGGCTGCTTTGGTCTGTAGGTAAGACACAATTCACAGGTTGTAGTTATCCGGACAATATCTTGATTCATTCTCGGCCAATACATTACTTCTCTGTCCCTTCACTTGCATTTTTCTTCTCCTAAGTGCCCTTCATGTATGTTGCGTAGCATTTCTTTGCACAGTTTTCCTGGCATAACAAATTTGTTATCCTGAAAAATGATGTCATTGACAACAGATAGGTCACTTCTACACATCCAAAAATCATGAATAGACAACGGGCAGGCACTTTTCTCCTTCGGCCAACCTTTTAATATGGTATTTCTCAGGATTCTCATTGTTTCATCTGCCGTTTCTCTTCTGATCTGCTCTTGTCTTTCATTGGACACAGGAAGAGAGTTCATGATCATGTCAACATATGCCTTTATTGCTCTGTCTGTTTGACTTTCCGGGCTTTCACTCTTGTGTACAGCATGTGAAAGTATGTCGGCAGTGTACATGTACTTTCCAGGACTATAGATCAACTGAACATCGTACTTTTGTAATCTAATTTGCATTCTCAGTATTCTCATTGGACAGTCATTTAGAGACTTGGCCATTATAGCTACTAGAGGCTTGCGGTCTGTTTCCACTGTGAAGGCTTGACCATACACATACTGATGAAATTGTACACAAGCATAAGTTATTGCTAGTAACTCTTTTTCTGTTTGGGCATACCTTGTCTCAGCGCTTGTCAAGGCTCTGGAAGCATATGCTACAGGTTGCCAGATTCCTTCATAATTTTGCAGAAGTACTGAGCCCAAGCCAAACTGTGAAGCATCAGCTGATATTCTTGTTTCTTTAGCAGGATCATAGAATCTTAACACTGGCTCTTCTGTAATAGCCTTCTTCAGATTTTTCCAGCTTTGCTCCTGTTCATGTGACCACATCCTTTCATTTTTCTGCTCCAACAACCATCTGAGTGGGGATGATCATGCTGAAAGTTGAGGGATAAACTTCCCTAGGTAATTAATCATCCCTAAGAACCTCCTGACATCATCTTTGCAGCTGGGCTTTTACATATTCACGTTCGCAGATGTCTTCTTAGGGCCAGGTTTAATGCCCTGATCTGTAACAATATCACTCACAAAAGTTAGTGCTTTTACACAAAACTCACATTTTTCTTTGTTGAGGGGATTTGCTTTTCTTGTCAGATCCAGCACTTGTCTCAATCTGAAGTTATGTTCATCTTTTGTGGAACCCCACACAATGATGTCATCCATCATGGTTTCAACACCTGGAATGTGCTCAAAAATCATATGAATTATTTTATGGTAAACTTCTGGAGCGGACAGTATCCCATATGGCAGACAAAGAAATCGGTATCTTTCTTCTGGAGTATTAAACGTGCATAACTTTGAACTAGCCTTATCTAGCTTCATTTGCCAAAATCCCAAAGAAGCGTCCAGTTTGCAAAACCATTTGGCACCAGCAGACTGTGACATTATCTCTTCTGTGCTAGGTAACTTGAAATGCTCCCTTTTTATAGCTCTGTTTAAGTCTCTGGGGTCAAGACATATTCTGAGCTGGCCATTTTTCTTCTCAACTATGACTAAAGAACTCGCCCAGTCTGTAGGTTCATCAGTTCTCTTGATTACACCTGTGGCTTCCATGCGTCAGCTCTTCTTTCAGTTTGTCCCTCAGTGCGAATGGCACTTTCCTGCAGGGGTGTATTATGGGTGGTACTTGGTCATCTATGTTTATTTTGTGCTCCCCAGGCAAACATCCTAGACCTTTTGAACACATCACTGTACTCTGTAAATAACGATTCACATTTAACTCCGGCTTGTGATGTCACGACAAACGCTCTTCTCACTAAATTGAGTTTCTCACAGGCACTTATGCCTAGAATTGGTTGCACATCCTTCTCTACAATTAACAGAGACACCTTGAACTGCTGGCCTTTGTGCTTCAGAGCTACCATGCAGCTCCCTTTTACTGGAATATTCTGTCTTGTATAACCAGTTAATTTTATCTTGGCTGGGTGAATTTTAGATTTTACATGCAGAGTTTCATAGTCTTGCAATGAAATCAGGTTCACTTGCACTCTTGTGTCAAGCTTGAATGATATGATAGTCTCATTCACAGTTAAAGGTACAATCCATTCCTTTTTTTCAGAAACACACAGCTCTACGGAATCTACAAAGAACTCTTCCTCTCATCTTCTTCAACAGTGTGAACTTTATTTTGTTCACTTTTTTGTAGCATTTAGCAAAATTTTTTGCCACACTTACTGCAGGACTTCCCATAGGCAGGACAAGCTTTGGGTTTATGGTTATTTGCACATCTACCACATGTTTTACGATTAGGCTGCTGCTCCTTCTGCTGCTTTGTTTTCAAAAAATATTTCTTGTTTATCTCAAGCTTCTTTAGTGCATGCACAGTGCCCTCATTTTCTTTGTTCAACTCTTTAGCCTGTGATTTGGTAGTTTCAGCAGCTCTACACGTTTATAGCTTTGTCCAAAGTTAAATCTTGCTCTCTAAGCAGTCTTTCTCTGAGCCCATTGTCTGTGATTCCGCATATAATTCTATCCTTAATCAATGATTCTTTCAGATCTTCAAACTCGCACGTTTTGCAGAGCGAATGTAACTCTGTTAAATACTGATCAAAGCTATCACCCTTTTTCTTGTCGCATGCCAAAAACTTATATCTCTCGTAGGTTACGTTTCGTTTCGGTACCAAGTACTCTTCAGATTTTTTCATAATTACATCAAGATCCATGTTTTCGCTATCACTGAACTGGAAACTGTTGTAAATGTCTAACACATCTTCCCCAACTACATGTAGAAGGATCGAGGCCTTTGTTTTTCCATCTTCACTTTCAGCGCCACTTGCATTTAAATAAATATTAAACCTTTGTTTAAATCTCTTCCAATTTTTACCTACATTTCCAGACAATTGCATACCTGATGGAGGATTTAGTTTATCCATTTGTTTTCTCTCGTTTTTTTCACCAGACCATCTTCTTCTGCAGTTCTTTTTTATGTTCTTGTCCGTCTTTTCAGGTTTAGATATCCCACTTCTCACACCATTTTGCTTGTTAATAATCAAGAAACCAGCATGAGTTGTTACTCATCTTTATTGTGCAGCCATCTTAAACACACTGCTCCAGCCAAGCAAACTTTCCATAACACCCCACACTCTAGGGGTTGTCTACAAATCATCAGCTTCTTACATTTACGTTAGGGACCGTCTAATAGTATGTTAAATTCCTATAACACCACAGTGGCCATCTTTTTTCTTGATTAAAAAAAATTAAAAACATTTATAAAATGCTCAAATGTTTGTGGAACTAGACAATTTACCACCAGATAAAACTGAAAGGATCCTGGAGTCATTTTTTTTTTTTTTTTGACTATTCACTCCAGTGGTCCAGGGCAGCTCTTGGAAGTGCCCATTTGACTGTCACCTCTACTCCCCTGCCTAAGACTTCCCTCCTCTGGGACTCCTGTCCTGGACCTTCCAGTCCCCTGGATCATGCCCCACCTACCTGGTGGCCTCTCTGTAATTAGAGGGTCAGTCCTGGTCGAGGGCTGTGGGGACCGTTGGAGGGATGGTTTGGCACTGGGGATGTGGGCTATGTCCCTGGAGCCTTCATCACCTCCCTGGTCCTCTGGGGTATTTTGCATTGTGGTTTCCCCCGGAGCACGGTCATGCAATGACATCCGAGCACTAACGCGCTGACGTCCGCCGATGCTCCACCCCTAGTCACTGCACTTCAAGTTCCTTCCATTGCCCCCGATCTCCTTCAGGGACCACTAAGGAGCACTGCTAGGCCCAGATTCCCTTCCCCGGGAAGGGAAAGCAGTCCTCTGGATGCTCAATCCCTTCCTTCCCCTGCTGACTCCTGGTGGCCCGAGTCCGTTCCTGAACCTGGGTCACCAGCCTGGCATGAGGTGTGATGTCCAGCACCTCAACCCTCAGCACCATTGGGCTGGTGTAGGATCCTGGAATCTTCAGTAGTGAAAAAAGGTAGGGTCAAACTTTTTGGCAAATTTCATTGCACTGCTGCTTCAAATAGTAGTGGTAAAGAGCTCCTGACACAGTTGAGACAACTTTGAAAAAATTGAATATTCAGACATGACTGTAGCTTATATTTTGTATTTTATTCTGTAATTCTCACCCTTATTTACTTATTCTAGGGGTATTTGCATCAATACAGTATCTCTTCTGTTTGAGCTCTGGCTGCCTGCCTACACCTGACATCATAATTCTGTTTATGAAATCAAAATATGTTGCTGTGGAGATAATTATGATGCCATAAACAGGAAATTGTGATGTCATGTGTAGAGAAGCAGCCGGAGCAGATACTGTAGAGTCTAGGGAAGAAGGAATCTTGTTTTCATGCAACTGTTTTCAGTAATGAACAAAATGGGGAATTACTGAAAATAGATGAGCTACTAAAGAAAATGGGATTAAGCTGAATATAAATCTTATTTTTTTTCAAAGTTCTGCTAATGCTGTCAGTGGCTCTTTAAAGAGCTAGTGTACTGCCTGGAATTAATAGTAACTTTTGGATCTAGTCAGCTATCACTTCTTTAATCTGAAGTTTCTCTTTTCTGTTTTGCTTATTTTAAGATTTTCTACCTAACAGTACTAGGTGTGATGTGTGGAACAGCACTCTGCATGGAGGCTGACATGGTCTGTTCTGAATAGACGCAATCAGCATTGTGACCTTACTGACTGTGACATCGCTAGTATCCAAGAAGAAACAGTCTCCTGCTGCTTGATTGGCAACCTGTGACTGTGACACATGTTTGCCCACTTAGGCAGCAGGACATGTAATGTAACAGTGAATGAGGTCACGTGCTGGTGCTGTAGTGGGAGGAACGGAACTAGAAAAGTCTGCTCCCAGGTAAAGTACTGCCTTTCACTTCACACCCCATACTGTTAGGTAGAAAACCATATTTTGAGCACACAGAAAAAGAAATACTTAAGAAATAAAAAGGAATAAAGGGCTACTTTTAAAAATTAACATTTTCTACCTGCTATTATTTGGCACTACAAGTTCTTTTATAAAAATAGCTGAGAATTCTGATGGAAAACATGGGGAAAACCACATTAAAAAATGTGCTGTTTTTAGTATTTTGAATGTAATAAAAAATGTTTTGAAGCTGACTCAAAATGAAGTAAAAGGGTCTCTTACAATGGAGGAGATAAGGGCCAATCTAAAAAAAGAGTAAAATGTATGGCAAATGTTTCTGTGTTCGCGTGCACTGCTGCTTTAACTGCATTCTGACTACTGATCAAACTCTTGTTTTACTTATGATGAAAGAGGCAGATTCTTCAGTGCTCAGGGAGTTAAAATATACCCATGGGATATTGTTTTGCTATGTAGTGTTGGATTAGGTTACGGGGAGTCTGATCATGCAGTAGTGAAGCCTCCTTTCCAGGAGACACAAGGACATTCCACAGTGACCTGCTTGCCTTTCAGGCTCCAGATAGATTGTTCCCCTGTCACCTTGTCTGAGACCAGTTTCTTTGTTTCCCTTTAGGCACTTTTACATGTAGCCCATATCTGAGCGCTGTGATTTCAATCTACTCCCTACGCTCAGTCTGAGCCACTTTTGGTTTTGTTTACACACAGTTGCTGGACATTGGCCTCGTGGCTCTTCTGGCATTTTTACTAGTTTTTCGGCCAGTGGAGAGCCCGACACTTTGGAGCTGGGGGTAAGCATTCTTCAGGAAACCTCCAGAGGCCAATGAATGCCTCCCACACTTGAGCTTAAGCTATACACACACTGTTATTGCTTGAAGAGTGCTGCTCTTTTTAAAGTGTACAGTAATGAAAACCGAGAGCTATAAGATGCAAAAATCATGTCAGAATAGACAAGTCGTGATACTGGGCATGTACTTACACGTATGCATAGCCAAAGAATATGCCTGTATATATAGGCTAATGCCCAGTATCACGTATCTGTGACACTGTCTGATCCCAGACCTGTTAAGCCGGGGGCACAGGTCTCAATATTGAGAAGAGGGTAGAAATCAGAACATTGTAAAATGTTCCCTTGTAAAACTCAGATTAGCCCAAAACAACCACTGTTTTCTTGCCTGAGAGGTAGTGGGTGCTCAGTAATTGAATCCAATAGTGCTGCCCTTTCCAAAGTTGGGGTTGGGGTTTAATTAGAATGTCCTCCTTCCACATCCCCCATTTCTCTTTTCTCACTTCCTCATTATGTGATGTATTGTGATCCTGCATGCTGGTGGGGGAAATAGGACTGGTGTACTGCTTTGACTGTTCCCCTTTAAATGGTATTTACTAGACTGCTATGAGTCAGGTACTTTTGTTTTTCTAGCTGGTGATGGTGGTGGGGGGGTGGTGGATTTCTGGTGAATCCTCAGCTTGCCCATAGTTAGAATTCTTTAGTAACTGAAAAAATAGACTAATTGTCTGATGGTATGAAGACTTAACATGTAGCCAACTACCATATTGAAATTTCAGTACATTTCCTGTTGCAGTCTGTCAGTTAAGTCGGAAAGCAATCTTCAGGTTTTGTATTGTGGGTGGAGGGGGGCGTTAATTATTAAATATGTTCGATCATTTTCTGTGATTAGTATTCAAGATTAAAAAAATATGGACTTGTCAGCATGTGTGCTGGATCACTGAGGCCCTGCCCTTTTGTGGGAGTGAAGTTAAACTTCTTGACCAACATACGGAGGGCTAACACCTCTGTTCTTTCCTTCAGAAGGTGTCCTGAAATATTAAATGTTGTTGGAGGCACAGTATCTTGGTTTACATGTTATCGAAAGGGTAACAGGCCTCTTTGACAGTAACACACTTGGCGCAATCTTATCTGGTCAACTCCATGCTGGCCCTCTTGCATTAAAGCAGCAGTATTTATTAGTTGGCATAAAATGTCATCATATAGTTTCAAAATATATGTCTGACATATTTTCTGTTTTCTCAGACATTCTTAAGATAGCTGTAATAGCTATTTTTGTAATTAATGACTCATGCCATTAAAGATGGCCACCACTCACAATTTTTTTAAAATCTCTTCCGCTGAGGTTACCTGTTTGTATGTACATGGTAGATATATAATGTTGATGTATTAGGCTGGTGCTGCCACATATTTCTGATGGAAAACAGCACAGTACTATACTAAGATATTTAATATTCTTATGGCTGGCGTGGCAGAAGAGCATTTTAAAAACTTCAAGATCTTGTATCTTGGTTCAGGAATGAAACAAAACAAAAAATGTGTATCTTGCTATATAGAGAATAATGCCTGTGCGGGTGTGTGTTATGAGGATTTTTCACATATTTGAGGTGTGTGATAATCCATAAACCGCTCTCGGGGTTCATGAGATTTTCACACACTGAGGGTGTGTGAAAAATCTTCAATAACACACACCTTGCACAGGCTTTATTTTTCATAATTATTGGTGCAAGGAAGTTACTGTGAAAGGCTGTAACTGAAGGAGCTATGCTGAGATATCTGCTGCTGCTACCGAGTCCTGCTTTTACACACACACGCACACGCGCACACACACACACACACCACATTTGAAAAGAAGGATAGTTGCTTGGCTTAATTTCTTTATTTTTTTGTCTAAGTTATACCGTGGAACAACGCATGTAGTCTCTACTCGGCCACGGGCCGTTCTGAACTGTGTTGGCTATCTCCCGAAGCCCCGAAACGAAACAACACCAGGGTCAGCTGGATAGATTTTAAAAATCTAGAAAGGCATAATCAACCTGATGAATGCTGTTAAAAATAATACCTTCAGAGAAGTTGGCGTAAAAGAATGAATGCGGTCCAACTCTTCGGTAACGGAAACCGCCCCATGTTTGCTGTTGTGTTTGGCCCACCCACACATGGAATAAGAGCCAATTAGGTGGGGTGCTACTAATGAGTGACACAAGATGCTGTAATAACTCATTCTATGGGTTATTATGGCGTTTGAAACCCAGCTCTAGTCTGTATGTTAAAGTGGGTCACCAGTAATTATAGTTCCATAAAAAACATTATTCCTATAAAATATCTATATGGTTACTTACAAATACTGCTGATTTAAGGTTTGGCTGTGGAATCTTTGGACTTCTTGAAGCGCTATTGCAGGCAGATTGTTTTTTTAACTCTACTTCTGATGAGGAAGAGAGGGTTGAAGAAAGTCTGATTTAAGCCCACAAAGTGAGCTGTTCAAAAATCCCATTAAAATTCTGTATGAAACTCTCTCATGATAGAAGTGAGGAAGCTTGTAAATGGACTTTTTTTTTTTGAGGGAATAAAATGTTATGGGAGTAACATAAGTGATATTTACTGTATGTGGTCTGACAAGAGAAAGATGCATTGAAAAACTAACTGGCCTTTTACATACTGACTTTAAAAGACAAGAATCTCAGCCAGAGGTACTGAAGGAAAGGGGTTACCCTGGCAGGGCATTGGCAATAAAGTGAAGTTTCAGTGGGCAGTGGTCTGCTGTTTCCAGCCTTTGCAGACTTTTTGTGAGGCCTTTTGGTACCATATAGACCTGCTGATAGAATTACTAGGACTAGAGCAGCAGTTGTAAGCCACGGTGTATGCTATTGCCCTAGTAACATTAGTTTGCCACTGTGTTGCAGCCATAGACCTTCTAAAGCGTGCACAGGAGCTGGAATGAAGACCACTGCAATGTTTCTGTAGTTACAGGGCCATACTGGAATTCATCCAGTAGATCAGCCTCTGTGGTTATAGTCCTGCAAATTCTAAGGTCTTGTTTAAAGCCAAGCCAGTCTTCATTCATTCATTGTGATTTCTTTTTACACACTTGATAAAAAAGCTTGAGGAATTGTCTGTGTTATGACTGCAACTCTTTTTATCCCTCTCCTCTTTTGACAGCTCTAAAAACATCCCAGTGGGCACAGTAGCCAGTCTGTTGCAGTAAAAAAAGGTCATTGCATTTTAGATTGGTACAGTGATTTCAGTTTGCTAGTTCTAGCAAACAACCAAGAGCTAAGCCCTGTTGATTTCCTAACCCGTATCATTATTACGTTTGATGCGCGCCTGCATACCAAACATTTTGTCAAGAGTGACTGGAATTCAGGGGTGTGGCACTGCCGAGCCCATTGCAGTTCACAGTAGCAAGGGTTCGGCAGTCTAAGCCAGTAACCACACACTAAGGTCCTGATGCAAAACTCTGCTTTATGAACGTAAACTTCGTATATTTCAAAAGACTGAAGCTGCTCCAATCAGAGATGGCTTTGGTCCTTTGATTTACATGAAGCCAGTCTGCAAATAACCAGTGGCTTTTCACATTGTCAGGAGCCTGTCAGCCTATAAAAAAGAAATCCGTCCATCGCCGTCCGTTGCAGCCACCGCCACAACTGCTCCTCCCCAGCCCAGTCCACGCTATTACTGTATAACAGCATGGGGTGCCCAATCCGCCGTGCCAGCTGCTACCACTACCCTGTGGTCCATCTTAGTCATGCAGCACCGAGGAACACACCCCCAGTGCTGTCATATATAATGGTGACACTGGCGGGGCCCAATCCCCCAGTGTCCATCCCTCGCCATTTCTTTACTTTTTTTAATTTTAAACCTGTAACAAATAAAACAGTCCATCGATATCTGTTGCAGCCCCCCACCATCGTCGTAAGTTTCCCCCAGCCCAACCCACGTTATTATTAGGGCACGGGGTGCCCAATCCCATGTGCCAGCTGCCACTCCCCACCCTGCCCCTTTTAGTAATGCAGCACCAGGGAGCCCACCCCCGGTGCTGCCAAATATAACAGTGACACTGATGGGTGGCCAATCCCCCAGTGTTGCTACCTGTAACAGAGAAAACCATCCCTCATTTTATTTTGTAAACCTGTAAAAAATGAAAACCGTCCTTTGATGTCTTTTGTGCCATTATTCCACCCTCCCACTCAGCACCCCCTGGCCCTTAATTACCAACCAGGGGGCTGACGCTGTAATTCTTTCTCGACTGTAGACACGTCTTCATTCTTTAATACCGGACTGCAAACTGAGGAAATCAGGTGTGCAGTTCAATATATTTCAATGGGGTTTTGAACTTAGTAGCATAACTAGGCTGTTTTTCAGTATTTTTGCCCAGAATTTTCAACATACCTTTTTGAGACACCACTTCATGAACAGTGCAAGTGAAGTTGGGTAAATCTGTCCCAAAAGGTGATTTTGTGGTTACTGCGTGAAATCACCTTCTGGGCAGGAGTTTAACATTTTCTCCACCATTGTTCATGATGTTGAGTCATAAGAAGGCTATGTTGAAAATTTGGTGTAACAATTATTAAAGAAACAACAAAGATATGAGCCTACATTGAAGTTTGCAATCGCAGGCTCATAACTTTGGTAATTTTTAATATTTTGCCCTCAGATTTTCAAAATAGCCATTTCATCACAGCAACTCATGAGTGTAACAGCTGTCATTTTTCAAATCCTGGCCAAAATGTGTTTTCGCATCCCGAAAGGTGATTTTGCAGTCACTGTGCGAAACCACCTTTCAGGCAGGAGTTGAACATTTTCCTCACTATTGTTCATGAGGTGGGATCATAAGAAGACTATGCCGAAAATTTGGTATAAAAATATTTAAAGAAACAACAAAGTTATGAGCCTCCGTTCAGGCAGTAGTTGACTATTTTCTCTGCACTTGTTGGTGGGGTCATAAAAAGGCAAATATTTGGCAAAAATGTTAAAAACAATAAAGTTATGAGCCTTTGTTGGAATTTATGAACGCAGGCTCATAACTGTGGTAATTTTCAATATTTTGACCCCAAACCTTCAACATAGCAAGTTTTACACATCACCTCATAAACATGATGTGTAGTTTTTAAAACCCTGCATGAAATGTGTTTTCGTAACTCTGGTGAGAAATGTAAATGGTACATGTCATGCCAATAAGGCGATTCCTAAAACAAGTCTCTTCAAAAGTTGGGGTCAAACATTAAACAATAAAAATTTGTTTAACAAGCATCAAACATTCGGCATTGACAAATACTCGTATTGTACTAATGGGCACTCTGCTTTACAGCTAAGCAGGTTATTGCCTTTACATTTTATTTGAAATCCAGCATATTGCTGATGAATCTTTTTTTAATTTTTTTTTTTTTGAGGTACTAACCTTGCCCAAAGGGTCATTTTCTTTACAGGGTATCTAAAAGTTATCCCCCAACACTTTCATGCTGAACTTGGCCAGTAGTGTCTTTTTTAGTAAGATTCCCCCTCCCAGGTGTAGGCTTTTGGTTAAAGTATATCTGCCCTGAGAAGTGTCTTTGTCAGGGGTCCTCCTGAGTGCTGGTATTAATGGGAAAGAGAGGGAGGAAGGGAAGGAGTGAGAGTCCAGTAACCTTTGGTTATTAACTGTTGGTGAACATGAGTTCCTTTCAGGCAGCTGAAAGATGGAATAAATGCTTTCATTATTGATATGTAGGTAGGTAGGTGGGTGGATATAAATGGAGACCCTGCAGTGTGTGAGAATAAAGATTCCGAGAGAGATGACTTAGTGGTTGTGTCTCACTTAAACAACTTGAAGCAATCTTGACATATGCCAGTCCACATGAGCAGAACGTCTCAGCGTGCTATATATTTCTTTTCCTTATCCCTTTCAGTGTTCCAATTTCATTATTTTTGAACATTGGTTACCACCCCCCCCAACTACCCTGCAGTTGCTCTTCCCAGATCGTTTGGCATGTCTCCATCACTTCTGGCCCGTTTTCCTGTAAATTACTTTTCTTCCTATTGAGGAAAAAAATTGCTTGCTTTTCCTGTATAACCAGTGCAAGTGTATGGGAACAGATTCACTGCAAAATACAGGAATCTCTGTGGCTCTTGGAAACCTGCTACATGTGTTTGCCTCCAACAAATTTGTTGTTTTAAAATCATTCATAATTATTTTCCCACTACCTTTTTTATTGCACAACTGACCCTGCTTTGATGGCAGTGCACCATATCTTTCTTATAAAACATTTATGTTCATGTACAGTGCATATGGGAGTTCCAAGAAGTGATGTGTGTCTGGCAGAGTTTTCCTTCACCACTGCTCTATATTTCCAGGCAGTGAGGAACTCTGCCTTTACCACATACCCGTTGGCCCCTTCTGCATTCTGGTATGCTGCCAGGGGCAATGATTCCAACAGCAGGTGTCGACTTGAAAGGTGTAAGTCATTTGGAACCCATCCTCCTTTTGCCATCTGAGTAATGCCCTGCCTCCCCTTTGGTGTGTCAAAGCTGAGAAACATCCTGTTGATGCACTTCAGAAATGCCTCAGACTGTGGGCTGTTAGCTCAGTCGATTGTCACTGTGGTATATAGTAATCCTTCTGAACCTATAGTGCTTACTTCCTAGGCTTATCAATACTAATTGTTTTTTTTTCTGTTGTTGTTGTAGAACTTTGCCAAAGAATTCTTAATCAGCGATCCCAGAGAGCTGGAGGAGGATTATATCAGAGCAGAGTTGAGAAAAGCAGGAGGAGCCAACTATGATGCTCAGCTACAGTAAATCAAAAAGGATTATCTGGAGTCCATCTGACTGCCACTGGGGAAATGGAGTCAAGGGTGAGGGTGGGAGATACCATGGCTTCTGTCAGTAGCACAGAAAACCTTGCCCTGGCTCTCCTCCCCAATAAAAGCCCTTCATCTCATATACTGGAGCTTCCTTCTTTATTAAGTTTACTAAGGTGCCTGTCTGCACATGTAACTAAGAACAAAGGCACATTCTGGACATTTTTTCTGTTTGAGTGGGAGGGGGATGAGTGATCTTGCTATGTTGTAGAGTATTGAACCATTGTTTCAGTAAATGTTTTAATGGGTATGTTTGTTTAGGAACAAAAAAGGATCCTTCAATGCTGAAAACTGGAATATGTGTATGTTGTTTTGTGGAGTGGGGGTGGAAGGGTGCTGGAACTGGGTATATTCAGAGAAAAATTGATTTGCCATCTCTACTAGAAACAAATTCCCATTTCATTGCTCAGTGGATTACACTGAACTACCAATATCTAGGATCCATTGCTATCAGTTCCCCTCAAAAACTCAGTATAGCTTCTCTTTGCCTTACTTTCATTTCTTTTATTGAAGAGAAAGCTTCCTGACTTGCCTTAAAAAGAAATCAACTCTTATCTATCATGAAAGCAGCTCATGGGGGGCAGGTTTGTGATCCACATTTTCTCGCTGAGACTCATTCAGATGATGACACACACTTCTGCATAGTTGCAATTCTTGGTTTGTGGGTTAAGTGGTGAATGCAGTTATAATCCTTCCCCTTCTCTCCCCGACTCCAAAAAGGCATGTTTGGCCTGATTAAATGTTAAGCATTTTAGAGACTTGATTACCTCTTTCCCTATCATACAAACATATGAAGAAGTCAGCAGAAAAAGGCCATTTGGTCTTTCAACTCTGCTCATATTGAAGAGTCCTCAGCTTAAGCTATGGACCCTGCCCCCCTTCGCAAACCGCCCTTCTCAGTCTGCCCCTACCTTGACCCTTATTTTTCCCTTAACTCTATCCCAGCCTCTCATGAAGCTGCTCACCATCTTTGACGAAACCACCTCTTCCAGAGTTGCATTCCAAATTGCCACTACCTTCTCCATGAAGAAATGCCTCGTAGCCTCCCCACAGACCTCCCCCTCCTGTTTTAGTTTCAAGCAAGCTTAAAAGAGACTCTCTTTATCCACCCTGTTTATTCCTCTTAGATACTTAAAGGTCTCAATCATGTCCCATCTCATCTCTCCTCTCCTCTAGGGATTATGTGTTCCAAACCTTCAACCTTTCCTCATATGTTCTACCCTGTTGGCCCATGATCATCTTTGGTGCCTTCCTTTGGACTGTCTCCAGCAATTTAATGTCCTTTTTAAGGTATGGGCACCAGTACTGTATACTGTACTCCAGGTGTGGCTTCACTAATGACCTGTACAGGGGCAGTATTACCTCCTCTTACCTGCTACTGATCCCTCTGGCAATACAACCCAATATTTTATTTGCCTTTGCTGATGCCTTCCTACACTGCATGGAGTAATTCAGGTTGCTAGTGATAATCACTGCCGCATCTTTCTCCTCATCCAATGCAGATACCTGGATCTCTCCCAGGCTGTAGTCAGTCCTGGGGTTCCTGGCTCCACCATACATAACTTTGCATTTCTTTGTATTGAAACCAAGCTGCCAGATCGTGGACCACCTCTCTAGTTTTTCCAGATCCTTCTTTATGTCCTGTATCCCTTTCTGTTGTGTACACCCTCCCACAGAGCTTGATGTCATCTGCAAATATGCACATTTTGCCCTTAATGCCATCCCCAGCATCATTTATGAAGACATTGAACAACACCAGTCCTAGCACTGAGCCCTGCGGGACTCCACTGGTTACCTCCCTGGTGCTATATAGCTCACCACCCACCACCATTCTCTGGGTCCTGCACCTCAGCCAGTTGTCTACCCATCTGGTCAACTTCTCTCCAGCACCAAGATCTGCCAGCTTCCTGATCAACCTGTTGTGGGGTAGAGAGTCAATGGCCTTGCTGCAGTTCAGGTAAAAGATGTCCATTGATTAGCCCCTGTCCACACACATACAAAAAGCAACAGCTACAAAGCATTTCCAATAATCGTTTCCCTTTAGTAATTTCTCAAATGAAGATACATACCAAACCAAAGGTCCATTGGATCAAAGGCCTGTGGCAGTTAATTCTTCTCCTTTGTCCTGTAAATGATGCCAGGAATGTGCTGCAGTTCAACATTTAATGTGAAAATGAAAAGCATGGGCACAGTTACAATGACAATGAAAGCTTTATTTTTTTATTTCTATGAAAACTATGTCCTAATTGTTCTTTGTTTTAGTAAATGAAATTGCAAAGTACTACATTGAAGTCAGGGAGACTAGTAGCTGAGGATAAAAAAATTTCAAAAATAAAAAAAATAATTTTCAACAAGATATTCGACTGGTATTTATTTTGCTTTTAAAATTAAGATGATTTATTGTCCTGCACCCTTTGTCATGTCTGGTCATGGTCGCACTGTATCTCATTTCAGTATATGTATTTCATGAAAAGGGCATGTACAAATAAGAAAGACTATCTACTCCCATGAAAAAGAGAAACTGACAATTTTAGTAATTTTTAACTGTATACTCGCCTCTTCATCCCCCCATTTGTAACCTGGCTTTTCTCCAGGTGGTTTGCGAGAGAGAGACTTAAGAGAAGGCGTTCACTTCAATATATGATTTCCGAAACCTGCAGAGGTGGTCTACAAACAGTGAATTCAGATTGATTCCATATCAAAAAGCAAACTCATCATAGCAAAGGTAGACATACTGACAGCGTAAGTGTTTCACGTGGAATCTCACTTTAATAGGAGGCATGGAATCTCAACTCGACTATGTGCAACCTTCTGTGTTTTATATGTCGATTGGTTCTGACTTGTGTGCATGCATAATGGCATGCTCTGGTGCATCCTTTCCCTTTGTGTACATTTGTGTACCTCTTCAGGAGAATACAAGAGAATACCATTTTCCAGTTTCGCTGGTCATTCCCAGGGTTTGCAATATGTTTTCCCCATGTTCCTTAGGTTCTGTATAAAAAGCTTGTATCAGGATATTGGGACTTCATAGGGCAGTTATGTAACCATAGTGCCTGCTGTAGCAACAGAATCTGCTGTCACAAACAGCAGCTCATGAGCTCAGTTGAGAACAGTTACAGATTTAATTTAAATAATTGGTAATAAGTACTTATTGATGATAAATTATTAGTAATAAGTAATTATTGATAGGAATACTTAAAAGGCTGATAATGGGATGAAGGTAAAAGAAC
Organism: Neoceratodus forsteri; assembly: GCA_016271365.2. Taxonomy (NCBI): domain Eukaryota; kingdom Metazoa; phylum Chordata; order Ceratodontiformes; family Ceratodontidae; genus Neoceratodus; species Neoceratodus forsteri. The sequence continues at coordinate 1,237,675,349 of CM028130.1, forward strand.
CAGAATACATTAAAGTTAAATGCAATTTAAATAATCTGAATAGTTTAAAACATATTTTTATAGAAATACTGAATTAAATGCCACTGCAAGGCATCATGGGTTGCATATACAAATCACCATGAAGAAAATCTGGTGAGCTGGGCTTCAAGAAGGACTATATGGCAGGGGAAGCTCTAGATCACAAGATTAGGAGTGGGGCGGGGCTTGCTAATAAAATTCATTGCTGGTCAAAAACAGTAAGCTAAATTTATGAAACAAAATCGAATTTGTGGGGGGGCTTCAGCTCACCTGGAGGTACCCCTGCTGTATGGTTCCAAAAGCCTGACAAACCGTCTGCAAAAGCTGTGAAAACAACTGACCGCAGACACGTTTTGTCTTTTTACTAGTGCAGAATACTGCAGAACTCAGAAGATGGTTCTGCAGTGGTAAAACAGTGAAAATTTGTCAGACATTGGATACAGTAAGGAAAAAGCTCAGAAACACAACATAATGATAAGATCGGAGAGCTGCAATGCTGTTTAGAACCGCTGCTGTACTGTCACTCCCATACCATTACTAATTATCTATGTTTTTGCTATGCTAACATCTGACAAGGCAACAAAATAGCTGTGGTGCAACAGTTAACATCAAGCTGTAAATATATACTTATACTCCCGCTCTTCCTTCCTCTTCCATCTTGCTGCTCCCAGGCCTATCACTCGCCTTCTGCCTTACTTACTGTTGCTTCCTTGTGTCTTCCTGTCAAAGAGGTGGGCCTTTCACCTGCTGAAAGTCCACACTGAGTCCAGAAGTGGGCGCCAAGGTTGGTGGTGGGGGCCTGCAGAGTAGTAGTAGTAGTGCCATTCTGCAGTGACGGGGAATCTTACTTTGAGGAAGGCTCTTGCAGCAGGCCACACTAGTAAGAGTAAGTCGTCACGCACCAGGACCACACAGAAAACTTCTAGCTAGCGGTCTACCATGGAGGACTGCCCACCACCAACGTCAAGTCAGCTGACATCAGCCTATCCTATAAAGGTGGGTGGTCCCCCACACCTACCTCAGTTATTTTCCCACCGATGACCCGCACACGTCTGACCTCAGCCGACGCTGCAGCGATAGTTGATCGCCATTACCCGTGCTTGCCACACTTTTTTATTTTTTTGGTCTTCTTTAGTGCAAAACATAGAATTTTGTTTTTTTTTTCTTCGAGTTGTCTTCTCCACCAGCCTCATTTTCTGACCGCTCCTTGAAGTGTGCCTACAGCAAACAGATTCCTGAAAAGGACAGCAATTTTTATTTATTTATCTATTGAAGATATCAGATTTACAACCTTTGAGTCATAGACTCATTTACAAAGGTTCCACGTCAAAGAACAGCACAGACAAAAGTAGTAGGCGCAGTATATAGTAGACAATAACATAGGGTTTGTATGGTACAATCATTAAGGAGAGAGAGGCCTATACAACAAGGTAGCTATTCAAGTCACCTGAGGGGCTTGTTTTTGTCTCGGATGCAAGCAGTCAGAAAACTGACATTGTCATTGATGCAATCCGTAATGTGCAAGAGTGAAGTTTACATATTGTGAGAAGTTTACATATTGCGGAATATTAACAGTTACACAGTCAGTATTGTGCATTGAGAGGTATACATGAAAAGTAAGTAATAACACCTTCGCACACTCTCTCACAACCATCTGTGCACCACCACAGGGGCAGAACCGGGCAGGCCCAGCTTGGTCTCAGAGGTTGTGAAAAGGTGGGGCTAACCGTAGGACAAAACTAGCCATTGCACTGAGAGCAACGGGCAGAGTGTAAGTGGTCTTTTAGGGCTTTTTTGAAGGGGCCTAGTCTGGAGACAGTGGTGATGGCAGGGGGGAGTTCATTGTACCATAGTGGCGCTCTGTAGGAAAATGACCTTTGGGCTAAGGAGGTCCTAACTCTGGGAATGGACCACACCAGCTTATTTGCAGAGTGGGTGTTTGCAGAGGCATGCGAAGAGAAGAGGGAGGCAGAAACTCTGAGCGGGATAAGTCCTAGGTGAATCTTTTTGGAGAGGAGACACATTTGATAGCATACCCTTTTATCTAGTGTGAGGATATTTGACAGGGCATACAAGGTGCAGCTGTGGGTGCGCCTATCTACCCCAGTGAGGAGTCTACATGCCTTGTTGATTGCCAAGTGGATTTTGTTGAGAGCTGTGTGGTCAGCGGCTGAGTAAATGGTGAGCCCATAATCTACTAGTCAGAGGACTGATGAGGTAACAGCGAGGTTAAGGGCCTCTGGTGGTAGGCAGTCTCTATGCTGATACAACAGTCCTATGCAAATATTTATGGCTGAGGAGAGGTTACTGATATGGGGGTGAAATGAGAGGCAGGGGTCAAATGTTAGGCCCAGGTAGTTATAGGTATGGATCTGTTCCAGTGGGAGCTGAGCTTTGGAGAAGGTTGTTTGCTGGGCAGCACTGTCCTTGCTCTGTCAGTGGGCAAAGAGCATTGCCTTAGTCTTTTTTACATTGACCACCAGTCTACGGTCAGTGAACCAGCTTTCAATCTGGTTGAAGACAAGTTGTAGGGAGGACTGTAGGACTGAGGGATCAGGGTGGGAGGCAAAAAGTACAGCGTTGTCTGCATAGAGCAGCAAATTACTTGGGCAGGATTTAGGTAGGGTGTTGAGGTAGATGCTGAACAGTAAGGGACTGACGATAGAGTCCTGAGGAACCCCAGAGTGGACTGGCAGGGTAGAAAAGAGAGTGCTGTTTATCTTCACACATTGGGACCTATCAGAGAGGTAAGTTATAAACCAAGTGAGGGGTCCAAGAGACAGACCGGTGAGGTGGAGGGCACTGAGGAGCAGGGGGTGGGAGACTGTGTCGAATGCTTTCGACAGATCTATGGAAACAGCACCTGCTAGGTGTTTTTTTGTCTAAGGCACTGTGTAGGAAGTTGAAGAACTCAGTGAGGGTGGTAGTTGTGCTGTGCCCAGCTCTAAAGCCGTGTTGTTCCCTACATTTATTTATTTATTTATTTATTTATTCAAGAGTTTAACCAGGCATGCATACTGAGCGGAAGACCACTCATTTCCAGATGCGACCTGGAGGAAACAGGGTGGGGTACATGAGGGAAGGAGCAGTAATTATACAGACATTCAATTACAAATGAGGAGGCAATGTTGTGAGCCTATACAGTAGGTAGCTAAGGTAGGCTTGTTCTTATATCCAGATAAGTGCAACAGGAAGATAGAGCTTTGGTGTAAGGGAGCAGAGTGCCATCAATAGATTATTGAGCTGGATTAGGAGGAAGGATTGGGAGAGAGGGAGGGAGCCCTAAGTGGGAGTGTAGCTAACTAGCCGGTTAGTTATAAGGTGTAATTTTAGGCTGGTTGGCATAGTATATTATGTGCTAGTAGGTAATCAGTGAGTTGGGTGACAGCGATTTTCTCCAGCACTTTTGAGAGGGTTGGGAGAATGGAGATGGGCCAGTAATTGCTGGGGGAGGTGGGGTCCCCACTCTTCAGTATTGGGGTAATAGTGGCCAACTTCCAGGCAGTTGGAAACTGCCCTAGACATAGGGAATGGTTAATTAGTTACGTTAGAGGAGCGAGCACAGAGTCTAGTACCAAATTAAGGATTTTCATGTCAAACGAGTCTTTGCAGAAGCTTGATCCCCCGAGGGCATTTGCAAGGTATGGTCTCACTTCATCCATTGAAATGACCCTGAGGTGGAAGGGTGTGTGTGCATAGAAACATAGAATTTGACGGCAGATAAGGACCGCTTGGTCCACCCAGTCTGCCCATTTCCCTACCTAATGGATAAGCTGCAGGTCCTAGTTAATCAGCAGCCTACTTCTTCCTACCCCCCAACCCCTAGAATTGCCTTATGACTGTCCCATGCATGCTTGAATTCCACCACTGTTTGACTCCACAGCCTCCTCCAGAAGGCCGTTCCATGCATCCACAACCCTCTCTGTGAAAAAATACTTCCTTAAATTACCTCTGAGCTGCCCCCTCTATCTTCAAATTGTGCCCCCTTGTTCTTGCACACCTCTTTTTTGAAAGATGCTACCCTCTTGGACTTTGTTGATTCCCTTGAGGTGCTTGAAGTTTCTATCATGTCCCCCTCTCCTCCTTTCCTCAGGCTGTACATATTAAGCTCCTTAAGTCTCTCTTCATATGTCTTCGGTGCAGACCCTGCACCATTTGAGTTGCCCTCCTCTGGACAGTTTCCATCCTGTCTATGTCTTTGCAGAGATTGGGTCTCCAGAACTGCACACAGTACTCCAGATGGGGTCTCACCAGCTGTCTGTACAGAGGGATAATAACTTCCTATTTTCTACTGGTGATGCTTCTCCCTATGCATCCCAGTATCCCCCCAGCCCTCCTTGCTGCCCTCTCACATTGCTTGCCCACCTTTAGGTCATCTGATATGACTACCCCTAGGTCCCTTTCCATTTTTGTTGTTGTTAGTATCTCACCCCCCCATTGTGTACTCTTTCCCTGGGTTTTTGTTTCCCAGGTGCATTACCTTGCACTTCTTAGTAAGGTTAGAGGAATGGTCAAATGTATGGCAGCTTAGATTCAATGCTAAGTCCCTTCTCATCCCTTACACCCCACCTTGTGCATCAACTCTGTTGCAGATCTTTGTGTCATCTGCAAAGAGACATACTTTTCATTCCAGTCCCTCTGCAATGTCGCTTATAAAGACATTGAAGAGGACCAGTCTACTGAACCCTGCGGTACCCACTAGTAACTCCCTTTCTTCAGAGTGGACTACATTTACTATTACTCTCTGTATCCTATTCTCCAGCCAGTTCTTTACCCAGGCTGTCATCTTGGGACCCACTCCCAGGCTGGCTAACTTGTATATTAATCTTTTGTGTGGGACTGTGTCAAATGCCTTGCTAAAGTCTAGGTAGGCCATGTCCACAGCCTCTCCCGATCTACTACTTTGGTCACCCAGTCAAAGAAATCTATCATATTTGTCTGGCATGACCTTCCCGCTGTGAATCCATGCTGCCTTGGGTCCTGTGCCCCTCTGGCCTCTAGATACTCGACAGTTCTTTCCTTCAGAAGTGATTCCATCATTTTCCCTGCCACTGAGGTTAAACTATCAGGTCTGTAGTTTCCTGCTTCTGCCTTGCTCCCACTTTTGTGAAGGGGAATCACATCTGCCCTCCTCCAGTCCTCGGGTACCACCCCATCCTCCCATGATTTGTTAAAGAGGGTAGTCAGTGGTGTCACTAGTTCTACCCTTAGTTCTTTTAGAATTCTGGGATGAATCCCATCAGGCCCCATTGCTTTGTCCACCTTCAGTTTTAAGAGTTCTTTCAGAACCCTTTCTTCTGTAAATGGGCTGGTATCAACTTCTGTATCCAGAGTGTTTTTACTGTTTGTTTTAGGTACCTCCCCCTCTTTCTTTGTAAATACTGAGCAAAAATATTTGTTTAGTATCTCTGCCTTTTCACAGTCACCCTCTGCCCACCCTCCCTCCCTTTATTAAGCCTCACTATCCCTCCCTTGGTCTTCCTTCACTCCCTGATGTGCCTATAAAAGGTTTTATCCCCCTTCTTAACTGAGTTGGCTATCTTTTCCTCAGTTTGGGCCTTTGCTGTTCTGGCTGCCTTCCCAGCTTCCTTTTGCTTTAACTGATACAGTTCTCTGTCCTGCTCCTTCTGTTATTCATTGTACTTCCTGAATGCTTTATTTTTCTCTTGAACCTTCACTGCCACTTCCTTTGAGAACTATAGTGGTTTCTTACATCGTTTTGTTTTGTTTATTTGCTTCACACAAAGGCTTGTTACCTCTGTGATGGCAGTTTTTATTACTCCCCATTGTTCTTCCACCCCTCCTTCCTGCCCATTTGCTAGTGCATTCCTTAGGCACTCACCCATTTTGGCAAAGTCAGCCCTCCCTAAATCCAGTACTTTTGCCTTTGTATGGCTTGACTCTATTGCTGTGTTTATTGTGAACCATACTGTTTGATGGTCGCTAGTTCCCAGATGGCTACCCACTTCCACATCTGTGATCCTCTCTTCATCTCCATTTGAGAGAACCAGGTCTAAGATTGCTCCCTCTCGAGTGGGCTCCAATACTAGTTGTCTAAGGCATGCCCCCTGTAAGGCATCTAGAATAACCCCACTCTTTGAAGTGTCTGCTGCAACTGCACTCCAGTTAACATATGGCATATTCAGATCACCCATCAGCAATATCTCCCCTTTTTCTACCATTCTAAGTATACTTTCTGTCATTTCCTTGTCCATTTCCTCCCCCTGAGAAGGGGGTCTGTATACAACCCCTTTGCGGATTGGGGTGCCATTGCCGGTCTCCAAATTTACCCACAGTGCTTCTTCTCCTCCCTGTTTTCCCTTTTGTTCTGTTGCTTTGATTCCTTCCCTTATGTAAAGAGCTACTCCTCCTCCTCTTTTACCCTCCTTGTCCCCCCTGTAGATAGTGTATCCTGGTATGTTTACGTCCCAGTCATGGTTTTGTGTGTACCATGTTTCTGTGACTGCCACGATATCCAGATGTTCCTCCTCCATCAAGGCCACTAATTCAGGAAGCTTGTTACTCAGACTACGGGCATTGGTACTCATTCCTCTCCATTTTTTGATGGCTTTACCTTCTGTTGCAGCATCCCCCACTGACCTTTCTACCTCGGTCTTTTTCTCATTTAGTACCCTGTTTTGTAGGGAGAGGCTGGGATTTTCCTGCTGCTTATCAGTGCCTCCCCCTTGACTAGTTTAAAAGCTTGCCAATGAAGCATTTAAATCGATTGCCCAAAAGACTTGTTCCCTTCCTGGACAGATGCAGACCATCCTGCCAGTACAGGCTGGTGTCCCTCCAGGTGGAACCCCAGTCCCCAATGAAGCCAAACCCCTGTGCTCCACACCATTTTTTCAACCATTCATTAAACTGCATAGTGCAAGTACCCTCGCCTCACTCATGCCATTGACAGGCAGCACCTCTGAGAAGGATACTATGTGTGCTACTTGTCTTAGGCCCCTCCCCAATTCTACAAAGTCCTTCTGCACTGCTCTAATCTCATGTTGAGCCAAGTCATTTGTCCCTAGGTGGACAATGATATCCAGCTCAGACTCCCGTGCAGCTGTTCTCGTGATCCTGAGGATATGCTTCCTGTCCCTCCAAACCATGGCACCAGGCAGGCATCTTACTTCAGTTTTCCCAGCTCCCCTCAGTTCAATCCCCCTAATAATTGAGTCCCCCACCAGAATCTGCTTCCTTTCCTTGTGGTGTCCTCTGCCTCCTTCCTGTGGGCCTCCCTTGTGACAGTTGTCCTCAGCCTCCTCTGTGGGTGCATCCATAGGGGAGCTATGCTCCACCAGAATGGTGTATGGATTGTGGAGTGGAACAACTAACTGGGTGTGCCTCTGTTCCACCTTCCTCACCCTCCCTGAGCCCACTGTGGTCCAACTGCTGTGCTTTCTTTGCAACCTCTGAGATAGTGGTGGTGGCTCTGGTGCTCTCTGGATGGGGAGGTTCCCTTCCTACCGTCCAGTGTGGCCTGGGGGAAGGTTCCCTTACTACTGTCCAGTGTGGCCTGAAGATGGGCAACTTCCTCCCTCAGGGCAGAGAGTTGTCTGCAAATAGGGCAGCATCTCAGCCTGCAGAAAGACTCCCGGAAGACTGCTGCCCCACAGCCATTACATTGCACTACTCCTCACGTGTTTATCTACTTTTTTTTTTGTGTGTGTGATTGGTTTGTTATATAGAAATATATATATTATACAATGTGTATGCTTATATTGTCAGTGCAGTGTGCTAGAGAGGATATGACAGTGATATGCACCTTGCAGTCTTGAGGAAATTATGTCCGAACCCCTGGTATAAAGGAACTATTCCCAGGGGTGGGTGGGGTGAGGGTGGGAAGGGGTTGGGCCTAAACTGTGCCCTCACAAAACAGTCAGATAAGAGCTCTGACCCACCGCTGCAATGAGTGCCTTCCTGTCAGCAAGATACCCTACACAACAATTTGACAGAGAAAATACCCTGCTAATCAAACAGAGAAAAATCCAGACATCCAAGTCAGACACAGGTAAACCTCCCCAGCCTCAAAACAGCCTGGTGGTTTGTGCTTTGAAAGCAGTCAGACCCAAAATAAGTCAGCTGTGCTTTAAGCTCTTCCTGCACTGAAAATCTTAAGAATTGTAACAAACATAAAGCTAGATCCACCTCCCTCTGCTGTTTGAAAGATTGTCTTTTCCTGATAATTCTAAGTTCCTTATTTCACCTTTCAGTTAGAAGTAGCCTCCACCTGTAGAATATCTGCTACAAACCAAAGACAATTGTAAGGTTCACCTCCCTCTGCTGTGACCACAACTCACTTTCTTGCAAATCCTATGTTCAATATTGCAGCTTCCAGCCAGAGGTAGTTTGACTTGAAAAATATTAGCTGTTCTGTGCATTGTTTGGCTCAAGGGTCCCAGAGGCAGAATCAAAGAAGTTGCTTGGGAGAATTGCACTTAGGTCAGAGAAACCTGAATTAAGGCAGTTGGTGATGGTAAGTGGGTCCGAAGTAGTGTCACTGTTGATAGTTATCTGGGAGGGGGTGGTTACCGGGCTTTTCCGTTCAGCTCCTTTAATTTGTCCCAGAACAACCTTGCATTCCCCCATGAGGAGGCGAGGGTAGTCTTATAGTAGTCAGATTTGGCCATCCTAACGGCCCAGGTATACCTGTTGTGTGCTGCCCTGTAGGCCTGCCTGTCCGCCAGAGGCAACAGCTTTGTGCCATAGGTCATCTTGATTCTTTAGTTGCTGGAGCAGTGCTGGTGTGACCCAGGGGGCATTACGCTTTTTGGCTTGAACCTTAGAGGAAGGGGCAAAGCTATCACACACATTGTTGAATGTGTGAGTGAAGTAGTCTAGGGCTTCATCCATAGTATGGGCATTGCTGATTGGGGACCAGTCATACTGAGTGAGCTGCTGCCTTAGCTTAGCGATGTCACCAGGTTTAAACCGGTGTTGGGTAAAACTGTTTGGGGTGTTTGTCGCAGACATGACCAGGTGAAGAGGATGGGGGAGTGATCGTTAAGGGAGTGTGGGAGTACCGCGAGGTTCGAGATTCTGTTTGGTCGATTGATGAGTAATAGGTTGAGCAGGGAGCTGGATCCATTACTTGGATTTAACCTGGTTGGCTGAGTAACTAACTGGGCCAGGTCTAGCGTGGCAAGGGAGTTCTTTATGGGGGAGGCTGAACTGGATAGGCAGTTCACATTAAGGTTCCCTAGAATGACGTGCTTGATTTTGGGGGGGGGGGTAGCTGATGTTATAGGTAGCCAGGGATTGAAAGGCTTGGGTTCGATTTCTTGGGGAAGGGGATGTAAGCCACAGTTATAGTTACAGGGGCTGTTGAAGGGTCTGGGGTGAGCTTTATCATCAGGGCTTGTGCTCAGTACTCCAGTGAGGGTGCCGGTGGGACTTGGCACTGCAGAGAGTCTTGGATGTAAAAAGCACAACCCCCTCCTCATTTGCTAATTCTGTCAGCTCTGTAAAGGATGTGGTCAGGGAGTGTGACAAAGGAATCTGGGGTGTTTTTTGACAGCCAGGTTTCTATTAGGGCTAAAATATCCGGCTGATGTTGCAGCATTCAGCATTGTAGGGTCACCATCTTTCTGGGCAGGCTGTAGATATTCATTGTGGCCATTCTGAGCCCCTGTTGTGAGGAGCTAGGATTGTGTGCAAGTCTCATCTGCCTAGGCCCCAGCCACAACACTGAAGCCTGCCAGTTTTGCCAAAAATTCAACCAGGCCACTCGGAGACGTTGTTAAAAAACACTGGAGAGTCACCTTTTGAAGCAGAAGTTGGTCACGATGGAAGAGGAGCTGCAGGCCAGGAGGTCTTCGGCCTCACTGGCACAGTCCTCCGGGGCCTCTTCTTTTTCTCAGAAGGAAAAATCCAGGAAGCACAAGCACTGGGACAAACACTGGGACCAGTCAGCTTCCTGCTCACGGTCGCCCCACAGACTGTCGACCATAATGGGGTAGTTCGGTTGGCCCCTTCAGCCCTGCCAGCCCTCTCTTCCTCTGGGCTCCTGGTGGCTCTGCTGCCTGCACTCATAGCTATCTCTGGTGGTGGCCCTTCGGGGCAGGGGACTTCATCTTCCACTCCTCAGCCCCTGATGCTCAGGCCCTTATCTTTGACAGGCTCTCAGCCAGGTGGCTTGGCCGGCATTGGTTTCTCGTGCATCGGTCCCTTCACCGTTGCCCCCCAGGCCATGGCGCTGCCTTTATCGGTTCCAGCTATTGATGGATGGATGGATGGATGGATGGATAGATACTTTATATAGCACCCCATCCCTGAGGCTCAGAGCACTGTACAGTTCTTAAAACACAACCATAAATCAACAAATTGACACTGCAGAGTAAATAACACAAACTGTATCTATCTAACTTAAATCAACCTTAAAATAAGACAGTCAGCAAAATGTATCATTTTCAATTATGTACCATCATACACTTGACAAAATAGAAATGTTTTCAGTCCTTTCTTGAAGGCTTCCACCAAGGGTGCCTCCCTCAGATAACTGGGCAGTGAGTTCCACAGGGCCAGCATGGCAACGGAGAAAGCCCTATCTCCTGACTGCCGCAGCCTAGTCCTGGGAACCACCAGGAGGCAACCCTCAGAGGAACGGAGACAGCAAGCTGGGCGATGAGGAACAAGGAGGTCTTGCAGGTAGTCTGGTCTCCGGCCATGCAGGACTTTATAGGTCGGTAATCTGATCTTGAAAGCAATCCTCCACCTCACCGGCAACCAGTGCAGTCCACGGAGAACAGGCATAATATGGTTGAATCTCGGTGCATCTGTCAACAGCCTGGCCACTGCATTCTGCACCAGATGCAGATGGCAGAGGTAGCCCCCAGGTACAGAGCATTGCAGTAATCCAGCCTAGACTTGATGAAGGCCTGTATTAAGGTGGCAAGGTCATCAGCTAGTATCGGGCTCAGATCCGGGCAATGTTTCTAAGATGATAGAAACCACTTTGGACAACAGCCAATACCTGAGCATCAAGTGTCAGATCATCATCAAGAACCACACCCAGATCCCTAACCTGAATAGAGGGGGTCAGGGGAACATCTCCCAGTCTAAGCCCAGGATCGTTCGCCAGCCCTCTTCCATCCTGACGGTGACCCAGATCCACAACAAATACCTCAGTCTTGTCAGGGTTAAGTTGTAGCCAGTTTTGAGTCATCCAGGTCTGGATTTTGACCAGTTAGTTGTTCAACACAGAGGCCTCCATCTAGTTTCCAGGTGCACAGGACAAGTATAGCTGGGTATCATCAGCATAGCAATGAAAACCCAGCCCATACTATCTGATAATGCCTCCCAACTATAGCATATACACTGTGAATAATAGATGTGACAGGAACAATCCCTGCAGAACTCCACAGTGCAGAGGTGTCTAGTTAGACAAGGATAACTCCATCATCACCCTCTTCACTCTGCCCATATGGTAGGACCTAAACCAATTGATGACCTTGCTAGTTAGTCCACACCAGTTCTGCAGCTGGTAAAATAACACCTCATGATCCATGGTGTCAAACATCTCAGAGAGATCCAAGAGAACCAAGATGGTATGCTCTCCCTCATCCCTCGCTATTAGGAGATCATTCAGTGCCTTCACCATGGCAGTCTTGGTGCTATGCCCAGGTCTAAATCCAGACTGGTAGCACTCAAAAGTTGCAAAGGAGGTGTGATGAGTCTCAAGCTGAATAGCCACCACTTTTTCTAAAACCTTCTCTAAAAAATGGGAGGTTTGAGACCAGTCTGTAGTTTGTGAGATACTCTGGGTCCAACAAGGGTGTCTTCAAAAGGGGCCTTACCACTGGGCCCGTTATGCATCCAGTCCTTGTAAAAGCATTTGTTACCAGACAGTGACCCTAATAAGACATTCTGGTAACAGTGCACATACTAAAACATTAAAAAAATGGAGTGTGGACTTCCGGTGACGTCACCAAGCCGAATGGCCACATAGGGAAGAAGCTCTAGCATACCCCACAAGTTAAATCTCCCGAATCTGATTTAGCAGAACTTAAAAACTACAGATATTGTAAAATATAATGACTGGGAGTAAAAACCAGGTGAAATCGTGCACTGGAAGACATCGGGACAGTATGGATGCACCCAGATCCGAAAAGAGGCCTACCCACAGTCGCAGCGCCTCTCCTGCAGACAGTATGGCTGGAGATCAGGACCCAGACACGGACAGGGAAAGCGAAAGATTATCCCAATCATGCTATGAGATGCTCTTATCAGAGATTAAAGCGTTGTTTCGTGCTGAAAATAAGAGAGAATTTTCTGCTTTGCAAAACAGGCTTACCGAGGTGGAGGAGAGGCTCGATCCTGCAGAGGAGGCATCAGGAGAGATGTCGGAGGAAACCCAATGCCTACATCAAGCGGTTGAGTTTTTAGTCGACCAGCACGAGTTGTTACAAGACAAGATAGTGGATTTAGAGGCAAGGTCCCACAGGGACAACCTTCGGATATATGGTCTTCCGGAAGATTCCGAAACTAGTAGAATGGAGGACTTCTTGTCGGACCTACTGAAGGACGTTCTTAGTCTCCCCCCTACCTTCCAATTTAAAATCGAAAGAGCGCATAGAGCCCTGTCCCAAAAACCAACAGACCAAGCAGCCAGACCCCGTTCAATTAACTTAAAACTATCCAGCTTCAGAGACAAAGAACTGATTTTAAAAACGGCGTGGTCAAAAAAAAAACATCACTTATAACTCTGCTAGGCTGCTGTTTGATAATGACTATCCCACAGAAATAATGAAGAAAAGAATAGCCTACGCACCCATCTTAAGAACCTTAAAGGAGAAAGGAATCCGATTTCAAACACCTTATCCTGCTAAGCTCCGAGTTTTTTGGGAGTCCGGGACTGAATTGTATTCGTGTCCTGAGGAGGTAACTCCGGAACTAAAGAAGAGAGGTTGGTGTCCCCAGTCCGGTGCAACAAGAAAGGCTTCTCCTCGCCAAGGCTGGCAGAGCACAAGCAATAATTAAGAGGCTTAGGGAAACGAGGAGGATTTTGATCAGTACAACAAATCAAAGAGTTCATTAGAAATAAGCAAACCCCCTCCAAAGAAACTGATATGGACACTCAGGACCTGAACACCTGAACGGCCCAATGGGCTGCCTTTTCTTGAGCTCAAGGCATCTTGCTTCTGTCTCTCTTTATTCTGAGAGGACTGCGGTACCAATGGGGGTAGCTGGAAGATAAGTACTGTTCTTCCTGATATCTTTTCTTTGGTTCTTTCATCTCTGGAAAAACCGAGGACATACTCTGGTCTTACTCTCAGTTATAGTCTATGTTGATATCTTTAAACAGTTCAATCGATATGGACTTGATTCATGTAGTAAGGATACACAAGTTTTAATTGCTATAGCGCACTCAGTTTCTTTATTCAGAGGTGGGCTATGCTAGTAATATGCTCTACATGCATACTCCCCTATTTGCGGTGATACCAGCTGCTTTTTTTTTTTTTTTTTCTGGCCACTGTCAGAGGAAACCATAGGGCTTCGGCCTGAGGGTTTCCCGCTTGTTGGTTGACGTTCTTGTTATTCGACCCCGAGGCTGTGAGGGGTCAGGGAGGCCTGACCAAGATGGAGGTCACAATTCCTCCCATGGGTTCCCGCCCCGTTTTTGGGTCTGAGTTCTCTTTTTCCGGAGAGGTAGTTTCTATGCTCTCAAGTTTTGGAAGTGCTATTGTAAATAGGTTTAAAAGTGTTTACTGTGTTAAAGTTAAGTATTATTTTAATTTTGGAAATGTGCACACGATGTCTACCAGGTTTACTTATAGTTGTCTACAGTTCATATACCTACTACAGAAGATGAAATCTCCACATGTGGTCCAACTGGATCCTAATAGTTTAGAAAGGGACAAATTCCTGATATTTCTAGGATGGGTTTGGGTTCTTCTTATAACTTTTCGCTGCTTGGCCCGATCAGCTATAATTAGCATACCAGTGCATTATGAGTAAAGCCTCTACAGTCAGGGTATGTTCACATAATGTCAATGGCTTAAACAACCCCATAAAGAGATACAGGGTGATTTCGTCTCTTAAAAAATTAAAGCCCACTTTCCTCCTGCTGCAGGAGACATTTAAGCAAACTTGAACACCAAAAACTTGCCAAATGTGGTTTCTCTACTATAGTGGCTTCCGTATATGGGAGTGGGAAGAGAAGAGGAGCTGTGGTCTTGATCCCTAAATCTGTTCCCTTTTGTCTCATAAACTCTTACTCAGACCCAGAGGGAAGACTTGCAATTGCTGTGGGTTGACTGGAGGAACAGGACATCACCCTGGTCTCCCTGTATATACCCCCTGGGGAGGGACCAGAAATAAGAAAAATGCTGCTCCAAAGGGTTATGGAGAGGTCTAGAGGAGTAATGGTAATGGGTGGGGATCATAATTTAACAACTTCTTATCTGGACTCTTCCAGTAGGAAACCGTTTAAGAAATCTCCCACACACCGAGCAATGCAGACCTACATTTCCGAAGCTCACTGGGTAGACCTCTGGCGAACTCTACACCCCAAAAGAAGAGAGTATACACATTATTCTGCTCCCCATAAAGTGTACACATGTATAGATTATTTTCACATGTCTAAAGAACATTTATACAAAATGCAAAGTTGTACACAAACTCCGACAGTATTATCGGATCACTCAATCCTTACATTAAATATGACCTGGGAAAGAGAAAAAATTAATTCCTTATGGAGGTTTAATAATTATTTGCTGAATTTAAAGGATTTCAGGAAAATGATACAGCAAAAAATTAAACAAATCCTTGACGATAACAAAAGACAAGGAACAAATACAGGAATACTATGGGATACCATCAAAGTAGTTTTAAGAGGTGAGATAATTAAATATGCAGCCCATTACAAAAAAGATGCAACAGCAACGATTAGATAACCTGCAGCAGCAATTACAAAGTTCACAGACCTTGCATGCCTCTGGGGATGGGGGAGTATACCTCCTCTTGCAAGCCACCAGAGATCAGATCCAAGCAATCTTAGATATCCGTACCGAGTAAGCTCTACAACTTATTAAGCAAAAATATTATGAAGGGGGCCCAAGAGCCACCCGTCTGTTAGCTCACAGACTTAGACAACACAAATCCAGATCCAACATTACCAAAATAAGAGATCCGGATACTAGGAGGGTGGTTACTCACCCCAAGGAGATTGAACAGGTTTTTCAGAAATATTACAGCTGCCTATATGGTACGGAGAGAGGGGGGAATCTCTAGGGGTGGAGGCCTTCCTGAAGGACCTTAACCTCCCGAGGAGTTCTCAGGAACAACTACAATTTCTGGAAAAAACAATCTCCCCGATAGAACTAGACCAAGTAGTAGTGGCTCTTAAAACAAATAAGAGTCCCGGTCCAGATGGCTACACTGGTGATTTTTATAAGGCCTTCAGGGGAGATCTGTCCCCTACCCTCTTGGAGGCTTGTAGGAGTGTACAAAAGGGGGAGCCAACCCCTGACTCATGGCGATATGCTTATATATCCAGCATACCAAAACCAGACAAAGATGCCACATCCTGTTCCTCGTACAGGCCTATTTCAGTTTTAAATATTGACTGTAAAATCTTTGCCTCTATAGTTTCCAAGAGATTTGAAACTTTCCTCCCGGAAATAATAGACTTAGACCAGACGGGGTTTATCTCCGGACGTCAAACACAGGACAATATAAAGAGAACCCTTCACCTTCTGCACAGGGTGAGGTGTGAGGGGTCCTCGTTCCTATTACTTTCGTTAGACGCAGAGAAGGCGTTCGACCGGGTCGAATGGCCTTTCCTGTGGGCAGTACTCAAAAGAGTGGGAATACCCCTGTCGGTCATTAAATTAATAAAAGCAATGTATGCAGATCCCAAAGCTTATGTCCGGATAAATGGTTCCTTCTCGCCCCCCATTTCACTTTCCCATGGCACCAGGCAGGGATGCCCCCTCTCCCCACTGCTATTCGCAATATACTTGGAACCTCTCGCACAGGCCTTGAGACAGGAAGTGGGGCTAACTGGGGTAGAGGTCACCTCATTATCTCATAAACTGGCACTATATGCTGACGACCTCCTCATATATATGACTGACCCTGAAAATTCTCTCCCCCCCTCCCCGGGATAAGCTAAAGGGATTCGGGGCAGTATCTGGGTATAAAATTAATGAAGCCAAGACTGAAGTTTTGGCCTGGAACTTTACCCCGAGGGCAGAGCTGAAGCAAACTTATAGTTTTTGATGGGATTTAAAAAGTATTAAATACCTTGGTGTAAATATTGGTCTCTCTTCTGAGGATCTGTTTACTTTGAATTATTCCCCTTTCTTGATCAAGACATTTGCAGACTTGGACAGGTGGGGGGTTCTCCCTTTGTCCCTGCACCAGGGGATGGAGGCTATCAGGCTGGTGATTCTTCCCCGCTTTCTATACTTGGCCCAGACTCTCCCAACGCAGATGCCAGACGCCTTTTTTAGAACACTACAGAAGAAAATTTCAACTTTTATTTGGGCGAACCGAAAACCGAGGATTAGCCTCTCTGTGCTGCAACTTCCCAAACAGAAGGGGGGGTATGTCACTGCCTAATTTCAGACTATATCATCAAGCTTCCCAATTAAGAATACCACTATATTGGATGGATAACAGCTATGTAGCCAAATGGAAATTGGTGGAGGTACAGGAGAATGAACTTGGCGACTTGTGCCGTACCCTGCTTTCCTTTCCCCCGTCATTAAATTGCAGAATGCCCCCAATCCGTACACCCAATCTACGCTGAGGTGTTGGCTTAGGGTACTGGCATCCCGGGAATTTAAGCCCTGGAGGCCTGCCTTGTTCTCTCTGCCATACTTGGATGCTTTCCTCCCTGGCAAACTTGACAAGGAATATCTCAGATGGCAGGAGAAAGGGTTACATTTGGTTTATCATTTCATGCCTAGGGGCACAATATTATCCCTAACAGACCTGACCCAAAAGTATGACATCTCCTATCGGGACAGAGTCAGGTATTTTCAGACTAGGAATTACCTCCGTTCTCTGGGCACGGTGCGGTGGGGGGGGGTTCCCCCTCCTGGCCTGCTGCTGATTTTCTTGGCAGCCATAGAGGGGAGGCTGACCCCACCTCATATAATTTCGGTCCTTTACAAAGCTCTCCATTCGCTCCAGGGTATGCTCACAGATAAAGTAAGGACTACCTGGGAAAAAGACTTAGGGAATGAATTAACATTATCATCAACAAATGAAATCAGACTGGCTTTTGAATTGGATGTGCACTTTAATGTTTTTTAAATTTTGTATATTTATTTTAGATTTATGTTTTCTATATGTAACAGACAAGTTTGTTTCTGTTGTAAAATGAATATAATAAAGAATAATAGTTCAAAAAAAAATGGAGTGTGAATCAAATCAGTTGGCAGTGGCAAAAGCAATAGACAGAGTGATAAGCAACTTAAAGGGCTTTTGAGAACTGCATATTTTGTTGCTGAAAATGAACTGCCTAGCACAATGTTTGTCCAATGTGTTCAGTTTCTGAAGGAAATGGAATGTCCATTCCAGAAAGACTTCAAAGCAGATGGGGCTTACGGCACCTACATGAATGCAGCTGGACTGTCCGAAATGTATAAGGCCATCGCACAGACCATGGTGGAGAAGCTGGATGATGCTGTGAAGTATAGCCCAGTGGTAAGCTTGATACTGGATGAGTCCACAGACATTAGCAACAGCAAGAGACTCATAGTTTACATACAATACTTAGCAATACCCCATGTATTCTCTTTTACTGCAACATAGTGATGGAAAGGCTGAAACTTTTAACGGGGCACTTCATCAACTTCTGAATGATGAGGGTATTTAGTGGTAAAAAAGTTGCTGCTGTCTGTACTGATGGAGCATCATCAGTTCTAGCTGATTGTCATCAAGGTGTAGTGCAAAAACTAAGAACTGATTATAACCCTGAACTGACGAGTACACTGTATAGCTCATTGGTTGGCCTTGTGTGCCAGTGATGCAGCTCAGTCCATGGAACAATTGAAAAAATATCAACTAAATTTGTGGTTCATTTTCACTTTCTACAGTAGTTCTGCTGTTAGAAGCAACAAATTGCATGAACTACAGATACAGATGGAAGAACCAGTTCTGAAGCACTGTCAGCCTCCTGCAGTTCAGTGGCTGTCCATGTATGGTGCAGTGTCTGCTGTGTGCAGGACTCTTAAATCATTAAGAGATGTGTTAGAATATATGTCTTCTTCCAAGTCACCCGATAGTGATAAAGCAAAAGGACTGTTGCTATCTGTACATCACTTTAACTTTGTGGTTCTTTCTCACATTATGCTGGACATCTTGTCACATACTATGTCTCTTTTAAAACATTTCCAAAGGGAAAATCTTGATTTCTCCACTGTGCTACCAATGGTTACAAGTATTAATGAGGCTGTAAGGTCTTTAATTGAAAACCCATGTCCCATCAGAGAGACAATTTTTCTATACTGATCTTGAAGGCAATAAATACAAAGGTGCTAAACTCTTTGATATTCATACTCGGAGACCAGCTTTTGACAACTTAAAAAGCACATACATCAGTGCTTTAATTAATGAACTGGGTGGACATTTCCCCCAAGAGACCTTAAACATACTAAACTGTTTCTCCATTTTATAACCCAAGAGAGCTGCAGCATTGAAACAACAATATCCAGACAATTTCAGTACGTTTAGTGAAGACTCTCTAGGCAGAATACTGAAGCACTTCCACTTTTCTGACCTGGTTACAGAATCTGCAACAAGGGAATTCCTTTTAGTAAAACAGATCATGATCTCAAAGATTACTACTAGTCTGTATCATTCCAGCAGTTTGCTGAAGTTGAACTGAAAGAGCATCCAGATTTGTTTCCAGAGTTTGAAAAAGCTGTATCAGATTGCAGTGGTCATACTTGTGGCTAGTGTAGAATGTGAATGTGGCTTTAGTACTCAGAACCAAATAAAATCCAAGTTCAGGAACTCTCTGAACAATAAAAACTTAGCAAATTTAATGATAATCTCAGAACTGGGTGGCACCAGATGAACTATAGATTTCGAACGAGCTGCACACAGACAGCGAAACATGAGCAGAAGAAAATAGTTAGGCCTCGGGCTATTTCACTCACCAGACCAAGAGTGGGTGCCAATTGAAAGAGCTACTGTGTGCCTAAAACTGGTATTAGTTTTTAAAAGCAGTCAGCTATTACCTTTTATATCCGAGGTACTTTTTCTTTTCCCTTTGGTCAATTAGAAGGCTGTTTACCTGGTGTTAGTAGGTGTGATGCATGGAACAACACTTAGCTTGGCAGCTGACAATATCGATCTCTATGGCCCCCCACTACATCATCAGCATTGTGACCTCACTGGCACACCACTACTGCTTAGGAACAGCCACTCAGTGACCCTCGGGTCAGTCAGCTCACTGTCAGTGAGATCAGAATGCTGATGATGTAGTGAGGGGAAGGCATAGAGGTAGATATGCCAGCTGCCAGATCTGAGAGCTGTTCTACACATACAGCACAATATTATCACAATAGAAGACTATCTAATGAGCAAAAGGAATATGAAAAAATACTTCAGAAATAAAAAGTTACACATGACTACTTCTTAAAAATCATCCATTCTAGGCTGAGTACCTTGCCACTAACAACACTCTCTAACGCATGCAGTCAGGTTTTAGAAAACAGCACTTGACTATCTCGTCCTTGATGCGGGTCACTGACTATTATCTCAGTGATGGACCAGAGTCATATTACTGCTGCCATATTCATAGACCCGGCAAAGGCATTCAATTCTGTCTACCACCCCCTCCTGCTATATAAACTAAAAATCTGCGGGTCCAGCAGCTCCAACTATTAACTGGTTCAACTCCTATCTACAAGATAGGCAGCAATCTGTCCAAATAGGCAACATACTCCCCCCCCCCTTCCTGTCCTTACTGGGGTCCCTCAAGGCTTCATACTTGGCCCCATCTTAGTCTCCCTATTTATTAACTACATCCCCTCTGTCTACAACTCCTCCCACATGCATATGTACACTGACAATACCATCATCTTTACCTCTAGTCCATCTACCATCAACAGGCAAGCCCCTCTTCAACAAGATTTCAGTAGAGTGCAGACTTGGTTTCTAACAAACCAGCTAAAACTCAATACCAAAAAAAAAGTTTCCATGACGTTCAGCATTAGGCAAAAACTGGCTACTCTCCAGTCTACCCCAGCTTTCTCTACATTGGATGGCTCACCTCTAGAGATGGTCCCAGCTTTTAAATACTTATGGGTCTAGCTAGATAACCAGTTAGATTTCACTACCCGCATAGACACCATCTGTACAAAACTCCATCCTAAGCTTGTAGTCCTGTATCGTCACAAAGACAGTCTCCCTCTCCCCCACTTGTTGGGAGTTTGTAACAAAAATTATTCTACCTGTCTTTGATTATGCAGACGTGGTCTATGGCACTGTACCAGCCTCGTCCCCCTCTAGACTGGACACACTCCTTAATTCTTTCTACCATTTCACGGCCACTACCTCTCCCCTCACTCACCACTGTCTTCTCTATTTTGCTCTCTCCCTGGCACCACTATCTTACAGAAGGATGGTTCACTGTGCCTCCCTTTCTGCCAAGTTCTGGTTTGGGACTGTCTCCCCCCCCACCTCTCCTACTGCCTCTCTCAACAAACACCTCAACATACTCCCTTCTTCACAGAGGCCAACATACTTTCACTATCCCTCACCCCCATTCTACTGTTGGCCAGTCCACTTTCTCCTATCATCTTCCCCTACTCTGGAACAAACTTCTCTCTGATCTTCAACTATCCACCTCTTTCTCTTCTTTCAAAAGACTCCTCAGACTTCTCCCCCTCCCCAGTGTTCACAGTGCTCTACAATAACCCAACGCTACCTGAGCTGCCTCCTCCCATGTATGTCAGAGCCTTGCAGTTTACCTCTCCCGACTCCCTCATGCCCTGGTTGCTGGGTAGAGTACTCTGCTCCTGTTGTAATAGTTTGAGTTTCCTTCCTATTTGTTACTGGTCTGTCCTACTCCTCAAGTTTTTAGCAATGTACCTGTATTGTGATTATTTTCTGTATTATGAATATTTGTATCTTATCTGGACTTGTATACTGTGTACTCTTCATTATTTTGTACAAATGTTTTATTATGTGTTTCCCTTACCCTAGGTCATACCTGGAAAAGATACTTGGTGTAGTGTGCCTTTTCTGGTTACCAAATTTTAAATAAATAGAATAAATAAATAAATAAATTTGTATTATTTTCCTGTCGGTTTTAGTGCCACTGGCTCTTTAAGTTTATGGGAGGGAGGTTTTAGCTCAGTATTTTGGGTTTCATTCAGCTGCTAAATTAACTGACTGTTCTGCTGAGTTTATTACTGTCCATTGTGCCTGACGTTCACGTTCTGTTCTGAAGCCCTGACAAAAACAAAGAAGAAAGAAGACACCAAATTATAAGTACAATGTTTATTAGCACTCACATCAGCAAATGAAATATCAGTTTTTTAGGAGAAATTCCCCCTAAAATGCCTCCCTCCCCCCATAAAAATTTGGTTTCCTCCATTTGGTAGATCCTGGGGGGGGGGTTCCCCCCCCCCAGAGCCGTTTGACAGGGTTGAATAAGGCCCTGTCCTATTTGTTATGCAGAAAGGGTTAAATGCACGGATCTGTTCTATCCTCTCCTTTTCTGTCTCGTCTGTTTGGTTGCACAACCAAATGTTCTTGTGAGACCTAGGAATTGATCATTCTCACGGTCTTGTGATTCTCCGCCTATCACTATCTCTCTGCCTTCCCTTGCTGTTTCTGTCTTTTCTTCCCCCTTGCATATCTGTGGTTGAAAAAATGATATGCAAATCTTTATGTGAAACGACGACAAGCCAGAACTGAATTTTAAGCCCTGTTGGCTTTTCTTCATGCATTCGTACGGCTTTGTTCACTAGTGTTTTTACAACATTTTCAATTTAATAACTTGCAGGGAATTTCTTTGCTCATTTTGTGTCTCAGTCAATTTCTCCTGCATTCCTTCATATGTTAAACATTTGGTACAATAATATCTCTGTGCATTTATGTGTGCTGACTTCTCTGCCTACATCCTGCATTCTGTGCACTGGACTATTGAACCCTTCCTACACAGGAGGTTTAATAAATCCCCAGTTGGGTCCTTGGCATTAATTTCTATTGTGATAATAGATAGAATCAGTGGTACCTCAGTAATAACATATAGGGATTGTGGCCTTCTTCCTGACTTCTCCAGTTGATGCCACAGATGCCTTTGCCCTGCGGCGTGTCATGTCTACCTGCAGTTACTGCTGCTTACTGGGGCAGTGCACTAAATAGGGCTGAAACCAGAAGTGATTCACTTCCTGTTTTCAACTCAGTGCTATTGCACAAAGGTACAAAAACATGTCTTTAAAAAGCCTTTATAAGAGCTGGCCCAGTGGCGCTGAGGGTTGAGGCACTGGATGCCACACCTCTCGTCACTCCGGCGACCCGGGTTTGGCAACAAGCCCGGGCCACTGGGGATCGGCAGGGGGAGAAGAGATTGAGCATTTGTAGGACAGCGCTCTCTTCTCCGGGGAGGTTTGGAGATGTGATCGCTAGTGTAGTGACCTCTGGTGGCTGTCGGGGGCGCCGACTAGCGATGTGACGAAAGTAGGAGGCGGAGTTGCGGCATTACATTGTCTTGATAAGCCGCACTCCGCAGGGGGGTTAGGGAATGTGGCAAAAAAAGTAGAGAAAAACCCCATTTCCTGGGGATAGATGAAGGCACCCTGTCTGCCCAACAGCCCACACTTCCAATACTGGGCCATCTCCTCTCCAAGGGGCCACTTGTGTTTGCCAGGCACTTTGCCCGATAAGGTACAATGCCCTGGGAGGATAGGGCCACCCTACCTCTGGAGGGTTCAGACCCGGAGGTGGTGCTCGGTGGCATGAGGGAGAGGGACTAGTCACAGAGGAAGGTAGAGACTGGGTATCCAGGGTTGCTGGAAGGAGTTCTCCAGGGAGTGGAGATAAAGAGTTAAAAAAAAAAAGCCTTTATAAGGCTACAGTAGCACCCTTTAGTGCCTAAATGTACCCCCCCCACACACAGGGACCTATTTAAAATATGTTCCCAGTGCATTTGCTTTGGACAGGTCAGTGGTCCTGTTCATCCTCATCTGCCAGTCCTCCAGTATTGCACCCACCACCACACAAAGCCACAGAGCTCACAGTGAGCTAAACACATTTTTTTGTAGTTTTTTAGCTGTTTTTTTTTTAGAGTTCAAGAGAGAGACATAGATGCTGCTAAGAAGGAGATTCCAGTGCTTAGGATGTAGATTTTCTGTGCTAGTGACAGTCCACATAGTTTGCTCTCACAGCTCCCACTCACTGGGGCTGTGCACTAAATAGGGCCAAAACAAGAAGTGACCCACTTCCTGTTTCCAGCTCAGAGTTATTACACAACGGTACAAAAAAGAGATTTTAAGAAGCCTTTATCAGACTATACTAGCACCGTGTAGTATCTAAAAGTGTTCCCCACACACAGGTACCTGTTTAAAAATATGTTCCCAATGCCTTTGTTTAGGAGAGAACAGTGGCCCTTGTCCTTACTGGTCTGCCAGCCCTCCAGTATCCCAGTGACCTCCACAAAAGCCACAGAGCTCAGAGTGAGCTAGATGCATTTTTTTTATAATTTTTTAGCACTTTAACATTTTTAGTTAGAGAGAGAGAGAGAGACACTGCTACTCCGGGTGTGTGTTGGTGGTGGTGGTGGGGGGGGATTCCTGCACTTAGGGGGGGTTGATTTTCTATGCTAGCGACAATCCACACAATTTGCTTTTACAGCCATTGCTCACCGGGCCTGTGTGCTAAATAGGGCTGAAACTGGAAGTGACTTGCTTTCTGTTTCTGGTTTGCTGCTATTGCACAAAGGTACAAAAATAGTTTTTAAACAGCATGTATAATGCCAAAGTAGTAACCCTTTAGTGCCTAAATGTGTCCCCACACACAGACCTGTTCAACATATGTTCCCAATTCCTTTGCTTAGGGCAGAACAGTGGTTCTGTCCTTCCTGGTCTGCCAGCCCTCCATTATTTCAGCCATCACCACACAAAGCCACAGAGCTCAGAGTGAGCTAGACATGGAACTTGTTTTGTAGTTTTTTAGCTGTTTTTTGTGTTAGAAATACATGTTGGTGTGTGTATGAAATTTCTGCACATATAGGGTAGATTTTCTATGCTAATGATACTTCACACAGTTTGCTTTCACCATCATTGTATCACAGCAACCTTAGCTTGGGAAGAAAAATGGTGCCCCCCCAACTGGTAGGATGACAGCTAGCCTGCAATAGACCCCACACCACCAACTAGGCACCCACCTCCACACTGGATCCTGACTCTGTCGGGGAAGTTGGACTCCCCGGAATGCCACCATGGGAGGAATGTCATGAGGGAATAGAAGGTTGGGCTAACCATCTAGGGAAGGCAGGTGATGGGGCTGGTTGAGTGCTCGGGACAGATGAGAGTGGGTCAGCAGTAAGTGAATAAACATAGAGTTGATGGATAAACAGAGATGAGGGAAAAAAATCTCCTTGGATAATGTACCATCTAAGCCTCTAGATAGCTTGGCACGTAGGATAATGAACTAACCACACATGCTTGTTTATAACAGTATATTGTACATTATTAACATGAAAACTGGATCATCTTTTTCCAGCATTTGCCTTCTTTGACAGCTTGTCTACACCAGACACAGTCATCCTCTGCTTTTTGACATCTCATTTTGTTGCTGTGGCTGTGAAAGTTTGTTATGATTTAGTAAAAAAGAAGATTTGATGTCAGATGCAAATAAGCAAGCAGAGCAGATGAAGTCTAGGCCTACTTATCTTGTTTTCATGCTAAAGTGCATAGCTTCTATGAAAGAGGGAAACTAAATACAGAAAACATACTTTCAAAATTTCCCCGGTGACATCTGTGGCTCTTTAAATTCCATCTAGACAACCACTAGAAATGGGCTGAAGAGAAATCAGTGAAGTGTCTCATTCACTTGTTATCCCAGTATCAAAGGTAGCCCACTAAACCAGTGTCTGCACAGTAGGGCCACTGGATGTATGAAAAAAAAAAAGTCCAGCACTCACCACCTACATGTGAATAACGCAGGCTCTCAGTTTATTCAGGTGCTAGGTAAAAACACATCCTGATGCATTTTGGATACAATCCTTTGTCAAAGAATGACGTTTTTGATGTTCTTTGACAAAGGATTGTATCCAAAACACATCAGGATGTGTTTTTACCTTGCACCTGAATAAACTTTGCCATTTTTTGACACTGTTCCTGAGAGGCTCCGTTATTCACATATAGGCGGTGAGTGCTGGAATTTTTTGTTTTCGTACATCCAGTGGCCCTACTGTACAGACACTGGTTTAGTGGACTACCTTTGATACTGGGCTAACAAGTGGATAAGACACTTCACTGACTTCTCTTCAGCCCACTTCTAGTGGTTGTCTAGATGGAATTTAAAGAGGATTTTTTTGGTTTTGCTCAATGCAAAGCGATTCTTATCACCCCATCCCAGTGCTGTATCCTGTCTGTAATTCCACTGGTTGTACAGTAGACAACCTGTGTGCTGAAACAGGCAGCCCACAATTGAATAACTACACGTATTCCAGGCTACTGAACTACCCATTTTGCTATACCCATCCTCTTTATTAGATACCGATTTATTCATTTGTTCACTCATTTTGTTCACTGGATAAGTTCACGAGAGTCTGGAACTACATTTACAGGAACTACCTGGACAGGATACACACATAAGACAGGCAGTACAAAAACATCAGAAATGTGATAAAACAATACAGTATGGTCATGCAGATAGCATACAATACAAGCAGAGTAAGTATATAATACATATTTGTACAAGTAGTGCAATACAAATTAAAAAGTGCAATACCAAGTTTGTTAGAAACATGGACTTGTAACCCTGAGGCTAGTACACCCATAAGGATAGGATGGGGAAAAAGAACTTAGGGAATTGTTTGACGATCATCTTTGGGAATGAGCACAGGATCACATTCATAAAATCACATTCTCTCACTCATGGCATCAACAGGCTTTGAAAATTCAAATTAGATATTTTTGTACACCAGCAATTCAAGCAGAATTTAAGACAATTGGTGCTGGGTGTTGGAGGCAGTGTGGTGAAATACGGCAACTCATACCCATATCTTGTTAATGTACTGCAAGCTAGTTCTATTTTTAGGAAAGTGTTTAAAAAGCAGACTGCAGAAACTGTTATAGATGCTGAACCTCTGGCTTTACTTGTTTCTTGGTACACAGATGCGATAAACTCTTGTGGCAAATGCATATTAATATTTTATTAATCGCAGTGAAAAAGACAAAACTTTGGCTTGGTGTTCAAATTCTAACATTGGGACAGTGGCAGGAAATTGTTAACTGAATGTATAGAATGAAAAAGATTTCAACTCAACTGACTCAAAAGTTTCTTCAGTTTTTGAGGAAGTAGACTAGGTGAGATGGACAGATTCTATGTTACAGGGACCAAGATTATTTGTCCCTTAGGCTAATAATATTGGTTATTCCTCAGAATAGATGTACTCTGCCTCTTCCTTTGGCTCCACAGACAGCCTCCAAGGAAGGAAAAGGAAGAAACTTAAAAAGGTAAATGAATCAGCTTGGCACATGTTGCTCCTATAATCTACTGTTGCTAGACTGATTAAATATTTAATTTTCATAGTTTCACAACTTTCTTGGTTACACATTTAAAGAACAGGTGTTTATTTCTAATAAATTGACAACTGATTATTTTATTTATTGTATTGTTATGTGTTAGTAATTACTTTATACTTTTACAGTAAAATATTTGTTAGAGTTGTGAAATAGCTGGGTTTTTATCTTTGCTTTTTACACTGCCAGTAAAAAAAGAATTTGGTGGAATTCAGATATTGTGATGTCAGAAACTGCCTGCCATTTAGGAGCCCAGTGTATTTAAATGAGAAACTAAACCTATTTATCTATCTTTGTCAAAAGAACCCCAGTAGGTACTTCTTTCAGCTACAAACTTTGACTTTTGTAAGTTTGCACTATTGTGGTCCATTTCTATGATTTTACAATTTTTCAATAATTGGCTTCTCTTTTCTTCTCCCAAGTAAAATCTGGTTATGAAGAAAATGACATCTGCTAAACTATAACAAAATATCACTATTATCAAAAAACACATTTTTATATTACATATATAATATTTTTGTGGTAGAAAACGTCATTTCTCTATACCAATCTGAGAACAGATTTGCAGTTTCCTATTGAAATACACTGCCAGCATTGCCAGTAAAATCTTTCTGACATCATAATACAAGAATCCAACTGGATTCTTTTTTTGCTAGTAGTTAATAAAATACAAACAAAAATTGTGAAAAGGAAAGTAAAGAATCAAATAAAGGCAAACAAAATTGTTACAGAGGCATCTAAAGGCCCCAAACCTTCATTCTTTAAGATGCACATCCTTACTAAGCACTTGCTCTTTAAGTTGTCCATAGAGGGGTAAAATTAAAAATACTGAAAGATGTGAATAAGAGTTTTGTGATAATAGCTAGACAGGGACATTTCTGCTTTTAAATAATAGGACTAGATAATAAACAATCTGGTGTTCATGAAAAAGTACAGTTTCAATATTATTAACTGTACTAGTACTTTCATTTCTCTCATTGTATATAAATAATCAATAAATATAATGGTTCTGTATTAGTTGACAGGGAGTACTCTGCATGCAGTATTATGTGTTACGAAACTGCAATAAAATTCTAATTAAAAAAAGTGCATTTGTAGCTGCAAATTATTCTTTTAACTGATGTTTACATAGAGGATGTGAAATGATTACTCTCAGATAAAAGGGGATAGTTCTCCACATTCTAAGAGCATTTGCTGCAGATGAGTTCTGCCACTTCTTGGTCCGAACAAAAGGAATATCAAGAAGATTTTCTTTAGCTGAGAAGGCGTTAAAATTACCATGAAATGGCTTCAGTAGATCTCCCTAACAGGCAGGAGCATCACCAGTCAAAGGTTGACGTACACATATGGCCATAGCATATTTGGATTTTAGATTGCTTGGTAACCAGTTTAATTTGAGGTGCAGGTCATGTACAGTGGCGATCATACAAAAGTTTATAGGTACTGAGGTATTAGGTACCTTGAGGTACTGCTGAGGCACTCAAGTTAAATTTGCATTGACTGTAATGTGATTCTGCCTAAGTACCACCGAGGTATATCTCAGTACTGATGAACTTTTGTACAATCACCACTGTAGGTGTTTTTTTTGGTCAGAAGGCAGTGTAAACCTCCCAGTCTTGTACAGTACACATCTTGTCCTACTCTTAATTACAGATGTTTGATCACAGATAATTAAACTACAATCTAAGACTGGTAACGTACAGTACAGGTGAGGGATGGCTAAATGGGATTCTACTGTTAACGCAGCTTTGTACTCTATAAAGAATCCCAAGTTTTGGGTGTGTTATTTTGGTAGTATAATCCCAGTGTTTTTTTTTATTCCCAGAGTTCTTTATTTATTATTTATTTTATTTTGAAAAGTTTCACCAGGAAAGGCATACTGAACTGCAATAGCTCATTTCCAGATACGTCCTGGGGGGAAGGGGAAGGGGATACAGAATAGAATACAGATATAAACTAAGTCATACATAAATCAAAATAAAATCAGGCTGAATTAGGCATGTTTGTGGAAAGACAGGCAGCACTTCCCAGTAGATATAATCTACATATATGTATAAAAACATACCAACATAGAAGTTGACAACAGATAAGGACCACAAGGCCCATTCAGTCTGTCCATTTTTTCTACCTTATGAATGTGCCACAGGCCTTTACTCTGTCAATGGCCTATTTATTCATACTCATCTGTATTGCTCCCTTATGCCTATCCCATGCCTGTTTGAAGTCCTGCACTGTATTCATATCCACCACTTCCTGAGGTAGGCCATTCCATGTATCCACCACCCTTTCTGTGAAAAGGAACTTCCTCACATTTCCCCTTAATTGGCCTCCCTCTAATCTCATGCTGTGTCCTCTTGTCCTGTTGTTTTTCTTATATTGAAACATGTTAGACTCTTTCACCTTGTTAATGCCCTTAAGATATTTGAATGTTTTGATCATATCACCTCTCCCCCACCCTTTGCTCTAGGGTATACATACTGAGCTCCATTAATCTGTCCTCATATGTTTTCTGATGCAGTCCCTGCACCATTTTGGTTGCCCTTCTCTGGACTGCCTTAATTTTGTTAATGTCCTTGTGCAGGTGAGGCCTCTAGTACTGCATTCAGTACTTCAGATGGGGCCTAACCAGTGTCTTGTAAAGAGAGATTATTACCTCCCTCTTATGACTTGTGATACCCCTACTAATACACTCCAACATCCCTCTAGCCTTACCTACTGCTTTAGTGGTCTGCTTGGATGATTTATGGTCATTTCTGATGATGATGCCTAAGTCTCTTTTTTCCCTTGTGATTGCCAACAACTCCCCTCCCAGCCTATAGGTAGCTTCAGGGTTTCTCCTCCCTATGTGCATGATCTTGTACTTCTTTGCATTAAACCCCAGTTGCCACTCTTCAGACCATTTTATCAGTTTTTCCAGATCTCTTCTCATTCTGTCCACCCCATCTGGATCATCTACACTGTTGCAGATCTTGGTGACATCTGCAAACAGGCAAACCTTCCCCTTCAGTCCATCTGCAATGTCATTGATGAAGATATTGAAGATGACTGACCCCAAGACTGATCCCTGAGGTACCCCACTTGTGACTTGCATCTCTTCTGACTGTATATCATTTACCACCACTCTCTGTTTTCTGTCCGTCAACCAGTTTGCCACCCAGTTGACTAACGTCTCACCCACCCGAGCCTACCTAGCTTATTAATCAGTCTTCTATGTGGAACAGTATTGAAAGCTTTGCTGAAGTCAAGGTAGGTGACATCAACTGCACCCCCTTGGTCCACCACTCTGGTTACCCAGTCAATGAAATCTATGAGATTAGTTTGACTGGGCCTTCCTGTTGTAAACCCATGCTGTCTTGGATCCTGTGCTCCTATGGATTACAAATGTTTCACTATCCTTTCCTTAAGGAGTGCCTCCATAATCTTGCCCACTACTGAGGTAAGTCTGACTAGTCTGTAATTCCCTGCCTCCTCCTTGCTGCCACTTGTGGAGAGGGATCACATGAGCCCCTCTCCAGTCTTCTGGGACCTCTCATGTGCTCAGAAACTCACTAAACAGTTCTTCTAATGGCTCTGCTAGTTCCATCCTTAGTTCCTTTAGTACCCTGAAATGTATGCCATTCAGTCCCATTGCCTTGTCCACCCTGAACTTAGCAAGCTCTTATGGGACTCTTTCTTTTGTGAAGGGACTTGTGAACACCTTCCTCCCCACTGTGTCCATGGTGCTGAGTTGAGCTACCTTCTCCTTAGTAAATTCTGAGTAGAAACCACATGTACATATACACACATCTCTGTTATTATTCATAAATGTATGCACTAACATAATAGTCATATATATATATATATATATATATCTAT
Source organism: Neoceratodus forsteri (assembly GCA_016271365.2). Classification (NCBI taxonomy): domain Eukaryota; kingdom Metazoa; phylum Chordata; order Ceratodontiformes; family Ceratodontidae; genus Neoceratodus; species Neoceratodus forsteri. Next base: position 1,237,705,936 of record CM028130.1, read on the forward strand.
CTCAATCTCAATCTCAATCTTTATTTATTTGTTTAAGGCGCCTTTCTAAAACCAAGGCGCCTGTACAATACTAGATAAAACAATTTCAATAAAATACAATACTAAACAAACAATTACAAGTACAACAAACACCAATTTAAAGATCATTGTATGCTTTCTTAAAAAGGTGAGTCTTCAAAGATTCTTTAAAACTATGGACAGTAGGGCTTTCCCGCACCTGACGAGGTAGAGAATTCCACAGGGTTGGAGCCATAAAACTAAAAGATCCAGCTCCTGAGGTTTTTAAACGAACCCTGGGAATCTCTAGCAATCCCTTGTCAGTGGATCGGAGAGAGCGGGGGGGACAATAGGGATGAAGGAGATCTTTCAGGTAAACCGGTCCCTGATCATGTAGGGCCTTATAGGTCAGCAAACCGACCTTAAAGGTGATTCGCCAGTAAACTGGCAACCAGTGCAGACCACGGAGCACTGGCGTTATATGACTGGCCCTGGAAGAGCCAGTCAACAGCCTGGCTGCCGCATTCTGCACTAGCTGCAGACGGCGAATCTCAACCCCAGGAAGCCCTAGGTAGAGCGAGTTGCAATAGTCAAGGCGGGAGGTAACGAAAGCGTGAACCAAAGTTGGCAGATCGCCGGGGGGAACCAGGTGTTTCACCCGGGCGATGTTCCTCAGATGGTAAAAAGGGGTTTTGACAACCGCTGACACCTGGAATTTAAATGTCAAGCGGTCGTCAAATACAACACCAGATTCACACCGGTCTGAGGTATTTAGCGGAGTATCCCCGAGCCATAAACCCGAGGGTGATCCAACCAATAAACCCGCCTCCCGGTGATCCTGGCCCACAACCAACACCTCAGTTTTAACAGGATTCAACCTCAGCCAACTCACATTCATCCAGTCCTGGATTTCAGCAAGACAGTTATTAAAAACCGACAAGGCAGTATCATGACCGGGCACAAAGGACATGTACAGCTGAGTATCATCTGCATAGCAGTGAAAACTCAGACCGTACTGCCTAATAATCGCTCCTAAAGGCAACATATATACTGCAAACAACATGGGTGCAAAATGGAACCCTGCGGTACCACAGGATAGGGAGACTGATGCTGAGGAAAAAATCCCAGACACCATTCTCTACGTCCTACCCTCGAGGTAAGATCGAAACCAACTGTGGACTGTACCAGACAGTCCACAGATAGACCGCAGGCGTTCCAGTAGCACACCATGGTCTACAGTATCAAATGCTGCAGAGAGATCAAGAAGGACCAGAATGGAACGTGATCTTCAATCTCTCGCTATTAGGAGGTCATTTAGCACCGAATCAACACAGTCTTGGTACTATGTCTTTTCCGGAATCCGGACTGGAGAGAGTCGTAGAGATTGTGGCTGGTCAAATGATCATTCAACTGCAGAGCAACCACCTTCTCAATAACTTTACCAACAAAGGGTAAGTTAGAGACAGGCCTGTGGTTGCCAGACAGTCCGGGTCCAAGGAGGATTTCTTAAGGATAGGCTGAACCACCGCCTCCTTTAGAGGATTTTGAAAATCCCCATCTCCAGGACCTACAGACTATCTCAGCTAGGATGGGGCCAATTTTATCCACACACCCCACTAAGAGGCGTGTGGGGCCTGGATCAAACTACAGTTGGTCGGACGCAACAATTGTATGATCATCACAATTTCCTCAACTGTAGGAAGGCTGAAGTCAGACCACTCAAACTGGGTGTCCAACATCTCCTGCCGACCATCACCACTCCCATTGGAGAGAGTTTGATGGATGTCTGATCTAATTGTGGCAACCTTATCTGAAAAGAATAGAGCAAACTCCTCACACCGTTCTTGAGAAAACACTCTTCTGGACTGCAGACAGATTGGATTGCACAATCTGTCCACAGTCCTGAAGAGCTGAGCTGGTCTATTCTGTGCAGCAGCAATCTCTCTGGACAGGAATTCTGCCTTCTTACGAGAATTGCTGATTGATAGGACTGCGTATGATCCATCAATCTAAGTTTGTCACAATCCTGGCCCGCCTCCGCCAGCACCTCTCCAGCCTTCAGCTCAACTCTCTCAACCCCTCAAAGTCTCATCAAACCAAGGAGACTTAGGTCAAGGGTGAGAGGACGAACACGAACAGAGCAATGGAATGCAGGGCCCTGCCACCGCCTCATTATAGGCAAGTACCAGCTCACCTGGATCCATGCAATCTCTCGGTAACTCAATAGGTCTAGCACCGCCATCAGACCATCAGGGAGACACCCTTAAAGGCGATACTGGACCATCTCCGTGGGGCCGGCCTACAAGGGTGGCCCCAAAACTGAACCTAATGGAGTGATGGTCAGACCATCTGACCGGTTCCACCACCAAATCAGATATCTCCATTCCCAGAAGGAACACCAAATCCAATGAATGACCACCATGGGTCGAGGAGGAAATAACCGTGTGAAGCCCAGTGATATCATTAACTGGAGGAAGTCTTGACCAAACTGCTAAACCTCATCGTCAACCCATATATATATATATATATATATATATATATATATATACACACACATATACCCACACAAGAACACAACAACACAGTTATTTTTTGCATTACTTAATGCTTTGGTAGTGAGCGATAAGATTGTAGGAATAGGGGGAGGAGGGAGGAGGGGGAGATGTATGAGAGTAAGAATGACCCTTATACCCTCTGAGATGCACACCCCGCAAGAAGAATAGACCAGGTAAGGGGGGGAGAGAAGAGGGAAAATAGATAAGGGACAGAAATAGTCACTTGAGAGGAGGGTAGGCTACATTGAGAAAAGGGTATGGGAGAATAGAGGAAGAGAGAGGGAATGGAGGGGTGGTATAGTGAGGAGGTGGAGTGGGGAGGAAGGCAAGCCTTACCCAAGGAGCAAAACATCAAAGGTATGAACACTATCAGATGTAAGCCCAGCTAGTGCTATAGGATTTGCAAGCCCAGGAATGGGGAAAAGAGGAAAATTAGTGGAAAAAGAACAGAAGGGAAGGCATGGAGTGGAATGAAGAGGAGTAAATGGAGAGGAGGGTGGTCAGGTGCAGTTGCAGGATGGGGAAATGTAGTGGTGAAGAAGATAGGACATCGAACAAGTAGACAAAGCAGAATGGATATCTAAGGGGAGGGAGTTCCAGATGTTAGGGAAATGATAGGAGAAGGCTCCTCTCCCTGAAGTGGTAATATATAAAGGGAGGGAGAGGGTCCTAAAGGGGAAGTTGCAGAAGGAGTAGATGGGGGTAGGGAGGATGGAGATGAGGCCACAGAGGTAGGGAGCCAAGGAGCCAAGCCAGAACTTCCCAATTAAAGATGCACTATGGGAAGATGTCTGGAACCAAGAGGGGGGAAGGAGAGAGTGGTGTAGAGGTCACAGTGGTGTGTAGGGTTTTGGGAGCAATGCTATAGATTATGTCTCCAAAATCAGAGATTGGGATGATCATCTTCTGGATGATCTCGCTGTAGGCAGGCAAGGGAATACAGCTACAGTGTCTGTACAGAGCACCTCATTTGAGAAGTAGCTTTTTGTGGGTAGAATCCACATGACTAGTGAAATCAAGGTTCATGTCGAGCTAGAGCCCAAGATATTTAAAGGAGGAGAAATCATCTAATATGGAACCATCAAGGATTTGGAAAGAAGGGATGGCTGCAAGTTTGGCCAGCTTCTGCCTACTGCCAGAGGCCATAGAGTCCATTTTTTGGGCATTTAGTGACAGTTGATTAGTGCAAAACTAGCGCTGGGCATTACTTCTTTAAAAGATAACAGTGGTCTTAGATGAACATCTAGATATTTAAAGGGATCTACATGGCCAAGCAGAAAGCTATCACGAGTATAGACTTGGAACAAGTCCTTACATTTATTTATTGTCATTTTGGTCCCAGATAACATAATTTTAGTCTTAGTTCTGCTGAGCAGTAAGAGAACATCCAGTCCTTGAGAGCTATAAAGTCAGATTTAAACTTAACTCTGACATCAGTAATAGATTTTCAGTGGTAATATAGGAAAGCATCATCTGCTTGAAGCAGCATTTAGAATACTGACATGTAACTGATGGAAAATTAATAAGGATGGAAAATAGTACAGGTCCCAGGACTGAACTTTGTAGCAGTGCACTATTGTTGACAATACAAGAAGATGACATTACTCCATTATACTTAACAATCTGGGACTAGCTTTTAAGATAGTAAGCAAACCAATTTGAAGAGGAGCACCCTTAGCCAATCTCACTATACAAGCCAATGCAACTATAACCCTGTATTAACATCAGTCTTGAACTGAGGATTCAGCATCTAACTTGCTGTGATGAGTAGGAACATCTGTGTTAGATCATTTCATGCAACAAATTCCTTATCTTCTAAAACAATAATTGTTCTGAATTTGAAGGAAATGTATGCAATCTAGAATGTGCTCCAACATAAAATGAGCTAAGAAATGCCCTACAGTTCTTTCTCCCACCGTTTGCTGCTCATTGGATCACCAGGGACTCAACATCAAAACTTGCCGGCACTTGTTGCTGGTGTTTTTCATAATTCATGTTTTTATTTTGATGTGTATTTTATGCAGCTGTCGAAGAATTGTACTTCATCTTGGCAAGAAACCTTAGATCATTTGAATGCAGTCAGCATTCTTGCTTTTGTCTGTTTGCCATGCCTTTTTCTGCCTGATATGCCTCACCTTTTTGCACAAAATAAAAGACAGCATATGCACAGCAAGCTGGTGGAAACTGCAGTTTCTTCAAAGGGAGAGGTGAGTGCGACTTGATTTTCTGACTGTGTGTAGTAATCCATGTTCAGGTTAAGGCACCACCATGCCAGAGAGCAATCCTTCTTTGGACTTTCCACAAAATTATTTTATTAATCTCAACCATAGACTGATTCAGTGGGCTGTCATAATGACAGGTCTAAAGTTATGGGCAAGTGAAATTATGCTTCAGCATCTCTTAGTCTCCATATCGCTAACTATCAGACCTACATAATTGACTATTGGAATAACCTATAGAAGTCCATCTCAGCTGTGGCAGAGAAGCTGTCTAAAGGACCCGTAAAAATTGATGTTCAGCAGACTGTTGCTCATGGCTTTAATGCTCGAAAGCATCTTCTGCAGTCTGCCTATGATGCATCTGCATTTGCCTCCAATGCTACTCCTGGCTTAGGGTGTCTGGCTTTGCCACTGATGCTCACCAGTCAGTGTTTCATGCCCCTTTTTGTGGCCAGAAACCTTTTGGCCATGACGTTGAAATGACCTTTCAGGAATTGCAGACCTCTGACTTTGCACTCCCTCAGTGCTCTTACCACTCAGCCTCATGGTCGAGGTAGAGGTTCCTTTCATAGCCCATACAGTAGCAGCCACAGACACTGCCAGCTATTTCCCAAAATTTCTGTGATATTTCCAGAAATATCTCCTGCTTTCTGCATTTATACAGTTGGGGCAGCAGAGAGAAACTCTTCAGAAATTTCGCAGAATATCTAGAAATAGCTGGCAATGTCTGTGGCTACCACTGTACTCTCATCCTTCCCATGACTGCTTTCATTTACCAGGGCACAGATTCCAGCATGTCCCTACCCCTCATGCTTCCTTGTACCCATACCTACATCACCAAGGGTGTGGATGCTGGTGATGGCCCCACCACTCCTGAAGCCTTCTGATTCCATTCCACCTCACCTGATTCATTCAAAAGACCCTAGGAACCTGATGAGAGGGTACATCTCCCTCTTCTTACCAAAGTGGAGGAAGATCTATATTGATGCATGGGTCCTGGAAATTGTGTGATGGGGGCATGTCCTGGAACTTATATCTGTCCTTCAAGTCTATCCTGCCCCTACCTGTTGCTATCCTCCAGGTCACTTACTTGCCCTGTTGGACAAAGTTCAGACATTATTGCAAAAACTGGCCATAGAGTCCATCCTTGCCACAGAACTCAGCCAGGGTTATTACTCATGGTATTTTTGGTTCCAAAATGGATAGGTGACCTACAGCCTGTCCTAGACCTCAGAGGATTGAACCTGTTCATCAAATACAATCTCCTCAGTCCCTTCACCCTTGAGTGAATACACAGGATATGAAGGATGCTTATCTCCATATCGAGGTGCTTCACAGTCACTGACAATATCTTCACTTTATACTGGAGTGCTCCCATTATCAGTTTCGTGTCATGCCATTTGACTTATCTTTTGTGCCATGTGGCTACCAAGTGCTTCACAGTGGTGGTCATGGCATGACAGAGGGAAAGTCTGTGTGCTTTTTCATATCTGGAGAACTGACTCTTGAAAGCTCTGTCCTGGGACTCCATCCTGTACACCCTGTATCAGACATGCCAGCTGTTCAATCAGCTTGGAGTCCTTGTCAATGATTCAGAATTGGTTCTCACTCCATTTCAGTGCCTGCAGCATATCAATTCTGTTCACAACACATCTGTCAGTCAGACCTTCCTCCCAATGAACTGTGCTACTGCTCTGATTGCCCAGGTGCAGCAGGTGTCTTCCAGTAATTACATCTTAGCAAGTAGGCTGATATGACTGATGACTGCGGCTTTCTTCACTGTCCGTCTAGCATGCCAGCTCATAAAGATTCCTCAGTGGTTCCTCCATGTCCAATGGTCTGAGAATTTCAGTGACATAGAGTGTCTTGTTCAGATGATGACTTCTCTACTCCTTTGCCCTTCTCTAGTGGTTAGACCACTCCATCCTCAACACAGGGTCTCCATTCCTGGTTGGGGTGCTCAGTTTGAAACAAGTTGGATGCAAGGTCTGTGGCTGACCTGGATCACTCTCTTCACAGCAACACTGTGGAGATAAGGGCTGTTTTTCTTGCCTTATAGGCATTCACTGGCCTTCATTCAGGAACACAGTACAGGCTGCACCCACTGCACAAAAGTAAAAAACATGTCCAAAGTCCAAAATATGCTTGCCAAGTCAGAACACTTTATTTAAGAGCCCAGGTGAGGACTAACTCTAGGCGTTTCACGTCTCAAGCATGACACTTTGTCAGGAGGAGGAACTTGCACCCTCCCTGAGTTTCCAGTGGCGCGGTATTGTTTTGTGCTTTAGCTTCACTGGCCTTCCCCAGGATTAATCCCTGTTGGTCCAGATGGACAGATTCCCATGATGCATCACCTTAAACCAACAAGGTGGCATTCATTGCTATCCCCTCTACAGGGATGCAGTGAGGGTCTGACATTGGGTCATGGAACACAACATGTTTCACTTGGCCATATTTTTCCCCACCACTTCCAACATCCTGGTGGATTGTGTCAGTTAGTCCCAAGCTCTGTACCACAAGTAGGAACTTCTGAACTCTATCATCAATGACCTCTTGGACAGATGAGGTTGTCTGGAGTTCAACCTTTTTGCATCCCCACACAATGTGAAACTGCAGCATTTCTGCTCATTCCAGGGCCTGGAAGCTTCTGTTAAGAGATGCTATCCCTCTTCTGGAAAGGGAGGCTCCTTTATGTGTATCATCCATTCCCCTGATTTAGAGGGTTCTGGTCAAGTTGGGGTGGATCTGGCCACCCTTATTGTGGTGGCCTTATTCTGTACCATACAGATTTAACTCTCACTGCTGCAACAGTTAGTGGTAGAACCACTGGCCTGTTACCTCTCTAAGTAGGTCTCCTATTACAAGTCACAGGGTTCTTTGGTGCAACCAGACCTCTGGTCTCCGCACCTCAATGCGTGGCTCCAGAAGATGTAGAACTCTCATGCTTTGGGATTTCACTGTGGTTTCTGTCCTTCTTGTGGGTCATAAGCCATCTACTAGGTATGTCTAGTCTCAGAAATAGAAATGTTTCATGATATGGTGTGTCACAAATGCACCCAGCAGGTCAGGCCCTCTGCTCCCACAGTGCCAACCTCTGAGCACAATAGTGTGAACAGGTAATAGACAGGGTAATCCTCCTGTCTGCTTTTGGGTCTGAATCACCTTTTGTCTCAAGTTCTGGGGGGGATTCAAACTGTGAACCTTATGCTAGCATATCCAATGTACAGGCTCAGATATGTACACTCTTCGGGACTGCGCTACAATCTTTTGCCAGGGACACCCAGCCAGGCTTCCAAAATTAACCCTTTTAACTCTATAGGAGATCTTAGGTATGTTTTAACCTTTTTACTCAAGCTCAGTAACACCATCAAGCTGTTAAACAGTTTTGTCTGACTTAACCCTCTAAATGTCACATGCAAAAAAAGTACTGGCAGACATCCAGGCAGTATTTTACAGAAAAGGTATTTTACTAAAAGATGATAAAAATATGAAAAATTTAAACACAGAACCATTTATCAAATAGCTCACAATCTCATTAAAGAACAATGGAAAATTACAAAACAAAACTGCTGCCACAATACAGTTAGGTTTTTTCTATCTAATGTATTACCTCTATAAGTGCTTAAGTTAGTTTCTTTCAGAGTCCCAAAATAATCTATCATATTCCCTAGTTACAAGGATACAATTCAACTCCATCTCCCCAACCCTTTGGTGAGTTATCTAGCTTCTTCTTTTTAGAATTAAAAAGATACAAACATGAAGTCCTATCAGGAGATATATTAAATAATATGACATCAGCAAAAACTCATTTCCAAAATTATGAGCCTTTGATCAGCCAGTTCCTTTGAGGATCTACAACCCTGCAATCTGACACCAAGGTGTGAGTTAGCTGACAGGAATCAGCTTAATGATGTCCTGTTTCTGAAGTCATAAAGTCACATTTAGTTTACACTTCAAAAAGCCTAGGCATGTCATAAAAATGTAATAAAATGCAATTTCTGAAGGAAGTTAATTACATTACAGAGATCTCCTGGTCAGTTACGTATCCTGCAGCTTTACTGAAACCTGGGTGGGGGTCACTAATGGAAGCACAGGATGTCTTATGTAAGACAATCACATACTATATTTTTATATTACAGATATCATACAACAATCATAACCAGCTGGCCAAGCATCACATGGTGTACCTCCCATAGCCAGGATCTTTTTACATGTCAAGTGAGTCATGTTCTGGATTACCTGTTATCCCTTTTGGAATCGGGCCTCCAGTACTGCTCAATGAAGATTTATTTATTAGCAGTGTCAGTGACTTAGTAGGTAGCACACGCGCCTCTGAGGCTGGTAGATCAGAGGGCTGTGGGTTCAGTTCCCACATCTGGAACTTGGGTTAATATCCCAGTACTGACACTGTAGTACAGCATGAGAGGGGTGCTGCACTTCTGAGGTGCCGTCTTTTGGATGAGATGTTTAACCGAGGTCCCATCTGCCTGGATTGGTGGTAGTTCAGGTGGATGTTAAAGATCCCATGGCACTTATCGAAAAGAGTAAGGGAATTTCCCCGGTGTCCTGGCCAAATTTCCCTAATTCACTCAAAATACCACCAACAGCTTAATCTGGTTTAAGGTCAGTTGGCATTCATCTGTAACCCCTTCCCCAGCTTGTGCCTGAAAATAGGCAGGATTTGTCTAGTGCACTTACCCAGTCAACAAAAACTAAATAAATAAAATAAAAATGTATTTATTCATTTGATAACCAGGTTCATGCACTGATCTGCAGACTTTTTTTCAGGCATAGCCCAGGCCAGAAACTGGCACAAACAGCTTAACATATGAGTCTATGTAATCATGGGTAACGCCTAAAGGCGATCACCGTTATCACTCAGTCAGAGTGGCAAACACATTTTTGGTACTCTGACAACCCCAGCTCACCAACACAATGGCGCTAGGACATATTTTTACTGCTTTATGTAACCACCCTTCGTGGGGGGCTAAGTAGTAAAAATAAAAAGGTGTGGGCTGGGTGCAATAAAAATCGCACCAGCGTCCAGACCCAAACCCAGTACCTCAGCCACCCCAGCCACTAGCCAGTCCCCAACGCCATGACTCAGCTCGACCAGCAACCACAGTGCCACTCCCTACAGCCTCTCCACCCTCTCTCAGCCCACGCTCACCATGCTCGCTCCCACCCCCGTGCACGTATGTATAGTGACATCCTGTCGCCTAGTTCGCCCAACCCCTCATCCAGTCACCCTACCTGTCCATCACCATGAGTGGATTGCGTGGGGAAGGTGTCACCATAACGGACCGCGCCCTTCCTCATATGCCCACTTCAGGGGTTACTGTAACATACAGTGAGAACAGTGTAGGTTATGCAGGGAACATAACACGGAATCAGTGTAGGTCAAACAAACAGATAAAATATAAGATAAACAGTACCAGGTACATCAACAGTTGAGCATACCAAGTTATATAAAATTTAGCTAAACATGGTAAAGTTGTTCCGTCATTCAACACTAGGAATGTTACACATCAGCAGAGACAGTAAAATACCTGGAGGTGCACAGAGCTTAACAAGAAACACTTAGACATAAACACAAAGCCATATTACAGGATAGAAAGAATGCTCTGTGAGCCAGTATTCAGGGTGGGAGAGGAGAGCGGAGCACTAGAGAGGGTAAGGGTAGGCTGCAAGGGAGGCTCACCCATATTAGCATCCTGCAGGCAGACACAGGTCGAGGTGGATAGAAAGTACAGTCTTAATAGGGAATTCAGATTTAGAGGGGGGTCAGGGGAACATAGGGAGGAGGGGAGGTCGTTCCATACTGAGGGTGTGGCTGAGGAGAAGGCTCTTAGGCCCATCCTTGTAGTTATGTTAGGATGTTCTAGTTGGAGGTAGGAAGACTGATGAAGATTGTGGCAGTAGATTCTGGGCCAGATAACACTGGATAGTAAAGAGTAGGAGGGATTGTGCAAGGTATTAGCAATGGTGCAGGCCAGAAGATAAGAACACCGTGCTTGTGGAGAGAGCCAGTTAAGGGACTGGTAAAAAGAGCAGTGGTGAGTGAGGGCAGGGGCATGGAGAGCAAGGTGGCATATACTGTACCATTGTAGGTAGCATCCAGGTGGCTCAGGTTGGTAATGGAGGGGAGGGAGTACATTGGGCAACCATAGTAAAGGAGGGGGAGGAGATTGCCATGGGCAATAGCAAGGCAGGCTTCCGATGAGAGTTGGTCAATCAGGTGATAGCATAACCCTATCCTTTGGTTGATACACCTGATCAGAGAAGCAATGTGGTCAATGTCAGTTAGGGATGGACCCAGGATACTTGAAGGTGGGAACAGTGTCAAGGGGAGATCCATCGGGGGATCTGACAGTGAGAAGGTCACCGTTGTGTGCAAGGGGGGAGAGTTTGGGTTTGGAACCGAAAAACATGGCCTTTGTTTTGGCAGCATTGACCAACAGTTTGTTGGTGGAGAACCAATAGTGTGCCTTGCAGAAATCAACGGTAAGAGTAGCGGATAGTGAGGAGGGGTCACTTTGGTACACTATTAAGTCATCGGCATAGAGGAGTGATTTACAGGACAGACCCTCCAATGGGAGGGAGTTAATCAAGAGAGAAAAGAGGAGGGGGCCAAGGACAGATCTGTGGGGGATACCCACAGAGACAGGCAAGAGGGGGGAAGTGGCACTTCCAAGGCAGACTGCCTGTGTTCGACCAGAGAGGCAGTTAGTGAGCCAGGCAGTGGAGGTAGGGGAGACCCCAAGTGTGTCAAGTTTTGCTATCAGGATGTTGTGGTTTAGAAGGTCAAATGCCTTGGACAGATCTACAAACACTGCACCAGTTAGCTTCCCTTCATCCATATTCCTCAGCACATGGTCAGTGAAGAGGGCAAGGGCCATGGTAGTGTTGTTCCCCTCCCAGAAACCATGCTGTTGAGGGCAAAGGAGATTATATTTGGAGATGTGCTCTGTAATTTGGTAGTTTGGCAGTGTCAGTGGCTCAGTAGGTAGCACACTCACCTCTGAGGCCGGGAGATCAGTGGGCTGTGGGTTCAGTTCCCACATCTGGCACTTGGATTAATATCCCAGTACTGACACTGTAGTGAAGCATGAGAGGGGTGCTGCACTTCTGAGGTGTCATCTTTCTAATGAGAAGTTAAACCAAGGTCCCATCTGCCTGGATTGGTGGTAGTTCAGGTGGATGTTAAAGATCCCATGGCACTTCTCGAAAAGAGTAAGGGGAATTTCCCTGGTGTCCTGGCCAAATTTCCCTCATTCACTAAAAATACCACCAACAGCTTAATCTGGTTCAAGGTCAGTTGGCATTCATCTGTATCCCCCTTCCCCAGGTCGTGCCTGAAAATAGGCAGGATTTGTCCAGTGCACTTACCCGGTCAACAAAAACTAAATAAGTAAAAAAGTTTATTGCCTTCTCTAGGAGCTTACCAAGATAGGGCAGAATGGAGATGGGATGATAGTTGTCCATAAGACTAGGGTCGCCAGATTTATGAATGATACATTTGATGAAGATACATTTGATTGCTGTTTCAGCTTTTCATGCCCTCATGGATGGTAAGGTGGTTGCCTTTTTTGAGGAGTCCTGCAGGTTCCTCAGTGGTATTCTTCATGTTTGTCTCCTGATCCATTGACTGGTTCTGATGTGGACCTTCACATGGTTCTGAGGACCCTTACAGCTCCTCCATTTGGACCGGCTGCTGCCTGTGAAGATACTGTTTCTGTTGGCCATTATTTCGGCTCAAAAAGTGCCCAAACTACAAGAGCTGGTTGTGGAGCTCCCTTATCTTACTTTTTACAAGGATTCAATCACTTTAAGGACCAATTCTCATTTTCTTGCAAAGGATGTCTCTGACTTCACTTTGAATCAGATTATTCAACTTCTGGTTTATTTTTCTTCCCTCATGAATATAGAGGAATGGTTGTTACATATGCTGGATGTCTGTATGACTCTTTTACTACCTGGATTATACTAAGGATTGTAGGAAATCCTCTCAACTCAATGTCTTTTGCCCTTGGGATGGGGGGATCCCCTGTTCCTAAGCAATCCCTTTCTACATTGTTGGCTTCTTGTATTATTTTTTTTGTTACCAGAAGCATAGTAAGCAGCTTCTGGGTCCGGTTTGTGCCTATTCCACTTGTGGTATGGCTACTTCTGTGGCTTGTTCCCACAGTGTGTCAGCTACTAACTTCTGCTCTGCAGCCACTTATAGTACTGTTCTTACTTTCACTAAACATTACACTCTGGACATTGTTTCACATGGATGTGCCAGATTTGGCCTTACTGTTTTGCAATGTGTCCTGTCTTAAGGTCATACTGATCTTTCTTGTCTCCTTCAGTGCTTATTGTACTGCTTGGGAACTGTTGCAATAGTGTGGCTCAATGGAAGCAGATGTCCTTACACAAGATAGCAGCTACTTACTATAACAGTAAATCTTTGAGAGAATCTCTTCTATTAAGCCACAGCTTACCATTCCACTTTCCTCTCTCTTTGCTAAGATGGTTTTGCTGGAAGTCATGCCTGTTCTTGCACACTCTGCACTCTTCCTCTGCCCTATTAGGATATTTTTGTCCAGTTCCATTCTCTCTCCCATGTGCCCAGTTTTGGTTCTAGTTCTCCAGGACCCTGCCAGTCTGATAACCCTCTGAGCTTGTTTCTGATGGGGAACAGAGGAATGATGGGTCTTCCCATGCTATATATGCAGCAGCAATGTGTGTTGCTGTGGGTGTCCATAACTGGCAAAAGTTTCCAAATGGCCTTCATGCTAACAGATTACAGTTCCAATGCTGTGGCTCAATGGAGGAGAGTCTGTCTAAGTCTACTGTTACAGTAGCTGCACTTTAGATGGGCAGAGGAGTCATCGATGATATTCCTTATGATGGCCCCCCTTTCTTCAGGATAGTAAAGATGAGTGGTGTGTCCAAGGGCCTGTACAAGCCTACTGACTTAGTGCCCAATACACAAATGTGGCATGGATATGCTCGAATTGAGCATATTCCAGCCAAGGCTCTGCACCCATCAATGCCGATCTGCACTGGACAGCATCTACAGCCCCCCCCAGCTGCTGCACTCCAATAGAGTGGAGTGACGCAATGCAGTAAGGGGTGACTGGGGTAGGTGGAGCTACTGCCCATGCTGGTCCACAAGCGGAACCATGCCTATGCAGGGAGGAGGGAATGTTGGGATACTGCTGTCACCCAGGTCTGTGGTATCCCCCTCCAGAATCACTGTATATTTGTAAAACACACCGGCTGGTGCTTGTGATACCTCCAGTCCACAGTGAAGGCTTAGCTCCCCCCACTGGCTCTCTGAACTGCCGAGAACATTTTAAGGATTGGGTGCATAACCACCTACACCCCCAGCCCACCTCAGTCGGTTGCTCATGTAACAACCTGTGGCTTGGGATTGGGTGCGGAGGGGGCTGACTGACAGGGCTGTGGATGCACAGAAGTCCCTGCATGTGCAGAATATGACCTCTGCACACCAGAAACCCTTGTAAACTCCCTCTGCAGGTGCCGAAGGTAGTGCTGGATGTCTAAGGATTGGACCCTTAGGTTAAGTTTTTGAACATAAAATTATTTACAAAAACACATAAAACACTAGTTGCTAGTGCTATGCATATAACCATAGCTTTTTTTGTAGACCCCTTCAGCTCAAACATTTTGATTGACATCTACTTCATCTTTAAAACATCACCTTATATGGGTATAGGTTTTTGCACTGCTGATTAACATATTTTGTCGACCAAACATCAGGAAATTCTGGACTATTTAGCATTAAAGAGGTTCATCACAATATTAGAGCTACAATGTTGGATTGTAATATTTTTGCTAGAAGGCATGCTCATGCATGAAAAGATTTGTTTTCTATATAAAGTTTTTCTCTGCTACTTATTTATTTGTTGGAAGATTCAGACAATACCTTTCAGTACAAGTGCTCTTTTACAAAGGTTCCACGTCAGATTACATTATTACATTCAAAACAAGAAATAATCAAGGCAAATTCCAAAGGAAATGTGTGTCAAGCAATCAGTAAATGTATATTATATTGAAAATCATTCAGATTAAAAAAACACAAGTTCAAGGCAGCAACTTATTACCAAACCAGTTCTTAGGCCTGAAACTGTTCTCTGTGAAGCCTTCCCTTGCCCCATCCCCCACTATACCCACTGATGGCATCAGGTGGGGGTCCATAGTGTAGGACCCAGAGGTGCCACCAGCTGTCATCACAATGGTAGTGGTGTTTTAGGGTTTTAACCCCAGTATTCTTGCTAACCACTTTCCAGCAGCAGCTGGTAGAGGTTGGCTGCTGACTCCTTATGCACAGAGATCTCATCCTGTGGGTCAGCAAGTTCCTTAGCGATATCTATATGTGTCACTGTGGAGCCAGAAACCAGCGTAATGCCTTCCTGGCTGGGAATGCTGCCTCCGAGCAGTGCTTCCCCGGGCAGCCCTGATGGTGCCCCAGTCCTTTTCCAAACTTTGGTCTCAAGCACAGAAGTGCTGGGCCTTTGGGTAGCCCTTGAAAGGATTTGTTAACAGGCTAATGGATGGCTTGGTGTAAGCTGGTCACTTTTCTACATTGCTGCTGTTGCACTGCATTCTGCAAACTACTGGAGATCAGTCAGAGACTACATTTTACTTATGGTATGTGATTTGTACTTGCCAAAAGCAAGGAAGGCAGGTTTGGATCTGTCAAGGAATCTAGCTGCTAAAGAGTATGTGTAAACTTGTGATAAGGTATGTAGTTTCTTAATTTCTATGCTGCAGTGGCAAAAGTGTGCCAAGAGATATTAGTAAAAATGATAAAAGCATCTATCTCTATATACCTCTACATTCTACAAGCATACTTAAAAAGCAGATTACACTTATAATCCATGTTTTTTGTCTGCCCAGCATATTACAGTCAAGAGATTCATTACAATTCGATATTAGTTCCATAATCTGGAAAGGGTGACTGGAACTTAAGTATTCTGACTTCTTCTGTAGGCTTCTCCCAACAACTATTCCTCTGAGTCTCAGTCCAAAGCTTCAGTCCCACAGGGAGATAGGAGTGTTTTTCAGCTCAACAATACTGTCTGTTAGGTTTCAGGAAATGAGCCCGCAGCTTGGGAAGGGTACCCCCAATGCCTGTCCTATTGATCTGACTCCTTAAATGTATCATATATTTTGAGATCTAAAATCATTGACTCCTTAAATGTATTATATATTTTGAGATATAAAGTCATCATTCCATAGTTCTTTTCTCTTTCTAGTGCTCAGCAATACCTACTGATAGTGGCATGACTGGATTCAACTTGGCGGCTACAATGGCTGCAGCATGGAAGACATCTGTCCATACCAACAAGCTGCCTCCTGCAGCACAGTAGACAACTTCTTCGTATGGAGAGATGCTTCTTGCTGTCTTTGATTTTCCTTTGTCCTCCCTTTTCCTCACATGCCTTCAAACTGAAGGCATGGTCTGCAGCCCTTATGCCTGCCATAATTTTTTGGAAGCTTCAGTGCTATGACAGAAAACGTTGCTTGGCCTCCTGTGGAAATGGAGGTGTTGGTTGGTTGGTGGGTAGATTAAAAGGTTTTGGTGTGACCTAACAAGCCTTAGATTGCCAGAATAATGCATGCACTTGGATTGACTTCATTAGATTTGCTAGAGGGACTAGGTCTATGTACTTTATAAAAGGGGATACTGAGCTACCATACAGGTGACCTTAGTTCAGGAGCAGGCCCAGGTCTTCATGATCATGCAGCCCCAAGGTTAAGAGAACTTCCAGTGGCAGCACTTCCTGGCTGGTGCTTGGATGGATCCTCGGCAATCCAGATCCACCAAATACCTGCCCTTTTCAGCATAATAGTGGATCCATTGGATACCACCCCTATCTGCCTGTGGATCCGGGTGGCGGATCCCCGGTCAAATCCCACGTTATCCAATGGCTGGATCCAGGGATCCGACACCGGATCCCTGTATCTGATGCTGGGATCCAATGCTGAATCCCTGGATCTGGTGTTGGATAATGTGGGATCCGACCCGGGATCTGACCTCCGTATTCAGCTGGATCCCAGGACAGATCTCACTCGAATGGTGCCGCCATCCACCAGATCACTGGCGGATCACAATGGCACTATCCGAGCAACATCCTATTTCTGTCACAGTGGGCTACTGAGGATCTGGTGTTGTGTACTGGGGCCATGAGGGTGAAGGACAGAGATGGAAAAAATTTGCTGGTACTCTGTACGCATGACTGCAGCTGAGCCATGGTTGTCCAAGCTGGGAGGGCAATGCTTGTAGCCCAGTGAGGAAGACAGTAGTAGGACGGGGTTAAAATTTACAAATGGTGAAAAAAAAAAGGATTTTTTTTTTGGGGGGAGACCTTATGGAAGTATGCAAGACATTAAGGTGAAGGAGAAAGTAGAGACTAGTAATCTGGTTGCACAGTTGAATTCAAAACAAAGAGGGCTGTCACTGAAGCTTAAGATGGGCTTAAGTTTAAGAGAATGAAGACAATCTTTTAAAAACAAATCATACCATATTGATTAAATAACCCAGGGTGATAATAGACACCAGCATTAATTGTTTTAAAACAGACATGTGTTTAGAGAAGTATGGAATATGTGGTTACATTGGCTAGCTATCTATCCCTACAGATGGACTGAGTTGAGGTAACAGAAGGAAATGACCCCTGACTGAATGTGGTCTTCTCTCACCCCTTAAATTTCCCATGTTCCTCTGTTTCCTAGTTGCTCTGGCACCTGAATCTCTTTCTAATATCCTAGTTTTGTGTGCTTCTGTGATCAAAGAGAGAAATATGGAATATGAGTATACAGTTTCTAGCTGTCTGTGGGGAAATTGGGCTGAGAAGTTGAGGTAACAGAAGGGCGTGAGCCCTTCAAGGAAGCTATCTTTGATGTTTCTGGTGAACTGAAAACTATTCGCCCCACCCTGCATGCACTGGTGAGGTGAGTAGAAGACACAGAGGCATGCGTCTCATCATCCAAGATAGACAAGCTTGTGCTGAGCCCAAAATGGTACAGCTCAAGCACAAAATCAAAAAGCTGGAAATGGTATCCAGTGATACTGGAGACTGCAAATGGACAACTCTGTTATGAGTGACTCATTTGCAGTGCTTCACATGTGAGTGACCCTGTAAGGGCAGCGAGGGAAAGTACAGCGAGAGTAGGGATGAGCAAGGGAGGATTAGCGGTTGGGGAGGGATAGGGAAGAGAGTTTGTGTAGGGTAGTGTGGCATGCTGCTGCCAAGCTAGCCATGTGGTGTGGTGGTGAGGGTGGCTAGCAGCAGGTTAAGGGTTCTGGGCTGGGGAAGGGCATACTTTTTTGCTTTGGCCGGAATTTGTTTTTTTCTTTGGTACTGTCTCCCCCTTCCCGACATGTACCCTCCTAGAGCTGGTAATCTATAATCAGGGGGGTGCGGGGGGGCACAGCACCCCACATGAATGATCCTTCTGGCTGTCAGCTGTGGTGTTGCTGATGAGTGTACATCATCGTTTTGCTTTTCGGAGATGTACACTCGCTGCAATGGCAATCACTGTTTGGTGATTGCCATTGAGACATAGAATTGCTGGAAATGCATGTGAAAGATCAAGAGGGGAGAAATCGCAGAAATAATCTAGTTACTGTTGGAATCCCCAAGAAGGCAGAGGGATCCAATATGCTCAGACTCATGCAGCAGCTTTGTATAGAGGTGGCCGGACCAACACCGCATGGCTCCAGCTAAACTATCAAGTGAGCGCATAGATCTCTGCGCCCATGCCAGGACCAAACGAGTGCCCTTACTCTACAATCTTCAAACTCTTGAACTTTTTGAAGAAAACAAATATACAAGAAAAGGCCAGAGAAAAAGGAGAGCTAGTATGGGAAGGCAAATGGGATTTTATTTTCAATGACCTCTCCTCCCCCAGAGCAGAATGCTGCAAGGTGAGTATAGGAGGAAAAATCAAAGCAGAGAGCTGCTAGCATCAGATATCTAATCCTTATTCCAGTGAAATTACTCCTCACCATGAATTCAGGCAAAAAGCAATTTGCAAGCATGAAGGAGGCAGAGGAAGGTTTTTTTATGACATTTTTCCCCGATCTGTTTTCTGCCATCTGTCATGATCGCCTGGGAGAAGACAATTGCTGAAGTCACTGAAAAGCCCTCCATTTTGTACACATTGGAAAGAATACTTGAGTAAGTACTGTATAGCACCTGACTCTGATTTAGAGAGTGGTGCTTTGCTCCCTATCAAACTGTACCACTGAGCCCCCTCCCTCCCCTCACATTTGATATGTCCGACCTACAGGTTGGCACCGACTTCCCCTCCACCCACCTGTCTTACTAGTTGTAAAGTAAAGGACACTGGCTAAGCTCTACTTCTGCTGTCAGGATTGTTTCCAGAACATTTTTTGGGACTTCACCGTATAATTTCCTACATGCCGCTAGTACCTGGGAGGGTTCTTCTCATCTTAAAAAGGGAAGTATGGAGAGCAGCTTTCCTTAGTTTTGGATTATGAACACCACTTGCTTCCTCATCCACTGCTTGTGGACAACTGTGGGCCTGCATCTCACTGTTAATGTTCAGAGACACTGTTTTTGAAGCTCAAGGATCCAGGAGGTAAAGGCCCCCGCCGACTGACATTGTAAGTTAAAACACAACAGTTCAGTGGTATTATTTGCAAGATCTCATGGTAGACTTGCCAGTTATTCAATGTTCTTGTTACTGTTGCAGATTATGAGGCATTGGGAGGTTTATGAGAGCATGGGGTGCAGTGAGCGTTGGAGGGAAGGTCTGGGAATTTGGGGTTTTCTGAAGCAATAGGTCCCTTTTGCACTTACCTTCATATCTATGTCAGTGCACTACTCAGGCTTGAATTAGCCAGATCTTGGCTCTGGTGAACTCTTACTAGAGTTAATGACTTGTTGGGATACTGGGGTTGGGGGCCTCCACTATGATTCCTACAGCATTCTCAAGATGCCTGATATGGGAGGGAGCATGTGGTTTGGTCACCTGTAACCCCACCCTACAGAGCACACAATCTTACAGCTAACAGAATCTGGAGCCCCCAACCCAGATCAACACAAAGCAGCATGTAGTGCACTTAGCTCTCTTAGTCAGATTGCAGCCTGATCTTGCTGAGTAGTCCACACCCACATGCTTTTTCATATAATGCTATTTTGATATAGATGTCTAGGAGCATGGGGAATATGTAAGCTATAAGACATGATGGGGTGTATGTTAAACAGTTCTAACACATGGCTAGGGGGCGTAGTGAGGCACAAGGCCACAGGCTGAGCTGGTTCAGTCCCCTAGCCGTGCATTAGAACTGTCTAATGCACATTCTCAGAGTGGCTTATTGCGCTTATAAAATGGGTCTGTGTATTCTACATGGGGTTTCTAGTTCTAACCGTGCATTAGACACTTCTAATGCATGGCTAACAACCAATCAGATTGCTTGAAATTCTTTGATCATTTTATAAGAAGGTTCATTAGTGTTCCCATACAGGCACTCCTAGCCCTGTCCCTTAATACTAGATTTTAGTAACTACCCCTAGTCCAGGGTTTGGGACATGTTTTGTTTTCATCTGTCTTGCCCCTTGGGGCTCCCAGTTGCCTGGGTCACTGCTCCCCCTTAATTCTTATAGAGTCATACATCACCTCTCTAGTTCGTGTTTGCTGCCCTGGCACTCAACAGTTGAACTAATTTTAAATTCAAGGTTTTACAAAATTTATCCGATATAACAGGGTATCCGCAGATGCTTGGGTCTTGCTCATATAGTAGAGCACCTTTACAGACTGATGGGTACCTAAAGAGGGCAGAAGGGAGGAAAACTTTCCTCCTACCAAGTGTTTCTACAGTAAACAACTTTAAGGTGCTTAGTGAGTTGGAACTGTTTCATGTCATTCGTGTTGTGCTTGTTCTCTTGTGTGTGATTGTTTGCTTACAGTTCATAGTTATGGGAATGAGGGATGCTTCAGTACTCATCATCAACTGGCATTTAGCAGACTACATCATGGGATACAGGGGCAAATACTGTAACGTGGGCACTTGCTGCCTCACTGTGCTTTCATGGTATGTGTAATGAGTAATCCACTGTTTTTCACTTGGAACATAAAGGGTGCACAATCTAGAGAAAAAAATACAAGGTATTACAGTGTTTGAAAACACTACAGATTTAAATTACATTCCTTCAGGAAACCCACCTTAGGGCAGATCATGCACTTCTGCAGCCCAGGGATTGGGTGGGCCATGCCTTTGGGGCAGGTGATGCTACAAACAAAAAGAGAGTTGCCATTCAGATAGATTGGTGTAGTCCAAGTCCTAGAGAGTGGTGCTGATTCCCTGGAGAGATAAATATTTATACAAGGCACCCTAGGCCAAATGGCTATTGTGCCAGGCTCAATCCACAGCCCCAGCGTGGACACCCCAGGGTTCTTTATGGACTTAACTGGCCTGCTCGCCCCATGGGGACAGCTTCAACTCATTTTGCTGTAGACTGAAACCTGGTACTAAACCAGGACATTTATAGGGACACAACATTATGCAGAGGCCTGTCCCCAACTCAGATGGCTCTTAGGGATTTAATTAATACCTTTGGCTTGATGGACCTCTGGCACACTCTCTACCTTGATGCCAGACAGTATACTTTCTATACACTAGCCCATCGATCCTTGTCTCGACTATACTATTTCTTGATAGTATGGAAAGCCTGCAGGGGCTCTATTCATGCGAGATACAGGCCAGAGTCAATTCAGACCATTCCCCAGTGTGCCTTACATTGCAGCTTACATGACCTCCCCGGCAAGAAAATGGAGATTCAATAATCAACTATTAAAAGACCAGACTTTTCTTGAACAACTTAAAAAATGTATTACAGACTTTATTACTTATAACAAGCATATTGTATAAAATGTCGACACCTTCTGGATGGCATTTACATTTGGGATCTGAGGTGAATGAATCTGTCTGATATCTATTAGAAATAAAAAAAATCAAAATGCTCAGATCTTACTCACCAAAATTGGAACAGTAGAAAAAATATTATCCCGCACCACTCTGGGATAGACCTGGATTGAGCTCAACACACACAGGGTTGCCAATGTAGATCTAAACAGAGTCTGCAGAACTAGCCATTTACAGAGCCAGTGTTAAGTATTTCAACCAGGGAGAAAAGGCAGGGAAGCTCATGACTCTTCAGGCGCATCAACAGGAAGCTTTCCACACCACACAGGGCTTGAATGTCCCAGAGATCCTGAATGTGACCAAAGCCCCCCCAAGCCATAGCTGAGGAATTCAAGCTATTTTATCAGGCCCTGTATAGCCCAATGACCTCTCCTCCTCCTCTCAAGGTGGTCATTAGGGAATATCTATCAGACATACCAATCCCCAAACTTTTTTTAGTAACAGCAGGCTAGTTTAGCAATAGCAGCCAATATTAGCATAGAGGAAGCCCCCAGGCAATACAAAACCTTACCCTGGACAAAGCCTCGGGACCAGATGGGTTCTCCTCTAATTTTTATCAATGCCTCGGGGATGAACTTGGCCGCCTGTCGCTGGAATTATTTGAACATCTTTATTGAGAAGGTGTACTACAGAGACAGAGAGAGAGAGAACTCATGAGAGCCCTAGTGATGCTCATCCCCAAACCTGGGAGAGACCCTGTGGTGTTGGGTAATTGTAGGCCGATTTCTCTCCTGAAACTGGGCATAAAAATGTTAGCTAAGGTCCTAGTCAATCATCATTACAGGGTCTGTGGCACATTAATTGCTTGCAAACTGGTTGAGTGTATGCCAGGAAGAGCATTCTCAGCTCATCTTCACAAGTTGGCTCACCTAATTTCTGCATCTGGGGAGCCAGCACCCCCCCTGCTTTCCTGGTCTCCCTGGATACAGAAAGGGCATTTGATGGGGTCTCACTGAAGTATTTATTTATGATCCTATGTAGATATAACATTCCTGAAGAATATATTAAGTGGAGGAAATTACTATATACCTGTCCGACTGCTCACATTTTCTGCAGTGGAGTATATTCTAGTTATTTAGTCTATATAAGGCTACAAGTCAGGGATGCCCCCTTTTTATATTATTATTTAATCTTTTCTTAGAACCTCTCATATTTAAACATACACCAGAGATTAGTGGCATTACCATAGAGGGTACCCAATGCAACATTTCAGTTTATGCAGACAATATTTTGCTCGACATAACCCACCCCGTACAACCCTGCTTTGTGCCTTCAGGAAATCTCAGCCTTTGTAGTAGTGTCTAGCTGCTAACTTAACATAGACAAAATGGAAGTTATGCCTTTAACTTATGTGGTAAAAAAAGCATGAGATTACTGTACTGGATCTTAAGTGGCAGGCAGATAACCTCAAGGTCCGGGAATGTTAGCAGCCCAGTACCCACAGGACATAATCACACATAACCACAACCCCTTACTGAAGCAATTATCACAGGACTTGGACAGGTAGGCTCACCTACCACTTAGCCTATGGGGCAAGATTAATCTGGTAAAAACAGGCCTGCTCCCTCAAGTATTGTGTCCCCTCAGCATGATAAAAACACTGGTGCCTAAGAAATGGTTTGATAACCTACACTGACTGATTTCAGAATTCATCTGGGCAGGGAAGACAGGCTGCAGGGCATATCACAAACTAGAAGTACCCAGGCTGTGTGAAGGACTTAAGCTGCCAAACCTCTATTCTGTATATACTATATGGCCATTAAATGCAACAAATATGTACGGTGACTAAGTGTCCCCTTCCCTTTGCAGGAAATTATTTATATTCCTTTATGGCTGCAAATTGAGCATGCCCTTTATGCCAAGGAGTTTATAGATCCCAAAGCACTTATTTACATTAGTACCAAGTGCCACACTTGGACAGCTGGTTCTGATCCCTGTATCATTTTTTGTAAATGTGAAAAAATGTGTGATGGACTGTGTCAAGAGAAACCACTGTCTTGCTGAAGTTGACACAAACCCCCCCCAGAGATAAGTTCAAAGGACAGGAGGTATTTTAAACTGCAGATTTCTAAAATGCAATTACCTTGTCAATTTGCTTTGATCCCAGAAAATAAAATTAGCCATTCATGACGTCCTCAGGAAAATCCTTTGATATGCACTAGATGTCCTGAGAAAAGGGACACTGGCCAGTGTTATGAATAACATCACAGGAAGCCAGCTCATTTCATCGAAGAGACCTTTGATGTGTAGAGACCAGGGCCCAGACAGAATTAAGGAGTCAAATACACTTTTGCTTTGAATATACAGTGACTTATATCAAAGAGGCTTTTGATGTGTGTGTGAAGCACAGCACAGACTGGTTTAGACCAGTCAACATGAGAAGAGGAGATTTATTATGTCATCTCTTATTTTTTTTAAATAACTTAGTAGGCCATCATGTGTTATAAAATATAGATTTTGTTACACCAAGACAGAGTTTGGTGACCTCAGAGAGAAGGCCGGCTCAGGACTGTCTTAAACCTACTGAACAAACCTTTAGACAGACACACTTTCATATTTCTGACTGAGAGAAGAGGAACATCAGAGCACTGATAGATTAAGAAGTAAGGACCTTAGACAAGATTAGTCTGAATGTTATTATTTGTAGGAATCTGCACTTTTAACCTGTTTGTTTTAAGGCTGTATGTGTTGGGATATTTTGTTCTGTAATATTTTCTGTTTTCCTATTTTAAAGTAAAGATATATATTTTAAAATGGAAACTGCTGGTGTGCCTTGAAATTTCTTTTTATATAAGTGGAGCTGTAAAGGTTATAGTTAACACTGTGTATGAGCATATTGTTATACCAAACTGGGAAATGGATATAGTTCTCTATTGTCTTACATAGAGTTCTAAGGGTTCATTTTGTAGACCTGGTTAGGTGCCCCTAGGCAAAGATATCTGGCTCCCTGAAGACAGAATTATCTGAGCCTGATAATTGGGTATGCTAACAAGAGGTTATCAGTTTGAATCCCTGCAGAACTTGAGACTAAGGTGACTCGAATCCACAAAACAGACAACAGGGTTACCTTGTGCTGTTAACTGTCCACAGATCCTATGCTCAGAGGTTGGCAGTTTGGGAGTAGAGGCCCTGACTGGCTGAGTAAGTTTGTGACAGATTGGTTGGCAGCGGTGGCATAAAAAGTTCGGTGGTATAAGCATCATTGTTCAGTGTGTCAGCTTGAGACCATTCTGCACACTTGGAAAAAAGAAAGGCAGTGTTTTATTTCAAAAGGAAACAGAACTATATCCCTTGGCTTACAGTCAAGTTCCTACCCATTTTATTTTTTTTTCTAAAGTGCCAGTCAGATTAGCAGTAGTCAGGAAAAATGGCGTCCAACTACAGCAGGCACACTGTAGAACACTTAAAACAGTTGTGCAAGGACGGAGGAGTCCTGTTTGAGGTGATAGCCAAAAAGCAGAACCTCATAGAGGCCCTGATGGTAGCAGATACCCAGAACAGCAAGTCACAGACCATGACTGAAAGGGACCAGACCTCAAGTGTGGCAGGACTAGTGGCCAGTGAGGGGTCCCGAGCCGATAAGGAGAACAGCAGGGCCACTGTCAGTGAAGGGCTACAGCAGCAGGGGAAGGTCACCAGTATCCTGAATCCAGAGGTACTCAGGCTGAAAATTGAGTTGCACAGGATGGAACTGAAGGCAGAGCGAGAACAGAGGGAGGCAGACTGTGAGGAGCATGAGCACTAGCGAGCTGCAGAGGAGAAGAGAGAGTGAGAATGCAGAGAGGCAGAGGAGAAGAGAGAGGCGTGCCAGTGGCAACATGAACTGGAGAAGCTACGACTCCGACCAGTGGCACCAGAGCAGGTAAGTGGCTTGGGTTTAAATGGGACTGCAGGACTGGGTTACAAATTGAACTCCAAAATAATAGCAGAATTTAAGGAAGCGGAGGACATGGATGTCTTTTTAAATTCTTTTGAAAAAGTTTGTATTCAGGCTAAAATTCCTAGAGAGTCCTGGAGCTTCCAGCTATCCTCGCTACTTACCGGGAAAGCTCGGGATCCATTGGGTCAAATGAACAATGAGGACAATGATAATTATAGCAAGTTAAAAGCTGCACTGTTAAAAAAGTTTGAATTAACTGCTGAATCATACAGAGCTGAATTCCGGAAGCTCAGGAGAAGCCCTGATATGAGCTATGAGGAGCTAGCCATGAAACAACATCAGTTTTTAAAATGTTGGTGGGAAGGAATTGAGGCAAACTCTGTTGATAAAATTGAAAATGTGACTTTATTAGAACCGCTTTATTGGGCATGCCCAGCAGAGCTAAAAACCTGGCTAGAGGACTGAGATCCAAAAACAGTGCAAGAGGCTGCTGAACTCTTGGACCGCTATGCCAAGAGCAGACCTGCTCTGGGAGCGAATGGGGTGAGTGTGGCAGCACAGAAAGGGAAAAGCATGCCTTAAGGGCAGCTAAAACCCTCACTGCCTCCACCGAAACCAGTTAGCCCCAGGTTTCAATGAAAAGATTTATCTGAAGTAAGAAATGCATGTTGGCTGTGTAAGGAAACTGGACATATTGCCAGACAGTGCCCCAAAAAGGTAAGCCACAATACACAACAGGGTGCTAGAAAAGAAGTGGGTTGTTTGCGTGTCCCTGGGAGCATGCCAGTGAACATGAGGGAACACATGCACCCAGTCTTAGTAAATGGTGTACAGACACAGGGGTTAAGGGACACAGAGGCATCTCTGACATTGGTAAAGGGGGATCTGGCACAGCCTGGTCAGCTTATACCCAATAAAAACGTAACTGCATTGGACTTTGTGGGCGGGGAGAAAACATTGCCCCTCGCTAGTGTTCTCCTGGACTGGGGTGAAACAGGGGGATCTGTGCAACCGGTGGCTGTAGCCAACACATTAGCAGTGGATGTGATCCTAGGTAACAATCTCCAGCAAGGGGTGGTATGTGCAGTTACCCGTAGCCAAGCGGCAAGGGAAAATAGTAGTTCCCTGAACCCCACAGAAACCATTGTGGAAATCACTGAGAGGCTGGTTCCCCCGCCTGTGTCTCCAGATGGGGAGACTGATAAAAAGGGGGTAGAAATTTCCACAGTAGCCTGTAATCACACAGCTACAGAGGGTTACTCTGAAGAGGGAGGGGCGACCCCTTGTCAGAGAGTTGGGATTGACAATGATCCTGAGGGGCCCTGATGCTAGTGCTAGGGACCTTAGTTTAGTGACTGAAGGGGACCTGTCCCATGCCTTGGGACTGTGTGAGGGGTTTGCAGCTGCTCAGAGGAGTGACCCTAGTTTAGAGAAGCTGAGGGCTTGGGCAGACTCTGACGGAGCACAGGGAGGTGACGACAGACATAAGGTTTATTGGGAAAATGGACTTATGTATGCACAGGCAGTATAGACAGAGGGAGGGATGCTAGGCAGGCAGGCAGCTTGTCATTCCCAACGGGTATTGTGAGCAGTTGCTCAAAATTGCACATGATGTTCCCTTGTCTGGTCATCTGGGAATCGAGCGCACTATGCAGCAGTTGGCCCAGAATTTCTACTGGCCTAACTTCACCCAGAAGGTGAAGAAGTATTGCAGGTCTTGTCACCGGTGCCAAGAAATAGGGAAGGTGGGCAAGAAAACCCAAGCCACCCTGATTCCATTGCCCATAGTGGAGGAGCCATTCTAGAGGGTGGGAATGGATATTGTGGGGCCTTTAAATACCCCCAGCTCCTCAGGGAAGAGATTCATCCTGACTGTGCTGGATTATGCCACCCAGTACCCAGAGGCAGTCGCCCTATCCTCTCTGAGGACAGACAAACTGGCAGATGCCTTACTTGGGATTTTCTCCCATGATGGGTTTCTGCAGGAGGTAATCACCGATCGAGGGGGTTCCTTCATGTCAGACCTGATGAAATGTTTATGGGAGAAGTGTGGGGTGGTGCAGAGATGCACAACACTCTATCACCCACAAGCCAATGGACTTGTGGAACGATTTAATGGTAGCCTAAAGTCAATGCTCCGGACATTTGCTGAACAGCATGGGAGGGACTGGGAGAAATACCTTCCCCACCTGTTGTTTGCATACAGGGAGATGCCCCAAGAGTTGACAGGATTTTCCCCCTTCAAACTCTTATATGGACGCTGGGTACGTGGGCCACTAGACTTGATCCAGGAGGACTGGGAAGGCAAGCATGCCACCTAGGGAACTCCCATTGTGGATTACATCCTTAGGTTTAGGGAAAGGCTGAAGGAGCTTATGGGGACAGCCCAGAGCAACCTGGCAGCTGCCCAACAGAAACAAAAAGTATGGTACGATCGCAGAGCGAGAGCTAACTCGTACCTGGTGGATCAGGAAGTCATGGTCCTTATTCCAGTCTGGAAAGACAAGCTGCAAGCTGAATGGGCAGGACCGTACAAAGTGGTTAGGAAGGTAAATGACGTGAACTACATTGTGGAGTTACCTGACTGTAGACAGAAAGAAAGGATGTACCATGTCAACATGATGAAGCCATATGCAAATAGGGCTAACATAGTGTTCATAGTGTGTAGTCATGGGAAGGGGATGGACGAAGGAGACCCCCTTCTGGACTTGCTGGAAGAGAGTAAGCGGGAGTCCTCTGTGGAGGCAGTAAAATGTCTCCCCAGCTGACCCTGGGCCAGATCCAGAAATTAAGGGAGGTTTTAGCAGACTTTGCCCCCTTGTTTATCACCAAGCCTGGACTAATCCCCTTAGCGACACACAATGTGGAGACAGGGACACAGACGCCCATACGGCAGACAACATATCGGGCGTCAGAGGCTGTCCAAAGGGACATTAGTAGGGAAGTGGAGGAGATGCTGGATTTAGGGGTAATCCAGAGATCCCACAGTCCCTGGGCCTCACCCATCGTCCTTGTACCCAAGCCAGATGGCTCGACTCATTTCTGTGTCAACTATCATGGACTGAATGCAGTCACGATGTCAGACGCCCACCCAATGCCCCAGACAGACGAACTTCTGGTCAAGTTGGGAGGGGTGACCTACCTTACGACCATTGACCTGACAAAGGGGTATTGGCAGGTAGAGTTGATGGACAGAGCTAGGGAGAGGTCAGCCTTCATCACTCCGATAGGCTTATTTGAGTTCAAAGTAATGCCTTTCAGAGTGAAGAACGCCCTGGCCACTTTCCAAAGGTTGGTGAACCAGGTGTTAAATGGTGCTGAGGAGTACGCCGTGGCATACCTGGATGACATTGCCATCTTTAGACCCAGCTTGGAGGAGTACCTATCCCACCTTAGGGAAGTGCTGGACAGTATACAGAGGGCCGGGCTCACTGTCAAAGCCGAGAAGAGCCAGGTGGCCATGGGAGAAGTGGCATACCTTGGGCATGTGGTAGGCTGGGGACAGCTCTGTCCTAACCAAATAAAGATAGAGGTGATCCAGGCATGGCCCAGACCAGAAACTCAGAAGCAGGTCAGGATATTTCTTGGGACAGCAGGGTACTCTAGAAAATTTGTACCCAATTACAGTGCCCTGGCTACTCCCCTATCTGACCTGACAAAGAAACGGATACCCAAGAAAATTACCTGAGGCTTAGCCTGTGAGGAAGCCTTTTCCAAACTGCAGGAAGCACTGTGCAGTGCTCCTGTTTTGACAAGTCCTGACTATAGTAAAACCTTTATAGTTCAGACTGACACCACAGACGTGGGTATTGGGGCAGTACTGAGCCAGACATCCTGTGAAGGAAGGGACCACCCCATAGCCTACCTGAGTAAAAAGTTACTTCCCAGGGAGCAGTCATACTCCACAGTGGAAAAGGAGTGTCTTGCCATAGTGTGGGCCCTAAAGAAATTGGAGCCATACTTGTATGGGCTGCATTTTGTGGTGCAGACTGACCACAACCCCCTAGTTTGGCTGATGCAGATGGGGAAAAACAATGGTTGATCACTAAAATGGAGTCTTGTTTTGCAAGGATATGATATGACCATTCTACATAGGGCTGGAAAACAAAATCAGAACTCAGATGGGTTGTCCAGGGTATATGAGGAGTGAACTGATTTGGGAAGCTTATCCCATGCAGGGGATAGACCCCCCAAATCCAGTCTAGGTGGGGAGGAATTATCACACTTGGACAGCTGGTTCTGATCCCTGTATCATTTTTTGTAAATATAAAAAAATGTGTGATGGACTGAGTCAGGAGAAACCACTGTCTTGCTGAAGTTGACACAAAACCCCCCAGGAATAAGTTCAAAGGACAGGAGGTATTTTAAAGTGCAGATTTCTAAAATGCAATTACCTTGTCAATTTGCTTTGATCCCAGAAAATAAAATTAGCCATTCATGACGTCCTCAGGGAACTCCTTTGATGTGCACTAGATGTCCTGAGAAAAGGGACACTGGCCAGTGTTATGAATAACCTCCCAGGAAGCCAGCTCATTTCATCAAAGAGACATTTGATGTGTAGGGACCAGGGCCCCGACGGAATTAGGGAGTCAAATACACTTTTGCTTTGAATATACAGTGACATATCAAAGAGACTTTTGATGTGTGTGTGTGTGGCAAAGCACAGACTGGTTTAGACCAGTCAACATGAGAAGAGGAGATTTATTATGTCATCTCTTATTTTTTTTAAATAACTTAGTAGGCCATCATGTGTTATAAAATATTGATTTTGTTACACCAAGGCGGAGTTTCAGGACCTCAAAGAGAAGGCCGGCTCAGGACTGTCTTAAACCTACTGAGCAAACCTTTAGACAGACACACTTTCATATTTCTGACTGAGAGAAGAGGAACATCAGAGCACTGATAGATTAAGAAGTAATGATCTTAGACAAGATTAGTCTGAATGTTATTATTTGTAGGAATCTGCACTTTTAACCTGTTTGTTTTAAGGCTGTATGTGTTGGGATATTTTGTTCTGTAATATTTTCTGTTTCCTTATTTTAAAGTAAATATATATATTTTAAAATGGAAACTGCTGGTGTGCCTTGAAATTTCTTTTTATATAAGTGGAGCTGTAAAGGTTATAGTTAACACTGTGTATGAGCTTATTGTTATACCAAACTGGGAAATGGATAGAGTTCTCTAAGGTCTTGCATAGAGTTCTAAGGGTTCATTTTGTAGACCTGGTTAGGTGCCCATAGGCAAAGATGTCTGGCCCCCCGAAGATGATATTATCTGAGCCTGATAATTGGGTACGCTACCAAGAGGTTATCAGTTTGAATCCCCCCAGAACTTGTGACTAAGGTGACTTGAACCCACAAAACAGACAAGAGGGTTACCTTGTACTGTTAACTGTCCACAGATCCTATGCTCAGAAGTTGGCACTTTGGGAGTAGAGGGCCTGACCAGCTGAGCGAATTTGTGACACGAAGAAACTGCCCAGAAGCATAAAAGATACTCCTCTGACTTCCTCAATGCAGGCACACAGTCAAATGTGTCATCTCCTTAAACTGCTACCTTTACGTGATGCACTGCAGCCTTTACTATGAAACCCCAGTTTTCGAACTAATGATGAGCCCATTACACGGAGGCTTTGACCGGACCTGGATATTACTTGAATTAAGCAGATTACTTTTGATGTAAAACTTATAAGTGTTGCAACTTTTCAACAAAGGCACCAGGTTCCTAATACTGCAGATTCTCATTCTTGCAGGTTACACATATTCTGAAAATGTATTTCAGAGGCCATGCTTGGACCACTGTCCATGGTAACAGCTTCCTACCATTAGCCAGCTGGACCCAGATACCACACCCTGTACCCCACCTTTATCAGAGAATCTTTGATCTCACCATGAGCAAAGTAGATAGTACTGCACCATACTGGGTGCAGGCCTTACCCAAGACAAATGGGGCATATGACTGGAATAAAATGTGAAAATATTTATATAAATATATTAAATTTAATAAATACCGGTTGATGCAACTCGAAATATTACATAACATGTACTTCACATCAGGAAAACGACATAAGATGCTTAAATTTGATAGCGATGTTTGTTCCAGGTGTGCAGCTTATATCAGAGTTCAACCATTATTTCAGGCTATGAAAGTCAAACCTGACCAGCTTTTGGGGCTTGAAGAGGTATTCATCCCAGAAATCTGCATCATTGGGGACTATGGGAATAGGTTGATTGGTGCACAGAAATACCATATGGCTCTAATTACAGCTTGTGCCAAAAAGTCATTCTTTGGCATTGGCTTGATCAAGATGTACTTACTTATTGGGAATGGCATGCTGAATTAATGTTCACTCTTAGAGCATAGAAGTCCATAGCCAGCATAAATAACAGATTACCAAGTTACCAAAACTGGGAGAAGTTGAGTGTTCTCATGCAGCTGGAACCATCATAACTATAGGATGCTGGCGGGGGGAGGTTAGGGGAAATATATAGGGGTTGAACGTAGCTGAGTGAGGTTTGATGGTACATGCATGATAAGGGAGATGCTTTGTTTTTATGAGGGTTAGCATGTGTTTACGCTAACTACGTTTTCAATGATGACATGTACTCTGTTCTGTTTTTTATGCCTTTACGTATACCATGTGATTACTGTGAATCCAGCGCTGGTTAAACTCACTCAGTGGAGATCTCCTAAAGAAATTTAAGCTTGGCCCATTTAAAACTAAACTCTGCACTCTCCTAGTTTCTACTAGTAATTGTGACTGTGGGAACTAACATTCCTTGTGACCTAATAACCTGACCCTATCTGCTAGCCTCTCAGCTACACCTATGTTTCCATTTCCCATTCGCTCCCCTTCCCCTTATCTCTCCTTTTCTCTCCCCCCTTTTCTTTCCTCTTAGCTACCAAGCTCTAGGACTTGCCCTACCTACACCCTGCCTCACCCACACCCTCACCCATTCCATCCTCCCTTCCAGCCACTACCCTCATGCCTCACGGGGGAGTGAAGTGGTGGGTCACTACCTGCCAGGGTGGGAGGTGGGGGAACATGTTACTTATTATTTAACAGAATGGCAGTTGGGGATGGGGAAGGACCATTAGACTACCAGGGAAATGTTAAGAAATTAAATAATGGGATGGTGATTGGCAATCGGGAGGAGCGACCACTGGACTACCATGGAATATAGCATTGTATATGGGGATGGTGATCAAAGAATGGAGGAAGGGACCACTGTACTACCAGGAAATATAATATTTTATACAGGGATGATAATCAGAGAATGGGAGGGTATACAGGGATGGTGATCGGAGAACGGGAGGAGGGTAGGGACCACTGAACTACCAGGTGTGACATAGACAGCCAGTTCTAAAGTGCTGTATCATATTCTTTTTATATAAAATGTATAAATGACTGTCTCTGCTGAAAAATCAAATGCTCTAGGAATGACCTATCTCATCCCCCCCCACCAGATTTCAGATGACAGATGCCAGCTAAGAGAAATGCTGACAGCATGTATCACACTCATTCAGTTTTTAGAGACAATGTGTTACTCGGAAGACTTTAGTCAAGGATCCTGTTTTTCTAAGTTAATTACAGACTGGTTTAAGTTAACTTTGTTAAGAGGGAAATCATAAAAAGGTTTATGACGTTGAAGAGAAAACCCAATTTATTACACAGCAGTGTGAGGTTGTGAATGCTCATATGAAGCCTGTGTGAGGAGGAAGCAGCATGGATCAAAAGAGATGTCATTTGAAACATGAGTCATGCTGAAGGATTGCAAAACTGACACTTTGAAAAGACCACTGTTTTATTTTTATTAGATACATTTTCACATATAATCTGACAGAGGAAGAGCTAGCTGACCTCATCCAAAAAGGGGTTGGCAAATACAGCTTGAAAAGATTATTCTGTTTCACTGCAGGAGCACTCTTTTATCTGACACTGACCAAGAAAACATCTGAGCACTGTAAACAGGTATTTAGAATGCTAGACCACTCTAAATACTGCAAGTAGGAATTGCACTGTTTTAAACCTTGTTTTGTTTAAGGATATGTATGTTTTTGTGATAAGAGTTCTGTATATTACTGTTTACTATTTTACCTTTTGTTTAGTAAAGATATATTTTTAAAAATATAACTTGCCTGGTGTGCCTTGAAACGTTTCTTTGGTTTTAAGTGAAGTGAGATAGTTTTAAAGTGACACGGTGCATGAGTTTATGGGTGTACCAAACTGGGAAACAGAGTTTCTTTGGGTCTTACATAGAGTTCAAAAAGGGTTCATTTTGTAATACCTGGTTAGGTGCCCTCAGGCAAAGATATCTGGCCCCACAAAGACAGAATTATCTGAGCCTGACAATTGGGTGTGCTAACAAGAGGTTAACAAGTTTGAATCCCTCCAGAACTTGGAACTAAGCTAACTCGAATCCACAAAACAGACAAAAGGGCTACCTTGTTCTGTTCACTGTTCACAAGACCATGCTCAGAGGTTGGCACTTTGAGAGTAGAGGGCTGACCTGCTGAGCAAATCTGTGACACCAGGGACTATAGTATTTTATATGGGGACGGTGACTGGAGAATGGGGGAGGGAGAAGGACCACTGGACTACCAGGGAATATATTTGTTTATACGGGGATGATGATCAGAAAATTGGGGAGGGGGAGGGACCACTGGACTACCAGGGAAGAAAGTATTTTATACGGTGATGGTGATCGGAGAACAGGGGAGGGACCACTGGACTACCAGGGAATGTATTTGTTTATACGGGGATGACAATTGGAGAATGGGGGAGTAGGAGGGACCACTGGACTACCAGGGAGTATAGTATTTTATATGGAGATGGTGATTGGAGAATGGGGAAGGGACCACTGGACTGTCAGGTAATATAATATTTTAAATGGGGATGGTGATCGGAGAATGGGGAGGGGAGGGACCTCTGGACACCAGGGATGTATATTTACACTATCAGGATTGGGATTGGGGGGCAGGAGGCACTGCTAGACAACAGGGACATATTATTATGATAGAAACTGGGTTTGGAGGTGGGGGAGACCACTAGCACCACGAATAGTTCCATGAACTGGGCCATTTGCGGTGCTAAATGACCTCCTCCCCCATGCAAATGAGCCCGTAATGGGCATGAAAATGGACCCTTAGTGCTTTGCATGCACAATGGGCTCATCTGCATGGAGACTTTTGAATATTGCAACTTTTGCCCTGCCGCTAACCATTGCTGGGACCCTATTTTGGGGGTGCTATCAGAAAGGGCTAAGTGGCTTACCCCTTGGCAAAACAGGACCTGTATTCAGACAACTAGCACCCTGTGCTGTTCATCTGAATATAAAATGTTTGCCCACTGGTGCTTTTGCAAGATTGAGTGCTAATGTTTGAGCTCTGGTTTGCATTTTTTTGAATCTCTGGTCCCAGAAGTGGTAAATTGAGTGCAAATGTTAAGAGTTACTTCTGCCAGAGGGTGGTGAACCTATATAACAGCCTAGCAGTGGACAGTGGATAGGAAGACAGTACAGATCTTCAAGGTAAGCATGACAAAATGTCTGTCTGCCAAGTGAATCACAGAGCACACTGGGTAGTAGAGAAGGTTGGGAAATCTTTATAAATTAGTACATGTTTGCACAGCACATTTATTCATCCCTACTTTTGGTGGGGGTTGTGGGGGACGTGGTTGATCTGGAGTTCCTTTCAAACTTAAATTACTCATTCAGCTTGCAATCCAGGAACTTCCACCCTATGACACCTGACTTTCTGACATTACAGGGCTATGGAAAATAACTCTTGGAATTGAGTGTCCTATTATAACTCAAAACAGGATGTCTGTGCAGTACAGGTTTTGATTGGAACTGGAGAAATAAAACAGAAAAAAAACTTCAGGTTTACCACACAGTACTAACAGTGATATTCCATTATGTTTCACAGCATGTTTGATCTCTAGAGTTGGACGTGTATGTCCTTTTATCTATATGGATGAATCCTTTCATGTTCCATGACAAAATACCCCATTATCTGCCTCTTCTAGTATATCAATTACATGTTTCATTTAAGGACAGTTGCAACATTGGTTTAAGAAACACATGTAGTCGACAGTACAGACCATATGATATGTATTATAGCAAGATTTTTTAAGTGGAAAGACAATTAACACCCTTTCCGGCTGCATGGACTCAAGTTATGAAGTCATCCTAAGATTGTATGATGTTCTGCAAAACATCTTAAGGGACTCTTCTGGTGGTTCTTCCCCTAGTGTACTAACCAAAGGTAAGTCAGAGAAACAAGCAATTACTGTTCCACAAAACACACAAAGAGTCAAATGAAGAGCAAGAGCAGAGATAGTATTGAGGACAGACAAGGAAGTAAAGGAAAATGAAAAAGCTTTCTTTAGATACACCAGAAAGAAAAGGAACACCAAAGAGGGTATAGTGAGGCTAAAAGTGGAAAATAATTGGGTAGAAGAGGATGGGAAGAAGGTTGACATCCTCAGTGAGTACCTTTGCTGAATCGTCATGGTAGGGATGAGGGCTCTACTCCCTGACTGTTAACTGCAGGCTAAAAGAGGGGGCCAGAAGGAACTGGAACTGGGACTGATGCAAGGGGATTGGGCACATAAGAGACCATGTGACTTGCAACTGTTCTCCCCCAGTCCATCTTTATTGTTTGTCTTCCTGTTTTGTACATATTGGTACTTTACTGATATCATTATGTTTGTTTTTTGCACAAGTACAGATACGTAGACCAAGGCTATTGCTGTATACATATAAAGTAGCCTAGAGAAAATAGCTATTCTGAACTGAGTTTTTTTCTCAGTTTTATAATCAAGATCACAGAATGTATGTCAAAGATGGCCAACAGAGTTAAGCTAGCCCTGGCAAAAAGAAATACAGGTGAGGGGGTACAGGCAAAGCGGGCAAGCATTAAGGATGCAATACTTGAAGTAACATCCCATTGTGTTAGAGAGAAAAGGAAGTGCAAAAGAAGAAGGAAATCACTTTGGTTCTCAAAAACAGTAGCAGAAAAAGTCAGAGCCAAAAGGCTGGCCTTCAAGAAATATAAAGGAATGCAGTGGGATGAAGAGAAGGCATACCAAACTTCCTTAAGGGAAGCAGGGAAGGCAGTAAGGCAGGCAAAGGCCCAAACTGAGGAAACGCTAGCACAGACAGTAAAAGAAGGTGACAAGACTTTCTATAGATACATTAGTGAAAGGAGAAAGTCCAGAGGGGTATTGCTAAGATCAAAGGAGATAAGGGTGCATGTGAAGAGGAGGACCATGTTAAAGCATCTATCTTAAATAGATACTTCTGCTCAGTATTTACTGAAGAGAAGGTAGGACAGGGCCCACAGCTCAGCACCATGGACACGGGGAGGGGGAGGGAGGTGAGCACTAGTCCCTTCACAAAAGAAAGGGTCCTACAAGAGCTCGATATGCTCAGGGTAGACAAGGCAATGGGACCTGATGGCATACATCCCAGGGTACTAAAGGAGCTGAGGGTGGAACTAGCAGATCCATTATCAGAACCGTTTAGTGAGTCCCCAAGCACAGGAGAGGTCCCAGAAGACTGGAGAAGGGCTCATGTGATCCCGCTCCACAAGAGTGGTAGCAGGGAGGAGGCAGGGAACTACAGACCAGTCAGTCTTACCTCAGTAGTGGACAAGATTATGGAGGCACGCCTTAAGGAAAGGATAGTGCAACACCTGGAATCCATAGGAACACAGGATCCAAGACAGCATGGGTTTACAAAAGGAAGGTCCTGTCAAACTAATCTCATAGATTTCTTTGTACTGGGTAACCAGAGTGGTGGACCAAGGGGGAGCAGTTGATGTCACCTATCTTGACTTCAGCAAAGCTTTTGATACTGTTCCACATAGAAGATTGATTAATAAGCTGGGTAGGCTCGATGTGGGTCAGAAGTTGGTCAACTGGGTGGCAAACTGGTTGATGGGCAGAAAACAGAGAGTGGTGGTAAACGGTATACAATCAGAAGAGATACAAGTCACAAGTGGGGTACCTCAGAGATCAGTCCTGGGGCCAGTCCTCTTCAATATCTTCATCAGCGACACTGTAGATGGACTCAAGGGTAAGGTTTGTCTGTTTGCAGATGACACCAAGATCTGCAACAGAGTAGATGATCCAGATGGGGTGGGCAGAATGAGAAGAGATCTGGATAAACCAGCAAAATAGTCAGAAGAGTGGCAACTGGGGTTTAATGCAAAGAAGTGCAAGATCATGCACATAGGGAAGAGAAATTCTGAAGCCACCTATAGGCTGGGAGGGGAGTTGCTGGCAGTCACAAGGGAAGAAAGAGACTTGTGCATCATCATCACCAATGACCTGAAATCATCCAAGCAGACCACTAAAGCAGTAGGCAAGGCTAGGGGGATGTTAGGGTGTATCAGTAGGGGTATCACAAGTCAGAAGAGGGAGGTAATAATCCGTCTTTACAAGACACAAGGTTAGGCCCCATCTGGAGTACTGCATGCAGTATTGGAGGCCACACCTTCACAAGGACATTAACCAAATTGAGGCAGTCCGGAGAAGGGCAACTAAAATGGTGCAGGGACTGCATCAGAAAACATATGTGGACAGTTTAATGGAGCTCAATATGTATACCCTGGAGCAAAGGAGGGAGAGAGGTGATATGATCGAAACATTCAAACACCATAAGGGGCATTAACAAGGTGAAAGAGTCTAACATATTTCAATATAAGAAAAATAGCAGGACAAGAGGACACAGCATGAGATTAGAGGGAGTCTGATTAAGGGGTAATGTGAGGAAGTTCTTTCTCACAGAAAAGGTGGTGGATGCGTGGAACGGCCTACCTCAGGAAGTGGTGGATATGAATACAGTACAGGGCTTGAAACAGACATGGGATAGGCATAAGGGAGCAATACAGATGAGTATGAATAGATAGGCCCTTGACAGAGCAAAGGCCAATGGCACATTTATAAGGTAGAAAAAGAAATGGGCAGACTGGATGGGCCTTGTGGTCCTTATCTGCTGTCAACTTCTATGTTTCTATGTTTCTATGTATTAAACTCTATAAGCAGGTGTGATGTAGACCTCTTTCACAGTCTTACAAGGTCTCTTAGTGAAAGTAAGCATCCAACACAAGAGAATTCTGGAAAGTTGTAATTCAGTTACAAACTCCTGTTGACAATAAACATATGACCTTTATGAGAATCCAGGAGGAGGTTGTTACAGATTCTAAAAAGATGGCAGAGACTCTGAATGATTGTTTACCACTTTGCCTTCATTACTGCATGAACGGCCTTCTTCCACATCGGATGGAGTTGGGAATATAGACAAACAAGTTACCATCAAGTTGTTGGGCAGTACTGAGAGCACAGAGGTAAATGTGCATCCTAGGTTCAGATTTAAGTTTCTAAAAACTAAGGATATAAGAAACCATCTAAGTAAACTGGATGAGACCAAATCCTGGGGTCTTGACGGTTTAGAGGCCCCATTGTTGAGAGCCGGAGCTGAAGTATTAGCTAAACCATTAACAAATTTATTCAATAGAAGTTTGTGTCTGGGTCAGTTCCCAGATAAGTGGAAAGTTGCAAAAATTATCCCCATTTTTAAGGGTGGTGACTCCCAACTGGCCGATAATTATAGGCCTATAGCCTTCTTGTCTGTAATTTCCAAGATATTTGAAAGAGAGGTGCACAAGCAATTGTACGCATTTTTAAGTAGTAACAATCTATTGGCTCCCCAGCAGTCGGGCTTCAGACCTTTACACTCTATGAGTACAGCCTTGCTAGATTTCACGGATGCCATCTCCTGCACACCTGACAGCAAGTTGTGCGTGGGGGCGGTGTTCGTGGATCTTTCAAAGGCATTTGACACAGTCGATTACATAATTCTTCTAAATGTTTTGAAGGGTAAAGGGGTTGCTGACAAGCCCTTAGATTGGTTCAAATCATACTTGCACTGCCAAAATCAAATTGTCAGTGTACACGGGATGTTATCCAGATCACGAGAGGTGAGTAGGGGAGTTCCCAAGGGCTCGATCCTGGGGCCCCTTCTATTCATTTCTTTTATTGATGGGTTGACAAGGGTTTGTACAAACAGTAATAGTACTATTAAATTGTATGCAGATGATACTGCATTACTGTGCCCAGGTAAAGATTATATTGAAGTACAGAAAGTCCTGCAACAAGAATTCTTAGTGCTGGGGGCATGGTTCAGACAAAATAAATTAATTATTAATACAAAAAAAAAACAAATATAATGATGTTTGATGCTAGGAAAACATCAAAAGGGTGTGACAAAGAGACTGCAAATTTCACTATAAAAACAGTAAAGGGTAACCCCTTGGTCCAGGCGGATACATATAAGTACCTAGGCATCTGTATTGACTCCCAATTTAAATATGATTTCCACATTGACCAGCTATGCACCAAGGTTTCCCAGAAATTCAGAGCCCTGAGAAGGCATAAAGATAGTATGTCTCTAGATACTAGAAGAAAATTAGTTCAGTCTGTAATTCTCTAATTAATAGTTTACAGAAGTATGGTATATTTGAATACTAGTAAGCACAATCTTCTTAAATTAGTTAGGTTGCAATATAAATTGGCTTGATTCCTACAAGGAGTTAAGGGTCCATATTATCATTTCCACCACCACTGTGATTTACTTTCTCAATTGCTTTTGACCTGGTTGACCACCAGCTACTCCTGGAATGGCTTAGGGGGCTGGGTCTGGACACAACAACCCTGTAATGGTTCACAGACTACCTCAGCGGCAGGACACAAATGGTCCAGTGGAAAGGCACCACATCAGATGAGCTCCCAGTACCCGCAGGTGTTCCACAGGGGTCAATCTTGGGCCCCCTGCTATTCTCCCTGTTCACTAACAACCTCCCCCAGCACTGCAGAGGGGTGAAAATCATGCTCTGTGCTGATGATGCAGTGCTGTATAGGACAGGAGAGGACATGGGGTCCTTAAATCGAGAGCTGAGTTAGGACCTTGCAGCCTTTGAATCCTGGTGTCTGATTGACAGGATGGTTCTGAATAGCAAAAAGATGAAAGTCATGCTCTTTGGCCCAAAAAGACTGGGCCAAAGGAGATCCAACCACTTATCACTCTCCACCCGGGATGGAGTAGGAATAGGAGTTGTGGATAGCATGCAATACCTGGGAATGTACATTGACCAGGAGGTCTCGTTCAGGAGGCACATCGACCACCTCACAAAGGTGATAAACCAAAAGCTGGGCCTCCTCTACAGACTAAACCCCTTTCTGACCAAGGAAACCAGGAAGGCGATAGGGAATGGGACTATTCTCCCCATCCTCTTCTATGGAGCAACCCTGCTCCAGTTGCTGAGAGCTACGGAAAGACAGAGAGTGAGCTCGCTCTACCACAGGGTCGGCCGTTTCACCGCCAGGGTGGACAGAATGGAACACCACTGCAAGGTGCTCCAGGCCCTGGAATGGTCATCCCTGGAGGCAAAACTAGCATATCCCTCCCT
Organism: Neoceratodus forsteri; assembly: GCA_016271365.2. Lineage (NCBI taxonomy): Eukaryota > Metazoa > Chordata > Ceratodontiformes > Ceratodontidae > Neoceratodus > Neoceratodus forsteri. The sequence continues at coordinate 1,237,747,030 of CM028130.1, forward strand.
ATGCATGGCCTATAAGCTACAGCAACCCGGGACCCCTCTCGGACTGCGAGACCTGCTCGTCCCTAAGACTACGAGACGAGAGCTCAGATCCACCAATCAGACACAATTAGAAATCCCCAGGGCTAGATTATCTCTGGGTCAATGGTTGCTTAGGGTTGCCCTCCCCAAACTCTGGAACAAGCTCCCGAGAGAGATACAAGACAGCCCCACCACCGAGGGTTTTAAGAAGGGGCTAAAAGCACACCTAAGAAAGGGGCCTCAGTGCCACTGCCTCACTTAGGATACTGCCAGGGGACCAAATGAAGGGTGATTCCCCTGTTAAAGAACAGTGGGACATGGATTGATAGGTCCACTCAGTCTGGGGATAGAACTGTCCCTCGCTCTTACTGTATATAGACTTTTCAACTGTCAATTGTCTATACCTAATAAAAAGTCTGGAGTATTGGTCGTATCAGTTTCTGTACTGCAATGTTTGTTCACGCTTCCTTTGTAAAGCCTTGTTGTACTGTACATATTTTTGTTTGCATTGGTTTTTCCCTTCCTCTAGGTACATGTAACTAAACCCAGGTCACCCCTGAAAAAGTGACCGCAAGGTTCCAGTGGGCCTACCCGGTTACCAAAGTTTAAATAAATAAATAAATAATTGCAATGGGTCCCCTTAGATGTTAGAAGTGGTAGAATTATGAGCAATTTTATTTATAAATGCCTTCATGGGTCTACTCCTACTTACTTAACTGATAAATTGGTATTAGAAAATTCATGATTCACCTTACGTAAAGTAAAAGGAAGGAGTTTAAAAAATCCCACGTATAAAAACTAGATATGGCAAAGCAAGATTTGATTATATTGCCTCTAATGCTTGAAATTCTCTCCCACCAGGGATCCGAAGTTTGCCAACTTTAATATAATTTAAAACCACTTTAATGGAGTGCTATGCATTTGAATGTAAATGTTTTAAATGAATGTACTGTATGACAGTTTAATTCTTATTGTATTGTATTTAACTTGTTTTGCACGTTAGGTTCCTGCTGAGTGATGAGTCACTGGTCTTTGCAATTTTGCACGTGTGCTTGATGTATATTGAAACTTTTGTGATAAGTCAGAATGGCATTATAAATAGGCTTGCCTAATGTTTTATCCAGATGAAATATACAAATAAAATGAAATGAAATGAAAAAAGCAATAACAACAATAACAGCCTGCAGCTTGCTACCTAAAATCGACCTCCTACAAACTCTCATGATTTCACACACCCCTGACATCCTAATTATTACCGAGACCTGGCTCAAAAAAAGCATCCCTGACAATGCCATTGCTTTCTCTGGGTATTCCCTCTCCAGACAAGATCGACCAGGTCGCAGAGGGGGAGTGGCCATGTATATCCTGTCCTCACTGCAGTTTACTACCACCCTATCTACCTCCATCCCAGCTGCCTATAAAGCCCTTGTCACCAGCATTACCCTTCCTTTCTCAATCCCAATCTTTGTGGCTGGCATCTATTGCCACCCAAGCATTCAACCCTCGGTCACAACTGAACTCTTAGCCAATATCACCTTCCTCTCGCAATCTGGTGGACTGTTCATAATGGGTGACCTGAATCTAAATTGGTTGTCTCCCAAAAGTTAAACAAGCTACGCAATGATGTCAGTGCTCTAAACCTCACTCAACTGATACTTGAGCCCACATGCCCTAATCCCAAAACACAAAGCCACACCCTGCTTGACTGGGCACTCACAACCCACCCGCACCGCGTCATTAAATCTGGTCTCCCTGATGCCCTTAGTGATCACAACCCCATTTTCATTGTACATAAGGTTCATCACCCCAAACTTCCCCCTAAAATCATACAGCTCCAGTCCTTTAAATCCTTAGACCTTACCCCACTCAGCTCTGCACTTGCTTCCACCGACTGGGCCCCCCTCTCCACTGCCATTTCTGTCGATCAGGTCCTTGACTATTTTCAGGATAAATTAATTGCCACCTGGAATGCCTTTGCTCCTTTCAGAAGGACCAGAGTCTGTGGGCTTCACCTCCCCTGGATCACCCCTGAACTACTGGCCTGCTTCAGGAGCATGACCGGGCCTGGAGAAAACACAAATCTACTAAACATCCAAACGGCTACACCAAGTACAGAATGCTATGCAATTCATGTACTAAAGATACTACACTGGCTAAGTCCGATTATTTCAACTCCTCATTCCTGACTAACATTAACTCTCCATCTAAATTCTGGAGGGTAGTTCATGCCCTATTCTCTCCCCCCTCTCCCCCTCCCCCTTCCCCTCCAGTTCTCAAAATTAAAAACTCCCTAGTTTCCGACCATCGCTCTGTGGCCAATGAATTTAATGCCTACTACACCTCATGCGCCACGTCTCTTCTAAATTCCCTTTTCCCTTTGCCTCCTACTAACTTCAGCCTTTCGCCTCAGCCAGTGCCTACCCCTCCCCCCTTTTCCTTTTCTACTATCTCCTCTGATGAAGCTCTTAGTGCCCTCCTATCCCTCATCCCCCCTAAAGGCTCCTCACCAGATGAGCTCGATCCTAAACTGCAGAGGACTGCAGAGTGGGTGCAGTTGTCAATAATCCTTCTGATGCATTATCCCTACAAGTGGCTATTAATAAAATCCTGGAATGGACTGAGTCAAACAGATTGTTACTGAATTTAGCTAAATGTAAGGTTATGCACTTGGGTAAGCACAACAACATGTCAGTATATAAACTTGGGAACGATGCACTAACAGCCACTCAACAGGAAAAGGACCTGGGTATTATGATCACTTCTGTCTTTAAATTTAGCCATCATAGCAATACTCAGATTAGAAAAGTGAATCATAACTTAAACTGTATTCTAAGGCACATATCAAGTAAGGAAGAGAGTGTTTTGATCCCCTTGTATAACACTTTGGTCAGACCCCATCTGGAATACTGTGCTCAGGTGTGGTCCCCGTATAAAAGGGAAGACATACTTAGATTAGGGGGGGTACAAAGGAGAGCCACTAAAGCCATAGCTGGACTCAAGACCTGACCCTACAAAGAAAGGATGGAAACCCTGAACCTCTATTCATTCCATTTTAGGAGGTTTAGGGGTGACATGTGTATGCTCTATATAGAGGATAGTGTATGGGCAACAGTGAACAACAACACTGTTGTTCACTTCGAGTGGTTGTCATGACAACCAAGAAAACCTTGAGAGCGAAGCTCGAGAGGTTTTTGGTTGGCATGAAAACCTCGAGAAGTGAACAAGTGTTGTTGTTCACTGCTACCCATACACTGCCTTTTATAGTGCATGGGCAACAGTAATCGAAAACAGCTTGAGCCTTCCTCCTCGGTAGTGCTGTGATGTCTGAGACCTGTCCCCCCCCTCCCCGCCGCGCCATGTACTCCACTCGTTCCCAGTCCACAGCTGGTGTACTACTATGTGCCAGCAAAGATTTAAAAGAAAACGGCACTTACTATCTCCTCCTGTGCCTTCAGCTAACTGCCGTCCATTCTGTGACCGATGACAAAACCGCGAGTTGCGCATGCGCAAATGAGATCCGAGCTGTTGTACCATCGATGTGATGTACCCACGATGGTACAACAACATCGTGATGTCACATCAATGGTACAACAGCTCCAGGAAAAGCTAGATTTCCAATGAATACAACATTCTAACATGCACTATAAAGCAATTGGTGATACCAAATTGGTGATGAGCTAGGGGTTACTTTAAAAACCAGTTGGTGTAGTGGCAGGAGACATAATAAACAACTTTTACTGCCAAGGTGAAATTTGATTGTGAGAAAACATTGGTTCAGTCAAAGGGTAATTTTATCATAAAACAAACTCCCATCCACAGTGGTAGATAGCCCTAATATGGGTGCCTTTAAGTCAAGACTAGATCTGGTTTGTAGGGATAGAACCACTAAGTTCTAAATATCAGGGGACTGGCAAGCTATAAGGATGAAAGTCCATAATGCTTGATAATTCCTATGATTCCTATGATAAACTTTTCTACCTTTCTGCTCCTGCAATTGCTTATCCTATCTCCCTAATCCTTAACCTCTCCTTTATTTCTGCCCAAGTACCCTCATCCTGGAAACACGCTGTAGTCCTTCCTCTCCCCAGGGGTGGTGACATATCCACTTCTGGCAACTATTGCCCCATTTCCCTCCTTGCTACCCATGCCAAACTTCAAGAACATTTAGTTCTCTCTCAGCTATCACTGTTCCTCTCTGATTCCTCCTTCTTCACACCCTTCCAATCTGGTTTTCAGAAGAACCACTCAACAACCACCTCTCTCCTCAAGCTTACTGACTCCATCCTTTCAGGGATGGAAGATGGCCTGATCACCTCAGCCATCTTTGCCGACCTAGCCAAAACTTTCAACACTGTTTCCCATCACCTGCTTCTTGATTCTCTCTCCTCAGCTGGCCTTGCTCCGTCAGCCTCCAATTGGTTTAAATCCCACCTCATTGGCAGGACCCAATCAGTGAGAATCCTTGATTCCATCTCCCCTCCACTCCCCATAAACACTGGTGTCCCTCAGGGCTCAGTGCTTGGTCCCCTACTCTTCTCCATTTTCCTTAATGATCTTCCCACAGCCTGCTCATCCTTGTCTATCCACATGTGTGCTGACAATACTGTTTTATACAGTTCCGGCAAAAACCCTGTTGCTGTAGAAACCAGCTTACAGCATGACTTCAACCAAGTTCAGCTCTGGTTTGCTTTTCACCAGCTTTTTCTAAACGCCAAGAGGACAGTCTCAATGACCTTTGGCACCAGGCAGAGACTCTCTAGGCTCCCAGCCCTATCCACCTTCCACACCCTTGATGGGACCATGCTAGAGGACACCTCCTCATTTAGATATCTGGGGATTTGGCTGGACCAGCACCTCAACTTCTCTGTGCATATCGATGCTATCCTGAAGAAACTGTGCCCCAAGCTTGGTGCTCTGTACAGGAATCGTAGTTGCATCCCGCTGACTGTGAGGCGTGAAATTGTCCAGAAGATGATACTCCCCATCTTTGACTACTGTGGCGTATTCTATGGTGCTGCTCCCAAATCTTCCTTGACTAAGTTGGACACTCTCTTTAACTCCTTCTGCCGCTTTGCTCTTGACTCCCCTTCTCACTCCCACCACTGTGAACTCTATCGCTCTCTAACCTTCTTTCCACTGTCTCACAGACGCATCTCACACTGTGCCAAACTAACCACCAAATTCTGGTTCGGATGCTCCCCTCCTATCTCTCATCCTCTCTCTCCACTCCACCTTCCCCCACCCACTCTCTCAGATCTAATGACGCCCGCACCTTGACGGTCCCTCGCCACTCCACTCTCATCGGTCACACTGGTTTAGCCCATCGCTTCCCTAAAATCTGGAATTCCCTCCCCCCTGAAATATGACACTCCTCCTCCAACTACTTCCTTACCTCTGCCCTACACAATTACCTCTTTCAGTTGTTCCTGCTTTAACCCTCCTTAATACCTATCCCCAGTTTCTGCCTTCCTACCCTGACCCCCCCGGCAGGGTTCTCAACATACTGGAGAGGGAATCAGGAAATGGCTACCCCTTCCCCTGATATTCATTTCTTGCCTCTCCCCCTCTCTTCTCCACCTGCTCTTCTGGGTCACCCGTGTGCACAACCTACCCCATCCTTTTTACTCCAACAGCACTTGCGTACTACCTCGAGCCTGCTCCTGGTACACTCATGCACTATAATGGTTCTGTTGCATTATTACTGTTTTGTACATTTATATGTTCTTTTGTATGATTTTGAACATGTATTGTAATTTACCCAATGTTCCACTACTGTTTATTGTACAATACCTTGTGTTCCAACTGTTGCATAATCTTACATTGTTGTATTGTTTGTACTTCCCAGATACTATTGTAACTGATCATGCTTCACAACCCAATGTAACCCCCTCCCCCCAGGTCGCACTGTGAGATGAGCAACTTGTTGTTCAGTGTGCCCTCCTGGTGAAACATTTCAATAAATAAATAAAATAAATAAATAAATTTATAGGAAGAGTGCTCCAGTTTGTGTAAGCAGATAAATATACTGTGCCATCATTAGTAATCTTTGAATAGTGCAGTACTGATGATGTATATCAAACACTGAATATAACTAAGAACCCCAGAAGTGTATCACAATAAATCAATTCCACACTTTGATCTGTTCACTGATCTGAAGTTTTAGAGGATTCCACTGTTGTGAAATATAAATACAATAATTTAACATAAATATTAGTTGAATGAAGCACCCCCCCCCCCCGAGTGGTAAAGAAGCCGCTGATCTTGCTAGTTGCTAGAATGGGCAGGTGGGGTCTTGGCTTTGGTGTTAAGGGTGGCATACAACTGACATAATTGATGTCATCGTTAGTCCAACCCTGGTCTATTAGGGCAAGCATAGGTCTATTAAGACCAGATCAGCTGGCAGCTTGATGCTCCTGTTACTTGGCAGACAGGACACCAAGTATTACTGCATGCTGAAGTGAGTGAGTTTACTAAGCATTGTGCAAAAGAACATATCTAGTCAAAGGAATAATACACCCTCATATCCTGTAAATGTTATCTGTTTCCTTGTCAACAGACTACTCTTTTTGTGTGGCTGTTGGGGATATGTTTTTGAATTAGATTGTTTTCACTATTCACACTAGCCCTAGTAAATAGCCTATGGGTCTTCATTTTCTGTTGTTAAAATCTCATTGTCCTTGAGAGCTGCATTAGCATATGAGAACAAGATGTGTCCTTACTCTTTAGACTCCACAGCATGCCTGTCTGCTTACTTAGAATTCAACAATTTGCAGGAAGGTGTGACATACTACATTTACTATCAATTAACTTTACAAACTGTCTTAGATGTAATGCAAGGTTTTTTTTCCTTTAAACTGCATTCAATCTGTGCGTTTCTAGAGTTATTTAGGTTATATAAACTTTCAGCACAGAGATACAGTACATGGTGTAAATAGGTCCTGTGACATCATGTTCTCATATGCTAATGCAGCTCACCGGGACAATGAGATTGCAACAACCCGAATATGGAGACCTCCCCCCAGGCTAGTTACAGGGGCTGGTGTGAACAGTGAAATCAAACTAAAGCAAACTCATATATCCCCAACAGCTATATAAACAAAGTCTGGTCAGATCCACCATGGCTGCATAATGAAGTTAGTGAAGTTGTGAGGAATTGTTAAGGAGGTATGGAGAAACAACACAATGATTTGTAAGTAGTAAGATTTGTTTTAGTTTCTGTTCTAAGGAAGGAATACACATTATTAGGAAAATATATGGAGGTGTACATTTTAATGGAAGGAATAGGAAGCAATATAGGTTTACAAAAGAACCCCAGAGCAAATGCCACTGAAGTATGTATTATCCTGGATGATATTGTTCGGGCAGCAAACTTTTTAAGAAAACACAATTGCACGTACTCCAATAATACAAAGCGTCATGGGGAACATATGCAAATCCCCATGATGATACAGAAGGTGGCAGTACTTCATTATAAGGACAAGTAAATGTTTTAATGCATTTACAGACAGTTACATAAACTTAATTTCCTTCATAGAACAATTTAAATTTAGTAACAGCGGTAGTACAAAGCAATTACTCAGACAACTAGAAAACTATAACTACTTTATATTGTAGATTGACACCCCATAAGGACCTCCTTGAAATTGAGATGCAAATGTCACCCATTTATCAGTTTTCTAACAGGAATATTTTACTATCCTAAATACATTTCCTGCTTCAGTAACTACACAGCACATCTATTGCATGACCAACATGACCTAATGGATCCATTCACATATCTGGAATGTGTAGTACGGTATGGGCTGCACGCCCATTGGCTCATGCTGTGGACCAATGGGCATACAGCCATATCGTATAGTGTCAGTCGGCGGGTGGTGGGGTGGCAGGTGGGTGGGTGCTGCCGCCGCCGCTGACCGGGGGGGGTGGTGGGACTCAGTGGGCGGGTTGGGAGGGGGTACCACTGGACCACCAGTGATATTGGACCCTCTTTTAATACAAATGCCTGTGATTGAGCTGTGAGTGGTCCACTGGACCACCAGGGATGTAGGACGTTTCTTTAATTGTACAACATATGCCTGCGATCGGGCTGTGAGTGGTCCACTGGACCACCAGGGATATAGGATGTTTCTTTATTTAAACAACATATGCCCGCAATCAGGCTGCGAGTGGTCCACTGGACCACCAGGGATATAGGACGTTTCTTTAATGTACAACATATGCCCGCGATCGGGCTGCGAGTGATCCACTGGACCACCAGGGGTATTGGAAGTTATTACAAGCTACATATGCCCGCGATCGGGCTGCAAGTGGTCCACTAGACCACCAGGGATATTGGACAGTTAGTTTATTCTACATATTCCCGCGATTGGGCAGTGGGGCACATTTCCGCGCTGTGCAGGGGGCGTCGGTCCCCGACGGCTGCAGCCTGGCAGGGCGCCAGGTGCAAGTTGCCGGGGATTGGTGCACCTGCATGCAAATGGGGCCATAATGACATGCAAATGGACCCATTTGTGCCTTGCATACATTATGGTCCCATTTGCATGTGCACTTTTGAATATCGCGGTTGTTGCGCATAGCGCAATGAAACTTGCGCTAGCGCATCCCCCTGCTCCATTCTGGCCACTTGCGCTGGCACAGTGCCACTGCACCATGTGCACTGTGGGTGGCCATGGTGTGATATTCAATGATGCTGTGTCATGGCGCAGCTCCGTTGAATATCGCCCAGTCAATGCCCCTGCGCAGCCAAGTTGCGCTGTGCCCAGGCTTGCACCACAGCCTGGCGCAGTCTGAATATCCGGACCAATGTATATATCTTTTAACTTCAAAGCACTAAACCTGTTCAAATGCACAACACACAAGACTTTATTCTCTTCACATATTACTGTGAAACTTCAGGTGCTGCAATAGCCAAGAAACAATTGTTAGACTTCACTCTTGCATGCCACTGTCATGCCCACTTCTCATGCAAACAACAATCAATTAGGGAAACCCCTTTAGTTTCTGTGCTATGTACGCTTACATCAGAGAGACATAAATCTCACAGAACTGCTAAAAAAGCAAATTTATCAAGACTGAATTTCTGAATTAAAACCTGTCGTCTACAGTACTTACATAAATAATAGTTTACTGGCTACAAATGATGCTACAGACAAGGCAATAACAACATTTCTGTTTTACATGGAAAACATCCATATAATGAACTTGTCATACAGGATTTGTGACCTTCTGTCTGCATGTATCTGACAAAGGACAAGGCACCTGCTTAATCCTTTTTTTCTATTTTATTTTTATGCCCAACTTGCCCATACTGTTAGAGCCAAATACTGACATGCTTAGAGTTAAAAAAAAATAATGATGTCTATGTGTGTGCATGTTTGGGGAGGGGGATATGCCTAGATGCAGTTTCAGGCACTCTTTAATTACTTCCCCGGGCAGCTCTGATAGTCAGTTGTTCCAACATGATAGATCCACCTCATGCAACTCCCACATGAACCAAAAAAAAGGTGGGGGTGGATCTTTAGGAGCTTCTCGGGTGGAGGTGGGGGTTGATCTTACTCCCCCCAAAAAACTAATGCTGCCTTCCACTACTCAGGTTCCAGTTCTTGTACCTCCCGTTTAAGAAAGAAAATAGTGCCCTGCAACCATTGACTAACATGAAAGCATATTTATTTGAGAACGGAAAACATTTCTTGGAGGAGGGTAAGGCGGAGGAGACTATGTACACCTTCAGTCAGTTCCATGGACAGAAAACATGACATCATCCCTTTTGTACATGCAAAACGTCTGCAGGCTCTGCCCACTGCAGCCGTAAAAAGAGTTATCTGCTGACAACACACAGATTGAATGCAGTTTGAAGGAAAAAAAAAGCTTGCATTTCATCTAAGACAGTTTGTAAAGCTAATTGATAGTAAATGTAGTATTTCACACCTTCTTGCAAATTGTTTGCTGGGATGCATACTGTAGGCAGGGGCATCACCAGCAGGAAAAGGGAGGTCATAATTCCACTATACAAGACACTAGTGAGGTCCCACCTGGTGTACAGTGTTCAGTTCTGGAGACCTTACCTATGTAAGGATGTAGACAGGGTAGAGAAGGTTCAGAGGAGGGCAACAACAATAGTACATGGATTGCATCACAAGTCCTAAGAGGACAGGTTGAAACACTTGAATATGTACTCCCTTGGGGAGAGGAGGGAGGGAGAGAGAGAGAGAGGGGATATGAAAGAGGTAAGTATCTTACAGGGAGGAACAGGGTGCAGGAATACACTATTTTTCAGCAACAGAGATGTTCTAGGACTAGAGGGCATGGGATGAAGTTGGAGGGAAGGCAGTTCAGAGGAAACGTGAGAAAGAATTTCTTCACAGAACAGGTGGTGGACAAGTGGAACACCCTGCCAGAGGAAGTAGTGGGGGCAGAAACAATCACAGGATTTAAGAATGCATAGGATAGACATAAGGGAATTATGGCGGTTAACAGACTTCTAGGAGAACATAAAGTGAACTTATAAGCTCAAATGGGCAGACTGGGTGGGCCATAGGCCCTTATCTGCTGACAGTGTCTATGTATCTATGTATCTAAGGAAAAACATAACATTTACAAGCTATGAGGCTGTACTGCTCCTTTAAAGAGACAAAGAATCTCAGCACAAAAGCACTGAGACAAAAGTTACCCAAAAAGGGCATTTGCAACAAAGCCAGGTTTCAAAGAAATACAAAATCTCACATACCCACATAATGCTAAGCATCATGGGATACATATGCAAATCATTATGGCAATTTAGGTTGGTTCTGCTTTAAGCAGGAATGCATGGTGCTAAAGGATCTCTCACACAATCTGCAAAGGTTAAGAACAGAAAACAGACACATTTAATCCTATACAGGACTCATCAGTGTGCCTCATCTGTGTCTCATCGCAGGTAAAGAATGAACTAGTCCTTATGTGGTCTTAATGGTTAGGATCATGGTGGACCCTAAGTAAGAAAGCAAGCTGAAAGAAGAACCTCAGCACAAAAGCACTGAGGCAAGGGTTACCTAAAAAGGACACTGGCAACAAAGTCAGGTTTCAAAGAAATACCAAATCATACATACCCCCATCATGTAATGCATAATGGGATGTATATGCAAATATAAACATTTAGGCTGGTTCTGCTTTAAGCAGGAATACTTGGTGCCAAATGGCCTCTCACACAATCTGTTCAGCTGAACAACCTCACCATGGGGAGTATGCTACAGAGGACATGAGGCAAGGGCTACCAAAAAAGGGCACTTGTAACAAAGGCAGGTTTCCAAGAAATCTAACATATCTGTTTGCTTTACATTCAGGAATGAGAGTTGCATGATACTGAAAATGTTTCACTTTTACAGATTAAAGATAAATAAACAAATAGAAGAGAGTGCCAGACAGGTAGTTTAAAACATTGGAAAGAGGTATTGCTTTGGTGAACTATTTCTTCAAGCTGTCAAGTGCAGTTATGTAATGACACCATAGCGCTACATCTCAGGTACCTTGAAGCTGAGGTACAGGACTGAGTTGGAGTATTCTTAGTAGTTACACTACTAGTTTAAGTTTTGAATATAAGAATCAACCCATTATTTTATTAAGAACCTATAATAGGGGGGTTTTCATCCTGTCTGTATAATATATATATAGGATACATGATGGGTAGGAGTGTGATATGGGAAATATTCTCACTCCTGCAGAGCGAGCTCTGTATTCTCATGAGTGCCGAAGGCACGAGTGAGAATGCACAGCTCACTCTGCAGGATCACACGATCTGCACATCATGTGTGCTATTTATACAATGGGGTAGGAGTTTAAGAAGTGTTGTTATGTTTTGCTGTGTCTATGTGCTTTTTTCCTTATTCTTTGGTAACTAAGTGAGTTTTTAGGCGTGACCTGGGAACACTGGGCAGTTAAGTGACTTGTTCAGTCACATAGGATGTAAGTGGAGATTGTGAGAATCAAACCCAGGTCTGCTGAACGTATGAAGCTTGTTTAGAGCTCATTACTCTAACCTCTAGGCTATACTGACAGCATTGTTTGTGTGTGATCGGAGGGTGTGGGAGTGTTTCTGAATGGGCTAGGGTTGTTAGAAACACAATGGGAAACAGGTGATTGTATTTTGCAGTCCTAATTAAGTTAGTTGCAGCTTGCACTGAGAAACAGAAACTGCTTTGTAAAGGAGTTTCCTTTAGAATTCAGGTTGTTTTGAAGCTGAAATTAGCACAGTAATGGGCTAGGAGTGTTAGAAACTATGGACAAGGGTAAGTGTGCTTTGGAATGCTAACTGAGTAAATTGCAGGCTTCAGTGAGAAACAAACTGATTTCTGAAGCAGTTTCATTTACAATGCTATCTTTAGTTAGTGAGTGAGTGAGTGGTGACATCAGCAGAGTATGGATAAACAGAATATATCTCACTCCACTGATGTCATCAGCATTTATCTCACTGCAGTGAGCATTTATCTCACTGCAGCGAGGATCTCTCCATTTATTCCACTGGAATAGCTCTCACCCCATTGTGTATGTGTATATATGTATATATATATATATATATATATATATATATATATATATATATATATATATATATAGGATACATGATGGGCAGGAGTGTGATATGGAGAATATCTTCACTCCTGCAGAGTGAGCTCTGGATACTCACAAGTGCCGAAGGCACAAGTGAGAGTATCCGGAGCTCACGATGCAGGAGTGAAGATATTTTCCATAGCACATGATCTGCACATCATGTGTTCAATTTATACAATAGGGGTATGAGTTTCAGAAGTATTGTTATGATTTTTTATGTTCTATTGCTGTTTCTATGTGAGACTTTCTGAATGGGCTGGCAGTGTTACAAACTCTGTGGGAAAAGCTGAGTGTGTTTTGCAATACCAAGTAAGTTAGCTTCAGGCAGCAGTGAGAAAGAAAATGTTTTGTGAAGGTGTCTGTTTTAGAATTCTGGTTGCAGTCAAGTTGAGAGGATCACAGCAATGGGTTGGGAGTGAGTCAGAGTATAGGAAACACCTGAGAATGTTTTGCCATGGTAACTGAGTGGGCTGCAGGCAGCAGTGAAATATCACTCACAGTGGTGATGTCACAACATGATTTATCTCAAGCCGTGATGTCATGACATGAAATATCACACATGGTTATGTCACCACAGTGAAGATACATGTTTTTATCACACTCGTCTATCCTTCACCCCATTGTATAAATATATATATATATATCTATATGGAAGACTACACCCTCATATCATGCAAATTTTATTTGTTTCCTTGCCAACCAACAACTGTTTTCCAGTAGCTGACGTGGATATGTCTTTGCTTTAGTTTGTTTTCACTGTTCATACTAGACCCCTACAACTATTCTGGGGGGTTCCATTTTATGGTTGCTGAAATGTCATTGTTCATGAAAGCTGCATTAGCATTAGAGAACATGATGTCAAATCAACCATTTATACCATGTATCTCTATTTTGAAAGTACAAATATCCTGAAAAAAACCCTCTGAAAGCGCTCAAACTGAAAACAATGTAATGGGGAAAACCCTGTATTACAAGTCAGATAGTTAGCAAAGCTAACTGAAGATAAATGTGGTATTTCACTTCTTGCTGTGACTAGTTTTGTTGAAATCTAATTAAGCAGACAGGCATACTGTATAGTCTAAAGAGTGATTTCACATTGTGTTCTTATCTACTAGTGTTTGAAGCTATCAGAGATTCCAACAACCATAAAATGAAGACCCCCAGGATGGTTACAGGGGATAGTATGAACAGTGAAAATAAACCAAAGCAATCACATATATCCCTAACAGCTACAGGAAAAGAGTTGCCTGTTGACGTGGAAACAACATTTACAAGATATGAGGGTGTAGTTTCCTTTAATATCTGTAGTATTGAGACATTTGGCTACATTAATAGCTTCTAAGAACTTAAAGGCTCTGATTTCTTATAATATGAATTACAGCGAAACTCTTCAGGATGAAGTCCAACTCTGCAGAATTCAGAATAGAGTTATTGCAGCAAACAATGCAATTTAAATGGGAATTAATCCCTTCTGTCATGCAGGAAACCTGTAACACTACGTTTCATCTTGGCAGGCTTCACTGTAGGTGGATGCGTATTATTTTGCAATCATAGAATAATTACTAAATAATAATTACAAAAATCTACTATATATAACAAAAGCATAAGAAACTGGATGAATTCAGAAGTTTCATGGCCTGATACAAAGATCTTACTTCTACAAGTACAGAAAATAATTACTATTCAACAAAGATTGATCAGTGAGAACTTTTTAACTATAAATTACTTAGCGAGTGAACTCTATGACACTTAACAGCAACAGTGGTGAATGTGAAAAATGTTTTCATTGTTTTTTGCATTATATATTTATTGATTTTGTAAGCAAACTTAGATTCTCCCCATGATGGATAGCAACATTATAATCATTCAAAGATACATAGCTCTTATGAGGATAACATAACCAAATACCCTCACATAAGTTACATCATTGAGAGGCATTGCGTAAGTACAATTCAAAAACATAGAAACATAGACTTTGATGGCAGATAAGGACCACTTGGCCCATCTAGTCTGCCCATTTCCCTACCTACAGGATAGGCTGCAGATCCTAGTTAACCAACAGCCTATTTCTTCCTACCCCCCCAACAAGAATTGCCTTATGTCTGTCCCATGCATTCTTGAATTCTCCCACAGTTTTAGAACCCACAACCTCCTCAGGAGGGCTGTTCCATACATCCACTACCCTCTCTGTGAAATAATACTTCCTCACATTGCCCCTGAACCACCCCCATCTTTAAATTGTGTCCCCTTGTTCTTGCACGTCTCTTTTTCTGAAAGATGCTACCCTCTTGGATTTTGTTGATTCCACTGAGGTACTTAAAGTTTCTATCATGTCCCCTCTCCCTTCTTTCCTCAAGGGTATACATATTAGCTTCTTTAGTCTCTCCTCATACGGCTTTCTTGCAGACCCTGCACCATTTTAGTTGCCCTCCTCTGGACTGCCTCTATCCTGTCTATGTCCTTGCAGAGATGGGGTCTCCAGAACTGGACACAGTACTCCAGATGGGGTCTCACCAACTGTCTGTACAGAGGGATAACAACTTCCTGTTTTCTGCTGCTGATGCCTCTCCCTATGCATCCCAGTATACCCCACCCTCCCTACTGCCTTCTCACATTGCTTGCTAACCTTAAGGTCATCTGATATGATTACCCCCAGGTCCCTTTCCTTTTTTGTTGTTGTTACTACCTTCCTCCCCATTGTGTATTCTTCCCCTGGGTTCTTGTTTCCCAGGTGCATTATTTTGCACTGCTTTGCATTGAATCCTAGCTGCCATACTTCTGACCATTCCTCCAACCTTGCCAAGTCCCTTCTCATCCTTTCCACGCCTCCTTGTGTATCAACCCTGTTGCAGATCTTTGTGTCGTCTGCAAGGAGGCATGCTTTTCCTTCCAGTCCCTCTGCAATGTCACTTATGAAGACATTAAAAAGGACTGGACCCAATACTGAACTCTGTGGTACCCCACTAGTAACCCCTCTTTCTTCAGAGTGGACTCCATTTATAATTACCTTCTGTGTCCTGTTGTCCAGCCAATGTTTTACTAGGCTACCACCCTGGGACCCACTCCCAGGCTGGTTAATTTGACTATTAATCTTTGTGTGGGACTGTGTCAAATGCCTTGCTAAAGTCTAGGTAGGCCATGTCCACAGCCCCTCCCTGGTTTACTACTTTGGTCACCCAGTCAAAGAAATCTATTAGATTCGTCTGACATGACCTTCCCACTGTGAACCCATGCTGCCTTGGGTCCTGTGCCCCACTGCCCTCTAGGTACTCAACTATTCTTTCCTTCAGAAGTGACTCCATCACTTTTCCTACCACAGAGGTCAGACTGACAGGTCTGTAGTTTCCTGCCTCAGTCTTGGTCCCACTTTTGTGAAGGGGAATCACATCCGCCTTCCCCCAGTCCTCGGGTACCACGCCATCCTCCCATGATTTATTAAAAAGAGTTGCCAGTGGTTTCACTAGTTCCCCCCTTAATTCTTTTAGAATTCTGGGGTGAATTCCATCAGGCCCCATTGCTTTGTCCACCTTCAGTTTTAGGAGTTCTTGCAGAACCCTTTCTTCTGTGAAAGGAAGGGGATTGACCCTCCTATCAAGAGTGCATCTGTTAATTGGATCAGGCACTTCCCCCTCCTCTTTTGTGAATACTGAGCAGAAATATTTGTTCAGTATCCTAGCTTTTTCACTGTCCCCCTCTGCCCAGCCACCGTTCATTCTATTCAGCCTCACTATCCCTCCCTTTGTCTTTCTACGCTCGTTGATGTACCTATAAAAGGTTTTTTCCCCCTTCTTAATTGAGCTGACTATCTTTTCCTCAGTTTGGGCCTTTGCTATTCTGACTTCCCTCCCTGCTTCCTTCTGCCTTAACTGGTACAGCTCTCTGTCCTGCTCTTTCTGTGTTTCCTTATACTTCCGGAATGCTAACTTTTTCTTCCTGACTTTCACAGCCACCTCTTTTGAGAACCATATTGGCTTTTTCTTTTGTTTTGATTTGTTTATTTGCTTCACAGAAAGGCTTGTTGCCTCTGTGATGGCAGTTTTGATGATTCCCCATTGTTGCTCCACAGCTCCTTCTAGCCTGTTTGCTAGTGCTTTTCTGAGGCACTCTCCCATCTTGCCAAAGTCAGCCCTCCTGAAGTCCATTACCCTCACTTTTGTATGGCTGACTCTGTAGCTGAGTTTAACGTGAACCACACTGTTTGATGGTCACTTGTTCCCAGATGGCAACCCACTTCTAGATCTGAGATCTTCTCACTGTCCCTGTTTGAGAATACGAGGTCTAAGATTGCTCCCTCACGAGTGGGTTCCGAAACTAGCTGTCTGAGGCCTGCCACCTGTAGGGCATCAAGAATGGCCCTGCTCTTGGATGTGGCTGCAGCAAATGTGCTCCAGTTAACATCTGGCATACTCAGGTCTCCCATCAACAGTATCTCCCCTTTCTCTGCCATTCTAAGAATGCCTTCTATCATATTCTTATCCATTCCCCCCCTGACATGGGGGTCTGTACACAACCCCTGTGCAGATTGTGGTGCCCTTTCCAGTCTCCAAGGTGAACCACAGTGCCTCCTCTCCTCCCTGCATACTCTTTTGTTCAGTTGCTTTTATCCCTTCCTTTACATAGAGAGCTACTCCTCCCCCTCTTCTCCCCTGCCTGTCTCTCCTGTAGGTTATGTACCCTGGTATGTTAACATCCCAGTCATGGTTCTCTGTGTACCATGTTTCTGTGACTGCTACGATATCCAGGCATCCCTCTTCCATCAAGGCCACCAGCTCAGGGAGCTTGTTGCCCAGACTACGGGCATTGGTACTCATTACCCTCCACTTCCTGACGGCCTTACTCCTTTTTGCCCCATCCCTGTCCTTCTTGCCTTTGTCACTTTCTCCATTTACCCCTGCCCTTCTCCCTATCGACACCTCTATGTTGGTGTTTACCGCACTTACTACCGTGATTTTTTTGGGGGGGCTAGGATTTCCCTGCTCTTTTCCAGTACCTCCCCCCTTGGCTAGTTTAAATGCCTGCCAATGAAGCATTTAAACCTATCACCTAGGATCCTGGTTCCCCTTCTGGACAGATGCAACCCATCATGCCAGTATAGGCTTGTATCACTCCAGGTGGACCCCCAGTTCCCAGTGAAGCCAAATCCCTGAGCTCCACACCAGTTTTTCAACCACTGATTGAATCCCATGGTGCGGAACACCCTAGCCTCTCCTACGCCATAGATGGGCAGCACCTCCGAGAAGGTTACCGTGTATGCTACTTGTCTAAGGCCCCTCCCCAATTCCACAAACTCTTCCTGCACTTCTCTAATTCCTTTCTTAGCCAGGTCATTTGTCATTGTCCCACATAAAACAGTTATGCATAAGTACTGTACATCAGTGAACAGTCATTCTCAAGAGAGCTAAGTTCCATAAGAACAGGCTTTAAAATAGATAACAACTATTAACTGATCCCACCACTAGTTCAAATAATACAATTATTAGGAAAAAAAAGGCATTAGGAACCTTAGAACCAGCCACTAAAGTCCCCCACCCCCCTTCTCCCAAAGCCAAGCAAAGTTTGTTGAGTGGTCCATAAGAAAAGATCCATAACCAGCTTATTTACCCTAGACAGGGTGGCAACTTAGTTGAAGTAAAGTACATCATGGTGCCAACGTGCACGTAAAAGATTCCACTGCCATCACAGTTTGGGACCCAGATGGGGAGGGCTTAAGCTAGAGACACCATAATTAAAATGCTGTGAGGCAAGGAATAATGTATAAACATAAAAAAAACCTCTGTTCAAGTCCTGTTCAACTTAATAGCTATAAAAAGAAGGGGCACCATCACTGCCTAGGGCACTTTGCTAGTTAGAAATACCAAATTAACATTGATTAACAAATATTGAACCCCAGGGCTCCAAACTCCACATTTAAGCACAGAGCATCATAGGGAAAGTCCATAGAACAAATGGAGTGAGTGTACAGTCTCAGCCATGAACTAAGTCCATCATAGGCATATGCAACACAGAGCCCTTATCCCATGTCACCGCGTTCCTCATCATCCACTTCGACCAATTCTTGCTCAAGCTTTTGGACCAGCTTCTGCGCGTCCTTAGGATCATTAAACCAATAGGTGTTCCCCTGCCAGACCACATGCAGTTTTGTTGGCAGAAGCAACTGGTGCTGTATTTTATGCTGGCGCAACACTCTATGGATCCTGTCATAGGCTCTTCTCTGAACTCGGGTACTATACATCACATCAGGGAAAAGGGACAGAGCCGAATCCCCATATTTAACAGATCACTGTCACCTTGCCAGCATGAGCACCCTGTCCTGATCTCCGACACCAGAGAAGACTATTACAAATGATGTGCATGAGGAAGAAGAGTCCAGCGGAGCCCTCCTGAGGGTAAGTTTAATATTGTTGTATTTTTAACCTGCATAGCCTCATCCTGGTCTGAGGTCTCAGCTACTGCCTGGCACATATTACCCTCCCCCCTCACCAAATTCATTGTATCCTTCTCACTACTTCAACCCCTGAAACACGGTCCTGGTATTGTTCCTGCCATCCCTCACTCCCTGCCTTCACTGTATGAATTCCTTTAATAGATTATACCACACAACCTTGCACTTGGCTGCCTCTCTATCCCTATCCCCTCTTATCTCTGTCCTTCTCCCCCTCTATACTTCCCTCCCCTCTCCTGCACTTAGTTCATCTTCTGACCATGTTCTTCTGGGGGATATGGATGGAACACCTTGTGTTTGTCCTTTATCTGAAACACTGTTTGTTTTTTATACTTCTGCAATACTGTTTGTTCTGTATATATTGCTTAATTGTATAATATTGCTGTATTTTAATATTGTTGTATTTTAACCTGCATATAAATTTGCATCTGTATTGACTGTGCCTTTTGCTGTTCATGTCTGCCTGGTTAAATAAAGATTTTGATTGATTGAATGATTGAAGTCAATAGGCCTTTTCAATAGAGAAACCCTTGCCTTCCTCCAAGAGCCTCAGTAGCTGTGGTAATAAAGTGCTGGCAAATTCTAGGGGATTGTCACCCTCGGCGTCTTCAGGTAGGACCACTAGACGAAGGTTGCACTCCCGGACTTGATTTTCCAGGTGTTCCAGCCTCTGTTGGAATAAAATATTTTCACGGATGAGGCCGCTGTGGTGTCCTGCTGTTTACACTGAGAGGCCTCCATCTGCTGTATGGAGTGGTCAGTCGTGTCCACCTTAGTTTCAATATTGGCGATCCTTGGCGTGAGAGAATCAAATTTTCTATCTAGGTCCTACACTGTACGGACCAGCTGGCTGAGGGCAGCATTTACTGTACGAGGTGTAACCTCTCCAGACTCCTCACCCATAACAACCACTTCAGATATGGCCTCATGCTGAGAAGGTCTAGTGCAGCGGTACTCGGTCATGTCTGGCTTGGGAGCCACATGAGTTTCAGTACTTTGCCAAGGAGCCACAACAGGCATACATGTCATACATGTAAGATGAAATTACACATGCACATCAGAAGTACAATATAAAACACATTTTATTTCAATTTATTACAATTTCTTGCAATTAAATAAACTTAAAAACCTTTAATAACACTTTTCAACTGATTTAATATAATGGCAGTCAGTTAGCCCAGCCAGATCAAGTATCACTGCACTGCCCAAATGTAATTAATTAAGGTAGCTGGATTATATATGATAAATAAAATGCCAAATAGGCAAACATTTATGAATGAATAAAATGCCCCACACCAACAGTGATTTTACGTTGCCCAGCCAAATACGCTATCACTGCACAGCTCAAACATTTATTTAATTGATTATTTATTTAAGCAACTAGTGGTGAAGATGCCCAGATAATAAAATAAACGCCTCAGAAATTTACCTGCAATGAAGTTATGCTCCCTTCTCTGCAAGGAGGGCTGGTAGCAGTCAGTACATCGTGTTTGTCTCCGTCTTTATCCAGCTGCTAACTGCCTGATCAAACCCAGTTGCTGTTAACAAATACATTAATCGCAAATTAATTAGCTATGTGGCTTACACTTCCTTCAAATGAAACAGTGTTGTTACAGTAATTAACAATACACATGTGGAGACAGCCAGTCAGATACAGGGACAGCACTTTGTCTGGGATTACTTCGCAGATATCATTACCATCAGCAAATTACACTAAATATAGCTATAAACTGTTTTGCCTAAATTTTAGGCAGACAGAGCTAGAAAGCGACTGAATCGACTGGGGCAGGAGCGGGGGCAGGGGCGAGGACAAATAGAGAGCTTGCTTGCAAGAACGAAACACCACATCGCGGTTAATTTAATTTTGGATTCCCCGACAAAGAGCCGCATGGTAGGGATATTGCACTGTCATTGTGGGAGCCGCAAGATTAGTGTGAAAGAGCCGCATGTGGCTTGCGAGCCGCGGAGTGAGTATCGCTGGTCTAGTGTATTTGTGCTGAGTAGACTTCGGGTGAAAAAAGTCTCTGGTAGCAGCTGAACCGCATTGTTTGCCCATCTTGAATATGTAGGCTTTTCCACCAGATCACTGAAGCGATTTAGATAGCAGATTACCCCACAAAACATGGTTAAAAAAGCAATAAATTAAAGCTCTCTCAGGGGCAACACCAGAACAAGTCTGTTCTCTACCGCTGCTAAGCCACACCCCCCTCCCATAATTTTCTTTTATCATAGCACTTACAATATTGACATTTTACACTGTAGAGGAATACAAATGCAAAGTTAATAGAAGAAACATATGTTTATATTCTATGTATCAAAAATTTTGCATAACAGATAAACTAACAATGCCAGTGTCCTCCACCCTCCCACCCACCACTCCACCACTGCAAGTGAACCATCCACATGGTTAGAGTCCCTTGCATGGAAGTAAGACACATTGCTTTATGTGGAAGGTGGTAAAATATAAAGAAAGTGAAAGGAACATTTTCCACCAGACATTATAATGGGGGATAGGAAATTAAACAATAGATGTGTGTTTATGTATGCATTTGAAAGAACACCATGCAAGGTAGCAGCTTCAGTGTGAAAGAAAACGAAACAGCCAGGAGAACATAGAAACAGAGAAATTGTCAGCAGAAAAGGATTGCTAGGCCCATCTAGTCTGCCTGTAAACCCTGTACTTGATTACAGCTTCTGACTCTCCCTCTGCCTTACCTCTATGGTTCCTGTATGCCTGTCCCATGCATGTTTAAATCTAATCACAATGCTTGCTCCCACCACCACCTCTTGTGGTAGACCATTCTATGTGTCCACCACCTTCTCTGTGAAGAACTTCCTCACATTCCCTCTTAACCTGCCACCTTCCAATTTCATGTCATTCCCCCTTGTTCTTGTACTCCTCCTGTATCGGAAGATGTCTCCCCCCCGCACCTTGTTTATGCCCTTGAGATACTTACATGTTTCTATAATGTCCCCTCTCTCCCTCCCTCCTCTCCTCCAGCTAGTACAGACTGAGGCCCCTTAATCTCTCCTTGTAGGTTTTGTGGTACAAGCCCCGTACCATCTTAGTCACCCTTCTCTGGATCATGAAAGGTGTGGCCTCCGAAATTGCACACAGTACTCCATGTGAGGCTTGTCCAGGGTTTTATATAATGGCATCACTACCTCCCGTCTTCTGCTGGTGATACACCTGCCTATGCATCCTAGCATGCCACTGGCCTACTCTGCTGCCCTTGTACCCTGCTTTGACATTTACAGGTCATCTGAAATAATAACCCCTGAGTCTCATTCTTCCTTGGTGACTGTCAGCACCCCCCCATCCTGTAGCTCTCTCCAGGGTTTCTGTGCCCCAGGTGCATAATTTTGCACTTCTTTGAACTAAACCTCAGTTGTCACTCCTCAGACCATTTTTCAAGCTTCCCCAGGTCCTTCCTAATTTTCTCCATCTATTCTAGAGTATCCACCCTGTCATAGACATTGGTGTCATCAGCAAACAGGCAGACCTTTCCTTCCAGCCCCCTCTGCAATGTCACTAATGAAGACATTGAACAGCACTGGCCCAAGGACTGATCCCTGAGGTACCCCGCTGGTCACACCTCTCTCTCCAGATTGTACCCCATTTACCACCACCCTCTGCCTCCTGTCTGTTAGCCAGTTCCTAACTCAATGTGCCACCTTGTCTCCCATGCCTAGACTACCCATCTTGTTAGCCAGCCTCTTACAGTATGTGGGACAGTGTCAATGGCTTTGCTGAAATTGAGGTAGGCAATGTCCACCCCCCTGGTTTATTTCCTTCGTTACCCAGTCAAATAAATCTATCAGATTTATATGACATGATCTACCTGCTGTGAAACCATGCTGCCTATGGTCCTAGGCACCGATGGCTTCCAGATGTCCTGCTATCCTTTCTTTAAGGAGTGTCCCCATGATCTTTCCCACTACTGAGGGGAGACTGACTGGCCTATAGTTCCCCACCTCCTTCCTACTGCCAGATTTGTGTAGAGAGACCACATGTGCCCTCCTCCAGTCCTCTGGCACCACTTCAGTGTTGAGTGAATTGGTGAACAAAGCTGCTAGAGGTCCAGCTAGTCCTCTTCTCAGCTCCCTTAATATCCTCAGGTGTATGCCATCTGGCTTTGTCGCTTTGTCCTCCTTCAATTTAGTGAGCTCCTGCAGGACTCTCTGTCCCCTATGAATGGACCTCCACCTCCCCCCCCCCCGGCAGCCGTTGCTCAGCTGTAATCCCTGTCCCTCAACCTCTTCTATGAATACTGCACAGAAGTATTTATTCAGTATTTCTGCCTTATCCATGTCTCCCTCCTTACACTCCCCTTCCTCCCCTTTCAGCCTAACAATCCCATCCTGGTTTTCCTTCTTTTGATGATGAATCTGTAGAATGCCTTGTCCCCTTTCTTTACTGTCTGCACTAATTCTTCCTCAGTCTGTGCCTTTGCTCTTCTTACCACCATCTCCGTTTCTCTTGACACTCATGTCCTCTTCCCTTTCGGTCTCCTTAGATTTCCTGAACCCTGCCCTTTTAGCCCTTACTTTGTCTGTCACCTCTTTTGAGAACCATAGTGGTTTTCTCCTTCTCTTGCCTTTTGATACCAATGTGATGCTTTGGTTTGTCACTTCCACTATTTCTTCTTTTAGGTGCTCCCACTACTCTTTCACCCCAGTCCCCCTTTTCTACAGAACAGTGTTTTTTGCAACAAGGTTACATAGAAACATAGACTTTGACGGCAGATAAGGACTGCTTGGCCCACCTAGTCTGCCCATTTCCCTACCTAGAGGATAAGCTGCAGATCCTATTTAACCAACAACCTATTTCTTCCTACCCCCAACAAAAATTGCCATATGTCTGTCCCATGCATTCTTGAATTCTCCCACAGTTTTAGACCCCACAGCCTCTTCAGGAAGGCTGTTCTATGCATCCACCACCCTCTCTGTGAAAAAAATACTTCCTTACATTGCCCCTGAGCCATCCCCCCATATCTTCAAATTGTGTCCCCTTGTTCTTTCACATCTCTTTTTCTGAAAGATGCTACCCTCTTGGACTTTGTTGATTCCACTGAGGTACTTAAACATTTCTATCATGTCCCCCCTCTCCCTCCTTTCCTCAAGGGTATACATATTAAGCTCCTTTAGTCTCTCCTCATATGGCTTCTCTTGCAGACCCTGCACCATTTTAGTTGCCCTCCTCTGGACTGCTTCCATCCTGTCGATGCCCCTGCGGAGATGGGGTCTCCAGAACTGGATGCAGTACTCCAGATGGGGTCTCACCAACTGTCTGTACAGGGGGATAACAACTTCCTGTTTTCTGCTGGTGATGCCTCTCCCTATGCATCCCAGTATCCCCCAGCCCTCCCTACCGCCTTCTCACTTTGCTTGCTAACCTTAAGGTCATCTGATGTGATTACCCCCAGGTCCCTTTCCATTTTTGTTGTTACAATCAAAAAAGGGCATAAAATATAGATATATAAAAAAACACCCTAGAACACAGTATACCTAGTGAAGTGAATGCAATTATTCACCAAGTAAATTTATTGATATACATTTTCATAAGTAAAAACAGCCAGTATGTCCCTTTAATATTCTACATGAATACCATTCTTATTATTATGCATATGAGTTCAAACTCGGTTTCTGTGTTTCAGTGCTTTCTAGTTAATACATTAAAAATACATTTATATGCAATAGTAATTTAATGTGTGTCTAGTGCAAGCCCTAAGGAAGAGCTAGGGTTTGAAAAGTTTACATTTGTAGTGCACTATATCAGATGGGACTCAAATCAACTAACAGAAGAATTGTTTTGAAAATTTGGCGAGAGAATCTAATTTCCAAATACTGCAGTATAAATTAATCTAGTGGTATATTTAACTGAGTCACAAGGGTGATTGATAGAGGACAGGTGGTAGTTGTAGGTAGTAATGGAATAACCCACTACAGGGTATGGGGGTTATAGGATTTGAGGCAATTTGGGTGCGTATGGGGAGGTATGAGGCCACAGGCCCAATGTCCTCACAGCACCGTGGGGCATGGATTAATTCTTCATAGCTCATACCCTATCGTGGGGTATTGTGATTATAACATGTGTTATGTTTAAAAAACCAAAAACATTCCGCAAAGGTGTGTTTTTGCTGTTTGAATAGGGAAGAGCTGAGTGTATCCTGCCGACTAAAAATGTAGTCCCCAGAACTGATGCATATGTTATTTCTTTTCTGAACATACAAATGCGAGAAATAGAGTCCTGACATTATTCCTGTCATTTGTATGTTCATATAATAACATGTGCATGAGTACGTTTGCTGTGAAGATGCAGCACTCAGCTTCTCCCTCTCTGTCTGTCTCTGTTCTGCTGACGCTTCTAGGAGAAAGGAGGGGACACTGTATCACTGGGGATGGGGGGGGGTGCAGCTACAAGCAACTGACTGTATGGCTGACAAGTCAAGATGGAGACACAGACAGGAGACACAGACAGGATTACATGCACCAGTCTCTCTCTCACATGATGTGGAACCTCCCTGCTCACTCCTGCAATACCAGAGCAGAGAAAATATCTCTCTCTCTCTGTCTCCTGTGCTGTGGAACCTCTCGGCTCACTCCTGCAATACCAGCACTGCGATAATGTCTCTCTCTCCTGCAATGTGGAAACTCTCTGCTCCCTCCTGCAACAGCAGCATGGAGAAAATCTTTCTCTCTCTCTCTCTCTCTCTTTCTCTAGCACGATATGGAACCTTCTTGCTCACTCCTGCAATACCACTGCAGAGAAAATGTCACCCAGGGTCAAATGTATGGCCAGACCTGCTGCTTCTACAGTATCATCTGGGGACAACCACAAACCCCACAGACCCCACCAGTGACAGGGAACAGTCTGTCACTGCATGGCTGACAAGTAAAAAGAGAGACACAGACAGGAGACTGTAGCACTTCTGAATTACATGTCCTGGTCTAGCACTCTCACTGTCAGTGTCTCTCTCTCTCTCTCTCTAGGTGCAAGGCTCAGTGTGGCCATGTAGTGGAACTCCCCTGCTCACTGCAGAGAAATGTCACACAGGTTGGAATAAAACATAGAAACATAGAAGTTGATGGCAGATAAGGACCGCAAGGCCCATCCAGTCTGCCCATTTCTTTTTCTACCTTATAAATGCGCCATTGGCCTTTGCTCTGTCAGTGGCCTATCTATTCATACTCATCTGTATTGCTCCCTTATGCCTATCACATGCCTGTTTGAAGCCCTGCACTGTATTCATAGCCACCACTTCCTGAGGTAGGCTGTTCCATGCATCCACCACCCTTTCTGTGAAAAAGAATTTCCTCACATTCCCCCTTAATCGGCCTCCCTCTAATCTCATGCTGTGTCCTCTTGTCCTGTTATTTTTCTTATATTTAAACATGTTAGACTCTTTCACCTTGTTAATGCCCTTATGGTGTTTGAATGTCTTGATCATATCACCTCTCTCCCTCCTTTGCTAAAGGGTATACATATTGAGCTCCATTAATCTGTCCTCATATGTCTTCTGATGCAGTCCTGCACCATTTGGTTGCCTTCTCTGGACTGCCTCAATTTGGTTAATGTCCTTGTGAAGGTGTGGCCTCCAGTACTGCACGCAGTACTCCAGATGAAACCTAACCAGTGTCTCAGAAGAGGATTATTACTTCCTTCTACGACTTGTGATACCCCAGCTAATACACCTAACATCCCCTAGCCTTACCTACTGCTTTAGAGGTCTGCTTGATGATTTCAGGTCATCGGTGATGATGATGCCCAAGTCTGTTTCTTCCTTGACTGCCAGCAACTCCTCCCAGCCTATAGGTGGCTTCCAGGTTTTCTTCCCTATGTGCATGATCTTGCACTTTTTGCATTAAATCCCAGTTGCCACTCTTCTGTCCATTTTGCTAGTTTATCCAGATCTCTTCTCATTCTGCCCACCCCATCTGGATCATCTACTCTGTTGCAGGTCTTGTGTCATCTGCAAACAGACAAGCCTTTACCTCTAGTCCATCTGCAATGTCACTAATGAAGATATTGAAGAGGACTGGCCTCAGGACTGATCCTGAGGTACCCCACTCGTGACTTGCATCTCTTCTGACTATATACCATTTACCACCACTCTCTGTTTTCCGCCGTCAACCAGTTTGCCATCCAGTTGACCAACTTCTGACCCACCTAACCTACCCAGCTTATTTACCAATCTTCTATGTGGAACAGTGTCGAAAGCTTTGCTGAAGTCAAGGTAGGTGACATCAACTGCTCCCCTTGGTCCACCACTCTGGTTACCCAGTCAAAGAAATCTATGAGATTAGTTTGACAGGACCTTCCTTTGTAAACCCATGCTGTCTTGGATCCTGTGCCCTATGGATTCAGGTGTTACAATATCTTTCCTTAAGGAGTGCCTCAATAATCTTGCCCACTACTGAGGTAAGACTGACTGGTCTGTAGTTCCCTGCCTCCTCCCTGCTACCACTCTTGTGGAGCGGGATCACATGAGCCCTTCTACAGTCTTCTGGGATCTCTTGTGCTCAGAGACTCACTAAACAGTTCTGCTAATGGCTCTGCTAGTTCCACCCTTAGCTCCTTTAGTACCCTGGGATGTATGCCATCAGGTCCCATTGCCTTGTCCACCCTGAGCTTATCGAGCTCTTGTAGGACTCTTTATTTTGTGAAGGGAGTAGTACTCACCTCCCTCCCCCCTGTGTCCATGGTGCTGAGCTGTGGGCCCTGCCCTACCTTCTCTTCAGTAAATACTGAGCAAAAGTATCTATTTAGGATAGATGCTTTTACAGGGTCCTCCACCTGACATGCCCCCTTTTCTCCTTTGAGCTTAGCAATAGCCCCTCTGGACTGTCTCCTTTCACTAATGTATCTATAGAAAGTCTTGTCACCTTCTTTTACTGTTCGTGTTAGAGTTTCCTCAGTTTGGGACTTTGCCTGCCTTACTGCCTTCCCTGCTTTCCTTAGGGCAATTTGGTATGCCTCCCTATCTTCATCCCACTGTGTTCCCTTATATTTCCTGAAGGCCAGCCTTTTGGCTCTGACTTTCTCTTGCTGTATTTGAGAACCAAAGTGGTTTCCTTCTTCTTTGCACTTCCTTATCTGTTCAATACAATGTGATGTTGCTTCAAGTATTGCATCCTTAATGCTTGCCCACTTTGCCTGTACCCCCTAACCTGTGTTTCTCTTTGCCAGGGCTAGCTTAACTCTGTTGGCCATCTTATCAAAGTCAGCTCCTCTGAAGTCCCATATTTTTGGCCTAGAATGGGATGATTTAGATGTAGTGGCCAAATTGAACCATACCATGTGATGGTCACAGGCCCCCAGGTGACCTTCTACCTGGAGATCTGTGATCCATTTCCTGTCAGTCAGTACTAGATCTAGGATAGCCCTGTCTCTTGTGGGTTGTTATACCAGTTGTTTGAGGCCCTCCCCCTGCAGGGAATCTACCATGTGTCTAGTTCTGGCAGATGTTCCTGCTGGTATTGACCAATCTGTATCCGGCATGTTGAAGTCTCCCATCATAGAACCTCCCCTTTAGCTGTCATGTTTTGTATATCTTCTAACAGTAATACATCTATGTCCTCCCCCTGGTCTGGAGGCCTGCAGACAACCCCAGTTTCCAGGGTGACCCACAGTTCTTCTGGCTCCTTATGTGTATTCTGAATTTTTGTAGCTTTGATGTATAAACTATGTCCTTCTGTCTTTTCATGCACTTTGCTCTCCCCCCCCCTTTCCTGCTTCACTAATACCTTTGCTGAGGAGGTCAATGGCTGCTGTTTGCATTTCATTTCCTGAAGAGATAACAAGGCCCAGCATGTGGAGGGATATTTAGTCAGGGCCATTCATTCCAACTGTGGATTAAATAGCAGATTTAATATATGGTCAGATGATGGTCTTTGATCAATTAGCATGTCTTCTTTTCTCAACATGTTATAATTTTATTTATAAAATGGGTAAAACAAAAATCACTGAAAATCAAGTGCCCTAATTGGATGAAACATGTCACTTGACTGTGCAGTATTCCACAATGAGCACACCTTCCAGTACGACCAGACATGTAGACTACTTTCCAGCATTGAGAACCTTCTCACCACCGCTGAAATCACTCCACACCTGGCACAGACTGGTGACCATACACAGACAATTGGCACACATAGTCTACCACCCACAACCAGAAGTAAATCAATATAGCTGTCCCACACTCAATACAATTAACAGGTTGATGCTGCCATAATTTGTATAGGTCAAAAGTGAAAAAAAAAACCTATCTGATTGATCCTGCCATTTTCAGACTGTGTTCCATTAAATAAGTTTCACTTTCATGTAATAATGTAGCATGACTGAGTGGTGTTCACTGCAATAAAGGACATGGTGGCAAACCTTTTAACTGAGGCATCTTTTGCTGAAAACCTATCTAAAGTCCATTTTTATGTTAACATTTTGAGTTTTTTGTCAAACAAGCCCCCGGTGGATTAAATCACTTTCACGTAGTAGTGTAGCATGACTGAGCGGTGTTCATTGCAGTAAAGAGCATGCTGTCAAACCTTTTAAATGAGGCACTTTTTGCTGAAAACATATGTAAAGCCCATTCTTGATGTTAAAGTACAGTAAATGAAGCTTGTGTCAAAGAAGCTGTTGACTGTAGAGTGAGGAGAGTGAGCAAGTTGACAGCTTCAGAAATGTAGATGCAAGCTGGCATGAACATTGCTACCGCAACTGTCTCTCATGCTTGTGTCTACTCTTCTGAAGCCACCGACTCACTAGCTCTCCTCACTCTTCAGTTAGTGACTTCTTTAACACAAACTTCACTTGCTTGAACATAAAAATGGACTTTACATAGGTTTTCAGCAAAATGTATTTTATTTACAAGGTTTGCCAGCAAGTCCTTTACTGCAGCCAGTGAACACCGCTCGATCACGCTACATTAGTACATCAAAGTGAAAATTATTTAATGGAACACAGTCAGACAATGGCAGGATCAACCAGATATGTTCTTTTTCAAACATTTCTTCTTTTTAGCCATAAAATCTTGGCAGGATCAACCATATAACTGTCAACTATCAGTTTAAACCTATTAGGATTATCCGAGGATCAAGCAGACCACCTACTGTAAAACAAAAACACTAATTTGTGCCAGTGCCAGACAGGGACTGCTTTTTGTCCCCCCTCCAAAATATTTGTGGCCATTTTATAAGATAGATAATCCACTACAGGGCATGCGGTCATGCTCTGATATATGCATGCCTTGGGTGGTTGAACGCACTTGGCCGACACAATGCACACCGAGGTGTACGTATATCAGAGCATGACTGCACGCCCTGTAGTGGATTATCTATTACTTGTTTAGACCCCAATCCCAGAGGCTGTAGGCACTGTACAACATAACAATAAAATATATAACCAAAAGAAATGTAATACATAATAACAAATACAAATAATTAAAAAATAAAAATAAAATGCAAATTCAGCAATCAGGATAACTTAGATACTAAGACAAATGGTATTAAATCGGGTCAAATGATTGACTGAATAGGTGGATCTTCAAGCCCCTCCTGAAGGCTTCCACTGAAGGAACCTCCCTCAGACACCTGGGAAGCGAGTTTCACAGGGCCGGACCAGCTGCCTCAAATGTGCAGTCACCTGATGTCTTGAACCTGGCCCTGGGAACCTCTAGGAGGCTCCTCTTGGAGGAGCAGAGAGGGTGAGCTGGGCAGTAAGAAGGTAGAAGCTCACTCAGGTAAACTAGGCCAAGCCTGTGTAGGGCTTTATAGGTCAGCAAACTGGCTTTGAAGGACATTCACATTTCACCGGGTAGCCACCAGGTCATGTAGAACTCAGTCACATGAGATGACTTCAGAAGGCCTGGTCATAACCTGACTACTGCATTCTGCCTCTCCAGAAGGGAACACTGGACTCAAAGCAGCTGAAGACGCTATCAGCGAGTCCACAGTACTCCCTGAAATGATCCAACAACAGCCTCTGGTCCATAGTATCAGATGCTGATGAGAGATCAAGTAGAATGAGAACTGATCATTCCCCTCTCACTCTTACCCTGAGGAGGTATTCTGTACTAGCTGCAGGTATGGTAGGACTCCTCGACTCACCTCCAGATACAGAGCATTGCAGTAGTGGAGCCTGGAGGTCACAAAGGTGTGCACCAGTGAGAACAGGTCTTCAGGATCATGGCTTTAATCCAGGAGATGTTACAAAGATGGTAAAAGCCATTCTGGACTACAAATGACACCTGAGCCTCAGATGTCACTCTTTCATCTAGAATGACACCCAGATTCTTCACCTTGGTAGAAGCCACCAGACTAGGTGAACCAAGTACCAAACCGGTCCTCTCTGCTATTGCCCCCACACCCTGCTGTTGACCAGGCTCAATCACTAGTACTTCCATCTTGTCTGAGCTGAGCTGCAGCCAGTTAGAGGATGTCCTGTCCTGGATCTCGACCATACATAAATTCAGTACATTGATCACACCAAGTGTTCTTGATAGAAATGACAGGTACATTTAGGTATCATCTGCATAGCAGTGAAAACCCAAGCCATGCCATCTGCTGATATCGCCCAGGGGCAGCATGTGTAATGTGAACAACATAAGTGAGAGAACTGAACCCTGAGGTACATCACAAAGCAGGGGCTTCAGGTGTGAGGAAAAA
Source organism: Neoceratodus forsteri (assembly GCA_016271365.2). Classification (NCBI taxonomy): domain Eukaryota; kingdom Metazoa; phylum Chordata; order Ceratodontiformes; family Ceratodontidae; genus Neoceratodus; species Neoceratodus forsteri. The sequence goes on from CM028130.1 coordinate 1,237,778,735, forward strand.
TTTCCCATCGCCACCCTTTAAATCCTGCCACTGAGGAAGAACTCAAAGCAGCTGATGACCCTACCAGCAAGTCCACAGTACTCCCTGAAATGATCCAGCAACAGCCTCTGGTCCTTAGTATCAAATGCTGATGGGAGATCAAGTAGAATGAAAACTAACCATTCCCCTCTATCTCTCACCCTGAGGAGGTTATTATGCACCCTGACCAGTGCGGTCTCAGTACTATGCCGGGATCTAAATCCTGAATGGAGTGGCTTATAGAAGTTAAAAGCTGTGAGGTGGGTCTCAAGCTGCAGAGCCACTATCTAAAAATATTATGTTACAGACATGTCTAAACTTTACCAGGCAGTTGGGGTCCAAGGATGTTTTCTTCAGAAAGGGTCTCACCAGTGCATCTTTCAATGCACTTGGAAAAAAACCCTCTTAAAGGGAACACAGGGCTATCTTGGCAAGCACCAGACCCAAGAATCCAACACAACTCACTAGCAGGTGTGTCAAACCTGGGTCCAGTTTAAAATAAGTGGGTCACAGCTCTGAAAGCACCCCACACACCTACTCCACTGTAAACAGTTTAAACTCATACCAGACAGGTGTGCCCCTTGAGACAAGCCCCTTCACACTGCTGGGCTCCAACAGCCCAGCTGGGGTTATCCTGTACCTGATCAAAGACACGCTGTCCGAGAAGAACTGAGTGAACTCCTCACACCGGATGGCTGAAAATGCCTCATCGGTTGGAGACAGGCTGCATGTATCAGTCTGTCCACCATCTGTAAGAGCTGAGCTGGTTTGTTCCTCCTCACTGCAATTGTCCTGGACAGAAATTTTGCCTTCTTGCAGGAGACTGCCCTCTCTTACTCACCATAGTGACTTCTATGATCTGCACCTGATTTCTACCAACAATGCTCTAATCTGCAACCCAAAACCTTCATCTCCCTAAGCTCCCCGTCAACTACAGGAATCCTAAGGGAGAAGATCTGGGTTGTACACATAGTGGTGCAACAGTATCAAGGGCCACACGCTTCTGATCCTATGCCACATGCAGCCATCACACCCGAGAGGTCCAATGCCATCCGAAGTGCTGTTGGGGACAACCCCTTTAAAGGGTGACACTAGACCATCTCCACAGGGGGAGGACAACTGGGGGGGGCTCCCAATGAGACTTCACAGTGCAGTAATCAAACCATTTCCAATAGATTTACTCTGCTTCAATGTCAGCAAAGCCTTTGACTCTGTGCCTTGCAGGAGGCCACTAAGGAAGCTGGAAGTCCTGGGAGTGGTGAGGAAACTGGTCAGATGGGTAGGGAACTGGTTAGGAGGGAACAAAGGATGGTAGTGAATGTGGTCAGGTCAGAGGACAAGCAGGTTATGAGTGGGCTGCCACAGGGGTCAGTCCCTAGATGTGTCTCTTTGTGAATGACAAAACTGTGGCAGGGTAGACAATGAAGAAGAGGTGAGGGAGCTAAAGAAGGATCTGGAGTGGCTGAAGAGGTGGTCCAAAATATGGCAGTTGAGATTTAATGCCCAAACTGCAAAGTGATGCACATAGGGAAGAGGAACCTGTGGACAGAGTACTAGATGGGGGGGGGGGGAGGCAGTGTTGGGTGGTAAGGTGTTACAAGTAATGCATTACAGTAGTTTATAAAATGGGCTCAAGAAATCCTGTAACCTAATTGACTACAACATCTTCTGAGCCGTGTCCTTATCAGAAGATATTGTAGCCAACCGGCACTACCCTCCAATCCTGAGCCCCACTACAACAACAAATCACGAGCCGTGCCAACCCTAAACAAAAACACAGGCTGACACAGCTCACAGTGGGGAAATGGCAGCCTCTGTCAATAAAACAAACCTTTATTATGCCGTGCTCTCCCATAACCCAGCTCAAAGTACAGTGTATCACACAATAAATAATTAAAAAACAAACTGTAATCTCTGCTCCATGACGTAAAAAAAACTGTCTTGAAATCTCCACCCTCCCAAGAGCCACCCACGATCCACTGAGCATCCTGCATGCTGCAAAGAAAATGGCTTTCCCCACTAGCTCATACTCTCGATCCCAATGTAGCAATTGTGCCTCCTGCATCTTCCACTCTTATGAGCTGTAAAAAGAAGTTACTTCATTAATGTGAACAGAAAACAGACACTTTTTTATTTTGCAATAGTTACGCTTTTAAAACCGTGACCTGCCTACGGAACCAGGAAGCAAGTGTCTACGGTTAGGGCGGTCGTTGAGTGACACGCTCACTCTCACTCAAGGCTGCTATTTAATATTAAAGCAAGAAAATAATTTATCTGATGGTGTTGAGGCAGATGTCAAAAAAGCTAAATATAACTACACACATCAAAAAAATGGGGTGAGGGGGCAAGACACGTACTGTTTCATTAAATACACATGTGGGACAAGCTCGCTCCCTAAAAAAACAGGCGGCATACATACAATGACACAACGGATGATGCTGCCAGTTTTCTTAAAAGCACAAAATACAGTATAAATTTAAGGAAAAAGAAACTACTACAAAATAAAATAGCCTATCTCTGCTGTTGTTGGGGGAGCTGAAACACTTATAAAAGAGGACTATTTTTCACTGTTTCACCTATTAAAACCATTTTTCATACATATATTTAAAACTTTTTTCTTTATTTTTCTTATAATAATTACCTGCCATGCCCATTTTATAAGCGCAATAAGACACTCTGAGGTGTGGGTTATCTCCTGATAAGAGCACTCCCAGGTGCATAAGACACTCGGCGCCTCATAATGCACCTGGGCGTGCTCTTATCAGGAGATAACACACACCTCGTCATGTCTTATTGCTAGCTTAATTACATTGCTTTGCAATGTATACTAGTAACTGATTAGTTATACAAAAATGGAACTGAGTGAAGTTACTGATTACATTTTTAAGTTTGTCATGTGCACACGTGCAGCGAACTTCTTGCTATAAGTGCCTTTTGAGGGGTGTAACACTGTCTGTACAATGCAGAGTGCTCTGCACAGGGCTCGACAGTGCCACATCAATCATCAGGCAAGCTAACTGTGATGCCGTGTTTTTTTCATGGGCGGAAACGTCCTCTATTTGTGAAGAAAAAGCCACACCAATCATATAGTGGTTTTTTCTTTAATGTGCGGGAGGAACACTACCCAGCAAACAGCTGATCGGTGATGTCCAAATGCTCTCCTTGCTTGCTTTTGTGCTGCCCCCCCCACCATTATACAGCCCATCGGGGCTCATCTGTAGCCATGGTGTGGCTCCTCAATCATTTCTACCCTCGAGAGTGCTCTTTCCTTGCCTGCACGCCTGCAGACTTCATTTTCTATTTTAAATTGTTTACTTCTCATTTCTTCGTAATTAAAGCCGACAATGGTGGGCCCAATCTCCGTGTCAGTGCTAGGAGCCCCCCTTCCCAGTATTTATTTATTTTTTATGTATTCTGACACCAGGATGCCCACTGCCAGTGTCAGATGCTTCCCCACTTCCACTCCTGTTTTTCCAGTCCCCGTGTTGGTAGTAGGAGCTCCCCTTCCCAGTACTGTGGGACACTCTCAGTGTCCCAAAATGTTACAGTAATCTGGCTCTGTATAAAAAAAAGAAAATGGTTCCCTGATGTCTTTTTTTTTCTGCGAAAAAGAAAATGGGCCCTTATTATCTCCCCCATCCACCTCCCCCATCCCGACCCTTCCACTGAGCAACCCACCACCCCACACCCTGTTTTGCCCTATACTTATCATCCGAGGTTGGTGGCTGTCATCTTCTGTGGACTGGGGCATGTCTGCACTCTTCAAGCTGAACCACGAAGTAAAGAATCAAGGTAAGTGCTGTATAATGGCTGTCAATGGTGTTTTCAACTTATGTTGATATCGCTGCCATTTTTCAATATTTTTGCATCAAATTTTCAACATTGGGTTTTTGGGACCTCACCTTATAAACACTGGCACTGCCATTTTGTTACTTTGTCCCAAAAGGTGATTTCGCAGTCACTGCGTGGAATCACCTTTTGGAACCAAGTAACAAAATGGCAGTGCTAGTGTTCATGAGGTGGGGTCCCAAAAAGCCCATGTTGAAAATTTGGTGCAAAAACACCAAATAATGCCAGAGTTATGTACAACCATTGAAATTTTTCTACGCACACTCGTAACTTTGACAATTTTTAATATTTTCACTCCAAATTCACAACATTGCCATTTTATCACACCCCTTCATGAACAGTAGAACTGTCATTCTTCACATCCTGCTCAAAATGTGTTTTTGCACTTGTGGTGCAGAATGGTGTGGTCGCTGTGAGAAATCACCTTTTGGGACCAATGAACAAAATGACAGTGGCACTCTGCATGAGATGGGGTTCTAATAAGGCCATGTTAAAAATTTGGTGAAAAAACTCCTAAAACTGGCCGAGTTACATGTGGGCGTTCAAACTTTTCTATGCACACACATAACTTTGGTAATTTTCACTATTTTCACTCCAAATTTTCAATATTGCCATTTTACCACACCACTTCATGAACAGTACAGCTGTCATTTTTCACATCCTGCCCAAAATGTGTTTTTGCATCTGAGGTGCGGAATGCTGTTTTCCCATGGATTTGAACATTTTCACCTATGGGGTTCATGAGGTGGGGTGCTAAGAAGACTATGTTCAACATTTGGGGTCAAAATATGAAAAAATTACAAAGTTATGCCCATTTGTTGCAATTTCTGTACACACACTCGTAACTGTGGAAATCTTAAATATTTTCACTCCAGAGTTTCAACTTAGCCTTCTTACTACTTGAGCTTCTATATGTCACAGCTATCATTTTTCCAACGCTGTCCAAAATCTGTTTTTGCACCTGTGGTGCAAAATGGCATTTTTACTTAGCACAACAAATGTAATGGTCCCAGAAATCCCAAATACAATTTTTTTTCCTAGCTTCAGTGTGGCTGTGCATACAGGGCAAGGGCAGGATGGCAAAACAAATCTTTGACTTGTGCCATCCAGAGGACAGAGAGACAGAGAGATTGTGGGGCGGGGGGGCAAGAGAAATTCAACACTTCCAGAAATCACAAATAAAACTGTCTTTTTTTCCTGGCTTCGGTGTGGTACTGTGTGCAGGGTAAAGGCAGGCTGGCAAAGTAAATCTTTAATTTGTGCCATGCAGAAGGGAGAAAGACACACTATGGGGGGCCCACGAGAAATTTAACAGTCCCAGAAATCCCAAATAAAAGTGCCTTTATTTTCCTGCTTCAGTGTGGCTGTGTGTACAGGGCAAGGGCAGGCTGGCAAAATAAATATTTGACTTGAGCCATCCAGAAGAGACAGAGAGAGAGAGAGAGAGAGAGACTGTGGGGTGGGGGCACAACAATTCTGGCTTCAGTGTGGCTGTGTGTACAGGGCAGGGCAGGCTGGCAAAATAAATCTTTGACTTGTGCCATCCAGAGAAGACAGAGACAGAGAGATTGCAGGGGAGGGGGCACGAGAAACCTAATAGTCCCAGAAATCTCAAATAAAAGTTTCTTTTTTCACCTGGCTTCAGTGTGCCTGAGAGTACAGGGCAAGGGCAGGCTGGCAAAATAAATCTTTGACTTGTGCCATTCAGAGGACAGAGAGAGAGATTGCGGGGGGGGGGGCACAGGACATCAGAACTTTAACAGTGCCAGAAATCCCAAATAAAACTTTCTTTTTTCAGCTGGCTTCAGTGTCCCTTTGTACACAGGGTTGTGGTCAGGATGAGCAGTGATGTAGTGGAGCAGGCCTTACTTGGGATCCAAACATGATTGTGGGATTCAGAATCCTGATGACAGTAACCAGTGCTGGGAGAACATAAGAAACACTGAATGTGTAGCAGGAAAACACAGCATGTACAACTGCAATACCAATGGTGAACTTTTGGCATTGAAAAATACTTGCTGTATAAGTGACACGTTACTATGGCATTACTTTATATATTACTCTACAGCGGGGTTGTTGTTGGGTAAGCAGGAAGGAAAAATCTGCTGGCAGAACCACTCCAACACAGGAAATCCAGCTTTTTTTCTGTGGTGGCAATGCACAAGGGGTCTTGGGAATGATAAGTATTTGTGGCGGTGGGGGGACAAGTAGAATCTTCTTTACATGGTAGAGGAAGGGGGGTCCTAACAAGTACTCCACCTCATCTGGGGGCTTTCAACTGCACAGCAGGTACATAGAAAGCTGTGACCCCATGTCACAAACCCACTCAGCAGGTCAGGCCCTCTGCTACCACAATGCCAAACTACGAGCGCAGTATTGTGAACAGGTAACAGAACAGGGTAGCTCTCCTGCCTGCTCGTGGGTCTGAATCACTTTTGGTCTCAAATTATGGGGGGATATAAACTGCAAACCTTATGCTAGCGTATCCAAATGTACAGGCTCAGATAATTTGCTCTTTGGGGGATGCCAGCTATCTTTCGCCTAAGGGCACCTAACCAGGTATCCAAAATGAACCATTAAAACTCTATAAAAGACCTTAGGTATAGTCTTTCCTTTCTCCAGTTTAGTACATCATCAAGTTTGAACAGTTTTAGTCAGTCTTAACCATCTATACATCACATGCAAAAGAAAGAACTTCGAAGACACACCAGGGAGTCTCTGTAAAATAAGAGGTTTACTTTAAAAATGGATAAAAATTTGTAAAATGTAAACACAGAACACTATATCGCAAAGCATACAATCACTTAAAAGAAAACAAGGAAAAGTATAAACTAAAACTCCTACCACAATACAATTATACTTTTTCTATCTAATGTATTACCTCAATACAGTGCTTAGAGTTAGGTGTTGTGTCTTAAGAGTCCAAAAAGTTAATGTGTCTAAGTTGAAACACAGAATACAGTTAAACTCTGTGTCTCCACCCCTCTTCTGTGGCATCTAGCTCCTCCTTTTAGAATATAAAAAATATACAAACAGGATGCCCCATCAGGAGGTATATCAAATAAGGTGACATCAGCAAAAACTAATTTCCCAAATCATGACTGTCTTTAATCTTGTGTGGTTTCCTGTTTCCAAGGACATCAAAGGTTTCTGCAACTCTGCCATATCTCACTTAAGTGCAATATAGCATTTTAACACCAGTCGATATTAAATGTCCTTCTTCTTAAGACGTCATAAAAGTTTGTGATCTCCATCCTCTGGCAGACTCATAAAATCCCATTTCATTTCCACTTCAAAGCAGCAACAGGCCATAAAACGCAATGTCTTGGAAGTAAATCACATTACAGAGATCTGCTGTTTAATATATGTCCTGTCATTTTAACTGAAACTTGGGGTGGGGGGGGAGAAGCACCCATAGCCCAGCTGTCTTATGGAGACAATCACGCACTACATTTTTATATTACAAAATCATAGAACAATCATAACCAGCTGGCCAAGCATCACAATCCATACTGGACTAGATGAAGGGACTTTTCAGAGGGGGAATGCAAAGGGTGCAAGCACCAGGAAAAAGAAAAGGGATGAAAGGACATGTGAAGCACGTGGGTAGTAGCAATGCAGGATCAGGGGTCATATGGAAAGGGGTATGCCTTAATGCCAGGAGCCTAGGTAATAAAATCAATGAGCTCCAGGTGCTGATGGCAGACACTGAGGTGGACATTGTGGCCATAACAGAAACATGGGTCAGAATATAACGACTGGGAATTGACAGCCCTTTGGTACTTGATGTTCGGGAGGGATAGAGGAACAGGTAGAGGTGGAAGAGTAGCCGTTTTGTCAAGGAGGGCATCGAGGTGGTGGAAGGTGGGTGCATCAGGGGTAGTAATGAGGAGACAGAGCCGTTGTGGGTGCAGCTTATGGCAGCCACAGACAACAAACTGAGCTTGGATGTGATCTATAGACCACCAGGCAATGGGAGAAGAGGAATACAGAGCTCAGGGAGGACCTGGAAAGAAGGGTAGCTAAGAGGGAAGTAGTGGTTGCGGGTGATCTGAACCTGCCAAACATCGATTGGGATATTCCAGTGGCCAGGAGAGCCAGAAGCCAGGTCTTTCTGAATACATTCCAGGATTGTCTGCTGGTACAGTTAATGAAGGAATCCACCAGGCAGACTGCAGTCCTCGATGTGGTGCTCACCAACTCAGAGATGGTAGGAACTGTGGGAGGAGAGTAGCCATTATGGAACAGTGACCATAACTCCATTTGGTTCAAACTGGCCATTGGGTGTGGTAAACTGCAATCAAGAGCTGAGACCCTTGATTTCAGAAGGGCGTACTTCAGTAGGCTGAAGAAGCTGGTCAGAGATAAGTTATTACGGGTGGACAACATACATGGGGTGGAAGAGAGTTGAGGGTAATTATGGGGGCCATTCCTGAGGCATCTAAGGTATGCATGAAAATGGTAACCAAAAAGAACAGGTTCAAGAGACCATTATGGTTCTCAGCAAGGGTCAGGGAAGTGGTGAGGGCCAAGAAAAAGGCCTTCTACAAATTTAATGAAAAGCAAGATGAGGAAGAACGGGAAGAATATTTGCTGAAAAAGAGGGAGGCAAAGAGGGTGGTTAGGGAGGCAAAATCAGACACAGAGCTGCGTATTGACCCTGAGGGGGTCAAGAGTAGAGAAAAACAGTTCTTTAGCTATATCAGTGAAAAAAGGAAGAAAAGAAGGGGAATTGTGAAGCTAACAGAGGGGATAGGGAGATTGAGATGATTAAGGTGATGGGCAAAAAGGCCACTATCCTTAACAATTACTTTTGTTCAATTTTCACTAGGGAGGATGGTGGGCCCTTGCCAGAGACTGACATCAAAGTGGCCATTAAGGAGCTCTCGGAGATGAGGCAGCCAACATTTACTAGAAAGGGTCTAGAAAGGCCTAGCAGTCCTAAAGATTGATAAGGCCCCAGGACCAGATGTGTTGCATCTGTGGATACTCAGGGAACTGGCAGTGAAACTGGCTTATCCCCTGGTAGGCCTATTTAATAGCTATCCAAGGACATGGATGGTTTCAAAAGATTGGAGGGTGGTGGACATACGTAGTTCCACTCCATAAGGGGGGTGACAAGGAATGAGCAGGGAACTACAGACCTGTCAGTCTTACCTATATTGCAGGAAAATGATTGAGTCACTGGACAAAGAGGATCTCGTGGACTTCTTGAAAAGCAACAGTCTTCAGGATAATAAATGGCATGGATCTGTGGCAGGGAGGTCTTGTCAAACTAACCTGATAGTTTTCTTTGACTGGGAGACAAGGGAAACTGTCAGTAGTTTGAAGCATGGCTGGGACAGAAGGAAGGGTATAGTGGTTGCTGAGGATGTCAAAATTGGGGAGGAGAATAGAGGGGAGTGGGGAGGGCTAGGACTCTGGAGGAACAGTAAGTCTCTGGGCAAAATGGGGAACTTGGGCAAACTGGATGGTCTTTTGGCTTTTTTCTGCCACCATTGTCTGTTTCTATATGTCATCTGAAGTGTGCTGTGTGGTGTCTTATGTAGCATGTGCTGCTGCTTTTGGCCACTAAGTCAGTCTGATTTTGACTGACTGTATGAGAGGGCAGGTGACTGTGTGGAGCTGACAGTGTGACTGGATGTCTAGAGGAAGAGGAGGAGTCATGAAAGAGCTGCTCTAGCCATGCACACCACGCTAGTCATATTGACTCCATTTGCCATTCTGGGAGTGGAGAGCTGAAAGAAACATTCATCTGAGATGAGTTTGCCAGGACTGCCAGGCTGGCCAGTGTACTTCCTTACTCTAGCTGTCACTGCCAGCAAGCCCAGAAAAAGCTCTACCATCGGATTGGGAGCAGGAAGGTTAGAAATTGAAGCCCCATGTGAAAAAAAAACACACATTTTAATGCCTGTAGCCAGCAGCCATTGCCAACCACAGACTGAAACATGCCAGTATCCACCCGCACTGCCCACCCAGCCTGCCACTGCCCCTCATCATGGTCGGAGCCAAAAAGCATAAAGTCGCACTCGTCAGTGCACCTCTAGCCATGGTTCAGATGGGACATACTGTCTGTAAGCATTGAGACCACCTCCGAAGAACAGTTTAACACATTACACAAGTCATATGTAAAAGAAAAGAAACTAAGAAAGTTTAGAAGAAAAGATCAGAGATCAGATTTTATGTGATGTAATCTCCAGACTACATGGATCGGCCAGATCAAGGTGTGGTTGGGCTGAGGACTCTGAGCATGTGTCATTGATGTCATCGGGTTGGGGCCACTGATTTCACTCTACAGGCTGGTTAATTATGTTTTTCAACTTGAATATGTAGAGTCCTCAGCCCAGACTGTTTCTTAACGAAAGAAAATAAAAAAAAAACACAGATCTTGTGAACTTGTTACTATAACTTAAAAGGAGGACTAGGAGCTTGCTCAGCTTTCTTTTTCAGACTGTGCCTAATACAATTTTTTTTTAAATAGTACTTATATTAGATTTTCCATTTTCATTTTACACAATACGACAAAAAAGGAAAAGAAATGCAAAAAGACCCTATACAATACAAGTACCATGGAATGGAGAACAAAATTAAAAAGGGGATAACAATAGTTCATCTAGGTCTGGACCGAGGGCATATTGTCTTCTCTTTAAGAGTGGAATTTCATGGTGTTATGTATATATGCCAAGCTTTGCACCTTTGGCCAAAACCAGATAAACAAAAGTAAACAAAAATAATTAAAACAAAGATAAAATAAAATCTTATGAACACATATTGGGGGTGGTGACAACACCAGAGGTGGTGAGAAACTGAATTATAATCCATTGCATATTATAGGGATAAGCGTACCGGAAAGACAGACAAAGCATCATCTTAATGGTTTAACTGTAGGGGTTAAAATTATGTCCTTAATCTTTTTTCCATCCTCCCTTTTTCCCCCCTTGTTCCTCGAGGTTGCTATTTTCATGGAACTGGGGATTTATTGGCATTTATGCCCTACGACATTTTATGAATTATGTTATAAAAGCTAGGGGTATGGAATTTTAACATCCCGTTTTAAAATACCAGGACTTCTAAAGTTGCTCACCCCAAGGGGGGAACCACCTGCCCATACAGTACCCATTCTCAGTATCCTGAGTTCAATGCTAAAATTTCCAAAACTGTTTTGTTCTCTTTTACAGCTTGGTAATGAAAGAATGACAACCATCTACCCTGGAATTTCTGCAGCTACACTCTTGGGTGGGTTGTAATTCTTTCAATGTTCTGAATTTGTATACAAATGGAGAACCACAAATCAAGAGTTGGAATGACTTTGTTTAGCCACCATTTTGTAATTGCTTGTTGAGCCCCTGCTAAAAGAATCCAAAACAAGTATCTCTGACTTTCAGTCTTAATATGTGGGGGCAGGAGACCCAGTAGCCAAAATACGGGTTCTTTCAAAAATTGTATGTGGAATATAGATTCAAAAGTGTGGATTACTTGGTGCCAAAAATGTTGAACTTAGGACAACTCCAGAAATATAAGTATGTGTACCCTTTTCTCTGCACTCCCTCCAGCACTGATCCATCATTGTAGCTCCACAGTGTGCTGTAATAGTTGGGGTGTGAAAAAATCTTAAATTAACTTTCCACCTGAACTCCTTCCATGATGGTGAGGCTGAGGTAGCATGTACCCCTTTCCAAATTTGCTGCCATTCTTTCTCCCCAAGTGAATAATTGAGTTCTTCAGGCCATTTTGCTTCTAGACTCCCTATGAGGGTGGGTTCTTTACTGGAAAAGAAAATTACCAGCTTTGAGATTAAATTATCCCCCCCACCAGTCAGTAATGAGAGAAAAAATTCCAATAGTGGGTTAACCTCTGTTATTTCCTCTTTATCTAAACCTTTACTTAGTACAAAATGATGAATTTGTAAGAATCTGAAATGATCTTGGGAAGATAAACCAAAGTCATCTGATATCCCAGTCACCACACGTAGGGTGACAGGGAAGGTAACCAAGTGGCTCATGCGCCCCCTGCTTCAACTTCTGAAATGCAGGGACAAACTCTGGTCCGTGTGGAAGGTCTCACATCTTCACACTGACTTCAAAGCCTATCGAGCCTCGCGGAACAAATGCAAAAGAGAAATACGCCTCGCCAAAAGTACCTACTACAGGAACCTCCTAAAATCCTCCTCTGATAACCCTCAAAAGTACTGGGTCCAAATCAAGGAAATTCTTGGCATGATAAGCAGCAGACCCCAACCAACATGAATATTCAAAGCATTCACTGTAACAACCCGAGTACAATTGCCAGTGCCTTTAATTCTCTCTTTTCCATGCTACCTGCTGTAGCTCTGACCATGCCCCAAGATTACTGTCCTCCTGCCCCCTCCTTGACCCTCACTCCACCCACTCTGGTACTGGCTCCAACCATGTACTGAGAAGTACGCAAGCTACTTAACACCCTTCCGGCCCGGGGGGGGGCCCGGGGCTGGATGGCATCCATCCTGGTATACTCAAGCAGTTTGCTCCATGACTGGCCAAGCCTGTCACTAGGCTTTTCAACCTCTCGATCAGCACTTCCACTGTCCCCTCTACTTGGAAAATGGCCAGAACTATCCCAATTCACAAAAAAGGTTGATGTCAAACTAGTGTCCAACTACCGTCCCATATCTCTCCTTCCCACTCTCAGCAAGCTTCTAGAAAAATAGTCCACTGCCAGCTCGCTGAACACCTCGCCAAGTTCAATCTCCAAACCCCCTGCCAACACGGATTTAGGCCTGGACACAGCACCACTACAGCTCTGACCCAACTTACCAGCGACATCAAATGCAATATGGACCATGGCCTACTCACCGGTGCTGTCTTTATTGACCTGTCCAAAGCTTTTGACATGGTTCATCACCCACTCATGCTGAAGAAGCTCCAATCCATTGGAGCATCTGGCCCAACTCTATCATGGTTCCACAGCTACATAAACAATCGCACCCAGGTGATAGCTTTTCACAAGGCCCTTTCCTTCCCCATAAATATCACCCGAGGAGTCCCACAGGGTCCACACTCGGACCTCTCCTTTTCTCCCTCTTCCTAAATTATATTCCCTCTCTTTCCCGACATAGCTGCACTCTTATGTACGCTGACAACCTGGTTCTCTACTCTGGTTCTTAATCGATAGATGACATCAACTTCACTCTCTCAAATGATTTTCAAGTCCTTCAACTCTGACTCTTGAACAGCCATCAACATCTTAACCAGGACAAAACACGTGCCATGCTATTTGGTTCCTCAAAAAAACTGCTCTCCACTGCCCCCAAGCTCTTGGTTCACTGCCTGGATGGTTCCCCTATCACCAACATGGTGTTCTTCAAATACCTGGAGGTCACACTTGATCCCTCCCTTGACTTGACATTACACGTCAATGCAGTATGTCATGCTGTTAATGCAAAAATTGGTGGCGCCTACTATGTGCGCCACTCCCTCAAACCTTCAGCCAGATTATCTGTAGCTAGGAGAGTCCTCTTACCCCAGCTCCAATACGCTCTTCCTCTCATCTACACTGCCAACTCTTGTGTACTCAGTAAATGGGACACCGTCTATAACAATATCTGCAGATTCACCTTAACTGCCCCTCACCTTACTCATCACTGCCTCCTCTACTCTGGTTTAAATTGGCTGTCACCTAAAGATCTACGGGCCTACTCCCTGGGATGCTTTATTGACTCACTGACCAGACCCCTAGCCTGGACTACCTGGCTAACCTGCTGACTCCTGCCTCCCAAACCCGTACCCTCTGGTCCTCCTCTGTCCCTATGCTCTCTACCAGACCTTGCGCTACAAAAATGGGCAAACAGGCATTCTCACACTTTGTTCCCAAGTTCTGTAACTCACTCCTCCTACAGGTTAAAAATTCTGCCTTCCACCGTATCTTTAAAGGCTCGCTATTATCTCACCTCCACGCCCTTGGTCATTGCAAATGCTCATAATTTAACTACACCCGTCTGCCGGCCTGCGGCATGGACCCAATCTCATTTTTGTTACAATATGACTTTTATTATGCACTGTATCATTGTAACTGATTTTGTTGCTCTAACCACCTTGTATGTTGTTAATTTGTTATTACTGTCTTTGTTTACCTAGATTTTAATTATGTACTACTGTAATTTGTATACCAATGTCCTGTGCTCTCCTGGGTCGTGCCTGAAAATAGGCAGGATTGTTGCCTAGCGCACTTACCCAGTTACCAAAAGCTAATAAATAAATAAAATTGTTTAAAACTTTTAAATCTGTGTGAATCATAAAGATGCCCAGTACAAGAAATGCCAGCTCATTCCCACCTGGAGAAACCCAAATCTGTGTAATTTGGAAGAAAATCCAAACAGGCCCAGATAGTAGTCTTGGTTGACATTCTGGCTTGTAGGCCCAAACTTTTAATAACCCCCATCCAAACCTGTTTTAACACCTTTGACCAAGGATTGCTCAGGCAAAATTTCAATATTCCAGCCTGATCCATGAAAACTAAATCTGCCAGCTAGACCTTAGGTGCCTCTGGCCTCTCCAGGACTGTCCACAAAGGCTGATTAACATTTGGCCACAACTGGGCTAGTATCTGGAGTAGGGCTGTCCATAAGTATTTTAAAAAATGTGGAAGTCCAAAGCCTCCCTTTTCTTTAGCCCTTTGTAAAACTTGCCACTTAACTCTGGGTGGTCTATGGTTCCAAAGAAATTTAGATGTTGCTGATTTTAGACTTTTCCAAAATAAGGCAGGTGGTTTAATTGGTGACACCATGAAAAGAAATAAAAATTGGGGTAAAATATTCATTCGTATTGTTTATATGCATGCCGAAAATGATAGTGGTAGCCCTGTCCACCTGCTGTAATCAGTTTGTATGTTCTGGAGTAATTTGAGATAATTGGTTGGAAACAATTTAGCTGTATTATCTGGAATCCAAACTCCTAAGTAACGGAAACCCTCATTTGCCCACTTAAATTGTCCCACTTGTGGAAGGGTATCTTGCATTGGTTTAGAAATAGGGAGCATTTCAGTTTTAGTGTCATTTATTTTAAGTCCCGATATAGCTCCAAACTCTTGTATTAAGGACAGAACATGGGGGACTGAGTTTATTGGGTCTTCTAAGTATAGTAAAGTGTCATACGCATACATGGATATCCAGATATCTTCACCCTGAAGCCAGATTCCACTATAGGAGTCTGACTGTCTTATTTTGGCACCATACGGTTCCATACTTAATATAAACAGTAGCAGGGAGAGTGGGCATCCTTGTCTTGTACCACGTGTTATATGGAATTTAGTTGACAAGATGCCATCCACTCTGACCTGAGCAACTGGATTGGAATAAAGATTAAGAATCCAGTCCCTGAACTTGGACCCAAAGCCAAACTTATCTAAAGTTTTATTCAAAAATTGCCAGTCAAGGCGATCAAATGCCTTTTCTGTGTCTAACGCAGTGATCACCTTAAGATTTTGCTGAGGGAGAGATGGAGTCTTGTCCAGGACATTTAATAGTAATCTGATATTGTCTTGTATGTGCCGTCTGGGCACGAACCCTGTCTGATAACCATGTACCAGAAACAGAATGACACCCTTTAATCTTTCTTCTATTAGTTTGGCAAAAATCTTTACATTAGTATTTAATAGAGATATTGGCCGATAACTGGCACATTCAGTGAGGTCTTTCCCTGGTTTCGGTATAACCGAAATAATGGCTTCCATCCAAGTGTCAGGGACCGATCCTTTGACATGTGCTTCGTTGCATACCCTTAAGAGAATCGGAATCAATTCCTTTCGGAATATTTTATAAAATTCCGTTGTGTATCAGTCAGGGCCTGGGGATTTCCTTGATTTTAGAGTTGTGATTACTAAATCTAATTCTTTTGCAGTAAAGGGTTTCTCTAAATTAAGGATTTGGGCACTAGACAGTTTTGGGAGCTGGACTGATTCTAAAAATGTATATATCTTCCCCGATGATCTGTTTGTCTCTCAGAAGTGTACAAATGTGAATAATAATTCACAAAGGCACCCGGTATCTCTAAAGGTTGATCTAGGATTTCTCCTGGGTTGTTAAAGTTTTTAATTTTAGGAATAAATCTATCCATCTCTTGCTTTTCGAGTCACACAGCCAGCATCTTTCCAGCTCAATCTCCCCCTTCATAATATTTTTGGTTTGTGAATTTTAATGAATTAAGGGTACGATGTAACATTCATTTATTATAATCTTCCTGAGCTTTGAGTTATTTTTGGTGTGTAAGGAGGGGTCACATGTTATCTTATGTTCTGTTTCTAGGGACATTAAAGTGTCAAGAGCCTTGATAATTTTAAGTTTACGTAATTTATTCCTATAAGCCACGTGACTAATAAATTTGCCCCTTAGCACCACCTTAAACCTGTCCCAAATGAATTTCAACGGCGTATCTTTCCCTGAATTCTAATCTAAATACCATTTTATTTCCTCCTTTAATGTTTTAACTTGGGTCATATCTGCTAGTAATCCAGGATCTAATCTCCATTTCCCCCTTTGCTTTGATAATTCCCATTCCACCCGTGTCCGGACTATGGCGGGATCCGAAAAAGAATCTAAGGAAATCTGGACCTTTCTAAAGAAGTGTGTTTCTGAACACCACATGTAAAACCGGTCCAGTCTAGAGTAGGAATTTGTGGCAGGAGAATAAAATCCTTAAGGGCAGGGTGTTGCCATCTCTACAGATCTACTAAGCCTGTTTCATTAACTAAAGAGCGAAAGGCTCTAGAACAGGTCCCCAGTCCACCTCGCTCTGGGGGTGCCTTATCCAAACTAGGATTCTCTATACAATTCCAATCTCCCACCATCACAAGATGTCCTGGAGGGAGGCTTGCCAGAGTTGCAAACAATCTTTGAAAGAATTCCCGGGGGGAAGGTAGGGGCATAAACTGACCCTAAGTTAATGGGAGAGCCTCTCAATTCTCCAGAGACAAAAATCCACCTGCCTGTGCCCTCCTTAAGCACAGTTGTTGGTGTAAAAGACAGACCCTTTTTCACCAAAATTACAGTTCCTGCTTTAAATGCGGAAGGATGGGAATCTGAAAAAAACGAGCCCACCCATGACCTTCTTAACTTGTCATGTTCTTTAAGAGATAACCTTGTTTCCTGCAAGCAAGCCACATCATATGATATGTCCCTCAGTTCTTTTAAAATTCTTGCCTTTCTTATAACATTATTGATTCCTTTCCATTAATAGTGCAGATATTCAATGAACCCATTTTGAAATTTTAAATATACTATCTGTAACCTATCTTTATGTCTCGCCATTTCTCCAGTGAGTCCCCCAACTACATAAAAGACAAATTGAAAAACACAAAGACATAAGAAAATAAAAAAGAAATACCAATATCCAGTAAGGAACAAGAGGTAAGAGTAGTCTCAACAGGAGACTAGAAATTTAATAACAAAACACACAGGTGGTCCCGAGGACCAGGGTGTAGGTGGTAAGGTAGAAAGAACGCCCCAAGGACAAGCTTAGTTGCCCAAAATGTGCCCACTTGCAGCTGTAAGGGAGGTCATGAAAACAAAGTCTTCAGAGATAGAAGAGTACAGCACACAATGTGCCAAGGGGTTCTGCCAACCGCTGTGATTAGAAACACACATTCCCTTCTAATATGGTGACCAGTATGTAAGTCCTAGGCCAAACTGTCAGCCCTGGATTGTGCATAATAAACAATTAAAGCCATCCTTATAGCAAGAATATTTGCCATTAAGCTATTGCTTTGTAATTAGAACTGTACTTAAAACAGTTAATTGACACATAGCTTATGGGGAGGAAGAAATAAATCAAACTCAACTCCTTCTGGTGAGGACCCAAACCCTCTGCGCCCCCCCCCCCCATTATCTTCATTGAGATAGGCAAAAAACAGCCTGTTATCAAAATTATTGTAGCCTTTTAGGTGGCCTATAGAAAGACCAGTAAAAAGAAAGACCAGTCCCCTTGCAGGTCCTATTAACTAAAGATTGATTTCCCACTGTAACAAGCTTGCTTAGAAGTATAACATAAAAGTTAAGCGATTTCCTTTAAAGGACAGGGGATATTTAAACAATTTAAGCAAAACTCCAGTATCCCTGGGAAGTTCAAAATATAATAGAATCCCTTTGTTTGGGTGCGAAGTAATTTGTTGTCACTGGGAACCAAAATAAAGACGAGCCACTGAGGGAGGTCTGTTCCATCCATGTCCCCATTTAAAAATGAGCCTGTGACAAAAGGTTCCCCCTCCAGGATAGAATAGGCACGGGATATTTGCAGCCAGTCCGAAAGTTCCAGCACAGATTCAAATGGATTAGCCTAGTCGGTTTTCACAACCTTAAGCGGGGAAATCCTCTCTACAGCAGGGAACCCAGGGGTAAGTATGACACCAGCAGGCTTTCAAAAGCTTCCTATAACTTCAAGGGATAAGTTACATGGGAGGATCCAGCGAGTAACATCTGGATGTAGAGGGAGCAGGGAATCATGCCTCCTTTTCTGAAGGTGTCTACCTCCTGGTGCCATACCCCATAAGAGGCTCTCAATCTCCTGCTCTGCTTTCTCTTTGCTAGTGTCTGGAATGGGGATCCCCAGTCACTCCAACGTCGGTGTTGCCTGCAGTAAGTTTTCGAAAATCTGTATGCCATTAGACTCTCGCATCCACAGTTTGACTGGGTAGTGGAGATAAGCCCTTAGCTCCTTCTCCCTTAATAATTTGACAACTTAAATAATTTTTTTCCTTTTGCTCATCTTGCCTGGGGGAAAATCTTAATTGAAATAGACTTTCTGTTCATCGAGGTTTAAATCTTTCTTGCCCCAGGCCAAATGGAGAATTTTTTCTTTTATTGTAAATTTAAGCAACTTAAGCACAAGACAGCGTGGGGAGGGGCCCTATTTTAGGTTTAGGAGCAAGGGCTCTGTGAGCCCTTTCAATGGCAAATTCAAAATTTTCAGGCACGATAGCTTTTGTTGTAGCCAGGATTCTAGGTATGCAATCATGTCATCCTGCTCCTTGCCCTCTGGAACTCCGACTATTCGGATATTATTCAATCTTGCCCTGGCTTCTGCATCCTCTGCTTGCTGTGTCAGTTCTCTCTCTCTCTCTCTCTCTCTCTCTCCCAGTGCAAAAAAGCCAGTGATCTTCTGAATGCCATGTGTTTGTTTTGGAGTGTTTCCATATGAGTTTCTACTTCAGAAGTACGATTCTCCAACTTTTTAAAATCAGTCTGCAAACAGGATATTTTGGAGTCGATTCTATGAAGAATACTTAGCATTCTTTTACCATCAGCTTTGGTAAAAGTTGATGTAGTCTCTGAATCAGAATCGTCTTTTCCGGAGATTGTCAGCAAGGAGGAGCACAAGGGAGAGGGACTAGTAGGCCGCTGTTCGTTCTGCGACAAGGCATGCCTCGGGGTTGTTGCAAGATATTTCCTTTTTGTTCTCCCTAAGATGGCCAATTATACTAAGGTTTTGAAGAGTGTTTTGACAGCTTTTTAGCACTCGGATGGCTAGCGATTAGGAATTTAAACAATCCAGGGTCCTGGAGCAGTGAGGCTGGGCTGCCATTAGGCTCGTTGCATCACCGGAAGTCCCCACCTAACATAAATGTTGGTTAATGTTTGGACTGGGAGAGATCATTTTTATTTAGTGTGAACAGTGCAGTGTATATTCTTAATTAGACAGTCCTTTACATACTTGTCCAGAACTCTGTAGTTTGGGATCTCACGAGAGTGGACATTGTGTTAGCCGCAAATGTAGTGGAGTTTCTCTGTGTGTCTGTGTGTGTGGGGAAGCATGGGTGCTTGTGAGTGGGGGGGCTTGGGTGCTCTAAACTTATGGATGAATGGACGGACAGTAGAGAATCAATAATGTCATAATGCAGTTATTTGGCAATGGCACAGTGGAGGGCGCAGCACTGACCGGGGCCATCACCTGATGTATTCAATCCGAGGTTTCTAAAACTAATTGCTGATCATATTTCTGTTCCATTAACCAAAATATTGAATCTCTCTCTCTTATAACAGGAGAATTTCCTACTCAGTGGATATACACTGTTATCAAACCAATATTTAAAGGGGGTTCAGCGATTGAGTTGGATAGCTATCGACCCATTTCTTTACTCCTTGTTTTTGGAACATTGTTGGAAAAAAATTGTAAACCAGCAATTGATAGAGTTTCTGGACTCCTCTGATTTCCAATATTCTCAGCAGCGTGGCTTTCGTAAACATCATGGTACAGGGATGGCCTTGGCCAGATTCATGGACCACATCGGTAGGGCTGTGGATGGTGGTAAGCTCACCAGTGCTGTGTTTGTGGACCTGTCCAAAGCCTTTGACCTTGCTGATCATTGCCTGCTGCTCGGGGGACTGAGAAGAATTGTAGTCGGGAACTCACTGTTACAGTGGCTTGATAGCTATCTAACTGGTCGACTTCTGAGGGTGTGCTACCAGGGAGTGATGTCTGGGCATAAAATAATGGAGGCTGGCATGCCCCAGGGTTCTATCCTGGGGCCCCTCTTATTTTCCCTTCTTTATTGACAAATTGCCTGCTTATTTATCTCAAATTAGTGTTTTGATGTACACAGATGACATCATTCTCTTTAGTAGCTCATCCTCTGAGGATGAATTAAATTCCAATCTGACTGCTGATTTTCAGGCCATTGATTACTGGCTAAAAGAACATCATCTGCTATTGAATAATAAAAAATCAAAGAGCATGCTCTTTGGTTCAAAACAAAGACTAAGCAGACGTAAGCCATTAGTAATCTTGGATCAGGGAGGTGTTGGGCTGGAACAAGTTTTCCAGTTTAGATATTTAGGGATCATCCTGGATCCTTGCTTATCTTATTCTCTATATGTAAATTTGGTCTGTAGAAATGTTAATCAAAGGTTGGGTGTTCTATTTAAATTGCAGAACCTATTAACCAAAAAGCCAGGATTTCTGTAGCAAATCATGTATTATTATCAATACTAAATTACAATTAATTTCTATTTCAAGATTTAGCTAAGTCTGAAACATCATTATTTACCACCACCTTTCATATTATCTGCAGATTTGCTTTGAAAATACCATTCTGAACACATCCCTGTGCTCTTTATTTGCTGTCAGGTTGGCTGCCCCCCGGTTTACACTGCCCGTATAGCCTAAATTACTTAATCCATAATACTTTAATCCAGGTTCCTTTTTCTCATTTATTTTCTTTGTTAAAGATTAAAAACTTGAACAGGGCCTTACGATCGAATGCTTCATTAAGATTATTTGCTCTAGAGGTTAAACCAAAGATGGTTATGCATGCCTTTTCTAACTATGCCCCAACTCAGAATAAGTTACCAATTTTATTGCAACAAACCTAGTTATGATACATTTAAAGTATTGTTGAGACAGTGTTATGCTGATTTTTTGAAATGGTGACTGCTTTTAATGTTGTTGTTACATTGTCATACTTGTTGTTTGTATTTATTGTATTTTTGTTTATAACAACATGACTGTATTTATTATGGTCCCAGGTGGGTTGCATTTGAAAAAGGGTCTTTGCTCATATTGCTTACCTGGTAAACACAAGTTTAAATAAAAATAAAATAATGGCTAGGGTGGATGCTGTCCTCCTCTGGGAAGGTAGAGCTGGTTTGCCTGACTGTGTTACTGCTGTCACCTACTGTAGGTGTATGGCTTACTTGGCCCAGCTGATGGGGCAGTATAGTTGATTGAGACATTGGGAGGGGAGATTTTGCAGAGTGTATAGCAGGGCATGCACACACACTGTGCACTCTTCTGCTGGGAGGGACAATGGTCCAAATGCTGATACCCCCAACAGGGGATGTGATCTAGTGGAAACAGCAGCCGGAGGAAGTTAAGAGTTAAATCCCTTCTGTCCATGCTTCATGATGGATGAGATTGGTCATATGGTGGTATATCTGTCTCTCCGGACATGGGAGTCAAAATTACTTATTTAAAAATGGGCTGATGGTAGGTGGCTGGGCAGTGCCCCTGGCAGAGCATTGCACTGAAAATGCACTGTTGACTGCTGACCTGGGTTCAGGGGAGTACATGGGACATGTGTTTGGTGTTTGAGCGGTGCCAGCACTGACAATGGCAGTGCTCCCCACAGCCGGGGTGAAAGGTGCCAAGTGTGTGCCTGCAAACGCAAGGACACATTGCACACGTGCAGCAGTACTCACAGTAGTGGACAAGCTCCCTGGCCCTCTACCTGGGGTTACTGCAGTGGTGGACTTCTGGCAACAACAGTGCACTGCTGCAGCAACCCCAAGTAGAGGGCCAGGGAGCTTATGTCCTGCTGTGGTTACTGTTTCATGTATGAGTGTGCGCCCTTGTGTGGTACCAAGGGGTGGGGGTGGAGTCAAGGAACAGGACTGTGTGAGCGGAGCCCCAAGGGAGAAAAGTAACTGGGGGTTGTGCGGGCCACATAGCCAGTCAGATGATGGCAACTGTGTTCTCAATAGGCTCTATTCCTTGAGCCCTGTACCCCATCGAAATTACGGTGCAGTTAGTGGAGGTCAGGACATAGCTGTTGACTGGATATGCTGTCGGGGACAATAGGGGACAGTGTGTGTCCCTGAAGGTTTGTTGGAAAATAGCAGTGGAGGACAAAAAGCTTTATTACAAAAAAAATGCTGCAAGTAACAAATGACAACTTTTAAAAGTTTTAAAGTTACAGTTTATTTATAGAAATTGTATAAATCATGTTGCACAGAACTATAGACAAGAATCATTTACTCCAGCCTTTAGGCAGGAGTTGTTTTTTGTTTCCATACTCTGTCTCAGTGACAGCTAAATACTGTAGCTTTGCGCTGGTGCGTTGGCCTGGTGGCCATAACACCAGTCTTGCCTCCTTATCAGCCCCACTTACTCAAGCAGCCCTGTAACTCACTTGCAGGTGCAGGCCATTTGCCAGTCATTCTGCATATGGCACTGCAGCCAGCCAAATCTACAGTATTTGTGTATTAATTTCCACTCTTGCTATTATAGCATATGGGGCATGTGATGTACACAGTACTGTACCGGAGTGCAGCAAAACTACTATTTCAGATAAACAGAATTGATCCATCTTCCAAGGACTTACTGAGATCATCTGAGTCAGATGTGTACTACCCAGTGGCAGTGGTATAACAACATGGTGAGTATGTCTCCGCCATATATATGTCACTTCACTGCAGCTACCCATCCCAGGTTTAGGGTCAGATGGGGACTGAGTGGGGAAAGGAATGTCTCCCTTTTTTCAGGTTGTTCCTGTTGTTATGTTACAAATATTTCAATTATAGCCAGGTTGCTTCCTAAAGGACCCCTCAGTAAGGTTTAAAGCATGAACTTGGGATGCCACAGAGACAGAAAACAAAGAAAAACATACAGTCTTGAGCAGCACCCAGCAACAGTCCCCGTGGTCAGAAAAGCAGTACTTTTTCAAATGTAGTGTGTAAGTATGCACTGAGCTTTAAGCCACACAGTAGAGCAGACTAAGTGAGTTAAAGGGCTGGTGACACATTCAGGAGAACTTAACAAAACCTAATATTTAGACACAGTCCAGCTTGTATATCCCATTAGTGCTGTATTTCTCCTCCCCATTATTTAACACTGAAGTCATCTGTATGGGAACAGAATCTTTGCTCCTGAAGAGTTTATGTATTCCTGCTGCCTTCTCCCTACCTGAAGTCACAGAGCACTGCTTGTGATATTGCAGTTTGTCCCATGGCAACAGGCTGTGATGCCACAGTGGAGGATTATGATTGAAGTAGGGAGTAAGCTATAGAGGTAGATGGCCTCAAAAGGAACTCTAAGGGATAAAGATCATCTATTCATGCAAATTTCTGTAGTAATAAATAATGGGGAGGAAAAATATATAAAATAAAAATAGAATGCAGGCAGAATTGTAATTAATTATTATACTTTTTAAAGTTTTCTTTGAAGCGTCGATAGCTCTTTAACACTGCCGTTTTGTAAGATTGGTCTCTGATATTCCTGTCCTTGTTCTTGATTTTTTAGAGACACAAATGTCCCTGGTTTGAGAGGAAGGATGTTATCGAGATGCATATATTAAGGGACAGCTGAATCAAATCACGCTATATCAAATTGTGATGTGACACGTCACATGAGACACATAGTAGTTGTGACCATATATTCCAGTCGGGGGCTACGTCAGCTCAGTACATAGCCCTATGCTCTTCAGCACCACCACTGACACAGCATCATATTCAGATACTTGGCATGCTCCAGTCAGAGCGCGTTAACTGCCTGAATAGCCCCATAACCCAGCTAAGGGCTCTGTATCTCTTGTGATGTCAGTCACGTCGTTTTGATATAGCCAGTGTGCTTTGATTCAAATAAGTCCCTTTAATACATCTCACAACATCCTTCCTCTCAAATCACAGCAGTATGTTAGAAATAGCACTCTCAAACAGGATAGTGTCTCTTGTCTCTAGCACTCCTACTAGGCATATTCAGAACACACAATCAGAAGAGATGCAAGTCACAAGTGGGGTACCTCAGGGATCAGTCCTGGGGCCAGTCCTCTTCAACATCTTCATTAGTGACCTTGCAGATGGACTAGAGGGTAAGGCTTGTCTGTTTGCAGATGACACCAAGATCTGCAACAGAGTAGATGATCCAGATGGGGTGGGCAGAATGAGAAGAGATCTGGATAAACTAGCAGAATGGTCAGAAGAGTGGCAACTGGGATTTAATGCAAAGAAGTGCAAAATCATGCACATAGGGAAGAGAAACCTGAAGCCACCTATAGGCTGGGAGGGAGTTGCTAGCAGTCACAAAGGAAGAAAGAGACTTGGGCATCATCATCACTGATGACCTAAAATCATCAAGCAGACCTCTAAAGCAGTAGGTAAGGCTAGGGGATGTTAGGGTGTATTAGTAGGGGTATACAAGTTGTAGAGGGAGGTAATAATCCTCTGTACAAGACACTGGTTAGGCCTCATCTGGAGTACTGTGCAGTACTGGAGGCCACACCTTCACAAGGACATTAACCAAATTGAGGCAGTCCAGAGAAGGGCAACCAAACTGGTGCAGGGACTGCATCAGAAGACACATGAGGACAGATTAACGGAGCTCAATATGTATACCCTTGAGCAAAGGAGGGAGAGAGGTGATATGATCGAGGCATTCAAACACCTTAAGGGCATAAACAAGGTGAAAGAGTCTAACATGTTTAAATATCAGAAAAATAGCAGGACAAGAGGACACAGCATGAGATTAGAGGAGGCCGATTAAGGGGAATGAGGAAATTCTTTTCACAGAAAGGGTGGTGGATGCATGGAATGGCTTACCACAAGAAGTGATGGCTATGAATACAGTGCAGGGCTTCAAACAGGCATGGGATAGGCATAAGGGAGCAATACAAATGACTATGAATAGATAGGCCACTGACAGAGCAAAGGCCGATGGCACATTTATAAGGTAGAAAAAGAAATGGGCAGACTGAATGGGCCTTGCGGTCCTTATCTGCTGTCAACTTCTATGTTTCTATGTTTCTATGTATTCTTCCTTGTCATGTGATGCTGATAAAGCACATGTGGCATCAAAGGTGTTCAAGGGTTCATTTGCATGCCCATCATGGGTTTGGTCCTAACATGCTGCACAGTGCTGTTGCGAATGACTGTGCAGTGGCACTGTGCAGAGGGGAGCTGTGCAGCCACCCCCTCCTCCCCAGCTGAATATGGAGGCACAATTTACTTGTCATTGTCCTTGATGTGATGATTGAGCAAATTTTGAAAAGCATGGGTGTCGGAATATGGGGAAATGTGTGTTTGGGGGGGCAGTAGAAATTACAAAAGAGATCATGATTGCTTTCCTTTTGGCCTTGTATGCATTAAATGGGCACTTTAAACACTCATGTGGGGGGGGGGGGGTGGCTTCCACCCCTCACCCATAGGTTCTGGCACCTAAGTTGATGAGTACACAAATTCATTAACACATCTAGTCATGATGTGTGCAGTAATACTCCACAGTCTGTGGAGAGTAGGGACAATGGCACAGCTGAGCCAAGGCTGTTTGAGGTGGGTTCACAGGCCAGGGGTTGTGTTTAAAAGTCGAGTCACAAAGAGATGGGGCAGCTGAGTGCCTTCAAGTACTGTGAGTGCCATGCAGTCAGTTATTCATGGCATTACCACACACACACCCTGTACTTGTGTTGTTGCACCTATTATAAAAGAAAAAGGTTTTTAATGTTAAAAAAACAAGCAAAAATATATTTTGGGGGGGGGGGTTAAACTGATGTTAATATTATTTACTAGAGTCCAATACAGGCACTGGATGGCTTAAAGCTGACAAGCAATCGAACGCACCTGACACCTCTTCTGTTTTAGTCATATTGTTGTTATTATAATAGTTGATAGAGCAGATGCGGTGCAGTGTGTTGCTGAGCCAGCATGCACTGGCATTTCTGTGTTTTTTAAAGGTTCTTAGTAACACCAGAGAGAGACAAAGGCATACGGTAGACAGAAGAAGGAAGAGGGAAACATGTAGATTGAATAAGATAACACAATAAAGTTCAATGCCAGGACTCAGGAGGGAGACAGCAAAAGTTACTTTAACCAGTAGATGAATGCACAATTATAGCACTAGTGTCCATCTAGTGGAAGCAGTGCACAGTAACTTGTTCATCAGTAGCATCAGCTAGTCAGCAGAAAGGAAGACGCATTTACAGGCTATAATATAGAATAAATTTGATCTGTAACAAGGCTTGTCACTTTCTGCATGGGGCTGACAAGTGCACCCATAGCACCTCTACACCCAAATAAATTGGTTGCCCTACCTAGCAGAATTACATTCCACATCGCCTGCTAGCCGCAAAAGGGCACTACTGGGCTCACCCCGGCCCTAACCCACTGCCTCTGCCCCGACACCAGTCTCTACAACACCAGGAACATGGCTCAGAATGCTCTTGAACTGCCTTTTTTGACATACCCCAGCTGGGCAAGTGTTCATTCGCAGTTATGGCTACTGGCTGGTTAAATGAGTTGCCTAATACCTTGCTCAGTCTATCTAGGTTTGACCAGTTTGAGAGAGCACTACAGGCAGCCCTAACAGTTCAGTGCAGCTGTAACTGCTAATCATCCTAACTAAAGTCCCTCCTGGAATACACTTTGTACTGTGTCAGACTATGGCTATGTGGCTATGTACCATTACTATACTTGTTTTACACTGATACTGTCTCCTGTATTATTATAAAATTGTAGGCAATTGCTCTGTTCTATTTATTTGTACTTGTTTGACTTGATTCCACCGGAACTCACTCGTTATGTTGCCTTGTAATCTCTGTTATTGACATGGAACCTTTGTAAAAGAGCATTTGTGCTCAAAGGTCATCTCTGAAATTTCAATAAATAAATAAATAAACAAATGTAATCACTGACCACCAGGATGCCAAGAGGTGCAAGGCAGTAAAAGAAAATCAGGCAATGACGCTATTGCTTTATGTTTTCGGTATACTGAAAAACATTATGAATTTTAAATTCATACAACTTATTACATAGATACATAGAAATTGATGGCAGATAAGGATTGCTAGGCCCACCCAGTCTGCCCATTTTCTCCATGTGCTGCAAAAAAAGTAAATCCTAGTTGATCTCAGGCTTTATTCTCTTTCCTATTGCTAGGGATCCTTTATGCCTGTCCCATACAATTTTTTGAATTCCCCTATCAATTTTGCCCCTCCCCACCTTTGCTGGGAGGCTGTCCCATGCATTCATCATCCTTTCTATGAAGAAACACTTCCTCACATTATCCTTTAGTCTACCACCTTCCAGCCTCATGTCAAGAGCCCTTGTTCTAGACCTTCTCCTTCTCTGAAAGATGCTATCCTCCTATACCTTATTTAGGCCCTTGAGATATTTGAAGGTTTCTATTATGTCCCCCCTCTCTCTCCTGTCCTATAGGGTATACATATTGAGGTCCTCTAGTCTCTCCTCATAAGTCAAATGGTTCAGACCCTGCATAATTGTTGTTGCCCTTCTCTGAACTGCCTCTACTCTGTCTGTATCCTTTCAGAGATGTGGCATCCAGAACTGGACACAGTATTCCAGATGTGGTCTCACCAAGGATTTGTACAGGACCATCACCACTTCCTTTCTTCTGCTGGTGATACCTCTTTCCTGTGCATCCCAGTACCCCACTGGCTCTCCCCACAGCCTTAGCACACTGTTGGGCCACATTTAGATCATCTGATATGATTACCCCCAGATCCTTTTCCTCTTTGGTGGCTGTCAGTATCTCACCCCCAGCTTGTAAGCCTTCTCTGGGTTCCTGTGCCCCAAGTGCATGATTTTGCACTTCTTTGCATTGAATCTTAGCTGCCACACTCATGACCACTCCTCTAGTTTCCCTTCAAGACATTAGGTTACTGGGATAGATAGGAAGCTATAGGCAGACTGGACTAACCCTCGGTCATTATCTACTGGCAATGTTAATGTTTCTACTGCATGTTTGGTTCCTTTACAAACTGATTATTGTAGTGTGCCTTGTGAAATGCAGATACACGGGTAAGTAGATTTGGGACCATTCGTTTATTAATTCTGTTCTCCTGTCATCCTAACAGCAGTAACTTGAAATATTGTTGTCCCCAAATTATTTTTTCAGTCTGCATTTGAGAAGCAACTTGAAGAAACACTTAGCTTAAGAATACGACATCTGCAGACTCCAGAAATAAGTACATGGTAGGAGGTGTCTTTTTTTCAAATAAAGGGTCATAATCCCCATAGACTTCTGACCATATTCTCAAGATGTTTATGTTTCTAGCAAACAACACGGCAATAAGCCAAGTTCAAAGAGTGACACACTGTAGTTATCTGAAAAAAAAAATCACTGAAATAGAAATAATTTTTGAAATGGCAGAGGGAAGAGTCTTTTTTGCAAGTAATTTCAACTGACACTGCATTGCACCAAATTTATAAAGGATTACTTCCCACAGTGCTCTGCATTTGGGTGTGGATTTCTTGTACTAAAAATTGATAAAGGATTCACTGTGAAAATAAGCCTCTTCATAGAATGAAATGAGGCCAGTGTTTAAATAGATTTTATGTTGGGACATGAGGAATCCTAATTCAGTATTTTTCAACCTATAATTTAATCAAATGGATTATGTTTTGTAGCAGTCAGCAGGTCAAAGATAAATGTTAGTGCAGACCAGCAAAAGCTGGGATAGTGGTGGGCAACACTATCCCTCCGCTGCTACTGAGGACTGTAGATTCCAGTCCTGATGCGTCAGCTGTAGGGCATTATTAAAATCCTCAGCACTGTAATGAGTTATCATGTAGGGGGAATTAAGTGTTTCTCCATTAGAGAAAAGGAAGGGAGGTGTCAGTTTTATTGTGCAATTTATTTTCACATGATAGCCCGAATGAAATGCAAGTTCTTGTTTTCGGTGGCATCCTGCTTCTACCCAACTATTATAAAGCTAGGTGGCTTAAAGTGCATGGAGATCAAGTGACTTGATTTGGGTTATATAATAGGTCACTGGCTGTGATGTAATGTGACCTTTTCTATAAAACACTGTTGTATCATAGCCAGCTGTAGCAGTTTTAGAATCCTGGGGCCACCAGTAAATGTTCTTTTTACCAGGAAGACACAGAAGGATGAGAAGAAATAGAAAGTTGTACAGGTCTACAACTTTATAAAGCCTCTTCCATTAACAATTTTGTTAAATTACAGTGCCCAAATATAAAAATCTTACAGCCCAATTATCAAACTGTAGTACATTTAAATTGGGCCCACTGCATTTCGGAGTACAGGTTCTGTACCACTCCATCCTAACCAACCTTTTCACCCCTTCCCCACTCATAACACTACTTAGTAGTCTAATTCCTGTACTGTCACGTGGCATACTTATAGTACCTGCTGCTCTCGTTCATAAATATGTCATAACTGGGTTTTGTACTTATGTTGAGTTGATATTTGTACTAGTTAACTGATACTCATGTCTAGCACAGTCAGTGACTGTAACGTATTTAACTCTGCCACTGTTTCTGTGTCCCAGGGCCCTCTTGAAATGTAGGTGTGCCACCTATAGTAGACTATCCAGGTGTGTGAAATTCCATATGAACAAATGAGTAAATCAATCAATAAATAAAACCTGAGCCTTAACTGTAAGACTGGATGGACCATTGGTCTTTTTCTGCCATCATCATCTATGTTTCTATGATCTTGGCAGATGGCATTGATAGGTAGCCTGTCAAATTACCGAGTTCAGTCCACTGAGGCACAAAACTTGATGCTTTATGCCTAAACCCTAAAGACTTAACTCAAGGCTGCACGGGATGAAGTATGCTGATTGAGGGCCAAAGCTAGCAGGGCATTAGGACAACAACATGCTCCACAGCCCCAGAGGATCTGTAGTCTTTACGCCGAGGATAGACTACACTTGAGTGAGGAGGGAAAGAAAGTATTGAAACAGAGAACAGAGGAGTACATAGAGGAAGTTGGGAATTTGAACTAGGAGTGGGGGGTGGCAAGTGGGCATGGGACATGCAGAGACCACAGGCTGGGAAGCCATATGAGCTTATCCCCCATAACAGTGACAAAAGACAAAGGGCAAGTACTAGTGGCAATGCTTGTAAAGGAGGACAGGATGGGGGGAGTGGTGAAAGGTGGTCATCCTGAATGCTAGGAGCCTTGGGAAGAAAACTACAGAGCTACAGACTCTCATGGCAGAGGGGGAGGTGGACATTGCAGCCATCACAGAAACATGGCCCACCCAGTACAATGACTGGGACCTATCAATATCAGGATACAGGTTATTTTGTAGGGATCAAGTGATTGGAAAAGGAGGGGGGTGGCACTGTATGTGAGGGAAGGACTGAAGTGTGTACAGGAGGAAGGGGAGGAGGGTAGTATGGAGTCACTATGGATGCAAATCCAGAATTCCAAGAATAGGGCTCTCAGGATGGGAGTGGTGTACAGGCCACCCTGCCAGACAGAGGAGTTGGACAGGGAACTAGCAGGACAGATTAGGAAGACCTGCAAGAAGGGTATTGTGGTGAATGTGGGGGACTTCAACATGCCAGGAGTGGATTGGAATACCTCAACTACCAGGAATAGAAGGGAGCAGGTTCTGCTGGATGCCTTCCAGGACAGCTTTTTGATGCAAATGGTCATTGAACCAACCAGGTTAGCGAATACCCTTGACCCTATGCTGACAAATGGGGAGTTTGTGAGGGAACTTAGGGTGGAAGAACCGCTGGTGGGGAGTGACCACCACTCAGTATGGCTCATATTGGATATGGGTAAGGAAGGAGTGGAATCTGGCACAAGGGTGCTGGACTTCAGGAAGGCCAATTTTGGGAGGATGGGGGAAGTGATAAAAGGGTACCTGGCCAGAATTCAACCCAGTATGTGCACTAACCAGAGGTGGGAGCTCATAAAGCTGGGGAAGTGGAGGCAACAAGAACCTGCAGCAAGGCCCACAGCAAGAAGACTAGGGCAAAGAAATCTAGCTGGGTGAGCAAGGAGGTCATGGAAAAGGTAAGGAGGAAAACAGCTGCCTTTAGGAGGTGCAAGAAAACAGGGAGGGGGGAGGACAGGGCGGAGTACCTGAAGGAATAGAAGGAGGTGACAAGGGCAGTAAGGACAGTCACTACATCTACGGAGCTCAGACTGGTTCAGGGCATTAAGAAGGGGGAGAAGGACTTCTTCAAGTACATCAGGGAGAAAAGGAACTGTAAGGACCATATAGTAAGGATTAGGAAGGAGGTGGGTTGGATGGAAGCAGGGGGTGATAAGGCAGAAGCACTAAATGATTACTTCTGCTTGGTATTCACTAAGGAGAAGAGGGGGGTGATGCTCAAGGGGGGAGGGAGGGCAGAAACAGGGAGGGATGGGGTGACAGAGAAATCGTGGAGGGCAGGGTTCTGGAGGGTTTGAGGGCACTGCGGGTGAAAAAGGTGCCAGAACCAGATGGCATCCATCCCAGGGTACTGAAGGAGCTGGCATGAGTCCTGGCTGGACCTTTGGCAGGCCTATTTAATGACTCACTACACTCAGGGTGTGTACCTCAGAGTTGGAGGATGGCTCATGTGGTGCCCCTCCACAAGAGCGGCTCCAAGGGTGAACTGGGGAACTACAGACTTGTGAGCCTCATTGTGGGTAAGTTGTTGGAGACTATCCTGAGGGAGAGGCTGGTGGCCCTCCTGGAGGCCAAAGGACTACAGGACAGCAGACAACAAGGCTTCGTACATGGCACATCCTGCCAAACCAACCTGGTGGAGTTCTGTGACTGGGTAACTAGGCAATTGGACAATGACCATGAAGTGGATGTCTTGTACCTGGACTTCAGTAAGGCAATCGACTCGGTGCCATATGGGAGGCTGGGAAGTGAGTTAGAAAGCACAGGGGCGGGTGCAAAGCTGGTGAGATGAGTAGGGAACTGGCTTCAGGGTGGTGGTGGGTGGGGAGCTGTCATCCCCAAGGGTAGTGACGAGCGGTGTTCCGCAGGGCTCAGTGTTGGGACCAGTGTTGTTTGGGATATTCATTGCAGACATATCATTGGGCATGAAGAGCAAGACCAGTCTGTTTGCTGATGAAACCAAGATGGGAGCAGTGGTGGATGACCTAGGGGGATGGCAGGGGTTGCACAATGATCTGGCAAAGTTGGAAACCTGGTCAGACACCTGACAACTGGGGTTCAATGCCAAAAAGTGCAAGGTGCTGCATTTTGCGGTGAAAAACCCAAGAAGTTACCAGCTGGGGGAGTGCAGTTAGCAGAGACAGGGGGGGAGGAGAAGGATCTGGGGATGCTCATTATGGGGTCAATGAACAACCTGGCACAATATAGGAAGGCAGCTGAAAAGGCCAAAAAAATACTGGGTTGCATTGCAAGGGGTATATCCTCGAGGAGGGGGGAGGTGATTATGCCACTGTATAGATCATTAGTTAGACCGCACCTGGAGTACTGTGTGCAGTACTGGCGCCCGTATCCAAAGAGGGACATTAAGTTACTGGAGGGGGTGCAGCACAAGGCGACAAAGATGATCAAGGGGCTAGGGGACTTACCATACAAGAGAAGGCTGAGGGAGTTGAACATGTACTCGCTGGAGGAGAGGAGGGACGGGGGGGGGGATATGAATGAAACTTTCAAGGTCATGAGAGGAATAAACAAGACAGGTATGGAGGGGCTGTTCAAAGTAAGGGAGGGCAGGGACACCCAGGGCCATGATATTGGAGGGAGGAAGGTTCAGGAGGGAGATGAGGAGACATTTTTTTCGGAGAGGGTGGTAGCTGGGTGGAATGTGTTACCAACAGAAGTGGTATCCAGTAGAACAGTGGACTGCTTCAAAAGGGGCTGGGACAGGGCAAGGGGGAGGGTCGAGGGAGGGGGAGGTTGGGAGGGAGAGGCAGCTGCAGAATAAGGGGTACTAGCTGCACATTCCAGCAGACTTGATAGACCGCTAGGCCTTAATCTGCTGGCAAATTTCGTATGTTCGTATATTTGTTGGATTCCACAGTCCAGCACTGGTGGTCAGATAGTAGTATGAGGAAGGAGAAGGAAGATAGAGGAGGGGGGCTACCCAAGGGGCAGGGTGTGCATACCTCCAATGGGTTCTTGTCTCTGATGGAATAAGTTCCACCAGTATCCTGCAACGAGGTGACTGGAACTGATGCACTCATGGTGGGGAGGGTTGTCCACTAGGTATGCACCAAGAAGGTTGGGAGGGCCTAAAAGGGGGGAGGTAAGAAATTACTGGTGATAGGGAACTCCATTGTGACAGAAACTGAGGGGATGGTGCCTTCCACACATGAGGGCAGGGGGGAGCATTACCTGTTGCTCAGGTGTGATTTGGGGCAGACTTCGGACCAAGGTCGTGGAACTCAGTGTAAATTATGGTGGAGACCAGCCATTGTGGTGCACATAGGCACATAAGACCAGGCCATGAGGAGTGTGAATAATATAAAAGAGAGCTTCCTCACTCTACAACCATTAGAGAAAGAGCAGGGACTATAAACTTCTCAGAGGTTCTACCGAGGCCATGAGACAATAACGGCAAACAGTCCAATTGAAAGGAAAAGGAACCTGCACTCACCTACCCACACAGTATCTTTAAAAAGTGCTTAAAGTCTGAGATTTAGTTCCATCCTCAAATTTATTGAAAGTGCATAATAACATGCACACAGACTGCTAACTTGTATCTGTGGTCAGGTATGAAGAAGTCTGGTCTGTCTGACATCTATAATGGGCAACTTACTTGAGTCCATTATTTAATGGGGAGCAGTAAGCACTAAGAACCCAATGCCAACGTGTGGGGCTGGTCCCAATCTGCAATCTGTATTCAAAAACATTTTTTTTATTTACTGTTTACTGCAATATAGTAGATTGTATCAGTCTGATTTTACTGACTTCCAAGCTGAAATATTCTGTAAATACAAATCCCAGAATGCCCTTCAGCTGACATCAGAACAAGGCTGCTGTAGTGGGAGATTCAATAGCCTGCATTGCATGTTAGAGTTTTTTTTTTTCCCCGGTCACAATTGCAAAGTCTCTGTACACACCGGGAGCTTAGGAGAAGCTGGAACTCCTGACAGGCCAATTGCATTCAGCAAAATCTTCGGTCTTCTTAGGTTGAGCCTGGCCCACTTCAGTTGCTTACTTTAATCACACAAACTTGGATTTAGTCCAAAATAATTCTCTTCTCTCCCTCTCAGGAGCAGCAGACAGACATGGAGGCCAGACTCTCGGCCTTTTCATAGTTCTCCCATGCGAATCCACTCAGGATTGTTCTCAGAATCACTTCAGAATCGCTTTAGCTCCTCTCCTTTTACTTCCCAGCTCAGAAACTAACTGAAAACTGCAAGTGTCCTGGGACTTCCCCAAGATCCAAAAGATTTGGTTGGCTGATTTGGCTGCCAGTCAAAGCAAGAGCTCCCCTTCAGTTGCAAAAAAGACACAAAAACTAAAACCACAGTTCATATAGATTTTGAATTCAGACCGCTCCTGTAGTCCAGCTACATTTCAGGTCCCCCCAGAACTGATTGGTCCAATTTGCACTCAAGGACCAAGATAGTGGAGACAGCACAGTGGACTGCTTCAAACGAGGATAGAACAGGACAAGGGGGAAGGTTAATGAAGGGGAAGGGTGGAAGGGAAGGGCAGCTTCAGAATAAGGGGTGCTAGCTGTACATTCGAGCAGACTTGATAGACCTCTAGGCCTTTATCTGCTAGCAAATTTACGTATGTCCCTTATTATCGTAACAGTCCTTGCTACAAAGAAAGCAGGTTAGACAAACTACATTATCATTATCATTCTAAATGGTTTTCAGCAAATAGTTACATCTTACAACAGAGCTCCATCTCAGATTATTTATGCTGCAATCAAGCAGCTCTTAAAGAGACAGTACACAGAGGCTATACAGACTCTGGTAATCACATTTAAACTGCTAAAATGCAGGACACCAGCCTGGCAGTGAGCATTTAGGCAAGCTCAAGGAAGACTTTTTGGGAACCCCCATTTGTAGGGGGGTTACACCCTTCCCTGCCTGGGAAAACTTGGCGTCCGCGTCAAGTCTGTACCATCATAACATTGAAAATGCAACATATACAAAACATTTATACAATTAGCATGCTATACAAGTACTATTTGATTCATCAATTGGCATAACTTGTCACTTTAATATACGTTTCAATGTACTTCACTATATCATTTCCATTCTGACAATACCTTATGCATATTTCACACGGGTAAATTGAACATTACTATACACAATCATGTACTAACTTCTTGTACTCTAAACAATGCAAAAGGGGGCCCTTCCCTATCAGCTAACTTGGGGCTGGATGGGGCAGGGGCACCATGGTGAGAGGGCAGAACAAGTAACCTGGAATGGTTTGTCAAGCTCAATTTCGGCAGTGAGCTCTGAGAGACATAAACACCTTTGTGGACTACATTGAGAGGCAAATCCACTGGCCTCCCGGGGGAGTCGTAACTGAAGCGCACCACTGGCTTGACAGCTCAGCCAGTCTTTCTGGGGTGAACAACCACAGTCTCTGTACTTTCAGCAATGATCTTGAAGCTTTCATCACTTGTGAGGGGTGCCTCTGCATGAAGGGGAATGTCCAAGCTGGGAGCACTGTCAGCCCCTTGCTCTGTAGTCTCTGTTTCTACAACACTTGGCTAATTTTGAAGACACTCTGGCACTGAAGAGGGGTTGTCAGCACTCTCATAGTGTTCCTCAAGTTCTGGCATGTCACCAGAAAGACTCATACCATCAGCCTTTCCTTCAGGCAAATCATACAGGTCCACAATACACAAAGACTCAGCATCCTCAGACATGATACTTTGCACGTCACCTTCAGAGAGCATTGGCTCCAAGGATGATGCCGAGGCGTTAGGCAGTCCAGAAGGCCCAGCTTCATCCCCATAATTCAACACAGGATTTTCATGAAACAACTGACTCAGTTCATATGAGGGGTAATAGGCATTATCACACTCACTGTCATCCGAGTTAGACTGGCAGTCACTATCATTCTGGGCCTGCTGCTGGGGAAGTCTTAAATCGGCAACCACTGGGGCAGGCTGACTCTGTTTCTTTCTTCCAGCAGCATGAGTCACTGGTCCAGGGGAATCATTCTTGGTGGGTTCAGCCTCAATTATAACTTGACCGATAGGTAGCAAGTGGTTACGGTGCATGGTCTTGACAGCTTTGGAGTTATTCTCTGGGCGCACTTTGTACACTGACAAATCATCCAACTTTCCAACTATGACATGGGGAAGATGGTGTCATCGATCAGCAATTTTGTGTTTACCATGCAATCCTAAATTTCACAACAACACACGGTCTCCAGGCCTAAGCTCTTGATCCTTTACTTTTCTATCATGTCTCTATTTGTTGGCTAGATTTCTTTCGGCTGCCATTGTCTGGGCCAGTTGATAGGCATGGTTCAATTGAGCTTTCAGTTTTTGTACATATTGTAGGTAATCTTTGGCTCGGACCCCATCGGGAGAAACCCTAAAACAGACATCAACAGGCAGCCGGGCCTCTCTCCCGAACATGAGGCTGTAGGAAGAGAACCAGGTAGCATCATTCTTCATGCAATTGTATGCATGTACCAAGTTGCTAATCTGCTGGCTCCATTTATGTTTATCTTTTGGGTGGAGGGTGCCTAGCATGTCTAGCAGGGTGTGGTTAAAGCATTCTGGGTGAGGATCCCCCTGTGGGTGATAAGGGGTGGTTCTTGACTTTCGCATCCCCCATAGAGAGAGCATTTCTTTGATTAGCTGACTCTCAAAGTCCTGGCCTGATCAGAGTGAATTCGCTGGGGGGCACCATAGTGGATGAATAAATTTTCCACTAGCACCTTGGCCACGGTAGATGTTTTTTGATCTTTGGTGGGAAAAGCTTGTGCATACCGTGTGAAATGGTCCATAACCACTAACACATTGCCAATGTTTCGCTGATCAGGCTCTAAACTCAAGAAGTCTATGCAGACTAATTCCATTGGGGTGCTGGTAGTAACGTTGACAAGTGGGGCAGCCCTCTGAGGCAGGGCTTTTCTCTGCAGGCAATGACTACAAGTCCTTACATGGTGCTCAACATCAGCCCCCATCTTGGGCCAGTAGAATCGAGATCATAGTAGGTCAAGGGTTTGGTCGATACCAAGGTGGCCCATATGATTGTGGAGGGCCGCAGTACCAAATCTTTGAAGGCTGTGGGCAGGACCAATTGTTGCTTGCCTATTTGGCCACCTCAGTCTACAGTCTCTGTATACAACAATTGATTAAGCAGCTTAAACCTGGGGCCTTCTTTAAACAACAAAGCGGTTCACAGATCAGAGGAACGCAACTTGGACACATTCTTTCCTGCATGAAGGGCATCAAGTGCTGGCTGAATCATAGGATCTCAGGATTGAGCCCATTGAATGCTGTCATTGTCAAACTGAGGTAGTGCACTAATATCTAGAGCAGAGAAGTGGCAATACGCAGCCGGTATGCAGGTGTCAGAGGGGCCCAAGCAATCTACTAAGCAGTCAGCTGTGTCCGTAGATGTCTGTTCATTTCTATCAAACTTTTGGCACAATGCTCGGATGTCAGGTGCAGACATCCTGACCCAGACACTCTTGGAAATGGGCCTCTGAGATAGGGCGTCAGCATTAATATGATTCAGGCCTGGTCTGTATTCAACAGCATAATCGTATGTTGAAAATGCAGAAAGCCACCGGTGCCCTGTGGCGCCTAACTTAGCTGAAGTCTATACATAGGTCAATGGGTTAGTGTCAGTCCTCACCAATATTTTTGCCTCATAGAGGTAATCATGAAACTGGTCGACAATGGTCCAGTTTAACACAAGGAACTCCAACTTGTGCACAGGGTAGTTTTGCTCTGATGGGGTCAAGCTCCTGCTGACGAATGCCACTAGTCTCAAACCATCCTCATGGTCTTGATACAGTACAGCTCCTAGACCCTGCATGCTGGCATCAGTATGCATCACATAGGGTTTGGTGGGATCAGTATAAGCGAGGATGTGGGCATGGGTGAGCTGGCATATGACTTCGTGGCAAGCTGCTTCACAGTCAGGCATTCAACGGGACCCGAAAGTTCACCTGGGCTGAAATATGCTTTGTCTGGTTCTTTGACGGACCCTTTTTTGTATTTTCGATTGGTAGGAGGGTAACCCTGGGTAAGATTCAAGAGTGGCCGAATCACTTTGGAATAGTTCTTTATGAACCGGCAGTAGTAGTCACAGAATCACAGGAAACGTTGGAGTTCTTTCAAATTGTGGGGCTGGGGCCAAGTAGTCAAGGCTTCAGCTTTACTAGGATCAGTCTCTATCCCCTCTGTAGACACTATGTGCCCCACATACTTCACAGAGGTTTGGAAAAACTGGCACTTATTGATGGACAGCTTGAGGCCGAAATCTTCCAGTCGGTCTAGTACTTTGAACAGTCGACTCTCATGTTCCTCTAGGGAGCTCCTGAACACAATGACATTGTCCAAGTACACCAGGCATTCTAGCAAATTCATGTCTCCCACTGCTCGTTCCATCAGTCGCTGGAAGGTGGCTGGGGCGCCCGATATCCCCTGTGGCATTCTCAGGAATTCATAGAACCCCAAAGGACAGATAAAGGCTGTCTTCTCATGGTCCTCTGGAGCCACCGGAGTCTGATAATATCCACTGTGAAGATCCAACACCGAGAACCATTTGCTCCTATTCAAACAATCCAGAGCATCTTGTATACGGGGCATGGTGTATTGATCGGGGATGGTCCGCTGATTCAGAGTTCGATAATCAACACACATTCTCACAGATTCATTTTTCTTATGCACAACCACAATGGGAGAAGCATATGGGCTCCTGGATTCTTGTATCACACTAGCCGTGAGCATTTCCTGCAAGTGTCTTCTCACATCGGCTATGTCTGCAGGGGCTAGGCGTCGAGACCTCTCTCGAAATGGCCTTTCATCGTGCAGGCATATGTGATGCTCTACACTCTGAACACATCCCACGTCCCATTCCTTCAATGAAAACACTTGATCTCTCTGGGCAAGTTTCTGGTTAATTCTAGTCTTCCATTCAACTGGTAACGGGGAGTCACCAAAATCAAACAAGTTGGGAGTCACTCTATCTGTCTTGCCAGGGTGCTTGTTGCTGGGCAACACTGCAGTGTCTGTGCAGTGTACCATAGCTAGGGTGCATCTTCTGTTCACCCGGATCTCCCGATCTGACACATTATGAATCTGAACCATCACTTGTTGTACATAGGCATAAGCATGAGCTGGCAAGATGCTGGGCTTAACCAATAATCCTTCTGGCAATTTTCCATTGCCTGGTCTGTCCAACATCAGTATTTTGTTCTTGACATCTTTGTGGAGGTGGACCTCCCCTTGAACAATACACTGGGTGTTAGAGGCCAGTACCATTGAATCGGGATCCTTCTTCCACACGACCCCTACTGGTTCATCCTGGTCCACTTCCTTGGGGTTCTGCTGCAAATCATAGGCCCGCTTGATCAGAGTGGGAATTCTTAGGGCCCTCCCAGTCTGTCAAACTTGTTTCTCATGACAGAGTTGTGCCAGTCTTACAAACATATGGGCATTGGTCCCAATTAACAGGGGAACCCCATCATGCAGTCCAGTAGGGGGCCACACTAAGGCCAGTGTCTAGACTTGCTCCTCTACTCCAGATACAGCTGCAGGAAACGACAACAAGAGGTTGCATATCCAAGGTAAGGATAAGACTTGTTGCTCAGCCCCCTCACATATAGGCCTTCCAGGGATTGTAAGGGCACAGCAGATAAGTGTTTGTCATACCAGTCCTTAAATACAATGGTCACTTGCGACCCATTGTCCAGCACAGCCTGAGTAGGAATACCATTCACAGCCACGGTAGTCTCCATTGAAGGGCCCACTATTTTGGACCAGTCTGGAGGGACAGCATCAGGGGCCTGTACAGATGATTTAGCCACGTA
Source organism: Neoceratodus forsteri (assembly GCA_016271365.2). Taxonomy (NCBI): domain Eukaryota; kingdom Metazoa; phylum Chordata; order Ceratodontiformes; family Ceratodontidae; genus Neoceratodus; species Neoceratodus forsteri. Next base: position 1,237,818,998 of record CM028130.1, read on the forward strand.
GGGATTTGAGTTACTACTTCTTGAACCCTCACTGTGGTCATTTTGTGCACTCCTCGACCACTGATTCACTCTCCGAAGCTTGCCTTGAAGCCTATATACAACTTTATCTAGGTCTTTTGTGGACCTGCATTCTCTCTTCATGTGCCCATCCTTCCCACAATTATAGCAAAATATGTTTTCTGGGATTTGGGGTGGCCGAGGCATCACACTGGGAGCTGGGCAGTGGTACTACCAACCAAGAACCTTGGTGCCATCTCTGTCTGCTGTGTGGTGAGCATTTGGAGACATCTCTTCAATTCTCTTACTTTCATAGTCAAGACATCGAGTTTCGAGCTGCTGTCAGCAGGAGATGCCTGGGTGGACACCCCCAACCCCATAGAAGATGCAGTTGGATAAGGGTCGGTGCCTGTACTTGCAGGAGTGGCCTTCATAAAAAGACTGTTTTTATTTCCCTGAACTCCCTCAGCAGTTCATCCCATGAAGGCACACCCACATTGGTCCCCACTTTGGAAGGGTCTTCCAATGCTGTGATCACTTGGGCTGCGCTCACCCTAGAATTATAATCCCCCTCTTCATCTTCATCCTCCTGGAGTTGTTTTATCAAGTCACAATAGTTCAGTGGGTTACCCCTTTTATCTGGGAGCCTTAATTGAAGGAGCTGCAATTTAGAATGCTTTGCATGTTGCAGTATGTGCCCCAGCCTCACATGGTTTAAGTCACTGGCAGCTACCGCACCTTTTCGGTAAGCCTTCTGCAGCGTTCTTTCCAGACGAGTAACATATGCAGACAAACTTTCCCCTGGCCATTATTTTGTACCTTGAAATTTCCACATCAAGTTCTTCCCTGACTCAATGCTCCCAAAATTGCCTTCAAGTGCAGATAGGTACTTTATGGGCAGATGCATCAGGGTTTGTGGACCTCAGAAATGTAATGGCCTTTAAGGCGGGACCCCTCAAACTTTCTATGATGCTTTTCCATTTCTCAGCCTCCGCACACTGCCATTCAGGTACCAAAGAGGCAACACAATCTAGCCAGGTCTCCCAATCAGCCTCCCCTTGGGGGGTTGGGAGGATAATGGAGAAGATTCTCAACCTTCGGTAAGAGTCGTGACTAATGGCAGGTACAGACATAGGAGCCAGCATTGGCATGGACACAGAAAGAGGGACAATAATGGGTGCTGGAGCAGGAAAGGGTGTTGGGGGAGTAACACCCCCAGGTGTCAGGAATAGTTTCTTTAAATCCTCCACAGTTTTCCCTTTCTCCAGCAACAACTTAGCAAATTTCTCCTCAAAAGTCTCAGATAGTGGGGGGGGGGGGGCTCATTCTCCCCGGGGTCTTTACTGTCTTTAGTTATCACTCTCCAGACAGTGAGGGCTCCTTCGGGGGTGATAGTCCGTGGCACTATGGAACTGTTTATTGGGTCCTTACACTCTACTAATGCCATGAAACTTTGGGTGAGCAGATTAGCCTGTCGACGCACCATCACAGGGTTTTGTAAACATTCAGCCTAGGAAAGTACTCCCTCTACAGTGTCCTTATTGGTACCCAGGGGAATATTCAGGATGAGTATAGCATTTTGGGGGTTGATCTCCTGCCCAGTACACCACCCCACCAACTGGTGTATAGCCACTTCTGTTGGGGTAGCCATTTATTTTTAACAGCAATTTGCAAATTTGGCCACTAGAAGACACAAAATCCCAGCGGTGAGCCTCCAAGATGTAACCCCTAGGTGGCACTATCCCAAGGGCTACTACCCTGCCTGCTTGTTTAATAGCAGGTTAAGGGGCCTGAGTTCTGAAACGGGTGCCTCCACCTGGAGGTCAGGGTTGGTAGTGATCAAGCTACCCAGGGAACAACCCTCCGGGACACTGTAACCCCCCCTCTTTCCCCTCTAGTGGCCTGAACATTGTACAATAATCACTTTCACAATACCCCTGGTACACCACACAAGCACCCACACTGTTTGCAATTACCATCAGTGCTGGCTCCTCTAGCTCGACCCTAGGGACCCCCTGTAAAACAAGGTTATGCACAGCAAATAGCAACAGTACAGTACTTTGAGCACAAACTGGAACCACAGTCAGATTACATGCAGAAAAAGTTAGATCTGATTTATTCAGGGGACTTTAAGAAGGTAGGGGCAAAATCAGGTTAATTAGCTTAAAGGTTATATCAATCAAGAAGTTATGCACGCGCTTTGAGTCCCCCCACACAGTCTACCTCTGGGTACCCAGGTGCAGAAGAGATAGGCTAGCCAGGATCGATGCCCGGGGCTGCAGCTGGTTGAGGCCCTGTGATGGAAAACACAACATGCACAGTACACAATATTTGTAATCCGGAGCCAGAGGGCTCAGTTCGTAAAAGAAACGAAACAACAAGACAATCAGATGACACACTCAGATTAAGCTGTTGCTGCAGGGAGCTACCCTGGTATTTACTCACGATACCCAAGACTGGACACAGGCTGGACAAAAATCGAGACTGCAGGTGGTTGATCTGGAATGCTAGGAGAAGCAGGGTCCACATGAGTCGCAGAGGCATCATTCCTGTTCAAGCGTGGAGCAGGGGGCTGATCCCCAGGCAGGTCTCTCGTCGATGGCTTCTCTGTGCAGTGGGAAGTCTGGCTGGACCAGTCTGGCAAGGCCCAGATCGCATGGAGACAAATTCAGATGCAGTCCATTTTGGGCTGGATACAGCTTCCAGCAAGCAGAACACAATTCACACAGTGGGGACTAACTCACGACCCATTAGCAGCTCATAGCACATTTACACGTAAGGGAATTCCACTGTACCAGGTAAAGCACTCCCTGGTCACAATCGCAAAGTCTCTGCACACACCGGGAGCTTAGGAGTAGCTGGAACTCCTGACAGGCCAATCACATTCAGCAAAATCTTCGGTCTTCTTAGGTTGAGCCTGGCCCACTTCAGTAGCTTACTTTAGTCACACAAACTTGGATTTAGTCCAAAATAATTCTCTTCTCTCCCTCACAGGAGCAGCAGACAGACATGGAGGCCAAACTTTTGGCCTTTTCATAGTTCTCCCATGCGAATCCACTCAGGATTGCTCTCAGAATCACTTCAGAATCATTTAGCTCCTCTCCTTTACTTCCCAGCTCAGAAACTAACTGAAAACTGCAAGCAGCCCGGGACTTCCCCAAGATCCAAAATATTTGGTTGGCTGATTTGGCTGTCAGTCAAAGCAAGAGCTCCCTCTTCAGTTGCAAAAAAGGCACAGAAACTCAAACCACAGTTCCTATAGATTTTGAATTCAGACAGCTCCTGTAGTCTGGCTATATTTTAGGTCCCACCAGAACTGATTGATCCAATTTGCAGTCTAGGACCAAGATAGTGGAGACAAACAAAACAGTCCTTTATACAAAGAAAGCAGGTTAGACAAACTACATTATCAGGTTTTCAGCAAATAGTTACATCTTTCAACAGAGATCCATCTCAGATTATTTATGCTGCAATCAAGCAGCTCTTAAAGAGACAGTACACAGAGGCTATACAGACTCTGGTAATCACAATATAAACTGCTAAAATGCAGGACACCAGCCTGGCAGTGAGCATTTAGGCAAGCTCAAGGAAGACTTTTTGGGAACCCCCATTTGTAGGGGGGTTACACCTAGGCCCAGGAAAACAATGGGACTGGCAAACATCTGATCGGAGCTTATAAAAGCTCTAGCATGCATTACAATTTATTAAATCTCACACTGCTGCAACCCTGCTCTGATATCAGCTGTAGGGAGTTCTGAGATTTGAAGTTACAGACAATCTAAGCATGAAAGCCAGCAAAATCAGTATGATCCAATCTACTATACTGCAGTAAAGAGTAAGTTAAAAAAAATGTTTTTACACATGAAGTGCAAATGTGCTGACTGTTCCCCTTTAAGGAAAGGATGATGGAGTTTCTGGATGCCAGTGGATTTCAGGACAAAAACACAGTATAGGTTCACCATGGGGAGGTCATGCCAGACAAAGCTGATTGATTTCTTTGACTGGGCCATGAAGGCAGTAGACAAAGACCAGACCATGAAGAAGCAAAGCTTTTGATACTGCCCCACATGAGAGAATGGTTGAGAAAGTGGAGGATCTGGTAGTGGGAGATGAACATAAAGCATGGATCAGGAACTGTCTGGGTGAGAAACATGGTGTAGTCTTCCTTGTGACATTCTCTGAAGTATGGGACATCACCAGTGGGGTTCCCAAGAGGTCACTCTTAGGATCAGTACTTTTCATCGTCTTTATATGCAACATCAGGGAAGGGATCAAGGAAAGACTTGTCTAGTTTCAGATGACACAAAAATCTGCAGTAGAGTAAACAGCGATGGGGGGGGGGGTCAGGACACGGAAGGAAGATCTGAAAAGACTAGAGAAATGGTCAAGGGTCTGGCATCTAAAATTCCAGTGCAGAAAATGCAAAGTTATGTGCACAGGGGTCAGGCACTTGAGGACAAAATATGGAATGGGAAGTGTAGGGTTAGAAAAAACTATGGAGAGATATTGCAGGCAAATTAAAGCACACAGCACAGTGCAACGGAAGAGTGGGACAGCAAATTGGATGGTGCAGTGCACGGGCAGTGCAATGAGCAGTAGAAGGAAGGAGGTGATCCTGCCCTCTGTACAGATCTCTGGTGCAGCCACACTTGGAACAACTGCAAGCAGTTGTGCAGTCTGCACTTGAAAGATGACAGGCATAGGCCTGGGGTGGTGCAAAGGAGCGCAAGAAAAATTATTCTGGGCAGCGAGAGAAGTCCTGCAGTACCTGGACAGGCTGAAGGGGCTTAACAAATATACACTGGAGACGGGGGTGGGGAGTGAGGGGGCATGAGCGAAAATTGTATCTTTCTTCATGGGATATACAGGATAGACACTGGGGAACTATTGTCAGTGAGTGGAAACATGGACTCAAGGGTTAACTGACGGAAGCTGGTGACAGGGAGATTCAGGAAGGATGTCAGAAAGTATTTCTTTACAGAGAGGGTAGTGAATAAGGGGAACAGACAGCTGGAGGTGCTGGTCTGTGCCTAATCAGTGGAGGCATTCAAGCTACAGTATGGGGTTGGTGAAGGGGGGAGTGAAAACTTGGGAGGTCACATCACACTATAGGTAGGGCTAGACAGACTACATGGATCAGTGGGCCTCTCTATGCCATCAGTTTCCATGCTTCTTTGTTTCTCTAAGTCTAGTGATTTCCTTTGTAGAACACAGGCATCCTGCCAGCAAAGAAAATCAGAAACAATATGTTTTCCTTGAAGCTTCTGCTTGGTTTAGTGTTTCCTGCTGTTTGGAAACAACAACAGCTTTGCTCCTCTGAGCCTAGAACAAGTGTTGTCCTTAGATATTAAAGGGGTAAAGTATGTTTTACTCCTGTCTGAAGATGATTGTGTTTAATAATGCCTGGACCCTACTCAGTTGTAAGTTCAGCTGGTGAAACATCTGGGGCCCAATATTGAAATCTGGGCAAAGCAGAGGGCAAAACTTTGTGCTGCCCCCTGCAGTTGCCCAGGTGTTCAAAACTGATATATTCAGTGGAATAATGCTTTGGCGCTATTCTACTGATCATAGGGCCAGTGAAACCCAGTGTTAAGCCACCTAGCAGTGGGTAGACACAGGGCCCCACAAGAGGGCGATACAATAGCTTGCACCCAGGCAAAAAGCCCCATATTCAAAGGGACCTATGCAAATGAACCCATTGGGCATGCAAGGCGCTAAGGGGACATTTGCATGCCCATTATGGGCTCATTTGCACATGGAGTAAGGCTGTACCACGGGGAACTGCTCCCCAATTGCCCATTTCCCTAGATCTATCTCTGGTGCTAGTGCCACCCCCCCCCCAAGCACCATCCCATTAATAAAAAACTACATCTCCCTAGTAGTCTAGGGGTCCCTCCCTTCCTCCCTGATCACTGATCGCCATCCCCGTATGAAAAATAAATATGTTCCCTGGTGGTCTAGAGGTCCTTCCCCCCTCTCCTGATGTCCAGTTGCCATCCCCATATGATTTAATATTATTACCTGGTAGTCCAGTGGTCCCTTCCCCCTCTCCTGATGTCTGATCACCATCCCCATATGAATAAATACATTCCTTGATAGTCTAGTGGTCCCTCCCCTCCTCCACTGATGTCCGATCTCCATCCCCATATGAATCAATATTATTCCCTGGTAGTCCAGTGGTCCCTTCCCCCTCCCCTGCTGTCCAATTGCCATCCCTGTATGAATAAATAATATTTCCTGGTAGTCCACTGGTCCCTCCCTGTCCCTGAATGCCGTCCTGTGACTTACAAATGAACATACCCTTGGTGGTCTAGTGAACCCCCACCCACCCGGTGAGGTAGTGCCCCCCCATCACGAAACTGGGCTGGCAAGTGGCACAGCCCTCCTCTAACCACCACGGTCAACTGCCGACTGAGCTGTCTTGGGGCATGCACTGTATACAGTATGTGCCCACAGTATGCACTCCAGGACAGCTCAGTCGGCTGCTGGCAGTGGTGGTGGGAGGAGGGCTGTGCTAGTTGCTGGCTTGGTTTTGGTATGGGGAGGGAAGGGGATGGTGGGGCACTACCTGCTGGGGTGGGAGGTCCATTAGACCACCAGGGATATGTTCATTTGTAAGTCATGGAATGGCATTCAGGGACGGGGAGGGACTACTGAACTACCAGGGAATATTATTTATTCATACGGGGATGGCAATCAGACATGGGGGAGGGACCACTAGACTACCAGGGAACATATTTATTCATATGGCAACAGCAATCAGACATGGGGGAAGGGGACAGCTATTGGTGATCGGGGAAGGGGAAGGACCACTAGACTACCAGGGCATAATGAATTTTTTGTACAGGGACATCGATCAGTGAGGGGGGAAGGGGACCACAGCACCACTAGGGACCGCTGTGTTGGGGGTTGGGGGGGGGGCAACACACTTCTTCTACCAACTGCTAGGGTTGCGCAGGAGTAAGTCAGGGTTTCAGTTGGCAGTATGTGAGTCATGCAAGGGGGCTGTGCAAAATGGCCTTGCACGGCGCACATACTCTGAATACTGGACTGTGCCAATATTCAGGTCCTCGCCCCTTCATTTACATTGCAACCCCCTCTGTCCATTGCCCAGGCGCAAACTGATTTTGCCCCTGCTAACTGGGCTTTTCAGTATTGCGCTTCTGCAGAAAGCCCGGTTTGTGTGGGCAAACTTGGTTTTGTGCCCTGGCAATGTTTTGAATATCGGGACCCTGGTGTTATGGACTTCAAAAACAAGTCAGCCTAATTTGGCTGTGTTGTGCTCCTAACAGAACTATTGAGAATCTATGAGGAATTATAACAAAATTACAAAAAATGCAGTTAAAAACTTGTCGACAGTAACAAAAAAAAAGAAAAGGTTACGCAAGACTATCCTAGACTTCACCCTCTACCACCAGGACCGCAGCAAGCTAGGTGGAGGTGTTGCCCTGTATGTCTGTCAATCACTTTCTTGCTACATCTCCCTCTGTGAATCAAGCCCCACCTCCCACAAGCTCATTTTCACCCTCCTATCCCTTCCCTTCTCTCTCCCTATCTTTATTAGTGTACTCTATGCTTCCCCAAGACTTGCCCCTAACTCCCTCGCCACTTGCATCTCCTCAATCACCTCCCATACGGCCGACGATGAGTTTATCCTTCTAGGAGATTTCAACCTGAACTGGTCTCCCCCATCTCCTAGCCCACCATCCTCAAGATCAAGTCACTCAACCTGACGCAGCTGGTTTGCAAACTCACCCGCTGCAATCCTCACTCCCCTAAACATTCCCTTCTAGACTGAGTGCTTTCTTCTCATCCACATCGCATCACTGCTGCTGGCATCCTTCCTGATGCCCTCAGTGATCATTGCATAATCTACTGCATAAGGAAGGAGCATTTCCCCCACTCTGCTCCTAGATATATTAGGTATCGCCCACTCCGTGCCCTGGACACTGCTGCCCTTCTCCAAGACTTAGCTTGTGCAGATTGGTGCACAGTTTTCTTGGCCTCAGATGTTGGCTCTGCCCTTGACCACTTTACAACTACCCTCACCTGCATCTAGAATGTCCATGCCTCCCTAATAAAAGCCAGAGTCAAGTGTCTACATCACTCCTGGATAACGTCAGACCTTCTAACCATGTGCAAAACTTGGGATTGTGCATGGGCTCAATATAAATCCTCCCAATCCTGGCCAAACCTGTAATTATACAAATCCCTTAGGAATGCCTGCACAAAGGCTGTCCATTCAGCAAAAGCCGAATATTTCAAGACACACCTATACACTAGTCTCAACTCGCCTGCCTCCTGGAACGTTATTCACTTCCTCATTGCCTGTCCATCACAATCTGCCCCATCCGTCCTCAAGTTAAATGGTTCACCTTTCTCTGACCCCTCCTCCATTGCAGAGATCTTCATAAATGTTTCGCCACCTGCTCACTTCCTTACCATTCCCTTCCTGCCTGCCCTGTCCCACTGTTTCCCCCTTCACCTGATGGTTACTGTTTCCCCCAGGTTTACCATCAGGGAGTCTTCCAGGCACTAAAGTCACTTAATCCTAACAAATCCAATCCCGACAGACTCTACTCCAAGCTCCTCTGTATCTCTGCTCCTGCTATAGCCACTCTTCTCATGCATCTCTTAAACCTCTTCTTCTCCACCTGCACCATTCCACAGGCCTGGAAAGCCACCAAGGTGTTGCCCCTTCACAAAGGTGGTGACCCATCTTCTCCTGGCAACTTCCACTCGGCACTGGGTCCAAACAGTGCCGACAAGAATAGCGTCAGCATGGTACGCGCGTTAAAAACAGCAATGTTTTTTTTTGGGGGGGTGGATTCTTACTCCAAGAGAGAGTGGATCTTGGGGAAAGTTACACTGCATGGGTCAGTTACAGCCCCATGTAAAAAACAAATTAAGTCCCGAGGTATGCCAAAAGGTCAGAGACCAGGATTAGAACCCTGGTCTCCACTGTGGCTGGCCATGTTGCTCGATGCTCCAGCCCTCCACACCACAGGAGCAGATCAGCCAGTGTCCTGCCTCCTGGTGCTCTTATGTTCTTTCAGCACCCCAGAGAGTGACCAGGGGAGCACTTACAGCAAGTGCTGTAAATCTCCCCTCACTCTCAGTGTGAGCGCTTACCAGACTAGCGCCGCATAGTGTGGCCCTATTCTGGTAGCGCTCCCCTGACGGTGTACCCTTCCAGTCTATTTCTCACCTTCTCTCACTCACCAAACTACAAGAGTCCCTTGTTTATTAAAGGTTTTCCGAGTTCTTATCATCTTCTGGAGTTCTTTCCCCCTTTCAGTCAGGATTCAGGAAACATCACTCGACCATCTCCTTCCTGCTGCTAGTCACCAACTCTATCCTCTTGGCTAAGGACCAGGGTCATATAACTGCCACAGTTTTCAAAGATCTGGCTAAACCTTTCAATTCCATCTCCCACCCACTCCAGTTAAAGAACTTTACTCTGTCGGTCTGGCAGCTCCTGCTATCAGCTGGTTCAGTTCCTACCTCTTTGGAAGGCAGTAGTCTGTCCAGGTGGGAAACTCCTTATCTCCCACATCCACGCTGGCGTTACTCAATGTTCCATTCTTGTCCTTATTCTTTTCTCGGTTTCCAGCAATGACCTCCCCTCCATCCACTCTAACTCCCACATTCACATGTTTGCAGATGACACTGTAATCTATACCTTGGGACCATCCACCACAGAAGTGCAAGCTCCTCTCCATCAAAACTTCAACAAAGTCCTAAATTGGTTCCAAGCTAACCAATTAAGAGTAAACACAAAGAAAACTGTTGCTATGAACTTCAGCTCCAGTCAGAAGATAGCCAGACTCCGGACCCCACCTGTGTTCTCCACTCAGGATGGCTCCCCCCCTCGAATTAGTTCCCGTCTTAAATTCCTTGGGGTCTGGCTAGATAGCCACCTCAGCTTCTCTATCGATATTAATGTGTAAGCTCTAAACTCTGCCCTACTTGGATTCTCTATCGTAATAAAGAGCCTCTCTCTCCCTATTTGTCAGGAGCTGGTCATGAACACGATACTTCCTATCTCTGACTACGCTAATGTATGGCACTGCTCCCACCGTATCCCTTTCTAGACTTGACACCCTTCTAAACTCCTTCTGCCATTTTGCTACCAATTCCTCTCCCTGTACTCACCATTGTTCTGTCTACTCCTCTCTCTCAGCCCCTTATCCATTGGAGGCTAGTTTACTCCTTGTCATTCATTGCCAAATACTGGTTTGGGACTCTTCCCTCCTGTCTCTCCTCTAGCTTATCCCCTGTAAACCCTCCCTCCTACTCTTTGTGCTCCAGGGACCCCTGCCCCTCCTTTCTCCCCTATCTTTACACTATGGCTGGTCAGTCTGTCTTCACCTACTGCCTCGCTCTCCTCTGGAATCAGCTCTCCCCTTGCCTTCGAAATTCTTCCTCATTCCCTGCCCCAAAATGCTTCCACCCATTCCTTCCTGCTACCCCTTGCTCATGTCCTCTTCCTGCTCGGTCTCACCCCCATTTCCCTCTCCAGTCTCCTCTGTATGACCAACAATTTGTTTGATTACTGGGGGTATTGTTACTCACACGTATTTTTTTTTAATGTACTGTCAATTCCTTTTTCATTTTTATTTGATTTTTTATGTTGGCTTGCCGCACTTGCTCGCAAGTCAACATCTTGGGAGAGTGCAGAATTGGAGGCGCAGCCGCTGTTGAGCAAATGCAGGGAATGCATCAGTAGGTGCATCCGTCATTCCACAATCAGCCTGCATGCCGGCACCACATCATGTATGCTAATGTGGTGAGCACATCTAAGGAAAGGTCCCCTGAAATCCGAGCAAAGCTTGTCAGATGCAGCGGACCCTTCCTGTGTGCTGCCACATTAGCAGCATGGCAGGTGGCCGCCGAATGGCTGACTTGAGGTTGCCAGTCTAACCCGGCTTTCTGTGGCCGCTGGGGGTGCTCCGATGAGGGGCCCTCCCCGTTGGCATACAGCAGCCCCTCATTTCCGATATGCCGAGGGGATGCCCAATCCCCTCGGTTCTTGCCTCCCCCTGCTTTCATTGTGTGCCGACGAGGGGCCACTCCCGTTGGCATAAATCTCCCGCGCATTTCTTATATGCCGAGGGGCTGCCCAATCCCCTCGGCTCTTGCCTCCCCCGCTGTCATTATATGCCAACAGGGTGCCCAATCCGCTAAGCATACATTTACCCATTGTCTGCCGACGAGGGTGCCCGATCCCCGCCGGCTGCAGCAACTCCATTGTCTGCCGACAAGGGTGCCCGATCCCCGTCGGCTGCAGCAACCTCCATTGTCTGCCAATGAGGGTGTCCAATCTTCGTCGGCTGCAGCAACCCCCAAAGCAGTTAGGTGGCATGCTGGGAGCCCACCCCAATGTGCCAAGTTCCTGAAAAGGAAAAACTGTCCCGATGTTAGTTTTTTTCTACCCTGTAAAAAGAAATGGTCCCTTGTAGTCTCCTGCCCCCACCTGCACCCACCCACTGCTCACCCTGCCTCCCACACCCCCTCACCCCTCATCCCATACTTACCTCCGGAGTCCAGCGCAACGATCTTCGTTGGACCGGGAACATGTCTGCATTCTTCAAAGCCAACCGCGAACTGAGGAAATGCCGGTAAGCTGTATAATGGAATGAATAGGGTTTTTTCAACTTTGCTGCATATCTCGGACATTTGTTGGAATTTTGGCACCAAATTTTCAACATGGGGTTTTTGGGGCCCCTCATCACGAGTTCTATCACTGTCATGGTGTTAATCAGCCTCGAAAGGTGATTTCGCGGTCACTGCGCGAAATCACCTTTCAGGACCCATTAACGAAATGACAGTGCCAGTGTTCATGAGGTGGCCTCTCAAAAAGCCTATGTTCCAAATTTGGTGAAAAAATCCAACAAATGCCTGTTTTACGAGTGTGTGTTGCGCAGTTGCTATGCAGGCTCATAACGTCGCGCATTCGCAATATTTTAACACCAGATTTTCAGCATTGCCATTTTTGTACACCTCCTTGTGAACAGTGCAGTTGTCATTTTCCACATCCTGCCCGAAATGTGTTTCCGCAGCTGCGGTGCACAATAGCAGTCGCTGTGGGAAATCAGTGTTTGGGCCAAATTATGAAACCACAGTGACACTGTTCATGAGCAGAGGTCCTAAAATGCCTATGTTGAAAATTTGGTGATGATACTCCATAAAAGACTGTGTTATGAGCTGCAGCATTGGCAGATTGCACGCACACTCGTACTGTCGTGCATTTGTGATATTTTCACTCTGGATTTTCATCATTGCTATTTTTCCACACCTCTTGATGAACAGTACAGCTGTCATTTCACATATCCTGCCCAAAATGTGTTTTTGCACTTCCAGCACAGAATAGTGTGGTCGTTGTGCGAAATCACTTCTTGGGACACTTTGAGAAAATAACAGTGACACTGTACATGAGCAGAGGTGCTAAAATGCCTATGCTGAAAATTTGGTGCCAAATGCCCATAAAATGGCAGTGTTTCAAGCGTGAATTGCATATTTCCCACTCACTCTTGTGACGTCAGAAGACCCCAGTGCACACTGCAACACTTGTCGGTGTCTGCAGGATAAGGAGAGGTGAAACGGCATGAGCACTATGGCCAACACCCAAAGGGACACCCCAATGCCTGTCAGTCTCTGCAGCGTGGGGGTGGGTTGGCATCAGTTCAGTACTTCACTGTCATTCCTATTATGCATCTCTCTAACTCCTGCACTACCAATGACAATGCCAGCAAGCCAATATTCGGCATTGACAAATGCTTGTGTTACTCTTATGTTCATATTGACTATACAGTATTTGTACAGCTGTTATTGATTTCTGTAATCCTTATGTTTGTATTGTCCTCCCATTCCCCGTGTCGCACCTGTAAATGAGCCTTGGCTCAGTGTGCCTTTCCTGGTTACCAAATTTAAATGAATATATCATTTAGGAGAAGGGTGTCATTCTTCTTTCTTTGGTAAACAGCTGGATACTAGGTCATAGGTCACGGTGTAATCAGAAAATCCAGGAGAAGATGAAGGCAGAGGTAGTTTTGCAGGTACAAGGCACCTCAGCAAAGCTTATCTTTTGGAGGCGGCACCACCTACCAAGACAACCCTCCCATTACCAACCTTCAGGTCATCAGGGGATCAGCTTCTAATGGTGCCATGGAAGAGATTAAATATGTATACCCTTGAGGAAAGAAGGGAGAGAGGGGACATGATAGAAACTTTCAAGTACCTCAAGGGAATCAACAAAGTCCAAGAGGGTAGCATCTTTCAGAAAAAGAGATGTGCAAGAACAAGGGGGCACAATTTGAAGATAGAGGGGGGACGGCTCAGAGGTAATGTGAGGAAGTATTTTTTCATGGAGAGGGTTGAGGATGCATGGAACAGCCTTCCTGAGGAGGTTGTGGAGTCAAGAACAGTGGGGGAATTCAAGAATGCGTGGGACAGACATAAGGCAGTCCTAGTGGGGGGTAGGAGGAAGTAAGCTGTTGGTTAACTAGGATCTGCAGCTTATCTGTTAGGTAGGAAAATGGGCAGACTAGGTGGGCCAAGAAGTCCTTATCTGCCATCAAATTCAAATTCTATGTCTAGCAACCATGCTTGTGATGGAATCTTCTTCCCCTGGATATTCAGCTAGCCTCTTCACTTTCAAGTTTAAAAAAATGTTAAATACAGTATTGATTTTAGTAGTAAGCATATGTTCCAAGTCTCTAGGCATTACTCATTTATAGTAATATTTAAATATTTTATCTTATAAAATTGCAACTTTAATTTGTGTAGGTACTTCAATGCACAGTATCTCAAAATGCTTCACTATTGAACAGCAGGCAATAAAGCTCATTACAAGTAGTAAAATACATAGAAACGTAGACAATGATGGTAGAAAAAGACCAATGGTCCCTCCAGTCTGCCTGAGTTTGAGTTTCCTATTTAGGCCTGGGTCCTACTGTTCCTGCAGGGTCCTAGCTCTCCCCAACTTTCCTGTCATTCTCCTCCCTGGTTCCACTGTCCCAAGCAACCATGGTACCCTTTATTCTATCCTAACTGTGCTTGAAACCACTAATGTTTTTTGCACCCACCACCTTGGGTGGCAGACTGTTGCATGGGTCAATTACCTTTTCTGTAAAATTGTACTTCTTTACATCCCTCCTGAACCTTCCTCCTGTTAGTTTCCACTCATGTCTATGAGATTGTGAGCTAGTATTCAAGCTAAATAGTTCCCCGCAGTTCATCTTGTTACTTCTTTTTGGAATCTTGAAGGTCTCTTTGTATCTCCCCTTTCCCATCTGGTCTCCATTGAGTACGTGCTCCTCATAGGACCTGCCGTGTTGGCCCGGAATCATTTTTGTTATCTTCTGCGGCACCATCTCCAGGCTATGCCTATCCTTCCTAAGGTGAAGACTCCAGAACTGGGTGCAGTACTCTAGTTGTGGCCTCACCAAGGATGTACAGAATGGACGTATTACCTATCCCTTTCTGCTATCAGTATCCTTCCCGATATACCCCAGCATCCTACTGGCTTTGCTATATGCCTTGTTGCACTGACTCAATTGCTTTAGGGAGTCACTGATGATGACTCCAAGGTCCTTTTCCTCAGCCATAGTACTAAGTGTCACCCTTCCCATCCCAGTTTTGATGGAGTGTGCTCTCTCATGGGGTTCTTGTTCCCTTGGTGCAGTACCTTTGACTTTTTGGCATTGAATTTCAATTACCAAACCCTAGACCACCCCTCTAACTTTTGTAAGTCTTTCTTTATTTTCTGTATTCCAGGGGTTCAGTTAATTTATTTTTAGTGGAAGTCTGAAACTTCCATGAGTCAAAACGTGGAAGTCACCCCAATTTTATGGAAGTCAAATTACTTTCCAGAACCAACATCTTGAATGTCAGTATTATAGGAAGGACCAGCTAATGGATGTTAATATAAATATTAATGGCAAATACAAGTTCTTGCAGAAAAAATCTATCATTTCTTGATTTCCATGACTGCAGTTTTGGAAGTCATCTAATTTGTTATTTTAATTGTGGAAGTCAATGTCTTTCTTCCCCTTTATTTTGAACATTTTTACCTTATTTTTGGAAGTCGAATATCCCCAAAATGAACTGAATCACTGCTGTATTCCCTCATTACTATCCACCCTCCCACAGAGCTTAGTGTTGTTCGTGAAAAGACACAGCCTGCCCTGGATTTCCTTACCAATGTTGCTGATGAACATATTGAAGATGACCAGACCCAGGACAGATTGCTATGGTACCTCACTTGTGACCTACCCCTTTTCTGTTAATCACATCCTTCTCTGCCTCCCCTTTTGCCAGTTACCTACCCAGTTTACAATGACCTTAGCTTCATCCAGATCCTTCATTTTCTTCAGCAAGCCTCTGAGAGGCACTGAGTCGAAAGCCTTGCTGAAGTCGAAGTAGATCAAATCCACAGCGTGGCCCCTATAAAATTTCCTTGTCACCCAGTCAAAGAGAACTATTAGGTTAGTCTGACAAGGCCACCCTGCCATGAATCCATGCTGTGTACTGTTGTGGTGACTGTTGATCGGTAGCAGCCAGGAAGAGTGCTCCTACAATGGCGCGGTCAGAGGGGGCAATCCTGAAAGCGCTGCTGCCGAAAGACTGAGCTCACAGAATGGTTAACAGACAGTGGAAGAGTGAAAAGCTCTTCTGCTCCGTAAGGGTGCATCCTACACACACCAGTGGCAGGACCATGAGCACCAGTAGGCCTGCACACAAAGGAGGCGAGTCTAGAACACAGGCCACACAGAAGAGCAAGCACAGGTCAGCCAGAACAGAAGGCCGCAGCAGGCAGAGGCATTGGATGCCTGGCATGCACAGCCCCCTATGAGCCTGTTTCCATCGCTGGGCTACATGGCCATGTGCAGCGTCACATGGCACACAGTGGGCAACCCTCCTTCCCTACTTATTGTGGGGTCACCCTGCCATGGGTGCCCGCACATCCACCGCATCCCCTGCAGTCATCCTCTTGACCCAGGCTTGCATGGCATGGCCACTGCACATCTGTCAATGGGATGTCTGCTCCGTATGCCCCCCCTTTGGGCTGTCAGCCTCTGCACAGCATGCTATTGTTGGTCCCATAGGCTGTGCCCCTGGACTGTGCCCTCATGTGCCTCACTTTCACCCCTGCAAAACACACTGGCCACTCTGCTGTAACTCTCCTGGTCCCTGTGGTACTGCTGCCATATACCTCCTCTGCTGTGCCGGTCTCATTCCCGTGCCCCTGCCCATTGCCCTCCAGAGTGGTGCTGCACACCCACTGCCCCTGTCCACTCGGGGGTGGGATGCGACCACTGGCTGCTGCTTGGTATGTGTCGCCCTTCCCTTGCTTCCCTTGCTGCATTGTCCATTGCCTCCTGTGCCCTGTGGTGCTCACCGTGTGCATGACACCCTTCCAGCTGCCTCCTACTGCAGTTGCTCACTCTGCCATTCAGCATTCCATTCCAGTCGCCCATGTGGTGGTTGCCGTTCTCCATTCGCCATTTTGGGCTGTACCATTAAGGGGGCTCTCTTATCACATAAAACACCATTGATCTCCAAGTAGACCACATGGTCCTCATTGACTACTGACTCCATCAGCTTGCCTACAATAGAGGTTAGACTGACAGGTCTGTAGTCACTACATGTTCCTTGCACCCCCCTTATGGAGCAGAACTATGTCTGTCACTCTCCAGTCCTTTTAACTACCCCCTTCCTTAGTGAGCTGTTGAATATACCTACCAGGGGTTCAGCCAATTCCACTGCCAATTCCTAGAGTATCCTAGGATGCAGCTCATCTGGTCCTGGGGCCTTATTTATCTTTAGGGCTGCCAGCTCTTTCTGGACCCTTACGCTAGTAAATTTTGACTGCCTCATCTCCAGGACCCATTTAGTGGCTGCTTTGATGCCACTCTCTGGCAAGAACCCACCATCCTCCCTAGTAAAAACTGAGCAAAAGTACTTGTTAAGGATGGCGTCCTTATGCCCATCCTCCTCTATCACCATACAATCCTCAGCTAGCCTTACGATTCCCTCTTCTTTCTTCCATTTTCCCCATATATATCTGAAGAACTGTTTTTCTTCTGTAACCCGGGTGCCATGTACCAAAGGGCTACTACCCCTGCCTGGTGGCCACAAAACAAGTTGAGTGTCCTGAGCTCTGTTCTGATGGTGACTGGGGGCTCTTTCTCAAATAGAAATAAATAATATGTGGTGCCTCCACCCAGAGTAATTATAGTGAGACATATATTTGTAGGGTACAACCCCCTGGGATGCTGTACTTATCCACCTCCCCTTCCAGTCATTTCCCAACCAGAATACCATAAACCAACTTAATACTCTATATTGCATGCAGTTAATAGCTGTCACTAATAATGTGCTCATAGACAGTTTTATGCAATAACAACAATAACAATGTTATTGCTAGGGAAAGGGGAATGGGATAAGCGGGGGGGGTAAGCAAAGTAAAACAGTTGACTATTGCTTAGTAACACTGAAACACAGTAACCCAATACACCACTCTTACTGCGCCCACCCACAGCAACACCAAGGGTATAGGCCCCCCTCCCAGCTGGTACCAGTGCCCCTACAGAGTCTATCTGGGTACCCAAACATGGAAAGGTGCAAGCCTGTAATCACTGCCGCAGATGGCCAGCATTGGTGCACTTAAATATTTTATCACAACTTTAGTTACTGGACTGGTCAATTTCCCAGCACAGGGCAGGTTCTATGCTTTCCTTACTCATGGTTTTGGAGCTTGCAGCACAAGGTCTGAACAACTCAGCAGGTACCAGGTGTCTTTAATGATGCTGAGGCCTTGGGTGGCAATGATGACAGCTGTCAAGGTGGGCTGTGATGTCTGGCAGCTTGTTCCCTTCAGGTGGCTACAGACTCCTGCAGCTTGTCATCTTTGGGCTGTTCCTCTGTGGATACTGGATTAGGCCAGACCCAGGGACCAGGCCCACATACTTGCCCCACACATCAAGGCTTCTAGATCTCAGGGGCAAATGTTCAGTACTGCCTAACATTGACAGTATGGGGCTGACTCCCCAGACCAACCTGAGTACATGCCGTCCCTTGTTCCACTATGCTGTGGTGACAGTAAATTTGTTGACCGATGGCACAGTGATAGCACAACACCGCCAACTGGTGTTGTGCCATCGCTCGGGGGCCAAGTGTTTTCAGTGGGGGGCTCTGCCTCCCACACCCCCCCATGTGGGGGGCTCTGTTCCCCGCATGCCCCGAACTTTAGATTCCTAACTCCAGTCAGAGTTAGTTCAGGGATGGGGGCAAACACCTCACCGACAACAGTGTCGGGAACGTGGACACTATCACAGCGAACTGCCGAAAATGTCACTGTGATGGTCTTCGCAGTATTCCCGATGCTGCACAGTTAGTATACCACTGTCCCTTCTCAAATTGAAGTTCAAGCAGTCTCTCACTCTCTGCAGGTAACAAACACAGTTTAGTGGCAGCTTTGATTCCTTTCTGGCAAACAGGCATACAGTCCCTTGGTAGGACTCCACACCCTTTGGCAGTAACCTGTAATTCTCTCTGGCCTTCCAGGCTGCAGAAATCCAACAGGCTTCTCCCAATGTGAAATGCTGTCACTGGGCACTGAAAACACTCTCAGTACCGGAAACACAGTCCCAGCCCCCATAATGACAAGGGGCTATTCTGGAGGGTGCCAAATTGCTTTCTTCGGCAGCACTGGGATTCTGGCTCTCCCAGGATGAGGAACTTCCCCAAGTCTCTTTGTTCACAAACAAAAGCCGTGGAATGACTTCTCAAAAGTCTCTCTGTCTCTCTCTCTCTCTCTCTCTCTCGGTCAACTCACAGCTCCCCTCTTTCCTCAGATAGCTACAGTCACCAACTGCCTGCAAGCAGCTTTCACCCCCAAAGCCTCAAGGGGAAAAATGTCACTCTCAATTGGTCAATACAGCTGTCCATAACAGAAATTAATATACATTAGGCTTTCTTGTTAACTGATTAGATGATGCTAAAGGCATCAAGAACAATGTTCACACCATCTACCAGGAGCCATAGTTACAGGCCTTTGCGCTACATGATCACTGATTGGATAGCAGAGGGTCAGAGGTCACAAAGATGGCATCCATAGAAACAGCTTGTAACAGATTTAAACTTTTAGATCCTGCTGCAAGCAGAATAAACTGTTTTAACACCCACATGTATTTGGGTTCGATAGCTGCAGTCATATACTGCCCTTCGGTTATAGAATGGGCACTGATAGAGTCCTGGTCTGCCTGTCGCTATCACCATAGCACTAAGTAACCCCTGTGGCAGGCAAAGCATTCACAGAGTGGTCTTGAACATTTAAAGCATCAGTACACATATTTACAGCTCATCCACTCATTTGCTTAACACACTTCTATTGATTTCCCATTATATATGTCCAAGCCCCTATAGTACAAGTCACATTAAACTGTTCCTCCAGCTCACTGCTCTGGCATTGTTTTTATATGCTGACAACACAGTGACAACTCTAAATGCTTAAAATACAAACTCTGTTTCAACCATCCATCAGCTCAGAAGCAGCCCACATGCAATGCACTTTCAGCCCCCTTATACAGTCCCCCAGTGCAACAGTAAACTACACCTCCCAGCAGCCTCAGTTGCTGGGCTGCAGTACAGTGCTTGTCATTTTATACTGGAATTAATGAATTCTAATACCATTTTGCACCTTGTACTGTATGTTTTTCCTTTTTTTTTGTGCTTTTTGTCCTGAATACAGCACATGGCAGCAGTTTTAGCTGCTATAGTACAGTGCTAATCATGCAAAAGTTACCGTTTGTGCACTAGCCATTCAATGTAACATGTATTGCCCTAGTGCACAAATGGCAGCTTTTGCACAGTGCGATCTCGGAGCAGATAAACAACTGCAAACTGTCAGTGAAGCCAGAAATAGTGGCATTTTGGGGATAAAGGAATAAAAGGGCAGAAATAACATGTCATCTGCTAAACTGAATATAAAAAACAGCAGTGAGTGGAATCCTCAGAAGTGGGGTAAACGACATGGTGGCGGGAGCGGGGTTTTCAGTGTGGATGCAGGATAGCTATTGGCTCAGATTTGGTGAGAGCTTCTTCATGGGATTGGGTAGAATGACATGTCAATCAAGTTGTACTGAACACTGCAGTAGTGAAATTGGGTTCCAATTCAGTGGTTCAGTTTTTTTATGGGTTGCTTAATGAATTTTACTGCATTGATAAGTAAGCTGAAACTGAATATCAGCTAGAAGCAAACCATTAGGAAACTTTTATTAATTCATTGCAGTGAAAATTACACACATTAAGCAACTCATTGCAAAATGCTAAACCAGTGAGTTGGAACAGTTTAATGTGACTTGTACTGTACATATGTTTTAGGGATCAGAGGAGTCAGAACACACTAGAGACGTGCCCCAAATAGCAGGAACTAGGCAGCATCCCCAGCATAAATGGCGCTGTGCTACTAGAGGCAGAACATTAACTGTTTACATAGCTTCTCCATGCTCTGGAGCAGGCAGGCTCAACAGGCTGACTGGAACATCGCTGGGCAATAGGGTCCGGGCTATCAGGAGCAGACCCCAGGAGGCTAAACTAGTAAGCCCTACCTGTGAGGGTGGGATTACACTCTACTCTTGACCCCTTCCACAGTATACGGTTCTGTGTCTGCTTTTGACTCCCTAACTGCCCTCTTTGCCTTTCTATTGTTCAGTAAATATTCTCCCAATTCATCTCCCTGCTTTTCTTTATATTTATAGAAGGTCTTTTTCTTGCCCTCACTGCTTTCCTGACCCTTGCCAAGAACCGTAACAGTCTCTTCAAACCTGTTCTTTTTGGTTACCGTTCTCATGCATACCTTAGATGCCTCAAGAATGGCCCCCCCTTAATTGTCCCATCTCTCTTCCACCCCACCTATGTTATCCATCCCTACTTGCTTATCCCTGACTGTGGCAGGGTGAAGTCCTGCCAGGCCCTGGAAAACTGGAAAGGGGTGTAAATGTAAAGTTGTACCCCTGTACAAGGACCCCCCTTCTAAGGTACAGAAAATGTAAAGACATCTGAAAGAAAATGTGTGCAAACATATATAAGTGAACAAATACAAAAAAAAAATGTTCACCAGTTTCCAAAGTATGTTGCAACGCTTTCCTATCCTTTCAACTGTCCTTTTTCCTCTTGCTTCTTTCTGACAGTGGAGTGGCCACCCACAGTCACCAACTCTCAACATTCTGAGTGTTTCCTCCTGTCTTTCCTCAACTCACTGGTACTGGCAGGTTCAATTATCCCCCCCCACCCCGAAATGCAGGCTAAACATTATGGTCTGGTAGGATACACTACACTGTATCCATAACAAAAAGCTGTCTGGTGTAGTGTCTATGGCCTTGTACCTGTTCCTAAGCTTAGCAGGCTGCTTGTGATCGTCTTACTGCCATAATGCCTGTAAGTACTGTGGTAAGCATGTTAGGAATGTCAAATACAGTTGCATATTGTCTCTAGCAGTCTGTCTACAAAGGTATTTGGGTCTCAGTCTGCTGCCTGTTAATGCTGCATCTGGCATGAAGAAAGTAAAGAATTAAATGTAAATAAACAAAGGAGCCCGCAGCATAGTTAATTTCCCCTTTCTAATGCTTCTTTTTTTTGTTCCTTTTCACTACACTACAGTGCCTACCATAATAGAAGAAGAAATAAGACAGCCTAGCATTTAATGTGGCTCTTGGTGAGAATAAATATAGAAGGGCTTACTTAGCCAGCCTAGGAGCAGTTGCAGCCCTCTGTGACTGTAAGTTCTTACTTCAGTATAGAGTGGTCAGCCCCAATCTAGCCATATTTGTATGACTGACCAGAGGTGTATCCCTAGGGATGGGGGCAGGTCTGAAGGACGGGCCTCAGGATATTTGCATATGTACTTATTAGTCACTTATTTTTCAGTAACACCATTTTTAGACTGGGACCCTACCCACTATGTTATGCTTTATGTTATGTATATGTTATGCATAATCTTAGTTTTTTCCTTTCTGTTGACTGACTAGGGATGCTAATTGGTTTAAGGGGCACATTGATGGACCATGGGGAGGGTATGCAAAACCCAAAGGGAGCAAGGGGAACTCAGATCCTCTCAGATGCTGTCTGTCCTGACAGAATAGGATCTCAGCCCTCTCTTGTTTCAAGGAGAGGTGGAATAAGAGAGATCCAGGTGGGGTGATCTGACTGAGGATTACACCCTAAGAAGGGAATGCATCAGAAACCCAGCTTGAAACCATGTGAGGTGGTCCGTGGAACTGCTTTCTGCAAAAGTGCACTAAGGTGCTGTGAACTTTTTTACTTCTAACCATTTATTTTCTATTTTTTGTTTATCTTGACTGATATGAAAATAAAACACACCATGTTGTGTTGCACTTGAATACTTGTGTCTGTGTCTCCTTTTATACCCTAACCCCATGACACTGATCAGCTCCCTCAGACTACTGAAGTCTCCCTCCTACCATCAAGGACTTCAGCTCTGGATTGGGTTTACTGGATCTGAGAGCCAGTTCGAACCAGAATTACAGTCGTTTGTTCCCCAGTGACTCCCCTACACCCACAGCTCTTACCACCTCTGAGTTGGTGACCACCACACAGAGAATTATGGTCTGTCTCTTGGGTTCCATAACTACTTGTACCAGAAGACAGTCATGGAACGTATCCAGCAAGGCCTAACATCTGGTGCTCCTGGCCATTAGAACATCCCAAATGATGTGCCGCAGGTTCAGGTCACCCACCACCACTACATCCCCCTTTGCTACCCCTCTTTCAAGTTCTTCCCTGAGCTCTCTGTTTCTTTCCTCCCCTTGCCCTGGAGGTCTATAGATCACCCTCAAGTGCAGTTTCTTGTCTGAGGCTGCCATGAGCTGCACCCACAGCAACTCTGTATACCGATTACTATCCCTGATGCACCCATCTTCTGCCACCTCAATGCTCTCCTTGATAAAAAAGGCTACTCCTTCCCTCTACCTGTTCCTCTATCCTTCCTGAATATAGAGTACCCAAGGACCCTCATTTCACAGTTGTTATTTTCTGAAGCCCATGTTACTGTGATGGCCACAAGGTCCATCTCAGTGTGTCTGCCATCAGCATCTGGAGCTCAGTGATTTTGTTACCTAGGCTCCTGGCATTAAAGCATACCCCCTTCCATCTGGCCCCTGATCCTACTTTGCTGCTACCCCTGTGTTTTCCCAGTCCTCTCATCCTGTTGTTTCTCTTAGTGCATGCATCCTTTGTTTTCCCACTCTCTAATGTCCCTTCACATAGTCCAGCAAGGGTCATAGCTCTCTTTGTACTTGCTGTGCTGCCACAAGCTCCCAGATGCGGGGAGCCCTTAGACAGGATCCCCTTCCTCTCATCTTCCACTGCAGTTCCTCTAGACCTAATCTGCCTTGCAGTCTGTTTAAACTTCTGATATAGAAATCAAACTTTTGTTGCAGTGCATAGGCCCACTCTCTCATCAGGTGAAGTCTTCACTCTTGAAGAGTTTCCTGTCCCAGAAGTCCCCCCAATCTCCCACAAAGTGGCACCCCTTTTCCTGACACTATCCTTTAAGCCATGCCTTAAACTCCTCTATTAAATCACTCCTTATCCATTCCTGCTTCCTCTCCCTGACCCACAAAGGGAGGAGTTTGGAAAAGGTCAGGGAGGCTGAATGTGCCATCAGTCTGTCCTCCAGTTTACGGAAGTTCCATTTCACCATCTCCAATGACTGGTTCATTAAATCATTAGTACCCAGGTATACTAGCACCCCCAGCTCCCCTGCTCCCTCTCCACCATCCTCCCTATCCTGTCTAAATCCCAGATGGCTGATGCCCCAGTAAGGCACCGGACCATCCCCCTCAATTTCAACCCTCCTCCACCACCCGCCCTAGCCCCTTAATCTTTGAGTCCCCAACCACTAAGACGCTCCTGCTAGACTTGCTCCCCTTGGGTGCCATTTTGGTATCCTGTCCTTTTCCATCAACTGACTCAGGATCCCCCAACAGAGTCAAGTGCTTGAACTTCCTCTAGGGTGCAAAGTGATTCGCTGTCTTTATGACGAGGAGCAGGACAATCTCCTTATGGCCACGCCTGCCCTCGTCCCCCACCTCACTACTCTCCACCCCCCCGGAGCACAGAAACATAGAAGTTGATGGCAGATAAGGACCACAAGGACCATCCAGTCTGCCCATTTCTTTTTCTACCTTATGAATGTGCCATCGGCCTTTGCTCTGTCAATGGCCTATTTGTTCATACTCATCTGTATTGCTCCCATATGCCTATCCCATGCCTGTTTGAAGCCCTGCACTGTACTCATATTCACCACTTCCTGAGGTAGGTGGTTGTATGCATCCACCACCCTTTCTGTGAAAAAGAACTTCCTCACATTACCCCTTAATCGGCCTCCCTCTAATCTCATGCTGTGTCCTCTTGTCCTGCTACTTTTCTTATATTGAAACATGCTAGATTCTTTCACCTTGTTAATGCCCTTAAGGTGTTTGAATGTTTCAATCATATCACCTCTCTCTTTCCTTTGCTCTAGGATATACATATTGATCTCTGTTAATCTGTCCTCATATGTTTTCTGATGCAGTCCCTACACCATTTTGGTTGCCTTTCTCTGGACTGCCTTAGTCTGGTTAATGTCCTTGTTAAGGTCCGGCCTCCAGTACTGCATGCAGTACCACAGAAGGGGCCTAACCAGTGTCTTGTAAAGAGAGATTATTACCTCCCTCTTATGACTTGTGATACCCCGACTAATACATTCCAACATCCCCCTAGCCTTACCTACTGCTTTAGTGGTCTGCTTGGATGATTTCAGGTCATCTGTGATGATGGTGCCCAAGTCTCTTTCTTCCCTTGTGACTGCCAGCAACTCCCCTCCCAGCCTATAGGTGGCTTCAGGGTTTCTCTTCCCAATGTGCATGATCTTGCACTTCTTTGCATTAAACCCCAGTTGCCACTCTTCTGACCATTTTGCTAGTTTATCCAGATCTCTTCTCATTCTGCCCACCCATTTGGATCATCTACCCTGTTGCAGATCTTGGTGTCATCTGCAAACAAACAAACAAACCTTACACTCCAGTCCATCTGCAGTGTCACTGATGAAGATCTTGAAGAGGACTGGCCCCAGGACTGATCCCTGAGGTACCTCACTTGTGACTTGCATC
This sequence comes from Neoceratodus forsteri, assembly GCA_016271365.2. Classification (NCBI taxonomy): domain Eukaryota; kingdom Metazoa; phylum Chordata; order Ceratodontiformes; family Ceratodontidae; genus Neoceratodus; species Neoceratodus forsteri. Next base: position 1,237,844,173 of record CM028130.1, read on the forward strand.
TTTTCTGACTGTATACCGTTTACCACCACTCTCTGTTTTCTGCCCGTCAACCTGTTTGCCACCCAGTTGACCAACTTCTGACTCACCCTGAGCCTACCCAGCTTATTAATCAATCTTCTATGTGGAACAGTATTGAAAGCTTTGCTGAAGTCAAGGTAGGCAACATCAACTGCTTCCCCTTGGTCCACCACTCTGGTTACCCAGTCAAAGAAATCTATGAGATTAGTTTGACAGGACCTTCCTGTTGTAAACCCGTGCTGTCTTGGATCCGGTGCTCCTATGGATTCCAGATGTTGCACTATCCCATTAGTTCTCAGACTTTGCCATAGTGAGCCTCCCCAAAACCATGGAAAAGATCTTGAGCCTCCCCCAGATACTAAAATAATCATTGGGCCTCCCCATAGAAAGATAGCATACTTTGCACAGTACACAGGAATAAAGTGAAACTCCATTGAATAGTTGGCTCTCATTATATTCAGCTTGTTAACCCCCCCACCACCATGTGTAACCCCATTCCCAGGGACAACCTACTCGCTCTGCTGTTTTTGACTTTCAAACTATATTTGCTTGTTGCAATACCTTGATAGTCAGACTGCTTTCTTGGTTCCCACTCTATCAGAAATAGCCTTCCTACCCACCTCTGCCCTCACCCTGTCTCAGGGATCCTTTGCTCCTTCCTGCTCTTGCTTCAGTATTTCTCTGCTTGACCCTTGTATTTCTGTGTTCTGTTACCAGGCTAATTTATCAGTTATTTACCACTCATTATTTGTTCATTGTTCCTATTTGTTTGCAGTATTGCTCATTTTGTATTGCTTGACTGTTTTTGTATTCCTCCTACATTTCCTGGGTACACCTAGGTGAGCCTTGGCTCAGTGTGCCTTTCTAGTCACCAATTTGTAAATAAATAACATTAATTTACCTGCTATCATCTTTTTTCAGTTTGCTGTATCCTTCACATAAAATATCTAAAACTCAAAATTTAAATACAGTATTTTTCAGACTTGCTTGAGCCTCCCTGGGCTAGGGCCTCCCCAGGGAGGCTGGCCTCACCATTTGAGAAACCCTGCACTATCCTTTCCTTAGGGAGTGCCTCCATAATCTTGCCCACTACTGAGGTAAGACTGACTGGTCTGTAGTTCTCTGCCTCCTCCCTGCTACCACTCTTGTGGAGTGGGATCACATGAGCCCTTCTCCAGTCTTCTGGGACCTCTCCTGTGCTCAGAGACTCACTACACAGTTCTGATAATGGCTCTGCTAGTTCCACCCTTAGCTCCTTTAGTACCCTGGGATGTAAACCATCAGGTCCCATTGCCTTGTCCACCCTGAGCTTATCGAGCTCTTGTAGGACCCTTTCTTTTATGAAGGGACTAGTGCACACCTCCCTCCCCCTGTGTCCATGGTGCTGAGCTGAGCGCCCTGCCCTACTTTCTCTTCAGTAAATACTGAGCAGAAGAATCTATTTAGGATAGATACTTTTACATGGTCCTCCTCCTCACACACACCCTTACCCCCCCTTTGAGCTTTGCAATACCCTCTCTGGACTTTCTCCTTTCACTAATGTATCTATAGAAAGTCTTGTCACCTTCTTTTATTGTTTGTGTTAGTGTTGCCTTGGTTTGGGCCTTTGCCTGCCTTACTGCTTTCCCTGCTTCCCTTAGGGAAGTTTGGTATACCTCTGTATCTTCATCCCGCTGCATTCCCTTATATTTTCTGAAGGCCAGCCTTTTGGCTCTGACCTTTTCTGCTACTGTTTTTGACAACCAAAGTGGTTTCCTTCTTCTTTTGCACTTCCTTTTCTGTCTAACACAGTGGGATGTTGCTTCAAGTATTACATCCTTAATGCTTGCTCACTTTGCCTGTACCCCCTCACCTGTATTTCTTTTTTGCCAGGGTTAGCTTAACTCTGTTTGCCATCTTATCAAAGTCAGCTCCACTGAAGTCCCATATTTTTGCCTTAGAATGGGATGATTTAGTTCTAGTGGCCAAATTGAACCATACCATGTGATGGTCACTGGCCCCCAGGTGACCTTCCTCCTGGAGATCTGAGATCCTTTCCCTGTTAGTCAGTGCTAGATCTAGGATAGCCCTGTCTCTTGTGGGTTGTTGTACCAGTCGTTTGAGGCCCTCCCCCTGCAGGGAATCCACTATGTGTCTAGTTCTGGCAGATGTTCCTGCTGGTATTGACCAATCTGTATCTGGCATGTTGAAGTCTCCCATTATCAGAACCTCCCCTTTAGCTGTCATGTTTTGTATATCTTCTAACAGTAATGTGTCCAAGTCCTCCCCTTGGTCTGGAGGCCTGTAGACAACTCCAGTTCATATGGCTGTCCCATTTCCTGTTTCCAGGGTGACCCACAGTCCTTCTGAGTCATTATGTGTATTCTGAAATTTCTGTAGCTTTGATATTTTCATTGACATGAAGGGCCACTCCACTCCACCCCCCCTTTGCACCTCGGTCTCATCTGTACAGTACATAGCCGGGTACTGAAGTCTCCCAAGTGTGGTTACTAGTGAACCATGTCTCACTAATGGCTACTATGTCCAGTTTAGCCTCTGTCATTATTGCCTGCAGGTCTGGGATCTTGTTTCCCAGACTGCGAGCATTTATGTACATGATTTTCCATTGGCCAGATTTTGGTGTGTTAGTTTTTGGACTTTTTCCTTATCCGGTGATACAAATGAACCACAAACATGCCGAACTCCTGTTTGACCACTAGCTGAGGGGGAGGGGTGTTCTTCCCATTCAACGTATCGGGTGCTGCACCCCTCTCCCCATTTGCTAGTTTAAATATTCTGTAAAGATGTCAAACTTCTGCCCCAATGCACTGACTCACTCATTAGTCAGATGCAGTCCATCAATTTAAAGAACTTTTACTCCCAAAACTGTTGCCAGTTACTTACAAATGTGTGTCCTTTTTCCTGGCACCAGCCCTTGAGCCACATGTTTCGCTCCCCCACCTCCCCTTCTCTGACCTTCCGTCCATCTGCAGTGGGTCTTTGGGAGAGTGGTGGTGTTGGGGGTGGACTTCAGCTAAGCTGATGACACAGCTGAAATATTTCTATGTTTGCTGCTACCTGCTGAGCATGGAGCTCTGCCAAGATCCTGCAGATGGGGCAGTGCCCCTTCCTTCAGAGCATATCCCTAGAGAAGAGTGACCCACAGCTGCCACAATTCACTGCCTCCCCTCTGAACCCTATCCCCATAAAGACCTGTACTAAATAGATGTCTTACTTTAACTCATAATGCTCACCCAGATAGGGTGTAGCTGTACAGTTCCACTATAGCACAGATAACACCAAGAAAAACTACCTTATAGTGTTTACCCAGGTAGGGTGTCACTGTAGGCTTCACTAAAGCATAGAAAACAGGAGAAAAGTTACCTCACTGTGCTCACCCAGACTATAAACATGAATAAGAGTAAAGTACTAGTAAACTGCATCATATACAAATATGTAGTTAGACAACTATGAGTAATACTGTACTTTGTTCTTTTGGGTTCTATATTAGAATTACAGAGGTTAAGGTTGAGTAGTAAGAAAGAAGGGAGACAGAATGTAGTATGAAGAGTATGGGTTTAGAAAGCTGTTAAGAAAGGGGGAGATTTGAGCTGAAGTGTAAATTGATGGATATAATCTGTTGACGAAAGTTTGAGAGGGATTCTAAAATAAAGGTCAGGAATCACTAGACTGAAAACTCTGCTTCTGTGGTGCAGAGTCAAATGAAGGGAATGGTGAGCAGCTTAGAATGTGAGGAGCAGAGGGGGCACTGAGGAAAGTAGGAGGAGATACATGTAAAGAAATATGATAGTGTAGGTTAGGTAGATACATAGAAACATACTCATTTTGCAGGTGGAAGAAGACATGGAGTCCATTGAGTCTGCACTGTTCTACCTACAGTATACCCACCACAGCTTATCACAGCATTGCTTAGTCTGAGCCTTCAGATACAGGCTGTGACCCACTTTTAATGTTACCTCACTCCCCACTCCCCGATCCCAGAGTCACTATGCCCCTGTACCTGTTCCATTCCACCTCAAATCCCAGGATAGACTTGATCTGACCAGAATTCTTGGCAGTCTGCATTATTCCACCACTTTCTCTGTGAGTTAGCATCTCCCTATGTTCCTTTTAAAGTATCCCTCACCTGTTTTCATTTGGATTAAAACATTATAACTAAATCTGCCTTAATGTAGCTGGCCATGGATTCCAACCTGCTTTACACAGCATGCATTGGTGCTTGGGCCTTCAGGTTTTGAAATTCTGGCTACTCCTCTGGTTTGCACTTGTGATGCCTGGTACCTGATCCCTTGTTATGCCTGAACAGTGTTGTCTAGTCGCCTCTGTTGACCTCAGGGATGTATTTTTAGATCTTTGTCATATTCCCTCTTATGTACAGTAGAGTAGAGTAGGATCGTTAATGATCTTGTAGGTTAGGAAGCATGTTTTGCAATTACTTCATAGTTACCAGTGAAGGAATCTTAGTTTTAGGGTTCTTGGGTATTTTTTTCTGTCTTCAGGTGACAAAGTTTCATGTCTGTTTGAGTTTGTTCACAGAGGAGTCGGGTAGGCCGATGTAGAGAGAGTTGCATTAATTAAAGATATGAGATATTGAGCTAGGGCTGTTTAACGTTAAAATGTGTAGTTCAGCTGATATCATTTATGTGGTGTTTGAAAAGGACCTGTAGGTGTCATAGACAGAGAGTTTCTATATTGAAAACTGTTGCCCATTACATTAGTGGAGGAGACGGGATACTGCTGAATTCTGCCTTGTTTGTCCAGAAAGAGAGCCACAGATTCAGATACATTTGCTTTTAATTATTTTTTAAACAGACTACACTAGACTAATATTGTACAATATCAGTTGATATTCCCCTTGTAATCCCCTTCACCAGGTCACTCCTGGAAACAAGCCTTGGCTCAGTGTGCCTTTTCCACTCAAAAACATTTTAGTATATATTACATGACTCAACAAATAAGTAAGTAAATAAATAAATAAATGAATAACGTGACATAAGTATGTATTTTTTTGGGGGATGGAAGAAGGCCAATGGTACATCAAGGCCATTTCCCCTGCTATTCTAGGATTTATATTTTACGACTGTTACCATGCATAAACTAGGCAATAATTAATTAACTCCATGCTCTTGTACTTCTTCAGCCGTACTTTAACTTTCTGTCTTCCAAAACAAATTTATATAAACTTATGCTGTGGTGATGGTGCTACATACTAGCACAAATTATAATGCTTATTCATTGCAAGAATTACATTTAAGACATAAGTCTGGGTTTCTTGTTAAAGTGGCAAAAGTAAGGAAATGCAGTGTTAGGGTTTTTTGAACCCTAATTCCACTCACCCCCATGTGTCAGCATGGTGAAGCTTGCTAAATTGAATGTTAAACCATAATCCAGATTTCAAACAAAGGAATTAACATCATAAGAAATAATGTAGTATAAGTAATACCATTACGCCCCATGATGAACACTGCACTCATGTGTTCTGAGACACAAGGTTGCATGATACCATGCTGGGACCATGTGTATGCTTCCCAGTCACAAAGCAACAATATCATCACACACATTGCCCCAGACCTGTAGGGAACTTCATAAGTGCCTCTCACAAATCAGCTGTATAGTCGCACAAACTGCGCCATACCTGTAATAAACATAGCTGGTGGCCCTGTGGGCAACCCAGGAAGCATCTGCATCATCCTGCACTTGCCCCAGCCATGTATTGGACTTTGTAAGTGGCCCTGCAGGATACTAATGAAGCAGCATAAATGAGAACAGTGTTTATCATGGGGTGTAACAGTATTCCTTATACTATGTTATTTATTTATCATGTGAAAACATATGTTTGAAATCTGGATTGAGCTTTGCCATTGTTAGGTGAGGTCCATGGGGGTAGGCAGAGATAGGGTTCGAAAACCCTAACATCACAGTTCCTTACTTTTGGCCCTTTAAGAAGATATCCTAAGTTTTGCATTAACAAAATTCTTTGCAATAAAGTTTCTTTCTTTTTGGGATAGATAGGGCCATCAGCAAAGCAACTGAAGCTGCATCATGCCACAGATTGTGCCAGATCTGCAGCGGACTTCTGGCGTGACCTTTATTGCACCAGATCCATGTCAGACATCACAAGTGGCCCAAAGCAGCTACATGTTCACAGACATTGCTCTACAAAGCCATATAGATTTTTTTGCTTTTGAGACTGTGTCACAAAAGTGAGGTTATTTTTTACAGAATTGGGTGTGTGAGACCTGTTTCATGAGTCACTTCAGCCAAATTTCATTTATATTTAAAAAACAAAACTATTTTTTTAACAAAAAAATACTTGGGGCCAGTTATTGAAAATGGCACAAAAGTGGAGTGCAAAGGTCCGCACTGTGCTTACATCTGACTTGGGGGTTGCTATATTCAATCGTATAGCACATCAGCAGTATCCTGCTAAATATCAGCACATGTCAGAGCAGCATAAAGTCCTATTGTGCTGCCCCAACATGGACCTGGGCTGTATCCTGCCCATAGGGAACTGTATCCCCAGATCAGCTAGTGCCAGGATCCTGGGATGTGATATTCAGTCGCAAAATGCAAATGAGCCCATTGGGCATGCAAGGTGCTAAAGGGCCATATGCATGCCCATTATGGGCTCATTTGCCGGGGAAGTGGTGGCAGATTTGTGCCTGTCCCATGGTCACCTGCCACATCAGTCATGGTGGTGATCAGCTCCCACACACACTCTGAACACCTGTCCCTGCAATGCAAATGTACTCCCTGGTGTTTAGTGGCTTCCTTGCTCTCTGATCACCCATCCACGTATAGATCTTGTGTTCCCTGGAGTCTAGTGACAACACCCACCCTCTGATCACTGTCTCTGTATAGCTCTTGGTTTCCCTTGTGGCCTGTGGCACCCTCCTGCCCTTCAATCACCCTTCCCTGTATAACTCTTGGTTTCCCTGGTGTCTTGTGGCACCCCTCCACCCTCCAATCATCCATCTCTGTATAGTAAGTGTTTTCCCTGGTGGCTAGTGTTACCCCACTGCCCTCTGATCACCCACCCCTGCATAGCTATTGGTTTTCCTAGTGTCTAGTGGCAACCCATGCCCTCCAATCACCGGTTCCTGTATAGTGCATGTTTCTGTGGTGTCTGGTGGCATGCCGTTGCCTTCCAGTCATCATCCTGGCTGGTGTCATGGTGCCCTGGTGTCTAGGGGCCCCCCACCCTCTAACCCCTGGCCCAAAATGCATAGGTAGTCCCTAGTGTCTAGTGGTACACCCATGCACCAAGCATGCATCCTGGTGCCACCTCAAAGTCCCCAGTGGCTAGCAGCCCCTCCACACTGCCCGCACTGAGCCTAATGAGTCTGAAGGGAGTACAAGGGGTGAGAATGGTGCAGAAATGGACACAAGTCCCTTTACACAAGAAAGGGTCCTGAAGGAACTGGAAGTAATAAGAGCTGATAAAGCAATGGGGCCAGATGGGGTGCACCCCAGGGTCCTTAAAGAACTAAGAGAGGTGGTGGCTGAACCTCTGGCTATCCTGTTCAGCCAATCACTGGAAACAGGGGAGGTACCCAAAGACTGGAGGACAGCAGATGTAGTCCCCTTATACAAAAGTGGGAACAAAGAGGAAGCAGGGAACTACAGACCAGTCAGCCTCACCTCGGTAGTGGGAAAGATCATGGAAGCACTACTGAAGGAGAGTTGGTGGAACATCTGGTTGTCAATGGACTACAGGACCCAAGGCAGCATGGTTTCACCAGGAGGAGGTCATGTCAGACCAACCTCATTGAATTTTTGACTGGGTGACTAGGGAGGTGGATCAGGGAGGCAGTGGACATGGCCTATCTGGACTCAGCAAGGCCTTTGACACTGTGCCATAGAAGACTATTACACAAACTGGGGAATATGGGTGTGGGCAGGACAGTAGTGTGGTGGGTAGGTAACTGGCTGGGTGGCAGGACACAGAGGTGGTGGTAAATGGCTGTCCTCCACAGAGGAAGAGTAACCAGTGGGGTACCACAGGGATCAGTGCTGGGACGGGTCCTATTCAACATCTTCATCAGTGACATTGCACAGGATCTAGAAGGCAGAATTTCACTGTTACGCTGATGACACAAAGCTCTGTAACAGAGTAGACACCAGAGGGTGTAGACAGAATGAGAAGGACCTGCAGAAACTTGAAGAATGGTCAAGGGTTTGGCAGTTGAAATTCAATGCAAAGAAGTGCAAGATAATGCATATGGGGCACAAAAACCCTGGCACAATATATCAGTTGGGGGTGAGGATATAGCATGCACCAAGCAGGAAAGGGATCTTGGGGTTGTCATCTCTGATGACCTCAAGGTGAGGAAACAGTGTGACAAGGCATCAGGTAAAGCAAATAGGATGCTGGGATGTATAGGCAGGGCATCACCAGCAGGAAAAGGGAGGTCATAATTCCGCCTATACAAGACACTAGTGAGGCCCCACCTGGAGTACAGTGTACAGTTCTGGAGACCATAACCTACGTAAGGACATAGACAGGGTAGAGAGAAGGTTCAGAGGAGGGCAACAAAGATGGTGCATGGGTTGCATCACAAGTCCTAAGTGAAGACAGGTTGAAGGAACTGAACATGTACTCCCTGGAGGAGAGGAGGAGAGAGGGATATGATAGAGACATACAAGTATCTTACGGGAGGAACAGGGTGCAGGAAAACACTATTTTAAGTGAAAAGATGTTTCAGGACTAGAGGGCATGGGATGAAGTTGGAGGGAGGACGATTCAGAGGAAACATGAGAAAGAATTTCTTCACAGAGCGGGTGGTGGACAAGTGGAATACCCTGCCAGAGGAAGTGATGGGGGCTGAAACAATCACGGGATTTAAGAATGCATGGGATAGACATAAAGGAATTCTAGAGGGCAGGGGTAAGGGGAAACAGACTTCTAGGAAAACAAACTGAACTTACAAGCTCAAATGGGCAGACTAGGTGAGCCATAGGCCCTTATCTGCCGACACTGTCTATGTATCTATGCATCACCCAGCCACCCCTCCCATACCTATGACAGTGGTGCCATGCAGAGAGCCTGATATAATGACTGGCGCAGCCCTCCTCCCTCTCACCTCCTTGGCCAGCTGCCATATGGGATGACAGGGAGCATGTGTACAGTATACTGTATACTGTGTCATCAAATATACACAAAGTTGGATGTGTAAATACACAGATTGTTATTAGGGCCTTTAATGAACTTGAAAAAGTTGCCATAAGAGTTTGGAGATTATATTGGCAGAAAAAAGTATGGAAGCCTATGTCCAGGTGAACAGAGTACTGAGGGGATTACGATTTTTGAAGCTACCATCAGCTGGAAGGGACAGAACCCACTTTATGCAGAGATGGGAAGAGATTTTACAAAAGGTATCAACTAATTTAATTAAACTAATAGTAGAGGATGGAGATGAAATCTCACAAGAGGTACTTAAGGAGATGCAAATAAAAGAAGACCAAGTGGACCATGTTATAGAGTACCCAGAGTTTTTACAGTTCAGTGCACAATTGAATGAGACAACAGAAGTCTATGAGAAAAAGGCTAAGCAGCTTACAATGACCAAATTTACACATGACACTACAGCATATGAGTTTAAGAGGGTGTTCAATTGGAAGCACAGTGTTACCAGTGACAACAACACCAGTCCCCCTCATCACAGGAAAGTTATGAAAAACCCTAACAGACATGTCCTTGAATACAGCATGGGTCCCAATGACTCCGAGGGAGAAAAAGCTGCAAATAATACTCAGCAACCTTTTGAAGTACAATCTCCTCCTGGCCCTGATTCAGATCTCAAGAGGAGCAAATGCAAGATTTTATTCAGACCAGATTATTGGGACAGAAGCAGATGAAGACATGGAGAGGATGATGGAAGAAGAACAGAAATTGAGGAAGGGGAGTACTGGGGTCAATGTAAAAGGAGAAGACAGGAATACTGCATGGTAAGAACATTTCTAACAGAACATTAATAGAGACAGAGATTAAAGTTTTGGAGAAAGAATTGTCTTACAAACTGTACCTACTACATCTGTGAAAGAATTTGACTGTTTTGTGGACATCAATCGGTTTGCCAGAAATTTAATTTATAGTATTTTTTCTCTAAGGACAGTTAGGGATATGAAGAACAACCAAAAGAAAGGGGAAGAGATATTTTCAAAAATCGCTCCACATTTTATCCACTTTTAGTACCAGCTATAGATACTTTTTAAAAATGTTGTGAAACAGATCTCCAGGAGCTTTTCAATTAAGGCTTTGATAAAAAAAATTGTGTCTGCACAGTTCTTTTCATGGAACTGGATGTTTAGGGTTTTTACTAAGTCACAGTTTGTGTACAGAATGCTACTTATGAGTTGTTGACCTATTAGAACCTTGCTTAGAGTTCTGCGCACAAACAATGACATCGATAAAACTCCAGTTCACAGGTTCCATGAAGAGAACTGTAACAGGATGCTGCTCATAAAAACTAAACAATGAAAAATGCAGTTTTCAAATGACTTTTTGTTCAGGTACAGTTTAATAAAGATACTTTAGGGAAATTAATATTTCTGAAAATAAGAAATTTAAGAATTTTATTTCTGCAGTCCTTTGTATAATTTTTACCTGTCTGTTGTACTGAAATGTCTTGACGTGGAACCTATGTAAAGATCTCTGAGCTCAAATGGTTTTCTGAGTACTGAATAAATAAATAAATAAATAAATATGGAATTCTCTGCCTCGACAGCTATGGGAGTGCAGGACAGTGGGGAGCTTTAAGCAGGCACTGAAGACTTTCTTATGGGGCAAAGCTTTTCCTGAATTTCTGTGATTTTATTGCTATTTATTGAATTTCTTGAATTTTTATGTATCTGTGATGCACCTGGATATTATAAAAGGCACTCTATTAAATAAAGTTATTATTATTATTAATAAATAAATAAATAAATAGCTGTGAGTTAGAAATTATTTCATGTCCTCTTTAAGGTATTCACAGAAACAGAGAGAGAGAGAGAGAGAGAGAGGGGCATACAGCTTGACCACAGGTCTATCTAGCCACCCCCCTAATATCCTAACCCTCATATTCACTGTTATTCTCTGCAAAGCGCAAGTATAAAATCTTGTACATTAGTTAGCTTTAGAGCTGCTTCCTGCAAGTAATCTGGGAAAGTTGATGGAGACCATTCTGAAGGAGAGGTTGATAACCTTTCTCGATAGCAATGGGCTGCAGGATAAAAGTCAGCATGGGTTTTTCACGGGAAGGTCTTGCCAAACTAACCTGATCGACTTCTTCGACTGAATCACGAGGGTGGTTGATGAAGGCCATGCTGTGGATGTCCTGTATCTAGACTTCAGCAAGGCTTTTGACTCTGTGCCACAGAGGAGGTTAATGAGCAAGCTGAGGGACATGGGGGCGGGGGAAAAACTGGTGGTGTAGGTTGAGAACTGGTTGCACGGCAGACAGCAGAGGGTAGTTGTAAGAGGGGAGACATCCCAGCCATGGCCAGTAATGAGTGGTGTACTGCAGGGTTCAGTGTTGGGCCCTGTTTTGTTCAATATCTTCATTGCAGACTATTTCAGAGGGGGTCAAGAGTAAGATCTGCCTGTTCATGGATGGCACTAAGATTTGTGCAAAAGTGGATAATGAGGAATTGAGGCAGGCACTTAGAGAGGATCTAGCTAAACTCAAACACTGGTCTAGGGAGTGGCAGTTGGGGTTTAATGCTAAGAAGTGCAAGGTCATGCACCTTGGAGCCAGAAATCCCAGGAGCAGCTACTGGGTGGGGGGAGTGCAGGTAATATCTTCAGAGGAGGAAAGGGACCTGGGGGTAATAGTCACAGGGGACATGAAGGTATCAGCACAGTGTACAAGGGCAGCAGCAAGGACAAATAGGATGCTGGGGTGCATTGCTAGAGGGATCACCTCTCGAAAGGGGGAGGTCATCCTGCCATTGTATAGATCACTGGTGAGACCACACTTAGAGTGCTGTCTACAGTACTGGTGCCCATACCTCAAAAAGAATGTGAGATTACTGGAGGGGGTGCAGCATAGGGCAGTTCCATGTGATAATAGAGCTTACAAAATAGCGATCGTCAAAATAGCGACTGCCATTGCCAATAGCAGCTACTACTACCTTTTCCTTCAACTGCTGTTTTTTACATGATTACTTGATATAAATGCAGGGGACTGTGCCCCCCACAGCCCCCATCTTAAAGATTCTAACACCACGCTGCTCATTGATTCCGGAGAGAATTACATATTTAGAACACCGTTATTAGGAGTCGCTATTCTGTGTCATTCGCTATTTTGCAGTAGCTATTATGATGGGATACTGCATAAGGCTACGAAATGATCATGGGACTAGGGGAGTTGCCATACAAGGAAAGGTTGAAGGAGCTCAACATGTACTCATTGGAAGACAGAAGGGTAAGAGGGGACATGATAGAGACCTATAAGTACTTGAAATGCATAAACAGTCAGGGAGGGAAGATTGTTCTGCTTAAAGGTGGGAAGGGTCACTAGGGGGCACAGTTGGAAGGGGGAAGGTTTAAGAGGGAGATGAGGAGGCACTACTTCACAGATAGAGTTGTGGCAGGTTGGAATGCACAGCCAGAGGAGTTAAACATTTGAAGGACAGTGGATAGCTTTAAGTGGGGTTAGGATAGAGCCAAAGGCAGGGTTAGTACAGACAAAAACACAAAAGGGGGAAGGACCAGGAAAAGGAGGAAGGAAGAGGTTTGGGTGGGGGTGGGGCAACTGTAGTGATATGAAGCTAAGAGCTGCACAATCAGGCAGACTTAATAGACCTGTTGGCCTTTTTCCTGCCAGCAATTTCATATAATTATATGATTAATCACTAGGTTTTCAAAATAATATTTCTTGGTATTACACCTTGACATAACTCCCCTGTCGTCACAGTAGCAGCAGACATGAAAGTAAATGTCAAAACAATGGATGCAGTACAACTTGAACTATGATAAGATGAGGCCAGATGCACTGTCATACAGCTCTCCAGGTGATTAAGAAGGATGTCCTGGTCACGGTGTCAAATATTATAGTTAGATCATAGAGGGGGAAGAAGAATGAATGTGCTTGGGTCACTGGCAAAGAGGAGGCTGTTCACAACATGGAGGCATACGGCAGGTTATAACATGACAGGTGATGAAACAGTTAAGACAAGATTTGTTGGAGGATTGTACTGAAAAAAGTAAGGTTGGAGATGGGTTGGGATTCGAACAATGTGAGGGTGTTTTGTTGGATGGGAGATGGAAGCACTTTTAAAGGGTTCTGGGCATAAACATAGCAACTGGATTATAATTGTTTTGGAGTGTGCTAAGGAACATGTGTGAAATAAATCAAGTGCGGTGACTGACTAAACCACTAGTTCAGCTCTGTAATTATATGACCATAATTACACACCTTCACTTCTTTCAAAGTGCCGGCCTCAGTACCTTAGAAAACCAATAAAATATTACAACACAGCTGTAGGGAGTGCAGCAAGAGTGCTGTACTGGGTAGAGATATATAAAATCAGCTATTTACTGTACTCACAATGCCCCACAATGTCAATCGGCAAAAGTCTGTTACATTTCTGTGCTCACTACAGAAATAGAAGACTACATTTCTCAGGAAATATTGTCAGTAACACAGTGTACCCACAATGCCTTACTTTGTAAATCAACATGATTGCATCTCTCAGTAAAGAAATATAAAAAGAGTTATTCACTGCACCCACAATTCCTTGCTTTGCAATGCACCTCTTGGTAAGGAAAATGTAAGCAAACTTTATACTGTACCCACAATGCCTTGCCATCTAAATCAACGTATGAGGTGCTATAGTGCTGTAACTGCTACCAAAATAGGAGACTGCATCTCTCAGTAAAGAAAATTTAAATCACCTTTACTCTCCACCCCAAATTCCATATTTATAGTTACAAAAAGGGACTCCTTCATAAGTGCTATTATGATTTTTTCCTTATTTTACCAATTGAACAATTTTTGTACACATTATAAGCTATAAAGCACTTCAGGGTTTTTTATTATAGTCAATAATTGCACTTCTCTCTTGGGATCTCGGGAAAGCGCCTTATGACACTCTTGAGAGACATGTGATTATTCACCCCATATATCACATGCCCTGTCACGCCTTATTGCTTACTTGTTGATTTATTAATTTATTTAAAAATTTACTTCAACTGGGATGACCCTGTGAGATGCAGCATCTTATTTTCATGGGGGTCAGTGGGAGGAGAGAGCAGTCACTAGATTAACATAGTCTAGCAGGAGTAGTTGCATACAGGCTAAAATACTGTATACACAGGAAAAAACAAACTGTGAAGGGAAGTACTGTACATCCAAACAGTAATCAAAGTAAGCTACCAAAGTCGGGTCACAGCAAACAAAGAGCACAGACATTGTTCTGTAACTTGATCATAGTTGTGGAGTGGGAGATTCTGGAGCAAAACAATTACAGGGAGTTCTAAGGTGGCTGGAAAAACTGAACTTGAACACGTGCAAGCTAACAGCATTCCTCAGCTGGAAAGGGAGTTTGTGCTAGATGTCTGGTGCTGCAAATGCAAAGCCAGATTCAGTTCATCATCCTAGGAAGTGAGTAGGTAAGTAGTTCTGTTGAGTGGAATGAGTGGGCACTACTTAACTGTGTGAGGTGGGCAGGGAGATCACATGATCATTTAAACCCTGAGGAACACCAGGTCGAAGATTCACCATGACTCTGCGGGCTTTTGACCCTAATGTTGCGTTTCCTTACTTTTGTAGCTTTAAGCTTTAACCCTAAAAAATAATACATACCCCCATAATGTAACTTACCATAAAAATCAAGGTTGGTTCTGCGTTAAGCAGGAATGCATGGTGAAGAAAGACCTCTCACACACAATCTGATGGGGGGGGGGAACACAAGGCACAGGCACGTTTCATCCTACACAGGACTCACTAGTGTGCCCTGTCTGTATTACACCCCAAGAGAAATGAGCCGGTGCTAATGTGGTCTTATGTGTTTGGGGCATGGTGAGCCCAAAATAAGAAAAAGACAAAGAGCCTCAGCACAAAGGCACTGAGGCCACGTTACCAAAAAAGAGCACTGGCAACAAAATTAAGCTTTAAAGAAATACAAAGTCACACATACCCCCAATGCAAAGCATCATGGGAATATATATATATATATATATATATATATATATATATGTATGTATATGCCATACCTGTGAGGATAAAAAAAGGCAAATATTTTCGATATTCTCAGGGTGGTCAGACCTGCAGTGAGGATATCGCATTTATCCTCACTGTAGGTAAATTTATCCACACAGTAGGTAGAGATCGGCTCATTCGGAACTCATTTGTATATTCAGCTGCAGTAGCAGTAGTAACTGTGTTCAAATGCAAATAACTTTAAAATGAAAAATGATACCATGGTACTGTGAGCACGAAAGTTGTTTAGCACAAAAATATCTACAAAATGAGTGGTGTTTCATTTATGGATAACTTTTATTTTTTTATATAATTAGCTGAAAAACAACAAAAAGTGCATTTTTTTCATTTTGTTCGACGAACAAATGTGAATAACTTTAAAACGCAAAATGATAGCATGGTACTGCGAGCAAGAAAGTTGTTCAGCACAAAAATATCTACAAAATGAGTGGTGTTTTATTTATGACTAACTTTTATTTTGTTATATAATAAACAAAAAAACAGCAAAAAATGCTATTTTGTTTTACTTTTTCGACAAACAAATGCGAATAACTTTAAAATGAAAAATGATATTATGGTACTATGAGCATGAAAGTTGTTCAGCACAAATATATCTACAAAATGAGTGGTGTTTCATTGATATATACCTTTCAGTTTTTTTTATGATTAGCAAAGAAACTGCAGAAAATTCAATTTTATTCACTTTTTGCAACAAACAAATGCATATACCTTTAAAATGAAAAACAGTAGCATGGTACTTTGTGAAAAAAGTTGATCAGGACAAAAATACCTACAAAATGAGTGGTGTTTCATTTATAGATTTCTTTTAGATATTTTATAATCGGCAAAAAATGGCAACAATTTACTTTTATTTTCACTTTTTTGGAGGTCTGACATAAATGGAATACACAACCTCCCTGCTGGAAATATTGTCAATATTTATTGTTCTTGTGCCAGTTGACCTGATAAGATCACTCGTGGCTTCGCCACTCGTGATGTTATCGGGTCAATTGGCACTCAAACAAAAAATATCAACAATATTTGCAGTAGGGGTTATGTATATATATATATATATATATATATATATATATATATTTATATTTATTTATTATAGAGGTGCAGTCGCACCTCTATAGTTAGGGTTGAGGCAGTTTAATGTTAAACCCCAAATTTTGTACCTTAATAATTTTGCAACCATTTAACGGATTTGCATGAAATTTTGTATGCGCTGTCCTGTGGGGTAGATCTCTTGATTTGCTAATATTTGTTTTGATCAGATATGCAGATTTTGCACAGCGCATAGAGAAAAAAGTGTGTTTTTTCAAATTTGTTTGCCAATTTTTCCTGAATTGTCCTCATCATCCTGCACCCACACTGTTTTGAATTTTAGCCTGAAATCTTCAGGGTAGAAAGAGCTTACCCTAAGGAACAAGCTAACATTAGTTTGGAGAAAGATTATTATTCTGATCCAAAGTTTTTCAATTTTGACAATTTCAGTTCTGAGCATGCTCAGTTCAGTCTTTTGGATAGATGCATAGCTGTGAACAAGGATTTCGTCTCACAAATGGGGATTTTGACAGCTCACAAAAGGAGATTCAATAAATCCCCATTCGTGAGAGAAAAAATTCTCCGTACGTGAGCCGCCATCTTGTTTTCACTTTTAGCCCATAAGAAAATGTTGCTACTTGCCCCATGGATATATTTTGTGAAAACAAATGCATGGGTTTTGTTCAGGGCAATGCCCTCTACAAAACCATGTATTTGGTTTCCATCAGATAATTAAAAGAAGGCCATTTTTTATTTGAAAATCCCCATTCATGACTCGCTTCCATTCCCCGTTCGTGAGGTGTCCAAATCCCTGTTTGTGAGCTGATCCCCATTTGTGAGCTGTCAAAATCCCTGTTCGTGAGATAAAGACCAGATGGCCATATCTCACGAACAGGGATCGGCTTGAAAACCGGGATTTTGACAACTGACGAATGGGGATTCAGCTCGTGAACGGGGATTTCGACACCTCACGAACGGGGATCATAAAAAAAATCATTATTCATGATCTGATAAAATCCCCATTCATGAACTGTCAAAATCCCCATTCATGAGATGAGGACCAGATGGCCCTATGTCACGAACAGGAATCCCCATACGTGAGCTGTCAAAATCCCCATTCGTGAGCTGATCCCCATTCGTGAGCTATCAAAATCCCTGTTCGTGAGATGAAGACCAGATGGCCCTATCTCACGAACATGGATTGCCTCACAAATGGGGATTTTGTTACCTCATGAACAGGGATTCTGCTCACCAATGGGGATTTTGACAACTTACCAACAAGGATTTGTAAAACTTTGTCAGTTCACTGCTAAGAAACATTAAGGACTTTGGCTTGAAATTTGCAGGGTGGAAAGGGGGTTTCCCACAGATGTGACATATGCTGGTTTGGTGTGAAAACTTGCATTGGTTACATACTTATGACATTCCAAAGTTGAGAAATTTCCCATAGGATAACACTGCGGCACCCATGACACCTTTTGGTGCCCGTATCTCGAAAACAAAGCGAGATACTGATTTTCTTTGCTATCCTCTGCTTAGATCACCTTCAGGTGATCAAAGCTGTAGAAACAAGTTTGGAAATCATATATTACATCAGCAGTGGAATTGTTTTCCTACTTCCTACGGTTACAGAGATATTGGCAAATTAGTGTCACAAGGGTTCCAAGGGTGCCTTTTCAGCGCATTTGGGTGCCCATATCTCATAAACAATGTGAGATATGGATTTGGTCAACGTATCTCTTGTGATGGTCTCGCTGTCATGATTCCAGTGACACTTGAATTTTTTTTTCTAGCTGCTACGGTTGCTGAGATATTGGCAAATTAGTGTTACAAGGGCTCCTTGCCCTATAGGGCTGCTGTATGGCTCCGTAATTATATGTCAGTGGGATTGCAGATCCCACAGATACATATCTTTATGCAGAAATGGGCAGCTTGGTGGGTGCGCGGGGTCCGAAAGACCTCATGCTCCCCCAACACATGCTATTTACTAGTTATATAACACTTTTTCAAAGTAAGGAAATTAATTGCAAAAAACTTCATTAATGCATCAGTTAGGGTTAAACTGACAAATGTGGGGAAAGGAGATGTTAGGGTAGAGCCTCCAACCCCCCCACTACCCCACACCCCATCCTCCAGTGACCGACAGATGACAGGGAGTGCCATGGGGTCATGAGGCCAAAGTATCACCCCATTCTCCTGTACTGTAGCATGTCAACTTGTTTACATATCAAATAGGGTGAGAGTTGAGCCTTATGATCCCATGGCATACCCTTGCATCTGTCGGTCTGTGCAGGATGGGGTGGTGGTGGTGGTGGTGGGTTAGAGCTCAAGCCTAACATCATATATAGATAATATATATATATATATATATATATATATATATGCTCATTGTAACAAACTTTTGTTTAATGCATCAGTTAGAGTTAAAGCAACAAAAGTGGGAAATGAGGCATTTGGGCTGAGCCCTCAACCCACCCACCACCCCATCCTCCACAGACCGACAGACGCGGGAGGGTGCCATGGGGTTGTGAGGCCTAACTCTCACCCCATTTCATGTGTAAACAGGTTGACATGCTACAGTAATGGAATGGCATGAGAGTTAGCCTCACAACCCCATGGCACACCCCCGCCTGTCGGTCTGTGGAGGATAGGTGGTGGGTGGTAAAGTTAGGGGCTCAAACCCTAGTGTCTAATTTCCCACTTTGTAGCTTTAACCCAACTGATGCATTAAACAAAGTTTTTGCAATTAATTTTACTTTTGAAAAGTATAATATATAGCTAGGAAATAGCATGTGTTAGTGGAGCATGGGGCCCCCACCAAGCTGCCCATCTGTGCATAATCATATGCATCTGTGGGAGCATGGGCCCTTCGGGCCCTGCACTCCCACTTACCGATAGGTACGGAGCCATGCAGAAGTCCTATAGGGCAATGCACCCCGTAGCACTAATTTGCCAATATCTCGGGAACCGTAGTAGCTAGGAGAAAAATTCAAGTTTTGATGTAATCATTATAGCGTGACAGCCACACAACATAAATCAACCTAATCTGTATCTCGTATAGTTTATGAGCTATGGCCA
The DNA here is from genome assembly GCA_016271365.2 of Neoceratodus forsteri. Classification (NCBI taxonomy): domain Eukaryota; kingdom Metazoa; phylum Chordata; order Ceratodontiformes; family Ceratodontidae; genus Neoceratodus; species Neoceratodus forsteri. The sequence goes on from CM028130.1 coordinate 1,237,863,501, forward strand.
CAGAAAAACACTGAAAATGCACCCTTGGAACCCTTGTGACACTAATTTGCCAATATCTCATTAACCATGCAACCTATGAAAAAAAATCCACTGCACGTGTAGTCTATAGTTTCCAATCTTGTCCTAGTCGGTGATCTAAGCCACCAGTAGCAAAAAGTCTGTATCTCACTTAGTTTCCGAGATATGGGCGGTGAAATGTGCAAAGGGCACCACAATGTTATCCTATGGGAAACATCTCAACTTTGTGATGGCATATCTATGGATCTGCTTAATTTCCCAACACCTAAACAGCATAATTCACACCTGTAGGGCATCCCCTCAATACCCTGAAAATTGCAAGTACAAATAACAAATTGTTAATAACAATGCAATGGCAAAGTTTCTACATGTTAAAAAATTCCTAGTCCATGAGGTAGCAAAATTCCCGACCATCAGATCAATCCCCATTCATGAGGTAGCAAAATCACCATCTGCAAGAAATCCTTGACTGTCAGATTTTAGTCATCTTGTCCCTAAGTGACGGTCAAGGATTTTGCTGCCTCATGAAAGAGGATCGGCTGGCAGACTAGGATTTTGACAGCTCATAGACTGCAATTTTGTTAACTGATGAAAGAGGATTTAAAAAAACAATCCTGGTCCTTGAGCTTGACCATGAGACCAATCCTAGTCCATCAAATAGACATGTAAATCTTGGAGTGAACTGAGCATGCTCAGAACTCAGAAATTAAAAATTAAATAACTTTGGAATGGATGAATATTTTTTTACCATACCAATGCTGGATTGTTTCTTGGCCAAAACTTTTTCTACGTTCCAAATTTCAGGCCAAAAGACCACACTGTGTGGTTGCAGCGCCATGGGCAAAAAAGTGTCAAAAGTGGCAAAAAATGTGTTTTTTAGCATTTTACTGTGCAGAAACTGGAAGTCCAACTAAAACACAACTTGGTAAATCAAGAGATCTACCACACACACAACACCATGCATTCCAAATGTCATGCAAATCTGTTGAATGGTTGCAAAGTTATTAACACTCAAAAATTGTATATATATTATAGAGGCACGAGCACGCCTCTATAGTTAGGGTTGAGTAAGCAGTTTAATATAAAACCTGTGACAACAGCATATGCTGCCTGCCTGGATGGCAGCCCCTCCATCATGCCTGGCTAACTGACCAGCTGGATGGTGATATAGTGACCCTTCATACCCAATGGTGACACAGCACTGATTTGTTGTTATGCTGCAGCAATACCACATACCCTAAATGTCTGGTTCACGGTGTGCCACATCTCAAGCCAAAAATGAAACAGCTCTGAACTCAGCTGGTATTGTAATGGCCCCACACCACACCCTCTTCACAGTAACTGACAGTGATTACCCAACCCGCCCCACTTTCAACTCCTTCCTAGCCCTGAACCACCTCTGTGAATGACACTTCCCTACACAGCACTACTATGACCAACAGCACAATACAGAAAGTTACTATAGTGTATAATGGAATGCTGTTAAGCATAAAAAATGATTACTGCAACAAGTTTGTTATGCTGCAGTAAGCACGTCATTGCCTCTGTTATGCTGCAGTAGCTACGTAGGTATTGCAGCATGACAGCTTGAAACTAACGTGCATGCTGTCACAGTTCAGATCAGCCATGCAGTTGCTGCAGCTGACAGCTCGAAAGTGTCACTGTCAAAATTTAACTCCTCACAATGTCAGTCGCGATCGTTTCACGCAAGTTAACAGACAGAGAAAAATTAATAAAAGCACAAGAAAACCAGAGAACCATTAAAAAAACTCAAAGTGACCTAAGATTATTTAAAAGCTATTTAACAGAATCAGAAGAAATATGGTCAATCACAAGCATACCTGTTGAAGAGCTAGATAAGCTGGTAGCTGAGTTCATCTTCAGGTTGGAGCGCAGCGATGGTTCAAACTATGAGCCTAGCACTATTAGAGGGATAATCGGGAGCATCGCCCGCCACCTGGTGAAAGAAAAATACAATCACTCGATGTTTCATGGCAACACATCAGACTTTAAAGAAACTTTAGTGACTTTACAGGCAAAGCAAAAGTTAAAAAAAAAATGGGAAAGGGTAACAAACTGAACTGAGCAGAAGCCCTTTCCCCGAGTGACATAGACCAGCTTTATGACAGCTGTACTTTGGGGCTCCAAAATGCAATCTCTCTGGTAAATACAGTTTTCTTCAACAATGGTCTGTTTTTTGCCCTACGAACATTGGAGCAGTATTCGTTAAGATGGGGGAACCTACATCTGATACCTGACTCTGAAGGGCATCAGTTTTTAGAGCTATACGAGAGGCAGACTAAAACAAGGAGCGGTGAAAACCCTAGAGATATTCGAGCAGTCAGGCCACAAATGTACGAGAATGTGAGCAACCCACAAAGATGTCCTGTGGCTGCTTTCATAGCCTATAGAAACCAGCGCCCAGACAGAATGATGCTGGATGACTCTCCATTTTATCTAGCCCCAAATCTGAATCTTTAACCCGGTCTATCTAAGTGGTACCGCTCCATGCCCATTGGAGAGAATAAAATCAGAGCCATGGTAAAAAAAAAAATGAAGCTCCAGGTAGGTTTGCCAGACATTAAGTGATTAACGAACCACTCGACTTGCAAACTTGCGATTCAGATGCTCGTTGACAGCAATGAACCCCCAAACGAGGTACAACAAATATCTGAAAAAAAAAAACAAAGAAAGCACTGCACCAGCCACCAGATTCAATGTCAATAAAAACGTTTATTACTCACAGTGATAGAGTAGCTAAAAACATTTGAACAATGTCACGCAGGATAACAAATGTGCTCACACCACTCAGGCCTGACTTGTTTCATGCATGCGCGCTTCCTCAGTGATGGCCATTTCCAGACACCTGTGCAAATAAATAGCGAAAAAGTTAAAGTGACAGCACATCTTATCCTAAGGTGTACAAAGAAATGGAAAACTACATAAGTGATATAGGACATTTCATTTATTGCTTTTTCTTAGAATATGTGGTTTATACCATCATAAATTAAGACTAAAAGTCTAATTTAAATTAAAGCTGTATTGTGCCCATGTTGCTTTATTTTGCTGGAGACGTTTATGCTACCCTTATAGCAAAGAAGCAGGCATCAAACTACATGCATTGTAGTGTTCCAACAGATGTTCTTCACTCTGTGGATGAATCGTATAGAGAAAGTTATTACCATCTTTTTTTCTTTTCTCTTATTTACTTCCAGAATAAACAATTATCAGGGATCCAAGTCACACCCTCAGTGACAACTATTTTCTTAAAAAAGGGGTAATGTCAAAAGAGTCATTAAGGCCCGGGACTTTTAATGCTCCCAGATGATATATCCAGAAGGTCTCTCTGCTCAGAATTTTATTACCCAAGTTTCCTACTCTGGGGCCCAAACTGACTCTATCCCTAGAAATAAAAAACTATGAGATCTGTCACCTTGATGTTGTAAAAGGTGTCTAGACAGTGCATTTTTTGTATTACCACATCGAATGTCACTAAGGTGCTCGCCTATTCTCAACTTAAGTGCTCTGGTGGACATTCCCACATAGAAGGCATCACACATGGATTCTGCCCTATATATGATGCCTACAGTAGAACAATTGATGAACTGATGTACCTACATACTGTTTATCTGCATTCACTGATGAGAACTCTACTCCTTTCATTATCACTGAACAATGTTTACAGTGGCCACAAGGGTGGCAGCCTCGGGGGTAACCAAGAAGCAGTGTGCTTGACTATGGGCTGCAGAGAATGGACCAAAATGTCCAAAATATTTCTACCACATTTAAATACTGTCCTGGGTAACCTCTGTGTTTCTTTTGCTAATGCTGAGTTGGTAGTTAGTATGTGCCAGTTGTTCTCAATTATTTCTTTCACCTTACCTGAGTTAACTCCATAAGTAGTTATGAAGTTCTTCTTTATATCAGGCAATGGTTGTTTTCCTTTATACACTAACAGAGAACAACGTGGCATAGACCGAGTATCCCATTCAGCTTTGTTTACCAGGGCAGTACTTTAACCTCTATTACAAAAACGATTAGTCATCTCCACAGCATGCATTTCAAAATCGGATATAGTCCCGGGCCTTAATGACTCTTTTGACATTACCCCCTTTTTAAGAAAATAGCTGTCACTGAGGATGTGACTTGGATCCCTGATAACTGTTCATTCGTGAAGGAAGTAAGAGAAAAGAAAAGAAGATGGCAATAACTTTCTTTATACGATTCCTCTACAGAATGAAGAACATTTGCTGGAACACTGCAATTCATGTCGTTTGATGCCTGCTTCCTTGCTATAAGGGTAGCATAAACATCTCCAGCTGAAATAAAGCAACATGAGCACAATACAGATTTAATTTAAATTAGACTTTTAGTCTTAATTTATGATGGTATAAGCCACATATTCTAAGTAAAAGCAATATATGAAATGCATTTTACTTATAATATATTTTTCCATTTCTTTGTACACCTTAGGATAAGATGCACTGTCACTTTAACTTTTTCGCTATTTATTTACACTAGTGTCTGGAAATGACCGTACCTGAGGAAGCGTGCATGAGCGAAGCTGGTCAGGCCTGAGTGGTGTGAGCACATTTGGTATCCTGCGTGGCATTTTTCAAAGGTTTTTATTTACTCTAACACTGTGAGTAATAAACTTTTTTACTGGCATTGAATTTAATGGCTGGTGCAGTGCTTTCTTTGTTTTTTTGGTTACGGTCATGGCACTGGCACAGCTGGACACCGAGCCATTTTTCTTGGTTGGGACAACAAATATCTGCCCACAAATCTCTACAATCAATAAATAATGATAGCGTACTGTCAGAGTGTAAACAGAAGCGTATGAGCACAATTGTCACCGGCAACATAAAAAGATTCAACCAACTGTCCACCTCAACATCTTCTGAAATTGTGGCACTACAACTGGAACAGGCACGTAAAGAAAGTCCTGCACATCCGTTATCAGAGCTAACAAATTTTCGTCTGTTTGGGGACAATTGTGTGTTGCCAGCTGGACTTACAGTAAATGTCTACAATTACTTGAGAGAGCCGAAGAAGAGGAAAATACAAGATGCGAGGAGTCTGAATAATGTAAATGCTCCATGTTTTGTTTCCTCTGTTGAACCTGCCCCTTCCTGTTAACTTTTCACTTATTTATTTTTTTTTCTCCATAGGTCAGTTTTAGAAGATCGCGATACTAAGCAACATGTGAAACACCTCCGGATGTGAAATCAGCTGCAGCGTCAGCAATTAATTTATTTAGTCTTAGTGTAATCTAGTGGGTTTTTTTTGTGCCACTGTAGTTTTAAATTTCTATTTATCACCAACTATGACAGCTTGAGAAGCTATGCCTGTAAACCTGCAATTTCCCTGACTGTAAGTAAAGCAACTAAACTTGAACTGTCTCAGTGTTTAATTCTTTATGACTGTCTTTTTTAACGTAAGTAAACACAAATTGGGCATCATACGCTATACAAGACAATGTATGCCATGGTAGTCATAAGGTTTTAAATTCATCTCGTGGTCATCAAAGCAACTGAACCTCTTGAGCTTCGCTCTCGAGGTTCCAGCAGTCGCACTGATGGCCGCTCGATGAATACAAAACCTTGTTATGACCACCACGTCATACATTATCCTCTATGTTGTACATTTGATCCGATCTAGTATACAGCAGGTACAGTATGCATCACAAAGCTGGATGCACTTTATCAAAATATTCATATAGTGTTAATAAAAGATGTTTTTGTGATCTTGTGGACATACATTACCTATTTTAATTTCAGCAATTTGACCCTGGTTACATCAAGTGTGTCTTATTTTGTACATCACCGAAGGTCAGACAACTATTCTGACAAAGAAAATCATGTATTGCAGATTGACCTGTTATGCATTACTTCTATTGTTTTCACCCAAAGTTCTTGTTCTTTCATTTTTTTGTTGCAGAAATAGCTGCAGTATTATCTGATTTATTGTAATACAACATAAACCATCAAGTCCCCCATCCCTAACCAAAAAAAAATACATAGCTGCATCTTAACCAATTTCAATATCTGTATAAATAAAAAGAAGAGTCATACAATGATTGTTAGGTTATGAAAATATATTGTTTTCAGTTAAACACATTCTCAAAGGAATAAATACACTGTATGGTCTAAAAAAGGAAAAACATACATTTCCTTTCTTTTACTATATTATAAGGCTTAAATAAAGAGATGTATTAATGCTGTTATTAAACAAAAGAAAACAATATAATTTAAAAAATAACACCCATGCAGTAAAATATTAGAAACCGAAAAAAAGGAGGAAACAATGAATGGTGGGTGTGCCTCGTTGGACTGATGATGAGGCCTTTGCCCTGGCACAATGATGAGGGCACCTTGGAGGGGTGGAACGGAAGTTTCCACAAGAGGATGGGGATCAAAGGGTTGCTGCCCCTCTATTCAGTTGTTTCTTCAGGAGGGGCACCTTCTTCAGACTCGTGTCACTGAGGAGATAGGGCCTGACCCATTGGCTGTAGCTGCTGCAGATCATGCCATAGTATGGCCTGTATGCCTACTGTGACCTCCACCTGCCCTTCTGCCAGCCGCTGAAGAATGCTGTGGGTGGTGTCCTGGACAGCAGCCTCAGTCTCTTCTTGCTCTTGAAGCTCAGTAATAGCTTTAGAGAGACCACGGGTGCTGTTCTGGAGACCACAGACAGCCACCAGTGCCTCATGACCCACGCAGCCTTGCCTCTGCAGAAGATCATGGATGTCATTTACCTTTTGATGTATGACATTCAGTTTCTTCTGCAGAGACTGGCCATGCAGTTCCGTGGCACAGTTACCGTCCTTCCCTACCTGCAGTGACTGATGGAGGATCTCCTTTAACTCCTGGGTCTCTTTAAGTTGAGCTGAAATAGAAAAATGACACTTAGGCAAACAGTATTATTATGAATTGAAATATTTTATTTCCTTAATACCGTATAGTCTTCATGTATCTATATTTTTGACTATTCCAAGTTAGAAATATTAAATCTTATTAAGGGTCATGGAGGAAATTTATAATATTTCTGGGTGGTGCAATAGATTTCACCTACTTTCACTTCAGCAAAAATGTTGATACTGCTCCACATAGAAGATTGCTTAATAACATGGGTGGGGTTGTGGTTGTACAGAAGTTAGTAAACTCAGTGGGAAACTGTTTGGTGGACAGAAAACTGAGAGTGGTAGTAAAAGGTAAATAGTCAGAATAGATTCAAGTCACAAGTCGGGTACCTCAGGATCAGTACTGTGGCAGTCCTCTTCAATATCTTTACCAGTGATATTGCAGACGTACTGCAGGGTAAGGTTTGCCATATGAGATAGACAGAATGTAATAGATATGGAAAAACTGGAACAACGGCCTGAGGAGTGGCAACTGTGGTTTAATGCAAACTAGTACAAGATCATGCACATAGGGAAGATAAATGATGAAGCTACCTATGTGTTGAGAGGGTAGTTGCTGACAATTACAAGGGAACAAATAAACTTTGCCATTATCTTCACAGATGACCTGAAATCATCCATGCAGACCAGTAAAGTAGTAGTAGTACCTAAGGCTAGAGGGATGTTGGTGTGTAGTAGTAGGGGTATCATAAGTTGTAAGAGGGAAATAATACTACCTCTTTACAGGACACTGGTTAGGCCACATCTGAAGTATTGCATGTAGTGCTGGAGGCCACACCTGCACAAGGACATTTACAGAATGAAGGCAGTACAGAGAACGTCAACCAAAATTGTGCAGGGACTGCATCAGAAAACATATGAGGACTGATTAATGGAGTTCCTTATGGAGACCCTAGAGTAAAGGAGGTAGAGACGTGATTTGATCAAAACATTTAAATATCTTAAAGCCATTAACAAGGTGAAAAGAATCTAACATGTTTCAATATAAGAAAAATAGCAGTACGAGAGGACACAGCTTGAGATTAGAGGAAGTCCAATTAAGGGGTAATTTGAGGACATTCTTTTTTATAGAAAGGGTGGTGGATGCATGGAACGGCCTACCTCAGGAAGTGGTGAGTATAAATACAGTGCAGGGCTTCAAATGGGTATGGAATAGGCATAAGGGATAAATACAGATGACTGTGAATAAATAGGCCATTGATAGAGTTAAGGGTCGTCACACATTCATAAGGTAGAAAAAATGGACAGATTGGATGGGCCTCAGTCTTTATCTGCCATCAACTTCTATGTTTCTATGTTTCCATATACACTCATTCAGTAAGGTGAACTAATACATAACAATTCTATCTGCTTGACATGATTGGACAAGCTAGCCACAACCCACTATTCATTCATTAGTATAACGTATACAAAATGTATAGCTTTGACAAGCCACTATTCTTTTGTTTCCTGAAACTATGGGTTTTTGTTCACAATATTTTTACAATTTCAGTTACTATGTAATACAACAATGAGTTCTTAGTTTATGATTATGTGATGATTTGAAAAAAACATATACATTTACTCATGTTACTATGTTGCCATGCAAGCTGCATTGTATGAGCACTGGTGATGAGAAAGTGAGGATAGGTTTCTTGCATAGCATATAGAGAAACAGAAAGCATATTGCATGCATACACTAGATCTACTGGCATGACAGCCCACATGACATATAGATCAGATTGACACACACATGAACAGTTTTTTTCTTGAATGGTATGTGTCTTATTGTATTTCTCTTCATGTTGTTCGTTGGACTGTTAATATGTAGTTTTTGGAAACAAAGAAATAACAATTTATGTTAAAAGTTTAAACATTGATGAAATAACACTTCACAATTTTTTAGAATACCGTAGGCTGTTGATGTTTGCCAATTAGTCAGCAAGTTGTTTGTGCTACGTTGAGATTATGTGATATTCAAGTGCTACCATTTCAAGAACATGAACATCACAGCAGTTCGCCATTAGTACTGCGGTGCATTATTCATATCATGAGATGTTTATATTGTTATTCATTCATGTGAAACCTGATTGATGCTATTGATAAACGAAAACTTTTAATACTCCAGTCTTACATGATTCATCTACTTTGGGAAACATAGTACTAGTTGCGACAAATCTGGCATCTGATACCCCAGTAAAAAAGAATTGAAAAGAAGTATTATAGTGTCTTACAGTCTACATGGATGTTTATGACATGGCAGGAAAGGGATTCTCATTTAAGTTTTAAACCTGTGCAAGCATACTGTCATGTGAATATGGTATACTAATCTTTCTGGGAAACAGATGGTCCAGTGCATCTCACAACGTACTGCACCCAATTTTACCTTTGAGAGTCAAAATCCCCATTCATGAGCTGATCCCCTTTCATGAGCTAGCAAAATCCCCATTCGTGAGATGAAGACCAGATGGCTCTATCGCATGAGTATGGATCACCTCACGAATGGGTATTTGGCTCACGAATGGGGATTTTGACAACTCACAAACAAGGGCTGTGTCCAGCAGAATGCCAAGGGCACCCTGCAGTTGCAGAAGTACAAGAACTGTCCCAACACACCTGGCAGGTCTGTACTACCCCCCTCCTACCTGCCAGAGTCTCCATTAATATCCTGCTCACTTTGACGGTGGAGGAGCAATATGTGACCAACCCCTCCTCCCTGTCAGAGTCTCCATTAATATCCTGCTCACTGTGACGGTGGAGGAGCAATATGTGACCAACCCCTCCTCCCTGTCAGAGTCTCCATTAATATCCTGCTCACTGTGACGGTGGAGGAGCAATATGTGACCAACCCCTCCTCCCTGTCAGAGTCTCCATTAATATCCTGCTCACTGTGACGGTGGAGGAGCAATATGTGACCAACCCCTCCTCCCTGTCAGAGTCTCCATTAATATCCTGCTCACTGTGACGGTGGAGGAGCAATATGTGACCAACCCCTCCTCCCTGTCAGAGTCTCCATTAATATCCTGCTCACTGTGATGGTGGAGGAGCAATATGTGACCAACCCCTCCTCCCTGTCAGAGGCTCCATTATTATACCACTCACTGTGGTGTAATTGTACAATGCAATGCCCCCAGTCCCCCAGCCCAACCTGATAAGTGAGGGACCACAGCCGCCGAAAAATCCCATTTGGTCCAGTGGGTCACCACCCCCCTCCCCACTCAGCCACCCTCACACCACCCTGCTACTCCGATAGTAGCCAGTCATGAAGTTCAGTGGGCAGCACAAACAACCCACACATTGCCATGGTTGCCTACTGATGGAGGTGTATGTGAACAACAGCTGCAGTTGTACTGTAAGAACATTGCTGGACCCTGTCGACCAATGGGCTTGCAGTGTGTACTATACTGTGTCATTCACAACTTTACATCTCTGGTACCTATGCGATCGAGTCAAGGTGGGGAAGGGGGCTATGGCACCATTAGCATGCACCAAGCAGGGCTGTGTCCAGCGGAATGCTAAGGGCATCTGGCAGTTGTAGCAGTACAAGCACTGTCCCAGCACACCTGGCAGGTCTGTACTACCTGCCAGAGTCTCCATTAATAGGCTGCTCACTGTGACGGTGGAGGAGCAATATATGACCAACCCCCCCCCGTCAGAGGCTCCATTATTATACCACTCACTGCAGTGTAAGTGTACAATGCAGTGCCACCCAATCCCCCAGACCAACCTGATTACTGATGGACCAGAACCACCAAAAAATTCCTTGTGGCCCAGTGGATCCCCCTCCCCACTCAGGCACCCTCACACCACCCCGGTACACCCATAGCAGCTGGTCATGAAGTTTGGTGGGCAGCACAAGTCAGCCATACATTGCCATGGTTGCCTGCTGACAGAGGTGTCTGTGAACAACAGCTACAGTTGTACTGTAAGAACATTGCTGGACACTGTTGACCAACGGGCTTGCAGTGTGCACTATACTGTGTCATTCACAACTGTTTGTCTCTGGTACCTCTGCGATTGGGTAGAGGTGGGGGGGGTTGTGCATTGTACAATTCTGCATCAGTGAGCAGTATATTTATGGAGTTTTTTTGCAGGGATGGTAGCACGGATTTCTACTTTACTATCACAGTGAGTGTCATGTAAAAGGAGACTCAGGCAGGAAGGTGGGGGTCACATATTCATCCTGTACTGCCACAGTGAGTGGCATATAGATGTATAGTTGGTAAGTGAGGGGTAATCTGGCCTGACAGTGTGTGTGGCTGCTGTGCTGCTATCTGTAGTACAGCAGTCTGCCTGTGGGTGGCCCACTTCAGTCTACTTGAAGTAGACTTATCTTTGGAAGTCATATCTCTGTACTTGACGTAAGGCTGTACCTCTGGGTCGGGCTGTAAAAGGAACTGTGCTCCATATGCATGGGCATACCTCCTACTCTGCCCCTACAGATGTGCTGCATATCATTTTTTGATGGTATGCGGTACAGCTGCGATATGTTGGTGCATTGGGTATGCACAACCTCATTGGTCTGCTGCCAGAATTGTCCTAATACACAAATTACAAAGAATGACCTACTTTATTATTGCATAAAGACACTACAGGCTGCATGTTATGGTGGGGTGATGGCCCTTGTCAAGTGTTAGACACACCAACCAATGCCTCGTGCTTCAATCCACTTGAAGCGGACTGTTATCCCACCATAAGACATCCCCTGTAATACCTTTTTGCTCAACTATTATGTTAATTTCTAAAACAACAAATGTATTCAATTAAATATTTTTTTTTTCCCTATTTGCACAGCCAACAATTTTGCCCATGGTGGAGACTGAGCTGTAACATGTAAATGCAAAAATAGCTATTAATACTACAACAGAATATGATGGGAGGTAGTTGTATTCAATCGAGCCAGTTGTCAGAATAAAGCAGTGAGAGGTATGAGTAATGCACATCATATACAAGATGATCAGGCACTCTATAATTAGTTATTGTTAATGCTCTGTACAGACAGTTAATCAACATTCATTGGAATAAATTACTATTACTATAGTCAAACTAGGTTGACAGCAGTTTGACATTGTAACAATGTCATTATATATGCTATTAACCATGACACAACATGAGTGTATCAAGTCTTTGATGCACGCACGGGTATGTAGTTAAGAGCAAGGGCTTGAATGACTTACTTCAACTAGATGGCACATGCATACATGTAATGAGACAACCATGGGCAATACTATGTGATTATGATTATTAAATGGGCTACCTGATTATAAAAAAAAACAGAATATGAAAAGATTTAAATAATCGGTATTACAACTGTTGCTCTGCTGGACTATTCATGAATGGTCAAGTGACACTTTTAGAAGAATGGCAAGCTGTCATTTGCTATCTTATTAGTACCACTGATATTATTAAGCAATATTCTACTTGACTGTGTTGGTGATGGCAGGATTTATGAACACACATATGAGAAGCCAGCAGTAGAAGACAATTTGGTCTATTAAGTCTGCTTGTATTGCAGGATCCAGAGCTTGAGCTAATGTCTCTGCCTTTCCTCCCCACTCCTCCCATCTTCCCTATCCATGATCCTTACCTTCACCCTATGTTTATCCCAGCCTCTCTTAAAGCTACCCACTGTCTTCAATGAGATTGCCTCTTCCAGAAATGCATTCCAGGTGTACACCACCCTCTCTGTGAAGAAGTGCTTCCTGACCTCTCTCCTAATCCTCCCACCCACCAGCTGAATACTGTGCCCACTAATGGTGTATTTCTTCATGAGTTACAGTCCTAGTGATAAAATATGCCAGTACTGAGTCAATCATGGCATCATCCACACAGTAAACTGGTATATCGCAATCACACAATACAGTGCACTCCGCTTATAACAGACACTGTTATAATGGACAATCAGTTATAGTGGACAGAGACATTACTTATAACGTACATTATGAAGCTTTTATGGGTATTTGTAGTGCTTTTTTTAGAGGGGGTGAGGGGAGTGCAGAGATGATGAAGAGATTTGGCAAATGTAGAATTTAGATAGTAAAGCTACAGAGATTAAACTTACAACAAACAAATTCTCCACTCAGTGCATAAACATTTTAGTTAATTAATTACACTAAAAGGAAATTATTCTATATTTGAATAAAACCTTTACAGTATAATTGCCTTTGTTCTTACTGCCTAGAACCCCAACATCTAGCCACTAGAGTTACTATCTTCTTACCTTCTGCAATAAAAACATTCCCTCACAGTTAAATAAATAAATAATACACAGAATAAAGAAACATACTGTATATGCTAGGCAGGATTCTGAGTAATCTATGAAGTTTTATGATAGGCTCTCACTCACTCTGAGCCCATGCTCACACACAAAGACACTCCTAACACATAGGTTCCACCTCCTCTGGATATAATGGACACTGGATATAACGGACAAAAGTTGTGTGCACAGATACGTCCGTTATAACAGACTTGCACTGTATCTCTACCTTCGTTCTTTTTTCTAAAGATGGCTGTATTGCTGGCTGACACTTTAATTCATGGTCACATAATGCAATTTACTAGTTCTTTTATTGTGAAAGACAAGCAATCTCCAGTCATTGAATAACAAGCTTTTTCTATACTTAGTTCTGCAGTTGGAGGCCTAAGTGGCACTGCAGCAGCAGCAGCACTAGATGGACCAGAGCAGACCTCCTCCTCCTGTTGATGTTCTGCAAAGGAGGAGGCTATTGCCACTGATGGGGATATCTCCTGAGCCACAGAGGGAGCTTCTGTAGTCTGTTCAACTATCTCTTTGGCTTCTTCTGTACCCCCATCAGCACCCTCGATGTGTTCCTCCTCTGAAAAATAGTTATGAACACTTCTTTAATTACACTTGAAGTTTTTAGATGTTAACATAGAAACATAGAAACATAGAATCTGATGGCAGATAAGGACCGCTTGGCCCACCCAGTTTGCCCATTTCCCTACCTACTGGATAAGCTGCAGATCCTAGTTAACCAGCAGCCTACTTCCTCCTACCCCCAACCCCTAGAATTGCCTTATGACTGTCCCATGCATGCTTGAATTCCACCACTGTTTTTGACTCTACAACTTCCTCCGGAAGGCCGTTCCACGCATCCACAACCCTCTCTGTGAAAAAATACTTCCTTAAATTACCTCTGAGCCGCCCCCCCATCTTCAAATTGTGCCCCCTTGTTCTTGCACAGCTCTTTTTTTGAAAGATGCTACCATCTTGACTTTGTTGATTCCTTGAGGTACTTGAAAGTTTCTATCATGTCCCTCTCCCTCCTTTCCTCGAGACTATACATATTAAGCGCCTTAAGTCTGTCTTCATATGTCTTCCGGTGCAGACCCTGCACCATTTTAGTTGCCCTCCTCTGGACAGCTTCCATCCTCTCTATGTCTTTGCGGAGACTGGATCTCCAGAACTGCACGCAGTACTCCAGATGGGGTCTCACCAGCTGTCTGTACAGAGGGATAACAACTTCCTGTTTTCTACTGATGATGCCTCTCCCTATGCATCCCAGTATCCCCCCAGCCCTCCTTGCTGCCCTCTCACATTGCTTGCCCACCTTTAGGTCATCTGATATGACTACCCCCAGGTCCCTTTCCATTTTTGTTGTTGTTAGTATCTCACCCCCCATTGTGTACTCTTCCCCTGGGTTTTTGTTTCCTAGGTGCATTACCTTGCACTTCTTAGCATTGAATCTAAGCTGCCATACATTTGACCATTCCTCTAACCTTGCCAAGTCCCTTCTCATCCTTTCCACCCCACCTTGTGCATCAACTCTGTTGCAGATCTTTGTGTCATCTGCAAAGAGACATACTTTTCCCTCCAGTCCCTCTGCAATGTCGCTTATAAAGACATTGAAGATGACCAGTCCTAATACTGAACCCTATGGTACCCATTAGTAACCCCCCTTTCTTCAGAGTGGACTCCATTTACTATTATTCTCTGTGTCCTATTCTCCAGCCAATTCTTTACCCAGGCTGTCATCTTGGGACCCACTCCCAGGCTGGCTAACTTGTATATTAATCTTTTGTGTGAGACTGTGTCAAATGCCTTGCTAAAGTCTAGGTAGGTCATGTCCACAGCCACTCCCTGATCTACTACTTTGGTCACCCAGTCAAAGAAATCTATCAGATTCATCTGGCATGACCTTCCCGCTGTGAATCCATGCTGCCTTGGGTCCTGTGCCTCTCTGGCCTCTAGGTACTCGACAATTCTTTCCTTCAGAAGTGATTCCATCATTTTCTCTATCACTGAGGTTAAACTAAAAGGTCTGTAGTTTCCTGCTTCTGCCTTGCTCCCACTTCTGTGAAGGGGAATCACATCTGCCCTCCTCCAGTCCTCGGGTACCACCCCATCCTCACATGATTTGTTAAAGAGGATAGTCAGTGGTGTCACTAGTTCTACCCTTAGTTCTTTTAGAATTCTAGGATGAATCCCATCAGGTCTCATTGCTTTGTCCATCTTCAGTTTTAAGAGTTCTTTCATAACCCTTTCTTCTGTAAATGGGCTGGTATCAACTTCTGTATCCAGAGTGTTTCTACTGTTTGTTTTAGGTACCTCCCCCTCTTCATTTGTAAATACTGAGCAAAAATATTTGTTTAGTATCTCTGCCTTTTCACAGTCACCCTCTGCCCACCCTCCCTCCCTTTATTAAGCCTCACTATCCCTCCCTTGGTCTTCCGTCACTCCCTGATGTACCTATAAAATGTTTTATCCCCCTTCTTAACTGAGTTGGCTATCTTTTCCTCAGTTTGGGCCTTTGCTGTTCTGACTGTCTTCCCAGCTTCCTTTTGCTTTAACTGATACAGTTCTCTGTCCTGCTCCTTCTGTGATTCCTTGTTCTTCCTGAATGCTTTCTTCTTCTCTTGAACCTTCACTGCCACTTCCTTTGAGAACCATAGTGGTTTCTTGCATCGCTTTGTTTTGTTTATTTGCTTCACACAAAGGCTTGTTACCTCTGTGATGGCAGTTTTATTATTCCCCATTGTTCTTCCACCCTCCTTCTTTCCCATTTGCTAGTGCATTCCTTAGGCACTCACCCATTTTAGCAAAGTCAGCCCTCCTAAGTCCAGTACTTTTGCCTTTGTATGGCTTGACTCTATTGCTGTGTTTATTGTGAACCATACTGTTCGATGGTCGCTAGTTCCCAGATGGCTACCCATTTCTACATCTGTGATCCTCTCTCCATCTCCATTTGAGAGAACCAGGTCTAAGATTGCTCCCTCTCGAGTGGGCTCCAATGCTAGTTGTCTAAGGTATGCCCCCTGTAGGGCATCTAGATTAACCCTACTCTTCGAAGTGGCTGCTGCAATTGCACTACAGTTAACATCTGGCATATTCAGATCACCCATCAGCAATATCTCCCCTTTTTCTGCCATTCTAAGTATACTTTCTATCATTTCCTTGTCCATTTCCTCCCCCTGAGAAGGGGGTCTGTATACAACCCCTATGCGGATTGTCGTGCCATTGCCTGTCTCCAAATTTACCCACAGTGCTTCTTCTCCTCCCTGTTTACCCTTTTGTTCTGTTGCTTTGATTCCTTCCCTTATGTAAAGAGCTACTCCTCCTCCTCTTTTACCCTCCCTGTCCCTCCTGTAGATAGTGTATCCTGGTATGTTTACGTCCCAGTCATGGTTTTGTGTGTACCATGTTTCTGTGACTGCCACAATATCCAGATGTTCCTCCTCCATCAAGGCCACTAATTCAGGAAGCTTGTTACCCAGACTACGGGCATTGATACTCATTGCTCTCCATTTTTTGATGGCTTTACCTTCTGTTGCAGCATCCCCCACTGACCTTTCTACCTCGGTCTTTTTCTCATTTAGTACCCTGTTTTGTAGGGAGAGACTAGGATTTTCCTGCTGCTTATCAGTGCTTACTCATTTCCTAATTAACATTGTGCTATCCAAGTTTGATTTGCATAATTATCTGACTACAGTACTACACTTTTACACATACAATAGAGGATTGTGTATGAGCAGTTATACACAACAAGGATATTCTTGTATTGAGAGGTTTCCTTGGTAACAGATGTCCTCAAGAGTGCAGCTCGAGAGGTACTCTGTTACCAATGGAACCTCAAGATACAAGCATATTCTTGTTTGTGTATGACTGCTTATACACAATCTTTTATAGTGTACTGGCAGTCACAGCATAGAAAATCACACAAAAAACTGGTAGTGAAGGCTGCGGAGAATAGAAATTAATATTTTCTTTTTTTTTTACTGACACAGTGTGATGTAGATGTTTCTGCAAGTTCAAGTTTAAAAAAACAACAACTTCCAGCTTCAATAGATAGAGGAAAGCAACTATGTGGCAGCATTCCAAGTTATACAGAAAAGTCCAAGTTGTTTTGCTGCAGTAGTGACATCACTGCTGCAGCAGAACAACATAATGATCTCACTACTGCAGCAGGACAAGTATATTCCAGGCATGGAATTCCATACATAAAAGTATTCCACCATACACTATAATCTAATTTTTAACGTGTTAAGGTGGTGTTATACATTCTCTAATTGTCTATTTCGTTAATAGTTTCAATAGAATAGTTTATTAAAACAACATATCTGTCTTAGCCATGCTCACCCCAGCATACACAATACCGTGGTGAGCCATAGCCATAACCAACAGGGTTTGCACACACTGATAGGGCCATTGGACTTAACCAAATCCCACTAGAAACAAGATACAGTATGGGTAGCGCCAGTGCTAGTTGGGAACGGAGTCTGTGATGCACCCTCCAACATTTGCTGCAGCACTATATCCTTCATTTGTTCTCTGTTACAGGAGGTGAAGCATGAAATGACACTCATGGATAGAATGTGCACACGTAAGCATGCGTTCCTACAGGCATCTGCCCCATCTCCTACCCCTTACTGCTGCACTGACACACTGTGCCCCAGACTCTAATAGAGGTAAGGCAAATACTGACCACTGGTGCCCCCCCTTCCCAGAGCAGTACAGCAGCCCATTGGACACTCCATCCTTCTCCTACCCTGATGTCCCCCCATGACCTGTGCTTGGCCATGAACACACGTCCCCCAGCATGGTACGAGATAAGGCATCCAGTGCCTCAGACCTCAACGCCATAAGATCAGCCCATTAAACAACATATTTCAGTGCATTATTATACAGTATATTTTAAAATTGCATCTGTCAAACGTAGGTGAAACAGTCAGGTCCATATAAGAATTATGGTCATAACAAGCCAACATTTCATTGATCTGCTAAGTGGTGTTATGCTGCATTGTTGATTACAATATCACAGGGACACCTTAATACATGTAAACCATTATATATTTCAACCTGTAATTGTGATATTAAAGAAAAAGTAACTCTGACTGACTGGTTGTGCATTGCTGTGCCATCTACTAGGAGAAAAAAGTGGCTTCAATATTTTGCTGTCACAGTAATCCAGTAGTAACACAGAAGTACAAAACATAGAAACCTGGTAAGCTTGCTTGAACTTTATTTAACGCATTGTATTAACATTATATTATACAACATGATGTGGGTTATGGTGTCATTATACAATGGTGTGTGAAAATCCTGTGACCTCATTGGTCAAAACATGTCACATGATCGTGGGTAAATGCTGCATAACCCATGGCTGAGGAATGACATTTATAAAAAACATAATTAAACACATCTTAAATTTATTTTACACATGGTCCATTGTATAATCACAATAAGGCACTCCAGGGTGTGAGTTATTGGGTGATTTACCCACTTCTTGTGTGGTTAAGTCACTTGGCTGCAGCTCGTGACACACCACACAAGACGTGGGTAAATCCACAATAACCCACACCCCGTTGTGCCTTATTGCTTAATTTAAGCATGAGTGTTATATATATATTATACAAATAAGCAACAACCTGTCATTTCTGATTGTTTTTAAACAGCATAAGTATATTATCTCTGACTGTGTTTTAAATTCATTTTGTTAGATATTTATTAGTTACTTACCAGATGAGCTGACCACAATGAGCCGGTCGACTATAGGAGTCTGAACCCCTTGATCCCCCGGAGCTGGTATGAGGTGAATCCATTTTTGAGCCACAGCAGAGAAGCTTTCAGGTGGAGCTGTGAACAAAAATATAAAGTGCAACTTTGCCATTTTTCCACTGGCGATGTGCATTTTTTGAATTGGGTAAATGTTAAACACTTCTTATGCTTATGTTATTTTTCTATTAATAAGGGATGCTGTATGCTTACACAAACACACATGTATGTTGGTGTCAAAAAAAAATAGTTTCTATGAGATATTAAATGGCCAAGGAAGCCCCGAGACGTGATTGCCTCACACTTGCTTCTATGCATGGCATTAATACAGTATCATTAATAGCTAAAAGCAAGTCTGTATCAACCAGGACAAGACATAGAATTCATAAGCCACCTGATTCCACATTTCTATCACAAACATGGCTACAGCCTTGACTAATATATAGGAAAAAAACAAGTAGGTCCTAAAAATATAAGTGTTTTTAATTAAGTTAATAATTTTATGGTATGGTCACTCATGAGCCCCTTTTACACACATACACAAACTTTCAAAAACCAAGCACTAATCAAACTTTGCATTGCTGATGTGTCTTTGGTGACCATGACAAATCCCCTTCCTATCACTACCACTACTGTTTTTTTTTTACTTGCTGTCTATCCCCTCTCATCCCAAAGCACCACACCTTTGGCAATGAGTATGGTGTCTGGACTTGCTTCATTCACCTTACCTGGAGCCCTGCTTATCCACCCCCATGTAGCCATGCAACTGCACTCTAGGCAGGGGCAAGG
Source organism: Neoceratodus forsteri (assembly GCA_016271365.2). Taxonomy (NCBI): domain Eukaryota; kingdom Metazoa; phylum Chordata; order Ceratodontiformes; family Ceratodontidae; genus Neoceratodus; species Neoceratodus forsteri. Next base: position 1,237,883,222 of record CM028130.1, read on the forward strand.
TGGTGCCCGTACCCCTCGAAGTTCTATGTCTACATCTGTTCAGCTGCACAGACAGGTGGGAGATTCGGAGTTTGCACCAAGTCTTGCATCTACCGAGTACCTAGAGACCTATTTTACATTTTTGGTGATGCGGCGTGTCTACTGACACCAAGACATCACAGCCGGTTTCTGCCACATTCGTACATCAACAACGTAACAATATGGTCTATCAAAAACTGTTTACACATTTTAGATTTTAACAATGACAATGTACTTCACACGTCAGTAGAAGTTATCAATTATGTTATTTGTCATGAATACAGAAAAACAGTAAATTAACTTTTCTGGAAATAGTGACATAGCAGCAGTTCAATTGTGTGCTAATAGTAAGTTTGTAGCTATACTTACCACCATGGTGACGGTCACCAAATGTAGGCTTCCCTGCCTTCTCCCACATGCGGAACATCACCTCTTGTGGATGTGTCTATCAGACTTATGTTGCTAGAAAGCCTGACGGACACACTTCCACTTCCTCCTACAGTCATCGATGGTCTTGACTATGTTTTCCTTCCCCAACGTATCCACTACTTTTGAAAAAAAGAATAAATAAATGAGAAATTATTAGAAACCAGTCTTTACAAAACCAACACATATATGTTACCTTTTGTACTTACAGTGGGATTGGACATATGCTGTTATCCTACCCTAACAACACAGGTCTTGCCCCAGTACAGGCATGACTGCAGAAACTCTCTATATAGTAATGCACACAGCAAACACACACACACAAAAGTTTGTGACATACTGATTAACAAAAGATTTTACTTTTTTTTTATTATTCTTCTATTTAAAAAGATGACCCATTGCATAATAATAATAATGTACTCTAGGGTGTGTGTCATGTGGAATAATACCACCTCTGGGATGATTGGTTGTACTAGACATGCAACGTCTTCCCCAGTCACATCCAGGCGTGACGTTATCCCAACATCACACACGTCGCGAGGTTCATTGTTGCTAAAGGTGCATTGTCCAAGATAATTCCCTTTTGACTTCAAAATCTTTTCATGCATTTCTCTATATTAGAAAATAAAATGCTTAACAATGAAAACACTAATAAGATGCATGAGCTGCCTACAATTGTCAAATATTTCTTATTAAAGTTAGCTGTTTTTCACATATATAGGAAAAATTAAGAGTTTTGGTTCATAACCATGCAGTGAACACATCATGTGGTTGGTAGTGCACACCAGTGGAGCACTGGCTAACAGTCAGGCAGTCAAATGTTGATTACACAACACCCTGATGCGTGACTCCCCATGTATATGACCACAACTGTGTGTTCCAAACACTGTTCTGTCACAGACCCCATTGCATGCAAAACTGTCCAGATCCAGAGGTACTGTACAATGTAATCCCAATAACCTGTCCCATGATCATGATTTGTACACTGATTCCATTACATACTCAAGGTATGCACATTTGCATTACTGTAGGGGCAACCCACCCCACACATAAATGGTAGCCAGGACACTACATGCACCCAACTGCACCTCCTATAATGGCAAGTGCCACATCACTCAACACACCACCACACCCACCCAGCAACTGAACAGTGTAGGTACTGTGCCGTTCAGATTATGCGCTCATCGATTGAGTGTATACACTGAACAGTATACTTCAAAGAGTGTTCAGTTGACGGCTACACTGTTGTGGTGTACAGAGAAATGTGCCACTCACTGACACAGGTGGTATGGGGGGAGCCATGATGTCCATCACTACTGTTGTGTAGTGGGGGGGACACTACACTATGGCACAGTTCAAGCATGCGTGTGATTTGGAATGGCATCAGCCCACCATGTGATGGGGGGTGGGCTGCTATTCTATCATATCAATACTGAGTGGGATAGTTAATCAGACAGTTTGTTGTGAATGGGCAGTTCATTCTTAGACCAAATGGATTTGGGGATTGCAGATGGTGTGAGTGTACACTGTACTGTGGGAATATGGGGCTTGCACTGCTGTGCATCGGGGATTGCAGTGGGTGTATTGGGACTGTTATTATTGGTTACACCAGTCCTGCATATCCTGTCAGGCATAGGCATGCAAATGAACACATCATGGCCAAGCCTGATGTCTGTTTCCTACTTGCAGGGCTAATACATTGATAGGTTGGGGGGTGCGGAGCATCTAGGATGCACTGGTACATCCCCCATAGACGATATTCTTCCCTTTCTCAGGATGGATGGGGTGCACTGATGGCATAAAACTGCTATGATCAAGTTGTTTTAAAGGTAATAATAATGGTACTACAAATATAACATATGACATTTTTACCTTTGTCCTCATGTGTGTCAGTTTCAGGTTGGTGGCCCTCATCACGATGCTGCTGTTGCTGTTCTTTTCAACAGCAGCAGCAGTCAGAGCAAAGACCTCATCATCAGTCCATGTTTTTGGCATTTTTCTGTTTTTTCTTTTTACTGGTCCTGTATGTGGGTGGAACTCAAAGCACTGTTGATTTGCCATTGTTGTTAAACTACACACTTCAACTTTATATAAACCAATAGCATTTACAATGTATCTACAAGGTGTCTATTTGATGGCAAATTAAAATCTATTTATTGCAGCCAACTACCCTGAGAATCCCCAACCATCGCCAAGCACCAAGTACTATACACTACAGTTTAAAACACATCACAGTTGTATACTTTTCTAGTCACATTTGATTTTGCTATCAGCAAACAACACACAATGTAAATGTGGAATGCTGGATGTCGCCACTGTTACATGGCCCCCCTTCCCCACACACAAGAGGTACTCGATCATAAAATCACACGTCATTGCAAATGAACACACTGACATTCATGCTTATCATAGCCAACAACTACTCTGGGAACTTGCACCATACTAACGTGACAATGCTACACTTTGTACAAACAACAAGTGATTTACATTTAAGTGAATAAACATGACAACTGTACACTTTTCTAGTACCAGATAAGTTCCCAAGCAGCAAACCACGCACTAATAAACTGTGGCATGCTACAAGTTGCAACCATACTATGACTACACCATGACACCCAACTCCTACCACATAAAGGCACTTGAGCCTAATGTCACATGATACCACAAATGAATAAGCTAACATTCACGTTAAACATCCATTACAACAAACAGACACAATATTTCACTATGGTGATATGCATAAACCTATTGTAACAATGTACCACCATAACCAAACACCATGTACTGTGTTAGAACCTTACACCAGGCTGGCCCATTGGCACAGGGGCAGGATGCTGACCTGTGCTGCTGGTGACCTGGGTTCGGGAACAGACCTGGGACATTGGAGGGCCATTTGGTGGGAGAAGGATTGAGTGTCCAATGACTGCTCTCCTTCTCCAGGGGGGAGGGTGATAGAATTTTCAGCATTATACAGACATCTAGTGGAGGCTGGGTGTACTGAATATGCTGACGCCAATACATTCAGGGTGCAGGGCAGACACTGGATATCATTGCACATCCTCACCCCTGTGCATCGGGGATAAAAATTGCTGCTGGCCACCTTGATGAAGCCTGCCCTTGGCTTCATTTAGCTCCCAGGCTTGCTCCCTGACCTATCCAGTCACTTGCAGCACTATGGGCTGGTGCAGCAACCACACCCTGGGGTGTAAGCCAGGGGCTATCATGGAGCTGAGGCCAGTGTAGGAGTGGGAGCTGAAAGGTCCATGACCAGGCTGAGGGACCGGCAGCAAGGTGGCACAATAAAGCATACTAAATTAAAAAAAAAGAACCTTACACCAACAGCCTAAGTAAACAATATGGCATATCTATATAAACTATCTTACAGAAACACACACACATTTACATTGTGGGATGTTGCATGTCACCACAATACCACAGCCCCTCACCCCCCCCCCACACACCACCACACCACACAAACAACCATGACACTCTGGATTGTGACATTACACCACATCCAAATTCAACAATTCTGACAGCAGCCACATGCATGATTCAACTTGGCTAAATTGTACTGAAGTTAGGTTAGAACACCCTTACATACTCTAACACCATGCTAAAAAAAATACATTGTGTGTGTGTGTGTGTGTCTGTGTGTGTGTGCATATTGTGTAGGTGCAGTTCATCTAATTTTTGACCAGCCTTTATCGGCTCTTAAAAGAGCTGTTTAGTTTTCTCAGTGACTAAGCACTGGTAATATAATGATAATCACAGATTCAGAGCAGTGCAAGAATACCATCATGGAGGTCCCCAAGGAAAATTTTGTTGCCAGCGTCAGAGAGATGCACACCATCTTTTAGACACAGCCAATCTTTAAAATATCTAATTTAGGGGTGATGTATAGCGTGCAGTCCCATGACACAAAGGAAGCCAGAAATTTGTATGTTAACTTTGCAACGTGATCTTTCAAGTCCAGGAGTGTATTCCTGTCCTTTCCAGATCATGTGCTCTGTGATATCTGAATACAGAATCCTATAGTCAGGTAACATATCTATTAAACTCTGCAAATCATGTTGAGCAGCCTCAATTAAATCTACTCTCCTTTTGTGACCCAAATAATTTCCTCCGAGATGAATGAGGATTATAGCTGGTGGAGGGTGTGTCTCCAGAAGCCGGTATATGGTTGGCATGAGCTGCTCCCATCTCATGCCACCCTTACCAAACCCCAACACATTGCATCCTGCTAGATTCAGGTCATTGTCAAAATAACCAGATCTAGCAAAAGCAGCTGCCCTTCTCACAAAGCTACTACCTACAACCCAAACACATGCTTTGTAGTTTTCTGCCATCCTGAATCTTAAAGGAGAAACTGAAAAAGACAGAAATCTTAACAAATGTGTTACTCTCTCAACAGTACTCTGCCAATTGACTGTGATTTAAATGGGTTAGAGAGATAAATTGCTAAGTCACACAGCACAACACAGTCTCTGCACATACCATTGGTCAATTCTTTGAAATTTATGGCCAATCAGTCAAACAATCATTATTTAATAATATTCTTTTGGACTACTAGGTCAGTAATAAACATTTTCTTTTTGGTTTCATACTGAACATGCTTGACTGGCCAGATCCTATTACAGGGCTGTATTCAGTAATTCTGTTGGCCACAGCAATCTGTGTCTCTGTCACAGCAAGTCAGTTCCCTTCCTTTTGAACGGACATTCAAGCTGGTAAGAACCTATTCTACCTCAGCTCATAAATACATGTTGTTTCACTGTTGTAAAATTGACAGAATACTGACAACTGAAGTATTTAACAGTAGCATTATTGATGTCTACAGTTTACTATATTTAAATGTGGACATCTTTGTTTAACACTCTTACAAAAATATGACGTTATATATGTTGTCGTAGCTTAGCTAACAAAACAACTCTGCACTGACAGTTTTTAACATTGCAGTTTTCAACTGTGAATTACTTGAAAACCATAGCCACTAAGTTACTGAAAAAGGGATCATCAGAAAGCTATGAAAATCTGATTTTGAAATATTCTGTTAAATTATACTGTATTCTGATGCAAACACTTCAAAAAATTTGCAGATTTGTAAAAGTATTTACTTCTTTGAAATGACAGTTTGGCAGTGTTTACTATGGAGAATCAAAAATGGCATTCTGGGAGTGACTTCCTGCAATGCTACACATCCTAATTGGCCAAGGGAAGCCATTTCCTACTGTTTTTTAATTCCTATTTGTGAGGTGACGAATCCCCATTTGCAAGATTCACACAGAAAAATGTGACGTCTGATGCTATTTTTTAAATTTTTCCATTGTTTTCAACATGTGCAAACCCATTGAAACATATTTCAATAGGCTTTAAAATGGAAATCATGTTATTTTATGTTTTCTAAACATTTACATTACAGCATTCCAATACTATGATCCCCGTTTGCGAGATAGTGAAATCCCCGTTCGTGAGCGAATGATGAACAGGGATCCCTGTTCGTGAGGTGGCAAGATCCTCACTCATGAGAATCATGTGGAAAACATGATTTATGAATCAATATTTTAGATTTCTTTAATTCTTATCAACATTTGCAATTACATGGAGACATATTTCAAAATGTTTTTACATGGAAATCATGTTTATTTTACTTTGACATTTTCATTGTAACATTCCAATGCCACAATCCCCATTCGCAAGATAGCAGAATCCCCGTTCGTGAGCATCTGACAAATGGGGATCCCTGTTCGTGAGGTACCAAGATCCCAGTTCATGAGAATCATGTGGGAAACATGATGTCTGAGTCTATTTTAAAAAATGATTTTATTGTTTTAAAGGTATTGAATTACATAGAAACATCTTTCAATACATTTTAAAATGCCAACCAGGTTATTTTTACTTTGCAAAACATTTAAACTGTTATATTCCAATACCACAATCCCTATTCATAAGATAGCAAAATCCCTGTTCATGAGCATCTAATGAATGGGGATCCCCATTTGTGAGGTATCAAAATCCCCGTTCGTGACCTCCAATATTCTCAATATAATATGCATGCCAATTATTATGTATTTTTTCTTTCACATTGCTTCATTATGTTATTTTACCACCAATAAATATTATATTAATGTATTTAACATTTTATTTTCACAATTTTTGACACTCACGATCCCTGTTTGTGAACTGACATTATCCACTTTCGTGAGCAGGTGACGATTGGGGAACCCTGTTCGCAGCCAGGCAAAATCCTTGTTCATGAAGTTTTCTTTGTGTAGATGGAAGGTATTTTCAAGGATTTTATATAAAACATGAAAAACAGATTGCTGAATATCTCCCTATATATACTTTACTTGCAAATACAGAATAATCTGAATACACTTGTTATGTGTTTGCACAATTTATCCAATTTCTGTTTGTAATATCATGATTGATGCATATATTGTTGCAGCGAGGTACATAGAAACATAGAGACATTGACTTTGACAGCAGATTAGAAACCATTGGCACTACTTGTCTGTCCATTTTCCTACCTAATAGATAACTGCAGATTCTAGTTAAACAACAGGCTACTTCCTCCTACCTACCACAATCACTGCATTATGTCTGTCCCATCCATTTTTTTACTGAACCCAACTGGTTTTGAATACATGACCTCCTCATTAAGGCTGTCCCATGCATACACAACCCTCTCCATGAAATAATAGTTCCTCACATTACCTCTGAGATGGTCCCACTCTTTATTACACATCTCTTTTTCTGAAACATGGTACTGTCTTGGATTCTGTTGATTTCCTTAAGGTATTTGAAAGTTTCTATCATGCTCTCACTCTGCCTTCTTTACCTGAGAGTATACATATTAAGTTCATTTGGTCTGTCTTTGTATGGCTTTTGATACAGAACCTGCACCATTTCAGTTGCACTCCTCTTAAATATTGAGCGACTATGCAACTAACAACATTCCTCTAAACTAACCCTCCCCCACACACACACATCACCATCCACAACCATGCAATAGTCACCAGAAAAAATAAAATATGTAATATTTTTGTTTAGTGTTTTGGCAATTTTGTGCTTTACTGTTCACATACTTATTTAAATTTTTCTGTTTAGATTGTAGATATACTGAGAAAAGAAGCAAGTTGAGAAGTGAATTGCACAACCAGATGAGCTTGATGATGGTCATCAGAGAAAAAAGTGTCAGATTCCAAAAGAAATACTTATTCTGGTGTGTTTTTTTTCATGTCAGTATAACAAACATAAAACTTGTCATAGTAAGCAAAAAAAAACAAACACTGTCAATATTCAGAAACAACTGTACAACAAAACAATACCAATACAAACAAAACAAAACATGTTTGTAATACAACAGTCAAGAGTGTGTGGGAAAAGTCACAATTCTTAAAAAGAGCTGCTCTGAAAGGGAGTACAACAGTTCATGTCAGTTCCAAGAAAAGTAAGAAAAAAAAAACTTTTAGTAGTTCTTCCACTACAAAACATAGTAAAGCACAGTATTTTAAGACAGTGGTACATGAACAAAGAATTGAGCATCTAATTTCAGCAGTTATAAGACATAAAGGAAAGAAAGTCAGACATAAACTTACTCAAATGAAGCTAAGCTTAAGGCCAAGATGGTTTGTCAATATAGCTCTGACTATACGGGCACAGTTGCGGTCTGTGGTGATGGCAGACATTGACAAAATAATTATCAAGATGCACAATATGAGGGACAAACTTACGGAGTTTCAACACCTGAACAGTGACAACTTTTGCTTTATCTTTGAGGGGAAGTGGATACATTCTGAATATTCAGAAGCGTACTTTTGGGAAGAGTCATGCAATGTACATAATAGTAAAGTCATTCTAACACTGGATGTATCTGGCAAAGTACAGAACATATTAGTTGTTTCATGTGATGACAATGTACTAGATGACAATGATGAAAATGTTCAGACCACTCAACCAAACACTAAGTATGCTACAATTTGGGCTTGTGATAACATGTGTAATGTTAGGCATGAATCTTTCCATGTGACAGAAATTCATAAATGAATTTCTGAATGAAAAAAGGTCTGATAGACACCGGTTGTTTAACACAATTGATAAGTGTGACATTAGGCCACTGAGTGGATCAATGGGACATTCACTTGCTTGTCTACAGACTGGGGCTTGTGACAGCATCTTCCCTCACTTCAGGATGCTTGCTGTACACAACAGTGGTGTTCAGAAATTTGTATAACACATGTATCTCATAAGGACTGTTGTATGTGATGTTATCTGTTTTGATACATTGCTAAAAGATGGAAATATAGATGGTCTGATTAAGTTCATTGATGATCTACGAGTTAAGAAGATACTGAGAGACAGTTCTGAACCACATAGTTCTGCTGTTGTATCACACACTACCATCCTGCAAGAGACACAATTGCTAAGAACATTTAGTACTGAGACAGCCAAATTTGAAGTTAGCAAACAAGAGAAGTTTGTTGTTGTGTATGTATCTAGTGAGCGACTATTTTACAAATGTCAGACAGTTACAGTCGATGTACACAGTATTCCAAGATGGAATGAAATGTGGGGCCGGCTGATTGCATACCTATTGCTAAAAACTGACTTTGAACTGCAGGAAAAAACTGTCATTTGCAAATACTGTTACCATAAGGTTAAATCAGACTCTTTACCTCCTAGGTCAGTCCTGAACAGAATGGAGGTACAAGAAACTCCTGCTATTATTGCCACTCTGAACTTGTTTGAGCAGATTCTGATTCAAACAATGAAACTGTTTCAGACAATTCTGAGGCTTAATACTAAGATTAAAAGTATCCCACATAAAGATCTGGTGAGATCTTTGAAGGGTTCAGTTATGTATTTGCCTCTACCACTACAGGAGAATGTGCAGACAATCTCTGCGGAAGACAGTGTAGTTATTCTGGTAAAGGGTGTCCCAGCTAAGGCCAAACCAATCTGGCAAGACACTGTAAATGTTCAAAAGGTTAAGCTTGCTTTGCATTACTTAAAAGAACATAATCCATTTTACAGTGATTTGGACATAGACACAATAGTTCATGTCCATGAAGACCCTGAGTTTACAAATTCTTATATGTCTATTATTGAAAAGGTTGAACTTGCAAGTGATGATAATGTGTATGAACAGTACACCATTCACCCATTACATGGGAAATATCCTGTTATGGACAACATTGACTTGTACCTGATGAAACAGGTAGAAGGCACTCCTGTTAGTATCTGGGAGAGTACACTCGAAGCTCATTGTTTTCCTGACCAATTTCCACATGGGAGAGGTGGACACCTAGATGAATGTGAGATACATGTTCCTGGGGCTGAGTACCGTACAACAAGATTATTGCATTCAGATGGTAAGTTCTGCAGACACATAGCTTATCTCTTTCATCTTTTGTGGGAGAGCGAGCTAAGTATTCTGTCAGCAGGTATCGCACATACATTGCATCTTAGTACAGAATTTGTAAACATGACAGCTGCAGAACTGGTGGACAAACTGGCTAATAGAGATGATATGCTGCAAGCTAACCTTTTTTCTGTTCTGTCCAGTATGCGGGGTACCAAAGAATATCAGTACAGATGACACTCTGAAGTCATGTGTGTGTTGCGGGAATTTGGTCCAGCAATGTGGTTTGTCACATTTAACTGTGCAGAATACAGCTGGCTTGACTTAGCAGACATTTTTAGGCAGACAAACTCTGATATTGAGGGAATACATACTATGACCCTTGCTGAGATGTGTTCCTTAGACCCAGTGTCAGTTTCACTGTATTTCCATAACCACTTTCAAGCTGTGTTGTGATTTATTCTGTCTCAGAAAAATCCATCTCTTGATATTGTTGAACATTAGTTTTGGAGAAAAGAATACCAAGCACGTGGAGCATCACACATACATATGCTGCTATGGATGAAAGATGCTCCATGTATTGGTGACAGCACCGAAATGGACATTTTAAAATTTATCATGACATATGTGACATGTCAGATTCCAGATAAGCATGACAGTCCAACACTATGGAAACTTATGCAGACATTTCAGTGACATCTATGCAGCAAATACTGTTGTAAGAAGGTGAAGAACCATGGAAACTGGTACACAAGATGCTGTTTTGGCTTTCCTAGAAGAGTGTGTTAGAGTGCATGCCTGAATTATGTGTTCTCAGCAATGCATCATCATCTGAAGGGAAAATCCACAAAAAGAGTATATGAGTTGCCTAGGAATGAGTCAGAAGTATACATTAATGACTACAGTCCTGCTTTGTTACTGATGTGCAAGCAAACATTGATGTACAGTACATGCAGATAACTCTATGGCTCTGGTGAGGTATGTCACTTCATACATCACCAAACATGAACAAACTTGTCTGCAACAACTATGGCAAGAACTGTCGAACAGCAGCCATTCTCTCTCTTCTTGACTGTGGTCACTTGGATTAAAAACTCTATCACACTGAGAATGTGGAGCATATGAGACAAGTGTATCGCCTTCCTGGTACTTACTTGTATGGCAAGTCAGAGTCAATTCGTTACTTGAATGTGAATTTCAAAGACAAGAGATGTCATGTCTTAACAAGCCATGAGATTGAAGACCTTGCATTGACACGACCAACATCCACCTACATACTGAAAAGCAACTTGATTGACACTTATTATCCACAATGACATAGTGCTATGGAGGATTTGTGTCTGTTTCAGGTTGTCCAGTGATATGACTATAAATGGGGGGGGGTCCCATTGAATCCAGTTAAACAAATATACAAGGTGACAGGGCTAGATGGTTCTTTCGCAAAGAGACATAAGCTGTGGCTTATCGATCACTTCAAACTTAGTTTGAACACCACAGAAAAGAAAGAGCACTACTATTTTGCTCTTCTATTTCTGTTCAAACCATGGAGAGATGAATGGACTCTGAAAGGCGAATCAGAGTCATATGAAGAAACATTCTGTATAAGCTATGACTCTTTCAACAGTCACATGTCTATGATGTACATTGAGAGACTTGAGACAGAAAAAGTACAGTTGGAAAAGACTAGGCTACAACTGGAGGATGATACTCTGGTAAAATCACAGGATATGGTTGATCCTGATGGTGAAGGAACACTTGGTTCTCCTCTACCCACCAATGACCCAGCTGTTCCGATGTCTGAGATTGAATGTGCAATGCAGTATTGCACACAGTTTGTGATGAATCTGTACCTATTGAGGACAGGTTGAATAATCACCAAAGTATCATCTGTGCTGCTGTTATGTATGCTGTTGAGCATGGCATGAAACACTGCAACAAGCAATGTGTGTGTGACAATTTCATGCCAATTAGAATGTTTATCAGTGGCACCACAGGCACTGGTAAAAGCTTTGTGATTGGAGCTATAAGTGCTGCAGTATGTAGACTTACCAACATGACTAGTTCTGTTATTGTATCTGTTCCAACTGGCCTAGCAGCATACAGTATAGGAGGTGTTACTATCCACCGTCTCTTCATGTTGCCTGTTGAACATGGAAAAACCGGGGACTACAGAAAACTCTTATTTGAGGTTGCAAGTGAACTGAGGACCATGTTTGACAAACTGGACTTACTAATCATCGATGAAATCAGCATGGTTTCCAATGTTCTACTTGCCTACATCCACCTAAGACTACAGGAGATACTAGGCACTGATGATAATGTTCCATTTGCAGACAAAAACATTGTAGTTTTGGGAGATCTTCTGCAATTAGCTCCTGTGAAAGGCCAGCATATTTTTTCTACACTTACAGTTGAGAAAGCAAAGAAGACAACTGGTTGCATAAGTGGGGTTAACCTCTGGGAATTTTTCAGTTATGTTGAGCTCTACCAGAATATGTGACAGAAAGATGACACCTCTTATAAAACACTTCTAGATGAAATTTGCATTGGCAGGTTATCTACTTCAAACCTAGATGTGTTAAAGAGTTGTGTTATCAGAAAACACAATTCTGTACATGAGGCATGCAAACTCTTTACAGATGTACAGTCAAATGGCCAGCATATAGTGTGCCTGTTGCCCAGGCTAAAGCAATGTGCTTAATTTAACCAAAACATGTTAGAAAGAGAGCAACAACCTATTGTCACACTTACGTCATTAGATGCAATTGATGCAGTTAGTCTGACTCCTACTTTGGTGACTAAGATGACCAAACACCTTAGGGAATTAGCATTTGATGTCTCAAGAACTGCTGGTTTAGAAACTGTTTTGTCACTGTGCAAAAAAATGCATGTGTCATGCTAAGGAGGAAAATTGATGTTAACCACAGTTTGGTTAATGGGGCAATGGGTTACATTGTTGATTTCCAGTGCAATGTCCAGAAGACATTTATAGATCTCATCATTGTACAATTTGACAACCGTGATACTCTATCCAATTGACAGATGCACTGTGAAATTTCAGTTTGTGAAGGACATCTATGTGACACCTAAGCAATTCCCGCTGTGTCTTGCTTATGCTGTTTCCATTCACAAATCACAAGGGCTCAGTCTTGACAATGCTATTGTTGACATAGGACCAAGTATTTTCAAAAGATGGTATGGCACATGTTGCTTTGTCACGGGTCAAAACTCTTCTTGGTCTCTATGTACGTAACCTTACAGAAAATAAGATACATGCAGATGTTAAATGCATTCTTTAATACAACTGACTATGTACTGTATATCAACTTAATGCACCACTCATTTCTATGCCTAGATACATTGTGATGAGAGACGTGTCTATGGACACAACACATTCATTCAAAAGAAAGTGTAAAAGGGCTGTGTCTTCTACATCTGATGCCTGTCGGAGGGAAACACTTACTGATGAAGACAGATCACCACCTGCAAAGAGGTATATTGGTTTGGAAAAATTACCAATATTTGACAGTAGCACTGGGGTAAACTGTTATGCAAATGCTGCAATGCAAGCACTTCTGCATACGCCTAAGTTTGTTCAGTTACTTACTTCTGCTAAGTCTACATCTCTTTCTGAAGCTCTAAAGAGTAATAAGAGGTTCTCAAACTGAAACTCCAAGGTTACAAAGCATAACACCTCTACGAATAACTCTATCACAACACTCTGGACAGAGTATGTTTGGTAACAATACTCAACAGGATGTTAGTGAATTCATAATGGGTGTTATTAACTCATTGGCTAGTGATGCTATTACACTTAGACAGTACTTCACTGTGAACTATGTGTGCAAGTACACATGTTTATCTTGTGGTCACATAGATACACAACAAACAAATGACATGCTGTAGATATCTGTGTACCTTTTGTTATGAGAAATCTGTTAAATTTGGCAGACTGTTCAGAGATTCTAAAACTGGCTGGGAGTGTCGTAGATGTGGATGAACTACAGTATCCTCTTTGTGAGTCACTCACAGTAGTTCATACATTATGCTTGTGCTTCAACGATTTAACTCACAAGGGTTAAAAGTGAACACACCTATCACAGACTTCATTGCAGGTAGAACTGTGTTTTCTGGCATTTCAACACTCATAGTGTGATTTTTCATCACAGGGCTTCTGTCCAGTCAGTACACTATGTAACATGGCATAGATACAGGAGGGTGGGTGGAGTGCAATGATTCAGTATGTACCATAACAGAAAGATTGCCAAGGAATCTTAAGGATGCATACGTAATCATCCTATGCAATGTGGATGCAGTACAATGCACTGAAGAGTTATATCTGTGAGTGAGGCTCTTATGTGTTATGAATTAATATGCCTCTCTTTGGGTACTTCTTATTATGAAGTTAACCTGTATTGAGACGTAACTGCTGTAGCGTAGCATGCATTGACAGTCAACAAGACATGTATATTGTACACTATTTGCAGTACTCTGCATATTTACATGTACCACTTACCAGTGCAGATATATACAATCTCTGTGACATTAATACTTTATGTATTGTTATCTGTGCCATTTGCACATTTTTCCTATACTCTCCCATGCATCGTGTGCTGATATTTTACAATTGACTTTCTATTGCTCTTTGACTCCACATCTGTGTACTTGATAAGAATATTTACAACACAGACATTTGCATTATTCAAGCAGACTGGATGGTGCTGTACTGCAATAATATGTCAGAAAGTAACGTGTATCTTTGTACACATTTATATATAAAGTGATGCACTTATTCATCACTATTTCGATACTGTATGATGACAGTTTTATGCTGTATTCATTTTTGTGTCATTCAGTATGTTAGTGCCCTTCTTCCCTATACTTACTAAGGTGACATTTACACTGTCCAAGTAGACTTGATGGTACTGGAGAACACATAAATGACAACTAGTAAGACATATTTATGACTATGTAGATATAGGTTTCTCATCTGTTACAGCACTGCTGCAGTTTGAACACTTTGCTAACAGTTGACAGTTGTTTTTGGTTTAATGTAATGCTCTGCTTGACTCACCTGCTTATTTGTGCTGCTGTGAACATGTGCATTGTTCAAGCAGACTTGATGGTGTTGGACTGCAATAACATATTAACACATAACACATATCTTGGAGCATCTAGATATCCCGATGTGAGCCGTTGTCTTACTAATTATCAGATAACAACTGTAACACAACACTCTGCAGTCAGATGGATCAACAGTTGAGAACTATGCTGCTGTGACAGTTCTTGTTTTACTATACATGACATCAAAAAGCACCAAACAGCGATTCAGATTTGTACATATGTATATAACACTGACATTGTTCAGTACATTGTACCCTTTTTGATTGGTACATTTTCCTATTTGTTTGTCAAAGAAAATAAAATTGCAAGACATTTATGAATAAGTTTATATTTCATCCTCAGAAGCTTGCCATTTAATGGTTTGCATTACGTCAAATGGCATTATTCAAAAGCATATTTATATACATGTACAGTATGTTTTTGTTTTTTGCACAATGCCTGTCACTTTTTACACATGACAGTACTTGTACATCTACAACCTTCAATGTAAATCATTTTGTATGCTCCTGCTGTTTCATAGGATTGCCTTTTTTAAGGGGTTGAGTGTGGAATTTTTCCCAGGATAAACACTATTAATAGTACCTTAATCTTACATTATTTACTACTATTAAATGGTATCCTGTGAAGTGGGCGCATGACGATGGGCACTGTCTGTAATGGTGACTCCTTCCCGGCGCAATCCCTCATGACGATGGAAGGGTAGGGTGACCAGATGAGGGGGTGGGCAAACTGGGTGACAGGATGTAGGTATGTGTATGCGTGTACGGGGGCGAGTGAGCGAGCATGGCAAATGTAGGCTGGGAGGGTGTGGAGGGGCTCTAGGGGTGATGCTGTGGTGGATGGCTGAGCTGCGTCATGGCATTGGGGGTTGGCTAGTGGTTGGGATGGGTGAGGTACCAGGTTTGGGTCCAGGTACTGGTGTGATTTTATTGTGCCTTGCCCAACCTTTACTTTTTAATGCTTTCACCCCTAACATGCACTCCCTGGAGTTGAGAATCCTTAAGTTGGAGGGTGCGGGGAGAAGTTCCTCTAGGAGGTGTGGGTGGGTGGGTACAACCCCCACAGAAAGTATTAACAAACTCTCCTGGCACCGTTGTCCCTGTGATGGTTGTGAGTGCCAAAATCTTTTCGGCACTCTGACTGTGCGATAACGGTGATCGCCTTTAGGCATTCGCCGTTATCACATAGACCCCGTTAAATACAGTAGAAAAACAAATTAATAAAATGTTTTTAGTTAATGAAGCTAGAACAGCCATATAACATTATCTAATAGTATGCTATTTAAGGTTATATACTTAATAACCTTTTCAAAATGTATGCTTGCTATGTGCAAATGTGTACATGTAATATGCTAAGATACACATTCATTTCCGGTAATGTCGATCACATACTCATTAGAAGTCATTTTTATAATTGCTTCTAGCCTGTTTTCAGTAATGTTTCAATTGTCCATTATTAGGGGGAAATAATTATTGAAACTGTAACTATGAAATTCATTGTCACAATCACATGTTAAATCAAAAAAAAAAATAAAATAAAGCACTGTTTTTTCAATAAATTAACAGCCAGATAGAAGCTGTGATGAAACAGTTAAACCTCATTGTGCCTGTCTACAGCCCCTCCCCCCCACACACGCAGGAGTAAGTATTTTTTAAGTTCTTATTAATTAGGTTATTCTTGCATACATATAAAAATCAACTACTTACTTATCTACAATGATATGTGAGATGCAGAAAAAGAAATATTTCAATCTCTAAAGTAATATATTTATTTTTATTGATAACATATAAATAGTTCTAACATGTTAAATAACTCACTTTTTTGTAAAACAACTCAGTGTACAATTAGACAGCAATGCAGTTGTTAGCGTTAATACAATTTGTCATAACATGCCTTTCATTAAAAATAATGATACTGCTCCATCTTATATAAAAGTAGTCACCTAACAAATATTAGTATGACTCTACAATTTTAATAACAATATTAATGCTAATAAAAAAACTTTGTTTAAAACTATGTCATTATTGCTATTTACTATTTAAACTAAGAAATGTGCAACATTTACCATGGAATTACAATGTTCCATGAGCATTACACAGTTATGAAACTAACATACTATTTTTTTGAGAAACAACCAGTTTTATTGCCTACTCCTGGGACATACCACACAATTTGTCATTAGTCTAATGGGATTTAGTACAATAAATATTTTAAAACTTATACCTTGTGTCTGTTGAATTTTTTCAATTGTATCTTACAATGATATGTGTCAATTATGCATATTATGCAGATGGGTACTAAGCATACATATGAATCATTTGTTATGCAGACTATTAAAACCACATTGTTGATATTTAACATATACATGGGGAAAGGACTCATTATCTACACAAAGTTTAGGGCAGTATGTGATATATTTATGTAATATTTAAAATGTTAATCTCAAGGTCACTGTGATTTAATCTGTCCTGGTACTATGACAACCTTGTATTGACAGTTATTATACTGTCATGGGCAATCTGGTTAAGATGTTACATTAATTCTTTTCTATCAATAGAAACACAATAGAACTGTGTCATGCATTGAATCTGCATGCTGTCTTGGCACTGAGGATTGAAGCCCTGCATGCCACACCCCATGCCGCATCGATGACCCATGTTCATGAGTGAGTACAGGTTGCCGAGGGTCATGAGGGAGTAAATGAGTTGAGCACCCAAAGGAATGTTCTCCATCTCCAGGGAGGTGAGGGGAACCTGTGGCCAGTGCATGTCTGAGCCCTAGCTGCGGTATGTACCCACAACTACAAAGGGGGTGGGAGCACGGCACATGCTTGATGAATAGCACATGGGAACCTGCATGACCCTGTTGCAGGCATCATTTTACACCACACCCCCATAACAAGGGGCATAAGGAAGAATGGAAACATGGTGTCCTATGTCATGGCAGCTTGATGGCCATCCAATGGGTGCCCCAGTTTCAGGTGCATTGACATAACTGGATCTGGACCTGGTGAGAGAGTTGGGGGCTCTCTGACACCATGCTGTGGGGAGCAAGCAACATGAGAAGAAGGTGAGCCCCCTAAGAAGCTAGGGGCAGAATGAATAGTGGCCAGAGACACAACAGAAGCACATACAAGGGATACCAACCAGGAACCAGAGGGAGAAAAATGAGTAATAAAAAAGAAATCATAAATAAACAAAAAAGAATCTCTCAGTGTTAAAACCTTAGAAATAGTGTTTGTTGGATTGTTTGCATAATTTAATTTTTTTCATACCACTTGTGAGAATAAGTTATTTATAACTTTCACAAAAAGTAAGGAAATACATTGCAAAAAAACTTAGTTAATGCATCAGTTAGGGTAACTATTAAAGCAACAAAAGTTGGGAAATATGTCATTAGGGTTTCCAACCCTAACTCCACATCCCGCCCCACACACAACCCAACACACATACACATCCAAGGAGGGGAAGGGGCAAGGCAACACAACCAATCAGAAACAGTCTCTATCATGTAAGAGAAAAAACATTAAACTCTGTGAACATACCACAAGAGACATCCATCATCGTGGTTCAGCAACTGTATGAGTTCTGCTGCAGTCCAAGTGTCTTGGGGAGGTAGACCTGCATGCTGTGTAACCATGCCGGATGGACCCCCTTATGACCTTGTGTTACAGGATGTGTTGATCTATGTACTGTTAGTACAGATGCTCTGCCAAACTAGACAGTGTCTTCTAACACATGGCAGTGTGGAGTGACATTCTCTATTTATGCAGGTTACTAAGCATGACTACTTTTCAACATTTACACCCCACCTCCACCAACACCAACATCCAGATGCATCCACACATAACCTTGTGTAGCTATATATGTACCTTTGTTTGGCATACTGTGATATTATGTGGCCCTATAGGGGACAGAGCATATTGTGTTCTAACACACCATCTGTCATATAGTATTCCATTATCTGTAGCTAAATGTGTTGCGCTGTACAATACTTAATAAACACAGTGTTAAGAACATAATACTTACTATACACATGCTACAAGATGTACTGCTGTGGTTCAGCAACAGTAACACACTCAGGTAATGCATGACATGCTGCTGTAACTCACAGTCTAACTCCTTTGTTGCCATAGATGCCATCTGGTGTCGGAAAAATCCATTGCTGGATCTGACCCAAAATGGCCACCAGGAGTAAATGAGCTAAGGAACACTGTATTGCTACCACCCCCACTGTACATCGTATTGCACAATAATTGCCATGATATGTTGCCCTGGGACATGCTATCTTAATACAGCATCAGACTTACCTTGCACTAGCACTCTCACTCCACCCAAATCTGCTGTGACTAGTGTAACAATATAATTTGAGATCTACAGTGGTATGTAGAAACATAGTTTGTTATGCAAACTACACTCCCCCTCCCCATCATCTTCTTCTGTTACAGGATCTATATCATACCATAGTTAAAATTTACAAAATATATGAATGCATGGTACAAATGACACTGCATTAACTACCAAATTCTCCCATGCTGGTGGGATCTCATGCATGATCATTGTCCTACAGTGGTGCATGCAGACATGCTATTGAAAGACAAGTAAAATGCTTTGTGTTCTTAACCCTTCCCCTCTTCCATTGTATGATATACTGTTGTAGAATCACCACAAAATATTGTAATTCTGCTAAATGCTGTCATTCATGTACAGTACTTACACCAACCAACCTCCCAATAATACTACTGTGTCTGATCTGCTTATTTTATCTGTTGTATTATGTGATATGTTGCTACATGGTTTGAAAATGCATACTTCTATACCAACACCTCTCAATACCTTGTATTACTGTATGTGTATGATAGTATTGACTGGATTGGCATACTGTTATAATGTAGAGTCACCACTCATCACATAAATTTCAACACATTATGGCTGCACAGCATGCGGATGTACCCTTCCCCAAGACACTGGGATGGCAGCAGAGCTCATACAGTTGCTGACCCATGATGATGGATGTCTCTTGTGGTATGTTCACAGAGTTTAATGGTTTTTCTCTTATGCGATGGAGACTGTTTCTGATTGGTTTTGTTGCCTTGCCCCTTCCCCTCCTTGGATGTGTATGTGTGTTGGATTGTGTGTGTGTGTGTGTGTGTGTGTGTGTGTGTGGGTGGGATGTGGAGTTAGGGTTAGAAACCTAATGACATATTTCCCAACTTCTGTTGCTTTAATAGTTACCCAAACTGATGCATTAATGAAGTTTTTTGCAATGAAAAAATATATATATATATACACACACACACACACACACACACACACATATCACCATGAACATTTAGGATGATTCCACTTCATTTATTTATTTATTGAATTTTGATGACCGGGTAGGCCCACTGGGCCCTGGAGGTCCCTTTTCAGGGGCAAACCAGGAAGCTTTAAGCTTGCTTTCTCATTTTGGGCATCCATGCCCCAAGCCAGTAAGACAACATTAAGGCCGACTCATTTTCCATGGGGTGTGATACAGATGAGGCACACTGATAAGTCCTGTGTAGGACAAAACATGTGTCTGTGTCTTCTATTCTCACCCTCTGCAGATTGTGTGAGAGGCCCTTTGGCACCATGCATTCCTGATTAAAGCAGAACCAACTTATTTGCATATATAGCTTATGATGCTTCTACCTGACATTTAGGACAAAGGGCAGGGGTAAACTGGATAACTTTGATGTTTTTGGTTATCTTTAACAAAAAAGGTGCTTTACCAAATTTCAATAACCTTGCCATATCAGGAGATTTGGGCCACACATTATGCTTTCTTAGCTTTAGTGAAAATTCATTAAGAAATTGCAGATATATAAGTGACTGAAAAAGGTGATCTAACATTAAAGAGTCTTCACAATCCTAACAACAGTGTTGCATCTGTGTGTCTATAATAACAGTATAACTGAATTCTTCACATTTTTACGGCTGCATCGCATCAGTATGCTATGCTGACGTATTGCTTTCAGAAGAAGATATCTCTGACCAGAATTCCTAATGCAGCACAACTTTTGTTGTTATGATGGAGTGGAATCAAAGCACAACATCCTGAAAATATGTCAGCATGCTCCCATTCACTACAGTGTGGTTCCTTCTTTTCTTTTCCCCTCCTCCCTGCCCCACAGCACTATTTTCATTCATGAGAAATTCATCATCTCCCTCTCCTCTGCTCTTAAAAAACATCCCCATAATGCATTCCTGATGCTTTGCTCAGGGTGTACTGTACAGTATGCAAGGGGATTTCATACGCACACTGTTCAATTGAGCTAGATCAAAAGGCCTATGATTTTGATACTGTAGGGTATTACTCTCTGTAACAAAGAATGTCTGTTTCAGTTGCTAGTATTGAAAGGGTTTATGTTAACCTCACTCAAAATTGTGACATTTACTTGTGAATTGTATTACTGTACTAATAAATCTGTGGCTGTTTGTCAACAGAATCCATTCCTTATGATGCACAGCTGAATCAATAATGAGTAATGGATAGCTGCATTGAAATATTTTTGCTTTTCTCTCCAGGATCTTTAGCCATTTGCAGTTTTCATAAATGCTGCCTTACAAATTACAACCTTTGGTCTCTTAAAAAATATCCCCATAACACATTTCTGCTGATTTGCTCAGGGTGTATTGTACAATATATAAGGGGATTTCATATGCACCTTGTTCCATTGAGCTAGATCAAAAAACCTATGATTTTGATACTGCAAAGTCTTACTGTCTGTAACAAAGAATGTTTGTTTCAGTTGCAAGTATTTAATTGGTTTATGCTGGTAAATCAGTGGCTGTTGTGTCAAATTACACGTTTGTCACCATCATCCATTCCTTATGCCCATGGATGAGTCAACAATGTATCAATATCAAAAACAATGTGTCAAAATCTGACTACCTGAAGGTGACCAAACAGTGTGAAAAGGTGGTGGGGAGAGCAAACAGAATGTTGGGGTGCATAGGGAGGGGAATCTGTTCTGGATTTAACTGCTCTTTATTTTGTCCTGATTGCAACTGTATTGGACTTGACTGATGTTTACTATGTCCTGATTGTAGCATTGTATTTTTGTATATTGTACTCTCCTGGGTCATGCCTGAAAATAGGCCAGGTTATTGCCTAATGCACTTACCCAGTAACCAAAAGCTAATGAATAAATAAACAACAAGCAGGAGGATAGAGGTGATGATGCCACTGTACAGATCACAGGTGAGACCTCAGCTGGAGTACTGTGTCCAGTTCTGGAGACCATGTCTCCATAAGTACATTGACAAAATAGAGGCAATCCAGAGAAAGGCAACAAAGATGGGACATGGACTGCACCAGAAGCCCCACAAGGAAAAACTTAAGGACCTTAATATCTATTCACTGGAGGAAAGAAGGGAGAGTGGGAGATATGACAGAGACTTTCAAGTACCTTAGGGGAATAAACAGGGTACAGGTAGAAAGCATATTTCAGAGACAACTCTGCACAAGAGCAAGGGGGCATGATATGAGGCTGAAGGGTGGAAGGCTCAGAGGTAATGTTAGGAAGTAAGTTTTCACTGAAAGGGTGGAGGAGCCATGGAACAGCCTTCCAGCAGAAGTGGTGTGTGTGAAAACAATATGGGGTTCAAGAGTGCATGGGATACACATAAGGATACCCTGGAGGTGTGCAGGGCAGGAGAGACACAGATCAAACAGGATCTGGGGCTGCAGCAGTGAGTAGGGAAATGGGCAGACTAGGTGGGCTGTATGGTCCTTATCTGCCAACAGATTCTGTGTTTCTGTGTAGCAGTGAGTAATGGATAGTTACACTGAAATATTTTGGTTTTTATCTCCAGGTTCTTTAGTGCTCTTAAGACTTTAGACTGATTACAATACATAAGAAATGCAGAAACAATTTTAACAGATGTTTTTTCAGAGATACTACTAATTAGTTCACTTTGCTTCATTTTTTTTTTCTTTTTTGGTGTTTATTCCTCCTTCGGTGGGCCGCAGCTGCTTGTCCACCAACCCTACCAGACTTTGGGGATGTTCGGGATCTTGATACGCTTTGCATGTACGGCAGTGCCCCAAAGCCAGCCCGGAGGCTTTATCTTGCAGGGGCCCCCAATATTTTCCACATTTTCTCCCCACTTACCTGGGGCCCCAGACAGAGAGGCGCATGAGGATGGAGGCACGCATGCACCCTCTTGCTCCAGTAATGGCCCATTCCAACAACCCCCTTGACCTAGTACCCTGGCTCCCACAGCTTGCACTGCCCCCTGGCCTCTGCCACAAGGTAGTCAAGAGCCAAGGGAGCACAGATCCCTCCCTGGAGAGGAGAGCTGCATGTCAGCATCGCAGTCCTGCACCACTCCCTCCCCCTGTGCCGATCTCCAATGGCCTGTGCTCATTCCTGAACACGGGTCACCGGTGTGATGAGAGGTAAGGCGACCAGTGCCTCAGCCCTTTATGCCACCGGGCCACACTTTGATACATAGATACATAGACAGTGTCGGCAGATAAGGGCCTATGGCCCAACCAGTCTGCCCATTTGAGTTTGTAACTTCAGTTTATGTTTTCCTAGAACTCTGTTGCCCCTTACCCCTGACTTCCAGAATTCCTTTGTGTCTGTCCCTTGCATTCTTAAATCCCGTGATTGTTTCAGCCCCCCACCACTTCCACTGGCAGGGTGTTCCACTTGTCCACCACTTGTTCTGTGAAGAAATTCTTCCTCACATTTCCACTGAATCATCCTCCCTCCAACTTCATCCCATGCCCTCTAGTCCTGGAACATCTTTTTCGCTTAAAAATAGTGTAGTCTTGCACCCTGTTCCTCCCTTTAAGATGCTTGTATGTCTCTATCATGTCCCCTCTCTCTCTCCTCTCCTCCAGGGAGTACATATTCAGTTCCTTCAACCTGCCCTCATGGGACTTGTGATGCAATCCATGTACCATCTTTGTTGCCCTCCTACGAACCTTCTCTACCCTATGTCCTCACGTAGGTAAGGTCTCCAGAACTGTACACTGTACTCCAGGTGGGACCTCACTAATGTCTTGTATAGTGGAATTATGACCTCCCTTTTCCTGCTGGTGATGCCCCTGCCTATACATCCCAGCATCATATTTGCTTTACCTGCTGACTTATCGCACTGTTTCCCTACCTTGAGGTCATCAGAGATGATTACCCCAAGATCCCTTTCCTGCTTGGTGCATGCTATATCCTCACCCCCCAACTGATATATTGTGCCAGGGTTTTTGTGCCCCATATGCATTATCTTGCACTTCCTTGCATTGAATTTCAACTGCCAAACCCTGACCATTCTTCAAGTTTCTGCAGGTCCTTCTCATTCTGTCTACACCCTCTGGTGTGTCTACTCTGTTACAGAGCTTTGTGTCATCAGGGAACAGTGAAATTCTGCCTTCTAGGTCCTGCGCAATGTCACTGATGAAGATGTTGAATAGGACCGGTCCCAGCACTGATCCCTGTGGTACCCCACTAGTCACTCTTCCCTCTGTGGAGTGACAGCCATTTGCCACCACCCTCTGTGTCCTGCCGCCCAGCCAGTTACCTACCCACCACACTACTGTCCTGCCCACACCCATACTCCCTAGTTTGTGCAATAGTCTTCTATGTGGCACAGTGTCAAATGCTACACTTTTCTTAATTTTCCTTCTTTTTTTACCCTAAAGTTTGAATCTAAAGTAGGATGGAGTTTAATTAAGCAATAAACCATGACAGGGTGTGTGTTATGCTGGGATTTACCCACGTCTGGTGTGGTTCATCCACAAGGCCACAGGTCGAGTGATCAAACCACACAAGAAGTGGGTAAATCCCAGCATAACTCACACCCTGTCATGGTTTATTGCAATTATACAATGTCCCTTTTTTATGACAAAAAAAATAAAGAAAAACAACTGTTTGTATTTTAATTTATTTTTCTAATTTATTACTGTGCCAGTTGAAATAGTCCTGGGTTGCTAGGGAGATGCTGTCCTGAGCTGTGTGTTGCTACTGAGATGCTGATTGAGCACTGTTGTTTTTGTTTTTAAAATCAAAGAGCAGCACAGGGAAATACAGTATGATAGTTTTTTTAAATGACTGTTTATGTTACAGTATGTGGAAAGGCTCATTTGCTTCTTAGGATCGGAGAGCGGGAAACTTGCTGGTGCAATCGTCTGCCATACTGGGTTGTGGAGAGTTCTGTGACAGAACAAGCTGCCTGAGAAAGTTTCCTCTTTTTTTTTTTTTTCAAGTGATGTGACAAGGAGCAGAACAGTACACATGAGACTGTCAAAGGAGTGGAGAGAGAATGGGACTGGAGTGGAGAGCGAGGGAGACATGAGAGGGGTGCAGTCTAGCAGTGCATACCATACAAGATGAGGTACTGAAAAAAGGAAAAAAATATTTGTTTACAAGTGATGGGAAGCAGAGCAGGACTGTACCAGAGAGACCGAATGGGAAAGGCCTGGAGAGTGAGTGGGTCTGTAAGTGATGGGAGACAGAGCTGGAGGTATCCGTACAAGATTCCGACACCCAAAATCCCGATGATCAAAATCCTGACACCAAAAGTCCAACGGGCACAATCCCGATGGTATGGTGGACCTTCTGACAGCCATGTTCCCCACAGTATGGTGACCACATGGTGTTTACATACATTTTACAGGGGGTGTAGGGGCGGAGCAGTATCAAGAGTATATGCTGCTGGCATTTTCTTACCATCGGGATTGTGGCTGTCGAGATTTTGCTGTTGGGATTTTGATCCTTGGGATTTTGCATATCTGGATCTTGTACTAAATACAAGCTGGACTGTACATGAGAGACAGAATGGGAAAGGACCTGAGAGAGCGGGATTTGGGTGGAGAGCGAGTGATAGGTGAGGTGGCTGCAATCTGGGAGTGGTTATGATAAAAGATAAGGTAGTACTGAAAAAAAAAAGGTTGTTTATGTTACAGTGGGTTGAGCTCTCCTTTAAGCTGTAGTTTGTTTCAAACTCCCGCTTTACTCCCTCTACCGGCAAATCATGAAATACAAGTCCTCCCATTCACCACTTTCTTTCACCAAATGATAGCCAATGGTTGAGTTGCTCAAGACTGGTCTGTTTGTGTTTATCATATACCCACACTAGAAGAGGTGGTCAGGTGTATGCAGTATAGATGTACTCATAGTGTCAGCTCCCTAAAAGTAGCAAAAAAAGAACAACCAATTTATAATGGTTCTATTTTTAAAAGCAATTAAAGATAATATCAAAATAAAAAGAACACACATTTATGCTGATGTTTAAGATACAGTAAGTGTACAGTCAAGCAATCTTTAACCACTAATTAACTATACTCTTACGATTTGACAAACACATCTAAAATATGATATTAAACTTTTTTACTTATGAATTTAAGAATCTAAAAATCTTCAGCAATGAACACCAAATGCAGAGACACTGGAATTATGATTGGTTTCCTGACTTATGAGGCTTCTTGGATGAAATAGCTCCCTAAGGCAATAGTAATGTTAGGAGAGGGTCACATGACTCTTTTTTTTTTGTATCTTCTGTTTGTGTCTCTCCTCTGGAGCTCTCTCAGGCTGCTCCTACTGACCAAGCACCACTCTACCACCCACCTGATCCACTGGCTTCACCTGCCCTCCACCATCCACCAGCCGGTGGACTCCCCAGCTCTGAGCCCTCTGCGGCAGGGCTGCTTCCACTCCAGTGCTCTATTTATAATTGAGTGTGCTGGCCATGGAGGTGGAGGAGCAGCTCAGGATGCGGAGACAGGGTCTGGTGTTGGACATGTGGTGGCGTGGCTTGGGGAGAGCCATCGCATATCCAGGATCAGGTTATTTTTCTGGCTTTGTTTCCCCCTAGGAGCATGGCTGTGCAATGACTCCAGCACAGCAGTGCTGTAAGCATCCACCATGCTCTTCCCCTACTTTTGATCTGAGTGTTAGCTGTGTCTCCGGTCTCCACCGGGGGGCACTGCAAAAACGGAGAACCCCTGGATCCCTCCCAAGGGAAAGGAGAGCAGTCCATTGGACACTCAATTCTGCTCCCTCCCCTGCCGATCCCTGGTGCCCGAGCTCATTCCCAAACTCGGGTCACTAGCATGGTGTGAGGTGTGGCGTCCAGATCTTCAACCCTCAGCATCAGAGGGCCTGCTGGGTCACATGACTCTTATCCTGCAAAATTGAAACTCTTCCTTCAAACACTGTATGGTAATAAAAATATATGAAATACAGTATTTAAAATGCCAGGTTCACTAAAAAAATAATAGAAATCACTACATTTGAGTAGCATGAAACATAAACACAAACTCTTTTAAAATTGATTATCTTGGTTGTCTTGTAACTACAATGAACAAGCTAAATTTGTGCTGAATTAACAGAGCTGTAAGACATCTCAATCTCCTAGGGGTATCAGAATGTTCAGTTCAAAAATTTAGATCTTGAAAGATCTTATTTTTTAAAGCCACTGTAAGAGTTCAGAATACAGATATGATACATAAAACTAGTTTGAGAAAAATCATCACTCGCTAAGCGAACATTCAAACTCCACTAGATCAGCTGATTAGGGTTCAAGGGCTTGATTGCTACTGCCCAGGCTTTCAAGTAAGGTAGAGCTGTTGTACTGTCTCCAACCATCTCCTGTTCCTTTTCCATGTCCATGTCCCCAATCTCCAACTCTCAGTCCCCGTCTCTCCATCTGTAATACTACATAATTCTCCATTTTCTACTCTGGCAGAGCCTCTGTCTCCTTTCCCTCTCTGTTTCAAAATCCTGGCTTCTACAGATTCTCCCAATCCTGCTTCTGCTACTGAATCCATGACAAGTCTCTGCCGAGGCTTCTCCACTCTCTAACACAAACCTCCTTGGGGGAAATCCAGACATGTTTTTTTTTTTTATTTAAAGTTTATTGATACATTTTCCACAATAAAAGGCAGTTTAAGTGACAGTGACAATGACCCTCCGATACAATGTGAAGGAATAACTGCTAACCCACCCTCCCTCCCCTACTGCAGTAACCTAACCTAGTACCCTTCAATGCCAAGCACACTACTTAAAATCTTACATGACCATATAGCCTAAGATAGATTTAGACTTGAACCAGAGAAATTAATGAGTGAAGGGGATCCCAGATTTTAGTATATGCTGCCATTCTATTATGGAGACTAGCAATTGCTTTTTCAGAGCGCAGATTAGACCAAATTTCTTTTACCCATTCCTGGACAGAGGGGGAGGACCTATCTTTCCAGTGACGAAGAATAATCTTCTTAGCTGATAAGGCAATCATAGAAATGTGGAATTTTCATACTTTAACTCTAATAGTTGATAAGTCCCCCATCAGGCAGATCTCAGGAGTGAAGTATTCATGGAGGCCCAGCAGGGGATCAAGGAAAGCTTTGATTGAGTCCCATAAGGGGGAGATTTTAGGGCAGGACCAAAACATGTGAAAAAGTGTACCCTCTTCCTGCAAACATTTATTGCATAGATTAGAATTTAGGTAACACCACCTCTGTAGTTTAACCGGGGTATAGCACAAGTTATGTAAGATATGATATTGCATGAGACCCAATCTGTCTTGAGAAATAAATTTATGACATGATCTCCACAGGGAGTGCCAATCCAAGTAATGATGAGGGAAAAAATTATTCCAGAATCTTGAAGACCCAAAAGGACCCCCATATTTTTTGTAAAACAAAACCTGATATAAATTAGAGATTACACCTGAAGATCCAGAGACTGGGGAAACCTCAGGTATCAGAGAAGAGACGATCTGGGAGGGAGGAGTATTACCCTAGGTAATTACGAGTAAATGCTTTAATTGTACAACTTTAAAATGGGAAGAAACCAGAATGAGAAATTTCTTAATAATATCTTGCACTGATAACCAATGCCCCTCTCCGTCCGTAAGAGAGAAAAGCTTCCCCTCTCCCAATTGGGGCAACCATTGATGGGAAATCTGGTTCTTATTAATAGTGAATGATGGAGAGTTCCAAATAGACTGGGCCAGGTCCTGATGAGGGGAATATTGTGAAAATTAACACAGTTGAGAATAAATTCTTAAAGAGGTCATTATTATGGGACACTCTTCGGTCATGCGTACCTGGGAAAACTTAAGGAAAAATAATGCAAGAGCGTCCAAGTTCTTGGCCTTAATTGCATCCAGTTCTATTTTAAGCCAAACTGGTTGCTCTTCTTCTGGGCTGGGAGATACCCATCTCAAACATTTCGCAAGATGACTAGCCCAGTGATATAAGGCCAGATGGGGAATTCGTAAACCCCCCTCCAATTTCGGGGGGGGGGGCCAGTTTATGATAAGCCAGCCGAGGATATCTGTCGGCCCAGATAAATCTAGTGAATACACCATGTGTCTTTTAAACCAAAGTAAAGGAATAAAGGTGTTAAGGAGAGATAATGGATAAAAGATTCTAGGAAATATGTTCATCTTAATTATGTTGATCCGGCCCCATAATGAAATAGGAAGTTTAGACCACCTCTCAAGGTCATGAGTAATCACCTGCGACAGGGAATCCAGATTTTCTTTAAACCATGTTAGAGGGTTACGAGAAAGTTTAATACCCAAATACTTAAATGACCTGGAAGTCCAACCTAAACCAAAAGGGCTAATGTCATTTTCGAAAACTTTGTGGTTTAGCGGAAAAAATGAGGTTTACTAGTATTCAGTTTGTAGTTGGACAGGTCACTAAATCTTGCTATTTCACTTAGCAAAGCGGAACTGAAGATACAGGGTGAGACAAATGTATCAACAGGTCATCCGCGTAAGCGGTGACTTTAATTTCATGTCACCCAACTCTCACACCCTGTATAGAAACATTGTTGAGAATATTTTGAATAAGAGGTTCCAGATATAAATTAAATAACAGAGGAGATAAGGGGCATCCTTGCCTAGTACCTGAATGAAGCGAAAAGGGCTTAGAGAATGCCCCATTCGCAGAGATTCTTGCAGTGGGATTTTTATAAAGTGTAGCAATCCAGGAAATAAACAGAGAGGGAAAATGAAAAGCCTCCAGAGCTCAGAACAGAAAGTTCCAGTTCACTCGATTGAATACCTTCTCGGCGTCCAAGGAGACCAATCTTGCAGGGAACTCGGCATCCCTGGTAGCTGAGAAGACATGCGATAAGGTACGTAAGTGGTCGGAGGATGAACGCCCTTTCATAAAACCTACCTGGTTTATACCTATTAACTCAGGAAGAACTACCGTTAATCTATTGGCTAATATTTTGGAGAGAATTTTAATATCCTGATTTAAAAGTGAGATAGGTCTATAACTTTGAACCATCTCAAGATCTTTATCAGGTTTAGGGAGCAAAACAATCAAAGCCTCAAAAAGGTGTGAATCGGTCTCCGCCCCAGCTAAAATATGCTGAAATAAATGGTAAAGTACTGGTAATAAAAGGTCCTGAAAGACTTTGTAAAATAAGGAGGAGAAGACATCGGGGCCTGGGGCCTTGTCTGCTGGTAATTCACTAATAACATTGGCAATTTCCTCCTGAGAAATAGGAACAACCAGAAAGTCCCTGTGTCGATGAGAGAGAGAGAGGGCAAATTAGAATCTTTCAAGTAACTCTCCATACTCTCAGGGTGAGGGGGGTGCTCCATACCACTGTACAAGTTTGTATAGTAACTGGCAAATTCTTGAACAATTTCAGTGGGAGAAACTTTTAAAGATCCATCAGCCTTTGCCCTGATAGGAGGGATAAATCTCCTTGATTCTTGTTGCTTAATATGCAGTGCCAGTAGGTGCCCCGCCCTTTCTCCCTGATTGGTGTAACTAGCTCTTGTACGAATAACAGCTCATTCTGCTTTATCACGAAGTAACTCCAAGTATCTGTCTTTCAGCACTAGAAGTTTCCTCATATCCTCATCTACAGGATTAATAGAGAAATTATTTTCAAGTGATCTAATTTGGTATAATAAAGATTTTAATTCCTTCTCCTGTGCCCTTTTCCTACCAACTGCCATACTGATAAGGATCCCTCTCATGAAAGCCTTAAAGGCCCCCCACAAAATATCTGGCTTTGCACTATCTAATGGGTTAGATGAAAAAAAGGATTCAATTTGTTCCCTTATAAGTTTACAGTATTTAACATCCTTAAGGAGATGTTCATTAAGTTTCCATCTGATTTCCCTGTTAGGTAAATTAAGCAGTACCAAATTATATAATACTAGTGAATGGTCAGAGATTGGGCCAGGTTGAATCAAGGAAGTCTTAACCCCGGGTAGTAGGCATTGAGAAATAAGTATGTAATCAATGTGGGACTGCGAACCGTGTGTCATTGACCTGAAGGTAAACTCCCTAGAATCAGGATGTAAAACACGCCAGACATCACAGAGCCCACATTGGTCCAATAGATCATTAAAAGCCTTCTGTCCCAGAGTGGCCCCTCCCAGACCTCTACCTAATGTGTCTAAATCAGGCTCAAGTACTTGGTTAAAATCCCCCCTTAAAATAATTCTGATTGGAAGCATTGGAAGAATAATGGATATAAGTCTCATGAAGATTCCTGGGTCATCTATGTTAGGACCATAAATGCTGCCCAATGCTATTGGAACAGACCAGAAAGTACCTTTAACAAGGATAAACCTTCCCTCAGGGTCTTTAATAACCTGTGTGGAAACGAATGGAATACCCCTGTTAATCAAGAGCATGACCACACAACTATTTGTGGATCCCTGGGTGCTGTAGATCATTCCCACCTGCTGTCTCCTTAACTGAAAAGCTTCCACTTCTAATAAGTGGATTTCCTGTAGGAAAGTTATCTGAGAACTAAGTAAGCTTAAATGTTTGAGAGCCTGGTATTGTTTGTGCTTCTTTCTGATCCCCTTAATGTTCCAAGTCGCAAAAGTTATCTCATTAGCCATTCAGTAATGGTAGTTAAACTTAATATATTCAGCTCAGCTCACGGGATACATAACCCTGTAAACATACCCCAAGGTTACTGCAGTTAAGCCCACCCTCTCCTAACCCCCACAATTAAGTCCCTCCATCCCCTACCCACCCCTACCCTCCATAATACCCCACCACCCACCCCTCCACCCTCTAAACTGTCACAACGCTTCAGCACAGTATTGGTGCTTTTCCTTCCTCTCCCGCCCCCCTATAATGTCTCCTTATTGACAGAAACTTTTACATAGAATTATCTTCGTATTGAAAACAAAACAATGCTGATTTTTCCCAAAAAAGAGAGAGAACAGTCCTGGGCTTTCACCACAATCCCACCAAAGTATAAACCTATTGGTAGCCTATTTCAAATGGGCCACAGCGAAATCCATGTACCACCCAGGTGACCATGGAAACCCAATCAAAACCAAGAGAGAAAGCAGGAATCATCTTTGCCTCACAAGGCAACTCTGGAGAAACCAAAACTAGATCAGAAACCCAGTGAGGGGGAGTGAACTATACCACAGATTGAGATCGGGAGTCGAGAAAAAAAGAAAGGACTGCAATCACACCACAGGAGGGGAAGGCAGAAAAAATGCATCTTCCCATAAACAACCCACCTCCAAGTGCACTGGCTCTCTGTATGAGAGTTAAGAATTCTGCACTCAGGTCTAGTGAGAAAATTCGGCTAATTCCCCCTCGAATTGTAGGCTGCATCCTCGCGAATCACCTATGCTTGGCACACTCTCTAGTGACCAGTTCCAGGTCATGACAGAGTGAAAACTAATTATAGAGAAAGCCCAAGACCGCACTAATATCAATCCTAATGAAATAACATCAAATCTAAATCTCAGCAAAGCTAACTTCCCTCTCTGTTATGTTTATCACACAGAAAATGCTAAAGCTTGATATATTGTTCCCCCTGTGATCAGGCCTGAAACCCTAAGTGTCTTTTGCTTTTAGCCAGCATGGGCCCTCTGTGAATGGAGCCAAAAACACTAGTAGCCAGCACGGCCTGCGTTGATCCCCCCAGTCCAAACAAAACAGGGGAAATTTCCCCTCGCCTTCGCACTGAATGGTTTCCCAAAAAAGGAAAAAACGAGAGTTCCAGTTCTCTGCTTCACACAGCTCCCTGTTCTACAAGCACAACATCTCAGGGATCCTTAAATAGGTCTGGTAATGTAGACTTAAGGTTCATCAGGGCAACTGCTGGATCATCGTAGTTAGACCAGAATCCATTCATTAGAACCTGTAGCCTGGCCAGGTATCCCATCCTGAACTTCAAGCCTGCCGCAATTATCTTGGAAACAATAGGATGGAACGCTTTTCGCTTCATGCGAACCGAGCCAGGCAAATCTTGTGATATTCTCATTTTCATGTTTTCCCAGTGAACCTCTTGCAAAGCTCTCACTTTCTGCAGAAAATGCTGCCTCTTCAAGTAGTTCAAAAACCGACAGATAATGGGGGGGAATCCTCCGGAGAAGGTTTAGGCCGAAGAGACCTGTGAGCTCGCTCTATGATATAGCCAGGGCCAAAGGGAGATGGGCGGCTACCCGCTCAACCAACTTCTGGACGAATGCCACAACATGTTGGCCTTCTTCTCCCTCCAGTAACCGGAGAATCACAATGTTGTTTCTGCAGCTGCGGCTCTCTAGATCTTCGAGCTTAGATTCGAAACGAGATAGTTTCTGACGCATAGAGACCAGATCAGGATCGAGACTTCCCAACTTTTTCTCTATTGAGACTATTCGAGCTGTATTACCGGAAACGGATAATGAGACTTCATCCAGTTTTCTAGAAAGAGACTTCAGATCCATTGCCATTACTTTCATTTCCTCACGAAAGGGCTTAAACTCTTCAAGGAACCTAGAAAGCGTTAAAGGTTCCTGCTCTCCAAATTGACTTGGATGATCCGGCCCAGGCCCACCCGAAGTCCTGGATTTTTTAGACGCCTTTTCGCGAGTAGCTGGGGGGGGGGTGCTTCTGCGGGGCTTTCTTCATGTAAGCCTCCATCCACCGAAATTACATTCAAACCAGACTTCCAAAGTACTTAGAGAGCACTGAATCGTGAAAACAGAAGAAATTAAGGAGTTTGGATGTCCAAAAAAGATGATTTAGTGATCAGGAGGCAGGAGCTTCTTGAAGGAGCTTCTACTCACCACTCTGCATCATGTGATCTCAATCCAGACATGTTTAAACTAAACACAAGCAGGATAGCGGGACAGCAGACCATATAATAAATAAATAAATAACTAAATAAAGTAAAAAAGAACTCCCTTAGGCAATAATGGCATGCTGGTTAAAGTAGTAGTTGTGGCATATAATAGATCTATGCACCAGCTACTCTTCAGCATGTCTGCAGCTCAGAGGGTTTTGGAGAAAATGTCTCATGTTTTTTTTATTTATGTTTTACTTACAGGAAGGGTCTTTGCAGGGATCCAAATCCCTTTTACTTGAGTGACCAGAACAACGATTTACACAATACAAAGATATAGTGAATACTCCTGAGATTGCACTCAGTATTTAACTACTCTTGCAAGATTACAACTCCTCTGTCTCCCTGATCCCAACCCACGCTTTAATTTTATATCTCTTATCAATCTCAGGTCTCTAGATAAGACTTTTTGGGATGAGTACTGTACTCCCCACTTTGAAAATGAGGTGAGTAAAACCAAATTCAGATGCGTACAAATGATTGGACAGAATGGAGTGAGGAGTACATTTTTAAAAACAATGTAGTTTTTTTCTAGATAAGAATTAATCAGGTGCCAACAATACTCCAGATAATGTTGGCTGGTAGGAGTAATTTACTCACCAGTTTTAAAATATAGTGAGTAAAACAAAATTGGGATGGGTAGGAGTGCTGTAAATCTGGAAAAAATGGCCCCTTTTGAATCACCAGTTATGTTATGAAGCACTGTTCTTTGCCACGTGGAGTATTTACAAATGTTGAGTGAGTATTACTCATTAAAACATTTTCTGGAGAATATTTCCTAAAATGAGGTTAGTAAAATAGGTTGGTACTCCCTTTATCTGGAGCCCCGAATGTAATACATTAGCATCCATAGTGGCTCTGACCAGAGTTTGTTGAATTGAGTAGGTGATGGCATTGGTGTAACGATGGGGGACAAAGTAAGGAATAAATGGCACGGAAGTGAGTTCTTTTGTTTCTAAGTCAGTGAGTTCAGCATGAAAACAGGTTGTCTTGTTGTGGGGGAGTTCTATAATAATAATAAAATTTATTCATAAAGCGCAATTCAAAACAAATATCAAAGCGCTGTACAGAGTTAAAATACATAAATAAAACAATAAAATCTGAGATAAAGCAATAAAAAATTAAAGATTCAAATACACTAATCTCCAAATGCATGGCTAAATAAATAAGTTTTTAAGGCCGTCTTGAAGCGCTCCAGGGTCAGGTACTCTCTAATCTGATGAGATAGAGAATTCCACAGGGTCAGGGCTGCATAACTAAAAGCTCTAACACCAGATGTTTTCAACCGAACCCTGGGAACCTCTAGCAATCCCTCGTTGGCTGAACAGAGGGGTGGAGGGGGCAGTAAGGAACCAGGAGCTCTTGCAGGTAGCCAGGACCCTGATGATGTAGGGTCTTGTAAGTCAGTAAACCAACCTTGAAGGTGATCCACCACTGAACAGGCAGCCAGTGCAGTTCGCACAGCACAGGGGTGATATGACTGGTCTGGAAAACCCCTACCAGTAACCTGGATGCAGCATTCTGCACCAGCTGCAAGCAGCAGATATCAACCCCTAGAAGCCCTAGGTATAGGGAGTTATAGCAGTCAAGGTGAGAGGTCACAAAGACGTGGATCAACATTGGAAGATCGCGAGACGGAACAAGGTGCTTAATCCGGGCAATGTTCCTCAGATGGTAAAAAGAGGATTTGACTACAGCTGACACTTACGAACGAAGTGTCAGGTCTTCGTTGAATAACATGCCTAGATTCCATACCTGAACAGAGGACAGGAGCTGGCTACCCCCCAGCCAAAGCCCGGAGGCAGACCGTGCTCCCGTCCTCTCTATCCCGTGACCTGGCTCCACCAATAAAATTTCCATTGTTTATGGTTCAAGTTAACATGAAGATTATTTACATTACATTAGGCTTAGTGAGACTGGTTTATGAGGGACCAGTATCTGATTTAGCATTCATGTGGCCCAGAAGAGTGTCATATAAATAGAGCTGCTTTATCTACCCATCTCCAGACCTATGACTGCTTGTTCTATTTCCCAGAAAACACACACACACAGACACACACACACATAGGTGTAGAAACCGGGGGGGGCGAAAGGGGAGGCAGCCCCCCCACTTTTTTTTTTGTATGGCAAAAACTAATTTAGAAAAAGTGCCCTTTTTACCATTATAAGTGCCCTTCTGATCCTCCGCCCCCTCAGCTTTTACTATCTTCCGGCATCCTTGCACACACGGACACACAGAGGTAATATACATAAATTACAATTACAACAGTTCCATTCTAATGTAGGAGGGATATATGCATGCTCTAGACCATAGATCTCTGTAGTACAAGGTGCATCTGCAGCCTCTTTTTCACTTGGCCTTTGCCAAAATGTATGCTTTATGATGTTTATTAGACCCTGGCCTGGCTAGTGATCTCATTTACTTGTGATCTGCAAGGGCTCACTAACCAGGCACAATAAATAAAAACATATTTCTGTTCAAAAAGAATAATCTGTTACAATGAAAACAATCCAATATTTTTTCCACTAAGGGAATAGATTTCAAAAAATAATTTTTTATGCTTCTAGATATCATTTAGCACCCCATTCTTCGGGTCCCTCAGGTGTCCCTGCTGCTGCTGCTGCTGGACCCACCTCTCTCTGCCTGCTGCCATCTCCAGACTGCCTGAGTGTTCCATCCTCCCATCTGGCCTATTGTATCCCTGCTGGAGTCCCCCCCACTAGTACCAGGGATGGTTATGAAACCGGGGAGGATGGTAAGGGGCAGGACTGTGCACTGAATTGTAAGGTGGAGTGGGAGGGGTACCAGGAGCAATTCTCCCTGTACACCCTCCATCCAACTCCCATATGAGTTCTCACAATTTGGCATCTGGTGTGGAGGGGGGAGTACAGCAGCCTATGGTTACCCATACTGCAAATGTCACCCCTGAGTCACCACCAGGACCTGCTCCCACAGCAGTAAGTATAAAACCCTATCATAGGAGGAGAACATCTCCACAGAGACTCCTTCACCCTCCCTGCAGGCTTCCACTCCTGCATGGGTCATGAACCTTGGTCACCAGGAAAGGAAAACATTTAAGTGATGCATTCTTTCAGCAGGTTGCAGTTAGAAGGGCAGCACTGTAACTGCAGTAGCTCAGAGGCTGAGGCCTGGTAGTGATCACTGTTTCCACTAGAGCCTGCAGCTTGTGCATGATAAGGAACATTCTGAAACAGAGAGCCAAAGATCTGGGATCATTTACAGATCACCAGTGAATCATGTGGTGCATGTTAAGATAGCTCCAGAATTAAAGGTAGAATAATAATGTAGTAACAGGCATGCTGTCAGAATTGCATTGTTTTAGCTTTAGGAGCAATAAGGGGCAATAAAGGTTCTGGGCCTGATTTTCAAAGGGCAGAGAAAGCTGCAAGCCCCATGTGTGACAAACAGCATTTTCCCAGCTGGCGATCGGGATTTTCTATCACGTATGCCAATTACCACGAGTTAGACCAACTTTTTCTAGAAACATAGAAATTGATGGCAGATAAGGACCGGCAGGCCCATCTAGTCTACCCCTTTACCCTACCTTAAATTTTTGTTTTTTTAGTCTTTGGTAACCGCGTAAGGACCGCTAGGCACAAGTGCCTGTTTTCAGGGGCGACCTGGGAGCACTGGGTGGTTAAGTGACTTGCTCAGAGTCACACAGTATGCAAGTGGAGGTTGTGAAAATCAGACTCAGGTCTGGTCTGTTGGATGTACCAAGCTCGTTCACACTTTGTTCCTCTAACCTCTAGGCTATACTGCCAGCCCTGTTTGGTCATTGGCTGTAGTCTCTCCTTCCCCCTGCTAGGGTTCCCTTATGCCTATCCCATACCTGCTTAAATCCCCCCCACTGTACTTATTCCCACCATCTCCTGGGGCAGACTATCCCAAACGTCCACCATTCTTTCCGTGAAAAAGTACTTTCTTATGTTGCCCCTTAGTCTACCCCCTTCCAGTCTCATGTCATGCCCTCTTGTTGGTTTAGAGCATTTTTTCTTCTGAAAGTTGCTGCCCTCCTGTACCTTATTGATCTCCTTGAGATACTTGAAGGTCTCTGTCATGTCTCCTCTCTCTCTACTGTCCTCTGGGGTATACATATTGAGTTCCTCCAGTCTCTCCTCGTATGACCTTTGGTGCATGCCCTACACCATTTTTTGTTGCCCTTGTTTTAACCACCTCCACCCTGTCTATGTCCTTCTGGAGATGTGGCCTCCAGAACTGGATGCAGAATTCCAAATGAGGTCTCACCAATGATCTGTACAGTGGCATCATGACCTCATTCCCTAGCTATAAGTGAATGGTAGGGGTATATAGATTACCAAGGTTCACTTCCGAGCTATGAGGAACAAGCTCCTGTGAGCCCCCCCAATAATCTGGTCTAGCCTGTGGCAATCTTGGGCACCCTTTTTACGGGGCTTGTGCCAAATACTTGGCAAAAGCTGCCATAAATCGGGTAAAATGTCGCAACTGTGTCCAATCTATTAAAATTGGGAACAGTTGCAGCAAAGGTGTTTGGTACAGCTGTGCTAAAAAAAGGGTTTAATGCAGGGCTTGATGTGAGAAAATTGGGCCACTGTCTTAAACTGACCCTCCCTAGTTATAAGTGAATGGCAGTGTTATATAGACTACCAAGGCTTACTTCAGAGCTATGGGGAACAACCTCCTGTGAGCCACCACCCCATAATTCTAGTAATGAACATATAATAGAGAAAACGTATAATGCCAGAATACTATCCACATTCTGCATTATTTGTAAGCTGGCGAGGGGTGGGGGGAAGGGGCATGAGAGTTAAGGGCTGAATCAGAATTGTTTTTCTGTCAGGCTAGTCATGGCTTCTAAATTGTAAACAACATCCTCTACCAGATTTACATTGCCTTGAGTTGTGGAATGACAGGATGTATTGACCTGGGTTTCTAATCAACTTTTACAAAGAAGGAAGAAGTACAACTAGCAGTGAGTCATTACCTGCACTGTGGTGCATCCTTTTTCCCTGTCAGCTTATTCTGAGTGTGAGTCATGCCCCTTCCGATACATCTCACTACAGTGCCTTTCTAAACCAGTTTATAAATGGCATTGTTTAAAACAGAGATCTCTTGGTATTCAGATCTGTCTATAATCACTGGCAACACTGAGGTTGCAGTTTGCATTTGCTCACCCTCGCTCTGTTCTGCAGTACAGGCTAGTACTATGAATTCCAAGGAGGTCACATTCCTGTGCTTTGCTAGTCCAAAGCCAGAACCAACAGTCATTATGTTAGTGCAGCTGTATAATTTTCAAAGAATGCATCTGCTGAGCTGGAACGGCCTGTGGCTATTAAAAGGGCAGTCCAGTAGCTGACTAGAGTTTAGATACAGAATGATAAATGAACCAGGTCTGCAGCTTTTTGAGGTTTTTGTATACAGACCTCTACTTCAGTACACATTTATAAACATTATTTACAGTAGTCAGCCACCACAATTTATTTTATAATCTATTTTAAATATCTGTTGTTCTTCCTAGAATTAAAAACATTGTTTTGCCAATATATGCAGGAAGACCATGTGAAACGAAACTCTTTGATGAGAATTTCATGGCCTTATTATTTGCATTTATTGATGACATCACAGGGCAGCCCTCACATACTTTGATGTCGAAAACAAATAAACTGAGAGGTTCATTGTTAACAATCAGATGCTTCTAAACACAGAGTAGAATGAATGCTAGCTCATGTGAAAGTATTTAAAAGATTAAGAATGTGGCAAGCCTCCTTGTGGCTTGGCAGCAGAGCATTGCTAAGGAGCATAGGGTACCAGGCTGGTGAGTGTACTTTAGCTGTACTGTACTCCCCATACTGGTGGACACTTAACAGACACAGAGCTTGGAGTCACAGAGCCTTCCCCCCACCACACACATATGGTTTTTCATACTCACCGACTGGACCCTTTTAAACTTCTGCTGCCCACCAGCTTAATTGAACATACTAGCACCCTGTTCACAGAGAGAATGTGTCCTTTCTGCAGTGGAGAGCCTAGTGCACCTAGTTAAATGTTATCCCCTGACAGCTGCTTCATGAGAGGGCCATGGCATCTATCACTAGATGACCAGTCACCTGTACCCTGCATGGTCAGTGGACTGGTACCAGCCACACAAATAGTGCAGTGAGGGTGGGGACAGAGGAATACTGGGGCAATCATAGCATCAATTGCAAGGTGACTATTTTCTTACATAGAAACATATAAGTTGTTGGCAGATGAGAACCACTTGGCCCACCTAGTCTGCCCTAAATTCCCTACCTATAGTGCCACCAGAGACCCTACTTGGACTCTGGCTTACACCCCCCCCCCGCTTATAAGATTCCCTTGTGTCTATCCATGCATTCTAAAACCTGTGACTGTTTTAGCCCCACCACTTCCTCTGGGAGGCTGTTCCAAGCATCTACCATCGTCCCCGTGAAGAAGTGTTTTATTCCGTTTCTTTTGAGCCTCCCCCCAGCTTCATATTGTGACCCCTTGTCCTTGGGTAGTTTTCCTTTGGAAAATGCTCCCTTTCTGTACCTTGTTAATTCCTGTGAGGTATTTGAATGTCTCTATCATATTCCCCCATTCCCACCTGTCTTCTAAGGAGTACATATTTAAATCCTTAAGTCTTTCTTTGTAGGGCTTCTGATGCAGGCCCTGCACCATTTTGGTTGCCCTCCTTTGTACTGTCTCCACCCTATTTATGTCCTTTTGGAGATGGGGCCTCCAGAACTGTACACAGTACTTGAGATGGGGTCTCACCAGAGATCTATTCAGGGGTATTATTATTATCTCCCACATTCTGCTTGTGATACCCCTCTCTATGCATCTGAATATTACATTAGCCTTTCCCATTGCCTTGTCACACTGTTTGGCTACCTTCAGGTCATTTGAAATGATAACCTCCAGGTCTCTTTCCTGTTTTTTGACTGCTAATAGTCCCACCTGAGTTGGCACGTTGTCCCTGGGTTTTTGTGCCCTAAGTGTATGATTTTGCACTTTTTTGCATTGAATCTTAGCTGCCAGACTCAAGATCAGTCATTGAACTTCTTTAGATCCTCCCGATTTTTCAATCCCCTGGGTGTGTCTACTCTGTTGCATATTGTTGTGTAATCTGTGAATAGGCACACCTCCTCCAGTACCTCTGCAATGTCTCTAATTCAAGACATTGAAGATGCTGGCCTGGTGGTGCAGAGGGCAGAGGCATCCATGCCTCACCTGCTGCTCACACCAGTGACCCGGTTTGGTGATGAGCCTGGAATGCTTGGGGTCAGCGCCGGGTAGGAGGAGGACTGAGAATCCCAATGGGATGCTCTCCTCCTCCAGGGAGGGAGGATGTCTGCTCTGCTACAACATTGCCTCCTAGGTGACAATAGGTGGTGATGTAAGGCTGGAGCAACAGTTCTGGTTGGGGGATGCTCCCTGACGGAAGGATGTCTAGCATGTCCTCGACATGAATGCGTCCAAGCCATTTTCCCCATGGAGTGTCCATGAGGCTGGGAAGTCAGGGGAAGACAAGCAGAAAAATACCACCAGTGGCAGGATGCTGCCCCACAGAGCCTTGCAGACTCCACACCACCTACTGGGCAGAGGGTCTGCTAGACTAAGCATGGCACTGAAGGGGGTTAGTAGAGTCCCCCCCAATGGCCCCACCACAGGGGTCAATCTGTGCAGGAATAGGTGGACCCTGAAGGTAAGTCCCAGAGACAGTAGGTGATGGGGCTGGGGACTGCGTGGGATGAAGGGGGCTGACCAGATGAGTAGGGGGGGAAAAAATAAGACACTAAAGAGGATTGGTCATAATACTGACCCTTGTGGCACCACACTAGTCACTTTGCCTTCCCCAGAGTGTACCCCATTTACATCCAGCCTTTCGCTCCTACCACAAAGCCAACTCTACACCCATTTTACTATTTTAGGACCTACTCCTAGGCCTCTCAGTTTGTTTACCGGCCCTCTATGTGGAACAGTGTCAAAGGCCTTGCTGAAATCCAGATAGGCCACGTCAATTGCCCCTCCCTGGTCCACTTCCTTTGTTACCCAGTCAAAAAACTCAATCAGATTTGTCTGGCAGGACCTCACCCCCCTCCGGTGAATTCTTGTTGCATCGGATCCTGTAGACTGCTAGTATAAAAATGGTATTCTCTAATCCTTTCCTTCAGTAGTGATTCCATTACTTTGCCCACTATGAAGTCAGGCTGACTGGTTTGTAATTTCCCATCTCCTCCCTATTTCCACTTTTGTGGAGTGGGACTACATCTTTCCTCCTCCAATCCCCGGTACTTCCCCTGTTTCCAGTGACCAGGTAAACAGATCTGTCAGAGATACAGCCAGCTTCTACCCGAGCTCCCTCAGCAACCTGGGGTGCACTGCATCGAGACCCATTGCCTTGTCTATATTTAACTTTGACAACTCCCTTAGGACTCTTTCCACTGTGAAACGGCTAGTGTCCACCCTGACCCTTTATGCCCTTGTCTTGTAATGAAGGCCCATTTCCTACCCTTGCCTCTGTGAATACTGAACAGAAGTATTTGTTCAAAATGTCAGTTTTTTGGTGGTCCTCCCCTACAGCAACCCCACTTCCCTTTTCAGTCTTACTATCCCTTCCTTGGACTTCCTTTTTCACTAATGTATATAAAAAATGTTTTATCCCCCTTTTAACTGATATGGCTATAGTCTCCACTGTTTTCACTTTTGCACTCCTAACTGCCTTCCCTGCCCCTTTTCTTTTCTCCTGGTAACTCTCCCTATCCTCCTCCTTCTGTGTTCTTTTGTATTTTCTGAAGGATAGTTTTTTTTTGCTCTTACTTTTTCTGCTACCCCATATGGCCAGTGGGCCAGTGCCAGCCACACAAACAGTACAGTGAGAGTAGGGAAAGAGGAATACAGAGGCAATTATGGGGCAAAACAAAACCAACAATGAACTGACCCAAAAATATAGTTGCTGTTACCATAGCTCAAATTGTACAGGTGTGAATGATGAAAAGAGAAGAGAGGAGTCCCCAAGAAGCTTCAGCCATCCAGCTGAGTTCAATTCATCTTATTTATGTGTCTGGGTCACGTTTTCTAAACAGCTTTTTGGATAATGTTCAGTTTACTTCCTGCTCCTTTTAAGGTTGCGTTCTAATCCAGGGACAGGGCAAGAAACTCTATTAAACTGCATAAGGAGACACAAGAAGGTAACTGAACAGATGAGGATGTTTCCTTCCACTTATATTAATAGCCCAATAAGAATACATACAGAAAGCCCCCAGATTCCATAAGCCATTGTGTAGAAAATGTTAATATTAAAGAGGAATAGTCAGCACAAAGGACCCCACACTGAAGTGCAGGGCTGGTCACAATATGAGCTTTGTGGGCAAACACATTTTGGTTTACTTAATGTTACTGTAGTATAGTACATTATATCAAACTAATTTTGCTTAGTTGTGAGCTATCTTGTTTTACTACAAATCCCAGAATCCCCTGCAGCTGACATCAGAGCTGTAACACGCTGCACAGGTTATTGAATCTTCCACTGCTGCCTACTGCTCTGATATCACAGCAGTAGGCTGCAGTGGGAGATTCAATAACCTGTAGAGCATGTTACAGCTTTTGTAATTTTCGATCAGTTGTTTTCCAGGTCTGCTTTTCTTTAGGGACTAAGTGCAGTCCTCAGTGACTGTACTTAGTCTGTGGAGGACAAGGGGACCAGCAAACAAAAAATCAGAGGTTATGGAAACTCTAACATGCACTGCATGCTATTGAATCTTTTCACTGCTGCCTACTGCTCTGATGTTATCTGCTGGGGATTCAGGGATTTGTAGTAACAGAAGATGTCAGCTCACAACTAAATAAAACTACTCTGATGCAACCTACTTACTACACTACAGTAAATAGTAAGTAAACCAAAATGTTTTTGCACACAATGTTCACAGTGGGACCATCCCATACTTGAGTATGGGGGCCCTTGGTGGTGCTGTTCCCCTTTAAACACAAGACAGTACACAAAATGCTTTAAAGCTTATTTTAGTACAAACCATGCTCTTTAAAGATTTAGATCCCTGATCGTATCCACTTCTTGGAACCACTTTGCAGGTGGTGGCCAGGCTGTGAGAAAAAAAGAGGGACTTTTTAAATGTTAGTAAGGCCTTCTTTGTACCAGGAGTCTGTATTCCTCATAAAATATGAAGAAATTGAGCAGATACTTGGAGTGCTCTTAATTTATCTGTAACCTGTAGGTGGCGCTATCCCAAGGGCTACTACCCCTGCCTGCTTGGCTAGTAGCAGGTTAAGGGGCCTGAGTTCTAAAACAGGTGCCTCCACCCAGAGGTCAGGGTTGGTAGTGGTCAAGCTAACCTGGGCACAGCCCTCTGGGACACTGTAACCCCACTCTTTCCTTACTAGTGGCCGGAACAATACTCAATAATCACTTTCACAATACCCCTGATACACCACACAAGTACCCACACTGTTTGCACTTACCACCAGGGCTTTTCTCTGGCCCGGTCCTGGGGACCCCCTGTAAAACAAGGTTATACACAGCAAATAACAGCAGTACAGTACTCATGCACAGACTGGAACCACAGTCAGGGTAAATACAAAAAAGAGTAAGATCTGATATATTTAAGGGGCTTGAACAAGGGAGGGGCGTAATCAGGTTAATTTGCTTAAAGGCTCTGTCAATCAAACAGTTATGCATGCACTTCAGGGTCCATAAACAGTCACACACTTTGGGTACCCAGATGGAGAATGGTGGGCTAGCCAAGAACATTGCAGCTGGTTGGGGCCCTGTGATGGAAGAAAACAACATGCACAACACACACTATTTGTAATCCGGAGCCGGAGGGCTCAGTTTGTGAAAAGAAAACAACAAGACAATCAGATGACACACTTTTAGATTAGGAAGTTGT
The DNA here is from genome assembly GCA_016271365.2 of Neoceratodus forsteri. Classification (NCBI taxonomy): domain Eukaryota; kingdom Metazoa; phylum Chordata; order Ceratodontiformes; family Ceratodontidae; genus Neoceratodus; species Neoceratodus forsteri. The sequence goes on from CM028130.1 coordinate 1,237,928,158, forward strand.
GCAGGGAGCTACTCTGATGATTACTCACGATACCCAAGACTGGGCACAGGCTAGATGAAACTCGAGACAGCAGGTGGTTAATTTGGAGTGCCAGGAGAAGCAGGACCCACACGATTCACCGAGGCATCGTTCTTGTTCAAGTGTTGAGCAGGGGGCTGATCCTCAGGCAGGTCTCTCAGTGGCTCTCTCTGTGCAGTGGGGTAGTCTGGCAGGGCCAGTGTGGCATGGCCCAGGCTGAATGGAGATGAACGTGGATTCAGTCCGATTAGGCTGGATAAAGCTTCCAGCAAGCAGAACACAGTTCACACAGTGGGGAACCAAATCACGACCCACTTTCAATATACAGCACATTTACAAATAAGGAAATTCTACTGTACCAGGCAAACTGCTCTCCGGTCATGATCGCAAAGTCTCTGCACAAACCGGGGATTGAAAAGCAGCTGGAAATCCTGACAGGCCAATCGCATTCAGCAAATCTTTGGTCTTTTTTGAGTTAAAGCCTGGTCACAGTCCAGTAGCTTAAATAGTCCTCACAACTCGGATTCAGTCCAAATAAACTTTATTTTCCCTCTCAGGGACAGCAGGCAGATAGACAGGCAGGCCAAAACTCAGCCCTTTCACAGTTTTCCCATGCAAAACTACACAGAACTGCTGCTCAAAATCACTTGAACTGTTATGTCTTCACTTCTCAGCTCAAAACTGAAACTAGCTGCAGCAGCCTGGGAAATTCCCCAAGATCCAAAAGGTTCGGTTGGCTGATACTCTTGTCAGTCACAGCAAAGACTCCCCCTTCAGGTGCAAAAAGGCACAAAAAGCCCAAAACTACAATTCCTACAGATTTTGACTCCAGACAGCTCCTGTAGTCTGGCTCCATTTTAGGTTCCACCAGTACTGATTGGTCCAATTCGCAGTCCAGGACCAAGACAGTGGAGATAAACAAAACAGTCCTTGCTGCAAAGAAGGCAGGTTAGACAAACTACATTATTATTATCATTCTAAATGATTTTCAGCAAATAGTTGCATCTTTCGACAGAGCTCCCTCTCAGATTACTTATGACTGCAATCCAGGCAGCTCTTAAAGAGACAGTACACAGAGGCTATACAGGCACTCTCTGGCAATCACATTTAAACTGCTAAAACGCAGGACACCAGCCTGGCAGTGAGCATTTAGGCAACCTCAAGGAAGACTTTTTGGGAACTCCCATTTGTAGGGGGGTTACACCCTTCCTTGCTTGGAGAAAACCTGGCGTCCGCATCAAGTCTGTACCATCATGCATCAGTTGACATAAACCTTTTTACTTTACTATACATATTCACTACACTTCATGATACTATATCCATTCTGACAACACATTGTGCATATTTCACACAGGTAAATTGAACATTACTATACTGAATTAGGTAATAACTTCTTGTACCTTAAACAATGCAAGAGAGGGCCCTTCCCTATCAGCTAACTTGGGGCTAGAGGGGGGTAGGGGCACCATGGTTAGAGGGAAAGACAAGTAACCTGGAATTGGCTGTCAAACTCAATTTGGGCAGTGAGCTTGGTGAGACATAAACATCTTTGTGCACCACATTGAGAGGCAAATCCACTGGCCTCCTGGGAGAATCATAACTGAGGCGTACTACAGGCTTGACAGCTTGGCCAGTCTTTCTGAGGGGAACAACTACAGTTTATGTACTCTTAGCACTGGTCTGGGGACTCTCATCACTTGTGAGGTGTGCTTCTGCCTGGGTGGGAACGTCCAAACATGGGGCACCGTCGGCTCCTTGCTCTGCAGGCTCTGTTTCTACACTTGACTAATTTTGTGAAGGCTCAGGCACAATCAAGCTTTGAGGCACTGAAGGGGGTGGTCAGCACTCTCATGGTGTTCTTCAAGTTCTGGTATGTCACCAGAAAGACTCAAACCCTCAGTCCCTTCTTCAGGCAAATCATACAGTTCCACAATACACAGAGACTCAACATCTTCTGACATGTTACTTTGCACTTCACTTTCTGAGAGCATTGGCTCAAAGGAAGAAGCTGGGGGATAAGGCAGTCCAGAAGGCCAAGCTTCATCCCCCGCAATTTATCAGGGGGTTACCTCAAAACAGCTGACTCAGTTCATAAGAATGGTAATAGGCATGGTCGTATTCACTTTCGTCAGAAGTGGACCGACAGTCACTATCATTCTTGGTCTGCTGCGGAGGAAACCTTAAATCTGTGACCACTGGGGTAGGTTGACTCTGTCTCTTTCTTGCAGCAGCATGAGTCACTGGCCTGGGGGCTCAATTTCTGGGGGTTCAGCTTCAATCATGACTTGGCTGATGGGTAGCAAGTGGTTACGGTGCATGGTCTTGACAGCTTTGGAGTTGTTCTCTGGGCGCACCTTGTACACAGGTAAATCATCCAACTTTCCAACTACTACATGGGGAAGATGGTGCCACCGCTCAGCAATTTTGTGTTTACCATGCAGTCCCAAATTGCATAGCAACACATGGTCTCCAGGTCGAAGCTCTTGAGTCTTTACTTTTTTATTATGCCTCTCTTTGTTGGCTAGATTTCTTTTGGTGGCCATTGTCTGGGCCAGTTGATAGGCATGGGTCAATTGAGCTTTCAGTTTTTGTACATATTGCAAGTAGTTTTTGGCTCAGACCCCATCTGGAGAGACCCCAAAACAGACATCAACTGGCAGCTGGGCCTCTCTCCTGAACATGAGGCAGTAGGGAGAAAACCCAGTAGCATCATTTTTTGTACAATTGTATGCATGTACCAAAATGCTAATCTGCTGGTTCCATTTATGCTTGTCTTTTGGGTGGATGATGCCCAGCATGTCTAGAAGGGTTCGGTTAAAGCGTTCTGGTTGAGGGTCCCCCTGTGGGTGACAAGGGGTGGTTCTTGACTTTCGCAGCCCCCATAGAGAGAGCATTTCTTTGATTAGCCGACTCTCAAAGTCTCTACCTTGATCAGAATGAATCTGCTAGGGGGCACCATAGTGAACAAAGAAATTTTCCACTAGCACCTTGGCCACGTTAGATGCCTTTTGATCTTTGGTGGGGAAAGCTTGTGCATACCATGTGAAATGATCTGTAGCCACTAACACATTGCCAATGTTCCGACGATCAGGTTCTAAACACAAGAAGTCTAAGCAGACTAGTTCCAAGGGTGTGCTGGTAGTAATATTAACAAGGGGGAAGCCCTCTGAAGCAGGGCCTTTCTTTGCAGGCAGTGACTACAAGTCTTTACATAGTGCTCAACATCGGCCCCCATTTTGGGCCAGTAGAAGTGAGATCGTACCAGGTCAAGGGTTCTGTCAATACCGAGGTGCCCCTTGTGATTGTGGAGGGACCTCAGTACCAAATCTTTAAAGGTCGTGGGCATGACTAATTGTTGTTTGTCTACTTTGCTACTATGATCTACTGTCTCTCTATACAACAACTGATTGAGCAACTTCAATTTGGGCCCTTATTTAAACAATAAAGCAGTTCGCAAGTCAGTGGAACGTAAATTAGACACATCTTTCCCAGCACGCAGGGCATCAAGTGCTGGCTGATTCATAAGATCTTGGGATTGAGCCCACTGAATGCTGTCATTGTCATATTGAGGTAGTGCACTAATATCTAGAGCAGAGAAGTGGCAATAAGCAGCTGGTATGCAGGTGTCAGAAGGGCCCAAGCAATCTACTAAACAGTCCACTGTGTCCGCAGACATCTGTTCATCTCTATCAAACATTTGGCACAATGCTCGAATGTCAGGTTCAGACAGGCTGACCCAATCGCTCTTGGAAATGGGCCTTCGTGATAGGGCGTCAGCATCAATATGGTTCAGGCCCAATCTGTATTCGACAGCATAATCATAGGTTGATAATGCAGAAAGCCACCAGTGCCCAGTGACGTCTAACTTAACTGAAGTCTGTACATAGGTCAACGGGTTATTGTCAGTCTTCACCAATATCTTTGCCCCATAGAGGTAGTCATGAAACTGGTCAATGATGGCCCATTTTACTGCAAGGAACTCCAACTTATGCACAGGGTAGGTTCGTTTGATTGGGGTCAAGCTCCTACTGGTGAAACTATTGGTCTCAGGCCATCCTCATGGTCTTGATAGAGCACCGCTACTAGACCCTGCAGACTAGCGTCTGTATGCAGCACATAGGGTTTGGTGAGGTCAGCATAGGTGAGGATGGGGCGTGGGTGATCTGGTATATAATCTCATTCAAGGCTGCTTCACAGTGGGCGTCCAGTGGGGCCCAAAGAGTTCACCTGGGTGGAAGTATACTTTTTCTGGTTCTTTAACAGCCCCTTTTTGTATTTACAATTGGAAGGAGGGTAACCCTGGGTAAGGTTGAAGAGTGGGCGAATCACCTTGGAATAGTCTTTTATGAACCTGCAATAGTAGCCACAGAACCCCAGGAAATGTTGTAGTTCTTTCAGATTATGAGGCTGGGGCCAAGTAGTCAGTGCTTCAACCTTACTGGGATCAGTCTCTATCCCTTTTGTTGATACTATGTGCCCCACATACTTCACGGAGGTTTGGAAAAACTGGCACTTGTCAATGTCTTCCAGTCAGTCTACGACTTGAAACAGTTGGTTCTCATGCTCCTGTAAGGTGCTCCCAAACACAATGACATTGTCCAAGTACACCAGGCATTCCAGCAAATTCATATCTCCCACCACACGTTTCATCAGTTGCTGAAAGGTGGCTGGGGTGCCCAATATCCCCCTGTGGCATCCTCAGAAACTCATAGAACCCCAATGGACTGATGAAGACTGTTTTCTCACGGTCTTCTGGAGCCATCAGGATCTGGTAGTATCCGCTCCGAAGATACAACACCGAGAATCATTTGCTCCCATTCAAGCAGTCCAGGGCATCTTGTATACGAGACATAATGTATTGGTCTGGGATGGTCCACCGGTTCAGGGTTTGATAATCAACACACATCCTCACAGACCCATTCTTCTTATGCACAACCACAATGGAAGAGGTGTATGGGCTCCTGGATTCTTGTATCACAAAAGCAGTGAGCATTTCCTGCAGGTGTCTTCTCACATTATCTATGTCTGCTGGGGCTAGGTGTCAGGACCTCTCTCGAAATGGCCATTCATCGTGTAGACGTATGTGATGCTCCACACCCTGGATGCATCCCACATCCCATTCCTTCAACGAAAACACTTGATCTCTCTGGGCAAGTTTCTGTCTAATTCTAGTCTTCCATTCAGCTGGCAACGGGGAGTCACCAAAGTCAAACAAGTCTGGGGTCACTCTCTCCTTCTCATCAGAGTGCTTGTTGCTGGGCAATACTGCAATGTCTGTGCAATGTACCATAGCTAAGGTGCACCTTCTGTTCACCTGGATCTCCCGATCTGACACATTGTGAATCTGGACCATCCCTCATTGTGCATAGGCATGGGCACGAGCAGGCAAGATGTTGGGCTTGACCAATAATCCTTCTGGCAATTTTCCATCGCCTGGCACATTCAACATCAGTATTTTGTTCTTGACATCTTTCTGGAGGTGGACCTCCCCTTGAATGGTACACTGGGTGTTAGGGGCCAGTACCATTGAATCGGGATCCTTCTTCCACATGATCCCCACCGGTTCATGCTGGTCTACTTCCTCGGGTTTCTGTTGCAAATCATAGGCCCACTTGATCAGAACCGGAATTCTCAGGGCCCTCCCAGTCCATTTCCCTTGTTTTGCTTGACAGAGTTGCACCAGTCTCCCAAACATATAGGCGTTTGCCCCAATTAACAGGGGGACCCCATCATACTGTCCGGTGGGGGGACACACTAGGGCCAATGTCTCTACTCACTCCTCTACACCTGTTACAGTTGCAGGAAAAGACAATCAGAGGTGGACATACCCTAGGTAGGGATTAGACTTGTCACTCAGGCCCCAAACATGTAGACCTTCCAGGGATTGCAAAGGCCCATCAGATAAGTGTTTGTCGTACTAGTCCTGGAATACAATGGTCACTTGCGACCCACTGTCAAGCACAGCCCGAGTATGAATACCATTCGCAGTAACTGTAGTCTCCATATGTTGGACCAGTTTGAAGAGACAGTAGCAGAGGCCTGGACAGATGATTTAGCCACAAAGAAATTTGAGTTACGGTTTCTCGAACCCTCACTGTGGTCATTTCGTGCACCCCTTGGCCATTGATTTACTTTTCAGAGCTCCCCTTGGAGTCTGTTTACTACTCTTTCTAAGTCCTTCTGAGACCGGCATTCTCTTTTCATATAGCCATCCTTTCCACAGTTGTGACAAATGATAGACTCCTGGGTCATCCTAGGAGAGAACATCATATGAGGAACTGAAGCAGTAGTAAGAGACTGGGATCTAGTATCTGCTTTCAGTGGTGAGAGTGGTGTAACATGTCTTAACAGTTCCTTTAGAGTGGCAGTCAATCCAGTGATCTCAGCCTTGGAGCTACCCTTGGTAGCGGATGTCTGAAGGTGCACCCCACCCCCATGGCAGTCACATCCTGAAAGGGACCAAAATCTTGTTCCATGGGGGAAACCCTTGCAGAGGCACCCGTCTTCAACTCTCAGACTTCCTTTAGTAGCTCATCTTTCCAATGCTGGGCCCAGGGTGGGAAATCCTTTGCATTCTCAGAGTGCTCGTTAAGTGCAGACTTTTGCCCCTGAGCCTCACTTGGCTGATCACTCTTGGTCACTTGCGCAGCAGCAGCAGATATGGGTGCAATTCCCCCATGGTGTCACCTTTGCTCAACCCCCCGAATTTCTTTCATTAGCTCATCATAGGAGAGGGGCGATTCCAGTCGGGGGGCAAGGAGCAACTGAAGCAGTAACAATTCTGAAAACAGAGCAGACTTAAGGATCCAGTCCAGCCTAGTTCAGTCTAATTAATTTGATGGCAAACTACCCTTTCTGAGGCACTCTTGTAGCAGCTTTTCAAGCCGAGGTACATACACAGACAATGGCTCCCCTGGGTACTGCTGAATGTTTCTTACTCTCCACCACAGATCCTCATCTGAATCCGGGCTCCCATCCGCATTTTCCAATGCATCAAGATAGTCCTGTGCAGTTGCTATGGGGTTATTGGCCCGCTTGGCATGGATTGTAGCCAGGGCAGGACCTTGGAGGCTCTCACTCAACCTCTTTCATTTCTTTGCTTCTGAGCATTGCCATTCAAGTACTAAAGGGGCAACATAGTCTATCCAGGTCTCCCAGTCATCCTCCCCCTTGGGGTTCAGGGAGGGTGCCCGAGAAGATTCTCAGCCTTTGGTAGGAGTCGTGACTAATGGCAGGTACAGACATAAAGGCCAGCATTGGCACAGGCACAGAAAGTGGCACAGTAACAGGTGCTGGAGTGGGAGGGGGTGTTGGGGAAGGAACACTCCCAGATGGCAGGAATAGTTTCTTAAAGTCCTCTACAGTTTTCCCTTCCTTCAGCAACAACTTCGCAAATTTCTCCTCAGAAGTCTCAGATAATGGTGGGAACTCATCCTCCCCAGGGTCTTTACTGTCTTTTGTTATCACGCTTCACGCAGCTGGAACCCCTTCTGAGGCAACAATCTGTGGTACTTTAGAGCTGTCCACGAGGTTACTACACTCTACCAAGGCTATGAAAGTCTGGGCGATCAAATCAGCCTGTCAACCCACCACCACAGGGTTTTTTAAACATTCAACTTTGGAGAGTGCTCTTTCTACAGTGTCTTTACTGGTACCCAGGGAGATATCCAGTATAAGCAGAGCATTTTGGGGGTCGATCTCCTGCCCAGTACACCACCCCACCAACTGGTGTATAGCCATTTCTACTGGGGTAGCCATTAATCTTTAGCAATAATTCATAATTTTTGGCCACTAGAAGGCACAAAATCCCAGCACTGAGCCTCCAAAATGTAACCCCTAGATGGCGCTATCCCAAGGGCTACTAACCCTGCCTGCTTGGCTAGTAGAAGGTTAAGGGGCCTGAGTTCTGAAACAGGTGCCTCCACCCGGAGGTCAGGGTTGGTAGTGGTCAAGCTAACCTGGGCACAGCCCTCCGGGACACTGTAACCCCCCTCTTTCCTTACCAGTGGCCAGAACAATACACAATAATCACTTTCAAAATACCCCTGATACACCACACAAGTACCCACACTGTTTGCACTTACCACCAGGGCTTTTCTATGGCCCGGTCCTGGTGACCCCCTGTAAAACAAGGTTATACACAGCAAATAACAGCAGTACAGTACTCATGCACAAACTGGAACCACAGTCAGGGTAAATGCAAAAAAGAGTTAGATCTGATTTATTTAAGGGGCTTGAACAAGGGAGGGGTGTAATCAGGTTAATTTGCTTAAAGGCTCTATCAATCAAACAGTTATGCATGCACTTCAGGGTCCATAAACAGTCACACACTTTGGGTACCCAGATGGAGAATGGTGGGCTAGCCAGGAACGTTGCAGCTGGTTGGGACCATCTGATGGAAGAAAACAACATGCACAACACACACTATTTGTAATCCGGAGTCGGAGGGCTCAGTTTGTGAAAACAAAACAACAAGACAATCAGATGACACACTTTTAGATTAGGATGTTGTTGCAGGGAGCTACCCTGATGATTACTCATGATACCCAAGACTGGACACAGGCTGGATGAAAATTGAGACAGCAGGTAGTTAATTTGGAGTGCCAGGAGAAGCAGAGCCCACACGATTTGTTGAGGCGTTGTTCCTCTTCAAGCGTGGAGCAGGGGGCTGATCCCCAGGCAGGTCTCTCAGTGGCTTTCTCTGTGCAGTGGGGTAGTCTGGCAGGGCCAGCATGGCATGACCCAGGCCAAATGAAGATGAATGCAGATTCAGTCCGATTAGGCTGGATAAAGCTTCCAGCAAGCAGAACACAGTTCACACAGTGGGGAACCAAATCATGACCCACTTTCAATACACAGCACATTTACATGTAAGAAAATTCTACTGTACCAGGCAAACCGCTCTCCAGTCATGATCGCAAAGTCTCTGCACAAACCGGGGATTGAAAAGCAGCTGGAAATCCTGACAGGCTGATCACATTCAGCAAATCTTCGGTCTTCTTCAGGTTAAAGCCTGGTCACAGTCCAGTGGCTTAAATAGTCCTCACAACTCGGATTCAGTCTGAATAAACTATTTCCCTCTCAGGGACAGCAGGCAGACATGCAGGCCAAAACTCAGCTCTTTCACAGTTCTCCCATCAAAAGTACACAGAACTGCTGCTCAAAATCACTTGAGCTGTTACTTCTCACTTCTCAACTCAAAACTGAAACTAGCTGCAGCAGCCTGGGAAATTCCTCAAGATCCAAAAGGTTTGGTTGGTTGATCTTCCTGTCAGTCACAACAAAGGCTCCCCCTTCAGGTGCAAAAAGGTGCAAAAAGCCCAAAACTACAATTCTTACAGGTTTTGACTCTAGACAGCTCCTGTACTCTCGCTCCATTTTAGGTCCCACCAGTACCGATTGGTCCAATTCGCAGTCCAGGACCAATATAGTGGAGATAAGCAAAACAGTCCTTGCTGCAAAGAAGGCAGGTTAGGCAAACTACATTATCATTATCACTCTAAATGATTTTCAGCAAATAGTTACATCTTTCAACAGAGCTCCCTCTCAGATTACTTATGACTGCAATCCAGGCAGCTCTTAAAGAGACAGTACACAGAGGCTATACAGGCACTCTCTGGCAATCACATTTAAACTGCTAAAACACAGGACACCAGCCTGGCAGTAAGCATTTAGGTAAGCTCAAGGAAGACTTTTTGGGAACCCCCATTTGTAGGGGAGTTACATATCCAAAATGAAAACCCATAGAGTCAATGAAAGCTAATACTGTTCAGGCATTCAAAGCCAAGTTAGATTTGTAATGGATAACATACCCCTCAACGCACTACCTCAGAAGTCAGTGAAAATCTGGATCACATCTTAAAAATGGGTACTCTCAGCCCATGAAGCTGTTACAATAAGCAGTTTAGTGATAAAATCATTTTATAATGTATGGGAGAGGGTGATTGGGGATGGAATTTGATGAATTCCTATCCTTGTTATGGTACTGTTGTGACGTCAAGAGGTTGTTAACCCCTCTTGACTACGTCACAACAATACCATAACAACATTGGCACCATTGCGCATGCGCGCCCCTCAGCATTAGCATATATTTTTTTTTACTGCCAAGAAGTTAATAAACTAAACAATCAGGAAGATTATGAACAAACAAAAATAGCAATCGCTCTTACATTATGTTCCATGATCTCTGCGGAGCCCTGCAGCAGAATGAGTAGCAGTTTGCACTCTCCGAACACTACGTTGTGATGCTACCCACAATCTAGTGCCATGACCTACCACATGATCAGCTCTGACCAACTGGATTGTTTTCAATGGTCTAATTTTAAATCTGCTCCTTTTTTTTCTCTCTACTGTCATTTCTTAAAATCTTTTAAAATGTTAAGATAGTTTAGTTACTAAAGTAAACAAGTAAGGCTGCATTACAGTTTCAGAATTGCCACAGTATGTGAAGTGTCAGTGCTCAGCTAATAACACAAAAATAAATGTTGTGACTTAATCATCCTGCCTCATCAATGACTCACTAAGGTAAGATCTACAAAGAAAAAAAGTACAAGATGGGAGTGACTAGGATTTCCGGCCCATAAACTATAAAACATAATGACTGGAATTTGGTTAATAACCACACTGAAATCACTTCTCGATGTTGCCATGACAACGGTAAACCTCTTGAACTTCACTCTGGAGGTTTACTATGTTATCCTGGCAACCTCTCAAAGTGATTACAGCATGGTTATTAATCAAAGTCCAGTCATTATCCTCTATATGATGGAGAACTAGACTAGAACTTTTGTGTGGTATAATTTTATGATTAAGATCTATACTCTGCAGTGGAAAAAAAATGCCAGAATTGGGAGGGACAGAGGAATTTAGTAAAGCAAAATCAGGGACATCCCTGAAAATCAGTAACAGTTGAGAAGTATGAAAGAACTGAGGGTAACATAGCATATACTGTATAGGGATGATGTTCCCGCAATTTCACTTGGTTGTATGTCAATACCCAGATTCATACCTTTCAGCCCTTTTTCTCACAAATCTGGGATGTGACTTACAAAAATTGGTTAAAAGACCAAGATCAATGACAAATTACCAAAACCAGGGACAAAAATGGTGCAGGGACTGCATCAGAAAACATATGAGGACAGATTAACTGAGCTCAATATGTATACCCTAGAGCAAAGGGGGGAGAGATGTGATATGATTGAAACATTCAAAAATCTTAAGGGCATTAACAAGGTGAAAGAGTCTAACATGTTTCAATATAAGAAAAATAGCAGGACAAGAGGACACAGCATTAAATTAGAGGGAGGCCGATTAAGGGGTAATGTGAGGAAGCTGCTTTTCACAGAATGGGTGGTGGATGCATGGAACGACCTACCTCAGAAAGTGGTGGATATGAATACAGTTCAGGGCTTCAAACAAGCATGGGATAGGCATAAGGGAGCAATACAGATGAGTATGAATAGATGGGCCATTGACAGAGTAAAGGCCTATGACACATTCATAAGGCAGAAAAAATGGGCAGCCTGGATGAGCCTTGTGGTCCTTATTTGCCGTCAACTTCTTTTTTTCTATGTTTCTAAATCTTGGCTTAGTGAGAAATATATATTCTGATGGAGAACTAGTCTACAGCACTACTGTGTGGCATTTTTATGCTTAAAATTATTATACCTCAGTGACAGAGGGACAGAGGAAATTTTGAGACAAAATCAGGAATGCCCCTGAAAACCAGGGACACTTGAGGGTTACTATATGCTCAGGCCGGTGTATAATCACTCTTACATGTCAGAGGGGTAGACAAAATGGACTCAAAGTCCTTTCCACAACCACAGTACATGCTACTATAAAAATGTTATCAAGATGAGAATGTTTTCTAACAGAGAAGGCTTTCTGGCAGGTGATACAGTAAGTCTCACACTGTGCCTGCTCACACCTGTGCTCTTACACATCTGGTTTACAGTGGCAATACTGGCAATACACAATCAACACTCTGTCATACACAATTAAAGAAATCCCAGAGTTAAATGCATATTAACCTTTTTACCAGATTGCTTTAAAATAATACCTTTTGAAAAGTGTTTGCAGAGAAGAATATAACAGCATTCTGTATGATAAATACACCAGTATCTGTACCTATATGCTGCAGTGAATCACAGAGAGTAAGATTCTACACACACACACACACACACACACACACACACACACACACACACTCACACATACATTTTTCCAGTCTGTCTATATAATTCATTATGCTACTCAAAACAAAAATGAACTTGGTGAATCTAGTTACGTTTTCCTTCTCTGTGACTGGAAATAGCTGGAGTGTTTTTCAGATTCCCAAAACATACACCAATTGCAGCAGCAATACAGTTGTTTTTTTAAGATTATTTTGTAGTGCACGATTGGTCCTTTTTCTCACAGGGAAACAGTGACATGACACCCTTGTTGTACCAACGTTCTGATATCAGCATGTTTTGGGGAAATGGTTTCTATCTCAGATCGATGGCACAACATCCCATTGTGTTAGACAGAAAAGGAAGTGCAAAAGAAGAAGGAAACCACTTTAGTTCTCAAATACAGTAGCAGAAAAGGTCAAAGCCAAAAGGCTGGCCTTCAGGAAATATGAGGGAACACAGCAGGATGAAGATAGGGAGGCATACTAAACTGCCCTAAAAGAAGCAGGGAAGGCAGTAAGGCAGGCAAAGTCCCAAACTGAGGAAACACTAGCACGAACAGTAAAAGAATGTGACAAGGCTTTCTATAGATACATTAGTGAAAGGAGAAAGTCCAGAGGGGGTATTGCTAAGTCCAAAGGAGAAAAGGGGGCATGTGAGGAGGAGGACCCTGTAAAAGCATCTATCCTAAATAGATACTTTTGCTCAGTATTTACTGAAGAGAAGGTAGGGCAGGGCCCACAGCTCAGCACCATGGACACAGGGGGGAGGGAGGTGAGCACTACTCCCTTCACAAAAGAAAGGGCCCTACAAGAGCTCACTAAGCTCAGGGTGGACAAGGCAATGGGACCTGATGGCATACATCTCAGGGTACTTAAGGAGCTAAGGGTGGAACTAGCAGAGCCATTAGCAGAACTGTTTAGTGAGTCTCTGAGCACAAGAGAGGTCCCAGAAGACTAGAGAAGGGCTCATGTGATCCCGCTCCAGAAGAGTGGTAGCAGGGAAGAGGCAGGGAACTATAGACCAGTCAGTCTTACCTCAGTAGTGGGCAAGATTATGGTGGCACTCCTTAAGGAAAGGATAGTGCAACACCTGAAATCCAGAGGGGCACAGGATCCAAGACAGCATGGGTTTACAAAAGGAAGGTCCTGTCAAACTAATCTCATAGATTTCTTTGACTGGGTAACCAGAGTGGTGGACCAAGGGGGAGCAGTTGATGTCACCTACCTTGACTTCAGCAAAGCTTTCGACACTGTTCCACATAGAAGATTGATAAATAAGCTGGGTAGGCTCGGGGTGGGTCAGAAGTTTGTCAACTGGGTGGCAAACTGGTTGATGGGCAGAAAACAGAGAGTGGTGGTAAATGGTATACAGTTAGAAGAGATGCAAGTCACAAGTGGGGTACCTCAGGGATCAGTCCTGGGGCCAGTCCTCTTCCATATCTTCATTAGTGACATTTCAGATGGACTAGAGGGTAAGCTTGTCTGTTTGCAGATGACACCAAGATCTGCAACAGAGTAGATGATCCAGATGGGGTGAGCAGAATGAGAAGAGATCTGGATAAGCTAGCAAAATGGTCAGAAGAGTGGCAACTGGGATTTAATGCAAGAAGTGCAAGATCATGCACATAGGGAAGAGAAAACACTGAACCCTATAGGCTGGGAGGGAGTTGCTGGCAGTCACAAAGGAAGAAAGAGACTTGGGCATCATCATCACCGATGACCTGAAATCATCCAAGCAGACCTCTAAAGCAGTAGGTAAGGCTAGGGGGATGTTAGGGTGTATTAGTAGGGGTATCACAAGTCGTAAGAGGGAGGTAATAATCCCTCTTTACAAGACACTGGTTAGGCCCCATGTGGAGTACTGCGTGCAGTACTGAAGGCCACACCTTCACAAGGACATTAACCAAATTGAGGCAGTCCAGAGAAGGGCAACCAAAATGGTGCAGGGACTGCATCAGAAGACATATGAGGACAGATTAATGGAGCTCAATATGTATACCCTTGAGAAGAGAGAGAGAGGTGATATGATTGAAACATTCAAACACCTTAAGGGCATTAACAAAGCGAAAGAGTCTAACATGTTTAAATATAAGAAAAATAGCAGGACAAGAGGACACGGCATGAGATTAGAGGGAGGCCAATTAAGGGGGAATGTGAAGAAATTCTTTTTCACAGAAAGAGTGGTGGATGCATGGAACGGCCTACCTCAGGAAGTGGTGGCTATGAATACAGTGCAGGGCTTCAAACAGGCATGGGATAGGCATAAGGGAGCAATACAGATGAGTATGAATAGGTAGGCCACTGACAGGGCAAAGGCCGATGGCACATTTATAAGGTAGAAAAAGAAATGGGCAGACTGGATAGGCCTTGCGGTCCTTATCTGCCGTCAACCTGTATGTTTCTATGTTTCTATGTTTCAACAGTATCCTGATATCAGATTGTGACTGCACAAAAATTCAAACAAAAAGAACAGTTATCCCCTACAGCGTTTCTAGTGCTCAGACATTCCTCACAAATGGGTAATCCTCTATCCATCTTACTGGCTGATGCAAGATCATAAATTTTGGACTGCCAGAGGCCAATCTACTGGCCAAGATAACAGTACCCAGTTTACATCGTGCATCTCTAAAAGCTGGTCACAATCTCTGATCACTCCCAAACATTCAGGTATTTATGTCTACTAATTTAACTTCTCTCACTTTATTCCTGACTCCAATACCTCATGTTGATGTTGGAGTGTGAAACTACTGTATTCTTATGTCTATCAACACATGTAAAAAAAAAAAAAAAGACCACTAGCATTCTGACAAGGGGTTAAGTAGCTATACTTGGTCGCCTCCCAGTCAAGTTGGACCCTCTAGCAGTGTTCCGGCTTGCATTCCACTGGTCTGGTCGGGACCCTCCAGCAACATCCCCACCAAATAGCTAACTGAGGAACTGGACCCTCCTGCAGTGTCCGTTCACCATTCAGGAAGTGACTACATCCTGCCACAAGCACTGTGTCACAAGGCATGCAGAATCAATTCCAGTGGTGTTCATCACTGTCTGGACCACAGATCAGAAGCATTAACCCTGTACGTACCAATGACCCTGCTTGAGCACGTCTCCATATCCCTGGCAGGTTCACAGTGCTCCACTTGAATATCAGTATCTCCCATGCACAATTAGAACTCCCTGCTCCTGTGGGAGCTTGGGGGGGAATATGGTGCCCATGGATGTTGTTCCTGCACATACTGGGCAATTGGAGTGGTCCAGAGCCATATTCCAGACTTCTCCTCATGGTACAGCCTACCTCCCCAGTATACTAGTCTGAAAAGACTCATGCTTCTTGTGAATGTCCAAGATCTTGCAGCCACCATGTTCAAAGGCTGACTCTCGCAAGAAGCACCCCAGTCCTCTCTGCTTCCAAAAGCACCGTGGGGGAAGCCCAGGGTGCACTTACACATTAAATGGTGCAGAGCACATCCCCAGTTCAGCCAGTGCCACCATTTTCTGCCAGTCTCTTCAAGGGCGACCATCACTGGAAGGGCAGTGTAGTCTCATGAGGCACACATCGCGAGAACAGTGGCCATGTTTTCCATGGTCTTTACACTGCAAGCAGTCTCATGGGAATGGTGACCATCAGAATGCCATGTTCTTGCAATGCTCTAGCAGATCTTGTGAGGATGGAGACCATCTCAGATGTGTCATACCACTCCAGCAAGGCTTGCAGGAGCCGCGATCCTGGGGATGTCTCTATGGAGCAGACATCTTGGAAAGGTTCCTCTACACTCAGTCCAGAGTGCCCACTCAGCAACCCTATGGACTGTCCCTCTACTCACTCTGTGGCCACTCATCTTTGCTGTCACACATTCAGCATTTTACTTAGCTGCTCAGTCAAAGGGGACATGTTTATGACTCAGTTTTTTCTATCTGTTCCATATAAATTGCTGAGTGACAATTGACTCCTTTTCATGCCTGCCTGCCTGGAATGTGGTGCCAAGCTGCTGGAGACCCATGTAGGGGAAGTGCTGTGTGTGGTCTGCACAATCTCTGAGATGGGAGTCTCCCACGCTTCTGACCTTGAAATCGTCACCACCAAGGAAGCTCCATTGCCTCTTACTGCACCAATGATGCTAAATGCCACACAGGCTGGACTGCTGTTCCAGTTACTGGAAAAGCTGTAAACCCAGCACCCTGGAAGTTCCTGGCCAGCTTCCCCAAACCAATGCCTGGAGGAAGCCCAATTGCCACACCCACTGAATAGACCACACAAGCAGGCAGAAGAGGCAACCGACTCCCACGAAGATGACGGGTCAAACCGGGAACTCAGACTGCACTCTGGAAGGTTGTGTTCTGGGGAACACAAGTTGGACAAGTTGATATGGATGATAAGAGGAGTACTCAAGATTGCAGATGAGGGCTGGCCCGGTGGTGCTGAGGGTTGAGGCGCTGGATGTCACACCTCACACCATGCCAGTGACCTGGGTTTGGGAATGACCTTGGACCGCCGGGGGTTGGCAGAGACAGGAGAGGATTGAGCATCCATAGGACTGCTCTCCCCTCCTGGGGTTGGGGGGTATAGTCTTCTGCTGAATGGGTGACCTCTGGTGGTGGATGGGGGTCACGCACTGTGGAGACCAGAATAATGGGGTATAGGAGCTATGGCGGATGTCCTGTGGGTGGGTGCGGGAGCATGCCTATCGCGTGCTGGGTGCCATTGCATTTTTGAGCTCCTGGGAACCAGGAAATGTGGAAAAACCCTGGCACCCAGGTAGGCAAAGGCCTGCTCACCTGACCCATCCATGCTCATTGTTGGGCCTGCCCTATCCATCTCTGATCCTTTATTGCCCTGGCAGCAACTTGGCACTTAGATAGAGTGCCAGAGGAGATGGAGGCCCTTACCCAGGGGGCTCAGAGCCAGGTAGTCGGTCGTTGGATGGAACTGGAGGATGCCTGTAGCTGGAGGTAGGATGGTGGAGGAGTAAAGAAAGTATACAAAAAAAAAAAGAATGAAGAGGAGCTGGAAAAGCCCCATTCTTTAACAGACCCCTTCCTCTCGCTGCAACAGAGTACCATAAGCAGGGCCCCTACTTTTCCTCGGCACAGTGGGACCAAGTTCTGCGGCAAGACTACCATTTGCCACAGAACTTCTGCGGCGGTGGTTTGTAATTTCTGCGGATGTTCTGCGGCACTAACAAACTACCACATCACAGTGTCAGCTTGTCATCCTGACTTCACTGTCATGGCAGTGGTTATAGCAGTCAGGATGGTGGAAAGCACAGTAACACTAATTCAAAAAATAACAGACTAATAAAAATAATTTTATGCCTAAAAAAGCAAAACAAATGTCTCTCCCTTAAGGTCCTAGCCTTTTGCATAAATGACATATGCAGAGGAAATATTATGTGATAAATAAAGTATTTCTATATGCATGCTATCTATCCCACTAATGAGGTTTCCACTGTCTATAACTTATATATTTGTTTGTGCTTTCTACACCACTCATGAGGTTCCTACTGTGTATCACTTATATATTTATATGCAATCTGTAACATACATACAAATATGCGTGTGTGTGAGTGTGGTGAGAGAGACAGAGATACTGTGTGTGTGTGTGTATATATATATATATGTGTGTATTTTTTTTTTTTTTAATTTCCATGAACCTGCATCCTCGTTCATACAGGTCCCATTGGAAATGGAATAGAGGAGTTATTGCAAAACTTATTTTTCATGTCAACCTGCTTTCCCTGACACACTGTGTAACACCATCAGGCCATGACATGCATGTGAACCAGTTGTGACATACAGCTCTCCGGCCCATCACAATGTGTCCACCATGTGACAGAACACTGCACCATACCTTCCCAAGCTCCGAGCAGTGATGTGTTCCACCAATCCTTGTGCTGCCCAGCCAACTCCCAGAGCTAATCTCTGAACCTGAGTTGCCGGCACAGAAACACAGCATGCTACCCTCTGGCCCAACAGCTGTCCCTGCACACAACATTTCTCAATAACTTTTAGGTGATTCTATCAACCAATGACAATATGTAATCAATAACCCTGGCAAAAATGCATACAGTGCAATTATTTATTTAACAGGTCTATTCTTTCAACAGGTCTACACATTATTATATTTCACTTTTCTGGGCATAATTACTTTATTTTTCTTAAAAATTTAGACATTTAAATTCATTTTACCAGTTATTCATTTCGGATAGCGTCTCTATACCTTAAAGGCACAAATAGGTTTGTACAAAGTGAGGTATGGACTTAACAGGTCTGTGCTATTGACAAGGTTTTGTTTAAGTTGGGCCTAGTGCAACAATGTAAGACTGAAAATTGTATTAGGCTGTAGTGCAGGTTGAGCAAATATCACCATGCATGATGTGCTGTGTTACCGTCTCTGGAAGTGGGAGCTGTGGTAGATAAGTGACTATTCATTTCTGTTACAGAATGCAGCCATTTCACTAGCTAATGTATGGTGTTATAGTAATGATAACATCACATTCTGAACATATGGGGGGGGTTTGGATATAAAAAGAGGGGAAGGGAACCAGATTCTATGTATAAACAGAAATATTAATAAAAATCACCAAGAGGGTGAATTCTATGGCTCACAGAAGTTCTGTAGTAGACTACAAGTTCTACTTAAATTCTGCGGCCGCAGAATTCTAGGGGCCTTGACCATAAGACAGTACTTCCCCATCTGCCCAGCCCTCAAGACCAGACTCAACAAAGAATATGAGGTAGTAGAGACAAACAGGATCCCAGAGAAGTAGGCCATTGAAAAGACCTACCCAATCTTTGAGTCTTATAAAAAGATCCGGTTTGCAGCCCCCAATGTGGATCCCCATCTCGGCCCTATCATCCCAATCGAGAGCAGAGCAGCCCTAAAAAACTGCATGGACAAAAAGGTGGAGGAGCACCTGAAAAAGGCACACGATGTCACGGGGATGGTATTATCAGTGGACCCTGCCACGTGGTATACCAGCAGAGCTCTGCTCTGATGGGTGGGGTCTATCGTGGGTACCATCCCTGACTCCTCTGTGATAATGGGTGCTGTTGACTGCTCTATCCAGTCCACATGTTACATAGTAGATGCATTGTCAGACATCATGAAGTTTGACACCAGAAACTCAGTCTTTTCCAATCACCCCAGATGAGCCTCATGGCTAAAACTTTGGCAGGCAGACAGGAAATCCAAAACCATGCTTCTTAAGCTCCCCTTTTAAGAGGGCCACATGTTTGGAGACATGCTCACCCCCCTTCTCAGGGACAGGTCAGGTGCCAAACAGATGGCGGAAAAGAAGGATCTGTACCTCCCATCAAGATGACCATTTTGCCCAACATTCAAGAGCTCCCAAGGTCAGACAAAGTCGTTCAACAGCCAAACTTCAAGTGGTGGGGCCTCAAAGCCCCAATTCCAATCTTGACCATCACAGTTTAGAAATAGAGGTGGCTCCGGAAGAAGAACTTGCACCGACATCAACAAGTCAACAGTGGGCTTCACCAAGAAGAACCAGTCAAGTGAGGCGGGCTCAGATGGACAAATCTCTGGTGGGGGGAGACTCTAACTGTTCGCCAATCAATGGGCCCATACCACAACAGACAGGTGGGTCTGAGAACTTGAGACTCATGGATATACCATAGAACTTATACAAAAGACAATTCCACACAGACTGCTGGCTTCCCCATGCCTCTGTGCCTTGACAGAGCTGAGGCAGTCCAACAAGCCTTGATTAACCTCACCAACAACAGGGCCATTGTACCCATGCTGCAACACCAGTGGGACACGGGAGTGTACTCTATGTTCTTTATGGTCCCCAATAAAATGGGCAGACTCTGTCTTGTGCTGGACCTAGAGTTCCTTAACAAGTATGCTACCTATAAGAAATTCAAAATGGAGAATCTCAGATCCACATTGATGGCCATTCAACCAGGTAATTTTCTCACCTCAGTTGACCACAAAGATGCCTACTTACACATTCTGATCCTTCCAAGTCATCAAAAGTTTCTCAGATTCAATGTCAACGGCCACCATTTTCAATACACATGCCTCCTGTTAGGGCTGGCCTCAGCCCCAAGGGTATTCACACAGACTCTGATGGTGCTGGCCGTGATCCTCCACAAGGAGGGAGTGCACGTCATCCCCTGCCTGGACGATTGGCTCATACTGGCAAGGTCCAAAAAGCAGGCGGAACAGGACACGGAATTAGTAATTCATAGCTTACAACAACATGGTTGGGTCATCAACTGGGACAAAAGTCAGTGAGTTCCCACCCAGGACATCACACACCTGGGCACAAAGATCAATACATACCTTGGCCTAGTGTTCCTAACAGAAGAAAAAATCTACAACATGACTTGGCTCATGGGGTTGATCCGAACACAGCCCAACAGACCAGTGCATGTGTATCTGCAGCTACTTGGGCTCATGGCATAGACGATAGACATGGTGCCATGGGCACAGCTGCACATGCACCCACTCCAGAGATAAATTCTAGACACATGTGATCAGTTGACCAAGAACTTCAAATGCAGACTTAGTCCGGGCTCAGACATCCTGAACAGTCTGATGTGGTGGACAAGAAGTCACCATCTGACCCAAGGCATACTATTATCGCTGATGCCGACAGTGATAATCATGACAGATGCAAGTCTTCTGGGCTGGGGGACATACTGGATCGTCATGTCACACAAGGCAGGTGGTCACCACCAGAATCTCGCCTACCAATAAATGTGCTGGAGATAAGTGCAGTACCCCATGTCCTGTTATTCTTTGCTCTTCAACTCACAGATCAGACAGTCCTGATCAAAACAGACAATCAAGTCACCATGGCATACTTAAACAAACAAGGGGAACCGGAAGCAGGGCAATGCTCTGGGAGGCCCTAACAATGCTAATGGTGGGCAGAGCAAAATCTGCTGACGATCTCGGCCACCTACCTGGCTGGCAAGCAGAACTCACAAGCAGACTGGCTCAGCCGAGTGACACTCAATCAAGCAGAGGGGCATTTTCATCCCCAGGTTTTTCAGGCACTCAGTGACAGATGGGGGCCATTTGAAGTAAATCTAATGGCATCTTACCACAACACTCAGCTGCCTCGATTTCACTCATGCTTTCAAGACCATCAGGTCGAAGAAGTCAACACACTGACAACACCGTGGAATTTGGACAGGGCCTATATCACTCCACCCAACCCCCATGATTCTAAAGGTGCTTTTAAAAATCAGATCCACTAAAGTCATGGTGGTGATGACAGCTCCAGACTGGCCATGGAGATCGTGGAATTCCCTACTCAGAGCAATGTTAATCGACTGCCCTTGCCATCTCTCTCCCTGTCTGGATCTCCTCAGCCAGGGCCCAATTCTTCACCACAATCCCAAAGTCCTCAGCCTGATGGCATGGATGCTAAAAGGTAAAGACTGTTGAACCAGAGGGTACCTTCCCCCGAGTGGTTGACCAGCTTTTACATTTCAGAAGACAAATGGCAAGTAAGACTTATCAGAGACATTGGCAGATTGTCTGTAAGTGGTGTACAGCAAAAGGCCTGTCCCCTTCTGTAGCGGGTCTTCCACAGATTCTAGATTTTCTCAATGATGGGGCATACAAAGGGCTCACATACTCCTCATTGAGGGTACAGATTTTGGCTATCTCTGCAACGCGAGGATCCCTTCTTGGGGTGGGGCAGTTCGGTTCACACCCAGATGTGGTCTGATTGCTGAGGGCAGTACAGCTTACATCTCCCCATACTAGTTCCACCTGCCTTCTGTGGCAAATTAATCTGGTGTTAGATGGCCTTCACAAGCCTTCATTTCTACCTGATGCCCCATACTGGATGACCCTCAGAATTTTTTTCTGATGGCTATGTGCTCAGCCAGAAGGGTGAGCAAACTACAGGTGCTGTCATGTTGAGAACCATTCCTGGTTTTCTATAATGACAGGGTGTCTCTCAGGACAGCTCCAACCTTCATGCCAAAGGTGGTAAGGTGCTTCCACATGGAATAGGAGACTTATCTACCCACCACGCTCACGGTCTGAGGTGGCTGCGATGCATCTCCTCATCTGCTTGACATGGCATCCTTAATAAGAGAATATCTGCTCATGACCGAAGGTTTCCATAAATCAGATAGGCTGTTTTTCTTTCAGGAAATAAAACAGATCTGGCTGCCTCTAAAGGAAAAAATAGCTTGGTGGATATGGGCAGCTACAGTGGCTGCCTACCAAAGGGTGGGCCTGTATCCTCCCTCGGGTATCAGAGCACATTTCACTACAGCAATGTTAGCCTCATGGGCAGAGAGAGGGGGAGCATCTGTACAGGACATCTGCGTAGCTGTTTCCTGGTTCTCTGTCCATACTTTTGTTTGGAATTATAGGCTGGCTGTAATATCAACAGACAGAGCTGCGTTTGGTAGGGCAGTGCTTCAGGCAGCTTCGGGTTCCTCGTAACATAATGTTAGACTTCCCACCCAAGGTTTTTCCTGGGACTGCCTGTGACACTTGGATAGCTGGTTCTGATTACTCTATGATTTTTGTAAAATAAAAATATTGTGTGATTGCCTGTCATGAGAAATGCTGTGCTCCTGGATGATCCCCCAGATTTCACTTCAAAGGATAGGATATATGTTAAACAGCAGATCTCTGCAATGCAATTAACTTCTCAGTTTGCTTTGAAAGCTAGGAAGTGGAATATCTATTTTATGACGTCCTCAGGAAGCCCAGTTAAACTGCACCTGGTGTCACAAAGCACATCTTACCTCAGTGAGATCTGACAGTTAGTCATAAAAAGTCCTTTGATGTGTTTGAGAAAGGAAACTGCTCATGGATCCAAGGGACTGAGAAATCACAGTCTGAATTAAGAGTGTCATCATTTGGAAAATGAGTTTTGCTGAAATCCACAGAATTTAATACCTCTTGATGGGACTTCCTGTTTTGTGTGTATATATATATATATATATATATATGTATGTATGTCTATATATATATATATATATATATATATAGGCTGTGGGTTCAGTTCCCACATCTTGCACTTGGGTTAATATCCCAGTACTGACACTGTAGTGCCACATGAGATGGGTGCGGCACTTCTGAGGTGCTGTCTTTTGGACGAGACGTTAAACCGAGGTCCCATCTGCCTGGATTGGTGGTAGTTCAGGTGGATGTTAAAGATCTAATGGCACTTATCGAAAAGAGCAGGGGAATTTCCCTGGTGTCCTGGCCAAATTTCCCTCTTTCATTACAAATACCACCAATAGCTTAATCTGGTTCAAGGTCAGTTGGCATTCATTTGTATCCCCCTTCCCCAGGTCGTGCCTGAAAATAGTCAGGATTTGTCTACAGCACTTACCCGGTCAACAAAAACTAAATAAATAAAATAAAAAAAAAAATATATATATATATATATGTTTTGATATATATTCTGAAAAGGAGGAGCTAGATGATGACATCAGGGAGAAAGTGGGTTCAAGAGAGTGTTTTAATTATGCTGTGACTGACCTTTAAGAGACATTCATGTTTGGACTCTAAAGCTACAACATCTATTCGCACTATAAGAAGATAAGAATACATTAGATAGATAAGTCTAAGTATATGGTTGGTAGGAATTTGCACTTTTAAACCTTGTTCTTTTAAGTGAGTATATGTTTTGTGATATATTGTTCTGTATTTACATTTTACATATTTGTATCTATTTTTAAGTGAAACCTCTTATTTTAAGAGACTACTTGGTGTGCCTTTGAAATTCTTTCTTTGACAAGTGAAGCATATATGGTTAAAGCTGACACTGTGCATAGCTTACTGGTTTACCAAACTGGGGAAAGGTAAGAGTTTATTCTGAGGTCTTTCATAGAGTTTTTAAGGCTTCATTTTGTACACCTGGTTAGGTGCCGGTAGGTGAAAGATATCTTGGTCCCCCTTAAAAACTGAATTATCTGAGCCTGTACATTGGGTATGCTAGCAAGAGGTTCACGGTTTGAATCCCTCCAGAACTTGAGACTGAAGGTTGATTCAAACCCACAAAACAGACAGAAGGGTTACCCTGTTTCTGTTCCTATTCATAATAACTGCGCTCAGAGGGTGGCACTGTGGGAACAGAGGGTCTGACCTGCTGAGTGGGGTTGTGACAGTTTGGTTAGCAGTGGTGTGCATAAGTTTGGTATTACAAGCTTTATTGTTCAGTGTGTCGGCTTGAGACTGTCAGCTCACTTGCAAAAAAAAGAAAAAGGCAGTGATTTATTTTTAAAAGGAAACATAACTATATCACTTGGCTTACAGTCAAGTTCCTACCTGTTTTATTTTTTTTTCTAAAGTGCAAGTCAGAGTAGCTGTAGTTGGGGGGAAGAAGATGGCTTCCAACTACAGTGGGCACACTGTAGACTACTTAAAGCAGTTGTGCAGAGACAGAGAAGTCCCATTTGAGGTGAAAGCCACCAAGCAGAACCTCATGGATGCCCTGATGGTAGCAGATACCCAGAGCATCAAATCACAGACAGTGACTGTAAGGGACTGAGCCTTGAGTGTGGAACAGCTAGCGGCTAGTGCAGTGTCCAGATCCGGTGAGGATGGCAGCAGGGCCAGTGCCAGCGAAGGGCCACAGCAACTGGGAAAGGTCACCAGTATTCTGCAGCCAGAAGTACTCAGGCTGCAGATTGAGTTGCACCGAATGGAGCTGGAGTTCCAGGAGAAGAGAGAGCGAGAACAGCAAGAGGTGGAATGAGAGACATGAGAGGCAGAACGGGAACAGCGGGACGCTGAGCGTGGGAAGCGTGAGTGCAAGTGAGCTGCAGAGAAGAGGGACCATGAACGGTGGGAGGTGGACCGTGAGAAGTGTGAGTGCCAGAGGTGACATGAACTGGAGATACTACGACACCGACCACCAGCACCAGAGCAGGTAAATGGCTTAGGTTTAACTGGGACTACAATACTGGGTTACAAATTGAATTCAAAATTGATAACCGAATTTAAAGAGGGGGAGGATATGGATGCCTTTTTCAATTCTTTTGAAAAAGTTTGTATTCAGGCTAAAATTCCTAGAGTCTTGGAGCTTCCAGCTATCCCCGCTACTTACCGGGAAAGCTCAGGATGCATTGGGTCAAATGGAGAATGAGGACAGTAATGATTACAGCAAACTTAAAGCTGCACTGTTAAAGAAATTTGAATTAATTGCCGAATCATACACAGCTAAATTCCGTATGCTCAGGAAAAGCCCTGACATGAGCTACGAGGAGCTAGCCAAGAAACAACGTCAGTTTTTAAAACGTTCATGGGAAGGAATTGAAGCAAACTCTGTTGATAAAATTGAAAATGTTATTTTGTTAGAACAATTTTTTCTGGGCATGCCCAGCAGAGCTGAAAACCTGGTTGGAGGACTGAGATTCCAAAACAGTGCAAGAGGTTTCTGAACTCTCAGACCGCTATGCCAAGAGCAGACCTGCTCTGAGAGCGAATGGGGAGAATGTGGCAGCGCAGAAAGGGAAAAGCGTGCCTTCAGGGCAGCTAAAACCCTCACTGCCTCCATCAAAACCAGTTATTCCCAGGTTTCAGAGAAAAGATTTCTCTGAGAAAAGAAATGAATGTTGGTTGTGTAAAGAAACTGGGCATATTGCCAGACAGTGTCCCAAAAAGGCGATCAGTACACAACCGGGGGCTAGGAAAGAAGTGAGTTGTTTGTGTGTCCCTGGAAGCATGCCTGTGAACATGAGGGAACACATGCACCCAGTCATGGTGAATGGTGTACAGACGCAAGGGTTAAGGGACACAGGGGCATCCCTGACATTGGTAAAAGGGGATCTGGTACAGCCTGGTCAACTTATATCCAATAAATACATCACTGTACAAGACTTTACTGGTGGGGAGAAAACATTGCCCCTCGCTAGTGTTCTCCTCGACTGATGTGAAACGGGGGAACTGTGTAACAGGTGGCTGTAGCCAAAACGTTAGCAGTGGACGTCATCCTTGGCAACAGTCTCCAACAGGGTATGGTGTGTGCAGTTACCCATAGCCAAGCGGCAAGGGAACATTGTAGTTCCCTGAACCCCACAGAAGCCATTGTGTAAACCACTGGGAGGCTGGTTCCCCAGCCTGTGTCTCCAGAGGGGGAGACTAATGAAAAGGGAGTAGAAATTTCCCCAGTAGCAAGTAACCACACAGCTACGGAGGGTTACTCCAAAGAGGGAGGGGTGACCCATTGTCAGAGGGTTAGGGATGACAGTGATCCTGAGTGCCCTGATGCAAGTGCTAGGGACCCTAGTTTAGAGACAGAAGGGGACCTGTCCCATGTCTTGGGAATGTGTGAGGAGTTTGCAGCTGTTCAGAGAAGTGACACTAGTCTAGAGAAGCTGAGGGCTTTGGGCAGACTCTGACGGAGCACAGGGAGGTGATGACAGACATAAGGTTCATTGGGAAAATGGACTTGTGTATACTCAGGCTGTGCAGACAGAGGGAGGGGTGCTAGGCCGGCAGCTTCTCATTCCCCAGGGGTATTGTGAGCAGTTGCTCAAGATTGCCCATGATATTCCCTTGTCTGGTCATCTGGGATTCGCGCACACTATGCAGCGGTTGGCCCAGAATTTCTATTGGCCTAACTTCACCCAGCAGCTGAAAGAGTATTGCAGGTCTTGTCACCAGTGCCAAGAAATAGGGAAGGTGGGCAAGAAAACCCAAGCCACCCTGATTCCATTGCCCATAGTGGAGGAGCCATTCCAGAGGATGGAAATGGATATTGTGAGGCCTTTAAATACCACCAGCTCTTCAGGGAAGAGATTCATACTGACTGTGGTGGATTATGCCACCCGGCACCCAGAGGCAGTCACCCTATCCTCACTGAGGACAGACAAAGTAGCAGATGCCTTACTTGGAATTTTCTCCTGTGTTGGGTTTCTGCAGGAGGTCATCACCAATTGAGGGGGTTCCTTCATGTCAGGCCTGATGAAATGTTTGTGGGAGAAGTGTGGGGTGGTGCAGAAATGCATGACACCATATCACCCACAAGCCAGTGGACTTGTGGAAAGATTCAATGGTACCCTGAAGTCAATGCTCCAGGCATTTGCTGAACAGCATGGGAGGGACTGGGAGAAATACCTTCCCCACCTGTTGTTTGCATACAGTGAGGTGCCCCAAGAGTTGACAGGATTTTCCCCCTTCGAACTCTTATATGGACGCTGGGTACGTGGGCCCCTAGACTTGATCCGGGAGGACTGGGAAGGCAAGCATGCCACCCTGGGAACTCCCATTGTGGATTACATCCTTAGGTTTAGGGAAAGGCTGAAGGAGCTTATGGGGACAGCCTACAGCAACCTGGCAGCTGCCCAACAGAAACAAAAAGTGTGGAATGACCGCAGAGCCAGAGCTCGCCTGTACACGGTGGGTCAGGAAGTCATGGTCCTTATTTTGGTCTGGAAAGACAAGCTGCAAGCTGAGTGGGCAGGACCGTACAAAGTAGTCAGGAAGGTAAATGACGTGAACTATATTATAGTTACTCGACAGGAGACAGACAGAAAGGATGTACCATGTCAACATGATGAAGCCATATGCAAATAGGGCTGACATGGTATTTGCAGTGTGGAGTCCTGGGAGGGGACAGACGAAGGAGACCCCCTTCTGGACTTGCTGGAACAAAGTAAGTGGAAGTCCTCTGTGGCAGCAGTTAAATTGTCACCCCAGCTGACCCTGGACAAGATCCAGGAAGTAAGGGAGGTTTTAGCAGACTTTGCCCCATTGTTTAGCGTCAAGCCTGGACTAACCCCCTTAGTGACACATGATGTGGAGACAGGGACACAGATGCCCATACAGCGAACAATATATATGGTGTCAGAGGCTGTCCAAAAGGACATTAGGAGGGAAGTGGAGGAGATGCTGGATTTAAGGGTAATCCAGAGATCACACAGCCCCTGGGCCTCATCCATAGTCCTTGTGCCCAAGCCAGATGGCTCTACTTATTTCTGTGTGGACTATCATGGACTGAATGCAGTCATGAAGTCAGACACCCACCCAATCCCCCGGATGGACGAACCCCTGGACGAGTTGGGGGCGACCTACCTGACGACCATTGACCTGACCAATGAGTATTGACAGGTAGAGTTAACGGACAGAGCTAGGGAGAGGTTGGCCTTCATTACTCCGACAGGCTTATTTCAATTTAAAGTAATGCCTTTCAGAATGAAGAATGCCCCGGCCACTTTCCAAAGGTTGGTGAACCAGGTGTTAAATGGTGCTGAGGAGTACGCCATGGCGTACCTGGATGACATTGCCATCTTTAGCGCCAGCTAGGAGGAACACTTGTCCCACCTTAGGGAAGTGCTGGGCAGGATACAGAGGGCCAGGCTCACTGTCAAAGCTAGGAAGTGCCAGGTGACCATGGGAGAAGTGGCATACCTCAGGCATGTGGTAGGCTGGGGACAGTTCCTTCCTAACAAAATAAAAATAGGGGTAATACAGGCATGGCCCAGACCAGAAATGCAGAAGCAGGTCTGGAGTTTTCTTGGGACAGCATGGTACTATAGAAAATGTGTACCCAATTACAGTGCCCTGGCTGCTCCCCTATCTGACCTGGTAAAGAAAAGGATGCCAAAGAAAATTACCTGGAGACCAGCCTTTGAAGAAGCCTTTACCAGATTGAAGGAGGCACTGTGCAGTGCTCCTGTTTTGACAAGTCCTGACTATAGCAGACCCTTTATAGTTCAGATTGACTTCTCAGACGTGGGTGTTGGGGCAGTACTGAGTCAGGCATCCAACCAAGGGAACAATCACCTGATAACGTACCAGAGTAAAACGTTACTTCCCAAGGAGCAGGCATACTCTACCGTGGAAAAGGAGTGTCTTGCCATAGTGTGGGCCCTAAAGAAGTTGGAGCCATACTTGTATGGGCAACATTTTGTGGTACAAACTGACCACAACCCTCTGGTTTGGCTGATGCAATGGGTAAGACTAATGGTAGATTGTTAAGATGGAGTCTTGCTTTACAAGGGTATAACATGACAATTCTACACAGGGCTGGAGTGAAAAATCAGAACTCAGATGGGTTGTCTCACATCTATGAGGAGTGAACTGATTTGGGAAGCTTATCCTATGCAGGGGATAGAGCCCCCAAATTCAGTCTAGGTAGGGAGGATTGTGACGCTTGGACAGCTGCTTCTGATTACTGTATGACTTTTGTAAAATAACAATATAGTGTGATTGTCTGTCATGAGAAATGGTGTGCTCCTGGATGACCCCCCCAGGTTTCACTTCAAATGACAGGATATATGTTAAACAGCAGATCTCTGTAATGCAATTAACTTCTCAGTTTACTTTGAAAACTAGGAAGCGGAATATCCATTTTATGATGTCCTCAAGAAGCTCAGTTAAATTGCACCTGGTGTCACAAAGCACATTTCACCTCAGTGAGATCTGGCAGTTAATCATAAAAAGTGCTTTGATGTGTTTGAGAAATGAAACTGCTCATGGATCCAAGGGACTGAGAAATCACAGTCTTAATTAAGAGTGTCATCATTTGGAAAATGAGTTTTGCTGAAATCACAGAATTTAATACCTCTTAATGGGACTTCCTGTTTTGTGTATGTATATATATATATATATATATATATATATATATATATATATCCTGAAAAGGAGGAGCTAGATGATGACATCAGGGAGAAGGCAGGTTCAAGAGAGTGTTTTAATTATGCTGTGACTGACCTTTAAGAGACATTCATTGTTTGGACTCTGAAGCTACAACATCTATTTGCACTATAAGAAGATAAGAATACATTAGATAGACAAGTCTAAGTGTATGGTTGGTAGGAATTTGCACTTTTAAACCTTGTTCTTTTAAGTGAGTGTATGTTTTGTGATATATTGTTCTGTATTTACATTTTACATATTTTGTATCTATTTTAAGTAAAACCTCTTATTTTAAGAGACTACTTGGTGTGCCTTTGAAATTCTTTCTTTGACAAGTGAAGCATATATGGTTAAAGCTGACACTGTGCATAGCTTACTGGTTTACCAAACTAGGGAAAGGTAAGAGTTTATTCAGATGTCTTTCATAGAGTTTTTAAGGGTTCAGTTTTTACACCTGGTTAGGTGCCCGTAGGCGAAAGATATCTGCCCCCCCCCCCGGAGAGCAGAATTATCTGAGCCTGTACATTGGGTGCACTAGCAAGAGGTTCACAGTTTGAATCCCTCCAGAACTTGAGAATAAAGGTTGATTCAAACCCACAAAACAGACAGGAGGGTTACCGTGTTTCTGTTCCTGTTCACAATACTGCGCTCGGAGGTTGGCACTGTGGGAGCAGAGGGCTGACCTGCTGAGTGGGGCTGTGACACTGCTATGAAAGTCTCATTTGTGAGGAATGTCTGAGCACTAGAAAGGTTGCAGGGGATAATGGTATTTACTCACCTGGTAAAGGTAATTATACCTGCAATCTTTATAGTGCTCAGAGTCCCTCCCATATATGGATGAATGAGGAACCTGTGCTGTCAGAACCATCTGGGGATTTTCTCCAGTCCCTTTTAAGTGGGCATTCCCAGGGATGGGGTTATGTGCTTTTTTCAGCTGTATTATTATACCTTTTAGTTGGCTTACCACTGTGGTATGAAATGTTCCTCATGGAGGATTTTCTTATGCCTAATAGCTGTTGTAAGACATATTTCTGTAATCTTTCAGCAAAAGATCTTCTGCAATGAAGTAATGTTTGCTGGTCATTTCTTTGTGTTCCTGCTTGTCTGCTTTTATCTGATTTCTGCTAGGGAAGCATCTCACTGGACACTGTTATCTTGGCTGGGGGATTGGCCTCTGGTAGTCCAAAATTTACGATCGTGCCTCAGCCAATAGGATGGATGGAGGATTACTTGTTTGTGAGGAATGTCAGAAGGCTAGAAAGGTTTCAGGTATAATACCTTTACCAGGTGAATAAATACCATTATGTACTTACCAGAACAGTAGATCTTCAAGAGAATCTCTTCCGCTAGGCCACACAGCACTAGGATCACATGGAAACTTTTTCTAGCTGGAGGCCACCCCCATCTGGGTTTATATAAATGTGGGCAGCCCCATCACCCCTCAGTTCCCCACCTGAGAGTACGCTCGGAGGACCTCCAACTATGGGCAATCATGAGATAAGATCTGCAGCAGGCATACAAGGATAGGCATGGGGCTTGATATATGCTGCATGGGTTAGGATCAGGCACAATTTCTGATATACCCCTCAGTGAAGCAGACAGAGGATGAAAGGAGGCATGGCATGGCCTCATGAAGGAGATTCTTTCAAAGATCTACAGGCATGGTAAGTATGTAACTGTTTTTTTTTTTCTAGGATACCTCTTCCATTAGGTCACACCTTTGGAATGATTCCTAAGCAGTCCAAAATAAAACTGAGTGGAGGATACAGTCTGATATATGTTCAGGACAGCAGGCCTCACAGCAAGAACAAATCCAATATGTCTGTGACAAACCATGTCCAGACTGTAATGTTTAATGAAAGTATGGACAGTGCTCCATGTGGCTGCAGCACAAAAGTCAGCAGCAGAAACATTTCTGAAACAAGCAATAGAAGTCGCCATTCCTCTTGTGGAGTGACCACAAACCACACCAGGAAGTTCCTTACCATACATCCTATAATAGAACATAATACAATGTGCCAGCCATTTGTACAGGTGCTGTTTAGACACAGTAGCACCCTCTTTACCAGGGGTGAATGAAACAGAAAGCTGAGAGGACTTTATGCAGTCCTTTGTGTGATTCACAGAGTATCTGATTATTCTATGTACATCCAACATATGGAGCAATGCCTCACCGTGTTTGGCATGCTCAGGGTAACAAACAGGAAGGTGTATCATTTGATTCAATGTAAATTCAGATACCACCTTTGGTAGACACTTAGGATTGGTTCACTGTATCATTTGATTCAATGTAAATTCAGATACCACCTTCGGGTAGACACTTAAGATTGGTTAGCTGTATCATTTGATTCAATATAAATTCAGATACCACCTTCGGTATGTAATGCCCCCCCCATTTGGGAGCTTACCTTATAATGCACCTCCAGGTGTGCTCCCGGTGTCTCCTGGCGTCCATTCTGTTCTCCGTGGAACTTTACCGTTTCCTCATGTCCCCCGGTGGTTCTTTGCTTTGTTGAGCCCTGCGGGGCTCGCAAAATCCATTTGCGAGTGGTCAGTATGTTTAACTAGGCCACCATTCACACCATCGAGGAGCGCACTGCGCATCCGACAGCAGTTGTGGTCAAACAGTCTGGGGGGGGGGTGTCGACATGATTCCTGGTGCCAAACCTAAGTTAAAAAAGGCACTGGGGCAAAACAAAATCAAGGGAAAGGAATATATTTTAATAAATAAATGGCAGATGCCTAAAGCACTGCCTCTGGGGCACAGAAGCCAAAGGGGCAAAGGTCAGGGCATGGAAAACCCTAATTAAATATTCATAAGCTCTGCAGTGTGCTTCTAAGGGCAGTGTGTTACGGTAGCTGCGACTCCCCAGGGGAACTGTTTATTTTATTAAAAGTGGACTCATTTAACAGAGAACTGTTGGGGCTACAAGTCAGTGGGAGATTTATTAAATAAAAGTTAACCTGCTGGCTGCATCAGAACTTTATGTGTGGGGACACTGAATTAGACTGCTTCAGGAACTGTATGCAGCCACCATGTTAGCAGCCAATAACCAATCAGAAGCCAAGATTTAACCAAGGGAGTCGTGGGACATTGTCAGAGATGTATGGGGAATTATCTGGGACAATTTCTAGGCACCAAAAAGTAAGCCAACTATAAACTAGGAACTGTTCAAGATACCTTTGACAGCTAATAGGATTTCTGGAACTCAGCCCCATATAAAAGGGAGTAACTGCTCAGGATCTTCAGATTTAATTTGCCCAAGAGGTCAGTGTGTGTGCCTCTGGGGAGCTTGCCAGCTCTCAGGGGTTAGGCCTGCCAGGCCTAGACTTTTCCGACTGTTAGTCCACGGGTCCAGGTGTCCAGTCGGCCCACGTTGGGGTCACAGCATCAGAGATTTGAGCAGCATCCAAGCTGAAAATCGGGATCAGCCTGCAAGCTGGCTGGAAGGACCAGAGAAGGACAAAGCCTTACATATAAATGTGCTTAGTTTGCCGAGGCGTCTGCACCAGTTTGCGACATTCGGTGTGCATGTTTCGGCCAGTGTTTGAATTGCTCCTGCACCCCGAGGACCAGCATTTCGACGAGGACCATGAGGGAATTTTCCTTCTGCTTCATGAAGCCATCTGCATCAGATCTCATTTCATCAGATCATCATTCGCTCTGTGTAGTGCGAGTACAAACAGGGTAGCTCCCTGCAACAAAGTTGCAATCACTTGTGTGTGTCATCTAATTTGCTTGTTTGGGTTCGTTTGCAACGGACTGAGCCATCTGGCTCCAGATTACAAATGTTTGAGTTTGAGTGCATGCTAATTGTTTTCTTTTCTAAGGGCCTCAATGATCAGTTGCAAAGCCGGCCTACCCCAGGCAACACTTCAGGCTAGCCTGTCTTCCATGCTCGGTACCCAGGGTTGTGGGACTGTGTTAAAGGGACTTACTATGCATGCTTTATCAACTTGAATTTAATCAGAACTGCAATTACCTGCTAGATTTATGCTCCACCTTTGTTCACATCCCCCTGAATAAATCAGATTTGAGGTTTTCTACATTTAACCTGGCTAGTGTGTACCTTCTTGGTGGGAATACAGTACTGTTATTGTATTGTTGCATCATTGGTCTTATTTTACAGGGGGTCCCCAGGGCAGTTGCAGAGCATCCAGCCCTGGTGGTAAGTGCAAGGGGTGTGAGCAAATCATTACTACTATATGGTTCATGTGAATGTTTTGCTGCTATACTGTTTAGGCCACTAGAGGGGCTGGTGGGGGGGTTATAGCATCCCAGAGTGCTATACCAACAGCAGCTACGCTACCCCAAGACCATACCTCCGGGGGAGGCCCCCGTTCACTAAACTCAGGCCCCTCAACTTGTGCTAGTCACACAGGCAGGGGTAGTAGCCCATAGGATAGCGCCACCTAGGGGTTACAGATAGAAACTTAGGATTGATATGCAAAGAGACTCTGGGCTCGATTCTCAAAGCGGGCTTAGATCAGCGCAAGCTGCAGCAAACAGCAGCTTGCATCGAAGCCCGGTGCACCAGGGACCCTGCACCAGATCCTGGAACAGGAGGGGTTCTGGTACTTAAGTCCCCACACTTGCATCAACCTCTCCCATGCGACAAACACATGGCACATGGGAGGGGTTTGCCACAGGCTCTGTTCGGCAAAGGCTAGCAGTCCCTCCATCCCCGATCCCGTAATAAAATAAATAAAACCCCTTTCCTGGTGGTCTAGTGGCCTCCCTTCCCGATCCCCGATGTTGCCCATAAATAATTAATATAAACCCCTTCCCTGGTGGTCTAGTAGCCCCCCATTCCTGATCCTCGATGTTGCCCATAAATATAATTAATAAAAAAATCTTCCCTGATGGTCAAGTGGACCCCTACCCCAGCAGGTAGTGCCCACCACCCTTCTCCCGGCCCACCCCAAAACAGAGCCGGTGACCGGCACAGCACTCCTCTCGCCCCTGCAGCTGGTCGCTGATTGAACTGTCGCTGAGTGCATACTGTATAGTATACATGCTAGTTAATTAATCAGTCAATGAGTGCATACACTATACAGTACGCAGTCAGTGATAGTTCAGTCAGTGGCTGGCCGCGGAGGTGTGTTGAGGGCTGTGCTGGTTGTCAGCTCTGTTTCAGGATGGGGGAGTGGGGTGGTGGGCACTGCCTGCTAGGGTGGGGTGGTGGGAGTCCACTAGACCACCAGGGAAGTTTTTTTTTATTAATTATATTTATGGGCAACATCGGGGATCGAGAAGGGGGGCCACTAAGCCACCAGGGAAAGGGTTTCATATTACAGTATATATATTTACAGGCAGAAACAGGAATTGTGGAGGGGGGTTCCACTAGACCCCTGGGGAGTTTACATTAAACATAACAGGGGATCGGGGCTGGGGAAGGGGCACTGTGGCACATTGCTGCATACTGCTCAACTGTCCCAGAGGGACATATTCTAAGTACTCTTAGACCAGCCCTGGACGATCTAACGGTACTTAGAAGTTTGACTTCTGGGGCAGTTTTGAGAATCATGATATGGGGATGTGGCAGCTTGCACCTGCCTTATGTCCTCTAGCACCATGCCACAACCAGTTTAGTGGTGCAAAGTAGCACATGCAGCCTGCGTTTGATGCAGGCTGCTTTTCAGAATAGCTCAGGGTGCATTGTTTGACATAAGGTGTCACTTGTGTCATTTATGTTTGACACAGGCACTCTGTGTCATTTAAAGGACTTTGAGAATCAGTCTTTGTGGAAAATCAAACAAGGAGGCTCACACATTACAGTCCGAAGCTCCAAAATTCTTCGAGCAGAAGCAATTTGAACTAAAAATAATGTTTTCCACAAGAGGCAACGTAAGCCACAACTTGCAGCAGGCTCAAAAGGAGCCACTGTCCGTTTCTCATGCAAAAAATTCAAGTCCCAAGGCGGGACTGGATTATGGATAAGAGGTTTCATAAGAAGAATACCTCTCAGAAAAGTATGGGGCACCACTAATTGGACAATCATACGACTATCAATAGGGGCATGGTGGCACAATAAAAGGTGTCTGATTTAATGGCATGCATTGCACACACACACTACAAGTAATGTGTAGCAAACTGAAAACCTTTAGTAATATAACCAAATGTTTTAAACAAAGAAATTATACACTGCTGCACCACAACAATCAGCAAAAAAATGTCAAGAATTACTTAAAATATTACTCTGTGTGTACATTAACACAGTTATACAAGAAAAATATAACCAAAACAGAAAGACTGCCTTTTTCTCCCAGTTAATCTACCTCCACCACAGATACGCCCCTCCCCCAAAGCACACTCCACAGTACACAATTCTAAATTAACATTC
Source organism: Neoceratodus forsteri (assembly GCA_016271365.2). Classification (NCBI taxonomy): domain Eukaryota; kingdom Metazoa; phylum Chordata; order Ceratodontiformes; family Ceratodontidae; genus Neoceratodus; species Neoceratodus forsteri. The sequence continues at coordinate 1,237,964,285 of CM028130.1, forward strand.
AAAATCCACACAGAAACAATAAACACTCAATGATATGAGCATAGAAGGGTTTCCTACAATCGATGTACTAAATTTTGAGCAAACAAAATGACTCAAATAGGCATTTTTAACAGCTTTTAGAGGTTTTGAATCTCAGAGCTCTGAGAGCAAACTGTCTCCAGCTACCACTACACACACACTACCCAGGCCAGAACTGAGGCTGTGCAGAACAATCTAGAGCCCATGTGACCTGCAATCCCATGAATCAATGCAGAATTTCATTTGGAGCTCAATTACAAGGTAAAGTGAGGCAAAGTACATTGACGTCAATGTACTTCACCTTAAAATTGGTGGAGAAGTTGTTTGGGGAAGGAGGGATAATGCAAAGCCATTGGTTTCAATGAACTTTGTGTTCCTCATTATGATGCGAAGCACTCTGCTTCACATTGCGGAGTACTCCGAGGATTCTGCGTAACTCCGCGAGGCGAAAATGGGGCCATTTCTCCCACCACTACTTACAGTACTGTAACTCACATGCTGTACAGGAAAGAACATGAATGCCTATGGCTGTACTTCCCCGATGAGCTGAGCCTGTATTGAAAATATTACTGTGTGTACATTAACACAGTTATACAAGAAAAATATCACCAAACAGAAAGAACTGTCTTTTTCTCCAAGTTAATCTACCTACACCACAGATACGTCCCTTCCCCAAAGAACACTTCCAGTGTCTGTCAGTACACAGACTGAATGTTGTACATTAACATTCATAATCCACACACAAACAATAAACGCTCAATGATATGAGCATAGGAGGGTTTCCTACAATCAGTGAACTAAAGATTGAGCAAAGAAAATTACTCAAAAAGGCTTTTTTAACAGCTTTTAGAAGGTTTGAATTGCAGAGAGCTCTCATAGCAGACTGTCTCCTACAGCTTCCTACACACACTACCCCAAACTGAGGCTGGGCAGAACAATCAAGAGCCCATGTGACCTGAAATCCCATGAATCTCTGCAAAATTCACCTTTGGAGCTTAAAACAAGGTGAAGTGAGGTGAAGTACATTGTTTTCAATGTACTTCACCTTAAAATTTGTGGAGCAGTGACTTGGGGAAGGTGGAGTAATGCGAAGTCATTGCTGTCAATGGACTTTGTGTTGCTCATACTGACGCAAAATACTCTGCTCCACAGTGCAGAGCACTTCGCGAATCCACCTTGACACCGCGAATTGCTAGGCCACTTCGCCCTCCACTACTTTGAATGAGGGACCTTATCAAAAGCTTTGCTAAAATCGAAGTATATTATGTCACTTGGAATATTGTAATCCAGTAATTATATTAAAAGGCTCATAGAAGAATATCAGGTTAGTGACAGAAGACCTCCCTGTTGTAAATACTGTATACTCCCTCTACATGAAGCATCTCGACCAGTTCATTAAACATCTTTAAACAACTATCCAATCAATGAAATCACCTTAAAATGGTATGGCTGTGCTTAACTAACCACAATCAGTAGAATAAAACTAATTTCGGTGTAAAAGGTTAAATACATAGAAAAAACAGTGCAAAAATAGAGGAAACTTTAAAATAGAGAGAGAACCCAGTAACTGCACATTACTGAAGCTTCCAGCTTACACAATCTAGAAAGTATTTATAAGCTTAAATTGAAGTCAAACTTCAAGTTAATTCTGGGGAACCTGACTATGTAAGACCCAAGGATGATTATCCCCAAAATATTTAAAATCAAAGAATCCAAAAGGGGTGGGTAGGTCTGTGCAATATTGGGCTCAGGAGAGGAGCATGTGATTTTTACATATTTATACATACACTTTAACTCATTTTTGTATAAGATGGTGAAAAAATTCTTAACATCAAAGAACAATATAGTACGTATAGTTTGCACTAACCTAACAGCATGGCCAGTGGTGCCCAGTGGCCACATCGACTGGACAACCAAAAAACTATGTACACAGTTCTGCACCATAAATTACATTTGATCAACTGGTTATAAGTATTTAAATGTGCTACTGATTATTGGGTGGAAAACAAGAGCAAACTAGCACTTTTGAAGGAAATCTGCCAATTCATGTATGTTCTTGAATATCAAATACAGAAAACTGTGTCTGAATAAGCTTTTACCCTTGTAGTGAATATCCCAAAATGATGCACCCATTACATCTATGAACTTTTGTTCAGGTTTAGGATTGTTCAGATCTGGTTTTAATGTGCTTCTACTAAACTATAAATTTAGGACTAAGTGTAAAATATATAAGGTCTAAAAAGCTGGGGAATAAAACGTAAACTGTGGAAAAATCTTACATCCATTCACCATACTGTATATGGGGTCACTTAAAAACACAGAGTATTTAAAAAAAGGTACAAAGCCTACTGCCTTGTTAAAGCCCCAGGGTTGCAGTGTATTCAGTTTAATGATCCACTGCCTCTCCATTTGTAGCAGGAGTTTGAGTCTGTCTCCACCTATTGCTGGGGTGGTGGGGCAGGGGTGGGGGGGTGGAGTGGGGGGGTAGTCCTGGTTCCAGTGTCATGAAATTTGAAATCTCTAAGCTGTGCCCCATGTATCTGTTTAAAATGCATCAAAAGAGCATGCTTCCTGGTTTTGTTGATAATATCATGTGAGCGTTCTTGTAGTCTCTCCCTAGCCTTTCTAATAGTTCTTCCTGTGTAACATAACTGACAAGAACACCAAATAAAATACACAACAAAAGGTGTTGCACATGATGTGAATTCCCTTGTTGTCTCTGTAGTCTCAGAATTTCCAAATATTTTTCCAGGTCTTGCAAATCTGGACATGAAGCAGGAGCCACACTTGAAAAAGTCAGGAGGTTTAATAAGAAGCCAGCCAAGGTTTGTATTTTCAGGTTTTGACGACACATAAGAGCTGACAGTGAGCACATCCTTGAGGTTTTCCTTCCCTTGCTAAAAGTAATGCAGGAAGGAAGACTGTCCCTCGCTGCAGTATGTTATCTCTCATCAGGATTAGCCAGAGGCCATGAATCAGATTGCCCAATTAGTGGTACCTACCACTGAGTTAAACTCAGTTATAAAAGAAATGGGTTGCCCTTTTTCTTTATTTGTGGTTTTTGTCTGAGGTGTAATAATGGAGCACTGTGCTGGCTGCCATATTTTTCCTAAACCCATCCAAGCTAATTGGAACATCAGGGGTGCCACAATGTGCGACATCCTGGAAATCAATTTTCTGATTTTCAACCCTGTGGATAACTCTCAAATATGTCTGATTTGTATTGAGAAAACTCATGAAGTCCTGGATGTCATCACTACCCTTCCAAATGCAAATAATATTGTCAAAGAAGTGTAGCCGGAGTACAGCATTCCCATAAAATGGATCATTCTGCTCATTAAGCACAAATTCTTCCTTTCACAGGCCCATGTCAAGACTGGCATATGAGGGGTTGACCATCACCTACACTGCAGCACTGCAAATGCAAAGTCTTATCAAATGCAAAATACTTTTTGTGGAAAATGAGGCCCAGGGCCTGTAGGAGAAAAAATCTGGGGAATGTTGTCTCTGGCTGGTTGCTGTGCAACAAAGTGCACCACAGACTCCAGTTTCAATTTGTGCAGGTTTGCAGTGTAAAGACTAGTGACGTCTATTGTCACCTATTTGTAGTCAGGTTGCCAAACAATATTTTGTAATTTCCCCAGGAGGTCCACAGTGTCCTGGAGGTGGGATCTCAGACTCAGAGCTATAAGTTGGAGAAGAGAGACCACAAAAAGGGACAAGTTCTTGGTCAGAGATCCCACATTCGAGACAATCACGCATGTTGGGGGGAAGGGGCCTTACGTTTTTGTGGACTTTCAGAATTGTGTTGAAAATTGGCACAATAGGGAACTCCGGTTAAAAAAAACAAAAAACAGTTCCATCTGCAATGATCCATCCCCTAAAGTATACATCGTCTACCAACTCAAAGAGTTCCATTTAAAATTTCTTTGTGAGGTCTCCTCTAAGGGTTAGTAATTTCCCCTACCCCAAGGAGTTTCTGAACTGTCCTCATATACATTTCCTCAGGCATCAGGACAGTATTACCCTGCTTGCTGAAGAGCTTAATCACCATACCAGACAAAGACAGTAACCTGGTGTAGGGCCGGCTGCGCCAACAAGGGAAGGCTATGTCAAGTGCTTAATCACCATGCCAGACAAAGACTGTAACCTGGTGTAGGGCTGGCTGCGCCAACAAGGGAAGGCTATGTCAAGTGCTTAATCACCATACCAGAAAAAGACTGTAACCTGGTGTAGGGCCAGCTGCTCCATCAAGGGAAGGCTATGTCAAGCCTTACATTCTCATCTTTCAGCAATGCTTCTGTCTCAAACCAAAGTATTTTCTCAAAATAATCCATGGTAGTATTTTCATTAGAATCTGGGCAAAATACTGATTTCAGCTTGAACTTTTTGGTCTATTTAGAAACTGTTAGTTCATATAACATACAGAATTGCTGCCATTATTCATGATAATTTGTTCATGTCAAACAAATCAATCAAATCACATTCTGACACATGACTTTCAGATAGCTATAACTTTTCAATTAAATCAAAATGTTAACCATAATCTAGGTTTGCAGAAAATTCAGTAGTGGACATAGTGACATCAATCACAATGTGGGTGAGGGAGATGGTTCAGAGTTTCCAGCTATTGCCCTCAGATCCTGAACAAAGTTGATACTCCCTCCACTGCTGACATCTGTTATTATATGTAAGTAATAAGCTATGACAGGGTGTGCATTAAATAATTTTTATGCATGCCCCAGGGATGTGCTAAGGCATGAGGCCAAGTGCTCAGTGTCCTTACACTCCAGGAAAGTGCATTAAAATCCTTTAATGCACACTCTCGTCCCTGGAGTGGCTTATTACACTTATAAAAATGACTAATTTGCCCACTTGTTGTCCAATTAAAATAAAAGTAAAAAAAAAAATACTTGTTTTATTTTAAAAGGTGTCATTCTATTGGATTCAAATGTTAAAAAATTACAATTTTTATTAAATAGTTCTTCTATTTGTGTTTTAAGTCAGCAGATGGCAGTATTCATACAGTCCTAACTCTTCAGGGGAAGGCATTCTTCTCACATATGTCCCGTAACTGCATTGTTCACCTGTTAACTTTGGCCTTGCTGTCCAGCAGCTGAAGTGCCAATCAGTTTTGTTGGAGTTGCATGATGACTCGCTCCATAACGGCCAAAGTCGATGATCAGTCAGCCTGTCATTCTCAGCCATTATTTTACAAGAGCCGCACTGTGACTGTTTTTGAACAATTGTTCTGATATCACATTGATTGTTCAGCAACACACAGATGAGAGAGGACCACCAATACCCTAAACAAACCTGCCCCCATGAAACATAAACTGAAGTGCTGTTTCTTTCTATATTAAAAACTGTTCCACGCTCAGCTGCTCAAATACCTCACCCACCAGTTAGCCCAAATAAGATTATTAATTGTTTTCTATAGTTTTTTTTCTGGCAACTGACTTGTTAAAACACATCTGATTCCAGGCAAAGACTCCTTACTGTTTCTGCCTTTCTGCCCAGCTGACCATTACCAGATCATAAACTGCTTGCTCAGCTGGGTGAAACAACCATAAGTGTTGAGAACTGCCACTCAGCATAGGATGTACTTAATAAGTACTGGACAGACAAAATAAAAATAAAACAATTAATACTATTATTGGGGGCAGCAGGTGGGTGGAATATCAAGCAGCTAATTGCAGTTGATTTTAAAAAAATATAAAACACGCATAGAAAAGGCACTATAGTTATTAAATATTGCATGATGCTGTCTTTAAATAATTTTTACTTCCTAACAAATTTTTCACAACTCTGTTATCTGCATGGTGTATTACATTGTCTGTGTGTCACAGTGAATTGTCTCTAGATAGAACTCCATTACTATTTGAGGTCTCTATTCTCAATGAATCATTTTATTACCATATTATTCCATCTTATTGGGATCATTTCTACCTCTTTCTGGTTTTCTTTCTGGTTCCTTCTTCTTAATTTGCTGTTATCTGTTTGATTAATATCCCCTCTCTCCCATTCTCCCCTCCTATACTTTGTATTCCTTCCACAAATATTTCTTCCCTGTCTTCTGTCTTCTGTTGCTGCCATAATATATAGGATAGTGGATGGGCAACTATGCACAAACACTGGTTGTGCCTAGAGTTTCCCATCTGCTATCCTATATAGTGTATGGGCATCCATGCCTATTTCAGACATTGCACTTTGTTTCAGTGAACTGGTGGTTGCGGGGGCACTTAAGAGTTTGTGGTAGGCTCAAATTACTGACAGAGTATGCTACAGATGTTTCTGTGAAGTTCAAGATTAAAAAACAACAGCTTCCATGGATAGGGTACATCAAGAATTTGGCAGCATTCCAAGTCGTTCTGCTGCAGTAGTGACATCACTACTGCAGCAGAACAATGTAATGATGTCATTACTGCAGCAGAACAAGCATATTCCAGGCATGGAATTCCATGCATAACAGCATTCCACCATACACTATATTTGTTCTTCTCCTTCTTACTATCAATTACTTCTGAGATTATAATAATCACATTTTTCAGTTTTTATTTGTTCCGTAAAATTAGGTCTTTAAACATAATCATGTCTATGACTAGACACACACATGCACTAAACTGTCTTGTTTAATAGTATTATGTAGACTGAATTTCTCCTCTTGAGAGTGGTCTGCCTATTGCTTGAGCCAGCAACAGACATACTATAGTTACTTCCTTTTACCCTGTTGTGACTTTTTTTCTTATTTCCGTCACATTCTTACAATCTGGTATTTTAATAACTTGTAATGTAGCATATTTCTACTGATTGTGTTGTGTTTTTTTTTCTTGTTAATTTTTGTTTGATTATCAGCTAGGCCTCTGTATTTTAGCCAAATGGGGAAGCTGAAAATTACATTCCATTGCAGCCCAGTCCTTTGGGGCATTCATCTAAGTGGAGCCTTTGCTAGGCAATCCAGTTTCTGCCCTGTAAAAAGATTTTGTTGTGTGGTGCAACTTCAAAAGGGCTGCTTCCCTTTCATAACCAAAAAAATGAGTTTTGAAGGTAAATAGTCCAAGACAGAATAAGACAATTTCCCACTGAGTGAAGCAGATGGGAGAACAAAAGGACAGAGGCTAGAATCTACATAATTGAGTTAGAAATAACAACTCCAGTTTTGCCGGTTCTTAAGAAAGATGGTCCCCCATGGAACAAAGAATTAGTCAACCTGTGATGTCAGAGAGAGGCATGTATGATGATGCAGCATGGCGGGCTGGCCAGCCAAAGGCATTGATCTGTGGATGGCCCTGAGAAGTTAGTAACGATTTATGAATGTGAATGAGAAACATCAAAGGTTTGAGCCTGCCTTAACTCATTGAGTTCCCAGTTGGGGTAACTCTCTATTCTGCTTAAGATTTAGATTAATGTGAATTAAGCTATTTTGTGTGTTCTCTAACTTTTTCAAAAGTCTTTCTTTTTACCTCAGTAAACATATTGTATTCCCCATAGTCTTTGTGTGTATTACCCCATAACATATGTAAATATCGTGAAGAATTAAAGAGCTACTGACACCTGAAAGAAAACTGAAAAACATAATAGGTAGGTAAAATTCTGCTTGTATTCCATATATATTCTAGATTTCTCCTCCCCACTATTTATTACTGATGAAATGTGCATGAATACATGATTTTTAGCCCTTACAGTTACTTTAAAGTTAATCTGCCTCTGTAGCTTATTCCCTACTTCAAGTCAAAATGCTCTGTTGTGACATCACAATCTGTTGCCATGAGAGTAACTGTGATGTCACAGCAGTGCATTATGACCTCAGGTAGGGAAACAGCAACAGAAATAGATGCACTCTTCAGGAGGAAAAATCCTGTTTTCATGCAATTGACCTCAGAAATAAACAATGGAGAGGAGGAATACAGAACTAATGTGAAATACTAGCTGAGTTTTACCTAAATATTATGTTTTGTTAAAGTTTTCTTAAAGTTGTCAGCTGCTCTTTAAATATTATGTATAGGTACTTCATGCTTTCTGTGACTTAGTCATTTCAAGTATAGATAATCAGGGTATATTGTCAAGGCTGTGATTCATCTTTGATGAGGCAGCCTATGGTAACCATATCTCAGCAAAAGTGTTCTCAGCTGTAACAGAAGGGGGGGTGGGTCTTTTACCCTTTGGTAATGAGCACTGTACTGTGTGTGAGCAGTGGCTCTGGTAGGATTCAGACCTAGAGATACCATGAGTGTGGTTGCAATCAGTGGTGGTACCATATCAAGCTAACCCTTTCAGGAATCTGAAAGGCTGTGAAACTGACTGAACAAGTCTGTGACAAACTGGAGACAGTGGCTGGGATCTGAAACAGATTGTCAATAAAAAAGGTTATCTGTACAGTCAAAGAACAGGATACACAAAACAGGATACTGTCTATTCTATCAGTTTTATTTTGTTGTAAGTAAGAGTAGATAGTTAGAAGACACTATGTCTAGGCCATAAGAAAAACTGAACTTGGCACACCTTGAGGAGCGGTACAAAAGGAGAGGGCTTGTCTTTGAGGAAGGCCAGCCTTGGGCAGACTTCACAGGCCTCCTTGAAAAAAAGTGACCAGGGAAGCGGTGCAAAAGTGGTCACTGCTAGCCAAAGTTGTGAGATGGAGGCTAGGGAGAGTACCAATGAGCTAGTGCCTGTAACTGGGGCAGCTATGCAAGCAGACTGGATACAACTGTTGCAACTGGAGCTTGCCATGAGTATGATGAAGGCAGATGCAGAGCTGCAGAGGACAAAGCTGGAAACTGAGAAGTGAGTAAGGCCATGCCACCAAAAGATTCAACTGAGAAAGCATGAGAGAATGAGAGAGCAAGGGAAACAAGAAGAAGAATGCCAGCATGAGATCCAGCTGAGAGAGGAGCCAGAGCATGAACATAAGAGGGAAATGGAGATTCTGCACCAGAAGACAGTGTCACGAACCATAAGTACTACCAGCAGGGCGTCAACCCAAGAAGTATCAGGAGAGAGTGATCTTAATTTGCTTTTAAAATGTTTTGAGAGAATTTGTGGGCAATTTGAATTGGACAAGGCTTCTTGGGCAACTTACTTTTTGCCACTTCTTATAGGCAGGACATTAGAAGCCTTCACCCAGATGAACAATGTGGACTGTGTGTGAAAACTGCCTTGTTAATAAGTTTTGAATTGACTCCTGAGGCCTTTAGATAGAAATTTAGAGGTTTAAGGAAGGCACCAGGAGATAGCTATGCTGAAATATGTGTACATCTAGGCAGTCTGTTAGAGCAATGGCTAGAGGGTGCAAAGGCTACCTTGGTGGATCAGATCAAAGATTTGTTCCTCATGGACCAGTTTTTAAAGAATGTACTGGAGGAGTTGAGAATATGGTTGCTGGATAGGACTGCAAGCTCCATGAAGTAGGCAGCTGAGAGGGCTGATCATTTTGTATTCAGCTGACCATGCTTTCAGTGCCAAACAATGGGGGAGAAACATCATGTGGTTTTAAGGGAACCATGGAGGGGCAACCTAAGGGAACCCAGCCTGTGGCAGAGCAAAAAGGGAAGCCAAATGGTTTCAAAAGTGAGTCAGGGGAATACAGTGTTATATTTGTCCAAAAATGGGACAACTGCCATATGACTGCCCAAAAAATATGGCAAAAGGTGCAAGTGCAGCTCGAGGAGGTAGTTCTGGGAGCTCCCAGCAGCTAATGGCCTGCACCCAGAGTTCAGTTCCCAATAACACCACTGCTCACATGCATCCTGTGTTAGTAAATCAGATACTACGGTTCATACTAAGGTTCAAGGAGCCAGGAAGGTGGCATGCCCACGTGGACTCCTACCAATTACCCATAATAGCACAACTTATTTCCTGCAAGTACTGTATATAGGTGTCTAGGTTTTTCTTAAACTGTTTTTTTATCTTTACTAATTATTATCTCTAAAGGCAAACTGTTCTAAGGATTAACCATTCTTTGTGAAAAAGGCTTTTCTTTTATTAGTGAAGATTCTTTTGGGTCTCAGTTGCAACGGGTGACCTCTGGTACCTAAGTTAACATTTTTTAATTCAAAGTCTAGTTCATTTATTAGATAACTATCCTGCATGATGTCATAACATAAAAGCATGTCTCCTTAAATCCTTCTTGTTTCCAATGACATAAGATTTAACTTCTGGAGATGCTCATTATATGACAAGTTCTTTAAATTATATATCATTTTGGTTGCTTGTCTTTGGATTTTTTCTAACCGATCCTCAGTCCCCTTAGTAATAGCACTCCATGCCTAGCTATCACAATTCAGAAGTTGTCTCACATATGACCTGTATATTTCATACAATGTCCATATCTATGGAACACTTTGCCTATTAATTGTATAAATACTCATACACATGAACTATTTAATATAACTTTGTACTGTCATTTACAATCTCTAGCAGTGTGCAATTGTTTTTAGATTTTTATTGCAAACCTTGTTTGTATTGTTTTATATTTTGAATACTGTTTGTATTGTTCAATGATTCGTATATTGTGTTATCTGTCTGTTATCATCTTAGCTTCAATTTGTATGAAGCTCCGGGTCATTCCTGAAAAAGGGCCTTGGCCCAGTGATCTTAACTGGTAAATAAAGTGAATTGAATTGAATTGAATATGGAATAATGCATGGAGAAGTGTGGTTTATGAGGATTTTATGCACACCCAAGGTGTGTGATGCTCCATAAATTCAGAGGGGTTTATCTGGGCATCACACACTGAGTGCATGCATAAAATCCAAGTCACAACACTTCCCCATGTTTTATTTTTTATATTTACTGGTTACTGTTTAAGAGATTGAAACAGTTTCTGTGAAGAGCATTTATTTTGTATAAAATGAAACAGGAAAAAACTGCATGTCAACAGGCTATAAGTGTACAAGAATGAGTTCTTTAACTGAATTCATAAACATTCTTTTTTTAAATTTCCCATCCCATTTCCCCATTTCAACTTTACTCCCTGATTGGCTGTACTGGCAGAGAGAAGCTATGGCTTCTCAGGGTCTTCCTGTAGTCCAGAATCCAGCTGGCATGATGATCGGTGGTGGAGGGATGGCTCATTTGTAAGAACAAGAGTTCTCCTAACCTCCTTGCAAGCACCTGCATGTTAGTTTAGTGGTGAGGGAGCTCCGCCTGTGAAATCCTTGCCTTACTCCTGATATGCTGCACTGGAGGGGAGGAGCCATGACTTGTCAGGGTCACTAGGTAGTTCAGAACCAAGCTGACATGACCATCGGCAGTAGAGTGAGGCCCGTATGTAAGAACAAGAGGCATCCTTACCCCTTTGCAGGCAATTTTATAAATATTAATTTTTTTTTTCCACTGCAGCAATTTTTTTTCAGTCAGACCATCGAGAAGCATTTGTGTCTCACTGTCAGTTTTCAGTGGGGAGCTCAAATGGACCGACAGCATGAGGACACCTTCTTGACAGACTGCTCGTGGAGACTTACACTGGTTTTGTGGTGCCTGTGGTTTACAGAACTCCATATATCACATTTGTGAATTATGGAGTTTCAGAGGGTCTGCTGGCAGTAGAGTATTGCTCTTAACCAGTAAATATAATGGCATTACTACTCTCTCATCTCTACTTCTAAAATTTCTTTTGATAGTCCGTAGTAGTCTTTTAGCCTTACTATTCGTTTATAACAGTGGCCATCATAAGCTAATTTCCCTGTTATTATTAAACCTAAGTCTTTTTCTTCTGTTGTTTTTTCTTAGGGGAAGTCTAAGTTTTCCAGAATTGGAGGAGTGACTGGTCCTGCAATCTCAGTGCCAGTGGCTTGGATCTTTCTATGCTGAGAAGGTTGCCAGGGCATATGGGAGGTAGGCGTTATACTGGATCTGCCTGTTGATGTAATTATGGGTAATGACTTTGACAGTTGGGCCAACATTGTGTGTGCCACTACCCATAGCAAGGCTTGGGAGCAGATTCCTGAGGACACAGAGGGGGCAGTGCAGCTGGAATCAACACCTCTTCATCATTATTAGGGAAAGTTTTAGCTTAAGAATGAACTGAGAGCAGCACTTGTGAGCCACAGCCAGCCCACTGGCACAGCGGTAGTGTTAACTCTTGCGATGTCAATGACCTGGGTTCGGAAACAAGCCTGGGTCATTAGGGGGCTAGCTGGGGGAGGATGGCTGAGCATCCTATGGATGTTCACCTCCTCCATGGAGGGAGGAAGTATGGTCTCCATTGCAGCACTTCTAATTGGGTGACCACAGGTGGTGGTGCAGCTGGAGCCATGGACTGAGGGAGAGGACATTTGCAGCATGATGCTACATATCAGAAAGGCCTTCCTGACATCAGAGGGTGAGGCAATAAACTCAAAAAACACCCAACCAAAGCAGGATGCCATCTGTTGCAGGTCTCTCAGTACTGACTGGGTCCTTCCCTCACCAAACAACATGAAACTCTGCCTGGGGAAGACTAAAGGCCAGCCCCCTAGCAGCCCTTCCCATGATGGGTCATTCATGTGGGAACTGTGAGGAGAGGGTAAGTCCCAGAGATGGCTGTTAATGGGGCTGGGTGGGATGGCTGGACTGATGGGGGCCTGTCAGGAAGCAAGCAGTACAAAGTACAGTAAATTAAAAAAAAAATAATTCTAAGCCACACCTCAGACTGATGAGAGCCCAGCCATGGGCAGCTCTCCCACAGGAGAGTGTGTTTTAGGGAGGATGAGGTGTGTGAGCTGGGGAAAACTCAGTAAGCCGACTCCATCCCTATGGAAATTGAAGGAGTTAGCCACCAGAGTGAAAGGTGACTCTCAGTATCAGATAAAAGGGAGGTATACTTGAAGAATGGACTCCCTACATCATGAGTGGGTTCCAAAGGGAGGACAGGAGAAAGGGGTACTCTGGCACATAGAAGTTTCTAGGGAACATAGGAAGCAGCTTCTGGCCTTAACCCATAACACTCTTTTCTGAACACTTGAAAGCCATCCATACAAAAAGGTAGCTAACATTTTTTACCGACCCAGCATCTGTAAAGATGTCACAGACTACTGCTGAACTTGTCCTCAGTGCCAGAAGGTTGGAAAGGTTGGGGACAGGGCTAAGCCAGTTTTTATTTCCTTCCCACTAACTGAAGTGCTATTTTGTCGAGTTACTGTGGACATTGTGGGGCCACTCAGCACCGGTTCTATGTGATGTGGGCAACCATGGAAGGGCGACCGACAGAAGGGCGACGGCAACCAGGCGACATCAGGAATGGCACCAACACAAGTGTGGCACACGTCAGAATGGTGACCAGGGGAATAAAAAAAAAACACTACCACACCACCACAGGGGAACAAGGACCAATGGAGGACACACCGAGGGTGACTGGACTCGGATGGGATGGTCGCACGGCAGGCACAGCGAGGAATGGGGTCAGGCAGTAGCACACTCACACAGCAGGACAGCGGACATGGGAGACACCAATGGTGCAGAGGGTGGGGGAATGGGGAGGATGGAGACATGGACGGGCACAGATGGGGGCCATGAGGCCAGCAGGACAATGACAACCGTGGCTAACCATGGCAAAGCTTGGGGGGCATGGCACAGTGGTGGTCTGGTGGTCTGGTGCAGGCAGGAGGCACCTATGGTATGGGAGGCTACATGCAGGGTGACCTGTGATGTGCAGGCAGGAGGTATTGGAGGCTGTACACAGTCCAGGGCTGGCGGCCAAGCCACCTTGGTGATGAGTGCCAGGGGCCCATGGGCACAGGCCCGGCCACCAGGGCAGTGCATGGGTGGGGTGCACACAGTGGAAGGGTGCACAGGCTAGCGTGAATAGGGTACAGCATGGCAGTGGACAGGGCAGGCAGCAATGACCAGATGGAGGGGTGGTCAGGCGAGGTGGAGGGTACCCAGTTGGACTACACTTGCATCTGGAAGTTGTGAGCAAGGCCCCCGAGATAGTCCACTGTACTGCGCACTCCGTACTCTGCCATGATGGCCTCAATGCAGCATGTGAGGTCCCTGTACTGTCTCTTCAGCTTGGTGGCCCCTGCACAGGAGACGAGCTGCTCCATGCACACAGCGGCAGGCCACTGCTTCTCCATGAGGCAGTCTAAGAACCGTCAGATGTTAGGGTGACAGGTACTGAGCCGGGTGTTGTACGCCCAGTGCCAACCCTCCACCGCATTGTTCATCCGTGCCTGCCCATACATGTTCCACATGAACACATGGAACAGTGGGTGGCACCGTGCTGTATGCCCTACTGGGCACCTGACTCAGGTGTTCTCCATGAAGTCCTGCAGCGGACACAGGATCGTGTCGTGCACCTGGTAGTAGGGCATGTCCACCAACTCCCCATACACTGTTGCCACATCATCCGGTGGCACAAAGGCGAGTGCAAGGAGCATACAGACCTGCAATGCACACTCCGCATCCATGGAGTAGCACTCGAGCAGTGCTGCATTGCCCTATACATGCCGCCACACTGCCTGGCAGAAGTGATAGAAACAGCCAAGCACAACGGTGCCCTCAAAGACAGTGGCAAAGGCATGCCAGGCAGCTCATTCAAAGTCCATGAGGGCAGACTGTGGCTGGGCACCACACAGTAGCCAACACAGTTCCATGAACGCCCTTGTGTAGGCGCGCTCCGTCCGTGTACACATCAGTATGTACACAGCTGGCAGGACCAAACCGGACCACAGGCTACGAACAGAATAAAGCTCCCTAAACAGTGGTGGTGTGGCACGAAAGGTGCCATCCTGGAAGCAGTCCTGGCACTCAGGCAGGAATATCAGGTCACGCTGTGTGGCGAATATCAGTGTGCGGTCCCCTGCAGGGCCACTGTCATATTGCAGGAACTATGCCCCGCTAGGTGTGATGGTGTATGCCAGGGGTAGGGCGAGCTCAGCCACACTGCCAGGCATAGTGGGACAGCCCCTTGTGGCTTGGTGCACACACTGCACCATGCAGCACATCAGGCAATGGCATCAGTCACCCCACCGGTGGCCTGCACAATGAACTTGGTGGTGGTCTCCAGGCTCATCCATGTGCATTCCCACACACCCACCATCATACCCCTGATGCCAACCTCCCCTGGATCTGGGGTGTGGTTATGTGGCTGGCCAGTGTACACCACATGGTCAGCAATGGTGTGTGCCCATGCTGGCATGCATGCCTGTGGCCCTGCACACACCTCCAGTACACCTTCCCTAGTTTCTCCTTATTCCAGTGGTATGAGTACTCATGGTGGTATAGGAGCGGTCTTCCTTCAGGCTCATGAGGTAGGGTACGATGTCCATCTCTCACAGGCTGGTCTAAAGTGTCAGGCATTTGTTGCACCTCATGCCCCTTTAAGAGCTTGCAGTGTGATCCCGTGGCTGTCTGCCATGCCTACGGCCCACTCCCAGTGCTGGCAAAAGGATGTACTGCCATCGGGTCCACACCCTTTGCATGTCTGCCCTCATGGTGGTCTGGTAAAATATGGCATATGTGTTTGTGTGTGTGCCTGCGGCTGTGGACACGTTGTATGGTCGCAGACTCAACGTTTCCACCGGTATCCCCCGCTGCATCCGTGCTACATGGTGATGTGGAATAAGGTGCCTGTATCGATGACGGAACCGAGCATGGCTGGTGAGGTGAGCTTTTCCTTCAGATCCTGTGCTACTGACCTACTCTGCCTATCTGTGTTGCTGTCAGTGCTGGCTGTGGGTTTCGAACCCACGGTGGCTGTCCTTCAAGGTGTCGACAGAGGTGCTGTGTCAGTGCATGCTATGAGAGAAGCTTGCCTGCAGCCTGCCCTCCCATGCACTTCCCCTGTCTGTGGCAGTGCAGGCTGGGGGGCCGTAGCCACTCCTCAGCATTGCTGTGGGTGGGGGAGCATGCCTGAGTAGTGGGCTGGCCGCCTGCTAGGTTGTGATGTTGTCGGGTGCATGGTCACCATTTTGGCCAGTCGCCGTATTGCCCCAGTTGCCATATTGCCCCAGTCGCTGTATTTCCCCATGAGCCCTTCTTCAACAGGCGCCCAACTCATGTTAGCCATGTTAGCAGAGCCGTTCTGCAAGGGGCCCTTTCTCAGTAGCCAAAGTCACAGGCTACCCTCAGTACCCTATGTCACACAGGCAAGAAGTACATTTTGGTGGTTGCTGATTATGCCACAAGGTACTCAGAGGTGGTGCTTTTATCCTCCACTGAGGTGGAAAAAGTGGCAAACAAACTGCTGGGGATATTTAGCTGGGTGGTTTTCCCCAGGAGATTCTATTGGACTAGGGCACCAATTTCATGTATGTCCTGATGGCTAGTCTTTGGCAGAAATATAGTGTGAGGCAGCTTAGGGCATCCCCATACCACTCACAGACTAACTGTCTTGTCGAACAATTTAATGCATCTTTTAAGACTATGTTATGTTAAGGGCATTTGCTGACCAGTATGTGAGACAGTAGGACAAGTACTTACCCAATTTTTTTATTTGCATACAGGGAAGTCCCTGAGGAGTCCACAGGGTACTCTTCCTTTGAGTTCCTGTTTGGCTACAGGGTATGATATCCCCTCCATTTGGTAAGTGATGAATGGAAGGATGAGCTTGCTCAAGGGGAATCTGTTGTGGAGTGCATCTTAAATTTCAGGTCATGGCTCAAAGAGCTTATGGTGTTTTCCCAGGAGCACCTAGCCACTGCACAACAGAGACAGAAGATGCAGTATGATCCTGGGGCCAGAGCCTGTGAGTATGAAGTTGGGCAACGTGTGATGGTACTCATCCCTGTCTGACAGAATAAATTATGGGTGACTTGGAAGGGTCCTTTCTCTGTGGTCAGGAGGATGAATTATGTTAATTACATGGTGGGGCTACCAGACAGGAGGTGCAGGCAGCATATCTACCACATAAACATGATGAAGCCCTACCATGACTGAGAAGAGATGATCCTGGCTGTGTGCAGCAATCTGGAGGATGCAGCAGAAGCAGACCTGCTAGTGGATCTTTTGGGAAAGGTTAAGGGGTAATCCTCAGTGGATGCTGCCCCCTTCTAGGAGTGACTGACACCAAATCAAGCTGCCAAAAGGTGTGGAGTGCTGCACACATTTGGTGAAATGTTCATGGGGAAACCACAGTATACTACACTAGCAGAGTGCCACGTAGATACAGGGACCCAGGCCCTATTCAGGCTGCCATCCTAATGAGTCCCAAGGGAGTGAAACATGCTATTGAAGAGTAGATCAAGAAAAGGCTGTCTGTTAGGGTAATCCAGGAGTCCAGTAGTCCCTGGGTCTCCCCAGTAGTACTGATTTCCAAGAAGAATGGGGCCACAAGGTCCTACATCGACTACCAAAAGTTCAGCAGTGCCACAGAGTCAGAAGCATACTCCATGCCCAGTACAGATGAAGTCCTAGAGAGGTTATGGGGAGCCATGTACCTGATCATAGTAGACCTAACAAAGGGCTATTTACAGGTTCTCCTGACCCTTGAAGCCAGAGAGAAGTCAACCTTTATCACTCCATTTGGTCTATTAGAGTTTTGAGTGATGCCATTTGGGATGAAGGATACAGCAGCCACCATTCAACAGCTTGTGGACTGCATTCTGTCTGGGGTAGGAAACTTTGCTCTGGTGTATATGGATGACATCACCATACACAGCCAGATTAGGATGATCACTTCAGGCACGTGACAGAGTAAACAGGGAGGAGAGGAGGCACTGTGTGTCACCTTAGAGACTGGAAATGGCACCACCTTAGAGACTGGAAATGGCACCACAATCCACATAGGGGTTGTATACAGACCCCATCTCAGTGGGAAGGAATGGACAAGGATATGATAGAAGGCATCCTTAGGATGGCAGAGAAAGGGGAGATATTGTTGATGGGGATCTGAATGTGCCAAATGTTAACTGGAGCACCTTTGCTACAGCCACATCCAAGAGCAGGGCCATTCTCAATGCCCTACAGGAGGCATGTCTCAGACAGCTAGTGATGGAACCCACTCGGGAGGGTGCAGTCTTAGACCTCATACTCTCAAATGGGGATAGTGAAAGGATCGCAGATCTAAAAGTGGGTAGCTGTCTAGGAACAAGTGACCACCAAACAGTGTGGTTCATGATAAACTCAGCTGCAGAGGCAAACCATACAAAAGTGAGGGTACTGGACTTCAGGAGGGCTGACTTTGTCAAAATGGGAGAGTGTCTTAGAAAAGCACTAGCAAACAGGCAAGAAGTAGGGGTGGAGCAACAATGGGGAAACATCACAATTGCTGTCACAGAGGCAGCAATCCTTTGTGTGAAGCAAATAAACAAATCAAAATGAAAGAAAAAGCCACTATGGTTCTCAAAAGAGGTGGCGGGGAAGATAAGGGAGAAAAATATAGCATTTAGGAAGTATAAGGAAGCACAGAAGGAGCAGGACAAAGAACTGTACCAGTTAAGGCAGAAGGAAGCAGGAAAGGCAGTCAGAATAGCAAAGGCCCAAACTGAGGAAAAGATAGCCAACTCGGTTAAGAAGGTGGATAAAACCTTTAATAGGTACATCAAAGAGTGTAGAAAGACAAAGGGAGGGATAGTGAGGCTGAGTAGAATGGACGGTAGGTGGGCAGAGAAGGACAGTGATAGAGCAGGGATACTGAATGGATACTTCTGCTCAGTATTCACAAAAGAGGAGGAGAGGGAGGTACCTAATCCAGTTAACATAAGCACTTTGGATAGGGGGATCGATCCCAGTCCTTTCACAGAAGAAAGGGTTCTAAAAGAACTCCTAAAACTGAAGGTGGACAAAGCAATGGGGCCTGATGGGATTCACCCCAGAAGTCTAAAAGAATTAAGGGGAGAACTAGTTGCACCACTGACTATCCTTTTTAACAAATCATGGGAGGATGGTGTGGTACCCGAGGACTGGAGGAGGGTGGATGTGATTCCCCTTCACAAAAGTGGGAGCAAGACAGAGGCAGAAAACTGCAGACCTGTCAGTTTGACCTCTGTGGTAGGGAAAATAATAGAATCACTTCTGAAGGAAAGAATTGTTGAGTACCTAGAGGCCAGGGGGCACAGGACCCAAGGCAGCATGGATTCACAGTGGGAAGGTCATGTCAGATGAAACAAATTGATTTATTTGACTGGGTAACCAAAGTAGTAGACCAGAGAGGGGCTGTGGACATGGCCTACCTAGACTTTAGCAAGGCATTTGACAGTCCCACACAAAAAAATTAATAAACAAATTAGCCAGCCTGGGAGTTGGTCACTGGGTGGTAGCCTGGGTTAAACACTGGCTGGACAACAGGACACAGAAGGTAATAGTAAATGGAGTCCACTCTGAAGAAAGGGGGTTACTAGTGAGGTACCACAGAGTTCAGTACAGGATCCAGTCCTTTTTAATGTCTTTATAAGTGACATTGCAGAGGGACTGGCAGGAAAGGTATGCCTCTTTGCAGATGACACAAAGATCTGCAACAGGGTTGATACACAAGAGGTGTGTGGAAAGGATAAGAATGGACTTGGCAAGGTTGGAGGAATGGTCAGAAGTATGGCAGCTTGGATCCAATGCAAAGAAGTGCAAAATAATGCACCTGGGAAACAAAAACCCAGGGGAAGAGTACACAATGTGGGGGGAGTAGTAACAACAACAAAAATGGAAAGGGACTTGGGGGTAATCATATCAGATGACCTTAAGATTAGCAAGCAATGTGAGAAGGCAATATGGAGGGCTGGGGGGATACTGGGATGTATAGGGAGAGACATCACCAGCAGAAAACAGGAAGTTGTTATCCCTCTGTACAGACAGTTGGTGAGACCCCATCTGGAGTACTGCATCCAGTTCTGGAGACCCCATCTTCGCAAGGACATAGACAGGATGGAGGCAGTCCAGAAGAGGTCAACTAAAATGGTGCAGGGTCTGCAAGAGAAGCCATATGATGAGAAACTAAAGGAGCTTAATATGCATACCCTTGAGGAAAGGATGGAGGGGGGGACATGATTGAAACTTTTAAGTACTTCAGTGGACTCAACAAAGTCTAAGAGGGTAGCATCTTTTAGAAAAAGATGTGCAATAACAAGGGGGCACAATTTGAAGACAGAGGGAGGATGGCTCGGGGGCAATATGAGGAAGTATTTTTTCACAGAGAGGGTGGTGGATGCATGGAACCACCTTCCTGAGGAGGTTGTGGGGTCTAAAGCTGTGGAAGAATTCAAGAATGCTTGAGACAGACATAAGGCAATTCTTGTGGGGGATAGGAAGAAATAGGCTGTCGGTTAACTAGGATCTGCAGCTTGTCCTGTAGGTAGGGAAATAGGCAGACTAGGTGGGCCAAGCGGTCCTTATCTGCCATCAAAGTCTATGTTTCTATGTTTCTCCACTGACTGAAGGCTACAGGCTAGACAGTCAAGGTGGAGAAGTGCTAAATAGGAATGTCAGAGGTGTCATAGCCTGGGCACAGGGTGGTGAGGGAATACATCTGGCCTTAGCCAGTAAAATGTGAAGCCATATAGGGGTGGGCCAAGTCTACAACAAATATGAATGTAAAGGCCTTCTTAAGGATGGCAGGATACTATTGAAAGTTGGTGCCCAACTTCAGTAACATGGCCAAACCCCTTTCCAGTCTCACAAGGAAGAAAATGCTGGAAAATGTTCAGTGGACAGATCACTGTAAAATAGTGTTTCTCCACCTGAAGGAGGCATTGTGTCAGGCACCTGTGGTCTTGAGCCCTGACTATTCTCTGAGGTTCACTGTGCAAATGGATGTATCTGATCATGGGCTCAGTGCAATCCTGAGTCACGTCACACACACAGGGGAAGAACACCCAGTTGTGCACCTGAGCAGGAAGCTGCTGCCCGGAGAGGAGGCCTTTGTCACAACTGAGAAGTCATATCTGGGTATAATTTAGGCTTTGCACAAGCTGCAACCACATTTGTATGGGAGGGAGTTTACACTGGTCACCGACCTCAACCCCCGCACATGACTCCACAGAACCAGTGGGTAGAACCCCAAGTTGTTAAGATGGAGCCTGGTGCTGTAGTCCTATACTGTTAAACATCAGGCACCGCAGTGGGTCACAGCATGGCAGTGCTGATGGTTTATTTAAGCAATACCTAGTGGCCCACTAAAGAATGGGAGGTGCTTCAAAGAATTACTAACTTGTTAGACAGTGAGAAAACTGAGGGCATAGCATATAAAGCAAACCTGCTATCATGAAAATCAAACATCATTTAGGACTGCATTTTTTCAGAGGATAGAGATGTAGCAAATTGTAGTGTATTTTTACTATGTGTTGTGCTTTTAATTTCTTTTTAATATTTGTTTGATTATCAGCTTGACCTCTGCAGGTATGTTAGCTGAGTGGGGAAGCTGTAAATTACATTCCACTATAGTCCAGATCTGGAGGCAGTCAGCTAAGTGGAACCTTTCCTATACACTCTAGTTCCTGCCCTATAAAAAAGGTTTTGCTCTGCAGTAGAACTGCAAAAGGGCAACTTCCCTTTCATAACCAAAAAGACGTGTTTTGAAGGTAAATGGTCCAAGACAGAATGAAACAATTTCCTTGTGGGTGAACCAGACAGGAGAACAAAAGTTCTGAGGTTGGAATCTGCATAACCAAGCTAGAAATAACAACTGCACTTTGGACCAGGTCTCAAGAAGCATGATTCCCTAAGGAACAAAGAAATAGTCAAATCTGTGATGTCAGAGAGACATGTTGTGATGCTGTGGTGTGGTGGGCTTGTCATACAAAGGTGTTTGTGGTCTGTGTTTGGCCCAGAGAAGACCATTATGATTTGGGATGCTGAACATGCAGCATCAAGGGTTTGAGTCTGTCATAACTTGTTGAGTTCCCATTTTGAATAAGCTTCTACTCTGCATAGGATTTAGACAGATGTGAGTTACGCTGTTCTGTGTGTTCTCTATTATTTTTCTTTCTTTTCATCTGTGTAGATATAATGTATTCCTTAGAGCTTTAGTGTGTATTATCTGGTAACATATATGTAAACATATTGGAGTATTAGTATGTGTTATCTAGTAACATATGTAATCACATTGGGGTATTAAAAATAATTTTTATATACTTCATGCTTTCTGTGACTAAGTCATTAATTCAGCTATAGATTATCAGGATATATTAGCAAGGCAGTGATCCATCTTTGAAAAGTCAGCCTACAGTTACTATATCTAAACAAAAGTGTCTCAGTTGTATCAGAAGGGGTGAGTAATTTTGGCCTTTGGTAAGGAGCACATTGTACTCTGTGTAAGCAGTGGCTCTGGTTGGATTCAGACCTAGAGATACCCCAAGTGACGTTGCAGTGAGTGGTGGCAGCATACCAAGGAAACCCTTTCAGGTGTCTGAGGGGTTGTGAAACTAGTAACAATCATGACAAGCTACGTTCTTGGAGTGAACAAGGCTGTGAAAGTTATGCTCAACTTCTTCCTGTTCTGCCAAATTATTTTATTATTTCCGTAGTCTTTTCTCACTTCCACACTTTTTCTTGTTTTGATTCATATTCAGCTAGAGTTTTAGTTTAATAACTTTGTTTGACTTTTCAGTCTTTACAAGGTTAAAAAATAAAAATAAAAATATAGAAATACAGTAAATCCGCTTCTGCAGTACAGTACATGTTACAAAGTGCACTTCACATTATAATCAACTGGACATAAAAGTGATTGAAAAATCATGCAATTACAAATTAACATACAATTGCATAATTTCATTTTTCAGAAGAATTGAATGGAGAGTTTCAATTTTTTTTTTAAAAAGCCATCTTATGAAGTATATTATATCATGTGCTATAAAGTCTAATTGTGGGTTCATTAATATTCTTAGGACTTCATTTTCTGATAGTGTATTGACTTAAAAATATGGTGCTAAAGTCTTACTTCTCATTTTGTTAAATTTTGAACAATGACATAACACATGTAGTAGAAATTCCAGTTCATTTTGGCCAATTCATATTTTCAATGTAAGTCCCTTCATTTGTAAAAATATACTGTAATCTTTTGGATGGAAATAGTTCTAACCTGAATTTTGTGAACAGTATTATATATTTTTTGTTTGTCAGGAAATTCAGATATGGTTCAAAAACATGATTAATTTTTTTTTGCAAAAACCACTGGTGTAATTTTAGTTGTCTAATTTTATTCATATCTACCTCAAAGGAGACAGCTAAGAGTTTATTTTTAATTACTTTATTGTATTTGGAAAATATGGTCATGGCTTTCTGTTGATCATGCCAGAGATGAATTAAACCTATATGTTTTAAGAAGTCAGCAATCTGAGAAAGCCAGGGGGAACCATATCCTTTTTTTAACAATCTTGCCTTTTCATTTAAGCATTTAAATGCTAATCTACTTTCTTCCATCTGGGACAATCTTATTCAGTATCTTATTTTGATCAGGATCGCCTGATATTTAATTTGTGGTCTGCTTAATTCAGCTTGAGCAACTTGGGCTGGTACAAATCTTGGAAGACATAAAATGGCTTTGTAAAGGTCTGAAAAAACTTTTGCTAATTTATCAAAAAATTTGTTGTACCAAATTTCTATTGCGTAGAATGCCACAGAAATAATTTTCATCTCAGTTGCACATAAGTTGCTATAACTGAGTTACCTCCATAGTTTGCATCAAAGTGTAATATGGCAGATTTCTTTGGTTAAGTCTGCCCTGTATATATGTACAATGTCTAGTGTATTTCCCATCAAATGAGATGTACAATCCTAAATATTTGTAACTTGGAACTAATTTCAAGGGGACATTATTTATGTACCAAGTATATTTATTCTTACAAACTTGTTTTCCTATTACAATTAATTTCTGTTTTGTTTGTGTTAATTAGAAGTTTGTTCTCTGAGCAATATTCTTGAAGCGTATTTAGTTGTTTTCTCAAGCCTAAGGGTGATAGAGAAATCATAGCCAAATCATCAGCATATATGAGGAGTGGAACAATTGTTCCACCCATGTATGGTGAGAAGGTGGATATTGGGACAAGAGTGTTGGGTAAATCATTAATGTACAAGTTGAATAACAAGGGTGAAAGTATGCATCCTTGTTTTACCCCTTGGTTTGATGGAAAAGAATCTGTTAAAATGCCTTCAAGGTCATATCTGACTGTTGTTTTATTTTCTGAATATAAATTAATTATTAGTCTTAGAATTGTTTGATTCATACCCATCAGGATCAATTTTTCATATAAGATGTTCCTATCAATCCTATCAAAGGCCCCTTGAAAGTCCACAAATGTAATGTAAATGGTCATACGTTTTTTGTATAGTATTTTTCTGTTATGTGAGTAAGTATATAACACTGATTGACTGTTGAGTACTGAGCCCTAAATCCACCTTGATATATGTTAATTACATTTTTAGAGGCTGTCCATGTCTTTAATCTGGCTAGTAAAACTCTAGTAAATATTTTCCCTAAACAATCCAGTAGGCTAATAGGCCTATAATTTTCCGGCAAGTTAGGATTACACTTTTTTATGGATGGGAATTTATATTATTTTCCCACGTTTGTGAGATTTTGTAAGATTCTGCTATTTTATTGAGAAAAAAATAGCCAATATATGACGCCACCATTTCTGCTCAAATTTATAAAGATATGGAGGTACTTGATCCGGACCTGGAGCCTTGTTTGGTTTTGTCAATGAAATAGCTTCTGATACCTCTAAAGGAGTGATGTTCAATGGCTCCATTGGCTTGCTCAAGCTGCATATTCAGTTATACAGTATACACGCCCACAGTGTTGAACTACTAACTTTCTGAGTAGTAGGTGGTTTCCATATTTCCAAATCAGTCCAGTTGCCTATTTCTACTTGTTAGATTGTGTGATGCTTCTATATCCCTACAATTTCTGCCTTTAGATTTTTTTCTCCATGAACCTGATTTCTTATACCTGTGCTCTAACTACAAGATTGCAATACTTCCATTGGACTCCACTAGCCTATGGTGGACATTTTGGAAGCAGACATGAAGCTTTACTTCATGCTGCCTTGCTACATCTTAGATTTCTTGGTACTCAGGGTATCACATTTTTCTTTAAATGATAACTTGTAAGATTGAGTTGGGACTGTACAAGGCATTTCATGAAGTATAAATTATTTGAGAATGTCTATAAAAGTTCAATTAACTTCTTACTTTCTCACTCCTGTATTAAATAAGTCCATTAGGAATATAAGATTTGGATACTGGAAGTACTGTAAAGAAAAAATAAGTTTATTTCAAAATGCCTGTTAAAAAAATTCATCTATGACATACACGCTTAGGGTATATGTACTATGGTGGAATCTTCTTAGATGTTAAAGAATATTAAAGACAACTTATGTTGTGTTAAGAGTAAAATACTGTTATGTGACTTGCCAAAATATCATGCTAGCTTGAATTATGAAGTACATAAAAGTGTTCAATGAAATCTCTAACACTTAAACTTTGAGGGCATAGCTTAGCTTTGCTGTAGTGCCCTAAAATGTAGTCAGGCAGCTTTGGGGGGGAGGGGGCTACAAAAATTATGATAGGGATCAGGGCTTCAGTTAACTCCATTTTGGGAGTATTTGACTCCCAAAAATAAGGCAACAATTTCCAAAATAAAGGGTAAGGAAATCATTGACTTCCAAATGTAAAAAAAAAAAATTGGATGACTTCCAAAACTGAACAGATCCAGAAGCAACTGGTTTGATACCTTTTATTGGACCAACATAGATGTAACAAAAAAAAAAAAAAAAAAAAACAGTTCCTAAGCTTTAGGACCAACCAAGTCCTTCCACTGAAGCTTATGCCCATTGTTCAGAGAATTCAGTTGTTTAGGTGATTCTCTAAACAACTGGCATAAGCCTCCGAGGAAGGACTTGGTTGCCCCGAAAGTTTAGACACTGTTTTCTTTTTGTTACATCTATGTTGATCCAATAAAAGGTATAACACAATTTGCTTCTGGATCTGTTCTTACATGGACCAATACTGCAACTAAACTAATTCTGTATTCCAAAACTGAAGGCACAGAAGTTAAGAAATTATGGATTTTTCTAAAATAAATTGTATTTTACCACTAATATTTGTACAAACATCCATGAATTGATCCTTCTTAGAATACTGGCTTTCAAATTTTGGGATCTGGGAAGTATTCTGACTTTCCAAAAATTGGAATGACTTCCATATTTTGACTCATGGAAGTATCTGACTTCCACAAAAAATAAATTAACTGAACCCTTGTTAGGGATCCCAAGGCACATCAGGGATCAGGCAGTTAAGGGAACCCTAGGAACAGTAGTGGAGATAGGGGGACCCAGAGAAATAAGTTAATCCCCCCCCACACACACAAGCCTACACATTTAAAAGCTGCCTGCCTAGCCATTTGTTTTTTTTTTCTTTGTGTTCCCTTCTCGTTCCATTCCCCTTCCCTCTGTCCAAGGCTGACACCTAGTCAGGCCAGGCCAAAAAGCAGTTTGGCCACATTCATCATCCCCTGTGCCTCTGGCCTGCATCTTGTCCCAATGGGGAGCCAAGAAGGAGGTTCAGCTAGTCCTTGTCCAATCTTCTGACCCAGTTTAAATTCAAACTTGGAGCCTTTTGCCTGCAGGGGGTCCCAAGCCAAGCGCCATCCCAGAGAACAACTCACATGTCAAAGACCATCCCAGAGGGCAGTTCCCAGGTCACCAACCCTCCCCAAGAGAGCTGGCCCCAGGCACCTAGGTCAAACAGCCTGACCAGTAGCCAGGAACACACCCAGCCAAGAAAAGGCCTTCCCCAGTGATCGAGTTGGCCAGTTGATCAGTGTGGCTCTGTAGGGTTGAGGATACTGAGGCATGGATGTCTGGAGGCTTACCTTAGCTTGGCCCCATGGCTCCATGGACATTGCTTTCCTATAGTCTTGTCTGCAATGGTTCTTCAATGGGTTCCAGTGCAGTGGCCAAGTTTATTTTTTGTTTGTCCCATTTCAGTGGTCTATAACAGAGTCACTTTTTTTTAAGTCCCCAGTGTAGCAACCAAGTTGTTTTTTTAATTTTTTATTTTGAAATCCTGGTTCCCCAGAGTGGTCCAGTGTGCGGCAGTCTCCCAGCAGTCCAGGTGCAGCACAGTCCCCTGGTTTATGCAGGCTCCCTCTTAAGTCTCCAGCAGCAGTTGAGGGAGGCTTCTGGTGACAAAGTCAGAGTGTGTCTGTGCTGTGAGTTTTGCTGTCTGGGTGGGAGCGTACCTTCCTGGACTTGCACTATGCCCTCATTCTTCCCTCCTTATGGTGGCTGCTGGGAAGCTGGGTAGGAGTGCAGCTCACCAGCCATCTCTTCCCTACCTCACAGCAGCAGACGTTCTGGGCTGTGGTGGTGAGTGGGCCATGCACCCACTGGTGCATTATATGGGGGAGAGCTAAAGTGAGCTGTGCACCCAACCTTTGAGGGGAGAGAAGGAGAAGGAGCTCTCTGTGCTGCCAGTTGTGGGGCAAGTGAAGGGGCTGGTAGTGACATTTGGTGCATTGGTGAGAGGAAGGGAGTAGCAGTGGGCTTGAGGCCCCTTGTTTTAAACATCCAGAGGGGTGGGACCAGTAAAGGGGCCCTGGGGGATGGTGGTTGAGGGGCAGACCAACTCCCCTTTTGTCTGAGGATCACCTGGATGGTGGGTTACTGGGCAAGAAGCCCACATAATTATTTAAAAAAAAAAAAAGGAAAATGACCCAAAGGGCTCAAAGGACCCCTTGCACCGGCTGGCACCAGTGAGCTTGGGCTAAAGCCCATTGTTAAAGGTTTTTGCCAAAGGCACAAGAGGCAGGGCCAATGAGCAGGGGCTCCTATAGTTATTCATTAGTGAGGGGGGGATGATAGCGAGGGCACAGGCCCTCATACATATTAATTTGAGAGGCAGAACTAAGGGCACAGGCCCAAACACAAAGGCAAGGATATGGGCCCTTATAATTATTAATAAAGAAGGTGGGGCTAATGGGCAGTAGTCCCTATCTAAAGACAGCAAAGGGGCATCCAAGTCTAAGGAAAAATATATTTAAAGGCCCAGCACACATTTTTGGGGAGGGTTCTTCTGGGCTATTTTGCTTTGGCTAGCATGCCTGCTTAGTGCTTGCCCCACAAACTGAACTGCGTTGCTATGTTTCCTCCACCAACTTGAACCTTGCTTTAGTGTACATAGCACCCCTAGGGACTGAGTTATTTTGCTCTCAGATGGAATTGCTCCCCATATGAACTGCAGTGAATTACATTGAACTGAACTGTGTTGCTAATGCTTGACGTCCCTGCAAAATTGAACTGTGCTTTAGTATGCCTAGCGTCCCTCTAGGAACTGCACTATTTTGCCCTTAATAATTAAACTGCTTGCCCTTCACTGAATTGTGTTTGCTTATACAAGTTTTTCCCCTCATGAATTGAACTGTTTCACCTATGAATGGAACTGTTTGCCTATAAAACCCAGCCTAGTGTGTCAGTCCCTATTGTCACCTGAGCTGGTTTGGCGTGAAGTGGTCAGTGTCTGGTCACCTGAATAGAACCTACATGCTGCTTGCCAGCTTCTGCCTTCAGCACCTTGCCAGAGCCTGCACACCTTGTAAAGTGGTATGTATTCTACCTGATAAAGCCCCGACAGAGGGCAAAATGTTGGGTCCATTGGATATGATAATTTGCTTGCGTGGGATCTATGAATTAAGAATTATTGAAAATGATTAAGATGGTTGTGGAGTAAGGCTGATTTTTCTGGACTTTATATTGTGACTGGTTGGTCTAGATCAATCCCTGGTAGAAACATAGACTTTGACAGCAGATAAGGATCACTTGACCCAACCAGTCTGCCCATTTTTCCCGACCTACAGTATCACCGCAGACCCTAGTTAATCTCTGGCTCTTTCTCACTCAACCCCTTCCCTTCCACTGAGATTCCATTATGCCTATACTATGCATTCTTGAACTCCACCATGGTTTTTGCCCCCACCACCTCTGCTGGAAGGCTGTTCTAGGAATCCACCACTCTTTCTGTGAAGAAGTACTTCCTTACATCTTTCCAGAATCTACTCCCCTCTGGCTACTTAGCATGTCCCACTGTTCTTGAGTACCTTTTTTCTGAAAAATAAAAACAAATACCTCTCTCCTGCACTTGTTTTACCCCCATGAGGTATTTAAAGGTCTCTATCATATCCTCCTCCCTCTTCTTTTCCAAGGGGCACATACTGAAGTCCTTTAGTCTCTCCTCATAGGGCTTTTGATGCAGACCCTGCACCATTTTTGTTCTACTCTGTCTACACCCTTCAAGAGATGTGGTCTCCAGAATGGAACACAATACAATAGGTGGGGTCTTACCAGTGATCTATACAGAGGCAACACTGCTTCCCTCTTTATGCTGATGATACCCCATACTATGCACCCAGCATCTCACTAGTCCTCCCAACTGCCTGGCCATCTTTAGGTCATCAAATATGACTACCTCAAGGTCTCTTTCCTGCTTGGTGGTCATTTATTTTTATTTATTTTATTTATTTATACATTTGGATAAACAACTTTGAGCTTGAGAGTTCATTTACAAAGGTTCCTTGTCAGAATGATATTTACAACAGTCTGTTTTCTATAATAAAATGTTATTATTATATTTAAAGACAATAGGACATACATAATTCAATCACTGTCTGTTACATTCTCCATTGTTCATATTCACATTCATAACATAACACAATTACATAGCTTATTGACTTGTAATCAAGGTATGTGTTTGACTTTAATTCCTAAACTTTGGCTCACTTAGGTAACATTAGAGATGCATAACGTTGATTACTGTGGTGCTTTATTTATAATTCATTACACATATGACAGAAAAATAGACCTATTTACAAGGACTAAGAAAAAAATAGACAATAAATGAAAGGCTTTATATACATCCTAATGTGTGGTTACATTTGACTTATTTTCTTATGTTTCTGTCTGAATTCCTTACTTGGTCACCTGAGCCGTTCATTTTTCCTTTTCTGTTCCCCCCTCCCTTTTTAATGGGGGGACAAGCTAAGGAATCTGAGGTACGTGTTATTCTTCTGTTCACTTTTCTCTAGGTAGTATTCATCAGGAGAGGGTATTCATCGGGAGAGGAATATTCTGGGTAGTACTGCTGTAGAGTGGGGTCTTACGGAAGGGCTCACGGCATTGATTGAATATGATGTGCTGCTGGAGCGATATGTGTGAATTAAGTTTAATTGGGGATGGCAATGAGTGCATCCAATTGGCCATAATTCCTCTTGTAGGCTTTGTTTGCATTCCTGAGACTGTGTACAATCTTTTCTAGGCGCACTGTTTCTAGGACATCTTGTTGCCATTCTTTATATGTGGGTTTCCTGTTGTCTGTCTGTGACATGGTTGAATAAGACCCTGTCCTATTTGTTATGTAGAAATATTTGTTATGTAGAAAGAGTTAAACGCAAGGATCTGTTTTATCCTCTTCTATTCTGTCTCTTGTCTGTCTGTGCAGTCAAAGTTTCTTGTGAGACCTATGAACGGGCCACTCCAATGGTCTTGCTACCCCCCCCACTATCTCTCTGCCTTCACTTGCTGTTTCTATCTTTTCTTCCGCCTTGCATATCTGAAGTTACAAAATATGTGTGCATTTTTATGTGAAAGTGGAGTCCCTTGGTTTGAAAATGTGTATAGTTATATTGTTGAAATGATTGCAAAAAGCTATTTGGAGCTCAAGGGGTTAACCTGAGATGCTGGTTTGCTAACTCTTGGCAGAGCTGTTAACAGGAGGTTGGTTCTGGGACACCATGTACTGTTTGTTGCACCTGCAAGGAAGGCAACTGACAAGAACATTTTCTGAAACATAGGATGTCTTCTTAACGAGCTCCCAGACAAAGACTTATGAAAAGAACAGTAATACTTTTGCTAGAGAGAGAGAGAGAGACTAACTGAAACTTGGAATTAGTGATATCCTCAGCTGAAGGACTTTGTTTTCTGTGTTTGTACTGCTTTTGTGAATAGTTATACTGAATTTTTTTTTATTTTATTTTACTGTTATCGGAAAAAATAAAATGCTACTTGTGAATTTTATACTTGCTTCTGGTCTTCCTATGCTTCCTGACCTGTGCCTCAGTGACACTATCCAAAATTTGAGTATTTATTTTTTAGCTATATTTGCAATTAGGTATATGTCGTGCTTCCTACAGTCGGCAATTTTTCTGTCCGTGACATTCCCTAGTATGCATATTTCTGGTGTGTACAGCTCTTACATTCCTAGCAGAAGAGTAAGTTTGGATTTTATTTCTTCCCAGAATGGTCTTATGACTGTGCAGTCCCATAGCACAGTAGTAGGATGCCAGGTTCTTTGCTACACAGGTGACATGCTGGGGATGGTGCTTTCTTCATTTGGAAGAGCTTTTGTGGGGTGTAGTAGAGATTATTCATGATTTTGAATTCTATCTTTAGGTCATGGATTGAGGTTGTCTTTCTGTACAGTTCCCATATCTCTTTCCATTTCCATTTTGTTGTGCCCATGGTCAACGCCTTTCCCCATCTTTGTATGGTTTCCTCAGCTCTCCCATATGACTTAGTGATTAGACTTTCATATCAGTGAGAGACCAAGCTGTCAGTTGACATGTTTTGGTTGATCCCCATGGTCCATGGGTCCGTGGTTCAACCAGAGGTCTCCTTCCCCAGTGACCTTTTTTGGCATGCTGGACTTGTAGTAAGAAGAAAGAGTCCATGGGCTTGAAGTCAAAAGAGTCTTGCAGATCTCTATAGGGGGTGTCCCTGCCATTTGATATTAGGTGTTTCACCAAGGTAATGCCTTGTTCTTCCCAGCTGGGTCTTTTTTAGCATTTGATAGTGTGAACAGATATGAGTGAAGGATAACACTTGACAGCAGAGTTTGGTGCAACACACCTCAGTGTGGCTTTATTTTCTTTAAAAGTCAGAATAAAATAATAAACTAAAATAAAAAATAATTGCTCATCCAGAGCTTCAGCGCTACTTACCTTTTAGCACTGACCACAGAGTGGATATCTTTCAACGCTGAGATCCACCTTCCTCTGTGAATATCTTTGAGACCATGCAAAGCCTGACACAGGTTCCCCTGGTTCCTATCCCAAGGCTGATCTGAGGAACTTAGTGGAGAAGGAGGAGGAGTTTATATATGCTTAGGATAGGTCACCTGATCCACCACTATTCTAATACAAGAAAAATCCTTCTCTAATACATACATTATTGAGCAGGGTGACCCATTATTTGGACAAGTCATACATCAGGAGACCATAATTTAAAGCTTTAACTTTTAACATCAGTATACATCTTGTAAATGCCCCATAAATACTTAATTGGTGCATAATGAGCTGTAGCTCCTCCCATTTGTATTTGATTGGCACTTGACATCTCTATAAATATCCTTCATGTTGGGGCTGCTGGCTCCTAAAGGAGTCCATACATTCAGACTTTCAGGTAAGATTTTACCACATTTTATCTCTATTTGTAAAGAATACATAAAAAAAGTAATAACCCCTAATTTAATTTATTTTCATAGGGAATCACTGTGGCTCTTTTACTCCTATAGGGGCTTAGCCAGGAACTGCAATAGAGAAAGGAGCAGAGAGAAAAAAAATGTTTCTGTTTTAACATTTAGTATATATATATATATATATATATATATATATACATATATATATACATTTGTATTTTTATACATCCCTTTAGCAGTGTATTCAAAGTATGTGTATTGGGACAGGCAGGTTTTTTCTGTAGGGGATTTTATCTTCCTGGTACTGCTACTTTCTCTGGTTTATGCACTGTGTCACAGAATGCTGAGGGAAGGAGGGGGAGTGCTTTCCATGCACTTAGAAGCTGTTCTCCTACTCACTTGCCTTTGTCTCTAAAGCTTATAGCAAGTTCTGCCAACATTTTCATTTATCTGGAGGCATTTCTGTAAGGCTTTTAAACCTAAAAAAATCCAAGCAAGCAAGCAACAATAAAGTTTTATTTCTGGCTCCAAAACAGAGCGGCTGCCTGCTTTTCACAACAGCTGCACTGTAAGACGCTTCGCTTTTGGGAGCATATTTAGTTCAAAACAAGCTGACAGGCTTGTGGTGGGCTGGACAGCTAAAATAAAGGAAACTTTAAGAAATAAAATGTTTTCTCCACAGGAGGAGAAAGAAAAACATCTTATTTCATTCATCATTTTAGCCTGGAGGGAAACGTCTATATTTCCCTCCAGTGCTTCTCATCTCGGGGCACTTTTTCTCTGTGTTAAAGTAGGGAAAGGTTAATTTCTGTTGCTGAAGGGTGTTATTCTGAAAGCACTTTAAAGTCTGTTGTAATGTGGGCTATGCATAGGGAAGGCTATACATCTGTTTGGGGAGACTTCTGTCAAATTAACTAAAGAAGCAGTTCAGTGGGACAGTTAATGTAACTCTTTCACTCCCAGTACTGAACTAGCTGCCTCTCTCAGTCTGAGGCTCCTCCAGTGCATCTCTGTTTTGCTCAACCCTTGTACTACATAGCATCTCAATGCATTTCTGTTAATACATTGGACTTTATATCAATTTTCTAACATGATTTATACATTGTCATTTAGGGCACTAGTTGTACTGTATGAGAGCAGACATTTTCATTTAGTTCCAGCTCTCCTATTTAGTCAGCTACTGTAGTCATTTCTTTAATTATGCACTCTGCACTTTAAAGATTTCAACCTTTACTATAAGCACCTTATTTCAACAAGAACAGTTGCCATTTGATCTTTAAAGCACTATAAGCACTTTACATCAAACTTTCTTCCAGAAAGTATTATTCCTCAGCAGTTTACAGGGACAGCAAGGAAAAAGTAGTAAGATAAAGGATAGTAAGTGGGAAGGATACCTAGGTAGGTAGTCAACCTACCTAGGCAGAAAAAATGAAATAGTAGAATAGGGCAAAATGGTGCTGCTGCAGCAGACTGTAAAGAAAGGAAGGGGAGAAGATAGAAAAAAATGTCCCTTAGTGCTCTACAATTTCTTCGGTAGAGTGCAGCTCTACCACGTGTGGTTTATCTTTAGATTGTTGTTCCCCCATAAGGGTTTATCTAGAGTATATTTGAGAGTGGCACCGGTTGCCCTCAGGATTTTACACAATGTGCTGTAAGTGTGATATATGGGCCATTTTTAATGCTGGAGGTAGCATGCCATAGATCAGGGCTTCCCGTTTTAGACTGGAGGAGTTGCATAAGTCACTCTCTGTATCTACCCATGTGTGTGTGTATAGATCCATCATTTAGTTGTTCTTACGTATTATCCATTGGTTCATTATGCGCATTTGTGTGGCATGGTGATATATCCATATGTCAAAAACCTTAAGCCCCCCATTGCCAACCAGCCTTGCTAGTCTCTGTAGTCTACACCTAGCTCTTTTCCCTGCCCATATGAAGTCGTTAATGAGCTTTTGTATATTCCTGAGCCACTCATTGGGGATCGCTGCATGCAGCATGCTCAGGAGGAACAGAACTCATGGGAGGTTAATTTTGACTGCATGTCTTCATTGGCCCATGCCCATGGGGAGCTTATTCCACCTCTCTGTGTCATTTCTGAAGTCCTGTCAGATGGTCTGTGTGTTTAAAGTGACTGTTTTGGTTGCCATGGGGCTGAGTATGATGTCTAGATATTTGACATGCTTTGGGCACCATTTGAGGCCCAGGTCTTCCACATCTCTTTTGGTGCAGAGGTGGTTGACTGGAAGTACCTCTGATTTCCGTTTGTTGAGTTTATAGCCTGATATTTGTCTGAATTCCTGTAGGATTCTTAGTAGTCATGCTAGGGATTCTCTCGGTTGTGTGACTGACAGGATGACATCATCCACGTATGCTGTTACTTTGTGTTTTCTACCACAGGGTTTGATGCCTGATATTTCAGTGTCTCCTTGTATTTCCAGTAGGAGAGATTCAATCACTAGGTTGAAGAAGACAGGTGAGAATGAACTCGGGTTGTTAAAGACATAATTATTTTTGGCTCTCCTATAGGCCATTTCGGTGGCCAGTCTAAGGTTTTCATTGTATTTCTTTTTTGTCTCTGCCCATTCATTCCATGTCTCATCTAAGTCAGTGTATTGAAGTTTTCCCTCTGTTTGTTTGATGAGTTCCAGGAGTCTGGTTCTCTCAGCTGTTTCTTGTTTTTTCTTTGTTGTGCATAAAGCTATGCATCTACCTCTGACATAGCATTTCATTGCTTCCATACTGTGGACCAGCTTGTGTCTTCGGGTTTGTTGTTTTGAAGGAACTCCCGAATGGTCTCCCTAATATCTAATCTATATTCCTCCTTTTGTAATAACTGGTTGTTGAATTTCTGCATCAGTGATCTGGGTCCTTTGGTGTATATCATTAGGATTAAACTGACATGTGCATGACCAGAGATAGTGGTTGCCAGGATGGTTGTTTCCCTGATGGTCATTGATTTGTCACTCGGTGTGTACCAATAGTTGATGCAGGAAGCTGTTTTATGTACGTTGGACCAAAATGTGTAGTCCTTATCATTGTGGTACAATTTTCTCCATGTGTCTAGGTAGTGGTTCTCTTCCAGAATCCCTGATAGGACACATGCAGTTTTCGACAATGTCCTTCTTTGGTTAGTGCTGTCCAGGACTGGGTCTAAGACCAGGTTCATGTCTCCCCCAATTACTGTGGTGTATTCTGTTGTGTGGGCTAGGTGTCTAGATAACTTCTGGGAAAATTTGGGCTTATCACTATTGGGTCCATAGATGTTTATGAGGGCTAGTTTCATGCATCCTATCCTGCCAGCCATAACTAGCATTCAACCTTCTGCTTGTTGCCAGATGTAGTCCTCTTTGAATGCTAGGCTCTGTTGTATGAAGATCTATGTGCCACCTTTTTTCTTGCTTTCTCTTGCACCGAATGCCTTACCTATCTATGATCTTCTCATCATGAGATTGTCTTCCTTCCTTCCTCATTTGGGTTTCTTGCAGGAACGCCACATTGGCGTTGTTCCTCTTGAGGTGCTGCAGTAATTCCTGCTTTCTTCTGTGCGTCTGTATCCCCTTTACATTCCATGTGATGCATGCAAATTTAGTGTCACCCATATCCAGTGTTTGGTCTGGGATCCGCCTTCATCCATGTGCTTTCTTTTTGCCCTTCTTGTCATGCCCATGTGCCCCTGCCGGCCAGAGTGTGGTGCCTGTATAGCGCTGAGTCCCATATCTTCTCTCCCCGATAATATCAATGTGTACCAGTGATGTCCTGAAATGTGCATTGATCTCTGCCTTTAGCTCCACTCCGATTAAACTGGGTGTTAGCTTTGCAGGTTTGTTCAAAGGTTACACTGCAATGGGGGGGTACTCGAGTTGGGGCTGTCACAAGCTATCTAGATATCTAAAGTTCCCCTATCCTGTTTGGTTCCATGCTGTACAATTATTTATTTATGTATGTATGTATTTATTTATTTAAATTTTGGTAACTGGGTATGCCCACTAAGGTTAGAAGTCCCTTTGTCAGGGGTGACCTGGGATTAACCGAGCTTGTGAAGAATGCTTAGCTGCCCTGCAAGGTTGATGGGAAGACAGCCAGAGACTTGAGCCGGATGCTGAGGAGGCCACGTGGTGGACACCAAGTTGGCCACCCAGGAATCAAGCAGGACCCACAGGTCAAACCACCCCCTCCCACCCTGTTCCTTTGCAGGTGTGGTCCCAACTACCCAGCTATAGCACCACAGGGTTACATATTAATGGCATACTCATGGATTTAGTTCCATACACATTCTGCAGTCGATTGAGCAATTGGGGATCCAAGAAAACTGTTATTTGCTGTTTCACATCAAGAGGAGATACGGGTTATCCAGGTTAACTGTGGGCACCCCCTCATTTAATTGAATATATATATATATATATATATATATATATAAAAATACAGGCAGCTGTGAGCAGGTTTGCAGTTGTAATATTAAGTTGGTTTCAATAGTACATTCATGAACCTCTAGTAGCCGCCACTACAGACGTCCAGGAGGAGGGACTGGTAAAACTTGCAAAATAAAGCAAACTGAGCAGTTGCTAGTAATTGCAACATATACCTACCAAGGCTTTAGCTGTAAATTAAAGCACTAAGAGTGCTAAGGCCTAAGTGCTTATAAATTATTACTTCTGCAGTCATCAAGGCTTTCACTTTAGTCTTCACTTTGGCTTTGTTCCAGTTTGTATTTTCCAATTCAACAGGACCCCTCCCCCTAGCATTTTTGCTTGTCTGCTTACCAGTATGTTGATTTTACTGTCAATGTCACTTCCATTCATCTTTTAATGAGATGAATTCACCACTGTGTGGGACAGAGCAATGGTATAGCAATGGGATCGCAATATAGTCTCCCCATTTTGAGCCTGCATCTAGGACATGCTTCCTCAGTTAGCCACCAGGGCCCCCAGTTGCGAGCAGAAGTTTGCCCTTTGTTGCAGGCCTAATACATCATTTAACCCTGTGAGGAGGAGTGTGCTGCTATTTTAAGGCTGCTGCCTTTATCATTTAATCTTGGTTAACTATGCATGTCATTAGCAGTTTTGAGAAGACCTTTGCCAGATGCCTTGATAAGATATATATCGAGTTATGTCCAGAAGCACTGTACATTTGCAAGCATTCTGCAATTATTGTGTACCACTTCATCATTCCCTTGCCCCCCCTCCTCCCTCTCCCCCCAGTCCCGTGCATCTGGCAAGGGGGGGGAGAACAAGACTCCCATCTTGCTATCCCTCCATTATTGTTCCTCAGAATTACAGTCTGTATCCTTGTCCCCTCCCCCATCCCTCACCCTCGTTGTGGCTCAGTTTAGGGCAAGTAGGATGCAGTCTGGAGTCTCTGTTTGTTGGGATGGGGCTATTTGTGTCCATTGCCAGGGAGTAGCTGTTGTGCGATGGCGACAATGCTAGTGCTGCAGTTCTTCTGTGGGACATCCCCAGTTTGACAGCAGGGCTGTTGTGAAGGTTAAATGGTTATGTGGAGGGGAGTACTGTTTGGGGCTGTTAGTGGTTGTATATAGTCGCAATGAAGGGTCAGCGTCAGGATCTGCACCACAGTTGGTTGGTAAGGCCCTTAGTTATGTAGGTTAGTATCAAAGTTGTATGCAGGAGTAAGATTGCATGCTTTGTCATGGTTAATATTTATATATAGTCAGTTTGGGTCTGCAGTAGTGGGGTAGCCCATTGCCCACCCTCCTATGCAGAAGGAGGTGCAGCCCTCAGGGGCACACTTGACTTGTATCAGCCCTTTTGAGATGACCCTGCCAGACAAGGGACAAGAGGCCTAAAGTTCATTTTGAGACATGTCAGGGTCCGTCTGTCTCCTTGGGACTATCTTTACGCCACTGCTATTTTCTTTCCATGTGCACACAAGATGTTTGGAGGTAGATGTAACAGTGGCAGTCATGCTGGCAAGGGATGCATAGTTATGTCAATGGGCTCCCAAGCTCTTTGCTGCATTAACTAGTTCTCACTTAGGGTGTCTTTGGGAGAAAGTAGCCCAGTAGTGGCAGTTTTTGTTTGACCTCTCACACAGCAGTTGCTCCCTTCAATTTTTGGAACTATGCTGGAGTGGGGCCTCAGGAAAAGACAAGCCCCTTGGCATCCCAAGTCACTCCTTCCCTGGCGGTAGCACCCCCATGACTGCTGCACCCATCACCGTGTTCTCCCATGAGCTGCACCTCCCTACCAAAGGGCCCAAGCATCTACTTTCCTTGC
This sequence comes from Neoceratodus forsteri, assembly GCA_016271365.2. NCBI lineage: Eukaryota > Metazoa > Chordata > Ceratodontiformes > Ceratodontidae > Neoceratodus > Neoceratodus forsteri. The sequence goes on from CM028130.1 coordinate 1,238,002,849, forward strand.
CCAACTGTATCGTGGTTGTCCTAAACACATCTCTGCAGTGCAGTCTCCTGGGGAGTTCTCAGGTGTTGGGTCGCCTCGGGCAGAGGTGGGGAGGTGGAGTTTTTAGTTGTTTGTGCCAGTTCATTCAGTGTAGTGGTTTGATGAAATTCTGCCCTTATTGTAAGTGTCATAACTATGCGTTTCCCCGGGGGCACTGTCTAGCACTCTAAGTATCCGTGCTGTGGTCTGCTACAGAGAGGAGGTCACCCTCCACCCTGGATGCTTTAAGCCAAAGATGGGGAGTGGCTGTGACCCCAGGAGTCCCCCAACTGTACCCCCGGTGTGGGCCCAGCCTGAGCTCAAGTAGCTCACCAGCAGATGTAAGAGACAGTGAGTCTACCCCGTGTCCTTCCAGACCCACGCGCCTGTCTGAATTATGAGGGGACACTGAGAGGTTGCCTGGGTACTTTTTCTTTTCCTTTTCCTTCCCCCCTCCTTCTCCCTTCCCCCATTCTCTTCTTCTGCTCCCCTCTCCTTTCCTTTTTCCTTCTATTCTTCTCATACCTTCCCTTTTTTCCTTCCCCTCCTTTTAAGGCATTTAAGTAATATAGTTGGGACTCCAGGGTGGGAACATTGAAAACCATTCAGCAGAGTGGGAAAGGAGGAGGAGGAGAAAGAAAAAAAAAGGGGGGGGCACCACTGTTAGCCTGGTTCTGGGTTTGTTTGTTAATTGTGAGGTGTCTCTTATCCTAAATGGAGTCAGCTTATATGGTGGGTTTCATTTCAATGTGTACTGAGATATATTCGAGAGGGTACACTTTTCAATCAGTGGTTTAATGTATGTGTTGTAGTGTTACTTCTCTGCCATGTCTTGTTTTTACTTCAGCAGGTCTTATCCTATAGTTCTCCACTGATTTGGCTTGTGGATTGCATGTCATTTGTATACATCTGTGTAGATTGCTTGACTGTTTACTTCCAGAATGGCTTCTGGGGAAAGGAAGGGATGCAAGTATTGGGATCAACAGTATATTCTGGGGGGTGAACAACTGGTTATGTTCGTCGGGAGAGTGGATGCGTGTGTATGTCTAGCACCCTCCTGAAAATGAGGTCTGTGATGTGGGGCTAGTGCATTCTTTTAGGCTGTGAGGGGTATTTGATTTAATTATGAGTGTTTTTGCCTTCCGTGGTATTCATGTCTGGTCTAAGATGGAATTAGTCGCAAGTCGGTGCCTCTTTGCATTCAGTACTATGCTGTGCTATGTATTATGCAGCTCAGAGTGAGATCTAGTACACCTAGTGGAGCTGCTGGGGTGGGGGCTGGCTTTGTGATGGGTGTATAGGTTGACCCTATTTTGACTGGGGGGGCAATAGCTTGATTCTTAGGGGTGCCGGTTGAGGGTGACTGCGCTGCTGTTAGTAGATAATCCAGGTTTGCGTGGACCTGGGGAGGCCAAGAAACAAGCCTTCTACCCCTCCACTTCCAATGGTTTATCATCAGAGCTTCACATGGACCTTCCCCAGAGGCACAACTTGAGGTTCCCTAGTCCAGGATAGTCCACTACGCAATTCTCGGGTTGCCAAGTGTGTTAGCTGGTGGTCAGTATGTGGACAGTGCTCTTGATCATATTTGTTAACCACAGGGTATCATGGTATATGTCAAACAAAGGGCATTGTGTGCTCACAACCCCATACCAGTCAGCCGACGCCAGAGACTGTGGTGACCGATAGAGGGATGGGGGGGCAGTGCCAGTGTGGTCACATCATGCATGTTAGAGCAGGGCATAATACCAAAAATATTAGTCTAATATTAGTGGTTACCTTGGTTTGGTTGCACATAGCCCTTTTTGGATCTCTCCTGCCACTGTCCTTTTGAGTGGGTTCCACACGTGGTTACAGTCTGCTACCTTGTTCTTTGAGTTATGTTGCTGCTCGCCAGTATCTCGTGCATTTGGGGGTGTTTGGGCTGGTGTTTGGAGGTAGCCTTGTCTCTCATGTTGTTGCAGAGTGTTGCCTTCGGTGGTGTGGTGTTGAGTGGCTCAGTATTTGGTGTGTGTGTTGGTAGTGGCAGAGAAGATAATGTTCCTGCATCCAGTTCCTTTGTCTGCTGGCTTGGGGGGGGCATCAATGGAGCTGGCGATCTGCTCGATCATGCCTAATGTTCGGTATTGGGAAAAGTCTTGTAGGCAGTAGAGATGATAGACTGAGGAATAGGTTCCTCTGGTTTGCGGCTCATAATTGCAAGCTGCACTATTAGTAGTGTCTCTGTTAACAACTGGATTATCCTCATTTTTGTGTCTGGGGTCCAGTCACCAAGCTGTTTGGGCTGTCTGTAGGGGAAAGTGTTATGGAATGATTTGGACAGTTCTGCTTCTGCCTCTTCTGGTGTGTTGAAGACTTGTGCTCTGTTTTTAAGCCATACTCGCAGTCTTGCAGGGTACATTAGATGAAATCGAATGTTGACTCAGTGTAGTCCTGCTTTGACATCAGCGAACTTGTCTCTTTTTTCATGGATACTTGGGCTGTAGCCATTATATAAGCTGATTTATTACAGCCACCGAGTATGTCAGCTTTGGAATTCCTCTAGCTTGTTGCTGGATATGGATTTTGTCTTGAAAATTAGTGAGGTGAATGATAAAAACTCTCGGCCTTTCCTTTGGGCTTAGTTTAGTGGCTGAGCTCTGGTGTGCCTATTCAATGGAGTATTCAAGCTTACCTTTCAGGGATCCAAACAAAGATTTCAGTAGCTGCTGGGTGAATTCTACAGTGTTTTTCCTCTCTTTTCCTTCTTGGAGACCAAAGATTAGGAGGTTGTTCCTCCTGGAGTAGTTTTCCATATATTATAGTCGTTCTTCTAGTTTCTTAAGTTTTTGTGAGACTTCAAGGCATTGCACTTTCTCTGCCACTTTTTTCAGGGCTAGTTATCCTGGCTTCTGCATCTTTAATCTCTTGTGCCTCTGTCTTTGTTTAAGATCTTTAATTTTTGTAATTGCATCCATTACTGTTGTGCATAGTGCAGACATCTCCGACAGAAGCTGAGAGAGTTGTTTGGCGATGATTCCAAAGCCTTCATGGTTGCTGGTCTCTTTGTCTGCTTTCCACCATTTTGCCTCTGGTTGAGTCTCCTGGGAATTATTAGTACTGTATATTCATCTTCCATGTCCATAGTGCTTCTCACTACTTTGTAATTTTGTTATTCCAACACTATTATTTTAAGTTTCTGGTCAGCTAATGCTAATTTTAATACTTTTTTCGGTGTTAGGAGCAGAGTTCTAGCAGCTAGCATCCACTCTCTCAGGCTGCATCACCGGACGTCCTCAGCAACAGTCTTAATAAACAGGGTACAGTAAGGAGCTCCAGTGGGGCTTTGTCATACATATTTACAGCGTATTTATCTTTAGAACACTTCTTAGCTATAGAGTAATTCTGTTCAGTATGCAATTTGAAGGATAACCAGAGATCTTCCATACAATCATGGACTGCAAGGTAAAACCAGCAAGGAACTTGTGGGTGAAAAGGAAGAAAAGTTTTGTCAGAGGTGGCAGTCACACCTGGACCTTTGTGTGACAAGGTTTCTAAGTTCTTTTCTTGAATGGTACTAGTTTTGGTATTTACAAGAGGGGTGCAGTCAGCTCATTTAACCAATATGGTGCCCTGTAGGTGAAGGAGTGTTGGGCTCTGTTTGTTTTATGGAATGGCACAGAAAATGCATTCCTGTTCATGCTTCTGGTAGCATATTGGTTATTTACAGGGAGTAGGAGATTTTGGATGGAGTGAGGGGAGAGGCCAATGTGTGCCTTTGTCCCCAGTAATCAAACCTGATATTTGATTTGGTCCTGCAGTTTGAGGCAACTGCTTTGCGTATCTGCCCCTAGAACAAAGTGGCAGACATTTTTTAGCACCATCCTGACTCTGTTGAAAACTGTGTCAGTAGCTGCTCCGTAAATTGGCAGGCCAAAGTCCAGTACTGGGAGGATTGAGCTGGTTACTGCCACATGCTTTGTTTTAGGGGTGAGGGAGTGCCTATTTCTAAACAATACTTCTAATTTTGTGTTAATTAGTTTTGCAATACTGTCCACATGTGGGGTGAATGAGAGAGTGTCATCTAGGGCTACCCCTAGATATTTAAAAGTGGAAACCTGATCCAGGTGAATGCCATTATTATTAAAAATAGTGAGATTAGGTGAGCTGAATTAAGGTGAGGTTAGGGGCCTTCTATCTCACTAGTGCTCCACCACTCCACTCCACCCATTTTGTACTCTTCCCCTGAGTTTCTGTGCCCTAGGTGCATTATTTTGGACTTTTTTGCATTGAAACCCAGCTGCCATGCCCTTGACCACCCCTCAAGTTTTCTCAGGTCTCTGTTCATCCTTTCCACCTGCCACGAGTGTCCACCCTATTGCAGATTTTGGTGTCATCTACAAAGAGGCAGATCTTCCCTTTCAGCTCCTCTACAATGTCCACTTATAAAGATATTAAAGAGGACCACTCCCAGCACTGATCCCTGAGGCACCCCTCTGGTCACCATCCCTTCATCTAAGTGAACTCTTACCCAGTTTACCACCTTTGGACCCACTCATAAGCTACCCAGCTTGTTTACTAGTCTGCTATGTGGAACAGTGTTGAAAGCTTTATTGAAATCTAGGTAGGTCACGTCCACTGCTCCATCCTGCCTGAGGAATGCCCCCTGCAGGGAGTCCAGGATATCCCTGCTTTTAGCTGAAGCCACAACTGGGAGGCTCCAATCTACATCTGGCAGACTGAAGTCCCTCACCAGCAGCACCACCCTATTTTCTGTCATCTTGCCAGTGCATTCTACCAGTACCTTATCTAACTCCTTCCCCTGTGCTGGAGGACTGTAGATCATGCCAGTGTGACTAATTGCTCCATTCACTATCTCCAGTGTGACCCACAGTATCTCTTTTCCCATATTCTCTGTATCTCTGTTGCATTTTTGCTTGCCCTTACATAAAGCACCACACCCACTCCTGTCCTTCCAACCCTGTCCTTCCTGAACAGAGTATAGCCTGGTATGGCCATGTCCCAGTCATTGTTTTCAGTGCATCATGACTTGGTAATGGCCACAATGTTCAGGTTATCTTCTACCATGATGGCCTCTGGGTCAGCAATCTTATCTCCTAGATTTGTAATATTTGAATACATACAGTAGTCTTTCAGATTTTGTTCGCACTCTGCTTGTTATCCCCCTTTTTTCTTTTTTTGCCCTCCCTCCACCCTCCCTCCTTTCCCCCCTCTCTTTTTAATGCTCCCATTCCCATCCTTTTTATTTCTACCACCTTACTTCCTTTATTAATTTGTACCCTGGAGCCCTCTCCCTTGGGTCCTCGCTACTTTCTACTTCAGCCTGTTTGGGGAGTTTCTGCCTACCCAATTCCTTCTGCCACAAGGAATTTATTAAAACAGATTGACAACATAGAATATTTATAGGTTGTACTAACCAATCAGCTGGCCCCCTTAAATCTTTTTAAAGTTGGAGGCACCAGACTATTTCTACTGTCTGGGTATGAACCCCACTCAATAATGAAGGAGAAAACTAACTGAGGACCCACTGGTGCTGGATGTGTGGTTTGTTAGGACGGGCAAAACACTGAGCATGTGCAGGATATTTGCTACCTTGTTATTTTATCATGATATTTAATAGAGTTTTTGCTATATTAATTCCCATTGTGTTTGATTTTGTTAAGCAACATACACTGAGACCGATTTTTTGTTACTACATGACTGTTTCTACCAGTGCCCCATACTGTCTCTGAGTGACTTTTGTGCTTTAAACTCCACTGGATGAACCTAGACATTGTGGTGAATGTGATGGCTTGCAGAAAGGGACTGTATGATAGGCGGAGCCAGCATGTAATGGGAACCTTCTGTCTATAACACCACACAAAGGGCCCTGTTGACCTCTTTGCCCCACATTCTGACACTGAGGAGCTTAACCTGTTGGGCCTGTACAGGTGGGGAGAATCCTGTCTCATGCTGACAGCATAAACCCTCGGCCAAATCCTCAGACATTTTTACTCATCTTTGTTGTCTTTTGCAACAATAAAAAAGATTTTCATTTGTTCAATGGGCGCACATCACTTAGTAAGGAGTTATGCTTGTGCGACATTGTTGATAGTCAGAAGGTAGTTGAATGAATGTGTTGTTTGTTATATGTGGATGCTTTGGCCACGTTCACTCTCTGTCCCATGGGGGACTACCACCTGTTGGAGTATCGTTACAATAAAGGAACCCTCTTGTGGAGGGTTCCACCCCTAAGAGGTGCCATGGGAACATAATTTCTTTACGCTAAAGGTACCTTAGGAATTAGCTCAAAACTACTGCACAGCAGGTTGTGAACACAGAGGCTGAGTGATTACTGCCTGACAGCAATTAGCGATGATTGATAACAGACAGAGACTGATTTGAGCAGTGACTGACAGCAACTGGTAACTGAGAACAGAGAGATGCATGGCTTTTGGAGGAAAGAGGGAACAACAGAATTGAAGGATAAGAGAACCACCGTCCAACCCAAACTCACAGTGGAAACCTACTACTAGGATAAATGCTTTACATAAATCCATATACTCCATTATGGCCTTCGACAGTCAGAAGAGAAAAAAAAATCCCTATGCAGCAATCTTTGGAGATCCATGGTCTCAACCACTATCCCGCCCTCCTGACATGGGAGCTGTGATTGTGACAGCTCAGAATGCTAATTTGGAGTTTGAAATTCAGGGGAGTTTTGGGGAGCGAAAACTCACTCTATCATTCTAGTGGGATAAAGCAGTGGGGTGCTGTGAACTGATCTCTGCAGCTGAAGGGAGTTCCCCACAAAGGAGGCCCATCCATCAAAGTGTGGAATGAGGAAAGTAGCAACTGCTGAAAGACTATCACCTGATCTTGTGACTGTAAGGCGGCTAATCCTTGAATGGAAACTGAAGGAAAGGGAGACTAGTTGGGCCTTAGGAAGATGCAGGGAGAATAGCTTTCAGAGGTGCTGTTGATGTGATCTGCACAGCTAAAGGAACCCCAGTGGGTTTAGGCCCCCACCCTCTGGCAGCTGAAGTCTTAAGTGCTACACCTTGAGATGCCACCAGCCAAAGGTCTGCTTGGCTAAAGCGTCCTCCAGAACGTTGGACTTCACCATCCAATGGGACTAGCATGAGGCACTGCAGGAGAAAATCAGCCTACAGAAAAGGACCCCTGCCCAAGAGAAGGGACTCACCCTCAAGATGCGGACTTCAAGAGGAGCAAAAGCTGTCTACCCACAAGGAGAACCTTGAGGGAAGGGGCATCATGCAGTCAGAAATTCTGGAGGGGCACAAAATCCCAACCTCTCTAGGGGAGTCTGGGGGCATGCCTCCCCCCCATGAAAATTTTGAAAAAGTGAAGTCAAATGGTGCATTTTGGTGACTTTTAGCAGTCCAGAAAGCTATTCCCCAACAAGCTAAATGCCATAATACTGATAAAGGCTAGAGCAATGGTAAATTGTTCTTGTTCTTTGTTCAGTCTACATACAGTGTTACCTTTTGTACTTTAAGAAATTTTTAAAGAATTAGACAGAACATCTGCATTTTGTGAGTCTCTCTGGAGATGATCAGGGACTGACTGCAGAGAAAAACTGGTGCAATACCTATTTGGCAGCACAGAGGAGGCAGGGATCTGAAAAATTAATGGCTGATCTGACGGTCACTTCAGCAGGTACTACCCCCCCACTGGATCTGCAGACCAGAGGCAGAGGGGCCTAACGAAGTGCCGATGAGACCTCTGCCTCAGACATTAGTTTCAGTTCCCATGCAGCAGGGATCTCAAACTAATGGCTGAGGTGGATGTCTCATCCACACTTCGAAGCCCCCCCATCTCAAGTGAACTGAACAATGAAGTCAAAACCACATGAATGGCATGCCTGCCTGCTGATGACAGTGCCACACTGGCAAGGGTAATGGTTTACCACAGAGTATCTAATGCATGGATTACATATAGTAAAATGCAAAGCCTTTTGTGGTGAGGGAGCGAGGGACAGTAATATTTCCACTGCATCTAGAGGCAACCGGCTGATAGAAACATAGAAACATAGAAGTTGACGGCAGATAAGGACCGCAAGGCCCATCCAGTCTGCCCATTTCTTTTTCTACCTTATAAATGTGCCATCGGCCTTTGCTCTGTCAGTGGCCTATCTATTCATACTCATTTATATTGCTCCCTTATGCCTATCCCATGCCTGTTTGAAGCCCTGCACTGTATTCATAGCCACCACTTCTTGAGGTAAGCCATTCCATGCATCCACCACCCTTTCTGTGAAAAAAATTTCCTCACATTCCCCTTAATCGGCCCCTCTAATCTCATGCTGTGTCTCTTGTCCTGCTATTTTTCTTATATTTAAACATGTTAGACTCTTTCACCTTGTTAATGCCCTTAAGGTGTTTGAATGCCTTGATCATATCACCTCTCTCCCTCCTTGCTCAAGGGTATACATATTGAGCTCTGTTAATCTGTCCTCATACGTCTTCTGATGCAGTCCCTCACCATTTGGTTGCCCTTCTCAGGACTGCCTCAATTTGGTTAATGTCCTTGTGAAGGTGTGGCCTCCAATACTGCATGCAGTACTCCAGATGGGGCCTAACCAGTGTCTTGTAAAGAGGCATTATTACCTCCCTCTTACGACTTGTGGTACCCCTACTAATACACCCTAACACCCCCCTAGCCTTACCTACTGCTTTAGAGGTCTGCTTGGATGATTTCAGGTCATCAGTGATGATGATGCCCAAGTCTCTTTCTTCCTTTGTGACTGCTAGCAACTCTCTTCCCAGCCTATAGGTGGCTTCAGGGTTTCTCTTTCCTATGTGCATGATCTTGCACTTCTTTGCATTAAATCCCAGTTGCCACTCTTCTGACCATTTTGCTAGTTTATCCTGATCTCTTCTCATTCTGCCCACCCCATCTGGATCATCTACTCTGTTGCAGATCTTGGTGTCATCTGCAAACAGACAAGCCTTACCCTCTAGTCCATCTGCAAGGTCACTAATGAAGATGTTGAAGAGGACTGGCACTAGGACTGATCCCTGAGGTACCCCACTTGTGACTTGCATCTCTTCTGACTGTATACCATTTACCACCACTCTCTGTTTTCTGCCGTCAACCAGTTTGCCACCCAGTTGACCAACTTCTGACTCACCCCAAGCCTACCCAGCTTATTTATCAATCTTCTATGTGGAACAGTGTCAAAAGCTTTGCTGAAGTCAAGGTAGACAACATCAACTGCCCCCTTGGTCCACCACTCTGGTTACCCAGTCAAAGAAATCTATGAGATTAGTTTGACAGGACCTTCCTTTGTAAACCCATGCTGTCTTGGATCCTGTGCCCCTATGGATTCCAGGTGTTGCACTATCCTTTCCTTAAGGAGTGCCTCCATAATCTTGCCCACTACTGAGGTAAGACTGACTGGTCTGTAGTTCCTGCCTCCTCCCTGCTACCACTCTTGTGAGCGGGATCACATGAACCCTTCTCCAGTCTCCTGGGACCTCTCCTGTGCTCAGAGACTCACTAAACAGTTCTGCTAATGGCTCTGCTATTTCTACCTTTAGCTCCTTAAGTACCCTGGGATGTATGCCATCAGGTCCCATTGCCTTATCCACCCTGAGCTTAGCAAGCCTTGTAGGACCCTTTCTTTGTGAGAGGAGTAGTGCTCACCTCCCCGTGTCCATGATGCTGAGTCTGGGCCCTGCCCTCACTTCTCTTCAGTAAATACTGAGCAAAGTATCTATTTAGGATAGATGCCTTTACAGGGTCCTCCTCCTCACATGCCCCTTTTCTCCATTAAGCTTAGCAATACCCCCTCTGGACTTTCTCCTTTCACTAATGTATCTATAGAAAGTCTTGTCACCTTCTTTTACTGTTAGTGCGTAGTGTTTCTCAGTCTGGGACTTTGCCTGCCTTACTGCCTTCCCTGCTTCCCTTAGGGCAGTTTGGTATGCCTCCCTATCTTCATCCTGCTGTGTTCCTTATATTTCCTGAAATCAGCCTTTTGGCTCTGACCTTTCTGCTACTGTATTTGGGAACCAAGTGGTTTCCTTCTTCTTTGCACTTCCTTTTCTGTCTAACACAATGGGATGTTGCTTCAAGTATTGCATCCTTAATGCTTGCCACTTTGCCTATACCCCCTCACCTGTATTTCTTTTTGCCAGCTAGCTTAACTCTGTTGGCCATCTTATCAAAGTCAGCCTCTGAAGTCCCATATTTTTGCCTTGGAATAGGATGATTTAGATGTAGTAGCCAAATTGAACCATACCATGTGATGGTCACTGGCCCCCAGGTTACCTTCTACCTGGAGATCTGTGATCCCTTCCTGTTAGTCAGTACTAGATCTAGGATAGCCCTGTCTCTTGTGGGTTGCTGTACCAGTTGTTTGAGGCCCTCCCTGCAGGAATCCACTATGTGTCTAGTTCTGCAGATGTTCCTGCTGGTATTGACCAATCTGTATCCGCATGTTGAAGTCTCCCATTATCAGAACCTCCCTTTAGCTGTCATGTTTTGTATATGTTCTAACAGTAATGTGTCTATGTCCTCCCCTGGTCTGGGGCCTGTAGACAACCCCAGTTCTTATGGCTGTCCCATTTCCTGTTTCAGGGTGACCCACAGTTCTTCTGGCTCCTTATGTGTATTCTGAATTTCTGTAGCTTTGATATTTTCATTGACATACAGGGCCATTCCTCCCCCCCTTTTCCCTCGGTCTCTTCTGAACAATACATAGCTGTACTAGAAGTCTCCTAAGTGTGGTTACTGGTAAACCACGCCTCACCAATTGCTACTATGTCCAGTTTAGTCTCTGACATTATTGCCTGCAGGTCTGGGATCTTATTTCCCAGTCTGTGAGCATTTGTGTACATGATTTTCCATTAGCCAGATTTCAGTGTGTTAGTTGTTGGGTGAGGTTTGGCATTACTCCTGTGCGGTCGATGGGGGAGACAAGCCTTTTTCTTACCTGGTGATGCAAATGAACTGCAAACATGCTGAATCCCTGTTTGACCACTAGCTGAGGGGTGAGGGGTGTTCTTCCCATTCGACGTATGGGGTGCTGCACCCCTCTCCCCATTTGCTAGTTTAAATATTCTGCAAAGACGTCAAACTTCTGCCCCAATGCACTGACTCCCTCTTTAGTCAGATGCAGTCCATCAAATTTAAAAAATTTTCGCTCCCAGAACTGTTGCCAGTTCCCTACAAATCTGTGTCCTTTTTCCTGGCACCAGCCCTTGAGCCACGTGTTTAGCTCCCCTATCTCCCCTTCTCTGACCTTCTGTCCATCTGCTCCCCTCTTCCAGACTGGCAGGATCTCAGAGAAGGAGATGCCGAATGAAATGGATGATAGTTTGTCACCCAGCCTGGTCAGGTGTTCCTTGGTCTCCACAACTGACCGGCTGGAGAGATCATTAGTCCCTATGTGTACTAGAACATCAATGTTTTCTCCTGCTTTGTGAACAATTTTAGCAATGCGGTCAGTGTCTCTCCATGCTGATGTACCTGGGAGACATATGACCATTACCCCTGGCTGGAGATGGGTATCAACTCCCCGAATCATGGAGTCTCCTATGTTCAGAGGTTTTTTGGATTTCCTTTTTGCTTTTTTTGTTTTGGTTCCTGATTTGGGTGAGTTTTGTTGTGCTAGCTCCTGTGCTGCAGTGTCCTGCTCTGTAGTATCTTCTGCCTCTTTGTTTGATTTCAGAGATAGAGGCAGTTACCTGTTTGTAGTGTTTATATGGTTTTTGGAGGTAATATGTTGGAGGCAGAGAGTGATGGGGCGCTTGATTTGCCCCACCTAACCCCTGCCCGCAACCTCCTAGACCAACTTCCCTCTGGGTCGAGGTTTTTCTGTTGGATGCTGGGGAAATGGCGGTGGTTCTTATAATGTATTTCCTCTTGAATATGAAATTTGAGGCGTGCAATCTCTGCCCATGCTGCCCGGAGCTGAGCCCTAAGATCTCCAAAGGCCCAGCATGTAGGACAGTGTCCTAAATCCTGTAAGACTGCCCTTCTGAAAATTGTTCCACAGTACCTGCAGTTAATGATATTCATTCCAGATAAGTTGCTGGGTTTATAACCTAGTCACAGTAATTAGAAGGAAAAAAATGCAAGTAATGGTTTGATTGTGTTTTGTTTTTCTTTAACTTGTTATAACAAGTTAAATTACTAGTGCCCCTGTAAATGAGCTCACTTTGTGGAGGCCCCACTGATCCGCCCCTTCCTGCTCTGCCACAGGAAATGTCACAACTGTGGTACCCTATAAAAGGAGTGTAGTGTGGGGTGGTTGGGGATGGGGGTGGGTGGCTGGGCCCTTCCCCTGCCGAAAAAGAAGAACCACGGACGAAAGAACAAGGAGGTAAGAGCAGAAACAATCAGTCAACAACAAATGCAGTAACCCTGAACGCTTATCCTAATGTTAGATAAAACTGTAAAACCTGTAAAGCACCACCTGTAATAATTTCAGAGAAGATATACGCTGTAAGAAACACTTTGCTGCAGAGAAAAATAAAACAATGAAATGTTAGCAACAAACAGTAGCAATCCCTGTGAGTAAAAAATAAAAACAACACCACAAACTAAATCTGCTTAGCCAAAATAAGTCTTAATCCTTTTCCCTTGCTCTGGTAAGTTTCTCTACTCTGCCTTTCAAGCAGTCTTAGAAGGAAAGAGCTCAGGTGAAGCTAGGTGCCTTGGCCAGCAAATCAAGTCTTCACCATCAATGCATTAGATAGTCTGTGGTGAACCCTCCTCGCCCTTGTGGCACTGTCATTGGCAGGCATGCCATCCATGTGTTTTTGACTTTGTTTGTTCATTTCATTTTGGGGGGGGGCTACTGAAGTGCCAATGAGGCCTCCACCACAGCAGTATAGCACAGTGGTTTACGGCTCTGAGCTGCAAACCTGGAGACCTGGGTTTGAATCTCACAGCTCCCACTTGCATACTGTTTGACCCTGAGCAAGTCACTTAACTTCCTTGTGCTCCCAGATCACAGCTGTGAACAAGTTTTTAGATTAGTGTATCTCTCCTGGTTAAAAAACAAAACAAAAAACAGAGCAGACAAAGAAGGGTCACTCCAACGGGGGATAGCACAATATGTAGAAATAAGCAAAAAGGATTCAGCACTCTGTAGCAAAAAGCTGCTCATGACTGGGTAAGCTGTTTCAGACTGAAGGTACCCTAAAGACAAAGTTCCATTTGCTTCTATAATATGTTATAATTTTTTGGGGACATTTGAAATTACGAGGTTGGATGACCATCATGACCTAACACTATCACTGTCAGTGAGGTGCTGCTGCAAGTGGCATGGAACAATGCGGTCACTATGAATCTACAATCTAAATCTACCATCTTCTACCTTAATTATAGTTAGTCAGAAAACCAAATGTCAAAAACTTTCATTTCATTACAATGCATTCTAGTACAGTCCAGCACAGTTTGGTTTACTTTAAACTGATTAGTGTCCTCTATGAGATATGGCAGTCATTGGAGGACTTGACACTGCTGAGACACATGGACAGGCAGTATATGGAAGCTTTCACTGTGATTACTCAGGCTGTATCTGTCATGTGGATAAAAAGAGAGCATCAGTTTTCTGTGCTGTCAGTCTTGCATCTTTCACTAACACAGTCACACTTGTGGGGATCTTGAAAATAAAAAATGAAAAAAGTAAGGCTTCTTCATGGAATTAATAATTACTACTAATTACCTTCAAACTAGAGAAACCCATAGTTACTGCTGTATACAATATGCAAATTAAAGCAAACATTTTAAAATCTGTATTGTGCTGCACACTGACTGAAATTTTTCAGGACCATGTCTTTTTCATAAGCCGAATATTTTTATGAGTTCCTGCAGTCCTTGGATAAAGACATTATGGCTGACCCAACTGTGAATGTCCCACTGCGAGCCAGAACTATTCCCAGGCTCATAGACCAGTCAGTGCATGGCTCTTTAGCTCATGATATACAGTATACGTTTCATTCTTTGCAAAACAAAACAGAATGCAATCTAACGGAGATGTTTAAATGTTGTTCACAGATTTTAAACAACAAAAGGGAAAAACTCAAATTATGAAACAGAAGACCAAGACCTGATAGAAACATTTGGGTACCAATCTGTTAGCTATCTCATATGGAACAACAGACTCTGGAGGAGGGGATAGAACTGGTAGGGTCTACAAGAATAAAGGAAAGAAAGATTCTTAGTTACCAGGCTTCAATGAAGATGTGTGGCCCTGTCCTCACTAGGCCTGATGTGATGGTGATCTGATTTATTCTGAGACATGGCTCAGACTTGGCTCCCACAAACAAGATTGACTCCAAGTCCATCTGTAGTCCGACCGGATGCCTGCTGGGCCGACGCAGAGGTTTTTCATGACTCCCGACCCTCCACCCAGGCAAATAGTGAGCCCAGAGCCAGCCCAGCAGCAAGCACACCCCAAGTAAAAACAGTGAGGCAGTAGAAGTGGGATGAGGTAGCCAGCCGATGGTCACATCATGGGATTACCCGGTTCAGGACTCAAGATTTCCCTTCCTTTCCTGGCCAGGTCACCAGCCTGGGTGACTGCTAACCTACTCAGCAGACTTTTTTCCACTGCTCTCTTTCTCTATCTGAGTCTCTCGCTCACCAGCCATGCGTCACCATCTCTTTAGCTCCCAAATCTGACTGAGATGTTGTGACAAGTGTGTCCGATCCAAGATGGCGCTGGAAAATGCACCAGGTTGCCACACGGTCCACTTGTCGACGTCGTCACATTCCGATTGGAGGTTGCGATCGTCTCTCAACATTTCTTCTCACAGATTGGCTGGCTGGCTGCACAAAAAAAAACACAGCAGAAACTTGCGGGGGAAAAAAGGAAAAGTGATTGGTACGTTTATGCTGATTGTCAGCATGGACTACCTGTCATCACTGTCTGGAGTGTCTGGTGTTTGTGTGTCTTCTATTCTTACAGAACACAGCCAAGTGCCAGCAAGCAACGCAAGATGGCAAGATACTGTATTTTCTTTTAAAGTTGCTGGCGGCCCCGCCCCACCCCAGACACAGACAGACTAAACTTCGGAACCCCCATCCCCCCACAGCAAAGACTTTAAAAAAAGCATTATTGTTTTTTGGCCCTCCACTGTATTAAAATAAAATAAAAATTATTTTTTTAATAGATTGCGCCACAATATTGGGGGGGAAGGCACATGCCCCCTTGGGCCCTATGGGCATGACACCACTGCGTGAGGGTAAGAGTCTAACTGAATGACTGCTGAATGAAATGACTGATATTGATGGAAACTACAACAATGAAAGGTGCTGACATTTGAAGGTACTTTAAGATCAAAATGAGAGGTAAAACCCAGCCTCAGCAGGAATGGCTGGATTCTATGAGCTGGAAACACACTAAGTCTAGATTGGTATAACTGAAGCAGACTAATTTAGTAAACTAATTAAAATAACAGAACAGAAATAGTAGTGGCTGCCTTGCTAGGAAGCCAGGTAAAGGCAACTGAACAATGCAGTTGAACTGAGACATTTGCAAGTGGCCTGCTATGAACAGTAAAATGGAAAGCCTGAAATAGCACAAGCCAAGGCAGCAGAATTATGTAGGCAGGACATACTATGGAAACTAGTAAGCACATCAAAAGCTAAACAGAAAGAAATACAGGAGTTACATGAGGACAGTAGTGCAGCAGGAGTAGCTGACCGAGAGAATGAAGGAAGCACAAACTGCGCTAGAAAAGGTAGATAAAACAATATACTGACCTGGAAAGCTGCTAAAGGCACAAATCAAACAGAAACCCCAAAAGCATAAAGAGAAAGCATCAGGCAAACATGGGGAGAAAAGGAAGGGAGGCCATAGTCCCAGCAGAGCCTGAAACTGCAGCAGAGAGCAGTGCTTCTGAATGGAGCTGGAGGATGCTGGCTTAAATAGCTCAGGAAGGGGTGTGTGGCCGGTAGCTCCCTCCCTTTAAACTACAGGCATAGCATTTGTGTTCTTGAAGCATTACTGAAGTTTTATAATTTAAGTTACCTCAGCATATTGGCCCCTATGCATGAATGGTGCGGAGTGGCTATGCCCATGGATCTGGGGCAAGTAGCCACCCCTCACCAACTGCACCCACCATGCGGGATGCACAAATGGGTGGAAAGCAGCATATACACACCTGATCCCCTGGCTGCGCGATGAGCCGGGGTGGATGAGGGGTGGGCCGGCACTATGCGCCATGCACAAAGGCACATATCGCTGGCCATGGGAGTGCATAGAGAGGAGTGGGGTACACCAGGGAGACCCAGCTGTAAACCCCCTAAGTGCCCCGCACACACCCTGGGACACACCAATGGACAGGGTGGACAGCCCCACTACATGCCAGTGCCATAGCACACAGCCACCCGATGCCACCTGCCCACCCCAGCACACAGAGGCAAGTGTGGCATGGCATGCCCCCCCACTGAACCCATACCCCCTGCAGGAGCACCGACATGGGCTGGCCCCCATCTTCAACATCACATGTGACCCCCTCCCCACTACGGTGGTACAGTTGCCCCCAGGCCACCTGACATAGGCCCCCAGCCCACCACACTGCTGCGGTACCATCGGAGGGCTGGCTGCAATGCACTCCTACCACCTGCCTCAGCCCCCAGACCTCAGATATCTGAAGGGCGTGCTGCCAAGACGCACCCTGCCATGTAAGGGATCCACTGGAGGACCCATTCCGGGCATCCAACTGGAGGGGGGCGCAGGGTCATGGGTGGAGTATGTACATTTCACACACACCTATGTCCCAATCATGAATTTGGGCCCATTGTGTTTTTTGTTGTTTTATTTTACTTGCTGTTTGATTGTGTATTCATGTGCAATAATTCTACACAGTAATCATGTAGTTGTACTGAACAAAGACACCAACAGAAATGAACATTTATTTAATTCAAAATGCACAGCAGTAAAAGAGCTGTGGGAAAGGCAAACATGATTTTGGGATGCATTGGGAGGGGATCAACAGCAGAGATCAGGAGGTACTGTACAGGCTGTTGGAGTACTGTGCAAGCTAATGGAGTCCACACCTGTGGAAAGACTGCGACAAAGTAAAAATAGTGCAGCGCAGGTAACCAAAATGATCTAAGGACAAGGGGGCATGGCATATGAGAAGAGATGCAGGACTTAAACATGTACACCCTTGAGAAGAGAAGGGAAAGGGGTGACATGATAGAGATATACAAGTACCTGCACAGGGTAAATGGAGTGGACGCCAAGGAAAGTTTTTCCTATTGCTCAAATACATGGATGAGAGGAAATTAACTCAAACTGGTAGATCAGTCTAAAAACATTTTTTCATGGAAAGAGTGGTTGACAAGTGGAACAAGTTACTAGAAAAAGTGGTAAGGGCCAAATTAATAAGCAGCTTCAAGGGGTGCTGGTACAGCCATACAGGCTTAGTCGGGGGGGGGCAGAGACTGTCAGGGTAGCACTTGGGCTAGTAGAGAATAATTAGGTAGGGTGAGCAGACTGGATGGGCTGGTAGGCCTTTATCAGCTAACAATGTCTCTGTGTGTAGGTATCAATGTATAGGCCTTCCTATGTTAATAAATTTGAACCCAATTAGATTGAATTTGAATCTTTACATGAGGGAGCTCATCCTACTCAACACAGGAAAGCTGGATGGGGTAGTAAATTGGCAACAGGCAGGAGTAATGTGCAATCCGTAATAAGACAGGTGAGATTGACTGTAGGCAACCAGACAGCAGTGTTTTTTTTCAGGGGGCATCAAGAGAGTTCTGGTTCCTAATGGAGATACTGACTCTAGGCCAAAAGGTGAGAATCACAAGGGACAAAAATGAAATGCGAAAGGAAAAAAAGTTTATTTGTTTTAAGACCTCCTCCTTTTGTCTGAGCTAATTGTAAGTAAACAGAAAGACTGATTTGAAATTGGATAACATGGCAAATGGCACTAAAACAAAAATAATCACCGCAGACCAGCTCTTCACTGGAAGACTAGCAATGTACTTGTAGCTGACAGCTACTGGCTGCTTGTCTTGTCTCAAAGTGGAACAATGAGAGCTCATTGCATGCTAGCAGTCAGCAGAAACCAAAGAATCACTTTATCATTGCTGCAAAAGAGTTTCAGTTCAAACATGAACTGAACAGTAGCAGTAGTAGTAGAAAAAAATATTTATTTTTTGACAGGATGAAAACTGTTAGAATCACTATTATTAGTAGAACATTGGTTTCCCTTGATTCAGCTACAGGTACTGTCATATTTTTAATAGTTCTATTTTAAATTATGTATTCATTGTACATGTTTATTATTTGTCAGTATTTTTGAATTGTTTTAATGCCTGTCGTTTCTGTACAGCACCCTGAGCCTTCGGGGAAGGGTGCCTTATACATAAAGTTATTACTACTACGGCCCTATTTTCAAAGTTGTCCCATGTTTTGGTAGAGTACATGTGTTTCAACATTTACAGTAACAATATAAACAATTTCTACATTATTAACATTCAAAGACAACTGAAATTCATCTAAAGATAGGATAATATATTCCTGTAGGTATGCCGACGCAAGAGGTTTACTCCTCCACCTAAACACCAGCACAGCGACAGATTTTGCCTGTCTGTGGTGAGTCACTCTGCTGGTGCAAGGCAGACACTGGTGGTGCGGCTCCTGTTGTTGCCCCCCCCCCCCAGTCCAGCTTCGACTCTGAGTTTGATATCTAGAGATGGGGAGGTGGGGTGTTCGATAGAAACACACTGACATCCCTGACGGCACAATGCTGACACTTGACATTGTGTCTGTCGCTGTGCGGGATGTTGGTGTGAGCGCTGTCACAGTGCTATAGCACAACCGTTCCTGTGTGCAGTCTATTTAGCATGTGTGTGTGTCTGTGTGTGTGTGTTTTACTATATAAGAGAATTCTCTTTCTGAGGGTGAGGAACCATTGCATGATCAGATGGGTAATTCTCTATATGAATCATTTTGAGCAGTGTGCTCAGTGACACACTTTCCACTCAGTACACCACAGTGGCTAACCACGGATGACTCCTACCAGAAGAAGTGCTGACTCATTTAAGAAGCAAGTGATGTGATTGCTGTCACCACTGCTGCACATTGACTGCATACTGTTAGATGGACACGTCTCTGGCTGTCAATCTCAAACAAATCAGCAACTGCCATTCAGACAGTAGACCTTGTAGAGGATAATAAAGACAGGGTAGCTGCTATAAATGAAATACAAAGATGTTCTGCCACTCCAAATATCAGGCAGCAACACACTCGCTGTATCCAATTAACTCCGAATATTAATTGCTCCAGACAGTCGTGATCAGTAATGATGGGCACATCCCAAATGTGCAGATCAATTAAAATTCTGAATTAAGAACACTGAGTGTGTTACTGTCATCTTTCTGGAGTATCTGGCTAGCCATGCTAAAATGGCAACACTCCCATTATATTATTATTATTTTATTTAGCATTGGATCATTACAGTTTTAAGTACAAATATACTGTATGGCTCATGATCAGCTAGAAGACAGTGAAATGATGCTAGTGTGGCACGTATGGTAAAATACTTCCCTCTGGACCACATGGCTGTGGGTCTGTGTTCCACACAAGTGGCCCAGTATTCCAAGAGTGGCCCCTGCAGTAAAATCAGCATTAATGTCATTGCCCTGATGGCCCCTTTGCTATATTGAACTCTTCTTGCATAGGGAAGGGGAGGACTCTTCAGCAGAAGTGGGTAAATGAGCCTACCCAGCTGTGCTCCTGCAAACCACAGTTTGCAGGAGAATAATGGGGTTATGTTTAACTAACCCCCAACAGTCAGTTGGTATCAGTGGAATGATTTTCAGAACTTATGGGGCATATATGCCCATCACAATAGAATCTGAAAACCATTCACTGGAGAAAAATCTACATAACAAGAAAAAAATAATAAATCAATGGAGACCTCTGGCCCAGTGATTACTCAAACCTTCCGCTTTAAATCCCCTATCCCTCTCTTCTTTTTGTGAGGTAATTCTCCTTGGTGTTCTGCTTTACTTTCACCACCTCCTAGTGCAGGATGGGGAGTTTGTTAAGTACATGCCACTGGGCCCATTCTCACCTTCAACATAGCCAGACCTATCCATTTTAAATGTGAGCTGTTGGCGCAAGGCCGGATTATGTGAACAAAGCTATCATGTTATTGGCGCAATCTGGACCTGCCCCTGTTAAATATTAGGTCCCAGAAATAAAGCTCATACCCAGTGCTGACCCTACAGTATGCTACAAGGGGCCACTGCACTGAAAGCAAACTACTATAACAAGCACACAGACAATTGTAAATGTGGGTCACCATCACTTTCCTGATGCCCATACTAATCATCATAGCCAGTGTTTCAGATGATGACAAAAATATTGCACAGGACCCCTAGATCCAAAGGTCTTTGTGTATTTTATAAGGAAACCAAGCACTCAACAGGAAAAGTCAGCTGTAGACTTTGTTTCTTTCTACAAGAAAAACAGGCACTTCACATCCTTTAGAAATTAATGTAATGTATAGGACAATCAGTGAGGAGTGTCACAAATGCACTCAGCAGGTCAGGCCCTCTGTTCCCAGAGTGCCAACCTCTGAGCGCAGTATTATGGACAGGTAAGACAGGGTAACTCTCCTGTCTGCTTGTGGGTCCGAATCACCTTTGGGCTCAAGTTCTGGAGGGATTCAAACTGTGAACCTTATACTAGCGTACCCATCTGCACAGGCTCAGATAATGTGCTCTTCGGGGGGATGCCAGATATCTTTTGCTTAAGGGCATCTAACAAGGTATCCAAAATGAACCCTTAAAACCTTATAAAAGACCTTAGGTATATTCTTAACTTTTCCCAGTTTAGTAACACCATCAAGCTCTGAACAGTTTTTGTCAGTCTTAAACCTCTATACGTCACATGCAAAAAGAACTTCTAAGACACACCCAGGCAGTCTTTCAAAATAATATTTTTACTAAAATGGATCTAAATATGTAAAATATAAACACAGAACACTATATCAAAAAGCATACAATCACTTAAAAGAAAACAAAGCAAACTACAGACAAACTCCTACCAACATACAGTTAGACTTTTTCTATCTAATGTATTACCTTTCTAGTGCTTATAGTTAGATCTAGTTTCTTAAGAGCCCAAAAAGATATGTCACTAAGATCAGACACAGGTCCTAGTTTAAACTGTGTCTCTCTCACACAACCCTTCTATGGTGTCATCTAGCTCCTCCTTTTAGAATATAAAAAATGTACAAACAATGATCTTCCTGTCAGGAGATATTTTAAATACTGTGACTTCAGCAAAAACTAATTTCCCAAATTATGACAGTCTTTAATCAAGCCTTTCCTTTGATCTTGTGTGGTTTCCTGTTCCCAAGGCATCTAAGATTTTACAACTTTTCACACCATGGTGTTACAACATGTTTTTCCTCTAAGACATCATTAAAGTTTACAAGCCCTATATTCTGGCAGCTGGGTCAGTTCTAATTAAGATAGAAAAACAGGAGACCCTTAATTAAGTCTCTCTAGTCTTTTAATTACCTCCTGGTTTCAGGTCACTTGGCACTTCACTGACCTGGGGGGGCACCCATAGCACAGGATGTCTCATGTGAGACACTCACATACCACATTCTATATTACAAATATCATAGAACAGTCATAACCAGCTGGTCAAGAGTCACAGTCCTCCCCACCTAGACTGAATTTGGGGGCTCTATCCCCTGCATGGGATGAGCTTCCCAAATCAGTTCACTCCTCATACAGACGTGAAAGGCCATCAGCGTTCTGATTGGTCGCTCCAGTCCTATGTAGGATTGTCATGTCATACCTTTGCAAGGCAAGACTCCATTTTAATAGTCTACCATTAGTTTTTCCCATTTGAGTCAGCCATACCAGGGGGTTGTGGTCCATTTGTACCTCAAAATGCTGCCCATAAAAGTATGGCTCTAACTTCTTTAGGGCCCACACTATGGCAAGACTATTTTTCCACAGTTGAGTAAGCCTGCTTCCTGGGAAGTAACTTTTTACTCAGGTACACTACAGGGTGATCTTTCCCTTGGTTGGATGTCTGACTCAGTACTGCCCCAATACCCACGTCTGAGGCATCAGTCCGGACTATAAAGGATCTGCTATAGTCAGGACTTGTCAATACAGGAGCACTGCACAGTGCCTCCTTCCGTTTGGTAAAGGCTTTTTCACAGGCTGGTTCCCAGGTAATTTTCTCAGGTGTTTTTTTCTTTACCAGGTCAGACAGGGGAGCAGCCAGGGCACTATAATTGGGTACAAATATCCTATAGTACCCTGCTGTCCCTAGAACACTCCTGACCTGCTTCTGCATTTCTGGTCTGGGCCATGCCTTGATCACCTCTATTTTTACTTGGTTAGGACAGAGCTGTCCCCAGTCTACAACATGCCCAAGGTATGCCACTTCAGCCATGGCCACCTGGCACTTCTCAGCTTTGACAGAGAGCCCGGCCCTCTGTATCCTGTCCAGCACTTCCCTAAGGTGGGACAGGTGTTCTTCCCAGCTGGCACTAAAGATGGCAATGTCATCCAGGTACTCCACGGCATACTCCTCAGCAGCATTTAACACCTGGATCACCAACCTTTGGAAAGTGGATGGGGCGTTCTTCATTCCGAAAGGCATTACTTTAAATTCAAATAAGCCTATCAGAGTGATGAAGGCTGACCTCTCACTAGCTCTATTAGTTAACTCTACCTGCCAATACCCCTTTGTCAGATCAATAGTTGTAAGGTAGGTCGCCCCTCTCAACTTGTCCAGGAGTTTGTCCATCCGGGGCATCGGGTGGGTGTCTGACTTTGTGACTGCATTCAGTCCATGATAGTCCACACAGAAACAAGTAGAGCCATCTGGCTTGGGCACAAGTACTATGGGTGAGCCCCAGGGGCTGTGGGATCTCTGGATTACCCCTAAATCCAGCATTTCCTCCACCTCTCTCCTAATGTCCTTTTGGACAGCCTCTGACACCCGATATGCTGTCTGCCGTATGGGTGTCTGTGTCCTTGACTGTACATCGTGCATCGCTAAGGGGGTTAGTCCAGGCTTGGTGCTAAACAGTGGGGCAAAGTCTGCTAAAACCTCCCTTACTTCCTGGATCTTGTCTGGGGCCAGCTGGGGAGACAATTTAACTGCCTCCACAGAGGACTCCCACTTGCTTTCTTTCAGCAAGTCCAGAAGGGGGACTCCATCATCCTTTCCCTCTCCAGGACTACATACTGTGAACACCATGTCAGCCCTATTAGCATATGGCTTCATCATGTTGTCATGGTACATTCTTTCTATCGGTCTTCTGTCAGGTAACTCTGACATAGTTCACGTCATTTACCTTCCTAACTACTTTGTATGGTCCTGCCCACTCAGCCTGCCATGACTTCCTGACCCACCATGTATGAGTGAGCTCTGGCTCTGTGGTCATAAAACACATTTTGTTTCTATTTCCATATTCTCACTCTAGGTCCAGAGGTCACAAAAATATATAATTGATATTTACCACCATATATACTCACAAGTGTTGGATAAATACATTTGTCTCACTGCTCACTGCTTTACAGTGGGATAAATGATTTATTTAAACTGATTAGTGTCCATGCATGTTGCATAAATATTTATTTATTTAATTTTTGTTAACTGGGCAAGTACAGTAGACAAATAAATGCCTATTTTCAGACATGACCCAGGGGGTTACAAAAGGTTAAAGTCAACAATAAGCTCTTACAATACAAAAGGTATTTTGAAAAAAGAGTAATCAGAATATATATATATAGAATACATGACACTAAAGTACTTGGCAAACTAATAAATATGTATAGAATATCTGATAGGTAACTGTCAGATATGGGGAAATATCATCATCGGGTTTCAAACAAGCTATAAAGCCATGGGCCTGAAGTGTGAGTGGCCTTTATGTTTGTTTCACCTGAAATGGTGATATTTCATGAATATCTAAGACTTACTATCACGTTTTATATACTGCATACATCTGGTCTGTTTGGCTTTAAGAAAAAAGTGTGCTGGTTTGGCTTTAAGAAGACACATGCTGGTTTGGACTGCATAGTTTTGTCCCTTTCAGGTTTCTATAGTGTAATCCCTATAAAAGGAGAGGTGGTTCCAGCATTTGTCCCTTTAGTTTTCTTAAGGATTGCAGCATGGGAGGGAGCAGCTACAATGTTTGGGGCATACCTCTCAACTGTCCCGGATTTTCCAGGACTTCTCACATTTAGACTCCCTGTCCCAAAGTCCCAACTTAATTGGCAAGGCAAGGCAATGCAATTTTATTTCTGAGGCGCCCACTCCTGGAGGCTCTGGGTGCCGTCCATATAAACAAAGATGCAAAATACATAAATAACGTTTATGCAGTAGTAAAAACTTCAAAACAGTGTTTTTAAAAGTCTAAATATAAAATGTAAATAACAGAGGGTACTGGGGAGAAGCCTAGCAGAAAAGATGAGCCTTTAGCCTCTGCTTAAACACACCAATTGAAGAGGGGCCTCCTGGACTGCAGCTGGAAGCATGTTCCACAGGGTCAGCCCAGAGACACTAAATGCTCGATCACCAGAAGTCTTGAGCCAAACCCTGGGAACATCCAGGAGGCCCCTCAAAATGGAGCGGAGGGAGCAGGCAGAGGTCACAGGTGACAGGACCTCAGACAGGTAGCTAGGACCCATCCCATATAGGGCCTTATAGGTGAGCAAGCCCACCTTGAAAAGGACCCTCCACCTGACCAGCAGCCAATGCAGAACATGCAAAACTGGGGTCACATGGCACAACTGAGATTGTTCTGCCAGAAACTGGGCTGCTGCATTCTGCATCAACTGCAGCCTGTGGAGGGTCCCCCCCCACACAACCCTGAAGTAAATTGCATTACAGTAGCCAAGTATGGAGGTCACAAAGGCATGTATTAGGTTTGTCAGATCTTTGGGTGGAACAAGGGACTTGATCCTGGCGATGTTCCGTAAGTGGTAACAACCACTCTTCACAACAGACACCTGATCTTTGAAGGTCAGTTTGCTGTCCAGGATCACACCTAAATTTTGCACCTTCAGGGAAACAACCAATGGAGCAGACCCTAGAAAAATACTAGAGTCTGCTCCAGGTAGCAACCCATCACGTCCGCGACGCGGCTCGACCACCAGCACCTCTGTCTTGTCTGGGTTGAGTTGCAGCCAGCTGGAAGCCATCTAATCATTGATTTTGGCCAGACAGATGTTAAGCATATCAACCACACCAGATGTCCTGGGGCAAATGACAAATACAGTTGGGTGTCATCTGCATAGCAGTGAAACTCCACACTGTACCGTTGAATGATCTCACCCAGGGGCAGCATATAAACAGCGAACAGCATCGGCGACAAGATCAAGCGCTGTGGAACTCCACAAGACAGAGGCATTGGGGAGGAGAAGAAATTCCCCATCACTACCCGCTGCACCCTGTGTGAGAGATAGGATTCAAACCATCTGATGAGAACCCCGGCGAGTCCACAAAATTCACAGAGCTGATCGAGAAGCACAATGTGGCCCATGGTGTCAAAAGCTGAAGAGAGATCGAGGAGAACAAGAACTGACCTGTCTCCTCTATCTCTAGCTGAGTAAGTCATATTGCTTCTGTTATGGATTTTTAGAATGCCACTGTAAGTTAGCAGACCTGTTTAACCCTTAAACTACCAACAGAGTTAGCATGTATATGAATTCTGGACTGACATATCAAGTCAACAACACAGCAAGGGTTAAACTGGCCAAAGCAGACAAAAGCAGTCTGTAGGAGACAGCCCTCCCCTGGCATTCCACAGGCCTATCTGTTTCTGTAATGAGACTGAGAGAAAGAGAGAGAGGAAGACACACACACACGCACACACACACACACACACACACACACTGCATTCCAATACAGTGTATTTCTGTTCAGTTAAGTCTGGAAATAAATAACACCAGTGCCTTAAAAGCCTGGAAATTAACTTAACACTGGATCCTAAAGAAAATGATTTCTCTAGCAGTGCCCATGTTACACTTTAGTTTCAAGTAGGAAAATGAACAAAAATGTCAACAAAAAGAAGATGCAAAACATGTGCCTGTGTTTTTTTATTGTGCAATTTAGTAGTATGCAACTGAATTTGACATTTAAAAAGCAGAAACTAAAGGGATTTTACATATGTTGTAGTATACTACATCATGTGGTGTATATGTCATGCAATGGCATGGTACCACGTTGAAAAAAATATGGTGTCCCTCATTTTGGTCATTTTTCCCTGGTTTTTGAGAGAAATGTCCCTGATTTTGGTCCTAGCAGGTTGAGAGGCACGATTTGGACACTTTTTTACACAGTTTAACTTTGATTTCCTTGTGTGGCTGTTAGTTTGGCAAGTGATGTGGAGTTAGCAGTAAACGGAGGGGATGAGTCTGTTGCTCAGGGACACTGTTTTTACACAATTTAACTTTGATTTCTGTAGTTTGCCAAATGATATGGGGACAGAAGTTAAAGGGGGACTGAGTTTGTTGCTTAAAGGCACATTTCTTACAGTTTAACTTTGATTTTCATGTGTGGCTTTTAGTTTGGCAAGTGACATGGAAGCAGCAGCAAAAGTGGTTGGTGAAGATTGGGGGAAGGGATGTTTTGTTTTTTTGCAGAGGCTGTAGTTGCAGAGGCTTTGAGGGCTTTTCCATAAGAAACTTTATAATACTGCAGTGTTATTCCATGGCTTACATTTGCATGGTTTATTCATGTTATATAGTCACATGATACATGTTACACTGCAGTATATATACAGTATTATTTATACTATTTATGTATGATTTATGTTTACAATATGCTTTCAAACCTCAGCTAGTTTGTTGACATTATTTTTTATAGGGTACAGGGTGTTAATTATGTGATTAGGTGATTGTTTTATTAGTTATGTGTTAATTGGGTGTAATTGGTTAGATTAGTTGCAACTTTTATATATATTGTAGCTAGGTGGTTATTATAAATGTTACTAGTGTTGGTATGTAGGGGTAGTTACACATGTTAATAGTTCTGTAATAACATTTATGAAATGGGTAGGGAAAATCCTGCATCCTGATTGGTCATTAGCCATGCATTGCAAGTGTCTAATTCATGGCTAAACACAAGTCCTCTTATGCAGGACACAGGTCAATAAATAAATCCTTGAGCCCTTGTTTAGAATGTAAAAAAAAAAAAAAAAAACCTATTTCGGCCACTATTTTTCCCATTGACTGAGCACATAGACTTCCAAGCTGACAGTTTGTAGTTCAAAGCGAGAAAAGAATATAAGCAAGGCAGTAAACTGTTCTGGTGTACTAGTATATACAAAAGAATTTGTTTTGTCAAAGCTAAATTTTGAAAGGTGTACAATGTTGTACATAACCCACAATCGTGATCATGATCCCTACAATGCCTGCCACTGCCTATTCCTCCTATTCCCTCCCCGCCTCTAAGTCCCTTGCTCTTTCACTGGACAAGGCTGCACATGGCATGGCATTGCATTAAATGAAAGTACTCTCATTTAGTAAGAAAATCCATGTAACTCATTGTACACTTTCCTCTCCCTAATGTCATCAGATGGTCTGCTTCTTGGCCGCACCCCTGCTCTGTCTCTATGCTGTTTTGCTCTCGGCATTACCCCTGTGTCTCTCCCTCACTCCCTTGCTAGACAAGGATGCATATCTAAAAATAAATGTTACTATGCACTCATATCTGGCGGGGTAAAACCAGTACAGAAAATTAAAGTTTTCAACGTGATCTAGTTTTTTCTCCAATGCTGTTGGACGAGTCTCTTCTTGGCTGCATTTCCCCTCTGTCTGAATGCCGCTTTGTTCGCAGCACTCCCCCTCTCCATATGTCTCTTTCTCTTCCTCACCGGGCAATGCTGCAAATGTCCAAAAATATTTATGACGAATTCACATTTAGTTGGGTAATCCTGCTCACTGCTGAATTAATCTTTTAAATGTCTGAAATATTTAACTGGTACAATACTTTAGAGAATTTCAGTAAATTAGTATTCTAACTGGAGTCTGCTTCAGTCACAGCTCCAGTTTCTTGGCTGGCTCACTTGCTCAAATAACCTATCAGGAGGTGTAGCATAGTCATGCTGACAAGTAACCAAATCACCAAAGTAGATAATCATTTAAACTGCATAGGGTTGCCACAGTAGGGCAAGAAACTAAATAGCAAAACAAAAGCAAATACAGGCAGATGAGTTATTTTACATTAAAAGTGCAGTAATGATTTTATATTTCTACTATTTTAACCTAAAAAAATTGAATTTTTTCCATCCGTATATAATAAACAGTCCCATTTTATAAGTACAGTAAGACACTCCAGGGATGTGCATTAGACATTTCTGATGCACACCCCCTTGTGTCTTATTTTTGACATATTTTTTGTCCACACTTCTAATAGAGTTTTAATAGAGTGTTAATTAAAATGTAACAGAGTGTTGCAATTATGTAATGTAAGTTAATTATCAACAGATATGGGGAAACATCTGATAGTTTTTATAATGGGAAAAAGTCCCAACCATGCAAAAAAAAAAAAAAAAATATATATATATATATATATATATATATATATATTATGGTGGCATGGTAGTGCCACTATAGTTAGGGTTGAGTACCTCATTTAAGGTTAAATCTCAAATTTTGCACCTTAATCACTTTGCAACCATATGCCAGATTTGCTTGAAATTTAGAATACACGGTCTGGTACCATAGAACTCTGGATCTGGCAAGTTGCATTATGGTCAGATGTACAGTTGCAGAGCAACAGTGCACCAAAAAATGCATAAATTATGTCTTTGCTCACGTCTACAGCCTGCATGATTTGTGCGATTGGTCCAAAACCTTCCGGGAGCATGCAGCCAGGCACACCAATGTGCCTTTCAAAGATTTCGTGAAAAAATATTAAACGCTTCAAAAGTTATTTAAAAAACACTTTAATCCCATTATAGTCTATGGGAAAAGTTAATAACCAATGCAACACTTTCGCAAATGCAGTTTTTACTAGCACAAATGACCCTTTTACTTTCATGAGTCAGCAATTTGTTTTCTGCTACAGCTTAGAAAAATACTTGGCATTTAAATTTGGGACCCTCTAGGGACACAATTCTTGTTGTGTTCACCTAGTCAAGTCCTGAGGATGCTAGCCATGTCTTTCTTGGGGGGTAAAACGTCCCAGAAAATTTTTGTAAAAGTAAGCGTCACAGAAATCGTTACAAATGTGACACTTTCATGATTTTTTTTGCGAAAGTGTTGTGATTTGCGAAAGTAATTTCTGAAAGTATGGCCAAAATAATAGGAAATCTTTGCCACCCTGCTGCAAAACAACAGTTTGGTCTTTTGGGCTGAAATTTGCAGGGAATAAGCCAACAACCCACAGATGTGCCTTTTGGTGGTTTGGTGACAAAATATTGCTGGGCTGCAAAGTTACGGCACTCCAAAGTTGACGATTTCTCCCATAAAATAACACCCTCTACCCCGCCTGACCCCTGGGGGGGAGCTGCTGCACAACCCCTTTGTGTATGCCTATCTGTACCCTTCTCCAGTATAGTACTTACTTCCACTCCCTTGTTGTGCGCTTATTATATATTGTCATTTTTATCTGTCAGTGTATTATCATGAACTGCCGTTGAGTTGTGTTCAGTCTATAGACGTATTAGAATTCGTTGACTCCCTACATTGCTTTGTATACTATAACTTGTCTGCTTGCATTGCCTTGCTTGAGCTTGACCTGTACCTCCCCACCTATGTAGAGCCTGCGGCTCCTGACTGTAATCCTTGACTTTGTATTCTATTTCCTTGACTTGTATTTTGTTTTCTGTATGCTCTGTAACTCTCCTGGGTCGCACTTGAAAAAGGGCACTTGGTTGTCTAGCGTGCTTACCAGGTTAACAAAAGCAAATAAATAAATAAATAAATTATGGTGCCTGCCGTGCCTTTCGGGTCCCGTATCGCAAAAACGGTTCGAGATACAGACTTTTTGTTGCACAAATGCTTAGCCTCTATTGGGGGGCTAAGTACAAAACTAGCCTGGAAAGTCATAAATAATGTGAGATAAAAATTTTTTTATGTCGTATGCTTCCTGAGATATAAGCAATTTAGTATTCCAAGTGCTCATTTTCCGGTCCGAGGGACATTATTATGCCCATAGTGTTCGTATTCACTGTGCTTCTGAATGAACCTTTTCTAGACACAAAGCGTGTGTGCTTGTGTTACTGTTACAGTTAGCGTTTGCGTTTACGTTTCTGCTTGTGTTTCCATTACTGTTTGCACTAGCGTTTACGTCACCATTTGCATTACTGTTTGTGTTTGTGCTAACGTTTGCATTTGCATTAACATTTCTGTCAGCGTTAGCATTACCGTTACTGCTTCACTTTGCATTTCCATCAACATTAGCATTATGGTTAGAGTTACCGTTGGCATTTACATTTGTGCTTGCATTTCCGTTACTGTTTGTGTTAGCATTTCCATCTTCATCCCCATTAGCATTACCGTTACCGTTTGCGTTAGTGTTTACGTTTGTGTCACTGTCACTGTTACCGTTACCACTTTGCGTTGCGTTTCCATCAATGTTAGTGTTACGGTTAGCGTTACCATTTGCATTTACATTTGCATTTGTATTTCCGTTACCATTTACTTTAGCATTTCTGTCTGCATCACCGTTACCATTTGCATTTGTGTTTGCGCTACCATTTGCGTTTCCATTTATGTTTGTGTCACCGTTACCTTTACCACTTCGCTTTACGTTTCCATCAATGTTAGCATTACGATTAGCGTTACCATTTGCATTTGCATTACTGTTTGTGTTATCATTTGTGTTTGCTTTACTGTTTGCGTTAACGTTTACGTTTGCATTACCATCACTGTTACCAATACCACTTCACTTTGCATTTCCATCAACGTTAGTGTTACAGTTAGCGTTACTATTTGCATTTACATTTGTGCTTGCATTTCCATTACCGTTTGCCTTAGCGTTTATATTTGCGTCACTGTTACTGTTTGCGTTACCATTTGCATTTACGTTTGTGTCACCATTACTGTTACCACTTCACTTTGGGTTTCTGTCAATGTTAGTGTAGTGGTTAGTGTTATCATTTGTGTTTACATTTGTGCTTGCGTTTCCACTACCATTTGCGTTAGTGTTTCCGTTTACGTCATCATTACTGTTACCATTTGTGTTTCCATTTGAGCTTGCGTTTGTGTTACCATTTTTGTTTACATTTGCGTCACCGTTAGCGTTACCATTACCGCTTTGCTTTGCATTTCTGTCAATGTTTGCATTATGGTTATTGTTACTGTTTGTGTTTACGTTTGTGCTTGTGTTTCTGTTACCATTTGCATTACTGTTTCCATTTGCATCACCTTTACTGTTACCGTTTGCATTTGTGCTTGCGTTTGTGTTACCATTTGCACTTACATTTGCGTCACCGTTACTGTTACCACTTTGCTTTGCATTTCCGTTAACATTATGTTTGCGTTTGCATTTCTGTTACCATTTGTGTTACTGTTTCCGTTTGTGTCACTATTACTGTTACCATTTCCATTTGCATTTGCACTTGCATTTGCGATACCGTTTGTGTTACGGTTTGCATTTGCACTTGTGTTTCCGTTACTGTTTGTGTTTCCATTTACGTTTGTGTCACTGCTACTGTTACTGTTAGCGTTTGCAGTTATGTTAAGGTTACCATTACTGTTTCCTCTCGTATTTGCATGTGCGTCACTGTTACCATTACCGTTTGCGTTTGCATTATCATTTGCATTACCAGTTGCATTTGCATTTCTGTTTGCGTTACCGTAACAGTTAGTGTTTGCATTTGTGTTCATGTTTGTGTTAGTGTTACAGTTACCATTAGTGATTGCATTTCAGTCTGTTACCATTACTCTTAGCATTACTGTTATGGTTATTACACAGACATGGCAGCATGGTGGGAGTTACCACTTACCTCACACCATGCCAGCAACCTGACTAGAGAAACCAGCTTGGGTTGCCAGGAACTGGTGGTGAGTGGCAGGGAGAGGATTGAGCAGTCACCAGGCAGCTCTCCTCTCCTGGACAGGGGTGGTATGCCTTCCCAGCTCTTGGGTGCCACCAGCTGGAGACCTGGTTGCAGCACTGAAGCTTAGGGGACAGATGGGCATCGGGGAGAGTGGAAGGAGGTAGCAGTTGTGGAATGCATGCTCAACTCCATGTGCATGGGCTTCCATGCTGTACTGTGGCTTTGGGCTGGGAGGGAGAAAAATCAAGTGCAAAAAGAAGGGATTAGGGCTCCATTACACCTCACCTGAGGTTCTATGACTCACTCTGCCACTCCAGTTGGGGGAATTCTGAATAAGAGGCACCAAGGGTAGGATGGCCCTTCCCCTCCTGGCCCCACCATTGGGGACACTCTGTGAGGAAACTGTCCACTGACATGTGGAGGGGAAAAGGATGGTCAGTGGTACCAGAGGATAAGGTTGAACAGCCACCTGGTCAGTCCTGGAGAGATAAAAATGTTTATAAACAAAAAAGGGGGTAGCAGTTTTTCAGTTACACAGCTGCATATAGAAAACCATGCACCATGGGACTTCTGCCTGCAGAAGCACAAGTCCCATGCGGCATGAAACCACATGTACTCATGCATGCTATGGGACATACATACACACACAGATGTGTCTGCTTAAGCACAAGCCCTTGTGGAGCTTGTGCTTATGCAGCCTGCAGATACAAATCCACAATGGTACTATATTTGTGTAATCTGGAAACAGTTGTATATTGTTTGTCTTACCTGATGATGGTTGTCCGTGGTTGCTTGTGTGGTCTTATTATTTTGCTGCTTTGGGGTGGGAGTGGGAAGTTAGTAAGTAAGTAATACTTTATTTATATTTTGGCACCCAGTCCCGGAGGCTCTGGGTGCCATTACAATCAAAGGCAGGGTTCAGACAGTACAACAAAATTATTACAATTGCTAAAACCAAGTATATATAAAATCACTTATAAATTATTATAAAATACTTTCTTAAAAAGATTTGGAAGTGCTAACACCGCATTTCCCTTACTTCTGTGGCATTAAGTTTAACCCTAACTGGTGCATTAATACAGTTTTTTTTTCTAAAGAATTTATTTTCTTTTCAAGATAGTGGAATTGTATCCTCATTCATGCAGTTCCCTTCTTGCCCTGCATGAACAGGTGCAGATGCGCCAGGCCCTCTGGGCCATGTCTCCAGAAAGGGGTCTGTCCATCTGCAGAAGAGCAGGGCCTTCTGGGCCCTGCAGTTCCATGCAGCAACAGATGTCAAGAATTAATGGGGTTGTCTACTGGGCTGTGGAAGCACAAGGCCCTCTGAGCCTTGCACATCTATGTGGCTGTAGATACAAAAGCACAGGATAAACAGTTCCATCTCTCAGCCAAAACACAGGGGTCTCTGGCACCCATGGGTGCAGAAGTACGGGCCCTATGCCAAGAGCAGAGTTCTTGTCACTATATGGTACTTGGGTCTGTGCGGGCAACCCTGCACCTTCCCTTCCCAGACTTGGGGGCAGTGTCACATCATCCCCCAGCCTTGACCCATCCAGCTGGCTCACTAGTGTCACCCCCGAATTCAGTTCACTGGCATGGGATCACAAAGCACTATCCACTGGGATCAAGGCTGGCATGACACTCAATGGTTCTTAATAATTATTAAGTTTTGACCCCAAATTTTTAAGATAGTTGTTTTATGACTCCACCTTATAAACATAACATGTGGCATTTATAGTATAGTGGTCAAAATGTCATCTTGCACCACAAGTGTGAAAACACGTTTCATCTAGAGCTTAACAAATGTCACCTGTCAAGTTTATGAAGTGGTTTGAAAAAATGGCTATGTTGGAAGTTTGGAGTCAACATTTTGAAAATGATCAAAGTTATGTGTGAAGTTTACTGTATGGAAATGTTATTCTTTAAGTGATCTTGAAATTGTATATTTTTTATACTTATTTCCAAATTATTTTTATACATTGTACTTTGTATCTGTTCTCTTCACCCACCTCCCCTCCAGGATGCACCTGGAAATGAGTTGAAACCAGCTCAGTATGACTTTCCTGGTATCACTTTTGAAATAAATAAAGTAAACATTGGACTATTTCAATGTTCACTCCTAACTTGGTCATTTTACCATATTTTGCACCAAATTTTCAACATAGTCTTCTTATGATACCCCCTCATGAACCTGGTAGGTGAAAATATTCAAATCCCACATGAAACGTGATTTCGTGCAGTGACTGCAAAATCATTTTTCAGCATTTATTTGAAAAACCTCAACTGCTTGTATATGAGGCTGGGTCCCGTAAAGGCCATGTTGAAAGTCTGGTGGAAAAATATTGAACATTAGCAAAGTTATAATTAAATATTGAACTATTTCAATGTTTACTCATAACTTGGTCATTTTCCCATATTTTTGCACCAAATTTTCAACATAACTTTCTTATGACCCAACCTCATGAATCCAGCAGGAGACAATTTTCAAATCCCACCTAAAAGGTGACTTTGGGCAGTGACCACTCACATCATCTTTCAGGATGGATTTAAAAAATGTCATCTACTTCGTTCATGGGGTGGCATTCCAAAAAAGCAATGTTGAAAATTTGGTGTAAAAATATTGAAAAATGGCAAAGTTATGAGTAAAAGTTCAAAACCCTTTAAATACATTTAACCTGACTTACTTGATTTTCTGATATCATAGTTGCCGGTTCCAGCAGCAAGACATGTTTTTGATTGATCAGAGGATCTACATAATGAGACATGTTTAGGTGAGTGAGGGTGTGCATGTTGGGGGTGGTGGTGGTTTTTGAGTGGGGGTTGGTGGGGTGTGGGGTGTGGGGGTCGGATTGGCAAGGAACCATTTTCAACGAGGGATGGTTTTCTTTTTTTACAGCTGGACCTAGCCATCTCAGGGGGCTGGGCAGCCTAGTGCCAGAATACTCTTCAATGGCACCAGGGGGTTGGTACCCCACTGCCACCAGTTATATATTGGGGTATGGGAGAATGCTCTTGAAAGCAGTGGGGGTACAATACAGCAGTATCTGGGGTAGGCACCCTGGACCACTTCATAGGATACATATTTAGATAAATAGATAGCTAGATTATTACACACCCTGCTCGAACTGTGCTACACTTTTTTTTAATACTCTATTTTCTTGGCAGAGTCACTGTCATTCTTCAGCTCTAGTCATGGCCCTCAGGACTTCCACCATCTTCCATAGCCACGTAATCCCTCTGTTACCCTCAGCTTACCCCCTGAAGAGTGGGGCCATGGCAATGGTCCCCAATCCATGCCACGGGACTAGTGACTGGTTGGGGAATGTGGCGATGATGGCTAATCTAAGCTCTGAGGAGGGCTTCACTTAGACAAAGCACCTCCGCCAGGAGTCCTCAGTGCACCGGGCACTTCCCAACCCTCCTCCAGAGAAGGACAGCCATCCATGGGATGCTTCATCCTTCTCCCCCCGGTCGGCCCTCCAATGACTCAGGTCCATTCCTGAACCCGGGTCGCCGGCATCGCAAGTGGAAATCCAACCACTGCGCCGGCAGGCCAGCCCATGCTACACTTTTCTGATGATTCCTTTTTTACCAGGAGCTTAGTTGGGACCAAAGGCAGGCAATCTTTTGCTTTTTTAATAAAGCCACCACTCCCCACCATGAACCACTGCATTACATATTGGTGAAAGACAAGGAAGGGCTAATTGAGCCTGGAGGGAATTAACAATTAAAAAAAATACATATGTATATATATATATATATATATATATATATATATATATATATAGAGAGAGATAGAGAGATTGCTGGGTCACTGCTGGCATTCAAGCTGGCAGCATGTCTCCATCTGCGACTGCAGATGTTAGGAAGTCCTGCTGCTCTCATACACAGAACATGGGTGAATGGCTTCTCTTGCTAAACTGGGCACCCTGGATTTTGGGATGCTCAGAGAAGGCTTTTCTGGCATTATTCTTAAAAACAAATACCAGAATCTAACTAAATGGGTCCTGTTTACCAAGGTTAAGGTGTTTTGTGTTTCGAAAATACGTCATTTTTATTTGTATTCAATTATATTTGTTTTAAAAACAAGATGCCAGCCATTATGATCAAGATTTATTTCTCACAACTGATAATTTGCGATAAACTCTCATGAATAATGTGTTTTATTGTTCGTTTCAGAGGCTTATACAAAAACCCTACTGAGCATGCTCAGAAACAATTTTTAAATCCTTATGGCTGTAGAACCATTTAATATTTCTTCATGAAACCTTTGACAGCCACTACCTCAGCACAGGCCCCTTCTATCCTGAATGTTTCATGAAAAAATTCCATACCATTTAAGCTGTGTATGAGAGCAAAAAAAAAAAAAAATTGGTAGTTAGTATAGGAAAAACAATGCACTTCACTAAAATTGATGTGCAGTATCTCAGAAACCATGCAAGATGCCATCATGAAACTTTTAGTGCCTTGAAATCCTGCCAGTCAGACTATCCATGCAACATTTAGCACGGGGTCATATTGTCGCAAGACATTATGCTGCATGGCAAAATTGCACTGCCAATATAGCGCGATCGTTGCCCTGCAGCATAAGTCTTTTTTCTGTTGGGGGCTCCAACCCCTACACCCCCATTATGGTGGGCTGTGCCCTTGAAGCCCCCCCACTAAGGATTCTCAACTCGGGGGGGGTTACCTCGGGGAGCGCATAATGTTGTGAAAAAATAGAATGTCTGGGACAGGGAATCGAACACGCTCCGAGACGCAGCGCCTGGGTTCCTGCTCCTGTGGCTCAGCAGCTGCTTGGCAGAGGGCTTATCCTCTGTCTGGGATTGTGTGAATGATGCAATACCACGTACAGCAGTGTACACGGTATTGCACCAGTCACTGTCATGGACAGTACTGTTACAGGTTAGCTATAATGTTGTACACTATTAAGCGTACAACATTATGACCCGGTAGGCAATATTTTGAGCTATTTCATTGAACTCCACCAAGATTATTAAAGTGCGAAAATTGGGCTTTAACATTAAGGACCTTACTCAACTCTAACTATACTGTCTCTCTCTCTCTCTCTCTCTCTCTCTATCCTTCTTTCCCTCTCTCTCTCTCTATATATATATACTGTATATATATATATATATATATATATTCTCTTGCAAAAAAATGTGTTATTGCATCAGTTAAGGTTCAGAATAAAGCAACAAAAGTAGGGAAATGTGATGTTAGGATTTCCAACCCTAACACCCCTGTCCCACCGCTGAAGTGAATGAGGGGTTGAGTCTTCCTTGGGGTTGTCAACCCTGTTCTGTGCACTCATGAAACTTACACACCTGTCTCCAGCACATCTCAGCTTTTCTGTTACTTCAGTGGGGTGAGTGTTAGGGTTGACAACCCCAATGAAGACTCCACCCCTACATAAATACATAGACACTGTCTTCAGATAAGGGGCTATGGCCCACCCAGTCTGCCCATTTGAGCTTGTACGTTCAGTTTATGTTTTCCTAGAAGTCTGTTGCCCCTTACCCCTGACCTCCAGAATTCCCTTATGTCTATCCCATGTATTCTTAAATCCCATGATTGTTTCAGCATTCACTACTTCCTCTGGTAGGGTGTTCCACTTGTCCACCACCCTTTCCTTGTAGAAATTTTTCCTCAGATTTCCTCTGAATTTCCCTCCCTCCAATGTCATCACATGCCCTCTAGTCCTGAACATCTTTTTCACTGGAAAATAGTGTATTCCTGCACCCTGTTCCTCCCTGTAAGGTACCTGTATGTCTCTATCATATCCCCTTATTCACTTCAGGAGTGGGGCAGGGGTGTTAGGGTTAGAAATCCTATCATCACATTTCCCTACTTTTGTCACTTTATCCTGAACCCTAACTGATGCATTGACGCAGTTTTTTGCAAAGAATTTCCTTACCTTTTGAGATAGTTTAATCAAATCCTTACTTGCCTGTGGGAGCTCAGGGACCAGGGCCCTCTGCTCCCATCCTTCTATAAATGCATATATGTATATTGCACAACAGTGCTAAAAATAAGTAGGAGGATAATCTCCATATGTGTTTTATACTCTGTTAATGCTTGAGACAAGCAATGCTGTTTTCTATGTGTTCCTTATTATTGATTTTAACTTTTACTTTGCAGTTCAGTTTAACCTCTAGTTTTGAAAATGCAGTACTTGAACTGTTCCAAAATGAGCTCTAAATAAAAAGTGAATGTTTTATTTATCTTAAGAATATCTGGTTATAGTATCCCAGCACCAGCTGTCTCCCTGCTGACAGAAGTGTTTGGACCCATGGCAGGTCCATCCTTACATACCATAATAAGATATTTGCATATTTCTCTGGCATCAGAAAACATTGCTAGGATACCAGTGTTGCTAGGAAGTAACGCTTGCTCAGTTAGGGGCTGCAGCTATGTTGTTAGATTCTATGGAGACTGTCACATGTGTGCTTATACTTTTCATGTTCCGTCTGAAGCTAAGCTCTAGTGGAGGAAAAACTTATAAAGTTTAACATGTTATGGCTCCTTGGAAACAGGGTCTGGCCAGAGCCAATATGGCTGTGGCAAGCTTGAAGAAGCTCCTAGGAATGAGTGCCACTGAATGAATCCCCAAGATAGCGGCAGTGATGAAACTGCGCATGCATGGCACTCGTGTATGCGCAGTTGTGTTGAGTAGCATTCTGTCATTACCAAGATGGCAGCACTGTTGGAACTGCACATATGCGCACAGCATGCATGCACAGTTCTCGTCCGGAATTTGGAAGTAGTGGTCAAAATCATGTGGCTGTAGCTCTGTAGCGAGAGTGACCATGGTGGACTGTTTCAAGCTTTTTTGGAGTTTCTGAGGGATACTTCTGAAACTTCAATGGAAGTGTACCAAGGTCGCTCGTTTTCATAGCAATCACAAAATGGCTGCAGGCTCCTCCCACAGCTGTAAAAATTAGAGTGTATAATTTTAAACAGTGTGTAAACATGTCTCGATTATCACAAAGCCCTGTAGCTTTACTGTGATATAATATATTTATTCTGTTGCTTTCATGACTTCTTATAATAAGGACTAAATGTTTTATCTTAAGCATTAATTCTAATTCCTGATGGTTTCAAAAATAGATTTACACCAGCTGTTTGTTGGAAAGAAGCAATCGCTAGGACAGTGACTGCAGTATTGTGTACTGTAGTCATGGAGATATTTGGTGCATGCTCACAAAGGGCCCTATACACTAATGGGGCAGAGTGACTATGTGCGCGTATCTGGGGAGTGCAACCACTCCACACCCTATGCACCCCCCCACACAGGATGCTCTAAGGGGGGGGCATGCAGCACTTATGTACCCAGTCTCCTGGCCACACAAGGAGCAACGTGCCGGAGGCGGGCTGGTGCTACATGCCATGCACTAAGGCACGTAGTGCTGACCCCAGGGGCACAAAGGGGAAGCAGGGTATGCCAGGGAGGACCCTGCTGTAAACCCCCTATGTGCACCATGCACAGCCTTCCATGTAGGGAACAGCTTGCTGACCCTCCAGGGCCACAGGAAACAGCCACCTGTTGCCGCCCCCCCTCCCCAGTGGCACCGCATGTCAACCCCCCCTCCCCGCTACTGGTGGTAATGTTTCCCCCATGCCAACAGACATGCCTCCCCATCCCACTGCACCACTTTGGTGCCATCAGAGAGGGCCGGTGGCATTGCCCTCATACTACCTGCCAGCCCTTGGACATCCACAGGGTGTGCTGCCAACGCATGCCCCGCTGTGCAAGTGATCCACTGTTGGACCCATGCCAGGCATTTGATTGGATGCCCGGCTGGGTCCACATCTCTGCCCGCACCCACCCTGCGTGGACCTGCACACTGGGGGGGGCATGGACAGGTGGCGAATGGTGGTGAATTCAACCACTGTGCACTTGTCCCTAGGTGTGCAGCTCCATGAGTGGGGTACACGCTTGTTGCGTGTGCGTACCCCCAATTGGTGCATAGGGCCTATTGCTTGATAATGAATAAACTCTGTTCTGAGGCAGTTTGTTTAGGATACAAGAACATTATGTACATTGTGAGCTATTAAAACATCCATGGAACCATATATCTGAATCCATAATCCTCAGTTCAAGCAGTCATATGTGAGTAGATGAATCTCATAGTGTCAAACTGTGACTCATTTGGTTTCGAGCATTATCACACCAAAGCCGTACTTGATTCATTCTGTCATGCATAGTCAATTTATTCCCATTTTAAATTTAACTTGTAACTTTATCTTACTCTGATATACTGGAAAACTCCAGCTAATGGTTGCAAAAAAATATTTTAGGACATTTAACTTATTATAGTAAACGTTTTGGAGATGTTTCTAAAGCCAGAAAATTGTTATGCCTGGTGTTTAAAAACATCCATTACCTTATATGCTAAATCAGTTTACTTGACATCCCGGGTGACTCATGTATTTCTTACCTTGTACAACAGTGCTAAAAATAAGTAGGAGGATAATCTCAGTATGTGTTCTATAAACTGTTAAGGCTTGAGACAAGCAATGCTGTTTTCTATGCGTTCCTCATTATTGATTTTAACGTTTACTTTGCAG
Organism: Neoceratodus forsteri; assembly: GCA_016271365.2. Lineage (NCBI taxonomy): Eukaryota > Metazoa > Chordata > Ceratodontiformes > Ceratodontidae > Neoceratodus > Neoceratodus forsteri. The sequence continues at coordinate 1,238,043,417 of CM028130.1, forward strand.
TTCAGTTTAACCACTAGTTTTGAAAATGCTATACTTGAACTGTTCCAAAATGAGCTCTAAATAAAAAGTGAATGTTTTATTTACCTTAAGAATATTTGGTTATAGTATCCCAGCACCAGCCATCTCCTCGGCATCAAAAAGCATTGCTAGGATACCAGTGTTGCTAGGAAGTAACGCTTGCTCAGTTAGGAGATGCAGCTATGTTGACAGATGTTATGGAGACTGTCACGTGTGTGCTTATACTTTTCATGTTCAATCTGAAGCTAAGCTCTAGTGGAGGAGGAACTTATAAAGTTCCACATGTTACAATTCCTTTGAAAAAATTAGAGTGTATGATTTTAAACAGTGTGCAGCAGCATCTCAGTTATCACAAAGCCCTGTAGCTTTACTATGATGTAATATATCTATTCTGTTGCTTTCATGACTTCTTATAATAAGGACACAGGGCCCCATTTTCAAAAGGTTAGCATGGCACAAACTGGGTTTGTGCTGCGCTACCCTGGAAAAGTGCCAGCTTTTGGGGGAAATGCCCATATTCAAAAGGCGATCAGAACACACCCCACCGATGGTGCTGACAAGACACTGTTGTAAGCTGCCCATGCAAAATGAAGGTTCCCCATGTATATGCAGCACAGCACAATATTGAAAGTGTCCAGAAACCTAAATGGATGCCAGTAGTAGCAGTTAACACTTGAAATCAACCCTTAACAGTGCGCAGACCCGTCTGCCCACTGTCAAGGGCTGGGTACCCTGGTGGTTCAGCATCCCTCCCCTGGCAGCTTAATTTATTTGGGCTTTTAAGCCCAAAGGGAGAGTGACTAGCCAGTACTTAGTACTTTGATTTGACAGCTCCAAAATGGAGCGGCTGTCTGCCATACAAACTGCTGCTCTGAAAGACGCTCCATACTCGGGAGCGCTTTTCATTCAATAGAACCAATAGGCTTGTTTTGAGCTAAAATAAGTGAAATTAAAATAAACTAAATATTTTCTCTATAAGGTGAGAAAGAAAAACTCTGTTTCATTCACACTTTAGCCTGAAGAGAGAGAGAGAGAGAGAGAATTCGCACTGGAGGAGATCACCAGCTTCTGCTACATGCCGGTTCACTGCTAGGTCACTAGCCAGCATCACCTCTCCATTTGTGGCTGCAAATATTAAGAAGTCCCACTGTTCTCATATAGAGAAAGTGGGTGTGTGTCTCCTCTTGCTAAGCTGGGCACCCTAGGTTTTCAGTGCCCAGAAAACATGTTTCTGCCAACTTTAAAAAACAAACACCAGAATCTAACAAACAGGTCTCATTTAGCTAGGTTCAGGTGTTTTTTTTTGGTTTTAAATACAGTATTTTTATGTACTTTTAAATGTTTTTAAGTGTAAACAGTAAAAAGAAAGTGGTGGGTATATAAAACAGGATTTTTTCACATGGGAGAGAATTAACTAATATGAAAAAGATCATTTTTCTTATGACCCAATTCTTTTTTCATTCTTTGCAGCTAACTTGTAAGTGCCAACTGAGCATGCTCAGAACTGAAATTTAAAAAATCAATAACTTTGGAATGGGATAATATTTTTCCACCAGACTAGTAAAAGGGACATCTGGGGGCCAAGCCTTTCCTGCCCTGAAAATGTCAGACAAAATTTCCAAACCATCTGAGTGCTAGAGGTAGACAAAGAAAACAGCAACACAAAAACAAACAAAAAAAAAACAAGCATCACTTGTTTTCACTATCCGAATCTTGAAATCTGCACATCCAATCAGAATGAAAGTTGGCACATCAAGAGGTCTGCTCCACAGAACTGTGCATGCAAAATTTCATGCAATTCCATTGAATGGGGCAAAGCTATTAAGGTGCAAACTTTGGGGTATAACATTAAACACCCTACTCAACCTTAACTATAGTGGTGCTATCGTGCCACTATAAAAAAACACACACATAAATAGATAAATATATATATAGTGAAGCCCACCAGGATGAAGTGCAGCACTGCAGAATTCTGCAGTACAGTTGCTGCAGCAAACAATACAGTTTCAATGGGAGTTAATTCCTTTTGTCATGCAGTAAACCTGTGACACTGCGCCTCATCCTGGTGGGTTTCACTAGAGGTATATGTGTGTATATATATATATATATATATACTATATATATATATATATATATATATATATATACACAATGATATACAGTTGGCTGACTCAAAATATGCAATTTATCTTCAAGTGTGAGGGGGTAGGACCATAACTTACAAGTGGCAGAGCCACGAGCCATGAGTGAGTTATGAAAGTCCTGCCCACTCACACGTGATGATAAAATTAGCTGGCTGGGTGGTGATGAGGGCTGAGGACCATGTGCACTGTACCTTTTCCCAGGCTGGTGACTCCAGTTAGGGAAGGGACTGGGGTCACTGGGGTCAGCTATGGTAGGAGGCTCCTCTCCTCTCCTCTCCTCTCCTGAGGGAGGGTGGCTGATGATTCTATTGTGAGACTGACCCCAGGTGGAGACCTGGTGATAGGATGGCCAAGAGTGATCTACATGGGTCAGAGCTGCAGGATTTCTGCAGAGCATGCATGCCTGCACACAGTGCTCTGATATGTGTGCACCAGTGATGGGGGGGGCGGGACCAGAAAATGGAATATGGGAGGATGGTCTACATAAAGCCCTGCCTGTCTCCCTGTAGCTCACTCCACCGAGCCATGACTGGAAACCTCTAACTATGCTTATTGGTGAAGGAAGGATAGCCTACCCATTCCTAGCCCCATGATGGGGGGGGGTAACCCACTGCAGATAGTTACCGGGACTGGTGGTGTGGTGGGAGCCGGCTGTGGGATGTGGAGGCAGGGCTGAGGAGCTACATGACTGACCACAGGTAAAAAGCTTTATGGCAAAAAACAAGTGATGATAAATTGCATAGTTTGTCTATTTTGAGTCAGACTATTGCATATTTGATATATGTAACAATAGTTAAGTTTTAGCTTTCAAATCTGTAAATGACTGTTGTATATATCAAATATTTATAGAACAACCATTTACTGTACACGTTATTGCTTTTAAATCTACAGTTTGGTTGAAGTTTTTGCAGTTTTTTTATTTTAACAGCTGATTTCAGTGCTGCACTAAGTATTGTGATGTCATCAGCACTGTGAACGTTGCTCTCTGATTGGTTCAGTATTCTACTGTGATGAATGTAACCTTAAAATATCCATTGTGACAATGATAACAAGAACATATTTTGATATGTTACCATTACTAATGTCACTAGCCACAGTGTCTTTTTATCTTGTCATTGTTACCTGCACTTATGTTGTAAATCTATTTATGTGTCTGTCTGTCTGTCTATCTATCTGTCTATCCACACATACCCCTAGAATGCTAAGCATCATGGCATGTCACCATGAACATTTATGCTGGTTCTGCTTTAAGCAGGATTGCTTGGTGCCAAAGGGTCTCTCACACAATCTGCAGAGGCTGAGAGCAGAAGAGAGAGAGAGTCATGGATGTCATCCTACTCAGGACTCATCAGTGTATCTCACCCCACAGAAAAAAATTAAACAGCTCTTCTGTGGTCTTATGGGTTAGGGCCATGGTGAGTCCAAACTAAAAAAGGATACTAAAAAGACAAACAACCCTGGCGCTGAGGCAAGGGTTGCCCCCAATAAAGGCATTGGCGACAAAGCTGATTTCAAAGAAATATAAAATCACACAACCCCAATAATGCAAAGCATCATGGGATGTATATGCAAATCACCACAAACATTTATGCTGGTTCTGCTTTGAAGAGGAATGCATGGTGCCAAAGGCTTCTCACACAATCTGCAACGGTTGACAACAGAAGGCACAGACAAATGTTCATCCTACTCATGACTCATCGGTGTGCCTCATCTGTATCTCAACCCCCGAGCAAGAAAGAAACAGTCCTTATGTGGTCTTATGGGTCTGAGTCATGGTGGGCCCAAAAGAAGAAAGCAAGCTAAAAAGACAAAGAACCTCAACACTGTGTAAACCAGATTACAGCATGCATTTATGTCATGAAATCAAGTGTTCCTAAGACTTTGGGGACCAGGCCCCTCCAAACATGTATTTGTAGCTCCACTCTGGTTGCACTGTTCATGCCAGCCTGGCAAAGGGTGTCACTGCAGCAAAATTGTATCTTGCCTGGACCCAAGGGAAGAGCATGACATCCTGCTTTGACATCTCATCCTGTGCTAGAACATAGGAAGAAGATTGTGCGGGGGAGGGGGGGGATGGAGCCCATTTATGATTGACAACTTTTAAATAGTAACTAAAACCTGTTGGCTGAATTCCTTATACCTCATGTTCAAGGAAGTAAGCAATACTTTCACTTTTACTAATGAAAACTGACTTTTAAGGGACATAATTTCTTTTCCATAAAAAAGGCTCAGCCAGTGGCATGGTGAAAGCACTCAGCACTCTTCTTGAAAACATCAGGTTTGCATTGGACCCAGCTGTCCTACCCTGGAACTGGTGAGAGCCATTTACATTGTGGACCTTAGGTGCTCAGATCTGGGGGGGGGGGGGTAGTCAACTATGGAGTGATGTTGGCAATGGCTTGCATGCCCTTCCACTTAGAGGTAAAAGCATTGCCACAACAGGCCCAGCAACTTAGAGGGGGATTGCGAAGGAGCAGCCTGTACCCCCCCCCAAGAAATAGCTAGGGTCTTGGCAGATTTCATAGGCGGTGGGTGCCTCTTGGTGTATGTATCAAAGGAGTGGGGAAGGGATTAACGCACATGTGCTCATGTTTACCTGGCTTGCTCAATATGCATTTTTGGTTACAGAGATTTTTTTCAGATTGCTTTACAAAGTTTTCTTATCATAACTGAACTCGATCTTGTTTTATCAAGTAAACATGAAATACTTTTTTGACAATCCATTGTGTGTCATACTTTCAGTTTCAGGGAAGATCTATACTCAGGAAACCTATAAGAAGAGAAGAAGGTTGACCTTATAGGGTAGCAGCTCAGGTCACTCATGGTCTGGCCAAGGAAAGGAAGATCTTGTGTCCTAGGGACAACTCTCCCCTCTCAGGGAGGGAGGACACAACTTTCCTGTGTTCATCTGCTGCCTGGCAGAGGTCAGGAGACAGAATAGTGGGACCACATCGAGGGGAGGGACAGCTGCTGGATGCCAGCATGCATACGTTCCACCATGCATGTGTATTAGCATCATTGTATGCCATTGCCCTTGGGGAAAAAACTCCAGAGCTGGAGGAAAGAGCCCTGGCCCACTGTTTCCCTGACACCCACTGCAGCCCCATGCACGACCAATATGGCAGGCCATCCATTACTACTGTGGTCCTGAGCAAGCAATGGAAAATGGGTAAGTACAGGAGAAGGTTGGTGACGGAGCTGGGGGTGCCATTGGGTGAGATAGGGGAACGAAAAAAGCTTAATACAAATAAATAAAAGAAGAAATAAAAGCTAAAACATAGAATGCTTGAATCTCAGAAGTTAAAATGTCTCAATAGGATATGTCTGATGGGTGGCTATCAGATATAATTTTCATCTCCATGAGTGGTCAGCAAGCTCTTGACCCTCACAAGAGGTGTAGCCACAAGATAGGGTCTGAGAGGTCACTGACCCCAAATGGTGATAAAAAGGATATCTGAGAGGGTATCATGTTGGGAGAGTGAGCCCCTGACAGCAAAACCATCACAGCAACACATAGAAACATAGACTTTGACGGCAGATAAGGACCGCTTGGCCCATCTAGTCTGCCCATTTCCCTTTCTACAGGATAGGCCGCAGATCCTAGTTAACCAACAGCCTATTTCTTCCTACCCCCCACAAGAATTGCCTTATGTCTGTCCCATGCATTCTTGAATTCTCTCACAGTTTTAGACCCCATAACTTCCTCAGGAAGGCTGTTCCATGCATCCACTACCCTCTCTGTGAAATAATACTTCCTCACATTGCCCCTGAACCACCCCATCTTTAAATTGTGTCCCCTTGTTCTTACATGTCTCTTTTTCTGAAAGATGCTACCCTCTTGGACTTTGTTGATTCCACTGAGGTACTTAAAAGTTTCTATCATGTCCTCCCTCTCCCTTCTTTCCTCAAGGGTATACATATTAAGCTCCTTTAGTCTCTCCTCATACGGCTTCTCTTGCAGACCCTGCACCATTTTAGTTGCCCTCCTGTTGACTGCCTCTATCCTGTCTATGTCCTTGCGGAGATAGGGTCTCCAGAACTGGATGCAGTACTCCACATGGGGTCTCACCAACTGTCTGTACAGAGGGATAACAACTTCCTGTTTTCTGCTGGTGATGCCTCTCCCTATGCATCCCAGTATACCCCCAGCCCTCCCACTGCCTTCTCACATTGCTTGCTAACATTAAGGTCATCTGATATGAATACCCCCAGATACCTTTCCTTTTTTGTTGTTGTCACTACCTCCCCCATTGTGTATTCTTCCCCTGGGTTCTTGTTTCCCAGGTGCATTATTTTGCACTTCTTTGCATTGAATCCTAGCTGCCATACTTCTGACCATTCCTCCAACCTTGCCAAGTCCCTTCTCATCCTTTCCGCCTCCTTGTGTATCAACCCTGTTGCAGATCTTTGTGTCATCTGCAAAGAGGCATACTTTTCCTTCCAGTCCCTCTGCAATGTCACTTATGAAGACATTAAAAAGGACTGGACCCAATACTGAACCCTGCAGTACCCCACTAGTAACCTCTCTTTCTTCAGAGTGGACTCCATTTACAATTACCTTCTGTGTCCTGTTGTCCAGCCAATGTTTTACCCAGGCTGCCACCCTGGGACCCACTCCCAGGCTGGTTAATCTGACTATTAATCTTTTGTGTGGGACTGTGTCAAATGCCTTGCTAAAGTCTAGGTAGGCCATGTCCACAGCCCTCCCTAGTCTACTTTGGTCCCCCAGTCAAAGAAATCTATTAGATTCGTCTGACATGGCCTTCCCGCTGTGAACCCATGCTGCCTTGGGTTCTGTGCCCCACTGGCCTCTAGGTACTCAACTATTCTTTCCTTCAGAAGTGACTCCATCACTTTCCTTACCACAGAGGTCAAACTGACAGGTCTGTAGTTTTCTGCCTCTGTCTTGGTCCCACTTTTGTGAAGACGGATCACATCCACCTTCCTCCAGTCCTCGGGTACCACACCATCCTCCCATGATTTATTAAAAAGAGTAGCCAGTGGTTTCACTAGTTCCCCCCTTAATTCTTTTAGAATTCTGGGGTGAATTCCATCAGGCCCCATTGCTTTGTCCACCTTCAGTTTTAAGAGTTCTTGCAGTACCCTTTCTTCTGTGAAAGGACTGGGATCGACCCCCCTATCAAGAGTGTTTCTGTTAATTGGATTAGGCACTTCCCCCCTCCTCTTTTGTGACTACTGAGCAGAAATATTCGTTCAGTATCCCTGCTTTTTCAGTGTCCCCTCTGCCCACCCACCGTTCATTCTATTCAGCCTCACTATCCCTCCCTTTGTCTTTCTCCGCTCACCGATATACCTATAAAAGGTTTTATTCCCTTTCTTAACCGAGTTGGCTATCTTTTCCTCAGTTTGGGCCTTTGCTATTCTGACTTCCCTTCCTGCTTCCTTCTGCCTTAACTGGTACAGCTCTCTGTCCTGCTCCTTCTGTATTTTCTTATACTTCCGGAATGCTATCTTTTTCTTCCTGACTGTCACAGCCACCTCTTTTGAGAACCATAGTGGCTTTTTATTTCATTTTGATTTGTTTATTTGCTTCACACAAAGGCTTGTTGCCTCTGTGATGTCAGTTTGATGATTCCCCATTGTTGCTCCACACCTCCTTCTAGCCTGTTTGCTAGTGCTTTTCTGAGGCACTCTCCCATCTTGCCAAGTCAGCCCTCCTGAAGTCTAGTACCCCTCACTTTTGTGTGACTGTATAGCTGAGTTAGCGTGAACCACACTGTTTGATGGTCACTTGTTCCCAGATGGCAACCCACTTCTAGATCTGAGATCCTCTCAATGCCCCGTGTGAGATGCAGAGGTCTAAGATTTCTCCCTCATGAGTGGGTTCAAACTAGCTGTCTGAGGCCTGCCACCTGTAGGGCATCAAGAATGGTCCTGCTCTTGGATGTGGCTGCAGCAAATGTGCTTCAGTTAACATCTGGCATATTCAGGTCTCCCACCAACAGTGTCTCCCCTTTCTCTGCCATTCTAAGAATGCCTTCTATCATATCCTTATCCATTCACTCCCCCTGACATGGGGGTCTGTCCACAACCCCTGTGCAGATTGTGGTGCCCTTTCCAGTCTCCAAGGTGACCCACAGTGCCTCCTCTCCTCCCTGTTTACTCTTTTGTTCAGTTGCTTTTATCCCTTCCATTACATAGAGAGCTACTCCTCCCCTTCTTCTCCCCTGCCTGTCTCTCCTGTAGGTTATTGTACCTAGTATGTTAACATCCCAGTCATGGTTTTCTGTGTACCATGTTTCTGTGACTGCTACGATATCCAGGCATCCCTCTTCCATCAAGGCCACCAGCTCAGGGAGCTTGTTGCCCAGACTACGGGCATTGATACTCATTACTCTCCATTTCCTGATGGCCTTACTCCTTTTTGCCCCATCCCTGTCCTTCTTGCCTTTGTCACTTTCTCCATTTACCCCTGCCCTTCTCCCTATCGACACCTCTATGTTGGTGTTTACCACACTTACTACTGTGCTTTTTTTGGGGTGGCTAGGATTTCCCTGCTCCTTTCCAGTGCTTCCCCCCTTGGCTAGTGTAAATGCTTGCCAATGAAGCATTTAAACCTATCACCTAGGATCCTGGTTCCCCTCCTGGACAGATGTAGACCATCATGCAAGTATAGGCTTGCATCACTCCAGGTGGACCCCCAGTCCCCAATGAAGCCAAATCCTTGAGCTCCACACCAGTTTTTCAACCACTGATTGAATCCCATGGTGCGGAACTCCCTAGCCTTTCCTACGACACAGATGGACAGCACCTCCGAGAAGGTTACCATGCGTGCTACTTGTCTAAGGCCCCTCCCTAATTCCACAAACTCTTCCTGCACTTTTCTAATCCCTTTCTTAGCCAGATCATTTGTCCCTAGGTGGACAATGACATCCAACTCCATCCCTGTGCAGCTGCTCACGGCAATCCTGAGGATTAAGCTCCCTATCCTCAAGCCATGGTGCCAAGTGAGCGCTGCCTCTCTCCCCCTTCCTCCCCAGTTCTACCTTCCTAACAATGGAGTCCCCCACCAGGAGTTGTTTTCTTCCCCTATGGGGTCCCCTGCCACCCTCCTGTGGATCTCCTTTGTGGAGGTTCCCAGCATCCTCCTTGGTCTCCACTGCAGGTGCCTCCATAGAGGAACCACACTTTGCCAGAATGGCATAGGAATTGTGGAGAGGTACAACTGCAGGGATGCAGCTCTGTTCCACCACCCTCACCCTCCCTGAGCCCATTGTGGTCCAACCGCTCCTCTTTCTTGGCAACCTCTGAGGCAACGGCAGTGGCACTGGTGGTCCCTGGATGGAAGAAGAGGTCCCAAAAATCCTGGCCAACTCAGCCTGGAGATGAGCAACCTCCACCCTCAGCCCAGAGAGGTGCCTGCAGATAGGACAACACTGCATCCTCCAGAATGTCTCCTGGAAGACTGCTGCTCCACAGCCACTGCACTGCACCACTCCCATCATGTCTTACTTCTGGCCCCTTAACTGTTTGCAATCCTTACTCTTTCCTCTGTTTTTTTTTCTCTCTCTCCTTACTTTCTGCCTGTGAGCCCTTTAATCTCCTGATTGTCCTGTACTGAGACAAGAATATCCTGTATTTCTCAGTAGACCCCTTACTTGCTTAGAGGCAGACCTCCAGCAGCTAGAGGGGACCAGAGAGCTACTCTTGCCCTTCTAGGATGGTGGGTCTTTGGTGGCTCTGTGATCACTCACTTCCTGCTCCCAAACAGGAAGTTCCTGTTGTCAGTCAAATCCTGTGCCTATAAAAGTAGAACTAGCTTTGGATGGGAAGGAGGGCAATATAGTCCCAGTAGAGAAGTCCAGTTACACAGCAGTCCTTACTCCTGGTGTCTTCTGCCAAGCTACTAGCAGAATCTTTCTAAGGCAGTTTTTAAATGCAGCTTCCTTCTAGCTAAGCCACTCCCCCTACTTACTAGATCTTTCTACAAGTAATTTAAATCCTCACAGCTATCAAGTCCTTTCAGTCATCTAAGATTTACATCTAGATAACTGTTCAGATAACCATTCAGTTCAGTTAACTCAGACAAACACACACTTTTTGTTTGTTTTGTTTGTTAGTTTATTTACTCTAAATTAAAGGTCCAAGTACAAGAGTTCTACTTCTTTAGTCCCAGTAGAGAAGTCCAGTCACACAGCAGTCCTTTCTCCTGGTGTCTTCTGCCAAGCTACTAGCAGCATCTTTCTAAGGCAGTCTTTAAATGTAGCTTCCTTCTAGCTAAGCCACTCCCCCTACTTACTAGATCTTTCTACAAGTAATTTAAACCTCACAGCTGTCAAGTCCTTTCAGTCACCTGAGATTTACACCTAGATAACTGTTCAGATAACCATTCAGTTCAGTTAACTCAGACAAACACACACTTTTTTGTTTGTTTTATTTGTTAGTTTTTTTTAACCTAAATTAAAGGTCCAAATACAAGAGTTCTACTTTTTTAGTCCCAGTAGAGAAGTCCAGTTACAGAGCAATCCTTTCTCCTAGTGTCTTCTGCCAAGCTGCTACACAACCTGTTTGACATCCACAGTGTCGAACATTTTGTCGGAGCAATGTTGCCCCCTCTGGAGTTGGTAATCTGTAATTCCAGGGGGTGTGGTGAGCGAAGCCCCCTGCAAACAGTAAAGGACTCTGGAGCTGCAATGGTCTGTTGGCACTTTGCTGTGGCAATACGATCACCATCGGTAAAGTGGTGTCGCTATAAAGTTGTTTGACAACTTTGTTGTCAGTGTGACTTGGTGGAAGCTGTTGAGAGCCAGCTATCAGATGTCTGATCTGCAATCTACTTTAGCACTTTTAAAAGGATTGTAGAAATCATAGCTGCCTTGCAGTTCAGCAGAGTGTGAGCTACAAAGCTCAGTGTGGGTATAGAATGATGTACCCCGTTAGTAAGAAAAATGAGATGATGTACCCTACTACAGTAGCAAGATAAACAAGCATTTGTCAATGCCAAATGTTGTCTCACTGGTACTGGCATTGGTAGTGCTGGAGTTAAAGATGCATAATAGGAATGGCAGTGAAATAGTGAAGTGATGCCAACCCCACCCCCACCCTGCAGAGACTGACAGGCATTGGGGTGTTCCTTTGGGTCATCAGTTATAACGATCATGCCATTTTACCTTACCCTGTCCTGTAGACACTGACAAGTGTTGTGGTGTACTTTGGAGTGTTTGGGCATTATACTTACCCCATTCCATAAGGAAATACGCTGAGGTGGGTGCAGTATAGGAGAATGGGGTGAACTTTGTGGCCGAACACTGCAAGGCACACCATGATGTGTGTCACTGGCTGCAGGGTGGGGGTGGAATAGAGAGCATTACAGCCGATGATCCCAAGTCACACCCCTGATGCCTGTCAGTCTGCACAGGGTGGGGTGCTACAATTGGAAACCCTAATGCCATAGGTGTGTGTTGGTATTTTCACTCCAAATGTTCAACATGGACTTTTTGTGATCCCACCTCGTGAAGAGCGGTACTATCAGAATTTTAGCTGAAAGGTGGTTTTGCACAGTGACTATGCCATTTGGCAACACAGGTCCGAAAACACATTTTGGGCAGTATGTAAAAAATGAGAACTGTATGGTTCATGAGGATGTGTAAAAAAATGGCAACGTTGAAAATCTGGGTTAAAATATGAAAAATTGGCGAAGTCATGAGCATGCATAGAAACTGTGCAACACACGTTCATAACTCAATTATTTTGGGGAATTTTTTAACCACATTTTCAACATAGGCATTTTGGGACCTTTCCTCATGAACAGTGGCACTGTGATTTTGTTAATTTGTCCCAAAAGTTGATTTCCCACAGTGACCGCGCCATTGTGCACCACAGGTGTAAAAACACATTTAGGCAGGATGTGAAAATGACAGCTGTACTGTTCATAGGAGGTGTGTAAAATGCCAGTGTTGAAAATGTGGCATGAAAATATTGTGCATTTAGAAGTTACAAGGGTGCATGGGAACTGCGCGTGTCGCAGCTATATTACAGTAATTTATAACTTTTGTCACCAAATTTCAACATAGGCATTTTAGGACCTCTGCTCATGAACAGTGTCACTGTCATGTCCTCAAACTGTCTCAAAAACTGATTTCGTGCAGTGACCGCGCTATTCTGCACTGCACATGCGAAAACACATTTCGGCCAGGATATGTAAAATGACAGCTGTACTGTTCATAAGGAGGTGTGGAAAATGGCAATTTTGAAAATCTGGAGTGAAAATATTACAAATTCACGAAGTTCGGCGTGTGTGGAAACTAGCGTAATGCATTCATAAAACAGCCTTTTTAGATTTTTCGCAAATTTGCAACAGAGGCTTTTTGAGAGACCCCCCATGAACAGTGGCACTGTTGTTTCCTTAATCAGTCCCTAAAGGTAATTCCACGCAGTGACTGCAAAATCACCTTTCGGGACCGAATAACACCATGACAGTGACTGAATTCATGAGGAGGGGTCCCAATAACCCCATGTTGAAAATTTGGTGTCAAGGTTCCCAAAAATGCCTGAGATATGCACCAAAGTTGAAAAAAACCCTATTTATGTCATTATACAGCTTACCGGCATTTCTTCAATTCATGGTCGGCTTTGAAGAGTGCAAACGTTTTCCTGGTCCACCGAAGATTGTCGCACTGGACTCTGGAGGTAAGTATAAGGTGGGGTGGGAGGCAGGGAATACGCAGAGGGAGTAGGCGTGGGTTGGGGAGGCAGGAGACTGCGATGGACCGTTTCTGTTTACAGGTGAAAAAAAGAGAGCATCGTGGGACCTTTTTTCAGGGACATATAGCATGCTGGGAGGCTCCCAGCATGCCACCTATTTTGGGGAGTGGGGCTGTAGCTGATGGGGGATTGGGCACTCCCGTTGGCACATATGAAAGGGGCGCAAAAGCTGAGAGGGATTGGGCACCCCCCTCGGCACACAAGAAATGGGGGGGACATTATGCTGATGGGGAGTATACTCCCCCATCGGCAAACTAAACAGGGAAGGGAGGACTGTAGCCTATGGGATTGGGCCCCGTGGGCAAAGAAAGAATGTTGGTGGGGCGTGTATGATGCCAGGGGACTGGGCTGCCAGCACTCATTAGGGGGTCATTATACCGACGGGGTGGGCTCCCCCATTGGCAAATGAAGTGGGTCAGGGCATGCTACAGAGGTTCAGCAGCCCTGAGTTGGGTGGTGGCAGTCAGTGCCACCATGTTTACGTCGGGAGGCGTGTTAGTGTGCCGCTGCAATGAGAAACTTGCTTCTCATTGCAGCGGACCTTTTCTTAGATCTGGTGACCAAATTCTGAATTGCTGGTGCAGTGTCTGCATGTTGGCTGATTGGGGAATGAGGGGCGCACCTACTGATGTGTCCCCTGCATTCACCCACAGTGACCTCACCTCTAAATCTGCTACTACTGCAATATGTTGACTCGTGCGCAAGCGCAAGCCAACATAAAAATGCATCTAGGTAGCTAGGGTTCTGTGCTTTTGACAACATTCTTATCTTACTGAAAAAATGCTAATGTATATTTTATAAAGCTTAGTTATCTTGGCCAGATGGTCTGACTCTTAATAAATATAAGCAGATAGCTTGGCTGGCCCCTGGTTGGTAGTCACCACTCAAACTACCTGGTGCCAAAAACAAAATGTTTCCAGGGTAGTCATCAAAATGCAGCACCCTAAGCAACCAGGTATATTTTCAATGACATCCAGCATGGTACTAGTAACCTTTTCCTTTTTGTGTAGAATAAAGAAAGGGTCACTTTGTGCTGAAAATGGAACAAGCTGATGAAGCTATTACATTAACATGCTGATGGTGCATTTAACCATTGAAATGGACACTAACTCAGTGGTTTGCTATTTTAATGGCCAATTATTTTGCCAACCCCCCCAAAAAAAATAACACTGACATTCCTTGGCAATGATGATCAGAACAGTGGCATGTTTAAAAAGGGCATAATGCAACACTGCCAAAGTTGAATAAATTAATCTCTGTAATAATATCCATTACATTTTATATAATTTGTGACCCTGACTGACTCGTATTTTGTTAATATGAATAGCTGTTTACATCACATTCAGACATACTGTAATGCTTAAATACGCACACCCATACACACACACACACACACACACACACACACACACACACACACACTTTTTTCTGTATACATTTTATTCTACTGCATCTGGGAGTGGCTGCTCAGCCCACTCCCCAGTTCCCCAAGCTAGCCTCCTTGCCTGCTTGGTATTCATGTACCATGTCTTGTGTCTTCCCACAAATTTCTCCTCATGGCAGGGCAGAGGGGGGAAGGCCATCCCCCCCCACAGCATAGTCCAAGACAGACCAGGTCATGAGCCAAGTGGCAGTGCGAACTCAGGGACAGCTGGAGTGGGCTTCATTAGGCAGCTCTCCCAATGCTCCATTTTCCATTTTCTCCCTTCCCTATTGAGAAACATCAGACTCATGTATGGAGGTGTGTCCATCCAACGTTCTTCACAGTCCCCTCACTTATATTGCTGCCTGCATGCAGCTCTGCCTCCAGACCTCCACCTGGGGGCATCCTAGTCCGGGAAAACTGGCACCCCCACACCAGCTGGGAAGAGCAGTCCTTTGAATGTTCAATTCTCTCCCACCCTGGCACACTCTCCAACAACTTGAGTCTGTTCCTGAACTGGGGTCGCTGACATGGCAGGGGGTAAGGCGCAACTGCCTTAGCCCTCTCCACCACTGGGCTAGCCTGCACACACTTTTTTAAAGGGAACCTAGACCATAAATAAATATTGGCATGCATGAAGTCTTTTTAATATTCTCCTGTATGGTTTCATGCAATTTTCTTGTAATAGTCTTGTTTTTTCCTTATTTAGTGTCCCAGGTTAATGTTACCTATGTCACACCTGATAATATTTAAACTACTGGCAGTTCCAGAACCTGGTGATATCAATTTAGAATAAGCATGGAGTGAATCTTTCCATGCAGGGCTTCCACTCAAGTGATGTCACCAGGTTCCAGAACTGATAAGTAATTCAAAAATGAATATAATCCTGTGGATAGAGAGTGTGCTTACTACAGCAATGGTGTTGTTTCTGAGAAAGGGGTCTCTCTAATCTGGCACTGAAGTGGGGAAGAGACTCTGTGTTGAGGGACTCTTTGCAGTGCATAGTTTTACACTTGCAGTCTCAGCATCTCAGAGATCTTCTCCTTTCTGATGGGACACTGCAGGGTGCCTGGCTCTGGTACAATAATGCAAGGAGACATGCTTAGGTGAAAATGGCAATCGCAGCCTTAGCAATCATTTAATATACAGCACAGCACCCTCAGGCAAACCTGGCACTTAACAATGGTACAGAAGATACAGTGAGTCATAACAGTCACAAAGAGGTGTTAAAGCTTGGATTTAAAAAAACAGGTGTAAAAGTTCACGATTAGAATCAAAATTAGATTTAAAAAAATGCCCCATAGGAAGGTAATGTCCTGGTATTATGGCCACTAAATCATATTTGCATGAAGCATATCCATTAGTGCATGGTCTCTGCTGGCAAAGGTCTTGATGTTGAGTGATGTAAGGGAAAAATGAAGACCAACATTTGTATGATTGCATCCCACCCCATGCTGAAGCTCTGAAGTGGTCTCATACAAGCACATTTTCATGGAGTTTTTCTTCAGAACCTACTAAATTCATTTAGATGGCAGGACAAATCCTGTTAGACACATATAAGTGAGACAATGATGGCATGTTACTTTAGGACCTCAGTCACTGAATCAGAGACATTTGGCTCGATGTCTTTTAAGCTCATAGGCTAGGAAAGTGTTGCAAAGCCTACCATGGAGCTGTCTGTGTGAATCATATGTCACTGTGCCAGCAGAGGCCATGGCAAAGTGGCTGGTTGGTTTGTGTGACAAATGTAGTGGACTGCTCAAAGTTGATGCTTCCCTGTGAAGATCTATGTTTGATCCTGGGTGACTTTTGCCACAACCCACAGCAACACTGCCGGTCAGGCAATGGGTGACACCCCACTCTCCATGAAGGTGATCGCTCCATTACTCCTATTCCTCCATTGTGCTTTTCAGTGATAGGCAACCCCTCACCAGCCCTCAAATGGGAGTTACTGGAACTCTTGCCAACCCCTGAGAGGGTGGACTGGCCTCTTGGAACCTGGAGTCACAGGTCTTTTATACATGGCCTCCTATCACTTCTAGTGTTGAAGGCAAGCATAGCTAGGAAACCAACCTCATGGTGGTTCCCAAACTTAAAGCATCAATATTTGCTAGACAACATTTGGGCAAGCAACACTAGCCTTTGATGCTTCTAGGTCATAGAACAATTTAGCTAACAATTCCTTGTTCTTAAATATGATAGACTCAATAACAAAATGTAAATGTGATTGTTTTTAAGATGTGTATGTATGTTGTTTTGTTAAATGCATAATTTCATCTCCATTGCTGTAACCAGGTACACCAATAACAGGTCAACTTTGTAAATAGGCCTTTTCCTATTGTGTTAACTTGCATAAAATACAATTTTAATACTATTTCTAAGATAGCTGCCACTCACGTTTTTCAAAAATATATATTGAGGTTACTTTTTGAATGTACATACAATACTTCATGATGGGCATGGCAATGTAGCAGGAATGTTTCAAACCTTCAGTATTTCATGTCGCCATTCAGGAATGAAAGAAAATGAAAATACAATTAGTATATTGATGTTTCTGCAAGAATAATATTACTGAAAAAAATACATTGTGACAAACCAATACTGCTGCTTTAAGGTGGGCTGCATGAAAGCAAGGCAGGAAACAGGCAGCCTCAATGTTTTAACACAGAACCATAAAAAAGGTTATAAAAAAGACTATTTCAAAACTTTTCACATGTCCAAATTTCCAGTTATATTAAAAATGGCCAAAAAGAAGGTTTTTGTGCCCTTTAGGTCTAACACATGAGAGGATTATTAAAAACAGGCAGGCTCTGATTGTTTCAGGGCAAGGACAGAAAGGGAGGGAGAGTAGAAACATAGAAGGAAGATAGCTCAACAGTACAGTACATGTCCTAGGAAGCAACCCTGCCCCTCCACCCCCATCCAGTATTGCAATACCTGCTGCTTGGAATACTGAAGTGAATTCTTCTGTGGGGGACTTAGCACAAGAGAATGTATTGATGGGATTCCTGAAGTAAAATGCTTGTGGAAACTTGTCAACTGTCAGCTCATGAGGAATAACATCAGCAAAGTATGCAAACCAGCAGCTAAATCTAGCTTTACATGTACAAACTGAGGTCCCAACTGGCTTGACTGCTTTTGATTCTGTAAAAATGGAATTTTCTAGTCTTACAAAGTAGAAGAAATAATTGGGTCTGGAAAGCTAAGGACTGACTCATTATCCATAGGGGTTGTCCTATAGCAGTTTTCAAAGTATCCCCCATTATACAGAAACACAGTACTGTGGTGGTAAGAAGGCAGGAAGGGGACCATTTTTCTCCTCTTCCTCCACCATGGTAGTCTCTTCACCCCAGTTTAAATGCTGGCACAAAGCTAAGCTTATCAGTCAGACTGCTACTCCTTACTCGTGCTGTGTAACACTCAGTGATAGTCTCCACCGGGAATCTGTCTAGTCCTCCTTGTAAAGCTAGAATAGTGCTAGCGTCCATTACCTCATCTGGTAGGGCATTCCACATGCAGACCACCCTCTGTGTGATGTAATGCTCTCTGATATTTCTCCTTATCCTGCCACTCCCTCAGTTTAAGCATATGTCCTCTAGTTCTGTTTGCACTCACCTGCTCAAACAGTTGTGCCTGCTCCAAGCCCAGTCCCCCACTTGCAGACCCATACTGGGTCCAAGATATATAAATTGATAGTACATACAGTGTGGAGGAACAAGAGATCCGCCTGATGCAGGTGAGATGACAAGGCTTGAAAGTTAACTGTTAACCAAAGTGAAAGCCTGGGCCTACTCTATATTAAACTCTGATCAAAACATTTTTACAAGTTCTGGTCAGAGCCGGTATGGTTATGGAGAGCTTTTGGGATGCTTTTACCCATTGTTTCTAATGAATTTGCACAATACAGATCTTCTGAGAGGCAGTTTCAATATGGTCTTCCTTTTACACATTTTTACAATGTGTTTTCCTAGAATATGCCTGCTGATTGCTATATGTTTAGCCTGGACAGTTCACAGAAGATATGGGGCCAGATATTCAAAACTTTGCCCCAGGGCAAAATGTGCACTGTCCGGTGGGCAAACTGTGCCCAGAGCAAAAACATAGCTATATTCAAAATGAATAGCCCAGTGCAAAACCAGCTGAATATAGCAAGTGAAGGAAGCTGGGCAAACAGGCCCAGGAGTGCAGGGCAAACATTGCCCAGGATTAAGACAGCACTGAATATAGCAGAGAAGACAGCACTGAATATAGCAATCAGACAGAGGCAGTGCAAAGACCCACAGAAACAAAGTGTCAGAGGTGTAAGCAGCTGTCCAGGAACACAGGAAAGCAAAACAGCCCAGCCAGACACAACTGCAGTACTAGTGAAAGGAATGGAATAACCTGGAACCACAAGTGAAATCAGAATACCACAGAACACTGTCAAATCCCAAGTCCACCCCAAAAAGACACAGGACACAGGAATGTCAAGCATAATAAAGTATAATGCAAAAAGGGAACAGTTAAGGCACAAAGGCAACATGAACATATATACAGAAAAACAAATCAAAACATAGCAGAACACCATTCGTAAAAATGGGGTGCAAGAAAATCATAATGAAAGGGAAAAGGGCAGGCGTAACAAAGGGATTGAAAACAATGGGGAGAACAACAGTAACAGTGCAAACAGGCAACTGTTAAATATAGCAACAGAACAATGGGGTAAGAATGTGGTTGGGAGAGGGATGTGGAAATAGGAAGCAATGGAGGGGAACAGGATGGCAGATACAGGGCTAGGGACACTAGGCCAGGGACAGGAAGCAGGCTAATGGAAAAAGTATGCAGGGGTTAGGTGCGGGCAGGCACTGGCAGACGTTCATCCAGGATGGCCGCAACATGCCTTGTCTCAGAAATCAAGACAGCTTGCTGTTCGATTAGGGTATGCTGTTGCTGCACCAGCCTCCTTAACAGCTCCTCCGTGCCTTCACCCTCTTCTGGACGGGTGGCCCACAGTGACGACCGACGTGGACCTACAGGAGAAAGGGGGACCACATCAGGGCATGACAATGACACAAAGGCACCATGTACCACCACACGGTGGACAGCATGCCCCAACAACCATGCCCATGTGCTAGTATGTAACAAACCACAACACACACTAACATGTGCCTGCAAGACAAGGCAGTACGTAACAGGCAGCATGCAACACCCCAATGTACATGGACATGCATGGATGTATGCTGAGAAACCCAACAACGTGGAGGCCAGCCAGCACAGTGGCGTGCAGACTGTAACAGTGCAAACAGACAGCCACCCCCAGAGATGTGAATGACAAGTGGATATTGACTGATTTGCACCTGGGATGACACATGGTGGGACATGCTGCCCATGGTCACACAGCTATGTTACAAAATACAGATGACACCAACTGGAGAAGGTGCCACAGCCCTAACCACGTGTGTAACCACACATGCCTGTCATGTACACCCCCAACAGTGGCCCACCCTCACTGCTGCCCTCCACAAGAACTGTAGACACCCAGCCAAACTGCCACCCACGATGCCATAACACAGCAGCTGTACAAATGGTGACAGGAAACCCTGAACAGGTGGGTGGGTGACTGACATAAGTGTGCAACAGTGGCAAGTGACACAGATAGAGACTCGACATGGACCACAGAGACCCAATGACCACAGAGGACAACAACACTGGCATCAGAACAGTAGGGACCGCAGGACAGGTAACCAAGCAGTACACAACCAGGGGAAGTGCCAATGCCCAGCCACACCACTTGCTGCAACAGAAGGGTGAGGGGCCCACAGTAGTGTAGAGAATGGCACAGTGCCGTGACACTACCCATGCAAGAAGACACACACATGTGAAACACAGACACTGGGCATGGTCCACCAGTGGCACTGCAGCGGTAAGCCAAAGGCATGCACAGGACAGTGTCACCCTGGTGGTCAAGGCATGGTGAGGCACACACACACCTGTGGGAGCAGCATCTGCCATAGGGGCTGACAACCAGCACACTATGCTACCACAGAACAACTCCTGCAGCACATCTGCATAACATGTGCACAAACACCATGCACTACAGGGACAGAGGGACAGCACCCTCTTAGGGACAATGGCCCCCACATCAGAGCATGAGCCCACAGGCAGGGGTGTAGCCAGGAGGCCACAACTGCACACATGTGGACACACTGACACCCCTCCCCACTGTTGGGTGGGCTACCCACCATGGAGTGTAGCCTGAAAACATACCAACGTACACCATGACTGTGTCAGTTGCCGCCAGTGGCCTTCAAGATACAATTCATGAAAGCCAAGACACCCACATACAAGGCCACAACCTGTACAGTTGTAATGGCCATGGGATACACAGACAGTCATAGTGAACAATCCACCTAGCGTACACCACAATGAATGAAACACAGAAAGGTACAACATTGCCATTGTTAGGTGTCAGACATTAAGTAAGCAGTTCAATGCCCATTGGCCAACTCCCCACCAGACATCAAACTGCCCACCATTGAGTGCTTGGAGAATGCCTGCCAACACACATGCCACAATAGGCACACATGCAATGTACAGCCACACAGAGCCGTGTGCCACCACAGTCCCAAAGGACCCCTCCCACACAGCCCCCTGCATGTCCACCACGGAGGTCGGACAGGGACACACTATAATATACCCATGTCCATGCCACCATGACAGTACACTGCCAGGGAAATGCTTGCACCACATGACACAGTATCCCCCTGCACGCCATGGTCTGCATAGCCCTGGAATGTACTCACAACATGTTCTGCACAGATACTGACATGTTATACGTGGTACTGTAAATAACACATGTCATGAGAGGTGGAGTACACTGTTGCCATGGCAGACAGGCCAACATCAGCAGCAGCAACAGGTGGCACGACAGGCCAACCCCAGTAATCCCCCAACCCCAGGCATAACGACTGTCCCACAGCCATGCAGAGACATGCATCATCCCTCCACAATGGTGGGCATAACAGCAACATGATGCACATGGCAGTACAAGGCTGCTATCAGTACACACAGCAAGCCATGTCTCAGGTCTCGCAGCAGCAGGCAAGGCAATGGAGGAAAGGGGGACAACGGAAATGCACACAGCCATCCCACATGTGGCCTGGATTACCTAGCCAACTGGGCCATGATACCTGACACAGCACTGTAGTGCAGAGGTGTAGCCAGACATTCACATGTTCTACACACAATCCCCAACAGCCACACTCCCCTTACAAATGCTGTACTCAGCAACTCTAAATGGTACACACCTTCCAAAAGGGTATGATGTCTGTCAGATGATTCCCCTACTCTAATGAGGTTATACATGTATCAGTCTCCTACACAACAGCATTTCAAACAGGGCCACACCCTAGTGGCCTACAGTGACAAAATGTCTGGTATACCTAGGAACAGTTGACAGACATGCACTACACCAAGGTGTACACAAATGTGTACAGTGCGTATGCCTGGATACACACTTGCTCAACTGCCTGCCCTGTAAAGTCAGACACATAGTGGAAAAGCTTAACATCACACAGTACTCCACAAAAACACCCTGTCACCGTCACTGCTCTCCGCTGCACGCTGTGCCATCGGAGGCACCCTGCAGCTGTCGGTTGACGGCCCTTGTCTGGCCTGTGTCACGTCCCTCCTGTCTGTGGTGTGTCCTCGTCGCTCTGCAGTGAGAAGAGGGTACAGCAGCATTATTACAATATCAGCCACCACGGTATGCTAAAGACCACCCTGTACCCCAGTGGTGTAGCACAACACACGCAACAGTGGCACCACCAAAGCCATGCCAAGCATGACAGAGGTCTGTGCACACCGTCTACCCCTGTCCCACACTGTACACACTGAATGGATTGGTGGACTCCATGAGCAACATGTGTAGCTCAGCAACACACATGCACATAAGCACACCACGGAACACACCGCCCCACTACCCATGCCAGCAGTGGTGCTACAGTCATCACTTACCTGGCACAGGCACAGTCCCCTCGCGAACCATGGCCCTGCAGCATTCAAGCAGTGGTCACTGCCTGCGCCTGATGTTGACGTAATGATGGCGGCGCTTTTCACCATCACGTGGAATACCTGTGATGGCACTTAGTCGACGGGCAATGGAAGCCCAGACCTGTGTACGAGGCAAATTGCCCTCCCGCACAGGTCCAAGTCGGCGGCGATGGTGCCTCTCCGTCAATTGCACCAGGTTTGCCATCTCAGCCTCATCCCACCGCCTGTCACGGCCCACCACTGCCCTTTGCCTACGTCTCACAGACATTGGTGCTGTGGAAGGGGGCCAATAACCACGTTAAACAGTTAAAGAACGACTGTGCATACACCCTGACAACCCCTAGAACTGTCTAGCGCTGCGCTGACGTATGCCGTAGTGCCGCGCTAACAGGAAGTGTTTGCAATGCGCATGCGTGACTTCATGACCCTGGGCGATATACAGTGCATAATGTAGCATGCGCTAAAAGCTGGTTAGCGCAGCGCTAGACCACGCTATGACAGGGTGATAGCATGGACAAGGGGAACCATGAGCATGCGTACTGCACATAGCGCGGCGCTGACCCTCAAATAGCTCTGCGCTGGCCTTTGCCCAGCGCTGCTGTGCTAGCGCGGGGCTATTCAGAGCCATAATCAATGGCTGTATGCAAATGAGGATACTAGTGTATGCATGGGGCAAACCGTGTGATTAGCATATCATTATGCACTCATTTACATGACTAACAGGCAGGATTGCCTGGCTGGGCTATAAAAGGGCAAGCTGTGCACCACCAGTGTTGTGTTGTGGAACTGCGGCGGGAATACAGCAGTGTACAACATGGAAAGAGATAGGCAACAGGGGCATGGGCAGCGAGAGCCAGGTATGTATCAAGGGTGTAGACAGGCATACTCAGTGTACACATTTGTGTCCAGTTTTGTTGAGTGCCTGTCACAAACCATAGGCCACTCTGTTAATATTATCATTCTAATCTGTAGTATTTGGGTTAGTGTTGGCCACTGAGGTGTGTGATGCATGTATGACCTCTTTAGAGAGTAGAGGAATCATCTGACAACAATCTGACTTGTTTGGAAGGGGGTGCCATTTGGATAGGATGTGTACATTTTGTAATGGGGGGGACGGTTGGTGACTGTGTACAAAATGGATATATCTGGCTACACTCCTGGTATGTATGACCACCGTGGGACCACAAACGTCCACTGCATTGTGCACATACCCCCTGCAGTTAACTGTGCCATGTGCCAATGCATGCACATTGTGTCTGCCAGCCAGGTGCACTGGTGCTGTACCATGACAGTGCACCATCTTGTCTTCCTGGATGTGTGGTGTGATGTCCTGTGCCCCCCCCAGGGTGTACACAGTGTACCAGCAATGTGCGCTCCCATGTGGCATGGTGTCCTGACATTGCTAGCGCACTTGTCCTCGCATACTCGGTGATGCTGAAATGGGCCACAAAACAGTCATGGGGGTTCATGGCACACACAAGCCACAGCAGTGCACATGTGTGTACACAACTCCAGACACAGGACAGACAGTGGCAATGTGGGCATGTGCACTGTACAGGCATATGCAGCGATCTGATATGTCCATCTGGCCTGTAGCACTGTAGGGGATGATATCGTGATGTCCACTGTGTGATGCACTGCAGCACTGACACAGCCACTGACACCTGTCCCCTCTTGGTTATCCCATAGCTATGCAGGCCCAACAGAAGTGCATCCGTGCACATAAATTCTCCCAAGATGAGCTGAACACCCTTGCACATGAGGTGAAAGAAAGAGAAGATGTGTTACGCACACACAGGGCCACCGATGCTGTTGTGCGGCAGGCTTGGGAAGAGGTGACTGCAGCGGCGAATGCGGTTGGGGGCCGAGGGAGATCAACTGAGGCAGTCCGGAAATGTTGGAATGACCTCCTGTGGTGTGCAAAGGAGGAGGAGGCACACCACCACAGAGACAGGACCAGGACTGGTGGTGGTCCACCGGAACACCAGCAGCGTGTGGAGGAGCCACACATGGCGGTGGTGGCGTCGACACTGCGGATGGTGGCAGTGACAGGTGTGCCAGGTGGTGGTTGCGAGACGACCCTCGCACTTCCAAGGCCAGGTCTGTATTCACTGTGTAACCCCTGTATGTGGTGCAGGCAAGGGTGCATGGTCCTGCTTTTGGTGTCTGCACAGGATGCACTGTATCCTGCCGAAATGATGCCTGGCATGGCCAAGGTCACTGTGGGGTGGGTGGGTGCATGTTGTCACAGGCTTGTGTGAGGTGGGTACCTGTCCTGAGGGCTGCATGGTGTGGTGGTGGTGGTAGTGGTGGTGGTGTTTTGCCACAGTGTCCATGGATGGGTGACTGACCCTGTCCCTATTCTCTCCACAGCGCTCTTGGACAGGCCTGCACCACCACAGCATGATCCACAGATGTCCAGCCAGGTTCCCGAGGTCGCGGAGGAGTTTGATGATGATCGGCCATCAACATCTGGACTGTGTTAATCTCAGGGCTGCATGGACCCAATGCATGTTGTGCATACCCATGCACAGGGCGTGCAACTGCCTGGGGAGGGGGGTCACACCTCACTAGGGGTGTTAGGGTACAGTGGGCACCTGGATGTTGCACCAACTGAGAGTGATGGGGTGGGAGAGGTACTGCTGGTCACTGTCACCAGTGCGGATGACAGTGATGTCTCTGGATATTCACAGCAGCTGGCCATTCCTGTGCCAGGGGATGCAGGGGTGGGGCTTGCTGAAGGCCATGGAACAGGTCAGGGTGGTTCCGTAGGTGTTAGCAGTGTGGCTGTGGCTGAACACACAGTGGTGGGTGGTGTGGGTGGTGTTGCAGGACAGCAGGGCGTGCATTGTCGGACACATGCTGGGGTTACAGTCCATATGGTGCCACAGACCACTGCCGCTCATAGTCAGCAGCTGGATGTAGCAGTTGGTGCATTGCCACAGGCACCAATGCCAGCTGCTGCTGGGGGTCCTGTGCCTCTGGTACACGAAGGCCATGGTGCCCGGTCACTCCTGCAGGCTGCTGTCACCTCACAGCAGGAGGCCTGTCTGGACCTGCATGCCATGCGGCATGAGCTGCGACATGAGCTGGGTCAGATACGGGAGGCAATAACAGTGGGCTTTGCACGTGCTGAGCAGCAGGCAGAGGACAGGTTTGGCCACCTGGTGGGTACCATAGACCGTGGCTTCTCTGGGTTGACTGCTGCAGTGGTGGCAATTGGTGATGTCATGCATGGTGTGCCTGTTGGTTGCCAGCATGGGTTTGTTGGCCGTAGTGCAGATGGCAGAGAGGCACACAGGCAGGCACACCGTGGGCGCAGGGCTGCCACTGGTACCAGTTCTGATCCATCACGCACTCCACCTGCAACCCAGCGGCGCCTTGGCTGTCCATACACCCTGTCTGCCTCCACCAACCCCCGGGGGCACAGGAGGTCAACCATGCCTGCCTCACCTTCCACTTCAGCTGTGTCCTCTGCACAGAGCACCCCAGGGTCCATAACCCCTGGTACGGGTGCACGCCGCATGCGTGGGTGTCATCGCCGGTGATGCCCACAGGCTGTCTGCTGTACTCTGCATGCATCCCCCTCATGCATGAGCAGATGTGCACGCACACACACACACACACACACTCCCACCAACACAGTTGCCCCCTTACCCTCACGACACACATCACACCTCCCCACCATGATTACACCTTTTGTGTGTATCCCCCCCACATATGTGCTGCACAATCATGGACTCACACCACATGCACACACTATTTGTGTATTACACTGGGTTTGTTTGCTGATGTGATTGTTGTTTTCACCGTTATCTTAGTCTGTGCACATTAAATTGCTAATCACTTGTACTCTTTCAGGTTGTTGTGCAGTCTGTACTTACCCTCTGGTCTGTTGCAGTGTCCTGATGATGTTGTCCCGGTGCTGTATGGCCCTGCGTGCCATGTGAGGGTCCCTTCTCTCGAGTTGCTCCACTATCCCCCTGACCACTGGCTCTGGCTCACTGTCAGACTGTCCCTCAGGTTCAGGTGCCTGTATCCCACAGTTCATTGCCATGTTGTGCAGCATACAACAGGCTAGGAAGATCTGACATACCTTCTGAGATGTATATTGTGGGGCACCACCTGATGTGCCAGGCATCTGAATTGCATCTTCAGGATGCCAAACCCTCTCTATGATGTTCCTTGTTCTGGCATGAGCCTCGTTGTACAGCTCCTCGGCCACTGTGGCGGGTCCAGATACTAGTGTGAGCAGCCAGGGTCGCAGAGGGATAAGCATTGTCCCTGTCAAAACATATATACCTGTTAGTGCTGTACTGCAGTCTGTCAGCTGCTATCCTGCACCTCTCTGTGGCCCTCCCACACCCCTTCCCTGGCCTGCAATGCCTGCCTCCATCCATGCTGTTGTGTGTTTGCCTTGTCTGCTACAACTCACCGACTAGTTGCCCACTGGGTATCCTGCCCTCCTCAAAGGCCTGGCACAGCTGAGACTGGTGCCAGATGAAGGCATCGTGGGAACTGCCGGGGTACTGTGCAAAGACATTGCTGATGCACCCAGCCGCATCGCACACCACCTGGCAGTTGATGGAGTGGTACCCCTTCCTGTTTACATACACATCACTGGCATCGCCAGGTGGTGCACGGATGGGGACATGGGTGCAGTCAATGGTACCCAGTACAGATGGTAGGTGCGCAACTCGATGGAACTGCTGCATTGTTTCTCTGTGCTCTGCTGCTGTGCTGGGGAATACTATGAATTCCCCAGCATGTGGCAGGAGGGCCTCTAGGAACTGGGTCAGGAGGCATGAGGTGGCAGACTGCATTACCCCAATGGTGTCCCCCGTTGGTCGTTGGAACGTTCCTGTGGCAAGGAAGCACATCGCTGCTATCACCTTCTCCTCTACTGTCATGGCATGACTGCATCTGGTGTTTGGCTGCAGCTGCTCATGCAGGAGTTCACAGAGCTGCCTCAACATTCCCCTGTTCATCCGGTACCGGCCAATGATGTGGTCATCAGGCAGGGTCTGGGCCGGTACAGCCTGTTTGCAGCATACCGTCTCCTTGGCCTGCGTTGTGGCCCATGTTGTGCCTGCTCCCTCTCCTCCTCCACTACAGCTGCCATCAATGACAGGATCACTGCTACTGGCACTGCACACATTCCCACTTCCTGTGCTGGTCCCTCCTCCTCTGTGTTTTGCCCTGTGTTTAGACCAACCTTTTATAGGCGGTAACTAGCGCCGTGCTAGGGGCCACGCTATGTATCCTAGTGCAGTGCTGGACCTTTGAATATCCCCTTGCGCATCTCTCTAGGCCCCCCGCTCCTCCTTTTGGCCCTTGCATACATTACTGGTTTGCCTGGTGCTAATGCAGTTTGCCTGTGCTATTTGGCCTTTTGAATATAGCAGACCCACGCTAATCCCGCGCTAAACCTGCGCAAATGTTTTTTGGCCGGTGCAAAGCTTTGAATATCTGGCCCTTGGCATCTTATTTTCAGTGGAGCTCTACATCTACACAATATTATGTTGCATTGCGTAAAATCAGAACACACTGAAAACAATATTTTACATCTGGAATAGGCTACCCTGAATAAATACATTATAAAAATGGTAAAATCATGACCCCACTGAAAACAAGATATTGCATCTAATCTGGGACATCCTGAGTAAATACAGTGCAAAAAGGTTTAAAATGAAGATCACAATGACAGTGAGATGTAGAATCTCCTCAATGCTATCCAGGATAAGAAATATTTAAAGAGCTAGTGGAGCCAAAACAGGTAGACAGGAAAATAATACAAATTTTAAGTAGTAGTCAGTTGTAAATCTGTATTTCTGAAGTATTTTTCATTTTCCTTTTGCTCATCAGAAAGTATTCTATGTGATAATACTGTTCTGGGTGTGTGGAACAGCTCTTAGCCTGGCAGCTGACATAGCTTTTTCTACCACCTCACACTACATTATCAGCATTATGATCTCACTAACTATGACATCACAGGTGAACGACCTGGCAGTCATGCACTTGCTGTTCCTAAGTAGCAGTGATGTCACAGTCATTGAGGTCACATTGCTGATGATATAGTGTGAGGCAGTAGAGTAAGATATGTCAGCTGCCAGGCTGACAACTGTTCCACGCATCACATCTACTAACATCAGTAAACAGTCTTCTAATTATACAAAGAGAAAAGGAAAAGTATCTCAGATATAATAGATAATGGTTGGCTGCTTTTAAAATCTAATATTAGTTTTAGGCAGTACAGTAACTTTTTAAAAGAACTTCACTGTGTTCACTGACATAAACAGTTTCTTTATTATTTTATAATATATTAGACTGTAGTATTTATTTTAAATGTTGTTTGTGTGTGTGTGTGTGTGTATGTGTGTGTATGCGTGGGTGTGTGTTTGCTGTAGCTCAATGTTTTTTCCCCAGAAAGCATAGTAAAAAATGCCTGCTGATCGCTATGTAATTACTGTAGCTCAGATAGCTCACACGAGATCTAGCATATGCCTGAGACAGTGCTTACCATATAGTGTCTTAAGAGGTAAAAAAAAAAAATATAAACACTGTAAACTTTGTAATTTACTCCTGGGAAAAGGTGACATTTATGAGCTATGACTCTTTCTTGAAAGACAATACTTGCCCAGCTCAAGCTTGTAGCAAGAACTTGTTTAAATGCTAAGTATTTAAATGTGCAAGTTGTTGCATTTCGAAGGGGGTATAAAAATCTCCAGTTTAACAGGCAGCCAATATTTAACAAGCTGTTTCAGTTTCCTAATGGCCATATGATAAGCAGCTTTAGTGCTGTCTCCGATATTCTAAACAGAAAGAAGGGAGTATTTTATTTCATTTGGCATTGTGATTTATAGATGTGGAAGGATACATTGAAATGTCCAAAAAAAGTATTCCACATTCCTCCATTTTTCCAGATACAGACAGTAAGATGGCTGTAGGCTCTGCCCACAGTCATAAAAACAGCCAAGTTAGAAAAAAATTATCAGTCTTATAAAGAGGTCAACAGCCAAGTTGGATGAAATGGATATTCATATTAATCTGTGATATCTTGACTGAAACACAAACAGGACTAAAAATATAGCTTTACATTTGGAGTTTTAGAAGGAATACCAACATTCTAATTTTGGTATTTCATCAATATATATAATATACTGCTTCAGGCTAGAGTTTCCCTATGGTTTTACATACATTGCATTTTCTCCCCCCAAAACCAGGTGTTCAAAAGAGACTACCAGTAGATGCAAGCTGTTATTCTGGCACACATTTTTATTATGCTCAGGACACCAAATGGATGTAAAATTTGAGACTTGATAGTAAAACATTTGGGAATGACGCAATCTTGGACAGTCCATCAAGGTCTGCCTCTTTACTAATCTAAAGTCAATGTCCATTTTCTCTGCTTAAGTGGCAGAAATTGCTAATGACAGCTGTGGCCTGTCTCTTGGGGGCAACCCTCAGGGCTTCACGTACCCTGAGCAGTACCCAGGAACTTTCCCTGTCTGTGGGTGGTACTGCTTGATGGGAAAGTCCCACTGCATCATCATCTTTTATTTTTTACTTCCAGTTCCTGGCTTCTAAGAGTTCCAGCCTGATTCAGATCTGGGACCCCACTGTCAATAACCATATTAGGCATCTGTGGAGCACATCAATAAACACAACAGGTCTATCTAAGCCAACTCCCAGGACACACCTGGAAACAACCTATCACAGCTTAATGTGCTTTTCCTGATCAAAAATTACAAATAAATAAATAAATGCATCAGTAAATAGATAGATGGAGGCTTATTGTTTGCAAACTGAAACTTCATATCATAATTGTTTGAGGTCCACAAACCCTATTTCATTGTACATCTGGAGATATGTTATGTGCTGTGTCACTTTTCTGTGACCATATGCTACACATAACATTAACTACTGATAGGCTAGTTCCCAGCTGCAGTAAACATCAGTGTCATTATCCAGGAAAGAACCTCTGTTGGCTAATGGAGTGCATCTCTCATGCTCCTTAGGGCATCCTGCTGTTGGAGACACATGACACTTGTGCTCAGAGATTTAGACTGTCTCTCAAATCTCCATTCTGCTGATGATTATCTAGCATAAAGATCCTTATCTTATGAAGTATCCCTTATGGGCAACTGGCTGAAAAAGCTGTGTCTGAATTTAAACATTAAAGCACTTAAATGAAGCAGGTTGGACCTGCAGTGCTACACCACACTAACATCCTGCCAACACTCACCTTATGAGAGCCTATTTATTCTTTGCCATGCTACTCTCACCCATGGTCACACCATGTATGGGTCAGAGCACCCCCATGCACCATTGGAGCTCTTGTTCTTATCCAGCTGTAGAGTCTTGAGCAACCCAGGGCCCCTTCCTTGGGACACCACAGGTGCTCCAGCCATAGCATCTCCTACCTTGTGTTTGTTCCAGGCACTTCTTTTGCAGACTTCATGTGCTGCTTCAAGGGCTTGTACATCTTCCCAATAATGCCTGCCACAGGGTCTTCCTCCATGGCTTCAGAAGGGCAGTCCTCTTGCTAGACAGCCATCAGGCTGCTTCCCTTGATGGGAAAGCCACATGGTTCCACATTCTACCAGTGGTCCCCCTACAAACTGCTGCCATTTATTTTAAACTTGGTAACTGGGAAGGGAACATTGAGCCAAGGCTTATTTCCAAGAGTGACCCAGAGAGGGGGAACAAGGTGGTACAAAATAACAATAAAGAGCAGCAATGTACAATAATGTGATACAAAAATAACACAATCATGATTACAGGTACAAGAATTAACTGGGTATGGTGTATAATACACTATACAACAGTACAGCCTTAGGGCAGTTCTAATTATATACAGAGGACAGGGTAGGCAAAAACTGTGAAGTGTACATAAGGTGCAAGGCAGAAAGCAAAGCCAGTTGAATTCCAGTTAGGGGGCCCAAGGGCACAAAGGGTGGAAGGGTAGAGAATGGAAGGAACAGGGGGAGACAGTGGGCAATCCTTGATAAATCAGGATCCCAGATCCAGTCCTCACTTGGATCTCTCATGGCCTGGCTGCTCTTGACTGTTCTCAGTAAGAAGTCCAGCCCCAGACTCTTAGTTCTAGATTGACTTGCTCTGGCAGTTACTCCTAAGCTCCTCCCACATCCCATACCACTTGAGACAGTGGCACAAACTGCCAGTCTCAGGACAGGCATGTTGACATGTATAATCCCTCTGTGCCTACAGGAGGTGATTGTTACACAATTCCCTCCAGTTCTAGAAAATGCTCAGTTTACAAACAAAAATGTTTCAATTGGCCATGTTAAACAAGGTACAACTGGTGATTACTTGAGTGTAGCAGCTTGCCACCCATGTTGTTAAAAAAACTAAAGTGCATTTACAACATGCTCCATATATATTCAATTATTCTTCTGATCTGTATACGCAGGTAATTGCATGTAGTCTGTGCAGCTGTGAAAGAATTCAGGAATGGCATCATCGGATATATCCTTTCAGGGTAACTGCTATCGCCTAGGTGGAATGAAACTGATATAGCAGGAACATTGCACGGTGCACACCTTACCACACATGATTAGTGCTGCATATGTACCCACTAATCAGCCACCTCTGATCAGGTACCAGTGCATGCACTCTTGACACAAGCTTTAACTGCCCAGGATATAAGCATTATGTATTGATCCAGGGTACTTGGTACAAATTGTGAGTGATAAGTCCCATGGCATCACTCACCAACTAACTGAGAGGTCAGTGAGACCCACCTCTATGAGTTTGTTGAGGAGAACTCAGTGAGCCATGGTGGCATTGATGATAGCAGAGGTAAGCAAACCCTGGTCCATCACCTTTAGGGCAGGATCAGGAAGCCATTGTAGTGAGGAGTCAATGGAATGGGGATTCTTGGAAGCCAGACTGGAAAGGACAGAGAAAGGTGAAGGAGTTAAGAAGGGAGGAATGTTGGGAGAGCACATCATTTTCCTTGCACTTTGACCAGTGCACAAGAAGTAGAGAGCTGGGTCAGTAGCTCCCTGGAGAGGATGGGGTCTCACCCCTGCTTTACAGAGGGGGAGTACTTTGCCACACTTCCGTACCCCATGCACCTTGTTGAAATGGCAGTAGAGGCTGAAAAGGGATGAGCTAGGGACATTAATAGCTCAAGCAGAGAGTTGTACAGGTTTAGGGTTGAGACCATCAGGACTGTGACCCGAGATGAGGTGAGCAATTTCCAGTGTGGTTATAGTAGCAGCAGAGGATGTATGAGAGAAGAAAAATGTGGAGGGGGGTAGGAATGTAATTGATTTATATATACCCCAATCCTCTCCTCTTCCAGGTTGCAAATGAAAATGAGATTGTTTTATAAATCTCTGCTTTGCCTTACAGGATTAAATACATTACAGTAAACAAATGACATATGGAAAGGATTAAATAAATTCCAGTAAATAAATGGCACAAGGAAAAGAATTCTGTTTTAACAATGAATTGGAACACATTCTGCTGGTCAGCCTATGGTATCCTTATATTTTGGTGCCCCCTTTGGGGCTCACTCTGCCTTTCATTGGTTGGACTGTTCTTTTGTACATAGTTTGAGGATAGTATATTGAATATTTACTCTTTGCCTAAGCCATTGATTCCCCTCATGTACTGTATAAACAGGGTACAGAGTGAGAAAAACAGTTAAAAATGTAAATGCAAGCCCCACCTAGTATTGGTGGCTTACCGGATGGGTTCTTGAGCTCCTCAACATTGAAGGAGTCTTCACTCCCCGGTCCCCTGGAAATGCAGCTGTGGGACTGGGTGGGAACCAGGAACCCAGAGCGGGATTTGAAACTCTTTCTCCTTTGCAGCTGCTGCCACAGAAACTCCCCTTGGTTGCTCTCAACTGGCGTAGCTCCCTAAAACTCACCACCCTATTGACTCTCTTCCTGCACCTCTATTTAGCCGGTGACATAGAAACAAACCCAGGTCCCCTGTAACTCCCAACCTGGGGCAGCCACAAAGGAATAAAAATTGTCCACTTAAATATTCGTAGCCTTATGGCAAACAAGACTGACCTAGAAGCCTGGACAGCACATTACTCTCTTGACATTCTTGGGATCTCAGAATCATGGCTCAACCCTTGCACCCCTGAATCTGTCTGTAACCTTACTCATTACTCCTTTCTCCAGCTCAACTGCTCCTCCTATAAGTGTGGAGGCAGTCTCCTCATCTACTTTAATTCCCACCGAAACCTATCTCTGATCCCTCATCCCACCAGCAGTGTCTCTGCCTGTGAGTTTCTACATGCCACGTTCACCATTGACAACACCAAAAAGGAACACATTGCATGTGTCTATAACCCAACAAAATGTGGAACCATAGGACTAACTGCCTTCACCAGCTCCATCCTACCCTCTATTGGCCAACACGATACAATTGTAATTGGGGGCTTCTATCTTGATTGGTTCAGTTCAAAGCAGAGTTCCTATGAAATGTTCATCAGTAGAGCCTGCCTCTCTCAAATCATCTGAAATCCAATATCCAATATGCTCCTCCCCAAGTGGCTTATCCTCCTCTCTGTTAGACTGGATGCTCACCAACCATCCTGACATGATCACGGAGTTTGGTGCACTGCCTGACTCCATCAGTGGTCACTCCCCCACTTACTGCCTTTGGAAAGCCCACTCCCCTAAAATAGCTCCCAAAATTCTCACCTTCGGAAACCTCATCAGCCTTGACCCCATCATGCTCACCGCTGAGCTCCAGCTCAGTGACTGGTCCCACCTCCTAGCCATCTATGATGTTAACACTGCTCTGAAAATCCTCCAATCACACATCTCCCAGCTACAAGACAGACTTTTTCCACTCGCTCGGAGGAGACGTAGGGGATCTGCAAACTCTTGGCTCCACAGAAACCTCCTCTCCCTTTATAAAGAAAGAGATAATCACTAACACTTCTACAAGGTATCATCCAACCCCCAGGACTGGCACAGCTACTGTACTCTGCAGAATCACTGCAAAAAAGCTACCTGCATATCCAAAAGCTTCTTTTGCAAAGCTAAGCTGACCACCTCTGCTGGCAGCCCAAGTGGATTCTGTTGTTGCTTAAAAGGAATCCTGGGTGCTCCTTCCCACTCTTCACCCAATTACATTATTATAATTGGCACTCACTGCAACAACCTCCTCACAATGGCCAATGCTTTCAATGCTCATGTCACCAACCTCTCCATCTTCCTGTACGAATGTTGAGATGGTTGGTGAGCATCCAAGACCCTACCCTTCCATCCCCACAACCCCCCTCTACCTGAAGATGGTTTCTAAGAGTGAGGCCGTATGTCTTCTCAAATCCTTACCACTGGGTGCTGCACATGGCCCTGATGGTATTGAGACCAAGATACTAAAACCTGGGGCACAGCTCCTCTCCATGCCCATTACCCACATCTACAACCTGTCCCTCACCTCTGGCATAGTCCCATCCCCCTGGAAAGTAGCCAAGGTGGCCCCAGTTCCTAAAAAGGGGCTTCAAATAACGTATCACAATATCATCCCATTGCTCTACTGCTCTTCCTAGGTAAGTGCCTCAAAAAAATAGTCACCTCCCAACTCACAGACTACCTGAACTCTCACAATCTCCTCACCCCTTGCCAACATGGTTTCTGCAAGGGTCACAGTATGACCACTGACCTCATCAAGCTCTTTAATGATGTCAAAACTGCCATGGATAGGGGCTCACTGATTGGGGCCATCTTTATAGACCTATCCAAAGTCTTTGATCTCATAGACTACCCCCTTCATACTCAGAAGTTAGCCACCCTGGGCTTATCCCCCCATGTCACTTCATGGTTCATTAACTACCTGTCTGGGTGTAGCTAATTTGTTAAGTTTGGCACAGCTTTCTTTCACCAACTGCCCATTACCCATGGTGTCCCCCAGAGGTCTATCCTCAGCCCACTCCTTTTTCCTGTTTTCATAAATCATCTCCCAACCATTTCCTCTCCTTCTCAATTATCATGTATGCATATGACATAACCTTCTATCACTGCACTCAATGCATTCAACAAATTAACTCCTAGCTTAATAAGGACTTCACACTTATACAAAAATGGCTCATGGCAAACAACCTGGTTCTCAATGTCGAAAAAATCCAGGTGATGTTATTTGGATCCCGGATATGCTGGTGTTCCTGCCCTCTCCCCCTAGATATCAGATGCATCAATGAGTCCCCTCTCTCCACAGTCAAGGATTTCAAATATCTGGGTATCACCCTAGACCCTAGCTTAGACTTCCACCTACACATCACAAATCAGTGCAAAGCTGCCAACTCTCATATTGGGCTGGTCTACTGCCTTAAGCATCTTCTCACCCCCCCTGCCCATCAGACTATTGTCCAAGGCTTATTCCACCCCTGCCTACAATACGGATCCCTCCTCATCACTAATGCCCCCTTGGTTTCCTTGCACAAGTGGGACATTACTTATAACAACATATGCCACTTCGCCCTTTTGGCCCCATGCCTCACTCACCACTGCTCACTCTACAACTCTTTAGGGTGGCTATTCCCCTCAGTGTCATGATCCTTTGCTCTAGGCTGCTTTATGTATAAGCAGCTACAGTCCCCCTCCCTTGCTTTTACTATCCCACCCCCTAGTAGCGCAAGTAAGCTCATGATCCTGCCCAGCTTACCACACCCAAGTGTGCAACCAAAATGGGTGAACAGTCCTTCTCATTTGCACCCAGATTCTGGAACTCTCTTCGTTAAACTGTATACTGTTCCACCTCCACCCTGTCCTTCAAATCAACCCTCAAAGCCCACCTTTTCCGATTCATAACCTGCAAATGCTTCCAACCCCGTGATCAAGGTAGGGTTTACGGACAGACTAGATGGGCTAGCGGCTCTTATCTGCTGTCAGTTTCTGTGTTTCTATGACCTATTGACACTCAGATCTGCTCTGCTGCCTACATAATTTATTGCACTGTATTAATACCCTAATGAGTTTTGGCCACTGTCTGTCACTGTACCCCCTTCTGACATGACGGCACCTCAGTCTCCACTTTTATGCTTTACGCTGTGATGCTCTACTGCCTGTATATTGTCACTACTGCACTATTGGTTGTGTATGTTTACTTTGTTCAAACCATTGTTAATTATAGGTTGTTTTATAAAGCTGTCCCCTCCTGACTCTCAATGTGCCACTGCTTGTAAGGCTATTTCTGATGTACATGGATGCTTTTCCCCCTTGACTCTTTTGTTCTACCTAGTGCAAACCCCTGATATTTATAAGTCACTCTTTATAGCTTTATAGCTGTACCCCTCCTGTTTTTTAATGTACTACTGCTTACAATACAACTGCTTGTATAATACTTGTACCCACGTGTTGAGTTATGCTGCTGTTTCCTTGATGTGGCCTTGTGAATTGTAATCTGCTCTTGTGAAATGTAATCTCCTGGGTTGTACTTGAAAATAGGCACACTGTTGTCTAGTGTACCTACGCGGTTACCAAAAACCAAATAAATAAATAAATCTTGAGACCCATGATCCTGGTTGCACAGGGATTGAGGGGGCCAGGACTGGAGGAAGAATGCCATTGAGTGCAGCTGCAAAGCTGCTTAACCCCAGGTAAGGTATCAGGGATGAGGGCGAAGGAGCAGCTCGGCACTTGAGTACCATTAGTGAACTGCACATGTGTGGTAGCACAAAGATGAAGCAAGAGCTCTGCTTACTAAGTGTATGGTATATCCACCACACCATCATTCGTCCCAGCCCCGGGGCAGGCAACAGGTAAGGACATCCTAAAATAAAGCATTGAGGGGTGTTCAGGACTACAGTAGGAGCTGCCCAGAAGTAGCAACAAAGCACAAGGAATATGTAAACAAGCATGGCTGCCACCATGCAGCTAAAGCAATCTGACCCCACAAGGACTACAGTTGTGGGGTCAGATGTACGACAGTTCTGTGCCTGTAAATTTGCTCAAGATTAGCGGAGCCTGGACATGCAGACAAGATCCATGGTATCTGTCATACAGTAAGATGTTGGGTTCTACTGACTATAAGATACTGCGGAGCAGAACTCTGAGCTCAGTCCAGACCAGTCTGACAGCCCGGAGGCTATGTGTGAGAGAGACTCAGAGAGACTGCAGCTACCAGGGCTCCATGTGTTCGGTAGTCTGAAAGGTAAGCCTGGAAACTGAACTTTGTAGTTTATTGAAAATAGACTGTGCCTTCCAAGAAGCACAAAACAGATGCACTTGATGGGAAAAAAAAAACTCTGGCCAGAGCTGATAGGGCTGCAGCTGAGCAATTTGGGTTACAAATATTGAAAATTGGTATTTTAATATTTTTGCACCAAGTTTTCAACATAGCCTTGTTATGACCCTGCCTCATGAAGAAGGGCAGAGAAAATGTTTAAGTCCTGGCCTAAAGGTGATTTTGCACAGGGACTGCAAAATCAACTTTCAGGATGCAGAAACACATTTTGAGCAGGAGTTAAAAAATGACAGCTTTCACCTTCATGAGGTGCTGTAAAGAAATAGCTATGTTGAAAATGTGAGGTAAAAATATTGAACACTACCAAAGTTATGAGCCTGCGTTTGCAAAATTCAACATAGTCTCATTACTTTGTTTGTTTTTCTAAAATATTTTTACACCAAATTTAAAACATAGCCTTCTTATGACCCCTCTCATGAACAAGGGCAGAGAAAATGTTCAACTCCTGTCCAAAAAGTGATTTCATGCAGGGACTGCAAAATCACCTTTTGGGATGATTATTTTATAAGTAATGCCTAACACACACACACACACACACACACACACTGCCTATGTTAGTGTATTGTGGACCTTTTCTGATTACTATGTGGACTTACATTAGTTCTGGTCAAAAGGGCATGGAATGTGGTTCGGGGTGTGTGTTTTTTTATACAAACGCAGCATGTTTTGTTTAAAACTTTGGCTAGTTTTCTTGTTTTCATGTTTCCGTGGTGTAATACTACTTTATTACACCATGGGAACATGAAAACTATTTGTTGTCCTGTGTCAGGTGTACCCCACATCAGGATATCTGGACCCCAGCTGTGCCCCAGTCCCTTCAATTCCTGGAGTCACCAATGCAGTGGAGAGCTCTCCATTAGGCCGCTGGGGAGAAAAGCTGGGTACACCCACATTTGAGGGGGGTTACAGGACTGATGCAAGGAGGACCAGTAGGCTTGTTAAAGGTATGATGTTGCATCTACTGCTTAGAGTATAAGTCCCCCTGATCCCAGTGTTCCTGTGATGCTCCTTGTTCTCCCTGCCCCAAAAAAATTAAATTTGGGTTCTATTGCATTTGATATTGGACATATTTGCAGTTTATTTTCAGAGTCAGTTATTGTCTGTGGGTGGTATTACTGTGTGGAGGAAGGGAACTGTATTACTTCTGGGGGGGGGGGTTTTATGTAGAGTGTCAAGGAACCCCTATGTTCTACCCCAAGTGGAGGTACCACGTCATCTCAACAGAACCCAGACCAGCCCCTCAGAGAGGTAAGGAAAAGGAGAAGTGTGAACCCCAAGGGCTTGGGGTTTACATAAACTTTAATGACTGGGGATGCATAGAAACATAGAAACATAGAAGCTGACAGCAGATAAGGACCACAAGGCCCATCCAGTCTGCCCATTTCTTGTTCTACCTTATGAATGTGCCATTGGCCTTTGCTCTGTCAATAGCCTATCTATTCATACTCATCTGTGTTGCTCCCTTATGCCTATCCCATGCCTGTTTGAAGCCCTGCACTGTATTCATAGCCACCACTTCCTGAGGTAGGCCATTCCATACATCCACCACCCTTTCTGTCAAAAAGAACTTCCTCACATTACCCCTTAATTGGCTTCCCTCTAATCTCATGCTGTGTCCTCTTGTCCCACAATTTTTCTTATATTGAAACATGTTAGACTCTTTCACCTTGTTAATGCCCTTAAGGTGTTTGAATGTTTCAATAATATTACCTCACTCCCTCCTTTGCTCTAGGGTATACATATGGAGTTCAGTTTATCTGTCCTCATATGTTTTCTGATGCAGTCTCTGCATCATTTTGGTTGCCCTTCTCTGGACTGCCTTGGTTTGGTTAATGTCCTTGTGAAGGTGTGGCCTCCAGTACTGCATGCAGTACTCCAGATGGTGCCTAACCGTGTCTTGTAAAGAGGGATTATTACCTCCTTCTTCCGACTTGTGATACCCCTACTAATACACCCCAACATCCCTCTAGCCTTACCTACTGCTTTAGTGGTCTGCTTGGATGATTTCAGGTCATCGGTGATGATGACGTCCAAGTCTCTTTCTTCCTTTGTGACTGCCAGCAGCTTCCCTCCCAGCCTATAGCTGGCTTCATGGTTTCTCTTCCCTATGTGCATGATCTTGCACTTCTTTGCATTAAACCCCAGTTGCCACTCTTCTGACCATTTTTTTAGTTTATCCAGATCTCTTCTCATTCTGCCCACCCCAACTGGATCATCTACTCTGTTACAGATCTTGGTGTCACCTGCAAACAGACAAATCTTACCCTCCAGTCCATCTGCAATGTCACTGATAAAGATATTGAAGAGGACTGGCCCCAGAACTGATCCCTGAGGTACCCCACTTGTGACTTGCATCTCTTCTGACTGTATACCATTTACCACCGCTCTCTGTTTTCTGCCCGTCAACCAGTTTGCCACCAAATTGGCCAACGTCTGAGCCACCCCAAGTCTACCCAGCTTATTAATCAATCTTCTATGTGGAACAGTATCGAAAGCTTTGCTGAAGTCAAGGTAGGCAACATCAACTGCTCCACCTTGGTCCACCACTCTGGTTACCCAGTCAAAGAAATCTATGAGATTAGTTTGACAGGAGCTTCCTTTTGTAAACCCATGTTGTCTTGGATCCTGTGCTCCTATGGATTCCAGGTGTTACACTATCCTTTCCTTAAGGAGTGTCTCCATAATCTTGCCCACTACTGAGGTAAGACTGACTGGTCTGTAGTTCCCTGCCTCCACCCAGTTACCACTCTTGTGGAGTGGGATCACATGAGCCCTTCTCCAGTCTTCTGGGACTTCTCCTGTGCTCAGATACTCACTAAACAGTTCTGATACTGGCTCTGCTAGTTCCACCCTTAGCTCCTTTAGTACCCTGAGATGTATGCCATCAGGTCCCATTCCCTTGTCCACCCTGAGCTTATCGAGCTCTTGTAGGACCCTTTCTTTTGTGAAGGGACTAGTGCACACCTACCTCCCCCACTGTGTCCATGGTGCTGAGCTGTGGGCCCTGCCCTACCTTCTCTTCAGTAAATACTGAGCAGAAGTATCTATTTAGGATAGATGCTTTTACATGGTCCTCCTCTTCACATGACCCCTTATCTCCTTTGATCCTAGCAATACCCCATCTGGACTTTCTACTTTCACTAATGTATCTATAGAAAGTCTTGGCACCTTCTTTTACTGTTTGTGCTAGTGTTTCCTTGGTTTGGGCCTTTGCCTGCCTTACTGCCTTCCCTGCTTCCCTTAGGGAAGTTTGATATGCCTCCCTATCTTCATCCTACTGCGTTCCCTTATATTTCCTGAAGGTCAGCCTTTTGGGTCTGACCTTTTCTGCTACTATGTTTGAGAACTAAAGTGGTTTCCTTCTTCTTTTGCATTTCCTTTTCTCACTAACACAATGGGATGTTTCTTCAAGTATTGCATCTTTAATGCTTGCCCACTTTGCCTGTACCCCCTTGCTTGTATTTCTTTTTGCCAGAGCTAGCTTAACTCTGTTGGCCATCTTATCAAAGTCAGCTCCTCTGAAGTCCCATATTTTTGCCTTGGAATGGGATGATTTTGTTCTAGTGGCCAAATTGAACCATACCATGTGATGGTCACTGGCACCCAGGTGACCTTCTACCTGGAGATCTGTGATCCTTTCCCTGTTAGTCAGTACTAGATCTAGGATAGCCCTGTCTCTTGTGGGTTGTTGTACCAGTTGTTTGAGGCCCCTTCCCCTGCAGGGAATCCACTATGTGTCTAGTTCTGGCAGATGTCCCTGCTGGTATTGACCAATCTGTATCTGGCATGTTGAAGTCTCCCATTATCAGAACCTCACCTTTCGCTGTCATGTTTTGTATATCTTCTAACAGTAATGTGTCTATGTCCTCCCCCTGGTCTGGAGGCCTGTACACAACCCAGTTTGTATGGCTGTCCCATTTCCTGTTTCCAGGGTGACCCACAGTTCTTCTGGCTCCTTATGTGTATTCTGAATCTCTGTAGCTTTGATAATTTCATTGACATAAAGGGCCACTACACCCCCCTTTTTGCACCTCAGTCTTTTCTGAACAGTACATAGCCAGGTACTGAAGTCTCCAAGTATGGTTACTGGTAAACCATCTCGCTAATGGCTACTATGTCCAGTTTAGCCTCTATCATTATTGCCTGCAGGTCTGGGATCTTGTTTCCCAGACTGCGAGCATTTGTGTACATGATTTTCCATTGGCCAGATTTCGGTGTGTTAGTTGTTGGGCGAGGTCCAGTGTTTCCCCTGTGTGTCGTATGGGGAGCCAGACCTTTTTCTTTACCTGGTGATGCAAATTTTTATTTATTTATTTATTAACTTCTCGGATTACAAATACCTTTGAACAGAAACTGCTCATTTACAAAGGTTCCACATCAAAGGATGAGGGTCAACATACATACAGAGGTAGTAAAAGAATGCACAAGAAACAACCAAAACAACTAAAAGAAAAATTAAAGATACTCAGTTATAACATACTTTGAGATAATATTCATAAAACGAGCAGCTTGAGTAGGCAGCTGGCTGCGGTAACAATAAGAGAAAGAGAAATGTACTACAAACATGCTGAACTCCTGTTTGACCACTTGCTGAGGGCAGACTAGTTCACATCACCCTCTCTCATGAATAGGTCCCAAACAATCATAGAGATCATTGGATCCTCAACCCTTTCTGTGACTAACCAAGAAACAATATTGAGTTGTCTGCCAAGGCAGCTGCTAGCCAACCATCCTGGTCAGACAACCACTGGTGCAGCCACAGTGGCCCCTGTGAAAAATGCTATGGTGGGGAGAGGACAGAAATAGGAAAGGCTAAATCCTAGGCTCTGCTATTGGTTTTGTTGCAAATGTTTTACATCCTGGGTGGGATATTCAGAAATGCATCAAAGGCATGCACAATCCCGGTGCAGCGCAAGTCAACTGTGCAATGGTGCAGTGACCACGATATTTAATGGTTGTGCACCATAACATGTACCAGCGCAACATGGCTGAATATTGCAGGCACTGCGACAAAGCGCAGTGAGAGGTGCACCAGGGAGCAACCAAAATTGCACCATAGCGCAACCAGGGATGTGCAAGGGGAAGAGGAAGATGTGCCAAGGCACAGCAGGAACAGCTACAGGCACAGCAGGGAGACAGGCGAGGTGGAAGGGGGGAACAGTGCAGGAAGGTGGGAGCACCATGCTAGGAACCCTGGCAGGGACACAGCCAGCACACAGGTCACCACTGCACAGGGAGTGCAAGCATGCAGCTGGCGCCCCTCCATGGAGGACGCAGGGCACAGGTGGCAATGACATACAGGGGGTGGGCACCCCAGTTCACCACACACCGGAGGGCACACAGCTGCCTGGCCAACAACAAGCCACACCCCAACACATGGCACCCACCACACACACATGCCACACATCCAGAACTGCCGTCCCAGGGCCATGCCACAGCACAGCCACTGACCGAGGGGCAGGCCAAGACCATGCATGCACCACCCGA
Organism: Neoceratodus forsteri; assembly: GCA_016271365.2. Lineage (NCBI taxonomy): Eukaryota > Metazoa > Chordata > Ceratodontiformes > Ceratodontidae > Neoceratodus > Neoceratodus forsteri. The sequence goes on from CM028130.1 coordinate 1,238,086,485, forward strand.
CGACACAGGTGTATCACATGGCCACCCACCACATGACTGCAGCATGGACCCACTAACCAGCTGCAAAGCAGACAGGGACACAGAAGGGTAAACAAGTAACAAATATAATGTCAGAAAGAAACACAGCTGAACAGAAACAGAGTACAAAGTGGAGGGGAGGCGTAGGTGGGAAGGGGTCATGGGACAGGGCCTGTACAGATGGATGGGGAAGGTAGGGGAAGGGAGGACAGAGGTGTGAAGAAGGTTGGTGGTCCTCAAGGCCGACCACGGACTGCCTGCACCTGGCACCTCCCCCTGCGCTGGTCCCAGAGCAGGATCCGCCGGTTCTGGTCGGCAATCTCCATTGTATGTGAAGTAAATAAAATAATCTGCCACAGCAGACGGCAGTAGAGCAGGAGTCTGAAACCCCTCCAGACACCTATGACAAAGGAAGGGACAGGTGATCAGTGCAAGTCCAAAGCACCCCAGCCCCCCCTGTGCTCAGTGGACGGTGGGTGCACACACCTCTGGAGTGGCAACCTGGCCACCCATAGTGAGCGGGCCTACACCTGCCACCAACCCAGTAAGCCACAGCGGTACACAGCACTGGAATCCACTGCCCAAGGGCCACCCGATGGCAGAGTGGCAGACAGGTGGCATGGTGCTGCAGTGGAACTGCAGTGGCACAAGTGGTGGCAGGATGCACACCCGGCCCACCAACAGCTGCCACACATGTGCAGTGGCCACAACACAGTGCCATGCACACTGCACCATGTGCTGACCACAGCTGCCACTGCACAAGGCACAGGGGACCAAGGCCATACCCCTACCCCCGCCGCCCACCCTTCACAGCAATGTGGGACTTCACAGTGCCTATCTGCTCCCTGTGGTGCTCCACGCTCTGGTCCCGGCATGTCATTCCCAGCCAGGCCTCCACTCACCGCCAATGGGTGCTCAGTGGCCTGCTGCAGACCGCCAGGTGCTTCAGCCACCCTGGCTCTCCTCCGGTCCTCAGGTCCAAGGACAAGAACACAGACAGGTACACATCAGAACACAGCCACAACATGGGCCCTCTGCCCCCTCCACTCATGCACAGAGTGCACCCCGACCCGGCAGGGCCACTGGGCATATGCACAGAGCACACAGTGGCTGGCAATGCCATGCCACAGGGCGTGCTACAACAGCTCCCCCCCACATGGCATGCAGCCCTGCCAGCCCCATGGAATAGTGGACTTGCACAGATGCAGTCAGGGCTCACTTATCTGGCCATGGTACGGCCCCCACCGGACGTGCACCTGCAGCGCCCTCAGCCTCTCCGTGTTCCTCATACCAGGTCCCCATACCGGTGATGATGCTGATCCCTGGTGTGCAGCACACCAGTGGCCTGGACAAGGCCATCGGCAATCTCCTGCCACACTTCGGTCCTGCATGTCATGAGGGGCTGCTGGACAAACAGGCCGGCAGCATGGGGCTCCACCTGGGCCACCAGGTTCACAAGCTCGATCTGGCTCCAATTGCGGGCATGCAGCACTGCATGATGCAGCATTTTCAGTCAACACTGTAGAATGCCAAAATGGCACCCAGTAGCACACGTGCACAACATGCACGGGATGTGAGCCTCACACGGAGATGCGCTGTCTGTGGCAATTGCACATCCCTGGGGATGTGTGGCATAGGCGTGGCCACACCAGTACATGGGGCAGAGGACACTGGGGGCACAAGGCAAGGCAGGGGTCAGGGGTCAGCACTCACAATGTGTGTGGGAGCGTAATTGGGCCCATGATGCATAGTGTGCAATAGGGCCATGAAGGTGGCATGCCCCATGGGACCAATAGCACCCAAGCCCATTGCCTTGATGTCACCTGAACACCATAGGCTCAATGGCACTCAAGTGCCATAGGGCCCACAATGCATGGACACGATGGCCCCTATAGTGCACCCTGCACATGCTGCGCAATAGGTGGCAGCATATGCCGTTGCACATGTGCATTGGTGGGTACACACTGCGCATGTCATGGCATTGAGCAACGACATGTGCCAGAGCAAGTTCATTGTGCAATGCGCAACAGCGTGATATTCAGCCGACATATGCAAATTAGTTCATCAGCCTATCCGGGGCGCAATGAGGACATCTGCATGTCATTATGCACATCGGCTCATTTGTATACGATGCACTATAAAGGCACCACACAACATCACAGGCCATGGATCGGTATTGCAACCAACAGAGGTAGGTTGCACCTGCTGAGGGGAGGGCCAGCAGAGGGTGCTGGATGGCCGGGGAGGCCCTCTGCAGCCACTAACCACATGTCCATGTTCACAGGTAGCATCATGTCTGAGCACGAGGAGGGTGAGGAGCGTGGGCCTGCCTGGAAGCATAGGCCCAACTTTACAAGAGTGGAGGCAGATGCCCTGTTCGAGGCATACCTTGACAGGGAGCCTTTGTTGAGTGGTGCCACGTGCACACCCCAGGCCAGGGCCATGGCCTGGGAGGAGGTGTCGGAAGCCGTGAACCAGCAGGGTAGCTACCAGTGGTCTGCATAGGAGTGCAAGAAAAAGGTGGGCACCGACAAGTGTCGGATAAAGGAGAAGGTGGCAGCCATCCGGGCAGCAAGGTCGGCCACAGGTGGGGGCCAGACCATGTCACAGCTCACGCTGCAGGAGGAGATGGTGGCAGCCACTATGTGGCATAGTGCGGTAGAGGGAGTGCTGGGCGGTGGCTTCCAGACTGCAGAAAGCCCATCACTGCATGGTAGGTATGGCAGGCAGGCAGGCAGGCAAGGGAGGGGAGGGGAGGGGAGTGGAGGGGGGGCCAGTCGGATCAGCAGCTCTAACGCATCTGTGTTCCCTTACAGCACCAGCCCGCCAGCATGTGATGGCAGGGGTGCCTGCAGCTGTTGTGGTAGCCCCGCCCAGCCCCAGAAGACCAGCCATCCACCTCCACAGGCATCCAGGGGCCTGATAGGCTGCATAATGCCACCACCATCCAGCCGGATGTCCCAGGTGTGGTGGCGGATGAGGCTCTGGCTGTGTTCCAGCGAGATATGGCATGCTCTGCGTGGAGACACAGATCAGGGCAGGGTCTGACACAGATGACGAACAGACCATTGTCCTGGATGACCGGGGGCTTGTTGGAGGGGAGTCACCCATACCATACACCTGCACTGGCTGCACAGCAGGTGGTCTGTTGGTGGCAGAACAGCTGCCCGCCACTACCCCTGGTACTGCTGTGTGTGCAGATGCAGTGGCGCCGAGTGGTGGGGTACCCGCACAGGTGCTGGCCAGTGCATAGGGGCCAGAGGGGTGGCAGCAGCAGATGGCTGGAGATGTTGGGAGGCTGGGTGCTGCATCCTCCGCCGGGCACCTGACATTGCCCAACCCCATGAGGGCCACGCTGTGCAGCACCCACCTGAGCGGGAGGCCATGCAGCGCGGTCAGACGACACTGGTGGGACGGCGCCAGGCCCATGCACCCAGGGCACCGATTCCTTGCCCCAGCACACCCGATTGTTGCAGGCCTCCGTGGAGCAACAGGTGCTGCTCGTTACTGGGGTGTGGGCACTCCTCATAGAGGTGCACCAGGCAGCCGAGCAGCATGAGAGGGGCACTGCTCAGGTCCTGGAGGCCATTCAACACCTGTGGGAGGACAAGACCGCAGCCCTGGACCGCATTGCCAGTGCGATCTCATTCAGCCTTGCCCCACTGGCTGCCATAGGTCATGGCTGCCCGCCACAGACACTGCAGAGTGCAATGTCCACCCCACGGCCCCAGCATCGGGTGACCCCATCCGTGTTGATGCTGGGCTCTGCTGTGTGCATCCAAGGCATGCCTGGTGCGGGCCTGTTTGGGGGCCTGCAAACCCCTGCGAGGACCCAGTCACGGTCCCACAGTCCCACCCCTGGGGGGCAGTCACAGACCCCCACTGTGGTCGTTGCACAGCCTGTGTCTGCTGGGCTGCTGTGGCGCAGCTGTCCCGATGTCTGTGGTGGCCGTGTGTCTACATGACGGACCTGATGTGGATTCTCCTCTGGCAGCTGTCTACAGCCACTGCCCTGTGTGCACATGGGCATTGTGTGTGTGTGTGCATGGCATGGTCATGGCAGCCCTGTGGTGCACCACACACTGCCCGTGTGCACACCTGCCTGGCTGCTGGTCTATATGGCATATGCGTGACGATGCCTTCTCAGCATTGGTTGTGCTTGAGCACCGGTGCTCTGCGTCTGATCCAGGCCACACACTTGCGCCTGGTTGTGTGCATGCGGGTGTCACTGTGTGGGTGTGTGTGTGTGATGCCGTGCAGCACTGTGTGGTGTGGTGTTGCATGTGGCCATGTGGCACCACTCCACCACTGCACCACGCATGTGTGTGCATGGCCCTGGCCATGGCCACACATGGCTGTGTGCCCTGCCACTGTGTTGGTTCTCAGCACGTGTGTTTGTCCACCTACCTGCATGCACCATTGTGTCTCACCGGTGGTGTGCCAGCCGCATGAGCTGGGGATCCCTCCACCCAGGGGGGAGCTGCCCACCACCTCCCGACCCATCGCTCGCATCGTCCCCACTGCTGTTCCCCTCATTGGTCTCAACAGCTATTCCACAGTCAATGGCCATGTTGTGCAGCATGCAGCAGGCCAGGAATAGGCCACAGGCCTTTGAGGGTCTGTATTGTAGGGCACCACCAGACCTGTCCAGGCAAGGGAACCATGCCTTCAACATCCCAAACACACGCTCAATGATGTTCCACATGCTGGCGTGTGACTTATTGTACCGTTCTTCCACTGGGGATGACGGGTGCCGGTAAGGGGTGAGCAGCCAGGGCCTGAGTGGGTAGCCACTGTCACCTGTGTGTGCAGAGAGAGAGAGAGAGAGGGTATGAATAGGTTAGCCTGGTGACCCCTGTCACTGTGCCTCATGCCCCTCCCAGTCGCACACGGCGGTTCCCCTGCCCTGTCCACCACCCTTCCATGCCCTGCTGTACCCTGCTGCCCGTGGTCTCACCATACTCATCCACTAGATGTCTGGTGGGGATGTCCCCACTCTCAAATCTGTGGCACAGTGCCGAGCTGTGCCAGATGTAGGCGTCATGTGCTCCCCCAGGCTGTGTGGCACAGACATTGGCTATGTGCCCCCTGGCATTGCACACCAGCTGGCAGTTGATGCTGGGGTAGCCCTTTCTGCTGATGTAGGCTACCTCCTCTGCGCCAGGTGGCATGTGGATGCCCACATGGGTGCAGTCAATGGCCCCTAGTATGCCAGGCATACGTGCTACCCTGTGGAACTCCTGCATGGTTGCTGTACGCTCCGCCTGTGTGCTGGGGAAGTGGATGTGTTCTGCAGCTGTGGCAGCAGGGCACTGAGGAATTGTGTGAGGAGCTGTGATGTGGCTGACTGGGTTATGCCGGTGGTGTCCCCTGTTGGTCTCTGGAAGGTGCCTGTGGCAAGTAGGCACATGACAGCTGCTACCTTTGTCTCCACTGTCAGGGCATGGCTCCATCTATTGGGTGCCTGCATCTTCTCACTGCACAGCTCATAGGGCTGCCTCAGAATTGCCCAGTTCAGGCGATAACTGCCCACGATCTCTGTGTCAGTGTGGGTCTCGAAGCTGATGCCTGGCTCTGGGCATACCACCAAAGAGCCTTTCCACGGCCACGTTGCTCTGCCTCCTGCCTCCTCACACCCCTCATTTCTGCCTCCATCTGGAATGCTGCACTGGCCATGGCCCCTGTTGTCCTGTCACTCCCTGGGCATCCAGCTCCACTGGCCCCCCGGCTCCATGGGGCAGTGTCTATCGCCTGGCAGGCCTTCCCTGTGTACCCTGCCCCTGTCTGGGTTTTGTCTACTGGCTCTGTCGCCCACCCCTGTGGGTGCCTGTGTCACACCCCTTGGGTCCAGTGGCTTCCTTCGGCACCCACTCTCTCCCTCTCCCTCAGTGGGCCTCCTTGAGTGACACTCTCTTTCTCTCCCCCTCATGCTCTCTGACTCTCCCCCTCCTCTCTCTCTCTCTCTAACACTCTCTTTCACTTTGTCCTTCTCCTCCTCTCCCTGTCTCCCTCTTCCTCTCTCAGCTGGCCTGTGTGTGTCCCACTGTCCTGCTCCCTTCTGGCACAAGTGCTCTCCTCCTACTTGCTCCCTGTTTTTATAGGCTCAAGTCTGCTCCACGCAACTGACAGTTGCTCCTCCCTTGCAACATTGCTCAGCGGTTGAATATTGCGCTGTGCCGCATACACATGGGTCTGCCCCCTGCCCTTGCACATGCATTCATTACTATTGTGCATTGGCGCACTGCCACTTGCACTGCGCAGTTGCTCCCACTGAATATCGCTGTATGGTGCATCTCTGCGGTTGCACCTGCGCAGTTCTGTTGTGCCATGTGTAGCCACTTTAAATATCCAGGCCCTTGTGTATACTGCTGATGTGCTCAAGTTATGCATTTTGCTGTCATCAGGCATGTTGCATAGTGCTCCCATTAAATAACAATTCATTCAATGCATTTTTTTCTCAATGCAGTAGTACCTTCTGGAGGCTCTGCAGCAGTTTCATGAAAATACCAGTGTCAATCAGCTCTGATGAGACCTTTGATTTCATTTAAAAAGGGCACAGCCCACCTTTCTTGGCCTGCAATTACAATTTAGCAAAACAGGGATTTGCATCCCCATCAAACAACACTGTGTACTTTTCTGTAGGTGCGTGTGTTCTAAAAAGGTTTTCTTTAAGCAAAGAGTTGAAAACAGGAGTCTGCGCTTCTTGTGGCATTGCATACAAGATTCAGTACAAACTGCCAGCTCATTATTGTTTAAAATAAACCTGTTCTTCTGAAAATAGTTTTTTTAGCGGAACATGCTAGCACATTCTTTTCTTTTAGTTTTCACAAAGTTAGCAGCCCAGCCAAAAATCAGTTCATTTGGTAAACAAGTAAAGTTATGCATGCACCTTACCAGAGGCCTCAGAGATGAAACAACACACTTGCCACGACAAGAGAAGGTCAGCACTCCATTTTGAATTCTTCCAAAACTTTTTAATTAGGTTATACAAAAATATATATAAAAAATCTGTTTCAATAAAATTTGAGGGTTATAACATTTAGAAGTTTGTTTGTATGTAGTTGTTTATTTGTGTAGTCTAATGAGTAAAGGGGATGGTATATATACATTTCTATAGTTAGAGCTATTCATTGCACCTTATGGCATTGTATTACACTTTAAAATGTACTTGAAAAAAACTGCACTGTCACTTTAACTGTTTGAATATTTAAGTGCACCTTGTTTTCAGACCCACATGTTCTGAGGATGTCGTCAGTTTAGCCACAATGTGCAACTCGTAGCCAGCAGTGGATTTAAAATTTAAACTATTTATTACTATTCTTTTACTGCTTGTTGACGGGACAAGAATGAATACATTCAAGTCTGCATTACATGCCTGCTTGGTTTGATACTGCTGCTGGTGGATTTTTAAAGCTGGATACTTATTTGATAATTCAAAAATTTTGGAAGAGTTCAAAATGGAGTGCTGACCTTCTGTTGTCCTGGCAAGTGTGTTGTTTCACATTTTATTTCTTCTTTTTCCCTCTCACTCCAGTCGATCCCCATCTTGCTGTGCTCACCCCAGCCCCATCACCCTGGCATTCCTTGGGACTTGCCTGCCATCCTGGGCTCCTCCAGATATTTCCCATCTGATTGGGGTGATGGGTGCCCCTCATACCTCTGCTGCACATGGATCCGGTTTGGGTGGCAGGGCCCAAGCAGCCAGATGCAGGGCCTGAGGGTGAGGTCAGCTTCAACTAGCCACCAGGGCTGTTATTCCTTATTTACTGCCCAGTTTCCCTAGGATATTGGTATAAAGGTGCACCAAGCATGTGTGCATGCAAGTATGAATGGTGTGGTGCCTGCCGACATCCAGCTGCACTGCCACCTGTGGTCACCCAGGTAGCGGTATCAAGGTGGAACTGGCTGCCGTCTCTCCCCAGAGGAAGAGAGCATCCTCTGGGACACTTGATCCTTCTCCCCGCTGCCAGCCCGCAATGGCCCATGCTCATTCCTGAATGTGGGTCACTGGTGTTGCGAGCAGTAGCATTACCACTGTGCCAATGGGCCAGCACCTGCAAACATGTTATGCTTGCTGGTTGTTTAGCTCTCTAGTCAGTTCTGTTTCACAAAATGTTTGTTAGTCTTATATAAAAGGTGGATGGGAGTGCCCCTTTAATCAACACTTATTCAGCTAAAGAGGGAACAAGCTGATCACTAGTTAAACATTTGGATTATATGGATCTTTGACAAGGTAGTAAACATCAATTGGTTGGGATACATACTGTAACTCTGAAACTAGAAAGGTTCTCTGGGTTTTATTTATTTTTTTCAAATGGATCAGCAAAGTGCTGTTTCCTAAGCTGATTTTTTCTCTGGCATGCCCCATCCTGAACCAGCAAAAGCTGAAATCTAAAAATCATAACACCTGGTCAGGGCCGGACAGTTAGACTTCATATTATTTGTTTTAGTTTTTATGGCATAAGTATGCTTATAGATGGCTGGCAAGTTTTCAGTGCATTAAACATCTACGGCCTGTTTTCTTAGCTTTCCTTTTATTTCTTAAATCAGTTACTTTTTTCAAATAGCCTTTTGATCACTGAAATATTAGTTCTCATTTACTTGAAGTAGTAATTATATACGTAAGACATATATTTGTCTGTCTATCTGTCTACCAATCTATTGGCGCAAGGTGAAGATCATGAATGTTACAACAGTGCAGTCAAAAACCGTGACTTCAAAACGACGCCCTCAATAACAGCACCCGAGCAAAACAGTGACAGCAACAACACCACCAATGGTAGCAGTCCACAAACACACTGACTGCTACCATGGCTATCCAAAAACACAGTAATTTAAGTTTTTGCAGACGAGGGTTCACCCACTGCACCCCCCCATCATGGGAGGGGGGACTTTGCCCCCTAAACCCACTGATCAAAATATAATCACATCTGAGGGGGGAAGCAACTTGGCAGTACATCCCACAGCAGAACCTTTATAAGGTTTTGAAAATTGGCCCTTGAGCATGATCAGTAGGGTTTCTGAAATAACCCTCCGGGGTAAAAAAAAAATTCTTCCTTCGTGAGTGTTTTTAGGTTATGACTAATTCTGTTTTTGGGTCACGAGAAAAAACTTTTTTGGTCAGGATGTCTGCCATCTTCTTTTTTTCCAGGCAAAAAAAGTGAAGATACCTAAAAGGAGTTATTTTAGAAACAAGCAAACAAAAACAAACAAACAAACAAACATATGAATATTTCTAAAAGAGATCTGTTAAGCTCAATTCTGGTGTTTATATTTCAAAAAGTGATACAGAAATACCTTTTTTGAACTTGGTTATGTTTTTTTGGGCATCAGCTTAGTGAAATGACTATTTTTCTGTCGTGAGCTGCAACTTCTTGAGTCACAAATTTAAGTGTGACCAAAGAGGGGCGTGGCTTAGCCTTCAACCAAGATGGCAGCATAATCTTTTTACTCCCTAACTGTGGGCCTTTATCCTACGACATCCTATACTAGGGGATCCAGTAGTATTCTCTAAAGGCACATGAATTAGAAGAGGGACTTACCTGCTATATCGCAAAGTCCTTATTTTCTTCCTTCCTGGGCAGCATCAGACTTCTAGAGCTTCTTCTCAGACCTGCAGCCTGAAGGATGGCATCTTCCTTCAGAGCCCCAACTGACCCTGAAAAAATGGAACTGATGTTTAACCAACTGATGGCACAGATGACTCAAATGAATTTGGCTTTAAATAACAATACTCAAACATTACAGGCTATAGAAACACGGCTGTTCCATACGGAGAAACACCTTTAGGCCCACAACTCAGCCTTGCAAGACCTTACTGCTACCACCAGGGAACAGGCTCACCTTGTTCACCTCCTTCAGGATAAGGTAGACGACCTTGAAAATCGCAGCCGCTGCAACAATTTGTGGTTTCTTGACTTTCCTGTGGGGGCTGAGCAGCGTGATGCCATTCGCCTTCCCCAGGACATGCTACCACAAATTCTGGGCCTCCATCCTGCAACTGCCCTACACATTGAATGGGCCCACTGCACGCTAGCACCGCTGCTGAAACAAGGGGAGCGCCCGTGTCCAATTCTGGCCCATTTCCTCGACTTTAGGCAGAAGGAAATGGTTGCTGTGGCGGCCAGAGACAAAGGATCCATTAAATGGAATAGTAACCCTATGCATATTTATATGGACTACTCAAGAGAATTAAATGAAAGGCACAAGGAGTATACAGTCTGTCAGAAGATTCTCCATGCCCACCACATTACTTTCTCTCTACAATACCCGGAAACCATGCAGGTGGTGATTAATGGGGCCCCCATCCTTTTTTTCTAACCCTAACAGTCTCCTGGATTACCTTAGGAAGGAGTTCCCTAAAGATTTCCAGAATCTGGAGCTCTTTCATCCACATCGGGGCTTCCCTGCTACTTCCAGCCACATGGAGGAGTTAAACAGCACCCCGCCGCACTTTCCTGAGCCCCAGGTCTATAAATTTCAAGCTCCCCTTCCTCACCAGAGTAAACAGCGCCATTCACCGCAGCGACATGAATGGAGACAGCACCTGATCGTCAGATAAACCGGAGACACACCCCCGATACTGGAGGAAGAAATCCTGCAACAATACCATTCTCCAAACAAGTTCGTCCCTCTGCTGACTCTGCCTGAAGACTCCCCACAGGAGGAAGACTGCACGGATCTCACCGTACCTGCAGATGCATCAAAATCCTGGGCCACAGTTGCCGCATCTAACACACAGCATGCCCCTTTGGAGAATTGGGCTCCGGCCTCCCTCAGTCTGTCCAGGCGAATGCAGGACAGTGAAACAGCAGGACACTCACCCCCACCTCTGACCCTTGAAGTGCCACCCTGAACAGAACTTTTAAGTAAGTGGCTTCCTTTGCTTTCCACCTTTCCCCTGACAGGCGGTGGGCTGACACAGGGCTTTTTGGCAGTGCTAAGATGTCTTCCCAGACTGCGCTGAATGGGGAGCTGAGTACTGCTTGCTCAGTCCTACGGCTGTATGGCAAGAACTGCTGATCATAGAAAGCCATATACCCATTAGATTTAAAGACTGCTAATGATTTTGCATTATTATTAGCACATTGTTATATATAAAGGGGACACCCCTCAAGGCCTTTTACGTCCATTTGGGGTTTTCTGTTTTCCTGTTGGGTATCATGCGTGCCAATCTGTGGGCCATAGCCAAATTTTATTTTACCCTGCTATATAGCTATCAGAAGGTGCCAGACCCCACTCTCACCCATATCCTAAGTGTCTGAATACCCGACTCTGCTCCTGGTCTCATTTCCTATGAGTGCTACTTCCCCTACCCCAATGCTAGGTATCTAGGGATCCTTGGGCCTTGTATACCCTGCTAAGGCTTGAACTGTGGATCGGGCATGACTTTGATTGCTGCCCAAACCCCCCCAATGTTTTTCAGCCTCGACATCAGAGGTCATAACAACAGCTCAACCAACAGCAAGGGGTATATTCCCCCCTTCTCAGTATGACATTGATAACTTAGATCCCATAACATGGTGCCTGATTTTCCCTAACCCACTGCGTTTTAGATGGGTATGGAATTGTTCCCTTTTTCATTTCCCTGTACTCGTGTATCCCACAGTAGGAGGGAGTGGCACAGATTATAGATCCCGATATGGGATGGGAATCGACTTGCTTGCTCGCCTCTAACGTCCACCCCACGAGAAGGAGGCGGATGGCTTTGGTAGTTACTCTGCTGGCATAACTGCCCCTTTCCATCTACCAAGTTGGAAAAAATTCCCCATAGTCTTTGTATATAGTTGTTTGTTGGTTGGGGCCATTAGCCCAAAACGTTCTAATTTTTATTGTAAAGACTTGGCACCTACTAATTGTGCTGGTGTATTAAGTGATGTATGACTTGTCTATGCTGGGTGGTCCCGTGACATCTGGGTTTTCTTGTGGGAATGGGCTTTTGGGCCCTCAGCCTCTACCCTTGATCAATTCATAATGCTGCATTGTACTACTCACTCACTCTGGGGTTATGGGTGACCTTCATGCTTACACCTGTAACGTGCGGGGCTTAAACACCCCAGTAAAACGCAAACAGGTGTTATCTCACTTAAAGAGGCTGAGGGCCACTGTGGCCTTCCTGCAAGAAACCAAGCTTACAAAACAGGACCACACCAAGTTAGCTAGAGACTGGGTGGGGCAGGTCTTCTCTTAGTCTTCTTCTTCCTCAAAAAAGAGAGGGTTTGCTATACTCCTCCATAAAACACTCACCTGGTCTTCCGTGCAAGTTCGAACAGATTCTCAGGGTAGATTAGTACTAGTATTAATGAAAACCCAGAGTGGGCCCCTGCTATTAGGCTGTATCTATGCCTCGAATGAGGATGACCGTTCTTTTTTTCATACATTTGCTCAGGAGCTGAGCTCCTTCACTCATAAACCCACACCCACCATTATAGGTGGAGACTTTAATTTGGTTTTGGTACCCCAGATGGATCGCAGTGTCCTGTCCTTGTGCAACATCCCAAGGGCTGCCAGGCACTGGAGCACCTGATGCTAGAAGCAGGCCTGACAGACATTTGTAGAACTTTTCACCCATGGGAAAAAAATTACTCCTTCACTTCCTCAGTGCATGGATCACATAGCTGGTTGGATTTCTGGCTGGTGTCTGCAGATGTCTGTCAGGCGGCAGTTGATTCTGTAATTCTACCCAAAGTGATATCGGACCATGCTCCAGTGCATCTACATCTTCTTTGGGGCTTGCCATCTCCTAAATCGATCTCTTGGAAACTAGACCCCCTTCTTCTTAAAGACCCTGAGTTTGTACAATGGGTAGTCTCTGAAACGGCCTCTTTTTTGGCACACAACTCCCCTCAGGATACGTCCCCAGGCACCATGTGGGAGGCTTTTAAAGCCACCCTGTGTGGGGCTATAATAGGTTTCACTTCTCAGTGCTGGAAAAAGTGGGAGCACCTATTGGTCTCTTTAGAAGCACAACTTAAGACCTTGGAGACCCAGGCCAAGCAGACCCCTCACCTGCTGTCAGACTTTCCACTAAACAGGGAAATGCTCTCCACTCATATGTAAATTAATGATCTGCTAACTCAAAAGGCCAAAATAGCAATACTGAGAGTATGGCACCACTTCTGGGAGGGCGGGGAGAAAGCTGGCAAACTGCTGGCCTACCAACTGTATGAACAACAGTCGGAGCACCACATTTCAGGCCTACGAGACCAGGCAGGCCTAACATGCACAAATTCACAGCATATAAATGACATCGCGAAGCAGTTTTACTCTGAGATTTACTCCTCCACTAGAACCCAGCAGATTGAAATGGTGGACCCCTTTCTGGCATCTCTCCATCTCCCCACCCTCCCATTATCTCAAGCTGCTAAACTGGATCTGTCTATTACCCTGGCTGAGGTTGCAGTAGCCCTTAAAGCCCTAAATTTGGGTAAAACCCCTGGAGGAGACTGCTTCCCAGTCGAACTTTGGCAGATCCTTGCTCTTCAGATCACTCCTCTCCTTTCCCAGGTTTATAATGGGGCTGTGAATATAGGCACCTTTTGTCCTACTTTATGGGAAGCTGTTATCACCGTGTTCCCCAAAAGAGGCAAAGACTCCACTCTCCCTTCTGGTTATCGCCCGATATCTTTAATTAATACAGACAGTAAAATCTCCATCAATGTCCTAGCCACTAGGCTCAGCTCATTACTCCTTTCCCTTATTCATCCATTGCAGGTAAGTTTTGTACCAGAACGCCTCAGTCAGGATCACATCAGAGCACTGGTTAATATTATTCACCAGGCTAAGACTTCCTGTACCCCAGCTTCAGCCATTGCAGTTGATTTCGAGAAAGCTTTTGGCTTCCTGGAATGGGATTACCTGCAGAAGGTTTTGCACCATTTTGGCTTTGGGACGTCCTTTCAGAACTGGGTATTGGCACGTTATCAAAAACCTATAGCCAGAATTCGGACCAATGCAGTGCTCTCTTCCCCCTTTCAACTTGGTAGAGGCACTCTTCAAGGCTGCCCTTTATCCCCTCTCCTGTTCATCTTAGCGGTTGAGCCATTAGCGGCTGCTATTAGGCAACACCCAGACATCCAGGGGATCAATCATGTGTCATGCTTATGTACGTAGATGACCTGTTAGTCCCAGTAGAAGGTGTTGAGGTGGCTGTCCCTGCCCTCCTATATTTTCTAGCCAACTTCGTGAACATGTCGGGTCTGAAGATGAATAAATCTAAAAGAGAAATACTCCCTCTCAACTCTCAATGCAATCTAAATAATGTCTCCCCCCTGGGTCTTAAGTGGACCTTGCAGTCCCTGGTTTATCTTGGTATCCACATGTCCTACGACCTCTCTAAAATCTGGGATCTCAATATGACTCCATTAATCGCTGACTTTAGAATGGAACTGGACAGGTGGAAGCTACTCCACCTTACCCTAGCTGGTAAGATTGCAGCTCTTAAAATGATCTCAGGTCCCAAACCTCTCTACCCTCTCTCTCACATTCCCCTGCCCCCCCCCCGCAAAATGTCTTTGCACCATAGACACTCTCAAAGGGAATTTTTTTGGGGAGTCAAAAATTCCCACTATACTAGGGGCATTTGCGATCCCATTGGAAGACTGGGGCGTGAGGCCTCCTGTGGCTTGAAGGATATGTATGGGAATACTGTATAGCACAATCTTTAAGATGTTTTGTACCCCTATCCTTTGAATCCCCACAATGGTTATATATGGAAAAATCCAGTGCACAGGTAAATACCTTCCCCTGTTACTTTATAACCCTCTATCTAAATCTCTGCGGATGCATCCCACCATAGCACCAGTGGTCCAAATTTGAAATAAAGTACATACCAGGATTAAAGTCAACCCCACACTCCATCTTTACACTCCTATCTTTAACAATCGGTATATAGTGGTAGAGCATAAACCTATCCATTGGCCTTATTGAGTGCGTGCAGGCATTAATTGTCTGGCTGACGTTATGGATGAGACCGGGTTGGGGATGCAATTTTATCAACATCTGGCTAAGACAAGAGGTCTGGGCAAGAGTGACTTCTGGAAGTATTTGCAATTACGCAGTTCTCTGGCTGAATTCCTTAAACCAAGCCTAGCCACATCGGCCACCTCTCAGAAACTATCCACGTGGCTTAAGCTCCCGTAGGATCAAGCCAGTAAAATTTATACGGATATAAGAGAGACCATTCCTTCGCAGTTGGGAGAATCTAAAATGAAATGGGAAAGAGCATTAAAGTTGAGGCTAGATGACACTCAATGGGCCCTATGCTGGAAATTGGTGCACTCGAGCTATCCAGATGCACGCAGCAGATTTATCCTGAACAAACTGTTGCATCACTGGTATAAGACACCAGAGGTACTGCATAATGTCAAACTTCTGGACAATAATCTCTGCTGGTGGTGCCAAGCCAAAACTGGAGATCTGTACCATATTATTTGGCAATTTTCGCTGTTGACCCCCTTTTGGCAAGCAGTTTGTCAGTTAGCCACCCAAACCCTAAACTCTACAACTCAACTCGATCACTTGGTATGGGTTCTGGGTCTATCCCCAAAAGGGTTTCATCTCAAGACTCAGCAGCTCCACTGCCTAGCCCTGCTTGGTATTTCACCTAAGTGCCTTATCCTGTGTCAGTGGAGATCAACTGAAATCCCCTCTATCACAGAACTTCAACATGCTCTCACACATCTAGCTTCACTTGATTGCATGTCTCACATTACAAATGACACACTGGCAGCATATAATGCATGTTGGGCCCCCTTTCTAGCATATCTAAAACCCAGAACAGGGATAGGGTGAACATACTGTGTGGTCACTGTTATAACTTCTCTCCTTCTATACTCCAGCTTTTCTTTTTTTAGATAGCCATGCAACATACTATCATGTATGCATAGCTATGAACCCATTTGGATTTTTTGTTGTACTAAGTAGATGCCCAGTCCTGTTTTCTGTTTTTTCTTTTTTTTTAGGATCTGCATCACTGTTAGGCAGAGAGATTAGGGGAACATTCTTTGGATGTTTCTTATGTTTTTAAGCTCCTTGTTTAGGCTGTGATGGATATAACTTGCAAAGATCCTTCTCTGCTACTGATGTATGTACCCCTTTACTGTTTTTTTTCTTTTTTTATGTTTACACACATGTCTGTATGCATGTAAATTGGAAAATTGAATAAAAACTATTAACAGAAAAAAAAAGAGTGACCAAAGAATTTTTAGTTCACACCAAAAATAGAATTCTTGGGTCGCACTTGGGTCGAACTTAAATGTGTGTCCCAAAAATTCCATAAATGTGCAACCCCAAAATTTGGTACAGATGAAAAATTCTTCATTGACATTTAAATGTGCCACCCAAGAATTTCACTGCTCACCAAAAATCCTTGTTTTTCTGCTAGACTACATCTTTGGTCACACGTTTACCTGTAACCCAAGAATTTCTTTTACACACTAAAAGTGTTTTTCTGCCAGATTACTTCTTTGGTCATACAGTTTTTAGGTCAAATAGATATTTTGATATGCTTGCAAAACATTCTTGTGTTGCGCATTGAGTGTAACCCAATAAGTTTTACATGCAAACATTTTTTGAATGGTTAAAGTTTGCAATCTAAGAATTTTTGGAATTCACATTAAGCACAGTAGTGCCATACTGGCTTATGACAAAAATAATTTTAGTACACAGCAAAAATAGAATTCATGGGTAGCACTTGAATGTGTGACCCAAGAATTCAATATTTTGTGAGCACACCTAAATGTGTGACTTAGAAATTCCATTTTTTGCGCATAAGAAATTCTCCAGTAGCACTTAAATGTGCCACCCAAGAATTTGCTTCTCATCAAAAATCCTTGTTTTTCTGCTGGATTACTTCTTTATTCACACATTTAATTGTCACCCAAGAATTTCTGTGTGTGCTAAAACATTTTAGGGCAGATCGGAGACTTTTTGATATGCAGACCAAAAATTATTTGTTCACATATTAGGTGTGACTCAATGATTTTTTTGGTATGAACTTAAACTTTTTTGTTTTCTGAATGCTCAAAGACTTTTACATGCATTCTAAGAATTTTTAGATCATATATTAAGTGCAGTAGTGCAATACTGATTCACGATGCAGAAATGTGATTTTTTTTGTGTGTTTCATGTACTTTTATGCATAACTTGGCCATTTTACAAAATTTTTGTTCCAAAGTTTGAATATACTGTTTATATAACTCTACCTCATGAACAAGGATGGTGGGATTTTTCAAATTTTATTTATTTGAAAAAGTTTCATAAGGAAAGACATACTGGGCTAAAATTAGCTCATTTTCAGATGCGTCTTGGGGGAAGGGGAAAGGGATAAGTACAATAGATTTTACTACAAAATAAAATAAAACATCATACAGAGATTAAAACATTATACAGAGATTAAGTAACAGTGCAAAGCTTTGCACATTAGGGAAGCAGGTGTACGAGACATATGCTTAAAGGATAAATATTATTAACATAAGGCAAGGGTGGAAGGCAAGTCCCTTAGAAGCAGAAAAAAGAACAATTAAATCAATGAAGGCAGTAGGGGAAAGTGCGCATAGGGGAGAGCATGGGAGCGCAAGGAGTGGGGAGGGGCAAGGGGAGATGAGAAGCAGGCAGTAGGTAGGAAGTGGAGTGGGGAAGTAGAGAAACTAGAGTGGAAGGGAACAGGAAAGAGGGAGAGGTAGTGTGGTACAAAGGGAATAGGTAGACCTTTGACCCTCCAGGATCTAAACCCCACAAGGGCCAGCCATGGCTGGGTGCACGCCTAGCCAATGTCCTGTGATCCAGGCCTTTAGAGGACTTGAAAAAAGGTAAGAGTGAGGAAGGAAGGACAGAAGTAGGAAAGAGACAGGCGAATGAGAAGGTGGTGGGGATGGGCAGACATTTGACCCTCTGGGATGCAAACCCCACAAGGGCCAAACATGGCTGGGTGCAACCCAGCCCATGTCCTGTGTTCCAGGCCTGCAAAGGTTTGGAGAAAGGTAGGAGAAGGAACGGGCAGGAATAGGAAAGAAGCAAGCAGGGTGGAGGGAGTGGAGTGGGTTGGGCTATAACTAAGGGCAAATGCAGGAGAGAACCATATGGACATTGAGTAGAGAGGAGAGAGAGCATTTGGAGGATGCAGAGTGAATGGCTAGTGGGAGAGAGTTCCAAAGTATAGGGAAGTGGAAGGAGAAGGCAGCCTGACCAGCAATGGATTTACGAGAGGGGAGTGAGAGGGAGCGATAGACTAAGTAACGGAGGGAGTACAAGGAAGGGGGCAGAGGTGAGATTACAGAGCTGAGATAAGGGTGGAGTGAGGCCAAATACATGTCAAAAGGTGGCTTCTTGTGTAGAAACCACTCTCTGGCTTCCTTATCTACACTTTACATTTTAACACGCCATTTTATTTATTCATTTTTTTTATTTTCAAAAGTTTCAACAGGAAAGACATACTGAGCTGGTAACAACTTGTTTCCAGATGCATCCTGGGAGGATGGGGAGGAGGAGTGCAATAAAACAACAGAACAAGAAAATATACAGTACTAGAGCTAAACACCTACATCAGGCAATATATACAATAGGCAATATTCTTTATAAAAACTCCATTATTGCATCATTTAGGGGTAAGACTACAGCCACAAAAGTAGGGAAATGTGGCTTTAGGGGTGCAGTCTTCAATGAGGTTGTCAGTCCTAAAACTCACCCCATTCTATACGCTTCAGAAACATTATTTCTCTGTATAAATAAAATTTTACTACTACTACTACTACTACTACTACATATATACCTAATGTGGTGAGCTTTAGGGCTGACAACCCTAACAAAGACTGCACCCCTAAAGCCACATTTCCCTACTTTTGTGGCTGTAGTCCTACCCCTAAATGATGCATTAACAGAGTTTTTTTTCCAAAGAACTTCCTAACTTTTTAAAATAATATAATTGTATCTTCATTTGCCTGTGGTCCCATCCCCATAGGAGCCGGGTTTGTAGAATTTTTGGTGGGGCCCTGGGGTCAGGGGTCAAGCTCCACCCCCTGGCCCAGAAGTCAAGGCCCCACCCCCTGGCCCAGGGGTCAAGGCCTGGCTCAGAGGTCAAGGACCTGCCCCCTGCAAGGAACAAAGTCCAAAACAACAGGATATGCCAGGTTTTGTTATCTGTAGGCTAATAGAGGAAGCAATAATCATGAGAGAATCCACAACCCCCCCACATCAAGGTCACACACAATTTCTGAGCACAGTGCATCACCTTCTGGGATGCCGTATCTGTTTAGCAGATGTTGGGAGAGACAGAGAGAGAGAGTGGCATAAATGGAGTCAGTACTGCATTTCACTGCATACCCATATACGCCATTATCACTAGGTAGGAAGGTTACAGACAAAGAGTCTGAAACTCTGTGCCCATGGTCAGCCATATCCAAAGAAAGTATACATGAAGTACTACATCTTTCAAGGACAGATGCTTAATATATTATTTTTTAGACATGGCCATAGACACAGAGAAGACCAGGCGTCAAAATTAAGTTTTTTGGCCAGTAGCCAAAAAGGGCTAGTGACTGGGAAAACACACCAGCCCAACAGACATTTCCAGTAGCACACATGTGTCCTAGAAATCCAAGAGCCATTATATACAATAAACCTGTTTTTACTAGCCACGGGCCCACATAACAAGAGTGAAAACATAAGAACTCTAGAAATAACTCGGCTGGCAGCTCTTTGCTTTTTCACACTTCCCTGTGCAGTTTAACGAGGAATGTAGCTGCCTTTTTTGTTCTTTTGCTTTCTCAATATGCTATAATGGTCACTCTCCCCAACTGATCTGTTTGATCCCTCTCAGGTCACATTTGCACCCCCATCTCATCACCACACCACTCTTCTCCCACATAGCTTAACCCCCCTTCAGAATCTCTGAATAATTTTGACAAATGCTTTAGCAAAAAAAAAAAAAAATGTAACATACAGTTTACAGCCCAACAGAAATATCACTGAACTGGGATTCATCTCACTAGTACGTGTCCCACTGGGAACAAGTCTGTAATGTTCGATTATAGCTTTAAGTGGCTTTCCAAACTTTTTGTCAATAATAATCTGAAACATGGTAAAGTCTATTTCATCAGGGGTACATACTTCACATGTAAAGTATAAGTCTGCAACCTTTAATTAGAATTTTGCAGTTTATTTTCTGCCCCTTGAGCCTGACATCTTGAAAAAGGTGCAGAAAGCTGCTCAAAGGTGCAGAAAACAAACTGCAAAACTCTAATTAAAGGTTGCAGGCTTATATTCTACATGTGAAGTATGTATCCCCTGATAAAAGAGCGTCTTTACCATGTTTCAGATTGTGATTGACAAAAAGTTTGGGAATTCACTTAAAGCTGTAATCGAATATTACAGACTTGCTCCCAGTGGGACACATGCTAGAGAGATGAATTATACAATGGCAAGGACATTTCCTGTACTCCGATTGGTCAGTATGTGCATGAGACAGTGACGTTATTATACAATAACTGCACTCTATTGATTTGTTGCCACATGATTAGCATTGTTTGTTCTTCTCTTAAGAAACAAAGATATATTGCCACACTAAAAATCTACTAAAAACATTTTTAATTTTTTTTAAATTTTGTATAACATTGAGCCATTGTTTAATTGCAATAAAGCACTCCAAGGTGTGTATTATTGTGTAATAACATCACTCTTGGGCTGGTGGAAGCACTTTGCTCTGCCTCATGCTTCAACCCACCCCAGGAGTGACGTTATTATATAACACACACCTTGTCGTGCCTTATTGCTTAAATAAACCCAGTTCAGTGATATTTCTGTTGGGCTGAAAACAGTATGTTACATTTTCTTGCCAAATCATTAGTTATTGCTAATAAGCATTTTTTCTTTTTCCCTGTGATATTTTCAAGAAACTGATAAACAAATACACACTAATCACAGTAGTGGTGGCAATGATTTGTTAGCTGAATATGAGATCAGGCAGATGCAAAACAATGATCTGATTTCTGATTAGGGCAATGATTGCACTCATAGGAAAGGTAAAGGATGCTCATATTTCAGAAACTACTAGTACTACATGACTTTGTTCTTGTATTTTCAGGAGGGAAGAAACATGCCCGGGCTGTGTTGCTGCTTATCCCATGACAGGGCCTTTAGGATGGAAACAGAGACCTAGTGTACTGGCTAGCTTACTAACTTGCTTACTGAAGGCTTCAGCAACGCAATAAGCAAATTAGAAAGCTAGTCAGTAGACTAGGTCTCTCTTCCCATCCTAAAGCTCCACAGGCTCCCCCCCTCCCCCATGCATCAGACACTGCAGAGCTGCCAGAGACAGTCCACCCCCTTGCCCTTCAGACAGTCATACACTGATGTAGAGACAGACCACCACACCCATTTCAGTCTCTGGACTCAGCATCCCTCCGATCCGTCCCCACAGAGGCAACATCAGCATCCCTCCCATCCATCCCCACAGAGGCAACATCAGCAACCCTCCTGACCATCCCCACAGAGGCCACCACACCTTATTACCTAGTTACGGCAGTGCTTACCCCCATGATAGGGCTTTTGAGATGGGAATGGAGACCTAGCCTACTGGCTAACTTGATAACTTGCTCGCTGAAGGCTTCAGCAAGACAGCAAGCAAGTTAACAAGCTAGTCAGTAGGTTAGGTCTCTCTTCCCATCATGAAGCTCCCCAAGCTGTCCCATTCTTATTTAGTTACTGCATGGGTAACATTTACCAAATCACAATCACGAATCAACATTTCCTAACAAAAGACAGACTGGCATTTGTTATTGTTAAAATAAGTTTAAATGTGCCAGCCCCTCACCCAGCATGGGCAAAGCAACCTAGAGTATACCACGATGAGCTAACGTTCCTGAGGAGCAGGGTTGGTTTCCTAGTCAGATTACCAGGAGACACTCTGTGAATGTGCACCCCACACCTGCAGCGGGATTGCCAGCAGTATGGACCAGGGCATTTTCCGATATTTTCTGTTTCTTTCTGTGAAGGTGCTGGACTGCAGTGGCACACACATGTGCGCGGCAATGTGCATGCATGCATGGTTGGTGACAGCTAGCTGCCACTCACCTCCAACTAGCTGCTCTCAGTGTGCTTCCACGTGGTCTCCACCAGGGAACAGTCAAGCAGCGAAGCTCAGAGTTCTCACCCTATACTGAAGGGAAAGAGCTGTCCTTAGGCTGCTAGATCTACTCTCCCCAGGCCAGCCGCTGAGTGACCCCAGTCTGGGTCACCAGTGTAGTGAGGGGTTGCCTACTGTGGCACTGCTGAGCCTTGAGAAGTAGTTTGACTTCCAAAAAACTAAAATTGCTTCCAGATTTGGACCTGTGGAAGTATTTGACTTCCATTCCACCTCAATAGACTCAACGAACCCCTGTTCTCAATAGCTAGTTTTATTTATTTATTGGTAACCCAGTAACTTCAGCACAGTATCAGTATAGTGCAGTGGTTTAAGGCTCTGAGCTGCAAATCTGGAGATCTGGGTTTGAATACCACAGTCTCCACTTGCATACTGTGTGACCCTGAGCAAGTCACTCAACTTTCCTGTGCTCCCAGGTCGCACCTGTAAATAATCTTTCAGCTTGGTGTCTCTCTCCTGGTTAAACAATTGAAAAAAAAACAAAAAAAAAAGTTCAGTTCAGAAGTCTGAGTGACCAAAATTGATCATGTTAACATTTTTCATTAGAAAATGGGTCTGTATGTATGCAATACATCACACTGCACTTATATAAACACACACACATTTAAAAATAAATTTACAGTTTAAAGCTAATCATAAGCAATTAGTGGTTGAAAAACTTGAAAATACAACCATCTGTCTAACCTTCCATTCTATATTTTTTCTACAATGTAGCAATAGAGCAGCACCGTCCAGTATTACGTTTTATTTGTTTGTTATTTTTGACCGGGAAAGGCACATTTACTTGTGATGGCTTGTCTTCAGTTGCATCCTGAGGCTGGGTTACATGGCTCCGTTTGTTTTTTACTGATGATTGAATGTTGACCATGCCACTAGGAAAACTCCCTACTCTTCAACAACAACTGCCATGGGATCTTTTACTTCCACCTGGACAGTGACCAAAAATGGGCAGAAGAGATCTAAAGTTTTTTTAATTCTTAGGTAATCCAGTATTGGTCAGTAGACTCAATGCCCATTTACAGGGGTGAGCCAGGAGCACTGGGGAGGTTAACTGACTTGCTCAGGGTCACACAATCAAACCCAGGTCTGCTGGATGTACCAAGGTCTTTTACTGTTCATTGCCCTGACCTCTAGGTTATACTACATTTAAAATCTCATCCGAAGGACGGCACCTCAACAGTGCAGTGCTCCGTTGGTACTGTACTACAATGTCAGTTATGGGTAGTACCCCACGTACCTGATGTGGGACTAGAACCCACAATCTTCTGATCTTCCAGCCCCAGAGCCACGCATTCTACCTACTGAGCAACTGACAGTGCTATAAATAGAGATATGAAGAGGAGCTATGACATGGCTTCTTTAAACATCAGAAATTAAAATTAGTAACAATGTTAAGTTCCAAACTTAGCATACTGTATTAATTAGTGCCTTAATATAATCTTTTGAGTAGTTTAGTTTGATAGTATACTTTTATTAGCTTAAACCAGCCAAGTAAGGTGCATTGAGTTGTGTCCTTTCCAGTCACAACCTCGATCATAGGTTAAATACTACATATTCAAGCACAGTCCAGATATCATACACAAAATCCGTAATCCGTGGAACAGTTCTGCTGTTGTTGTATTTGTTTGTAGTGGCATGTATGTAAATTGTTATTCATGTCCACTGTCTGTTTTACTGCAAAATTCAATAAAGCATATTAAATAAAAAAAAAAAAGGAATGTCCCTTTAAACTCCTTTATCTCTCTGCCCTCACTATCACTGCACCTGTAACCATCCGCCCTCAACCGTTCTTTCCTCTCTTGGTCATCCCTCAGGCCTGGAAGCAGACTAAAGTCTTCCCCTCCACAAAAAGGGCTGCTCCCACCCCTCACCAGGGTTCAGGATACATTTGACCTCTCTCAGCTCTCCTCCTTCCTTGTTTGTGTCTTATAGGTACTAGTCTGTCTACGTTGGGGTGCATTATCCTCACCTACCCATCACCTCTGGTGACCCTAGGCTCCATCCTTGGCCCTATACTCTTCTCCATCTTTTCAAATGACCTCCCCTCAGTCAATGTCTCCTAGTACATGTACACAGATGAGAATGTGCGCTTTACTTCAAAGACCTCTGTTCCAGAGTTGAACTGCCACTGCAGCAGGAACCTGACAATATCCAGTGCTGAGTTCATTCAACATTACTGTTTGACATTTACAATAAGCAAACGCTAGAAAGGCCACAGTGTTACATCTTACCACAGTAGTCAGTACTCTTACTTCCACCCCTCTGAAGCTGTTCTCCACTTCAATTATCTCAGTGTGTAGCTGGATCAGACTCTTTGCTTTTCCTACCACATCAATACCATATACAATAAACTCTGCCCTAACTGTGGCACACACTACTGCCCCAACCCTGCCTCCCAGTGGCCCAGCGAAAGCATACTGGGCTTCTTTGCCAATGACTTAGGTTTGGGGGCAGACTCAGAAAGCCAGACCAGATGTGGCCAGGACATGCTGCCTAGGGCAGTGCAAGCCAGCCCAGGGGGAAGGTGATGCTAGGAACCATGGCCACAGTACCCCCATACAGTGGGCCGTGAACCAGCTTCCTCACAAAGGGTTAAGCATGTGTACTTTGCCATGTGTCTTGTGAGGCTGACATGAGGCTGATACCTGATGCTAGGGTGGGGGAAGAGAAAAACAGGGGTAAAAACCTTGTTGTAGCCACTAGAATTAGGATTGGTAGTATACTCAGGCCCTGTGCTGTGTGGATCCCACTGGTGAACATGATGTGGCTAGAGGAGAACAAAGATGGGTTGCCATCATAGAGGTTACACTCCAAGGCCTGTGGACTTGGTGGGTGACAAAGAAGAAAAATTATACTGCCAGTATTTGACAGTTATGCGGATATGATTTACAGTGCAGCCTGCTCCGACAGGATTCCCTTTCCATTTGCCATAAACACCCTCCCTAGTCATCACTGCTCCTTTCATTCTGGCCTTTCTCTCCCTGCCCTACAAACCTGTCCTCTCACTCACTCACTCACTGTTCCTCATTCCTGGGTACATTCTGGCCCACCTTATTCTCCCCTTACCTTTCCTCTCTTCTTTCTCCTGCCAACCATTCATCTCACTCCCTTAGTAACCTCAGATACTAACATCTGTCACATCACTCACTGCAAAAACCTCTGCTGGCCAGTCTGCATTTTGTTTGCCTGCCAACCCTCTAGAATAACTTTCCTTTCTCCAACCGACACACACTCTCCCTCTGCTCTCTTAAACCACTCATGCTGTCTCACTTCTTTCAACCTTGCTTTTGTGGCTATAGTGTGCTGGTAGACTGGCCTTGTCCTTTTTTGGGTACATACTTCCTGTACAGCATTCATTTATGTATGTAACTTGCACTTTTGGCAGCTTTTATTGTTCACTGCTATGTCACTTCCCCCTTGTAACCCCCTTCCCTCAGGCTGCACCTTGAAAAAAGCTTCAGCTCTGGGTGCCATTGACAATCAATAAATTTAAATTTAATAAAGCAAAATATATTAGACAGAAAATTAAGATTAATACATGCATTACTGTAAAACATATAAAACACATTACTTATAACTGACTTTATTATATGAACTCACCCTGGAGTTAGAGAAAACAGATCTGGAGGCACTGTAAAGCGTCGATAGCAGCACCTTCCTGTGACACACACTAAATCATTTTTTCAGTCTGCTGCTGCATATTTAACCCAATGTGTTGAATGTACAATGCAGGTAGATTAAATGCAGCATTTCCCCTTATTTAACTACGTCTGAAATGCAACACCTTTGTAAGATGCATTTTGCAACACGAGGAACTTGATGTTTCATCCAGGGTTTGAGCACTCAGATTTTTTCTGACTCATTCTAAAAGGCTCGAGAATAAATACACCATATTGCCTACGCCTACCTTTGCTGGCTGACACTCTCCTCCTCTGCTGCTCTTACTCCTCAAGTTGACCTGCTCTAGGCTGTACTGCTGCCAGTTGCCCAGACTGAAGGAACCCACCCGGCCACTTGTAGGCCTGCTGCAACCTCCTTAACCCCACCCAGAAATGCTCAGGTCACCCACACACTCTGCTTCCCTCTGCAGCGCTAGTCTGCTGCCCGTGCGAGTGACCACGTCCACAGCTAGCCACCTGGCTCCACTCACTGGCCACCTGACCCCAGGACTTCCCTTTCTTTTCCCACCTCGCTGGCCCGACTGACTCAACTGGCCTGCTGTGCTTCCTGGTGTGGTGTCCTGGTTGACTGCCGGCTCCCGGTGCACCCCTGGTCTTACCTTGGCTGTTCTTATTTTAGGCTCCTCTTTTCTGGCTGGACTAGGCATGCATGATCCACCACCAGCACCAACGCTTGTCTTTCAGCTCAGCCCACTGCCGATCACTCTCTCCCGCCAGTGTGCCACACAAGAAACCGACAACCGTCACCTCTCAAAGTCCTCACACACACGCAGGCATGCATATCGCACCCAAACAAGCCCTCCCACCAGCCAATCAATGTGCAGCAAGGGTCACTGAACTGCAGTGATTTTCAGGGGGCAGCAACAAACCAAAGGAAAGGCAACAAGGCAAAGGCACCAATTTTAAATATAATGCTAGCTGGGCCGCCAATTCATCAGCCCAATTAAACCTGGCAGAATGCGGTCATACAGGAGGACACGCACCACAGAAACCAGGGGAAAAAAATCCCATAAAAAAGGCAGCATGTGGCAAAATATTGCTGGGGCTCAGCCCAGCTCAAAAAATATTGCTGGAGCCAATGTCCCACAGGCCCATACAACCTGGCACCTATACCCATCCCTCCATAGATGCTGCAACAAAACAGCAATCAGATTGTGAGCACACCCTTCTTATTACCCATTCTCATAAACACACTACTGAAAATTTCCAAATCCCTGCCAAAAAGTTGTTCTGAGCCACCAGAACATGATAATGTGCCACAGGTGCGAAAACACAGTTTGGGCAGAATTGTACAAATGACAGCTATGTTAAAAATTTGGAGTCAAAATATTTAAAATTACCAAATTTACCAGCGAGCGTAGCAAAATTTAAACAAATATGCATAACTTTGCCTTTTTTACATATTTTGATCTTACATTTTTAATTTAGCCTTTTTATGACCCCACCTAATGAATAAGGGTGGTGAAAATGTTCTACTCCTGCCGGAAAGGTAATTTCACCAAGCGACCGTAAAATTGCCTTATGGTCCGGATATGCAATATTCCACCAACATTGTTCATGAAGTGGGGTCTTAAAAAGGCCATTAAGCAAATTTGGGCTTAAAATATGCAAAAATAGCAAAGTTGTGCTACAAAGTCAAAAATCCTATTGAGATACATTAAACAACACTTACTGAACCTTACTTTCTCAAATAGCAGTTGGTGTTTTCAGCAACAGAGACGTGTCTTCATCAGAAACTGGAACCTGTTCAGGTGAGTGAGGGTATGAGGGGGGTGTGGAGGTGTGGGGTGGTGGATGCTGAGTGGTGGGGTCAGGGTGGAGTGGTCAGATCAGCAAGGGACTATTTTCTTTTTTACAGGAAAAAAAAGACATCAAGGGACCGTTTTCTTTATTACAGGCATTATGGTTACTGGAGGGTGGGGAGGAGAGGTGCCACAAGACACCAGGGAAAGAACAATTTTAAATGGGGATGGCCATCAGAAGGTGTGTGTGTGGGGGGGAGGATGCCACTAGACACTAGGGAAAAAATACAGATAACGATGAGGATGGCGATCGGAGATTGGGGTTGGGGCACCAGTAGACACCAGAGAACTATAATGAACAATATGGGGATGGTGATCAGTTGGTGGGGGGCACCACCAGAAACCAGGGAACAAATAAATAAATTATAGGAAAGGCGATCAGAAGGTGGGGGGTGCCAGTAGACACCAGGGAAACAATAAACAAAATGAAGAAGGTGATCGTGGGTGGGTGGGGGTGCCTCTAGGCACCAGGGAATAAATAACTAATTATGGGATGGCAATCAGAGGGTGGGGGATGCCACTGGACACCAGGGAAATAATAAACAAAAGTGGGATGGCCATCGTTGGTTGGAGGGCACCACTAGACACCAGGGACAAAATATAGGATTTTTGCCCTCACAAAAAAAATTGATCCAAATGAAAAAGGAATCCTTTTTTGTTTGATGCAGCTAGGAAGTGAGTCTGAAAAAGAGAGAAAATGTAAGAGAAGAGCTCAGCAAGGTACAGATGGTAGGGGGGCTAGGTCCCAGGACCCTTAAAAGGCCTTGGTAATCCTTGGGCAGACTTGCTGGACCTATGGTTTCCTTCTGCTGTCATCTTCCATGTTTCTATATGAACATACAAACATACATACAAACATATGAATCTGCCAGCAGAAACAGGTCTCATGATCTATGAGTGTGCTTGAGTGCACAGCTAGCACCTCTAGATTGCAGCTGCCCCAACCCCTCTCACCTCCAGGAAGTTCTCAGCACTACTTACTCAGACCCTCCCCCGTGCCTGTCCCGTGCCCTTTTAAAACTACCCACTGTCTTACATGAAATCACCCCCACTGATAGGGCATTTCATTTTGACACCACCCTCTCCATGAAGTAATGTCTCCTCATCTCTATCTCCT
This sequence comes from Neoceratodus forsteri, assembly GCA_016271365.2. Lineage (NCBI taxonomy): Eukaryota > Metazoa > Chordata > Ceratodontiformes > Ceratodontidae > Neoceratodus > Neoceratodus forsteri. Next base: position 1,238,115,240 of record CM028130.1, read on the forward strand.
AAATCTGCCCCTCTAATCTTAGCCCATGACCTCTTGTGTCCCATCCCTTTCTCAGCTTAAATTACCCATAAGCAATAGATTTGTTGATCCCTTCAAGTACTTGAATGTTTCAATCATATCCCTCTATCCCTCCTCTCCTCCAGGGTGTACAAACTCAGATCCCTTAGCCTGTCCTCGTAGGTTTTGCCTTCCATCCCATGTATCATTTTTGTTGCCCTACACTGCACCCTGTCTAGCAGTCTAATATCCTTCTTCAGATATGGATGCCAGTACTGTATGCAGTACTCCAAGTGCGGCCTGACCAATGACCTGTAGAAGGGCAGGATCACTTCTCTATGTCTGGATGAGAATCCTCTTGCAATACACCGTAGCATCCTGTTAGCCTTAGCTGTAGCTTTCCTACATTGAGCAGAGTTGTTCATGCTGTTTGTTACTATCACCCCTAAGTCTTTCTCTTCCTTGGTGATCCCCAGTCTTACACCCCCCAACCAATATTCCCTCCTCGGGTTCTTGACCCCAAAGTGCATAACCTTGCACTTCTTCACATTGAAGCCCAGCTGCCACTTCACTGACCACTCCTCCAGTTTGGTTGGGTCCCCCTGTAATTGTTTCCACCCATCCATTTCATCCACTACTGCCCCCATTTTAGTATCATCTGTGAACAGACTGATCCTGCTGTCAACTCCATGTGAGATATCCGATATGAATAGCCCAAACAACATCAGACCCAGCACTGAGACTTACAGCACATCACTCATCACTGGCCTAGGTGTTGAGAGTACCCACCACCATCCATTGCTGCCTCCCCTTCAGCCAGTTCACGATCCAGTTTACCAGCTTTGCCCCCACCCCCATGGATTTAAGTTTCCATCCTAGCCACTCATGAGGCACTGAATCAAAGGTGTTGCTGAAGTCCAAATACAGGACGTCCACTATGTGGCCCTTATCCAGCTCATTTATTACCCAGTCATAATACCCTATTAGAGTGATCTGACATCTCTCAAAGATGAACCTATGCTGCTGCCCATCCTGGAGGCCATTCACCTCAAGAAATGACACCAGTCTCTCCTTTAGTATTGCTTCCATGAGTTTTCCCACTATGGAAATGAGACTGACAAGTCTGTAGTTGCCTGACTCATCCCTTGGGCCTCTGTTGTGTATAGGCACCACATGAGCCATCCTCCAGTCCTGTGGTATGCATCCAGAGTCCAGGAAAGTACTGAACAGATACGCCAGTAGCCTGGCCAACACCTCTGCCATCTCCCTCTGCACCCTGTGGTTTCTGTGTTTCTAGCATACATTTGGGGGTAATTTTGTTTAACAGTGACCTTCAGATTCCACCTAACTGGGTTCTGATGAGCCAGATAGATGTGTTGCTTTCTGTCTATGATATCATTTTTGTGGCTTTAGAAAAACATTTTTAAGAAAAAAAAGAAACATGATGGTGGAAAATGAAAAAGGATGATGCCAATATGAAGAAAGATTCCTTTCTCGTTTCATACAGTGCTTACTGAGCATGCTCAGAACCAAATTGTTCAAAATTTCAGAATTAAATAACTTTGGAACAGATTGATAATTTTTCACGAAACAAACAAAAGGCATATCTGTGGCCAGCACCTTTCTACACTGAGAATTTCATACCACAATTCCAAACCATTTTGGCTGTAGTCAAGTTCAAAGAAAAAAAAAACAGCAAAACCAATGGCCCAAAAATTCATTTTTTGCATGATCCAGAACTTGGAATCTGCATATCCAACCTAAACAAACCTTGACATATCAGTGGATCTCCCACACAAAACCACACATGCAAAACCTCATGCAAATCCATTGAACCATTGCAAAGTTATTAAAGTGCAAAAATTGGGCTTTTGCCTTCTCAAGCCTAAATATAATGGCACTACTGTGCCAAACCTAAAATTTTGCAGTTTAATAACTTCACAACAATTCAATGGAGTTGCAAGAAATTTTGCACGTGTAGTCTCATGGAGTAGATCTAGTGATGTGCAAAGTTTTGTTCTGATCAAATGTGTAGATTCCAAGCTGTGCATCATGAAACATTTCACAATTTGCCCTTTTTTAATGTTTTTTGTCGGCATGCTGTGCCTAGAGTTTAGAATTTTGGTCTGAAATTTTCAGGGTAGAAAAGGCTTGAGGAACAGAAGTGCCTTGCACTTGTTTGGTGAAAAAATATTAGTCCATTCCAAAATTACTACATTTTAAAGTTCTCATTATTTTCAATGGGAATTTCACTCTCCAGAATAGAGGAACAGAACGAAAAAAGAATTTGGTCAAATGAAAAAGGATTCTTTTTCATCATGGACCAGTCCTTTTTATGAGAAAAAATTCCTTTTTCATTTTCTGCCATCTTGTTTTTATTTAGTTTTTTACAAAATAAATAGTGAAAACAGGCAAAAATGAGGTGTTCTACAGACACCAACACAGGTGGCTTGCTCATCGGAACTCCATTAGCTGGATTCTGTGGTTGTCTGATGGCAAAATGACCCTGGAATGTTTTTTTTAAACATTTTAAATCCTTTTTCCTCACTCACTTTTCTTTTGAATGAAAAAGAAACATGAGCCATGAAAAAATATTTTGGACTTAGTTTTCTTTAGGGTTTTTTTATGAGTCCTATTTTGATTGAATAAAAAAGGAACCATTTTCATGAAAAAGGATTTGGATTTACCCTGTAGGTTTTTCCCCTGATTCCTATTTCATGAGTAGGGATCCTTTTTTTGTTTGATATTTTCATTCAAACACAAAATGATCCCTTCTCTCAAAAAAAGGATTTTGGACCTAATTTTTTTGCTGATTCCTTTTTTGAGAGTTGGGATCCTTTTTTGTTTGATATTTTTGTTTAAACATAAAAGTATCTCTTGACATTGAAAAGGATTTCAGACTTAGTGTTTGCCTGATTCTTTTATCATTTTAAGGCATCATTTTCATTCCCATTTTTCGTTGGTACAGAAAAGGATTTCTTCAAACAAAAAAAAATATTTTTCTGTGTTCTCACCTGAGCTTATAAGGGGTCCCTGGTGTTTAATGGTACCCCCATCCTCAAATTACCCTTCCCTTTTGGTGTCCATTGGTATCCACCACCATCCTATTCCCCTTTCATTAATATTTATAGGAATCCTTGGTGTCTAGTGGTGGCCCCCACTCTCTCATGCCCAACCCCATAGATGTTGTGTTTATCACTGGTGTCTAGTAGCCCCCCTCCACTCTTCCATGCCTGTGTGTAAGCTGGAATGCATAAAACAGTCTTTCAATGTCCTTTTTTTTAAACCTGTAAAAAAAAAAGTCCATCGGTGATACACACACCCCAAACTCACCTCCTACTGAGCTCCACCACCCTGCACCTCCCGAACCCCCACACGCTCACTCACTCACTCACTCACTTGAACAAGTCCCAATGTAAAGAGCGACTCTATGATCAAAAACACATCTTGCTACTGGAAGCAGCGACTGCAATATGAAAAACTAAGGTAAATATGATTCAATGTATTTTGCATTTACCTTATTTTTTCATATTGCAGTTGCCAGTTCCAGCAGCAAGATGTGTCTTCCATTGGAGAGTGGATCTTCACATTGGGACCTGTTCAGGTGAGTGAGGGTATGCAAGGAGGGTCTGGGAGGTGTGGGGTGGTGTGTGCTTTAATGGAAGGAGGGTTTGGGGTGTGTGTATCATCAATGGACCTTTTTTAACAGGTTAAAAAAAGGACATCAAGTTTTCTGTGTTTCAGCTTGGATATGGCTATGGGAGTGTGGGGGCACTACTAGACACCAGGGATAAACGGAACATGTATGGGGTCTGGCATGATGGGGTGGGAGCTTCCACTGCTCACCAGGTGTGCTATAAATATTTATGAGGGAATGGGAGGGTGCCACTGGACACTAGGGAATAATATCACAAATTTAAACAAAAACATTAGAAAAAAACATACATTGACTCTGTGTCACAGATGTGGGAAGAAGGAAGAATGCTCCTGCATGTGTCCCATTCCCCCTAGACACACACACATATATATATATATAAATAATGGATTTGTTTACATTATGGTATCCCCCACTCTCCCATTTCCCTCCCCATTAATATTTATAGCAATCCCTGGTGTCTTGTGGTGGCCCCCACTCTCTCATGCCCAACCCCATACATTTTCTATTTATCCTTGGTGTATAGTGGTGCCTCTCCCACCCTCCCATGACTTTCTCCAACCTGAAATGAATAAAACTGTCCCTCAATGTCTTTTTTTTTTGTAAACCGATAAAAATAAAAAGTACATCGGTGATGTGTGCCCCCCAACCCCACCTCCCACTGAGCACCCACCAGACCCCTCCCACTCACCCTTATTCACCTGAATTGGTCCTAATGTGAAGATCCATTCTCCAATTGAAGACAAATCTTGCTGCTGGAACTGGCAACTGCAATAAGAGAAACTAAGGTAAATGTGGGTCAATGTATTTAAATGGGGTTTTCAACTGTGGTGCACAGCTTTGCCATTTTGGCATATTTTGATACCAAATTTTCCACATAGGCTTTTTGAGACCCCACCTCATGAACAATATTGGTGTCATTTCACAAATCCTGCCCAAAAGGCAATTTCGCTGTCAGTTGCTGAAATACCAGTTGAGGAGGCTGGGTCATTTGAGTGCACTGTAGTAGCAGGTGTAGGTTGTAGGGTCACCCTCATCTACTGTCCACCAGGGATGAGAAGCATTTCCTTCAGGAAGTAGTGGATTTCATGCTTAACATGGCATTCGAGTCACCCAGGCTGATGGTCCTGGGTGACTTCAGCACCTGTGTCGATGACGAACTCTCGCAATTTGGACAACACTTCCTCCAGCTGATGACATCTCTCGGCCATACACAAGTTGTTATTTCTGCCACTATCAAACACAGTCACTCTTTTGACCTAGTCTTCCTCCTGGGGATTGAAGCCTTCGATTCAGGTGTGGAACCTGTCGGATGGTACGAGCACTACACTGTGGGGTTCAGTTTTTGTGCCCCCCCTTAATAGGCCTACTCCTGTGGAGATGGACAGGTGCCACTCTTTATGAGATATAAGCTCTGAAGGCCTGGTAGTGGATTTGACCTATTGGTGCTTCCTGGGGCAAGTAATGACCCAGATGCTTTGGTTTTGGCTTATAACAAGGCCATTACTACAGTTCTGGATGCAATTGTTCCTGTCCGTATTCATCCTCTCTCCCTTCACCCTCAGTCCCCCTGGTTTGATAGGACCTTGAGGGAGATGCGGTGACAAGGATGAAAATTAGAGCATTGCTGATGGAAATCCGCCCTGGAGGCCGACCACCTTAGATTCATGGAACATTATCAAGTCTATCAATCTGCAGTCACCCGTAAGAAGGCAGAGTTCCTGTCCGGGGAGATTGTGGCTGCTCAGAACCGACCGGCTCAGCACTTTTGAACTGTAGGCAGACTGTGCATCTTGGCCTGCCTGCAGATTCGAAGAGCCTTTTCACAAGTGGAGTGTGACAAGCTTGCTCATTTCTTTGCAGCTAAGGTGGCTGACATCAGGGTGGAGCTCCAACCGGCACACTCTATGGAAGATGTTATTGATTGGAGCTCAGTCACTGTCCTTCAACTTTCCTGGAGTACCTTCTACTGTCTGGAGTTCATTGACGTCATGTGGACTGTCCAGGGTATGCACCCTATGTGCTGTAGTTTGGATCTGGGTCCAACTACCCTGATTATGGGTTGTTGTGTTACCATTGGCCCTGTCCTAGCATGGATAGTCTGGTGCTCTCTTGAGACAGGTGAGTTTCTTAGTTCCCTGAAGAAGACAGTAGTGACATCCCTCCTGAAGAAAGCTTCTCTGTACCCAGACTGCCCTGCCAACTACAGACCAATCTCTAACCTCTTTGTGGGGAAGGTAATTGAGAAAGCAGTGGCCCTACAACTGGAGAACCATTTGACCATCCATGTCATCTATGGACCTCTCCAATCCAGTTTCTGAAAGAGGCATAGTACTGAGATAGTGCTGGTTTGGGTGCTTAATGATCTCCTGATGGTGAGAAATCAGAAAAACCATTCCATCTTGGTTCTTCTGGATCTCTCATCAGCATTTGACACTGTAGAACACAGGGTTCTTCTCGAACACCTGAGGTTCATCTGTGGCCTGTCTAGTACAATCCTCAGGTGGTTTAAATCTTTCCTCACTGGCAGAACTCAGAGGGTAGTGTTGGGGATTTATTCCTCTGACACAGTCTTTCTGTTAGATGGTGTACCTCAGGGTCTGGTGTTGTGCCCCATGTTGTTCACAGTGTACATGCTATCCCTCTGAGACATTGTACGAAGGTATGGGCTGAGGTTTCACTGCTATGCTGATGATACCAAGCTCTAATTGTCTTTTGCACCTGACCAAGAGAGAGCTCTCTCAGTATTTAATAACTGCCTCACTGAAATCCAGGGTTGGATGAATTTGAGCTGGCTGAGGTTGAACTCGGAAAAGACTGAGGTGATGGTCATGGACCCGGGTTGCCAGATAGGGGGGTTGGGAGTGGGTTTGCCTTCAGGACTTTTCCTTGGAGGCTCCCAGTTCGTCACCTCTGAACGGGTGCAAAATCTGGGAGTGATTTTTGATGATGGGCTGACACTGCGATCAGAGGTGTCGGCAGTCATCAAATCCTCTTTTTATCATCTGAGGAACATCTCCAGGGCTAAGCAGCTAGTTCTGTCTGGTGATCTGCCTACATTGGTCCATGCCTTTGTGACCTCATGCCTTGATTATTGCAACTCCCTTTATCTAGAGCTACCTGGGCTTGATATTCACCACTTGCAGCTGGTGCAGAATGTTGCAGCCTGGTTACTGACAGGAACTCCCTGAACTTGTCACATCTCTTCAGTGCTGTGTGAACTACACTGGCTGCTGGTGCAGTGGCGGATCACCTTTAAAGTCGGACTTCTGACTTATAAAGTCTACACATACTGGGCCCAGACTACCTGAAAGATCTTCTGGTCCCTTACTGCCCAAGGCAATCACTCCGCTCAGCTGATGAGGGGCTGTTAGAGATTCCAAGGGTTTCTTTAAAATCTTCTGGGGCCCATGCATTTATGTATGTGGCCCCAGCCCTGTGGAATTCTCTATCCCCATCAGCTTTGGGAGTGGGTGACTCTGGAGGGATTTAAACAGGCCCTAAAGACCCATTTTTTGCATCAAGCCTGCTCTGTTTGATTTTATCTGAAACCTTAATTTTATAAAAGCCTGCATTTAATTGTTTTATTGCACCCTGTTTTATCTTATTGTCAAGGTGCCTTGATTTTTAGAAAGTCGTGTTATAAAAAAAGCATTATTATTATTTGTTATTATCACCTTTTTGGGCAGGACTTCAAAGTTTTTACCATAGCTGTTCATGAGGTGGGGTCATAAGAAGGGTATGTTGAAAAGTTGGGGTCCAAATATACTAAAATGGCAAAATTGGGTGCATTCATTGACATTTCATTATGCCCGCTCATAACGTTTGTAATTTTCAATATTTTTAACCCTAATTTTCAACATAGCCATTTCTTTACACCACTTCATGAATCTGCCAGCTGTGATTTTTTCAAATGCTGCCTAAAATGTGTTTTTTCACACTGTAGCATGGAATGACGCTGTGGTGGCATGGAATAATGTTTTGGTGGTGATTTCAGAATTTTAACTACCCGGTTCATGAGGTGGAGTAACAAGAAGGCTATGTTGACAATTTGATTGCTGTTGTCCTATAAATAGAAGTGCTGGGCTGGAGGGCTCTGTGCTTCCATAAAAACAAACATATACATATCTATGGAGGGATGGGAGTGCAGGTCCCAGAGGTCCCTGCACTCTCATAAACAAATGAATGATTATACTACCTCAAAAAGTATGGATGCATGGGAGCACAGGGCCAAGAGGGCCCTGAGCTCCAATGGGAAAATAAGGTTACAATTATACTATCTCAAAAGAATTTCCTTACTTTTTGAGATAGTGTAAGCATAGCCTTACTTGCCTGTTGGAGTGCAGGGCCCTCTTGGCCCTGTACTGCCACCCATCTATCATTGTTGAGATAGAGTAATCATATCCTTATCTGCCTGTAGGAGCGCAGAGCACTTTGGGCTCTGTGTTCCCATCCTTTTAGAGATGCACTTATGTACATTGCTGTGGAAGAGCCCTGCACTTCCATTTATAGGACCACAGTGACCAAATTGCCAGCATAACCATCTTATTACCCCACTTCATGTACCTGGTAGAGAACATTTTTGAATCCCTGCCAAATCCAAATTCCACCCAATCGCAATGCCATTCTGCACCACAGGTGCAAAAACACATTTTGACCAGGATTTTAAAAAATGACAGCTGTGACATACAAGAGGTGCAGAAATATGAAGTCTTCATTGAAAATTTGGAGTCAGAGTCTTTTTTCCAAAGTTATGAGAGTGCATAGCAAAATTGCAACAAATGGTCATCACTTTTTTTACATTTTTTTTTACATCACATCTTTATTTTATTTCCTTTTGGTCGGCCACTCCATACTGACCCACTCCCCCAGCCCTGTCCCCTGGAATAGCCGGTGCTTACCTTGAACCAACCTCAGGAGTGGAGCCTGTGAGGAGTCAGTCCTCATCCTGCTGCCAGCAGCATTTTCTCCTCCAGTTATCACCCAGGAGCCCCAGGAGTAGGAGTGCATGCGCATGGAGGTGCGCATGCACCCTATGGCCCTGGTTCAGCTCCTTTCCCCACCCCATGGCCTACCGCCCCAGCCCCCTCCAGCCCATGCCACTCCCAGCCTCCACTAGGGGTTGCCATTGGCCGATGGGTGCTGCTTCACCTCCCTGGAGAGGAGAGCCTGCCTATTGGCAGCTCAATACAGCTCCACACTCTCCCCCACTGCCGACCTCCAGTGACCCAAGTTCATTCCTGAACCCAGGTCACCGGTGTGCCATGAGGTAAGGCATCTAGCACTTTAGCCCTCAATGCCACCAGGCCAGCTCATTTTTACATATTTTTAACCAAACTTTCAACATAGTCTTCTTATGATCTCACCTCATTAACACTGGACTCTATGCACATACACAAAAGTTGCCTATGCACCACATAATCAGGATGCGTAGGCAACCATACGCGTGAATGCTGCTTGGCAGGGGTTCCCTGGACCCTGATGTCATTCACCATGGGCGTGCAAGGCACTTGCATTTCTGCCATCCTAGCCCCTCAGGGAGCACCACATCATGGGTGTGTTGGGGTGTGCCTGCAGTACACAGCATACCTAAGCTGCATAGTGTGAGGCACAGGTGGCATCAGGCACACCAGCCGAGACAAGATGTAATCCAGTATGTGCCCCCATGTTCAGCATCTGCTGGGCATGGCAACACCAGCCAATGGACATCCATGTTGCCCCTGCCTACTAGACTGCAGAGGAGGGCTGGGGTAGCCACTCAGGTGAGTGCCTGAAGACGTTCCTCCATCGCTGCTTTACGTGGCTGGCCCCTCCTCTGTGCACCCGCCACAGGGGCGCAAGAGATCCACTCAGAGACCCAATATGGGCACCCGATTGGATGCCCACCCGGATCCACGGCTCCACCCCTACTGCCCATGCAACCCTGCATGCTAAGGGAATGTGGCCATAGACAGGCACCCTGTGAGTGCTTGAGGTCATGCATACCGCACACCCTGCACCTGTCCAGGGCCACATAGGCACATGGGTGGGGTAAGCACCTCAGGTGCGTATGACTCACCCTTTCATGCATAGGGTCCAATGTGACTGTCAGTACACAAAACCCACCTGAAGGGTGAATTCGTCAAGTGACCGCAAAATGATTTTTCTGGAGGGAGTTGTGTAAATAAAGCCATATTGTTCATGAGGTGGTGTCCCCAAAAGACCATCTTGAAAATTTGTGGTTGAGTGCATTCATCTTTTAATCTAGATTACTTTATTGAGCCTGGCAGCCCACATCTCTGTATTGGCTTCTGAGTGGTAATGCAGTGGTTTCTCTTGGAGACTGTAGATTTCTCTACAGAACCTTGATGGAGGTGAGAATGGGCAACCTTTTCATGACCTGCATACAGGAATTATATGCATCACCTCAGGCTATGGTGCGAGTGAACAGGACATCCTCTGAGGGATTTTTCCTTACCAGGGGAACTAGGCATGGGTAGTCTCTCTCCCCACTGCTCTTCGCCCTTTGGATTGAACCACTTGCCAAAGCAGTTCAGAAAACCTGGAGATTTTGGGGTACAGGAGAATGACAGACATCACAAAATTTCTCTACACACAGACAACTCCGTGTTCTGCCTGTCTAAACCAGATAGGTCAATACCTGCCCTGCTTGAAGATTGGAGGCATACAGAACTATCTTTGTATATAAAATAAATTACAAAAAATCAGAAGCTCTGAAAATGTGCGATATCTGCCTCCCATAGTTTTGCGATTGTATCCCATTCCAATGGGCACCACAAAACACAGTCCAGTAACAATGGGATCCGAATCTCACCTAAACTTAGTTCATTATTTAAGTTGAACTATGAGAAGCTCAAGGGGGAGGTTAAAGTAGACATAGCAAGTTGGAATAGTTTGCCTCTTGGGGTGGCAGGCCATGTATCCACTCTCAAGATTAACATTTTGCCAAAATTTTTATTTATTTATTTATTTTAAAAGTTTCTCCAGGAAAGGCATACTGTGCAGTAGTACTCATTTCCATTTGTATCCTAGAGAAAAGGGGGAGGGGGTAACAAGCAAACAGTACAGGAATTCAAATAGCAAACCATCATTTGCTAGAGAGTAATAGATACATTGTTTACCATATTAAATGCAATTTGATAGAAAGACTGGCAACTAAAAAATGGATACTAGCATGAGACAAGCCAAATAGATTGTATATACAGTGGTCTAGGTAGACACAGAGACAGAAGACCATGTAACAGGAACAAAACTAAGTGCAAGAAGATTAGGTTGAGGTAGAGATTGGAGAGGGGTGGCCGGGCAGAGTGAGTGATAACAGCAATTGGGACTGGAGGAAGCCCCAAAGTACAGGGTAAGATGCGGAGTGGAGCTAAGGAAGGCAGGGGGAGAGTGAGTGGAGAAATACAGATGTTGGGGTGGGAGGATTGAGAGCAGCTACATGAAGGGGAGAAGAAGTCTCATAGGAGTGAGGAAAGGGTATTAGGGGAGGTGGCATGGCAGATAGAAGAGGAAGGGTATTCCACAGCCTCAGAAAGTGGTGGGAAAATTCTGCCTCACCAGCAGAGGAGGACCTGGGAATCTTGGAAACCTGGAAGGGGCAGCCATGGCACAAAAGTCAAGATTTCTAAGGGAATGGAAGGAGTGGGGGTGGGAGTGAATACAGAGGAAGACAGATATGGGAGGAGAGAGCCAAACCAGAATTTAGCTAAGAAGTTGGCACAGTGGAAATGGTGCCTTTCTTCAAAAGAAGGGAAAGAGAGAGATTGATAGAGGACACTTTCTGTTTCAAGCCCTCCCTGCAATGATCCAGGAGGCATTTTGGAAAAGGTTTCAAAAGGCTCTGCTGAATTTTGTGTATTGACCCTCCCTAGGGAGCGACGGGGACTGGTGATGCCTGATATGCGCCTATACTATGTAGCGGCGCAGCTTACTCTAGTAATAACGTGGACAAAGCAGAACGAGGACTCTGAGTGTTGGACTTGAAAGCAAACCCAAAACTTTCAATCCTCCTGTTCACACTGTCACACATTTGTATTATATTTATTTATTTCATTTTTCTTGACCAGGAAAAGAGGGCTAGACAAATTCTACTTATTGTCAGCCTTTTCCGGGTGAGGGGGGATACAAATAGACAGATAGATAGAAACTTTATTTATAAAGCACCCCTTCCTGGAGGATCAGAGCACTGTACAATTTCTTAAAACAATATCATCAAAAAGATTTACAACAGGATTCACAGCAACACTTTGCAGAACATAAAATAATGTTAAAATCTATCTATCTGTATCTGTCTATTTTCAACCTCATCTCAGGGTAGGATACAGATGGTACCCAACTGAAATTGAGCCAGATTAAGCTGTTGGTGGTATTTTTAGTGAATGGGGGAAATTTGACCAGGACACCGGGGAAATTCCTCTACTGGTCTGCAGGGGTATTTTCGCTTCCTGTGGACAGGATGGAGGGGCCCATTTTAAAGCTGAACAGAGGGAGAAAAAGTGAATTCAGTGAACTGGAAGAAAATCTGGAGTCAGAGGAGCGGGTCTCCTCCCCTTCTCCCTCACTTCAAGAGACCAACAAGAAAACTCAGATTGGAGCTAAAAATACATAAAAGACAAGCTTGGAAATTAATACATTTTCATGTCTTTGTAAGACTTGACTACTGGTATGATTGAAGTAAAAAGTTTACCTGCTCAATCTGCAGGTAAATCTGAAGACAACTCCTTACAAGCAGCAATGCTGTTGGAACTCAAGGAGGAAGAGCGGAGACATGAGCTCCACAAGAAAAAAATTTAATCAGACTTAGCTAAAATCTGCGCTACAAACCCGGCTGTCAGCAGGCCTAAAGGCCCTGTCAAAACTTTAAAAGAGTATGATGTAGGAGCATCAAAGGAACCCATCCAAAAGATCTGATTACCGCCCTTGAAAGTCCCTCAGTCACTAATCAGGTACAAATTTTGCCTCTAAATACAAAAAATGTTTATTGTGGCTGGAAGTGAAGATGCTAAAGCTAGCGTGTGCCTAAAGCCACTAGAGGAAAATGCAAAAAATGTTTTGGGACTTAATTATGAATACCAAGATTCTAGTTCTGTCTCATTTGCAGGCAAGAATGCTGGTTTGTCTTCTGACCCGATATCTGAAAATATTACAGAGGTTGCTGCTCAGAAAAATTCAAGTTTTAATATCGAAAAGTTAAATGAAAACCACTTTACAGAATCTTTGGTAAAACTGCCAAGTAAGGAAATGTCCTCTCCTCTTCGAGAGCAAATTGTTTACCAAACAGTGTCCTCTAGCAAAACGGAGGTAACAGTTTTTTCCTTTTCAGCAAAAGGGCCTGGCCTTAAAAGAGCAAAAATGGAAGAATATAAAATTAAGATAACTGCCTTAAAATTAGCTAAATAGAACCTTCCTCATAATATTCACTGTGAGGACTGCTGATGAACTTGGCCCTGAAATTGCTCAGAATCCCCATTCTGTGTCTGCTGCAACTAAGGATGCCTTTTCAGTGCAAAAAACAAATCTTGATCCACTCTCAGAATGGTCTCCTGAGAAGGCATTAGCTGAAGCAGGGTGGAAGAAGTTACCTGATGGGAAATGGCTACCTGACCCTGACTGGGATAAAGACTCCCCTTTCACAGGCCTCTCCACAATGACGCCCAGCAATTTATTCACAGCCAACTGAAGCCATGGATCTGATGAATCCTGCCATGTAAGTCCCTGTTGATATTGTGGAACAAGTAATAAATGACTCTCATTCAGAATAACAAACTGTTCTCGCCAAAAACATTAAAGACAGTGCAGATAATGTTGCAACACCCACCCCGAACATGGAAAGGAAAGACAGAGTGCACCCCAACTCAGACAACCCGTCATTTGAAGGAATTATGAACAGTGAGGACGGCCCCCCTCAAGGGCCGTTATTGTGTGATTTATTTTCCAAAACTAAGAAGAAGGCTGCTCCTAGACATAATGCTGTTAGGATCAGGTGTGAAAGGGGGACTGGGTATTAGACTGGACAGGCTGTATGTAGGTAAAAAGCTGTTGAAAGAATCGTTGCATGTTTCTCCCAGGGAAGTGTTTGCTTTCATCAATATTTCAGGAGAGGGCAACTTTGATGTTAGCTTTCAGTCCTCCTATGCCCTGGAAATGTCCTGGCAAAGATACAGCCAGGTAAAGTTCTCTCCTTTGTGGACTCCCTTCTTGGTCATTCCATTGACAAAACCTTTAATCAAATGTGCCACAGTGATGTTTAGGAATGAGGGAGTCCATGTAGAGGATATCTCCTACTGGTTGTCACAAAAGTGTGACATTCTTAGCTCTCCAGAGGCCATCTTAGACTTTGAACTTTTTTGGACCAGAGGGTGGAAATATAAAGTTAAACTCTGTCAGACAGATGGTGAAATTGAACATATCCCTAACTCTTTTTTGCTAGAAAGGGATAGGGGTGTGTGCTTTTATGCCGGCCAGCCTCGGGCCTGCTACAAGTGTGGTGCATGCACACATCTGTCTAGTGCGTGTGACAGACCCAGGTGTGATAATTGTGGGGAAATAGGACACATCAGCCACCAGTGTGCAAACCAAACAAAGAGTGATCTTCAGTATGTGATGAAATAGGGCATGTGTTTTCCAAATGCCCAAGAGCTGCTAAAAATTAAGCCTCTGTGATCCACCCAGAACTCTTGATTCAGAAAGGACATGATGCTGCCACAGATCAAGCTGTACCTGAAGAACACCCTCCTCCTCCTACTGACACCCCTCAGGAGCAGCCTCAAGAAAACATGTCTCATGAGTTTATGCCTTCCAACAAAGCCTCACAAGACCTTGGGTCTGACCCACCCAGCCTACCTGTAGAAGATTTTCCCACAGTTTGTTATCACGATCCTACTGAGGATCAATGTGGTGTGGTGGGACCCCCCCCCATTTCACTTCCAAGAAGGAGATCTGCTAGAAACACTAAGCCCCCCTTCCCTGGACTGAAGCTCCTGAAATCGAAACTCCCAACCCTTATGCTGCTCTGGCTAGCTCATGGGAAGAATCTGACATGGACATAGGTGACTCAGACAAAACTGACAATATGCAAAGAAGTCAGGAAACTACTGACTATAAAGGGAAAAAGAAGAAAAAAAGGAAAAAATAGGAGTTCTTGATCTCTTCGCTCTGATCCCTCTCTCATGTTTAATTCAGCCTAGGGTCTATAAATGTTTGCAGTTTACTGAATGGGATAAAAAGACATGCAGAATTCCAGTTTCTACATGAATCACAAATGGATGTTTGTTTTATTCAAGAATCATGGATGTCTTCCATTGATTAGGGCTGTTTATTTCCATCTGAATGGTCCTGGTGTCCTTCCTTTTGGTTCTTTGATCTTGATAGAGCTGATGGGGTTGGAATATTGTTTAATTTATACTCTTTTAATTTTAAAAATTGATTGATCGAATACCTGGTAGGTTATTAGTTGTAGATGGTCTATGGCATCAGATCCCCTTCCAATTTATTGACATCTTGGTCCCCAAGTAAAAGCAGAAAGGATTGCTTTATTCTCCACCTTTTAATCCTATGTAGCTATTTCTTCAAACATTGTTGTAGGAGGTGACCTAAATTGTGAATTCCTGAAGGATGGGAAATCTCAGGGGGGGAGAAAATATATTGTGATCCCAATGCATTACAAAAATGTATAGTAACAGCTGAATTGATGGATTGTAAAAAGCACCAAATAAAAGGATCCAACTTTACTTATAGGAGAGGGAAATATGTAACGTCCATTGATCACATTTGTATTTCCAAAAACCTCCCTGTACCCACTCTAGAGGTCTACCCGGTAGAGTTCAGTGACCATTTATTAATGAAAATCAACTTTACTCAGTATCCTACTCATAAAACTTGGAACACCAGATGGAAACTTACTACATCCATTTTACAGGACCAATCAGTACAGAATTGCATAACCCAGTTACTTTGGGCAAGATCCTCGGTAAGGTTTCTCTACGAAAGTTTGGGTGAATAGTGGTCAGGTACAAAAAACAACATGACAACTTGGTTTCAAAGCTATGGGAAAAGTATAGAAAGAACTAATTTTTTCAAATATCTACAGCTCAGAAGCCAGCTTCAATGCTTACAGTATGTACTATAGCTGGACAATCTACACAGGACTACTCCTCCCAAACTGAAAATATAAAATCACACATGAAAACCTATCACTATGATAGGGCCAAAACATTAAGGGCAGAGCTGCAGTATGGAACCCAAAAATTCCCCATTGGGGATCCATATGAAGCCTTTAAAACTAGAAACAACAACTTGGGCTTTCAAACACTAAGTGATGAGAATGGGAACATCATAGAATCAGAGGAACAATTGTACCAAATAATAAAAGATCATATTCAATCTCACAACATAGATACCCCCCCCCCACACGCACAGTAAAGACATAAACCTATATCTACAGGGTATCCCAACTCCATCTCCCCCTGATAGTATAAAATATCTAGCTTTACCTATCCAGGCCCCTGAAATTGAACTGACCCTTAAGTGTTTAAAACTGGGAGTTTCCACTGGTCCGTATGGTCTTCTTTATGAATGTTATAACGTTTTTTTCCACTGAATTAGCCATTTGTCTAGAGGCTGTGTTCTCCCACTTCCTTCTGACTAAAAGAATCTCACCTGGCTTTACTGAGGGGTTGATAATATTTTTGTATAAATCTGAAGCTAGACTAAAAATCCAAAACTGGAGACAGAATTCAATCTTAAATCCAGATTTTGAAATTCTCTCCCAGATCCTGAACAAATGGCTAAGGAATATTGCTAATATTTGATCCACCCCTCACAGTTTTGCACTCTCTCAGACAGAAAAAATACAATTTGCATCGATGATTATTAGAGACCTGACAGAATTTAGTAGTGCCCAGAAGAGACAGGGCTGCATTATTTCCCTTGATCAGTGCAAGGCTTTGATAGGGTTCATCATCCTTTCATGTTTGCCACCTTGGAAAAATACGGTATCCCTAAACTATTTGTTGAATGGTTAAAAGCCCAGTACTCCTCTGCTATAACCCATCCTGTGATAAACCATCATGTCTCAGGAAAAATTAAAATTACAACTGGGGTTAGGCAAGGGTGCCCTTCAAGCCCCATCCTTTATATTTTTACCTTGGATCCCCTGTTAAGAAAACCGAATGAGACTACTCAGTGGCAAGGTTTGGGAGGTATGTCTCCTATGGACACCATCAGAGGACAAGCTTATGCAGATGATATGGTGGTTTTCATGTCCTGCCAGGACCAGATCCCTGCCCTTCTTCAGATTTTAAATGAATATTCCATGGTTTCTAATTCTCAGCTAAATGTTGAAAAAAGTAAAGGCTTATTCATAGGTCCTACCCCCATTGGCATAACTGGTATTAGGATGTCCTCATTCCCCATAAAATTTTAGGAATAACTTTTAGCTCACAAATCATGCCTTTGGAGAACTGGGAGGTAGCTTTACAAAGTGTAGACAGAAACGTTCTTAGATGGAAAAGTTGGAAACTATCCAAGATTAAACAAGTTCACATAATAAAAATATTTATTATACCCTGTCTGCTCTACACAGTTTCAATTGTTCCTTCCCCATTAGCCCCAGAAACCAGACTTTATGCCTGTTTTTTCCAAATGTTATGAGAAAATCAGTTAAATCCAATAAAGAGGTGTTATACCTATTTACCAAAGCACCAAGGGGGCCTTGGAATTGTGGAACCTGTTACTTTTTTCATGGGCTCTTTATATCACAAAATATTAAAATAGCCCTTCAACCCACTAACACCCTTTGTGCTAAATAGATACACTACACTATGAGACATTACCTATTACTTTGTGATATTACCCCTCTAAAATCTCCCCACGCCTGGTACTTCCAGGATTTTTTAGACCCAATGCCTTAAAACTACAGAAATGGGACTTAGAAAAATTGACCATCTATACCAAGACAAGTGCTCAATTATATAACTACACTATGTCCTTAATTTATCCAATTGACCCAGTATTTAAAGATTGTCCCTCAGACATGAATAAAAAAATCTTATCTCAACTAAATAATAATAGAATCCCAATGCATGTGTGGGAAATTTTGACGGCTAATGACTTATGGTTGAATGGTACAAGAAGAAAGAAACTTTGCTGTTGAAGAGACTATGATTCATTTCCTTTTTTGAATGTTGTTACATAGATACATAGACAGTGTCAGCAGATAAGGGTCGACGGCCCACCCAGTCTGCCCATTTGAGCATGTAAGTTCACTTTATGTTTTCCTAGAAGTCTGTTGCCCCTCACCCCTGACCTCCAGAATTCCTTTATGTTTATCCCATGCATTCTTAAATTCCGTGACTGTTTCAGCCTCCACCACTTCCTCTGGCAGGGTGTTCCACTTGTCCACCACCCATTCTGTGACGAAATGTTTCCTCACGTTTCCTCTGAATTGTCCTCCCTCCAACTTCATCCCATGCCCTCTAGTCCTGGAACATCTTTTTTGCTTAAAAATAGTGTATTCCTGCACCCTGTTCCTCCATGTAAAATACTTGTATGTTTCTATCATATCCCCTCTCTCCCTCCTCTCCTCCAGGGAGTACATATTCAAGTCCTTCAACCTGTCCTCATAGGACTTGTGATGCATCCATGTACCATCTTTGTTGCCCTCCTCTGAACCTTCTCTACCCTATGTCCTTACGTAGGTAAGTCTCCAGAACTGTACACTGTACTCCAGGTGGGGCCTCACTAGTGTCTTGTATAGAGGAATTATGACCCCCCTTTTCCTGCCGGTGATGGCCCTGCCTATGCATCCCAACATCATATTTGATTTACCTGCTGCCTTGTCACACTGTTTCCCTACCTTGAGGTCATCAAAGATGATAACCCCAAGATTCCTTTCCTGCTTGGTGCATGCTATATCCTCACCTGATATATTGTGCCAGGGATTTTGTGCCCCATATGCATTATCTTGCACGTCTTTGCATTGAATTTCAACTGCCAAACCCCTGACCATTCTTCAAGTTTCTGAGGATCCCTTCTCATTCTGTCTACATCCTCTGGTGTGTCCACTCTGTTACAGAGCTTTGTGTCATCAGCGAACAGGGAAATTCTGCCGTCTAGGTCCTGTGCAATGTCACTGATGAAGATGTTGAATAGAACTGGTCCCAGCACTGATCCTTGTGGTCTCCACTGGTCACTCTTCCCTCTGTGGAGTGATAGCCATTTACCACCACCCTCTGTGTCCTGCCGCCCAGCCAGTTACCTACCCACCGCACTACTGTCCTGCCCACACCCATATTCCCCAGTTTGTGTAATAGCCTTCTATGTGGCACAGTGTCAAAGGCCTTGCTGAAGTCCAGATAGGCCACGTCCACTGCCCTCCCCGATCAACCTCCCTAGTCACCCAGTCGAGAAATTCAACAAGGTTGGTCTGACATGACTGCCCACTGGTGAAACCATGCTGCCTTGGGTCATGTAGTTCGTTGACAACCAGATGTTCTACCACTCTCTCCTTCAGTAGTGCTTCCATGATCTTCCTCACTACCAAGGTGAGGCTGACTGGTCTGTAGTTCCCACTTTTGTATAAGGGGACCATATCTGCTGTCCTCGAGTCTTTGTGTACCTCCCCTGTTTCCAGTGATCGGCTAAACAGGATTGCCAGAGGTTCAGCCACCACCTCTCTTAGTTCTCTAAGGACCCTGGGGTGCACCAATCTCGACCCATTGTTTTATCAACTCTTATTCCTTCCAGTTCCTTTAGGACCCTTTCTTGTGTAAAGGGACTTGTGTCCATTTCTGCATCATTCCAACCCCTTGTACTCTCTTCAGGCCCATTACCCTCCTCTTCCTCAGTAAAGACTGAGCAGAAATACCTCTTCAATGTATCAGCTTTACTGTTGTCATCCTCCATGCAGCCCCCATCCTCCCACTTCAGTCTCACTATCCCTCCCTTTGCCTTTCTTTTTTCACTTATGTACCTGTAAAAGGTTTTGTTCCCTCTACCCACTGATTTTGCAATGTGCTCTTCTGTCTGAGCTTTGGCTTCCCTTACTGACCTCCCTGCCTCCCTTTGCTTCTCCTGGTACTTCTCCCTATCCCCTTCTGCCTGTGTCTTTTTGTATTGCCTGAATGCAAACTTTTTGGCTTTCACTTTCTCTACTACCTCCTTGGAAAACCATAATGGCCTCCCCTTCCTTTTCCCCTTGCTAACCTGCTTAATGCATAATTCTGTTGCTCTTGTAATCCCCATTTTAAATACTGATCACTGTTCCTCAACCCCTGATTCCCACCTCATTCCCTTTAATGTCTCTTTCAAGCATCTCCCCATTTTCCCAAAGTCTGCCCCCCTAAAATCCAGGATACTTGTTTTTGTGTGGTTTGGTTCTGCTCCTTCTGTGATTTCAAACCACAATGACTGGTGGTCACTGTTCCCCAGGTGCTCCCCCACTGTTACCCCCTGTTTGTGAGCATGAGGCCCAGTATTGCTTCTGCTGAGTTGGTACCATGACCAGTTGCTTGAGGAAGGCACCTTGAAGGGAGTCCAGGATAAATCTGCTCCTGGTTGATGCTGCTGCTGGGATGCTACAGTCCATGTCTGGAATACTGAGGTCTCCAACCAGCACTACCTCACCCTTGTCTGCCATCCTTTGGTTGGCTAGCATCAGCTCCCTATCTGTTTCTTCCTCCTGGGCTAGTGGTCTATAGACCACACCTGTGTGGATGGATGGCCCCATTTTCCTTTCCAGCTTAACCCACAATATCTCTCCCCCATTTTGTTCCTCCTGGATCTCTATGGTTTTTATGTCATCTTTTACATGAAGTGCACTCCTCCTCCCTTCCTACCTTCCCTGTCCCTTCTGAATATGTTGTAGCCAGGTGTGGCCATCTCCCAGTCATGGTTATCATTACACCAGGTTTCTGTGATGGCAACAATGTCCAGGTCTGACTGCACCATGACAGTCTCCAGATCCTCCATCTTGTTGCTAAGGCTCCTGGCATTGTCACACATGGCTTTCTATGATTTGAACTCCCTAGACTGTTTAGCTGTTCTATTCCAGCCCCTTTCCTGGTTGTCCTTTATTCCTGGTTCTCCCTGCTGTATGCCTTTCTGTTGAATGTTGCCCCTTTTCTGCCTAGCCACCTCTTGGACGCTTATCTCCATCTTTTGCACACTGCTTTGTAGAGATATACACTCCTCCTGTTCATTGGTTCCACTGCTAGCTGTGGGTGTGAGCAATTAGGTACCCTTCTTGCTGGCCTGTCATCCCCCTTGGCTAGTTCAAATGCTTGTCCATGTATCATTTAAACTTATCATTGAGTGCTTGGATTCCCCTCCAGGATGGATGTAGGCTGTCAGGCTTGAACAAGCCTTCATCCCTCCAGGTGGGTCCCCAGTCACCAATGAATCCAAACCCTTCCTCACAGCACCAGTTCTTTAACCATGAGTTAAAGTTCCTGGTGCATGTGCCCCTATGCTCTCCCATGCCTCTTGCAGGTAGTACTTCCGAGAAGGTGACAGAAGTAGCTACTTGCTTGAGACCCCTCTCCAATTTCCTAAACTCTTCCTGAACTTCCTTTGGCTCACCATTTTTCAGGTCATTAGTACCTAGGTGGATAATGACATCCAGCTCACCCTCCCGTCTTGCATTCCCGGTGATCCGCAGGATCTTCCTTCCATCCCTCCATGCTGTGGCACCTGGTAGGCACCTCACCTACCTGTTATATCAAACCTTTATGGATTTTCATGGCAAAAAAATGGAAAATGTGTTGGCTGACTACTTTGAATTATGAATCCTTAGTGCTAGGTAATTTTCCAAACCTAACGAGCAAAGTTCTTCAGGACACAATAGCCATGTTTGTTTGCTGCCTAAAATGTTACATATGGCACACTACATACCAATGGGTGTTAAGTCAGAAATTAATGCCATATGAAATTTTTACTATATTGATTGAAAATGCTGTGTATTCCATTTATTTAGAAGATGCTTCACTGCATACTTCTGATAACATGTATAAATGGTTGAAAGGTTTTTTTTTATATTTGTAAAGTTTAAATAAGATTATAAAATAATTTACTAAAAATGGGAGGTCAGTACCCCCCCCCCCCAAAAAAAAAAGAAGAGAAAAAAATTTACAAATTAAATTCTGTGTTGGATGCATAAAATGGTACCTCTAGGATTTATGGAGTTGTAACAAATATCCTTGATGTATTTATTTTCCTCCCTTTTTTCTCCCCCTGTAAAAATGTCCTTCCCTGTACATTTTTCCTTTGAAATTACTGTCATTGATGTATTTCTGTTTCTCTTTTTGTGATATGATTTTCAATAAAAAATTTCCCTACTCTTTTGGAGAAGTGCCATGGGATCTTTGATGTCCACCTGAACAACCACCAGAACAGGCAGAGGGGACCTCGGTTTAACATCACATCTAAAAGACAGCACCTCAGGAGTGCAGCATCCCCCTCATGATGCACTACAGAGTCAGTATTTGGATTATACCCCAAGTGCCTGGTGTAGGGCTAGAACCCACAACCTTCCAATCTTCTAGCCTCAGAGGTGAGTGTGCAATCTGCTGAACAACTGACACTGACTGTACACTACATCAACCACACTAGTGGCCACTGGAAACCCATGGATGCAACACACACTCTGGATACTCCTAACAGCTAGATCTATTTGTGTACCCCCAATGATATAGGGCCGATAACCACAATTATTGATGACCCAAACATTCTGTCCCTGAAGGATGACAAAGGCTACTGGAGATGGAACCACAGATCTTTTATTAGATTCAAGCACTTCATCCAAAATGGAGTCTGCTTATCCTCTGGGGATCTGCTACAGAAATATAACCTGCCATTGCAGGATTTCTTTCAGTTCCTACAAGTCTGACATTACCTGAAAACTGTGGGAAGGCTGGCTAAAGTTGATTGAGAGTTCACTGCACTGGAGGATTTCCTATACTGGGCAGCAATGCTGGCAGTAGGAGAGAAAATATTTCAAGGGCATATTGAATAACACAAGGCACAATACACTCAGAGTTTCAAGAAATTAAGGAGGCCTGGGAAAGGGAGGCCCAGGTTTCAATCAGTGAAGATGAGTGGAAGGCAATGTGGGAGATGGGCTGCAACTCCACAACCTCCCTAAAATGGAGGGAGTTCTGGTGGAAGTGTCTCACATGGTTCTTTCATACTCCAATCCTCACCAAACACTTTGTGGCAGGGGCTCAGACCTTTGCTGGTGAGGCTGTGGGCAGATGAGCACACGCTACCACATTTTATGAGGATGTCCAGGTGTGCAGCTTTTCTGGGCTAAGACTCATGAAGCCCTGGAGAGAATATGGGGTACAAGTATCCTGTTTATGTTTGAACATTTCTTTGGGGGGAAAAATATGCCACAAGTTGTCTGTAGACTTCAACAGATGCTCCTCTGGGCCTTCTGTATTGCTGCAATGAAGGGGATAACTCTGAACTGGTGAACGTATACACCAACCTTGACGCAGCTATAGAAATCAAAAGTTAGAGAACTGCAGGTAATGAAGCACATTACAACCACATTGAGATTAACCCAGGAGGAGAATATAGAACTCTGGAAAAATGGGACTGTAATGACTCTCCTGAGGGGGGGAATTGTTTCCTTAGCATAGGAAGATAGAAATACCCCATCCCCACCTCAAGACCCCTGAAAGGCCAAATTTATGGGAGAATCCTAGAACCAGAAGGCTCAGACATTCACTAAAGAGCTTTGGTGGAGGTGGGGGAAGGTGCTGATAATAGGGGATAATTAGGTTAGAGCCCTAAAGGCCCTTATCTACCCCTTTCACTGAATTAATCGGAGTGTACATATCCAAAGTGTTGAAGAGACAGACAGCCACACTCTTGTTGTTTTTGTTACAGTTTATTTTACTAAGTTATAATACATTTTACCAGCTGTTCCGGGTCACTCATTAGCAAAAACCTGAAGACAGAGTAATTATCGTCTAGATGAAGGAACATTTTTATAAGGACAAGTTGGCTGCAACAATATCCATTTCATCTACTGTACGTGACACTGAAAATATTATTCGATAACAGTCTTATATTTCAATGTATTGTTTCACCATGGTGCATATCAATAAAGCCAAGTTTAAAGAAAAAGTCTGGGAGTTAGTACTTAAATAACATGAGAATAAGATCATTATGCATTATACTGCTTCGAAGTCCAACCAAGCCTTACTCACACCTCAGTTACAGAATGTTCAATACATTACATATATTGTAAAGGGCACCTCCATGAAGCTCACATTGAACACATCAGATCCAACAATGAAATAATATCACTGTATACAAAAGTCCTTTAGGAGGAGTTGATGCGAGACCACAAAGAACAAGCAAGCATTTGTCAATGCTGAGTGTTGTCTTGCTGGCATTGGCATTGGCAGTGCAGGAGTTAGAGAGATGTATAATAGGAATGGCAGTGAAGTATTGAACTGATGCCATCCCCACCCCCACCCTGCAGAGACTGACAGGCATCGGGGTGTGCCTTTGGGTCGTCAGCCATAACGCTTACACCATTTCACCTCATCCTACCCTGCAGACACCTACAAGTGTTGTGGTGTGCCTTGGGGTCTTCGGGCCTTACTCTCACCCCATTACATAAGGAAATACATTGAGATGGGTGCAGTGTAGGAGAATGGGGTGAACTTTGGGGCTGAAAAGTCCAAGGCACACCTCGATACCTGTCACTGGCTGCAAGGTGGGGGTGGAATGGTGTGAGCATTACAGCCGACAATCCCAAGTCACACTCCTGACACCTGTCAGTCTCTACAGGGTGAGGTGTTATGGTTGGAAACCCTAACACCCTGGGTGGTTGTTGGTATTTTCACTCCAAATTTTCAACATGGTGTCTTTTTGTGACCCCACCTCATGAACAGTGGCACTATTAGTTTGTTAGCCGAAAGGTGATTTTGCACAGAGACTGTGCCATTTGGCACCACAGGTGCGAAAACACATTTTGGGCAGGATGTAAAAAATGACAGCTGTACTGTTCATGAGGAGGTGTAAAAAAATGGCAATGTTGAAAATCTGAAGTGAAAATATGGAAAACTGGTGAAGTCATGAGCATGCATAGAAACTGTGCAATGCACACCCGTAATGCAATTATTTTGGGGATTTTTTAACCAGATTTTCAACATAGGCATTTTGGAACCTCTGCTCATGAACAGTGGCACTGTGATTTTGTTAATCTGTCCTGAAAGTTGATTTCCCACAGCAACCGTGACATTGTGCGCCAGATGTGCAAAAACACATTTCAGGCAGGATGTGAAAAATGACAGTTGTACTGTTCATAAAGAGGTCTGAGAAAATGGCAATGCGGAAAATCGGGAGTGAAAATATTAAAAATTGTCAAAGTTACGAGTGTGAGTGGAAACCACGCAATGCATGCTCATAACACAGTCATTTTTTGGAATTTTTTCACCATATTTGCAACAGGCTCTTTGGGACCCCACCTCATGAACAGTGGCACTGTCATTTTGTTAATTTGTCCCAAAAGGTGATTCCATGCAGTGATCACGAAATGACCTTTTGGGACCAAATAACGAGATGACAGTGCATGCGTTCATGAGGTGGGGTCCAAAGAGCCCCATGTTAAAGATTTGGAGCCAAAATTCAAAAGAATGGCTAAGATATCCACCTAAGTTGACCCTCCCAAAAAATGATGCCATTATACAGCTTACTGGCATATATTTGTTTTGCAGTTCAGCTTTGAAGAGTCCAGACATGTTCCCGCTCCGCCGAAGATTGCAGTGCCGGACCTCCGGAGGTAAGTATGGGGTAAGGGTGGTGTGGAGAGGTGGGGTGCAGAGGATGGGTGCAGGTTGGGGGAAGGGGTGCAGTGGACAATGAGGGACTGTTTTCTGTTTTACGAGTACAGAAAAAAAATGAACATTGTGGACGATTTTCTTTCTTTACAGGTGAAATAAAACAAATGTTGGGCACACTGGGATGGGCTCCCAGTGTGCCCCATGACTTTTGGGGGGGAAGTTGGCCACACTGGGGTGGGCTCCCAGTGTGCCACACAATGAGTGTGGGGGGAGAGGAACATGCTGACACGGTCAGCTTTGTGTGAGTGGCAGCACACTGGGGTGGGCTTCCAGTGTGCCACACAATGGTGGGGTTGGGGACATGCTGACACGGGGATTAGATCCCTGATGTCAGCTTTGTTTGGGAATCCACCACTATGTTTATTGAAATGTTTCACCAGAAAAGGCACGGATGGGAAGCATGTCATCCGTGCCGCTGCATGAGGTGCTTGTCTTCGATTACAGCGGTACATTTCTTTCAAGTTGGTGGCACTTTTCATAATTCTTGCATCAACGTTAGCATGCTGGCTGATTGAGGAATGAGGATTGCACCTACTAAAGCATGCCCTGCATTCGCCAACACTGACACACCTCTGCATTTCTGCTACTACCACAAGATGTTGCTTATGCACGTGCAAGACAACCTAACAATGAACATTAAGCAGAGTCTAATATCTCTGCAGCATAAATTCCACAAGGATGAGTAAAATCAGTTTTACTTCATTACTCAGTAAATAACTCCAAAAGTTCATATACTGTAGGCTCAAGGTCCTCAAGGTTGTAAGGCTTATCAATTATTAGTAATGCACCATTAAATCTCTCCCATATCAAGGTGCCTCCTTATTTGAAGCTGAAATTCTTTCTCTCTAAACCATCAAAGTGCAATACAAACAGTACATGCCGTTTCTGCTTGATGATTTTTAGTTGTATAAAGAAAATAAAAAAAACATCAATTAATCATTCTAAGCAGAAAAAAGAGATGTTTTCACCTATAAGCCTGCAAATAAAGAATTACTACAACAACCTGAACCTTCCACTACCATTAGCCACAAAAAGTATAGAAAAGCAAGCATTTGATAAGGGTGTCAGTCATCTACCATCTTCCCCATTATGCAAGCCGTAGATGTAATAATTACTTAATTGAATGGAGTTTTAACTTCCTAAACAAACAAAAAAAATACTCAGAATAAAAAAAAATATATACTGTATGGATACTTACTGCTTCAAGCCTTCCTCACCAGCTGCATGTTTGGGTCTACTAGGAGCTGAAAACTCTGGGCTAGAATTCGCAGACTCAGTATGGTTGCTGCTGTAGCCCCTTTGAGAAATTTATAGCTTTTTTATTTTTTGTGATTTTTTAGGGTATTCAAGGCAAGCTGGCAGAGGGGATTTGGTGGTCTCACTCAGCTCAGGAGTCTGATAAGATGGGTTGCGCTCCAGGCTCTCCTTCTCTCCCTACTTTACTGATTGTGGTCTGCTTGAGGACAGATATGCCATGTTCTTTCTCTCTCTCTCTCATCTTGCTTCAGGGTCTATCAGGCTGCAACATCATATGCTAGTGTGGAGAGCAGCCGATTGGCTGATGGTGCGCTTGGTTGATGTCAGACACCAATTGGCATCTCAAATGCAGAACTTAATGTTGATGATTGGCAGTGAGCATGCTGAGACTCCGCAATTCAGGACACGCATGCAGGCTCGGGACATTGGGACAGAGGGTCTGACATCAGGAAATCCCCCCAAAATCAGGACACTTGAGAAGCATAGCTACCATTTTTGTCAAGTGGCACTACATCTGCCTCCTACAATCCTCTGGAACCACTCCTGTTTCCAGCAAGCTGTTAAATAGGAGTGTCAGAGGTGCAGCCAGTAGACCCCTGAATCTGGTCCCAGTGCCTTGTCTTCTTTCAGGTTAGTGAGTACCTTCAGGACTCTGTCCTCCCAAAAAGCACTAGTGTCCACTTTACCCCCCACCCTAATAGTTCCTGTTACATACTTGTGGGCTCACCCCTTTTCCTTCTTCTGGGAACATTGAGCAGAAGTATTCTTTTCAGGATGTCTGCCATTTCCTGGTTCCCCTTTGCACAATCCCCTCTCTTCCTTTTTTAACCTTATAATCCCTCCCTGGTCCTCTTTTCGCTTACATGCCTAAAAATTGTCTTGTCCCTTTTTTTACAGCCTGGGCTATTTTCATTTCAGTTTGCACCTTGCAGTCCTGTCTGCTTTCTCTACTTCCCTCTATTGCCCCTGATACTGTATACCTCCCTATCTGCCTGCCTCTGTATCTCTTTATGCCTTCTGAATGCAATCCTTGTCACCTTTAACTTTTCCTCAACCTCTTTTGAGAACCATAGCAGTCTCTTTTTCCTCTTGCTCACTAGCTTGACAAAGAAGTTTATCGCCTTCACTATGCCCCTTTTGGCTTCACCCACTGTTCCTACCCCCCCCCCAGGTTGTCCCTCCTGCCAGGGCAACCCTTAGGCATTTACCCAACTTTATAAAATCTGCCCTTCTGAAGTTCAGAACCCTCACCTTGTGTGGTTTAATTCCACAGCCATCCTTATATTGAACTACACTGTACAGTGATCACTGGTCCAAAGGTGGCCTCCCACCGTAATGCCTTCAATACCATCCCTGTAGAATGTTGGTTGCATTATGCTGGCTGCATTACAAATTGGGGAAGGGGGTTATGAAGTGGGGGGTGGTTCAGGCAGAGTAATGTGATGAGTACAGTAAGCCTTTCATTTCCTAACTACGATTTAAGAGACTCATCAGGGCTCTTTAAAAGACAGTCTTCTCTCTGTCTCAAAAGAGGAAAATAGAGGTCAGCTTCTGTGTGGAAAACTCACAAGCAAAAGAAGAAAAAAAAAGTAAGGTATGTGGCATTGCGGCATGCCTTAAAAAATGCCGTATCTCACTTCATAACCCCCTCCCCAAATTGTAATGCTGCTAGCATAATGCAAGCAACATTCTAGTAACTGTAGGTTTTTTAAGGTTGTGCATGACACAGGAATAGCTGTTACGTAAAGGGCAGTTTCACCTTTCTTGGGGGCTGTGACATTCTACAACCCATTAAAGTGCTCGGGTCATCAAGTCATCATCATTTTTAGGGATAGGGGGCTAAGGTTGTGAGCCAGGTCTTACACTTAAAGACAGAAGTCCCGTTAATGTCGGGACCTATAAACATTATTTTAAGAGGTAAGACTCTGCATGACTCTGCTGAGGGGAAACTTCTCACAGGACTGAAAATAATTATTATTTGGATTTAAATTACCAGCAAACACAACACTTCTTTCATAAATGAGTTTTCAAAAGCCTATTTGTTATCTAAAGAGTTTCGTAGGCCTACCAGTGACGTCACCGAGTGGCATGGCAGTTTAGCTTTGAGCTCCTGACTCTCCTGAAATAAAATCCACTATAATCAGCAAGTTTGACATATCAGATTAAGAATTTAGCTGCTGATACTAATACCAGAATGGATACACCTAAGAAACCCAGTGGTAAAGGACAAGGAAAGCTGAAATTGCAACAGAGTACAAGGAAGAAACGGAGCCCAAGAAATTCCTCCAAAAAGGGATCTGCTTGAATGATCAGCTCCAGCAAGAAAGATGACCAGCACTCAAGATCCAGCTCCACAGCAAGTTGTGCAATGGTCTCAAACATCATGAAGATGTTACAAAGCATTGACTCCTACTGTGCAGATATTAAGCAAGATATGAAGCTGCTGAAAGTTTGCTTACATTTGAAGAATTTGAAGAAGGACTGAATTAGCCACGGGAAGAAACCAAAAACCTGGGCTTCCCGATAGTGTTCCAGTGACAGTGAGACAGGAAATAGACTAAAAGGGCTGAGAATTCTGTGGTCCATGGCAGACATAAAAATCTACAGATGTTCAGTCTCCTCATAGGGCCAGACCAAAAAGATCAGACTGGCTTAACTATTAGCAGGCTCAGACAGGAACTGGCTGTTTCAGAGGACAGATGAACAGGTCCATAGAGGTAGATGAACAGATCCATAGAGCATTGGGGCTCAAGCCCAAGCAAGGCACACCCCTAAGGTCAATTATTTTAAAATTCTGGAAGTTCCCATCAAAGGAGGTGCCTCTTAAAAAGCCTTAGGGAAGCATGATCCTAATTTGAATGGACAATCAGGCTTCATCGATCAAGACTACTCCACTGTCATGTTTCAAAAGAAGAAACAGGTGCTAGCTGTCTTACACAATTGCGAGAGAAGCAGATCAAGACCAAGTGGAGAAACTCCACAAGACTGTTGGTGCATTGGGACATGGGTCTCGAGAGTTGCGATACCTTACTGCAGGCTGCCAAGCCACTATCCAAAGTAGGTATTCCCCTTCCCAATCTGAAAATTGAGACCTATGAGAAAAATCTCCTACAAATGGAAAGGAACCTCACAGGGCAGAATTGACAAAGTCGAGTGCTGCCAAGACAGAGCCAGCCAAGCTGCTGCAGAAGGAGCTATAAAAAAATGATCCAGGGGCTGTGGCAGCAGGCAGCTCAAACCTGATGGAGACAAATTGCAAGTATTCAGGCCTTTCAGTTTTTGACTGGTGACGTGGGTCCCTGAGCTGATCTAACTTAACCAACTTACTTGTTATTTTTATGGACTCCTTATCTTTATTGAAGCCAACTCCCCAACATTTTTATGATAGCCAGTCACTTTGAAATCTGCACTAGGTGGTGGTGGTGGGGGGGGGGGGACATTCCCTAGTGCCATTGATGCTTTTATGTTAGCCCTGCAACCTTGCGAGTACTTTGTCCTCTGCTCACCCCCTACTGCTATGTCCAACTTCTGCCTGCAAGGGCAAGCGAATGGGGGGGGCAGGGGAGTATAGTGTGGAGAAGACTTGCACAGTTATTAGAAAAGACATTAACTTACCTCCCAATTTGAGTAAGCATGCTACTGAATCTGTCTGCCCCTCGCTATTCCCATGGCAGCTCCCCAGCTGTCCTCTCAGTTTCGCTCTGATGATCATTGTTTGCACGAAACCCCTCTCCCATGGAATGGCCTGCATAGGGCAGGATGTTGAACAAATTGCACGAGGAGAGCTAGGGTTTAGGAGACTCCTGCATGCATTTCCCACCCAGTTTCAATGGAAGGAATATCCCCCTACGCATGCTTTCAGACTGAGCAGTGTCTAATATTTGGGGTCTAGCATGCATGTGCACCTACAATTAGGTTACAACTGATGCATTACAGTGAACTGGGGATGGGCCGTGATTCCAGCCATTCATTTAGTGCCATCAGGTTTTTTCCCATTAGTATATTCAATCCCAATTGGTCGGCACAGCATGGGTGAGATTCCCTGCTTATGGGACCGGCTGTGTCTGGACAAGGAGCCAGGCTCTATATGTCTGAATAGTTCTTCTACTTTGGTCCATACCACCCAACATTGTTGCACTCCAGGCCTTTGCATGTGACTGATGCTACTGGCATTGGTCCTCTGAAAGTACAAAGTTCTTGCATACTGCAGAGACCGGAAAGTCTGAAGTTGGGACTTAATTCAGGCCAGTCTGGACACAATGCCCTTTCTCTTTATCTATATAAATGTTAGTTTATTTACAATGTTAATATGCATTTTATGCAAGGAGATTGTGCTCTCAAAATAGACTACCATGGGGATGGGTGGACACCTGGCAGGTTGGCTGTTGTACCTTCTCTTAAATGGAGGATTTGAAAGGTGGGCTTCACAGACACTGTGTTCCCTGCAGTGTTGATGTGAAGCCCACTGTCCTATTGTTAGGACATGAGTTGTTTGAATTGTCTAACATGAGAGAAGCCAGACATTATTTGAACTAATGTCAATGCAGTATAATAAACGACAGGACTGGGGGAGGCTAGGAGAGGAGGCTTTACCGAAACCACACTTTCTCAGCTGCTGGTGGTCCCACTTCTGGGGGTGAATAGGACCTTTGAACCACTGGGAGTGTGTGCTTCCACAAGTTGGACAAAATATCCAGTCTGACCCTCCCATTTGGCCTGTACTGGCTGACTCATTTAATCTGCTTTCAATTGTACTTCTCCCTAGTGGAGAACAGTTATTCAGTATTAAATGTTTATATGGTTCTGCTTTGTGATTTGCTGTTTTGTATTTTTGGTACCTTTTCAAACCTGAAATGTTATCAGTGTATATTTATATACATAGATACATAGATACATAGACAGTGTTGGCAGATAAGGGCCTATGGCCCACCCAGTCTGCCCATTTGAACTTGTAAGTTCAGTTTGTTTTCCTAGAAGTCTGTTGCACCTTACCCCTGACCTCCAGAATTCCTTTATGTCTATCCCATGCATTCTTAAATCCCGTGATTGTTTCAGCCCCCACCACTTCCTCTGGCAGGGTGTTCCACTTGTCCACCACCCGTTCTGTGAAGAAATTCTTTCTCATGTTTCCTCTGAATCGTCCTCCCTCCAACTTCATCCCATGCCCTCTAGTCCTGGAACATCTTTTTCGCTTAAAAATAGTGTTTTCCTGCACCCTGTTCCTCCCTGTAAGATACTTGTATGTCTCTATCATATCCCCTCTCTCCCTCCTCTCCTCCAGGGAGTACATGTTCAGTTCCTTCAACCTGTCTTCATAGGACTTGTGTTATATGTTTATGCAGCCTGCCTTGGAGACATGGGATTCTATACACATAAGTGTGGATTGCCTACACACTGTGGATTCATGATGCATAGACAATCTTAAGTGACAACACCATGCACTGGGCATCCTGTGGACCCCTGCGTGCATGCACATAAGGGATGGCTGGATCCCCAGCCAGTTATGCAGCTGATCCAGGGGTGAGTTTAAGGGGGTGCCTGCACTCCACACCATTCTTGGAGGTATGGCGTGTGAGGCAAGGGAGCACAGGATATGACAGCAGGGACCCTGTCCTATATTTTACATACTCCCCCATGACATTCTGTAGCTGTGGTGGGGACCGGGACTCACCCCACCATGTTGCCCCTGCCCACCAGGCTGACAGGGAGGACCAAGGGTAGCCATTCGGGCAGTGACCCGTACTTTGTAAATTGACCAGTCCTGTGTCTTCCCAGAATCCCCTGCTCATGCAGAGCAGGGGACCCACTTTGGGTCCCAGGATGGGCATCTAATTGGATGCCCACCTGTGTCCCTCGACTGCTCCATGTGAAGCTGCACCCACAGAGGAAGGGCCAAAGACAGACCCCCGTGGAGATGCATGGTTGTGTATACTGCGCACCCTGCACCTGTCTATATGTGCATAGCTACTTGATGGCTGGGTATGTGGGAAACACAAACACTCAGCCTGAATAGTGCACAACCCCCATGGTAAGATTATTTCTTAGAACATAATATGTGACATCTGGTGGGATGTAAGAGCGACTAAGAAGAGTGGGAAGTTGGGGGCCCCTCCACCTAGTGTCTTAGAGGCCTCGGGTGACAGAGTGGCACTGACTATGTAATACAGGGAGCCAAGATGCTGCATGTGGGTCTGGGACAGTGTTGAAATTGCACTTTATGAGTTTTGGGAGCTGGGGGGCTATAAGGGTCCAATCTTTAAACTAAGCCCCCCTTTCCATGATGTGTCAATGGCAGTGATGTCTCAGCTATCGAAGCTCATTTCAAAACTGGGGGGAGCTGAACCCTGGCAAGCCCCCTGTAATTAACAGAAGTAATTGTCTTTAGCATATTAGTTGTCTCAGCAGCCAAAGCTATCACACCAAAATGGCCGGTGGCAGCAGTAGTGTAGCTAGATAAATTATGGCCATAAACCAGAACCCTTTGATGCCTCTTTGCCACCCTCCCATTGTTGACATGCCCATATTTGTTATACAGACTCTTTGTACACCTCATATTATATTTACGAGATTCAATCAAATGCAGCTGTTAGGGTCGGACACAACCTTCTGAGCTCTGCGGTGCGTCCCCTTCCGAAACAGTTGTAACTGTCAAAATTTAGTTAAATCTCTATTTCGTAAGATTACACTTTTTTCTTTTCATTTCTCAACTCAGTTTTTAAGTTACCCTTGTTTTTATTGAGTTATTGATCAATTATTTTCTTTTTACCATTCCTCCTGGAGTTCATCCTAACTTCACTGACTGACCGGTGCCTCAGTTTCTTCAGCCTACTGACAGCCATCAACGTCCTCCTCAGCGGATCACAAACTTTTAGAAAACGGACAGAAATAAAAGAAAGATGGTATATGAAAAAACTGTAAGGTGTTTATTTCTCTCAAATAATTTAGTTAAAGAATGGGATATTTTGATGCCAGCTAAACATTCACAGGGAACGCTGTTAGACAATTTGGCAGACATGGCTAACAAAGACAATGAAGTGCAAATGGAGTGTCAGCTGTCTTCTGTTACCAATCATTCTGAGCAAACAATAGAGAAAAAAATCCTACAAAGTCTTTATTGGACTGTGGTAATGACAACACAGCTAATGACATGTCCCCTCAATATAACACTGCTGCCTTATCTCATCCGGTGACCTTTGCCCATTTTGAGAGAATTATGGCAGAGATGTCCACAACAAAAGTAACTGTTTTAGTTCTATTGACTGGTTTTAAAGACCTAAAGCAGGAATCTTACAAACACAAATGGAGACTTACTGATGCAGAGGCACTCATTTCCAGTGTAGAAGTTACTATACAGTGAAGCAGAAAGAGACATAGTTCAGGGTCAGCAGCATTCAAAAAGGCTAGCAAAGGTAGAGGACAAAGTAGAAGGCTTAGAATCCAGGAGCAGAAGAAATAATTTGAGGGGCTTTGGCTTGAGAGAGAGGATAGAAGGGAGTGATCCAATTTCTTTTGTGAACTAAATGTTGCTGCAACTAGCAGGTACACCTCCTGATCCTCCCGAGTACATTATTGCAAGGGCTTACAGAACCCTAAAGCTTAAACCTGGTCCCACTGAAAGACCCCAGTCTTGTGTGTTTAAGTTGCTGTTATCTCAACAAGAAATATTTGTGCAACATATGCTCATAGACAAACAAGAATTAAATATGAAGGCTGTAAAATTAAAATGTTTAATGACCTTCTGCCCAACATCATCAGGCAAAGGGATGCTATTCCGTCCCATCTAAAAGCAACTCAAGATAGCTGACATTAAATTTAGTTTACTCTACCCTACCATCCTTAGGATTTGGACAACAGATGGATCCAAGGATTATAATGGATAAGATGCTGTAAAAAATGGCCTGATAAAGGACTTCCCTCATATTTTCAGCACATTTGAATTCACTGCACACCAGAAAGGCCATTAACATTGCTTTAATTCAATATTACCTCAGCCCGGTCATGTCTGTCTGCAGTTCTCTGGCGGCTGCATGGGGAGGGGAGGTAGCAAAATGAGAAGTGCATAAATTGCAAATGTACTTTTATTTCTCTCCAACCAGTGCTAGTCATCTTTGAAAATTGTTGGGAGTCTGTGGCCTTACACCAACCTCATCCATAGATCTTTTTGTTGGTACTAGCTTCTCCCGATACAAAGCTCATCACAAAGCTTCTGTTGGAGCTGAATTTTACAATACTGTTTCCTTATTTTGTGGCCTAAGCTAGGGGGTAGTAGAAGAAGCCAGGATGACTACTTCCTGTGTCCACCTGGCTTTGTTGAGCATAGCTCATTGTTGGCTGGGATGGCCGGAGGGGTAGACTGCTAAAGTACAGATAATTTATATATCACTTCACAAGATGCAGCTCGCTTCTGCAGCACTGGACAGGGCAATTCAAATGACACAAAGGACTTTTATTTGTGCACAGTTTTCTTTGTGGAGTGGTTTTTGTGTGCAGAGTGGCAGATTTTCATGAATATGGATTAACTATTAGGCTCTGTCATCAACTATTTAAAGCTGGAGAGAAACTTTGGTTTTTGCTGTCTTTCACCCCGTGAGTTTTTGGGGTGTTCCACAGGACAATGTGGTTGGGGTGGGGGATGTACTAAATTTGGATAGCTACAGGCTGAATATTTATTTATTGAAATGTCTCACCAGGAAAGGAAAGTCACACTGAGCAACAAGATGCTCATCTCACGGTGCGACCTGGGGGGGGGGGGAGGAGAGCAGTGAGTACATAATATAATACATAGCATTGAGTTACACATTGGAGACATGACTAGGGAGTAACATTTCACAATTATTTACATACTTCCATTGCTAACATTTATTACATTGAATTGGGTTAGAGTTACACATTGTTTACAGAGCTTTAACTGTCTAGTATTTAAGAGGGGGGGGTACATGAAGTAGGAAAACAGTGTAGGAAGGTTTGGAAGTGAAGGGAGAACAAGGAGAAAGGTTTAGACCTGGACTGTGACAACTATACATGGGTGACAGTCACTGACTAAGGGACTACGTTTAACAGGGAGACAAGGCAGAAGTGCAGTATGGGGTAAGCACGGAGGTTGGTGGGAATATATGCCCGCAATATCAAAGATTTATGGTGTCTGTAAGTCCCCCTCCCTGTCTAGGGGTATCCAGATGGTAAAGGTTGGAAGGGGTCACTATAGCAGCTAAGCAACCATAGTCTAAGGAATTAGATAAAGAAATAGCTCGTTACCTGGTTCATTGATGGCAGTGACTGGGAGTTATAAAAATAGGGGAGCAGGCACCATCTTAATGCAGATCTCACCAATATGAAGGGCAATGCTTGTTAGCAGAAAAGCGAGCACATTCCATTGATTAAGTTCATTGTCCACTCCAGAATCAAAAGGGCAAAAATGATTTAATTAAATTTGAACAGTAACAACTACTCCATGGAGGGTGGGGGCATTTCATTTGGTGGGATTCCTTCACAGACATAGCTGGAAAATCTACTGCATTAGAAAATGGGCAAAGACCATTCTCTCTTCTGATTGGCTGAGACACTTATTTAGGTGGGCATCTATCAGACAATAGATGCCCACCAAATAAAAAGCCCCAGACTAAGCCTGCCTGATAGCCAGCAAAGTATATGTGTGCCCAGCACCCTGCTTCCTCATTGGCTGACGTGCTGGGTACTCATTTTCAAACTGCCGCCATTTTTTTCCCTTGGTAAGCGAGAGTCGACACTCAACCCCCATTCTCCACCTGTCTGCCTGCCCGTTTAGCCTACTGCTGCAAGGAATTGCCAGTTTTTTCTTATTAGTCTGTCCAATCAGCTCCAAAACCACAAACTGACTAGTGAGACAGCACTACATCTGGTAGGACTGCTGTGTATGAGATAGCACTTTCTCGCAAGTCAGTTTGCTGTTTTCTCTCACTCATGTCACAAATCTCGGAGAGCTGACCGCACTGTCGCTCTTTTCTCCTGCAGCCTGCCACTCACTCCCCAAATGAAACAGCTTGCCGCAAGATGAAATGGCTCCCTCCGCTCATTACCATAAACCTCAAGCGGTATCCTAATTTAATAGTCTTTAAAATAGTGTCCCTTATTACAACCCTCCAGACTCTTCATGTTTCTCATGGTAGTAAAAAAAAAAGTTTTCTTTTGAAATTAGCGCTAGTACATCATGTGCTTAATGCTACTTGTGGTCAGAGCTTGTGTAAACTGTCCTTGGACCAAATTTCACTCTCACAAAACATTTACAGATCCTTTTTTTATACAAACTG
Source organism: Neoceratodus forsteri (assembly GCA_016271365.2). Taxonomy (NCBI): domain Eukaryota; kingdom Metazoa; phylum Chordata; order Ceratodontiformes; family Ceratodontidae; genus Neoceratodus; species Neoceratodus forsteri. The sequence continues at coordinate 1,238,152,292 of CM028130.1, forward strand.
CATTCTGCTCACTTTACCTCTACGGTCCATTTTCCTGGTTGCTACTTTGAGTTTTAATTTCAACCACCATTAGTTTGTTTTAGTAGTAAAACTGACTGTTCAGGATGGGGTTAGTCAGAGCTCTCACAAAGAAAACAAGGAAAAATAAAGGAACGTGAGTGAGCTGGGGGGGTTCTTCATGAGCCAAGGAAGCAAATGCTCTACACATTGTGCTCATGATTTATATGGCTGTAAAACTAGGGACAAAAGCTGCACTGCCCCCAACTGGTAACTATGGGTAACTATGCCAGTAGAGGGACTACTTTACTAAAAAAGCCACTTCAAGTAAATTTTTAGGCATTTTATTTATTTTTTAATTTCTTAAATATTACATAAAAAAAACTTTACATTAGCCCATTTTCTAAGAGCAATAATACCCTCTAGGGTGGGTGGTATTGTGCTATACCGGACCTTCCAGGGGCTATAAGGCCCTCCACCTGCAGCGTCGGGCCTCATTACACCCCTTGGCGGTCCGGTATAGCACAATACCGCCCACCCTGTTGGGTATTATTGCTTACCCAGTCTCTTGGGCTAACATAGAAATATAGACACGTAGAAGTTGATGGCAGATAAGGACCGCAAGGCCTATCCAGTCCACCCAGTTTTTTCTAGTTTATGAATGTGCCATAGGCCTTTGCTCTGTCAATGGCCTATCTATTCTTACTCATCAGTATTACTCCCTTATGCCTATCCCATGCCTGTTTCAAGCCCTGCACTGTATTCATATCCACCACTTCCGGAGGTAGGCCTTTCCATGCATCCACCACCCTTTCTGTGAAAAAGAACTTCCTCATATTACCCCTTAATTGGCCTCCCTCTAATCTCATGCTGTGTCCTCTTGTCCAACTATTTTTCTTATATCGAAACATGTTAGACTTTTTCACCTTGTTAATGCCCTTAAGGTGTTTGAATGTTCTGATCATATCACCTCTCTCCTTCCTTTGCTCAAGGGTATACATATTGAGCTCCATTACTCTGTCCTCATATGTTTTCTGATGCAGTCCCTGCACAATTTTGGTTGCCCTTCTCTAGACTGCCTCCATTTTGTTAATGTCCTTGTGAAGGTGCAGCCTGCAGTACTCCAGATGGGGACTAACTAATGTCTTGTAAAGAAGGATTATTACCTCCCTTTTACGACTTGTGATACTCCTACTAATACACCCCAACATCCCCCTAGCCTTATCTACTGCTTTAGTGGTCTGCTTGGATGATTTCAAGTCATCTGTGATGATGATGCCCAAGTCTCTTTCTTCTCTTTTGATTGCCAGCAACTCCCCTCCCAACCTATAGGTGGCTTTAGGGTTTCTCTTCCCTATGTGCATGATCTTGCACTTCTTTGTGTTAAACCCCAATTGCCACCCTTCCGACCATTTTGCCAGTTTATCCAGATCTCTTCTCATTCTGCCCACCTGACCTAGATCATCTACTCTGTTACAGATCTTGGTGTCATCTGCAAAGAGACAAACCTTAACCTCCAGTCCATCTGTAATGTCACTGATGAAGATATTGAAGAGGACTTGCCCCAGGACTGATACTTGAGGTACCCCACTTGTGACTTGCATCTCTTCTGACTGTATACCATTTACCACCACTCTCTGTGTTCTGCCCACCAACCAGTTTGCCACCCAGTTGACCAACTTCTGACCCACCCCAAGCCTATCCAGCTTATTAATCAATCTTCTATATGGAGCAGTATCAAAAGCTTTGCTGAAGTCTGAAGTGGCTGTGAAAGTCAGGAAGAAAAAGATAGCATTCCGGAAGTATAAGGAAACACATAAAGATCAGGACAGAGAGCTGTACCAGTTAAGGCAGAAGGAAGCAGGGAGGGAAGTCAGAATAGCAAAGGCCCAAACTGAGGAAAAGATAGCCAACTCAGTTAAGAAGGGGGATAAAACATTTTATAGGTACATCAGCGAGCGTAGAAAGACAAAGGGAGGGATAGTGAGGCTGAATAGAATGAATGGTTGGTGGGCAGAGGGGGACAGTGAAAAAGCAGGGATACTGAATGAATATTTTGCTGAGTATTCACAAAAGAGGAGGGGGAAGTGCCTAATCCAATTAACAGAAGCACTCTTGATAGGTGGGTCGATCCCAGTCCTTTCACAGAAGAAAGGGTTCTGCAAGAACTCCTAAAACTGAAGGTGGACAAAGCAATGGGGCCTGATGGAATTCACCCCAGAATTCTAAAATAATTAAGGTGGGAACCAGTGAAACCACTGGCAACTCTTTTTAATAAATCATGGGAGGATGGTGTGGTACCTGAGGACTGGAGGAAGGCGGATGTGATTCCCTCACAAAAGTGGGTCCAAGACAGAGGCAGGAAACTACAGACCTGTCAGTCTGACCTCTGTAGGGAAGTAATGGAGTCATTCTGAAGGAAAGAATAGTTGAGTACCTAGAGGCCAGTGGGGCACAGGACCCAAGGCAGCATGGGTTCACAGGGGAAGGTCATGTCAGACGAATCTAATAGATTTCTTTGACTGGGTGGCCAAAGTAGTAGACCAGGGAGGGACTGTGGACATGGCCTACCTAGACTTTAGCAAGACATTTGACACAGTCCCACACAAAAGATTAATAGTTAAATTAACCAGCCTGGGAGTGGGTCCCAGGGTGGTAGCCTGGGTAAAACATTGGCTGGACAACAGGACACAGAAGGTAATTGTAAATGGAGTCCACCCTGAATAAAGAGAGGTTACTAGTGGGGTACCGCAGGGTTCAGTACTGGGTCCAGTCCTTTTTAATGTCTTCATAAGTGACATTGCAGAGGGACTGGAAGGAAAAGTATGCCTCTTTGCAGATGACACAAAGATCTGCAACAAGGTTGATATACAAGAAAGCGTGGAAAGGATGAGAAGGGACTTGGCAAGGTTGGAGGAATGGTCAGAAATATGGCAGCTAGGATTCAAGGCAAAGAAATGCAAAATAATGCACCTGGGAAACAAGAACCCAGGGGAAGAATACACAATAGGGGGAGGTAGTAACAACAACAAAAAAGGAAAGGGACCTGGGGGTAATCATATCAGATGACCTTAAGGTTAGCAAGCAATGTGAGAAGGCAGTAGGGAGGGCTGGGGGTATACTGGGATGCATAGGGAGAGGCATCAGCAGCAGAAAACAGGAAGTTGTTATCCCTCTGTACAGACAGTTGGTGAGACCCCATCTGGAGTACTGCGTCCAGTTCTGAGACCCCATCTCCGCAAGGACATAGACAGGATAGAGGCTGTCCAGAGGAGGGCAACTAAAATAGTGCAGGGTCTGCAAGAGAAGCTGTACGAGGAGAGACTAAAGGAGCTTAATATGTATACCCTTGAGGAAAAGAAGAGAGAGGGGACATGATAGAAACTTTAAGTACCTCAGTGGAATCAACAAAGTCCAAGAGGGTAGCATCTTTCAGAAAAAGAGACGGCAAGAACAAGGGACACAATTTAAAGATAGAGGGAGACATTTCAGGGCAACGGAGGAAGTATTATTTCACAGAGAGGGTAGTGGATGCATGGAACAGCCTTCCTGAGGAGGTTATGGGGTCTAAAACTGTGGGAGAATTCAAGAATGCGTGGGACAGACATAAGGCAATTCTTGTTGGGGGGTAGGAAGAAATAGGCTATTGGTTAACTAGGATCTGCGGCCTATCCTGTAGGTAGGGAAATGGGCAGACTAGATGGGCCAAGCGGTCCTTATCTGCCGTCAAAGTCTATGTTTCTATGAAGTCAATGTAGTTGAAGTCAATGTAGTTGACATCAACTGCACCCCCTTGGTCCACCACTCTGGTTACCCAGTCAAAGAAATCTATGAGATTAGATTGACAGGACCTTCCTGTTGTAAACCCATGCTGTCTTGGATCCTGTGCTCCTATGGATTCCAGGTGTTGCACTATCCTTTCCTCAAGGAGTGCCTCCATAATCTTGCCCACTACTGAGGTAAGACTGACTGGTTTGTAGTTCCCTGCCTCCTCCCTGCTACCACTCTTGTGATGCGGGATCACATGAGCCCTTCTCCAGTCTTCTGGGACCTCTCCTGTGCTCAGAGACTCACTAAACAGTTCTGATACTGGTTCTGCTAGTTCCATCCTTAGCTCCTTTAGTACCCTGTGATGTATGCCATCTGGTCCCATTGCCTTGTCCACCCTGAGCTTAGCGAGCTCTTGTAGGACCCTTTCTTTTGTGAAGGGACTTGTGCACACCTCCCTTCCCCATGTGTCCATGGTGCTGAGCTGTGGTCCCCGCCCTACCTTCTCCTTAGTAAATACTGAGCAGAAGTATCTAGTTGGGATAGATGCTTTTCCTTGGTCCTCCTCCACACACGGCCCCTTATCCCTTTTGATCTTAGCAATACTCCCTCTGGACTTTCTCCTTTCACTAATGTATCTATAGAAAGTCTTGTCCCCTTCTTTTACTGTTTGTGCTAGTGTTTGCTCGGTTTGGGCCTATACCTGCCTTCCTGCCTTCCCACCTTCCCTGCTTCCCTTAAGGAAGTTTGGTATGCCTTCCTATCTTCATCCTACTGTGTTCCCTTATATTTCCTGAAGGCCAGTCTTTTGGCTCTGACCTTTTCTGCTACTGTTTTTGAGAACCAAAGTGGTTTCCTCCTTCTTTTGCTCTTGCTCTTCTCCCTAACACAATAGGATGTTGCTTCAAGCGTTGCATCCTTAATGCTTACCCACTTTGCCTGTACCCTCTCACCTGTATTTCTTCTTCCCAGGGCTAGCTTAACTCTGTTGGCTATCTTATCAAAGTCAGCTCCTCTGAAGTCCCATATTTTTGCATTGGAATGGGGTGATTTAGTTCTAGTGGCCAAACTGAACCATACCACGTGATGGTCCCTGGCCCCCAGATGACCTTCTACCTGGAGTTCTGTGATCCTTTCCCCGTTAGTCATTACTAGATCTGGGATAGTCCTGTCTCTTGTGGGTTGTTGTACCAGTTGTTTGAGGCCCTTCCCCAGCAGGGAATCCACTATGTGCCTAGTTCTGGCGGATGTTCCTGCTGGTATTGACCAATCTGTATCTGGCATGTTGAAGTCTCCCATTATCAGAATCTCCCCTTTAGCTGTCATGTTTTGTATATTTTCTAACAGTAATGTGTCTATGTCCTCTCTCTGGTTTGGAGGCCTGCAGACAACCCCAGTTCGTATGGCTGTCCCATTTCCTGTTTCCAGGGTGACCCACCATTCTTCTGGCTCCTTATGCGTATTCTGAATTTCTGTAGCTTTGATATTTTCATTGACATAAAGGGCTACCCCCCCCCCCTTTTTGCACCTCAGTCTATTCTGAACAGTACATAGCAGGGTACTGAAGTCTCCTAAGTGTGGTTACTGGTGAACCATGTCTCGTTAATGGCTACTATGTCCAGTTTACCAGTAACAGACTGATTCATTTCATGTAGCTATCCCTTAAGCCTTGAGGGCTAAATTCCTGGCAGCATTTTGGGGGCCGAGTGAGGCCACCCCATACAATAACTTGGTGCCAATACAGTCTGCCATCTCCTTGCTTATCCCTTAGCTTCACTATCTCAGCAAGTACAATTACTTAGTCAGGCTGTCTTCTTGTAATTCCACTCCTATACTGCTCATAGGGCTCACAACAGCATAAGACATTTCTACCAGGGGGGTAGCCATAATTTTATTTGGGGGGGTGTTTAAATATGACATTTTTTAAAAAGGAGAGATAAAAGCCTGGGGTCTGGGGGCTGCCAGGCCCCCAGAAGCTCTGGGGTATGTACATGATATTTGGTGAATTTTGGAGGTTTTCTGGAAGAAAGCACACACATTTGTTACATGTTCTCCACCCCTAATTTCATGAGAAACTTTTTTTTTCACATAGAATCAGGGTTGTGGTAGATGGCAGTGACTGTCCTAAGTCTACAGAACCTCCAGTGGTTGTGGACAACTGGTTCTCTAACAGTGCGATCAACCACCATGGTTCTACCTGCTGTGTTAGTAATGCTGCCTGGTAACAAGGCATTGTTCGACTATGTACACAGATTATGGTGGAATAGTATGCCGTGAGCACCAGGTCACCATCTAAACTCCCCCATGTTTTCTGCCATGGTGCCCTATTTTCCCCCCCAATGTTGCCAGTGTGCAAGCATGTGCCCCTTTTATATATTTGTATGTCAAAAATGAGCAGTTATATATACTTTCAGTTCTGAGAGTGAGCTGTTAGGCTTATGCAGTTTTTGTAATATACTGTGATGTTTGAAATATTTAAGCAATATACCATGACAGAGAGTAGGTATATTGGTGGATTTACCACACCTGGTGTGGTTTGGTCAAGAGGCGCAGCCAAGTGACTTAACCATACCAGAAGTGGTAAATTCACCCATATACCTACTCTCTGTCATGATATATTGCTATTATACAATGTGCAACTTGTTCTGTTTGTTTTTTATAGTGATATAAAACTTTTACAGTGGGTATACTGGAGGATTTATCACAGTCATGTGATGTGTTTTGACCAATGAGGTTACAGGATTTTTATATGCCATTGTATAATTCAACATAAAGGCTGCTGCTTGATGTCTGGGGGGCTGGTAAGCCCCAGAAGCTCTATAGTGTTTACGTGTTCTGTGGTGAGTTTTAGTGTTTTTTTTAAGTATAAGTGCAGTTTAGTTACATGTTCCACACTGCTAATTTCATTGGAATGTTTTATTACAAAAGAATCAGGTGTGTGGAAAACTCTTGTTGGCATTACAGTCAGTAGGACCTCCAATGGCTGTGGACAACTGACTGTCCAACAGTGCCATCAACCCCTCACTCCACATGCAGTACAATATGCAGTTTTGCCAGCAAGGCTGCAAGTAACTATGGTAGTGCAGTGACTGACCAACAGTGCCACGATAAACCACACCACCAACACGAGCCCTTAAAGCCTGTGAGAGACATTTGAAGTAAAGTTATCAGTAAAAAAATTTTAACACGTTGATGTGAGTGTTAAATAAACATTGTACTTACAATTTAGTGTCTTCTTGTTTTCATTTTTCTTCATGTTCTGTTAGGGGCCAGACTGAGGATTATTCATGCAATTGCTGATGTCTTGTGTGGACTCATCTGGTATAAAGCTAGCTTTTCACTGGCTCTTCATTCATAGCAGCATCTAGCTTCTCCATGGTATTTGACAATCTGCAATGGTGTCATGCATCTGGGAGGATTGGCGGCGATCCCTAGATTCCAGGATGATCTCTACCATGGTTCACTGATGGGTCCTGAGGTGGCTCAGTACTTCAATCATAAAGCCACAGATTTGTCTGCAGAAATTGCAGATGTTTCCATGTGGGAGAGCTGCCCGCTGGCTGGGGTTTCTTTCCCTTTTCATTCCTACGTTTTTGTTTTCGCTCAAGGGCAAGGCATTTCTCTTGAAGCAGGCCCAGCTTGATGGAGGTTCTGGCACCATTGAGATTGGTTGGTGGCCAGCTTGTTATGTCTGTATCTGTTTTCATGACATATGCATTCAGTGTGTCTTTGTAGCATTTCCTTTGACCACCATGGGATCTCTGGCCGTGACGGAGCTGGGAGCATAAAATGTGTTTGGGGAGTCGAGAGTTGGGCATCCGTACACAGTGTCCAGTCCAGCGGAACCGATGTCGGATGATCATTGCCTCAATGCTGGTGACATTGGCCTCAGTGAGAACACTGACGTTAGTGTGGTGCACTTGCCACTTGATGGGAGGATTTTCCGGAGACATCAGCAGGTACCTATCCTCTGGGAGGATAGTGTAGTAGCATTCATGAAGGTGTCATAAGGCAGCCCAGTCTGTTTCAATATGCAATCTTTGAAGAATGGTTGGGACATTCGATGTCTTTGAGAAACTTAACTCATGTTACAAAAATTGTGTTAGGTGGTGTTTATTCAACAAGAGAATACATTGCTTTCAAAAGCACTGTAAGCTGACATGCTATCACCAATTGCCTCAGTAGGTTTCAATAGTGCCTTTGTCTTCCAAACCAACTGTTGCAATTCACAGTCCCAAGATTTTTTAATGCTCAAATCACTCTTTTGTTGTATTTAGTTTCATGAGTAGGAGTTCTGCAATGACATGGTGCAGAGAGATGCATTTGATGATGACAGTACACGCCTTTACTATGTATTCACTTACCAGTTCTGAGCTGCAGTAAGTTTGTTCCTGAGATGACTGTTCTGGGTCCTGCTTTTCTTAATGGCTAGCCCAAGACAAGTTTCCCAACACAACTGGTCAGAGACTGATAAATTTACTGGTCTGGGAACAGTTTGTCTGACATATTTATTTTATTGCCATTTACACCAGTTAGTGTAGAATCACTATTCCAACATCATTTCACCATGATCACCGCTCAAGGAAATTTGAGGCTGAAATACATTTAGAGGAAATTGTGATTGAAACTGAGACCACCTGGATTGTAGTCAACAGTTGAAATGAACACCTGGATCACAGTCTGTGATGCCCAGTTTCCTCACTGACTGCTGATTTAATTTCTGTCTGTCATTGGGTCGCCTGTAACAAGTGAAAAGCATTAGCACCACATCACTGGAGATGCTGCTAACTGTGTAAGGTTGTGCTATGGATACTTCAACATCTTGGTATCAACTGTTAAAAGATGTTTATTGAAGCAAATGTTTTAGAATGGTATCTATGTGCAATCAGCAGTTTCACCAAGCAGCACAAATTAAAAGAAATCCTCTGTAGGAATACATGCTGCACATGTAGAAACATGGAATTTGATGATAGATAAGGACTGCTTGGCCCACCTAGTCTTCCTTTCATGCAAAGCAGCCTTCCTTCCGAAGTGCTGCCAGTGTAGTGAAAAGAAAAGCACCAAGTGAGTCAGAGAGATTGCAATATGTGAATTCAACTCATGGCTGTGTGATTGGTGCTAAGACACAGGATACCATTACATATGGAAGTAGCACAACTTTTCTGAAAAAAAGCTTTTCGATATGATGGAAGCCAGTAAAAGAGCAACCTGAGGGCTTTGAGTCACTATGGCTAACAGTAGGCATGGACAAGGAAATATTTCAGAATAGACGCTGGTACAGGCTCCAAATCAAGCAGATAAAGGAGACAAGTGGGCCCTGGAGATAAGGAGTCATGGTCAAGCACTTCACTTAAGATCATTCCCCAAGCTGAGAACAAGAAGCTTGGCACCAGGTAGATCTGCAGACAGAATCTTTCTGGAAAGAGAGGTAAAAATCTTCTGGCAATCAAAGCAATGGAGCCAGTGCACCCAAGTCAAATGGGTAAAGGCTTTTACTTCAGATACTCTCACAAGGATGAAAAATGGTGATTGGTGACATACTCTTCATCTAAGAATTGTAGACACATTTTGAAACCAAAGTTCAAAATGGTTACTCTTTCAATAATCAGTCCCACATTGCAAATAGGAGACTAGCTAGCCCCTAGACTTAAATGATACTTACTTCACATCCCTATCAGACCATGTCACAAAAAGTATTTGAGATTCAGGCTTGCCTCATGCCACTGTCAGTTAATAGCACTTCCATTTGGACTAACTTCTGCTATAAGGGCCTTCACATACTACCTGGCCCCAGCCTGGCCGTAATGGTAGAGTGTTTGAGAATACTGGGGGTAACGGTCTTTTCCATACCTGAATGACTGGCTAGTAGTGGGTCAACTCTGACAGCATGCACAGCAATCTCTAGCACTAGTGAATTGAATACTGGCTGCCTAGGACAGTGAACTATGTACATCATGAACAAAACAGGGAGGGACCAGATCAGCCCAACTTTGTGCAGAAGCAATGAAGCTGTGGTTACTGACATACTCCATGAAAGTATCCTTATCAGCCATACGCTTTTCAGGGAAGGAATATGTATTGATATATTCCCTCGGCAGGATAAATCAGGACCACCATGAGTGGTGTCTGAATCCCCAGATACTCAGTACAGTTTTGAGAAGGTGGGGCACCTCAGAGGTGGATCTTTTGCTCTGTAGAGAATATGTACCCCTAGAGAAGAGAGGATGGGAACATGAATGAAACATTTGATTGCATAACAGGCATTAACAGGCACAGGAATGTTTTCAGTTCATGAAGAACTCCTGGATCAGGGACCATGGATCTTAGGCTGCAAGGAGATAGGTTCTCACAACACCAGGAAGTTTTTCTTCACAGAAACACTGGTGGATGCTTGGAACAGCCTACCTCAGGAGGTTATGGAGTCAACAGTGGCTGGGAACCAAGACTGTATTGAGAGACACAAGGAGCCCTGACTACTTAAGGACAAATCGAGAGTCCAAATAGGGTTATAACAAATGGCCAGACGAGATGAGCTAGCGAACAACTTCTGACGTCAACTTTTATGTTTCTATGTCATGGTGTACCAGAAAGGAGTTTTGCACACTTGCCTGTGGACAGACTTGTGACATAATTCCTTGGGCCATTTACCAGCCAGCAGGTAATATTTAGAAGCCTGTTTTAGGCTTTTTCATCAATTATCAAGCCCCTTTTTTCATGGCAAGCTTGTAGTTATACACATATCTGCCAGCTAGTGATCCCAGATAAGTTTGGGAATTGTGCCAGAGTCCCAGATGGAGCAGTGCTCAGACATTCATTGAAACTGTTGACAGAGCAGTATTCCAGGTAAACTGTTTCCAGACCAGTTGTAGGAAAGTAGTCCCACACCAGTCATCATGAGATAGTGGTCCTATATGTGGTCCTATAACAGTTGTTACTGGAAACATTTTATTAGAATATTTCTTGAAATGTGGGATTGCAAGCACTCGTGTTGCTGGACAAACACACTAAAGTAGTAGGTTCAAACGCCGGCTATGTGTGGTGGCTAATCTGTCAATCACCTCCTCACTTTGCATGGAATATCGTGGTGAATGCTTAGAAGTGCAAGACCAACAAGTCTGTTTTCACAGCTGGTATTGCGAAGATAACTCTTTAACTGCCTGAGAGAGGAGAAAGATCGCCTGAGCATGCTGTAGAAACAGGTATGCTAACTAAAATTTGCAGAAGCTTGTGCACATTTGGGTAAAACTGTGCATCACACTGAGAAAGTGCAATTATTGCAGATTTAGGTTTTTCTGCAGTATTTTTCCATTTATGGCCCCACAGCTTCATTTCCGCTAATACAACTTGTTCAGAATCAAGATCAGACTCATAAAATTTTACAAGATCTGATGCTCCAGACTGTAAATGACTTGCTAAGCCTTCAGCTAGGTATACTGGCAAGATGCTATTGAAACCAGAAAGCACTTTTGAATGGGAGGTAAAGCGATTGTCTAGTTCAGACAAAAAAAAGTCAAGAAAAGGAATGTACACAGCTCTCTGAAAATATTGCTCTGCGTTGTCTTCTGGGTAGTTTGCCCTGTGTTGCTGCCTGCCACTTAGTCTTGGAATCCGTAACTCTTCACCCAAGCCATGGGCTGTTCTTTGAGTGCCCTCAAAGACTTTATGAAAGGAACTGTCACAGTCTGATCGCAGTTCACATATGGCATCTTTGACACTGGATACATGGGATAGGGCAGAACTTATATCACACTCTCTGCTGCAAGTACCTGGACAGAGGGAGGAGACATCAAGACTTGTACACAGCAGTGCAGTGCAACAAGGAATTCGCTGGCAGATTGTAGCATGAAACTGAGTAGCTTTGGAAGAACAGTCATTGTTTCCATGTTCTATGAAGTGTTCCAATGCTGCTGCGACTGGAGAAATCAGCTCACTAAAGGTTATTAAACTGTCATGTCGCTCAACCCACCGAGTGTCACACAGAGGTAAAAGTCTGTCTTTTTTGATTGGTAAAGGAGCATGCCTACTTGTTCCTTTAAGATAGTGATACGCTGAGCAGAAGCTCAAAAAGGTGCAAACATCACTGACAGTCCCTAAAACAATTGTGGATAGCTGGCACTGTGCAACTTTTGCTTAGAGCTAAATTTAGTGAGTGACTAGTGCAGTGCAAGTAAAGAGCTGTTGGGTATTGCTGCTGAATTAATGCTTGTACACCTTGTACTCTGCCCGACATATTACTGGCGCCATCATAACCTTGACCTCATGATTTCACTAAGGTTGAGACCACGATCTCCAACACTGCCAAGAAACCTCAGAATATTATCAGACAGATTTCTTCCTGTCATATCATATACAGGCATAAAACCCAAGAAATCTTCTCTCACGCTTATAAGTTGTGAAAGGTTCACTTTCACTAAGTTGGCAATCAACATATCGGACACACTGAAAGCTGCTCTATTCCAGAGATATCTGTTGTTTCATCTGCAAGGACTGTAAAGTATTTTGCATTCCAGATTTTGTCTACCAGCTTCCTTTGATTATAGCTCCACATGTAGTGACAATCTCATTCTGAATGTGTGGACTAATGTAAGTCGATTAAGACAGGAAGTTTGGAGATGATCTCGCAGCACTTGGTCTCCACTATAAGCCTTTTAAACCTTATTAGCGCATTGGAAATTTCCATCATTTTCTATAGGTACTACTGGATCATAGGACTGTATTGGTCCACTGTTCTGTGGCCTCAAAAGCAAGTCCCTGTCTCCCACACACAAGCACTGTATCAATAATTGATGTCAATTTGTTACAATTTTGTTCCACAGCTCTTTTTGGGAATCTATTTGTGTGGCAATGTCTACTAGTGATCCTGCCTTCACTTTCAAAAATTTTCTGCCAGTTCATGGCAACGTTGATGATAAGCTGTTTTGCATGATGACTAAATACCTCCAGTGCTTTCTTCCACTTTGTGAAAGGTTTATCAACCAGTGCCCCTAAAGTCTGATGTGATCCCTTTCCAACAGCATTTTTAGCAAACAGAACACAAACTTTGCAGAATGCTCCGCTGTCTTTGCAGAGTAACACAACCAGACAAATCTGCTTAACCATGAAGCCTGAATGCTAATTTATGATCATTTTTCGAAGAATAATCATTTGAAGGTCGCCACACATTTCTGAGTAAATCAATTTTCAGCTGTTCAGATACACCAATTGCACCAGTTGTCCCTGCATACGTCTCATGTCAAGTGCATTATAAGTGCCAGTGCTACCAGCAGCAGCAGCGCCCAGCACGATCACTCCTATATTATCACGTACACTGGTGGAACATGATGGTTGTGGTTCTGAAGAACTGTCACTGTGATTATTCACTTGTGAAACATCAGGATCCCGGTCACTGAGTATACTGTCAGTGTTTTCTGGTACATCTTCAATGCGGGGTTTCTTGGCAAAATAGTTTAGCAGTGTGTTGGTTGATTTTTTCTTTTTCCCTTCTTGTATATCCATCTTGTGCTGCTATTTATTTGGATCACAATATGATTACTGCAGGCAAAGTGATAATACTGTCACGCACGCAGGTAGTAACTAACCAGGACTACAACTCCAGCAAGCTGTAACAAAAAGTGCAAATTAATGCTCATCAGTGCTATGGTTCACCAAGAAGAAGTAAACATTATAAGTAGAGTAAACTTTGAACAAAGCACAAGATGAATGTGAAGAAACCATAAAGGCTACATAAACACAAATTTTCTATCGGGCACCAGTGATAAAATCCGCCAGTTTTTCTTCAGCTTGAAGAACTGTTTGACGCTATGCCTGATAGCTGATGAGTGTGCCTAAGGCTCCATTCACTGAAATTGCAAGTGAAACATCAATAAAGATGACTCAGCAACACTGCCACACTAATCTGAAAAGCAGAAGGAGGTGGGACCCCAATGCTTTCCGCTTCCCATCAGGAGCCACCAGCTGTTATAAGGCATGAAACCATGGGGACACAAGTGTGGGGAAATGGGTAGTTTGGGATTTTGTTGCACTGTGCTTCCAATTCACATAGGAAGCTTTTAACACCCACAAAAAACTATAATGGCCCAGTCCCCTGGGGTTACTAGAATGATAATCCTATCTATGTTAGCCATGATCTACCAGCTGCCCCCTACTTTCCTAATAGGATGATAGGGGTACCTAGTAGAGGGCTTATTAGAAGCTCTTTACATGACATCATTGTTCACTCATCCTCAGCAGAGGATGTTAATGTCATTTAGAACTGTTGCCGCAGCTTGAGCCACAATGGAATCAGTTGACAGTTTTTAGAATGATGATATTGAAGTGCAATCAGTGTGTAGTGGGATTTGGGTTGGCACTGCAGTCAGCTGACGATTGTCATTGTGGTGTTGGGGGTTAGCCTCTGCTTGCACTGCTGAGGTTCTGGGTTCTGGTCTGGGCACTACTGTGGTTTTTTTGCACCCGGCCCAAAACTTGATATTTTTGTTTTGCTTTTGCCCCCCAACATGTACCCATCCAGAGCTGAAAATCCTTAAGTAGGGGGGCAAGGGATTTAAATCACCAATGCCATTCTTCTGTGCGCTGAGGAAGTCAGGTGGTGAAATATACCAATGTCCACTGTATAATCGCAATATGCCACTCGAAAATGTTGGTGATGCCAGGATTTACCCATGCACTGGGGTGTTTTAGCCACTTGGTTGTGGCTCGTGACCAAGCAACACCCCAGGGCGTGGAAAAATCCTGGCATCACCAATTCCCTCTCATGGTATTTTGCTTAAATCACACCACATGTTAGAGTGGCTCTTGTTCAAGATGTGTGCACACGTGCCACTGCAAGTGAAATGTGATACTAAAGCACAAAAAAATGTTCTTGCCAGTGCCTGTTGGTCATGTGACAACACTACATGACGTGACCATACAAACATCAATACAATCACTGTATCAGAAAGCACCACCAAACCACTTTGTCATGATTGCCCTATTGCTCCTACAGAAAACAGCTACACTGAAAACTGAAATTATACAATGGGGTATGAAAATCCTGTAACCTCATTGGTCAAAACACATTACATGACTGTGATAAATCCTCCAGCACACCCACTGTAAACGTTTTATATCACTATAAAAACAAGTTGAACATTGTATAATAGCAGATTTATATCCACACCCCTCCTCCACGGCTCCCCTGGGCATAATCCCCAGAGTTGTCTCTCCCTGACCAGCCTTTGTGTACACACTCCATCAACATTCAGGGACAGCTCGAATTTGGCTAGCTTGGCAAAAAAAGGTAGGTGAAATGGGTGAATCAATGTGGAGGAGCTGCATATAAGTAAATGTTAAAAATAATTTCAGTATACCCTTACATTAGTCTTACAGGGATGTGCACTTGGTTTGAGTAATTAACCAATCATTGTAAATACACTTTGCTCTTCTCTTGCCTTCCACCACAGCAGGGCACACTGAGAAAAACTTTGCCAGCCCTTCCCTCCCCATATAGTAGGCCACAGTTTGTTCCAGCTCTAGAACTGTTTCTGGAGTGAAATGGTTAAAACCATTTCAAAATAGTTCTGTCTCATGGTAGGTGCGCAGCTCAAAGTCCCCTCACCACCACCACCACCCCTGCTCTGTTGACTCATTTGGCATGTTTCTTTCTCCTCATTCACGAACTTTTGCACCAGGCTTAAGTCCCATATACTGGCCACAAGTGCATGCCACTGCCACGGCTCTTAAGGTACCCCTTTTTCTGCATCAAACCTTCCCAAAGGTGAACCACCATGTATCTCCTCTAGTATCTGGACACCTAGGGACCAATGCTACCTCATGTATAGCACTGCCAAGTAGTACCAGGGCAAAACTGTGTCATGTTGATAACCGTGTTCGTAACTACTGTCTGTAACCACCTTTATGCTTGAACAATCTTTAGTGCACCTGTTTAACCATTCTCTCCAGATGGGAGTCATACCTAATGACTGGAAAGGAGCTGATGTGGTGCCTTGCATAAGGGTGGTAGCTGGAAGAAGCCAGTATACAGACCAGTCAGCCTCACATCAGTGCTAGGAAGGCAAATGGAGGCCCTGATTAAACAAAACCTATGTAATTACTTAGATAAGCATGGCTACAAAGATGAAAACAACACAGTTTTCATTACTAGGAGGCCGTACAAGACAAAACTGATTGCTTTCTTTGATTGGGCATCTAAGGAAGTGGATAGTGACTAGCCAGTTGACCTCCTTTATTTGGACTTCAGCAAAATCTTTGATTCAGTGCCACACACATGCTTGCTGAAAAAGCTAGAGGATCTGGGCATAGCAAACTGCATCGTTATATGGGTGGGAAATTGATTTGACAGAAGGAAGCAAAGGGTGGTGGTCAATGGGGAGAGGAAGCAGAAGTGATGAGTGGGGCCCCACAGGGCTCGGTCTTAGGCCCAGTCCTGTTTAATGCGTTCATCAGCAACATAAAGAGTAGTTATCGAGGGCAAGATTACACCATTCATGGACAACACAGAAGAAGCCAGAAGGTGAAGGAGGAAACATATTCAATTCAGTGCTTTAGAGTAACTGGTAATTGGTATTTTTCTTTTAAACTTAGATTGTAGGCTTGTAGTGACACTATACTTTCTTTCTGTGTTGTCTTTACTTATAATTGTTTTTGGACTGTTGAAAATTTAAAACATAGTGGTGGTGTAATTCTGTGCTGTCTTTAATTGCTGCACAATTCTCCCAACCCCTTCCCCCAACTCTTAATTATATGCCCTGATAAATCTGATTGACAGGAGCTAAACACAGGTATAGTAAGAGGTGTGAAGTAGGAGGGCATAAGGGGAAGAAGACCACCCTCAGCACAAGTGTTTTGACTCATTTATTTATTTATTGGTTTTTTTTCCTTAAAAAATATATATCTGAGGATCAGTTACAGGATTTTTAGTACTGTAAATAAATAAAAGAGAACTAAGAGACTTCAGTAGCAGAGAAGCGTGGAATTGCAGTATAATGTGGGGAGTGAGGCAATGCGGTGGCTGTGAGGCATGCATATTCAGGCAGACCTTCTGACACTGAGGTGCTGCCCTATCTGCATGCATCTCTCTGACCGCGGGATGAGGTAGCCAGACTCAGAGCGAAGTAAACTGGGTCAGGGTACCATCACCCCTATCCAGCGACCACCAAGTCCAGTGCAGCTGCCTTAAAGGATCCAGAACGAGGAGCACTTGGATGACAGTGGGCTCAGGAGGTTAGAGCAGTCAGCAGAGGCACATCCCAGATCCTATTCCTTCTCAAGAACTCATATGCCTAACTGGCAAATGAGGACAACCAAATAGAGGTACCCAGGGAAGTGGAAGGAAAGGATGTGGAGGTTAAACATAGCCATTCAAACAGTACATACATAGAATAAATGTAGGTGAGCAATTATAGAGTATGAGTACAATGAGCACGGGTTAATGCCTATTCATTTGGTAGCTAAAACAGGGCAGAACTATTGACATATGTACCTAATGAGTGGTTAAGATCTATACAATTGGTAGGTAAAGCAATGCATGACATGAGTTGGAAGTAAGCTGCCTCAGAGAGGCCTTGTCTTTACATAATACAATGCACATTGGCTGGCTGACACCTTCTAAGCATGATAAATCCTAGTATAACCTCACAGAAAAAGGTGTCTTCCACCAGCCAGCTGCATCAGGACCCTGCCTGAAATCACTCCAACCATGACCAACTCAGGAGTTGCAAAGATAGGGATGAATAGTGAGATAGGCACTCACAAAACTCCATACCACCGCCAGTTTTTGGTCTCTCACAAAACTCCTAACTCATTCATAGCAGGATAAAATACTTTCCATTACACTTCCTGAGCCTGCCGCTCCTCTCAAAGGATATATTCACATTGAGAAAGAGTTCTGTCTATCACCGCATCAGTTGCCTGCTAAAAAATAAACAAGTGTGAGCTCGACTTCCTATCATTATTTCAAACCTGCATGCCATGAGATGGTATACCGTTGGCACAGCGGATGCATTACCGCAAAGACCATTACAGTAACAAAACCCACAGGTCGTTGTAATGGTCCTGGCTGTACACCAACCAACAGTTCTTCCCAGGTGATTACACCTCCTCCTCGACACAACTCCAACTCGGAGTTCATAATATAAAAGTTGAGGGGTGTTGGGGGCTTTTCTCCCTGCAGAAAAACATTTTGTTACAGTGACACACCATCACCATTCAACTAAAGTAACAGTTTAACACTTTGAAGAATACTGAACCCTGGAAAGTGCGTCTCAATTAAAAATGATGTCTAGAAGTTTCAGAAATCACAGCCAAAAGCCGACTCATGATACTCAGCTTGCACATACCCTCATGCCCACTATCACTGCTTGAATTTTCCACCTTCATTTCCATAACTTGTAGCCCTGGTTTTTAATTGAGACACACTTCTGCAGTTCACCATTGTTCAAAGTGTTAAACTGTTAGTTTAGCTGAACGGGGATGGTGCTACTACATCAGCAGCTGTTCTTACTCCACTACCACATCTACCTGCTGCCTATATTGTACCTCTGCCTTCGCCAACACCCTAGCTTACCTACAAATGAAGCCCTATGTCTCCCTAGCAACAGAGAAATATTTTGTCTGGTGGACCTACTCAATCAAAAAAAAAAAAAACATATTTATCTTTATTGTTTTTTTAACAAAATGAAGGAAGTCATTGTATAATAGAAATATCCCACTCCAGGATGTGGGTGATGCTGGGATTTACCTCACCTGGGGTGTTGCCCACTCCACCGGTGGCCTCATGACCAAACAACACCCCATGCATGGGTAAACTTAGCATCACCCACCCTTTCAGGGTATATTGTTTATTTAAATCACTGAAATAGTCAAGGGGCACTGCCCTTTTTACTCTTTTAGGACTCCACATCTTTAAATACCGTATTTTCTTATTCATTTCTGAAAGCAGAATGACCTATCATAATAAAAAAAAGCCTAGGAGAAGCTATACATTTTTCAAATTGTTTTCACTCTTCCATTATGACAAGAAAACAAGGCACAGTGAGTAAGTTGCTCCATTTCCAGCTACTCATTTCCAATAGCTCATTTTAAACATTATAACTAGGCATGGTTATCTGTGTGAAATCTGCAGTTTCAGGCCTCACCTCAACTGGACACAGCCAGTGACAGCAAGTTAACAGCCAGAGGGACATCTCCCTTTAGACGGATATCAATTTAGCTGATAGTGAGAAGTTGCTATTTTATACAGATGCAGTTATCTTCCTTATTTTCCCTTTCTCATCAATTATGTACAATTAAAGTTTAGTCCCACCAGAACCACTGACAGAAATCAGCAAAGGTAGATCAAATCAGTCTTGCACTGCAGTGCTGAAATTGCCTATGATAATGACAGAAAAAGTTTAACATGGGGAACAGTGCATCCCAGAAACAAATGTACAAGCAGTAATTCTGCAAACCCTGAATACTGCAACATTTCTTATGTGCTCTGAGCGAGCATTTCAAAATTATTTGATTTTACACTTAGTTCTGTGTATTAGTTCAAAACTGAAATACACCAAACTGGACTTGGAACTAGAGTCCTGCCAAGGCCACCGGATGCAGAAAGGGCACCCGACTTAAGCATTTTGCCTTTATATAGTGGCTGAAGGTCCCAGCTGCCTCTAATGTGTTGATGGTATTTCTTAAGGTTAGTTAATGAGTGCAAAAGCAGGTCGGCATGACACAGTGAGAAATAAACCCTCTCAAGGGCATCTT
This sequence comes from Neoceratodus forsteri, assembly GCA_016271365.2. Taxonomy (NCBI): domain Eukaryota; kingdom Metazoa; phylum Chordata; order Ceratodontiformes; family Ceratodontidae; genus Neoceratodus; species Neoceratodus forsteri. The sequence goes on from CM028130.1 coordinate 1,238,171,801, forward strand.
ATCTTTCAGAGTGTGAACATGCAAGTGGCAAGCCTGTTTTCTAGCCCCTGCCACTAGGTTAAGGCCTGCTTCTTATAGTCCTTATTTTGTGCTGCACCACGCTACCTTTGAATATAGCGCTGTGCTGAATATGCACATCAATGCCTCTCTTCATGTGCTGCATACTTTCATTTTGTGCTTGAGCACTAACACTAATAACAGGCACAGCGCTACTGGCTGAATATGACAAATATGTGGAAAACATGGGCAGTGCTAGTACAATTTGTGCTGGTCACACAGACCTTTTGATCATGGGGCCTACTATCCAGTAACACTATAACAGTCTTCTCCAATAGAAACATATCTCACCATTTCTTTAAGTGATCCACACTTCCTGCTTCTACAGTCTTAACTGGCAGCCTCTTTCACAGATTCATCACCCTTTGAGTGAAAAAATGTTTCCTGACATTTTTCCTTATCTTGCCCCCTTGAAGCTTAGCTTACCACTTGTACAAGGTAGATCTGTAGTGGGTGAGGCGCCATGTCAAAAATGCATTGACCTGCAGGGGGTGCTAGCATAGTCTTCAGAGGACTGGAGGCTTTTGCTTCTTCTCCTGTTTTGTCTCCATGGAACTCCATTGTGCAGTGATGCATACCGCACATGCCATTGTGCGCCCTTGCCAGCATCTGATGACATCCCTCACTACTGGCAGCCCCAACTAAAATCACGCTCTAGCCACCAATAGGGTATGGATCTCACTGCAGACTACACCCAGAAAGAGCAGAGCTGTTTCTGGAATGTTCAGTCCTCCTTCCCCAGCTGGACCTCAACAAACCCAATCTGCCCCCAGACCCAGGTTGCTGTTGACACAAGCAGTAGTGCTACTGCTGTGCTGACAGGCCAGCTGCTGTCTTCTTTCTGACCCTCTTCCCATTATTACTTTTTTCTGTCACCTATCCTTTTTTACATCTTATTCCTGACAGTGAGGTTCACAATGTAGACACTGTGAACTAACATCAGGTCCGTAAGAGCAAGTCCAGCAACTCAAACAAGGGACATTGGGACATGTAGTTTCGCTGACTTGTTGATCATTGAAGTGCAGCACTGTGAAACTGCACATGGCAGAGCACAAACACCGCCCAGTGGGAGATCAACCCTCACTTGATGGGCAGGCTAGTATTAATTTTGCTCCTGGGTTTTGTAGCCTTATGCTGTACTCTGTCTAGCGCTATAATATAATTTTTGAACTGCATTGTCTATTGTGCCTTTAAATTGTATGTCAATCTGTTGTTTTTTGTACCCAGGTGCAACACAGTACATTCAACCTATATATCCCTTTATTTCTATGTAGTGCTTCTCCATACTGTTGTATATGTTCAAACTGCTGTACAGCAGTTAAAAGAAAATGAAGCAAAAACTGCATATCAAAACAATTCAAGATGCATACAAAACCAGGACAGATAATACAGCATATACAGTTCTAACTATGTCAGTTACACTGAAGTACAAAACAATTTACCCATCATTATAAACAATTTTAAAGCCTTCAGCAGTGAATTCAGTTCAGTAAGAGATGCTGCAGTGCAGATTCATTATACAACGGCAACACATTCCTTAATGTACGCCTGATACCCAAAAGAACGACTCTCTACAGTTTTCAATGTATTTTTTGGGAACTGATAAAAACAGTTAATTCAAAGAATGAAGGTGACATGGGGAATGTGGCAGAATGTATTTATTTGCTTTTGTTAACCGGGTAAGTCACACTAGACAGCCAAGTGCCCATTTTCAGGTGAGACCCGGGAGGGTTACAAGCTAGGTCACAGAAGAACAGTGAGAAAGCTGAGTTTACATACAATCAGGTAATATCAGAGGTTGACATCCAGAAACATGACAGGCTTAACAGGGCTAGAGTAGGTAGCTAACAGCAATAGAAATGATTTAGCATAAGATAAGTACAATGCACAAAAATTTTAAGACGGGTTCAGTCAGTAACAATTTAGCAGAAGTACAGTGCACAAAACTTTTTAGGACAGGTTAACACCTTTATTCTGGGTCCAAACAATTTAAATATTTGTAAGTCACAGAAAGAATTTTTTTCTTTCTGTAAAGGCTTTTTCTCCTTGGGCTGCAGGCAAGCTGTTATCAGCCATGTCCTCAGTCCCTATGACTGTCACTCACCTACCCCAGCCACTGGAAAGTCCCCAGGGATTGTTCCCTACGGATTGCCTCCCACAGTGGGGCCAGGAGGGGGCAAGCCATCCACCTCCCCACCTGTACATTTATGGCACATGCTGCTCTAAATGTCTCACTCTGGTTTGTTTCAGGATGCTCTCTATTCCTCTCTATCTGCTCCCTTTGTCCCAAACTCTTTTTTTCCACTGCCTCAGCAGCAGCAGTGAACCACACCACACAGACCATAAACACTTTCTAAACTTCAGACTGAATTAAGATGACATTTACTTTGTACCAGTGGGTCATCAAGAAGTCAAACAGCATGGGGGTTTGGATCTCAGTCTAAGTTGAGCACAAATAGACACAACAAGGGCAGAGCATGGGCAGAATATGACCTCAACTCTTCTGCTGCTTGGGGGTTCAGATCGGATTATAAGGGCAAGCACATATGGGCACAGTGTGGGATAGAGTGAGAGCAGAATAGGACCCAGCTTTTCTGCTGCTGGGGAGCAGTAAGGGGTGCCACAGAGCAGCTCTGCTGCTTGAGTAAGGGAGCGGGACAGAGCACCACCGAGCTGACTCCATTATTGGAGAAGGGGGAGAGAAACAGAGTGCCAGTGAAGGAAATCAAGGGACTTTTTTAGATGGAGTGCATGGATAGAAGTAGATCTGGCAAGGGAAGGAAGTGGGCAGATAAAAAGACAGGTGAAGATAAACAGATGAAGCAGAGAGATTCAGGAACATTTGTGATTCAACTTCACTCATGTTGGAAAGCTGTTTGGGGTACATTCTGCTTTTTTTTTCCTCAACTGTTCACAAGACTTCAGTGGTATCCCAACAAGACAGCACTGGCAGAACAGTGTGGTAAAAAAGGGTGCTGTCAAAAAAGGCATAAGGCAAAATCACATCTGTGAAAACTGCTATGGGGGAAATGGCACAGACGACACTGCCATCCAAAACTGCCCATTCACTACTGCTGCTCCGACTGGAGTTTGTTAGAGAAAGTTTGGGTTTAACAAAGTGTAGGACACAGTAAGATCAGCCCTGTTTTCTCCATAGCGGACTTGGTTTTACCTTGTGCCTTTTTCCCCTGTACTCTGTGTTTGACCGCACTAGACTGCTTCTGTTCACCATTTTTATACAGAACCAACCAGCTTCAGCTCAGGACGATGCAACAATCTTACCGGCAACACAGGTGCAGGGTCAGGACCGTCAGCCTCACCACCGTGCGTGTAAACTGCTGCCAACACTCCCAACAGCCAAACTGCCTATTTCTCGAATCCTCCTTAAATTCCTTGCCTTTTCTCGCCACTCGCGCTATAGCCTCAGGCTCTTGCTAGTCGCTCCATCCGCCGTCGCACTCTCTCGCCTTCTAGGTTCCCTTCCCACCAGTTTCATTAGTGCAGTCCGCTCCCGCCATCCAGTCAGGTGACCCAGTCTATGTCCGACAGTCGTCTCCCTCCACTCTCCTCCTCCGGCTCCTCGCGACAAGCCAACCACCACATGGCATTTCATTGGCTAAGGATGGACTACCCAGACTCCCTGAGTGGTCGGGTGGCGCGGTGCTAACTAAGGCACACATTTAAAGGAACAGCGCTCTCCACGCTGTTGTTCTGTACACTTGTACAGTCACATTTAAAATTAAATTTTGCGGTCATTTTTTCGCGGGGTGTTTGAACACCCTGAACACCCCCCCTGCCTACGCCCCTGATTTCTACTGTCCCAAACCCCTTCACTCTCTCATTTCCTTTCCATCTGCCTGGTTACACAACTTCTCCATCATGGGCTGATAGCATATGGAGCATACCCTTCTTCTCTAAATGGTCTTACTTATGTACTTTTCATTTGATGTTTCCTTAGCAAGAATTGAACCACCAGCACCCTTTCAGACATCCAATTGCTGATGCCAATGCTCAGCAGCTGGGCCTTATTCTGGGCAGTTTTGGGTACCCCCGGCCTTAATCCCAGTAACTCCCGACATTTTCCACTCTTGCAGCGATTACAACTTCTGAACTGACTCATCAGGGGGATGTCTGGCAGTGCCACCGGAGCACCCAATGGGCTGCCACCCTGACAAGGTCCCAAACATCACTCCCCCCAAATGGACTTTCTCTGCCTCCATAGGCTGTTCAACTAGGGAGTCCCAACTCTGCATCAGTCACCACCCTGGTGATTAGGGGTACTGCTGCTGCCACCACACCCTTAACTGCTCAGGCTGCCACTTCCAAGCTGTGCCCTGGTCCCATTTCCATAGCAGACCTGCTCACAGGACACCCTCTGACCAACTGCTGAACTCACCCATAGACACACATTTCTTTGGGCTATAGGCCCTATCGGTGCTTACTCTACCAAGGTGCCAAAGTTCACTTGGAGGGCCTCTATTCTCTGTATGCTCCCCAGGCTCCAGCACCCAAATGCACTGATAGGCCCCTCTATTTGTTCCCTTGTGCCCCTTTGCTTCACACCCAAACCATTCGCTTTCCACCTCATGGATCTTCAAGAGTGGAGGGCTGGGGTGGTAAGCAGCCCATCCAAGCCCCACCACAGCCCTATGGCCGAACTTGCAGGCCAAACCTCCCAACTCCTCTCCTTGAGTCTCCCCCTGGGCCACTCTGTCATGGCTCCAAAACTCTTCTCTTCTATATCCCAAGGGAGGCAAGCAAGCCCTACCTCCCAGAGTCACAGGCACCATGATTTTGTTTTTCTCTCTAACTATGTTGTTCTCAGAAATTTAACTAGTAAGTACCCAGAGGGTGCTTACATGTATTTGCTCTATATTTGTCATCTCTATTCCAAAACTGAAGAAAAAACAATCCAGTTTTACAGTGCTGCATTTATTTTACTACGAGGAGGGTGATTTAGAAACATAGAAACATAGAAGCATAGAATTTGATGGCAGATAAGGACTGCTTGGCCCACCTAGTCTGTCCATTTCCCTACCTAATGGATAAGCTGCAGATCCTAGTTAACCAACAGCCTACTTCCTTCTGCCCCCCACTAGAATTGCCTCATGTCTGTCCCATGTCTGTCCCATGCATTCTTGAATTCCCCACTGTTTTTGACTCCACAACCTCCTCAGGAAGACTGTTCCATGCATCTACAACTCTCTCTGTGAAGAAATGCTTCCTCATATTACCATGAGCCATCCCCCCTCTATCTTCAAATTGTGCTCCCTTGTTCTTGCACATCTCTTTTTCTGAAAGATGCTACCCTCTTGGACTTTGCTGATTCCCTTGAGGTACTTGAAAATTTCTATCATGTCCCCTCTCTCCCTCCTTTCCTCGAGGCTATACATATTCAACTCCTTTAGTCTTTCTTCATATATCTTCTGGTGCAGACCCTGCACCATTTTGGTTGCCCTCCTTTGGACAGCCTCCACCCTGTCTATGTCTTTGCAGAGATAGGGTCTCCATAACTGCACACAGTACTCCAGATGTGGTCTTACCAACTGTCTGTACAGCGGGATAACAACTTCTTGTTTTCTACTGGTGATGCCTCTCCCTGTGCATCATAGTATCCTCTCAGCCCACCTTACTGCCTTCTCACATTGCTTGCCCACCTTTAGGTCACCTGCTATAACTACCCCCAGGTCCCTTTCCATTTTTGTTGTCAGTATCTCACCCCACAGTGTGTACTCTTCCCCTTGGTTTTTGTTTCCTAGGTGCATTACTTTGCACTTCTTTGCATTGAATCTAGGCTGCAATACACTTGACCATTCCTCCAACCATGCCATTTAATTGGCTGGACTACACTGACTCTCATTTAATTGCTCACTTCACTCATTTAACTGTTGCATGAGTGGGTCTTTTACCTATGGCTGTGGTACATTTTTCAATTCTGGATTGGGGATTGTGCAGAGAGATCTATTCATGTTTTTTTCACTTTCAGCCATTTTGGTTCAAGATGTATTTACTGGCTGTTGTATTTCAAAACTGACCTTGAGCACAGTTACTGTTTGTCCATGAGGCGATTGTGTGGCACATTGTTATGGGTCAAAGGTCACACACTCAGGATGCATGGAATGACAGCTAGATGTGTACAGAAGAAGATTTCTGAGCTGCAAATTGACTTATATTGAACTGCCAGTAGTTTTGCTTGATAGTTACAAAGCTTGTGTTAGTTGAATTCATGCTATAAGTATATCTCAAAATGATTTTTTCTGCTGTTTCTAGTCATAATTATTTAGCATATATTTAGTTTTACTTATTTAGCCAGTTTGCTATTTAACTAATTTAGTGCCTTACACAGATTTCAGATTCAGATTTTTTGATCAACCATAAGTCATTACACACAGTACAAACATCATGGGTCACTACAAATAGTACAAATATATATCCAATAAAATACAAAATCACACATGCCCCCACAATGCAAAGCATCATGGGCTGCATATGCAAATCACCACAGAATGTTATGCTGGTCCAACTTTAAGCAGAATTGCATGGTGCCGAAAGGCCTCTCACACAGTTTGCAAAGGGTGCTAACAGAAGACATATCCAATAAAATCTAAATACAAGTCCACTTCCTATTAAAATTCCGCACCAGGGAATAAAATTCATGTAGGTCACTCACAGTAAATATATCACATCAAATTATATGATTCCATGATAATAGATCATGAGGGGATACATACTTAAATAAAAAGAGAGGTCAGAGAGGATTAGGCCTTCAGTAATCCTGTCAAGTGACAGGAGTAAACAGGACTCATCTGGGTTTGGGTCTGGATACCTACAACCCCATCAAAGCACTGTAGCCTATAGTCTCTAATGTTCTAAAAAGAAAAATAAATTTAGAAGAAAAAGCTAATGAAGGCAAAAAAAGGAGTTATCCTCTCTTACTCCTTGGGTACATAATATACTCAGGAAGGTTTCATAATTTGCACCAAAAGTGCTGTAAGATAATATAATTAGAGTTTATAAATTCAGATTTACTGTAGCAAGAAATGTAAAATTGTACAAGGTGCATATTATTTGGTCTAGAGGGAGAAAAAAGTTGGCCAAAATTGGTCCCAACCAATAGCTTCTTTTACTGTGGAACAATGGACAAATAATGGTGACATGTTTTAAATTGTCGTCAACTTTGGTACCACATTTACAAAATGCTGTAATTACTCTAGGATGTTTTTGCCTGTGGTTTATATAATTAGCTTCATAGAGTTCCATTCTAAGCCTTGTTATTACTTTTTGTTTACTTGGGTTGGATAAATAAATGAAATAAGGATCTAGACAATGTCGGGTTTTAAGGAACTTATACCATCCATATAGTTTCAGAGAGGCATTTCTTGAAAATCTTGATTAATTGCAGTATCCCAAACTTTGTTCCTAATTTGATTATCAGTTTCTTGTTTGGGCCTAAGATGAATTTCATGAAGTAAATTGCTCAGACCCAAAGGGAGCAGGTGATCTTTAATAAGTGTAATAGATGAGAATGTGAACTCATCCTTGGTGTACGTAATCTGTTCTTCAAAACATTGTCTAGATAGACATTCCTCTGGTAGGAGAAAAAGGTCCAAAAGGAAAATTAAGTGTCTCTTTCTTACCAGGGAAATTAAAGAAAACCATCCTAATTTGGCTCTCAGAACCTCTGCTGGAACCAAATTCAATACAGATAAAATATAACAAAATATTTTATTCTGGATGATTTCCAATGATGTAACATCAGAGGAGCCCCAAATTTCAGCAGCATAAAGAATACCTGATTTACCTTTTGCATTTATACCTGTAAGGATGCCCTTAATAGTACCCTTCCCCAATTTACAGTTAAATTTCTTAAGCGTTAAATGTGCTTTTCATTCTGGTTTCCAGGTTCAAATGTTTCTTGCATGAGGAGTTATTTGAAAATCTTACACCCAAGTAATTGCAGTAGTTTTCATTTACATCAGATTGATTCCCTATATATAACTTTGACACCTTCTTGGACTTATTCCCCAAAATAAGCAATTTGGTCTTATCTCTGTTTATGTGTAAGTTGTTTTCATTACATAATTTAACAAAGAGGTCCAATTTCCTTTGCAGGCCAAGCCATGATATAGAGGGTAAGACAATGTCATCAGCTTAAGCAAAGCAAGTTGCACAGATGCAACTCCATTGTTCTGAGTAACATTGATATTTTTGTGAACCCCATCCCTAATTACATGAGAGAACAAGGTAAGGTGAATAGATTTCCCCTTTCCTGATCTATTTTGAATGACTTTTACAGGTTTGATTTACCATATATATTGACTTCTGGTGATGGCTCTGCTAAGCTAAGATGCTGGTGGTGTAGCTCAATTTACCACACTAACAAAAATCTTCAATTTTACCATTAAAGCTTCTGGCCCAGATATTCAAACTGTGCCAGGCTGTGGTACAAGCTTGGGCGCAGCTCAACTTGGCTGCGCAGGGGTGTGGACTGGACGATATTCAACGGAGCTGTGCCATGGCTCAGCAGCATTCAATATAGCACCCTGGCTACCCGCAGTGTGCATGGTGCAGTGACACTGTGCCAGCGCAAGTGGCCAGAGTGGAGCATGGGGATGCACTAGCGCAAATTTCATTGCGCTATGCACAGCAACCGCGATATTTAAAACTTGACATGCAAATGGGGCCATAATGTATAGAAAATTGGGCGGGGCCATTTGCATGTCATCCTCAACCATTGCATGCAGGTGCACACAATCCCCAACGACTTGCACCTGGCACCCTGCCAGGCAGCAGCCGTCGGGGACCGATGCCCTCTGCAGCCGGCAATGTGCTCCACAGCCCAATCACGGGCATTTGTATAAAGAAATAAATATGTCCTATATCCCTGGTAGTCCAGTGGACCGCTGTCTGCCCGATCGCAGGCATTTGTATAAAGAAATACATCAGTCCAATATCCCTGGTGGTCCAGTGGACCGCTATCTGCCCAATCACGGGCATTTGTATAAAAAAATACATCAGTCCAATATCCCTGGTGGTCCAGTGGACCACTGTGTGCCCGATTGTGGGCATTAGTACTAAATAAAAATAGCCCCAAACTCCCTGGTGCTCCAGTGGACCGCTATCTGCCCAATCGCGGGCATTTGTAAAAAAAAAGGGATCCATTCACATATCTGGAATGTGTAGTACGTTATGGCTGAACGCCCATTGGCTCACGCTGTGGACCAATGGGTGTACAGCCCCACCGACGGTGTCAGTTGGGGAGGTGGGCGGCAGGCAGGTGGGGTGCTGCCACCCGCCCGGCTGATCAGGGGAGCGGGGTGGTGAGGCCTCAGTAGGGCGGGTGGGGAGGGGTACCACTAGACCACCAGGTATATTGGACATATGTTTTTTTTTTACACATGACCGCGATCGAGCAGATAGCGTCCACTGACCACCAGGGATATTGGACTGATGTATTTCTTTATACAAATGCCCGCAAATTGAGCAGACAGCAGTCCACTGGACCACCAGGGAGTTTGGGGCTATTTTTATTTAGTACTAATGCCCACGATTGGGCAGTCAGCATTCCACTGGACCACCAGGGAGTTTGGGGCTATTTTTATTTAGTACTAATGCCCGTGATCGGGCAGTCAGTGGTCCACTGGACCACCAGGGATATTGGACCTATTTTTATTTTTATTACAAATGCCTGCGATCGGGCATGGGGGCACCACCAGGTGCAGCCGGAGCTCGGGTGGCCACCCACAGGTGGCAGTTGCCGTGTTGCCCCCTGCAATGCGGCAGCTCACCTGTGGGTGGCCATCAGACCTCCACCTCAGTCATGAACCCCTTTAAAGGGGTGTGTTCAAGCTGCACTGGTGGGGTGATGTGTTGTGCATGGGCATCGCCAGGCTACACCTGTCCCATACAGGTAGTTCAATGACAGTGGCACATGTGTCTAACTATGTATCTGCACCACAGATTGGCAGGGTTGGGACATACCTACAGATATTCTGGAGTATTTCGGAGAGGACATACATAGAAAAACCCTGAGAAGGACTGTGTGGGAGCTGGAAGAACTGGGTGAGGTATATATACTACAGGCAGGGTGTGTATAACTGTGCAGGAAATGTGTTGTTTGTGCTGTAATGGTGAACTCTGTGCTCTGTTTAGGTTTCCCCAGGTTTTTAGGGACTGGCTGGATGACTTTATCCTTATTCAGAAGGAGCAGCCCAATGGAGCACTGGCAGTGGTAGTGGCCCAGCAGACATGCTGGCTCCTGCAGGCACCTCATTTTCTGTCATGGAGAGTGGGCAGTGAGGATGTTTACTGTAAGGATGACATTGAGGAACTTTGGAGGGTGTTCAAGCCATCAACGGTACACTATTCTGTCCATGGATGGGTCATCCTTACAGATATGCAATCTGTATAGTACATATATTAAGAGAGGCTGGAATAGGCATAGGGAGAAGGTAAGCATCATGGGTAGGGAGGATAGGAGGAGTGGGTGGGGAGGGAGGAGGAGGGCAGGGACATTAGCTCAAGCTGTGGACCCTGCAATATGAGCAGACTTGATAGACCAAATGGCCTACTTCTGCTGGCTTCTTCATATGTTTGTATACTGTCAATGGATGAGTCGCATTACAAAACAATGCAGTCTGCATAAAACACTTGAACAGCTATGGACAGTGTATTACAACTGACATTTGCTGAGGACGTAGGTCAACCATGTTTCACCTAATCTTCCTCCATTGAATCCTCACTGGACCCAGGCAGCGTGGAGTGGGTGTAGCCACATGCCACAAGAACCAGCCTCCTCAGTGGAACATTGTAGCCTTGCAATCAGAAGAACACAGACAGAGGACGGGCATGAACAGGATGCATGTGCAGAGCCATAAATGTATATTTGCTACACATATATACACTCCCATCTACAACAGTGTGACATGCATCTTGCAAGTGTGTATGTATGATCCATTTGTGGACAGTATTATGCAACAGGCGTATGTTACCATTTTACTATGTCAGTAAACTGTTGATCCACATATGTCCTCTGTCTGGGTTATTATTCTGGATGGCGTTGGCATGCTGCTGTCTGGAGGAGGGAGGGCTGGTTCACACGGTAGAATTGTGGGCTGTGAGGGGATTGTGGTCCATGCAATGTGTATGGGGGGGTTCTGTATGCTGTTGGAGGCAGGGATGCCATGAGTGAGGTGATCAGCATTGCCACTGTCAACCTGTGCTATTCATTTGTCCAGCTACATGCCACTGTGCTAGTCATTGGTGGGTGGCTGTTGCACAGCTGGTACCCAACCTCTGCTGTATGGGCAGTCCTTCACAGTAGTATTCCTTAACAGCCTGTACTTATGAAACTTACTGTCCATACAGTCTGTCCTGCAGATCCAGCATGCATGTGGTTTACGGCAGCCCTCCACATGGGGTTGGGCTGGCTGTGCCACACTGGGTGCTAAATGGATGTATTTCACATGGTACATGCACATGTGGGGTGGCAGACATGTTGTTAAGTAGCCACAGCCCTCCACCCATGTCTATTCCTGCTGTGATGTAGCTACGCATGGGACATCTACGCATGCATCTGTGTGTGGTATGTGCATACTGCACGGCCATGCTGAGCAGGTGTTCAGGACACACATGTGTTGCATGCTGTGTGCATGCTGCAGATCCATCATACATAGGCAGCAATATGTCAGAAACAGTGGTCTTAGGCAAACATAATGCTCCTCTTTGGAAGAGCCTCAATCTGCTGGATGATCTCTACCTTGTGGGACAGGGGGAGGGCAGAATATATACAGGACATGACTGTAACAATCATGCATCAAACCGGAAAACAAAGGTAAGAGATGCCTTTAAACTGCGCTGAGATTAGCACCTGAATAAGGTGCAAATAGACATAAAGAAAAAAAATTACACTGTAGTAATGTTTCTTCTCCAGGATCCTTCACTATCTTTACACTCTATGCATCTAGATGCCCCCTTAGATGGAACCTATTCTAATACTGAAATTTAGATTACTGATTTCAAACTCTGTAGCTCTACTCTAGCAGTTAATTAGATTTGTTTCTATAGCCAAAGTGGAGCAGTGGCTAGTAAAACTATTTTTCTAGGTTTTCCATGCCATGGGAAATTTTAATGATATGAACCGACCCCCCACCCCAGCTCAGGCTCCAACCTATCTGCCTGTGGTGGAGGAGGAAGAAGAATACTATGTACAGTATGAGGAAGGTGATCCCATTGAATCAGAGGGTGCACCTGAGCGAGACTTTGGCCCTCCTCCAAGGCATTATGAGTACTATCTTTACTTTTCCTCCTTTGTTAGACAGATAATCTTATGGATATGATGATGGAGGGTTCTGATGAACTTTTAAAAATACTAGAATTTGTGCAAAAACTACAGGAAGTAATTTCATAATACTAGTATTTTAATTACTTGGGACAAATACCTATTAGATATTTATGAGATCCTTTTAAGGCAGTCATTGGGGGTGATTATTTCCTTCCAGGCTTATTAATATACTAAGAATCAAAAAGAAAATGAAAAAATTATACAAAAAGAATTAAAGGAGTTGGACGCTTCAGTTATTCTTGATCTTGAGAAATTCTATGATCTCTCCTCAGCATTTGACACTGTGAACCATGGGGTGTTGTTGGATCACCTTAGGGAGCTCTGTGGACTCAACTGTACTGTCATCAAATGATCTGAGTCCATTGTTACTGACAGGATACAGAGGGTTGTTGTGGGGAAGTTTTCCTCTTGCCCAAAGTCCCTGTCATGTGGAGTTCCTCAGGGTTCCTTTCTGTCACCCATGCTGTTCACAGTGTACATGTTGCCCTTCATTAGAAGCTACAGCCCTGAGTTTCACTGCTATGCAGATGACATCCAGCTGTATCTGTCATTTGTTTCCAGGACATAGGATGAGGTTTCCATGCTGAATTCCTGCCTTGCCGAGGTCCAAGACTGGATGTCTTCTAGCTGGCTGAGGCTTCATCTGGACAAGACGGAGGTGCTAGTGATTGAGCCTGGTTGTCAGCAAGGGGCAGAGTTGGCCGAAGTGGTGCCTGGGTTAATGCAGGGTTCCACTTCTCTTGCTGTCTCTCCTAAAGTGAAGAATCAGTGCACGATCTTGGACAGTGGTCTGATACTAGAGTTTCAGGTGTCAACCATGGTCCAGAGTGGTTTTTACCATCTGAAAAATATCACCCGGATCAAACCTTTCATCCCGTCTGATGACTTACCTGCACTGGTACACACTTTTACGACCTCCAGACTCGACTATTGTAAGGCTCTATACTTCAGGGTAAGTGAAGGTGTCCAACATCACCTGCAGCTGGTGCAGAATGTGTCAATTAAGATAGTTGGACCTATCTAGGTCTTGCAATATGACCCCAGTTCTGCGTAGTCTGCACTGGCTGCTGGTGAGGTGGTGAATCACCTTCAAGGTCAGATTGCTGACCTATAAAGCCTCACATGGTCAAGGCCCTAGTTACCTGTGTGATGTCCTGACCCCACACACCCCCTCCATCCTCTCCATTCTTCTGAGGAAGGCCTCCTTGCGATTCCAAGGGCCCAACTAAAATCTTCCATGGACAAAGCTTTTGCAGTAGCTGCCCCATCCCTGTGAAACTCTCTCTCTCTCTCTGTAGACCTCTGAGGGAGGGTCCTTTGGTGGAGGCCTTAAGCTGGGTCTGAAATCCCACCTTTTTAAGGAGGCATTTGGCTATTAAATCCCTCATGTTCACTGGCTGTTGATTTTATTGACTGTATATCTATTTATTATTCTTTAAGTATTTAATTTGTTTTATTTGGTGTAGGTAAGATTGTCTTGTTATTTTATATTTCTTTTATGTGTAATAAAATCTGTTACTCTGTATAGTGCTCTGAGACCCTAGGAATGGACACTTGAAAATAAAGGTTCACTTACTTACTTACTAATGGATTTCCTGTCAGTTAGGACTTCTATAATGAATCAATATGAAACAGAAAGGAATACCTTGAGAGTTAAAAGACTGAAATATCTTCAGGGGGACAAATCAGGGAAACTGCGCATTAATTTGTTAAAAAAGAGAAAGAACATAATATAATTTCTGTATTAAAAATATGCAAGGAATAGATACAGCAGTACAGGAGAAATGCAGGAAATAGTTATGATCTCTTTAAGAGCCAGTCATCAACCTCTTGTGATGCGCAAGTCATGTCCAATTTTCTGTCGTCTAGTCAATTTAAGGTGCTTCAAATTGCCGAGTAAAATTTTTCACTACACGAGATACTGGAAATCTTTGATTCACTTCCAAAAAACAAAAGTCCAGGAACAGATGGTCTCACCATTGAGTTTTTCTCAAGTGTTTTAGAAAGAACTGACCCCATGGTTGCAGAGGATTTGTATGGAATTAGATGGAATGGGGGACACATCCAGAACCTATGAATGTTGCTAAAATTATTTTGGTTTATAAGGAGGGAAAACTGAGGGATTCTCCTGAAAGCTATAGGCCAATAGCATTATTAAATGCAGATTATAAGATCATTGCCAAATTAGTGATGGCGCTATTAGTGTCCAAGCTTCCACATTCAATCCACCAAGAAAACATGGTTTTGCTTCTGGTAGAACTATTGCTCAAGCTATATGAAAAGTTAAGTTACTGTTTGAATATGCCAAGACCCTTAAGGAAGTATTATGCACCAGTGTTAGATGCTAGTAAGGCATTCAGTTTGGTTAATCATACATATATGAAAAACTTGTTGCAGTTTTGGGGAATCCCTGACCCCTAATTAAAAATTATATATCAGTTATATAATAGACCTAAGACATGTTTTTTGAGTAATGATAGTTTAACAGGAAGTATAGACATGTTAAATGGCCACTAACTCCAACAATTTTTTTGTTGCATTTGGAGCCACTACTACAGGCATTTAGAGCCAATAATAAAATGAAGGGTATTTTGATGAAAAAAGAGGAACTTAAGTGTGTATGCAAATGACACTCTTCTGCTTTTCTTTATTTTTTTATTTACTTTATCGCCCAGTGCCAGTGGGGCTTGGTGGTAGTTGTACTGACCACCTGTGCTCACCCCTATTGAGGATCATACTGCAGGGTAGTTGGCGTTTTGATCTTATGTTGCCCCCTCCAAAGCGTTGCTCCTGAGGATGCCAGCACAAGGATGGAAGTCCAAGCTGTGGACATGCTGAAGCAAGTCTCAGCCAAGCACCTAATGACAGTTTCCCCTCACCATGCATCACTAGTCCTGAGCCACCACCCATGCATCCACCAGTGGCAGGAACAGGGTGGTATGACAATCATCCCCCAGGAGGAGGAAGAAAGCATCCTTTGGGATGCTCAAACCTCCTCCCCCAGCTGGCCCTCAATGACCCAGGCTCATTCCTGAATCTGGGTTGTGGGTGTTGTGAGCAGTAGCAGTACTGCTGCGCCTATGGGCCAGCCCTCTTCTGCTTTTCAAAAGTATTTCAATACCTGCATTACTCAGATTGATTGATACAGTTACTCTGTTTAAAGGTGATAGGCTAAACCTTAGTAAATCTATAATTATGCAAATTTTCCATGGGGCAGGGATAGTGAATATATGGATCGAAAGTGTTTTAAAAAAGGTTTACAAATGAAATACTTAGGTACTATTTCTACTAATATTTTTTTTCCTAACATTACCCTTAATCATGGAATTGTCAAGGAACAAAATGAGAAACAAATTATTGAATTGGCAGAATCTCTCCCTGTCCCTCTTGGGAAGAGTAAAAATTCTTTCAATGATTGCTCCACCCTGTTTTACGTTTGTGGTACAAGCCATGTTTGGTGCCCCAGATACCAAATGGTTTGCTGATTAAAAAATTATTTTTTTAAGTTTTTCTAGAAAGGTAGTAAGCCTAGAATTGTGTACAGTCATATTTCTGCGGCTAGATCAGTGGGAGGATTTGGTTGCCCTGACCGCTATAGATATTATTTGGTCCAGGTATTGTCAATAGCTTGGGAATGAACATTAGAATCCAATAAAGACCATGAGATAGTTCAATGTCTTATTGATAATATTAGAGGGAATATTACAGTGGATTCTATCATTTTTCAAGATAAATGGAACAGACTTAAAGGAATCCCATTGTTAAATTCCTACTGTAATCATCTTAAAGTAGTACTGTACTACAATATTTTGGTAAGGAACACAGGTCATGGTTAAATGCACAATTATGTACAAGTAATTATTTTGAAACCTCAGTAAGAAATTACTTTCAATTGAGAAAGACAGACATATACTGTAGACAGATAGATATTATTCAAGATAATAATATTATCTCCCTGTACTGAGTATCTTGAAACTGTCAGCAAAGGACAAGTCAGGATTTTTTTGATCTATAATACGTTACGTGAAAATATAAATTGGTTCTAAAAAAATCTTAATTTTTCTATAGAGAAATTGAAACTCAGAATGGAGCAAGAAGATAAATTGATTGTGCATTGTAAGTCAAAGCCATAGTTGAAGTTTTATAGAAGACTTGACGGCGTCGGCAAGGGTTTGAAATGTTGACAACAGATTCATAATTAATGTCAAGAAGACTTCAAATGTCCTTTTCAGGATTTTATTTGGCAAAAAATTCATATTTCCACAAAAAAAAAAAAACAATTCTGCAAACAATAAATCTATCCAGATTAAAATAATCAATAGAGCTTATATTATCCCTAAAACCTTAAATCAGATAAATCCAAGCTTCTAAAGTGAATGCTGGCATGGTTGTGGAAATGCAGCAGATGTCTTTCATAATTTATGGAGATGCCCTTTTAATTTAGCTGGTTGCAGGTTTCTTCTGGCTTGCTAATGCAGTTATTGTATACTCAAATTCTATGCCTATGAGAAGTGCTTATCTTTGACATCTTTGATTTTTTAAATCTTTCTAAAAAGCAGGAAAGGGTCTTAAGTATTAGTGGAGTGACCACAAAGAGAATCATAATGGAACATTGAAACAGTTGGAACATCACAATGAACATTAAATAAAGATAGTGGCACAAAATGAAAGATACATTATTATTTGAGCAGCTTTGATATGAAGTGGAATACCCAGATGATATTATGTTGACATCATGGAAAGAGGTTATGAACATTTTCCCCTTTAATAAGAATTTAGTAACCATAAGATAACTTCTTGAATAGAAATATTAAGCAAATGAGTTTTCCACATGAGGTGCAATACTCCAGCCACCATATTTGTTGTTTACATTAAGACGTATTATTATTTTATTTACTTTTTCTGTCTGTAATTAATGTTTATCTGATTGTATATAGAAATAAAGTAAATGAAAAAAACATGCCTAACCATGCACTACCATCAGGCTGCCTAATATCATATCTAAGGCAGAATAAGCTTAACTGTTATGACAACATAAAATCATACCTACAGCACTGTACAATAAGAAATGTACACGTACTCAGGTTAAGTACTGCAAGAACAAATCCTCATATATAACCCCAGGGTAGCATATAGAGATGTACATTATTGGGCTAGACAGCATTCTCACACTTTATGCACCACATTTAAAGGTAAGTTATTGGTGGCATCTGGGGCATTGTAAGTGAGCATCATGATGGGTTCAACTTCTCTGCTAGAGCAACAAGGTCCAGCTGCATCCTTCTCTTCGAGGGCATGCACATAGGGGGGTTCTGACTCCATCCAGCACAAAGGCACCCAAAGAAGGTTCTGGTTGCTTAATTTCCTGTTATGATGCTTCTGCTGGAGTTTCAACATTCACCTCAGTGTGAGCATTGTTGATAACTTCAGTCCCAAGGTCAGGTAGTTCTGCCTTAGGATTTATGTCCTAATTTCAGTACAGAATCACAGCACACACTGTCTAGATATTATCAAAAAGTATTATGAAAAACAGGAACTCCTTTCCCAGCACTTCGAGTCACTCTGACTCTTCAGCGGGGGGCAGAGTTTACAGACAATATTCCTTAAATACCACTAAGGCTGCATTCAATTATTAATAAATTAGTAACTGGGTACATAGTAATCAAACCATTAAATGCATACCTCAAAATTCCTCATACAAGTAAAGTGAATGCATTTAAACCCCACGTCACTCTACAATGCCAATGATTTCAATTATCTAAAATCTAAACCAAGGTAAATACTCTCTCCCCATAACTATGTCTGTAATTTAACAATTGCCAGAGGGATCTGCCAAAGCAGTGATCACCAAATTAATCTATTTAAAACCCAGTGGAAAAGGCAGAGTACAAACCTGAAGCTCTAAACATGGAAATCAGATGTCCTAGAATTATATAATTGTAAATTACCATAGTGGCATATTTTGAGGGAAGGGGGTGAAAAACATTAGAACACCCCACAAAAGAAAACATCCCATTACAAAGAGAGCATGAGTGATAGAACAGTGCAGGATCCAAGAGCAACATGTACAGCAGGTGGGGGAGGGGTTCAAGGAAGGAAAGAAAAACTATGTATCATGTAAATGAAACAAAACAAGCATTTGTCAATGCCGAACGTTCGCTTGCGGGTATTTGCAGTGGTATTTGGCACTTGGACATGGCTTAAAAAAATCAGTGACAAAGAAGTACAAGCATTTGTCAATGCTGAATGTTGCTTGCTTCTATGTGCTGTTTAGGTATTTGGAAGTCATTGGAGTGCAAATATTGAAAATTCGGGAAACTTACGAGCGTGCGTAGGAACTGCGCAACGCACGCTTGTAAAACAGTCATTTTTAGGAATTTTTTTACCAAATTTTCAACATAGCCATTTTAAGACCTCTGCTAATGAACAGTGTCACTGTGATTTTCTTAATGTGTCCCATACATTGATTTCGCACACCGACTGCACCATTGTGCGCTATATGGGTGAAAACATGTTTTGGGCAGGATTTGAAAAATGACAGCTATACTGCTCATAAGGAGGTGTGGTAAAATGGCAATGTTGAAAATCTGGAGTGAAAATATTGAAAATTCGCAAACTTACGAGCGTGCGTAGGAACTGCGAAATGCATGCTTGTAAAACAGTCATTTTTAGGAATTTTTTCACCAAATTTTCAACATAGCCATTTTAAGACCTCTGCTAATGAACAGTGTCACTGTGATTTTCTTAATGTGTCCCATACATTGATTTCACACAATCGACTGCACCATTGTGCGCTCATGAGACGGAAACACGCTTTGGGCAGATGATGAAAAATGACAGCTGTACTGCTCATAAGGAGGTGTGGTAAAATGGCAATGTTGAAAATCTGGAGTGAAAATATTGAAAATTCGCGAACTTACGAGCGTGCATAGGAACTGCGCAACGCACACTCGTAAAACAGTCATTTTTAGGAATTTTTTCACCACATTTTCAACACAGCCATTTTAAGACCTCTGCTCATGAACAGTGTCACTGTGATTTTCTTAATGTGTCCCATACATTGATTTCGCACACCGACTGCGCCATTGTGCGCTACATGGGCGGAAACATGTTTTGGGTGAGATGTGAAAAATGACAGCTGTACTGCTCATAAGAAGGTGTGGTAAAATGGCAATGCTGAAAATCTGGAGGAAATATTGAAAATTAGGAACCTCACGATCGCGCGAGGAACCACGCAATGCACGTCAGAAACAGTCTTTAGTGAGTATTCAGCCTGATTTTAATCTTTGAATGATGTCATTGCCTGGGCTGCGCCTGAGGGTGATTTCACGCAGTGACTATGCAGTGACTGCAAATCACCCTTCAGGCCTGAATAACGCCATGACAGTGACATCATTCATGAGAAGGGGTCCCAAAAACCCCATGTTGAAAATTTGGTGCAAAAATTCCAAAAAATGCCTTAGATATGCAATAAAGTTGAAAAACCCCTCTCTAGCCCATTATACAGCTTACTGGCATTTCCTCAGTTCACGGTTGGCTTTGAAGAGTGCAGACGTGTTCCAGGTCCACCGAAGATCATCGCGCCAAGCTCCGGAGGAGGTATGGGGTGGGGTGTGGGGAGGTGGGGGCGAGGGTGGGTGCGGGTTGTGGGAGGGGGGCCTGGGAGAAGCTCCGTGGGACCGTTTTCGATTCACAGGTTTAAAAAAAAAAAATGACGACGTAGGACATTTGCCACACTGGGGTGGGCTCCCAGCGTCGCACAAGGATGGCTGGGGGGGCTGTGGAGCCGACAGGGGATTGGGCACTGCCGTCGGCAGAGGATGTGGGACTGGACATTTGCCATGCTGGGGTGGGCTCCCAGCATGGCAGAAGGATGGCTGGGGGGGCCTGGAGCCGATGGGGGATTGGGCACCCCTGCGGCAGATGATGCTGGGATGTTGGCCACACTGGGTGGGCTCCCCAGCATGGCAGCAAAGATTTGGGGGGCAGCGTGATGTGGAGGGGGCGGATGATGTGTAGCGTGGTATGACAGCGGTGGTTTTCTTTGAAGAGAAGATCACCGCTGTCATACACAGCACCGCAGTCCAGATTGGCGCAGGACTGCCACGCCTGCTCTATGGAGCAGGGCATTGCAGGAGAGGGGCACACCTCCACAGTGTCCCATTCTCCCAAGACGTTCCTTGCGCATGCGCACAAGCGAACGTAATAATAAATAAACATGAGAAACTATAAGAGATTGACAGCAAAAATTTAATTTACCTTTACATGCAAATAGAAAAACCCGGGAAATAAGATCCAGACATGTCAAGGCAAACAGCAGAATGTGAGAGTATCAGTCAGAGGTGAAAAAAATGATGAGGAAGAAGGTGAAAGCATAGAGTTGCAGGGGGAGAAATCAAACAGGACAGCTTGGTGCTCAGAGAAGCATTGTAACATAGTAATTCTTGACAAACAGAATTATGTTAGTGAGGTGCTAAGATTGTTATCAGATAGGGAGATTTATGAGATTTTGCACAAAGATCCTACAGTACATCAATGCCTCAGGTGGAATTATTTGTGTTACTAAATGAAGCATGGCACAGAGGCTTCATCACAGCAAAAGAATATGAATTTTTAAAGGTGCAAAACCCAATAATTCCCACTTTTTACAATCTCCCAAAAATTCACAAAGATTTGACAAATCTACCTAGAAGACCAATAGCCTCTGGGGTAGGATCTATTTATTCAGTATTTTGTTTCACATGAGAAGTAGTTTTTCTTTCCTTCCTTGCCCCCTCCCAACTCACTGTACATGTTGCTCTTGGATCCTATATTATTCTGTCACTTATGTCCTCTTTGGAATGGGATGTTTTCTTCTGTGGAGTGTTCTTAAGTTTTTCAATCCCCCCACTTCACCCCCTTCCCCAAATAAGCCTCTATGGAAATTTAAAATTACAGAACTGTGGGGCATGTGATTTCCATTGTTCAGGGCTTCAGGTCTGCACTCTCTGCCTTTTCAACTGGGTTTAAATAGATTAATTTGGTGATCACCACTTTGGCAGATCCCGCTGACCATTGTTAAATTGCAGACATGGCTATGGGCGAAGAGTATTTAAAGTAATTGAAATAATTGACATTACAGAGTGATGTGAGGTTTAAATGCATTCATTTCACTTGTATGAAGAATTTTGATGTATGAAATGTAATGGTTTGATTGCTAGGTACCCAGTTACTAGTTTATTGTTAATTGAATGCAGCCTTGGGGGGGATTTAAGGAATATGGTTGTCTGTAGACTCTGCCACCCTAATGAAGAGTCAGAGCAACTTGAAGCACTGGGGAAGGAGTTCCTGTTTTTCATAATAAATACTTTTTGATAATATCTACAATAGACCATGTGCGCTGTGATTCTGTGCTGACTTTAAACTGTTACCCTACACAGCTGCACCTCTGCCTGGTAGCGCACAGTCTTTTGTTTGATTACATCCTCATTTGCTGGGATGTTACCATTAGTGGTGGGTAAAGTGGCCCCAATTCGCTCTGCGAAGTGGTTCGCAGAGTAACGTGAAATCCGCAGAGTACTCTGCAATGTGAAGTGAAGTACTTTGCATCATAATGAGGAATACGAAGTCCATTGAAACCAATGACTTTACGTTATTCCGCCTTCCCCAAACCACTTCTCCACCAATTTTAAGGCGAAGTACATTGAAATCAATATACTTCACCTTGTAATTGAGCTCCAAATGAAATTCTGCAGTGATTCATGGGATTACGGGTCACATGGGATCTAGATTGTTCTGCACAGCCTCAGTTCTGGCCTGGGTAGTGTGTGTATAGTGGTAGCTGGAGACAGTTTGCACTCAGAGCTCTGCGATTCAAAACCTCTAAAAGTTGTTAAAAATGTCTTTGAGTAATTTTTTTGCTCAAAATTTAGTACATCGATTGTAGGAAAGCCCTTCTGTATGTTAATTTAGAACAGTCAGTCTGTGTACTGTGAAGTGTGCTTTGGGGAGGGGGCATATTTGTGGTGTAGGTAGATTAACTGAGGAAAAAAGCCAGTCTTTCTGTTTTGGTTATATTATTCTTGTATAACTGTGCTAATGTACACACAGAAATATTTTAAGTAATTCTTGAAATTTTTTTGCCGATTGTTGTGGTGCAGCAGTGTATAATTTGTTTGTTTAAAACATTTGGTTATATTACTAAAGGTTTTCAATTTGCTACGCATTACTTGTAGGGTGTATGTGAGTGTGTGTGTAATGTGTGCCATTAAATCAGACACCTTTTATTGTGCCACAGAGTAATTGCAGCAGTGTGAACCTGCCATCCACTGCACCTGCATTAATTTTTTTGTACTACTTTGTGGTATCTTTACTGGTAGTGGATTGTTGCTGCCATGCACTACCCCCCCAACCGGCAAAAGGTATTATTTCCAGATTTGGATTTGTGACTTGTTGTGAGCACTGGTTAGGTGGTGGTGTGCCTTTTCATATGCATCTCTTGAGTGCGCAGTGCATTCTTAATTTGTCTGTGCATTTGCAGTGCACCATTAATTCTGGGAGACTTTGCATTTCTTGTTATGCTCTCATGTCACTTCATCAGCACTGGGGAAATTTTCTGAACACAAGGCAGTAGCATTGTGGGGACGCACATTAATTCTGGTGACTGTGTGTGACCACTGCGCACATGACTGAGTGCAGTGGCGGAGCTAGAGAGGGGGCTGGGGGGAGTGGTTGCCTATCCTGGCTGCCCCAGTGTGAGTAGTGGCATTCCACCACCATCTTTATTCACAGTTTAGTGCCTGTTGTGGAGTCCATGATTGACTGAATGGCCCCCTTGACTGCCAAACATGGCTCCACCACTGACTGAGTATGCCATTAATTCTGGGAGACTTTGCATTTCTTGTTGGGCTCTCATTTCATTTCGTCAGCACTGGGGAGTTTTCTGGACACAAGACAGTAGCACTTTGGGGATGCACATTAATTCTGGTGACTGTGTGTGTGTGTGGGGCTGCCAATATTGTTGTCACTTTGACTTAATTCACGTTAAGGCAAAATGACAACGTGAAGTAATAATCACAAGGTGAAGTGAGCCTTTCATATGGGTTGCTCTACACAGCAAAGCAACAACGCAAAGTGCCCACTTTTCATGGGCACTTCACCAGCGGAATTTAAATTCACTGCATCTCTAATTACCATCACGTTCTCTTAGGGCTGATGTATGAAACTGACAAAGTCTGGGATATCAGCGTATGCCTAGGTATCTTATTGTAACAGAGTTGATCTTTCTCATCCCTACTGTGAGCGGCCATGTCAAGGTTTGTTACTGAGCTTGAAACACGGGTTCCAGGCTGAGAATTGCGTGTCTTCCTTTTGCATGCCTCATTCCTGATGACTGGTCATCTAAGAGGTGCAGAGGGTACTTTGTTCTTAGTAACAGTTGTCGGATTGTTAAGAGATGGTTTTGGTGCAGGGGCACAGTTAGTAATCTGTAAAATGATGCAAGGCTTGGGTTTCCAATGGGCTGCAATTTTATGTTTTCCAAGGACTTCAAAGTTTCTTATCAACATGTGATCTCCAGGTTGAAGTGCCTGCTTTCACAATTCATAAATGTTTGTCAAACCTGAGATTGTGAAATTGGTTGGCCTTTCCAGCTGCTTCCTGGGTATGCTTTCTTAAGTTTTTCTTTTACGTATTTTCTGTATTTCAGGTAAATCTCAGGGAGAGCACCACCTGTGGACACACTGAAACACAGGTCAACTTAGAGTCTGGCCTCTCTCTCTCAAACGTGAAATAGTAGTATAGGAAAGGGAAAGGGGGAATTGTTTAACCAGGAAAGGCACACTAAGCAGGAACTTGTTTCCAGGTGTGACCTGGGAGCACAAGGAAGTTAAATGGCTTGCTCAGGGTCACACAGTATGTAAGTGGGAGCTGATGGGATTCAAACCCAGGTCTACAGGTTTGCAGCTCAGTGCTCTTAACCACTATGCCATACTGCCTCCTGGTAGATGGTAGTATGAGAATCTGGTGGCTTTCGTCTTGGTACAATTATAAGTGTGAACTAGAAATTGGGCTTGTTGACAGCTAATGATATTTCTTGACTGGATCCAAGGTTCCCAGTATGTTTAATAATGACTTGTTGAAGCTTTCCAGCTATATACCCACTGATATAAAGGTATGAGCATGTTGTACTAGCCCTGCTGCCTGAGGAAGTTGCAATGTGAAATGAAGCGTTAGGGTGCTTGCTAGTTGTGTGTTGCTCTACTTATTCATTACAGTGCACTTTGCACTTTGAATTAACCTTGTATCCACTGTGACCTGTTATACTCTATGTGTTTTATGTGATGAGCTCCAGCCTCCTTTATAAAGTAGGCAGTGTGAACAGTAGCATGGGAGGGCAACATACTGTGGCACTGGTCAGCTGCCATTTTTCAGCACATGTAATGGTCCAAATAAGGACTGGTGTATGTTTTAAAATTTGACCATCAAGGCATATCAATGCCATTGTGTTTATCTTCAGGGGAAATCCCACAAGGGCTACAGGGAACTCAATCTATACTACTATGTATCTGTCATAGGGATAACTGAAGCTGCTCAAACCCCACACAGTGAGTCCTTCCATAGGTACCAAGGCAGGTTTCCCATGTAGGGGCTATAGAAGGAATGGTAGATGCTGGTAACCTGGGAGTCCCTCTCTAATATGACCTTACATGGGACCAGTGTCAACTTGCAGTCCCACTAGTCCCTTTACTTCCTAGGGGAGCAGCAGGTTCAGTCCATTTGAGGGATGTTTGCACTACCAGATGTCCAGATCACTCTGTCACTGGGTTCACCTGTTGTTTCTATGGTTTTATAAGCAAACATACAGTTCCTGGATGCCTAAACCTTATAAAGGCAAATAATCCAATAGTCTAGAGGAGTCTGTCTGGGGTAATTCCATACATCCAAGCATTAGAAAGAAAGACTTAACTCTTAGTTGTAATCCAATTTTGTTGCTTTATTACTTTCACCAATGCATATTTCTTTGCTACAAACTCCCTCCACCATACTTGCCACTGCTCACTCTACTCCTCAGTATCCATCCTCCCCCTACACTCACATTGCCAGTCTCATTGTACCTCCTTCGATGTACCTCCTTCATATTTAAATACTGGTTTGGCTCCCTTCCTCATACCTCTCCTCGCTCCTTTTTCCTACTTCCCCCTCTTTCATGCACCCTCCACTCCAGGGATCATCACACTTTCTCCACTCCTTGGCCCCATCTTCAGCTGGGCAATCTGCCTTCTCCTATCAACTTCCCACACTCTGGAACCTGCCCCCCATCTCTCCACCTCCTCTGGCTCTATCAGGCACCAGTTGAATCCCCCCACCTGCTCCTGTTTCCCATCCTCCTGATGTCTCCCTGGCTTGAAGCCCCTACTGTCTATGTATCAGGCCTCTGTCTGGGACTCCTCTACCTGTGTACTGGTTTCATTTCCTCACAACCTCAGCACTATTCCCCCCACAGGGGTAGGCATGCACCCACTTAACAGGTCTCTCATCTGATACAATATTGTGCTTGCACATAGTGAGTTGCTGCTGTTTGATTTGCACTTGTACAGGCCTTCCATACTGTACAGTAAAGAAATAAATAAACAAAACCATTAATGCTTCTGAAAGCACACAAATATTCCAGTATGATAGCATTTGGGCATCTAACTGTTACTGACTGAATGGCACCCAGAGCAGGGCCATGTAAACTTTTCCGTAGTTATGTTTACTTCCTTAGGGCATGGCCACTCTTGGACCATCTGTTTTGTTTGGTCCACCCAGGTATCATAGTCTTCTTCCCCTGCAGCGGTGAGGGTGATACCAGAAAATGTCTGGAGCCTCTAATACTGTATGACTAGGCTCATACTGAGGTTTTTGGGCCTGGACCGTCTCAACCAAAGATCCTGAAGCCATTAGTACTGCATCAGGTTAGGGGGCTGGGAACCCTGGCAAGGACATGAACCCCTGCATATTCTGCATGTCTTCCTCTCTCTTGCTAGCAAGTCTCTTATTTTTTTCTTAAACTCTGAATTTTTTTGGGGGGGGCTGGGGTTACTTAGGCTCACCCTGCTCCCAGACCAATGAAGTTCCATGGCTGTCCTTTGTCTCCAGAGGAGAACATAACAGGTAACTTGGAAGAGTCAACAGTATCCCCACATTTACAGTAGTTAAGATACTTAGGGTAGGATTCTTAGATGGCATGGTGCAAGGTTAGCATCTGATTTCCAATGTAGCCTGCATCATGCTTCTGATATCTGAAGCACTGAATGCTATTTTCAAAGGTTCAGATGGCTTTGCAGTAGTTGTTGAAGTTTATGACACGAAAATGATGCATGCATCATATATTTGATGCATGCCTCATTTATGTAATGCAAGAGTCATTTGTTGTGTTGAATGCAGCATTTTCAGGATGCATGGTAGACCAGCTTTTAGGTGTTGTAACATACACTGGAATTGAAAAGCAAGGCTCCTCTTAAAATCCTGCCCTTAAACTCTAATTGATGGAGCTGAACATCTTGCCTCAGATTTTCATATCCCTAGCCTTTGTTATGTTTTCTATGATTTCGTCCAGACAATGGGTATCCATGTCCTTGAGAATCTCATGGACTAGTATACTTTTGTCAGGACCCACTAGCTCTATTTTACAACAACAGAGTAATTACTCCTGGCCCACCATGGTTGCAATAAATGGGTGGGGGGGGTACCAGTATACACAGTTATAGTCCTTACATGGGGGTGTTGCTTCACAGAAAATGTCCTTGAAATCCCAGTGGTGCCTCTAATTTGTAACCTTTCTTTCCTGCCAGGCAATTGATGAAGCCTGGTTGTCAGTCAGGAGTGGCTAATTCTTTAGGTCTTTGGGTAAATAGTGCCTACATTCAGTGTGGTACTGAGACTTGGATGTGGTGTAGTGCCTCCACCTATAGGAACCTTTTTGACAGAAGCTGTCAGGGTGCTGTCCCACTGGTAAATAAGCTGTTCCCACCCTTAGTGACAGGGACCCAAATAATATGCTCACAATCCAAATAATATGCCCACCCCTTCCCATTTAACCAATATACAGTATAACAAGTAATACAGTAAACAAATGCAGCTCAAATGATGGCAATATGAATTCAGAAATTATGGTAAAGACAGTACAACAGGACTTTATTTTGGGGCCAGGAACAGGTTCTAGGGGAAGGAAAAGGCATGGGTAGGGCAAAAAATAAACAACTGAATGGTAATGCCCACACAAAATCCTACCTTCCACCAATAGGTAGTAGATTCCCAGTGAGCATCCACACTGGGGCACCAGCAGTAGCCACAAAGTTCCAAAGTCTTTAAAGGAATATGAGGGGGAGACTGGCGTAGACAGGTTCTTAAGGGGACTAAGGGAACTGCTGGTGGACAAGGCATCTGGCCCTGATGGTGTACACCCGAGGGTCCTGAGGGAGCTGGTGGGGGTACTTGCAGCCCCACTGACAGACCTGTTTTAAACCTTGTTGGAGAAGGGGTGTGTGCTGCAGGACTGGAGGATAGCTCATGTGGTATCTTTCCCCAAGAGTGGTCCCAGGTATGAGCTGAGTAATTATAGGCCTGTTAGCCTAACCTCCGTAGTAGGAAAGTTAATGGAGACCATTCTAAAGGAAAGGCTGGTGTCCTTCCTTGAGGTGAATGGTCTCCAGGACAACAGGCAGCATGGGTTTGTCATGAGGAGATCTTGTCAAATCAACATGACAGACTTCTTCGAATGGGCTATGAGGTCATTGGCCGGGGGGGGGCAGGTGGTGGATGTCCTATACCTGGACTTCAGTAAGGCATTCAATTCAGTGCAACATGGCAGACTGATCAGCAAACTGGGGAACCTGGGAATAGGGGACAAAATTCTGGGGTGGGTCAAGAGCTGGCTAAGGCATAGGAACCAGAGACTGGTGGGGGGCTGTCCAAACCTAGGCCTGTAACCAGTGGGGTCCCACAGGACTCAGTACTCAGACCAGTGCTGCTTAACATCTTTATAGGTGACATAGCAGAGTGGGTCAAAAGTAAGATCTGTCTTTTTGCAGATGATACTAAGCTCTGTGGGAGGGTGGACACAGTGGAGGGGAGACAGGATTTAAGGGAGGATCTGGCTAAGCTAGAGAAATGGTTAGGCATCTGGCAGTTTGGTTTCAATGCTAAGAAGTGCAAGGTCATGTACCTGGGAAACAGGAACCCAAGGGCCAGTTACTGGCTGGGGGGAATACAGGTGACAGCCTCAGAGGAGGAAAAGGACCTTGGAGTGATAGTCAATTATGATATGAAACACTTGGCACAGTGCCATAAGGCAGCAGTCAAAGCAAACAAAATGCTGGGCTGCATCACCAGGGAAATTACCTCTAGGAGGGAGGAAGTCATTCTGCCAATGTACAGGTCACTATTGAGACCACACCTGGAATACTGTGTGCAGTACTGGTGGTGCCCTTACCTGAAGAAGGATATCAAACTACTGGAAGGGGGTCCAGTGGAGGGCAACCAAAATGATCCAGGGTATGAGGGACAGAACATATGAGGAGAGGCTGAAGGAGCTCAGCATGTACTCCCCGGAGGACAGAAGGGAGAGGGGGCATGATTGAAACCTTCAAGTACCTTAAGGCATTAATAGGGTTGGAACAGAGGGCATATTTAACTTAAGAAAGGAGGGTACAACAAGGGGGCATAGCCTGAAACTGGTGGGAAGTAGATTCAAGAAGGAAATGAGGAGGCACTTTTTCACTGAAAGAGTGGTGATGGGGTGGAACGAGTTGCTGGAGAAGGTAGTGATGACAACGATAGTGGCCAGTTTCAAGGGGTGGTGGGGCAGGGTGATGAAGAAAACTGAGACAGTACTAGGAAGTGGAAGGGGGAAGGAAATGGGATGGAGGTGGATGACTCCAAGAGGTGTGTATGTGTATGTGTGGGGGGGGGAGGGGGGTGCAGCTCCAAGGAACTAAATGGAGCTGCGCATTCCAGCAGACTAGATAGACCATTAATGCCTATTTCTTCTGGCAAATTCATATGTTCGTATGTTTGTACTACCTGAGAAGTTTGCAGGCCTGATAGATGCCCAAATGGTGCAGTCCCAATAGAAAATTTATAGCCGTGGATCCCAGATAAATAGTTTGCAGGACCATACTGCTGATGATCTAAAGAAAAGCTCTCTGAGGTGTAAATTCTAAGGTCATGCAGTACTAGCCCTGGTACTTTATCAAACTAATCCCTGTCTAACTGTAATTGAAGTAAGGCAGAGCCCTGATTGAGTACTCATGACACAGTACTCAGGCCTTCATTGGGCCTTGCTAATACAACTGAATCTCTATAACATACACACTAGCATTATAAAATGGATAAAAAAATGGTTATTAAAGAGCCGCTGACAAAAGCCACACAAGGTGCCTTTTTCAAAACACAACTCGACCACTGCCTTGCTGTACTGCTGTCTGAACAATTTTTTCTGCTGAATTTACTGCTCATGTGGAAATATATATATATATATATATATATTTTTTTTTTTTCTCTCCTCCTGGAATTTTCAGCTGTTTAGCCTGCTGTATTAGCTAGGCCTGACTTCTATATAGCCTATGTCTTGCACTACTGAATATTTCTATTGCTTAAACATTTTACCTTTAAACTATTGCTCTGTATATGTAGGAATTGCCTAGCAGAGTTGTAGCGATCTTCAACTGACTGCCTGACATTTATATAGCTTACTACTTGCACTACTGAATTTTTTCTGCTAATTGCCCAATATTGTAGAATAGCTAGAACTGACCACTGCCTGCTGTTTGCTCTGCCACACTTTTCCCATCACAGTTCCTTTCATTCATCCTTATTCCCCACAATGTTTCTCTGCCATCTTCTGGACCCCTGATTCCCTCTCCTGACACCCCCCTGAACCTGCACATTCTGTAAATATTGCCTGGCATTTTGGGCCATCTTCTCTACCCATTCCAGACTACCTGAGTCCTCCACCACACGCCTCCTTCCCAGCTCTCCTGGTCCCATTGAAGGGCCTCCCCCAACCTCCTGAATCAGCCTTTTGTTTGCTAAATTCCACCTGGCACCTTTGACCAGACCTCTCCAGGAACCTTTCTCTCCCACTATTTACCTACTCCTGCCTGACAGGCACCAATTGCAGGGCCCTCCCACCAATTTACTTGACCTTCGTCTCTGGCTTTTTAACTAATGGCCCACCTTTTTTTTCTGCTCTGATTTAGGCACAAGCCCAAACAAGGCTCTCCATTTCAGCTGAGTGGCCCTGGCACTACTACCTGCTGGCGGCAGGACCTCTGCATCCAGCCCGCCACCCCCTGACCAAGGAAAGCAGGTACGTTTGGTCAGCTCCTAGCTCGGAGCTGTCAGGCTTTAATCCCCGTAATTGGACTGGCTCCTGGGGACTGCGGCTGCTTCCCAATTGGATGCTGCAGATCCCCACTGAGAAAGGAAGCACACAAGGTGCTTTTTTTTAAAAACACAGCTCGGCCACTGCCTTGCTGTACTGCTCTCTGGACAATTTTTTCGCCCGCCCCATGCCCTCCTCCCTCCCTCCTTTATTAAGTACACTTCCCCAGTGATCCACGCCCCCTGAGGCCTCACACTAGTCAATTACAGTAACTGCTTAAAGGGGCTCTCCTTTCTGTAACTTCTTAAAGGGGTGATCCTCTCTTGAGCTCACTTGTCTCCTCTAGCAATTCCCCATATTCTTCATGAAGCGTAATCGGTAGGGATACCTGCCTGTTGAAGATAAATCCTTAAGACATCTGTGCGCAGGCTGTTTTCATGTATCTTGTGTACCATCGATCCCTGTCTCTTTAGCTAGTCTAACATGGAGCAGTGATCCTTGAGACTTATAGAACCTAGCTAGTGAGTCTTGGTGCAACTCGCACCCTGTTAACACATTGGGCAATCATGGCAGTCCTCTTGTGGTTTCAATTGCTTACCTGCTTATGTATGGTACCCCAGGCAGACCATTCGAGCAGAATTGGCCAACATAGAGTCATTCCTACCACTGCTAGACTGCCTTTATATTAATACATACTATAACTTATGCCACCACATGACTCCGCACCCTTCTCACTTTGTGGAATCTCCTCAGGTGGGACTGCTACCTTGTTACCAATACATGGCCCTCACCCCACCCACCCAAAACCTACACTTCTTGGTGCTGTACTGGATGGACCATAGACTACATGTCCCTAGGTCAGCACAAGGGGAAACTTTGGACTCCGGACCCCTGCACTCAAATTTATACTAGATGCAGAAATATTCGTGCTTTCAAACTACTCCTCGCTGCCCTAAGGAAAATTGTGTTACTACTACTTTTGTGTTCAGGTAATGTTGAACTCAACCCTGGTCCTACAAAAGCTCTCTCATCTCCACCCGACCTTACAAGACTTGAAGGAGTCAATTTATGCACGCAAATGTTTGCAGTCTTTTAAAAAAATTTACATCAGTCCAGGCATGGATTACTCATACCGCACCAGACGTACTTGTGCTCTCTGAATCCTGGTTTCAGGCATCCACCCCAGATAGAGAGGTTAACATCCCTAACTACCTCCTATTTAGAGCCGATAGGCAGACCAAGGAAGGCGGAGTAGTCATTTACGTCAAAAACAAATTTTCAGTGTCCATCCTAGACTCTACCTCTGTTGCAGGTGGATTTGAATGTTTGTACCTTAAAGTTGAACTTTCCCCATCAATGGCTTTCTGTGTCATAGGCTGTTACAGACCACCAGCCGCGGGGCCTCAGCTCCTGTCCCATCTGTCATCTTTTATGGGCTCTGTCCCCATTGAAACAATTATTCTAGGAGACCTTAATTATGATTTGTTGACTAAGGTCTCGTTACCCCTGAAGCAATTCTGTGACTCCCATGGGTTCACACAACTTATTACTGAGCCAACTCGCATTAACAAGAAAAACTCAGTGAACAGCACCCTATTGGATGTCCTTCTTGTAAGCAAACCATATTCCTTTTCCCATGCAGGAATTTTTTCAGCTGATGTTAGTGACCACTGCTTTATTGCTGGTATAAGAACTGACTCTAAACCCTCACCAAAATCTAAATTTTCCACTAAAAGGTCCAGGCGGAACTTCGTTCCTCTCGCATACTTCACTGAATTAAAAAACTCTTTGCGCTGGCCGAGTTTTTACCTTGCTAAATCAATGAGTAATGTCTATGACATCTTCCATGAAATTATAACCAGGCCCTAAATAACGGTGCTCCTATGGTAAAAGCACGTATAAAAGCTAGAACATGTCGTTGGTTCTCAGCGGACCTCAAGGCTGCCTTACTAAAAAGAGATCAACTCTGGAAAAAGGCTCACATATCACATGCAGACAAAGACTGGTGTCTCTTCAGGACAGCTAGAAATGCCTGCACTAAGATGGTCAGAGAGGCCAAGACCAATTTTTACCGATCTGAGCTAGATTCTGTGTCGAAATGCCCTACCAAGTTCTGGTCCACACTAAAAGAACTGACTGGTCATTCTCCAGGAAATGTGCTTCCCTCCAAAATTACTGCAAATGCTATAATCAATGACAGAAATGAGATCCTGCAGGCCTTCAACAATCATTTTGCCACTGCAGGCCTAGCATTCGATACTTGCAGTAAGCAGACTACACCCACAGATCAACACTAAGCTCCCGGAACCGAGTAACAATATCATCACCTTCTCATTCTTGACCACCTCCGTAAAGGAAGTTGAAGATCTTTTCCTAAAATTGGACACTAAAAAAAGTGCTGGGGCTGACTTCTCCGTCACATATTACTTGAAAATTGCTTATCACATCCTTGCCGCACCTATCTCTCACTTATTCAACCTGTCCCTATCGCAAGGTTCCCTCCTTCAGTTATGGAAAGTTGCTCATGTCATCTCCCTCTTTAAATCAGGGGATCCCTGTGACCTAAATAACTATAGGCCGATCTCCCTCCTCCCCATACTCTCCAAGCTCCTGGAAAAAATTGCGGATACCCAGCTAAGATCTTTCAAAGACAACTCGAACTTACTAAACCCTATGCAGTCAGGCTTCAGAGCAAAGCACAATACCATTATGGCCCTGGCAAGAGTAACTAATGACTGGCAACGGGACTTAGACAACAAAAAATTCATCTGTGCAGTTTTCCTGGATCTCAGTAAGGCCTTGACACGTCGACCACTGTTGCTCCTCTCCCTTTACAAACAATAGGCCTAGACCGAACCTCCTTGTGTTGGTTCCATGACTACCTCACTGGTAGGCAACAACAAATCAAGGCTGAAGGGAGCTTCTTCACTTAAACTGATAAAAGAGGTGTCCCCCAGAGGTCCATATTGGGACCATTTGTTTGCTATATATATCAACAGCCTGGATGTAGGCATTAAGGAAGCAAGCATTCACCTGTTTGCTGATGACACGGTGCTCTACATGAGCCGTGAATCTCCTGAAGCTGCCTGCGGCAACCTGCAAACTGACTTTAACATCCTGCAGCACCAGCTCCTCAGTAAAGACTACTACTTAACGCCAAGAAACCCAAGGCAATGCTATTATCACCAACTGGCCAGGGGACATATTCTGCCGCTGCTGGTCCATTGCCTCTATCTCCACTCATTAGGTGAACATCTTGAATACGTAGCGAAATTCAAGTATTTGGGTGTCTGGATAGACAATAAACTCTCCTTTGTGGAACATATAGAAGAACTGCTGAAAAAGCTGAGGCAGAGGCTTGGACTCTGCTTCAGAATAAATTGCCTCCTGACCACAGACGCCAAAAGACAGCTTGTCCAATCCACGTTCCTCTCACTAATTGACTATGCTGACTTCATATATGGCCAGTGCCCAGCCTTACACCTTGCTAAATTGGACGTACTGTATCATAGAGCTCTGAGATTTATAACAGGCCTCCCCTTTTCCACCCACCACTGTTCATTATATGCAGCTGTGGGTTGGCCCTCCCTTCAACACAGGCGGTATAGAAATGCAGCCCTCTGGATGCTCCGAGCCATCACCAACAAACTCCTGCAATACATTGCTGACTGTCTCCCACTAAGCCTGATTGGGAATTATGCCTTGAGAAGTCACTCGCTGGTTTCCCTGAAAGTACCTAGTGTTGGTACATGCTTTGGAAGAGCAGCCATAAGCTTTGTCCTGCCCATGCTTTGGAATAGGATACAGAATTGCTGAAACTTAGCTCCCCTGTTAGTATTGCCATGTTCAAGACCCTGTATGCCAAAACATTTGTGGAGCTCTGTAACTGTTTCCACCGTTCCTAGTTGTCCAGCTGACGTTTCCGCTCAATCTAAGTCCTTCCCATTCAAACTAAGTGTTCCCTTACCAAGATTACTCCCCCCTCCCTCAGTCCATTCTAGTCCCACCGGTACTACCGGTTCACCTCAGTCCATTCCAGTCCCACCGGTACTACGTACTCACTGCAGCACCCCCCCCATTGCCCACCCTTATGCCCTGATACCACCTGCTTAGTATCCCAGAATCTTTCTGCCAGCATCCCTGCCTCCTACACATGCACTTTTCCATATCCCAGGGACTCCTTTACAGGCTATGAACATGTTATTGATGGATAGGATTATAAAGGCATCTCTGTATGTGTTATTTACCTTTATTTCTACACTGTATATATATATTTTGTTGTATGTGTCTTGCTACTGTTGTTTTATGTATATTTTACTTGTACTCTATTCTGTACCCTCGTCCTTGTAAACTGTAGGTCCACCTTGTAAACGAGCTTGCTCAATGGTGATCACCTGGGTAAATAAAGATTTTGATTGATTGATTGATTGATAAAAAGTTTGTTTTGTGATGCACTGTTCAATCAATAGACATTAAACATCATGATGTGTGTTATTTTTTGAATGTGATTCATTTTAAATATTGATTTTTTTACCTTTTATGTTGATGGCCGTTGCAGTGTGCATGCCCATGCGATCGACTGTTGCCCCAACATGCTGCTGTGACCTGTTCAGCATGATGACGTTTAATGTGGAATGAGAAGCTTTCCCATGGCTGTCAGCATTGGATTCTCAGTGAGAAGTCCGTAGTTTGTCTTGTGTGCACAATCACTGAGCGCCGAAACAAATCCATTCAAAGCATCCAGTTATTAGTTTGCAGTGTATAGTTTGTACTGTTTCTATTTTGGCATTAGATTTAATTCAACTTTTATGCCTATTTGAAAATTTGAACTAGTTGACAGGAAAACACCGTGGGTTGACAGCTAGTTTTGACAGATGTGTCAGTGTTGTCTCTGTACCTTCCAATCATATTTTCACATGTGCATTGAATAAGTAATATAATTTGTGAAACTACATTTTGCTGGATTTAGTGTTATAATATGATGGAGAGCATATTTGTATTTCACAGAATTGACAACTCTGTAATAGTCATTGGGCCAAATAACGCTCCTTTGGCTGCATAAACGTTGCTGCTTAGGTGGGAAGTTTTATACCATTCTGGATTTGATCTGTGGTGTGTTTGAACATCTTTTGGCATATGTGTGTCAGATCTGCATATATATATATATATAATACAGCTTTGTCTTTATACCTAGCAAGTGCTTTTATTGTTAATGAACTATAAGTTTGTGTGCAATTAGCTAATACTGTACATAGATGGTGCATGTAACTATCATAGTGCTATTTATTTTTTATTCAGTTAATACTTGAAAATAAAGGTTGCTGACTTATTATTTGAAGTCCTTGCTATATTCAATAATTGCATTGTGTATTGTGGCTGTCAGCAATTGTGACAGGACACAGATTAGTCTTTGATCACATGCTAATGTCCTTGCTTTATAGCTATCCATGTGCTGAGATTATTATCCTTAAATCACTGCATTTTATTAATCTGAAGTGTGTGTAAATGAATTGATGTTTGTATGAAATATTTAAAATTAAGATTCAGTAATTAAACTGAATTTGTAGTATTTCTTGTTTTACCCAGTATATTTATTTATTTATTTAGTTTTTGTTGACCGGGTAAGTGCACTAGACAAATCCTGCCTATTTTCAGGCACAACCCGGGGGGAGGGGGATACAGATGAATACCAACTGACCTTGAACCAGATTAAGCTGTTGGTGGTATTTTTAGTGAATGAGGGAAATTTGGCCAGGACACCGGGGGAAATTCCCCAACTCTCCTGTAGGTGAATGGGCTATCAGAGTTGCTGATGGCCACTTTGGGAAAAACTTCAGTGAAGGAGGTTGGATGCTTGGTGGGAGACAAGGCCTCACCTCCCACTAAACTGCAAACTGAGGCTGTTCAGGCTGAAAGCCTGGATACAGAGTTAGAAGAAATATTTCATGAAGCTGTAAACTCTGCTGAGGAGATGGAGAAGTTAAATGAGTTAAACGGAGGAATTAATCTTCAAAACAGTAAAAATTCTGGTGTGTTATATGCTTCAAACCATGGCATTCTACAAGCAGCACCTAGCGAGGAAACCCAGCTCATATCAACTCCCAAGGTCTTTGATGTTCTGACTGCGACACTTGACTGGCCGCCGGAAAAGCCTGACAGCAGTTTCATGACTTCACCTCAGCGGGAACTCTCACAAGAAATGGGTGAGTCATCTAAACCTGTTACTAATCAATTAAACTCAGAGGAAAGCATTAACTGCTCTATTTCGGCTGGCAGTATAAACGCTGATGCAAGCATGTGCCAAAAGCCGAAGGCTTCCCACAAAAGTGATTCTGGTAAAAAAGGTGATCCTTTGATTGCAAAGGACTGTATAGACAATGTGGTTCACAAACGAACGGGTGACGGATACTCGTAATTCGAGCAAAAACCTTGTCTCACAAAAGAAGCAGGATTTGTATTTAAATTTCCAGATTACCGAGGCAAAACCTCTCAAACACTGAAACCTGTAATATATCAAGGTCCTGATGCTCAGCAAGAGGGAGTTACGGAATTTCGTTTTGATTTGCAAAATACTACATCTTCCACGAAGGAAGAAACTATGGGGGCATGCACTTCTATCCACCCTCCAATTCGCAAGGAACTTAATAAATTACAAGCAAATATGGAGGAGATGGAAAAAGAAAAAAACTCAACAGGTGTTCATGATGAAAACTGGTCATCCCAAAAAGCGCTACTAGAGGCAGGCTGGGAAAAAGCAGCCAATGGAGCCTAGTCTCCAGATCCCATGTGGGATTCTTCCTTTGATTTTCAAAATACTTCCCCTACTTGGAGACCTAAAGCATCATCCTTACAGAATACTAAAAAAAAAAGTGTTGCAGATTTCCCCCAAGAATAGGTTTTAATCCCTAACATTATAGTACCTCCTGAAAAGGTTTATGAACAGATACCTCTCCAGAGTAATGAAAAATCCTTTTCAAGCGGCAATAAAGGGGATATGGGGAAAGAAGATCCAGCAGATATTAAAAAGCCACTAATGTCAAAACTTTTCTCCCAAGCAAAATGAGAAGCAGCCCCTAGACATAATGCAGTTTGCATACGTTATAAGGGAGGTTTAGCTGAATGATCAGACAGATATTATGTAGGAAAATGTTTGATAAAAGAGTCACTACATTTTACTCCCAGAGATGTGTTTGCTTTTATAAATATTTCCAGAGAGGACAATTTTGATTTAAGTTTTAGAACATCCTATGCACTAGATTTATTCTGGGAACGTTATGGTCAAGTCAAGTTTTACCCTACATGTTCTCCCTTTTTAGTAATACCTTTGACAAAACCTTTAACTAAATATGTAACTATAATGTTCAGAAATGAGGGAGTACATGTCGAGGATATCACATATTGGCTGGAACAGAAATGTGAGGTCCTTAGTGAACCTAGGCCCATTTTAGATTTGGAGCAATTTTGGATGGGGGGCTGGAAGTATAAGGTCAAACTACGACAAACAGAAACAGGAGTGGAGCACATTCCAAATTCATTCCTATTGGGCAGGGATAGGGAGGTCTGCTTTTGTGGTGGACAGCCACGAGCATGTTACAAACGTGGATCAAAACCTCATTTATCTAGTGTTTGCGGACCAGCCTGGATGTAATAATTGCAGTGAAATTGGACATGTAACAATGCAGTGCGCAAATCTCACAAAATGTGATCTTTGTGAAGAATATAGTCATGCATTCAAAGACTGCCCCAGGGCAGCAAAAAACAAATTGTATAAGTCCTGATTTATGAATTCAGAAAGCCCAGGCAACTGCCTCTCAGCAGGAAGTAAGGCCCCAGGAGAAACCTGCTAGCCCCCAACAACAGGTTGATGAAGAAAAACCTCGGCCAGTTAACCCCCCAATATTGCAAGAAGTAGCAAGGACCTACCAGAAGAAGGTGGAAAGGTAACCAAGGAGCAAAAACCAGGGTAGTTAGTGCAGAAGAAGTGGAGCAATTTGAGCCTGTATATTACAGAGAGCCAGATAGTGTAGCAATAGTCAAGAGCCCTTTACCCCCAGAAGGTCATC
Organism: Neoceratodus forsteri; assembly: GCA_016271365.2. NCBI lineage: Eukaryota > Metazoa > Chordata > Ceratodontiformes > Ceratodontidae > Neoceratodus > Neoceratodus forsteri. Next base: position 1,238,210,610 of record CM028130.1, read on the forward strand.
TAGGCATATCAAAGTAAATTCTTCCCCCCTCCTCCTCACCTTTTGAAACCCCAAATTCATATGCAGCACTGTTCATGAACTGGAGTGATTCATAAATGGAGGTTGGGGACTCAGACTCACAAAAATCAGTTAGTGAACCTATGGAACAGCTTGCTGAAGAATATAAAGAAAAGAAAAAGAAATGGAGAAAAAAAAAAAAGGAATAATAAAGGTGAGAATGGGGATCATTAAACACTCACAGCATGTTAAATAATACAGAGAGACAGGCAATACTTCAGTACCTACTTGAAAATAATACATCCATTATTTTTTACAAGAAACATGGATGTTTGCAACAGAACAGATTGCATCTTTTAGGAGGGGCTGGCCATGGGGACCCTCATACTGGTCCTTTGGAAGGGATTGTGCTAATGGGGTGGGTATCTTGTTCAATGCATTTCACTTTTCATTACACAAATTGATTGATTTGATTCCAGGAAGGGTTCTAATACTTGATGGTAGTTGGGATTCTATAGACTACAGATTAATTAATGTATACAACCCCCAAACAAAGGCACTCAGAATCGAATGTATGAAAGCAATTCAACCTTATCTAGTTACTTCAAATAGGATTTTATGGGGAGGGGATTTTAATTGCAGCTTAAAAATAAAAGGTCAAAGCTCAAAAAAAAAATATTGTGATTCAAATTCTCTTGATTCCATTACAAAACAAGCAGGTTTAACAAATTGTCTTAAATGCCTAACATCAGGACCTGAATTTACATTCACAAAAGGATCTGTGCATTCTACAATAGACTACATGTTTATCTCCCCTTCAATTTCTAAAGGACATTTTAACATTATTCCAGTAGAGTTTTCGGCCCATTTATTGTTATTATACACATTTGGGAACCTTCAAACTTTTATACATAGGAAAATTAGATGGAAATTAAATACTTCTACCCTTTCAAACAGCATTGTATTACATACAATTAAAGGCATATTACAGGCCCAGATTTCAGTAGCCTTCTTATATTTCTGACCTTGGAACTTGGTGGGATGAAACAAAATCAGAATTAAGTCTCTGGTTTAAAAAATATGGTTCTCGACAACAAAATCATAGTTTTTTTTCTTACCTTAAACTTCAAAAACAATTGCAGCAGATTATGACACTTGCTAATGTGTCTAAGCATGATTATATAGAGCAAATAGAAACCCTCAAACACAAGATGAAACTGTATCAATATGATAGAACTAAAACCCTCCAAGCTTTAATTACTAACCATACCCAAAAATCTGTGATAGGGGACGCCTTTGAAGTTTGCAGAATAATAAAAGAATCAACATCAATGGAATTTTTAAATTCAATGGGAAATAGGGTGGAAAATGAAATAGAAATGAGTGGAATTATAGAACAACATTTTCAATCCCTATATCCAGTCTCCCCTGTTGAGGAAAAGAAAGTTAGTCAATTCTTAGGCCCCCCCCAAATACTTCATCAAAAGAAGCAATGGTTCCACAAGAACCATTTACTATAGCAGAAATGGAAGCAGTTATAAAAAACTTGAGAGAAGGAGTTTCTCCAGGAATAGATGGACTTCCTAATAAATTTTATAAAACCTTTAGAACTGAATTAGTACAATGTTTATACCTGGTATTCCAATATTTTATGCTAAAGAATGAGGTAACAAGATATTTTTCAGATGGTTTAATAATCCATATCTATAAAGCAGGAGATAAGGGTGATATTAGGAATTGGAGGCCTATTACACTCTTGAACTCAGATTACAAAATATTTGCCACATTAATAAATAACAGACTGAAGTCATATGCAAATAACATTATTTCACCTTGTCAATATTGTGGTTTACAAGACAGAAGAATTCAACCCCCCATTATAATAAGGGATACTATTGAACATTTGTCCCTGGAAGGTAAAACAGGATATTTGATTTCAGTCGATTTAGAAAAGGCCTTTGACAGAGTTGATCATACCTTTTTGTTAACGATATTAAGATTTTTTGGGATCCCCCATCAGATTGTGTCAATGATAAAAACATTATACACTTCTGCTAGGGTATTTCCTTTTATCAAAGGGGTACTAACTAATGGTATAAAATTATAAACAGGAGTTCGACAGGGTTGCCCTTTAAGCCCGCTCTTATATATATTCTCATTGGAACCACTCATTCAATTGCTATCCCGAGAACCTAAGTGGATTGGAATAGGGGGCCAAAGGGAAATTTTCAGGTACATATCCAAGCTTATGCAGATGATGTCTGCTTATTTTTTCAAGATTACAAACAAATTAGGGCATGTCTTACAGAATTTAGTCGATATGCAGAAGTTTCCAATGCTAAGATCAATATGGCAAAATCAAGAGGTTTGATTTTAGGAGCCGGTAAACACCCCCCCCCCCGTCCAGCTATAACAATATTTCAATCTCATCAGAACCCCTAACCATATTAGACATTCAGTTTGGACCTCAAAATCTACCAGAAGAAGACTGGGACCAAGTGTTAAAAAAAATTGAATTTAAAATAGGTAGATGGAGACAGTATACATTTTCGAAGCTTAAAAGAATACATATCATAAAACAATTTGTTGTACCCTGTCTGCAATATGTAGCTATGCTGTTCCCCTTACCTTCCCAATATGAGACAAGATTATATAGCTATGTTTTTCAGATGTTCTGGGGTAATAGATTAAATCCTGTAAAACAATACTATACTTATTTAGATGTGAAAAAGGTGGATTAGGTATGCTGGATCCAATTATCTTTTTCCATGCCCTGTTTTTTACCCAAACAATAAAAAAACTGCTCAGGCAACCCAATAGTAGAGAAGGCATGTGGATGGGGAAAGTACTGGGTCACTATTTTTCAGCTTGGCAAATCATGGCTCCAAAACTGAACCCTCATATACACATCCCAGCATTTTTTCAATCTGCTGCTCAAAAATTGTATAAATGGCACGTCTAAATGTCAAATTAACACAAACACGGTGAAAACATTATATAAAGACATCATGTGTAAAATCTGTCCTCAAGAGCCAAGCTTTAAAAACTGCCCTACTGCCCCAAACTCATACATTCTAGCTGAACTAAACAATAAAAGACTTCCATCTCACATGTGGGAAACACAATGGTTGATAATGTATGGGAGACTAAATGTAAGGGGAACAGCTAAACATAAAGCTAAAGAGGAACAAAACTGTCCATTTCTGAAGTGTAGAAATCAAGAAGAAACAATGGAACATTTTTTACTAGAATGTACAAATGTGAAGGAAATATGGAAATTTCTAGCACAAAAATGGAAGTTACAATGGATAAAGAATATAAATTACGACATCTTGGTATTAAGTATTTATCCCCCCTAGTTTGGGATCTTTTCATCAAGATACATTAAAAGTTTTCTTTGGATGTTTAAAATTTTGTTTATGGCAAATAAGATGCCAATGGGTAATTTATCAGAAAAAAAACATCATGTGAAGGTTATTGCCAATTAGTTATAAATGAATTACAAAAAGTATATAATAACGATAAGCAACAGTCTAATTCAAAAAAAGTGACAGCCTGGTGGAAAGGTTTTTCTCATATAATTAAGTACAAATGATCTTGTCTGAAAATATAAAAAAGAAAAACAAAGAAAAAAGATAATCAATTATTATAGAAGTGAAAATTATTTGTTAATTTGAAGTTTTCATAACTTTATGCCTATGTCTTATGTATATGGTATTATTTTTCTTGTATCTTTTCAAATGTTTATTAATAATAAAACAACCCCTACTCTTTTTGATATGTGCCATGGGATCTTTAACATCCACCTGAACTACCACCAATTCAGGCAGATGGGACCTCGGTTTAATGTCTCATCCGAAAGACAGCACCTCAGAAGTGCAGCACCCCTCTCATGCTGCACTACAGTGTCAGTACAGGGATATTAACCCAAGTGCCAGATATAGGAACTGAACCCACAGCTCTCTGATCTCCCAGCCTCAGAGGGGAGTATGCTACCTACTGAGCCACTGACACTGCTATATACTACATATGCTTTTGCAATTGTTGTGTCTGAATATTTCATGTGATTGCACAGTACATTTATTGTGTGCTTTTTGTGTGTACAGTACCATTACTTCAAATACACCATATTGCTATACATAGTTTTGTTTCTTCTTTTTTATGCATTAATTACTGTGACTTGTTGTTCAGAGAGTGATTATGTATTGTTAAATGGTGATGTGGAGAAACTGCTTCTTAGAAACTCAGTAACATTTTCTGTATATTTGCTGTAGTTTGTTGTGTGGTAGTGTTATAAATTCAATTTATGCAAAATGGTAAATCAATGTGTAGCATATGGGTGCTGCAACACACATAGAGAAGGTGTCAGTATGCACACATTTCCTTGTGACCCAACTACGCGTAAGCAATGGGATCAAACTGTGCGTCGTACTCATCTGGACTGGAAGGGCACATCTGATACTAGCCATTTATGCAGTGCGCACGTCACTGAAGATGCCTATACTGAGTATATTCTCTAAAAGAAGTTTGGCCTTAATACCAAATGAGTTTGTCCCCGTCTCAAGCTGGATTCACTTCCAACAATTTTTAAGAAGCCAGCAACCCCAGGGAGTCTTGGAGCTAAACCAAAGCATCCACGAATATCTACTGCTGTATCCAAACGTGAACGTAGAGAGGTATGTAATAAACATGAAAGTGTTATTTATTCATTCATAAATGTCTCATTTCCCACTATCCAAAAAGTGAAACACATTCATATTTCACATTACGGGCATTGTGCTTTGATTATGGTTAACCTTGGACTTGTTTCTACAAATTTTGATATCCCATCTGTATGAATGCACTAAGGTGCTGATTCTGAAAGGCACTGCGCAAGTTGAGTCATAGTTGACTTGCATAAAATGTCGATTCACCGAGGATCAGGCCAGGTCCCTGCCACTAATTCCTGTGAGCTGCAGCAACCCAATCGGTGTGGGAAAAAAGGATGGCATTTGTGAGTATGGTGCTGATAGTGTTACGCAATTCCCACTAATAGTGCACACAGTTCCCCCATCCCAAGATTGCAGTTATGTTAATAAACACTACCCCCAACGCCCGATCCCCACAAATGTTCTGAAGCCCCCCAAGACATGAAGAACTAATTCCTGCTATGCTATGCCCCCTTCCCTCACAAACCATGATTGTCAGACTTTAATACTTCAGTACGTTTGATATTTACTTTTGCCCTGGTGTTCTATTGGCACCCCATCCAGCAGTGCCAGACCACCCAGCCACACCCCTTATACATACCCAGTCATCGAGTGGAACAGCACACAGCAGCTATCATTCACTGAGCATCTACTATTTGTAGCATGCAGTCATACATAGCTCGGTTGGCAGTTTGCTGTGAAAAATTAAGACATAGTAAAGGGAGGGAATATTAAAAGGAAGAAGAAGAAACAAAGGTGAGGGAATGGGTAAAAGGGGCCCAGATTGGGGAAAGTAAAGAGTTTAAGAGCTAATTACGAATACACCAATTTTACTATACATAATATTGTTCTCTTAAATGGCATGTCAGTGCTGGAATGTGGTGGGACTGTGTAAAAAAATTCATACAAATGCTTCTGTTTTTATTTTGTTCATTAACCACCCCTAAAATAATAACATCTTGGCTCAATTTTATCATCACAGTAAGATACTCCAGGGTGTACATTGTGGTGTGGTAATGGCATTTATCATGTGGTTGAAGGGAAGGAACTCGGAGGTGCCTCATGACACACCAGAGGTGTGCCGTTATCCAACCACAACACATACTTGGGCATGTCTTACTGTTTAATTGTTTTTTCTGTTTGTTACGACAGTGTTCACTATGTTATATAAAATGAAATACATAAAATAAACATATGGATAGCCACATCAAAATCATAATGAGATACTCTGGTATCTGCGTCATCCCTGAATAATGTCACAACAAGTGCTGTAGAAGCACTCGGCCTGCGGCCTTATGCATCAACCCATCCAAAGTGTGTCAGTAATCAGCGGCGACGCACACACTGGCATGCTGTATTTCTGAAATGTTGACCTTTTTCACAGCACAACGCACATTCTATAATGACTTATTGGTTCTCTGCCACATTGGTGATAATGTATGTGTAGTAATATTCCGTAAACAACATTGATATATGTATTATTTTCATTTTATTTTCCACAGTTAGTTGAACAACTGTTGAAGAACAATGTATCACACAGCTTATTGGACATTCCATTTGATGATGAAATAATACTGACAAATTCTGCATGTGTCAATAACTCTGTGGAGACTCAAACTGTGAAAGTGGAAACCAAAGATTGCAGTGTGCAAGTAGTCAGTAAACAGCTGCGGTGCATGACATCAAAGTCTACTCAGACTACACAATCTTCCCAGTCTGCAGGTATTAATTGTTTGCACGTATGATAAAAGAAGGTGGTTGTTACACTTATGATGTATGCATTGAGTAGTGCAGTGCATAAACTTTTTAAAGACTGAAATAAGTAAGATGTCACCCATGACAGTGGGTGCTATTATTGGCAGTTATAAAATGGGTGTACAAAATTCTGAATTGTGATTTGCCATGAGCTACTGTCAACCATACTGTTCTCACAACACAACAGACCAGCAGAAATTATTATGGTTAACAAAAGAAAACAAATTGACTAAAAAGTACCATCCCGGTGTCACTGAGGATTGAGATACCGGATGTCACACCTCACACCATGCGGGCGTCCCGTGTTCATGTCCTTGGCACCGGTTGCTGTTCATGCCGACCATGGGGTGGTGGTGTTGGTTCAGGCAATTTTTGACCTGGCAGCTCTCCTCCGGGGGAAGGGTTAGAGAACCTCCTCAGTGCTTTTCTGCCTCCTGGTGGAAGCTGACTGGCTGCACCACCATGCAAGAGGAGACGGGGCAGTAATCATTGATTGATATATAAAAACTTCCAGAACTATATCAAAATAAGTGGCCCGGTGGTGCAGAGACAGCGCAGTGGCGCAGATAGTTGAGGCGCCAGATGCCTTACCTTGTGATACGTCTGCGACCAGGGTTGGGGAATAACCTTGTGTCGTGGGGGTGTCATCGTGGGGGGGATGGAGCACAATCGAGCATGCCGATGCATCTTTCCTCTGCTGATGGTGGTGAGGTGGGTTGGTGCCCCTGTAACTCTGCTGTCTCAGGGTGGAGGTCCTGTGTGTAGCGTGAGGCATAGATGGTGCAGCAAAATGTTACAGGAGGTGGAAGTCGCTGAGCTGTCTGGCGTACTGCATGTGTGCTTCCACACACTTACACAGCCATGTGCTGGGGCCTTGGGTGGGGGGTAAGTGGAGAAAACATACGCAAAAATATATACCTATATGTCCCCGTCACCAAGTTGATGAGGGGAGGCTACGGGGACCAAACAGCTAAATAAATAATTGTATTGCAATAAAATTTGGGTGTGTGGATTTCATTCCACTAGTGGAATAATGCAGAGATGTGAAATCTTCAATTCCATGATAAACAATCACACAATGTCATTAGTGTGAAGAAAGACATATGATTGACAGGTTATATAACATCTGTGTAGAGACTGAATGTAATTATTTATCGACATTTTCATAGATTACTTTTGATTTTGAATATTTTGTTTGTTTGTTTGTTTTAAGTTGCCAATGTGCATATTTTATATAAACAAGACATGGCAGGGTGTTGATAGTACTGAGATCACCTCACACCCATTTGCATTACTGCTTTGAGTGTGCTGGCATCTCAGTACTAACAATACTCAGCCATGTCTTACTTCTTACATCTAGTGCTGTCAGTCACTGCACTGAGTCACAGAATGTGGTTAGACTATAACATGGTACATTTATAAATTCCTTTAAAAAGTTTTCTTGAAATCAACATTTGCAGATATTATGAAAATGGTGTTATGCCTCACAGTTTACATAGCGACAGTTAAACTACAGTTTTTATGTAACTGTACAATTCAGTGATTTTTTTTTTTGTCAATTCAATTACTAGGCACACAAATGGTGAAGATCACTAGAGATTTTGGTGTACAGTGTGACCTGCTACTTCTTCCACAAGACTTCATAATGCCTTCACCAATAAAACCGCAGGAAGTGCTGTCATACAATAGTGATCTTGATAACTCTGAAGATGAAAAGGAAGGCAAAGATGACTCTTCGTATGTGCCTTGATCATCAGATAACTGTGATTCTGATGATGACTTAACATCTGAAATAGTTCCTGACACTCAGGAAGATGATTTGATCAAATGTAGGAAGTATATAGTATTCAAGAGCTCATTGGATCAGTTGCTAACATGGTATAATTGTCCTTACTGTGGGGAGCCCGTCAGTCATCATCGCAGTAAATTGCGTGGCTTGATGATAACCATATTGATTGACTGCACTGTGTGCTCAAAGGTACCAATGTGGAACAGCCAGCCATACTGTGGTCTGGTCCCTGCAGGTAACGTCTTGCTGTCGGCATCAATACTGTTTTCTGGAGCAACAGTATCTAGAATAACTATACTTTTCGACATTAAAGGCATATGTTGTTACAGTGTAAGAACATTCTTCTGTCATCAGTCCAATCTTCTACTTCCTGCTGTCAACAGTATATGGAAAGAATGTCAGGACTGGCTGATTGCTTGCCTACAAGCAGAAGGACGTGGTTTGGTCTGCGGCGGGGATTGAAGAGCAGATAGTCCAGGCCATTCGGCAAAATACAGGACATACTCTCTGATGGAGTTGGAAAAGGGTGTTATATTGGATGTCAAGCTGGCGCAGGTAATGAATTCCTTACTATTTATTACATAAACAATAACACACTCCATGATGTGCAGTTACTTAAGGGATATACCATGACCAGGTGTGGGTGATGAGTGGATTTACCCATGCCTGGTGTGGTTTACTCGGCGCGGCTGGTGGGCAAACCACACCAGGCATGGGTAAATTTTGCCATTACCCACACCTGGTAGTGGTTTATGTGAACAATAAGATACAACAGTGTGTGCATGTATTATATATTACCACACGCTCAGTGGCATACTGACTCATGATGTCACAATACCAGTGCCTTCATCCCCTGGAAGTGCGGTGATATCTGTTACATGGAAACCTATTGGGTGTATTAATGTGCATTTGAAATGGGTTACCTTTTTTAATACTGTTTATTGATCAGTGTTCACAGAACAAAATTGGGGACTGCTACCATCATGGGCTGGGAGGGTGGGTAAGGAGGAGAAGAGGCAACAGATGGAAGAATTGAGGGGTAGAGTAATACAGGACTGAGGGCACTAAGGTAGACAAGGGTGTTTTTGTCAAGGTGAAGAGAGGCGATCTTTCCCGTCTACAGGTCATTTGTAAGGCCGCACTTGAAGTATTGTGTGCAGTTTTGGAGGCCATATCTAAAGCGAGATATCAGGCTACTGGAGGGGATGTAGATGAGGGCAACAAAGATGATATGTGGCATGAAAGGAAGAGGCTATGAGAGCAGGCTGGGAGACCTGAATATGTACACCTTGGAGGATAGAAGGGACAGGGGGGACATGACAGAGACATTGAAGTACCTGAGAGGAATCAATAAGGATGGGGCAGATGGGGTCTTTAAGCTAAGAAGGGGGAGGGACATCAGGGGGCACAGGTGAAGAATAGAGGGGGGAAGATTTCAGGGGGAAATGAGGAGACACTATTTCACGGAGAGGGTGTTAGCTAAATGAAATGCACTACCAGAAGGGGTGGTATCATGTAAATATGTGAGCAGCTTTAAAAGGGCATGGGGCAGGGAACAGGGGAGAGTGAGGGTGACTGAGGTGCTGGGTGGCAGTGGGATGACAAAGGGGAATGGGGTGGGGCAGCTGCAAACTAGGGGTGCTAGCTGCACACTCAAGCAGACTTAGATAGACCAGGTAGTCTGTTTCTGCTGCCACATTTGTAACCTTATCACAGCATAGCAGATGTAGAACAGGCAGCATGGTATCCAGTGATAATACTGTCCAAATATGGGTGCCTGTCCAAATGGCAACTCCATATTCAGTGCTGTTGGGAAGTGATACCTGCAGGGGTAGTGACTACTTGTACTGCGATGGTAGGGGAAGGTACCCAGAACAGGGGATTGGAGAGGGGAAGTGGAGGGAAAGGCAAGAGGGTTATTGGGAAGCACTGTGTCTGCTGCTGCTGAGCTAGCCATGTGGTATGCTGGTGAGGGAGGCCGGCTGTGGCACAGTAGGTACGTGGTTCAGGGATGGGGACCACAGAGTGTAAATTGTGCCGCTGCTTGCATCTCCTGGAATTCATATTTTTTACGTGGCTCAAATTTGTGCCCCCTCCTCAACATGCTCCACCCCCAGAGTTGGCCCCAGCACGCTCCAGAACACAGGCTGCCGTCATAGGGTGATGTAAGGCGTCCAGTACCTCAGCCCTTGACGTCTCCAGGACAGCACACCATCACAAGTCTGCCTGTATATGAATATATTACATGGTATATTTCCTGAACTGTGTAAGCAGTTCATCACATACTCAACGTGAAACTCTCTCTCTCTCTTTCTATGTCAGCTGTAGTCTCTGTTGGTCCCTCTCCTCATTATGTCCCTGCTGCAGCATTGTCTGATGCCTGCTGATGATTTGCCCCACCCCTTATGTCACTACTGCATGAGATCAACTTGGCATGCATGCACGTGGTTGGTTTTCCATATAAAATTAAGTCTGAAGTATTTTTTAAATATCATTTACACAGAGCAATGAATGCAGAGGAAGCACAAATATGGAGCTTGAAGGTCTCAAGCATACCGTTTCATCTCTGAACGAATAGGGACTGGAGTTGGAGGAGCTAATAACAGACAGGCATCTGCAGGTTGCAAAGTGGGTCGGAAAGAATATGGAGGGAACAAATCACCTATATGACGTGTGGTATGTTGCCAGAGGTAATCTTGTTTTACCTTTTCCTTTGTAACGCTCCTTATTCTGGACATCATGTATCTAATTGTTAGTAAACTAGCAGGTATAATAGTTAGTGCCTAAAGTTTTATCAATGGTAAGTATGCCCCTGTAGACCAACAGTTTGCATGCCGATTGTAAAAAGCTGTTGATTTATTTGCTTTTTACAAGCTATTGTACCTCAAAATGGTTCCGATCATGGAGTAAGCCATTCCGAGTGTGCCCATCATTAGGGCGCCAGGATTTTAATGTTTCAGCCAGGTTTTATGTGGGACTATATCCCCCCATCACCTCCCCATGTGGGGGGGCTGCACTACCCATGCCCACACTAAGTATATATTCTAACTTTAGGGTGGCGTACCTCGGGGACAGGGTGAGGAATTCTGAATATTGGCACCCTAATGATGGGCGCACCTGGAACGGTACACAGACTGCTGTAAGGGCTTCACAATCCACCTGTGGAATGCATTAATGGCCAGATACACCCATGATATGTCATGGTTTAAAGCGAACAGATAGAATGCAATGAATAACAAATAGGCCAAACAAATTCTATCTTCATAGTTTAATAGACAGTGTAGGCTGCTGATAGCATGGCAAATAATATTATCAGTGTGTTTCAGTACAGTAGCTGCTTTTTGTTGTTTTTACAGGGTTTCTTGTGGATTTTGCTTGGTAGAAGGCTATTCCTTTTCTTTCTTGCTACTTCTAAGGGGCTAGCAGGGTATTGTTTTTGGGGCTGTTGGAAGTTTGAAAACTGATTTGTTGGCTGTAAGTGGGCTCATTTGTTGGATGTTTCACTGTGTAACAGGCTGCACTGGTGGAGGCCTATTTCTTCTGATTTAAAACCTATTTGGTGAGATTTGCTTGGGGCTGGTTATTGGAATTGGAGATCTATATCTGTTAATTTCAAGCCTATTTTGATGTGTTGTTAGTGAAGTGGATTGAATTGGAGACCTGTTTCCTTTGGTAGCAAACGTATTTTGGGGGCTTTGAGTTGAATTTTTATTCCTTTTTGCTGACTTCACTAGCTGTAAAGGTTAGTGCATAGTGGGGGAAGGGTGTTAATGGTATGGCCAGGTCTCACTCAGCTAATTGACTGGAGGCAGAGCTGAATCAGGTTTGTGGTGTTAGTTGCTTTGGCTTCTCAGAAGGAACTAGAAGGGAGCAGGATCAGATGTGTTTCAGTACAGTAGCTGCTTCTTGTTGTTTTTACAGGGTTTCTTGTGGGTTTTACTTGGTAGAAGGTTATTTCTTTTCTTTTCTTTCTTACTACTTCTAAGGGGCTAGCAGGGTATTGTTTTTGGGGCTGTTGGACGTTTGAAAACTGATTTGTTGGCTGTAAGTGGGCTCATTTGTTGGATGTTTCACTGTGCAACAGGCTGCACTGGTGGAGGCCTATTTCTTCTGATGTAAAACCTATTTGGTGGGATTTGCTTGGGGCTGTTTCTTTGGTTGCAGGGCCTGGAGGGGCAGACACAGGTCTGATACACTCTCTCGAGAGTCGGGTGTAGTCCCTAATCCCATCCTCCCCTCCCTCCCAGAGCTCTGCTTATTTATAGGGGAACACCTGCCCTGCAATTGGAGGAAAAGGCTGCAGGTGCAGCTCTTGTAGTTCTAGCCACTGGGGGTTGGATTTAAAGGCTGGGAGAGAGGAGCTTAGGGAGTTGTTCACTTCCCTTATAAGTATACTGTGTTCTACTGCACCTAGTAACAGGGTTACCGGTTTACTGTGGGACTGTAGCTAGGATTAGTGGGTGACCTAATTAGTCAGTAGGGGTGTATCTTTGACTAGTGGGGAACGGTGGCTCACCCAAGGAAACCTACTTGGAGGGGGATGGGACCACATGTCATTAGGGCCAGCATCTTTGAGAAGGTGCTGGGGTGCACAGGGTGTGGGGCAGCCATGATACTGGACTGGGCTTGGAAGTTCGGTGGTTGCCCAGTGTGCTACCAGCTGGCACAACTTAGGGAGGAGGTTGCAGGGATTAGGAGACAGCTGGGGAAGGGGAGGTATGGTTGGGGAAGAGGGCAGGGGATCTCCCATGGGGTTGCACCAAGCACTAGGGGCGGGGCATAGGGAAAGAAGTGCAGGAGAATACTCTGGGGTCACATAGGGACCCTGGCAGAGGGGGCCCAAAAGGAGGACACTACCAAGGAAGCAGGCAGGTAACTGGGGACTCTCATAAGCCGGGGCCAGAGGGATAACATTCTCAGGGAAGTAGGCAGATGGCTGGGGATGGACAGAAGGAAACAAGGTGGGGAGGTGGATCAGACCTTATGTTCAGTAACCGCTTCAATTCTCTTCTTCTGCCTGAGGATAGGGGGGTGATGTAGCCACTACAGGGGTGGTTAGAGATGGAAAGGAGTGGGGGCAGGAGGGGGGGGCTGGACAGCGGAGGAACAGGGGGGAACCTGGAATGCAGGAAAATGGGGGGAGCAGTGGATCAGAGCAGGAGGGGCAGGGGGAAGAGGGAGGAAAGTGCAAGGAGAAGGACCAGTTGGGAGGAAAGGGCAAGGAGAAGGACCAGAAGTACAAGATGGATACAGTAAAGGGAGCTGAGGGTTTAGGCTAGGGGAGCACAACAAGCAAGGAGGGACTGAATGGAGACAGGAAGGAAGGGAGGACGAGCCAGGCTAGTTTAGCGGATGGGAGAGAAGGATCAGTCATGAGCAGTGAGGGGGGGAGTTAGCGAGGCACAGAAGGATACTCGGGAGGAGAAGAAGCATAGGATTGGAGAGGAAGAGGTGGCCAGGGTAAATGAGGGGGTGGTATGTGGCACCCAGATAGGGGGAGAAACAAGGAGCCAACTGGGTGGAGGGGCCAGTAGAAAGGATGAGGGATATGGAAGGGGGGAAATGGAGGAAAAGGAGCAGTCAGAGTGCTCCTGTTGAGGATTCTTATCAAGGGTATCAAATGGGATCGGGAGGAAGCCTGGCCAGTTAGAACAAATGCTTCCCTGGACTAATGGTGCACAAGGCCAAGCACGAGGTATATCAGCTGGCAAAGTATTGTGGGGGTTCCCCGGACATACTGGTCCACCTGGGTACAAATGACATTGAGGGAAATAGCGAACTAGAGATACAGGCAAGGTTCAGGGAGCTTGCCAGGGTCTGTCATGACATAGGGTGCACAATTTCCTTCTCGGAAATCCTGCCGGTGCCAAGGGCTAGTGGGGAACACAAAACGAAGATTAGAGAGATAAACCAGTGGCTCAGGGAGTGGTGTGAGGCCAGAGGGTATGGGTTGATGGGGGATTGGGGGGAGATCTGGAAGGATAAGGAGCTGTATGCTAGTGATAGGTTCCATCTCAATTTGGAGGGAAGGGGAATCCTTAAGTTGAAAATAGAGGGGTTCATTGGTGAAAAGTGGGGTTTAAACTTGTGAAGGGGGGAGGGATGGGAGAAAAGGCTGTCGAGAGGGGTCCAGTAAAGGAGGGACTCTGTCTTCACCCCCCCGGGGAGCTGGAGAAATGTGGGAAAAGGCCGACTGGTAAAGTGCAGACCAGGGGAAAACTGAATCCCCATGGGAACACGAGCAGGAGAAATGGAAGTATAGGGAAAGGGTGGAAGGTAGTCCTGCTAAATGTCAGAAGCTTGGGCAATAAAATGCCTGAGCTCCAGGAGATGCTAACTGAGGGAGCTGTGAATGTGGCAGCAGTCACTGAGACCTGGGCCTCCGAAGGACACGACTGGGACCTGAACCTGGAGGGTTACACTATGTTCAGAAAGGACAGGGGGGAGGGCAGGGGAGGATAGGTAGCAATAATAGTCAAAAACTGCATTGGCATAGGGGGAGTAGAGGAAGTGGAGGGAACCATGGAGGCGATTTGGGTCACCTTGATAACAAGGGGCAAGACAGTAAAAATAGGAGTGGTGTATAGACCCCTTGTGCTGGCGGAGGAGCTGGAGGAGAGTCTGGTGGCAGATGTTGGGAGACACTGCAGATTGGACAGGGGAAGGGTGGTGGTGTTGGGGGACTTAAACATGCCAGGAACAGACCGGGAGACTATGACATCCTCGGTGGCCAGGGAACAGAGGTTGTTGGATGTCTTTCAAGATGAATTCCTAACTCAGCAGGTGGGGGAACCGACCAGGGAGGTGCGGGCACTGGATGTGGTCCTGGCAGACAGTGACCAGATTGGGGATCTGGAGGTAAGGGACCCGTTGGCGGGGAGTGACCATGCCATGGTCTGGTTCTGCCTGGATCTAGGAGGGGTAGAAGGCTGCACAAAGATGGAGGTAACTGACTTCAGGGGGGCGGATTTTAAGGAAATGGGAAGGATCCTTAAGGAGCATTTGGATGTGATTGGGTCAGACATGGACGCTGACAATAGGTGAGAAATAATCAGGAGGGGTGCAGGATGCTACCAGCACCTGTGCAGAGCAAGATATGAAAATCTTGGTGGGGCCAAAACCCTGCTGGTGGACCAGGAGGTCCAGGAGGTGGTGTGGGGAAAGAAGGCAGCCTATAAGCAATTCATGTGCTCAAGGAGTGAAAGGGATCGAGGGAGTACGAGCTGATGGCTAGAAGGGCCACTAGGGTGGTGAGGGCGGCTAAGGCAAGGAAGGAGAAAATCCTGGCCAGGGAAATTAGGAGAGGGAACAAGGGGTTCTTTAGATACATTGGGGAAAAACAAAGGGTGAAGGGGCAGATTAGCAGGATTAAAACAGGGGAGAGATGGACACAAGACCCGGGGGAGCAGGCTGAGGTACTAAATTAGTACTTCACCTCAGTTTTCACCAAGGAAAATGGGGGGGGCTGCATCATACATGGGAGAAGACAGTGATACTGAGGAGGGGGGGACCCTTACTGATCGGCAGGTCTGGGGAGAGGGGGAGGCATCACTGGTAGGAGGGGGGAAGGATAAGCAGGGAGAAGAGGTAGCGGATGTGGAAATCACAGCAGAGAGAGTGACGGAAGCCCTCAGGTCCCTTAAGACGGAGAAAGCACCGGGGCTGGATAAATTACATCCCAGAGTGCCGAAGGAACTTGTGGATGTCTTGGTGAAACCCCTGGCGGAGCTTTTCACCATCTCTCTGAGGACAGGGTGGGTGCCCCAGGACTGGAAGGTGGTGCATATAGTGCCTATCCACAAAGGGGGGATCAAGGGAGGTGGCAGGGAACTACAGGCCTGCCAGCCTGACATCAGTGGTGGGCAAGGTGATGGAGGGCATTGTCAAGGAGAGGCTGGGGGGGACCTGGAAAAGTCAGGGTGCCTGGACGATAGACAGCATGGATTCATCCCAGGGAAATCATGTCAGACAAACCTTGTGGAGTTCTATGACTGGGTGACGAGTGCCATGGACCTGGGTAGACCAGTGGATGTCCTCTTTCTAGACTTCAGCAAGGCATTTGACTCTGTTCCTCACGACAGCCTGTTGGATAAGCTGGGAGAATGGGGGTGGGGAACCAGATGATCAGATGGATAGACAATTGGCTCCAGGACCGCTGGTGGGATAGTCTCATCCCCAAGAACGGTCATTAGTGGGGTCCCAAAGGGGATCAGTCCTTGGGCCCCTCTTGTTCAATGCCTACGTCTCTGACGTAAGGACAGGTATCAGGACTGAGATGAGTCTCTTTGCGGATGACTCAAAACTGGGGGCGGTGGTGGATGGGGAGAAGGGGAGGGTGGCCCTACAGGGGGACCTGGAGGCTCTGGAAAGATGGCCTAGAAAGTGGAAGCTGAGGTTCAATGCAGGGAAATGCAAGGTACTGCACCTGGGGGCCAGAAACCTGGGCCAAGTGTACACCTTGGGGGTGGAAATGCTACAAGTCTCGATGGCTGAGAGGGACCTGGGGGTGGTGGTGGATGTCAAGATGAACAACTCGGAGACTTGTAGGAGGGCAGCAGCCAAGGTCAACAGGATGCTGGGATGCATCGCTAGGGGGATCACCTCCAGAAGGAGGGAAGTGATACTCCCTCTGTATAACTGCTTGGTGAGGCCACACCTTGAGTACTGCATGCAGTTTTGGAGGCCATACTTAGAGGGACATTAAACTCCTGGAAAGGGTCCAGAGGAGGGCAACCAAAATGATTTGGGGCTTGGGGGACAGGACCTATGGGGAGAGGCTCGAAGAGCTAAATATGTACACATTGGAAGAGAGAAGGGACCAGGGCGACATGATAGAGGTCTTCAGGTACATGAAGGGGGTAATTAGGGGAGGAGCAGTCAGGATGCTTCGAAGTAAGGAGGAGGGGTCAACTAGAGGGCATGCGTGGAAGCTGGAGGGGGGAAGATTCAGGGAGAAAGGAGGAGGCTACTTCACTGAGAGGGTGGTGGAGCCATGGAATGCGCTGCCCAGGGGGCTGATGGAGGCAGAGACGGTGGAGGGGTTCAAGAGAGGTTGGGACAGGTACAGGGGAAGGGTTCTGGAAGCAAAATCCAGTGCAGCGAGAATATCCGGAACTGGGAAGGGAGAAGCCAGAGAAGGCGAGGGGGGCAGCAAGGTCAGCTCCCAGGGTGGGGGCTGACCAAACGAGCAGACATGAAAGACCGTTGGGCCTATTCTGCTGGCATTTTAGTATGTTAGTATGTTAGTTCAATACTACTGGGTTATGTCTGAATTTTTTTAAAGGAGTGAAGAAGAAGTTAATTGTGGCATCAAATGCTAAGGATTGTGTGGTGCTATGTTCATGGGTCCATAGCATAATTGATCATCTATACTGGTCAGTAGGATCCACAACAGATGGTGATCCAGACATGGTACTGGTTAAGTGGATGAGTGCAGCCACGCACATCTGAGACATACACCACCATGACAACCCACTCTTTCCAGCGTGTGTTCATGATGAACTACAGGATGATGAATGTCAGAAGCCGTGGCTGGCATCATGTTAGTATGGCAATGGGTTTATTCTTGCAATACTACTACAAAAGGGATTAACAGTTGCCATAGGAAGTAGTAATAAAAGCATTTTACTCTTTTCCGTCTAGCTTCCAATGTCGCTGTGCGTACTGAACACATTATAAATGACAACAGACTACATAAGGATGTACACAAACTTTCAGGGCATTATCAAACATCTGAACTGGAGGCATTTCACAGTCTCTTAAATCAATTTGCCCCCAAGTCCATTGTGTTCTCATACAATGGAATGCAGTGCAGGTAATTCCAGTTATATTTTTTGTTGGTTTTGGAACAATGAAAAAGTTCAAAGAATGTATTTTAAATTATGTCCCTCTTCCTATACACTGACTAAATTAAGGATATGGGGTGGTGTGGATAGTTGTTGTTACACTTGTACACCACCCTTTGTGTGGAGAAGTGTTTTATTACATTCCCTCTGAAAAGTATTTCCTGACTTTTCATCACATAAGCAGTACTCATGTTTCATCTCTTACCATGAATAAGAATGTGTTGAATTGCTCCTTGTTCATATCCGGTCAGAAACTGTATGCCTCAATCATCCCCCAATTCATTGCATTTTTTACATATTAAGGTGTATACTGACCCTGTGTCTCTGAGGGATGAGACTGTGGTTGCCTTACCTACAATCACATTGGCAACCTTGTTTCAACAAACATTCTGTGTCATCAGACAAATGGATTGGGTGGGGGTGGGGGGTGGATGAACAGCTGAAGGGCAGCTATTCTATCCCATGGTGTAGTCTTTCGAGCTATAATTGCATAACCATCAGTTTTCCATGATCCAGATATATATTTGTATCTTTCCATTTTCCATCCAATTGACATTTAAACCACACTTTTTAAATGAATGACTAAGTACTGCTAGTCGCCATATTGTTTCTGACTACTGAATTTGTGTAGATGATTGCTGTCAAGGTCAGTGATATGAGAAGATACGAAGATATCCATGACTGTGTACTTTTATTTTGGTGTGTGTGTGTGGGGGGGGGAAGGGTTGTGGAGCATCAACTGTTGCCCGTACATATTTCCAAGGAGTTGATGTTTGCTGTAATCTCACTGATGTGGCACTAATTAATATTTAACATTTGTTCTGCTTGTTTGAATGTACAGATCGCTGATTGCAGCTCTGCACTATAATGAAAATTCATGGAGGGAGCAGGCCACAACCAGACAAGGAGAGTTGCAGTATAGTCTTCATTATCAAAAATTCAAGAAAGGAGAATACATAGTTCGCAAAAAACCCTTTCATGCAACACATGGTGAGCGTACTGGTACTCTGCAAATATGTAGGCACATATAAAGAATAATTTATAAGATGGCTATTTGGTAAATGTACTAGACTCGTGTTGAAGTGTACACAGATTCCAGTTCAAAGCAAGGCACACAGTTCCACACAACTCCCATCCTCCCTATCTGTGATCAAGACCTTAACGCTATGCATTCCAAATGTCAACCACCATCCCTGTGATGTGTTGCTTCCATCCCTATATCCCGTATTACTTACACTATTGCTTCCCCCCTCCTTACAAGGTCCCCAACCCCCCTTCCCCCTGTAGAGCTCTGGGATGCACCTTCCCCCTATACCTATCCCAGCCTTTCTTGAAGCCCTCCACAGTTACTGCAGTCACCAAGTCCCCCGGGCAGTGCATTCCAGGGCCTCACCACCCTTTCAGTGAAGTAGTGTCTCCTTGTTTCCAACCTCAGCCTCCCTCATACCAGCTTCATTGAGTGACCCCTGGTGATCCTCACCTCCCTCAGCTGCAGCACCCCCTCAAGGCTTACTCTGTCTATTCCTTTCAGATATATTTGAAGACCTGTAGCATATCACACCTGTTCCTTCTCTCCTCCTGTGAGTACATGTTGAGCTCCTCCAGCCTCTCCTTGTAAGGCTTCCCCATTGGGCCTCCACCCACTCCAAGTATCATCCTGGTCACCTTCTTCTGGACTTTCTCCAGAAGAGCAATGTCCCTCTTTCAGTAGGGATACCAAAACTGCACGCAGTATTCAAGGTGTGGTCTAACCAGGTAATTGTACAGCTGAAAGAGCACCTCTTAACTCATTGTGATTATCCTCCCGGCTATGCACCTCAGCATTTTATTTGTTTGGGCCACAGTCCTTCTACACTTCTCTGAGTTATTCATTTTTGCATCCACCACCACCCCTATGTCCTTCTCTTCCCTAGAAACCTGCACAGCCTCCCCCTCCAGGGAGTATTCATGATCCGGGTTTTTGCCAACCAGGTGTACATGCCCCGCTAGCCAGTTTACTATCCATCTGACCATCAGCCCCCCAACCCCATATCCTCCAGCCTCCCCAGTAGCATGGAGTGTGGCACCTAGTGAAATGCGCTGCTGAAGTTCAGAAATAGGACACCACCCTGATGTCCCTCCTGGCTACCTCTTCATACTCCTCCTTGGATATAGCCCCCTCGAGAACATTTGTATCGGTTATAAGCAGCCGTTTTTTCCCTTGCCACATCATGGACCTCCCTTGTCCACCATCTTGGCCTCTTTGCTTTTTCCCACTTGAGTCTAGCCCTCATGCAGGTTTTGGTAGCCTCCAGGAGCCTATTTGTAATAATTTTCCACGTGGTCTCCGTGCCTATGCTTGGCCTGATCTCATCTAGGTAGCCCATAAGGATCCTCTCCATCCCCCCAAAGTCTGGCCCTCTTTAGGTGTAGGTCACAATCATGTGTGGAAGTGGTCCAAGTGTCTGTGACAGCTGCCACAATATGCTGCCAATATGTGAATGTCAAGACTGACTATAATGAGTCGTACATGCAACACATATAGCAAGTATTGCTCTCTTTACCACAATACAAATCCATTGTGTCAAACACTGTGATACCTTGTGTTCATTGGAAACTGTACTGTGCATTGTAGTCAATTTTTTTGAGATTCCCTCTACTTGTACAATTGTACAGAAGTCGAGTGAAAGCAACATTCAAAATTCTTACTGTGAGATCGTTATCCAGTAGTGGTACATGACAGAAAACATGTCACTCTGTCTGCCTTACTCAGTCATCTTTTGTACCTTGTTTCAGAATATGCACATGACTTAATGAAGGAGGTTATCAGTCTATGTCAGTGCAGAACCAATGGTGATATTTCGAAATCAACATTGCATACTACACCCGGACCTCTATGCTCATCATTCCTGCACCTAGACAAGAAAGATGCCATTGACAGACATGTTTCTCGATTCAATAAATTAAATAAACAGAGGACGGAGTGACAAGTACAGAAGAACGAACTTGTAAAGCATGGCACAATTGGCAAGTATGCCACAAAACTGCTTAGCAGTGAATCAAGATGCATTTTAATTGATACTGTCTCAAAACAGATTTTAGTTTTAATAAGACATTTTACATATCTTTTCATAACTTTATTGGTTTGTGAGTGCATTTGTTAGTTTTTTACACTATCTGATGTTAATAGAAACAAATATTTGTTGATTGACTTAGAAATGTCATAATACAGAATTATGCTGTCAAGTATGAAGTTAGTGATAAATGTAGATAATAAAATAGGCAATAATGAAAGGTCAAATACGACTTGAAGTGGGTCAGAAAGTGTAACCTGACCATTCATCAATGCCCTGCTAAAGAAACAGTTTGCATGCCCACTGCAAAAAGTGTTTTTTTTTTTTTTTTGGCTTTTTATAGTTAGCTTGACCATTTTATAAGTTTTCCCCTTCCCCCTCCCCCCGTTATATCTTCTGAGCTTCCTTGCTCACTTTAAAATGCTTTGTCCCATACGTTCTCACCTCTGACGAGGCCCCTGGGCTGACGCCATCTCTTACCTTGTTGATTATTAGATATTAAGCTGAGTCTGTTCTCATTGTCCTGTAAAGAGTCATTTCATAAGACCCCACCCCCTCTAATATGACTATTTGAATTCCAGGTTTTAATCAGATATGAACTTTGGCATACATTGTACAATGCCACATGTATTGGAACTTCTCTAGTTATGTACTGTTGTAATGTCTTATATAATTTCTTGTTTTATTTGTTTTTCATCTCATACTTTTCCCAATATGTATTGTTCGTCTGATGTGGAACCTATGAAATGAGCTTGTTCTCAAAGGTGTTATCCAAAAATTCAATAAATAAATAAAATAAGTAAGTGAGATAACACACAACCATGGGTGTATCAGGGCATTAATGCACTTCCCTGCTGGTTGAAATTATCAGGCAATGCCCTCGTGCCTTACAATGAACCCGGGGCATGCATTGGTGCCACGATACACCCATGGTCTGTCATTTGTTATAGCAAGATTAGCTGATAAAGCACCTTTCTTTGCTTGATTTTCCACATGAATAATGTAAAGAAAAATGCAATATATAAAATGTTAAATACAATATGATTTGTTGCACAATATTATGTTACACAAAGCAGATACAACAAAAGGTGTCAGCTACGCTGTAAATTGATGTTACGTTTCGGTAGGGCAAGTAATACAGAGATACCTAATTAAGCAATAAGGCACGACAAGGTGTGTGTTATCGTGTAATAACATCACTCCTTGGGTGGGTTGAAGCACGAGGTGAAGCCGAGGCAGCCCACCACCCCAGGAGTGACGTTACACACGACAATACACACACCTTGGAGTGCCTTATTGCAATTATACAATGGCTCGATCTTATAGAAAACAAAAAATAAAAATAAAAATGTTTTTAGTAGATTTTTAGTGAGGCAGTGTATCTTTGTTTCTGAAAAACAAAAGTGGCTCATAATCATCAGAATCATCCAAAAAATCAATACAGTGATGTTATTGTGTAATAACATCACTGTCTCAGGTACACATTGACCAATCAGAGTCCAGGAAATTTTCTTGCCATTGTATAATGCATAATAATGCATTGTATGGATGTTCACCATGAACTGTAATGTGGACCAAGATAATCTAGAGATGTTATGTTTGTTATGTATTGAATTTAATAGTTATATTCTATCTAAATTTATATTAAACTGCTTTACAAAGACTCTAAGTTTTAAAAAGGGTGCATTATAAACAAAAAAGACTACTAAAAGATTGTTTTAATAAAAAGTCTTTATTAAAACGACATGACTGCAACTTATGTTGCAGTCACCTTACCATGGTATAAGTATTCTGAGTGCATGGTTGCCTATCTTTATGTTAATGCACAGTGTCTTCCATACATTGATAAAAGTCAATGTTTTGGAAACATTTGCACAACTTCAGTATTATAAAACAAAAATGAAGCAGGCTTAGTACTGCTCAACCTATAATGTGCTTTATTAATATGTGATTGTGACATTAACAGTCAACATGCATCATAACTCACTTCAAAACACGTTATTGTTTAAATTATGAAATCATAGCTTATGTTCTTATAGTGGTTAGTGGAACCTGTCCTGTAATGATCACATGAAGACTAAATCGTCCACCACTAACATATGAATACTATTGAATTTTTGTGACCGTACTTCATAAACAAATTGAGTAACCAATAGCAATAATATGTCATTATTGCACTCTTTAAATAATTTGCAATCCACATGCATTTGACCAAGTCTGGTGATGCAATGAGAAATGGAAAACGTGTAACAGTCAAATTGGCAACATAATAATGACATATTGAAGATAACATAAGAAGTGTTCTCAGTATATAGTCATGCACAGAGGTGAATATATGTAGTGTTTGGTGTCCACACAAGAAAGAAAGTATATGACCTGTGCGACCGCATCTATTGTTTTGACGGGGATGTGTCATACTTCCCACCAATTTGAAACATATTGATGCAAGGCAAACAGTGTGATACTACACATTGCCTTTTCATTCAAAAACAGAACACATGGTTGTTTCATTATATATATATGTTTCTCCAATACTGATTAGTCATGAATTAAATGACAGGGTCCAGCCTCGACCAACTTGAAAGGTTGGGGGAATGGATTGAGGACAGGGAACGGTACATAGTTATTGGATCTGGAAAGACTGGGGCGTGGCTAGTATGACTTCACAGTACTACACTGTATCCAAAAATGTGTAACCTATCAGACAAGAAATACAAGGCAGTTTTGCCATTCAATGAACTGAAGGAGAGTCTGTTTTATGTAAGAAAAAAAAGAGTACTACATGCTGTGTAGGAAAAAACACTTATAAATCATGTTAAATGTGATTAGACAATGCAGCGTTTCAGTGTCAAACAACAATATTTGGCTGTATTGACAAGAACTAGTTAATCACAGAAATAACTCCAACTGTGAAACTGAAATCTACCAATACATTTCAAAACACTATGACTTGAGTACAAACTATATTACTAGTAGAATGTCAAGTGACAAAATCAAGGGAATCAACACTCAGGTGTCTGTACAATATGACACCAGTCTGCTAAATCCCAGTGAAACTAATGCACTATGAGAATGTGTGTCTTATAAAGATAGCAATCTAGGAAACTGTTGTTACAATGTCAAAATTTGAAGTGGTGGGTATTGAAGTCCTGCATATTGCGCTGATGGAAAGTGTTGACAAATGCTTTTTACAACATAGGAGGGTACAGCTACACACATGTGACAGCCAAAATAGCTCCAACACCACTGGACAAACTGTCAATACGTTATGTATCTGTAGCATCCAAAGAATGGGATAAAAAAAAAGAAATATCACAAACTGGAGATATGTCATCACTAAGTTAGATATGTGATGTGATTTTCATAGATGGCCATAAAGTTAATGTTAAAACTGTATGTCATAGTTACTTTAAGTAATTCAAACTAGAAGAAGAAGAATCAATATTTATATAGCACTTTTCATACACAATGTATCCCAAAGTGCTTTACAAGCAATGCTAGACTGGTAGTGAAGTGACTGAATGTGTAGTGGCGGCCATATCGCACATCAACACCCACACACAGCCTGGACAACTGCATGAACCAGTTTTATGGGAAGGGGAATGTTGGCCAGGACACTGGGAATGTCTCTTACTCTCTGCGAAGAGTGCCCTGGGTTCTTTTACTTCCACCTGGACACCCACCAGGACAACACCAGGATGGGTAGAAGGGACCTCGGTTTAATGTCTCATCCGAAGGACAGCACACCCCAACAGTACAGTACCCTTCAATACTGCACTCAGATGCCAGCATTTTTAAGTGCAAGTTCAATCCCGGTGTGGGACGAGAACCCATGACCTTCTGGTCCAGAGGCGGATGTGCTACCAACTGAGCCATGCTGACAACTACATGATTAAAACAATCTAGCCAGGTTAGAAACATATTTAAAGGCTAAGTGGAGGCGCATAAACATAGTTAGAGGAAGGAGCAGGAGCAAGGAGGATGGGAGACACTCCCTTGGATGAGGGTTGAGGGGCACAGAAGCTGGGAGACAATGGGGCAGTTCTCTTGGGAGCAGGGAAATTGCCCAAAAAAGGGGAGGACCTTTTGGGGACACACCTGGGGGAGGTACAAGTTAAAGTAGGAAAAGAGGTGGTGGGGGTCAGGAATGAACGTGAAAAGAGCAGGGGGTTCGGGGACTTGGGGGAGCCATTGCTCCAGGGGGAGATACTGGGTTGGTCCCGAGCATAATCAGAAAAAGTAAAGAGGCTGAGGTGGACAGGCCAGTGAGGAGGAAGAAATGGGGGCCGGGGGGCCCTTGCTTCAGGGGGACAAACTGTCATTGTCCACAGTGATATAGCAGGAAGTAATGGGACCAAGGAAGTCAGGTCAAAGAGAGATATGGGTTGCAGCAGGGGGGACGGACAAGGTTTTAGCATGAGGGAGAAAGGAGGTGTCGAGCATGGTAATGCAGGGGAGGGGGAAACAGGGATAAGAAGGCAGTGACAGTGCTGCAATTGGGAGACTCCATGACTAGGGGGATCAGATGGAAGGGGGGAGGGGAGGGGGTGCTTCCTGTGGTGCTAGGTCCAGGAGTATACCTGGCTTGATGGTGCATCAGGCAAAACATCACATCTATTCTCTAGCGTAGGATTGTGGTTGTACCCTTGACATATTCATACACCTGGGTACTAACGATATACATGGGAACAGTGAGCAGGGGATACAAGCTAGGTTTAGGGAGCTGCCCAGAATCTGTCAGTATGTGTGGAGCTCAGTCTCCTTCTCCGAGATTCTACCGGTGCCCAGGGCCAGTGTGGAAAATAAGCAAAAAATCAAGGATATAAATACATGGCTCTGTAAATGGTGCAAGGCCAGGGGTATGGGTGGGTGGGGAACTGGGGAGCAACCTGGGAGGACAAGGATCTATTTGCTAAGGACAGACTCCACCTTAGCTATAAGGGAAAAGAGGTCCTGCAGCTGAGACTGGCAGAGTTTATTCATTCCAGGTGGGGTTTTAACTTGTGAGGAGGATGAAGGAAAAGGATCCCTGGCAAGCCAGGTCAGGAAGGCCCTGCCCTTCTCACACAGGCAGACTGGAAGGGGCACAGGGCAAGAGCACCAGATAGTGCACTTGTTGGCCCATGTATGCAGAAGGTAAGGTGGCCTCAGGGCAGGGGAGAGGGGGATAAGGGAGCAGGTTTGAGGGTGGTCCTGATAAATGCCAGGAGCATGGGTAATAAGAGCATGGGTGATAACGTCATTCAAATATTGTAAATAATGTCTGAAAATATCTACATCCAAATATTGTAAATAATGCCTGTGACAAATGTCTGTAACACATGCTTATGTAATTGTTGTTATACCCTGTTCTGTATTACCTTCTGTCTTACATGTGACGAGGTACCTTTGTAAATGAGCCTCTGGCTCAAAGGTTGTAAACCTGATATATCAAATAAATAAATAAAAAAATAAGACGCCAGAGCTGCAGGCGCTAATGGTGGGGGGGGTGGATGTGGCAGCAATCACAGAGACGTGGGCCATGTCCAGACAGAACTGGGACCTAAACATACTTGAGTACACCACATGCAGAAGGGATAGGAGGGAGGGAAGGGGAGGGGGTGTAGTTTTTATCATCAGGGATAGCATAGAGATAAGCAAGGTGGAGAAAGCAGGGTGACTGAGCTGACGAGGGCAGGCTGCATCCTGGATGTGGTCCTGTCAGATGGGGAGCTCATCAGGGACCTAGCTGTTGGGGACCCACTGGCGGGTAAAGACCATGCCACGGTTTGGTTCTCCCTAGAAGAAGGGGGCCAGGTACAACACACAAAAATGACAGTGGTGGATTTCAGAGGGGTGGATTTTGGGGGGATGGAGTGGATCATGAGGGGCTATCTAGATGGGATCAGGCCAAGCATAGGCATGGAGGCACGATGGGAAATTATAAAAAAGGGGCTCCTGGAGGCTACACGAGGGAAAGAGTTAAGGGAGGGTAAAGCTAGGAGGCCGAGTTGGTGGACAAAGGAGGCCCAGGATGTGGTGAGGGAAAAAAAAAGGCTGCGTATAGCCAATATAAATGCTCTTGGAGGTCTATATCCAAGGAGGAGTATGATATGGCAGGAAGGAGGGTCACCAGGGTGGTAAGATCGGTTAAGGCAGAGGCGGAGCTGAGATTGTCACAGGGGATTAGATGGGGGGAAGGGTTCTTAAGGTATATCAGGGAAAGAAGAAAGGGGATGGGGCAGATCAGTTGGCTCAGGATAGGGGGTGGGTGGGTGGAAGAGGCAGGAGAGAAGGTGGAGGTAGTAGATGACTTTTTTGCCTCTGCCTTTACCAAGTAGGAAGGGAAGGATGGCACCAATAGGAGAGGTGGCAGGGGTTATGACAGATGAAGATGGGGGAAACGGATGATGAAATACCCAGGGGTAGGGTGTGGGATGCACTCAAGGCGCTAAGAGGGGACAAGGCACTGGGCCAATATGGAATCCATCTGGAGGGTGCACAGGGAGCTGGTGGATACCATGGCCACCCCCAGCAGACCTTTTTAACTCCTCCCTGCAGTCTGGGTGGGTACATCAGGACTGGAGGATGGCCCATATTGTGCCTATCCACAAGGGAGGCCTGTGAGAGGAGTTGGGGAACTGTAGGCCGGTTAGCCTGATATCGGTAGTGGGCAAAATGATGGAGGGCATCCTGAAGGTGAGGATGGTGGGAGTTCTGCAGGCACAGGGTCACATTGATGTTCACCAGCATGGCTTTGTTAATGGCAGATCGTGCCAGACAAATCTGGTGGAGTTCTATGAAGGGGTGATGAGAGCGCTGGATCAGGACAGGACAGTGGATATCCTCTTTCTGAACTTCAGCAGTGCATTTGTCTTTGTGCCACATTATGGGCTACTGGGGAAGCTGGAGAGTAGGGGGTTGGGGGGAGATGGGCAGGTGGATAAGAAACTGGCTGTCGGGGCATGTACAGAGGGTGGGGGGTCTCATCCTCAAGGTTAGTTGCAAGCGGGGTCCCACAGGGGTCTGTACTGAGCCCACTCCTATTTAATGCCTATGTCGCTGACATCAGAAGCGGTATCAGGAGCAGGATAAGCCTCTTTGTGGATAACTCTAAGCTGTGGGTGGTGGTGGATGGGGAGAAGGGAATGCTTGATCTTCAGGAAGACCTGGAGACTCTAGGAAGATGGTCAAGAGTCTGGAAATTAATGTTTAATGCTGTGAAATGCAGGGTTCTGCACCTGAGGGCCAAAAACCTAACTCATAGATACACTTTTGGGGCGGTAGATGCTGCAGGTTTCGAGGGGGGAGAAACACCTTGGGGTGGTAATGGATGTCAAAATAAACTCAGAGCAGTGTAGAAGGGCAGCAGCACAAGAAAATAAAAGGCTGGGGTGCATAGCCAGGGGGATAACCTCAAGGAGTACTGAGGTACACCCTATGAAGCTGGATGGGGGAGGCTGAGGGGGGAAACAAAGAGGTTCTACTTCACTGAGAGAGTGGTGGAGCCCTGGAATGCACTGCCCAGGGAACTAGTGGCAGCTACTACTGTGGAGGAGTTCAAGAAGGGCTGGGATAGGTGTAGGGGTGAGAGTAGATCCAGGAGACCCACTGAAAAATAGGAATCCTTGTTGGGAGCGAGGGTAGTCTAAAATCAGTGCCCTGCATAGGCTCTGACCATCGAGCAGACTCGATAGACCATAGAGCCTATTCTACTGGCTTCTTAGTATGTTACAATGTTAGTATCATATGCATTCCGGTCAATTCAAGGACTTATTACACAAATTTTCATAACGCAACTTTAATCGGCATGACATGGTATTCCACCGATTCAAAGCAGGTCTGATGGCAAACATGGGTGACTGATAGCCTGTATATGGAAGACGGCATGCATCAATCAGAGATGGTAACCTGACTACTTAGTGAGAGGCTTAAAAGCTTCTCCTGCAAGCATTTAAAATGACCTAGGTGGGGGAGGCAAGATGGACAAGTGAGTTCATATCACACCCCTTTCCCCCGTGATCATATGGAGGTAAATATGTAAATTCAAGGGACAACTGTCAATGGCAGAGATGGTCAAGCTGAGGAATTGTGCAAAAGGGTGGAAATCAAGGAGCAGAGATCACTATTCTGGACCAAGTTTTGATCAATGTGTAAACATTCGCACCAATGTGTACATAGTCACAGATGACCAGATAGAAGGGCAGCTGGTGTCAAGCAAACCCCACATAATGCAGTTTGTCATGCACCAGGCATTGTGATGTAGAAGCTGCTCTCTGATTGGCTCAATATTCCAGTGCGTTGACAACTGTAACAGATATTTTTTGAAATCTTGATGTTACTGATGTCACTAGATCTCTTTTTCATTTTGTCATTTTCACCCACTCTCCTGTTGTATATGACTTACTTCTAGATGTCAGGATAGCAATTAGAAGAGAAAAGGGGTAGATGGAAGTGGGATTAGCACAGTAAGTGAAGACAATGCATTAGATGCATTAAATATGAACATTAGCGACAGAATAAAAACAAGGGGTTTGATTGTTAGGAGCAAATTGGAAGAGGAAAGGTATAAGACGATAGACCCAGACAAGGCAGAAAAAAATTAATAAGTAATTCACTGAGGAGGGGGATGTACAGGGACCACAGCAGGGTAGAAGATGCAAATGGACATATATCACTGGAAAAATGATGCCCATTTGTCACCGGCATGTCATCGCAGCCCAGCGCAGTACAGTACTTGGAAGTTCCTAAGTGCACTTCTCACCCAGAGGGAGAAGGCCCACCTGATGAAGGGTTATGTTGTGTTACCAGGGGGTCTTAACTGATGGACATAGGTGGACAGATGATGGTGACTGGAGGAGAGGGGTGGCAATGGTTCATAAGTGACCCGAATGAGTGGTCAGACCATAGTGTGTGGAGGAGCAAAAAAACAACAAAAAAAACCAAATGGGTAATACTTTAGCACAATATTTCAGTGGTATATATTTAAGCAATAATGCATGACAGGGTGTGGTATATCATGGGATATCGTCATGCCTCGGGTGGTTGGGCATAAGGCCACAGGCCGAGTGCATCCAACGACCCAAGAAGTGATGATATCCCATGATATACCACACCTTGGAATGCACTGTTGCTATTATGAACTGGCTTTAATGTTTTAGCAGAAAGAAATAAGAAAGAAACTTTAAAACCTTTTAAAAATTTCTTTTATTGGGTGTTGGAAGAATATGTTTTCAGAAAATAGTTCCAGATGGGCTCTGAGCAGCAGGTGGCACTGTTGTAGGTAGAGTTTATGTAACTCTGTTGCATTCTGCCAGCACTGCTCCAAGTTTTCAAATGTGTTTTTTCATTTGACTGCCTGGACTGCTGTGGGACTTGGTGAAGATCTGTGTTGATTTATTTATTTATTTTTTTGGTAAAATTCCTGGCTGCTGAGAATCGCGATCTGAATGGGAGGCATGCAGGTAGACATCTTCGTTATTTTAGTGGTGCTAATGGGGAAGTACCGAAAGTAGCTGCTGAAATGGGAGAGCAACAGATTTGGTAAAAATGCTCAGGAGGGCTGTTTCTGCTGAGTCACCCCGGTTCTGTCTTTATTGCTTGCTTTGTTTACTGGTTTTAAATGGGGACTCAGACCACAAGCAGCAGTTTTGGTTTGCCATCAGGAGAGGTTGCAGTCTGCAGCGTGCAGGGGTTAGAGTTGTCAGAGGTTACATAGGGTGTGTATTTGTGGGCTAGTGTTGGGACACGCTCCAATTGTGTACCAGTGTTGGTAGCAGTTTATTTGTGTAAGTGTGCTGTAGAATGAGGCAGCCATTTGCAGTGGCATATTCTGTTGCATTGGGCACGCTGCTTTTGAAAGTACACATGGCAGTACGTGAGGAGCTGATGATAGCGTTACTTCAGTGCTGCTGCATTTGTTGTGAGGAGGCTGATGGACGGAGGCTTTTTGAAGCCGTGATGATGTAACCCGATATCGTCATGGCTTCAAATAACTCTCGGCCAATCAGCTTTCTCCAATTTTTTTATCCAGTTCATAATATTGCTTCTTTATTACTCAATATGTGATAACCATACAAAAAACACATACTCATGAACTGGGGTATTCCGGAGCTTGCCGTAATGCTGACAGAAAGTGTAATATGCGGCCTCCAGGACAAAAACATCCAAACATACAGTGGCAAATCCAGGGTGCTGAGTCATGCAACCATAATTGACACTTTTGTTAGCCACCTTTTCCTGCTCCTTACAGCACACACATTCTGTCACCATTGGCATGATCAAACATTGAGAACATTGGCACCTTTAAACAACAGTAGAAGAAAACATTGAAAGTCAAATCGGATAAAAATTCAGGGTGTGAGACAATACAGTCATTACAATAGGAAAATTTATGAAACTGACATTTACATAATTAACTGACTATAGTAAGTAAGCATTAACACACACCAGTGTGTACAGTTATTGGGAATTAACACACACCATGGTACATTGTGAGGAACAAACCCATATGCAGTGTCCTCACAGGACCAGGGTGTGCATTAATAATAATAATAATAATGTTTATTTATATAGCGCAATATCAATAAATATCAAAGTGCTGTACAATTTTCTAAAAACAATACTCGGATAACTACAACAAGTAACAAACAATGCACAGATAAATAAAACAATTAAAAACTAAGTGTGCCGTTAGGCATATTAAAACTCTGGAAAAGCACATGAAAACAGGTATGTTTTTAGAGCGGTTTTAAAGCTCTCCACTGTCTGGCACTCTCGTACCCAATGAGGTAGAGAATTCCACAGACAGGGAGCATCAAAGGCAAAAGCCTGTGTTCCCGAGATCTTCAGTCACACCCTGGGAATCTTTACAATCCCTCGTTGGCTGAGCGGAGTGGTCTGAGGGGGCAGTAGGGACTCAGAAGCACTTGTAGGTAACTCGGACCTGAACCATGTAGGGCTCTAAAAGTCAGCAATCCCCAATAACAGCACACCCAGGAGTAGGTTGTTGCAGAAACATAACACAGGTTATGTTTAAGCAACAAAAAAAAATCTGAAAATGTGTTTTTTTGATGTTTAAAAAAAATCCGGCAGCAAGGACAAATAGTATACATATAATGATGCATTTGTCACTGTTTTCATGCACATACAAATGGCAGAAATCCAGTCATGGCATGATTTCTGCCATTTTTTGTGCATAAAATACCTGTTCATACTTGAAAAGCGATGTGCCCACCATCCCCAAACCAGTCAAGATGCATGCAGTGCGAAGTTGAAGAGTGAGCAACATTCACACAGACACTGCTCAAGTACTGCTGCAAACAAAAGCCAGCAACTCTCTGGAAGACGCAATTAACCCCAGTGCCCCCTCATCTCACTTGGTATTACACCTACTGTCAGCACGGTTGTACAGAGCAGATGACTGTTGCCATTGTGAAGCACATAGATACATAGATACATAGACAGTGTCGGCAGATAAGGGCCTATGGCCCACCTAGTCTGCCCATTTGAGCTTGTAAGTTCAGTTTGTTTTCCTAGAAGTCTATTTCCCCTTACCCCTGACCTCTAGAATTCCTTTATGTCTATCCCATGCATTCTTAAATCCCGTGATTGTTTCAGCCCCCACCACTTCTCTGGCAGGGTGTTCCACTTGTCCACCACCGTTCTGTGAAGAAATTCTTTCTCTGTTTCCTCTGAATCGTCCTCCCTCCAACTTCATCCCATGCCCTCTAGTCCTGAAACATCTTTTTACGCTTAAAAATAGTGTTTTCCTGCCCCTGTTCCTCCCTGTAAGATACTTGTATGTCTCTATCATATCCCTCTCTCCTCCTCTCCTCCAGGAGTACATGTTGAGTTCCTTCAACCTGTCTTCATAGGACTTGTGATGCAACCCATGCACCATCTTTGTTGCCCTCCTCTGAGCCTTCTCTACCTGTCTATGTCCTTACGTAGGTATGGTCTCCAGAACTGTACACTGTACTCCAGGTGGGGCCTCACTAGTGTCTTGTATAGCGGAATTATGACCTCCCTTTTCCTGCTGGTGATGCCCCTGCCTATACATCCCAGCATCCTATTTGCTTTACCTGATGCCTTGTCACACTGTTTCCCTACCTTGAGGTCATCAGAGATGACAACCCCAAGATCCCTTTCCTGCTTGGTGCATGCTATATCCTCACCCCCAACTGATATATTGTGCCAGGGTTTTGTGCCCCATATGCATTATCTTGCACTTCTTTGAATTGAATTTCAACTGCCAAACCCTTGACCATTCTTCAAGTTTCTGCAGGTCCTTCTCATTCTGTCTACACCCTCTGGTGTGTCTACTCTATTACAGAGCTTTGTGTCATCAGCGAACAGTGAAATTCTGCCTTCTATATCCTGTGCAATGTCACTGATGAAGATGTTGAATAGGACGGTCCCAGCACCGATCCCTGTGGTACTCACTGGTCACTCTTCCTCTGTGAGTGATAGCCATTACCACCACCTCTGTGTCCTGCCACCCAGAGTTACCTACCCACCACACTACTGTCCTGCCCACACCCATATTCCCCAGTTTGTGTAATAGTCTTCTATGTGGCACAGTGTCAAAGGCCTTGCTGAAGTCCAGATAGGCCATGTCCACTGCCCTCCCCTGATCCACCTCCCTAGTCACCCAGTCAAAAAATTCAATGAGGTTGGTCTGACATGACCTCCCCCTGGTGAAACCATGCTGCCTTGGGTCCTGTAGTCCATTGACAACCAGATGTTCCACCAATCTCTCCTTCAGTAGTGCTTCCATGATCTTCCCCACTACGGAGGTGAGGCTGACTGGTCTGTAGTTCCCTGCTTCCTCTTTGTTCCCACTTTTGTATAAGGGGACTACATCTGCTGTCCTCCAGTCTTTGGGTACCTCCCTGTTTCCAGTGATTGGCTGAACAGGATAGCCAGAGGTTCAGCCACCACCTCTCTTAGTTCTTTAAGGACCCTGGGTGCACCCCATCTGGCCCCATTGCTTTATCAGCTCTTATTACTTCCAGTTCCTTCAGGACCCTTTCTCGTGTAAAGGGACTTGTGTCCATTTCTGCACCATTCTCACCCTTGTACTCCCTTCAGACCCATTACCCTCTTCCTTAGTAAAGACTGAGCAGAAATACCTGTTCAATATGTCAGCTTTACTGTTGTCATCCTCCACGCGCTCCCATCCTCCTTCAGTCTCACTATCCCTCCTTTGTCCTTCTTTTTTCACTTATGTACCTGTAAAAGGTTTTGTCCCCTTTAACCACTGATTTTGCAATGTGTTCTTCTGTCTGAGCTTTGGCTTCCCTTACTGACTTCCCTGCCTCCCTTTGTTTCTCCTGGTACTTCTCCCTATCCCCTTCTGCCTGTGTCTTTTTGTATTGCCTGAATGCAATGCACAGAAGCACAGAAAAACACAATGTGTACTGTCTCTCTCTGATTACGCATATTTATAATATGGGGACAGCAAATACTGCTTTCGGATTGGGTATTACCTGTGCATGAAATCTGTTCCATGTTCAGGTTATAACAAGTACAGTAAAACAGAAAAGCATCGAAAAAAAATACATGATCCATTACAATGTTCATTTTCAGATGCTGCCAAGATTCTTTTTCTTACCTGTTTGTTTTCTTTTTTTATCAAACAATGTGTTTTACAGTACTCAGTGGCCTGCTCCCAATACATGCTGAAATTGTTTTCAAATCACGCCGCTTCTCTGAGTCCATACTCATTACAAGCAGAAAAATTTACATGGAGGGAATGACAAATTAGCTCTGCTAAATCTTCTTTCTCCGTGTGTAGGACCTCATTTCCGCTTATCGTGTCACCACCCGCTCACAGTGTTTTCAAATGCCACCGCTTATCTGAGTCCATGCTCTATAACAGCAGTAAAATGTATACAGGAAGAATTGACACCATACCTCCACTAAAAATGTTCTAACTTAGTTCATGTTTATGGGAACAGTTGGGTGACATGAGCATTCCATGCATGGTGATGATGTTGTACCTGCAGTAAGGCCATGACCGAGCGACAGATTGGGGTCTGGGAAAGGAGCATAGAGTACAGTTCATCTGCAGGCTGTGCAGGGAAGCTCAACTGGCTATGGTTTTTGTATGTTGCTTCCTGTATGGTGGCGCGGGAATGGCACCGAGTGTCTATTATGTGTGTGTCTGTATGTAGGGGGTGCATAAACTAGATTGACATCATTGTGCAGCAGGTGGAATGACTATTTGACCATCACATTCTCATAATAAATGTGTTTTATCTATGTTAAAACATGACTTTCTTACTGTAAAAACACCTAAAAAAGGTAGCACATTTTATAAGTACAATAAGGCACTCCGTGGTCTGCATGAAACATATTTTATGGCATGCCAGTGTCGAAATACACTCTGCCAGGGGCCTTGTGCCTTCTTACACCCATGTCCGTGCAGTAAAATATGTTCCATGCACACCCTGTTATGTCTTATTGCTTACACGTAACAATGTTTTTGTCATTCTTTAATGGACATACTCCACCATGCCCATGACCTTTTCAAGATGTGGCCTTTAGAATTTTACACTGTACTTATGTTCAGACCTCAGTAGTGTACCCTACATTGTCATGGAAACATAAAACGATATCAGATGTTGTTTACCTGACTCATGTGAGTCATTGTAGAATGCCATCCGGTAATTAAAGTACGCAACGGCAAAGAAACCTCTCCCCACACACACCATAAATTAATTTACCACCATCGTCGGCAAATAAAATAAATATATACAAATTGATTGACAGAAACTCGGAACAAATCATGGTTGAACATCCAAACAAATCATTAACTGATGATGATTTGATGGCAAGCAAAATTCATAAACATTGTTTAAAACATTGTGTGGGACAGTGTAACAGGTAATAAAATAATGTTAAAATTACAATTACAGCTACATAAATTAATGAAATGGCTCACACTCATTTTGGATAATGTACTAGATTGGCACCACTGCAACTAATAGCTGCAGCACAAGACAGCAGAATGCTATGCAGTAGGGATCAGTGCATGCATTGTCAAATAAACCTCGTGTTACACACGGTAGCAGTATGACACCATGCAAACTTGTTATTTGAACAGAAAACTTGCACCAAATACAAGAGCCTACAATAAATGTGTTACATTGTTGTTAGTCGAGTGTGAAAACCGTTTGTTTTATTGAACAACACAGGAACTCGTCTACTGTGTGTTGCAAGGTGGTAGGTGTGCCACAGGCGTCAGGAGCAGAGGACAGCAGGGGTGTAAAATGGCAGTTCATAAGAACACTATCCTCCATGATGGCAGAGGTCTGCACCCCCTCATACAGCACCAGCAGATGTCACCACACATTGCAGATCCTCTGCACATGTGCCACCTGTGTGTCATGCGGTGAGGGATGCTAGGTGCCACTGCAGTAGTTGTTGGTGGGGGGCAATATTGGCACGGAGTGATGGGCAGGTGGCTTAGAGGGTCAGAAAAAAAGGTAACTCACCAGTCAGTATTGCCAAAATGCACCACCTCTACGTTGGATTCTTGAGAGCCGCCATTTCCTTGATCTTGAGTGTCATCAGCAGGCAGGTAGGGCTCATACATATACGGCTGCACATTACATAAATTCATAGCTGGTGCAGCGGTGGTGACTAAGTCAAGGTCATCAACATCATCATATTCTGCATGGTCATATGCCGATGCTTCACTGTCAGCATCGTCTACTGCATCATCAGATTCAAAGTCTGTATAGTTACTATCACCAGGTCTCCACTGCTACCAACTACTACTGAGCCCATAGCGGTGAAGCCAGATACACGAGGAACTGACTCAGCATGTGAGGCTACCTGCTGCCCATGTTCATGAGCAACCACAGAGGTGGCAGTAATATGACTATGACCACTGGAAGCACAACACGTAACATCCTCACTGTCGTACTCTGAGTTAGAGACATCAATGCACACAATACTCATAGATTCCGTTGTACCAAAATCAAATGTATTCTCTGTCACAGCAACATTTTCAACATTGCAATGCACTCCAATACTACGTAAAGGAACATAATCAACAGCGGCAACATCATCAGAACAGCAATCGTGCACAACAGGAGAGCTGTTATGTGACAGATGTACAGCACCATCTATAGATGATCTGTCAGCATCAGGAACTGCAAGATGAACTAAACTAAGTGGTTGAGGGATGTCATGACCTCCATATAAGAAACTGCCAGGAGTTGATTTATGGTCACCAAAGGCAGGAGATGTTCTGTCAATGCTGAAGTCAATCTGTCCATGTTTAAAACTAGATGCACTGCATAAAGATGATTCTACAAGTTGACTATATCCCTCTATATGTCTTGAGGACCTATAACTGTTTGACATGCCACCATTAGTACAACTAAAATTCATGACAGCAAACGAGGTGCTACTATTATCTAAAATCAGAACCTACTTCCAAAATCTCTGATGGCACTTCAACATCGAATACAATTACACCTGTATCAACAGATTCACTGAGGGGACAGACTGATGGATTATGTAAAGTATAATCACTGGAGGGCAATGGCAATGGATTTTTCTGATCAGGAATATACACACTACCACCTTCAATGTTAGGAATTACAGGTACATCACAAGAAGAAAGCACAGATGTCACATTTTTTGCTTCGGATAATATGACATGCCCATCAGTAGCTAGACCAAACTCTGACATATTAACAGCTTCAGAGCTTACAGCAGCCTGGTTCATAATATGATCATTTACTAATGACACACAGCCCACTTCTGCATTAATTGACCCTGTTGTTACACACCACTTGCCAGAATGAATATTTAAATTATCATGACAACTACAAGATGACATAATGAAATATATGGCACAGGTAAGGCACAGAACTCGTGAAAACAGACTATCACTCCCAGCAATGCAGTGTGACTTGGACAGCAAGGTGTACAACTACGTCCCACAGTAAACATCATAAACGATCACCCAGAAGTTCAGTCAGAGGTGCACAGCATGGGGGATGAGCATTCACGGTCGCATATTTGTAAACTAAAAAAAAAAAAATGTAACATAATGTTTACATTTTTAACGATTCAATACTGCTTGCGAACACCTGATGGACTGCAAGCTTCAATTGCAGAAGGTAAGATCGCTGTGTCAGCGGCTCTTTAAATCAGTCTCAAAGAGTCTCAATAGATGGTCATGCTTCAGAATGGAGATCAGTTAATAGTGGGGTACTCCAAGGATCAGTCTTGGCACCCTTAATATTTCAACTGTTTATAACTGATTTATCTGATAATCTAGAAAATTATATTATAAAATATGCAGATCACTGCAAACTTGAAAGTCCTTGCAAGACACTATCTGAATCAATTTCTATATAAAATGACTTAATATATTGACTGAGTGGTCCAAAAAATGGAGTCTCAAATTTAGCAATAATAAATGCAGCGTCATGCACTTTGGAACTGAAAATTATATCACACCCTACTCACTCAATAATTTACACTTAAAAGTGGCGGAGTCTGAAAAAGACTTGGGAATAACATACAGACTACATTAACATTCAATACTCAAATGACTGAGAACATAAATAAAGCAAACCACATTTGGTCGTATAAGATGGAATATTAAATCAAGAGATGAATCAGTTATTCTTTCGTTGTATAGATCATGTATTCAACCCATATTTGATTATGCTTCTCAGTTATGGTGTCCATACAATAAGAAAGACGTCTTAAGAATTGAAAAAATTCAAAGTAAAATTGCAAAATATATAGATGGTACACAGTCCTTAAATTATGAACAAAGACTGGACAAATTTGGATTAATGTCTGTTAAAAAAGAAGACATGGGGTGACCTTATGCTCACTAGAGATATCATAAATGATGAAAACTTAATGTTTGAAATGGGGCATTGATTTCAAGCATATAAACATTAACACAAGAGGATACCCACTTTAAATAAAAAGACAATGCTTTAATACAAAAAAAGAGGATATTTCTTCTCTCAGAGAATTATAAAACCATGGAATTTACTCCCTGCAGATATTGTCATCAGTAAAAGCAAGAGTAATTTCAAAAAAATACCTAGACTACTACTTATTACATGGCCATCACCTTGGGTATTATGGGTGACTGATAGGAATGTTCATTGGCTTTGGCCTTATACTCCTTTTAACTTTCGTAGTGAATCTTAGTGAAATGATGCTGCCAGTTTTGGAGCATCCTCCTCTGGGCATGGGCAGATTAGCAGCTGTAACACTGGATAGGTGAACCTACAATACCTCTCAACCTCTCAGCATTAAGAATCATTGCACTGGCCTTCAAAAATCATAGCAAATGGCCAAAATGTGTAGCACTTTCTTATTTTAAACAATAATATGGCTACAAATAGTGGACCCTATATAGTTAGTGGTAAGGAATGTTTCTATCACTTAGTTCAATTATCTAATAGTTTGTGTGTGCAGATATAGCTCTAACATTAGTAAGAACATCAGTAAACCTTTACGGAGCAAGGGTAAATTTCAGTGTGAAAATCATAGCGCTATGCAAACTTTATAACAGTTGAGAGGTATGGAACCTAGTGCATTCTGGAATTACAGCAGTGCAAGCTCAACAGAAATTCTTCTCTTTGTGACTTTTCCCACTACCTGCATGAATCCTGGCAGCAGAATATGATGAAAGTAGTGACTTACCTCCTACACAGAAATGGAAAATAAGCAAGGTAGTCCCTGCTCAAAATACTCAAGACTTGTACAAGCACTTTAATTTAGGCTCTGAATCTGTTTGTAGAAAATCCATTTCAGGAATTACAGCTGGAACACAGCCATCAGACTGAGCTGCTGAAGGCACATTTGTACTCTGCTTCGGATCCAGCAGATCTAAAATGGCAGGTTGAGCTACTGGGCACTCTGCATTATCCACTCTGCACACACAGTGGAGGCCTTCAAAGCCTCTTTGAAAACATATCTGTTTACTTAGGCATTTCCCCATTAGTTTTTAATATGAAAGTGTATGTTATCTATGTATTCTGATGTTATTTATGAGAGTCATTATTTATGTCCTTTGTGATTTAATATTTTGTTATTGATTGTGCAGCACCCTGAGCCTGCCGGAAAGGGCACCTTGTAAAGAAAAATCTGTCTTGCTTTGCTTGCATGTAGTTGTCCCACTTTTCAAACTCCAGCATTGACTAGCTAAGGTAGTCACAAGGTATCACGGAAGCATTGTCATTGGGCTAATTTGTGTGACCTTTCCATAAAGCATTCAACAATTCACCAGCTCCTCATACCTGGCATTTTATCCTGATTGGCTGGGCTATGAAGAGGTGTGTCCTGAGACCTTGAGGGCCTCCTGACTGGCTCACTGCATCACAGGCAAAGTACTGATCTCTGGCCCCATCCCCCAAATCTGTGAGGCATATAAGGTTATGCCATGCCTGTATAGGTGTCTTTATTCATTATTAAATATTCTGTCTCTAAACATGGCTTCTGGCTGTCTTGAGGAGCTGTTTAATTGAATTGGCCTGTGCACGATGTTGCATGATAGGCCTATATACATTTATGTGGGTTCCTTCATATTGTATATGCTGTAATGTACTTTAGAATTAAGACACTGTCTCTTTAAAAGGCCTTTAGGAACAAACTTAAAAAAATAGCCTTAATTGTTATAATGGCTAGGGTGAATCTGGTACATCTCCAGATAAGAGAGACAGGTTTCTGGACACAGGAAATCATAACTCATAGAGAAAACTGGGTATCTAGCTTTCCATGACAGGAAGAGGTCAGGGGGATGACCTAGGGGTCAGGGGTTAAGCCAAATGCATGGACCAGATGTTACTGGGGTTGACATGAAATCTGACATCATGGAACCACTGTGACACCTACAGTTAAAAGTAAACTGTTGCACCCCATCACTGTGTGGGTATGGCTTGAAGATGACCAGCCTGTATGTATAAGACACACAGTTTGAACTCAGTGCCGTTGCTAAACAGTTTAGCTGGGGGGCAGATAGCCTGTCCAGCTGGCATATACTTGAACACCAGAAGTATATGTGTATGTCTGGAAAATCTCTAAAACCAGATCTGAGTGTGTGGACATTTTGACTTTTCACATACTGAACAGAAAATTCTGTTTTTAAGTCAGAATTTTGGAAACCAAGACTTTTCACCAAGGAAGCACCTGAAGGCTTTTTAAAAGGACATTCAGAGGAACTGACTTGGGATACAAACTTGGTACAAACTGTTGCTTAATGACTCATCCCTACAAGGACATTTAAAATCGTGTCTGGGCTCTAACATCAAAACAAGGTATAGTTTAGAATAACAGTATCTAGTGTTTTCTGTAAATCATCAAGTTTTACTTTTGATATTGTCTGCATTTCAAAGTTCTTCCTAATTGTAGACTTTTCTGTATTGCTTTTCATACTTGGATTTCATACTTGGAATGAATAGATGTACAGAAGGCATAGCCCATGTTAGTACATCTCCAGCATGCTGGTATTTTATCCCTTGTGCCTAATAAGTAAGAATCTAACTTGTTTTTAAAGGATTCAAAATTTACAGCATTTATGATATTATTTGGTAGGGAATTCCACTGAGGAACAATCCTTTGAGTATAAAAGAAACGTCTAAGATCTCTTTTGGGAAAGGTAAGTTGGGGCTGGTATATATGGCTTCTCAAGTTACAACTTCTATTGTTAAAAGTCATGTCCATATTTGTCATTAGGTTTGTATCTTTGTGAATCGTATACATAAGTAAAAGATTACCGCTTACTCTTCCTAATTCCAATGGATATATATTCAGTTCAAGTAATCTCTGACCATAGCTCTTATTATTCATACCATCAGTCATTTTTGTTACCTTTCTCTGAACCCCCTCCAATCTATCCACATCTCTCCTTAAATATGGACTCCATAGGGGTGAACAGTAGTCCAGGCGTGGTCTTATATAGGATCTATACAAGGGAATAATACAATCCCTATTTCTTAAGGCAAAAGCCCTCCTTATACATCCAATCAGATTATTTGCTTTATTTACAAGTTGTCCGCAATAGGTTCCAAAGGATAAGTCTGATGTTATAATTATTCTGAGATCTTTTTTGGTAGTTACTGGTTTCAGTATTTTACCCTCTAAGAAATAATTTTAAGCAAACTTTTATGATTTTCTTATCAACTCTGCCTAGGGTCTGATTGTGTGATCTAACATTTTTAATAGAAGGGTTTTGAAAAGACTGTGTGCCTTGAAAGATAGTACCACTTGGCTATTGTACCAAACCACTTAGGCAAGATGTAGCCAGTGGCTGTGGTGGGATTCAAATACTGAAAGCAGTGCAGAGTCAAGGGAACTCGAAACTATAGTTTCCACCCTCCCACTGTCAAAAGGAAAGGTTAATAAGTCTTCTTGAACACTTACTCCTGCTCACGAGTTCTAGAAAAGGGGGATCCTCTCTGCAAACAGGAGGTCCTGCCGGGCTGCCCAGGGTTTGGGGGCCGGGGGCTCATGAGACATGACTGTGCCCAACCCATCTGCCATCCATCAGTGGTTAGACAGGTGTGGAGGATTGTCATGAGTGTTGCCTATTGCCCTGCTCCTATGCAGAGCTCTGTTTGTTGTTCTCCCTTCCAGCTTCATGGCAGGGAGATAAATTTAAATGTTTTATTTTATTTTAAACTTCGCTCCTCGCTGACAGTTGCATAGTCACTCTCAGTCCCTTGCCAGTGTCCACATCTGTGGTGCTGCAGGTCAAATGCATCAACTGACATGAAGAATGGCAGCCTGCTAGTGCTGCCAGGTTCACTCTACTGCAGTCCATGGGGACCAGGAACAGAAAACATCCAGGCAGATCCT
Source organism: Neoceratodus forsteri (assembly GCA_016271365.2). Taxonomy (NCBI): domain Eukaryota; kingdom Metazoa; phylum Chordata; order Ceratodontiformes; family Ceratodontidae; genus Neoceratodus; species Neoceratodus forsteri. Next base: position 1,238,253,565 of record CM028130.1, read on the forward strand.
GCTGCAAAGAAGAGGAGGCTACAATGGCAGTATGAGGGACCAGGAGTGCTGCTGCTCTGAGATACTTCCTAACAGAGAGCAATTGAGGTAAGCCCCCCAACCCCTTGGGAGAAGGATTACAGAAAAAATTCAAAGCATAACATTAGGTACATTTAATATTAGGTGGTCCTTTCAGGAGTCTTTCTAGGTTCCCAATGGAAAACTCAAATCATGAGCACAGATGTAGGAATGAAGTGATTAGGGGGTTTCAAACAAGATCCCTTGATGATAGTGCCACCTGATATAATGTCTGCCACCTCTGGGGATGTCTAGCTTTCCAATTGTCTTGAAGCCATCATTCATCCAGGGATTACCAAGACTGTCATAGAAAAACAATATTATCTGGTGTGTATGTGAGCTGTATATCTGTTTAAGTATGTACATGTGGGAATGGATAAACTAGTTAACTTTAAACTCTGAAATTGCACTTAATCCTAGGCGACTCATATGCACTATTGTGTGATTACTGTATTAACACTTTTGCTGCTGTTGCCCTGCACACCACTAATCCAGCTTCATATGTGATGTAAGGCAAAGAAATGCACACTCAAAAGTATTGTGGCTTTCATAAAAGCTTAGCTGTACCTCATACATGCACACTGTCATAGTGAAAAATACTTGAGAAAGCAGCACAGCTTAAACCAGCAACAGGGAAGCGCAACATACAGTAATTGCATAAAGCAACAGCTGGAGCAGAACCCTGGGGTCAAATCTAATAAAGATTACAATTCTGATAAGAGGCAGGTCTTCAAAAGTCCTAGTTTATCTTTTCAACTGGAGCGTAGCTGAGATTACATCTGAGGCCGTATTTACAAAGCAGTCACTGTTTTAGTTCTGATAGCGCAGTTTTGGTTGTGAAAACAATCCCTTTGCCACTTCGTTTATTGGATGATTGCTGGCATGTTTTTGATAACTTAAGATACTGCTGTGCTAGCCCACTAAACCAACTACGATGACTAAATTGTGGAAGCACATGTCCTGTGGGCAACATATCTGTTGAAATTATAAAAGTTATGCCCTGGATGTGTGAGCTACCAACTTGTTCACCCCTGCTTCTTTTTATAATTATCATCCAGATTTCCTCAGGGGTTGGAACAACACATTAAGTAGGATATGGAACATGTTCAGTCCTGACACTAGTAAGACTTAACCAGTATCGGGAGATCAGCTGATTTTGCCAACCACAGGGATTATTCCAGCACAAATAAATCCTGTGAATGTGAATGCACAGGGTTCTGTTTATTAGTACCACAATGACTTTACTGGAAAATAGTACATTTTTGACAAGCTTGCCATCTTGAGGATATAGCAATAACAAAGATTAGTATTTTTACCTCCCAGGCCCGTTACCTAGAACAAAAGATAAACAAGAGCTTACCAAACTCAACCAACTTGCACAGGCTTGTTTGATAGTACTCTGCTGAGTTTTGTGGAGTGCCTTTGTGTAGCCCCTTCCCTAAAACAGGGACCTACCTTATGGGCTCTTCAGAACCCCTACCAGAAATGGAGGCATTGGTCATTTCCTTGTAGTACCCTTAACCAGGCTCTTTTGGCAGCAGGACTGGAGAGGCAGCAGGAGCAGCTGTTTCTTTGGGTGAGGCAGCCCTGATGTCTTTACAGCTGTGAATCACACTGCAGTTTGGTCTCTGGCCCCAAGACTGAAACTATGGAATAATGACTGAAGAGGATACGTACCACTGAACAAAAGCAGGAATGCTTCCTGGCCCCCAGGGATTATTAGTAGTGACAGAATCTGGGCAGTGGTGCCCGTGTGTGCCCATGACATCGAACACATGCCAGCAGCATGCCTAGGGGTGCATGGGTTGGGGAAAGCAGTTCTGCTGCTGACTTCAATTTGTGGCCCCCAAGTCAGACATGGTCTGAATGCCCACACTAGTAGTCATTGCCTTGTCCATAGAGCTGGCAGTGGGATCACAACACCATTGCTGCTCCTCGGGGTACAAGATAATATCAGCTGGAGCTGCAGAGTACACAGGGGCAGCATGAAAACAATCATGGCAGTTGTCTTATGGCCAGAAGCCCTCTGAACTGACAGGATGCCTGGGACATGGGGTTAGAAGCACATTTTATCCATGAATTCAAGTCAATTGTGAGCTCAGGATTTCACAGAATGCGTGCAAACTTGACTTATGAAAGAAAATTCATGCCCTCCCCACAGTCAATAGTACAGGCTGAAAACTCTATAGACAGCTTGTGAACCAGCAATTTGTGTCTCTGTTCTGCTTCGTCATTTAGCATGGCTGCTGAAGGTCTGAAAGTCATCGAGAAAGACAGAGGCTGCCAGGGCTCAGAAGAATCTGGTGGGCCTGAAAGGTGAACTTTCTATTTATTCATTGCTGAAGCTGGAGAGTGCTTCTGCTGAGAAACTGAAGTAAAAAGGCAGCTGTTGGAGAAGGGTGTATTTGCCTAAGAATCTTTCCCTGCCAGGAATCAGCCAGCAAGCAGATTTGAGTCTGAAAAAGACCCACGCCTATGCGACGGTTGCAGCCAGAGGTAAGGAGATGGAGGAGCAGCTGGGAAGCATGTGCCTGGACACAAATCTCTGCCAAAAGGAGAGGAGCCACGGAGGGCCAATGCAGACCAACCACCATGCTCTATATTGGTTCCTGTCTTCCTATGGTTGTTGTACTGGAGGGCCTGGGTGAAACAGATTGGCCACAACCCTCGTGGCACTGTCTGCAACCTAAGGCCAATGACAGGCATTTATTTTCTTTAGGTGTAATCAGAAACCTACAGCAGTTATTTGGTTAGTTAGTTGGGAGGGCTTCAGAAGTCCTGGGCAGGACTCTGTCTTAAAGAACTGTGCCCAGACCCAAGATGCTACACCACCTCAGAACCGAGTGCTCTGTTTAGATTTACAAATAGAGGACCCTTAATGTTTTATGTTGTAACTACTTTTCAAGCATGCTAGTGTTTAACATCTAGGATCCCAACTTGCTCAGCAACCAGCAACTCAGTGAGGTACTCACCAATGAAGTATTTAAGGGGTATAAAGCTGGTTGCACCCACTTGTGTGCTGAGTACTGCAGGGGAAGTAGGGTGAGCATCAGTGGGAGAGATTATACATTACAGAGTTACAAGGTTATTTCCTATTTGCTATTAATTTTACCTTTTGTTCCTCATTCTTTCCTTTACTTCCTTTTAAAGAAACCTGTCTGCATATGGTGTATTGGGTATTATGTTTGACAGAGTCACTGTTTGTTGGGAGGGACTGTGTAAGCGAGGGATCTGAATTATTTCCTGGTGGGTAAAAGAGATGAGTGACAGCAGGTAACCAAATGTACATGAGGGAATGTGGGAGGGTTCTCAAAGCCAGTTACCGCTACCAGATTAAGAATAGCAGGAGATAATCTGGCTATTTTTCATGTGCAGGTAAAAGAGATTAACTTTGTTAGAAGCTTAGAATTTGTCAGCAGAAAAGGACCGCTTGGCCAAACCAGTCTGCCCAGATAGCACTTGCTTAGTCTGCCTCCATGGACACTAACTGGTCTCCAGCATCCCTCCCTCCCTCCCTCCTCCCTGCCTGTTCACTAATATTCCCTTTTGTCTATCCCACAATCAACAAAACAATTTAAGTCAGTAGCTGTTTCGACTGCATTGCTATTGCACAACTTTGTAGAAATTTGTCATTGTCTCTGGATACATATGGGTACTTCTTATGTACTGAATGGTCATCACCAAAGCTATGCACATTTCATTAAGTACATAGCTCTCATTTTTATGTTTGCTTGCACGCATGTGCAAGAAACATAGTGAGATCATCCAAAATGCAGTGCGGTACAGCTGAAAGGGAGAGCTCCGCTTCAGTGACCAGCACTCCCCCCCACACACACACGCATGCAAGCACGTATTTTGCATGCTCATGTGCTCCCCCCCATGCACACACTGTATGGCCAACGGGGTGCCCAACTTCATCGGCTTCCATGCCCTCCCAAAAAAGATTTAGGTGCCACGCTGGGAGCCCACCCCAGCATGGCAAAATTATTATGGCTGACGGGGGTGCCCAATCCCCCGTCAGCTCCAGGCCCCCCAAATAGCCTTCCAGTTGCCATGCTGGGAGCCCACCTCAGCGTGGCAAAAGTCCCGCATCGTCTTCCTACAAAAAACCTGTAAACAAAAACAGTTCCCTCAGCGGTCTCCCTGCCCACCTGCACCCACCTTCTGCGCACTCTAACTCCCCACACCCCCACCTCACCCCATATTTACCTCCAGAGTCCGGCACAACGATCTTCAGTGGACCGGGAACACGTCTGCACTCTTCAAAGCCGACCTTGAACTGAGGAAATGCCAGTAAGCCGTATAATGTAATAAATAGGTTTTTTTCAACTTTGATGCATATTTCAGGCATTTTTTGGAATTTTGGCACCATATTTTCAACATGGAGCTTTTGGGACTCCTCCTCATGAATTCTTGAACTGTCATGGCGTTAATTGGGCCCGAAGGGTGATTTCACTTTCATTGCGCAAAATCACCTTTCAGGACTGATTAAGTGTTCATAAGGTGGGCTCTCAAAAAGCCTATGTTTCAAATTTGGTGAAAAAATTCCTAAAATGACTGTTTTACTAGTGTACGTTGCACAGTTCCTACGCATGCTCGTAAGTTCGTGAATTTTTAATATTTGCATGCCAGATTTTCAACATTGCCATTTTACCTCACCTCCTTATGAGCAGTACAGCTGTCATTTTTCACATGTCGCCCAAAATGTGTTTCCATGCATGTTGCGCACAATAGCACAGTCGGTGTGTGCAATTAATGTTTGGGACAGATTAAGAAAATCACAGTGACACTGTTCATGAGCAGTGGTCTTAAAATGGCTGTGTTGAAAATTTGGTGAAACAATTCCCAAAAATGACTGTTTTAGGAGCGCACATTGCGCAGTTCCTAAGCACACTCTCAAGTTTGCGAATTTTTAATATTTACATGCCAGATTTTCAACATTGCCATTTTACTACACTTCCGTATGAGCAATACAGCTGCCATTTTTCACATCACCCAAAATGTGTTTCAGCACATGTAGCACACAATGGTGCAGTCGGTGTGCAAAAGCAATGTTTGGGACAGACAGATTAAGAAAATCACAGTGACACTGGTCATGAGCAGAGGTCTTAAAATGGCTATGTTGAAAATTTGGTGACAAAAGTCCATAAAATGACTGTGTTATGAGTGAGCATTGCCCAGTTTCCATGCACCCTTGTAAGTTCATGAATTTGTAATATTTTCAGTCCAGATTTTCACCAGTGGCATTTTTCCACACTTCCTTATGAACAGTACAGCTGTCATTTTTCACAACATGGCCGAAATGTGTTTTCACATTTTCAGCACAGAAATGCATGGTGGCTGTGGGAAATCATTGCTTGGGACAGATAAAGAAAATCACAGTGACATTGTTCATGATCGGAGGTCCCAAAATGCCTGTGTTGACAATCTGCTGTAAAAAATCCCCAAACTAATTACATTATGGGTGTGCGTTGCACAGTTTCTATGCACGCTCATGACGTCAACAGTTTTTTTAATATTTTCACTGCAGATTTTCAACATTGCCATTTTTTACACCTCCCCACGAACAGTACAGCTGTCATTTTTCACATCCTGTTTGGAAAGTGTTTTCGCACCTATGGTGACAAATGCCGTAGTCGCTGTGCAAAAGCAGCTTTCGGCTAACAAACTGATATTGCCACTGTTCATGAGGTGGGGTCACAAAAAAAATGTTGAAAATTTGGAATGAAAATACCAACAAAAGCCTGAGGCATTAGGGTTTCCAGCCATAATGCTTCACCCTGTAGAGAATGACAGGCATCAGGGCTGTGACTTGTCACCTGCAATCCTCATACCATTCCACCCCCACCCATGCCCTGCAGCCACTGAAAGGCATCGAGGTGTGCCTTGGACTCTTCTGACCCAAAGTTCACCCCAGTCTCCTTTACCGCACCCATCTCACCATATTTCCTGATGGAATGGGGTGCGCATAAGGGCCAAAGTCCCCAAGGCACACTGTGACACGTCGGTGTCTGCAGGGTAGGGTGTGGTGAAATGGCATGGCCGTTATGCCTGATGACCCAAAGGCACACCCCAATGCCTATCACTCTCTGCAGGATGGTGATGGGGTTGGCTGCAGTTCAATACTTCACTGCCATTCCTATTATGCAGCTCTGTAACTCCTACACTACCAAAGCCAATGCCAACAAGCAAACATTCAGCATTGACAAATGCTTGTTAATTATAATTCCTGTGGAGAATATGGTCCTGATACACTGCAAAATAATCACGGGTTAGTGACTTAACAGTTGAACATTTTTGTTATTTAGAATAGGGGCAGCATATTACCTGTTATGGTGATTATCATAGAACCATGGTAGCATATATTCAATGGCGTCCACCACTTAGTGAGGAGTTATGCTTGTGCAACTTTGTTGATAGTCTGAAGGTATGTGAGTAAATGTGTTGTTGACTGTCATACATGGATATTTTGGCCATTTACATTCTCTGTCCAGTGGGGAACTATCACACTGTCAGGGTGCCGTGAAGGCAAAGAAACTCTCTTGAGGGTTCCACACCTAGAGATGCCATGGGAACATAATTTATTTAGGTTAAAGGTACCTTAGGAAGGAGCCCCAAGGAGAGACACACATTGCTGGAGGAGGAGGAGGCAAGGATGGCAGGGCAAAGAAACAGTGCTTCTGAAGGAGGCAGGAGACAGCTGGCTTAAACTGCTCAGTCAGGGTGAGTGGCTGGTTATTCCTGCCCATTGAACTGCAGGCATAGCCTTTGAATTCAGAGGATGTATGCAAGTTAGTGAGGAGTTATGCTTGTGCAACTTTTCTGATAGCCAGAAAGTATTTGAATAAATGTGTTGTTGACTGTCATATGGATACTTTGACCATTTGCACACTATGTCCCATGGGGACCTACCGCCCTGTCAGGGTACTGTGAAGGCACAGGAGCCCTCTTGCAGAGGGTTCCACTCCTAGAGGGACCTTAGGAAGAAGCCCAAAAGTACTGTGCAGCAGGTGGTGAACACAAAGCCTGAGAGAGGACAGATTGACAGCAATTGTGATGACTGATAACAGAGAAAGAATTGAGCAACACATGATAGTAATTGTTAAATGAAAGCAGACAGAGGCATGACTTCCATAAGGAGAAAGGGAATGGCAAGATGGCAAGATGACCACCATCCAACCCCAACTCACATGGAAACCTAGTAGGGCAAACACTATAGTAATACAAATGTGCTACATTATGGGCCAACTCCTGTGGAGACTACATAACTTTTATCACCTTCAGCATGGAGGACAGAAAAAAAACCCTATGATGAGTAAACCTCATGGTGTTTTGCCTTGGTCAGCTTCCTTCCAGGCTAGGGATAACATTTGTGATGACTTGGTTACCACAATTTAGAGACCCAATTCAAGGGGAAAATTTTTGAGGAGGGGCTCTTACTTTATCTCTCTAATGGGAACACTGTCGGGGTGCTGCAAGCCGATCTCTGCAGCTAAAGGAGGTCCCCTGCAAAACAGGCCACCCGCCAAGGTAGGAGGAAAAGAGCAGCAACTACTGACAGACTCCATCGAGGAGAGGCCTAGAGAGGAAGCCGAACCCTTAAGGAGTCAGGCATAGGAGCTGGGCCCTTGAGTGGCCCTGACTAGCTTAAGGAGTCCCTGTGATCTTAGAGGCCCCACCTGCTGGCAGCTGAAATCTTAAATGCTAAATCAAGATCTGTTGCCAAGACAATTTGCATGGTCAAAGTGTCCTCCGGAGCACAGAATATTGTCACCTGAAGGACAGAAAGAGAAGGACCCTGCCTGAGTTGAGGAACACACCCTCATGATGCAGATTTCAAGGGAGCAGAGTGTGACTGTTGGCACAAAGGGCAGGGAGCCCTGGAAGCCATGCTATGGTTGTCATTGGCATATGTCTGAGTGCAGGATTCGTGGAAGGGCAATGGCGAAGCCCAACAGCAATGAACACAAGGTAGAAACATAACATAGTCAACGCTGAATGACTGATTCAGACATCAAATGACCACCAAGACATTGTATGACATTGAATGATACATACTTGGACTGAATGAGGAATGCATGCCAACCAAATCCATAAGGAAGGTCAGTGTTTTTTAAGCTGAAAAGTTTTTACTGAGACAATACGCAACTTTTACAGACATTGGCATGATACAAGACATCTCATGTGGGTTGGGGCCAGTGTGAACTGGCCCCGACCTTACAAATTTAGATCCGAGCATATTACGACTCTCTACACAATGTATACAGCTGGTTGGAAGATTTCGCAATGTAGTTACATAGATTGCCCAGTTGTCTGGGCTGCCTAAAAGCACCTTGTCTGTCCCTCTTATTTCAATGAGGGGTACAGGGGCAGAGGGAAGCCTCTGTTTAGGCCTAACCTGCTATGCAGTTGCCATATCTTGGTGTTGGATATTGCTCAGAACCAAAACGAAACTCTAACTATATGCAATATGGCAATCTGACACCTTTCTAAGCTCTGTTGTTGATCTAAAAGAGGGAGGGGAGATGGGGTAGGTCTAAGTTAGGAAGGAGTCACACTACTAAGGGAGTCGCCTCCTTGTGTGACATCTATAGGTTTGTGACAGTAGGCTGAATCCATGAAAGGCTGCCAACACTGGGTGAACTTGTGTATGGTATCTGCAGAGAAGCTGGAGAGCCTTTCATAGGAGGCTACTGTGGCCAGTGACAGCAGGAGTTCAGCCAGAAAGAGATATTCAGATGTCCTCCACCTTGTCAAGATTAGGCGTTTAGCTGCAATGCCTACTGTTGTGGCCCACTGAGCTCCTGGGTCAAATTTTGAAAGAGCCTCAGGTGCACAGCCCAGCAGCAAAATGTAGTAGTAGTAAAAATCTTTCTTTTTATACAGGAAAAGATAAAAGTTGGTACATTTCATGTCACACCTTTAGGACACGGGTCCTATTTTCAAGGTGGTCCTGTATAAATGGGCGCATCTATGGTTAGGTGCAGATTTATGTCTTTGCATACTTCAGCCACTGATGCCCAGTAAGGCTGGGTCTTCAGGTACGACCATAGGATATGAAATAGATGGGCCCCAGTCTGTCCACAGCACCAACAAAGATCCTCCTGGAGAAGGCCCAGGGACTTGAATTTGGCCGTGTTATAATACCATCTTAGTAATGTTTTATTCATGATCAATCTTGATATACCATCTCTGCAGGCCTTGTGTATCCTGGCCCAGCTATTAGTCCACTGTTGGTCTGATGTGTGGATGCCCATCTCTGCTTCCCACTTCACCTTAGCAGAAAAGGTGGGGTTGGGGGCTGCATCATGTATGGCATTATAATTCCGACTAGCTTGGCCTTTCCTCAGTTTTAGCCAGACACTCAGTTGGGAGGGGCCCTTTGGGGAGCTCACTGTTTGGGTGGAACCTCCAGTCACATAATGTCATCCCTGATCTGCAGGTACTTCCAGAAATGGTTAGATGGAAGTTGGAATCTCCTTCTCAGGGCCTCAAAGAAATTCAATATATTAGAGCCTGGGACCATTAAGTCACTTACCAATTTTATTCTTTGACTCTCCCAAATGCACCAGTGTATGTTTTTTTTTGCCACAGTGACACGTGGGTTGTTCCACAGAGGCATACAGTCTCATCGGGTGGGGTCAGCATGTAAAAGAGAGTGAACTCTGTTCCAGTATTTGACTGCTAACTGTATGGATGGTGCTAGCAACCTTACTGGTTTCTTAACAGCATAAATCAGAGTGGCTGGAGAGGGGGATCCAATTAGAGCTGCTTCCAGGGGAACCCAAGTGGGAGAGAAGCTGTCAGCTGGTGAAAACCATTTAATTGTCTGGACTGTAGCAAAGGCTATGTGATATCCCTGAAACCAGGGTAGTCCCCACCCCACCTCTGCCCCAGTGCTGGCATATTTTCTGCCTACTAAACTGTGGTAGCTTCCCCTTCCATAAGAATCTTCCCACCATTGTATCCAGTTTCTGGAACAATTTAGCAGGGATTAGGGCAGGGAAGTGTGCCAGTAGATAGAGAACTCGGGGGTCTCCACCTCCCTTACAGCAGTCATCAGTGTCCGTCACCACCCATAGCTCTGTTAAGGCCACTTTCAAGGTGCCCAGAACCAAGACCTGCCTTGTCAAGAGATCCTTCTTCTACCAAGCCCTCACCTGGTTCAACTCCCTCCCTAGCTGCATCTCCAACTTGCCAAAAATTGGATCCTTCAAAATAGCCCTTTGGAACCATATCTTTAATACCCATTGTTGTAGGTGCAACTAACCCCCTGTTGTAACCTGTGGTACCCACCTGCCTTGCCCCCTGGCTCAACAACGTCCACTGGACAGCCTCTCCCTCCCCCAGACCCACTCCTTCCCTACTAGGTCAAAACAGGGACGTAGCCCACTGTCTTCTCTGAGGACCTACTATATCCACGAGTGTAACTCACAATTCTGTAACACTATGCAACCTAAGTAACATACAAACTACTACATTATGTAACCTAAGCGTATCTATGTTAAATGTTCCTTTTACTGCACCTGTAATGTTATCCTCTGTTTTAATCTGCAATGTAATAACTATCTTGATGTTTGCACCCCCGCGATGTGGTGCCTTAATAAATGAGTCTGTGACTCAAAGGTTGTAAACCCGATTTGTAATGAATAAATGAATAAAGTAATCATCATTTTAACTGAGTCTATCTTTCGTACAAGTGATGGCCTCAGGGATTTCCATCTGTCTAGGTCATTCTGAATTCTTTCTAGCAGGGTGGTGAAATTGGTCTTAATCACTTTAGAGATGTTAGGGTGGCTAGTGATTCCTAGGTATTTCATCCCTTCGGGGGACCATTTCAAGCCAAGGGAGGCAACCTCCTGCTGTGAGCAGGCCTTGTTTAGGGGCAGGACCTCAGTTTTGATCTGATTCACTCGCAGTCTGAATACTGTCGTGAAATTAGCTAGAATGTCCAATATTGTCTGAATGACCTGGGGTGTGTAGACCATGGTGATCAGAAGGTTGTCCACATATAAGAAGGTCTTGAGGGTCAACCATCCCACCCTAATGCCCAGAATGTCCCTGTGTTCTCTAATTGCTATAGTGAGGGGCTCAATTGCCAGCACAAACAGGAGGCTGGACAGTGGGCAGCCCTGCCTAGTTCCTTTGCGTAAATTGAAGGCTGGGGACATGGTCTTGTTGGTAAGAACCCGAGCCATTGGTGAGGAATATAGGAGCTTAACCCAGGTCCTGAAGAGGGCCCAATGCCCATTCTCTCCAGTGTGTACATCAAGCAGGACCATTCGATTGAGTCGAAGGCCTTCTCGAAGTCCACGGCTACTGCTGCCACTGAGGTATGGGAGAACTAGGCCTTGTGCAGCAGGGTGATCAGCGCTCTGTGGTGATCTGACCCTACTTGACCTTTGACAAAGCCGGCCTGGGAAGAGTGAATTAAGCCCAGATGGAGCTTCTCCAGTCTATCTGCCAGAATTCTGGCCAAGATTTTGGCATTGGCATTGATATGGGAGCTAGGGCGGTAATTACCAGGGTTCTGTGGATCCTTTCTTTTTTTTTCATATACATTTTATCCTCCTTCTGCCCCTGGCTGTCCACTTCTGACCAATCCCCCCCAGCCCCATCATCCCGGTATCACTGGGACTTATCCCTGCCCGGTCACCGGGTGCAGAGCCTGTGGGAGCTCAGTCGTCATCTTGTAGCCACAGGTGTTTTTCCTCTTTTTCTCCCTTCCCCGTTGCTGGGGCACACATGTGGGACATGTGCATGTAGAGGCATGCATGCATCTGCAGAAGTCCAGCACCCTCCCTTCATCTGGCCCCTCTGACCCGCTCTACCCTCTGGCCTCCACCTGGGAGTAGTCATTTGGCAGGAGTGCCAGTCCTCCCTCCCCAAGAGAGGAGAGCTGTCCTCAGGACACTTGACCCTCTCCCTCCCCTGCTGACCCCTGACAGCCCATGCTTGTTCTTCAACACGGGTCACTGGCATGGTGCGAGGTGTGGCATTCACACCTCAACCCTCAGCACCACCGGGCTGGCTGATTCTTTCCTTTTTTTGGGAGTACCTTTATTACGGCTTCTCTCATAATGGACAGGAGGGCTCCTTTCTCCAATGAGCCTTTGAAGGTGCAGATGAGATATGTGCCTAACCTGACTCCAGACACCTCATAAAAGTCATTAGGGAGCCCATCCTTCCCAGGCGATTTGTGGGGGTTCGATTTAATGGCAACCAAAATGTTTTCCTCCATTAGGGGTTCTTCAAGTGGGGAGGCCTCAATTGTGGGTATGCGTGGAATTGGGATATTGGCCATGAATGCCTCTATTGTGTGTAATACTGGGGGGAATGGGGAAGAGTATAACCAGTTGTAGAACTGGGCCATGATCTCATTAATCCCTTTCTGAGAGCTGGTCAATATTCCAGCTCCATACTTAAGCCCGTGTATCGTTCTAGCGGCCTGTCTGCTTTTAAGGTGATAGGCCAACAGTTTGCTGGTCTTTTCTCCCCCTTCCCTGTATGCATGCGCCATCCATCTCAGATTCAGCTCGGCATGCCTAATGAGATGGGCATTGAGTTTGACCCTAGCACTTGTCAGTTGGGCTATTAGGGTATGGGGAGGGTTCCTGGGCGTAGAGAATTTATATTTAGCCTCAAGGGTAGCCAGTTTTTTTTCCAGAGCTGCCTGTTCTGCTTCTCTCTCTGTTTCCTCCTGGCCATGGCATAGGCAATAATCCTCCCTCTGATGGTGGCCTTAAAGGCCTCCCATAGGGTGGAATCTGAGACCTCCTCATTGTCATTGTTTGCCCAATATTCTGATATTTTGGGACCTAGCCAAGCCCGAAATTGAGGGTCTTCCAGTAACAGGCTGTCAAGATGCCACGTGGACATCTGAGGCTGCTCTGGTCCCCATTTTATCCTAATTTCTAGTGGTGTGTGGTCTGATATGGCTGAGGGGTGGGTTTCCACCCTTGTCACCTGCTCATATAAGGCACTGAACAGTAGCCACATGTCTATCCAACTGGAGGACCCATGTGTTGCTGAAAAACATGTATAGTCCCTCATCCCTGGGTGCTTTGTTTGCCAGGCATCTAATAATGAATGCTCGGTCATGAGCCTGTGTATCGCCTTAACAGCCTGTCTATGAGGTTCTGCCATGCCCCTACTCCTGTCCATTGTTGAGTCCAGGGTCAGATTGAAATCCTGTCCCACAGTGATGTGAAGCTTATTTGTATTAAAGTCAGTTAATGTTTGGTTGAAGTCATGGAAGAATTGTGGACAGTCTTGGTTGGGGGTGTAGATATTTAAGAGGATGAGTGGACCCTCTGGAGTCTCCATCTCCACCATCACTCACCAGCCATCAGTGTCTGCCTAGCCACCTTCCATCCTAGATCTTTGTGTAACAAGATGGAAACCCGCTCTTGTGGGAGATCATGGTACTGTGCAGCTCCTCTCCCACCCATCCCTGTTTAAGCTTCCTGGACTCCACTCTGGTCAGTTTAGTTTCTTGAAGAAATGCGATCTGGGGGTTCAACCTTTTGAGTTGTAACATTACTTTTTTTCTTTTGATCTGTGAGTTGAGCCCCCTCACATTCCATGAGACCAGGTTAGTCTCCATCTGGGACCTCGTGGAACATATCATGAGTGGGTATTGATAGCTTGCTAAATCTAGGGCTGACCCATGTGAAGTTCCCAGAGAGTCCCTCCCTTACCATCCTCCCCTTCTGTAATCCCCCCCTTCTCTGCTACCCAGATTGTCATCAAGCCATCTATACATATAAACACGTAAAACAAGATAACAGTGTACACAAAATAACAAGAACTTTCTCATATCCAGTGAGATCCACCAAGTACCTTTATGTGTGTGGGAGGGGGACAGTACAAAAACTGTAGATTTCATGAAATGACTGAACAACAATGAACTTAACCTCAGATTTACATACAGGGCAGAACAAAAGAAAATAGAGTTTGGGGATTTAACTTTGGAAGCTAGATCTAGAGAAACGGTTCAAACAAGCTGCTTCAGAAAGAAGACGGCTACAAATAGTGTTCTCAGAGCTGAGAGTGCTCACCCTGAGAAACTGAAATCCTCCATCCCATACAATCAGATGTTACACCTTTGACGCAACTGTTCTAATCTAGTAAGCTTTGAAAAAAAGCCGAGGAGTTAGAAACTAAATTTTAAGAGAGGGGCTATAAGTTGGAGCTTTTGAGAGAAGCCAGGAGTATGGCCAGAATAAAGAATAGAGAAGAACTCATTAGAGGAAAAACCAGTGGAAAGTGATGATAGGGAGGTCAATAATATTGTGACCTTTGTAACTGAATTTAATGGTGTGGCAGGTAGGACTGGTAATGTGATATTCAAAAACTGGGAGATTCTGAAGAGTGACAATACAATGCACAGAGCAGTGGGATGCAATCCAAGGATCACATTCAGAAAAGCTGCCAACCTTAAAGAGCAACTTCCGACTATCCATTTTTCTGCTCTCCCCCCAGCTCGTTTTATGGCTTACCTTCCCAGAAGTAATCTCATAAAGTTTGGCACAAAAAGCCATTTCCTACAAAAAGATGTATCCCTCGTAAACTTTTAAAATTGCTCAGCTGGCAAAAAAATAAACACTGACTTCCCAATAGGACAAACACGCCCCCACGTTGGCCCACGTAGCCCTGTTTTGTGATGTCATGAAATGAAGGCTGCGTTAGCATGCTTCATTGCTTTCTATGGGGCTGGTATTTTCAGATATATTTCTACCCTTTAGTGCTGGGATTTTATTCTATCAAAGCGATCAATCGACTAATTGGGTCCCAAATAGTCGAGTTTTGGGGGAACAAAAGATCTTGTACTAGAGAGATACCATAAGCCTCCCACAATTTCCAGTGGATTACACTTTTACCCACTTGCAGGGCTCGGTTGTTCCATAGGGGCATGTATTTCTAAGGGGTCGGGTCATGCCCCAGTCGGAGTAAAATTCAGTGGCAATATTTAATTGACAGCTGGATTGGAGGAGGGTATATATTCTTTTTACTGTACAGGACCACCACTGGGGCAGGTGCCCGGAGTAAGGATGCCTCCAATGTAAGCCAGGTTGGAGAGGCAAGTGCAATCCTGGGAAACCATTTGACTGTTTGAGTTGAATGAAGGCCATGTGGTAACCTTGTAACCAAGGGAGTCCCCACCCACCCCTCTTCCAATGCTGATGAAGTTTATGTTTACTGTAGCAGGGCTGGGATCCTTCCCACAGAAAGTTACCCATCAGCGCTTCCAGTTTTTGAAACCATTTCTGTGGGATAGACATAGGGAGATGGGCCAACAGATATAAAATCCTTGGGGCAGCCATCATCTTGATGGAGTCTATTTAACTGCAAGGGAGAGCCGCAAAGCCTTCCATCAATCCATATCCTGTCTGAGGGATTGCAGTAAGTTAGAAAAATTAACCGTGAGCAGTTTTGACAGGTTAGGGTGCAGAAGGATACCTAAATATTTTATACCATTAGGGGACCACTTTAGGCCAAGAGCGACGAAATCTGTATTAAAAGATACAGAATTCAGGGGCAAAACTTCTGTTTTATTTATTTATTTATTTATTTATTAAATTTGGTGACCAGGTAGGCCCACTGGGCCCCAAAGGTCCCTTTATCAGGGGCGACCCGGGATAACAATACATTTAAAATACAGTGGTTAGTCAGTTGGTTACAGGATTATACAGGCTTACATATGCAGTTTGCATATATGGTTATCATTATGACACAGTCTTAACTAGAATGCTGCTAGGCCTAGTATTAAGCATGGCAAATTGTTGTGAAGTTTTTGGCAGGAGAGAGCCCCCCATGCCAGAGATAGTATATAGGGTTTGGGGAACCTGGGGACCCTGGATATTGGGAAAGGTTCCTCAGTTAACTCGCTTTTGTTTTTTTTTTGAGAGGGGTGTTGTGGGAGCTGGAGGCAGCTATGAGCAGTGGCAGAGGCACATGCTTATGGCAATCATATGTGCTTTAAGTCTGGTGCAGAAGTTCATGAGTGAGGAGGCCTCCTGCACCAGAGGTGGGAGGTTGTTACACAGGTTGGGGGCTAGGGAGGAGAAAGATCTGCCACCTGCATCTGTTCTTACT
Source organism: Neoceratodus forsteri (assembly GCA_016271365.2). Lineage (NCBI taxonomy): Eukaryota > Metazoa > Chordata > Ceratodontiformes > Ceratodontidae > Neoceratodus > Neoceratodus forsteri. Next base: position 1,238,269,720 of record CM028130.1, read on the forward strand.
CTGGGGACTGTCAGTAGCATTCATTCTGATGTCCATAGACTCCTAGGGTTTTGTTTTATTGCTATAGTTCCTGCTATGCTGGGAGGGGCAGGCAGTTTTAGTAGTTTGTAGGCCTGGATGAGCAGGGGATATTGCAGGCGAGCGGTCAAGGAGAGCCAGTGTAGCTGGGCCAGTGTATCACAGTGGTGGCGTCGAGGATGGTCCTGGGTAGTGAACTAAGCCACTTTGTTGTACAGGATTTGCATCCTCGAGACCTCTTGTTTAGCCATGCCCTGTATGATAGGTGCGGCATAGGTCAAGGTAGGGAGCAGGACACTTGTGGCAATGGATAGCCTAGCCTCAGGAATTAGCTGGTCCTTGAGTCGGTACAAGATTCCAAGTTTATGGTGTAAGGTCTTGGCGATCTGGTCCACATGGTCCTTGAATGTGATAGTTTGGTCAAGAGTCAGGCCTAAGTATTTAAGGGAAGGCACTACAGTGATGCTTTTTCCAGCGAGCATGGTAAGGTGCATGGATGCAGTCCTGTCATGACCCAGTGATCTGGGCCTGAATAGCATCGCCTTGGTTTTGTCTGTGTTTAGCACCATTCTGTTCTCTCTAGCCATGCTTCGATGGATGAGAGGTCCTTTTGGAGGAGAGGACCCAGAGCAGCTATGTCCCCCAGGGATCGGTAGATGACTGTGTCATCAGCGTACTGGACAATCAAGCTTTCCCCACAGTAGGTGCTCAGATTGTTGGTGAATAAGGAGAATAGGACAGGGCCAAGGATTGAGCCCTGCAGTACACCCTGTTTTAGGGGTAGTGGTCCCGACATAGGCCCTTTCCAGGAGACTCTTTGTGTCCGGCCAGTTAAGTAGCTCTCAAACCACTTTAGAGAGTGGGGGTCTAGGCCCACGTTGTTCAGTTTCTGAAGCAGAAGATTGTGGTAGACAAGGTCAAATGCCTTGGACAGGTCTATGAAGACAGCACCTGTAGGTATACCTTTGTCCATTGCTCTGAGCACTTCATCCGGGAAGTTAATAAGGGCAGTATCTGTCCCATGGTTGGCTCTGAAACCGTGCTGAGAGGGAGCTATAAGCTGATGAGCCTCCAGGTAATCACGGAGCTGGTTGTAGACAAACCTTTCTTGTAGCTTCGCAAGTGTGCAGAGCAGGGAGATAGGGCAGTAGTTAGTTAGGTTTTCCCTGGGGCCAGCTTTGTTGATTGGGACCACATTGGCCTGTTTCCACTGGTTAGGAATGATTCCTTCCCTTAGTGATCTATTTAAGAGCCAAGTCAAGGGTCTGGATAAGGAGGTGGTTCCTGCCTTGAGTAGCTGAGTGTTTTTCCCATTGGGTCCCCCTGAGCCTTTGACTTTCAGTGCCTTTAGGAGGGCTAGGACCTCTTTTTGCTTTACTAGTCTCAGGTGGAAGGAGGTCATTCGTAGTGAGTTGGTTCACTTACATTCGGCGCAGAGGTCTGGGAGGTCTGCCCAGCCTTGTAGGCCTCGAGGTCTGTGAAGTGGTTGTTAAGGGCAGCTGCTATTTGTGAGGGGTCACTTATGAGCTGACCATTGACCACAATGGGGCAAGGTTCAGTCTTTTTGTTGCCTTTGATTAGGTCGTTGACATGATTCCAGAATTGCTTAGGGTTACCTAAGTTGGTTTTCTGGAGGTTTGTGAGGTAATCCCTTTTAGCAAGTTTAATGGCACTCTTAGCTTTGTTTCTTAGTGCTTTGTATGTAACAAGGTCAGCTGGAAGGGAAGAGAGCTTGTACTTTTTCCAGGCCTTGTCCCAGCTAATCATTAGGGATTTGAGGGATGGGGTTATCCAATTGTAGCAGCTGCTCTTTGCTCTTAGTCTTTTAGAGGAGCAAAGGGTTGTAATAATACATAGTAAGTCCTGGAGTATTAGAGGGCCTCGGTAAGAGTAAGGAGGTTATTGGGCTCCAGTCCCGACTGCTTAGGTAATCATTAAATTGCCCCCAGTTGGTGGTGTAGTCCCGGGCGGTGGGGATTCTGGGCTGGATCCTTGGTGCCCTGTTCTTCCAGATACAGAAAATCGGGGAATGGTTACTCAAGGAGTCTGCCACAGTACAAGCAAGCTGGGTGTTGGCAGGGTTGGACACCAGGGCCCAGTCGAGGGTGGTGTGATTCCCAGTTTTGTAGTTCAGTCTGGTCGGCTCAGAAATGACTTGCCTCAGTCCTGCCTCTTGGGTCAGTGACATCAGGGCATGGACCGGGTCCTGGGCCTAGTTGTCCTGGGCCTAGTTGAGGTTGAAGTCTCCTAAAATGATAAGCTCAGTTGAGACTTCCAAGGTCAAAGCATTTGTGATGGCCTCGAGGGATTAGATGGTCATCTTTGGAGGATTGTAGACACACCCAATAGTAATTTGCTTGGTAAGTCCAAGGGTAATGCGAATGAATATAGATTCTCCGTCGGAGAAGGGGCTTTGCAGCAGGCTTAGGGGTGATACAGTTAGGTCTTGTTTGGTGTAGATTAGTATGCCTCCCCCTTTTCTGGACTCCCTGTCCTTTCGGAAGGAACTATAGCCCAGTGCCTGGACCTCATGGTCAAGGATGTGGGCTTTTAGCCACGTTTCTGAGATTGCTAGGACATAGGGCTTGTATAGGTCAAGCCAGGCTTGGACTTCATGTATTTTGGGTCTGATGCTACATACGTTTATATGTGCTATCTTAAGATCCTTTGCAGACATCCAGCAAGGGTCCTGAGGGGATGACACTGAGATGTTGGTGGTGCTAGAGCCAGGGTTGGGCTGAATATCTCCTGCCAGGAGAAGCAGAGCAGCTATCAGGCAGAGAAGCTTAGGGCTAGGTAAGGTGAGTGGGTTTCTTCAACTCATCCTTCCCACAAAGTAGAATATGTCATAACATATGGCCTTTCTTACTATCTCATGAGCTGACGATAGAGCAAGCCAGCTTGAACTGAGCATTCCATGATGGAAATTAAGGGGGGGGCAGTATGCAGATGGCCCCATGCTTCAGGATGACCTGGGTTGATGATCCTGTCTACCCAAAGTAGAGATAGTGAGTAGATTAAAGCAAGAAGTACCCCCTATTTAGGAGGGGGTGCTTAGGTCTCGTGCACCTCGGGGTGCTGGGGCTGTGGCAGGCGTTTGGCGTTGGGCCATTGTGTAGTCTCGATCGGGGCAGCAGTAGAAGGGTACCACCAGTCAAGCTGGTGTTAGGTTTAGCTAGGATCAGCTCCCTCCTTTTGGTCTAGCTTTGCCTGTGGGGGGGCGCCCTGGCTCAAGTTGAGCTTTTAGAAGCAGTTACTGATTAGCGTTATCAGGTAATGAGCTGCCGACTCCCTTGCTATAGGATTTGGGCCTCTTGGCTAGCCTTTGGGCAAGGCAATCTGGGGGAAAGAAAAATAATTTACTACCCTTGCCCTGGACTAGCTATGTTTGGCTGAAACAGCAGTTTCAGACCCTTACCCTTAGGTTTAGTAGTTTTGTATTATGCCAGACTGGTCTGCCCTGTCTAGTATACAGTTTTTTGAGAAGCAGCTAACTAATCCTTTGATTTGGCAGTATAAACACACTTTCAAGGGAGGCACAGCTTAGCAACAGATTATTAGGTCAGTTTCAAGTGGTTAGTAGGTATTGCTTGAGTGCATTTACAGAAGAAATGTGTAGTATTACATAGCTGGAGGCATTTAGAAGAAGTACAACTTCATTACATAGCTTGTAGTTACGTTAGCATAGAGTCTTAGTATTGGCAGTTTGAAAGAAGTTGAATAACATTACACAGCTTGTAGTTTCATTAGCACAGAGTGTTAGTATTGGCAGTTTGAAAGGAGTTGAATAACATTACACAGATTGTAGTTTCGTTAGCATAGAGTATTAGTGCAGACCTTATTCAGGAGGGGCACTAGTGAGATCACAGTGCTGAGGACCAGAGGTCGTAGTCTGCATATATGTCCGATGCAGTGGTTGGGTCCAGAGCTTAGGAGGGGCGGGTATGTGGTGACAAGCGTTCCCTGCCTTGCCCACGGATGACTGGTTCAGCAGATTAAGTGGGTGTGGCAAACGTGCATTTAATGGGAGGAGGGAATGGGGTGGGTGGGCGAGAGAAAACAGAAGTCCTCAGTGTTGGTCGTCCACCTGCTCCAGTGCAGGGGAGGTGGGGGTCTTGTGCGAGCATGGGAGGCTGCCTGGCCTGACTATTAAGAGTTGGGGCCTCTGCGCCACATGCCGCAAGTGTTCCGATTGGAGGGGGTCCCTCTTGCAGCGAGGTCTTCCTCGCCACCCCAGCAAGGTTTTGCAGCTGTCTGTACTGGCTTCAGCGAGGGTCCGCTCAGGCTTTTAGGGATGGCCTGAGTCGGTGTGTCACTACAGGTGGAGAGCCAATCGGGCACTGTTGCTTGATTTAAATTTGGCTCCCAATTCTTGTGTCTTCTTTGTTTGGGCTACTGGCGCAGTAACAACCATGGGGCGCAGCCGACTCTTTACCCTCTGTTTGCAGTCCCCAGGTGGTGTTGGCTCCAATGAGAGGAAGATCCGTTGCAAGTGAGGAAAGAGCCCAGTAAGTAGACACAGGTTGACTCAAAGGAAAGGGAAAAAAATCAGAAGTCCTCAGTGTCGGTTGTCCGCCTGCTCCAGTGCAGGGGAGGTGGGAGTCTTGTGCAAGCGTGGGAGGTCGCCTGACCCAACTATTAAGAGTCGGTGCCACTGCTCCATACGCCGCAAGTGTTCCAGTTGGGGGGTCCCTTTTGCAATGAGGTCTCCCTCACCACCCCAGCAAGGTTTTGCAGCATTTTAGACTGATTGACCTTAAGACCTTAAGACTCGACACCTTGGAGAACTCAGACAGGATATGAAGGATACATTGAATCACCTGGGGGGTACATTCCGTGGTGACAAGGAGATAGTCAGCATATAAGAAGGTTTTAAGGTTAGTGTCTCCCATCTTTATGCCAGGTATAAGATGAGATTCCCTAAGTGCAATGGCCAGGGGTTCAATTGCCAAAACAAACAGCAGGGGAGAGAGGGGGCAGCCCTGTCTCGTACCTTTCTGTAACTGAAAAGGGGGGATGACATACCATTCGTCATGACTCTAGCCAGAGGGGAGGAGTAAAGCAGTTGTATCCAGGAAAGAAAACCTGGTCCCACGCCCATTAGGGAGAGAGTATGGAAAAGGAATGGCTATTCGACAGAGTCGAATGCCTTTTCAAAGTCAATGGCTAGAACAACCAAGACCATTTGGTAAAATGCATTAGGGAAAGCAAAGTTCGATGGTGGTCAGATCCCAGATGGCCTTTAATAAACCCAGCTTGAGATGGGTGAACTAGACCTGGGGGCAAGGGTTCAAGCCTAGATGCTAGAACCTTGGCAAAAATTTTAGCATCTGTGTTGATGAGGGAAATGGAGCGATAACTACTCTGAGAAAGTAAATCTTTTCCCTTTTTAGGCAGGACTGTAATGGTTGCTTCTCTCATAGAGGGGGGAAGAAGCCCCATATACAGGGAATGTTGGAAGGCCCGGACCAGATAAGGAGCCAGGTTAACTCCCTGGACTCTATAGAAATCAATTGGAAGCCCATCCATTCCATGGGCTTTACGGAGATTCATGGACCGGATAGCCTTGTCTACCTCTTCCAGCCCAATAGGGGCTTCTAGTGAGGTAGAGTCAGTTGGAAGAAGTTTGGGAATAGGCAAAGAATCAAGGAAGCCCAAATCCTGAGTGGATCCGGGGGAAGTGGGGAGGTACAGAGCTGCTCATAGAACCGCTTCATGATCTCATTCACACGTTTACTGGAGTGACATGGGGTACATCTGTCGTCTATTAAAGCATGTATTCTCCTGGACATTTGTTGCTGTTTAAGGTGATATGCCAGGAGTTTACTAGCCTTTTCACCCCCCTCCCAGTAAGCATGTCGGATCCGCCTAAGGTTCAGTTCAGCCTGACGGGTTAAGTGAGCATCCAATGAAATTCTAGTGCTAGCCAATTGTGCAAGCAGAGGCGCTGAGGGGACCCCAGGGCTGAGGGATTTATATTGGGCTTCTAAGAGATGCAATTGTTTCTCCAAGGCCCTCTGGTCAGCCTCTCGGCGGCTTCTCCTGGCCGATGCAAAAGCAATTATTCTGCCTCTTATAGTCGCCTTAAAGGCTTCCCAGAGGGTCGTATCAGAAACTTCTTTATTATCACTGTTTTTCCAGTAGTCCACTATTTCAGGGCCTAGCCACTGCTTAAATTCGGGATCTTTGAGTAGAAGATGGTCCACATGCCAGGTGGGTGACTGAGGGGTCAAGTCCAAGTTTAAGCAGTAGCTCCAAAGGGGCATGGTCTGACACATAAATTGGGTGAATATGAGAGGTAACAACCTTGTCATAAAGCCTGGAGGAGATCAGCCAGAGATCAATCCTGCTGGCTGATCCATGAAATTGCAAAAAACATGTGTAATTGCGTATCCCACGATACCTAACCCGCCATACATCCAGCAGGCCACGTTCCATCATTAGTCGCTGAAGGACTTTCTTAACTTGCCTGTGTTTCTCAGGGGATGTATTACTTCTGTCCAGAGAGTGGTTGAGAACTAAATTGAAGTCCCCTCCTAATAGGACTGGGGTCTTATTTGGGTTAAAGTCTGTAAGGGCCTGGTTAACTGAATGAAAGAACTGGGGGCAATCCTGGTTAGGGGCATAGAGACTGGTCAGAACTAAAGGACCCCCTGGAGTCTCCACTTTGGCCAGATGAATCTCCCTCTTTATCCTGGGCGTGACATTTAAATTTCCATCCTAGACTTTTATGTATTAATATCGATACTCCCCACTTATGGGATCTGGCCACACTATGGAGTTCCTCCGCCACCCACCCTATCGAAGCTTTTGGTATTCACCTGTGGATAGTTTTCTTTCTTGCAGGAAAAACTACCATCAGTTTCAACTTTTTCAAGTGCAGCAAGACTTTTTTTCATTTAAAGGGAGAATTAAGGCCCCTGATATTCCAGGAAATTAACCTAGTCTCCATCTGGTCTATAGTATAACATGGCCGAAGGGATAGACCAGAGGAAACCCCAAGAATGGAGACTATGGTCTATAAGGAGGTTAGCATTCCCCCATGGAAGTCTCACATAAATTATAAGTGTCATCTCATAGATCAGAATGCCAGAACATCTAACTTTATACAAACAAACAATTTCCTTACTATCCCGGTATAGTGCCTGACAAGAAAAAAGTAAGCATAACAATAACATCCTTAAACAATAACCCCGAATATCCCTCTCCCCCCTTCCTCCCACCCCAAAAACACTCCCCATTATCAGACCAGCATCCCCTATCTGCATTGGCCAACCTGTGGCCCAGATGCCAGCGGAGATCGCTGGAAGGTAAATATAAATTCTCACAAGGCAGGAGATAGGACACCAGAAGCTCCTATGAACTCTCTCTGTGTGTCATTCCCACCTACCCAGAACAGAAAAGGGGGCAAAAAAAGCAATTCTGCATTTGCCCAATACTAAGAACACAGATCAACCTTAGCATTAAATCCTTGGACCCGATTAATCCTTCCAAGGGCTGTATAACACAGCGGTGGTAACTGAGGCAACAGGAAGGAGGGTCCCACAGTGCCTCCCATACTACATGGTCACCTTGCATAGCTGCCTGTAGATATTAATTAGGAATACAAAAGAGAGAAGGCTGGCTGAGTAAGCATGGGGTAGGGCCCCATCAGAGACCACAGCCTTATTCGAGCTCCCCAGAACCTTGACCGACTTACAAGACCATCTAGAGGCCAATGGTACACCTGTAAAAGGAAAAAAAAAAAACAAAGCAAGTCATGTAAATTAGGTGTACAGTCCATCAGGCACGAAAAGAGGACTTGTCGGCATGCACCTCCCTTAGGGAGCTGGAGTAACAGTAACCATCAAATAGTTATTCCACCTTACAATCACCCCACAGAAGTAGAAGTAGAGGGGGAGGTGGTCGGCAAACAGTCAGATGGTGGCTCAGAGGACGTGGTCCTAATGGGTGTGAGAGAATCCAGAGGAACAGGCTCCGTGTCATCTGCCCAAGAAAGAGTTCTCACTGTATGGGATTTATTACCCCTATGTTGAGATAGCCTGGGGGCAAAGGGGAGTCTTGCAATGAGCCATCCATTGGAAGATTCATCAGAGCCCTATACTGATTGTTGCTTATGTCAGGAATCACGAAGAGTGTGAGGCGACTGAGTCAGGGCTCACGCTGCAGCTCCAGGAGCGAAGCCGAAGTGTTTTATCAATGTGTGCCCCTTCAATCTGGGCTCTCCTCCTGGTTTTCTTCTTACTCCCATGGGACTTCTGACTTAGGGATTGGGCTGGAGTCTGAGGTAGTGAAACACACTGTGTGGTGGGCGGAAGAGATGAAGCAGTTGGCTGAGGCAGTGAGGTTTCCATCAGAATAGACTTCTCAGAGAAGGCTTCAGTACTGCGGGCCTCTTTCAATCTGCCACAATTTAACTTAGGAGCTAGGGCAGCCAGGAACTTTTCAGCAGCTGATGGATTGTCAAATAGCCGTGGCAATCCGTTCACCACCATCCTTAAGTAGGCAGGGTAGCATAGAGAATATTCCAACCCCAGCTCAGCGCAGGCTCTACGAGCAGCTGTGAAGGCACTACGATGTGTTGTTATCGCCTCTGAATAGTCCACAAATATTTGAATTTTGTGCCCTCTCTAGATCAGCTCTGTTTTTTGGCGAGCTAGTCTAGCAATAGTATCCCGATCCTGAAACCGGAGAAAGCGAGCCAAAATAATGCGAGGGTGCTCTCCGGGAGCTGGGCGGGGGGCCAGTGTTCTGTGGGCTCTGTCTATCTCTGGGGGAGTGTCACAATGCCAGTCTAGTAGTGGGGGCAGTTTGGTTTGCAGAAATATAACAGCAGTATTCCCTTCACTACCTTCAGGGAACCCCACAAACCTCAAATTGTTCCTACGACTGCGATTTTCTAAGTCCTCCACTCTGTTCCATAATAAATGCATCATCCAATCTTGTTCCTGTACTTTTTTTCAGCCTTACACCAGCCATCTTCCACCTCAGCTAATTTATGTTCTGAAATACATGCCCATTGAGAAAGATCCACGATATCCTTGGTGTTCTTTTTTGTAGCGATATCGAGATTATCCATTCTGTGTAGTATTTCGGCGAACATTTGTCGGAATTCAGCCATGCTGCCTTCCGGCTGCGAGGATGATTGGGTGGGATCCATCTTGGCATTGACTAGGCCCAGACCGGAATGCAAGTGGCGGGTGAATCGTCAGCTTCTACACCAACAAGAAAAGAAAAAGAGCACGGATCTTCAGGTGGGTAAGTTTAACCAAGGTGCCGCCGGCTTTAACTCACTTAAAAATGCAGAATCACCACAGATTTTACAGGGATTGTGGTAGGGGGTACAGAGAGCGCAGAAATCAGGCGCCCATTAGGATCGGCAGTTAGCCACGCCCCGAGAGGGAGATTTTTAATAAAATAGTTCTTCCACCAACAGCTTAAGAACTCAGGTTCAGAATCAGAATGCATCGTTCCAGTCATTCAGCAGTGCTAGAGGATGAAATGTTGACAGGAAGAATTCATGTGCCATGGTGATCAGGCTGTACATGATAGCGTAACATAGATTAATGTAAGGCTTTTGGAATTCTAACAGCCAATCAGATTGTAGCATTTCTGAGACCCTTTTTATAATTGTGATTATGAAGTACAACAAAGAGTTTTCAAACACCCTATACACAATTTTAATGTACAGAGAAAGGAAACCATCACTTATGACACCCTATGGTGCGGATGCAATAAAGTATATGTAGGCTATACTACCAGGGCATTGAGGCTCAGATTACAAGAGCATGTTAGATCTATTAGGAATGCCAGACAAGATACCCCAGTCGGTTTTCATTTTCAAACACATCACAACAGTGACCCCTCTGGTCTGAGGTTCATAGGACTTGAACACATACTACCAATGAAACAAGCATTTGTCAATGCTGAATGTTGGTTGCGTTGGTGTGCTGAGCTCACTCACTGCCCCTCTGTCACTCACTCAGCCTGTTTCTCCCAGTGCTGCAGGCTGCTCTTTTGTACTGGGCTCCTGCCTGCGTTGGCACCTTGTTCTGCCCACTAACAAAATCCGCAGCTGTCCCGACAGAGCTCAGTTGAGGTGGCTCATTCCCCCTCTCTCACTCACTCATTCTGTTTCTCCTGGCACTGCAGGCTGCCCTTTTGTACTGGGCTCCTGCCTCTGTTGGTGGCTTTTTCTGCCCAAAAAGAAATCTGCAGCAGTCCCGACACAGGTCTGTTGAGCCTGCTGACTCCCCCTCTCTCACTCACTCGTTCCGTTTCTGCCGGTGCTGCAGGCTGGCCTTTTGTACTGGGCTCTTGCCTGCGTTGCCACCTTTTTCTGCCAATGAAGAAACCGCAGCAGTCACGATAGAGTTCCATTGAGCTTGCTCACTCCCCCTCTCTCACTCGCTCATTGTGTTTCTCCCAGCGCTGTAGGCTGCTCTTTTGTACTGGGTTCCTGCCTGCATTGGCACCTTTTGCTGCTCACAAAGAAATCCACAGCTGTCCCGACAGAGCTCCGTTGAGGTCGCTCACCCCCCCATGTCACTCACTCATTCTGTTTCTCCTGGCGCTGCAGGCTGCCCTTTTGTACTGGGCTCCTGCCTCTGTTGGCGCCTTTTTCTGCCCATAAAGAAATCTGCAGCAGTCCTGACAAAGCTCCGTTGAGCTCACTCACTCCCCTTCTCTCACTCGCTCATTCTGTTTCTGCCTGGGCTGCAGGCTGCCCTTTTCTATTGGGCTCCTGCCTACATTGCCGCCTTCTTCTGCCCACAAGGAAATTTGCAGCAGTTACAACAGAGCTCCATTGAGCTTGCTCATTTCCCCTCTCTCACACATGCTCAATCTGGTTTCCCCACCACTGCAGGCTGCCCTTTTGTACTGTGCCCCTGCTTGCATTGCTGCCTTTTTGTGCCAACAAACAAATCTGCAGCAGTCCCAACAGAGCTCTGTTGAGCTCACTCACTCCCTCTCCTTCACTCGCTCATTCTGTGTGTCCTGCCGCTGCAGGCTGCCCTTTTTTACTGGGCTGCTGCCTGCATTGGCGGCTTGTTCTGGCAAGAAAGAAATTTGAAGCAGTCCTGACACAGCTCCATTGAGCTCTCTCACTCACTCATTCTATTTCGGCTGGCGCTGCAAGCTGGCCTTTTGTACTGGGCTCCTGCCTGCGTTGCTGCATTTTCTGCCCACAATGAAATCTGCAGCAGTCACAATAGAGCTCCATTGAGCTCGCTCACTACCGCTCTGTCACTCCTGCATTCTGTTTCTCTTGGCGCTGCAGGCTGTGCTTGTGTACGGGGCTCCTGGCTGCGTTGGCACCTTTGTCTGTCCACAAAGAAATCTGCAGCTGTACCGACAGAGATCCATTGAGATCGTTCAGTCTCCCTCTCACGAGCTCATTCTATTTGTCCTGGCACTGCAAGCGGCCCTTTTGTATGGAGCTCCTGCCTGCATTGGCACCTTTTTCTGCTCACAAAGAAATCTGCAGCAGTCCTGATAGAGCTCTATTGAGCTCACTCAGTACCCCAGTCTCACTTGCTCATACTGTTTCTCTCACCGCTGCAGGCTGGCCTTTTGTACAAGGCTCCTGCCTGCATTGAAGCCTTTTTCTGCCCACAAAGAAATCCGCAGCAGTCCTGACTGTGCTCCGGTGAGTTCTCTCACTCCCCCTTCCTCACTCACTCTCTCGTTCTGTTTCTCCCAGTGCTGCAGGCTGCCCTTTTGTACTGAGCTCTTGCATTGGGGACTTTTTCTGACCACAAACAAATCTGCAGCAGTCCCAAAAGAGCTCAGTTGAGCTCGGTCACTCCCTCTCTCACTCGTTCGATCTTAATCTGTCCCAAACAGTGATTTCCCACAGCGATCGTGCTATTCTCCGGCAGGAGTGCAAAAACATATTTTAGCCAGGATGTGAAAAATGGCAGCTGTACTGTTCATAAGGAGGTGTAGAAAAATGGCACTGTTGAAAATGTGGTGTGAAAATATTACAAAATTGCGAAGTTACAAGACTGCGTGGAAACAGTTCAACGCACACTTGTAACACAGTCATGTTATGGAGTTTTGTCACCAAATTTTCAACATAGACATTTTAGGACCTCTGCTCATGAACAGTGCCACTGTCATTTTCTTAATCTGTCCCAAACAGTGATTTCCCACAGCAACTGCGTTATTCTGCGCCGGAACTGTGAAAAGACATTTCGGTCAGGATGTGAAAAATGACAGCTGTACTGCTCATAAGGAGGTGTGAAAAAATGCCGCTGTTGAAAATCTGGTGTGACAATATTACAAATTTGCAAAGTTACAAGGGTGCAAGGAAAGTGTGCAACTCACATTTGTAACACAGTCATTTGATGGATAATCATCACCAAATTTTCAACATAGGCATTTTAGGACCTTTGCTCATGAACAGTATCACTGTCATTTTCCTAATCTGTTCTGGACAGTGATTTTCCACAGCGACCGCTCTATTCTGAGCTGGAAGTGTGAAAACACATTTCATCCGGGATGGGAAAAATGATAGCTGTACTGTTCATAAGTAGGTGTGGGAAAATGGCAATGTTGGAAATCTGGAGTGAAAATATTATAGTTTCACAAAGTTACGAGCGTGCATGCAAACTGTGCAACGCACGCTCGTAAAACAGTCATTTTTGGGAATTTTTCCGCTAAATTTGCAACATAGGCTTTTTGAGAGCCCACCTCATGAACACTGGCACTGTCGTTTTGTTAAGCGGCCCCAGAAGGTGATTCCATGCAGTGACCACAAAATCACCTTTCAGTGCCGATTAACACCATGACAGTTCAAGAATTCATGAGGAGGGGTCCCAAAAACTCCATGCTGAAAATTTGGTGTGAAAATTCCAAAAAATGACTGAGGCATGCATTAAAGTTGGAAAACCCCCTATTTATTCCATTATACAGCTTACTGGCATTTCCTCGTTTGCAGTTGGTTTTGATGAGTGCAGACATGTTCCCAGTCCACGAAGATTGTCGTGCTGAGCTCCAGAGGTAAGTATGGGGTGGGGGTGTGGGAGGCAGGGTGCGCAGTGGGTGGGCGGGGGTTGCGGGTGGGGGCAGGGCGAGTGCCCAGGGACAGTTCCTTTTTCAGGGTAAAAAAAATACATCGGGACCGTTTTTAACATTACAGGGACATGTGGCATGTGTGCACGCTGGGGTGGGCTCCCCAGTGTGCCAAAGGACTCTTGCTTTGGGGGGCAGCAGTAGCGAGGGGATTGGGCACCACATCGGCCACCCTAACAAAGGGGTTGGGCTTAGATTATGCCAATGGGGACTGGGCACCCCCATTGGCAGACAATAAAAGTGGGGGGGTGGGTTGGTTACAGAATGCTGACGAGGAGTGGGCTCCCCCATTGACAAAATCAACATAACGGCACTGAAGCCGATGGGGATTGGGGCCCCCGTCGGCAAATAAACATGGTGTGGGGGGTTATGTTGCTTGTGAACATGGCGGCAAGCCGCTGCCATGTTCACAAACAATATCAGGGTTTGGAAGTTCCGCCCTGCAATGACAGGTCACTCCCTCATTGGAGCGGATGGCTGCCGCTGCAATGACGAGGCAGCTCCTGATTGCAGCAGCAAAATTGTCACAAGTTGGTGCCAACGTTCCAAACTTGTGTCACCAGCAGCGTGCAATGGCATTGGGGGAAGCGGGACAAGCCGTTGCAGGCTGTGGGGGCATTGGCCACAACAGTTCCATGCCTCCACAGCCTGCTTCTGAGAAAGCCGTCCCAATATGTTTCTTGCGCTGTGCGCAATCAACATAAAAAGGCGGTACTAGACCAAATCAGCTTACAAAAAGAGAGGGTTTTTGGATTTTCACTTTAAAAAGTGTAAGGCCTGATGGTTTAAATGAAAGCTGAGATCTAAAACCATACTTACTAGAATAAAGTCAATTCTTTATTGAATCATTTGTACAGAAAACTGTTTTTATCATGATCACTAGGTTTCTTGTCCCCCTTTTATTTCTTGCTGTATGTGACTTACCATAATAATGAATTGATGCTAAATTGATTACTTTTGGTTACTTTCTGTAGTCGACTAAACTGTATTTGTTTCCTCTCTCTTATAGGCCTTAGCATAAATCTGTGCCTTTTGGTATCCTGATATTTTCCTCTTCTTTTTGGTGGTTGTGAGTATTTGGATGCCTGGAAATAAGTTTACCACAGCATACCTCTGTTTTTTGTCCCCCCTCTTTCTCCCTTCCCCCCACTCTCTCTGTTGGCTCTTGAAAGTTTTGGGTACTCCTTAGTCTACATTCAACTTAGCATTAAGCTGTAATATTTATAGTTGTGGCTTAGGTTTATCAACTTCATTGATTTCTCCATTATGATATTATGTAGAAAAAAATATGTCAAGTGATTTAACGAAATAAGTCATTTTGAGGTCTGCTATTCCTTTTTATTGTTCCTATATTGTAATAAGTGGGTGATTTTTTGTCAATGCACTTCACTGTGACAGGACACTTGTTTTTGAAATATATTGTTTTAACCTGTTACTATTTAATAATTTTGTATAAAATGGCTGTGGTTGCTTCCAACTGCCATGCCCCCTGATGAAGGGTCACTTTGGACCAGAAGCACTGGGTCTTCAGTGGCCAGTGGGTCATTGTCCTGCACTGGTGAGCATAATATTGCTATTTTCAAATGATCAAATATTTATTGAAATCATCTTGACCCAGTGTAGACATCCATTTCCATGAGTGCAACTACTTCTAGAACAGATCCACAAGTAGAAACATAAAAGTTGAGGGCAGATAAGGACCGCAAGCCAGTCTGCCCATGTTTTCTTCCTTATGAATGTGCCATAGGCCTGTACTCTGTCAATGGCCTATCTATTCATACTCATCTGTAGTGCTCCCTTATACCTATCCCATGCCTGTTTGAAGCCCTGCACTGTATTCATATCCACCACTTCCTGAGGTAGGCTGTTCCATGCATCAACACCCTTTCTGTGAAAAAGAACTTCCTCACATTACCCCGTAATTGGCCTCCCTCTAATCTCATGCTGTGTCCTCTTGTCTTGCTGTTTTTCTTATATTGAAACATGTTAGACTCTTTCACATTGTTAATGCCCTTAAGATGTTTGAATGTTTTGATTATATCACCTCTCTCCCTCCTTTGCTCTAGGGTATACATTCTGAGCTCCGTTAATCTGTCCTCATATGTTTTCTGATGCAGCCCCTGCACCATTTTGGTTGCCCTTCTCTGGACTGCCTCCATTTTGTTAATGTCCTTGTGCAGGTTCGACCTCCAGTACTGCACACAGTACTCCAGATGGGGCCTAAGCAGTGTCTTGTAAAGAGGGATTATTACCATTTTACGACTTGTGATACCCCTACTAACACACTCCAACATCCCTCTAGCCTTACCTACTGCTTTAGTGATCTGCTTGGATGATTTCAGGTCCTCTGTAATGGTGATGATGCCCAAGTCTTTTTCTTCCCTTGTGATTGCCAGCAACTCCCCTCCCAACCTATAGATGGCTTCAGGGTTTCTCTTCCCT
Source organism: Neoceratodus forsteri (assembly GCA_016271365.2). Lineage (NCBI taxonomy): Eukaryota > Metazoa > Chordata > Ceratodontiformes > Ceratodontidae > Neoceratodus > Neoceratodus forsteri. The sequence continues at coordinate 1,238,285,257 of CM028130.1, forward strand.
ATGTGCATGATCTTGCACTTCTTTGTGTTAAACCCCAGTTGCCACTCTTCCGACCATTTTGCCAGTTTATTCAGATCTCTTCTCATTCTGCCCACCCCATCTGGATCATCTACTCTGTTGCAGATCTTGGTGTCATCTGCAAATAGACAAACCTTACCCTCCAGTCCATCTACAATGTCACTGATGAAGATATTGAAGAGGACTGGCCCCAGGACTGATCTCTGAGGTACCCCACTTGTGACTTGCATCTCTTCTGACTGTATACCGTTTACCACCACTCTCTGTTTTCTTGCCGGCCAACCAGTTTGCCACCCAGCTGATCAACTTCTGACCCACCCTGAGCCTACCCAGCTTATTAATCAATCTTCTATATGGAACAGTATCGAAAGCTTTGCTGAAGTCAATGTAGGTGACATCAACTGCACCCCCTTGGTCCACCACTCTGGTTACCCAGTCAAAGAAATCTATGAGATTAGTTTGACCAAGTACCTACTCCCTTCCTCCCTCCTCCCACACAGTTGGCCAGTTGCCATTATACCCATCAGCTAACCTGCAGCCCAGATGGCTGAGGCAGTCCCTGGAGGACTAATGCCTTAGTGGTCTACTTGAAACTGAGGTCCAGCAGCCATCCTTCTGCCACCATTCCTACATTTAAAACTTATTCACACTAATCCAAATGTGTTGTGTCATGAGCTCCCTACACACGTGTTGCAATGGTCTGCAGAACTCTCCAGCTGGCCCCTTTCTGATCCTCACCACATGGGAAGGAGGGGTCATCATTTCGAGCAGGAGGATGCTATTTTATGCCCCTCCTTCTACTGGGTTCCCCCCTTGCAGGGTGTTGGTGCCACTATGGCATACCTCAGGTGGTCTGAGGGGGTTCCCAGGAGAAAAGGGGGGATGAGGGATAGCCTCAGAAGCCAAGTTTCGAGTGCATGGGGCCCATGGGGCTGGAACGACATATGAGCCCTCCCACTGGGAGGCGGGAGAGCTCTCCCCAGATGAGATAGTAGCTCTGCTCCCAGCCGGCCCCATGCAAGCAGTGGCCTCCATAGTCCCCCTCAACGCACCCATTGGTCCCTAGGGTATCAGCAGAGCATACAGTAGTGCCTGGTGGGGAGGGCTAAGCTTGTTTATCCCAAAGAGCTCCCCTCATATCTGCTATCCAGTCTCACTGTGATGGGGGTTGCCTGTCAGGGAAAGGGTGTGGGGAGTCTATTGCTCCCTCCACCTCTTCTCTGCTTTGTCTACAGATCCTTCTCACCAGTGCCACCTTCTGCTGCTAGGGGTGTTCTGCTCCAAAGGAGACTAATGCTCTGTGGGCCTTCCTGTAAGTCTTGCTCCTTTTGTTTTTTTTTTTTTCTGGTTGGCATTTGCACATAAAAAAATTGCAAGTGCAGTGGGGGGAAGGGACCTGTATGAGGTCCAACATCGAATTGTATACTACTCACATTTCAGCAGACTCTCCCTCCAGTTCCTTCCTTGCTTTTCCCCATCCTTTCTCATTTAGGGGCACTTATGTTCCACTTCTGTGGCCTCTGGGGATCCTCCTATGCAGACCTGCGTAGCTCGTAAGGGAATTATCAATCCTACAAACATGATCGAAGTAACTATGCTTATAACCTTAAATATCACACTTTAATCTGCCGTACAACATGGTTCTGTCTGTTATCAACAGTGCAGATGTCCCACCTGGGGGGGGGACAAGCCTAACATTCAGGCCTACCTTTTAACAAAAAACACAGTCTCCTCCCCACCCCTGTACGTTGGGACTTACCCCTAGGTTAAGAGGGTCAGTCGCATGGGGCGGTGGGAGCATCTGGTTTATGCTGCAGCTCTGGGAGTGGAGCCTGGAGGATTTATCCATATGTTCCCCTGCTGTTGGTTTCTTCTTATGGCTCAGACATTGGCCTTTCAGTGCTGTGAGCCATGGATCCGAATCTCCAGGGAGGTTGGTGTGATGGGGGTCCGGTGAAGGGGTGAGCTCTGTAGCTTTGTGCTCGCTGTGGGATGATGTCCATTTTTGTGGATCTGCTAAGTGGTTTGCCAGATCTGTTGCCATCACCATATTTAGCCCAATTAAGCTGTGGAGTGTAGGCAGATAGGAATGACTCTGCCACCTCAGGGAGTCAAAAGAACATGGGGATCCATTCCCCACAATGCTCAGGGTGGCTATTGTAGGTAGCTCAATGAGTACTCCAGCTCCAGGTCTGTACTGACCCTACATGAGGGTGTGAAGGCCTTGCTCCTCATGGTTAGCTTCTGCGAGTAGTCCACAAAGATCTGAATCTTCTGGTATCTCCAGGATAAATGCTGCTTTTCCTGTGCTGCCAAAATGATCCCTTCTTTGTCCCTAAACCTCAGAAACCAGGCTAGGATGGACCGTGGGATGCCCTTGGGTGCTGGCTTAGGAACCAGGGAGTGGTGGGCCTGGTTAATCTTCAGAAGACCGCCCCCTAGCATCCCAGGATGACTGATAGCTTGTGTTGTAGAAAGGCAATTGTGTCCGTACCCTTGCAGCCTTCTGGAAAACCTACAAACCGTAGGTTATTCCAGTGGCTGCGGTTTTCCAGGTCCTCTATGCACTGCCATAGTAAATGGATCATCCTCTCATGGTCCCAGGCTTTGTGGTCGATACACTGCATTAACCCCTCATTATCTGTGAGCCATTTTTCTGCCACATTCATACATTGAAAGAGGGGTAGTATTTTGTCAGAGTTTTGCTGAGAAGTGAGTTCCAGATTGTCCATTTTCTATACTAACTGGGCAAACATCCCTCTGATCTCTTGCAGGTTAGGGTCTACGGCTGGACAAGCTGTCAGCTCCATCCAAGACAGGACCTCTGTTTTCCAAGCACTCCTGGTGCAGAAGAAAGATACTCCCATGCAGATGAGTTTGATAATGTTCAGTATTACCAGTTGTGACTCTTTTGGATCAGTTGTGAAGGGTGTATTCTGGATTTTTTTTTTCGCCCCCCGTGTTCGCTGGTCCCCCACTCCTTCGGGCTCCACAGGCTCCCTCCAGCCCCGCTGTCCTTATCCAGCCCTCCTCTGGTCTTCATATGGCAGCCGATCCCTGGGATATCCCGGCGTATCCCTTACCGGGTGGGTTCCCCTCCTCCGAGGGGGAAGGCACCGGGGAGAGGGGATGGCCCCAGCACACACTACTAGGGCCCAGGGATGCTGCAGAGGAGCAGGAGGCCCTGGGATGGCACTGGAGGCTCAGGGACAGAGAGCTGTCATCCGGTGGCCGGCAAGCAATTTTTCCCTTTTTCTGTTGGGGGCAGTGTAGTGACATCATGGCATACACTGACGTCCGTTCCTCCCCCAGTTAGCATTGGGCCGTGCATCCTGTGATACTCCCAGCCTCCGCTAGGAGCCAGCAGGAGCTGGACCAGTCCCCTACCTCCCGGAGAGGAGGCTGTCCATGGGAGCTCAGTCCTTCTCCCCCAGCTGGCCCTCCAGCGACCCGTGCTCGTTCCCGAACCCAGGTCGCTGGCATCGCAAGCGGAAATCCAACCGCTGCACCGGTGAGCCGGCCTGGTATTCTAGGTTTTGCTGTAGGGAAGCAGGAACTCAAGGTTTAGGCTGTCATTCTGTTCAGTGTCAGGCCACGCCCCCAAGGGAGGTCAATGTTAGTTGCTGATACACTGTAGGCCAAGTTGGCTGCAGCAGTAAAGAACAACAATTGAAACTGTGAGGCAAAAACAGGAGCATATAAGATAACTAAACAACTAATTAAACCACCAGAACACAAAAGGGAGTGGCTGCCTTGCTAGGAGACAGGTGCAAACATTTAAAGATTGTAGTTGAACTGGGAGATTGCAAATGGTATGCAAGAAACAGGAAAAATGGGAGCCTGAAATAACACAAGTCAAAAGCAAAATGACAAAGACAGGACACTGTGAAAAGTAGAAGCACACAAGAATCCAAACAGAAAGAAACACAAGTCACATGAGAACAGGAGTGCAGGAGGAATAGTTGACTGAGAGAAACACAAACTGCACCCAGGAAGGTAGAAAGCAACATACTGACCTAAAAAGCTGGTGGAGACACAAAGCAAACAGAAAGCTCAAAAGCACAAAGGGAAAGCGGGAGACAAATACTTGGGAGGGTGGAGAGACAAGCTCTGGCTGCAGCAAAGAAACAGTGCTTCTGAATGAGACTGCGAGAAGGTGGCTTAAATAGCTTAGGCAGGGGGTGTGGCTGGTTGCTCCAGTGCATTGAACCACAGGCATAACCTTTGAAATCCCTCAGCAGTAAGGACCACTTGGCCCATGCAGTCTGCTCAAGTGTTTCCTGCCTATTCTTCTTCTTCTGCATTCCCTGTGTGGTCTCTGGGAGCCCTCTCCACACACTGCCTCTTTCTAATATACTCCTATTTTTATCCCATGCATACCTGAAGCTCCCCACTGTTCTAGCCTCCACCACCAATGGCAGGCTGTTACAGGCATCTACCACCCTTTTAGTGAAGGAAATATCTCCTCTCATCTCTGTTGACCTCCTCCTCCTCCTCCTCCTCCTCCCTCCAGCTTCATTGCATGCCCCCTGGTCCTGATGCTCATCTTCATGAAAGAGACTCCCTGCCTGCACCTTGTTCACCCCTGTGAGGTACTTGTAGGTCATGATCATGTCTCCTCTCTCTTCCAGGGAGTACATGTTGAGATCCCTCAGTTTCTCCTCATAGAACTTCCTGTGCAACCCCTGCGCCATTTTAATTGGTGCTCAATGGACAGCCTCCACCCTGCCTTTGTCCTTTCAGAGGTGCAGCCTCCCAAACTGGACAAAGTACTCCAGGTGGGGGTGCACCATGTAGTGATACTGCAGCAACCCCACCTCCCTCCTCCTGCTGGAGATACCCCTCCCTATGCGCCTCAATATCCCACTACCCTAGCCCACTGCCTTGTCACATTGCCCTGCCACCTTGAGAAAAGGCTTGAGCATTGACCAGCAATATAAACTAGGTCTCCTGTGCAGAAGGTGATAATTCGACCACTGAATCACCAATGCAGCATGTGGTCAAGCTTAACTCCTCAACCAGATTTTCAAGCCTTAAAATAGTTAATAGTGAGCAGAATGTTGGAAAGGTGTTTGTGATGCACAGACAGGGTTGGTGAGTGCTTAGCTGTCAATTTGCAAGGCCTCATCTGTATTAGAAGTTGGCAATATGCAAGTAGAAGGTAAATGTGAACACTTGCAAATACAGACCAGTAGCACATGCTAATGATCAATGGATCCAGGAATACAAATCCTAAATATATGCTGGATTCCCCAGCAAATTCATTAAACCCTGTTAGTGCTGACAAGGTTAAGAAGTGCTTAAGCACTCGGAAATGGCTGCAGGACCCCGCCCTATCAGTACCCTGCAAAAGAATATATATGCATGTTCAAGCAGAGAAAGTAAGCAGTTTGTGAGTGAGAAAGTACATACTTTGAAACCTGGTTTTCTCAATAATTTTATGTTTATTTTACTAATTATTTTTTTTACAACATATTAACCCAGGATTGCTCATCTGTAAGGCAACCTCTCGTGTTCAGTAAGGTCTTGTGTGTATCTGTGTCTGCAGCTGGATAGACTAGTACACTAGGAAGTTAGGTGACTGGCTCATGATCTCAGAGGGGTCTGTTCACTAATGGGCAGGAAGTACACATGAACTGCATGTATTCCACCTGTGCTGCCCCGCACCTGTGCCCAGGTGGGCACATGTCAGCATGCATGATCACCAGCTGCTAGACTGCACCCTGCCCCCCGGGATGCAGCCATGTGGTGGAGGAATGTGGCAGTGCGGGGGGGGCATGAGATGCTGGGGGTCATCCTATGGGATGCCCATTCCAGGTCCCATAGTGGATCCCATCTGCGCTTGGGTGGGGGCTCCTGGGATGGCGCATGTTTGCTGCAATGGCCATCCTCAGCCCACCCAGGCAGCCAAATGTGCTGATACAGCTGTGTGAGGAGGGATCCCATTGCTGCCATGTCCCACAATTACCATTTGGAGGGGACACTTAAATACTTACGGCAGGATCCCCCTCATGCAGAATTATCCATACTGATGTGGCATGCAAGTGCCGTCATGTGCCGTCATGCATATATGCAGCGTGGGCATGCCCCCATCCCACCCCCTGCATGGCACCCTGTGGCTGGCCAGGGGACCCTCTGCGCAAGGCACTAGTGCACCTGTGGTAAATGCCACCAGGGATGCACTGATCATCACTGTGTGGCATTCTGGCATAGGAATGCCTACACACTGCCCTTACATGGCATCTAGGCATTCGTGAATAGGGCCCAGAGTGAGTGTGTTGCCTCTGGTGGGGGCTTAACATGTGACCTCCTGGTTCCCAAGCAGGGGCTGTAACTACTAGACTACACTGCCGTAACTCACAAATTTACCTTATATGCCAGAGCATATGGGGATGAGTGTTTTCAGCAATAATGTTTTTCTTGCAGAAACATCAATATACCCATTTATTTTTCATTTTCTTTCATTCCTGAACTAAGATACAGGTTTTTGAAGTTTTTGAATATTTCTACTTCTGTGCCATGCATGCTGTGAAAAAAATTTAAAATCTTGGTGTGGTACTGTGCTATTTACCATCAGAAACATGTGCTAGCGCCATTCTAACATGTCCACCGTATGACTCTAGTATGTGCTAGTATATACATGCAACGGATAATCTCAGTGAGACTTTTAATAATTGGGAGTAGCAACCATCTTTAATGGCTTGAGTCATTAATTACAAAATCAGCTATAAAAGCTGTTTCAAAAATATCTGACAAAATTAAGAACACACTGAGGATGTTGAAGCATGTCATAAAGACATTTTTGCTAAAAAAAAAAAAACACAAAAATATATGATTTTTTTTGCCAACTAACAAATACTGCTGTTTTAAAAAAAAACTGTTCCATGATATTCTTTGGAAATGTCTTGTGGATACTACAGAAATGTTTGACTAATTATAGTTACCTGAGGACCTACAATGCAAAACTTCAACCAAAAAAACATTGCTACTTGGGCCTGCGATTACAGTTGTTGTGCAACAGCACCACAGGACACTTTTCCATATGCCTACAGTACGTGTGCTTCATGTCTCAGGGTTGTTCTGTTTGTTTTAACTAGCAGCATACCATTTTCTTTCACTGTGAAGGGAATGCAACCCTATTATTGGGTGCAATTTGAAACCAGCAAGATGTTAATGTCAGTTCTGAGAGCTGAATATAGTGGGTTCATTAGCATAGTGGTTTCAATGCTTTTGGTGATCAGGCACAAATGTGTTAGTGACTCATAAAGGGATGTTTTGGGCTTCCAGATATATGTATGAATCTTAGGCACGGCCAGTTTGCTTAGACGAGTAAGAGCTCCTCTCAGGCCTTTTGTGAGTGTGGTCACATGGTGTGTTTTGCAAATGAGCCAGTGTTTGTGCTGATATTTCTAATGTTCTGATAAGGGGTATATTCTACTTCTGTTTGGGCTAACACCTGCTAGATTGTAACTGTCCAAATATGCCTACTGCCACACCAACTCACTACTTTGTGGGCCCAGCAATAACTTTGTGGGTGGGTTTGTGGGTGCTTCCAGTATGCTGGCCCTTGTGAAGTGTAATTTGCTGCAGTTCCTCAGAGCCTGCATGCACACATTTTCTGATTAAGTGTTTTCATGCACATTTTACTTTTTTCCCCAAATCAAAAGTGCCACAAAAAGGGACTTAGAGCCGTAAATGGCAAACATGGTTCAAACACATCCACTAGGAGGCAGTATAGTGTAGTGGTTAAGAGCACTGAGCTGCAAACCTCGAAACCTGGGTTTGAATCCCAGAGCCCCCACTTGCATGCTTTATGACCCTAAGCAAGTCACTTAACTTCCCTGTGCTCCCAGGTCACAAGGGAACCTGGAAACAAGCTTCGGCTTAGTGTGCAGCTGTTGGTTAAACAATTTCCCCTTTCCTTATTTACATTCTCCATTTTACTCTTTTCTTTTTAATACCCTAGAGATCCTTAATTTATGGGGCCTGAATATATAGTTTTAATGAAAAATGATATGATAGAGACGTACAAGTATCTCACAGGGAGGAACAGGGTGCAGGAATACACTATTTTTAAGTGAAAAAGATGTTCCAGGACTAGAGGGCATGGGATGAAGTTGGAGGGAGGATGATTCAGAGGAAACATGAGGAAGAATTTCTTCACAGAAAGGGTGGTGGACAAGTGGAACACCCTGCCAGAGGAAGTAGTGGGGACTGAAACAATCATAGGATTTAAGAATGTCAAGTCAAGTCAACTTTATTTAAAAAGACTCCCAATCCCAAAGGCTCTGGGTGCCGTACAAAAAGCTTTACAGTCTATCATACTGTATACATTCAAATAAAATCACAAACATATAACTTAAAACCCAAAAGCCTGCGCAAATAAAAAGGTCTTTAGACCTCTCTTAAAAGCCTCTACAGTGGTGGCCTCTCTCACATCAAACGGCAACGAGTTCCAGAGAAATGGTGCAGCAACTCCAAAGGACGATCCCCTGCTGATTTCAACCCTAGATCTCGGAACTGTGAGGAGGCCACCACCAGAGGACAAGATCCTGGACAGAGGTGGACGGTACCAGTAGACTGGTAAAGGTAACCAGGCCCTGTCCATGTAGGGTCTTATAGGTGAGAAACCCACCTTGAACAAAACTCTCCACCTGACAGGCAGCCAGTGCAAATCGCGCAATACCGGAGTTATATGACAAAACTTACTTTGTCGGTCAAAAGCCTGGCAGCAGCGTTTCACCAGCTGCAGTCTGTGAAAGAAGTTCCAGAGACCCGAGATAGAGCGCATTACAGTAGTCAAGTTCGACGTGACCAAGGCATGTACCAAAGTAGGGAGGTCCAGAGCCGGAACAAGCGGCTTAATCCTGGCGATATTCCTAAGATGAAAAAAACAGGAACATACCACGGAGGATATTTGAGCCTCCATGGACAAGCTCCTGTCAAAGATCACACCAAGATTACGCACCCTTGGGGATGCCATCAATGATACAGCTCCTAGCTTAATGCCAGTCGCTGAATCAAAGGCCATCCCATCACGAGCTCTGTTCGACTCCACCACCAGTACCTCAGTCTTATTAGGGTTAAGTCGCAGCCAGCTGGAAGACATCCAGTCATTTATCTCAGCCAGACAGTTATTCATCACATCCACTGCATTCGATGTTCCTGGTGCAAAGGATAGGGTATAGCTGAGTATCATCGGCATAGCAATGAAAACTCAAGCCATACCTCCTAATGATCTCCCCAGGGCAGCATGTACACTGAGAACAACATTGGGGCCAATACCGAACCCTGAGGACTCCACATGAAGGAGGCAGGTCGTAGATGAGAGATTACCATCACAACCCGCTGCCTCCTGTTGGTAAGAAATGACTCAAACCATTTGATAACAACACCGGTGAGTCCACACAACTCCCTCAGGCGGAGAAGCAACACACAATGGTCCACAGTGTCAAATGCTGAAGAGAGATCAAGGAGGACAAAATTATCTTTCCCCGCTCTCTAGCCCTAAGGAGATCATTCTGCACGAACTAATGCAGTTTCAGTGCTATGCCTGGCCGAAAAAGCTGACTGGAAGGGATCGTATAACTCGTGGGTCATGAGATGCTCTCCCAACTGAAGTGATACCACCTTCTCAACAACCTTTCCCAAAAATGGAAGATTGGAGACAGGGCGATAATTTGCCCTAATCTCCAGGTCCAGAGAAGCTTTCTTTAAAGGGGTCTCACAGAGCCTCCTTCAAGGCATCCGGAAGACACCCTGACTCAAGGGCACGGACAATCAGAGCAAACACCGGAGCCAACAGTGTCAATGCACCTCATCAAGAGCGAGTTGGCACAGGGTCCAGTTCACAAAAGGTATACCTCAAATTGGCCCCAATCTCAATGACCTCACGAACTTCCACTGGCTTGAACTCACCCCACTCAGAATGAGTGCTCTTTGAACACGACTGCCGACCACTGACAGCAATGATATTACTGGCTGAAGAAACCTCCACGGATATCAGACACCCTGTCTGAGAAAAACCCGACAAATTACTCACAATCCTCATTAGAAATTCTCCCGGACTGAAGACAGGAAGGATGAAGAAGTCTGTCAACAGTCCGGAAGAGTGAGGCTAGTCGGCTTCTCCCAGCAACAGTTTCCTGGGACAAAATAATGTCTTCTTTTGGTTAATTGCCTCCTGATATGCGCGATAGATGCGCACACAGGACCAGTTTGTCAGCCCCCAGGCAGGGTTTCCTCCAACAACGCTCAAATCTCCGACCAATTTCTTCATTTCCCTGAGATCGCGATCATACCAAAGCGATCTCAGGTATGAAGATCTGGGTGATACGGACAGGTGCGAGGGAGTCAATGGCATCGGATAGCACCTCATTATAGGCAGCTACCCGATGTCAATGGCTCCGACATGCATCACCACCCTTGATAAATCGACTGCCGCCATATAACCCTCAGGGTAAGATCTTTCAATGGGCGACAGCAGGAAATATCTCAGAAGGGAAGAAATTGTGATGGGAGCACTAAATGTGAACTTCACTGTGCAATGATCAGACCAAGCTACTTGAGTGATATAAAGATCAATGATCTCGAGGTCCCAGTGAGAACACCAGGTCCAATGTGTGGCCATCCGATGAGTAGACGTGCCAACAGACTGCACCAGCCCCAAAAGGGACATATACTGCAGTAACTCATCGGGCACACCTTGGCTTTTTATCCTCGGCCCAAACATTGAAGTCCCCAAAAAAAAACATCTTGGTGAGTCCAATGTTTCGCGCAACAAACTCGGCAAAATCCTGCAGGAACCCCCATCGGCCCAGGAGGCGATAAGCGAGGAGGATCCTGCAACCAACGCTCAAGTCCTCCACGAACAACCACACATTCAAAAGAACCCAGGGTTCCCACTGGGTGCACAGTGAAGTCAAATTTGATTTAAAACAAATCGCTACACACGCCACCCTATGATTTTCTCTGGGGCAGTGAACCACAGTATAACCTGGGGGACTGCAGCCTCAAAAACAGGGCCAGCATCATCTCACCCAGGTTTCTGTAATGCCGCCAGATGCGACCGATGAAACAAGGCGGCAATAATAGCGTCTTTGTTTCTGATCGACCTGATGCCAACAACACTGCCACAGAGAAATTGAGGGATGCAGCCCAGAAGTCACCTGGCCACTTGACCTGGTGGCCTCCTGGCGATAGGCACTAACCATCTCCGACTTCTCTAGGTGCTCTATTCATTCAGCAGGGCGTCTCCTGGACTTAACCACCTCAATCCACGGATCTATTTGCCCCAGATCATCCCACAGCACGTCGCAAAATGGTCCCCCTCAATCCCCACTTCTACAACGCCTGATAGTAACATCAGACACTGGGAGGGGATAAAAGGACGTAGCGCATGCAGCTGCGAAAATCCATAGACAATCCTAGGCCCCAAGAGTTGTCCACCAAAACCCCTACACATATCTAATTAAAACCAGTTTACACATATAAATTGTGCAGGCAACATACATAAATCAAATTTATGATAAAACTATCTAACATATACAAGCTATTTTGCATAATATTTTCCCACCTTACAAATAAACAGCAAAATTCCAGCTCCGAGTGGCACTCGCACCACTCACAACGCTTGCGCCACGCTCGCGCTAGCGAGCGGCGTCTGTAACTTAAGCAGTACCTCCCCACTCCACAACCAATCAGCCGACAGCCCCCCTCAGCTCCAACAGGTTGGTGCAGGTTACAACAGCCTCTCACGCTGTTTTTCGGCACTAGGTGATGAGGAAGTAGAGCCCACAGTTTAAACAGCCACACAGTCTTGCACAGATATAAGAATTAGCAGCTACTGCACAGCTGCAATAAACGATACCTTCCAAACATCAAACGAAAACGGAACATAGGAATGCCGCTAGCGAGCGGCGCCTGTAACAAGCAGTACCTCCCACTCCACAACCAATCAGCCGACAGCCCCCTCAGCTCCAACAGGTTGGTGCAGGTTACAACAAGCCTCTCACGCTGTTTTTCGGCACTAGGTGATGAAAGTAGAGCCCACAGTTTAAACAGCCACACAGTCTTGCACAGATATAAGAATTAGCAGCTACTGCACGGCTGCAATAAGCGATACCTTCAAACATCAAGCAGCGGACATAGGAATGCCGCTAGCGAGCGGCGCCTGTAACTTAAGCAGTACCTCCCCACTCCACAACCAATCAGCCGACAGCCCCCCTCAGCTCCAACAGGTTGGTGCAGGTTACAACAGCCTGCATGGGATAGACATAAAGGAATTCTGGAGGTCAGGGGTAAGGGGCAACAGACTTCTAGGAAAACATAAACTGAACTTACAAGCTCAAATGGGCAGACTGGGTGGGCCATAGGCCCTTATCTGCCGACACTGTCTATGTATCTATGTATCTATGTATGAAATAGCTGGCATCTAGGTAATTATATGTAACTGTTTCTCAGTTATGGTGGTTTTGAACATTGTGGAATAAAAACATCTGCCATTGATCCAAACTGCCGTAACAGTGGCACACATTAGTGCTGCAATGTTTTGTAAATAAATTTGGGCCTGCAAGTCCCAACATTGTGAGACTAATTTGTCCTAGAGCTTGCAACACTTTCCCCATAAACACTTTGACAAGTCACAACACAAAATATAATCCAAGGAAACCTACAATTGCTCTGAAGCCACCCCAACAGAACCTGTGTAGCTCTAGATGGTGACAATATATTCAACTTAACCATCTCTGACAGCTAAACTTAGCCCTGGCTGATCCTGTTTCCCACCATCCAGATGTTAAATTCATTAAGCAACTAGCCAATGGTGACAGCAAGCTGAGGATTCTAGCATAAAGAGAAGTGCAGCTGAGTATCATTTACATAGTAGTAGAAGCTTAGTTTGTACATCTGTCGTGTCTGTCTGTCTGACCACCTACAGTATCTGTCTGTCTGTCTGTCTGTCTATCTATCTATCTATCTATCTATCTATCTATCTATCTATCTATCTATCTATCTATCTATCTATCTATCATAACTTGGGAGAGACATATAAAAGGACCTTGCTCTGTGGTGCACCAGGGGACCAGGCTACAATGGAGGCATCTGCATGCTTCCCCCAAAGTAGGAGAATGTCCTGTGGGTGTTCAGTCATCCTCCTGTTGGACCACCATGATGTTCTAGGCTTGTCAGGCTGTGATTGCTGGCATGCATGACAAGTGACTTCCTTAGAAACCTTGCCATTGAGCCTGCCACTAATTGTTACTTTTCATCACTGATTGAATGAGTTCCTGCAGAGGAATCACAGGATACCACTGCTGTGACACCAGAGCAATAGACTTGATAAACCACGGATTCCCAAGCCCATAAAGTGCCTACATTACCTACCTAGCTACCAAGGTCTCTGCTGTGAAGCCTCTTTTGGGAACATAGAAACACAGAAATTTACAGACCGATAAATATCCGTGGTCCATTCAGTCTGCTGAGGAACCTAGATAATAGCAGTGACATGCCCATCCAGGTGAAGCAATTAGAGGATATCCCTATGAGAGATTCATGTTCCTTCTCTGTGCCCCACTCCTGCTACCACCACTACTTGCCCTTGAATCTGTTCCATCTTGCCTTTGCACCTGGCTACAGTTTTAGCAGGAAAGTAAGGTCTGCCACAGTGGGAGGTTTCTGAAAGACTGGGCAAATGGGTAATGAAAAATAATGGAGCCTGATGTTCAGATTTCCCTTTTTATGTTTGCTGTGTACGCTTGCACACAGCAAGCAAACATCTTCCTACGATAGTGGCTTTTGAGGGGCATGATACTGTCCCTCCAATGCAGAGCAAGGTTTAATAGGCAAGTCTGTAGCAGGTTAATTATCAGCCAGTCTAATTATGACAGAGTTCTAGCTTGGTGGGTGGAGACTGCATGGACTTCAAAACAAAAAGCTGACCCAATCATGGGTTTACAGTTTTCTCTGATGTAGTTGCCCAGCATGCTGACCTCTCCTTATCAAACTAGCTAAGGTAGTCCAAACATCCAACAGCACAGTTCCAGTCAGCAGCTGAGCAGCTGTTAAAAGTAATGTGTGTGTATGTGTGTCTTTCTCTCTCTCTCTCTCTCTCTCTCTCTCTCACTGTTGGCAAATGGTATTTACTCACTGGTAAAGGTGATCATTCAATCAATCAATAACTTTATTTAACCAGGCATATCACCGTTGAGCAAGCTACTTTTCATAGTGGTCCTGGACATAAACAAATGAATCACATATTGGTACAGAAATACAAGCAAAACAAATAAATAAATAAAAGCAAAAACAGCAGTATACAATGAGCATAGGCAAAGTTAACACAGGCCTTGAGCTAATAGAGTTGACATATTTGTGATCTATTCCATGAGCAGAACTAGGCCCAGAGGTACTAGGGCTAGTGCTGTCATTGAAAGTCAGAGGTTTTACACAGATTCCTGCAGCCTTTATGTTTTTACATGCTTCAGTAACATCCATGCTATATATTTATATTTGTAACAGCATTTATGAAATTCCAAGTTGTAGCTAGTAGCATGCAGTATCCCTTTATTTTATAGTTGCTGCAGTATAAACATTGTTTAAAGATCATTGGCAACCATTTTACACATTGTTGAAAAAAAGCCTGAGTCCAAGTCCCTGTGTCATGAGTAGTGTTTCCTGAAAATGTTATGCTATTTGGTTTTGTGGTTTTCTTTAAATAAGCATTTGTTAACCTGATCTGCACTAACAGGAAACAGCTGTTTCTGTCCCTCTGCCTGAGCCTTGGAGAGTGATAATATCATATTGGACTAAGCTACAGCTTCAGCAGTATGAGTCCCTGCTTGACTGAAGAACTGAAGAGTTGTTAATTTCCTGTTTGGAGCAATCAGTGAGTTAATTGTTTGCTGTCCAGGGTTTTTACTAACTTAGTCTCTGGTATTTGTTCAGATGAATTACCTGAAAATCCACATTTTGTTCTTCTAAAAAGCTGATCATTTGAATGTCAGTGCTGAATTGAAGTGGTATGCATTTGAGAAATCAGCTAGTCTGCATCACAACTGCTGCCAGTTCTGTCTCATCAGAACTGTTTTTTTCTAGCTGTATAACACTGGGTTGTTTAATAGATATCAAATACATCTAAAGTATGTTAATTCATACAAGTAGTCTGTCTTTGATGTAGCCTCAATAAATAGGTTCATGTAAGAATAAATTTTTCCTCTCAGAGTGATAAACAGGTGCTTGCCACACTCTGCTGTTCAGTCACATGTACTATATGAACTCACAGATTTCAGTTATTTTATAGTTTCTGTGTGAAAATGCATCATGTATAACTAGAAACTCTGTATGGCATCCTGATGCCCCATCTCCTACCTACAGTTGAGGCAGCTGGACTCTGATGCCGTCTGTCACCTGCCCCTCAAGTCCCCTGTCTACTGCCCCACATTCAAGGCTGCTGCATCCTGCTGCCCATTCTCTTCTCTCATAGAGTTGGGGTTGCTGCACCCTGTTACCCCCTCTCCTACCTGAACAATCAGGACCTCTATACCCTGCTGCTCCCTGCCTGAACAGTTGGGGTTGCTGCACCCTGCTGTCCTTTTTCCACCCACCCCCATCAGAGCCACTTCTGTTACCCCCTGTTCCTGTTACCACAGTGCTGTACTCTGCTATGTCCTGGAATCCCATGTCCCCTGCCTCCACATTTGGGGCTGCTGCACCATGCTGCTCATGCCACCAGAGGTGGGGCTTTTATTGTACCCTGCTACCTACTTCCATTTTCCCAAATGGGCAGGGCTGCTGCACCATCCCATCCCACAGTCAAGTGTTGTACCCTGATGCCCCCTTGTCCTGCCCCATATTCAAGGATTCTACACCATGCTGCAGTCTATCCCCTGCCACCATAGCCAGAGCTGCTTCACTCTGTTCCTGTCTACCCATTCAGGGCTGCTGTGTCCTGCTGCATGTTAGAGCCCCATGCATCCACAGCCTCATGACTTCACAGTTAGGGTTGGTGCACCATGCTGCCTCTGCCACCAAGGTCAGATTTTGTGATTCACTGCCCAAAAGAAAAAACTGAAAAATACTTTCATCTTGTGTTATGGGGGTGAAGGACAGAGGGCAGTAGAGTGCAGAAGTCCTGACTGTACAGCAAGGAGTCAAGGGAGGTTTTAGGGTACAGCAGCCAAAACTGTGGCACAGAATACAGCAGCTACACCTGTGTGGAACTGATACAACTATGGAGGCAGAGGACAGGGTGCAGCAAATGCCATAATTTTTTTGGCAAGTGGTAGCATGGTGTACCAGCCCTGATTGTGGAGGCAAGGAGCTCTAGGGCACAGCAAACCACAGCAGCCCTGCCTGACTAGGCAGGAGCAGGGTGCAGCATCCCTGGCTGTGGTGGCAGGGAACTGTGGACAGTATGGTGCAAAATCCTTGACTGTGAGGTAGGACACAGGGAGGCATCAGGGTACAGCAGCCTTGACTGTGGGATGGGGTGCATATGGTGCAGCAGCCCTGATCATTTAGGACAATGGATGTGGATAGCAGAGTGCAGCAAAATCCCCACCTCTGGTGGCATAGGGCAGCTTAGCACAGCAACCCCAGTTGTAGAGGCAGTAGACATGGGACTCTATGGTGTAGTAGAGCATAGCAGCCCCAACTGTGGAGAGGAGAACAAGGGGTAACAGGGTGCAATGTCCTCAACTATGGGGTTGGGGGATAGAGGACAGCAGGGTGCAACAACTGCAGCTGTTTGGGAATGGGGCAGCATGGTGCAGCAGCCCTGACTGTTCAGGCAAATGATGGGGTAATAGGGTGCAGCAACTCCAACTGTGTGGGAGAAGACAGTGGGCAGCAGGGTGCAGCAGCCTCAAATGTGGGGCAAGAGACAGGGGGGCTTATGGGGCAGGGGACAGTGCAGCAGAGTGCAGTTGCCTCAACTATGGCACAGGAAACAGGGGTAATCAGGATGCTATATACTGTTCCTAGTTATACATTACGTATTTTCACACAAAAATCATCAAAGAACTGAAATTTGTGAGCTCATATAATAAATGTGCCTGAAATATCAGAGTGTGGCAGGCATCTGTTTGTCAATCTGAAAGGGAAAAATATTCTTATATGAACCTATTTATTGAGGCTACATCAAAGACAAACTACTTGCATGAATAAACAAACTTTAGCTTTATTTTATATCCATTAAACAACCCAGTGTTATACAGCTAGCAAAACTCACAGAGTTTTGATGAGAAATAACTGGCAGCAACTATGATTCAGACTAGCTGATTTCTCAAATACACACCACTTCAATTCAGCACTGAAATTATCAGCTTTTTAGAAGAACAAAGTGTGTATTTTCAGCTAATTCATCTGAACAAATACCAGAGACTGAGTTAATGGACAGCAGAAATTAACTCACAGATTGCTCTAATAGGGAAGTTAGCAGCTTTTCAGCTTTTCAGTTAAGCAGGGGCCTACACTGCTGAAGCTGTAGCTTAGTCCAATATGATGGCATCATTCTCCAAAGCTCAGTCAGAAGGACAGAAACAACCAGTTTCCACTTAGTGCAGAACAAGTTAACAAATTCTGATTTAAAGAAAACCACAAAACCAAATAGCATGAAATTTTCAGAAAACACTACTCATGACAGAGGGACTTGAATTCAAGCTTTTTTAAACAATGTGTAAAATGGTTGCCATAGGTCTTTACATTTCAAGCAGCCAGCCTTATGTCTGTAATGATCCATGCAGGGGTCAGATTAAGTTTTGTTGTTACTAGCCAGCAGAGTAGTGACTTGCAAAATCCACTATCCCCACACACTTTTCTACTGGTCCAGCTGATCTACTTATTGAAATATTACCTTTTCCAATACTAGCCTTCCTGGCTACTTAAAATGATGTTTGACTATCCCAGAAGAAAATCTAACAGTATTTGGCTAGTGGTCTGGTGCCAGTTTCAACCCTGTTCATGAACGCATCTTGTCACACAGTTGACATTACAGGAGTGGACAGCCAGGACCACCCTCCCAGTGTACACACACACACACACACACACACACACACACCATGGCAAACATCCAGCATTAGAAAATGCTTGTTATTGTTATTATTTCACTTATAACTGAAGAGACTAAAGGGCCCAAGCCCCTTGCTGGAGACTAAGGAAAGACTAAGGGCTTTGGTGCCATGCTGCATTAGGGGTTCACTCATGGTTATCCTCCTAATACTGAGCTAAAATAAAATAGGGCAGCATTTTGTCTAAGCGTGGTTAGTATTTCTAAAATATATTTGTATATAATAAATATTATCACTGTTCTTCTTTGGCTGGAAGTCAGATGTGAGCTAGGGAGGCATGGGCTAGTTAGATCCCAATTGACTGGTAACTATGAATCTAGTGAGGATACCTCACAATTGACATGGCTGTGAAAAAGGCAGTCTATGTGGCAATGATGCTGATGTGTTTAGTGATCCTTGCTGGTCTTCTGAAAGAAGCCAGCTAATGGTATTATTGGAAATAACTACTTTGCAAAAAAGGGAATATTTATTAACTTACTTATCCAGGATAACAAAACGATTATAGTAGTTTCTTTCTTTCTTTCTCTTTTTCTTTCTTTCTTTCTTTCTTTCTTTCTTTCTTTCTTTCTTTCTTTCTTTCTTTCTTTCTTTCTTTCTGTCTTTGATAACCATATAAGGCCCACTGGGAACAAATCTGTTTACATGGGTGATTTATAGTATATTAGGAACGAGACAGCAGCAAGGTTGCAAAGTAATGATAACACAGGAAAGATTAACAATGTTTTTTACTTAAAAGTTTCACCAGAAAGAAACACTGAGCTGCTAACAGCTCATTTCCAGATATATCTTGGGGTGAGGGAAAGCTGAGATAGATCAAGAGGTGGAAAAAGTGAATAATGTTAACAGCATTACAAAACTAGAAGCCATAAACAGCAACACAGCATATCAGAAGAGCATAATCGCAAACACTGAAGGTAAATCAGTACAACAGGACAATGTAACAAGTATTTACAATTACAATAGCACAGCAAGGATGTACAAGCAACAAGTAAGTACAATGACAACAATTCAGCAAGGCTGTACAAGAGCGATTACTCAGGAAAAGCACTTACGCTTGATTTGCCCCATTCTTTATTGTCAAGTTTAGCTTCTGCATAATTTGGTGGGAGGGTGACGTGAAAGCAGAAGAGTTGCTTGATATTGTCAAAGATTAAGGCAGAGACTGAAGTTTGATTCAACACAGGATCTCAAGGTCCCACACTTTGTTTCTCAGACCATTTTGCTAAATATAAACATGGGACTTTCTGATTTTGCATCATCCTTTGATTTAATATTTCCTCATTCCCAAAGACAAACGCAATGTTATACATTAGCACTTAATAAACTGCTAATGCAAATATGAATTTCTAATTCCAGAACTAATGCCAAATCCACAAAGTAGGGGAAGCCAAGTAAGCTGTGCATATTAAACACAACTCAAAATTACCCGGAGGTGATCGAAGGTCAGTTTGTATGGAGCCTGTCAAAAAGTAGGAAAAAAAAACCTAAGATGTATTAAGACTAGTTTTTTTTTAACAAGGAGGTAAAATGCTCTGATGAAAAGAGTCTTGAAATGTAAGTTATATTGTAAAGTAATATAAGCCTTGTGTACTATAACAATGTGGGTTTTGGCTTTAAGAAACCGTGGAGCTTGTGGGTGATTAAGTTTAATAAGAGCAGTAGCATTGTAGGGTAACAGGAACAATGTATTTCATGATTTGAATCAACACAATGTGACATAAAAATGGGAAATTAGTAACTTCATTTGAAGATTTAGAATATTTACATAAGCTAAACTGGATACAGTAGACAGTACAGACAAATCATATTAAGAGTAGAGATGCAGCGAATTTAAATTCTGCCAGCGAAGTGAACGTGAAGTGGGCACTTTGCGTTGTCACTCTGCTATGCAGAGTGGGCAATGCAAAGTGCTCACTCCGCCTTGCCATTACCACTTCACATTAAGGTGGAATGGCAATGCGAAATAAGGTGAAGTCATTGTTTTTAATGGACTTCACATTCCTCATTATGATTCTAAGTGATCCACTTGGCGTTTCAGATTTGGCAGCTCCCCCACACATCACATGGCTTACAGTACTGTAAGTCACATGCTCTTTAGCCAGGCAGGAAGAAAGTGAGTCATACAAGCAGGCACTTTTACTTTCTCCCATGCAAATGGAGAGAGAGGAGTGTGTTTTGTGACTGCTGATACTTTGAGATCAGACCGAGGAGGAGATTTAAACTTTGATTTAGACCCAACAGCTTTTTTAAAAGCTACATTTTTTTGTCTTTTCTGTACTCTTTTTTACTTAATTTGTTATTCCTGTGAATTTTATTTTTCTTACCTTTATATGTAGTTAGTTGTTTGTCCCCCGAAGCAGGACCAGCACCGCCTCCTGTTCTGACTCTGAGGCAGTTGAACCACCACCACCACCACCACCACCAAGTCCAGCACCAGGGTCCTCTGGAGCAGGACGTGCCTGTTCCCCCGGCCCAGGTGTGGATCCCATCCCTGTTCAGCACCATGACCATTTGGCTGCCAGTTCATCAGGCTCTCCCCTGCCTGTGCCTGGTCCTCCCTGCACTTCCATTGTTTGGAAGTTTTTTGACTATGTTGGGGGGGACAGCAGTGTGGTCAAGTGCTGCCTATGTGAGGGGGAGGTGCACCGTGGCCTCCAGGGGACTCACCTGGGGACTGGGGGCCAGCACACCCATATGCTCAATCACCATCAGTTGGAGTGGCAGGCTGCCACAGAATGGACCATGCCTGCCCCTGCTGGCCATTCTGTGGCAGTTGGTGCAGCTGTGCATGGTGGCATCCCTAAGAAGAGGAGAGCCATAACAGCACCTGCTGCTCCACCAGGATCACATAGAGGGACATCAGTTGCAAATTATGTCCATGCTGGAACTGCTGCTGGATCATCATGGGATCCCACATTAGTTTTTTTTCCTCCACACCTCCCTTGCTGTGTTACAAAATGTATTCCTCCACCATCCCCGACCCTTGTATGTAATTATGCCTTTTTTGTTGTCTTCCATATGCGTGACACTTTGTATTCTGAGCAGTGCAAGTATACTATGCTAAACTGCATGTGTGCAGTCAGACTTCTTTCCAGTCTGTGTATGTACTGCAGACACTGTCCAAATCCTGGACTTAAAAACACTCATTAATGAGTACAATGGTGGGGTGGAGTGGGGAAGCATGGAGAGATACTACAAAACAGGCTTAAAATACATCCAAGTAACTATTAAAAAAAATTAATGTTGTGATTTGTGACGTGATCGTAAATAATGATTTATGACT
This sequence comes from Neoceratodus forsteri, assembly GCA_016271365.2. Lineage (NCBI taxonomy): Eukaryota > Metazoa > Chordata > Ceratodontiformes > Ceratodontidae > Neoceratodus > Neoceratodus forsteri. Next base: position 1,238,306,620 of record CM028130.1, read on the forward strand.
GCATTTGTGACCGTGATGATTAAGAACTTAATTTGTATCACGAGTGACTCGTGATGATGGTCCTGACTTAAAAATGCATATTAATGAGTACAATGTTCATGCAGACTTATGCACCACACCTGTCCAGTACTCTGAAGGGAAGCCAAAGAAATAAATGTGATTTAAGTTAGAGATGGAGACTGGGCCCTAAAGAGATGCAAATGCACAGACAGATTAAGATTGCGCTGTGTACTGAAGAGATGAAGATGCAAAGACACAACATCTAACCAGTGCTCACCATCAGAAATTCAAATCTGGAAAATAATTCCTTTGCCGGTTGGGGCGGATGCGGGGGGTACTGTGCAGTAACAGTCACTAGTACTAGTACTAGTAAAGATATCACAAAGAAGTACAAAACTTACACAGCTGCAGTGGATAGCAGGTTCACATTGCTGAAATTATGTGGCACAATAAAAGGTGTCTGATTTTTTTGTTTTTTTGCAAGCTGCCGGTTGCCTGGTGTTTCTCGGCCCGGTCACGGGCCACGGGTTTCCACTCCCTGCATCAGCCTCGAGCCCTCCAATACCCGTGGCTTGCCCCCCGACGGGCTGCGGCACTCCTACCATGCCACAGTCCTCGATCAGGTCGGAGGGCTAGTCCGGGAGCTAATCGGCCGTGGTGAGCTTTACTAGCGGCCGCCGCAGCTATTTTTCAGCTTTTTTCCTTTGGGAAGGCGGGGTCGTGCAATGATGCCAGCATCCGCCCCGGCCCCTGAGTATGCGAGTGCCAGTAGCGGTGCGACTCCTGGCCTCCACCAGGGGTCACCAGTGCTCCAGACACTTCCCCCCCTCCCACCAGAGAAGGAGAGCAGTCACTAGGATGCTCTATCCTTCTCCCCGCGGCCGGCCCTCCAGCGACCCTGGTCCATTCCCGAACCTGGGTCACCGGTATCGCATGCGGAAATCCAACCACTGCGCCGACGGGCCAGCCTAAGGTGTCTGATTTGATGACACACGTCACACACATATTCACACACATACTAAGTAATGCATAGCAAATTAAAAACTTCAGTAATATAACCATATATTTTAAACAAACTAAAATTATGCACTGCTGCACCACAACAATCGGCAAAAAAATGGCAAGAATTATTGAAAATATTACTGTGTGTACATTAACACAGTTATACAAGAAAAATATCACCAAAACAGAAAGCACTGTCTTTTTCTCCAAGTTAATCTACCTACACCACAGATACGCCCCTGCCCCAAAGCACACTTCTACTGTCTCTCAGTACACAGACTGAATATCGTACATTAACATTCAAAATCCACACGCAAACAATAAACACTCGATGATATGAGCACAGGAGGGTTTCCTATAATCGATGAACTAAAGTTTCAGCAAAACAAACGACTCCAAAAGGCTTTTTTGACAGCTTTTAGAAGGTTTGAATCGAAGATCTATCAGAGCAAATTGTCTCCTACAGCTTCACACACACGCTACCCCAAACTGAGATTGTGCAGAACAATCTAAAGCCCTTGTGACCAGAAATCCCATGAATCACTGCAAAATTCACCTTTGGAGCTTAAAAACAAGGTGAAGTGAGGTGGAGTACATTGTTTTCAATGTACTTCACCTTAAGAATTGGTGGAGTAGTGGGTTGGGAAGGCAGAGTAATGCGAAGTCATTGTTTTCAATGGACTTTGCATTATCCATTATAAAGCGCTCGCTGTCAGACAGGGAGCACTCCATGAATTCGTCACTCCGCAGGATCACCACGGAGCTTAATTAGCCACTTCGCCACCACTAATTAAGAGAAATGGGCTAGGTAAGCATGTTCAAGTGGATGAAGCATCTGTAAGTTTTCAAATACAAAGCAAAACAGTATCATAGGATTGTCATGATGTAAGGGACATAGGGTTTATCGATATCCTGTGATACAAGTATATGAATTTGAGTGACTGCATGTGGGCGAAGGCAAAAGAGCGAATGTAAAATGGGCTACATGGATTTGTGAGTGCAGTAAAAATGGGCTTCCTGGATTTATGAGCGACATGTATTTTAATTCATTGTCGTAGCAGGGAGTGATGTATAGCTAAAGTATGTAGATTCATGTTGGTGAAGTGCCATCACAGCTGACCAGCTGGTGTAGTGGTAAGAATCACCACCTTTGTGGCCAAGGGACTCAGGTTCAGATCTGGCTAGTGGGGATAATTTTGTTATTCATTTTTATGTTGCTTGCGTGCATGCTCAAGAAACATTGTGTGGCAGCTTAGGACAGAAGCGGGATGTGGAGGCGCGGCACTGTGGCAGCCAAAGGAGGCAATGCATTTGAGGGCTTGGCACTGGTAGGCCGATGGAGGCACAGTGTGCTGATGACACTCGCCTCCAAAAGTGCCACCAACTTGTAATGTTTTTGCCACAACAATAAGGGGCCACCTCGTCATTGCAGTGTCAGCCATTCCGCTGCAATGAAGGAACGACCCGTCATTGCAGGGCAGAACATTACCTAGTGTAATATTGTTTGTGAATGTGGTGTTGAGCTGCCGCCATGTTCACAAACAGCATTACCAGCTCCCACTGCCCAGGGGGTGCCCAATCCCCCTTGGCATCATGTGCCCCCCCAAAACCAGTGTTTGTTTGCCGACAGGGGGTCCAACCCCATCGGCTTCAGTCCCCTCCTTCCCAGTTTCATTTGCTGATGGGGGAGCCCACTCCCATTCAGCATAATGTCTCCCTCCCCCAAAAAACTTTGTTTTCTGCTGAGGGGGGTGTCCAATCCCCTCAGCTCTTGCCCCCCCCGTATGTGCCAATGGGGGTGCCTAATCACCCGTCGGCTACTGCCCCAAATAAAACAGTCAGGTGGCATGCTGGAGCCCACCCCAGTGTGCCAAATGCCTGTCTGTTGAAAAAAAGTCCTGCAATTTTTTTCCACTGTACCTGTAAAGCAGAAAATGGTCTCTCGTCGAGTCCGCAGCCCTCCCCAACCTCACCCACCTCTGCATCCCTGCCTCCCCACCGCCTCACCCCATACTTACCTCTGGAGTCTGGTGCAACAATCTTCGTTGGACCGGGAACACGTCTGCGCTCTTCAAAGCCGACTGTGAACTGAGGAAATGCTGGGTAGCTGCATAGTGGCATAAATAGGTTGTTTTCAACTTTGGTGGATATTTCAATCATTTTGGGGAAATTTGGCACCAAATTTTCAACATGGTGTTATTGGGACCCCTCCTCATGAATTAAGCCACTGTCATGGTGTTATTTGGCGCCGGAAGGTGATTTCACAGTCACTGCATGGAATCACCTTTCAGGACCGATTAACAAAATGACAGTGCCAGAGTTCATGAGGTGAGTTCTCAAAAAGGCTATGTTGCAAATTTGATGGAACAAATCCACAAAATGACTGTTTTATGAGTGTGCATTGTGCAGCTGCTATGCATGCTCATAACTTTGTGAATTTGTAATATTTTCACTCCAGATTTTCAACATTGCTATTTTTCCACACCTTCTTATAAACAGTACAGCTGTCATTTTTCACATCCTGGCGAAAATGTGTTTTTGCACTTCTGGCGCAGAATAGCGTGGTCGCTGTGGGAAATCAGTGTTCGGGACACATTACGGAAATCACAGTGACACTGTTCGTGAGCAGAGGACCATTTCTACAGGATGGAGGTGGGGTTGGTGTGAAAGTTCAATACTTCATTGCCATTTCTATTCTGCATCTGTCTAACGCCTTCATTTCCAATGCTAATACCAGCAAGCAAACATTCGGCATTGACAAATGCTTGTTTTTCTTGTGTTGGGGGCTAAATCCCAATTCTGCCTGCCCTCCCAACCCTTTATCTCTCCCTACCCCCATGCCCTACTGCAATGTTCTCCCCCTCATGACCTCCCCTGGTGCCGTAGCCCCCATCCCGAGTGTGTCTCCATTCCTCAGTGTCCACCTCCCCCAGAGTAGGCTATTTATATTTTGGGGGTGCTGGGGGGTATAGCCCCTGGCAGAAAAACAAAGAGAAAAATTGCTGATTTTATGGAGCAGTGTTTACTGTTCACCATTTTGTCAGGGGCTGTTATTGATTCACCCTTAGTTATCGGCACTGTTTTCACTTGGCATTATGACATGGAATCAGGTTTATCATATCTACCTCTCATGTCGCAGGGCAGTGACTATATCAGATTTGACCATGGAAACATATCCAAACTTATCATCTGGACATGCTAGCTGCTCATGATGGCCAACCCTCAGTGCCATTTTTCTTAAGGACTCTACATAATCCTGTTTTGAAAACATGAACAGTGCTACCTTCAACATCCTGACTATGTAGGCTGTTCCACATTTTAACCACCCTGTTTTGAGTAAAGTTTTTTTAATGTTATCCCACATCTTGCCCCCCTCTTCATTTTGAGGGCATGTCTTTCTAGTACCAGTAGCACTCAGCAGCTCAAACATCTGCATATACGACATCATATTGAACCCTTTTAATATTCAGAACACTGTGATCATATCTCCCTCATAACCCCCTCAGACTTCTCCTCTCCAGGCTAAATAATATGAGTAAATCCAATCTCCCTAACTAGATCTTACCCCCTAAGCCAATAATCATAATCTACTTGGTGGTCTGTGTTGGACTCTCTCAGTCTCTTCAATAGCCTTTCTCTACTACTGTGACTAAAACTGAACACTGAACTCCAGGTACAGACTAGCTAAGGTCTTGTACAAAGGGAGGATCACCTTCTTTGATGTAACTGTAACCCCAATACTTTACCCTTAGGTGTAATGTTTTGCAGTTCCCCACACAAAAATGTAAGCCCCAATTTCTCACTGTACAACCTCAATGTGTGCAGGTCCACCTGTAGTGCATCCCTTTCCTCTGCCATGCCCAGTCTTCTCGCCTATCCAGTGTAATCAAATCAGCAAATGTCTGCAGCCTGCTCGTGTATGTGTGAGCTACAGTATGTGTGCATGTGTGTTGATGTGCATGTATCATATTTTTCTGTCTGTGCATGTACCATGTTTTCATATGGTGTCTCTACAGTATATGGACATTTCTCTGCTAATGCATTTGTGCATTATGCACCCATTCTGAGTTCCATATTGACAATAAGTATATAAGCTTTGTACAGTAGTAAAAAAAAGTCTTGGAGAGGCAGATACATCATGACATTGCCTTACATATGTATACCTAAAGTTGACAGGAATGCATTAAGTTGAATATTTTATTGTCTCATATAGTCAGCAGACCCACTAGCTGAAATCAAACAAAACTATTGATTGAGGAAGATATCCCAAAAGTCAGAATAAAATTATGAACTGAGATGTTGACCAAAGTGACAGTATACTGTAGCTATCAAGCAGCCCCTTCAGCCATAGTCGTAACATTTCATAATTTCAGGTTGCAATGAAATAAAATAAATTTTCAGTTCTTGAACTGCTACTAATGACATGATCAGTGCAGTAAGGGTTGGGAGACAGTGGGTAACAGTGACCATAACACAAATGAATTTGAGTTGATAGGGAAAGCTATTACACTCAAAATAAGACCAGAATACTTAACTTCAGTAGAGCTTATTTTGATAAAATGAAGGAGATGGTAGTGGTTAAACTGATAAATAACCCACTGAGTGGGAGTGCTTGTATAATGCTAAGTGGGATGTCTTGAAGCAAAAATATACATGATACAGTGAATATATGTGTCCCCATGGCCACTGGAAACAAGGGGAAAGAGGGTTCCATGGTTGTCCAGAGAACTTCAGGACAAATTAAGGAAGAAAAAGATGGGATGGTCCATCAGTGCAGCAACAGAGTTGCTGCTTGAGATACCGGCAGCCCAAGTTTGTGAATGAGCCCAGGAGATTGGAGAGCCGCCTAAGAGGGGTCTTGAGCATGCAAGAGAATGCTCACCTCCTGTAAGGTGGGAGGGTATCTGAGCCCACTATGTCAGCACCACCTAGGGTACCACAGATGGTATGACAAGTGGTGCAGCTATACAAGGGCTGAGATGAAGGGCACCTATTCTGTGCACACTTCAGGGTGGGGAGAAACATATGGAAAACATTCAGCTGATAGGATGATAATGTGCCCAGGTGATCTTGAATCCTAAACAAAATGAAAAAAGTGAAAGGCATATGTTCATAGCTTTACTGCACTAAAAGAAAACAAATCTGCAAAATGCAGTGGAAAACCATGCTGGTGTGGGCTCCTAGCCCTGGAAATAGCACAAAGCTCCCCTATGTACAAGCATCTGGCTATGTCTTCCTCATGGGGGTCCTCCTGGGTCCCATGCCCACTGACCGCCCAGCATGGAAAGCCCCCACATGGATTCATTTCCCCAGAGAAGAGGTTGTGCCTCTGAAGGCTATGTCATGGAGGGATACATTCACGAGAGGTAAGGGGAATCTCTGGTAGGAGTGACAGAACTGGGATGTTTCCAACACAGGAGAATAGAAGGGGGTTGAACCAGAGGAATGAAAAAAGTGTGATTAATAAAGCAGAAATAAGGGCGCATAAGTGGAGGGATTCTGGTGACAGAGCAAGAGAAGTGTAGTGTAAGGCATTACAGAAGGAATGCAGGACCACGATTGCCCAGGCCAAGGCTGGTCTCGAAGACAGGATTAAACAGTGGATCAAGGGGAGTAATGAATCCTTTTTTCAATAAAAATAAAGCAAAAACTGAGTAAAGGATGAGGTGGGGCCACTGATCATTGTGGGGAAGGGGGGAACATTGAATGAAGCACAACAGTAGAGTCTCTGAAAACTACTTTATGTCAGTATTCAGTCAAGAAGATAGGGGAACATGGCCAGCTGGGGTGGAAGTTAAAGGAGTGGTGCAGTCAAAATGATTGGGAGTACTGATCAAGAAAAAAATTAGTGGGTAAATATCTAGAGGGTGAGAATCTGGGAATGTCCCAGGATCCAGATGATATCTGTCCAAGGGTAATAGTGGAGTTAAAAGGATTCTGAGCTGGTTCTGTGGCTCCAAGTGGTGAGGTGCCCACTTGCCAGACTGGTGACCCAGGTTCATGCCCTTACCCAGGACAACAGGAGCAGAGACTGATAGGGAGGGTAAGGCGCATCTGTGCAAATGCTCTCCTCCCTGGATGGAGGGAATGATTTGCAGCACTCCTTGTGTAGCTCCTGGTGGTCGGGTGGCAGAGATGCACTTGACAGTGTAGGTGACCACATGCTGCTGTGTGTCTGTTCCAGGATACTGTGATGTGTGACCATAATGTGGGCAGGAGGGGCAGAGGGAGTGGAGGAAAATGGAAAAAAAATTCCAATCTGTGGTGCACCAGATGACAGCCCTCAGTGTGTCTCCTTGCACCACCCAGCCTCCCAGTGCACCATTCTTGCCCCCTGACCTGCATCCCCAACATCTGAGGCACTTCCTCCTTGGGTGAGATGAGGGAGGCCCCCTGCAGGGATAAACCAGAACATAGGGGTGTTGGAAAAACTTGAAGAGCCTGGATGTAAGTTACAACAGCAAAGGTTATGTCCGTCAGGCAGGGGGAGCGCATGTGATTCCTGAAGGAGAGGAGCACCGGGTGGCCCAGAGAGAAGTGAATAAAAAAACTTCTGGTTTAACCCCTCTCTGATATCTTTCAGGAATTCTTACTCTCGGGGTTAGTGCCTGAGGACTGGAAAAAATACCAGTGTTATCCCCTGTTTAATAAGCGGGCAAGTATAGACACAGGTAACTATAGACATGTGAACTTACCTACAGCACATGACCAGGGACACTGGTTTACCGGGACTGAGAAAGGGCATATTCCATTTTGCACATTGTAAAAAACGGTATTGTCACCGGTGTTTGCTAAGCCAAAATCCAGTTTTACCGGTATTTGGTTCTGTGTACTTTATTTAACAATGTTTAACTCTGCTAACATACATTTTAGCAATTTTGACCTCCACTATTGCACATCCTTCCATCCTTGTACCAATTTAAAGTTATTTTAGGTACAAGATGTGATGGCAGCAGCAGCACTATAGCCCCTATCACTAAGGTGTGATGGAAGCACCAACAGCACTATGGCTCCCATCCCTCTGGTGTGATGGCAACAGCAACAGCACTACGACCTGTGACAGAAGCAGCAGCACTGTGGCCCCCATCTCTTAGGTGTGAAGGCAGCAGTACTACATTCCCCATCTACCAGTAGTGATGGCAGAAGCACTACAGCCCCCACCCCTTTGGTGTGACAGCAGTAGCAACAGTACAGTCCATATCCCTCTGGGGTGACAGCAGTAGTGACAGCACTATGATCCCTTTTCTTCAACACCCACACCCCACATGCACAAGTTACAAATGACTTGGTCTCTTTGCTTGTTATAACTCAGATGTAAAATGAATCTGAACCATCACCGCTAAGGTGGACTACCTTTGTTTTTTCCTATCTATAATTTAACTGCTTGAATTGGATTTCTGCCTGTGACACCTCTGACCAGGGTTAGGGAACAGACTTGGGTGTTGGAGGGCCAGCTGGTGGGTGAAGACTTGAGTGTCCAATGACCACTCACCTTCTCCTGGGATGGAGGGTTGAGTTCATGGCTCAGCATTTACTGGCCCATGGGGGAGGCCAGAGGCATGACAACATGTTGGCCCTCACTGCGGGAGGGAGCGTGACGGACGTTGGCTTGTGCCTTGACATCATATGGCCTGTCACGCTCCCAAGAAAATGGGATAACACCCACTGGCCAACCAAAGGATGGCTGCTGGTCCCTCCATAAGCTGGAAGCCCCAGACATGCATCTGTTCTGGCCCCTGCCATGCCCAGGATACACAGGAAGCTCTTTGGGCAATTCTCCTCCCTGGTAGCCTCCCAGAGGTGAGGCCCCACTCAATGAAGGTTACTTTGGGTTACCTGGGCACAGCAGTAAGGGGCAGTGGATGGTGGTCGGGACTCAGCAGAGGTGGTAGGGAGCCTTAGCAGGCCTGAAGGAGTGGATGGCCAGGGGGTAGGAGGAGCAAAAAAAACTGCTTGAATTTGCTTCTTTGAAATAAAGTGTCTTCACCTAACAAATCCACAAGTGATTAGTGGAGGACCTTCAAATGGATTCATTCATCTCCCAGACATGTGGATGCTTTTGTTTTTACTTGGTGTCCATGAAAAGGGTGTCTCCCAGTTTTCATGTCTGAGCTCAGATGTGGATTGAGCACCAGTCTGCCCACCAGCATCACACAGCCCCTGGGGTCTTACCTTCTGTGTGTCATTGAATGTGCTTTCAACATCCACTGGCCAAACAGAAGTACATTTAAATACTTAACATTTGCTTTTTGTTGAAGCAGTCTATCAGAAAACTTTTTGTTGTCACAGAGACTGAAACAGAAGGTGGGAGAAAAGGTGTAAATGATCCAGTTCACCTCAATGGGGTGCTGACTGTGAAGTTTTTCATAAGTAGTAAGGCATTTTTTTCCTTATGAACATACTTTCATTCAGACTAGCTTTCATTCAAACCACTGAGGATCCCACAGGAGCTCCTGAGCATTACCTGGGGTGAAGCCAGGGGATACCCAGCCTAGGGATCACTGAAAAGTGGAGACAGATGCTGTGAGAAGGCGGCATAGAAAGAGAAAATAAAAACATTTAAAAAGATGCTGAAATCTTAGGGATTCTGTGCAGTGACATGCAATTTCCATGAGACACCGGTACAAGAATTCAAAATCCATGAACCAAGCAGGATTCCGTGATTGTTACCGGTGTTACCGGTAAAAATGGAAAACCAGGGTCCCTGCACATGACAAAGCAGTATCTGAGTTAATCATAAAAGATGGAGTTGTTCAGCATACAGATGAAAATGGACAATTCTCAAGCATACAACATGGCTTCACAAAAGGCACTGTAAATGCTGCCAAACTTGATTGTCTTTTATAAGGTGGTAACTAGTAGGTGGGATAATATAGGTAGTCTATCTGCACAACGTAGGAAAAGGATCTAGGGTTAACTGTGGACAGTATGCTGAAGCTCGATAGGCAGTGTGCTGCCACAGTATGGAATGAGAATATGGTGGTAGTATGCATTAGGAGGGGGTTAGAAGCAAATGAAGTGAGACAATTCTCCTCCTGTACAAGGCCTTGATTAGACCACACCTGGGGTGTTGCATCCAGTTTGGGTCACTGCAGTGCAGAATGGTGATTGAAGATGCCATTAAGGTCCAGCACAGGGCCACCAAATGGATTACTGGCTTAGGAGACCAGAGCTTCAAGAAGAGGTAGGACACTCTCATTCAGCCTAGAAAAGAGAATGCAAAGAGGTAACATGGCCATGGTTTTACTGACTACTGAAGAAAATACACAGATGTTTGAGTTGGTGACTGCAAGCCAGACAAAAGGACATGCATTCTAACTGGGGGGGCCAGAATATGTGGAAACATTAGAAAGCATTACTACACAGAGGGGACAGTTAATATGTGGAATAATCTACCTAGTGACATTGTGATAATGATTATCATACAATGGCAAGAAAGAATCCTGGCTTCTGATTGCTCAGTTGGCCATCACAGCAGGGATGTTATCCTAGCATAACATCCCTGCTGATATTTTGCCTGATTTATTTATCCTCTCTTCTTTTCAAAAACAAAAGTATTTTCGCACACTAACAAAAACATTCATTAAAATATTTTTTTTTATTCTGTATAAAACAAGCCATTGTATAATAGTAATAATGCCCTCCAAGGTGGGTGCTATGCTGGGATAACATCCTTTCTCAGGTGTTGGACACCCTCGGACAGTGGCCTTGGGCCCAGCCACCCAAGGTGGGATGTTATCTCAGCCTAATACTCACACTGTCGGGCATTATTCCTTTACTATTGTATTAAAGTTTTAATATATACAAAATAGCATCATATACATGAGATTTCATATCAGTAAATCATAAATTACTGAGTTGCTAAATGCAGGGATCTCCAAGTGGAATGCCCTAATACTAAAAGGATTGTACATTCAATTAAGCAATAAGTCATGACAGGATGTATATTATTGTGTAATAACATCACTCCTGGGGTGGGTTGAAAGATGAGGCAAAGCCGAGTGCTTCTACCACCCCAGAAATTATGTTATTACATAATAACACACACCCTGGAATGCCTTATTGCTATTATACAATGGCTCATTTGTAAATAAAAAGGAAAAAGGAAAAAAAATATTTTTATTGTCATTTTGTTATCTGATTTTTCTGTGTGGATGTCTACCTATAGAAAAAAAAAGTCTGGAATTTTTCTCTTTGCCAGTAGCTGGTGCTACTGCGTGAGTAATGCTGTCTGTTCAGAGGTATAGGCTTTCTCTTTACTTTTTCATTTGAATCCCCAGCTGGAATCATTGGCTTACTCGCCCTTCCCCCAACCCATCGGGTGTTCACTTCGTGGTTCACTTTGTTTTTTATTGTGTTGTATTTTGTGTTAAAACAGTGGAGCCCTTTTTCAGTTTGCTCATATGCTGGTAGCACAGCACTGAAGTCAGCTTGTGCTGTGAGCTCTAGAATGGAAGAGGAAAGGAAAGAGAAAAAGAATGGAGAAACCTTTCCCCACTGGACTGCAGTTTTAACTGGCAGGAGAATGGGAATGTGTGCTACTGCTGTTCGGGATGGAGTTTTGTAGTGTGGGTGACTACATGGGAATGGCGATCTGTGGTAGTGGTTGGAGTTCAGGAGCTTCAGTGATGCCCACTGGTCACGTGATCTGCAGTTTTGTTCTGTGGGGTTTATCAAACTGCTCACGTTTAGTGATAAAAATAGATTCTATGTAATACAGGCTTCCTGCAACAATTGAAACTTCTGTGTATGTCGTGGGGGCAAGGGGATATGGGGGCAGAGTTGCCAGAAGCCATTCACATCAGTGAAGGCTACTGATAGGCATGTGAGGGATGAGGGAAGGCATGATTTCTGCCTCTGTCATTCGGTCATGTGTGTGCCTGGACTTCATGCATTGATGTTATTGTGTAATAACAACACTGTTGCAGGCACCCAATGACCAATCAGAGGTCAGAAAATGTCCTTGCCATTGTATAATTCAAGTTATCAAGTATTAAGTTGTACATCAAAATTCTAAGCATTCTATTGTTCACACTTCTGGATTGTATTCTGTTTGTTTTTATAGAATTTTGAGTTCAGGAATGAGTTCCATAATGCATAAAATTTGTCAGTTCTATTATGACTTAAATGAGCCAGTCTCTCATAGCTTGCTCTTGTAATCATCTCTTGCAGCCACTCATTAAAAGAAGGGGGATAATTGTTTTTTCCAATATCATAATATAATATTTTTTGCTGTTAAAGCCATGTGCAGCCATAAACATTTATTGAAAGGCAAGTTAATGATGTCTGAAGCCCATAGTGTATGCATTATAGTGCCCAGTCAAGTCAAACGTCTCAGTCATTTATCATTTATATCAATACTCATTTCAACAAGTTTATGAGGAGAGTGATGCCATCTGTGACCTGTCTTAAACTGGATTAGTCTGCCTTTTGTTTCTTTGCAGACCCTTAGGGCATTTTCTGAACTTTCATCCCATTCTCCTAATGTGATAGGTACCTTTAGTTCTAACTCCCTTTTCTCTTTAAGCTTCTCTACTGGGTTAGGAGTAGCAGCTGTCATTAAACTGTATATAATTTTTTGACCTTTGGTATTATTTAAAATCTTATCTAGGGTATTGGGTTCAGGGAGCACTAGGTCTTGGTTAATAAATTCTCTTAGTGTGTCTCTTAATTGTATTTACTTTTGAAATTCACTTCTGGAGAGAGTAATTTTTATGTTTGCTTGCACACATGTGCAAGAAACATAGTGCCATCATCCGAGTTTTCGGAGGTGTGTCACCCCCTCTTCCAATTCAGTCAGTGTGTTGGCAGACGCGGCCCCAGTCCACCAATGCATGCTGGAGCTGTCTATGACAGCTCCAAAATGCAGTGGCATACAGTTGAAAGGGGGAGCTATGCTTCAGTGAGCAGCGATAAGATATCGCCTGCTCATGCAACTCCCCTACACACCTGCCTTGCGCATACTGTGTGCTGCCTCCCCCATGCACACACTGTATAGCCGGCGGGGGTGCCCAATCCCCATTGGCTGTGCTGCCTCCCCCAAAGCCTTCCACATGCCATGCTGGGTGCCACCCCAGCGTGGCAACTCATGTATAGCCGACGGGGTGCCCAATCCTCGGCTCCACTGTCCTCCCCTGAGTACAGGATGCCACGCTGGAAGCCCACCCCAGTGTGGCAAAAGTTGCTAAACCAGCGGGTGCCCAATCCCCGTCGGCTCAGGCCCCCAACCAGCTGTCCTTGTGGCCACATGGCCACCCAACATGGCAAACATCCCGCGTCATCATGTAAAAAAAAAAAAAAAACTTGTAAAGAAAAACGGTCCCATAGCCTCCTGCCCCCACAACCCACACCCACTCACTGCACCCTGCTTCCCTCACCCCTCCACCCCATACTTACCTCCGGAGTCCGGCGCGATGATCTTCGGTGGACCGGGAACATGTCTGCACTCTTCAAAGCCGACCACGAACTAAGAAAATGCCGGTAAGCTGTATAATGGGATAGATAGGGTTTTTTCAACTTTGTTGCATATCTCAGGCATTTTTTGGAATTTTTGCACCAAATTTTCAACATAGGTTTTTTGGGACCCCTTCTCACGAGTGTTGTCACTGTCATGGCGTTATTCGGGCCCAAAGGGTGATTTTGCAGTCACTGCATGAAATCACCTTTCGGGACCGATTAATGAAACAACACTGCCAGTGTTCATAAGGTGGGCTCTCAAGGCCTATTTTGAAAATTTGGTGACAAAATTCCAAAAATATTTGTTTTTTGACGAAAGCGTATGCTATAGTCTTACGACGCTTGTAAGTTTGAATTTCCATATTTTTCACTCCTGATTTTCAACATTGACATTTTACCACACCTTCTTATGAGTAGTACAGCTGTCATTTTCACATCTCACCCAAAACATGTTTCCGCCATATAGCGCACAATGATGCAGTCGGTGTGAAATCAATGTACAGGACAAATTAAGAAAATCACAGTGACACTGTTCATGAGCACAGGTCTTAAAATGGCTATGTTGAAAATTTGAAGAAAATTCTAAAATGACTTTTACTGGCGTGCGTTGCGTAGTTCTATACTGCGCTCGTAAGTTCATAATTTCAATATTTTCACTCCATATTTTCAACATTGCCATTTTACCACACCTTCTTATGAGTAGTACAGCTGTCATTTTCACATCTCACCAAAATGTGTTTCCGCCCATGTAGCGCACAATGGCGCAGTCGATGAGCGAAATCAATGTATGGGACACATTAAGAAAATCACAGTGACACTGCTCATGAGCAGAGATCTTAAAATGGCTATGTTAAAAATTTGGTGAAAAAATTCCTAAAAATGACAGGTTCCTATGCATGTTCGTAAGTTTGCAAATTTAATATTTTCACTCCAGATTTTCAACATTGCCATTTTATCACACTTCCTTATGAACAGTACAGCTGCCATTTTTCATATGTCACCCAAAATGTGTTTTCACACATGTAGCGCACAATGGTGTTGTTGGTGTGCGAAAACAAAGTTTGGGACAGATAAGAAAATCACAGTTACACTGTTCATGAGCAGAGGTCTTAAAATGGCTATGTTGATAATTTGGTGACAAACGTCCATAAAATGACTGTGTCATGAGTGAGCATTGCGTAGTTTCCACGCACCCTCATAAGTTCATGACTTTGTAATATTTTCAGTTCAGATTTTCACCAGTGGCATTTTCCACACTTCCTATGAACAGTACAGCTGTCATTTTCACTAACATGCTGGCGTGTGTTTTTCACACTTTCAGCGCATAGAGGATGCATGGTCGCTGTGGGAAATCATTGTTCGGGACAGATAAAGAAAATCACAGTGACACTGTTCATGATCGGAGGGACCAAAATGCTTGAGTTGACAATCTGATGTAAAAAAATCCCCAAACTAATTATATTATGGGTGTGCGTTGCACAGTTTCTATGTACGCTCGTGACTTCACCAGTTTTTTTAATATTTTTACTGCAGATTTGCAACATTGCCATTTTTTACACCTCCTCATGAACAGTAGAGCTGTCATTTTTTACATCCTGTTCAGAATGTTTTTGCACCTGTGGTGCTAAATGCCGTAGTCGCTGTGCATAAGCAGCTTACAGCTACCAAACTGATATTCCCCCTGTTCATGAGGTGGGGTCACAAAAAAACATGTTGAAAATTTGGAGTGAAAATACCAATGAATGCCTGAGGTATTAGGGTTGCCTAGTCTGATACCTTGTATACTTGTTGATGATATGATTTTAATTAATAGTGGTTCTAAAGCAAGTGTAAAAAGTAAAGGTGAGGGGGGGCCACTCCTGTTTGGTACTTTTGTGCAATTAAAAATTATTTGATGACACCCCATTCACCTTCACTTTAGCAGTAATATCTGAGTATAAAATCTGAATACACCTACAAAAGGAGGGGCCATAGTCATACTTTTCCAAAATAGCTGTGAGGTAACCCCAGTCTATCCGATGAAATGCTTTGTCTGTGTCCAAAGATAGTAGTACCGACTATTCAACTAATTTCCAAGTGGTGTGAATAAGATGTAATATTCTCTTAAAATGGTTTGTACTGTGTCAGTCAGGTATGAATCCCTCCTGATATAGGTGTATTAATGATATAATTACTTTGTTAACCCTATTAACTAACATCTTAGCAAAAATTTGACAAACTACATTTACGAGGGAGATTGGCCTGTAGTTTTCACATTTAGTATGGTCCCTTTCTTTCTTTGGCATTTAATATTGTGGCCTCTCTCATGGATTTGGGAAGCTTACTTGTTTCATTAGTGAAAGAAAATATTTTTTACAGTCTAGGCACCTGAGTATTCATAGCTGCCTTATACAATCGTGCAGTAAACACATCAATTCCTAGGGTTTTCCCTGCATGCATGGATAAAATAAATTGAGTTATTTCTTCTTTAGTAAATATTTTTTTGTAAATGATTTTGAGATTATTTGGCTAAATATAACATTTAAACACAGACCAAAACTCTTTCTAGGAAATTACTGTTGATCCCCGAGCTCAAGTCAAGAGTACAATACAAAACTATGTGATGAAATAAAGACAGCATCACTAGAAGAGTATATACTTATTGTCAGTGATTTCAGCTTACCAGGGATAAATTAGGAAAATTTATCTGGAACAACTAATATCGAAAACAAATTCCTAGACCTCCTAGCCAGCCAAGGTCTTCAACAATAACTAACAACACCAACCGGGGTGACAATATTTTAGATATTGTCATAACCAATCTGGAAGATAGAAGTATTGATACTGCCACAAACTGCCCATTGGGAGACAACGACATCACCACCATCCACCTAAGTTTACCTATACTCAGGACTGAAAAAACAACTTTAAGCTATATTAAAAACTATAATAGGGCTGATTTTAATAGTATTAAAAATAATCTGACATCTACAGATTGGGATGAAATCATGTCAAGACAAACAGTAGAGGAGTCTTGGTTATTCCTAAAAAACTTAATGCTAAATCTAGAAAACAAAATGCATACCTGACAAGAAGATAATAATGATAATAATAATAATCATCATCTTTATTTTTACCATGCCTTTCCAAAACCAAGGCATCTTGACAGTAAAATACAAAAACAGGATACAATAAAACATAAATACAATAAATACAGGGTTTCATAAAATTCAGTAAAATACCATCAGGTAGAGTAGGCTTGATGCCACAGGTAAGTCTTTAGGGCCTGTTTACAGGATCTACAATACAAAAGGCAAAGTACAGTTATGATTAACCAAATCTATAAAGAAGCAAATAAACAAAAAGGAACATGCATTTAAAAAACTTAAAACTAATAAATCAACTACTCCCCCCACCAAATATGAAACTGAACAAAAGAAACTGAAGTATATGATAAAACAGAAAAAAGTAAACTTGAATTTAGAATAGCCCACACAAAGGGTAATAATAAACTATTCTTTTCCTATGTAAATTCATACAAAAGCAAGCAAAGCAAAAATTGGCCCCCTTGTCAAAGAAGGACGCACTATTGATGATAATTTCTCAATAGCTAACAAGCTCAACACATTCTTTTGTTATGTTTTTAATGATAAAACTACACTACCCAATCACTATTATTCAGGAAGTAGCAGCATACATTTCATGAGGGAAGAAATCGAGGCTGCAATACATAACCTAAAACATAACACATCACCCGGCCCAGATACCGTCTCTGCCAGAATTCTAAAAGAAACAGCTGCTGTGATTTCACTACCTCTAGCAATCCTATTTAATAAATCTGTGGAAGTGGGGGAACTACCCAAAGACTTGAAGAAGGCTATAGTTACACCTATTTTTAAAAAGGATAACCAAGGATAAGTAAATAACTATGGACCCATAAGCCTGACCTGTCTAAGCTATAAAATAATGGAAACATTGATCAAGGAAAGAACTGATGATGAAATGTAATCAAAACAACTACCTGACAGCAACCAACATGGGTTTAAGATAGGTCATTCATGTTCCACAAATCTCATTTTTGTCTATAACAAAGTGAGTAAAAGTATGGATAACAATACACCTGTTGATGTTATCATGTTGGACATGGCAAATGCTTTTGATAAAGTTCCCCATTACAAGCTAGTGTATAAACTAATCCAACTTAGGCAAATAACAAAATCATCAAATGGATCAACAATTAGTTGGCAGACCAAACCCAGTCAGTCCGAATAAATGGAACTCTATCCACCCCAGGTGCTGTGACCAGTGGGGTACCACAGGGTTCGGTCCTTGGACCAACCCTATTCAATATATGTATTGCAGACTTAAATAAAAACATCAGCAATACACTCATCAGATTTGCAGATGACAGCAAACTAGGAGGGGAGGTTAATACAATACAAAAATATAACACTGTAGTAAAGACTTAGGGGAAATAGAAAAATGGGCAGCAAATAATAAAATGACATTTATCCCTGCCAATTGCGTGGTCCTACACTTTGGAAGAAACAACCCCCTTTACCCTTACACATTGGACAATAAAAAGCTGAAGGCTCTTGAAAAGGAAAGAGATCTTGGAATTATCATTAACAACAAATTATCATCATCAAACCACTGTAATAAAATAGCATTAGCAGCAAACAGGCTGCTGAACTGTGTTAAACACTCATTTACAAATCATAGTGAGCAGTGCATGCTACCGCTATATAGGCCATACATCCACCCACATCTAGACACAAGCTTTCCATTTTTGGAGTCCATATCTTAGAAAGGACATTGAGCTACTTGAAAGGGTCCAGAGATGAAGCACTAAAATAATTCCAAGACTATCTCAATTAAATTACACCAAGAGATTTAAACACACCATCCTGGTCAGCCTCAAAGATAGGAGAACAAGGGGAGATTTATTGGAACTTTTCAAAATTATGACTTTTTATTCTGCTGTAGCAGCTACATCACAATACAGGATTCCCCATTGGTGTCTCTCCTAGATTGGATGGCGTCAGCATTTGTAGGGTAGTGCACATCAGTGAGAGAGAGAGAGAGCCTTACCATTGGTAAGTTCACTTTTTTTCCATCTTTATTTCTGTTCCCCAGTTAGTGAAACACCATACACTATATAGAAAAGAATATGGAGAACAGTGCACAACAAGGCTGTGCTTCTATCTCGGGGTTTACTGTGATAACAGGGACCTCTCCAGCTTCACTCTCAAGATTACTATGTCATTACGGTAAACTCCTCAGTAGAAGCACAGCCTTGTTGTGCACTGTTCCCCATACACTATCCTATGTGTCACAAACAGAACATTATGAAAACAGGTTGGGAAGAAGCAATTAGAGATGCAGCAAAGTTTTAATTAGCCGGCGAAGTTCCAGCGAAGTCGGGAAATTTACCTCCGCAGATTAGTTTGCTAATTCGTCCATCTAATTTCGCCATTTCATGTGAGAATTTCCACCATGAAGTGCAGAATTTCACCCTCAAAGTGCAGAATTTCACCCGCGAAGAGTGGAATTTCACCCACGAGTGGCGAAATTGAAATTCTGCCATTTGGGTGAAATTCCGCCATTCGTGGATGAAATTCCGCACTTTAGTGGGTGAAATTCTGCACTTTGTGCATTGAACTTTGCAATTCACACCAGCGGATTATTTTGCAAATTCCGTTGATTGATTCACGTAATGAATTTTGTGGACTTCACCCATCTCTAGAAGCAATAGGAGTCGATGAACCTCTTAAGAAGCAACACTTTTATTTTCATGCCTATTACTTCAGTAATAAATAATGGGTATATGAAATACGGTCCTAATGACAAATATAAGTTGCTTTGTGTCCAGATAATATGTTTTTCAAAGTTCTTCTTGAGGTGTAAGTACCTCTTTAAATTTCCAGGTCTTTTCTATTGATGATGTAGCCTCAGTTTGTAGTCCTACTGAAACTGGGGCATGATCTGAAATAACAATGTTACCTATGTTAGCAGATGCTAACCCTAGCAGTATGGGCCTGGATATTAGGACATAGTCTAACTGACTGCAACATTTGTGGCTTTCAGACATAAATGTGAACTCCTTTCCTTTAGGATTAACCAGCCTCCAAGCATCAGTTAAACTAAACTCCTTAGAATTTCTCAGGGAGAATGGCATTAAGGGTTGCATTAGCATAAGTAAGAGTCACGTTTCAGTATTTAAGCTTGAATGTGTGCCCATATTCAAACTAGGTATAGTCACTGCTGTGCAGCAGACAAGCAGATTGACCCTAAGTCTCTTCCCTCATCAAAATACTATATCACCCCATTATTCTTTGTTGGAAAAATTGACTTTTATAACAGCTTAAAAGATGCAATCTGAATAGTCAGACAATGCATGCTTAAAAAACCAAAAAATAACTACACGCCAATATTCTGACATATGCAACACATGACCAGATTGAGCTAAATATGAATGCAAAAATGTCCAATGACATGGTCGAGGGAAAGTAACTGTTATCCTCCTCATTCTCCCTAACACCCAACACCTAACTGAACAGGTAACTATATACAGATACCTGGGCATCAACTTCGACGCAGCACTCACTTTCCACTCCCACCTAAAAACCCCATCCACTGCGGTAAACTACCCAGACTGGACTCCTCTACCGCCACAGAGACTGTCTCCCCTCAGAATGCCCTCTGGCTGGCTATAACCTCCTCCAGCCTGTCCTTAGTTGACTACGGGCTTCCTATCTATGCTGTGGCTGATTCCACCACCCTCACCAAAATTCAGACCTCTATAAACAAGGCCTGCAGGCTCCTGACTGGTGCCCCTAGCAGAACACACATATGCCAGCTCTACTCCTCCTCTAACCTGCTCTCCTTCAATGAGTGCCTGCACTACCACACCTGTATTTTGGCCAAAAAATCTCTACTTGGGTTCTTCCCTCCTGGGGTTACTACGTCCCTAAAACTGGCATCCCACTCGGTTGCCACCCGAAGTGCAGCCAAGGCCACCTTCCAGGTCCCAAGAACCAGGACCTTTCTTGCCCAAAGGTTTTTCCACTACAGAGCCCCCTCCTGGTTCAACTCTATCCCCCTACATATCACAAGTATTCCAAAAATTAGCCTTTTCAAAATCACCCTCCGATACCACCTCATTGACACACGGAGCTGTAAGTGCCCCTGACAGCCGCTTAGCCTGAGCTTTCCTGGCTCTGTGCAATCTGACAATGTTCTATCAGACTGCCTCCCCCAGCAACCCTGGTCCCTCACCCCCACCCTACCCCAATTATTCTTGCTCCCTAGACACGCTAGAGCATACCTTGTTATTTGCATCTATTTGTTTAAATGTTACATCAAACTGTAACTATTTCTAAGCATCTGTACTACTAAGTATTACTGGAATTGCTCTGTGTACTCTTTTACTGTATCTCACCTGTATTGTTTCAAAATGTTGTACCACACCGCCTACTGTTGTCTACCCTCCCTGTGACGAGGTGCCTTTGTAAATGAGTATCTGACTCAAAGATTATAAATATGATTCTTGAAAAATAAATAAAAAAATAAATATAAGATACTGTGGGTGAGACTGTCAATGACCACAAAGGTGGAAATGCTTTTTCCCTTTTTTCCCCATCTACCACCATGACAATATGGGCCACCATGGCCACATCTTTCCTCCCATCAGGAGGGCAGACAAATGCCTGCTTTTACAATCAAGACCATTTTTTTTCTTTCCTATATTTCAATTGATTTTACCCAGGATAGCCCCACTGATATACGACATCTCATTTCCAGTACTGACTGAGTAAGTGTCAGGTGGGTCATGACCTCCCTTTCTGGGAGCCAGGCACTTCACAGCCACAATATTCTCAGCCTCCAGCTGGCTGTAGTATGTACCCCCCCCCACCATGAAAATGAGATGGTCCCTTCAACTAGCATTCAAACAATCTGTGGCACTTTATAATGTCTGAAATTTGTAAGAGTGGTTGACCTTTTGACTACAATATTTAATACAATTTAGTTCAACTAGTGCCTTTTATGCATATTGTACCTGAAACACGTTACAAAGCCATGAGTTGGATTCTGGTAGTGCAGGGGCTATATGTGATAATTGTTTATTATATTCATGAGCTATGAATGGACTGCCTGACATGACAAGTGGTGATGCGAAATGGAGCCACAAGTATAGTCAAACATGTTCACAAAAAGTGATGCTAGAAACATTTATCTACTGCAAAAACCCATGTTGTAGTCCATTTGCATAGTGCAGGTGAGTTTGCCATGACTCATTGCATTGTACCAATTATTTAATATATTGCACTGCATGAAGATTCCAAATGTGATAAATTGGGTTCCAAGTAAAAATCATTTATCTTCATTTGGAACACTTCTGCACTCAGAATAACATTTTTTATCACCAACTTAACAGAGTCTTCTTCAGTATATAAACATGCAGCAGCAACTAAGTATGCTAATACCATACACATAGCCATACTGCATTAAAATCTGTAGTACTGAGAGGGAATATTGGACAGGACACTGGGAATAATCTTCTGGCCCTTTTGAAAAGTGCCTTGGTCTCATAAGTGTCCCAACAGCCACCAGAGGTGGGCAGAAGGGGACATGGTTTACTGTTTCATCTAAAGGATGGTATATCCAACAGTTGAACATCCCCTACTGTAGCACTACAGTGTTGGGTACTAGCCCAAGTGCTTGTTTTTGGACTTGAATCTATGACCATCCAATGTTACTGACCAAGAAGTGATAATGCTACCAGCTAAGTCATAATTTACACAATTCTTTTGAAATGCATTTATGTATTTTATTTATTTACTTTTGTTGATCAGAAAAGGAGGGATAGACAATACTGCCTATGTTCAGCCTTGGCTGGGTTGGGGGGTGGGGGGGATGCAGACGCCAGTTGACATACTGAGTCAGATGAAGCTGTTGGAGGTATTTTAGTGAATTAGAGAAATCTGGCAGGGGCACCAGGCAAACCTTCCCCTACTCTTCTTAAGAAGCTCCATGGGATCTGTACTGTCCATCTGAAAAACAACCAGAATGGCAGACAGGACCTTGGTTTAAAATATCATCTGAATGACAACATACCACAACAATGCAGCATCCCCTTAATACTGCACTCAGGTGTCAGTGTATATGGTATGAAAATATTCGGCGTGTAGGAAAAAATTCCACCCGAGTAACTGGCCTTGCAATATTTTCTTCCAGTCAAAGGTTGCAGAATGTTTGGGGGTTGGGAGATTGAAAATTGAACCATTTGGCATTTAAATTCTAGTTGGCAGTATTCCAGTTAGTTGCTTTCAAATATTTTTTGGAGCAAATACAGATAGTGACTTGTAGAAAAACGACAGAAGAGATTTTGTAGTAAATCTTATCTATGAAATCTCATCCACAGTCATTACATCAGTTTGTCAAGCAAGAGGATCCCAGCATTTATTTATCAGAGGCAAAGCCCTTGAATGATAGACACCCCCCTCACCAGTTTCCCAGTTTCATTAGTCTATTTCTGTAGACTGTACTGCTCAAGTGATACTTCTTGCTAGCCTAGTGAGTTGATGTTGTAGTCTCGTTGGGACCTGACAACATGTGGCATTGCAATCTACAGCATGTCTCATGAATCAGAATCTAGAATCTACACTATCTTTTGATCACCAGATTTTTGGAACCTATGCACAGTCTTTTAATTTACACTTTTACACGCTTTATTTCATCAACATACTAGGAGATAAATTACAATTAAGGGTTTTATTTGTGCTTCACTGCTTCAAGCTTCACAACAAGTATTTTAAAAATACAATCAAATTAGATTTTTAAGTGTCATTCATACACACTGTATCACTAAAGCAGATTACAACTATTAGACTAAAGACCATGCAATGGCTTAGTGGATAGCATACAGTACATGCTTCTCATGTAGACGGCTCTGGGGGCTGGAATCATGGTCACTGGGAACCTAATTGGTTGCAAGGAGGGAACATTACCAATAGAAGGATGCCCTCTGTGTCTGGGTAGGAGGTCAGTGCTTCAATTGCAGTGTGATGTGTCGATGTGTCCCTTAGTAGTCCAGGGGCAGGGAGCGACACCTCCTCCTGATAGCATCTCCCAGCCAACATGTGACATGGAGTGATTTTGTATAATTCTATTAAAATAGCCTTGCATTTATGCTGCTGAAAACCTTCTGGAAGCACTCTTAAGATGCACACTGTTTGTTGCAAAAATACTCATAATTTACTTAAAGTGCAAACTCCAACAAGTTGTGCAAAATCCATCCATGAGTGAACAGAAAAAAGGCCTGAGAGAAAACAGCTGCTCCATGACAAAACTGTGCCGAGTTCAAAACACAATATCCACCCCAAATAAGAATGGCACTAGCCACCACAAGAGGGAAGATGCCACTCAGTTTACTTCAGGCCATCCATAGTGAACTGAGTGGCATCCTCCCCTGAGACGCAGAATCATGAGTGTAGTTACTGTCTTGTATTTTGTGTAATAAATTAAATGTCCATTGCAGTAACTCTTTTTGGTGGCTAGTGCTGTTCTTGTCTGTGGTGCAAACAGAAAATAGGCTTAGAAATGCAGAACATACAGTCCCTGCGCTTCGACTGCATTACACCTTCTAATGGGCAGGCTGACATCCTATGAGGAATCCTTTTTATGTAGGTCATTTAAGGAGACCGTACATATTTAATTGCCATAACTTCAGATCATTACAATAACCACTAGTTTAAAAGTATACTGGCATACTCTTAAAGTATTTCATATACTGTACACCTATTTAAATACTGAAAGAAATACAGAGGAGATACACATAATACAATGGAAAGTGGGGAGTGTAAGAAAAGGGGAGACAGTGAGAGGAAAGGGAAGAGAAAGGAACAAATGCATCTGAAAGTGGGCACTGCCTTATGTGTTTGTTGCATCTAAGCTTCACCTAGTGCTGCCATCATGCATGACCTTCATCCATGGTGTCATCTCAGCTCTTAGTTGTACTGGGTCTCACCACCCATTTTTCTTTGGGGGGATGGGTGCTATAGGGTGGCATGGTGAGAAGTCTGGCAGTTTTGCAAGATGTGGAAAGTGCCACAGCAAGGGGCTTTGGCAGTAAGTAGGAATGGGGCATCTGGGATAAATAGACTAGGGGACAACAAGGAATAAAGATTAAATAGAGTCTAAAGAAAATGTTTTACATTAATGAACAGTTTTCTCATGCCATACTGGGCATTTAAAGTTGCAAAAATTGAATGCTGAAATAATAAATGTTCAACAATTTCTAAAACTGAATGTGTTTTCTTATAGAAGAAAGGAATTCAGCGTTAAATAATGTATTTCAGAAATACTGCATCCCAAAGTACTTTGAAAGCCACCCACTGTGTTGTGAAATCATCTCCTCTCTCCACCCAAGAACACAGATACAATTATTTGACACCCCCCCGCTGGCATCCTCCTCTCCCCTGAATATCACGGTGCTGCAGCTGGCAGGCTGGCAGCTAAAGTTAAGTTAATCCCTTCCCTGTACCTGCATGCCAAACACACTTCATCCACCTTCCCCCACCCAAGTCCCACTGTCTTTTGCAGAAACCCCCAGACCCCCACCCATCCCCTCTCTGGTTCCCGTTATTCTCCTCCTCCGCCCACCAGCACCCACAAAATCAATAACAAAAAAAGTCCCCAAGTGCAGAGCGTCTGCTTTGTCCAATGCTGACTTGCCCTCTGGTAATGGCACAAATGAATGGTGACATCTTTGCTCCTAGTACTTGATTGGTTGAATTTTCAGCCTGTCAGGTTTTACTAGGAGCAAAGACATCACCATTCATTCACTAAAGCCATTATGAGATGGGAGTTGGCACTAAAAGGAGCAGATATTCTGCACCCGGGGACCTTTTTTTAATTGCCATTTGCATTTCTGGGTGCTGATGGGGGGAGCAGGATGGTGGGGACCAGAGGGTGGTTGGGTGGGGGTCTGGGATGGGTGTTTTTACAAAAGACAGTGTAACTTAGGTGGGAGGAGGTGGGTGGTGTGTATTTGGCATATGGGTTGGGGGGGAAGGGATTAACTTTTCAATGAGCAACAGAATGATGTTTGCTGGGGCGGTGGGGTTAGGTTCCAGTGGGAGGCTAGGGAGGGTGATACCCTCAATTTATACACAATTCACCTTGTTATTCACGAGGCAAATTGGCCAATTCACTATGCAAATTTGGCTAATCTGCCTGACAAATAATGCAAATTGCAGTTCCCAGCTCTGTGAATTTGCCAAAATTCACAGATTTTTTTTTCATGGAGTGACTTTGTCAACTTCACACCTCTCTAAATGGGAGCAGCAGTAATGACAAAGGCCAGTGGTGACCTGCCACTAAATTCATTTTATTACAGGGACCCAAGGCCAAGGCTCATCTAGATTGGTACAAGTAGCATGAGACATCGAAGAAGACATCAGCCTGAAGGTGGAAAAGAGTCATGTTCTGTATTTTTATGTCTGTTTTGTTTCCTGTCCTAATGGGACCCCAAGATGCGAGTGGCCTATGAAGTAACTCCTAGAAGATCACTAGAATCTTTCCAAACCAGGAAGGCCAGAACTCACAGGGACTTGGTTATACAATGCAGGACTTGTACCTTATGCTATTTTGTTATTATTATTGTTCTATGTCAAAAAGTTCCTAAAACATTTGTTGCACAATTTGCTATTCATACTCTTGGCGGAGTGGAAGGTTAGAGACTCCCAGGGGTAGAATGATGTCTTGAGAGAGATTCATGTGGGTGTTGCCCACCTTTAGGAGCAGACAGTGTAGCTGATTCTAAGTATCAATAGGAGCACAGTTGGAACTTGGATCACAGCAGTGGTGTTGGATTACTTCTGAAGGTGCGAATGGCTGGGGCCCCAATACTTCATAGTGACTTGGGAGGGTATCCTTGGCTCCCCTCTGGGGTGGATAGCTGCAGACTGCTCATCTCCTGGGAGTGGGCATGTAAGCAATTTCCTGGTTCACACCCAATGTGGATGGATGTGGGTCTCTTCGCCTCTGGCAGCAGGACAGTAAGAGGGTTAATAGTGTTCCTCAGGGAAGGAATTTTTACTTTGGGGTACAGAAAGGATTAGCAATTGTTGATGGTTGGTCCCTGGGGGCTCCTGGACAGAGGCTTTCCCCAAGGACCTAGCAGAGACCACGCACTCAGTATCTCTGACTCAGCAAACGTGTATTACTGTTGACATAGCATGCAATGAAAACTGTTGACTTTGCATCCACTTAATACGACTTCACCCTCTGCTGTACTCCTAAGGCACAGAACAAATCCACATGACTTGTGCTCCTCTGATCACCTTCTGCAGACAAGTTTTTTAACATGGGCAAACTATCTTTCTCTGTTGGCCCATCTTTCTGGAGCTCCCTTACAGGGGGAATGAGAACTGCCTCCTTCCACTCCCTCTTTAATCAAGGTTTCTGGGTCACCTATTGAGTACATGCCACTGCAACTGTGCAGTCTAAATGCAGTTACACTAACTGCAGAGTATTTATTTATGTATTTATGTATGTATGTATGTACGATACAGTCCCGTTAATTCGAACCACTTGGGCAACATGTTTCCAGTTTGGATAAACAAGAGTTCGTTAGAGTGGGAGGATAATTTTTTTTTTTGTAGTTGAGTGTAATATTTTCCGCGAATGCAGCACACTTTATAATGCAGTGTGCAGTGCTCAGGGTGGGGGTGGGGGATGAAGTAGAGGTGTGGGGAATGTGGCTATTGTGGATGGTGCTATATTTTTTTTTTTACTGCTTGTGCTTGTGCATAATTCATGAGCTCAGTTAGAAACATAGGAACATTGACTTATACGGCAGATAAAGACTGCTTTGCCCATCTAGTCTGCCCATTTCCCTACCTATTGGATAAGCTTCAGATCCTAGTTAACCAACAGCCTACTTCTTCCTACCCCCCAACAAGAACTGCCTTATGTCTGTCCCATGCATTCTTGAATACCCTCACTGTTTTTGGTCTCAGGACCTCTTCAGGAAGGCCATTCCATGCAGCCACCACTCTCTCTGTGAAAAATATTTCCTCACATTGCCCTGAGCCATCCCCCCTCTATCTTCAGATTGTGTCCTCTTGTTCTTGCACATCTCTTTTTCTGAAAGATGCTACCCTCTTGGACTTTGTTGATTCCCTTGAGGTGCTTAAAAGTTTCTATCATGTCCCCCTTCCTCCTTTCCTCAAGGGTATACATATAAAGCTCCTTTAGTCTCTGTTCATATGGCTTCTGTTGCAGACCCTGCACCATTTTAGTTGCCCTCCTCTGGACTGCCTCCATCCTGTCTATCTCCTTGAGGAGATGGGGTCTCCAGAACTGCACACAGTACTCCAGATGGGCTCTCACCAACTGTCTGTACAGAGGGATAACAACTTCCTTTTTTTTTATGGTGATGCCTCTCTCAGTAGATCCCAGTATCCCCCAGCCTTCCCTACTGCCTTCTTACATTGCTTGCTTACCTTTAGGTCATCTGATATGACTATCCCCAGGTCTCTTTCCATTTCTGTTGTTGTTACACCCCCCCCCATTGTGTACTCTTCCCCTGTGTTTTTGTTTCCCAGGTGCATTACTTTGCACTTCTTTGCACTGAATCTAAGCTACCATACTTTTGACGTTCCTCTAACCTTGCCAAGTCCCTTCTCATCCTTTCCACCCCCCTCCAGTATATCAATCCTGTTGCAGATCTTTGTGTCATCTGCAAAGAGGCATACTTTTCCTTCCAGTCCCTCTGCAATGTCACTTATAAAGACATTAAAAAGGACTGGACCCAGTACTGAACCCTGTGGTACCTCACTAGTAACCCCCCTTCCTTCGGAGTGGACTCCATTTACTATTACCCTCTGTGTCCTGTTTCCAGCCAATGGTTTACCCAGGCTACCACCCGGGGACCCACTCCCAGGCTGGATAATTTGTTTATTAATCTTTTGTGTGGGACTGTGTCAAATGCCTTGCTAAAGTCTAGGTAGGCCATGTCCACAGCCCCTCCCTGATCAACTACTTTGGTCACCCAGTCAAAGAAATCTATCAGATTTGTCTGGCATGACCTTCCTGCTGTGAATCCATGCTGCCTTGGATCCTGTGCCCCTCTGGCCTCTAGATACGCAACAATTCTTTCCTTCAGAAGTGATTCCATCATTTTCCCTACCACTGAGGTTAAACTAACAGGTGTCAAAATTCCCCAAAATGGCTGAGATAAGTACCAAAGTTGAAAAAAACCTGCTTATGCCATTGTACAGCTTACTGGCATTTCTTCAGTTCGCAGTCGGCTTTGAAGAGTGCAGATGTGTTTCTGGTCCACTGAAGATTATCGCGCCAGACTCTGGAGGTAAATATGGGTTGAGGGGGGTGTGGGGAGGCAGGATGCGCAGAGGCTGGGTGTGGGTTGGGGGAGGGGTAGGGAGACCTCTGAGGGACCGTTTTCTTTTTTACAGGTAAAAAATAAAAACATCGCAGGATGGTTTTTCATTTTCAGGGGATTTGGCACGCTGGGGTGGGATCCCAGCGTGCCACCTAAGTGTTTTGAGGGGATGCTGTAGCCGACAGGAGATTGGGCACCCCCATTGGCACACAACAAAAGTGGGGGGATGACATTATGCCAATTCGGGAGTGGGCTCCCCCATCAGCAAAATAAACAGGGAAGGGAGACTAAAGCCGATGGGGATTGGGCCACCATTGGCAAAGAAAGACTGTTGGGGGGGCATATGATACCGAGGGGAACTGGGCACCCCCTCAGCATACATTTTAAATGGAAGTGGGGGTCATTATGCTGACAGGGAGTGGGCTCCCCATCAGCATTGTGACAGGTGACAGTGGCAATCACTGCCGCCATGTTGCATGCACGTCTGGAGGCGTGTTGTGGTTCCACTGCATGAGAGCTTCGCTCTCATTGCAGCGGACCTTTTCTTAGATCTGGTGGCCACATTAGGAATGCATGATGTCAATGCCTGGTGCTGGCTCATTGGGGAATGAGGCACGCACCTACTGATGCATGCCCTGCATTTGTCCAACAGTGACCACTCCTCCAAATCTGCTACTACCGCAAGATGTTGGCTGGAGCACAAATGCGAGCCAACATAAAAACAAAGTAAAACATTTTATTAAATTTTGAATAAAGAGGCACAAAAACATGGTTAGAATTTGTTCTGTAAGCATGCAGTACTGGTGCCAATACATCATGGTGAGTACAAGTTGTGCTAATATAGCACATATAAACTGACAGTCACTAGTATCCTCAGGCCTGTTTACACTACCTGATCTCCCCACCACTGCGAGAGGTGCAGCTGAGTTGCATTGATGCAGGTCAGACAGTGTAAACTGCATGGGAACATTGCAGGCAGTTCTGTTGCTATGCAGGACAATCCCTGTTTTGGGAGTGGGTCCCAAGATGACAGCCTGGGTAAAGAATTGGCTGGAGAATAGGACACAGAGGGTAATAGTAAATGGAGTCCACTCTGAAAAAAGGGGGGTTAGCAGTGGGGTACCACAGGGTTCAGTATTAGGACCAGTCCTCTTCAATGTCTTTATAAGCGACATTGCAGAGGGACTGGAAGGAAAAGTATGTCTCTTTGCAGATGACACAAAGGTCTGCAACAGAGTTGATGCACAAGGTGGGGCGGAAAGGATGAGAAGGGACTTGGCAAGGTTAGAGGAATGGTCAAATGTATGGCAGCTTAGATTCAATGCTAAGAAGTGCAAGGTAATGCACCTGGGAAACAAAAACCCAGGGGAAGAGTACACAATGGGGGGTGAGATACTAACAACAACAAAAATGGAAAGGGACCTGGGGGTAGTCATATCAGATGACCTAAAGGTGGGCAAGCAATGTGAGAGGGCAGCAAGGAGGGCTGGGGGGATACTGGGATGCATAGGAGAGGCATCACCAGTAGAAAACAAGAAGTTATTATCCCTCTGTACAGACAGCTGGTGAGACCACATCTGGAGTACTGAGTGCAGTTCTGGAGACCCAATCTCTGCAAAGACATAGACAGGATGGAAGCTGTCCAGAGGAGGTCAACTAAAATGGTGCAGGGTCTGCACCGGAAGACATATGAAGACAGACTTAAGGAGCTTAATATGTATAGCCTCGAAGAAAGTAGGGAGAGGGGGGACATGATAGAAACTTTCAAGTACCTCAAGGGAATCAACAAAGTCCAAGAGGGTAGCATCTTTCAAAAAAAGGTGTAAGAACAAGGGGCACAATTTGAAGATAGAAGAGGCACCAGAGGTAATTTAAGGAAGTATTTTTCACAGAGAGGTTGTGGAAGTATGGAACAGCCTTCCAGAGGAGGTTGTGGAGTCAAAAACAGTGGTGGAATTCAAGCATGCATGGGACAGTCATAAGGCAATTCTAAGGGGTGGGGGTAGGAAGAAGTAGGCTGCTGGTTAACTAGGATCTGCAGCTTATCCATCAGGTAGGGAAATGGGCAGACTGGGTGGGCCAAGCGGTCCTTATCTGCCGTCAAATTCTATGTTTCTATGTTTCTAGCTTCAGGGCTTATTGGGACCTCTTCTCATGAATTCAGGCACTGTCATGGTGTTATTCAGTACTGAAAGGTGATTTTGTGGTCACTGTGTGGAATTACCTTTCGGGACCAATTAATGAAATGACAGTGCCACTGTTCATGAGGGAGGCTCTCAAAACCCTATGTTGCAAATTTGGTGGAAAAAATCCTCAAAATGGTTGTTTTACTTGCGCGGTACTATGACTTTTCATGCATGCTCGTAACTTTGTGAATTTGTAATATTTTACTCCACACTTTCAAATTGGAATTTTTCCACACCTCTTATGAACAGTAGAGCTGTCATTTTACATATCCTGGCCAAAATGTGTTTTCGCATGTCTGGCACAGAATAGTGCGGTCGCTGTGCAAAATCAGTTTTCGGGAAGTTTTCGGAAATGACGGTGACACTGTTCATGAGCAGAAGTGCTAAAATACCTATGCTGAAAATTTGGTGACGAAATTCCATAAAATGGCTGTGTCACAAGTTAACATGCGCAGTTTCCACGCACCCTTAGCAGCCATGAATTTGCAATATTTCATGCCAAGTTTTCAACACTGGCATTTTTTCACACCTCCTTATAAACAGTACAGCTGTCATTTGTCACATCCTGCCCTAAATGTGTTTTCGCACCTGTGGCGCACAATGGCATGGTCACTGTGCGAAATCAATGTTTTGGACAAGTTAACAAAATCACAGTGCCACTGTTCATGAGGGGAGGTCCCAAAATGCCTATGTTAAAAATGTGGTTAAGAAAATCCCAAAAATAACTGGTTTGTGGACGTGTGTTGCACAGTTACTATGCATGCTCATGACTTCACAAATTTTTCATATCTTCACTCCAGATTTTCAACATTGCCATTTTTTTTACATCTCCTCATGAACAATATAGTTGTCATTTTCCACATACTGCCCAAAATGTGTTTTCGTCCCTGTGTCGCTAAATGGCAAAGCTGCTGTGCAAAACCACCTTTCAGCTAACAAACTGATTGTGCCGCTCTTCATGAGGTGGGCTCACAAAAAGCCCATGTTGAAAATTTGGAGTGAAAATAGCAGCACACGCTTACGGTGTTAGGGTTTCCAACTGTAGCACCCCACCCTTTAGAGACTCACAGGCATCAGGGGTGTGACTTGGGATCATCGGCTGTAATGTTCCCAATTGCAAGTGTCCACCGCCCTCTCCATGAAGTAGTGCTTCCTGACCTCCCTCCTAACATTCCCCCCCCCCAGCTTAAGGCTGTACCCCCTCCACTTTTTTCATTGCCTACCAGGGCCTGGGTCATTTCTGAAAAAGGTCCCATGGACCAGTGTGTTACCTGGTCAACAAATACATTAACAACTACAGCTACTGATGTACTGATTGTGACAAATTGTATTATTGCCGTTTTGAGACATCAAAAGACAGCAGCTCTGAATGAATAAGTTAAATTGTGGGGCAGTGTGCAATACTTCTTATGTAAAGATGCTATGTACCTGCTAATCATGTGATATTGTGCTATGTATTTATAATCTTTCTATTTTGTAATGGCCTATGGTCAAGCAAATGTATATTATGTCAAATAAATCAATCCTGCTGACTCAGTAGACACTTAACACAACAAATTCAGCACACACAAAATCCTGCCAAATCAGCATGCATGTGGCATGAGTGACATATTTCTAAATCAACTTAAATAATTTGTTTTCAAATGGAATG
Source organism: Neoceratodus forsteri (assembly GCA_016271365.2). Classification (NCBI taxonomy): domain Eukaryota; kingdom Metazoa; phylum Chordata; order Ceratodontiformes; family Ceratodontidae; genus Neoceratodus; species Neoceratodus forsteri. The sequence continues at coordinate 1,238,339,303 of CM028130.1, forward strand.
CAAAAAGTGAGTGATTGTTTTTATATCTCTTTTAGTTCATCCTTGGATTATCAGAAATTTATTTTAAAGCTGTAATTCTGAACTTTATTTATTCTGGAATTTTAGTGTGTTTTATTTATTGTTTTATCTTTTGATATGTATTGTTAGGCACCCAGAACCTCAGGGTATGGGCACCCCATAAATAAAACGAAGGCTTATTGAATCATGTTCTTGTTCTAGCAGATAGGCCGTTTGTATTCAAGAACAAGCTCAAATTGCAGTTCTAAATGCATAGATGTTAATTGCATTTAGCCTAGAAATATACACAAGCAGTTGAATAATGTAAAATGAAGCATTCAGTGGTGGTGGTCATTCCTGTTCAATACATGTAATCATAATGTAGTTTGGGATGGACCCCTTCAGAATGGCTTTGATTCCTTTTCCCTGAAAGTATCAACAATACAACAATCATCAGCTGCTGTACAACCTACACTTGTGCCGTCACTGAAAGAACAAGCATTTCTCAATGCTGAATGTTTGCTTGCTGGCATCGGCATTGGTAGTGTAGGAGTTGCATAGTAGGAATGGCAGTGAAGTATTTGAAATAGTTACAGTTTAAACTGAAGCCAACCCCACCACCACCCTGCAGAGACTGACAGGCATTGGGGTGTGCCTTTGGGTCATCAGGCATAACGGCCATGCCATTTCACCACACCCTACGCTGCAGACACCGACAAATGTCATGGTGTGCCTTGGGGTCTTTGGCCCTTATGTTCACCCCATTCCATCAGGAAATACGATGAGATGGGTGCAGTATAGGAGAATGGGGTGAACTTCGGGGCCAAAGAGTCCAAGGCTCGATTCCTCTCACAGGCTGCAGGGTGGGGGGGTGGCATGGTATGAGCATTACAGGTGACAATCTCAAGTCACACCCCTGATGCCTGTCAGTCTCTACAGGCTGGGGCATTATGGTCAGAAACCCACACCTCAGGCATTCGTTGGTATTTTCACTCCAAATTTTCAACATGGGTTTTGTGACCCCCTGCCTTATGAACAGTGGCAATATCAGTTCTTTAGCCAAAAGCTGCTTTTGCACAGCGACTACGCCATTTGGCGCCACAGGTGCGAAAACACATTTCAAACAGGATGTGAAAAATGACAGCTGTACTGTTCATGGGGAGGTGTAAAAAGTGGCAATGTTGAAAATCTGCAGTGAAAATATTAAAAAAACTGAAGTCACAATCGTGCGTAGAAACTGCGGAACGCACACCCGTAATGCAATTAGTTTGGGGATTTATTTTACAGCAGATTGTCAACACAGGCATTTTGGGACCTCTGCTCATGAACAGTGTCACTGTGATTTTCTTAAACTGTCCTGAACAGTGATTTCCCACAGCGACCACGCATTTCTGCGCTGGAAGTGCAAAAACACATTTCGGCCATGGTGTGAAAAATGACAGCTGTGCTGTTCATAAGGAAGTGTGGAAAAATGGCAGTGGTGAAAATCTGGACTGAAAATATTACAAATTCATGAACTTACGAGGGTGCTTGGAAACTGCGCAATGCTCGCTCGTAACACAGTCATTTTATGGACTTTTATCACCAAATTTTAAACATAGCCATTTTAAGACCTCTGCTCATGAACAGTGTCACTGTGATTTTCTTAATCTGTCCTGAACATTGATTTTGCACACTGACTGCGCCATTGTGCTTACATGAGCGGAAACACATTTTGGGCGAGATGTGAAAAATGACAGCTGTACTGCTCATAAGGAGGTGTGGTAAAATGGCAATGTTGAAAATCCGGAGTGAAAATATAAAAAATTCGCAAACTTATGACCGTGCGTAGGAACTGCACAACGCACGCTCATAAAACAGTCATTTTTTGGAGATTTTTCACCAAATTTTCAACATAGGGTTTTTTGAGCCTACCTCATGAACTGTGACACTGTCATTTCGTAAATCAGTCCCAAAGGGTGCTTCCTCACAGTGACCACAAAATCACCTTTCAGGACAGAATAACAAAATGACAGTGCCAGAATTCATGAGGTGGGGTCCCAAGAACCCCATGTTGAAAATTTGGTGAACAAATTCCCCAAAATGCCTGAAATATGTATCAAAGTTGAAAAAACCCTATTTATTCCATTATACAGCTTACCGGCATTTCATCAGTTTGCGGTTGGCTTTGAAGAGTGCAGCCATGTTCCCGGTCCACCGAAGATCATTGCGCCAGACTCCGGAGGTAAGTATGGGGTGAGGTGGGGGTGTGGGGAGGCAGGGTGCACAGAGGGTGGGTGCGGGTGGAGGTAGGGGGATCAAGAAAGTCAGAAGGGACCGTTTTTTCTTACAGGGTATTTTTTTTTAAAGACAATGCAGAACTTTTGCTACGCTAGGGAGGGCTCCCAGTGTGGCAGTTGGAAGGCTGTTTGGGGGGCAGTGGAGCCAACAGGGGATTGGGCACCCCCGTCGGCCATATGGACTGTTGCCACACTGGGGTGGGCTCCCAGCATGGCACCTGGAAGTCTGTTGGGGGGATACAGTGGAGCCGACAGGGATTGGGCACCCCCATCGGCCATACAGTGTGTGTGTGGGGGCGCATGAACACACTGGGGTTGGCTCAGGCGTGTCACTTGTTGCGGAGGATGGAGCTGTCTATGACAGCTGTTTCAGTGCAGTGCCGAAGTGTAGTCACTTTGCCTACTGCCAGACGGCAGTATGCAAAGTGCCTACATGTTACCGCCGCTGATTGCAGCGCTTTTTTGCTTTCAACCATATGCTGCTGCATCTGAATGTACATATGATGCAGTGGCTCATGGGAGTCCCCTTGCAGACACTAATAACATGCATAGCCTTCCTCCATTCCCTTCAACCATCAGCAACAAGTCATGATGGTGCAGAAATAAATACTTCACACTGGACTCACGGCAGAAATAAATACTTCACACTGGACTCGCGGTTCGTTTATGGTTCTTTACTTATGGTATTGGGGTTCAAAGGGAACTCAGATCATGTACTTGGCAATTCATATCTTAGCACGATTTGAGGTCAGCACTATTTATCACAAGTTACAAAGGGTTTGGGCCCTATTTCATTCAGCAGCTTTTAGACACCACAGCCACATATAGTTTTCTTTATGTGAGACTCTCCTGTCCCGTACTGTTAACTTTTCGGTGCCCTACTATCACTATTGGAACTAGCATTACATAGATAGATACATAGATACATAGACAGTGTCAACAGATAAGTGCTTACGGCCCAAATAGTCTGCCTATTTGAGCTTGTAAGTTCACTTCATGTTTTCCTAGAAGTCTGTTGCCCCTCATCCCTGACCTCTAGAATTCCTTTATCTGTATCCCATGCATTCTTAAATCCTGTGATTGTCTCAGCCCCCACCACTTCTTCTGGCAGGGTGTTCCACTTATCCACCACCCGTTCTGTAAAGAAATTCTTCCTCACGTTTCCTCTGAATCGTCCTCCCTCCAACTTCATCCCATGCCCTCCAGTTCTGGAACATCTTTTTCTATTAAAAATAGTGAATTCTTGCACCCTGTTCCTTCCCGTAAGATACTTGTATGTCTCTATCATATCCCCTCTCTCCCGCCTCTCCTCCAGAGAGTACATATTCAGGTCCTTCAACCTGTCCTAGTAGGACTTGTGATGCAATCCATGTACCATCTTTGTTGCCCTCCTCTGAACCTTCTCTACGCTGTCTATGTCCTTATGTAGGTAAGGTCTCCAGAACTGCACACTGTACTCCAGGTGGGGCCTCTCTAGTGTCTTGTATAGTGGAATTATGACCTCCTTTTTCCTGCTGGTGATGCCCCTGCCTATGCATCCCAGCATCCTATTTGCTTTACCTGCTGCCTTGTCGCACTGTTTCCCCTACCTTGAGGTCATCAGAGATGATAACCCCAAGATCCCTTTCCTGCTTAATGCATGCTATATCCTCACCTCCCAACTGATATATTGTGCCAGAGTTTTTTGTGACCCATATGCATTATCTTACATTTCTTTGCATTGAATTTCAACTGCCAAACCCCTGATCATTCTTCAAGTTTCTGCAGGTCCCTTCTCATTCTGTCCACACCCTCTGGTGTGCCTACTCTGTTACAGAGCTTTGTGTCATCAGTGAACAGGAAAATTCTGTCTTCTAGGTCCTGTGCAATGTCACTGATGAAGATGATGAATAGGACTGGTCCCAGCACTGATCCCTGTGGTACCCCACTGGTCACTCTTCCCTCTGTGGAGTGACAGGTATTTACCACCACCCTCTGTGTCCTGTCACCCAGCCAGTTACCTACCCACCTCACTGCTGTCCTGCCCACACCCGTATTCCCCAGTTTGTGTAATAACCTTCTATGTGGCACAGTGTTAAAGGCCTTGCTGAAGTCCAGATAGGCCATGTCCACTGCTCTCCCCTGATCCACCTCCCTAGTCACCCAGTCGAAAAATTCAATGAAGTTGGTCTGACATGACCTCCCCCTGGTGAAACCATGCTGCCTTGGGTCCTGTAGTCCGTTGACAACCAGATGTTCCACCAATCTCTCCTTTAGTAGTGCTTCCATGATCTTCCCCACTACCGAGGTGAGGCTGACTGGTCTGTAGTTCCCCACTTCCTCTTTGTTCCCACTTTTGTATAAGGGGACTACATCTGTTATCCTCCAGTCTATGGGTACCTCCCCTGTTTCCAGTGATTGGCTAAACAGGATTGCCAGAGGTTCAGCTACCACCTCTCTTAGTTCTTTAAGGACCCCGGGGTGCACCCCATCTGGCCCCATTGCTTTATCAACTCTTATTACTTCCAGTTCCTTCAGGACCCTTTCTTGTGTAAAGGGACTTGTGTCCATTTCTGCACCATTCTCACCCCTTGTACTCCCTTCAGACCCATTACCCTCCTCTTCCTCAGTAAAGACTGAGCAGAAATACCTATTCAATATGTCAGCTCTACTGTTGTCATTCTCCACACGGCCCCTATCCTCTCCCTTCAGTCTCACTATCCCTCCCTTTGCCTTTCTTTTTTCACTTATGTACCTGTAAAAGGTTTTGTCCCCTCTGCCCACTGATTTTGCAATGTGTTCTTCTGTCTGAGCTTTGGCTTCCCTTAGTGACCTCCCTGCCTCCCTTTGCTTCTCCTGGTACTTCTCCCTATTCCCTTCTGCCTGTGTCTTTTTGTATTGCCTGAATGCAATCTTTTTCGCTTTCACTTTCTCCGCTACCTCCTTGGAAAACCATAATGGCCTCCTCTTCCTTTTCCCCTTGCTAACCTGCTTAATGCATAATTCTGTTGCTCTTGTCATCCCCGTTTTAAATACTGCCCACTCTTCCTCAATGCCTGATTCCTGCCCCATTCCCCTTAATGCCTCTTTCAATTATCTCCCCATTTTCCCCAAGTCTGCCCCCCTAAAATCCAGGATACGTGTTTTTGTGTGGTTTGGTTCTGCTCCTTCTGTGATTTCAAACCACAATGACTGGTGGTCACTGTTCCCCAGGTGATCCCCCACTGTTACCCCCATCACACTGTCCCTGTTTGTGAGCACAAGGTCCAGTATTGCCTTCTGCTGAGTTGGTTCCATGGCCAGTTGCTTAAGGAAGACACCTTGAAGGGAGTCCAGGATAAATCTTCTGGTTGATGCTGCTGCTGGGATGCTCCAATCCACATCTGGAATATTGAGGTCTCCAACCAGCACTACCTCATCCTTGTCTGCCATCCTTTGGATGGTTAGCATCATAGAAACATAGAATTTGACAGCAGATAAGGACCGTTAGGCCCACCCAGTTTGCCCATTTACCTACCTAATGGATAAGCTGCAGATCCTAGTTAACCAGCAGTCTACTTCTTTCTACCCCCAACCCCTAGAATTGCCTTATGACTGTCCCATGCATGCTTGAATTCAACCACTGTTTTTGACTCCACAACCCTCTTCCGAAGGCCGCTCCATGCACCCACAACCTCTCTGTGAAAAAATATTCCACATTACCTCTGAGCCGCCTCTATCTTCAAATTGTGCCCCTTGTTCTTGCACACCTTTTTTTGAAAGATGCTAGCCTCTTGGACTTTGTTGATTCCCTTGAGGTACTTGAAAGTTTCTATCATGTCCCCCCTCTCCCTCCTTTCCTTGAGGCTATACATATTAAGCTCCTTTAGTCTCTCTTTATATGTCTTCTGGTGCATACCCTGCACCATTTTAGTTGCCCTCCTCTGGACAGCTTCCATCCTGTCTATGTCCTTGCGGAGATTGGGTCTCCAGATCTGCACACAGTACTCCAGATGGGGTCTCACCAGCTGTCTGTACAGAGGGATAACAACTTCCTGTTTTCTACTGGTGTTGCCTCTCCTATGCATCCCAGTATCCCCAGCCTCCTTACTGCCCTCTCACATTGCTTGCCCACCTTAAGTCATCTGATATGACTACCCCAGGTCCCTTCCATTTTTGCTGTTGTTAGTATCTTACCCCCTATTGTACTCTTCCCTGGGTTTTGTTTCAGGTGCACATTACACTTCTTAGCACTGAATCTAAGCTGCCATATATTTGACCATTCCTCTAACCTTGCCAAGTCCCTTCTCATCCTTTCCACCCCACCTTGCATCAACTCTGTTGCAGATCTTTGTGTCATCTGCAAAGAGACATACTCTTCCTTCCGTCCCTCTGTAATGTTCGCTATGTAACCCCCCTGCAAATGGGGTTCCCAAAAGACTTCCAGGAGCTTGCTTGAATGTTTCAAGCCTGAATGGTGTTTGGCATTTTAGCCATTTATCAGTGAGTGTTTTAGAGCCTCTGGTACTGTCTCTTTAAGAGCTGTCTGTTTGCAGACATAATTAGTTTGTATGGGGGACTGTGTGTTCTCGAGTACCACTCGAGCTGCTGCTAATTCACTTCATTTTTGCAGTCACTAGAGTGCAAAGGAACCTATCTGAAAGATGTAACTGTTTGCTAGAAATTATTTAGAGTAATAATGAAATTACAGTTTGTCTAACCTGCTTTCTTTGCAGTCAGAACTGTGTCTGCTAGTTCCCCATTCTAGTTTTGAACTGCTGAACTGGACCAATCAGTGTGGGGTAAGCTAGCTCTAAAATGATGCCTGGGCGAATCAGAACTTGGACTCATAATCTGAGCCAGCCACAAGAGGATTGTATGGGCAGTGACTCTGGGAGATGTAGTTTAGACTTCAGTGCCTTTTGGACCAACAGCAGCAGTCTATTGTGTGACTGACCAATCCAGTCAAGAACTGGGAGGAACTCAGGAAGTGCCCGTTTGCGTCAGTTGGAGTTCAGTTGAGCTTTGCAGTGAAGAAGGAAGGAGCCCTGTGCTTTTTCAGTGTGCAGTTTTAGTCAAAAACGTGTGTAAGGCCCAGAGTTCGGTCTGCAGCTTTGTGTAACAGCTTGTTAGGACTGAATCCGTCCTGTGAAAAGGATCAAGGATCTCTGAAGAGTAGAAACCAGGCTCACCCTGTAGAAGACTGGAAGAATTGCTGAAAATTGCACTCGGTCTGTCAGGAACTGAATCTGCTGTGTGTTCTCCCGGTATTGTGCAGTAATTACGTATCGATACAGATGCAGCCTGCCTGGTATAGTACTTTCTTTTATATGGATGTGTGAAGAGGTTTGTGTACCTCAAGTGAGCCCTACTGACATTGAAGGACCCTATCTTATTTGGAGGTCGTGAGTACTAATTCAGGGTTGTTCTCTGTTGAGTTGCCACATAAATCCAAATGGAATTACTGTACTGCTGACTGTTTAATTCTCCTCTTTCTCTGTCGGTGAAAGGGCCCCTACCAGCTGCCACGGTTTGACTAGCCACTAGGGCTTGGGTACCCAGGACAGTAACTGATAGGATAGGCCTGCACAGAGCCACAGGTAGATTATTAGAGTGATAAGCTAATTAACCTGATTTCCTGTCCTATAGTCTCCCAAATAAACCAGAGCTGCTTGTTTCAGCAAAGTTATACTGCCTGAGGTATTTGTCTATGTTAGCAATCTGTACTGTGATTGTTGCACTGTATCTCATTTCACAGGAGGTCCAGTGCGGAACCAGACCTGGGGGTAAGTGTATACTGTGAAGGTAATTCTGATATATTGTGGGCCACTAGTGGAAGAAAGGCTGGCAGTGTCCCAGAGGGCTGCACTGCCAGTTTAACTATTGCAAACCCTGACCTCTGGGTGGAGGCACTCCGCCATTGGATCCAGGCCCTCAACCTGTTAGTGGCAAATCAGGCAGGGGTAGTAGCCCCTGGGATAGCGCCATCTAGGGGTTACACTTATAAAGACATTGAAGAGGACCGGTCCTAATACTGAACCCTGCGGTACCCCACTAGTAACCCCCCTTTCTTCAGAGTGGACTCCATTTACTATTACCCTCTGTGTCCTATTCTCCAGCCAATTCTTTACACAGGCTATCATTTTGGGACCCACTCCCAGGCTGGTTAACTTGTATATTAATCTTGTGTGTGGGACTGAGTCAAATGCCTTGCTAAAGTCTAGGTAGGCCATGTGCACAGCCACTCCCTGATCTATTACTTTGGTCACCCAGTCAAAGAAATCTATTAGACTCGTCTGGCATGACCTTCCCTTTGTGAATCCATAGAAGCATAGACTTTGATGGCAGATAAGGACCGCTTAGCCCACCTAGTCTGCCCATTTCCCTACCTACAGGATAGGCCGCAGATCCTAGTTAACCAACAGCCTATTTCTTCCTACCCCCACAACATTTGCCTTATATCTGTCCCATGCATTGTTGAATTCTCCCACAGTTTTAGACCCCATTCTCCTCAGAAAGGCTGTTCCACGATCCACTACCCTCTCTGTGAAAAATACTTCCTCATATTGCCCCGAACCCTCCCTCTATCTTTAAATTGTGTCCCCTTGTTCTTGCACATCTTTTTCTGAAAGATGCTACCCTCTTGGACTTTGTTGATTCACTGGAGGTACTTAAAAGTTTCTATCATGTCCCCTCTCCTTCTTTCCTCAAGGGTATACATATTAAGCTCCTTTAGTCTCTCCTTTAATGGCTTCTTTTGCAGACCCTGCACCATTTTAGCTGCCTCCTCTGGACTGTCTCTTTATTCTGTCTATGTCCTTGCAGAGATAGGGGTTCCAGAATTGACGAGTACTCAGATGGGCTCTCTCACCAACTGTCTGCTACAGAGGGATAACAATTTCCTGTTTTTCTGCTGGTGATGCCTCTCCCTATGCATCCCAGTATACCCCAGCCCTCCCTTCTGCCTTTTCACATTGCTTGCAACCTTAAGGTCATCTGATATGATTACCCCCAGGTCCCTTTCCTTTTTACTGTTGTTACTCACTTCATTGTGTAATCTTCCCTGGATTTTTTCCTCAGGTGCATTTTGTTGCACTTTTGCATTGAATCTTAGCTGCCATACTTCTGACCATTCCTCCAACCTTGCCAAGTCCCTTCTCATCCTTTTTCCATGCCTCCTTGTGTATCCAACCCTGTTGCAGATCTTTGTTTCATCTGCAAAGAGGCATACTTTTTCCTTCCAGTCCCTCTGCAATGTCACTTATAAATACATAAAAGGGACTGGTTAACTGAACCCTGACGTTGCTCACTAGTAACCCTCTTTCTTCAGAGTGGACACCATTTACAATTACCTTCTGTGTTCTATTGTCCAGCCAATGTTTTACCCAGGCTACCACCCTGGGACCCACTCCCAGGCTGGTTAATTTGACTATTAATCTTTTGTGTGGGACTGTGTCGAATGCCTTGCTAAAGTCTAGGTAGGCCATGTCACAGCCCTCCTGGTCTACTACTTGGTTACCCAGTCAAAGAAATCTATTAGATTCGTCTGACATGACCTTCCCACTGTGAACCCATGCTGCCTTGGGTCCTGTGCCCCACTGGCCTCAAGGTACTCAACAATTCTTTCCTTCAGAAGTGACTCCATCACTTTCCCTACCACAGAGCTCAAACTGACAGGTCTGTAGTTTCCTGCCTCTGTCTTGGTCCCACTTTTGTGAAGGGGAATCACATCCGCCTTCCTCCAGTCCTCGGGTACCACACCATCCTCCCATGATTTATTAAAAAGAGTAGTCAGTGGTTTCACTAGTTCCCCCTTCGTTCTTTTAGAATTCTGGGATGAATCCCATCAGGCCCCATTGCTTTGTCCACCTTCAGTTTTAAGAGTTCTTTCAGAACTCTTTCTTCTGTAAATGGGCTGGAATCAACTTCTATATACAGAGTGTTTCTATTGTTTGTTTTAGGTACCTCCCCCTCTTCATTTGTAAATACTGAGCAAAAATATTTGTTTAGTATCTCTGCCTTTTCACCGTCACCCTCTGCCCACCCCCTTCCCTTTATTAAGCCTCACTATCTCTCCCTTAGTCTTCCTTGATCCCTGATGTACCTAAAAGGTTTTATCCCTCTTAACTGAGTTGGCTATCTTTTCCTCGGTTCGGCCTTTGCTGTTCTTGACTTCCTTCCCAGCTTCCTTTGCTTTAATTGATACAATTCTCTGTCCTGCTCCTTCTGTGATTCCTTGTACTTTCTGAATGCTTTCTTTTCTCTTGAACTTCCACGCCACCTCCTTTGAGAACCATAGTGGTTTCTTACATCGCTTTTGTTTTATTTGCTTCACACAAAGGCTTTTTACCTCTGTGATGGCAGTTTTATTATTCTCCATTGTTCTTCCATCCCTCCTTCCTGCCCATTTGCTAGTGCATTCCTTAGGCACTCACCCATTTTGACAAAGTCAGCCCTCCTGAAATCCAGTACTTTTGCCTTTGTGGCTTGACTCTATTGCTGTGTTTATTGTGAACCATACTGTTCCGATGGTCGCTAGTTCCCAGATGGCTACCCACTTCTACATCTGTGAGCCTCTCTCCATCTCCATTTGAGAGAACCAGGTCTAAGATTGTTACCTTTCTAGTGGGTTCCAATACTAGTTGTCTAAGGCATGCCCCTTGTAGGGCATCTAAAATAACCCCACTCTTACAAGTGGCTGCTGCAACTGCACTCCAGTTAACATCTGGCATATTCAGATCACCCATCAGCATCAGCTCCCTATCTGTTTCTTCCTCCTGATCTGGTGGTCTATAGACCACACCTGTGTGGATGGCTGACCCATTTTCCTTTCCAGCTTAACCCACAGTATTTCTCCCCCATTTTGTTCCTCCTGGATCTCTGTGGCCTTTATGTCATCTTTCACATAAAGTGCCACTCCTCCTCCCTGCCTACCTGCCCTGTCTCTTATGAATATGTTGTAGCCAGGTATGGCCATCTCCCAGTCGTGGTTATCATTACACCAGGTTTCTGTGATGGCCACAATGTCCAGGTCTGACTGCACCATGACACCCTTCAGATCCTCCATCTTGTTGCTAAGGCTCCTGGCATTGGCACACATGGCTTTTCATGATTTGAACTCCCTAGGCTGTTTAGCTGTTCTACTCCAGCCCCTTCCCTGGTTGTCCTTTATCCCTTTTTCTCCCTGCTGTCTGCCCTTCCGTTGAATTTTGCCAATTTTTTGCCTATCCACCTCTTGGGTGCTTATCTCCATCTTTTGCACACTGCTTTGCAGAGATATCCACTCTGTTCACTGGTTCCACTGCTAGCTGTGGGGGGTGGGTAGTTAGGTACCCTCCTTGCTGGCCTGCCACCCCCCTTGGCTAGTTTAAATGCTTGTCCATGTAGCATTTAAACTTATCATTGAGTGCTTGGATTCCCCTCCAGGATGGATACAGGCCATCAGGCTTGAACAAGCCTCCATCCCTCCAGGTGGGTCCCCAGTCACCAATGAATCCCAAACCCTTCCTCACAGCACCAGTTCTTCAACCATGAGTTAAAGTTCCTGGTGCATGTATCCCTATGCTCTTCCATGCCTCTCACAGGTAGTACTTCCAAGAAGGTGACAGAAGTAGCTATTTGCTTGAGATCCCTCCCCAATTTCCTTAACTCTTCCTGAACTTCCTTTGGCTCCCCATTTGCCAGATCATTAGTACCCAAGTCGATAATGACATCCAGTTCACCCTCCCATCTTGCCTTCCTGGTGATCCCCAGGATCTTCCTCCCATCCCTCCATGTTGTGGCACCTGGTAGGCACTTCACCTCCCTGTCCTCCCCCTACTGTGTTCCTAGTTGGATCCCTCTTATGATGGAGTCCCCCACCAGGATTCACTTCCTCTTCCTCTGGGGTCCACTGCTCTCCCCACTGTCACCTCATTGGCTGACCTCCTCATCCTTCCCCTTCCACTTCTCTGGGTACCTCCGTTTGGTTGTCCTCGTTTGCCAGTGTGGCATATGAGTTCTGGAGTGGAATAGAATCTGGAATGTGCCTCTGCCTTACCACCCTAACCTTCCCCAAGCCCACTGTCATTCAAGTACTCCTCGTTCTCAGTATCCTTTGAGGCAGCGGCATTGGACTCGGTGGTCTCTGGACAGAGGTGATGGTACTCCTGACCCAGTTTACTTCTGCTCTGAGTCTGGCTACCTCATCCTGCAGTCCAGAGAGATGCATGCAGATAGGGCAGCACCTCAGTGTCCAGAAGGTCTGCCTGAATATGGCTGCCCCACAGCCACTGCATTGCACCACTTCTCACATTATACTGCACTTATACTGCTATTCCAGTACTTGTCTGTTACTGAAGCTCTCCTAGTTCCCTTTTTATTAATTTACTGTCCTAAAAATCCTGCCACCGATCCTCAGATACTTTTCTTTAAATAAGGAAAAAATAACTAAATAAAAAATGAGTCACGACATTTGTGCCGAGGGTGGGCTTCTTCCCCCTTATGCCCCTCCTACTTCACAACCCCTACTATTCCCTGTGCTGAGCTCCTGTCAATCAGATTTAACAGAGCATATAATTAAGTGTGGGGGGCAGGAGAAGGAGGGGGTGTGAAAATTTGCAGCAATTAAAGACAGCAAAGGAATACATCACCACTACAAGCACACCAAACTAGGTTTTACATTTTCAACAGGCCAAAAACAATTCTAAGTAAAGACAGCAAAGAAATAATGTGTCACTAAAAGCCCACAATCTACGTTTAAAAACAAAAATAGCAATGAGCAGTTACTGCAAAGCACTGAAATTAATCGGGATCCTTCCACTTCTGACTTCCTTTGAGAAAACAAAAATCACTTGCTTCCTCAACTCTGACTAAGCCCCACCTCCAGTTATCACATTGCTGAGGTCAGAGATCAGACAATTAGCACCCCTCACCCAAACTACAGGGCAAGCCAGACAAGCCAAGACTAAATTTGCAACAATTAAAACAGCAAAGGAATACATCACCACTACAAGCACACCAAACTAGGTTTTAAATTTTCAACAGCCCAAAAACAATTCTGAGTAAAGACAGCAAAGAAACAGCATTGTCACTAAAAGCCTACAATCTAAGTTTAAAACAAAAATAGCAATGAGCAGTTACTGCAAAGCACTGAAATAATCTGGATCCTTCCCCTTCTGGCTTCTGGCTTCTTCTCCCATGTACTGTAGATACTCAGTCAGATACCATAATTAGCTCGGTGTCTTGTCCTCCATCAGAGAAAGTGCCTTTCCCCATCAAGCCTCAACCCATTTTAGAAAACAGGATTCATTTGCTTTACCTTAGTCTAGTGTCAACCTCCTGCAGATGTTTTAAATGTTACTTCGTCCAAATCCCCATTGATGTTGGTTCACTTTCTGCAGTCCCTGCTATCGGCTCCTGTCTTCTATGTCACATAAGCATCTTCAGGAAAACCTTCAGGCCTGAAAAAACAGTGATGCATATTCTTTAAGGGGATGCCCACCTGGGAACCTACTATTGCGAAGCCTCCCAGTTCCCAGCTATCTGTTCCCTTCCACACGCTGCTACCTGCCACCACCACCTGCCCAGAAGCTTCCACACCCAACATCCAGCACCCAAAAGCCCTCCAGATATGCTTAATAATGGGGAATGAACACAGATGCCTGGCAAAGGCACACATATGCCCATAAAGGCAAGGCAAGGCAAATTTTATTTTTCTGACGCCGAATCCCAGCGGCTCTTGGCACCGTACAAACAATACAAAAATTTAAAAACACCTCTTAATAATATAATAAATAATTACATAAACCATATAGGCTATAATCAGCAAATACATAATAACCCTATTTACTAAAAAAGGGATGATAATCTGAATTCTCATCCAGTATCAGGGAATGCCTGGCTGAACAGATGGTATTTTAGGTGGGCTTTGAATACCTCCACAGAGGGGGCCTCCTTTACCAATAATAGAAGCGAATTCCACAGGATGGGGCCGGCAACACTAAAGGCTTTACCGCCAGCAGTTTTCAACCTCATCCTGAGAATAGCCAGGAGGCCCCTCATGGAGGATCGAAGGGAGTTGACTGAGACCGCTGGCTTAAGAAGGTCCACCAGGTAGCAAGGCCCAGTCCATGTAGGGCCTTAAAGGTGAGAAAGCCCACCTTGAAGAGCACCCTCCACCGAACTGTCAGCCACTGCAGTTCATGAAGCACCGGGGTGATGTGACAGTATTTTGACTGTCCAGTCAACAGCCTGGCAGCTACATTCTGCGCCAGCTGCAGTTGATGGAGGGTGCCTCCAGAGACCCCTAGGTAGAGCGCATTACAGCAGTCAAGCCTAGATGTTACAAAAGCATGCACCAAGGTGGAAAGGTCTGGGGCAGAACCGGGTGTTTGATCCTGGCAATGTTTCTTAGATGGAAAAAAACTCACCCTGACAATGGACCACACTTGATGTTCCATTGTCAGACAGCTGTCGAGAACCACACCAAGATCATGCACCCTGGAGGAGGCCATCAATGGGATAGAGCCTAGAACTTCTCCAGCATCTGCACCAGAGGCCATCCTATCATGCCTCTTGTTTGACTCCTGATCTCGGCAAGATAGTTGTTTAATACTTCCACCACATTTGATGTTCCAGGGCAAAGGATAAGTACAGCTGAGTATCATCAGCATAACAATGAAACCTCAAGCTGTACCTCCTAATGATCTCACCCAGGGGTAGCATATACACAGCAAACAACATCAGCGACAAGACCGAACCCTAGGGTACTCCACGAGACAGAAGGCTAGGGGAGGAGGAGAAATTCCCCATCACCACCCTTTGCCTTCTGTTTGTCAGAAAGGACTCAAACCAGCTGATGACAGTGCCAGTGAGTCCACAAAAGTCTCCCAGGTGGTCAAGTAACACATGCTGGTCCACCATGTCAAATGCTGAGGAAAGATCGAGGAGAACGAGAATTGTCCCCTCTCCTTGGTCCCTCTCCCTAAGCAGATCATTCTGCACCCGAATTAATGTGGCTTCTGTAGAATGTCCTGCATGAAAACCCAACTGGAGCAGCTCATAGATCTCAAATGCCACAAGGTGTTGTCCCAGCTGTTGCGCCACATTCTTCTCCACAACCTTTCCCAAAAATGGCAGGTTGGAGACCAGTCAGTAATTTGCCTTGATGTCAGGGTCCAATGATGGCATTTACAGAAGGGGTCTCACCAGCACCTCCTTCAAGGCATCTGGGAAGATCCCCTCTGACAAGGAGCACTGGACAATCAAGGCAAACACTGGGCCAATAGTGTCAACACATCCCATTAAGAAAGGAGTCAGCACCGGGTCCAGCTCACAATATGTGTGCTTTAGCTTCGAGGTCACCTCAATCACATTAGCCACCTCCAGTGGTTTAAACTCCCCCCAAGCAGATGGAGTGCCTCGACGACAATCCAGGTGACCACTGTCGGCTATAACACGGCCCACTGGCAGAATTTCCTGCCTGATGGCAGACACTCTGCCCGAGAAGAACCGAGCAAACTCATTACACAAAGTCTCAGAAACTGATTTTTTTGGCTGTAGACAGGCTGAATGTAAAAGCCTGTCCACCATCTGAAAAAGCATAGCTGATCAGTTCTTCCTGGCAGCAATCTCCCTGAACAGGAACACTGCCTTCTTAAGGTTGATTGCCCCCGGTACACACTATAGTGTGTATGCAGGACCAGTTTGTCTGCCTCCAACATGGTCCTCTTCCAGCAGTGCTCCAACCTCCGACCCTTGATCTTCAATGCCTTGAGCTCCCCATCAAACCACGGGGACCTCAAGTGAGAAAATCTGGGTCATACAAGAACCGGTGCAAGGGAGTCAAGCACCTCAGTCATCGACCTATTGTAGACAGCAACTGCTTTGCCCACACCTCCCCTGCATTCACTGTCCACACTAGATAGGTCTACTTCCACCAGAAAACCCTCCGGGGTCGAACCCCTTAAAGGGAAGTAGCTTACCATCTCTGCAGGGGGAAGGAACTCGGGGGGGGGCCCTGAGCGAGAACTCCACCGTGCAGTGATCAGACCAGATGACCCGATCAGTCCTGGGATTCTCAATCTCAAGCCCCAGCAAGAAGACCAGGTCCAACATGTGGCTACCCCGATGGGCCGCGGTAGCAACTACTTGTGACGGGCCTAGAGATGTCATCATCTGGAGGAAGTGATAACCCAACCCAGATGACTCATCGTCAGCCCAAACATTGAAGTCCCCCAGGACCAAACACCTGGAGGACTCCAATGTTTCACTGGTGACAAAGTCACCTGCTTCTTGCAGGAACTCTTCTGCCATCCCCGGAGGGTGGTAAATCAGGAGAATCCTGCAACCTGTTCTTGGACCCCCATGGATGGCCACACTTTCAAAATGACCCAGCGTTCACACTGGGTGCATGGTGAAGCCTAGCTCAGCTCTAAAACAGATAGCTACTCCCCTGCCCCTGCATTCCACTCTGGAGCAGTGCACAATGGAATACCCCAGGGGGGACGGTGACCTCTAACACTGGGCCAGCATCATCCCCCAACCAGGTCTCCATAATGCAAGCCAGATAGACCAAGGAAATCAGATCCGCAATAATTGCGGTCTTATTCCTGATCGACCTGGCATTGCACAGCACCACCCTCAGGGGATTGGTGGACAGTGCAGCACTTTTAGCTACCTGCCCACTCAGTCTCATGGGAACCCTGGGGACAGGAACTAAATAAGTCTGGCATCTCGCCAAGCCCTGTTGAATCCCAGGGTGCCTCCTGCACCCAACCACTTCTATCCTACTCCCCCCGACCATGCTCGGGGTGTCCCACCAGCTCCTACCCAAATGTCTCCTCCCAATCCCTACCTCCTGGCAATGATGAGCTGTGGTATTAGACACTGGGAGGGCAGTGAAGGGCTGCAAGTCATGGAGCCAGGACACCCTGTACACAATCCTAGCCCACCCTAAATCACCAGACACCCCCCAACACATATTTATCAGTCATAATACCAAAAAGAAAAGAAAATATATCCCACCACATTCAATCACTCATACGCTAAATAGATCTTCCCCTTAACCATGCACCCCATACATACACTACCAACCAACCCCCCTCCCCTCCAATAAAATTTAATACTAATAGGGAGCATGCACCCAAAGAGTGTGAGCTGCAGTATAACAGATACAGCACCGTACAATTATTAATCCACTAGGGATCAACAGTTCAACACAGTTCTCTTTTCAATAACTGCAATCCAGAATCAAGATCTTCTAAGAATCCCTTTTCAAATGGCTCCTCTCTCACCAGACCCACTAGTCTACACTGATCCGCTTGAAACAACAACATATGCCAGCACTCACCCCTCGACATCCTGACCAGGGGAAACAGTCAAAACCTTAGACTGCTCCAGTTGTTCATGCCATTTTCCATGGCATCCATCCTTCCTAATAGAGTGTCGGAGCAGATTCGGCCCCACAAATGCATAGCTACCAGATCCCTCTCAAGCCCTCTGGAAAACCTACAGATCATTCAACCTTGAATATTTCTACTCCCCACTGTTAAGGGCAGAAAGAGTCTGTGAAAGTGTTCCATGCCACCCGGACCCTGGCACCCTGCGACTAACGAAAGGCCAGCAGGCCTCTTTTAACTCCCAATGGTACCAGGTCCCTGCATGAGGCCCCATGCCACCCCAACCATGGCACCCTGCCACTGAGCCAAGGCCAGTAGGACTGTTACGCGCACCCCGGATCCGAACCTGCATGGTGACCGTGGTACGGGCACTGCCTACTCTGATACCTCAACCACTGGGGAATCCTAACACAGCACCACATACTTCTTCAACCCACACCAAAACCACCTATTCATCCCTGTGCCTCAGGCTCCACCCTTCCTCCTAAAGGGCAAGGCAACTGGAATACCAACACCTAATGCTTTGATGGACATACTGGTAACAACCCATCCCTTTCATGGGAAAGGGCTGCTACATAACATTTACTGTGTGTGTGGGTCTATAGTAGTAGCTGCATTTACTATACTGTGTTAGAGGAACTGTTAGTCCCTATATTTAGTTAAAGGCAACCAAAATTGTCCTGGGGGGAGGTGACAGCATCCTCTGAACTTTTTCTGTTTGCTACATACCATTCACTGTAAAACCTTATGACTGCATTTACTTTGTAAGGTTGTTGCTTGGCTAGGTCCCACAAGTAAAGGAGATGGCCATTTCAATGTGTTTTTCCTGTCTTGATAAATACAGGTTCTTAAGGCGGAAAATTGCACATTTATTTTATTGAATTTTGTTGACCCGGTAGGCCCACTGGAACTAAAAGTCCCTTTTTCAGGGGCGACCAGGGATACAGATGGTAAGCAACTGAAATTGAACCAGATTAAGCTGTTGGTGGTATTTTTAGTGAATACTGTATATTTATAAAGAGCTAAGTCCAGCTTCATAATATAGTTAATCAAACAGTACAATTAGGTAGAGAAGACTGGTACTGAATAATCTGCAAGGGAGGATTTCTAATGTTCTACTGTCATAGGTTAAAACTATGGTTTAAAGACATTGCCACTGTAAGTATTATTAGTCAGGCCAATATTGTTGAATACTAGTTACTGTAAAAAGGTAGACTATTATCATGTCTTTGTATCCATTGTGTGTAACCACCATTGTAGTCAGGATAATGTAACCATACAATGCGATCATTGAAGCAACCATTGTAGCCATGAGTCAAGTTGAAAAGAATCTAGCCAACCAAAAGTGATACACATGAAATTGCCTTTGTAGCAGATTCTGCTGTGTTATGTCTGATGAGTGTTTGATTTACTTATTTTTGGCCACAGTGACTATGGTCTTATGCATGTGTTTTGGCGGCTGCATGTTGGTCTTTGGCCCCATGCCCAGTTGCATACTATCATATAGATTACTAAATCGGGTGGGAGACATAACATTGTTCTGCTTTCAGCCTCTTCTTGTGAGCAGAGGTCAAGGTCATTATCTTTGGCAGCATCTTTATGAAATAGCCAAATGGCCTTGAGATTACCGTAACTCCACCCACCCAGGAAGAACTCTGAGCAGGAATTGTCTTGTTGTCCATCTGAAGGCTCAGGTTGTGGTGTTACAGTTTTGATTTCACAGATTGTTTTTGTTTTCTCTTTATACTGAAGTCACAGTCTCCCAGTCCTGAGGATTAACCCACTGGCTAAAAGGCAGGACAAAAATGTACCTTGTTAGCAATAGCTGCTGCACCATTTGATAATGCTGGTCTGTCTGAGAATGTTCTTTCTAGAAAAGCTGTTTATTTAGCAGAAATTGATACAAACCCACACACTGTCTGTCATCTTCTTGAAAATCTCACTGAAGATCTTCACCTAACAGAAAAGCATGAACCAGATGATTTTTTTGTAATCAACTTTTTCTCTGTTCCCCTTGTCCACCCCCCCACCCAGCAGCACTCCCTCCAGCCCTGTTGCCTACCATCTCATGGACTTGAACATACCCACTGCTTTCCTAAGACCAGCTCATGGTGGGTGGACTGCCTTGCTGCTAGTGAATGGGTGCCGGCATCAATCATGGTGGACCAGCGCTTTTCTCTTCCAGTTTTTCTCACCAGAGACACCAGCCATGCAGTAACATACACATGCATGCATGGCTGTGCAGCAGTGCCTGTGTCCAGCACTGGTGGTGGCCCGGACTGCAGTCCCACCTAGAACCTGATAGGTGTTCACATTCCGGGATACATGTTCTCCCCACCCCACTGAAAAGAACTATCCTTGGGACACTCCGACTTCCTTCCCTAGCTACTCCTGAACCATGGTTGCTGGTGTTGATTTAATAAAATATTTAATAAGAAAATAGATGCTAACAGAGGGATCAGTTAGATGGATCTCTACCAGCAAGTGAATATTTCCATGCAGACTGCTGTTTATTTACTGTTATATACAGTATTTATTAATTTAAAATAATAGCTCTCTGCTTCCCATTCTACTATCGGATACCCCTGTCCTACCTATCCCAAGATTACTAAAATAAATAGTCTCAAAGTCCTGTGTAATAAAGCTGGATAGTTTGCAGTGGGTACTGTCCCTATGGAGCATCGACGTGATATTTTCTCTGTGTTACACCAGCCCTCCTTGGAAGGTAGACTGGCCTACTCCCTTCTCTGCCTGGTTTTTAAAATAGCCAAATTCTACTCCCCTCAGCTTGCAAGGTCTTTCAGTGCTTAAACACCTTAGGCAAGCGCTACAATCCTCCACTTGCACTCAATTTGAGCTGCCTAGGTTTAATTCAGGCTTGGGTAAGAGGTCTTGTGTCACCATTGCCTCTTCCCTTTGGATCAGTCTCCAATCGGAGTCACAAAACTGTTTTACTCTAGCTGACTTTAAGCTTCTAGGGCACAGTCAGTGTGCCTGCGATCATTAAACTGGCCCACCAACTAGGCTGTTACTCTTCCTCAAGTCCTGGTTTAATGCCTTCTTATGGTGTTAACTTATCGTTCCTTGCTGTCTCATGTCCTGGTATGTTCCACTCTTGTACTGCACTGTGTATTACTTAATCATTTCTAGCCTGCGTACTAAGATCTGCTTGTATGTTATCATTTGTATTTTTTTGTATGTAATTTTATGTTAATATAGAAACATAAGTCATGACAGCAGAAAAAGACCAGAAGTCCATCCAATCTGCCCACATCCCTTATAATCACTAGAATCTTCCCTGGACCCTATTGTTCCTCTGGGGTACTAACCATCCCCATCCTACCCCCATTCTTCTCCCTGGTCTTTCCACCCCAGGCAACCACTATTCCCTTCATTCTGTCCCATGCCTGCTTGAGTCCCCTGACTGTGTTTGCACCCACTACCTCGTCCAACAGACTGTTCCAAGGTTGCACCATCCTTTCTATAAAGAAGTACTTTCTCATGTCCCTCCTGAACCTCCCTCCTGTTAATTTACACATGTGAACATGTGCCCTTGAGTTGGTATTAGGATAAATAATTCCCACAGTTTACATTGTTAATTTCTTTAAGGAATCTGAAAGTCTCTATAATATCTCCCCTCTCCCTTCTGTTTTCCAATGAATACATATTTAGTACCTTGAGGCACTCCTCATAGGATCTGCCCTGCTGGCCCTGAATCATTTTTGTTACTCTGCGCTGCACTGTTTCAAACCTATCTCTATCCTTACTGAGGTGAGGCCTCCAGAACTGGACACAGTACTCCATGTGAGGCCTCACTATGGAATCTGTATAGGGGGAGTATTACTTCTTTTCTTCTGCAATCAATACCCCTCCCAATACATCTCAGCATTCTGTTAGCTTTGCTATAGGACCTGTTGCACTGGCTTGTTTGCTTAAAGGAGTTACTGATGATAACTCCTAGATCCTGTTCCTGTTCTGTAGTCTCATCCCACCCATCCAGTAATCCTTCTTGGGGTTCCTTTTCCCTAGGTGCATTATCTTGCACTTTTTGGCATTGAATTTTAACTGCCAGACCTTTGATCACCCCTCTAGTTCTTGTAGGTCCCTCTGTAGGTCCCTCAGTGCTATCTACCCTCCCACGTAGTTTTGCATTATCTGCAAAGAGACACAGCCTGCCCTGGATTCTCTCACCAATGTCACCAATGAACATGTTCAGGAGGACTGGACCCTGTACAGATCCCTGTGGAACTCCGCTCATAACCTCCCTTTCCTCTGATTTAACCCCATTGACTACCACCCTCTGCTGCCTCCCTTCTAACCAACTACCCACCCAGTTCACTATGGTTTGAGCCGCACCCAGGTTTTCCATCTTTTTGAGCAACCTTTTGTGCGATACCAAATTAAAATCCTTGCTGAAGTCAAAGTACAGAAGATCAACAGTGTGGACCTTGTCTATTTCCTTGGTCACCCAATCAAAGAAAAACATCAGATTAGTCTGATAAGACCTTCCTGCCATGAAACCATGTTGTTTACTGTCCTAGAGCCCAGTATTTTCTAGGTAGTCCACGAGGTCCTCTTTGATTAGTGATTCCATCAGCATCCCCATGATGGAAGTCAGATTGACATGCCTGTAGTTCCCTATTCCCCCAAAATGTTCATTGCTTAGTGTTGTTCTCATTGTAATTAATTCCAGGTCACTCCTGAAAAAGAGACTTTTAGTCTCTGGGCCTACTCAGTGAACAAAATGTAATATATACATACAATCATAAATAAACAAGCAAATATGTTGGACCAGAAAGGCACACTGAGCTGCAGACTGCTCATTTCCAAGCATGTCCAGGTAGTGTGATGCGAAAATAAAATTCACCAGTGGAATTTTGGCCAAAGTCTGAATTTTTCATGAAACAGAATCCACTTTGGCAACTTTGCTAAGATTCTGCTTTAGAACTGTGAAATAAATCTGTTTTGTGGAACAATGTATTCAGTTGCGGATTGGAATTCTGCAGAACTGACTGTTCGGTTATCTATAGAACTGTAGAATGAATGACTGTAGGTATTTCAGACCACTGTCTTAAATTGTGTATTAGAATTCTGCAAAACTTTCACTCCACTGATCTTGTTTATAATTCTGCAATTCAGACAGAAAATACTGTGGAACAGGGTGAACACTAGTTGTGGTCATTTAGGGAGACATGTAATTGCTTCTGCTAATGACTGTCAAAATTTTTGTCTTGCGTATTTCCTGTTGACTCGCCCCTGCCTGTAGGCCCTTAGTCTTTACCCCAGCTCTTCACCAGGCTGCCCTTTGTTTTTCTTCTTTTGTCACACTTTGCTGCCTTCTCCCTTGTTGCTTAAAGAGGAACGTTCATGATGGTTCAAAAAGTTACAGCTTATAGTCATTATATGCAGTACTAGGCCCGAAAGGGTGTGTGCGTTTGTTATTTTTGGCCAAGGTTTATTCTGCCTTCCATAATCTGCATTTGTTTTTGAGCCCTGCTGCACTTGCCTTTGCTGTTCGGCTGCTGGCTGCTAGCTCCTGATGACATCACTGTAGGGTAGAGGAGTGACTCACACTGTGCAATACCATGCAGTTGCAACAATGTTGCAAGGGAAACCTACCAGTACTCAGTGTATATACTGTGTCCCTCCTTCCCCAAGACAACCTGTTAGCAATGCATTATGCCAAAATCCAAATGCCTTGTCAGTATGTTTTTTTTTTGTTTTGTGAAATTGACTCTGCACTACAGTGATGTCAACAGTACAACCCTGGTCCCACAGCAACATCAGGTTTGCTATAAAAGCTCTGGTACACCCTGCAGTTTTTAGCAGCTCAGAATGCGGAAACTAATTGCAGTGGACAGTAATGAAATACAATTCCAGAATCAATGCAAGAAAGGGTAATGTATGCATGAAAATCAAAAGGACTGGTGAAGGTCCTCTTTAAACCCCACCCTCGAGGGTTTTCTTTCTTGTTTATCTTGCATTTTTTGTTCATATTATGTATTTTGTATATAGATCTTGACTGTATAATGTATAAGCTTGATTGCACTTTGTGTGCTGCCTTGCCTGTCTATGTAAACCTTCCTAGTTCTGTACCTCATATGTTGTATATAACTTTGTGTGGCCTGGTAATGGGGCTCCTTGTTGCTGTGTATAACTGATGTATAACTGTTGTATTTACAGACCCTCCAACTATACAGTTTCGGCCAGTTCAATACTGGTTTTCTGACAGTGGTACTGGATTCATGCTAGTTCTCAGTGTGTACTGAATTTTGGCCACCTGAGGAAATACTTTAATTTATATTCAGTTCCCTGGCTATCTTGTCTGCACAAGTGAGTGAATGCAACTTCAAGCACGGTGGTCTGAGAGGGGAAAGGCTTAATTTATTGTCATTTTCCCCCTGTCTGCAGTGAGTGAAGTGCAAGCACAGTGCGGTCTGATAGAGTGTCCTGTCCCCATGGTAACCACTGACATGTGTTGACGCCGATGGCTCACCTGCGACCCCTGGAAGGAAGCTGCTGAGCTGCTGCAACCAGATGTTTCCCCTGACAGACATGATGGGAGTGTCTCAGTGATAAAATCAATCAGCTGTCACTGGGCCAAGCAAAATTAATATTGCCAGCACATCGGGTTTGTGCCTGTCTGTGTCCCCGGATGAACACATCATATCTCTCCTCAATCCTGTCACAATGAAACACAGCTCTACTTAATTCTGCAGTACTTAAGTTATTCACACAGACACTTAGTGCTGAAGATGGTCTCCGAGTCACTGCCAGTCAGGTCAGGTCCATGACCGTGTGGAGAGACATCAGTCGCCTCAGTGCTGCAGTGCACTCTGAGTCCGGCTAACAACAGAGCCAGCTGCACAGAGCAAGGTAAGGTACTAGTGCAGAACTAACTTCAAGAATCTGAAGTCAACAACAGTCTTGTTTTATTGGGGTACCATAAAACTGATCAGCTACAGTGACTGACTGGCTGTTGTATGTGTTCATCGATGTAGCCAAATGTTTCTTCTTTGACCTGCATATTTTAGGCAATGTGTCCCATGTCTGAGTGAGTCTAAAATAAAATAAATAAAAAGTTATTAGAGTTCACTGACATTCTTGTTCCCAGGACCCTTAAGCAAACACTCACTTAATTCATCGTGCTGGTAGACATGCAGACTTGGCAGTACGTATTTTGCTTTAAGGAAGATTTTGATTTTAGCTAATAATTATTTTTGACAGGTAATGTCAAATTTTGTACAGCTTTAAACTGCTTAGCCAGTTAATTGAATGGGTCCTTGGAATACTCATCGGCAAAATGTAGGTGCCCCCCCACTCACTGCAACATATGTGTACCTGTTACTTTTTAATAGACCCCCAGGGGGACCCCCAAAAATTCTGGTCCCATATAAAGTTCTTCCTGGGCTTGAACCAGTCATCCACTCCAAATGATATGACTCTAAATGGCACACATTGTAACAACCCCCTCACAATTGATAACTTCTTTAACAGTCAATTTGCTGACCTCACACAATATACTTCCACTTTTCCTACCTCATCAAGCCCCATCCCACCTGCAAACCCTTCCAAGCATCCTTTCCATTTCAAGTCTGTCCAAACCAGTGTGGTTCTCCATCTCCTAAAAAACATTTCGGAGTGCACAGCTGTTGGGTCTGACAACTTAAAACCTAAGCTCCTAAAATTGGCTACTCCCCACATAGCTGCTCCACTTGCTAAAATCTTTACCCTCTCTCTGTGTCAAAGTACTATCCTGGATATCTGAAAGATGGCCAGAATCACCTCCGTGTTCGAAAAAGGCAACCCACTTGACCCAATGACCTACCGTCCTATTGCCATCCTATCTGTTCTCAGTAAAACACTTGAGAAAATAGTTGCTACCTAGACCACCGTCTTCTTACTGAAACATGACCTCTTAACTGATGCCCAACATGGCTTCTACAAGGGCCATAGTACCACCACTGCCCTGCTCAAACTCACATCTGACACCTTAGTTGCTATGGACTCTGGCAGGCTCACCAGGGCCATCTTTATTGATATGACCAAGGCTTTTGACCTTGTCGACCACTCCCTCCTCGTCGCTTCCCTAAACTCTCTTGGCTTTGCTCAAAATGCTGTAAACTGGTTTGAGAACTATCTGTCTGATAGGTCTCAGTATGTGAAATTCAATTCCACCCTCTCTGATAAAGCTACCATCAACACTGGTGTTCCTCAAGGGTCTATTTTAGGCCCTCTGCTTTTCACCATTTTCATTAATAGTATCACTGAAAATCTCCTCAATACCTCCTCCCTACTATATGCGGACGACATTGTCTTGTACTGCAGTTCAGTAAACATCACGGATATAAACACAAAACTCTCCAGTGATTACCAACTTTTACAACAGTGGCTTGAAAATCACAAACGAGTTTTAAACTCAACTAAGACCCAAGCTATGTTATTTGGCTCCAGTCCCAAGCTCAAACACTCCCAAACACACTTTACTGTCTCCTCCATGGATGGCTCATCTGTTGGTGTGGCAAGTTCATTCAAGTATCTTGGGGTCACCCTTTACCCATCCTTGAGTTTTGACCTCCACATTCATAATATCTGCAAACAGGTAAACTCCAAACTCAGGATCGCCTCGAACTAGCTATGTGCTCACTCCTTCAGCTAGATTTCGCCATAGCCGTGGAATATTACTTCCCTCTCTCACCTACGGGGTCACTACGTACGTCTCCGCCAGCAATTCAAGTCTCCACAAATGGGATGTAAGCTACAATAATATCTGTCGCTTTGTATCCAGCTCCCCCCGGCTCAAACGTCATTGTCTCCTCTACTCTGATCTAGGATGGCTTCCCCCACTTGAACTTAGGTCCTATGCACGTGGGTCCATTACTGATAACATTATCAGGTCCCGCACCCCAAATTCACTGGCCTGTCTCCTTCCCTACCAGAAATCCCACTATGTGCTACGCAGTGCAGCAAACATCCCTGTTTTCATTCTGAGACATCGCACAAATAAAGGGGATCGTGCCTTTGCCTGTCATGCACCTCACTACTGGAACTCACTGCCTATAACCCTGCGCCAATCTGTATCTCACAACTCCTTTAAGAAAAAACTCCAACATCATCTCCTCTCCTCCTACATATGCTCCTGTTTCAAACCATCCTAGCCCTTCTCTCTAACCCTACCCCCTACTCCCTGCCTGTCATTCATCCAGGAGCCTAGGGCCCACCCCTGTCTGTGAAACTCCTCTTCACTTTCACTTCCTAATTTCTTCACTTTATTACACCACTTCCCTCCCTTCCCTCCAGGTTATCCTATCATCTTTCTTCACCTTTCTTCCAGGGTCCTCCCTTATCATTCTATGAATGGGGGCTATCGCTCTCACAGCTCCTTTTTCCCCTAATCACTTGCACAGTTCCTGATTGCATAATCTTGACCTTATCGCGTAGTTTTTGTGTAAATATTAATTACTATACGTTGATCTTACTACCTCAATTTTCCTATACTGACCTGACTATATTTTGTCTTAATCTAACTTAAAGAGCTTATTTTGGTCAAACTACCTCAATTTCTTTGTCACATTGCTGTTGTTTTGTCATCTGTACTATGTATCACAATTTCCTGCACTTTGTATGATGTATTATGATATGTATTATGATTGGTTTTGGAAGTTTTGTCTCTGTACTCTCCCGGGTCATGCCTGAAAATAGTCTTTCTGGCTAGTGCACCTACCCAGTAAACAAAAACTAAATAAATACTGTAAATGCTGGAGGGTCTGTATTTATTGTGAACTGTACCCAGGTCCATCTTGTAAATAAGTTCACCTCGATGGTGTTCCACCTGGTAAAATAAATAACTGATTGATTGACTTTCAGAAGATCCCACTTTCAAAAAGGTCAGAATTTTGCAGCCTTTTGCAGAATTTGCAAAAGTTCATAAAAGTTTCACAGAATCAGAATTCACACTTTCTGCTCAGCACTGGTTCTAAGGGCAGGGACGAGGATACAAAACAGGAAAGAATATAGCTCAGTTAAGAAAAATGGGGGGGGTTTATTTTTTTTGTTGTTGATTTGTTTGTCCCCCTTCTCTCCAGCCGGCTCCCATCTGCTTGGCTGCCCCAGTCCCATCATCCTAGCATCACCCATGACTTACCTTCACCTCCATGGCTCCTCAGAGCTTCCCCCATGGCAGGGGCAACGTGGCTCCAAAACTCCTGCCATGGAATGAAACTAGCTGGGAGGCAATGCTTAGATAGCTAGGTGTGGGGCCTGCAAGCAGCTGGCATCATCTAGCCATTCAGGGTATTTCCACTTGTCTCCTGGTGTCTCCTAGGGCATTGGCGGTTTGGGTGTGCAAGTTTGCATGCACGCAAGCATGTGCAGTGGAGCACCAGCTGACATCCTCCCATCCACTAGCCAGTCTCAGTGACTGCCACCTGTGGTCACACAGGTGGCAGAAAATCAGACGAGCTGGCTGCCCTCCCTACACAGAGGAGTAGAGCATTCTCTAAGTTGCTCAATCCTCCACCCCCTGGCTGGTCTCCAGTGACTTGTGTTCGCTTCCGAACTCAAGTCACTGGCAGTGTGAGTGGTAGCACTTCTGCTGCATCAATGGGCAGGCTTGGGAGGATGTACTGTATCTTTAAATGAAAATAGTTCCAAAAGCATAAACACAAATGGAATGTGGATGGAATCTGAGACTGAACCTTTGACACTGGTGGGGCCCCACTTGGATTGTAGTGTACAGTTCTGGAGACCTTGCCTAGATAAGGACTTAGACAGGATTGAGAAGGTTCAGAGGAGGGCAACAAAAGTGGTACAGGGATTGCATCACAAGTCCTATGAGGACAGGCTGAAGGACTTGAATATGTACTCCCTGGAGGAGAAGAGGGCGAGAGGGGATATGATAGACATACAAGTACCTTACAGGGAGGAACAGAGTGCAGGAATACACTATTTTCCAGTGAAAAAGATGTTCCAGGACTAGAGGGCATGGGATGAAGTTGGAGGGAGGGTGATTCAGAGGAAATGTGAGGAAGAATTTCTTCACAGAAAGGGTGGTGGACAAGTAGAATACCCTGCCAGTGGAAGTGGTGGGGGCTGAAACAATCATGGGATTTAAGAATGCATGGGATATACATAAGGGAATTTAGAAGGTCAGGGGTAAGGGGCAACAGACTTCTAGAAAAAACATAAAGTGAACTTACAAGCTCAAATGAGCAGACTGGATGGGCCATAGGCCCTTATCAGCTAACAGTGTCTATGTAACCTACAGTATTGCACAATAAGTCAGTCCTCAGTCAAACTGTGATTTATCTTTTATGAGTCTAGTCAAAAATGGACTAATGCACAAAAAATCCAGCCCTTCTTCATGGGTTTAGATAGATTTATTGCAGATATGTGTGGTGCCGCTGAGGTCACAAGTTTGATGATTCATGAGGAGAGCATACTCAAGCTAAATTCCCCTTGTAAGGACCTGCTTCATTTGTGGCTCTTTCAGTACTAACATGCCTCTGACTTTCTTTAATGATGATGTAGCTGTAGACAGTTGTCTTTATGTTTTTCATCTTCTTTCTTGTTTTTTTTTGTGAAAGTAGGTTGAAATATGTAATAATTTATTGTTTATTCCTTGTACTTATTTGTATAATTTGTGATTTCCTACTCTTTCATTCGCTTTAATTTATCCAGGTGCTCCAAGTATTTGTGGGGTGCTGCTGGCCCCTACAAGAAGGGTTGCCAGCAGCTCCAGAGTCCTTAGTTTGTGCGATCACCATCACCATCAGGGGCAGAGGGAGCAGCAGACTTAGACAGCCCCCCCTCCGCGACGGAGAAACTGCTCTTTCGACCGAATCGAGATTTAAAATCATCAGGGGTGCTACACGCTTCCCCACCGCACCGGAGACTCGAAGGGACTTTTCTCGGGCTGGCCTGGGACTAGTGTGCACAGCAACCTGTGCCCTTTCCCCCCACCCCCAACACAGAGAGGAATAGAAAAAAGGTGCCAAGAAATTTGAACTGTGGGAGTGCTGGCCCCTACAAGAAGGGCTGCCAGCAGCTCCAGAGTCCTCAGTTTGTGCGATCGCCATTGTGGTAGAGGGAGCAGCAGAAGAAATTGCCCCCCCACCCACACTGCACCACCGCCTTAACTTAAATAGGCTTCGGAGACAGCCCAGCCCACCCAGAACTGCACCAGTTGCCCAATGTCTGGAGCAGTCTAAAGGGACACAGCCTTTGCTCAACTCCTGAGTCATTTGCACGCATAGAACACAGGATTAGTCTGCCATGCACAAAGGCCAGAAAAGAGCTGAGCCAGCCAATATATCATAGCACTGCTGACTCTTACCGAACCTGACTTAGGCTTAAGACTGGGATAAGAGCATGCTGATACCCCGTCCACCACTGTCCTGGTCTAGTCTACTCTGTTCCTAGAATCTGTCGTTCTCTTACCTATTTTCTTTCTTAAGGTAGCAAAAAGAGTGTGCTAGCTATAACGTCGCAGTACTGTGAAACATAGAAACATAGAAGTTGACGGCAGATAAGGACTGCAAGGCCCATCCAGTCTGCCCATTTCTTTTTCTACCTTATAAATCTGCCATCGGCCTTTGCTCTGTCAGTGGCCTATCTATTCATACTCATCTATATTGCTCCCTTATGCCTATCCGATGCCTGTTTGAAGCCCTGCACTGTATTCATAGCCAGCACTTCCTGATGTAGGCCGTTACAAGCATCCACCACCCTTTCTGTGAAAAAGAATTTCCTCACATTCCCCCTTAATCGGCCTCCCTCTAATCTCATGCTGTGTCTTCTTGTCCTGCTATTTTTCTTATATTTAAACATGTTAGACTCTTACTGTATTTCATCCATCTCGACTGTCAGTTTCACCCAGACTATGCTCTGTTATTAGCCTAGCCTGCACAGTCTTCAGAATCTGTGTGTACTGGAGTTATTCATTAGGCAGGAAAAGGAGCATGCTAGCTATAATATTCACTGTATTTGACTGTGTTTTTACTGTATTTCATCCATCTCGACTGCCAGCTCACCCAGTCTACTTCTGTCTTTTAGCCTAGCCTAGCCCACACAGTCACCAGAACCTGTCTTTATTTGATTTGTTTTTGGAAAAGCGTGTACTAGGGTTTACATCATTGTAGTGTGTTATTAATACCTAGACTGCCAAATTATCCTGCCCACCTCTGCATAAGATCAGACCAAAGTACAGCCACTCCAACCTCCAGAAGAGGGTGTTTTGCTAGCCCTAGATTACCCTACACAGCCTCCTGATCTAGGGGGTTGCCTATATTGATCTAGGCACCCCTGGGAAGGCTCACAGGGAGTCCCTGAGTAAGTTTACAGCTGGCTTTACACAAACATGGTGGTGGATAATGATGGGACACCAAAAGAGGGGGAGTTGGGATTTTGCTGGGAACTCTATATGTACTGACAATTGCTGTAATTGATCATCTTGTTATAGGCCAGGAGGGGCATTTCACCAGTGGAGTTGGTCCAGATGGGGGTCACTTTATCCCAGGGTTTTACCACCCATGTTTCAGGGCCAATATGACGACCATATACATACTGGAAAAAAGGTTTTTTTTCATGGATGCAGTAATGTACATAAGGGCCCACAACAGGAAAAAACGCTCCACCCCTATGCAAGCCAGTGTTAAGACAATCCTCCTGGGCCTCCTGCTTCTAAGGGGGGGTGACATAGAGCCAAACCCTGCCCCCTCAGGGACCAGCATCCCCAACCGAACACCTAGCACACTGGAATGGGCCAAAGCTAGGGGGCTGAGGGTGGTCACATGAATATTAACAGCCTGAGGTGCAAGATGCACGAACTAGAGGCCTGGACCAGCCTGTACTCAACTAGTGTAATGTGCATCTCTGAAACCTGGCTGAAGCCGCATGTCCTCACTCATGAGGTTGGACTGCAAGGCTTTAAAACATTTAGAAAGGACAGGAAGGGAAGAAGGGGGCCTGATATATGTTAAGTCTCAAATTAACGCAACCATGGTCTCCACTGCAGATCTCAAAGGAGATGGGTATGAAGTACTGTTTGTCAAAATTCTTGTCAGGGACAACAAGCCACTCCTTGTTGGTTGCACCTATAACACCCCAAAGAAGGCCATGGAAGCCTTAAGAACACTGACAAACGCCGTACCCACCCTGCCCAGTTATGAAAAGATAATACTTGGAGATTTCAACTTAAACTGGGGGGATAAGCTAGCCAGGGAGGTCAAAAACAGCCTCCTGGGAGCAAATCTCATACAGCTGATGCACGAGCCCACACGCATCAACCACAAGACTGGGAACCATACCACACTAGACTGGATACTAGTGACTCATCCAGAAAGGGCCAAAATGGTAGAAACGTGCACAGACTCATTCAGCAACCACACACCTACCTTTCTGGTGTGGAGGAACAATTTCCCCAAGCAACCCTCCAGAATCTTCTGGATCAGAAATTACTCGGCACTAAACAAAGGCTCCTTCCTTCAAGCCCTGTCTGAAGTGGGCTGGGCCCAGGTTCTTGATACCACCTCAAACGATGAAGCCCTTGAAGGCTTCACCAGACACTTTATGTCGGTAGCCAACAATCACATGCCCAGGAAGAAGATCAGGGTCAAAGGTCAGGATGTCAGTTGGCTCAACCCTGATCTCAAGAGGAGGCTGAAGGACAGAGATAAACTATGAGGGAAATACAAGCACTCAAATCTACAGCAGGACTGGGTGCAATATCGTGAAGCCAGGAACAGCTGCAAAAGGGAACCCAAAAATGCAAAAAAGAGCTACCTGCATGTGCTGCAGTCTAAGAACCTGGCAGGCCCAAAGAAGTTCTGGGGGCAAATAAACACTCTGTTCAAGGGGAGCAAGAGTAAGGTGCCCGGGCTAATAAAAGCAAATGAGACATAACTCTCCACCCCTAAGGACACGGCCAATGCCTTCAACAATTTCTTTCTGGATCTGCAGAGGTACAGAACTGGCGATCCCAGCAAATACCTGGGTAGCCAAACACACCCAGGAAACCCTTCCCAGGGTGGCCAAGCACACCCGGAGGCCCCGCATCAGGGTGCTGAATTCCACCTTAAGCTGGTATCGACAGGGAAAGTCCTGAAATTGCTTAGAGGCCTGAAACCAGTCTGCACAGCAGGGCATGACAACCTGAACCCAAGCTGCTGAAAGTAGGAGCCCCTGCTATTGCAGGACCTATAGCTCAGCTCTTTAACAGGTCCCTGACAGAAGGGAAAATACCTGTTCTGTGGAAGGCTGGACTGGTGACCCCAATCCCAAAAGGTGGGCCGCATGGAGACGTGGAAGATTTTAGGCCTATCTCCATCCCAAGTACCCTAATCAAGCTGCTGGAGAAGGTGATCTACCAACAGGTAAACCACTACCTGGAACTGCACAACCTGCAGGCTGATCAGCAGCATGGCTTTAGAAAATAAGACGGGACCAAAACAGCCCTAATAAGCTTCACCACTGGTGTGTATGAAGCACTGGACCAGAACAAAATGCTAGGCATGGTATTTATTGACATCACCAAGGCATTTGACCTGGTCAACCACCAGCTACTTCTGGAATGGCTAAGGGGGCTGGGATTGGATAAAACAGCCCTGCTATGGTTCACAGACTATCTCAGTGGCAGGAAACAAATGGTCCGGTGGAATGGCGCTACATCAGACGAGCGCCCAGTACCCTCAGGGCTCCCACAGGGGTCAATCTTATGCCCCCTGCTATTTTCCCTGTTCACAAATAACCTCCCCCAGCACTGCAGAGGGGCAAAAGTCATGCTCTATGCTGATGATGCAGTGCTATACAGGACAGAAAAGGACACGGGGTCCATAAACTGGGAGTTGAATCAGGACTTTGCAGCCCTTGAAACCTGGTGTCAGAATAATAGGCTAATCTTAAACAGCAAAAAGATGAAAGCCATTCTGTTTGGCCCGGAAAGACTGGGCCAAAGGAGATCCAACCACCTGTCACTCTCCACCTGGCATGGAGTAGGGATAGAAGTAGTGGACAGCATGCAATACCTGGGAATGTACATCAACCAGGAGGTCTCGTTCAGGAAGCACATGGATCACCTCATGAAGGTAGTAAACCAAAAACTGGGCCTCTTCTATAGACTTAACCCCTTTCTAACCAAGGAAACTAGGATTTTGATAGGTAATGGGACAATTCTCCCCACCCTTTTCTATGGAGCAACCTTGCTCCAGTCACTGAGGGCCACAGAAAGACAGTGGCTGAGCACGCTGTACCACAGGGTCAGCCATTTCACCGCCAGGGCAGATAGGATAGAACACCACTGCAAGGTGCTCCAGGCCCTAGAATGGCCATCCTTGGAGGCAAGATTAGCATATCCCTCCCTGTGCATGGCCTATAAGCTACAGCAACCCGGGGCCCCTCCCGGGCTGTGGGACATGCTCGTTCCCAAGATGATGAGACAAGAACTCAGATCCACCACTCGGACACTACTAGAAATCCCCAGGGCTAGCTCATCCCTAGGCCAATAGTCGCCCAGGGTCACCCTCCCCAAACTCTGGAATGAGCTCCCAAGAGAGATACAAGACAGCCCCACTACAGAGGGTTTCAAGAAGGGGCTATAAGCACACCTCAGGAAGGGACCTCTGGGCTGCTGCCTCACTTAGGGTCCCGCCAAGGGACCAAGCACAAGGTGTCATCTCTGTAAAAAAAAAACAGGGACTTGGACTGAGGGGTCCATTAGTCAGATGGTAGAACTATTCTTCACACTTATATAGGCTTATAATCAGTCAATGGTCTGTACCTAAGAAAAGTCTGGAGTATTGGTTGTATCAGTTTCTGTACTGTATTGTTTGCTTGATGCACTCATTGTAAGCCTTTCTGCACTGTACGTAACATATGCATTGTTTTTTTCCCTCCCTCTAGGTACATGTAACTAAACCTGAGTCGCCCCTGTAAAAGGGACCACAAGGTTCCAGTGGGCCTACCCAGTTCCCAAAATTTACATAAATAAATAAATAATTTATGTATAGAAGATACTATTACTACTGTTTTAATTACTGCATTGCAGCAACACAGTCTATTTAATGGATGCTACTAACAAACAGAAACATAGAAGCATAGAAATTGTTGGCAGATAAGGACCTCCAGGCCCACCGAGTCTGCCCAAGTGTTCTATCTCCATGTTACCCAAGGACCCTAGGCGATCCGGTAATTCTGCCCCCCGGCCCTCTCCAGAATTCCCTTGTACCTATCCAAAGCAACCTTGAATCCTGTCACTGTTTTGGTCCCCACCACTTCCTCGAGTACATTCCACCCATCCACTGCCCTTTTTGTGAAGTAGTGTTTCCTAATGTTTACCTTGAATCTTCCCCCTTTTAGCTTCATGTCATGACCCCTTGTCCTTGAGAGCCTCTTATTCTGGAATATACTGCTGTCTGGGACCTTGTTTATACCCTTTTGGTACTTAAAGGCCTCTATCATATGCCCCCTTTCCCTCCTTTGTTCCAGGGTGTACATGTTGAGGTCTTTCTGCTTCTGCCAGAGAACTGGCAGAGAACACCAGGACAAGGAGCTCCTGTTGTGACTGGACTTCTCTACTGGGAATAAAGAAGCAGAACTCTACTACTGGGACCTTCAATTTAGGGTAAAACAAAGTTACTGTGTTTGTCTGAGTTGGCTGAAGTGAATTGCTAACTGAGCAGTTATCTAGGTGTTAATCTCAGGTGGCTGAAGAGGATTGTTATCTGTGCAATTTAACTAAGTGTAGAAAGATCTGTTAAGTAGGGGGAGTGGCTTAGCTAGAAGCAAGCCAGATTTAAACACTGCCCTAGATAGCTTCTGCCAGAGAATTGGCAGAGAACACCAGGACAAGGAGCTGCTGTTGTGACTGGACTTCTCATCTGGGACTATATTGCCCTCCTTCCCTCCCCTCCACCCCTCCACCCAAAGCCACTTCTACTTTTATAGGCACAGGATTTGACTGACAACAGGAACTTCCTGTTTGGGAGCAGAAAGTGAGTGATCACAGAGCCACCAAAGACGTACCATCCTAGACTCACCCCCTCCCCAGCTGCTGGAGGTCTGCCTCTAAGCAAGTAAGGGGACTACTGAGAAATATAGGATTTTCTTGTCTCAGAACAGGAAGCTCAGGAGCTTAAAGGGCACAGAGGCAATAAGTAAGTAGGGAAAAAAAAATAAACAGAGGAAAGAGTAAGGATTCCAAACAACAATGATGGGGCCAGAAATAAGACATGATGGGAGAGGTGCAGTGCAGTGGCTGTGGAGTAGCAGTCTTCCAGGAGACATTCTGGAGGATGTGGTGTTGTCCCATTTGCAGGCACCTCTCTGGGCTTAGGGAGGAGGTTGCTCATCTCCAGACTCAATTGGCCAGGATTTCTGGGACCTCCTTTCCCATCCAGGGACCACCAGGTCCACTGCCATTGCCTCAGAGGTTGACAAGAAAGAGGAGCAGTTGGACCACAGTGGGCTCAGGGAGGGTGAGGGTGGTGGAACAGAGGCGCATCCCTCCAGTTGTACCTCTCCACAATTCATATGCCGTTCTGGCAAAGTGTGGTTCCTCTATGGCGGCACCCACAATGGAGACCAAGGAGGATGCAGGGAACCTCTACAAAGTAGACCCACAGGAGGGTGGCGTGGGACCCCACAGGGGAAGGAAACAACTCCTGGTGGGGAACTCCATTGTTAGGAAGGTAGAACTGGGGAGGAAGGGGAGAGGGAGGTAAGGTGCCTGCCTGGTGCCATGGCTTGGAGGGACAGGGAGCGAATCCTCAGGATCGTGGGAGCAGCTGCATGGGGGAGGGAGCTGGATGTCATTGTCCACCTAGGGACAAATGACCTGACTAAGAAAGGGATCAGAGCAGTGCAGGAAGAGTTTGTGGATTTGGGGAGGGACCTTAGACAAGTAGCACTCATGGTAACCTTCCCGGAGGTGCTGCCTGTCTATGGCGTAGGTGAGGCTAGGGTGCTCCACACCATGGGATTCAATCAGTGGTTGAAAAACTGGTGCAGAGCTCAGGGATTTGGCTTCATTGGGGACTGGGGGTCCACTTGGAGTGATGCAGGCCTATACTGGCGTGATGGTCTGCATCTGTCCAGGAGGGGAACCAGGATCCTAGGTGATAGGTTTAAATGCTTCATTGGCAAGCATTTAAACTAGCCAAGGGAGGAGGCACTGGAAAGGAGCAGGGAAATCCTAGCCCCAAAAAGTCAGGGTAGTAAGTGAGGTAAACACCAAGTTAGAGATGTTGATAGGGAGAAGTGCAGGGGTAAATGGAGAAAGTGACAAAGGCAATAAGGACAGGGATGGGGCAAAAAGGGGTAAGGCCATCAGGAGATGGAGGGTAATGAGTACCAATGCCTGTAGTCTGGTCAACAAGCTCCCTGAACTGGTGGCCTTGATGGAAGAGGGATGCCTGGATATTGTAGCAGTCACAGAAACATGGTACACAGAGAACCATGACTGGGATGTTAACATACCAGGGTACACAACCTACAGGAGAGACAGGGAGGGGAGAAGAGGGGGAGGAGTAGCTCTCTATGTAAGGGAAGAGATAAAAGCAACTGAACAAAAGAGTAAACACAGAGGAGAGGAGACACTGTGGGTCACCTTAGAGACTGGAAATGGCACTACAGTCCACACAGGGGTTGTATATAGACCCCCATGTCAGGGGGAGGGAATGGACAAGGATATGATAGAAGGCATTCTTAGGATGGCAGAGAAAGGGGAGATACTGTTGATGGGAGATCTGAATATGCCAGATGTTAACTGGAGCACATTTGCTGCAGCCATATCCAAGAGCAGGGCCATTCTCGATGCCCTACAGGTGGCATACCTCAGACATCTTGTTTTGGAACCCACTCATGAGGGGGCAATCTTAGACCTCATACTCTCAAATGTGGACAGTGAGAGGATCTCAGATCTAGAAGTGGGTAGCCATCTGGGAACAAGTGACCACCAAACAGTGTGGTTCACGATAAACTCAGCTACAGAGTCAAGTCATACAAAAGTGAGGATACTGGACTTCAGGAGGGCTGACTTTGGCAAGATGGGAGAGTGCCTTAGAAAAGCACTAGCAAACAGGCTAGAAGGAGGGGTGGAGCAACAATGGGGAAACATCAAACTGCCTTCACAGGGCAACAAGCCTTTGTGTGAAGCAAATAAACAAATCAAAATGAAAGAAGAAGCCACTATGGTTCTCAAAAGAGGTGGCAGGAAAGTCAGGAAGAAAAAGATAGCATTCAGGAAGTATAAGGAAATACAGAAGGAGCAGGACAGAGAGCTGTACCAGTTAAGGCAGAAGGAAACAGGGAGGAAAGTCAGAATAGCAAAGGTCCAAACTGAGGAAAAGATAGCCAACTCGGTTAAGAAGGGGGATAAAACCTTTTATAGGTACAACAGGGAGTGTAGAAAGACAAAGGGAGGGATAGTGAGGCTGAATAGAATGGACGGTGGGTGGGCAGAGAGGGACAGTGAAAAAGCAGGGATACTGAACAAATATTTCTGCTTAGTATTCACAAAAGAAGAGGTGGAGGTGCCTAATCCAATTAACAGAAGTACTCTGGATAGGGGGTCGATCCCAGTCCTTTCACAGAAGAAAGGGTTCTGAAAGAACTCCTAAAACTAAAGCTGGACAAAGCAATGGGGCCTGACGGAATTCACCCCAGAATTCTAAAAGAATTAAGGGGAGAACTAGTGTAACCACTGACTACCCTTTTTAACAAATCATGGGAGGATGGTGTGGTACCTGAGGACTGGAGGAAGGCAGATGTGATTCTCCTTCACAAAAGTGGGACCAAGACAGAGCCAGGAAACTACAGACCTGTCAGTTTGAGCTCTGTGGTAGGGAAAGTGATGGAATCACTTCTGAAGGAAAGAATTGTTGAGTACCTAGAGGTCAGGGGGGCACAAGACCCAAGGCAGCATGGGTGCACAGCGGGAAGGTCATGTCAGATGAATCTAATTGATTTCTTTGAATGGGTGACCAAAGTAGTAAACCAGGGAGGGGCTGTGGACATGGCCTACCTAGACTTTAACAAGGCATTTGACACAGTCCCACACAAAAGATTAATAGCCAAATGAACCAGCCTGGGAGTGGGTCCCAGGGTGGTAGCTTAGGAAAAACATTGGCTGGACAACAGGACACAGAAGGTGACTGTAAATGGAGTCCACTCTGAAGAAAGAGGAGTACCGCAGGGTTTAGTACTGGGTCCAGTCCTTTTTAATATCTTTATAAGTGACATTGCAGAGGGACTGGAAGGAAAAGTATGCCTCTTTGCAGATGACACAAAGATCTGCAACAGGGTTGATACACAAGGAGCTGTGGAAAGGATGAGAAGGGACTTGGCAAGGTTGGAGGAAAGTTCAGGAGTATGCAGCTTGTATTCAATGCAAAGAAGTGCAAAATAATGCACCTGGGAAACAAAAACCCAGGGGACGATTACACAATGTGGGGGGGTAGTAACAACAACAAAAATGGAAAGGGACCTGGGGTAATCATATCAGATGACCTTAAGGTTAGCAAGCAATGTGAGAAGGCAGTAGGGAGGGCTGGGGGGATACTGGGATGTATAGGGAGAGGCATCACCAGCAGAAAACAGGAAGTTGTTATCCCTCTGCACAGACAGTTGGTGAGACCCCATCTGGAGTACTGCGTCCATTTCTGGAGACCCCACCTCTGCAAGGACACAGACAGGATAGAGGCAGTCCAGAGGAGGGCAACTAAAATGGTGCAGGATCTGTAAGCAAAGCCCATACGAGGAGAGACTAAAGGAGCTTAATATGTATACCCTTGAGGAAAGGAGTGAGAGGGGGGACATGATATAAACGTTTAAGTATCTCAGTGTAATCAACAAAGTCCAAGAGGGTAGCATCTTTCAGAAAAAGAGATACACAAGAACAAGGGGACACAATTTGAAGATAGAGGGGGGGCGGTTCAGGGGCAATGTGAGGAAGTATTTTTTCACAGAGAAGGTGGTGGACATATGGAACAGCCTTCCTGAGGAGGTTGTGGGGTCTAACACTGTGGGAGAATTCAAGAATGCATGGGACAGACATAAGGCAATTTTTATGGGGGGTAGGGAAGAAATAGGCTATTGGTTAACTGGGATCTGCAGCTTATCCTGTAGGTAGGGAAATGGGCAGACTAGGTGGGCCAAGCAGTCCTTATCTGCTGTCAAAGTCAATGTTTCTATGTTTTAGCCTCTCCTCATATGTCAAATGGCTAAGTCCTTACACCATTTTCATTGCCCTCCTCTGGACCCTCTCCACTCTATCCATGTCCCTCCTGAGGTACAGTCTCTAGAACTGGACACCTTATTTAAGGTGTGGCCTCACCAGCTGTTTGTACAAGGGCATTGCCACCTCCCACCTTCTGCTCATAATACCTCTGCCTATGCATCCCAGCATTCTACTGGCCCTCACAACTTATCTCTCACATTGCTTAACCACCTTGAACTCATTAGATATGATTATACCAAGGTCCCTCTCCTGCTCTATCGCTTCCAATATCTGACCACCAATCCTGTACTCTGCTTTTAGATTTCTACTCCCTAAGTGCATAACTTTGCACTTTTTGGCATTAAAGCTCAACTGCCACACATTTGATCACTCCTCTAGTTTGTGCAAATCCCTTCTCATTTTTTCTACTCCATCTGCAGTGTCTAATCTGTTGCAGAGCTTTGTATCATCCGTGAATAGACAGACCTTCCCCTGAAGCCCTTCTGCAATGTCCCCTATGAAAATACTGAACAGGATTGGATCCAGTACTGACCCCCTGTGGTAGGTACCCTGCTAGTCACCCTTCCATTCCCTGATGGAGCTCCATTAATGATCACCCTTTGTCTTCCTCCCTCCAGCTGACTTTTCACTGATCTCTCAACCTCTGGTCCCACCACCAAGGCTGTCATTTTGTGCAGTAGCCTTCTGTGCGGCATGGTGTCCAATACTTTACTAAAGTCTAGGTACACCACATCAACTGCCCTGCCCTGATCTATCACTCTGTTCACCCAGTCAAAGAATTCAATTAAGTTTGTTTGACATGACCTCCCTTCCGTGAAACCATGTTGTCTGTTATCCTTCGGGTCATTTGAATGAAGGTAATTGATAATTTTTTCATTCATTATTTTCTCCATCAACTTCCCCACCACTTATGTCAGGCTGACTGGCCTGCCATTACTTGCCTCTTCCTTGCTTCCTCCCTTATGGAGGGGGACTACTTCCACTCCCTTCCAGCTATCTGGAACCACCCCATCTCTAACGATCCTATGCATCTCTTAGTGAATACCCAGTGTTACAGCTGCATTGACATATAACACGGTTTGTGGGATTTCCTACACTCTTGTGTCTCCTAAACCTCTACCTTGTGATGGCTGTTGCTGGGTGCTGAAAATCCAAATCCTGGGGATCCAGCCTCTAGATGGAATCTGGTAAGGTCTGGTGGAATGGTACTGCTTTTCCATCATTGTCCAATCCTCCAGTTTAACACAAGCCCAAAGCTGGTCTCTACTTCAGTCCAGTCAATGAGTACAACAAATTTCCCAAACTGAGAGACCCCCCTTCCCCAACCTGCCACCTCACTGAGTTGCTTACCCCCAAAGTAGCCCGGCTACTGAGTAACTTATCATGTGTGGCACAAATGTCGCCACACATACACTTGTTGCTCCCACCCAGATACCTATACCCCAAACCTCAGCCCCTAAACCCCACTAGCAGCCAGAATAAAAGAGTCATGCTACCCCAAGAAGAAATGCCTCCTGAACCTCAGCATTGCCCACCCAAACCTACACACTGACTGAGCCTGAGCAAAACAAACAAAGAAAACCAAGGGTCAGCTCAGTTATTATGCTCCTCCTGTCTGTCTCCATGAATTCAAAAACAAAAAAGAATGGAGCACACACTGATAGAGTAAACTCACTACTTCACTAAGATGTTAATCTCCATGGTAACCTGGGCTGTTGCCTAAATCACCGTGTGGCACAAATGCACAACGTGCATACACTTGCTGCCCACACCCAGATACATCTACCCCAAGCCCCACTGGCAGCCAGAACCAGACAGTCATGCTCCCCAGAAAGGAATACCCTCCCAACCGTCAGCATTACCCACCCAACCCTACACACTGACTAAGCATGAGCAAAACAAAAAAAAAACAAAAACAAAGGCCAGTTTAGCCATCATGCTCCTTCTGTCTGTTTCCATAAACTCAAAAATAAAAAAGACCGGAGCACACATCTATAGAGTAAATCAAGTTTTTAATGCCATATAGTCTCAGATGTGGCACTTACAACCCTATGTAGCACCTTCATATGGGGCTTCCACAGGGAACTTTTTGTTTTTGTCTTTAAACTGCATTTTCTATACAGCAGTGAAAGCACCTTCAAGGTGGGAGTGCCCTGAAACCTCACTTTCCTTGTGTCCACAAACTCCCAGACCTATATGAACCTCCATGAGTGACCTGTGAACCTTAAGAGGGGAGGTGGTCTACCACCACCAAATCCTGAGTAACCTCATAC
Source organism: Neoceratodus forsteri (assembly GCA_016271365.2). NCBI lineage: Eukaryota > Metazoa > Chordata > Ceratodontiformes > Ceratodontidae > Neoceratodus > Neoceratodus forsteri. The sequence goes on from CM028130.1 coordinate 1,238,381,421, forward strand.
ACCTTACTATCAGTCCAGTGTCTGTAGTGGCTAAAAACCCCAAAGTCTGGAGTGGTAGAACACCTCTTCACTGCCCAATTTTCCCAGGTCACTTAGGGTAGTGAAGGTCATATGTGAGAACTCAGTGGGCACTGACAGGAGGAGAATGTTGGCTTGTCTGGCCTTCAGTTTTGTTTATTTTGCTCTGGTTCAGTCAGTAAGTCAGGTCACATGAGTCATGGTGAAGGTCATTTCTGGGTGGGGGAGTCCTTGGGGCCAGTGTGATTGCCTGTCTCTGGCTGCTAGTGGATATTGGGCTATAGGACAAGGTAACTGCTGGGGGAAACAAGTATACTGTGCAGTGTGCATTTACACAAGCTGGTGAGTTGGTCAGCAGCCAGGGGTATTTTGGGGGTGAGTGAGTAATCAAAGTGGTTGGTTAGGTGTGGGGGGATCTCAGTTAGGGAACTTTTTAGACACAGATGATTAGACTAAACTGGAGACTTGGCTTCAGGTAAGTGTTGGATCTGAGGATGGACAATGGTGGAACAGGAGGACAGTGCCATTAGTCCTCACCAGACACCAGATGGAGGCAGAACTCCCTCCAGCCTTTCACAGCAGTAGCCACATAAAGAAGCAAGAGTGAGAAGAAAGAAGGATGGGGGAATGCGGAGGTCATTCAGGGTCCACCTAGTGTTTTAAGTTATTTGTTTTGTAGTGTGCCTGGCGGGAGGAGGTTTTACAACTAGATGGAATCAAATTTCTAATTAAACCTTTTTTTTTTTTTTCAGAATTTGGATTTTGGCCCTTCAGTACTGAAATTCTGAATTCTGAAAAGCACCCAGAATCTAATGAATCCAACTCCATTTAATAAATTCCAAGTAGCCTTTGCTTCACTCTATGAGGCAATAATCTAATTGTCTTTTGTTGCCATAAATTACTCAGCTTTTGGCCTTGTACTTTAACAACTGAACAGTGATACTATTGCCTTATAATAACTGCCCATTAGTTTTTTTCTGTGGAGATGGCCAGTTATTATCTGCAGTTATTACGGCATTCATGCACACAGTCAATATTGTAACCCTGCGCAAGTCAGTGAGCGCCAGTCTCAGTTTACCTGAAGCTGCCCCATTGAAAATAAACATGCCGAACTTCACTGCTGCCTAAGCAGTGGTTACACTTAACAGAAATAGCAATTCTTAGAAAAAACAGTGTATTTTTATCTTTTGAAACCTTTTTTGTTAACCCTTTGCAACTGTCATATCTTGTTTGAGATCACTTAGATTTAAAAATATTCTCTCTTCAAACCGTCAGTAGCGCTATTTGCGACATATTGGAATTCACTAAAAAACGTCAGTAAGTTGAGTCGCTTCAACTTAATATTTTTGTGTTGGTTTAAATAGTTTGTGTTTCAAACTGAAAGTTGAAATCTAAAATATGATTATGGATGCCGCTTTGGTGGGGATGGGGGGGTAGAGCTTAAAACACAACAAAAGAATCACTGAAAGAGTGAGGATAAATTTGGTGGCCAGAAATTATATTAAATAAAGCATGGGGTGGTGTAGTTAGTCAAATTTAATACACACTATTGGTGTGTGATGCTTGAATAAACCCCTTAAGCTTTGCTCTCGGGGTTTATGTAGCATCCCACACCTCAAGTGTATATTAAATTCTCATAATGCACGCCACCCTGTGTGTTATTCTCTATGTATAATGATGACATATAGAATAATGCATGGAGAAGTGTGGTTTATGGGGATTTTATGCACCCCCGAGGTGTGTGATGCCCCATAAACCCCGAGGGTGAAGCCTGGGGGGTTTATATAGGCATCACACATCAAGGGGGTGCATAAAATACCCATAGAACCACACTTCTCCATGTTTTATTTTTATATTTACTGGTTTTTGGTGGTTTTACATTTAAATTGTATTTTTTTCCACTTTGCAAGGGTAACTGTTACCACCAACGACAAGCTTGTCTCATGCTGAGTGACTGATTGTGTAGCACTTGTGAACATCTAGCGTGAGGACAGCTTGTTCGATGGTTTTCTGGTGATGCTGCAGTACTGATCTGCCCATGGTTTATGGAGCTCCATAAACCACATATGTGGTTTATGGAGATGCTGGGCGCTCACTGGCAGTGGTTTATAACCACTAACCAATAAATATATTATCATATTATCACTTCATTTCTGTACGTACCCCCCCCATTCTTTAATACTGAGGAAAGTTGCATTAAAATAGGATTTTTGTATCTCAAATTTTACTTCATCCTCTTATTTTTCCCTCTGAGAAATACTAATCCTACCACTCAAAACAAGCCACATTAAGCACCATTTAGGAATGGTGCAGTAAACCATCTTACATCCATTTCTTTTTTCAACTTATACATTATTGATTTTACTGTGAAACAATACACATAATGCCAACAAGAAGGCGTAAAGAGGGCTGGCCTGCCAGCACAGCACTAGACCTACTGCTTGCGGTGTCAATGACCTGAGTTTGGGAGTGCATCAGAGGGGGCAGGGGGGAGGAGGAGGATGAGCATCCAATGGACAGCTCTCATCCTCCAGGGAAGATGGGAAGCAGGGCACTGGCAACACTCTGACACCTGGCAGTGGCCAAGAGTCAGTACACCAGTGGAGGGTCAAGTGCAGATATTGGCACTGGGGTGGACATTGGCACAAGGTGTGTGGCAATGCGTGGTTGTGGGATAGGCCATCATTTCATGTCCCCATTGTCAGGGGAAAAATCAAGTTGAAAATCCCTCCTGCCATGCACCATTACTCCTGGTCCTTGTCTCTACTGTCTTTTTCTCACTGGGTCTCCAGGTTAGCATATCTCTACTCCCTCTCTCTCCCACCCTGCCAAGAGAGAAGGGGGGGGGCACTGCATGGGTAACTACAGTCTCTCAGAGAGCCTGGAGAGAGGAGTGGCTGACACGCTGGCACCAAAAAACAGAGCCTTGCTGGTAGAAGTGCATAAAATAAGGCAAAGCCATGCTGATGGGAGTGCATAAAATAAGGCAGAGCCATGCTGGTGGGAGTGCATAAAATAAAGTAAAGAAAATGTAGGCATAAAGAAATGAATAAGACAACAGATGGGGGTACAGCATTGTTATGGTTAGAACAGTTAATACCCCAGTTAATTGCTACCTCATGAGGGAGCTAGCTTAAAATAAAACAATATTCTGAATTATAACATTCCCAGGGCCCTTAACATCATGAGTAGGGCTCTATTTTGGTACAAACATAGTACACCCCATTTACGGGTAAATAGCCCCTGATTCGTATAAAATAAACATGCTGCATAATATACCTTTAGCAGTGCCCTTCAGATTAATCACATTCTCTTGTGTGCTATCGTAAGAAAGTCTTACATAAGAGTAACTATCTATGACAGGACAAACAGGAAGGTAGCTCAAAATGTCACTTGTAATGCTCACCACAGAAATGACAGAATAGTTTGGTAAAGAAGTAAGGCACGTACTGTCATGAATCTTAGCACAAGAGCAATTTTGTGGTTAACTGGAGCCTAACAACAGATAAATGTGTTGTTTCCCCTAGTACAGACATATCTGTCTAGGCTCCAAAGGGTGAACTCCTTTATTAGCAGAACAGATTAAATGTAGCAGCAGCAGTAAACATAGCCTCCATCACTTCACCACTATTTTGCACCAAAAAGTGCTTTGTTACAAAAACGTAACACATTATATAAAAATTCAGTTGTCACCCAGTGCTTGGAGTTCAAATTAATCTTATTGGTCTCTATTAAGCAAAGGTCAGTCAAAATAGATTTAATCCCTAGGTATCTTTCAGGCTAACATTATTGTCTCCATGTGGTTCCACTGCGGTGATCTGTTGGCAAGGTCTAGCTGCTGCAGAACAAAAAGGTCCCAAACTGATGAACAGATCGAGGAAGGGGCTTCAACAATAATATTTAGCCTGCACCAATGAGTAACATCATTTTAGACCCCTATTATCCTGGCCTATGTCCTTATTATAATTAAACAGCTAGTGTACTGATTAAAACTAATATTAGATTTTAAAAGCAGTCATCCATTACCTTTTATATCTGAGGTACTTTTTATTTTCCCTTTGTTTAATTAGAAGATTATTTACCTGATGTTGGTAGGTGTGGTGTGTGGAACAGCTCTTAGCCTGGCAGCTGACATATCTTGCTCTACTGCCCCACACTACATCATAAGCATTATGTCCTCACCAGCTGTGACATCACTGCTACTTAGGAACAGCAAGTGAGTGAGTGACTACCAGATCATTCACCTGTGATGTCACTGTCAGTGAGATCATAATGCTGATGATGTAGTGTGGGGCAGTAGAGTTAGATATGTCAGCTACCAGGATAAGAACTGTTCCACACATCCAGCACAATATTATCACATACAATACTTTCTAATGAGCAAAAGGAAAAAGAAAAATACTTCAGAAATATAAAGTTACAACTGGCTGCTACTTAAAATTTGTATTATTTTCCTGTGTGTCTGTTTTGGCTCCTTTAGCTCTTTAAAATCCGACATACTTAATGTCCTACACAACTAAAGATTTATTGGAAAAATAAACAAATGGACAAGGGCTCTGGGGTCAGTGAGAGTCTCAGTTCCTCACTTTTATGGCAGCTCTCTTCCCTCCTGTCTCCAACCCAAGACCAGATCAATATAATACTCACTGTCTTCCATTTTGGACTCCAATTCTTTCCTTCAGGTACAGAATTTCCTCTTGATCTTTCCCAAGAACTTTGCTGCCTCTGTCAGATCTGAGAACTGTTAGGTTCTTTGCCTGTAGATAATCTTTAGACTGGCAGGAATTACTAGGAGGCGTGTATCTCTAGCTGGCGAAATTGCATCTGTACCCCATCAAAGCTTTTTCTTAGTTGGCAAGTCACGTAGCTTAGGTCCGGGAACTGGCAAAACATGCCTCTTGCCACTCCAAAGGTCTCATCTGCTTTGCTTTGAATAAAATATTGTCTCTCTCCAGAATGGACCTTATGACAAGCAGGATGGTGCATGGAAGCCATTCATTAGTGACTGAGTGGCTTCTCCCACCTCGAGGTGTGATTCTGAATGCTTTCAAGAATGTGCAATTTTCCTCAGTTTGTAAAATGTTCATTAACCAGTGCTTCAGGTACTCTCTGGGAGCCTCTCCCTCTATCTCCCCTTGCAAACCTAAGCCTTGCAGATGATTTGATTGGGCAGAGTTTTCAAGATTCTGTAGTCTCTTCCTCATTATACCCCAAGGATACAGAGTGGGCCTTCTCTGCTGATTTAACTGCATCTTTAGAGTTGTCTTACAGAGTCCCTAGTTTGATGTCCAGCAGTTTCATTTGTGATGCAAAGTCCACATCTTTGTGGTCCAGGGTCTGTATGGCCTTCAGTAATTCCACATTGGATGGTTGAGTGGGATTGGTAAGGAAGGGGGGAAGGCTAGAGATCAAGTAGGGTCTGCAGTGTTATACTATGTAGGGAAAATGGGCAGACTAGGTGGGCCAAGAGATCCTTATCTGCCATCCGATTTTAGATTTCTGTATTACTATGCACTCTAGTGCCAAAGCTGGCGGGTCCATTCATGCACCCTGATGTGAGTCCTTCAGTCAAGCCCCATCTGTTCCAGACATCTGTTTATTACTGTGGGCCACTAAGACTCATTCCCTGATCTCAGATACTCAAAAGTGGTATTAATTGATTCCAAAGAGAGAGAGAGAGAGAGAGAGAGAGAGAGAGAGAGAGAGAGAGAGAATTATTCAGTCATGGCATATTTAAGAAGTTTTCTAGCTTTTAAAATGTAATTTTACCTGTTTGTTTTCCCTTTTCTGCAGAGCTTTGCTGAAGTGCTGTTGCTGCCTTGGTGGTTGGCCACACCCCCTCATTTTTATGTCTATATGTAGCTGCTTTATAAACTGATTCTGAATATTGTATTTACAGTATCTGTTCAAATCTTGTAGCATGGTTATAGCCATGTACTTGTACTAGTGTTGCAGTGTTTTTATTTTTAATCCTATCATGGCTGAAAAAGGGATCAATTGCTCTGTTCACCTTACCCGGTTACCAATAAATTAGTACATTTCTCTCTGTGACATCATCATCATTTCCACAGCAGCAGACTGTAGTCTTACAAACATAGAAACATAAAATTTGTGAGCAGAAAAGGAACACTAGGCACATCTAGCCTGCCTATTTTCCCTGCATATTTCTACACCCTGGACCATATTTGCCACAGGTGTCCCTCCTTCCCCCCTTTCCTCTACCTATTATACTCATGTGCTTATCCCACACATGCTTGAAGCTCCCCGCTGTCTGCACCCCCACCACCTCTTCTAGCAGACTATTCCAGGTGTCCACCACCCCCTCTGTGAAGAAGTAGTTTCTCACCTGTCTTTTAAACTCCCCCCCACAAGTTTCATTGCATGCCCCCAGTGTTTTGGTACACTTCCTCCACTGAAAGAGACTTACCTCTTGCACCTTGTTCACCCACGTGAGGTACTTATAAATCTCAATCTGCATGTCTCCTCTCACTCTTCTCTCCCACGGGAGTACATTTTAAGCTCCTGCAGCCTCTCCTCATGCAATTTCTCATGCAACTGCTGCACCATATTGGTAGCTCTCCTCTGGACCGCCTCCACCCTGTCAATGTCCTTGCAGAGGTGTGGCCACCAGAACTGGACACAGTACTCTAGGTGTGGTCTAACTAGTGAATGATACAGTTGCAACACAACCTCCCTTCTCCTGCTGGAATAGTCCTTTCCTATGCAATTCAGTATCTGGCTAGCCTTGTTTACTGCCTTGTTGCACTGCCCTGCCACCTTGAGATCATCAGAGATGATTACTTCAAGGTCCATCTCTTGCTTGGTAACACTAAGTACCTCTCCCCCCTTATACACAGCCTCCTGGGCTTCCCCTTCCCAGCTGCATGACTTAATACTTTTTGGCATTGAAACTCAGCTGCCAAACCCTAGACCTCTCCTCAGGTTTCCCCAGATCTCTTTTCATTTTCTGCACCTTTTCCTGGGTGTCCGCCTTGCTGCAAATGTTTGTGTCATCTGCAAAGAGACACACCTTTCCCTCCAGTTCTTCAGCAGTATCACATATGAAGACATTGAAGAGGACAAGATCCAGTTCAGATCCTGTGGTACCCCACAGGTTATTCTCCCATCCTGTGAGTGACTGCTGTTTACCACCACCTTCTGCTTCCTCTCCTTCAGGCAGTTTGGACATCCAGTTTGCCATCTTCCCTCCAGCCCCCAGGTTGCTACATTTCTTAATTATTCTCCTGTGGCATGGTGTCAAAGACCTTACTAAAGTCCAGATGGGCCACATCCACTGCCTTCCCCATGTCTACTTCCTTAGTCACCCAATTAAAAAAATCTAAGAGATTTGTTTGACATGACTTCCCCTGTGAAACCATGCTGCTGGTGGTCTTGCAGTTATGTACTTCTGGTGCTCCGTTTGTTTCTCCTTCCACAGGGTTTCCATTAATTTCCCCACCACTGATGTAAGACTGACTGGCCTATAATTGGTAGCCTCCTCCTTGCTGCCATTTGGAGCGGGACCACAGTGGCCCTCTTCCAGTTCTCTGGAAGGAACTACCCCTGTCTCCAATGAGTTGCTGACTAGTAATGCCAGAGGGGTGGCTAGCACTGTTCTCATTTCTTTTAGTACCCTTGGTTGGATCTATCTGGTCTCATGGCATTATTTTATTTTAGGGATTTCAATCCTCTTCGGACTCTCTCCTATGAAAATTGACTTGTATTCACTCCCCTCCCTCCCCCAGTGCATGCAGATGCATGCTGATCTGTGACCCACCCCCCACTGTGAAGGCTGAGTAGAAGTACTCATTTACAGTTTTAGTTTTTTCTTGGTCTTCTTTACACAGCCCTCTCCTGTTCTCCTTTTTTAAATTCTACAATCTTTATGCAATTTCAATAAGAAATACACAATCAATAAAAGAAACAAAGGGGATTTGGTACAATAATATGAATGCAATATAAAGGTCAATGAAACTTCAATAAAAATAAAATATCAAAACACAAAAAACACTCAAAACAAATAAAACCCAACCTTAATAAAATAATAATCACCCACCCTCCCTCTGAGACCTATGAAAACAAACATAAAAGTATAGTATATAAAAGGAACCCAAACACAAAAAAAATATCTTGTAACCATATATAACCATGAACTACTAATCAATAACAAGACCATCAGTAATAAAAGTATAATCCCAAGGTTATAAAAGAGTAGAAAGAAGACCAAAACTAAGGCTCCAGATCCAGATCAGATGAAATGAGTGCATCATAGAGCTTACCCCATTTCATGTTAAAGCCAGGCAAATTGTGTTCCATACTGGTTGACATTTTTTTTTCTATTCTAAGATTAAGTAAAAGTTCATGTCTCCATTCAGTAACTGATGGAATTTGATGATCTTTCCAGTGCTTTAAAATTACATTTTTAGCAGATAATGTATAATCCCCCAGTATACAAATCTTGGGTTTCATGTAATGTGTCATACCGGTTTTCATGCATAATTTACTCTTGATATTCAACCAAAAAGAACTAATCAGAGGGCACTCCCATAAAATATGGAGAACAGTACCTTCAGCTGTCCCACATGTGATACAATTTTCTGAAGATAAAAGACCAAATATATATAGCTTAACTGGGGTATAGTATGCATCATGTAAAATTTTTATTTGTATCAACCTTAAATTATCATTGGAGATAAATTTATATAAATCATTCCATATCATGGACAAATCTACCTCCTTGAAATTTGGGGAGAGCCGGCCAGTCGATGCAGTGGTTGGATTTCTGCTTGTGACGCCAGTGACCCAGGTTCAGGAGTGAGCTCGGGTCGCTTGCAGGCCAGCCGGGGGGGGGGAGGCAGCTTGAGCATCCCATGACTGCTCGTTGTCTTCACGGAGGGAAGGGGCTGTGACCCGTGTTGAAGCAACCACTGGTGGAGGCCCATGGTAGAGCAACACATCGGGGTCATTTGGGGTGGTGCGTGACAGACGTCGGCTCTTGCCTTGATGTCCAGACATCACGCACCTCAAGAAAAATCAGGGAAAATCACTTGCTGGCCACTGGATGATGGCTTTCTGTTCCCTGAGGGCCTCCAGTGCCTTCCCAGGGTATCCTTTTCCTCAGCAGCATCCCTGAGCCCTAGAAGTATGTGCTGGGGTCATGCCTCCCTCCTGGTGCCTTCCCCCTCGGAGGAGGGGGACCCACCCGGTGAAAGGATACACCGGGACATCCCGGGGGTCAGCTGCGATTTGAGGATCAGAGGAGGGCTGGGTAAAGGACAGAAGGGGCTGGGGTAGAGCCTGAAGGAGTGGTGGACCAGTGAGCACCAGGTGGAAAAATAGATTACACAAAAAAAAAATTAGGGGAGAACTGTCAATATTTGGAGACCAAAGATACTGAAGACGATTTGAACGATAGCAGGAATTGGTAAAGTTGAGACACTGAATATTTTTTTTTAATTCTTAGAAGGATATCTTCAACAAAACATTTGTTATTATTTAACCAAGCTAAGGGTCCATGATGTGATGCTAATACTTGTTTAAAAATGAATAACTTAGTAAAATATCCCTTACCGAGATTTTACTTATTTCTAATCTCCTCTAAGGGAAGAAAGTGTCCATTAGAAAGAAACATATTCACTGTTGTGCTTTTAGTGAACAGGAGCCAATGGTAAGGGATAAGCTTCTTATTATGTCTGAATTATTATAATTATTGAACAAGGGTTGGTTAATATCCTCTGCTAAAGACAGGCCTAGATGCTTACATAGCTGTTCATGAATTCTATATGAAACACCAATTATAGAATGTTTCAAAGCTGAAGGTAGATTTTTATATTTAATATATACTACTAAATTAGGAGAGACACTATGATTTCCCAGAAATATACACTCAATATTTAACCAAATAGGCTGATAGAGAGAGTCATCATTACTGGAACCAACCCACTGAAAATATTTGCTCAATAACTAGCTATAAAATATAGGGCAAAATCTGGGATTTTATAAGCTCCTTGTATTTTAGTAAGGGTCAGCTTATTACAAGCTATTCTAGGGGGTTTATTTTGCCAAATAAAGGTCATTAAAAAGGATTGTAACTTATTAAACCAAGAAAGAGGCAAAAGCAAACTTAGCATATTTAAAGGATAGAATATTCTTGGAAACGTATTCATTTAAATAATATTAATTCTACCTACAAGTGAAATGGGGATTTTATTCCATCTCTCTAAATCCTGCTTAATAGAATATAATAGTTTAATGAAATTTAGGGATCTCATGGATTTATCTTGAGGAAGATGTAAACCCAGATATTTGAATTGCTTAGGAAACCTAACAAATCCAAATTTGAGGCTATTGTCCCTAACAACTTTATTATTCAGAGGCATCACAACTGTTTTAGATGTACAGTATTTAACTTATATTTGGAGACTCTGCTAAAAGTTTTAATAGTCTTTCAAATAGCAGGAATAGAAACATCAGGATGCGAAATATGAAGCAAGATGTCATCTGCATAAGCAAATAATGTTAGACGGTGAGAATCAATCTTAGCACCCATGATAGTAGGATTATTTTTCAATGTAAAATAGGGAAGGTTCCAAATAGAAGTTAAAAAGAACTGGGGAAAAAGGGAAGCCTTGCCTCATACCCGAGAGTAAATATAGAGTTGAGGAAAAAAGACCATTGGCATAGATCTTAACAGAAGGGCATGAATATAAGATTTTTTAACCATCCAAAAAAGCTGGACAGAAAATCAAATTTTGATAATGTCTCTAATAAAAAAAAAAAAAACATTAACTCTATCAAAAGCTTTTTCTGCATCTAGGGAAACAAGGACTACAGGGTTACCTGAATTCCTAGACACACAGAAAATATGAGCAAGCTTCCTTATATGATCTGAAAGAGATCTACCTGACATGAACCCTACTTGCTCAATAGAAATTAAGTTTACCTAACAGGCCTTAATTCTCTGCACAAGGGTTTTAGGAAGGATTTTAATATCCCTCTTAATAAGAGAACTAGATCTGTAAATACTAAGTTGATCTTTAGGTTTATCAGGTTTAGATATTAAAATTATTAAAGCCTCTAATAGGGAATGATCTGTCACTCCATGCTCCAGAATATAAGCATAGAATTCCTTAAGAAGAAAGACTATGTCCTCCTCAAATGTTTTATAAAAGTTAGGAGTTAGCCCATCTGGCCAAGGAGACATCCAATTTGAGAGTTAGTTACATTGATAATTTTTTGGGTACTGATAAGGCAAACCAAATCAGAAGTCATCTTGGGAGATAGGGAAGGGCATTGGCATTTTTCAAGATATGTTTGGTAATCATTACTTGTTAAAGTCACATCGGAGGGTTTATATATTAGTTCAAAATATTGTTCAAACTCAGAAAAAATATCCCTTGGAAGAGTTAATACAGAGTTGTCCTTACTTGACTTTATAGCAGTAATGTATCTGTTAGCTTTCCCCTTCTCGAGCATCTGCACAAATAATTTACTAAGTTTTTCTCCTTGGTCTGTATATATAGCTCTAGTTTTTAACATTGTATAGTCTGCACTTTCCCTAGTTAAATCAAAATATTTATCTCTTAACTATCTTTCAAAGTTTGCGGACGACACCAAACTGGGGGGTAAAGTGAACAACCTTAATAATTCGGAAACATTAGTTGCTGTCTTAGGGAAAATATAACAGTGGGCAATTGAGAACGGAATGTTTTTCAATCATGAGAAATGTGTGGTTCTTCATTTTGGAAGAAACAACCCAATGTACGATTATTATCTTAATAATATTAAACTTAAAACATCAAGTTGTGAAAAAGACCTGGGGATATTGATAAATAATAAACTTACATCTAGGGGACACTGTTTAAAAACAGCTAAAATGACTAATGGTCTTTTAAAACAAATCAAAAGTACCTTTGTAACCCGTACTGAACAATGCATTATCCCCTTGTATAGGACTTTTATAAGACCTTATGTTGACTATGGCTCCCAGTTCTGGAACCCCTATCTTAAGGGAGACATATCTTGCCTAGAACACATTCAGAGAAGAGCAACTAAAATAGTTCCAACACTTAAACATCTTGACTATACTACAAGATTGAAACATACTGGTTTATATTCACTGGAAATTAGGAGACAAAGAGGTGATTTATTAATGATTTATAAAATATGTCAATCACCCACTCTTATGACCCAGTGTGGACTTGATTATTCAACTAGAAGGATAGTCCCTAGATTACATAAAAAAACAACTAGAAATAAAACCCTTTAATACTAACAAGAGCGAACATTTTTTCACCATATGAGCAGCAAGGCTGTGGAATACTTTGCCCAAAGAATTAATCACCAAATCTAGTTTTGATGCATTTAAATATAATTTGGATCTATGGATAAGGGAGAACCTATATTGAGTTATAATGTCCCACAAAATGTGGGGGACAATCTCTATGGGCCTCGGCCTTCTTTTGTCCCTAAAACCAAGTAATACCAAGTAATTAAATTATGTAGTTTAATCAGATCTTGTTCACTAGGATTATTAATACATTGAGCTTCCAACTTATTAATATTATCCAAGCACTGCATATTTTTTTTTGACATTGCATTTTACGCTTAGAGTCAAAATATATGAACAACCCACAAACAAAACATTTGAAAGATGACTATATGATATCCATCTTATCTAAAGAGTTGAGAGTGTATGGTGTAAAAGTATTAATTTCCTGTTCAATATAAGATATGACATAATTGTCTTTTAAAAGCTGATTATTCAGTCTCCAAATTGATGACTTCTCTTGTGGGGAAAGTCCTTACGTCAATAGTAACTTAACTAAAGAGTGGTCTGATATAACTCTAGGCATAGTAGTCTTTCATATTGTGCCTCCTCAACTGTACAAATTATTTGCGTGTTTGTTTGTCCCCTCATTGTCCCCTCCCTTGTTCCCCCAGGTCGCATCTGGAAATGAGTGGTTAGCCGCTCAGTATGCCTGCCTGGTTAAACTCTTAAATAAGTAAATAAATAATACTTGAGTCTGCAACATTTGAGATAAGTCTGTTAGTTATTAAACAATAATCAATTCTTGAAAAAGCTCTATGCACAGAAGAATAAAATTAATATTTCTTAGTTGATGGATATAAGGTTCTCCAGGGGTCTATTAAATTAAAACAGTCTAAACATTCCAACAACGCCCTCTGATCTGAGGCTAGTCTAGACTCAGAGGCAGATAATCTGTCAGACTGCAAGCCAAAGGGAAGATTCCAATCCTCACCTAGAATAATGTTAAAAGATGCATATGGGAGAGTAATTTTGATCGGTTCAGCCAATAATAAGGAAGTGTTAATATTAGGGCCATAAATGCTACCCATCAATACTTGGGAATTATTAACTGAATCCCCCAACAAGATAAATCTGCCATCAGGGTCAGAAATCATAACTGAATGGCTAAAGAGAACACCATGGTACATCAAAATTGCCACACATTTTTTATTTGTAGAATCCCCTACACCAAATACTTGAGAATAACCCAATTTACCCAAAGAATCAACTTTGTCAGTCAGAAGATGGGTTTCATGTAAAAATACAATCTGACCGTTCAAATGTTTTATGTGTTTTAGTATTTGAATCCTTTTAGATCTAGATCTAGCACCCATAATATTCCTGGTAGAAAAAAATTTAAAGAATTAAATATGTTATAAACTGACAGATTATATTAGGAAATATAGAATATTTGAAAGTAAAACCTAGGTCCAAGGAAAAGTATAGGGGCTGGATTTTCAAACGTCTGATAATGCCACAAGCCTCTGGTGTGCCACAAATATGGTGCACAGGGCTTGCATCATTCACTGGCAAGAAATCATGATTTTCCATCTCTTGTGCCCGGCGCTGCACCTTAGATGACAATGTTGTGTTCTAGTGTACACCACCCTTAAGGGACAAAGTATCGGTGCTTGTGCCAGATATGTGGTGCAAGTTGCCAGAAAGCAGAGAAACTGTCACAACTGCACCCGATATTGGAAGATCAGGCACAGTCGTGGCACAAGAGTTTGACACACTGCTGCTTTTGAAGTCCCGTGGCACAGGACAAGATGCAAGACCTGCGCCACCATTCAAAAATCCTGCCCCAGGTGTCCAATAAATCTCCCAACCCCTTTAATTGCAAAAAAAAAAAAACAATAATTATACCCTAAAATAACCCCACCAATGACTAAATCCATAAACCATCACTCCCGGTCCTAAGAACTGAACACCAACCAAAATCATCTAACACTGATGCTCATATCTCAGCTCACCTGCTGCCAGAATCACTGAAAAAATAAATTGTTATAAATAAAACACTCAAACATTTACGAGTAGAATGCCCACAAAAACAAATTAAGAATAATATTGCACCAGAACCCACACTCATTTATTACATCTATCAGTGCATAATAGATGAGGTTAACTAAAATGTCTAGTCTAGCAATGCTATACCGAAATGTAAGACCTAGACCAATATCATAGCTGAGAAGAACCTAATACCAGAAATAGCAAACTTCTCAGCCCCATATACTAACAGCTTCATCATCCTTAAGTAGTAATATAAAATTATTTTAGAGTAATATCAAGCTTTTATGTTAAAGTAATTCAAAGGAAAATAAAAAGAGCCAACTCTTGGGCATAGCAAATGAAACGAAACCTACAGATACTACATTCTAAATGTTCAACTAGTAAATAAATGAATTAGAAATTAGCATAATGTATGACCCCACCAATCGAATTACAGTTAATTGTTAATTCAAAAGAAGCCTATCTAATCTTCTAAATTATATTAAGACCCATTGATAACTGATATATGGATCAAATATCAAAACCATCCTATTAATGTAACTACAACAAATACTGAAGCAGTGAACACTAAAAACGAGGTCTAAGGAATAAATGTGGAGACTTGCCAAATAAAACCAGAATAAAGGGATCCAAATTGTTTCCTTCATAAGTATTTAAATCAAAGTTAAGATCCACTAAGGAAAGGGGTGTTAGCCTTAAATATTTCAGCCTAAAGCCCCGAGCAACCAAACTGAAAGAGAACAATTTTATTAATAAATATTACAGGACATGAGTACAAACAAATCAGTCAATGCTGCAAAGTTCACCCCCCCCCATTAATCGTTGTAATCGTTGTATCAAGGAGTAGTCCCATTTAAATGGAAACTCAAACAAATATTAAAATACCCAAATGCTACATAATGAGATGTTGGGTCTATGTGATAATGGCTAACGCTTAAAGGCAATCGCCATTATTGCTCAGAGTGCTGAACACATTTTTGGCACTCTGACAACCCTGGCACACCAGCACAATGGCACCAGGACATATTTTTACTACTTTCCGTGGAAGGGGGCTGAACTGCCCCTCCACACACCCCTACTTAAGGATTCTCAACTCCAGGGGGGTGCATGTCGGGGGGGTGAAAGTAGTAAAAATTAAAAAGTTCGGGCCAGGACCAATAAAAATCGTACCAGTGCCTAAACCCGAACCCAGTACCTCAGCCACCCCAGCCATTGCTCAATCCCCAATGCCATGCTTCAGCTTGACCGACGACCACAGCACCACCCCCTACAGCCTGTCCACCCCCCAGCCCACACTCACCATGCTCACTCCCACCCCCCTACATGTACGTATAGTGATATCCTGTCACCTGGTTCGCCCACCCCCTCATCTGGTCACCCTAGCTGTCGGTCGCCGTGAGTGGATTGTGCGAGGAAGGTGTCACTGTAATGGATGATGCCCTTCCTCATGCACCCATTTCATGGATTACCTGAGATGTTACAGTTTCTGCACAACATTGATCCCAATGAAAATATTATTATTATGGGGGATTTTAATATGCCAACTATTGACTGAGAAGTATGGAAGGGTAATTCAAAACTTGAAAGGGATTTCTTTCTTGGCCTGGACAATTTAGGATTGAAGCAGTACGTGTGGTCACCCACACGTGAATTGAGGATTCTTGATCTTGTGTTAAGCAATCTGGGAGACCTCATTACAAGTTGTTCTGTAGCACCACCACAAGTGATCATATGAAAGTCACTTTTCTCATACTAACTGAAGTTCAGAAAGCACAGGGACTTACAAAAGTGAAATGTTTTACCAAAGCAAACTTTCAGGCTATGCATTGGGAGTTGGTAAAGTGGGATGGGAACCTTGAACTCAGTAAACTAACCCTTGAGGAAATATGGCAAAGATTAGCAATAAAAATAAATGGGCTGGAAACTAGTTATATCCCAGTAAGAAATAAAAACATTAAAACCAGGAACAGGAAACCGTGGACTACTAACACTATCATATAAATGTTAAAAAAGAGGAGCGTGGCATATATATTAGCTAAAGGATCTCGTAATGAGACCAACTGGTTACAATATAAGGTGCTAGCCAGAGAGATTAAGACAAGAATTAGGAAGGCAAAGGTTGATTATGAGGTAGCACTTGCCACAAGAACTAAAGACAATTATAAGGCCTTCTACAAATATGTGAACACTACGAGAAGTAATAAAGGGCAGGTGGGACCACTAGTGGACTTGAAAGGGTACTTGGTTACAGATGATACAGAAATGGCCAACATGCTCAATGAATATTTTGGTTCTGTTTTTGGTGAAAAAAAGGTAAGTGGCCTTGCCAATTCTAGTCATAAGAGATCAGGCATTCAGGATATACAACTGGACATCAATGACATAAGAGACAGACTTCAGAAGATTAAATCAAATAAATCACAGAGGCCTGTTGAACTACACCCCAGAATTATAAAGAAATTGGCAAATGAACTGGCAGGGCCTGATACCATGATTTTTGAAATATCCCTGGCCATGGAGGCAGTGGTATCTTCTTGGAGGGATGCTGTTATAACACCAATTTATAAAAAAAAGATATAGGAAGGATAGTAAGAACTACAGACCAATGAGTTTGATGTCAGTGCTGGGGAAAATATTGGAGGGAGTCATCAAGGATTATATTAAGATTTTTCTTATAAATAGTAACTTGGTGGATAAAACATAGCACAGGTTTACAGAAGGCAGATCTACTCAGACCAATATGCTTGAATTCTATAACAAAGTCAGTAGGGCACTGGATGAGAGTAAGGCAGAGGACTTGGTCTTTTTAGACTTGAGCAAGGCCTTTGATAAGGTCCCTCATGACCAACTATTGCAGATTTTACACAACACAGGTATGAATAGCACTTTGGTAGCATGGGTTAAATTATGGCTATCTAAAAGGAGACAGCGCGTTGGCACAAGTGGGTATATATCTATTTGGAGTGATGTTACTAGTGGGGTACCACAGGGATCAGTTTTGACTCCCTGTTTATTCAAAATATATGTAACATCTGTGCCTGTGACAAATAGATAATGGCTTATCATGTTTGCTGATGATATAAAAGTGGGGAGGGTGGTTGAGAATGCAGTTGATGCAGCCCAGTTTCAAGAAGCACTAACTAAAGTCGAGAAGTGGAACAGTGATAAACTGGAACTGAGCATTGAGAAATGTGCAGTTATGCATCTAGGGAGAAGCAACACGTGCTTTAAATACACATTAGCAGGCAAAGAAGACCTTGAAGTAACAAAGGAAGAGAAGGATCTGAGCCAACAAATAACAGATTAGAGACTAGAAATCATTGTCATACCATAACTAAAAGGGCAAACTCCATATTGGGAAATATAAGGAGAAATATAAAGAGTAGAGATAGGAATCTGCTGTTGCTTTTGTAGTTGTCCCTGGTGAGGCCAGTTTTGGCGTACTGAGCCCAGTTTTGGTACTCCTGCAAAAGAACTGAGGTTAAGGCATTGGAGAGGGTGCAGCATAGAGTGACCAAGATGATTAACAAACACAATAAAACATTTGAGCTATGAGGAACGATTAGATGAACTCGGGCTGTACACTCTGGAGTATCATCATTTAAGGGGTGATCAATGTTTGGTAAACAAAGCTTTTACTAGTACAGATTTATGGGATTTTTGGGAATTGAGGACAAGAGAAAACAGGTACAATACAAGGGCACATATATTACAGTTACAGGGAGAAACTGCTAACACAAAGAGGAGGGCATCATGATTCAGTCAGAGGGTGATCAGCCTATGGAATTCTTTGCCATGCAAGGTGGTTGGTAGTGGGACCTTGAAGATTTAAAAAAAATATATATTAGATGACTACTGCAACAGAAAGATGATCAGGAGTTATTGCTATTAGTTGGCAAGCTGTTACAGACATTTGCCTGCTCGTCTCGAATTTCCCTATGATACCTATAATACCCCTTAATTCACCACTTCCACCTGACAGTCTATAAAGTAGGGGTTTCAAACTTCAACTGCAGCATCGCAAATTGAAGAAAAAACGTTCTTTGAAATTTTATCCAGCATACCTTCTTAAGCTTCTTTATATCAAAGTAAAGGGATCCAGAGTGAATATCGGACATGAACATAGTCATATCAGTCTCTGCTGCAGAATTTACCTCTCCAACATACGTTGAACCAAGGAATAGTTCCATATAAAGGGTGGGAAAAACATTTTTCAAGTACTCCTTCATCACTGCTATACAATGAACAATCTGAAAACAGTGTCTCACAGCCAGCTTGAAGACATGGTGTCAAACATCAACTGTAGCATCACAATTAAAGAAATACCATTCTTAAGTTTAGTCTGGCACACTTTCTGAAGCCTCTTCCCATCTTAAAGGGATCTAATCCAATTCCTTTCTGAATATTAAAATCCAAATTAATATCAACTGAAGGAAAGGGTGTTAGTCATCAATATTTCAGCCTGTACGCTGGGACAACAAAGCTGAAAGCAAAAAAAAATTATGTTTAGTAATACCTTGTACAGGACATGAACACATTCAATCAGTCCTTGCTGCAGAGTTCACCCCTTCAATATTTGTTGTTTCAAGAAGTAGTCACGTAATAATGAAAACACCAGTGACTATTCAAATGTCTCTTCATCAGGTCTTTTATAATGTATAGACTATAAACAGTCACCATAGTCAGCTGGAAGGCTGGAGTTTCAATCACCAACTGCAGCATCCCAAATCAAAGAAATACCACTCTTAAAAATCTAATTCAACACCCTTTCTCAAGCTTGTTCACATCATTCTTGGTCCACTATATAAAGGAAGCACTATCATCAACCCAGAATAATCAAGGGAGCTGCCATTTATTAGGTTGGGATAGAGATATTTTGTAATATAAATATAAGTCAAAATATAGAAGCATTACGAAGAAAAATGAGACTGAAACCATCCCTTATGCTTATGTCCCATACATTCAGTCCACAAAATCTCATTTGGTAATAAATAAATCTGGGAAAATTGCAGGCAAGTCCTTTTTAGCTCTTTCTATAGAATCAAATGAGTGCCAGTTTTTTTAAGGACTAATTTAGCTGGGTATTGCATTTTGAATTTAATACCTGCTGCAATTATTTTTCTAACTATAGGGGCAAAATCTTGTCTATGTGCCCAAACCGGTTGAGGGAGATCTTGCAACACTCTAATTCTTTTACCTGCCCAGCTCAAGTTTTGAGACAATTTTGCTCTAGAAAGAACATTTTGGTGGTCCAAGTAGTTTAAACATTTCATGATGAAAGGTCTAGGTCTCTCTCCATCAGAAGGAATCGATTTTAAGGTTCTATGGCCACTTGCTATAAGTTTATCCATTAGGCAATGGGCCATCAATATTTTCACACAAAATGTGTGCAAAATGCACTGGGTTGGAACCCTCCGACTTTTCAGGCAGTCCAAAAACAATAATGTTATTACAGCGGCTCCTTCCAAGTCATCTTGGAATGGTGACTTGCGTCTGCTGACAGTCTCACAGGTATGATGGATTCGCTTCAAAGTGATTTGTTACAAATTCAAAAATGGTTCAGTAAATCTGGTCTTCTTTTGAATGCTAAAAAAACACAAACTATGTTGTTTTCGATTGGTTCATATAGAGGAAAAGAGCCCAAACCACAATTACATTTACAAGATGGTACAAAGATTGAAAATGTATTAACATACAGATACTTGGGGTTTCAAGTAGATGTTAGAATGACATATGTAAATCATATATCAGTTCAGGTAAAGAAAGTGAATAAAAGATTAGGGGCCCTTAGAAGAGTTGCAGGAGCTTTACCTTTGGTAGCAAAGGAGCGATTGGCAAAACAGATGCTGTTACCCATATTGGAGTATGGTTCTATAATTTACATGAATTCCACTAAAACTGCTTTAAATTTGGTTAATCAAATATATTATAGGATAGGTAAATTTGCTTCCGGAAGTATTAAAAATGAGCATCATTGTATAATTTATAATAAGTTAAATTGGCTTCAACCTGAAGCAAAAAGAAACTATCTCTGGCTTACTATACAGTATGTCATAAGATAATTCACAAAAAGTATAACCATCCTTTGTATAAGCAATGAAAAAGAAAGATAAATAATGAATCATATATAAAGACTAGGAATTCATTAAGCAATATCCCAATGTATAGAAGCTTTAATAGACTAGGGGACAGTATGCTCCAGAATAGAGTAGCATTAAGTTGGAATGGTTTGACTGAATCACAGAAAACAAATTTAGATTGTTTTAAATTAAAAAATGAATTGTTTAATAGTTTGTATTTTATATGTATTTGTTTTAAATAATGTAGGTAAGTAGAGTGTGATTATGTTTGTTTGTATTAGTTATGTTAAATGTCAATTGTTAATTGGTAATTGTATTAGAATCTACATGCAGGACTTTGTTGTAAACGGGACTTTGTCCTAACAAATAAATTTCCTGTGAAAAAATAAACTTTTAATCAATCAATCAATCAATCTAACTTCCACTCCAGTTTGGAAATTTTGAGACTAAAGCTGGAAGCTCTGGATCCATTTTCACACCCCAGTCCTCAACCGAAGACACCCTTGCTTCCACTTGAGTCATTCTTCTGGTAAGCTCCCCCAATTTTGTTCTGATTACTTTAGTTTCACGTAATAATGTTTCTCTTGCTTCTTTCAAAGGTGTAACTTCCAACAATAATTTTCTCCCATCAGTATTGAAGCACCAACGTTTGCTACATCCATCTTTATTGAGGCCTGTTCAGCCCACTTTGCCCCAGATGATCACTCTGGAGTCAGAGGCAGAGTGTGTCTCACTGGTGGAGCCGTCATTTCAGCATCCATTTTAATAAAAATTCAGCCTTAGAGCTCCTAGGTGTTCCAACATAATTAACTATCTTCACTTGATATTTAAGTTTTGTTCAGGTTTTAAGTAAAAAAAGGTAATACACAAGCATGCACAAGCATATATAAATAGATAAACAACAACCAATGTTTGTTTTAGTGAATTACAGCTTCTTTAGTAAGAGTTTTGGTTGTTGACTGTAGAAAAACTGTATTGAGTAATTTGTTTAAAATATCATTGAAAACATGCTGGACTCCTCAACTCTACTGGCTTCCTTTGACCAGGGCATACTCAACCAGCAAGGATGTGAACACATTTTTTAACCAGTCTGATGCAGAGGGAGCATCTGCATCCATTCCCTCCCCATGTTTCTCTTTCCACATAGTGTTGTGCCACGATGATCACCAGGATAGCCACCCACTGGTGGCTTTAGAACCTTCATGTTGAAGATCAATGGCAATCTTTCATTTTGTTTAGTTTTTATTTTTATACTGGAGAGCAAGATGAGCTACATAGACCTTTTTCACAAGAAAACACTTATACAAAAATGTACAGGGTACAGAGCAGACAACATTACAATAAATAGGGGGTATGGTAATAAAATGAACAAGTAGATGAAAGGTACATGGCCAAAATCTAAAGGTACAGGGCAGGCAACAACACAGCGAATATAGGTAGAATAAACAAGTTCTGGCCAGAGCCTACATGGCTGTTTGCCATGCTCACTGAGCTCATGGTGAAACAGTCCACTGTGCTCAAGATGGCCACAGTGCAGTTGTGCATGCGCAACTACTCCCAAAGTAGTGCACCAGTGGGGGGGGCAGGGAGTGAGCAGACTGTTTTGGATTTGTGGAATGATCGTACTGCAACTTCAGAACAGTTCTTCGGTGTCCAACTGGTGGCTCGTTTTTAGAGCTACCACAAGATGGCTGCAGGCTCCTCCCACTGCAGCCGTAAAAATAAAATTAATATGTGGATAAGATGCTCTTTTAGGTACAGAGAAACAGTTGCAGGGTGAATTGTCTGACATGCTGGTGAAGCCTGGAGCTGAAAGAATGAATGCTATCAATATAAGTGGGGCGGGTGGGTACGTGGTCATAAGGGCTATTGGCTCTGTAGGTCAGTGCCCTCTGTCCAGAGGTGGTTTTCCTGAATGGGAGTGTGAAGGTAAATCTGGAGTGAAAACAAGTCCACTGCAAGTTGGACGAGTGTTGGAAGAGTTCAGAAATGCATGATGGGGCTTTTCCAAATGCCACCTTGTGGAGGAATACAGCTGACCTATGGGGCAGGTGATCCTCCAAGGAAGGGCAGCAGACAATGGAATACAGATGGCAGTGTTGGGTGCTAAATGACAGACCTGCAGGAAAGCTGCATACACTGTTGTAGACAGTGTGTACCCTGTAGAGGATCCTGGCGGTGGTGTCAGCATATACCAGGGAGCCATAGTCAATTAGAGGGAACGGGAGGCTATGGACAAGCATCCTCTTAGTTTCCAGGAAGAGGAACCTTTTTTTTGGTACAGAAAACTAAGTCTCATGAGAACAGATTTTACTAGGTGGTTTACATGGGAGTCAAAATTTAGGGAGCTGTCCAGGTACAAACCCAAATATTAAGACTGAGTGATGTGCTTCACCTCAGTGCCGTCCAAGTCAAAAAGTTGGAGAGGGGCACTGGTCATTTTTATTTGTGCACCCTGGAGAAAAGCATAGATTTTGTTTTGGTGTTGAGAACTAGCCTATGCCTTAGTAACCAGTCGCGGCATAGGTTAAAGTCCTGCTGAATTACATTGTTCAGGAATGCCAGGTCCTTGCCCATACTGAAGAAGACAGCATCATCAGCACAGAGTATGATTTTTGTTGATGGGCAGACATTAAAACCATAGAAAAATGTACAGGGCCAAGAACAGAGCACTGGGGAACCCCACAGCAGATTTGACAGAAGCCTGAGAGAGATGTCAATGACTGTCCTGAAGACATGGTCAGACAGATATTTTTTGTACCAGTAGGTACCTTCTGGAGAAACACTGAGGGAAGAAAGGGTCTGGATCAATCAAGGTTGAAGTCTTTGGTGAGGTCCACGAACACAGTGGCTATGATATTACCTGAGTCAACTGCTTGGTGTCTTTAAACATCATCAAGGCAGTCTCTGTGCTCTTTTGAGGGCAGAAGCCATGTTGGGCATGGGAGAAAGGCCATATTGCCAATGTGCTCAGTAGTCTAGTTACAGATAATCCTTTCAAAGATTTTAGAAAGGGGAGCCAGAAAGGAAATAGGGTGGTAGATGAAGGTGAGAGGTTTTGGATCAGACTTGCAGATGGGAATGATGGTGGCCAGCTTCCACACTTCTGGGTAGGTACCTGTGCTTAGGGAATGGTTGAAGATTTTGGAGATGGGATAATTCAGAGCCTTTACTATGTGGTAGTTGAGCCCATTGGGACCTAGCACAGGTTTGGGGTTGGAGCAGCTCAAGTATTTGGCCGCCTGCAATTTGGGATAGGGGTTACTGGTCGAGGAACCAGGCAATTGCTGAGGAGCAGCAGAGCCTGCTTAGAACTTTCTGTATTTAACAAGGTCCCCAAAGAAGTCATTGAACGGGGTAGCTATGGCTTGTGGGTCACAATTAACCCCTTCTTTGCCTTCTATAGCCCTGGATTAGTTGGACTTGGATCTCCCTATAAGTTGCTGATATTGGACCACAGTTTTTTATTTCTAGTTTCCATGGTTAGAGGACAAGCCAAGTTTTATGTGGTTAATTTTGGCTTTCTGCACTACTGACTTAAGAGCTGTTGTGGACAGTCTTGTATTCCTGCAGAAGGGCGGGATCCCTGTTTTTTTTTTAAATTGAGCCCATTTTGTTTCTTTGGAAAGCCTAAGGAGTTCCTTGGAGATGTAGCCCTGTTTGTTACCCTGTATTTAAAGTATTTTCTGAGGGCAGAATCAATCGAAGATGCTAGTGAAAACATGATAAAAGTTTTTGTAAGCAGTGTCTATGTCCAGAATGTTGTCAAGCCAAGACCAGTCATTGGAATATAATAGCAGAGTTAAGAATGACCAAGTTTAAGTTGATAAGCCATCTGGAAAAGCTGTAATATAGTCAGGCCCATGATAGTTTAATGGACAGCTCATGGAAAACTAGGCTATGTTCACTAATGGAGTCAGGGAGTGCTCCAGATTTGCAGATATCTCATTTGCCTTCTTCTTTTAAAAGGCCCAGACAGACGTGCTTCCTTACTGATTGCATGGTTAAAACATATGTAAAGCATCCTTGACCTGCATGTCCTTACCTTTTCTCTTCCTATTAGGATGACTGTTGAGCTGTCATTTAGCAAACAGATGTTCTTATTTAGGCTAATCCACCCAGCCTGACTCTTTGAAATGCCAAAATCCTTGGCAACTTTAGAAAGCTAAGTGCCAGGCTGCTGTGATGCTGCAATCACTTTAATTTTGTCAGAAAGAGGGAGATCAAAGTCTTGATTCTCAAAGCCCTGAGAGTAATGCAAGGTGCCTGTGCCAACATAAATGGCGCAAGTGGCACCTTGCATCAAAAACTAACCCCTGAGCTATTCCCCAAAGCAGCCTGTGTCAACTGCAGGCTGCCTGCCCCAAACGGGACTTGCACTGCCCATGCACCCAGAAATGGGCTGCGACATGGCACTAGGGGGCATGTGACAGACGCAAGCTGCCACATCCCCATAAAAGGGATTCTCAGTACTCCCCAGAGGGAGAGATTCTAAATACCCTTACACCAGCCAGGGCTGGCCTAAGGGTACTTAGAAAAATCCCCTCTAGGAGAGTTGACTGGTGTGCCACAAAGTGCCCCACCCCGACATGCCAGTAACAGCACAACAGCAATAAAACCATGTTCTGGTGGTATAGCAATCCCCCTGCCCCAGTCCCTGATGTTAGCCGTTATATTATCCATTTGTAAAGCCACTTTCATTGGTGGTCTAGTGT
Source organism: Neoceratodus forsteri (assembly GCA_016271365.2). Lineage (NCBI taxonomy): Eukaryota > Metazoa > Chordata > Ceratodontiformes > Ceratodontidae > Neoceratodus > Neoceratodus forsteri. The sequence continues at coordinate 1,238,406,554 of CM028130.1, forward strand.
GCCCCTGTTCCTGATCCCCATGTCCTAAATATAAATCTATACCTTTGTGCTGTAGTACATCCCCCCAGCCCTGATCACCCATCATGTTTATTCAAAATACACTGGTTGTCAGTTCCAACCCCCAGACCCAATCGCCTGTCATGTTTATTACAAATACCCTGGTATGCTACCCCCCCCAAACCTTGATAGAAACATAAAAACATAGACTTTGATGGCAGATAAGGACCACTTGACCCACCCAGTCTGCCCATTTCCCTTCCTATTGGATAAGCTGCAGATTCTAGTTAACCAACAGCCTACTTTCTGCAACCCCCCACTACAATTGCCTTATGTCTGTCCCATGCATGTTTGAATTCCCCCACTGTTTTAGACCCAACAACCTCCCAGGAAGGCTGTTCCATGCATCCACTACTCTCTCCGGTGAAAAAATTTCCTCACATTACCCCTGAGCCATCCCCCTCTATCTTTAAATTATGCCCCTTGTTCTTGCACATCTCTTTTTCTGAAAGATGCTACCCTCCTGGACTTTGTTGATTCCCTTGAGGTACTTGAAAGTTTCTATCATGTCCCCTGTCCCTCTTTTCATCAAGGGTATACATATTAAGCTCTCTCAGTCTCTCTTTATATGGTTTCTGATGCAGACCCTGCACCATTTTAGTTGCCCTCCTCTGCACTGCTTCCATCCTGTCTATGTCCTTGCATAGAAGGGGTCTCCAAAACTGCACACAGTATTCCAGATGGGGTCTCACCAACTGTCAACACAGAGGGATAACCACTTCCCTTTTTATGTTGCTTGCACGCATGTGCAAGAAACATAGTGCCATCATCGGAGATTTCGGAGGTGTGTCACCTCCTCCTCCAATTCAGTCAGTGAGCTGGCAGGCATGGCCCCTGTAAGCCAATGCATTTTGGAGCTGTCTATGACACGCTCCAAAATGAAGTGGCATACAGTTGAAAGGGAACTACGCTTCAGTGAGCACCGATAAGAAGTGTAGCTCCCCCACATCTGAGCGTCGCCCCTTGCATACATTGTAGCCGATGGGTGCCCAATCCCGCCGGCTGAGCTGTATCGCCCCAGTGGTTGGTGCGCCACACAGGAGCCCACCCCAGCATGGCAATCAGTCCTTTGGCCCAGGGGTGCCCAATCCCGTCGGCTGAACAGCCCCGTTCCTGTGCCACGCTGGGGCCCACCCCAGCATGGCAAGCGGTCCCTAGCGTCTTTTTTTTTTAAACCTGTAAAACAAAAAGCGGTACTGCGGTCGCCCCACAACCCGCACCCACCCGCACTGTTGACCGCCTCCCTACACCCCCTCACCCCATACTTACCTCCGGACTCCAGCGGACGATCTTCGGTGGACCGGGAACACGTCTGCACTCTTCAAAGCCGACCGCGAACTGAGGAAATGCGGTAAGCTGTATAATGGGCTAGAGGGGGTTCAACTTTATTGCATATCTCAGGCATTTTGGAATTTTTGCGCAAATTTTCAACATGGGGTTTTAGGACAACTTCTCATGAATGATGTCACTGTCATGGTGTTATTTGGGCCCAAAAGGTGATTTAGTTCGCGGTGACTGTGAAATCACCCTTCGGGCCTGAATACTGCCATGACAGTGACATCATTCATGAGAAGGGGTCCCAAAAACCCCATGTTGAAAATTTGGTCCAAAAATTCCAAAAAATGACTGTTTTACGAGCGTGCGTTGCGCAGTTCCTATGCAGGCTTGTAAGTTCGCGAAATTTCAATATTTTTCACTCCAGATTTTCAACCAACATTGCCATTTTACCACACCTTCTTATGAGTAGTACAGCTGTCATTTTTCACATCTCACCCAAAATGTGTTTCCGCCGTTGTAGCGCAGAATGGCGCAGTCGGTGTGCAAAATCAATGTACGGGACAAATTAAGCAAATCACAGTGACACTGTTCATGAGCAGAGGTCTTAAAATGGCTATGTTGAAAATTTGGTGAAAGAATTCCTAAAAATGACTGTTTTACGAGTGTGCGTTGCACAGTTCCCATGCATGCTCGTAGGTTTGCGAATTTTCAATATTTCCACTCCAGATTTTCAACATTGCCATTTTACCACACCTCCTTATGAGCAGTACAGCTGTCATTTTTCACATCCTGACCAAAACGTGTTTCCACCCATGTAGCGCACAATGGCGCAGTCGGTGTGCAAACTCAATGCATGGGACACGTTAACAAAATCACACTGACACTGTTCATGAGCAGAGGTCTTAAAATGGCTATGTTGAACATTTCATGAAAAATTTCCTAACAATGACTGTTTTACGAGCGTGTGTTGCGCAGTTCCTACGCACGCTTGTAAGTTCGCAAATTTTCAATATTTGCACTCCAATGACTTCCAAATACCTAAACAGCACAGAGAAGCAAGCAACATTCAGCATTGACAAATGCTTGTTCTACTTGTGATGCCCCGTCCTATGCATCCCAGTATCCCCCTGGCTCTCCTTACTGACTTCTCACATTGCTTACCCACCTTTAGGTCATCTGATATGACTACCCCCAAGTCCCTTTCCATTTTTGTTGTTGTTAGTACCTCCCCTGCTACTGTGTACTCTTCTCCTGGGTTTTTGTTTTCCAGGTGCATTACTTTGCACTTCTTTGCATTGAATCTAAGTTGCCATATGTCTGACCATTCCTCCAACCTTGCCAAGTCCTTCTTGTGTATCAACTCTGTTACAGATCTTTGTGTCATCTGCAAAGAGGCATACCTTTCCTCCAGACCCTCTGCAATGTCATCTATAAAGATGTTAAAGAGGACTGGACCCAGTACTGAGCCCTGAGGTACTCCACTAGTAACCCCCCTTTCTTCAGAATGTGTTCCATTCACTATTACCTTCTGTGTCCTGTTGTGTAGCCAGTTTGTTACCCAGGCTACCACCCTGGAACCCACTCCCAGGCTGGCTAACTTGATTATTAGTCTTCAGCGGATTGTGTCAAATGCCTTGCTAAAGTCTAGGTAGACCATATCCACAGCCCCTCCTGGTCTATTACTTTGGTCACCCAGTCAAAGAAGTCAATTAGATTCATCTGACATGACCTTCCTGCTGTAAATCCATGCTGCTTTGGGTCCTGTGCCCCGTTGGCCTCTAGGTACTCAACAATTCTTTCTTTCAGAAGTGATTCCATCATTTTCCCTACCACTGAGGTCAAACTTACAGGTCTGTAGTTTCCTGCTTCTGCCTTGCTCCCACTTTTGTGAAGGGGAATCACATCTGCCCTCCTCCAGTCCTCAAGTACCACCCCATCCTGCCATGAATTGTTAAAAAGTGTGGTCAGTGGTGTCACTAGGTCCTCCCTTAGTTCTTTTAGGATTCTGGGGTGAATCCCGTCAGGCCCCATTGCTTTATCCACCTTGTGTTTTAGGAGTTCTTTCAGGATTCTTTCTTCTGTAAATGGACTGGTGTCAACCCCCTACCCGGAGTGCTTCTATTGTCTGGTTTAGGTAACTCCTCCTCATCTTCTTTTGTGAATACTGAGCAAAAGTATTCATTCAGTATCTCTGCCTTTTCACTGTCTCCCTCTTCCCACCTCCCCTTTCCTTTATTAATCTTCACTATTCCTCCCTTAACCTTTCTATGCTCCCTAATGTACCTATAGAAGTTTTATCCCCCTTTTTAACTGAGTTGGCTATTTTTTCCTCAGTTTGGGCCTATCCTCTGTTAAGTGACAATCCCATATACCTGGTGGTCTAGTGGACCCCCCACCCTGCAGTGCCCGACCAGACTACTCCCCGTCATCCCAAAACAGAGCTGGTGATTGGCACAGCCCACTGCTCACCACCACAGCCAACTGCCGACTGAGCTCTGAATGAGCATGTACTGTATATAGTATGTGCTCAGTGAATGACAGCAGCTGAGAGGTGGGCTCTGCCAGTTGCCAGCTCTGTTAGGGGATGGGAGGGAGTGGGGTGGTTGGGCACTGCAACGTGGGGGTGAGGCGGGGGTCCAATAGACCACCAGGTATTTCATTAATGTCATTTTACTTTTCCTTTCTAGTTCTTTACCTGGCACAGAATGACTGCGAACTGTGGATCCCCCAGCAATTTGCCATGGAAATTTAAAAAGAGAGTAATCACTGTCCTGGCCCACTGCTACAAGAACTTCAAAGTAAAATAATTAATGATAACGAATGATGTAAACTGTATAAGTTGCTTCACAGAATTGATATATCTTAACACATCAATTTAAGTAAACCCAATATGGAGCATGAAATGTTAAAAAAATGAGTGGTAGATATGTACAGTAGAAAACTTAGCAATAATTCTAAAACTATAGTTTAAAACATGAAATACAGAAAATAGCGCTAATATGTGCTAACATAATGACAATTAGTTTGTTTTGTATTCATTTTTGTTTCTATTTTATTTCATTTGGTCAGAGGTTCTAGTCCTCCCAAAGCCACATGTTGGCAAAATGTAGCTTCCTGTTAAAGCAGATAGGAGGAACCCACGAGTAAACAAGGGATATTTAAGGGAGGACTGTCTAAACATGCCCCACTCCTGAGGAAGACCACACGCTGCTCGAAGCACTGGGGAAAGCTGGGTAGGAGTAGTATATTCCACATCTGAGAGGCTGGCAACCTGTGATGAAATTTAGGACCTGGAAACCTGGTAAGGCATAATACTGGTGGGGACTTGTTAAGAAGGGGAGCTATGCTTTCTACAAAAAGTTTCATATTTTTTTCCCTTATTGGCATTAAGCAGAGAATTGCAGGATTCCATTAAAAGTGTAGTAATTTTATAACCAGAGGGAGTGAGATACAACTGAATTTGCTTGATTGCTGAGGTTGAGACCTAGGATTTGGAAGGATATTTTTGCAACATTTTAAAAGTGTCCTGCATCAGTGGCGGAGCCAGAGGGGGTGCTGGGGGGGGTGATTGCCCCTCCTGGCTGCCCCAGTGAGAGTAGTGGCACCCTGCCACCATCTTTATTCACTGTTCAGTGCCCATTGTGGAGCCTGTCATTGACTGAATGGCCCTCCCTGGCTCCCAAATGATCCCAAATCTGGCTCCGCGACTCCTGCTGGCTGAGAAGTTAAGTTTTTATCCCTGGTTTCACTGAAAGGTTTTGTGTATTGGAATCAGACATAGCAGAGTGCCTATATTGAAAGGCCTGCTTACATCACAGGTGTCACTAGTCAATCAATTGGCTCTGGGTGGGGTTTCATCACTGTGCTGTCTTAGGCATCCTTCACAGTTAGAAGCCAGTCAGAATGACTTTGATTTGTCTGTTGGAAGCTGAGAACCTTGCTACACTGCAAAGAACAAACTATAACTCCATTTAGGACCTGGAAACCAGGTAAGGCATAATACTGGTGGGGACTTGTTAAGAAGGGGAGCTACGCTTTCTACAAAAAGTTTCATTTTTTTTTTCCCTTATTGGCATTAAGCAGAGAATTGCAGGATTCCATTAAAAGTGTAGTAATTTTATAACCAGAGGGAGTGATACAACTGAATTTGCTTGATTGCTGAGGTTGAAACCTAGGATTTGGAAGGATATTTTTGCAACATTTTAAAAGTGTCCTGCTGGCTGAGGAGTGAGTTCATTTTTATCCCCGGACTCAGTAGAGTGGTTTGTGTAGGAGCTGTGGTCTAGTAAATTGTGGTGTTAGTTGAATTACTATAAAGGGCAGTACTCACCAGGGTGGTGGAGCAGTTGTGTATTTGATTGTTTCTAACAGTCACCAGTGGCTGTGGACTACCCAACCACCTTCCCTCCTCCCCACCCCCAGGTGGCATTTCCTTTATAGCCACAGTTCTGACATCACTTCCTCAACAGGTCTTGGGGCAGAACTGTCATATTCTTAATAACCCAGCACAGTGCAAAAGGGTAGGTACACACATAAATAATATATATATATATATATATATATATTCATATGGTATATTATAAGGAGAGGACATGTGGGAGTGGTGCAATGCACTGGCGGGGGCAGCAGTTTTTCAGGAGACATTCTGGAAACTGCATTGCTGTCCCATTTGCAGGCAACTGTCAGCTCTCAGGGAGGAGGTTGCCCACCTCCAGGCTGAACCAGCAAGGACTAAGGAGGCCTCACCCTTCCAAAGAGCACCACTGCCACAACCACTGCCTCAGAGGTTGCCAAGTATGAAGAGCAGTTGGACCACAGTGGGTTCTGGAGGGGAAGTGGATAGGACCAGAGGCAAAGCCCCCTAGTTGTACCTCTACACAAATCATATGCCATTCTGGCAGAGCAAGGTTATTCTATGATGGCACCCTCAGTGGAGACCCAGAAGAATGCTGAGGACATCCACAAGGGAGACCAACAAAAGGGTGGCAAGGGACACCACAGGAAGGAAACAGTTTGATAGGGGACCCAATTGTTAGGGATAAAACTGGGGAAGGGAGAGGAGAAGGAAGTAAGGTGCCTGCCTGGTGCCATGGCTTGGAGGGACAGGAAGCGAATCCTCAGGATTGCAGAAGCAGCATCACAGGAGAGGGAACTAGATATCATAGTCCACCTTGAGACAAATGACCTAGCTAGGCATGGGATCAGTGCAGTGCAGAATGAATTTGTGGAGTTGGGGAGGAGCCTCAGATGGGTAGCAAGCACAGTAACCTTCTCAGAGGTGCTACCAATCCATGGCAGGAGTGAGGCTAGGGTACTGCACACCATGCAGTTTAATGAATGGTTGCAAAACTGGTGCAGAGCACAGGGCTTTGACTTCATTGGGGACTGGGGGTCCAACTGGAGAGATGAAGGTCTATACTGGCACGATGGTCTGCATCTGTCCACGAAGGGAACCAAGCTCCTAGGTGACAGGTTTAAATGCTTCCTTGGCAAGCTTTTAAACTAGCCAAGGGGGGAGGCGCTGGAAAAAGGCAGGAAATTTCAAGCCTGCCCCCAAAAACATGGCAGGTAGTAAGGTAAACACTGAGGTACAGAGCTCAACACAGGGCAGAACAGGGTAATGGAAAATAGACAAGGGCAAAAGAGCAGGATGGGGAAAAAGGATAAAGCCAACATTAAATGGAGGGCAATGAGTACCAATGCCCGTAGTCTGGGAAACAAGCTTCCTGAGCTAGTAGCCCTGATGAAAGATGAACAATTAGATATTGTGGCAGTCACGGAAACATGGTACACCGAGAACCATGACTGGGATGTCAACATACCAGGGTACACAATCTACAGTAGGGACAGGGAAGGTAAAAGAGGAGGTGGAGTAGCTCTATACATAAGGGAAGGGATCAAAGCTACATAACTAAAAAGTAAAGGGGGAGGACAAGAGGCACTCTGGGTCACCTTGGAGACAGGGAATGGCATCACAATCTGCACAGGGGTTGTATACAGACCCTTGTCTCAAGGGGAGGAAATGGACAACAAAATGATAGAGGACATTCTCAAAATGGCTGAAAGAGGGGAGATACTGTTGATGGGGGACCTGAATATGCCAGATGTTAACTGGATAACATGTACTGCAGCCACATCCAAGAGCAGGGTCATTCTCGATGCCCTGCAGGGGGCAGGCCTTAGACAGCTAGTGTTGGAACCCACCAGAGGGAGCAATACTAGACCTGATACTCTCAAATGGAGAGAGGATCACAAATTTAGAAGTCAGTAGACATCTGGGAAAAAGCGACCACTGCACAGTGTGCTTACAATGAGCACAACCATGGAGAATAAGCCATACAAAAACAAGGATACTGCACTTTAGAAGGCTGACTTTGGCAAATGAGTGAATATCTGAAGAATACACTAGCAAAGGACCAAAAAGGAGGGGTGGAAGAACAATGGAGAAAAATCAAAACTGCCATCATAGAAGCAATGCTTTTGTGTGAAACAACAAAGAAAACAAAGCGGAGCAAAAACCACTATGGATCTTAAAAGAGGTGGCAGGGAAGGTTAAGGAGAAAAAGGCTGCATTCAAAAAGTATAAGGAATCACAGAAGGAGCACGACAGGGAACTGTAACAATTAAAGCAAAAAGAAGTGGGGAAGGCAGTCAGACTAGCAAAGGCCCAAACCGAGGAAAAAATAGCCAACTCAGTTAAGAATGGGGATAAAACCTTTTACAGGAACATTAGGAAGCATAGAAAGGTTAAGGGAGGGATAGTGAAGATTAATAAAGGAGGGGGAGGTGGGCAGAGGGAGACAGTGAAAAGGCAGAGATACTGAATGAATGCTTTTGCTCAGTATTCACAAAAGAAGATGAGGAGGAGTTACCTAAACCAGACAATAGAAGCACTCTGGGTAGGGGGTTGACACCAGTCCATTCACAGAAGAAAAGTCCTGAAAGAACTCCTAAAACTCAAGGTGGACAAAGCAATGGGGCCTGACGGATTCACCCCAGAATCCTAAAAGAACTAAGGAGGACCTAGTGATACCACTGACCATGCTTTTTAACAAATCATGGCAGGATGGGGTGGTACCTGAGGACTGGAGGAGGGCAGATGTGATTCCCCTTCACAAAAGTGGGAGCAAGGCAGAAGCAGGAAACTAGACCTGTAAGTTTGATCTCAGTGGTAGGGAAAATGATGGAATCACTTCTGAAAGAAAGAATTGTTGAGTACCTAGAGGCCAGCGGGGCACAGGACCCAAAGCAGCATGGATTTACAGCAGGAAGGTCATGTCAGACGAATCTAGTTGATTTCTTTGACTGGGTGACCAAAGTAATAGACCAGGGAGGGGCTGTGGATATGGCCTACCTAGACTTTAGCAAGGCATTTGATACAGTCCCGCACAAAAGATTAATAAACAAGTTACCCAGCCTGGGAGTGGGTCCCAGGGTGGTAGCCTGGGTAGCAAACTGGCTGCACAACAGGACACAGAAGGTGAATGGAACACATTCTGAAGAAAGGGGGGTTACTAGTGGAGTACCTCAGGGCTCAGTACTGGGTCCAGTCCTCTTTAACATCTTTATGGGTGACATTGCAGAGGGTCTGGAGGGAAAGGTATGCCTCTTTGCAGATGACACAAAGATATGTACCAGAGTTGATACACAAGAGGGGGTAGAAAAGATAAGAAGGGACTTGGCAAGGTTGGAGGAATGGTCAGACATATGGCAACTTAGATTCAATGCAAAGAAGTGCAAAGTAATGCACCTGGGAAACAAAAACCCAGGAGAAGAGTACACAATAGCAGGGGAAGTACTAGTAACAACGAAAATGGAAAGGGACCTGGGGGTAGTCATATCAGATGACCTAAAGGTGGGTAAGCAATGTGAAAAGTCAGTACAGAGAGCAAGCGGGATACTGGGATGCATGGGAAGGGGCATCACAAGTAGAAAAAAGGAAGTGGTTATCCCTCTATACAGACAGTTGGTGAGACCCCATCTGGAGTACTGTGTGCAGTTTTGGAGACCTCATCTACGCAAGGACATAGACAGGATCGAAGCAGTCCAGAGGAGGGCAACTAAAATGATGCAGGGTCTGCAGCAGAAACCATATAAAGAGAGACTGAGAGAGCTTAATATGTATACTCTTGATGAAAGGAGGGATGGGGGGACATGATAGAAATGTTCAAGTACCTCATGGGAATCAACAAAGTCCTGGAGGGTAGCATCTTTCAGAAAAAGAGATGTGTAAGAACAAAGGGGCACAATTTAAAGATAGAGAGGGGACGGCTCAGGGGTAATGTGAGGAAATTTTTTTTCACGGAGAGAGTGGTGGATACATGGAACAGCCTTCCTGAGGAGGTCGTTGGGTCTAAAACAGTGGGAAATTCAAACATGCATGGGACAGACACAAGGCAATTATAGTGGGGGGTTGCAGGAAGTAGGCTGTTGGTTAACTAGAATCTGCAGCTTATCCAGTAGGTAGGGAAATGAGCAGACTGGGTGGGCCAAGTGGTCCTTATCTGCCATCAAAGTCTATGTTTCTATGTAAATTTATACCAGATAAATTGTTTGGAATTGAAATTTTAAACTACAAGTTATTGAGCCTCAGTTTGTTGCAAAGTGAGTGCAGTGACTTTCTGGACACACCAGGTATATGGGATTGTCACTTAATGGAGGATTGAGGTTTGGGGGGGTGGAATTGACTACCACGGTATTTTTAATAAACAAGATGGGTGATTGGGGCTGGGGGTGGAATGAACTACCAGGGTATTTTTAATAAACGTGACAGTTGATCGGGGCTTGGGAGTAGGGGGTTGTCTTGCCTAATCGAAGAGTCACAAAGGAATAATCACACTTGGCATTCACACATCAGCACAATTTATTGCAAGCAAAAGATAATTACACTTCATTTAGCAGCAATATCACTATCAGCATTAATGATTACACTTTAGCATTCATTCATTAGCAATATTATTATCAGCATTAATATATACTTCAATTAAGCAAAACATGATACATCACCGATTCAATAAAGCATCATCCAAGCCTTTTCCAGTAGCTGGGAAGCCCTAAATCATCTCACAGCCTGGCCAGGAGTTTTGAACCGGAGAAAGTTCCACAGCGATCGTCCACCCTGCAGATGAGGCTTCCAACCAGGCATTGAGAAAGCTACATTTATATCTTATTCTATGCTAAAAATAACAGTGCAGCCTTTATAGTGTTGTTTCCCACATTCTAGAAGCTGGCTGGGCTTCCAGGATGTTGCAAATTCACGATAAGGACTGCTCAGAATTCCCACACCTGCTAGGTCACTGTGCTCCAAACACTGGTCGGTGCCTAGAACACTATGAGCTAAGCAAGTTTAAACAAAACTACAAAACAGGTTGCCTGATAATATGCACTTCAAGTCAGCAAAATACACTGTCTGAAGCAAAACATAATAATGAGGCTATCTAAAGAGCAAAACACTAATTAAATGAAGCAGCATGTCACACAATACAAAATGGAGTATAAAATGACATACATTACATGAAATAGCATACAAAATGGAGTGACAATAATCAACATATTATACTATCACTACATTCGTCTTTTGATTGTAAATACGATTTGTATGATATTGGTACCATAGCAAAATTACTACGAATATAACATGATAAGTAACAAGTCCAAATAAGCAAGATAATTGTTCACTACAGCAATGATTATCAGAATATTTAACACTTTTGTAGCTGATGGAGACCATCCTGTAACAGTCCTCCACACATATTCATTATTACTCATTAAATCACTCTGGGCCTTATTTCTTTGCATTATAGAATACATATGTCGATTGTGCATTCTGTCCAATCAATAAATCGCGAAATATTTTCTGCTACTCCCATTCCCCATACCTGTGAAGCATTAAATAACTGCAAGAACTCAAAATCATAATTCAAAGTTAATCTTTGGGTAAGAAAACAGTTGGCATCCATTGAGCTTGTAAGTTAATTAAGCTAAATACATCAATTCCTACTGCCTGAAGCATGTTAGTCAGTGTTTCTATATCAACACTATTTAAAATTCCCATGCCTGCCCCTGCTCCACCTAATAAGCGATCATACCAAGCTCTTTATATTTGCATTTTCACTAAACATAAACGTTATGTTAAATGGATTACATTTTTCTGATACAGCTTGCTACTGATGTACATGTGGATGGAACCTTAACTATACTATCATTGCTAATTACAGGATGATTTTTCAACACTGTAATGTGATCTTCCCAAGTAGTTCTATTAGTTATTGCAGTAGCATTCATGCAGAATAACGTGTCTATGTCAATCAAAGTAATACTTGCATTGAAAATGTCTGTTTGATTCATGCAGCAATCAAGTCTTATGTTGTACAGTCACCATGCAACTATTCGGTAGTTGCAGCATCTAATAGCAGTCTGGTTCTGTAATTTAATCCAATTTGTGTCCTGCATAGGTTGGCGTCCTGCCATTGTCTCAACTGGTTTCAAATGTTCACATCTGGTGAAAAAGTAATGTTCACTATAGGACATCCTTGGTTTTCAGGGCAAGTAAAGTTGTCTCATTCCGTAAACTGGTGGAAGATTTCCAACCCCATTGTACAAGTGGGTCGTCAAGCTTCAATATTCTTCCACCAGGGGTAATAGGCTTTACCGAATGGACTGTGAGAGAGAGTGTTATTCCTTTTAGAATCCATTGAAGAACCTAGAAAATACACAGACTGATTATTCTCGAAGATAACATGTGTTCGCTCACATATTCCCATCTCTCTTTCCCTGACCTGATAATTAACACTGTGTTGTCTCGTCCGGTGGCTATCACCTCAGCTGGTTCAGGAGGCCATTTGGGTTTGTAACCCATATTTTGGCACCATTGTTAAAAACCTCCTGTGGATCTAAAACCTTTATCCCCTTGCTGTTAGAGAGTGTGGGGCTTGTCCTTTATAGGGTCACTTTGTTAACTGGAATAACTAACAATTGAGCCACTCTGTCATACTGTTGAATTAACAGATTTTGTTCTCCACTATTCAACAAAATTACTTTCACTTCTCCTTGGTAATCACAATCAATCACCCTCCCAAAATTTGTATTCCCTTGAGGGCTAGTTCTGATTTAGGTGCTATCCAACCAAATGTCTCGTGGAATTTGTATTCCAATACCAGTTTCTATCACTTGAATGTTTCTGCTGTTTATTCTGTATTCTTGAAGGGCATGTAAATCAAGTCCAGCAGCTTCTGGGGTTGCCCTGCAAGGAGACAGAGCTCCTGTGTAATTTCCCAATATAACACTGTTTCTGTAGTTGAGTAAGCTTGCACTTGCAAATTAGAGTTCGCTGCATTAAGGGGTCTCAGATTCTCCAATTGGTCTATTATTTAAAATCTGTAATGCTTCATGCAAATTCTCTTCCATTTTCGTAGGCTCCCCCACCAATTTCCTAAACTGTTCTTTCAGCAATCCATTCATTCTCTAATTAACCCTGCTGCCTGCGGTAATAAGGGATGTGAAATACCCACTGTATGTTATGGGCTTGAGCATAAGCTTGTACCATTTCTCCTAAAATGGGAACCATTGTCACTTTGTATCTGCAAGGGTATTCCATAGTACAACATAATTAAGTCAATTGCCTTAATGGTGTTTTTCGTGTAGCTTGTTTACAAGGGTATGCCAATAAATACCCTGAATATGTATCTACAAGTGTGCAAGCATATCGACATCCTCCACTAAGGGGTAGAGGTCCAATGTAATCAATCTGCCAAATTTGTCCCGTAATTTTCCCTCCCCAATTGTCCTTTCACAATATGAGGGATTGGTCTTTGTTGCCCATGTTGGCATATAGGACACTGAGCAATAACAGTTTTAACTAATCCAATGTTAGGTACACCCCTACTATATGCCCACCTGTAAGTGGCTTTTCTCTCCAAATGTCCACATTTTTGATGTGCCCATTTTGCCAGCCCTGATAACTGCTGACTTTGAGTTTCTTCAATATCCACTGGAAGAATCTTAGCTCTTTCATCTGCAATAGAATTATACCATCGTTCTAGTGTATCTGAAGCACCAATGAGCATCAACATGAAATACAGTAGTCTGGTATTTTGCACCATAGTCCATATTTCGCCACAGTTCTTTTTCCCATATTTCTTTCCTTCCAATAAATTTTCCACTCATCCTTAGCTCAGGTGAGGCCAGGTTGTTAAACCATTGGCTACAGACCATGAATCAGTATAATCGGAACAATCATTACACAATATTTTCTCCGGGCAGCTGACCTATTTTCAGTTCCAAATGGTCTGTACTGCCTCAATTTGTTTACCTCCTAATCCTGTAATTACCACTCGCTGACCTTTGTGTTTTGTTGGGTTCCCATAAATTAATGAGGCCTCTGCCCCAGTGTCAATTAAAGCTCGTACTTTTGGGTGAGCTACTCTTCCAATTAATTTCCAATTCTACATGAGGTCTAAAATCCTCCTAGCCCACCCTTCTACAGGGGCTTGGCCTTCATTTCAGTCATATTTTAGGTTTTTCAGTTGCTGCAACTCCTAACCGGTACAAATCACTAGGATACAGATCTGCATATTCCTCGCTCGGTCGGGTGACTCAATGGATCCCTGGGTGGAGCCCCCCACCCCGGGACATACTTTCATCATCAAACTCTGCGGGGGAGCAGTTGGACTACAGACTCCTGAAGAGACATGTACATCTGTCTTTAACTTTGAATTGATCTCGTGTTTACTCGCTTCTTGTGTTCAATCCTCTTTTTGTACATTTCCCACATATCAGGGTACGAGTCCATCAATGTTTTCCTTGCCACCCCATCCTTTAGAGCCAGAACATATCTCTCCTAGAAACTCGACCCTCAGGATTGGACCGCTGTTTATCCTGTCCTGAAGAATCATATAAACCAGACCCCTTGGGCCCCAATCTCCCAGTTCCCCTAACTGCCGATTGCCTCTAGCACTACACCTACTGTTTTGCCCGTCTGATTAATCAACAAAGTCATCATTACTGCCTTATATGCAGGTGGTGCAGTTTTGATAATCTTATTACGTACAGACACTGGCACAACAACAGTCATTAAATCAGCATGGTCTTCTGTGGAGACCGCAACTTCATCATTTCCATTTAATGTTTTGTATACAGTCCTTTAAGGTAAACCATGGTTTACTATCCTCGACCAGTCACTCACCGTCGGATACTTGTGTTTGCAAGCCATAGCCACGTCCAGCATCGGTAGAAGCCCTGCCCTGTATTTGGAGGGTCCAAAAACGCCTCCTTCACCACAGGGTCATAGTTAGTGACAGAAACCTAGGGGCATCAGTTTCATCTAAGCTTACCCATCCGCCCCTGTGTCTCACAACCTCACCAGCCATCTCAACAAACTCTCCCCCTCTGGGTGTACCGCCTCCAGGAGGTCTGATACCTCCTGTTGAGAAAAATCCTCCACTACATCTCGATTCCTAGGATTTCCTGATCCAACACTTCAGCACGTCTTCTAGACACTGGCTGTGCATGCAGTATTGGAACCTTACGTCCTCAGCCTTTTCTTCTTTATCTGAGGCTGACCTTTCCTCATCTGTAGAAAACCAAATATCTCATCCCATGTTTCAGGATCCCAGTGGGCTCCTGCCCTAGCTATTGCTAGGCTTACCTTTTCCTACTAACTCTGCCCCTCCTCTTTTTATACTTGTATTGTTACCTGGACAGCTGCATTTTCTGCAACTGTCCGATGGGTATCCAATTTATCACTCAGCAAATGATTTTGACATTGTAACATCACAGCTTTACTTTCCAAATCACAAACCTTTCGTTCCAACTCTGCCTTTT
Organism: Neoceratodus forsteri; assembly: GCA_016271365.2. Classification (NCBI taxonomy): domain Eukaryota; kingdom Metazoa; phylum Chordata; order Ceratodontiformes; family Ceratodontidae; genus Neoceratodus; species Neoceratodus forsteri. The sequence goes on from CM028130.1 coordinate 1,238,421,710, forward strand.
CACTAAGAAGTCCCACTACCTTTCATGCATCTTCCTATAGGCAGACAATAAAATCCACCCCTGCGCCCCAAGGCAGCACATTCTTTCCTTTTGCCACAGGCACTCTTTTCATACATGTAACAACATCTGCAGGCTCAGAATCCTTTAAACAGGATTCCCAGTGTTCCACTCAACCCTGCACAACATGACCACTCAGTGGCTAAATCAGCATAAGGTTGGTTTTCCCAACCAGGAATTTCCACTTGTGCACATGCAACATTAGACTCTTTTTCTTTTTAAACATTTTTACTTCACAGGTGTGTACCTTCCTTTATGAATCCTGCCACTACGCCAAAATTGTCTTGCCTAATCGAAGAGTCACAAAGGAATAATCACACTTGGCATTCACACATCAGCACAATTTATTGCAAGCAAAAGATAATTACACTTCATTTAGCAGCAATATCACTATCAGCATTAATGATTACACTTTAGCATTCATTCATTAGCAATATTACTATCAGCATTAATATATACTTCAATTAAGCAAAACATGATACATCACCGATTCAATAAAAGCATCATCCAAGCCTTTTCCCAGTAGCTGGGAAGCCCTAAATCATCTCACAGCCTGGCCAGGAGTTTTGAACCGGGAGAAAGTTCCACAGCGAGTGCGTCCACCCTGCAGATGAGGCTTGCCAACCAGGCATTGAGGAAGCTACATTTATATCTTATTCTATGCTAAAATAACCGTGCGCCTTTAGTGTTTTTGTTTTCCCACATTCTAGAAGCTGGCGGGCTTCCAGAATGTTGCAAATTCACACGATAAGGACTGCTCAGAATTCCCCACACCTGCTAGGTCACTGTGCTCCAAACACTGGCCGGGTGCCTAGAACACTATGAGCTAAGCAGAAGTTTAAACAAAACTACAAAAACAGGTTGCCTGATAATATGCGACCTTCAAGTCAGCAAAATACACTGTCTGAAGCAAAACATAATAATGAGGCTATCTAAAGAGCAAAACACCAATTAAATGAAGCAGCATGTCACACAATACAAAATGGAGTATAAAATGACATACATTACATGAAATAGCATACAAAATGGAGTGACAATAATCAACATATTATACTATCACTACAGGGGTGGATTTGACTATCAGGATATTATTGATAAACATGAAGGGTGATTAGGGCTGGGGGTGGAATTGACTACTAGGGTATTTTTAATATACATGATGGGTGATCAGAGATTGAGGGAGGGAGTAGACTGCCAGGGATGGGTATTTCTCAAGGATCAGGGATAAGGGGACCGCTTGCATGTACTGCAAGGCATCTGCAGTAGACCCTTCCCATGAGCCTTGTGTTTGCCGCATGGGAGGGGTTGCTGCAAGTGTGGGGAGTAGGCGCAGGGACCCCTCCTGTATCAGAACCTGGTGCAAGGTGCCTGGCACAATTGGCTTTGGCAAAAGCTGCTGTTTGACACAGTTGGCACCGACCTAAGCCCTCTTTGAGAATCAGACCACAAGTCTCTTAGTAGCTGCCATGGTAGGTGACTGCTGTGAACTGATTACAGAGTACAGTAATTGCTTCTGGCTGAAAACAGCTGATTTTAAAGCTTTAGCCAATGTGTGAATAAGGTGCTTATTGGAAGGGTTCGTCCGCCAACTGAAGTAAATTGTCCAGTTTAAATGACACAGCTGTAGAAATTAAAGGAAGCACTGTACATTAGATAGTATTGCTACTTAGTCGGTGACTTGGAGATAGTCCCATTTAACTGAGAATTACCTTTAATTGCACCCCGATTAAGTGGCTTTTATTGTATTATAATATAAAATGTTTCTTGGGGACTAGAAAATTGCTCTTGGTTAATCTTAGGCTTATAAGATAATTTAGGTTTCCTGTAGCTAACAACTTCCTTTGTTCTAGACCTGACTTGCCCTTTTGGCCTCATCCAAAACCACAGCCAATGGGAAGAATGCCATGGAGCCATACATTAAACTTCCACAGTGACTCAGAATGTATGACTCTGCCATGAAGTGGGCAGGTTTCCACCTGCATCATTCAATAAGAGGTACCATTTTCCTCCAACTTTTTCTCCCTCCTTCCATTATCACACATTTCTTCCAAAAGCCTAACTTCTTGATTCTGTGATGCTGCTAAGCCCCTGCCTGCCACTGAGTTAGTAACCCGGGATTGGCATGTTAATTCTTGTCCTCCTGCATAGCAATTGGGCAATCTGGTTAAGTCTGGAAAATCTTTTGTGAAAATCATAGAAACATAGATACTGTACACAGAAAATTGATGGCAGAGTAAGGCTCATGGTCTATCCAGATTGTCTTGTTGTCTATCTAGGTGAGGTACTTCTGTGGACTCCAATGGTCCATGCTAATCCTCCCCCAACCCACCATCTCCATTGCACTTATCCAGTGTCATTTGCCTGTCCCATCCTCTTTCGAGTCCCCCCACTATATCTGCATTGACTACCTTGATAGGCAGTCTGTTTCACTTTTCCCTTATCACCTCTGTGGAAAAGTACTTTCTGACATCCTTTTCAAACTTCTCCCCAACAATTTCCCATTGTTGACCTTGTTATTATTGTTACCACTCTTAGTTAACAGTTGTCTAGTGCCCACTTTGTTTATTCCTTGCAAGTATTTAAACATTTTGATCATGTTCCTCTCTCCCTCCTGACATCAAATGAGTACATATTGAGGCTCTGTAGTCTCTGATCATGTGACCTACCTTTTTGCCCCTGAATCATCTGTCATCCTCCTCTGCACTGATTCCCATTTGTCTGTATGTCTTTAGGTGGAGATTCCAAAATTGTATACAGTACTTCAGGTGCGGCTACACCTTGCAATTGCACTCTGTGACTATCAGATGGCAGCCAGCTGAGGAGGTGAATGGAAGACTATGCCAGCAGCCAATCTGCTGCAGTCTATAGGGTGATGAGTATTGACTGAGATGGGGTGTGTGGGGCATGGGATCCACAATAGGTGGGTGATGGCACTCAGACAGGGGGTGGGGTCCACTAGATACCAAGGAATTTATTAAATTATACAGACAGGTGTAATTGGGGAAGGGGGTCCACTAGTCTAGCAGGGCATTTATTAAATTATACAGACTGGGGCAATCAGGGAGTAGAGGGGTCCACTGGAATGCTAGGGTGGTCAGCTGCAGTACAGCTGCCCTGCCTTTGGCGGGTATGAGCCCGGTTAAGACCAAGTTCTGGTGGTACTGAATAGCACTGCTGAAACACTCTGAATATACCATTGCACTATTATGCATGAGGGAATACCTCATTTGCAGAGGTGCAGCAGAGCTGAAATAGTTCATTTGGGAGAGTATTAGACTGAAGATCATAGCCATCACAGAGACATGGGCCATGCTGAATCATGTGTGACTGGACCTCTTCATCCCTGGATATAAGTTATATACAAGGGACATGGGGGTGGGAAGAGTAGAAGGAGTGGCTCTGTACATGAGGGAAGGGATAACCTGTACTAGGAAGGAGGAGGGGGATGGAAGGACAGAGGCATTGCAGGTACAGGTACAATCCACAAAAGGTAGAAAGCTTAGGATAGGAGTAGTGTACAGACCACTAAACCAGGATGTGGAATTAGACAGGGAACCAGGGTCCAAAATTGTGGAGATGGCCAGTAGGGGGGAGGTAGTGATTAAAGGGGACTTAAGTCTGCCTGGGGTAGATTGGAAGATCCCAGCTACCACCTGTAGCAGGACTAAAGTGCTACAGGATGCATTCAAGAGTGGGTTCCTTTCTGGCACAATGGACACGATTTTACAGCATTGACGCAAGCCCTGCATCAACCGCAATATTTAGCGCAGCTGCATCAAAGCCCTTGGATGCACTGCAGCCTGATTTTGCAAAGATTGGCGCAGTAGTGACAATTTTCCCACTTTACGGCAGCTTATACCAAAGGTTTGGCACAAGCCCCATAATATGGGCACCTCTACGGACGTAAAGTTAGACCAGGGAGTAGCTAGTCTAACTGGGTGCATTCAGTGCAAAGAACTTGAATCAGGGAGTTTGCAGCAAGCTTCTTTGTAAACTCACACTTGTGGCACAGTTTGATGCAACTTGCCACTTATGTCAAACTCTCTGATGAAAAGTCCCTTGCGGTGATCTAAATCACTTCTAAAATCAGCCCAATGTGTCTTGAAGCCCACCAGGGAGAGGGCCAGACTGGACTTGGTCCTGTGTAATGGTGTGCATATCCAATAGGTAAAAGTGGAGGCACTGCTTGGAGGAAGCAACCACCATACAGTGTGTTTCATTCCACTTAAACATGGGCAGGAAGAAAACTAAGACAAAAAAAGGGTTCTAAACTTCATGAGGGCAGACTGCAGTAGGGTGGGCAAGATTCTGGGAGGGTACCTTGCTGGGATCAGGAAGAAGATGGAGGTGGACCAGAAATGGGCCATGATCAAGGAGGGCCAAACTCAAGAGTAAAAATCTGAAGTCAAAAAGCCCAGCTGGTATGATAAGGATGTAGCCCTGGTGGTAAAGGGTAAGAAGTAAGTAAAGTCAATTGTGAGGGGGATAGATTTGGGAATAGGAAAGAGAAGGGGGAGGGAGGTTAGGTGCTTACCAGATGCCACAGCCAGGAGGGATGGGAAGTGGATCCTGAGGATTGCTAGGGCAGCAGGACAGGAGGGAGAAATGGATGTCATTGTCCACCAGGGGACTAATGATCTGGCTAGGAACAGGACTAGGATAGAGCAGGGGGAGTTTAGAGAGTTGGGGAAGGGTCTTAGACAGGTAGCTTGCTCAGTGGCTTTCACTGAGGTGCTGCCTGTCTATGACAGGGGTGAGTAGAAGGATCTCCACATCAGGAGCTTCAACTCATGGCTGAAGTAATGGTGCAGAGAGGATGGGTTTGGCTACATTTGGGAGTGGGGACCCATCTGGAAGGATGAAGGCCTGTACAAGGGTGATGGTCTGCATCTATCCAGGAGGGGAACTGCAGTCCTTAGTGGGTGGTTTAAATGTTACTTTGATGAACATTTAAACTAGTCAAGGGGGTGGCAGAAGGAATCAGGGAGGCAGAAACTGCCCTTCCCAGCAGGCTGAAGTGGAGAGTAAGGAAATCCTGATGGGAGTAGAATCCTCCAGGGTTCAAATTAATAAAGAAAGCAGGGTGATAGAGGTAGAGGGGGAGGGACTGGGAGTATTAACAAGAGAGGGTAGAAGAAGGGAGGCAAAAAGGAAAAACTGGGGACAGCAAGCAGAGTGGATACAAAATCTGAAAGGCCATGTGTGTGTGAATGCTAGAAGTCTAGGAAATAAGATTCTGGACCTAGCGGCCATCATGGCCGAGGCTGACCGGGATACTGTGACCATTACCGAGTCATGGTGTACTGAAAACCATGACTGGGACATGGCCATACCAGGCTATACTCTGTTCAGGAATGACTGGGTAGGAAGGAAAGGAGGGGATGTGGTGCTTTATGTGAGGAAAGCACAAAAGCAACAGAGATACAGGGAATACAGGGGGGAGGCAGAGGTACTGTGGGTCATCCTGGAGATGGGGAATGGAGCCACTATTCACAATGGAGTGATCTACAGTACAGCTCTCCAGCACAGCAGGAGGAATTAGATAAGGCACTGGTGGAAGCCATTGGCAAGATGGCAGAAAAGGGGGCAGTGCTGTTGGTGTGGAACTTCAGCCTAACAGATGTTCAATGTTTGGGAAATAGCAATGGGGTATTAGTGCTTGTGTAACTGGTAGTACTGTTTGTGGCTTTACTCTATTCTCACCCTTGAGTAGTAGGTACGTAGGTAGTAATTGTAGGGAATAGAAGGCCCATGAACAAGGGTGAGAAGAGTGCATGAGAAGGAGGAGGAGGGGACAGTGGTGGACAAAAACACTCCCTAAGCAAGGGAGGTGTGGTATAGCTGGGTTTAAGTAGAGGTTGTGGGAGGAGCTATTCCCCACATTGAACCTCGGGCTTAAGCCCTCCTATTCAATGTTTGGGGAATAGCAATGGGGTGATTACAGCTTGTGTAACCTGTAGTACTTTTTGTGGCTTTACTCTGTTCCCACCCTTGAGTAGTAGGTATGTAGGTAGGAATCTGTAGGGAATAGAAGGCCCAAAAAGATACCTCCTCCAGCTTATGGAGAGTATGACTGCTGGCGCTCAGGAGAGGAAAACACCCCAGGTGGAGGAAACCTCTGAGGACCCATGGCCATTGGTCTGCCTGTCCTCTCGGCATACTAAGAGGAGAAGGACATAGGTTCTAGTAACCATAGCTAATTTATGGAAGGTGAGCCTCTTGGAGATGATCCATCCTCGATCCATGGATGTCATAGTTTGGATGATGATCCTGAGGTTGAAGAAGTAGGTCTTTTCTGAAGGAGTGGTAGAATCCTGAGTGTGAAGCAGATCCAGTCAAAGAAGGGTGAATGGAGTCCGGATTTCCAAGGTAATGAAGAATGCTTGTCCAAATGGATTACAGGGACGTAATGAGCAGGGAGAGCCTGATTTGATCGATATGCTACCAGACAGTGAGCTGTAGTAAATGTGATGATTTGTAAAGCTATAAGTGAATGATCTGACTTGTGTAAGGTTTGACATTCATGGTAAAGTCTGGAGGTAAGGAATTCAGTAATGAGCAATAAGATGCTAATTAAGCATCCATGAAGTGGAAGAAGGAATCGAGCAGAGTCTTGAGTGCCTGACAAGGGAAATGCCATAAGTGATTTGTAGATGACTAGAGGAAGATTTGCAGATGCAGTCCAGATGGTGACCGAATACCATATTTCACCTAATAGAAGCCACTCTCGAATAAAAGCCACCATCAAATACAAGCCGCAGGTCATAATGAATACTTTTAATAAAAGCTACCCTCAAATAGAAGCCACAGCTTCTAATCAGGGTTGAACTCATGTCAGATAAAACTCAGTAGGTGGGACTCTTTATGATTTTTATCTCTGTAAACATGATTGTTATGATATTTATTTTTTTAATTTTTGACTTTAGTTCATGTTTGTTGTTCTTATTTTGCTATAAAGTATACCAGTAACAATATATTTGATAATATTCAGGATATGTAATATTTTCTTTTTCACACTTAAAATAGGAGTTTGCAATGAAAGCCACCCTCAAATACAAGCTGTTGGTCAAAATAAAAAATTCAAACAGACGCCGCGGATTCTATTCAATGAAATACAGTATCTATAGGGACTGATTTGAAGTTCAGTATAAGGAATTGGATAGCTTATTTGGGCATGATCTCGTAACCATACTTGCATAAGCTCTGCTGATTCACTGGCTGATATGGGTATTTCTGTAGTGTAGTTGGCCATGGGATGCACTGAGGTGGCAATGGCTGGTTAGATTAACAGGCTATCCGATATGTACAAACTTGATAGAAGCTTGGAGGTGGATATATGGGAGAGTCTGTAGGCTGGGTTGGTAGTGAAATCAAGTAGCATGGAATGCCAGAGGATCCTAGTGCTGTGATTGGTTAAGACCTGTTGGGAGGCAAGAGTGGAAGTGACTTTGCCTTACTAGTTGTGGATTTCCAAATTGAGAATTGGAGGAGTCTGTTCTCGATGGAAGTCTTCACCTGAGGGAGTAATGGAGATAATTCATGAAGGATAGACTAGAAGGACTGCTGGATGGGTGGCTAACTCAACTGATGGCACTAAAATGAAGAAATGCAGATGATTGTATGAGGTATGGTGATGTCCAGGAGCTAGAAAGTAGTGGTTGGGATAGCGTGATGTTAGTAAACAGCTAGGCACTGTAGATCCAATGATGAAAGTTCTGGGAAGGCAGCTGAGATGGTATTAGGACAAGCAATGACTGTTGAGAAAGTAGGAGGTGTGTAGCATTGTCAACAGTGTCAATGGTGGTAGGAGAGGCTGCAGAAGGTAAAACGAATGATGTCCATAGTGGTATGAGGTATCTTGTAATTCCCGGTATCCGAAGCAGCAACAGTGGTTTCGAGGTTGGAGCATAATTGAAGAATTTAAGTCCTTTTCATGTAGGAGAATAGTCTGTGAGACATGATAGACAGGAAAGTCAAAGTGATTAAATGGACAGGATTCGTAGGGAGTATCCAACAGAGACAGATGAGATCTTTCTATTGTCTAGTCAAATGAGATATGTGAGTGATCGTGAGGAGCTAACTGGGCAGTATGGAACATGTTATGATGACGTAAGAGTCTCTGAGGCATATGTTTGTTTGTTTGTTTTATTTATTTATACTGGTAAGAACATGGGCCAGAGATCCGTTTTCATGGTCGACCAGTTCCACATAAACATACAATTGAACAAATATACAAAAAGACAAAATACGAAAATGCAAAAGTGCTTCTCACAGTAAGTCTCTGTACACCAGTGATTTATATTACAAGAGTACCAAGCGGAAACATTTGCATTCACTTTCTAGAAATAAATAATTCCTAAGTCTCTTCCTGAAATACATTAATGATCCAAGGGATATTTGCTAGAAATAGTTACTTTGGATGAAATGAACAACTGATCTATTGAGTAGTGGATGGGAGCTGATGGAAAGGCCAGAGTAGGAGTATAAGATGGATAAATGGAAGGAGTAGCTGACTGGGTATGAATACTGGCCAGAGATATGATAGTATGCCCAAGAGAGCCTCAACAAACAGGACGAAGCCCTGAGCCTGCAAGATGGAGATGAACAAGCAGCTATCCAATGTTGGAAGGAAAGTCCAGAGTGAATCCTGACGGACTGAAGGAATGATCTGGGGAAGGTGATGGGCTAGATGAGCCGGATGACATACAGTGCAGGAAGGAACAGGACCAGTTGGCTCTTCAGAGACAGCAGCAGAATACAGGAAGGCTGTGGTAAGGTAGCAGGATGATCCATGGAAGGCCAAGGAGTGAAGCTAAGCACCAAGAGCAACTGGGTTGAGATACATAAGTCCCACAGCTGATGAGGGCTGGAAATGATGAGAGGAAAGGATGGAAGGTGCTGGAGCGAGAAGGACGAGGGGCCTAGATCTGAAGAATAAAACAAATTCGTACAGCAGCCAGAAGGGGTGACCTGCAGTGAAGAAGTCCATGAGGCAGACGAACTGGATTGAGACAGAGATTGAACAAGCTGGCACGATCCAATCAGGAGGGAACGGAGGCCAGAGGGGGTCCAGTACCATGGTCCATGGAAGTGCTGGATGGAGACTGGTTAGGAAGGAAGGAAGTCGTTGGGAGCAGAAGGCTCCTGTTTCTGGAAGGAAGCTGTAATTGGGTATGATGCAGAACATGCAAAAGGATGGACAGTCAGGTGCAAACATAGGCTCCAAGCGAGGGAGTTGAGGTGAGTTGCCCTGGACATGAGACACCAGATATGGTATGATGGTGGAGGCAAAATCTGCAAACAGTTCAGGTCCAGCAGGGAGCCACAAGTGATGGTCTGGTAGAGCATATGAAGTGAAGCAGACAATTGCAGAAACAAGCTTCCAGTCCTAGTAAGTTAGGAGAGAACCAGTAATTGATACCACCAGGCAGAGGTAGGAGGATGGAGGCAACTGAGAAGATGAGATCTTGCTCCAGATGGATCGGCAATTGGGTATGAGCCAGGGCAGGTATGGAATCAGTGGAGTCACATAAATGGGTGACCAAACCAGGTAGCCAGAAGGTGAAGACCAACATTCGAAGCCTGCAGAAAAAGTTGGGAGATGAAAGGCAAATGGGTTTTTGAGGCCCCGATCCCAAAGGGAAGCAGCAACCAGTGGCGGGTATAGGATGCAGAAGGAGGCAACAGTCAAATGCAGATTCAGACTCCCAGCAGTGGAAGTCAGCATGCTAGGATTGTGAATCAAGGCTGTAGGTGATATAGGATGGAGAAGGCAAGTCAGGCAAAGTCATGTTTCTGAAGGGAGGCAGCATCTGGGTATCAGGCTGAGAATGCATAAGGTTGAAGCAGTGGAATGGAGATTCAGACACCCATCGATGACGGCTGAGGTGGGATGATCTGGGTTGAGGCATCGAGGCATAGGCAGGAGGATGAGGGCACATGGGGAGAAAAAGTTCCTGAAGGGAAGCGGCAACTGGTATGAGGTAGAGAAGGCTTGATATGATTCAGTAGATTGTAGACATGGCTCCCATTCCTGGTAGTTGGGGTGAGCTAACCTTCACTCGATGCTGCCCAGGAGAGTTAGGGACAGAGGATGTCAGGCTGGTAAGAAGTAGGAGGTAGTGAATGTAATGGAATCCCATCCCAGGTAGACAGGGGAGGCCTACCTTCGCTCAGCACCTCAGATGGTGTAAGTTCAGGATGGAGTCCGGAGTACTGCTGGTATGGGCTGGCTGAAGCTCAGAACCCTGCTGTAGAAGGAGAGTAGATTAGGGAACTGAGAAGAAATGAGCAAGGTGAATGAAACACAGGATGAGAAGACATAACATAATGGGAATACTAGGTACATAAACAGGCAGTGCTGTAGAGAAGGCTTGGTCGTGGAGCAGAAACAATGTAGGGGAGGAAGGTCCCACTGAAATTGAAGCAGGAGCCAGGATGACTAGGATTAGAAGAATGGTAGCACACCTTCCCAAGCTCCCATACCCCTCCCTTCACATCCCCATGCACCACTGTACCCCCAGATAGAAGAGGTTGTCAAGGACTTCCTCCCCACCCTCAGCACAAGAACAATGCACAAGCAGGAGCTGAGGACACAAAGCACCTCACCCAATGCTGCTAACTGGTAACGAGGTAGGAAGCAAAATAAAACATACCCCCCCCACCACCATACCCCTCAAAGGTGTACCACAGTGGGACTGTTGAAATATCCACTCAACTCACCCCTGCCATGGTAAGGTCACTTAAGGAACTAACTGTGCACTCCAACCCTGATGACTTCCGAGTGTACTCACCAACCCAGGTGACATTCACATCTCACATTTTGCAGTAGGGTATGGTGTGGGTCACAGTAAGAATGTTGCCATGGACATGCAATGAGTATTCTGGGGCCATAATAGATTGTGGAGGAGTGAACACAGAGCAGGCAGGAGGAAACAATTGAGTGTGTAGGAGTTAGCATGGAGCAGTGCAGTGCCACTCTGATGCAAAGGTACTAGATAACATACCCCTTTTAGAAATGCAGTAGACAATCATTGAAAGGTGGTAAGTGTTTGTACTAGCCAAATACAAGGCAGTTAGGGAAATCAATGCAAGGCTCTTGGTAGAGGTAGAGGATGAAAGTCGAGGCGAGTCCGGTGGTGCCGGGCTCAGTGGCAGGTTGAACGACTTTGTAGCTTGGAATTATAATTCAGTAAGGAGCCAGAAGCTGTGCCTTGGCCATATGGCTGAGCAAACTGGGAGGAAGTGTGAGCGAAGTGAAAGGAGTCAGAAGCTGAGTAAATGATGTAGTAGATCCTCCTTCTAACCACCTCTTCTGGCCATTGTCTCTATGACAGGGACCAAGCATATGACTACTGCATTTCTGATAAGGAATTTCTATGGATTCATAATGCTAAAGTTATCTCTGATGTACTCTCTTGTTTCATATGCCACAAACATCTGTCATTTGCTGTCCGGCTTGGTTTGTATTTTATGTGAACCACTGAACCACAGTTTTGCGTATTTCCAGCCCTGCCACAAACTACTGCTCAAAAGTTCACATTAGTTCAATGTTTCGGGGTACTTACTGTATTGGAGTGCCATGGAGAAAGGCGACACTGATTCTGACAGGAGTGCCATGGAGAGGTGATGTGCTACAGCTGTGGAGGCGAGAAGAAGGCTGGGATGTCTGCAGGGGTTGGCCAGGAAGTGGGCATGCATCAGGAGGGGAGAAAGAGTATGCAGCAATATTAAACAGGAGCTGGGGATGCTCGGAAGTGTCAGCAGTAGAGGGGATTAAATGCAGGTGAAAAACCCAAAAAGAAAATGGCATAAAGGGAAAAACCCAAGAACAGAGGAAGGGGATGAACAGAGGAAGGGAGAGGGGAGATGGAATGGGCCAGTGAGAGGAAAAGCAGGCAGGACAAGTACAGCAGGTGAGACACAAACTGCACAGCAGAAGCAAACAATGGGAGGGCAGGGGAGGGAGGCACAGGAATCGGGGAAGAAATGAAACAGAGCAGCAAGAGGAGCAGAAACAGCACAGCTACTGAGCCATGCAGGGAGCCCAAGGGACAAAAAACACTGCCTAAGCAAGGGAGGTGTGGTATAGCTGTAGCTGTGTTTAAGCAGAGGTTGTGGGAGGAGCTATTCCCCACATTGAACCTTGGGCTTAAGCCCTCCCATAGATTGGAGCCTCCCAGCAGTGGCTTTAGCTAGAAGCTGGGACATCCTGGACTCTCTGCAGGTGACATTCCTCAGGCAGCTAGTCAGTGACCCTACTCATGAGGGGGCAATACTGGACCTGGTACTCACTAACAGAGACAGTATTGCAGACGTCAAGGTGGGAGGCCACCTGGGGACCAGTGATCACTGTACAGTGTGCTTCAATATAAGGACAGCTGTGGAATTGAGCCACACAAGGGTGAGGGTCCTGGACTTCAGGAGGCAATATTTTATAAAGATGGGTGAATGCCTCAGGGGTGATCTGGCAGGGGAGCATGGCTTGGGAGGGATAGAGGAACAGTGGGAAAAGTTAAAGGGAGCATATTAAAGGCAACAAACATGTGTCAAACAAGTGAGTAAAAGAGGAAAAGGAGACTGCTATGTTTCTCGAAAGAGGTGGCTGAAAAGGTAAAGGCAAAAAGGGTAGCATTCAGAAGGTATAAGGAGACACAGAGGGAGGAGGATAGGGAGGTATATCAGGAACACAGGGAAGCAGGGAAAGCAGTGAGGAGTGCAAAGGTGCAAACTGAAGAGAGAATAGCCTAGGAGGTAACAAAAGGTGAAATGTTTTAGGTATGTAAGTGAAGAGAGGAAGTTCAGGGGTAGGATTGTAAGGTTAAAAAGGGAAGGGGGGAGGACTGTGCAGAGGGGAGCCCGGAAAAGGCAAACATCCTGAACAAATACTTTTGTTCAGTGTTCACAGAGGAAGGAGAAGGGTAGGGGCCACAAAAAAGTAACAGAAGCTTTGGAGGGAGGGGGGTGCACACTAGTCCTTTTTTGGAGGAGAGAGTGCTGAAGGAACTCGTTAATCTAAAGGTGGACAAAGCAATGGGACCAGATGGGTGCATCCAAGGGTATTGAGGGGGTTTAGGGAAATACCTAGCTGCACCTCCTGACAGTCCTGTTTAACAGCTCATTGGAACCAGAAATGGTTCCGGTGGACTGGCGGAGAGTGGATGTAGTCCCACTACACAAAAGTGGTAGCAGGGAGGAGGCTGGCAACTATAGGCCAGTCAGGCTGACATCAGTGGTGGGAAAATTAATGGAATCATTGCTGAAGGAAAGGATTATGGAATATCTGGAATCCAGTGGGTTACAAGACCCGAAGCAGCATGGTTTCACAGGGGGGAGGTCATTTCAAATGAATCTGATAGATTGCTTTGACAGGGTGACAAAGGAATTAGATCAGAGTGGAGCAGTGGATGTGACCTTCTTAGATTTCAGTCAGGCTTTTGACACCGTTACACATAGGAGGCAAGTAAGCAAGCTAGGTAGCTTAGGAATGGGTCCAAAGTTGTTTGCAGCTTTGGGGTACTACTTTGTTTTATGTGCCTTTTGTAAGCTACTGTGTTTAGTCTTTTTGATGATTAAAAACTTGTTTATTGTGTCCAAGATTGCGGACTGAGTTTTTTCTCCCCTTTAACCATTTCGAGCCCGCTTTTCTTCATTTTCAATGTTTTGATGGTTGTGCGTGGCTCCAGTTTTCATTTTTCCTGAGCCGCTTCTCTCATTTTGAATTTTGGCGGATCTCCTGGCAGACCTGTTCAACACCTCACTGGAGTAGGGGAAGGTACTTCTGGAATGCAGGACAGCACATGTGGTGTTGCCACACAAAAGCTGGCTTACCCTGGGAACTACTGACCAGTCAGTCTGTCCTTGACAGTGGGGAAACTCCATGGAAACCACACTGAAAAAAAGACTGGGAAGCTTTGTGGAAGAAAATGGGCTCTAGGACAAGAGGCAGCACAGGTTTGTGTCAGAGCGGTCTTGCCAGACTAACCTGATTGATTTCTTTGATTTGGTAACTAGGACAGTGGACAGGGGCCAAGTGGATTTCAGTAAGGCCTTTGGCTGTTCCCCACAGGAGATTAATCAAGAAGCTGGAGGACCTGGGGGTAGGAGCAAAACTGGCTATGTGGTTAGAAACTTGCTTCAGGATAGAAGTTAGAGGGTGGTGGTGAGGAGCTCTCGGAGGCTAGGCCAGTCACTAGTAGGGTCCCACAGGGTTTGGTACTCAGTCTGGTGTTGTTTAACATATTCACCAGCAATAGTGCAGATGGGATTGTTCATATTACCACATTTATCACTTTTTGCAATTTACTGAATGCCTTGCCATAGCCTGCCCTAGTATGTATTTCGTACATGGTTGCTATTTCTGATCCTATAATACCCTATTAATTGTAACCCTTCTGCTCTCTGCTTACAGCCTGTCTAGGTTTGTGTTTTATTATCAATACATGTATATAAGGCTTCTCCAATATGCTTACCCTAAATACTGTGTTTTGTTAAGTGATATTTTATACCTTACATGGAGGATAGCCTTCTATTGTATTAGATGTGTGCTTTCTCATATGCTCAAATTTCAATAAAAAGATAAAGTGGAAAAAAATAGTGCAGATGGGATAAAGGGAAAAATATGTCTGTTTGCAGATGGCACAAAGCTCTGTGGGAGAGTAAACATGGAGATGTGGAAGCAGGACTTCAGGGAGGACCTGGCTAAACTGGAGAAATAGTCAGGTATTTGGAAACTGGGATTCAATGCCACAAAATGCAAGGTAATGCATTTGGGGGTGAAGAACCTGGAGACCAAATACTGGCTGGGCAGTGTACAGGTTACCAGGTCAGAGGAGGAGGAGGAGGAGAAGGACTTGGAAGTGATCATCACAAGTGACCTGAAGTATTCGGCACAATGCAAGAAAGCAACAGCTAAAGCAAAGTTGATGCTGGACTGCATAGTCAGTGGTATAACCAGCAGGAATGCACAGGTCATTCTGCCACTGTACAGCTCTCTAGTTACGTGATACCTGGAGTACAGTGTGCAGCATTGGTGCCCTTACTTAAAGAAGGAGATCAACCTTCTGCAAATAGTCAAGAGGAGGGCAAGCAGAATGATCCAAGGACAGCAAGGCAGAACATAAGAGGAGAGGCTCAAAGATCTCAGCATGTACTTCCTGAAGAATAGAAGGGAGAGGGGGTGACATGCTCAAAAACTTCAAGTACCTTAAAGGTTTCAACAGAGTGAGTTCTGAGGGCCTCATTAACCTTAGTGGAAACAGGACCACTAGGGGGTGCTGCCTCAAGCTAGTGGGAGGAAGACTGGAGAGAAACGAAGAGGCACTTTTTCACAGAGAGGGTGGTAACCATGTGTAAAGAGTTGCCAGACGAAGTAGTGTCCCTGAGGACAGTGGATAGCTTCAAGAGAGGGTGGGGCAGAGTAAAGGGGAAAGCTGCATGTAGGGAAAGGGGAGTGGGGGAGGGGAGGACATTGGTGGGGACAGAGGAATAGACAACTGGAAAGGGGGGAGGAGGAGGATCCCTCAGTAGACACTGAGGGGTCTGCAAACTTGAGCAGACATGCTAGACCACAAAGTCTTTTTCTGCTGGTTTACTCATATGTTCGTATGTAATCCTGGATTTTGGCAGGGGGCTTAAAAAAACATCATGCTGCTTAATGTCATTTGGTTTTAGTATTCTAAGTCAAGATAAGGGCATTCAAGTCATAGTATCAAAATAAATGGCCACTTGGCTAGACTGTTGGGAGGTGGGGAGTTTAAGAGGGATGTGAGGCAGTACTAGTTTGCTGAGTGGTAGACACCTGGAATAGATTGCCAGTGTAAGTGGTGGAGGTGAAAGCAGTAGGGGGCTTTAAGCATGCATAGGAAAGACAAGGGAATATTAGTAAATAGGGAGGGAGAAGGGAGGGTCATCAGAGACCAGTTAGGGTCTGTGACGACAGACTAGGCAGGGACCAACTGGGCAGACTGGGTGGGCCAAGTGATACATTTCTGCCAACAAATTCTATGTTTCTGTGTTAGTGCGATCCTGCTACTGGGTTTTGACAGCACTCCGGGGGCCTCTGAATATGGCCCCACACAGAGCACAGGTGCTAATAGAAACATAGAAACATAGACTTTGATGGCAGATAAGGACTACTTGGCCACCCAGTCTGCCCATTTCCCTACCTATTGGATAAGCTGCAGATCCTAGTTAACCAACAGCCGATTTCTTCCTACCCCACCAGATTTGCCTTATGTCTATCCCATGCATTCTTGAATTCCCCCAATATTTTTGACCCCATGACCTCTTCAGGAAGGTCATTCCATGCGTCCACCACCCTCTCTGTGAAAAACTACTTCCTCACATTGCCCCTGAGCCGTCCCCCCTCTATCTTCAGATTGTGTCCCCTTGTTCTTGCACGTCTCTTTTTCTGAAAGATGCTACCCTCTTGGACTTTGTTGATTCCCTTGAGGTACTTGAAAGTTTCTGTCATGTTCCCCCTCTCCCTCCTTTCCTCAAGGGTATACATATTAAGCTCCTTTAGTCTCTCTCTCTCTTTCTTTTCATATGGCTTCTGTTGCAGACCCTGCACCATTTTAGTTGTCCTCCTCTGGACTGCCTCTATCCTGTCCATGTCCTTGTGGAGATGGGGTCTCCAGAACTGCACACAGTACTCCAGATGGGGTCTCACCAACTGTCTGTACAGAGAGATAACAATTTCCTGTTTTCTACTGGTGATGCATGCCTCTCTCTATACATCCCAGTATCCCCCCAGCCATCCTTGCTGCCTTCTCACATTGCTTTCTTACTTTTAGGTCATCTGATATGATTACCCTCCTGGTCCCTTTCCATTTGTGTTGTTGTTAATACCTCCACCCCATTGTGTACTCTTCCCCTGGGGTTTTTAATCATGGTTAGCACAGCACTATCATGCTTAGTGGTGCACTAACCTTTTGAATATAGGGGCCCACGTGTTCTTCACCTAGCCAGTTCCCTAACCACATTTATCTGCCTCCTACCCCTAGGTCTCTTAGTTTTATGAGACAAAACACTATTGGAAAAAGGGCTCACTTTCCCAGAATTTAAGGTTCTTAAAACATTCATTGTAATACTGAGGAAATGGGCAGCCCATCGGTGCATTGGTAACACTATGGCTCGCGATGCTTGCGACCTGCATTCGGGAACTAGTGAGGGTCATCAAGAGCTGGGGAGAGGAGGATTGAGGGTCCAAGAGGATGTTCCTCTCCTCTGGAGAGGAAGGGTAGCCAGCTCCACTGCTATACTGCCAACTGGATGACCACAGATGGCAGTGCAACAGAGCGACTATGAGGGAGGGAAGACATTGGTTGGTGCCATGCTATGCATGTTTTGCATCTTGAGGGATGGAATGGAAGAAAGGAGGAAACAACCCCCGTGCAAAATAAGAGCTGCACTGCACCCACAGGCCCCACATTCACTGACCTGGGCACACTCCCGATGACTGGCTATTGTGCACCCAAGGGACCTAGCCTATCCCAAGGGCTTCACCATACTAGGTTTCATACTAGGTTTAGTAGGAAGCGAAAGAAACAACAAGGTGCATAATTGCTCCTGCATACTACTAATAATTAAAAAGTGAACCGGACAGGATAAACTTATCAAGTCGTGATTTAAAGATAGATTTAGAACTGCTAACAAGCACTTCAATAGGTAATGTATTCCATGGTTTAATAATACATACTGTATAAAAGAATTTCCAGGGGTGATAGTTAAATTTAATTGCAACTGTAATGGGTGACCTCTAAAATTATAGGTATATTCCTTGAAATTTAACCCCACATGAGTTATTAGATATGGGTCTTTCAAGACATCATACATGAGGAGAAGATCGCCCCTCAATCGCCGTGTAGATAAGGGCATCAAGTTTAGTTTGTTTTATCTGATTTCGTATGGGACATCTCTTAAGCTTTTAATCATTTTAGTGTACCTTCTCTGTACCTTTTCCAAACATGTAATATCTTGTTTTTTAAAAAGACACCATAATTGAGAAGAAAAGTCTAAGTGAGGGATCACATAGGCTCTATAAAGGGGTGTTAAGATTCTACTATCCCTAGATTTGAAGTTTCTTTTAATAGCCCAGATAACATGATTTGCTTTGAGGATAATCTCATTTATCTGTAAGTTAGGGAGGAAGTCATCAGATATCAAAACACTAAGGTTCTTCTCAGCTCTGAACTAACTAACATCTTATTATCCAGTGTATAAACATGCTTGGAATTTCTAGACCCAAATTGCAAAATTCTACACTTAGTATGATTTATCTTCATCCACCATGTGGAAATCCACTGTATAATTTAATCTAAATCTTTTTGAATTAGGGCAATTTGTTCAGAGTTAGCACATGGACCACCAATTTTAATATCGTCAGCATATTTAACTGTGTTGGAATAATAGAATTTAGTAATGTCAGAAACAAAGAGCTGAAAAAGACAGGGCCTCAGAACCAAACCCTGTGGAATCCCACTCAAGACTGAGCCCCTGCTGGAAAGCTGGCCATTTATCAAAACTTTGTTGTGTACGTTTGTCTAACCAGTTAGCTATCCATGTGATCAGAGTTGAGTTAACATTAAACTGATGAAGTTTGTGTAACAGAGCCCAATGTGGAAGAAGATCGAAAGCTTTACTGAAATCGATATAAATCACATCATAAGGAATTCTGTTATTTAACTTCATACTTAGATCATCATAAAAACATAGCAAATTGGTCAGGCAACTTCTCCCCTTTTTAAAACCATGCTGTTCTGTATCAATATGGTCAAGAGATGAAGAAATTATATCCTTAATTATACCTTCTAGTATCTTTCCCATAGGGGATGTAAGGCTTATACGTCTGTAATTTTCCCATTGGTTACGGGGACCTTTTTTGTAAATAGGGATTACATACGCTGTTTTTCATAAATCAGGTATGTAATTATAATTCAGACAGTGCTCAAATAACAATTTCAAAGGCATTGAGAAACTGTCTGCCAATAGATAAAGAAGGTGTCCAGAAATGTCATCGGGAGACACACTAGTTTTACCTTTAAGATGTAAAAGTTTGGCATGAATATTGGTAACAGGAATTGAAATATTACAACCAGGGGAAAGTTTGTAGGTGTGCTAACCTGATTTTTTTGAAACACATTACAAAAATTATTATTAAAGAAATTGGCCATGTCCTTCGGGTCATAAATAAATGCATTTGTCTGTAGGGGACCAACTTGACAGGTGGTCTTTTTAAGGGAGTTTATATATGTGAAAAAGGCTTTACTATTATCTTTACGTGCATTGGTTGCCAATTTTAACTCCCACTTTCTTTTTGGCCTTCTGATGTTAAATGTACATTTTTTTTGGATACATAGAAAGCAATTCCAGTTTGATGAAGTGTGTGACTTTAGGTAGTTTAATATAACACTTCCCTTTCCTCTTACTAAGTCTAATCAAATCTTTTGTCATCCATTTGGGTTTAGATTTTAAAGATGAGGGTTTTATTTTTGATGGAACATATCTATTCTTAAGATCTAAGATGTTATTGACTAGTGAGTCGTAAAAATCTACAATACCCATAGAACAAAACTTAGATGACCAATCAATTTTGTCTAATTCTTGTCTTATTACTGGTATATGTGCTTTATCATATAAGAAAATTTTAGATGCACTGGATACCAGAGAAACTGTCTGTGTTAAAACAAAACAAATTGAACTATGGTCACTGTTACCAATAGGTGACTGTACATCAATAGACTTAACTATCAGAGATCTGCTATAAAGAACCAAGTCTAGAAGGTTAGTGCCCCTTGTTGGTGTTGTTACTCCTTGTATGAGGTTGCACTGTTCACAAACATTAATTAGTTTACTTCCTGAGATGGATGAAGCTACTTTCCTGTTCCAAACAATATCAGGTGGATTAAAATCGCCAGTGAGTACAATATCACCGAGTGAGCAAGCTACTTCAATTTCTTGCAAGATAATGTCAAAATGTTCAGTTGGAGTGTTGGGGGGCGATAACAAACTCCAATTATAATATATTGATATTTATTTACCAGAAATTTTATCCACATCGTTTCAGTGGAACTATTTTGTTTTTTAATTTTATTTGACATATCACTAGCATGAAAAGCACTTTTTTTAAAAATAGCTACACCGCCACCTTTTTTATCCTTCCTTATAAAATTAAACAGGGTATATCCTGGAATGGAAAGTTCCCAGCTAGATCTGTCATCACCCCATGTTTCAGTTATAAAGACAATATCTATAGCAACACTTGCTAAAATGATTTTCAACTCATCTAATTTATTAGAAAGGCTTCTGGGATTAAAATATAAACATTTTATGTTGTTTGGGGATCTATTACTTGCAGACAACTTTTTAGGAGGAGGGACTATTCTCTCCCCCAAGTCAAGCAGTTTAAATGTTTGTTGATGTAATCTAGGATGTGTTTACTCAATATCTGGTTACCCATATAACTCAAATGCAGGCCATCTCTATAATACAAATCTAATTGTCCAGCGAATTCTTCCCAATGGGTAATACAAATTTGATTTTGCTTAAGACATCTGACTTGGAGCCAATTGTTAAACATTCGTATTGTTTCATTATAATCTGTAGATACCCAAGGCACATTCAAAACCTCAGAAAAAGCTACCTCACACCCCAGTTTAACCAAAATATTTGACAGTGTGACTAGATCCTTTTTAATATCAAGGATACTGGAATGCATAAAATCCTTAGTGCCAATGTGGAGTATCACCAGGGGGTTATTCCCACCATCAGCCATGATGCTGTGAATCATACTTGTAATATTTGCAATTTTAGCACCCCTAAAACTTGAACACATACGATTTACTTTATCTACGTCACAGATAGCCCTATCCAGATGTTTCACCATTGAATCTCCTACAACATATACCTACCTCTGAGATACTACTAGTGAGTTAGAAACTTCCATCATAAAGGAAGATCGGATGGGGCCAGGACCTGTGCTGCTATAGATGAAGGGGGGTCCATAGGCACTAAGGGTGTCTTTAATAGAGGTGGACAGGGGGTAACAGTGGTGTTTAAAGTAGATGAGGTATCAACTAGAACATTATGGACAACAGTTGTAAATGTATTATTCACTATTACTTCATGCTCAATATCAAGTAAACTATGTTTCTCAAGTCCATTTAAAACAGTGAACCTATTTCTTGTGTCCAAGGAAAATTGTGATGCCTTGCATCCCTTTTTATAAACACGTCTACTCTGGACCTCGTACCATTGCTCATCTGGATTTTCCAAACAATCAGCGCTGATTGGACGTTTTCTCTTACATCCCAAGTTTAATTCTGCAGTTGAATTAGTATATTTTTCATATAAATTATCTGAATCAGACATGGGCATGGGGCAGGAGGCTAAATCATTAGTAGTGGGATCATGTGATGTTTGGTCTAAAGCTTTGAATCTGGCCTGCATTTGCAACTGACTCGTTTCAAGTTCAGAAAGTCTAATATTAAACAAAGCTATCGCTTGTTTCAATAAGTGATTTTCAACACATTTGGGGCAAGTAAACCTAATATCGGTTGCTTCTCTCATGCTAGTGTTAGTAAACATTAGGCAAGAAATACATTGAACCCCATCTGACATAGGATTTAAATGCCTTGATTCAGCCATATTAAAAGCTAACCATAAAATAAAGGGCGGCAGCTATATGTACCCACACAAACAGGTTAGTGATTCCACCTAAAGAACTACTATCTACTTACTTTACAAGTACCTAACAGAAGGCCTCTATTGTTACCCCACTGATCCCGTTGAACACGCGGAACATGCACTGATGCGCATGTCTCAGTGCGCGTCTCCACGTGCACCCTGCTCACCGAGCACCTCACTTATAAGGGAGTGCTAGACCCAGAAGTGTTAACACGGTTCAGACTGCACTCTGCACCCCAAGTCCTAAGTTAGTATGATAGGAATAATAGCACAATGCCCCCCAGTGAAATTAAATGCAAGCAAGTAAAAACTCTGTTCCCTCAGCGTTAACTGTCACAGAATAGATACACACTGTAGTCCATGGAAACAAAACGTCATGAAGCTAGAGGCTCTCTGCCTAATTCCCGACAGTTGTTAAGGGAACAAGGGCTCCAGCACATATAACGTATCAGAAAGTATATACAGTGCACACACAGTCACAACTATTTAAAAGGAGATATCTCTCCACCCACAAGTTTCATTAAAAACTATACACAGTAGTGCGTTTTAGTCACAGGGTTGGAAGACAGCCAAAAGTCTATGGTTTAGAGTGCCCTGCTCACCGAGCACCTCACAATGAGGCAAATCACAGGGGTAACATGGAAGCAGGTAAGACATGTGAGAAGGTGAGATGAAGGGGTGGGATGCAGTGGAGGCTCAAGTGGGGGCCAAGGATTGAGTGGAGCAAGGAGCATAAAAAAACCAAAACGAAATATGTATTGAAGAAATGTACATCATGCCTGTAAGTCCACCAGCATTTTGGGTGCCTCCCGATCATTTCCTCCGGGTGAACAGGTCATGTGTATTAAAAGAAAATATATACCTCTATCAAAAAAAAAAAAATACTATATTTAGTTTTTTCTTATTATATTCACTGAAATCATTCTGAAAGGCATCTTACAGTGATCAGTACTAAACATGATTGTCAACCATACCTTCATTTCATCAAACAACAGCATTCATTTCATGCTTTTCAGTAGTGCTCAGAAATGTTCATATTCTGCAAGTGAGCTACAAGTCAGAATTTTGTCTTTTAGAACTTATATCCTTCAATGGTTTTTACTGTGATCTGTGATGTGTAAGCTGTCTGCACTGATGAAATGTGCTGTTATGAAGAGAAACAGCACCATGAGGAAGATTTCAAGAGGGACCCAAAACACGAGTGGGCTTACAGGCATGATATACTGTACATGTCATCAATCATCAATACTGCAGTTCTGTTGCCAGTCTGCCAGCACAGTGGGAGCAGTACTGCCTGTGGTGCCCAATGACCCGGGTTCGGGAACGAGCCCAGAGCATTGGCGAGTCAGTTGAGGGGAGGAGGATAGAGCATCCAGTGGACTGGTCTCCTCTTTTGGGAAAGGGAGGGGCACACAGTGGATAATAGTTTGAGCCCTAGTTGTGGTGAGGAGCCAGTACACCATGAGGTGGTGCGCATAACCAGGGTGGGTAGAGCAGCAGATGTAGCTACATCAGGAGCAGAAGCATGCCTGACATTGCAAGGACATCACTGCATGTCCACTCTGTCAGGGGGAACCGATATAAGAAAACCTTTCTGGCAGTGCAGTATGATGCTGGATCCCTAGCAAGCGTCACTCCTCCATGCCTCCCAAGGTTGAGCCTATTACTGGATTTGCATCTTCATCCTCACTACCCTTCAGGGTTGTGGGTGGGGAGCCCCATCAAGGGGGGCACACCATAGTCTCCCAATCGACAAGGTCAGTCCAGGGGGGTTGGGAGGTGTGAACCTGTGAAAGGATCTAAGGGCAGATATGGGGTACATGCCCACCTCCATAGGAGCAAAAAATAGACTTAAAACATTGCAATTACTGTTTTGAAAACCATAGAGTGGGTCAGTGAATCCCTTTTCCAATAGTACTTTGTCTATATCTATAGCTGATACTGGAACTGACTACTCCCTTAAAACTAATTTCCTCCTTCTCAGAAATGAGAGGTTGAGCAGGAACATAGGATACCCCATTTTTTGACCAATTTCCTGTGAGTTACTGTCAAACACTTTGCTAAAGTCCTGATACTGCATGCCAATCACCTCTCCTTTATCAGTAGCCTTTGTCATCCAGTTTATGGTTTTCAAAGCAGTAATTGCAATATTTTTAAGACTATTTTTTGCTCCTATGGAGGTGGGGATGTACCCCATATTTGCCTTTAGATCCTTTTACAGGTTCACACCCCCCAGTAATTCCTGTGAAACTGTTCACCTTTAAACTGCTATTTGCAGGTACCTTCAAAGAGTCCTGTAACTTTTTCCATTTATTAATGGTAGTCTGGGGCATGGGTCATCTATTAGTGTGAGCGTAGTCGCCGGTCCCTCTTCACTATCTTTCCTATATGAGCTGACTCCTAACTCCCTCCGACTCCTTCTACAGGATACCTGTAAAACCTTGTACATATTTACTGATTTTATTTGTAGATACTGTATATAACAGTTCTGTTTTTTCATGTATTGAATGTTACTACTATGTATTGTGAGGGTTCACATTAATGCATTTTGATCTGATGTAATATGTACCCTTTCCATCGTGATACTATATTGTTCTATGTCCAGGTCCACTTTGTAAATGAGTTTATCTCAATTATGTTTCACCTGGTAAAATAAAAATTGATTGACTGATTGATTGATTGAAGTCAGACTTGTCTGACAGAATTTATCTGCCACAAAGTCATGACGCCTTCTGATCTCTAGCCCATTTGCCACCTGGAACTATACTAGCCTTTTCTTAATATCAGATTCCAGCAGTTTTTCCACTGTTGAGGTCAGACTGACTGGTCCTTACTCATTCCTTCCTCCATTTTTGGGCAGGGGCACAGCATCTGCCACCCTCCAGTCTAGAGGCCCCTCTCTTGACTCCAGGAAGCAATTGTAAAGATTTGCCAGAGGCACTACCAACACTTGGGCCATCTCTGTAAACACCATTGGTTGTAGCTATCTGATCTTGGAGACTAAGCCTGGAGTTCCTAGTGCACTCTTTCTGTAGCCATTGGGTCTATGTTCTTTTCTGGTGTGGGACCTTTCTACTCTCAGGTACTGGCCTTCTTTCTTCCTGATAACTACTAAAGAGAAGTAATAGTTTAGTATTTCAGCTTTATCATTCTCCATGCACCTTTCCCATTGTCATAGTTTGACTATGCCTTCTTTTGTTTTCTCTGCTGTCTGATGTAGCGAAAGAAGACCTTATCACACTCCTTAATCCTTCCGCAGTAATTTGTCCCATCTCCAGATTTAGCTTTCCTGACCACCCTGTTGGCCCCACTCATCTTCTCCAGGTAAACTTCTCTGTCACTTTCTGCCTGTCTCTTTTTAAATTTCTTGAATCACACTTTTTTTTCTCTCATTGCTACTTCTACCTCCCTTATGAACTGTATTAGTTTCTTTTTTCCTTGTACTTTCCCACTTGCCTCAAACAGCAGTTAATGACATCTTGCAGGATGTTCTTAATGGTGTTTAATTTCTCCTCCACCCCTCAGCCTCTTTGGTGACTTCCAACATGATACTGAGCTTCTCCCTCATTTCCCCAACATCTGCCATTCAAAAAACAAGGGCTCTTATTCTGAAGTTAGTGTTGTCTGCACCCAAATCAACAGTGAACCAAACTGATAGATGGTCTCTGCTACCCAGTGGGTCCTCAGTTATGTCCTTAATGGAGTCACTGTTTGTGAGCACCATGTTCAAGATCACCCCCCCATGGGTTCCTTGACCCCCTGAACCAAGAAGCCATTTTGGACTGTGTCCATGAATGCTTGGCTCCTGGTGCTGGTTGCCACAAGGATACTCCAAGCTACAGCAGGGAGATTGAAATCCCAGTATGATCAATACATATCCCTTCACTGTTGTCCCTGTAATTTCTTCCTCTAGCACTCTATGTACCTGCTCCTCTTAGTGCAGTAGTAGTCTATAAGCCACCCTGATTCTTACCTTCTTGCCACTGTTTGTTTCCAGTTGTACCCATAGTGACTCTATCGCCATATCCTGCCCTGAGATTATGTCCTTGGTAACCTTGCTACCCTCCCTCACATATAGGGACACTCCACCCACCTTACCCTCACACCTGTCTCTTCTAAAGATAGAGTACCCTGGAAATGTGAGGTCCCATTTATGGTGCTGTGTCACCCAATTTTCAATTATGGTCACCAAGTCCAGCTGGGCTTCTGCAACCATTGCCTAAAGATCAGACATTTTGTTTTTCATGCTCTTGCTGTCAATGCATATTGCTTTCCAGAGCCCTGCTTTCCTACACCAGTTCCCTTCCCTTGTTTTGGATTCTGTTTCCAGTGTGGGTTTGTTGCCCAGAATGATCAAGTCATGTTATTGTGTAACTTAAAGGGCTAAAAAGCCTGAAAAAACATATAGAAGACAACATGTATGGTTTACTGTGGCTCTGCAGATTCTGATACTCTTTACCTGATAAGTGAATGCAGTGCAGTCCAGTGATAAGTGCACAGAAATCTGAACTAGTAAACCCCAAGGTCAAAACACCACCAGAGCCACTGGCCCATTTAATGGACTTCAGCAAGTCACTTGACTTCCCTGACTGTAATTCACTCCTGGTTGTAAAATGGGAAAAAGTGGGACCCCTCAGAAAGAGAAGTCACAGTTGGGGTTCCTTGGAGAAGTTTACCCAGATGAGTGCAAGGAGAATTACAGGACATGCCCTCAAACTGACATAGGAAAGGATAAGGAGAAACAGACATTATTACTGTACACAGAGGGTGGGTAATATGTGAAATAGTTTACCTAATGAAGTTGTGGAAGCTAGAACTGTTTAGGCTTGCTTCATTGCTCTTTCCACTTGTGAGAATGTGTGTTGCTTGTGTTACTATGCTGTTACTAACTTGGGTCACTCCTGAAAAAGAAACCTGTTTCTGGTGAGCTCACTGATTAACAAACCAAAATTATAATTAAACCACAACTATCAGAGCAGACCATGACCATATAAACATTTGTTTTGTAAAAATATTGCCGTGGCAGAAAGGTTAAGAACAGGGTTTTTATTACCACCACAAATAGAATTTAGTTTGCACTGTTTCTTTCACAGAACATGGTGAATGACCTTCATTATATCAGATCAATGACAGGAGAATGCAGGAATGCATGTAATAGGGAAAAACTCTTGACAAGTTAAAACATCTCCCTTATGAGGTCCTGGAGGAATTCTCATTAAAACTAGTTCTAGCTGAAAATGACTACCCCTATCCTGCCAACTCAATGAAAAACAAATATTCTCTGTCTAATTCAGCTTCCATGCAAACATAATTTATTCAATTAATATAATCCACCCAGGTCACCCCTGAAAACAGGCACTTGTGCCTAGTGGGTCTTACCCAGTTGCCAAAGACTAAGATGTAAAAAAAAAATATATATATATATATATATACAGTATGTATATAATTTAGAATAGAATACAATTTTTAATTTTCAGTTTTCTTTCCTAGTGCTTACAGTACATTGTTGTCAACTTTTCCATGCAGTTTGTTACCACAGCATATTTATTCATCCCTGCTATGAAGCAGAGGGTGAACATGATGGACCTAGAGTCTTTTCCAACCTTAAATTACTATATTACTGTCTATATATGTAATCCTCCCATGGATGGCTTCTCCTTTAATGAGCTGCTGATGCCTCAAGGAAAAGGTTGAAAAACATTGTAATTAGGTGCAATTCAGCTTTGATTCCATACATATTCTATAGATTTCTCCTCCCTATTATTTATTACTGAGGAAATTGACATCCCTTAGAGTTCATCTGCCTCTATAGCTTACTCCCAACTTGAAATCATAATCCTCTGTTGTGACATCACAGTTTGTTGCCATAGGAGTAACTGTGATATCACAAGCAGTGCATCATGACCTCAGGTAGGGAGAAAGCAACAGGAATAGATGAACTCTTCAAGAGCAAAGATCCTGTTTTCATGTAAATGGCCTCAGTAATAAATACTGGTGAGGAGAAATACAGAACAAATGTGAAATGTAAGCTGAACTCTGTCTAAATATTATTATTTGTTAAAGTTCTCCTGAAGATGTCAGCTGCTGTTTAAGGCTAGCTGTAGTTTCACGTATCAAGAGCACCATCCCCTGGTGCTGATGCAGCAGCACTCCCAACTGAACTGGGACAATACTGATAGTTACTCCAGCTGAACCAAACATGAAAGCAAATCCACTCAGACTGATTTGAGGCCCAAAATACTGTTTGCAAACCAAATGTCTTGTAAATAAAGACACTGTGGAAAGAGTGCCTTTAGACTACAAATCAACAGCCATCTTTATCAAATCTGATTCGAGCTGGTGTGGTGATGGGGTCAGAGGGTGCCTGGTTGACCAATCTGGATTGGAAAGCCTGTGAAGACAGCCTCATGGTCTTATGGACTTGTAGTGGACTTAATTAATTCAGATGCTTTTGCTGCATCCATTCACCTGTGGAAGTTCAGTACACCAAACCTGCTTACAATGACTGACAACTCTCACAGATAATCAGGAGTTGTAGCTCCCCAGAAAACAGCAGGATCTGTTCCAGAACCAATTCAGTCTGAAACAGACTGGTACCTGTGTGTTGTTGAGAGAGAGAGCTGTTCTGTGCTGCAGAGAGAGAGAGGCTGCACATCTATCTGCCAGAGACAGAATGAGAAACATGAAGCAGAATTCTTTTGTTCTGAGAAAAGGAAGTAATCATGTGCAAGCTCAGAATGAAACTGATGCTGAAGGCTACAGCAGTATGTAAGAAACTTTTGCTGGGCTGCAAGCCCTAAACTGCGACTATGAGTGTGACTGTAGCTAGTCTGGGAAGCCATCCAGTCCTTACCACAGCCCGGTGCTGGTTATGCCACGCACTAAGGACTGGATGCCTGAAATTGTGTTGGGCAGGTAGGGCTGTTTTTTTTTTACAGGCTGAGCCACCCTGTATGTGCACTGTAGAACTGAGTGCTGAATGCTAAGCTCAGGACAGGCCTGACCGGGACCAGAGAAAGAGACACTTTTTGCTTGCAGGCCACTAGAGAGGATAGAAGGAGAAACGAGAGGGAGAGGGGAGAGAGAGAGAGAGAGAGAGAGAGAGAGAGGAGAGAGGGGAGGAGGGAGAGAGAGAGAGAGAGAGAGAGAGACCAGCCAGAAAGGGACTCGCTGTAAACTATTCCATCTTCTCTGTTCATCGAGGGAGATCCCCTGATCTGGGAAGCTGTAAGTAAACTTGGGACTTTTCCTGCATCTGAATGATTCTTGTATTATAGTTGGGAACGCATGTAATGGAGTAAGCCACCCAACTGGGATTCACCCATATCTTTTGTGGGTTTAAGAGTATTTGGGTTTTTAAGTTACAACGCATTACTTTACTTGTTCAAGTGCACCACTGCCAACCAACCACACGCAACACCATCAGACTCACTATGTTTCCTCAGCTGGATAACCAGTGAAGCACTGGTAGCTGCCTAATAGATTTAAGGGTTTACACTGCTATCAGTGGAAAGAGGGTAGCTTTCTCCAGTACAGGTGGGCAACTGCAACCAAATGTGTTGTGTCAGGGTGGGTCCCTTTTGTTGGACTAAGTATGGAAGAGCACCTAAAGCACAGCCCCATATTATGTCATTTGGCTGTGCCTAAAAGGGCAATCGAAGAGCAGCCCTGTGATTTGAGGTTGGTCTGGAAGAGCACAGAAGAGCCAGCCAAGTCTATACACACTACCTCATGCTGCTAACCCCCTTTCCTCTTAGGGCTTGGAGCTGGACCTTATATAAAGTCCCTGTTCTTTGTTTTTAATCATGGTGTGCATATTATTTTGAAGTATAGGTTGCATATTTTGTGGGGCCTCTTCCTGGATTGAGCT
This sequence comes from Neoceratodus forsteri, assembly GCA_016271365.2. Lineage (NCBI taxonomy): Eukaryota > Metazoa > Chordata > Ceratodontiformes > Ceratodontidae > Neoceratodus > Neoceratodus forsteri. Next base: position 1,238,451,324 of record CM028130.1, read on the forward strand.
GCTTCATGGGTAGATTAATCCAGTGGGGAGGTAGGGAGGCACTGCATCCCAGGGGTGGTACTGTGCTTACATTAGGCTCATGTAAACCTTTCTCTGGGTGGAGGCACCATGCTATTTCATCATAACTTTGGGCAAGAACCCCTCCATCAGGAGTTTAATGGACTCAGGCCTCTCAACTTTGCTTGAGCCCACAAGGCAGGGGTAGTTACTGTAATATTCATGATGATCCAGTGGCTATCATATAAAAGCATCAAGGTGGATTTTCTGAAGCCTCTGGATGAAGAGATGCTAGACAGTGGAGGGAAGAACATGATGTTTAGCCATCTAGTCTGTCCTACACTAGATTTCTACCATGCCTGACAAGCTCCCTGACTGAATTTCTGCATACTGGGTGGTTACCTTTGTTCCTTATGATACATCTTTACCTGTCACATTTATTCTTGAAACTTGAGATGAAGTCCATATTCATTCCTCCAGTAGCCTGTTCCATTTATTCACCACCCACTCAGTAAAGAAGAACTTCCTTGCGCCCTTTTGTGTTGTGACGCCTAGGTTATTTTCAAATCTGTTTATTATCTGTATCACAACTGGGGAACTGTTCCCTCAAATCGGTCTTGTTATGTAGGGTCTCATACCCAGCCAACTGCCAGCCTCTGCCACGTTCAGTGAAGCAGGGAGGACCATGGCTTGCCCCCCATGGTGGGGCCTCTCCTCCGGGGAGGCAGGCAGGGGAAGGGAGACTTCATCACCCTTAAGCCCTGCCCCAGAGTCACTGCAGAGTGATGTTCTCCTGGATCCCACCCCAGGAGAGGAGAGCAGTCCTCCAGACGTTCAATCCTCTCCTCCCCCCCTGCTGAACCTCGGTGCCTAAAGCTCTTTCCCAAACTCGGGTCACTGGCATGGTGTGATGTATGGCGTCCAGCGCCTCAACCCTCAGCACCACCGGGCCAGCTGACTCCTAGTTTTTGCCTGTCCCCATGATTTCAAAAACCTTATTTGTATCCATCCTTTTGAATCCTTGTAAGAATTTGTACTTTACAATCATGTCTCCCCACTCTTATCTGTTCTCTGCTGAATGCATGTTGTGGATCTGCAGCCTTTCCTGGTAGTTAATCCCCTTCTGCCTCTATATTATCTTTGTTGTTCTGTGCTATATCCTCTACAACTTATCCCTTTCCTTCTTAAGATGGAGGTTCCGGAACTGAACACAATACTCCAGGTGCAACCTGCCCAGCGATCAGTGGCAAGATAACTGTCTCACCATGGCTCTAGAACCCACACTTAATACATTCTAGTATCCTATTTGCCTTCTCCCAAGCTTCACACTCACAGGCTAGGTGACTTTAGGCTACTGTGTATTTTGGTTCTCAAGTTTCTTTCTTCTTTTGTGGCTTCTTCTACCTTTACCCCATCAATGGTGTACTCCTTCTAGGGCTTTGTTTTGCTAATGTACACTGCCTTGCACTTTTTTTCACTGAATTTCAGTTGCCTGGTATCTATTATCATTGGTGCCTTTCTGCATCCTTCCTCATGCATTTCATTTCCTCTGCTACAGTAAGTCCAAGTTACCACATATTTTAGTGTCATTAGCAAATTGGCTAACCTTGCTGTTAAGGCCCTTCCATATGTCACCAATAAACATGGTAAACAAAACTGGGTAGAACACTGACCATTGTGAGGCACCACTAGTGAGTCTCTTCACATCTGAGGGTTTACCATACAGGACTTCCTTTTGAGTCCTATCCGTAAGCCAGCTGCCTATCCATTTTGTAATCTCCCAAGGCCCCATTTGCTCTGTACTCTGTATGAGCCTTCTGTGTGGGGCTGAGTTGAAGGCATCACTAAAATTGAGGAAAAGAATGTCTATTGCCTGGCCTTTATCATAGAAACATAGAATCTGTTGGCAGATAAGGATCATACAGCCCACCTAGTCTGCCCATTTCCCTACTTGGTTTGCTAATCCCTAGTCTTTCCTCCACTCTGCTGTACAGCAGGGTGCCTTTATGCTTATCACATGCACTTTTGAATCCCTGTACTGTTTTCACTTCCACCACCTTTGCTGGTAGGCAGTTCCACGTATCCACCACTCTCTCTGTGAAACAAATACTTCCGAGCATTCTCCCAAGCCTCCCTCCCTCCCTTGCAGTTTGACAGCCTTTTCTGTTACTGTGTTAGAACAAGTCAGTCATGTTAATTTGGCATGGGGAACCCATTGTGAACCCATCTGAATTTGAGACTATAGGATTCTAGGGGCTCAATTTTCAAAGCCCCCAATTCCCGCAAACCCCGGGTGCGCCAAAGATGTGGTGCACAGAGCTTGTGGCAACCACCTGGCTGGTGATCATGAGTTTCAACCCGTGTGCCACGTGCCACAAATTAGACCAGCCTTTTTTGGTGGGAGGCAGTACAGTGTAGTGGTTAAGGACACTGAGCTAGAAATCTGGAGACCTGGGTTTGAATCCTATCAGCCCCCACTTGCATACTGTGTGACCCTGAGCAAGTCACTTAACTTCCTTGTGCTCCCAGGTCACACCTGAAAACAGGCTCCAGCTTAGTGTACCTTTCCTGGTTAAACAATTTCCTCTTCTCTTCCTTGGTCTAGCTTGTGTCATTCCTGGGGTCTGTTTTTATGGAGCTTGTGCCAGGTATATGGTGTAAGCTGCCGTAAAACGTGGAAACTGTTGCAATTGTGCTTGAGATTCAAGAATCAGGTGCGGTTGCAGTGAAGGGGTTTGGCACACTGCCAGAACTTAAGTGTTGTGGCACAGGACTTGGCTTAAGCCATGTTCCACGCCTTGAAAATCGAGCCTGTGTGACTAAAAAGTCTGCTATTTTTCATTGACTATTCATTCCATTAGTTTCCCTGTGATAGACTTCAGATGCATGTTAGACTCACAGGCCTATAATTTACTGGGTTGCTCCCATCCCACCCTTAAAAAAATGGGTATCACATTAGCAGTCTTCCAGTCTTCAGGTACCACACCAGAACTGATGGTTTTGTTGAGAAGATCTGCCTGCAGTGTGACATTAGCCCACCTGTCTACCACAGTAAACCTGGATATATTTCATCTGAGCCTGGTGATATGGTCACGTTAAAGGGGAATGATCACCATCAAGGACCTCACATCAAAGTGTGGGACTGGTCCCAGTTTGCACTTTGTGTGCCAAAACATTTGTTTGCTGTTGTATACTGGATTGCATTAGACTAATTTTGCAGACATTTTCTTTAACTTTAATCTCCCACAGCTGCAGTCCTGCTCTGATGTCAGCTGCAGGGGATTCTGGTATTTGTTGTTACAGAAAATGTCTGCCTGGAAGCAAGCAGAATGTGTCTGATATAGTCTATTATACTACAGTAAACAGTAAATAAAACAAGAAAGTGTTTTTGCACACAAAGTGCAAATTGGGACCCACCCCACACTTGGGTGTGGAGCTTGTACCTAGGCACAACTGTAACTACATAAAACCTTGTTTCACTTGCGAAGTATATGCTTCATGGCACTTTATTTTGGTATTGACAGTGGTGGTGCTGTACCTTTCCAGTTTTCTACTTGGGGAACTATGTATAAATGACACTACTGATACTACTGATAGCACAGTACTGATATTCTACTGATAGTACAGTACTATGGGATTTCTGCCCTATTGAGGTTACATCTGTTCGATGAGATGTTAAACTGAGTCCCCTTCTGCCCATTCCTGTTCACTGTCCAAATGAAAGTTAAAGTTCTCATGGTATTAATAAAAGAAAGAAGGGTATTTTTTTTATTAAAAGAAAAATAACACACCACAGGACATAATTAAAGCGTTCAGCTGGTTCAGTTCTGGGGTTGCCAAGGCAGTAAGGGAAAAGAGGTTGGCCTATAGAAAATTCAGGAAGACCAAGAGAGAGGTAGATAGGGAAAATTACCTAAGGTTGGCTAGTGAGGCAAGTAAGAAAGTCCGACGAGCAAAGGCACAGAAGGAGCTGCAGATAGCTGAAGGAATTAAGAAGGGGAGAAGGCTTTCTTTTACTATATAAGTGAGAAAAGGGACAAGAAGGAAGGGCTTGTTAAGCTTAAGAAAGGGGTGGAGTGGGTGGAGGATAATGGGAGAAAAGCAGAGATACTAAATTAATACTTCTGTTCCGTCTTCACCAGGGAGAAGGACGGACCAGTGCCTTCAGGAGGGAAAAGAGGAATTGGGGTGGAGGGGAACACAGATGCAGTAATAGAGGAGGATAGAGTGAGGGAGGGTCTGCTGTCATTGAAGGTGTACAAATCACCAGGCTTGGACAGAGTACAGCCAAGGGTACCAAAGGAACTGGCTGAGGAGCTGGCAGGGCCACTGGCAGACCTATTTAATAGTTCACTAGAGTCAGGCATGGTACCACAGGACTGGAGAACAGCACATGCAGTGCCCCTCCACAAAAGCGGTCACAAGTATGATCCGGGGAATTACAGACCAGTCAGTCTGATCTCCATTGTGGGCAAGCTCATGGAGACCATACTAAAGGAAAGGTTGGTGGAATATCTAGAGGAGCATGGTCTCCAGGATGAGAGACAGCATGGGTTCATGGGGGAGAGATCGTGTCAAACTAATCTGATTGACTTGTTTGACTGTGTCACTAAGACAGTAGACAGGGCCAAGTCGTAGACATCCTCTATCTTGATTTCAGCAAGGCCTTTGACTCTGTGCCCCACAAAAGGTTGATCAGGAAGTTGGTGGATCTTGGAGTTGGGGAAAAGATGGCCAGATGGGTGAAAACTGGCTGAGGGACAGAACCCAGAAGGTGGTTGTGGGGGGAGAGTTATCTGGCACCAGAGAGGTAACCAGTGGGGTCCCACAGGGCTCAGTGCTGGGGCCGGGGTTGTTCAATGTCTTCATCAATGACATTAGAGATGATATTAAGGGCAAATGTGCCTATTCACAGATGACACCAAGCTCTGTGGAGAGTGGACACAGCTGAAGGGATATAGGACCTATAGGAAGATCTGAAAAAGCTGGGGAGGTGGTCCAGGATCTGGCAGCTTGACTTCAATGCCAAGAAATGCAAAGTTATGCATATTGGAGCCAAGAATCCCAGGACAGAATACTACTTGGGTGGAGTCCGAGTATCTGCATCAGAGGAGGAGAAGGATCTGGGAGTGACACCACTAGTTACCCAAGCACTCCACACAGTTCAAGAAAGCAGCAGCAAGTAAAACAAGATGCTGGGATGTATAGCTAGGGGACTCAGCAGTAGAGAGAGGAGTTATACTGCCTTGTACAGGTCACTGGTAAGGCTGCATCTAGAGTATGGAGTTCAGTACTGGTGCCCACACCTCAAAAAGCAAATTAACCTGCTGGAGAAGGTCCAGAGGAGGGCTACAAAGATGATAGCTGGTCAGCAGGGCAAGGCATATGAGGAGAGGTTGAGGGCACTGAACATGTACTCCCTGGAAGACAGGAGAGAGAGAGAGAGAGAGAGAGAGGACACATGATTGGGACCTTCAAGGACTTGAAAGGGATAAATAAGGTTGATAAGAAGAGTCTCTTTAAGCTGAGTGGCAACCATAACACGAGGGGGGCACAGTCTCAAACTGGAGGGTGGGAGGTTTAGAAGGGAGGTCAGGAAGCACTTCTTCACAGAGAGGGTGGTGGACACTTGGAATGCGCTGCCAGAAGAGGTCATCTTGTTGAAGACAGTGGGCAGCTTTAAGAGAGGCTGGGATAGGTGTAGGAGGAAGGTAAGGATCATGGGTAGGGAGGATGGGAGGAGTGAGGAGGGAGGGAGGCAGGGACATTAGCTCAAGCTGTGGACTCTGCAATATGAGCAGACTTGGTAGACCAAATGGCCTTCTTCTGCTGGCTTCTTCGTATGTTCATATGTAATTACAAGCAAAACCAAAACAAAGAAAAATGTACATTTCAATATGTAAATAACAAACATGCTCCGAAGTCAGTGATTTTATTACAAACAGAAAAGGAACAACTAACAAAATGGACATAGATTATGATCTCTACTTTTTTATTTTTATTTTTTTTTTGTGTTCCTTTTACCTGTGGCTCCCAATCTGCCCTACATGTCCTGGCAACCCATTCATCTGGCCACCGTCAGGTCCGCTTCAGCCCCATGTAGAGTCCCCGCTGCCAATTACCCCCATGGCTTTCCACCTGCAGTGGGGCGGTGGAGAGTCCCCTTCACTCCCGCCGAGACAGGATCCAGCATCCGCAGCAGTGCTCCCCAAGGTCAGGCATCCCATAGACGGCCATCAAGCTGCCATGATCATTCACCATTTTCCTTCTTACTAGTGGCTTGCATGAGTGGGGCATGCAGTGATGCCAAGGGGGGGAGCGTGTACGCATCCACATGTGCTCCCTCCTAGCACCGTGCCCCAACTCACTCCCCCAAGCACAGCACCAGTGCACTATCCCCCAGCCTCCGCTAGGGGCACCAGCATGCCAGCCACTGAAACTCCCCCTCCCCCCGGAGAGGAAGAGCAGTCCCTCAGATGCTCAATCCCTCTCCGCCCCTGACAACCCCCAGCAACAAAAATCCATTCCCGAACCCGGGTCACCGGTGTGGAGCGAGGTGTGGTGTCCAGCGTCTCAACCCTCAGCACCACCGGGCTGGCCGATCTCTACTTTTTTAAACATTTCTCTACACAAAAATATATAATAATTTCCTTTTTCAATAACCTAGAATGGAAATTCATAAGATCATTATTATTAGTATGTCAGAAACTTTAAAGAACATAACAACAGGGTAAAAAATCAGACAAGCTAGTATCAAAATATCTATACATGAAGTCCAGAGAAAAACTGACACTTGCTGGATCCAATATCTATTCCTCCAGAGATGTCATACCTGGCAATCATGAAATGCTATAGTCTGCGATCTCAAAATAGAGTGCACAGAATTCATAACAACATTCACTAATTCATTTGGTGGAATATATTTTGTTGTAGAAGCCACATACATCTATGGTGCAAAAATTTAGTGTTTCTAAATAGCAAATAGTACTTTCAGAGTGCTGCAGTTATGATGTGGCCAAGAAAGAAAATTCATACAAAAAATAAACTTGCTATATGTGAGTGTTTTGACTTTTGACCACCCCCCCACCCCACTGATGATCCAGGAACTCCCAAAAAGTTATGGTATAAGGACATAAAAGAAAAGGTATGCCTGTGTTTCCAGTTGCCAACTACAGATGTTCCTAGGGCAGAATCCTTCTGAAATACTTTTGTGTTTATGGGATTGCCCAGACTCCCTATGCCATGGCAGCACAATCATGAAATACCCCGAGCACATGCTGGGTTTCAAGAATCTTATTTGCACTTAACCATCAGTTCTCTCTCACTTGGGCAAAGAGACAGTTTTAAACGTGTAGAAAAACTCACTGACAAAATATTTGACTAATACTGAAATATCCAAAATATTCAACCTAGTCTTTGACTAAACTTCGACTGTGTGGATGTGGTCCACGTCATCACCCCCTCCTCGTCCCATGCCAGAATGAACACCCTCTTTTGTCACTTTGCTACCAGCTTCCCACCTTGAATTTACTACTGCTCCCTCTACTCTTCCTTATCCATCATCCCACTACCCTCACATCAACAGTCCCACTGCACCTCCTTCATCTCAGAATACTAGTTTGGGTCCCTGTCCTATTACCTGTCCTCACTCCTCTCTCCCATTCCCTGTTCCTCCTACTCCCTTTACTAAATGAATACTTGCACCTTCTCCTTTCCCCATCCACAGTCCTCTGCTGGGCAGTCAGCCTTCTCCTATCAACTTCCCCCCCCTCTGGAACCTGCTCTCCTCCTCTCTCCATCTGTCCCCCTCCCTATCTCCCTTAGGCATCAGTTAAAATTTCTCCCTGCCCCACTTGCTTCTGTTAGCCTCTTCCTGACCGTCACCTGTTGGTGTCCCTCCCACCCCTGTTGTTGGGCCTCCTCTTGGGTTCTATCTCTACCTGAATTAGTATCCTCTCAACTACCACTGCACTGCCATTTTCCCACCTGCTCCTGTCACATTATTTGCACATCAAAAGCCCTGTTTACACTGCTGCAGCACTTTGCCTTCTGCTCCGGTTTGTGGAAGCTGCGCTTTGAGCAAGTCCTGCAATTAATTGTTTACAAAGCCCCCCCATCCACTGCACTGCAGGTCGTTCTCTGGGTGAGGCATACCATCCAATGAGGAGAAGAGTGCAAGATTGGAAAAACTGGTACCGCAGTATATCAAGCGCAGAGAAGAGTTTACAGTGCAGGTAAACATGCTTGATCCGCTAGACGTTCCCTCTGTGGTGTCGATGCAAAATTGGGTTCCAAATGCCTCCTGAAGTGCTCCAGTGAGGCGCATCAACCTGTGCGCATGAGTTGATGCGAGGCAAATAGGGCTGTGTAAATGAGTCTAAAGTTGCTCACAACACCATTGTTTGGCTTCTTTTACTGTATTGCTATTGTACTTGTTCCACAAAAGATTGTAAATTGTTTTCACTTTACTTTGTACTGTTTCATTACTAATGTGTGAGCTTTATCACTGTATTCCCTTTCCCTTTTCCTTGGGTCACACCCAGAAATGAGCCTTGGCTCAGTGTGCCTTTCCCAGTTACCAATTTTAAAATAAATACATACAGCACATACATACATACATAACTAAATAAATACATAGCAAACTGGTAATAAAACACACTCACCCCTGTATATTTATTTATTTATTTGCTTTTATTAACCAGGTAAGTACACTAGACAGCAAAGTGCCTATTTTCAGGAGCTACCCTGGAGAGTTACAAGGTATCCATAGAAACACAATTACATACAGGAGCCACATGCTCCAACAGTTGGGTTACATACAGGAGCCACATGCTCCAACAGTTGGGTTACATACAGGAGCCACATGCTCCAACAGTTGGTAATACAATAGAGGTTACATACAGGAGCAACATGCTCCGCCATAGGGTGATACAGAGGTAACAACAAATAACAGTTTGGAAATCGCAGCAAGAACAACAGAAGCAGGAGCCAAACATCGAAGTGGTTCAGGGAACATGAGTGAAATACCATCAAATAGCAGTTGGGAGTATACAGCAAGAACAACATCAGCAGGAGAAAAACAACAAAATAGTTAGGAGTACATACAGTAGGTGAGTAATAGCCTGGCCTAGGTGCCTGTAAAAAGAAGGAGGGCTAGGTCCTAGCTTAGGTGAGGAGAATGATTAAGAGAGATAATGCCACTCAACCTGGAGTGGTAAGTGCCTAAGGAGGGCAGTCAGCAGCGGAGATTACGTTGGGAGAGACTGCACACGGGGGGGGGGGCAGGTGTGTGCTTAACACAGGCCGGTGGATGCAGTTTTTAGGAAGTTCCATAAGGAAGATTTGAAGCAAGGGTGGGAGGGGGAGGCATGAACGTGAGCTGAGAGGGAGTTACACAATTTAGGTGCATGGACGGTGAAAGCCTGATCGCCTGTGAGGGTGCGGGTCTTGGGGACCTGACGGGCCTTAGCTACGCACGACCTAAGGTTGTAGACAGGGGAGGTGTGTTTTAGCGGAAGGGCGAGCCAGGTGGGAGTGGCTGTTCTACCTATATTGTCAATGAAGTTGCCAAAGGTGAAGGTCCGGAACTTCTCAGGGGGTAGCCACTCTAGTCGAGAGTAGAGCTCGCAGCGGTGTGTGAGGCAGGGGGCTGAGAGTGGAGCGGCATGCGTTATTGTATGTGGTGTCCCACTTGGCGAGGCTAGAGGACGGGACAGGAGCAAAGGCAGCAAGCCCATAGGAGAGTGTGGGGAGGAGAATCCCCTTAGTTATGGCAAGCCGAGCTGCGGGGGTGAGGCAGTCCTTAGCTCTATAGGCTAGGCCGAGCTTGGCATTTGTCGCTTTACAAATGGTCCGAATGTGCATCGGAGAGATCCAATTGAGGATTGAGAGTGATGCCTAGGTATTTTACAGAGTCAGTGTTCAGAAGGAGGGAGTCACTAGACCCATGGATTTTTAAGGGGATCGTGCAGGAGGAGGTTTTGGCCACAGAGCTGAAGAGCATGGCATGTGTTTTCTATAGGTTCACTGTAAGTTTGTGTCCATCAAGCCAGTTCCTGATAAGGGAGAAATGAGAGTTGAGCTGGGAGTTGACGGAGGTGATGTTCTGTGAGCTAGCTAGGATGACTATGTCATCGGTATAAAGTGTTAGGTGCCCATTGGAAGTGACAGAGGGTAAATCGTTAATGAACAGAGAGAACAGGATTGGTCCAAGGATGGATCCTTGGGGCACCCCGCTGTTCACTGGGGAGAGGGGTGAAAGGGTTCAATTAAAGCAGGTGTATTGCTGCCTGCCCCCTAGGTAATTGGTGAACCAGTCAAGGGCATGGAGGGAGAATACGTGGGACTGCAGGGCAGAGAGGAGGAGGGGGTGGTCCACCTGGTCAAAGGCCTTAGATAGATCAACGAAGATGGCCCCTGTCAATTTGCCTTGGTCAGTTGTGGACCGGATCTGGGAGGTGATCATGGCAAGGGCGGTCAATGTGCTGTGCCCTTTACGGAAACCATGCTGGGTAGGGGATAGCACATCATGTCCCTGGAGGTAGTGAGAGAGTTGCGAAGCAACTGCCTTTTCAAGGAGCTTGCTGGCAGCGCATAGTATAGCAATGGGCCGATAGTTATTGACGTCTTTTGGGTCGCCATGTTTAAGGACAGGGACAACCTTAGCAACCTTCCACAGGTCAGGGAGGATCCCTGAGATAAGTGAGGCATTGAAAATGTGGGCGATCGGACAGGCAAGGAGAGGAGCCCCCAAGCTAAGAAGCTTCGACTCTAGATTGTCGTGGCCAGCTCCCATGTGGTGAGAGAGGCCGGCTTGGAGTTTCTGGGTCTCACCAATAGTGACTCGTTTGAGGTAGAAGGGGGGGATGGGTAGATGGGGCGGTCCCAGCGGTTTGGGGCAGGGGACAGGGAAGGAGAGGGGGCCGGCAGGTCTGTGAACAATCGGTTAAGAGAGGTGGCGATGGTTAGGGGGTTATTGCAGTTTGTACCCCCTATAAGCATATCAGTGGGCTGTTCCTTGGCCAACCCTCCGACAAGGTTTTTCACGTTAGTCCAGAAATGCCGGGGGTTATTTGCCGAGGCAAGCAGGGCAGCTCTGCAGAACTCGCTTTTTGCGGCACGTATAGCTCACTTGCAGGAGTTTCTTAGCTGGTGGTACTCCAGGAGGTCATCGTTATTTCGAGAGATCCTGTGTTTCACCCAGCTTTTGTCACGCAGTTTCATGAGGGAGAGAAGGTCACTATGGAGCCACTTTGTGGCTGTGCCTCGAACTCTCCTCTTTGAGAAGGGAGTGTGCCTGTTCTGCAGTGGGACAAATACTGCAATGAAATGGTCTAGGGCTGCAACAGGGTCATTTGTGGAAGTGATCCTAGACCAGTCAGCCGTCCGTAGGTCATCGAGGTAGAGGTTAGTTGAGAACTTGGAGTAGTCCATCATCAGGAGCACACGACTGGGGACTTTGGGAGAGGTAGAACCCCAAACACAGTAGGTTGGGGAGTGGTCGGAGATGGAATCGGGGAGTATCCCTGAGTGGATGATGTTTTCGAGTCAGTTGCTCATCACCTAGTCAATGAGCATCCCGGGGTCTCCATGGCTGGAGGGCCTAGTGGGTTCAGTGATGACCTGGCTGAGTGCAAGGCCAGAGAGCAGCAGCTCGAACTGCTTATGGTTGGGCCCCAGCCAGTTGAGGTTAAGGTCCCCTAGGGATGAGGAGCTCATTTGAGCCAACCCAATCCCTAAGCAGCTCGAGCAGGGAGGAGAGCCCTAGTATGCCAACCTTCGGAGGGTTATAAGTGCAGACGAGGTGCACCTTTTTTGTATTCCCAAGGAGGAGGAGGGTGTGGAGGAACTCGCAGGGTAGGGGGGTCAGGGGTGAGTGAGAAACTATGGACACGTTTAAGTGCTCCTTATAATAGAGGAGTACACCCCCCCACACTTGCTATCTGCCCTATCACACCGTGCAAGGCTGTAGCCCGGGATGGAGCAGGCAGAGTCAGGGGTACTGGACTTGAGCCAGGATTCAGTGATGCCCAAGATGTCAGGCTTATAGAGGGCTATCCAAGCTGTTAGTTCCGCAATATTCTGGAGGATGCTGCGGATGTTAAGGTGTGCTATCTTTAGCCCTTTGGCCGCACACCAGGCAGAGGGAGAGTGTATGGGGCCAGGTGGCAAGGCGATCCGGGCGTAGTGGAGGGATCCGTCCGAGCGTGAGGAGCCATGTCCCAGGGTCGGCGCAGGCCAGGGGCGTTAGCAGCAGGAGATGAGCCAACAGCAGGAGAGGACCAGGCAGTGGGTGGCCACTGCTGACGGACGCAGGGGCTATTTGGGGGGCGGCAGACAGAGGTGGGGGAGCCGGGGGGGGGTTAGGACCAGCCAGCAGGATGGAAGGCACAGCGAGAGCTGGAGGCAGGCAGAGGAGTGTAGGTAGGACTGGGGGGGATCTAGGTGATATAGTAGTGAACAGGAGTCAACAGTGAATGGTAAAGCAGGAGTTTGCTGCAGTAAAGAATGGAGGAAATAGGGGAATGCCCCTAGTGGCAGGAGAATATAGCCTGCCAATGGCAAAATGGGCTGATAGGATAATTCGTGCATGTGACCTCCGCTATACGATCAGTGACGACTATGGGGGTGGCGGGCAGTGGGGCAGTTACGCAGGCCGGCAGGGCCAGTACTTCCCACAGCAGCACCCGCTCGGGCAGCAGCAGCAACTCACAGGGGCCAAGGCATGCAGCAAGGCAGGAACCGGCTGGGCCAGGCGTGCTGGCGACTCGGGAGCAAAAGTTACCACCAAAGGATTGTTTTTTATATTAGCAGAAGTGGAAGCAAATGCAAAAAATTGTGCCCTAGTGGGTAATAGCATTCGGAGAGCTGGGGTCGCGCTTGCAGGCCGAGTAATTACCTGGCGTGTTCCGGATTCAGATTCAGCTTTGGGGGTAGGGGGTAGGGAAGGCCTCGCAGGCAGCCCTCGTGACCATGACCTCATCTGTCTTAAGGTAAACAATCCTGAGGGAGAAAGAATAGGGGTAAGTACTTAAGCTGTAGGTGGGGAGAGAATGAGCAGGGGTGCGAGTGGAGGACGTGGGGGGAGGGGGCAGAATAGCTAGCAATAGATTATACAGACAGGCTGTACAGATTAGAGTAGGCTCACAAGGTTACAGGTCCTAATTACGAGGCCAGGGTTGCACAAAATGAAAGGCTAAGCAAGTAGGCTCTCTCAGCTTACCAGCGACCCCAAGTAAGAAAGAATAAAATGCACAGCACAATTAAATGCACATCATGTTCTAAGGCTACCAATGATTTTAAAGGGGGGATTAACTAAAAGCACAGCACAATTCAATGAATATACAAGCACAGCTCAGTTGCTCTCTAAAATTCAGGGCCACCAAGGACTTTAAAAAGGAGAGAGTAATACATGCACAGCACAATTACTGTATATACTGTACAAGCACAGCACAGTTGCTCTCAAAGTTGTGGCAAGTCGGGACAAAATGGCAACCATAGGCATACAGAGGGCAACTGTGGGGGCTGTACAAGATGGTGGTGCTACGAGGGGTTACCAACAAATTAGGAAAGTGTAGCTTTAAATGCACAGCACAGAATTGAGGTGGTAATGAGGGCAAGGGCTATTTTTAAATGCACAGCATATTCAAGGTGGTGCACAAATAAAGGAAGCACACAGCAATTTCTTTAGGAAGTTCCTAGTTTATTGCCACCATCAAGTAGTATAGCAGACACAAAATCCAAACATGAGGGCTACAGCCCTGCTCTTACGTTTCACCTCCCCTGGAGGCTTCCTAGGAGAATGACATGTGCCTGCTATGCTACTTGACGGCAGCAATAAACTAGGAACTTCCTAAAGAAATTGCTGTGTGCTTCCTTTACATACAGGGGTGAGTGTGTTTTATTACCAGTTTGCTAACACAAGTTTAAAACTGCAGCACCACCCATGTGCCCCCACTCATCCCATTATAAATAAATACATATTCTGACAGCATAGGTGTCTGCTGTCTTGCTCAACCCAGTTGATTGAAAGTTTCCATGCCCTTATTTGTTTACGTATCTGTTTCACATATACTAGTACCTTACACATGTGATTTGTTTTGGGAAGTTTATTAAAACCCTTTATCCAGGAGTCACAAATCTCCTTAGTGCAATGGGATACCCAAGGGGACCCAAACTTATCACTCGCCTTGAGAACAAGCCTTTTATTACAAAATAAAAAGGCAGCTGGCAATCTCCATGGATGCAGAGAAAGTTTTCAATAAGGTAAACTGGCAGTTTCTAAATTATTCTCTACAATCCTTTTGATTCAGACACACATTTCAACACATCATTGATACCCTATACACGGTTCCAGAAGCATCAGTAAAAGTGAATGGGTACAATTCAGGTAGATTTCCCTTAAGGAGAGGTACCCACCAAGGTTATCCTCTATCCCCACTGTTGTTTGCAGTCAGCTAAGAGCCACTTGCCATAGCAGTCCTCCAAGACCCTAAATATAATAGGCATTAGGATGTGTGTCAGAACTTGAATCTGCTGTACAATATCTTGAATACCAGGCATATCTGATGAATACAGAAAAACAACTAAAGGCTAAGGGTCATAGAAACAAAAAAAAGCTAACACCTTGGCTGTAAGATAAATCATTTATTTACATTAAAATCAGCACTAACCTAGCAACGTTAGATGATGAATACCTGAATGCCCAAATACTGCAGTGTATTTGAGGTGTTTGATGGCATGTATACAACAAGACTTTGAGATATCGTAAGATCTCCTCTGCCAATCCTCACTCTGCACAGACAGCTTTCCAGTGCTTTACTATGAGACCTGGGTTTGAATCCCATCAGCCCCCAGTTGCATACTGTGTTACTCTGAGCAAGTCACTTAACTTCCTTGTGCTCCCAGGTCACATCTGGAAACAAGTTCTGGCTTAGTGTGCCTTTCCTGCTTAAACAATTTACCCTACCCTTCCTTTACAATGTGACCTGCCTTTGTGTAGAGAAACACTTGAGCTGAGAGGAAGCTGCTGCTCTCTGTGAATGAGTTGTGCTTTTCTGAATCAGAGTTAGGAAAAAATAGACTTTGCAGACATTTTTGGGCTCTTCTGTTCACTGAATCTTAGTGGAGACTGCGGTGCTCAACCTGACTGGCTGATTGCTAAATAGCGTTTTTTCAACATCACAACAAATTGCGTCATGTTCTTCAGGTTAGGGTCTGTCTGCAGTTGCAGGCTAGGCTTTAGGCTGGCTTTTGCTTGCTGGATAGCTGGCTGAAAAAGAACCTGTTCCTGTGACTTCAGACTTAGACTTAATAATGCTGAACAAAACATATTTTTTCATTTTGCGGTCAATACTACTGTATCTTTTTGTTCAAAAACGTCAGCGTGTTTACTGTGTTCTGAAGCTGCTGCCAGTGTGCAAGGACAGCAGCTTTGCTTCCTTTCCTGCGGCTGTTTTAATTATAGTTATTGAAACAAGCATTTGTCAATGCTGAATGTTTGCTTGCTGGCATTGGCAGTGGTAGTGTAGAAGTTACAGAGCTGCGTAATAGGAATGGCAGTGAAGTATTGAACTGAAGCCAACCCCACCACCACCCTGCAGAGAGTGACAGGCATTGGGGTGTGCCTTTGGGTCGTCAGGCATAACGGCCATGCCATTTCACCACACCCACCCTGCAGACACAGACAAGGTCCACAGTGTTCCTTGGGGTCTTTTGCCCTTATATGCACCCATTCCATTAGGAAATATGGTGAGATGGGTGCGATATAGGAGAATGGGTGAACTTTGGGGTTGAAGAGTCCAGGCATACCTCGATGCCTCTCACTGGCTGCAGGGTGTGGAATGGTATAGAGCATTACAGGCAAAGAATCCCAAGTCACACCCTGATGCCTGTCATTCTCTACAGGGTTGGCGTTATGGTTGGAAACCCTAATACCTCAGGCATTCGTTGGTATTTTCCTCCAAATTTTCAAAATTTTTTGTGACCTCGCCTCATGAACAGGGGGAATATCAGTTTGTTAGCCGAAAGCTGCTTATGCACCGCGACTACGGCATTTAGCACCACAGGTGCAAAAACATTCCGAACAGGATGTAAAAAATGACAGCTGTACTGTTCATGGGGAGGTGTAAAAAATGGCAATGTTGCAAATTTGCAGTAAAAATATTAAAAAAATGGTGAAGTCACGAGCATACATAGAAACTGTGCAACGCACACCCGTAATATAATTAGGTTGGGGATTTTTTACAGCAGATTGTCAACTCAGGCATTTTGGTGCCTCCGATCATGAACAGTGTCACTGTGATTTTCTTTATCTGTCCCGAACAATGATTTCCCACAGCGACCACGCATCTCTCGCTGAAAGTGTGAAAACACGCCTCGCCATGTTGTGAAAATGACAGCTGTACTGTTCATAAGGAAGTGTGGAAAAATTCCACTGGTGAAAATCTGGACTGAAAATATTACAAAGTCATGAACTTAAAGGTGCGTGGAACTGCGAATGCTCACTCGTAACAGTCATTTTATGGACTTTTGTCACCAAATTTTCAACATAGCCATTTTAAGACCTCTGCTCATGAACAGTGTAACTGTGATTTTCTTAATTTGTCCCATACATTGATTTTCGCATATCGACTGCGCCATTGTATGCGCTAATGGCGGAACATGTTTTAGGGTGAGATGTGAAAATGACAGCTATACTACTCATAAGAAGGTGTGGTAAAATGGCAATGTTGAAAATCTGGAGTGAAAATATTGAAAATTAGCGAACTTATGAGCGTGCGTAGGAAACACTACACAACATGCATCGTAAAACAGTCATTTTGGAATTTTTCACCAAATTTTCAACTTAGCCATTTAAGACTGCTGCTCATGAACAGTGTCACTGTGATTTTCTTAATTTGTCCCATACATTGATTTAGCACACCGACGCTGCCATTATGTGTGCTACATGGTGGAAACACATTTTGGGTGAGATGTGAAAAATGACAGCTGTACTGCTCACTTAAGAAGGTGTGGTAAAATGGCAATGTTGAAAATCTGGAATGCAAATGTGAAATTCCTTGAACTTACGAGCCTCTTTGATAGAACTGCATAGAAACACGCTCGTAAAAACAGTCATTTTTGGAATTTTCCACCAAATTTTCAAAATAGGCTTCTTGAGCCCACCTTATGAACGCTGGCAGTGTCGTTTCATTAATCGGGCCCAAAAGGTGATTTCACGCAGTGACTGCGAAATCACCCTTCGGGCCTGAATAACGCCATGACAGTGACATCATTCATGAGAAGGGGTCCCAAAAACTCCATGTTGAAAATTTGGTGCAAAAATTCCAAAAAATGCCTGAGATATGCAGCAAAGTTGAAAAAACCCTATCCATCCCATTATACAGCTTACCGGCATTTCCTCAGTTTACGGTCGGCTTTGAAGAGTGCAGACGAGTTCCCAGTCCACCGAAAACATCGCGCGAGGTCTGGAGAGTAAGTATGGGGTGGGGGGTGTGGGGAGGCAAGTGCGCGAGTGGGTGGAGTGCGTGTTGTGGGGGGTCAGGAAGACTGCGTGGACCTTTTTTTTTACAGTTTTTTTTTTTAACATGGCGGGGCGTTTGCCACGCTGGGGTGGGCTCCAGCTTGGCACAAGGACAACTGGTTGAGGAGCATGGAGCCGACAGGGGATTGGGCACCCCATCAGCCCACAGCATCAGTTGCCACGCTGGGGTGGGCTCCCAGCGTGCCACCTGTACTTCAGGGGACAGTGGAGCCGGCAGGGATTAGGCACCCCCTTCAGCTATACCATTGAGTTGCCACGCTGGGGTGGGCACCCAGCGTGGCGACCCCAAACTTTGGGGGGCTGGCACTGTGAGGGTGGGCACTCCGTCGGCTATAAGTATGTGTGTGTGGGGGAGCACGAGTATGCGTGTGTGTGTGTGTGTGTGTGTGTGTGTTGTGTGTGTGTGTAGGGGAGCTGCGCGCGGGCAGGCGATATCTGATCGCTGCTCACTGAAGCGTAGCTCCCCCTTTCAACTGTATGCCACTGCATTTTGGAACTGTCATAGACAGCTCCAGCATGCATTGGCGGACTGGGGCGTGCCTACCAACACACTGACTGAATTGGAAGAGGGGGTGACACACCTCCGAAAACTCGGATGATGGCACTATGTTTCTTGCACATGCATGCAAGCAAACATAAAAAGTCTTATTTTTTTCTCCTGATGTTGCAGTCTTTATTATGGCAGTGCACTTAAGCATGTTCTGCCTGCCTGCTACCGCTGCAGTCAGTGCATAACATGTTAAAAGCAAGGAGGGGGCACCACCACCTTTGCTTTGAGGCTTCATTAGAAATAGCAGTATAAAAAAATGGTTCAAGTCATTACCCTTTTTGTCTCTGGATGCCATAGATGTTATCTGTGTCCTATGGTAGGTAGAGTAGGGACAATGGGGCACCTGCGCGGCCCAGACTGAGCTTTCTGACTGTTGCTAGTACAGTAAAAAGTTGGAAAACAATGTCAAAAAAAAATTGTTGAAGTCTTTTTGTATCCAGACCGACACCACATAGAAACACAGAAGTTGACCGCAGAGAAGGACCACAAGGCCTATCCAGCCTGCCCATTTTTCTGCCTTATGAATGTGCCATAGGCCTTTACTCTGTCAATGGCCTATCTATTCATACTCATCTGTATTGCTGCCTTATGCCTATCTCATGCCTGTTTGAAGCCCCGCACTGTATTCATATTCACCACTTCCTGAAGTAGGCTGTTCTGTGAATCCACCACCCTTTCTGTGAAAAAGAACTTCCTCACATTACCTCTTAATCGGCCTCCCTCTAATCTCATGCTGTGTCCTTTTGTCCTGCTATTTTTCTTATATTGAAACATGTTAGACTCTTTCACCTTGTTAATGCCCTTAAGATGTTTGAATGTTTTGATCATATCACCTCTCTCCCTCCTTTGCTCTAGGGTATATATATTGAGCCCCTTTAATCTGTCCTCATATGATTTCTGATGCAGTCCCTGCACCATTTTGGTTGCCTTTCTCTGGACTGCCTCCATTTTGTTAATGTCCTTGTGCAGGTGTGGCCTCCAGTACTGCACGTAGTACTCCAGATGGGGCCTAACCAGTGTCTTGTAAAAAGGGATTATTACCTCCCTCTTATGACTTATGATACCCCTACTAATACACCCAAACATCTCTCTAGCCTTACCTACTGCTTTAGTGGTCTGCTTGGATGATTTCAGGTCATCTGTGATGATGATGATGCCCAAGTGTCTTTCTTCCCTTGAGATTGCCAGCAATTTCCCTCCCACAAATCAAAATGAAAGAAAAAAACACTATGTTTCTCAAAAGAGTTGGCAGTGAAGGTTAGGGAGAAAAAAATAGCATTTAGGAAGTATAAGGAAACACAGAAGGAGCAGGACAGAGAACTGTACCAGTTAAGGCAAAAGGAAGCAGGGAGGGTAGTCAAAATAGCAAAGGCCCAAACTGAGGAAAAGATAGCCAACTCAGTTAAGAAGGGGGATAAAACATTTTATAGGTATATCAGGGAGCGTGGAAAGACAAAGGGAAGGATAGTGAGGCTGAATAGAATGGACGGTGGGTGGGCGGAGAGGGACAGTGAAAAAGAAGGGATACTGATTGAATACTTCTGTTCAGTATTCACAAAAGAGGAGGTGGGAGAGGTACCTAATCCAATTAACAGAAGCACTCTGGATAGGGGGGTCGATACTAGTCCTTTCACAGAAGAAAGGGTTCTGAAAGAACTCCTAAAACTGAAGGTGGACAAAGCAATGGGGCCAGATGGAATTCACCCCAGAATTCTAAAAGAATTAAACAGAGAACTAGTGACATCACTGACTACCCTTTTTAATAAATCATGGGAGGATGGTGTGGTACCTGAGGACTGGAGGAAGGCAGATGTGATTCCCCTTCACAAAAGTGGGACCAAGACAGAGGCAGGAAACTATAGACCTGTCAGTTTGACCTCTGTGGTGGGAAAGTGATGGAATACTTCTGAAGGAAAAACTGTTGAGTACCTAGAGGCCAGTGGGCACAGGACCCAGGGCAGCATGAGTTCACAGTGGAAGGTCATCTCAGACAAATCAATTGATTTCTTGACTGGGTGACCAAGTAGTAGACCAGGGAGGGGCTGTGGACATGGCCTACCTAGACTTTAGCAAGGCACTTGACACAGTCCCACACAAAAGATTAATAGTCTGATTAACCAGCCTGGGAGTGGGTCCCAGGGTGGTAGCCTGGGTAAAACATTAGCTGGACAACAGGACACAGAAGGTAGTTGTAAAAGGAGTCCACTCTGAAGAAAGAGGGGTTACTAGTGGGGTACTGAAGGGTTCAGTACTGGATCCAGTCCTTTTTAATGTCTTTATAAATGACATTGCAGAGGGGCTGGAAGGAAAAGTATGCCTCTTTGCAGATGACACAAAGATCTGCAACAGGGTTGATACACAAGGAGGCGTGGAAAGGATGAGAAGGGACTTGGCAAGGTTGGAGGAATGGTCGAAGTATGGCAGCTTGGATTCAATGCAAAGAAGTGCAAAATAATGCACCTGGGAAACAAAAGCCTAGGGGAAGATTACGCAATGGGGGGTTAGTAACAACAACAAAAATGGAAAGGGATGTGGGGGTAATCATATCCGATGACCTTAAGGTTGGCAAGCAATGTGAGAAGGAGGTAGGGAGGGCTGGGGGGATACTGGGATGTATAGGGAGAGGCATCGCTAGCAGAAAACAGGAAGTTGTTACCCCCTGTACAGACAGTTGGTGAGACCCCATCTGGAGTACTGTGTCCAGTTCTGGAGACCCCATCTCCGCAAGGACATAGACAGGATGGAGGCAGTCCAGAGGAGGGCAACTAAAATGGTGCAGGATCTGTAAGAGAACCATATGAGGGGAGACTAAAGGAGCTTAATATGTATACCCTTGAGGAAAGGAGGGAGAGAGGGGACATGATAGAAATGTTTAAGTACATCAGTGGAATCAACAAAGTCCAAGAGGGTAGCATCTTTCAGAAAAAGAGATGTGCAAGAACAAGGGGACACAATTTGAAGATAGAGGGTGGACGTCTCAGGGGCAATGTGAGGAAGTAATTTTTCACAGAGAGGGTGGTGGACGCGTGGAACAGCCTTCCTGAGGAGGTTGGGGGGTCTAAAACTGTGGGAGAATTCAAGAATGCATGGGACAGACATAAGGCAATTTTTGTGGCAGGTAGGAAGAAATAGGCTGTTGGTTAAATAAGATCTGCAGCCTATCCTCTACGGAGGGAAATGGGCAGACTAGGTGGGCCAAGCGGTCCTTATCTGCCGTCAGTCTATGTTTCTATGTTAATCTATAGGTAGCTTCAGGGTTTCTCTTCCCTATGTGCATGATCTTGCACTTCTTTATGTTAAACCCCAGTTGCCACTCTTCCGACCATTTTGCCAGCTTAGCCAGATCTCTTCTTATTCTGCCCACCCCATCTGGATCATCTACTCTGTTGCAGATCTTGGTGTCATCTACAAACAGACAAACCTTACCCTCCAGCAGGGCTCTCGGTAGGATATTTTGATTGGGGGTTTGGGACTGGCTATGAAAAAAAAGGGGGTCCACAACCAAAAAGTGGGAGTCCTTGGAAAATTTCCACGGGTCTCCATTCAAATACATGGGAGCCGGGCTCCTGCGCCAGCACTGCTTTTACTGTAGTATTCTGCAGAAAGCTCCATTAGTTTCTGTTAGGGCTTTTTAATCTACATTTTTTTATGTTTCAGAGGGTATATTCAAACAAATTATGTTGACTGCTTAACTAATAAGAGCTTTGTTAGTTGAGCAGTGGACATAATTTGATATAACTCTCCCTCAGTAACATAAAATAATGCCCTAACATGACTCCCGGGGCTTGATGGCTGAATGTCTCGGGGACTTTCGTGAAAGTCCAAGCCAGCCCTCTGACCCGCAGAAGGGACGCTGGCGCCCGCGTCCCTGAGAGCCCTGCCTCCAGTCCATCTGCAATGTCACTGATGAAAATATTAAAGAAGACTGGCCCCAGGACTGATCCCTGAGGTAACCTCCTTTCCGTAAGGAGTGCCTCCATAATCTTGCCCACTACTGAGGTAAGACTGACTGGTCTGTAGTTCCCTGCCTCCTCCCTGCTACCACTGTTGCGGAGCGGGATCATACGAGCCCTTCTCCAGTCTTCTGGGACCTCTTCTGTGCTCAGAGATTCACTAAACAGTTCTTCTAATGGCTCTGCTATGTCCACTCTTAGCTCTTTTAGTACCCTGGGATGTATGCCATCAGGTCTTATTGCCTTGTCCACTCTGAGCTTAGTGAGCTCTTGTAGGACCCTTTCTTTTGCGAAGGGACTTGTGCACATCTCCTTTCCCCCTCTGTCCATGGTGCTGAGCTGTGGGCCCTGCCCTACCTTCTCCTCAGTAAATACTGAGCAGAAGTATCTATTTAGGATAGCTACTTTTCCTTGGTCCTCCTCCACACACTCCCCCTAGTCCCTCTGATCTTAGCAATGCCCTCTCTGGGCTTTCTTCTTTCACTAATGTATCTATAGAAAGTCTTGTCCCCTTCTTTTACTGTTTGTGTTAATGTTTTCTTGGTTTGGGCCTTTGTCTGCCTTACTGCCTTCCCTGCTTCCCTTAGGTAAGTTTGGTATGCCTCCTTATCTTTGTCCTGCTGCGTTCCCTTATATTTCCTGAAGACCATTTTGGCTCTGACCTTTTCTGACCTCTGACCTTTTCTGCTACTGTTTTTGAGAACCAAAGTGGTTTCCTCTTTCTTTTGCACTTGCTTTTCACCCTAACAGAATGGAATGTTGCTTCAAGTATTGCATCCTTAATGTTTGCCCACTTTGCCTGTACCCCCTCACCTGTATTTCTTCCTGCCAGGGCTAGCTTAACTCTGTTGGCCATCTTATAAAAGTCAGCTCCTCTGAAGTCTCATATTTTTGCCTTAGAATGAGATGATTTAGTTCTAGTGGCCAAATTGAACCATACCATGTGATGGTCAACGGCCCCCAGGTGACCTTCTACCTGGAGATCTGTGATCCTTTCCCTGTTAGTCAGTACTAGATCTAGGATAGCCCTGTCTCTTCTGGGTTGTTGTACCAGTTGTTTGAGGCCCTCCCCTACAGGCAATCCACTATGTGTCTAGTTCTGGTGGGTATTCCTGCTGGTATTGACCAATCTGTATCTGGCATGTTGAAGTCTCCCATCATCACAACCTCCCCTTTAGCTGTCATGTTTTGTATATCTTCTAACAGTAATGTGTCTATGTCCTCCCCCTGGTCTGGAGGCCTGTAGACAACCTCAGTTCGTATGGCTGTCCAATTTCCTGTTTCCATGGTGATCCAGAGTTCTTCTGGCTCCTTATGTGTATTCTGAATTTCTGTAGCTTTGATATTTTTATTGACATAAAGGGCCACTCCCCCCTCCTTTTTGCACCTTGGTCTCTTCCTAACAGTACATAGCCGGGTACTGAAGTCTCCCAAGTGTGGTTACTGGTGAACCATGTCTTGCTAATGGCTACTATGTCCAGTTTAGCCTCTGTCATTGTTGCCTGCAGGTCTGGGATCTTGTTTCCCAGACTGCAGGCATTCGTGTACATGATTTTTCATTGGCCGGATTTTGGTGCGTTAGTTGTTGGGTGAGGTCTGGCGTTTCTGCGCATAGTATGGGAAGCCGGACCTTATTCCTCATCTGTGCCCTAGTGTATGAAGGGGCCAGGGCAGCACCTTTGTGTGATGCCTAGTCTTAGCTTTCTGACTGTTGATAAAGTAAAATGTTACAGACAGCAATATAAAAACAAATTCTTAAAGTCTTTATTCTTTTTGTTTCTGGATGCTATAGACTTTATCTGTGACTTAGCCTTATGACTGTAATTGTTTTTAGGTAAAAAGTTACAAAAATAGCATAAAAAATTGCTGAAGTCCTTTTGTCCCAAGTCCAGAAGCTACAGAAGTTGTCTGAGCTGTCAGTTACATTTGCTGACTGCCACTGCTGGATAAGCAAATGACAGTAATTCTTCCTGTTTCTGGTTCCAGCTGATGTATAAAATAAACTACTATTTTTTTAGCATTTATTGCATTAGAAAAACTAATAGTAGCATCAGAAAAATAAAATATAATAAAAATTTGAAAACATTATTCCACTTTTTTGCAATTTATCTGATGAGTGAAAATGTCACACCAACCAAAGAACAGTTTAAAAAAACATCTGTAGACTAGCCCCCAAAAGTGGTTGAGACAGGGGTTGAGGTTCAACATGTATTCACCATCCTGCTGTCCCCTTTGCTCCAACCAGACCAGTTGCTACTTCAACCAGTGTTGCAACTGATAGTACCACTGCCACCACCACTGTTCCTCTACAAGTCTCAGCCTCTGTTGTGACCGATGTTGTTGCTACTCCGGCTGCCACCATCACCACCACCTCCACTGCTGCTGCCAGTTCCACCATTAGCACTGCCTCCAATACTGCTACTGCCACCATCACCACCTCCTCCACTGCTACTGCCAGTGCCACCATCAGCACTACCTCCAATACTGCTACTGCCACCATCACCACCACCTCCACTGTTGCTGCCAGTGCCACCATTAGCACTGCCTCAAATACTGCTACTGCTACCATCACCACCACCTCCACTGCTACTGCCAGTGCCACCATTAGCACTACCTCTGATACTGCTCCTACCACCATCACCACCACCTCCACTGCTGCTGCCAGTACCACCATCAGCACTGTCTCTAATAGTGCTACTGCCACCATCACCACCTCCTCCACTGCTACTGCCAGTGCCACCATTAGCACTACCTCTGATACTGCTAATGCCACCATCACCACCACCTCCACTGCTACTGCCAGTGCCACCATCAGCACCCCCTCCAATACTGCTACTACAACCATCACTACTCCCTACACTGCTGCTGCCAGTGCCACCATCAGCACTACCTCCGATACTGCTACTGCCACCATCACCACCGCCTTCACAAGCACTGCCAGTGTCACCATCAGCGCTACCTCCAATACTGCTACTGCCATGCCAGTACCACCATCAGCACTATCTCCAATGCTGCTACTACCACCATCACCACCACCACCTCCACTGCTGCTGCCAGTGCCATCAGTACTACCTCCAATACTGCTACTGCTACCATCACCACCACCTCCACTGCTACTGCCAGTGCCACCATCAGCACTATCTCCGATACTACTACTACCATGCCAGTGCCACCATTAGCACTACCTCCAATACTGCTACTGTCACCATCATCACCACCTCCACTTCTCCTGCCAGTCCCACTATCAGCACTACTGCCAACATTGCTACTATTATGATCACCACCACCTCCACTGCTACTGCCAGTGCCACCATTAGCACTACATACAATGCTACTACTGCCACACCAGTGCCACCATCAGCAGAGCTCTGATACTGCTACTACTACCATCACCACCACCTCCACTGCTGCTGCCAGTGCCACCATCAGCACTACCTCTGATACTGTTACTACCACCAGCACCACCACCATCTCCACTGCTACTACCAGTGCTACAGTTAGCACTACCTCCAGTACTGCTACTGCCAAGCCAGTGGCACCATCCGCACTACCTCTGATACTGCTACTACCATCATCACCACTCCCTCAACTGCTTCTGCCAGTGCCACCATCAGCACTACCTCTGATACTGCTACTACCATGATCATCACCACCTTCACAACTACTACCAGTGTCACCATCATCACTACCTCCAGTACTGCTATTACCTCCATCAGCACCACTTCCACTGCTGCTGCCAGTGACATTATCAGCAGTACATCCAATACTGCTACCTCTATGATCACCACCACCTCCACTGCTACTGCCAGTGCCACCATTAGCACTGCCTCCAATACTGCTACTGCCACCATCACCACCACCTCCACTGCTACTGCCAGTGCCACTATCAGCCGTACCTCCAATATTGCTACTACCATGATTACCACCACCACCTCCACTGCTGGTGCCAGTGCCACCATCAGCACTACCTCTAATACTACTGCTACCTCCATCACCACCACCTCCAGTGCTGCTGCCAGTGCCACTACCAGCACTACCTCAGATGCTGCTACTACCTCCATCACCACCACCTCCACTGCTGCTGCCAGTGCCACCATCAGCACTACCTCCAACACTGCTACTACCATGATCACCACCACCTCCACTACTACTGCCAGTGCCACTGTCAGCACTACCTCTGATACTGCTACAACCATGATCATCACCACCACCTCCACTACTACTACTGCCAGTGCCACCATCAGCACTACCTCTGGTGCTGCTACTACCATGATCATCACCACCTCCACTACTACTGCCAGTGCCACCATCAGCACTACCTCTGATGCTGCTACTACCATGATCACCACCACCTCCACTACTGCTGCCAGTGCCACTCTCAGCACTACCTCTGATACTGCTACAACCATGATCATCACCACCATCTCCACTACTACTACTACCAGTGCCACCATCAGCACTACCTCTGATGCTGCTACTACCATGATCACCACCACCTCCACTACTGCTGCCAGTGCCACTGTCAGCACTACCTCTGATACTGCTACAACCATGATCATCACCACCATCTCCACTACTACTGCCAGTGCCACCATCAGCACTTCCTCTGATACTGCTACTACCATGATCACCACCACCTCCACAACTACTGCCAGTGCCATCAGCACTACCTCTGATAATGCTACTACCATGATCACCATCTCCACTATGGCTGCCAGTGCCACCATTAGCATTACCTCTGATACTGCTACTGTTACCCTCACCACCTCCACTGCTGCTGGCAGTGCCACCATCAGCACTACCTCTTCTACTGCTAGTACCTCTATCACCACCCCTCCACTGCTGCTTCCAGTGCCACCATCTGCACTACCTCTGCTACTACTACTGCCACCATTACCACCACCTCCACTGCTGCTTCCAGTGCCACCATCTGCACTACCTCTGCCTCTACTACTGCCACCATTACCACCACCTCCACTGCTGCTTCCAGTGCCACCATCTGCACTACCTCTGCTACTACTACTGCCACCATTACCACCACCTCCACTGCTGCTTCCAGTGCCACCATCTGCACTACCTCTGCCTCTACTACTGCCACCATTACCACCACCTCCACTGCTGCTGCCAGTGCCACCATCAGCACTTCCTCCAGTACTGCTACTACCACTAGCACCACCACCTCCACTGCTGCTGCTGCTGCCAGTGGTACCATCAGCACTACCTCCAGTACTGCTGTTACCACCATCACCTCCATCTCCACTACTGCTTCTACTGACACCATTTCCCCCATGACCACAGTTCATAACAGAAGCATTCAGCCACAGCCTTGTTGGGTAAAGGGGAACTGTCGTCAACAGGGTTTCTTAATGTCAAGTCCATAAAAAGCCAATTTGAGTGAGCCATTGTATTTATGTGAGTCTTTGCAGTCCAGAGTTATTCATATGTAAATCAGCCTGTAATTAAGGGCTAGGGGCAGCCACGTGTTTTAGGCTCCTGACAGGAAATGATGTCACCAAGAAACTTGGCCCTCCATTTACTGTAGGTTAAATGGGAAATAATCTGTTTTATTAAGTGTGTCTAAAGGTGTTATTATAAAACTTTCTACATTTATAATAATTATTTTTTATGTGCATTGAAACTAGTGAGTTATCACCTTTACATTTCAAACTGTTAGTAAAATAATCCATCTTTAGGGTTGCTTTAATCTGTAGGCTATACTGCCAGATGATCATTAAAAACTGACTCTGTGGTGTCAAAAGGTATTGGGGCACCAAACTGTATCAGGATTTCTAAACCCTGGCTGTGTTCATGTCAGTGCAGATTTCTGGGGCTGCCACAGCACCGACTTCTGTTTAATTCCATTCTCTCTCTCTCTTATAATTTTGGATATGAACTCATTTCTACAAGATGCAAATGTGGCTACATACCTACTGGCCTAGCACCATGGGACCAGCCTTGAAATGTGTAGCTTTTGATTAACAGCTGGCAGCATAGCCTAGAGGTTAAAGCAAAGAACTGTGGGCAAGCTTTGTTCATGCAGCAGAATGGGGTTTGATTCCAACATGCTCTACTTATATATTGTGTGACCAGAACAAGTCACTTATCCTCTCTGTGGTCCCAAAACACACCCAAAAACAAGCTGTACTGTAATTGTGTGCCTTTCCCAGACAAAGACAGTGAAAACAATCTGAGCATGTTGACTTTAAAAGAAAAAATGAGGACACCATTGTTTATTAATTGCAAAAACACATAGGCAACATTGTTAAAACATGCATAACCTGAAATGCATTATTAAAAGAGTAATTTACTTTTTTTTGATGATGTTAAAAGTGTAACACTTTCTTACTGAATTACTTTGGATGGAATGAGATTTTCTACCATAAAGGAAACAAATGAATCTGGTCAATCCTGCCACTTATGCCCTTTGAGTGTGTCTTACATAGTGTAGCTTTGCCAATGGACCACAACTTTCCAGAATGCCATTCCCATTGTAATGTAAAAAAAGAAAGAAAAAAGGGAGAGACAGGCTGTGTGTGTGTGTGTGTGTGTTCTCGTAGACTCATACGCACGTCTGTGTGTGCATGTGTGTGTGTGCATATGTGTGTGTGTGTGTGTGTGTGTGTGTGTGTGTGTCTATCTCTGAGAGAAGTGCTGCACTAACAGAACTGTGCTGAAAAGGAAACAAATTATCACCATTAATTAAATAAAATAATATATGGATGGGTGGGTGGGTGTATAAACCAGAATTTTGCACACACCCTTGATGTGGGATGTTTTTATAAACCCCTTGGACTTTGCCCGTGGGGTCAATATAGAATCTCATACCTTGTGTGCATGTATAAAATTCTGGTTACACACACCCACCCATATATTATTCTATACTTTAATAATGCAGTTCCGATTATGCATGTTTTAACAATGTTGTCCATCTATGTGTTTTTACAATTAATAAACTATTAATGGTGTCCCATTTTATTTTCAAGTCAAATCTGGATAGAAAGAACATAATATTTTCAGAATCATAACATATGCTCAGATAGCTTTTATTGTATTTGTCCAGGAAAGGCACACAACTACATTTTATTTCTGGGTGTGTTTTAGGACCACAGGGAGGTTAAGAGACTTGTTCTGGTCACACAATATACAAAAAGAGCATGTTTTAATAAAAACCCATTCTGCAGGATGAAATAAGCTTGTTCACAGCTCTTGGTTTTAACTGCTAGGCTGTACTGCCAGCTGTAAATCAAAAACTACTTATTTCAAGGCTGGTCCCATGAAGCCAGACCAGTAGGTAAGTAGCAACATTTGCATCTTACAGACCTGCGTTCACACTTGAAATTGTAAGCGAAAAGGCTGTAAGAGAGGGAAGGGAATAAGACAGAAGTTGGTGCTGTGGCAGCCCCAGAAATCTGTACTGACATGAACACAGCCAGGGTTTAGAAATCCTGATATGGGGCCCCAATACCTGTTGACACCATAGAGCCAGCCTTGAGATGTGTGTAGTTTTTAATGATCAGCTAGCAGTATAGCCTAGAGGCTAAAGCAATCCTAAAGATGGATTATTGCTGCTAACAGTTTGAAATGTAAAGGTGATAACTTACTAGTTTTAATGCACATACAAAACAATTATTATAAATATAGAAAGTGTTGTAATAACACCTTAAAACACACTTAATAAAACAAATGATTTCCTATTTAATCTGCAGTAAATGAAGGGCTAAGTTTCTAGGTAACATCATTTCCTGTCAGGAGCTTAAAACATACGGCTGCTCCCAACCCTTAATTGTGGGCTGATTTATATATGAATGACTCTGGACTGCAAAGACTCGCACATAACTACAATGATTCATTTCAATTAGCTTTTTATGGACTTTGAGACATTAAGAAACACTGTTGATGACAGTTCCCCTTTAAATCTAAGCAGTTGCTCTGAGCATGATGAGGACAGTGAGGCAATGTTGTCTGAGTCAGAATATGCTCCTGTCCCAGAAGATTTAAAAAGGCTTGAAGATGTGTTCCATGACACATCCTCTGAGAACAATGATCAGAGTGAGTCTGAGGATGCTGAAACTGTCCTCACCTCGTTTCGCATGGAAGTACTCCGGTTAAAAGTGATCCAAAAAATCAGCTGCTTAAGGCAGGCACAAAACATCTGCCACTGTTCCTCCACATTTGTCATGTCAACCTCCTGCTAAAAAAACCTAAGCAGTTTATCCTAACTTTTGCTTGTCTTAGTGGTTCTGATACTGCATCTGGTGTCAGGTCACAACAATCTTCGACACCACTCTAAAATAAATATGATGGTCATGGGCACAAGCAGCATACAAAAGGGGTGAGGTCAGGTACAAGTTCAAGTTCCAATGATATCTGGACATATTTTTCTGAGCAGGAGGCTGATAAAAGGAGAGCTGTGTGTTCACACTGTAGCCAAGGTCTCACCTGTGGTAAAAATGTTGATAAACTGAGCACATTGGGCCCAATTCCAGAACAGATACACCTGATGGAAACGCAGTACACCAGCACTAAATGGCGCAAATCGCAGGTTATGCTGGTGACTTGTGACAAATGCTATTCCAGAAGGCCCTTTGTGCCACAAGCCACAACTGCTGTGCCAAACATCACTTATGACTGAGTTACACCAGAAAATGCTTGTGCCAATGCATAATGTGACTTGCGACATGCTTAATGCACAGGTACGACAGATGGGCAATTCCAGAACATGTGGCATAAGTAACAATGCCAAAACAATGAGGCACAACCTAGACCAAGGTGGAGGTGGTCTAAGTCGAGGACAGCATATATACCCCCCCCCAACAGACAGCATTCAGCAGTGTGGACTGATACACAGCATTAACCATGTTAGCATTATCAGCCCCACTGGGCATCATGCTATCTGAGCAATGGGAACTCAGGCACGCCAGGCATCGTGGCAGGAACCAGGGGACCGAGCAATCACAGTGGTGAGTGACAGTGCCAAGGCCACCTGTGCAAAGAGTGAGACACATACAAAAGTCTTTTGAGGAGCTGACAGAGGAGCAGTGCATTGCATGCTACAGGCTCAACAAGAGCACCATTAGGGAGCTATACCAGGACCTGTGGGAGGACCTACACAGTACCACCAACAGGGGTCATCCACTGGCTGTGGGTGTGCGCATCAGCACAGCGCTGTGCTTCCTGGCAACAGGAACCTTCCAAACACCCACATGGGACACAGTGGGCATATCCCAGCCGGCGGTGCCTGAGGAGGTTCCTTACAGCCCTGATATGATACACTGCAAGGTACATCAGCTTCCCACAGGATGCCCAACAATAGTGCCAAGTGAAGCAAGCATTTTACACCATGGCACAGTTCCCCCATGTGCTGGGGTGATCGACTGCACACATGTGGCCATCAGAGCACCAACAGCAGATGGGGATGCATACATCAACAGAAAGGGGTACCACTCCATGAACATTCAGGTGGTATGTGACAGCGACTGTCGCATATTGGATGTGGTGGCCAAGTACCCTTGATCCTGCCATGACTCCCACATATTCTGGAACAGTGGGCTACAGGAGGCCTTCAAGAGAAGGGACATCACAGATGGATGGCTGATAGGTATGCACTGGGGCTAACAAAACCTGCAGCAGTGTGCATGTGTCACTGTGTGTGTGAGCTGCAGACAGTGTGCACAGCTGCGTGCATACAGGGCGGCACAACAGGGGAACAGGATGCACAGGCAATGCAGCGTACAGATGTGACAGCTGCACAGACATGTGGCACAGCACACCTGGGACGCGTGCAGGGCCATGGACCATTGCACCACCCATAGGCATGGGTGAGCTACACAATGCCGCAGGATGCCCATGCTGTGCATGTACATGGCCAGCGGTGTGCATATTTGTGGTAGTGTGTGTGTGTGTGTGTGTGTGTGTGTGCCCCACACAATAGGTAGCAGATGTGGGCAGTGCAGCACATATGAACTGGCAACTAAACAGTACTCTCCCCATCCTGAACAGGTGGCAGTGGATGCCATGGTTGATGACACCAGTGAGAACACCACAGACTGCAGCAGAGGTGTGGTATAACAAGGCCCTAACCAGCACAAGATCAGTTACTGAGCACACATTCAGGCTCCTAAAGGCAAGATTCTGATGGCTCGACCAATCGGGTGGTGTGCTGCAGTACCGCCCTGAGATGGCCTGCAGGATTGTACTTGCCTGCTGTAGCCTTCATAACATTGCACTGGAACATCGTGTACCACTGCCTGACACAGACCAGGAGGATGGTGAACCAGCGGAAGGCAATGGAGAGCCTGACAACATGGCAGGCGAACAATCACAAGGGGGAGCATCTGCAGTACATCGTACAAGACATGAGGTGATACACCAATACTTCTGAGGGAACACGCCACCACCACCACCCCAAGAGTGGCACCTGCAGTAGTATGGCACACACAGCTGTGGGACACAACAACAACACGGCACCACAAGCACCATCTGATGAACAGTACAGGATAGGACACTGTCTGCCAGGTGCCATGTAACACATGTGGCAGCACAGCTGCTGTATCAGTGGCCAAGTGTGTCATACAACAACTGGTTGACATGGCTGCACACGATGCTAGGCCACTGGGCCATCCACGGACAGTCACTGTATGTTAGGAGGGTGTTGTTGTCACACAGACACAGACATGCACAGGACCATGGCCCCTAACAAGCTGTGGCCAAACATGTTGCCAGTTGATGCAGGGAGGGCTGGCAGCACAATGGGTCACAATAGGAGTGGCACAGGATATAGACATGTAGTGATGTCCCAGTACTGTCGTGCTGCAGAGGCACAGCAACAACACGGGGCCACATGCAGTACCGAGGAGTGACACACAACAGGTGAAGCTGAGTGTGCCCACATGCACAGTGGCATGCTGTGTGTGCAAGGCACTGTGTAATGCACAAGGCCCTGCCCACAGACACGTGTCATGTGGCGGGGTGGTAGTGACCACGAATGGTGGCAGGCCCCCAGTTAGTGGCGGGACAGCTGCAGTGTGGGGGACGTGACAAGGGCACTATGTGGCCGAGGCACTGCACAGGAGTACAGACAGACAAGCTACACAACACCCTGGTACCTGCACCAAACACCATGGGTAGCATACTGCAACAAACATGTCCACACCAGTGACACTGCAACAACCCTGGAATGCGCTTGGGGGCAGGCGCAGACCACCTGACAGACAACCCAGGACAGACACCAACACAGTACCAGACAGACCCAGACACAGACACAGCATATGACCCTGGAACAGATATGCAACACGGTGTGCAACACAACACACAAGAGTGCACACACAGTCCAACAGTGCACATGGCATGCAATGGGAGTCATTGTGTTTGCTGCATCAGTCGTCATCGGTCGACACACAGGACAGTGGCACACCAATGTGTGTGTGGATGTTGCCACCAGGCACAATGCACCTGCCATGGCCACCCATGTATGTTAACAGTGGCGCCACAACAGGTACATGGCACTGGGCAGCACATTCCTGCTGTTGTCTGGTGGGCGTACACACCATGGAGGTGTGCCACCGGTGCCACCCACAGGGCTCACTATGCCACTTGATGGAATGATGCCATAAAGGCCCATGGACACCACACTAGCATGACCAACTCAGTGTGTTGGCATGTGTACAGGTCCCACCACAGAGTGCTGCCACAACTGCAGTGCACTATGATGGAATGCACACGGTGTGTAACTGTGACCATGATGTGTACGGCCATCATACATGATCCATGTGCAGGAAGTGGACACACATACTGTACAACAGGACAGATCTGTCACATGTACGTGATGGCACATGCACAGTGCTACACACACACACACACACACACACACACACTCTTGCTGACTGCACACAGGGACACTGGAACAGTGTTGCCAAGATAAACTTTATTAAACAATGTGTAACATCAGTAAATGAACAACAGCAAGCAAATAACAACAGTAACATGGGGTAGGGGAGAATGTACAGGCTTCACAACAATGTTACAAAGGGCCCCCCCCAATAACAACATAACTGTACATAGTGCCACTACGAATTATCACCAATGCACACAGCGTACAGGACCCCCCCCCAACACAGCATGGCATAGGCACAGTGCACAACACTTTATAGAGGCACCATCACTGACAAAACAGTACTGCGTCCCTGCCCTATTGGTCCCGCAGGGTGTTAAGCAGGGCACCAAGGGACCTGTGAAGGTGTGTGACATTGCCCATGATGGCAGACACAAGGTTCATGAGGACCTGGTCCCTGTTGTCCGGGCTCTGCCTGTTGGGCAGCATCCTGCTGCTGATGACTGTCAATAGCCTGCTGTCCATGCCCCTCTGCAGGTGCCCCAATGTCCTCCTCCGGGGCCACATGGTGCAGTTGTACCATTGCACCAGCGCCAGCATCCTCAGCAGCCACAGCCTCCAGTGGCATATCCTCCGCCCCCTGCACATGGCTTGCCGCAGGCCCAGTCTCACTGTCCTACATAAACTGGCTGTCATGGCCAACAGTGTCCATGCTGAACTGGCTGCTGACCCTGATGGAACAGTGACGGTTATCTGCTACTGTCCCAGGGCAATGTGGCAGGCACTCCATGATGTCCTCCTGCTCCAGTGTTGCATGCTGTACATCATCGTCCACCTGTACCACAATCAGTCCCTGCAGGTGGCCCTGGTCCATGTCCACAACATCATGTTGCACCACCGTCCTGGGGTCCATGCCGGCATGCTCCTGTGCCCCCTCCCCCTTCATGGCTGCATGCTCCTGTGCCTCTTCCACCTCCGTGGCTGCATGCTCCTGTGTCTCCTCCCCCTCCATGGCTGTGTGCTCCTGTGCCTCCTCCCCCTCCATGGCTGCATGCTCCTGTGCCTCCTCCCCATCTGTGGCTGCATGGTCCTCCTGTCCCTGCACCTCCTCCTCCTCATCTGTGTCTGGTGGCAGTTGGCAGACCCTGCGGTGCCGTCGGCTTGTGCGATGGGTGAATGCCCTGGCATCAGCAGTCTTCTGCTCTGCCACAGCATGCAGCAGTGCCACGTGCTGTGGTGCAACAGTGCTGTGGTCACCTGCAATGTAGCAATGACACATGTCAGTGGCAGTATGGAACCCCAATAGTGCAATGACACGTGTGTCTGTGCACTGCCCGTGTGGGCCATGGAACAAACAACAGATGACATGCATGACATGACTGTAACATCACACCTGCACACTGCACCCTCCACGCCAACCCACAGTGACCCGCACCACGGACAATGGCACTGTGCGATGTCCACAGGCACACCAGGGGCACATAGGGACACCTCACATACACAAGGCTGGGTGACCCTGTAGTCCACTTACCTACATGGGTGTGCCCTGGATGCACACTGTACCCTATAGTCACATGCCAGACCCTGGCAGCATGACCGTAACACACAGTGGACATTGCACGCACCTACTCTCCCTCTGGTGTCCCTGCATCCTATGCCGCTGACCTCCCTGCCATCTCACCACTGCATGCCAGCCTTGCTGGTCCTGGACTGCGCTGCGTACACCTGAATGGATGGATAGAATATTACCATCTGTGTAGGTCAGGTGGCCATGATGTCTGTGACAGTGCGGTGCCTCTGCGTGCAAACCTGGTACCTTACCCACCTGCACTGGGTTGCTGGCCAGTCTGCACCTCCACATCCCTCCTCTCAACCATGGACAACATGCAGCTCAGGATGGCAGGGTCCCACCTGGTGAGATTCTGCCATTTGTGCTTGAGCTGCCTCGAGGTGCACCATATGCCACTAATGTCACAGTGGGTGACCAGATGACCCTCCACACACTGTCCCTGGCAGCTGTTGTGTGGTTCCTGCACCCAGGTGGCAGCAGTGTTGTGCACCACTGCTGCACCATATTGATGAGCTTTGCTGTCTCAGCTGGTGTAAAGTTTGGTACCTGCCACTGAGGGACAATGTCCTGCTGCCACTTGCACTTGCCTACAGTTCCTAGGCCTGTCCCAGCACTGTGCACCCCTGTATTTGCTGTCTGCATTGACTGCAGTGCCACGCCTTCGTAATGGCATATGTACGCACACAAGACACATGCAGGCCTCACGCAGCCTACTCCGGCGGCATGCTGCATATGCATGATGCATGCAACAGCACCCGGCAGTCATGGGAAAGAATGCCGCACATGTGGGTGGTGTAGGGACATGTGCACAAGTGCAGCAGGCAGGCAGTATGTGTGTTGTGAATGCATGGTCAACATGTTTGTGACACCCATGTGCAGACACAGTAGTCCTTTTGCGTGCACAGTGGTGGCATTGGCACACACAACACAGTTTGCTGTACCACATGTCTGCATCTGCCGATGCCACCATTGGCACATCTACCCACCATGCCACCCCTGTATGTGCCATTTGCCACATATCCATGTAGCTGTTTAGCTGGCAATTGTGGCATGCAGGTTGGACATGCACATGGCCACACAGATATACACACACACACACACACACACATATGCACATGCATGCTGCAGGCCATACCTTGTCACAGTATGCCACACATGGGAATGCCCTATCACAGCTGGCACTTTGTTGGCAATGACTGACAAAACACAAATGGCTGTGATGTATGTTTACTGTTGTAGTCTGCATAGTACTAGAGGTCTGTGATACAGTGCAACGTTTTGTGCTTGCATACCCAACACCCACACACACCCGGTGGCAATACATTGCATTCACAAACACACTGTGCTATCCCACATCCCACACACACCCACACCTTGTGCATCCACACATGCACACATCCCTCACACAGTCACCCCACTATGCACACCCCATGTAGCGCTATGTACAGTGCTCACCCCCCTGTGTATGCCCTGCAACACAGTTACTGTCATTTGTCTGCTGGCTGTTCCACAGCCCTCCTCCTTTTAACTGGTTGGAAGTCCTGTGTCTCCCCATGTGGCATGAGTGCAACAGTCCCTGCATTTGCACTGCTTCCCCTCATGCCCTGTTGCACCTTTGTTGTTACTTCAGTCATGCTTGGGCCCTGCACTACCACTGTCTTTCACCCCTGCCATACTTGCCAGCAATGGGTGGTGCCATTCCTGGCACAGTCCCATGCCCTGTTGTCAGTGTGCCACTGTCCTCGGTACCACTGCTGGCACAGGTGTATGTGCAGTGGGCTGTACTGTACCAGCCACAGGTGTGTCTGTCCTCTGTTGGGCAGCTCTGATACTGGCACCACTGCTGGTTGTGCCTCTGCCACCTGCAACACCAGGCAGCCCTCGTTGTGACTGTGCCCTACCCCTGGTCCTGGGGATGGTAGTTCCTGCATCCTGCTCCACAGGCGTGTTGGCTGGTGGTAGTGGTGGCTGCACACCTGTGCTGACTGGTGCTGTCTTTGGCACGTCTGGCACTGTGTGTCCTGGTGGTTTCCCTGATCCCTTTGGTGTTGCTTGTGGCACTGCATCATGCTTCTGGGTCTGCATAGGGACCTGTGCCTGTGTGGCATCATACATCAATTGCATTTGATGTACTGCTTGCATTGCCTGTGTAGCTGCATCCGTCATTTGCGTTTGTCGCACTGCATGCGTTGCCTGTGTGGCAGCATCCATCAACTGTGGTTGACGTACTGCATGTGTTGCCAGGATGTTCTGCAGGGCTGCTGCAGGGATGTCCATTTGCCTCCACTGCTGTGCCATGGACCCTTCCATGGCCATTGCCAGACGTATGATGGCCTGTGTCTGTTCCGTGGTACAGGCCTTTGTGG
The DNA here is from genome assembly GCA_016271365.2 of Neoceratodus forsteri. Taxonomy (NCBI): domain Eukaryota; kingdom Metazoa; phylum Chordata; order Ceratodontiformes; family Ceratodontidae; genus Neoceratodus; species Neoceratodus forsteri. The sequence continues at coordinate 1,238,489,135 of CM028130.1, forward strand.
CATGCATGGCATCAACCGGCTTCCCCATGGCTGTCTCTGTTGTGCATGTTCCAGTATCAATGGCAGTCACTAGGCTGCCCATCTGCTATTCCAGGGTTTTGTGATGGGCGTCGAGGCAGAGGAGTATACAGCCTAGCATTTCTGACTGCTCCTCATGATAATCCACCAATGTCCTGCAGACGGTGGCATAGTTGTGGGTGTCCTTTCATGTGTGTCCTGTAGGGAGCATGCTGCCTCATCCAGGTGCACCTTCAGCTCCTTGTATGTGGGGGGCAGGGCTCAGGTCCTGGGCTATATTGGCTGCAATGCTGTCGACACTGAAGAGGTCACAGACATCCATGCCATTCTCCTCCTGCTGTGGCACTGCTGCTGCCTGCTGCACATCTTCCTGTGGTATTGGCACACTGTCCTGCACCACAGTGTCTGCACTGCCATGTAGGTCCATCACAGTGTCTTGCATGTCGGTTGGCTGTGTGCTGGGCCTGTGGCACTACTGTCATCCTCTCCTGTGTCTTCACCCTTCATACCTTTGATGTCACGACAGCATGTCAGTGCCACTGTGCCATGTACAGGCCTCTGCACATGACACCATGCCCACCCCTACATTGCCCATGCACATTACAGTGGTACAGGTCACAGGCCACATCCCTACCATGGTTGGGTACTTGCGGGCCACTGCACAGGTACACAGCCACCCCCATTGCCCACAGCATGGGGTACCCCAGCACCCATACAGCTGCAGGGCACATGCCCATGCTACTGCCCAGAACCTCTGTACACACATTCAGTGCTACACACAATGCTGCCACAGGTGGCCCCAGGACCCCACACACTATACAGTGCTGCTCCGCATGCTGCCTGTCACTACAGTCATACCCCACTGGCCCACTTCCGCTACATCCCTGCATGCCTCCTGGGGTGCATACTACTCACCATGCCACTGCCCTGTCCTGCACCATGCAGTGCTACTGCACAGCTGCATTTCTATGGTCAGGCCCCTCCCCCCAACACCATGGCACATGGACGTTGCTGTTGCAGTGCTTGTTCACCATCTACCTGCCCTGGGTCCCATCCATGTTGTGTCAAGCTCTGTGTTCCCATCACACTGTGCTGGCTCAGGAATGCCAGGACACATTCCTCATGGGCACTGAGTGGTCCCTCCTCTCTTGGGCCACCACCTGTTACTGTTAGAGCTTACTGAGTGCCTTCTTCTCCTTGGCATGATGCTTCAAGTCATTGAGCCTCTTCTATAAGTCCCTTACTGTGCTCCTGGCATTTGCCACCACATTCACCTTACGGGTGACTGTATCCCAGGCAGCCTTGTGCTGTTTGTGCAGTTCCCTCCCTCTCCCCACCCTTGCCCATTAGCAGTTTGGCCTGTGCCTCCAGCTCATGTAGGAGGACATCTGTCTCCTCTGTTGTAAAGTTCCATTTGCGTTTCTGTGATGTTGCTGCCTGTGCCACCACTACCTTGGCTTGCACCATTGCTTCTGCCTACATTACCATATGCTGCTGTTGCATTGCGTCATGCGTAACCATCCACCTTGCAGTTTGCAACATGTGTTTCTGGTGTATCTTGCTACGTGTGTAATTGCATTGTTTTCTGTCGTACTCGGCCTTTGTTCTAGAAGTGGGTGCAGCTCGCATGTCACAAGGGTTTGGATGTATATCTCTGCTATGGCGCAGTTTGCATTGTGATCTAGCCACTGTCTTGGAATTGGGCCCATTATGACTTTGGAACCACCTCCTAAAAAAACATCCTGAGGTGGCTAACTTGGATAAAGTTCCTGTTGGTGTTGTCTCTTCTCACCACTGCATGCTGTATTTCAAAAAAGCAAAATGAGTTCCTGGCTTTATTTATAGTGCTGCTGTTGGTGGTGGTGGTGGTAGAGGTAGTCAGCAGGTGACTGAACATCAGCAAAATCTTGTTTCCAGTCCTTGCCCAAGTACTCCGATGGCGCAACACCAAGTCCCTCACAAACTGGTTCAGAGGGTGAGACAGCAGATGTGCAGTTGATAGTTCCCCCTTCCCACAGCATTAATCATCCACATTTGTCCACTCTGCACCCAGGGCCAGGAGCAAAGTTATGCCATTTCAGAAGCTGACTATCTCAATAAAGGAAGCATTTCAGGCCTGCATAATGCTCTTGCCAACTCACCTCACCTCACAGCTATTCACGTCACACAGTTCATAGATGAGATGACTGCACTGGATTTGCAACCTTATTCTATTGCTGAAGATACAGGATTCAGTAACTTCTAAATTTTTTGTAACCTCGATACCATATCCCATCACAAACTACTTTTTCTCATGCAGCCATGCCAAATATCTATGAGGCATGAGCACTCAGGTGGAGAAATTGCTGAACAAGGCTGTGGGCAGAGTTTTCCACTGCATATCTGATATATAGACCAGCACAAACTCACTACATGCATACCTCCCACTGACAGCACACTGGTGTTCACCTACTTGACTACTTCTCCTCTTCCTCTAGGCTTGGCTGTAGAAATACCCCATCCCACTGGATGTTGTTCTCCTTAGTAATGCAGTTTCCAAGCCAACACACAGGTGTTAACATTCCTATATTTTACCAAGAAATGCTTGACTTCATGATTAGCACAACAGGTTTGCATGTTGGGTTCTTTATTACAGTTAATGGGAAGAGCATGGCAAAAGCAGTTTGTGATGGCCACTTCCAAGGAATCCATTGCTTTGATCATACATTGAACCTTGTGGTCACTGGTATTCTCCAGAGCAGAGTGGGTGCTTCTCATATTGTTGATTCTTCAAGAGACATCTGTAGACATTTGCATCATTCTGCTAAGGCAACCAGAAAGTGGCAAACTGTTCAGAATCAGCTTGGTTTACTAAAACATCGGCTAACCCAAGATGCCCACACATAATGGAACAGCATATTTTACATGTGTAATGATCGCTGGATAAGAAGCGTGTTCCACATGTTATCCATTTAGCAGGATATTGGTCAGGTACTGCTATACCAGGATTGGAGCATTACTGAGGTCATGGTCTAGGTTCTGTCTCCATTTGAGCAATATAACCATGACCTAAGCTCCAGCACAGCTTCACTGAGTCAGGTTGTTCCAACTGTCCATTTTTTCATGTCAACCATGGAGAGTTTCCAGGAGGGTAGCACTATGGACTTGTTTCCAGAACCCATCGAAAAAGTCAATGAAGGGTTTACCAGGGAGCTAATATCACAGATTGCAACCATACATGACAATACTAGTTACATGTTTGCAACATGCTAGACCCAAGATTCAAATGAGAGTGAGTACCAGCAGCAACTGTGTAGTGAACTTAAGGGAGTCATGAGGGAGATGGACCTGCTCCATTCAGAAGATGTTGCTGGTTCATATAGTTGTGGAACAACTGGAGAGAGTGGTGCTGGCAGCCCAAGTGATAGTGGTGTGGGTGGTGGCATGCCTCCAACAATGAGGCTACCTGTTGATACAGGAAGACAAGGTGGGCCCGATTCTCAAAGCTCCCAGCAGGGTGCAGGGGGCTTGTACCACAAAGAATGGCGCAAAGTGCCCCTTGAGCCTAAAGATGCACCAGAAGTGATTCTCAAAGGCAGCCTGCATCAGCCACAGACTGCCTGCCCCAAACAGAACTTGTGCCACCCTTGCACCCAGAATTGGGCTGTGACAAGATGCTAGTGGGCATGTGGTAGATGAAAGCTGTCACAGCCCCAGAAACACGATTCTCAGCAGTCTCCCAGAGGAAGAAATTCTAAGTACCCTTCGATCAGCTAGGGCTGGTCAAAGGTACTTAGAAATTTCTCCTCTGCGGAAATTGCCTGTTTGTGGCAATGTTCTGTGGGAGGTGGTCCCCCCTCAACCTCCGATGTGACTCCAGTGTAATATAACAATGAGACCCCCATCTCCGGTTGTTGTGCATCCCCCCTCCCTGATCACTGATGTGTCCCTCTTGTATTATAGAGCAAATTTGCCAACTTCCCTGGTTGATTTGCATCCTCCCCCATCCCTGATAGCACCCATAATAATAGTATACATTGCTGCTCCTTAACCTGGTGGACTAGTGGTCCCCCCATCCTGATCTCTGATGCCACCATTGTTGGAGTCAATAATATGCCCCCCTCCCCAAGGTCACCCTATTAGTTTATCAGTAGTCCCCCCAGATCCCCAACCGTGGTTGTAATACTATGATGGAAGAGCCCTTTTTCCCTGGTGATCAAGTGGTCCCCCAACCCCCACCCTGCAGGTAGTGCCCACCATCCCACTCCCTCCATCCCATGATAGAGCCAACACCAGCACAGCCCTCCTCACAACTCCACAGCCGAAGCCAACTGAACTGTTATTGTGTGCTGCACTGTACAGTGTACAGGGATTGCGTACACTGTATGGTACTGCACACAATGACAGTTCAGTCAGCGCAAGTTGAGGAGGTGAGAGGAGGGCTATGCCAGTGCTGGGGAAGCAGGGTGGTGGGCACTACCTGCTGGGGGGGAGCCACTTGATCACCAGGGAAAAAGGGGTCTTCCATCATAGTATTACAACAGCGATCAGGGATCTGGGAGTGGGCTACCATAAACTAATAGGGCACCGGTGGGGGTATATTATTGACTCAAACAATGATGGCATCTGGGATCGGGATGGGGGTACACTTGACCACCAGGTTAGGGAGCATTAATGTATAGTATACTAATGGGTGCTATTGGGGAGGGGGTACTGCTAGACCACCAGGATGGGGTGATTTCATTTATAGGATAATGACGGTCTGCTATCGGGGATCTGGGATGGGGAGGGTAATATTACATGGGAAGGAACTTGGTACCATAAAGTGTTCACACTGCCGTCTTTGGGGATGGGGAGTGTGCTTGCGTTTGCTGCAGGAGGCCTGCAGCACACCCTTCTCATGTGCCAGATTTGCCGTATGGGAGGGGTTGCGGTAAGTGTGGGGACTTAGGTGCCAGGACCCTTCCTGTACCAGAATCTGGTGCAGGGTCCCTGGTGCAAGGGGCTTCGGAGCAAGCTGCTGTGTGACACAGCTTGCACCGATCTAAGCCCTCTTTGAGAATCAGGCCTAGTGAGTCAGCAACACAGGCCCGTGACACTGTGCCTCAGGTTGCAAAAGCACATCATTATGACTGGTTGCTGCTCACGAGTTCTCTGCTGAACAAACAGTGGCAGAGAACATGTTTGTTGCCACATTCTGCAGAGCAGATGCTCTCTGATTATTTGGATTAGTGAATTGTGGACTTCATTGTTTAATGTTGACCCTCTCACCTACTGGAACACCAAAAAGCAATCATGTCCAGCTCTTTCCCAGGTATCGTGTAATTATCTGATGTGCTCCCTGACAAGTGTGCCCTCAAAGCGCCTCTTCAGCACTGCAGGAGATATTGTTCATCCACATTGCTGCTATTTGCAGCCTGAACGTGTGCAGCAGCTTCTTTTTATGAAGCTCAGCCTGCATCTGCTCGATTCTTTTAAGTGAACAGGGTGTACTAGTCACAGCCTGACAATGTGCTCTCACTGCTTGCCAGCTCTGAATATTGAATTGGCTACTACACTTATGACTTTCTGATCTGTGCTCTTGATTTTACTAACAAAGAGTCTTGAATAATGATGTTGGATGTGGCTGAGCTTGCCATTTTGACTGACATTATGGCGTTATGATCACTGCTGCTGTTAAAATGACAATGATCTTGGAAATAACTGAAAATCTTTATTACGTTTTTTTTTATTTTGCAATGTGACTTCTCCTATCTGGTATAACCAAGAACTGGGTTGCACGATTTACTTCCTATTATGTCCTTATCCTTCAGACCACCAGATAGCAATCAAAATAATAGTATGAAATAAATAGTATGAAAGTCTTAATAGTTCTCCACTGTGCAACTCAGCTTTGCTTTCCTGTCTCAAAAATAAACATAATCTTTCATTTTTATGTTGATTGCGCACAGCGCAAGAAACATATTGGGACAGCTTTCTCAGAAGCAGGTTGTGGAGGTGCGGCACTGTTGTGGCCAATGCCCCCACAGCCTGCAAAGGCTTGTCCTGCTTCCCCCAATGCCGTGACATGCTGCTGCTGACACTAGTTCAGCCAGCATGCCATCAACTTGTGAGAAATTAGCCGCTGCAATCAGGGGCCGCCTCGTCATTGCAGTGTCAGCCATCCGCTGCAATGAGGGAGCAAACCGTCATTGCAGGGCGGGATCCAGAAACACTGATATTGTTTGTGAACATGACAGTGGCTTGCCGCAGTGTTCACAAACAATATAACCCCCTACTGTGTTTATTTGCTGACGGGGGCCCCAATCCCCATCAGATTCAGTGCCCCAATGTTGATTTTGCAGACGGGGGAGCCCACTCCCCGTCGGCATTCTGTAACCAAACCCCCTGCTTTTATTGTCTGCTGACGGGGTGCCCAATCCCCATTGGCATAATCTAAGCCCCCCTTTTGTTGTGTGCCGACGGGGATGCCTAATCCCCCGTTGGCTACTGCTGCCCCCCCAAAGAAAGAGTCAGGTGGCACGCCCAGCGTGCCACACCCTAATGAAATAAAAAACTGTCCCGCAATGTTTTTTAACCCTGTAAAAGAAACTGTCCCGCGGTCTCCCTACCCCCTCAACAACCCGCATCCACCCACTGCGCACCTGCCTCCCCACCCCCTTCACCCTATACTTACCTCCAGAGCTCAGCACGATGATCTTCGGTGGACCGGGAACACGTCTGCACTCTTCAAAGCCAACTGTGAAGTGAGGAAATGCTGGTAAGTTGTACAATGAAGTAAATGGGTTTTTTCCAACTTTAATGCATCTCTCAGCCATTTTTTGGAATTTTGGCACCAAATTTTCAACATTGGGGTTTTGGGACCCTTCCTCATGAATTCTTGAACTGATATGGCGTCAAATGGCCCCGAAAGGTGATTTCCATGATCACTGCATGGAATCACCTTTGGGAACCCGATCTGAAACAACAGTGCCAGTATTCATGAGGTGGGCTCTCAAAAAGCCTATGTTGCAAATTTGGTGAAACAAAACAAATGACTGTTTTACGAGCGTGCGCTCCGCAGTTGCTATGCACACTCGTAACTTCGTGAATTTGCAATATTTTCACACCAGATTTTCAACATTGGCATTTTTTCACACCTCCTTGTGAACGGCACAGCTATCATTGTTCACATCCTGGTGGAAATGTGGTTTTGCACTTCCAGCGCAGAATAGAGCGGTCGCTGTGGGAAATCAGTGTTCGGGACAGATGAAGAAAATGACAGTGACACTGTTTATGAGTAGAGGTCCTAAAATGCCTATGTTGAAAATTTGGTAATGATACTCCATAAAGTGACTGTGTTACAAGCGTGTGTTGTGCAGTTTGCACGCACGCTTGTAACTTCGCAAATTTATAATAGTTTCACTCCAGATTTTCAGCATTGCTATTTTCCCACTGCTACTTATGAACAGTGCAGCTGTCATTTTTCCCATCCTGACCAAAATGTGTTTTCGCACTTCCGGCGCAGAATAGAGCGGTCGCAGTGGGAAATCACTGTCCAGGACAGATTAAGAAAATGACAGTGATACTGTTCAGGAGCAGAGGTCCTAAAATACCTATGTTGAAATTTGGTGATGATAGCCCATCAAATGACTGTGTTACAAGTGTACATTGCACACTTTCCACACACCCTTGTAACTTCTCAGATTTATAATATTGTCATGCCAGATTTTTAACAGTGGCATTTTTTCACACCTCCTTATGAGCAGTAGAGCTGTCATTTTCACATCCTGACGAAATGTGGTTTCACAGTTGCGGCACAGATAACGCAGTCGATGTGGGAAATCAGTGTTCGGGACAGATTAAGAAAATGACAGTGGCACTGTTCATGAGCAGAGGTCCTAAAATCCCTATGTTGAAAATTTGGTGATGAAACTCCATAACATGACTGTGTTACAAGCGTGCATTGAACTGTTTCCACGCACCCTTGTAACTTCACAAATCTGTAATATTTTCACGCCACATTTTCAACAGTGGCATCTTTTCACACCTCTTATGAACAGTACAGCTGTCATTTTTCACATCCTGGCTAAAATATGTTTTTGCACTCCTGCCGGAGAATAGCACAGTCGCTGTGGGAAATCAGTGTTTGGGACAGATTAAGATCGAATGAGTGAGAAGGGGGAATGACCGAGCTCAACTGAGCTCTGTCGGGACTGCTGCGGATTTGTTTGTGGGCAGAAAAAGGCCCCCACACAAGTGGCCAGTACAAAAGGGCAGCCTGCAGCACTGAGAGAAACAGAACGAGAGAGCGAGTGATGGAGGGGGAGTCAGCGAACTCACTGGAGTGCTATCAGGACTGCTGCGGATTTCTTTGTGGGCAGAAAAAGCCGTCAATGCAGGGCCCAGTAGAAAAGGTCAGCCTGCAGCGGTGGGAGAAACAGTACAAGTGAGTGAGACAGGGGGACTGAGTGAGCTCAATGGAGCTCTATCAGGACTGCTGTGGATTTCTTTGTGGACAGAAAAAGGCGCCAATGCAGGCAGGAGCCCCGTACAAAAGGGCCACTTGCAGTGCCAAGAGAAGCAGAATGAGTGAGTGACAGAGCGGTAGTGAGCAAGCTCAATGGAGCTCTATTGTGAATGCTGCAGATTTCTTTGTGGGCAGAAAATGCAGCAATGCAGGCAAGAGCCCAGTACAAAAGGCCAGCTTGCAGCGCCGGCAGAAACGGAATGAGTGAGTGAGAGAGGGGGAGTGAGCAAGCTCAGTGGAGCTGTGTCGGGACTGCTTCAGATTTCTTTCTGGCCAGAACAAGCTACCAATGCAGGCAGGAGCCTAGTACAAAAGGGCAGCCTGCAGTGGCAGGAGACACAGAATGAGTGAGTGAGGGAGGGAGAGTGAGTGAGCTCAACGGAGCTCTGTTGGGACTGCTGCAGATTTGTTTGTGGGCAGAAAAAGGCAGCAATGCACGCAGGGGCCCAGTACAAAAGGGCAGCCTGCAGTGGCAGGAAAACCAGAATGAGCGAGTGAGAGAGGGGGAGTGAGCGAGCTCAATGGAGCTCTATTGTAACTGCTGCAAATTTCTTTGTGGGCAGAAGAAGGCGGCAACGCAGGCAGGAGCCCAATAGAAAATAGAAACGGAATGAGCGAGTGAGAGAAGGGGAGTGAGCGAGCTCAACGGAGCTTTGTCGGGACTGCTGCAGTTTTCTTTGTGGGCAGAAAAAGGCACCAACAGAGGCAGAAGCCCAGTACAAAAGGGCAGCCTGCAGTGCCAGGAGAAACAGAATGAGTGAGTGACACAGGGGGAGTGAGCAACCTCAATGGAGCTCTGTCAGCACAGCTGTGGATTTCTTTGTGGGCAGAAAAAGGTGCCAATGCAGGCAGAAGCCCAGTACAAAAGGGTAGCCTGCAGTGCCAAGAGAAATACAATGAATGAGTGAGAGAGGGGGAGAGAGAACAAGATCAATGGAGCTCTATCGTGACTGCTGCAGATTTCTTTGTTGGCAGAAAAAGGCGGCAACGCAGGCAGGAGCCAAGTACAAAAGGCCAGCCTGCAGTGCCTGCAGAAACGGAATGAGTGAGTGAGAGAGGGGGAGTCAGCAGGCTCAACAGACCTGTGTCGGGACTGCTGTAGATTTCTTTGTGGGCAGAAAAAGCCACCAACAGAGGCAGGAGCCCAATACAAAAGGGCAGCCTGCAGCGTCAGGAGAAACAGAATGAGCGAGTGAGAGAGGGGGAGTGAGCCACCTCAACGGAGCTCTGTCAGGACAGCTGCAGATTTCTTAGTGGGCAGAACAAGGTGCCAATGCAGGCAGGAGCCCAGTACAAAACAGCAGCCTGCATCACCGGGAGAAACAGACTGAGCGAGTGACAGAGGGGCAGTGAGCGAGCTCAACACACCAACGCAATCGACATTCGGCATTGACAAATGCTTGTTAATTCCTTCCTCCATGTGTTGTGCCACTCTGCTTCGGTTTGTCACTGATGGTCTCCAAAACAGATTTTCTCTTAATTGTTTTCAGTACACCTATTAGACAGAACAGAACAAGTAAATAAAATACATAATCTGTTGAAGGAAAGCAATGGTTACCTTTGTGCATGCTCCTGTCTGTGCATATTCCCTCGATTAGTGTTTCTATGTAACAAAATGTTTTTTCTATTCAATTTTTGCCATTTTGGCATTAAAACTTAAGTTTAAACAAGCATTTGTCAATGCTGAATGTTTGCTTGCTGGTATTGGCATGGTAGTGCAGGAATTAGAGAGATGCATAATAGGAATGGCAGTGAAGTACTGAACTAATGCCAACCCCCACCCTGCAGAGACTGGCAGGTATTGGGGTGTGCCTTTGGGTCGGCCATAATGCTCATGTCATTCCACCTCATCTCGCCCCGCAGAGAGTGACAGGTGTCACGATGTACCTTGGGGTCTTCAGCTCTTACACTCACCCCATTCCATAAGGAAATAAGGTGAGATGTGTGCAGTATAGGAGAATGGGGTGAATGTTAGGGCCAAAGACCCCAAGGCACACCTCAATGGCAGTCAGTGACTGCAGGGTGCGGGTGGAATGGCATGAGCATTACGGCTGAGAACCCCAAGTCACACCCTCAATGCCTGTCAGTCTGTACAGGGTGAGGTGTTAACAGTTGGAAACCCTAATGCCCCGGGCGTTTGCTGGTATTTTCAATTAAAATTTTCAACATCAGCTTTTTGAGACCTCCCCTCATGAACAGTGGCACTGAGATTTCATTAATCTATTCCAAAGCTTGAATTCACAGTGACTGCACCATTCTGCGCCACAGGTGCAAAAACACTTTTCGGGCAGGATATAAAAAATGACAGCTGTACTGTTTATAAGGAGGTGTGGAAAAAATGCCAATGGTGAAAATCTGGAATGAAAATATCACAAATTTGAGAAGTTACGATGGTTAGTGGAAACGGTGCAATGCACGCTCATAACACAGTCAATTTATGGACTTTAGTCACCAAATTTTCAACACAGGCATTTTAAGACTTCTGCTCATGAACAGTATCACTGTGATTTTTGTAATCTGTCCTGAACACTGATTTACCACAGCGACCACGCTATTCTGTGCTGGAAGTGCGAAAACACATGGCCTGAAGGAGAGGTAGTGGAGTCGCAAGGGAGATAAGTAAATAACACACACACAAAAAAAAAAAAAACCTGTAGGGATCTTTGACATTGCCCAATAAACCCAAGTTATAAAAAATTAAATGAAAAGGTAGTCCAAAAAAGACTAGATAATTAATCATATTTAATCCCCCACTTTTTTCAGGAAGATATGTTAAGTTTCTCTTGACCAGTTTCAATGTACTCCCCCAGAGAAGTTGAAAAAAAGCCCTATAAATTCTGGTTTGTAGGGATGTTGGGGGAAGGGTTACTGCACTAACATATAGAAAAAGTGGCAGTAATAAGTTTTTGACCAACATTACCTTTTTCTTTTTCAGTAATGCCACATTTTTCTATTTACCAACTTTTCTTCATATTCAGCCAGTTTATTTTACACATCTTTTTACCCCTACGTCTCCATGACCGAACTGTATGCCTAGTACAGGCACATCTCTGTTATGGTGGGGGATATTACTAATACTAGACGGAGCCTCTGTACCTATTCCTAATGGGACAAAAGAGCTTTTAATATAATAAATCCTAGCACCAGCCATGGAAGAGAACTGCTGGAATATTGACACTGCATGTTGTTCAGATGTTTTGCACTCTACAAAAAAGACCATACTGTTTACATAAGCCAAAATTTTCAAAAGTGGACTTTCCCTATCTAACATTAAACCTTTTACCTGTTCAGATGCTTGTATCTTCCTTAATAAAGCATTCATGCAAAAAATATATAATACTGGACTCGGGGCAACTCTGATGTACTCCTCTCTTAATATTTATCAGCTGTCCTTTATGATTATTTATTATTAACCACATCTGGGCCAAGTCATAATACAAATAAATCCATTCAATGAATAGATCCAGAATTCTAAAAAAATGTCAAGGTAGCAAAGAGAAATAAGTGAGAAATCTGATTGAAAGCCCCCTCCTGGTCTGCTGAGACGAGGAGGAGGCCCTAAACCAGGCCCCTACTGCCTCTTACAAAAACCCTCTCTGGGAGTGAGGAGAAGACACCCATAAGAGGAAATGCAATCTTAAACCTGATATTCACAAATAGCGATAGGGTTTTGGGTGTCGAAGTGGGAAACCACCTGGGAAACAGTGCCAGTATGAATCAAGGTAAACAGGACTGAGAACTCCACACACTCTAAGCTAAAGGTCCTTGACTTCAGGAGGGCAGCCTTCAAAAAAATGAAGGTCTGCCTGAGGGATAATCTTAGGAACACAACAGAGGGGAGCATTGAGTAGTGTTGGACAAGAAGATGCAATAACCATGGTCACATCACAGCGTGCCTGCCAAGTCAGTAAGAATAAAAAGAGGAAAACCCCACTACGTTTTTTTAAAAAGGTGGCAACCATGATGAGGAAAAAGTGCAAAGCCTTCAGAAAGTACAAGGAGTCAGGGAAAGAGGCTGGATGAACCTGTTGTGGAAAATTCTACTCGGTATGTTACAGAAAGAGCAAGCAAAATTGATGTTGATCCATGTAATAGGGGCTGTGTGTATCCTTGAATGAGCACGCTTTCTCTTTAAATTAAATCTGCTGCAACAGTAATTCTTTGTCTTGTACTATTCTAATTCTTCTCCCTATGTTCCCCAACTATTAGGAAGGCCACCTGTAGTTGTTCTGTGTATCCCTATTTTCTTGCCTCCTTTCATTTCTTCTTGCTCTTCCATGTTTGCACTGTGCCCCTAATTACACGTTTAAATCATTTAGCTAGGACAAACCCAGTGAAAGTAGTCCTTATTTGCCTTCTTGTGTAGCTTAGGGGTTGAATCTACAGGGTGAAATGAAAGTCAAGCTGAGTGTCTTTCTGGCTGCTTCTGTCACCCTTCTAGCAAAATAAACTGCAGAGATGATTTTCTAAACAAAATAGAATGCGTGCACAAGGTAACCTGTAGTTTGGTTCTTCACTTAATGTTATCTGCAGTTTAAAGTTCAGTGCTAAAATGAGGCTGCTTGGTGCTTGCTATTTTCTGTGTGATAGACTGAAAATGAGCATGTTTGTCTCCTCAGGCTTTTGCAGCCCATTTTGTTTTGTTTCTTTTTAAAACAACACATTTCTTTCTGAAAAGAGACTCTTGTATGTTAACAGACTTATGCTTTGTATACTATGTTTTAGGTAAAAGAAAGCTTGTACTAGAAAATATCTTACCTATTTTAGCCTTTCTTGCAACCAGGGCTCTCCTCCATCCCTCTGACTCTGCTGTAGGGCCAGGCAGCCATTTTCTCAGTTTGTTTATAGTCAAAAGTGATGGGAGGAGCCTGACTGTTTGGAAGTGCACTCATAGAAAGAATTTGCCTTATTATTATTACTACTAGCTTATGTCATTGTGTTTCTAACAACCTATTGCAGGTTTTCTTTAACTCTAAACTAAAAAGTAAATGTTCTGGAAGATTTTAGTCTTTAGTTATAAAAAGGGGCGGAGCCTAATTGATCACCTGATCCTACTCCTGTATAAAAGGACCAGGTCTGGGAGCATTTTTTTTAGTTGGTGATAGGGTGCTGACACAATCAGACCCCTAGCTCTTTTCTAGGTGGGATTTTGTTTCCGTTTGATGCTATACTGAACCATTGTGCCTTTATTTGATGTCTTCTTGTTTATAACTATTTTCTTTTGATGAAATCAGTCCACTTTTGTTTATTTCCATTGTATGAATAAATACTTATTTTATTTGGCATCCTGACACTGGGTTGGACTTCCTTACTATCCATGTTTACACTTGGTGTCAGAAGTGGGATAGCAGTGGATATTGTCCAAAAATATCCAGGAGGTGCCAGATGCAGCGGGACAAGGTGGAAGATTCCATGGCCAGTGATGTTCTGACAAGGACAATGGCAGAGCAGCTACAGATTCCACTGAACCCTGGCCTAGGGGATGTAAGAAGACGAGAGGCCAAGACCGAGAAACAAGAGGAAGGAGCTACAGGAGGGGAAGATGTCTCTAGTGGTTCTGAAGAAGAAGAAGAAGAAGAAGAGACTCCCCCCAGTAAGATGGAGGACTTGTTAAGATGGCTTTTTGTAAAGCAAATTGACATGGAGAAACAAAGAGAAAGGGACCGTCTGCAAAGTGAAGCAAGGTGGGTGGATACATTGCGGGCCATTCAGGCCCTAGGGGCTATTCATCAGAATCCACCTAATGATGGCCCAAAAGACATTAAACTTTCTAAATTAGCAGAGAATGATGACATTGAGGCCTACATAACAACATTTGAGAGGGTGGCTACTGCCTGTGGGTGGCCTCAGGACCAGTGGGTAGTCCGACTAGCCCCCTATCTCACTGGAAAGGCCCAATTAGCTTACAGCCATGTTGAGACTAGACATGCCACTGACTATGGTCATGAAAGGCCAAGCAATCTTAAAGCGCTTAATATAAGCATAGAGACTTATAAACAGAGGTTTCGGACTTTCCGTACCAGTCATCAGATTCCGCAGGAGGCATATGTGAGATTGCAAGATCTATGCAAGAAGTGGTTGCAGCCTTCTGTGAAAACCATGGACCAGGTTATTGAATCGGTTGTCTTGGAACAATTCATCAAGATCCTGCCACATGATGTGCAGATGTGGGTGAGAGAGCACCGTCCAGAAACAGCAGAGAAAGCAATCAACCTAGCTGAGGACTTCTTGACTGCCCGCCCATCACATCAGAAAGGACATACCTGGACCAGTGCCTCCTCACCCACGGTAAGGCCTATGCATTCTACTTCTTCTAATAAGGTTTCTAGTGACACTAGTACTGTTAGATTGGATAAGCCTATAAGACGTTACAATCCTGACATTGTCTGTCATGAGTGTCAAATGAAGGGTCACATAGCTAGATTTTGCCCAAAGAGAAAGAGTGACCTACACATCTAGCATTGGCCAACTGGGGACAATACATGATGCCAATTACCATAGAAGGGAAGCAAGTGCTTGGACTAGTTGACTCAGGGAGTAGGCAAACTTTAGTCCGGACTGATCTTGTACAAGCAGAAAATACTCTGAACCACAAGACAGGAGTCACTTGCATTCATGGTGATGTGCACTTCTACCCCCTTAAAGAGGTAAATGTGACCATGCAGAACCAAACGCAACAGATACGGGTAGGTCTGGTGCCACGTTTGCTGGTACCTGTAATATTGGGACATGATTTTTCTCATTTTCAAAATCTCCTAACATCTGTTACTTCGGTGTGTGCTGTCACAACATGGGCTCAGGCCAAACAGGAACAGTGTATTTCAAAGGAGTTTCCTTTTGAGAAGGAACTGTATGACATGCCTGGGAAAACCAGAAAGTCCAAACAAGAGAAGAGAAGAAATAAATATCAATGGACTTTAAAGAAGGACTTGATAGATGATGAGACATTATTGAACTGTACTAAACATGAGTCTTTTATTAATGATCAGAAACAAGATAGTACATTAACACCCTTATTTTTACAGGTGGATCCTGAGGGGAAGGATTCTATAACTCCCAGCTTTAAAATCCAAAACGGAAGACTGTATAGACAATGTACTAATCCTAAGACTGGGGAATGTGTGGATCAGCTGGTAGTTCCTACACAGTAGCGGGCTAACCTAATGTACTTGGCCCATGATATTCCTTGTGCAGGGCATGCAGGGAGGGACAGGACTCTCAGTAGGCTGCGATGGTGTTTCTTTTGGCCGGGTATCCATGAACACGTAGCAGACTACTGTAAGAGCTGTAGTGCTTGGCAGAAAGTGGCTGTTATAAACAAAAAGGACAAAGTCCCTCTGCAACCTCTGCCACTGGTGTCCGTTCCCTTTGATCGGATTGCCATGGATATCGTAGGCCCTCTACCTAAAAGTACAAAAGGTAATAGATTTGTGTTGGTGATTTGTGATTATGGTACAAAATACCCAGAGGCTATTCCCCTGCATACTGTTACAGCAGAAAAAATAGCAGAAGAATTGCTGAAGTTTTTCAGTAAGGTTGGAATACCCAAGGTAATACTAACAGATAGGTACAAATGTTTGTTCTATCTTGCTGAAACGACTCTACCAAGCCCTAGGGGTGAAGCTGTATACACCTCCCCATACCACCCCAAACAGATGGATTGGTAGAGCTGCTTTCAATAAGACACTGAAAAGATGATTCAGAAGTATGTATCAGATGAGGAAAGCACTGGGATCTCTACTTGCCACTCCTGTTCGCATATAGAGAAGTGCCCCAGGCGTCTACTGGTTTTTCACCATTTGAGCTATTATACAGCAAGAATCCTAGGGGCCTTCTAGATGTCATTAAGGAACAGTGGGAGAATGGTAATCATGTAGAGACACCTACCACCTTGGAATATGTCACCTAGATGCGTCAGAGGGTAGCCAAATATGCTCAACTAGCACAAGAACAGAATCAGGAAATGCAACAATATCAGAAAGAGAGATATGACCAAGGAGTAGGGAGTAAACAGTTCCAGCCAGGAGATCGTGTCTTACTGTTACTACCGTCCTCTGACAACAAGCTCACTATGAAATGGCAGGGTCCATATGTTGTACTGAGACAAACTGGGCCTGCTAATTTTGAAACTGAGGTACCAGATAGAAGACAGAAAGTGAAGGTGTACCATGCTAACTTACTTAAAAAATGGTGTGAGCAAGTTGAATCTGATGTACCCTCAAATATGTATGCTTGCCCTGTTCAGTCCGAGGAAATTGAGTTGGATCTTGCTTACAAGAGGTTGGACACCGAAAGTATTCAAGCTCCAATGGTAGTTAACCCCGCACTTACAAAAGACCAGAAAGCAGAGCTAGATACCCTGTTACATCAGTTTGACAGTACTTTCACCTGTATACCAGGGAGAATGGACGAAATAAAGCACCACATTCATGTAACCCAGGAGTCACCTATTAGGGTTAAACCCTACAGATTACCTGAAAAAGTAAACGATGATGTTGTAAAAGAGATACATAACATGAAAGAAATGGGGGTGATAGAAGAGTTCAACAGTGATTGGGGCTTCCCGATGGTAATTGTACCGAAAAAAGAGGGAAGGGTTAGGATATGTCTGGATTTTCGCAAGTTAAATGCAGTATCTAAATTTGATGGTTATCCTATGCCCCGCGTCGATGACATCATCGATAGCCTGGGTCAAGCCCAGTATATCACCACATTAGATCTTACAAAAGGGTACTGGCAGATCCCATTGGATGTGGAGGCCAAGGAAAAGACTGCCTTCAGTACCCCCATTGGATTGTTTCAATTTGTAACAATGCCATTTGGCCTTCATGGTGCCCCCGCTACTTTTCAACGGCTCATGGACAAGATTCTTAGACCACACATGTTATACAGTGCAGCCTACCTGGATGATGTGATAATATTTAGCCCCACATGGGAAGAACATCTGAAACAACTAAATGCAGTATTGAGCACTATTACCCAGGTAGGCCTCACCATTAATCTTACAAAGTGCTCTATAGCAATGACAGAGACAAGATACTTAGGCTTTGTAATTGGCCAAGGACAGGTAAAACCCGAAATAGGGAAAGTGGATGCTGTAGCCAAAAGTCCACGACCAGTAACTAAAAAACATGTTCAGTCCTTCCTAGGCTTGGCCGGTTATTACCGGCATTTTGTCCCTAATTTTGCTACCATTGCTAGTCCTCTGATAGAACTAAGAAAAACAGACCTACAATGGTAGCTTGGTCACCAGCCTGTGAAGAGGCGTTTTGTGCTATCAAAGCTGCCTTATGTTCATCCCCCATATTAAAGACCCCAGATTTTGCCAAATCTTTTACTGTGCAGACCAACGCTTCCAATACTGGTATTGGTGCTGTCTTATCCCAGATACAGGATGGAGGAGAACATCCTGTAATCTATAAGTAGAAAGCTGCATCTGTGAGAGACCAAATATTCTGCTATAGAAAAAGAATGTTTGGCCCTGAAGTGGGCAGTAGAGACTCTGAGATACTATTTGTGGGGTACAGAATTTGAAGTGTGGACCAATCATGATCCTCTTTGTTGGATCCATATGAGGAAGGAGAAGAATCCGAGGATTATGAGGTGGTACCTGGCTTTACAGCCATATAAATCGTTAGTAAAACAGATCTGGGACCGCAAATAGCAATGCAGATTCTATGTCTTGGTTTGGGGCAGATATAACTGTACAGACAGAATTAGACCTCGGGGTAATGATTGATTAAAAATCGGAGGGCAACCTCTGAATTATTTTTTATTTGAGTTTAAGGGACCCCGAGGTGGAGCTTTGGGAGTGGGAGGGCTGAAGCTCCATCTCTCCTTGTGAGAGATCTATTTCTTCTGTCTGTAAGTAAAAGCAGTAAAGAAAAAGGAAAGTTCCTTTAGAGAAAGCCCTGTCTGTTGGCTTCCTCTTATGTGGGGAGGAGTATGTAATAGGGGCTGTGTGTATCCTGGAATGAGCACGCTTTCTCTTTAAATTAAATCTGCTGCAACAGTAATTCTTTGTCTTGTACTATTCTAATTCTTCTCCCTATGTTCCCCAACTACCAGGAAGGCCACCTGTAGTTGTTCTGTGTATCCCTATTTTCTTTCCTCCTTTCATTTCCTCTTGCTCTTCCATGTTTGCACTGTGCCCCTAATTACACGTTTAAATCATTTAGCTAGGACAAACCCAGTGAAAGTAGCCCTTATTTGCCTTCTTGTGTAGCTTAGGGGTTGAAACTACAGAGTGAAATGAAAGTCAAGCTGAGTGTCTTTCTGGCTGCTTCTGTCACCCTTCTAGCAAAATAAACTGCAGAGATGATTTTCTAAACAAAATAGAATGTGTGCACAAGGTAACCTGTAGTTTGGTTCTTCAGCTAATGTTACCTGCAGTTTAAAGTTCAGTGTTAAAATGAGGCTGCTTGGTGCTTGCTGTTTTCTGAGTGATAGACTGAAAATGAGCATGTTTGTCTCCTCAGGCTTTTGCAGCCCATTTTGTTTTTTCTTTTTAAAACAACACATTTCTTTCTGAAAAGAGAGTCTTGTATGTTAAAGGTGAAGGGAACAACTTACCCATCTGTGATGGCGAAGCTTCTTATTTGCACATATGCTGCGCAGACTCACAGTATCTGTGTTATCCCAATGTGTATCCCTAATCATTTGTTTTTTCAAAATTACAGTTTTATGCCCTCGCTATGCCGCCAGATGTGTAATCGCCGCCCGTGGTTTTTTTTGTGTTTCAGGAAGTAAGCGCGATGCGTGATGACGCCTGTAACTGGATGGAAGCAATTGCTGCTCTCAGTACTGAGCTGTACCACAATGGCTACTTATGCTGCGAGCAGCGATTCAGACACTGAAAACTATTCTGTTTGTGGCCAAATTATCTCTTCATAGGTTCGAGCCACTGAGAGGAATGGTTACAGTTGCTGTGATGTTAAGCAGAGCAGCGAGTCTGAACAATCGGAAGATGAGCAAAGTAACGTATGATTCTACCCAGTGCGCTATGGTAGTAGTACCATGTTTGTTGTATATCTGTGTGTGTGTGTGTGTGTAAGACCTAGATTTCACTTTTGAGGTGTCTCTGTCTTTATCTTTCTTTCTAAAACCGTTGAGACGCTTATATTATAGCCTGCTGCCTATTCCTAGTACTGTGTCCTTTGAAATCGCCTTACCGCGATTCATTCTGTGTGTCTGCCATTCGATGTTGTTACCATTCTGTTTTTACATAATTAGTCAATTGTAGACATTTTTGTTTATGCTTTTAGTAAAGAACAGTAAGCTCCTTGGACTGAATAGGAGCTGTTGTGGGTGTGAAACAAATGTTTTGTTCTGCCACCCAAAAAGAGGGGATGGATGGTAATTTGTCACTGAGAGGCATGCAGCTTCATCTGTTTGCACTGCATATTAGCCTGTTTCTAGCTCCATTATTGACACTGTATGTGGTGGTGCTTATGAGGAACCAGCAATCAAATCACAGCTCCCCCAACGCCTTCATGCATATATAGTAGCACAGGGTAGTGTTGGTCATTACTGGGCATATAAGAGCACAGACTTCTTTGTGATTTGTTTAAAGTTGGCACCACATGTGGTTCTCCTCCCCATGTGTAGATGGTAGCAGATTAGGTCACTTTACTTACATGCTATCAGGAGCTAAGCAGCAGTGTTCACATATGCAGAACTGAACATCAGAAATTTCCTGATGGAGGATAACATCCAGGACCCACACCGCAGAAGGAAAAAACTGGTGGGTGTATTCAGTGCCATGCTGCAAGTGGTGCAGATAATATGGATTGTAAATCGCTCATATCTACAATTTGCTCACTTGATAGTAACCTCCCCACACCACAGAAATGCATATATCACAAGTTAAATAGTTTAAAATAATGCAAGGTCAAGTATCCAGGGCATGCCTGAAAATAGGCAGGTTTTGTACTAGTGCACTTATGTGGTTACCAAAGCTTATAAAGAAATGCAACAATGCTTTTACTAGTAATTGTGGTTTACAACAGTTGCTTTCACCTTGAATGTTATGCATCATCATTGCACTGGCAATCTTTGTGCCCATCTTTGTGCCCACCTCCAGTCCATCCAACGACGCCAACCACCAGCTCCAGGGCTTACCTGGCTGTTATGTCTCCCCACGATTGCCTCTCCCCCACACCCACACAGCAGGACTGCTGGACAGACCTCCCTCCTACATGCAGTGCCACAGTCCTGAGATTGAATCAGGCCCTAGTTTGTGTTGCGTGATCTGCAGTGGGCTGGCTGGTGTTATCCCACTGGCATGGTTCTTCATCCTTTCGTGATCCTTAATTTTTCCTTGCCCCGTGGTCTGTGTTGCATGCAATGACTGCCACATACTGTGTTAGTCTCACATCAGGCCTCTGCTTCACCACTCAGCCTATGCACATCTGCTTCCATGTTTGTTCCTTTGCACTTACTGTGCTTTGTAAGAGGTTACTATGGCTGCCTGGTACAGCAGGCAATGTTTAATTTATGAAGCACCCAATTCCATGAAATTCTTGTCATTGTACAGAGTGCAGACAGATGATAAATATAAAAAATAAAAATAAATAAATAATAGTAAAATCAGTAAAGTAAATAATATAACAACATTCAAAAGCTTGTTCACAATGGTGTATCTTCACACCCCCATGTTGAGGAGGTCATCAAGGGTGCCATTTCACTGAATGTTGGCTGCCACTGACAAATAACGCCACCGACCTTTCACATCCCACCCGCCTAAAACACCGTCCTGCATAAATGCTAACACAGTTTACTGTTTGGGTCATTATTGTGGATATCACTGACCAAATATTCTATTTGTTATCGGGAGCAAGTTTACACCAAATGTTGTCCTCCTCCTCCCTCCCTCCTCCCTCCTCTCCTCCACCCATGAATAGGTGATTGTACCATGTATTATATTTGTGTGTATTGTTATTATCCTCATAGTACACTGTCATATGATCCACATGGTCTTCGTTGCAGCAGGCCACTTGCCTTGTGCCTTATAAGCTTCCTGCATTGTGGTACAATATGCAACATTATCATCTGCAGTTACCCTGACCTTCATCAGATACTGTATATATTGATAGTACTGATAGTACATACCGACAGTTTTCTTTCTTCAATATATTTTACAGGTAACCTGCTTGGTCTCAGGAACCTGGATGCCAACCAGGTGGAGAACATCTGTTGTCATTACTACCCACAAATTATGAGAAGATTAGATGGAACAGAGCAACTGTATTACCCAGCTGATTGGTTTCTCACAGCACTTGCCGGACCGTGATTCCTTGAAACTTCATACTATGAGTTCATCTATGAGGATGGTCCTCAAGTGATGATTTACCTATCCATGAGTAAGTAATTTATTTGTTTCTAAGTTTCTATTTTCCCCATCACCATTCCAAAGTCATCATTAGCACCCTAGGAGTCATCCTCTGACAATTGCTTTATATTGTTTGACCCTGGTTCCCATGCGTAGCCATGGCTTTTCCACCCAGGTAGGGACGAGGTGAGCCCCGACAATCGATATCGTTAACTTTGTCGGTCCAATGCGACAGGTGGGTGATGGCCCATTGAGGGTAAGCTGCAGTGCGTTGCTGTAGATGTTGTGAGTTTCTTTTTTCTCTTGAAGATGGTGCAGTGCCCTGACGTTTACGCTGCAAGCAGCTAAGTCTGCGATGTGCACCCCCTAGCTGCTGCTTGTGAGCTCGCTGGCCCCATACCTTCACTTGGGACCGTTGCACTGAGGTGCTTGACAGGGGTGCTACTGGACAGTCGCCACCGGGGGTCTGAGACACCAATCTGCTTCCCCTGCAGCCTCCTTCCTTGGGGCAAGCATGCTTACCTGGATGTTTCAGATCCCCTGGCAGTACCCATGCCATACTGAGTCTGCTTCTGAACACAGGTTTTGAAGTGTCACAGGAGCAACAGCAGGTGCACACGCAATTTATACAAACATATATGGTACTTTTGACCATCTCTATCTCTTCATGGCTATTAAAATAGGATGCACTTCATTCCAGGTAAAATGTTAATGTACCCCTAATATGTACCAGTAGAAACAGAGCTACTTCCTCAATCTGCTGACAGCTGCCATGCTGTCACTGGAACACATGCAGACACACACACACATCGACACTCACACACAGTCACACACATATACCCCTTATTCTGTGGTTGTGTCACCAGGTGCAGTCATCGGCCATGTTTTTCCAGGGTACATATTAGGTATCCTTTAATTTTGTATTACTGGACTGAAGCATATTGTATTTTCAATACCCATGAAGACTGGAGCAGGTGAACAATCATACATGTTTGTGGCTGGATGTGAAAAATTCAGTGCATACTTCTTTGAACTTTCATTGGGACATGGATTTTGTGTAACGCTGACCATTATTGTTTGATGGTTACAATGGGGCACTGATGCCACCATCAAAAAATAATACAATGAACAAATTACCAGCAGTCATAAACACAGAGAAATGCTGATTAAAGGATGAAATGGATTACTTGAACTAGTCATGGCTAGAGAGGGAGATAGGGCAGTGGCATGTTGTGCGCACATTTTCTTTTTTATGTTGACATGGGGTGGCAACAGTTCGTCAGTGCATGAATGTGTAGTACAACTATAAATTGAGGAATTACACCACTGGTTGGTGTGCTCTGAGTGTCTAGCAGTATCTTGCCACGCTCGCTCTGTATGGTACACAGAAGGTGTGTATACCACCGGTTCTGTATTTGTTTCTAGTTATGGCTATTTTTATTCTTTTATGGCACAGATATTGAAAATGGTTGCGATGGCTTGCTACGCGAATCCACTGATGCACCTCTGAAGCAATATTCAATAGGATTATAAGAAGGGTCTGAGAAATGGAGCTTTCTTGATTGGCTGCAAACATTCTAACAGCCTTATGTTAATCTTTATTAACATACATGTGAGACTTAGCCATATGCAACAAGGTTTAACACTGCTTAGAAACATTTTATTATATTAGCAATAAGGCATTCAGGTATATGTTATCGAAATATTAATCACCTTCAGGCGTGGCACCGGGCTACACCTCGCCAGCAGTACACCACCAGGGAAGGTGATTAACAGACCATTAACATAACCCTTGGTTATGCCTCTTTATTGCTTAAAAAAATTATGCTGGGCACAACCTGATGCACCGATGATTGCGCACTGTGGCGTAGGCACAGGAGGTGTGCCCATGCATAACTGGGGTAACAGCCCATATTAAGTCTGGATGTGCAGGACAATGCGATGTGCAACCCCTTACCTTGCACCCAGCACAAAGCCACGCCTTCAAAAAACAAAGGAACAACTGATGGCCACCCACAGCTCAGCTGCTTCATTGCAGGCGCCAACAGGGCAGTCGCCACTGTGGTGGCCACCAGAGTTCGGCTGCACCTGGCGGCATCTCTCCATGCCCGATCTTATGCATCTGTGAAAGATAGTGAGCCTCGATCATGTCATTGTAACAGTCCTTCTTGTTATTTCTTGTTGGTTCACCACTGAGCCCCAACGCCTCGGGCCTTCCCCAGCCTGCGGGTGGCAGCACCTCAACTGTTTCCACCCTACACATATCTGAATGTGTAGACGTAGGGGCTGCACGCCCATTGGTCATGCTCGAGGTGTCAGTCGGTGGGGTGGCAGCAGGCGGTTGTTGTTCCGCCCGGGCTGGCGTGGGGTGGTGTGCTCATGGGTGGGTGGGGAGGGGGAAAATTCCTGTGACCACCTGTGTAATAGGAGGTATTTGGTGGTGACCACGACGGGCAGAGGCGTCCACTGTCCACCAGGATATTGATTTTTTAACAGATGCCCGAGATCGGCAGAGAGCGTCCATTGGACCACCAGGGTTAGAAGGCTTTTTATTTTTACAGAGTTCTCAATCAGGCTGCTGGGGGCATCGTTCGACAGCTGCTGCATGGCAGGTGCCAGGCGCAGTCATCGGGATCGCACCCTGCATGCAAGGGTTAATGATATGGTTTGGCAGCGCTTTTGCATAAATTATGGCCCATTTTCATGTGAACTTTGAATATCGCTGGTGCGTCAATGGTGCAATGGCACTTGGCGTACTGCATCTCCATGCTCCACTTTCCATTGTTTTGGCGCGTGCCACTGCACCATTCACACTGGGGTGGTCAGGGTGAGATATTTAAAGCTGCGAGCCATGGCGAGTTCGCTGGAATATCGCCAAGGCCACACCCCTGTGCATCCAAGTTGAGTTGCGCCCAAGCTGGCGCCTGAAGCCTGGCGAGATTGAATATCCAGGCCCATGTCTCATTGTATTTTTGTTATATTGTCAGAGCTGATACACCGGTTCTCGTTGCAGTCTTGTATCCTCTGGTAGTACACATTGACAATCTATTTTGCTATCAACATGGATTGCAAGCCATGATGTGGTTGTTCTGATCCATTGCTGCACACACCAGAACTGTCTGTGCAGTACGATATTTGTGCATCATGTGTGGTGTGTGACATCCATTCAGGTACTCCACCCTGTACTACATTTTGTACGCAGGTTCTGGTGTCATGACAGACATCCATTGACAATTGAAAGTGCCTGTTCCTGGAAATCACTTGAAAGTGTCATGCTAAAAGCACCATGACCCACCTTTGGGGACTTGCATTACAACAACACTGATAGGGTGGCAGGCACACTCTAGCCTCGATAAGCAGCCAGCTCCATAGTATAACATTGCTGTTGTCCAGATGTTATATGTGTCCCTCCAGACAGGTTCTGGTATCTGTTGATAGTCTTGATGCAAATGTACTATAATCATGAAACTGCATTAGTCTGATTACCTGTATATGTAATCATTACATAGATAGTCATGCATAGTGTATATACTTCTAGTGCTCGTTTGTATCGAATTGTTTCTTATATTCATTCTCTTTTCTTTTTTCAAAGCATTAAAGCACTGAGTATGTGTTCTTACCGTCAATTTGTCGGATGGATATTTGAAGCTTTGAAGAAAGATCATAAAGTTTCCATCATGTTGTCAATAAAATACGCTCATTTCCTGAACAATATTGTGGATTTAAGTATCCACGGTTGACTGTAAATGACCTACTGTAACAGTATATAACATGTCTTACAAGTGTTAGCTGTTCATATATGATTGGTTATACAGGTACTAATTTTGTACTGAATGTTAATGTTTTGTGGACTGTTATTTTGCAATGTCTTGTAAACCATGGCTACATGAATGGATATAAGGGAGACATTTGTAAGTTCAATTTATTGATTATGTACCATGCATCCCCGTGAACTCCTTGTACATAAAATATTGAGTAAACATTGACTGACACGTCAAATTGCAGAAATGTGCTTGCTTGTGATGGGGTAATATACAGAGTTTGCAGTTTTTTCACCTCAATATTTTTTCACACACAATAAAATTGCATGTTGATGAACCTGCAGAAAACTTTGTGTCTTGCCTTATTACTGTACATAGTAATTCAACACTATCGATCTGTAGGTATACATGTTATAGTAAGACAGCAGAAATCAGTACAACACATGGTTCAATCCACATACATGAATAAATGAAGATGTCATAAATATCTGCCTTTGTAATAATATATTCATATTGCAATATGGCATTGAACGTCACCAGTCACTTTCTCTTTGCAAATCGACTTGTGTGACGTTGTACTAACAGACACTTTTCGGTTTTTTTGAAAGTACTGGTTACTGCATTAGGCTTGCCAAGTTGGTAATTTGTAATTAATGTCTTTGCTGAGCCATAGCTGGGATACTGATCTGCATGAATCATAAGTTGCTTCCATTAGTTCTTGTTGGTATGCTGTGAAACAAAGAAAGAAATGTTGTGTTGGACACCCACACGGTACACATTGCAAGGTATATTGGTATGACAGAAGGTGTGTAAATATATACTTGGTCTGTTCCTGTACTGTTCTACTTACTGTAAGTGCATGGCACCTTCACTTGTTGCACTATGCTCTCTCCTTTCTTGTACTTGAAGTGCGTCACTCGCCACTGTGGTTTGCCATCACGACCAATTATCTGGGCGTCCGCTCTTCTCTCATTATAATGTAGGGCACTGAGCAGCAATCTGCAAGTGTCACACACATATATCAGCATTATATTGCCACTGACATCATGTTCTACAAAGTCATTCTTTGCACAGTGCCTGCAGTGGAGACAGCAGTACTACAAATGCAGCCTTGCAAAGTAGTGCACAGTGCCATAATGATTCACTTCTACATGTGTGAAAGTGAAGTTGCAGTACATTGACCCATCTCATCAGCCTATGCTCAACCTGTCCTGCAGTAATCATAACTTATAATGCTCTTACTTAACATTACCCATAAGTCGTTAAAATCATCAGGATGAACTGCCCATGCCATCAAAACCACAAACCATGTTTTGTAACAACAGTTACAATTATAAGCACCAGAAATTGTTTACAGGAACGACACTTGTACCCCCCTCCCTCCCCATAGTACGATCTCTGGTACAGTTGCAATAAAGAACTCCCTGACACTGTGTTGTTAGCACCCCTCCCTCCCATAGTCGCAGTCAACCCTGCCCAACTCAAGGAAATGTGGCCTTAATGACATGCAAATGTCACCATTTCTGCCATGCATGCTGTATGAAACCATTTGCATGTCCAGGTATCAATATCTCAGAAATGCGACCAGTGCACCCACAGTACCAATGCAGCATTTAGAGTCATATAACCTCTGGATCCTACATGTGGTCCGATCTGTGCCTCCAACAACCCTCCCATGGGCAGACCCTGCTGTGTGCAGGCACTCCTAGGACAGGAGTTCGGAAGAGGGAGAAAGGGAGATATCCTGACACTCTAGGGGCACACTCTGTTGGTGTTGCTGTGGGGGGATTGATCAGAGGTAGGAAAAAGTGGATCAAGAGTGTACCTGTGGTAAAAAAAAACAATAACAAAAAAAGGTGATTTTTAGTGGTGTCAGGAACATAACACATATTACATGTCAATGTATGTTACATTCCTACCTTGCTTTCATTGCATCATAAAAGTAGTGTACAGACTTTGGGGCAAAGTAAATTACAACTTTGTGATAAGATTCAAGGCGGACGTTTGTTAATACGGTGATAGCTGTTCAATATCCTTCAGAAGTCTCTTGTTCCGAACGACAAGTTCCAATTCCTTGTGAGCCTTTGCACCTGAGAAGAATGGAGTCAGTGATTATATGACAAAACAAAGTACTTGTATCAACGAATGGCATAGGGGTATGAAAGATTTAAAGATTGCTTTGATGTGTCTAACACTACCGGTTACATCTGGTCATCATCTTCAGTGATGTCTACTGGCACCACACAGCACATCATGTCATATAAGACCCACACACCACTCAACACCAAACATTGACTCAGATAGACAGTACCTATATGCTGGCTTTGGTACTACCTGAGTGTGTGTGGATGTGTGCGGTGGATTGGACAGTATACAACAGTGGTGGCAGTATAGCCTACAGGTTAGAAGAACCAGGTGTGAACAAGCTTGACCATCCAGCAGACCTGAGTTTGACTATCACAACCTCCACTAGAATACTGCTGCCCAGTGCTCACAGGTTGCCCCTGAAAACAGGCACTTGTGCCTAGTGGGCCTTACCCAGTTACCAAACACTCAAATAAAATAAATAAAATAAAAATAAAACAAACAGGTGAAGCAAGTAAACGATGTAATACAGCATGCTGTGCTACTGTACAGTACATCATGTACCAATATTTCAGTTTCGTACTTGTTGCTTTGAAAAGTTGGGGAACAGTCCGGTTTTACAAAGTGACCTTTTTAATCACTAAATCACAACAGGGTATGGGTTATTTGTGGTTTACACACGCCTTGTGTGGTGTGTCATGTAGCACAGCCAAGTTACTCAAACTCACAAGATGTGGGTAAATCACCCATTATACCATGGACATAACTGAACAGCCAATGAAATCGTCAGAGTGGCAGTTTACCACCGTTGTAAATGTAACCAATAAGCCATGATGGGGTGTGGGTTCCTGGGGGATTTACAATGGCTACAGTGGTTTGCCCAGGAGGCACAGCCATGGTAAATCCCAAGAGAACCCACATCCCCCAAGTGGCTTATTGCAACTATACCAAATACTGTGTTTTTTTAACATAAAACAGTACTTGGTATACTGCTGAAATAGGTCACTGAGTAGTACAGCACCATTTTTCTTTTTTCCTACTGATGCACGGAGCAGCTATTTTACAGTCTCCGCTTAAGCGGTGACACAAGATAGCAGTGGCAGTTCCTTGACTTCAACATTGGAATTTGTTTTTCTAAGAGGACTCTGGCTGTCACGTTTTACGTTGGTAATGATACATTTTACAACAGTGGTAAGGTGCCAGCCTGCTCTTTTTATTCGTTGTTCTGAAAGGTGCATAGTATAACTAAGCAACATGACATGGCTGGGTGATGATAGTACTGATATATTTCCAATCCCAGCAACCACATGCACCCGGTCTGCAGTCTCATGCATAACTATGCATTTCGGTTTGCAGGTCTATCAGTAATACAGAGAAGTGGTCATGTCTCACTTCTTACCCAACCACTAATCACAAGTGCAGTGAATGTATTACCTTGATCAATCCAATTCGTTCTTCAAGAATGCCATGTTCACAGTGTTCAAACAGTTCACTGTGACCTTCATGGATATTGGAGATGTGATTTAGAACACTTAGCCATTTCTGGACAGCCATTTCACCATGACCACTGCTTGATGCAGCGCACAATACAGGTGATTGGTAATCCCGATAGTCATCACGGTGTCAATTCTGCACATGTCCATAACCCGACTTGGCCTCTAACTACTCAGCCACACCTGTGAAGGTTAACATCAGATTTTGTTGTATTACAGTAACCGTGAACGACTAATATGGCAATAGTAAGTCAAACACCACCTATTACCTTTGGCAACATGCCACACATCAAAAAGGTGTTTGTACTGCTGTCTATGCTCTCTTATGTACTTCTTCACAGATGGGTGGCGGTCTGTGATCAGAGTTGAAATCTGAATGGAGTTCCCTTCAAGATACTCGAGGCAGCGCTTCAGTCCCTTCAATTCCATTGCATTTGAATTGCGGACCTCATTACTCTATTATACAATACAACAATATTGACATGAAAGTAGCTGAGCTAAAACTAAATACAGTGTTCACTGTAAGTAAAGTAAGAGTGTACCTGCACAAGCTCAACATGTAAGACCTTGTTTGTTGACAAATCCATAAGGCTATAGCTGCACACTTGGCACTATGTCCCGGGCTGCAACAGCGGCATCACCGCCAAGGGTTAGTGCTTCCTCAAGCTAGCAAGTGTTGCATTTTGTCTCTGTTGCCAGACATGGTGCACCGCTGAGATCAAATAGGATCTTTGGATGTTGGTAAATGTCCAGCCTACAAATCATTGGAATTTTCTGACGCAGAATAGACATAGTGCCTGTTATGCAGTAACAAGCCACAGAAAAATCCACAGCAGCGACCTCTAAGTTTCCTATTGGTAACAGTCCATGCCGAGTTGACTTTCCCATATAGTTCTATGTCCCATGCTGCAAACCCGTTCCACACAAATGAATGAACCCATACACTTTATTATTTTCACAGTGCAATGTGACAGGCAGAGAGAACAAAATGCAGCAGATTGCTAAACATGATTCAGAACACAATGAATTTTCTTTGTGGTCGAGCAGAGGATTCCTTTCAAGGTGTGGAGCTGAGATCAGAAATGAAAGGGATAGTAAGTAGCTGTTTAATTGGAGTATGAAAATACCAAGTTGTTACAGTGTGAACTGAAGTCACCTGTCAGGCTGATCCCCAGTATCAACATCAGAGTCAGAATCAATATCCGCATCCATCATTGCCCAATCAGGATCATCATTGTCATCATTTACATCTTCACCATTGCTTGACTCCTCATCTGACATTTTGTCATCGGCTGTAGTACATAATGCAGGTTGAAAAGGGTCTTCATACTGTGTACAGCATCTATCATGACTAGAAGGCACTGCACTCCAACTGAACACATCTTTAGTTTTGCTTGTGTTCCTTTGGACAGTGTATTCAGTTTTGTTTGTGTTGCTTTGCCACGAACCTAGATAAAACAGTTAATGATTACCGAGAAACACTGTGAAGGATGCACCAAAATAAATAAATTAGCAGTTCAGAACTTACAGTACCTCACTTTACAAGCAGGTAGTGAAGTGTCATATTACAATAATTGACAGCATGACACAGGCTTATAGTAACAGTCTGTTACTCAATGCCTATAGGATTCATGTAGTATGAGGTGCATCAGTGTCACCTTGACCAAAACCAATGTTAAAGTGAGCGACAGTATACAACCTGATACTGTATCATGTTACTAAAGAAATAAATAAATGTCACAGAAGTGGGATACAATGAAGCGGTAATATAGACACGGTATGGTATATCATGACATATAATCACGCCTCATATGCATTGTGATGCACAAGGCTGCCAGGCCAAGTGTCTCATGCACCAGAGAAGTAACCATATGCCATGATGTACCGCACCATCGACTATATTATTGGTATGATAAAATGGCCTTAAATATTTCAGCAATTTATCCCTCCATGATGTGGGTATACTGGAGGATTTACCACACCTGGTGTGATTCGGTCTCAAGAAGCAGCCAAGTGGACGAACCCACCAGTCAGTAACGAGTCCACAAGTACACCCACACCCTAGGAGGATGAATTGATATTATCTGATGGCAAATGTTGTTTTATTTATTTTTTATATATTTTGTAAGTAATTGAGGTCCATATGGTTGGAAGGAGGATGTCATTGTGTGATATTTCCGCAGTGGTTCAGCTGAAGCGGCGACAGGAAAAATGGTGGCAGTTTCGATTACAGTGAAGCGATCGGACTGGCACGAGATAATGTTGGCTGGCACTTTTTCCATGGGTACACTGGAGGATTTACCACTCTGGGAAATGTACCAGGCAACTAATCAAGATGCACACATGGCACATTCCATTTACTGTATTCTATAATTGTAATTATACAATGGGGTAAATTCAATCAGTCAAATCCTGCTACCTGATTGGTTTGGGTGGTACCTTCACCAGCATTGTAAGTCCTCCAGTGTACCCACTGGAAAAGGTATCAACCAACTGTATCTCGTGCCAATCAATGTATCAATATGACGCTTTCACTTCAATCGAAACTGCTGGCGTTTTCCTGTCGCCGCTTCACTAACACAGCACAGTACTTGTAAAAAAATTGGCATCCTCTTTCGAACTGTACGACCTCACTGAATTAGAAAATATTTAAAAAAACATTAAATGAACAACATTTGCCATTGTATAATAGCAATTTATCCCTCAGGGTGTGAAATATACTGGAGGACTTAACAGGAATGGTAGTGGTTCAGTCACTCGACTAGCCCATGACTGAACCACACAGCCGTGACAAATCCTCCACTATACCCACACCCTGGAGGGATAACTTGCTTAAATGACTCATCTTGGTAGTCAGTTTTGGAGTAAGGGATATTGTGTGTATCACCAAAGATAATGACATACATGTGACAAACTGGATTTACCTCAACACGAATCTGAGTTGCAATAGTCCGTGTATGAATTGCAGATGATGCATCACTGAAGGACTGAAATGATGCAGACAGAATGCGATCAGCTTCATGGCTGCTTGACTTGCTGATATCCATTTCATTATCAGTTGACATGGAGCACCCTTCCATTGGTTCAGATGGTGTGATGGTGACATCAGATTCCCCATTAATGTCACACTGAATCAATTCAGACATCATGGAGCTGGATGCCTTCGGTTCATCTACAAATTCATCGGCAACATTAGGAGTACATGAGCCCAGAATCTAGAAATTTGTAAAATAAACAACATGTTGCTACTCATATGTACTTTAACTGTAGAAGAATATTACAGAGAAATATAAAAAGAAAACAAAATTTCAGGGGTCAGCTACAAAAACAATGTCACTTGGTTGCAGCTGTGGAATCGCACAACAAATAGTGCGGAATATGTATGTAACTAGCAGCATTGGTTATGACAGCAGCATGAAGCATACCTGCATTTCATTGATTGACATGTTACCATGTACAAGTATACTAGGCTCAACTGTATGTTTGTGTGTTGGGGTGGAGAAGTATGGGGTGGCCCATATGTCCAGTCATCCAGTATGCTTCTGCATCATCGCCAGATAATGGCACAGTAATAGACAACACCCACACTACTTCCTCTCCATCCCCCCACCCTGAGACTATGGGCCACAACCTACACGCGTAGCTCTCCCAGCATCTTATGAACCCATCCACACTTACAACAGACACCAGTTCCAGAGGCAACACAACCCAGATGTCAACAGCACTGTCTGACAAGTACTTCATCCTTGTCTCCACCCTTACTGTGCCACTGACATAGTAAAATCACAATTCAGATAAATACGTTGACACCTAACATCAACACGTGTAAGCTTGGTGCCATAGCTGTGTCTTTTGTGCCTTCTTACAGACCTCCACAGTCATGCACTCCTGCTCTTGACATAACAAGACGTGGCATGTGAAATTAACCCACAGCATGGATCAATGTAATCATGGATTCACCCAACAGTTCCACCCCAAGTCATATGCGCAACCCCCGCCGCATTGGTACCGGTGTTCCTATTGTACACACCTCCCCTTTCTCCATGTTACCATATGTTCCGCTACCTAACTGCTAAACAACACCACCTCACAATACACAACAGTTAACTATTAAGTACTACACATCCACCACCTCCCATGGGTCTACTTACTTGAAGCTCCCCCTTTCATTGCCTTCAACATCCATTCCCAAGGCATTCAGTCCTCCATCCTCAACTCCATCGTACCAGTTGTACAAGTTCTCTGCTATTTGCAGTCACAGAAACACTTTGCCATCTACAACCTCATCCTTCATCCCCGATCTGCTGAGCCTGTTGACATCACACTCCCATCTTCCTCTGTTGAGCTTGTTCACATACCACTCTCATCTGCCCATGTTCATGGCCTACCCTGCATGTCCACAATACAAGACCTTCGTGCCTGGGTTTGGCACATGATCTGGATACACATCCTCATAGTATGTGATTTCAGTTAAGCAATAAGGCATGACCAAGGGTTATGTTAATGGTCTGTTAATCACCTTCTAGGGGGTACTGTGGCACGATGTGTAGCCGAGTGCCACATGCCCCTAGAGGGTGATTAACGGACCATTAACATAATCCCTGGGAGTGCCTTATTGCTATTATAATAAAAAATGTTTTTCAACAGTGTTACAGCTGGTTCAGCATATGGCTAAGCTCTTCTACATGTAAGGCTGTTAGAATGTTTGCAGCCAATCAGAAATCTCCATTTCTCAGACCCTTGTTATAATGGTAGCTGGTATAGATGTGCAACCAATGGTAACATGCAACTAAACTGCAAATTTGAGATACATAATGTAAGCAACTGTGTTTGTGTGTGGGGTGGCTATATGTAAACAGTGTCAGCATTTGCATGCTGCTGCATCACGATAAACTACATGAGGGTGTTCAAGTATGTATGCTGAGCACAATTTGTGTTGATGAAGGGGTCCACGTACATAGTCTATCACTGCCAGTATCAATTTGCAAAGCATACTGAATGATTGCACAAATGGGAAGTTGGTGGAGACTTTCCCTAACATTGGTTACATTTACATAAACAGCAATTTCAACAGCAATATTCTAATCATCTGTGTGTGTGTGTGTGTGTGTGTGTATATGTAAATATATTTAGAAAATGGGCTAGATACTTGCTTCAATTTCATTGGCTGAAAGCCTTCACACGGGAGTACATTAAGTATCGATATACGCCCGCTCCGAAAGATGTGCCAATTCGAGGTGCCCCATTACCATAAAATATCTTTGGGCACCCCCAGTTGGCATCTGTCGAGCCAACATTTTTTTTCCCTCGCTAAGTGACACAAAAATATCGTACCACCATCCCCCACCTGCCGTGGAACTGTAGACATTAAAAACGAAACAAACAAAACTGTCACTTAACTCCTCTGTCCGTTGCTGTACCCGATAAAGTCTTTTTGTCGCTGTAACTCCTCCGGCTTTCACCCTCGGTCGTGCATTTTATGACTCTGCACTTCCTGGTTATGCAATGCAGGGTCACGCAAGGTTACGTGACAGCCTTGACCCTGCATTGCATAACCAGGAAGTCCAGAATCAGAAAATGCGTGACCGAGGGTGAAAGCCGTAGGAGTTACAGCGACGAAAGACTTCGTAGCGGACAGAGGAGTGAAGTAAGACATGTCATTACTTTTCAACCTCTACACTCACGACGGCAGCTGGGGACGGTGGTACAATATATGTGTGTCGCCGAAGTGGGACCAGCAGAAGGAATGGCTGGGGGTGCAACAGCAGATGGAACAGCAGAAAATGACAGGGACTATTTCATCAAAACTATGTATTTTTGGAGTCTTTGTCTATATTGACAAACAATTTCTTCTTTTTTGTTAGCACTTAATAAAAATTTACAATGATGCCCATTTTCTTAACGCAATAATGCCCTCCAGGGTGGGCGGTATGGGCAATACCAAACCGGCCAAGGGCTATAAGGCCCTCCGCCTGCGGCATCGGGCCTCATTACGCCCCTGGCCAGTCCGGTATTGCCCAATACCACCCACCCTGTCGAGCATTATTGCTTAAATATGTGTGTGTGTGTGTGTGTGTGTGTACAGGGTCGTGGGTAGTGGGTGATGGGTTGCACATATTGAAAACTACGTGACTAATACATGTACAGATCCAGTATGTATGTTGCACAGCATGTCTTGACACAGGTCTCAACATACAACACAAAGCAGTGTTGTTCTACACTCACAATCACTGTTCCCTGTGTCAGCACATGCTGCACATTATCCATAGTGGTCCATACAATTCGGGGTGGGAGGAGGGTTAGGCAAACTATGGTTGCATCCACCTGAATTTAAATTTGTAACATCCTGCTGTAAGTGACTAAGGGAGGAGGGGACGTGTGGTTACAGATGCACACATCTGGTGAGATAGTAACTGCTGACACAAACACAGAAGGTACAACACTGGTCCCCAAAAAAAAAAAAATAACAAACATTGTCAGTTGAAATCAGTGATGCAAAAAACAACACAGGCTGAACGTAAGAATGAGATGGCAACAGCAGTGTGTGTTATAGTACAATTGGAAGCACAGACTGACCACAACGGTGTCTCTGTGGGTGTCATACCTTACCACAGTGTGTGCATAAACACTCAATTGAAGTAAACATTCAGCAAAAGAAGAATGTAGGTGATCAGAACAGAAGTGGGTAGTGTACAATACTATATCATACCTCATTAATTCGCTGCATGGTGGCCAACTTCGATGTACGCTTCTTCATGGGTGCAGGCAAGGATGGAACAGCAATCCATCTAGGTATCACTGCCTTCTTCAAATTGAGACGCTTGAAGCCACACTGACGTACTATTTCAGGTAGCATAGTAAAATCTGTAGGCTCAAAATGATCCTCGCACAGCACACCACGTTGTCCAGGGTCCCACTGAAGCTCGCGTCTGCAAGCATGAACCCAGGCAGCCCTAAGCTTCTTTGACTTAGGGAACATAAAGAATGATTTCCCACTTTTGGAAGAATTTTTGCATAGTGGAGCTACACAGTACAGCATGCCTACACACACTAATTCTAATTATTAAGCCAAATAACAGTTTACAGTTAATCAATCTGAGCACATCAGACACAGAGCACCAAAAACAATGGAATGAGACCAAACACAGGGGAAAATACATGTTTATTATTGATATAAAATGTATCAAAATAGATGTAATAGCCAATAACATGGTTGTAGAACTGAAAAAGGCGGCAGGTCATAGAACTACATGACAGCATTAATTGGTCAGTACAAGTAAGCGGGATTTCACTGAAGAGATTAAACCAGCATTGGTATCTGTGTGTTGGGGGTGTCAGGATGTGAAGTTATGGCACTTTGTTGTTCCCTGTCACTGCACACTGAAAATATCAAGATCGGGATAACAACGTCCCTTGGCTCGATGTTTGTAATACTACAACTGTTTTGGTGACATTCACACACACAGGGCTTCTAATGAGCAGCTGTTAACACCCTGTATGGAAAACTGTTCACCAGACTGTGTACTACAACACAGATAAGCACAAACGTCACTGCAATCGGCCAGGGAGTTCAGTTATTTACGTCACAACAAGGTCTCCTGACATGCGCCGGTGATTGCTCGCCGAGAAAAGGAGGAACAAGACACGGCTATGGAGCAGCAATAAAAATAAAAATTAAAGAAGTTTGTGAGTAAAAAAAAGTTCCTAACATTGCGATTATACTAATTTGGGCATGTATGATGGATGCATATACATGAATTGTGCAAATCACGGCGTTTCCGTTCACCTTTAACAGACTTATGCTTTGTATACTATGTTTTAGGTAAAAGAAAGCTTGTACTAGAAAATATTGCCTTACCTATTTTAGCCTTTCTTGCAACCAGGGCTCTCCTCCATCCCTCTGACTCTGCTATAGGGCCAGGCAGCCATTTTCTGTTTGTTTATAGTCAGAAGTGATGGGAGAAGCCTGACTGTTTGGAAGTGCACTCATAGAAAGGATTTGCCTTATTATTATTACTACTAGCTTATGTCAGTGCGTTTCTAACAACCTATTGTAGGTTTTCTTTAACTCTAAACTAAAAAGTAAATGTTCTAGAAGATTTTAGTCTTTAGTTATAAAAAGGGGCGGAGCCTAATTGATCACCTGATCCTACTCCTGTATAAAAGGACCAGGTCTGGGAGCATTTTTTTTAGTTGGTGATAGGGTGCTGACCCTATCAGACCCCTAGCTCTTTTCTAGGTGGGATTTTGTTTCCGTTTGAAGCTATACTGAACCATTGTGCCTTTATTTGATGTCTTCTTGTTTATGATTATTTTCTTTTGATGAAATCAGTCCGCTTTTGTTTATTTCCATTGTATGAATAAATACTTGTTTTATTTGGCATCCTGACACTGTGTTGGACTTCCTTACTATCCACATTTACAATCCACAGCAAGGGCAGGAACAGAGAGAGGTTTCCAAGCCTGTGTCTCAAATGGACACTACAACAGAGGGATCAGTTGACCCATGGAGACAGGGTCCGAGTCCTAGCCTGGTGGGGGAGGACAAAGTACAAAAGACATTGAATTGGGAGATGTCCACCTCCGAGCCAAGTGAGAAATGGAATGTCTCAGAAGTGAGGATGTTTGCTCACTCTTGGGCACAGATCATGAATGATGAGTAAGAGGAGGATGAGGTAGAGTATTTTCATAGTGAGGGCTACCATGAGTCACCCCAAGCTCTTGTCTCAGATGAGCCAGTGACAGTTGAAGAAGGCTCTAGTAACTTGTCCCAAGAAGTAGTGGAGGACAAGTTTTTTCATTCTTTGAGTTTGAAACACTGGTTCAACCAGGTCTGGCCACCCCCAAGCTTGGCCATGGCCCACAGACGAGTAAAGAGTAGTAAAAAGGAGAGACTGAGCCATAGGTGGGCTGGTGCCATATACGGGAAGTCCTAGCCTACCCTTCCTCATCGAGTCTGGGAGGAGATCAAACAAAACAGGCAATCCTGGCTTATGAAGGAAGGAAGAGTATGCACCCAGAGGCACCAGCATGTGCAAGGGACAAGGTCAGCAATGATCTACTTAAATTCTGGAGACTGGGCAGGACACTGTGCGAATTGTGGATGGGGCTGGGCAAGAGACCTTTCACAACATTAACCTGGCATGCCCAGACAGTGTCATAGTCCTCACCCCACACCCTGAGTGGTACTTCCCTTAATGTTGCCACTGCCGGAGAATATACCCAGCATGCCTTGAGGAAGCGAGCAGTGGCAGGCCAAATGTCTGTCATCCAAAGCAGCAGTATCTATGGAGGAAGATGCAGCTCTTCTGGTATTCCAGGATTTCTTCAGATGTATCCAGATTCATCAGCCCAGCAGTTTTCCTGTTCCATCATTTGGCCTTCCAGGACATCAGCCAAGCAGTTTTCCTGTTTCTTTGTTTCGTTTTCCAGAAACATCATCCCAGCAGTTTTCCTGTTCCATCATCTGGCCTTCCAGGACATCAGTCCAGCAGTATCCGAAGATTCCTTCTGGTCTAAATGGAGAAGGTCCTCAGATTGCAGAGTAAAATGAAACTTTTCATTCTTCAAGGAGCTGGTAAGACAAACCCTTTTTGTTTACATTAACTGACTTTGCACAACACACCCTACATTTGAAGACTATCCAAGGAACTTTAATGTTTTCATCAAAGAATCTCCCCCTGAATTGCAATGCTATACAGACCCTGTCCTGTCCAAGAACTGTTCTTCAGCAGGCTTCGGCCTAGGAGAGACTGTTTGATGGACAATGCCTACGAACACCAGTGACATTGGTCCCTAGATTTTGACGTTGTAGGGAATTCCATCTCCAAAATGTGTTGTATGTCTTCTTTCCATTTTTTACTTTTATGGAAAATATTTTTTGAGGTTCTTTAGTGTTGGGTGGAGGTTTAGGCACTGTGTGGAATGCAGAATGTGCTTTGTGTTTTTCTTCTCTTGCAGGTGTTCCTGAAGAAGAAAAGAAAAAAAGAAGAGGATGTTTGAAACTCATCTGAGTTCCCCTTTTCATAGTGTTTTTATAAATGTTTGTGGTTAACAGAGTGTTAACACGTTTTTCTTCACAGGTGTGTTTTTTGGGAAATGCAATGCAATATAGTGTTTGTTTTCCTCTTTTGTTGTCCACAGGTACCCTGGAAGGTTTTGGTGGATAGGTTTTTTCCCCCGTAGGTAGCATAAGTCAGATTGATTTTCCCTAGAGGGCTAGGGGAATGGACAGGCTGGAGGTCTTAACTCAAGTACGGGCTTCCAGTTCTAGTCTCTCAGGGCAAGCTTCAAGCAGTTTTTCTTGGAGCCAGTGAGAATCCATAGATAGAACATAGGATAAGGGCTGAAGTTTCATCAGCCAGCCTCTGTTCCTTTAGTGTTACCTGCCTATGCCTAGCATATGGTAGGGGAGGACTTGCGCAACCTCCCCATAGGTAACATGGAGGGTAGGATGACCTGGTGCCAGATGGAGATATGACTGCGGACAGTCATTCTTCTGGTATGCAGTGAATGCAACCATCCAGTTCCCTGGAGTTACTAGAATCCCCTCAGTATCAGTGCTAGGCAGGGAGAGGCAGCTGTGATTAACTAGTTAAATGGTTTTTCACCCGATCACTCTTCTGTTTACTTGGCCTCAGTTGAGACTGAAGTGATGAGCTCATTTGGAACTCTCACGGCAGCATAACCCTTGTGCCAGCTGTTGAGGTATGAGTTAGAATGTTGAGACAGCAGTCAGTTGGAGTTAGGTTTTGGAATGAGTTGGAGTGTGGGAGTGAGAGCTGCTCTGCCAGTGGGCTCTGAGTTGAGAGCCCTGAATTCTCACCCATGTTCTGGTATTCCCCAGCTTGCCAAGTGAAGTAGTGGAGACTTTTTCTACAGCAGGATTTCCTGATTTTCATCCCTGGAGGGGTGAAAAGGACTGCTGGCATGTGGATCCATGGGGCAATCTTCTGTTTGGTCCAGGATGTTGTGAAGCTGCCTGAAATGTCTAACAGTGAATTCTGACTTTTGCTACAGAAAACAAGTACCTGCACTGTTGTGTTCCATGCCTAGAGGGAAGGCACAACTTCTTTTCCTGTAAGTACAGACATGCAAGACTGTCTTTGAAGTAAAGTTGGCTGAGGTGTATGATGTCCAGAGGTATGACTATACCACACTGTTCGGGACTTTTTACCTTTACATTACTGAGGTTTTGAATTTGAATTCTGAATGGCAAGGTTCATTCAAATGCAATTCAAAAGGTGTTTTAAACGTTTAAGGCGTAACTCTGAAAGAATGGCTGAGTGTGAATTTGGGAGCAAAGGGTGGACAGAACCCCATCTGGAGTAATCAGTTCAGGACTAACAGGTTCAGTAAGGGTGCCTGGTTACTTTAGACAAATGGCCAAATGTCTGAAGAGGATTTTTTACCCCTGGAGTGGGTTCCAGTTTCTTCTCTGGTTATGGAAGAATGGTGCCAGTGCTAACCAAATGTGTTTTCAGTTGTGGCCAGTGTGCCACTGGAAGCAATGTTTTATGTCCTTCGACATGTGGGAATGCCAAGTGCAAGTTTCCTATGTCCTACTGCGGTGGGACTACAAAGAGTTTCTGTCAGATACAGTTCAATGTTGTTGTTTTGCAAGTTCTTAGTACCAAGATGTGTAACCCTTGGGGGTCCACCCTTGCTTTGAAGAACATCGTTTGAATAAAGTCCCACTCTAGAACCCCAACTATGGTCTGGACAGTTATGTTATTGCTTCCTGTGTGGATTTACTGGGTACCCTTCCAGAAGGTAGGTCTAGCATATGCCTAGCAAAAAATATTTCCCCAGGACCTGGTTTGTAAATACCAAATAGTTATGCTTTTGTACACCCCGACCCCTTGATCCCTAGAAGAATGAGCATGATATACATTCCCAAAGCTTGTACCATTTCTAAATGTTTGAGTGTGTGTCCAGTATGGGTGCCAGGGGTGCTAGCTGAGTAAAGTAGCTGGGGGGGGGTAATCACAGGCATATTCAACTTGACATAATATCCGCTACAGAATCCTGACTCAGAGCCAAGGTCCCAGACTCCTCAATTGTCCTGAAAGGATACACAGTTAACAGGCAGGATAGACAAGCGAAATGGGGTGGGGGATGTCTCCAATACACAAGGATCCACCT
The DNA here is from genome assembly GCA_016271365.2 of Neoceratodus forsteri. Taxonomy (NCBI): domain Eukaryota; kingdom Metazoa; phylum Chordata; order Ceratodontiformes; family Ceratodontidae; genus Neoceratodus; species Neoceratodus forsteri. Next base: position 1,238,530,454 of record CM028130.1, read on the forward strand.
TCAGGCCCACGTAACCCCTCTGAGCAGTACCATGAGTGACTGCAAATGTCTAGCAACAAAACTAGCACCAGGCAAAGGGCACGAGAGTCTTCAAATTCTGACAGTATACACTCCCCCCCACACTGCACACAAAAAGGTCTCGAATCCTTCTGCCGCTACTTCCAGGAGATAAGTCCCTCCCATGAGACCCTGGTTACAGGAGACTTCAATATTGACTGTAACTCGAATACCAACCAAGCACAAAAGGACCAAATTGAAAACCTATACCTAACACAGCTTGTAAATGAATGCACCAGGTCAAACTACTGATCTGGCACAAGTACCTTAATAGACTGGGTCCTCACCACACACCCAAGGAAAGTCAACAATCTCAATGTTCTCCCAGATGCCTTGAGTGAAGATTCCCCAGTCCTCTGCAAATGGTCAGCAATGTATGCCAACCCCCCTCCCAAGTTTATAAACAGCAGGGTAGTCTGTAAAAAAGGACTAGAGGTATTCAAACATCACCTAGCCTCTGCTGACTCCAGCTTCTTGGACTCAATCCCCAATATAGACCTTGCTTAAGACTTCTTCATTAAAGAATTCATAAAGAATTCAATGCAGCTGCAGACAAGTATGCACTGTTTAAAAAGCGAATGATTTGAGGCAACACATCAGAATGGCTTACACCCCAGGGTCCACCTTTGGAGCAGGGCCAGAACCACAGGGACCTCACAGGATTATCAGAACTACAGAGCTACCAGGAACAAGTGCACAAAAGAAATAAGGCTAGCTTAGGCTGCCTATTATAAAACACAACAGTTAATCCAGAAGATTTAATATCAGTTATACAAGAGTTAGATCATGCTATTGTAGGATTAAGAAATTAGCTGATGAACAAAAAAAAAGATTGTGATAGGAATTCACATAGGGATAGTGACTCACCATCTCTATGGTTCTCACCAGCATCCACAAACTTGAATACCATATGCAAAACAGAAACACAGTAAACGAACATGCCCAGTCAAAGGGTTCAGAGTTAGATAAAAGGGAAATTACAAACTTTATTGCTTGTTTTTCTTTATTCCAACAATTGTTGGAGACAATCAGGAACCCATATTTTACCAGTATTATTATTCTAGAAAACCTATGGTTATTTAAAGAGGAGCTTGCAAACCTTATTTATTTATTTATTTATTTATTTATTTATTTATTTATTCAGAATTCGGAAAATACCTGCTGATATTATGTTATAGCGAGCAGATATATTCTATGATAGAGCTAATATGGATAATATAAGAGAGATTCTGTCAGGGAGGGCTCCTATGGAAGATAGTGACAACTATGAAAAAACAGAGGTATACAAGTTAGTCTACCACAACCATTCATCAGGGAAACAGGGGACTAAGAAATCTTGAAAAGACAATCTGTTCCAAAAGGCAGAAGGAAACTAAAAAGAAAACATAAAGAAACAGCTGCAGAAGGTAGATGGAAATCAAAGTGGAAACAAAATAAGGCAAAAAGTAATAATAGTAAAACTACATAAGAATATAATAATAGGCCTAAGTAGGTTACTAATACTGAACATAAAGCTATGCTCTATATACCTGATACCATGGTTACAAATTTTTCAAAGCAAGATATTACTAAAACAACAAAAGAAATAAATGAAAGATGTCAAAGGATAGAATCTAATCAAACACACCAGATTGCGCCAGAGAACAGAGATTCTCTGACTCTAACTAGAGGCAGTAATGAAGAAAAGGTAGCACCTTTTATGAGCACGTATTAAGAGCGACTCAGTATGAGCGACTCAATAGTACCACTCCTGTATAGGGCGACTGCTGCAGTACATCAAGGAATCCTGTATAGTGATTGTAGCAGTGAATTACACTCGCTATAACAGGATATCAGCAGTTGTGGTCCCAAACCCTGCTGAACTGGCCATTTGGCATAGTTGCTAGAGCCACCGCCTGCAGAGCCAGCAGACCCGGGTTTGGGTCCTACAGTAGGCATGAAAATAATTTTACTTTTTTTATAAGTCTGCACCCCCCCCGGAGTTGATTATATTATCTTGCCCCCTGCAAAGGGGGGTGTGGGGGCATGGCCCACCACAAAAAAACAAAAGAAGCACTGTATTTTGCAGAGGACTGTTGCTGTTTGCGGAGGTCTCTCTAAGTTCAGGCCACCCTTTTAACGCAGGTGATTTTGTGTCACTCTTTGTGAGCATTGCGATAAGGGACTCGCCTTTATCACATAATTCCTGAAGAAAATAGCCAGTTTCTAGTTTCCTTTCTTTCTATGGAGGATAGAAGAAGTTCAACAAAAAGATGACTGGATAAGGAGAGAGACTGAGGAAAGATTTATTGAGCAACATACAAAGGTTGGTAAACAACAAAATAAGTACAATTATAATGACATTTAATATGCTCAGGGGAAGATCAGCAGCATAATACTGAATACCTAATAGAAATGTATGAAGTCTATCCACTATATCAGGAAAATAAGGTGAAAATCCAGGAATGGTTGAGCTAACTACTGCACATGCCTTTTAATGAGGAAATCCAGATTTAGTATTTGCCGTATTGGTCTTTGTAAGAACAGATCCAGAAGCAAATGATTTGATACCTTTTATTGGACCAATATAGATGTAACAAAAAGAGCAAAGTGCATTAGCTTTCGGACCAACATGTCCTTCATTGGAAGCGTAATGACAGTTGTTTAGAAAAGCCAATACTTTTAACACCCAGATCACGCTGAAAAAAACAGTAAAAAACCCCATTGGTTCAAAATACACATTTAAAAAAGCACTTCCACTTCTTTTAGAAACAAATGAATTTAGGCTAATTATAATTAATACCTATATCCCTCCTTTATCTAAAAAAAACTACAGTGTGTCACAGATGGATAGACTTCATACATTATATCGAAGAACTTATAGAAATATATTGATCATGTCCCTTAGTGATTTTAGGAGACTTTAATGCTAGAGTCCCTCAAGAATACCTTAGAAAAAGTGTACAGAAAGAACTTTTCGATTGTCTCATACATATTAATCCAAATGTAGTGCTTGAAAGATGAACACAAGACAAGCAAACAAACAGGGACAAACACAAAAAAGTTAGTGTGTTTGTCTGAGTTGGCTGAAGTGAAGTGTTATCTGTGCAGTAATCTAGGTGTTTGTCTCCGGTAGCTGAAGGGAATTGTTATCTGTGTCATTAACTAAGTGTAGAAAGACTTGTAAAGTAGGGGGAGTGGCTTAGCTAGAAGGAAGCCAGGTTAAAGCCAGATTTAAACACTGCCCTAGATAGCTTCTGCCAGAGAACAGGCAGAGACACCAGGAGGAAGGAGCTGCTGTTATTATAACTAAACTTCTCTACTGGGACTATATTGCCCTCCTTCCCTTCCCACTCCCCCACCCTAAAACAGTTCTAGTTTTATAGGCACAGGATTTGACTGACAACAGGAGCTTCCTGTTTTGGAGCAGGAAGTGAGTGATCACAGAGCCACCAAAGACTCACCATCCTAGAAGGAAGAGTAGCTCTCTGCCCCCCCAGCTGCTGGAGGTCTGACTCTGAGCAAGGAAGGAGACTACTGAGAAATATAGGAACTTCTATTCTCAGAACAGGAAGATCAGGCGCTTAAAGGGCACCAAGGCAGTAAGTAAGCAGGGAGAAAAAAACAAAGGAAAGAGTAAATATTCCATACAACAGTTAAGGGGCCAGAAATAAGACATGATAGGAGTGGTGCAATGCAGTGGCTATGGAGCAGCAGTCTTCCAGGAGATGTTCTGGAGGATGCGGTGTTGTCCCATCTGCAAGCACCTCTCTGGGCTGAGGGAGGAGGTTGCTTATCTCCAAGCTGAGTTGGCCAGGATTTGTGGGACCTCCTCTCCCACCCAGGGACCACCAGTGCCATTGCCATTTCCTCAGAGGTTGCCAAGGAAGAGGAGTGGTTGGACCACAGTGGGCTCTAGGAAGGTGAGGGTGGTGGAACAGAGGCACAACCCTCCAGTTGTACCTCTCCAAAATTCATATGCCATTCTGGCAAAGTGTGGTTCCTCTGTGGAGGCACCCACAGTGGAGACCAAGGAGGATGCTGGGAACCTCCACAAAGGAGACCCACAGGAAGGTGGAATGGGACCCCACAGGGGAAGGAAACAACTCCTGGTGGGGGACTCCATTGTTAGGAAGGTATAACTAGAGGAGGAAGGGGAGAGGGAGGTAAGGTGCCTGCCTGGTGCCATGGCTTGGAGGGACAGGGAGCGAATCCTCAGGATTGCTGGAGCAGCTGTGCGGGAAGGGAGCTGGATGTCATTGTCCACCTAGGGACAAATGACCTGGCTAATAAAGGGATAAGAGCAGTGCAGGAAGAGTTTGTGGAGTTGGGGAGGGGCCTTAGGCAAGTAGCATGCATGGTAACCTTCTCGGAGGTGCTGCCTGTCTATGGCATGGGTGAGGCTAGGGTGCTCCACAACATGCAATTCAATCAGTGGTTGAAAAACTGGTGCAGAGCTCAGGGATTTGGCTTTATTGGGAACTGGAGGTCCACCTAGAGGGATGCAGGCCTATACTGGCATGATGGTCTGCATCTGTCCAGGAGGGGAACCAGGATCCTAGGTGATAGGTTTAAATGCTTCATTGGGAAGCATTTAAACTAGCCAAGGGGGGAGGCACTGGAAAGGAGCAGGGAAATCCTAGTTCCCCAAAAAATCAGGGTAGTAAGTGAGGTAAACACCAAGATAGATATGTCGATAGGGAGAAGGGCAGGTGTAAATGGAGAAAATGACAAACACAATAAGGACAGGGATGGGGCAAAAAGGGGTAAGGCCATCAAGAAATGGACAGTAATGAGTACCAATGCCGTAGTCTGGGCAACAAGCTCCCTGAACTGGTGGCCTTGATGGAAGATGGATGACTGGATATCATAGCAATCACAGAAACATGGTACACATAGAACCATGACTGGGATGTTAACATACCAGGGTACACAACCTACAGGAGAGACAGGGAGGGGAGAAGAGGGGGAGGAGTAGCTCTCTATGTAAGGGAAGGGATAAAAGCAACTGAACAAAAGAGTAAACAGGGAGGAGAGGAGGAACTGTGGGTCACCTTAGAGACTGAAAATGGCACCACAATCTACACAGGAGTTGTATACAGACCCCATGTCAGGGGAAGGGAATGGACAAGGATATGATAGAAGGCATCCTTAGGATGGCAGAGAAATGGGAGATACTGTTGATGGGGGACCTGAATATGCCAGATGTTAACCGGAGCACCTTGGCTGCAGCTACACCCAAAAGCAGGGCCATTCTTGATGCCCTTCAGGTGGCAAGCCTCAGACAGCTAGTTTTGGAACCCACTCAGGAAGGAGCAATCATAGACCTCATACTCTCAAATGGGGACAGTAAGAGGATCTCAGATCTAGAAGCAGGTAGCCACCTGGGAACAAATGACCTCCAAACAGTGTGGCTCACAATAAACTCAGCTACAGAGACAAGCCATACGAAAGTTAGGGTTCTGGGCTTCAGAAGGGCTGACTTTGGCAAGACGGGAGAGTGCCTTAGAAAAGCACTAGCAAATAGGCTAGAAGGAGGGATGAAGCAACAATGGGGAAACATCAAAACTGCCATCACAGAGGCAATAAGCCTTTGTGTGCAGCAAATAAATAAATCAAAATGAAAGAAAAAGCCACTATGGTTCTCAAAAGAGGTGGCGATGAAGGTTAGGGAGAAAAAGATAGCATTTAGGAAGTATAAGGAAACACAGAAGGAGCAGGACAGAGATCTGTACCAGTTAAGGCAGACGGAAGCAGGGAGGGTAGTCAGAATAACAAAGGCCCAAACTGAGGAAAAGATAGCCAACTCAGTTAAGAAGGGGGATAAAACCTTTTACAGTATATCAGGAAGCGTAGAAAGACAAAGGGAGGGATAGTGAGGCTGAATAGAATGGACGGTGGGAGGGCAGAGAGGGACAGTGAAAAAGCAGGGATACTGAAAGAATACTTCTGCGCAGTATTCACAAAAGAGGAGAAGGGGGAGGTGCCTAATCCAATTAACAGAAGCACTCTGGATAGGGGGTCAATCCCAGTCCTTTCACAGAAGAAAGGGTTCTGAAAGAACTCCTAAAACTGAAGGTGGACAAAGCAGTGGGGCTTGATGGAATTCTCCCCAGAATTCTAAAAGAATTAAGGAGAGAATGAGTGACACCACTGACTACCCTTTTTAACAAATCATGGGAGGATGGCATGGTACCTGAGGACTGGAGGAAGGTGGATGTGATACCCCTCCACAAAAGTGGGAGCAAGACAAAGGCAGGAAACTACAGACCTGTCAGTTTGAGCTCTGTGGTAGGGAAAGTGATGTAATCACTTCTGAAGGAAAGAATTGTTGAGTACCTAGAGGCCAGTGGGGCACAAGACCCAAGGCAGCATGGGGTCACAGCAGAAAGGTCATGTCAGACAAATCTAATTGATTTCTTTGACTGGGTGACCAAAGTAGTACACCAGAGAGGGGCTGTGGACATGGCCTACCTAGACTTTAGCAAGGCATTTGACACAGTCCCACACAAAAGATTAATAGTCAAATTAACCAGCCTGGGAGTGGGTCCCAGGGTGGTAGCCTGGGTAAAACATTGGCTGGACAACAGGACACAGAAGGTAATTGTAAATGGAGTCCACTCTGAAGAAAGAGGGGTTACTAGTGGGGTACTGCAGGGTTCAGTACTGGGTCCAGTCCTTTTTAATGTCTTTATAAGTGACATTGCAGAGAGACTGGAAGGAAAAGTATGCCTCTTTGCAGATGACACAAAGATCTGCAATAGGGTTGATACACAAGGAGGTGTGGAAAGGATGAGAATGGACTTGGCAAGGTTGGAGGAATGGTCAGAAGTATGGCAGCTTGGATTCAATGCAAAGAAGTGCAAAATAATGCACCTGGGAAACAAAAACCCAGGGGAAGATTACACAATGAGGGGGGAGGTAGTAACAACAACAAAAATGGAAAGGGACCGGGGGTAATCATATCAGATGACCTTACTGTTGGCAAGCAATGTGAGAAGGCAGTAGGGAGGGCTGGGGGGATACTGGGATGTATAGGGAAAGGCATCACCAGTAGAAAACAGGAAGTTGTTATCCCTCTGTACAGACAGTTGGTGAGACCCCATCTGGAGTACTGCATCCAGTTCTGGAGACCCCATCTCTGCAAGGACATAGACAGAATGAAGGCAGTCCAGAGGAGGGCAACTAAAATGGTGCAGGGTCTGCAAGAGAAGCCATATGAGGAGAGACTAAAGGAGCTTAATATATATACCCTAGAGTAGAGGAGGGAGAGGGGGAACATGATAGAAACTTTTAAGTTCCTCAGTGTAATCAACAAAGTCCAAGAGGGTAGCATCTTTTAGAAAAAGAGTTGTGCAAGAACAAGGGGACACAAGTTGAAGATAGAGGGGGGATGGCTCAGGGGCAATGTGAGGAAGTATTTTTTCACAGAGAGGGTAGTGAACGCATGGAATAACCTTCCTGAGGAGGTTGGGGGTTCTAAAACTGTGGGAGAATTCAACAACACATGGGACAGACATAAGGCAATTTTTGTGGGGGGTAGTAAGAAATAGGCTGTTCGTTAAATAGGATCTGCAGCGTATCCTGTAGGTAGTGAAATAGGCAGACTAGGTGGGCCAAGTAGTCCTTATCTGCTGTCAAAGTCTATGTTTCTATGTAATCACTACTACAATCTATGACTCAAGTTGGCTGTTATATAATAAATGAGAGAATTAAGGGAGATTATGAGGGAGTACAAACATTTAATGGACCCATGGGTTCATCATTAATAGATCAAGTATGGGCTAATACTGAAGCAATTAAGCTTTTGATATCCCTATCAGTAAAACAGCAATCAGAATCTGCACACCATCCATTAGAAATTAAGCTAACAACCAAGATGCGGCATTATTTTAACAAAATACAAAATCACACATGCCCTCTCAATGCAAAGCATCATGGGCTGCATATGCAAATCACCACAGAATGTTATGCTGGTCCAACTTTGAAAGGAACGATGAGGCCAAAGCACTATTACTAGCTGCGGGTGCTAACAGATAATATGTCTTCTGTTACACCCTTTGCAAACTGTGTGAGAGGCCTTGCGGCACCATGCAATTTTGCTTAAAGTTGGACCAGCATAACATTCTGTGGTGATTTGCATATGCAGCCCATGATGCTTTGCATTGTGAGGGCATGTGTGATTTTGTATTTTCTTGAAACTTGGCTTCCCAGCCAAATGCCCTTTGGGGTAACCATTGCCTCAGTGTTTGCACACAGAGGTTCTTTGTCTTTTTTATTTTAACAATATTCAGAATCAACAAAAATTTGAATTTCTTAATTGTCGTAGAATTAGATGGCAGAATAGTGTATATTTATTTTTTAAATTTGGTGACCAGGAAAGGCACACTGAGACAAAGCTCATTTCCAGTTGTGACCCAGGTGAATGTTATATACAAGCTGGGATACATTACAAGTTGCAAAATTCGGACCGTTTACAGAGAGAAACAGGAGACATGATAAACATTTACAGCGTGAGTAACATTACAGACCTTATAGCTTATGTACAGAGTATAGGCACATTTTTACATTGTACATAATAACTTAATGAATATTCTTTATGGTTCCATAATTACAAATCTTAGGGAGGACATTTTGAAGGAAACAACATCCATGGGAAAAATAATTGATAAATGGCAACACATAGCTGATTATATTAGACAATTATTGTAATCAGAATACAGATAATACTAAGAAAAGTTTTACTTGGTTCAACAGTACTTGCATTAAAGCAAAAAAACAACTCAATGCCCTGGTATGGAAACTTAAAACCCCACAACAAATAATCATAAAATACTCAATAAAGCTAGGAAAGAATACAAAAAAATATTAACAGAGGAAAGAAAGAAATTCCAAATAAGACAATAGTCTAAGTTAAGGCAATCAATACAAAATAAAGATAATAAATGTTTCTGGACTCTAGTAAGCCAGGGAATACACAATATTCAAACTCTGTAGATGCAGCAATTACACCCTTAATTTGGGAACATCATTTCCATTTTTTGTACTCTACACATGCTTATAAAATGGATCCCAAAAATCTAAAAAGCTGATTGGCTGGAGGCCCTTTCCAACCGTGTCCTTGTCAGTTGATAATGTTTCAAAGCGATCTGGCAACCTGAATGCAGCACAGTGAAAAATGTTTACCGTGAAGTGGGCACATGATGAAGGGCACCATCTGTTATGGCGACACCTTTCTCGCACAGTCCACTCACTGCGACCGGGGCGCTGGTGCGATTTTTATTCCACCCGGCTCAAACTTTTATTTTACTACTTTCACCCCCGACAGCACCCCTGGAGTTGAGAATCATAGAGTAGGGTAATGTGGGGAAAGCCTCCATGGGGGTGGAAAATAGTAAAAATATGTCCTGGCACCATTGTGCTGGTGTGCCAGGGTTGTCAGAGTGCCGAAAATGTGTTTGGCACTCTGACTGAGCAATAACGGCGATCACCTTTAGGCATTCGCCATTATCACATAGATCCGTGAAAAATCAATCTGTGCCACCGTTCTCCCCCATAGCTCCTCGGGCAGAATCCGAGAGAACCAGGAGGGTCGTGGCAGGGTAAGTAGTGTAGATTAGCTGAATGACCCCACCCAACCCACAGAGACACACACCAACCCACACTATTGCATATACATTGACACCTTATTTCTATGTCTTTAAAGTAAAATCTAACTTCTGCTTACTGGCAGTGATGGCAGCAAAGTGCAAGCCGCAGGTTTAAAATCCTGCTCAGATCCACCAGCGTCCTTTACTTCTGATCCACCCTACGAGACAATAGCTTCACAATCCATAAAACATTTCATCTCTTTTTCTTGTACTCCGCTATCACTCCCACTGCCCTCCATTTCTTCCTTATCGGCAGTGAGTCTATCTGCCCCCTCCCCCCCGTATCAAGGTGCAGGACAACAAAGTGAATATAGTAGATACTCTATATCCTGAAAAATATCACAAAAATATGAAAAAGAGACATTATAATGGAAACAGAAGAACAGAACCCTGCAGACTAAAACTTCTCCTCCCACCCACCCAACTCCAGCCCCCACCACCACCACCACCACAGAGCCCTCTAGATGTACAACATGGGCACATACTAGGGGTTATAAAGAGCTAAGGGATATCTGACTACAAGGGTAAACAATAGCCAAGGGCACCTAAGATATCCAGAAGTAGGCTGGTCAGAAGAGACCAGTATCATGGGGAGACAACAAAAAAAAAAAGTGAGAAATGGGAGACTTATACAGTTAGCAAAGTATACAAAGTTTCCCAGATTGTCTGATAGGTAGCGGTTTTATGGGTGAAGTTAGCAATGGTCTGTCCAGCTTGAAGGGTGAACAATATTTCCCTAAGCCACTCAATGTGGAAGGTATAGTTTGATTGAACCAATATCTAAGGATAACTTTTTTTGCACAAGGGGATATAAGGGACACATGGAACCTTTGATTGCCAACCAAGCTGTCGTTGTAATCCCCCAGACAACACACCTCCAGGAGAAAGGCCTCTGAGATACCAAAGAGAGGATCCTGGGTGGCTTGAATCGTGGACCAGAAGGGGGGACCTTTTCACAAGTCCAAAGAACATATAACAAAGTGCCAAGTTCTTTGGTACACCTGGAACAAGTATTGGAAGGCAATTTCCCCATTTTATGTAATTTGTCCAGAGTGAAATAAAGATTGTGCAGGACCTGAAACTGAAGAAGCTGGCATCTATCCCATCTGATGTATCTGTATAAGCGTTTCCAAATGCGTACCCAGTTACATAGGGGATTAGAAGAAAGCAACACCTGGTCCTAGTAATAAAAGGCTGGGCCTTCCACCTGGGCAAGAGAGTCTGAAAGCTGATGATAATAAAATGAAATGACATGGGAACTAGGAGCTGAAAAGGCCACAGGGAAGATACAGGACTGATATGAGTCGTCCCAGGGGCCGGAACCAAAGTGAGACCTAAGCATGTGTGAAACTTGAAAATATTTGAAACAAGTAGAAAGGGGTAATTGAAATTTAAGACTGGCTTCTTGAAATGTCAAAAGCTTCCGAGCAACTACCAAGTCCGAGATTTTGTCGACTTCCACAAAAGGCCAAAAGAAGCTGTGATGCTGTGGCCACCGATCTGGAGATTAGGATTGCCAGCAAGGGGTTGTGAGATGTCCTTGTAGGATTGAAGGTTAAGGAGGGCACAAAATTGTAAATGAACACATATAGAGGCCTCTGCTGGAGAACCATGTAAAGATTTGGGAAGTTTTTTAGGGAAAATGTAAAGAAGAGAGCGAATATCCAATCCGTGGAGAGAACAAAGAGTGTGTTCTATCTCTAACCACACGGGAGTATAGATAGAAGGGTCTTTGTCTGGATAATATTGTGAAGAGCTAAAGAATCGTGAACAATGAATAGAGAGGTAGAAATTGGGTAGCTGAAGAGCCCCCGTGCTCATTGGATCGCATCAATTTTGAGAGGGCCCTACCGGGAGTTTTACCACACCACAGGAACAAGGAAATGATCCTATCCAATTACAGGAACCAGAACTTTGGCAAGACATGATTAAACACATACAACGGGTAAAGGAGGCAGGGGAGAACATTTATTTTTACAATACTAGTGCGTCCCCATAAGGAGAGAGGCAAAAAGGCCCAACACTGTAAATCCATACGGATGGCGTTGACCACGGCATCAATATTGTATTGTTTCCATTTGGAAGGAGAAGTACTAATGAGCATACCCAAATATGTTTTTGGGGCGGTGATATCTCACAGCTGGAAAGGTAGTATTATCTGCCCTATATATAAGAAGAAGGGAAATCCAACAGACCCACTAACGTATAGACCAATTAATCTCTTGGATAACTCACAAAAAATCTTCTGTAAAATCTTACTGAATAGACTAGAATCCTGGATAGATGAAAATAAAATTCTCAGCGAGTTACAAAATGGATTTAGACCTAATCGTTCCACAGTACAACACTGTTATACTCTTGCTTATCTAATGTGGAAATATGTAAAAGTTAAGAAGGAAAATTGTATTGTTGTTTTGTCGATTTAAAATTGGCCTTTGACACTATTAGCTGATCACATCCATGGTATAAACTAAAGTCCTATAATGTTGATCGGTATGATAATGATAAATATGTTGTACCCCATGGGTCTGGGTCATCTCCTTCATCAAATTTATAATAGACCATTGAAAGAAATAGTTCTACAATTAAAAGACAGAATAAGGCATACAGCCATTACCAAAGACCTGGAAACTATACAAACTAGGAAATTATATAAATGGTATAAAGTTCTGAAAACAGAGCATAACTTGGAATCTTACCTTAAAATTCTCACTGAACCCAAAAATGTAGAGTTATTATAAGATTCAGACTAGAATTGTATGAAGCGAATTATGCACATTTTATCCAAAAATGTTCTGAAACTGAAAATTGTAAATGTAATATGAAGTTCCATGATGACCTAAAACATGTGCTTCTGCTGTGTCCACTGTATGAAAAAAGGCGTAGATTCTGGTTGGGTCCAATAATGATCAAATGCTTGTACAGCTATTTAAAACAAATAATAATGACATTTTAAATGTACTAGCACGTTATCTACTCTCTATTATGCTGTGATACTAAGATGTTACATTATCTACAGTGCTATTACAGAGATTGTTTAGGGAAACTAGACTAACTATTTCTGCTGATGATGTTGATATAATGATTATGTGTATCAAAAGCAGTATTGAGGAGTCCTTTGAAACAAATCACTATTTTATCATACGTATAACAGTTTATTACTGATCACATTTTCATGATAAACTCAGAGTTTGTATAGTGGGCCTTAAAAGACAGAAATGGGAACATCTTTTAATATCTGATGATGTAAAATCTTTGTATTAAGGTGTTTATTGATGTAATTTAATGATTTTATGTAAATGTCTGTTCTTATTTGCAATGGCTTTGCACTGAACAATAAATATTTATTCAAACACAACAGACGCAAAGCTGGAGTGTTAGCAGAAAGTTCTGGAATTCCCTAAAGGAAGTCCTAAGGAAGGAAGAAAAATCCTCTCTTACAGTAATCACACAATATAATACAGATATAACAGAACCCATTGAAATAGCACATCTCTTCAATGAAGCATTCACTGACCTGAGCCACATCCTGGCCTATCTGGACTCCACAGCCCAACCTCCCCCCTCTCATGGATGAGCCCAGGCAAGCTTCTACCACCCTATCCTGTCCAAACTTCTACTTTAAAACAGTCTAAGTATCCACTACCCTCCGATATGTTAAACGTATCCTAGGCAAAACAAGGATGGGTAGCAACTCTATTGATATGACGCTACTAGCTTCTGTGGTTGAAGTATTAGCTCTTCCCATAGCCAAGATCTTTAACCACTCACTTCGGTTTGGACAGTTCCCGAGCATCTAGAAAACATCGCTTGTAACCCCTGTGCATAAAGGGGGAACTAAAACTGCCATCTCAGACTACAGACCCAATTCAATTCTATCCCCACTATCCAAAGCCCTTGAGAGGATAGTCACTGAGTAGCTGGTAACCTGCCTTAGCCAGTATAACATACAGTGCCAGCAACAGTATGGTTTCAGGAAACAATATAGTACCATCTCTGCCTTATTAGAGTATACCAACTTCACGCATCAGGCCCTCAGTAATAGCCAACTGGTGGGCTCCATCTTTATAGACTTAACTAAGGCCTTTGACCTTGTTAACCATTCCCTTCTCCTTAACAAACTCTCCAGGTTGGGACTGTCCACTGACACCATTACCTGGTTCAAGGACTACCTGACCGGATGCTCCCAAAGGGTAAAAATAAATGGGGCCATGTCCAGCTCATAAACTGTTATTGTGGGGGTACCACAGGGCTCAGTCCTTGGATTCCCTACTTTTCAGTATGTCCATCAATGATCTTCCCATCGCTTGCCCAGACTCACAGGTCCTCTTCTATGTGGATGACATTGTGATATACACCCGAAGTAAAAACCAACAAGAAATAACACACAACATTCAGAGCAGTTTCTCAGCACAGGAGCAATGGTTTTCCCACAATATGTTACTCCTAAATTACAAGAAAACTAAAACCGTGCTGATCACACGTCCCCAAAAAAAGAACAAGCTCCAACCCCTTGCTATCATTAACCGGAAAGGCAAAGACCTGGAACAGGTCAACGCCTTCAAATATCTACGTGTCTACCTAGATGACAATCTCTCTTTTGCACACCACGTCGAACAAGCTGTAAAAATGGTAAATAAAAAACTGGGCGCCCTATATGGACTCAAACCATACATGACTGAGGAGACTAGACAACTAGCAGTCACCTCCTGAGTCCTCCTGGTGATAGACTATGGGCTAGTGGTCTATGGTGCAGCCACAGACTCAATTCTACACGGAGTAAAGGTCACCCTGAATAAAGCATGTTGCCTAGTCCTAGGAGCTGACAGATTGACACACACCTGTGACTTCTACATCAATACAGGATGGCTACCTCTTGATCTATGTATCAAATACCAAATGAGCCTACTTGTAAAAAATACCCTCCTTGGTTTCTCCTCGCCCTCCCTTAACTTGCTTATCTGCCCAGCTCATCACTAACACCCAACCCAGAGTACCCTCAGGAAATCCCTACAAGTACCTTTTTGAAGGACCAACCTGGCCAAGCACACATTCCCTGTTAGATCACCAACTTGGCTAAATGAACTACCAACTGTTATATGGGACTTGGCCACCCCGGTCAGTTTAAATCTGCCTTGAGGAAATACTTTGCATCAAAAATAACCTGCAACTTCACCTAAATACCAAACTTAACCCCATTAAGAGACTACATCATCCAACTCACCCTCCCTCCTCTCCTCCTCATCCCCCCTGCACCTGCCCCTTTCTCCCCATCTCATTCTCTCCTATGATCCTGCCTACCCTGACAATGATAATATGTAGCAGCTATATATTTGTTTCCAGACTGAAAAATGTCATGTTGTCGGAATGCTTGTCCTATTTCTTTGCAATGCTTGTTTTCATCCAAATACTGCTTGTCCAAATCATTGTAATGCTTGTATCAAATGTAATGTATGACGTGGAACCTTTGTAAATGAGCCCCGGCTCAAAGATGTATCTCCAAAATATGAATAAATAAAATAAAATAAATAATTTTAGTTTTTCTTTCTTGTCCTTCTTGGCCACAAAAGTCCAGAAAGTGGCAGTCAAGAGGTTGGGGGGCATCTCAGGGTGTGGTTCTGAAACCACAGTGGCTGTGCCTGTAAGATCTCGCAGGTTTGGTGGGTCAGAAGGAATCTCTTCCATGTAAACTTCCTCAGGGAATGCCACCTGCACAGGGTCCTCAGGGGGAAGTAATGTGGGATTAGGTTCTACAGGTGCTTCTGTGCTCAAAACAGTTCACTTCCTCTGGTACTTGTGGATCCACAGTTTCTGAGGACAAAGAAGTCAACTGTACATCCTCTATGAGGTGGGGGCATTGGTTGTAACTTGCTTTTTCTTCTGGGCCTGTAATAAGTAATATTCTTGTTCAAGATAATCTGAATTAGTGTGAGCAGCCCAGGAACATGACTGAAATGTGTGGCCTTCCTCCTGGCACACATTACAATGAGGGGTGTTGGTACAGTGCAAACTGGAATGGCCTAAATCTCCACAAAGTCCACATTTTGTCTATCCACAAGCACTACTGAGGGATTGTAGAGAGCCACAATGCTAACATGATTTTTGGTGTCCTTGATAAAATGTATACCCTGATGTGGACCTAAATTAAGACTGCTAGGCAGGTGTTCAATGCCTGTGTCCATGCACTGAAGTCTGACTCTAAACTTTCAGCCCTCCATCCAGAAAGTCTCATCTGGTCCCAGGGACTCGTCTACCTTCAGGGCCTTTAAGCCTCTCCTCAATCTCAGTCTCCCTGTCTGTGACCCATCTCATCCCATTTCCTCCCCATCTTCTTCCCCTGAGGTACTGGCCCTTCCATTTGCTTAGTAAGACTGAACAGAAGTACTTGCTAAATAAGGAGGTAATGTTTCCTTTCTGACATAGCCTTGGCAAGGCTATGGTCTGCTTCTTCTTTGGACATCTCTGCACGGGAAGCTTCCACCTCAATTCGGACTATTTTTCCTCTAGTGAGGAGATAAACAACTGCAACTCATCATCAGTCTCCATTGACTCATTCACACGTGCTGGTAAAGGCACTTTTTCCTCATCTTGAGGGACAGAAATCAGTTGAACAATTTGTTATAGAGGTTCAGGTTCACCTCTGACATTTCCGTCTCCACCAGCTGGGCCCTTCAACCTCTGACAAGAAGCCAGCAGCCCTCCCTGTTGAAAAGTACTGGAGTTTCTCTGGTGTCATGGCCACCATTCCCCCTCCCTGTCAGTATAGCAAGTCCTTGTAACCCATCCCCCAAGATACGCCCGGAAATGGTCTATCACAGTTCTGTGTGCTTTTTCTGGTCAAATATTAAAAATAATAAAAAACAATTAATATCTTGATTGCCTTTAAAACAAGTGGACATCACTTAGTGGCTGGTTGGTTTTTGATCCAGCTGCTAGTGATACCGGGTGACAAGGAAAAGATTTCAGGACTTTGAGCTCTACAAAGCTCATTCTTTTGCCCTTTAAGTTATTACACAAACCAAAACAAACTGCCTATACTCAACAGGGGAAATAATAAAATCCATTATCATGAACAGCTCACGAAGTCCAGGAACACATCAGAACTGAACACAGTTACACACATGCCAAGCACAGCAGCAAGTGTGTCAGTAAAATGCCTTTATGCAGTTGGCATAGTATCTTGGTCTGGGTTTGGATTTCTTGACTACTGGACTGCTGGAGAGTGGTTGCATCACAGAAGTGAGACACTTGCTCTCTGTATGCAGCAGTGAGAGCTGGTGGGGTCTTGGAGGAGGACTGATGCTGCACTGCAGACTGAATCTGTAGGATAGGGGAAAGGGGAAACCAGGGGAAATGGGGGATAAATCAAAATAAAAAGAAATGCCTTAAAGACATTTTGCCAAAGCAGCCAGTGCTTGCTCTGTGTTTCATTGAGATGGATCTATGATGGGTTCCTGGGCTTAAGTCTGATGACTTTAACAATATAAATATGTTGAGTGCCCAGCCAATTTTAGTACCAACCAGCAGGGTTTGAAAACATATGGGCCCTCAGCTACTATGCTAACTCCCAAAAATACTTAGGTTAGTAGAACAGATTATTATACAATATAGGCTTTGTTATTTGTTTTGTTATTTGTCTCAGTTCATGTATAGAGCCCTACCACGAGTAGTACAATGATAACGTATTGATCCTTTAACCCCACAGCTGTGCTTTGTTTCATCAGAATGGAGTGAAAAAAATGAACTACCATGTGTCTTCAAGAAGAAGGGCTAGATTGCAAAGGGATGGTGATGAGAGTGAATCCTGATTTTTGGCTGCACCTGTGACACCAGGGGCCCAATATTCAAAACATTGCCTGGACACAGAACTGAGTTGGCCTCTCAAACTGAGCTTTGTGCTTTATTGAAAAGCCAAGTTAGAGTGGGCAAATTCAGTTTGTGCCCAGGCAAAGGATTGGGGAGGAGCACAATGTAAACGAAGGGGCGGGGACCTGAATATTGGCACGGTCCCATAGGCAGAGTATGTGCACTGTGCAAGGTCATTTTGTATGGTCCTCTTGTGTGGCACACATACCGCCGAATAAAACCCCAACTTACTCCTGCACAACCATAGTGGTTGGTGGAAGAAGTGCAGTGGCCTTCCCAACTCCCCCCCCACAGCGGTCCCTGGTGGTCTAGTAGTCCCTCCTCCATTGCCAATTGTGTTCTGTGAATAAAAACATATATGTCCTTGGTAGTCTAGTGGTTCCTCCACCATCGCTGATCACTGTTCTGTGAATAATGAAAGATATGTCCCTGGTAGTCTAGTGGTCCCCCCCTCCATCACCGATCACCGTCCCATTCATAGAAACATAGAAGTTGATGCAGAAGGAGACCGCTAGGTCCATCTAGTCTGCCCATTTGTTTTAGACCTATTTTGACACTCTAGTCACCCTTTGTAGTCAGGTCTCCCTCGTGTCTATCCCATGCATTCTTGAATCCCCCCACAGTGTTGACCCCACAACCTCTTGGGGCAGGCTGTTCCAAGTGTCCACCACTCTTTCTGTGAAGAAAAACTTCCTGGTGTTGGTAGAGAACCTCCCTCCTTGCAGCCTGAGGTCATGTCCCCTGGTCCTGGAGTTCTTCTTGAAGTGAAAAAGTTCCTGTGCCTGTACCTTGTTAATACCTTTTATGTACTTGAATGTTTCAATCATGTCCCCTCTCTCTCTCTCTCTTCTCTGCTCCAGGGAGTACATATTCAGTTTTCTAAGTCTTTCCTCATAGGACATGTACTACAGACCCTGAATCATTTTTGTCGCCTTTCTCTGTACTGTTTCCACCCGGTCAATGACCTTCCTGAGGTGAGGCCTCCAGAACTGGACTCCATATTCCAGGTGAGGCCTGACCACCAATCTATACAGTGGTAGAACCACCTCTCTCTTCCTGCTCATTATTCCACTCCCAGTGCAGCCCAGCATTCTGTTGGCCTTCATTGTTGCCTTCTCACACTGTTTGCTAACCTTTAAGTCATCTGAGATTATGATTCCCAGATCTCGTTTCTGGTTTGAGGCTGCCAATCTTTCGGCTCTTAGGTAATACACCTTTCTTGGATTTTTCTTTCCTATGTGCATGACTTTGCACTTTTTGGCATTAAATCTCAGCTGCCACACTCCAGACCATTCTTCTAGTTTCTTGAGGTCAGCTTCCATCTTGCTCACTCCTTCTGGGGTGTCCACCCTGCTACATATCTTGGTGTCATCTGCAAACAGACACACCTTCCCTTCCAGTCCTTAGGTGATGTCTGCTAAAAAAACATTGAAGAGCAGAGGCCCCAGCATTGAGCCCTGGGGCACCCCACTGGTCACCCTGCCTTCTGTCGATTGCACTCTATTAACCTGTACCCTCTGGGTTCTGCCTTGTAACCAGTTTTGTACCCATCTGACTACTTCTGTACCAGCCCCTGTGTTGTTAAGCTTCTTTACTAGCCTTCTGTGTGGAACCGAGTCGAAGGCCTTACTAAAGTCTAGGTAGACCACATCTATTGCCCCACCATCATCCACTATTTTTGTAGCATAGTCAAAAAACTCGAGCAGATTTATTTGGCATGACCTACCTGCTGTGAAACCATGCTGTTTAGGGTCATGTTGGCCACTAGTTTTGAGGAATTCTATGATCCTCTGTTTGAGTAGTGTCTCCATTAGTTTCCCTACTATAGACGTGAGGCTCACCAGTCTGTAATTACTAGCCTCTTCGCAACTGCCTGATTTGTGAAGTGGAACCACTATTTTGAAGATAGAGGGGGGACGTCTCAGGGACAATATGGGAAGTATTTTTTCACAGAGAGGGTGGTGGATGCATGGAACAGTCTTCCTGAGGAGGTTGTGGGGTCTAAAACTGTGGGAGAATTCAAGAATGCATGGGACAGACATAAGGCAATTTTTGTGGGGGGTAGGAAGAAATAGGCTGTTGGTTAAATAGGATCTGCAGCTTATCCTCTAGGTAGGGAAATGGGCAGACTAGGTGGGCCAAGTGGTCCTTATCTGCCGTCAAAGTCTATGTTTCTATGTTTCTATTGCCTTTTTCCAGAAATGAAATTATCCCAAGAGGCTAGTGGTCTCTACCCCCACCCATTCATCGACCCAGTACCAATAACAGTTATTAACAAACAAAATCACCTCACACTCCAGTGACAGGAGAAAGAAATATCCCTCCAATAAAGATATTCAAGGTATTCAAGAGACACCAAGTCCAGTTTGTTGTATACAAACAATAAATGGATTTATTTCAAAATACAAATGGAGGATTGATAGCAACAACAACTCAGTTGCAAGGTCCTCGATGCTTTGCCAGTTAAAGCGGTGATGGGAGAAGGACCACTAGGCTACCAGTGACATATCTTTTATCAGTCACGGAATGGCGATCGGTGATGGGGGAGGGATCACTAGACTACTAGGGGCATATCTTTTATTATTCACAGAACAGAGATGGGGTGGAATCACTAGACTACAAGGGACATATATGTTTTTATTCACAGAATGGTGATGGGGGAGGGACCATTAGATTACCAGGGACATATCTTTTCTTTATTCACGGAATGGCGATCGTCGGCCTAGCACCTGGTACAGCTCTAGGGTAACGGGCAATCGGGAGCAGTGCTGCACAGTATACCCTTCCTCCCTATGCAAATGGACCCATCATGGGCATGCAAATGGCCCCTTGGTGCCTTGCATACCCAATGGATTCATTTGCATAGGTGTTTGGCCCTTTGAATATGGGGATTGTTGTCCAGGCTCAAGCCCTTGTGCCACCCTATTGTGGGGGCCATGTCTACCCGGCGCTAGGTGGCATAGCACCGAGTCTCACTGGCCCTATATTCCACTGAATATTGCAGTTTTGGACGCCTGGGCAACTGTAGGGGGCAGTGCAAAGTTTTGCCCTCTGCTGTGCCCAGATTTGAATATCAAACCCCAGAAATCCAGAAAAACGTTTGAATGTGCTTTTTTTTTTCCATATAAGTTTTATCGCTCCTGTGGCAGGCTGGGAAGCTCTCTCAGCCTGCCCTAATGGTTGTCCCACAACTCCTCCAGTCTCCGGGGGAAGGGCATTGTATCCCCCAAAAATTGCCCTTTGGCCCTTTGTGGCAGGGCTGGGAAGAGAGGTCCAACCTCCCCCACCCGCAGCACAAATCCAAATGTACCCCAGAGCCAGTGAGATCGAGTAGGCCATCAATAAGTGAGGAGGGCTTCTTTCAGCCCCACCTCCAGGTTTTCCACCTGATTTTCTCCCCAGGCTTGTGCAGATGTGCAATGAGCACAACGTGCATGCTCCACCTCTGCAAAGGTGCCCCATGCTCTGAATGCGCACCCCTCCCACTTACAGCACACTCACATGCACTGCCATTGGGCTGTCCCTAGATGACAGACAAGTGGTGAGACGTGAACCCCCCCTCCCCCAAGGGAGGAAAGCCGTCCTACGGATGCTCAGTCCTCTCTCTCTTGGCCAACCCCTGAGCAACCCAAGTGACCTCCTAACATCCACTCAGCATGGTTTTCTCAAAGGTCATAGCACCTCTACTGCCCTCCTGAAATTTACTACAGACACCCTCACTGCTATGGACTTGGGTCTTCTGATGGATGCTGTCTTCATAGACATGAAAAAAGCTTTTGACATGGTAAACCACTCACTACTCCTTGACACCCTCCACTCTATGGGCTTTGCACAAAACGTAGTCAGATGGTTCAACAGTTACTTGTCAAAAAGGGTCCAAAACGTCAAGCTCAGTTCTTCCTTATCTGATCATGAGTGAGTAGGAGCTACGTAGCTCATTAGACCCTGGCTGGCCATTTTGTATCAGGAGAACCAATGTATGGTTCAGACTTCATACGAAGCTATTGGGTACAATGAGTTTTAAGGCTCAATACTTGGGGCACTTCTCTTCTCAATTTTTAGCAATAGCATAACCTCTAATCTCCCTGATACCTCCTTTCTACTCTATGCCGATGTCATAGTTCTAAAGTGCAAAAAAAGTATCCGGTATCAACCTAAGGCTGTCCTCCAACTTTCAGCGCACAGACGTCTGGTTTCAGAACCACAAACTGGTACCTAATGAGGGGAGAACACAGTCTGTGCTTCTTGAAACCCTCCCCAAACTAAAAGCATGCCAAGACTATTTTAAGGTCTCCGACTTAGATAGCTCACAATTAGCCTCAATAACTGTATTTAAATACCTAGGGTTACCCTAGACCAATCCTTAAACTTTGAGCTTCATATACAAGATACATGCAAATCAGTCAACTCCATGCACTCACCCCTACAGCAAGAGTGGCCATAGCCCAGGGTATACTCCTGCCTACCCTGACCTACGGAACGGCTATGTATGCTGCCCTACCAAAATCAGATCTCCACAGGTGGGAAGTTATCTATAACAACATTTTCTGATTTGCCTCATCCTCACACAGGCTGAAACACCATTGTCTCCTCTAATCTGATCTGAAGTATTCCCTTGGCCGTGCTGTTGATAGCATTTTGAGGTCTCGTACATGCTCGATTCTTGCTGAGCTTCTCACTTACCAGTTCTCCAGCTACGGTCTGCGTTCTGCTGACAAATCCCTTCTATGCATCCCAAAATGCAACACCACAAAATGCTCTAGAGCTTTTGCCCACTACACCCCTCAGCAATGGAACCAACTCCCACTGGATGTCCTCTTAGCACCCACACACACTGGATTTAAGAAAGTGCTCCACCTGCACCATAGCTCTTCCAGCCAATGCATCTGCTTTAAACCTCCTTAGTACCTGGTTTCTCCTGCCTGTGTCCAACTACTCAGCTGGAGTTGGCTGACAAACCCTAGTGTTATAACCACCCCCTGCCATGTCCTTGCCACATACCTCTCAGATCTATTCCACCTCTCCCAATGCCAACTCTTATGCCCAGTCCTCTCCTTCCTAGCTTCTGCATCCTATCCTTCCTACACTTACCAGTTACTGTCCCTATTTCTTGCCTGTATTGTCCTGACAGGGCTTCATCTGTTGTATTTTCATTTTCCAACATTCTTGGCTTAAAGTTTCTAGTATGCCTCCAAGCAAGTCGATTGATTAGTCACAGTTCTGCTTGCCAGCGAAATTGCTCTCTCTAGATGCTGATACTGCAAATACTCCTATGTCCCAGATATGAACACCTTGCGTTTTTCCACCTCCACACAACCATGTATCCACACCTTGTTTTGTATCTTGACACTGTCAGAAATATTGTCATTCCAGCAGTGCTTCTAATATCATCCAATTAATGTATCCTGATGTTACCTGCTGCTTGTTATACTGTATGAAATTTTGTAATTCCTGCTATGTTTTAGAATAACCTTATTAACGTATCCTGATGTTACCTACTGTTTGTAATACCTGTAAACATTTTCTTATCCTGTAGCCTCCCGGGTCATGCCTGAAAATAGTCATCTCTGTGGCCAGTGCACCTACCCGGTTAACAAAAACTAAATATATAAAATAAAATCCCCGAACTCGGGTTGAGGGCATGGCGTGAGGTGTGGCATTCAATGCCTTAACCCTCAGCACCACTGAGCCAGCCATTTCAATGCTCTTTTCAAATATTTTGTCACATTTATAGCAACTGTGAAATAATGATGCATGTGTCATATACTGACACATGTATCATTTTAAGTCTCCGGAAATGCTGCAAGCTGGCATTTGTGTACAAGTTAGACCAGTTTTTAGGTGGTCTAAAGTATTGTTTCATGCTTTGGGGATGTACGACAACAACCATACCTTAAGTCCCCAGTGCAGCTTTGAAAATGCAGAAAAAAAATCTATATTTTGGACAACATCACAAATGGAAAACTTCTATTTATTATTATTGCTAGTGACTCCAGTTGATAAAATGGGAAGGGACAATCCTGCAAGCTGATTGGTTGTTACCTGTGCATTAGATCTGTAAAAACAAGTATTGTCAACCTGAATGCAGCATAAAAAGAAAGTCGAGCAGCAGGTTAGAACTTTCAGTTTTGTCCAAATTTCAATGGCCACCATTTAAAAAAAAAAAAATCTGAACAGCCTCCAGGAACAACCTGAGGCCTCAGACACACACTGAGTGTCTTGCAATTTGACACTTCTCTCCTTGACTGCATGACTGGCAGACATAAATAAGTAGTTTAAATAATATTTAACTAAATAAATAAGAGGGTTACAATCTTTACTCCCTGACACCACAACAGCCACTGATTGCATGTTGCCACTGGTCTTGAACTGCAGATTAATATAGCTGCCCTCACACACTGACCCTAATTTACATTGCAGATGCAAGCAGGAGTCAGGCTGTGAATAAACCGAAGCTGCAGGTTGGAAACTGGTGAAGTATTTTTGTTACTTTTACATCACATACAAGCATTCTGAATGCTGTGCTCATGCCTTCCCTTGGCCTGGCCATCCATTTACTCAGCCTGCTAATTCAGCTGCCTACCAGCCCACTCATTTGCACCAGTCAGTAAATTTTGTATTTGTAGTAAAACTATATGTAAAGACCCCCTCCGCGATATCTAGGGGTATGATGTTAACTGTCCTAGGGGAAGGGGCCTTTTCCAATGCAGAACACAATCCAGGAGATTAAAAGTAATATAACAGTTTTACCTGGGTGTAGATCTGGTGCCAGATGGTCACTACAGCAAAGGGGAGGGACAGCTTCTTCAGCTCTGGAGAGCTAAAGGGAGCAATCATAATTATGACATCTTGCACAAGTTCATAAGAGAAGCCACTGTCCACATTGTAAATCTCTTCCTAACAATTTAATGCTAAAGAGTAAAACACAAATAGCTACTCCATGGAGCAGGTGGCACAGCAAAGTTCAAAAAGCAGCAAACATGGGTACAGTGGAACAGGACCATGGCTTAGACTTGTGAGCTGGTGGTCTAATTTTTCTAACGGTCCCCACAGAGATGGATCAAGCCCCTAATTGATGGCAGCACTTCACCTGCATTCTCGAGCTCTCCAAACATACTGCTTGTAATCCACAGGCTTCCCATTGTGGCACCCACAAATTCCCTTGCAATGGCCTATTTATTGTCTGACTCCACTTTACAGGTCCCAGCTGAGCTCTGAGCATCCACAAGGCATCACAAACAAGCCAAGGCAATCCTGGAGGTGCTTCAGTCTCTACGAACTGCAAAGCAGGCCCAGTCCCTGTGGCTGGTGGAGTGGCACACCGGAAAGGAGCTGTGGGCTGCCACATCCACACACCCTGCAACGCGGGCTGCTACCACCACCAACCCACCACCAGCCACCAAACCATGGACCCTATAGCCAGTCCACCCTGGTGCCGCAGTACACAAGGTGGACACCTCCCCTACTCCTGGGCTGCGGCTGCCAAATGTGCAAACGGGGGCCCTTACATGCCACACAGCCCGCCATGGACTTCAACTCTTCAATTTCTCAATTTATCCCAGGGTAACTGGTCTTCAATGCCCGCTAAACCCTGAACTGGGCATGGGTGGAACAACCCACCCCGGCCCTGACTTCTGCTTTCCTTTCCCACTGGCCTCCCCCAGGTACCAAAATTCCTCCCTTAAATCCCTCCCAGGAGCGGCCCCAACCGACCAGTGGGCAGACTACAGCCCCAGGCCAAAAAAGATAAAGGGGGAGGAGGAGCTTAAATAGTAAGCACCCAAAAAGGGGGTACTTACACTCTCTCCCCTTTAAGCCATTCACCTCATGGTGAATGACCTAACCAGCCATGCCAGTGGTCACTACATGGCAGGTATATGTGCACTTTTCCCACCATCTTGCATCCAATGCCTATTATCGGCATCACCATGAGAGTGGTGGAATCCCTCCCTACAGCTTAAACACTGAAACACCTCCCAGGACCTGCTGACCCACCCATCTGGTCCCTCCATGGACAGGCATGGTACTGAGACAGGATGGCATCCCAAGGCCCCACTAAAATTCCAACATACACATAGTGCTGCTGCCACCAAACAAGGGGACCCCCTTAACACAACTCCTGTCCCCCACAACATCAAATAAAACATTTGAAACAATAATTTATTGCAAACACAGCTGATAACCTCACTGCAGGCTGCTGCGAAATTAATAACCCAACTCCCTCAGCATTCACACACCTCACATGCAACAGTTTACACCCACACCACACACTACACACTCACTCCTTTACCACAACACCATATCATCACTCACTTTAACAACATATTACAACCCTCCTCCCCCCAATCTGCACCGGGGTGCTAGGACGTCTCCTATCTAAAAGTCAGTTTAACTGTTTTAGGTCCCAAAGAGCCATCAAAA
The DNA here is from genome assembly GCA_016271365.2 of Neoceratodus forsteri. Taxonomy (NCBI): domain Eukaryota; kingdom Metazoa; phylum Chordata; order Ceratodontiformes; family Ceratodontidae; genus Neoceratodus; species Neoceratodus forsteri. The sequence goes on from CM028130.1 coordinate 1,238,556,427, forward strand.
GGGGCCAGTCCAACGAAACGTTCAGGGCTACTGCACCACTCTCTAACTGCAACAATTATCAGTAACACATTTTAACTTGAACATTTTTTTTAGATAAACAACAGGAGTGGACCCAACCATAAAAGGGAAGGTCCATGGACAGTCCTAAAGAAGAGGCAACATCAGTCCTGCAGGAAAGCATATACAGTGGGCACACTAATTTTCTCAGAGCAAGGCCTCCCTCCTTTGGATAGTAGTACTGTGGATCAGACTTTGTTGTTTCTTTCCCAAAGGAATCAGCTGTCACCATATAATAGTTGGTCCAGTGGCCCATCACGTCCTGGATTAATGCAAAATGCTTTAGCAAGATCAAACCAGTCCAGACCATAGATTGACATAATGATCTAGCCTTGGTGATACTGGCTGGAGCAGGGGTCTCAGTTTCCTTGTTGCGGGTCTGAATCTTGTCAAGCACACCATAATAAGAGCAATTGGCTCTTTTCTCCTCTATTATATCCCAGATGCTGTCTGAAACACAGCAGTACATTTCCTGGAGGTACTCTTAATGAATTCTCCTCCGGACACAGCTCTCTGCCTGGGACCATTTGGATATGCTCCTCATGCTGGTTCTAGGAGCTGTTCCCTCAGACAACCAAGTCCCATTTCTATACTTTAGATTCAGTGGGTCATCCAGTCTTAAATTCAATCCATGTTGGTGCGCAGCTGGAGGCACTTCTGTGGCAGCAGGGGGGCGGGGTTCTTGTCAGGTAGAGTATACACCGCCATCTAAATGGCTTAGGTATGGCTCATTCCACATCCTGGTCTTCAAATGTTAAGGGAGTTGACTGCCTCCCCAGAGCAAGAACTGGGGGCCAAACCTCCCCATCCGACCCAGATCTGCTGGACTGTTCCTTCTCCACCACCACACCCCTCTGACCCAGAACTGCTGGACTGTACCTTCTCCACCACCACATCCAGAGACTCTGCTTTCCCAGAAGTAGCTTTTTGGCCTGAAGCAGTCATGGCTTTCGTGGGCACGGAAATGGCCTTAGACTCCCTTGACCCAGAGCAGTCAGGTTTTGCATGAGCCCATCCATGCCCTCTCCCATGGCCACTAGGGGGGAACCAAAGGCCAGTGGTGGAGAGAGGCTGAGCAGACAACTATGCCCACTCTCACCATGGGTGTCTCAGTAGAGGGCACTTTGGGTTGGGTACCAACACCAAGGCCCTCCGAAGCTGTAACCACTGTCCTCATCTCCTCCCAATTCTCCAAACTTGCAGTGGTGGTGCAAGTGCTCAAGGGAGTCATCTGTGCTGGCCAATTCCAGGGGAGCTGAATAGGATAGAAGCACAGCAGATGGTGTAGTCCCATGGGCACACACAGAGCAAAGGGGTAACTGTCACTCCAACCCCCTAATAACCACGCACTGCACACTGTTCAAATGTAGGGGCCCCCTCCACTGTATTCCAAAGACAGGAAAGAAATGATGCAGGCATCATTGTGGTTGTTCCTGGTTCTTATGGAGCCCCTGCCATGCTGTTAATACTTTGAAACTTTCCTTCATCTACTTGCTTCCTAAAACCTGTCACAATGGTGCCTGATCATCTTATTTCCAGTGGCCACCTGCTCCTGCCTTCTTATCAGCCCAACCTGCTCCACCAATTGCAATACACACAGTCCATTTGCATTTGATTAACTATGCAATAGCTGCTCTGAAGATGGTGACTCGAGGGATAGGGTGCGAAACCTCCAATCCCGAAATGACAGACTCCTCCTGCAACCAGGAAACAAAACCAGGCCTCTCACAGCAATCAACCTCTCTGAGCCCATAGTAAAGTCTGGGTACATGGCTTTCCCCTAAAATCCATCCCAGACAGGCCCCCATATGTAAAGACCCCCTCCCCTATATCAAGGGGTATGATGTTAACTGTCCAAGGGGAGGGGGCCATTTCCAATGCAAAACACAACCCAAGAGATTGAAAGTAATATAGCACTTTTACCTGGGTGTAGCTCTGGTGCAAGATGGTCACTCCAGCAAAGGAGGGGTAAAGCTTCTTTGGGCCTGGAGAGCTAAAGGGGGCAATCATGGTTATGGCACATTGCACATGTTCATAAGAGAAGCCACTGTCCATACCGTAAATCTCTTCCAAACAATTTAATGCTTAAAAATTAAAAACAAATAACTACTCCATGGAGTGGGGGATACAGCTAAGTTAAAAAAGTAGCAAACTTGGGTACAGTGGCACAGGACCACAGCTCAGACTTGTGACCAGGTGGTCTAATTTTTACAGAGGTCCCCACGGAGCTGGAACAAGCTCCAACTTGATGTCAGCACCACTTTATCTGCATTCTCAAGCTCTCCAATCATACTGCTTGTAATCCACAGGCTTCCCATTGCAGCACCTACAGATCCCCTTGCAATGACATATTTACTAGCCTACTGTGCTTTACAGGCCCCAACTGAGCACTGAGCATCCACAAGGCATCCCAAACACTCAAGACAATTCCGGCAATGCATCAGTCTCTCCGAACTGCAAAGCTGGCCCAGTTCCTGTGGCTGGTGGAGTGGCACACTGGAAAGAAGCTGTGGTCTACCACCACCACACACCCCGTGATGCCAACTGCCACCACTGCATTGCCCCACAGCCACCACACTGCGGAACCCAAAGCCAGTCCACCCCGTGCCGCAGTACACAAGGCGGATCCCCCCCTCTCTACTCCCAGGCTATGGCTCCAAAACTTGTGAACGGGATCCTGCAAACGTCACCACAGACTTTGAGCCTTCAACTCCTCAATTTACCTTGGGCAAACTGGTCTTCAATGCCCATTGGGCATGAGCAGGATAACCTTCCCTGGCTCTGGCTTCTGCCTTCCTTTCCCGCCGGCCTCCCCAGGCACCAATATTCCTCTCTTAAATTCCTCCCGGAACATGAGGCCCTACCAGATAAGCAAGCAGGCGGACCACAGCTCCAGGCCAAAAAAAGGAAAAAGAGGAGGAGGAGGAGGAGGAGGAGGTTATATAGTAAGCACCCAAATGGGGGCACTTACACTCTCCCCCTCCTTTTAGTCATTCACCTCCTGCTGAATGATCTAACCAGCCATGCAAGGGAGCACTACATGGTGGTGAAATGTGCAATCTTCCCACCATCTCATACTCAATGACTGTTACTGGCATCACCACGAGAGTGGTGGAATTCCTCCCTGCAGCTTAAGCACTAAAACACATCCCAGGGCCTGCTGACCCACCCATTTGGTCCCTCCACTGACAGGCGTGGTGCTGAGACAGGATGGCATCCCCAGGCCCCACTAAAATCCCAACCTACGCATACTCCTGCTGCCACAAACCAGGGGAACCCCTTTAACACAACTCCTCTCCTCCACAACATCATATAAAACATTTGATACGTGAAACAGTAATTAATTGCTAACACAGCTCATAACCTCACTGCAGGCTGCTGCGAAATGAATAACTCAACTCCATCATTCACACACCACACATGCAAGAGTTCACACCCACACCACACACGACACTTCTCACTCTTTTACCACAACACCATATCACCACTCACATTTCCATTACACTACAACTCCCCTTCCCCCAGTTTGCACTGGGTGCTAGGACATTTCATATCTAAAAGTCAGTTTAACTGTTTTAGGTCCCAAAGAGCTGCCAAAAGGAACCAGTCCAAAGAACAATCCAGGGCTAGTTCACCACTCTCTAACTGCAACAATCAACAGTAACACATTTTAACTTGAAAACATTTTTTAGATAAACAACAGGAGTTGTTTCAGGCAAAAAAGGGAAGGTCCATAAACAGTCCTAAAGAAGAGGCTGCATCAATCCTGCAGGAAAGCATATACGGTGGGCACACTGGTTTTCACAGAGCCTCACTTCTTTGGATAGTAGTACTGTGAATCAGGCTTTCTTCACCAAAGGAATCATCTTCCACTACATAATAGTTTGTTCTGAATGGCCTGTCATATCCTGGATTAAAGCAAAATGCTTTAGCATGGTTAAACCAGTCCAGACTGTAGACTGACATAATGATCTATCCTTGGTAATACTGGCTGGAGTAGGGGTCTCAGTTTCCTTGTTGCAGGTCTGAATCTTGTCAAGCACTCCTTAAAAAAAACAATTAACTCTTTTCTCCTCTGTTATATCCCAGATCATTTCTGAAATATAGGGGTATGTTTCCTGGAGGTACTCTTCATGAATTCTCCTCCGGACCCAGTGCTCCATCTGGGACCATTTGGGTAAGTTCCTCACACTGGTTCTAGGAGCCATTCCTTCAGACAATCAAGTCCCATTTCTATACTTCGGATTCAGTGGGTCGTCCAATCTCAATCCATCCATTTTGGTACACAGCTGTAGGCACATCTGTGGCAGGCGGGGGTTGTCAGGTAGAGTGAGCATTGGCCATCCAAATGGTTTAGGTATGGTGAGTTCCACATCCTGTTCATCAAACGTTAAGTGAGTTGGCCTCCTCCCTAGAGCAAGAACTAGGTGTCCCCCCAAACCTCCCCATCTGACCCACAACTGCTGGACTGTACTGTCTCCATCACCACATCTGGAAACTGTGCTTTCCCAGAAGTAGCTTTTCAGCCTGAAGCAGTTGCGGCCTTAGTGGGCACGGAAACTGCCTTAGACTCGCTAGGGTCAGAGGAGTCAGGTTTTTCACAAGCCCATCCACACCCTCTCTCAGCCATGTGGAGATTCCTGGGCCAGTGATGGTGAGAGGATGGGTAGATGACTATGCCCACTCTCCACAGTGGGTGCCTCAGCTGGGGGCACTTTGGGTCGGGTTTCATTACCAAGGCTCTCTGAAGCTGTAACCACCATCCTCATCTCCTCTCATTCTTCCAAACTTGCCACAGTGATGGAAGTGCTCACAGGAGTCTTCTGCGCTGGCCAATTCCAGGGGACTGAATAGGGCAGAAGCCCAGCTGATGGTGGAGTCCCACGGGCACACACAGAGCAAAGTAGTAACTGGGTCACTCCTACCCAGTGCACACTGTTTGAATATAGAGGCCTTCTCTACTTTACTCCAAAGCCAGGAAAGCAGTGACACAGACATCATTGTGTTTTTTTTTTCTGGTTCTTTTGGGTCCTCCACCATGCTGTCAATACTTTGAAGCATTTCTTTGCCTACTTGCATCCTAAAGCCTGTCACAGTAGCACCTGATTGTCTTCTTCCCAGTGGCCACCTGCTCCTGCCTTCCCATCAGGCCAACCTGCTCCATAAATTGCAACACGTGACTGTCCATTTGCATGCCATTAACTATGCAATAGCTGCTCTCAAGATGGCAACTCAAGGGAAAAGGGTGCAAAACCTCTGATCCCGAAATGGAGGACTCCTCCCGCAACCAGGACACAAACCCAGGCCTCCCAAAGCAATCAAGCTCTCTGAGCCCATAGCAAAGTCCACATACCTGGCTGTCCCCTAAAATCCATCCTGGATGAGCACCCACATGTAAATGTCCCTCCCCGATGTCTGGGGGTATGATGTTAACTATCTGGGGGCATTTCCAATTCAGAACACAATCCAGGATATTGAAAGTAATATACAGGTTTTACCTGGGTGTAGATCTGGTGCCAGATGGTGACTCCAGAAAAGTGGGTGTACAGCTTCTTTGGGCCCGGAGAGCTAAAGGGGGCAATCACGATTATGGTATATTGTGCAAGTTCATAAAAGAAGCCACTGTCCACACTGTAAATCTCTTCCTAACAATTTAATGCTAAAGAATAAACACAGATAGCTACTCTGTGGAGCAGATGACACAGCAAAATTCAAAAAGCAGCAAACATGGGTATAGTGGCACAATACCATGGCTCAGACTTGTGACCAGGTGGTCTAATTTTTCCAGAGGTCCCCATGGAGCTGGAACAAGCTCCAAATTAATGCCAGCACCACTTCACCTGTGTTCACAAGCTCTCCAATCATACTGTTTGTAATCCACAGGTTTCCCTTTGTGGCATCCACAAATCCCCATGCAATGGCCTATTTACTGGCTGACTGTGCTTTACAGGCCCCAAATGAGTTCCAAGCATCCACAAGGCATTGGAAACCAGCCAAGATAATTCCAGAGATGGATCAGTCTCTCCGAACTGTAAAGCAGGTCTAGTTCCTGTGGCTGGTTGAGTGCCATGCTGGAATGGGGATGTGGGCTGCCACCCCCACACACCCCCATGATGCGGACTGTCACCACCGTGCCAACCCATCGCCTGCTACCAAACCGTGGACCCCACAGCCAGTCCATCCTGGTGCCACAGTACACAAGACAAACCCTCTTCTATACTCCCAGGCTGCAGCTCCCAAACATGCATATGGGGCCTCTTACATGCCGCACTGGCTGCCACAGACTTTGACCCTTCAACTCTTCAATTTACCCCAGGCAAACTGGTCTTTGATGCCTGCTAAGCCATGAGCTGGGCCTGGATGGGACAAGGGCGGGACATGGGTGGGACATGGGTGGGACAACCCACCCAGGCCCTAACTTCTGCCTTCCTTTCCTGCCAGCTTTCCCAGGTGCCAAAATTCCTCCCTTAAATCCATACTGGGACCCGAGGCTCTGCCCGAACAGAAGGCAGGCCACAGTCCCAGGCCAAAAAAAAAAGGAAAAAGAGGAGGAAGAGGTTATATAGTGATCACCCAAAAAGAGGATGCTTTCATATAGCTAAACTGTTTGTTTAGTAAATTAATTTAGAGTGCCCACCAGGGCTCAGAGTGCCTGTACAATCAACACAATAAATAGATCCCATATAAATAAAATAAATAATAGAGCCACAATTCAAAATTACATTCACTCATAAAGTGTCCATCCCCTTATAATACTAAAAATATGAAATGAACGATCCAACAGTTAAGATTAACAGCTCAGGTTAATTCAAAGCTCTAAGGAATAGGTAATTTTTCAGTTTCTTCTTAAATTATGTTAAAGAATTGGTGATGTTGTATCCCTTCAGGGAACAAATTCCTCAGGTTAGGGGCAGCAACAAAAAAGCCCGGTCACCAGCAGACTTTATATGGGAAGACACAGCCAGCAAATCCCTTCCACTAGATCTTAAGTCCCTCGATGGGATGTGGGGAATCAGGAGATCACTGAGGTATTGGTGGTCCAGTCTGTTCAAGGGTTTAAATGTTACTAACAATATCTGGAAATCAGTGTGTCACCTACCAGGTAGCCAGCCCAGAATCTGCAGTGAGGGAGTAATGTACTCTGACCTCTGAATAGAGGGCAGAAGTCTCATTGCAGCATTGTTAACTAACTGCAGGTCACACAGTTGAGCCCCTGGTAAGCCTTTATAGAGCAGCAGTAGTCAAGATGAGAGAAAATGAGACGTTAACTAGAGTAGCTAGATCAGCAGAATCAAGCAGTGGTCACAGCCTTGCTACATTCTTTAGATGATAAAATCAGTTCCTGACCACAGAAGACACCTGTGAAACAAAAGCCAATTGCCCACTAAGAACCACTCCCAGACTGTGCACCTGTTCTGCTGCCTGCAGCTGCATCCCCCAAGGAGGGCAGCATCAAGACTCCATTAATGGCTGAGATCTGCTTCTCTGATTCTACCACAAGCAACTCTGTCTCGGTTGGATTCATGGCCAGCCAACTGGAGGCCATCCAAACCCTGATTTCCTCCAAGCATTTTCCTAACCTCAGCACAGAAGATACCCCATCAGAAGCAGAAGACACAGACAGCTGGGTGTCATCTGCATAGCAGTGAAAGTCCACACTGCAGTGCCTAATGATCTCTCAGCAGCAGCATATGCACTGAGAACAGAACAGATGACAGCACAGAACCTTGAGGAATACACAGTCCAGAGCTACAGGCTGTGAATGGCAACTGCCGAGTGCTACCAATTGTTCTCCATTGCTAAGGAAGGACTGGAGCAATTGCAACACTGTCCTGGACAATCCACTGTGCTCTCAAGTCTGGCCAAAAACACTACATGATCTACAGTGTTGAATGCTGAAGAGAGAGATCTAGCAAGAATACAATAAGATATCCCACCATGATTTCTTGACAGAAAGAGATCATTGCAAACCCTGATCATGGTGGTTTCTGTGATGTGCTTGCTACAGAACCCAGACTGAAATGCTCAAAGTAGTCATTCTTCTCCAGATGACTGAAGCTGGATAAAAGCCACCTTCTCTGCAACCTTAGCCAAAAAAGGAAGGTTGGAGACAGGACTAAAATTGGCAGGTATGTCAGGATCTAATGACACCTTCTTGAGGAGGGGCTTCACCACCACCCTTTTTAGGGGTGCTGGCAAAAACCCCTTCTGCAGAGAAGCATTGACTATAATGGTCAACACTGGAACCAATTGCCCCACCCTGTCTTGAGCAGCTAGGTGGGTGCTGGATCCAAAACACACATGGTGTGCCTCAAACTTATAACCCCCCCCAAAAATGTTAAAGAAACACAAAATGATCTCATTCATTTCAACCTACAGTGGGGTGGTGGTGGTGGGAGGGGCTGAGGAACTACAGCTACAGTAGCCCCAGTAGGACAAAAGTCCTAAAAGCAATAAATAAATAAATAAATAATACAGCAGTCTATTGCAGGTAGAGGAACCATTTTACAACAAAATGCATTAAAGATTTTATTTTTTTTCTAAACATAACAATGTAGATTTTTACATACATGTCAAATACAGAGACGCTTTTTATAAGTACAATGAGACACTCTGTGGATATGCATTAGATAGTTCTAATACAAACAAGGCCGGGGCAGAAGTCATTTGTCCTTCATCCTCATGTCTTACTACTCCCCTAGCTGTGTGTTAGAACTATCTAATGCACACCCCTTGTGCCTTATTGCTTATTTATACGAACCCACCATATTTGTTATGCCATGGTGTACTAACTCTTGAACATCATCACCTACTGCTCCCTACCTTTTCTGCTTTTGTCCTCCAACAGCAGTTTACTCTCATTGCCTTCCATCCACCTCATTTCTGTTGGGGTCAGAGCTTTCAGATACTATGGGCTGGATTCTCAAAGCCCATTCAAATCCTGCAGTTGTGAGAAAAACTCGGCGCAAGTGGGTTACCACTTATGGAACCGCAGTTTTTCTGGCAGCTACGGTATTCTCAAAAGTGGAGCTGGTTTATGACTGGCTCTATGATTTATGGCAGCTTGCAGATGTTTTTTCCCCACAGCTGCAGAAAAATGTTATAGTTAATGGGACCAGGCGTAACCTGTTCTGCAGCTGTGGCAGATGAGAATACCAATCTCAGCTGTGGAGATTTCGGTCCTCAGCTTGAGTTGTGGAGTGGGACTTAGTCCCATGACATTTTGAAAATCTGGTCCTATATCCTCAGAAATAAACAACTGCCCCCTAGCAGAAGTAACTCCTGCACAACCCTCAGCATTTCTCCATAGCTCATAAGGAGTTTTGCAACTTAACAGAGATGCACCTTGATGTAATGCCAGCCATTTCCCCAGAAAGCACCCTTTTCTCAAGCAGCTGTGAATGTGAAGAGTGCATAGTGCCTTCTAGCTTTAAAGATACTGTAGCAAGCTAGGCTGTCAGCACAAGAATATACCTACCACTCAGGACTCCGGCAACCGTGGTTTGGGAAGAGCTTGGGTCATTGGGAACATCTCAGTTAACACTTTCCTCCTCCTCCTGGAAGAGAAGGAGGGTTGACTGCCTTGTAGTGCTACCACCACCTGTAGGTGCACAGGTTGTAGTGCAACTGCCAAGATTAAGGGATGGGGGATGCTGGGATGCATTTGGGCAGGACGTGCATCAGTATGTTCCTGCTAGGGCCTAGGTCCCCACATGAGGTAAAGCCCCTCTGCTGGATATCCGTGATGACTGGTAAGTCCAGTCTGATAGTGGCATACACACCATGCCAGGCAAAGGAGCAGAAAAACAAAAAAAATATTAATTAAAAAAAAATCACTGGTGCTGGGCTGCATGATGGCCCAGTGGTAACACCTCTCACTACCATGTGGATGACCCACATTTGGGAACAAGCCAGGGTGCCTGTGAGTGGGCATCCATTGTTAAGAAGTGCTGATGGTGGCAGAGCACTATTGACTGAGGTGATGTGCTGTACTTTGGGTTGCAGCAAGCCCTGTGGTGAGCCAAAGAGGTTCCTCTGCAGGGGAAGCTGCATGCCAGCAAAGTCCATCATAGGAATGGCACATCACAGTGTGGGTGGAGGGAGCTGAGGGAGAACACATGGAGGAATCCTCTTCAGCTATCTGAAAGACAGCCAGCTACTGTATACTCTTGGGCCAACACTGCACACAGAGCTAATCAGCTGGCTTGGTGCTGGGAAATCCCTGGCAGGCTAGAGGAGGGCAATGGACCAGTAGGATAAAAGCTACTAAAGTACATATTATTATTGTCTGTGGGCGGATTCAAGCAATGGTGTCCAACGAGACTGCCCCCCAATACTCACTTCTCATCTCTATAAATCCCCCTCTAATTGCCTAAATGCATTACTGTGCATTTGTCTGTATTAAATTTCATCCCCCATTTCTTCATCCATGCACAGATCTTGTCAAGGTCCTCCTGTATCTTTTGTGTTTGTTCAATTTGTCACACACACACACACACACACACACACACCTAATTTTTCATTGCCAGCATACTTTTGGGTCATAATCCCTAGTGTCGGTACCACTAAAATGAAAACTGACCCTCGAAAATCTTATCTTTTTGTTTTTTAAATCTGAAAAGAAAACAGTCCCTCATCGATCTCTAATTCCCTAATCCCCTGACCAACCCACCCTGACCGCCCTCCGCTCAGCATCTGTCACTCCACACCCATCCTCAAACCCTCACTCATGTACAGAAACTCCCTCAGCATAGATCCACTCTCACTAAAAAAGGCGTTCTCTTCCTTGAAGCGTGACTACAAACTGAGGTTACAAAGTAAGTGCTGTTAATGTATTTTCAATGCATTTTGAACTTTTACTCATAATGCTGTCATTTTTAAATCTTGCTTCACCAAATTTTCAACATGGTCTTTTTGAGACCCCACCTCATGAACAAGGTAGGTGAAATTTTTCAAATCTGGACCCAAAAGATGGTTTTGCAGTCACTCCAGCAAATCACCTTTCAGCGTGATTTGAAAAATTTCACTTACCAGATTCAAGAGGTGGGTTCATAAAAAGACTTTGTTAAAAATGTGGTGTCACTTTCCAGGTTGGATTTGAAAAATTTCACTTAACAGGGTCATGAAGTGGGGTCATAAAAAGAATATGTCGAACATTTGGTGAAAAAATATGATAAAATGACTAAGTTATGAGGGAACATTGACATTTTTCAACATTTACTCAAAACTTTGCTATTTGTCAATATTTGTACCCCAAATTTCCAAAATGGCAATTTTTTGACCCCACCTCATGAACAAGAGAGGTAACGCTTGTTTTAAAACTGGATCAAAAGATGATTTTGCAGTCATTGTGCAAAATCACCTTTCAGCCTGGATTTGAAATATTTCACTTACCAGATTAATGAGGTTGGTTCATAAAAAGACTGTTGAAAATTTGGGGGTCAAAATATTAAAAAACAAAACAAATTATGAAGGAACTTTGACTTTTTTCAACATTCACTCATCTTTGATATTTTTCAATATATTGACCTCAAATTTTCAACATAGTCTTTCTTTGACCCCCACCTGATGAAGTGTCATTCTTGAAATCCTGCCCAAAATGTGTTTTTGCACTGGCAGCATGAAATTACATTTCAATCAGTCTTTTATAAATGTCACCTATCATGTTTAGAAGAGGAAATCATAAAAAGCCTATGTTGAGAATTTAGGGTCAAAATTTCTTAAAAAAAGTTATGAAGAAACTTTGTGTGTAGGGCCATTAGCTCAGTGAGTAGTTAATTAGATTTCCATGCCAGTGAGATCAGTTTGGGGGCAATCTCAGAGAACCAGTTGGATGAGCTAAGGCTTGGGAGTGACACTGCCATGTGGCACCACTTCCAGCCTGGGGACAGATTGTGCAGTGTTGTGCTGCATGGTCAACAAGTAACCAGCCTCTGCATCTGTAGCTGCATGGAAGGACAGTGCCCTCTGCCACAGCCAGATGGACTTTTGGCCCTGTGTGTCCCCATCTATATCCACACTGAAGTGCAGGGTGGATTCTTTGTATCCATAGCTGCACAGAAGTCAGAGAGACTCTGCCCTTGGCACAGGTTTCTCTGGGCCCTGTGCATCTGCGTCTATTCACGCAGATCCCAAAGAGATCTGCGTAAATAGGATATCATTCTACTATCACAAAAAGTAGGGAAATTCATTGCAAAAACCTACATTAATGTGAACATTAAAGGTGAAGAACGCAAAGCAGGCAAAGTAAGGAAATGAAAACCATTAAGGTTTGTAGTGTTAGGAGTCTTGGGAAATCAGCAATGTGGCATTACTTAGGATTGTCAACCCTAATATCCACCCCTTCCCTTGAGCAAACAAGATTATACATGATATTTTGCCACATGCAGGGCATGCAGAGCCCTGTGTGAGGAAATGTATGCCTGACTATGACGGCCACATGTGGCGAGCCATACTTACCTAACTCTAAAGAGCATATGACTATTAGGCACTGGCTTGGAGCTGTACCTTGTGCTTTGTACAGAAGGCTACAGGCTGAGGTAGAGGGCATTAAGATTGGCCACCACAAGGAATACCACACTGCCAATTTGCCAAGACTCCTGAGATACAAACCATAATTGTTTTCATTTTCTTACTTTGTCGATTCACACACACACACACACACACAAAACCACATACATACATACATGTATATATCTGTCTATCTATCTATATATGTATATATATATATATGTATATTTTTATACTCCAAAAAATGTTGTTAATGCAAAATTGGGATTGAAGAATGCAAAGCGTATAAAATAGGGAAATTAAAAACAATATGATTTTCAGTCTCCAGAGTCTTGATGAATCAGTGGTGAGGTGTTCCTTGGGGTTTTTAATCCTAATGCCTACCCATTTCTCCACGCATAACCCCCTGTCTGAAGCAAAAAGTACAGTACCAAGCCAGAGCCTCCAGCTCATAGTGATACACTCTTTGGAGGTAAAAAGTAAGGCTTTCTACATGTTGTCAACAGAATCAGTTATAGCTTTCTTCACTCAGGGCCTTGCAGGCCCTGCTTGAAGAAAATACATCACATCTTACCTTGTTTGCTCAGGGGAGGGAGTAGGCATTAGAGTTGACAGTGTAGTTTTTTTGCAATGAATTTGCCTTCTTTTCGTGATAGTGAAATTGTTTCTTCATTTGCACAGGTCCATTTGGGACCTGCACAAAAGAGAATAAACAGACTATTCGACATATTGCATCACCAACCACCTCTGTGCCAGGATATGCAGGACCCCGAATGCACGTAGTCACCAACCAATTTCACGCCAGGACATGCAGGGAGCTCTTGATACAGAACTGTGGAGCACAATAATAAATCCCTTTGATGTAGTACAGACCCAACGAACAAAAACTGGCTACAATCAAAATGTCAAATGTGAATCAAATTACATGCTCTTTATGATTCATATCATAACATAATACCTTTGTTCCACTCCTCTGACTGCTCAATCAGCAGCTGGTTTTGCCAGCTGGCCCTTTGAAAAAAAAAAGGGAATGCCTACACTTGGGATAGGCTCCCAGTGTTTGCGTTAAAGAAAGTGAAAGCCAAAACTGAAGATGAGCGCCTGGTGCTGGTTTTAAAACTGTGAAAGGGGACATGGGGCCTGATTTTCAGATGGATGCAAAATGCTGCAATCCCCGTGTGTGCCAAACATATGGCGAAGGGGGCTTGTGACATTCTTTTAGTGCCAATTGGGATTTTCTATCAATGTGCCAAATACCGCAAGTTAGATCAGCTCCCCCTTGGTCTAACTTTTTCCATTTGGTGGACCCATTTTATGGGGCTTGTGCCAAATATTTGGCACAAGCTGCTGGAAAATGTGGAAACTATGGTAACTGCTACAAATATACCAAAATTTGGTGCAGGTACATCAAAAAGTTTGGTGCAGTTGCATCAAACATCGGGGTTGGGGCAGAGCTTGATGTAAGCCCTGCATCAACCTTGGAAAACTGGGCCCATTGTCTTAACAGCTGGGGCTTTAACATTACAGCTTACCAATGGAGTATAGAGAATAAGTAAGAGATCTGTTAAATGTGTCCTGTGGAGCCTGTATTGGGGACTCAAGTTGACATCCAATCATTCATGCAAAACAAGAATAGAAATGGGGTCAAAAAGGATCTGTAGTTCTTTCAGAACTAAGCAGGGAATGTTAAACATAAAACAATACTTATCTGATGCACAGTGGTTTGGCGTTTTATCAGACTGGAGTAACCGTCCTGTCAGATCAATTGAAATGAAGTGGAAAATGGTTTACTATTAATATATAAATGCTTTAGTAGCGAGAGTAGAAACAGAGTTGCAGAGAGGTACAAGAGGTCTGTTACCCAGCCTTCACCTTCCACACTAACTCAGAATCAGTACCAGACTCCAACCTCCTACCAAACCACTCACCATGTTGCTGGGCCACTCCTTCAGCCCTGGACCAGCCCCTAGCCAACCACCTTCCCTGCAGGTAACCCCAACCCTTTGGACCAGCCTCTCTGTTCATTCGTCTTTGAACCTGTTGAAAGGTATAAATATATACATACAATATCTATCTATATATCTATCGATATACTTTATACATGTACAGATATATATATATATATATATATATAAATCTATGACACCAGGATCACCACAGGTGCCTTGGGATCCCAATCTCCACATGCCAGCCAAGCCAACCAACCAGGACCCCTCCCAAAAAGTGATTTTTTTTATTATTTCAACCTGGGTCAATGGGAGAGGGCCTTGTCATGACAGTTCAGCTTGCCACCAACACCCCCATCACCATCACTTCTCCCTAAGCTGTTCAGCCACAAACACTCACTCACCAGGCTCCACACAGATACCCAAGCTTCATAGCTCCTCACACATACTGACCTTCTTGCTTCACAAGTATGAATGCACACACGTGCCACAATCTGAGTTCTGGATACATACATGCATGCAAGAATTTAAGAAATATTACTTTTGAAGCTCAGATGTGCTCTATCCCCTGTACAGCCTTCAGCTTAGCACTGACAGAGACACAAGAGACTTACACTGTGAGGGCCATGTTGTTAGGAGGTAAACAAAGTTGCAGTGTATAATACAACAGAGTAACAGTATATGATGCTGAGAAGACAAATTTATTGAAGCCAAAAATGCCCATGTATAGTCAGTGGCTTTGAAAACCCTGGCACTTCATGTCCAAAGTGTAATGCTTCGTCAGGGGTAGGAGCCACAGATTCATTGTCAAGGTTAAATACATGAAGTCAGCAAACACATGATTAGGACAGCCAATCATCAATCACATAGTTATAGACAAGGACTATGACTCAAACACATTGGCTTTTGGCACATGCAGTAAATAAGTGCAATATCAAAAAATTACAATACCAAGAAAGTCCCCACTGTGAACAATGAAAAACAGATGACAATGCCAGACTTTTCTCAAAAACAACTGATATGTTAGAAAATAGGAAAAACGGAGTATAAAATGGGAAAAGGGGGGAAGAAGGGAAAAACAATACTAAAGAAATAGTATCAAAACAATGCTGACATTGTATAAAGGCAAAGATTGCCAAAAAATGTTGTGAAGAACTTGAAAGCAGACAAAAAGAGGAATAAAGCTCATATCAAGCTGGTATGAGACATTAAAAAAACATGTCAGAGCAATAATGACATTTTGGAGGCAGCAGATTCCTTAGGAAAGTTAATATTCATCAGGTGGAGGATACTTCTAACTGAAGGGTGAAATAAGGAACTTAGAATTATCAGAAAAGGCAGTCTTTCAATCAACAAAGGGAGGTGGAGCATGCTTTACTTTTGTTACAATTGTTAAGATTTTCAGTGCAGGAAGAGTTTAAACCCACAGCGACTCAATACTGTTTACTGTGTCTGTCCTTGTGCACAGCTGACGGGTTTTGGGGCTGACTGCTTTCAGAGCACAAGTCCACAGGCTGTTTTGGGGCTGGGGAGATTTACCTGTGTCTGACTTGAATGTTTGGATCTTTCTCTGTTTGATTAGCAGGGTATTTTCTCTGTCAAATTGTCGTGTAGGGCATCTTGCTGACAGGAAGGCACTCATCACAGAGGTAGGTCAGAGCTTTTAGCTGATTGTTTTGTGAAGGCACAGTTTAGGCCCAAACCCTTCCACCCCTCACCCCACCCACCCCTGAAAATAGTTACTTTATACCTGGGGTTCTGACATCATTTCCTCAAGAGGGCAAGTGCATATCACTGTCATATCCTCTCTAGCACACTGCACTGACAACATAAGCATACACACTATATAATATATATATTTCTAAATAACAAAGCAGTCACACACACACACACACACACACACACACACACAAAAAACCTAAGGTAAACAGATGTGTGGGATGTAGTGCAAGGTAATGGCTGTGGGGCAGCAGTCTTCTGGGAGTCTTTCTGGAGGCTGAGATGCTGCCCTGTTTGCAGACAACTCTCTGCCGTGAAGGAGGAAGTTGCCCATCTTCAGGCCGCACTGGCCAGTAGTAAGGGAACCTCCCCCATCCAGGGAGCACCAGAACCACCACCACTACCTCAGAGGTTGCAAAGAAAGTACAGCAGTTGGACCACAGTGGGCTCAGGGAGGGTAAGAGTGGTGGAACAAAGGCACACTCAGTCAGTTGTTCCACTCCACAATCTATATACCATTCTGGGGGAGCATAGTTCCCCTATGGATGCACCCGCAGAGGAGACTAAAGAGGTTGCAGACAACTGTCAAAAGGGAGGCCCTCAGGAAAGAGGCAGAGGGCACCACAGGGAAAGGAAGCAACTCCTGGTGGGGGACTCAATTATTAGGGGGCTAGAACTGGGGAGAGCACGGAAAACTGAAGTAAGGTGCCTGCCTGGTGCCATGGCTTGGAGGGACAGGAAGCGCATCCTTAGGATCACAAGAACAGTTGCACGGGAGTCTGAGCTGGATGTCATTGTCCACCTAGGGATAAATAACTTGGCTCATCATGAGATTAGAGCAGTGCAGAAGTACTTTGTAGAGTTGGGGAGGGCCTAAAGACAAGTAGCACACACAGTATCCTTCTCAGAGGTGCTGCCTGTTAGTGGCATGGGTGAGGCGAGGGTACTTCGCACTATGCAGTTTAATGAATGATTGAAAAAATGGTGTGGAGCACAGGGGTTTGGCTTCACTGGGGTTCCACCTGGAAGGACACCAACCTATACTGGCAGGATGGTCTGAATCTGTCCAGGAAGGGAACAAGTCTTTTGGGCAATCGGTTTAAATGCTTCATTGGCAAGCTTTTAAACTAGTCAAGGGGGGAGGCACTGATAAGCAGCAGGAAAATCCCAACCTCCCCCTACAAAACAGGGTACTAAATGAAAAAAAGACCAAGGTAGAAAGGTCAGTGGGGGATGCTGCTACGGAAGGTAAAGCCATCAAAAAATGGAGAGCAATGAGTACCAATGCCCATAGTCTGGGTAACAAGCTTCCTGAATTAGTGGCCTTGATGGAGGAGGAACATCTGGTTATCATGGCAGTCACAGAAACATGGTACACACAGAACCATGACTGGGATGTAAACAGGATACACTATCTACAGGAGGGACATGGAGGGTAAAAGAGGAGGAGGAGTAGCTCTCTACATAAGGGAAGGAATCAAAACAACAGAACAAAAGGGTAAACAGGGAGGAGAAGAAGCACTGTGGGTCAATTTGGAGGCAGGCAATGGCACCACAATCCACACAGGGGTTGTATACAGACCCCCCTCTCAGGGGAGGAAATGGACAAGGAAATGATAGAAAGTATACTTAGAATGGCAGATAAAGGGGAGATACTGCTGATGGGTGATCTGAATATGCCAGATGTTAACTGGAGTGCAGTTGCAGCAGCCACTTCTAAGAGTGGGGTTATTCTAGATGCCCTACAGGGGGCATGCCTTAGACAACTAGTATTGGAACCCACTCGAGAGGGAGCAATCTTAGACCTGGTTCTCTCAAATGGAGATGGAGAGAGGATCACAGATGTAGAAGTGGGTAGCCATCTGGGAACTAGCGACCATCGAACAGTTTGGTTGACAATAAACACAGCAATACAGTCAAGTCATACAAAGGCAAAAGTACTGGACTTCAGGAGGGCTGACTTTGCCAAAATACGGCGGAATACTACCAAGCCTCTCTTACCTCCTCCTGGGGGAACCCCAGGTGCTTCTGGGACAACATCAAGCAACTGAATGGTCACTCCCAGTCCCCCTCTCCTTCTCTTCTCAACATCAATGGTACCGTCTCCTCTGACCCTGCCCTCATTGCCTCCCACCTCAATAACTCCTTTACCGACCTTAAGCGCAGTACTTCCTGGTAACTTTTTCAGTCCACCTCCTCCATCTGTACCACCACCCATTGCCCGCCTCTTTCCACCGCGTCGGTCACCATGCAAGAAGTTAGGCCTTACTTGCTAAAGCCCTAAAGGTAACACCATTGGTAATGACTCACTTGATCCCTGCCTTTTAGGTCAGGTCTTGGACCAGGTCCTCTCACCTATTACATGCATTTACAACAAATCACTCTGTCTCGGAAAATTCCCTCTGCCTGGAAGATTGCCACAGTTACCCCTGTCCATAAAGGTGGTGACAGGACTCTTCGAGGTAACTACCGACCCATCTCAATCCTCTCCCCTCTCTAAGGCTTAGAGAAAATTGTGCGTCCCAAGTCTCTGACTACCTCTATAAGTACTAATGTTCTCTGCCCTGAACAACATCGGGTTCAGAGCAGGTCATAGTACCAATACAGCACTCCTGGAATTTTCCAATTTCCTCCATGCCTCCTTGGACTCTGGTGCCTTGGCTGGTGCTATATTCATTGACCTGTCTAAAGCATTCGATACTGTTTAGCATCCTCTTTGCTCTCCCTCGACCTAATAGGCTTTGCCTCAGGACCTGTTTCCTGGTGCATCAGCTATCTCTCCGCCTGCTCCCAATGTGTGAAAGTCAATGGTACTCTCTCTGAAACATGCCCCATTCGCTCTGGGTGCTGCAGGGCTCAATTCTTGGACCCCTACTATTCTCACTCTTTCTTAACTCCCTACCCAGCAGTTGTATGGGTAAGATGCTTCTATGCTGATGATGCTGTTCTCGTAGCCTCCACAATGACCCATGCTGCTACAGAACCCCTCCAACTAGTCTTTGACTCTGCAGCTACCTGGTTCACTGAGCACCGACTTGTTATCAACCTTAAGAAAACAAAACGATGCTTCTCCACCCCAAAATAAGTACAGCAAGTTTCCTTAGCTGTCCACTCCACACCCAATCTCGCCATTGACCAGGTGCAATCCTATAAATATCTTGGTATAACCTTTGACCCTGCACTTTCATTCCATGGACATATATCTGCCCTAAATTCTGTCAGCAACTCACGGCTAGGCATTCTTTACCGGCACAAGAAATGCCTCCCTCCTGATGCCCTCCGCCTGGCTGTCACTTCCTCTGTCATGTCTCTCATTGACTATGGCCTTCCGGTCTATGGCTCAGCAGATCAGACTGCCCTCAACAAGGTTCGTCTCACAGTAAATAAGGCCTGCAGACTTATCACTGGTGCTCCCAGACTCACTCACACATGTGAGCTGTACACCCTGGCTACCCTACTCAACCTGGAAGAGCGACTCATGTATCAGACATGCCAGCTCACCTTTAAAGCCCTGCATGGCCTATCCCCATAGGCCTATCCAACCCATTCGCCGTACTGCACTGACCCTGATCACGCCAGCTCTGCCAAGAGCTACCCTAGTTATTCCGAGCCAGGACCTACAAGGTCAGAGGGCATTCCCCTACTGTGCGCCCCACTGGTATAACTCCCTCCTGCCAGTGTCTCAAACTCTAACCTTAGCTTGCTTTAAGCCCAGGCTCAGAAACTTCCTGCTTAGCCTCGCAAATGCAACTGCCACTAGCCTAGTGTAAAAAAAAATATATATATATATATATATATATATATATATATACTTGACAATGCTCACTGAGCTGCCTCCCCTTCCTTCCCTACTTATTCCTCCTCCCCATCTCCTCTTCCTTCTACCCCACCAGCTCTCCCCGACCATAAGTTTTGCACTTTTGTTATCTTTAGCTCGTTGGAGATTGTACTTATTGTAACAAAATTGTAATTGAACTGTAACTTTTGTAGGGTACTGTGTCCTTTGTACTACTGTTCTGATGTCCTCTTTGTGACGAGGTACCTTTGTAAATGAGCCTCTGGCTCAAAGGTTTCTAAACTGATGTTTAAATAAATAAATAAATAAACAAACAAATAAATAAATAAATAAAAATTGGTGCGTGCCTAAGGAATTTCACTAGCAAATGGGCAGGAAGGAGGGGTGAAAGAACAATGGGAATAATAAAACTGCTATCACAGAGGTAACAAGCCTTTGTGTGAAGCAAATAAACAAAACAAAACGATGTAAGAAACCACTATGGTTCTCAAAGGAGGTAGCAGTGAAGGTTCAAGAGAAAAAGAAAGTATCCAGAAAGTACAAGGAATCACAGAAGGAGCAAGACAGAGAATTGTATCAGTTAAAACAAAAGGAAGCTGGGAAGGCAGTCAGAACAGCAAAGGCCGAACCGAGGAAAAGATAGCCAACTCAGTTAAGAAGGGGATGAAACCTTTTAGGTACATCAGGAGAGCAAGGAAGACTAAGGGAGGGATAGTGAGGCTTAATAAAGGGAGGGGGTGGGCAGAGGGTGACGGTGAAAGGCAGAGATACAAACCAATATTTTTGCTCAGTATTTACAAATGAAGAGGGGAGGTACTAAAACAAACAATAGAAACACTCTGGATACAGAAGTTGATATCAGCCCATTTACAGAAGAAAGGGTTCTGAAAGAACTCTTAAAACTGAAGTGGACAAAGCAATGGGCCTGATGGGATTCAACCCAGAATTCTAAAAGAACTAAGGGTAGAACTAGTGACACCACTGACTACCCTCTTTAACAAATCATGGGAGGATGGGTGGTACCTGAGGACTGAAGGAGGGCAGATGTGATTCCCTCAAAAATGGAGCAGGGCAGAAGCAGGAAACTACAGACCTGTTAGTTTAACCTCAGTGATAGGGAAAATGATGGAATCACTCTGAAAGAAAGAATTGTCAAGTACCTAGAGGCCAGAGGGGCACAGGACCCAAGGCAGCATGGATTCACAGCAGGAAGGTCATGCCAGACAAATCTAATAGATTTCTTTGACTGGGTGACCAAAGTAGTAGATCAGGAGGGCTGTGGACATGGCCTACCTAAACTTTAGCAAGGCATTTGACACAGTCCCACACAAAAGATTAATATGCAGTTAGCCAGCCTGGAAATGGGTCCCAAGATGATAGCCTGAGTAAAAATTGGCTGGAGAATAGGACACAGAGGGTAATAGTAAATGGAGTCCACTCTGAAGAAAGGAGGTTACTAGTGGGGTACCGCAGGGTTCAGATAGATCAGTCCCTTCAATGTCTTTATAAGCAACATTGCAGAGGGACTGAAGAAAAGTATGTCTCTTTGCAGATGACACAAAGATCTGCAACAGAGTTGATGCACAAGGTGGAGTGGAAAGGATGAGAAGGGACTTGGCAAGATTAGAGAAATGGTCAAATGTATGGCAGCTTAGATTCAATGCTAAGAAGTGCAAGGTAATGCACCTGGGAAACAAAACCCAGGGAAGAGTACAATGGGGGTGAGATACTAACAACAACAAAATGGAAAGGGACCTGGGGTAGTCATATCAGATGACTTAAAGGTGGGCAAGCAATGGAGAGGGCAGTAAGGAGGGCTGGGGGGATACTGGGATGCATAGGGAGAGGAATCACCAGCAGAAAACAGGAAGTTGTTATCCCTCTGTACAGACTGCTGGTGAGACCTCATCTGGAGTACTGTGTGCAGTTCTGGAGACCCAATCTCCACAAGGACATAGACAAAATGGAAGCTGTCCAGAGGAGGGCAACTAAAATGGTGCAGGGTCTGCACCAGAAGACATATGGAGAGAGACTAAAGGAGCTTAATATGTATAGCCTCGAGGAAAGGAGGGAGAGGGGGGACATGATAGAAACTTTCAAGTACCTCAAGGGAATCAACAAAGTCCAAGAGGGTAGCATCTTTCAAAAAAAGAGGTGTGCAAGAACAAGGGGCACAATTTGAAGATGGGGGCGGCTCAGAGGTAATGTAAGGAAGTATTTTTTCACAGAGAGGGTTGTGGATGCATGGAACGGCCTTCCAGAGGAGGTTGTGGAGTCAAAAACAGTGGTTGATTTCAAGCATGCATGGGACATTCATGAGGCAATTCTAGGGGGTTGGGGTAGAAAGAAGTAGGCTGCTGGTTAACTAGGATCTGCAGCTTATCCATTAGGTAGGGAAATGAGCAGACTGGGTGGGCCAAGCGGTCCTTATCTGCCGTCAAATTCTATGTTTCTATATTTCTATCAATTTCCAACCAAATAAGTAATTCTTTGTGCAAAATTATTAGGGCTAAAGTAGCCAAAAGGGAACTATAATAATAAACTGGGCCAGTTAACCAAAAGAGAACTATAATGATAAACTGGGCCAGTTAACCAAAAGAGAACTATAATGATAAACTTGGCCAGTAGCAATCATAAGCATCTAGGAGTGTGCCATAGCAACTAATGTGGATGGCTGTTGCGGGAAAACAGTACCTGTCCAAGTAGAGGTAATGCAGATAAATGAAGTGGAGAAGATCTGAACTATAAGGAAATATTCCTGAAATAAGAGTGTAAGAGATGATATAAGAATGCCAAAATGGCAAAACTATAAATGCAAAAAATACCCGAGAAAAGTTATAATAATAACCTAAAATGTTCATAAGCATCTATTTGTGTGTAATGGCATCCAGTGTGCATGGATGCTGGTGAGAAAACTGTTCCTATCCAAGTAAAGGCAATGTGAGAAAAGCCTGAGGGAGCGAGGGTTAAGAAGGTGAGGGAAAGGAGGGAAAGAAAAGCAAAGTTATAGAATAGAGGCAACATCAGAGGAGAGAAATTGTATAAAGTGTTAAGACATCAGAGGCATGAACAAATTCTTCACTCCATGGAATCTGTAATCAAAGGAACAGGGCATATATTAGCAACCATCTATTGATACATCATATCAATTATGTTAAAAAAGGAACTAAATCAACGATGTCATTTAGACCATATGGAATGAGTAACTTCAGAGTGTATATCCATCTGATTTCATTTTGCAGAAGATTTTTAGTGTGGTCTTCCCTCTTGGGGACATTGGCACACGTTCAGTGCCCATAAAGGGGAGCCCAGCAGGATCCCTGGCATGAAATTTAGCAAAATGAGAGCCCAGAGGGGTATGAGGCTGGGAACATACAATGGAGTAGTTGTGCTCCTGAACTCAGATTTCCAATTGGCATATTGTATTCCCAACATATACTTTAGTGGAAGGAAAATAATAGCATATATAACAAAGGTTGTGTTGCATGTTATGAACTGTTTAACTTCAACAGATCTGTGAGTGATGGGATGAATGAAATTATTGCCAGGTGTACAATAATGACAGATATTGCATCTGCCATGCTTGTGGTATCTCATGAGTGGGGGAAACCAAGGGATATAGGTCTGAATTAGTGGTCTTTTATAACAACTGTGAGTGACATGATCGCCAACGTTTTTTCCCTCTTACAGGACACCCTGGGACACTGTCTATGATTGGTGCTCAAGCCCTTGTCTGTGTGCAAAACATACCATTTGTCACTGATAATGTTTACAATTCTGGTGCCAGTAGATTGTATTTCAGTGCCAAATATACCTTTTGGTTGTCAATTATTTTTAATTTTGGGGAGAAGGACACATTCTCTATCAAGATTTCTGGCCAGATTACAGGCTTAATCCAGAATTTGTGTGGAAAACACTTTTTCTATGAATCTCAATTTTAGGTCCTCTGCTTCTTTGTCAAATATCTGTATTGAAGAAGAGTTGTGAAGAATCCAGTGAAACTGTCTAGACGGAATGCCTTTTTTCAGATGCTGGGGGTGGGCACTTTGTGCCATTAGGTGAGTGTTGTCTGCCATTTATTTTCTGAAAGTACAAGTTTCAATTTTTGGTAAGGTGCTCCAGAAAAAATTATGTCAAGAAAGTCATTTGTTACCAGGTCAACTTTATAGGGGGAAATTATGCCAGTATTGTTGTTATTAAGAAAAGTTACAAGCTCTCCTTTAGATGCTTCATCTCCTTGCCAGGTTATCCGTAAGTCATCAATGTATCTGACCCAGAATATCATCTGGAGCAGAAATGGGTTCTGTTCAGGGTTAAACACCAAGACTCCCTCCTACCAACCCAGAATCAGGTTGGCATAGGAGGGAGTCATGGTGGTACCCATAGCCATTTCCCAAAACTGTTGCTAGAACTTTCCATTAAATAGAAAGTAATTTGATGCATACAGTACATACAAAGATACATAGATACTGATTGCAGATAAGGGCCTTTGGCCCTCCTAGTCTGCCCAATTGCACATGTAATTTTGCCTCCTCAAGCTTCTCTTCAACTGGATTGTCCCTTCCCCCAACTGCTAAGATCCTCCAACGCCTATCCCATGAATTCCTGAATTCTGTAATCATTTCAGCTCCCATCACCTCTTCCTCTGGCAGGGCATTCCACTTGTTCACTACCCTTTATGTGAAGAAATACAGTACTTCCTTACGTTACCTCTGAACCTCCCTCTATCCAGTTTCATCCCATTATCCCTAGTCCCGGAACATCTCTTCCTCTGAAAAATAGTGTTTTCCTGCACCTTGCAATCTGTAAACATCGGTACAGACACCTCCCCGACCATGTCAGTATCCACTGGAGTTCCCCAGGACTCCATCCTGGGCCCTCTGCCGTTTTCAGTTTTTTTATAAATTCCCTGCCTGCTGATAGCCTTTCATGTCAGGCCTTACTGTATGCTGATGATCTTGTATTATATCACAGTGACAAATCCCCATCTAATCTACCTACCACCCTTACCCAAAACTATAGGGCACCATACAAATGGTTCCTGTCCAACAGACTACTAGTCAATGAAAAAAAAAAAACTAAAACCATGGTCCTGGGGTCCAAACCCAATCTTTCAAAAGTCACCAAAACAAATTCCTCACTCACAGTATTAACACCAGAAGGCTCCCCCACACAGAACATTCCCAGTTTTTAATACCTAGGTGTCACCCTAGACCCCTTCTTACTTTCTTGGAGCATCTTAACAACACTGTGAGATGGGTACTGGTTTTAGACTCAAACACTATCTGACCCCTGAGGCATGCCTTGCCATAGCCCAAGGCAATCTTCTCCCCCATTACATTACTGCACCCCAATTTACTCTCATGTTTCCTCTTCCCTGTGCACCAGACTTAACACTGTCTATAACAGTATCTGTAGGTTTGCACTCTTCTCACCCTATTCCACACATCACTGAACCTTATACCAGTCTTCAGGGTGGCTCCCCCTACATGGATGACATGACTATGCCCTTGGCTGCATCATATAGATAACGCCATTAGAAGTGGCAACCTGTCACCTTACTCATCCCTGCTCAAACACAAAGTCACTTCCAGGTGCCTCTAAGAATCCGCAGTCCCACCTTTGGAAGTTCCCAGGATTTCCACTGTTCTGGGTAGTAAAGCCTTGTCCTTCACAGCTCCCATGCTCTGGAACAAACTCCCCACCTTCCTCTGCTCACTTGACTTGCACATTACTTTTAAAACTCATCTTAAAGCCTGGCTGCTGGCTAGAGCCAAATGTTTCTGCTCAGCTTGGTAAACTATGAATGAGAGCCCTCTCCCCAACTCCAGGGCCTTACCTGTCCCTTCCTCTGATATGGATTGCCATAGACTGTTCTGACTGTACCTTCACTCTTACTGCAATTGCTCCTTACTTGTACTGTATGGCACTCATTTTATGTAACAGTGTTCCTTGTACAGTATATTATTTGTATTCAATTTGTGTATCTTGCATTCCAATGTATTTTTGTACCTTTTCCGTATGCTTCTGTGTTCAAAGCATTTCAAAGTATTTCTAGTTTGTGTAGACACCTGCACCATTCTTAAGTTATGTAATTTGTATTTGTCTGTATTCAAATGTGTCATCTTCAAGGCCCGGGTCGTGCCTGAAAACAGTCCAGGGGATCAATGTACGTACCCAGTAAACAAATAAATAAATAAATGTAAGATCAGATTGCAAAGCTCTAATGATAAACTCATTTGGAAAATCAGTTGCAGCATTACTATTAGTGAGCATGGTTTTCAAGGCAAGCAGCCCTCAGTCATGCCTAATCATTGTATATAAGGATGTGGCATCAGTGGCATCAGGCTGGCAGTATAGCCTAGAGGTTAGAGGAATGAGGTGTGAATGAGCTTGGTACATCCAGCAGACCAGACCTGAGTTTGATTCTCACAACCTCCACTTGCATACTGTGTGACTCTGAGGAAGTCACTTAACCGCCCAGTGCTCCCAGGTCACCCCTGAAAACAGGCACTTGTGCCTAGTGGATTTTACCTGGTTACCAAAGACTAAAATAAAAAAATATATATATATATATATATAATCAGACCAGATCAACCACTTTAACTTACAGATGATATCCATTGACTCTTTGAAAATGAAGGCATGGTGAAGACTACCTGTTGGAGAAAAAGGTCAATGAAAACAGATATTTTTTCAGTCAGAGATCCCCCTGTCCTGATATAATGGAATGCCCAGAGGGGATTAGTCTGGTCCTTATTCAGTCTAGGTAACATATAAGTTGTAGGTAGCTAAAGGCGAAATCCTGTTGATGGGAGATTTCAATATGCAAGACGTGGATTGGACCACCCAGGCAGCTGCTTCAGCTTGAAGCATGGCCATCTTGTAATCCCTGCAGGGAGCTGGACTCAGACAGCTGGTTCATGTGCCAACCAGGGACAAATCGATTCTAGACCTGGTATGGACCAATGGGAACAGAGTCAAAAGAATCCAGGTGGAAGGGCAGCTGGGATCCAGCAACCACCACATGGTGTGGTTTGACATGGAGACAGGAACTCAAGCCACACAAGGGCAAAAGTATTAGATTTCAGGAGGGTGGATTTCAATGAAATGGGGAGATGTTTAAAAGCAGCCCTGAAGAAGGTAGAGGTAATGGAGGGGGTGGAGGAACAGTGGGGGAGACTAAAAGGAACCATTCTGGATGTAACTAACCGATGCATTAGGATAGTGGGCAAAGGGAAAAGAAGAAAGAACCCACTATGGTTTTCTAAAGAGGTGGGAGACAAAGTAAGGGCTAAAAGAACAAGTTTCAATAAGTATAAGGGGACCCACAGAGAGGTGTACAGAGAGGTGTACCTTGAATTTCTCAGAGAGGCAGGGAAGGCTGTTAGGAAAGCCAAGGCACAGACAGAGGAGGGTTTAGGCGTGGCCTGTGAAAAAAGGGGACAAGACATTCTATAGGTACATCAGCGATAGAAAGAGAAAAACTCGGGGGATTGTAGACTCAAAGAAGAGGAGGGAGGAAGTGTAGGAGGGGGATCTGACAAGCAGAAATACTAAACAAATACTTCTATTCAGTATTCACTGAGGAAGGAGAGCGTCAAGGACCACAGTTGGGGAGCAGAGGCAATCGGAGGGGGGGGGGAATGGATGCCAGTCCATTCACAGTGGAGAGAGTTCTGGAGGAACTCACACAGCTGAAAGTGAATAAAGCTAAGGGGCTAGATGACATACACCCGAGGATATTAAGGGAGCTGCGGAGGGAACTAGCAGCACCTCTGGCCACCCTGTTCACAGAGTTACTCAATGCAGGCACGGTTCCAGAGGACTGGAGGTGGGTGCATGTAGTCCCACTGCACAAAAGTGGCAGTAGGGTGGAAGCAGGGAACTACAGGCCAATCAGCCTCACTTTAGTGGTGGGGCAGATCATGGAGACACTGCTGAAAGAAAGGATAGTGGCACACCTGGAATCCATTTGTGCCCAGGATCTGAAGCAGCGCAGATTCATATTAGGAAGGTCTTGTCAAATGAATCTGATAGATTTTTTTGATTGGATGACTAGGGAAGTGAAGCAGAGAGGGTCTGTAGACATCACCTACCTGAATTTCAGCAAAGCCTTCTATACTGTCCCACACAGAAGGCTAGTTAACAAGATGAGCAGTCTGGGCATGAGGCGTAAGGTGATACAGTGGGTTAGAACTGGCTGACAGACAGAAGGCAGAGAGTGGTGGTAAATGGGATTCAATCTGGGGAGGGAGGGAGGGAGGAAGGGGTGACCAGCAGAGTGCCACAAGGATCAGTACTGGGACCAGTTTTGTTCAATGTCTTCAGTAGTGACATTGCAGAGGGGCTGGAAGGAAAGGTCTGCCTATTTGCAGATGACACCGAGATCTGCAACAGGGTGGATACTCCAGAAGGGGTGCAGATAATGAAGAGGGACCTAGAGAAGCTTGAAAGATGGTTGGAGGTGTGGCAACTGAGGTTCAATGCAAAAAAGTACAAGATAATGCACCTGGGTAGGGGGAACCCTGGGAGACCTACAGGATGGGGAGAGGAGCTGACCATCACCAAGAGAGAGGGCCTAGGGTTATCATATCTGATGACCTGAAGGTATCAAAGCAGTGTGCAAAGGCTGCAGGGAGGGTCAGTGGCATGCTGGGGTGCATAGGCAGAGGTATTACTAGTAGGAGGCAGGAAGTGGTAATGCCATTGTATAAAACACTAGTAAGGCCTCACCTGGAGAACTGTGTGCAGTTCTGGAGACCACATATGCATAAGGACATAAACATGGTGGAGGCTGTCCAGAGAAGGGTGACAAAGATGGTGCATGGTTTGCACCACAAAACATATGAGGAGAGACTAAGAGACCTCAATATGTACTCACCAGAGGAGAGGAGAGAAAGGGGTGACATGATAAAAACCTCAAGGGCATAAACAAGGTGCAGTTGGGAGATCTTTTCCAATGTAGAAAAGATACCAGAACAAGGGGGCACGATATGAAATTGGAGGGGGGGGGGAGATTAAGAGGTAACGTGAAGACTTTTTTCTACATGGAGAAGGTGGTGAACACTTGGAATAGTCTGCCACAAGCAGTGGTAGGGGCAAGCACAATGGAGGGGTTTAAACATGCCTGGGACAAGCACAGGGAAACCTTGGGTGGGTAGGGAGTGATGAAAAGCCATTGACCACTTAGGGTGAGTGGATGCATACATGTATAGGGCCTATGGGCAGACTGAATGGGCCTAGCAGTCCTCATCTGCTGACAGTTTCTATATTTCTAAGTATGGTAGGGTCCTAGACCTTCATGTACTCCTTTTCATTGTCTGCAATCCAGTTATTCTTGTATGACATGTCCACAAATTCAAAGATTCTAGATTGTATCTGTCTGGTGGGGGCATAATTAAGTTTTTTATAACTATTACCATCTGACAGTTAACGGTTTATTTCAGCCTTGTGCATATGTTTGTTCCAGACCACAATGTTACCACCCTTATCCCCAAATTTGATTTATACTGACTTCATTGCAGTGAGTTCTTGTAAAGCCTTTTTGTCCTCCATTGTTAAGTTGCCTCTATAGTTTTCCCATTTTTGACTTAAAAAACTTATCCACTTCCTGCATGCCAATAATTTGAAAAGTTTAGAGAGCAGGAGATGTAGATGATGACGGGCAAATTGTTGATGGAGTTTTGAAACGGGCTGCTCAATCACTGAAGGATGTCCCTGTTTGTAGTGTGGCATTTTGCTGTATTACTTTGTTGTATATTATCCAGTTGCTCTTCATTCAGTAAATCAATTAGAGTATGTAATGATGGATCAGGGTCATCTATAAAAATGTTTGTTGTCAGGTAACCCATAATGTCATTGCCATGTACAAAAATCTTTCTAAGGTTTAATTGTCAAAAGAACTTCTTTAAATCGATATGTTTGAAATTCACTGATGACAGGATCAGGTACAACATTTAAACATTTTTACTGCACTTGTAGCTGTTGCTCTGTAAGTTCTGTGGATGAAAGGTTGACTGCTTGATATTTCTCAGGTATACCAGTTGTTTGGAATGGGTTCCTACACCTCCTACTGCCCCTCTTTGGCCTCATCTGTTTTTTTGGGGTTTTGTCCTTGGCTCCTGGTGAAATATTTCTTGCTCTGCACTCTCTTAGTATGTTCTGAAAAACTGATTGATTTGTTTTGGTCAGTTGTATTCTTATTTCGTTGGTAAGGCAAATCTCTTTGATTTTTGCCTGGCTTTTCAATTTGCTCCTGGCTTTTCTCCTGCTGAGGGACCTCGAAGGTCTATCCCATACAAAGACTTTACTGTTTTTGTAATCATTTGAATCTTGGATTAATTTGTTCTTTCAGCCACTTCTATCTCATAAGCGCTTAACTTCTTCTGTGTCCTTAAAGGAGAACTGCGCTGAATCTGCAAGCCATTTTTTTCAGTTGAACCTTTATTTTAAATACTGGCTCCAGTTCTGTTATTGTTCTATCTATACAGGCCTATTAATAATCTCACTGGGTGTTCCTAATTTATACTCCGTGTTAACTACCATTTTCATACTGTATGATGTAGTTCATGTCTCTCTCAGCCACAGAGGTTTACAGTAGAACATAGATGCATTGTGCCAACAACTGAAAGCAGAACAGGGGACATAGACTGCATCATGGTGTTCTAAAATGGTCATCAAGAGCAGCACGTAAATCAGAAAAACCCACAGGGATAACTAAAAACCTGTATAGCTAGAACAATAACAGAATCTGAACCTGTATACAAAAGCAACTTCAACTGGAGAAAATTACACAAGATTCAGCACAGTTCTCCTTTAAGGGTTAGGAGCTGCATGGAAACTTCTTCAGTTTCTTTGGATAGTGAGGTGTAAATGTCCTTGTTTTGAGCCAACAAAATGTTAACCAGTTCTGTATAGCAGATTGTTAAAGATGATTCCCAGCATGTTTTGTAGATACCCTCTATACAGCCTACTGTAGGCAATGTTTTATCCATCTACTGTCACTATCCATCTCATTACAATAAATTGTCTTGGCCTAATATGCATTGTGTTTGATATGTACATAATGTTCTCATCTTAGTTTGTTCTTTTGATCTTCCACTTCATGTTAACCCCTCCCCTCGGACACGTGTGTAAATGAGCTGTTTACAGCTCTTGTTGTTTTCCTGGTGAAACTTTTCAAACTAAAAAATAAATAAATAAAATTAATTTCTCCAGACACAGGTCATGGGGAGTCCAGTCCTTTTCTTTATACTGTTTCAAGAATTCATGATTGCAAAAAAGGTGTTTATTTCTTTTCTTGAAACCTACACTTTTCAAACTTTTCGAATAATGCTGTTAAGTCACTAATTTTCAGATGGTATGCATCTGTGTTCAAGGAAAAGCTGGCAGTGCATAAACAGTGTTGAGTTAACAGAACCACTGACACAAAGCAAGAAAAAGAAGAATGGGCTGTGCTGGTTCGTGGGTTAGAGGTAGCTGCTACTGAGTCATTCAGATTATCCCATAAAAGAGTTTTAAAAGTGATATAATTAATTACTCATGGAATATTTCCATATAAGGCAGGTGTCTGCACCTTTAATGGCCAGAAGCACAGAAAACACAAATGCAGATGACAGGCTTTAACTGACACCATTGGCACCCTGACTGAGCTATTGAAACAGGTTATGCCAGTTGTTCAGTAACACAGAGCAAATTGTAGGCAAAGTAAAAGGCATATACTTGTATCTTAAAATAACCATTGTATATACCTCCAAAGATGCCTAGTTACCATTTGTTGATGGGAGACAGGGTGTGTGAGAAAAATGCCAAGAGGGCTACAATGCAGGGACAGTGATGCTGTGTGCTCACGTACTGGTAGGCAAGTGCAGGAAGCTGAAAACTCAGAAGGCACAGACACAAGAGGCTTGCACTCGGAGGACCATGTTGTTAGGAGGTAAACACAACTGCAGTGTAAAATGTAAAAGAACAATGGTATATGATGCTTAAAAGACAAATTTATTGAAGCCAAAACGTGCCCATGTAGAATCAGTGGCTTTGAAAATCCCGGTACTTCGTGTCCAAGGCATGATGCTTCATCAGGGGGAGGAACAACATATTCATTGTCGAGGTTAAATACATCAAGTCAGCAAATACATGATTAGGACAGCCAATCATCAACCACACAATCATAGCCATGGATAGTGACTCAAATATGTTGGCTTTTAGCACTTAAATAATAGTAATACCAAAAATTACAGTACCAAAAAAATACCCATGGTGAACGATTAAAAACAGCTAAATGACAATGCCAGGCTTTTCTCAAAAGCAACTGATATGTCAGAAAAAAAAAGGGTTTATATAAAAAGAAAAAGGGGGGGAGGGTACTGGCCCATCTTCCCCAAGGGGGGGAGACTTCACCAAAAAGCTTCTGCAAAATGAAGTCTGATGGATGTACACTGTAATGTCACTCATTTCACTTGATTTAATGATGCCATTGATTTAGTTCATATAGTTGATATGGTGCATCAATAGATGGTTGTTAATATGTGTCCTATTCTTTTGATTACAGATTCCATGGAGTGAAGAATTTCTTCATGCCTCTGATAGCTCAACACTTTAACAATTTATGTCCCCTAATGTAGCCTCTATTCTTTTATTCTACTTTTCTTTCCCTCATTTCCTGCCCTTACTTTCCTTAACCTCATTCCCTCAGGTTTTTCCTCACATTGTCTCTTCTTGGGTAGGTACTGTTTCCCCTACAGTAGCCATGCACACTAGAATAGAACTGAGGTTGAAGACTGCAAAGCATACAAAGTAGGGAAATGAAAAACAGGGCCTTGGGTCTCAGGAGTATTGGCAAATTAGTGGTGGGGTCTTCCTTGGGGTTGTCAAATCTAACCCTCTAACCCTGCAGGCCCTGTATGTAGAAAAAAGATCATATCTGACCTTGTGTGCTCTGGGAAGAGGGTGGGCATTAAGACATCCCAGTGCCCAGTTTAAATAAAGGAGTCCACTGTCTGATACAACTAATGGCAGTGGTCAGGGGAGAAGAAAACAAACCCACACATGCAGTTCATTCAAAAGGGGTTGGGCTATGCACTAACACAGAGCCTCATCCCTGCTGAACAAATACAGTATAACATCACACGCACACATGGAAACAGCCCTACCACATCAGTTATCTTCAGAACACAGTTTTTTCTAACTGTGCATGTCCAAAACTGGAACTGTTTTTCTTAAATATTAAAAAAAAACTTTAGTTGTGAAGCTAAAAACCAAAAAAACACACACCTTGGGCTAAAGTCTATCAAACCTGCAAGTCTCAGGTTTCTATTCCTCCTAATGTTTTACTTATAGGGGAGCAAAAAAAGGTCTTATTTATATAATTTAGTTTGTTTCTCTCCCCCTTCCCCCATAACTTTGCTCTTGATGAACTAACTGCCAAGAAATTGTTAGGATCTAGAGATCCTGGCACCATCTCTGAGTTTTCCAAATTTCAAGTAAATCAGCTGAACGGGGGCAAAATTATAAGGGTGCAAACACTGGGGTTCAACACTGAAGTGCTTACTCAGTCCTAATATATGCCCTCAGAGTTCTGTGCTTCTGTACACAGAAGTACTGTTGCAGATTTAGTATCATTGATAATGTAGCAACTGTGCTTCTTCAGCCAGAGATCAGCGTCTTATACCTGTGAGTGCAGAAGCACAGACCTTTCAAGTGTGTGTATGTCTTACAGCATATATGAGTACCTGAGTCAACAGAAGCACTGGCTCCATAGGGGCCTGCACTTCTGCAGACAAAAGAACTCTTGCAATTTGGATAATGTGGATGTGTATTTGACTGCAGGAGCCTGTGCTTCTGTACACAGGAGCAATGTTGTGATCTGAGTATCGTGGATTTCTTTTTGAAGCAAGTGAGTGGGTATGTCTTGCAGTGAGCATGCCGCAGTTACAAATACTAGAAGGCAGCACATCAATGCTACTGCATTTGTGTTACCTGGAAACAGTAGTATGTTGTCTGTCTGGTTGCTTGTGTAGTCTTGTACTTTTACTGCTTGGGGTTTGGGGGTGGGGAGTTAGGGTATGCCACCACTGCAGCAACACCTGGACAGCAAACCCCCTATAGTGAAACCCGCACCACGCCTAAATTGGCAGCGATTGGGGTTTTGCTTTGAGACACTTTAGGGGGATGGGGGGTAAATATCTAACTCCACTGTCTGTGCAACATGGAGTTAGCTATATATAGTAGTGGGGTGTGGGAGGCACAGCCCCCGCATGGGGGGTGTCACAGGCTGTGGGAATAATGGACCAAGGAGGCAGTAAATGTTGAAGTAAATCCAAATAAAACTTATTTATTTTCGAAAAGAGTGAACTCAAAGCGACAAAATAACAGAAGCAAATAACAAAAAAAAATAACAGCTTTAAGAACTAGCAGACACTAGTTCCATTGGAGGCTTACAAACAGCACTTCCAGGTCTGACTTCTCAGAACCAACTGACTGACTTGAGTTGGGAGCACAGCATTTTTTATACAATTCATAAGTCATGTGCTTGCACAACTCCTCCCCTTAAGTCTCTTCTGGTTCAAACAATCTTTAAATACAGCATGTTTATTTTATTTACAACATTACAATCTTTCCATTAATGTATAAAAGCTTTTTCTAGAGTTGTGTAACAATAAACAGTTCCTTTTAATGATTTTAGAGCTTAAGCAGCAAAAACAGGTACCGCCCCTTTAAGTCAGCCCATAAAACTAGCTACAGAAAGGCCAGCCAGTCCCTAAGGAGCTTGTTGAATGCATAGGGAGGCAGAGGAACACCACAGTACACCAGCTTCTCCCTACAAACTTCCACGTTTCTTCAATGCTGTCCCTATGAAGGTTATAGCTCCTAAATTTCAATTTTCAGGTATGCAGGGGCGATTTTAACCCAATTTACATTCAAACTGCTTGTTTTAATGTGAAGGTTTTGCCTACAAATTCAAAAGAAAAGCAGTGATTTTCTCAAGCGCTCCAAGGAGAAACAACTCCAAGGGAATATATGAATTAAATGCATTGCCTATATTCCACTTTTAACATTGGCATACAATTAAAAAGGGGACTGTAAAGGGTTTAAAGCATAGACTCTTTAACAGGGTTTTATGTCTTTCTACAACTAGCACCAAAGAAAGGAAGGGGAAAACAAAATAGGGATACTGCTTACAAGTACCAATATAAAATACTGAAGCCCAGTTCTATAAGTATAGGGGAAAGACAAAAAATGTTTTCTGCAGAAACTAATCTAAAACAAAAAGGGCTTTAATTCTCAATGTGGTAAAATATTATTTTAATCCTAATGTTAGTAGCTTACTGCTATGTTTCCTTTATTACGGAGATGATAATGAAATCTCAATGTACAGAAGGGAAAGATTCACAGTAACAGACAGGGGACAAACATACAGTTATAACAAAATGGGTGACCAGCCAAACGAACACACATTTAATTCACTAAAGACATGGACACATAAACAGATGTACATCGGAGGATCATTATCATTCCTATAAGGGAACTCATGAAACAAATAAATGGGGGGGGTTCTTACTCTTCCACAGGGGGCACGGGGGTGCAGCACCCCCAGCATTGTCCATCGTGATGTTGCTGGTTAGTTCAGGGTCACGGTCGGGGGTGTAAACAGGTTCATGGCGCAGAAGTGGACGTTGCAGTTGGGTTTGTCACGCCAGCATTATGGATCCGGGAGTTAGGGTTGGAAACCCTAGCACCACATGTTCCTACTTTTGTGGCACCAAGTTGAACCCTAACTGGTGCATTAATGTAGGTTTTTTGCAAATAATTTCCTTTCTGTTTGAGATAGTCTTGGTATGTAGTTCAATGCCTCTTGAAGAGATCTACAATCTTCTACTGGCAGTGGTGGATACAGTAGGAGATTGTAGATCTCTTTAAGAGGCAGTGGACTACTCACAGAATTGGACATGTAAAAATAAATTGCAACTAAATAAAAGCAAATGCACAGTAATGCACATGGGGAAAAAAAACCTTGGTTGGTCATATACTTTAGAGAATTACTCCTTGGAAACCACAATAGAGGAGAGGGACTTAGGGGTAACAATAAAAAATGATTTAACCTTCAATACACATTGTGAAAAGGTTGTAACAAAAGGTAACAGTACATTAACCTGCATTCTTAGACATATAGGGAGTAGAAGTCGAGAGGTATTGTTGCCACTACATGGATCACTGGTGAGGTCACAGATGGAGTACTGTTCCCAGGTATGGGTCCCATATAGAAACAAGATATAGGTAGGTTGTAGGGAGTGCAGAGAAGGGCAACAAGATCTATTGAAGGTATGAAGCATTTACAGTAACTTATGAAGACAGACTGGATGCTCTTGACCTGTATTCTCTTAGATATAGGAGATTAAGAGGGGACATGTGTTTGCTTTATCAGGCTTTCACAGACCAGATATTGTGGGATGGCCTGGGGCTGGACTTGAAAGTACAGCCCTATGATACTAGAGCACATACATTACAATTAAAATCAGGCAGATGGAATTTAATCTAAAGAAAGAACTGGTATACTCAGTGAGTGGTCCCTATTTGGAATTCACTGCCACTGACAATAGTAGGTAGTCAAACTATGACAGCCTTTAAAACTGAATTGGACAAACATTATACAACTAAGGGAAGGATACTATAGATCTATGTACATGGCAAGCATAATGGACAAAAGTCTAATAAGCTTTGTATTACCTATGAAACCTATGAATAGTGGAATCATATCCTCCTTTATACAGGTGTCTTTGGGACCTGCATGAACAGATGCAGATATGCAGGGCCCTCTGGGGCCTGTGCCAAGGGAAGACTCTGTTGACCTACGGAAGTGCAGCAATGGATGTCAAGAATTCAAGGGGCTGCCTGGTGAACTGCGGACACAGATGCACAGGGCAGAGAATCCATTTGTTAGCTGAAGCACTGGGCCCTCTTGCACCCACAGGGCAGAGATGCAGGGCCTTATGCCAAGAAAAGAGTTCTCTTCACTATATGGAACTTGAGCCTGTGTGGGAAACCCTGCACCCTGCCTTCTCAGGTTATGGGGTAGTGTCACATGACATGCTGTACCCACAGCCTTGGCCATCCAGCTGGGTTACTGAGCTCACCCCTGAACTTAGCTGACCAGCATGGAATCACACAGCACCACCCACTGAGGTAAAGGCTGGTACTACACACAACATTTCTTAATCATTTTTTTTTTTAACTTTTGACCCCAAATTTTCAAGATAGTCATTTTATAGCTCACCCTTACAAACATGACATGTGGCATTTATAGCAGACTGGCCGAAATTTCATTTGCCACCTTATGTGTGGAAACATGGCTCATCCAGGATTTGAAAAATGGCACTTGTCACATTTATGAGGTGGTGTGAAAAAAATGGCTGTGTTGAAAGTTTGGAGTCAAAATACTGAAAATTAGCGAAGTTATGAGTGAACATTAAAATATTTCAATGTTCCCTCAAAACTTTGTCATTTTATCATATTTTTACACCAAATTTTCAACACAGTCTTCTTATGACCGCACCTCATAAACCCAGAGGCCCAGATATTCAAAAGGGTTGCGTATGGCACCACTGATGTGCCCCAGCATGATATTCAAACAGGAATTGTGCTACTTAAATCCGATGCGCAGTGCATCAATAATATATGTGGTAGGTGAGGGCGTGCCCATGTATTACTCGCACATCCCATATTCAGCCCGGAATGTGCTGGAGTCCATGCATATCAACCTACCTGCAATGCAAAAGTTGATCCAAAAAAGGAACAGCTGGCCACCCATAGGTGAGCTACCCGTATGCAAGGTACAACCACGGCAGCTGCCACCTGTGGGTAGCCACCCAACTCGCTCACCTCCATGGTGGTGCCCCCATCCTGATCACAGGCATTTGTATAAAAAAATATAATCCAATATCCCTGATGGTCCAGTGGACCACTATCTGCCCGATCGCGGGCTTCTGTATTAATAAAAAGAATCCAATATCCCTGGTGGTCCAGTGGACCACTGTCTGCCCGATCGCAGGCTTCAGTATTAATAAAAAGAATACAATATCTCTGGTGGTCCAGTGGACTGCTGTCTGCCTGATCGCAGGCTTCTGTACTAATAAACAGAATCCTATATCCCTGGTGGTCCAGTGGACCGCTCTCAGCCCACTCGCGGGCATTTGTATAAAAAAATATAGAGGATAGAGCGGTCCTCTCAGCCTGATTGCGGGCATTTGTATCAAAAATGATAATCCAATATCTCTGGTGGTCCAGTGGTCCGCTGTCAGCCCGATCGTGGGCATTTGTATAAATAAGGTATGTCCACTATCCTGGTGGTCCAGCGGACCCCTCCCCCACCACCAGCTCTATGTAGGGCTCTATTTTATATTTACTGAACCCCATGATTGGGCTGTGGGGCTGTTGCTGCGCTGTGCAGGGCGTCGGTCCCCAACAGCTGCTGTAGCAGGAGCCACCAGGCGCAAGTCACTGGGGATCAGTGCACACCTGCATGCAAATGGGGCCATAATGACATGCAAATGGCCCCATTTGTGCCTTGCATACAATATGGCCCCATTTGCATGTGCACTTTTGAATATCATGGTTTCTGCACATGGCACAATGGAATTTGAGCTAGCGCATCCCCCTGCTCCACTCTGGCCACTTTCACTGGCGCGGTGCAACTGCGCCATGCACACCTACTACCAGGTGGCGAGGGTGCAATATTCAAAGATGCTGTGCCATGGTGCAGCTCCATTAGACTATCGCCAGTCAAGCCCTCGCAGCGTAGCTGCTTACAGGCCAGCTTGCCCCACAGCCTGGCGCAGTTTGAATATCTGGGCCATTAGGTAATATTTTCAAATCCCGCATGAAATGTGGTTTTGCAGAGTGAGCGCAAAATCTCTTTTTGGGATGGATTTGTAAACTTACCTGCCTTGTTCATCATGAGGTGGGGACCCAGAAAGGTCATGTTGAAAGTTTGGTGGAAGGTTATGGGTGAATATTAAAATATTTCAACGTTCTCTCATAACTTTGTCATTTTAATATATTTTTACACCAAATGGTCAACATAACCTTCTTATATC
This sequence comes from Neoceratodus forsteri, assembly GCA_016271365.2. Lineage (NCBI taxonomy): Eukaryota > Metazoa > Chordata > Ceratodontiformes > Ceratodontidae > Neoceratodus > Neoceratodus forsteri. Next base: position 1,238,595,549 of record CM028130.1, read on the forward strand.
CCCCTCCTCATGAATCCAATAGGTGAGAATGTTCAAATCCCACCAAAAGGGAATTTTGCACAGTGACTGCAAAAATCACCTTTCAGAACAGATTTGAAAGGTTTGGCATACCTTGTTCATGAGGTGGGGTCCCAAAAAGGTCATGTTGAAAATTTGGTGCACTAATATTTTAATAAAACAATGAAGTTATGATTAGAAGTTCAAAACCCATTGAAATATATTAAGCCAGACTGACTTTATTTTCTCATATTGCAGTTGCTGGTTCCAGCAGCAAGATGTGTCTATAATCAGAGGGCAGATCTACGGTGTGGCACATGTTGACATGAAGGAGGGTGTGTTTGGGGGTGGTGGGTGCTGAGTGGCGCGTCACAGTGGAGAGGTGGGAGTGTTTGTGTGGAGGTTCAGATTGGTGAGGGACTTTCTTTTTTACAGTTCAATAAAAGAAAAGACATCAAGAGGCTGTTGTTTTCTGCAAGTTTATTTATTTATTGGATATGACACTGGGGATTAGGCCTCCAGTGTTGGCTTAGCTCTATGTCAACACTGGGGGGTGCACCCCAATGTCACCTCCTATTCATTGGGAGGGTGACCTGGAGAGGAAGGAGTTGGCAAGTGGTAGTGGGGTGGGCACCTGGCCCACTTATATATTATTATTTTTTATTTGTTTATGTATTGGGAAGGGGGACAGATGATCTGGAGGTGAGGGGTTAGAAAGTACCGGTACCACAGTGGGCACCCTGATCTGCTTAAGATATAACAGGTAGGTAGGTAGATAGATTGGTAGATAGATATATAGATAGATGGATAAACAGACAGACAGCCACACATACAGAAAGAAACTGGGACAGAGCATGAGCTCACCAAACCCCAGGCTCACTATTCCCATTTCAGCAGGCAGCACGACTCCAGCTGTCGCTGCACAACTCAAGAAAGTCTTGCTGTTCTCACAGGGAGAATTCTGATTAGTGACTCTGTTCACTAAGTTGGGCACCCAGGATTTCTGAGTGCTCACAGACCTTATTTCCAGCTATATTTTAAAACAACTAACACCAGAATCTAGTTAAACGGGTTCTGTTTAGCTTGGTTTCGGTGTTCGTCTTTTAGAAAATACATAATTTTTTATGTTTTTCAAGTTTGATTTAGTTAAAAAAAAAGATGGCGGCCATCATAGTCAATATTTTTCTCATGATTGATAGACCATGAGCAAAGAAACCTCACGGTTGATGTTTTTCATCGTTTGTATCAGAGAGTTATCCAAAAACCCTACCAGAGTTGCTAAGAAAAAACTTAAAATCCTTACAACTCTGGAACTGTTTAAAAGTTTTTCATGAAACCTTTGAAAAGTAAAACCTCAGCACAGCTTGCTACTACCCCAAAAATTCTGTACCATCTAGATGGTACCTGAGAGCAAAAACACGTATGTTAAGTTTAGGAACAAAATGGCAAGTCAATAAACATCAACGTTCTGTGTCCCAGAAACTGCACAAGATGCCATCACAAAACTTTTCACATCTTGAGATCCTGCCAGCCAGACCATGCATGCAAAATTTTGGGCTATTTTGTCAAACACCACAAAGTTATTAAGGTGCAAAAACTGGGATTCAACATTAAACACCTTACTCAAACCTAAATATACTGGCAATAATGTGCCCACCCTTTCAATCCCTATAAAAGTTGGGTAATGTGCATCTCTATCCTCTTCCCCATTAATATGTTGGGCAATAGCCAGCTATTTTGTTCATTTGTTGGGCTTTTAGTACCAACACTGTAGCCAGTGACCTTTATGTGTTTTGCTATGGATTTGCGGGGTAACACTCCAGCAAGTGCATGGTTCCGTGTGAGACTTGTGGCAAAAGAGCAGTTATACAGCAGCTTATAAAGAATGCAGATGAGAGAGGAAGTAGTGAAGCTACTGCTCAGAGAGAGGTTCCTTTTTATTTATACACTTCCTTAGTCATGAACACTGAAGATTTAGCCAATTTTTTAACACCGCATGTGAATGTTGCACAAGGGGCTACAGGCAATGCAGCACGTGTACCAAGAGAACCGCTGACTATTGAAAAGGCATTTCAATCTTAAGAAAGACTTGTGCTGAAAGTGCGGAGGATCTTTTGGCAACAAAAGACCATGCAAGTCTATCTTGTAGTCAGCAGAGTACTAAGTGGTTTAAGACTTTTAAAAAGTCTTGCTTTTGGAAAAGAGAGGTCACTGTTTATGAAGAAATGGATGGGCAAGTTTCATAAGTGATACCTTAGGTTAATTTGATGCATCTTACATGATTCTAAACACCAGCAAGATGAGCTAACTGTAGAATTGCAGAAAAAGGATGCAGAATTAAAACAGTTCACTAGCTGTCCAGATTTTGGTTATTATAAAAAGTGATAGAAGTTGCTATTGAAAAATATGATATTTTGACCGAGGCTAGAACACAAAAAAAAGTTTTTGTGAGACAAGCAAGACAATCTGAACAACAATGTTTTTGACTGGGTAAAGCAGCCAAAATCGATTTAAAAAAAAGAGTGATTTAAATTAGGCGAGTGAAAGTGGTGAAGGTAGTTCTGTGGACTCGGTCAATCAGCAGCTTTTTTTAGAAGAAGAAATATACTTCTCCCCTTTGACCACCCCTACCCCCAGGAGAAGCCTTTGAGGTGTACAGTCAAAAAGAGGAGGATGCAGAGGGGCAGGAGCTGGTCAAGGAGGAAGAGGATACAATCAGAACTGGGGGGGATTCAAACAAGTGTGCTTCAAGCAAGATCAGTATTGATGTATTGATGGCTATTGATTGATATGCAGCCTGCATCAAGTGTATCTAATATTGATGTGAGCATAACTGATGTGATAGTTGAATCTGATAATGTCATTAATACAGTATGTCAGATGTTTTATTGACAGAGGTGGAAAGAATAGCACCTAACAAAGGTCAGAGCTTTGTTCCCTCTTCAAGAATTCATAAATCTGAGACCTATTTAGACCTAAATAGATTTGTGAGACTCCTCAATTTAAGATTATTTTCATGTAGGAGGTGGACAGTCCCAGCAAGTGGGGGACAATTCTTCATCTTTATCTGAATTATCACAGTCCCAGTACTCATATAGGACTGAGTCATCTCCATTTAAATTGCAACAGTCCTATGATTTGTCTAGGACTGAGACAGACTATTCTAAGCCTTGGAAATGCTCCACATTTATACCCCCCAATGAATTCTACTGTCCTCACTTTCTTTACAGTCTGTGAAATTGATTTAGAATGTTATTATGAAAATTGGGATGTAAGATATTTTTTTTCTATTATTTATTTATGGTGCTTTTTCCCTGTGTTTCCCATCCACTTGTCCTCACGTCCTTGGTGTGAGTGCACATGTGTGGAGGCACGCGCACAACATGCACTGCAGGATGCCCCACCCTACCGGTCATCTGACACCCACCTACGCTGCCACCAGGCCTCCACCCAATGAAAGCAGGACTACTGGAGGGTGACCCCTCCCAGGAGAGGACAGCCACAACTCGATCCTGCTCCCACCTCCCACCTGTGCTGGCACCCCGACTACCTGAGGTTATTCCTGAACCCGGGTCACCAGTGTGACTCGAGGTGTGTCATCCAGTATCTAAACCCTCAGTGCCACTGGGCCAGCTGGGATGTACAATATTTTAATAACATGTCAAATGCTGAAAGAGAGGCAATTAAGGGCTTAGCGAATAATCAGGATTTAACCATTTAATCTGCAGACAAAAGAGGAAGTATTGTAGAAATTAATTTGAGGGATTATATATGTGGAGAGGCAACTCTCTGCAGCAATTTATGAGAGGCTTAGTTATGATCCAACCATGGAATTTAAGAGACAAATTGATATTTTGATTACAAATGCATTTCATAATTCTTGGATTGATGAAAAAGTGAAGGATTTTTTACAAGTGGCACATCCCCTGTGCCCTATAATATATGTTCTCCCAAAAGTCCATAAGTCATTAGTGAATCCCTCAAGAAGACCCATCATTTTGAACAGGGTTCACTTACTGAGCCCCTCTCACAGTACATTGACTGCCACATAAAGCCTTCAGTTATGAATCTTAGGTCATATTTAAAAGATACTAGGGATGTTTTGGTGTTGGTGGGTGAGATCCATGTCTAGGATGACAATTTACTAGTCACCCTTGATGAGGAATCTCTCTACACCAATATCCCTCAAGAATATGGTTTTGAAGCCTTGGATTATTTTTTGGCTAAAAGGGTTAATCAGAGGGATCCCCCTACAAAATTAATAGTTGATATGGCAAAAATGGTACTGGACAGTAATGTCTAGTTTCATGGCTTCATTCTATTTACAGAAAAGTGACACAGCCATGGGGGCAAGCTTTGCCCCCCAATTACGTAAATCTGGTGATGAACTACTGGAAGGAAAAAGTTATTTATGTTGAGAATAACCCATTTAGAAACAAAATTGATTTTTTTTGAGATGCTACATAGATGATTGTGTTGTGATGTGGCAGCGCACAGTTGGGGAGTTTGAAGAGTTTAATTTCTATTTGGAAACACGTAGACTGGGGTTCAGATTTACCATAAATTGGAGTCTGGAAAAAAATAATTTCTTAGACTAATGGGTAATAAAGACAAAAGCTGGAAGCCTGAACGCCACTCTCTATTGCAAGAGTACAGCTACAAATACATTATTAAGAGCCTCTCCCACTACCACCACTACACCATAACCAATATACTGAAGGGGCAATTCATGCATATCAAAAAAGAAATTGTACAGAAGTCAGTGAATATAACAGGGTGGCTGATGATTCAGAAATCTGTTTTAAGGAATGGAAATATGCTACTGATATAATTCAGAGGGCAAGAAGTGATGTGAATGATATATCTAGGGATCCCTTTTGACTGAGAGACCAAGATAGATGCTAAAGCTGTACGAAACATTATTTCAAAAATTGGGAGATTCTGAGAGCGGAACCAAAATTAATGGGTGTGGTGGTAGAATTTCCATGCATAACATATTGGAGAGCAAAGAATCTGAAAGATGTTTTGGTACATTGTATATACCCAGTGCTGAAAAAGACAAGTCCCCCCCCCCACCACCACCACCACTAAATCCTGGCTGCAAGAAATATAACCACTGCAAATACTGTGAAGTTCTTGAGAACACTTTATATTTTTAAATCCCATGGATGGAAGTGTATATAGAATTAAACAGCTGACCACTTGAGATACAACAAATGTAATCTATGTGACTGTCTGCAAATGTGGGATTTCTTATTTGGGGAGGACAAAGAGGAGATTAAAAGATCAAGTGGGAGAGCATATGAGGGCAATTTTGAATAGCAACGAAAGATCTGCAATTGCTCAGCAAATTAATAGGGAGGGGATAGAGATGCCCATGTCCCAACATTTATATGGATTGAATGGGTGTCCTTGGGCCCAAAGGAAGGGGGATGTTGAGAGGGTACTGGCCATGTGAGAAGCTTTTTGGATATACAAATTAAGTGCTTTAGAGTGGCCAGGAATTAATGATCCAACTGAGTTGGCCAAGTTGTTGTAGTGCTGTATATTTGATGTCAGATTTTATAGTCATGTGAGTTATTGTTCAGGAAATTTTTTTTGTATTGGCTTGTTCAGTGGTTTTAAGATCTAAATATATTTAAAGCAGCAGTTAAATGAAATTGGACAAAAAAATTTAACCTACCTTATTTCACTATAAAAGATTCACGGCATCTTCCAGTTTGATTTGGTGGTATAATTTTCTAATTCCACCAAAATATGAGTATTTTATAAATGTTTTAATTGAGTTTTTTCTCAAGAAAGAAAGATGGCCGCCACATTTTACATAGAAGTAACATTGTAGACCTGGCAAGAGTTAGGATCGAAAAAAAAATAATAATAAAAAATGTCCTATGGTGCACAGCACAGGAGGTACCCAGACAAGTACATTTGACAGGTATGCTAATATTTTTACTACAGTAATTGTAGCTAAAACTAGCTTTTTTGAAAAAACATGTCTTACTGCACTGCTGCTTTAAGAGGCTATTCATGCTGTAAATATGTTACCACTGAATTTAATAGTGGTCCGGATCTTTTATTAGATTAACCCACTTATATTTATACTGGGGCAGTTTTCAGAAGTAAGTTAAGCCCTTTGGATGTATAATTGTGGGTGTTATCAATTTCCAATGAGGCCAATTTTAAATTAAATGAAAACAGATTGAGCAGTATACCTAATCATTTGATTCTGGTTATGTACTGAGCCACATGATTTCTTCGAAGTGGGTAAACTTGTGCTAATCTGTGTTTTCATTTTATGTCACATTTTGCATGTGTTAAATGATGTATTAGCTTGCTCCCCCTAATTATGAGTGACTATAAACATTGGTCCTAAATGGGGAGCAAGCTACCTTGACAAAGCACCCATGAAGTGGGTGTGAAATGTTGGTTATTAGTGGGTACTCCTTCTGGCAGATGACGCCCACATGCTGTTCCTGTTTTAATGTGGTTTGAATAAAAGTTTTTCACTTATGCACTGAGCTGCAGTGTGACGTTTCATTTGTGCACCAAGTGCTAAGTCCTACCTAGTGTTTCTATACTGGCAGTAGCATGCCATATATACATTTACGCTTTACACATATATATATATATATATATATATATATATATGTGTGTATATATATATATATATATATAAAGTGGCATGGTTGTGCGCCACTATAGTTAGGTTGAGCACCTCATTTAAGGTTAAATCTGAAATTTGGCAGCTTAATAACTTTGCCACTGTATGACAGATTTGCCTGAAATTTGGTATGCACAGTTTGGTACCATAGATCTCTGGACCTTGCAAGTTCCGTTATGGTCGGATGTACGGTTGCGGAGCTACAGAGCACCAAAACACGCACAAATTATGCATTTTTGTGCATTCTTTGCTCGCGCCTACAGCCCAAACGGTTTGTGCGACTGGTCTGAAACCTTCAGGGAGCATGCAGCAGGGTCCCCAATGTGCCTTCAATGATTTCATGAACAAATATTAAACAGTTCAAAAGTTATGAAAAAAAAACAAGTTTCTCATTATAGTCAACGGAAAAAGTTAAAATATGCAAAAGTGTCGCAAATGCACTTTTTACATTTGCAAATGACCCTTGTAGTGTCACAAATCAGCCATCTTGTTTTCAGTTGGTAGTCACAGAAATGCTTGGCATTTAAATTTGGGACCCTCTAGGGACACAATTCTTGTTGTGTTCACCTAGTCGAGCCCTGAAGATGCTAGCCATGTCTTTTTTTGGGGGGTAAAACACCCCAGAAATATATTTTAAATTTTGTAAAAGTAGTGTTACAAATGCTCTTCGCATATGTGACACTTTCATGATTTCATTGGGAAAGTGTCATGATTTCTTGAAAGTACTACTGTAACTATACAAAACAATAGGGAATCTTTGCCACCCTGCTGCAAAAGAACGGTTTGGTCTTTTGGGCTGAAATGTGGAGGGAAGAAAGCCAAGATCCCACAGATGTGCCTTTCGGTGGTTTGGTAACAAAATATTAGAGGGCTGCATAGTTACGGCACTCTGAAGTTGACAATGTTTCCCATAGGATAACATTACGGCACCCGTCGCGCCTTTGGGGGCCCGTATCTCGAAAACGGTTTGAGATATGGCCTTTTTGTCAGAAGAATGCTTAGTCCCCTGCTAGGGGACTATGTGCAAAACTAGCCTGGAAAGTCATAAATAATATGAGATTTTAAATTGTTTTCTACGACATACGGTTCCTGAGATATAAGGAATTTAGTATTCCAAGTGCTCATTTTCTGCTCCGAGGGCCATTATTATGCATACATTCTTTGTATTCACTGTGCTTCAGAATGCACCTTTTTGGGAAAGAAAGGGTGTGCATTTGTGTTAGTGTTACCGTTAGTATTTCTGCTTGTGTTTATGTTAACATTTGATTTAGCTTCAGTTTACGTCACTGTGTGCATTACTCTTTGTGTTCGTTTGCACTTGCATTTTGCGTTACTGTTACTGTTTGTGTTTCCATTACTGTTTTGTTTCATGTGCATTACCATTTGCGTTTGCGTATGTGCTTGCATTTGCATTTCCATTTGCGTTACTGATTCCTTTGGCGTCATCGTTGGTGTTACCGTAATCGTTCGTGTTTCCAATTGCATTACTATTACTATTTGTGTGTTCGTTACCATTTGCATTTCCATTGGCCTTAGCATTTGCATTATTGGTAGCGTTTCTGCTGTTGAGAGCGTAACTGCTTACTTTTGCGTCGCCGCTGCCGTTACCGTTTGCGTTTCTGTTTGCGTTTCTGTTACCGTTTGCATTTTCGTTACTGTTTTGGTTACCATTTGCATTTCTGTTGCCATTAGTGTTTGCATAACCGTTTGTGTTACCATTTCTGTTTTCATTTATGTTTGTGCTTGCGTTTCTCTTACCGTTTGCATTATCGTTTCCATTTGCATCACCGTGTGCGTTACCGTTTGTGCTTACATTTGCATTACCGTTAGCATTACTATTTTCTTTTACCTCACTGTTGCCATCACTGTTTGCATTAACCTTACCGTTTGTGTTTTTGCATTTGCGCAGCGCAGTGCAAAACATTATGTTTTTGGTATGTTTCTACACTGTCTTCTGTGATGCATAGTACAGCCAGTGTGTGGTTGATTGATCTGAAACTTACCATGTAGAAAGACCTGTGTTAAAGGAACATGTCAGTTTTTGTTTGGTGAAAAAATGTTGTTCTGTTCCAGAGTTACTGCCATTTGAAGTTGGCCTCCTCACAGTTACAGATTTTTTTGGCCACCTGGCCCACCATTTTAGTGCATTTTCTGCTGCAATTTCTGCCATTTTGTGGTGGTAGGCTTTTTAAAAGTGCAGAAATGTAAAACTGAATTTCTCTGGAACAGTTTGGTCTTTTCACATGAAATTTGGAGGATGCTGAGTGGATGTCCAGGGATGTGAATAATGCTGTTTACATGTTGGAAAAATTATTTGCTGCAGAGATACTGCGTGACGCAGTTAACGTTTTGTGCATAGCATTCTGCATGGTGCTACTGGCTTGAAATTTATAGCGTGGGTAGCCCTAGTGGTATGGAGGTGCCTTGCAGTGGTTTGGTGTGTAAAACATTAACAGGTGCGTAATTATGCCACTCTGACTAATGAAAATTTGGTTCATTACACTTCAATAACTTCTGAACCGTGTGTCCGATTTGCCTGGCATTTGGAAAGTACAAAGATTTGTAATACATCTTTGACTGTGACAATTTTTGGGTCATTGGCTCTTACAGTTGCTGAATTGAGCATGTTACGTTGTTAGCTAATGGTGCTGTGAGACCGTTGAATGGATGTAGACACAATTGTGGACACACGGTGTGCTATGGTACGTGTCTTCTTTTAACAATTTTTGGTTCCATTGGATATATGGTTCTTGTGTAGCGAAGTGGCAAAAATGTTATTTGTGGCACTCCTGTGTGGTTTCATAGCGCAACCATTGTGTGGTTGATTGATCTGAAACTTGCCACATAGAAAGACCTGCGTTCGAGGAACATGCCAGTTTTTGTTTGGTTAAAACATGTTGTTCCGTTCCAGAGCTATTGCCATTTGAAGTTGGCACCCCTCACAGTTAAAGATTTTTCAGCCGCCAGGTCCACCATTTTAGCGCATTTTCGGCTGCGATTTCCACAAAGGATTTATAATACATCTTTGACTGTAACAATTTTCAGGTCACTGAATTGTGCATGTTATGTTGTTGTTTGTGGCACTGTGTGACCGTTGAATGGATGTACACACAATTCTGGACACACAGTGTGCCATGGTACATGTCTTCATTTACCAATTTTCATTTCAGTTGGGCCCACGCTCCCACCACCACATTCCACTAGATTACGGCGCTAATGTGAAGGCACTCAGATATTTTCAGTGTCTCATTCCTTCATCAATACTAAGACAGCTGGCGCTGGAAGTGGTGAGTGGTGTCATGCCAGTCACGGCTGGGGAAGGGTGGGGGTGCTGGGTGGGCTGGCACAGCTGGGTGGGGGTGGGAGGACCACTAGACTACCAAGAATGTGAAATAATTATTTATTTTATTATAATGGAGGGGCACTAGACTACCACGGATATCTACAGTCACAGTAGATATTATTTCATACAAATGGGGGGGCCACTAGACTACCAGGGATATTAACAGTTATTATTTTTTTATACAACTCGGGGGGGCAGTAGACTACCAGGGATTGAAAAAAAACACATGGGGGGCACTAGACTACCAGGACATTAGACATCATAACATTATTTACTATGATTGCGGGGGGGCCACTAGACTACCAGGGATATGTCATACACTATTATAATTATTCAGATGGGGCAGAACGAAGCCCTCTGAGCAAAACCCAGCCTCATTTATGTTTATAGGGCACCTCTGGGCTGTGAAAAGTGATTTTAAAATCTGGCAATCTCTTCCCTTGCTCTTTGTTTGCGAGCAAGCAAATTCTTTGATTGTGACCCTGCAAATTCTTTGATCGAGAGAGTCTTTGATTGCAATCATGCATCGTGAGGGTAGGACAAGATGGCCAGATTAAAAAATCAATTTTCTCTGCCCAAAGATGCCCTAGGAAGTCAAATGAAGGTGGATTTTGCTCAGGGGACTTCGTTCTGTCGAACCATGGTGGTGGTTTGCCGCAATTCTTTCAACTTTTTAAATTACAAATGTTTTTATTCTTTGTTCGTGAGCCTGCAAATTCCTTGATTGTGGGATTCTTCAATCGCAAAATAGGGACAAGATGGCCAGATTTTTCATAATGGAATAGATGGGGAAATGTTACTACTCTTTGACATTGAATATCTCGGAAACTGTTTGGTCTTTTTACTTGAGATTTGGAGGGAAGAAAGGCAACATCCCACAGATGTGCCTTTTGGTGGTTTGGTGAAAAAATATTACAGGGCGGCAAAGTGATGGCACTCCGGAGTTGATGCTTTTTCCCATAGGATAACATTATGGCGTCCGTTGCGCCTTTCAGGGCCCGTATCTCAGAAACGGTGAGAGATATGGACTTTTCATCACAAAAATGCTTAGCCCCCCCCAAACAGGAGCTAAGAACAAAACTAGCTAGGAAAGTCATAATTCATACAAAATATTAATTTTTTTCTACATCGTACGGTTCCTGAGATATAAGCAATTTAGTATCCCAAGTCCTAATTTTGTGTTCTGAGGTCCATTATCATGCATACATTCTTTGTTTTCACTGTGTTTTTCAATGCAGTTTTTGGGGAAAAGAAGGGTGCGCCCTTTCGTTACTGTGCCAGTTAGCATTTTCAGTTGCACTTCCATTACCGTTCGCGTCACCGTTCCTGTCTACACCACCGTGTGTGTTACAGTTTGCGTTTTCGTTTGCACTTGTGTTTCTGTTTCATTTGGCATTATTGCTGCTGTTACTGTTACCATTTGCATTTGCAATTGCTGTATCATGCCTGTACGTGTTACGATTTGTGTTTCTGTATGTGCTTGCATTTGTGTTTGTGTTTCTTTTGGCTTTATTATTGGTGTTACCATTACCATTACCATTTGTGTTTACAATTGCGGTACCATGACCATGCGTGTAACGGTTTGTGTTTCTGTACGTGCTTGCATTTGTATTTCTCTTTCCTTTGGCGTTATTGTTGCTGTTACCGTTACCATTTGCATTTACAATTGCGGTACCATGTCCGTGCGCGATACGGTTTGCGTTTCCGTATGCGCTTGCATTTCCGTTTCTGTCTCCTTTGGCGTTATTGTTGCTGTTACCATTAGCATTTGCATTTCCAGTTGTGGTACCATGAATGTGCACATTATCAGTTGCGTTCTGTACGCACTTCCGTTTTCATCTCTGTTTATGTCATTGTTCGCTTTGGCGTCACTTTGAGCTTGCATTTCTATTTCTGTTTGTGTTACCATTTACATTTGTGTCATCATGTGCATAACCGTTTGTGCTTGCATTTGCATTGCACTTACTGTTACTATGTCACGCAAAATCATGCGGACCCCGTGCTCCCACCAACTTGCGCAACTTTCTACTTTTCTATTCTTTCTTAAAAAGCAAGGAAATTCTGTGCAAAAAAAACTTAATTAATGCATCAATTAGGGTTCTTCTACAGCAATAAAGTGAGGGATTTGATTTTAGGTTCCACCCTTGCACCCACCACACCCCCCACCAACAGGCATCGGGTGTGCGTTGGAATCATTAGCTAACTCTTACCCCATCCCGTAGCAAACAAGCTGAGGTGGTGCAGTGTAGGAGAATGGGGTGAGGTTGAGCCATACACAATGCACACCCTAATACTGTTAGTTGGGGCAGGCTGATGGATGGAGTGCAAGTGCTGGGAACCCTAAATCAATTCCTCACTTTGTCACTGTAGAAGAACCCTAACTAATGCATTAACAAAGTTTTTGCATAGAAATATATATATATATATATATATATATATATATATATATTTATGCAACGAGGGGTCAGGATAAAAACTGTAGAATAAAACCATTTATCTTCGCTACTATGGTAATAAATTTATTTATCCACATAGTAACTACATCATCGCCCATTTATCCACACAGTAACTACATCAGTAGCTCATTTATCTACACAGTTCTCTTCAGAATTCATTTAGAATGTTCGGCCTCAGAAGCAGTACTAACCATATTTAAATGTCAATAACTTAAAAACGAAAAAAGATAACATGGTACTGTGAGCACGAAAATTGTTCAGCACAAAATTATCTACAAAATGAATAATGTTTCATTTATATAAACTCTGTATATGGTTAGCAAGAAAACAGAAGAAAATGTAATTTTTTGTTCACTTTTTTGACAAACAAATATAAATAACTTTAAAACAAAAAATGATAGCATGGTACTGTAAGCACGAAAAATGTTCAGCTCAAAAATATCTACAAAATGAGTGGTGTTTCATTTATAGATACCATTTTTTTTTATAATTAGCAAAAAACAGCATAAAATTCAATTTTATTTTCCTTTTTGACAAATTATTTACACCTACCAAAATCAAAATGTTCACACAACATCTAAACCTGTTGCATAAATGGAATATGCAGTGAGTTCAGTGTGTGATAATGTATTTATCTTGTACAGTTTCCAGTGACCTCGTAACTCTCACTGGTGCCTCGGCACTCTGGGAGGTTACTTGAGGTCACTGGAAACTGTACAAGATAAATGCATTATCACACACTGACTCGCATATCATATATATATATATATATATATATATATATATATATATATATACATATACATATACACACACATACACACACACATATACACACACACACATTTATGCAATAGGGTGGACATATATTCAGTGTGATAAATGCATTTATCTGAGTCACTGTATGTATAAATAAATGTATACATACAGTGACCATTTATACACACAGTTACTATGTCACAAATCTCTTTAGAATTAATTTAGAACGTTCGGCCTCAGAAGCAGTACTAACCATATTCAAATGGAAATAACTTTAAAATGAAAAAAAAGATAGCATGGTACTGTGAGCACGAAAATTGTTCAGCACAAAATTCTCTACAAAATGAGTGGTGTTTCACGTACAGATACCTTCTAGATTTTTTACAATTAGCAAAAAAGCAGAAGAAAATGTAATTTTTTGTTCACTTTTTTTGACAAATGTGAATAACTTTAAAACAAAAAAATGATAGCATGGTACAGTGAGCACGAAAATTGTTTGGCACAAAAATATCTACAAAATGGTGGTGTTTCATTATATAGGTACCTTTTAGTTTTTTTATAATTAGCTAAAAAAAGCACAAAATTCAATTTTCTTTTCCCTTTTTTGACAAACAAATGTGAATAACTTTAAAATGAAAAAGGTAGCATAGTACTGTGAGCATGACATTTGTTCAGCAAGAAGTATCCTACAATATGAGTGGTGTTTCATTTAATAGCAGCCACTATGCTAGGCAGACATACTCTAGGAAAGTTAACCAAAACTCCCAGAAATTATTATTTAAAATAAAGATAAACAGTCAAAAACAAATGTTCCTGCACTGATAGAAAGCATCCCTATTGCATAAATGAAATATGCAATGGTGAGCTGTCAGATAAATGATTTATCTACACTTGTGCTATTTGACCTCTGACACCTCACGGTGGCTTACGCCACTCATGAGGTTGCCCAAGGTCAAACAGCACTTGTGCAGATAAATCATTTATCTGACAGCTCACCATTGTATCCCATTATATATATATATATATATATATATATATATATATATATATATATATATATATATATATATATATATATATATATAGGGGTGCAGTGCACCCATAGTTAGGGTCAAGTAATGTTAAACCTGAAATTTTGCACTTTAATAACTTCGCAACCATTCAATGGATTTGCATGAAATTTTGTATGCACTTCTTGTGGAGTAGATCTCTTCATGTACCAAGTTTTGTGTCAGTCCGATTGGTGGATGTTGCACTGAGCATTGTGGAAAATGCTAATATTCACCTTTTTGGGCTGTTCTTTCCTCATCATGCTGCAGCCAAACCATTTGGAATTTTGGTCTGAAATTTTTTGGGTGGAAAGAACTTACCCCAAAGAACAAACCAACATTAGTTTTATGATAAAATATTAATCCACTCCAAAGTTATTACATTTTGAAATTTTGGGTTCTGAGCATTCTCAGTTCATTCTTTTGGATAGCTGCATGGAATGAAAAAGGATTTTGGTCTGACAAAAATGGATTTTGACAGCTCACAAAAAAGGATCCTTAGAATCCTTTTTCATGAGAAAAAAATTATTTTTCATCAGCCACCATCTTGTTTTTTTTAGCCGAAACTGTCATAACTCTGCCCAGAGATGTCTTCTGCAGACATCCAAGTATGTATCTTGTTCATCAATTCATCCTTTTGTTGTTGTGTGCTTTTACTTCAATTTTATGGGGCCTCAGAATGCTTATTTTTATGTTTTAAAATTATTTTTCATAACTCACTTCCGTTTCTTTTTCGTGAGGTGTCAAAATACTTTTTCACATCAGATTAGGACATCTCACAAAAAAGGATGACTTTCCTAAATCCTTTTTCATGAGATGACCAAATCCTTTTCACCAGCAAATTCCTTTTTCAGGAGGTGACATAATCCTTTTCCATGATGTGAAAAAGGATTAGGATTTCTCCGATCAGGTGGCCTTGCCAGTAATCCTTTTTTGTGAGATGTCATAATCCTTTTTGTGATGCAAAAAAAGGATTTTGACACCTCATGAAGAAGGAATTTGTCTGGTAAAAAAGGAATACGGGCAGGGCCATCTGGTTGGTGAAGTCCCTAATCCTTTTTCATTTGGTTAATTCCTTTTTTGTGAGACATCATAATCCTCTTTCGCATCACGAAAAATGATGACAACGCCTGACAAAAAAGGATAATTTTGGTCTATAACTTTGCTGTCTTTTGAGATTTTGACCCCAAATTTTCAACATGGTCTTTTGGGGACCCCTCCTTATGAACAAAACAACTTTCACTATGCAACTCTCACCTGAAAGGTGATTTCACTGTTGGTTGGTGAATTCACCTTTCAGGTGGGATTTGCTTAATGACAGTCATATTGTTCATGAGGTGGGGTCCCCAAAAGGACATGTTAAAAATTTGAGTCAAAATGTCAAAATATGGCAGAGTTATGACAGTTTGTTGGCGTTGCACAACGCACTCTTGTAACTTTGTCAATTTAAAATATTGTGACCCCTAATTTGGAACATAGAATTATTATTACCCCACCAAATGTATAACACAGCTGTAATTTTTCAAATCCTAAATGAGTTTTCATACCTGCAGTGCAGAAATGGTGTTGCAGTTGCACAGAATTATGTTTAAGAGGGAATTTGAATTTTTTCGCCACTGGGTACATTAGGTGGGGGTAATAACATGGCTATGATGACAATTGTATCACTCTTGGCCTATGAATGGAAGCATAGGGCTCTCCAGGCCCTGCGCTTCCACAGGTAAGTAAATATACGCATCTATGGAGAAATGAGAGTGCAGGCTGGGTCCTGTGCTCCTATAGCTACATACATATATACTTCTATGGAGGAATTAGAGCACAGGGCCCACAGGCCCTGCTCTCCAGCAAGCACATTAGGATATGATTACACTATCTCAAAAAGTAAGGAAATAAATTGCAAAAAACTTTGTTAATACATCAGTTAGGGTTAAAGTGACAAAAGTAGGGAAATGTGGCATTAGGGTTTCCAAGCCCTAACACCCCACCCCACCACCCTTCACAGATGAAGAGGCATTGGGGGACAACATTGGGATCATCAACCCTAATGCTCACCCTGTTTTCCTATGCTGCACCTACCCAGCTTATTTTCTAATGGAATGGGGTGAGCGTTAGGGCTGATGAACCCAGTGCCACCCCAATGCCTCTGCATCTGTGAAGGGTGGGGGTTGGGTGTTAGGGTTGAAAACCCTAATGCTACATTTCTCTACTTTTGCCACTTTAACCCTAACTGATGCATTAACAAAGTTTTTTGCAAAATATATATATATTTATGGCAAAAAACTCCATTTAATGCATCAGTTAGGGTTTTTCCACAGTGACAAAAGTGAGGAAATTTGATGTTAGGGTTCTCACCCCCTTGCACCCCACCTCCACCCCGCCCCCACCAACAGGCATGGGGTGTGCGTTGAGTCATTGGTCCTAACTCTTACCCCATCCCACCATGTAAACAAGCTGAGGTGGTGCAGCATAGGAGAATGGGGTGAGAGTTAGGACCGGCGACTAACACCCCCGATGCATGTTGGTGGGGTGGGGTGGGGGTGGGGTGCAAGGGGGGGTGGGAACCCTAACATCGAATGTCCTCACTTTTGTCACTGTGGAACAACCCTAACTGATGCATTAAATGGAGTTTTTTGCCATGAATTTTCCTTCTCTTTGAGAATGTGCACTATAAATAGTGAAGTAACGGCAACTCAAACGCAAGCGCAAACACTAACGCACATGGTGACGCAAACGTAAATGATAATGCAAACGGTAATAGAAACACATGCACAAACATTAATGAAAACAGAAATGCAAATGCAAACATGTAAGGAAATGCATACTGTAATGCACATGGTCACTTTAACGTAATTGGAAATGCAGACACTTACGGTAACAGCAACGATGACACCAAAGGAAACAGAAACAGAAATGCAAATGGAAGCATGTACGCAAATGCAAATGGAAATGCACACGGTGACACAAAAGGAAATGCAAACAAAAGCAGTAATGGAAACACAGATGTTAACAGGAACGCAAACAAAAACGCAAAGAAGTAGCGCACACAGTGGCGTGAGCGGTAGCGATAACGCCAAATGGAAGCATAAATGCAAGGCGTTCGAAATGCAAATGGTAACTTCACTGCGGTCAATACTGCAATAGGAAACGCAAATGTTAATGGTAACAGCAATGATGACACCAAAGGAAATACAAATGCAAATGGAAGCGCGTACGCAAATGCAAATGGTAATGCACACAGTGACACAAAATGAAATGCAGACAAAACCAGTAATGGAAACAAAAATGTTAACAGTAATTGCAAACACAAGCACAAATGAAAGCGCAAAGGGTTACTCACACGGTGATGTACACAGGAACGGTAACGCAAATGGAAATGCAAATGCAACCGTGTACAGAAATGCAAATGGTAACGAGCAGGGTCATGGTACCACAATAAGAAATGCAAATGCTAACGGTAACAGCAATGATGACTCCAAAGGAAAAGCAAACAGAAGCGCGTGCGCAAACGCAAATGGTAATGCACACGGTGGCACAAAACGAAACTCAAACAGAAACAGTAATGGAAACGCAAATGGTAACAGTAATGCAAATGCAAGCGCCAAATGAAAGCATAAAGGGGCAATGCCGCTGTGGTGTGAGCGAACTAACGCAAACAGTTACAGAACACGAAATGAGAACGCTTAAGTGTAACAGTAAGGAAAGTGCACACCCTTTGTTTCACCAACAGCTACATAGAGAAACACAGTGAATACAAAGAATGTATGCATAATAATGGGCCTCAGAGCAAAAAATGAGCACTTGGAATACTAAATTGCTTATATCTCAGGAACCGTATGACGTAGGAAAAAAATTAAAATTTCATATAAATTATGACTTTCCTGGCTAGGCTTGCACTTAGCCCCATAGTGGGGGGCTAACCATTTTTCCAACAAAAAGTCCATATCTCGAAGAGTTTCCGAGATACAGGCCCCCGGAAGGTGCGGCGGATGCTGTAATGTTAGTCTATGGGAAAAAGCATCAACTTTAGAGTACCATAACTTTGTATCCCTTTTATATTTTGTCATTAAACCACCAAAACACACATCTGTGGCATATTGGATTTCTTCCCTCCAAAGTTCAGCCCAAAAGACCAAACCGTTCTTTAGCAGCAGGGTGGCAAAGAATTCCTGTTATTTTGGCCATAGTGTCACAAAGTAGTGTCACAAATCACGACACTTTCGCAAAAAAAATCACGAAAGTGTTGCAGGTGCGACATTACTTTGCAACACTACAGTTTACAAAAAATTCATAAACATATTTCTGGGGTGTTTAACCCCCCCAAAAAGACATGGCTAGCATCCTCAGGGCTCGACTAGGTGAACACAAAAAGAATTGTGTCCCTAGAGGGTCCCAAATTTAAATGCCAAACATTTCTGTGACCACTAACTGAAAAAAAAAATGGCTGACTCACGACACTACCAGGGTCATTTGCGACACTAAAAACTGCATTTGCGACACTGTTGACTTTTTTGTTAACTTTTCCCATTGACTATAATGGGAAACTTGTTTTTTGAATAACTTTTGAATTGTTTAATATTTTTTCACAACATCTTTGAAAGACACATTGGGGACCACCGCCATATGTTCTCTAAAGGTTTTGGACTGGTCGCGCAAACCGTGCGACCTGTAGGTGCCAGCTAAGAATGCACAAAAAAGCATAACTGCGCTACAGAATGTCGCTTTATAACTCCGCACCTGTATATCCGACCATTACAAAACTTGGCAGATCCAGAGATCTATGGTACCACTCCATGTCTGCCAAATTTCAGGAAAATCTATCATACAGTGGCAAAGTTATTAAGATACAAAATTTCACACTTTAACCTTAAATGGGGTACTCAACCCTAACTATAGTGGCACGGTGTGTATATATATATATATATATATAATAACTGGCCAGCAATTTCTCTCAATGTACTGACCAGGTTGATATTTTCCATAACAACTGACTGGTTGTTATGACATTCATGAGCCATGCCAGTCAAACTATGCTGCTGCCTCATTGGCCAACATTCTGTATGTGGGTGGGGCCAAACAGTCTCACAAACTGCTGGAGAAAAAATGCTGGTCTGTTATTATAAAAAATAAAAGATGGGGAGGGTGTTTCATATGAGAATTTAATACACACCCTCATTGTGGGATGCTTTGATAAACCCCTTGGGCTCCGCCCTTGGGGTTTATGTAGCATTCCACAACTCGGGTGTGCATTAAATTCTCATATCAAACCCTTCCCCATCCATTATTCTCTATACATATATATTTTTTTTTTTGTCAAAAACTTTGTTAATGCTCCAGTCAGGGTCAAAGTGACAAAAGTTGGGAAATGTGTCATTAGGGTTTCCAACCCTAATATCCTCCCAACCCCAGGCAGCACACCAGATGTAAGATGTGCCTTGGGGTACTCAAGACTCATACACACCCCGTTCTCCTACACTGTACACATCTGACATTCTTAACAAATGGAATGGAGTGAGCATTAGTCTTGAGTACCCCAAGGCACACACCACACCTGGTGTGCTGCCTGGGGGCTGAGGGGTGTTAGGGTTGGAAACCCTAATGCCTCATTTCCCAACTTTTATTGCTTTAACCCTGACTGCATCATTAACAAAGTTTTGTTCAATTTATTTCCTTACTTTTTGAGGTAGCATAATCGTATCCTTATATTGCTGTGGGAGCGCAGGGTCCAAATTTAGCTGAGAGAGCAGGGTCCTCTGGATCCTGCACTGCCACGCATACATACATTTTTCATATTTTATTTTGGAAACTAAAATTTTTCTGTTCCCTGGTATGCAATGTAACCCTTCACCCTACAATTGTGCCCAGTCCCCATTAATGTTAACTTAGTGGTCCTCAAAAAAATAAAATTACTCCAATGTTCCCCCCACCCTCCAATTTTGCCCAATCCCCTTTTATTATATATTTTTATCTCTGGTGTCTAGTGGTACCCTTCCCTTCCAATTATGCCCAATCCTCTTTAATTATATCTTTTTATCCCTGGTGTCTAGTGGCACCCCCCCACCCTCTGATTCCCATATATTATGCTTTTTTATTTATTTATATCATTGGTGTCCAGTTGTACCCCTCATCCTCCCATGTCCATCTGAACCTGTTAAAAAAATGGTTCCTTGATAATTTTAATATATACAGATTTTTTTAATTGTAATACCATTGGTGTCCAGTGGTACCCCCCTACCCTCCTATGTCCCTCGGAACCTGGAAGTTAGATAATGGTCTCTCAATGTCTTCACTTTTTTTTTAGAGTAAATCTGTAAAAAAAAATCCTCCACTGCTTACCTGCACCTCCACCCAACCTCTTACTTTGAATCTACCTCCTCCACGCACCCCTATTCTCCTTCCTCATCATCTAACGTGCTCACTCTGTGAAGATACACTCTCTGATCGAAGACACAGCTTGCTGCTGGAACTGTCGCCTGCTGCTTGGAGTTCTGCTGTCTGACAAATACCCTTATTTCCACTTAGTTCCAGCAACAAGACATGTCTTTGATCGGAGAATGTATCCTTACAGTGTGAGCATGCCAGGTGAGCGAGGGTGTCCACAATAGTAACCACATTTGCGTGTGGGAGCACAGAGCCCTCTGGGCCATATGTTCCCATCCATAGATAATTTTAAAGATACTGTAGTCGTCTTCCATCCCATACTGTGTAGCACTAAAGACAGACCTTACATTGCAGTATTATCCTATGGGAATCACCAGAAAATTTGAAACCTGTATAACTCCACACCAAATGAACATCTTTTCAGCAAACCAGCAAAAGGCACATCTGTAGGGGCAAGCCCTTTGTACCCTGAAAATGTTATACAAAAATTGGAAGAAATGTCTTCACAGACACACAGTCTTCACAGATTATAAATAGGCAGAGTGCTCCCAGCATTGGTCTGATGACGGGCAGCCAAGGTGGACTGTGTGGTGGGATGTGTCACTCACTGTCCGGTGACAGCAGCACATACATACAGGTACAGGGGATGGGAAGGTGATGTTGGTGCCGTGGAGGGTAGGAGGGGGGAGGAGGAGGAGGTCCACTATCCACCGCTGAGCAAGTTGGGGGGTGCAGCGACATATGGTACCGGGGCGGGTTGGGGGACTTTCTGCACTGCTCTTCTATGTGACTTTGCCATGGCACTGAATCACCCCAGTGCCTCCAGGTTGCCCCTGACAATGGCCACCTGTGTCTAGTGGGCCCTACCTGGTTACCAATGGTAGGAGCCCTGTCACATCACATCACATCATTGGCTTACAGGATGGGGGCTGCCAGGCCAGGGCTCTGAATGTGTGTGGGGGTCTCTGCAGTATGGAACTGGGGCAGGGTCTCTTCTGGGGGGCATGCAGTCACTTGAATGGCTGAAGCCACCCATCCCCATCTGCCCTGTGGGCTGGGCAGCATGAAGTGGTGACTGCCAGTCCTGCCACAGCCAGTGGCTGTCATCCATAGGGGCACACACAGGTTATGACAGGGTCCACCCACCCATACACTGTGCCCTCCTGTGCCCCCTGTGCACTACATTATATGCCTTTGTGCATCACATGGAGTGCTGGCATGCCCCTGTCCCATGTGTGGCACATAGCTAGCCACACAGCTGGGGCATCTGGTGTGCATCTGACTGGTGCACTGTTGGTGAATGCCATGGGTACCCAACTGTGTGGCATTCATGTGTAGGGTTGCCTATATGCCGCAGATATGTGATGCATAGTCATCGTGCATAGGGCCCATTGTTAGGAGACCAAGTACTAGCAGACAGCATTGGTTACAAACCCAGAATAACATTCAGCAGGGACCTTAACATTAAAGACAAGCTGGTACAAAGTCAGTTTGTTGCATTTAATTCCACCCCACACCATGGTTACCCACTCGAACACCAAGGAGGATCAGATGTGGCAAATGTAATCTTTGTACCTTCTGCCATCAAGGAAACAGATGTTCATTAAAATCCTCTGAAACAACTGTAAAAATATGACAGTTCATTTCATGCAGCACCGATTTCACTGTTTATGTTTTGTGGTATACCGACCACAAAATTTATGTGGGTTGCAATGTACGCCTCCGCAGGTAAAGGATTCAGGAACACGCCTGAGATATATTAGAAAGTGCAACTCTGACATCTCTGTTGGTGAATATTTCCCACTCCAGCAAAACAGTAGCCCCAATGACCAGCAGTTTATGGGGCTGGAACAGGTTAGGGTAGGAAAATGAGAAAGAGACACGTTAAATTGGAACTTGCAGAGAGAGAGCTGCTGGATTTTTTCCATTAATAGCCTACAGCCAAATGATCTGAACATAAAGTGGGATTTAAAACCCTTTTTACAGTTCCTGACCTCTCCAGGTTTCCATTGTCACTGCTCTTCCTGCAGTCCATTAATGAGAACATAGCCTTCTGATCACAACACTGCATTTGGTAGCTGCAGACTATGTAGTTTCTCTAAAATCTTCCCCCCCAAATGGACAATATTTTATTTTTTTAAAGTTTAATACTGCCATAAAATTTAATTTTCTTTAATTTTCTATTTTGTTCCAGACCGATAATTGTTTCTGTGAGGTTTGGGAATGTGGCTATATTAGCAACAACAGGCTAATTTTTGTCTCATCTGCATTATGTAAATCTAAATTGTATCTGAACCCAGTAAACCAATACTGGAAAGAAATAGCAGTTGGAACAGCCTTGATGTGCACAGAAATCAGGACTGAACAACAGCAGAATTAAGTATTAGTAGCTCGCAGACACAGACCAAGCAACTCTCCCTCCTGGGCTTCTGTCTTTGCAGTGGGCTCAGAGAGTGAAGAAAACGATGCCTGCTCAGCTTTTTTGGCCTCAACCAAGAATAGCACAACTATTCTATTTAAAACTCTACAGCAAACTGACACCAATGTCTCAGACATAAAGTGAGATATTAGGAAATTAGTGCAATATATGGCAGCCACAGAAAAATGGTCTCAGAGCTAAAAGAAGATGGAGACTGCTTGAGCTGGGCAGTACTGTTTTTATGCAAGAGTGAGAGAGGGAGTTGATAGCATGGGCAGAGGTTGCTGAAGCTCAGGCCAGGAGAAAAACACTCAGGTTCTTTGGTTTCCCTGAGGATTCCAAACACTTAGACATTAATGCCTTTCTCATCTTCTGGCTCCAATAGGAGCTGCAACTCCCCAAGGGTTACTTGGCCTGGAAACCTAAAGCTGATGACCTCTCAAGTTGATTATAGCAAAAGTCCTCAAATTTTCAGTGAAACAAGATATTACGAGAAAAGCCTGGGCTAAGTCAAATCTAAATTTCAATGGGAAACATGCCTTTGTGGACCAAGACTTTCCACCTGATATAAAGTGCAAGTGGAAGCAAGCTTTCACAGTGATTAAACAGGTGAAGGAGAAAAATGTGAAAGTACAAATTGGGTATCCAGAGAAGACTGTGATACATGAGGAGTCCGGAATCAAAACCTATGAATCGCTACTCCAAGGGACTAAGACACTGAAAACACAGGGCATTTCCTTTTCTGAACAGCAGGATGATCTGTATGAGAGGGATGGTCAACAGATGATTTTGAATCTGGCAGATAGGGGGAAACATCAATGCCAGGCTGACAGCTCAAGTATGGAATCACACCAGAAGTGTGAGCAGATCTGAAATACCGGCATAAAATCCACAAGCTGTGGAAGTATGGCTGAGCATTCCTGCCTAACTGAATGAGTACCTCTATTTACGCCCTCATGGACCCCGCCTGTCCCAGTGTTCTGTCCCTTTTACTGTGGTGGCTACATAAGTTTCATGAGCCACCCGAACACAGTAACTGCTGCCTTTGCTACAGGTCCTGGAGTGCTCAACTTAACTTACTTCTGCTGTACCCTGTTCCACCGGTTTACAAAGACAGTACAGAACTACCAGTGGTTTACCCTGCTGATTATATTTGAATACACCTGCTCTTCATCCTTGGTTCAGTGATGAAGAAGTTCAGGTACTGCAGATTATTTTTTTGGGGGGATGCAGCATAGCGCTATGGACAGATCACTTTCTGGAAGGATTTCTGCAGCAGCCGACATGACAACATCTCTCAGTGCATCTTTTGTATGAAGGTAAGCTATGGGAGGTGTGGTGCATAACTTGCATTATTGAAACACTCAGCCTCGTACTATACTGGGGGGAGGCTGCATGTGGTTAGTGGGCCTGTTTATCTTTCTTTCTTGCAGGTCAGCTAGTTCACTGATTGCACCCACTTCTAGGGCCAGATTAAGACTGAAACACCTCTTTGGCATTTTCAAACTAAAGGCCCCCACAAAACTGAAAACTCTAACCCTAATGTCCAGGTCAGGGGATGAAGGTTACTTTTTTAACCACTAGTCAGCAGGACTAGTGAGTGAAAAAAATCCACCGGCCAGGCAGGCTTTTCACTAGCCCAGCACAAAAATGACCAAATGTTAAATAAAAGGCCTTAATACAAACTGTGTCTGTGTTTTCTCTTTTTACTCATTATGCTGCCATTCACAGACTCAGAACACACACACACACACACACACACACACACTGCAAAAACAAAGATCAACCCACTTCAAAGGAAATATTTTTGACACAGTTTTTCTAGTTCTTGAGAACATCTTGTACACACATATGGTACACACATACTTTATATAATAGCTACCCTTGGTGCCCACATAGCAACCATCCTGATCAGCATACAGTTACAAAGCCCATATAAAGGTCCCCATGCCTCTTCCTCCTTATGCCCTAGTGTGGGGAGGTTTTGCATTACTTGTACAAGCTCACACAGCAAGATACTGCCCACAGCGGGATTTAAAATCAAACCTTGGATCCCTGGTTCAGAGCTGTAACCATGAAATTACTGAACAAAAAAGCCCATTCAGTAATGTTTTGGGGAGTAAAATCATGGAGCCAGATATTCATGGGAGTTTTTGTTGCCCCTCTTCCCCCATAGAGCTCTTTACGATGTTATCTGGAGCTCATTTGTCACCTATACATCAAAGGCAACATTCAACAAACAAACTACTGCCAAGTCTTCCACTGGGATGCATTTTTGTGGCTAATAGTCAACTTAAAAATAAACACCAAGAACTGCCAAACAGAAGTTGTTGAATTTAAAAATAAAGTTTTTACCACTGATGCGTTGACAACTTCAGGATTGCAGAAGTTCAGCTTGGTACAAATAAACAGAAGACGGGAGATACTTGAAAATGCAAACCTTAAAACTGTAGGACTGGGGCATGGCCTAGCTGTTCATGGAGATGGAAGTTTCATCTAAGAGCTCCTCTACCATCCATCTTATTTTTAAATCATCCTGCCTCTGAAAAAGCCAGAAAGGTGACATTTGGAGTTGGAAGACCTTCAAGTTGGCCAATATGCCTTAATCATCTAAGTCACAGGCCAAATTATCTTTCAAAAACTCTGGAGAGAGTCAAAGACATTCAGGCCCTGAGGCGCCAGCCACTCGCACTAATTAGAAAACAGGGGGTGAGTAGCCTGAACACTTGGAGGACAGCAGAGGAGAAGTGACTAATTCCTCAATTCTTACACTAGAAAACTCCTAAAAGAGCCAAAGTACTAACTCACCATGAGAATGCAGGCAGGTTTTGAAAATATGTCCTTGCAGATTCAACACTTGTAACAATCAATGAACACCATCTCCGAAACAGTTGAAAACCACGAGACAAGGCTGCAGGAGTTGGAGACCCGAACAGGGAATCAAGAGGATGATGTCTCACAAATCCTGTCTGACCTTCAGCAAGCAAAGAAAGACTTTACTTTTTTAAAACAGGCCCTGGATGACCACAAGAACTGGGAGCGAAGATGTAATGTCAGACTGGTGGGAGTCCAGAGGCCTTGGAAGGTGCAGACTGCATAAAGTTCCTACAAAAATGGCTGAGAAACAATTTTAAAATTACCGGATACTATTTCTCTTTAACTCCAGCGTGCACACCACTCCCTGGGCCCCAAGTCATCCCCCAATCAGAGGCCCTGGCATATAATTGCCAAATTCTTGAGTACTCTGACCGCCAAGTCGTGCTGGAGGCGGTGAGAAAAACGGGTACCTTTATGTTAAAAAATTCAAAAATCAGCATTTTTATGGACTTCTCTAGGCTGCTGCAGGGTCAGAGACAGGCATTACAGCCTGTAACAAGAAAGTTACATGAGATAGAGGGTCCATTCACTTTAGTCTACCCGGTGAGTTGATAATCCGCAGGCCTGGAGACAAACAACATGCCTTCTCAGATCCAGATCCGGTGATGTCCTATGATATGGCTGAAGAGAAGAAGACCTGACAGACCAGAACAGGAGGATGAGGTCCGAGATGTCTGAATCCAAATAAGGTATTGTACTTTGTTGATCAACTTGGAGATATGGTTTGGGGGGGTGGGGCATGCTAGCAAGGGCCTACAGCACTCTGGTGGCCTATAATGGCAAGGCCCAGTCTCCTCCCCTTCCCAAACCAATCATTGCAGTGAGCACCACAATGCTGACTCCTCAGCCTGGCTTTAGGAAGTAGCGACCTATTGGGAAAGACTTGTTGCTTGTCTTTGTCTCAAGGAAGTCAGAGTCAAGTCAGAGTTACAGGACTTGCAAACTTCCACAAGTTAAGTCAGGACTTACCATATGACAGCCCAGATATGAGGGCAGCATCTTCTTTTGAGGTCCCCGACACCATCTGCCTCTGACTCTGAGCTCCGTAAGGCTACAAATTTAAGGGTATAATTTCAGGCACAGGTTAATGTTAAAGGGAGCCTTGAGGTCTGGGGAGGCAAGTTGGGTTCCGGAAGGTCGATCTTGTCTGATCCCTTTGGTTGGCCGGGAAACTGAATCAGAACCCTGTTTGGAAATTATAATTTTTGTACTAAGAAGCATGCACCTTTCCTTCATATCTTGTGCTTTAGTTAACATGAAGGATTTAATCAAGATCGGCATAAATGAAGCCGCCAGACGAAAACAGAGGACTCTCTGCTTGCTTTTATATTTTAAT
Source organism: Neoceratodus forsteri (assembly GCA_016271365.2). Lineage (NCBI taxonomy): Eukaryota > Metazoa > Chordata > Ceratodontiformes > Ceratodontidae > Neoceratodus > Neoceratodus forsteri. Next base: position 1,238,622,824 of record CM028130.1, read on the forward strand.
TTTTATATTCTGTTATCCAGAGATATGATGGTAAAAGACTCTATAAAAGACTGTAGCTGATTTTTATGTTCTGTCTGTTGGCTGTTAATAATGCATTGGTTTAAGGGATAGTTAATTTCCTGGTTTTACTTTCTTTTTCCTCATTGTTATAATTAAGCAGCTCCCCTAATTGCTACCAGGTAAAATGTTTTATTACTAAGCCAAGAAGGAGACAAGAAGAAGTTGGGAATCTAGCTATGAGTCAGGGAAGCTGACGATTTATTCTAAGAAGATGGCCTATAATCTTATATCTACTATTACTTTACACTACTCCAGTAAGCTATTGAGGAAGTCTTTTTTTTCACTTTTAAATGCCTAGAAGACATCGGGGAGGGATCTCCCCAGGACATATGTGGGTTGCTGGCTAGTATGGGCACTTGGGGGGTGTCTGTACCTGTTCTATACCATTAATTAATGAGATACCCATCATATAGGGAAGAGGAGGATTCTAAATCTAATGTAGTGGACATATGGTGATTAGACGTTTGAACAATTAAAGACAAATCTGAGTAAAGCCCATGGGGGCCAACTGGGGCAGGAAAGACGCCTTTCAGTGTGTCAATGTGCCTCGGCCAACCTCGTTATGTCCACAGGGGGATGTAGACTTACTGGAGATAACAAGGTGACAAGACTCCTAACCAGTTCATGTACATAGCCCTCCCCATTTTAGGGGGGAGCTGGGCATGGAACCCCCACCCCAGCCCCTATGCTTTCTTAATCCTATGTACCAGTAGGGATAGGAAATTAGTGTAAAAAAATTGAGAGTAAGGGACGGATGGCCCAGCTCTATCCATGAGACATAGGAAGGTAAGATAGGTGGGGACTGCATACCCAGCAGAGAAGGAGGAAGGAGGGGAAGTTCACCTACTTAAAAAGTTGCTGTTTGAGGTTTTATTAAGAGGGGATTTGAAAGGAGGGGGGTTGTCTAAACTTGTGGGGCTAGTACAATTATGGGGGATAGTGGGGAAGCTGAAACTGCAATAAGTTCTAATAGAACTTGTAGGGAAGTTAAAATTATAAATGTTGTTTGAGGGGAATAAAGTTGGGGAAATGTTCACAATTAAGATCGGTGCCTCAGGATTCAGTCTAGTCAGAAATCTGCAAATGAAGGAGTCATGCTGGGTTTTAACTAAAGGGATACACCACAATGGCTAGTTTTAAGATCTTATCTTGGAATATCAATGGGCTCAAAACTGTTTTGAAAAGAAAAAGGGTGTGGTCATATATAAGGAACGTAAAGGGAGACATTGTTTTCCTACAAGAAAAACATATGGTTAGTCAGGAAGTATCTCGATTGGCAAACTCATGGGGGGGGACTTGTGGCGGCCCCCTTCACATCAAAGGCTAGAGGAGTGGCCACCTGGTTTCAGCCCTCTCTTAGAGTGGAGATAGTTTCGACTAAAATTGACCTCCAGGGCAGGTAATTAATTGTGCAGGTGGTCCTGGACAATGAGTCCTATACACTTGTTAATCTATATGGTCCCAACTATGACTCCCCTGAGTTTTTTCTTCAGCTGTCGGTGGAACTGGCTCTCTATGGAGGCCACCTTATAGTAGGAGGAGATTTTAATACATATTTAAATGCTGCTTTGGATCATTCAGGCAATCAAAATAGACCAGCCCCTAGATGCCTTAAAGTCTTGATGAACCTGATCACGGAATGTGGTTTGAAGGAGGCTTGGAGGCATACCCACCCAGGGTAAAGGGAATATTCTTTTTTTTCCCCATGCCTATAAAGTCTATACCAGAATAGATTTTGTGCTATGCTCCCAGTCTCTAATGAAAGGGGCAATGGATGCAGAATATGGCCCTATACTGGTTTCTGATCATGCTCCTTTGTTGGTAACCTTTCAGCAGGCAATGGAGCCTCCTAAAGTTAGAAACTGGAGAATGGACCTATCTCTTATGAATGACCCGCTCTACATTATACATATATCTTCAAAGCTTAAAGAATTTATACAAATAAATGAGAATGGAGAAACCTCCATACAGATTTTGTGGGATGCTATGAAAGCCTTCATAAGAGGTAAAACTATTGCCTATGAGGCCCATGTGAAAAAGAAATAAATACAGGAAGAAGTGGCTTTGGAACGAGAGATTCAGTCCCTGGAAAAACAAGCAATGAGGCAGGGAGGGTCAAATCATAACACATCACTTACAAAGCTGAAGGGAAAATTAAACCAGATGATGTCCCATAGGTTAGTAACAGATCTATTGCTCTCTTAGTCTCACGCTTACTTTGAGGAAGATATGTCAGACAAATTTTTGGCCTGGCAAATTTGGAAAAAAAGAGTTGAGAGATCTATATATGAGATAGGGAAGGGAGATGGAACATGCACCAATAGTCCTCAAGAGATTAATGCAGTGTTCCGCTCATTTTATGAAGACCTTTATACTTCTCAGGCTCCTTGGGGCATGTCCCCTTGCAGGTTTCTTGACAACCTGGCACTCCCAGCTATATCCCAAACAGATCAAGACAATCTCGATGCCCCCAATAGAATGTTAGAAATGCACCAGGTGGTATGGTCATCCAAATGTGGAAAAGCCCCTGGACCTGATGGAATCCCATCAGTTCTATAAGGCCCTTTGGGATGTGATAGGCCCACTTATGCACAGGATGGTGCAGTGGGCACTGCGGAAGGAAGATTCTCCTCTCAGTATGTTGCAATGATCACAGTGTTCTCAAATGGGGAAAGATCCTCGAAATTGTGGGTCATACAGGCCTATTTCATTATTAAATGTAGACTATAAAATTATGGTAAAGATTCTGACAAAGTGTTTGGAGGGAGTTCTCCTGGATCTGATCCACCCAGACCAGGGTGATTTCATGAAAGGGAGACAGACCAAGCACAATCTTAGATGGGCCATTAATATAATACACCATTGGACAGTGGGTTGGAGGGAGGGAGAGAGGTCAGGGTCTTCTTGCTTTGGATGCGGAAAAGGCCTTTGACCATGTAGAATGGTCATTTATGTTTGCCACCCTAAAAAGATTCAACCTGGACCCTAAAATAAGATCTTGGATAGGACTGTGAGCTCTTTGATATATTGTTCTATGTTTACATTTTTCATATTTTTATCATCTTTTAGTAAAGTACCTTTTCTTTGAAAGACTGCCTGGGTGTCTGCCAGTTCTTTTTGCTTGTGATATATAGGGGTTAAGTCTGACAAAACTGTTCAACAGCTTGATGGTGTTACTAAGCTTTGGGGAAAAGGTAAGAATATACCTAAGGTCTCTTATAGAGTTAAATGGGTTCATTTTGGAAGCCTGGCTGGGTGCCCCTGGCGAAAGATTGTACCGCAATCCCTGATGAGGGTACATATCTGAGCCTGTACATTGGGTATGCTAGCATAAGGTTCATAGTTTGAATCCCCCCATAACTTGAGACTAAAGGTGATTCGGACCCAAAAGCAGACAGGAGGTTTACTCTGTCTGTTCTCTGTCTGTTACCTGGTCACACTATTGTGTTCTGAGGTTGGCACTGTGGGAGCAGAGGCCCTGACCTGCTGAGTGTGTTTGTGACAGATTTGGTTGTCGCAGTGTGATAAATTTGGTAACACAAACTTTAACTGTTCAGTGTGTCAGATTAATACTGTACAGCTCACTTGCAAAATAAGGCAGTGATTTATTTTTAAAGAGAAAACAGAACAATATCATTTTGCTTACAGTCAAAGTCCCTACCTGTTTTATTTTTTTTCAAAGTGTAAGTTAGAGTAGCTGTAGTTAGGGAAGAAGATGGCTTCCAACTACAGTGGGTACACTGCAGACTACTTGAGGCAGCTGGGCCAGGACAGAGGAGTCCAGTATAAAGGAAAAGCCAACAAGCAGAACCTCATAGATGCCCTGATGGCAGCAGATGCCCAGAGCATCAAGTCACAGACTGTGACTGTGAAGGACCAAACCTTGGGCATGAAGGGGCCAGCGGCCAGTGCAGTGTCCAGATCCAGTGAGGAAGACAGCAGGGCCAGTGCAAGTGAAGGGCCACAGCAGCAGGAGAAGGTCACCAGCATTCTGAAGCCAGAAGCAATCTGGCTGCAGACTGAGTTGCGCTGAATGGAGCTGGAGTTCCAGAGAGAAGAGCAACAACTTCAGTGAGGAGCAGAGCGAGAATAGTGAAAAGTGGAGCATGAAGAGAGTGAGCACCAGAGGCAACATGAACTGGAGAAGCTATGACTCCATCCACCAGCACCAGACCAGGTAAGTGGCTTGGGTTTAACTGGAACTACAGGACTGGGTTACAAATTAAATTCCAAATTGATAGCTGAATTTAAAGAGGGGGAGAATATGGATGCCTTTTTAAATTCCTTTGAAAAAGTTTGTATTCAGGCAATATTCCTAGAGGGTTCTGAAGCTTCCAGCTATCCCCTCTACTTACCGGGAAAGCTCGGGATGCATTGGGTCAAATGTACAATGAGGACAGTAATGATTACAGCAAACTTAAAGTTGCACTTTTAAAAAAAGTTTGATTTAACTGCAGAAGCATACAGAGCTAAATTCTATAAGCTCAGAAGAAGCTCTGATATGAGTTACGAGGAGCTAGCCACAAAACAACGTCAGTTTTTTAAAATGTTGGTGGGAAGAAATTGAAGCAAACTCTATAGATAAAATTGAAAATGCTATATTGTTAGAGCAGTTTTTTTGGGCATGCCCAGCAGAGCTGAAAATCTGGCTGGAGGACTGAGATCCCAAAACAGTGCAAGAGGCTGCTGAACTCTCAGACCATGATGAAAAGAGCAGACCTGCTCTGAGAGCAAATGGGGTGGGCATGGCAGTGCAGAAAGGGAAAAACTCACCTTCAGGGCAGTTAAAACCCTCACTGCCTCCACCAAAACCAGTTAGACCCAGGTTTCAAAGAAAAGATTTTTCTGAGAAAATAAACGAATGTTGGGTTTGCAAAGTAACTGGGCATATTGCCAGACAGTGTACCAAAAGGACGAGCAATACGCAAAACGGGGCTAGGAAAGAAGTGAGTTGTTTGTGTGTCCCTGGAAGCATGCCTGTGAACATGAGGGAACACATGCACCCAGTCACGGTGAATGGTGTACAGACACAAGGGTTAAGAGACACAGGGGCATCCCTGACATTGGTAAAAGGGGATCTGGTAGAGCCTGGTCAGCTTATACCCAATAAATTTGTAACTGTACAAGGCTTCACTGGAGAGGAGAAAACATTGCCACTCGTTAGTGTTCTCCTAGACTGGGGTGAAACAGGGGGAACTGTGCAACAGGTGGCTGTAGCCAAAATTTTTGCAGCTGACGGCATCTTTGGCAACAATCTCAAACAGGGGATGGTGTGTGCAGTTACCCGTAGCCAAGCGGCAAGGGAAAATTGTAGTTCTCTGGACCCCATAGAAGCCATTGTGGAAACCACTGGCAGGCTGGTTCCTCAGCCTGTGTCTCCTGATATGGAGACTAATGAAAAGGGGGTAGAAATTTCTCCAGCAGTAGTTAACCAAACAGCTACAGAGGGTTACTCTGAAGAAGGAGGGGTGACCCATTGTCAGAGGGTTAGGGATGACAGTGATCCTGAGTGCCCTGATGCTAGAGCTAGGGACCCTAGTTTAGATACTGACAGAGACCTGTCCCATGCCTTGGGAATATGTAAGGAGTTTGCAGCTGCTCAGAAAAGTGACCCTAGTCTAGAGACGCTGAAAGCTTGGGCAGACTCTGACAGAGCACGGGGAGGTGACAGGAGACATAAAGTTTATTGGAAAAATGGACTGATGTATACTCAGGGTGCTAAGACAATGGGAGGGGTGACAGGCAGGCAGCTTATCATTCCCCAGGGGTATCGTGAGCAGTTGCTCAATATTGCACATGATATTCCCTTGTCTGGTCATCTGGGAGTCACACGCACTATGCAGCAGTTGGGCCAGAATTTCTATTAGCCCAACTTCACCCAGCAGGTGAAGGAGTATTACAGGTCTTGGCACCGGTGCCAAGAAGTAGGCAAGGCAGGTAAGAAAACCCAAGCCGCCCTAATTCCATTGCCCATAGTGGAGGAGCCATTCCAGAGGGTGGGAATGGATATTGTGGGGCCTTTAAATACCCTCAGCTCCTCTGGGAAGAGGTTCATCCTGACTGTGGTGGATTATGCCACCCGGTATCCAGAGACAGTCACTCTATCCTCACTGAGGACAGACAAAGTGGCAGATGCCTTACTTGGGATTTCTCCCATGTTGGGTTTCTGCAGGAGGTTATCACTGATCGAGGGGGTTCCTTCATGTCGGACCTGATGAAATGTTTGTGGGAGAAGTGTGAGGTGGTGCCGAGGTGCACAACACCTTATCACCCGCAAGCCAACGGGCTTGTGGAAATTTTTAACGGTACACTGAAGTCAATTTCCAAGCATTTGCTGAACAGCATGGGAGGGATTGGGAGAAATACTGTCCCCACCTGTTGTTTGCATACAGGGAGGTGCCCCAAAAGTTAACAGGGTTTTCTCCCTTTGAGCTCTTATATGTTCACTGGGTACATGGGCCCCTAGACTTGATCTGGGAGGACTGGGAAGGCAAGCACGCCACCCAGGGAACTCCCATAGTGGATTATGTCCTTAGGTTTAGGGAAAGGCTGAAGGAGCTTATGGAAACAGCCCAGAGCAATCTGGCACCTGCCCAACAGAAACAAAAAATGTGGTATGACCGAAGAGCCAGAGCTCGCTCATACACGGTGGGTCAGGAAGTCATGGTACTTATCCCGGTCAGGAAAGACAAGCTGCAGGCTGAGTGGGCAGAACTGTACAAAGTAGTTAAAAAGGTAAGTGACATTAGCTATATCATAGAGTTACCTGACAGAAGACATGCAGAAAGAATGTACCATGTCAACATGATGACGCCATATGCTAATATGGCTGACATGGTGTTTGCAGTATGTAGTCCTGGGGAGGAGACGGATGAAGGAGACCCCCTTCTGGACTTTCTGGAAGAAAGCATGAGGGAGTCCTCAGTGGAGGAAGTTAAATTGTCACCCCAGCTGGCCCCAGACAAGATCCAGAAAGTAAGGGAGGTTTTAGCAGACTTTGCCCCACTGTTTAGCACCAATCCTGGACTAACCCCCTTAGCAACGCACAATGGAGACAAGGGACACTGGCCCATACGGCAGACAGCCTATCAGGTGTCAGAGGCTGTCCAAAGGGGCATTAGCAGGGAGATGGAGGAAATGCTGGATTATGGGGTAATCCAGAGATCCTACAGCTCCTGAGCCTCACCCATAGTCCTTGTGCCCAAGCCAAATGGCTCTACTTGTTTTTGTGTGGTCTATCTTGGACTGAATGCAGTCACAAAGTCTCACGCCCGCCCGATGCCCTGGAAGGATGAACTCATGGACAAGTTGGGAGGGATGACCTACCTTACGACTAATTGACCTGACTACTGGTAGGTAGAGTCAACTGACAGAGCTAGGGAAAGGTCAGCCTTCATCACTCTGATAGGGTTATTTGAATTTAAAGTAATGCATTCTGGAATAAAGAATGCCCTGGCCACTTTCCAAAGGTTGGTGAACCAGGTGTTATATGGTGCTGAGGAGTATGCCATGGTGCACCTGGATGACATTGCCATCTTTAGTGGCAGCTGGGAGGAACACCTGTCCCACCTTAGGGAACTGCTGGGCAGGATACAGAGGGCTGGGCTCACAGTCAAAGCTGAGAAGTGCCAGGTGGCCATGGCTGAAGTGGCATACCTTGGGCATGTTGTAGGCTGGGGACAGCTCCATCCTAACCAAGTAAAAATAGAGGTGATCAAGGCATGGCCCAGACCAGAAATGCAGAAATAGGTCAGGAGTTTTCTAGGGACAGCAGGGTACTACATGAAATTTGTACACAATTACAGTGCCCTGGCTGCCCCACTATTTGACCTGGTAAAGAAAAAGAAGCCTACTTTCCTTGGAACCAGCCTGTGAAAAAGCCTTTACCAGACTGAAGGAGGCACTGTGCACTGCTCCTGTATTGACAAGTCCTGATTATAGCAAACCCTTTATAGTTCGGACTGACACCTCAGATGTGGATATTGGGGCAGTACTGAGTCAGACATCCAACCAAGGGAAAGATCACACTGTAGTGTACCTCAGTAAAAAGTTACTTCACAGGGTGCAGGCTTACTCTGCTGTGGAAAAAGAGTGTCTTGCCATAGTGTGGGCCCTAAAGAAGTTAGAGCTTATTTATATGGGCAGCATTTTGAGGTACAAACTGACCACAACCCACTAGCTTAGCTGACTCAAATGTGAAAAACTAATGGTAGACTATTAAGATGGAGTCTTGCTTTGCAAGGGTATGACATGACGAGCTTACATAGGGCTGGAATGACCAATCAGAATGCAGATGGCTTGTTGCGTCTATATGAGGAGTGAACTGACTTAGGGAGCTCATCCCATGCAGGTGATAGAGCCCCCAAATTCAATCTAGGTGGGGAGGATTGTGACGCTTCGCCAGCGGGTTATGATTATTGTATGATATTGGTATTATAAATAAGTGGTCTGTGTATGAAATGTCAGTCTGTGAGATTTGTCCCTTTTAAATTACAAGGTGTCAGCAGCTGAAATCACAGGATGTATTACACTAACCAGGAGATCTCTGTAATGTAATTAACTTCCTTGAGAAATTGCATTTTATGACCTTTTTATGACCTCTTGCTTTTGAAATTGGAAACTAAATATACATTTTATTACATCAGGACAGGACATTCATTTAGTTGATTCCTGTTGGCTGTATGACACCTGGGTGATGGACTGCAGGGTTGTAAACCTCAAAGGAACTGGTTGATCAAAGACTCGTAATTTGGGAAATGGGGTTTTGCTGATGTCACATTATTTAATATACCTCCTGATAGGAAATCATGTTTTGTAATTTTGTATTCTAAAACGAGGAGCTAGATGATTCACAGAAGGGGTGTGGAGACAGAGTTTAATGGATACCTGTGTCTGAAATGTATGTCATATCATTTTGGGACTCTAGAGAGACACAGCTCTCTGATCTAACTTTAAAACTCACTTCCAGAGGTAATACCTTAGATAGGAAAGATCTAAATGTATTTTGGTAGGAGTTTTGCTTTGTATTTTTCCCTTTGTTCATCTATGTGATTGTGAGCTCTTTGATATATTGTTCTGTGTTTACATTTTTCATATTTTTATCATCCTTTAGTAAAGTACCTTTTCTTTGAAAGACTGCCTGGGTGTCTGCCAGTTCTTTTTGCTTGTGATGTATAGGGGTTAAGTCTGACAAAACTATTCAACAGCTTGATGGTGTTACTAAGCTTGGAAAAAGGTAAGAATATAACTAAGGCCTCTTATAGAGTTAAAAGGGTTCATTTTGGAAGCCTGGCTGGATGCCTTTGTCGAACGATTGTACCGCAATCCCCGAAGAGAGTACGTATCTGAGCCTGTTCATTCGGTATCCTAGCATAAGGTTCACAGTTTGAATCCCTCCCAGAACTTGAGAATAAAGGTGATTCTGACCCAAAAGCAGACAGGAGGGTTACACTGTCTGTTACCTGTTCACACTATTGTGCTCTGAGGTTGGCACTGTGAGAGCAGAGGGCCTCACCTGCTGAGTGCGTTTGTGACAACTTCCCTCAAGAATTTTTCTAGTTCTACTTCTTGCATGGGTCTCACATCTCTTAGTTTGGGGGGTCCCCTGCAACCCATTGAGCCACTCTGGAATGGTCATCTTGTTCCTGGTGTTCACATTCCCACTTTAGTTGAGACATAGTCTATTTCACTGTAGTTGACACCTCAATGTTTCTTTAAGTTTTTTTGTGTAAGTATATGTTTTGCTGTTTATGTGTTGACACAGTATTTTTCTATGCCATATCTGGGGTAGCTAGTAAGGGGGATGGTTATGATTCCTGCAGGGGTCATGTCACCCTCTTAGGATGGAGGCAGCATTACAGAACCATTCGTGGAGAAGGGTTCACCACATGAATGTTTCCGTTTATGTTGGGGCTGGAAGATAGGTAGCCTGGTACTTGAAGTCTGGCTTGGGATTTTATTGTTGGGCTGCTTTAGGCCATTTTAAAATGGGAACTGACTTAAACATTCTTGCCATGATTAAGTGGGCTAGAGTCCTAAGGGAACTGTGGGATGCACATTGTGACACTGGCCTCCTACAGGAGACTAGGCTATCCCCTAATTAGCATTTGAAGCTGAGGCAGCAGTAGGTGGGGGGGGAGTGGTTGCTTCCTCCAACCCAGGCAAGAACATGGCAGGGGTGGCTATTTTGTTGAAGAAGGGAATTCCCTGGAAGGTAACAGGACAATTTCAGGAAAAGAAGGGTAAAATGGCAAGGGTGAACCTACAGTAAGCACAAGTGCTGAGCATAGTCAATATTTACATGCCCACCCCTGCTTTGGAAGAGTTTTTCCGATGGGTATTCCAGAAGCTTGCCTCCCTCCCTGCAGAGATATTAGTGTTGGTGGGTGACTGGAACATGGTGGAAAATCCTGGACTTGACCACTCATCCAGCTGTAGGATGGTTCAGATAAGGGTGGGACAGTGTCTCAAGGAGTTATGGATGGAACCTGGTCTGTTGGACCCCTGAGGGAACTTAATCCCACAACTCAAAATTATACATTTTATTCCCCACCTAATCAGAGTTACTCAAAACTGGATAGGTTCTACTTCTCTGGCTCTTACCTCTCCTTAGTTAGAAGGACCAAAATCTTGTTGACTATGTTGTTGCACCATGCCCCATCAAACTTCAATTGGCTGTAGAGCAGGGGGACCGTGATTCAATCTGGCATTTTAATACAAGCCTGCAGAAAGATGAAATATTTGCTTCCAAGATTAGAGAGGAGATGAGGCTCTATATGCAGATTAATGCTACCGGGTACAGTGCTATGAAATTTGTCTGGGATGTGCTCGAAGCTGTGATCTGGGGTCATGTTATTGCATATTCCTCTTTTAAAAAGAGGCATAGTCAGGAAAAGGAGAAAACATAATTGCAGACTATCTTACCATGTAGAAGACTAAACATAAACTGATAGGGATGCTGGCTGTCTTTCAACATATACAGGAGGTGAGAGCAGAGCTTAATTCCATGGCCCAATATAAGGCAAGGTCAGAATTAAGGTTTCTAAATCAGAAATAATTTGAATTTAGTAAAAAGACTAGTCATCTGTTGGTATTCAGACTTCAGAACAGGGACACAGATAGGTATAACCCAAATCTTAAGAAAAACTCTAACCCCAGGGAATTTTGTTATTCGTCCAAGGACACTGGGGTGGAATTTGAACATTTCTACAGGGACTTATACAAGAAAGAGTTGGGGTCTGATAGGGAGCCATAATTAAATGTTTTTTGGAGAAAGCCCAGCTCCTGTAGATTTCCCCAGGGGTATATGAAAATGCTTGATAGGCAGATTATGTAAGATGAAATAGCAAAGGTGATACAAGATTTGCCTATCAACAAGGCCCTGGGACCAAATGGATTTGACTCCAAGTTTTTTTAAACCTACTCGGAGGACCTTGTCCCCACCCTTAAAACTTTATTCAATTCGAGAGAGGGTTAAGATGATACACCCCCATAGCTAGCAGGAGGCCCACATCACAGTGTTGCCAAAACCCAGAAAAGACCCCCCATATTGCAGTTCTTATAGGCCTATTTCATAATTGAGTTAAGATACCAAAATATACACCAAAGTTTCAGTGAATAGACTGCAGCAGGTGGTAGGCTCTGTGGTGCACCCAGATCAGAGGGGATTCATACCCCTGTGTCACCTTCATGATAACGTGTGTAGGGTGTAGACAGTGATAGATGCTACTGCAACAAATGAACACACCTAGTATGCTCCTTGCTATAGATGCTGACAAGGCTTTTGGCTGCTTTGAGTGGGACTTCCTGGGTAGCACACCGGTGGCATTTGGGATGGGGGACTCCTTTATTACCAGAGTTCAGGCCCTCTGTGGGGACCCAATTACCCGGGTCAGAGTTAATGAAATTCTCTCTGAGTATGTAGGGGAATGAGGGAGGGTTGCTCCCAGTCTCCCCTCATCTTTGCATTAAGCATTGGCTCCCTTGCAAAAGTTATGTGGTCCTCCACGAAGGATGAAGTATTAGAGTGAAAGATGAAGAAGTCCGCATATCTCTTTATGTGGACAACACCCTCCTTTGCATTCAACATCAGGTAGGCACTCTGAATCCCCAATGGGTATTTTGGAGGAATATAGCGTGGCGTCTGAATTCAAGGTTAACATGGACAAGTCTGAGGCATTACATCTTAGTGGTCACCTACTGGAAGACTGGATGGGACAATGTCCATACAAATGGGTGACCTCCCATTTTCAGTACCTGGGGATTCAAGTTACTAAGGATAGGGATAGGTTATTCTTGGCCAATTACAACCATCTCATATGAGCGCTGGAGCAGGATCTTAAAAGATGGGCTGAACTACCCTTGAATATTGTTGGTCGGGTGGAGTCCCTTTGTATGAATGCTCTCCGAAGGTTCCTCTTTCTTTTTTCATCTCTTCTGATACCGCTTCCAAAATCATCTGGTTGAAGATATGGAAAACATGGTCTAGGTTAATTTGGGGTAGAGAGTGGCCCAGGATACCTTGGCAGACTCTGCTGCTGTCTAAGGAGAAAGGGGGGACTTGGTGTCCTGGATATACAAGCATACTACCAAGTAGCTCAGATACATCTGATGGCCCAACTACTCCCAGAGGAGCAACTGAACTGGGTGGCTCTAAAGGAAGACGGTGAAGGGGGAGCTCTGGCCATAGTGGGGATAGCTTTTAAGGACATTAAACATGTGGATAATGCCAGCACAAGGACAACCCTCAATTCCTGATGTACAGTTTTGAGGGGAGAGAGAGGTGAGGTGGGAGTATCCAGTCTTTCCCAGATTTGTCTGGCTAATGGCTTCACTGAGGCAGGATGTTCCAAACCTTTCACAGATGGGAAAAAGGAGGTCTCTTCAGATTAGGTTAGTTATTATCATCAGGTATAGTGAAGTTTTTTCAGCAGCTTAAACTGGAACATCAGTTGCCACAAAGCGACTTTTGCCGTTATTTGCAAATGCAATATTATGTCACTAAAAAAAAAAAAAATACAATTACAGTGGCTGCTGGCCCCCCTGCAGAAATTGGCTGAAATGTTCATCCCTAAGGATCATCACTAAGGATGGGAAAGGAGCAAGAGAGCAAATTTGCTCATATACAGCTCCTGTCATTACCCGTAAAAAACTAAGAGAAGGGTTGGAAAGAATGAATCTATCTAAATTATTTTTGAAGGTTTATTATCACAAATGACAATCAAAGCTGGAAGTATATTCCATGGTCTGACTACCCTTTGTGAGTAGAAGTAGGCTCTTTTGGTGGTTGTAAATCTTTTTCTTTCCAATTGTAACGGATTTCCCCTGGTATTGAAATTAATTTGTTTAAATTCTAAGCCTATATCAGACATGATTTTTGGATCACTAATAACTTCCTTAGTGAGTAGGAGATCACCACACATTCTATGTATCTCTAAAGACATGAGTTTAAAACATATTAATCTTTTTCTGTTAGCTCTGTGAGGCATATACATGTATGTATTTAGTAATTTTTTCTTTGTGTCTTTTCTATACAAGATACATCCTTTCTTCATATACGATGACCATAATTGAGATGAGTAGTCTAAAAGAGGGTGAATGTAAGCTCTGTAAAAAGGTAAGATGACTGATGGATGTCTTGATGTAATTTTATGTCTAATAGCCCACCAAACTTTGTTAGCTTTGTTAATATTTTTATTTGTTTGTTAAGCGAAAAGTTATTGAATATTATAATGCCAAGATCTTGTTCATCTTGTTGTTTATTTAGTATTTGGCCATCTAAAATATAGTTATTTCTTGAGTTGTGAATCCCAAAATGAATGACACAACATTTAGTTAGATTAAAAGACATTCCCTAGTCTTTAGCCCATACAAAAACTTTATCTAAGTTGTTTTGTAGAGCTTTGACTTCATTGGTACTGCAAGGACTTCCCATCTTGTAGTCATTGGTGTACTTAATAACCCAGCAGTCTAAATTTGTTGAAAGATCTGCTGTAAACATTTGGAATATTAAAGGTGCCAAAACTGAACCTTGGGGGATACCACTTTTTATGGGCTTCCAGTCTGATAGGTGACCATCAATAGCAATTTGTTGGAAACGACTATCTAACCAATTATAAACCCAGGTGATGTAGCATTGTGGGATGTTGATGGCAGAACATTTATCTATAAGGGCCAAGTGAGGAATGGAATCAAAAGCTTTTTTTAAAATCCAAGAATAACACACCATGTTTTTTTGGTCTAGAGTTTTACTAACAGATTCATAGAAACTGACTAAGTTGGTGGTACAAAACCTACCTTTAATGAAACCATGCTGGGAAGGATCAAAGTTACCCAATTCAAAGGAGAGCCTATCTTTAAGCAACCCTTCCATAATTTTGCAAAGAACTGGTGTTAAACTGAAGGGATGATACTTATCTCTGTTACTCTCATCACCTTTTTTGAACAGGGGTATCACATTAGCCTACTGTACTTCCAGTCTGCCAGTACATTTCCTGTCTGTATACTTTGGTCAAATAACAGTTTAAGTGGGCAGGCGAGAAGTGATTTCATAATTTTAATCATGTAACTAGTAATACCATCTGGACCAGGTGAAGAGACAGTTTTAACATCAGAGAGTGTTTTAATTTATTTCTTCAGTAGAGAATTCTATATTATTATAGGTTGGAGTCGTGGGAGTGATAGTAGGTGTGTAAGCTGAGTTAAAGTTTTTGCAAAAATGTTCATTAAGGAAGTTAGCCATATCTTTTCGGATGTCTACAGTGTTGTTGTTTATTAGTAAAGGCCCAACCTTACATGTATATTTATTTAAAGTGTTTATATAGTTGAAAAATATTTTGCTGTTGCCCTTTGCTGCCTGATTTGCCAGGGATTTTTCTACCTTTCTTTTTGCATTTTTTAATTGTTGTTTACATACCTTTTGAACATGTTTGAATGCTTCCAAATAGTGTGAAGATGTATGTTTCTGATATTTTTTGAAAATCTTTTTCTTTCTATTTATGAGTTTAACAATGTTTTTGTTCAGCCATTTAGGTTTTAATTTAGAATTATTATTTTTAATGTAAGTTGGAATGCATCTATTTGCTGTATCTAGAATTTTTTTTTAAATGGACCACATACTTTCAATTGTTTGTCATTAAAAAGCAGTTTCCAATCAATTTTGGACAAAGGTTTGTCTATGGCTATTAAATCTGCTTTGTTATATGCATACAAAACTGTAGTTGATTTATCATTAATAAAGTCAGTAAAAATATTAAATTTAATGGAATTGTGATCACTGTTTCCTAAAGGGGCACATACATAAGTGTTTTTAATGTTTAGGTTTTCAGATCTTAATATAATATCCAGTATATTGTTGCCTCTAATGAGATCCCTGGCATGTTGTATTAAGGACAGTTCTTCACATAAATTGAGAAATTGTTTAGAGAGGTTATGAGTAGCATTTTTGTTAATACAATCAATGTCACCGAGGTTTAAGTCTCCCATAAAAATAATATTACCAAAATCTGTAGCTAGTTTGATTTCATTTATAATTTCTAAGGTGATAGAGGACAGACAATCGGGGGGTAACATAACCCTAAGATAATGCTGTCAGCTATGCCCCTACTGATTTTGATCCATAAGGTTTTAGTATTAGTGGAGGATTTTATTTTTGTGGAGATGTAATTAGAATGTAGTGAGGAATTTATATAAAAGGTGATCCCTCTCCCTTTTTTATTGATTCTATTTGCATGGAATAAATTCATAGCCAAGGATATCACAACCCCAGGAATCAGTGATAGACCACCAGGCTTCAGTTATTCCTAAGATATATGGTTTATTTATGTTGCAATCTGATACCAATTCATCAATTTTATTATTCAGGCTGCGAGCATTTAGACCCACACATCTGAGTCACTTGGATTTTAAATTATTTTTGTTACCAATAGCATATAGATTTTTTGTTTCCTGACTGTTGGTTGCCTCCCTTGAAGTTAGTTTAAATTGGGGTCAGATTGTACTGTTTGAAAGGTTGATGCCAATTTGCTGGCCCCCTTTTTTATTAAGATGTAGACCATCTTTAGCAAATAGAGTTCTATCATTAAAGAACATGCTCCAGTGGTCGATGAACATGAAACCTTCGTTACTGCACCAATTTTTCAAATGGTCATTTATTCTTGCTATTGTTGATTTTTTTCTGGATGTGCTCTTGGGATAGGGAGAATGCCTGAAATTGCCAGTTTGCAGCACTTATTTTTGATTTTTTCCCCCTAGTTCAATGAATTCATAACAGATGTCCTTTTTGGCAATACAGCCTATATTGTTTGAGCCAACATGCAATATTATGGTTGATTTGTTGTTTTTTTACTATCTTATCCACCCTCGAAGAAACATCCTTGACTTTAGCTCCATGTAGGCAAGTAGCAAATTCTTTGATGGACCAACAGCTCTTAGGTGGGAGTCAATGTAACATACAGTTGAATCCCCAATTATTTCAATGTCATTACTATCTGGGTTTAACACACCTGTATTGGTAGAAGAGTCATGAATGGCAAGCAAGGAGTAGCTATTTGATACTGGTACTGGTATATGTTTACAGGAAACATGGAACAAAGAGGACATAAACAAAAATGGATACAAAGTATTTCAAAAAGAGGCTAGAAAAATAAAAAAAAATATGGTAGAATGTCAGGTGGATTAATAACTTGGTGTAGAACAACAGATAAGGTAGAACACAGGGGAATACACATAGACTTGGAGCACATCTTGCCGGTGCAAATCTTAATGAAGAAGAAAATAAGCATCATTATAAATGTATACCTTCCCCCTAAGAGTTCTAACTATATGGACAAGGGAGATATGGAGAAACTGATACATTTGATAGAAAATTGCACCACTAAAGACCCCAACTGTGGAATTATTATTTTGGGAGATTTCAATGCCAGAGTGGGGCACCGCCTGGATCTACCAGATGAATTAACTAACGCATGTGTGACTCTGGGTTCACCTGCCCTCAGTATAGAGAGAAAGTCAAAAGACAAAAAGGGATGTGAAAGAGGGACAAAATTAGCTAGAGAAGGTCAAATACCTTATTTTGATAAATGGATGAACAAGGGGAGACTGTAATGGAGCATTCACCTACATGGGAAGCAGGGGTGCCTCAATAATTGACCTCTGCTGGGTTACAGTAAACATAATATCATCTCTGGATAATCTCCACATAGGAATAAGATCTGAAAGTGAACATAATCCATTGGAAATAAAATTAGATTTATGGCCCTTGACAGATATTATGGCAAAAAAGAGGGAAGATATCATAAGGGTTAAAAGGGGGGTAAAATGGGAATTAATAGAAAACTTTAAATCAACCCAGCTATTAAAATAACATGGCATAAGGGAAGAAATAATGGAAATTAGATTACGAAAGACACCAGATCAATGCGTCAAGATATTTGAACAAGTTATGAGGGACATTTCTTCAATTGTGCTTAAAGTTTCTATATGTAAACATAAAAAAGGGAATAGATGGTTTGATGGAGAGTGTAAAATACACAAAAAAGAAGTAAATAGATATGCCAGACTAACGCAAAAATGGCCCACAAAAGATAACAAACAAAGGTTAAATAAACAAAGGAAAATATATTAAAAAATTATTGGAAAGTAAAAAAGACAAATATGGAAAAGTAATGTGGAAAGAATTTGAAAAGGTTGTAAGGGAGAATAAAAAATTCTGGTAAATGGTAGCCAATGGATGGGATAATGTAGCAGAGAAAATAGAGAATCATATAGACCCATCTACTTGGGAAACATACCTTAGAGATCTTTTTCATGATCTAGACCTTGAAGAAGCTACTCAGAAAAAAAGCCCATGGCTACTGATGAGAAAAAATAATGGAAGAAGAAGAAGTTAATAGGCAATTCACTATGCCAAAAGACATAAGGCACCTGGTTCTGATGGGATCCCAATGGATACCATAATAGATTATTCAGAATTATGGACTCCAGTTCTCTTAGCTTTATTTAATCACATAATACAATACAATCAGACAAAATACCACAGACCTGGAAAGAAAATATTATTATTCCCATATACTGTATAAGAAAGGAGATAGAGCAGTACCACATAATTATAGACTAATTAGTCTACTGGATAATTCCCCATAACTGTTCACCAAAATTTTATTTAATAGAATGTTAGAATGGTTAAATAAATATAAAATCCTGGATGAAGTGCAAACAGGCTTGATGCCAGAACACTCCACACTGAATCAATGTTTTGTATTAACACATTTAATACACAAACACATATACATCAAAAAGCAAAAATTATTTTGTGTTTTTGTTGATCTGAAGGCTGCCTTCAATAGAATAAATAGAAAAAAGTTGTGGGAAGTCCTAAAGGGCTATGGATTAGAGACTACTATCATCAACATGATAAAAACCCTTTATGAAGAGAACCATACTTCAATTAGATATAATAAAGAAGGTGATAATACTCCAAAATTTCCAACTAACATTCGGCTAAGGCAGGGGCATGTCCTCTCCCTGATATTATTCATCATATTCTTAAATAGGGTACTGTAGGGCATGAATGACCCAGAGTTGCACATGCCAAGTCTGGGGCCCAGGCGGTGCCCCTACCGGGCATACATAGACGATGCTGTTTTGATTTCAACAAGTTATCTAGGAATAAAAAAAAGCATCAATAAATTCAATGAAGAATGCATAAGGTTATCCCTGGAAATAAACACTGATAAAACAAAATATATGATACTTAACAAATATCCATTAAGAACTGGCAAGATAGGTACCTTAAAGTGTAATAATCAAAAAATTGAATATGTCAATAATTTGTGTTACTTAGGTATAATATTTATCCATAATTTAAAATGGAAGGAACATATTTCTGCTATAATACATAAGATCAACAGATTGATACCATCAATAACAAGATTTACATATAAATATGGAGGACATTCAATCAAAGGCCTGTTAAGGGTGTTGAATGCTAACGTCAGGAGCCAGATCCTCTATGGGGTTGAAATATTGTGTCAGGACAAGGTAGATGGATTAGAAACTTTACTGAATAAATTTTACAGACAACTCCTAGGTCTACCAAGAGGTGCGGCTTCAAGCTTGATTAGACAGGAGCTAGGACAGCTGCCAGTCAAGTAGAGTATTGAACAAAGACTATCTCTATACTGGATTAAAGCTTATAATATGCAAGAAAATAGATTGCCATGTATATGTTTAGAGGAAATGTTGACTTATAGACAAAATGAAGTACTCTACCCAAGCATTCACATCTTAGAAGAAATTATCAAACCATACGGTCTACTGGATTGTCCGACTGAAAGTGCCACGACCTCTTCCATGGAAATTAAAGATAAGATTAAAATCAGAATTGAGGATATACACATTCAGAAAGAAAGGGGCCTAGCCAGAAGTTATAAATTAAGTTCCTGGCTAGCTTTACAGTAAATATAAATAGACAATTTAGAATGCATCAGTATTTAACAAAAAAAAAATCAAAAAAAATAGTAAGCCTACACTAAATTTAGATTTGGCTATGTGGAGAACCTAAAATTAAGGAAACTTCATGGTTTGGCAAATCTAAGTACTTGTGCTTGAGGTTTGGGTGAAGATATCCCTTTACATTTATTAGCACATTGCCCGTTATACAATTATGAAAGAAAGTTTTTACTGAGCAATGTTTTGAAAAACCTAGATATGGAATCAAAATATCAATTTAATTATTTATTGAAAAATAATAATACCCATCATTTGGAGAACATATTGAGATTCTGTAGAATAATTGAAAGAAATAAAGTACATATTATAGAAACAGTAAATAGGCAAAAAGCGCAATAGAAGAAACCCAGGATGTGAATTAAGAGAGAAAGTAATTGGATATTATGGATACTATGAATGGGGAAACACGTAATAAAAGGAAAGAATGATTGTTAAGCTAGAAATGCCTATAAAGAAAGAGATAATTATAAAATAAAGATGGAGGAAGATACGAATAGTGCATGTGTATAGGATATAGAAATATCTGGTTAAATTATTGTAGACATAACATTGAATTTTAATGATTTTGTAATTATTGTATTTTAAAGATTTTGTAATAATTGTAATGAAACTTTTATTTTGTCAACAATAAACACATTGATTGATACTGGTACTCTAGAGGTAATAAAAGGCTTCACTTTTGAGAAGGCAAGTTTGTATTATTAATATTATAGATTTCGGCCCTTCTACTTTTTTTACTTTGCCTGGGTTGAACAATCTCCCATTCATTAGAGTTGGAATCAACTTCTGGTTCCCTGTTTCCTTTATCTTTTCTAGTATTGTTATATGAAGGCAGAATGTCAATAGGGATAATGGAATTGGTACTTGTGTCAGCTTGTTCAGTTAAATTGGCAGTTGGTGGTAGTGGCCAATCATTTAGTGTGGTGTTTCTAATCATGTTATCCATGTATAACTCTAGATCCCTTAATTCTTTTATTTTTGTAATTTCAGCATGAAGGATTAAAACGTTATTATGTAGGCAATTAATAGTACAGCAGTTTGGGCATACTGTGCTCTGGTTTACATTGGTTGGAATGGTTTCATTACCCCATACATATCTGCAGGTGAGGCACAAGAGTAAACGTGCCCCACTGTTAAGCTCAATGTATTTGAACTGACCATGCACATTTTCCATCGTAAGTATGATGCATACTGTATTCTGCACAGCAATGAAATACTTCTTCGTCAGAGTAGTTCCACTTAGTTACTCACTAAGTGCCTTTCTAAATTGCGATACACTTATTTAGCAAAAACCTGACGTGTTTCTTTTTCTTCCTTGGTGGCACTCACCTCCGCTTGCTAATGCGAGTGTTAACCTACTCATTGGACTGGAAGCAATGTCACTGTCACTTTTGGCTGAGACCGGAGCTGCAAAAGTACGTATTTTAAGTTAAAACTGCAGCTACAATGTACACTGCCTTTAAAAAGACAGTGTAAACTTGCCTGTGTTGCTCAAAGGGGCAAACACAAACTGAGGAGTAACCTCAGCAGCTGTAAAAGGCTGTTTCCCCTATATACGGTGGGGGACACAAGTACAAGTAGTGCAAATTGAAAAGCAGTGGAGACAAGCAGACTTATCCTTCAACTTCATGCTGTTTACAGTTTTAAAAAAGAACAGAAAGAGACTGGGCACACTGCTACATGCACAGAGACCAACAAATTACATATTAGATAAAGCAGATCCTGAGGCAAGCATCGAAATGCTCATTGGCTCGGAAGTGATGTCAGAGTCACTTTCAGCCAAGACCGGATCTGCAAAAACACTGCATTTTAAGTTAAAACTGAAACTACAAGGTACACTGCCTTTAAAAGACAGTGTAAACTCACCTGTATTGCTCAATGGGGCAAACAAATGTTCTTGGAAGGTGCCAAAATAGAGTACTTAGTGCCACATCTTTATGGTTTATGCTCCAGGCATAGCTGTGTAGCCTTGGAGGTATGCCAGATCAACTGGGAGACTGAGGTAGGGATATCCTTTCTGGAGAGTAATGGAGCAGGTGTTGGTTGAATTCCTTGAGGGTAACAGACTCTAACAACTAGAACAAGCACAGGTGGAAGGTGCTGTCAAACTTTTTCAGGACCCCGGTGATTATTGACCATTTTTGTGAAGGCAGTTCATACAAATGTTGGAGACGACAGTGCTCTCAGAGAGGCCATCACTAGCACATTATGTGGAGTTGTCCTAAACTGATGAAGTATTGGAATGATATAGCACAGGCAGCAGTGCAGGTCTTTCGGATCCTTCTGCCGGGGAATATTAACTCTCTTCTTTGGGGACTTTACACCAAGGGGATTAGAGGGAGGGGGAAACATTACTGTACCTCTACCAAATTCTAATAGCAGCTGCCCCTAAAACTGTGACACAGATGTGGTTCCAACCAGCTCCTCCTACTCTAACAGGAGGGTTGTGTAATTGCACAGATCCTGATGATGGAATGGCTCACAGCCAAACTTTCACTTAAAGTAGAAAAGGCCAAATCCCACTGGTTACCCTTTTTAACTATTTAGAACTGGTAGAAGGTACCACAGCCTTGGATGAAATTGTAAATCTTCCATAACCCTTGGTATGTTGATACTTGGAAGGTCTATTAGTCAGGATTCCCTAGCACCCCATGGATCTGACTTCTTGTCTTTGATTACATGCTATACCACGTCTGTTGGTCTTTTTTCTGTTTTTTGTGGCTTGTTCTACAGTCCCCACTTCCATACTCCTTCTTATATAGGACTTCAGGAAACAAATGATAACTCTCCCCAGGGAGGGGGCTTACCTAAGCTGACACACATCCCTCCCGAAGAAATGGTTTGTTAGACTATATGGTACAGTTGCTCAGTGCAGTGAGGATTCGTTTCCCATTCCCCACTCACTTTATATCTTGAATATGGTTGTCTTCTGTTTTTTGTATAATGTCAGTGTCCTGTCATAGAGTTATTGCAAAATGTTTAATAAACTTTCAGTTAAAAAGGAATAGGATTTCAGCATAACAATCATGTAAGTAATTTGCAACTGTATGAAGTTCCTAGGTATTTACAAATGCCTATCTTTTTATATCTTGTTTTTTTTACCTCTGTTTGAGAGTTAATAAACACATTTTATGTTAGTCAAGTATGGCTGACACTTTGATGTTGTTGTTCAACTCCCAACACATCTGTGGATGCAAGCACCTAATTAGATGCCAAGAAATGGTAAGTTACTAACATCATCATGACGCCAGTATTTAGGGACTCTTATCACATCAGGAACAGACCCCCATATGAAACTCCACCTGAGCGAAGCACTACAGCGCCCAGAAAAAGGTGTTTGGGTAATGAGCACGAGCAGTCTCAGGTTGCCAGTTATAAAGTTGTCACCCTAACCAATTTTCTCCATGAACACTGACAGCCTCTCAATTTGGATTCTCCTGGTCTAATTTAAGAACTGCAACTAAACCAAGTGGCTGTGGGCCAGTTCTAGTCTTCTGCGAGTTTTGTTACAGCTGCTTGTCTGCATTCGGAGATCTGAAAACTGAAAAGGCCTGTAAAAATTAACTTTTTGGCCATTTTTTACTCACCTGGGGCTAGATTCACAAAAACTCACAAAGCACAGTGCAAAAGTTTGTGCTGCAATTTCTGGTTATGCAGGTGTGAAATCTTACTATTCACAGTCGGATAGCACATTGCGCTATCCGACTGTGAATAGGGCCAGAAGGGGGCAACTCTAACCGAGGAAAGCCACTGCTAACCACAGTAGCGCTGCCCCCACATCTAATGAAGAGAATGGCCCCTCAGTGAATAACTCAGGTGCCATATTTCCTATTCATCAAAGCAGTCATGTAAATGAGCCAATTGGCCATGTAAGATGCTATGTGGCCATTTTTATGCACATCATGGGCCCATTTATATAGTCTGTGGGTGGCTTAGTGTGCCCCCACAACCCCTGCCTTATGCAGCTGCACTCCCTGGTGGTCTACTGCCCCCACTGCCGTTCCCTGATCACCATCCCAAGAATGTAAAAATAGGTTCCCTGGCAGTCTAGTGTTTCCTTCCTCACTGAGGGCTGGCCCTATATAAATAATTAGAAAATGGCAAGGTAAATCCAGGCATTCTGATTGGCTAAAGACTAACACCAGCAGGTGGGTATTTTTTGATAGAGCCCACTGAAAAGATGTTCCAGCTCTGCCCAACTGGATTTCTGAATTGGTTAGCCACCATTTTTTTCTCTGTCCTTGCTAAGTAGACAGCCCCGCACCCCCCCCCAGTGAGAGAAGTCATCTCCCAGACACATAGGATAACCAAACCAAAAGTATTAAAAAAAACTTGTCCTTAAGATAAAACAAAAAGTTTCTCAGCCACAGCATACTTTAATAAAGGACACAGGCACACGTGGCTCCCGTTCCCTCAAACGCCAGCAGATATAGTAGTTGTGGAAAGCTGGCAACAAGACTGTAAGTCCATGGAGCTGAAGTGACAGAGTGCCACCACCGTTCCTCACTCTGATTCTCCAGACTGCGTATCTATTAAAAAAAAAATACCCTGATAAGTAAGGTACCCCGTCTCATTTTATTTGAACAAAAGTAGACAAACACAAATGTACCTCTGTTTGACAAGCTTAATTTCTTGTAGCTCCTGCCATGGTTGATCTTGTTACAATAATTGGCTCCAGCACATGACTGGAAGCAACAGATTGTGTAACAAATAAATAACAACTGAATAAATAAAAAAAAAAGAAAACAAAAGACATTTACCAGTGCTGCTCCAATGTGTGTGTGTGTGTGTGTCTGTGTGTGTGTGTGGGGGGGTAGCCACAACAACTACTACAATTGTTTTGCAGGCGGAGGAACTATTTTGTTACAATAAAAAAGGAAAATAATTAAAGGATTTAACATTGTAACATAATTAAAAAAAAACAACATATAATACAGTTTATTTTCTAAGTGCAATAATGCCCTCCAGGGTGGGCAATATTGGGGAATACTGGATATTCCAGGGGCTATAAGGCCCTCCACTGGCAGTGTTGGGCCTCATTATGCCCCTGGGTGGTCCGGTATTCCCCAATGCTGCCCACCCTGTTGGGTATTATTGCTTACATATATACCCTGGTGGTCAAATGGTTCCTCCCTATCCAGGACAGCTGATTGCTGTTACTTTATAAAAAAAATATGACCTGGCAGTCTAGTGATCCCTTCCACTCCCTCATTCTCAGATCGCAGTCCCTTTATAATAAAAATTATGCCCTGGTAGTCTAGTGCCCCCCCATTCTCCGATTGCCATCTAGTAATATGAAAAAAATAAAAATGTCCCTGGTATTCTAGTAGTCCCTTCCCCCTTCCCAATCTCTGATAACCATCCCGTAATATTAAAACAAATATCCCTGGTAGTCCAGTGGTCCCTCCCCCATTCTCCAATTACCATCCCATAATATGAAAAAAATTTCCCTGGTAGTCTAATTTTCCCCTTCCCCTCACTTGATCTTCAATCGTCATCCCATAATATAGATTTTTTTTTTGTTCCCAGTCACCCTCGTCTGTACTGAGGGATCTGGTCCACCAATTTGCTCGCTGCCCCCCCATGCCTGGGCTTATCCCCCCCGGGCTGGGCCATCAGGTGGGCTCCCCCTCCCTAAGGAACCTGATCTCTGTGCCCTGGATTGCCCCCTAGGGCAGGGCCATGGGAACAGGAATAACCCTGGTGGACATTAATCACAAAGGGAGCAGCAGCAGAAGTGGGGAACGTCATGAACAGGCCGGAGTTTTTAGTATGTGGAGATCCCCTTGGGTGGGGCATGCAATGATGCCAGCATCTGCCCCACCCTCCTGACATGTGGCACTGGCAGTGGCGGTACCCCCATCCTCCGCCAGAGGTCTGCATGATGCCAGATACTCTTTCATCCCCGAAGGAAAGCAGTCCCTGGGATGTTCAATCCTTCTCACCCTGGCCAGACCTCTGACTCCCAAGTCCATCACCAAACCTGGAATGTCGGCACCACAAGTGGATGCCTTACCACTGTGCCAGCAGACTGGTGCCATCTCATAATATTAAAAGAAATACCCATGCAGTTCAGTGGTCCCTCCCGCCTCCTTCAATCTCTGATCCCCGGTATTTATTAATACACCCTAGTGGTCTAGTGGTCACTTCCTAGCCCAGATCCCTTTCCTGGTATTCATTTCATACATTCTGGTGGTTTAGTGGTCCCCGATCCTTTCCCTGGTATTGCTGTCAAACTCCCTGGTAGTAAAGTCATCCCCTCTAGCCCCAATCCCCTCCTCAGTAGTTCATTTATAATCCCTGGTGGTCTAGTAGTCCCCCCTCCATTGTTCTCCAATCGCTGTCCTAACTCAAAAAAAGAAATCCCCAGGTAGTCTAGTGGCCTGCCACCCCAGCAGGTAGTGACTCACTACCCTGCTTTCCCCCAACCCAACCTGTGCTGGCATCTGGCACAGCCCTCCTCACACTGCCATAGCCACCCGCCGACTGAACTGTCAATTAGTGTGTACAGTACATAGTACATGCTCATTGGTTGACTACCATAAGAAGGTCAGGCATGCAGAGCTAGGGAGAGCTTAGCAAGCTGACCCATCCTTGCAAAAGCTAAGGGAGTTAGCCACTAGTGGGAAAAATGACTCTCTGAGAGTTGGAAAAATGGAAGTGTACTGGGAAAATAACCTCTGGTACTGTGAGAGGGTTCCTAAGGGAGGAGTTGAGTAAAGGGAGTGTAGGAAGCAGCCTCTGGCCTTAGCCCATGACATACCCTTTTCAGGATACTTAGGGATGAGCCATACAAAAAGGTGACTGAATAATAATTTTTACTGGGCCAGTATTTTTAAAGACATGACAAACTGCTGCAGGACTTGTTCCTAGTGCCAAAGGGTGGGAAAGGTTGTGGACAAGGCTAAAGTGACTTTCATTCCCCTATCAATTATAAAACAGCCATTTCGACTAGTTGCCATTGACATTGTGGGGCCTCTTAGCACCCCAAGTTGCACTGGCAAATGATACATCTTGGTGGTCATAGATTATATCACAAGGTACTTGGAAGCAGTGCCTTTGTCCTCAACTGAGGCCTAGAAGGTGGCTGATGAACCGATGGGGATATTTAGCTAGGTGTGTTTTTCCCAGGAGAGTCTGTCAGACCAAGGCATTAAATTCATGTCTAATCTAATGGTTAGTTTCTGGAAGAAGTGTGGGTTAATTCAGCTCAGGGCCTCACCAACTATCCCCAGACTAATGGTCTGGTTAAGCGATTCACTGGGTCTCTGAAGACAATATTAAGGGCATTCACTGACCAGCATGCAAGACTGTGTGACAAGTATGTACCCATTTCCTATTCACACATAGGGAAGTCACACAGGAGTCCACAGGGTTCTCACCCTTTGAGCTCCTGTCTGGATATAGGGTACAGGGCCCCCTTGATTTGGTAAGGGATTAATGGGAGGGTGAGCTTGCTCCCTAAGGGGAATTTGTTGTGGAGTATGACCTGAATTTCAGGTCACAGCACAAGAAGCTTATGGAGTTCACCCAGGAGCATCTAGCCACTGCAAAAAGAAGTAGAAAACATGGAACAGCCATGGGGCCAGAATGTGGAGCAATGAAACTGGGCAGTGGGTGATAGTGTTTGGCCCTGTCTGGCAGAACTAATTACAGACAGTATGGGAGAGGCCTTATTTGGTGGTCAGGAGGGTGAATGATGTTAATTACATGGTGGAGCTACCCAACAGGAGACATAAACAATGAGTTCACCATGTGAACATGATGAAACCCTACCATGATGGGAATGAGGTAGTCCTGTCTATTTGCAGTTCTCTGAGGAAGGGGCAGAAGAAGACCTGCTGACATATTTCCTGGGAGAGGTGAAGGGAGAAGCCTTGGTAGATGTGACATTGCAGAAGGGCTGGAGGGGAAGGTTTGCCTTTTTGCAGATGACACCAAGATCTGCAACAGAGGAGATACTCCAGAGGGTGTGGATACGATGAAGAAAGATCTAGAAAAGCTGGAGAACTGGTTGGAAATGTGGCAACTGAGGTTTAATGTAAAGAAGTGAAAAATCATGCACATGGGGAGTAGGAACCCTGAAGGGGGTGCCGACAGACACCAGGGAAGAAACAGACTTGGGGGTCATTATCACAGATGACCTGAAAGCCACAAAGCAGACTGCAAAGGCAGTAGGGAAGGCCAGGAGGATGTTGGAGTGTATTGGCAGTGGTATCACAAGATGCAGGAGGGAAGCAATGATTCCACTGTACAAAATGCTGGTGAGGCTCCATCTGGAATACTGTGGGCAGTGCTGGAGATCGCATTTGCGCAAAGACATTGAAAGGACAGAGACAGTACAGAGGAAGGCAACTAAGATGGTGCAGGGTCTGCAGCACAAGGCATATGAGGACAGATTTAAAGACCGCAATATGTATACACTTGAGCAAAGGAGGGAATGGGGTGCTATGATCGAAACATTCAAATATCTCGAAGGCATTAATAAGGTGAAAGGGAAAAACATTTTCCAGTATAAAAAGTATACTAGGTCTAGAGGACATGACATGAGATTGGAAGGAGGCCATTTAAGGGGAAATGTGAGAAAGTTCTTTTTCACTGAGAGTGTAGTGGATGCATGGAACAGCCTGCCCCAGGAGGTGGTGGGAACGTGCAGAGTGGTGGGATTAAAACATGCATAGGATAGGCACAAAGGAACCATAGAGATGGGAAGGAGTATCTAAGGCCGATGACTGGGTAAAGTCACCTGGCACAAATATAGGTAGGGTAAATGAGCAGGCTGGATGGGCCTTATCTGCTGTCAACTTTTATGTTTCTGTGATGCTGTCACCCTCTCAGACTGGCTGACATCAGCTCAAGTTAAACAAACTCTTTCTAATTAAAGATGGGGGGGCGCCAAAAATTACATATGTGGACTGGTCTTTTTATTCAAAGTCTTGTTTCTTTAATTGTTTTCTGGCCCATACCCTCTATGTTTCACCAACAATATTGGCTTCCTCAGGGGGTGCCTTCATAGACCTTTAAAAAATATAAATATACAGTCATAAATATCCTGCCTACACTTAACATTTATTTGATATTCTATATAAAAACGTTTTTCCTTAACAAAACAATGTAGGCAACTCACTTAAAATGCAGCAATCCAGTTAAATATTCCATCCAGTAAAACTATTCAGTTCAAAATCACATCCTATAATCAAATCCATTAATAAATTACTATTTGTGATGACCATTTAAGTATCACACCAAACTACCACCAGTTAGCCAACACTAAATTTCTAAAATGTGTATTATTTATACTAACAGTTGAAATAAAAACTACATACATAATATAAACCCTACAAGCAGCAAGAATAAACATTTCTTTTTATCAATAATGCCTTTCTTGTGACCAATTTTACTTGATGACATATGCATATTTTTCTTTAGTTATAGTTACTTTTCTAACAGTACCTATATTTCTTATTCATTTTAAGCCTTATTTTATGCAGTATCTTTTTTTACCTTCTCAATCTTTGTTTCAAATAATTTTGCTTGCTGCAATTTTGTAGGCCCACATTGTGGTTGTTCTGAAAAAGTGAGGTGTAAATTCCACAAATATTTCAGTATATATCTTAATCTTTGGAACATAACATTAATTTCAATATACATTAGTGTACCTCCATATATCTACACACTACTACTGACTTGTTCCCAACGTCATCCTCTTTCTCTGTTTTTTAGAAAAAGAGACCGTTTCCTCTAACACTTTATGCTCATGCTGCAGAATTACCATTCTCGGCATTTACCACATTTCACTGCACTTTACTCCCTAATATTATCATCACCATTCCTTTCATGTAATTTCTTTCTTTACCTACAATTTGCATTTTTTTAATTTAAAAGGAGAGACTGTTTCCCCTAACACTTCATGCTCGTGATGTAGCATTACCATTATCAGTGTTTACTATGCCTCACTGCATTTTACTTCCTCATACCATCATCGCCATTCTAAATTTATCCTCTATATAGTTTCCTTTTTTAGCTTGAAGCCAACATCCTTTAGAAAACAGAGACCATTTCTTTAACATTCAATGTTCACACTGCAGCAAAACCAAACTCCACATTTACCACGCCTCACTACACTTCATTTCTTCATACCACCACCATGATTCTATTTTTGCCCTTTATGTAGTTTCTTTTGTTAACCATCACTAAATATCTTTCATTACTAATATTATGCTGTTACTCATAATCGTTTTACCTTTTCTTTGTATCTTTTCTACCCACACCATGTTGCTGCTTTCAGTTCAAAAAAGTTTGGCGTTCTACCAAATACTCATGCACCTGACCCTCTAAAATGACATCACGCATCAAGCATGCAATATTGCAATCTTTCCTGTTCTTAAAGTGAAACACCCTTATTTCCTTCTGTTCTAGCTACTGGCTATAGGTTCATAGAGATCTACAAGTACTGTAGGCAGAAAATGCTCATTATTGTACTTGCCACCCATATATCCTATAGGTAGAATTCAAATTTTTTTCCATCCATATAATCATCCAATCTATGTTTGAATTATGTTATATTATTACTATTGATAACTGTAGCTGGTAGAATATTCCACATTCCCACAACTCTTTGTATATAAAAATGACTACTTTTGATTGATACACATTTCTCACCAATAAGTTTATAATTATGACTCCTGGTTGATTTAATATTACACGCATCTGTTATGCCTACTATTATTTTATATACAAAACATAAATCTCCCCTTATTTGTCTGTATTTAACAGAAAAAAGTTTTAGTTCTCTAAGCCTATTAGCATAACTTTTATGTTGTAATAATGTTACTTTCTTGGTAGATCTATGCTGTACACCTTCAGCTAATTTCAGACCTTTAGTGGATGTCAGAGCACAGAATTGAGTACAGTACTCCAAATGTGGATGTACCAAGCTATTAAAGAGTGGTATAATAACTTCTGCTTTTCTACTTTTAATATTACCTAAAATTGAACCCACAATGTTATTGCATTTCTTAACTTTTATTGTAGTATTTCTATCAAAGGTTAAAATATTAGAAATCATAACTCCCAAGTCTTTTTCCTCAATAATGTTTTTCAATAATACATTGTCTAAGTAATAATTGAGGCACATATTATTCTTGCCCAAGTTCAATACCTTGCATTTGTCTATATTAAAAAACATACCATGTGAGTTGGCCCAAGAGGATAGATCCTTTAAGTAATTTTGCATGAAGGTTATATCTGATAATGAGCTCACTAAGCTGCCAATCTTGCAATCATCAGCGTACTTTGATACCCATATTTTATCAGTAGTAGGCATTGTAGAAATTAAGATATTAAAAAGTATTGGTCCCAAAACAGAACCTTGGGGTACTCCACTAGTCACCTTGGCGAGTTCAGACAGATAGCCTTTGACTGACACTCTCTGTATTCTTTTTTCTAACCAGGATTGTATCCAGTTTATAATATTAGGTTGGATGTCAATTTTAACTAACTCTTGTGGCAGAATTTTATGTGAAACTTTGTTGAAAGCCTTAGCAAAGTCTAAGAATATCACATCAACAGGAATGCCTCTGTCTACAGCTGCACTGACTGGTTCACAAAACAGCAAAAGATTGGTTAGTACAGACCTATTTGCCACAAAACCATGTTGAAAAATGTCCACTTTATTATTTCTATTTATGTGGTTAATAATATGATACTTAAACAGTCTTTCCATGATTTTTCCATTGGTAGAGGTTAAGTTGATTGGCCGATAGTTGTTTGGGTCATGTTTATTACCTCCCTTATATATGGGAATAACAACAGCCTCCTTCCAAGCTTGAACAACTTTACCTTCTTGAATAGATTTATTAAAGAGTATAGTTAGTGGTCCAGTTATTGTATGAAATATACCTTGTAAAAATTTTGGTGGAATACCATCAGGTCCCGCTGAACTATTAGGTGTCAATTTTTTTATTATTTTAGCAACTTCACTTCTTAGGAAAACAGGATAGTCATTATTATTTTTGGTAAGTGGAATTTTTATGTTATCCTTAATTTCAAAAACTTTTAAAAATTGTTCGTTTAATATCCTAGCAGTCGTTGTTTCATCAATAATTGAAGTATCATTAATCATAAAGGGACCTATAGTTTGTTGTTTTCCTTTAATAGATCCGATATAATTATAAAACTGCTTCTTATTATCTTTAACTTTTGTTGCTAGATTTTGTTCTAATCTAGATTTAGAAGATTTAATCATGTTTTTCAGTTTCTTAGCAGCAGTTTTATATTTAGTACAAAAAATAGATTTATTTCTAGTATACTTTCTATAAAATTTTATTTTCCTAACAAGTAGTTTTCTAATATTATTAGACCACCAGGGAGGGACACGTTTATTATTAGAATACTTGATTCTATCAGGAACCCAGTTAGATATACAAATGTTAATCTTAGTATTTATTGTTTCCCTAATTTGTGATTAACTAAGGTTTCTAAAATCAGATTCCCACTTCCATTTAGATAAGAAATAATTTATTCAATTATAGTCTGTCTTGTTGAAATCTTTCATTTTGGAAATACCCTTAGTCTGAGATTAATAGTGGATAGATTGAAGTCTCCTATTAATATATAAGTATTATTAGTTTCCATCTCTCTGATTTCATCAATTAGATCTTGATTTTTTTCAGCAGTTAAATTGGGTGGTCTATAAATTAGACCTATAGATAAGGAATCATAAGGTAAGTTGATTTTAGCCCATAAACTCTCATTATTATACTTAATAGTATTAACCATGCTGTACATGCTTTTAGACTTTCCTCTATGTAAAGTACGATACCTCCACCCATTTTATTGTTATCTCTATGTTTATGGAACTTATTATACCCCATGATATCAGTATCCCAATCTCCAGCCTTATTCCAAGTATCAATGATTCCACATATTGATATATTGTGAGTTTTTAATATGTATATAAGCTCTTCTTTTTTATTTCATAAGCTTCTTGCATTAGTAAGTATAATATTTAAGTCTGTTGTATTACAAGACCTGGTGGTGTTAGGAGATGTAGATTTTGGATTTACCGAAGTTTGGGGTGTAGTTAATTGTTTATGTCTAATAGGTTTTAGAGTTGTATTATTTGAATACTGCTCCCCCTTTAATGAAAGTTTAAACAATTGGTAATAGAGTGAGCTATGCTGTCACCAAGAAGTTTACTACCTCTTCTACTGAGGTATAAACCATCCCAACAGTAGAGATTTGGATTGCCATTAAATTCCTCCCAGTAAGTGATACATTTTAAATTCTGCTTCATACACCAAGATCTTAACCAGTTATTGATTTCCCTAATTTTTTGTTCCTGAAATAAGTTCACATGTGGTATTGGCAAAATTTCAGATAGCTGTACTTCACACCCTAAATATAGTAATTTGTTTGTTAATGTGACATAATCTTCTTTTATTTTTTGATTAGTCTCATAGAGTACATTATTTGTACCCACATGTACAATTACTAAAGGGTTAATTCCTGTTTTGTGCAGTATTGCTATGAAGGTATGTTTTCTATATTTTACTTATAACCTTAGGGACAGATTACGAGGATCCTACTCTGCATCTACTGCCTCACATTGAATCTCCCTATAGAGGAAATACCCTTCCTATTTCTTTTTATATATTTATTCCTTTCAAAAAGGAGACATAGGAGCAGGAACAAGCAGAGGGAGAGGAGACACCAGGCCCAAGCAGAAGTATTATCAGAAATAGTACCAATATTTAACTTAAGTCAGAGAAATTTGACTAAAATAGAAATTAAAGTCTTATCTAGAGGTCTTTCATTTGCACCTGTAACAACTGTCAACCAATTTGACATAGAATGTGACTTGCAAAAAATGTTTTTAGAACATTACGCTTAAAAGCACAATATGGGAATCAGACTGCAGTGGTGGACTATAGGAGAAAGCTAGTGAATGAATTGCTTGTTAGATCAACATATAACCCTCCCTCAGGTATTTATCCAGCAGTAGAGGCATATGCAGAAACAGTAAGAAAAGAAATACATGATCTCTTTAAAACAGAAGAAGATAGGAAAACAACCAGGAATAATTTAAATCAGCATGAGAGGAGAGTTTTGAACTTATTGAGAGAGGATGGATCCATTATCATGAAGCCTGCAGATAAGGGTGGGGGGATA
The DNA here is from genome assembly GCA_016271365.2 of Neoceratodus forsteri. Classification (NCBI taxonomy): domain Eukaryota; kingdom Metazoa; phylum Chordata; order Ceratodontiformes; family Ceratodontidae; genus Neoceratodus; species Neoceratodus forsteri. The sequence goes on from CM028130.1 coordinate 1,238,656,565, forward strand.
GTGTTGATGGATTATAATCATTATCAAACAATGTGTTTGAAGTTATTAAAAAACACAGATTATTATGTTGAACTAAAGATGGATCCAACATTGAGCTTGCAAAGAGAACTATCTCAAATAGTGGAGGAAGTGATATTGACTAACCGTTTGAAAGAATGGGAGGGAGACTTATTGTTACAGAGACATCCACACACACCGGTATTCTACACTATTTCAAATAAAAACATAAAAACATTAATGACCCTCCAGGTCATCCAATAGTATCTGGGATCAGTGGTCTGTTTGAAACTGTATCAGATTATATTAACTTTCACTTACAGCCACTTGTGGAGTCAATACCCATGTATGTTAGGGACACTTCTCATTTTATTGTTATGTTAAAGGACATGCAACTTACAAGGGAAGAGAAACAGCATGTAATACTGGTGACCTTGGATGTCTCTGATCTATATACCTGTATCCCCCATGAGGACGAGGGTGTGGCCATGGGTAGCCTATTGGATCAGAGGGAAATAGGAACACATCCTAAAACAAGAACCCTGCAGATGTTAGCAGAATTTATTCTGACAAAAAATCACTTTAGATTTGAAAAGAGTTTTTTTTGAATAGAAGAGGGGTACTGCAATGGGATCAACAATGGCCCCAGCATATGCAAATGCATTTATGCATGCTTTTGAAAGTGAATATGTGACTAATGTTGAGAGAAACCCTTATAGTGAGTGGATAAGAATGTATAAAAGATAAACAGATGATTTATTCATTGTGTGGACTGGTACAGTTGAGAAGCTTCATGAGTTTGGTGTATATATGAATTCATGTTCGTGACATATAAGGTTTACTATGGATTATAATATGGAATCTATTCCATATTTGGATGTGAAAGTCATAAAAGGGGACAATGGGCTATTTACCTCACTATATAGAAAACATACAGCACGTAATACGATACTACATGCTAACATGCTAAAAGCTTCCACTCTGAGAGTCTTATTGAGAGCATCCCATATTCCCAATTCTTGCAAATTCGTAGAAATTGTTGACAAGAGACACATTTTAGGAGATAAATAGATGGAGCAAACAGATTCAGACAAAGGGGGTATGGGAGAAACACACTGGTACAGGCAAAAAGATGTATAGAGCAGATTACACAAGATACAGCATTGAAAGGTAATGATAAAGCGGAGAGTACAAGGAAGGTAGTGTTCAGTGTAAAGCATAATCACAAATCTAAAGAAATATGACAGAGTATTACTAAACATTGGTCCATTTTACAGAATTTCCCCATGGAGAATAATGGGTTCCAACAGCTACCTCTTGTGGCAGAAAGAAAAGCATCCACACTTAAAGATAAATTGGTACATACAGACCATCCACAAGGTTGGCAAGATACCAGTGTGCAACTCCTACAAGGACCCCTAAATCCTGGAATTATTCAGTGTGGACATTGCTCAATATGTGAACACACAAGTAAAAAGAATATATATAAACTTCCACAGACGAATAAAGAATATCCTATTAAACAACTGATTATATGTGAGACCTCAGGTGTTATATACATGTTGCAATGCTCATGTGACAAAATATGTATAGGAATGACCACACGCCAGCTAAAGCAGAGGATCCAGGAACATAAGTCTAATATTAGAAATAAATTAAAAACACCAGTGGCCAAACATTTCGACACAGCAGGTCATATGGGTGTCTCAATTAGGTTTTGGGTTTTGGAAGCTGTTAAGAAAGCAGATAGAGGTGGAGACTATGCTAAAACAGTAGAAAGGGTGAAAACCCGATGGAATTATGAGATGGGAACATTAGATCCCAATATTGGTATGAATAAATAAGTCGATTGAATTGCTGTTGTAGATAAATAAAAGAGATGAATATTAGGATACTAGAAGTGGGAGAAAGATATAGAGTCCATACATGGGAGTTTTTGTTTAGGATTTAGTTGGATATAGAGAGAGTAAACAAGATTTGGTGCCAGATCTCATGGGGACATCCCCTTTGTGAGAGATGGAAATAGCCAAAGGGTTTTAGGAAAGAATAATATACATTTTTTCTTAAAAAACATAAAAAGGGACAAATAAGGAAGATATTTGTGTCCCTGTGGAAACAAAATATTATGTGATTTATAAAAACACAACCATATTAATATTATGGAGTGCTTGGCCTGTCTTTGGTGGTATAGGTTCTAGGACCCCATAGGAATTGAGTCATTATAAATATTGTAAGGAATAAATATATAAAAAGGAATAGGGAGGATATTTCCTCTCTAGGGAGATTCAATGTGAGGCAGTAGATGCGGAGTAGGATCCTTGTAATCTGTCCCTAAGGTTATAATTAAAATATAGAAAACATCCCGTCACATTCAGTAGCTAGAACAGAAGGAAATAAGGGTGTTTTACTTTAAGAACAGGAAAGATTGCAATATTGCATGCTTGACGTGTGATGTCATGTTAGAGGGTCAGGCGCATAAGTATTTGGTAGAACGCCAAAATTATTTGAACTGAAAGCAGCAACATGGTGTGGCTAGAAAAGATATAAAGAAAAGGTAAAACGATGTGAGTAACAGCATAATATTAGTAATGAAAGATGTTTAGCGATGGTTAACAAAAGAAACTACACGAAGGGTGAAAATAGAATCATGGTGGTGGTATGAAGAAATGAAGTGTAGTGAGGCGTGGTAAATGTGGAGTTTGGTATTGCTGCAGTGCGAACACTGAATGTTAGAGAAAATAGTCTGTTTTCTAAAGGATGTAGGCTTCAAGCTAAAAAAGGAAACTATATAAAGGATGAATATAGAATGGTGATGATGGTATGAGGAAGTAAAATGCAATGAGGTGTAAAGCTGATAATGGTAATGCTACATCACGAGTATGAAGTGTTAGGGGAAACAGTCTCTCCTTTTAAAATAAAAAAATGCAAATTGTAGGTAAAGAAAGAAATTATATGAAAGGAATGGTGATGATAATATTAGGTAGTAAAGTGCAATGAGGTGTGGTAAATGCCGAGAATGGTAATTCTGCAGCATGAGCATAAGGTGTTAGAGGAAACGGTCTCTTTTTATAAAAAACGGAGAAAGAGGATGATGTTGGGAACAAGTCAGTAGCAGTGTGTAGATATATGGAGGTACGCCAATGTAGACTGTTATTAATGTTATGTTCCAAAGATTAAGATATATACTGAAATATTAGTGGAATTTACACCTCACTTTTTCAGAGCAACCACAACACGGGGCCTACAAAATTACAGCAAGCAAAATCATTTGAAACAAAGATTGAGAAGGTGAAAAAAGATACTGCATAAAATATGGCTTAAAATGGATAAGAAATATAGGTACTGTTAGAAAAATGTGTCATATCGGGTGGGGGCAGCTAGAGGGTTTTAGGTCTGACAGGGCCTCATAAAGTCAGTCAGGTTTGGGAATACAGACAATTGGCAGCTTAAAGTTCATAACTTCATGTCTGCCCTGAGTCAATCTGTCTGGTGGTGGTAAACTAATCTACCTTCTACAGAGAGAGAGAGAGAGAGAGAGAAAGATACAGAGAGAGAGAGAGAGAGAGACAGACAGACAGACAGACAGAGAGAGACAGAGTTATTCTGTTTCTAACCTATGGTTTTAAACCTGTTTCTTTTTTTTTCTGTAGAATTACTGTTCCCTATAGTGTACGGTAATATCCTGTAGAATCTGTATAGTTATGTTGAAATACTACAAAATATTATTTTTATGTATCTCATGTTTCTGTGACTAAATCCTTTGAGGTACAGCTAACTAATTTATAATTGACAATAACTATATTTCTGCCACTGAGGAGAAAGCTAGTTACCATATACTATTTCTAAACTAAAGTGTTCTCAGCTGTGACAGAGAAATGCGGCCATGTAACCTTGCACAAGTAGCACTGTGTTGTATGTGCAGTGGCTCTGAAGGGACGTGAACCTGGAGATTACCCAAAAGAGTATCTAAGCTGAGTGGTGGCAGCTACTGAAGTACTGAGAAAGCTGGTGACAGTGATACAGGCTGTGTCTGGGAAGGACCAGTCTGTCACACTAACAAAAAACTTTTAGGTTGTCACAAAGCATTGAACAAAGAATTCTTGGCTTGTGACATACAAATGTATACTTAGTGCTTCTAATTAATATTATATCATAAACCAGAATTTTTAGGTAGTCAGAAGCTGTGAGCAAAGAATACAGGCTCATGAGATTAAAAAAGAAATAGACTTTGCACCCAATATCAACTGTTACACATAACTCACCCATTTAAAAAAAAAAAGTCACATTTTTATCATTTTTATTTTTTAAGCCACTCCAATGAACACAGTGAGTGAGAACTGTCACTTCTACCTCAAAATGTGTTTTTATGTTTTAACACTGTATAAAGCATTTTAAAAGTTGAATTGCAAGCCTGTCACTTCTGTGCAGGTTCCTGAGGCTTGAAACACAAGTGATGAGAATTTGGCACATGAATATTGAAAACTGGGATGCTTGTGCTGATATGCACATAATGCCGGACTATAGAAGGGCCCTACCCAAATTCTGAAGATGCACATTATTTATTTTTATTTATTTTATTTATTTAAAATTGTTGACCGGGAAAGGCACGCTGAGCCGAGGCTCATTTCCAGGTGCGACCTGGGTAAGTAGTACAAATGGGAGACATAGATATAGAAATACAGCAAAAATATCAAATAGCAGATGAAATAGTACAGTATAGTAAATTACATGGAGTTTGGTGGTGAGGTTACATTGTTTGTAAGAGCAGCAGAGTGGAAAAAAACAAACTTATTCATTTCATTTCTAGACCATAAATTTCCCTATAATTTCAGATATGAGTATATTACATTATTTACAGCAGTGGACTTATCGAAAACTTGAGTTTTCGAGGAGAGGGTGCTGGTGGGGGGGGGGGAATTTAGCGGTAATGGCTGGCATGAAGAAATTTTTAATTTTACCTGGTGAGGCTGTCATGGGTTACACTAAGTCCGGGTAGGGAGGGATTGGGTGCACAGCTACGGCAGGGAGTGGAAGGGAATGCCATGGTAAGGGATTTGCATGAGGAACAAAGTGCACTACACAAATTGTGAACAAACAGAATAGCCCATACACACATTCTGCTAATGTATATAGGCTGCTGTATGGTATTTATGCAAATCACACACACCATTGTCACACATGAGTGGGCCTGTGCTTCTGCACCCAGAAGCAGCTGTGTGGGTCTTGCTGTGTGCATGTATATCTGTGAACAGTACACTTGTGGGAGTGTAAGCCAGAAAAGTGCAGTTTTACAAAAACTAGCTAGCGAGACCCCTGATAAAGCTCTAGCCAAGCAAAGCATTGGGGCAGCCAAAAAGTGTTTGTGTGCCTTCTGGTCACATTTACTTTCTGTGAATAAATGGTATTTTGCCTTTTGTATCCATTCCTTGGCATTTGTGTGGCACTTGGAAGTGTTGGTCAGTGTAGCATTTCAGTTGCATTGGAGCCTGCATTTAAAAACTGGCAGTTTCTGTTTACAAGTAAGACTGCACATTGCTGTCTTGTACTTCTACAAAGTACACTGTTCCCTGAACTTGGTTGTTTGTTTCTGACAGTTTGCTCACCCCCACAGCAGCACCTGTAGCTTGCACCACTGAGCATGGCTTCTCACCAGACCCCACATATGTATCTGTTGCTGCAGAAGTACTGGACCTACAAGTGCCAGCAATTCTACAGCCTGAAGTAAACTAAATTTCAGTTTATTAACTTTCTCAAAAGGTAAAGATCCAAAAGCAAATGGTTTGATACTTTTTATTGGACCAACAAAGATGTTACAAAAAAGAAAACAATATCTAAGCTTTCAGACCAACCAAGTCCTTCCTCAGGGACTTAGGAAGGACTTGGTTGGTCCAAAAACTTAGACATTTGTTTTCTTTTTGTAACATCTATGTTGGTCCAATGAAAGGTATAAAACCATTTGCTTCTGGATCTGTTCTTACAAGGACCAAAACAGCAAGTAATTATTTATGTCTGTCAAAAGGAAAAGGAAATTCATTGCAAAAAACTGTGTTAATGTACCAGTTAGGCTTTAACTTAATGCCACAAAACTAGAGAAATGTGGTGTTAGGGTTTTCAGCCCAACTCCCCACCCTCCCACACAGCAAAAGGACAAGACCACACAAGCAACCACAGACAGCTATTATCGGGTAAGACAAACAACATACAGCTGCTTCCATTTGTTAGAAATGCAGTAGCACTGATGTGGTACCTTTGAAAATACACACATACAGCACTCTGAACTTTAAAAAGAATACTTGTGCTGTTTGGAAACCAAACCATGTGACTACAGAAGTGGGTGTATATGTTTTGCAGTGTGCATGTATAGCAGTGGCTGCAGAAGTGCTGGCCTCACTGGTATCTGCACTTCTGTAGACAGAAGTAATAGTAAAAGTAGTGCTGCAATTTGAGTGCCGTGGATTGCATCTGTAGCCAGAAGTGGGTGTGTATGTTATGTCTTACACCTGCATGTGCATCTGCAAAAGCACTGGCCCTGCAGAGGCTTGCACTTCTACAGACAGAAGTAATGTTGTAATTTGTGTATTATGAATTTGTATCTGCAGCTGCAGAAGTGCAGACCCTGCAGGAAATCAGAAGTGAGTGTGTGCGCCTTGCACTGTGTATGCGTATCTGTGGCTGTACCAACACTGTCCTCAAAGAGCCATTTCATATATTATTTAGCACTTTAAGAATTAACATAAGTACTATGAACTTTGTACTTCCATATACTATGTTTTTTAAACATTTCTAAGATAGCTCCCACAGCACAGATGAATTCACATCATTTTATTGTGAATCACAATTGGGTTCATGAATATTCATGAATGTTTGCTTTTGAACAGTAGTCCATCAGCTATCACCACCCCCTAATGAAGCCTTGTTTGTAAGGCAATACGTAGGGGTGTTCTGTGTTTCTTGGATGCCTGGCCATTGTTGCAAAATTTAAATAAACACTGTGATACACTGCTTCGGTGAGTGCACCATTTCTTTTACTTGTGGTCTGGTTTGGCTTTTAAGGCAGCACCTTTGGGGGCTGACTTGATGTGTGCTATTTTTTTTCTTTTGTTTGACTATGGTGAAAGACACAACTCTATGAAGAATCCACACTCCTGTGGTTGAGAGAGAGAGAGAGAGAGACACAGACAGACAGACAGAGAGCTGTTGTTATTCCCAAACCTGGATCAATTGTGTGGCTGTGCAGTGTGTAGCTATGAAGTTGCTGTGATGGCTTGATAGGCTACTCTTTATTTTGCTATAAGAAGTAGTAGAGTAACTCAGTAAGCACTATTGCTGTGTAACTAGCCTGACTGGAGCTGGTAACTTTTGTATGGGTAGTAGACGTGAGTTAACTAACCTTGACTGCACTGTTTGTTATTGTTTCCTCTGACGGATGATAATTTTACTTGTACAATTTGCTGATTATTCTGAAGTCAAGCAAAAAAACTCCCAAAATGTTAAGAAAGTAGTATTTGAAGATAATAACTTGCCTTAACTGCTAGGCAAAGAAAAATGAAACTGTTATCCTGCCAAATGATATGAGGGGGTTTTAGAAGCCTTTACATTCTTACTCATGTGAGCGCTGGACTTTCCGGTGTGTATGTGACTGTATTTACAGGAAGCTTTCAAGACAGATTATAGCTGACAGAGCCTGTGATACTATCTTGTGGTTTGGAGATTTGATGTTCTATAGCAATTAACCCAAGGGCAGGACAAAAGAGAGACAAAGGGATGAGACACTCCAGTGCATTTTATGAGCATGTCTAGCCTCCTGGGGGACACTGCCATGTTACCTGGGATTTATAGTTCATCCCCCCACTGACAGCAGTACATTCCTACATAAACTAACAGCTGTGTTTGCACATTTTTAGGCTTAATGTGGAATGACCATTGTTCTTCTTTGCTTCCAACTTGTCACCAGCGAGGAATGCATTGTTCACTGATTTTGTGTGTGAATATGATCAGACTGCAGGAATATTACCCATTTGGCAAAGTCATGTTTTACTTATAAAGTGTGTTTCAAAAGAACAGGCATGTTCTGGCAGGCACAGTGGGGGCTGGCCCAAGCACAAGAATCTCACCTGTCAGAAAGTAGCAGTATTGCATCCTGGAATGCTTCTGATATGCTGTCTCTTGCAGAGAGTTGAAGGATCTGTGTTAACTTGCCAGTTTAACATTACATACAAGTGGAAACTCATTACAGCCTCACCTAGAGCTGATTAGCAAAGAGCACACTGCAACCTCACAAGAAAGCTCTATGAAATGCTCCCATGTTATTATGACACTCATGAAAATAGACAGCTTTTGCAAAGCTATACAGTACGTAGATTTGTTACTTTGTGCCCCATGAGAACACACCACTGTGGCTTATTTTATTTATTTATTTTGATTTGATTACTGGGTAGGTGTGCTGATCCAAAGGACCATTTTCAGGCACGGTCTGGGCCATAAAAATGGCACAAAGATAAGGTACAGGTACATAACACATTGCAGAAATGTCATCATACAGTTGAAAGATATACAATTCAAATCAAGTACAAACAGTCTGATTTGGGTACAGTAGAATACAGTAGCATACATACAAGCGTAGTATGAAAACAACAATACAGAGTGGAACACTGTGTGCAGAAAGCAGGATAGCCACTGCACTTGGTGGGGGGAGTTATCCCGGGGATCAGGCACAAGTGGCACTTACCACTAGGGCTGTTTTGTAGTTTGATTGAAGGAGAAGTGGGAGTCCATTGAGCAAAGTAAGGAGGGCAGCCTATTCCACAGTTTTGGGGCAGCTGCAGAGAAGGCTTTGCCACCCAGGCAAGTGGTGATCTGAGGTGCATACAGCAGCAGGCTAGCAGAGTTTCTTAGTGTATGGGGGCATGTTTTTGGTGTAAGCAAGGGGAAAAGGAATGGATGTCCCTGTCTTTAATGGCATTGTCAATGATGCAGCCAAGGTGGTAGTCTCTCCAAGCCTGGGGGGGGAAGCCAGCCAAGGGACTGGTATAGGGTAAAGTGGTGGGTATTGTAGTTTGCCATTAGTGCAGATCTGCAGATACTATTGTATGTTGTATTTAGCCTGTTGAGTTGCTGGGTGGTGGTCTGTACATATATAGGGGTGCAGTAATCCATTAATGGGAGGAAATTTATTTGGGCTATGGCAAGATGGGTCTCTATTTATTTTATTTTTTATGTATTTTTTTATTTTAGTCTTTGGTAACCGAGTAAGGCCCACTAGGCACAAGTGCCTGTTTTCAGGGGCAACCTGGGAGCACTGGGTGGTTAAGTGACTTGCTCAGAGTCACACAGTATGCAAGTGGAGGTTGTGAGACTCAAACTCGGGTCTCGTCTGCTGGATGTATCAAGCTCGTTCACACCTCGTTCCTCTAACCTCTAGGCTATACTGCCAGCTATACTGTCTCTGGAATCAGGAATTGTTTTAAACCATAACCCACTGCCAGTTTTTGATGGATGCCCCATATTGTGAAGTTTATGTGTTCAGGAAAGGTTAGTGAGGGGTCTAGAGTAATGCCCAAGTACTTAAAAGAGGATACTGTGTCCAGAGGGGGACCACCAGGGGTAGTTATGCATAGGACAGAGGGGGTACTGGCACGCCTGGCTGATGGGTTTGGAGCCAAGGAGCATGGCTTTAGTTTTGATTGCATTGACCAGGAGCCTGTTTTCCAGGAACCACTTATGGGCAGCGCTGTAGTTGGCAGTGAGTGTGGTGGAGATGTTATTCAGTGATTTGTCACTGTGGTACAACATCAGGTTGTCCGCGTAAAGTACAGCATTACATGTGAGGCTGTCATTCAGGAGGGAGTTAAAGACTAGGGAAAACAAGAGGGGACTAAGGATAGAGCCCTAGGGGACTGCAGTAGCTACAACCTTAGCCATGGAGGTGGCTCCCCCCACATTTATGGATTGGGAGCCTCCTGCGAGATAGATCTGAAACCAGGCAGAGGTCCCTGCGGAGCAACCAAGGTTTTTCAGTTTATTATGTAGAGTGTTGTGGTCCACCAGATCAAAGGCCTTTGTTAGGTCTATGAAAACGGTACTTATAAGGTTTCCTGCATCCATATTTCTGAAGATTTGTAGTAGCTTTGGTTGGGACTCCACATGCATTGGGAACTTCAGGTGACTGCTACTGTGGCTACCTTTGAACCTCCTAGTAGCAATAACAAATGGCTGAGATTTCACATTCTTTTATTATTTCTTTTCTTTGTTCCACAGTCTGTGCAGTCTTTCTGATAACTATTTCTGACTGGCAAGTTTATTTTTCAGACACTCTAACTTTACAAAACTCAGTTAATCCCCATAGTAACATATAAACAAAATAATTTAAGATAAAAAGGGAATCTAGGTCCAATTCTGATCTAAAACAGACTGCTGCACCCCAGCCCCTGTGATGCTACCTCGGGTGGTGAATCACTGAGAACCCAGCCGGAATAGCTAACTCTAAAATAGGGCCAGGTCTCGGTGATGCATACCAGGTCCACTTACCAACAAGATTGGCAATAATAGCCGTCTTGTTAATGGACCTGGCATTACACAATACTGCCTGAGTAGGATGAGACACTGAGGCTGGCCGAGTCACCGGCCCACTAAATGTGGAGCCCTTAGGTATGGGTACCAGGCATGGGGGACCGCGATCAGGAACCCATTTCACCCCAAGGCATCTCCTGATCCCCACCACCCCAATCTGACCACCCTGCTCCCTCTCTTCTCCAGATCCCACCCCCCCTTCGCCTACTACCCACTATCCCAGAGCCCTACAGTGTCCATAGACTGTTGCTGGCAATGGAGGACAGTTAAAGGGGTGAAGGCCCCCAGAGCTCAGAGGAGGAGTAACACCTGACTGGGAGAGCCTGCTGCTGACACATTCAGGCAATAACCCAAACACAACTACAAAACTAAATACAGTCATACAAAACCAGTACCAAACTTACCATAAATTAAATAACCCATCCACCCCACCAACCTTTTTTTTCAAGTAAGTGTACTTTATTGAATATATTATAGACACAAACAACAACCACAACAATGCAACATTACAGCATATGTATATGGCGATTAAACAGTACAAAACTCATGATTAGTGTTGCGGCTCCCCTCTATTAAAGCTAACCCTGATGCATCCGTTGAATACGTAGGGAAGTCATAGACCATGGAAATGTAGGCCGTGTGGCTGAATAGACACTCACACAATACCTAGGCCTGGTTGGGAAACTAACTCTCCCAACTTTAAATCCCCAAAACTCCAATAAATTATAAATAATCACAGGTCGAGATGTGAAGGTAGAAGCAGTTAAAGGAAAACTCCACCCTCATATCTTCTAAATGTTATTTGTTTCCATGTCAGTAGACAACTCTTTTCATGTAGCTGTTAAGGATGTATGCAAATGTTTTAGTCTGTTTTTATAGTTCATACTAGGCCCTGTGACTGCCCTGGGAGTCTCCGTTTCTTGGTTGTTGAAATCTCATTGTCCCTGAGAGCTGCATTAGCATATGAGAACATGATGCATAATCACCCTTTAAACTCCCCAGTATGCCTGCCTGCTTAATTAGTCTTAAAAGAAACAGGCTGTAAAAAGGTGTGGAATACCACATTTACCTTCAGTGTGCTTTGCAGACTGCCTGAGTTATAATGCAGATTTTTTTCCCTTTAAACTTTCCTCAGTTAATGAGTTTCCTGAGAGATTTTTCAGGGTATTTGTTCTTTCAGCATAAAGATACATGGTATAAATGGGTGATCTGACATCACATTCTCATTTAGAAGATATGAGGGTGGAGTTTTCCTTTAAATCAACAGTACAAACAGTATATGCTGGCGCTTAGCTGAGGGTCTCACCCCCCAACCAAATCAGATTTTATAGTCCACTAGCTGAACTCTCACTCCAGCAGTTCAGTTTTTATAATCCACAGCAGCTGAACTCACACTCCAGCAATCCACTCCACACATAGAAAAAACATTTAGTTTTGGAGGGCCTCTCATCCCCTCCAACCCAGATTAATAGGCAGCAAATTTCTAACATTTCCAACACTAAGCCGAACAAGGAGCATTTCGTCCTTACAAGTCAGCTGGTTTGCAGGTATATCATCTACTCAATCTTCAGATCACACATGGAACCCCCCCCCAGTAACTACAGCAGGGACAGGCAACCCCACAGGATACAAGTGCTCAGCAGTGGGGACCCTCTAGCCCCCACCCCAAAAGTCCCAGGGGCAACCCGGAGGCCCACTTCCTTCTGGCCAAAGGCCACTGGACCCCCTCCCAGAGGCCACCCAATCCCCATAGCAACCACCAGGCGAGTCCTCCAGGCCACACCACTCAGCTACAACTCACCAGTCCAAAGAGGCGACCATGATGTGTACACTTTCTGGTGAAGCCTGAACGCCAAGCAGTACCCCAGCTGCAGACAGGAGGCAGGAATCAGCCCCAGATGACCAAGGGCTGGGGCACGACCCCCATGGCCGTTCTTCAACAGCCCAGTGGCCCAACACCCCCCCAGCCACTGAAGCCCCTGATCTCCAGCGGGCCACACTACTGACTACTTCCCTCTAGTCCCCTGAAACCAAAAACTGCCCCGCACATCTGAGAACCCCCAGCAAACAAGCAAGCTGATAAAACCCCAATGTCCATAGTTTCCAGATGATTTAAGCTCTTAAAACACTCACAATGACTTACAGCCCAAATGTTCTCAGTTGTTTTGGCTCCTCTCGGTCTTGATGATACTCCTCCTTACCTAGTGAAACTCCTTTCTTTCAGGTGTTTCAAAGCAAGATAGGGCAAAAACAAATGCCTGTCTAGCAATCTCCTTTAAATTTGCTGCCTCAGTGAAAAACACTTTGCCGTAAAAACACTTTTCGAGGAGCGCTCTCAGACAGCAGTAGCGCTTCCTCAACTAAACACAGGAAAAAATTGTGTTTTATGAAGTGGGTCATCCTTGTATAGACACTGCCAAAGATCTCAACAAATTGGTCTCTTGCTCTGACCCTACCTCGACCACACTGATCGGAGCAAGGCACCAAAACTTAACGCCAGCACACCGGTATCCAACGATCACAAACGTGACCCGAAAAAGTCCAAGAAAACTGCTAATCTACCTCACTTCCTTGACCCTAACTAATCTAAGTCAAAACAAATAAAAGAAAAACTAATAAACAAAATAAAACTAAGGGAGTACGACAAAATGCCCAAAGTTGGGATCCCGATATTCAGGATCCCGATATTCAGGATCCCAAGTTTGGCTGCCGACATACACCTGCCCGACAGACGGACGTTGATTCCGGCAGGGGTAAGATAGCGGATGTGATGAACCTCTAACCTGCCTCTAGCTGTGCACCACAAGAAAGGGAAAAATTGGTGGTTGGCCAAGCTGTTCCCGTGACGTGGAGGGCTAAGCCACTAGCAGCTCGGCCACCAGTGTGCTCAGACCCAGGTTCTATTCCCATGTCTCCACTTTTGTGCAGCATTCTTTTGCCCCCCGAAACTGTTTTAACCTACTTTGAGGTCCTCTCCCCCTTGGAGTTGGTTATTTTAGTTACATGGAGTGCGGGGGGTTTGCCCCCCCCCGCATTGCACCAACACCTTGTCAGTCTTCCAGCAGTCGGTCTCCTAAACGCGGGCTTATGGAGTTCAGGAGACTGACTGTCGGGATTCAGTAGTAGATCCTAAAACTAATAAAACAACTAAAACCACAAGCTAGTGCTCTGGCTGGCTCACAGCTGCCACCATCTTGCCCTCCAAAAACACTTCATTACAACTAATTAGAGTACACAGCAGAAGGACTTAGCTTTTACTACTATTACCACTATTACAAAAGAGAAGGAATGAACCAGATTACTGGGACTACAAACCGGTCCTGCTAATGTCATACAAAAGTCCAGGTGATATAAGTCCTTAGTACGTAGCAATCTAATACACTAAGTTTGGGTTTTTAGTATTTTAGTTGGCCTACCACTGGGTATGAACCCAAGGAAGTGCTTCCTATGCAGGCCATAAAATGGGGCGTCCCCCAATGAACCAGAAACAGAGAAAAGCATTGTAGGCTTCCTGGCCCTAGAAAGAAGGTGGCTCCTAGTGTCACTGAGGCAAGGTGAAGTGCCTGGTCGAGGATGGGTGTCAAAGCCTGGTAGTGGGTGAAGAGAATCCTTGCGTGGAGTTGTCAGCTGCTGTGACCTTGGGCAGGATGACAGGTGAATATCCAGTCAAGGAAAGGATGCAGGGTGTGATGATCCACTGGACAACCACTGGGTAGGTCCCTGGAACCCTTGCCACCTCACTGCTGCAGCTTCAGAACTTGACAGTCTTCAGTGTGACCTCTTGCTGAGCCACTAGAATGCGAGCCACCTATGGACAGTACAATCATGGACATGGTGACCCTCAGTGTGGCCCCTTGCATGGGCCACCGGTACTTATGCCACCTCAGGAGATGAGGCACAGAGCCTAGCAATCCTCAGTGAGGCCTTGGTACAGTCCACTGGTACTACTGCCACCTCTGGGGAAAAATGAAGAGCCTGGCAATTCTCAGTGAGACCTGGGTATGGGCCACCAGTACTATTGCCACCTTGGAACAACGTCTATGCGGGAGATTGGGCAATGTGACTCCGAGTTCGGTGGATGACTGAAGTCCCTCAAGCTACAGCCCAGGCGGCTCTTAACCTGACTCACTTTGGTGGGCCATAGTTAACAGCTGGCTACCACTTACGACCAGCAACTCGGACCTGGGGCATCGTGGCAAAGACTTGGAGTTGGTGGAGGTCATTGGAGATGGATGCAGGTGATGCCTGGCTTTCCAGAGACCCTCTCTGGGTCAAAGAAGAGGTACTGGAGCAACCCTCGATGATGTGTGCACAGGAATCCTGGAAGAGAACAAAAATAAAAAACCTGAAAGGCAATTCCCCTCCCCTCCTTTTTATGACTGAGATCCCTACCACTTGGGCCTTGTCAGCTGCTACGCTGACCCAAATGTCTTCAGGGAAAGAAGCAGCATGATGAAGTACACTTGGATAAGGCAATGGCTGAGACACCTTTTGGAGCTGGAATGCTGGAGTTGAGCAGGGTTCTTACTCCCATGTGGTATCCCAGGTGGAGATGGCACAGCAATAATGGTTGCCTTTGGGTTCTGGTGATGTTCCTTTTGTGACCAGGATAGATACACTATGGGGTTCACGGAATGAAACTAGGCAGCTTGGAGCTAGGCAGTTACAGCAATCAATGCCCTCAAGTCAATGCAGTCACATTGGACAGTTGAGTAAATAAGGCAATGCAGTCATGATAAATCAGAAATAAGGTAGTTCAGTCACTTAAAGCTCTTCAACTGAATACAGCAGTTCAGTCACAGTAAGCAGTTCGGCCGGTTAAAATAGTTTAAATAAATACAGTAGTTCAGACACAGCAAGCAACTGGAGAGGAGGGCAGGTAGACTCAAGTGGGTTGAAGGTTAGTTGGATGAAAAAAAAAATGCTTGATGCCCAACCATACAGTTCACTCCATGGGCATTGAAACAATCTGATGATTCACTCCTTGTTAGCATTGATCAGCTCTGAGTGCCTTCTGAATATTGAGGAGGCCAGTGCCCCAAGTACCTTTGTCCCAGCAATGGGCTGCCCTGCCCGCCTACTAAATATGGATAAGGGACCAAGCTCCCCCCTTTCCCTCAGCAGAGGAAAATCAGAACTATCATGGCTTGGAATACACTGGAATTCTGAGAGCAGGATTCCCTTATGCTGTTTTGTACTCCAGGAGTCAGCCCCTCACAGCTAAACAATGGGAAAAGCACCATGAAAAATCCCCTCCTCACCAATCATACATTGAACTGGCTTTACCTAGTAATTCACTGACTCTTGGCTGAGAGAGAGTGCCCAAGTCTCTCTATTTGGAGCACAGACTGCCTAGAATAAGTTAGTAACCCAGTCTCCTTATTGCCTGGTTAGAATATCAGAGATCCCTCCAAACTTTTGCTTTATTGATTCTTTCTCTCTCTCTCTCTCTCTCTCTCTCTCTCTCTGTCCCCCTCCCACTTTCTCAATGCAATTGTTCAAGGTAAGCAAACCCCTTGCCCTCAGCAGAGGAAACTAGCTGAACAAACAATTTCCCCTGGCTGGAGCACAGCTGACTAATTATAATAGGAATGCTGGCCCACAATCCTATCCACCCCTGCTGTATTTTGACTAGGATTCCTGCACACTGGGGAATGCCAACCAAAAAGGAAAGAGGACTTTTTCTGCTGAAAACTGCTGCACAGAAGGTTCACTGGGGTGGTTACCTGGCCACATGGACTGACTTGCCACACTGGAGGACCCGACTAAATGGCAGTTTTCTTCTGGAGGCCGACAAGCTGCTACTTGAGATCCTCTAGAGGGAAGTTACACCAAACAGGCCCAGGGACTTGCTTCAACCTCCTACCAAGGAAGCTGACATCCCAATAGCCCAGTCCTTCACCCTCCCTGGTTACATTCTTTCTGCTCTCTCCAGGCTATGCACAGTTTCCTCTAGGCTGGGGGTGGTCCTGGCTACCTACCAGGGGATTGGACCATTTGTCCAGGGGTCAGCCTCCTGAAGCTGGGTTAGTGGCCTGAAAAAAAAAGTCTCCAAGTTTTAATCTACACTGGCCCCGGGGATTGGCTGAGAGGGCTCTTCCTGGCTTTCTGCTCCCCTGATGGGACAGGAATGTGGCCAAACTAGTTTGGCCTGGCCTGACTAGGTGTCGGCTTTGGCAGAGGGAAAAGGGATCAAAGGGAGGAGAACATGGTTTTGTTTTAAAACACTGAATTTAAGCTGCTAGGACTGTCTACTGGATAGGGGCCTGTCCTATGCTCCATAGGGTCCCCTAAGCTTTTCCAGAGTCCCCATGGCTGCTTGACCCCTCATGTCCCTGGGAATCTCCAGTTTTCTGTGGTGCCCCCAATTTCCCTGGGGCACTACACAGGCTCCAGCAGTGTCTGGAGGCTTTTCAGCTGGGAAAGTCTCTGTGATAATTTGAAAATGGCAGATTAGTAGGCTCTGCCCACATTCTGGATTACTCATTCCTGATAGGTAGAAATGTCCAGAAGGTGGTGTGGCTTCAGAGGTGGTGCCTGAGGTCTAGTGCAGGCTTTGTTGTGGTGGGGTGTGTGCTACAGAGTCAGAAAACAGTCCTTGCTACCCTCTTGCAGGCTCCAGCAGCATCAGGAGGCTTTAGATTTGGTTGAGAGAGTCTCTGTGACAGTTTGACAATTACTGGGCTAGTAAGCTCCTCCCACATTCTGCCTTAGTCACTCCTAATTGGTGAAAATGTCCAGGAGGAGGTGTGGCTTCAGAAAGGACACCCGAGGGCCAGGGTAGGGTTCATTGCAGTGATTGGCAGTGGGACGTGGGCTGGAAAATCAACGAACAGCCTTTGTTACCCCCTTTCAGGTTCTAGCAGCATTTGGAGGATTGAGATTCAACTGAGAGAGTCTCTGTGGCAGTTTGAAAATTGGCACATTAGTAGGCTCCACCTACATTCTGGCCTACTCACTCCCGATTGGTGGAAATGTCCAGGAGGAGGGGCAGCTTCAGAGGGGGGCACCTGAGGTTCAGTGAGGGTTTTGTTGTGGTGATTGACAGTGGAGGATGGGCTGGAAAGTCAGCATACAGCCCTCACTAGACTCTTGCAGGCTCTGCTGGCATCTGGAGGCTTGAGATTCATCTGGTAGAGTCTCAGGGGGCAATGTGCAACAAAGTCCATCTGGGTCGAGCTAGGGGAAAAAGGGGGACAAAACAACAACACTAGGGGATGTGCTATAGGTCCCAAAACAGCTCAGTGGAGAAAAATGTTCAGATTGATGGAGGAATTATAAGAGCAGCCAAATCAGCAGCATTGATGATCCTGGAGAACTTCAGTCACTGAGGCATAGACTGGCATCTTGAGAGGGCTAAAGGCAGGGCTGAGAGTGAGACTGAGTTCCTGTCCACCTTCAAGAACTTCTTCCTAGAACATCCTGTCCAACAGGGCACTAGGTGTGAAGGCATGCATTCCTTGTTCTCAGTAGTGGGTATGGGATCATCCCAGGGTGAATGTTAAGGAACTGGTAGGAGGCAGTAACAGTCTGATAACTTTGTCCATGCTGACATAGAAGGCTAGCTGGACCTCACACTCCAGAACCTGGAACTTCAGAAAGGCAAACTTTGCCAAGAAGAAGGACTCAATGACCAGGGGTCTGGAGCAACTACATGAAGCTGTGAATTCAGAGCACATTTGAGGTTCATTAAAGAAGGTGCTTTTATCACTCAGAGAGGTTGTCATCCTGTATACTATAATGGGGAAAAGAAAAATAAGTGGCTCCCCTGGCTTAAGAGTCACATGAAGCAACTGATCCTGTACAAAATAGCCTCCATCAATCACTCTACCTGTCCATGTTGTATAATGTGAAAAAGGGTGACATTTATCAGAAGCATGGCTGCCTTTTTCAATGTGTAGAACACATGCCTGATCAAAAAGAACTGTTTATCTCTTTCTCAACTCAACGTGCTAAACTCACCTATATAACATGAGAAAACTGGACCCAATTCAACTGGCTAAGCCTTCTCCATTTTTTCTTAGTCACTGTCTAAGAAGTTACCTGGGGGTTGAAATAATGAGGGTGTAAATCAATATTACGGAGCAGAGTGGTCCCATGGTTAGAAAAAAAGAATTGTGAACCAGCAAATCACAGGCTTGAATAACACCAGAGATAGTAACTCACTGTATAACCATGATCAAGTCACCTGACCTTCCTGTGTCTCAGTCTATCAAGCTGGAAAATTTGGTGGAATCTGGAGCCCATTAAAATCAGGTGTTGCATCTCAGCTGGGCTACCCAGTGTATAAAAATGCATGGGAGTCGCAAGGCAGTTTGATATCGTTCATTGGACCAACATATGTGTTGTACAAAGAGTGTATGGTACACAAGTTTCTGAGGCGACACAGGTCCCTCCATCATGTCAGGGTGCATCTGATAAATGTACCAATGTGGTCCCAAAAACTTGATTATTATACCATCTTTGTATAAGACATACTGCTGCTGTTTTATAAGGTCCTATGTGGGAAAATTCATTCTTATACTGTATTAATGTAGTTTTATCTCTGTACTTTATAACTCCCAAGACCCTTGCTGGGTAAATATATTCTTACCAATAACCCTCCTACCCCTTCCCCCAGGGTCACAACTGGAGACAAGCCTACTGGGTTATTTGGTAAAATATGTGTAAATAAAAAAATACATGCATAACTAAATACATAAATAAATACTATGTTGGTCCAATAAAAGGTATCAAATCATCCAGAGACTCCTGTTGTCCAAGGACCGACATGGATACAATCTCTTTTTACTATTAAAGAAATTTAAAATGTTATATGACTCCATGTGTATGATTCTCAGGGTGGTCAGGGCCTGGTGAACAATGTATGCTTTCTGCCCACTATGTTGTACCATGTTCTGAATTTACTATGTCAAACAGTGCAGGAGAGGAGTCTACCCCCGTCAATGTAGTGCACTATTGGCAATAGAGCCCCCAAACATCCTAGTGTTGGGGTGCATAGGTGTTGCTATGTAGCACTGGAAATTGCACATCTGGTGCATGGTGCAGTGCTACATAGCACTTGCATTGCTTATGTGAAGAGATCCCAACATACCCCAACAAATCAATTGCACTATCTGTGGTGTGCAGAATTTCTCTTCAACTTTTCCAGTATAAGTTGTTCCCCAACCATGCAATAAGTCCCCTGACCTGTTTGATGCAATATTCCATCCATGGACTCTCCATGGTGGCCAGTGGTCCCCATCCCACTCCCTGATCCTCCTTTCTCAGACCATTCTCTGTCATCCAGGGGGTACCCCCACTCCCCAATCCACCACTGCTGTTCCATCATCCCTGCCCCTGCCCCATATGATAACGTACTGCTGGCCTTCCAGCCATTGCTTGTTCTGTGCTGTACCCCTTGCGCTTTTGGGCCTTCAATACTCTGCTGCTTACCAACCCATCAAACAGCCCAGGTATCTGTCAGGTCCTCTCCTTGAGGCACTTCAAATCTACCTACCTACAGTACCTTCCACCCATACCTTACCTACCATATCTGCCATCCCTAATTTACCTTAAATGTTCAAGGAAATGCCTCCTCAGTCAGGCACACACTCCAATGACAATTGGGTACATGCCCCAGTGACAATCTAGCGCACATCCCCAGTGATAATCAGGTTCATCCCCAGGATAGCCATTCAAGGGATCAGCACACTCTTTCCTTCTTCATGATGCAACAACCAAACCCCACAAGGGCTGGGTTTCTTATTATATCCACTAGCCTTGTTAGAGGAGAGTATTAGGGCTACCAGGTATGAAACAGCTGGGTTCAGTTTTCTCCTTTTATTAGGTTTGGTACACATGGCAACAAACCTTTTGTTGTGAGTGGAAGGGGATTTCAGAGGTGTGTCTCTGTGAGCCTACTGCAGTTAAAAACTGTAGGGGCAAAGCAGTATAGACTAATAACCATGCGCTTTAACAGAGACACCATTCTTCATCAGCTGAATGCACTTCAAAAGAACCAAGCCAATAAATTAGAGTGCTTCAGTCCTTTGATGTGAATGAAGCTATTCAACAAACAGCTGATGGGCTGTCAACAGCAGCAGCCTGCCATTAAAATTAGCAGAGGTAACAACCTGACCAGACTACATCAGAAAATTGAGGGGAGATCTACAGAAAGTTTGAACTGTGTTGTGCCAGTCTTTATTATTTTATTACTGTTAAAGGTATTCCTACTTCTTCTGCCTAGTCTGTAGGCAGTTTGAAACTGGCCATGATGTCTCAAATTACAGCCCTTTTTTCTCCTAAACTAGCAAGTTTCCTAAAGAGAAATGAACCCTTACCTGCCTCGCCGTAGTATGGAAGTTAGTCTCCTTAATGTGGCAGCATTTAAATATAGGGAAAAAATAATAATATGCCTCCATTTCTCTCCACCAGAAAGTGTATATTGCAAACAATGTTAACCTAGGCAAAGACACATATTCATTCTAAACAGTTTGTGTTCATATTACATGAATGTCATTTGAAAGGTGAACCCACACTTACAGAACTGTGGGCATATGGATGTCACCAACTTTTGCAATCCTCCCCTGCCCCTCCCCCTTATTTCCTTTTTCACCACCCGTCCTCCCATAACTCTTATGTTCCCCTCTCCAAGCCCTAGCTATCCATACCCCTCCCCTGTATGCTACCCTTACCCCCCCCTTTTTAGCTCTTGCGTATATACTAAGACCTGCCATGATCTGAGTGATGCATAGATCTCAACATGGTTATGATATTACATATATTGAAAATTCAATAAAAAGAATAACTGGCAGATCCCTACATGTATTTTCTTTTTTCTTGTGCACAACTATTTTCCTTGTCATCCTTTCTGCAGTGATCCCAGTATTTGCCTTCTGTCCATGGTGATCTTCTGCACCAGCTCTCTCCTAGCCTCAAGACAGTTATAATTCTCCTAAATGCCCTGTCTAATTAGTACCCTTGATATTTGTGTAAGTGTAAAAAAACAAAATGAATTTTTCCCAAAGTGAATCCTGCACACTCAGTGTTGTCCATAGCATCCTGTAAGAGAGCCGTTTGCCATACCCAACATTCCTTGCACTCGCAACCCAAGTGCCCAAGTAACATCTGAGGATGTACTGGTGCAAAGTATCAAAACTTTGGCATTGACAAATGCTTGTTTGGGTGGTTTCCATAACCCAGTGTTCCTTTTGTACTAGGTTAGCCCTTGTGCAACCCAGAGGGGTGGAGCATCTCCACCCAGGGACTTCTTTAGTTGCAGGGCCAAGCACTGTAGCTCCTTTATGGGGGTTGAAGTCTCAGAAAGACAGAAGGAAATGTTCACTTATTGTTTCTTCACTGCAGGTTGTTTCTGGTCCAGTTTACATCAGGGGTTTTACTATTTTAACATTACACCTGTAGGGATGGTGATCTGAAGCATTGGATACACAGATGTTTCCTCCACAAGGGTTTTTTCAGTCTTCCATGCTGAGGAAATAAAAGTAGTTAGATAATGTTTTTATTAAGTTCTTCCACCACCTGGATACACCCTGTCTTGGATAGGCCAGGATAATCCCTATTTGGTTTAGGCCTATAAGTAGGGCCAGGGATAGGAAGAAGCAATGTACTAATCCACGAAGAGGAAGTAAAGCGAACAGAAGGGAAAGTAGGATAAATCCTGTCTAGGGCAGGTTGTTAAATAAGCTCAGGGGAAGCAGAACAGTGGGGTAGGAACACAAAAGAAGTGTGTGGGGGTAGGTGTTAATCCAAACAAGTGCTAGAACTAACTGAAGACAAAGAAAGGGTAGTGATCATGGGAGCAGTACTGTGTAATGCTGTGGTACTATAGACTTTCAGGAGACCTTCTGGAGACTGAGATACTGCCCCATTTGCACTCACCTCTCTGGGATGTGGGCACAGGTTGCTGGACTCTGGGCATAACTGGCAAGGGTACAGTGGACCTTCTGTCCCAACCAGGGGTAACCTAGCCTGACAGCGCTCTGCCAGAGGGTGTCTAGACACAGAGTAGAACAGCTGGGTCATGGTGGGCTCCAGGAGGGTTGGGGGGACAAGGTGCATGCTCCTTCACCAATACCACTGCAGAACACCTTCACCTTACTGGTTAACAGGTCAAAAGAAAGAAGGTACCCATCACAGTAGGAGGGTAGGAGGTGGGGGTCCTCAGAAGTGGAAGCCCCAAGTAGGGAGAGAGGCCCCCAATCCAAGAGGAAGCACCTGCTGGTAGGGGACTCTATAGTGAGGGGCTAGACTTGGGAGCTGGGGAGGGGAAGGATATGGATGTGACATGCCTGAGTGGTGCTTCAGCTTGGAGGGATGGCAAGCATATTCAGAGGATTGCTAGGGCAGCAGAAGCTGTGAGAGAAACATACATCACTGTCCATCTTGGGACAAATGATCTAGCAAGGGAGAAGGTAGAAGTACTCCTCCAACCCTCCAAAGACTCCTAGGACAAGAGTCTATTTCAAGAGAGAAAGTATACCACAACAAGAGAGCATGCAATAAAGCTGGGGGGGGGGGGATTAAGAGGGATGTGAGGAAGTACTGCTTCACTGAAAGAGTGGTGCATGCCTGGAGCAGTATGCCAGCAGTGGTGGTGGGAGCAAAAACAGTGGGGGCTTCAAACATGCATGGAATAGGGAAAAGGAAACACTTGTAAATAGGCATGGGGGGGTGGTCTACAGAGACCAGGTGGAGTCTCCAGAGACAGAATAGGCAGCGAAAATATGGACAGTCTGGGTGGGCCAAGTGTTACTTTTCTGCCAATGTTTTCTATGTTTCTACATTTTTATTAGTAGTACAGGAAAACTTTAGAAAGCTAGGGAAGATCCTCAAGCAGATAGCATGCATGGTGGCTTTTTCTGAGGTGCTACTTGTAAAGGGATGGGGTGAGGCAAGGGTACTCTACACAAGGACCTTTAATGGCTGGTTGAAGGTACGATGCATGGAGGAGGGCTATGGCTACATCAGGGACTGGGGACCAACCTGGGAAGATATGGGGCCTCTATAAGAGAGATGCCCTGCATCATTCTTGGAGGGGCACACCATTACTTAGTGGGATGTTTAAATGCTACTCGGATAAATGTAACCCACCCCCACTGGCCCCCCTTGTCTAACTAGCAGGGCTGCTCCTCTCACCACCTGGTGCCATAGAGAGGGATGGGGGTTGTCACTACAGTTCAGTTTACTAGAACTGGGTCCCTCGGAGAAAACGTTTGCTCAAAATTATGCTAGGTTTGTGCTTCTGGTCAGGGGCACCTAAGTAAATCCAGACACAGTGGAAGCAATAACAGTACTGTCCAAACCAGGTTGAGATTCTAGAGTGTGGCTTTTACTCACATAAACAGAGAATAATCACAAAGTGAAGATGGACCCCCACAGGGCTACTCCTACTGGTAATGCAGATTACTGAGGTTCAGAGAACGCACACACAGCAAACACTCAGGTTCTGACTTGAACAGCAAACACTCTGGTTCTGAATTACACTTCCTCTTGACTGGGCACACATGGCCAGTAATAGGAGACTTTCCCATATTTCATGAGGAATTACTGGTGGCACCCTCGACCACCAAAGAGCACATACAGGCTCACAGAGAATCCAACCCATGTCAGGGGAAACTGTTTTCTTCAGGCACTGGCCAAATGCACTGAGAGAAAACACAGGTGCCCAAACTGAACCAAGAGAGGTAAACATGGTTACTCCAGATGGAGGGTCTCCCACCTTTTGCTTCCAAATTTATACTAGGCCATTCATCTGGTTAATAACACCCTCACAGAAAAATTGTAGATGCTATCTTGAAATGTCTTTCACATTTAACATACTACATTACACACCTCTGAGGTGTCAGAAAGTTAAAAGTTCTGTAATTGGCACTGTCTCTTCACTAGACTCCAACTTTAGCAGACACTTTTAAACAGAAACAGCCTAGGTGACAGAGTCCCTTTGTCAGAGAAAATTCACCACAAGGAATGCAGGTGCCCCAGGGCTTTCCCAAACAAAAGTCACAGGTACTCATGGAGCAGTTGAATGTCAGGCAGCTTCAACACAGTCCAGACTGGACCAGGAGATTTTCCCTGGATCCTGGAATCCACCCCATCCCTCCTGGGATGGGGCACTGTGAAAACCACTTAGCTTGGTTACTACCACTTCACCACTAGGCTGTACTGGCTCACACTAGGGTGGGAAACAAACAAAAACACTACTGGTAGCTCTCTGACAGAGCTAAAGAGAGAGGCTGCACTACCTGCAACCTCCTCCACTGACTACAACTGCAGACTAACTCACTCTAACTGAACATTCTAAAGCTGACTCCCTGCAGCCAGCTTCCAATGTGGCTTATGCAGCTGCAACAGTTCTAAAGTGACATCATCACTCCAGCTCAGCTGAGACTGAAAAACAGAGCGTGACACTGTGAAATCCATTTACCTCGCATTTCACAAGCTGCCTGTCCCTGCCTGCCACTGATTCTAATGGTATTCTAGTAACCCCTGGGAACAAAGGGGTTACACCCACCCTCAGCCAGGAAAATGACTGTCCCCAGTCTTTACCTACCCAGCACCAGGCCATTCTACACTATGTGTTGACTATGGGGAGGTGGCACTACCTTCTCCCCTACCATGTGCCTGGAACAGGCAGACAACACTAAGAGGCCATTGGCTGATGCATCAGTCCCTGCACTACGATCTTACTATGGCTACCAGTGGCCCAGGAAGAACTTTCCAGAGCATAGCCCTAATAGACCAGCACTATGGCACTATGGCTGGTCAGAACCACAGTCTGTCTATCCCCCTAGCCCTCTAGGGAAAACCTATCTAACCAAAACAAACTTACCCAAAACAGGGGAAACTCCCCCATCCCTGGAGACCTGCAAACGAAACACCAGAGCTAACACTATACACAAGCATTACTCTCCCACACTCCCCCACAACTACACCTGTGGAAGGAAAAAGATTAACACGTTAACAACTACACAGTACTTAAAAAAAGCACTTTAAAGCACAGAGGAACTCAGATGAGTCCCTCCAATCTTCTTCTTGTCTTCTCTTCTTGCTTCACCAGGATCCACCTGAAAGAGAAAAAGAGACAAAACACACCCCAAATCTGCAAAATACACAGTATAACAGTAACTCTTACCATCAAAACACTGGAGAATACCCAAAAATATTTTTTAGAAAAAGTAGAAAAGTACAAAACAGTAGATAACATCAACATCATGTACAATACACCTTTTGGGGATGGAAGGCCCTAAATGTCCACACTAGTGACAAACAGTGTCCGAAGGCAGGGTCCATGAAAGAGTCTCTCCTGGCTGGAGCCCTGTGAAGCACAGTTCTTGAAGTACTGTAATCCCAAAGGGGAGCGTCTTTGTGGACAGTTCAACAGTCTGTAGTCTGCCAGGTGTAGGATGTGTATTGCAATGTCAATAAAGTAAGAAAAGTCTGGACTTACCAGTCCCTTGAAGAATGAAAAAATGGAACAGCACCTGGATCGCCAGCTGAAGACTCTCCCTGGTAGCATTTTTTGGATACAGCTGGGTGGAAATCTTCCAGAAATGACAGGATGGATGTATGGAAACTGCTGGGATGATTTCATCTCGAGCTGATGTCATCTAGGAGATGGAACTTTGGAACAGGAAAGGAACAGCTGAGGTGATGTCATCCGAAATCCCAGGCAATGAATCAGAAAAACAGCTAGGCTGATGTCATCTCAGACCAATGTCATCTGGAAGGTCAGACGATGGAACTGGAAAGGCACACTGCAAGGCTGACGAATCTGGACGTACCCCTGGATCCTGTAATACCAGACTGGTGGAACAACATGGGTACGGCAATGGCTGGATGGCAGCACTGGCTACCACTGCTCTGCTTTCCACTTTGTAGGCATGGGAACATCCACAGGACATTGGTTACATTGGGGGTAGTACCACAGTAGGTCAGGTGCAAGAATTGTGACCCCACCTGGGTGTTCATAATTCACATTATGGAAAGTCTCATTTCCCTGTTCGTCCACAAAACGTACAGTGTCTATGAACAGTGTCCTGCCCAACTTCCGAAACTTGAGTTTGTCTCATATCACCTTGTCTCTGACATATCAAGTTGCACCTGGATGCAGTTTTTTGTTTGCATCTTCCACTAGCCAGGCTCTCCTGTTTTTCTCAATCTTTTCCCAGACTCTCCGAGGAAAGGTAGAAAAGAACATTCCATAGATCTCGTTTGCCTTCCTACGAACCAGTCTTTCCTCCTTACTACTCTTTGTCAGTCTGCAACCCCCAGCCTGGCTTGGGGGCAGCCAGTCCTGGTTCTGCCAGTGTCGCATACTCAAAGCTACGTAGAACTTGTCCCTGACCCCTCCTTCTGGGGGCAGGGCTGTGGAGTCACCAACTTCTTCTTCTGTTTCCTCTGAGGCAAGAGCCTGAGGCTGTGGACTAGGACCTTCAGCGTAAAGGTACATAGCTCCCTCCTCCTCCTCCTCTTCCTCACTTAGGACCTGGGCCCAGGAGTGAGCAGTTGTCCTCACTCCTGAGACAGTCCAGTCTTCACTGGATGCAGAGGTAGACACCTCCCAATCTAGGCTTTCTCAACCCTCATCTTCTCCAATGAGGTTAGGACTAGGACCCTCTCTCCATGGATCCACTGATTCTCCCTCCGCACTGTCCATCTGCAACACAGGTGTGGAGACATCACAAGGACTCTGCTCTGGCGGTACATCTATACCTTCTTCCTTTGAGCCACACTCTGCTGGGCCTCCCCCAACAGGTTCAACCTGGTGCTGTGTGCTGCTGCTGGCAGGATCTCGAAGCTTTGTCCATGTGGAAGCCAAATGAATCTTAGGTGCACTAGTTAGACCTTGTTTCTCTAAGCACTGTGAACAGTGAGAAATCATAAAATTGTCCCTTCCAGCCTTGAGGCACATTATGCATACTCTCACAGGGTATCCGGGAATCACAACATGAGGAGGCAAACTTCCACCGTAGCAACATTTCTGTATTTCTTTCAGCTTGGCAACCTCTTCAACTATCATAACCCAGGCATGATCCGGGTAGCTGGATGGTCCTGAAGCCATGAACTGTAGAAAAACACACAAAAGTTCACTGTTATTACTGTGTTCACTTTACTTTGAACAGTCTCACAAAACGCCTCCCTGCTGTTGTGTTTACATTATTGCCCCACCTTGTAATGGTGGCGGCAGCACTCCTGGCGCATCAACAATCTGTATCTGACTCAAGCCACTGCACATCCGATGTCCTGCATACTGATAACTTTTACTCAAACTGTACTGACTGCACTGTTTTTCTTCCTCAGCACATCTATATGATTTCTAGGACTTTACCATTAACTTTCAAACAGTTTTACTTGCTTAAAGTCACTAAAGCCACAGTATTTCTTGAACAGTATTGCCTGTTTGTTGCAGCCTCTTATACAACTCACAATCTCTCTAGTTGCTCAGAAAATTACACTGTTGCTGAATCTATAATACATGCTCACAGTCTAATGCTCAGAATTCTTGCATGGGTTTGATTACTTTACACAGTCCTTCTTTGCAAAAACAATCACACTGTTTACACACAGATCCAGCTGAATTTTAAAAAATCACACACAGATTGAGCTCTGTTTTGCTGAATGGTACTCACTGAATCAGTAGTTGGCTTTTCGATGGAAAATCTCAGCCTACAGCTGATCCTGGAAGGCCTCTGGGTTGAAATGGGCTGGCGATCCTG
This sequence comes from Neoceratodus forsteri, assembly GCA_016271365.2. NCBI lineage: Eukaryota > Metazoa > Chordata > Ceratodontiformes > Ceratodontidae > Neoceratodus > Neoceratodus forsteri. The sequence continues at coordinate 1,238,684,848 of CM028130.1, forward strand.
CTGATTGTCCCTACGAACACCACACTTTCTCCTCAGCTGATCGGAATATGGGTTGAGCCCAATTTAGCACAGAAAAGTCTGTTGTTTTAACTTTTAGAACATTTACAGTCACCGCTTTATCCTCCTGGCTAGCCAGATCGCACACCACTTGCTCTCTCCCTCCTGAACACTGGGCAGCACTCTGAAACTGGCTTGGGGCGGGACTGATTTCAGTCTCACCAATCACTTGACATCATGCAAATGAGCCTCTCTCTTCTCATGCTCTTCTCCTTCACAGCGATCGTCGAGCAGGCAAAATTTAAACTGCAAAACAACTTTTTTTCTTTCAACTGTACCTTTTACAGTGGGAGCACCATTTTGAACCATTTTTTATGGCAATTTTTCTAGCAACAACCCTAGTTCACACAGCAAGCATTTGAACATTCAGGGCACAATTTTCTCTTTATTTCCCACAGTTCACAATACTTTTTCCTGTCACAACTTGAAAATTGAAGCTGGCAAACGTTCTATTTGATGCAGGACAAGGTGCACACATAATCTGACTTTACAGGTCCTTGGTAAATGTTGGCACAATCACAGCAGCACATGAACAGCAGACACACAGTGGCACATACGGATGGCACTACTCTGGGCAAATGCCTTATGCGGAAAGCTTCCGATTTTGGGCTACCAACTTCCAGACAGACAAAACGCTAGCTACAACCTGAGCAAACATCTCTTGTCTTCTCCAAAATTCAAACAAATCCACAGCAGTGACTCCATTTTGTAACCCACCCCCACCAGCCCCCCTTGTCTAACTAGCAGGGCTGCTCCTCTCACCACCTGGCACCATAGAAAGGAATGGGGGTTGTCACTACAGTTCAGTTTACTAGAACTGGGTCCCTGGGAGAAAACATTTGCAAACAATTATGCTAGGCTTGTACTTCTGGTCAGAGGCACCCAAGTAAATCCAGACACAGTGGAAGCAATAACAGTACTGTCCAAACCAGGTTGGGATTCTAGAGTGTGGCTTTTATTCACATACACAGAGAATAATCACAAAGTGAAGATCGACCACCACAGGGCTACTCCTACTGGTAATGCAGATTACTGAGGTACAGAGAACACACACAGCAAACACTCTGGTTCTGAATTACACTTCCTCTTGACTGGGCACACATGGCCAGTACTAGGAGACTTTCCCATATTTTATGAGGAATTACTGGTGGCACCCTCGACCAGCAAGAGCACATACAGGCTCACAGAGAATCCAACCCATGTCAGGGGAAACTATTTTCTTCAGGCACTGGCCAAATGCACTGAGAGAAAACATAGGTGCCCAAACTGAACCTGGAGAGGCAAACATGGTTACTCCAGATGGGGGGGTCTCCCACCTTTTGCTTCCAAATTTATACTCGCCCATTTATCTGGTTAATAACACCCTCACAGAAAACTTGTAGATGCTATCTTGAAATGTCTTTCACATTTAACATACTACATTACACACCTCTGAGGTGTCAAAAGTTAAAAGTTCTCTAATTGGCACTGTCTCTTCACTAGACCCCAACTTTAGCAGACACTTTTAAACAGAAACAGTCTAGGTGACAGTGTCCTTTTGTCAGAGAAAATTCACCACAAGGAAAGCAGGTGCCCCAGGGCTTTTCCAAACAAAAGTCACAGGTACTCACAGAGCAGTTGAATCTCCGGCAGCTTCAACACAGTCCAGACTGGACCAGGGGATTGCCCCTGGATCCTGGAATCCACCCCATCCCTCCTGGGATGGGGCACTGTGAAAACCACTTGTCTTGGTTTACATGACTTCATCACTAGGCTGTACTGGCTCACACTAGGGTGGGAAACAAACAAAAACACTACTGGTAGCTCTCTGACAGAGCTAAAGAGAGAGGCTGCACTACCTGCAACCTCCTCCACTGACTACAACTGCAGTCTAACTCACTCTAGCTGAACATTCTAAAGCTGACTCCCTGCAGCCAGCTTCCAGTGTGGCTTATGCAGCTGCAACAGTTCTAAAGTGACATCATCACTCCAGCTCAGCTGAGACTGAAAAACAGAGTGCGACACTGTGAAATCCATTCACCTGGCATTTCACAAGCTGCCTGTCCCTGCCTGCCACTGATTCTAATGGTATTCTAGTAACCCCTGGGAACAAGGGGGTTACATAAGCATTTATACTAGCCAGAGGGAAGGAGGAGAAACCAAGAGGGGTGAAAGGTCCCCCACCCCACATAGAAAAATGTCAGATGGGGGGTGACCCCTAGGCAGAGGTGCAGAAAGACAGCGAATGGGACAAGATGAAAGAAAAGGGGAAAATGACATAGGCTGGGGTGGATAGTGAATTGGAGGGGACAGAAGTGGGAAAAACGCAATGCAAAGAGGTGAGGCAGAGGGAGCTTTAGGTATCAACATAGGCAAGAAAGGGTGGAAGATACAGGGCATCAGGCAGCAAGTAAAGAAGGTGTGAAGGGCCATGAATGCTAACGCAAGGAAGCATGGAAACAAAATTCCAGACTTGGAAGCCATCATTGTGGAGGCTAGCCTCAATACAGTGGCAATAATGGAACCATGGTGCACTGAGCACCACAACTGGGATGTGGTCATACTGGACTACTCTCTGTTTAGGAAAGATAGGGTGGGGAGCAGTGGTTGCATTATATGTAAAGGAGGGAAGTAAGGCACTGGAGCTACAGGGTCACCAAGAACAGGAGGGCTGCAAATGCTGTGGGTCACTCTGGAGCTAAGCTCTGGGAGTGCTGTCCATACTGGGATAGTGTACAGGCCTCTAGTACAGGGGAGGAGATGGATAGGGCACCACAGAAAGCCATCATCAGGATGTCAAGTAAGGAGGAGATGCTGCTAGTCGGAGGCTTCAATCTGCCAGAACTGGAATGGAGACTTCCAGCAGCAGCTTTGGCAAGGAGCAGTCATTCTTGACTCGATACAAGGGGCTTTTCTCAGGCAGTTAGTTAAAGAACCAACTAGGGATGGGGCAGTGTTAGACCTGGTGCTTACAAACAGGGACAGCATTGTAGACATCACAGTGGGTAGTCACCTCGGTACCAGTGGTCACCATACAGTGTGGTTCAACATATGGACAGGAGCAGAGGCAAGCCACAAGAAGACAGGGGTCCTGAACTTCAGGAGGGTGGATTTAAAATAAAATGAGAGAATGCCTCAGAAATTCCCTCATGTGTGTGTGTGTGTGTGTGTGTGTGTGTGTGTGTGTTGGGGGAGAGGGGTGAGGAATGCCATGATGGACTAGAGGCAGAGTGAGGAAGAATAAGGGAAGGTATAACAAGGGCAACAAACCTCTGTGTGAAAGTGGTAAGCAAAGATACAAGGGGAGACCATTATGGTTTTCCAAGGAAGTGGCAAGGATGGTGAAAGAAAAGAGGGTGACCTTCAAGAAGTATAAGAAAATACAGAGAGAGGAGGACATGGAGGTGTACCAGGTAAAGCAGAAGGAAGCAGGCAAGGCAGTAGTGTTGCTCAGATAGTGCCTTTGTGGATCCTACCACTATCTGTGAGATAGTGCTGGTATCCTACCTAGGATCCTACTAGAAATCCTAGCAAAGACAGATGTCGGATCCAGGGTCAGATAGTGATGGATCCTAATTAGGATCGAGGGATCCTAGGTCAGATAGTTAGGATCCGGGGTCAGATAGTGATGGATCCTAGTTAGGATCCAGGGATCCTAGGTCAGATCCAGGGAACCTAGGTCAGATAGTTAGGTTCCAGTGTCAGATTGTGATAGATCCTAGGTCAAATCCATGGATCCTAGGTCAGATAGTTAGGATCTGAGCTGGATCGGTTGCTAGGATCCACATTGTTTGTAGAATTCATGTACTGGACCCTAGAGGGTAGGATCTATGGTCAGATAGCACTACTATCCTACCACAGCAACTATCTAGCCAGATGGGAAGTATCTGTTGGTATCCTAATTTCTAGAATACTATCTGAGCAACACTACAAAGCAGTTAGGGGAGCAAATGTGCAGACAGAGGAAATGATTGCTGGTGGGGTGGCTAAAGGGGATAAGACTTTTTTCAGGTATGTAAGTGGGAAGAGAAAATCAAGGGGAGGAATAGTGAAGATCAAAAGGGAGGAAGGGGGAGACTGCAGAAGGGGACCAAGAAAAAGCTAGCATCTCAGATATTTCAGCTCAGTCCTCACAGTAGAGTCCACCAGGTGGAAGCAACAATGGGAGGGGGGGGGTGGACACAAGTCCATTTTCAGAGGAAAAAGATAGATAAGGTTATGGGACTGAATGGGATACACCCTAGGGTACTGAAAAACTCAGGGAGGTGCAAGCTGCCTGGCTGACAATCTTGTTCAACAGTTCACTAGAAACCAGCATTGTTCTGGAGGACTGGCAAGGGGCTGATGTGGTCCCTCTATACAAGAGCGGCAGGAGGGAGGAGGACAGCAACTACAGGCCAGTCAGTCTAACTGCCGTTGTGGGAAAATTAATGGAGACTGTACTGAAAGAAATACTGGTTGTGCATCTAGAATCCAATGGGCTGCAGGACTACAGGCTGAACGGATTCAAGAGGGATGGTCATGTCAAATGAATATGGTAGATTCCTTTGACTGGGTGACTAGGGGGGATAGATCAGCAAGGCCACTGGTTTCCATTTCTTACTGGAAAACCTGGTAAAATGCCAGAATCTGGACTTTCTGCACACCAGTAAAAACAAAGAATTTCATGGAATTTGGCATTTCATACCAGATTAGTGAACATACAGAACTTGTATTTTTTAAAATCTTTCCTGTACTATTTTTATTTTGCTTTATTTTATTTATTGTGTATAAAGCCTTTTTTTTTACTTTCTATTTATTCGCCTCTCCCACGCCTGAGCTCCGCTTCATCGGAAGACGCATGTAGCTGCCCTGCTTCACTGCCTTACCTGAAATCCCTGGGGTACTCCCATAGAGCCATTGCTATATTCACCAGGTGGGCATGAAGTGGGGCCCGTACACCCGATACTTTCTGATTTCTTTGGGTCCCCCAGTGGTCAGGCAGGCAGGAGCTATCAGGGCCAGTACTGGTGCTCCTTCTTCTTGGTGCTCCGGTGCCATTTTCCCTGTTTCCTCCTATGTGGCCTACACCCTGACATCAAGGTGCTAGGCATCAATGTCTACCATGAAGCTCCCCGGCCCACCCTGCTGATAACAGGACTTGCTGTACCTGGAGCCTCCACCCTGGGTCAGGCAAGCTATAAGCCTTGTTCCCCCCCTCCCCCGGAGAAGGCACACAGTCCCTGGGATGCTCCAGCCTTCTCCCAGGCCAGCCCTCCAGCAACCTGAGTCTGCTCCCTAACCAAGGTTGCTGGTGTTGCAAGTGGAAATCCAACCGCTGTGCCGGCAGGCCGGCCCATTAAGCCTTTTTTATTTTGATTGTTTATAAACATACTAAAAGACTTACAGTAGAATCCTGGAAACATTTGGAAATTAGACTAGCAATTACTGTGGTAATCCTGAATTTCAGATCTTGAAAATGTAATTTCATTGCTTATATCACCATAAATCAGCGGCCTTGTAGATCAGAGAAGGGCAGTAGATGTGGCCTATCTGGGCTTAAGTAAGGTCTTCAACCCTGTGCCACCCTGGAGGCTGATTAAGAAATTGACCAGCGTTGGAGTGGGGTCAAAAGCGATTACTTTGGGGTGGGGGTTTGCTGTGGAGCCCAAGCCTGGTGGACGCTTGAATCTTAAGTTCCATATCCTGTTACTTCACTGGTGCTTAAACTAACTTTCAACTTTATTTTTATTTGATTGCAAACCTGCATCTTGTTAGCTGCAGCCTCCTAGACCAATATGGGAAAGTCTAAAACCAAAAAAAGTGTTGGGGAGAGTAGAAAAGATCAACTGAAGTCAGGGACCCCTGGGTCCAGCACTATATCTACAGCACAGGACAGCTACACAGAGGCAGGAGCTGAGGAAATGCTTCAGTCTTTGGGCACCAAAACAAAGCAACTTCTGGAATTGTTTTTTGTTATGAATAGCAACTTTGATGCCCTTACTTCTAGGATGGCGACCGTTGAAACAATCATGGAGGGACTTAAAACTGAGATGGAGGACACTTGCAGGGAGACTGAAAGATATAGTGCTGCATCTACGCAGTATGTCAAGAAGTCTAAGGCCACTCAGAGCTGGCTGGAAATCTTGGAAAACCAAGTTTGTTTTGTGAATGTTAGGCTTATTGGCATCCCAGAAGGAGCAGAGGGTGACCATTTGCCCCTTTTCCTGAAAGACTGGTTGGCAGGCCAGTTAAAAGATCAATCGAAGACCCAAGAGTAGCCTATTTTAAAGGCTTTCCATCTGCAGCCCCGGGGCCATCAATTTGGCGATGCACCATGAGCAGTTTTGGGTACCATGGATTCAGTGGCTACTCAGGACAAACTTTTGCACCTGGCAAAGCACTATTACCCACTCTTACTGGAAGGCAAACCTGTCCTTATCTTTCCTGATATCTGCTTTGCCATCCGTCAAAAAGGAAGAAATTTGATGGAATAAGGGGGATCCTTAAAGATTTAAATATCACGCATGCAATTCTTTCCCACAAAACTCCATGTACTACATCAAGATAAGGTGTATGTGTTTACCAATCTGACTGATGTGGGTAAATGGGCAGCAAATCTCCAGCAGTCATGACAGAGCCAGGTGGAACCTGAAGACGGCATGGCTATCTGTCTGGAAGAGGACTGAACTTTTTTCAATTAAATGTACTCTGTCTTATTTCCAATTGCCATGCTCAGTATTTTATTATACTGTTGGGGCAGGTTTGTACGTCCCCAGTTTCTGTACTCATTTAAGTGCCTTTATTGGTTGCTCCTGATTGGGGTGAGTGTTGTATTCTTTTCCTGCTATTCTTATAATGGGGCCTGATCTTGCCTGTTCTATGACTGTATGGCATATTTTATAACTGGATGTAGCCTCTCTGCGTTATGCAAGTTCTGGTCTCCTGCTGCATGGATTTTTATTGTTATACACTCGCTGTTCCAGGAGCATAGTTTAATTGTAAACTTACATTCAACTACAAGCTTTTTATTTTAGGGTTTAACTGTACCCCATATTTTATTTTTTCACTAGCAAATGTATACATTTTACTAGTTCTATAGCTGGTTTCAAGTGTTCATTCTTTGTATTTTCCAGGTACTTATTATATTGCTTGGTATATGCATGGCACCATGCCCTTTATGGGGTAGGCGATATCGGACTGTAAGCTGGACTTTTGATTATATTCCTTATTTGCCATATGCTCATGGGTGACAGTTACACAGCCTATTTGAGAATTATCTAGTGTCATTCCCATCTGTTAGAGTACCCCTCCACTTTGAGATTATTCAGAAGATACAGCTATCCTATATGGGATTAGAGCATTGTCTCTATTTGTGTAATTACAATGTTTCCTGGATGTAATGAAACTGTTTTTTGTCATTTTATTTATTTTATTTATTTGTTTGGTTTTTGTTTACCGGGTAAGTACACTAGACAACAATGTTGCCTATATTCAGGCACGACCCGGGAGAGTACGGACAGGGGAGACCAGAGTCAACATTAAAGAGTATTTCATGACACAGCATGAGGTGAGAACAAACATTTGAACAGTATACAGCCAGGTACAGTCATTATCAGTGATGACAAAGAGAAACAGATGACATTACATTAATTATTTTTGTCTGATGATACATCAATGACTAAATTGAAACGACAAACAGCAAACAAAACTTAAATGAAGTAGCATTATAACAATAGGATTTCTGCTGGGTGTGGGAAACTTTCAGATTTTGGAGACCAGCAGGAAATCAGTAAGTGCCATAGGGTGGAGAAAATGCTAGGAGAAAGGCTCAAGTTACAGCACAAGAGCAGCAGTCGGATTCTAATAGGTGTGCCCGAAGACCCAGTTTAAAGACCTTGTGGGATCTGGAGAGTTTGATGTGGGAGGGAATGGAGTTCCAGGAGTGGGGGGCAGATATGGCAAAGGATCGTTCTCCTTTTTTTGTGAGATATCTGGGAATTTCAAGTTGGGTTTGAGCAGATGCCCTGAGGAGGTATGCTTGGGAGGGCTGAGTTAATAGTTCGGCAAGGTATTTAGGGGACCCCGTTCTGATCATATTATCAATTGTACAGCCTGCAGAATAGTGTCTGAGCGAGTCTGGGGAGAGCCAATTTAGTTTCGAGTAGAGCAGGCAATGATGGGTAAGTCTGTGAGCAGAGACAGCAAATCTACATATACTGTTATAGCAGGTACTCCATTTCTGGAGCGCTCCTTTGTTAGCTTTAAGGTAAACCTGAGAGCAATATGTCAGAGCAGGCAGGAGAAATCCTTGTGCAATAGCAAGCCAAGCAGCATCATTGAGGGAGGACCTAATTTTAAAGGCAAGACCAAGTTTTGAGTAAACTGTCTTACATGTAGCCGCAATGTGGAGGTTAAAGTCAAGAGGTGGGTCGAGATTGACTCCTAGATACCTGAAGGAGGTAACGAATTCAAGAGGGGAGTCATCTAGAGAATGTATCAATAAGTCTGGAGTAAGAGATTTGATTCTTGACGGGAGGCCAAAAAGCATAGTTACGGTTTTCTTAGCATTCATTAGGAGCCTGTTCTGTAGTAACCACTCCTGCAAGCAGTTGAAGTCTGCTTGAAGATGTGCTCTTACTGATAAGGGATCTTTACCACTGGAGAGAAGCACCATGTCATCAGCATAAAGGATCAACAAGGAGGAGCAGGGAAGGGAGGGCAAGTTGTTAATGAAAAGGGAGAAAAGTAGTGGGGCAAGAATAGATCATTGGGGGACTCCAACAGAGGTAGGGGAAAGATTTGAGATGGTGGATTCAATTTGGACAAATTGCAATCTCCCTGAGAGGTAGTTATCAAACCAGGAGATGGTCGACAGGTCAAAGCCAAGGCAGGACAGTTTGGAAAGTAGCAGAGAGTGATTCACAAGGTCAAATGCCTTTGTGAGATCGATAAATATGGCCCCAGTGAGCAGGCTTTTATCCATCGCTGTAAGGACTGCATTTGTCAGCTGAAGTAGTGCAGTTGTGGTGTTGTGTCCTGTTTGGAATCCGTGCTGGGTAGGGGATATAAGGTTGTGAAGGTGCAGGTAATTTGTGACCTTAGTAGCGATGGCCTTCTTGAGAAGTTTATTTAGGGTAGAAAGAATGGTAATCAGTCTATAGTTTGACATATTTTCAAAATGAATAAAATACAAATAAAAAAAAGTGATTACTTGGGTTAGACACTGGTTAACAGATAGGAGGGTAGTGGTTTATGACACTCACTCTAAGGATATGAGAGTGACCAGCAAGGTAAAACAGGGTTCAGTTCTGGGTCCAGTCCTCTTTAATGTCCTCATAGGGGACATTGCAGAAGAACTGGAGGTAATGATATGCATGTTTGCAGATGATGCCAAAATCTGCAACAGGTGGACACTTGGGGGGGGGATGCATAGGGATATTGGGAAACTTCAGGTGTGGTCAAAGACATGGCAGCTGGGGTTCAATGACAGTGCAAAATCATGCACATAGGGCATAGGAACCTTGGTGCTGAGTATAGGATGGGTGGAGGAACTGACAGGTAGTAGACAGGAAGGGGACCCTAGGGTTATCATATCAAAGGATCTCAAGGTGGTTGGGAGTGTGACAAGGCTGTGGGCAGGGCTAGTGGGATCCTGGGGTGCATAGAGAGGGGTAACTAGAGCAGGAGGCAGGAGGTGGTGCTTCTGTTGTACCGCTCCCTGGCAAGCCCCCACCTGCAGTACTGTGCCAAGTTTTGGAGACCGCATCTCAGAAAGGACACAGACAAGGTGGAGGCTGTCCAGAGGAGGGAAACTAAAGGAAGTTTGCAAGTGAAGATGTATGAAGAGAGGCTCAGGAATCTCAACATTTACACCCTGGAAGAGAGGACACAGAGAGGTGACATGATCGAGACCTACAAGTACTTCACAGGGATAAAGATGGTGCAGAAGGGCAGTCTCTTTCAAATAAAGATGAACACCAAGAACAGGGGACATGCATTGAAACTGGAGGAGGAGGAGGGGTGGGAGTTCAGGAGAGATGTGAAGAAATGATTCTTCACTGAAAGGGTAGTAGACACCTGGAACAGGCTGTCAGCAGAAGTGGTGGATGATGGAATGGCCTTGGGCTTCAAGCATACAAGGGATAGACATGGGGTATATTAGGGAAGAGGCAAGGAGGGGTAGGGTTGCAGGAGACCAGTTAGGGTCTGCGGAGATGGAATAGACAGGGAACAGTTGGGCAGACTAGGTGGGCCTAGCGGTCCTTTTCTGCCAACAAATTCTGTTTCACCAGCAAGTTGGGAATTAAATGGTAGCCCGTCTGTTCCTTATGTTCAGCCCTGCTACCTTCCTTCTCTACTTAGTGGAAGACAATCACTCAATGGATCTACTGATGCCTTTGCCATTTACATTTTGGACATCTTCACTAAGGTATCTTTAGCCAAGGGTTCCACAGTACTGCAGCACCTCTAGGGGTGGAACCCTACTCACGAGGGTTCCTTGGCACATGTAACCCAAAAGGGTGATAGTTCATTGGGAACACAGAGCACCAAAGGCTGCACGTTGCACCCTACCAAGTACCTTGCTCCTCTGTCTTCTGCTAAGATTTGCTAACCAACAGCACTGAGCTTCCAACAGTACTTAGAAATCTAATCTACTTCAGTAACTGTACCACCAAACTACATTGCATTAGCATCCACTATGGTAGCTACTCCAGTAATCATAACAAGTCATTACTCCTTACTTAGTTGTCCACTGGACCAGACCAGTGAGTTACAAGACTATGTCGGGGGTATGGTGGGGTAGCGGGTGACGCTCATCATGCTCCCTCCTACTGAGCACTATATAAGGTCACATTCTCCAAGCACCCTTTGTATGCTCATTTCATCCTCTCCTACTATAATAACTGGTTTATGCAATTATCTAGGTCTGTGTGGGCATACTGGTGTGTGAAATGGCTGCCACTACATGTTTAAAGTCACTTCACTACTAGTCTGTCATTGCTTGTAATGTGCTTTTTGAATATAGGCCCACATATTCAAAGGAGATGAGTGTCACATCCCTAGATGTGCCTGCTCATCTTCGAACTTGCGATGGCAGTCAGGGGTGTGGGAATATTCAGAAGCCCCCAATGTGCCACACAAATCGATCTGTGCCACGGCACAGAATGTTGCAATGTGGGCATGAAAATGAGGGGTCCCTCATGCATACTCCCCACATTGCAATATTCAGGGGGTCCCTATACTATGGAAAAGGGGTAATATTAATATACTTATGGCACTCTGTGATCAGGGCGGGGAGGGAGGACCCTACACTATGGAATCAGGGATCTTATTTTATTGTTCTGACACTCTGTGATTGGGTCTGGGGAGGGGGAGGGCTGGCTTTTCACATATAGCCCAATGCAGTCAAGCTAATGAGCCCATAATGGGCATACATGAGGCCCCTTTGCACCATGCATGCTCAATGAGCTCATTAGAGTATTTTTTTTATTCTTTTTTTGTCCCCTTCCTGGGTGTCCCACATTCTCGCTGACTCCCCAGCCCCATCATTTTGGGAGAATATCACCCTTGGGGGAAACAGCACATCCAGGTATGTGACACCCATCCCCCATTGGTGGTCTTCAGCCCTGGACTCTGGATGCGCTGTGCCAAACATGGCGTCTGCCCGCAATATGCCATGCATCCAGGGTCCGATATTCAGACAGGATGTGCAATCTGTTTTGATCGAGCATCATATTTGAATATCCTGTCAGAGCTGGACGGCCAAATTTTTTTGTGTGGCACATCAATTTGCACTCTCATCTGGCAGTCTCTGAATATGGTGCCCCTAATTTGTGTGAAAGTGCTATATAAATGCAAATTCTACTTCTCATCCAGCAGCTCATCTCTCTCCTTCTGGACATCTTCCAAGAGGTATCTAAAGTCAAGGGACCCACAATTCTGGAGCACCTCTAGGGGTAGAACCCTCCTCAAGAGGGTTCCTGTGTCTCTGGTACCCTGCAAGTGTGGTAATTCCTTTGGAACAGACAGCGTAAAAGGTCACACATACACGGCATCCAATCAACTACCTCAGTCCTCTGACATCTGCCATTGTTCTCCTAACCAACAGTACTGAGCTACCAACAGTACTCTGTACTGTAATGCACTTTAGTTGTACAAGCGCCATACAGTGACACTCACCAGGATTAAGCCCAATTCTGCAACATGACACAGCAGAGTTACTGCAGGAAACAATGGAATTTCAAAAGGAGTTTGTCCCTTTTGTCATGCAGGAAACTGTGACACTGCACTTCATGCTGGTGGGCTTCACTGTACTACACTGCACAAGTATTCACTATAGTAGCTACTTCAGTAATCATAACCAGTTGTCATTCTTTACTTTGTCACTTACTGAACCTGTAAACCACAAGATGACTGGGATGTGTAGGATTCATGTGTATCCTGGCAGCACCTGCAATGCTGTCTGTAGCAGAGCCTCTGTCTGTCCTTTTCCATGAGTGTGGACACTCCAGGCCAGGGGACATTCCAGAGGCTAGAGATGGGTCAGACATGGATGCCCATGTCAGCTGAAGAATGATTTTCTGCTGCAGAGTAGGGGATTGTATGGAAGACCTCCTGTTTTTCATGATACTGTAGGCTTAACTTCACTGACCTACGTTGCCAGTATAGTGTTATGCTTGTGCAACTGTGTTAGTATGGTTTTTCCATATTCCAGAGGAATTACCACCCTGTAGGTGTACGATGGCAAGGAACTCTCAGAGAGGGTTCTACTCCTAAGGTGCCACAGGACGATTCCCATGGCTAAAGGTACTTTAGGAATCCCCCTAAGGAGAGAGTGCTGCAGCTGGAGGAGGAGGGGAGGATGGTGGGGCAAAGAAAAAATGCTTCACAGTGAGGCTTAGAGGAACTGCTTATATAACTCAGGAAATTGGAGTGGCTGGCTGCTTGGCCACTAAACTCCAGGCATAGCCTTACATTTCACTGATCTACGCAGCCAGAATAGTGTTATGCTTGTGCAACTGTGTTTGTTTGGTTTTGGCTGTTCGCACTCTCTATTCCAGAGGAATTAGCACCCTGTAGGGGTACGATGGCAAGGAACTCTTGGAGTGGGTTTCACCCCTAGAGGTGTCACAGGATGGTTCCTGTGGCTAATGGTACCTTAGGAATCCCCCCAACAAAATGCAGTATCATCCCCAGAAAGGAGGCAACACGAAGCATAATGAAAGCAGTAACAGTGACATAGAAGCAGTAACTGTAATGTAGTAGTAGAGAAGCAAGGCACTTTGATAATGCAATGATATGCTCAGTTGTCATAGTAACAGCCCAGGTTTGCGTAGCATGATACTGATGGCTTGCTTTGAGAGACGGGGATCCCCTAAGGAGAGAGGGACAGGGAGGACATCCTCCACCTCCATCCAACAATGGAACCTACCTTAAGAAACTAGGGAAAACAACTATGCTAACTAAGTGTTATGACCTGAGGCAATGGAGGAGAGGAAAAAACCCTATGAGGAGGAAACCTCTGGGGATCCAAGGCCTAGGTCATCTTCCCTCCAGGCTTGGGAAAATTTATTTAGTGACAGCTCTGCAGCTACAATTTGGAAAACCCAATTAAAGGGAGTGGAAAATATTCCAATTTGGAGGGAGGCTCTCACTCAAACCCTGTAGCGGGAACTTCGTGGGAGGTTGCAAGAAAACTCTGCAACAATACGTGCATCCAAGGTGCAGGAGGACAGCAACAACTGCTGAGGCACTCACCTGGCCTACCCACCCTAAATCAAACCAGATGAACCAGAGGCAGTTGTAAGGAGAATGTGGTGAAGGTGCCTTGCTAGGGAAACTACTAAAGTCAATGGCCAACCGTTATAGTAGAACACTAGAGCCAAAGGAGAATATCGTAACCACCACTCACCGCTAGTCTTAAATTCTACACCAGGAGCTGCTGTTGCATAGCAGGCAGCTAAAGCCAAGCCCGGGGTGAGGACATTCCCAGCTATGGGCCATGTGAGAAGGATCCCGCCCCAAGTTGGATACGCTCGATGATGCGGACTAAATACAGAGCGAGACCATCAGCTGCAGGAACCCTGCGCCAGATTAGAATGGCTGGCATGCCCCAGAAATTGACTGAGAGCTGAAGCTGGTGAGCTGAATGAGCACAGTGTGCTGAGATTGTAATGAGCATGGAGTGCTGAGACCTTGCAAGGTTGAACGCAGATCGAGTGCAGTAGAACCCTAGGCCAAAGCTGAAGGGATGGCAGTATGCATGAAGTAATGGATTGCGTAAGCAAAGAGTAACAGCTGCGTAAGCATGTGTAGACCTGCACATAGGTCAGTAAGCATTAGTCGTGATAGGTAAACCAGCACATCAAACTTGTATAGCAATTAAACAACTGAATTGGGAGCAAGCCAGCCAGAGAGTACAAAGCCAAATCAAGGTGACAGACTCTGAGGATTTTCAGTGGTGAAGACAGATTTTTTAATATCAAGCTATATTAACAGCCTCAGCAGGAGTTAGTTGGCTGACCTCAGAGTTATAAGTGCAAGAAAACAGGTAGACAATGCTTGAAAGCAGGTGTAGCCAGGCAGTGCAGGAAAGCTGCAAGTAAAATGAGAAGCACAGGTAGGGTCAGAGTAAACTGTGTCAGGTGAAAAGAACTGAGTATGCAACATGAAGCAGCTATGTCTGAGCTGAAACACACAGGTAATGAATGCAGTTGCATTGCAGTAGTTTGAGCGTGGTGAGCACAGTGTTAAAACACAAGCACTGGGTACAATAGTAATTAAAGTAAACAGTCAGCAGCAGTGGCTGTAGTTGAAGGTAAGTGAAAGCAGTAGCATGAGCTCTGTGTAGCAGAATGCTAGGAGTTGCTGTGCAAGTAATTTGAGTTGTGAGTAAGTAAAAACAAGCAGCATGAGCTCCGGAGTAGCAGTATGCTAGGAGCTGAGAAACAAAGCCCCCAAAAAAAAGGGGAAGGAAGCACACACAGCTGAAGGCAAAATACAAGCCAGAAGTAGAACAATAAGCACAGAAGCCCAGCAGGGACAAACAGGAGCTGGGGGGGGGGCTGGCCTCAGCCAGACAGGGAGGCCTAACCAAGTCCGAGGACAAACCAGCAGAGCCTTCGGCTGCAAAGAAAAAATGCTTCACAGGGAGGCTTAGAGGAACTGCTTATATAACTCAGGAAGTGGGAGTAGCTGGCTGCTTGGCCACTGAACTCCCGGCATAGCCTTACATTTCTGTTGAGGGGAATATGAACTTCCACAGATTTGTTTAGCCAAGTTCCACAGCAGAGGGTAAAGTGCTGCAGCACAATAATAAAGGGCTATAATAAAGGGCCCTCCAATACCATATCCCACAGTATATGCCAGTCCTTCAAGACTACTATATCCCATAGGGCCAAATATATTTAAGCAGAAACATAGTGTACTATGCCTCTCAGTTCCCTGTACTGATTAGGAGGGCTGGGAAGTGGTGTTCTGAGAGGAATCATGGGCTGTGATGTGGTGGAAGTTACTGGCTAGGGAGGCACAGATGTACTATGACAGGGGCCCCCCAAGTCCTTTGTTTCTTCCCTCATTCCTATGCAGAATGCATACAGTGCTGACTATCATGCGGGTCATGACCTTGACCCTGTTCACCCTCCAGCTTGACTGCCTACTAACTCTGCGATCAGTGGAAGGGGACAGAGGTGACATTACTGAAGATGCCTTAGAAAACTCCACATGTGCGTAAAGATCACTTTTTGACTACTGGCAGCCCTCCCCCTGTGTGACTTTCCCGATTGTTGCGTATCAGGCTCTTAAGAAGAAAGTTTTATATTCCTATGACTTCATAAATGAAATACTATATTAATTTATAAAACAAGAGCACCAGTCCAAACGTGCTAAAGCAAGGGTTACTGCGGAAGGGCATTTACAGTAAAGCCAAGTTTCAAAGAAATACAAAACTACATATGCCCCCAGTAACTTTGTATTCCTTTGTGACTTGGCTTTAATGCCAATGCCCTTCCAGGGTAACTCTTGGTGCAGTGCTTTTGCATTGCGTTCTTGTGTTTTTCTTTTAATTACTTTTTGATTGCAGGCTCACCATGACTCAAAGCACTGATATCATTAGGCTGAATTCCTCTCCTTCTAGGCTGAGGCACAAGCAGCTATGACACACCAATGAGTCCAAATAAGGATAAAACATGTGTCAGCAGTCTGCTGTTCTCAGCCTTTACTGGTTGCTTGTGAGGCCTTTTGGCACCACACAGTTCTGTTTTAAAGTTAAGCCAGTCAAATTTACTTCATTAGAGTTTGCATATGCTGCTCATAATGCTTTGCATCACAGGGTAAGTGTCATTTTGTATTTCCTTGCTACTATGTTAATGATACAATATACAGTGTTTAGAAGACGATTGGTCTGTCCAGTTCCTCCCTTTTACCAGCTCAGTAAAAAGAGCCTGTCACTCCTTCCAAAGTATTTGGTAGCTCTTGGTTTGAAGAAAGCTGAAGTAGTCTCTGATACCATTTGCTCTGAAAGTCTATTCAACAGGTCATTCTGTGACATAGTTCTTTGCGATGTTTCTTTCCCTGGCATCCTCCTCCTTTCAGTGACACTGTGCGCTTCCTTACCCTTTCATCCTTATGCATTCCAAAGAGTGTGCATTTTTTCTGATGGTGATGTTAAACTTTCAGATATGTGATGGTCATTATGATGTTGCTGCTGAGTGTCCTCTGTTCCATGGATAATAGCCCCAGTTCTGTCAGCCTGTCCTCATAGTCTATGTTTTCCAAACCTTTAACCACCTTGGCTGCTCTCCTTTGTACTTTCTCAGATATGTCAGTATCTTTTTATAAATATGGAAACCAGAATGGAATATTATTTGCAGTGGTGCTGGTGACTGCCTGACTAGTCATCTGTATAGTGGTATTTTATAACCTCTCTTGACCCACTTACAAATTTACTTATGATGCATGTAATGTTATTGTTTGCCTTGCTAGCTGCTGGCTCTCATCCCTTACAGAAATATAAGTGTGCAGTGTACATGCAGAATGCATGCCACACGTTTAATTGTGCAATGTTTGTGTAACCCCCTTACAAATGGGGGGTTCCCAAAAGTCTTCCAGGAGCTTGCTGGGCACTCCAAGTCTGGATGGTGTTCGGCGTTTAAGCCATTTTTAAATGGCCCTGCAGGGAGTGCTTTTAGAGACCCTGTGTACTGTCTCTTTAAGAGCTGCCTGCTTGTAGGCTCCAGTGACTGTGTAAGGAGGACTGTGTTTCCCTTCCCAAATCCCACCTGAGTTTCGGTGACATCGCTTCAATTTTACAGTCGCTGTAAGCGCCAAGGGAACCCTCCTGATAGATGTAACTGCTTGGGTATAATTGCTTCGGGTACTAGTGAAATTACAGTTTGTCTAACCTGCTTCCATTGCAACTGGGACTTTGTGTGCTTGGCCCCTCCATTTTGGACCTGGACTGTGTGAGGGGTCCAATAGGAACAAGGGGGGTACCTAAAATGGAGTAAGTAGCAGCAAACCAGAATTAGGACTCTTAAGGGGGCCAGCTGACCAATGAGACACAGCTAGTAATTCTGGGAAGTGAAGTCTGGATTATGGTGCCTTGTTTGCACCAATAGGGGCAGTATCAAGTGATTGGCATCTGCAGCCCACCTATGGGATCGGGTGGCACCCAAATTGTGAGGCTTGTCCTAACTGCCCAGGAGCAGAGACACTGTCGTTGTGAGCGAGGAAGGAGCTCTGGGCTCCTGCACTGTTGAGCATTCGCATGGGAAGCGCATGTAGAAGGCCAGAAGTCGGCAGTTTCAAATGCCAGCAAGTGTCAGACTAAATCCGCTAGGCAGCAGTCATAGGAGGCTGTGCAAAAGCGCAGCTACCTACCAGGCTCACCCCGTTGAGGACTGGAGAATCTGCTTCCATTGCACTCAGTCTGTCAGGACAAGTGAAGCTGCATCGTTTTGGCATGGTGTGTGCAGTGAAAGCAATTGGGAGGTATACAGCAGCTGCCTGGTATGGTACCCCTCTGCCTTTCATATAAATGTGTGGAGAAGTGCTTGAATTTCAGGCTTGATCCTGCAAGTGGTGTGAGAGCGCTCTTTCTACTGGAGTCATGAGTACTAAATCAGTGTAGCTCCCTGTCAAATGCTCCTAGTGAGGGCAAGATCTTCTGGTTTCTTTACTGGCTACACTAACTGAGCCTGCTGGCTCTATCTAATCTTTGTAGGAATCAAATGCTTGTTTCTGTGTCAGGGCCCCAACCAGCTGCATCGAGGGACTAGCCTTTATTGCCTGGGTACCCAGAGACAGTGACTTATAGGTTAGGTCTGTGCACAGTGCCCTATATAGCTACTTATATATTAGAGTGGTAAGCTAATTAACCTGATTCCCCCCCCCCAGTCTTTGTTATTTCCCCCTAAATAAATCAGATTGATTGTTTTGCAAAGGTATACTGGCTAACTTGTGTGTTTACAGTGAATTACTGTACAGTGATTATTGTGTAACAGCATCTTACTTTTCAGGGAGTCCACGGAGCAAGCTGATTGGTTCAAGCCTGGGGATCAGTGTATACAGTGAGGGTACTGTGATTGATTTGTGTGGGCCACTTGTGGGAAGAACAGGGAGTAGCAATGACCCAGAGGGCTGCGACCAAGTCATACCAGACTGACTCAACCCTGACCTCTGGGTGGAGGCACCCGCCATTGGATCCAGGCCCTCAATCTGTTAGTGGCAAATGAGGCTGGGGTAGTAGCCCTTGGGATAGTGCCCCCTTGGGGTTACATTTTGGAGGCACCGCTGGGATTAGCGTCCCCTAGTGTCCTAGTGGACAAAGTACCTCAATATGGCTAAATTAAAGGAAAAGCTGGAAGGGGATATCATGGCTAAGATTAAGCTGGACCCTATTAAGAAGATGGTACATAAACTGATGGGGTGGGGTGAAGCAGAAGAGTTGGACTCCCAAAAAATTGTGTTACTACTAGATGTACCTCTGGGGACCATGAACACTGACCTTATTTCTGCAGTGAAGCGTGTTAAATGTTTAGGCAAGGTAGAGGTGAAGGGGCGTATGGCTGATCTACTCAATCAGACTTTGCAGGTGTTATTCTTATGCAGTACAGCTATCGACATCGAGAGGGTACCCCCCAGTGATCTACCCGGAAGGTGCCTAACAGGGGTGGAGGGTCATTCACATCTGGACTGGGTCAGTCACCCCCGGGGGGTCTCCTAAGACTAATAGCTTCAAAGATAAACTGCTTAAATTGCTAGCTGTGGAGGGGAGGACTACCCAGGAGTTACTGCAGGTGTTGGACCTTTCTAGTGAACCCACCCCTCAAGCCTCCCCAGGTACCTCTCCCGGGCCCCCAAAGAGTTCGATCTTGGCTTCACTGCCCCTAGTGGTTCCCCCTATACAGCTAGATTCTTACTGTAGGCTAAAACTTTTTTCTGACACTGTGCCAGTGCCCCTTGGGGAAGATGATTTGGAGGCATGGATGGACTATGCTACCCCCCTAGTCCAAGAGTGGTAGTGCTCTGAGGGGGAGAAAGGAAAGAGACTGATGGAGAGCCTGTGAGGTCCAGCTTTGGAAGCCATTCGGTTCTTGTGGGCTGCTAGCCCGGAAGGTACCGAAGTGGAGTACCTTTCTGCCTTAGAGGGAGTGTTTGGGAGTACAGAAACTGGGGAAGACTTATTATGGAAATTCAAGTCTGCCAAACAATGAAGGAATGAGAAATTGTCCGCCTTTGTCACTAGGGTGGAAAGGGCCTTGCAGAAAGCTTATCAAAAAGGGGGAATAACGGCCACAGCCTTGAACCAGGTCTAGCTGGAGCATATTTTGAAATCTGCTCAGTTTTCCAGTGTGATATTGTTAAAACTTAAGTTACATGGCTTTTGGGCTGCCCCTCCCGAGTATTGTCAATTGATGAGGGAGATTCGAGAAGTAGAGACTGATGAAGAGGGGTGGGAACCCTATGTGGGGGCTGTGAATCTGTTCCAAACCCCTGAGTCTAGTGAACCAGATGAGGCCCACCCCCCAAGAGGGCTTGATGTTTCTCCTGTACTCCCAGAGGCCCAAGAAGGGGTTGGGGTATGTGCTCTTTCCTCTGATCCCCAGGTAGAAAGTGATTTGAGGGCTGAGATTAAAGATTTATGAGAGCTGGTGAGGGACTTGAAGCAAACTGCTACCCACCCTGTTAGGTTTGGGGAACCAGGGTTATCTAGAAACAAACACCCTAGCCAGGAGGAGCCCCCCCGACCCCAGGACAGCCCCCAGCAGGTGAGGTATTCCCCTCCCAACAAAGAGCCCTGAGACCCTAAGTTCTGTTACTGTTGTGGGGAGGATGGACATTTTCAGACTGAGTGCCAGTTACCGGAGAATTTAAGGAAGGTCAACAGCAGGCTGATTGCCTGGCACCGAAAGGCCTATACCTGACCCCCTAGGAAGAGTTTTGTGACCCGGACCAATGCCCAAGCAACTTTCAAAGCTGTGCCTCCCGAATGGTCTGATGTGGTGGGACCTTCAATGGAGGCCCCTGTGAGAGTGAATGGGATACCCACCTGGGCTGTGTTGGACAGTGGCTCTCAGGTGGCCATTATGTTCTAGGACTGGTATCAGAAACACTTGCCTGAGGTGCCCTTGCAACCTTTGGATGGTCTACATGTTTGGGGGCTGAGTGATAAGGCCTACCTGTATTCTGGGTATATTCAGATCTGGTTGTCTTTTCCTACTTCTGTGGCAGGGGTGGCCGAACAAGTGGAAACTCTGGCCCTAGTATGTCCCCCCACTGGATTGTATGATGGGGTGCCCTTGTTGATTGGAACCGATGCTCACATGTTTGGTCGATTAGTGCAGCTGTGTTCTGAAAAGCAGATGTCCAGGACTGGGCGAGCTCTTAGAATACCTGCCTTGATTCAGAAGGCCTATGAGACTCAGAGAAAGGATGGCCAGGCAGAACCTGAAGGCATAGTGGGTGTCGTCTGGAGGAAGGATCTGGAACCGTTGCTATTAGCCCCAAATGTCCAGTGTGTTTTGCAAGGGGAAGTCCGGATTAAAAAAGATGTTAAGAATAAGATATTGATGCTGGATGCACCTGTTGAGGGAAAGTTGCCTGAGGGGTTGCTGGTTAAACCCAGTATCTTGCCTGCTAGAGTCCATGCCTTTGCCAGAAGAGTGATATACCAAGTGCATAATGTATCTGATTGAGAGATTCGAGTGAAACAGGGTTGCACCCTGGCTACGGTACATTGTGCTGATACTGCTTTTTTGCCCCACAACAAGACTCCCAGAGGAGGAGGTGACTGAGTGACCCCCAAGCTGTTTGATTTCAGTGATTCTTCCCTACCAGCAGAATGGAAGAAAAGGGTCAGTGAATGGCTCACCCAGAGGGAACAGGTGTTTTCTTTGAAGGACTGGGATGTGGGATGTGTGCAGAGGGCTGAGCATCACATCCAGCTGCAGGATGAGTGACCTTTTCATGAGCGATCTCGACGCCTAGCCCTTGCTGATATAGATGATGTAAGGCGCCACCTGCAGGAGATGCTGGCAGCTGGGCTGATACAAGAGTCCAGGAGCCCTTACGCATCCCCTATTATGGTAGTGAGGAAAAAGAATGGAGCTGTTAGGATGTGTGTGGATTACCATACTCTAAACCTGCGGACCATCCCAGACCAGTATACCATGCCACGCATACAGGACACCTTGGACTGTCTAAATGGCAGCAAGTGGTTCTCTGTGTTAGACCTCCGCAATGGGTACTACCAGATCCTGATGGCTCTGGAGGATCGAGAGAAGACTGCTTTCAATTGCCCCCTAGGCTTCCATGAGTTTATGCGGATGCCCCAAGGAATTTCAGGTGCCCCGGCTACTTTTCAGCATCTGATGGAGCGTGCTGTGGGGGACATGAATTTGCTCGAATGTTTGGTTTATTTAGATGATGTCATAGTGTTTGGCAGCTCCTTGGAAGAACATGAATGTCGATTGTTCAAAGTCCTGGATCGGCTGGAAGACTTTGGTCTCAAATTATCTATAAACAAGTGCCAATTCTTTCAAACCTCTGTAAAATATGTGGGGCACATAGTATCCACTGAAGGCATAGAGACTGACCCCAGCAAAGTAGAAACTTTAACCACTTGGCCCCAACAAAAACACTAGAAGGAGCTACAGCAGTTCCTGGGGTTTTGTGGGTATTACAGATGATTTATTAAAGACTACTCTCGGGTGATCCACCCTCTGCTTAATCTTACGCAAGGGTATCCCCCGACCCATAAAAAGTATAAGAAGACCGTACAATCTGGGACTGAAAAAAATTATTTCCACCCAAATTATGTGTTTGGCACCCGCTGGACTGCTGATTGTGAGGAAGCTTTCCATGACATTATATATCAACTTACTCATGCCCCAGTGCTGGCCTGTGCCGACCCTGCTTCACCGTATGTTCTTCATACTGATGCCAGTCTGCAAGGATTTGGGGCCGTACTGTATCAGGAGCATCCGAATGGTCTGAGACCTGTAGCTTTTGCCAGCTGCAGCTTGACCCCTCCTGAAAAGAACTACCCAGTGCACAAACTAGAGTTCCTAGCTTTGAAATGGGCCATTGTTGATCAATTCCATGACTATTTGTATGGGGCTAAGATACTGGTGAAAACTGATAATAATCCTTTGACATATGTTCAGACCTCAGCCAAGCTAGATGCCACTGGTCATAGGTGACTCTCTGCGTTATCCACCCACAACTACGCTGTTGAATATAGAGCCGGCCTGAACCATATAGATGCTGATGCCCTCTCCCGGAGGCCTATGTCCTGAGTTGATTGGGTCCGGTTATCAGAACCTGACATAAGAGCCCTTTGCCAGAAATTTGATAGGGAGGAACCGGTGTCTCCTGAGGCTGTGGACTGCTTGGTGAACTGCTTGGGGCCCTCTGAGAACTGCCTACCTGCTGCTTACTGTCATTTTTCTGCATTAGACACTAGTATGTTGCCCCAGTTCAGTGATGATAGCCCCCAACGGGCTCAATCCCAAGATCCCATGATAAACTCTGTCCTGGAAGCCTTGCAGAGGGGGGAAGATGTGTCAAGATTGCGCTCCCCTGACCTGAGGGCTGCGCTGTTGTACAAAGGAGGACCCAAGTTGAAACTGATTAATAGGCTATTGTACAGGGAGACCGTGGGCAGAGAGAGGCGAGCAGTCACACAACAACTGGTGTTGCCCATTGCTTTTAGAGAATTGGTATTGAGGTCCCTACATAATCACATGGGACACCTTGGCATAGTCTGAACTCTTGACTTAGTGCGGACCCAATTTTCTGGCCCAAAATGAGTGCTGACATAGAGCAGTATGTTAAGACCTGCAGCCGCTGTTAACAAAGAAAAGCCGTGCCTCAGAGAGCTGCTCCCCTGGTCAACATCACTACCAGCGCCCCTATGGAACTGGTTTGCATTGATTTCCTGAGTTTAGAACCAGATCTGAAGAATATCAGCAACATATTGGTAGTTACTGATAATTTCACCCGGTATACCCAGGCTTTCCCCACCAAAGATCAGAAAGCAACCACAGTGGCTAAAGTGCTTGTTGAGAATTTCTTTGTTCACTATGGGGCCCTCCTACAAATCCATTCCGATCAGGGGAGAGATTTCAAAAGCCATCTGATTAAGGAAATGCTATCCTTGTGGGGAGTACGGAAGTCAAGAACCACCCCGTACCATCCCCAGGGCGATCCTCAACCTGAGAGATTCAATCGCACCTTGCTCGATATGTTGGGCACCTTGCACCCTAAAGACAAACCTAGATAGAGCCAGCAGATCAGTGCCTTAGTCCATGCCTACAACTGCACCAAAAGTGATGCTACTGGGTTTTCCCCATATAGACTGATGTTTGGAAGGGAAGCCAGATTGCCAGTAGATGTTTGTTTTGGGGTTTCTCCCGATGGGGTTCAAGCAACTAATCATCTACAGTATGTGCAGAAGCTGAAGGCCCAACTCAGTCATGCCTACCAACTAGCCCAGACCATGGTTGCTAAGCGGAATTTGCCCAATAAAGAAAGGTATGATAAGAAAGTGAGAGCAGTGGAAATGAAAGAAGGAGATAGAGTGCTATTGAGGAACCTGGGATTGCATGGTAAACATAAGATTGCTGACAGATGGCATCACTTCCCTCACATTGTCGTGGGAAAATGGAAAGATTTACCTGTGTATAAAGTGCGGCCTGAAAACAATTCAAAAGATGTGAAAACTATATACAGGAATCACCTGCTGCCAATTGGACAAATTTTGATAGGGGCTGAACCTTCCAATGCCCCCCCAGGCCTATAACTAGAGCCACTGCCAAAAAGAAATCCAGATGGGTCAACTCCCCAGCACTCAAACTCAAGAGGCTTTCTCCATCCCACTCTGATAAAGTTGATCCTCAGTCTGTGTCTGAGGACAGTGAAAATGATGTTGAGTATTACCCCTCTTATGAACTGAGCCAACTCTTTAGGGGCAATCCTCTAACTAACTCTGGGGACGAAGTTGGGTTTCCTGGACTGTCTGAGCCCCCAGCTTTGTACCTGGAGTCCATGCTTCCAGAGAATGAAGTGAATGGCACCAAGGGTGAAGAAGTGGTATCTTTGAGCCTGGCTGAATTATCTGGCCTGGCTGAGCTGTCTGACTTTTCAGAAGAAGGAAGTGATGTGGGGGAACCCGTTAGTGATATGCCAGAGCAAGAAGAATACTTTGAGTGCCCTGATAGCACCCAGGTAGTGCCAGAAATGTCCCTAGCTGAATCAAGCAGTGTGGGTCCTGATATAGAGGGTCCTTTTCACGAAAGTACTATGGGCCCTGGGTCCCCTTCCCTTATGGAGGTTCCCCCTACTAATCTAGGTGAGGCTGAAATGGAATCAGGGCCTGAAGCAGGTTTTGCCGAGACCCCTAGACGAACTGGCTGAGAAGTACGGCCTGTCGTAAGGCTGAGTTATGAGTCCCTGGGTCAGTCTGTGGACCTGCCATTAAATGTAGTCCATAAATGGGTGTATGTGTCCCCAAGCTCCTTGCCCAAGTTAGCCTTGGGAAATGATGCCTAACTGTTAGTGTTACCCTCTGAGTAATGGGCTACTGCCCCAGTTAGCTCTCAAATAGCTGATAGAGAAGGGCTACCTCTATCCAGGTGTCAGAGGCAAGAGGTAATGACCTGAGTTATAAATGAAAAGAAGGTTGGCTGTATGTGTAATGTTGTATAAACAATCGTGAAACTGTGTATTACAGTATTTAACGTATGTAACCAAAGGTCTGATGTTTTGTCAGTGTAAACTGCTTGCCTTAAAGTGATTTAAGGGTAACCACTTGATGCGGACAGAAAGTTTTTTCCAGGCCAGGAGGGGCATAACCCCCTTACAAATGGGGAGTTCCCAAAAGTCTTCCAGGAGCTTGCTGGACGCTCCAAGTCTGGATGGTGTTCGGCGTTTAAGCCGTTTTTAAATGGCCCTGCAGCGAGTGCTTTTAGAGCCCCTGCGCACTGTCTCTTTAAGAGCTGACTGCTTGCAGGCTCCAGTGACTATGTAAGGGGGACTGTGTTTCCCTGCTCAAATCCCACCTGAGTTGCGGTGACATCACTCCAATTTTACAGTTGCTGTAAGCGCCAAGGGAACCCTCCTGATATATGTAACTGCATGGTTATAATTGCTTAGGGTATTAGTGAAATTACAGTTTGTCTAACCTGTTTCCATTGCAGCTGGGACTTTGTGTGCTTGGCCCCTCCATTTTGGACCTGGACTGTGTGATGGGTCCAATAGGAACAAGGAGGGGTACCTAAAATGGAGTAAGTAGCAGCCAACCAGAATTAGGACTCTTAAGGGGGCCGGCTGACCAATGAGACACAGCTAGTAATTCTGGGAAGTGAAGTCTGGATTATGGTGCCTTGTTTGCACCAATAGGGGCAGTATCAAGTGACTGGCATCTTCAGCCCACCTATGGGATCGGGTGGCCTCCAAATTGTGAGGCTTGTCCTAACTGCCCAGGAGCAGAGACGCTGTGGCTGTGAGTGAGGAAGGAGCTCTGGGCTCCTGTGCTGTTGAGCGTTCATACGGGAAGTGCATGTGGAAGGCCAGAAGTTGGCGGTTTCAAACGCCAGCGTCAGACTAAATCCGCTAGGCAGTGGTCAGAGGAGGCTGTGCAAAAGCGCAGCTACCTACCAGGCTCACCCCGTAGAGGACTGGAGAATCTGCTTCAATTGCGCTCGGTCTGTCAGGACAAGTGAAGCTGCGTCATTTTGGCCCGGTGTGTGCAGTGAAAGCGATCGGGAGGTATACAGCAGCTGCCTGGTATGGTACCCCTCTGCCTTTCATATAAATGTGTAGAGAGTGCTTAAATTTCAGGGTCTATCCTGCAAGTGGTGTGAGAGTGCTCTTTCTACTGGAGTCGTGAGTACTAAATCAGGGTAGCTCCCTGTCAAATGCTCCTAGTGAGGGCAAGATCTTCTGGTTTCTTTACTGGCTACAATAATTGAGCCTGCTGGTTCTATCTAATCTTTGTAGGAATCAGATGCTCATTTCTGTGTCAGGGCCCCAACCAGTTGCATCGAGGGACTAGCCTTTATTGCCTGGGTACCCAGAGACAGTGACTTATAGGTTAGGTCTGTGCACAGTGCCCTAGATAGCTACTTATATATTAGAGTGGTAAGCTAATTAAACTGATCCCCCCCAGTCCTTGTTATTTCCCCCTAAATAAATCAGATTGATTGTTTTGCAAAAGTATACTGGCTAACGTGTGTTTATGGTAAATTACTGTACAGTGATTATTGTGTAACAGCATCTTACTTTTCAGGGGATCCCCGGAGCAAGCTGATTGTTTCAAGCCTAGGGGCCAGTGTATACAGTGAGGGTACTGTGATTGATTTGTGTGGGCCATTTGTGGGAAGAATGGGGGGGTAGCAGTGACCCAAAGGGCTGCAACCAAGTCATACCAGACTGACTCAACCCTGACCTCTGGGTGGAGGCACCCGCCATTGGATCCAGGCCCCTCAACCTGTTAGTGGCAAATCAGGTAGGGGTAGTAGCCCTTGGGATAATGCCCCCTGGGGATTACATCTGCATACATTTCACATACACAAAGTGAACCTTTGCGGACCAGGTCTAAAAAGCACATCAGGTTCGCATACTACAAGCTTGATGTGTGCAGCAGGTAAGCTGATGCAAACATCTTATAAAAATGACATCAGGTTTGCGTGTTGCACACTTGATGTAAGTGCAGCAGTTAAGCTGGTGTGAATATCATTAAAAAATCACATCAGGTTCACATGTTGCATGCTTGCCATGCGTGCAGCAACTAAGCTGGTGAAAATCTCCTCAAAAATATGCATCAGTTTCTATTTGTCATACTACACCCAAGGATATTAAGAGAACTGTGAAAGGAGATAGAAGAACCTCTGGCAGCTATGTTAACCAAGTCATTCAAAACAGGGGTGGTACCAGAGGATTGGAGGAGGGCATATGTGGTCCCTCTACACAAACCTGGCAGATGGGAGGAGGTGGAGAACTGTAGGCCAGTCAGCTTCACTTCGGTAGTGGGGAAGATCATGGAAACATTGCTTCAAGAAAGGATAGTGGAGCTTCTGGATGCCATCAGAGCCCAGGACCATAGGCAACATGGATTCACAGTGGGGAGGTCATGTCAGACAAATCTGGTTGATTTCTTCAACTGGGTGACAAAGGAAGTAAATCAGGGTGGGGCAGTGGATGTCTCTTACCTTGATTTCAGCAAAGCCTTTGACACCATCCCATTTAGGAGGCTGATAAACAAGCTAGGTAGGCTGGGCATGGGGGACAAGGTGGTAAACTGAGTAAGAAACTGGCTAACAGACAGGAGGCAGAGGGTGGTGGTAAATGGTGTGCAGTCTGGGGAGAGGGAAATGATCAGTAGGGTGCCTGGGGCCAGTCCTGTTCAATGTCTTCATTAGTGACATTGCAAAAGGGCTGGAGGGAAAGGTCTGCCTGTTTGCAGATGACACCAAGATCTGTACCAGAGTGGATACCCTAGAGGGGGTGGAGAAAATGAGGAGGGACCTGGGGAAGCTTGAAAAATGGTCTGAAGACTGGCAACTAAAATTTCATTCGAAAAAGTGCAAAATTATGCACCTAGGACACAGAGACCTTGGGGAAAGCTACAGGATGGGGGGGAGGAGTTGCTGACAGACACAAAGGAGGAAAGGGACCTGGGGTAATTATTTCAGATGACCTAAAAATGTAAAGCAGAGTGCTAAGGCTGCTGGGAGGGCTAGTAGCATGCTGGAGTGCATAGGCAGGGGTATCACCAGCAGGTAGTGATGCCATTATATAAAACCATGGTCAGGCCTCACATGGAGTACTATGTGCAGTTCTGAAGGCCGCACCTACGTAAGGATATTAACAGGCTGGAGATGGTCCAGAGAAGGGTGACTAAGATGGTACAGGGCTTGCAACACAAGACTTATGAGGAGAGATTACGGGACCTCAATACGTATTCGCTGGAAGAGAGGAGGGAAAGAGGGGACATGATGCAAACATTCAAGTACCTCAAGGGTATAAACAAGGAGCAGGGGGAGACATTTTCCAATACAGGAGGAGCACAAGAATGAGGGGGCATGACATGACATTAGAAGGTGGGAGGTTAAGAAGGAATGTGAGGAAGTTCTTCTTCACAGAGAGGGTGGTGGATGCATGGAATGGTATGCCTCAGGAGGTGGTGGGAGTGAGCACTGTGGATTGATTCAAGCATGCTTGGAACAGGCTTAGGGGAACCATAGATGTACAGCAGTGGGTGGGTCGAAAGCAGTAATCCAGTACAAGGGCTTACAGACAGACTAGATGGGCCAGGCAGTCTTTATCTGCTGACAATTTCTATGTTTCTATGTTTACTACTAACAATTAGAGCCATTAAAAACCTTTTTCATTGATTTCTTAAAATTACTTAAACTAATTGGAAGGCTATGCCTGTATTCCAATGGACAAGCAGCCAGACACTCCCACTTCCAGACCTATATAAGCAGTTCCTCTCAGCCTACTTCTGAAGCACTTTTTCTTTGCCAGCTGGAGGCTCTGTCGGTCTGTCCTCTGCAGCTGGCTGGGGCCTACCCCCCCGCCTTGTGGCTTCTGCTTGTCTCTGCTGGACTTCTGTGTTTGTTCTTCTGCTTCTGGTTTGTATTTTGCCTCCAGCTGTGTGCTTCTTTTTGTAATTTTCCCTGTTTTTCTGTGTTTGTGTGTCTTGGTTTTGTTTTTTGTGTTTTTTGGGGGACTTGGTTTCTAAGCTCCTAGCATATTGCTAATCTAGAGCTCAAGCTACTTGCTTTCAGTTACTCACATTGCTACTCTAATCATTACCTGTGTTTCAACTTGAACCAGAGCTAGAACTAAAGCAACTCATTTCCAGGTGCATCCTAGAGGAGGGGTACATGGGAGATCTACACAACAATAAATACTAATAGGTACTAACAAGTAATGGAAATAAAACCATAGTCAATGCAAAGCAATTCACAAAGAATGATTTGCAAAACACCAGTAGGTAGTAGAATATACAAGAAATGAATATGATGAAAAACAGTATAATGTAATTGCATCACAGCACAGCACAGTAAGGGTCAGCATTGTAAATATCAAGGATTATGAGCAAATTACAAATATTGCCACTATGAGTGGAAGTATGAATTGGTAGCAGGGATACACAGCACAGAGGTAGGCAGATAAATATCCCAGGGCATAAATACACAATCAATCAATAGTACTAAACATGCCTCAGACAATGCCAGATGCCATAGGTTCAGGGTAGGTCATTCATGCACCACAAATCTGGTTTCTTTCCATAATAGAGTAAGTGCAAGTTTAGATAAAAACAGCCCAGTAGACGTCACCTTGTTAGATTTCACAAAAACTTTTGGTAAGGTTCCTCATTATGAGCTGGTGTTCAAATTAATATATATGGGACTTAACCATAATATAATTAGATGGATAAATAACTGGTTGGCAGATCATACCCAGTCAGTCCATATCAATGGGATGCTATCCAAACCAGGTGCAGTTACCAGTGGAGCGCTGCAGTGATCGGTCCTTGGACCAACCCTTTTTAATATGTTTATATCCAACATCAGTTTAAACATTAGTAATACCCTCACCAAACTTACAGATGACACCAAATTGGAGGGGGGGGGGTAAACACATTTGGTGATTATATAACCATGGTTGAGGACTTGAAGCTCATTGAATCATTGGCAAAAACTAACAAAATGCATTCAACCAAGATTCGTGTGTGGTATTATATTTCAAGAGGAATAACCCCTCCTATCAATTCACAGTGAATAACAAAGCTCTTAACCCAGTCAAGAAAGAACGTGACATTGGAAACCTTGTAAATAACAAATTAACAGCAGCGGATCACTGTGAAAAAGTTGCCTTAACCACAGATGGAATCTTAAACTGTGTTAAGCACTCATTTACTAACAGGAATGAGCATTGTATCTTGCCACTATATAAGTCACCCAAACCATGCTACATGCTCACCATTCTGGAGTCAGTATCTAAGACAAGACGTAGAATTATTAGAAAGGGTGCAGTGAAGGACCACTAAAATAATTCCTAGGCTAACAAATTTGAGCTACAAAGAATGGTTAACTCAAATGGGACTGGTTAGCCTTGAAGAGAGGCAGAAAAGGGGAGATTTTTTAGGATTATGCAAATTCCTAAAAAATCAGAGCTAAAAACAGAATGTAGTTTCCAACATAATAATTGTTTACCAAATCTGAGAAGCCATAACCAACAATTACTGGTCCCCAAGGCTAACACTACTAAAAGAGACAACATTTACACTGTTAGAGTGATTAAAGCTTGGAATAGCTCACCTCAGAATGTTGTCAATGCAACAACTCTTTAAATCTTTAAATCCAAATTGGATTCATTTCTTGGGTGGAGCTAAAGAGATATTTGATATACCCACAATGTCATGGGAGACATTCTAGATGGGCATAAGCCTACTTATGTCTTACTGAACCAAATAAGTCGAGTAAATCAAGATGTTCACTTGCTTGGATTTGCTGTGTAGTTGTGGGACATAGATAGCTCAGCAATTCAAACTAACAAATTAATAACATGAGTTATAAGAGTGAAATTGTCATGACTGGGAAATGAAGAAGTTCACACATAACATTGTTATTTCCTTAGATTGTGACCCTGAAATTTCCAGATAGTATTTTCATTACCTTAGCTAGGAACACAGCAGGAGTCATTTATTAAATGCTACCTGAAATGTGATTTTATGGAATGACCATAAAAACAAACTCTGGTCAGAGCCAACATGGCTGCTGTGCATTAATATGAAACAAAGTTTTAGTGTTTTTTTTTCCTTTGTTAGAGAAGTCCTTTCAAAAAAATGAATGCATTAATTGATGTAGTCTACTTTGTCTGGTTTTGTTGTTGAAGTGTGATATGTTACAATATAGGGGTACAACCTCAGAGCTATTTTGTCCATTATACATAGGTTTAGGTACAACACCACCTGGATATCGATGTTTTGCAGGGCTTGGCCTCTGACGGTAAATCATGCATGCATTGATGTGTGAATACTGTTATATTGTGTATGGATTGGTTGCCTCCTCCTGACCTGCCTTGTGCTGTGTCATTGATGGGAGATCAACTGGATCAGATCACCCACCTAAATTATAGTGAGCTGTCCATGGGAGGCCCCGTGGAGCTGCCCACGGGGGATCCCTCTGGTATCTAGAAGGACAAGCTCTGGGTCACCTATTGCTTCTCAGATGAGGAGGAGGAGGAGATAATCAACGACAGGGTGATGACCAAGCTGAGTGTGACATTTGACCATAAGACAGATGCATGGGCAAAATACACAAATGCATTGCAAACACAGGCTGCTAGAATACCTCAAAAATAACAAAATATAAACTTTATAAAGACTTCCAATTCTCTAATGGCATGCTAGGCACACACTGGGTATACACATGATTAAAAATGTCTAAGTTTGTATATTTTGTATTTTCCCTACGCTTCTGTAAATTCCATATCGAAATGGTCTCTGTTCAAAACTGCCGGGGGAAGCAAGGAACTATCCCAAGAAATCTGCTGAGTCCATTGAACAGACAGGTCAGTGGAATTTGAATTGCTGATAAAATTACTCCTGGAAAGCTAAGTTGGATGCCCTGCTGATGATAATTGTGAGGGTTGATCAGGGGGCTGAGCTTAGACACAGACACCTCTCCTGAGGTCAGTTCTCCTACCTGTTACCAAGTCCAGTCTGAGGTCTAGACCAGTGTGCAGCTATGGGGCTTAGACATATGTACTTCTATGTAGGGGTTCATGTTTAGCCAAACACAGAAGTAATTGAGACTAGAATAGGAATTTCTTCTGTGTTTGACTGCACATAAACATGGGCAAAAGCAGTCAGCTGTTCTGCACAGGTGGCACTCTCAATGGAGCTCGAAAAAGTGTTTTCTCTGTAGGACAACTGGATCACTCATAATAGGTTGAGTGATATCATCTGCAGTTTTTTAAATAAAAAAAATGGCACATTGATTTATGGTTTCACTGTCTAACAAAAAGTGGCATCTGCATGTTAGATTGTTCAGCGCTGTTGTACATATCACTGTCAGGTAAATATGAGTGAAATCAGCCAAGAAAATTAGATGAGATTTCTAGGAGATGAATCCCCCCTTTTCCTTGTATAGCCATGTGGGCTATATATGTAACAGTACTCTGTTTCATGAACACAAACATACACAATAATAAAATAAAATAGTGATTGCTGCTTTTTTTTACAAAACCTGCTCACCCTGGCATGCCTCTGAAAGAGTCATCAATTGTCACTGTGGAGCTTTTTTAAAAACAAAAATCACCCTGTCAGACATTGATTCTACTGATGTTTTTCTTTTTGATTTTGTCAATGTGTGTTCTAAAACAGAGTACTTACACATAGTGTCATCTCCCACCAAAAAAAAAACCGAAAAGTCTTTTGACTGTGTTACAGGGGTGGTGCTCTTTGGAGGCTGGCTAAAACTCAAAATAGTCCACAAAATCCAAGTGTGGAAAGCATTCAGGGTAGACTGTGACCATACAGTTCAACTGGGTAATGTAATGCACAAATTGCAAATCCACAACGAAGGCTGTATTTAAAAAAAATGTATTACTTTCACAACCTGCTGTCAACAACCAGCAAATGGCTAGGAGTTGATATAGCTTTCATTGTGGATTTGCATTTTTTGCATTTAATTACCCAGCTGAACTGTATGGTCATGGACCAGCAGGTTTATTATTTGCCCAGTCTACTCCAAGTGCTCGCTTGTGTTTTTAAAAAAGTAATAAAAAAGGCTTGCATCCCTATATACACTGCAATCACCCCAACATCCTAACACACTAAAGTCCCCTTAAAATCACAGCCATTATAAAAAAAGAAGCAGGAACATAATTAGTTTACAAAGATTGAAAAATCAATACCAGAATAAGGGCATTAACAGTTGCTGTAATATATAAAAAATACACAGTCACATTATAAGCAGCAAAAATACTTTATTAATTGTGAGATAAGTAATCACAGGCAGTGGCTAATGTGTTAAAAAAGGTGAATAAAAAGCAAACAATCCTATCCAATTGCCAATCTCCCACCCACCATCCAACCATAACAATTGCTAAACCCATTTTGAAACCCCCACTATATAGGGAATATATTTTCAGAAACAGCTTGTTCAAATCCTACCACTACCAGCAAAAGAACACATACAACTGGCACAAGTATCCACTTATACTAATATAACAATTTTTTATTATTATAAGATGCCACCCAATTTGACTGCAGCCTTCCATGCAGTGACCAGCACATACACTACTCTCACCTCCTTGACCGGCTGCTAAATGACAGTTTACTATCATCTGCATATTGAAACAACTGATGCAGTATGCAGGCAATTGTAAACTGACATTTGGCAGCTGGCTGTGGAGATGGGAGAATGGTACTGCATGTGCCACTAGCCAATGAGTAACAAATAGTAAAACCTCGGTGCTAGAATGCTTGCTAATTCTAATTACCAATGAAGAAGGGCAATAAGCCCTATGAAGAAAGACTCAGGGAGTTAAATATGTACTCTCTAGAGGAAAGGAGGAAAAGAGATGTGATAGAAACATTTGAATACTTCAGAAGTATCAATAAGGTACAGGAAGGTGACATTTGTACAGAAAGAGGTGCTCAAGGACAAGGGGGCATGATATGACGCTGGAAGGGAGGAGACTTAGAGGGGATGTGGGGAAGTACTTCTTTATGGAAAGGGTGGAGGATGTCTAGAACAGCCTCCCAGCAGAGGTGGTGGGTACTGAAATGATAACAGGTTTCAAACATGCATGGGATAGATACAAGGGAACCTTGGTAACAGGTTGGGGGAAGGCCAGAGATCAGTTAGGGACTATGCTAGCAAAGTAGGTGGGGACGTTAGGGCAGACTCGGTGGGCCAGTAGGTCCTTTTTCACAGGCAGCTTTTATGTTTCTATGTTTCCATGTAATAACATTGGTATTGTAATGGGTAATGGGACTGGTTGGGTAACCATGAAGCAAGCAGCATGGGCTATGAGAGAAAGGCTTTTTAGGGTTCACAGTTAGTGAAATGAGACAAAATGGAAGGAAGCATATTGTGAAGTATGCATACATCCACATCGGCACCATACATCTACATCTCCTGAAAACATTTGTTTGTTTTTTTAAATTAAATAAGTAAAAAATGTGCAATTAAGTTGCCACAACCCCTTTTACCTACCAACCCAAAACATTCAATGAATCCATATTCTAATCTAACACCAGCAGGCATAAATTTCCATGTATCACAAGTTCAAATCCCACAGCACCCAGCTCCTGAATAAATGTAACTACTGTAGCACCAGTCAACAACTGCATGACTATAATCTAGTTTTATTACAATACAATAATCCCAAAGTTGATTTGAGCAACACCATCCATTCAGGGACCAGAGCATACAACCCACTTATAATCGGTTGCATAGTACAGAGATAGATTGTAGTGCTGGTTAAAATAAAGGATATTCATCAGTTTGAACTTTGCAGCTTGACATTTTCACACTAGGAAATCAATGTTTCTGTTAAGAAACTTAGAAACATATAAGGTGATGGCAGATAAGGATGGTGGGGCCCATCTAGTCTGCCCCTTTTCCCTACCTAATGCAATATGCAGACCCTAGTTGATCTGTGGCTTATCCTCTCTTCCCTATTGCGAGAGTACTCTTATGTCTATCCCATGCATTCTTGAATTCCCCTACCATTTTTGCCCCATCACCTCTGCAGGGAGGCTGCTCCAAACATACACTTCTCTTTCTGTGAAAAAGTACTTCCTTACATTGCCCCGAGCCTGTGACACTCAGACAGCTGATTCTGATTAATCTATGCTTTTTGTAATATAAAAATGTGTTATTGAATGTCTCTCATGAGAGATGCTGACAGTCTGTGGAATGACATCCCCTCCCAGGTTTTAGCTACAAGGTGTGACCTGGAAGGCCAAGAGATAATTACAGGCTAGAAGATACCTTGAAAAAATAAGCATCTCCTGTTTATGTGACTAATTGCAGCTTGGCAACTGCCAAGATAGATCATAAACTTCTATAACATTTAAAGGAAGAAGAGCAGGTTATGATGCTTTAGTGCAAAGTCATAAAAGATGCTTTGATGTCCTGGAAAGGGGAAGCTGCTCATAGATCAAAAAAAGTCATTTGAAGAAAATTAGTTGTGCTGAGGTTACAGAATTTAATACTTTGATAAGACATCCTGTTTTGCATAGATATATTTTTTTATATTCTGACAGGGAGGAGCTAGGTGACCTCACGCAAAGAGGTTGGCAAAGCCAGTTTTTAAACAGTATTCTGTTTTCCATTTTGGCACAAATGTTTGGACTCTGAAAAAGAAACATCTATAGCACTGTGAGATAAGAATACCTTAGAAAAGACAATTCTAAGAGTACTGTAGTAGGAGATTTTGTCTGCACTTTTAAACCTGTTTTGTTTAAGTGATTTGCATGTTTTGTGATATATGGTTCTGTATTTACATTTTACATTTTACATTTTTTTTATCTATTTTGAAGTAAACCTCTACTTTAGAGATTACTTGGTGTGCCTTTGAAATTCTTTTTCTTGACAAGGGAAGCATATATGCTTTAAGCTGACATGGTACAAAGCTTACTGGTTTTACCAAACTGGAAAAAGGTAATAATTTATTCTGAGGTCTTTAATAAGAGTTTTAAGGGTTCATTTTGTATGCCTGGTTAGGTGCCAGTAGGCAAAAGATATGTGGTCCCCCTGAAGAGCAGAATTATCTGAGCCTGTACATTGGGTATGCTAACAAGAGGTTCACAGTTTGAATCCCTCCAGAACTGAGACCAAAATTTGATTTGAACCCACAAAACAGACAGGAGGGTTACCCTGTTTCTGTTAACTGTTCACAAGACTGAGCTTGGAGGTTGGCACTGTGGGAGCAGAGGGCCTGACCTGCTGAGTGGGTTTGTGACAGAGCCTACCCCCTTCCCAGCCTCATGTCATGCCCCCTAGTTCTTGTAGACTTTCTTTTATTAAAGATGCTACCCTCCTGTACCTTGTCTATATCTCTGAGTTACTTGAGTGGCTCTGTCTTATTCTACCCCCTTCCAGGAAATACATAGGAACATAGAAATTGTTGGTAGAAAAGGATCACTAGGCCCATCCAGTCTGCCCATAAGCCCCACACTTGTATGTGGCTTCTGATTCTACCTGGTCAACAGCCTCTTCCCTCTCCTCCCCACCTCTAAGATTCCCCTATGTCTGTCCCAGGCATGTTTGAGTCCCTCTAGTGTCATTGCTCCCACTACCTCTTGTGGCAGGCTATTCCATGGATTCACAACACACTCCATGAAGAAAAACTAACTCACATTACCCCTTAACTTGCCCCCTTCTAATTTCATATAATTCCCCCTTGTTCTTGTACTCTTCCTCTACTGGAAGATGGCTTCCTCCTGCACCTTGTTTATGCCCTAAGATCCTTGCCTTAGTAAGACTAGACTGTCTCTGTCTCTATGTTAAACCACACTATGTGGTGGTTGCTGGATCCCAGAAGTTCTTTCACCTGTACGTCTTTGATTCTGTCCCCATTGGTCAGTACTAGGTCCAGAATTGCCTTGTCTCTGGTGGGATCACTCACCAGCTGTCTGAGGTCTGCCCCCTGTAGGGAATCCAGGATGTCTCAGCTCCTGGATGAAGCAGCTGCTGGGATTGTCCCATCCATGTCTGAGATATTGAAGTCCCCCAGCAGTAATACCTCAACTTTTGTTGCCATTTCCTGAATTGGTCCTTAGATCCCTATGCATTTCCTCCCCCTGCACTGGAGGTCTGCAGATCGCCCTGTGCAGATTGCTGTGCCATTACCTGGTTCAAGGGTGACCCACAGTCCCTTGGTCTCCCCCTGTCTACCCTGCACCTCTGTTGCTTTGATACCTTCTCTTATGTACAGAGCTACACCTTTTTGCTCCCCCTATCTCATCTGAATAGAGCATAACCTGGAACATTCACATCCCAGTCATGATTGGTGGTGATCTAGGTCTCTGTTATTGCTGTTATGTCCAGGTCAGCTTCTACCATCAAGGTTTCCAGGGCTGGGATTTTATTTCCTAGGCTGCAGGCATTTGTAACCATGGCCTTCCATGGTTTGCTGCCTGTCCTCCCTCTGTCCCTGTGATTGCCTTCCTGCCTTCTCCCCCACCCCTTTTCCTTTTTTTAGCTGCCTTCCAGTCCCTGCCATTCCCTTTGTATCTGGTACCTGTGTCCCTTTCTGTACCCTACCTTCATGCTCTTTATTTCTGGCTACATATCTATTCTTTACCTCTTTGTTGGCTAATCTAACTTGTGGGGATGGGCAGTATGATTTACCGTGCTCTTTACCAGCACCCCCATTGGCTAGTTTAAATGCATGCCAATGAAGCATTCAAACTGTTCACCAAGGACTCTGGTGCACTTTCTGGAACGATGCAGGCCATCTCCCCTGTACAGGCTTGCATCTCTCCCAGGTGGGCCTCCAGTCCCCAATGTAGTCAAAACCTTGGTCTCTGCACCAACCCTTCAGCCAAGCGCTGATGTTCCTGGTGCAGAGATCCCTAGTCTCCCCCTTACCATGAACAGGCAACACCTCTGAGAAGGTCACAGAGTTTGCTACCTGCCCCAGGCCCCTGCCCAGTTCCCCAATCTCCCTCTGCACCCTTGCTAATTCTGCCTTGTTCCCAGCTAGGTCATTTGTCCCCAGATGGACAATGACATCAAGCTTCCCCCTCCTTGCTGCTGCCCTAGTGATCCCCTGGATCCACTTTTCATCCCTCCATGCTGTACTTCCCGGTAGGCACTTAACCTCCCTCTCCTCCCCTTCTCTTGCTGCTCCTAGCTCTATTCCCCAGATAATGGAGTCACCCACGAGGATTATATTCCACTTCCTTTGGGGTCCTCCACCACCCACTCTTGGGGTTCCATTCTGGAGACCCCACTCATCCTTTGGTGCAACCTCAGGTGACCCTGTTGGGCCTTCATGTTCATCAAGCACAGCATAGGAATTGTGTAGTAGCACCGGTTGGGAGATGTGCCTCTGCCTCACCTCCCTTACTCTGCCTGAACCCACTGTAGTCTGATCGCCCCTCCAGCTGGACAACTTTTGAGGTAGTGGGTGTAGATACATTGGCCTCTGGGCAGGGGCTGAGGCCTCCTGAATCCTAGCCAACTCAGCCCGGAGACTGGCTACCTCTGCCCTCAGCCCAGAGAAGTGCCTGCAGATGGGGCAGCACTGCAGCATCCAGAAGGTTTTCCTAAATACTGCTGCACCACAACCACTGCACTGCACTACATCACTCCCAGCATTATCCCCCTTTTTTACTTGTCTGTTGCTACTCTCCTGGCACTGCTGAGACCAAGACTTCTAGTGTCACCTGTCTTTGTTTTATGTCCTAGCCAGTATGCCAACCCTTTATTGTAGATCCCCCTTTAAATTGGTTCTAACACTTCTTCTCTTCTTACGTCCCCTGCCTCCGCTTATACTATGCTAGGTCTGGCTGTTACAGCCCTTCCCTGTGCCTAACAGGAAGCTGTTAGGGCAGGACAGGGCAGGCAAGACCCTATAAATGTAGAGTACCTTGGGGTGGGTGGGCCCTTCACTGCTTCAGCCTGTTAAGAAACAGATCTAAACAAAAAGCAAGAATAAAAAACAATCAACCTGCCCTGATAGTGTTATTACCAGTTAACTTATCCCAGAAGTATTACCCCAGTAAAGACCCACTGTGTATGCCCAGAACAGACAAATGAAATCAGATTCTGCATTACTCGCCCTTGTGTTTGTCAGCTGCTTCTGTTGGTCCTCCTCTAAGCTCTGAAGCACGCTCTGCATATACAAGCAAGCTGCTCCTTTGTTCCCACCCTGAAAAGAAAATAATAGCTACTCTGGTTTTAAAATCAGGACCCCAACTCCACACAAGATGCGTTTGTGCCACTGAGCCTCCTCCACCTACGCTGCCTTAGGAGAGCTACGCTGCATCCACAGAATGTTATTGAGGTCCTCTAGTCTTTCCTTATATGGCTTTTGGTGCAGTCCTTATATCATTTTTGTTGCCTTTCTCTGGATTG
Source organism: Neoceratodus forsteri (assembly GCA_016271365.2). Taxonomy (NCBI): domain Eukaryota; kingdom Metazoa; phylum Chordata; order Ceratodontiformes; family Ceratodontidae; genus Neoceratodus; species Neoceratodus forsteri. Next base: position 1,238,724,483 of record CM028130.1, read on the forward strand.
CCTCTATTTTGTCTATGTCTTTCCAGAGATGCAGCCTCCAGAACTGAGTACAGTACTCCAGTTAAGATCTCAGTAGTAATCTGTACAGTGGCATAACCACCTCCTTTTTTCTGCTGGTGGTACCTCTCCCTATGCACCCTAGCATCCCACTGGATCTCCCCACAGCCTTCTCACATTGTTTGGCTACCGCTACCTTTAGACCATCAGATATGATTACTCTCAGATCCCTTTCTTGATTGGTGGCCATCAGTACCTCTCCCCCATCTTGTACTCCTCCCTTAGATTTTTGTGCCCCAAATGCATGATTTTGCACTTCCTTGCATTGAATCTTAGCTGCCACACTCTCCACCACTTCTCAAGCATGTTTAGGTCCTTTCTCATTTTTTTCACACACCCCCAAGTGTTGACCCCATTGCAGATCTTAGTGTCATCTGCAAAGAGGCATACAGCCCTCTGCAATACCATTTATGAAGACATTAAAGAGGACTGGCCCCATCATGGATCCCTGTTTCACTCCGCTGGTCACCCCCTATCCTCAGATTGAATGCCATTTACCACCACCCTCTATATCCTGTCACACAACCAGTTTCTGACCCAGATTACCACCTTGGGGCCCACTTCCAGGCGTCCCAACTTATTTACCAACCTCCTATGTGGGAGGGTGTCCAAAGGCTTTGCTGAAATCTAGATAAGCCACATCGACCACCCATCCCTGATCTACCTCCCTGGTCGCCCAGTCAAATAAATCTATTCATTAATGCAAAAATGATCTGAATCTCTCACTCTCATCATGTATTCAGCAACAACATATTACAGGATTTATCTAGTGTATTTTTTACTTAATAATCAAAATAAAACATGCTTGTCATAAGTATGTGATCACAATAAAACTAGCTTTACAAAAATCGACAGTAAGCCAAACCACATTTAACAGACCTAAAAGAACGGCTGGTAACTGTTTTATTTTTAAAACATGTATTCTTTGTCATGTGACTACAAATGGCCATTGCTAAGTTCATATGCTAACAAAAAAAGACATGCTTTATTTTCCCTGGAAAATCTAATGCTTCTTTCTCAAGGTACACCTTACTGACAGCTTCTCTGTAGTCCACATGCCTCACAAAAAGTTGGAAACAATATTTAAAATATGACTTACAGTTTTAGTGCAGTGTTCCTTTACAATGAGCAACTAGTACAATTTTGTTTGTAATAAACTGATCCCCAAACTAGGCTCCATATTCCAGTAAATACAGAGTAAAAACTAGGGAAAGCAGGATCTCACTGAAAACAAGATAGTATCTGAGCTATGTTATCCTAACTAAATGCAATAAAAATGTGCCAAAACAGGACCCCATTGAAAAGGAGATATTGCATTTCAGCTGGGTTATCCTGAGCAAACGTACTGCTAAACTGTAAAACAGATAATCCTACAGCAGAACCTCACCAAAGGAGCTGTATCATCTAAAATGATCTGTCATAAAAAATACATTATAAAACCATGACCACACTAAAACAGAGATGCTGCATCTCACCTCAACTATACTGGCTAAATACAGTTTAAAACTTTGTATAATCAGGAGGCCATTGCAAAAGACATACAGTATTACATCACATCTGGTCTAGCTTAGGTTAATATATAGTAAAACATGTACATGCAGGACCTCGTACAACAGCAATGCAAGCCTCAAACATTCAGCATTGACAAATGCTTGTTTTCATATCTGTTTTTGTGCCTGTTAAATAATGTTTTCTTTTATGAAGTTGCCTAAAATGAGCAAGGCAAGAGTTTCATGATTTCATAATTCTTCTAAAATAAAAGACTATTTCTGGAGGTACTTGGATGATTTATGGAGGTTTAACAGAAGGTTGTCAATATGTTTACCACCATTTTGGCTCAGTAGAGTAATTTGCAATGTTATCTCCTCTTTTATGGCTTGCTGAGTCTCTGATGAAAGTCAGTATATGTGTGTGTGTTTGAAAGATCACTGTTTACTTTTGATGAAAGTCAGTCAGAGTGTGTGTGTGTGTGTGTGTCAGCTTGAAAGATCATTGTTTACTTTTGATGCTCTTTTAAAAGGGACTTATGTTTCTTTTGGTGACATCTCCCACTCCACACCCAGCTCAGACAGCAGATCTGCTGAAAGAGGAGGGATTCCACTCCCTCCTAACAACACACAGCTAGGGGGAGGAGGGGAGGGGAGGGGGGAGGAAACACAGTTTAGTTAATGCAGAAAACAGGGATTTGATTCCATTGCTCTCCTGTGTAAAACAAGGGCATGCTGCATTAGCAATTTAGACCTCTTTTTCTGATGACAGCAATATGTCTGCATGGCTCTGCCAATGCAGCTGTAAAAAGGGTTCTGGAGGTGGATTTAAAATGATATCTTTGTGAGATGGGGTAAAAAAATATATTTTAAAAATGTGGATTCAGAAAGTTAAAAAAATCAACATTATGAGTAAACATTGAAAAATCAATCAATTATTTATTTATTTCAGGAGTTTCACCAGGAAAAACATACTAAGCTAACAGCTCATTTCCTGATGTGTCCTGGGGGAAGGGGATATGGAAAGTGCAATAATAAGTTACATAATAAGTTGCATCAGTAATGTTACAATTATAAAACTATAATAATAATTATAAAAGCAAGTACAAAGTATGTAGTAAACAACTGAGAGGAAGCACAGAGAAAGGCATGCAAAACATAGCATATTAACAGCATATCACTGATATGATATCAGTAGCAAGAGTTCAGCAAAGTGCAACTAGCTGAACAATAAGGGAGGAAAGGGAGACTGCAAGTACAATGGGGGACTTTCCAAAGGGAAAAGTGGACCAATAAATGAGGGCAGTAGGGAAAGGGAATAGAATGGAGGGAGGAGCAATGGAATTAGCCTGGGATCAGTGGCAACTACAGGACTGAGTAATGAAGTCATGGAAGAGGGATTTTAATGATAGAGGAGAAGAAGAAGCATTGCAAAAAGCAACAATGTGGGTGCTCCAAAGTTGGGGAAGTAGAAGGAGAAAGCAGCTTGACCAGCAGAGGATTTTATGGAGGGGGGAGAGACAGCAGGTCTCAGAGCTGTGAAGAAAGTAGGAGGTGGAAGAAGGGGTGGAGAAGAGGGAGGAAAGTTGTGGGAAAAGGAGCCCAGCCAGACTTTAGAGACGAAGGTGGCACAATGAGTGAGGTGCATGGCATCAAGGGAGGGCAAGGTGAGGGAGCAGTACAGAGATTAGTGGTGGGTTCTGGAGAGGCAATCAATGGCAAAGTGACAGGAGGAATGCCAAGAGGGTAGCATCTTTCAGAAAAAGAGATATGCAAGAACAAGGGGACACAATATGAAGATAGAGGGGGATGGCTCAGAGGCAATGTGAGGAAGTATTTTTTCACAGAGAGGTTGGTGGACACATGCACAGCCTTCCTGAAGGGGTTATGGGTCAAAAACAGTGGGGAAATTCAAGAATGCATGGGACAGACATAAGGCAATTCTGGTGGGGGTAGGAAGAAGTAGGCTGTTGGTTAACTAGGATCTGCAGCTTATCCAATAGGTAGAGACTAGATAGGCCAAGCAGTCCTTATCTGCCATCAAAGTCTATATTTCTATGAATGAAAGAGGGGATCCAGCCTGGGATAATGGACTTGGGAGAATTGCTATATACAATGTCACCATAATCAAAGATTGGTGGAATCATCTTCTTGACTATCTCTCTCTACAAGCAAGAAGCAGGATATTTGCTTTGTTTCTATAAAGTGCCCCAAGTTTAGGGTGTAGCTTCTTGTGGGTGGCATCCACATAACTAGAGACATCCAGATGACAATTCAACCTTGAGGTATTTAAATGCAGAGACATCCTCAATCACAACAACATCAAGGAGCTGGAAGGAGGGAGAAGAGGAGAACTTGGCAAGTCTCTGCCTAGTGCCGAAGGAGATCATTTCTGGGGGCATTGACAGACAGTTGGATGGCCTGATACCAGTGCTGGATGTTGATGAAATCCAGTTAGAGAGAAGTCATCAGGTCAGAAGCAGAGAAACCAGAGGTGTAGAGAACTGTGTCATCTGTGAACATATGTATGGATTCAGAGGAGCCGACAAGGGGAAGATAATTTGGGAAAAATGAAAACTAGGATGGGGCCTGGGGCAGATCCTTGGGGAACAAGTCTTTTTATGATCCCACCATCTGAACGTGACAAGTGTCTTTTATGAAATCTTGGTCAATATGTTATTTCGTGGCATGATCATGAATGATGATGAAGACAGGTGGAATTTTTTAAATGCCATAGGAAAAGTGATTTTGTTGTGTGACTTTGAAAACCTGTTTTGCAATGTATTTGAGAAATTGCACCTGCCTTATTCATGAAGTGTGGTAGAATGGCTATTTTGAAAATTTGGGACAATAATATTAAAAAATAACAACATTATGAGTAAAAGTTCAAAAAGTGTTAAAAAGTGATTACCTGGACTTACCTTGTTTTCAGTTAATTCATGGTCAGGGTCCAGAACAGCAGTAAGGTTGGTGGCCTTGAGAAAATTACTTTGTTGCACCCATCTTAGGTAGGTGAGGTGGTGGGTGCTGACAGGGTGTGGGGTCACAGGGGGACATGAAAACATCCCTCTGAGAACCCGATGTGCTCACTCAACTTTTCAGATACAACTAGTAATACAGCAGCAATACAATGTCCAAAAAGAACCAGCCCACACTGAGGTAGGTTCAGTACAATTTATTGCACACAGGCAAAACAAAACCCCTAGCACCTTAAGGCACACTGCCTCTTCATAGGGAGCTACCATATAAAGAGGTAATGTGCCTTGAGGCATTATTTTGTCTGTGTGCAAGAAATCGTATTGAGCCTACCTCAGTCTGTGCTGGTTCTTTTTGGACTAGAAGGCATCGATGGATGTTTTTCTTCTTGTTAGGTTAAGAAAAGAACAAGGGATGCTTTTCTTTTACAGGTTACAACATTAGGTATTGGGCACCTCAGTGTTGGGGGGTGTTTGGTGTTACCAGGGGGTGGGCATCCCTGTCTCACATACAGCGGTAGGGGGTGTTAGCGGGCATTGGGGGTTGGGCACCCCAGTGACAGATTTAAGAGATGGGTTATCATTTTCTTGCCTATCTGAGCTGTAATCTAATGCTAGTGTCTCCTTTTTATGTGAAACATCTCTCAAGCTTCCCAGCCTAATCTTGTATACTAAGTACTGCAGCCTAGAGACTTGCTGGATACAATGCTCCCAGATCTATGGGGATTCCCATATTTTATGGGGTTTGCAGTGCAAAAATGGGATAGGGGAAGGAAGACAGTTTTAGTGCAGATCTACAGGAGAAATTGATGCCCAAGAATTTTACACAATGAAAATGGCCACCGAAAGTCTCAGAGGCTCATTAAGATGGCAGCTGAGAATGAGAGTATTTACTGATTGGTTCCAGCAGCTAATCATGCACCCACAACACGCTCTCATTGTGCCCTGATAGGCAAGTTTAAATCTGCTGTTTGTGGATAAATAAATCCAAGCCTGGGCTAGTTGGCCTTCAAATGCATGTCCGGCCAAGGCTACTGTCGAGAAAGAATAGAGATTGAGAGCCAGTCCAAGATCCAAGCTGTGTGGACTGGAGTAGCAGCATCTCCCTCAGTGTTTTTTGTTTGGTGGCATGTGAATGTAATGTCAGCTGGTATGAGCATCCAATCAACCACAAGACTGAGAAGAGGATCCAATCTGGGAGCAGGGAGTGCAAGAAAGCAGCAGCTGAGCTGACTGGAGATCTGACTAGGAGGGAGGTAAGCAGATCACCCTCAGGAAGCACAGACCCAGACCCCTGCCCGACAACATTGTTGGGCACATCCCAAGAAAAGTCAGGAGCCAGGTACAAATGGGATTGGGTGTTTTATTCATTCAGATGTGCAGGCTATGACCTTAGGAGATGAGAGAAGTCAACTGCCAAGTCAAGGAGGTAAAAAAAGGGACCAGGTTTAACTTTTATTAAATTCAAAATGTGTAGTCAGTGACCGATGGAGAGAAGTGACAAGTCAGGAGGGTTAAAACAAAAAAACAGGACCTGGTTTTATTTTGTGAATGTGCAATAACATTTGAGAGGGGACAGAAGTCTAAAAAAAAATCAAAGGAACTTTACCTCCAAACTATAATCTCACTACTGAGACCCACAAATAAAATCCTAGTATCAGACAGTCTGGCTGGCACACCTCAGCCTGTGGTAAACAAACTTCTTTTAAGAACTGCAAAAATATCCAATTTGTACCCTACAGTCAGAAAAAAAAAATCTCAGAACACAATTTCCTTGCTTGCTTGTGCTACTGCCCGGTTGCTTTTAATTAAGAGCAGGACAGCTTCTTGCTTCCTGTACAGCTTCTTAATTCCTGTACAGCTTATTGCTTCTAGGACAGCTTCTTGCTACCTGTACAGCTTCTTGCTTCTAGGACAGCTTCTTGCTTCCTGTACAGCTTCTTGCTTCTAGGACAGCTTCTTGCTTCTAGGGCAGCTTCTTGCTTCTAGGACAGCATCTTGCTTCTGCACTAATGTTGTTAGCAATAGCCACAGATTGGTGAATGTCTTTTTTATTAAAAACATTAAATAATGAACAAGCACATCATGCTGTTCTGGATTGGTTCAAATCATATGGTGCTTGGGGGTCAGGAGAGCGTAATTTTTTCTGTGCTCAGATCATGAGTGCCCATGCAAAGTGTCACCATGAAATGGTCAGAATTTTAATATGCAGAATATTACACTTGCAATCATTTTATGGGATTATGCGTGGAAACTCTGCATAATGACAGGAGTGGGGCACCATGGAATAATGCACAGAATTATGTTTTTTTTGTGTTTTGTGAATGGACACCTATTTAACTGTCCAGAATGTGACAAAAGTAAATGTTTTCATTTTAGAGTTTGCCTGGCTTAGGAGAGTGAACATTTTTGTTTGTGCCATCTCTGTTTCCTTCCTGTTTTAGCCTTCACTATGTAGCCTAAGTTCCGAATGGTTTTACTATATTTGCTCATAAGGTGGATGACTAGGAGTGTGGACTCTGCCCCAGCCCTCGTAGCAGAAATGTGGCATCTTTCTGGGGGCATCCTGTAGGAGACACTAGTCCTTTTAAGTGGTACTGCAGTTTGTTTATTTTGATTTTGTTCATCTAAAAAGGAGGGCAAAGCAATTCTGCTTATTTTCAGCCTTGGCCTGTTTTTTGTTTTGGTGGGGGAAGGTTGATAAAGATGGAAACCAACTGAAACTGAACCAGACTAAGTTGTTGTATATAAAGTAACTGTTTAATGAACTTTTGTAACATTTAATTTGATTTTTAACTTGTAGAATAAATAGCTACCCATATAAACACCTAAACATTGTTTGTAATGATTTGATTTTATTGACATGTAAAAATATGTATATTTTAATCTGTTGGCAAATACAGGAAAAACTACAGGAATTTCATCAATATTTTACAGGAAAAATACAGAGAAAGGGGGATGCATTACAGGGAAATGCTTTACCGGATTTTTTATTTTATTTTATTTATTTTGAAAGTCGGATTTACAACCTTTGAGTCATGGACTCATTTACAAAGGCACCTCATCTCAGGGAGGGTAGACATGGTTACAGTGTGAGATACAACAGTGGTAACATACAGGTGCAATACAGATAGCAAAAGAACACAATATAATAGTGGTTTACGGAATAAATTTACATGCAGTAAATAGCAATCGTATAAAGTCTAACAATAGTAGAAGTCACAACCATGGTCATACCAGGGAAATACCTATGTGGAAGGGTGGGGGGGGGGAACAGGGGTGAGGAAAAGGAAAAAAAGGGGGGGGGAGCAGTCCAACGGACATTGTCAAGGCTATCTGGGAGGGCTGAGGATGTCAGTGGGGAGCTTTCTCATGGAGACTGTCATACAGTACCTATTCCAATCATTAAGTGAATCTGGATGTAGCAAGCTCTACTTTGGGCCATTACTGAAGTCTTGATCATACTGTATTTCTTATCAGTTCCTATATTTACTAGGGGTGCTGTTGGTGTGTGACCTGTATCAGTAAATCAGTAAAATACAGTACACCATCTCCAAATTGCTGCTCACAAACATCTGCAGCGATCCTTTAAATATGTTTTACAATCTTATCTACCTTTTTCTTCCCTCCATCATTTTTAAGGGGGGGGGTGTCTTGGTATCAGATGTCAGCTGAGATTTTCAATTGTAAAATCAACATTGCACTGTTGGAATGTTTATAATATTCTGTCAGAATCTAGAAACCTGTTTGTTTTGTGTTGAATGCAAGACAATTTTGCAATATAGGTCCCTTGGACCTAAAGTTTTATATCCTGTTGGAAAAATAGCATTTTACTACTACCACTACTACATGTGAAGAAACCCTACTATGGGCAAGGTGAACCCTATGGTTGGGTACTTACTGTAATATTTTAATCTTGACCATTCTTAACTGAGTTGGAATCTCACTCTTTTTCCCTCTTTTCATATGACACCTATCATGCTTCTAAAATCAAATTGATCTTTTGAAGACATATACTTCAGTGCTATATTTTATCTTTCCAAATATTCACTGAGCACTACTATGTTAAGGAGGCACATGTTTTTTTGAATAAGGCATCCCTAATAATCAAGGACTGTCAGCAGGCCTGTCTAGGTAAAGGGCAACAACCATGACCTTTCTAGTTATCTCTAGAGGCTTTTAGATGGCAATTTCAAAGCTATTACAGGCATGCTGAAATAATAAATTTATTATGAATTTTACAGACCTGACACCTTCAGCCGATAGGGACAATATTTCACTGGCCTATTATGCACAAGAAAGTAAATCTGTTTGAGGTTGTTAATTGCATTTGAGGTCTTTTTTCAAATTATTTGTCCTTCTACTGCTTGTAGAAATTGAAATGTCACAGTGAGCAACGTTAATTGGATTCCAGAAGGTCAGAGACACAAATCACTGAATCCTATTTGGCCACTGTTAGTGTTTCTTCACTTTTGTTTTATAATGAGTTTAAAGGCACGTAAATATGATGTGACCCCATGGCATGGGAAATCAATGACCATGCAGTTAGTTTATCATCAGTTACTTGCAGTTTTGCTACATGGAAAAATAAGGTATGCTACTGAAGTTGGAAGTGGAGGGCTTAGTTCATTCCCAATACTATAACAGCATGTTTCTGTCTTTAACCAGACATTGCCAGGCCTACTTTTTACTTTTAGGGTTGATGGTTTTTCTCTTATTAATTTCACCAAAAACACAGGAAGATGGTAACAGTAAAGCTTTCTAAATAGGCTTATGGGTGTGGATGTGTGGGTGTGGGTATAGGGTTTGGGTTTAGTATGTGGGGTGTGGATAAGTGGGTATGTGAAAGGATCCAGCACCACTAACAGTGCAGATGTTTGTAGGTTTGATTTACTGACTGCTTTGTTCCCCATTATTCTTCATGCACTTTGCCAGTTCAAAATCCTTTTTCCCTATCTTCTTGGATTACCTGGCTATAATTAGCTGCTTATCTGAGTTGATCCCCAGCCTTATCAAGGTGTGGATTGTGCAGCTAGATGAAGTCCTGGGAACAGAGGACCCCCCAAATAGCATCAGATGTCCATCTGATTATCGCATAGGTTTTCACTAGGTTTGGAACATAAAAAACAGAGCATATGCTACTCTGCACAGTCACAGGCATTAGTCTGGATCAGTGTAAAATGTCCTCTTATTGAACTTAAAGTTCAGAATACAGTCAAACAGTTTGATGCCCCCAATGACTAGTCACCAAATGTTTCCTGCAGCTGCCATGCTCTTTATCAAGGGTGCTGGCCTCTAGTGGTACTTCCCATTATATGCTCAAAACCATTAAATGATAGAGCACAATTCCAACAGTGCCAAACATATGAGCAAGTATCAGTAATACAGGATTTAAAAACAATTTACATACCTCATAATATTTAGATGTTATGAAGATACAGGATAGTTTTAAGATATATTAAGCTAATTTTAGTCTCCCTGGGTTTCTTGTTTCTTCAGTTTTCAGAATGATTTTTTACTAAACATTTGCATATCCTGCACATTATAATTCAGGGAAATTGCAAGAGCCGACAATAAACTCTTAATTCAACTGAATGGTGATACATGGTGTTACGCTTGGGTTATGCCCCCTATTGTCCCACATACACCTCACATACACCTCACACAGTATTCCTGGTCTATTGTACTGTAATACTGCTATTTTGCACTTATATATAGATATGAGTGCTAGGAATGTGCTTTGCTGCTAAGATATGCTAATATTCTCATGCATGATTTATTATACCTCACTATAATACATTTATCTAGATTATGTTTGTCTTTTATAGATATTCCATATATTATCTACCTAATCACTGATAAGATGACTCAGAGGGATCATCAGTGATTATTATATACTTATATTCACATAATTATATGTAGTGTGTATTTTACACTCAGGCAGATAGGCCTGTCAGCAGTTCTCTTTGTCTCTAAGCAAGCTAACAGAGACAGAAGGCCTTTGTTATGTCTCTGTGTTTTATATTGTACGTAAGTAAGAAATGTGCATGTAGTTTGAACTGTCAGCATTTCTTTTGTCTAAGCTATAATGCTAATGGAAGCATATTCTGTCTCATATGATACTCATTAGTAATTCTGTCTCCTAAGTCATTTTCCAATGGAGAATGACTTAGGACAAATGCATATTGTTTTTCATAACTGTAACTATGTTGTAATCTCTGTTGCTATGCTGTTATCTGTAGTATTTAGCTGTCTGCAACCCATTGTAGCGCTCTCGAGACACTACTGTAACTTCTCTAGAAGGCAGAGAGTCGGAGCTGGAGAGATAGAACAAGATCATAGAGAACCTAAGATCTACAGTTCTGGAGATTATGTACATTCTTCAGGAATTGTGAGAAACCCATCTCCCTTGTGATTTTCTCTGTCACATGCTTGGCATAAGTAGCATAATAAACTTTATTAGTACTCCTTGCTTGTTTACAAATGTTTCTTGGCAGACTCTGAGACACAAGAATCTGTATTATTATTATTGTTATAGTTTACTCTATACACCAAGAGTGTTTAGACAACAATGGGGTTCCCCACAACATTTATGGAGTCCTGAGACAAAGTTCACACAGGAGCCCTGGATTGTTTGAATCAGTGCTGGCTCTTCTTTCAGTTTTATCCTGGTTGGGCAGTAGCCTCCAAAACTGGAATACTGTGAAGGTCTCAATACTGTATTTATGTAGAGTGTGTCACACTTACCTTTTAGGTATGTCATTGTAATCATTTACTGGATTGCTGCCAAACTTAGTATAAATAAACAGCACTAAGAGCTATATAGAGAATAATGGATATGCAACTGTGAGTTATGGATTTTTGTTTTACACACCTGAGGTGTGTGATGACTCATAAACCTCGAGAACAAAGCTCAAGAGGTTTATGAGGTCTTCACACACTGAGGGTATGTAAAAAAATCCATAAGAACACAGTTACATTCACATCTATTATTTGTTATAATTGCTGGTGCAAGGAGTTAGTCCCAGAGGCAGTTTCCCCAGACAGTTAGTATCATTCCTGCTGCTCAGTCTCTCTTGACACACAGTCTGTCTCCTATACACACACACACACACACACACACACACAACTCTCTCTCATACAGACTTACTTTTAAAACTGTCAGCCATGGCCGCTGTCTCCTGATCCACACACAGAGCAGGATCCACCAGATATTTGTATTGTTTTGAAAAGGCAGGATTAATTAGATAAATAATTTTAATAAGCCCCATAATTAATAATGATTGGATGGGACTGAATAGTAGTGGCTTGACTCACTGGTAGTGGTGGGTGAAGTGCCTAACATTCGCTACTGGTAGTATTTTGCATAGAACCTGAATTTTGCATAATATTCCACAAAATGAAGCGAATTACTGCACATCTTGTAGTAACTCCACTCGAATGCCAGCCGAGAGCAGCAACGCTTCTCCAGGGCAGGGATACCGGCGAGAGCCTTAAGAGGCCTCAGGCATAACCACCACTCAAACTCCAGCTGACAGCAGCAACGCTCCTCCAGGGGCAGGGATACCAACTAGAGCCTTAAGAGGTAAGGCTACCTCCTCCCTCCAGCTTGTTTGATCAGGGTGTGGATTTTTTGTCCCCCACATCTACCGATTGTTTTTTATTCTGTACTACGGACACTTCTACTGGGGATATGACTCTGTTCTGGAGGAGTACTTTGAGACTGATTTCAATGCTATACAGCTTAGCTATCTAGCGACTGTCTGCTATTGCACACTGGTAGTTATAGCCTGCTTTCTACTCTGTCTCTGCTACAGGGATGTTCTTACCAGTTAGCGTGCATATGCAGGGATTGTTGTTTTAGTCAGACGGCCTCTGAGACTGATTTTACAAGCTGAAATCAGTACACTCACCTAATTCCAGCGTGGGCTCTGGCGTATCCTCGCCATCTTGGCTGAGCTCCTTCATGCATGCACAGTACAGGCTCTGTCCTGACATTCAGACTAACAGTTGGCACATGCGCAGTAGGGGCTCTGCTGCAAATAGTTTCCCCCTGCATACTAATGTCTTTCCTTTGTCACTCTCTCTCCCCCTTATAGGCCTCAGGCATCCCTCATCCCCACTTGAACTCCAGCTGACAACAGCAACACTCCTCCAGGGATACCAGCAAGAGCCTTAAGAGGTAGAGCTACCTCCTCCCTTCAGCTTGTTTGATCAGGGTGTTAGCCCATCGATGCTGTGCATCGACTGCCCCACCCACCCCAGCCACCCTTCCACCCAAGCCTGACCTTCAATTTATAGTCCCTCCCCATCACATGACTTCCTACTGCTATTTTAACTAAGTCCCTACTTCTCCATTTGCAGCTTATACTCACCATCCACTAGAGGGAATTTCCTTGATCACCAACCCTAACCACTCTTAACCTCTCTACTCCTTTCCAACACTCCTACCTACTCAGGTACTCCGCTGCCTAACTCTCATTCCCTGCTTTAACCTACCTCACTGCTCCCCACATCACCTCTGCTTTTAAGCCTGCACAACTCCATTGCTATCTAGTCTCCATCTACTATCTAACTAACCTCCCCTGCTATCCACCTCTCCCAGCCCTCATCCATTTCCTCCTGCGGCCACTAGGAGTCACTATTTCACCACCTCCTCCCTGCATCTGAACAAGCCTTCACCAGCCTCCTGACTGCCCTGACTACTATTGTTTCCAGGCTTTAGGACACCTGCCCCCTGGGTATTCAAACCTGGTACCTTCAGTACCAAAGTCCACAGCCCTACCACTACTCCACAGTGGCAGTCACCCTCACAGAAGTCCAGCTTTAGTCCTTATTCAATCCATCACTCTACCAGCAAAAGACAACATGAGCTCCAGCAACCCACTACTAAGCCTGACTATTTTTACCCTGTTGGTGCTGGCTGTTCCTCAACCTGACCACACACCCGGCACACAAGGTGCCATACCTCTTAACTACCCCATGGTAACTCAACCTCCCCCCACCTTGGACACACCCCCTGCACTCTGGCACCCACCTCCAGGCAGCACTCCCTCTTCTTCTACCTTCCCGGGCCCCACCTGGACCCACCTCCTCCCTGCTATTTCCACCCTTTGCACCTTACCCATTCCCTGTTCCCTAGCAGTTAGGTCCTCTTCTCGGCACCCAGCTAAGGATGCTAAATGCCACCACACCCAGTTAGAATGATCGCATTATTAATACTGCTCTCTGGAAATGTTCACCCAAACCCGGACCCTACACCCACCAGCCCCCCAAAGACCTCCTCTTGAGGTCTCAGCATTGCCTCCCTGAACATTTGCAGCATCCTGAAAAAATCTGCTGCACTCCAGTGTTGGGTCATACGACACCAACCAGACATCATTGCCCTAGTAGAGACCTAGCTTTCCAAATCCATCCCTGATTCCTTTATCTCCCTCCCTGGGTACACTGTCTACCGGGAGGATTGTGTAGGTAAAGGTGGGGGCGGTTGTGCTGTTTTCATACACAACACCATTGTTGGTCATGCACTCTCTCCTCCCAAGCTTGCAATGGAGCACAAGCCCTCACCCTCAAAATCATCCCTGATCCCACCAGAAGCCCACTGTACATCACAGTCTCCTACATTCCACCTAGGAACCAAAATCCGGCAATCTTGTCACTCACCAACTACCTCTCAACTCTGTCACACAAAGCTGAGCAAGTTATTTAGGAGACCTCAATGTCAATTGGCTTGGTATCTCTGCATCCCAAGCTAGGAACTCCTTCGTTGCCCTTGACATGACCCAATTAGTCTCCCAGCCCACCAGACTCAACCCTTCAAGTGGAACCAGCACCCTTCTGGAGATCATAGCATCCAACCACCCCCATAAAGTCCAGCATATCAATATCCTGCCCAACTCTTTAAGTGATCACTCCCCAATCCTCTTCCTCTGGTCCTTCTCCACCCCTAAACTGGTTTCCCATACCACTCTCCACAAGCACTTCTGCCCAGGTGACCTCAGAAAACTTAAACAATACCTTGCCCAGATTTACTGGTCCCCCATCAACCATACTCCTAGCATTGACTCTGTGCTCAACCTCTTTACACAAGCATTTAACAAGACCTGCGACCTCTTCTCTCCACTCACCAGGATACACACCAAAAAAGCAAATGTGCTATGGGTTACCCCATCCCTTATCCAGAAACTCAAGGAAAGCGATAACCTCTGGCACATTGCTGCTGAATCTGGCAAGTCAACAGATAGGCAAGCCTACAATGCCACATGCAATAAGTGCATTTGGGCCATCCACAAGGCCATAGCAGAGCACTACCAGGCCATCCTCACCTCCTCCTCCTCCTGGGGGTCTTCTGGGATAGCATGAAAGAGTTAAACTGGAAGTCTTGCTCCCCCATCCCAGCTCTCTATCAATGGCTTTGTTACCACAAACCCCATCAACATAGCTGACTGCCTTAATACCACATTCACTGATTTTAGCTCTATCCACCCAAGTAGTTTCTTTGACCCCATCCCTGCATCTAAGCCCCCTGCCCTTCTACAACCACTGTTCCACCTGTGCAAAATATCCACCCAAGAAGCCAGGCTGTACCTATTAAAAGCCCTAGGTAGCAATAGCCCTAGTAATAACCCTCTGGACACCAGAATCCTATGTCAAGTCCTGGATGTCATCCTAGTCCCATTACCTGGCCTACTTAACTACTCCCTATGCTTGGATCAATTTCCCAGCATCTGAAAAACAGCTATCGCCACACCCATACATAAAAGTGGTGATTGGTCCTTCTGCAATAACTATCGACCAATTTCTATCCTTCCCCACTCTCCAAAGCCCTTGAAAATGTGGTGGCTACCCAGCTCACCGAGTACTTGCCTAAGTATGACATTTTGTGCCCTGGGCAGCACAGCTTCCACTTAGGTCACAGCACCATCACTGCTCTCCTAGAGTTCTCTAACTACTTGCACTCTTCTCTTGACTCTAGCAACCTTGCTGGAGCAGTGTTCATTGACCTCTCCAAGGTCTTTGACACTGTCTACCATCCCCTATTGCTTGACTCCCTCCACCAAATCGGTTTCTCCACTGGTGCCCTCGCCTGGTTCTCTAGCTACCTCTCAGCTCGAACCCAGTGAACAAAAATCAATGGGACCTTGTCCAACACCCAACTTGTCCTCTCCGGGGTTCCCCAGGGCTCCATCCTGGGACCCCTATTTTTCAGTCTCTTTCTTAACACACTTTCCAGCTCCTGTTCTGGTAAAATTCTCCTATATGTGGACAACGTGGTTCTCTATGCCTCACACCAAAATTCTACCTCTCTCCAACACACCTTCAACCAAGCTGAAAAGTGGTTCACTGATCATAGACTAGTCATTAATCTAAAGAAGATTAAGTTGATGCTCTTCACCCACCACCAAAACAAGGCCAGAAATGCTCCTCTCCTTATACTTCCCAGCACCCAGCACCCCCTGCAGCAAGTGACTACCCATAAATACTTAGGCAGTACCTTTGACACTGCCCTCACTTTCTGCCACTAACTCCCAGATCAGCTTTCTATACCACCATAGGGACTGCTTTCCTCCTGATACACTCCTGCTGGCCACCACGTCCTCTGTCCTGTCCCTAGTGGAATATGGCCTACCTATATACACAGCTGTGGACAATACTGCACTCACTAAAATCCAGCTCTCCATCAACAAGGCCTGTAGGCTCCTGACTGGAGTCCCCAGGCACACCCATACTTGTCTGCTCTGCTGCACTGCCAACCTTCTCAACCTCGAAGAAAGACTCCGCTACCAAACCTTCCTGCTAGCAAAAAAAACACTGCTCGGACTCTTTCCCCCTTCCCCAGGCTGTTGGTCTCCCTCCAGCATGCTTCCTCTACTGACTCCACCCGCAGCTCAGATAAGGCCACCCTACTGGTGCCCAGAACTAGGACCTCCCTGGTCCAGAGGTCTTTTTGTCACAGAGCCCCCCTCCTGGTTCAACTCCATTCCAGTCAGCATCACCAACATTTCCAAAATTGGTCCCTTTAAGACTGCCCTTCATAACCACCTTTTTGACACGCGCTACTGTAAATGTTGCTAACTGCGGCTCTCTCCCATCCCCCCTATGGTCTTTCCTGTGGTGCCTAGCCTGCCAGTACACTCAAAATCTTGACAATGTACTCTAGACAGCATACTCATACAACTCTCCACCTTCCCTTTCTCCACCTACACCTAACTCGATTACCCCACAGGTCATCTGTTTTACATCCTGCACCAGCAGTCACCAGTCATCACTAAGTTGTAGCCTGGCACAAGTACAGTCTCCAGTTGCTCCAACATTGCATATTAGCTACTCTACTTAAACTGAAATGTTGTGACTGTGGTAACCATTGTAAATATGATTGTACCTAATCTATGTAACACTGTTTGTATCGTGAACTATGTAACACTGTTTGTCCTCTCTGTGATAAGGTGCCTTTGTAAACAAGTCTCTGACTCAAAGATTGTAAGTCTGAAATGTACAAATAAAACAAGATAAATAAATAAAATAAAATAACGTGAAGTTCCTATTGTTCTCTATGGACTTTGCATTACTGCACCTTGTTTTTGTGCTCTTTAAGGTGAATTTTGCAGTGAATCATGGGATGTAAGGTCATATGGCTCTATATTGTCTTGCACAGCCTCGGTTCATCGTACTGTGTGTAGTGAAAAAAAGCTGGAAACAGTTTGCTGTCAGAGCTCTGAGATTCAAACCCTCCAAAAACCTTTAAAAATGCCTTTTTGCCACAAAATTTTGTGTCAAAATTTAGTAAATCAATTGAAGTAAATTCTAATGTGGCTATATCATTGAACATTTATTGAATTTTTGTGAATATTGAATGTTAATTTAGTACATTCAGTCTCTGTAGTGACAGACACTGTAGAAGTGTGCTTTGGAGGAGGGGAGGATCTGTGGTGTAGAAGGGAGATTAGTGGGAAAGGCAGGTTTACCAAGTGTTATTTGTGAATGTTTTATTATTTTTGTATTGAGGTACACACAGGACAACATCACTTGATAGTTTCTATGTTTTTTTCTGTTTGCTGGACATTTTTTTCAGTCATTTTAGGAGACTATTTGTGTTGTACTTTATTGAACAGTTAAAGCTTTTGTGCCTGACTTTTAATCTGTGTGCATGCTGTCAATTGATATGCATTTTATTGTGGCACCACAATTGCAATATTTTTCCAAGCTTCTGTGTAGGTAGCTACTGCTGCCCCCTCTCCCTCATCAAAACAAGGTATTGTTTTTTGACTGTCGGATTTTGGAAGATTGATTAAGGATTCCAGGACAGGTCTTGTGTTGTGGCTGTGCAGCTGGATTTAAGGTTTTGCTTCCCATCCTCCCAAAAGTACAGAAATATAAAGTTGCTGTTAATTTTCTGTGTAATCTTAAAAAATGGCTGTGAAGAGACAGTCAGGCAAAGCTGTTTCTGGCTGTGGCCCTGCTGCCAATAAGACTATTAGCAGTGGAAGTTGTTGTGATGATAAGGCAGGTTCTTCAGGGGCTAGCAAGTCTAGCAGTGTTAAGAGTGGTCATGGCCATGGTAGTACGCAGCAAAAGGGAAAGTTAGTGGTTGGTGCAAATAAAGGGGTTTCTCTGACTTGCAGTGAAATCAGTTGCTTCAATGCTGGTTGGAGATGCTGTTGTCCCTGCTGGTAGCAAAGTTAGTGAGGAAATGATGATAACAGCATGAGTATTGCTATGCGATCAACCCCGTTAAACTCATCAGGTGGGGAAAATGTGGTTGAATCCGCAGACTTGAGTGCAGTTGATGTCCCCCCCCCCCCACAGTAGTTGAACTTGATTCTGATCTTGATGCTGACTCACAGTCTTATGTTTCCACCGATCTTGATGTTAGGCCAGCCAAACATTCAGATGTTAATGAAAAAGTGTGGATTATAGTACTGAGTCTGTGGTTAGAATATTTTCACAGAAGGACAGCATTCAAAGTGAATTTGTGGATGATAACTATGATGATGATGCTAGCGATCCCATTTGGGAACCGGACAAAAAGAAAGTGAAGATGGCTGTTTGTAAACAGACTGTTAGTCAGTCCTGCCCTCATCAAAGTTCAGATGTAAATGTGTCTGTTGCTGAGCCTGATGTAATAGTCATAGATTCTGATGTTCAGTCAAAGTCCAAGTGTGCACAACACCAGACATCATGCAGTACCTGCCCCATTTCATCTCCAACAAAAGTGCAGTTCCATATGCAGCACCAGCAGCAACACGTGAAGAGTAGGGCATCCAAATCCCTAGTTTGGGATTTTTTGTACAAGATGGCAGCAATGAAACAGTGGCAATCTGCCAGCTTTGCCAAGCACGTGTGAAGCATGACAAAAAGGGTAGCCATTTGGGCAATGGGGACCAGCATGCTCACCTGAGAAGCAAGCACATGGCACTGTGGACTCGGTACCAGAGAGGAGCTAATGCCGTAGTTGGGTGTTCACCCTCAGTCACGTTGGTGAGCATGGTGTCCCCTTCCTTCCTTCAGTGTAAGTAGCCATGTTGGTAAAAGTGATGAAATGACACCAGAGGATTACTACAGGCATGAGGAGGAGGATGATTTGGAATGTTCAAGCAGTGGTCAGAGTAGCAGTGGAGGTCCATGTAGTAATCCTACTACATCAATCCCTGTGCTTAAAACACAGAAAATAACAGAATTTTTTGGCTTGTCACCTGTGCACCCACCATCACATGTCCAAGATACCCCATCCATGTCAGTTAGCAGAGTAGAGCCATTTGGCACACCACGTGCAAAGCAACAAACAATGCAGCCCACCGTGAACAGCTTTTTTGCGCGAAACAGTAAATACCCACCAAATCATGCAGTTGCATGTGAACTCAGTGCTGCCATAGTGGAAATGCTGATAATTTACCTTTGCCATTGTCCTTTGTGGAGAATGTGGGCTGCCAGTGCTTTGTGGCATGCACATGTCCTAAATGGAAGGTCCGGTCCCCGACATGCTTTTCTACCTGAACAATTTTTTGGCAAGTACTGTAGCTAAACAGCACAATACATATCTGCTGCACCAGCTCTTTCTGCAAAGGAAAGTGAAAGTAAAACACTGACTTCATGCCTACTTAGCTGCCTTCCTAAATCATGTGACCTGCAGACCTGCAAAGACAGTCATGCTTGTGATCAATGGCCTGTTTCTTAATGACTTCGCCTTATCAAAATGGAACTCGAAGTGAACTCGAAGTGGACAACATAAAGTAAGGCAAATTTCAAGGTTTTAATGAACATTTCGTGTAGTGCTTCACAAATTCGACGTGGACCACTTCGGGTTCTCTTCGCCAGCAAATTAAAACTTTGCTGGATCTCTACTCATCATTAAATGAAAACCAGAGCTACCATGTCTGTAATACTGTTCAGCCCACCCACACACAGACTGGGAGCCAATTAAGTGCAACAATACAACTGAGTGACAGATGGAGGACACTGCTGATGAAAGAAAGTTTTCAGAACTCCGTAATAACCCATTTTTTGGTTATTATGGCATCTGAGAGAGCAGTGTTTATGGTTTGATAAAGGGGGTCACCAGTAATTATAAGTGGATATTGGCAACAGTGACTAATCGTGCATTTGCTATGGCCTCTCAAAATGCAAGAACACAAAAAAACCCAAAGTGCTGCATCAGCGTGTGAGCAGAAAACAAAATAAATAGGTAATATTAAATGCATGTGGAAAACAGAGTAAAAACCAATATTTGGATCACAAGTCACCTTCAGAAACTGTCATCTACAAAGAGAAACAAAGCAAAGTTAGTGGGGCCACTAACTTTGTTTTTTTTTCACATTTTAATTCCTGAAGAAGACCTGTGGTCGAAACATAAATTCTAACTCTTTTTCTATTTTCAGAGTGCATTTACTATTACCGTTTTGTTTTGTTATGGCCTTTCTGATTGACTTTTGTGATTCATGTTATGGAGTATATGTGTATCATACTTGCACACAAAGGATTATATAGATAGTAGCACATTTTTAGCTGTGAGAAGTACTTATTGGATTGTCACCAATCTTGTTTTAGATATTTGGCTTTATAAGTCCCTGATGGTATTACAGTGTTAAGCCATGTAGACATGACTATAAATGAGTCTGTGCTCCTTGGATTTTGTGCATTTATGTCTGTAATGTATCTCAAAAGGCAGCATGTTAAAATCACGACTCAATAATCACAAATGAAAAATAGCTATTACAGAATGACGAAAACAACAAAGGCAACCGGTACTTAATGACCTATGAAGAGAGGCTCGAAGAGCTACAGTAAATATGTACACATTGGAAGAGAGAAGGGACTGGGGGGACATGATAGAGTTCTTCAGGTACACGAAGAGGGTAAATAGGGGAGGAACAGTCAGGGTGCTTCAAAGGAAGGAGGAGGGGGCCACTAGAGGGCATGGGTGGAAGCTGGAGAGGGGAAGATTCAGGGGTGAAAGGAGGAGGTGCTACTTCACTGAGAGGGTGGTGGAGCCATGGAATGCACTGCCTAGGGGGCTGGTGGAGGCAGAGACAGTGGAGGGGTTCAAGAGGGGGTGGGACAGGTACAGGGGAAGGGTTCTGGAAGCAAAATCCAATGCAGCAAGAATATCTGGAACTGGGAAGGGAGAAGCCAGAGAAGGCGAGGGGGGCAGCAAGGTCAGCACCTAGGGTGGGGGCTGACCAAACGAGCAGACACGAAAGACCGTTAGGCCTATTCTGCTGGCATTTTAGTATGTTAGTATGTTAATAGCGCTATGCTCAAATGTCGAAAACACACAAGCAAGAATAGCGAAGCTCAGCGACACTCTGTTTAATTACATACTCAGCCAGAGGATAGCGCACATAGATTCAGTTTCACTGACCATCATACATGTTAAAATCACTAACTCAATTCACTGAAAGTTGCAGAGGGGCCAGAGGATAGCACACAAAATTCAGTTTCACTGATCATCGTACATGTTAAAATCATTAATAACCACTCTATTTCCTTACTCAGTTGCAGATGAGGAGCACAGCATCAGGTGCCAGAGGACAGTGAGATGGATTCAGCCACACAAGCAAAAGTAGCAAAGTTCAATGGTACTCTGTTTACTTACTCTGGCCACCAACGAATAGCCATACATGTTAAAATCTCTACCAACCACTGACCAATTACCAGTCACTACTACACACAACAAACCAATCACTAGTAACAACACAGGCATCAAAATAGTGACTTTGTACCTTAAAAAAAAACTGGCCGAAGCCATGGCGCATTTATTTATTTGTACTGAACACTAGGAATCTTCTATCTTCCATCTCTACTTGGAATCTTCTTTCTTCTAAATCCTCTGGCTCCGATGCTGTCTTCCCTATCGGCAAGTTGCTGCAACTGAATCAGTAAACAGGGTGGTTGTTAGTGATTTTAACATGTAAGGAGGTCAGTGAAGCTGAATCTATGTGTGCTGTCCTCTGGCCTCTGATGCTGAGTTCCCCATTGGCAAGTTGCTGTGACTGAATAAGTAAACTGAGTAAGGATCGCTATTATGCCTGTCGGTGTATTGTGCTGTCACTATATTTAAATTCGTTATAATGCTGGCACCAAAGTAACGTTCACAATTTTAGTTTCACTATTTTGACATGGAACCATCTCAAAAACTACCTACCAAATTGCTACTACAATTGTTACAGAAATTCAGTGTTCTTCAAGTGTGTAAAAATTGCCACATCAATTTAATAATACATACTGTAAGTCATTTATGGTAAAATCTCATCCATAAAATCCTGCCTGCTGTGTTTCTGTCTTTAGTGAGAGAATGATGACTTGCAGTTGTGTGTGTTTTGGGGGAGGTACAACCTCTTGAATCCCCTCCCACCCCCATCCTACCCCTTTGCCATACTGACCCCTGTGTTGCCAAACCCGCTCCCCTTACTATTACTTTAGTACTAGTACTAGACCTAAATCCAAGTAGTAAAGTCTCAAGAATAACTGGTGGTGTTACACAGATGTGCCAGAGTTACACTGACATTAAATCCTGAGTCAGGTGAAGTAGGACCCATGAGTCAGAATCTAGAGATTACCCCTAGGGATATCCACTGAGGAGCTATATCCTTGTGCTCATTATGCACCTGTCCAACAATGCCGAGGATTGATACACTGTGAACTAGTGCTCAACAAGGGCAGTGAATGAAGAGATGTTTGGGGTGCTGAAGATGTGCTTCCAAAGCCTGGAGGGGCATGAGAGGACACATACTAGTACCAAGGACAGTGTTTTGGGTCTTTAACATATGATATATGCTGTAAAACTGTGTGGTGAGGCAATGACAACCACTGCAAAAGGACTCTGACCTAGCAGAGGATGTGAATGCAGAACCCACATCAAAGGGTTAAAGACAGGAATTAGGATATGTGGGATATTCACCAGTTAGAGAGCACCTTTGTGAGAAGGAACTATACAAGACAGACTCTGATATACCATATTTACACCTAATATATTTCATGCACAAGGAACAAAATGCAAGCAAAACCACCAAAGAAAGACAGAAAGCCCACAGTTATGATTGGTGTTGACCATTACAACAACACAGATATATTTATTATGTTCCTCACCATGCCAAGTGACCATCTGACTTTGTTTTGGCCCTTCATCTACTGCTGTGTCCTTTTGTGCCTTGTCTGAGTGACTGCTGGCTGTCCATTACCTTGAGGCAGTCAAGCCTAGAAGTTAGAACACTGAACTATGAGCCTGAAAACCTAGAAGACTTGAGCTTGAATCCCACAACTGCCACCTGCACACTGGGTGACTCTGAACAAGTCACGCAACCTCACAGTGCTCCCAGATTACATCTGGAAATGAGTTTCAGCTCAGTGTCCCTGTCCAGGCAGGAAAAAAATCACCAATAGTAAAGATACAACAATTTTCCAAGAGCTGTATCCAGATGCTTCTACTCCCATTTATGTTTTCTTTGGATCCACCAGTAGGTTCTGGCTGACCACCCATGTCATGCCCTGCATTAATGTACTTCTTTTGAAATAGCCATTCTTTTGGGCTCAGCAACATTACTGGGAACTGACATGATAGTTTACATGTCACTCTGATCACAGTAGATATGTAGTGTTGTGCATTCCAGTCTGATACATAGTTAATAACCACTACTATGCAGCATGTAAAGGTATTATGTAGCAATTTGTTGGAATTCATATACTGTACCATCATAATTTATTTTCCCAGGATATTGATATACCGTATGGTACTGCTATTAGCAATAGTAAGGAATAACTTAAAATATTTGTTTTGTGCCAGCCCAGTGGTATGGTATCAGTGTCACTCCACCACTTGGGAGATCAAGTATTGAGTGCAAGCCACAGAATCCCTTGTTGAAGCTGGCTTGGGGGTGGGGTGCCTTGTGGAGGTGAGACACTCAGCTCCAGGGAAAATATAATATGGTATTTGTGGACTTGTTCCTGGATAGTCTTCTCCCCTACACACTAAAGGGAGAGAAACTGTACAGCGTCAGAGGAGTCAATTTCTATAAATTTGGAACCAGTCAAATTTTTCCAACAGCAAGCAACAAAGACTCAACTCATCAACTTAATACTCAACAAACAGTTTACTTTACAAATTATGATAATGCCACCAAACTAATTCAAAGTGGATTCAATGTTCTGTAGCCAAACTCCACTTCTCAAAAGTAGTAGTAGTAGTAAAAATCTTTATTTTTATACAGGATTAAGGATGATACATGTACACCATTAGGACCAAAATCCTATTTTCAATGTGGTCCTGTAATAGAGTAATACAAATTATATTTGCACAGTTCCAATTAGTACAATTAACCATCTCGTAAAAATGTCTATAAATCCTGACAACAAAAGAATATTGTATATGACAACAAAGTGTATGACAGGCAAACAATCATTGTTATTAAAAAAAATCCTAGTGCATGTCAATCTAAATTGATTGTCCCGTACTCAATGGACATGTATCTAAAGGCTGAAATCCTATAAGATCAGTGTTACAAACCTTTTCACAAAATTTTTAGCAGTATTTCCAATACAATTTACTAATAATTTAAGATTTTGTGAATCCTATGTTAAGGATGATTAAACAAGAAAATGTAAATGGTAAATTAGATTTTTATGGTGGAGAATACAAATTACGTTTACTTACTTCACATTTTCCCAAAACACATCAATTTGGATAGCGTTAGTCATTAACCATTACACGTACATCTAAAGGCCAGTTTTTGTTTCATCAATGTCACAAACTTGTTTGAGGATTTCGCTGTGTTTTTAACTTGTTCACTAATGTTATTCTATATGGTTAATGCTGCAAAAGGAAAGGTAATTTCTCCAAAGCTATTTTTTGGTCTTGGGATTTTATAATCCCTAGTACTGTTCTTTCTTAGATAATGTTTATATTTGACTTTTTCTAGTCTCTCCAACAGGTCCAGTGGTTTGGATCTGTTTATTACCTTGAATATTTGGTTATCCCATACTAATTTTCTTTTGTATTCAAATGGTAACCAATTTAGTTCTTCATATGACTTACAGTGATGAGTTTCATAGTCACAGCAAAAAGTGAAATGAGTTAAACCTTTGTATAGGATGTCAATCCTTTTTGAGTTGTTTTTTGTTAGCAAAGCTGTACACATGGCTTCCGTAGTCAAGTACTGGGACCAATAATTGGTTGCAGATGACACCAAAATCATCAATAGGGTTGACACAACAAAGGGGCATCAAAGCATGGAATCTGATCTCCAAAAGCTTGAGGAGTCATCAAGGATCTGGCAATTGAGATTCAATGCAAAAAAATGCAAAGTCGTGCACCTAGGAAAACGTAACCAGGGAACATGTTCTCAACTGGAAAGGAAGCAGCTAGTGGCTACAAGACATGAATGCGACCTGGGGTGATCATCTCTGATGACCTAAAGGTCAGCAAGCAATGTGAGAAGGCAGCGTTGAAGGCTAGTGGCATCCTAGGATGCATAGGAAGGGACATCATGAGCTGGAGGCAAGAAGTGATCATGTCTCTGTAGCAGTCTCTGGTGAGTCCCCACCTGGAGTACTGCATCCAGTTCTGGAGGGCACACCTCAACAGGGACATAGATAGACAGGAGATGGTACAGAGAAGAGCAACAAAAATGGTGCAGGGCTTGCATCAGAAACTGTACGAGGCAAGACTGTGTGAACTCAACTTATTCTCCCTAGAGCAATGCAGGAATCAGGGAGATATGATAGAGACATTTAAATACCTGAAGGACAATAACAAGGTACAAGTGCATAACCTTTTTCCGGTAAAAGACTATAATGAGACAAGAGGGTATAACCTACACCTTAAGGGAGGTAGGTTAAGGAGAAATAGGAGGATATCCTTCATGGATCACATGGTTGAACCATGGAATAGCCTGTTAGAGGGGATGGTGGGGGCAAAGACAATGGGAGAATTCAAGTGGGCATGGGACAGACATTATAGGATACTCAAGTAGGCAGCTAAGTGGGGGGGGTAGGAAACCATGGGCAGACTAGATGGATCATATGGTCCCCATCTGCCGACAACTGCTATGTTTCTATGTTTATAATGGTTGTGCACATTTGTTTACTTACACAGTATCCAGTGCACCTAAATGCACAAGTTCTATAGATTACTTTATTTATCATTCCCTTAATATGATGTTCAAAGCTTAAGTTTTGATCGTGCCATACTCCGAGACACTTATATTTGGAGACTTGGTTGAGACATTCACCTTTATTTGTTTTAATTTCAGTCCTAAGATTGTGTAGATCTTTTTTAAGTGTATTTTTTACTAAATAACATTGATTTAGATTCTTTACTATTTAAAACCAGCTTGGACTCACCCATCCATGTGCTAATACTGTATTTGCAAAATCCAATTGTCATTTTTCCATCATTTGTTCTTTATTTACTGTACACCTGTTGCTGCTATCACAGTATCACAGTATTGTAAGGTAATGGTGGACCCTACATGATGTGATGACTTCTTGCCTGTTACGCATTCTCCTGAATATGTACATAACAATGGTAACTTGTCCTCAGCTGAAGTACTTGCATGCATAGTCAGGAGCCTCTGGCACCTTCAGAGACAAAGGTTTGCATCATATCATGTAAGGACCCCTACCACATTTGAAGAAGTGACATTTGGCCACAAAACACTGGCCCTACTTTACATTAGTGGCATGATTATAATATGTGAAATAAAATAAATATATTGAATATTTTAGATGCCTCTGCAACAATTCAGTTTGCTTTTGTTTGTTTCTTTACTTACTTTTTCATCATTTTATTTGTATTTTGCCAGCTGCTAGTGAAAAAAAGATCCCACTGGAATCCCTATATGATGATGTCAGAAAATCCTTATTGGCAAGGCTGCTAGTGTATTTCAATGGGAAATTATAAATCTGTTTTCAGATTTTTATGGAGAAATAACACTTCCTGCCACCAAAATATTATATATTTAATAGAAATATGTGATTTTTGATAACATGTGATATTTTGTTATAATTTAGCAGGTGACATTTTCTTCATAACCAGATTTTACTTAGAAAGAATTAAAGAGAAGCTAATTATTTTATTCAAAAACGTAAAATCATGCAGATGGAGCACTATAGTGCAAACATATAAAAGGCAAAGTTTGTTGATGAAATAAGTATCAATTTCTTTAGAAAAAGATAGAAAAATATATTTAGTTTCTCACTGAAATACTGTGCTCTTAATGAGCAGGTGTTTACTTCTAATAAATAGAAAACTGACTATTTCATTTATTGTATTTTGAATTGTTAGTAATTACATTCAACTTTAGCAATAAAATATTTATTAGTACAGTGAAACAAGTGGATTTTCACTTTTGCTTTTCATACTGCTAGCAAAAAATTCAGTAGAATGCTGGTATTGTGGTCTCAGAAACTGCCAGCTACTTAAGAGCTCAGTGTATTTCAATGAGAAACTAAATCTATTTTTCTATCTTTTTCAAAAGAAATTGCTACTTATTTCATCAACAAACTTTGCCTTTTATATGTTTGCATTATAGTGCTCCATTTGTATGATTTTAAGTTTTTGAATACAATAATTAACTTCCCTTTACTTCTTTCAAGTAAAATCTGGTTATGAAGAAAATGTCACCTGCTAAATTATAACAAAAGATCACATTATCAAAAATCACATATTTCTATTGAATATATAATATTTTGGTGGCAGGAAGTGTTATTTCTCCATAAAAATCTGAAAACAGATTTGTAGTTTCCTATTGAAATACTCTGGCAGCCCTGCCAGTAAGGATTTTCTGACATCATCATACAGGGATTTCATTGGATTCTTTTTTTCACTAGCAGTTGGCAATATACAAATAAAATGATGGAAAAGTAAATAAAGAGAAAAATAAAAGCAAACTGAATGATTGCAGAGGCATCTAAAGGCCCTAAACCTTCATTCTTTAAGATATATACCCTTATAAAACACCTGCTTTAAAAAATTTTTTCACTTGCCGTTGAAAAGAAGATATGACATGGGCCACTTTGCATTCATGCTCACCCCATGATGGCTGACCAAGAAGCAGCATTGGTGTTGGCAGTAAGGGTTGCTACTCACCTGATCTGAAGAATGGTGCAGCCCTGGTGACCCCAGTCAAAGGATGGGAAATAGAGGAAGTACAAAAGAAGCAAAATCCACGCTTGGTAACCGCTGTTGCCAAATACCACACACTTACACTTAAAGTGCAGAAAGCTTCATTATTAGTAGGAAAAAGTGTTCGTATTTGACAAGCTGGTACAAAACAACACCACCACTCCCCAAAAGAGGCAGTGGGGTCCAATGGCTAGCACACTGGATTGAGAACAAGGAGACTATAGGTTCAAGTCCTGCTAGAGTCAAATACTAGAGATCCACACAGAAAAGAAGACCTCATTAAGTAAACGTGGCAGCGCACAACAAACAGGGCTGCCCAGTCCTTACAAATAAATTGCTTCTCCACCAGGATAATGGTGCACTCATGGTCTGTTGGTGAGAGTGTGTCTAACTCCGAATTCACCGGAAGAAATCCCCATAAGGACACAAAAGCATAAACAAATCACCTCACCAACCTTCTGCTGCAATCCACAACACCCCCAGCATTGTGGACTGCAGCAGCAGGTTGCTGAGTTGAGATGTTTGCACTTTGAATAAATGGTGTTTCACACCAACAAGCAGCTACTGTGTCCTTATGGAGAGTCCTTCTCAAGAATTCAAAGCTAGGTGCATCCTCATCAACCGTTTACAAGAGCTCCATTTGCATGGTGTAGTACAGTCAAATACTCACTGTGTGACCTTTGGCAAGTGATTTAACCTCTTTGTGCTCCAGGCTACCCAGCTGTGACCCACTGGAAATAATATGTTGCCTCTCAGCTGGGCTATCCTGAGTATATACATTGTAAATGAAAAGATGCCAATGGGTTTCGCACCAATACTCAGGCACTTTATCAAAGGTGAGGCTCCCCAGTCCCACAGTGCATATATACTGAGCTTCCTATTGGAGAAATATCCACTACAATAATTAAAACAACAGATCCTTACTAAAGGACATAGTCTGTTTTGTGTGCATCTGTGTGATAGTGGTGGTGGTGGTGGTGGGGGGGCAGCCTTCAAAACACCATAACCAAATAGTACGAAAAGCATTGAAGTACTTAAGGTCTCCATATTTAAAACATTAGGAAGACACTAATGGAATATAATGCATCCAACAGGCTGTTATCACAGC
Organism: Neoceratodus forsteri; assembly: GCA_016271365.2. Taxonomy (NCBI): domain Eukaryota; kingdom Metazoa; phylum Chordata; order Ceratodontiformes; family Ceratodontidae; genus Neoceratodus; species Neoceratodus forsteri. The sequence goes on from CM028130.1 coordinate 1,238,753,727, forward strand.
CACTGCTATATGCAGAAGTACACTTAGAGAGCCTCTTAGTGGTTAGCACAGTCATTCTAAACACAGTACACTACTGTGCCCATGCAAACGAGTTGAACAACTTGCACACAGGGCCAGTCGTATATTTAGCAGGCTTTGAAAACATTGAAAGGTTGCTGTGGCAGTGCTGTTTACTGCATCTAAAACTCTACTCTTGATACACATAGTGGTGTATTAATTCCAGCAGCAATGGTGCCTGTTTAAAAAAACAAAATCCCTTCCCCCGACCCTCACAACATCCCCTGTTATGTACAGTCTCTGGTGGCACTGGTCTCCCCACTCCCTCACCAGATCCCTCTTAGAATTAATGCATGTCCCCAGTGATAGTTGTACTCTCCTTCCAATGCAATCCCCATCTGGTTATGTATATTACTACATTTAAGTCCCTGGTAGTCTAGTGCCCCCCCCCCTTACCCAATTGGTACAATACAACCTTTCCCTAGTGTCCAGTTATTTCTCCCCCCCCATTGCCCCTCACCCTAACAGGAGATTGTTAAAGGATGGCCAGCACTTACCTTCCAGTTACCTAACTGCACAAGCCTGCAGCAACATACCAAGTTGTATATCAATGTAGGGTTTTCAAACAGAAAAGTAGCTTAAAACTGCAGGCATGCTCAATACCACTTTATGCAAATGTCCTGTATTGAAATATAGCTTGGTATATTACTTCAGGACTTGTATAGGCAGATGGTTGCTAGCCAGAGAAGTGAACGGAGAGTAAGAGGGGGCACAATCTGGCAGAGGACATTGGAGGAGGAGGCAGGGTTACTGGGGGAGGGACCACTGAACACCAGTAAGATATTCCATTGTGCCAATTGGGATCAGGTGAGGGAGGGGTGCCACTAGACTGCCAGAGTGTGGAATGTAGTAATATGCATATCCCAACAGGGTTCATGATGGGAGGAGGAAACCACTAGCACCAAAGGCATACAGTAATTGCAAATGAAATCAGGGATTGGATGAGGGGGGCATCTAGCACCAGGGACATGCGTTCATTCTATGTGGGACTAGAGATCAATGAGGGAGGGGTTACCACTAGCACCAGGGACTTATATTTGGTATACTTATGGCCATGGTTTTGGGGTAGGAGGGGGCACTGAATGCCTGTCTGTGCATTATCTCTGTGCATATAGCAGCACAGTGGCACGTGTAGCTATCTGCTATGACTGAATATGTGGCTAAAATCATGCACCATGAATAGTAGTAACAGTGCATAAAGTACACAAGTGCTAAAGTGCATGAAAAAGGGACTAAAATGACTTATACAGCCAGCATATCAGAAATTTAATATTTAATTTGCTGATCTGCTGAAAGTGTCTGTGCATTGGATGATTCTGACTGGATGTGTCTTCACTTTCAAACCCAAAACATGACAGTCAGTAGGTATAATAGGTCAAAATGAGTCCAAATGGATTTCGAGCCCTCCAGCAGCTATCAAATTTTAATTTCACAAAGTGTGAAGCAAAGCCATTCATCTGTATGTATGAGCCCTCTTTGTCAGAGGGTTCGTGTGTATGGGTGGGTGGCTGTTACTTCACACTTCGTGAAATAAAGGTATCATTTGTATAGCTGCTGGAGTGCTTGTAATCCTTCTGAACTCGTTTTGACTTGCTGTAATGTTTTGCTAGCACTTGCCTTTTTGAGCAGCGCACCCAGTCTTTGCTTGTCTAGTAGGTATGGTAGTGAGGAATAGAAATCATATATGGGGTGAGAAATCAGCTTTTATTTATTCATACATACTGTATCAGATTACCAAATTGCCAAAATCAATTTCATTCTTTTTTTTTGTCAACTATCTTTCGAGATTGTAAGTGAAACAAGCAATAAATGGACATGTAATACATGCAATTCTGAAACCTGAACTGCGTATACTGTGCAGTACAAGGATTCTTTAGAAATAATCTTAGCCTTATCAGTCAAATTATAGGTGTGCATGGCAATCCTAGACTGAACAAATAATTGAATAGTAGTTATTGTAGCGGAGGCTGTCACAGAACACAAATGAACTCAGTTAAAGTCCATTCCAACTCCACCCTACAATATGTGCATACCTAGAAGGACCAGGCACATACTGTTATACTGAAAGAATCTCTATCTCTAATGTCATCTTTTGTGGGAGCCATGCTTACTTCAAATTGATGAGGTAACTCTACAGAAGTATAACTACCATTACTCCCATGTGAGGACCTTCAGAGCCTCCTTTAAGAGCCAGTCTGGATGGAAAGTTTGTGAAACTGTAGAAACTTGGAAAAGACTTGTTCTTGAACATGGTTCCTCAGCTTGCCTACTCCACCCAATAGAAGTACTTCAGTTGGACTGAGTCCTAACATTAGACATTCTGGATCAAGCAGCAAAGAACAGTTCATGATTTCACTTAATGTGTGCATGTCAGTCCAAAATGTTTTCAAACTGAGAAATGGGACTGGACCCAGTAAAGGTTGAAGGAGGGACTTTCTTCAGTTTTTGTAAATACCATGAAATATATTAAATTATGTCAAAGATGCAATAACAGACCTGCCTCTGTTTACCACTGAGAGTGAGTACACTGAGGTAATAGTTCAGATCATGTTTCTTTTTTTAAACTTCAGTTTATTTAATAAATCCAATAACAAATATACAGCCAAAGAAACATGGTTTTGTGATACATATTCAATACACAGATCACAATTAGATGGATGAATAGATAACATTACAAGTACAGGAATTTTCTTCAGTTGCTGAATCCAGAACTGTAAAAAAACATAAATTCATAACAGAACAACAACTGTGTGTTTGCTTTAAGATAACATGGGCCAGATTCACAAAACTTTGCTTGGGCGCAAACCCAATTTGCTTGGGGGAAACTGGGTTTTGCCCAGAGTTGATATTCACAAAGCCAACTTTTCCATGCAAACTAGTTCGCACCCGGCAAAGTTGGGAAGTGCAATGCAAATAAGGGGAGGGGACCAAATATCCCCACAAGTGGAATTCACAAAGTTTTACTCCAGCATGTACTGTACAGTGTGGCTCATTGACAGTGATTGACAGCTGAGCTACATACTGTATACAGTATGTGCTCATTAGAGCTCATACTGTATATAGTATATAGTCATTGGAGCTCAGTTGGTGGCCAGCCGTGATGGTGTGAGTAGGACTGTGCTAGTCTCTGGCTGGGGATCGGGTTGGGGGGAGTGGGGTGGAGGGACACTGCCTGGCAGGGTGGGGGAGTGGGGGGTCCACTAGACCACCAGGGTAAGATGTGACATCTTTCACAGGATGGGGTGCAGGGATGGTGGGGGGCAATACATTACCAGGGATGAGGTATTTTTCTACTATGGGATGGCAATCGGAGAACTTGGGGGGGACACTGGACAAGGAATGGGATCTTTCTATATACTACTGGGCCAGCGATTGGAACATTGGGGAAAAGCCACTAGACTACCAGGGTTATATTGTCTTAAAACAGTACCAGCGATCATAACATTGGGGGAGGTGGGAGAGCCACTAGACTACCAAGGTTATATTATTTTCATGTATGGGACAGCAATCGGAGACCAGGAAGGGGGAGGGAACCACTAGACTGCCAGGAATTTTTATGCTTTATTACAGACTGGCAATCAGAGACAGGGGAGGGGGTGGGTACCACTAGACTACCAGGGTTTACAGTTTACCTTATGGAATGGTGATCAGCGACAGGGGGGTGCGCTATACTCGGTGCAGTTCATGCAAATGGGCCCATAATGGGCATGCAAATGAACCACTACAGCCATGCATGCTCAGGGGGCTCATTTGCAAGGCTGCCTTTGTGAATACCAAGTTAGCGCACCAGTGCTATTACTTGCAGGGGTATTCCCATGGCCGGTGGTCAAGGCTGCACTAATAGGGTTAGAGGTAGTGGTACTGGTGTTACTACTGCCTCTACCTAGCCCTGTTCACAGTCAGATAGTGCCAAAAGCCATCCATCTGTGAATAGCATTTTTTAACACCTGGGCAATCACACAGGGCAATGCAAACTTCTGTGATGCACTTTGTAATTTTTAGTGAATCCTGCCCCATATCTCTTGTTCTTTACATATCTGAGTAACAACAGTGGGAGACAAGATCTGGGGAGGGGGCAGTGACCCTCCTCAGAGGTGGCCCCCAAAGGAATTGCCCATATTAGCCTATACAGGAGGGTGTAAGACAGTGTCAACCCCTATTCTTCCGGGGACTTCTTTTCCCTTACAACTCCTAGATCTGCATTGGTAATTGTGTCCCTTCTCCCTCACTTGTCTAGAAAGGCTTCTCTGCAGAGTCACAAATCAGCTGTGATTTTTCTTTTCATTTGCTGCAGGGTGGACTTTTTTCCTTTCCACTCCTGCACGTGCAAGAGGGTGTCTGACAGCAAATAGGAGGTTATACCATTAGTAGCAACCAAACACATGATATTAAATAAATCCCTTGACTGAACTGTGAATATATTTCTGACTGGGGTGAACAAAACTAATGAAATAGAATTAAATGGTGCGTCAAAAGAACCACAACCTATGCAGCTCCTTGTAGATGAGCTTCCAATATTATTAGATGCATGGGCTTTCCCAAAATACATGATGGTGGTCCCTATCATAACCACAACCCCTCCAGCATTGGTCTGTGTTCCCTCCCCAAAATTTGCTGTGATGGCTGGGGAAAGGAAATGAAAATACCCGACTATGATCCCCAGGGGTATTCCCACCAAGTGGGGAGGCCGTGACTCTCCAACCTTTTTTCAACAATGGGGTAAGATCTGATCTAGGATATCAAACCTCACTTGTACCACCCATTTGTCTTGGATCCCCACCAAAGAATGACCCCCAGAGTCCAGCAGTAACTTATATACCATGGAGATGGACAGATGTATTCCTCGTGTGCCAGTATTTAACTCTGCATTTTTAGTGCTGTAATTTTAATTTATAAAGCAGAAGTTCATGTTACTGTGAAAATGCTGTACCCTTTACCTATTTATATTATATTCTATCCCCCTACCCATCCCACTCCTGAATCTCCTTCAGTGTCACAACTTATCCTATGCATCACCTCTGGCAGTGTCACAACTAGCCCCCTTGAAACACCTCTCTCCCTCTTTCCCTCGTTCCCTTTTTCCCTCTCTCTCTCTCACTCTCTGTCTCACTCTCTTGTGTAAAACCCTATGCTCAGGCCAACTTTTAGTCCCCAATCAGAGGAGCTTTCTCCAGGGCTGACTTTTCATCACCTTGGCCATGCCACTTAAAGCGAACACAAGATCAAAGAGAGGGAGAAGTCAAGGGGCCTGGTTGATCAGTCCCCAAATGGGTGAACTGATGATGTATAGACACCATTTACCTGAAGGGACAAGTCTCTGTTTTTCTGCTTATCCTGAGGATCATGGGATCTTATTACTAGCACACATGCTGCATTTGCATCCACCCCTCACACATTACTTCTCTAGGTGCACAGCCACCTATGGCCACCCAGGTCATGATATTGCAGCAAAGCGAGTGCAACCCCTCCAACAGAGGAGGAGCAGAGCACCTTATGGATTGCTTGATCCTCCTACTCCTGCTCTCTCTACTTGTGGCTCTGGGCTCAAGATGCAAACCAGATAAAACTCTAGCAAAACAAAATAGAAGACCAACATAATAGATTATCCCAGGCTAAGCTATGCCCTTCAAAATGCCAAAGAAAGCCTAACTGAATAGAAAACTTTTGAAGTATGACTTTGAAGATGTACACAGTTGTAGCCAAGTGGTTGGCATCAAGAAATGAATCCAACAGGACAGGGGCAGCCACCATAAAAAGGTCAGGGACCATGGTATGTTGCATGCTAGATCATCTTAGGAACAGGAGAAGTGATTTTAAATTAAAGATGTTTAAATACAGCTGAAAATTCTGATGAATCCTTTGGGTAGCCATATTTGAAGGAGCTCTTTTTTAATTATTTCAAATTTTATTAGAATGCTTAAAGATGCAACATGAGGAAAAAGGACATATTATATTACACAAGAAAAAGGGACAATTTAAAATGGAATAAAAATGTATAGGTACTAGATCTTTATATACTGTGTCTGTCAAAACTGAAAGCTCCCACATTGGCTTTTGCTCTGTGTGTGGGAGGGCTGAACACTTCCACAAACATGACGGCTCCCAGTCTTTGTTAGTGAGGAGCCGCCATAACAAAAATCCTCACCTTCTCTTAATCTTTTTCTTTGTATCTATCTGGTTGATCCTACTGCTGTTTTAAATAAAAAAGCCATATCTGGTTGATTCTGCTGTTCACCAGTTTCAGGAGTACAAGAGGGAATGGCTCTGTGACTTACTTCTTACACTCACAGGTAAGCGTGATCGCGATTGTAAGTATAAGCAGATAACCATGGACCTGTTCCCTTTTATACTCATGAAGCTAGCAAGCAGCAGTATTAACCAGCTATGGCTTTTTTTCATTTTGTTAAATAATGGTAGGATCATCCAAATAGATACAAAACAAAAGATGAATACAATGTGAAGATTCTTGTCATGGAGACTCCTTGGTAACAGAGATACAGAGCCACCAATTCACTATTTTCACATTGTCTCCACAGTTAGACACTGAAGTCCAGTCAGAAAAAAAACTCACCAGTTATTATATAAAATAAAGTTATGGGGGAGTGTGTTACGAGAACTGAATGCACATGCTCAGTGTGGGATGCTTTGATAAACCCCTCAGGCTTCACATTTGGGGTTTATGTAGCATCCCACACCTCTGGTGTGCATTAAATTTTCATAACACACACTACCCCTTACTTATTCTATATATAATTACCAGCTTCTACTTTTTCCCTTAGGGAAAACCCGTTTGATATATGCCATAATAACTGGCTGGTTATTACGGCAAACACACAATAGGTTTTCCTCACAGTGCACATGCGCCAGCCACTCTCCCCACTTCCTCTCACTGAGAAACAAGATGCAACCGAAACTCAGCGGTAGGTAAAACAAACTTAAAAATCAAAACAAAACAAAAAACTAAAATGCGTAACATGTCCAGTTCTTCTCCACTATAATAGCACATCACTATTTTATCTTGCAACCCCTAGACAGTGTTGAATTCTGATCAGTCTTCAGCCACCTCAACAATGATCTCTCTCCTTTTTTTTTTATTTTATGCAATTGCTGTGGTGAAAAAGCAGACATCAGCAGTTATTTAAAATAAAACATTGGGTGGTGTGTAAAACTCAACTTTTACACACCCTTGGTGTTGGATACTACAATAAACCCCTCAAGCTTCGCTCTCAGAGTTTTTGTAGCATCCAACACCCCAGGTGTGTGTAAAGTTCTCATAATTCTCACCACCCAATGTATTATTCTATCTGTAACATGAAGCTCCCCGATCTCTTACCTTCTGCTGGCAAAAGACTAGGAACGGCATGGATCCAAAGTATTCCAGCTGCTTTCAACCAAAGACTCGTGCTAATTTCAAATCGCAAGTTACAAAAAGTACAGAATAGGCTCCTACAGCTGCAAGATAATGTCTCTCCTACTGTGAAAACAAAGAACTCCTGAGGAACATGGGAAGGGGTGGTCCAAACCAACTCTTCATAACTTCCCAGTCTCCATCTGCTAACAGAAGAAGTTTCCCCAGCTGTGCAGACCACAAGAGCCAACTAATAACCACAACTAGTGATGGATCCTCTCAGTTTCTGCAATGTTCTTTTTGTACTGCAGATCAAGAACTGAATGCAGTTTTCCAAGTGTGGCCTAACAAAGGCGTTGTACAGAGGAGGATCGCCTCCCTTGATCTACTCTCCCACCAGCTTTTATTATATCTCAACAAAGTGTTTACTCTCTTGAATATGGTAGCATATTGCCTGCCTGGCTTGTATTTACTGTCTGCATCATCCCTGAAATCCCTTTCCGTGTTCTGCTGTCCACTGTTGCACCCCACAAGGTATATGTGCAACCCAAAGTGATGATGGAGTTTAACTTTGTGCCAAATGTAAGGTTTTCTATGATTTTGATGTACTTTTCAGAGGTACATTAATTTTTTAAGTCTACCATCAGGAAGGGATATCTCCAATCCTGCTTCATTCTGGACCATTCAAATTCTAGAGAATGTGCCTCTATCAAATTGTCAAGGTCACTCAATAAATCATCATTCATGTTTCTTCGAGGTCAATCATTACTGATCACTGCCGATCATCAAATGTCACCATATTATCATCAAGGTAAAGCATTATCCAAGATCATCATCTAGATTATAATTTGATCATCAAAAACATAACTTCCAAATCATCACCTAATGATCATTGAATATCTGTGTACGTTTAAGTAAGCATGCTGAATTTTGATGATATGTAAATGAAGAAATATTTGATGATAATGCCAGTTCTATAATATGAATCAGTAAGTCACATGAAGAATGTTAAAAATGAGTTTTTAGCTATGACAAATATACAAATATGAATGTTTCAGATATCTGCAAAACAAGATTACTTGCAGAATGAATGATGTAAAATCTGTTTTTAGACCATTTCAAGAAGAGTAGATGCTATATTTGGTAGTGTGTAAACAGTTTCATAACTGGTTTACATATTTCAGAAGCACATTTCATGAACAAGAACAATGATAATTCTATTTTTAAAATAATTTTGAAGTAACAATTTTAGTATGGTGGCTGTAAAGAAAAGTGTTGAGCGTAAACCAAAAGCTTTTAGGAACTCACCATAACCCAAAAAGGAATCTATCTTTAGAGATATATAAACTAATTTGAGCCTTTATAACACCTGAGATAGTGATAAGTCTTAAGAACAAATATTATTTATTTATTTATTAGAGATTCAGAATTACAATCCTTTGAGTCAGAGACTCATTTTCAAAGGTTCCACATCAATTGACAAAACAAGGATAGTACATAAACAAACAGTCAATTACACAGGGGAAGGTGACATAGTGATAGCACAGCTGAACATACAGTGTATTAGGTAATTATACAGGTACTATAATACAGGAAATTGAGAACATATGTATATAACACTGACTATCCAGAACATATGTATATAACACTGACTATCCAGAAGGCAGGGTAGTTACACACACCCAAACACAAGTTATGTGTTTGGGTAGAAGAAAATGCATTGCAATTGATGGTTCCAATGTATATGAATTAATAGTTAATAAGATAAATTCCTATGGTAAAGATACATTGAATATTTTTTTTTTCTGAATTTATTGCAGTGATCTTGATAATGGCTAATCATGAATATGATGGTAATGTTAAATCATGATACACCACCATTTATCCAGTAACCATTTTCATAACTTCATGTTTTTTGATTTACAGCCATTTCATTGTGATATTCAGTCACTGCTAGTCATATTCACATTGATGGCCTTTGATGACTGAACTTAAAGGGGCACCGTCAAGCTTTATTTCATCATATTATTTCTCGTTAAAACCCCACATTTTATGATTGCTTACTTTGTCTAAAATTCATTGATGTTACTGGTTGTTTTATCTGCCTCATTGATTAGTAGAACTGAAATGCATCTAAATGCATAGTTATAACAAACCTTGTTTTGTTTCAGATCTTGGACTAATTCTTACTGCAAACTTTCTGAACATTACAGACACCCTTAAACAGGATAGCCACTCATGATGTAATAGTCTACTCCCACTACATAATGAGTGGCTAAACTCTGTTGAGGGTGTTCCTAAGTCCAAGAAAGATGCAATGGGAGCTGATCAAGAAATGTAAACATAGAGAATACTGCATGGGCAACTATGTAAACCAGTGTGTTCTGCCACAGAGGGGTTCTAATTTCCTCTGACCTCAAGAGCGAAGCTCGAGAGGTCCGTGGGAATCAGAACCCCAAGGTGGCAGAACATAGATGACAATGCCTGAGTAACAGTGGTTAATCATGATGTAATCACCTCAAGCAGTTGCCAGGACAACCAAATAAACCTTGAGAGCACAGCTCAAGAGGTTTACAGTTGACATGGCAACTGTGAGTGGTGATTACATCCGTGGTTGACCACTGTTACTCAGGCATTGTATTTTATAGTGTATGGAAAAACTAGCCACCTTCGGGAAAAAACAGTTTTTTTTTCGGTGTGCGTTTGTGCTCCTGCTCAGCTATGAATGTATCCTGGTTTGAATGTTGAGCAACTGGAGTGCTGAAATTAGTCATTGCGATTTATACTGCAGTGGGTCTATAACTGTCTGAATGGAATGTGTGTGTTTTGAATGAATGTCCAACTAGCAGATCACCTTTCCTTTCCAAGAACTTTGACAGGTGGTGACATTCTATCTTGTAATCCCATCATTATATATACAATATTGGATGGGAAAGTGTGCTTAATAAGAAATTAATGGTCACCTGAGGTGTGGGATGCTACATAAACCTCGAGGGCTTTTAAAGCATCCCACACTGAGGGCAACCATTAATTTCTAATTTAAGCACACTTCTCCATCTTTTATTACTTATAATTGCTAGTCAGCAATTTTTTCAACCCTCTATATCATTCATGCAGACACACACACACACACACACACACACACACACTCTCTCTCTCTCTCTCTGTATATATATATATATATATATATATATATGTGACAGTCTTTTTTTTTTACACAGGTGTCTTTTTTTTACTTTTAGTTTATCTTAGCTTGTGGTTTTGTGTAGAACAGTTAGAGTTTGATTGCAATCACAGCTTACCTGCAGTCAACCAAGTCAGAGCCACTTCCTGGTGTTGGTTGTTGTGCACTGTGGCTCCTGAACAGCAGGATCAACCAGATACATTTTTTTTTTGTTTTTAAATGTTAGCTGTATTATTAAAAAAAAAAAACACAACGAGGACTCTTACTGTGGCGGCTCCTCACTGCTTCTGGTGGCTGCTCGCTGCTTCGGATAAGGAGCCGCCATGTTTTCAGATGCGATTAGCCCACCCAGAAGGAGGTGACAGCCAATAAGGGAGAAGCTGTTTTGACTGACTGGGCATGTGCTTGCTGTTATAACCCGTGAGTTATAATGGCAAATTATAACTGGTTCAGCCCATTGAAAAAATTACTGACTAGTTATAATATGGTTGAGCAAGGTTTACAGCATACTGATGTCATACCAATGGGATTATCAGGTTATAAACTGATTGAAAACAGAGATTAACAGACACTGTCCATTCATTATACACTGGTTGCTCATTCTGTATTTTTTATAGTGTATAGTATTATGTGAAATGTGTACATTGGGCAGAATATTCAAATGAGTTGCGCATGGTGCAACAGGGATGTGCCATGCGCAACCCACCAATGTGCCCTGGTGCAATATTCAAAGGGGCTGGTTGCACTGCACAACCCCGATACTGGTGCACTAATGTGTATCTTGGCGCAAGTGAGAGTGTGCCCATGCATATGCGGCACATCCCGATATTCAGCCCCAGAATGTGCGTGCACATGCAGGCACATACCCACCTTGCGCCGCTCAGGGTGGTGCAAAGATGTGCCTGGTGAAACCAGGAACAAATCCTGGCCACCCACAGGTGAGCTGCCATATTGCAAGGTGCAACATGGCAGCCGCCAGATGTGGGTGGCCACCAAACCCCCCAGAACACGGTTCACATGCCCCCTGCCCAGGTGGCGTTGTACCCCCCCATCTGATCACGGGCATATGATGATTATCTTCCTGGTAGTCCAGTGGACCGATCCCCATCACCCAAACTCGGGCATATGTTAATAATCCCTTGTGTTCCAGTGGACCGAACCCCATTGCCTGAACTCGGGCATATGTTAATAATCCCTGGCGGTCCGGTGGACCGAACCCCATCACCCAAACACGGGCTTGAGTCAACACACACTGGTGGTCTAGTGGAACCCCCCCCAGTGCCCGATCATGAGTGGACTATCAAAGATCACCCTGGAGGTCCAGTGGTACCCCCTCCCCACCTGCCCACTGAGGCCCCTGCCACCCTGCACTCCCTCCAGTCAGTGGTGGCTCCCCTCCCACAAGCCGCCCGGCCACCCGCCGACTGACAGCGTACAGTAGGGCTGTATGCCTATTGGTCCTCTGCATAGGCCAATGGTTGTGCAGACCATACTGTACTACACAGTCCCAAATTGGGAATGAGTGTTCATTCACAATTGGGACTGTGTAGTACAATATGATCTGCATGCCATTGGCCCGCACAGTGGACCAATAGGCATACAACCCTACTGTACACTGTCGGTCGGCGGGTGGCCAGGCAGCTTGCGGGTGGAGCCGCTGCTTGCCACCGACTGGGGGTGTAGGTGGTGGGGCCTCAGTGGGTGGGTGGTGGGAGGGGGTACCACCGACCACCAGGGTGACCTTTGTTATTCCGCCCGCAATCGGGCACTGGGGGAGTTCCACTGGACCACCAGGTTGAGTTGACTCAAGCCCACATTCGGGTGATGGGGTTTGGTCCACTGGACCACCAGGGATTATTAACATATGCCTGTGTTTGGGTAATGAGGTTTAGTCCACTGGACCACCAGGGAGTATTAACATATGCCCATGATGGTGTGATGGGGAGTGGTCCACTGGACCACCAGGGTTTAATATTACACATGCCCGTGTTTGGATGAACGGGAGCAGAGCCCGTCGAGGGGCAGGAGGGCATCAGTCCCCAACGGCTGCAGCCTGGCAGGGCGCCAGGTGCAAGTCGCTGGGGATCAGCGCACCGCATGCAAATGGGGCCATAATGACATGCAAATGGCCCCATTTGCGTCTTGCATACATAATGGCCTCATTTGCATGCCCAGTGCTGAATATCATGGTTGATGCACCTAGCGCAACCACACTTGCGCTGGCGCATCCCCCTACACCCCTTCTGCCACTTGCACCGGTGCTGTGCCACTGTGCCGTGCACTGTCCGTGCACCCTCAGTGCCATATTCAATGGTGCTGAGCCATGGCGCAGCACTGTTGCATATCGCCTGGTCCCTGCCCTGGTGCAGCCCAGTTGCACTCCTACCTAGCGCAGTCTGAATATCCTGCCCATTGTGTTTTTTCTCTTTCACAACGAAACTGACTTGTGCAGTATCTAGAGGTTCTAGAATGATGGTCTACCACATAAAGGTACAATCACATTCCATGACCTTTGACCTGTGGTACAACTGCATTTTGAAAAGGACAGATTTCTATATAGAATAAGGCTTTACTGTACATTATAAACATATTTTGTGTGCTAACACCAGTATGGAAGTCAGTCTGTTTTTCACTTTTCAAAAGAGAAAAAGAATCAGAATGAAACAACCAGCTACATCAACAAAGAATGTGAACAATCATAAAATGTGTTTTTTAAACTAGGGAGCCTTTGAGGCCTAAGGGGGTTGACAGTGTCCCTTTAAGCTTTGAACATAATTTGTAACAATCATTTATAATACATTATGAATAAATCATCATCTTGTCAGCTGGGTATGCAGGGTGTAACAGGATGGATGGATAAAGCATTTAGACCCCTCCATATTGTATCGGTTAGTATGGCCCTGACCATGTTAGCACTATGTTAACTAGGAATAGCATGATTTGATGGGGGGGGGGATTTTTAAAGGCACCAGGCATGTGGCACTGACCTATTAGAATGATCACACAGAATATACCACTACACCCATGCAAATTACGTATCCTTTTGCATACATGGCACAGCAGTATATTCAATAGTTCTGACAGTGCTAAATAGGTTCCATTACAGCACTGTTTAATGCTTCCAAAACTCTACCCTTATCTCTGCGTACAGTGGTGAAACTTCCCCACCCCAGTCAAGTGTTGAGTAGTGGACTGACATCAGGAACTGTGAGTTCCTGGCAGTGTCACCACCCCCATGATCACCGATCAAAAGGAAAGAAATCCCCATTGTTTTTCAGTGTCCCCTCCCCCAATCACTCATCCAGCCATCCAGTATAAGGGAAACCTCCCCAGTGGTGTCCAGTGGTCTGCTATCTCCCTGATCTCCACCCTCCTGAATGCCTATCTGAATCCCCCTCCCATCCTGCCTAATCAGGACCCTCATCCACACATCCTCCTGGCCACCTCTCACCCAAGCCACGACCAGGTACAGAAGATGATGACCAGCACATCCCCTCTGCTCACCACTTCAGCCATCTACCATCTGAATGACAGGGGTGTGCACATGACTGTAGTAGCTGGGCGTATGCTCCCTTCTATTCATGTGGTGGACAGCCAAGATGATGAATGAAGGTCACCTTTTCCTTTTGATGGTAGTGACTTGGGTGAGTGGGGGCCAGGGAGTTGGGCATGGAGGTTCTTGAGTGGGCAGAATGGGGGGGAGTCAGACAGGCATTTGAGGGGGTGAGGATTGGGGAAGTGGGGGTTTACTGGATAGCAATGGGTTCTCTAATACTGGAAGGCTGGATTGTTGATCATTGGAATCACTGGTCATCTGTGGGGATATCTTTCCTTTGGATCAGTGATTGTGGGGACCACTGGATACAAAAGGAGGACTTTCCTTTGAATCAGAGAGCAGGGGGATTACAGGACACTAGTGGGGGAGGTTTGTTTGAATATGGCTGGATTGGCAATGAGGGAGTGCACATCTCCACAGAATGCCACCATGCAGTGATGCAGAGCAGTATTGTGCGGCATGCTAATATGCCCATAACAGTAATGCAGATAGCCTTTAGCACCTTGTTTGTCCTATGGGCTTATTAGCATGTCAGGACTGAATATGGCTTGCAACAGCACTGACTCTATCCTGTTTGGGATGCACTATTTCCATTTGGCTCCTGTGGGCCATATTCCAGTAGGTGGCTGTGCCAGCACAATGCAGAGTCTTTATGCAATGTGCTGACACAGCCCCATATTCAGACAAGTAGAGTGCTCTGGTCTAAGTGCCCTGTTTGACTATTTCCCCTGAGCTGGTCGTGCACCATCTCATGTACAGTGCTGGCAGTGTATATGGAGGCTTTAAAGAGCTTGTTAGAGGCACTGCACAGAATCACATTTTAATGTTCGGCAGTTTTCTTTTGATCAGTATTCAGAATCACGCTCCTAGGTAACTTACACAGATTTTTTTATACCTGTAGTGCCAATAGTGACTGTAACATAGACATAGGACGGCCAATAATATACATGAAAGTTTTTTTTATTGTCATTAAAATGGTAGTTTGCTCATTAAAACAGAATTTACTCAAGTGTTAATGTAGTTTTAAAAATAACCACAGAGTTTATACTTTTAGCATTAAGCTGAATCAGCAGCTGTGCTATGGTGCTAATTTTACATATCAGCAACAAGAAGTTAAAATATGAGTTTAAGTAAACATTTCCTAAATTTAAGAATTAAATCAAATGCTGTGGTGGACCATTACAATGAGGTTTCATTAAATCTGTGCAACAGAAACAGAAACATCAGTTGGCAGCTCAAGAAGGTCAGCTGGTCCATCCAATCTGCTCTTGTCCCTGCCTAACCTATGAGACCGAGTCCCCTAGTGGTTACTAGTCTTCTGCCTTTTCTTTTCTCCCCTTTCTCCATTGGCCATCACTAAACTCATGTGACTATCTCATCGATGCATGAATCCTATCACAAATTGTGCACAAACCACCTCCCTGCATAATCTATTCCACCTGTCCACCACAGGTTTTTTTTTAAAAGTACTTCCTGATGTATTTCTTAAATCTTCCCCCTACTGGCTTCTTCGCCTCACTGCTAGTGTTTCTGTTTGTTCTGAAAGTGAACAGTGCATTGCTGTCCACTATGTTTATCCTGTCTAGAAATGTGTTTCTACAGTGTTCCTGTCTCCCTCTGAGGTTCCAATGAGCGCAATGTACAATAAGGTCACTCAGCCTTTTCTCATAGGTCATACTCTGCTGCCCCTGAATTATCTTGCTGGTCCTCATCTGGAAAAACTCCACCTTATCCCTATCTTTCTTCCAGTAAGGATTCCAGAACTGCATGCAGTACTCTAAGTGGGGTCTCACCAGGGATCTGTACAGGGGTAGTATCACCTCCTTGCACCTACTGCTGATCCCCCTGCCTATGCATTCCAACACTCTACTGGTGTTTCCTACTGCCTTATTACACTGAGCAGATTGTCTTAGGTTATCAGATACAAACAGAATAATAGACAGGAGACTGCTTATTGTGAGCCTGTAATACCATTGAGAGGTTCTGGGAACATGTGAACCTTGAGAACAAATCTTGAAAGATTCCAAAATGTTCCCAAAACCTTGAGATGATATTTTAGCTGAGGAATCACAGTCCCCTATTTGTACTATATGGATCTGAGCTTATTTATTTAACTTAAGCCCATTCAGGTACTTTAAACATAGCCACAATGTGGCTTTCATCTGGTGGCCCCTGCCGCCTCCTGCTGCTGCCCACCCCTGGATCTACATATAAAGGCCTCAGCATTAACATTTATACTGTAGCACTAGCCTTCAAAATTCAGAGCAAATGGCCAGAAGGAGTAGCACTTTCTTATTTTAAAGAGCTGGTGACACGTACAGAAGAACTTTAACAAAACATAATATTTAGACACTGTCCAGCTTGTATTTCTCATTAGCGCTGTATTCTTCCTCCCCATTATTTAGCAGTGAGATCATTTGCACTTAATCAGGATCCTTTCTCCTGAAGAGTTTGCCTATTCCTGTTGTGTTCTCCATACCCGAAGTCATAGTGCACTGCTTGTGACCTCACAGTTGCTCCCATGGCGACAGATTGTGATGCCACAACAGATAATTATGACTTGAAGTAAAAAATAAGCTATAGAGGCAGATGAATACAAATGAATTCTAATTTCTTTAGTAATACATTATGGGAATGAGAAACATATAAAATATAAATGAAATGCAAGCAGAATTGTACCTAAGTATTATGTTTTTTAAAGTTTTCTATTAGGCGTCAGTAGCTCTTTAAAAAACAATATGTCTTCAAATAGTGGGCCCCATATATTTAGTGTTAATGAATGTTTCTATCAAATTAGTTCAATGATTTAATTTGTGTTTCCAGAAATAGCTCTAACATTATTAAGAACATCAGTAAACCTTTGCTGAGCAAGGGTAACTTTCAGTGTAAAATTTATAGCGCTGTGTGAAATTCATAGCAGTTGAGTGGAAGGGCCGGAAGTGGCTGTACTGACTGGTGGCTCCTGCCATCTCTGCTGCTGTCATCCTTCTCCATCCTCCATATCAAGCCCCACGGAGGAGTTTACTAATAGCCATGGTGCAGGTCAGCTGACTGGCAGCTCCTGCCACCTCTGTTGCTCCAGTCACCTTCCACTCCCAACAGGGAGATTTTCTCCTCAGCTTAAGAGACATCCTGCTTTTACTGTATGTAATGGTTACAGTAAAAGCTGACTCACACTCAGCTGTGAAGAGTACGTATGGTGTGTGCTGAGTGTTTCATCTCATAATACTATCATTGGAGGTTCATGGATGGTATTACGAGATCTTGTAATACCATCGATGGATTCCAATGATGGTATAAGGAAGATTTTTAGCATAATAACTCCTAGGTCCTACTCTTCATTTGTCTGCTTCACTCCACTCCCCATCCTGTATTGTGTGCTTGGGTTCTTTGCTCCTATGTTCATGGCTTTGCACTTCTGATTGAGCCTCAACCACCATACCCTTTATCACCTCGCCAACTTCTCCAAATCCTTCTCCATTACCCATACTTCTTGTTCCCATTCCACCCTCCTGCAGATTTTTGTGTTATGCATGAAGAAGCAGATCTTGCTCTGGATATCTTCACCTACTTTATGTCACCAATGAAGACGTTGAAAAGCACTGACCTCTCTAACAACCACTCCACCTCTGGAAATTCCCCACTGCAAACCACTCTCCGTGTTGTACCACCCAGCCAATTTCCAAGCCAGGTAGCTAGTTTTTCCTTTACATGCATGTCAGCCAGTTTTGTGACTAGCCTTCTATGTTAAATGTCATAGATGCATTTCTAAACTGATGAACAGCAAGCACAGAAATTAAACTTTAACTCAACATCTTCTGTTTTGTTTGCCTATGAGTGTAGAACATTGTACAGGAATAGTTCACAGAGTGCAAAGGATATGGGTAATAAGAAGTAAAAAGACAATATGGCATTTAATTGTTTATGCAGCAGCAACAACAGCATGCAATAAAACTTAATGAGTGAGCTCTGTGTGGTAATGGTAATATCTCTCCCTTCACCCTCCCCTTCATTGTTATAGTGGGCCACACTTGTCCTGCAAAGGAGTTTACAGTGTGTCTTGACTTGCTAATTATGCCAAACTTTGAAACTTTTCCCTACTTAGTTTCCCCTAGGGTGTGGTCCCCCACAGTGGGTGAACCTAACAGGGGGCATAGTGAAGGCAACAAACCTCTGTGTTAAGCAAGTGAATAAAGTCTGGCCCAGTGGTGTGGAGGGCTGGATCACAAAGACTCATCTACTGCCATGATGGTGGTCTGGTGTTTGGAGTGATCTTGGGGCATTGGTGGTTGACCAGGGACAGGAGGATTAACCGTCCGGAGGAAAATTCTTCTTCTCTGGGGGGGGAGCAGAGGCCCCTTATTTCACCTGACCACTAGTGGTGGCTAGGGGTACAAGCAGCTTGGACCGCAATGTGGTTAACGGAGGACTGGGACTATTGACATCCTTTGCACAGAAGCATGCATAGGCATGTATGGATGACATTGCACGTCCACTCCTCTGATGGGAGGACAATGGCAGAAAAATGGATGGCAGCAGGGCAGGATAATACCTACCACTCACAGGCTCCACACCCAGGCTCCAGAGTCCTCTTCTGGACACTGGATCCATTCTTTCAGCAGGTAGGAGCTTCCAACTCCCACCAGATATATTTGGAAACACTGAAATTCAGTACGCCAAACGCTACAAGACCGAGTTCAGGAGACTGACTATGGGAATACTGCAAGGTACTTAAATGTATTGCAGGGGGGCTCTGTCCCCCACACCCAACCCGCATGGGGGGCTCTGCCCCACGCACCCCCCCCAATAACTTAAATAACCAACTCTGCAGGGGAGCAGACCTCGGAGTAAAAAAAAAAAGTTATGGTGGGTGGTGGAACAATGTTTTGCAAAAATAGTGAAGGCCAGGAACAGAACCTGGGTCTACCAGATCATGCTGGCCAGCCTGCTACTGGTTCACACCTCCACACCACAGGAGCAGCTCAGTTAGCTTCTGCATTTTTCTACTATTCCATGTGTGGCTAGGGGTAGGGTAGCAGTTCATCACATCTGCTATCATACACCTGTCGATATTGCTTCTTTCTGTCGAGCTTCTGAATCTGTTGGGTGACTGAACTCAGTCCCATCAGTTTCGGGATTGTGAGTTTCAGTCACTTAAATAGATACCCTCCCACCATGAGGGGGCAAGCCATGGGGAAAAACTGGGATTGAGGCAAAGTCCCTAGGATGTTGGGTGACATGGCTGGGGAGGTCGCAGGAAGGAGCAGCCCACCCCGGCAGGGAGAAAAAAGAATTAGAAAAAAGGTGAGTAAAAGTAGGAAGTAAAAGAGACGACTTTAGTTTTCAAAGGAGGTGGCTAAAAAGATAAAGGCTAAAATGGTGACATTCAGAAGATATAAGGAGACACAGAGGGAGGGGGATAGAGAGGTGTATCAGAGGAAACAAAGGGAAACAGGGAAAGCGTTAAGGAGTGTGAAGGCACAGACTGAAGCGAGAATAGCCCAGGAGGTTTGAGGACTATACATTTTTTAGGTTATGTAAGTGAAAAGAGGAAATCCAGGGGAGGTATTGAGTTGGGGGGTAGTGCAGAGGGGGTCCAGGAAAAGGCAGACATCCTGAACAAATACTTTTGTTCAGTATTCACAGTGGAAGGAGAAGGGGAAGGACAACCAAAAAGTAACAGGATCTCTGAAGGGAGGGAGGGAGGTGGACTCAAGTCATTTTACAGAGGAGAGAGTCCTAAAGGGACTCAATAATTTGGCAGTAGGGAAAGCAATGGAGCTAGAGGGGTACATCCTAGGATATTGAGGGAGCTCAGGGAGGTACTGGCTGCACCTCCGACAGTCCTATATAACAGCTCACTGGAAACAGGAGTGGTTCCAGAGGACTGGAGGAGGGCAGATGTAGTACCATTTCACAAAAGTGGTAGCAGGGAGGATGCTGGTAATTATAGACCAGTCAGCCTTACATCAGTGGTGGGAAAGTTAATGGAATCATTGCTGAAGGAGAGAATAGTGGAGTATCTTGAATATAATGAGTTACAGGACCAAGACAACATGGATTCACAGGTGGGAAGTCATGTGAAACAAATCTGATAGATTTATTTGATTGGGTGACCAAGTAATTAGACCAAGGTGGAGCAGTGGATGTAGCCTACCTAGATTTCAGTAAGGTATTCAACACTGTTCCACACAGAAAGCTATAAAGCCAGCTGAGTAGCTTAGGAGTGGACCAAAAGGTGGTAAACTGGGTAAGAAATCAGTTAGGGATAGGCAACAAAGGGTGGTGGTAAATGGAGTTCACTCTGAGGAGGGGAGGGTTACCAATGGGGTGCCTCAGGGATCAGTGCTGGGTCTGGTCATTTTTAATGTCTTTATAGGTGACATTGCAGATGAGCTAGAGGTGAAGGTCTGCCTCCCTCTTTATGGATGTCACCAAAATATGCAATAGGGTGGACAGTCCGGGGGCAGAGTGAAAAAAAAACAGCAGCGACCTGAGAAAACTCATGGAGTGGTAAAGGGTACTGCAGCTGGGTTTCAATGTGAAAAAGTGCAAAATAATGCCCTTGGGGCACAAAACCCCAGAGGCAGAGTACAAAAATGGGGGGTGTGTTATTGACAACCACCAAGCATGACAGAGACCTGGGAATAATAATCTCTGATGATCTAAAGGTGGCCAGGCAGTGTGACAAGGCAGTTGGGAGGGCTAGTGGGATGCTGGAGTGCACAGGGAGATGCATCACCAACAGGAGGGACTGGTGATGCCTCTGTATAGATCACTGGTAAGACCTCATCTAGAATACTGTGTACATTTCTGGAGGCCACATCTCCAGAAGGATATAGACAGAGTGAAGGTAGTCCATAGGAGGGCAACTAAAATGGTGCTGGGTCTACATCAAAAGCCCTACGGGGAGAGACTAAAGGAACTCAATATGTACACCCTGGATGAGAAGAGTGAGAGAGGGGCTATGATTGAGACCTTTAAATACCTCAGGGGATAAATAAGGTACAGGAGGAATGTATTTTTCTGAAAAAAGGTGTACAAGAAGAAAGGGTCATACTATGAAGCTGGGGGTAGATTCAGGAGAGATGTAAGTAAGTACTTTTTCACAGAAAGAGTGGTAGATTCCAGGAAGAGCCTACCAACTGAGATTGTAGGGGAGAAAACAGGGGTGAGGTTCAAGAATGCATGAGATAGCCAGAAGAGAATATTAGTGAAAAGGAATAGGGGATGGAGAATGAGATGGAGATAAGGTAGGGTCTATGGTGATTCTGTAGGTAGGAAAAAATGGGCAGACTGGGTGGGCCAAGCAGTCCTTATCTGCCAAGAAATGTTATGTTTCTATGTTTTCAGGAGCTAAATTTGCAATGTGGGTGTTGAGAAATGGGGAAGGAACTAAATTCTTCAATAATTTATAATTCCTTTTTCAAAAGAACACATATGGTATAGTAAATGACAAGGATACAGATGAGACCTCCCATACTTTATAAAGCAGTGATCCCCCCTTCCCCCACTGGGTCAGTCAACAGCATTTCATTTCAGCCCACCATAATGCACTTGTTCAGTGCTGCAGCACAGTGGGGCTAGACTTGCTACTCCCCCTCCTCCACCATGCACCAGTGATTTTGTCCTGCGAGTTGGCACAGGCTGCAGTTGCTTTAAAAACTACAATCCTCCCAAGTCTGGATGTACTTTCTGAACATAAAGTAGGTACCACATCAATTAATTGCTGCCTCATCTACAGGTTTCTCCTGTGCACATTCTCTGCTTATTCTAGTGAGATCATCCTCAAAATGGTTGGCAGCTGGCATAAAACACTTCCAGAGGCAGGAGTAAAGGTATGACAGGGGCTAAAAATCCTGACTTTCAAGTGCAAATCATGATGACAGCTCCAGCAGTGCAGTTGCTGGAGATCCACTTGCAATATCAGTTACTCAGGTTCGTGTCCCAATCCTGGCAGTAGGAAGGTTGAGTGACTGGGAGGATGCTCACCTTCTCTGGATAGGGAATTTTATTTCATTTATTTTAAAACTGGTAACTAGGAGAGGCCCACTGAACCAAAGCTCATTTCCAGGTGAGACACGAGAGTAAGTTAAGCAGGAGATACAGTAAGATATTACACAGTCACATTTCTTGGTACAAAATAATGTGCACTCGCAGTACAATCAGGACGCCAATACAAGTGCACAATACAGCAGTATGTGCACAACACAGCAGCATGGCACAGTGAACTAAAATAATGCAACAAAAGAGAGACCTAGGAGGCATGTAGATGGCAGTGCAGAGGCAGAGAGTAATAGAATCCAGATACAGGCTGGGGGAGGACCCAGATGGAGGCCTGACACATGGACAGTAGGGGCTTCAAGCAGGTAAAGCATCAGGTAGATAGGTGACAGGTTCAGGTGTGGGATGGAAGAGTTTCAACTGGTGTCTGAGGAAGCCATGAGAGGCAGAGAGGTGGACGGAGGAGAGGAGCAGGTTCCAGAGAGTGGGGAGACAATAGGAAAAAGCTGACTGCCTAGCAGATGAGTAAGGGTGTGGAGTGGAGAAGATTCCATGATCCTGGAATGGAGGGAGCATGAGGCATGGGGATTGGAGAGAGGAGTTTGGAAAGGTAGGAGGAAAAGGACCAAAACCAGTATTTGGATATGAAGGAGGCACAGTGGGACTAGTGATGTGAGGTTAAGGGGAGGATGGATAGCGAGGAGTAAAGGGAGCAGTGTTGAGTATGGGGGGAGGTAGGTTGTAGTAAAGCAGCAAAAAGCATTACAGAGGTGTCCAGTTTGGCAAGGGAAGTGGAAGGGGTTGCCATAGTCAGCATTTAAGTAGTCGAAGATCGGGAGCACCTTTTTGGTAGCAAACTCCCAAATGACCTGCAGAGATAAGCAATCTTTGTTGAGGTATAAGGCACCAAGCTTAAAGCAGAGCTTGGTTTGGATGGCATCAGTGTGGGCTAAGAAGTCCAGCTTCTGTCAAGCTACACACCAAGGTAGTTAAAGGACTGAATCACTTCGGGGGGGTGCCATCCAAGGTGGAGAAAACAGGGAGAGTGGTGAGTCTGGCCAGTTTCTGGCTGGTACCAAAAGTTATAGACACCGTTATTTTAGTGTTGACCCAGAGCTGGTTGGAGTGGAACCAGCACAGGACATTGTAGAAGTCTTGCTGGAGCAGTCTTCCACAGCTGCGGTAGATGAACTGGAGGTGAAGATAACTGTGTCATCTGCATACATGTGATTATGTGAGTTGGCACAGGTAGTTCAGATGTCATTAAGGAAAATGGAGAAGAGGACGTGATCAAGGATGGAGCCCTGTGGAAACACAATCTGGATAGGTAGTGGAAGTGACAGGATGCATCCAACCTAAACCAACTGTTGATGGCCCATGAGGCAGGAATGGAACCAATCAACAGTGGGGGATGGTTAAAGCAATGACCTCTGCTGCTTTACCACTTCCTAAATTGCCATGGATGGCAATGAAGTCAAGAGTACTTAAGCAGGGTAGGTGGGTGGGTGGGTTGGATGTGTGACAGTGTATCGTTTGTTGTCTACATATGGCAGCTTTCCAGGTGGGAGGTATTTGCTTGTGAAATCGCTCGAAAAAAGTAGTCTCCAGATGGGAAAATGATGCCTTGCTCCTCCTTTTAACCATCATAGCTTTTCCCCTGGTTCCTGGCTCCACTAATCAGTCACTTGCTCCACTTGTCTCAATGTAATAAATATTCAGAACAGCTGATTACACTAATGAAAACTTGGGTCAATCATATTTAAATGATCTTTTTTCATACTACAACACGCAGGAAGGGACAGTGCCATACCTCCAACTGTCACATAGTTCCGAGGTACATCACTCATTTTACCTCATAGAATTCATCTGCCCAAATGAAGATGGCAATATTCCACATTGCCCACTGACATTTTAAATCAGTAACTTTTAATAATTTGTGATGCTCAGTTATCATTAAACAATATAAACATCACTGCACTGATAATTACAATATTCTGAGCTTGCAATGTCATGTTTTGATGATATGTCACACATTTTTCTCATTTGTCACATGTCTTGTCACACATCAGAGTGATGAAAGGTTGAGAGGCATGAGTAGTGCATGCCAGTTACAGTACATTAAATAAAATGACCTAATTGCTGAACAGTACCTCCCCTTTAACCCTAAATCCAACTTGGCACTCTTGGCAATGGTTAATGTAAAACTGTTAGAAAAAGAAAAGGATACAAAAGAAACTGAAAAAATAAACAACACATATTGAGAGCCCAATCCACAACACAGGCTGGGATATACGTGATTTATGTTTATCCTAGCGACAGAGTGCAGCACCCCAATGCCTGCCCACAGCCCCTGCCCACTGCCTTCTGTTACTGTGGCGCTAGGGGCCAGGGCCGAGATGACACTAAGCCGTGCAGTACACCAGGCATTCATTTGCATGCTTGGGTCAGTACTGCAGTTGCTTTCTCAATCCAGACAGAGTGGGGAACCATGGGATATAGCAGTTCTCCAAGGACTGGCAAGTTCCCATTGGGAAAATTTTTTACTGTTCCAGAAAACATGACATTTGCATGAATGCCCCCCAGCCCTCCTTACCTGCATAGAGGGCTAGGGCAGAGGAATAGAAGAAGAATTGATCAGGTCCCAAGAGATATCCTGCAGCTGGGCAGGGGGTGTGTGCATAAGCACTGCGGCAGACTCTCAGGATGTGTAGCTGCACCTGCTCTGCTGGCTCTATGCACCATGGAGATTCTGTTGCAGATTGGGTGCTAGCATACTCCTGTCCCTGTGGCCACCCTGACCCTGTCACACATATAAAAGCACTGATGGCACAGGACTGAGTGTGGTGCAGATGGGCGGAGGTTATAGTCTGTGCAGAGTGGGACCTCTGAGCACCACAGGCCCACACACGCACCTACCGCAGGTGTGCATTCCGTTGAGTACTGGGCCATAATGGCTTCTCTTCTGATGCTTTCCCAGGTAAAACTGCAAAAGTAAGAGACATTAGAAGTTACTGGAGAGGTGAGCAAAATGTCTGCAATACAGTTGACAGCATAAGATGCGGCATAGGAAGTTACCAACTACACAGTTCCTAATTATATAATGTGCTGCATTATTAAAACTGAATAAAAGTTTATCCTAAAATGTTTTTAAAACCATCTTGCATTTTTATGTGTCAATATATAAAAATTGTATTGATTCAATCTTTTAATATAAAAATGCATATAGATATGGGATTGATGCTTTTTGACTGTGTTGCAACAAAAAATGTATTGACAGTAAATTCAAAAGTGGCTTGAAATGGTATTGATGTATAGAGCTGTATCAGTGCACAAAAACTGTTTCAATAGGATTCATATTGACTTAATTTCAAGTTTACTTACTTTTCTTAATTACTTTCTTAGCTCTTAATGGTTCCAACATTAGAACTGTTAGGTCTAGAAACTGAGTTTCATTTTTAAATAGAAGTTTGACATCAGATTTATCAAGATATTATGATACATCATTTCAGTACACTTTTAATAAATAATAATAATAATATAAATAATAATAATAAAACTTTATTTATTAAGTGCCTTTCAAGTACCAAGGCACTGTACAAATGAATGTTAAAAGCAAAAATACACATATAAAATCAATATTCTCAGCAACATCAGTTCATAAATGCCTTACTCCACAAAAGTGTCTTAAAATCCCGCTTAAAGGATTCCACGGTCGTGCATTCCCTATGCTGGCGAGACAGAGAATTCCAGAGGGTTGGGGCCACAAACACAAAAGCCCTGGCCCCAGAAGACTTCAATGTAACCCTCAGAACCTCTAGCAATCCCTCGTCGGCTGAACGGAGCTGTCATACAGGGTGGTAAGGAATCAGAAACTCTTTCAAGTATCAATAGTCTGAAATGTAAGTTAATTTATAATTTTTTTAAATAGTTTTACAACACTTGTTATGTATGTATGCTAGTAGTACTAGTAATAGTTGTTTTTATTTGTAATTATTGGTGCCCTTCCCTAGAAGCGTAGGGTGCCATTACAATAGAAGCAAGAAGGGTAGGAAATACCAGTTAAGACAATGCACAACAATTAAATAACACCTACATCAGTAATTAAATAATTATCCTAGATAATTTTCGCTAGCTTTACAGTAACAGTCCTTCAATAAAAAAATAAATAAATAAACTAAAAATATATAAAAATAGAAGACAGGGGTGTCTAGATATTATAGGGGAAATTAATCCCCAAAAGTCTACATAAACAGATATGTGTTTAGGCCGTTTTTAAAGGCCTTGACCAAAAAGGGGACCTCCCTCAGGGCTCCTGGGAAGGAATTCCATAAGGCAAGGCTGCCACCTCAAAGGCCTGGTCACCCAAGGTTTTTAACCTTGCCCTTGGCATCACAAGGAGAAACATAGAAACATAGAATTTGATGGCAGATAGGGACCGCTTGGCCCACCCAGTCTGCCCATTTCCCTACCTACTGGATAAGCTGCAGATCCTAGTTAACCAGCAGCCTACTTCTTCCTACCCCCACCCCCCAGAATTGCCTTATGACTATCCCATGCATGCTTGAATTCCACCACTGATTTTGACTCCACAACCTCCTCTGGAAGGCCGTTCCATGCATCCACAACCTCTCTGTGAAAAATACCCTTAAATTACCTCTGAGCCGCCCCATTCTTCAAATTGTGCCCTCTTGTTCTTGCACACCTCTTTTTTGAAAGATGCTACCTCTTGGACTTTGTTGATTCCTGAGGTACTTGAAAGTTTTTTTATCATGTCCCCTCCTCCTTTCTCGAGGCTATACATATTAAGCTCCTTAAGTCTATAAGCCTCCGTGCAGACCCTGCACCATTTTGCTGCCCTCTCTGGACAGCTTCCATCCTGTCTATGTCTTTGCGGAGATTGGGTCTCCAGAACTGCACACAGTACTCCAGATGGGGTCTCACCAGCTGTCTGTACAGAGGGATAATAACTTCCTGTTTTCTACTGGTGATGCCTCTCCTATGCATCCCAGTATCCCCAGCCCTCCTTGCTGCCCCTCTCACATTGCTTGCCCATCTTTAGGTCATCTGATATGACTACCCCAGGTCCCTTTCCATTTTTGTTGTTGTTAGTATCTCACCCCCATTGTGTACTCTTCCCTGGGTTTTTGTTTCCCAGGTGCATTACCTTGCACTTAGCATTGAATCTAAGCTGCCATACATTTGACCATTCCTCTAACCTTGCCAAGTCCCTTCATCATCCTTTCCACCCCACCCTGTGCATCAACTCTGTTGCAGATCTTAGTGTCATCTGCAAAGAGACATACTTTTCCTTCCAGTCCTTCTGCAATGTCGCTTATAAAGACATTGAAGAGGACCGGTCCTAATACTGAACCCTGCGGTACCCCACTAGTAACCCTCCTTTCTTCTGAGTGGACTCCATTTACTATTACCTCTGTGTCCTATTCTCCAGCCAATTCTTTACCCAGGCTGTCATCTTGGGACCCACTCCCAGGCTGGCTAACTTGTATATTAATCTTTTGTGTGGGACTGTGTCAAATGCCTTGCTAAAGTCTAGGTAGGCCATGCCCACAGCCCCTCCCTGATCTACTACTTTGGTCACCCAGTCTAGGAAATCTATCAGATTCTTCTGGCATGACCTTCCCGCTGTGAATCCATGCTGCCTAGGGTCCTGTGCCCCTCTGGCCTCTAGATACTCGACAATTCTTTCCTTTAGAAGTGATTCCATCATTTTCCCTATCACTGAGGTTAAACTAACAGGTCTGTAGTTTCCTGCTTCTGCCTTGCTCCCACTTTTGTGAAGGGAATCACATCTGCCCTCCTCCAGTCCTCGGGTACCACCCATCCTCCCATGATTTGTTAAAAGGGTAGTCAGTGGTGTCACTAGTTCTACCCTTAGTTCTTTAGAATTCTGGGATAGGTCCCATCAGGCCCCATTGTTTTGTCCACCTTCAGTTTTATGAGTTCTTTCAGAACCCTTTCTTCTGTAAATGGGCGGTATCAACTTCTGTATCCAGAGTGTTACTACTGTTTGTTTTATGTACCTCCCCTCTTCCTTTGTAAATACTGAGCAAAATATTTGTTTAGTATCTCTGCCTTTCACAGTCTCCCTCTGCCCACCCTCCCTCCCTTTATTAAGCCTCACTATCCTCTCTTGGTCTTCCTTCGCTCCCGATGTACCTGTAAAGGTTTTATCCCCTTCTAACCAAGTTGGCTATCTTTTCCTCGGTTTGGGCCTTTGCTGTTCTGACTGCCTTCCCAGCCTCCTTGCTTTAACTGATACAGTTCTCTGTCCTGCTCCTTCAGTATTCCTTGTACTTCCTGAATGCTTTCTTTTTCTCTTGAACCTTCACTGCCACTTCCTTTGAGAACCATAGTGGTTTCTTACATAATCTTGTTTTCTTTATTTGCTTCACACAAAGACTCGTTACCTCTGTGATGGCAGATTTATTATTCCCCATTGTTCTTCCAACCCTCTTTCCTGCCCATTTGCTAGTGCATTCCTTAGGCACTCACCCATTTTGCAAAGTCAGCCCTCCTAAAGTCCAGTACTTTTGTCTTTGTATGGCTTGACTCTATTGCTGTGCTTTATTGTGAACCATACTGTTCGATGGTCGCTAGTTCCCAGATGGCTACCCACTTCTACATCTGTGATCCCTCTCCATCTCCATTTGAGAGTATCAAGTCTATTATTGCTCCCTCTCGGTGGGCTCCTGTACTAGTTGTCTAAGGCATGCCACCTGTAGGGCATCTAGAATAACTGCACTCTTTGAAGTGGCAGCTGCAACTGCACTCCAGTTAACATCTGGCATATTCAGATCACCCATCAGCAATATCTCCCTTTTCTGCCATTCTAAGTATTCTTTCCTATCATTTCCTTGTCCATTTCTTCCCCTGAGAAGAGGTCTGTATACAACCCTGTGCGGTTGTGGTGCCATTGCCTGTCTCAAATTTACCCACAGTGTTTCTTCTCCTCCCTGTTTACCTTTTGTTCTGTTGCTTTATTCTTCCTTATGTAAAGAACTACCTCCTCCTCTTTACCCTCCTGTCCCTCCTGTAGATAGTGTATCCTGGTATGTTTACGTCCCAGTCATGGTTTTGTGTACCATGTTTCTGTGACTCCACGATATCCAGATGTTCCTCCTCCATCAAGGCCACTAATTCAGGAAGCTTGTTACCTAGACTACGGGCATTGGTACTCATTGCTCTCCATTTTTGATGGCTTTACCTTCTGTTGCAG
Organism: Neoceratodus forsteri; assembly: GCA_016271365.2. Classification (NCBI taxonomy): domain Eukaryota; kingdom Metazoa; phylum Chordata; order Ceratodontiformes; family Ceratodontidae; genus Neoceratodus; species Neoceratodus forsteri. The sequence continues at coordinate 1,238,783,113 of CM028130.1, forward strand.
CATCCCCACTGACCGTTCTACCTTGGTCTTTTTCTCATTTAGTACCCTGTTTTGTAGGAGAGGCTGGGATTTTTCTGCTGTTATCAGTGCCTCCCCCTTGACTAGTTTAAAAGCTTGCCAATGAAGCATTTAAACCGATTGCTCAAAAGACTTGTTCCCTTCCTGGACAGATGCAGACCATCCTGCCAGTATAGGCTGGTGTCCCTCCAGGTGGAACCCCAGTCCCCAATGAAGCCAAACCCCTGTGCTCCGCACCATTTTTTCAACCATTCATTAAACTGCATGGTGCCAATTACCCTCGCCTCACCCATGCCTTTGACAGGCAGCACCTCTGAGAAGTCTTTCTTTGGTGGAGTGAAGGGTATGCAAAGACATGTAAGGATGCAGGAGGTCTGCCATATAGACTGGGTCCAACACACATTTTATAACATTCATGGCTGTAAAATAGTAGTGACTATTCCACTTGAGGAAAGACCCTTTTCTAGTTAGTTATAGGGACTGTCTGACACAAAAGCTAAAAGACTGAACATTCTACTACTGCTGTTTTATATAATCCTAGCCCTTTTTCTATATTTTTAAACATTTTGGATACATTTGCTAGCAAACAGAAGGTACATTTATTTCATATTTTTCCTGTGTGTAAAACAAAGTAAGAAAAAGGATTGTTAGAATCAAAATGTTTATCCTCATTTAAAAGAATGTGTCTCAGTTTACAAATCAAGGAACTGGCCCATTGAGATTCCCCCACCAACTCAATGGGACTTGCCTGTCTCCCCTGTTACTTGATGGCACTCATACAGTTTGAGTCTCAAAGTAGATAGAAATAATGTTGGCTGACCACATGCTCTGGAAGTCTATTACAAGTATCAACCACTCCTTCTGAAAAGTAATTCCTCTTGATATTTCCTTGGAACTGAATAAAATAAAACAATAAACTTCTTTACTATTTCTTAACAGCCATAGAAAACCACTGGCAAATTTAAGAGTGTAAGATTTATCAGCTAGATCTTGAAACATTTCAGAAGATAAGCACACAATAACACACAACAGGATGTGTATTTGTTGGTAGATACAGGCACTCCTCATGAGACTGAAGGCTGATTTAATGATGAAAATGAGTTCCTTCCCTATTGGAACACAATATACCGGAGTGTGTTAGTGCATTTATAGAATGGCTCGGTATTAAACATCTTGGCTAACGCTGGCTTAGGGTTGGTGTTTGTGACACTGATGAACTGGGATCAGGAACGAGCCAGGGACATTGAAGGGCTGGCCTGAGGAAGAGGCTTGAGCATCGCAGCAGACACTCTCCTTCTCCAGGAGGGTGGGTTCCAGACCCTGTTGCACTACTGCCACCTGGCTGACCATGGGTGGTGGTGCAGTTGGAACTATATGCAATGTTTGGAAGGGGACAAAGAGGCTCCGATAGGCACAATCAAGTGGTAGCATGCATACACATCACTCAACCCTTGCCATCAGTGCTCCTGGTGATGGGGAAAATAAAGAAATTCCTAGCAGGCACACAAGCTGAAGCTGGGCACTTTCAGACTTCAATGTGCCAACTGTCCTCTACCCCCAGGAATTGAGACTTTTCAGGAGAAAGTCTGTGCCGCCTCCCCAGTAACTCCACCCAAGGAGGAAGTCAATGGTAAGAGGAGGGGAGGTAAGTGGCAGGTAAGGCATTGGGAGGGGGGGTCCTCATGAATGGCAACTCCAAGAGGGGTGGGGAGGCCCCCCAACTAGGAGAAAGAAGCTGCTGGTAGGGGACTACATGCTGAGGGGCACAAAGCTGGGGGCTGGGACAGAGAAGGGACAGGGAGTTGAGATGCCTGAAAGGAGACCAGGGAGGCATGAAGAGTGGATCCTATGGATCACTAAGGCAGCAGGAGCTGGAGAGGAACAGAGCATCATTGTCCTTCTTGGGGCAAATGAACTAGCTAGAGACAGGGTAAGAGTAGTACAGGGAAACTTCAAGGAGCTGAAGAGGGGCCTCAACCAGATAGCATGCACAGTGGCATTTTCTGAGGTGTTACCTGTGAAGACCAGGGTGTAGGCAGGGAACTCCACAACATAATCTTTAATGACTGGCTGAAGGTATGGCACATGGGGAGGGCTTTGGTCACATCCAGGACTGGGGACATACCTGGGGAGAGGGGGGCCTCTATAAGGCAGATGTCATGCTTCCTTCTGGGAAGAGAACCACAGTTCTCAGGGGAGATTTAGATGCTACTTGGACAAGCATTTAAAGTAACCAGGGGAGGGGGAAAAACTGAGGAAGGCAGCACTTGCTTCCCCAAAGATGGTAGGAAGTCAGAGGGGGAAAATCCTGAAGGACGGCACTACTCTAAGGGCAATGCCACAAGGAGTCAGTGACAGAGTCAGGGACAAAAGGGGCAAAACATCACAATGGGGAAGGGCTGTAAGTGGATAAAAGGGTAAATGGAACAGGGGCTTGATTTTCAAAACCAAAACTTTGGCGCAAGGTACCTACGCTAAATGGCTGTGATTGATACAAGTGGCACCTTCCATCAAAGTTTGTGGCAATCACAATTTTTGAACACAGGCTGCATTGAAATTGGGATGCATGTGCCAAAGTCACCTCCTGCCACCCTTGTAGAAGAAGCACCACTGTGCCATGGTGCAAGGGAGCTTGTGCAACAGCGGGGCTGCACCATCCCCTTATTTGGAATTCCAGAAGCCCTGCTATGGTTGCATGAGGGGGGCTCAGGTTTGACCAGCCAGGAGCAGGGCTAAGCACCCTGCCCCACTGCCTGGCATGGTGGTGATGGGGGGGCATAGAAGGTGGGGATCAGAAGATGATGGAGAAGTGGGGGTGCCATGAGAGATGGTGGGGGCAAGATGGCAGTGAGAGGGATCTGTAGAGGCACCCGGTGGAGGTGCCATGTGCAGTGGTACTGAGCTGATCAGTCCAGGTAGGGGGGTTGCCATGACCAGAGCATCATGACCCGGACTGCAGGTGGCAACAGCTCTGGCACCTGCCCCACATGACCCACAATCCCCTACATGTGGCAGGTGGCAGTGGGTGCAGGTTGTGGGGTGCATCCATTTTATGGGTACATTCCCAGGCACTGCAACATTCAACCAGTACACAGACCCCCATGTGGCAGTTGGCAGATGCCCAGCTACACTGCCTGGGACTATGGGTCCTGTAGGGCAGGTACCAGGGTTGTTGCCACCTGGGGTCCGAGTCATGATGCTCCGGCCATGCCATCCCCACTACCCTGGGCCATCAGCTCTGTGCCACTATGCACAGCACCTCTGTTGCATGCTTCCACAGATCCTCTCACTGCCGCTGTGCCCCTGTCACCCCCATGGCAGCCCCACTGAACCATCGGCTCCTGGTCCCCACCTTCCAGGCATCTTAACTCCCCACCTTCGTGGCTTATCTAGACTTGTGCTGGGTGGGGAGGGGGCTTGATGGGACCCTCCATCAAACCCTTCAGATGTGCCACATGTTTGGGACAATTCTGCTGCAGTAGCAACTCTCAGGACTTTGGTGCAGGGACCCCCAGTTTCATAAAATAGGGTGCAGGGTCCCTCACACTTCGGAGTTTGCCACAGCTGTAGATTGGTGCAAACTGTGTTGATCTAAGGGCTGATTGAAAACTGATCCAAGGGTAAGCAAAATGGGTGGGTAAGTAGGAACGGCAGGTGGTAATATGGGCAAGAAGAGATAGAAAACACAGGGCGTAGGGCAGGGAGGTGAGGAGTGGAGAGCTATAAGTACTAATGCCATTAGACTCGGAAACAAAATATGTGACCTAGAGGCTGTCATGGTAGAGGCTGACCTGGATCTAGCAGCTATTTCAGAGATTCAGTGCACCACGTACCATGACTGGGACTTGGCCATGCCAGACTACTCACTTTTTGGGAGATATAGGGCTGGGAGGAAGAGAGGAGGGGTGGCATAAGTGGCATCACTATGCTAGTCAAGGAGGGGCTATTAGCCCCCCTAATAATTTACCACATTCTTAAAGTAATAGTGCCTCCTCCTTCCCTCAGTCCCACACAGGAGTAGCACAAGGAGGAGGAATCAGAAAGAAGTTCTAATCTCACAGATACACAGAAGATGACTGCAGATAAGGACCATGTGGCCCACCTAGTCTACCCCTTTCTCCTACCTAATGCATTACCACAGACCCTAGTTGATCTGTGGCTCACCCTCTCTTCCCTATTGCTAGAGTACTCTTATGTCTATCCAATGCATTCTTGAATTCCCCCTACTGTTTTTGCCCCCACCACCTCCGCAGGGAGGCTATTCCAAGCATCCACTACTGTTTCTGTGAAAAAGTACTTCCTCACATCGCCTGTGAGCCTACCCCCTCTATCTAGCCTTATATCATGCCCCTTTGTTCTTCTACACTTTCTTTTTTGAAAGATACTGCCCTCCTGTACCTTGTTTATACCTCATTGTACTTGAATGTCTCTATTATATACCCCTCTCTCTCTCCTCTTCTCCAGGGAATACATATTGAGGTCCTTCGGCCTTTTCTCATATGACTTTTGGTACGGTCCTTGCACCATTTTTGTTGCCCTTCTCTGGATTGCCTCTATTTGGACTATGTCCTTCCAGAAATGTGGTCTGCAAAACTGGACACAGTACTCCCGGATGAGGTCTCACTAGTGATCTGTGCAGTGGCATAACCACCACCTTTTTGTATTCGCATTGTGCACAAGCGCAGCAAACCCCTTTGTATGCGAGTGCCTTTTGAGGGGTGTGACACTGTCTGCCCAATGCAGAGCAGTGTTGCAAGGGCCCAACAGTGCCACACCAATCAGCACCCAGGCTAACCATGACAGAGTTTGTGGCTTACTGGGCGAGGATAACACCAACTTCACAAGAAGCTGCTGTCCCTTTGATCTGCCCAGCAAGCCAGCTTGATCTGTTTCGCTGGCACGTGGGTTGCAAAGACAATACTGGACACAGTTATTGGGTACAACACACACGCAGTGTGTTTTATTTTCTACAAAAGTATTGAAATACAGAAATAATAAATAAATACAAATAAAGAGTTCAAACTGTACCAGAAAATAAACAATAGCTCAATGCTATTCCGCCTTTACTTCAGGTATCTCTATAAAACAACACTCAGCTTTCCTGTTGTTCAAGATAAACTATTTCAGGCACAGGTCCTTCTCTTATCTTGTTCTCAGGTAAGCGAGACTGGCTGGGTAGCTAATCTGAGTCTTGGTGTTCGAGGAGGGCTTATATAGCCCTCCCACTTATGGGAAAGTCTTTCCAGTAACATCCAACTAGTTCCAGAATGGTCCCTAAACAGGGAAACTCCTCCTCTATTACATAACGAGGTTTTACTTATGGGAAGTCCCTCTACAGGAAATCCCCTTCCTGAGGTCTTACTTATGGGAAGTCCCTTATTTTATATATATATGCAAACAGTGCAGACATTTATTGTATTTATAGATGTGCTGTAGCGTTATAGCACACCTAGCTAGCCCTTTAATTTATATCTCAGGGCTCTATACATAATGGCGCTCCTTTAGAGACCTGCAGTGTCTCTTTATTCTTTAATTTGTTTAATTTATTTATTGTTTTTAGCTTCTCTTGCAGCCCTCTCCTTATTCTGAGTACTACTCTCTCTGTAAAGCATTTCTATACATAGGGACGTTCCTGTCCCTTCAGATCATTTGTTTTCTATGTTATAGCGGAGCAGCAGACTGCTAGACAATCATTGTCTAGCTGGTCTGCTTTGGGGTTCTGTATGGATTTGGTAAACCTGTCTCTCTAGCAACCTAGACTAGCTTTACGCATGCTACAGACTGCTCCACGGCTAGTTGGCACCATTCTACAGCATATTTTATACAAACCAGCAGCTGAAAGTCCTAATAATACAGGGGCATCAGTAATTATTTACATAAATATCGAGCAGCAGCAAAAGTAAAAGAAAAGTTTGCCGCTCAGTTCAATCAGTTCTTGTTTTGATGCAGGATTTCTTTGGCATAACATTCTATATAACAACAGAGTGGCAGCAAAATAATTCAAACAACACTTCATTTGTATCCATAAACCACATATCAGAGTGGACACTATTTTGTATTTAGCTGCCATTTTAAACATTTCTAAACATTCCTACACCATATACATAAAAATGGCATAAGCATTACCATAACTTAATTAAGCACTTTATTTACTGTTATGCATTTTATTCAACCAGCAACTTATATCTCATTAAAAGCACTTTATATCTTTTGGCATTGAATGCCATAAATGCACCTTATTTCATTCCTGCCAGCTAGCTTTAGCCTGGTGCATGATTTTGGGGAGTTCTTGGTGAGGGATGGAAATATGGAAATTAGAACTAAAGGCAGTAGGAAAAAGATTTAATAAGAAATAGAAAACAGCTACGTACTGTAGGTAGCCAACCTACAGCAGGAGCTGAGAAAGGTAAAATATAGTATAGTATAGGAAGATACTGTTGCACAACAGATTTCAGTAGAGAAAAGAAGAAGATAAGAAAGGCATCCCTCCACCGTGGTTATTGGACTGGCAGAATGCAGTTTTGCCACACTCTTCCCTCTTTAAGAAAAAAACAGTAACTCTTACAACACTGGTTTTAGCAACAAACCCCCAGAATGTATATACATTCCGTATTGCTGGGGGTTTGGGTTGGAGCTTCCATCCACCTATGCTTTAGAAGCTCCACCCCAGGGTCCCTTTAAACAATAAACAAATTACAGTACAGTCTTTACTGTATGCACTGTAATTACTTCATTACCCTGGGGTTGAAAAATTTGTACTATTAACCATCATAGTACGGTCTCATAACATTTCATCAACACATTGTACATAATTACATTTCAAGTTTCATTTGTCTGGACCAATTCTGCACCATGCCTGGATAAAAAATCAGCATTCTTATGTTGGCTTCCTGACCTGTGCTTCACTGTAAATTTGAAAGGGTGCAAGGTCAGGTACTGCCACATAATGCGGGAATTCTGGTCCTTCATCTGATTTATACAGCACAAGGGGTTGTGATCCGTGAGAAGGGTAAACTCAGTGCCCCATAAATAAAAGTGTAGCGCTTCTATTGCCGACTTAATGGCCAAGCAGACTTCTCGATGGTAGTGTACTTCTGCTCCCTGTCGTGTGACTTACGACTGATATAAATTATGGGGTGCTCTTCTCTGTCAATGGTCTGACTCAAGACTGCTCCAATCCCCATCTCGGAAGCATCTGTATGCACCTCAAAAGGGAGATTAAAATCAGGGGGCTCTGTGATGCTGGTTCGACAACCCTTTTGTCGACCAGCATCTTGCTGACAGGAATCATGTCGACCACAAGTTGCAGTTGTCATGATTCCTGTTTGTCTCCTGGTCCTTTTTTTTTTTTTTAATCGGGAGCTTCATCCCCAAACCCCCCAGGCGGGGGGCACTGCCCCCTGTCCCCCCAACTTGAAGATTCTTAACTCCAGTCAGACTTACTTCGGGGTGGGGGTGCAGGACTGGGAGACAGTGTGCCCCATCTTGGGCACACCAATACAGCGACCTGTTGGCAAAGTGTTGATTTTGCTGACATGATTGTAGTTTGTTGTGTTGGTGTTGCCCTAAGTGGCGCATACCAAATCAGGGCACCTTAATACAGGGGAAATACACAAGGTAGCCTTGTTAGCCCTAAAGGCCTCATCACAATCAGGGGTCCACTTTACTAAAATTAGAAATAACTCTCCTATAGTACCCTGCTAGGCCTAAGAAGGACCTAACATGATTTTTTGTTTTAGGCACAGAACTTGTTGGCAGCTGCCTCTACCTTTTCTATTTTTGGTTGCACACACCCATTTCCTAGTAGGAACCCAATGCACCTTGTTTCTGACACTGCCAAGGTGCATTTGGTGGGGTTTATGGTGAGCCCTGCTTTCTGTATTGACTTTAACACAGTGGTCAACTGTATTTTGTGCATTGACCAGTCTGGACTGTGGATGAATATGTCATCCAGATAAGTGGCACAGTAAGCTGTGTGGGGGGGTCAGTATCCTATCCATCAATCTTTGAAATGTAGCGGGGGCTCCATGCAGACCAAAGGGCATTGTGGTAAACTGGTACTAATCAAGGGGTGTGCTGAAATCTGTCTTTTCTCTAGATTCAAGGGCTAAGGGAATCTGCCAATATCCCTTGGTCAGGTCAAGTGTGCTGATGTACTTCACATTCCCTATGTTATCTATGATATCATCTACTCTAGGCATGGGGTATCCATCAAAATGGGAAATATTGTTGACCTTCCTAAAATCTAGGTCAGCCTAATACCTCCTTCCTTCTTTGGAACCACCACTATGGGCAATGAGCAGGTGCTAGTGGAGGGTTCTATAATGCCCAGTGTCTTCAATTTTTCAATTTATTACTTTACCACTTCCCTGACATTCTCTAGTAACCTATAAGGTTTCTGTCTTATAGGTCCAGACTAGGCTGTAATGTGTTGTTGTATTCCCACTGCTCTACCCAGTATGCTTGTAAAGGTGGGTGCAAAGGATTCTATCAGTTGTAGGATTTCCTTTTTCTGTTAGGGTTCTAGCTTAGGGTTCACCTTTATGTCAGAAAGGTTTTCCTTCCCCTCAAGTCTCTAGTATGCTTCCTCCAACTCAGCTTCTTCTCTTTCTGGGTATATGTATAGGTTCTCCAGTGCTTGTTTTCTTTCTACCCACTTTTTCTGAAGGTTAGCATGATACATCTTTCTCGCGGGGTACTTTGGGATTCTGCGCTTCATAGGTTACAGGCCCTGTCTGCCTCAGAATTAATTATGGTCCTTGCCATTTCATCAGTAACTTGTTCTGTGTGGTGGGTAGCAACAACAACAACACCTTCTCTCCTGCTTTCAGTTCTTTCTGTTTACAGTGGCTATTATAGCATGGTTTTCGTTTGGTTTGATAGCTTATGTTGTTTGCGTGTGCCCTTTTCATATAGTCGACCAACCTCTTACGGAGTTGGACCATGTACTCTGTAATGTTGGTATGACCCACTTGTACACCCTCTTCCCAGAACTCCTTAACCATGTCCAATGGTCCTCTGGGATTCCTGCCAAGCAAAAGGGAGAAAGAGGAGTGCCCTGTAGCAGCTTGGGGGACCTCTCTGTTGGCAAACAACAAGAATGGGAGGTATCTATCCTAGTTCTTTCCCTCATCATACACAAACTTTTTAAGCATTCTTTCTAATGTTTGGTTGATCCATTAAACCAAACCATCAGTTTGTGGGTGGTAGGGCATCATTCTTACTGCCACTACCCCCAGCAAATGGTACAATTCTTTTAACAAAGTGGCCTGAAAATTGCTGCCTTGGTCCATCAGTACTTCTTTTGGGATCCCAAGATGGCTGAACACTTTTACAGGTTCCTCTGCTATCTGGGGAGTGGTGTCTGTACACAAGGTTATGGCCTCAGGGTACCTTGTGGCATAGTCACATATGACTAGGATATATTTATATCCTCAGGTACTCTTTTGCAAGGGGCCTACAATGTCCATTGCCATTCTTTCAAATGGCGTGCTGACTATGGGTAAAGGCACCAGGGGTACTGTGTCTTTATGGGTAACCTGGGCAACCATTTGACACTTGGGACAGGCTCTGCAGTACTCTGCCACTTCCTCGTGTATATTTGGCAAATAAAACCGCTGTAAGAGCCTATCAAGGGTTTTATTCCTACCAGCATGACTTGCTCATGGCAGAACATGTCCTAAGTACAATAATTGGGTTCTAAAGCTTTTAAGAACCACCAACTGCTCTGTCTTTTCATTCGTTCTTAGGTTATAATGTATGGTAAGTGCCTATTAACCACCATAATCAGCAGTTACACAGCTTTGTTATGCACTGTTTAGAATTTTAAAAGTTGTTAACCATACTTCAGAACTTCCAAACAGTGGCAAAACAAAAAAGAATGCACCAGAGTTCCATAATTCTTACACATAGAATGCAAACAGTGTTTTTTTGACTATACTCTATAAAAGATGATGGCTGGTGATCAGGTGACAACCATGCCAAATCACACCTCTCGTGGTTGCTAGAGTCTACAGTAAACCTCTCGAGCTGCGCTCTCGAGGTTTACCATGTTGCCCTAGCAACCACTCGAGGTGATTACAGCGTGGTTATCACCTGATCCCCAGCCATTATCCTCTATGTTATACAATCTATACAAGATACCATTTGTACATTTAAATACAGGGGCCCTGGGTGGTTTCTTCTGGTTCACCTATAGGAAAGATTCAGCAATTGTATCATCATTGCATTGTTCTTGGGCAATATCATATTTCACAAATAATTTGTCCATAACATTCACATCATTAGGCAGTCCCTTCTGAGCTCTCCAGATCCTTTGAGCTCTTTTCTTCTCCCCTTTTGTTTTCCGATGGGTACATGGTGTGTCAAGTGCATCCCCTTCAAAAGGAAATGTGTCCCCCAGATTCTTCGCTCTGGTCTGTGACCTGGTTGTTATAGCTGTCACATTCTTAGGGGTTACTAAGGCTGAAAAATGTGGATAGTCTTACCCAATGACTACTGGTACTGGCAGTTTTGCAGCTATGCCCACCATTATCTCTACCTCCTGCCCATCAACATTCATAGTCACTTTGGTAGTTGGGTGCCTGTGAGTGCCTCCATGCACACAGGTGACACCTGTAAACATGTTCAGCATAGGGGTCTTCGCTAGTACATCAGGATGCACTAATGTCTGTCAACTACCTGTGTCTCTTAATCCCATTATAATGTATGGTAAGTGCCTATTAACCACCATAATCAGCGGTCACACAGCTTTGTTATGTACTGTTTAGAATTTTAAAAGTTGTTAACCACACTTCAGAACTTCCAAACAGTGGCACAGCAAAAAAGAATGCACCAGAGTTCCATAATTCTCATACATAGAATGCAAACAGTATTTTTTTGACCATACACTATAAAAGATGATGGCTGGAGATCGGGTGACAACCACACTGAAATCACCTCTTGTGGTTGCTAGGGCTACAGTAAACCTCTCGAGCTGCGCTCTCGAGGTTTACCATGTTGCCCTGCAACCCTCAGTGATACAGTATAGTTATCGATCTCCAACCATATCCTCTATATGTTCTTTTCGGCGGTGACAGTGGTGGCAAAGTTAACCCAGTTAAATATACCTGTGGCAAGATGGTTTGCTTCATTCCTCTTCTTATAGCAGAAGCATTCAATAAGCCCTTTACAATTACAATACTGGCAGATAATGTCTGGGTTATAGGGCCTTCTTTCTTGGTTATCCTGTCTACCTGTATTTCTCACAGAGGGATGAGGTGGGGTAATATTAGAAGGTCTTACCAGTTGCTGGGTGGAAGTGATGGTCGAGTCCATGGTCCAATATCTTCTCTTTGTTGGTTGCCTGGCCACCAGGTAATCCTCCGCCAGGGTGATTGCAACCTCCACCGATTTGGGATGATGTTCCCTCACCCAGATCGGGACCTCAGCAGGCAATATCTGCAAAAACTGTTTTATTACAATTGACTCAATTATGTCCAGTATTGTCTTCCCCTCTGGTTGCAGCCATTTGTTGCAAAGTTCATTGAGACTGGGGAATGTCTCTTGGGGGGTATCGTTTTCTTGATGTTTCAAGAAGCGGAAACGCTGCCTGTAAGTCTCAGTATTAATGTTGAAATGCTTCAAGATTTTCTTCTTGACAAGGTCATATTTTTCAGCACTTCGTTGGTCCATGTGGCTGTAAGCCAGTTGTGCTCAATCAGTCAAATAGGAAGCCAACCTGACCACCCACTGATCTGGAGGCCACCCACAGACCTCACTGCTCTCCCAAAGGTCATGAGGTATGCCTCAATGTCATCAGTAGCTGACAGTTTTGTTAGTTTTATGTCTTTATGGCTGGCATGTGTACCCTCAGTAGATTTATTGGTCCCAGTGATCTGCAAGGCCCTCAGTGTATGTGCCTAATGCTTATCCTACCATCTTCTTTCCCTCTCTTGCTTCTGCCCTATTTCAATTTGCTTTCTGGCAAGCCATTTCAACAACTTGCCCATGTCTTCTTTGGATTCCTCGACCTGGACCTCCTCCAGTTGTCCCTCATAGCCATCCTCATCGCCATCTTCTTCATAGGAGGTTGTCAATTTCCTCTCTGGTCTGGACCTCGGTGTATTTCCAAACTCCAGGCCAGGGAGCAACTGCTCACCTGTCAGCTCAGCCTGTGCTATGGTTAGAGTGGGTCATGCTGGTGTTGTCATCTCTGAAACATACCACCATGCCACAGGTTATCTTGGTGTCAGGTCTGACACCTACTGAAATTCATCCTGTGGCTTAGGACTTTCAGTATCCCACTGCTAACACCATATTTATTTATTTATTTATTAAGTTTTTGTTGACCGGGTAAGTGCACTAGACAAATCCTACCTATTTTCAGGCACTACCCGGGGGAGGGGGATACAGATGAATGCCAACTGGCCTTGAATCAGATTAAGCTGTTGGTGGTATTTTTAGTGAATGAGGGAAATTTGGCCAGGACACCAGGGCAATTCCCCTACTCTTTCGATAAGTGCCATGTGATCTTTAACATCCACCTGAAATACCACCAATCCAGGCAGATAGGACCTCAGTTTAATGTTGCATCTGAAAGACGGCACCTCAGAAGTGCAGCACCCCTCTCATGCTGCACTACAGTGTCAGTACTGGGATATTAACCAAAGTGCCAGATGTGGGAACTGAACCCACAGCCCTCTGATCTCCCAGCCTCAGAGGTGAGTGTGCTACCTACTGAGCCACTGACACTGACATGTCACAGGTATATGGGTTGCAAAGCTAACACAGGACACAGTTATTGGGTACAACACACACACACACAGTGTGTTTTACTTTCTACAAAAGTATCAAAGTACAGAAATAATAAATAAATAGAAATAAACAATTCAAACTGAACTAGAACATAAATAATAGCTCAATGCTATTCCACCTTACTTCAGGTATCTCTATAAAACAATACACAGCTTTCCTGTTGTTCAAGGTAAACTCCTATTTTAGGCACAGGTCCTTCTCTTATCTTATTCTCAGGTAAGTGAGACTGGCTGGATAGCTAATGTGACTGTTGGTGTTTGAGAAGGGCTTATATAGCCCTCCCACTTATGGGAAAGACCCTCCTATAACATTCAAGTAGTTCCAGAATGGTCCCTACATAGGGAAACTCCCCCTCTATCACATAATGAGGCTTTACTTATGGGAAGCCCCTCTACAGGAAATCCCCTTTCTGAGGTCTTACTTATGGGAAGTCCCTTATTTTATATATATGCAAACACTGCAAACATTTTATTGTATTTATATATGTGCTGTATTGTTATAGCATGCACACTAGCCCTTTAATTTATGTCTCAGGGCTCTATACATAATGGGGATCCTTTAAAGACCTTCAGTGTCTCTATTCTTTAATTTGTTTAATTTATTTATTGTTTTTAGCTTCTTTTGCAGCCCTCTTCTTATTCTGAGGGCTCCTCTCTCTGTAAAGCATTTCCATACATAGGGATGTTCCTGTCCCTTTAAATAATTTGTTTTCTATGTTGTAGTGGAGCGGTAGACTGCTAGACAATCATTGTCTAGCTGCTCTGCTTTGGGGATCTGTATGGATTTGGTAAGTCTGCCTCTCTAGCAGCCTAGACTGGCTATACACAAGCTATGGACTCCTCCACGGCAACCTGGCACCATTCTACAGCATATTTTATACAAAGCCAGCAGCCGGGAGTCCTAATATTACAGGGGCATCAGTAATTAGCTCTGTACTTCCCCCCCAAATTTCTCCAGTCCTCGCCAGCCATAAATCCCATAGACACAAACCCCACACCATCACGTAGAGATGGGCAAACACCTTTCTGCTTCAGGCAAATCACAAGGCAACAGACTGTGAAATATGTCAGAAGGATTCTAAACAAAACTAGGATTGGTAGTGACTCACTAGACATGAAACTGCTCGCACTCATCCTGGAAGAACTTGCCGCCCCACTAACCAAACTGTTCAACACCTCCTTGAGAACTGGAATCTTCCCAGACAGGTGGAAGACTGCCATGGTCACCCCTGTGTTTAAGGGCGGGGACAGAGCTGATATGGGGAACTATCGCCCTATCTCGATACTTCCACCTCTCTCTCTCTAAAGCATTGGAAAGGGTCGTCACTGATCAGCTCACTGACTATCTAAACAAGTACAAACTGCTTTGCCCTCAGCAACATGGTTTTCATCAAAAGCACAGCACCATCTCTGCCCTTATCGACTATACCTCCCATGCTTACGAAGCCCTTGATCCAGGAAAAATGGTGGGGTCCATATTTATTGACCTCATAAAAGCCTTTGACACTGTCAACCACCAAATCCTGTTAAGACACCTACGGACCCTGGGTCTGTCAGCAGATACCATCTCCTGGTTCAACAGTTACCTCTCTCACAGGATGCAGTGTGTGAGGACAGGGGGTGTTACCTCTGATCCCAGAAAGGTAACACTAGGGGTCCCACAGGGCTCGATCCTAGGGCCACTTCTCTTCAGTCTCTTCATAAATTCCCTTCCTAAAGCCTGCACTGCTAAAATGCTGCTCGCTGCGATGATGCAGTAATATCAGTCCCAGGCAACAATACTTGTGAAATCTCTAAAAACCTACAGTGCAGCTTTGCATTGCTAGAGGCGTGGTTCTCCCAAAACCAGGTCCTACTGAACTATAAAAAAAACTAAAACAATGCACCTAACCATGCCATATTCCAAAAGGAATGTTGAACCCTTGACTATCTTTAGCCAAAAAGGGGATAGTATCGAGCAAGTCAACACCTTCAAATACCTTGGAGTACATATAGATGACACACTCTCCTTTGTGCACCTTATTGACCACGTAGTCAAAACTGACAATATTAAGCTAGGCATCCTATATAGACATAGGCAGGCCATGACTCACGAGGCTCTTAAACTAGTTACTCAAAGCTCTATCCTGTCTATCATCAACTATGCACTAGTCATTTACAGAGCTGCCACCAACTCAGCCTTAAATAGAGTTAAACAACTAGTCAACAGGGCCTGTCGCCTTGTCCTTGGTGCCAACTAGCATACCCATACATGCTTACTTTACTCCTCCACACAGTGGCTCCAGCTCCACCTCAGGACAAAGTATTAGGCATGCATAACAGGAAAAAAAGCCCTACTTGGTCTCACGCCCGACTCTACTGCCACACTGTTCCAGCAACACCCCTCGACTAAGGTCACCAGAGGAACGGCAAAGGGTGTGCTCCATGTCCTATTCAAAAGAACATGCTTTGCTCAGCGGTCACTCTCCTACCGGGGCCCCACATGGCTTAACGAACTCTCCTTTACTGCACTGGAACACACAAAAATAGGCCCTTTTAAAAGAGACCTGTTAACTGTTCTGGCAGAAGACAACCAGTGTGGCTGCAACCACTAGTCGCAGTTGGCCATGATTACCTCCTCCCTCACACCCCCACCCCCGCATTTCTCCTGCACTCCAGCACCCCCTTGACAAAGCCTCTGGTGGGCTGTCCCCATCACCAGCTCCACCCCTCACCCCTTTTCCAACAAATGTCAAAGACACCTCAGGAGACCTTCCAAACTTCAGGATAGACTCCATGAGGCCTTCTTTAAGACCTAACAATACAAACTTAAACTACTTACCAAAAGCACTCCTACTACCTATACAACTTAGGAACTGCAATAGATTACTTGCCTGCATGTACAGCCTGTCAGTATCCTGTTATCAGCAAACAGCAATACCAAGGCCCATTAAACTACCACTATATTCCTGCATTCTCCACTAATGAATTGTAACCTGTAAATTTATTCTGTCTGCTTGAAATGTAACCTTGTAACTTGTTCTGTCTGTTTGTTGTACCTGACGTGGAACCTTTCTAAAAAATCAGTTGGCTCAAAAGTGTTAATCTGCAAATGAAATGAATACAAAATCATTGCATAAGTACCGAGCGGCAGCAAAAGTAAAAGAAAAGTTTGCTGCACAGTTCAAATAGTTCTTGTTTCAATGCAGGATTTCTTTGGCATGACATTCTACATAACAACGGAGCAGCAGCAAAATAATTCAAATAACATAAGCATAATGCTGCTTCGTTTGTATCCATAATCCACCTATCAAAGTGGAAGTTATTTTGTATTTAACTGCCATTTTAAAAAATTTTAAATATTCCTTCACTATATACATAAAATTGGTATAAGCATTACTGTAACTTAATTAAGCACTTTATTTATTCTTATGCATTTTATTCAATCAGCACCTTATATCTCTTTAAAGGCACTTTATATCTTTTGCCATTAAATGCCATAAATGCACCTTATTTCATTCCTGCCAGCAGGCTCTAGCCTGATGCATGATTTTGGGGAGTTCTTGGTGAAGGATGGAAATATGGAAATTAGAACTAAAGGCAGTAGGAAAAAGATTTAGTAAGAAACAGAAAAGACTGACGTAGGTGGTCAACCTATGCCAGGGGCTGAGAAAGGTAAAGTATAGTATAGGAAGACACTGTTGCACAACAGATTTCAGCAGAGAAAAGAAGAAGATAAGAAAGGCATCCCTCCACTGGGGTTATCAGACTAGCAGAATGCAGTTCTACCACAATCTGTCATGGTCAGCCTGGAATGCATGCCTGCAACAAAGAAAACCATTGATTGATGTCTGTTGCTGCTGGCCTTAACTGTCCCCCAACTCAACCCTCCCTGTCAATGCCCTCACACAAACACACACAAACAGTAGTGACACTGGGGGTGCTCAATCCCCTAGTGTCTTTCCCTAAAATGAAGAAAATTGTCCCTTGTTGTGTTTTTAATCTACCTGAAAATAAGAAAACTGTCCATCGATGTCTGTTGCCGCCAGTCCCCCAAAACATAACACACTGACACTGGGGGTGCGCAATCCTCCAGTGTTCTTAATTATTGTAACAGTGTCCTCCCAGTGACACTGGGGTGCCCAGTCCCCAAGTGTCCTCCATTAATAGAAAACTCCCTGAAATAAAGAAAACTGTCCCTCATCGTTTTTGTTTTAAACCTGAAAAACAGAAAACCATCCATTGTTGTCTGTGGCACCATTACCCATACCCCCCTACCCCATACTTACCCACCAGAGGTCCGTCCCCATACTTTTATCTGGACCACAGACACATTTTGCACTCTTCAAAGCCCACCCACGAACTGAGGTAAGCGCTTCAATGTATTTAAATGGGGTTTTTGGTTTCAATGTATTTTAATGAGGTTTCCAAGTTAGTGGCATAACTTGGCCATTTTTAATATTTGTGCCCCAAATTTTCAAGATACCTTTTTTTGGGACCCCACTACGTGAACAATTAAGTGACAGTAGGCAATTCTGTCCCGAAAGGTGATTTCACAGTTCCTGCATGAAATCACCTTTCAGGCAGGAGCTGAAATTTTCTCTGCACTTGTTCATGAGTTGGGGTCACAAGAAGGCTATGTTGAAAATCTGGGACAAAAATATTAACAAACAACGTAGTTATGAGCCTGTGTTGAAATTTGCAAACACAGGCTCGTAACTTTGGCAATTGTCAATATTTTGACCCCAAATTTTCAAAATAGCCATTTCTTCACAGCACCTAATGAATGTAACAGCTGTCATTTGTCATATCCTTGCCAAAATGTTTTGTATCCCGGAAGGTGATTTCGCAGTAGCTGCACAAAATCACCTTTCGGGCAGGAGTTGACATTTTTCTCTGCACTTGTTCATGAGGTGGGGTCATAAGAAGGCTATACTGAAAATTTGGTCCAGACATATTAACAAACAACAAAGTTATAAGCCTATGTTGAAATTTATGAATGCAGGCTTGTAACTTTGGTAATTTTCAGTATTTTGACCCCCAATTTTCAACATAGCCATTTCTTCACAGCACCTCACGAGTGTGACAGCTGTCAATTTTCAGATCCTGGCCAAAATGTGTTTTTGCATCCCGAAGGTGATTCTGCAGTCACTACGTGAAATCATCTTTCGACCAGGAGTTGAAAATTTTCTCTGTACTTGCTCATGAGGTGGGGTCATAAGACGGGTATGTTGAAAATTTGGGGCACAAATATTAACAAACAAGACAGTTACACTGCCCTGCATCATTACTTCTACTATGCATTCTTTAATGTTAACAAAATGATTCCTTCACTGAAGCAATTTTCAGACACACACCCCCAATGACACCAGTGTACATGGCAAACATTCAGCACTGACAAATGCTTGTTTCTGCTGGTGATACCTCTCGCTATGCACCTTAGCATCCCACTGGCTCTCCCCACAGCATTCTCACATTATTTGGTTACCTTTAGGTCATCAGATATGATTACCCCAGGTCCCTTTCTTGACAGGTGGCCGGCAGTACCTCCCCCCCCACCATCTTGCATTCCTCCCTTGGATTTCTGTGCCCCAAATGCATGATTTTGCAGTTCTTTGCATTGAACCTTAGCTGCCACATTCTTGACCACTCCTCAAGAATGTTTAGGTCCTCCCCAGTTATGTGCATCATAATAAAATGACCTTCTGGATCTATATTTATATTTTCTATAGTGCAAGATATTTGTTTTTTTAATAAATATCGCTACTCCTCTAGCATGCCCTGAATAAAGAAAACAATACCCTTTCACCCCAGTAGCTTTCCAAAATATATAGCATCCTTGCTGTTAAAGTGCGTTTCCTGTAAGAGCAAGCAATCTATCTGCCTCTTTTTAACAATCTTTACCACCTTTCTGATTTTGTCGTTTTTTTACATCCATTAAGATTCCATGTCATAAATTTGAATTCTTCCATTTTTGTTTGCCTTCTCTTTGATATTCCTTTTGATGCTGCCTCTCTACATTCCGTTTTTCACTCATTCTCATCTCCTTACAGCTATCTGAGTCTGTTTCTTTTCCTTCACCTATATATTCTACTTGGTTTATAGCCGAGCACCCACACTTTGAGTTTTTGTCTTACATATTTACTTTTTTGTTTTTTCCTCCTTTCCCTCCTCCCTATGCCGCCCCCTTTGTTTTGCCCGCCATTCTGGTTTATGTTGAAGCATAACTAGACTTTGTAAAAAAAACACAGAGCCAGAAAATTATAACAAATTGGAGTAAAGATGTCAAAACCAGAAAATTCCATTTCAGTGTCCTAAAACAAATGAACCCCCCCCCCCAGATTGCTGAGATCTCATTTGTGCACAAAAGACGCTACTAGGAGAATTGAAATTGAGCCTTTCACCCCCCACCCAGCTACTCTCAAAATACCAGATGATGAGTTTTGACCAAGAAGTTTTTAATCAAAAATGTACCCCCTGTGCAAATTGAAAAACAGAGAACAAGGGGAAAAAACAAACTCCAAATTACCCCCCCCCGCATCCTAATTGCATTATTTTCAGAAATGGATCTAAAACTAATAAAAATGGGACATGTCATATCCAGACTTCTGTATGAGGGTTTAGAAAATGGGCTTTTTATTCCCTGGCATCTGATTGGCTTGTACTCTTGCCAGTGGGGTACATTAACTTTCAATAGATGCCCAGGAAATAAAAAGTACCAGACTACAGTGCCCCTTCACCAGCTAAAGTATATTACTACCCATCCTGCTTCCTAATTGGCTGTAACCACCTAGTAAAAATATGAAATCACTGCCATTTTTTCTCTCGTTTAGCGGGCGAGTAGATAGCTGAGCGGCGAGTCTCTTCTCACTTTTGTTCACTATATTTAAACTACTCAGTCTGTCCCAAGGAAAGAAAATAGCATAACTAATTTAAAGCAATGACTTACATTTTCATTGCTGCTGTCTCACAGACGTGACACATCCCCCTTTCTAATCGCCTGCCTGCTCTCACCAGTGACCCCTCCCCTCATCATCCCACCACCACCATGAATTAACCTGGCTACCATTAACACCTGTAATGTGCATTCATTCCCATCATTGCAGAAGAGTTACCAAGTTAAAGAAAAAATTCCTACGGGCGCCCGCCCTCTCAGCCTTCTCTACTGCTGGATGTTGGCCGCCCGCCCGCTTTCTCCATTTGCCACTTGTCAGAGTGTCACTTCAGTAACAGCCTCCTTTCTGCTACCCTCTTCCTGAGACAGCACAACACTTCAGCAGCATACAGAAAAAAACGACAACTTGCAGCGGGAACTGCCTATTCTGACATTCACTCTGCTGTCTCCCTCGGCGAAACAGGACTACAACATCTGCCATCTTCTCTTAAAAAAAAGATTAGTGCCTGATAAACTGACTGATCAGTAATGCAGTGGCTCCATTTGTATTCCTAGAAAATAGTACTGAAGTGTTTTTCTCCGCTGGCTGAGCTGTTTGGTTTCACAGCTCCTCCGGTTCAGTACCTCAGTGCAGGCTGACTCACTGGACAAAACGGGCACTCCTCTTCACACTCCCGGTCCTCATGGAAGGCAGTGAGGACCAGGAACTCATAAAACAACAAAAAGAAATAAGTCAGTCACAGCAGGCAGTGAGGACAGGAAAAATTAAAAAATGCAGGCTGAACAACTGGCTTCCGATCAGGCTCACACTCCCACGACAGAGAAACATGTAGTTTCTCAAATTAAAATGAAACAAAAAATGTAGAGGGTGGGCAAAACTGTTGGGGGGAATTAAAAGAAATGGTCTACTGTGAGGCTGATAATACTAGGTCTGCAGTAGGATGAAAGGCCGTTCTTCTAATGAAGATGGAGGGACTATTTAATTACAAAACTTAAAATTAATTATTTATTAACAATTTTATTCTCAACCTTTTTTTTTTTTTTACAGTGCCCATTTTCTAAGTCTAATAAAACCCTCCAGGGTGGGTGGTGTGGGCAATACTGGACCTTCCAGGGGCTATAAGGCCCTCCACCTGTGGCGTCGGGCCTCATTACGCCCCTGGGCAGTCCGGTATTGCCCAATACTGCCCACCCTGTCGGGTGTTATTGCTTACTTAGCCTCCAAGCTTATTAAGTTCCCCCGGGATCAGATGTAGAATTTTTAGCTGATTTTTCTTGTTTTTCTTTTTCTTGTTTTTTCTTCAGAATTATGCTTTTCTTTGGTAGCACTAAATTGAATATGTAGTTTATATGTAAAGAAAATATATTTACAAAGGGAGCTGAGTCCTAATTATAAGAGCTCTCCTATTGCAAAGTCCAGTGATCTAGAGTGGATAAAGGGTTTGAGGGTTGCAGGGTTTGTGACTAAATAAAATATCTCCGTAGAATTTTAAGCTCATGCATGCATATTTTTGAATGAAAGAAAAGATCAAACTCACAGCAAGGAGGCTAATAGTGTTCTTCACATTACTGCTAAAAACCTGGGATTTTGCACAAGCTTCCATAAAAAAAAAAAAAAAAAAATGCTGATAATACTTCAGAGTAACGTGATAAAAAAAAGTTTAAGAGAATGAAAAGAAAATCCATCAGCAGAGGCAAAATTGTACAATTCATTCCTGTTTTCATTTCATGGCTAAATTTTGCAAATAGACCTTTTTGCTTTGGTAAAAAATACATTGAGAAGTGGATCTCAAATGAATGTTTAAATCACTGGGCTGTTATACTATGACTACTGGGCTATTCAAAGTAAGATCAGAAATACACATGGAAATTTACAGCAGAACTTCAGCTGTCAGCTCTCCCATGCCCCCCCCCCACAGGATCAGTACCTGTGTGCAGCCTAAGAAGTTTAGATTCTAACTGAGGAGCTAAACCAGGGTTAGGATACGGTTCATGTTCAATCAGGAGAAAGAAACTTTGTAATTTAAACATATTTACTTTCCTGTTCATCACTTTCACTCTGACTCTGAGTCTTCCTGACCCCATGCAATGGTTTCAAATCATGAAATAAAAGCTTTATTTCATGATTTGAAACTGTTGCAAGGGTCAGAGAGACTCCAAGAGCTGGAGTGAAAGTGATGATCAGCTGATTGATTCACTTTCACCTCTCACTGTGTATGTTGAGGACTCACTGAGTCTGATTATCATCATGTAATGCTAGTTTTCAACTGGAATAATGGTGTCTCTCTGTTTTCCTCTAGGGTCCTGTAACCCTCCCAGCAGATCTGCTGGGATAATGGTGTCTCTCTGTCTGTTTGCCTCTCATGTCCTGTAACCTTCCCAGCAGATCTGTTGGGACAATTACGTCTCTCTGTCTGGTTTCCTCTGGGGTCTAGTAACCAAAACCTTTCCACATGTAAGAAATACAGATAATAACCAGGCTTTTTCAACATTGTTTTCACCGTTAAAATGCAAGAAAAGCCACAATAATAAGGTAAAAATTTCAAAATTGTCTGGGGGGCATGGCCCTAAACTCCCCTTTCTTAATAAAGATTTAAACTATGGGGCATTAGCCCCCGCCCACAACTTTATACCTCTGGTGACACCCCTGGGTGGCACTGTATGTGGGTGATGGAATAAAAGCCACTGAAGTGCAGGTACGTCAAGGTGAGGAAGGTCTAGACATGCTATGGGTCACCCTGGAGATGGACTTTGGTACAGCTATCTGGATGGGGGTAGTTTACAGACTGCCAACACAAGGGGAGGAGAGGGACAGGTCCCTATAGGAGGCCATCATCAAGATGGCAGGGAAGGGGGAGGTGATGCTTAGTTGGATAATTTAATCTAGTGGATGATGAGTATAACTTACCAACTGTAGCTTCAGCAAGGGGTAGGACCATCCTATACTCCCTACATGGAGTTTTTCTCAGGCAGCCTGTAAAGGCATCTACTAGGGGTGGGGCAGTATTGAACTTGGTACTCACAAACAGGGACAGCAGTGCAAATGTCAAAGTAAGATGTCCCCTTGGTACCAGTAGCCACTGTGTGGTGTGGTTTAATGTAAGGAAAGGAACTGAGGTGAACCACACAAAAACAAGGGTCCTGGATTTCGGGAGGGTGGATTTCAAAGAAGTGGGAGACTGCTTCAGAAAATGTCTCTAGGGAGGGATAGCAGAGGGAGGGGTGGAGGCATACTGGAAGTGAATAAGAGAGGGCATCATTAGGCCTATGTGTGAAAGAAGTAAGAAAAGGCAGGAGGAAAAGGAGACCATTATGGTTCTCCAGGGAGGTGGCAAAAAAGCAGTAAAAGAAAAAAGGGCACCTTTCAAAAGGTACAAGGGAATAAGACAGGGAAGGGTACCAGACCAGGCAGAAGGAAGAAGGAAAGGCGATTAGGAGAGCTAAGGCACAGACAGAGGAAAGGATTGCAAGGAAAGTGAAGAAGGAGAATTACATTTTTTCCAATATGTCAGTGAGAAGAGAAAAACTAGGAGTGGGTGGGATACTTAGTATAAAAGGGGTGGAAGGGGGCAATTATGCAGAAAGCAAAATCTTACATTTTGGACAGATACTCTTGTTCAGTCTTCACAATAGAAGAAAGAGGGTACAGGGTGTGATGCTTAACCATATGGTTATGATTATTATATGATATTTGTAATATAAAAAGATAGTATGTGATTGTCTCAAATAAGACAGTCTGTGCTTCCATGGCTGCCCCCCCCCCCATGTTTCAGTGAAGCTACAGGATATGTAAACTGACCAGAGGATGTGTGAAATTGACCAGTGAAGGGAAAACCTAGAGTTTCCTTTTCTGTTTTTAATTAAGGCTCTGGCCATCTGCCAGAGGATAAGCCTAATAAACTTTTATGATTTCCTAGAGGAACCTATTGATAACAGTAATGCGTTAAAGCATTGTAAAACCCTTTAATGTTCCTTGGGAAAACAGTAACCAGCCACCAGTTCAAAGGAAAGGCTTGATTAAATACTGTCGTAATTTAGGAAATGTCTTTTTTTCTTCAGATGCCACATTATCTAAAATACTTCCTGGTCCGAAATCATTTTTGTAAATTTTATATTCTAAAAGGAGGAGCTAGATGACTCACAGAAGGGGTGTGGAGACACAGAGTTTAAACTGATACTAGTGTCTGAAATGTATGACATATCTTTTCAGGCTCTTAGAAAACAAATATCTCTCTAATTTAAAGTCACTTACAGAGCTAATACATTAGATAGAAAAGATCTAAATGTATTGTGGT
Source organism: Neoceratodus forsteri (assembly GCA_016271365.2). Taxonomy (NCBI): domain Eukaryota; kingdom Metazoa; phylum Chordata; order Ceratodontiformes; family Ceratodontidae; genus Neoceratodus; species Neoceratodus forsteri. Next base: position 1,238,807,094 of record CM028130.1, read on the forward strand.
AAGAGTTTGTTCTGTAGTATTCCTTTTTTTCTTTTATGTGATTGTGATGCTCTTTGATATTTGTTCTGTATTTTATCTTACTGTTTTTATCCATTTTTAGTAAACATTTTCTTAAGATACTGCCTGAGTCTCCTCAGTCATTTTTTGCATATTGTTGCTGAACAGATATTAAGTCTGACAACTGTTCAAGGGCTTGATGGTGTTACTAAGCTTGGTAAAAGGTAAAAATATACCTAAGGTCTTTTACAGAGTTTTAATGGTTGATTTTGGATACCTGGTTAGGTGCCCTTAGGTGAAAGATGTATTGCATCCCCCCGAAGAGAATATTATCTGAGCCTGTACATTTGGGTATGCTAGCATAAGGTTCACAGTTTAAATCCCCCCAGAACTTGAGACTAAAGGTGATTTGGACCCAAAAGCAGACAGGAAGGTTACACTGTCTGTCACCTGTTCACACTGTTGCGTTCAGAGGTTGGCACTGTGGGATCAGAGTGCCTGACCTGCGGAGTGCGTTTGTGACACAGGGTACCAGAGAGAAGTAAGAACAGAGGTGGGGAAGGTATGGATGCAAGACCAATTTCAGAGGAAAGAGTACTGAAAGGACTTTCAGAATTGAAAGTGGATAAGGCTATGGGACCAGAGGGAATACATCCCAGGGTACTGAGGGAGCTCAGGTAAGTGTGGGTAATGCCATGGGACCAGAGGGGACACATCCCAGGGTACTGATGGAGCTTAGGTAACTCCTAGCTGCTTTATTGACAGCCCTGTTCAATAGTTCACTAGAAATAGGAATTGTTCCAGAGGAATGGAGAAGGGCTGATGTGGCCCCTTTCCATAAGAGTGGCAGTAGAGAGGATTCTAGTAACTGCAGGCCAGTCAGATTAATTTTAGTGGTGGGCAAACTAATGGAAATCCTACTAAAATAGGCACAAGTTGATTATTTAGAAGCCAATGGGCTTCAGGACCACAAGCAGTATGGGTTCACTGGGAAAGGTCATGCCAAATGAATCTAATTAATTTAATAGATTTCTTTGACTGGAAAACCAGGGAAATAGACTGGGGAGGGCAGTGGATGTAGCCTGTTTAGACTTTATCAAGGCCTTTGACACTATGCCACACAAAAGGCTGATTGGAAAACCGACCAGTTTGGAAGTCAGGGCCAAAATGGTAAAGTGGGTTCATAACTGGCTAATAGGTAGGAAATAGAGGATAGTGGTGAACAGCACACACTCTAAGGATGGGGGGTGACCACAGGGGTACTGCAGGGTTCACTGCTGGGACCTGGTCCTCTTCAATACTGTCATATGGGACATTGCAGAGGAAATAGAGGGGAAGATCTGTCTTTTTGCAGATGATGTCAAGATCTGAAATAGGGAGGACACCCAGAAGGGAGTGGAAACAGCACACAGGGATCTAGAGAAATTAGAAGAGTGGTTGAAGGCATAGCAGTTGGGGTTCAATGCCAAAAAGTACAACATCGTGCTCCTAGGGCACAACAACCCCAGAAATCTAAGTATAGGATGGGAGAGGTGTTGGCAGTTACTAGGCAGGAAAGGGACCTTGGGGTTATTATTTTCAGAAGACCTAATGGTGGTAATGCAGTGTGACAAGGTCACAGGCAGGTTTAGTAGGATGTTGGGGAGCTTGAAGAGGGGCATCACCGGCCAGTGAAGGGAGGTGGCGCTGCCACTGTACCATTCTCTGCTATGCCCCCAACTGGAATACTGTGTCCACTGCTGTAGACTGCACCTCAGGAGAGACAGACAAGGTGGAGGCCATCCAGAGAAGGGCTTCTAAGATAGCACAGAGGTTGCGGGGAAGCCCTAGGAGGAGAGGCAGAAGGAGCTAAATATGTACACTGGAGGACAGAAGAGCGAGGGGTATATGATCAAGACCTTCAAGTATCTCACAGGGGTGAATAGATTGCAGGGAGGGAGCCTCTTCCAGCAGAGCACCTGCTTCTGAACTAGGGAACATGCAATGAAAATGAAGGGAGGGGGGACATTTCAGGAAGGATGTGAGGAAATATTTCTTTACAGAAAGGGTGGTAGAAGCATGGAACCAACTTGCAGCCAAAGTTGTGGAGACTAGTACAGTGGAAGGCTTCAAGTCTGCATAGGATAAATAAAGGAGCATAGTAGTACAGACAGAAGAAGAGGGGAAGGTCTCCAGAGACAAGAAAGAATCCGCAGAGGTACAATAGGCAGGGAATGGTTGGGCAGACTGGGTGTGCCTAGCAGTTCTTTTCTATTGACAAATCTATGTTTCTGTGTTTATATGTGTAGCTGGGAGGTCATCCGAGTAGGCAGAGGCCATCACAGAGCAAAGTGGAGGTGGGGGGAGGGACAGAAAAACTTGGCTACGAAAAATATAGAGCCATGTATCATGACATGCATACATGAGGCATTACAGATGACCTAGTTCATTGAATGACAGACAGAGAGAGGTGTATTCATTGTGACTATCTTGATTCATGTTATAATTAAGTAAATAGGTACAATGGGGGATATTGTGGTGGGGTAACGGAATGCCTCTGACGGGTTAAAGTGTGAGGCCACAGCCACAGCACAAGTGCTTCCACCACCTGTGGCATACTGTTATCTCACCGCAGCACTTCCCTGGAGTGCCTTGTTATGATTACGACAAGAATCTCAGATGAAAAAGAGATAACAAAAGATAAATTGACAGAGAAAAGCTGTAACATTAAAAAACGCTTGCTTAAACTGATGACGCTGGAAATTACATAAAACTAACATCAAGTTAAATTAGATTTGCACTCTGGAAAGATCAGTAAATCATTGTTTATTTTAATTTAATTTAATTTAATTTAATTTAATAATTAAATGGGTCTAAGTAAAATACAGTTGTTGGGGTTTTAATTTAATAAGATACTGACATTTTTACTGTGTTAAAAGCACATTATTTGCATGGGGCAATGTCATCTGTACATTTTAATAATATGGAATTTAAAGGGAAACGTCCACCTGTAATCAGGCCCCACCTCAGTATGAGGCAGGGGCTGATTAGCATTTTTGCTTCTCTAGAAGTAGGATGCACATGGAGGCAAGAATGAAACAGATAAGAAATTTAAAGAGAATATGGTAAAAATGGTCCCGTGTTGTCCTAAGGGGAGCAACAAAGCAATACTGATGCTGTGATACATAAGTATAAGAAAATACATAAATATATATATATATATATATATATATATATATATTTAAAACCAGACTCTGAAGTGATATAATCCTGAAACATAGGACATATTTAGTCTGGATGTAATCTGAAAATAAAAAAAGTTAATATTTGAAACTGAATTGGTGATCGGGCCATTCTTTTCTAATCTGGGTGTTGCTATTTCTTTCCATTTTTGCAGAGTAATAATGTTTACTTGCAGTGTTTTCTTAATTTGGTTTTTATCTGGTTGATCTTGCCATCCCTTCTGCCAGCATTTTTACTCCAAGCACCCTTAGCGGTGCACCCACAATCCACGTGGCATTCCGAGAATGATGTATGAACCAGGGAGCAACCACAGGAGTGTGCATAGATAGCTTGTACAGTTGGAGCTATTAATAGTTCTGGTCTGCAAATTACAAGTTGTGGTGCTATACCAACACCTGGGGCCAAATGTTCAAAGGGCCCTCAGACCACCTTGCATCAAATCCAGATGTGCCATGAACTGTGCACCATATTTTGCAAGAATAATGTAACATTCTCTGTGGCAAAGTCCCCCAAAATGATGCAAGAGGTCAGCTACATCAAAAATATCTCACATGTGAAGAGAATGTCGCAAGCTGAGTCAAAAATGCATGGAAGGAGAATGACTCAAGCTGAGTCAAAACGACAATGCAGGGGCTGAGAATTACTCAGCTGAGTCAAAAAGATGAATGATGCATGGAGCAAGAAAGATGCAAGCTGTGTCAAAAAGATGATGCATGAGGTGAGAATTTTACTCAAGCTGCAACAAAAAGACGATGCATGGGGTGAGAATAACTTAAGTTGATTCATGAAAAAAAGTGGATGAAATGGCCAAGACAATGGCATGTTATGCCCCCAAAATGCCCTAAACTAGTCCTGCAGGGGAATATTGGCTCTATAACCAACCTGTTACATAATCTACCCTCTCCTTTATATGCTTCAGGGTTGGTTAGACCAGCTCTGGCTGGTCTGACAGTGGCATGTATCTTCAGTACAGTGTCAACAGCTTCCACCTTTGAAACTGAGAAAAAAAGGGGTGGTGCATCATTTTTCTGACACAACATTGCGACATAGGGCACCCATTCTTTTGGCACAAGCCTGACACAAACCACTTTGGCACAGGCAGTTCGTTTTTGAAGCAAGCAACATTAGAAAATCAGAATTAACGCACGCTTTGACGCAGCTTGCTCCTTGCACCATTCTTTTCTGGCACAAGTACCTTGCGTCATTCTGTGACCTTTGAAAATCAAGTCTCTGGTCTCTGTATAGCACCGGAACATGTAATTTGCAAACTGGCACTATTAATTGCTCAAACTATACAAGCTATCTATGCACACTCCCATGGCAGCTCCCCGGCTCATACATCATTCTTGGGACAGCGGTGGGAGGTTGTGGGTGCAGCGCTATAAGTGCTTGGAATCAAAATGCTTGTGGGGAGAGACAGCAGGATCAAACAGATAAAAACTAAATTTATAAATGCCCAGTAAGTAAAAAAATTATTACTGTTTGCAAAAATGCTAATCAGGCCCCAAGTAACACTGAACAAACAAATTGTCCAGTTGGTTGTTTGCCTGATCCTCTTGTCTGTCTTTTGAGGTTGGTAAGGTGTTGCAAGGGTTCATGAGCATTTGTGTGCAATCCACTCCATGCTGCATTGGTCAGTGTTCCACGCCAAATCTGTGGCAGGGTGCCAAGTCTACTTTTTACATTTTCTCATTTAATATGCAGTCCTATGTCATGGCCTCCAACCTCCTCCTGTTCTCAGTGGTGGCCCAGGCAACAGCATTGAAGTATGTCTGCTGGCATGAAGAAATGAAGAGCACCCCTCCTTTGCTGCTAGATTACCTGCAGAAATTTGTTATGGTAATGGAACCCGAACAAAGTCCATTGTGGCCAATGGAACTGTGAATAGGAGTGCATCAGTGCTTATGCTAAGGGAGGAAGTCATTTGGAGAAAAACTGGCTGTGCATCCAGGTAGGGAGCCTAAAATAAGCCTCCTAGTTGAAGCGTTACATAAGAAATATGTATAAAAATATTCTATTTATTTAGATACTGGTAACTGGGTAGACCCTCTTGGAGCAATGCTCATTTAAAGAGGTGAAGCTGACATGTACAAGAACAATGCATCAGTATACAACATACAGCAGCAACAAATAATGGGAAAATTATGTTCAATTCATTTTAAATATTGAATTCATAGATTTCACTCAATGCACTGATTTCTAGAATACCAGTAATACAATTTTAGAATAGCAGCATTTTGTAAGTCTTAAAAAGTAAATATTGATTTGGATAATAAGATATGATACAAGTGAAATAGATATTTATATATTATATTTATGTAAATTTAATGTAGTGAGGGAGGTATAAGAAGTACCCCGTATATTTTGTTCCTAGTGGTGAGGAATTAATTCCACCAGTTGTTTGTTATTCTCTAAGTTTGCAAGGCTGATTTTTCTCACATCTGTATCTGTGGTACTGCCTGATTACCTGACAACAACAGGGTTGTACTTGTGATACTTGAATCATACACTGTCACCGTATCTCATACAGTAAGCCTGTAACAGCTAGTTGGTAATAAATTTATCCCATTTGGGTGGGGAGTACAATCTAAACTAAGTGATATTAAATAAGGTTATCTCTTGACAATTCAATTCCTTATAGATGTGGTTCAAGGGTGAGGCATTCAGTTGTGGGGACTGTGGGGCACTCTTCTCCAGAGATGTGCTCTGCAGGAGGGAATATTGCCCCTTCTGCAGGACTGTAGCAGAACTCCATGCTCAGCTAGTAGCAGCAAGGATGATATCTCAGCTGTGCACTGAGCTTAGCAGGAGCTCACTCCTACACCCCTACACCCCCCAGAGACCCACTGGTCCAGAAGGGTGGAGGGTGGCAGGGCGCAGTAGGGGCAGCCATAAGGAGATTGTCCAGCCCAGTAGTATCTAGATGGTGAATTGCTTCACACCCCGGAAGACATTTAGGTACCTGACTCCACCAGGAGGACTCTGAGTCAATCAAGGGGAAAAGTCAGGACATCACATTGGCACCCAAGGGGAGCAAGGCTAATAGAAAGGTCCTTGTGGGCAGGAACTCAATAATCAGGGGATAGATAGGGTGATATTGGGGGGGGTCAGATGGGAGGGGATTGGTCCGATGTCTATCTGGAGCATAAGCTAACCAGGATTTAGACAGACTAGGGAGGTATGCTGGAAGGGAGTGCAGGGTGCTGGTACACCTGGCTACCAATGATCTGGCCAACCAGTCAGTAGAAACAGAGAAACAGAACTTCCAGAGACTGGGGAACAGATTGGTGGCACAATCAGCCTCCCTGACCTTTTCTGAGGTCCTCCCTGTGTGGGGCAGGGAGGGGCAGCAGGACAGAATTATAATAAAATAGAACAGCTTAACAACTGGCTTAAGGGGTGGTGTCAGGACATGGGGATTGGGGGATTTCTGAAACAGGAAACTTTTCAAGTGCGATGGACTTCACCTGACAAGAGAGGGGCCTAGTGCACTAGAGCAGAAGGTTGTCATGTATATCAGGCATTTTAACTGACTGCGTGGGAGTCCATGTCTGGGATATTAATAGTGGGTGGTGAGCAAAAGGAGATCATTGACTGAACTCCCTCACCTCCAGGGAACAGTAACTGCAAAGAGGGTACCGGGAATGCAGTAGGGTTTACAGTACCAAGAGGAGGAATACCAGTGAGGAGGAAAGTAAAAGGTATAAGCACAAACAAGGAGGGAGAAAAACACAAAGCAAAAAGGCAGTAGCAGAGTTACAGCAGGGGTCAAATGGAGGGGGGAGTGCCTTAATGCCAGGAGCCTGGGTACCAAACTCGGTGAACTCCAGGCACTGATGGCAGACACAACAGTGGACCTGGTGGCCATCATGGAAACATGGGCCACAGATAAAAATGACTGGGAGATGACAGTCCCTGGGTATTCATTTTTCAAGAGGGATAGAAGAACAGATGGGGCAAAGGAGTTGCCCTTTTTGTCAAGGAGGTGACTGAAGTTGCAGAAGATGGAAGTATTGAGAGAGCAGTGGTGAGGCTGAGTCAGTACTGGTGCAACTCACGGCAGCCTCAGGCAAGAAAGTGCACTTGGGAGTGATCTCTAGGCTTCCAGAGCAAGGGGAGAAAAGGGACAGAGAACTCAATGAGGAACTTAAAAGAGGGGGCAGCAATGGGGGAAGTAGTGGTCGCGGTGGTGGGTGATCTGAACCTGCCTGATGTCGACTGGGAGATTCCAGTGGCCAAGACTGACAAGAATCAGACATTACTGGATGTCCTTCAAAACTGTCTGCTGGTACAGCTTAAGGAACTTGCCAGGCAGAATGCAATCCTTGATGTGGTGCTCACCAACTCAGAGATGGTGGGTGCTGTGGGAGTAGGGGAGCCATTAAGGAACAGCGACCACAACTCTGTGTGGTTTGAATTGGCCCTTGGGGCCGGCAACCCACAGTCAAGAACTGAAGTCCTTGACTTTAGAAGGCCAGATTTTGATAGGTTGAGGGAACTGGTTAGGGATAAGTTAGTAGGGGTAGAGGACATAAGGGGCGTAGAGGAGAGATTGGGGACGATAAAGAGAGCCATTCTCGAGACATAAAGGCAAGCACAAGAACAGAATCTAAATAAAAAAACAGGTTTAAGAGACCACTATGGGTCTCAGCTAGGATCAGGGAAGCAGTTAAAGCCAAAAGAAGGCCTTCTTTAAATAAAAGGAAAAGCAGGAGGAGGAGGCAGAAAGGGAGGATTATCTACAGAAAAGTAGGGAGGCAAAGAGGGTTGGCAGGGAGGTGAAAACAGACACAGAGCTGCATATTGTGGAGGGGGTCAAGAACAGTATTTTAGATATATCAGTGAAAAAAGGAAAAAAGGGGGGCATCACATGGTTAGTTGGGAGGTAGGGAGATAGGGGAGGATGATCAAAAGGCCGCCATCCTGAATGACTACTGTTGCTCAGTATTCACTAAGGAGGACTGCAGGTCCATGCCAGAAAGCGGCATCAAAGCAGCCACAAAGGGAGTCCTGGAAGTGAGGCAGCTAATACTTACTAGTGAGAGGGTCCTGAAAGGGCTGGCAGCCCTTTAAATAGATAAGGACCGAGGACCAGATGGGTTGTATCCAAGGACACTTAGGGAATTAGCAGCAGAACTAGTTGAACCATTGGCTGGATTGTTCAACAGCTCACTTAGGTCCAGGGAAGTTCCAACGGATTGGAGAATAGCAAACATTGTATCGCTTCATAAGGGGGAGGGAGATAAGCAGCAACCAGGGAACTAAAGGCCTGTCAGTTTGACCTCCATCATGGGGAAGCTGATGGAATCACTAATCAAAGAGGACCTCATAGACAACCTAGAGAGCAACATGTTCCAGTACAGTAAACAACTCAGTTCTGTGTCAGGAAGGCCTTGTCAGACTAACCTGTTTTTTTTCTTTGACTACGTGACCAAGGAAGTAGACAAGAAACATGCTGTGGATAAGCTGTACTTTGACTTCAGCAAGGCTTTTGATTTAGAACTGCGAAAAAGGTTGCTCAAAAAGATGGAAGACCTGGGTGTGGCTAAAACCATAGTGAACTGGCTGGGTAGTTGGATAGAAGGGAGGCAGAAGAGGATGGTAGTTAACAGGGTTAAAGCAGAGGAAAGGGAGATTACAAGTGGTGTTCCACAGGGATCTGTTCTGGGTCCAGTTCTGTTCAACATGTTCATTAGTGACATTGGCGAGGGAATCCAGGGGAGGCTATGTCTCTTCACAGATGACACAAAACTATTTGAGAGGGTGGACAGTGATGAAGGAATAAGAAATATCCAGTGGGACATACAAAAACTAGAGGGGTGGTCAAAGTTCTGTCAGTTAAAATTCAATGCCAATAAGTGCAAGGTAATGCACCTAGGGGAAAGGAACCTCGAGATGGAGTACTGGGTGGGTGGGGTGAGACTTAACAGTACAGAAGAGAAACAGGATCTAGGGGTTATCATCAATAACTCCCTTAAACAAAAAAGCCAGTGCAGCAAGGCCTACAGCAAAGTTAATAAGATGCTGGGATGTATCTGGAGGGGATTGATAGCAGAAGAAAAGAGGTAATATTTCCCCTGTACAGATGTCTGGCGAGGCCTAACCTCTGGTACTGTGTCCAGTTCTGGAGTTCTCACCTCAGAAAGGACAGGGATAGGTTAGAAACAGTGCAGTGCAGAGCAACAATAATGATTCGGGGCCAGCAGGATAGATACTATGAGGAGCACCTCAAGGCACTAAATATGTACTCACTGGAAACCAGAACAGAGATGGGAGATATGACAGAGACCTTCAAGTTCCTTAAAGGAATTAACAAGGTAAATTTATTTACCTTGAATACCAACTCAAGGTCACATGGTCATGAGTGGAAATTAACAGGAGAAAGGTTCAGGAGGGACATGAGGAAGTACTTCTTTGAGGAAAGGGTGATGGAACCTTGGAACCGTCTGTCAACCAAGGTAGAGGATGCAAACGCAATCAGGAAATTTAAGCATTAATGGGATAGAATGAAGGGAATAGTGGATGCCTGGAATGACAAGAACAGGGAGGAGAATAGGAATAGGATGGGGAGGGTTAGGACCCTGGAAAAACAACAGGTTCTAGGGAAGGTCCCGGGGGCTGTAGGGAATATGGGCAGAGTGGATGGATCTTTGAACCTTTATGGCCATGATGGTCTATGTTTCTAAAGAAGTACAGTCAAAATCTGCAAAAACATATGTTGTGCAGGGAGTTTTGATTTGGGTGTGTAGTCCAGGGGCCCAATTCCAAAAGGGTTCCGCATGGACGCAAGGTGCTTGTGTCAAATAGCAATGACACAAGTTGCACCTTGCATTATTTGTTAGGGCATTCCATAGTCCAGTATGTGGTCTGCACGGTGAGGAATCCACTGCAACCGGCGACACTGTCCCCTGCACCTGCATCTGGCTATGCCAGGTCACAAGAGGCTTGCTCCACAGCAGGGCTCACATTTCTGATTCTGAAAGCCCCACTGTGGCTGTCATAAAGGGCTCCACTTAGACCTGCCAGGAGGTGATCTAAGCCCCTTATGATTGAGTGGGACACCATTTTGGGTGGACTGTCAGTGGGATCCGTGGGCAGTAGGGTCACAGAGGGGCATAGGGAGGATTGGTGTGGCAGCCAGGATGTAAGGGATAGCTTTGGCACCTGGTGAGTGCATATGCCTCTGTGTGTATTATATATATATATATATATATATATATATGTGTGTGTGTCATGAGTATATGCACCCTGCCAAGTGCTGAACCAATACCCGACCTCCCTACTGGCACACCAACTCATCCTATGTCCCCTCCTGCCCCCTCACCCCTGCTGGGCATGTGTGTACCCCCTTCACCACCACCACCAATGCTGCCTGTCCTGTGTTTTGCTGGCAGGAGGGGTGTCAGATCCTTGCGGCATGTGCTGGTACTGCGCCACTGCTTCGGTGCTGTACCGCACTTGCAGCAATCCCAGAGAGTTTGTCACAGGGACCCTGCTTTTTTCCAGAATACAGAGCAGGGTTCCTGGTGCACCTCAGATTGCTGTAGCTCCTTGGAGCAGCGCAACCTGCGTTGCTTCAAGGGCTTTTCGGAATCTGGCCCCTAGTGTGTAATTTCTTTTGTTTGCCGTTAGCATTTATTTCTAAATATGCCTACTAGTTTTATGGCCCCTGGATATTTCCATGTTTGAATTTTTTATTGCTTTTCACTTTTTCTACAATGCCTCCTGTTTCATCTGACAGTAATATGTCCAGAACCATTGATTTAGTGAGCGATAGCTACTGCAGCAGCAACCTGTTGTTAGGATCCTGATATTTTGGCCTCAGTTAAATAACTCTTTCTAACACAATTATTGTGTTTTCTACATATGTGTAAACTGTGGGCTCAATTTTAAAAGAGCCCTTAGAGTAATGCGTGTTGCATCCCTGCAGGCCTGCAGCAAACTTACCATATAGACGGGTAGCAGCCTGCCACAATGTGAGAGGGTGGGTACCAGGGGACTGTTCTGGTGCCCGGAGAATGTTCCCCTCTGCCACCAGCAGTCCTCAACCTGCAGCCATGGCTTCCTGCCTACAGGGCTGGGATTTGTTCCACCTATGGGGCAAGTGCCAGGACTGTGCCCACCTGGGGACATGTCACTGTATGTCCCTGCCAACACCCCACAAAGTGGTCCCATCTAATCAGCTTTCTGGCATTGTAAATTGCAACCTCACCAGATACCATATCACCATCCTTTTGTTGCCACCCACTGTCTCCCTGACACCCTCTAAGGGGATAGTGCAGCCCCATCTTAATGCAAGTTCCCTTGTGACCTGGTGCAAGAGGGCTTCTGTTGCAAGGGTGGTGAAGGGTAGCTTGGGCACAAGGCATCTTGATTTCAACACAGCCTGTGTTCAAAAATCAGGATTACTGCAATGTTTGACACAAGGTGCCACTTGCATCATACCCATTTGACACAGGCACCTTGCGTCAAACATCTCCTTTTTAAAATTGGGCCCTGTATGTCTAGCCAGCAGGAGTAAATGTTTTGTTTTTAAAACTTTTAATTTCAATCATACTACACACAGCCATAAAAAAAACTCACACAAATTGTCCCAGGTCATCACTGCTATAATAAGTGAAGACTCTAGCTGATTCCTCACAGAACAACCCACTCAGTTATCCCACAGGTGCTAGACAAACTGTGAATGTAGCCTTTACTATTTCTCACTGGGTAATGAAAGAAACTAAAAACACAGCCCTACTGCTGTAAACTTGACACTAAGCTAGCAGTTGCAGAATCTATGGTCAGAGATGCATCAATGTCACATGGGGCAGAAGACATTTTAGGAACAAAAAAATAAAAAATCCAAACATGGAGATCCTCAGGAGCCATAAACTAATAAGCAACATTAGAAAGAACTAATAAGAAACACAGGAAAGGACACACTAGGACTAGACCCACAAATCAAAAACACACTGCACAAGATATTGTTTTCTAAATTTTGACTGTAGTTTTCCTTTAAACTGTTACATTTACTGTGATAAAGAAAGTACTGTTTATATAAATGTTTTAAGAACCAGAAAGATTTGTCCTTCCTTAGATAGACAGTTAATGTGTTTCATAGCTTGAGAGCAACCTAATCAGAAGACCACTGACTCATTCAAGCTTTGAACCACGGAAATGACAGTAAATTAGCTGTTGGTGATCTAAGAACCCAAGGTCTTTCAGGGAAATGGAGCTGGCTGGATAAACATGGGGATTAGCAAGATGTATCAATTTTATTGGTGCTGCCAGTAAATATTTAACCTTGCTTCTGGGGACAGCCAGTTTAGACCATTATGGATTAAGCAATGGTGCATAGGTCTGCCCACATCCAGGGCAAAACACCTTATTCAGCTGTAGAGATACTTAAACTCAGACTTTTCCCTGTCAGACAGAGAGGAAAAGAGAATGATACCATAATATAAGAGTGAAAGAAGTCTGTGATTTTTAATGGCTAAGCGGGCTTTCTCAGAAAGGAAGCTCTTAACTCTATAAAGTAGCCCAATTTTTTTATTTAGTTACTGTAGATGATAAGATGGTCCATGTGATTTTAGACTGATAAATAGGGGTCAAGGTGAATTCCTGAATATTTAAAGCTATTAACAACCTCCAGTTTGGAACCATTCAGTGTGTGTGTCAAAGGCACCACACAGGTTTTGACTCAGGTTGAAGAGTGGAAAATAATGCATGTTATTAGATAGGCCATACGATAAACAAGTTTAAGATTTATTTATTCTTGAACCTATTTGACACCTTTCCCATGTTTCAAGGCATCATGCAGTATACAAAAAAGCAGTATATTCAATAAGTAGAATAAAGCAATTAAAAATCAGTCAATTTTCAGCCTGCATTTAAAAATCTCCACTCTGCAGACCATGTGCTCAGTGGTAAGGAATTCAATATGGCTAGTGCCAAGTGAATGGAAGTTAGCGTCTTATAACACGATCAGCTATTTTAAGGAATAGCTAGGAGCTGACTCCTTGTGGAGGATAATGATCTTTAGGGGACAATTGAGCAACCAGACCCTGTATTTATGCTTGTTGAATCTTGCCGGGCCTTTAAATTTAAGATAATCAAAGTAAATGTAATTCTGCTAGAAACTTTGAGTCAGTGAAGACTTTAAAATAAAGGGGTCACATATTCATAACAAGGTTGCTTAAAAATAAGTCTAGCTGTCCTGTTTTGAATCATGTGTAAAAGGTGCAGTGCAGACTAAGAGAGACCTGCCAGCAGAGTTACCGTAATCAAAGTATGTAATCACTGAAGCATGAACCAAGGTTTTAGCAGCATCAGGAGCTATGAAGTTTCTTATATGTGCAATATTAAAAAAGATGAAAAATGACAAGTCTTCCCCAGTCCAAAAATTTGGTTTGAAAGAGATTAGTCAGCAGCAGTCATAACACTCGTTTTTTTTACCACATTAATTGGAACAACCTTCTGTTTATCAATACACATTTCAAGATTTTCTATACACAACTGCTGCCTGAAACCTGTATAAAGGCCCTCTGTTTTGACATAATATGATGGCATGATTTTAGTTGTAGATATTTCAGAACATTGCAGGAGATCCAGTGAATTTTATTATTGAGGTATTGATGTCTAAAAATAAGGCCAAAACTTCCAAAATAAAACTGTGAGGTACTGTGTTATTTGACTCCAGGAGAACAAAACAAGATCATTAGACGGCATTCAGGTTTGCTGGCACGGCAGTCAAAATGACTGTTTTTCTTAAATAAATGGCATTTCAACTGTAATATTTTCATATTTATTTCAAGAAATTGGTTAGGGGGAACGGGGAATATTTTTGCCCTTTTTCCAGTGCAAAAAACTGTGACTGAGAATCAGGCCTGTTGCTTCTTGCCAGTGTCACAAAATGTAGAATTTTGCAAACATTTTTGACATTTTGTAAACTTTGACTAAAGCAGGATTTGTAAATTTGCCACTGCTCTCGATGTAAAACTTGCTATGCAACAAAGACACACTGTTGTTGCACTAGACTGCTGTATATCTGTAGTATTTTTGTTATGGCCTGAATAAAAATCAGTTTAAGTTGTAGAAATCAAATTGGGGCTATTGACGTTCTGCAGCAGCTGATATCACCTACATCAGGAATTCTCACACTTTGGCCCCATCCTCACTACACCCGAAATGTCTGAAACGGTCTGAAAACGGTACAGCCTGAAATCATTATAGTGTGTCCACACTAGAAGTGAAAACAGTTCCAAAACGGTATAGCCTGTCCACATTGCTACCGGAGCCGAAACAGTTACCAACCCATGTAGAGCTGGACATATCCCATGATACAGCAGTGTGCAGAGAACCATTTCCACTCCCGGTATGTCCTCCCCAGCACACTGTCACCACCGACATCCAAGCATGTGAATGCCGCAGTGCCATGGTGTGGAATTGGGTGCAGCAGCCACAGTACAATGCCCTGGCAGCAGAACGTCCAGCATGTTTGTGCAGTGGGCTGCTTGGGGCACTGCTCCCCCACACCTGGCACCACTACATGCTGCCACCAGACATCATGCAGATAGGCCATGATCCAGAAGTGCAGGCAATGAACAGTATGGTGCCCTCCAGTGGTGTGGGACACAGCTGCACAGTACTGCAGTGGCTCCTCCTCTGCAGGCCCTGACGCTAGGCACACTCCACACTGCACCACAAATCCATGTGCCTATGGCAGTGGAGCAGCAGCAGACACGTGCAGAAGTGCCTCACACCACAGAAGGGCACTGGACTGTGTAGTGCCTGCACCTACAGCGACAGACTGAACTGCAAGACGTCCCATGGCTGCAGTGGGTCCTTGACACATTGCAGATGCCCAACAATGTCCCATGGACCCACTCCCAGTAATCTGCCCTGGCGCCACCCCACTCCAGTACTGTACGTGCTGGGCGATATGTCTCTGCAGGATAAGTGGAGCAGGGACATACAGATCATATCGGGCTTGGCATCCAGGGGAGCACTGTGTGGGCTGTGTGTCCAGTTCCTGGACCACCTCCGCTGGCCCCTGCCTACCCGCAGCCTGCCCCCAACCCACCCTGTCCCTGGCCACAGCTGCTGCATACCAAGCCAGCCCCCCTACCCTCCACCCGTGGCATCCATCCCAGGCCCTGGATGCTGGGAATGAGCATGTAAACTTGGTCCGTCCTGCCATGTGTGAACGCGTACAGTGGCCCACCGGGCAGGGGTGTGGATCAGAGCTGTGTAGTTGTCCCCATGTACCGATCCCCCATGATCATCAGCCATGTCACAGTGTAGAACTGCACCTGTATGGGACATATGCATGGTGGCGGGGAGTCACAGCCCCTCATCTGTGAGGTTTAGGGGGCATCACACTGTCTGCTGTAACCATGGCTGTTATGGGCACTACTACCAGTACACATGGACTGGCATATTGTGATGTACGATGGGCATTAAAGCCTAGGAGGGCGAGGGGTGTTAGGGAGCAGCAGACGGCAGGCCTCCCTATGTGGCACAGATGTTGCCTGTTAGGGTCTAGTATGAATTCCTGACATATAACATTCTGAATATTACTATCCCACCTCCTAATGCCTGCATTGCAGCCTACTGTTGGGTCATATCTACTGAAAAACATATTCCCAACAAATGGTCCTTTACACTCACAAATTATTGCCGTACACACTGGGTGCATGTACAGTCACCATTCCATCACATTCAGACCATCACTAAAGGTTCAGATTGTGAATGTCGGGACAGCAATGGGGTACCACCCAGATGCACGCACAACAGAAATGTATTTGTGCAGAATCAGGACAGTGATGTTGGGTTTAATCATACCAGGGCGCTGAGCTTTCATATCCACATACACGTATTTGCACAGATACAGTCAGGAGACAAACTGATGGACTAGCATGTACCTGCGTTTAACCGCCCTGTGCAGTACCCTGGCATCCTGACACCTCACATGTAGTTGTTCTGTGACCTCCTCCCAAGACTCCGTTTGTGGAATATCACACAACATGCTGCGGTGCACGTATTTGATGTTCACTTGGTGAATTGAACGTGGAGTACCTTACTGTTACCGTGGTGTAATAAAGTAGTATGACCCAGAATACACTTAAGGAACGACAGTGGACACCTTTTGGAACATGTGCCATTTCAAACTGCTTTGCCCTAGAACATGGATACATTAATGCCCTGGGGTATTGTCATCCTCCATAACCTGGAACATGGCTTATTCTAAATTGGGCTATTGAGGAGCAGCATGTGGAGCTTACACACAGGTACATGCCTTTCCATCGGTTGTCCACCTGCTTATATATGTGCAATTCTTTTCACTGCAGGTGCTTAGTTTTGCTGTCCTGAATCTGTGCAACTCTATATCTGTGACCTGTGAACTGTTGTTGCTCTGTACCTGTGACCTGCGAACTGTTGTTGCATGTGCAACTGGATATTGACACACTGTAGTCCCAACTCTGGTAAATGATGGCTGCTCTAATTACATGTTACCTCTGGTATCACTATACATCAGTATGTCAGGAATGTCGGGAACACTACCATTGGGTTAATTGTGGTCGGTTACATACTTGTCAGGATACACACCTTGTCGGGCAAACGGAATCAGGGTATGATTTGGCGGGCATATGCATATCGGGGATATGTACGGATCCTGTCTGTTATTTATATGTGTCTTTGGGGCCACTGCAGTACTTGTTCTGGGATGACTGCACAGGGTGTCTTGACGGGGGCAGGGGGGCGGAACGTCTATGGAGTGTGGCACTGTGGGCATGCATTGCCAGGTGCAGATTGCCATGCTCCCCTCCGTGGTTGCCTCCTGTGCTGGGAACTGGGCGCTGGCATCATGGAGCTTCTGCACGACATTATGGTATACCAGCAGGCAGGAGGGGACTGGGGACTGCATGGGTGTCCATTTACATGGTGCTCTGTAATTTTACAGCAGAGCAAATGTTACTGAAACCGTTGTTGAAACCACCTACCAACAGGTTTCCACAACGGTTTCGGAAGCGTCTGCTGTAACGTTACCAGTGTAAACGCTAGCTGTTACGGTACCGTTATGGGCACTTTGTAACGTTACAGAGGACATTTTCCAGTGTAGTGTGGACAGGGCCTTTGTCATAGTGAGCCTCCCCCAAGCCTTGGAAAAGATCTTGAGCTTCCCCCTAATATAGAAATAATTTTGGGCCTCCCCATAGTTGGAACAACTATCATACTTTGCACATTACAGGAAGAATACAATGAAATGCATGTGAGTAGTTGAGTTTATTGTCATTTTATTGATGCTATTATTTTCCCTCTCTATAACCCCCCTCCCCAGGTCAGCTTACTCGCGCCACACTTCTGAGGTTTGGCCCTATTTATCCCTCGTTGCAATACCTCCATGAGTCAGACTGTTTTTTTTGTCAATTTTACCCTGCTCTTAAACACATTCTCAAGGACCATTTCGCTCCCTCCTGGCCTTGCTAATAGTATCTCTCTGCTTAGCCTTTGTATTTGTACTTTTCTGCAGCCAATATAATGGGCAAATTGTTATCTTGTTCCTATTCATTTGTATTTTTCTGCATTTTGTTTTGCAGTTTTCAAGAATTGTTGTTTTCTGCATTCAGCTTTCCCCCATGTCATACCAGGAAATAAGTGTTTGTTGAGCGTGTTTTCCTGGTAACCATTTTGTACATAAATTCACATGCCATTATTTGCTTTCAGTTTTCTGCATCCTTTCACACAAAGCATCCAAAATTTTACATTTAAATATAGTACATTTTAAAGCTTGCTTGAGCCTCCCCTGGAACAGGTTGGGCCTCCCCTGGGAGGCTGGCCTCACCATTTGAGAAACCTGACCTACAGGTATAGCTTATGTACCTCTGTAGCCTAGTTTTAATGATATGTTTCTTTTTTTACCTCCAGGCTATAGTTTGTTCAATAAATGAAGTTGATTGAAGGCACACTCAGTCCTCTGGCCTTTTTCAAGGTCCTTCCTGTGTGGTGTAGGGGGCATGGAAAGGGCAGGGTAATGAAGGAGAAGACTGAAAATGAGTGATTGAAAGTTGAAGGAATGGTGTCAAGAGGAGAAGAACCATCTTCTGGTAGACTGGGGGGGGGGGGGGCTTCTGGGACAGGAGACTCTTCAATGGTGACGACCCTGCCTAAAAAGCAAGGGGACAGGTGCACTTGGCATACATTTGATGTCTTTGTAGTTATACATGTAAACTGAGGTGAAGGAGACTGAGGCTGGTGGAAACACAGAGGCAGGAGAGGAAAAGGTGAACCTAGCTAGGGATCTCAAAGAAATGGGATCTCGGACCAGTGGGGGATGAAAGCAACAAAGCGGGGGTCCATAGGCGATTAAGTAAGGGTGCCAGTTTAGGGGACTCATAAAGCCAGAATGTAGCAGAAAAGCAGGATGTTAAGGATGGAGGGGGTGGGCAAAGGATGATGAACTTACAAGAGGGGTAACGATATAGGCATAAGCTAGAAGGCAGTCTTCCTAAATGCCAGGAGACTAGAAAACAAAATTAGTAATCTCAGGTTATGGTGGCGAATGTGGGATTAGACTGCGTAGTCATTACAGAAACATGGGCCACTGGGTATATGACTAGGACCTGGCAATACTAGGGTGTACCATGTATAGGAGAGACTGGGTAATGGAAAACCAAATGGGGTAGCCATCTATGTCAAGGCATAGAGGCAATAGAGAATTGGTCCATCAGAGGAGGAAATGGGGAGAGAGAGAGAGAATCACCATGGGCACAGCTCATGACAGCATTGGTGAAGAAGTTGTGTATAGGGATGGTCTATAAACTACCAAGATAGGGAGAAGAGAGGGACTGGGAACTAATGGCTGGCAGTATAGCCTACAAGTTAAGAGTAATGAGCCGATATATAAGCTTGGTGCATTCAGCAGACCTGGGGCTGAATCCCACATCCTCCACTTGCATACTGTGTGACTCTGAGCAAGTTACTTAACTGCCGCAGTGCTCAAGGGTCACCCCTGAAAACAGGCACTTGTGCTTAGTGAGCTTTACTGGGTTACCAAAGAATAAAACAAATTGAGAAGGGAGCCGAAAAGAGGGAGGTAGTGGTTGTGGGGATCTCAGTCTAACTGACATACTGTGTGTGGATTGGGACATTTTAGCAGCTAAGAGCAGCAGAAGTCAGGCCCTGCTAGATAAAACATTTTATTCAACTGTATGTAACAAATTCCGGGTGGCCCCTGAAAAAGGGGCTTGTATGTCTCAGTGGGCCTACCTGGTCATCAAAATTCAAATAAATAAATGATGTAGGACTGCCTGCTGGTGCAAGTGGGCAGGGAACCTACAAGACAGGCTGCCATTCTCAATGTGGTACTTATAAACTCTCAAATAGTAGGTGGAGTACGGGTTGGGGAATCACTGGGGTCCAGTGACAATAACACCATATGGTTTGAATTGGCCATGGGCATCAATAAACCCTTGTCAAAAGCTTTGGTTCTGGATTTCGGATAAGCAGACTTTGATCAGATGAGGGAATTAGTCAAGTGCAAGTTAGCTGGAGTGGATGAAATCGGGGGGGGGTGGAGGAGAGGTGGGGATAAATTAAAGGGACCATTCCTGAAGCAACCAAACAATGCCTGAAAATGGTTATCAAGGATAATAGGCACAAGAGACCAATATGGCTCTCTATGAATGTCAGGGAGGCAGTGATAAGTCACAAAACGGCCGTCACTGGTTACAAAGTGAAACAGGGGATGAGAAATAGAGCAAATACCAGTTAAAGATGAAGGAGGCCAAGAAGGCACTCGGGTACACAAAAGTAGACACAGAGCTGCGTATTGTAAAGGGTGTCAAGGGAGGGGAAAAACCTCTTCAGGTACAACTGGGAAAAAAGGAAGAAAAGAGGGGGAATTGCTAAGATGATTGAGAGGGCAGGATAGTAGAGGAGGAGGACGAGCACAAGGCAACTGTTCTAAATGACTATTTCTGCTCAGTATTCACAATGAGGATAGTAGGCCTCTGACGGACAGTGGCATAAAGGCTGCTGCAAGGGCGATCCCAGAAATGGTACTAGCGGTACTTACAGGAGAAAGGGTAAGAAAAGGGCTTGCAGGCCTGAAAATGGACAGTGCTCCAGGGCCAGATGGGATATACCTGAGGGTGCTCAAGGAACTGGCATAAGAATTGGCTGAACCCCTGACAGGGCTATTTAGTAGCTCACTGCAGTCAGGGGTGGTTCCAAAAGATTAGAGGAGAGCTGATGTGGTGCCACTCCATGGGGGGAAGGAGCCTGGAAATTACAGACCCATTAGTCATACCTCCTGGAAGCAGGTTAAAGAAGACCTAGTGGCCTATCTGGAGAGAAATGGGTACCAGGATAGTAAGCAGCATGGGGTCATGGCAGGGAGGTCTTGTCAGATAATAATAATAATAATCTTTATTTATAAAGCGCCTTTCAATTGTCAAGGCACTGAACAATAAGAAAAAATTAAAAACATAAAATCCACAGTAATCACACGGATAGATACAGGGCTAAAAATCAGTTTGGGTGTTCTTGTAACCATAGGTGAGTTTTTAGGGCCTTCCTAAAGCCCTCCATGGTCATGCACTCCTGTATCTGACAGGGTAGAGAATTCCACAGGGCTGGGGCCGCATACAGGAATGCACAGGCCCCCAATGTCTTCAAAGATACCCTGGCAATCTCTAGCAGCCCCTCATCAGCCGAACAGAGTGATCACCCGGGGCAGTAGGGGGACAGGAGCTCTTTCAGATAGTCTGGGCCCTGCCCGTATAGGGCTTTGTAGGTGAGAAGCCAAACCTTGAAGGTGATCCACCACTGAATAGGCAGCCAGTGCAGTCTGAGCAGCAGCAGTGTGATGTGACTCGCACAAGGGGTCCACATCAACAACCAGACCGCAGCATTCTGCACTACCTGCAAGCCACAGATATCAACCTCCAGAAGCCCCAGGTAAAAAGAGTTGCAACAATCAAGGCTCGTGGTCACAAAGGCATGGATCAATGTAGGAAGGTTGCCGGATGGAACAAGGTGTTCCTCACATGGTAAAAAGAGGACTTGATGACTGCCGACACCTGAGAATGCAGTGTCAACCCATCAACAAGAATCACCCCCAGGTCCCGCACCCATTCAGAGGAAAGAAGATGGGTACCTCCCAGGCAAAGTCTGGAAGGTTGGTCAGCCACCAACCCTCTGTCCAGTGGCCCAGATCCACAACCATCACCTCAGTCTTTCCTGAGTTCAGCTTCAACCAGCTGGAGTACATCCAGTCTTGGATTTCAGTAAGGCAGTTGTTAAATACCAAACATGCATTATCCTGGTTGGGTGCAAAAGACAGGTAGAGCTGGGTATCATCAGCAAAGCAGTGAAACCTCAGCTCATACCATTTTACAGTGTCTCAGAGGGGCAGCATATACACCGCAAACAACATGGAGGACAACACGGAACCTTGAGGGACCCCAAATGTCAGACAGAATGGGTCAGAAGAAAAAATTCGACATCACCCTCTGGGTTCTACCAGTAAGGAAGGACTTAAACCATCTGAGAACTCCACAAGACAGGCCACAGATGAACCTCAGATGCTCGAGGAGCACCCCATGGTTCACAGTGTCAAAAGCTAAAGAGAGATCAACCAGATAGTATTCTTTGACTGGGTAATAAGGGCAGTGGATAAGGGACAAGCAGCAGATTTACTGTACTTCAACTTCAGCAAGGCATTCAACTCAGTGCCACACAGAAGGTTGTTGAGGAAATTAGAGGGTCTGGGAACAGCAAAGGACCTAGTTAAATGAGTGGGGGGAGGCAGCAGAACATGATGAAAAATGGAGTCAAATCTGGGAAAGGGAGGTCACAAGTGGAATAGTGCAGGGGTCAGTTCTGGGACCAGGCCTTTTCAATATGTTCATAATCGACATAGAAGGAATACAGGGAAAGATGTGTCTCTTCACAGATGACACTAATCTCTGCCACAGGGTAGACAGTGAGGTGGGGGTAAGAGAGTTGCAAAGAGACCTGCAAATG
The DNA here is from genome assembly GCA_016271365.2 of Neoceratodus forsteri. Classification (NCBI taxonomy): domain Eukaryota; kingdom Metazoa; phylum Chordata; order Ceratodontiformes; family Ceratodontidae; genus Neoceratodus; species Neoceratodus forsteri. The sequence goes on from CM028130.1 coordinate 1,238,829,327, forward strand.
TTAGAGAGGTGGCCCAAGGTCTGGCTATCAAAATTCAATGCCAAAAAATGCGAGGTGATGCAAATAAGGAATAAGAACCCCAACAAAGGAATATTGGATGGGAGGGGTTAAGCTGGCCACTACTTCAGAGGAATGGGACATAGTAGCCATCATAAGCAACTCCCTCAAACAAACTAGTTAATGTAATAAGGTCTACAGCAAGGCAACCAGAATGATGGAGTGTATTGGAAGGGGTTCTGGTGGCAGGAGGATAGAAGTAATACCAACTCTCTATAGATCACTGATGAGACTCCATCTGATGTACTCTGCACTGCTCTGGCATCCTCACCAGAGGAAACACGGAGACAGACCAGAGACAGTGCAGCATAGAGTAATTAAAATGATTCAGGGCCAACAGGACAGATCCTATAAGGATCAGCTGAACTTTATTTGCTGGAGGCCAGAAGGGAGAGTGGTGATATGATAGAAACCTTCCAGTTCCTGAAAGGAATAAACAAGGTAAGCTGCAAGGAACTATTTAGCAGGAATGTCAGGTGGAAAACAAGGGGACATGAATGTAAACTAATGGGGGGAGGGGATTCAGGAGAGATGCGAGAAAGTTTTACTTTCCCAAGAGAATGACTGAGTCATGGAACAGCCTACTGGCAGAGGTGGTGGATATAAAAAGCATTAACGGGTTCAAGAATGACTGGGCCAGAGTCAAGGGCTTAACAGTTAGTTGGGGGGGGTAGAATTAAGTCAGGGAGCAAAGGAGGGGTAGAGGAGGGTGAAAAACCCTTCTGGAGAATAGGTCATCAAGTAGAATAGAGTAAAACTGGGCAGACTGAATGGACCAATGGACTTTTTCTGACAACATTGTCTATGTTTCTACGTTTCTAAGTAATCTATACAATGTCATGTGTTCTGTGTACTATGCAAAATGGTTTGTCAAGCTGTGTTAAAAAAATCTAATGAACATTATTTTAGTAAAAAAACACTTATCTGAAAATTTAAGAACACATTGGTATCAGACAGTTCTTGTTATTCCTTGGTACTGCTAAGACAGCAAATAACTTAATCATTTTGTTTTTGTGTGTCATAGTAGAGACTGTTTTTGCCCATTTTTGATGTGAGTGATAGCTCTTGACTAGAATGTCATGATGACTTACAATATGTGTCCTCCAGACCATGGGCAGTTTCTTCCTTTATTTTATTTATTTATTGAAATGTTTCACCAGAAGTCATACTGAACAATTAGTTGCTTGTCTCCCGTGCGACCCTCCGTGGGGTAATTGGATGAAGAATTAGACATACAGTTTAACATTTATCATATCTGAGAAATTAAACATTCAATTACATTTGTAACAAGACATACAGTTAAAAAATATCCTAAATAATCATACAATCGCATTTGTAATATAACATACAATTAAATATATCATACCTGTGGAATATGCATTTAATTACAAATGGCATATCTGAAGAACATAGTACAGAAATTTAATGTAGCCTTAAAGCCAACTCCTTGCTGGAATGGATCATGGTTAAGAGGCAAATTATTTTGTAATTATTGAATAAATGAGGTCCAGTGGGGGGATATTAAGCAGGGTAGAGGGGTAGACAGGGGACACTAGCTGGGGGAATGAGAAGATAAAGATGGGGGTACATTACTGGAGAAAAGTGAGCCAAAAAAAAAAAAATTTGTGAAGGGCAAGCTAACACAGTGCTAATGAAATATGGGTGCACCTCAGACAGAATAAAAAGTGCAAATTATTAGCTTAAGTGAACTAATTCCTTTGAATAAGTGCAGGGAGGTAGAGAAGGGGACAGGAGAGAGGTGGGAGTAAGGAATAGGGAAGGAAGGAGGGAAGGGAAGGGAAGGGAAGGGAAGGGAAGGATGAGTCATACCTGGAACTGGCCCCTTCAGAGTGTGGAGATAGCTGCCAGTGGTTGAATGAGGTGAGGACTCAAAGTAAGGGGCAGGAGAAGGCAAGGACAAGTTGGGTAGAGATGGTAGAGGGAATGGTAAAGGGAAGGAGGAGGAGAGGTGGGAGAAAGTTGTTTAAGACTAGGCCTCTTCCGGATGCTGAGAACCCTGCCAGAGAGCAGAGTCAAGCGAGGATGAGTTAGGCAGAGAGGATTAGGTAGAGAGGATGGAGGGGAAGGGGGAGGGAAGGAAGAGTCATTTCCCAGTGCTGGACCCCTCCAGGATGCTGAAAACCCTGCCAGGGGGCAGAACTAGGTGAGGACAAGTTGGGAAGAGAGAAAAGAAAGGATGAAGGGAAAGGAGGGAAGAGGGGGGAAAGAAGAAGCTTGCCTAACACGAGGCCACTCCAGGATGCTGAGAACCGTGCCAGAGTGCAGAATCAGGTGAGGACTAGTTAGGTAGAAAGGATATAGGGGGAAGGGGAGTGAAGGAAGAGTAATTGCCTAGTGCTGGGCCCCTCCAGGATGCAGAGAACCATGCCAGGGGATAGAATTAGACAAGGACAATTTGGGCAGAGGGAATAGGGGGGATAGAAGAGAAAAGGAAAAAAGAAGGAGGGAGGGAAGAAAACTTACCTGAGAGTAGACATCGCCAGGGAGCTAAGAATCCCGACAGAGGGCAGATTTAGATGAGGACAAGTTGGATAGAAAGGAGAGAGGGGGAAGGGGAAGGGAAGGAGGAGGCTTGCCCAATGCTAGACCCCTTCAAGATGCTGAGAACCCTGTCAGAGGTCAAAACTAAGCAGGGTCAAGTTGGTAATGGAAAAAAAAAAAGTTAGGGGTAGGAGTGAGGGGGTAAGTGGTGAAGGGAGAGGACAGCATGCTGAGAAGTAGGCTTTGGGGGAGAAAGGCTTAATGGGGATGTGAGTCATGGAGAGGAGCAGAGCCATAGGAGGACAGTTAAAGATGGTTAAAGCAGGAGCAGTTAGATGAGAGAAAGGTATGTAAGGCACAGGCAAGGGAGTAAGAGGAGGAGGAGTGCTATATTTGGGTTGGGGAGTTCCAGATTTGTGGGAAATGATGGGTGAAGCCTGACTGACCTATGAGAGTGGTTCGACGGGGGACCAACAAAGTGCAAGTGTCAGAGGATCTGAGGGAGTGGGGGGGGGGAGAGAGTGAGCATGAGAGGTAGGAGGGAAGTTCCCCTAACCAAAATTTGGAAATGAGTTTGGCACAATGAATGAGGTGCATGTTGGCAAGTGGGGGAAGGGACAGGGCATGGCAGAGGTCACAGTGATGAGTGCGTGATGGAGCATCAAGGGCAAATTGACAGAAGGAGTTAAAGAGAGTGTCCAGTCTGGTTAGGGAGGATTTGGGAGTGGCACCATAGACTACATCACAGTAGTCAAAAATGGGGAGGATCATCTTCTTGACTAGTTCACGCCGTGCCATAGGAGGAATGCAACTTCAGTTTCTGAATAAGGCACCAAGCTTGGGGCACAATTTTTTCAAGTTCGTCCAACCAAACCCCAAAGTATCTGAATGAGGAGGTGTCCTCTAGGATTGTCCCATCAAGGGTATGGAAAGACTGTAAAGGGTGGAGCCTAGAGACTCTCTGCCTGGTGCCAAAGGTCATGGAGACAGTCTTTTTGGCATTTAGGAATAGTTGATGCGAGGCAAACCATAGCTGAACCTGGTGGACGTTATTCTGAAGGGTGGTTGCTACATCAGTGGGGCATTTGCCAGCAGAGAACAGGATGGTGTCATTGGCATACATTTGGATAGAGGTGGAGGGGAGCATACTGAGGGCAAGTCATTTAGGAAGATGGAGAAGAGAATGGGTCCAAGCACTGAACCCCGTGGTACTCCTGTGGAAATGGGGAGGGGGGGGATTGTGTCCTGGATCTTGACTGATCATGTTCTGCCTGAGTGGTAAGCTCTAAACAAGTTTTGGGCAGAAGTAGACAACCCAGCAGCTGTAAGGGAGTCAAGAGGTAGGGCATGGGAGACTGTCGAAAGCCTTGTCGAGGTCGACAAATATGGCAGAGGTAATGAGGCTATTATCCATCCCAGTGAGGATGGAGTCAGTGAGCCTAAGTAGGGAGAAGGTAGTGGAGTGGTTCTTCTGAAAACCAGATTGGAATGGGGTGAAAAGGAAGAGTCATCGGGTAAGGAGGTTAGTTGAGAGAGGACCAGGTGTTCTTGAAGTTTAGCAAGGGCAGGGAGGAGGGCGATTAGGCAAAAATTTGTTGGGGAGGAGGGGTCACCATCCTTTGGGAGAGGGAGGACCACCACATATTTCCAGGATGAAGGGACAGATGAGGATGAGAAGGAAAGATTTAGGATTTAGGAGAGAGGGTATGCTATAGCAGAAGCCGAAAGGTAGAGGAGTTTAGGGTCAAGGCCATCCGGCGATAAGCCTTTGGAAGGATTAAGAGAGAGAGAGAGAGAGAGAAGGGCCGTTAGTGTTTCTTCAGGGGAGACAGCAGAAAAGAAGGAAGGGTGGGCATGGAGGGGTTGAGTGCTTGGTGTGGGAGGATGAGGAGGGGGGAGGTTAGAGAGGAGGGGCTTTAGAAGTGTTGTGCCACAGGAGGTATAATAGGAGTTAAACTCTTGAGCCACTGCGCACAGTTCAGAGACCAATGCATTGTTTATTTTAAGCATAGGGGGAGGTGGATGTAAAGCGGGGGGAGAATAGGGCATGGACCACTTTCCAGAATTTGGAGGGGAAATTGATGGTTTTGGGAAAAGGTGATTTAAAATATTCAGACTTGGCAAGTCTGGTAGCTGTTGTGCAGGCATTTCTTAACATGCGATACCTGGCATAGTCTGGGGGAATCTGGGAGGCCTTATGTTTCCTCCAAGCTTTGTCTCACTCCCTGAGACAGGTCAGTAACTCAGGGGAGACCCAGTGATGATGGCTGCCATGAACTCTGGTGCATTTGAATGGAGCATAGGAGTCAATGTAGTTAGAAATTTATCTTTAAAATAAACGAGGGCTTGGTCAATGGAAGGGGCAAAGGCAATAGGGCCCCAATCGGAGCTGGCCAGTTCATCAAGAAGGGGATTAAGGTTTAAGGAGCTGAAGGAGCAGAGTTGCAGAATTTTGTGAGGTGGTTTTGGTCTATGGACTTTCCTGACTATAAAGATTGGGTGCTGATCACTGAAGGCATCTGGGAGGATGCCTGATTTAATGACTCAGTGGGGGTGAGAGGGGAGAACCCAGTCTATCAGGGAGTGGTTAAGGGTTTTATGATTTAAGCGGGTGGGTTCCAGGATGTGTTGGGAGAGATTGAGGGCTGTGATGTCATTTCATGTCTTGGCAGTTGTTGGTGATAGCCAGTTTTGGTTTACATCACCCAGGATGTATAGCTCGCCTTTACGTGAGAGGGAAGTTATGAAGGTAATGAAATCCAAAGCATTAGATGCCTTGGAGCCAGGTCGACAGTAGATGCCAGCTATGAAGATTGGGGAAGAAAAAGGCAAGGTAATGTTTACTACAAGTGCTTTATAGGCAGAGGGTAATGAGGATGATAGAATGATTGTGAACTAAAGTGAGGAGAGGATATACATGGCTACTCTGCCACCCCTGCCAGTCCTATCCTGTCTGATTATGGAATAACCTGGGATATTAATGGCAAGATCAGGTATTTTAGCATTTAACCAAGTTTGTGTTAAAATTAGTATATCAGGTGTGAGGGAGATTACCATAGGATGTAAAAGATCAATTTTTGACATGAGACTGCAGATGTTTAAGTGGAGGATTTTTAGGCCCTTGGGGAGGGCAGAAGGGGTTGGGGAAGCTGGTACGTTAGTAGAAGGATAGCAACTGGCAGAGGTGGGGTGTAGTGGGACCAGGATTGGGATGAACATTTCCTGATGTGAGTAAGAGGAGTGCCATTATGAGTGAGTGGCATTTAGGGCATTTGTGATGGACCAAGGATTTTAGAAGTATGGGGGGGGGGGAGTGCTAGGTGAGGTGAAGATAAGGCAGTGAAGGAAAGCTAGGTGGCTAGGAGCTGAGAATAGAGTAGAGAAGCAGGGGGAGGTAAGGGAAGTGAGACCAGAGTATCTGAGGGGGTGTAGGAGTTATGGCATGGATAAAGGTAGGGGATAGGAGAGTGGAGGGGAAAGGTGAGAAATGTTTATTGGACTGAGGAGAGTGTGGCACTGAGGTACATAAAATTGATAGAAGAACTAGAAGGAGGGGAAGTAGTGAAGGAAGGGTGGGCATATTATATGGATCAGGGGAGCAAGACTAGATCAGGGTACACTAATCAGTAGTAGGGAGTAGATAAGTGGCACTGGCAGAAGTAAAGTGACTGTGAGTAGCAGTGGACGGTAACAGCTGCCAGCAGCTGCAAGTTAATTGAGTTGTTGCCCTCTAGTGGCTTTGCAAATGGGGAAGTAGACACTTAAAAAAAATATATATCTCTCTAAACAGATGATAACGCAGGCTGTCCTGTAGATATGCTACAAAATAATTAAACCAAGTAAATCAGATATAAAACAGGCTGAGGAGGTTCACAGAATCAATGGAGGAACACAAGTAAAAAGTTGCCAAGTTCAGAATGGGCTGAAAGAAATAGAGGGCTGTAGGGTCTAGCACAGTCTGTGAGGTCCGGGTTCAGCGTACCTTCTTTTGTGAGTGGAGAAGATGGCAGGAGATCCAAGTGGCACAGGGTGTGGTTCCAATGCTGGAAGTAGAAAGGGAGGTTTAGTAAATATTTTGATTGTAATTAAGAGACAGTTGTTTCTTTGGGTACATCTTAAAAATCCCAATGGCCAGCGCACTTATGTGTTACATATGCTGCTGCCAGGTTATAATAATAATTATACTAACAATTTTATTCATGAGAAAGATACACCATTGAGTTAGTGACTCATTTACAGTGGTTTACAACTGCAGCTGGACCTGATTATCACTTGGAGAATACTTATCCATCACATGGGGAGAGGCATTCAGTGATCAACTGTTACACAGCAACAATTCACTGTTACCTTTCACACTTGTCTCACATGAGTAGATTACACCCCATTATATTAATCATACAACATAGCTTATTAAGGTGTGTAGTCACCCATATCATGGTGTGTCCCTGCTTGCTCAGGTACAGTAGGGCCTAAGCTATAAGCACTGTAGAATGTGCCAGCCTCATATCAAGCCAAATACTAGGGATGGCATGGAGTGATGCAGGCCAGTAAGCAGGTTATTCCAAGTCTCAAGGCCAGCATGGATCCCACTCTGGTGTTCATATGAGGTACAATATATTCCAGTCCTGCTGCAGACCCTTCTGGAAGGCCCCATACGTGTGGTTCATGTGTACATGAGGTGCAGCAGATGCAGTTATTTGCGATCACCTAGGTTCAACCAGTTCAGTTTACTATATACTAGGCAGTGGTGGCCATCATGGGGTGCATTTAGTACAAAGTGAGAAAGCATGTTAAGCAAGCCGGTTTACAGAGCAGTTAGCTTGATTAGGACTGATTTGTTGGCCCCATAATATAGTATGTCCCTATAGTCCCACAGAGGAGTTAACATTGTATTGACAACATGCAGGGCTAGGAACACATGCCTTCTTCCTGTACAGGAAGCCAATTTTCAGGTCAAGTTTTATACGATTCTCAAAGTATAGCTTTCATCTGAGATAGAAGTCCAGCCCCATGCCCAGATATTGTTATACAGCTGTGAGCTGGAGCTCATGATGGAGCTCATTATGTTTCAAGGGCCATGATATTACTTTATTTCTAATTGGCAGCTGCTTTTAATGTTCCCTTTTTCAGAAATTATATTAATCCCACCAAATTATCTAGAGTTAACTGTACCTGAATAAAGGTGTATGCAACAAACTATAGATATTATGGTTTAGAATCAACATTTTGTATAGTTCCTTTCATGGAACCAATAATAGTGAGTTTTGACCAGGCCTCAGTGAGTGTACAGAACTCTGATAATGCCTAGCATTCTGTACACAAATTGCGACATAGTTAAGACTCCAAATTGCTGTTTGCATGAAGAGAACGTTATCCAGTGTTGTTCATGAAAAGAAAACAATACATCAGCTTTTCATACCAGTGTTTATTCAGTGACAGGTAAATATGCAATGATCAGCAGCAGGAATTTCACTTCTATAAACAGAAACATCGATGTCCAAACAGCTGCCAACTGGAAACAATTTCCTGTCTCTTTCAAGGACTGGTAATCAGAATAAGAAATTGAATCTGTGATGAAACCCTTGTCCCATCAATAAATAACCCGAATACTGTGTACACTGAGTTTAGTAGTGCTCTCACAGCACTGGCTGTTGAGATTTTACACTGGGCTCTAAATACAGTGAGTGCAGTAAAATGTGAAAAGTGCCAGGTAGACTAGCTTTCATACTGTTGAATGTCGCTATAATGCTTCCCCATTTAAAAAAAAAAAATGTTTCCCTTAAGTCATTTGATGTGTGTTGTGTAATGTTACCTCATTTTGCCCTCTGCTTCCTATTTTGTGACTCAGCTGCCTGTATCACTACATCTGCTAGCCCTGCCTGTTTTCTTCTCTCATTGTTGCTCTGCAGTACTGCAGAAACTGCGGTGGTTTACGAAACACTTGTACAATAAAGCTCCTGGATAGCAGAACCTCATTTATAATGTGTTGTCTGCTTCTTTTCAGAACACATTCTTCTCTAATTTACTCTTTGGAATTCATAGTGATAAAAATATTTGTAGGTGAAAAGTGCAACTTTCCTGTATAAAAAGGCCACTAGAATACCCTTATTTCTTAAAGGCACATTGCCTCTCTAATGTTTCTGCATGCTACATACAGTATACAGCTGTGTGTAAAAGGAAAGTTCCATGATTCAGAGTTACAATACTGTGGTTCTTGCTGCATTGTTTTTAATAACCAGGTAAGGCCCACTGGGCACAAATGTCTGTTTTCAGGGCTGACCAAGGATCACCGAGGAGATAAAGTGACTTACTTAGAGTCACACAGTATGGAAGTGGAGGTTGTGGAAATCAAACTCAAGTCTGCTGGATTACCAAGTTCATTCGCAGCTCGTTACTCTAACCTCTTCACAATGTTATCAGGCACTTGAGAAGGGGATGTCTGAGAAGGTGTCAACTTGTCATGATGATAAGCAATGAAGTGCATGTCAAACATCTGACGCATTTAAAAGTCTGAACCAATTCCATGCGGTGAGTGCGTGGCAGTTTTCTGGAGTAGTGAAGCATCATTGTTGTCAATTGATGGGCACCTCCTGATTTACTGTATTTTTCGCCACGATGTCTAATGGTCATATCTGGGTTATTGTTTTACTCTCATTGCACCCAACCCCCCACACACACACACACAGGAATCAAACCAAGAGCACAGCATCATGGGTAGCAGCATTTCTACGGATAACCTAATTTATTCACCATATCACTGTTTTTTGCTGCTGTGTTTGTCTCCCCCCCTCCTCCAGCTCATTGGATGCCAAATTATTTGTGACAACAGGTTAAAACAGTTTACAGGACGTAAACAATTTGGGCAGCTTCCAGGTTATGCTGTCAGTGCAACACTGAATACTTCCATCCTATTCTTCACCATAGCCCCTTCTTTGAAAAATGCTTGTATGTTTTATATTCCACATGTACTCAAAAAAAGATTAACTGCAAAATAAATAAACAAAAGTAATGTTGTTAAAATTGCATTGTCTGTTTGTGGATCAGTTCATTGAGCGAGTCCAGCCTGTTCTCCTTTAGTGCCTTGTGGACCGAGTAGAAAAAGCTGAAGTAGTAAATACATGGGCAGAACAGCCCACATGTATTGCAATACTGCCACAGATACCACTCTTACAGTTGTTCGCACTCTCATGTGCATTCATGGCACTTCACAAACAAAGCACATTTTAAATCTTCCCAGTCTTTAGATTCACATCTGCTCATTTTATTAAAGGGCTAGTAGCATGATAAATGACAGGTGGAAAATGTTAGTAATTTTTAAAAGTAGCCTGTGTCACAGGCTGTGGGTAGAGATGGACTAATAAAGCAGTGAGGCTGTAGTAGTTCAAAACAAAATGTTTATTCTTCACAGCAGAACAATAGGTAAAAGAAACAAACTTAGGTGACAAGATAAAAGGAGGCAAGTCAAAAATCCTGACTATATACTGTACATACATCAACTAGAACAGACCAGGTGTTTATCCTTCAACACCCTGCTCCTATCTATCTGCTAGTTTTGATGTGTATTATATAGGGCTTTGCACCCATGTGATGGCTAGCTCCACCCATTAGTACTTCTTTTTACTTTAAATTCTTTATTTACAACATATTTTCTATCAAGCAACACATTATACACATTCTTTCATCATAATAAATGGTCTAGGGCATTCAAACCATAATAATAATTTTGAGCACCAAACAATGTCTTTGTTCTGTGACCCTAAGCACTTCCCTGAGCCATTCCCTGCATAAATCTAGCAAGGGAGAGGCCGGCCTGCTCTATACAAACATAGAGCTGAGGAGGGGCTGCATCCAAGGGCCAGGTTACACTCTGAGAAACAACATTTAATAGGTAAACTTTTGCTTTTAATTCCCTATTGTAACATTATAGCTCAAAATATGTGCCAAAATGCTTTTGCAGGCTGTTTCCTGCTTATTTTGTTACTTTAGAGGAGCTGTGCTTCCAATACTGTTTAAAGGAGTGGTGCTTCAAACTGCCACTTTTACACAAAAGGGGAAGAGCTTGAGAAGCCACACCACTGAGGAAAGGTTAAAAACAAACCTCAAGCTCCAGGCAGTTACTTCTCTTTAGTTTAGAGCCCAGGCTGCTTGTTTGTGCAAAAAATAGGCTTTGTCTGGCTGTTGCTTTGTTTTTTGGAGGTATCTAAAGCCATTGTTTTACTGCTTACAAGCTTTAGGGTCCTTGGGGGAGCAAAAGCAACATTTCAGCATGACAACCAAAGCAAACAGCCAAAAAGGAGCTGTGTGAACATACGCACAGTCGTGGCTCTGCAGGGCAGAGACTGGGGGATTTTACAATCTGCAAAGAGCAATACAGCAGAGAAGAAAAGTTAGAAAACAGCTTGTAGCTTTTTCTGGGCAGCAGTACCTTGCTTTTCCTGAACCAGGCTTCTTTTTAAACAGCAGCAACATTAACAATATCGATAATATGGATACCGGTATTTCTTTAATTTACAAGTTTAAAGCCACAGCTTATATCAATGCGTCTCAGGGGCAAACCTTTCAAGGGCTTTTGAAAATGGGAGTTAGGACAGTAACTCCATGCTATGCCTTGGCTTTCACATAAAAGCTGTCTAACTCACAGCAGCAGAACTCAGGGCTGTGAACATAAAACATATAGGGACAAGCAACAAAGTGGGTGGTCTGCCCAACAAACAAAACATATAACTCAGTACGACATATAACACAGGACACTCACAACCCAGGTATGCTAACATTAACTTCCTTAGCATACTGCATTCAAAAAAGGGGGGGGGGTGCAACCTTTCACAGACTACAGCTACTTTTAATTTCTAAAGTAGTTTTTTTTTTCCATTTGCTGATCAGAAGGTTTTCCAGTTGATTGTACTAGGTGTAAAGTGAAGAGCAGTACCTTTCCTGGTAGATGATAGTTGTACTTCTGTTCCTCTTCATATCTCATCAGCATTGTAACTTCACTCACTGTGACATCACAAGTGACTGATCTTGCATCAGTTGATTGGCTCTTAGTCAGTTGTGATGTCACAATGCTGACAAGGTATGAAGGGGAAACAGAACTAGACATGTCAGCCTTCATGTAGAGTACTGCCTCACACATCACACCTAGTACTGTCAGTGGAGAAAATCTTCTAAAAAAGTAATAGGGAAAGGAACAAACTCTGGCAAGAGCCAATAGGACTGCAGTTGAGGAATTTGGTGTAAAATACAGAAAATGACCACAATTATCAGCTTGTGTTAGCAAAACATAACATAATCTCATAAATCTGTTGTTTTTGTGATATTTTTACACCAGATTCTCAAGATAGCCTTATTATGACCCTGCCTTATGAAGAAGGCACTGCAAATGTTCAACTCCTGCCTGAAAAGTGATTTTGCATAGGGACTGCGAAATCAAGTTTTGAGATGCAAAAACACATTTTGGGCAGAAGTTGAAATATGAAAGCTGTCACATTCAAGAGGTGCTGTAAAGAAATGTCTATGTTGAAAATTTGGGGTAAAAATATTTAATATTACCAAACTTACAAGTCTGCATTTGCAAAGTTCAGCATAGCCTCATAACTTTAAAAAAAATGTTTTTACATCAAATTAAGAACATAGCCTTCTTATGACCCCTCCTCATGAACAATGGCAGAGAAAATGTTCAACTCCTGTCTGAAAGGTGATTTCGTGCAGGGACTGCAAAATTATCTTTTGGGATGCAAACAAAAATATGGCCAGGATTTGAAAAATGATAGCTGTCACATTCATGAGATGCTGCAAAGATATAGCTATGTTGTAAATTTGGGGTCAAAGTATTGACATTTTCCAAAGGTATGTGGCTGAGTTCACAAAATTCAACATAGACTCATAACTTTGTTGTTTTTTAATATTTTTACACCGCATTTGCAACAAAGCCTTCTTATGAGCCCACCTCTTGAACAAGGGCAGTAAAATTTTTCAACTACTGCCTGAAAGGTGATTTTGAACAGGGACTATGAAATCCCCTTTCAGGACAGATCTGCCTAATGACAGTACCATTGTTCATGAGGAAGGGTCCCAAAGAAGATGAGTTGAAAATCTAGGCCAAAAATATGCAAAAATGCCCAAGTTATGCCACTAAGTTCAAAACACCATTGAAATACATTGAACTGCATACCTGTTTCTTCAATTCATGGTCCAGCTTTGAAGAGTGAAAACATGTCTGTAGTCCAGACAGAATTATGGCGTTGGACCCCTGATTGGTAAGTAAGGGCTTAGCGGGGTGGTGGGGTGGGTACTGAGTGGGAACATCAGGTGGGGGGGGATGGTAATGGCACAAAAGACATTGTTGGAAGTTTTTTCCTTTTACAGGGTAAAAAACACAAAAAAAGGACAGAGGAACCACCATTGTGACACTGGGGGATTCAGTACCCTCTGTGTTACTGTTATGTTTTGGGGGTGGGGTGGTGGGTGCTGAGAGGGAGAGTCAGGTGAGAGGATAAAAAATCTAAAAAAAGGGAGTCATGAAACATGATCATGACACTGGGGGATTGGGCACCCCCAGTGTCTTTGCTATGTTTCTAGGGGAGGTGCTGAGAGAGGGGGTTAGGTGGGGGGGGAATATGCATAATTAAAAAAAAAGAAATCAGGTTACAACAGAATACAGCACACTCTGCCATGCCCAACATGGCTGCTGCACTACACTGCGTATGTGCTGGTAGTCACACATGCACAGTAGAGTGTGGTGGCCATCTTGGATATGGCAGAGTGCGCTGTGCTTTGCCATGGCCATTTTTTTTCATTAGAGATATCCACCCACCCTTCCATCCCTCTCAGCACCCACCACCCCACACCTCCCTGAAGCAGAATGGTGACACTGTGGATGCCCAATCCCCCAGTGTCCCAATCAGGACAGCTGATTTTTTTTCCAAGTAAAAAATAGTGCAGTGTGAGTGGAGTGCTCCACAGATATGGAGGTGACTGTGGTGCATCTCCAACATGTTCAGTCACAAAGAATGGAAGGAGTGCAGAGTCCTTTTGTGAAAGCAAGAGGTCTGCAGGGCTCCACCCACTGCAGCCCTAAAAAGTACTTTAGGTTCAAAAAGTACCATCTGGTGACTTCTAAAAATTAATATTAATTTCAGGTAGTATACTAGCTCTTTAAATGTTTTTTTTTCTAAAATGTCACTGGGAAAAGTTTAAGTTTTGAAAAATGCTGATGTTTTGCTGTCTTCATGGTCTTTAGGACGATCAAGATATCATACAAAAGTATGATATTGCTTGATTGCAGAGTACCAGAGATTACGAGATGATCTAATGCATGCTATGTCAGACTATTTAGCTATTCTTTGATAATATGTTTGTATAAAATGTAAACTGCAAAGCAAGAAATGGATATTTCTCATAAGAAATTCAATCCAACCATGTGAAGCCTATTTTTTACAATGAAGATTCATGGGGATTTGCAACCCAGGTTTAATCATTTATTTTTTCCATTAAGCAGAGCCTATGGAGTCTATCTGCAGATAATGGGCTGGATTTTTGCAACTCTCAGAATCTAAGTTCCATGCCACAGCCACCACTGCGAGATGAAATCTCCACACCTGTGGACAGTTGTATTTTCAGCTGGCGCAACTGTGGGTGACATTATGCCTGATCTCAACAGGTGTAACATTTCGGCAGAGCTGTTCTGAAAACACAGCTGCAAGCTGCCACGAATTAAGGAGCTGGTAGTAAACCAGCTCCCACTCTGAAAACATGGCACATGCAGGGAAAACTGCAGCTGTGCAAGCGAAGTCCCACTTGCTGCAGTTTTTCTCCTGTACCTGTGCCAATTTTGGATAAGCTGAAAATCCAGCCCCATGTCTTCATTCATGAATTCAAAAGGAAATACTTTTTTAATCAACCTAATTTTCATAATAGCAGTAAGGCACACTTTTTTGTGGTTAATAAGTTTTATTGATTTGACTTATTAAGACGATACAAACTTTAAAACAGTCAGATACATTGCAAAGATCTTACAGACTGTTACATATGTCTGTAGAGGCAGAGAACGGACCATGCTGGCCAAATAGTAACGAACTGAATATACTAGCCAGGTAAGCAGTAGGATAATACTCTGTGCCTGGATGTACAACACCTATCCAGCTGGAGATTAACTTTGAAAGTATTAGCAGTTGGTGCATTGCATTATGGCTAACTCATACAAACACATCTTACCTGGCCCCATCCTGCTAGTTTCTGCAGCATTTGACAAAGCATCAGAAATTATGAGAGGTCCAGTAAGGCACATTTAAAAAATTAATAATTCTTACTTTGCTGTTTTGTCTTAGTCATTAGGAGGTTCTACTGTGTTGGTAGCTGGTCTGGCTGAAGATGCAGATCTCTCTAGTCTCTACATTAACCCCCTTACACACACACACTAACACACGTAAGCATTAATGCCCGACAAAGGAGGCTTCTACTGGGGAATTAATGCATGGCTGGGGGGTGGTTGTGACACGAGGCTTTGGCCGAGTGCCTACAACTACTCAATCATACATTAATTCCCCAGTAGAAGTCGACTCCGGAGGGCATTAATCCATTTGTAACATGGGAATTCTTGCGTTGTTGTTGTTTCTGTTTTTACAGTTCTGTTCGCTGGAACTGTTCGGCTTTGTGTCGGTGTGGTGAGATCCTGGATCTTCGCTGCGATATGTATTCAGTTTGCTGCTATGTCAACTAGTGGTGCTAGAACTTGACCCGGTGACCCCATGATTAATAGTTGGAGCGGCCATTACCAGTGATTAATCACCACTCCAACTTTGATCATGTGGTGCATTTTGTCCAATGACATTGCCTTATTTCAGGCTTCTCTTTTTTGTCATGTTACAATCAGCATTTGAAGCCTTAGGAGAGCAGGCTGGAAGCAGGTTAGTAGAGTGGGAGTGAATGGGGGACTGTTTGCTCAAGTTGGTAGTTTTAGTCATGGGACAAGTTGGAGGAAGAGCATGTAGTGAAGTCATGTGGAGCAGCTGTGAGATAAGTGGGTGGGAGCTACACATAACCCACCACATCAGAAAATTCTACTGATGATGAGCAATCATTGCATGCATTTTTAAAGTGTTTAAATTGGAGGCCTATGGAGGCTAACAGTGCCCCTTCAAAAATAAATTCTAGAATGGGATTTTTCTAGGAACAGAGCAAAATGTTTCTTGGCATTCTCCTGACTTTATTGAAAAATCATTCTCACAAAACAAGAGAAAACTTATTTGAGTTGAGCTAAACAAGTGAGACCCTCCCTTGAAATTGGTCAGGAAATCTGTCATGTCAGTTTAATCCCTGGGACAGAAGTAGTAGCAAGCAACACTGGTATACTTCGCAACAATCCAATTATGCAGCACAAATTGGCATGTAGGCACAATTTCTGAACTGTGGAGAAGAAGTTTCTGCATCCTACCTGATTTTGTGCAATCCTTGATCACTGCTGCATTCTATTGAGATTTTCAGTATTAACGTGCATGCTCTCTGTTACTTCCAAGATGCTACCGGCATGTGTGAATCATTCACCTGCTACATGACCAAGAAGTTTTCTCTAATTTTAAATACTAATTGTTTCGCATACTACTTATTTTACCAGCTCTCTGCTGCCAAAAGCAAATTTTTTTCTCTTGAGATCCATTCAAATGTATCAAGCCTTTGTACTACCTGTTCTTATTAGAAAGAACTCCACTACCAGTTCCACTCCAGCATGACTGATAGGGAAATAAGATTACCAGATCTTACCTACTTATTAACTGTATTTTGCCATGTTCCCTCACAGTTATGATGGGACATAGCATGCTTGGATGGATGGCTCCTCTTCTGAATGTTTGATAAGGCAGAGTCAGCCTTTAACAAGCATTTGTCAATGTTGAATGTTTGCTTGCTGGTATTGGCATTGGTAGTACAGGAGTTAGAGAGATGCATAATAGAAATGGCAGTGAAATATTGAAGTAATGCCAACTCCCAACCCCACCCTACAGAGACTGACAGGCGTTGGAGGTGTGCCTTTGGGTTGTCGGCCATAACGGTCATGCCATTCCACCTCAGCCCACCCTGCAGACACTGACAGGTGTTGGAGTGTGCCTTGGCATCTTCAGCCCTTACCCTCACCCCATTTCATAAGGAAATATGCTGAGATGGGTGCAGTATAGGAGAATGGGGTGAACGTTAGGACCAAAAACACCAACACACACCTCGATGCCTGTTACTGGCTGCAGGGTGGGGGTGGAATGGTGTGAGCATTATGGACGATGATCCTAAGTCACACCCCCGATGCCTGTCAGTCTATACTGGGTGGGCATTACGGTTGGAAACCCTAACACCCCGGGCATTTGTTGGTATTTTCACTCCAAATTTTCAATATTGGCTTTTTGGGAGCACCTCATGAACAGTGGCACTATTATTTCATTATTCAATCCCGAAAGGTGATTTTGCACAGCAACTGCACCATTTGGCACCACAGGTAAGAAAACACATTTCAGGC
Source organism: Neoceratodus forsteri (assembly GCA_016271365.2). Taxonomy (NCBI): domain Eukaryota; kingdom Metazoa; phylum Chordata; order Ceratodontiformes; family Ceratodontidae; genus Neoceratodus; species Neoceratodus forsteri. The sequence goes on from CM028130.1 coordinate 1,238,846,386, forward strand.
AGGATCTGAAAACTGCCAGCTGTAATGTTCATGAGGAGGTGTGAAAAAATGGCAATGTTGAAAATCTGGAGTGAAAATGTGAAAAATTGGTGGTTACGAGCATTCGTAGAAACTGCACAATGCATGCTTGGAATGCAGTCATTTTTTGGAATGTTTTCACCAAATGTTCAACCTAGCATTTCTGAGACATCCCCTCATGAACAGTGGCACTGTGATTTTGGTAATCTGTCCTGAAAGTTAATTTTGCAGAGTGACCATGCCATTCTGCACCACAGGTACAAAAATGCATCTTGGGCAGGTAGCAAAAAATGATAGCTGTGCTGTTCATGGGGGTGTAGAAAAATGGCAATATTGGAAATTTGGAGTGAAAATATTAAGAACTGATGAAGTTAGGAGTGTGTGTGTAGAAACTGTGCAACACACGCTTGTAACACGGTCATTTTGGGTTTTTTTTCACCAGATTTGCAACATGGGCTTTTGGGGATCCACCACATGAACAGTGGCACTGTCATTTCATTAATCAGTCCCAAAATGTGATTCCATGCAGTGACAGTGAAATCACCTTTCGGGACTGAGAAACTAAATAACAGTGCCACTGTTCATGGAGTGGGGTCCCAAGAACCCCATGCTGAAAATTTGGGACCAAAACTCCAAAAATTGGCTGAGATATCAACCTAAGTTGAAACCCCCCATTGACTGCCATTACAGGGCTTACTGTGATTTCTTCCATTCCCGGTCCAGCTTTGAAGAGTGCAGACATGTTCCCGGTCCACCAAAGTTCACTGGTCCCGGCCTCCACAGGTAAGTATGGGGTGGGGGGTGCGTAGAGGGTCCGAGAGGGTTGGGATGGGGGAAGGGGGCCGCAGGGACGATGAGGGACCATTTTCTTTTTTATCAGGTATAAAAAAAGAGACCTTGGAGGACAGTTTTCTTTTTTACAGGTGAAATATTATTGAAACAGATTTACGCACACTGGGGTGGACTCCCAGTGTGCCAGACTAGTTGGGGGGGGATCAATGCTGACCTAGGGATTGGGCACCCTGAGGTCGACTGAGAAAATAGGGGTATGGAGGGGGTCTGGTGCATCTGACATCAGGAGTGGGCATTCCAGTGTCAGAAAAAAAATAAGTATTTTGGCATACTGGGGTGGTCTCCCAGTGTGCCACATTAATGGGGGGGGGTAGGAGGATACATGCTGACATGGGATTGGGTTAGCATTGCTCAGATGGATCCTCACCAGTCTGGATTCACCAAATACCTGCCCTTTGCAGCAGGATAGTGGATCTGCCAGATACCACCCCTAACTGCCTGTGGATCCAGCCATTGGATCCCTGGTCAGATCCATGTTATCCAATGGCTGGATCCAGGGATCCGGCACCGGATCCCTGGATCCAGCACTGGGATCTGAAGCCAGATCCCTGGATCTGGCACTGGATAACATGGAATCTGACCTCCATATTTGTCCAGATCCCAGGACGGATCCCACTCAAATAGTGCCACCATCCGCCAGATCAATCTGGTGGATCCACGGCAGCATTATCTATGCAACCCTAGATTGGGCACCCTGCTGTCAGCTTTCTGGGCAGTGTGTAGGTGGGGGGGTGGTGGCAGGAGCCACCAATGTGGTAAGCCATGCTGCAACTCATTTATTTATTTATTTAACTGTTTCACCAGGAAAGGCACACTGAACAAACTGGGGACAGGAGCCGACAAAAAACAAAACTCTGCCCATGTGCATTACTATGCATTGTAATGCACATGGCCAGATTCTTGTCGGCTGGATCTCTGTGTGCCTGGTTGGGGGGTGGGCTGACACTGCAATGACAAAACTGTCCCTGATTGCAGTGGCAGATTTCTTTCAAGTGCAGCTCTCACTCTGAAATTGCCTTCATCAGCAGCTTCCCGGTTGATTGGAGGCCGAAGGACGTGTCCATTAGAGCATTCACTGCATTGGCCACAACATGGATACACCTCTGCAATGCTGTACTATCTCAATAGGTTTCTTGCATGCTGTGCGCACAAGCAAACATAAAAATGAGTCACGGTATTGTGCCCCATCCTTGTAGCACTCAGTTTGTCTGCTATGAGGCAGTATGAGAGGAGAATAAAAAGCAGATTAAACAGGTGGCCAAGGTAGAGGGACTGTGCTTCATTTGCGTGTCTGCCTGGATGGAAGGGAAGGTGTTGCATTAAGAGTCAAGAACTGTGTCCAAGACAAAAACAAATTATTTTTCTTTCTCCCAAGTACAGTGGTAACTGCAGATCATTACTCTCACATTAGATTAATTTTTTAAGTCAATCTTTCTGTTCAGCAAGTTCATAAGATCGTAAGGATTACAATACATTATAATAAATATACCTATAGTTACGTCTCAACAGATGTTCTAGCATGCAGCCTATAATTTTCAGAGGGATCCTATTTCTGCCCAGTTTTACAGCTGAGTGGGTTAAAGCACATGGAGGTCAAGTTATGTGCTCAAGATTTACATTGAGAGCCTGAGGATGGGTTAGTGATTCATTACAACCTCGGATATCTGGGTTCACAGCTCTGTGCTCTGATACGGAAACTATGCCAAACTGTCTTTTTATCTAGGGTAAATATATTGCAAAATAACAATAACATCAGACAAAGGTTAATTGAGAAGCAATGTCCCTGTCTATTTGGGTGAGATGAGGAGGCGGAGATGGTGAAAACACAGTTTGTAGGACTACCCTGCCAAATCTTGGCTTCTTGTGACCCCAAGTGTCCAGTCTATAATACCTCTTAAAGGTATGCAGTGTAGACCAGGTGGCCACTGCACAGATATCTGCCACTGATGCGGAATTATGCTTTGTCCGTGAGGTGACTATGGCTCTGGTAGAGTAGACCTTAAAGAGAACTGGTCATGGGTGACCTGACACCTTGTAAGTCTTGTCTATGGCCTTCCTCAACCATCAAGCTGTTGTGGACCTCAAGGGTGGCAAGCCTGTCTTTGGTCCTGATTTTAGGATGAACAACCTCTCCATCTTACAGATGGAGGCTGTTTGTTCCGGGTATGTTCTGACTACTCTGGTAGGGTCTAATAACTCTAAAGTCCCCTGCTGGGTTCCTTTATATGAGGTTTCAAAAGTAGGCAGAGATATTTCTTGGGCCATGTGGAATGGAGATGCTACCTTAGGTAAAAAGGAGGGGATAGTCTTCAGTAGTATCCTGTGTGGCTGAAGGAAGAGGAAGGGCTCAACACAGGCCAGCCCCTGTAGTTCACTGGTTCTCCTCATGGAGCATATTGCCACAAAGAACACCACTTTCCACATCAAAATGTGTAAGGGAGTAGATTGCAGTGGTTTGAAAGGAGCCCTGGTGAGGGTGTCCAATACAAGGTTTAGTTGCCACGGCGCTACCGTGGTCTTCTGTTTGGGTCTAATGTTTACTGCTGCTTTGAGAAAGGACTGGACTAAAAGGTGTGTCCCGGGGGTGGTGGCCATCTGCTTTCCCTCTTACTGCTCCGATGGTGGCAGCTTGCTCTTTCAGTGATGTGGCTGATAGTCCTTTATCGAAACCATCTTGTAGAAAGTCCAAAATCTGTATAATGGAACATTCTTGGGACTGCAGTTCTTTTGCTGTACACCAGCTGTGAAATGTAACCCAGTGTCTCTGGTAAGCGGTGTTGGTCGAGGGTCTTCGAGCTTGCACTTAGAGATACAGCAAAGTTTAATTTCACTGGCATAGTGAACGTGAAGTGGCTAACTTCGAGTTCACAGATCACTACGTGAAATTCCCATAAACAAGTCAAAATTCACTTTAATGTACTTCGCGTTCACTTCAAGTTGTAGTTGGAGAAGGTGAAGTTGGTAATAAACAGGACACTGGTCACATGCCTGATTGTCTCTGCAGGTCACATGATTCAGGGAGAAACTTAAATAGGCAGGAAGTGAGTGTTTTACTTTCACTTTCTCTTGTAGAAAGAGTTGTGCACATTAGAGCAGTCTGTGTGTGTGGGTTGTTGGTGATTGCAGAGTGCAAAACTTGTTTGATTTTGCTTCTTTCAGTTTAAACCTTTTTACATTTAGTTTGTTAATTAGTGTAGGAAGTTTAAGTTAATTTTACAGTATTTTTTGGTCTAAAGTTTTTTTTGTGAGTACTTTGTTTTTGGTAGAGTTACTAGTACTTGTACTAGGTTTTTTTGGTGATGGATCATTGGCGTGGCAGGAAAAGTGGTGGCCAGCAGGCGTCACAGATGCAGGGTGGCCTTGTCCACCCACTTATGTTAAATAGGGCCAGTTTTGTGTCCTCAAGTGCAGGCATAGCCAGCTCTGCAGCAGCAGTGGTCTGCCAGCATGCGCAGCAGCTGGAGGAGCAACAGCCAGGTGAGCAGCAGCAGCAGCAATCGCAGCAGGTTATTGCTCCTCCACCAGCACCACCACCAGCAGCAGCACAGCAGGTGGCCAGCGGTGCTCTCTCACTGCTTTTACCAGGACCTGCATGGAGCTCTCCCTGGTGGGAGTTATTCATGTGTCTTCCTGGGGACTCTACTGTTATGCAGTGCAAATTGCACCAGGTGCTTGTCCATCGTGGGCCCAAGGGTGGGCACCTTGGCACTGGTAGTCAGCAAACCCACCTAGCTGACCACCACTGGGTTGAATGGGAGGACAAGCTGCAGGAGTTAGCAGCCACTTCTGCAGCTGTGGCCAAAGCACCTCGTCCACCTGCGCATCAGCGGTGACACAGGGAAATGAAGGCAGCAGGGGTGGAGGTCCTTACAGCTGCACCCAGAGAAGATGACCCGCAGCGTTCTGTGACCAAGGTGGACCTTGCTGTGCTGTGCTGTGGGAGGTTGAGGCCATGCAAACAGTGGTTGAGGCAGCCATGCAGCATCTCTTTCATATCGAGGAGCAGCACGAGGAGATAATAGGCTTGTTGAGTAATATCAGTGGTGATCAGTAACCGCCCCCACAGGCCCCTTAAAAAATTATTTTGTATGTCAATTTAAACCCCCCAAGCGTCTCCTCTAGTTTTATTTTATTTTTTTCCTAATTAATATTTTTGTTTTGATGCACACTAAGTATGTAATTTATGTTCAGGTAATGTATATTTGCGATTTGTATTATGTGTTACTTAAAGGAGAAGAAATTGATTACTTATGTGCAACTGTTTGAAATGCCTCTATTTTCATTAATTATATTCATTCCTGTAAAGGATCCATATTTAACTGTGCCTGAATAAAAGCTGAAGCTGTCAGTTGTGTTTTGTGTTGTTTTCTTTGTATGGACAACATTCTGTGCAGTTCCTTTCATGGAACCAAAAATTTGGAGTTTTGACTATGTCACTTCATGGTTTCACAACTGTGAGCACTGTACTGATAAGTTCATGCTCACATGTTTAAAACCATGAAGTGACATCATCAAAACTCCAAATTCTTGGTCCCATGAAAGCAATGGCAAGGAATGTTGTCCATACAAAGAAAACAACACAAAACAAAACTGACAGCTTCAGCTTTTATTCAGGAACAGTTAAATATGGATCATTTAAATGTATGAATATAATTTATGAAAACTGACATTACAAGCAGCTACACATAATTAATCAGTTCCTGTCCCCTTTAATTTACCTTATGTCATACATGACTGATGGCATGCAAAATGGTGGATGCTGCGTGCTTTCATTACAAGTGAAACTGTTATGCCGTTACGCATGCTGCAATAAAAGTGTTTTGAAGATGACTTTTGGCCCGCACGATTGCAGCTTTGCTGAAAGGACACATTGTTCGTACAGCTGGCAACCACATGACTTATTATTACATAAAATTGAGTAATGATGAGTAACAAAAAAAAATGATTATTGTTCTGGAAAGCATAATGGCATGGGGTGGTTGAACACTTTGGGGAGGTGGCAAATTGCATTTACCATTATGAGGGTAAAGAAGAATCAAGATCAAGAAAAACAAGATTAACAAAATTCCCCCCCAAGAAATAAATATCTGTTTTTATTTATTTTCTTAAGCCCTATTTATTTTTTATTACATACTTGTATGACATTTATGTTCGGTGCATGTTTTCTTTGTGATGTTAATTTTGTTAATCCTGTATTTGTTTAGCCTCAGAATGGTAAATCTGATTCCCCACCTCCCCCTAAATCCCCCCCCAGGCCATTATGTTTCAGCAATAACAATTTTTAAGTTCATACTCATTACTGTATTTTATGTAGTAAGTCTTGTGGCTGCCGAGTTTGTGGACACACCAGACACTGTGTGCTTGCCTGTAACTAAATCTTGGGTCTCCAAAATGCCATCTGCAAGACACTTTATTGCAGCATGCATTGCGGCCTGACAGTTTCACCAGTAACGAAAGCACGCAGTGTCCGCCATTTTCACAACCATCAGTCATGTAAAAAAGAAAGTAAATTAAATAACAACCATGAAAATACTTGTTCCTTTTCTGAACATGTAGTTAAAGCACCAGGGCAATATTCACAATACCATAACACCACCTAGCATGCCCCCAACAATGTGCTATTTTGTGTTTGAATGTTCCCATTTTTTTTCATGAAAAGCCAAGATGAAGATTAATACCAGTTCAAAAATGCATCACAGTGTGTTAAATGACATCATTGCACTGTGATGACACTTGCTGCTGCTGGTGGTTTTGGCCCTTTCTTTTCATTTCATGAAAAGTCCCGATGAAGAATAATCACATAAAAAACTGTTCAGAAAAGTCACAAGTATTTCTTGATGCGCTGCTAAAAGCATGTACCTAGAGTCAGCACTCTGTATAAGTGTCTCACTCTCAAGTGAGAAAATGTCTTACTGGCACCTGCTGCTGTTGTTGTTGTCCATCTGTTTTCTGCTGCTGCTGATGTTCAGTGTGTTGCTAAATGATGGTCTCCACAGGTGACCATGGGATTGAACTATAATTTGATGTTCTGGGAAATTCTTCTGCTCCACTGACAGAAACATGCTATGCTATGTGTGTGTATTCATACCAACACTGGTAAGTTAGTGTACGTGTCATTGTCATGTTTTTTTCAGAGACACTGCTATTTAATTTGTAGTGAAACTTGTTTTTTGTTGTAAGCACTGAGCAGTCCGTCATGTTCTTTTGCAGGAAATCATCATCATCATACAAACTGAATGTTTCCCCTTCACTGGTGTGTTGGCCATGGTCACATTCACATGCCATACATATGTGCCGCCATCTAATGTGGTACTGTGAAGCTTACATATTTTCTGGGGGGGGGGGGGTTACTGCTGTGAGAGAGTGAATTATAAGCATTTCTCATTACTGTTCTTTTATTTTACATTTTCAGGTTACAGGACACAGATTCACGACTGTAGTGATGAAACCATGTTGCCACTGCACGTGTCCCACATGTCTGATTGTTGACTTCGGCTGTAAGAACAATGTCAATCCATGAAAGGTAAGTATTTTTTTTGGGGGTTGCATGGGTCATTTGGAAAACAATTTTCATTAATATTTTTGTCTTCTTTCCAGGTCTCCAATGTACCCAAACTGTTGTCCATCTTCAGATTGGAACATACCACCAGTCTACAATACCTCGATGATACCTGCAAGCAGATGAAAACAAAATTATTCTGAGTTCATTCCAGTACCCCATTCAGTATCAATGCCCTGCGGAGCTGTTTCTGTCTTTTTTTATAGCCATCATCTGACCAGTATGTCACCCCTGTTAAATACTTTACAGAAAGCAGCACTTTCAATCCTCAATACTGGAGTTGTACCCTCTTGGAAATTTTTTTTCCATGACTGCATCAGCAACCTCAATGGTACACTGTTTTACTCTGCACCAGGATGGTCTGCTTCACCTGCATTATTTAGCACCACCATCATCATGACTGGGTACACACATAGATGTGATTGTCCTGCTTGGTATGCTGGACAAAAAAAAGTTAAATTTGTGTGATTCATGATCGTATAGATGAAGATCATGACTCGTGAATCTGTGATCGTGACATGACAATGAGTACAACGTTCGAAGTGAAATATGCACCACACTGGTACTCTGAACACTACCTGAACATTTAAAGTCATCCTCCTCATGCCTGTGGCAAACCTCCGGTGTTAATTTGCAACGTTTACCTACATGGCTACTCGCTGTTACTTGAGGACTGGCTGGCAGATTTTATTTCAGACACACACAGAATTTATTTCACACACCACCTACGCTAAGGTCTCATGACTCGTGATCGTGACACGATGTGACTCAGTCATGTGATGAACTTCCCAGAACTGCATAATGTTTGCACTGAGACAATATCTACTGGATTAAATAGGTCTGGCTTCCTGTGAGGACAAAGATTCGAGTAGGGCATCCTACAGAATATGAACACAAACAGAAACATCGTACTTGACCATGGATCTTGAGTGACATGACATAACTGGGTGTCTCCCAGTCCTGATTTGTGATGAAACCAAAGATTAAAAAAAAAAGTGCTGCACCAAAAAAAGTTAAAGTTGTATGATTTGTGATCGTGAACATGAAGAACATGATTTGTCTCCTGACTCATGAGTGTGACATGACAATGAGTACAACATTTGAAGTGAAATATGCACCACACTGGTACTCTGAACACTACCTGAACATTCAAAGTCATCCTCCTCATGCCTGTGGTAAACCTCCAGTGTTAATTTGCAGCTTTTACCTACATGGCTACTTGCTGTTACTTGAGGACTGGCAGGCAGATTTTATTTCAGACACACACACAGAATTTATTTCACACACCACCTACGCTAAGGGTGATGCCGCAGACACTGCTGTTACCAAAACAGATCCAAGGACCTTGCCTGGCTCTAACCCTCCCTGACACAGTACTTTTTCCCTTCAAGGATTTTTTCTTTTTTTGTTTATTCCACGTGATGTGATGGAATGCCCTGCCCACAGACCCAAAGCTTATACCCTAACCCCACTAACTTACATGACTCATACACCACAGTCAGAAACACCTTTGCCTAACCGTGTCTTTGTGGGCATTTTTTTAGATTACACAGAGTCACCAAGAAAATAAATATGTTTCTTGCAAACAGTTATTTTTTCAAATTTTGTGGGTTGCTAACAAATTCAGCTTGGATGCTGTCCTGTGAAGAACATGCTCCAAGTCCAACTGTAACTCCCCTGTTACCCGGGGTTACTAGAATCCCATTTAGATCTAGTGGCAGGCAGGGAAAGGCAGCTTGTGAGATGTCAGTTAAATGGGTTTCACAGTGTCTCACTCTGTCCTCAGTCTCAGCTGAGCTGGAGGGATGACATCACTTAGAATTCTCGCAGCAGCATAAGCCACAGTGGAATATTGCAGCTGGTAGTTAGGTTAGAATGTTGGGGTTTTCAAAGTCAATCTAGTGGGAGACTCAGTGGAGGGAGGAGATGTGCTGCAGTTGGCAGCCCCTCATAGCCCAGCTCTGTAATAGAGCTACCACAGGAAGAGGGTGTGTGCTCTCGCCCTAGAGAAGGACACAGAAGAAAACCAATAGAGTTGGTTGAGACCGTTCCTCGGTTTGTTCCAGTGCCCCATCCCTGAGAGGGATGCGGGGAAACAAGACCAGCTTTTCAGGTGCAATCCCCTGGCCCTGCTGGAAGAAGAAAAGCTGCCTGAAGAGAAGATTTGTGCTGAGGTACCAGAAGTGTGTTTTTCCTGTGAGAGAAACCCTGTGGCACCTGCGAACCATGGTGAGTCTGCTCTGCCAGAGAGCCTATGTTTTCACCGAGACAGTTGTGCAAAGTATCTGCTACTGTATGGTCAGGAAAGGACAGCCAAGTACAATACTTTAAGTTATGTGTATGGCTTGAAATGCATCTAAACAGTGAGGGTCTACAGGGATGGACATAGCCACTTAGAGAACATTGCAAATCAGGACGCCAGTTACCAAGGACAGTAGAAAGTTAAATGTGATATACATTTCAAGATAGCATTCTACAAACAGAGAGTTCAAATGAAAGGTGTTGACTCCAAATGAATGGCCGAGTATGGATTTGGGGACAAGAGGTAGGGGACCCCCCCATATGGAATAAACAGATTTACCTCTAAGGATTAACTTTGGGCACCTATAGCTTTCTCCCAGGCACTTGGCCAGTGTCTGCAAAAAGTACCCAGATGTGGAATTAAGGATGTGTGTTTTTCCCTTTAGAGCTAGGAAGCACTCATGGGTGGTTGAGGGAGCTGCCAACAGAAATGTCCATGCCATATGGAAAGTGTGTACTAGAGCTGGCCGAGGGCCATGCCAGGGAATGCAAGAGAGAGAGAGAGAGAGAGAGTGTACCAGTTTAGGCTGAGAACCCAGTGTGTTCAAAACCTGAGGGTTGTTGTGATGATGAAGAAGATGTGTTCTGACATCTACAGAACTGCATAATCAGTGAGTGTAGCCCCATGGGGGCCCATCTTGCTTTGTATTCTTGTGTTGAAGTGAATAAAAGCCCCACTTTAGAATACCACTCCTGGTTTGGACATTTACAGTTATTGCTTCCTGGGTTTGGAATTACTTGGGTACCCCTGTCCAGAAGTGCAAACCTAGCCCTGATGCCAAGCGAATGTTTTCTCCCCGAACCCAGGCTAGCCAGGTAGTGGATTACAAATTGGAGGCACCGGATGTTAAATAACAACAAACCCTAAACTCACACGTTGGTTACACAACCCACAGCCTCAATATGAGCACCCACTATTTTTTCTTCAACATTTGAATCATTGGATGGCCCAGGCATAACCTCAACAGTACTGGAAACATGAGATTGTGAATCATCATCAGGATCAGAATCATGTTCAACTACTGTGATGATGGGGATGGGGACAGGGAGTGTGACATCACCTACACTCTGACTCACGTCTTTGGATGCCACAATATTTTGGCAACCTGTTAACTTGTCACAGGTTGAACTTGGGGCAATACTCATGCCATCACCAACTTCACTACCACCACCAGCAGGGACAACAACATCTCCAACCATCTTTGAAGCAACTGATTGCGCTGTGAAAAACACAGTTGGAGAAATCCCTTTACTGCCATCAACTGTGCCCTTTTGCTGCGTACTACCATGCACACATCCATGGCCACTCTTGCCACTGGCAAGAAACACAGTGCCATGGCCAGAAACAACTTTGCATGAACATCTCTTTGCGGGCATTTTTAGGGATTACACAGAAAATTGACAACAAATTTAGATTTCTGAACTTTGGGGTGGATGGGAAGCCAAAAAACAACAACTGTGGCTTGCAGATGGAGACTGGGCTCCAAACAGATGCAGACACACAGACAGAGGGAGATTGAGCACTCGAGATGCAGCCACACAGGCACAATAACACCTTAACCAGTGGTCACAAACCCAAAACTGGATAAATAATACTTTCTTTTGCGGTGGTTGGGGGGGGGGGGCAGCGCGGTACCAGTCCACTACCTGGATAGAATGAAGCAGTAAAAAATACCACAGACTGATAACAGACTCAGAGTGCTGTGATTGCAGTGTAGCACAATAAAATGTGTCTGACTTGATGACAAGCACACACACACTAATGGTAATGTGCTGAAAATTTAACAGTTCAGTACACTACAACCAAATCTTTTAAACTGACTGAAAAAAGGCACAGCACCACAGCAAACAGCAAAAAAATATATAAACTTACTACAAGTATTACTGTGTGTACATGAACACACAAATACTAACACAATGGCTACCTAGCAGTTAGAAAGACTGCCTTTCGCACTATGAATCTCCCTTCACCACAGATTCGCCCCTCCCCTGAAGCACACTTTTACAGTGTCTGTCAGTACACAAACTGAATATTCTAAACTAACATTCAAAATGCACACAAAAACAATAAACACTCAATGATATAAGCACAGGAGGGTTTCCTACAATCTATGTACTAAATTTTGGACCAAAATAATTGGATCAAAAGTGAGTTTTTAAAGCTTTTTCGATGGTTTGATTCTCAGAGCTCTGAGCGCATACTGTCTCCAGCTTTCTGCTACACACACTACACAGAACTGAGGCTGTGCAAGACAATATAGAGCCTATGTGACCTCCCATCCCATGAATCAATGCAAAATTCACCTCACGTAGCAATAAACAGGTGAAGCAAAGCGAAGTCCATTCAAATCAATGGTACTTCACGTTAAGATTAAGGGTAAGGCTGTAATACGAGGCGTAGTATTGCAAAGTCAATTAAAACAATGCACTTCGCATTCCTCATTATGAAGGTGAAGTAATTCACTTCACATTGCGGCATTCTATGTGGATTAAGGAACAATACGCAAAGTGGAGGCACTTCGCCCATCTCTACATGCAGTAATGTGTTTGTCACCCTATGCGGAAGTCCCAAGGCTAGCAGTCTATCCCTTTGAGCAGCCATACCATCAGCTGTAGTGCATGAGGGTTCTGGTGAAGTATTGATCCCTGCTTGAGGAGGTCTGGTCTGTTCAGTAATGTCATTGGTTGGTCTATCATTCTCCTCCTGCTGGACACATACCATGTCCATCTCAGCCAGTTTGGTGCCACTTATACTACTGTACTCCTTGTTTTTTGTCTTAGCACTTTTGGAATCATGGACAGTGGTGGGAACACACATACTCTTGCAAAATTCCATGGCATGGAGAGGGCTAAGCCGCTCTCTTTGAACCTGGAAAAGAAGGTTTGCAGTTGTTTGTTATGAGCCAAAGCCATCAAGTCGATTTGTAGCGGTCCCCACTTTCTGTGGGTCAGCTGAAATACCTCTGGATGGAGTTGCCATTCTCTGGGATGCAAGGTCTGCTGAATGAGCCAGTCTGCACTTATATTTTGTTCTCCTGCCAGGTGTACTGTGGTGATGCTGTTTCCTACTGGGTTAGTATTTTGCATGCTCTGCTGCACATGTCAAAACCATGCAGCACAAACAGCGCGGTCAGGAAGAGTAAGAGAGTGCAAAACTTTGAAAGGGTGTACGTGTGGTAGTGAACCCTCTCACTGTTTCCAGGCAGAGGATAAGACCTCTGTTGGGAGGAGGGGCCGGCAAGCAGCTGCCGTGACTCGATGGGATGAGCCACAGGCAGCAAGGGAGGCAGTGTGTCTGTGGACCGGGTTTTGATTCCTGGTCCCAGAGGCATAACATTTTTTTATTTTTCACACTTCGTGTGATTTTAAGTATTAAGCCTCCCTGGAACTGGTTATTTAAGTTGGGAGGTTTGGGTGTGCAGACATGCAGTAATCAAGTTGGCAATATACCACGCTGTATTGGCAGTGAGGTATATTGCTGCACTGTAATGTCTTGCGACACTATGACCCCATGTCATACTGTTTAGATGTCTTTCTGTCCAAATGGCCTCCTTTGCCATGGTCTCGCTTTTTTTGTACCTCCCTGTTTGTTCAAATATGCCATGGCTGTTAACATTGTTTGTTCTGACTCTGATGTGATGATGATGATGATGGATCAGTGGGAGAAAGTGCTGTAGGGCTAGTCGTATGGCCCAAATTTTGAGTATGCTGATGTGCAGATTTGATTCTTGTGATGACCATTTTCCCTGCACTGTGTGGGTCCCCATTATTGTGCCACAGCCTGTCAGACTGGCATACGTGCACATTGACGTTGTGGTATCTTTGTCTATGGAGGCACCCCAATTTAGATTGTTCAGGTCCATTCACCACTGTATCGACTCTCTGATTGATGGTGGGATGACTACAGTTTGGTCATAGTTCTGGGTGGTGTAGTTCCAATGGTCTAGCAGGAGTCATTGCACCAGTCTCATGTGTAAACATGCCAATTGTGCAAGTCTAGACATGCTGCCATGAGGCCCAGAATCTGCATCAGTTCCCACAGCATTACCCTGGGGCTGTCTGGTGTCAGACATGACTCCCAGATGCTCTAGTGTCTTTGACTGAGTCAGGTGGCTCTTCCCTATGTTTACTGTCCACCCATGCTGTGCTAGTAGTGTCCTTGTTCAGTTTGTTGCCCTTTTGGCCTCCTCCCTGGACCTTGCCCTTATCAGCCAGTCATCCAAGTAGGGTATGATATGAATTCTTTCCATATGCAATTTTGCAGCTAGAGTAGCCATTACCTTGGATGTAATCACAAACAGACCTCACAAAACCATATACACAGCTGGCATCCACAATGATCTAAGTGATCATAACATAGCAGTCTGCGCATGAAGCTTAGAAAAATGCCACCCCCCTTGCTCCAAATTCATTACCAAGTAAAGCTTCCTCAAATTTAAACTAGAAAACTTTCTAGCCAATCTCAGGAATACAAATTGGCAAAATTTCTACCTGGCCTCCTAAGTAGATGAGGCTGTCCGCATCCTCAATTCAAACCTTACAAACATCGCAAAAAAGCATGCCCCCTTATCTGTTACAGAGTGAAAAAGACATCCTACCCTTGGTTTACTGCTAAATTGAAAGCAGCCCTTACCCACCGAGATAAACTCTGGACTCTGGCGAGACACATTAAAGCTGCTGTAGATTGGACAGCCTTTAGAACTGCGAGGAATGCCTGTACAAAGCTTATCAGATCAGCCAAATACAACTTTTATGTGGAAGCCTTAGACAGCACCAAAAGCAATTCTGCAAAAATATAACAAACAATCAAATCTGTGGAAGGCCACAGACCCCCACCTTCAATTCCAACCAAAATCACATTACAGTACTACTATCTCTGATCATGGCACAATCTTAGAAAAACGAAATGCACATTTTGCGACTGCATATCTAGTGTTCAACTCCTCCACAACCAAGGATGTTCCCGTGGATCCACTGAGCCAGGACTCCTTAGGTCTCTCCCCAGTTTCATTCAAACAAGTTGAAGATCTACTGAAAAAACTGGATACGAGAAAGAGCACAGGAGCGGACAGAATTGAGTCTACATTCCTAAAACTAGGATTCCGGTTCCTAATTGCCCCATGACACACATATTCAATTTATCAATCTCATCTGGCATAGTACCCATCTGCTGGAAAACAGCACACACTGCCCTTATTTAAATCAGGTGACCCATGTGATTTAATGAGTTACAGGCCAATTTCCATCCTACCGGTTTTGTCAAAGCTAGCAGAAAAACTAGTTAATAATCAACTAAGGGATCACTTTGAAAACACAAACCTTTCAACCCGCTACAATCAGGCTTTAGGCAAAAACATGGCACATTTTCTGCACTAGCCCTAATAACAAATGACTGATTCACCGCTTGAGATAATAAACTCTCAACAGGAGCTGTCTTCTTAGATTTAAGTAAAGCCTTTGACACGGTCGACCACAGTCTACTATTAATCAAACTTAAAGAACATGGCTTGAATAGCCCTTCAGTAAGCTGGCTCTCTAGCTACCTTACTGGCAGACTACAATGTATCAAAGCTGATGGGTTCCTATCCTCACCACTTCCGCTCACAAGAGGGATCCCCCAAGGCTCCATCCTGGGACCATTATTATTCACTATTTACATTACTTCACTAAGCAACAACATTCTAAATTCTAAACTCCACTTCTCTGCAGATGACACTGTGCTATATGCATCTAAACTCTCCTTATCTGATGCTAGCACTGAGTTGTAGGCTGAATTTAACCTACTACAATGCAATCTCCTCAATTCCAAACTACTGCTAAACTCCAAGAAAACTAATGTACTTTCTCCCATCACAGCCGTCAACACCCCTACACCAGCAAACCACACCGGTGCCCATTACAACCCTCCTAGGAGACTCACTTGCGGCTGTCGAAAAATTTGAGTATCTTGAAATCTGATTAGACAGTAAGCTGTCATTTGCTGTGCACATTGAATCCCTCACCAAAAAACTAAAAATAAGGCTGTAATTTTCTATCGGAATAAATCCCTTTTCCCCACAGACATCAGAAAAAGGCTAATACAAACTATCTTCCTCCCCCTGTTGGACTATGTGGACATTATTTACAACAGTAGCATGGCATCCAACCTACACAGACTAGACATCCTGTATCACCGTGCCTTACGTTTTATAACCAATGCACCTTTTAGAACACGTCACTGAGCCCTTTACTCAGCAGTGGGCTGGTCATCCCTTGTCACTAGAAGACGGCTTCCCACTGGCACCTGGGCCCTCAAAGTCCTACTGAACAAACTCCCACCATGTATTACTTCACTTGATCACCAATCGCACAACCGCAATGCCCTCAGGAAAAATGACTACATCCTTCTGGATGTCCCCAAATCCCGCACTCTCTATGGTAGAGCAGCAATCAGTTACACCATCCTGACCACCTAGAATAAAACACAGGCCTTACTCAAGCTCTCTGGACTAGTCTTCCTAAACGTTTTTAAATCCTTGTTCAATAAGGCACTTATGGAAACTTGCCATTGCTGCAATAGCTAGTGCTCTTAGCTAGAGCAAAGTTAGTACAATATGCACTTATCTCCAATTAACTATCCCCTCTTCCTTCCCCCAGTATTTGTCTGATTATCAAAATGTATAGTCATAGTTCACATTGCTAGCCAAATACAAATGTGTGACTGCTTCCTCAAAATCACCTGTATTGTATGCCATTGTTTCATTGTCCCTGTATGTATCCATATGGTATACCAATTATCGTATCTGTATTGTATGTCAATATTGTGTATTGTACACTGTTGTATAATGTTGTCCTAACAGGACCACCTTGTAAACGAGTGTGCTCAATGGAGTTTTCCTGCCAATAAACTTGAACTTGGTGAATACCTTTGGGTGGAGTCGAGTCCAAATGGCAGACATTGATATTGAAAATGATGACCCAAGATGCAGAACCTTGGGAACCTGTGATGGGCTGGTCTGATGGGAATGTGTAAATACGCATCTTTAAGATCTGTGGATGTGAGCCAGTCATCTTTTTGTACTGCCGCTATTGTAGTGCATAGGGTCTCCATCTTGAACTTTCCGTATCTCACAAATTTGTTTAAATTTCAGGTCTGAGGTCTTCTGTCTTTTCTGGTACTAAGAAGACTACTGAGTAGATGACTGATTTTCTCTGTCTCTGGCACCAGTGCTATGGCCCCTTCTGCCTGCAAGTAGTTCAACAGCACCCTGACCTTGTGGATCAGAGTCCTGGTGGGGGAGACATTTGTGGGCAGGAATCTTATCTTGACCTTGTCGGTATCTTTCAAAATTCTATTGCATATCCCAGTGTTATTATCTCCAGAACCCACTTGTCATTTATTCTCTTTGCCCAGGTGGTGCCATATTTCTGCAGTCTGCCTCCTACCACCTTGTTGTCTTCCTGGGCCTGCCTCATCTGATGCCTGGTTGCTCTTGAACCCATAATTGTGCTTGTACCCTCCCTTGGGTCTGGGGTGAGTATTACCTCTTTGGTTGTTATAATTGCCTCTTTTGTTGAAGTAGTTTTGCCTGAAGCCAAAGCTACGCTTATCATTTCATTGAAAGGACTGTGGCATCTGCCTCAATTGTGGTGGGTGCGAAAATGGTTGGGTCAAAAGGAGGGTCATGTGGCCAGTCTTTGAGGCTGCTCCTTGCCATCCCCATTACCAAATAACTTGTGCCTCTGGAACTGCAGTTTGAGAATTTGTTCTTTGATTCTTGGTCTGCGTTCCTTATTTTTAGCCAGATGTGCCTTCTGGCTTGGCTTGTACAAGCTGCGGCCCTGGAGGATATCTTGAAAGTGTCTTGGCCACATCTGCCACATATTTAATTGCCTGTATGGCATACTGCATAGTGTGCCTGTGGTCGCTGTACTTTGTCATATCTATTTGAAAGGCCTCCAGACATCTTAAGATGGCTCTGGTTATGTTCATTGCTGCTGTATCGCATGATTTTTTTGTTGGAGATGTCTGCAGTCTTCTTATCTGTTGGGCCTTTCAGGGCTGAGGAACTCTCTCAGGGTAGGACTGTTTTATGGGAGAGAGAGAGGCAACATCTGAATCCACCTTGGGTGGTCCAGATCCGCCATACTGCGCGTCTTGTTGAAGTGGGTATCTTTTTGTAAATGTAGCCTTTTACCTTGTCTTTGATGTATCTGGGGCATCCCATTCTGTCATTAAGATGCCCTTTAGGGCCTTCCACATGGAAAAACGCCTGCTTAGTCCATTTTTTTTCCCTGACCAAGAAATCTATTTTTTTCTCATCCTTTGGGTTGGGACCCTCGAACCTGAGTGTCTTCTGCACTACCCATATGATCTCTTGCACTGTGTTGAATGGAGACAATCTGGCTGACATGTCCTTTCTCAGTTCTTCATCCTCCTCTGAACCACTTTCTTCTGATCTTGATGAGGTGCCATCTAATTCTGAGTCATCATCCTTACCCCACCTTGTGCACTTGGCTTTGTCCTTCTTGTCACCTGCTGGCTGCTTGCACTTCTTATTTTCTAAGGTTTCAATTCTGTCTAACAGTTTGTGGGAAATGTCCATCACTGCCTCCTTGGAGGGAGGGAGTTGTGCTGTTGTCCACCAGGTCTTCGACTGATGAGCCAGAGGTTGTGGTATCCTGTCTTGGTCCTGTGTCTACTGCACATAGCACACACAGATCACCAGATGCCCGCCGTAAATTCTCTTGGATTTCCCCATAATAGCACATACCAGCCTCTGTAAGACATAAGGTGATGAAAGAATGAACTCATTAGTTGGTGCTTTACAGTGAGGGTCATGGAACATAAGTAATGGCACCCTTCCCTCTTAGCACCCTCTGCTTGGTGTCATTTGATTTGCTGTGACATTGAGGAGTGTTGAGGGTGGGTCTCAGGTTTTTATCTTATTTTTTTATTTTGTTTTTAATTATTAGTTCTTATGTTCCCCCTTTTTTCTTTTTTTTTTAATATCAGGCCATGTCCCCCTGAGTATGTACTGCTCCTCTGTGGTCCTATTTGCTTTGTGTAATGGTCCCCCTTCCAGCCTGGTCAGCACTCTTCCATATGGTCTCTGTGCCCTTTTAAGAAATGGTGTAGAGATTCTGGCCATTGCCCCTTTAAGAGCCAAGCTCCATGGAGTCTTAGGCGCCAGCTTGGTAAGGTACAGTATGTGTGCTGCCCAAGAGTCTTTGTATGTGCTAGTTGTCTGGGATCCCCTGCTGTGCAGTTGGTGGGCAAATACAAAGGGAGACAAAGGAGGCCCGATTCACAAAGCTCCCTTGGCAGGGCAAGGGGCTTGCTTCCCAACAGGTAGTGCAATGTGCCCCTTACATCAAATGATGCCTCGGGAGAGATTCACAAAGGCAGCCTGCAGTTACTGCAGGCTGCCTTCACCAAATGAGGCTTGCACCACCTGTGTGCTACAAAATGGGCTGCAGAAAGTCACTAGGGGCTTGCGGCAGATGTCGGCTGCCAAAGCTCCTCAAATGGTATTCACTAAGTTCCCCCAGAGTGTGAATTTCTAAGTACCCTTAGACCAGCCAGGGCTGGTCTAAAATTGTTTAGAAATTCACCCTCAGGGTGAGTTGAGCACATTGCCAGTGTGCCACGGTACCCCGCTCCAGCCCCGATCTCCCATTGCAAGTATAATAATAACCCTGGTAGTCTAGTGGTCCCCCCACCCGACCTTCTGTTGCAAGTATAATAATATCCCTGGTAGTCTAGTGCTCCCCTGCCCCAATCTCCCATTGCAAGTATAATAATATACCTAGTCTAGTGGTCCCCCAGCCTCGTATTCAGTATGCGCTTATTCAGAGCTCAGTCAGTGGCTGGCTGTGGTGATGAGCTGTGGGCTGTGCCAGTCACCAGCTTGCTTATGGGTTGGGGGGAGTGGGATGGTAGGGCACTGCGGGTTGGTGGGTGGGGGGTCCACTAGACCACAAGGACATTCAGAATATCTGTCAAGGGTGGATTAGGGCTGGGACATCTGCTAGACCACCAGGACATATAAATTCTAGCAATAATATTAATATTAATATTAATATACAGTACTATGTGTTACAATGGGATTTCAGGGCTGGGGGCCACTAGACTTTCGGGGATATTTTTATATATCTCATGGGAGATTGGGGCTTGAGGAGTGCTGTCCTGGATTGGTGCAGGCCTGCTCTACAGCTTGCAGCAACCCTCTGGATGTGCCGCATGTTTGGCACATGGCCAGGGTTGCTGTAAAACGAGGGACTTTGCTGCAGGGACCCTGCCCAGTTGAGAACTGGGTGCATGGTCCCTGGCACATCAGGCATTTGTACAAGCTGCTGTTTGCCATAGCTTGCACTGATCTAGCCTATTTTGAGAATGGAGCCCAGAGAGTTATTTTTTTTGTACCTCTTTTTCCTTTTTGGAGGACAATCCAGGGTTCAGGGCTTCGTTGTTTTTTTTTTTTTGATATCCTGATGGAGCATTTGGAACATACTCCCAGATTCATGCACTTTGTCTGGACTCCCAGATTCTGCTGAATCACTACCCCATCTGAAAACAAGGTGAACCAGGGGTAAGGTGAGTATGGAGTAGTCGTTCCCCAGCAATCTCCCGGCTGAACAAGGTAAGCAGGTCATGCCTTTGGTTACTGCCACAGTACAATTTTTGAATTGGCAAGGGTTCTTGCTGGGCTATGTGAGAGAAGTGTAAGACTGTACCTGGCTCTGCCCACAGTCGAACTTGGTAGGCTGAGAGTGAGCCACCACCTGAAAATGGAGAAAAAGGTTTACCCTATCCCCCTCAGCTGAACAAGGTGAGCTGGGGGGGAAGGTTATACTAAAGGAATAATGCCCTCCAGGGTGAGTGTTATGCTGGGATAACATCCCGCCTCGGGTGGTTGGGCATGAGGCCACAGGCTGAGGGTGTCCAACACCCAAGAAAGGATGTTATCCCAGCATAACACCCACCCTGGAGGGCATTATTCCTATTATACAATGTCTTGTTGTTATATACAGAATAAAAAAATAATTTTAAAGAATGTTGTTGTTTGTGTGTAAAAAGATTTTTGTTTCTTAAGAGAAGATGCAAATGCAAATGATGCAAATGCACACGATCAGCTGGGATATTGGAGGCAGTATAGCACAGTGGTTTAAGGTTCTGAGCTGCAAACCAGGAGATCTGGATTTGAATCCCACAGCTCCCCCACTTGCATACTGTGTGACCCTGAGCAAGTCACTTAACTTCCTTGTGCTCCCAGGTCACACCTGTAAACAAGCTTTGGCTTAATGTGTCTTAGTGTGCCTCTCCTGGTTAAACAATTACCCCTTCCCCCTTCCATGCCTGGATAACATCCCCTCTGTGGTGGCCAACTGACCAATCAGAAGCCAGGATTCTTTCTTGCTATTGTATAATGATCAATATCCAGGTTTGTTGGATGAGTTCACATTTTGGCATACTTTTATCCTGTATCAGTTTAGTGGAGTGGGGTCCTGTTTCCATGTCCTGATGCCAACAATCAAGAGCTAGTTTGCATTGTAGAGTGACAGTGCATAGCGGAGTTTACACTGCAGTGTCTTATCGGCCCTTTAAACTGCTTTATTCTCATGTAGTCAGGGGTGAGTTGTCTCTATTGTGACCCCCAGAAGTCATCCTGAGGGATACCAATGTTTTTGCTGCCTCTTTTCTTTTTTTTTTTTTACTCAAATAAAGGCAGACTTGTCTGTAGGTGCTGTTAGGGAATGGCTGTGCTCTAGCTAATAAGATTAATAAGATGAAAGCGAACTTACCCTTTGAAGGCAAATGTTAAGTTGACCGAGAGCCAGATATGTGCAACCAGCCTGAGGAGATGTACAATTAGAACTGGCAAACCACACCAGGCCAAGGGGTGGAGTGGGGTCAGATTTACAACTTTCAAATTCTTTGTGCATCAGCCTACAGGAAGACGTCACTAGAATTCATGAGTAAGGACTTGGAGTGCTGTAAAAAGGTGTGGATGATAATGATCAAACAAGAGGTTCTAACAGTAGAGCTGACGGAATTACCATTCCTGGTAACAGCTGGATGATTAAAACTATTGCAAAAAAGTGAGGAATTCTGTCTACTCCACTGAACAATAACAGCTCTAATGCTGGATTTTCACTTGGGCCAAACTACTGCAAGTTGCCAGCTCATCGTAGAAATAGAGCAATTGAGATGCAATATCTCATTTTCAGTGGTGTTCTGTTTTGACACATTGTTAGATTATAATTACCCTGGATAGGGCAGCTGAGAGGTAATAGTCTGTTTTTAAAGTGGGCTCCCACATTTTGACCCAAATGTCCAAAAGTCTTTTTATGAGCTGACATTATGATCAAGCAGGTGAATTTTTTAAAATCCCATCTGAAAGGTGATTTCGCTGTGCAATTTTGGAAACAAGTTTCGGAGAGGATTTAAAAAAATTACACCTGCCATGTTCCTGAGGTGGGGTAACACAAGGGATATGTTGAACATTAGGGGCCAAAATCTTTAAAAAATAAAGTTATGAGTAAATGTTGGAACTATTCATTTCCTCATAACTTGGTTGGTTTTTTGAATTTTTACCACAAATTTTCAACATAATCTTTTTATGATGACTCCTTCTGAGCATGACAGCTGTCATGTATAAAACAATGGCTGAAACATCTTTTTGCACCACAAGTGTTAAAATACATTTTGGGTAGGATATGAGAAATGACAGCTGTCACGTTCATGAGACGGTGTGAAAAAATGGCTATGCTGAAAAGTTGGGGTCAAAATATTGAAAATCACCAGAGTTACAAGTGTGTGTTGAAAAATTGCAATATAGACTCATAACTTTTTCTCATATTTTTACCCAAATTTTCAATATAGCCTTCTTATGACCCCCATGGCCTTCTTATGAGTCCACCTAATGAACAAGTGTCAAGAAAATTTAAAAATCCTGCCTAACAAGTGATTTTTTCACCACAAGCGTGAAAATGCATTTTGTCTGGGATTTGAAAAATGACTGCTGACACGTTCATTAGGTGCTGTGAAGAAATTAATATGTTGAAAATTTGGGGTAAAAATATTGAAAATTACCAAAGTTACAAGCCTGCATTCATAAATTTCAATGCAGGCTCATGGCGTTTTAATATTTTTACCCCTAATTTTCAACATAGAATTCTTATGACCCACACCTCATAAACAAGGACAGAGAAAATTTTCAGCTGCTGCCTAAAAGGTGATTTCGCACAGCGACCACAAAATCACCTTTCAGGACAGAAGTGCCTAATTTCATTATCATTGTTCATGTGGTGGGGTCCTCAAAAAGACATGTTGAAAATTTGGGGAAAAAAATATTCAAAAATAGTCAAATTATGCCACTAAGTTCGAAACTCCATTGAAATACATTGAACCACATACCTGATTTCCTCAGTTTGCAGTCCGGCTTTGAAGAGTGAAGACGTGTCCATGGTCCAGAGAGGATTACAGTGTTGGACTCACGTTGGGTAAGGAAGGGCTTGGGGTGTGTGGGGTGGTGGGTGCTGAGCGGGAGGGCTGGGTGAGGATACAGTAAAGGCCACAACAGGCATTGATGGATGCTTTTCTATTTTACAGGGTTTATTATTTAAAACAAAAAATTACAAGTGAAATTTTTGTTTATTTCAGGTCATGACACTGGCAGATTTGCCCCCCCCCCGTGACAGTGTTATATCTGGCAACACTGAGGGTGGGCTCCCCAGTGTTGTGGAACCAAAATGGGCAGGGTGGGTTGTAGAAGCCAGCACTGGGGATTGGGCGCCCTGTGTTGGAAGATTAACATGGGTTGGGCTTAGGGGGGGCAGTTACGGCAGGGCAGCAACAGACATTGATGGATGGTTTTATTTTTTACAGGGTGTATTTAAAAAAAATAAACGACAAGGGGCAGTTTTCTTTATTTCAGGTGGTGACACCGGGGGATTGGGCACCTCCAGTGTCAGTGTTATGTTTGGCAGTACCATGGGTAGGCTCCTTGGTGCTGTATAACTAAAATGGGCAAGGTAGTGGTAGCAGCCAGCATGGAGGATTGGTCACCCCTGTAGTGGAATATTAACATGGGTTGGGCTTGGGGAGTGGCAGTTACTGTGGCTGCTGGAACAAACATTGATAGACATTTTGCAGGGTGAATTTAAAAAGAACTATGAGGGACAGTTTTCTTTATTTCAAATGGTGACACTGGGGGATTGGGCACCCTCAGTGTCGGTGTTATTTCTGTTGGGGGGTGCAGAGTGGGAGGGTGGATTGGGGCACAATTATGATGGTGCCAGCAACAGACATCAATGGATGGTCTTTTGTATTACAGGGTGTAATTCCTCAGCAGACTGATCATGACAGATCAGCTGTGCTTGCTGGGTGGTGTAGATCAAAGGAAAGAGCTGGCCTATGATTGGGTCTGCTCTTTCCTTTGAAATATAGGTAATTTCTGCCTAGCAAGCCAGAATACTGTCATGACCAGCCTGGCTGATTGGTGTGACACTGACAAGCCCTTTGCAGATGACTCTGCATTGGACTACAGTATCACACCCTCAAAACCCACTCTCATTACAAGAATGTTAGGTATTGGTTATTGTTAATCATTATTAAATTTTGAAATATAGATTATACTGTACGTTCATGATATATTAACACAGGGACACAATGAGGCAGCTGTTAAGCTTGGTCAGTCAGCATTCTCGACACACTGTATGGAGAACAGGCCAGTTAGCCTGATATCAGTGCAATGCAAGGTTCTGTAAGCCAGTATCAAGGACAGAGTAACTGAGCACTTGGCTGAGACCAAGGTTCTTACTCCCCATCAACCTGGTTTTATGAGGGGCAGAGTGTGCCAAGCCAACCTGATCACCTTCTTCAAGGGGATGACCAGGGAACTGGACAGTGGCAGAGCTATAGACATAGTTATCTGGTTTTCAGCAATGCAATTGACACTGTGAAGCATGACAAGCTTTTGGGCAAAGTGAACCAGTGCAGTATCCATGAGGTATACACAAGGGTGGATGGGGGACAGGAAGCAGAAGGTTGTAGTGGATTCCAGTAGTGCTACTCCAATTTGAGTGGGGTACTGCAAGCTGAGATCTTCAGCAGGTTGCTTAACAGCACTGATAGAAAGCTTACTAGGGTGGAGGACTCACTTTAAGAATGTGGACAAATTTCAGAAGGACCTGAATAATTTGAGATATGATAGACTGCTGGCATCTCAGATTCAATGTAGTTAAATGCAAATTGCTGGGTCAGAAAAGCAGAGGTAAAACCTACATATGGTGGGGGGCTCCTTGTGCTGCAGTGGAGGAGAAAAAGGACCTGGAGTCATAATAGACAAGGAGTTGGTGCATGGTAAGCAGTGTGCAGCCACTGTCAAGAGGGCTGGCAGAATGCTACGGTGTATCAAAATGGAGTGACCAACAGGGAAGATGAAGTAACCCTGCCTCTTTACAAGGCCCTGGTCAGGTTCCCTGATGAAGAAGCATTTAGACTTGTAAGTGCTGCTTTAACTCAGTGTGTTCTCCATTCGTTCACCAAAATAAATATATGGTTTCACCTGCAATCTTGCTGTTTTTGTGATTTTCTTCCGCACCACTTTTTGTTTGTTTTACCTTGTCAGATCCCATAAGGAGTACTGCATGCTGTTCTGGGCTCCTCAACACGAAAAGCACATGAAGGTAGCCAAGAAGGTGTAATACAGGAATACCAAAGTGATCAGGTTTATGGAATACAAAATCTATGAGGAGAGGCTGCTGGCGTGTAGCATGTTAAAGAAAAGGAGGCTAGGAGGAGACATAGTAACATAGTAATTTGAGGATGGAAGGAAAAATAGGTCCACTAACTCCAACTCCCATTTCATTTCAGCCTGTTTATCCATTATCTCCACATCCTGTACCCAAAGGCTCTGCCTTTCTATAGCCCACTGCTTTCCCTCCTTCTATTCGCCCGTGATGTGGAAAAGAACCTGGGCCCCCTGAACATGCAAATCGACCATTCAAATATCACCTGGGCAAGCCAAATGGGCCTTAAGATTGCCCACCTGAATGTTCAGAGTCTCCCGGTGAACTTCCATGAGCTCGAGGGATGGTTATCCCTATACAAACCTCATGTATTAGGGATCTCTGAAACCTGGCTAAAGAACTACCAAGATAATGCCTTGTTCTTACTCCCTGGTTACTCCCTTTTTCAGCAGGACAGACCAGGCAGAAAATGAGGTGGAGGTGTAGCCCTGTATGTCCAGGACCATATCACCACCACCTCTATAACTCTATAAGCTGCTCAGCCGCTACCTCCTTGAGTGGGTGGATACTCATGAAGTTAGCGCTGGGAGCAGTAAAAAAGCTGTATCTAGGTTGCTGCTACAACCCCCCCCCCCCCACAGGGAAACTTCTGGGACTAGAAAATTTACTTGATGGGTTTGCATGAGCTACACCCTCAAGAGACTCCATTTTACTGGGAGATAATAACATTAATTGGACTACCTCTCCTGTCCCTGATCAGGCAACGCTGCTAAAATTGCACAACCTGGAGCAAGTCATCTCCTCTCCCACTAGACACAATCACCACTTGCAAAACCATTCTATTCTTGACTGGATTGTCACCAATTGAGCTGATAAAGTCCTCCAGGCAGGCACCATGGCCAACTCGATAAGTGACCATTCCCTTACATACATCATACTGTCCACTAAATCCAATTGCCCACCCTCCAAACTTCTGTCGTTCAGGAAGTTCAATAGCCATGATCCGGACTCGGTTCATACACATACTAGGTCCATAAATTGGGCTACCTTCTATCAGCAGAACAATGTTTCTTCAGCTGTCTCATTTCTCATGGACACCCTTCGTACATTATAGGATAAGCTGTTCCCCACTACCACCAGGAGAGTTAGGGGAGGATGTACTCGATGGCTGTCAAAGGAATTACTTGCTGAAATGAAGGTTAGGGACAAAATCTGGAAGCTCCATAAGGCATCTCCCTTCCCTCAGTTATGGAATGCCTACAGACAGCTGAAAAACTCTTGCAAGCAGGCTGCCAGATCACTTAAAAGCAAATATTACATCAACCAGCAAAATAATGCCCTTGGGAACCCTTGTAGTTTCTGGGCCTCTATTGGGTCCCTCCTGAATCCTAAATCCAGCAAGCAAATTACTCAGCTTGCAACAGCCTCTGGTCCCATTGCCTACCCTGCAAAAATAGCTGATCATTTCAAAACAATGTTCACAGACCTAATCCCTCACCTAAACAAGCTGTCCTCCCAGCCTCCCACTAGCCATGAAGACTCTCCCTGCTATCCCCAGTCACCAGCAGAATGTAGTTCTCCTCCTCTGCTTTACTTTAGGGCCATCGATCATGGTGCTACCATCAAGCTGCTGAAGACTCTCCCAGCCAGAGGTAGCCCTGGGAGCGATGGGCTCTACTCTACATTCCTGAAACTCATCTCCCCAGCAATTGACAAACCCTTGACCTTTATTTTCAACCTTGCTCTCTCCACATCCTCAGTGCCAATTTCATGGAAGCATGCACATGTGGTACCTATCTACAAAGCTGGAGACCCTGTTGCCCTGGAAATCTATAGACCCATCTCTCTCCTCCTTCACCTCAACAAATTACTGGAAAGAATAATCTACCACCAGCTGTCCGAGCATCTGGAAAAATACAACTTCCTGTGTCCACTCCAGCATGTCTTTCACAAACATCACAGCACCTCCTCTGCCCTTGCTTTTTTCTCCAACCATGTTCTCAGAAATATGGATATAGGCAAGGCCATAGGGGCGGTATTCTTAGGCTTATCTAAGACCTTCGACTTGGTCAACCATCACCTCCATCAGTCTACCTTGCGCCATTTCGGTTTCTCACCAGACACTTCCACGTGGTTACGCAGCTACCTGAAAAATAGGACCCAATCTGCTCTGAATGGTAGAGTGCCCTCCGCCTCACTACCCACAGGCACTGGAGTCCCACAGGTCTCTATACTAGGCCCTCTACTGTTCTCAATGTTCATAAATGCTCTCCCCTCCAAAAGCCTAAACTGTAAGGCACTCCTCTATGCCAATGATTTGGCACTGTACCACAGTGACAAATCACTTGAGTCAATCTCATCTACCCTTACTATTAACTATGGTGCTGCCCATGGCTGGTTCCAATCCAGAAAACTACTTGTAAATGAAAAAAAAAGCCTTGCTATTTGGCTCAAAACCTTTTCTAGCCAAGGTCGCCAAGTCAAATACATCCCTACTCATTCACTCCCCAGCTAGCCCACCGCTCGACACTGTCTCTTTCAAATACTTAGGGGTAACTCTGGATCCCTCTCTGTTACTTTCAGTGAACACATAACAAACATTATAGGCCAAGTACACCAAAAACTTGGGGCAGCCCACAGAGCCAAGCAATTTCTGTCCCTGGCTGCCCGCCTTGCCATAGTCCAGGGGAACCTCCTCCCTCAGCTAGACTAGTGTTCCCCTGTCTACTCCTTCACCGCCGCCTCCACGCTTCATTCTCGCCTAAATAGTACATACAACTTCATCTACCACTTTGTTCTCCAGGCACCCTACTCTACTCACCACTGCACACTTTACAAAACCCTAGGGTGGACAAACCTTCAGAGACATTTCAACTATGCCATGGGCAGCCTAATTGATAACTCACTTAGGAATCACCAGATGTCCCCTTTCTCCTCACTACTCTTAGATAAGGCAACACCCAGGACCCTAAGGTTCTCCTCCACTCCTACTCTAGAAATCCCACGTACCCATTCTGCCATGGGTAGTAAAGCCTTCTCTATGTCTGCCTCCTCTCTCTCTGGAACGGGCTCCCACTATTGATCCGCGCCTCCTCTTCCCACATATCCCTCAAAAGAAACCTACGAGCCTGGGTCCTGATGGAATCTTCCTGTAAATGTTGGCTAGGCCATGCTTTGACACATGACCCACCTCAGCCCTCACAGTATGCTCCTTTTCCGCACTGTCCTCTCACTGTCTCCCAATCCCTACCTCTTTCAGCCTCCTCTCCCTAGTCCTGTCTGCACCCATGTATGTTTCTGTTTGGCTTTCTCTACTACCTTGCTGGTTTCCCAGGGCTGTACCTGACTGGAAAACTACAATATTTACTGTATAGATTTCTATTGACATTCTGATATGATCCAATATATCAATTAAACCAATGTATATAAAAGTACAGCCTGAACTTACTACTCAGACCCTGTATATATTCGTTTTCTTATATTTGTACAAAACCGTTGCTTGGTATAGCTATAACTACGTATTGTTACCCAGCCTATTTCTCTGTAACCAGTTGTTCCTATGTGTTCACATGTTACCTGTATTTACTGCTTGGATAAGTACTATGTATTTACTACTGTGTTTTCCATTTTCTGTTGCCTTTCTATTGGCCCAGGTCATGGCTGAAATCGGTCTGTTGGATAAGTCCACCTACCCGGTTATCAAAGACATAAATAAATAAATGAATAAATAAATAAGCAGGGACCAGTGATAATATGTGCAAACATGTATGCATTTACAGAGATGTCCCAGACATCCTGCCAGGCAGGGTACCCTGTGGTTCATTTGGTATGCAGAAATGTGTCCAGGCCAATTCTGTCTTCATGTTCACTGTATCCACTTGTAAGCTGTCCCATAGGTTCACCACTCTCTGGGAAAAAGTTCCTCGTAGTTTTTCCCCTACATTAACCACTTTTGAGCTTCAAGACATGTTCCTGAATTCTGCTGGAACATACCAGATCAATCATAAGTACATAAGAACATAAGAAAAGCGTTGGCAGATGGGGACCATGTGATCCATCTAGTTTGCCCTAGAAACTACCCCCCTCCCTATGCAGCTTTTGTCCGAACTTGTTCTTTATGTCTGTCCCATGTGAGTTTGAACTTC
This sequence comes from Neoceratodus forsteri, assembly GCA_016271365.2. Taxonomy (NCBI): domain Eukaryota; kingdom Metazoa; phylum Chordata; order Ceratodontiformes; family Ceratodontidae; genus Neoceratodus; species Neoceratodus forsteri. Next base: position 1,238,875,996 of record CM028130.1, read on the forward strand.
CTTATTGTCTTTGATGCTACCACCTCCTAGGGCAGGCTGTTCCACAGGTCTATCACTCTCTCTCTGTGAAGAAGTACTTCCTAAGGTTGCTTTTGAACCTTCCTCCTTCCAGTCTCATATCATGCCCTCTTGTGCATGCTGCCATGTTCTGTTGAAATAGATTGCTTGTCTCAGTTGCATCAAATCCCCTCACATACTTAAATGTTTCAATTATGTCCCCTTTGTTTCTTCTCTGCTTAAGGGAGTAGAGGTTCAGCTCCCTGAGTCTTGTTTCATATGACTTGTGATGCAGTCCATGCACCATCTTAGTAGCCCTTCTCTGCACTGTTTCCAAACGGTCAATGTCCTTCTTGAGATGAGGTCTCCAAAACTGAACACAGTACTCCAAGTGTGGCCTCACCAAGGACCTGTAGAGGAGCATGATAACTGCTCTCTTTCTATTAGAAATACCTCTACTTATACATCTGAGGATGCCACCTGCTTTCTGTGCTGCTTTCTCACATTGTTTTCCTACCTTTAATTCGTCAGTGATGATTATGCCGAGATCTCACTCCGTTTGTGTCTCCTCAAGTTGCTTTCCTCCCAGTGTGTACTTTTTTCCAGGGTTCCTCTTTCCCAAGTGCATTACCTTACACCTTTTGGCATTAAATTGTAACTGCCATTCCCTGGACCAATCCTCTAGCCTTCTAAGGTCAGCTTCCATGTTGTCTGCTCCTTCCCTTGTGTCCACTCTGTTGCAGAGTTTGGTATCATCTGCGAACAGGCAAACCTTCCCTGTTAGACCATTCACTATGTCTGCTATAAATATGTTAAATAGGATCAGTCCCAGTACTGATCCCTGCAGGATGCCACTAGTCACCCTACCCTCCCTTAACAACGATCCATTGACTAGCACTCTCTCTGGGTCCTATTGTTCAGCCCGTTACTGATCCAGTTGACCATCTTCTGGCCAACTCCCATATATTCCAGCTTGTTGGTTAGCCTTCTGTGAGGGACTCATTTCCATTTGTTCAAAAGAGGCAGGGAGGGCAGGCCATATGAAAAGTCACTAGGTACTGCTGACCATGCAAAATACTTTAAAATGCATTAAAATGCTTAATAGTTTAAAAAGAAATTACCTTCATACTTACCGTAATTTCCTTTTTTGTTAGCACTCCACGTTGTCAATGGGGTAATCTAAACAACTGGGTATTGTGTACCCCACCAGGGGAAATGGCACAGCCCAAACTTAGAACGTTGGGCACATGAGGGTTCCAAGCGGCAGCAACTCCCAGTCATTTCTGATCTCACAGTGCCATAAAAGCTACCAACTCCAATCATACACTGATTATCTAACATAACAATACAGAACCTCTAAAAATGTTTGAAACAGTCTTACCTTTCTAGAAGGAGGAAGGAAACTATATCTCTTCCAAAGGACTGGCAGATCATAGACTATCAAGCCTCTCTGAAACCAATGATTCAGTCAACAGAAGACCGTCCTCACCATCTGCTCGTCTGGGAGTAGTAAGGACAACTCAGGAATGTAGAAGCATCTTAGAACAAAACTGCAGGGTAAGGGAGCTACCTGCAATAAGGAAAAACACACTTGAAAGGAAAAAACATAAATGGAAGCCTGTTAACTGTGGTCACAAATAGACTGAGACCATTGTTCTCTTGTCTCTTCCTTTTTTTTTTTTTAAGAACATATTACAGTGCAGCAAGATGAATGAGAAATGGCCGAAACACAATAGGGGATTTTATAGACAGCCACCCCATCTAGCATACCAGATAAGATTCTCCCACAGGAGCAGACTCCTGGGTGGGTCCCACTGACAATGTTGGAGCTAACAGAAAAGAAATTACAGTAAGCATGAAGTTAATTTCTTCTTTCTCTAGCACTCCACATTGTCAATGGGGTAGTCTAAACAACTGGGTTCTAAAAAGCAGTACCCAGAGAAAAATGGGAGGGGGAGAAGATTATCCCATATGCCAGACACAAACACCATGAATTTACTTGCAAACTGCTGCCTGCAATATTCTGCAACCAAAGTCTGCATCAGCTAAACTCTGAACATCCAATTTGTAATGCTTAGTGGACGTGTGGATAGAAGACCATAAAGCTGCCTTGCATAACTCTAAAACTGAAGCCTCACCTCTCTCCACCCAGGACGTTGCCATGGCCCTGGTAGAGTGCGCTTGATGAGGGCTAGAGGCCCTCGCTTGTGGTAAGTGCAAACAGCCCTATGAAAATCCAACCTGTGCAATTCCTTCTCCTCAGGGTGAGAAAGCTGTGGATGAAAGGATGGAAGGCATATTTCTTGGTTGACATGGAATGGAGTAGGCATCTTAGGAATGAACGATGGGACAATCCTAAGAACTGCCTTGTCCTTATGCATAATAAGATAAGACTCCTTGTGAGATAAGGCTTGGAGTTCACCAGTCCTCCTGGCTGAACACACAGCCACCAAGAAACACATCTTATATGATAAGAGATGCAGAGAAATGGAAGACAAAGGTTCAAAAGGTTCTTTACAGAGAGTATTCAGCACCATATTCAAGTCCATTGGGGGAACCAGTAAACAGTATTTTGGATGACTCCTGCTCACTGCACGTAGGTAATGAATAACCTCTCTATTAGTTCCTAGGGAGAACCCCAAAGAAGCACCAAGAGTGGACACTTGTCCTCTCAGTATGCTGAGAGCCAGACCCTTTTCCATGCCTTCCTGAAGAAAATCCAGGATTTGAAGAACTGAGGCCTTTGATGGTTTGAAATCCATCAACCTAGCCCAAGATGAAAAGGTTGACCACACCCGGGCAAATGCTGGGACTTAGAAGTCTTCCTCGCAGCCATCAAGGTATTCACCACCTTTTCTGAGAAACCTAACTTTAGGAATCTCCTCCTTTCAGGAGCTAGGCCCTGAGCTGCATCCCTCCCAGATCTGGGTGGAGAATGGGACCATGAGACAGAAGGTCTCTTCTCACCAAAAGTCGAAAGGGGGGCTTCATGAGCTAGATTCATCAGGTCCAAGAACCATGGTCTTCTTGGCCACTCCACAGCTATTAGGAGGAAGCTTCATCTTGAGTTTCTTATTTTTTGTAAGACCTTGGGAAGTAGAGGCAGTGCAGAAAAGGCGTACACTCACCAAAAGGTCCAGTCCTGAGTCAAAGCATCCACTGCTTCCGCCTGTGGACATTGGTAATGACTCAAGAATCTCCCGACTTGAACATTGAGACTGTATGTGAACAGATCAATCTGCAGCCTTCCAAACTGGCTGCATAGCAACTCAAACACCTCCGGGTGCAGGCTGCACTCTCCGGGGTGAACAAACTCACAGCTTAGCCAGTCTGCTTGAGCATTCAGCTCCCCAACCAGGTGAATTGCAGAAAGAGAGAGATGAGATTCTCCTCTGCTCAACTGAGCAGTTCGGAGACCTCTTGAAGCATCTCCCTGCTCCTTGTGCCACCCTGATTGTTTATGTACACCACAGTGACTGTGTTGTCCGATCGCACCTTTACCGCTCTATTGTGCAACTGGGTCTGAAACCAAAAAAGAGCCAGATGGATCACCCACATCTCTAGAATGTTTATGTGGAGATGCTGCTCCTGAACTGACCAATTCCCCTGGGTGAGAATTTGGTCTAGAACCACCCCCCACCTGTGTAGACTTGCATCTTTTGTCAGAATAGCCTCCAGGGGAAGTTCCAGGAGAACCCCCTTGATTAGGTTCTGAGCATTCACCCACAAACCTAGAGCCTGTCGAAGCTGCAGGGTGAGGGTGATCATCACTTGAAAATCCTCTGAGAATGTGTCCCAAGTCACTAGCAGAGCCATCTGAAGAGGCTGCATGTGGAAGCAGGCCCATGAAACCAGGTCCAGGATCTGCGACAGGCTGAGAACAGGGGCTGACTACTGATTACTTAGCCACTGACCCTCCATCCGAAAGGTCTGCTCCTGGGAAGGTGGCAAGAATACCTTCCTGAGGCTCATGTTGAAGAATGCACCCAGGTGCTTCAAGGTCTGAGATGACTCATGAGAGCTCTTTTCCCTGTTCATCACCCAGCCATGAGACTCCTGGAGTTCCAGAGTCCTGAGTACCGGCCTCGGTGCTAGTCCAAAAGTATAGGTACCTACCTGTGTTCCTTCCCTGACCCTCTATTTTTTTGTTGTTATAAAGAGACCATTAACATGCTGTGGAAGGCAGTAAGTGGCTCATTTTCTACACAGGGAAAGAAAAAAGGCAGGTTAGTCAATTTGAAAGCTGCAGATTAACAGGCACAATTTTAATTTAGGAGTGCTCCCTGTAAACAGGCAGCCTCAACCTGCAGTGCAGAACTGCAGCCCCACAAAAACATTCTTGGTCTTAAATCTTGAAATCTTGAGAAAAGTCAAAAGTAGCTGTGTCCTCTTGCCTGTGGCACAGCACAACTGGGGAGCTGCTGCTTGGAACCCTCATGTGCCCAACATTCTAAGTTGGGCTGTGCCATTTCCCCTTGTAGGGGTGCACTATATCCAGTTGTTGAGACTACCCAATGACAATGTGGAGTACTAAAGAAAAGGGGGTAGAGCACTCACTGGCTTTGGTCTTCAATCTCAAATTTATTGAAATGCTATTACCTTATTATAAAAGTGCTGAGAGACATATGTACAATCACACAAGAAGAACAGGTCCAGATGTCCAGTACCGACCTTTGGGAGGGTTAGGACCTGAAGGACTGATGTCAGTTCTCGACACCTTGGAAGTGTTGGTAGCATACACTGAGTTTGTGGAGGCCACAGTGTTGACATATAATTGGGTCATAACTGGGGCCCTTGACCTTCTAGCCATGTACACCCCCCTGGTATTACACCTCGGCTTACTGTGGTTTGATGGCAAGCTGAGGGCTCTAAAAGTGAGGAGATGGAGGTTGGGGTGTCTAAGAAAGAAGTCTAAGGCTATGGAAGACAAACTAGTTCTAATTTCCCATTATGAGGAATATCAGTAGGCAATCTCTCAGAAGAAGGCAGACTTGCAGTCAAAGGTCATTGCTGCTGGAAAAAAATGACCGGCTCAGCTCTTTTGGACTGTAGACAGGCTGCTTCACCCAGCCTGTCTGGAGCTTGCAAGAGTTATTTACACCCACAGAATGCAAGAAGTTTGCTAATTTTTTCTCAGATAGGGTGTTCTTCATTAGGGTTGGTATTACTCCAGTGGGGCCATGTGTTCCCAGCAATGGTCTACATCTGGGCCAGAATTGCAGTAGGTGCACTTGGGGTGATTTCTGGCCAGTTACGGTGGAGGAGGTCTGCTGTGTCTTGATGCTGTGGCTGAACTGCTGTAACCTGGAACCAACATGACTCTTAGTGAGCTGTGTCATCCAATATCAAGCGAGGATGGCGACTGAGTATGAGTGACTGTCAAAATGGCAACTCATATTCAGGACTATCTTCATGGGCTACCCTGCAAAGGTAGTGACCCTATGTGAAGGTGAGCATAAGGGAGGGTGACAGGAAGGAGAATATAGTGAGGGGAAGGGGAAGGATAGGGAGATGGTTTGTGAGTGGGTAGTGTACCTGTTGCAGTCGAGCTAGCCGTGTGGTGTGGTGTGGTGGTGAGGGTGGCTAGCTGCAGCACAGCAGATAAGGGGGGGTGCAGGGGGATCCCCCCACATAAACATTTGGATTCCTTGCCATATGTCTGTTCTCTGGCATGTGTATATCGCCAATTTGCTTTTCAGTGATATACACTCGCCATAATAGCGATCGCTGTTTTGTGATCGCTATCATGACATGGAACCGTGTCATCCAAATGGGCCCTGTGTTCACAGAAATTGTCCAGTGTTCTTTGCAGAATGGTCTGGTTCTACCAGCACTTAAGCATGCTCTGATAAGGTCCCTGCTGAAAAAAACATCTTTGGACCCTGATTTTTTGGCAAATTATGGTCCAGTCTCTAACATTCCCTTTCTAGGGAAGGTTATTGAGAAAGCGGTTTCACTGTAGCTTGAGGAACACTTGGAGGTATCTAACATCTATGAGCCATTCCAGTTGGGTTTCAGAGCTAGGCATGGCACAGAGACATCACTGGTTAGGGTGCTTAATGATCTGCTCAGGGCGAGGGATAGAGGAGAGCAATCAATTCTTGTCCTCCTTGATCGCTCTGCGGCATTCGACACTGTGGACCATGGCGTACTTTTGGACCAGCTCAGGGAGTATGTTGGACTCACCAGGCACTGTGATCTGCTGGTTTGAGGTTTTTTTTATGGGATCGGACCCAGAGGGTAGTAATGAGGAATTATTCCTCAAGCTCTGTTGGTCTGTCCTGTGGCATACGTACCCCAGGGCTCAGTCCTTTCACTAGTGCTTTTCACGGAGTACATGCTACCTCGGGCATGGTCGTTAGACAGTTTGGGCTGGGGTTTCACTGCTATGCAGATGATACTCAGCTTTATCGGTCTTTTGTGCCCAGATCTCTGGTTGCCATTGATGCATTTAATAATGCTTGGCTGAGATCTAGAACTTGATGGCTTCTAGCTGGCCAAGACTGAACCCTGAGAAAACTGAGGTATTAGTGGTTGAGCGGGGCCAAAAGGGGTGATTGGCAGCAGCTATAGGAGCGACTAGGTTTCTACTCAGTGACTGTGGTCTGCTAGCCTGCACTAGGGTGAAGAATCTGGGAGTCATTCTTGACAGAGGCCTTAGTATGGAGGCCCAGGTGTCGCCTATAGTCCAGAATGGCTTTTTCCATCTTAGGAACATCCAGCAGATCAGATCCCTTATTGCCCCACAAGACCTGTCCATACTTATCCATACATCTGTGACCTCAAAGCTAGACTATTGTAATGCTCTGTACCTCGGGGTTAATAGGGGTATGCTACAACGCCTGCAGCTGCTGCAGAACACAGCTGCTTGGTTACTCACAGGCTTGTCAAGATCTTGCCATACTACTCTGGCACTGTGTGATCTGCACTGACTGCCTGTGAAGTAGCGTATCTTGTTTAAAATATGTTTGTTAACATATAAAGCCCTGCATGGGCTGGGCCCAGCCTACCTGAATGAGCTCTTGCACCTGTACATCCCAGTTTGCCCATTCCGATCCTCCAAGGAGGGTCTTCTAATGGTCCAGAGGGCAAGATCAAAAACTCCAGGCAACTGGGCCTTTGAAATAGGAGGCTGGGTGCTTTGGAATTCATTGCCCAGGATCTTGACAGAGGCCTCCTCGGTGAACATTTTGAAAAAGGGGCTAAAAACATATGTGTTTTGGCAGGTGTTTAGGGAAGTAATTTACGGCTACAGCACATCTGTTTATAGTTTTACTAACTGAGGTTTTAATACTTATGCTATTTTATGGGATTGTTTAGTGGGAATTGTTATAAAATCTTATATTTTATGTATTGTGTTGTTTCTTTCGTATGATGATCACTATTTGTTTGTTATGTGTGGTTTCTGTTTTAGTGTATTTTATTGTAATGGCACCCAGGGCCTCAGGGAAAGTGCACCATACATAAATAAAATCTACTGCTTCTACTACGAGATGTGGATGCCTCTTACTCCACCAGAACAGCCAACCCCCCCCCATCCCCATTGTTTCAAAGCTTACTGCTTTTTTCTCAATGAGTGTAGTTTAGGCCTCACTCCTCTACCTTTAAATTGACTGTTCAAAGGTACACTGCATAGTGCTCCACCAGTATTCCCAAACTTTAAAAAAATATGTTCTTTTATTCAAAGATTTCTTTTTAAAGAAAATATATATGGTACCATACCTTTCACAAACATGAATGTAGTGCAAGATGTGTTTATAGAGGCTGGGAGATTAGGAGCTTCAGCTACCATGTCAGACATATGCAAAGGGTGGCACAAAGTTCATATTTTAAGTTAACCATACCTTATTTATGTTGGCCCACTGGCGCAGCGGTAGAGCTAACGTTCACAGCACTGATGACCTGGGTTCAGGAATGAGCATGGGCCATCGGAGGGAGGTAGGATCGAGCGTCCCACAGGACACTCTGCTCCTCCAGGGAGGTAGGGGTTGTGACCCGCTGTTCTGCAGCCACCTGGAGGACCACGGGAGGTGGTGCTGCAGTTCAACAACTGACAGGGAGGGACCCTCAGATCGAGTGAGTGGATTGGCTGTGCCGGTTCTACCAGCAACCAATCCCACTGCATGTTCCCAGAGGGGTAGGCAGGAAAGAGAAAACAGGGAAAAATGAGGTGCAGAACAGGGAGGATGAAGCCTCAGCCTGCCCACCATGTCCATCACTGGAACAGGTCCACCTTCCTCCAGGGATACTGCCAGTCTTCACCTCCGCCGTGGGAGGCCAGATGGACAGTGGGGAAGAAATGCTCTGGAGCTGAAGGTGTAATTGGCACTGGGGGGTGTGATGGGTGGGCTGGCAGTCCCGACTGGATAGGTGGCAGGTTCTCAGTCAGATGGTATATGGGCAAACTGGCTGGGGTAGAATGAGGTCCCTGCCTGGCTCAGAGCAGCAGAAAAACTATGTTAATATAATACCCTATTTAAAGACTATCTACTTTAAAAGTACAACATTTAAAAATACACACTGTAAATATTTGTGGTGGCTGTGAAAACCTCACTTAAATCACACTTGTCAGGTACAAGTGTTGGCAATTAAAGAGGCAACTAGTTTACTGAGGCCTGGCTATTCAGACTGTGCCTGGCAATGGCACAAGTGTGGAGGCAGAGCAGCTGGGATGCACCGGGGCCAAAACCAGGTGATATTCAATAGTGACGTGCCATGGCACAGCACTATTGAATATGGCACAGACTGTGCACGGTGCAGCGGCACTGTGCATGGCACAAGCCACAGATAGGGATCATGGGGATGCCCCAGCGCAAATGCAGTTGCACTGGGTGGAGCAGCCGCAATATTCAGAATAAGGCATCCAAATGAGGCCATAAAATATGCAAGGTGCAAATGGAGCCATTTGCATGCCTTGCACAGGGCAGCCCGGTGAAATGCAGCTGGAACCCTGCACAGAATGACGTGTGGCCTGAGGGGGTCCTGGGGCATCCCTCATCCCATAGCTATGATCATAGATATTAGTTATTAAAACACAATCCGTGGTAGTCTAGTGGCATCCTCCTCTCTCCCGTAGCTGCGATCACTGGTAAAATGTAATAACTACAATCCCTGATAGTCTAGTGGTACCCCCTCCATCCCATAGCTGTGATCAATGGTAAAGTCGCTAACTACATTCCCTGAGTGTCTATTGGTCCCCCCAGCTAGCCCAATCTCTGGTAAATGACATGAATACATTCTGGTGGTCCAGTGGTACCCCCCACCCCTCCCACTTGCACAGGAGTCCAAAAAGTAGGAGCACACCACAAGTCTTCAGCTTAGTAGCTAATTTTATTGCCAAAGTAGTTCATGGCACAGGACCTGTTGCCCACCCCGCTCCCCTCCCAGTCATCGGCAGGAGGCTGTAACCCACCCGCATACCGCCCGGCTGCCTGCCGAATGATGGCTTACAGTATGGGCTGAGTGTGGACCAATGGGCTTGCAGGGCATAATGTATTAGACAGTCACAAATATGTGAGTCATTCACATATTTGTGACTGTCTAGTACAGTATGTCTTGCAAGCCCATACAGTAAGCTGCCATTCAGTGGGCAGTCAGGGCGGATGGGCAGGTTGCAGCCACCCACCAATGATGGGGGGGAGTGAGGTGGGCAAGGGTCCTGTGTGTGTGGAGGGGTGGGGGTGCCACTGGATCAGGGGGAATGCATTCACGCTATTTTTACCAGTGATCTGGGCTGCGGGGGGGTACCACTAGACTGCCTGGGATAGTAGTTATGACAATTTACTGGTGTTCGTGGCTACGGGAGGGAAGGGTGTACCAATAGACTACCAGGGATGATATGGGTGCTTGTGGATGGTGTTCTGGGTGGGCGGGTGACCACCCAAGGCTTGCAGCTGCTGTGTTGCACCCTGCAATACAGCACCCCACCCATGGGTGGCAGGCAGTTGTTCCTGGTTTTTCCTGGCACAGCTTTGCTCCCAGGTTTGCAGCACATCTGAGGGTCATGCCAGCATATGCGCTGCACATCCTGGGCTAAATATCAGGATGTGCCTAATATGCATGGGCACGCCACCTTCAGATGCGCCGCATACAATTGCAGTGTGCCCTGGCACATCGGGATTTGCGCACAAAATGCACATTTAATATCACGCTGGGTGCATTGCTGGGTTGCGCCTGGCACCAGGCGCATCCCTTTGAATATCCGGGCCTGAATATATAACATGGTGCTGTTTTTTATATTACATAGAGAAAAACAGAAAAGATACAAAGAAAACAATGTCCAAAATGTCAATCTCGGATACAATATGACCTTAAAAGATTACTAATCTTTAGTGTATGTTGGAATGTTGTTACTGTCAAAAATCCATAAATTTCTAAACTTTGTTATGCTGTACTAGCTACGTAGCTAGTGCAGCATACCAACTTAGAATGTGATAGTGAATGCACAGTGCGCGATCCTCCCCCTAATTGGCAGCGGCCATGGCGGTGAGTTAGTCAGTTGGAGAGCGTCAGACAGAATACAAAAAACTAAAGTAAGGCTAAAATATGTTAAGACATCTCTTGTAATGGGCAACATACACTATAAAAAAACAATGGATGACTGTCAGTAACATGCCAGTACATATCAAGGTTCCCAAGGCGACCGAACCTCTCAAGCTGCGCTCTCGAGGTTCAAGTGGTTGCCATAAGAACCTCTCAATAAACAAACTGGCTTGTTACTGATAGTCATCCATTATTCTTTATATCATATCACATATTCAAATGAGGAAAAAGCCCTTCAAAACAACTCAAGTTAATTCAGAACAGCAGGGTATGATGAAACTAAACCTGAAATAAAGAGGGCGAAGCACGATACATAGAACCTTAGAAGTCATTCATTCTCTATGTTCATAAGTTCAACCTACACATTGTTAGACATCATACAAATAGCAATCTCTAAATAAAACTAGCATTTGTGAATGCCGAATGTTTGCTTGCTGGTATTAACATTGGAAATGCAGGAGTTGGACAGATGCAGAGTAGGAATGGCAGTGAAGTACTGAACTTCACACCAACCCCACCTCCAGCTTGCAGAGATGTACAGGCATTGGGGTATGCGTTTGGGTTGTTGCCAATAACATTCATGTCATTTCAATTCATCCTGTCCTACAGACACTGACAAGTGTTGAGGTGTGCTCTGGGGTATTCAGCTTTACAATCACCCCACTCCATAAGGACATACACTGAAATGGGTGCAATATAGGAGAATGGGGTGAACTCTGGGGCTGAAGAGTCCAAGGAACACCACGATGCCTGTCACTGGGTGGGGGACAGCATGAGCATTACAATTGGCAATCCAAAGGCAGATCCTGATGCCTGTCAGTCTGTACAGGGAAGGATGTTATGGTTAGAAACCCTAACGCCCTGGGCGTTTGTTGGTATTTGCACTACAAATTTTCAACATGACCTTTTTGTGATCCCCACCTCATGAAAGCATTTGGGACCTCTTCTCATGAACAGTGGTGTTGTGATGTTGTCAATGTGTATGGCAAGCCATTAGGGACATAATTCAGAATCTCTGGCTGTATAGTAAAATACACACTATATGGTGAAATACATACATCATATAGTGAAATATATACATTATATAGTGAGATACATACACAATGTAGTGAACCACATACAGTATCTACTGAAATATATACATTGTATAGTGAAATACATATACTGTATACTGAAATACATATATTATATAGTGAAACACATACACTATATAGTGAAATACATACACTATCTACTGAAATCCACATACTGAGTACTGAAAATCCACATACACTATATACTGAAACAAATGTACTATGTACTGAAACATATACACTACCTATTGAGAGACATACACTGCAGACTGAAACATCCACATAAACTATCTACTGAAACACATACTCTATAGATTGTAACACATACACTATATATTGAGAAAAAAACTGCATACACTATATACTGAAACAAATACACTATATATTGAAATACATACACTACACACTGAAAAAAAGCATATACACTATATACTGAAACAAATACACTATATATTGAAACATCTACACTTTATATTGAAATACATACACTATCTATTGAAATAAATACACTATGCCCTGAAAAATCTGCATACACTATATATTGAAACAAATACACTGTATATTGAAATACATACACTATCTATTGAAATGCATATACTACACACTGAAAAAAGCACATACACTATATACTGAAACAAATACACTATATATTGAAACATCTTCACTTTATATTGAAATACATACACTATCTGATGAAATAAATACATTATGCACTGAAAAATCTGCATACACTATATACTGAAACAAATACACTACATGGTGAAACACATACACTATGTATTGAAACACATACACTGCAGACTGAAAAAATTCACATACTCTATATACTGAAACAAATAAACTATATACTGAAATGGACTATGTTCTGAAACTACCCATCCCCTCTGCCCCCATGAATGTCCTAGAGTTGAACTCATTGCCTGCTGCATTCAGTTAGCTGCTAGCTTGATGAGAGGATGTCTGAAACTGCAGAGCTGAGGTAAACAAAACAGGGCTATCTCTTATTCTACTTCTTTATGGGGTTTTCCTTTTGTTTTGCTTGCACACCTTTAGTCAAATATCAGACCATTGTGATGTGACAAGAAACTTTTAAAACTAATTTAAATGCTGTAGTTTATTCTTTTAAATAAGTGCTGCCTTCATTTACTATCAGACAACACATTTGTATAGGAAGCTAATAGGAGTTATTTCTAACATACCTGTATACATAGGGAGCTGCATGCATTTTTCCAAGTTAAAGTGTTGATTTGTTTTATGTAATTAATTACTGTGTAAGTCCAGCAACTTATCTGAGTTGAATGCTTGGGAAGCACTTCAGAGCTGTGGAAGTGTAAGCCAAAATCATTGCTAGTTTGTACTCTATGGACTATGTTTTAAGTTTTTATTTTAAAATATATATTTTGCTGCAATCCTCAGTATTTAATTTTCATCAGGAGTTTAGCTGGCATATGCATATAATTTGCATTGTTTTACTAAACAACTTTACTGTGAATCCTCACTGGAGGCATGCACAGTCTGTTTTGGGGTTTGAGCTTCTCAAACTCTGTTTTATTTCTTTTTTTTTTCCCATAGAGATTTTTATCTCCTTAGTCACCCTGCTACCCCTTTGCCCACTGACATCTCCAGCCCAATCACTTACCATCCACAGGACATATTTGCTCTGAGATCCCCCCCCACTCACATCCCCCGTGTTGTGGCCAGGAGGGGGAGGGCCATTGACAAGGAGACACATATATGAGCAGAGTCCATTTAGCAGTGCAAAATCTGCGGCAGGTTGTTGGATCGTTTTCCCATTAGGGGGTTTCTACCTTTGGTTTCATCCCCTGGGCAGCCAAGCATGGAATGATACAATTGCATATAAAGACACATGCTTCCTTTGTGAATGCTTGAGCCCTCCCCCTTATGCAACTCCACTGCCCTGCCAACCCTCCTCAGCTAGATGGATGTTGAAGAGCGGGGTGGTCAGACTTTTCCTCACTGAGAGGAGAGCATTCCCCGAGATGCTCAAGCATATCTCCCCAGCTAACCCTGTGCAACTCAGGTCCACCCCAAAACTGGGCCACTGGCATGGGAGGCAGTGCAATCACCACCAAGCTGTTAGGCCAGCCCACCAGACTGTGTTTTTATAAGTAAATAAAGACAGCATATAGGTAAAAGAAGAAACAAACTGTATTTTAACTAGTCTGTTATAAACATTTTAAGTCACATCACAATGTTTTGAAATCGGATAAAGGTTTTGCAAGTAAAATACTTATAAAACAATACATAAAGAGATAGATAAGATAAACCTTTATGTTTACCTTCTGCATCTTAGGATGCATCAGCCAGGATTTTTAGTCAATTGGGGCCCCATTTTCAGAAGGTTAGCATGCAGAGCTAAACATTACACTGTGGGAACAGCATGGTTGGATCGGTGTCATATTCAGCATCACTTGATGCTACCCTGATCATGTGCATGTGCATATAAACTACTACGGCCATGAAAATGAGTAATCCACTCCTGCATACAGAGCACAGTGCTGTATAAAAGGTTTCCTTAGTGACCATAAGTACCTCCCTCTACATTTTATACTCAGCCTCTAGGCTTCTAGTACCTAGATGCTTGATGTTGCACTTTTTGGCTTTGAACCCGAACTGCCATGTCCCATAGCACTCTTTAAGTTTTCTAATGTCCCCACTCATTCTCTCCATCTGCACCTATCAACGCTATTACAGATTGTGGTGTCATCTACAAAAAGGCACATCTCCCCTTCCAGTTTTTCTGTTATGCCACTTATAAAGACACTGAAGAGGATGTGTCCCATTACTGAGCCCTCCGGCACCCTACTGGTCACTCTCTCCTCACTGGAGGGAGTGCCATTTACCACCACCTTCTGTGGCTGTGCGCTATCTCAGGTGCATCACTTAGGAGTGCACAACACTAATCTGAAAATGGGGGCCCACATACCACTGTAACAGGACTAGCACTGCATTGTGATAAGCATGGCTGATACTATTTTAAAAAGCATTCTTCTGTGCAGTGCTAACCTGTTAATGTGGCACAATTTTTTTTTTTGCACAGGATTACTAATTGCAACCAGGTGCTCATACAACTGGAGGTTGCTCTAATGCATATAAGGTGTACAGGTATATTAAATGCTTTCTTGAAGTGTTAACAAACTGCGTGGTTAGTGCTAGTTAACGATTCTGGGAATCGTGTTTTAACTGCACACACGCAGCCTGCCAGCAACCCCCTACACACATACACACACAGTCAGTTCTGGACACAATAAAAACAAGCATTTGTCAATGCTGAATGTTGATTGCATTGGTCCATTGAGCTCGCCACTGGCCCTCTGTCCTCGCTCATTCTGTTTCTCCCAGTGCTGCAGGCTGCTGTTTTGTACTGGGATCCTTCCTGCATTGGCACCCATTTCTGTCCACAAAGAAATCCGCAGCTGGCCTGACAGAGCTCTGTTGAGGTGGGTCACTCCCCTCCTCTGACTCCCTCATTCTGTTTCTCCTTGTGCTGCAGGCTGGCCTTTTGTACTGTGCTCCTGCCTCTGTTGGTGGCTTTTTCTGACAACAAAGAAATCTGCTGTAGTCCCAACACAGGTCTGTTGAGGTTGCTCACTCCCCCTCTGTCACTCACTCGTTCCGTGTCTGCTGGCACTGCAGGCTGGCCTCTTGTATTGGGCTCCTGCCTGCGTTGCCACCTTTTTCTGCCCACAAAGGAATCCACAGCAGTCACGATAGAGCTCTGTTGAGCTCACTCACTCCCCCCTCTCTCACTGACTCATTCTGTTTCTGCCATGTCTGCCATGACTGCAGGCTGTCCTTTTGTACAGGGTTCCTGCCTGCATTGGCTTACTCTGCCCACAAATAGATCTGCAGCAGTTCTGACGCAGGTCTGTTGAGCTTGCTCACTCCCCCCCCCTCTCTAAGTCACCCATTCCATTTCTGGCCTTTTGTACTGTGCTCCTGCCTACACTGCTGCTTTTTACTGCCCACAAAGAAATCTGCAGCAGTTCTGACACAGCTCCATTCAGCTTGCTCTCATTCCCCCTCTCTCACTCGCTCATTCCATTTCTGCCAGCGTTGCAGGCTGCCCTTTTGTACTGGGCTCCTGCCTGTGTTGCCGGCTTTTCATGCCCACAAAGAAATGAGCAGCAGTCATCATAGAGCTCCATTGAGCTTGCTCAATCCCCCTCTCTCACTCGCTCATTCTGATTTTCCCGCCACTGCAGGCTGCCCTTTTGTACTGGGTCCCAGCATGCATTGCTGTCTTTTTCTGTCCACAAGCAAATCTGCAGCAGTCCCAAAAGAGCTCCGTTGTGCTCACTCACTCCCCCTCCCTCACTCACTCGTTCTGTGTCTCCTGCCACTGCAGGCTGCCCTTTTGTACTGGGCTCCTGCCTGCATTGGCGGCTTGTTCTGGCCATAAAGAAATCTGAAGCAGTCCCGACACAGCTCCATTGAGCTCGCTCACTCCCTCTTCTCACTCACTCATTCCGTTTCCCCAGTGCTGCAGGCTGGCCTTTGCACTGGGCTCCTGCCCTCCGTTGCGCATTTTCTGCCCACAAAGAAATCCACAGCAGTCACAATACAGCTCTGTTGAGCTCGCTCACTTCCGCTCTATCACTCACTCATTCTGTTTCTCTTGGTGCTGCAGGCTGCGCTTGTGTACGGGGCTCCTGGCTGCGTTGGCACCGTTGTCTGTCCACAAAGAAATCCTCAGCTGTCCTGACAGAGCTACATTGAGGTTGCTCAGTCTCTCTCTGTCACACACTCATTCTGTTTGTCCTGGCACTGCAAGCAGCCCTTTTGTACGGTGCTCCTGCCTGCATTGGCGCCTTTTTCTGCTCACAAAGAAATCCACAGCAGTCCTGATAGAGATCTGTTGAGTTCACTCAGTCCCCCATCTCACTCACTCATACTGTTTCTCCCACCGCTGCAGGCTGGCCTTTTCTACTTGGCCCCTGCCTGCTCTGACACCTTTTTTTGCCCACAAAGAAATCCACAGCAGTCCTGACAGTGCTGCGGTGAGTTCACTCATTCACCCTCCCTCACTCGCTCTCTCGTTCTATTTCTCCCAGTGCTGCAGGCTGCCCTTTTGTACTGGGCTCTTGTGCTGGGGCCTTTTTCCTGCCCATAAACAAATCCGCAGCAGTCTCAACAGAGCTGAGTTTAGCTCGGTCACCCCCCACTTGTTCGATCTTAATCTGTCCCAAACATTGATTTCCCACAGCGACCATGCTATTCTCCGGCAAGAGTGCAAAAACATATTTAGACCGGATGTGAAAAATGACAGCTGTACTCTTCATAAGGAGGTGTAAAAAATGTGCCACTGTTGAAAATGTGCTGTGAAAATATTACAAATGTGCAAAGTTACAAGGGTTCGTGAAACAGTTCAATGCACGCTTGTAACAATCACCTTTTGGGCCAATTAACAAAACTACAGTGCCAGTGTTCATGAGGTGGATCTCAAAAAGCCTATGTTGCAAATTTGGTGGGAAAAATCCAAAAATTGATCTAGCCAAAGCATTCAACCCTTTCTACCACCCAATTATTAGCCAAACTCCAGGCTGCAGGCCACTCTTGCTTAGCCATCAGCTGTTCCACTCCTACCACAGGGATAGGTCCCAAGCAGTCAAAAGCGGTGACCCCCTCTCTCCTCCCTGCCTGTATCCACTTGGGTCCCACAAGGAACTGTGTTAAGCCCACTACTTTTCTCCATTTTCCTTAATGATCTTCTCCTCCATGTGGTTGTCTGCATCCATTCACATGTACATGGATGACACGGTCCTCTTCTCAGCAGGCCCATAGACTCCAGCTGGACTTTGATCAAGTTCAGCCCTGACCACACACAAATCAGCTTTTCTTCAGTGCCAAGGCTGTCTCCATGTCCTTTGGCACAAGGCATCAGACTCTCTAGGCTCCCTCCCCTTCCTACTTTCCATACCCTGGATGGCTTCCCTGTGGAAGATGTCACCACCTTTAGTTATCTTGGTATCTGGCTAGACCAGCACCTAAATGTTTCTGAACAAGTGGATGCTATAGTCAAAAAAGCTGCACCACAATTTGGTGCACTTTACAGGAACTGTGACTGTATCCCACCTCCAGCATACCATGCTATTATCCAGAGAATGATCCTCCAAATCTCTGACTATGGTGATATGGCCTACAGCGTAGCCCCCTTCACTACCCTTGCCAGACTGGACACACTCTTCAACTATTTCTGTCATTACACTCTCGACTATCCTTCTTGGACTCACCATTGTTCTATATGTAAATCTCTCTCCTTTTCTTTTCTTGTGGACAGACACCATGCCCACTGTGCCAGCTTTGTGGGCAAATCTGGTTTGTTTCCCTACCCTCCTATCTCTCCGACAGCCCCGTTATAGCCATACCATCAGAAGATGAAATATTCTAACCCTAGCAGTCCCTTCAGTTTCCACAACCATCGGCAAAGTCACGTTCAGCCACCACTGCCCTAAAATCTGGAACTCCCTTGCCCCAGCCATTCACCAATCTCCTCCCATGGATTCTTTCAAACCACTTCAGTGGTCTCCCTCTCCTCCTGCACTTGCTCTAGTTTTCCTCTTGCTCTCCTATTACTTGTTTCCAGTTTAGGTACAGCTAAAATTTGGCACCTATGCTTCCTCTAGGCATTATGCACAAATGTTTATAGCTAATGTTGAAGTAAAAGCCTCTCAGCCCCTTTGCGTATCAGTTGTGCAGATGGAGCTCCCCTCCTAACTGTGAACTCCATCAAATACCTTGGGGTGACACTTGACCCCCAGTTGGACCTAGGGAGTCATATCCTAAATGTCTGTAGAACTGTGAACAGTAAATTGGGTCTGGCCTATAGGGCCAAAAATAACCTGACACCTGCTGCTCGTCTGGCACTTGCTAGAGGTGTACTACTTCTCTCCCTTAGCTATGGTCTCCACCAATTTGTCTGTACCTCCAAAGCTCTTCTTACTCAGTGGCACACAACGTACAATAACATCTGTCACTTTGCACTGGCCGCCCCATCTCACCCACCATCGTGAGCTTTATGATAAACTAGGTTGGCTTTCCCTGACCAGTCGCCTGAACTTTGGGCTGGGATGCCTCGTGGGCAAAGTGATCAGAACCATCACCCCTTCTGGGACTGGCACAGCTTCTGTCACCTCCTGACCCCTCCTCTTACCCACTCAGGTCCCAGGGTCCTGGGATGCTAAAAGTACCCCTCACTCGAACCCTTATGGGGGACAGGGACTTTGCTGCATGTGCTCCTAGGCTCTGGAACTCCTTTCCTGACCATGTTCGTTCTGCCTCCTCCCATCAGTGCTTGCAGAAGTCCCTGTGTGGGCATCTGAAGCTGGTCTCAGTGTACGAATGTCCCAAGCCTCCCTAGCCTAATTGTACTTGGAGCCCAACTGTTCTGAGGACCTGCCAATTATCTGTTGGTCATTTCGCATGATCCAATTGTTCTCCTAGGCATCTGACTGCACTATGTATGCTCTAGACTATATATTGTTGATTATATGTACTTTATCAATTTCTGTCATAACAGTTCACTCCATGCCTTACCGTTTTGTGACTCAATGCATTTTGTTACTCTATGTACTTGCTTTACTTGCTGTTATGTTCTGATGTATCTGTATTACCTGTTGTACTCTCCTGGGAAGTTCTTGAAAATAGGCATATAACTTGTCTAGTGTACCTACCTGGTTAACAAATGCTAAATAAATAAATAAAACTGCTCCATATTTGATCGCCAGCATAGGTTTGTGGCTCCTGACTGTGCTGTATATGCATTGTCGATTGTTTGCTTGTCACTCAAGTTCTCACATCTTGCATGTATTATTCCCAATGTAATTTGTGTTGTGTACCACCTGCTCCATGTATGTTATGTATTTTGAACTATTGTGCTACCTAAGACCCACTTGTACAAGTTCCCTTCCCAGGATGCATCTAGAAATGAGGTCCTAGCTTAGTATTCCTGGGTGGGAGCACTAGACACCAAGGATCATTTTCCTAATAATTGGAGCCATTTAAACTGCAAGCAGGGGTAGAACCTTACATGCCAAGGATCATTTTGGTATACTACTTGGGAGCACCATAATGGTGACCACAGATAGGGTCACAATATGCACCACTGTGTGCTCAAATTAATTTATTTATTGAAAAGTTTCACCAGGGAAGGTACACTGAACAACAAGTTGCTTGTGTCCCGGTACAACCTGGGAGAGAGGGTGATGGGAGTTACATAGTTACAATGAGTACACACAAAATACACAATATCACACAAAAACATAGGTTACAACTGAATTACACATTAGCATGAAAAGCAAATAATTACAAAGGTAGAGAAGTGAAAACCAGTCGCAGTGAGCTTGTGGTGAGACACAGAGAGACAGAGAGAGCATAATGTAATAGCAATTGTGAACCAATGGCCTGCATTATGCAGACTCAGAATAGCACAGGGTGGCAAGGAAGTGAGTCAGCAGGGCATCAAACAGGATGTAGGACAAGAAAGGGGGGAGCTAGGGCAGGTGCAATTTACAGAGAAGAAATTATGAAGAGCTTGATTTAATGAGCCAGGCGAGGAAGAGGATTGGATATGTGTAGGAAGAGCATTCCACATTTTGGGGAGATGATAGGAGTGGGAGGTCTGTCCACTAGCAGTGGATCTCCAGGGAACAGACAAAGTTCTGTGGTCATGGGCTCTTAGAAGTTGAGAGGGAGTGGGTGGAGGGATTAGGAAATTTAGGTAGGGAGGGAGTGTGCCAAGCCAGTACTTAGAGATGAGATTGCGCAATGATGCAGTCACCTATTTGTTAGGGATGGGAAGGCTAAAGCTCTGTACAAGTGGCAGCGGTGGGTAAGGTGAGGTGCATCCAGAGCAAACCAACAGAATGAGTTGAAAAGAGTATCCAGGTTGGCTAAGGAGATGGCAGGAGAGGAGCAATAAACAACAGCGCAATAGTCGAAAACCGGGAGGATAATTTTTGGATCAGTTTGCGTCTTGCCTGTGGCGGGAGGCAGGAGCGGTTTCTATATAAGGCACCGAGTTTGGGACAAAGTTTTTTATCATGGCATCTACATGGGCCAAGAAGGTGAGATGTTTATCCATCCAAACGCCCAGATACCTGAAAGTCTTGGTAGCAATTACAGTTGCTCCATCGAGGGTAGTGAAGGTAGGGGCAGAAGGGAGCCTTGACAGCTTCTGATGTGTACCAAAAGTCATGGACACAGTTTTCTTGGCATTTAGAAAGAGTTGGTGAGATTGAAACCAGCTCTAGGCATTATTGAAATCACGTTGGAGCCCAGAGGCGACATCCAAGGGTGAGGGCCCAGAGGAGAATAGAACCGCATCATCAGCATACATATGTATAGAAGATGAGGTACAGATGGATGGAAGATCATTCAGAAAGATGGAGAGGTGAATTGGGCCTAGTATGGACCCTTGGGGACCTAGAGTATATGGGTAGAGGAGGGAGATGTAGTTGGATATTTTTACAGACTGTGAGATCATATAGGTATGTGCTGAACCATGTAATGGCATGTTCAGACAGCCCAGCTGATGAGGTTGTGGAGCAGGAGGGAGGGAAACCGTAAGAAAGCTTTAGCAAGATCAATAAAAATGGCAGTGGTTATGTGACCGCAATCCATGCCTGTCAGGATCGCATCAGTGATTCAAAGCAGCGAGGTAGTAGTAGAGTGATGTTTACGGAACCTAGATTGATATTGGGTGAAGAAATTTCTGTCTGAGAGGTACGAGGATAGTTAGTCAAGGACTAGATGTTCTTGTAGTTTGGCTAACGTCAGGAGGAGAGATATAGGGCTGTAGTTCTCAGGGGAGGAGGAGGTCACACTTATGGAGAGGGAGGACAATAGCATGTTTCCACTCACGGGAATTTGGCCAAGTGAAATGAGAGATTGGAAAGAGCAGTGAGTGGGGGAGCAATGGCAGAGGCAGACAAGTTTAGTAACTTTGGGTCCAGTCCATCAGAGGAGCTACCTTTGCTTGGGTTTAGGGCTTCCAAGGCCACCAGCATGTCAGTTCTCAGAATTTTAGAGAAGGAAAAGCTATGAGGTGGGGCTGGAGGACGTCTAATGGGTGCGGAGAATAACTGGTTAATAGTTGGGAGGGAGCCTAGCAGAGCAGAAGCATGAGGTAAAGTGCGAGTTGAAAGCAGCAGCAATGCTAGGGTGTCGGCAATGACAGCATTGTTTATTTGGAGGAGGGGGGAGGGAAGGGGAGCCTGTGGGGAGAAAAGTGAGTGGATTACTTTCCAGAATTTGGATGGGTTATTTTTATTAGAGTTAGAAGTAGAGCTGAAGTAATCAGTCTTGGCCAAATGAGTGGCTTTTGTGCATTTGTTTCTGAGGTCCCGGTAGGCCTCATAGTCTTTAAGGAGCTTTGTGCTTTTATGGGGCTTCCAGGCTGTATCACGTGCCCTTAGACAAGCAATGAGTTCTGGGGAGATCCAGGGGAGGTGGTTTCCACGGACACGTACCCGGAGTAGTGGTGCATGTTGATTCCAGACTTCAAGGAATCGTTCTCTGAAGTAGTTAGCTGCGACATCTAGGTTACTGGCAACAGATATAGGTGCCCAGTTAGTGCTGGTCAAATCATAGATACATAGATACATAGACAGTGTCAGCAGATAAGGGTCTATGGCCCACCCAGTCTGCCCATTTAAGTTTGTAAGTTCAGTTTATGTTTTCCAGGAAGTCTGTTGCCCCTTACCCCTGACCTCCAGAATTCCTTTATGTCTATCCCATGCATTCTTAAATCCCTTGATTGTTTCAGTCCCCACCACTTCCTCTGGCAGGGTGTTCCACTTGTCCTCCACCCGTTCTGTGAAGAAATTCTTCCTCACGCTTCCTCTGAATCGCCCTCCTCCAACTTCATCCCATGCCCTAGTCCTGGAACATCTTTTCGCTTAAAATAGTGCATTCCTGCTCCTGTTCCTCCCTTAAGATACTTGTATGTCTCTATCATATCCTCTCTCCGTCCCTCTCCTTCAGAGAGTACCATGTTCAGTGCCTTCAACCTGTCCCTCATAGGACTTGTGATGCAATCCATGCACCATCTTTGTTGCCTCCTCTGAACCTCTCTACCCTGTCTATGTCCTCACGTAGGTAAGGTTCCAGAACTGCACCGTGCACTCAGGTGCGGCCCACTAGTGTCTTGTATAGTGGAATTATGACCTCCCTTTTCCTGCTGGTGATGCCCTGCCTATGCATCCCAGCATCCTATTTGCTTTACCGCTGCCTTTCACACTGTTTCCTGCCTTGAGGTCATCAGAGATGATAACTCCAAGATCCCTTACCTGCTTGGTGCATGCTATATCCTCACCCCCCAACTGATATATTGTGCCAGGGTTTTTGTGCCCCATATGCATTATCTTGCACTTCCTTGCATTGAATTTCAACTGCCAAACCCCTGACCATTCTTCAAGTTTCTGCAGGTCCCTTCTCATTCTGTCTACACCCTCTGGTGTGTCTACTCTGTTACAGAGCTTTGTGAATTTTGCGCACCAGGAAAGTCATGCAATGGTCACTGAAGGCATCTGCTAGAGTACCGGAATTAATGACGTTATGGGTGTGAGTTGTAAGGGCCCAGTCAATGAGGGAATGGTTTCCTGTCTTGTGATTTAGCCTAGTCAGATCTTGGATAATTTGGGTTAGGTTGAGCGCATGTATAGCATTTAGCACTTAGCTGGGTATGGTAGTCCAATTTATGTTGAACTCTCCCATAATATATAATTCGCCAACAGAAGAGTGGCTAACTAAGGTGGTTATGAGTTCAGTAGCAATACTGGGTTGTGAACCAGGACGGCAGTACACGCCTGCTACAAAGATAGGTTTGGAGAAGGGGAGCGAGATTTGCAACAGCAGAGCCTTGTAAGCTTTTGGTAGAGCACTAGAAAAGACGGAAGTGAAATGGATGGAAGAGGAGACATAGATGGCTACCCTACCTCCTCTCCCAAGTCGGTCCTGTCTCGATATTGTGAAGCCAGGGAGAGTAAGAGATGAGTTGCTGATTTTTTTATTTAGCCAGGATTCGGAAATTATTACATAGAAGCATAGAAGTTGACGGCAGATAAGGACCGCAAGGCCCATCCAGTCTGCCCATTTCTTTTTCTACCTTATAAATGTGCCATCGGCCTTTGCTCTGTCAGTGGCCTATCTATTCATAGTCATTTGTATTGCTCCCTTATGCCTATCCCATGCCTGTTTGAAGCCCTGCACTGTATTCATAGCCACCACTTCTTGTGGTAAGCCATTCCATGCATCCACCACCTTTCTGTGAAAAACAATTTCACATTCCCCTTAATTGGCCTCCTCTAATCTCATGCTGTGTCCTCTTGTCCTATTTTTCTTATATTTAAACATGTTAGACTTTTCACCTTGTTTATGCCTTCAAGGTGTTTGAATGCCTCATCATATCACCTCTCTCCGCCTCTGCTCATGGCATACATATTGAGCCCGTTAATCTGTCCTCATATGTCTTCTGATGCAGTCCCTGCACCATCTTGGTTGCCCTTCTGGACTGCCTCAATTTGGTTAATGTCCTTGTGAAGGTGTGGCTCCAATACTGCACGCAGTACTCCAGATGGGGCCTCTAACTAGTGTCTTGTACAGAGGGATTATTACCTCCTCTTACAACTTGTGATACTCCTACTAATACACCCTAACACCCCCTAGCCTTACCTACTGCTTTAGAGGTCTGTTTGATGATTTTAGGTCAACAGTGATGATGATGCCCAAGTCTCTTTCTTCCTAGACGGCTAGCAACTCTCCTCCAAGCCTATAGGTGGCTTGTGTGTTTCTTCTCCTATGTATGATTTGCACTTCTTTGCATTAAATCCCAGTTGCCACTCTTCTGACCATTCTGCTAGTTTATCCAGATCTCTTCTCATTCTGCCCACCCCATCTGGATCATCTACTCTGTTGCAGATCTTGGTGTCATCTGCAAACAGACAAGCCTTACCCTCTAGTCCATCTGCAAGGTCACTAATGAAGATGTTGAAGAGGACTGGCCGCAGGACTGATCCCCTGAGGTAATTCTACTTGTGACTTGCATCTCTTCTGACTGTATACCATTTACCACCACTTCTGTTTTGTGCCTGGCCAACCAGTTTGCCACCCAGTTGACCAACTTCGACCCATCCTGAGCCTACCCAGCTTGTTTATCAATCTTCATGTGAACAGTGTCAAAAGCTTTGCTGAAGTCAAGGTAGCGACATCAACTGCTCCCTTGGTCCACCACTCTGGTTACCCAGTCAAAGAAATCTATGAGATTAGTTTGACAGGACCTTCCTTTTGTAAACCCATGCTGTCTTGGATCCTGTGCCCCTATGGATTCCAGGTGTTGCACTATCCTTTCCTTAAGGAGTGCCTCCATAATCTTGCCCACTACTGAGGTAAGACTGACCGGTCTGTAGTTCCCCGCCTCCTCCCTGCTACCACTCTTGTGGAGTGGGATCACATGAGCCCTTCTCCAGTCTTCTGGGATATTATTATATCAGGGTTGAGCATAACCGCCAGTGGCTGTAGCAAGTCCACTTTAGGGAGGGGACTACGTATATTGATATGTAGTATTTTAAGGCCATTTGGAAGAGCTGAGAGATGTGGCTCAGTGCTGGCTGCAGGAGGAGGTTGAGCTGGGCCAGGGTTGGGGTTTATGTCACCAGCTGATAAGAGTAGGAGGGCAATAATCACACAATGCAGCTTTGCTGTTGATCCAGGAGTGGTTGTATAGCAGTTGGGAGCTAGGGCTTTGGGTATTAGCAAAGGTGACCAGGAGCTAGCAGCCATATAGAGTAATGCATGACCGCAGCTGGACGAAGAGGCGCTTGGGGAGTAGGGTGAGTGAGACCAGGATATGGTAATGGAGAGGGGAAGTTACCCTGATTGTAGATAGGGGAGGATATCATCTAACTTCAGAGGAGGGCATGGACCAGGTGGTGGGGGGGAGAATAAGTGCTGTGAAGTGTAGGCAGCATCTGGTTAAAGTGGGATGTATTGGTCATGGAAGACGAGGCTGAGTCAGAAGAAAAGCTGTACAGGCTCAGTAGGTCAGTGGAGCAGCAGGGTTCTGGGAGAGCCAATGAGAACAGGAACAGTAGGAGGAAGGCGGAGCATACGTGTATTTAAAGGAGGCCTGGGAGGGGGTGGGGGAAGGAGAAAAATCACAGCAGAAGAATATAAGCAGGCTGAACTGGAAACATGAATGCAAAAAGACGCACCAATCAGTGAGCCGTGCTAGCTGGCTGACCAGTCAGATGCCCATAGCAAAAGGAGCTGCAGCCAATCGTAGCACCACCGGTGCACGCTTGAAGCAGCAGTGAATACCTTGGGAGTTGATCTAGGGGCAAGTTTTCCAGGAGGGCGGCAGGAGCTGTAGGGTCCCGTTGGCAGCGGTGGCCAAGGAGGCACTGCCTTTTTGGATTTGGAAGTGCCGCTTGGGGTGCATGGCAGATCAAATGAGGGCAGGATTTTTGGAAGCAGTAAACAGTATTGCAATTTCAATTAAGCACTTTCAATACCTTTTATATAGCACTGTGCTCTGTATGCAGGAGGGGATCCCTCATTTGCAAGGTTTTAATAGTACATATGTACATGCACATGATCAAATTAGTATCTGGGGCTGTCAAATATATGGTACCTGTTCAGCCATGCTGTTCTCCCACATGGCACAGTGCTTAGATGTTTAACACTGGCTAAACTTCTGAAACAGGGCCCTAATTGACTAAAAATCCTGCCGAGACCTCTTTAAGATGCAGAAAGTAAACAAAATGGACCATCTTGATTTCATGTTTATGTATTATTTACGTTATTTTCTTTCTTTTTACATCCAGTGCTGTTTTATTTACTTATAAAATACAGTCTGGTTTAGTGGTTTAGTTTAGGCTTAGTGGCCTTGTACTGCCTCCCATGCCAGTGGCCTGGTTTCGGGGGACCTGGGTCAAGGTTAGCTTACAGGAGATGACTGAGCATCTTCAGG
The DNA here is from genome assembly GCA_016271365.2 of Neoceratodus forsteri. Classification (NCBI taxonomy): domain Eukaryota; kingdom Metazoa; phylum Chordata; order Ceratodontiformes; family Ceratodontidae; genus Neoceratodus; species Neoceratodus forsteri. The sequence goes on from CM028130.1 coordinate 1,238,902,597, forward strand.
ACTGCTCTCCACTCAGGGGGGGGTTCCTAACCACCCCGGCTTTTAGCTTGTCTACCTAGGGTGAGGAATGCTGATGGGCTCAGGCAGCCACAAAGCAATACATGCCTTTAATTGTATTGGCATCATTGCATGCTTGATGGCTCAGGGATAAGTCACTAGAAACCTCCACCGGCAAAATAATCCACCAACCTGCCCCAGCTGTCCCAGAGATGCTCAGTCATCTCTTCTGTAAACTAACTCTGTTTGGACCCAGGTCTTCCTCAAACCGGGCCACTGGTATGGGAGGCAGTGCTGTTACCACTAAGCCTTAAACTAAACCACTAAACTAGACTGTATTTTATAAGTAAATAAAATACAGCACTGGATAAAAAAAGAAAGAAAATAACATAAATAATATAAAGAAGTAGAATAAGGTAGTCTATTTTTGTTTACTTTCTTCTTAAGAGGCCTCTCGCAGGGTTTTTAGTCAATGTGGGCCCTGTTTTCAAGGTTCATTCAGGTGAAATGTGTTTACACTTCTGAAAGCAGAAATAGAGCGTTGCTGTGGGAAATCAGTGGTAGGACGATTAAGAAAATGACAGTGACACTTTTCATGAGTAGAGGTCCTTAAATGGCTGTGTTGAAAATCTGCTAATGATACTCCATAAAATGACTGTGTTATAGTGTGTTTAGCGAAGTTTACTTTTTTACCTTTCGTAACTCGTAATTATATTTCACTCCAGATTTTCAACATTGCCATTTCCCCACCCACTTATGAAGAGTGCATCCGTCATTTTTCCCATCCTTGCGATGTTTTCGCATACAGCAGAATGAGTAGTCGCTGTGGAAATCATTGTCGAACAGATTAAAAATGACAGTGATACTGTTCATGAGTAGAGGTCCTAAAATACTATGTTGAAAATTTGGTGATACCCTTAAATGACATATGACAAAGTGTCGGTGCACCTTTCCACACATCTTATAACTTCACAGATTTGTAATATTGTCATGCCAGATTTTCAACAGTGGCATTTTCACTTCCTTATGAGCAGTACAGCTGTCATCTTTCATCCTGACTGAAATGTGGTTTCAATTGCGCACACAATATCTGGATGCTGTGGTAAATCAATGTTGGGACAGATTAAGAAAATGACAGTGGCACAGTATGAGCGAGAGTCATAACAGCTCTATGTTGAAATTTGGTGGCCGAAACTCCACAGCGGCCGTGTTACAGAAGCATCTACGTTGAACTGTTTCTATACCCTTAGCTTCGCACATTTGTATATTACACCATATTTTCAACAGTGGCACTTTTCCCACCTCCTTATGAAAGTACAGCTGTCATTTTTCATCAGTCTAAATATGTTTTGCACTCCTGCCAGAGAACACCCGATCGCTTAGCAAATCAGCGTTTGGGACAGATTAACAGCGAACAAGTGTGAGGGAAGTGACCGGCTAAACTGAGTTCTGTCGAGACTGCTGTGGATTTGTTTGTGGGCAGAAAAAACACCATGGGTCCAATCCAAAGGGCACACAGCTGGGAGAAACAGAATGAGAAGCGGGTGAGGGGGGAGTGGAGAACTCTCCAACATTGTCAAGACTGCAGTTTCTTTTCGGAAAAAAAGGTGTCAAAGCAGGCGGGGGCCAAGTGAAAGGCCAGCCTGCAGCGGTGGGAGAAACAGTGTGAGTGAGATGGGGCACTGAGTGACCAACAGGTAAGCAGGACTGCTGTGGATTTCTTTATGGGCAGAAAAAGGCACCAGTGCAGGCAGGAGCACCGTACAAAAGGCTGCTTGCAGAGCCAGGACAAACACAATGGCAGCGTGACAGGGGAGACTGAGCCTCAACAGAGCTCTGTTGGGACAACTGAGATTTTACAGACAGACAAGGTGCCACGCAGCCGGGCGTACACAAGCCAGGCCGCAGCACAAAAGAAACAGAATGGTGGTGACAAAGTAGTGAGCGAGCTCAACAGAGCTATGAGACTGCTGTGGATTTCTTTGTAGGCGAAAATGCAGGCAGCAGCCCAGTACAAGACCAGCTTACAGCCTGGAAGAAACAGAATGAGTGGCGAGAGGGGAGTGAAAGCGACTACATCTAATCATCCAAGGCAAAAAAAAACCGGACTTCAGAGGAGCTGACTTTGATAAATGGCCAACAGAGTTAAGCTAGCCCAAAAAAAAACACAGGTGAGGAGGTACAGGCAAAGTGGGCAAGCGTAGGATACAATACCCGAGCAACATCCCATTGTATTAACAGAAAAGTGCAAAGAAGAAAAACCGCTGGTTCTCAATAGTAGCAGAAAAGGTCAGAGCCAAAGGCTGGCTTCAGAAATATAAGGAACACAGGGATGAGATAGGGCATACCGACTGCCTAAGGAAGCAGGGAAGACAGTAAGGCAGGCAAAGTCAAACTGAAACACTAGCGAACAGTAAAGAGGCAGCGCTTTCTATGATACATTAGTGAAGGAGAAAGTCCAGAGGGGAATGCTAACTCAATGGAGAAAAGGAGCATGTGAGAGAGGACCCTGTAAGGCATCATCCTAAATAGATACTTTTGTAGTATTTACTGAAGAAGGTAGGGCAGGGCCGCTCAACATCATGGACACAGGGGGGGGAGGGCACTACTCACTTCACAAAAGAAGGGTCTACAAGGCTTGCTAGCTCAAGGTGGATAAGGCAATGGGACCTGATGGCATACATCCCAGAATTGCAAAGGCTAAGGAGAACTAGCAGAGCCATTAGAGAGTGTTTAGTGAGTCTCTGAGCACGGAGGTCACAGAAGACGGAGAAAATCATGATCCTCACAGAGTGGTAGCAGGGAGGCGAGGAACTACAGACCGGTCAGTCTTACCTCAGTAGTGGGCAAGATTATGGGCACTCATGAAGGAAAAGATAGTGCAACACCTGGAATCCATGAGACACAGGATCAAGACAACATGGGTTTACAAAGGAAGGTCTATCAAATAATCTCATAGATTTCTTGACTGCATAAAGAGGTGGACAGGGAGCAGTTGATGTACTCCTGCAACAAAACCTTTTGACACTGTTCCACATAGAAGATTGATAAAAAAGCTAGGTAGGCTCGGGGTGGGTCAGAAGTTGGTCAACTGGGTGGCAAACTGGTTGACTGACGAAAACAGAGGTGGTGGTAAATGGTATACAGTCAGAAGAGATGCAGGTCACAAGGGGGGTACCTCAGGATCAGTCCTGGGCCAGTCCTGTCAACATCTTCATTAGTGACCTGCAGATGGACTAGAGGACAAGGCTTGTCTGTTTGCAGATGACACCAAGATCTGCAACAAGTAGATGATCAGATGGGATGGGCAGAATGAAGATCTGGATAAACTAGCAGAATGGTCAGAAGAGTGCAACTGGATTTAATGCAAAAGTGCAAAATCATGCACATAGGAAAACCCACAAACCCACTTATAGGCTGGGAGGAGTTGCTAGCAGTCACAAAGGAAGAAAGAGACTTGAGCATCACCATCACTGATGACAAATCATCAAGCGACCTCTAAAGCAGTAGGTAAAGCTAGGGGGTGTTAGGGTGTATGTTAGGGTATCACAAGTCGTAAGAGGGTAATAATCCTCTGTACAAGCATTGATTAGGCCCATCGGTACTGCGTGAGTATTGGAACCACACCTTCCAGGACATTAGCAAATTGAGGCAGTCAGAGGGGGCAAATGGTGCAGGACTGCATCAGAAGACATATGAGGACAGATGAGGGCTCATGTATACCCTTGAGCAAAGGAGGGAGGAGATATGATGAGACATTTAAAACACCTTAAGGGCAGAAAACAAGGTGAAAGAGTCTAACATGTTTAAATATAAAATAGCAGGACAAGAGACCAGCATGAGATTGGGAGGCGATGAAAGAAAGTGGGAAATTCTTTTTCACAGAAAAGGGTGGTAGATGAACGGAATGGCTTACCACAAGTGGTAGCTATGAATACAGCAGGGCTTCAAACAGGCATGGGATAGGCATAAGAACAATAAAATGACTATGAATAGATAGGTCACTGACAAACAAGCCGATGGCACATAAGAAGGTAGAAAGAAATGGGCAGACTGGATGGTTGCGGTCCTTATCTGCAAATCCTTTATGTTTCTATGTTTCTATGTAATAGGGCTGTGTGGGACTGCTTCAATTCTTTCTGCCAGAACAAGCCACCAATGCAGGCGAAGCCCATACAAAGACAGCCTGCAGTGGCAGGAACCAGAGATGAGTGGTGAGGGAGAGGGAGAGGGAGCTGGCGGAGCTTGTTGGGACTACTGCAGATTTGTTTGTGGGCAGAAAAAGAGACAGCAATGTACAGTGGGGCCCAGTACAAAAGGGCAGCCCGCGGTGGCGAGACCAGAATGAGGTGAGAGGGAGTGAGTGAGCTCAATAGACTCTATCGTGACCTGCACATTTCTTGTGGCCATGGCGACAACACAGGCAGGCCCAGTACAATAGGGCAGCCTGGCGCTGGCAGAAATGGAATGGCGGAGAGAGGGGAATGAGAGCAAGCTGAATGGAGCTGTCAGAACTGCTGCAGATTTCTTTGTGGGCAGAAAAGGCAGCAATACACAGGAGCCCAGTACAAAGGCCAGCCTGCACGCGCAGGAGAAACAGAATGAGGAGTCAGAGAGTGACCCATCTCAGCGAACTCTGTCAGGCCATCTGCAGATTTCTTTGTGGACGAAAAATTAGCGCAGGGAAGGAACTCAGTACAAAAGCGGCCTGCAGCACCAGGGAAACGACAAGTGGTGACAGAGGGCCAGTGGCCGGCTTAACAGACCAACGCAATCAACATTCAGTTGACAAATGTGACAATGTGTCAGAACGACTATTGTGCATATGTGTGGGGGGTTGATACTTGAAGCTCTGTGTGTACAGTTGAAACACGATTCCCAGAATCATTAACTAGCACTAACCACGCAGTGTGTTAACACTAAAGCATTTAATATACCTGTACACCTTACATGCTTTAGCGTAACCCCCAGTTATATGAGCACCTGGTTGCATTAGTAATCCTGTGCAAAAAAAAAAAATAGTGCCACATTAACAGGTTAACACTGCACAGAAGAATGAATGTTTTTAAAATAGTATCAACCATGCTTATCACAATGCAGTACTAGTCCTGTTACAGTGGTATATGGGCCCCATTTTCAGATTAGTGTTGTGCACTCTGATGATGCACCTGAGGTAGCGCACAGCCACAGAAGGTGGTGGTAAATAACTCCTCCAGTGAGGAGAGAGAGACCAGTAGGGTGCCGGAGGGGTTCAGTAATGGGACACATCCTCTTCAGTGTCTTTATAAGTGGCATAACAGAAGAACTGGAGGGAGATATGCCTTTGCAGATGACACCACAATCTGTAATAGCGTTGATAGGTGCAGATGGAAGAATGAGTGGGGAAATTATAAAACTTAAGGAGTGCTATGGGACATGGCAGTTCGAGTCAAAAGTAAAAAGTGCAAAATCAAGCATCCGGTACTAGAACCTGGAGGCTAGTATAAAATGAGGAAGTACTTATGGTCACTAAGGAAACCTTTTATCAGCACTGTGCTCTGTATGCAGGAGAGGATTACTCATTTACATGGTCGTAGTAGTATATACGCACATGCACATGATCGGGCAGCATCAAGTGATGCTGAATATAACACCGATCAACCATGCTGTTCCCACAGTGTAATGTTTAGCCCTACACACTAACCTTCAAAGAAATGGCCCAAATTGACTAAAAATCCTGGCTGATGCCTCCTAAGATGCAGAAGGTAAACATAAAGGTTTATCTTATCTATTTCTTCTATGTATTGTTTTATCGTATTTTGTACAAAACCTTTATCGATTTCAAAACATTGTGATGTGACTTAAAATGTTTATAACAGACTAGTTAAAATACAGTTTGTTTTCTTCTTTTACCTATATGCTGTCTTATCTTGCTTATAAAACACAGTCTGGTGGGCTGGCCTCTAGCAGCTTGTGGTGATCGCACTGCCTCCCATGCCAGTGGTCCAGTTTTGGGGGTGGACCTGAGGTACAGGGGGTTAGCTGGGGGATATGATTGACCATCTCAGGGAATGCTCTCCCTCTCAGTGAGGGAAGTCAGCCACCCGCTCTTCAACATCCACCTAGCTGGGGAGGGTTGGCAGGGCAAGTGGAGTTGCATAGGGGAGGGGCTCAGGCAGGCACAAAGCAAGCATGTATCTTTATACGCAAGTGCATAATTCCATGGCAGCTGCCAGGGATGAAACAAAGGCAGAAACCCACTAATGGTAAAATGATCCAACAACCTGCTGCAGATTTTGCACTGCTAACCAGGCTCTGCTCATATCAGAATATGTGTCTCCTTGTCAATGGCCCTCCCCCTCCTGGCCCCAGCACAGGGGATGTGAGTGGGGGGGGGGGATCTCAGAGCAAATATGTCCTGTGGATGATAAGTGATTGGGTTGGAGATGTCAGTGGGTAAAGGGGTAGCAGGGTGACTAAGGAGATAAAAATCTCTATGGGAAAAAAAAGAAATACAAACAGTTGAGAAGTTCAAACCCCAAAACAGACATAGCATGCCCAGTGAGGATTCACAGTAAAGTTATTCAAACAATGCAAATTATAGGCATATGCCAGCTAAACTCCTGATGAAATTGAATACTGAGGGATTGCAGCAAAAATATATATTTTTGTTTCTTAACCAAGAAATGTTTATTAAACAAAACATTAAAATAAAACTTAATCAAAACATAGTCCGTAGAAGTACAAACTAGCAATGATTTTGGCTTACACTTCCACAGCTCCTAGAAGTGCTTCCCAAGCATTCAGCTCACAGATAAGTTGCTGGACTTACAGTAATTAATTACACATAAAACAAATCAACACTTTATCTCGGAAAATGCATGCATGCTCCCTATGCATACAGGTATGTTAGGAATATCCTGTATTAGCTTCCTATACAAATGTGTTGTCTTGACAGTAAATGAAGGCAGCACTAATTTAAAAGAATAAACTACAGCATTTAAATTAGTTTTAAAAGTTTCTTGTTACATCACAATGGTCTGAAGGGTGACTAAAGGTGTCAAGCAAAACAAAAGGAAAAACCCCATAAAGAAGTAGAATAAGATATAGCCCTGTTTTGTTTACCTCAGCTCTGCAGTTTCAGACATCCTCTCATCAAGCTAGCAGCTAACTGAATACAGCAGGCAATGAGTTCAACTCTAGGACATTCATGGGGGAGGGGCAGAGGGATGGGTGGTTCAGAACATAGTCCATTTCAGTATATAGTTTATTTGTTTCAGTATATAGAGTATGTGATTTTTCAGTCTACAGTGTGATGTTTCAACAGATAGTGTATGTGTTTCAACATGTAGTGTATTTGTTTCAGTATATAGTGTATGCAGATTTTCAGTGCATAGTGTATTTATTTCAACAGATAGTGTATGTATTTCAATATAAAGTGAAGATGTTTCAATATATAGTGTATTTGTTTCAGTATATAGTGTATGTACTTTTTCAGTGTGTAGTATATGCATTTCAATAGATAGTGTATGTATTTCAATATACAGTGTATTTGTTTCAATATATAGTGTATACAGATTTTCAATTATATAGTGTATTTATTTCAATAGATAGTGTATATATTTCAATATAAAGTGTAGATCTTTCAATATATAGTGTATTTATTTCAATATATAAGCGTATATGCTTTTTCAGTGTGTAGTGTATGCATTTTAATATATAGTGTATTTGTTTCAGTGTATAGTGTATGGTTTTTCTCAATATATAGTATGTGTTACAATGTATAAAGTATGTGTTTCAGTAGATAGTTATATGGATGTTTCAGTCTGTAGTGTATGTATCTCAATAGGTAGTGTATGTATGTTTCAGCACATAGTACATTTGTTTCACTATATAGTGTATGTGGATTTTCAGTTCTCAGTATGTGGTTCAGTAGATAGTGTATGTATTTCACTATACAATGTAAGCATTTCACTATCTAGTGTATGTGTTTCACTATATAATATATGCATTTCAGTATACAGTATATGTATTTCACTATACAATGTATATATTTCAGTAGATACTGTATGTGGTTCACTACATTGTGTATATATTTCACTATATAATGTATATATTTCACTATATGATGTATGTATTTCACCATATAGTGTGTGTTTACTATACAACCAAATTCAGATTATGTCCTAACAACCTTGCCATAAATGTGTCCTGAACTTTGAGTTCCCACAGCGACCAGTGCCATTGTGTGCGAGATGTACGAAAACACAATCGGGCAGGGTGTGAAGAAAGACAGCTGCATCATTCATAGGGACGTGTGAAGAGATGGCAATGTTGAAAGTCTGTAGTGAAAATATTAAAAATGCTTAAACTTCCAAGTGTACATGGAAACTGCACAACGCATGAGCGTAAAACAGTCATTTAGTGGAATTATTTCACAAAATTTTAAACATAGGCATTTTAGGACCTCTGCTCATGAACAGAGTCACTGTAATTTTACATATGAACATACATACAAACATATGAATCTGCCAGCAGAAGAGACCAATCAGTCTATCTAAGTCTGCCCGAGTGTGCAGCCAGCACCCTAGACTACAGTTGCCCCAGCCTCCTCCCCCTCAGTTCCTCCCTCACTTGTCCCAGCCCCTGCCCCCTGACTCTTCCTCTTGCTTTATCCTACTCCTTCTTAAAGCTATTGACTGTCCTACATGTTACCACCCCTTCTGGCAGCACAGTCCAACTAGACACCACCCCTCTCAGTGAAGTAGTGCCTCCTCATTTCCCTCTTGAAACATCCCAATTCCAAACTTAGTCCATGCCCCCTCGTCTTTCTTCCACTCCTCAGTTTAATCACCCCCTCAGTGCTAGGTTTATTTACCCCCTCAGGTATTTAAATGCTTCAATCATATCCCCATCCCTCCTATCCTCCAGTGTGTACATGTTCAGCTCCTTCAGCCTAACTTCATATTCTTTTCCTTCCATCCCCGTTAACATTTTTGTTGCCCTCCTTTGCACCCCCAGCAGTAACTTTATATCTCTACTCAGGTATGGCCTCCAGTATTACACACAGTACAACCAGGTGCAGTCTGACCAATGATCTGTAGAGAGATAGGATCACATCCATGTGTCTGGATGGGAACCCCCTTGTGATGCACATCAGCATCCTGTTTGCCTTTGCTGCTTCTCTCCTGCACTGGGCTGATTTGCTGATGCTCCCAGTTACCAACACCCCTAGATCCTTCTCCTCCTCTGTGATCCCCAACCTCACCCCCCCAACCAGTAGTCCCTCTTCTGGTTCTTAGCCCTGAAGTGCATCCCCTTATACTTCTTTGCATTGAATCCTAGCTGTCACTCCATCGACCATGTCTCTAGTTTGGTTAGGTCCTCCTGCAGTTTTTCCCATCCATCATCTTTCTCCACCACTCCCCCCCCTGCAATTTGGTATCATCTGAAAATAGACTAACCCTGCTCCCCACTCCATGTGCTATATCAGAGCTAAAGAGCCCAAATAGCACCGGGCCCAGCACTGACCCCTGCATCACCACGCTTGTCACTGCTCTAGATGCTGAGAGCTCCCCCACCACCATCTTCTGCACCCTCCCATATAACCAGTTCTATATCCATTTAGTCAGCTTTTTTTCCCACCCCCACTGCTGTCAGCTTCCCCCCAGTCTCCCATGAGGCACTGTATTAAAGGCCTTACTGTGGTCCAAGTACAGGACATGTACCGCATGGCTCCTGTCCAACTCCCTTGTCACCCAGTCATAATACTCTGTTAGGTTGGTTTGACAAGACCTCTCTGAGACAAACCAGTGTTGCCAGTTCTCTTGGAGGCCATTACTCTTTAGGAATGCCACCAGCCTCTGCTTCAGTATCGCCTCCATAAGACTACCCACTATGGACATGAGACTGACCATCTGATAATTTTCTGGCTCCTCCCTAGGCCCACTCTTGTGTATGGGCACCACATGGGCCACCCTTCAGTCCTGGAGCACACACCCCATTTCCAGAAAGGTGTTGAACAGGTCTGCCAGTGGCTCAGCCAACAGCTCCGCCATCTCCCTTAGCACCCTGGAGTGGATGCCATCGGGACCTGGTGCCTTGTCCACCCTTAGTGACCTCAGCCCCTCTAGCACCCTACTCCCTGTGATCACTTTGTCCGTCACCTCCTCCCCCTTTCCCCAGCCCCAGTCCATGCTGGTAGTGGGCCATCCCTCTCCTTAGTGAAAACAGAGAAGGCAGAAGTACTCATTTAGAATTTCTGCTTGCTCCTCCCCCTTTTCCATCCAATCCGCTTCCCGCTTTATCCTCACAATATGTTCCTTGCACTTCCTCTTTTCCCTGACACACCTAAAAAAGTCCTTTTCCCCTCCCTTTATGCCCTGTGCTAACCTTAATTCCCTGGAGGCCTTACCTTTTTTCACCCTCCTGGTCACCTCCCTTGACCAACTCCCATAAGCCTCCTTATCCTCTCCCTTCACTGTTCTCCTGTACTTCCGGTATGCAGCCCTTTTTGCCCTCACCCCTTGCAGCACTTCCTTGTTCAGCCAGCATGGTTTCTTGGCTCTGCTCTTCTTACTCTTGGCCCTGGTGCAGACTACTGTGGCCTCTGTTAGCTCAGTCTTTATGACTCCCCACTTTTGTTCTGCATCCACCCCTGGCCTTATATCCTGGAGTCTCCCTCACAGTATTGCTCCCATACTCCCAAAGTCTACCCTACTAAAGTCCTCCACCTTAGTGCCCGTGCCTCCTGTCTCCCTGTCCAGTGTGAGAATGAGCCACACTGTTTGGTGGTCACTACCTGCTAGTAGGTCCTCCACCCTTACCTCCCTCACCACCTCCCCATTTGCCAGTACTAGGTCCAGAGTGCTACCAAGCCTTGTAGGTCCACTTACCATTTGTGTCAGAAGGCCGTTCTGGAATGCATCAAACAGCACCTGATCCCTGGTATGGCTAGTGGTCGGGGTGCTCTAGTCAACCTCTGGTAGGTTAATATCCTCCACTATCACCACACTTCCCCTTCTACACACCCTCCTTATCTGCTCTGCCAATTCCCCATCCAGTTCCCCCGATTGGGCTGGTGGTCTGTACACCACTCCCAGCCTCAACTTTCTGCCCTTAGAGTCCAAGAACTACACCCAAAGCACCTCTGTTCTCTCCTCTTCTCCCTTGTCTCTTATGCATTTGATCCCTTCCTTCACATAGAGTGCAACCCCTCTTACAACCCCCCCCAGTCCCTCCTGTATATCCTGTATCCCTGGATTGCCAAGTCCCAATCATGGTACTCTGTGGCCTAAGTCTCTGTCACTGCAGCAGTGTCCACCTCCCCCTCTGAAAGAAGCACCTGAATCTCTGCAGTTTTGTTCCCCCAGGCTTCTTGCACTGAGAGAGACCACCTTCCACCCATACCCCTCCTTCTTCTCACTCTTCTCCTTGGCCTGTGTTCCTCCTCCCAGTAGTCCGCACCCTTTCTCCTTGTCATTCTTGCCAGGTGATGGTGCCTTCTGTATTATACTCAGAACATTCCGCCAACTCCTCTCCCAGGGTTACTATGTCTCTGCCATTACCTACATCTGGGGGGGAGTGAGCACATTAGGCTCCCATGTCCGAACCTTTCTACCAACCTCGGTCTTTTGGCCACCACCCCGCCACTAATTTAAATCCACCTTAGTAGAGATATACCCCTTTAATCCCACCTTTAATACTCCCTTCCCCTCTCTGCTCAAGTGTAGCCTGTTCCCGTGTACAAGTCACTATTGCCCCAGAACCTACCCCAGTTAGTCACTAACCCATAATTTTTGGTGTGGCACCAATCCCTCAGTCACTCACTGAACTCCTGAATCCTACCCCTATTTATTTAGTTTTTGTTTATCGGGTAAGTGCCATTTGCCATAACATGACTATTTTCAGGTGCAACCCAGGAGATTACAATAAGTAGGGATATACAGGGAATACAATTTGATTTAGGGTAGAGACATAATACATACAGAGCTGAAACAAGGTTTCACAATCACATGAGTAGGTAACAAAATAGTTCATAGTTTATATACAATTAAAAGACTCAGTAAGAAAAAATCACAAGCGGCTGACAGCTGCTGGTTTAGGGGTAGCTAAAGCACAAACAAAATGAGATAATAAGTGCCCAGAATAATATAACAAGATGGTCAGGATAAGTGGAGAGCAGTTTACAGTAGTATGGGAAGCGGGTTAGAGTCGAAAGCAAATTCAGGGGGGTTAGAAACAGGCAGAGGAGACCTGGCTGAAGAGGAAAATCAACAACTGTTTTTGAACTGGGCATGATTGGGGGCTAAGCATACATCAAGAGGCAGGGAGTTCCAAAGTTTAGTTGCCAAATGAGAGATAGCAAGGGTTCCTTTGTTAGATTTACATCTAGGTATTTGCAGCAGCGACTTATCAGCTGATCATAGGCCATGAGAGGAGGTCTGCAGAGTTAGTAGGGAGGCCAGTGAGATTGGGATACCTGCTCTAGTGATATTACGAGTCAGGGAGCCAAGGGCAAGAATTTGAGCCGAAGCAGGAGGTAGCCAATTTAGATTGGCATAAAGTTTGTAATGGTGTTTTGACCAGGGAGAGGCCGAGGCATACCTGCAGATACTGTTGTAAGTAGTGTCCCACTCCCTGAGGAGAGTTTTGGATGCATTGAGATAGGTAACTACCCCACAGGATAGCGACAGGAGCAGGATCCCATGGGCTACAGCTAATCTTGCTGACTGTGTAAGGACATAGCTGGTTTTGTAGGCTACTCCAATTTTGGCATTTACCGATTTACAGGTGGATGTTATATGCTGACCAAAATTAAGATTCTCGTCAAGGAGTACTCCAAGAAACTTGAAAGAGTGAACTGGTTTGAGGACCTTCCCATCTTGACCAGAGACTTCAAATTTGTCCCGGTTTTTACTTAATTTGACTGCAGAGCCAAACAGCATAGCATGCGTTTTATCAGCATTCAGGAGTAGCTTATGGTGGAGGAGCCAAGATTGGGTAGACTTAAAAGCAGTAGTAAGGGTTTGGTTTATATGTTGAATATTCTTATAACTACAGAACAAGACTAGGTCATCCACATAAAGGATAGCCAAGCAGCCGTGGATACTCGGGAGAGATACTGTTAATGAAAATAGAGAAGAGAAGGGGTCCTAATATTGATCCCTGGGGAACACCTTGATCAATAGCCCTGGGGCTGGATACAGCAGAGTTGAATCTAATGATCTGAGTCCTATTTGACAGATAGCTTTTAAATCAAGCAACTGAGTTTTGGGATAAACCAAGGGCTAGGAGACTGTCAAGCAGAAGAGGATGATCAACAAGGTCAAAAGCCTTTGTTAAGTCAATAAAAACTGCTCCCGTGAGGTGTCCATTGTCCATAGCAGTTAAAGTGTCATTTGTAAGATGAAGCAGGGCCGTGGACGTGCTATGACCCTTCTGAAACCCATATTGAATTGCTGTGAGAAGGTTATATTTAGATAAAAATTCAATAACTTGTATTTATACTAACTTTTCCAGGATTTTACACAGAACTGATAGTATAGCTATTGGCCGATAGTTGGTCATATCTCTTTTATCACCTTTCTTAAATACTGGAGTGACTTGAGCCATTTTCCAGATATCAGAGACAACACCTTTGCAGAGCGACTGGGTAAAAATCGTTGACAGGCTGAGCAATAAATGGTGCAGCAAGTTTTAGGAGTTTGGGTTCTATCCCATCAGAGCCTACACTAGTATTGTCAGAGATGGTATTTAGCAGGTCCAGGACATTAGATTTTGATACTGCCTTAAAATAGAAATGCGGGGCAAGTACAGTGGCAGCAGGAAGGGTGAGTAAAGGTTGACCATTTAGGAAGACAGATGTAAAGCTGGACAGGTCAGAGAATTTTTTATTAAACGCCTCCACAATGGTCCTGGGGTTATTGCACTGGACACCACTAATGAACATTTCATCTGTCAGGTGAGTTTTGTTTGTACCTAGAAATGATTTCACATGTGCCCAGAATTTTCTGGAGTCACCTGATGCTTCCATCAGAAGCCCCTTACAATATGCTCTTTTTGCTTGTCTAATCCATTGTTTGCAATCACTTCTGTGGTCCTGTAGGTGTGGTAGTCAGCAGTAAGGCCAGTTTTTCTAAAATGCCTCCAGCTCTTATCCCTGACATGTAAAACTGCCAGGAGATCTTTGTGCAGCCACTTAGTGGGTGTTGCGCGCTCACGTCGGGTCACTAGGGGAGTATGTCTATCCTGAATTGGACAAAATTGGTCTAAAAAGTCATTCAGAGCTGTTTGTGCACCCAGGGACTGAGAAAGATATGACCAGCCTATAGATGAAACTTCATACAGGAATTTAGCCTGATTCAGATTAGCGTAGTTCCTGAAAGTGATATAGCGTGGGGGTAAGGACTGGGAGCTAGAGTGTTGCCACACACAATGAATGGGAGAGTGATCTGATATAGTATCTGGTTGAGTGCCTGCATCCACAATTCTGTCAATCCTATTTGGTAACACCCAATCCAGTAACATGCTAGACGTTGTTTTAGAGGAGATCCTTGTGGGCTCTGTTATGACCTGATGCATGCTAAAGTTTTGTATTGCAGATAGAAGTTGGCTATGCATTTGTCCAAGCCAGTTTAAGTTCATGTCCTCGAGAATAAGCAGTTTGTTATGGCCTGCTAGTTTTACTGAATCCTCCAGCAAATGTATAAAGGCAGACAGTCCTCCCTGGGGTGGGTTATAAGCACAACTACATGTAAATTTTTAGCCCCCAAGCAGAGAAGTGCATGAAGAGACTCGCAGGCGGAGGATTGGGGTATAGTATTTTGCGAGAAGTTTAGATGAGTTTTGTAAAACAGCACAACACCCCCACCCTGCTTAGGAGATCATCTGTCATTCCTGATAAGGCTATAGTTTTGTAACAAGCAGATTGAGTCAGGGGTGGAAGACTTAAGCCACGTGTCAGATAGGCATCATGTATCAGGGTTGTAGGTGGAGACCCAAGCCTCCAGTTCTGTTAAATTGTGCATAAGGCTCCTAATATTTAGATGGGCTATGCAGAGTCCCCCCCCCCAGTAGTAGCTCAGGAGACATTGTTGCATGGCTGAGGATGTAAGAGACCTGGGTTTTGTTTCACATCACCTGCCAATAGGATTGCAAGCAGCAAGAGATACCAGAGCTTGCGATGAGTGATAGGAGAGACCATAGTAATTTTAAAGCAGAGTCTACGATCTATGTAGGTGGCCACGAGATAATTAATGAATCTTGGAATCAGTAGTGGAGTAAGATCAAGGTTGCCGGACGGTCTAACCAGCATGTTAGAGAATTTGAAATTTCCAAATGAGTTTTGCAGCCAGGTGCTACTGTGGGGACAGGGTTGCAGTGAGAGCTTAGCAAGGGAACTGAGCAACAGGCTGCTAACTAGAGAGACCAGAAATTTGTGTGCCATAATTGAGCAGAGATAGTACAGTTGCACATGCAGTAAAAAGTGAAAACTGCCTTAGTGCAGATATGAACATCAAGCACAGGTACTCGATGAGCAGGAAAAATTAGCCGATGAACCCTAATGGTAGTAAACGATAAGGAGCTAATGGAAAAGTGGCCTGCTAAGCATCAGCTGAAACTGACATACAAAGCCTATATAAGTAAATGCCCAGACAGGAGGCGGGCAGTGGGGGTGGGTGGGTGGGGAGCTGGCGTGCAGGCTGACAGGGCCTCTGCTTAGTAGCAGCACCAAAGAACCAGCTGGGTAGGCAGCATGGACTGTTCCATGGTAGAGATTTACCTTTTGCGTTGTGCTTTTTGGGGCAGGCAGTCTCCTGCAGGCAGGACCACCTTGACTTTGTGAGCGACGGCTTGTCCGGAGGCTGTGGAGGATCCTAGGCATGCCCAAGTGGGCGGAGAGTCCTGGGGGAGAGAGGAAAGGAGGAGATTTAAGTAGGGAGAAGAATAGGCACAGATATAATTAAGCAAAGAAATGGGGTGGGTAGAACTCCAAATTGTAGTTTTTAAGCAGCAGAACACGGTAGATAGCAGAAAGAGTTAATTTTTGGCAGATTTCAGCCCCTAATTCTTCTATGAATGCCAGAACAAGATTAAGTTTTAGCAGATATACTTCCCCACTATCCTTATTGCTTTACTATAAAACAAATTGAATTAACTTGCACAAGTCTTTGCCGTACATACCAATTTAGAGCCCAGACACAGAGCTAACAGAGCCACTTGTAAAACAGGACTAATATTAACACAGGAGTTGTACTACTTTCAACAGGAATTTCTTTCAAGTTCAGCAGCAGTGTCCACAATCACATCTAGGAGAGACTGTGAGCAGCAGTAACTGCGTACCAATGGCTGGGCTGAGAGAAAATCTCCTCCTCGTGCTTGCACATGGTATCAGGAGTACTTCCAAGAATGCCACCAACTCCCCTACCCCCTCACACTGCTTGCCTGACTCCTAGAACCACCTGTTCACTGCTTCCACAATCTCCCCCACCAAGTTGTTTGTACTCACGTGCAACACTAAATGAGGTTTCTCCCTTGCTGCACATTTGAGCAGTGCCTGCTCTGCCCCTCCTGCAGTCAACACGGGGATAGCTTCAATCCATGAACTACAGCTGTGCCTTTCCCCCCTGCCACTCCATCTCACCCCCTTTCAGTACAGAATCCCCCAGGATGAGTACCCCCCGTCTCTTACCCCCTTTCCCTTCTAATGCCCCTTCCACCACCCCAGTATTCATTCTTCCCTGCCCCTTACCCCCGCCAGCTGCACCCTCTGTGACTTCTGTATCTGCACCCACTACTTCTGCCTCACCCCTTTTCTCTGCCTTATTCCTCCCATCCCCCCTTTCCAGCCTGACTATTTCCTACTGGGCTTCCCATGTCGACCTCCCCTCCTCCCCTGCTGATTTCCAAACTGTCTCCTATTCTAACTGTTGTTAATTTAGAGAACCCATTCCCTTCGATCCCAATAGTGATGTCCTTCCCATCCTTCCCCTTTCTGAAGCCTTCTCTTCTCCAGTCACTCCTCCTTCCTTATTAGCCCCAATTCTAATCTTTTGTCCTCGCTATCTCTTCCCCTACCTGTTACCATGCCTCTCATGCCCCGCTTGACCTCCCCCATTCAGTATGTTCCTGCTGTCCCTCTCTCTCCAATAGCAGAGGCTCTAATCTATTCCTAGTCAAAACCCCTCCTACATCTCTTCCCCTATTGGTTCCCCCCTCCTATCTTTTCCCCTCATTGCCCCATCCACCCTGGTCCCTCCCTACCCATGCCATCTGCTCTCTCCCCGGTACTCCTCATGGTCTCTTCCTCCTCTATCAGGAGGGTCCCCCTTCGCCTCGGCACCCCCCTTCTCCTCTTTTTTCTGCTAGTGCCTCTGATACTGGGGTCAGTTTCATTCCCTAGTTGTTCTTCCCCTGTCCCCCATTGTCATCCCCTATTCCTCCCAAGCCAGGATGCCTACCATACTCATCTGCCCTGCCACTTAGACTCCTCCTTAACCTCCACAGTTCCTCCCTCAAACTAGCCAGTTGTCTATAGACCATACACCTCCCACCAAGCCCAGTCCAGGATCATGGTGAACCCACACCCTGTATGCCCCACCACCCTTCCAAAGATGCCCACCCTATTGATATGCAGCACCTGCCCCATTTTGGCCCTCATCTTATGTTACAGGCTCTTACTCCTGGTTTCTGTACCCTACTACATCTGTTAGGCCCTATTTACTCAAATTCCTGTTCCCCCCATACTAGTCCCACTACTGGCCCCTTGCCAACCAGGTTAATTCAGTCTCAAATCTCATCTGTTAGATACTGTATTACTATAGCAATCCTAAAGCCTCCTTGTCCATTTTTCACCCCTCAGCTATCATACTTTTTGTTCTCAGCCCTCATAGTTTTACTTAGCCCAGTTAGAAATTGTATTGCCCTCCAAGTATTACTCAGCTCAATTAGAGAAATAAACAGAACAACTAAATCTGTATTATTACAGCTATCCTAAAAGTATCCCATCATTGCTTTGTTTCCACCCCAGAGACCCTGCTGTAATACAGGACCACACAGGACCCTGGGTGGTTATGTGGGCAACTCTAAAGTCCCGACAGAGCTCCGATGAGCTTGCTCATTCCCGCTCTTTCACTCTGTCATTCTGTTTCTTCTGGCGCTGAAGGTTGCCCTTTTGTACTGGTCTCCTGCCTGCATTGGCGCCTTTTTCTGCCCACAAAGAAATCTGCAGCAGTCCCAACAGAGCTCCATTGACCTCGCTTACTCTCCCTCTGTCACTCACTCATTCTGTTTCTCCAGGTGCTGCAGGCTACTTTTTTGTACTGGGCTTCTGCCTGTGTTGGCACCTTTTTCTGCCCAAAAAGAAATCTGCAGCAGTCCTGACAGAGCTCCGTTGAACTCACTCACTCTCCCTCTCTCACTCACTTGTTCTGTTTCTCCTGGCACTGCAGACTGCCCTTTTGTACTGGGCTTCTGCCTGCATTGGTGCCTTTTTCTGCCCACAAAGAAATCTGCAGCAGCCCTGACAGAGCTCTGTTGAGCTCACTCAGTCCCCCTCTCTCACTTGCATGTTCTTAATCTGTCCCAAACACTGATTTCCTACAGCGACTGCACTATTCTGCGCCGGATTTGCAAAAAACACATTTTGGCCAGGATGCAAAAAATGACAGCTGTACTGTTCATAAGGGGGTGTGAAAAAAATACCAGTCTTGAAAATCTGGTGTGAAAATATTACAAATTTGTGAAGTTACGAGTGTATGTGGAAACTGTGCAACGCACATGCATAACACAGTCATTTAGTGGAATTATTTCACCAAATTTTCAACATAGGCATTTTGTGACCTCTGCTTATGAACACTGTCACTATGATTTTCTTTTCTTTTTCTTCAATTCTATGTTTTTCCCCCCCTGCATCCCACACTGGGACCATCTGCCCAGTCACGGACTCTGGCTGCGGCTGCTCACATTTAAGCCGCCCTCCATGAACCCCCCGACTTGCCCCACAGGGCGGGGTCCTAGTGCCTTGACCAAGGGTACCGGTAATGTGGGAAAGGCGGGAGTCAGCTCTGAGAGCCTATGCAGCCGGAGTGGGCATCATCCGGGCAGTGGGGGCAGGATTTTTTCCCCTTATTGTGTGCAGGGGTCAAGAACATGGATTGACATCCTGTGTCCACCCCGCCTCCGGAATCCTGGCTAGTACCAGTAGCTGCAATACACCTGGCTTTCACCAGGGGTCCATCAAGCACCAGATGGTGTCTCACCCTTTCCCCCAGAGAAGGGGAGCAGTCCCTAAGATGCTGCATCCTTCTCCCCCAGCCAGCCCTCCAGCAACCCAGGTCCATTCCCGAACCCTGGTCGCCAGCGCCGCAAGAGGAAATCTAACCACTGTGTCAGTGGGTTGGCCTGCACTGTGATTTTCTTAATCTGTCCTGAACATTAATTTTCCACAGAGACCATGCTATTCTGCGCCAGATATGTAAATGCATATTTCGGGCAGGATATGAAAAATGACATCTGTACTCTTCATAAGGAGGTGTGAAAAAATGCCAATGTTGAAAATCTGGAGTGAAAATATTACAAATGTGCAGAATTATGAGGGTGTGTGGAAACTGCACAATGTACACTCATAACACAGTTATTTTATGGATTTTTGTCACTAGATTTTCAACATAGGCATTTTAGCACCTCTGCTCATGAACAGTGTCACTGTGATTTTCTTACTCTGTCCTGAACACTGACTTCCCATAGTAACCACGCTATTGTGTGCCGGAAGTGCGAAAACACATTTTGGCCAGGATGTGAAAAATGACAGCTGTAGTGTCCATAAGGAGGTGTGAAAAAATGCCAATGCTGACAATCTGGAGTGAAAATACTGCAAGTTTGCGAAGTTACATGGGTGCATAGAAACTGCACAACACACGCTCGTAAAACAGTCATTTTATGGATGTTTATCATCAAATTTTCAACATAGGCATTTTAGGGCCTCTGCTCATAAACAGAGTCACTGTGATTTTCTTAATCTGTCCCAAACACTTACTTCCCACAGCGACCGTGCTATTCTGCACCAGAAGTATGAAAACACATTTTGGCCAGGATGTGAAAAATGACAGCTGTACTGTTCTTAAGAAGGTATGGAAAAATGCCACAATTGAAAATCTGGAGTGAAAATATTACAAATTTGTGAAGTTATGAGGGTGCGTGGAACTGACAGAATGCATGCTCATAACACAGTCATTTTATGGACTTTCATCACCAAATTTTCAACATAGGCATTTTAGGACCTTTGCTCATGAACAGTGTCACTGTGATTTTCATAATGTGTCCCAAACACTGATTTCCCACAGTGACTGCCCTATTTTGCACTGGAAGTGCAAAAACTCATTGCGACCAGGATGTATAAGATGACAGCTGTACTGTTCATAAGGAGGTGTGAAAAAATGCCAGTGTTGAAAATCTGGAGTGAAAATGTTACAGATTCATGAAATTACGAACGTGCGTGGAAACTGCACAACGTACGCTCATTAAACAGTCATTTTTTTTATTTTTTTCACCAAATTTGCCACATAGGCTTTTTGAGAGCCCAGCTCATGAACAGTGGTACTGTTGTTTCATTAATCTGTCCCAAAAGGTGATTCCGCACGTGACTGAGAAATCACCTTTCGGGACTGAATAATGCCATGACAGTGAGCATATTCATGAGGAGGTGTCCCAATAACCATATGCTGAAAATTTAGTGGCATAAGTCCAAATAATGGCTAAGATATCCACATAAGTTAAAAAAACCTATTTATGCCATTATACAGCTTACCGGCATTTCTTCAGTTTGCGGTCAGCTTTAAAGTGCAAGCGCGTTGCGGTCCACCAAAGATCATCGTGCCAGGCTCTGGAGGGAAGTAATGGGGTGGGGGGTGGGGAGGTGGGTGCACAGTGGGTGGGTGCAGGTTGTGGGATGGGGCACAAAAACTGTGAGGACTGTTTTCTTTATTTCAGTGGCAAAAATAATAAAGAGGGAAGGTATTTTTTTTTCAGGCTTCATTTATGCACACTGGGGTGGACTCCCAGTGTGCCACCTGCATTTTAGGGAAGGTGGGGACTTAAGCCAATGTGGATTGGACCCCCCATCAGCAAATAAAGACAGTTGGGGAGCATGATGCTGAGGGGAACTGGGCACCCCCTCGGCACTCAACAATTGGGGAGGGGGGACATTATGCCGATGTGGAGTGGGCTCCCCCTTTGGCAATGGAACTTGGTCAAGGTCATGCAGACAGGGGGATTGGGCACCCCCATCAGTCAGCTTTCATGGGGCTCTTAGGAAGCCACCGCCATGTTTATGGAAATGCCCAGGGGAAAAGTAACACCAGGCAAGGTACCTCCCTGCAAAGTTGGGTCGCTCCCTCAATGCAGTGGAATTGCTGATGCTGCAATGATGAGGTGGACCCTCATGCAATGGCCAAATCATTTTAAGTTGGTGGCACTTCTACAGAACCAGTGTCATCAGGACACTGGGCCTGCATTGGGTGCACACTGCCAAGCCCACAAATGTAGTGCTGGTATTGGTGGCCACACTGCCGTACCTCCACAACCTGCTTCTTTACTGAGCTGCCACTTAATGTTTCTTGTGCATGCACACAAGCAAATATAAAAATACAAAATGTAATTAAAGCCAGTTGGTTCAAATGCCTTTAAGTGGCATATCCATCATAATTTCTGCCGAAGGAGGTGTGACTGTTGTGGTCCTCTACTTTCCTTGGGGGGAATTCTCCCATTACCTGTTCCTTTCAAATAGGTGGGGTCAGACTCATGTTTGCCCTTAAAGTGGGCCCCCAGAGTGTTACTGGTTTGGCCATTTTTAATGGTGTTAAAATGTTCTTGAATCCCACTTTTTAGCTGCCTTGTCATCTTGCTCACATAAAGTTTAGTATAGGAGCACCAGACAGCATCACTTACATTGTCTGAACTGCAGTTGATGAGTAGCTGCTTCTTTTCTAAGCACATAGCAATGAATTTTCTGAATTTTGTCTTCTGGACTATACTTACATATATATTGCAGTGGCAGTATTTCTAGCATTCCACTGGTTTAGTAAGGGGTAACACATTCAGAATATCTGGTCTAAAATTACTTTTGTAAATGAAGGCTAGAGTTTTAAACGACATGGGAACTAAGTCCAACACTGCAGCCTCAGCCACAGGACGAAATCTCCACACCTGTGGAGATTTGTATTTTCAGTCAGCATTGCTGAGGGGGATGTTATGCTTGGTCCCACTAGGCATACCTTTTCTGCACAGTTGCACTGAAAAAACAGCCGCATGCTGCCATAAATCATGGAGCCGGTTGCAAACTGGCTCTAGTTTTGAAAATACTGCAGCGGTGGGAAAAGTACAGCTCCTCGAGTGGAGACCCACTTGCACCAGATTTTTCCTGCAGCTGTGGGATTGATGAAGGCTTTGAAAATGTAGCCCTAGATCTTTAATATTTGTAGCCCTAGAGAAAGTTACCCGTGGGTTCTTACTAAACAAATTATTTAGGGCAGGGTCACTTGAGATAATTGACCAATTATCCTTGATATTCTTCTTTACCTGAAGGGCCTTGTTATTGAATCTGGAAATCATAGTTTTAGGCTGACCACCTTTACCATTTTCCTTATTTTAGGTTGCAACAAGCTCACTTTTGGCATTCTCCTTGCTTGATTTAGGGCTTTTGAATGACCCTAGTCAAATATCCTCTTATTTTAAAGCTTGAACCTAATTCAATGGCTTGTCTCTCAAAAGAGTTCTCTTGTGAAAAATTTCAATGTAATCCGATAGAAGCTCTGTAGGCAACTGCTGATATCTAAGCATAGAGTTTCCTGCAGTGTTCTTACTATATAGTACTTCTAATGGTAAACCATTATTGCCATCCATATAGAGCTTGAAGTCTAAAAACTCTGCATTTTTATCATTCAGCTGTGATGCAAACTTGAGGTTGCAGTTGTTATTGCCTAGCCACTTCATGACATCATCTGCCTCATTTTGCATCCCCCGCCACACAAATTATGTCATCGATGTATCGATGCCACCTGACAACCTACTCTAAGTATGGATTCACTTCAAGATTTAAAACAAATGTTTTCTTCCACCAGCTCAGGAAAAAGTCTTCATACAATGGGGCCATAGTGACCCCATCCCTAAATTGGTGGTAAAATTCTCCATCAAAAATTAAAGAATTGTAAAGATGAACTCCAATGCCTGGAGAAGGAAGCCAGATGGCATCATGGAGGATTCTGTTTTATCTCTGTGACAGGGTATTGAACTGAGCAACTTCTTAGGGAACATTCAGTGACAGAACACTCCAGACATGAGTGCAGAGTAATTGAAAATCAGCCTTACTTTAGCAAAAAAAAAAAGGCTATACACAATATTCTTGTAGTTTTGTCTCTGGCTGTACCAAGCACAGTTCATCTTCTCCTTTCTCACTTTTTTTGGTCAGCGGTTGTGTGTTAAAACATTCCCTTCCCCTGAGGGACAGCCAACAACTCAAGAATGCAGCGTAGACAGTCCTTAAAGGCGAATTTTAATGTAAGAGGGGTTTGGTTCAGATCTCCTTCCTGCCCCTGTAGAAGTCTGCATTGCCTGTATTGCAGGGTTGCGCTGGGGTTTACAGGTATAGAGAGCAAGAAGGACATACACTCCATCAAAATCTCACAAGAAGGTAGCAAAATCATATACAAGTAAATCATTCGGGACATTTGTATACAATGACGTAATATCTATTGTGACAAATTTAACATTTTTCACCCACTTGAAATCATGAAATTTATTTAATATTGACACTGAATTCCAGAGCTGGGTCAGTGTTCTGAGAACTATATCTTTAAAAATGATGTCCAGATTCTATGACATGTTCTCAGTCACTAACACAATCCCCAAGGCTATGATGGCCTAACATGAGAGTCACTCAGAGATTTATGACTTTCAGTACTGTGTGTAGGGTAGATACCACTGGGCACTTAGTTATAAAATTAGCATTGATGAATGACCTCAACAATTAATTCATTATTTTATCAGCCATTGCTTTAAATTCAGCTGTAGGGTTGACCTTTAACCTCCAGTGACCGTTACCATCTTTTAGCTGATTTACAATCTCTGTTCAATTTTTTTTCTTTTGTTATTACCACAGTGTTTCCACCCATATCCATGGGTTTAATGACAATGTCTTCCATTGCCTGAAGGTTAGATAAGGCAAGATGCTCTTGGCTGAAAGCATTGTGATATTTTTCATTGCTACAGATAGTACCATACAGTTTTAATATTCCATCTGTGACTACCCTGTTATATATCTACATGGCTGATACCAAGGTTGTTATCAGGGTTGAAGGTAGAGTATGGCTGAAAAAAGGTGTGCCTAAACTGAAAACTATCACTTTGTTGGCAAAAATAATTTTTTAATTTGTGTTGCAATCCCCTCCCACAATCCCACTATGTCCAGCATCACATCCATGTTTTTTCCATTTGTTTGACCTTCATGATACCCTTCAGAATGGGGAAGACTGATATCATCCCCCCCCCACCTTCTTTTCTTCTTGGTAAACAGAATGGCTATCAGTTTCTCCTTATGGATTTTATCTTCTACAGTCCTGATAATTTTAGTGGCCCCATACTTCACCCTCTCTACTGTGTCAGTGTCCGTTTTGTGTTGGGAGCTCAGAAGTACACATAGCACTTCAAGGGGGACCTGACCAGGATCTTGAAAAGTTGTAGTATTGCTTCCACTTCTCTGCTGGCTAACCCCGCCCCCCCATTTACTACCATATTTTTCCAGCCTTCTTGACTGCGATGGTAAAGTGCTTGTCATGTTTTAGCATATCATCTATTGTGACCTCTAGGTCCCTTTCGTCTTCCACTGCAGCAACAGGAGCCCCGTACAGTGTGTAGATCCTATGTTTGTTCCTCCTCCCTAACTGTAACTCATTGAATTTGCCTCCACTGAATCGAAGACTTCTGAAGTCCAGCCATTTGCCTAGCTTGTCCAGGTCCTCAAGAAGGTTGTCTCCATCCTCAAGGAAGTCCACCACCTTGGCCAACTTAGTGCAGGCAGCATACTTAAGCATGCAGGGGAAATTGGAAACCACACCTGGGACTGTTGTGCTAAGACTTAGCCATTCAAACAGGATAGTAAAAGCCTTTTGGAAAGCCAGCACCAAACAAAGACTCAAGCCTGTCCTGTGCTTATTGGAAACTTTTCAATTATAGAAATAAAGAGACATAGTACCTTGCATGGAAATCTGCTGCCTTAGCAGATCCTTTATTAAGGTGCTCCGGAGCTCAGGGGCAAATCAATATCTAGTGCAAACAGCAAATAGACAATTTCAGCAAAAGTAAAGATTCAAGTAAAGCAGATATGACAGTAGCTGTTAGAGCATGGCAGAACTCCCTTCTCCACACCAGCTGCCTAACACATTTCTCACAACAATATGCTTTTTTTTCTTCTGCTACCACCCCAGATTGGCCCCCATCATCCCTCTTCATGCTCCTGGCTCATCATCCCCAGGACTTACCTCCATCATGGTGTTCCTCCTTGGCTTGCCACCCAAGGCAGGGCCACAGAGGCCAGGCAGGGACAAACCCAGGGGACTTTGTATGTGGTTTTCATGGGGAGCACCTCGGAGCAGACTGCACAGGTCTTGAGGTGCACAGCAGGTGGCATCCTGTGTCAGTACAACTTTTTCCATTTTAGGAACCCCACCCACTTTCCACATGTGTGGTTGTGGCAGTGTCCTAGGGACAGGGACATTCAGCAACATGTGGTCACCCACACCAAGAATGTCTCCATAAGCCACCACCAGGAGCCACCCCAAGACCTGTCCACAAAGACCAGCCTCCCAGGAAGGTAGCATCCAAGGGATGCCCTGACTCCCTCTCTGCCAGCCTGTACTCCTGAAACCTGGGTTTGGGGTGCAAACTCAGCAACAATGTGCTCCTTCAAAGGCTAATTGGACACAGTTGATGCCTTCCCTTAAAACAGTCATTCTTAAAGGGGAAATATCAAGAAAATATATTATTATAGAAGAACAGAGTGTAACCAATCAAAGTGAAAAAAAATAGACAAACGCTTTTTAAAAACATTACACATCTCAATGGTATAGATCCCAGTAATAGGTACTATATTTCAAACACTTGTGTGTCAGAAGCCTAATTAAAGGAGATCACCATTTAATCCTAGAAGGTAGAGTAATGAGCTGTGAACGAGCTTGGTACATCTAGCAGACCAGATCTGGATTTAATGCTCAGAACCTCAACTTGCATACTGTGTGACTCTAAACAAGTCACTTAACTGACCAGTGCTCCCAGGTCACCCCTGAAAACAGGCAGTTGTGCCTAGTGGGTTTTACCCGGTTACCAAAGACTAAAATAAAAAATATATTGCCACTTGACCACTGCAAGACTTCTGGCCATTTCTGGTATGCCAACCATATGCTTGTGTTATATATTCAATGTGGCTAAAGACCTCCGACAGGTCTGAAGCATTTTGGGGCCAACTGGACCTTAGATCTGAAAGAGAAGGAAAAATAGAATTTCCTAATCTTGCCAAATAGAAGCAATATTTACAAGGGATATTATAATTAACTAAAGTGAACATAATTCACCAAGATGTTCAAATACTTTAAAAAGTTTTGAGCAATTTAACCATTTTCAGATGTATGGAATACTGTACCCAGGGGAAGAGGGTGATTAGAGAAGGACACAGAATACAGCTATGGGCAGATATGTAGTTTGGATTAAAGTAGGAGGGTGGTCTTTATTCAATCAATAATGCTCAAACCAATCCTCAATATCAATTTATGCAAATGTTGTAACTTCTATTCTTTCATTTAATCCTGGACTCTCAATAG
Source organism: Neoceratodus forsteri (assembly GCA_016271365.2). Taxonomy (NCBI): domain Eukaryota; kingdom Metazoa; phylum Chordata; order Ceratodontiformes; family Ceratodontidae; genus Neoceratodus; species Neoceratodus forsteri. The sequence goes on from CM028130.1 coordinate 1,238,929,443, forward strand.
CATTCAATGCAAAAGTCCAATATTGTTCACATCTGAGCAAAAGATTGTTAAAATCCTCCTCCCCCAGGTGTATGAACTATGTATACTGCACTGGTGTACTTTCACCAGAAGCTCATCATAATGAAAAAAAAAAAATTGCTGAAGTCCAGCTAGACTATGTCTGTAACCCTATTCCTACTGGTGCAGTTTCCTAGTCACTTCCTTGAAGAGGTGATCATAAAGCCATGCTGAGAGGGGTGCAAACCTTGTCCTCATTCACATGATACATTATTCTGTCTCTGATAATGGATTCCATACTACTTCATAATGGTTTTCAACTGTGCTTGTGATATTTTTGCACCATACAAAATGAAAACAATTAAGGGAACCTCCAATCCTTGGCTCTCCAACTCCCTTATTGGACTTATGAAGAACAGAAACAATATTTAGCATATAGCAAAAGCAGTTGGTGCACCTACTGCATTCAATACCTACAAGGCAGCTAGAACCGCCTACACCAGACTCATCCAACAGGCTAAAGCCTCCTACTATAAGGATTACTAACCAAAATCTGGGGTTCTGGAAGAAACGTTTGGTGCTGTCTTCAATCCTTAATGGGCAAAGCCCCCAAACCTCCCCAGATCTACTATTGACTGCAAAGGGGCCCCTACAGGAACCCATTGAAATTGCCAATGAGCTCAACAACACGTTCACTGATCTTTGAAGTGTACTTCCTGGTGACTCCTTCAAAGATATGCATGTTCACAATGCCCAACTGCCCCCCAAGATTCCTCAAGGAAAGATGTACCACCCTTTTACTTTAGATGTGTCACCAAAGCCAAAACCATTAAACATATTAAAAGGGCACTTGGCAAGACTGGGATAGGGGTGAATCTGCTTGACATGAAGCTGCATGGTCTACTCCTTCAAGAACTCGCTGGTCCTCTTACCATGGTGTTTAATGCCTCTCTAAAATTAGGAGTATTTACAAATGCATGGAAGTAAGCCTGTCTTTAAAGTGGGGGATAAAACCCAAGCATCCAACTACAGACCTGTATCAATCCTTCCTCCCCTTTTGAAAGTACTTGAAAGAATGGTCTCAGAGCAGATTACTGAATACATTGATAACCATAACCTACTCTGCCCACAACAGCACGGCTTACATAAAAAGCACTCCACACTCACCGCTTTAGTTGATTATTCATCCCAATCTATAATGCCTTGGATAGTGGTCAGGCAGTTGGATCAGTATTCATTGATCTTACGAAGGCTTTTGGCTCTGTTAATCACAATCTCCTCCTAAGTTGCCTTCTGTCTACAGGTCTATCCCCAGATACAGTACTATGGTTTGGCAGCTACCTCTCTAACAGATAATGAGTCAAAATTGGTGATACCCTATCCGCAGCTAAGGAGGTGCACCTTAGGGTTCTGCAGGGGTCAATCCTCGGTCCTCTACTTCTTAGCCTTTTCAACAACTCTGCCCCAATGGCTTGCTCAGCAAGCACCGTTCTTAATGCTGATGATGCAGTGATCTCAATAGCTGGCAAACACCAACAAACCATTACAACTGAACTCCAAAGCAGCTTCCATAAACTTGAATCTTAGTTTAAGGAAAACAAGCTACTATTAAATGTCAAAAAACAAACAGTATGCTCTTCACCACCTTCCAAAGCAAAAAGAAATACCTGCCCCTGCATATTCATAACCAAAAGGGTGAAATCCTAGACCAAGTATCTAACTTCAAATATCTTGGCATTACCTTTGATGACATGCTCACCTTCTCAAACCACATGGACTCTGTTATCAAGACTGCAAATATAAAACTTGGTGTACTTTATCGTCACAGACATTCAATGACCAGATACACTCAGACTAGCCACCAGTAGCTCAATACTTTCTACCATTGACTTTGGGTTGCCTATATATGGGGCAGGCACAAAAACTGCTCTTAACAGGATCAACGCACTCCTCAATAAGGCCTGTAGTCTTACATTGGGGACTACTCTTGACAACCACACCTGCTCACTCTACACTGAAACTGGGTGGCTCCCACTCCATCTTAGAGGGCAATACTAAATCTGCCTACTTCTAAAAAAAGTACTACTTGGACTGATATCCCCCACACTAGGCAGACACTTTAAGCTGGCTGTCCCAACGAAATCTACCCGTAGTGCAGTCGATGACAAGATGGTGATTCCCTTCAAAAGGATGAAACTTGCCCAGAACTCCATCCTGTATCAAGGACCGAAATGGTACAATGAACTACCTGCTGACCTCACCAATACTACCAAGATTAGTACCTTCAAAACTGGGCTCAAATCTCTTCTTGGCTCTAAAATGAATTGCACCTGCCTGAACTAATGTGATAGTACCTCGCTCCCAGTTTTCCATTTACCTACCCCTCTCTACATCTTTCTGCTATATACCACTTTTTTCTTAACCCGTTCCCCTACCCCCAATTACCTGACGATGGCCTCACTTGGTTGAGAGCTCCACCTCTCTCCCACCTCAGTCGATGCCACCTCTGGCTGACCTCCCCAACCCCCTCTTATCTAATCAGTCTATCTGTTAATATGTACTAATTTGATGTGTATAAGTTAAAATTTTACTATTACTGCATGTGTATATGCTTCAATATTTTGCTTTTTTTTTCTCTGTAAACCTTGTATTTTTGTAATTTTTGTTCAACACTGACATGGAACCATTGAAGATGAGTCCTTGACTTAAAGGTATTAATCCCAAACTGAAATAAATAAATAAAAAAATTCTAGTACCTTATCCAGCACTGTTTCAGTCTGACCGGCTTATAGTTGGCCAGGTCTGATCTTGCCCCTTCTTGAAAATGAGGACTACTGTGGCCACTTTCCAATCCTTTGGCCTCATACCTGTGCAGACAGGCTCATAAAAGATTAATGCAAGGGGACCCACAAATTGCTTCTTTACTTTCACTGTGATCCTGGAGTGTATTCTATCTGCCCTTTGAAATGGACCTGGCTTAATCACTGCCATTTAGTTAGCTAATAGAGTGGGCTTGAAGTCCACAGTCTGCAACATGGTTACTCTTAATGTCATGGGCCTTCCCATTATTCCGTCTCTCCCCATGCCCTTTGGTAAATACTAAAGGAAACTATTTATTCAACATCTAAGCATTCACCCTTGACTCATGCACAGGTTCCTGCCCCCATTCCCTTGTTTTCAGAGGCCCAACTTACTGCCTCACCTTCTTGTTTCCATTTCTGTACAGGAGAAGGTTTTAGTGCTATCTGGAGCTCCTGCTGATAGTCTGTTTCCTGCCTTTCTTTTACTTTCTTAATTCTATTTTTGCAGTTCATTAGTGCTGTGCTGCACTTAACCATTTGTTTTAAATCAGAACTGAGCCTTGTAGCTATACTTGTGGGGGTTACCAGATCCTTTGAGTGTATCGTGGGCGTGGGTGTAGGTTGTAGGATACTTCTCATCTACCATCCACTCGGAGGTGAGAAAGAATTCCTGCAGGGAGTCGTGGACTTCACTGTTGATATGGTGTTGGAATCCCTCAGGTGGTTGATTCTGGGGATTTCAATGCCCGTGTCTATGATGAACTCTCGCAATTTGTTCAGGACTTCCTCCAACTTATGACCTCATTGGGCCTTACACAGGTAATTACCTCTGTGACCCACAATTTTGATCACTCATTGGAGCTGGTGTTCCTACTGGGGATGGCGATCTCCGATCTGGTGGTGGAGCCAGTCTGATGGTCTGACCATCATAGTATAAGGTTCAGTTTCAAGGCTCCCTCCAATAGACCTGTCCCTATGGAGATGGCCTGGAGACTGCATCTTAAGGGGGTTGACCCCAGATGGTCTTATGGTGGTGCTGGACCTATCAGGTATGTTGAGTGTAAACTGGGAGCCTGGGACCTGTTACTTGCCTATAACAAGGCAGTGATGGTTGCCCTGGATTCCTTAGCTCCTGTCCATGTTCATCCTCTCACTCTTCGCCCAAAGTCTCCTTGGTTTGATGGAACTTTGAAGGAGATGAGATGAGGGGGTTGAAGGCTAGAATGGCATTGGTGGAAATTGGGCCTGGATGAGGACAAACTTAGATTGATGGTCCATTATAAAGACCAGCAATCAGCAATCTCCCATAAGAAGGCAGAATTCCTGTCCAGGGAGATTGCTGCTGTGCAGAATTGACTGGCTCAGCTCTTCTGGACTGTTGACAGATTGTGCAGTCCAATTTGTCTTCTGGCCTGGGGAGCATTGTCACAGAAAAGGTGTGACGAGTTTGTTTGGTTCTTCACAGTTAAGGTTGCCACCATCAGGTCTGGGATCTGCCTTTAACCCTCCAATCAGTGTTGTGGAGGTTGGCGGGAGGTTGCAAGAACCCAGTTTGTCTGGTCCAACTTCAGCCAGCCGGCAATCACTGACATTGTGAGGATCATCCAGGGTACATGACCAAGCTACTGTAGTTTGGATCCGGGCCCAACACATCTCCTGGTAGAATGTGCTGAAGTGATTGGCCTGGTCCTGGCTCCAATAGTCTGGTGTTCATTGGAGACAGGGGTGTTTCCAGACCCCCTGAAGGAGATGGTGGTGACACCTCTCCTAAAGAAATCCTCCCTTGACCTAGATTGCTTAACTAACTACAGACCATTCTCTAACCTTCCCTTTGTGGGCAAGGTTATTGAGAAGGTGGTTGTGTTGCAGCTGGAGGATCATCTTATCATCCATGATGTCTATGATCCTCAGCAGTCCAGATTTAGGAAGAGGCATAGTACTGAGACTGAACTGGTTTGGGTACTTAATGATCTCCTAATGGTGAGGGATCAGAGGAGCCATTCTGTCTTGGTCCTCCTTGATCTCTCTGCAGCATTTGACAGTGTGGACCATGGTGTCTTATTGGAGCACATGCAGTTTATCTGTAGATTGTCAGGTACAGTCCTCAGGTGGTTTCAATCGCTCCTCACAGGCAGGACTCAGAGAGTCATGTCAAAGATATATTCCTTGGCCCCTCTCTCTCTGTCTTGTGGGGTTCTGCAGGACTCCATGTTATCAGCCATGTTGTTCGCAGTATACAGTATATGCTGCCATTGGGAGACATTATAAGGCAATATGGACTGAGTTTTCACTGCTATGCAGATGATTCTCAGCTATACATGTCCTTTGTACCTGAACAGGGTGGAGCTGTCTCAGTTTTTAATAGCTGCCTCTCTAAGATCCAGGACTGGATGAGTGCCTGCTGGCTGAGGTTGAATCTGGATAAAACTGAGGTGTTGGTGGTGGACCCTGGTCAGCAGGGTTGTTGGCTAGACAGCCATCTGGGCTTTAGCTTGGAGGAAGCCAGCTGCTGACCTCAGACTGGGTGCAAAATTTGGGTGTTGTTTTTGATGGCAGTTTGACGCTTAAGTCTCAGGTGTCTGCCATCATCAATATCTCTTTTTACCATCTGAGAAACATCACCCAGATTAAACACCTGGTCCTGCCCACCGACCTTCCAACTTTGGTCCATGTCTTTGTGATCTCCTGCCTTGACTACTGCAATGCCCTGTTCCTAGGACTTCTGGGAGTTGATATCCATTACTTGCAGCTAGTGCAGAATGTTGCAGCTGACTGGCTTACCAAGATCATACCATGTCACGCCTGTGCTCCATGGCCTGCGCTGGCTGCTGGTTCAGTGGTGGATCACCATCAAGGTTGGGCTACTGACCTATCATGCCCTACATGGACAGAGTCCACGGTACCTGCAAGATCTTCTCTGTTCCCTACTGCCCCCTCCACTCACTCCACTTCTCCAACAAGGGAATGCTAGAGGTTCCAAGGGTCCTACTCAAGACTTCAGGGGCTCACTCCTTTGCTTTTGTAGAGACCCCACCCAGTGGAACTCTTTACCTCATCGGGATTGAGAGTGCCTGACCATCGAGAGCTTTAAATCTGCTCTTAAAACTGACTGTACTTGTTTGGATTAGCCTTTCTGGATGTTGATTAATGGGTTTTTATTACTCTAAGAATTTTAACTATAATTTTTATATTTATGTTATCATTTTATGGATTAGTCATTTGTACAAGTGCATTGATCTGCTGTGAATTGCCCTTTTTTGTAAATAAACAATTGATTGATTGATTATCTTGTGCCTGGAGGCAACAATCTCTTCCCAGCCATTATATATACTCTTTCTGTTAAGGATAAAACGCCTTAGGTCCCTGTTGAACCAGGGTGCTGCTTTTCAGCATTTACCACCTTATTTTGTGCAGGGATGCATGCAGACCTAAATAGCTGCTTCAAGTACCTTCTTCAACAATCCTCATATGAGGCTGGCCTGGTGGTGCTGAGGGTTGAGGAGCTGGATACCACACCTCACGCCATGCCAGCGGCCTGAGTTCAGGAGCGAGCTAAGGTGCCAGTGGTCGGCAGGGATGGGGCAAGGATTGAGCACCAGCTGGGCTGCTCTCCTCCCCTGGGAGGAGGGTTGGGGCTTGTCCGGCACATTAGTGGCTCCTGGTGGAAACTGGGGGCACTGCAGTGCACCTGCTGCATGTCAGCATGGCTAACGCAGGCAGGGTTGCCATGTGCCATGGGTCACAGTGCACCACATGGGGGGGCAGAACACCAGAACAAGGGCAAATCCCGGCTCTACAGTGTAAGCGACAGCACCTGACCCCCATACCCACTGCTGGATCCACCTTGCCTGGTCTTCCAGTTCCTCCATCCGGGCCCTCACCTGCAGCCAGAGTCTAGAAATGTAAGAGCACCCAAAGAGGAGGGGCAGCCCCACCCCAGAGGGGTTAAGTTGGGGGTGCTGGCTGTGAGGAGGGGAGGAGAAAAGGCTCAAGGTCAAGGGGATCCCAGGCAGGCAGGAACAGGCAGGATGCCTGAGAGAGGCTCTGCGGGCCGTGACTGGAGTGACAAAGAGTTGAGAAAAAAAAAAAAAACTTATATGTGCTCAGCATTTCCAGCCTCATGCAGCTTCTCCAGATCCTTGACCAACAGATACCTCACTCTGGCAAAGACCTCTTTCTAAGTTTTGAGTCCTGCTGACTGTGGCCAATCAGTCCTCCCTGAAACCAAAAGAAAATTATCAGGTGGTGGTCACTGCCTCCCTTTACCAGAGAGTCCCCCCCACCCCCGCCAAAAATCCTTTTTTGTCAAGCCTATCCCTTTGTAATGCCCTGCAAACCCCAATCCTCAAACTCACCCTTTTGGCTGGGTGTACTCCTTATATTATCCTGCATGCAAGTGAGAAGATTTACATGGACATGGATTCAGTTTTCCAGATTCTCAAGGTCTGACCTTGCCCCTTCTTGAAAATGAGGACTACTGTGGCTACTTTCCCAGTCACCTTCAGTGACAGCTTTTAAAACCTTGTTAAACAAACCTTTACTCGATATCTGCACCTGTTATTGATTGTACAGTAACAGCATGTACATCAGCTGTACTGTTACATGTTAGCAGGTTAAGATATTCTTACTTGTATAAAATAAACATATATAAGAAACATTTGTATCCAAATGGATCCCTCCTTTGTATATAAGAAACTTTGTATCTAGCATGTATGGTACAATGTCAGTCTGAAGCCTCTTATATTCCACCTTTGTAAATAAGAAACTTTGTATCCAAGCAGGACAACTTTGTAAACAAGGCTGCAAAGTCCAAACAGTTCTATCCTGTTGAAAAATAAAAATTTATCATCATCATCTTCATCATGTTTGATCTGGTGCCCTACAGCAGGACATGGAGAAATACTCTGAAGCTTAGATATGGTAAATGCAGGAGTGACATAAGAAACCAATATCCCCGATGGTCATAAACCTATGGAACAGCCTTGCTACAGTAGGTGGATATGAAGACACTACAGGCCTTCAAGGTAATCCTGAGCACATTTTATTCTGCTTACCATGAGAATCACCTGGCATCAAAAAAAGAGAAGCACACAAAGTGAAAAAGTCCTAAAAGTGGCATCTCCAAGTTAAATTTATTGTGTGAAACACACAGAATGCCCATCAGTACTGTGGACCAGGCACCCAGATGTTTTGAATCAGAATGCTTTTACTGTGATTGATGCGTATCCCAGTATTGACGTTTTTATTAACGTGACAGAAAATAATTCTCTACTAATTCATTTAAATACCTAACTTAAAATGTTACTGTCATTTCATTACTGCCCATTACCCCATGTAAATGAATGCCTTTATAAATTTTCACAAAGAATAATCTGTGGGGTGTTGTACATTATGAGTTTTTTTACACACCTGAGGTGTGTAATACCACATAAACCATGAGTGAGAGGCTCGAGTGGCTTGTGATGGTATTACACACCAAGGGTGTGCAAAAAAATGAATAATGTACATACCCCATAGTGTATTTTAGATGATGACTGGTTCACGGCTTTTGGCTGATGGCTTTTAATCTCACTGCTTGTTTGTTGTCAGCTCCACTTCTTTGTTAAAAAAAGATTCTGGTTTTAAATATCACTTTGGAGAAGTAATATTAACCCTTAGGCTGCTGACAGAATTAGAACGTATAGGAATTTTGGACTTATATATCAGTCAACAACCTTGCAAGGGTTAAGTTAAAATTACTTTTAAACAGTTACTGAGTGATGATGCATTTTGTGTGGGGGGAAGGAGTCAGCTGCTGTTAATTTCTCAACACTGCTGCTTATTATCTGCCTGACACCCATGCTATACTAACCGGATGGTTATTGTGCATGGAACCTGGTTAAACTGTAATGATATTGTAGTTATAGATCAAACAAGTACGATCTTATCTGATAATGTCTGATTAAGTGACACCAATGAAGTGCAAACATAAAGAAAAGAGGAAACCAAGGTAAAGTGCAAGGAAGCATCAAATAAGCATTAGAAACACAATACGCATTAGAAACACAATACGCATTAGAAACACAATAAGCATTAGAAACACAATATCTAAAAGAAAATGTAAAGGTAATTTGTGATGGAGGCATCAGAGAGAAACTTACATTGCATTTAACTGTGTGGCAAGGGATTTTACACAATAAATTTGATTAATTATAATAACGGCTATCATATTTAGCTCAAAGAAGTCACATGCCACATTGAGTAGTAGGCATCATTATTAAAAACTACCAGAGACAAGGGGTGGGGTTAAAAAAGAGTGTTTGAAATAAAGGAACACCCTCCGCCATCATTGTAGAACCCATTCCACTCTCTGTCTCTAGAAATATACCCTCCCCTCCCCCACCCGCTTAGCACCCCTTCCTCCCTCTGGAAAACCAGTAAAGTAGTTAGTAGGGGTGTGTGAGTAATGAACAGTATTTCCAGAACACCATGAATAATAGGCTATTTGTTACTCAGGATGAACAACAAATAATTGGTGCTATTCGAGCTATTCAGGGTTTGCTATTTGGTTGGAGTTCAAGATCTCCACAGACATCCTGTCCAACCAGGCCACTTTGGAAGCTCACCAAAGGCAGATCATGTGACCAAGCAGTTGCAGAAGCTTCAGCGGGACAGGTAACATGAGCTGCTGCAGAGAAAGAATCTAAAAAGTTCCATCTACTTATTAAAACTAGTCAAAAATCAGAAATCTTGTCATTTTTTCACTCCTGCTCTAAATCCCAAGGTAGAGAGAATCGATTTTTTACACTGTAGGGTAGAAATTACACTTTTAAGAAAGGGAAACTAGAAGGGCTGTTTAGTGTTTGCTGAGAAAGAGACAAGTAGGCAGACCCCAACAGCACATGCATGCACACAGACATGCACACACAGAGGTTTGTGTGTGTGTGTATGTGTGTACTGTACAAAACAAATGAGATTTAAACCTGCAGCATAGTGTGTTTTAAAGACTAGCAGATTAAGAGGGTAAGTAAGGTTTTGTAAGGGTTTATTTTGATTAGAAATGTAAGGTTTCTGTAACTTAGTTGTCTGAAGACAAAGCACAAGGCAAGTAGTCTAACTGAAATGCAGTTAACGTAGGGACATTTTTTTTCTACTGTTGTTGGTGGCTTGGCTTTGTGCCCAAGAAGAAATAAATAAAAAAATAAATAAATTCTGAGAATTTAGTCAGGCTTGACAATTAGTTGACAGTTTAACTTGTTGCTTCAGCATTGTTGCTGTGACTTGAATGACTTGATTTCATAATAGATATAATTTAAATTTAATATCAGAAATCTTCCTGTGAGGAACCCATGCTTGGGTTCCCCCACGGCCACTTGAACAAGCGCGAGTGCACCAAAACTGGCATGGTGGGACTAGTCAGCTCACTCCCATGACTTTAGTTAGCTGTTGTTCTGTTCTGTGTGTCTCCATGGCTGTGCTCTCAATACATTTTTCTAAGTTTGTGGCTGTGTGCCCAAGAAGAAATTAAAAAAATATATTTTTTTCAGAGAATTTAGTCAGGCTTGATTTTTTAGTTGTAATAGATAATAACATACTAACATACTAATTGCCAGCAGATTAGGCCTTATGGTCTATTGAGTCTGCTTGAACCTCAGATCCCCCTGTTGGGAACCGAGGCCCCCCCCTTGTGTTCTGACACCTCTTTCTGTATCTGTATCTGTCCCACCCTCTCTTGAAGCCCTCCACATTGGAAATCTGGACTAGCTCACCAGGCAGTGCATTCCAAGGATCCACCACCCTCTCTGTGAAAAATCTCCTCCTCTCCCCCCCGATCCTTCCTCCTTCCAACTTCAAACCATGCCCTCTGGTGATACCTCCCTCCTTTAGTCTAAAGATCTCCTCTGTGTTTACCCTATTTATTCCCTTGATGTACTTGAAGACCTTGACCATGTCTCCCTTGTCTCTTATTTCTTCCAAAGTACACAGGCCAAGCTCCTCAAGTCTGTCCTCATACGTCAATTCCCCCAGTCCTCAAATCATCCTGGTAGCCCTCCTCTGTACCCTCTCCAGGAGCTGTATGTCCCTCCTTTAAGTGTGGTCTCCAGTACTGTACACAGTACTCATGGTGTGGCCTCACCAGCCCATTGTACAGTGGCAGGATCACTTTCCTGCTCCTAGATAAGATTGTTATTGTTTAGCAAATAGCTGTTACAATAGTACATGACAAATACATAACACATCATAAATACATCATAGATTCACCAAAATTGTTTAAAAAATAAGATCATACAAGACCGACCCTATTGCACATCAGGAATATACATAATTAAATACTTATTTCTCTGCTAGGGACAGACTATCCACCAATATTTATCAATCAATTAGCAGGCGCTCAAGATTACATATCTGTATCAAACTTACACTGTTATTAACATTCTTTTCTTGACTTTGGAAATAGCATTACAATATCCTGCTAACAACTGGATAGTAGATATATCTGCAGTATGGATAAGTATATTTGTAAGAAGTCCTTGGTCAATTTGATATAAATTCTGGAAAAACATTTAAAGTCAAAATAATCTCTGCTTGGTATAGTAAGTGCATTTCCATAGGACATGTTCAAGATCTTCTCTGCTACCTTCAGTACAGTCACAATTTTCAGACCAATTGTTGCTCTTGTTAAATCTTTTCCTTAAGACATTACTGTCAAATTGTTTGAATGTGTATCTTGGAAAAACTGCCCTTAAATGTTTATCCATAAGTATATCTAGGTAGGACTTAAAGCCAAAATAAAAATTGTTTTTACTAAACCAATGTAAATATTTTGATTCTGAGATGAAAGTTAAACCTTGTGATGTCTAATAATTGGCAATTTTTTTCCCTATATATTTTTAATACTGGAGACTCAGTGTAATTCCCTTGTCTACACATTTTTTCAAGTTCAGAAGAGAATGTTGTTTTAACAAGTTCATAACTAAGGTGAACTAATATCCACTTCTATATCCAAGATTAAACCATTTTCTCTTTCAATAAGACATTGTTTAGTCATCATATGTTCAGGTAATCTTGTTATTTTTAACCAATAATTTAGTTCCCTGGTTTCAGATTTTGCTCTTATGCCAAATGATCCCAGTTCTGAGAATAAATAAGCTGAAGGACATGACTGACCTAAACTTAATGCAGATTGTAAGACCTTATGAATTGGAGTTAATAAATGAGAAATGTTATTATCCTTAACTGGCCATACTTCTGCACAGTACAGTATTTGGGCCTCTATTTATGCTTGCAGGACTTTAAGTAAGGGCCTCACTGAGCATCCTCCATATTCATAGCTAAACCTGGCCATTCCCCCGATAGATTTCTTTGTCTTCTTGCAAAGTGATGTGAGATGGGTATTCCATTTGTTATTTACATTAAAATCCACCCCAAGATAAGTGTAATGCTGTACCACTTCCGCCTTCTGATTTTCAAGAATCCAGTGCCCAAATAAATTTTTGTCCCCAGACTTAATAACTTTTGTTTTTTTTTAATTAATCTTCAATTTTAAATCTGCAGATTAGGAAGAAAGGCAGTCCATCTTAATCTATAAACTCTATTTGGAAAGAGACAGTAACACAAGGTCATCTGTGTATGCTAACAATGGGCAGAAATCTACTCCAGTTTTAGGAGAGTTTGAAATAACCTCTTCAGCTCCTCTTAACATTTTGTCAATGTACAGAGAAAACAAGAGTGGTGCCATAACACATCCCTGTCAGTCTCCTTTGTTTATTTTAAAAGAAGTAGATAAACTCCCCTTACTTCCCAGTCTTACACTAGCCCAAGTCTCATGATAGAGAGATGCTATCACATGAACCAAGTTTGCATCAATTCCCCTCTCAATCAACAGAGACCATAACACACCACGTGATAAAGAGTCAAACGCAGATGCGTAATCAACAAATACTGCAAATACTTTCTGTTTTCGTAACGTTATGTATTTTTCAAGAAGATGGTGAAAAATAAACACATTGGCCCAGATATTCAAACTGTGCCAGGCTGTGGTGCAAGCCTGTGCGCAGCTCAAACTTGTTGCGCAGGGGTGTGGCCAGGGCGATATTCAAGCAGTTGCGCTGTAGCGCAACTGCTTTGAATATCGCACTCTGGCCACCCCCACTGTGCATGGCGCAGTGGCATTGCACCAGTGCAAGTGGTCAGAGTGGAGCATTGAGATGTGGTGGCACAAGTACCATTGTGTCATGCACAGCACCTGCGATATTCAAAGGGTGACATGCAAATGGGGCCTTAATTTATGCAAGGTGCACGGGGGGGCCATTTGCATCCAATTACAGCCCCATTTGCATGCCATTAGCATTCAGGTGTGCCGATCGATGACTTGCACCTGGCACCCTGCCAGGCAGCAGCCGTTGGGGACCGACGCCCCCTACAGCCCGATCGTGGGACATCCCATAAGGGACAAAGAACGTCTCTTATCCCTGGTGGTCCAGTGGACCATGATGAGCCCAATCGTGGGCATCACTGTACCACCCCCAAAGTCCAATATCCCTGGTGGTCCAGTAGACCGCACGGAGCCCGATCATGGGTGGCATTCCACACCCCCAAGTCTGATATCCCTGGTGATCTAGTGGACCCCCACCCCACCTGCCCACTGAGCCCCACCACCTGCTCCCCATCAGCCAGCGGGTGGCAGCACCCCACCACACCTGCGCCCACCGCCCACTGACTGGCAGCTCTGTAGGGCTGCATGTGATTCATTCACATATCTGGACTGACTAGTATGGTATGGGCTGCACGCCCATTGGCTCATGCTCTGAACCAATGGGCATGCAGCCCTACCAACTGTCAGTCAGTGGGCGGCGGTGGCATGTGGGTGGGTTGCCACCCACTGGCTGATGGGGAGGGTGGGGCTCAGTGGGTGGGTGGGGTGAGGTCCACTAAATCACCAGGGATATTGGACTTGGGGGTGGAATGTCACCTGCGATCGGGTCCGTGTGGTCCACTGGACCACCAGGGAGATTGGACTTTGGGGGGATGTCTGAGGCCCGCGATCAGGCTCATTGCAGTCCACTGGACCACCAGGGATATTGGACTTTGGGGGGGATGACTGATGCCTGTGATCGGGGCATGGGGGGGTGCCGCCAGGTGCAGCGGGAACAGTTGATGGCCACTCACAGGTGGCAGCTGCTGTGTTGCACCCTGCAATGCGGCAGCTCACCTGTGGGTGGCCCTCGACTTGTTCCTGTTTTTTTAAGGCGTAACCTCGTGCAGGCACAGGTAGGGGTTGTGCCTGCATAACTCTGCATGGCCCGAGCTGAATATCGGGCTGTGCAGGTTATGCATCGAGCACACCCCACCTGTCTGCATGCAATGATGCACCCGGTGCATTGGGATTTGTGCGGCACACTTTTCCTTTTAAATGTTGCACTGAAAGATTAGTGGGTTGTGCATGGCGCAACACCATTGCACCATGCGCAACCCTTTTGAATATCTGGCCCATTATCTGTAGTGAAGTAATTTGCTCTAAATCCTGCTTGATATTTAACAGTTCCTCCAGTTTTCTCAACCTGAGCTTTTAGTTTATTGAGAATAACTTTAGAATTAAGTCCAGAAGACTGATTGGGCTATATATGGCCAGATCAGTCATACTGCCCTGTTTATGCACCGGGATAATATTTGCTCCTTTCTATGTTACAGGGAAATTGTTATATCTGAGACATTGGTTGAAAAACCTAGTCAGCAATCTGCACCAAAATTTGGGGTGGCTTAAATAAAACTCCACCAGGATACCATCTGTACCTGCAGCTTTATGTTTTTTGAGGGATACAATTGCCAAATTAACTTCAATATTAGTTATATGCATTTTATACTGCTCATTTTCCGAAGTTGATGGAATCTCAATGTTTTCTAGTGGATCAAAGAAGATACCTGAGAAGTATTTAATCCATACTTTTTCTTCTATGTAAGTATCAATTCTGTCTTTAAGGACATTTGTCCCTTTGGCCACAAGAAGCCAAAATGACTTGGAGTTATTTGATTTAACAGCCTTCAACATTAAGTCCCATCTTTTTTTGTAATATAGCTGTTTTGTTTTTTGTCTCACAACCTTCTTATAATTACTACGTTTTATATTTAGTTCTTTCAGTAATGCTTCAGTTGAATATTTTCTGTTTTTTATATATTTTCCTTATTTGAACTTTATGTTTCTGGCATTCAGAGTCAAACTATCCGATCTGACTAGGGTTGTTACTATGTTTAGTAGTATACTCTAGCTGATGTCTTACAGCTGAATAAAAGTTGTCCATCATATGAGACAGTTGCAGAAATGATAATTCCTGCAACTTTACCATATTATCCAACAAATTAAAAAATTCCAAAATTGGGATAATATTAATCTCCACATCATCGTACCACCTAATAGTTTTGGAAGATCTAATGTCTGAAAATTGTACTGGGTTATCTAGAGGTACGTCAATGACTTTCTGTCCAGAATACTCCAGAATTAAGGGAAAATGATCACTTTCAGAGCGCACCACCACATGCAAGCTACTCCATGTTTCAATAGTCCCGGACCAAAAGGCTAACTCAATCACAGAAGAGCCTCTAGTGGAGATATGTGTGAACTCCCCGATATTATTCCCTTGAGTTCTACCATTAAGTGGATACAGGTCGATATTACCCAACATATCTATTAATTTTTTCCCTGAAGCATTCACTTTATCGTCCCTAGAACATCTTGGGATTAGAGACAAGGAGTCCACTGTATACTGAAACATTGATTTATCAGTCAAGCCATCCCAGGACCCTATACGGGCATTAAAGTCCCCCGTAAGCAGTATATCAAGCTCTGGGAATCTAGACTGCACTTCATTAATTAGGTCCTCCAGTTCCTCCCAAATAGAGGATGAATTAAAAAATTATCTGGCGGTATATATCCACTAATAAGACAAAAGGTCTTTTTGTTAAACCTCACTTTAAGCGATATAAAATTATTTTGTGTTTTCCAGCAATGAACAGAATCAAAAATTCCAACTTTGATAAGGAACATCAAACCTGCAGATTGTCTACCAGCATTATATTTTCTCTTCCCTAGGGCCTGAAAGCATTCATAGCCATTCAGATTAATCAAATCTGTATCATTATGCCATGTTTCTTGTAGACTCATAGTATCAAATTCAGTAATAAATTTTCACCAGTCCCCATCTTCAATTCTAGAATTCCATCTGGCAATGTTTCAAGATATTAAAAACATATTGGCAGTTTGATGTTCCCAGGAAGCATCCTGCAATTCACAGCTAATCAGCCAATTATCTTGATATCCTGGTATTGCCATAAATCTGTTATTTAGGAAAAGGTTCAGATTCTGTTTTTCTGGGTTTTTAGCAGGCACACTTGCTTCAAAGATTACACTATTAATATCACAGATGTAAATGCCAAG
Organism: Neoceratodus forsteri; assembly: GCA_016271365.2. Lineage (NCBI taxonomy): Eukaryota > Metazoa > Chordata > Ceratodontiformes > Ceratodontidae > Neoceratodus > Neoceratodus forsteri. The sequence goes on from CM028130.1 coordinate 1,238,945,652, forward strand.
GCCATCCATGATATTACATTTCCAGAGACTATCATCCACCAGTTTCCTAGAGGATATATAAATATTTATTTGTCTGCTACCATTCTGCCTATACATTTCAATATCATCCTCAGGACCAAAGAGAATCTTTAAAACATTCATTAGTAGATCTTTAACCATATTCGTCAATTTAAAGTGAGTTTCTTGCATCATAATCTCTAGGCTGAACATGCATAAGCATGCTTGACCTGAAACCTGAGCTTGACCTGCTGACCGTTTTGCTGTAATATCTGCATTTTGATTGAATTGTCCCCTATTTGGAAAAGTTACTAATATATCTCTATTTTGCAAATTCTCACTATTTGCCCATATAAAATTGACCAGTCTTGGTGAATGGAATTCAATTTCAATCACACAAGTTTCTCACAGTGGGATCTTAATTATCTCACCCACATCTTCCAAACCTATTTCCAGCTCAAGCTCAGCTTTCAAGAAATTAATTATACCATCTCTAGAAAGCGGATCAAGGTTACCCCAATTAGAGGGCCCTAAAATCTGATAAAAGGTTTACTACTGGCTACCTGGTCAAATCCATATACTTCTTTGTAATTATTAACAAGGGTCCTATTTCTATATCCAACAGCTTAATCTGGTTCAAGGTCAGTTGGCATTCATCTGTATCCCCTTCCCCCAGGTCGTGCCTGAAAATAGGCAGGATTTGTCTAGTGTACTTACCCGGTCAACAAAAACTAAATAAATAAAATTTGGGATAGTACATTCAGATATCACCTGGAAGCCATCATTGTTAATCTCTAGACTATTATCAATATTTAAGCTATCATGATCTGAAGGCACATTCTCATTACAATTTTTATACATTTCTTGGTTTAACAATTTTATTTCCTATTCCAATATTTTTAAATGTGCGCCCATATTTAAATGATGTAGCTTACTGACACCAGGAGATAAACTATTTCCATTTATTTTTTTGTCAGATCCAATGTGAAAGGAAACTACCACTGTCTCTTCTGTGAGAATTTCCTTACTTGTCTTTTTGCTCTCTTTTTCCATGTTACAGTCAATTATGTTAGTCTTCTTATTTTTTTCTTTTTTCCTTTTATTCCTCTCTGCTTTTTGTCTCCCCCACCCCATGTATATTCACAGGGATATCTGGAAAACTGGTGGAATTAAAATCTGGTCTAAATGGCCTGCCTACTCCTTCCCTTGGTGCTTTCATGCTGATCTCATTATTGTCCTGCTGATGAATTACCAGGGTCAGTAATTGATCTTTCTTGGCTCTATTAATAGTGACATCAGCTCTCAGCTGTTCCATGATGGCCTTATTTAAAAACAATTGATCTAAAATCATCTGATTGGCTCAATATGGGTCTCTTAGTATTTCAATGGTTTCCTCTGAAAGAAGGATGGGGAAATATATTAAGTTCTGCCTAGCCTCTTGTGGTTCAGTTCCCTGAAAGCTTATTATAGCCTGGGCCTCAGGAAAATTCCTATACCCATACCCATGGCTCTCACATTGTTTTAAGCCATTAATTGTGGTCTGTAAGTCATCCATAATACTGCTCAGAGTATTAACTCTAGTATAGGACTCCATAGATATAATATTAGAGTCCACAGGCCATAAAACTGGAGTGGAGTCCAGATTTTCCAGCTCATCCTTATGACCACTACCATCCTCACCCAGGTGGGAATTACCACTCTCTATGGTCTCAGATAATAAATCCTCTCCTTTCTTTTTACTATACAAGGGGCTTTCTAGTCTAGGTGTAGAAGTTCTACTTCTATTAGAGATTAGCAACATGTGGTCTGTTATTTTTGTCTGTTTTTTAGGCAATGTTGATGTTTTTACATGGGGGATCAGTTATCAAAGGTGATAAATCTGGATTATGTAATCTTTGTAATCGGGTGTTAACCATATTGAAACATTAAGTAACACAAAAAATACACAGTTAACAAAATATAATTAGGCTCACAAAGTAAGCCAGAAGATGTTCGCTTAATGTTCACTTAAACAAAATAGTTAACAGATCCACCAATAGGAAAATAGAAGTGTTAGCTAGCAATAACTGATACTAAGTAAATAAGTAGATAATTGAACAATTATAATGTTAAGTAATTAGTCCACCAATGTCCATCAACCAGTGATCAATGACTTCTCAAGTGTCCCTTGTAAAAATTCTTCATAGATTCCTCATAAAAGCTTCATAAGGTCTTCGTAGGCCAAGGTGAAATCCAGTTATCAAGTAATTACCAAGTCACCAGAAAAATAAATCAAAGACCCGATGGTATCTCAGAAATAAGAAGTAAACAATTCCCACTGTCTTGATATGGCCCTTTTTCCCTTTCTCCTGTAGTTATCCTCAGTATGTGCAAAATGCTCAAGGGTTCAAAACAAGCAATGCAAAAAATGCAAGATGTATAAAGTGAAGGTATATTCAGGATGCCCACTAGGTAAAAACAAAAAAGAAACTTAGATAGGGTTTCAAAAAGTCCTAGTAAAGCAAATCAACAGCTTTATGCAACTCTTTAAATATAAGCACTATCAATAAATAACAATTAAAGTACTACAGCTTTGGTTAATGTCCCTGATTCCCTTAATGTCCTATCACAGCAATTTTAGCTTCCTTTAGCTTCCTTAGTTGCTTTAGGTACACAGAAATGAATTAAGCAATGTAAAAACACATAGTAAAATCAAAAAGCAGCAGATATACAAATAAAAAGCCCAGCTAGACTTAAACAGTGTATGTCCCTTTATGTTCAAATACAGAATGAGCAAGAAAACAGATACTATAAAAGCTTATAAGCGTGTAAGAGCATGTAACAACATACAAAACCAAACGCTAAAAGGTCTTACTTGAAGCAGCTGTATTTTTTAAACTCAGGCTCTAGATGCGACAACGCTGGCCAGATAGCAACACCCAATTGAGTTCTCTGTCCAACATATGAGGTATAGCAGAGACTCCCAGATGATACCAGCTAACCCAGGTCCCGGTATTACACTACATGCCTGTGTGGCCTATATGGCCCAGTTTACCAGTACTGCGAGTACTCAGACTCTCCGGCTAACTCTACCTGCTTTTTTGAGCAGAAAAACAGTATACGGGTAGAGAAACAACACAATAATAACAGCAGCATAGCACACGAAGACTAATTTGTCATCAGTTAAACCTGAAAACAAAAAAGCACAGCAACGACGTTACATGGCTGCACCAGCATGCTGTAAGATGGAACTTCAATGCCACAGGTGGAGTCTGCACAGATTTTATGTAGGTGCACCACGTGATGGTAAATTCCTCAGTTGCATGAAAGATAAATATGAAAATCTGATGCAATCTAGAAGACTTGGTTTGCTGGCCAAGGCACCTAGCTTCACCTGAGCTCTTTCCTTGTAAGACTGCTTGAAAGGCAGAGTAGAGAAACTTACCAGAGCAAGGGAAAAGGATTAAGACTTAGTTTGGCTAAGCAGATTTACTGTGTGGTGGTGTTTTTATTTTTTACTCACAGGGATTGCTACTGTTTGTTGCTAACATTTCATTGCTTTATTTTTCTCTGATTCAAATTGTTGTTGCTGGTATACCTTCTTCTGCATTATTACAAGGTGTGCCTACAGGTATGTGCTAACAGATTACTCCTGTAATCTTCTGATTCAAATTGTCTTTTGCAAGGTATATCTTCTGTTACTGCTTTATTTTTCTCTGGAGCAAAGTGTTTCTTACAGCATATATCTTCTCTGAAATTATTACAGGTGGTGCTTTACAGGTTTTACAGTTTTATCTAACATTAGGATAAGCTTTCAGGGTTACTGCATTTGTTGTTGACTGATTGTTTCTGCTCTTACCTCCTTGTTCTTTCGTCTGTGGTTCTTCTTTTTAGGCAGGGGAAGGGCCCAGCCACCCACCCCATCCCAACCACCCGCTACACTCCTTTTATAGGGTACCACAGTTGTGACATTTCCTGTGGCAGAGCAGGAAGGGGCGGATCAGTGGGGCCTCCACAAGGTGATCTCATTTACAGGGGCACTAGTAATTTAACTTGTTATAACAAGTTAAACAAAGCACAATTAAACCATTACTTGCATTTTTTTCCTTTTTTTTTCCTTCTAATTACTCTGACTAGGTTACAAACCCAGCAACTTATTTGGAATGGATTTCATTAACTGCAGGTACTGTGGAACAATTTTCAGAAGGGCAGTCTTACAGGATTTAGGACACTGTCCTACATGCTGGGCCTTTGGAGATCTTAGGGCTCAGCTCCGGGCAGCATGGGCAGAGATTGCATGCCTCAAATTTCATATTGAAGAGGAAATACATTATAAGAACCACCGCCATTTCCCAGCATCCAACAGAAAAACCTCGACCGCAGAGGGTAGTTGGTCCAGGAGGTTGGCAGGAGGTTAGGAGGAGCAAATCAGGTGCCCCATCACTCTCTGCTCTCCAACACATTACCTCCAAAAACCATATAAACACTACAAACAGGTATCTGCCTCTATCTCTGAAATCAAATAAAGAGGCAGAAGACACTGCAGAGCAGGACACTGTGGCACAGGAGCTAGCACAACAAAACTCACCCAAATCAGGAACCAAAACAAAACAAGCACAAAGGAAATCCAAAAAACTTCTGATCATAGGAGACTCCATGATTCGGGGAGTTGATACCCATCTCCAGCCAGGGGTGATGGTCAGATGTCTCCCAGGTACATCAGCATGGAGAGACACTGACCGCATTGCTAAAATTGTTCACAAAGCAGGAGAAAACATTGATGTCCTAGTACACATAGGACTATCGATCTCACCAACCGGTCAGTTGTGGAGACCAAGGAACACCTGACTAGGCTGGGTGACAAACTATCATTTATTTGTCCGGCATCTCCTTCTCTGAGATCCTGCCACTCTGGGAGAGGGGAGCAGATGTCACGGAAGGTCAGAGAAGGGGAGATAGGGAGCTAAACACGTGGCTCAAGGGCTGGTGCCAGGAAAAAGGACACAGATTTGTAGGAACTGGCAACAGTTCTGGGGCGAAAGTTCTTTAAATTTGATGGACTGCATCTGACTAAAGAGGAGTCAGTGCATTGGGGCAGAAGTTTGGCGTCTTTGCAGAATATTTAAACTAGCAAATGGGAGAGGGTGCAGCACCCCATACGCCGAATGGGAAGAACACCCTCCCCTCAGCTAGTGGTCAAACAGGAATTCAGCATGTTTGCCGTTCATTTTGCATCACCAGGTAAGAAAAAGGTTTGTCTCCCCATACGACGCAGGGGTAATGCCAAACTTCACCCAACAACTAACACACCAAAATCTGGCCAATGGAAAATCATGTACACAAATGCTCACAGCCTGGGAAATAAGATCCCAGACCTGCAGGCAATAATGTCAGAGGCTAAACTGGACATAGTAACAATTAGTGAGACGTGGTTTACCAGTAACCACACTTGGGAGACTTCAGTACCTGGCTATGTATTGTTCAGAAGAGACCGAGGTGCAAAAGGGGGGGAGGAGTGGCCCTGTATGTTAATGAAAATATCAAAGCTACAGAAATTCAGAATACATAAGGAGCCAGAAGAACTGTGGGTCACCCTGGAAACAGGAAACGGACAGCCATAAGAACTGGAGTTGTCTACAGGCCCCCAGACCAGAGGGAGGACATAGACACATTACTGTTAGAAGATATACAAAACATGACAGCTAAAGGGAGGTTCTGATAATGGGAGACTTCAACATGCCGGATACAGATTGGTCAATACCAGCAGGAACATCTGCCAGAACTAGACTCATAGTGGATTCCCTGCAGGGGAGGCCTCAAACAACTGGTACAGCAACCCACAAGAGACAGGGCTATCCTAGATCTAGTACTGACTAACAAAGAAGGGATCACAGATCTCCAGGTAGAAGGTCACCTGAGGCCAGTGACCATCACATGGTATGGTTCAATTTGGCTACTACATCTAAATCATCCCATTCCAAGGCAAAATATGGGACTTCAGAGGAGCTGACTTTGATAAGATGGCCAACAGAGTTAAGCTAACCTGGCAAAAGAAACACAGGTGAGGGGTACAGGCAAAGTGGGCAAGCATTAAGGATGCAATACTTGAAGCAACATCCCATTGTGTCAGACAGAAAAGGAAGTGCAAAGAAGAAGGAAACCACTTTGGTTCTCAAATACAGTAGCAGAAAAGGTCAGAGCCAAAAGGCTGGCCTTCAGGAAATATAAGGAACACAAGCGGGATGAAGATGGGAGGCATACCAAACTGCCCTAAGGGAAGCAGGTAAGGTAAGGCAGGCAAAGTCCCAAACTGAGAAACACTAGCTACGAACAGTAAAAGAAGGTGACAAGAATTTCTATAGATACATTAGTGAAAGGAGAAAGTCCAGAGGGGTATTGCTAAGCTTAATGGAGAAAAGGAGCATGTGAGGAGGAGGACCCTGTAAAGGCATCTATCCTAAATAGATACTTTTAGCAGTATTTACTGAAGAGAAGGTAGGGCAGGGCCCACAACTCCAGCATCATGGACACAGGGGAGGGAGGTGAGCACTACTCCCTTCACAAAGAGAGGGTCCTACAAGAGCTTGCTAAGCTCAGGGTGGATAAGGCAATGGGACCTGATGGCACACATCCCAGGGTACTTAAGGAGCTAAAGGAGGAACTAGCAGAGCCATTAGCAGAATTGTTTAGTGAGTCTCTGAGCACAGGAGAGGTCCCAGAAGACTGGAGAAGGGCTCATGTGATCCCGCTCCACAAGAGTGGTAGCAGGAGGAGGCGGGGAACTACAGACTGGTCAGTCTTACCTCAGTAGTGGGCAAGATTATGGAGGCACTCCTTAGGAAAGGATAGTGCAACACCTGGAATCCATAGGGGCACAGGATCCAAGACAGCATGGGTTTACAAAGGAAGGTCCTGTCAAACTAATCTCATAGATTTCTTTGACTGGGTAACCAGAGTGGTGGGACCAAGGGGGAGCAGTTGATGTCGCCTACCTTGACTTCAGCAAAGCTTTGACACTGTTCCACATAGAAGATTGATAAATAAGCTGGGTAGGCTCGGGTGGGTCAGAAGTTGGTCAACTGGGTGGCAAACTGGTTGACGGACAGAAAACGAGGTGGTGGTAAATGGTATACAGTCAGAAGAGATGCAAGTCACAAGTGGGGTACCTCAGGGATCAGTCCTGGGGCCAGTCCTCTTCAATATCTTCATCAGTGACATTGCAGATGGACTAGAGGGTAAGGCTTGTCTGTTTGCAGATGACACCAAGATCTGCAACAGAGTAGATGATCCAGATGGGGTGGGCAGAATGAGAAGAGATCTGGATAAACTAGCAGAATGGTCAGAAGAGTGGCAACTGAGATTTAATGCAAAGAAGTGCAAAATCATGCACATAGGAAGAGAAACCCTGAAGCCACCTATAGGCTGGGAGGAGTTGCTAGCAGTCACAAAGGAAGAAAGAGACTTGGCATCATCATCACTGATGACCTAAAATCATCAAGCAGACCTCTAAAGCAGTAGGTAAGGCTAGGGGGTGTTAGGGTGTATTAGTAGGGGTATCACAAGTCGTAAGAGGGAGGTAATAATCCCTCTGTACAAGACACTGGTTAGGCCCCATCTGAGTACTGCGTGCAGTATTGAGGCCACACCTTCACAAGGATATTAACCAAATTGAGGCAGTCCAGAGAAGGGCAACCAAAATGGTGCAGGGACTGCATCAGAAGACATGAGGAACAGATTAACGGAGCTCAATATGTATACCCTTGAGCAAAGGAGGAGAGAGGTGATATGATCGAGGCATTCAAACACCTTACGTGTATAAACAAGGTGAAAAGAGTCTAACATGTTTAAATATAAGAAAAATAGCAGGACAAGAGGACACAGCCTGAGATTAGAGGGAGGCCGATTAAGGGGAATGTGAGGAATTGTTTTCACAGAAAAGGGTGGTGGATGCATGGAATGACTTACCACAACAAGTGGTGGCTATGAATACAGTGCAGGGCTTCAAACAGGCATGGGATAGACATAAGGGAGCAATACAAATGACTATGAATAGATAGGCCACTGACAGAGCAAAGGCCGATGGCACATTTATAAGGTAGAAAAAGAAATGGGCAGACTGGATGGGCCTTGCGGTCCTTATCTGCCGTCAACTTCTATGTTTCTATGTTTCTACAATTATAAAAGAAAAACCACAAGAAAAAAAAACTAAATAATTCAAACATACAGGTGCTCATAAAATAGTCCTATAAATTTCTTAAAGAAAAAAACATTCCGAACCAAAACACCATAAACAGGCAATAGGATAAAAGAGCACATAAGCAAGTCAGATTTAAAAGGAAGCCAAATGGCTTAAATCCTTTAACATAAAAACTTTCCTCAGAGAGCGCCAGTTAGAATGTCCATGGTTCTTTCATGTAGGCATTAAGCACACTTAATCAGCAGGTCCAGCAGAATTTCCACACTTCCAAATGACTTTCATCTCCCTAGCTGCCACCACTCGACTGGTTTTCTTGCCCCAAGCAGCTCCAGCAAAATGAGCACCTCCTCGCAGCTCTCCTCCTGTATGGAACAAGTAAGCAACAGGAAACAACGGCCTGGACCAGTTAGAAGAGCAATAAGAAATTCCAAAAAGACTGCAAACACTAGGCAGTAGATGGCATACCTTTTGTAATAATAAAACAAGCAATGCAGTCCTGCATCCATTTGGCTTCTCCTCAGACAGCGGAGACCTGTCAGCTCAGCATTGCTACATGACTTGATTTCATAATAAATATAATTTAAATTTACTATCAGAAATCTTCCTGTGAGGAACCCAGGCTTGGGTTCCCCCACGGCCACTTAAACAAGTGCGAGTGCACCATAGCTGGCATGGTGGGACTAGTCAGCTGACGACCAGTGCTTCAGTTAGCTGCTTTTCTGCTGTGTGTGTGCATGGCTGTGCACGCTAGACATTTTTCTAAGTTTGTGGATGCATGCCCAAGAAGAAATTAAAAAGTATATATTTTTTTTCTGAGAATTTAGTCAGGTTTGACTGTTAGTTGACAGTGAGATTTGGGTTGACAACTCAGCATTGTTGCATTGACTAGAATGACTTGATTTCATGATAAATATAATTTAAATTTAATATCAGAAATCTTCCTGTGAGGAACCCAGGCTTGGGTTCTTCCAAAGCCACATAAGCGAGTGCAAGTGCACCATAGCTGGTAGGGTGGGACTAGTCAGCTGCCTACCAGTGCTTCAGTTAGCTGCTGTTCTGTGTGTGTGTGTGTGTGTGTGTGTACTCAAGAAATTTCTTCTAAATCTGTGGCTGTCTGCCCAAGAAGAAATTGAAAAAATACATATTTATATTTTCTGAGAATTTAGTCAGTCTTGACCATTAGTTGACAGTGGGACTTGTCAGCTCTGCATTGCTGCTGTGACTCATACTTAATACAGCTTTCTGTGAGGAATATAACCATCACAAATAGAGGACGTAGTATCAGAAAACATAGCTGGTTCAGCAGCCCCAGCAAAACTGCAGCAGATGTAGAGCAGAAAGCAGCAGTTGAGGGTCAGCGTACTGCAGAGTGATACTTAGGGTGCATTTGCCATACAAAATTATGTTTTACCCCATCAAAGCCTGCAGTCTCCACCAGCACCAGTATGGCGTCAGCTGACAGCAGGGAAAAAAGTTAAAGTACCATTCAAAGTACTAATAGTTACAAGGAATACATAATTACAAGGAGGCAGTATAGTGCAGTGGTCTAAGGCTCTGAGCTGCAAATTTGGTGACATCCAGCAGGCCAGACCTGGGTTTGAATCTCACAGCTTCCACTTGCGTACTGTGTGACCCTGAGCAAGTCACTTAACCTCCTTGTGCTCCCAGGTCGCTCCTATTAAAAAGCTTTCAGCTTAGTGTGCTATACCTGGTTAAACAACTAAATTAAAATTAATAGTGCTGCTTGGTGTACACTGTCATGTCTTTAACTGCCACTGATGCTACCAATGTGATTGTATCCTTTTCATCCCCTACCACTACCACCAATACCACCAGGATAAGGACATCCTACTTAATAACCACCACTGCTCTGAGCCACCACCCATCCACTGCGACTACTAACATCCCAACTTCTGCTGCAATAGTGGTCCTGCCAGTCACTCTTGCCTCTGTGAATGAGACCACTCCTGCCACTGTGACCCAGACCATTACTGCCACTATGACTGAGTCATTAATGTCTTAATTCCCTGTCCTAATGTCCTGAATTACTATGTATGATTTTAATGGAAAAACATTTAACAACTTGATATTGGAAAAGTACTGTATTTTTGGCTTTGTGCAAATTGCAACTGCTGACTGAGTGGCCTTCCTATGCAGTTCCACCTAATGACGGCTTCATTATCGTTGTGCCAAAATAAGGAGGATTTGTACCAGGGCTGTGGCTGATTCTTGCTTGCAGAGTAAAAATAGATCTGGCCTAGTAGTATGACTATTTTTTTTCCTTTTTCACTTTTAGGAAAAAAACACTTTTCTAGTAGTTCTGAGAAGCACTGAAAATTTAAAATTAGCACAGAAATGTGAAAACATTTACCCTCTCTGACAGTAACACCACCCTTAATAAGCCTTATAGGCCTGGCTGTAACTGATTGCTTTTACTTGCAGAGCACAGCCAGGCCTAGCATTTAGGGAAAAACACTTTTACCATATTTCATAGTAATATAATTTCCACTTAATTTTATCTTCCTGTTAGGAATACAGCCATGGGAGACAGAGGATGTACCATACAAAGTAGTTAGTCTGGCAGCCCCAGCCAAGCTGCAGTAGGTGTAGAGCAGCAAGCAGTAGATCATATGCACAGTGCAGAGTGACGCTCAGGATGTCGTCACCGCAGAAAATTAAGTTTACATGAATTTTTTCTGACCCATAACTTATATACTTGCTGTTGTAATACATTTCATTAGCATGTATGTTTGTGTGTGTGTGTGTGTGTGTACTCAAGAAAGACATTGCTGTAAGTGTGCAGCTTCATGCCTTAGAAGAAATTGAAAACAGAAATATGTTTTCTTCATGATGTATTTATTAGTCATCAGGCTTGACTATTAGTGAGACTTGTCAACTCACTGGCATTGCTGCAGTGATTACATTTCATAATGATATATGTTAAATTTAAACCAGCAGTATTTGCTAGTCACAATACAGGTTTTTCAACAGTACATACTAGAGTCAATCAGGAATTCACATAATTAAGCTAAATAACAATAATTAGGAAATGGGCAAGTGTAGAAATGAATTCTGATTGGCTAAAATCACCAATCACCCAGCCTGGTATGAGAGAACAGAGACCGAGAAACAACCAGCCCCAGTCTCTGTTGCCTCATCTAGTTCTAAAATTAATTGGCCAGTGGAATGCCCCAAAAGGCAACTGCCGCCATGTTTGTTGCCTTGCTTAATAGTGCCCCAGACCGTCGGACGATCTCCTCAATCCCCCTCAAGAGCATCTGTGTCACACAATGTAATACTAAAAATAGAAATCACATACAGTTGCAGACGAAATGAACCTGGTCTGCAAAATCCTCAGTGTAGTACAGCGACAGCAAGACCACCAGCTCAGCTACCGCAACTGTGCATGAGAGCTGCAGTACTTTCTTCAATTTCTGAACCACAGATGGATGTACATCTGTGGTACAGAGACTGAAGAAAGTACCAGGAATCTCAGACACAACAGCAGTGCCAGAGATAGTGATTGCTCTGTCTCCTTGTCCAATGTGTCCCATTGATAACAACATTGAAAAACACTACTGTTAGCATCTGTCCCACATACTACTGTGTGAACAATCTTCCTTCTCATGCAGCTCTTATGTTCTGAAACTCTGCTAGTTAACTTTTTTATTGTGATGCCCACATAACCAAGGTCACAGGAGCAATTTAATAAATAACTAAAATGAAACTACTATTCCTGTCACATACAATAGCTGTATTGGAGATATCTCTCTCAGAAGCCAATAAATATTTCTGCAACCGTTATAGCATACTTATAAAAATGTATTTAAAAAAAAAGGCAAAACCCCAATCCATAGATGTGTACCACTGCATGGTCACAATTGAAAAAATAAATAAAACAAAACACTACATCACTCCTGCTGCTCCCAAAAGCCGTGTGAGTGTGAGGCCCTGGACACACTGGGAAACTTAAAATGGTTTAAGTGCCTTAAAACATTTTAAATCCCCTAACACTGTTTGCAGACAGACTGCAAGCCCCTTAAAACATTTTAACAAAAGTATTTCTAAACCCTGCTAGATACCTAGTCTTAAAATCATTTTTAAATATGTTTTAGTGCTACTGTAGCATGGTTTTACTCAGAGGTCTGGACGGGAGTAAAACGTTTTAAGCTGTAATGGTTTAACTAAAACAGTTCTAGCTGCAGTATGTACAGGCAAACATAGTTCTGTGTGTTTGGACTTAACACAAAATAGTTACACAAAGACCAGGTTTAACACTAGTATTGTGGACACACTTAGGCCCTGTACACATCAGGCTAGTTAAAACATTTTAAGGTGCTTAAAATGTTTTAACTAGCGCAAACACGGCGCCTGCCCGCATTTAAGCCCAGTTTCAAAGCGTGTTAAGAAACCGTGCTTAAACCCTGCTGCGAGCTAGTCTCAAGTCCATTTTTAAAAACGGTTTGAATGAGGAAAGCATGTTACCTTGTGGTGTGGGTGGGCGTGTGATTTTTCCGTTTATTACAGTGCCAAAATAACCGTGCTACAATCGCAGAGGATTACCCGGTTTAAAAATGTTCTTCGCTGCTGATGCAGACGGGAGTTTACCGTGTTACAATCGAGTTCGAACTCAGTGAACAATAATGTGGACGGGCTGTTGTAGTGAGTTTGAAAATGTTTTTGAAACCGTTATTTAAAACAGTACATATCTTCAGTTGTAATGTGTACAGGGCCTTAACCGTCATCAAAAATGCTTACTGAGTAGTGTGGATGCACTGAAATGGTTTTGCTAAACTGGTTTTAAAAAACAATTTTCAAAAACAGTTCTGTAGTGTGTCCAGGGCCTTAGTGTGTGAGTGTGTGTGTGTGTGTGTGTGTGTGTGTGTGTATTTGTGGGGTTACCATGGCAATCAGGTCCAACCACAGAAGCTCCAATACAATAGAAGTCCCTAGTTAAAACAAGCATTTGTCAATGTCGAATGCTGACTTGCTGGCATTGACAGTGCAGGAGTTAGAGAGATGCATCATAGGAATGGCAGTGAAATATTGAACTGATGCCAACCCACCCCCACCCTGCAGAGAGTGACAGGCATTAGGGTGTCCCTGTGGGTGTTTGGTAGTGCAGTGTGGGAAAACATGTTGGGCAGGATGTGAAAAATGACAGCTGTACAGTTCATAAGGAGGTGTAAAAAAATGCCAGTGTTGAAAATGTGGCATGTAAATATACAAAATTTGCGAAGTTACAAGGGTGCGTGGGAAATATGCAACACATGCTTGCAACACTGCCATTTTATGGGTGTTTGGCACCAAATTTTCAACATAGGCATTTTAGCACCTCTGCTCATGTACAGTGTCACTGTTATTTCCTCAAAGTGTCCCAAGAAATGATTTCGCACAGCGACCACGCTGTTCTGCGCCGGAAGTGCGAAAACACATTTTGGGCAGGATATGTACTGTTCATCAAGAGGTGTGGAAAAATGGCAATGGTGAAAATCCAGAGTGAAAATATCACAAATGCATGACAGTATGAGCGTGCGTGCAATCTGCCAACGCATGCTCATAACACAGTCATTTTATGGAGTATCATCACCAAATTTTCAACAAAGGCATTGTAGGACCTCTGTTCACAAACTGTGTCACTGTCATTTTCATAATCTGGCCCAAACACTGATTTCCCACAGCGACTGCGCTACTGTGCGCCGAAAGTGCGGAAACACATTTCGGGCAGGATGTGGAAAATGACAGCTGTACTGTTCACAAGGAGGTGTACAAAAATGACAATGCTGAAAATCCAGCATTAGAATATTGCGAATGTGTGAAGTTATGAGCCTGCGTAGCAACTGCGCAATGCATGCTCGTAAAACAGGCATTTGGAACATAGGCTTTTTGAGAGGCCACCTCATGAACACTGGCACTGTCATTTTGTTAATGGGTCCCAAAAGGTGATTTCGCACAGTCTGTGAAATCACCTTTTGAGGCTGATTAACACCATGACAGTGATAAATTCATGAGGAGAGCCCCAAAACTCCCCTGTTGAAATTTGGTGCAAAATTCCAAAAAATACCCGAGATATACATAAAGTTGAAAACAAGCTTACCGGCATTTCCTAGTTCGCGGTCAGCTTTGAAGAGTGCAGGCGTGTTCCCGGTCCACCAAAGATCATCCACAGACTCGAAGAGTAGAAGTATGGGGTGAGAGATGAGGGAAGGCAGGAGTCGCGATGGGTGGAGTGCAGTTGGGGAGGGGCATCAAGACTATGAGAGGCGGTTTTCATTTACAGGGTAAAAAACAGGCAAAAACACTGCAGGACAGTTTTATTTTTCAGGGCATTTGGCACACTGGGGTAGGCTCCCAGTGTGCCACCTAACTGTTTGGGGGTGTCAGTAGCCGCAGAGTTAGGCACCCTCAGCCGGCTACACAACAGGGAAATTAATGCCGGCCAGGGGATTAGGCAGCCCGTTGGCAAACAAAAGAAAGTGGGGAGCACGAGCCAAGGGGATTGGGTACTCCCCTCGACATTCCAACATTTGGGGTTATGCTGACAGGTAATGGGCTCCCCGTCGGCACACCTAAAGACAGCGGGGGAGGGTTACCAACAGGGGGATTGGGCACCCCCAATGTCGGCAGATGTTAGGCAGCTGCCTGCTCACCAACCATGCTCATAATGGCGGTGAGCACGGCAGGAAAAGGACCACTGTGTATGACGAGCTTTGCTCAGATTGTAGCGGACCTTTTCTTAGATGTGCTCGCCCCATTATGTATGCATGGCATGGCACCGGTATGCAGGCTGATTGGGGAATGAGGGACACACCTACTGATGCGTGCCCTGCATTCGCCCAACAGTGGCCGCACCCCCAAATCTGCACTCTCCCAGTATGTTGACTTGCGCTCAAGTGCGGCAAGCCAACATAAAAATTGGAAACGGAAGAAATATTTTATTACAAAACTGATTTAAAACTATTTTTTTATTAATATTTTTTTATTAAACTTATTTTCTTTTACAACATCCATTTTCAAAGCGCAATAATACCATCCAGGGTGGGTGCTATTGTGCTATACTGGACCTTCCAGGGGCTATAAGGCCCTCAGTCTGTGGTGTCAGGCCTCATTATGCCCCTGGGCAGTCTGGTATAGCACAATACCACCAACCCTGTTGAGTATTATTGCTTACATAAAATAACTAAATAGCGAGAGGGGAAATGCTGGTGGAACTTGACATACAGTACAATAAAATAACTAACATGTAGAGGGCCAAAAAGAGGAGAAGGAAAGGTGAAATAGCAATATGTCACATACTGTATCTTAATAACATAATGTATATAATATTACATAAAAGTATACTACAACATCACATCACATCACATCACATCTCATCATATCACATCACATCACAATAAATAATTAGAATATAATACTCTAATGACATGTATCTTTGTCCCACACCAGAATTGGGCTTGTGCCATAAATGGTGGCACTCAAGTTCAGTATTAGTAGGAGGTGCTGTGCTGTAGGGGTTTTTATCCAGTGTACTGGCTAACATTCTCTTTCCAGTAAAATCAGTTCATGCAATTGTCCAAGGCAATGTGTGGGTGCTGATGTCAAAATGACTGCTACTATACATTTACAATAATTTCATTATCAGTCCCACATTGCTTGCGCTTTGGGATATAATGTGTATTAAAACTGCTACAGAATTTCCACACTGTCAACACATTATAATCATGTTCCATTTTTCATCTGATTCATGTTCCACATTTCAAACACATCAGAGTCAAGTTCCACATTTTCAACACATTACAGTCACGTTCCACATTTTTTCATCAGATTCACATTCCACATTTCCAATATATTATAGTCACGTTCCACATTTCTGGATGTTGATGTGCAAAATGGCTGGCTCCCACTATATGTTTACAGTAATTTCACTACCAGTCCCACTTTGCTTGTGCGTTGGGATATAACGTGTATGAAAACTGCTACAGAAATGATGATTATTATTTTACTCCTCCTCCACTGATACCACCAATCTGAATGTGTCCTTCATCCCTTGCCACTGACCCCACTACCGGTCAACCTGTGGTGGGCTTGAAACAAGCCTACCACAATGCGAAATGTAATTATGTGCAGAATTCTGCAGGAGAGTTACTGCAGGGAACAATACAATTTCTATTTCAATTAATCCATTTTATCACACAGAAAACTATGCTGTGACACTGCATTTCATGGGTTCTACATTTTCAACACATTACAGTCACATTCTACATTTTTTTCTCCAGATTCTTGTCCCACAGTTTCTACACATCCAGGGGCTGGAAATCACAGGAACTCAGTTCCAGCTCCTCTTTCACCTTTCTCCGTTCAGTAACATGGACAGTTCCATCTGACACAAACATAGACATTACAGTTCCGCCTCTTTGGCATTTCCAATTTAACCACTGATCAGATCCCATTTCACATTTTCACAAACTGTAGAGTCAAACTGGCATTTGCGACACTACTTTTGAAGGCTGTTAGGTGGTCTTTTCCACTGCACCTCTGGAGCAGTGCAAACTCCATGCATGTTTAGAAACACAGAAACATAAACTTTGATGGCAGATAAGGACCACTTGGCCCACCTAGTCAGCCCATTTTCCTACCAACAGGATAAGCTGCAGATCCTAGTTAGCCAACAGCCTATTTCTTCCTACCCCACACAAGAATTGCCTTATGTCTGTCCCATGTATTCTTGAATTCTCCCACAGTTTTAGACCCCACAACCTCGGGAAGGTTGTTCCATGTGTCCACCACCCTCTCTGTGAAAAATACTTCCTCACATTGCCCCTGAGCCGCCCCCCCTCTATCTTCAAATTGTGTCCCCTTGTTCTTGCACATCTCTTTTACTGAAAGATGCTACCCTATTGGACTTTGTTGATTCCACTGAGGTACTTAAAAGTTTCTATCATGTTCTCCCTCTCCCTCCTTTCCTTGAGGGTATACATATTAAGCTCCTTTAGTTTCTCCTCATATGCCTTCTCTTGCAGACCCTGCACCATTTTAGTTGCCCTCCTCTGGACTGTCTCCATCCTGTCTATGTCCTTGTGGAGATGGGGTCTCCAGAACTGGATGCAGTACTCCAGATGGTGTCTCACCAACTAACTGTACAGAGGGATAACAACTTCCTGTTTTCTGCTAGTGATGCCTCTTCCTATACATTCCAGTATCCCTCCAGCCCTCCCTACTGCCTTCTCACATTGCTTGCTAACCTTAAGGTCATCTGATATGATTACTCCCAGGTACCTTTCCATTTTTGTTGTTGTTACTACCTCCCCCCTCATTGTGTAATCTTCCCCTGGGTTTTTGTTTCCCAGATGCATTATTTTGCACTTCTTTGCATTGAATCCAAGCTGCCATACTTCTGACCATTCCTCCAAACTTGCCAAGTCCCTTCTCATCCTTTCTACATCTCCTTGTGTATCAATCCTGTTGCAGATCTTTGCGTCATCTGCAAAGAGGCATACTTTTCCGTCCAGTCCCTCTGCAATGTCACTTATGAAGACATTAAGAAGGACTGGACCCAGTACTGAACCCTGCAGTACCCCACTAGTAACCACTCTTTCTTCAGAGTGGACTCCATTTACAATTACCTTCTGTGTCCTGTTGTCCAGCCTATGTTTTACCCAGGCTACTACCTTGGGACTCACTCCCAGGCTAGTTAATTTGACTATTAATCTTTTGTGTGGGACTGTGTCAAATGCCATGCTGAAGTCTAGGTAGGCTATGTCCACAGCCCCTCCCTGGTCTACTACGTTGGTCACCCAGTCAAAGAAATCAATTAAATTCATCTGACATGACCTTCCTGCTGTGAACCCATGCTTTTCCTACCACAGAGGTCAAACTGACAGGTCTGTAGTTTCCTGCCTCTGTCTTGCTCCCACTTTTGTGAAGGGGAATCACATCTGCCTTCCTTCAGTCCTCAGGTACCACACTATCATCCCATGATTTGCTAAAAAGGGTAGTCAGTGGAGTCACTAGTTCTCCCCTTAATTCTTTTAGAATTCTGGGGTGAATTCCATCAGGTCCCATTGCTTTGTCCACCTTCAGTTTTAGAAATTCTTCCAGAACCCTTTCTTCTGTGAAAGGATTGGGATTGACCCCACCATCCAGAATGCTTCTGTTAATTGGATTAGGCACCTTCCCCTACTCCTCTTTTGTGAATACTGAGCAGAAGTATTCATTCAGTACCTCTGCTTTTTCACTGTCCCTCTCTGCCCACCCACCATCCATTCTATTCAGCCTCACTATCCCTCCCTTTGTCTTTCTGCATTTCCTGATGTACCTATAAAAGGTGTTATCCCCATTCTTAACCGAGTTGGCTATCTTTTCCTCAGTTTGGGCCTTTGCTATTCTGACTTCCTTCCCTGCTTCCTTCTGCCTTAACTGGTACAGTTCTCTGTCCTGCTCCTTCTGTGTTTCCTTATACTTCCTAAATGCTATCTTTTTCTCCCTAACCTTCCCCGCCACCTCTTTTGAGAACCATAGTGGCTATTTCTTTCATTTTGATTTGTTTATTTGCTTCACACAAAGGCTTGTTGCCTCTGTGATGGCAGTTTTGATGTTTCCCCATTGTTGTTCCGTCCCTCCTTCTAGCCTGTTTGCTAGTGCTTTTCTAAGGCACTCTCCCATCTTGCCAAAGTCAGTCCTCCTGAAGTCCAGTACCCTCACTTTTCTATGGCTTGACTCTGTAGCTGATTTTATCATGAACCACACTGTTTGGTGGTCCCTTGTTCCCAGATGGCTACCCACTTCTAGATCTAAGATCCTCTCACTGTCCCCATTTGAGAGTATGAGGTCTAAGATTGCTCCCTCATGAATGGGTTCCAAAACTAGCTGTCTGAGGCATGCCACCTGTAGGGCATCAAGAATGGCCCTGCTCTTGGATGTGGCTGCAACAAAGGTGCTCCAGTTAACATCTGGCATATTCAGGTCCCCCATCAACAGTATCACCCCTTTCTCTGCCATCCTAAGGATGCCTTCTATCATATCCTCGTCCATTCCTTCCCCCTGACATGGGGGTCTGTATACAACCCCTATGCAGATTGTGGTGCCATTTCCAGTCTCTAAGGTGACCCACAGTGCTTCCTCTCCTCCCTGTTTACTCTTTTGTTCTATTGCTTTTATCCCTTCCCTTACATAGAGAGCTCCTCCTCCTTCTCCTCTTCTCCCCTCCTTATCCCTCCTATAGGTTGTGTACCCTGGTATGTTAACATCCCAGTCATGGTTCTCTGTGTATCATGTTTCTGTGACTGCTACAATATCCAGGCATCCCTCTTCCATCAAGGCCACCAGTTCAGGTAGCTTGTTGCCCAGACTATGGGCATTGGTACTCATTACCCTCCATTTCTTGATGGCCTTACCCCTTTTTGCCCATCCCTGTCCTTATTGCCTTTGTCATTTTCTCCATTTACCCCTGCCCTTCTCTGTATTGACATCTCTATCTTGGTGTTTACCTCACTTACCACCTGACTTTTTTTTTTGGGGGGCTAAGTTTCCTATCCTTTCCAGTGCCTCCTCTTGGCTAGTTAAATTGCCTTGATAGGCATTTAAACCTATCACCTAGGATCCTGGTTCCTTCCTAGACAGATGCAGACCATCATGCCAGTATAGGCCTGTATCACTCTAGCTAGACCCCAGTCCCCAATAAAGCCAAATCCCTGAGCTCTGCACCAGTTTTTCAACCACTGATTGAATCCCATGGTGTGGAGCACCCTAGCCTCATCCATGCCATAGACAGGCAGCACCTCCGAGAAGGTTACTATGCATGCTACTTGTCTAAGGCCCCTCCCCAACTCTGCAAACTCTTCCTGCACTGCTCTGATCCCTTTCTCATCCAGGTCATTTGTCCCTAGGTGGACAATGACATCCAGCTCCCTCCCCCATGCAGCTGCTCCAGCGATCCTGAGGATTCACTCCCTGTCCCTCCAAGCCATGGCACCAGGCAGGCACCTTACCTCTCTCTCCCCTTCCTCCCCCAGTTCTACCCCCCTAACAATGGAGTCCCCCACCAGGAGTTGTTTCCTTTCCCTGTGGGGTCCCATGCCACCCTCCTGTGGGTCTCCTTTGTAGAGGTTCCCAGCATCTTCCTTGGTCTCCACTGTGGGTGCCTCCACACTTTGCCACAATGGCATATGGATTGTGGAGAGGTACAACTGGAGGGATGTGCCTCTGTTCCACCACCCCACCCTCCCTGAGCCCACTGTGGTCCAACCACTCCTCTTTCTTGGCAACCTCTGAGGCAACGGCAGTGGCCTTGGTTGTCCCTGGGTGGGAGAGGAGGTCCCACAAATCCTGGCCAACTCAGCCTGGAGATGAGCAACCTCTTCCCTCAGCTCAGAGATGTGCCTGCAGATGGGACAACACCGCATCCTCCAGAATGTCTCCCAGAAGACTGCTGTTCCACAGCCACTGCACTGCACTGCACCACTCCAATCATGTCTTATTTCTGGCCCCTTAACTGTTGTTTGGAATAGTTACTCTTTCCTCTTGTGCCCTTTAAGCTCCTGATCTTCCTGTTCTGAGGCAAGAAGTTCTTATATTTCTCAGTAGTTTCCTTACTTGTTCAGAGTCAGACCTCCAGCAGCTGGAGGGGAAGGAGAGCTACTCTTTTCCTTCTAGGATGGTGAGTCTTTTGTGGCTCTGTGATCACTCACTTCCTGCTCCCAAACAGGAAGTTCCTGTTGTCAGTCAAATCATGTGCCTATAAAAATAGAACTGGCTTAGGGTGGGGGGGGTAGAGGAGAGGGAAGGAGGGCAATATACTGTAGAGGACAATGAATTCACGGCCCTTAAATTTCACTGTTTCATCTGCTTCAACATTTTCAAGGCAGTTTAATTTAGCTGAAGTGCAAGAGCAAGCTAACTTGTCAACTGCAGTATATATTTTCACTGGCATATAATTTTCACTGGATTTTCAAAATAGTGAATATAGCTAAAATTTTGTTCCAGTGAAAAATAAGTCCTCTACAGTAGTCCCATTTGAGAAGTATAGTTATAACAGCAGCTCCTTCCTCTTGGTGTTCTCTGCCTGCTGTCTGGCAGAAACTATCTAGGGCAGTTTTTAAATCTGGCTTTAACCTGGTTTCCTTCTAGCTAAGCCACTCCCCCTACTTTACAGATCTTTCTACACTTAGTTAACTGCACAGATAACAATTCCCTTCAGCCACCTGAGACAAACACCTAGATAACTGCACAGATAACAATTCACTTCAGCAAACTCAGACAAACACACTAACTCTTTTTTGTTTTGTTTTGTTTTTACCCTAAATTGAAGGTCCGAGTAATAGAGTTCTGGTTCTTTAATCCCAGTAGAGAAGTAGTTATAACAGCAGCTCCTTCCTCTTGGTGTTCTCTGCATGATCTCTCCTTGACCACACATTGGTGTGTGCAAAAGCCTATGTCTCCTGCTTGACCCAACCCTTAAATCTAGTGGTCACATCTGTGTTACGTAACAGTTCTGAGGCTAGCAAGACTGCCTCCATGGCATGCTCTATCTGTGCTCATTTGCTTCACTTTGTAAGGGCAACTAACCAACTAAGAGAAGTGCAACAATGACTTAGTCTGTATCAACATCGAGTGATGCAGGACTGACCTGCCATCAGTGAGCTTCCAAAGTGGCCTCTGATTGGACAGGAAGTCTCAGGCAAGGCCCCGATTTTTCTTCAACAATTTGGGTCTAAATTCTGTGGCAAGTCCCCCTGTGGCAAGTTCTCCTGTTGCCGTAGAACTTCTGCAGCATTAGTTTCCTATTTCTGCAGAAATTCTGCAGCAGCAATTGAGGGCTTCGGTAGCAGTCAGCAATTCCCTTCCCCCCAATCCAAGCACCCAGGTAGGGGAAAATGTTACTTTTTGGGCTGGGACCTACAAACCTGAGAAGGTTGTCAATTAACTCCTGAGTTCTTTGTATTAGAAAAAAAATCCACCCCATTCATCTCAGCCCCATCACCCTCCCCACCCCAGCCTGAGAGTCCCTAGGGCCACCAAATTTTAAGGAGTAATATATTTAATGGCTACCACACTGTACAGTGATCCTCATCCTTCTAGTTTTACCACTAGGCCAGAATGCCTGTTTCTCATTCCAGCATTGCTTTGTACAGCTGTGCTCAAAGCACTTCTGAGACAAGAAACTGGAATTTGTGCCTGGTGGTCAAATTAGAAGGATGAGAATTGCTGCACAGTATGTGACTTGATGAAACTATATATAAAATGGGCAAGAAAATCCCTGTGTCCTGATTGACTGAACTTGGTTCTACCCATAGCAGAAAGAGAGTACCACCAATGGCTAAAAACAAGACCCTGCCAAACAGGGAAACTCACAGAATTCACAAGCCACTTACTTCCTAATTTCCATCACAAACATGGCTGTAGCCTTTACTCATATATAACAAAACTTCAGCTAGGCCCTAAAAATAAAAGTCCATTAAATTAAAGTAAGTAAATAATTTAATGTTACTTGCACTTATGAGTCCCCTTACCACATATACAATTTTTTAAAACTCAAGTACTATTCAGAGTTTCCATTGCTGGAGTTTCTTTGACAACCATGAAAAATCCACCTCCTGTCCCGACCACTTTGCCAGAGAACTCCCTGCTCCTTACTTGGCAACAGGTAAAATTGAGGTTCTGGCTCCAGTTGAGGCCTGTGTGGAAATTGTGTATTCCATGTTACCATTCTGTGTGTATGTGTGTGTGTGTGTGGAAGGGGCATTCTACTACTGGAATAATGCAGAGCTTTGAATTATTCTATTCCATGGTAAACAATCACAAAATGTATTTAGTGTGAAGAAAGCTAGATGACTGACAGGTGAAAAACAAATGTGGAGGGACTATTTTACATTATTTAGCAACATTTTAGTATATTTTTTGTGGCTATGAAAGCTTTTAGAATGTTCTTTTCTTTTAAGGTTGCCTATGGGCATACTGAGATACTTGCATACCCAGCGGCTGAAGGCACTGGGCCTTCAGCCTCGTACCTCACTACACCTCTAGGTGTGTGGGTATCTCAGTACTACCAGCACCCAACCATATCTTATTGCTTGTTTCTACTTCAAATAAAGGGACTTGAAGGAGGTTCTCAGGGTGGGGTAGGGAGGGTGGTGGGGCTGAGCTGGATGGGGGGTGGGATTTACCTGTTTTGATTTTTATGGTAAAGCCCTAGCAGACAAACTAATGGGCAGAGACTGTTACAAAATGCTTACATAGGTAGAATCAGAGTGGATTAGAATATTGTCCATAATGCTCACCTCATTTATTTAAAAATACCCTCTTATGTTTGTATTAACGCAGTAACTGTCAAATCCCCTTTTAAACTCATTCATATCTTCACATCCAACCACCTCCTCTGGCAGGGAGTTTCATATTGCTGCTGCTCTCTGGTTGTACCAGAAACTCCTTTCTCTTGAGTGGCACACTTCCCCTTTTATCCGTAAGGTGTGTGGCCTAGTATTATATGCAATTGTCTTCATTTCCAAACCCAACATGTTCCACAGGGTATGGTTAGTCAAAGTTCAAAATAAATAGTTTTTCAGAATTTTGTTTTTTAAATTCCACAGAATTCCAAAAAGCATTTTACAGAATTTATTATAAACCATGGAATAGTTTTCTGGCATTTATATGATCCATGGAATAACTGCAGCCTATACAGTATGATCCATGGAATAATTTTCCTTGGTCAGAGTCAATGTAAACCACAGATGTGTTTTACTCACAGGTTATACTGACTCTTCATATTTGTTTTTATTTTTTATGCTTTACCTCCTCATCCACTGGCCCCCATTAGTCTGATCTACACATGCTCAGCCCCGCCACACACTCTGGGAACTTACCTCACTCCCAAACACTCCTGGCTTGCCCCCAGGGGTGGGCCACCCAGGGGCCAATTCCCCCAATAGAGATTGAATGGTAGAACAGCAGCGAGACCCTGGTCAGTGGTGCAAAGTCTGCACTGTGGGGGCAGATGTCATCATGCAGTGGTGGAACCCCCATTTTCCCATTTCCTTCTCATGAGGCATGTTGTGCAATGATGTTGGGGCAGCACACTGAACATCTGTCATGCTGTCGTACCCCAGGCTACCATGAGGGGTTATCCAAGCACTGGCAACTTCCCCACCTCCCCCCGGAGGAGGATAGCAGTGCACAGAACACTAGGTTCTCCTTCCCCAGGCTAGCCCTCCAACATTCCAGGCTTGTCTTCCAAACCTGGGTTGTCAGCTTCATGAGTGGTAGCGGTACCGCTGCGCTGGCTAAATACTGACTCTTCAGTATAAACTGCAGAATAATATTCAGCATTTCATGTAAAAACAGTTCATGTACACTGCAAAATAATATTCAGCAGTTCACATAAACCACAGAATAATATTCCGCAGTTCAAGTAAACTGCAGAATACTATTCTTCAGTTCATGTAAACTGCGGAATACTATTCTGCAGTTCATGTAAACTGTGTTATAATATTCTGTGGTTTTCCGCGGTTTGCATTAAATTCCACAGCAATTTCCATGGCCATGGAATAGCAGATAAATCAAGGCCTTGGTATCAGGAGCACTTGTAATTTCATAGCCAGTTCCAGTGGCTGAATAACAAATAATAAAGCATGAATAATGAATAATTTGGACCTCAGAATACAAATGCTAACTGAATATTCAAATTAAGGTATTTACACACCCCTAGTAGTTAGTAAGTTAGTAACCAACCCCCCTGCCCCAACCCACGTCCAGCACCCAATTGCTCTTCCCCAGAAAGCCAGCATAGTACCTCCCTTACCCCAATCCACATAGCTTCCAGTCCCACCCTATCTAACCCTCTTTGATGCAACTTATTAAAGTAGCTATATAATGAAGTCTGGCAAAAAATTAGGCCCTACCTTTTTATAGCTGTGGGCGAAGCCTACAGCCATCTTGCTTTAGCTAGAAAAAATGGGATACCATGGAACACATTTCTGGACTTTTCAGTGTATCCTTCCATAACTGCAAATCACTATTGCAATTAAATGAAATACTCCTTGCTGTTAAGAATGTTGGAGACAGAACTCCAGGCTGCTTTCCTCTGAAAATCCTGAGGTACTGTGCACACATTCCAAACAAATCTGAATATCTTTAAACTATTCAAGATGCCCAAAAACAACCAGCATGAAAGTTGTTCAGGGCAAAAAGATCTTTCACATGACAGTAGTCAGTATTCTAGATTCTTTATAGTTTGTAAAATATGGTCTTCCAAACAGTCTAATTTTTTTTTCTCTGAGTGAACACAGTAGGAGTCATGCCAAAGAAATGTAAATATCTTGGAAGTATATAAGTTACTAATACACAACCAACATGAAAGTTCTTCAGGACAAAATTACCTTTCAAATGAGCATAGTCACTAATCTGAATTCATTATATTTTGTTTTAAATATAGCCATCTTAAAGGTGAACATTGTGAAGAAAAATTAAAATTCAGCCTATCAGATGCCCTTAGTTTAAAAATATAATTAATGCAGCTTAATGAATAGGCTGATTTGAAAGGTCTGTTTGTCCTGAACAAGTTTCATACTGGTTGTTTATGTGTAACTCATATTCTTTTAGAGATATTTACTTTGCTTGGCATAACTCCTATTGCACTTCTAAACAGCCTAATTTTTGCAAACTACTATGCTAGTTAAATGAAATACTATTGGCTCTAACCAGAGTTTGTTTATATCTTGCCATGCTTACAGTAGTAGTGCTGAATTTGTCAAGCAATTTTGTGAGATTCCCTATTTATCCTTCACAAATGTAGGGAAAAAAATTCCATAAAATTATTTTTGTTATACCTACAGAAAGAGGCCAGTTCCTATTACAGTACTTAAGTGCCATCTGGTAGATTTTCAACTACACTATCACATGAGACAACACTCTCTGGGTAGCAGTGAACACACTAACAGACAAAACAAAATCCCTGACTAAAGGTTTCACAATTCTCAATAGGGATTTTTTTTAAATCCTTAAACACCCTGTGACTAATTCAGTGCTACTACTGTAATTTAAGTCATTCAGACCCATTGTATGTTTAGAATGTTGGTGACAGAACTCTAGATTGCTTTTCTTTGAGAATCTTCATGCACACATTCTAAGCAAATCTGAATATCTTTAAAACTATTCAAGGTGCACAAAAACAACCAGCATGAAAGCTGTTCAGAACAAAAAGACCTTTCAAATGAGGGTAGTCACTAATCTGAATTCCTTAAATTTTGTAAAATATTTATTCATTTATTTATTTACTAGTTTTACAAGGAAGGCATACTGAGCAACAATGCTTGATTCCAGATGCAACCTGGGGGCCAGGATCCAATACAAAACAAATCACAGTGTCAAACTGAGACATTTCAAATATGGTCATCTTATTACCTGTCTTTCCATTTTTGTTTTTACAAAATTCACATTTTTGATGGCTATTTAAAACAAAAACTATAAAGAATTTAGATTAGTAACTACCCTCATTTAAAAGGCCTTTTTGTCCTGAACACAAAAATGTAAAATAATTTAATTGGGGCACAGAAATCCAGGGTCAGAGTACAAAATGGGTGGAGTGGTATTGACAACTTTAAGAAAGCACACATTCCCCAAAAAACACACTTTTACATACAGTTGATTACTGTTTAATGGTATTATGCATCTACAGCTGTCACTGTACATCTGATGTAAACCCATAAACACCTTCTTCACTTGAAGCGAAGGGGGGCGGTGGAGACCATAACTGACTCCTTGTTTTTGTGTTAAAGGGGTCATTTTTTTTTTATGGCAAAAAAAGGAAAGGATGGGGACCACTTTTTTCAGAGCATGACACCACCGGCAGCTACCACTTCAAGACTGTTATTACCCCCGTCTACTACAATCAGGAGAAAACCAGACGTAGTCTACCAGCACTAAGATCAATATGGTTAAAGCACATTTACCAGAAATTATTGCTTGAAAAAGAATGAGAAAGTGACTGTGATGACAAGCAAGTACCAGACCAGATCTCTAGTTTGTTAATAGACTCTTTCTGAGTCTGAATTTTACGGTGGCGCGGGTCAAGCTCCACAGATGTTAAGCCATCATCAGATATGTATAAGAGCATGATAGAAACATGTGACCAGACCGCTGTCTAATGTGCTGCCACAGTGCTCCATCATAGTTTCCAGTGATTATGTTTATGCAGCCTTTCCCCTCCGTGGGCTGCATGAACATACCCACTTCCTGGTGCACTACTTTTCTTTTCTGCAACTACGGAAGTGACAGCTGCTGTGTGCATCCTTGTGGCACTGACTTAAACTGTGCATGCATAAGTATCATGCATACATAGTTATGTCAGTGCCACCATGTTGTGCATGGCTGACTCTGGGGCAAACTGCGCATTTGAGAGTATCACACATGCACAGTACTGTAATCACTGCAGTATGGTTATGACTGACTCCAGTGCAGCAAGAACATCACATATTCTTTTCAACATTCTTGCCGCTCCTAAAAGCTCTCCACAGCGGCTCTGAATTAATGGAAGATTGACCCTAGCACTTTGGAAAAAAAATTTTCATTGCACTGCTGCTTTAAAAAAATACACTTTTTTAAGAGTCAAGCAACATAAACCCTCCTCTGATCTCCTTTGTGAGCTTTTATCTGAATAAATGAGACAGCACACTGACAAAGTATTTCAGCACACTCTGGTATTCATTCAAATGACTGAGGTGATGAGAAGAAGGTTTGTGCTGGTCGCAGTCTGACCCTATTTTATTTTTAACATGCTTCACCATGAGCTGGCAGGATTGAGGGTTACATGTATTGAGGAAAGGGGGTAATACACTAATTTTCAAGGGAGGAAGGGTGAGATGGTGCTACACAGTAAAGGGGAAGGGGTTCAGTGCTAACTTATACTAACTATGATTGATACTGGTTTTCCAGTAGGGTGGGGGAAGGGTAGGATGGGGTTCTATAAGAATGAAAGGGAAGGGAAGGGTATGTAACATAACAGTGACTTTGGGGGTTCCCAGACCCCAGCATCATGACCAGGAGTCCTCAGTCCCTTTTTTTCACTCCCACCCACCCGGCTCTCCCTCCCTCCCTCCACCAGCCCAGTTCCCCAGTGTCACATCAGGAATCCTTTGTTCCTTTCTTTGTTTTTTTTTTTTTTGCCCCTGTAAAAAGAATACCATCCTTCAATGTCTTTTGTACATTCTTGTTTTATCTGTAAAAACAAAACCATTCATCAACGTCTTTTGCAGCCATTACTGTCCCCCCATTCAACACCCACCACCTTATACACCCCAAAGCCATTACTTACCCATGGGGGGGGGGAGGGTCCAGCATCGTCATCTTCTCTGAACCACAGACACATCTTCACACTTCAAAGCCGGACCAGAAACTGAAGAAACAGGTTTGCGGTTCAATGTATTTCAATGTTTTTTTTTTTATTTATTTATTGAAATCTAGGATTACAATCTTTGAGCTACAAGCTAATTTACAAAGGTTCCACATCAGACATAAAGGAACAGATAAGCACAGTACAATACAAGGAAATGTCTAAAAACAAAACAAGGATGGCTGTAGGGCAATTAATACAGTAAAGGACCAGTTTTTGCAGTTTCAGTACATTACCTATGAGAATAAAGAATATAGGAGGGTAGGAGGTTAACTGGGTGGAACAATAGACCTAGGTTAGAGGAGGAGTGGTAGACATAGGGGGTGGGGAAAGGATGGCAGTAATCTCAGGCTCGGGGTCACTTTATCATAGTGGTTAAGTTATGTTAAGGCAGAGATTGGGGAAGAAAGTGGAGAGTGAGGTGGGTTGAGGATCAAATGAATAGGAAAAGGGGCAGGAGTGGGGGCAGAAGGTGAAATGGGAATGAAGGTATGTGTAATGCTGGGTGGGCAACTGATAAGTGCAAATGGTGGGGGGGGGGTTCTTAGTCAGATTACAGGTAGAGGTGATCAGGGGAAGCAGAAGCAAGTCTGTTGGCTTGCCAGGTGAGATTTGAGTGCTGATTTGAAGGGGCTGATTTTGCTGATAGCAGTAAGATCTGGTGGAAGTGCATTAAGCTAGAGTGGGACATTGTATTTAAAGGATCTCTGACCTTGAGAAGTTTGCCAGAAGGGGACCTTGACTGAGAGCTTGTTAGATGCCCTGGTGGTCCTAGTTGGTTCAATTTGGTGCAGGAGGGAATTGCAGCCAGGTGGTAATAGGCCAAGGGTTGCTTTTTTGGTGAGGAGGCATACTTGGTAGTGGGTCCTCTCAGAAAGGTATAGCCACCCTGTTTGCAAGTAGAGATTACAGCTATGGGTGAGGCGAAGGGCCCCTAGTGCTCGCCTGCAGGCTTTATTCAGCATAGTGGCAAGCCGCTTAAGGGTGCTGTCAGATGCCGCACTATAAGTGGGAAGACCATAGTCAATGGTCGAGAAAACTGAACTGGTGATGGCAAGCTTTTTCAGTGAGGCGGCTACGGTGCTTGTATAGTAGACCAAGCTTCCGGTTAGCTGATGAGGCGACATTGTCAATGTGGGAGGAGAATGAAAGGGATCTGTTTAGGGTGAGGCCCAGGTATTTGAAGCTTTGGATCATTTCTAAGGCTATATTTTGTTTACTTAGGATGTTTATGGTGGATGTCTTTTGATGATTATGGGCGGGGTGAGTAGCATGGTCTTGTTTTTTTTTATGGTTAACAAGCAGCTTAGCTTGATCAAACCAGGCCTCTACGTTGTTAAAGTCATATTGAAGTCTCTGTTCAAGGGTGGCAGGATCAGTGTGGCTAGTGTAGATGACAGCATCATCTGCATATAGGAGGATTTTGTGTTGGCAAGCTAGAGGGAGATTGTTTAGAAAAAGGCTGAAAAGTAGTGGGCCTAGTATGGATCCTTGGGGAACACCGGTGGACACTTGCTGCAAGTCCTAGAGGGTATTAGATACTTTTACCCGTTGTTCACGCCCTGTGAGGTAGCTCCAAAACCAACACAGTGAATCTGGGGATAACCCCGTAGCATCTAGCTGGGCCAGAAGGAGGTTGCAGTCGACTGTATCAAAGGCCTTGGTGAGGTCGATAAAGATAGCCCCCACCAAGTGTCCTAGATCAAAGGCTTCATGAATAAACCCTGTGAACTCCAGAAGTGTGGTAGTAGTACTGTGAAGTTTATGGAAGCCATGGCACTGAAGCTGGTATTTATCTAGGTGTTCAACCAGTTGATTGTAAACGATCTGCTCTAAGGCTTTTGAGATAGGTGGGAGAATTGAAATTGGGTGGTAATTAGTATGACTTGTCTTAGTACCTGCTTTGAAAACAGGGGTGACAGCTGCAGATTTCCATTGTGTTGGGAACGTACCTGAGGTTAGGGACAGGTTGATGATTCTGATTAATGGTGTTAGCACCTCGTCTAGTACCAAGGAGATTAGTTTTAGGTCTAGGCCCTCGGCACTATGCCTGGACCTCCCCAGTATTTTGATGAGGTATTTTTTTTCCATCCCTTTGGATATGACTTTAAGGTAGAATGGGGGGGCATGATTTGAATGGGGTTTTGAACTTAGTGTCATAACATGGCCATTTTTGCATATTGTTGCCCAAATTTTCAACCTGCCTTCTTTGGGACCCCACAATGTGAACAATTGCACTGACATTAGGCAGATCTGTCCAGAACGGTGATTTCATGATTGCTGCACAAAACACCTTTAGGGCAGGAATTGATAATTGTCTTTGTCCTTGTTCATGAGGTAGGGATCACAAGAAGGCTTTGTTGAAAATTTGCTGTAAAAATATTAAAAAACAACAAAGTTATGAGCCTGTGTTGAATTTTGTGAATGCAGGCTTGTAACTTTAGTAATTTTCAATAATTTCCCCCAAATTCACAACATAGCCATATCTTTATAGCACCTCATGAATGTGACAGCTGTCATTTTCCAAATCCTGACCAAAATGTGCTTTTCACATCCTAAAAGGTGATGTTGAAGTCTCTGCATGAAATCACTTTTCAGACAGGAGTTAAACATTTTCTCTGCCCTTGTTCATGAGGCAGGGTCATAAGAAGGCTATGTTGAAAATTTGGCATAAAACGTTTATTATGCAATGACAAGAAAATGTCCTGGACTCCGATTGGTCAGTGTGTACCTCAGACAGTGAGGTTATCTAAGTATAACCTCACTGTATGAAGTCCAGGCACACACACATGACTGCAGAACATCAATATAAAATCACTCTGCCCGCAATACACACAAGAGCAAACTACCAGCTCCAACATGCCGCTCTAACACCCACTGTATGAATGTCCACTTGGCATCCATTTAGTCATTCCTGCTGGCAACCCGCCTTCATTGTAATGTACCCAACTTGCTTGTCAGCCACAACAACCTATTACCCCCAGACTATTCCCAGAAACAGAAAAATCTTTTCAATGAAAAAAGCCATAATCTAATATGACATTTTGACTTCCCCCTCAGTGACAGCACGAGCCCTTTGAAACAGCCACATTCCTGCCCACTGCACAGACCGCTCGCTTCCTCAAATGGCTGCACACTGCTTTTACCCACCTTGAGAAAAAAATAAATGAATAAAATTGGACACACTGATAGTGCCACTGTAGAGATAATTTTGCCAGTACCTGCCATTGGTGTCAAAGTAACGGTCGAAACCCCTGTAAGTGACATTGAAGTTCCTGAACATCTCGGCATTCCTTAAACACAGAAATTGTCAGCAGATAAGGACTGCTAGGCCCATCTAGCCTGGTCTTAAGCCCTATACTTGTATGTGACCTCTGACCCTATGTAGTCAAAGGCTTTTCATCACTCCCTCCCCACCTCAAAGTTCCCTTGTGCCTGCTGCAGGCACGTTTAAAACCCTCCACTGTGCTTGCTTCCACCACCTCCTGTGGCAGACTATTCCAAGTGTCCACTATCCTCTCTGTGAAGAAAAACTCTCACATTTCCTCTTTATGTACCCCCTCCAATTTCATGTCGTGCCCCTTCATTCTAGTACTTCTTCTACATTGGAAAAGGTCTCCCCCCCCCCTTGTTTATGCCCTTGCGTTACTTCAACATTTCTATCATGTAACCCCACTCCTGTTCCTCCAGCGAGTAAATATTGTGGTCCCTTAGTCTTGCCTCATATGTTTTGTAGTACAAGCCATGTACCATCTTTGTCACCCTTCTCTGGACCATCTCTACCCTGTTTATGTCTGTTTTCAGGTGTGGCCTCCAGAACTGCACATAGTACTCTAGGTGAGGTCTTACCAGTGTTTTATACAATGGTATCACCACCTTCCACCTCCTGCTAGTGATACCTCTGCCTATGCACCCCAGCATGCCACCGACCTTTCCCACAGTCTTTGCACTCTGCTTTGACACCTTTAGGTCATTAGAAATGATAACCCTAGGTCCCTTTCTTCCTTGGTGACTGTCAGCACCTCTCCACCCATCCTGTAGTTCTCCCAGGGTTCCCCCTTCATAGGTGCATTATCTTGCACTTCTTTGCATTGAACCTCAGTTGCCACACCTCCATCCATTCTTCAAGCTTCTCCAGGTCCCTCTTCATTTTCTCCACCACTTCTGGAGTATCCACTCTGTTACAGATCTTGGTGTCATCTGCAAATAGGCAGACCTTTCCTTCCAGCCCCACTGCAATGTCACTAATGAAGACATTGAACAGGTCTGGTCCCAATACTGATCTCTGCAGTACCCCACTAGTCACCTCCCACACTCCCTTCAAGTATACGGAAAAAAAAGAAAAGGAAAAAAGTACTTCTGAATGCTATGGGTGGGTTCACAGTTCAGATGGGAAAACATCACAGTTTCAAAAGCAGATAAGCAGATAAGATGAAACGTACAAAGCCAGCACACCAACCAAAGAAAAAAAAACACAGTTCCACCTATTGGAGAAATAGCATAGGGACTATTTTTTATTTAACTATGCTCCAAAGTCAAAAATAAAAGACAACAACTGTTTTCATGGTATTTTTTTTATCTTCTTTTTATTTTATTTACTAATGAGCCATTGTATAATAGCAATAATACACGACAGGATGTGGGTCATGCTGGGATAACCTCACTTCTGGGCATTGGATACACTCAGCCTGTGGCCTCATGCCCATCCACCACAGGTGTGAGGTTATCCCAGCAAGACCCACACCCTGTCATGCATTATTGCCTAAAAAAACAACAAAGTTATGAGCCTACATTGAAGTTTGTGAATGCAGGCTCATAACTTTAATACTTTTCAATATTTTTTCCCCAAATTCACAACATAGCTATATCTTTACAGTACCTCATGAATGTGATAGATGTAATTTTTCAAATCCTGGCCAACATTTTTTTTACATCCCAAAATGTGATTTCACAGTCCCTGCAAGAAAGCACCTTTCAGACAGGAGTTGAAAACTTTCTCTGTCCTTTTTCATGAGGCAGAGTCTTACGAAGGCTGTGTTATAAATTTGGTGTAGAAATATTTAAAAACAACCGAGTTATGAGACTATGTTGAATTTTGCAAATGCATGCTTATAAGTTTGATAATATTTAATATTTTTACTCCAAATTTTCAACATAGCCATTTTTGTAGAGCAGCTCATGAATACGATACCTGTCATTTATCAACTCTTGCCCATAATGTGTTTTTGTGTCCCAAAAGGTGATTTCGTAGTCCCTGCACAAAATCTCATTTCAACCAAGAGATGAACATTTTCTCTGCCTTTTTTATGAGGCAGGGTCATAACAAGGCTATGCTGAAAATCTGATGTAAAAATATTAAAAAAGAATGAATTTATGAGCCTACATTACATTTTGTAAATGCAGGCTCATAACTTCAGTACTTTTTAATATTTTTACCCACAATTTCTCGACTGTAGCCCTATCACCTATGGCCAGAGATTGTTTCTTTATTAATTGCTCTGCTTCTACTGCTCATTTCTGACCTGAGTTCATATATTCTCTGCTTGTGACCTCACAGTTGTTCCCATGGCAAAAGATTGTGATGTAACAACAGAGTATTATGAGTTCAAGTGGGGAATGAGCTACTGGGACAGATGAACTCTAAGGGATAAGGATCCCATGTTTGTGAAATTTCCTCAGTAATAAATGATGGGGGGGGGATATTTGTAGAAGATATATGAAATACAACCTGAATTTTGTTAAAATATGTTTTACAAATGTGTCCCTCAGGTGTCTGTAGCTAATTAAATTTCACTTCTACTTTATAAACAACTGGCTAAGGCCAAATAAGGCATATAACATACATGTATGGGCAGGATTTACAAACCAGACCTGTCCACTCATATTTTCAAAGTTGACTTTCATCTGCACTGTTAGATCATCCGTGAGATGATCTAGCAGTCTTGGCAAAAATGTAGAACCTGCATACAAAAAAAAAGCTATGCAACATTTTATTAATGTATGCACCATATTTCGATAAAGGTACCAGCCATTTTTTGATGAATGCACCATGTTTCTGATGCATGCTCCATTTTTTTGGATGCTTGCACCATTTATTTGATGCATGCTACTGTAAACTGTGAAAACTGATGCAAAAACTTAGGACCCTTAGTGAACAGGGCTCATGAGTTTCATGCAATCAGGCAGATGCAGTTGTAAGCAGGAAATGCACTTGAAGATGCATATTTTGACACCC
Source organism: Neoceratodus forsteri (assembly GCA_016271365.2). Classification (NCBI taxonomy): domain Eukaryota; kingdom Metazoa; phylum Chordata; order Ceratodontiformes; family Ceratodontidae; genus Neoceratodus; species Neoceratodus forsteri. The sequence continues at coordinate 1,238,980,440 of CM028130.1, forward strand.
CCCTCCAACTGATCTTTCCGTGACACTAATGGTAGGGTATGGCTTGGTAGAAAGGCAGTTTGACCTAGTGGCTAGATTTATTTATTAGAGATTACCTTTGAGCACAAGTGCTCATTTACAAAGGTTCCACATCAAGTACATAGCCACAAAAAACATTGCAATTATAATAAGCAGTTCCAGAGGAAATGCAATTGAGTCAGACTCAAAGCACTTAAGAAAGAACAGTTGCATACCATTTTGAAAAAATCCATGCAGATCATTGTTTAAAGAGTCATAGGTTATATACAGAAACAAACCATATAAAACAATTTAATGGTTACAGCTGTATTAGACTGCAAAGGCAGACTGCTATGATCTCTTAAACTGATTACACTCGGGGAGATTCAGCAGTGTATCATACAGTTCATTTAACCAGAGAGCAGCCCTGACTGCAAATGACCATTTGCCCAGCTGAGTATGATGGAAAGAAGGCATAAAAGCATTCCTGGCAATGTTCCTGGCATTGTATTGGTTGTGGACAGTGTAGAAGTAATTTGTTAAAGCAGGGGGTGTTGGGCCCAGGAGCACCTTTTTGGCTAGCAAACAAGTCTGGAACTTTGTTCTACTGGGTAAAGGTAGCCAGTTAGTGAGTGCATAAAGGGTGCAACCATGAGTGTGGTTATCTGTACCAATTGCAATGTGGCATGCCTTATTATAGATCAAACAAAGAAAAGTTGAGGCGCTTAGGCTGAATGCAGCACCCAAAAAAAAACAAAGGGTGAGAAATATGGAAAATTGGTGCACAAAATGAATTTTGAAACCAGCCAAAGTAATGCCCAGTGGATTTATTGTGCAACAAGCAAACGGCAAGTTAACAAGCCCCAGCGTTTCAAGCCCATGTGGGCTCTTCATCAGGGGGAGGGGTGACTGATACAATGGCCAACATATTTAAAGGCTGTGGTTAAAGCAACAGGTACAAATAAAGTGAAAAAGATGCAACTAAATCAATACTACTTAAGTAAGTTAAATAAAAAAACATACTGTATATAAAAATTCATACAAAATTAAAGTCAGAGAGGGGCATGATAAATAAGTGTATTAATAAATACATGCAATATAATAAATGCTTAAATAGCAAAAATCATAGATGACAACAAAAGCTCCAGCATGAGGCATTTGGTTCTGAGGTAAATCCAGGCCACCTAGAAGAGAAAAGACAAGAGGATAAAAAATAAATAAATGTGATTGCATAAATTGCAGGTTGGGGAGTGAGAAAGGGAAATCACATCCCAGATGACCTATATGGTAGGAGGTCAAAAGGTCAACATTAGTAAATCTAATACTGGTTGGGAGCAAGGACTCTAATCCCTTAAACATATGTACAAAACTGAAAAACAGAACAAAAACAAAAATAAATCTAAGGGTTCACTTCATTCAAACAGACAGGAACCTCTGCAGGGATAACCAGGGGGTCAGAAAAGTCAAACTTGTCAAAATTAAATAGGTATTAAAAATACATAAACATTGTCCTACAGATCAAAAAATCAAACGTATTTGCTATAAATGCAAGCAGAATAAGAATGTAAGGTACTTTACAAATATGGCATAATATCCCAAATATCATTAAGTCCTTTAGGGTAGAGAGCCAAAGTAGAAAAATGTATCTACTTTCCCATTGCAAAAGTGCATTATGTCTATCCCACCCCCCTTGGATTGGGGAAGGGGACATGGTCAATGGCCATAAATCTGAACCAATTCATGTCTTGTTGGTGATACAGATGCCAGTGAGTACCCACTGGAATGTCACAACACTCATGTAAAATGGATCAGGCATGTTCCTGGATATGTTCTTTTAAAGTTCGTGTTGCCATCCCGATGTAAACACCTGGGCAGTCAAACCACAATGCATAGATTACATGACTGGTGTGGAAGGTAATAAAATGTTAAATATCCATTTGTGTGCCATTTGTAGGGCTGTGGAAAACATTGCTACATTGCATATACTTGCAAATACTGCAATTACTGCAATGGTATGATCCTGGAGTGCCCAGTGGTAACATTGGTCTTGTAGTCACAGCGGTAAATTGGCTCCTAACTACCCTATCCTTAATACTTTTTCCCTTTCTGTATACTACTCTAGGAAAAGTGCCAATCAAACTATTCAAACTGGGGTCAGCTTCCAAAATATGGCAGAAACGTTTTAATGTTCTGACAATTTTAGGGGTGACAGAATTATATTCTGTGATGAAATTAATCGGTTCTTGAGTTGAGTTGTATTTTCCTTATTATATATCAGCTTTATACTGTTCACCACAGAGCCTTGAACCTGGAGCCCAAGGATTGAATCCCACAACTCCCATTTGATCAGTGTGTGGCTGAGATCAAGCCACTTAAAGCAATGTTCTGATTTCAAGCAAATAAATCCACAGCTGCCATCAGCAGAACTCAATCACTTAAAATCCCCCTCCTCCCATTTGAATTTCTGGATCTTCCAAGTTTTTATTGGTTCATGTGGCTTTCAGTAACAAACCATGATATCACAACATAGAATTATGACTTTAATGCACGAAAAGCTGCAGGAACACATGAAGTCTAAGGAGCAGAGAGCCTGATTACTTGCAGATGTCTTTGTTAATAATGAAAGGATAGGTTTTAAAATTGAAAATATATTGGCTTGCTATAAGATGTGTGTCTCACTGATGTCAACTGCAAGTTGTTTTCAGAAAACAGGAAAATCACTTTAACCTATTGTGCCTAACATCTCTATAATCTCATTAATCTCTTTGTGCTGTTCAAATCACACTGGGCACTAAAATGTAACATTCTGTTCTTTCCCTCTAATGGATTGTAAAGCACTTTAGTATACTGAATGAAAGGCGCTAAATTAAACCAACTTCCTATCATTTTCTATTATGTATTTTAATTTCAAAGTTAAGATACAGTTGTCTAGTTCATGTAACTAACTTTCTTAGAATTGGGGGCATGATGAATAGGCCAAAAACAGGCTGCAATGTAGACAGCAAAGCATCATAATTAATGGAACCCAATCAACATGGAAACACATGACCAGCAGTGTTCCACAGATGTCAGTTCAGGAACCTAAACTGCTTAGTATATTTATAGGTGACCTGCAAGTGGGTGTCAGTAACTGGACCATCAAGTTTGCTGATGAATACCAATAAATCTGAAACCAGAGATTGATAGACCTTGGTAGGCATAGACAATAGACTACAGCTCCTCCCTATTTGGGATCTAGTTACACATGTTGAGATTATTCCAATTATCCTTTCACAAAAGAGAAACAAGGTGCCAAGCCTTGATTAACTGCCGTCAGAGTTTCTCAAGGTCAACACAACGTAATGCTCCAAGGTATTGGCAGTAGTATTTACCACCAGTAATTCCATGTTCATAATGCCCTTGGACTGGAGAACAAGTATCATTGTTTCTCTATTCAAAGGAAGAGATAAAACAAATTGTGACTGTTACAGGCCAGCTCTGTCACTTTTTGTCATAGCTAAAATGTATACTAGGTTTCTATTAAGCAAATTAGAACTGTACAGTAGGTAGAAGAGATAATATTGTTATGAAAAGTCTATGCTGCAGTTAGATATAAGAGATAAACTACATTTCATATCTTGTACTACAATACTTAGGTAATAAATGGTCTAGGAGAACCAGGGAAATTGTATCTGGTAAGTAAATTGGTGAAACCTGTGGAGTCTCCTGGAAGAACAAACTCTAGTAAGAGCCAGTATGCTGCAAATGTGTAAACTAGCAATTTTTGTGTATATTGATCCCGCAGTGAAACCTTTACAGTGAACACGTCGATGCCGACAACATCGACAACAGTTCTCTGTAAAGTCTGCCTAGGACCCAGGCACCCTTTCCCCCAGTCCTGTACCCCTCCCCAAATCAACTGTGACTCAGAGTTGATCATCCCTAAGTCTGGGAGGGTGCAGGAGGCTGGCTGCTTGGCGGGCTTTGCCCCGTGATAAACACAAAGATGTTCTCCAATGGATTTATGTTGACCGCAAATTGTGATTAACATAAATCCATCATTGTAGGGTCACGTCAGGAAGATGTTGACGCTGTGGCATCATAGAGCCCAATTTTTGCACTAACCAATGAGCCACCAAACTACACTTTCTAATTTTTATGATACATGTCACACACGCACTCAGCATGTCAGGCCCTCTGCTCCCACAGTTTCAACCTCTGAGCGCAACAGTGTAAACAGGTAACAGACAGGGTAACCCTCCTGTCTGCTTTTGGGTCCAAATCACCTTTAGTCTCAAGTCCTGGGGGGATTCAAATTGTGAACCTTATGCTAGTGTACTCAAATGTACAGGCTCAGATATGTACCCTCTTTGGGGATTGCAGTACAATCTTTTGCCAGGGACACCAAGCCAGGCTTCCAAAATAAACCCTTAAAGCTCTATAAGAGACCTTGGGTATATTCTTACCTTTTCCAAGTTTAGTAACACCATCAAGCTGTTTGAACAATTGTCAGACTTAACCATCTATACATCACATGCAAAAAGAACTGGCAGACACCCAGGCAGTCTTTCACAGAAAAGGTATTTTACTAAAAGATGCTAAAATATGAAAAATATAAACACAAAACAATATATCAAAGAGCTCACAATTGCGTAAAAGAACAAGGGAAGATTACAAAACAAAAACTCCTACCACAATACAGTTAGACTTTTTCTATCTAATGTATTACTTCAATAAACAAGCACTGAAAACCTGGTTATGGAGCCAAGCTTATGGTATTTAATTGATGGACAGCTTTTATGATCATATTATGTTGTTTATATGTTCTGTTGATTTTGTTGTTGTGAAATTGTGTGATTTTAACTTGTTAGGTGCCTTGGTTTCTGAAAGGCTCAATACAAATAAAATTTATTATTATTATTACTATTATTATTGTAAGTGCCTTAGTTTGTTTCTCTTGGAGTCCCAAAATAATATGTCATATTCCCCAGTTACAAGAATACATTTCAACTCCATCTCCTCACCCCCTTGGTGAGTCATCTAGCTCCTCCTTTCTAGAATTGAAAAAACACAAACACAATGTCCTATCAGGAGGTATATATTAAACAATGTGATATCAGTAAAAACTCATTTCCCAAATTATGAGTCTTTGATCAGCCAGTTCCTTTGAGGATTTACAACCCTGCAATCTGTCACCCAGGTGTAATATAGCCTGACAGGAATCAGCTAAATTATGTCCTGTCCTGTAATAAACTGTATATTTAGCTTCCCAACTTCAAAGCAGCAACAGGTCATAAAAAGGCCATAAAATGCAATATCTCAAGGAAGTTAATTACATTACAGAGATCGCCTTCTCCTGGTCAGTTTAATACATCCTGTAGCTTTACTGAAATTTTGGGGGCACCCATGGAAGCAAAGGATATCTTATGTGAGACAATCATATACTATATTTTTATATTACAAATATCATCCAATAATCATAATCAGCTAGACAAGCATCACAATACAGACACACTGACTAATACATATACACATGTATGCATGTATACTCCAGTATAACTTAGCAGTGCACTATCTACACACATTTTTACAATTTAAAAATAAAGACATTGAGGGACTGTTTTCTTCTTTTCAGGCTCCAAGCAAGACACATCGGAGGGTGGTGAATACCACCAGACCCCTCATTGAAAGGGACACTGTCAACCTCTGTCTGTTAAATTTTTAACATATCATTTTTGTTACATATTTGGGTTCCATTTTAACTTAGTAAACTTTGTATGTGTTTATATTTTGAAAATGAAGCTCTGGTTAGCAGAACTTTTGAAAATCTTCCGCCATAGTATACCAGTGTTCCAAAAAAATAAAGGGCTCTGGACCAAAAGGAGTACAGTTTACACTCCATGGAACAGACATTCATAGGAATCCATGAATGATAGGAGTCCAACCAGTCCACTGAATCACACCAGCTGGCAAACATGCTTGAGTCCTGTCATCACAGTGATGAGGTTCGAGTCAGGATGCCAGCCGATTTCTATGAATGTCTATTCTGTGGATTGTAAACTGTACTCCTTTTGGTCCAGAGCTCTTTATTTCTTTGGAGCAGCCTGTTCACACACAGACCTTTCTTCAGCCCATTCTGACTGCTGTGGATGGCTGCCAACGTCCTATGATCTACAGTAAGTTTGGACAGTGATGCCACAATATAACATAACTCATACACAAATTTGAGAGATGCCAGGTGTATTTTATTTATAAGTAAGCTCTGTGAAAATGATCCGGGTAAGGATGGGAGACTTGGTAAACACTGTAGAGTGTGTCAAGATTAGTGGATTTGAATCGGGAGTGAGCACGCTCATGAAAATACTGTAAGTAGGAGTTATGTGAGTGCAGCAACAAAAATATAAACAAAGGTGTGGAGTCAGTGTGGTAGAAGATTTGTAAAAGTACTGCTAACCAGAGCTTCATTTTCAAAAAATAAATACATACAAAGTTTACTAAGTTAAAAAGGAACCCAAATATGTAACACAAGTGATATGTTAAAAATTTAACAGACTGGGGTTGACAGTGTCCCTTGAAATCAGCAATGACATGCATAAGGCTGAAATTGATCTAGATAGTGGGGGAATGTAGACCAGCAATTTTTGCAGTAACCACTGAGCCACCTAGCTGCACTTTCTAATTGTTGTGATACACACACACACACTGACTAAGACATATGCGCATATGCACATATATGCATATATATTCCAGTATAACATAGCAGTGCACTGTCTACACACAGGGAGCATTGTCACACATACACGCTAACACACATATACTGCCTTATATGGCATTTGTTTACTTACACATCTAACCTTAACTTTTACTGTATTTAGGATAAGCACTGTGTTTTGCACTAACTTATTGTACTAACCTACAACTAATCTACAACATGACTAGATAACTCAGGTAGTGGACCAGGGAGGTGCAGTGGATGTGGCCTATCTGGACTTTAGAAAGGCCTTTGACACCAACCCCATGGAAGGCTGATTAACAAACTGATTAACAAACTGCACAGCCTAGGAGTGGATTCTAAAATAGTTCTGTGGGTGGAGAACTGGCTAAATGAACTGGCTAAATGTAGGAGTCAGAGGGTTGTGGTTAACAGAGAGTTCTCTGGAGAGGGAGAGGTGAAGAGCAGGGTGCCACAGTGGTCAGTGTTGGGGACAGTCCTCTTCAATGTCTGTATTGGGAACATTGCAGAGGGACTGAAGGGGAAGGCATGCCTCTTTGCAGATGATACAAAGGCATGCAATAGGGTGGACATGCCAGGGGTTGTTGAAAGAATGAGGGAAGACCTTAAGAAACTGGAGAAATGGTCTGGGATTCAATGCAACAAAGTGCAGGATCATTCACATAGGGCACAAGAACTCAGGGGCAAAGTACGAACTAGGTGGGGAGGTACTTAGATTCATGAAGCAGGAAAGGGACCTGGTAGTTATCGTCTTGGAGGACCCAAGAGAAACTAGGCAGTGCGATAAGACAGCTGGAAAGGATAGCCAGATACTTGGGTGCATAGGGAGGGATATCACGAGTAGAAAGAGAGAGGTTATCTTGCCCCTGTATAGGACATTTGTGAGACTGCACTTGGAATACTGTGTTCAGTTCTGGAGGCCCATCTGAGAAAGAACATAGACAGGGTGGAGGTGGAGGGCAACTAAAATGGAGCAGGGCCTGTGGGATAAGACCTATGAGACAAGACTAAAGGAGTTAAATATGTATTCCCTGGAGGAAGGTGTGTACATTTATATGGGGATTTCAATTAGGGCACTGCAACCAGTTCACCTGTCATGCAGTCAAACTGTATTTTGTGGCTTTTGGCAGGGACAGTACCATCCAGATGTTGTGCCCCTGCCCCATACACCTCTGACCAGTAGGTGATTATATTTAAGTATGGGGGTGTGGGGGGCAAATCCCTCTGCAGTTCCCCTGCAGTGGGAGGTGCATCCCCTGCAAATGTGCATAACAAGCCCCAGGGCATTGGGCATGCTGGGGGTTGGGTGGCACAATTGTTGGCTGCGATGTTTGCCATCAGCAGTGTGCTTGCACCCTAATGACAGTCACAGTTCTTCCTGATGCTATGACATGGTAGAACCAGAGGAAAGGAGGGAGGAGGGACATGATTGAGATATACAGATATAACACCGGTACAAACAGAGTACAGGAAGGAAGCAACTTCCAAAGTAAGAGATGCTCCAAGTCAAGGGGGCACAAAATGAAGAAAGAGGGGGGAAGGCTCATTGGAAACATAAGAAAATATATTTTTTTACAAAGAGGGTGGTGAACACCTGGAATAGCCTACCAGAGGGGGTGGTTGGGGCTAAAATGATCACATAATTTAAGAAAGAGTGGGATATACACAATGGTATCCAGGAGGCAACTAGAACAAAGTGCCATATATACACACACTAACACACATGCTCTGCTTCATGTTATGAACTGTGCACTCTTAATATACTGCATTACAGCCATTTGCAAACTGACTTGGATAAGGTTAATGTAATAGGAAAGGGCTAACAGAGTGACACACACACATTAACTCTTGTAGATCTCCCTCCTGAACTAATAATAAAACACAGCTGTTAATACACTGAGCATATCCAGTGACTGTAATTTGAGCTGGCATGAGAATTCTCCATGTAGAAGAGATTCATGAATGAATCAAACAGTTTCAGCCAAAACAATGTGGAGCAGGGAGACACCAAAGCCAAACTACTCTAGAGGAGTAATTCTAAGAAAATTTCAATTTTATAAAGTCTGTTAGGTATCTGGAGAGCTCCAGTTCTCCGCCCATTACAACTGTAAATATTAATGGACTCTAATATATTGATATGTGGTCTGCACTGGCATCCACTTAGATGGCTTACCACTTTTAAGATTTGCATGTTGTGGGACTGTTGAACAGGATCCAGGATGGCCAACACCATGCTGTAGCAGAGCTTGGAGCTGCTAGACTGCTTACTTCAAAACACCTTTTTTGTGCCTTTTCTGACCTAAGGAATACGCCGGACTACCCAGCAATAAAAAAAACATTTTTTTTTTTACTTTAAAGGAAACTAAAATACAATGTTGAAAAAAATTCAGAAGAGCAAAGGACATCTCAGAATTTTTATAACCAGAAAAAACGCAAACTGCTCTTAAAAGGTCTGCACGCCAAACCAAGCTTACACAAGGATCATCAGAAATAATTACAGTTTCAGGTTCTTTAACTGAAGCACTTTTTACTATACAAATGAGAGACGACAAGGCAGGAAAGGTCTTACCTACTTAAAGGACTGTCATATGGGTCTGAGGCTGCCTTGACATCTGTCAAGCTGAAATCGGGGAAAGTTTTATCTTTTGGGTAGGAGAATCCAGAAGGCATTATTTGGTGGGGCTCCTTACCCACACTAAAAATTACACAAAATAAAACACTGCTGAAAATACCCCTCTTAACTGGAAGGGGGGGATCACTCATGGAGACTGCTTCTTCAAACACGGAGGCAAGGGATACTTCTGAAGTGGTAACGCTCTTAGCCAGTTCAGAAGCTGTTGTTAGCAATATGGTCAGACTTGGAAAACTTACACCTCGCACTTCTGTTCCCTCTCCCCGAAGCAGCACCAGTGGAAAATCAGAATATGTCACAAGAGGAGAGGAATCAGAATATTCAAGAAAACCAGGCGACCATTTTAAAATCAGTTTTACCAGTGGCAATACTTTTAAAATCATACCAAGAAAGGGAAGATGACAATACGGGAGCAATACACTCTGGCATACTGAATTAAATAGATCCTGGCAATAAAGCAATTCAAGAAGAATCCAGTTTAATAACAGATATTTCCCACAGAGAAGAGACTTCAGTGGGACAGGTGCTGCAACTTATTTCAGGAAGGGGCGTAGCTAGAATGGTGCAGGGGGGTGCAGTTGCACCCGGGCCTGGAGTGTTTAGGGGGCCCTTGAATTTGTTTGCTCACTCGCGCTATTGCAGCCAATTTTTTTTTCCCCTCTAAAGTCAGAAGCCAGCAGTGTCTTCTTCATCAGCGTAGGGGGGTGGGTATGGTTGCTATGCGACTAGCACCGAGAGAGTGGAGTCATGTGGTAAAAGAAGGAGGAGGAGGAGGAAACAAGTGCGCATGCCTGTCAAATCGCGCACCTTCTCATCAGCAGTTCAAATAGAGTGTGGGATGGCACGGACTGAGAGAGTACAGTTAGCAGCAGTGCAGCCTGGCCCTGGCCTGCAGTGAGCGTGTGAGAGAGAGTGGTGGAGTCAAGAGACAAGCCGACAACTTACGGTTGTGACGGATGGTCGCAGGCTTGAGGCCGCAGCAGGGCAGTGACTAGGTAGGGTTAAGGATTTAGCTTATTTAGGGTTAATTTATGGATAATGCTGGGCTAATAAATGAAAATTCAATCAATCCTCTCTTGCTCTGCTCCTTCCCAGCTGGCGCGATTCATTTAAAAAGTGCCTCTGCTCTGCCTCAGTCAGCTTGGGGGGGGGGTCAGCTTAATGGATCCTGCTGGACTGGCCTGAGCTAATGAATGAAACAAATACAAATTCAATCCTCGGGCTCCACTCCCATCTCCCTCTCGAGTCCCGGCCATCGTGATCCATTAAAAAATATACCTCTACTCATATCCGCTGTTGCTGATTGTGTTTTTATGTGCTCATGCCCTCATAAATCTCCATTCCTCAGTGACTTTTTTTGGAATTTGTTGTCATCAGTTTGTTTGATTCAAAACTACCTTTCAAGCAAATCCATTTTATTACTAAGGGCATCTAGATGAAAACTTGGGGACTGATCTTCAAAGAGCCCTTTCCAAGTTCCTGCATCTCCCTAGGGCTGTGATGACTGCAGGAGTGTCAGGAACCCTGCACACAGTTGTATAAAAGGAGTGGGTTCTGCACAAAAAGCCCAGGAGTTGCTACTGCTGCAGGCTAGTGCCCAACATTTGGTGCACCTGTGGGAATTGCTGCAAGGATCTGCCCCCCAGCACAGCAATGGAGGGGCCATGAGGGTTGGGGAGGAGAATCTGCGTGGTAGAAGGGAGCCGGGGCACAAGGGGCAAGGGTGCCCTAGGGGGTGTTGGGGAGAAAGCGGGTGTGATAGATGTGGCACCCTTTGCAGACCCATACACCTGATCAGATGGGACCACATTGTTGGGGATTGCCAGGGACAGAAAGTGATATAGCGTCAGGTGGGCACAGCCCTGGCAGCTGCCCCATAGAAGCACTAAGGCAAAACCCTGTAGGTGGGAGACAGCCTGGCACATTGTTGGAGTGTGGGTACTAGGGGGACTGTGACGGTGCCTGGAGAGTGGTACTCCAGTAGCCTGCAACCTGCAGTTCCAGATTCCAGCCTACAGGGTTTCATCTTTCTGCACCTGTGGGGCAGCTGCCAGGGCTGTGACCACCTGGGGCCATGTCACTTTCCATCCCTGCCAACCCTCCACAATGTAGTCCCATCTGATCAGGTGCATGGGTCTGCAAAGGAGAATCCTGATGGTCACCACATCTCTCCCTGTTATGCCAGCAGTCTTCTAGATGATCCCAGGGCAGCCCATGCCCTTCTGCTCTAGACCATCACGTTCAGAGTCCCTTCCCCAAATCACCACAGTGTGTGGTACTAGGGCAAGTCCCTTAGACCACCTCCTGGATGCTCTGAGTTGAATCCCTTGCTGCATCCAAGATGGGAGTTCCAAAATAGCAAAGCATTTGATGTTGCAGCCCCACCATGATGCAAACCCTTTTGCGACCTGGATCATGGGCACCACTGTCGCAAGAGAGCAAAACTCAAGGGGTATAGAAGCATCCCACACTGAGGGTGTGTGTAAAATTCTGAGTGACACATCCACCCTTGTTTTGTTTATTATTATTAGTAGTAGTAGTGTATTATTTATAAGTTTGGGTTCTGATTATTTTAGTGTCATAGTCATTTGGATTTGCTTGCACTGAGATAAACATGAGTGTGATTGACAGTCAGTGGATACAACCACTTAGTTGTGACATCAAATTACAACTGGATGATTATAATCATGAGAACAGAATAGGGACACACACTGGGATGGCATGCATGTAGCTACGTTTAAAATATACAAAGCAGCAGAATACATCACTCTTCACCTTATATCAGAAAGATGCAGCTCTCAGAACTGAAATAAAAGGCCAGTTTTATTAAGTACCAAAAAACTGAAACACACCTTAATGCATTTTGGATTGTAGGTCCTTTTTCAAAAGGCATGACAAGCAAATCCAAATAACGACCACACTAACATAATCAAAACTCAAACTTATAAATAATGCTCTACTACTACTGTTGGCCCTGACACTTTGCTGAACAAAAGGCTCGGAAACAGAAATTGTAGTTAATTTAAAATTTATCCAAAGTGCTTAACATAAGCTTAGCAAGTTTTTAGATCTCAAAATAGGGGAGGGGGCCTGGGAAGGGGGGGCCCGGAAGGGGGGGCTTGGAGAAGGGGGCCCAATAACATACTCTTGAACCCTGGCCCAATGGGAAGTTGTTACGCCACTGATTTCAGGCTTACCAGATGTGGTTTCCTCAGCTCCCTGAAAACCTGACCCAATCTCTAAATATAAATGCTACAAAGTTAACTCAAGACAGGACAAAGAAAGACACAGAAATATTAAGAGAACCTAATATCAATAAGAATATTTCGCAACTTAATCAGAATTCTATGGCTCCCAGATGGGCAGAAGAACTAAGAAAGGACATTTTCACCTAAAGATCTTATATGCAGACCAGATTTAAAGCTATTAATGATTCTCTACACTCCCTTACACAGGCTTTACTCAAATAAATATGAAGATGGAAGTTTTTACTATCAGAACAACAGAACTTGGAAACAAGAATGACCTCACTAGAAGAAATGGTAGCCCCTCTTGCAGATATAATAGCCACACATAATGACTAGCTTAAATACTTGATAGCTAAAATACAATGCCAGGAAGACTGAGTCCGAAGAGACAATTTGAAATTGATTAGGATCCCAGAAGCTTTGGAAGGTACAGGGGACATAGGACATGTACTTTGGAGCACACACAACCTCAAAAGAGGGACACAGGCTTCAAAATGTAGATTTAAATGTTCATATTTATTAAGTCACGAACAACAAAAATAAACTCTTGCCAGAAATGTTTCGAACTGGTGTTCTTTTTCAAAGGCTAGAGAACTCTGAACACCACGTAGTATAAAAGCATGCTGAACAACATCATGTGTGGTCAGTAACCAATACAATTCCGTCTTTTGTAATTAGTGCAGACAGCATGGCACTTATAATACTGGAACTGGCCACTTATTCAATTATGTTCACAATGTGACTGAAAAGTGCTTACCAGTGTTGCAAAATTTAAAAAGACTCCTAGGGAGCAGTGTCAATCTACATAATAACTACAAAACAAATAATGCACCGGGTGCTATAAAATAAAAAAGTGTGACACTGCAACCATGAAAAAATATAAATATATATATATAAAACTAGCAAAGAAGGAGTCACACAAGTAAACATCTGGGGGGGGAGGGGAGGACTACGCAAAGGCTAAGGAGGTATGGGAAGGGGAGGAGAGGGAGGGAGGGGAAAAGGAATACGGGAAAGGAAACAAAAGATGGGTAAGTACTAAAACGTAGACAAGAAAATGATACAAACTTAATTTAAATATGCCATGGAATGGCTAAAATAAATATATAATATGTAGTATTCCAGATCCAAAACCCTAGTCAATAGATTGTATTTCACAGTTTCCAACTGGCTCAAATAAAAGGTCTGGAAAAAGATCTGAAACAACATCCTGAGACAAAGGGTTACTAAAAGGCTGTAAACATTTTTACTATGTATCAACAAGATGTCAGTGTGGCCATATAGAGGTATAAACATGGACATTTGGGCCCAGATATTCAAACTGCGCCATTCTGAGGCGCAGGCCCCTGCGCTGCTCAAAATAGTTACGCAGGGGTGTGGCCAGGGCGATATTCAAAGGAATTGCGCTATTGAGCAACTCCTTTGAATATCACCCCAGCCACAGCCACTGCGTGATGGCGCAGTGAACTTGCACCACCCAAGGCCAGAGTTGAGCATTAAACTGGCGGTGGCGCAGCACCATTGCGCCATGCGCAAATTTCCGATATTCAAAGGTGACATGCAAATGGGGCCATAATTTATAGCAAGGCGCGGGGGCCATTTGCATCTATTTATGGCCCCATTTGTACCATTAGCATGTGAGTGCGCTGATCACGAGGACTTGCGCCTGTGCCCTGCCAGGCAGCAGCCGTCGAGACCGATGCACCCTGCAGCCCGATCGCGGGCAGTATCTCTGTGTATACATTCCCCCACACACACACAGATCCGAGCCCAATCACGGGCAGAAAGTATCATGACCCCCCACATCTCTGAAGCCCCAGATCGCGGGCATAAGTAACATGACCCCACATTCCTCCCGAAGCCCGATCACGGGCAATAAAGTAACATGAACCCCCGCCCACACATCTCCCAAAGCCCGATCAGGCAATAAAGTAACATGAACCCACACATCTCCGAAGCCCAATCGCGGGCAATAAAGTAACATAGAATACCCCCACGCCCACACATCTCCAAGCCCGATCGCGGGCAGAACGTGTATCAACCTCACACCTCAGTGCCCGATTGCGGGCAGAATGTAAAAAGCCCCCCAACCGAATATCTCCCTGGTGGTCCAGTGGACCGTAATGCCCGATCGCGGGCAGAATGTCAAGTTACAACCCCCAAACATCTCCTGGTGTCTAGTGTCCCCCCACCACCCACCCACGAAGCCCCTCCATCCCATTCCCCGCAGCGGCGGCGGGCGGCAGCATCCACCCACCTGCCGCCCCGCCCGACTGACTGTCCGGTAGGGCTGCACGCCCTTGGTGCAGAGCTACAGCCAATGGGCATGCAGCCCATACGTACATGACAGTCCAGATTTAGAATGAACATCATTCACAAATCTGGACTGTCATGTATGGTATGGGCTGCACGACTTCCAGGCACCTGGGTGCGTGGCATTACTGGATCCGGAGTGGGTGGGTTGAGCTCCGAAGGGAGTGCTCCCCACCCCACCACCACAGGGGGCAAGCTGCGGGGGTGGCCGCAGGGCCTAATGATGTTGCTGGGAGGTAGTCCAAAGGGACTGGTGGCCGGACAGACCTGTGGGTGAGGCCAGGACGTGGTAGGTAGGCAGATCAGTGGCCCTGGGGGGATAAAGAAAGAAGCAAAAAAAAAAAAAACCACCTGGTAGTTTTGCTCACATAAAATGTCTTACAGGTACATGTGGCTAAGCAGATGATCCTCTCACTACTACAAGTAATGCATTGGAGTATGGTATATACTCAAGCTGTGTTGCAGTTAGTGAAGGTTTTGCTGCAAGGCACATGTTCACATGCCACACATTTTTTACAGAAGAAGCATCCTTGAATTTTATTGAGCCTTGTCTCTGGCTTGCTTTCCCTGCAGTGACTGTGGACAAGTAGGCCCCTCAAGTCGAGTGCCCATTTGTAGCAGACTCGAAATGGTTTTTGGCCCAATTCCCTTAGACCAGGGTCTGCTGTTAGGACATGCCAGTGCTTTTTGTTAAGATGCTTTCTACTTCTTTTGCCTGGGTAGAATAACTAGACACACAGTTAAAGCTATTGTCTGTTGACTCACACTGCTTCTTATCCATCAGTAAGGTCTCCCTTGCTACTAATCTAGCTTCTTTTGCTGTTAATATTTTCTTCTGGCTGTACACTCTCTATTGTAATCTATCTGCTAAATCACTAGCTCTTATTTCATAACTTTCTTGGAGTGGAGCAGTTTATTTATTTATTTGATGAATCAGAAATAATCTTTGAGTCACAGACTCTTTTACAAAGGCTCCTCGTCAGTGATATATGAGGCAATAGTTAAACAATACAAAGTGGGGAGAAATACACAAGAATAGGTACAGTGCAATTATACACAGTTGTACATCAACGCACATCTATTTATGAGCCAGCCAGAGGCAGCATAATCACAAATTGTACAGAAAGATACAAGGAGATACAAAGTTGTACAGCAGGCCCGATGAGCCTTTGTTTTACAAGTAATACAGGGTGGTGCAGCAGGCCAATTGTGCCCTAGTTATCCAAGCGGATAGTATAATTATATACAAACTGTCAAACAGAGATATCAGGATCCCTCCCATTGGTCCGAACATCTACAAGTTGCGTGTTCGAGTAGGTAGCTCTTTAGGGCCGTTTTGAAAGGACCAATGATGGGAAGGTGGGTGATAGTTGTTGGGAGCTCATTGAGCCAAAAAGGTGGCCTGTAAACAAACTCTCTTTGACAAATCGAGGTCCTGCAGTAAGGAACCAAGACAGTAGCCCTCATAGTGCTTCTAGAAGTACAGATGGGGTTAGCTACAGTGACCAGGGAGTCAAGCCCTGGAGGGGTGGATTTGAGAGATATTTTCTTAGGCATGATACAGATAAAGTATTTAAGTCTATCATCTAGGTTCAACCATCCTACAGACGTGTATAAATTACAGGTGTGTGTCAGCCTGTCATGGCCCGTGAAAAGCCTGTAGGCCTTGTTCAGGGTGGTCTTAATCCGTGAGAAGGAGGTGGGATCAGCTGAGCCATAAATCACCAGGCTATAGTCAACTAGAGAGAGGACAAATGAGGATACAGCCAGATGTAGAGCTACAGGGGAGAGAGGAATTGTTTATGTCGATAGAGCAACCCTATCCTGGTGTTGAGTGCAGACAAAAGTCCCTGAATGTGGTCATGGATGGTAAGACAGGTGGGTATCAAGGGTAATACCCAGGTACCTGAAAGAGTGAACTTGTTCAATAGGTATATTACTGGAGTTGCAGATGTTAAGGGCGAGATCACGATGATGGTTTTGGTGGTTGGTAAAGATCATGGTTTTGGTTTTACTACAATTCAGAATTAACTTATGGTTGACCAACCAGGATTCAATGGTACTGAAATGCACTTGGAGCATGTTTTGGAGTGTAATGGGGTTGGAGTGAGAATCGAAGATGACTGCGTCATCCGCATAGAGGAGCAATTTACAAGGACAGGACAGGGGAAGGGGGTTAAGGAATAAACTAAAAAGAAGGGGACCAAGTATAGATCCTTGAGGGACATCAGAGAGGTCGGGACTGTGAGATGAGAGGGTGGGGCCAATTCTGACTTGTTGGGTATGGTTGGTGAGATAGCTGGCAAACCAGGACACTACATCATGGGTTATACCCAGAGATGGGAGGGAGTGGAGTAGAAGGGTATGGTTGACAGTATTGAACACTTTGGTAAGATCTATATAAACAGAGCCTACCAGTTGACTACTGTCTACAGCCTGGTGAATAAAGGATGTGTACGCAAGTAGGGCCGTAGTGGTGCTGCGTCCCCTATGGAAACTGTGCTGGACAGGGGAGAGTTGTTTATGGTTGGTGAGATAGTCGGTAAGCTGGTCAGCGATAACTTTCTCCAACGCCCTGGAAAGGGGTGGCAAAATAGAAATAGGGTAATAGTTGTTTGGGGCTGCACAGTCTCCACCCTTATGCAGAGGTGTAATGATAGCACACTTCCATACAGATGGGAACAGCCCAAGGCATAGGGATAAGTTAAAGATTTTAGCAAGAGGGGAGAGAACTTCTGCCAGGGTGAGTCTAAATAAATTAAGGTCGAGGGTTTCCCCACTGTGTCTGGATTTGGAGATGAAGCTTGAGATATATTTTTGAGTAGTGTTGGGGATATAGTTTTCAGGTGGAACGGTGGGAGGTCAGCTGGGGGGCTGAAGGATGGATGTTGTTTGGAGAGGTGTTAAAGAAGTAGGCGGACAGCACTCTGCTAAGGTCCGAGAACACATGATTAAGAGTGTTCACGATGTCTAGTGTATCCTGGACTAGTTCACCATTGATATTGAGCTGGGCGGGTGGAAGGTGGACTACTTTTCCTGTGATTTCCTTAATGTTCCACCAGAAGTCATGACCAGAGCTCCAGAAAGCCGAGAGAGCCTGGTGATAGTGGTTTGCTTTGGCTTGGCGAATAGCCCAGGTGCATTTGTTCCTGGCTTCCTGGTAAAGTTGCCTGTCTTGGGGGTGCCTGGAGTCAAGGGCTGTCTGCCATAGGTTATCACAATGCCGTAGCAATACAAGTAGTTCTGGGGAGACCCAGGAGTTGTTCCTGTTTTTGATGTATTTCTTTTTTAGAGGTGCAAAAATGTCACAGGTGTGGTTGAACATGGTGATAAAGTGGGTAAGGGTGGTGTCCACATCTGTAGTGTGGAAAATGGGGGACCAGTCACAGGACCAGACAAAAGCTTTTAGTTTGGGGAGGGAGTCTTTCATAAGCCTTCTATGGTAGGTACAGGTGGGGGGAGGAGTGAGGGATTTATTTGACCACAGACAAGTAACCTGGGAGTGGTCACTAAGGGAGTCAGAGAGGACAGAGACCTGGGAGATGTGTTTTGGCTGATTGGTGAAAATAAGGTCTAATAGGGTAGATAAACTTGTTTTATAGTTTAGTCAAGTGGGCAACTGGACCATTTGTACAAGGTTAAGTGCAGCTGCCGAGTCCTTAAAGGACACTGCATTGAGTACAAATTCAAAGTTTCTTCTGGTGCTAATAAAATGGCCATTCAGGATATTAGTAGCCGCATGGGGGTGAAAATTCAAGCATAGCAAAATCGTATTGTCATTAACTTTGCAGAACAGGTCACTTTGAACCTGCCCCCCTCCCCCTTAATCGGTTTCAAATCTAGATATGTAGCTGTTTCTTGGCTGCTCTGATAAGTAAACCTAAGATCTGGGTTAGAATCATGTAACCAGCGGACAAACTTGTTGAAATCTTCTAGGTTACCCTGCCATATTACCAGCACATCATCTATAAAGTGTTTCCATAGAATGAAGTTGTGAAAGAAACTGTTAGGGTTGGGACATAGAACTGTCTCCTCCTCCCATTTACCCACATACAGACTTGCAACTGAGGGTGCACGAGTCACCCTCATTGCTACTCCTTTTACCTGGGAATACTACACACCATCAAAAACAAAAACATTGCATTTGAGTACAAATTCGAGCAATTTCAAAATCAATGGAATAGAGGCATTCTTTTCAGGTTCTTTGTTAAGAAAATGTGCTGCAGCATCCAATGCCCCCAGGTGGGTGACAATGGTATATAGTGCCCCTATATCCATAGTAATTAAAAACATAACCAGATAACACAACCATCATGCTTAGAGGCCACTACAACTATCACTGCATACTCAGTTCAAGAATCCTCAGTTTTGACAGATAATCTAGGAAATGTAGCTTGCCAAGAGATATTGACAAATTGTCTATCTGATTCGAATGCTGGACCAACAGGATGATAACTTGATAAAATGAAGACATCTGAGACGATTACAATGATGAAGATGTATATGCAGATATAACATCTGGACAATTTGAAAGAAGACAAGAGAAATTATTTTTTTCCTTTTTCTTCTCTTCCTTTTCTTCTTTTTTTTGGAAATTCTATTAATGCATGATTTTGGGGGTGGGGTGGGTGGGGAACAAGAACACCCTCTCCTATTTCCTTGTAATTTTTCACCTCAAATAATTGAGTAACTGATCTTTCTTTTTACTCCCCACAGGTAACTTTGATGAACATAGAGGCACTAATAGTTTATATATAATTATTTTGTAAATAGCACTTGTTGCGGCACTTGCACTCTCTACACTGGTGAGTAAATGGGATTTTCCTTTTTTTCTGGGTTATCTTTGTTAATTAAGGGATGGGTATTTAAAGTAGGGTGGTAGGAGAGACGTGAAGGATTAGAGTTTCCAAAAATTTTTTTGACTGATATCTGCATTAGGTCAGTTTTTTGTATTTATGAGATTGGGGGTGGGGGGAGGATTGGCCAGTATAGAGGGTTACGGGATAAAAAGGAAAATACATAAGGAGACATTTATGCAGATATGAAGACAGAGCTACAGGGACTTTAAATCAGAAATATGTAAATAAAGATAGGGAGTTAAAAAAATAATGAAAATGGCTGAGTTGAAAATATTAAGTTTAAATGTAAGTGGTTTGGGGAATATAATTAAATTGGGGAAAGTTTTAGATTTTGTTGATAGAAAGCGTGTGAATATTCTACTTTAGCAAAAAACACATTTTGGTCCCAAAGAGTTAGACTTTGTAAGTATAAAATGGGGGGAGGAGGTGGGTTTCTTTTCTAAGACAAACTCTAGGGGGGGTTGCAATATTTATTAAGAAAAATACATTTGTTAAATTTAGAAATTCCTACTCAGACCCACAAGGAAATTTTGTTATAACTGAAATAGTGCTACCAGGGTTTATATTCACATTAATATATGCATATGGGCCAAATGAAAATGACCCTCAATTCTTAGTAAACTTGTTTTTGGAACTTTCTA
This sequence comes from Neoceratodus forsteri, assembly GCA_016271365.2. NCBI lineage: Eukaryota > Metazoa > Chordata > Ceratodontiformes > Ceratodontidae > Neoceratodus > Neoceratodus forsteri. The sequence continues at coordinate 1,239,000,842 of CM028130.1, forward strand.
CATTCACAGCACCTTGTATATCAGGAGGAGATTTTAACACTATGTTAAATTATATCCTCGATAGACATCCCTCTAATATTAAGGCAGGAAAAAGAGCTACCAAAACTTTAAGAAACTTAATAAAAGACCTTAGCATGATGGATATCTGGAGACATCAGAATCCAGTTGCCATACAATATTCATATTACTCCTCAGTCCATAACAGTTACTCCAGGATTTATTGTTTTGTTCTCAGAAACATTAAATTATGCAGTGTTAAATATTGAGTACAATAGTATTTTAATTTCAGATCATGCATCAGTTCTAATGAGTATTAAATTACCAAACAAAAATCTATAAGACCCTGGTGTATACCTCCTGTATTAATTAAAGATGACAACCTGTTTAAAAAATTAACAGTGGAAATCCCTTTTTATTTTACTACTAGCCAGACCCAGTCACTTCCAATGCAAACTATATGGGATTGTTTTAAAGAATACACACGAGAAATCTGTATTGCATATTCAGCCACTAAATACAAAAAATCAACATAAAATTGAGCAGCCTGGAAAAAATATTAATAATCTGGAACTAATGGTTAAAAATCAACCAATTGATACTAACATGGCTACCCTTAATCAAACCAAGTTAGATTATAATAACTTCCTAACAATAAAGGTGGAAAATACTATACTAAAATCTAAAGCTACCTATTACACTCTGAGTGATATGCCAAATAGAATGTTAGCCATGCAGCTGAAACAACAGGCAGCCTCAAACTACATTAATCCTAGTATGAACAAAAGTGGAGTATTAGTAACTCACTCTGAAGAGATAAACCATATATTACTACAATGCTATTCAGATCTATACACTTCCTAAAGAGCTTTATATCCTAATTCAGTGGTGGAATTTTTAAGTACCATTGTCAAGGGGACATCCCCACATCAAATAAAAACTCGCACACAATAATGTATTTGGGTGCTCGATTGGCAAAATGTATTTAATGGTTAAACATCCGACTTGTTTCTTCTCAGTATAAGAAACACATAATACCACACATAACAATCAATCCCCACTTTCTTCTCAAGCCCGGATGTGTCACCAATGCCCTAAGATGCCTTCCCTCATCCTTCTCTGTTCATCTTGCAGCTCAGATGTTGTACCTGATACCCTGTTCTGTTCCTCTCCATTATGTCGCCTTCTCCTCAGGAGGTGCCCCCCCCACCCACCTGGATGTAGACCCAGCCCAGGCCTGCCGCTATTGTCCCCCCCACCCTGATGTCTCCCCCTTTTTCCCATTTCTCCCTTCCTCTAGTGCACCTCCAGCTCTGTGTTGGATGGTGCACTTCGCCCAAACCCCCCTCTCTCCCCCACTTTTCAATTGCTTCATCAAGTTTGTAAACAATGCCATGCCCATCTCTGACAAGTGAATCCCATCCTGTTTATATTCCCTTGGACTATTGTAAGCAATGTCATGCTTAATGTATATCCCACCTGATGCCTTGATAAACATCACCAGCCTCCTGTTTATCCTTTTCCTTGACCTTTCTACCACTATCAAATTCCTGGCCTACCTCCAAACCCACCTGGGGATGATCTCTGACCATGCAGTCCTAACCCCAGGCCACCAAGAGTGTATTATTTGCATATCTTTTTGAATCTCCCATAACAAATCCACCCACAGCCTTTCCCCCAGGTCATTATCCCCCAAGTGAACAATTAAGAGGTCTGGTTTTTGTACTCTGATCCTTTGTTCTTGTAAAAGTGGCAGCAATTGCCCCCATCTCATGCCCCATATTCCCTTCCAATGCAGACAGACCGAATCAGCTGACCTCTGCAGCTGCCTGCCACCTGGCCTGTTGATGACACACTTTTCAGCCCAGAAAATAAAGGAGTGCCCTATGATTCAAACCATCATCTGGCACCCCTCACCTATAATAAAGGAGCAGAGTACTGTAACAAAACCTATTCCCGAATGTGTGACGTAACTATCTGACTTCCATCTCCCCCTCTCTTTGATGCCCTTCACCGAGGCACCCCCTGCCACTGCCTCTGATGCAGCCGCTATCCAGAATGAGTGAGAGGAAAACCTGCCGGGGTCCTACCCTTACAAATGCCAGACCTCTTTTGATGATGGCTGACACCTGATATACTGTCACCGGGTTTCCATTCCCATGCACAAAGAACCCCCCCCCCAGCGGGTCTGACAGCCCTAAACTCATCTAAAGCCCTGCAGATGCTCCCTATCCCAACTGCCCTGTTCATCAAATGGACCCTTACTCCTCTTCCCATCTTATCTGTCTTCAATCTCCTCAAGTGTATTACTACCGCTTCCTTGTCACAATGCACATCCTCTTCCTGCAGTCCTCCTTGCCTAGCTCCTTGCTTGCTCAAAACTACCTCACTGACTCTGAAGGACCCTTGTTGCATGACTGAAAATATGGCTCTAAATATCTCCTCATATGCTGACCTGCATATATTGCTGAAGCTGCATAGAAGCCAGTGAAAAAGCCTGCCATAAATGGGGCACCTCCCATCCTTCGATTTTCCCTTCAATCTCTGCCAACCCACCAGCATTCTGTGAACTGCCAGGGACCAGGCAGGGGGCCCCTCCATCTCCTCACTTCACATACTGCACCAATGCCCACTAAGTATGTCCCCTAACCCATCATCCTGTTTATGCACCACAAACCTGATGACTTGATGTCCTGACACCTTCCCCTCTAACTCCCAAACTATTTCCCGATGGAACTCATGGAAACCCTCCCATGCTCTATCATATGTCCTTAGCGCATTAGTAGACCGTGACTCGTGGTACAGCATGCTAGCTCTCCCCACCCAATCTCCCATAATGGGGGGACTGCTATCTTTTTGGCTGCTGCAGCTGGGGCTGCCTCCCTGAACCTTTGTAGCTGCAAACAGGAAAGGCTGTCAGCTATCTCATTGTTGATCCCCACAATATGCTTTGCTTTGAAAGACAGGTTCAACCTTAACCCCTCCAAAGCCATCTGCCACATCACCCTGTTAACTCTATTGGTGGAACCTCCCTGCTGATTTAAGATCTCTACCATCCCCATATTATCGCACTAGAAAATAATTTTCTGGTTGCGCAACATCTCACCCCAGACCTTAACCGCAAACAGATATGAAATATTTCCAGAAATGGGAAGTCCTTGAGTAGACCCTCCCTCTCCCATCTGCTCGGCCAAGCTTCTGATATCCACTCCCTTGAAAATAAGGCCCCATCCCACATGCTCCTGCCACATTTGTGTACAATTGTAGTTCCTATGCAGTGCATCCAGTCATCTTGCCAGAAAGTCACCATGTTAAAGTCTCCAAGAACTGCTCCCATACTCTCAGGTCCTCCCTCACTATCTGGATGTCCACCCAATGGTGGGGCAGCTTTGCCCATTCCATGGCCCTTGTTAGCCTCCTGCATAAACATCCTCCCTGGTGCCCACAGCTCTACACCCCAAAATTGAGGGTGACTCAGCAGTTGCTGCACTACCAACAGTTGTACCTGCCTCCTGCTGATGACCAATCTCAACAAACCCGTCAACCTGTCCACCTTGTCTACCGGTAGCCTTAAAAAACCCTGATCTCTGCATCCACCTCAATCCCTAAAAACTCTAGCTTCCTCACAAGATCCTCCATTTTGTCCTTTGCTAGCAGTACCCCTCAAATTTGGCACATCTCCTGGAATTGCCCCAACATTCATCTGGTCCCCCTTTCCCCTTCCCCCACTAACAAAAAATCATCCAGATAGTGCACTACCCTCTTGTACCCCCATCTGTGCCCAAACACCAATTGCAGCCAGGTGCTGAACATTTCAAAGGCTGCACATGCCACTGAACAGCCCATTAGCATGGCCTTGTCAAAATATAAAATCCCCCCGAATTGAAAACCTAACAAATCCCAATCCTCTTCCCTCACCAGCAGTAATTGAAAGGCAGACTCAATGTTCACCTTTGCTAGCCAAGCCCCATCCACTGCCCTGATCAGGTCAGTGGCCTAATCCAGCATGGCGTAAGAAACTTCCCTATCCCCTTCCAAAATGCCATCATTTACCGACCTTCCCTCTGGATACGGTAAGTGATGAATGAACCTATATTCCCCTGGCTTCTTCTTGGGCACCAGGAGCAAAGGGGAAACTTTAAGCTCTGCCTATGGTGGCTCTTCAAAAGGGACCTCTACCCTTCCTGCCTCTATTTCCTTCTCTATTTTCTTTCTTACCAGCCCCTCCCTCACCTTTGTGGACCCCAAAATCTTGGCCCGCATCCCTACTGGTGGTCCTGTGTACTGCAGGTTAAACCTCTTCATGAAACCTTCCCTGAGTCGCTCCCTTGCTTCCCTGTTCTGGTATCCCTCCATCCATCCCCACAAAATCTCTCTCCTGATCGACATGTATGCCCTCTGGTACCCCCTGCTCCCCAGTTCCTCCTCTTTTCTCTCCATCCTTAATTGTTACCCCCTGACCCGAACGCCCCAGTTCCCACATAGCCCCTCCCTCTTCTCCCTTGTGCACTGCTTTGAAAGACAGGTTCAACCTTAACTCCTCCAAAACCATCTGCCGCATCACCCTGTTAACTCTATTGGTGGAACCTCCCTGCCGATTTAAGATCTCTACCATCCCCATATTATCGCACCAGAAAATAATTTTCTGGTTGCGCAACATCTCACCCCAGACCTTAACCGCAAACAGATATGAAATATTTCCAGAAATGGGAAGTCCTTGAGTAGACCCTCCCTCTCCCATCTGCTCGGCCAAGCTTCTGATATCCACTCCCCTTGAAAATAAGGCCCCATCCCACATGCTCCTGCCACATTTGTGTACAACTGTAGCTCCATGCAGTGCATCCAGTCATCTTGCCAGAAAGTCACCATGTTAAAGTCTTCCAAGAACTGCTCCCATACTCTCAGGTCCTCCCTCACCCCTATCTGGATGTCCACCCAATGATGGGGCAGCTTTGCCCATTCCATGGCCCTTGTTAGCCTCTGCATAAACATCCTCCCTGGTGCCACAGCTCTACACCCAAAATTGAGGTGACTCAGCAGTTGCTGCACTACCAACAGTTGTACCTGCCTCCTGCTGATGACCAATCTCAACAAATCCGTCAACCTGTCCACCTTGTCTACCGGTAGCCTTAAAAAACCCTGATCTCTGCATCCACCTCAATCCCTAAAAACTCTAGCTTCCTCACCAGATCCTCCATTTTGTCCTTTGCTAGCAGTACCCCCCAAATTTGGCACATCTCCTGGAATTGCCGCAACATTCATCTGGTCCCCTTTCCCTTCCCCACTAACAAAAATCATCCAGATAGTGCACTACCCTCTTGTACCCCCATCTGTGCCCAAACACCAATTGCAGCCAGGTGCTGAACATTTCAAAGGCTGCACATGCCACTGAACAGCCCATTAGCATGGCCTTGTCAAAATATAAACTCCCCCCGAATTGAAAACCTAACAAATCCCAATCCTCTTCCCTCACCAGCAGTAATTGAAAGACAGACTCAATGTTCACCTTTGCTAGCCAAGCCCCATCCACTGCCCTGATCAGGTCAGTGGCCTAATCCAGCATGGTGTAAGAAACTTCCCTATCCCCTTCCAAAATGCCATCATTTACCGACCTTCCTCTGGATGCGGTAAGTGATGAATGAACCTATATTCCCCTGGCTTCTTCTTGGGCACCAGGAACAAAGGGGAAACTCTAAGCTCTGCCTATGGTGGCTCTTCAAAAGGGCCCTCTACCCTCCCTGCCTCTATTTCCTTCTCTATTTTCTTTCTTACCAGCCCCTCCCTCACCTTTGTGGACCCCAAAATCTTGGCCCGCATCCCTACCAGTGGTCCTGTGTACTGCAGGTTAAACCTCTTCATGAAACCTTCCCTGAGTCACTCCCTTGCTTCCCTGTTCTGGTATCCCTCCATCCATCCCCACAAAATCTCTCTCCTGATCGACATGTATGCCCTCTGGTACCTCCTGCTCCCCAGTTCCTCCCCTTTTCTCTCCATCCTTAACTGTTACCCCCTGACCCGAACTCCCCACTTCCCACATAGCCCCTCCCTCTTCTCCCTTGTGCACTGCCCCCGCCAGTACCCCAACCACTCCTGCGAAATAGCTGCCCTGCACATTGCTGAAACCCAGACCTCTCTCCCATATTCCTGCATTGTGCTACCCGGTGCGGCCCAGAAAATTTTGAGCAGACATGCCGGAATTTGCAGTTCACCCAACTGCAAGTGGCTTTGTTAAATTCCCAACACATCTTGATCATTGCACCACTGGGGTTCCTTGCCCCTTCAAACAGTCCTGCATTGTTCCCTATGAGAGTTAGGACCCTCAGGTCCATGTGTGTGATGTTCCATCACATGTCCTCCCATTCTGCCATACACTGGCAGAACTGCACATCATATATGAGCCATCCATAGCCCCCCCTTTGCTTTGTATGCATCCCTAATTGAGGCCAAATATGTTAGCAAAGGAATGGCCAGCTCAGGCTGTTTCTGCAGTAGGATGGCACTGAAGTTCATAAACCCCACTAGCCAATTATCAAATGTTTTCTCCTTAAAACCCTTGTCCTCTGTGGACTTGCCCATTAACGCTAGTGCCACTGCCATCTCTGATCTCCCCACTGACTCTCTCTCCGTATACTTCTTCATCACCTCTTTGTCCACCAATGTGAACATATCTACATATTCCCTTTCCCAAATCTTCTCTTTTACTATCTGTGGAATATGATACCCTAGTGTCATTCTTATAAGCTCATTCCCTTGTCCCCCAACCCCTTCCTTTCCCTCCGTACTTTCCCCCTGTTCTTGCGACCCTTTCCCTTTTAATTCTGTAAGCCTTTTTCCATCTCTTCCAAGCTCTTCTGCCCTCTTTCTTCTATCAGCCCCACCAAATACTCCTTCAAAATCCCATCTACTGTCAAATCAACCTTGTCTTTACCCTCCTCCCTGGGGTCTCTTCCCTCGCCACCTTCTTTGGTTTCTTTCCTGCTCATCCCCTATCTCCTTGCTCCTCTGGCATGTTCTGCTTCTTCGCCCTGAGCTCACCTTCCTCTGCCTTGCGAGCCCTCTCCAGCATGGCTTGCACCTGCCCAATCATCATTGTTGCCCGCTTGGTCAACTTCTCTATGGCTGTCTCCTTCTTGCCCATGTTTTTCTTGGGTGCCATCTGCCATCACCAAACAAACAAAATCACATGTTAAGCAGGTATTGAAAAATGTCCCCTCCTTACCCCCTTCATTTCCCCCGCTGCTTGTTTTTTTTTTTGTTACTTTAATATATATGTACCCCAGTAGTCCCTCCCCCAGGGTAGAAATGGCTGATCCCTTTATCTAGTATTCCTTGGTTGTTGTTTTTTTTTTTTAAAGTTTCATCTTTATACTACAGCCAGCCTCCTTGCCCCCTCATTCATAACTAAAAAAAAAAATGCTTGCCCTCCAATCAAATTTCATGTATTGCCCCGAAAGTGCCCCAGATCAAAGTGTCCCCCTTTTTTCTTTTCTTTTTTTTGTTGTATCATCTGAGAATATGATGCCTTTCCTTTTTTAAAGCTGCAGCTACAGCCAATACCTTAGTGGGCAGCACCCTACCTCCAGGGGCAGGGCCATTTTTAAGGGGGTATAATAAGCCACTATCACTGTTATGAGCCTCTGCCATATTGTGCCTTCCCTTAACTTCTGGAGTTGCAGCCCAGATTATGTATGAACAACCCCCTTCCTCCAGGGGAAGACAGACCCATTTGGAGGGGGACTGGACCACCTCCCTAAGCTGGAGGACAGCAAAGAGTATGCCCCCACTCTAGTGGATGGCCATGTTGCCCCCATGCCATCATCCTTACTGTCGCCCGAGCTGAGCCCCAAAATGGTGCCCACCTTGTGGCCGCACAGCCGATACCACTAATTATAAAGTATGCAAGTCAAAGTTGTGTCACTGATACTTTTATCCTATGTGGGACCCTAAAGTCTCCTGGCCAATCACAGATGGTGGCCACCTCATGGCTTCCTGGAATGGCAGGTGCCACATGGCAAATCGCTGCGTACTCTTGCCCTCCTCACTCCTGCAATGGTCTCCTGCTCCCTTCTCAGAGCAACAACCTACTCCCCCAGATTACCCCCCATTCACATCTTTCCCTTTGGTTTTATTTGGTTTTATTTTTAATTTTTTTTGAAGAGAAAAAAAAACATGACCGGACATGCAGCGCTGCTGTAGCCTGCGGCTCTCGGGGAAACTCCTGAACCTTTCCCCCCCAGCCGGTGCATCATGCCCACCCCAGCCCTGATCAGTGATTATACCTGGTGCTGGCCCCACACCCTCCTTGCCTGATACCGGTCCTCTCTTCTCAAGCCCGGTGAACCTCCCCCGGTCCCCACTCTGCCAAGCAACAGCCTCCGCTCGCCAACACTAGAGCCAGTGAAAAATCACCAACCAACTCAGCCCATGCCCGTGTACCAACCGGGGACCTGTAGATTAATCAGCTGGTCCAGAGCCCAGCCTGCTTGGGGCCACTCAGGAGATGCCCTCCTCACTTGGTCTGCTCAGAGGCACACCTTCTTCTCATACACCTGCACTGAAAAAACTCTGCCCGCACCTGGGCCTCTCAAGGGATCCTTGCTGCTGACGGGCCAATTGTAGGATCCTCCGTACCGGGGCCTGACCCTGTTCCAGGTATCTCCTTCCCCTGCACATCTCCCATGTAACTTCCCACTCCGATCCGCTGGGGGGTTCCCCCCCCCAGCCTGCCTGGCACATGCTGTCCCTTGTCTGCTCAACCCATCACAAAAACCAACCCCGCATGCCAGGCTGTCATACTTCCATGCTACTGCCTCCCTCCCCCAGCTGGGCCTCCCTGTGCTCTCATGCCAGAGGAATTGCTATCCCCTTTCTTTCTCCTGATCCCTTCTGTTTTTCTTTTTTTTTTAAACCATTCCTGTGGGGAGAGAAGGATCCCTCAACCCTTACATTCCTTGTGCCCCCCCCAAACCCCTCTACCTTACCTTGCTTCCTTATGCAAATCTTGCCAATCAATGTGCTGGCTCTCTGGTATCTCAGAAATCCAGCAGCAAGTGGCAAGACTCTGCCTGCCACCTCCAAATACCCTGTAGTGGCCACTCCCAGTATCCTTCTAGCCAACCGCCTGGCACTCATCCCCCTGACTGGCACCCCAGACCCTCCCCTTCCAGGCTCTCCCTTTTCTCCTCTCTCTCTCTCTTCCTCCAATTCCAGGTAGGGATTCCCCCAACAATCCTGGTTGCCCTGCATTGGCAACCCCCTTTACGATAGCACAAGTTCCCCAACACTTAATAGACAGTTTGGAAAATGATATAACTCTTGATGAAATCCAAATCACATTTAAGAGCTTACCTACCAGGGAAGCCCCAGAAACAGATGGTATTCTGACAGACTTTTACAAAAATGTGAACATCTGTTAAGTAAGCACCGATTGAATACATATTCTGAATCATTTAATTCAGAAAAACTAACAATCATTTTCAGAGGCAAATATTCCCTTTTTTCTAAAAACATATAAAAACCCACATATTTGTTCATCATATAGATCAATATCCTTATTATAAAATTTAAGCAAAACTACTTGCTGCAAAACTTGAGACAATTTTTTCATTCGTAATACATAAAGATCAGACAGGTTTCATCAAGGGTAGCTATTTAGCTAATAACATCAGATGGGCAATCCATTGTATTGACTCTATGCAAAACACAAATTCTGTCATACTCACTTTTGACACTGAGAAAGCATTCAATAGGGCTGAATGGGATTACATACATGCCCTATTTAAAACATTACAGTTTGGAAATAAATTTAGATAATGGATTCACTTGCTCTATCGATCACCAATTGCATACATTGTCCTTGTCCTTGCCCCCGATGCATCTGGAAATTAGATGTTATTCAGCTCAGTATGTCCTTCCTAGTAAAACTTTTGAAATAAATAAATACATAAAAACTAACAGTGATATTTCTCCAAGGTTGAAGCTATACAGGGGAACAAGACAAGGATGTCTATTATCTCCACTCATTTTTCACATTAGAGATAGAACTCTTAGCTCAAGCTATTAGACAAATATCCCACACCCAAATTATTTTATATGCAGATTATATATAACTAATGATTTCAGATCCAGAGGCATCAATGAAATACAGTCAAGATATAATTACTAAATTTGGAGCAGCCTCAGGCTACAAAATAAATTGGCAAAAAACAAATTTATGTCACTTGCAGCTAATCCAAATGCCATTTTAAGCTTGAGTAATACAATTCAAGTAACAAATGAAATTAAATATCTGGGGGTCACTGTTCTGAAAGATACTCAAAGAAGGTATAATACCAGTTTTATCCCTCTGAGGAATAACATTATACAAGATCTCATAAAATGGACACCCCTTCCATTAACACTAATTGGGAGAGTTAATGTAATTAAAATGTCAGTTCTGCCTAAAATGCTTTTGCTTTTCCAGACCATACCTATTAAATTAGCAGACTCATCTTTTTGTTTCTTTAAATAAAGCAGTAACTAAATTTCTTTGGAAAAATAAGAAGCCTAGAATACATATGTATAAATTGAAATGGTAGCCCATCAAGTTAGCCAGGGCAAAATGATGCAGCGAAAACGGCGATGGCAAAACAGCAGAAGCACATACGGTGACCGATGGCTGCACCCCTCCCCAAGGCCCCCCCCAGAGTTGGTTTATATAGTAAGGGGTGGGGGCAAAGCCCCCTGCAAAAAGAACCCTTGCCATATGTCCTCGTGCTGTTCTCTCCAGGCTGTTTGTGGTGGTTGCCGTTTACCCTTTGCTATTATGATGTGGAACCATTTATATTACCTAAATTCAAAGGTGGTCTGGGACCTCCTGATTTTTACTTATATTACTATGGTGGGCAATTAAGTCAATTACAGAGTTGGTTCACAAATTTTGCAATAGCATGCTGTCAAATGGAACTGGTTAAAATCAGTTATGCAGATTCACTGTCACCGATTTTATATGCTGCACTCCCAATACAGAATTGCTCAACCCTACTACCATCTGCAATCTCATCTATCCAGATTTGGAATGAAATGTATCGATTGATAAAATAAGAAAATAAAATTTCATTATACTCACCCATAGCTGGAAATTATAATTTTCCTCCTGCCATGAACTCAGTGGAATTTAATATATGGAAAACACTAGGTCTGACCCATCTAAAAAAAAATGTTTTCATCAAGGTACCTTCATGACCCTTTTAACCATACAGGAAAAATTTGAAATCCCAAGACAACATTTTTTAGATATTTACAATTAAGGAAAGCCTTATATAAAATCAATAACGGTCTCAAGGTACCTGATAATTCACCTATTCTAAATCACATGATATCAGGAGCTCCGACTAAACAACTAATTTCTAGAATCTATTCAATCTTACTTCCCTCCATAGAGAAATCACTTATATATTTAAAAATCAAATTGGAACAGGACCTAAATAAACCAATCTCAAATGCAAGATGGCAGAAGACTTTAGAATCGCCTTATAAAAAATTAATTTCTACTAAGTTACAACAAATTCAATATAATATTATACATCGTACATATTATACACCCACTAAAATAAATAAAATGAATCCTGACATTTGAAATTCTTGTCCAAGTTGTAAACAATCACCAGCAACTCTTCAACACATGTTTATTAAATGTCATATGCTTTCAAAATATTGGTAAGATAGTTTGTTAATTATTTCTCAAATTACAGGAAATAGGCTAGATCTAGACACAGAATTTATGCAGTTTGGAAAATACCAGAATTTCTACTTCCCTATATTACAACAGAAATTTGTCCACCTTGCACTTGTTATGGCTAACAAGGTAATACTTTTGAACTGGAAAAGTGTAAAATCACCAGAAATACAGCACTGGATTAACACTATGATAGACCTTACAAAAACAGAAAAAGTGCATCACTGCATTAGAAATAAATGACAGATATGGGAGGAAATTTGGACACCTTTGGCTAACCTTTGCATAGATAAGATCTAATTAATGTAGATAATAATGTTGTTACTCCCTCTGTATGTATAGAAAGTAAAGTAATTATCTTGTTATTCCTTTTTAACTCAGAATGTAATCGAATGGGCCTTCTATCAATGTTAATGGATATTGGAATGATATTGCATCAATGAGAATTTACTTATTCTTAGTAAAGTCTCAAAAAAAAAAAGATTTGCATGTTAGTTTTCAAGGCCCTGTGTGATCTTGTCCTGGCTGTATGAAAGACTTCCTGCACCCTATATTTCTAATTGCTCTCCTTTCCACCTCTGTCACATCTCTTCAGTGGAGGCCTTTAAGAATGGCCTTAAAAACCTATCTGTTCTCCCTGGCCTTTTATTGTCCTGGAAAAAAGCTTTAGTTCCTCCCAATGTTTTATTCTTCTATATTGATTAAGTGAAGTTTTATATGTAACTCCCAGAGGGCGCTACCCTTAGGGCTACTACCCCTGCCTGCCTCAACTGTGACAGGGTGAGGGGCCCAGATCCGCTGACGGGTGCCTCCACCCAGAGATCGGGGTTAAGACAGTCAAGATTGACTCGGTCACAGCTCTCTGAGTTACTGCAACCCCCCTTTCTTCCCACTAGTGGCTCACACGGATTAACTACAATACTCTCCTGTACACTTACCCCCAGCTCGACCTCTCAGCTCACTCCGGAGACCCCTGAAAGTAAGGCACAGTTATCACATTTTCACTGTACAGTATATCCTCAGTAAAACACAATCCAGCCAGGGTACAGTTGCAAAACAAACAATCTGATTTATTTAAGGGGAGATAACAAGGACCCGGGGGAAATCAAGGTGATTGGCTTATTGCTATAAAATATACTTAACTACCTAGGGCTCTGTGCACAGGCCTAAACCTATTAGTTACTGTCCATGGGTACCCAAGCCTTAATGGCTAGTCCCTTGTGGCAGCTGGTTGAGGCCCTGACACAAATGAGCATTTACTTTCCTGAGCAGATCAGAATGAGCAGAAGGCTCAATTAGTACAGGCAGCAGTATAACAAAATGATTTTGTTTTTCTGGCCACTTGTCTGAACGATTAACAGGGAGCTACCCTGATCCAGTACTCACAACTCCAGCAGATAACCACTCCTTCATCACTTGCAGGACTGAGCCTGAACTTCAAAGGCCTCCTCACACATTTATATGGAAAACAACAGAGGGGTACCATACCAGGCAGCTGCTTTCAGGATCCGAATGAATTCACAGCAATTGCGGGCGTTAGCAGCCACTCCAGTCATCCTGACAGACTGAGCGCGATTCAGCAGATTCTCCAGTCTTCTTCAGGAGAAGCCTGGTAGGTAGCTGTGTTTATACACAGCCTCCTCTGACTGCACGCCGGCGGATTTAGTCCGAAGGTTTCTAGCTAGAAAACAGCCGCCTCAGGCCCTTCCCGCGCTTCCCGCGAGAACACTCAATGGCACAGAAGCTCAGTGCTCCCTTCTCCTTCACAGTCACAATGAATCTGCCCCTAACAGTATGGAGCACTCCTTATAGTTCAGGTGCTACCCAATTCCATTGGCTAGCGTCACCTGCCAGTCAATTACTCTGGCCCTCAGTGGCCCGAAAAAGTGCCATAGCCCATAATGCCTTTCCAAAAATTACAAGCGGTTCCTCTATTGGTCAGATGGCTCTACTAGAGTTCCAATGTACTGATTGGTCCAACTCGGCAGTTCAGGACCAAAATGGAGGAGATAATCAGAACAGTCTTTGCTGCAAAGAAGGCAGGTTAGAACAACCACATTATCATTATTACTCTAAGTTATTATCAATAACCAGTTATATCTTTCCAGAGGCCTCCCTCTGCACAACATAGCGAGGGCAGAACGGAGCACCTACTGAGCAGCTCGGGCAGGACTCAGGCATAAAACCACACAGCCCCCTTTCAGCTAATTAGGACTACAAACAGGCAGCCCTTAAAGAGACAGTACCCGGAGGCTCTAAGGGCACTCACTGGCAACAACATTTAATTGGCTTTACGCCGGACACCAGCCAGGCATGGAGCATTTAAACAAGCTCCGGGGAAGCTTTTAGGAACCCCCATTTGTAGGGGGGTTACATATATGTTTATAATTGTTTTATGTTTTTATCTATAGTATCTAGTGCCTCCAGGATGGGGCACTATATAAATAAAAGTGGATTGATTGACTGACAACCCCAAGGAAGACTCCACCACTGATCTGCCAAGACACTAGAGACTCAAAATCCTAACGTTTTTTTCTTTTGCTGCTTGGGGGGGTGGAGATGCAGAGTCAGAGTTGGAAACTCTAATGCCACATTTCCCTACTTTTGTGGCATTAAGTTACCCTAATTGGTGCATTAACAACATTTTTTGCAAATGATTTCCTTTCTTTTTGAGATGGTGGAAATGTATCCTCATTCATTATTTCAGTTTAGGATTAATACCTTTGAGCCGTCGGCTCATTTACAAAGGCTCCAAGTCAGAAGAAAATGCATGACCTAACACAACATTAGTGGGCACATACATGTGAAAACACTATTTAACATCAGGTTTATACGTGCAGTTACATCACATGCAGGGTTACAAGGACAGCAAGGAAGAGTACAAGTCTACACTTGCAGAAAAACCTTAAAAGTAACACTACAAGAGTGTGGTCCAATGTTTAATAAATATCAAGGACTAATCAGAGGCAAGAGAGCCCTGGCCTGCTTGGGGGGAAGGGGGCAATTAGGTGCAGCCAGGCATGGCTTTGTCCATTGAGAGGTGTGAGGGTGAGATTAGATGGAAGGTGCAGGAGGGGGAGTGGGGAAGGAAGGAAGGAAGGGAAGGGGCAGGGAGACAGGGGGTCTAAGTGCTAGAACAGGAGGAGTAGTGGGGTGGGAGGTTGGGGGGGAGTAGGGAAGTGGTAAGAGTAAAGATGATAGGGTTAAGCTGGACGGTAGCAGGACCGGAAATCTGGCTGTTGTTGTCAGCCAGCAGAAGCATTGACATCCATTTTTGTCAGCAAGGTGAGACCGTAGTCCTGCTTTAAATTGGCTGAGCCTAATACATTTGACTAAGGCAGCAGGCAGGTCATTAAACCACTTGGGCATGCAGTAGGAGAGGAATTTCTGAGCCAGAGTAGTCCACTTAAAGAGTACTAGCAGCCCACCCTTGGTGGCACTTCTAGTGCTGATGGAGGGTTGTGCATTTTCAAAGAGGGCAGATGTAGACTCAAGCGAGAGCCTCAGCAAAGTTTTTTTTGCTAGCAGGCAGACCTGGTATTAAATCTTGAGATGGAGGGGGAGCCAGCTTGTGCAGTACACATGAATGCATTTGATGGCAAGCACCCAGGACCAGTCAGCAAGCCTTGTTAAGAAGGGTTTTGACCCTCTTTAGCGATGTGTCTGAGCCAGCCCTGTAGATGATGAGTCCATAGTCCACTGAAGAAAGTACTGAGCAGCAAGTGACAAGTTTTAGGACATACGACATCATGGAAGTTTGGTGTTGGTTGCTCGATGTGAGTGGAGAAGGTGAGGGTGTCATCCAAGTGAATCCCTAGGTATCTAAATGTGTCAACCTGATACAGTGTTTCTCCTTTGTGGCTAAGTATCTTTGGGAGGCCCCTCTTACCTTTCTCTGGGATGTGGTAAAGAGTATGCACTTGGTCTTCTTATAATTGAGCAGCAGTTTATTACTAGAAAACAAAGATTCCAGCACTTGGAAGTTATCTTGTAGTTGAGAATTGATGCTTGTCACCTCTTTGCCTGGGACGCAGATGACAGCATCATCCGCATAAAGCACATTGTGTGCAGAGCAGGCAGAGGGTAGGGTGTTTATGAATAGGCTGAAGAGGAGATGGCCTAGGATAGACCCTTGGTGGACTCCTAGTTTAACCTCCCAGGGCTCAGAGGTAGCACTGCCAATTCTAACACATTATATCCTATGAGACAGGTAGCTGTTGAACCAGGCAACAGTGTCAGAGAAGGACCTGTGGAGAGGTGATGTTGCTTAAGTAGCTGGTGATTGACCGTATCAAATGCCTCAATGAGATCTATGAAGATAGACCCCACTGCCATCCCTTTATCCAGGGCACTATAGAGCTGGGTGGTGTATTCAATAAGGGCAGTGAGTGTGGAGTGGTTTTGCCAGAAGCCATGTTGTTGCTTGCAGAGCAGATTATACTTTTCAAGGTACTTAGTAAGTTGATCGGTGACAACCCTTTCAAGGACTTTGGAAAGGGAGGGTAGTATGAAGATGGGCTGAAAGTTGGCCAGGTTGGTTCTGTCTCCAGATTTGAAAACAGGTGTGATGAGTGCTGCCTTCCACCAGTCAGGGAAGACTCCTGATCTAAGGGAGGCATTGAAGACCTTAGTGACCGGAGCCATGAGTTCATTTAAAGTAAGGGCAACCCACTTCATGTCTATCTGGTCACTTCCCATCCTGGTCTTACTGAGGACATGTTTGATATATTTGATAGACTCTGATTTAGACAACAGTCTGAAATAGAATGGTGGTGGGTCATTAGGGGGCGAGGAGGCAGAGCTCCAGTTGGGGGGCTGACAGTGTGGCATATGTTTGAGATAGTCATGAGGCAGTACATTGTTCAGGTCCATGAAGTCAGCATTGAATGTGTTTACAATATCCTCAGGATCTTGCAGAGTACCAGAGGTGGTTTCAATGAGATCCAGGGGTGCTCTTGGGGCTCTTCCCGTGAGGGTACTGAGTCCCAGAACTTCCTTCCGTGGTCCCAGGTCATTGTAGTATGCAGCTTTGGCAAGTCTGATGAACTTTGTGCAGGTATTCCTGGCTGTCTTGTAGGCTAGGATGTCAGCCTGCTTACCTGTTGCTTTGGTCCTATGCCACAGGTTTTCTCTGAGGCTCATGCACTCAATTAGAGAGCCTGATAGCCAAGGATTAGTGGTTCCTCTGACTTGCTAGGTTTTGTACAGGGTGAAGATGTTGCAGGCTTTTGTGAAGACACTAATGAAGTAGTCTAGGGCTTGGTTTCTGTGGTTGGCACTGTCCAGTGGGGACCAGTCCACCTCCTGTAGGTAATGTCTGAAGGCTTCCAGTTGTTCAGCTCTCATGGATCTGTTTCTAGAGGTCTTAGGATTGCACTTGGTGAACTTGTTTGTCCAAGTGAAAAGTACTGGGGAATGGTCACTGAGGGGGTTGGGTAGGACTGTTACCTCAGGGATGTGTTCTGGGCAGGAGGATAGCAGCCAGTTGATTAGGGAGCAGGTGCCTGTTCGATAGTTTTGCCTAGTGGCTTGCGTATCCAGTTGGGTTAGGTAGAGGCCTGCTATTTGGTCTCTTCTAGCTGTAGCAGCTTCCTGGGATTGTCAGTTAATGTTAAAATCCCTGATGATGACTTGTTCCCAGTTTGTTTTATGTTGCTCAAGATTACTAATGAACTGTTGAAAGCCAGTGGGGACCAAACCTGGGGGTAGGTAAACAGTGGTGAGCACTAGTGCTTTGTCCTGCTGATCTATGGTGCATTTTAATGTTAGGACTTGTGTCTCCTCAGTGCGAAAACTACAGGGCAGTATTTGCCCTTTCATGTCACTCCTAAGGTAAACTAGGCTGCCACTTCCCCTTTTGGTTGTTCAGTCCTGTTGGAACATGTTGTAGCCATCCAGGGTGATGGAGTCATTGGAACCCTCTGGGGACAGCCATGTTTCTGTTAGTGAGATTACATCTGGTTTGATAAGAGCCATCCAAGCCTGGAATTGTGGTAGCTTTGGGAGGAGGCTATCTATGTTCAGTGAGACAATTTTAAAATGTCCGTGGCTCGAGGTGTGGTCGGGCCAGGGTTAGGTTGGACATTCCCTGATAGTAGGAGCATTAGCAATATGAGCTTTCTTAGGTAGTAAGACCAGGCCACCTTGGTAGAGCTGCTGATCTTGCATTCATCACCTTTTCTGGTGAAGGGGGTACTGACAAGTAGCCGACCAATCAGCAAGTCAGCTACTGGTATTTTGTGAGGTGGCACAGGTTTGTGGTGTTGGGGGGGAAGCTTTAGTGTAGCGGGTATTTAGGAGTCCAGGGATGGTCCCCCAGCATAATGTGGTAAGGGCAGGGTGGTGCCAGTGAGGGTAGGTGATTCTAATAAAAGCAGCGGAGTCCCAGTCTTTATATTTACCATGGAGCCGAGGGACAAAGCTAGCAGTAGCACAAGCTTAGGAAGAGCTAGCAGGGCTGAAATGTCATTTCATACCAGAAGTGCGAAAACATGCCTCATCCAGGATTTAAAAAATGACATATGTCACGTTTATGAGGTGATGTGGAAAAATGGCTATATTGAAAGTTTGGAGTCAAAATATTGAAAATCAGTGAAGTTATGAGTGAATATTGAAATACTGTGGTGTTCTTTTATTCTGGGCATTTTACCATATTTATACAGCAAATGTGCAGTATATCCTTCTTATTATCCCACCTCATCAACCCAGTAGGTGAAAATGTTCAAATTCCCACTGAAACATCATTCCACGTGACAGGTGTGAAAACACAGTTTGGCCAGGATTTGAAAAATGATAGCTGTCATGTTCATGAGGTGTTGTGAAAAATGGCTATATTGAAAATTTGGGGTTTAAAATATTTTAAATTACCAAAGTCATGCATGAGCATATTTTGACCCCTAATTTTCAACATAGCCTTCTTACAAATCCACCTCATGAACAAGGGTATTGAAAATTTTCAGATCCAGACTGAAAGGTGATTTTGCCAAGTGACCACAATATTGCCTTTCAGACCTGATATGCATAATTCTAGCACCATTTGTCATGAGGTGGGGTCTCAAAAAAGTCATGTTTGGAGTCAAAATATGCAAAAAGGACAAAACTGTGCATCAAAGATAAAAACACCATTGAAATACATTGACCCACACTTACCTTAGTTTCTCATATAGCAGTTGCCGGTTCCAACAGCAAGACGCGTCTTCGATCAAACAGTAGATCTTCACCGTGGGTCATGTTCAGGTGAATGAGGGTGCATGGGGGGTGGGGTGGTGGGTGGTGGATGGGAAGTCAGGGTAGGGGGTCAGATCAACAAGGGACCATTTTCTTTTTTGCAGTGAAAAAAACAATTAAAGATAGTTTTCTTCTTTACAGGGGACATGACATGGACATTACAGCACTGGGAACTGGTCATGCCAGTATCAGGCTACTGTTTGGCAGCACTGGGGTGGGCACCTTAGTGCTGCTACTTACAATATGGGAATGGGGGCAGATGACCTGTATGGGAGGTGGGGTTAAGACAAGCAGTACAGGGTTGGGTACCCCAGTCCACTTAAAATGTAATTTTATCATACACTGGGAAGAGGGGTCGGCAACCTGGCGGTAAGGAGGGGAGAAAGAAGTGGTACGGGAGGTGTGCATCCCAGTTTGCTTAATAAATATCTTAATTAGTTAGCTAGATTAGATAGATAGATAGATAGACAGACAGACAGACAACTAAATAGAGAGAGAGACAGAAACAGGGAGAGCAGGGAATTGGCAGATCAGTGCTGTGACTGTAGCCCACAGCATGACTTCCAGCTGTGGCTGCAGAGCTCAAGAATGTCCTGCTGTTCTCATACAGAGAATGCCGGTAAATGGCTCCTCTCACTAAGCTGGGCACCCTGGATTTTGGAGTGCCCAGAAAACGTATTTCTGGCATTTAAAAAAAAAGAAAATAAACAGCAGCATCTAGTTAAATGGGTCCCATTTAGCTAGATCCATATTTTTTGTTTGTTTGTTTAAAAAAATAGATAATTTGTATGTATTTTCAATGTTTGTACATTTAAAAAGGAAAAACATGTTGGCCAACATGTTTAGTATTTTTTTCAGTACAAGAGGTAAATTATGGTTAACTCAAAAATCGTTATAACTCTAAAACCGTATAATATTTTTTCACCAAACCTTCGAAAGGCACACCCTTGGCACAGGCCCCTTCAAATCTAAAATTTCCATGACAAAATTCTCCACCATCTGTGTTGCACAAGAGAGCAAAATATATGCAATGTTAAGTATAGTTTTTTTTTTTTGTTTGTTTGTTTTTTTTTGGGGGGACTCCATATCTCAAAAACTACAAAATCTTGTTATGAAACTTGTCACACCCTGAGACTGGGACAGCCTGACCATGCATACCAAATTTTGTGCTATTTTGTTAAATGATGCCAAAGTTAATAAGGTGCAAAAAATGGGATTTAACATTGAACAGCCTAACTATACAGGTGCTGCTGTGCTCCTATAATATTATAGGGGCACAGTAGCACTCCAATAGTTAGGGTAGAGTAGCCTGTTTAATGTTAAGCGCCATAACTTTGCACATTAATATATTTGGTTCCCTTTGACAAAATGAGCTGGAATTTTGTATGTGTTGTCTAGGAGGCAAGGTTTTGATGTGTGGAAATTTTTGTGATGACAGCTTGTGTGGTTTCTGAGATCTGCATGTGTCATGGTTTGTAAAAATCTAACTTTTTTCTGATACTTACCATATTTTTTTTTTCTCCCCTACAGCCTACATGAAATAGAATTTTTCCTCCAAACCTGCAGGGGACATGTGTTATGTCCCAAGGTAGTGCCTTTGACAGGTCTGGTGAAAAAAAATATTAAAAGGTTCCTGAGTTATAATGCTTTAAAATGTGTTGTTTTCTGACCTGCATGATGCATAGTAGGGTTTTTCAGATAACGTTCTGCAGCAAAAGTAAAAATTTAATGCCTCAAATGCTCGCTTTTGGTTTTGTGCCACTTGACTGGCAGGGCACCAAACATTTTTGTGTCATGCCAGCTGCTATCTTGTTGATTTTTTCCACAACCTTACAAATGTTGTAACACAACTAACACACCAAAATCTGGCCAATGGAAAGTCATGTACACAAATGGCTGCAGTCTGAGAAACAAGATCCCAGACCTGCAGGCAACAATGACAGAGGATAAACTGGATATAGTAGCCATTAGCGAGACATGGTTCACCAGTAACCACACTTGGGAGACTTCAGTACCCGGCTATGTACTGGGCTATGTACTGTTCAGAAGAGATTGAGGTACAAAAAGGGGGTGTGGAGTGGCACTTTATGTCAATGAAAATATCAAAGCTACAGAAATTTAGAGTACACATAAGGAGCCAGAAGAACTGTGGGTCACCCTGGAAACAGGAAATGGGACAGCCATTTGAACTGGGGTTGTCTACAGGCCTCTAGACCAGGGGGAGGACATAGACATATTACTGTCAAAAGATATACAAAACATGACAGCTAAAGGGGAGGTTCTGATGATGGGAGACTTCAACATGCCAGATACAGATTGATCAATGCCAGCCGGAACATCTGCCAGAACTAGACACACAGTGGATTCCCTGCAGGGGGAGGGCCTCAAACAACTGGTACAACAACCCACAAGAGACAGGGCTATCTTAGATCTAGTACTGACTAACAGGGAAAGGATCACAGATCTCCAGGTAGATGGTCACCTGGGTGCCAATGACCATTAGATGGTATGGTTCAATTTGGCCACTAGAACTAAATCATCCCATTCCAAGGCAAAAATATGGGACTTCAGAGTAGCTGACTTTGATAAGATAGCCAACAGAGTTAAGCTAGCCCTGGCAAGAAGAAATACAGGTGAGGGGGTACAGGTAAAGTGGGCAAGCATTAAGAATGCAATACTTGAAGCAACATTCCATTGTGTTACAGAGAAAAGCAAGAGCAAAAGAAGGAGGAAACCACTTTGGTTCTCAAAAACAGTAGCATAAAAGGTCAGAGCCAAAAGACTGGCCTCCAGGAAATATAAGGGAATGCAGCAGGATGAAAATAGAAAGGCATACCAAACTTCCTTAAGGGAAGCAGGAAAGGCAGTAAGGCAGGCAAAGGCCCAAACCAAGGAAATACTAGCATAAACAGTAAAAGGAGGGGACAAGACTTTCTATAGATACATTAGTGAAAGGAGAAAGTCCAGAGGGGGTATTGCTAAAATCAAAGGTGATAAGGGGGAGTGTGTGGAGGAGGACCAACAAAAAGCATCTATCCTAAATAGATACTTCTGCTCAGTGTTTACTGAGGAGAAGGTAGGGCAGGGCCCACAGCTCAGCACCATGGACACAGGGGGGAGGAAGGTGTGCACTAGTCCCTTCACAAAAGAAAGGGTCCTATAAGAGCTTGCTAAGCTCAGGGTGGACAAGGCAATGGGACCTGATGGCATACATTCCACGGTACTAAAGGAGCTAAGGGTGGAACTAACAGAGTCATTAGCAGAACTCTTTAGTGAGTCTCTGAGCACATGAGAGGTTCCGGAAAACTGGAGAAGGGCTCATGTGATCTTGCTCCACAAGAGTGGTAGCAGGGAGGAGGCAGGGAACTACACATTAGATTCAATGCAAAGAAGTGCAAGGTAATGCACCAGGGAAACAAAAACCCTGGAGAAGAGTATACAATGTGGGGGGGAGGAGATACTAACAACAACAAAAATGGAAAGGGACCGGGGGGGTAATTATATCAGATGACCTAAAGGTGGGCAAGCAATGTGAGAAGGCAGTAAGGAGGGCTGGGGGGATACTGGGATGCATAGGGAGAGGCACCAACAGTAGAAAACAGGAAGTTGTTATTCCTCTGTACAGACAGTTGGTGAGACCCCATCTGGAGTACTGTGTGTAGTTCTGGAGACCCCATATCCACAAAGAAATAGACAGAGTGGAGGCTGTCCAGAGAAGACTGCAACCAAAATGGTGGAGGGTCTGCACCAGAAGACATACGAAAAGAGACTAAAGGAGCTGTATACCCTCGAGGAAAGGAGGGAGAGGGGGGACATGATACAAACTTTCAAGTATCTCAAGGGAATCACAAAGTCCAAGAGAGTAGCATCTTTCAGAAAAAGAGAGGCACAATCTGAAGATAGAGGGGGGATGGCTCAGAGGTAATGCGAGGAAGTATTTTTTCATGGAGAGGGTTGTGGATGCATGGAACAGCCTTCCTGAAGAGGTCATGGAGTCAAGAACAGTGGGGGAATTCAAGAATGCATGGGGCAGACATAAGGCAATTCTAGTAGGAGGGGCAGCTTATCCATCAGGTAGGGAAATGGGCAGACTAGGTGGGCCAAGCGGTCCTTATTTGCCA
The DNA here is from genome assembly GCA_016271365.2 of Neoceratodus forsteri. NCBI lineage: Eukaryota > Metazoa > Chordata > Ceratodontiformes > Ceratodontidae > Neoceratodus > Neoceratodus forsteri. The sequence goes on from CM028130.1 coordinate 1,239,023,903, forward strand.
TCAAATTCTATGTTTCTATGTTTCTATGTTAGTCCAGTCAGTCTTACCTCAGTAGTGGGCAAGATTATGAAGGTAGTCCTTAAGGAAAGGATAGTGCAACACCTGGAATCCATAGGAGCACAGGATCCAAGACAGCATGGGTTTACAATAGGAAGGTCCTATCAAACTAATGTCATAGATTTCTTTGACTGGGTAACCAGAGCAGTGGACCAAGGGGGTGCAGTTGATGTCGCCTACCTTGACTTCAGCAAAGTTTCGATACTGTTCCACGTAGAAGATTGATTAATAAGCTGGGTAGGTTCGGGTGGGTCAGAGGTTGGTCAATTGGGTGGCAAACTGATTGGCTGGCAGAAAACAGAGAGTGGTGGTAAACTGTATACAGTCAGAAGAGATGCAAGTCACAAGTGGGGTACCTCAGGGATCAGTACTGGGCCAGTCCTCTTCAATATCTTCCTCAGTAACATTGCAGATGGACTGAAGGGTAAGGTTTGTCTGTTTGAAGATGACACCAAGATCTGAAACAGAGTAAATGATCCAGATGGGATGGGGAGAACGAGAAGAGATCTGGATAAACTGGCAAAATGGTCGGAAGAGTGGCAACTGGGGTTTAATGCAAAGAAGTGCAAGATCATGCACATAGGGAAGAGAAACCCTGAAACCACCTATAGGTTGGGAGGGGGGTTGCTGGCAATCACAAGGGAAGAAAGAGACTTGGCATCATCATCACAGAGGACCTGAAATCATCCAATCAGACCACTAAAGCAGTAGGTAAGGCTAGAGAGATGTTGGGGTGTATTAGTAGGGGTATCGCAAGTCATAAGAGGGAGGTAATAATCCATCTTTACAAGACACTGGTTAGGCCCCATCTGAAGTACTGCATGCAGTACTGGAGGCTGCACCTGCACAAGGACATTAATAAAATGGAGGTAGTCCAGAGAAGGGCAACCAAAATGGTGTGGGGACTGCATCAGAAGACATATGAGGACAGAGTAACGGAGCTCAATATGTACACCCTAGGGCAAAGGAGGGAGAGAGGTGATATGATCAAAACATTCGAACATCTTAAGGGTATTAACAAAGTGAAAGAGTCTAACATGTTTCGATATAAGAAAAATAGCAGGACAAGAGGACACAGCATGAGATTAGAGGGAGGCAGATTAAGAGGTAATGTGAGGAAGTTATTTTTCACAGAAAGAGTGGTGGATGCATGGAATGGCCTACCTCAGGAAGTGGTGGATATGAGTACAGTGCAGGGCTTCAAACAGGCATGGGATAGGCATAAGGGAGCAGTACAGATGAGTATGAATAGAAAGGCCATTGACAGAGTAAAGGCTTATGGCATATTCATAAGGCAGAAAAAATGGGCAGACTGGATGGGCCTTGTGGTCCTTATCTGCCATCAGCTTCTATGTTTCAATGTTTCTATGCAAACAAATGCTATGGTTTTTTTAAAAACAAGCATCAGAACCTTGCTAAACAGAACCCGTTAAGCTAGATTCTCATGTTTTTCTTTTTACATGTTGCACAGAGACACCTTTTCTGGACATCCAAGATCATGAGTGTAATAAAATCTTTTTTTCAAAACATTCTGTCCCTAACTGCTGTGTTTTTTACTGCCAGTCTTTAATCAGCAGAATTTAAATGCTAATGTTAGAAGATCCAGTCTCAGTCCATATTTGGGCTGAGTCTTAATTGACTGGAACAGCTTGAGCACCTGAATATTTTTACTTTTTTTCTGTTTGTTTCAATTTATTGATGCCAGAGAAACCTAGTACAGATTGGGAGAGATATAGCAGAAATAAATTCCTGAATGAAACTTATACCTACTTACTGAATGTACTGTAGGTAAAATCTGAAAGTCTTTATTTTAATTTCATAAAGTTAGATCCAGAACTCCTTGCTACTTATTTTTGGTAGCAAACTCCTGCCAGTGCAGTCCATCTGTGGTCCTCACAATAACTGAAGCAGCACAAGGAAGACACCAGGGCAACATTTTGCCACTGGAAACAGAGATTTAAAACTCACTTGACGTCCCGAACTGCATGGCTGCCTAGTGCATTTTAAACCTCTGTTGACATTGACAAAATCTTTTATTTGAATAAAGATAAGTAATATGGAGGGATGTTTAAACACATAGAAATGAAAAAATATTTTTCATGTTTCTTTATAGACATCCTTATAAATGTGAAGCTAGTGACTGGGATTAGACCTTAAAAGTCAGTGAGAGGTTAACAAGACCACAACAGTATCTTTTTACTATTATATAGATGTCAGAGGTTTTAAATAAAAAATCATTCTCTCTGCCATGTGGGGTACCACAGGGTTCCGTGCGACCTTCCAACTTTGATCCACACCTTTGTGACCTCACACCTGGACTACTGTAACTCCCTTTACCTAGGGCTTCTGGGGTTGATATCCGCTGCTTGCATTCGGTGCAGAATGCTGCAGCCAGGTTGTTGTCTGGATTATCTCAATCAGTCATATCACACCTGTGCTGTGCGAACTGCACTGGCTGCCAGGTCAGTGGCGGACCACCTTCAAGGTCGGCTTACTGACCAATAAAGCCCTACGTGGAGAGGGACAAGCTACCTGCAAGATCTCCTGCACCCTTACTGCCCCCTCCAACTGCTCCACTCGGCCGATGAGGGATTGCTGGAGATTCCTAGGGTACGGTTAAAAACTTCTGGATTGAGGGCATTTTCATTTGCAGCCCCAACTCTGTGGAATTCTCTGCCTTGTCAGATACGAGAGTGCCTGACAGTGGAGAGGTTTAAAACTGCTTTAAAAACCTATCTACAGTATTTGGGTTCGCCTTTGGAGATATTCCTTAATCTATGTTGGATTACTGTAGCTGTGTTTTGCACATATTGATAGATATTCGATTTTAGATTTTTATTGTGTTAATTGTATTTTATGGAGCGTACACCATTTTGATACTTTGTGAATAGCGCTTGATAAATAAAGGTATTATTATTAAATCATTATTGGATATTCATTATTCAAATTTTGTTTGCAGAACATATGAAACATTAAAATGCTGTCAGTGAGAAGTTGACAAGAATGAAAGGAAAGGTAAGTAAGTAAAACAAATGGAGTCTGAATTTACTGAAGAAGGACAGGAACATGGAGGAAGGGTATTGTTTTAAGCAATGTACAAAGATACTGGGACATAAAGTTGTGTTATGAATTAAAAGTATAATACAGAATTTATAAGAATGGGATTAAGGGCAGGGGTTTTAGCTTCTCAGACATTCATTAACTGCAGTGTCACATAATTTTTTGTATTGATATGGTGGTAATGCCATGGAAATATGGAAATTGTGTATGAGTATGCCAAGGGGGATGGGGATCTTTACTGTGGATTTGGTGTTATGAAACTAGTATTAATATTTTGATTATAAGACTATTTTTTTTGTTATATCTTACACAGTATCAGCACAGATGGGTCTGATAAAGTGGCGCCACCACAAACTGTTGTCCAAAACAATGTGGATTTACAATAAATTAATTTTTGTGGTGAGGTAATACGATGGATATGCTGACAATTTGGCCACTGCTGTCCTATAAATTAAAGTGCAGGGACCTCCACAGCTACATACTTATATGCACCTACAGATGGATGGGACCACAGGGCCCAGAGGGCCCTGCGCTTCCACAGGCAAATAAGATACGATTATACTACTTCAAAAAGTAAGGAAATAAATTGCAAAAAAACTTTGTTAATGCTCAAGTTAGAGTTAAAACCACAGAAGTAGGGAAATGTGGCATTAGGGTTTCCAACCCTAACACCCGACCCCACCCTGCACACACCAACAGGTGTCGGGTGTGTGCCTTGGGGTCATCAACCCAGTGCTCACCCCATTCTCCTATATTGTACCCATCTCAGCTTATTTACTTATGGAATGGGTGAGTGCTAGGCCGACAACTCCAGGCACACCCCAACACCTGTTGTGTGTGCAGGGTGGTGGGTGTTAGGTTGGAAACCCAATGTCACATTTTCTACTTTGTGGCATTGCAATTGATGTTATATATATGTGTGTGTACCCCCAGTTCAGGGACTTACTTTGCTGCCTCCTCCAGCTCCAGCTGCACTCCCCGAGTCACATCAGCACTGTAAGAATGAAGACTGGAAGGGCCAGCAATGGTATAGCCAGGAGTCCTTGTGGGATTTAAATGAGGGGTTTCATCTCAAGGATGTCGCAGCCATTGCTGCACCTCCCCTCTGTCCTCAGGCCCCTCCAGTGCTCCCTGGGGAAGAGGTAGGGGTAGAAAAGGGAAAGCAGCCATTTAGGTGGTTCCCCATACCCAGGAGACCCAGCAGGGCTTAGGACTGTAACAAAGGAGTGCAGTACCAAGTAGTGCTGTCCACGTATGTGCAAACATGCACAATGGAGCTGGAGCTCCAATATCAGTAACGGGCCCATGTGCCAACATAAGTGAAGACTCCTGGCTCCAAGGAAGGCAGCAAAGCCAGCAGCAAAGTAAAATAGCACCACTGGGTAGTCTGCAAGGTACTTCTTAGCTCCAAAACAATCAGCAGAGATGAGAAGGGACAATAAGAAGTGCACATGTGCACAATAGTAAGAGAGTGGCAAAGATAGCTGCTTCCCAAAACAAAGCACCCGACAGTCAAACGGGCTGTGTACCAAGCAAAACAAACCATTTCCTGGTCCCAAAACAGAAAGCAGGGCCAGAACATGCATAAAACAACTTGGGGGCCTTTAAATGAAGCTGCAGGAAGCTGCTGAAATTGGGACTTGAATGTAAACAAAAATGGCGATCCCTATGGATAACCAGCACTGCAGAGCACTGTGGGAAGGGAGTGGAAGGTCTGATCCATTGAACTCGAGACAGAGACAGTTTGCCTGGCCAGTCAGCCGTAAAGTTTCAGCCTGCATAAAAGGGACTGTTTTCAAAAGTTCATGACTGTTCAGTCAGACTTTTGAGAGAGAGAGACTGTGTGTCAAGGTGTGTGCCAGTTTGCACTGCAGGCCTAGCAGACTAGAAGTATTGGGATCCCAAAATGAAGTGCTTGTGAGAAGAAAAGAAGTTTTCAGCAATACCACAGTTTAAAAGGCAAGTTGGAGCTTTGGTTTTCTTGACCTACACCAGACTTTTTCCCTCTGGAGGATCAGCTCCCATAATGCTTCCAGTCCAAGAAGGTGGCTGCCTTTATCCAGGTCCTGAGCCTCTGAGAGACAAACAGAGAGAGAAGTGAAGTGGAAACAAGCCACCAGCAAGCCTGGGGAGGCTAGCATCCCTGCTGGGAGCACCGCACCCACTATACCTGTTTTAGCCTGCTATACCAGAGGTATCATTTGAGGCATCAAAACCATGAGTAAAACCCAGGGTTTGACCCTACAATTGTGGAAAAGAGTTGTATGCCAGGAGTTGAAGGAGAAGTGTTGGGCAGGACTGTGCCAGTTTGAGAAACCCAGGCAGAAGACCTGTTGAAGCCAGCCAGCCACCAAATCCCGGTGGATTACAAAGAGGTGCCCCTTTCCAACTTGGTTAAAAAACAGTTTAAAGTTTGTTTGCAACAGTTGTGTTTTCGAAAGTATTTTCCCTGCAACAGCTTCAAGCATGCCACTAAGCTCACCCTGCTAGCAGCTGGAGAGTCCCCAATATGGTATCCACTGCAAATATTGAGAAATCTCTCACTCATGACATTTTGAGGGAATTAAGATGGGTGCACCTGCACTGAGGTTTCAGAACTGCTGGAGGATGAGCAGAGTTTGTGGGAAAAGCATTGCACTGTTTCTTGCTTAAATTATTTGCTTGTACTGCATTTGAGAACAGAGATGCTGCTGCCCCATTGCTTCCAGTTTACCCTTGCTGCCCCTTGTTCTTTCCATACCCTTTCTTTCAAAATAAAAATAAATTATTCATTTGAAAGAACTGGAAGGGGACAGGATCAGTTGTGTTCCAGGACAGTAGCTGCTGCTTGTTGTTTTCACAGGGTTCTTGTGGATTTTACTTGGTAGAAGGTTAGTTCTTTTCTTTCTTACTTCTAAGGGGCTAGCAGGGTATTGTTTTGGGGGCTGCTGGAAGTTTTAAAACTGGTTAGGTGGCTGTAAGTGGGCTCATTTTGTGGATGTTTCACTGTGTAACAGGCTGCGCTGGTGGAGGCCTATTTCTTCTGATTTAAAACCTATTTGGTGGGATTTGCTTGGGTCTGGTTCTTTGGCTGCTGGGCTTGGAAAGGAGACACAGGGCTGATATACACTCTCTCTCAAGTCAGGTGTCTGCCCAAGACCTGCCCTCCCTCCCCAAAATTCTGCTAATTTATAGGGGAACACCTGCCCTGCAATTGGAGGAAAAGGCTGCAGGTGCAGCTCATGTAGTTCTAGCACTGGGGGTTGGAATTAAAGGCTGGGAGAGAGGAGCTTAGGGAGTTATTCATTTCCCTTATAAGTTTACTGTGTTGTACTGCACCTAGTAACAGGGTTACTGGTGTACAGTGGGACTGTCTCTAAGATTAGTGGGTGACCTGATTAGGCAGTAGGGTGTATCTTGGACTAGGGAGAACACCTGTGGCTCACCCAAGGAAACCTATTTGGAAGGGATGGAACCACACGTCATTAGGCCGGCATCTTTGGGAGGGTGGTGGGGTGCACAGGGTTTGGAGCAGCCATGATACTGGACTGGGCTTGAAGTTGGTGGTTGCCCAGTGTGCTACCAGCTGGCACAGCTTAGGAGGAGGTTGGGGATTAGGAGACAGCTGGGGGAAGGGGCGGTATGGTTGGGGAAGGGGCTGGGATCTCTCACGGGTTGCACCAAGCACTGGGGTGGGGGCATAGGAGAAGGAGTGCAGGAGAATACTAGGGTCACATAGGACCTGGTGGAGGGGGTCCAAAAGGACACTACCAAGGAAGCAGGCAGGTAACTAGGGACCCTCACAAAGGAGGGACGGAGGGACAACATTCTCAGGAAGTAGGCAGATGGCCAGGGCTGGACAGAAGGAAGCAAGGCGGGAGGTGGATCAGACCTTACACTCAGTAACTGCTTCAAATCTCTTCTTCTTCGAGGATGAGGGGTGATGTAGCCATGACAGGGGTGGTTAGAGACGGAAAGGGAGTGGGGGGCAGGAGGCAGGGGCCAGATAGCAGGAAGAACGGGGGGGGCCCTGGAATGCAGGAAAATGAGGTGAGCAGTGAATCAGAGCAGGAGGGGCAGGGGGAAGAGGGAGGAAAGCACAAGGAGAAGGACCAGTTGGGAGGAAAAGTAAAGGAGACGGACCAGAAGTACAAGGAGGATTCAGTAAAGGGAGCTGAGGGTTTAGGCCAGGGGAGCACGATGAGCAAGGAGGAACTAAATGGAGACAGGAAGGAAGGGAAGACGAGCCAGGCTAGTTTAGCAGATGGGGGAGAAGGACCAGTGGCAAGCAGTGAGGGGGGAATTAGCAAGGTACAGAAGGATACTCAGGAGGAGGAGAGGCATAGGATTGAGGGGGGGGTGGCCATGGTAAATAAGGAGGGGTGGCATGTGGCACCCAGATAAGGGAGGAACAAGGAGCCAGCTGGGTGGAGGGCCGTAGAAAGGATGAGGGACATGGAAGGGGAAATGGAGGAAAGGAGCCGGTCAGAGTGCTCCTGTTGGGGGATTCTATGATCAGGGTATCAAATGGGATAGGGAGGGAGAAGCCTGGCCAGTTAGAACAAGATGCTTCTCTGGACTAACGGTACAGGGCCAAGCACGAGGTATATCAGCTGGCAAAGGATTGTGGGGTTCCCCAGACATACTGGGTCCACCTGGGTACAAATGACATTGAGGGAAATAGCGAGACTAGAGATACAGGCAAGATTCAGGAGCTTGCCAGGGTCTGTCATGCCATAGGATGCACAGTTTCCTTCTCAGAAATCCTGCCGGTGCCAGGGCTAGTAGGGAACACAAAAGGAAGATTAAGGAGATAAACCAGTGGCTCAGGGAGTGGTGTGAGGCTAGAGGGTATGGGTTGATGGGGGATTGGGGGGAGACCTGGGAGGATAAGGAGCTGTATGCTAGAGATAGACTCCATCTCAATTTGAAGGGGAGGGAAATCCTTAAGATGAAAATAGAGGGGTTCATTGGTGAAAAGTGGGGTTTAAACTTGTGAAGGGGGGAGGGATGGGAGAAAAGGCTGTCAAGAGGGTGCAGATAAAAGAGCGACTCTGTCTCCACCCCCCTGGGGAGCTGGAGTGTAACCCCTAGATGGCGCTATCCCAGGGGCTACTACCCCTGCCTGATTTGCCACTAACAGGTTGAGGGGCCTGGATCCAATGGCGGGTGCCTCCACCCAGAGGTCAGGGTTTGCAATAGTTAAACTAACTTGGTCACAGCCCTCTGGGACACTGCAACCCCCCTTTCTTCCCACTAGTGGCCCACACAATATATCAGAATTACCTCACAGTATACACTTACCCCAGGTCTGGTTCCGCACTGGGACCTCCTGTGAAATGAGATACAGTGCAACAATCACAGTACAGTACTTAACATAGACAAATACTTCAGGCAGTATAACTTTGCTGAAACAAGCAGCTCTGATTTATTTAGGGGATATAACAAGGACAGGGAAAAATCAGGTTAATTAGCTTATCACTCTAATAATTACCTATGGCTCTGTGCACAGGCCTATCCCTATCAGTTACTGTCCCTGGGTACCCAAGCCCTAGTGGCTAGTCCAAACCGTGGTAGCTGGTAGGGGCCTTTCACACAGAGAAAGGAGAATTAAACATTCAGCAGTACAGTAATTCCATTTGGATTTAATGTTGGCAATTCAACAGGAGCGACCCTGAATTAGTACTCACGACCTCCAAATAAGATAGGGTCCTTCAATGTCAGCAGGGCTCACTTGAGGTACACAAACCTCTTCACACATCCATATAAAAGAAACACTATACCAGGCAGGCTGCATCTGTATCCCGATCGCAATTACTGCACAATACCGGGAGAACACACAGCAGATTCAGTTCCTGACAGACCGAAAAGCAATTTTCAGCAATTCCTCCAGTCTTCACAGGGTGAGCCTGGTTTCTACTCTTCAGAGATCCTTTGATTCTTTTCACAGGACGGATTCAGTCCTAACAAGCTGTTACACAAGCTGCAGACCGGAACTCTGGGCCTTACACACGCTTTTTGACTAAACTGCACACTGAAAAGCACAGGGCTCCTTCCTTCTTCACTGCCAAAGCTCAACTGAAACTCCAACCGACAAAACCGGCACTACCTTTGAGTTCCTCCCAGTTCTTGACTGGATTGGCTGTCACTCACAATAGACTGCTGCTGTTGGTCCAAAAAGGCACTGAAGTCTCAAACTACATCTCCAGAGTCACTGCCCTACAATCCTCTTGTGGCTGGCTCAGATTATGAGTCCAAGTTCTGATTCGTCCAAGGCACCATTTTAGAGCTAGCTTACCCACACTGATTGGTCCAGTTCAGCAGTTCAAAACTAGAATGGGGAACTAGCAGACACAGTTCTGACTGCAAAGAAAGCAGGTTAGACTAACTGTAATTTCATTATTACTCTAAATAATTTCTGGCAAACAGTTACATCTTTCAGATAGGTTCCTTTGCACTCCTAGTGACTGCAAAATGAAGTGAATTGGCAGCAGCTCGAGTGGTACTCAGAGAAGCACAGTCCCCCATACAACTAATTATGTCTGCAAGCAGACAGCTCTTAAAGAGACAGTACCAGAGGCTCTAAAAACACTCACTGATAAATGGCTTAAATGCAAAACACCATTCAGGCTTGGAGCATTCAAGCAAGCTCCTGAAGTCTTTTGGGAACCCCCATTTGCAGGGGTTACATGGAGGATGGGAAAAGGCCAACTGGCAAAGTGCAGACCGGGAAAACAGAATCCCCATGGGAACATAAGCAGGGAAATGGAACTATAGGGAAAGGGTGGAAGGTAGTCTGCTAAATGCCAGGAGCTTGGGCAATAAAATGCCTGAGCTCCAGGCGATGCTAACTGAGGAGCAGGATGTGGCAGTGGTCACTGAGACTTGGGCCACTGCAGGACATGACTGGGACCTGAACCTGGAGGGTTACACTATGTTCAGGAAGGACAGGGGAGGAAGGGAGGAGGGTAGCAATGATAGTCAAAAACTGCATTGGCATAGGGGAGTAGAGGGGCGAGGGAACCGTGGAGGCAATTTGGGTCACCTTGATAACAAGGGGGGGCAAGAGAGTAAAAATAGGTGTGGTGTATAGACCCCCTGCCCTGGCTGAGGAGCTGGAGGACAGTCTGGTGGTAGATGTTGGGAGACACTGCAGACTGGGCAGAGGAATGGTGCTGGTGTTGGGGGACTAAAACATGCCAGGAACAGACTGGGAGACTATGACATCCTCTGTGACAAGGGAACAGAGGTTGTTGGATGTCTTTCAAGACTCGTTCCTAACTCAGCAGGTGAGGGAACTGACCAGGGAGGCGCGGGTACTGGATGTGGTCCCAGACAGTGACCAGATTGGGGCCTGGAGGTAAGGAACCCATTGGCGGGGAGTGACCATGCCATGGTCTGGTTCTGCCTGGACCTAGGAGGGGTAGAAGGCTGCACAAAGACGGAAGTAACCGACTTCAGGAGGCGGATTTTAAGGAAATGGGAAGGATCCTTAAGGAGCATTTGGATGGGATTGGGTCAGACATGGACACTGATAGTAGGTGGGAAATCATCAGGAGAGGGTGCAGGATGCTACCAGCACCTGTGCAAAAGTAAGATGAAAATGCGGGAGGGTCCAAAACCTACTGGTGGACCAGGAGGTCCAGGAGGTGGTGAGGGAAAAGAAGGCAGCCTATAAGCAATTCAAGTGCTCAAGGAGTGAAAGGGACTGAGGGAGACGAGCTGATGGTTAGAAGGGCCACTAGGGTGGTGAGGGCGGCTAAGGCAAGGAAGGAGCAGAACCTGGCCAGGGAAATAGGAGAGGGAACAACGGTTCTTTAGATACATTGGGGAAAACGAAGGGTGAAGGGGCAGATTAGCAGGATTAAATCAGGGGAGAGATGGGCACAAGACCCGGGAGGCAGGCTGAGGTACTAAATGAGTACTTACCTCAGTTTTCACCAAGGAAAATGGAGTGCTGCATCATACATGGAGAAGACAGAGATACTGAGGAGGAGGACCCTTACCGATTGGCAGGTGTGGGGAGAGGGGAGTATCACTGGCAGGAGGGGAGGGTTAAGCAGGAAGAAGAGGTAACCGAAGTGGAAATCACAGCAGAAAGAGTGAGGAAGCCCTCAGCTCCCTTAAGATGGAGAAAGCACGGGGCGGATAAATCTACATCCCAGAGTGCTGAAGGAACTGCAGGATGTCCTGGCGAAACCCTGGTGGGCTTTTCACCATCTCTGAGGACAGGGTGGGTGCACCAGGACTGGAAGGTGGACGCATATAGTGCCTATCCACAAGGGGGGATCAAGGGAGGTGGCAGGGAACTACAGGCCTGTCAGCCTGACATTGGTGGTGGGCAAGGTGATGGAGGGCATTGTCAAGGAGAGGCTGGGGAGGACCTGGATAAGTCAGGGTGCCTGAATGATAGACAGCATGGATTCATCCTGGGGAAATCATGTCAGACAAACCTGGTGGAGTTCTATGACTGGGTGATGAGTGCCTTGGACCTGGGTAGACCAGTGGACGTCCTCTTTCTAGACTTCAGCAAGGCATTTGACTCTGTTCCTCACGTGAGCCTGTTGGATAAGCTCGGAGAAATGGGGGTGGGGAACCAGATGATCAGATGGATAGGCAATTGGCTCCAGGACCAGACCCAGAGGGTTGTAGTTGTCGGGATAGTCTCATCCCCAAGGAGGGTCATTAGTGGGGTCCCACAGGGATCAGTCCTTGGGCCCCTTCTGTTCAACGTCGCTCCTGACATAAGGACAGGAATCAGAGTGAGATGAGTCTCTTTATGGATGACTGAAACTGGGGCGGTGGTGGATGGGGAGGAGGAGGGTGGCCCTACAGGGGACTTGGAGGCTCTGGAAAGATGGTCTAGAAAGTGGAAGCTGAGGTTCAATGCAGGGAATGGCACTCCACCAGGGGCCAGAAACCCGGGCCAAGTGTACACCTTGGGGGAATGCTACAAGTCTCGCATGTCTGAGAGGGACCTGGGGTGGTGGTGGATGTCAAGATGAACAACTCTGAGACTTGTAGGAGGGAAGCAGCCAAGGCCAACAGGATGCTGGGATGCATCGCTAGGGGATCACATCCGAAAGGAGGAAGTGATACTCTGTATAACTGCTTGGTGAGGCCGCACTTGAGTACTGCATGCAGTTTTGGAGGCCACACTTAAAGAGGGACATTAATCTCCTGGAGAGGGTCCAGAGGAGGGCAACCAAAATGATTTGGGGCTTGGGGAACAGGACCTATGAGGAGAGGCTCAAGAGCTAAATATGTACACATTGGAAGAGAGAAGGACCGGGGACATGATAGAGGTCTTCAGGTACGTGAAGAGAGTAAATAGGGAGGAACAGTCAGGGTGCTTCAAGGAAGGAGAAGGGGCCACTAGAGGCATGGGTGGAAGCTGGAGGGGAAGATTCAGAGAGAAAGGAGAAGGTGCTACTTCACTGAGAGGGTGGTGGAGCCATGGAATGCGCTGCCTAGGGGCTGGTGGAGGCAGAGACAGTGGAGGGGTTCAAGAGGGGGTGGAACAGGTACAGGGGAAGGGTTCTGGAAGCAAAATCCAATGCAGCAAGAATATCTGGAACTGGGAAGGGAGAAGCCAGAGAAGGCGAGGGGGGCAGCACCCAGGGTGGGGGCTGACCAAATAAGCAGACACGAAAGACCGTTAGGCCTATTCTGCTGGCATTTTAGTATGTTAGTATGAATTGCAATTTATGGCTTGGAGACTTTCATTGTTTGCTGTGCCACTTGCTTTGGGGGAGGGATTGTGTGGTCAGTTTATGCATCGTTTCCTGGGGGGTGATAACCGTGTGTTTCAGCTGCCAGGTACCCCATATCACTACCCCAGGTGAAGGCACTGTGCTACATTATGCCAGTGAAGCACATCCTCAAGGAACCCTGTCCAGCCTCCTCAGGAGGGGTGGCGAGGGGAACCCCGAGGACCCCAGTATGGTAAATAACTTACATTGGAGGCACCACTGCAATTATTGCACCATATGTATGTCCCCCAAACCTATGACTTTGTGAAGAAAAATAATTTAGCCTCCCCCCACAAAGATCTTTAAAAGTTGGCATGAGACTTCAGAAGTTGGAAAATTGGTGCATAGAGGATTGCCTGGACCTGAAAAAGGCAATCCTGGTTACAGGGATCCCCAAATAAACTGAAAGGGCCACTATTTTTGGAGCCATTGGATGCTTTGCAATGTCTGGGTAATTTAAAGGTGTATGGGGTGAAGTACGACCATGCCATTCAAAGTATGATTGCTTTAGTTGAGAGTGATTCAGAAACTGATGTGAGCAAACTGGCAGCCACAATCACACCTGAAATTTCTGGAGGAGTATGGCACCTGTTTGACAAGAGGAGTAGTCTGCTGGCCTTCCCCCTCCCCCACCAGTACAGTTAGTAGATTAGATGTAGAAAGTCAAATTGTTGGCAACTGAGGGAAAGACTGTTCAAGATGTGAAAGCATTCTTCAAGGAAGAAAAGCCAACACAGGCAATACTACCTGGCAGAATCTGATTTGGGAGACCAGACAGGACTCCCAATTTTGTCAATACCTATGAACAGTACAGGAGACTGTATACTTTCTCTGGAGTCATCCCTACTCCTGGGGAGGATGACTATGAAAAATGAATGATCCAGGCCACACAGATGGAGCAAGTGTGAAAGTGTACAGATGTCGAGAAATGCAAAAGATTTGTTGACAGCCTGAGTGGCATGGCATTTGACGTCATTCATTCCTTCCATGCCAGCCAGCTCAACTGCACTGCAAGTGACCACCTTGCCATGTGTAAGAATACATTTAGAGTAGTTGAGTGGAGGAGGACGTAATTTTCCAACTTGGAGCCACCATGCAAACAGAGGGAGGAAAGTAGACTCATTACATGACCAAAGTGGAGTGGAGACAGTGATTCAAAGAACTGCAGAAGCCAGAGGAGTTGCCCCATGCACAGATTGCAAGGATGAGACTTGATCAGATTTTGCGAGGAGCTATATCTTCCCACTGAATGGCGATATCTCATAGGTTGAAAGAATGTAGAGCAGATCCCCCAAACTTCCAATAGCTACTAGATGAGGTAAGGGAAGAAGAAGTGCAAGAAGTCATTGCAAATTCACTGTGAGCAGCCACAGGGAAAGCAATACCTCTGCAGCTGCATGTTGACAGTCGCTGAGAGCAGAGTGACACCCCATACATGGATCCTCAGCTGAAGGAACTTAAAGAGTGTGTGAAGGCTTTACAGATGATGCAGGTACCTCATCCACAGCCAACTCTCTGTCACCTGGTCATGGACATCCACTGAATCCTTCTCCTGCCCTAAGGGTCAGGCTTCAACCCTCCACACTGCCTAGAGAAGGACTGTTCTGTTTTAGCTGTGGAGAAGATGGACATTTCACAGCAAAATGTGGCAGACCTGAGAACCAGCAACTCATAGATCAGAAATGGAGAAGACAGCAACAGCTGCTGGCAAACAGCAGTGGAGCCCAGTAAGAGAGTGTTCTAGTTCTCTGACAGTACAATGCTCCGTGAACAGGTTTGACACTGAAATCCTTCAAAGGGAACAATTTGCCCTCAGGGCTACTGGGCCCCAGAGCACACATTTTTATCCTTATCGAATGACAGCCACAAAAGCATTACAATGCAATTCCTATGCTGCTCCATCAAGGCAGGACTGCCAGGAGGAGGTGCCCCTGATAGTGGCCAGGGAGGATGTGGGGGGTTTCCAGAGCAGAAGCCCCAAGGAGGGAGGAAGAGGACCTAGTGGAGGAGGAAGCAACTTCTGGTGGTGGACTGGATTTTTGTTGTTGTTGTTTTTGTTGACCGGGAAAGGAGGATTACACAGTTCTGCCTATTTTCAGCCTCGTCCTGGGGGGGGGGGGATACAGAAGGATGCCAAGTGTCATTGAATCAGATTAAGCTATTGGTGGTATTTTTAGTGAATGGGAGAAATTTGGCCAGGACACTGGGAAAATTCACCTACTCTTTTCGAGAAGTGCTATGAGATCTTTAACATCCACCTGAACAACCACAGGAATAGGCAGATGGGACCGCAGTTTCTTTCTTTCTTTATTTTATTTTATTTTTAGTCTTTGGGAACCAAGTAAGGCCCACTAGACACAAGTGCCTGGTTTCAGGGGCGACCTGGGAGGTTAAGTGACTTGTTCAGAGTCACGCAGTATGCAAGTGGATGTTCTGGGAATCAAACCCAGGTCTGCTGGCTGTACAGTACCAAAATCATTTGCAGGTTGTTACTCTAACCTCTAGGTTATACAGCCAGCCACTGCCAGCCAGTTTAACATCTCATCCAAAAGACAGCGCCTCAGGAGTTCAGCACCCCCCAGTGCTGCACTACAGTGGGTGGGGGGGTTAAGTGCCTACATGGTGCCATGGTCTGGAGAGATGAGAAGTGGATCCAGATGATCACTAGGGCAGCAGGACAGGAGGCAGAGCTAGATTTCATTGTCCACCTGGGGACTAATGACCTGGCTAGGGACAGGGCTGGAATAGTGCAGGGGGAGTTTTAGGAGCTGGGGAGGGGTCTTAGATAGGTAGTGCACTCAGTGGTTTTCAGTGAGGTGGTGCCTGTCTGTGACAGGAGAAGTAGGGTTATCAGAACCCTTTGAAGTTCTGAGTTCTAGTTCTAGTCTAGAACTTTTGAAAAACTTCTAGGGTTCTAATCTTTTTTAGAACTTCTTAGAACTAGAACTCTATTTTTTTTAATTGTGCTGCCAACAATGAAGATAATATAGAGGATAATGTATGGGCATCAGTGGTTAACCACACTATGTTAGCATCGAATGGTTCCCTTGGCAACTTAGGTAAACCTTGAGAGCGCAGCTCGAGAGGTTTATCACGGTTGCCAAGGGAACCATGAGGCGCTAGCATAGTGTGATTGACCACCGATGCCCATACATTGTCTTTTATAGTGTTTGTGTGTCAGGGTTTACCAAAAGAACTGCACCTTACCTTGAAATGATGCCTCCCATACATGTTAGATCTGAGCAGAAAAAATGTTGCGATGACCAGAGTTACTGATCATGTGTCATGCCACTTCCGTTAGGCTGTGAAATGGTTGGTGAGGTCGTCAGTCAGTTGAATGCAGTGTATCTCAGGGCTCTAATCCGAGGAAATGAGGGGAAAAATGAAAAACCAAAAAAGTCATATTTATGCACAGATAGGCAAGTAGCTGCTACAGAAAAGAAAGTGACAGTTCGTTTTTACCGCAAACTCTTCAGCTGTTTGATGCCTGAATGGAGCCGTGTGGCTTCACAGATCGCTGCATGGCTTCATTCAGTGTTGTCAACCTATCAGTGTGATGTAGCACCAATAGGTTAACAACCTCGCATCAATAGGTTAACATTGGAACGAACGGACGATGGGTTAACAACCTTAGGAAATGATGATTCTACCATACATTATAGTGAAATACATGTCATGAAATTGAGGACAAAAAGAAATAAAATCTATTCAGTATAAGGGGAGAGTGAAATGATCACGTATGACTTTGATATGACTACAGTTAGGTTTACCTATGGTTTCTTCTGTTTGCTAAAGCTAGCAACTTACAGGTGCTCACTGCTAACAGGGCCACCCACCCACCAATACGTTAAAGGTTTTCCTGCTGCAGCTGCATTACAGTTCCTGAGTGGAAAAAAAAAACAACAACAAAACAATGCATGGCACATTTATGTACTCAGTAATATCCTCATCATTATGAAGTAAAAAAACAATTATGACCTGGGGATCGAAAATCTAGGAAGCTGATTGGCCAACAGCTCTTTGAAGCCGTGATGATATCTAGCTACATCATCACAGCTTCAAAAAGCCTCCGGCCACCAGCCTCCTCACTCTCCATGCACTGTTCCTTTCAACTGTGCCCACAACAGAAGGCAGCAGAACGTAAGTTGCTGACAGAAACAACGAGCTAGCAGGTCTTAAAAAAAAAATCCACTCTCTTCATTTCCCCGCCAGCATCCATGTAACCTAACCCAAAATCAGTTAAGATCTAAACAAACTCAGTTAAGATAAGTCCCAACCCATCACGGCTGTCTCGCTCTGCCGCTCATTTTGTTTACACCTCAATTTAGTCCAAACATTTTCCTGTGCTCAACCACTCCTTTTCATCTCTGACAGTGAAATCACTTTTTTACCAGCCATAACCCGAATATAAAAATCAGTTTCTATGTTCACGTTGATGTTGAAAATCTAGTTTATTACTTGAAACAAGGCTTTTTTTTAACCTGGAAACTGCTTTTCAAAAACTAAACCCGCGACTCTGAGCATCTTCATCTGTGGCAGACACTAATGCGCACACTCACAATCATGGCTGTAGTTTTCAAAAGCAGTTTCCAGCTAAAATAAGTATCATTTCACACAATAAACTAGTTTTCCAACATCAACATGAACTTAGAAACTGATTTTTATGCTCGGATAGCAGCCATTAAAAAAGTCATTTCACAGCATGCACGACCGCGCTGGGTTGCCACTGCCACTTCTTACTTGGGGACGCAAAACCTTTTCACTCTCAAAAAAAAAGCAACTACAACTTTACACAAAACAAATGAAAGAAAAAACTCATTCAACTGCCAAAGCATTACGAGGAGGACACCTGCTGCCAACAGCAAAAATTAAATGAACTATATTTTATCAATGTTTCCCTACACATTAGAAGATGTATTACTAAAATAATTTGAAGCATTTTTATTATATTTTATTGACATACATATGGGATCCAGTTCATAACAGCAATGAGTCACTCCAGGGTGTTGTATATCATGGGATATTGTCACTTCTCGGACAGTTGGACGCACTCAGCCTGCGGCCTCGTGCCCGACCACCCAAGGCGTGTCGATATCCCATAGTATACCACACCCTGTCATGCCTTATTGCTTAATTAACAGACATTGGCTAACTTCAGCTATTTGGTATTTCCCACTGTCCTTTTAAATATGTAAATTGAAAGTTGCTATGTTTAAAAGAAACTTTGTATACATCCTCATGATCTACTAAAGAGTACGAGAGAAGAGCTCCAGCTAACAGTTCCCCAATTTTGTGATTAAGATGAAGACTCTTTAGATGATTTTTGGTAAAAGTATTCCTCCTTTCAAATGCCTGAGACAATGTTATCTGCTTACAACATATCACTGCTGATTTATTAGACAGTGCTTCACTGACCAGATGAACGTTGGGGTGGTGGACTTGGACTTATAATTCAGTGCAGTCACTTGATGTGCAACCGGTGCTAATGGTGTTGGTGGTAATGGTGATTCTAGGGCTGGCACTGGTTCTGTCCTCAACAAGTTCAGAAAATTCACTATGTATTTCAGATTCCTGACCCTTCTCATCTGTGGTCTGGGGGCTGGAGGACATGATTTTTGGCTGATCAAGCAATACTGAATGTTTTTTCAGATGGTGTTTAAGAGCTGTAGTGCCAAGATATAACGTAACGTTACCACAGCTTATACTTTGTTTACGTAGGGAACAAATTGCTCTGCATGGATCACTTTTACTGACAGAAAAATAATTACACACTTCAGAATTGACAGACCTTGTTTGAGTACTAGGAAGATGACTAAATACTGTGTTTTTTCACCCATCTGAGTAGAACCTAGGTCATCCTTCATGGTGCTAGAAGAGTGGGAAGGGGCACTTGAGGGTTTTTCATTTTTATCAAGATATGAAGAATCCCCCTCACCAAGATTCACACCCCATCCTCCCGTTCACAAATTTACAAAAATAAAACTTTCCTGGTGTCTGCTGGACACCTCACCCTGTCAGGTAGTGCCCCCACCTCCCCCCCCACAACCCAGACTGGGCCACGGCTGAGCCCTCCCTCACCTCCATGGCTAGCAGCCCTACTGAGCTTTCAATGAATGAGCACGCATTATTCATTGAAAGATCAGTCAGGCTGCTAGCCATGGAGGTGAGTGGAGGGCTGTGCCAGTAGCCCACTCAGGGTTGTGGGTGGTGGGGAGAGGGGTGGGGGACACTACCTGACAGGGTGGGGGGTCAGGATCCACTAGACTCTAGGTAGGCTGATATGTCCCTGGCTTCTCTCTTGTTCTCCTAGGCAGCAAACCTGTGGCTTCATGTTGAATGTCCTCATGTGCATGTAAATCCTCCCTGTATGAGGCCCTCCAGCTAGCAACTCCCACAACCGCACAGTAACCCTACCTTTATACATCACTCAGTTGTTGTACACCAATTGGAACGCACACTTCAAACATCGACCCCACCCCAAAAAAGAAGAAAAAAGGTCAGCCAATCAAAATCCCTTCACGTGGGGTCAACCACTGTATCCAGTCATAAAAATGTTGCCACAACCTGCCAACTAGTCACATTCACCCCATTCAGTCCTACGGAAAATGTAAAAAGTAACTGGAAGCTTTAAATTAGAATGTAAACTACCAGAAACCACAAACTTCAACCTAACTATACAAATATTTACCATAAAAGCCACAAAAAATTGTAAAAGGTTTGGCATTAATGGAATATGCTACCCCTCTACTGAAATTATTGCAGATATTTTTGTTCTCGTGCTGCTTGACACTCGGATGTCATTGCATCAAGCAACACTTGAACAAAAATATCTGCCATATTTCCAGCTGGAGGTAGCATATTCCTTGAATAATACATCACCGCTTGTGGTTTTCTACAATTTCTCCTGGACTGCTTATGTTTCCTGACCTAGACTTCCATTACAGCTAGTGTCAGAGGTATCTTGATTAGTCACATCTGGTGTAATTCGGTGTCAGAAGCCACACCACATCCAGAAGCCTCTCCACAGCCCCAATCCTGTGTTGTCCTGCCGCTGTGGCCTACCATTATTGTCACATGTCCATGTACATCTGTGCCACACAGTCTGGTGTGGGACATGCATGTGATTGTCAATGTGCTGACCCGTGTACCCATTGCAGGCCACATGGCAACACCCACTGGGAACATTGTCCATCCTGTGCATGGGTTACATGTGCTGCACAGTAGTGGCGCTTCCTCAGCCTGGCCAACCACTATGTCAACAGTCATTATGGGGCATGATCCATGGGCCACTGGCTATGTATTGTACATGCTTGGCACACAGTCAGGGGAGCTGAGGTGAGGGTGTCGCATACATTGCATGGTACACCCGCTGACTACATGTACCATTACCTTTTACTGTACTGTATGTGTATTCTGGTGGTACTGGGTGGGGGGTGGGGCAGTGTAGAACTCTATCTTGTGCCTATCCTGAGGTATACTGTATGCCATCCACTGTTGTGGGGGTCATACATTTGCTCATGGGCGTACATTAGAAATCCACACTGTTGCATCATATGTGGGTGTACCGTGAAGGGACATGTGTGGTAATGCATGGCTCTGATTGTGCCTTTGTCATTGTGTTCACATTGTAGACAGACAGGCCAGGAGATGGGCCCGGTGAGACAGATGGAGGAGGGCCCATGAGGTCATGGGAGGAGACAGGTAGGGTGGTACGGTTACGGTGTCGCTGTGAGGACACTCATGTGAGTATACATGTGTGTTTGACAATACTATGCCCATTCTGTTCTGCAAATTCACTGATTCATCCACTGTGGCCTTTTGTTCACTGTATGTGTGTTTGCATTATGCTGTCGACCATGTGGTGCATACACCCTGTACATCATGGCCTTCCACACCCTGTTGTCCACCATGGGGGCCCGTGTGTACTAACATGTTTCTGGTGCTGTGCACAAGACAGTCTGGACCTGTGCCACATGGCATGTCCAAAGCGGCTGTTTAGCCCATTTCTGCATTGGACTCATCCCCTGCAGGGCTCCACTGCACACTGTGCATGCAGGCACATTACATATAACATATGGCATACTATGTGTCCCTTTCTTGCTGCATGTGTTCAGCACTGGGGCCATGTACACACCTGCCTGTAGATGTCTTTGTGGTGTGGTAATGTGGTCCTCATATGGGCCATTGTGGTCTGTGGCATGCGGCATGTACATGTCCAGGTGACCCTCCCATCATCCCTCGGGATGGTTGTGGTATGCTGTGGCTCAAGTTTTCGCCACTCACAGCTTCAGGGGTCTCTGCATAGTACAGTGTGTCACAACTCCTGAAAAGACCACCAATTGTACGGTTATCACCACACACCCATGCACTTGTCGCACCCTGTTCTGCGTGTTCCCCAGGTGTGTTGTCACATTAATTTGTGTGCCCCTGTGCAGCTATCCCAGCCTTCTTTGGTGTCCGCCATACATACACAGTGTGCTGCTGTCGTCCAGTGGACATGTCCCCACCCACCCACCCATATCACCCTCACATTGTATCCCTTACATTGTATTGGTTCACATTGTTTTGGTGCTGTGCCCTTATACTTTGCCAGTTTGTTGTTTGCATTTCATGGTATGTTACTGTGCTGTGCCCAGATGTGATACCCCTGGATAATGGTATGCCCATAGCCACCTCCTGTGAGTGCAACATTGTGTAGCCATGCCCAGTGCGGCATCCGCCACACCCATGGCAGTGGTGGACAGGTATGACCTTCTCACATCTGCCAATGGGGGATGTGTTGTTACAGCACTCACCTTTGGCCATGTGTCCCATATGCTTGTGGCCAAGGCTACATAGCACTGTTCACCTTGTGTCACTATTGGCTGATGCCAGGCAGCCTCTCCATATGGCCTACAACACTATGTCACTTTGCCGCCTGACTGTCACATAGAGCAAGGGTGATGTCCACCTCCTGTTCCCCTGCTACACACCTACACATGCAACCATCTGTTTACATGATGTCAAACATTGTGCAGGTTGTGTTTGTGCCATGCAGTCAGTCATGCATGCTGCCACTGCCTTTAGGCTGTGCATTGTCCACTGCCATATGCAGTTTGTGTAGGCCGGTCCTGTCAGCCTGATATACCTGGTGACAGGTGTTAGGCCCACTGTGCCTACTATGTGGTGGAGACATGTGTTTTTGCCTTGGTCACGTGTGGACACCTCTGTGCCATGTGCTTTGTGCATACATGTGAATCTGTGTGCACCACAGTTGTGTCCATTGCCTCTATCATCATTTAGTCATGCTTCTATTGGCCAGTGGGGCTGGTGACTGGGAATATACACTTGCCCTGCTGCTGTACCTACTGAAGCATTACCATGTCCATTACAGGTCCATAGGACTAGTTCAGGGAGCATCCTACTAAGACAGTACAATGTCAAACAGTATTTGGCTAACATGCCTCTGTCGGTTTCAACACCTGCATGTTTCTCTGCACAGCTATCCCTAGGGCAGTGGGACTATGGGTGTATTCTTGGGCTGTGGTGGTTGAGTTGTTGGTCCACACAGGTCCACACTGTGTCCCATCCATCCTTGCTTACATTGGTGGGTCACTGTGGGCAGTCACATCCTACTGTGGGGGGGGCTGCCACCCCCCTCTCTCATAGGTCTGTCACCTGTGGATGTCCCACACACACTTCTGCCATTGGATGGTGTACCATGGCTGTGGCTAATGCCCATACTACACACAGCCCTGTGCCTTTCCACACCAAGGCCATGTGGCATGTGGGCTGCATGTCCTGCAGTGGCCTATTATTGTGTCCCACCCATGACATGTGTGTTGTGCTTCCTAGCACACATGTTTACAGCATATCTGTGATCACTGTTGCATGCACAGTGTGACACAGCCTGTGGCCGCCACAACAGACATACACAATAACACATCCCATATGTTGCTCTGTGGTAGGGGGGGCTACCTGTGCATACATATTGCTCCAGTGACACTGCTGCTGTACCGAGTTCTTTTTTTTCTTCTTCCCATAGGTCATGTTCTGGATGCCCATGGAGGTGCAGGAACACCCAGAGGAGTCCAGCCAGTAGGACGGCCATCTAGATGTTGGCAATGGTGTGGAGCAACATGAGCACTCCTTGCAATTTATAGACAGCAGGAGGACATTCTGCAATCTGTCATTGTCTGCACTGTCTGCTCTATGCTGCAGGAGCTGGCCTACCTCCGCCACATAGTAGCACCACCACCAGCCCCTGCGGGCCCATGTGGCAGCGTATCTGCATTTATAATATAGTCCCGCCCATTTCCAGCCCCAGCCTCCACCTACGCGTCCCATCCCTACATTGTATATAGTTGTACCCTAACTGTGTCCATTGTTTTACCCACCCCAATACTTTCCCTCTTCATTTTATATTTTTTTGTACCTAGTTGATGTTGTTAATAGTAGCTATTAGTGATTTTCATGTTGTCATTGTTGTTTTTGTTGTTGATATACCTGATTGTTATTCTACTGTTGTTTGTGTATTTTACAAAAATATATTTCTGTTTAAATATTTCACATGGCTGTCTGCAGTGTGTTCTTTCCTAGGGTTCTTTGGGAGGTGGATGACTCACGTGATCCCCATCAACATGTCCTCAGGTACAGGGGTGGTTGATGGCCTTCATTCCCCCACCACATGTCCCCGAGGGAGGGTCTCCACTGTGTGTTTAACTGTGTTCACCTACACAGGTTGCACATTGGACCTGTGACATGTCCGTACTTCCATTCTATCACACCTGTCCACTGTGGTGGGCTGGCCATGCACTATGTGGACATTACTGCCTGTGGCTTGCATCCCTGTGTACCCAAGTGTATGTGTCATAGAAACATCCTGGCCTGTCGTCAGCCATGAACTGCCATTAGTGTGTGCCCATTGTGTGTCCGGCCAGGCTCCATGTCATTGTGGTTGCATCTTGGTGTAACTGTGGACCTTCCATCATACTGGCATGTCTGCTGCAGTGTCCATCGTCCTTCAGCATCACCAATATCCATGAGTAACGGGCACTGCTGTGCTCCCCTATCCATGGCTGTGTGTGTCTACTGAGGGTGATGTGCACAGGCATGCACATGCCTGGGCATGTCCATCTGTTGCACAGTACTGGGACCTCGCAGTCCTTGGGTCAGGCCCTTTCAGCCCCTGTTGTGTGACATTGGCCCTCCTCTGTCCCCTGAGACACTGCCCTTTGATGCCAGTCACATTCTCACATGACCATTCAGTGTGTCACAGCCACTGTTTGTGCACCTGTCCCCAGCCCTTTGTGCGAGGTTCCCCCATTTTCAAGCGTGGTCTGCTGCACCGCACATCTTCAGAAGCGCGATTGCACATATTCAGGATAGTCAGTTGAGTTTGCATGATCACAGTTGCTGGTTCATTTTCTGAATATCCCATTGTTTTATGCTGGCACAATTAGACATTTACATGCGTTGCACACCCTGTCACTTATGAATATGGGGCCCATCCTGTTTCTCACAAAATGTATCATGAGTTTTTTCAATTTATTTCCTTTCAGATGCAACAAAATAGAACATAGTGTCCCAGAACTACTCTCCTGTTGACAACTCTGCAAAAGAGTTGTGGAGATCAATCTGCTTCCCAAAACTAACCCCCTGAGTTCTAAACAGCTTTATGCAATCATTTTAACAATACAACTATATACGTTTTAAAACCAAAGGGATCCCAGTTTCAAGAGTAAGCAAGAGAGGAGAAGAAGAGATGACAGAGAGATGGTGGGAGGGGGAATTACAGGACCTTCAGAGTGATCAGTTACTAGATCTCACAATAAAATTTGATTACGCAATCAGACAGATAAGAGACAGAAAAGGAAAGGATAGAACAGATCCTTGCTTTTAACTCTTTCTGCATAAAATATAGGACAAGGACTTATTCAACCCTGTCACAAGGATGTGGTATGGTGGGTGAGAGTTAGACATATGAACCCTGATAGGACATTTCCAAGCTTTGTGGGCATTGTGTCTGCAACTCTAATAATTTATTTTCAACCTTTGTATGGTTTACATTTTGTGCCATAGCAACCATAATTAGCATTAACATAGTTTTTTTGCACTAAATAAATATACACATATATCAATATCTAGTCTAATTAATTGACAGTCTGTCCAATGCTAGAAAAAAAAATACCCATACTTCAGCAAGTAAACAACACCTATAGATTGTAACAGACACCCATGGGACTCAAACTAGAACTACATATAAGAAAACAATAATAAAAAGAATCATATGTACAAATAAATGTAACAGAAACCAAAGTAATGGTGCTTGGGAAATGTAGACTGAGCAAGTACACATTGTACTTAGGTCAGGCTCAGTTAAAAGTGATGATATGCAGTATCGTTATTTATTTATTTATTTATTTATTAGCTTTTGGTAACCGGGTAAGTGCGCTAGGCAACAGACCTGCCTATTTTCAGGTATGACCCGGGAAAGCACAGGACATTGGTTACAATATGCAGAAATGCACAGACATAATATAGGTGTACAGGAGCAAAACAAGATATACATTGGTTTTGGGAGTGAAGTACCATTATTTGGGCAATTGGAACCTTCCTTGGGGTTATAATAAAGATAAAAACTATCAAGCCATATAAGGAATTCCATTTTTTGGCTGAAAATTTCCAGGAAATCCATACATCACTTTAAAATGATTATATGATGCAACCGCACTGTTCCAATTATTGTATGGGGCTGACAGTGCCAGTGTCTGGAAGCCACAGATACTAGAACCAATAGAACATTACTTTATTAGTGCAACTCTAGGCCTACCACAGAATTAACTTTTTTTAAGGGCAGAGGTAGGGATGCCATCATTCTCAAGTATGTCTTGGATAAGAGCATTATATAATACTTTATTAAGATCATAGCCCTTCCCAATTATATGTAACCACAATTGCATGGGAGGACTGTAGAATCCAAAATGAACAATCAAAATGTGGTTTTCAGGATTAAACAGTAGTCTAGTAAAAAGTGAATTACCATACATTCTTAATGTAGGAGTTAATCAAGTGGTAAGGATGTGTTTGTTAATTGTCAAACATTGGATTATAGAGAACAGGATGCAGATGGATATTTCAAAGGTAGAAAGATGTAGAGCAGCTCACCAGTATGTAAATATGAAAAAATAATTATTGCCAAAAAAAGTACTTGGGAGCAGTGAAAAGAAATGGACATATTAAAAGCCTAGCAACACTAAGATTTCACTACTTCAAACCTGTAATTAAC
Organism: Neoceratodus forsteri; assembly: GCA_016271365.2. Taxonomy (NCBI): domain Eukaryota; kingdom Metazoa; phylum Chordata; order Ceratodontiformes; family Ceratodontidae; genus Neoceratodus; species Neoceratodus forsteri. Next base: position 1,239,050,018 of record CM028130.1, read on the forward strand.
AGTGGCAGATACTGGTGTTTCTCTTATACTCCCAAGTTCTGTATTTGTGAACTGGGAGATACAGAAAAAATAATCAATTATGTGTTGCATGGCCCAAAACCTAGTAACTCAAGGAAGAGGTGGTTATTTCCAGCTCAGGAAGGAAAAATGTTAATGACAAATTAACTAAAACTCCTTGTGCTGTTTACATCAGAGTCTATTGGTAATATTTGGTCATGCATCATTTGCTTTTTGAGCAGGTAAAGATAGGTTATGGTGCTCAGGGAATAACAATATATTAATAATTAGTAATCTATGATGCTGATTTTATGTAGCCTTTGGGAAAGATGAGGTATGCTGCTAAGTATGATTATCTTTTAATCTGTATTTTTAAACTCATGCATAGATGTTATATTAATCTAGGTATGATACTTTTATCTCTGTAATGATTTATTTATAGTCCAATGCAATAAAGATTAAATTGAACTGAAGTTTGTTAAGGACACCGAGATGGGAAGGGTTATGTATCTAGACGAAAATGTATGTGCTGCTGAACTGGAACTTGCGCCTAATTATCCAAGTTGCAAATTTGTAGGGGTTACTATTTTATTTGGAGGCTCTGAAAACTTAACCATAATTGCCACATATTTACCACTTGGTTTTGCTGACCCTGATTTTGATTTATTATTTGTTTTAATATGTTAAATAGCAATTCTGAAAAGGTAATCTGTGGAGATGTCTATATAAACTGGCTATGTAGGAGTACTTAATCCAGGGTAAGGTTAATGAATTGAACTTAATGAAAGTTGTAAAAGATACAAGGTTCAACTGTAAGAAAGGCACTGGGTCATTTATTAATGGGATTTTAGTCACCCAACCTGACAGAGGTTCCTCCATCTCTGTCTTATCTGATTCAGTGGATGACCACTTCAGCGTGGTTTGTTACTGGTCATCTAGATAATCTAAAATCCCTTTCTCTACTGTTGGGGGATAGACTCTTACCAGAAGAAAAAGTTAATGATTTGTAAATTAACTTTAGCTGGGAGAGACTGGTCATATCTTGATTCTATATCAGATATGGACATTGCTTTTAATTTTTTTCAATTGTGACTTTTTTCTATATGCACTTTATCTCCTTGTACTGCCCCTTTCTAACCGACTCTCCCAGCCCCATCACCCCGGTATCACCGGGACTTACCCAGAGCTTGCCCAGTTGCCTGGTGCAGAGCCTGTGGAAGGTTGGTCATCATCCACAGCTGGTGGTGTTTTTCCACCATTTTCTCCCTTCCCATTGCTTGGGCAGACATGCAGAACGTGCGTATATGGAGGCATGCACAAGTCTGCAGAAGTCCCACAACACCCTCCTTTTCATGGGGGGGCAGTCGTTCCGTGGGAGCACCAGTCCTCCCTCCCCGAGAGAGGAGAGCAGTCCTTCAGATGCATGATCCTCTCCCGCCCCAGCTGACCACTGGCAGCCCACTTGCACCACGAACATGGGTTGACAACATGACAGGAGGTAAGGCATGGATGCCTCAGCCCTCCATGCCACTGGGCCAGCTGCAATTGTGAATTTTCAAAAGTTTCTGACAAATTTACTCCTTTTTGGAACTTCAGGACTAAAGGTCATTCTCAAAAATGGATTGCAACTTACTTATTGCAGCTAGTGAGAAAAAAGGGATTTAGAGAGGCTAGAGATAATTCTTATTTACTTGAGTACAAACAACTTTAGCACAAAAACTGACTCAAGTTGCAAAATCTAGGTATGATTATGGTAAACAAGCAACTAATTTGGAAAGTGTATGAGTGTTCTGGTCATATATAAATGAACTGCAAGGTAAAAATACAAAATCTGACCCATAATTTGTAATTGTAGATGACCTTAGCTGCTTGAATCCAACCATAATTGCCTCTTCTTTTTTCCCCTTGTATTTCTTTATACTGTCCTTCCAACTGGCCCCCATCAGGCCAATCACCCCAGCCCCATCACCTGGCTTCTGCCTGGGCTTGCCTGATTTCTGAAGTCCCCATGCTGGGGGCAGGGAGAAGCTCTCTCAATCTTTTCTGAACTGATCCAGATGTAGTCAGTGTCTGGATTAGGAGTGCAGAGCATGTGAGGGGTCAGTGTTCACCTTTTCTTTTCCCCCACTCAGGACACTGACATTCAAGGGTGTACAAGTGCAGGCAAGCACTCGAGCATGGTACCATCCAGCATCCTCCCTTGCACAGCAGAGTTTCCATCTACACTTCCACCTATGGTCACTCAGGTTGCAGTGAATCTGGTAGCCCTTACTCCCTGGAGGAGGAGGAGAAGAGTGTTCTCTTGGATATTCAATTATCTTCTTTCTGGCTGGTGCACAGTGATCACTCCTAAACCCAGGTCAACAGAGTCTCATGGGCAGTCCTGCTGCTCTGCTGATGGACTAGCCAAAGTTGCTGGGGGGAAGTGGAGAACCAAGAGGAGCAAGGGGAGATTTTGGGAGGGGGAGCAGATCCCACTGTAGACATAAGGAGCATCTGTACACTCAAGCAGACAAGACAGACCATATGGCCTTTATCTGCTGGCATGTTCATATGTAATCACAACTACATTTCCTAAATATTTCACAAACACTGTTGAGCAATTGTTAACTTCTCTCTCATTGAGAGATGCAAGTACTTGCTTAGTGATAGTGAGATGTTTGACTTGGATTATCTAGCACTGTATTTTCAAAGCATCAGTACTCAGGAATATTTGAGGTCCCTGAGGAATTTGGAAATCATAAATCCCCTGGGTCTGGACTGGCCTAGACTTGAAATGAATGAAAACTGCATTTGAGGAATTAGTTGTACCTTTCACTAAATTGTTTAGTCTCAGAAATTACACAAGAACTACTTGCTTGGAAATATGCAACCGTTATTCCCCTGTACAAGGGTGGAGCTACAGATAACATTGCTAACTGCAAACCTCTTTCTGTTCTTTCCCCACTGTCTAAAGCCTTAGAAAGAGTTATTCATTATGATCTGATTGCTGACTATATTCAAAAATACTGTATAATGTTCAGACCCCTGAACAACATGAATTCAAGCAACATCAGAGCACAATCACTGCTTTGATTGAACTGACAAACTGCATGCACGAGTCTTTGGATAGTGTGGAATAAACTGGAACAGTTTGCATAGATTTATCCAAGACATTTGACCTTGTACATCATACTGTACATTGAAATAGCTTGGGTTGACTTTTTTTTTAACTCCAGCTTTGGGCTGGTTCAGTAAATATTTCACGGATAGAGAACAAAATGTAAAAAGTAATCAGCGTGCTTCTTCCATTCTCCCAGCACATCTGGGTGTACTGCAAGCCTCAATTTTAGGGTCACTGATTTTTGGCTAATTTTTCAATAACTTGCCTCAATTATAATGCCATCATGGATCCGAATGTATGTAGACGATGCAGTGATTTTTATTACCGAAAATAGGAATTTTTGTTTGATGTTAGTTATCTTCAACAGGACTTTGATACAGTTCAAAGATGGTTTGTTGAAAATGGGTTATTTCTGACTGTTACAAAAGCAATTTGTTTTTTGTACTAAGGTTTGACTTAAAACTGTTCCTCTTTAACCCATAAATCCATTTTCATGTAATATGTTTGAACAATGTAGTATGTGATCCTTAGGTAGGCCCAGACTGGACATTACGACATGCTCCTGTGTTTCAGTATATTATGCCTATTGTTATAACCATGCATATATCTGTTACTCTATTTACATGCAGGCTCAGAATCGATTATAAGGTATTTGATTGCTGTGTAACCGATTCTGAGCCTGCATGTAAATGACAACACCGAGGACTCAATGATCCATCTGGGAACCAATTGAAGTGCACAGAATAAGTGCTAGTCCCTAGAATAAATTCTAGGGACTTCCGTTTTTAAATTTCATGTAAATTCGATTGGAGCTGGAACCTATCCAGCACGCAGGCTCAGTAAACTTGTACCTGATTACATGCAGGGTAAAATCGATTACATGATAGTCAGTTACCCTGTAATTGAATATTACCCTACATGTAAACCCATTCTCTTCAGGGTGCATAGATTGATGCCCTTCATGTAAACATGAACGGGGTTGGTAATCGATTACCTAGAATTGAAGACTAGGTAATTGATCACCAATTCATGTAAACATAGTATGTGAGTAATGCTTTTGTTGTACACCTCACATGTACCGTACTGTCTGTTGCTTCTATACCAGTGCTAGACTGTCCCCTTTTACTGTATTTTGGAAAATTGCTCAATAAAAAACTATTAACTGCAAACAATACATTTGAACACATTAATGGTTTGATCCTGGATGGTACTTTAAGTTACAGTTCACATGTTAATAATTTGATTAAAAGAGGGTTTTTTTTGAAGTTGAAAATGTTGTTGATTAATTACAAAGCAAGACAACAACAGTACAGAAACAATAGACTGTTAATTTAAGATTGGGTGTATTAAATTGAAATAGATCCAGTTTTACACAAAACAAAAGATGTCGGCTGCTGTGAGCCTGCCAGCATTTTAACTCCGTTCTCTCTTTTTGTGGTTTAGTTTTTGTATTTTATTATTTGCTCTGTTACTTTTATTTTGTTGCTATTTGTTGTCGTTTTCTTTTGATTTTACTATGCTTATAGTGAGTTTAGGGGCAAAGAAGTGAGGTAGTTAGTACGTGGCGTTTTCTTTTCGGGCTGCATTTTCCCCGTGTTTAACTTTCAAAGCCCAACAAAGTGCTATTCATCATGCTGGGTGGGCATTTTTTAAGCAGCATTGGCAACTTGCTGCAGTTTTTCCATCTTAACCTGTGAGTATAAAGGGGGTTGAAAGCACGCTTCTGGCAATAAGAATGTCTTAGCTGCCCGGCTGAAAATTAGACTCTTTCAGACACAGCCTGGATGTTTAGCGGATCCATAGGGATCTAGGAGGGAGGCGACCTAACCAGGAGGATCTAAGGAGATCGGAAGACCGCAAGATTAGAAGGAATGCTAATGTCTATCTGACAGCCGATGATTACAGCTGGGTACTTGGAGGGTCAACACATATATTACTTCATAATATTTGTTCAAATTTCATCTGAGTGGAAAGTCTGCTAATTTTGACTGTGAGTGACTTTTTGAGCAATGCCGAATTGCTATTGAGGTGTCCTGTAATGACATGAAGTGTATAAACAGGCCATTTTGTCTCGGCCCGCTACAGTTTAAAAAGCCCTGTTTTAAGTCCTGACTTCATATTGGATATTAGGATTACTCTAGATTTCCTATCGATTGTTGGAGGTTTTGAATATCCGGAAGCGCTCTAAAGATGTGATGAACTGTTGGGGAATTTAATTTGGAAATTGATCAGATTATTGTTTGCGGATTTTTGATCTCTGCTGCTGATTAACTCAATAATCCTTTGGGACTAAGTTATCGGGTGAAGTTTTGACCCCAACAACAACGTACTGGTAGGAGTAGGAGGTCTAATACAACTTACTATTGCTGCTAAATCGGTGACCCTGATCCTGCGAGGGGCCTGCCTGCTGAAGTCAATAGCTACACTGGGACGTGGCTTTGCTAGCCGGGTAGCTGGAGGTAGGGCTGTCGCTCTTTGGGTTTCTTCGGGGGGCAGACTGGTAGTGGTTGCGGGCTTTGGCAGTGTTAGTTTCCCTCTTGGGCTTCTTTGGGGCCCTGCTCCTGTATTAACCTAATCATTGTGGAAGTGACATTTCTCCTACAAATTTCTCTACCTAATTTTGTCTGACTACAAATTCTGTGAAGGCAGTGAGAGTGCCGTGCTGTTTCAGTCTCCCTCACAGTGAGAGGGTTTGGGGGCTGATTAGCTGTTCATGGACACTGAGAAGTGATATCTCCTTTACTAATCACTTTTGCTTAATATTTGTCTGACTATAAGCTCTGTGAAGGCAGTGAGAGTGCCGTACTGTTTCAGTCTCCGTCACAGTGAAAGGGTTTGGGGGCTGATTAACTGTTTATGGACATTAAAGAAGAGACATTATTTTCCATTTTAATTCTCTGCTTAACTTTATTTTGATTATAATTATAACCTGAAGGCAGTGAGAGTGCCTTGGTGGTTGAAATAACAACTATTTGGTGATTACTATCTGGTGAGGTGAGAGCTCCCAGAATTTATAAACTGTTTTGGAGAGAATTGTACAAACTTTTTTTTTTTATAATTTTATTGTAATAATTGTTTGTTTTTATTAATTTTATTTTTATTTTTTGGTTTTTTTGGGGTTTTTAGTGTGTATAATTTGGTGTGAAGATGTGTTGGAGAGTTACTCAGATGGTCAGGCATTATTCCCCCTCCCGGCTTAGGGACCTCCGCCCTTTTAATTGCCCCCCATTATCCTTGGAGGTATACAGATGTTGTAGGGCTCTAGGGATTGTGAGGAGGAGGAGGAAGGTGGGGGCCCAGTCTGGAGGGGGAATGGAAAAGAGCGGACGGATTGGGACAGTGAGAACAAGAAGACGTCCTGGGGTGAAATGGGTTCAGGAAAGAGGTTTACCTTGCCTGATTCCCATACCCAAGGGCTCTGCTTTTAGCAGGCAGGTAGCTCGGTCTTCACTGGCAACTAATCCAACTTGGACAGTGTTATGTAATGCCAGGTCCATTAAAAACAAGACTGCTATAATAGCCAATCTTGTCAGATCATCAGACCTGGCATGCATCACCGAGACCTGGCTGGATGAAAATGCTGGCCCTTTTTATACACCGTCCGAGATTGGATCGTAGAGGTGGAGGGGTGGCAATCTGTTTTAGAATGGAACTGAGTCTGATGGAAGTAGCAGTGGGAATTACCAAATATTTTGAATGTATCCTGGGTGAGGGTGTGGGGTACAGGATTCTTCTCATTTACCGTCCACCAGGTAATGGTAATGTTTTCCTGCGGGAAGTCGCAGACTCCATCATCGACATGACATTGGGATCTTCCAGATGGCTGATCCTGGGGGATTTCAATGCCTGGGTCAACAATGAACTCTTGCAGTTTGGTTATGACTTCCTCCAGCTGATGAATTCACTGGGCTTCACACAGGTTATTTCCTCCTCTATATAGATGGTCATTCATTGGGTTTGGTATTCCTCCTGGGGATGGAGATATCCAATTTGGTGGTGGAGCCAGTTGGATGGTCTGACCATCACATCATTGGGTTCAGTTTGCTGACCCCCCCCCGGTAGGTCGGTCTCTATGGAGATGGTCCGGTACCGTCCTTTGAGGGGTGTTACCCCAGAAGACCTGATGGCGGTGCTGGATCTATCGAGTTTGCCTAGTGAATGCATGGATCCTGGGGACCTGGTTCTTGCCTATAATAAGGCGGTAGTATGGGCCCTAGATTCCATTACTCCTGAACGTGTTCGACCCCTCACCCTTCGTCCAAAGTCTCCTTGGTTCGATGAGACTTTGAGGGAGTTGAGGACAGTGGGAAGAAGGCTTGATAGATGTTGGCAGAAATTGGGTCTGGAGTGTGACAGGCTTAATTTGATGGACCACTATCATGTCTATCAATCAGCAATTACCTGTAAGAAGGCAGAATTCCTGTCCAGGGAAATGGCTGCTGCACAGAATCGACCAACCCAGCTCTTTCGGACCGTGGACAGACTGTGCAATCCACTCTGTCTTCAGTCTGAGAGAGCATTTTCACAGGAACGCTGTGAGGAGTTCACTCGATTCTTTGCAGATAAGGTTGTCAAAATCAGGTCCGATCTCCTTCTAACTCTCTCAAATGGGAGTTGTAGTGGTTGACAGGAGATGTCGGACACCCAGTTTGTGTGGTCTGACTTTGACCGACCCACAATCAGTGACATAGTGATGATCATCCAATCACTGCGACCGACCAACTGTAGTTTGGATCCGGGCCCCACCCGCCTCTTAGTAGGATGTGTGGACAAAATCGGCCCGATCCTTGCTGAGATAATCTGGTCGTCATTGGAGAGGGGGATCTTTCCTGACCCCCTGAAGGAAGCCATGATTAGACCCCTTCTAAAAAAAACCTCCTTAGACCCGGAATGTCTAGCCAACTACAGGCCTGTCTCTAACCTGCCTTTTGTAGGCAAGGTTATTGAGAAGGTGGTTGTGTTACAGTTGGACGATCATTTGACCAGCCACAATGTCTATGATTCTCTCCAGTCAGGATTTAGGAAAAGACATAGTACCGAGACAGCCCTTGTTAGAGTACTAAATTATCACCTAATAGCAAGAGATCAAAAGACTCGTTCCATTCTGGTCCTTCTTGATCTCTCTGCGGCATTTGATACCGTTGATCATGGGGTTCTTTTGGAGCACCTGTGGGTTATCTGTGGGCTATCTGGTTTAGTCCTCAGTTGGTTTCGATCATTGCTCGAGGGTAGAACTCAGAGGGTGATGTCTGGGATTTGTTCCTCGACATCACTCCCCCTATCCTCTGGGGTGCCGCAGGGCTCTATCTTAGCACCCATGTTATTTGCGGTATATATGCTGTCATTGGGAGTGATCATTAGGTGGTACGGCTTGAGTTTTCACTGATATACAGATGATACTCAGCTGTACATGACCTTTGTGCCTGGCCAGGGTAATGCTGTCTCGGTCTTTAATAACTGTCTTACCAAAATTCAGGACTGGATGACTGTGAGCTGGTTGCAGTTAAACCCTGAAAAACTGAGGTGTTGGTTGTGGACCCAGGCCACGAGGGGTAGGTTCGTTGACTGGGTCACCCTCAGGTCTTTGGCTTGGGGGGACCCAGCTGACGACCTCAGACCAGGTGCGGAACTTGGGCGTTATATTTGATGATTGTCTGACCCTCAAACATCAGGTGTCAGCTGTTGTCAAGACCTCATTTTACCATCTGAGGAATATAGCCCAAGTGAAGCATCTGGTTCTTGTTGATGACCTTCCAACATTGGTCCACGCCTTCGTTACCTCCCGCTTGGACTACTGCAACGCCCTGTACCTAGGGCTACCGGGGGTGGATATTCGCCATTTGCAGCTGGTGCAGAATGCGGTGGCCAGGCTTTTCACTGTACATCAAGGGCCAGTCATATAACACCTGTCCTCCATGGACTGCACTGGCTGCCAATTCAATGGCGAATCACCTTCAAGGGCGGTCTGCTGACCTATAAGGCCCTACATGATCAGGGACCTAGTTACCTGCAAGATCTTCTTCGCCCTTACTGTCCTTCCCGTCGGCTCCAATCCACCGATAAGGGATTGCTAGAGATTCCCAGGGTTCTCTTAAAGACATCAGGGGCAAGATCATTTAGTTTTATGGCCCCAACCCTGTGGAATTCTCTACCTCATCGGGTGAGAGAATGCCTGATTGTCCAAAGCTTTAGATCAGCTTTGAAGACGTATCTGTTTAGCCTAGCATATCCGGATTTTTAAAATTATTTATGGATTGTTTTTAGGAATTTAAGTTTTATGTATTGATTTGTTGTAAAAGTGCCTTGGTTTTGGAAAGGCGCTTTTTAGAAAGAAAGTATTCATTCATTCATTCATTCATACACTAGCAGCCAAAAAGAGGGTAGTACTGAATTTTATTCTCCTTGCAATAGACTAGGGTCTTGCAATTTAAGCTGGTTCTTGCAAATTGTTGATGTTCTAAAAACAGAGCAAGTAGGTTTACCTACAGTTTGCCTGTGTGGTAGCACACCTACTCTCTTTTTTTTCCCACCCCAGTCACCCTCCACCATGCTGGAGGAATCTGGTCCCCCGCCCCATTTGCTGCCCCCCATGCCCAGGCTTACCCTCTGGGTGGGGCTGCTGGGTAGGTGCTCCCTTTCTAAGGAAGCTGGTCTCTGTGCGCTGGCTTGCTCCCCAGGGTGGGGCCACAGGAGCGAGACCCTCCCCAGTGGACATTAATCACAACGGGAGCAGCGGCGGAGGTGGTGGCCATCATGAATGGGCCCGGAGTTTTTTTTAGTATGTGTAGATCCCCTGGGGTTGGGGATGTGTAATGACACCAGCATTCACCCCACTCCCCTAACTTGTGGCACCAGCAGTGGCAGTACCCTGAGTCTCCACCAGAAGTCCGCATGGCACTGGACACTCTTCCCCCCTCCCCCGGAGAAGGAGAGCAGTCCCTGAAACACTCAATCCTTCTCCGTCCGGCTGGCCTCCGACTCCCAAGTCCGTCACCGAACCTGGGATGTCAGCATTGCAAGTGGACACCTTGCCGCTGTGCCAGTGGGCCAGCTGCACACCTACTCTCTTTATGAGCATGTCAATTGGTTTCATTTGAATCAAAGGCTTACGTTTTCATTCGGCTGTTGGGTATAGAAAATAATATATGGTACTGTTCCTTTTTAGATGAGGTTTACTATAAATAAGCCAAATAATGTCCCTGCTTTGATGGTTAGTAGATCACACAACAATCTGGCTTTGAATCTGCCATTATGCAGAACCAGTACTGGGCAGGGTTCATTTTTCTATTGTGCTTGTAGAATTTGGAACCCTTTGTCACCAGGGTTAACTAATCTATCATCATATAATCAAAGTATTGTTTTATTTTAACCTTGCTTGGAGGATAATAATAAATGGGCCTGTTTAGTTGATATATAGTGTTGTGTCTGTTGTGACAAATTACTTTTTGATGCAGTTTGTATTGTTTTACTATGTGCATAACTCGGGACTATAGCTGCCTATGAAAATGGGCACTTTTGTCCATAGGCCTCCATTTACTAATATTTATTTTATTTTTTATTTAGTTTTTGTTAACCGGGTAAGTGCACTAGCCATAGCAATGATTATTTTCAGACATGACCTGGGAGGATACAAAACAGCAATACAGGGAAGACATTCCAAATACAAGTACAACAAAAATCGTTTCGTTCCAAAAAATTAGCTAAAAACAAGGAGGTTACGGTAACAGTGTGGGAAAAGAGAAAAAACATGGAGCTGTACAATAACTAAATTACACTGCAGTTTGCTTTAAGGAGAAGAAACACGACAGAAACCATTTTTAGTACTAATAAGGGATTGAAAAGTTAACTTAGGGGAGGGATAATAGTAAGTGATAGAAGTAAGAGACACGGAAAGGGGAGGTAGCGGAGAAGTGCATTGCGTATAGGGGCAGATCAGAAAGGAGAGATAAGGCTGGGATGGAAAGAGCTAGGGTGGTTTGAAATAGGAGCATGTGTGGGAAGTATCAAGATAAGTACATAACCTTTTTTTAAAAGAAGCATGGGATGTTGATTGGCTCAAGGTTAGTAAAATGTAAACTGTAAATGAAGGATGTGGAGTTGCATCCCAGCAGGAAAAAATGAAATGCAGAAGGATCTGGACAAGGTTCTGAACTGGGCAGCAAGCTGCCAGGTGAGCATCAATGCTGTGAAATGAAAGGGGTTGCACCAAGGGAAAAAGAACATGAATGTCCAATACTTCATGAATGGCATGGAGATTACTGAAAGCAAGCAGAGAAAAAAAGACCTGGGAGTACTGGAGATTACGGAAAGCAAACAGGAAAAAAGATCTGGGAGTACTGATCAACAGCCACTCTAAACGGGAGGAGCAATGTGAGACAGCAGTTATAGAAATACAAACACTATAATGGCAGGCTTGTATCCTGTGTGACATGATCAGATACAGTGAATCTCTGCCCCTTATACATGACGTTATAAACAGTCGGCCATACTTCCACCGTATGCGCAAACACACACAGAGTGGAACTGTGTGTACTAGGATAATGTCCTCATTACTGATTGCACATCTTAGAGCCATTTTGTTCCACTCTAGTGTTTATATTTCTATGGCAGCAGCTAGCAAGGCAAGAAAATTCATGCCATGCATTAAGAGAAACTTCTTAAGTCACTGAAGAGGTCTTACAATGCCCTTATATATATCCTTGTTCTGGCCCCATCTCAAGTACTGTGTAGTTCTGGTCCCCATTTATGAGGAAGAATGAATATTGACACATGAGGAAAATACAGAGGACAGCAACCAAAATAAGTTAACAGCTTGGAAAACGTGGGCTATGAGGACAGACTGGCAGAACTGTGATTGTTCTCCATGGAAATGAGAAGTCTCAGGGTAAATAATGATTACAGGACTCAAGTATCAATAATAATACAAACAGACCAAGAGCAGCTCTTCACTCTGTATAATGATGAAAGACAAGGGAGCACTCAATGTCACTGGAGGAAGATTCAAGGGAAACATCAGGAAAACAACTTCACAGAACAAGTTGTACAGGCCTGAATTAGCCTACTAGAGCATGAGGTATATATATCAGCTGATACTGTAATAACCAGTTGCAAACTCAGACATGTACTTTGAAGACAATGGGGTGACACAGTATTCCCACTAAGCAAGTGGGAAGGAGGAACTCAACGGACTGATGGTCTTCTCCCCCTAAATTTGTATGTATGTAGAAGTTAAAATGATTTTCAAGTAGCCAGGCAAACCTTTTAAAATATAATATTCTGACACAGCTCAGCCTAATTTTATTAATTTTCTGTATGTTTCACTCATCGTTCTTTCTCACTGTGGACGATTGCATAAAAACAGGATCTTTGTGTCTCAGACTTCATCTCGTCTTCCAGTTTTGCCCCACTGCAGAAGACATAGGACTAGATTCACAAAAGGCAATTGCCTTGCATTTGAAACAATGGTGCAAGTAGCACTTGGTCTTGAGTTGCATCTTGGTGGGATTCACAAAGGCAGCCTGTGACATGCTGCAGGCTGTCTGTGCCCAGCTGCACCAATGTGCCTGAAACCTCCTTGTGACAGGGAGTAAGGAGGTTTAAGGTAGCAGTTGCACCCTATTCACAAATTGTGGCTGCTACGTCCCACATCAGGATTCAGGAACAATCCCTGGTGGACATCTATCAAAGACCACTTGCGCCACCTATGCAGTGGCATAAGTGTTCTTTGCCATCCAGAAGGGGTTGCCACTGTGCCCAAGCTCTACATCCCCTATGGGCTACAGCCCCCCAACAGCCCCAGTTCCCAGGTATGGCACCCACTGTGCCAGGCTGGGTGTGTGGAACACCCCCCTATGCCCAGACCTCCCCCCACACATCGAGAGCCACCCATATGCCCACTGCCCCCCACATGCTGTAGGTCAAGATCCCACTCCATTGCACATCCAGTATAGCCCTGGTGGTCCAGTGGCCCCCCCCCCAGCCAACAATGCCAGCCACCCCACTCCCCTCACCCCCCCACACATGCCAGTGGTGGTCGGCAACTGGCACTGCCAACTCTACCACCACAGCCGCTGACTGAGCTGTGCCAAGATCGCATACAGTAATAATAGGTGCTCCGTGAATGACAGAGCACATATTATTACTGTACGTGATCTTGGCATAGTTCAGTCGGCAGCTGGCCATGGTGGTGAGAGGTGGGCAGTGTCAGTCGCCAGTGAGGGTACTGGTTGGGAGGTGTGGGGTGGCTCACACTGATGGGTGGGGAGGCGGGGTGCATGTGTGCCTGACCTTGCCCTGGATTGGGGGAGACATTCAGGGTGTCAGCACATTTATCTCCCACCTTTCCTGCAGCTTGCAGCATTTGTGATCATTGCGCCACTTGTGTGACCTATGCCACAAGTCACGGGGTGCAGATCCCTGGACCCGCTCCAATGCTGAATCAGGTGCAGGGTCCAGGTCTCAGGGATGGTCGGTGCAAGCTGCCATTGTCACTGCTTGTGGCCAACCTTTGTGAATCCGGTCCATAATCTCTGTAAGAGCCACTGAAGACATAATCCCCTTTGACAGTTGCTACAGAAATGACTATGATCTCACAAACAAGATTATGACTGCAGCATGAGACAAAGAGGATGGATGAGTCGAGGTCTGAGGCACAAAGATCTTGTTTTTCCTTTTTTGTTTGCAAATACACTTAGTAACAAAGACTAAGGAGACACAAATACATAATAGTAATGAACCATGAGCTGAACTGCATCTCAGTATCAAACATTTCAAAGATTCCTGAATACTAAAAATGCTCTAATGAGCTTGTGGGTGATTAACTGGGAATAACAGCCATAGTACTAGATGGAAGTAAAAACATATGGTGGCCTAATATTGAAATGCTGGATGTTTACCCATGCAGTCTGGTGGCTGGTGATGTGTGAGCAAACCTTAATGAAATGGAATGCTCCAACTCCTCCCTCAGCAGGAAAGAGGACTTGTCAGTGATTTACTTGTCAGTGCATGTCAGGATGGCATCTGCCTGCACAGTGATAATTTTTCACCCATTTCTCACTGAGATCTCCCTCATCCCCTGACAACAATGCGATGTGTTCCACAGATGTCATGTCCAATGCTTACCTTCACTGTTTGAACCTTTGCCTTCAGCACTGAGTCTATGCCCTGGGAGATGGGAAAAGAGTAGAGCAAATGCCCCCTCTCTCTCCCTTAAAGGGAATATCTTATGGAGCATAACTCCCTCTACTGGGCATCACATTCAGAATGCATGTGATTGGAGCTGGAGCTTGGGTCATCTCGGGAACAAGGGGCACCCATGGCACTGTGCTACAGGCCAGCTGCCATTTACTTTTTTCAAGCAATTGTTTTGAGAGAAGCACCATGACTGGGTAGGAGAAGATCATATACAGCACTGAACAGGGCAGTCTAGATAGCTTACCTATAAGGTCTTATATGAATGGGGTCCTGGCTACCTGAGTGACCTCCTGACACCTGTGTGCACAAGGCACTCACTCTATTCCTCCATGGATGGCCTCCTGGTGGTTCCAAGGGCTAGGCTGAAAGTTGACCTTGGGAGATCGAGCATTTGAGGTGCCAGCCCAGCCCTTTGAAACTTGCTTCCAAAGTCTTTGAAGGAGGCCCTGTCGGTGGAGACATTTAAGAGGAGGCTGAAAGCACATCTGTTTAAACAAGCATTTGATATTTAGTGATAGCCTAGTTTAGTTTATTGTGTGTTCTTATTAACTTGTTTTATTGTTTATTATTTATTCTTCCTGACCCTTGTAAATATATGGTTGTACATTCTATACTTTTTTGTAAAGCGCCCAGAGCCCCAGGATTGGGTACTCAATAAATAAAGGGTTACTTTCTTACTTATTTAATCACTACTTCTCAAAGGAGGCCACTGTGGCTACACACAGTCACCAACACAATTTTCTATGAGTACAAGGCTCTTATGAGTCCCAATTACAAAGTTAAAGAAATGGGCAATTTTCACTTTTAAATTATCATGGGAGGTACATTTCACATGAAACTACATCATGGATGCCTTATCGAAGATATTCATACCATCACTACAACTCACTCCCTCATTTTATTTCTTCTTTGAATACCATGTGGGATGCAAAGACCCCCACACAACAAAATTGTTGGAAATTTTTTATTAGCAGTTAAAAATGCCATTACCAAGAGGTGGTTGTCCTGAGACCGCTCCCTCCATGTCACAATGGCATAACATAATGATTGGAATATACAAAAAGGAAAGATTAACAGCCATTCTAAAGAAAACTTAAGTACAGTCTGAATTACTATGGAGGAGGTGGGTGCTCTACCTAGCCTCTATTAGACCAGATTTTGTCCTCTGAATTCATTTGTAGGTATCCCTATATATCAATATGAATTTGGCATAGCTTAAGGAATGTACTGAAGCACTGACTTTTTACTCGGATTCAAGGACTGTATGGCACTGTATGAACTGTTAAGCTCTGTTATTGTTTGTCTTGTAATGTTTCAAATCGCTATTTTTAATAATCTTTATCTTTAAATAAAGAAAGTTATTTAAAAAAAAGCAATGGGACCTGACAGTATCCACCCAAGAATACTGAAGGAACTCACAGAGGAACTTAGCTCCCCATTAGCAGTCCTCTTTAGTAAGTCCCTGGAGAGTGGCAGAGTCCCAGATGACTAGAAAAGGCCACAGTGGTGCCCCTGCACAAAAATGGGAGCAGGAAAGACACTGGTAACTACCCTCCAGTCAGCCTCACCTCAGTGGTGGGAAAATCATGGAACATTACTGAAGGAAAGAATACTGCAATATATGGAAGCAAATAGAAAACTGGACCCAAGGCAGCTTGGCTTCTCAGCAGGGAGGTCATGGCAGGTAAACATGACTGATTTCTTTGATTGAGTGACCAGAACAGTGGACCAGGGTGGAACAGTAGACATAGTGTATCTGGACTTCAGTAAGGTGTTCAAATCCATTCCATATAGAAGACTAATAAACAAGTTGGAACACACTGGAGTTGGGCATAAAATAGCTGGGTAAGGAACTGGCTCCAGGGAAGAACCCAGAGCATCAAGGTAAATGGCACTGTGTCAGAGCAAGGTGGGATAACCAGCGGAGTCCCCCAGGGATCAGTACCGGGGCCAATTCTATTTAACTAACAACAACAAATGGAAAAGGACCTGGGGGTAGTCATATCAGATGACCTTAAGGTGGGTAAGCAATGTGAGAAGGCAGTAAGGAGGACTGGTGGGATATTGGGATGCATAGGGAGAGGCAGCACCAGTAAAAACAGGAAGTTGTTATCACTCTCTACAGACAGTTGGTTAGACCCCATCCAGAGTACTGTGTGCAGTTCTGGAGACCCCATTTCCACAAGGACATAGATAGAATGGAGGCTGTCCAGAGGAGGGCAACTAAAATGGTGCAGAGTCTGCACCAAAAGACATACGAAAAGAGATTAAAGGAGCTTAATATGTATACCCTCAAGGAGAGAAGGAAGAGGAGGGACATGATAGTAACTTTCAAGTACCTCAAGGGAATCAACAAAGTCCAAGAGGGTAGCATCTTTCAGAAAAAGTGATGTACAAGAACAAGGGGGCACAATTTGAAGATAGAGGAGGGACGGCTCAGAGGCAATGTGAGGAAGTATTTTTTCATGGGAAAGGTTGTGGATACATGGAACAGCCTTTCTGAGGAGGTAGTTTAGTCAAAAACAATGGGGGAATTCAAGAATGCATGGGACAGACATAAGGCAATTCTAGTGGGGGGGTAGGAGGAAGTAAGCTGTGGGTTAACTAGGATCTGCAGCTTATCCATTAGGTAGGGAAATGGGCCATGGGGTCCTTATCTGCCATCAAATCCTATGTTTCTATGTTTAACGTATTCTTCAGAGACATCACTTATGGATTGGAGGTAAAGGTATGCCTATTCACAGACGACACCAAGCTCTGCAATGGAGTAAACATGCATGAGGGGGCCACAGGAATGGACTCTGATCTAGAAAAGCTGGAGTAATGGTTAAAAAATGGCAGTTGAAATTCAGTGCCAAGAAATGTAAAGTTAGGCACCTGGGGAGAAAGAACCCATGCAGGAAATATACCCTAGGAGGGGAACAATCTAGGTGTACTCATATCTGATGGTTTAAAGACAACTAGGCAATGCAAAAAAGTGGCATAAAAAGCTAATGGCATCCTTGGATGCATAGGTGGGGATATCATGAGTAAAAAATAAAATGAGGTGATAATCCCACTGTACAAGTCCTTGGTGAGGCCGCACCTAGAGTATTGCATCCAGTTCTGGATACCACATCTCAAGAAAGACAGAGATCATCTGGAGACCTTTCAGAAGAGAACTATGAAGATGATTCATGGGCTTCATCAAGAACCCTATGAGTCAAGACTCAGTCATCTCAAGATGTACTCACAGGAAAGCAGGAGGGACAGGGGAGATACGATTGAGACATTTAAGTACCTCAAAGGAATTCACTCAGTACATACTCAGGACCTTTTCAGAGACAGCTCGTCTACATGAACAAGGGGGCACAGCATGTGCCTACAGGGAGGTAGATTCAAAATCAACATTAAGAATTTTTTCTTCACCAAAAGGGTGGTGGAGCCTTGAAACAGGCTGCCCCCTTAAGTCATGACAGCAAAGACAGTGAGAGAGTTCAAGCTAGCACAGTATAGGCACTGCAGAAACTTAGTAGGGAAAAAAAAGACTGAGGGGGTAGCCCACATGGGCAGACTAGATGCATCATATGGTCCTCCTCTGCCGACACTTTCTTAGGTTCTTAAATCAGGCAGTTTGGGGTGAAAAAATAAGGCGTGAGGCTACCAGTATATTCTAGTGGCCACACACTGTAGCTAGTTGATGTCACCAGGACTTGACACTTGAGATGCAGTGGTCTACATGCTGTGTCCCAAATAGAAACTGGAGTGAACACTGCCAAGTAAGCCATCCTTGGAGAGAGAAGCAAAAAAATATCCCCCTCATCTTTTCTGCCTTGAACATAATAAACAAGATACACCTCAAGAGATTTATACTCTATGACTCATCCACTGTTCTTCTTGGAAGCAGTGTAGGGTTGGACTACAGTTTCCTCCTCTATCTTTAAAAAAAGTGTTTATGGCCTTTCTCCTACAGCTGTAATGAATTACACTGTAACTTGTTACTGAGGCTGTGCTTATGGCTAAGGCCATTCAAGGCCAACTGGAGGAGTCAGTACTCAGACCATCTAACCTCACCACCAGGTACCCCCATCCCTGTAGAAAACCAGTATATTTTCCATATATGGCAAAAAAAAGATTTTAAATCTATCAAAATGAATACCCATTTGGTTCATTAAAATGCGAAATAGAAAAAAATGTAACGTATATGACACATATACAAACAATATAAGAAACATACATACAACTCTCCTTCTTGTATTGAGAGTTTATTAGGTATATACTGTTCATGTAAGTGTCACATACAGTATACAACATCATTTTCCTCACTATTTCATGTATCTTACAGATGCATACAGGGGCCTATTTGTGGTATGCTTACAATGTACTGTATATTTGCCATCAACAGTCTGGAAAATATAGTTATTTTCTGTATAGGCCTCTGGACTGTTTCACTGTACCTGGCTCATTGGCACCCTACTTGGTCTTGAATGCATCTTCTCTCACTGTAGCAGCACAAAGGGCTGCTGCGGCTCTAGGCTGACCAGCAAATGAAGCAAACAATGAGCTAATCATTCAAGGACTGGCTCTGCCCTGGGCGATTTACATTTTGTTTGGCCAGAACTAATCTCTTCTGGGATTTTCTTTAAAATGGTCACCATGGTTTCACACACCGACCCCACCTCTACTGCAGAGATAAGAGCCAGTTAATTATTAAAGAGGCATAACACAGTGCAGGGAGGGGTGAGGTTGCCTGTGCAGCTGGGTCACCCAGGTTGAAAGATCCAGTTCACTAATATTTTACAGTTTTGTGACTTTAATCTTTGAAGGGGGTAAGGGATTCAGAAAATTAAAACTGTTCCTTAAAATGTTGCTGAAATCCCTGAGAAATCATTTAAAAACACTGGGCCTAATTTCCAAAGGCCTCGGGAGTACTTTTTGACATGTTTCTTTGCATTTGCCCAAACTGCATCCAAAAGTTAGACCACAAACAAAGTGATCTAACTTTCAGGGACAGGTGCCTTAACTTGTCGCACGTACAGTTGAATGAGGAATGCATCAAAATAATGACAAATGCATATTTTTTTAAGCAAGTTGCTATAAAGTAGTGAAAGTGCCGTAATATAACAAAATGTTTGAAACTAGCTTTCAGACATTTTTTCCTACAGAGCTTTTCTCTCCCCCATCCTTGCTTATCTCTTAGGGATAAACCCTGGTTCTGACCCACTGGTCCCTATCCTTCCCCCAGGTTCAGTGCCCCTCTGATACCCCCCACAACTTCTCCTCTGTGACAGGTGCTCCTGGGGTAGGGCCATCTCCCTCCATGAGGCAGTGCACCATGTGGATTACGATCTACAGTCAACGGGCATTAGGAACCAGGGGAGTCCCGGAAGCCAAACCATCATACAGGCTGTTCATGTTTTTTTCCCCCCCCTGGTTTCTCCCCTTGGCATGGGCAGAACTCCTCCATGCCACAGCTGCATGCAGTGCTGTCCTATGGAGGGTGCAAGCTGCCTTGGCCCACTGCAGGGGTAGCTGTTGCACCAGTTGACCAGTGCCATCCCTCCCGACCTCAGCACACTGACAAGTGGCAGCTGCTGCAGTCTGGACTGCCTCCTGATGTGGCGGGCCAAGCTTGCTCCCAAACTAGGGTCACCTATCTGCATCTGGGCCATCAGTGTAGTCCTGCATTCAAATGTTTTGACAGATTTTGGAAGATGCAAGTGAGGCCTAAAATCAGGAATGGTGCCTGTGTCATCCCTTTTGAAAATTCTGCCCATTGTATTTTGACCCAACTTTGACATATTTCATACATTTCCCAGTAGTCTGTTCTCCTTATTCTTTTCTTTTTTACTGATGACATTTGCAGGAAAGCAGTCTCTTTGTCCTTAGGCTTCAGATACTCATGATGCTTACAGTCCTTACTTGAAAACATAGCCCTCTGCTTGGAACATCATAGTCAGTGACCATGGAAATTACTGTGATGTTGCTAGTTTTTTTATACCATTCATTTGATTATTTCCACTTATTAAAAACATGCAACGTAGGCAACCAACAATGTATGTAGTTGTTATTTTACAATTCACTGGTACATATTGTTGAATCTCATATAGCCTGAGTCAAACAGAAACAAATATTTTTTCTGTTCGTATTTGGTGTAAATTATTGATTTATTCTCTTTGTTCAAATCAAATCGAATTATTACTACCAACCTACAGTTACTGATTATCTTTCAACTATGTTACAGAACTTTATAAATCAAACTTACAACTCTTGTTATCTCTTGTACTTTATTACATTGTTTGTTTCTGTCTCCAATGGGGGGGGGGGAGGTTGCGGCATCCCATGTGTAGTATTTTCCCATTGCATCATTCACTTTCGGTGAGTAAAGGGAGGTGGATTAAACTTCCACATACCCCGGACATTACAACATGACAGGCTTAGGAATGGTTCTAATTTATCTAGCCTATCAATAGCAAAGTAAGCTAAATGCTCATTTGCTGCCATTTGTCCCATCTTTAGCACCCATTCTTCAACTGTGGGAGGATTAGATTGTCTCCATCTGAACAAAATCAGCTTTTTTGCTCTCATCCATACTATTTGGAGCCATAGCGTTTGTTCTTTCAAGGCCTGTCTCATATCTTCAGAAAGTTCTAGAAGGATACTGCTGCCAACTTAAAAATCTGAAACCAGAGTACCTCCCCGCTTATTTCTATTATTCTGTCCCAAAACTCTTTCAGTTTCTTGCAATTCTGTCCAGTATGTAGCAGATCTGCCGTTGGGGCATTACATCTCCAGCAGTGGTCTGAAGGGAGTCATTTTATTTGTTTCAATTTTATAGGGGTTCTGTAGAATCAATGCAATGTATAAAACTGTATCAGTTTACCCTGTGTATCGTTTGATGCCTTGTATGTCCCCTCCCAGCACTTGCTACAGTCCTTGTTCTGCATCTGGGTTTCCAGTTCTCTTTCCGGTCTTGTTTGGCCTTTTTTGGAAATGTCATGCAGGCTGTCTCAGTAAGGAGTATGCCTGTGCTGCTTAACCTTTCTTGGTTAATTGCCTACAGTAGGTAGGGCCATTTGCCCCTTTCCAGGTACTTAAAGCCAGCTTCTAAAATGTGTTTTTTTTGCCATATTTTCCCTCCTGTCACCGATGGCTGGGGTCCCATCAGTTGATCTACCTGATCCCCTCCACCATTGCCTGTGACACTCCCATGGAGCAACCTCCCAGAATCTACTCCCTGGTGTGGGGCCACCATCTGCTCCTTGGCTCTTTCTCCTAGTGCTCCTACGAGTGAGGTGAATGGGTAGACATGGTCCCAGTGAGCAGGGCCTGACGTTGGAAGTGGTGGCAGACATTGTCTTCCTCCCAGCCATCAGGGGTTTCAACTGTTTGAGAACAAGATCCCCCCGGAGCCTGGACATGCAATGACATCCAGTATGACCAGGTACTCCCACACCCTTTCCACGGATGTCTGCTGAGGCTCCTCCCAGCACCTACGTGATCCCCAGACTGTCGCACTCCCAGCCTCTGCTGGGAGTCGCTATTGCCTGGGAGTCAACCGCCCACCCTCCCCAGAAGAGGAGAGCAGTACCTCGGATGCTCCATCCTTTCCTTCTCTGCTGACCCCCAATGGCCCATGCTCATTCCCGAACATAGGTCGCCGGCGTGACGCGAGGTCTGGTGTCCAGTGCCTCAACCCTCAGCGCCACCGGGCCAGCTTAAAAGGTGTTTTAGGATACTTCTAATTTGCAGATACTTCTAAAATATTTCCCTAGGTATTTTAAATCTGTTATATACCTTCTGAAATGAAAGTAGTACCTTGGTCTCAGAGCCTATCAAATTGTCAATCTGTTGTATAGCAGCCATTTCTGTAAAACATCCGCACCCACCAGAATTTTAAGATTGTTCCACAATGGCCAAAAAGCCAATCTGAGCACTTCATATTTTGTCCTTCTCTGGGCCTCCTTCTATGTTTTCACTGCAGCTTCTATGCTAGGATGAGTCAAGCCTAGTGGCAAAGCTCTGTGGAGATATTTCACCATTCTATCAGTACCCGTGATTGTCTCTTCTACCTGCTACCAGGCTGGGTCTGCCCCTTGTTTACTGTTTATAAATCAGAGTTTTGACTGTTATTAAATAAAGGCAATATGATACCCATTTAGCCAGGATATACCTAAACCTCCCACTTCTCTTTGGGTTCTCAGCTTGTTGTAGGCCATCCCCCCCCCACCAATAACATTCTGCTGCATTTTGTCTAGGGACCAAAACTATCTTTCAGGTATAGATAAGGGGCGGTTACTAGAAAAATAATAAAACCTCCTGGCCCATTGGTTAAGCAGTAGCACTACCACTCGAGACAATGGCAACCTGGGTTTAAGAACTAGCCTGAGTCATCAGAGGGCTGGCGGGGGGAGGAGGCTCAAGCATCCCAAAGCACGCTCTCCACCTCAGGGAGGGAGGGATCTTACTGCTGCCGCTTCACCACCAACTGGGTGAACACAGTTGGTGATACAGATTAGTGTGCCAGTCGGATGGGGAGAGATACTGATTGGCTGGCTTGGTGCTCAGCCACATTCAAATTGTGCACACCCTTGCTCAGGTCCATCTGGCATCTCTTAGTATGCAGGGGAAGAAAAAAAAGAAAATGGAGCTTACAGCAACATGGGATGAAGTGCTGCCAGCCTCTTGGGCCTCAATTCTCAAACTGGCCACCTGCCTTCCAGATGTATATCATAGGTGCGAGCCTGGGCAACTCGCCACCACCCCACCTCAAGGGTTTATGTCCGCAGGTAAGAAAGGCCAGGATAAGAGACAGAGAAGGTAACAATAGGGGTGAGATCTGGGTCATTGCGCAGATGGGGGCTGCTTTGGGAGTAGGTATAAAATGTATAACTACATAACCTTTGAAGGGGCTCTCTGAGCAGTTCCAGTGCCAGTGGAAACAAAATTGGTGATGGGGGTACCCTTGCCTGGTGCCTCATCTACAACTGAAACTCCCCAAGTACACCCACTGGTCAGTACACACACCTTAGGATCTGAATATATTATTTCTGCCCTGGAAAGCAGCTGGTCCCATATGCCAAGTTTATGTAATACCTGTAGCTGGTAGTCCCATTCTATGGAGTCAAAGTCTGGACTCTCCATTGCACTCACTGAGCCATTTTATATTAAGCATACATCTGAGATCTTTCACCTTGTTTCTCCTTGGGATAAACCCCCCTTGGTCCTTATTTATGAGAGACCCCAGGACCTCATTTAATCTGTTTAACCTGCCACATTCATTCTTCAGTTTATCCATTTTATGTATCAGGGTAACAGTGGTTTCCATCACAGTGGGGTTTAGTTTCTTCAAGTTCAAGTTCAAGTTCAAGTTTATTGCAGGAAAACTCCATTGAGCAAGCTCATTCACAAGGAGGTCCTGTGACATAAACACTTAAAGTACAAACACAGATAGGTAATAACAGTATATACATGAAATACACGTTACATGGTACAGGCTGGATATACATACAAGGGTACCACATAGGGTGACCGCAGGTGGTAAACATTGATATGAGACAGGGAAGCGACTTATAGGTCGCATACTGATAAATGAAACATGATGACTGGTGTGATTTGATTTAATCAAATCAAATCAAATATACAGTATTTTGGCACCTAGAACAAACAACAGTGTCAGTGGCTCAGTAGGTAGCACACTCGCCTCTGAGGCCGGGAGATCAGAGGGCTGTGGGTTCGGTTCTCACATCTGGCACTTGGGTTAATATCCCAGTACTGACACTGTAATGCAGCATGAGAGGGGTGCTGCATTTCTGAGGTGCCGTCTTCCGGATGAGACGTTAAACCGAGGTCCCATCTGCCTGGATTGGTGGTAGTTCAGGTGGATGTTAAAGATCCCATGGCACTTATCGAAAAGAGTAGGGGAATTTCCCCGGTGTCCTGGCCAAATTTCCCTCATTCACTAAAAATACCACCAACAGCTTAATCTGGTTCAAGGTCAGTTGGCATTCATCTGTATCCCCCTCCCCCTGGGTCGTGCCTGAAAATAGGCAGGATTTGTCTAGTGCACTTACCCTGTCAACAAAAGCTAAATAAATAAATAAATAAACAGTCTACAACTGATATGGGAGGGAGGAGAGATTTGATAGAGTAGCAGTGGAGCGTAAGCAAAGATAAAGCCAGAAGGGGAAGGGAAAGCAGTTAATATGACAAATCAATTATACCTTACCAGTGGATAAATATGGCACACATGGGGAAGGAAGAGACTTAATGACAGTTACAGGTGTCTTTTATTTTGGCTGAACTTGGCAATTTGTAGAAGTTTATTGAAACTGTGCTAGTTAGTTTCGCTACGGTTTGTAATTGGTTCCAAATGGAGGGAAGGGCATATGCAATAGCACGTTTACCAAAGGAAGTCCGACGTCCTTGGTATGTCAAGCATAATAAAGTCAGATTTTCTTAACGAGTATGCACTATGTGAGATACTAATAAGGGAAGAGAGATAGCTTGGCAATTTCTGCAGGAGCAGTTTAAGAGTCCATAGCCCAGCATGGAGCAGGCGCCTAGTAGTAAGGGATGTCCAACCAACAGCTGCATATAAGTCGAGTGGTGCTAACGGTAAGGGAGTTGGTAATGAACTGTAACGCACGGTGATAAAGGATGTCCAGTTTACTTAGATTTGCAAGAGTGGTGGAGGAATAGATTACATCGCCATAGTCGAGTAGGGGGAGAAAAGTGGCCTGTACAAGCTTGTTTCGAGCTTCATGTGAAAAGGGCCTATTTCTGTAGAAGAAACCTAACCTTGCTTTTAACCTTCTAGAGACATCTTCGATGTGGTCACTGAAAGATAATTTATTGTCGATCCAGATACCTAGATATTTAAATTTGGTTACAACTTCCAGAGGCTCGTTTAGCGTGGTGACAGTGAAGTCTTGGGCAAGAGTATTGGGGGGGCCTGAGACAGCACTGCGGGAGAATATCATCGCTTTAGTCTTCTTGGCATTGAGCAGAAGCTTTGCCTTTATTAAATTATGCTCAAGTTGTGCGAAGTCCGCTTGAAGCACTCCCTTGACTTCAGATAACGATGAGCCAGAAGTATACAACACAGTATCATCTGCAAAAAAGTGCAGATTGGACGTAGATATGTTAGCATCTAAGTCATTGATGTACAGAGAAAACAAGATAGGGCCTAAGATGGATCCTTGGGGGACTCCTCTTGCAACTGGCAAGGCAGCAGAAAAAAGGCCTTCCGCCTTTACTTTTTGGAATCTTCCAGTTAGGTATGTGGCACCCAACTTTGCAAGGCAATTGACTAATAGTTTGTGATCAACAGTATCAAAAGCTTTGCTGAGGTCCAAAAAAGACTGCACCAGTTACCTTCTTAGCATCTATAGCAGAGATCCAATCATTGGTTACTTTTGCTAGTGCAGTGATTGTGCTATGATTAGCCCGGAAGCCAGATTGAGCTGAGTTAATGAGAGAGAAGGTTTCAAGTGAGATTTTAACTGAATATGGATCAGTTTTCGAGAACTTTAGAAAGGATAGGCAATATGGAGATAGGCCTATAGTTGTTTACATCGCATGGGTCACCAGATTTAAATAGAGGGAGGATATGTGCTGATTTCCAGCAGGACGCACAGCAGCAGATGTAATGGAAAGATTGAAGATGTGGAGAATTGGGGCAGTGAGATGGGCATAGCCTGACCTTAGGAAAAAGGGTTCCAAGCCATCGCCCCCCGCGCTTTTTTGGTGTCTAAGTTAAGAAGAGAATCTTCTACTTTTATAAGTTATCTCGCGAGTTGGAAGGGACTGGGTGCAGGACTAGAAGTGGCTGGAGGGGTATGCTGGCTCACCGCAGCACCAGCATAAGGTGACGAGTCAAAGCTAATCCAGCTGTGGCAAAGTGGGAGTTAAGTTCCTCCAGGATCAGGGACTTGTTTTCCACAATCTTGCCACTTCTGATATCTTTGTTGGGACAGAGGGGCCATGGGGTCCTTCTATAGCTTTGATAGTCTTCCATATTTTATAAGGGTTACCTTTAGCTTGTTCGAGAGTAGAAATATAATAGTTAGCTTTAGCAGAGCAAGTTTTTTCACACAGTTATTCCTGGCTGTTCTAAAGGCCTGCCAATCCAAGATTCTTTGGAATGTCTAGCTTTAACCCAGAGCTTATCTCGAGCTATAAGGGCTGCCTTGAGATCCGAGGTGAACCAGGGATTGGAATTGTTCTGTACCCTTACTTTGATGAAAGGGGCATGCTTATTTATTATTGTAGTGAGTTTGTCATTCAGGATGCAAGCTGCCTTGTTGACATCTTTGGCTAGGTAAAGATCTTGCCATCTGATCATGCTCAGGTCAGATAGGAAGTTTACTGCACTGAATTTGCGAAGGATCTTTTGTTATAAAGATGGGTTGCGGCCGGCCTTAATTTGAGATCTTATGCAAGCAACAATTCCATGATCACTCATGTCGCTAGGAAACACTGCCAAATGAGATATTTTGTGTGGATGGGTGGTTAGTACCACATCTAGAATGGAACTGTTGGCAGTATTTAGAGTGTTGTTCCTAGTAGGTTCTCTGACTAATTGCCCAAGACCTAGCTCGTCACAAAGGGATTTGAGGCCATGTGATTTAGGTGACAGCCAGTCCATATTTAGATCTCCTAGAAATATTGTTTCAGTTTTTGCATCTACGAACATGGATTTCAAAAGATTAAGGACTTCATCACCACCAGACGGGGGTCTTTCTCTTTTGTTTTGGATTCAAAATAAACTGTGGAGAACTTTCTGGGAGCCCTTCTATCAACATTTTATAGTATTCCACAGGAAGACCATCATCTATTTTATTATTTTTATTAGCTCCACCATACTTATTGGGGCTTCCAGGGTCTGGCTATCTCCTAGAGTTAGTCTGGGTAACTGTACTGAATCCAAAAACTCTTATCCGGAGCAGTGCAAGGCCTCTGTTACTCTTACAGAATTGCTCATAGAAGGTCTGAGGCCTGATTTTAAAAACAGCCCTTAGAGTGACACAAGTTGCATTGCTGCAGGGCTGTAGCAAACTCCTGGTGCATCAGGGACCCTGCACACAAGTTTATAAAAATGAGGGTCCCTGTGCCAAAGACCCAGGAGTTTGCACAGCCACAGGCTTGCACCAAACATGTGGTGCACTTGCGAGGTTGGATGCAGGGATTCAACCCCGCCCCACCTGGTGCAACAGAAGAGGGGCTGCAAGGGTGGAAGGTATGGTGATTGTGCCTGCCAGGAGGGGACTGGGTCCAAAAGGAGCATGGGAGTGTCTTAGGAAGTGTCGGGACCATGGTAGCAATGACAGGGTCCCTGGCTTGTCATTGGCAGTGGCAGACAGCCAATTGGACCCCTTAGTGGAGGGTTGGCATGGATGGACCATGATGTGGTCCTAGGTGGGTACAGCCCTGGCACCTGCACCATAGGTGCCAAAATCCTACATCATGTAGACGGGAGGCAACCTGCCACAACGCTCGGGGCTGGGTACCAGGGAACTGTTGCGGTGCATGGAGAACATTCCCCTCCACCGCAGGCAGCCTTCATCCTGCAGCCACTGCTTCCCACCTACATGATGTAGGATTGTGGCACCTATGAGGCAGGTGCCAGGGTTGTGCCCACCTGGAGCTAAGTTATGGTAGATAGATCTGTGCCAATCCCCCACTAGGAGGTCCTATCGGCTGCATGCCATTACCAACAGCATCCCTTCAGGGGGCTACCTCACCACCCTGTCATTTCCACCATAGTCCCAACACCCCCTAAGGCACCCCCATGTTCCTCATCACCCAGGTTCCCTCCTGCCAAGTCCCCTCCCCCAATCACCACAGTGTCTAACAGTGGTACATGGCCCTTAGACCACCTCCTGGCTGGTCTAAGTACAGCCCCCTGTTGCATCCATGGTGGAGCTTGCAGAATTCCCCAAAATGGGATGGCGCAGCCACACCGTAGTGCACACCCCCTTGCGACCTGGCACCAGGGCGCTTTTACCAGAAGGGTGGTACAGGAGGGCGGCTTGGACACAAGGCATCCCGATTGCGATGCAGCCTGCATTCGAAAATCAGGATTACCACAACGTTTGATGCAAGGTGCCACTTGCATCATACCCATTTGGTGCAGACATCTTTAGTCAGAGAAGTCCCTTTTAAAATCAGGCCCCTGATGATGTCACAAGTTTAGTATTTTGACCTACTGCGGGTGGGGAGTAAGCAGCTGCTGCAGATCACATCTAAGGGATAAAGTTTCTATTTCAATGTTAATATGTTCAGTTATAAAAACAGTGGCATGGGAAATGCAGAATGTTTTTTTATTTTACCCAAATATTGTTTTCAGATTTCTTTACAGGGTGACAGCTGCTCAAGGATCACTGTGAACCTGAGGGGTTCCCAAAAATACATTTATGACCAAAACAAGAATAAGAAGCCCTGTTTAACACAGGATCATGTTCTTTGGTAGTTATTTTAAGAAATAATTTCCATTTTGGTAGGAAACAGTGACCCAGCATTTTAGTGGGCTGTCACTCAAATTCAGTACTGTGCATATGCAGTACAAAAGCAGTACACAGTAGCCCTAGCAGAGCAGATGACATTCATTTCTTAGTTGTCTTTAGTAGTCAGGAGCTGCTTTTATAACCTGAAGAGTATTTTCAGGCTTCTCCTGTCCTTGATACTGCCAACCTTCGCACACTAAGAAAAGGACCTGGGGGTAATCATACCTGATGACCTAAAGGTAACCAAACACTGTAAGAAGGCTGTGGGGACAGCCAGTGGGATGCTAGGATGCATATGGAGAGGTATCACCAGCAGAAAAAGGAGGTGGTTATGCCACTGTACAGATCGTGAGTGAGATCTCATATTGAGTACAGTGTCCAGTTTTGGAGGCCACATCTCCGGAAGGACATAAACAAAATAGAGGCAGTCCAGAGAAGAGTAACAAAAATGGTGCAAGGACTGCACCAAAAGTCATAGGAGAAAAGGCTAGAGGACCTCAGTATGTATTCACTGGAGGAGAGGAGAGAGAGAGGGGAGATATGACAGAGACATTCAAGTACATCGGGGTATAAACAAGGTACAGGAGGGTAGCATCTTTCAGAAAAGAAGGTGTACAAGAACAAGGGGGCATGATATGAGGCTAGAGGGGGTAGGCTCAGGGGCAACATGAGAAAGTACTTTTTAACAGAAAGAGTGGTGGATGCTTGGAACAGCCTCCCTGTGGAGGTGGTGGGGACAAAAACAGTAGGGGAATTAAAGAATGCATGGGATAGACATAAGAGTACTTTCACAGTAGGGAACAGAGGGTACGCCGCAGATCAACTAAAGTCTATGGTATTGCATTAGGTAAGGAAAAGAGGCAGACTAGGTGGGCCACACGGCCTTAATCTGCTGTCACCTTCTATGTTTCTCTGTTTTCAATATTGGTGCAAACCTTGGTTTCTACTCAACTCAGCTACTGCACCGTAAGGTGCTCTACAAGGGCTTGTGTCCAACTTTGACACCTGCAGCTGGTTCAGAATGCTGCAGCAAAGCTTCTTACATCCTTCTAGAAGTTTAATTAAATTACATACTCACTTAGTACTCTGGGCTGGCTGCATGTCAGTCAGCAAGTGGACTAAAAGGTTCTTTTACTAACATGAAAAGTTGTGAATGGGCTGGGCCCCCAATATCTCTAATTGCATTCCAGACCCCCACATTTCATTCAGATCATAGTACCTCCTTTCTCAGTTCTCTGGGCTGGCTGCTCTCAGGTAGTGAGTCTACTACAAGATCCTTGTACTAACACATAAAGCCATAAATTGTCTAGGCTCCCAATGTCTTTAGTATAACTCCTGTCCCCTCACACCCATGTCAGAAGGATTAGATCTATGGGGTGGGCATTTCTAAGAGCGCCGCCTTATAGACTGAAGTCTGCTGATGACAGGGCTTTTGCTGTGGCCACCCACACTCTGTGGAGTACATGGCAATCTGAGGTCCATACTGCATCATGTAAGCAGCAAGGCATTGTAGGGTGCTGGATTTTGTTAGTACTGTGGCAAACACAGACCCAAGGCTGTAGTAAGGCATGAGGCCAAGGACCAAGATACAGAACAGTTACAGTACCACCAATACCCTGGAGTGTCTTATGGCTCTGATACAATGGGTCTGTGAGGAACATTTAAAAAAAAAAAAACTTAAAAAAAAAATCTGCATTTGGTAGTTCTGTCACCATGCATAGGCGCAGGACAATCAGGATGCAGGGATATCCCTACCCATTTTATAACTCTGTATAGTTCCAAAGTCTACCTAAAGACCATGGGCCTGATTCTTAAAGCTCCCAGAATGGTGCAAGGGGTTTGCGCCATAAGGAATGGCACAAAGTGCTGTTTGCACCAAAAGATGTGCCAGAAGCGATTCACAAACACAGCCTGTGACAACCGCAGTCTTCATGCACCACAGCCTCTGGGACTAGATGCTATATAAATAAAGTAACTTAACTTGACTTGACCAGAGAGGGCTTGTGCCTTCCTTGTGGCACAAAATGGGCTGCGGCATGGTGCTACGGGTCATGCGGCAGATGCAAGCTGCCATATCACCTAAATTGGGATTTTGTAAACCCTCCCAGAGTGCAAAAGTCTAAGTACCCTTAGACCAGCCTAGGCTAGTCTAAGGGTACTTAGAATTTCACCATCTGGGTGGGTTAGTGCACTTGTGTCACTTTCGGAGCCCTCCCTGGGTGAGAAGAAACATGTGCCATGGTCTCTCCCATCCCCAATCCCCTTTGATGAAATATAAACACATCCCTGGTGGTCTAGTGGACTCCCCTATTGCCTTTTATTAATATGAATCCTGTCCCTGCTGGTCTAGTGGACCCCCTCCATCCATGATCCCATTTTATTAAAATCAAACACATCCCTGGGGGTCTAGTGGACTCCCCCAGCCCCTATCACCTTTTATTACATATAAACACATTCCTGGTGGTCTAGCAAAATCCCCTCCTCTAATCTGCCCATATAAGAATAGATATCATTCCATGGTGGTCTAGTGGACCCCCAACCCTGGCAGGTAATGCTCACCACCCCACTCCCCCCATTCTGAACCTGAGCCATCAATGAGCATGAACTGAAAGCAGTATGCTCTCACTGAGTGACAGCTCAGTTGGTGGCTGGCTGTGGTGGAGAGTGAAGGGCTGTGCCAGTCACCAGCTCGGGTTTGAGTTGGAGGCTAGAGTGGTGGTGGGGCACTGCCTCCCAGGGTGGAGGTGTGGGGGTCCACCATGGTATGATATGTAAGCAACAAGACACGATGGGGTGTGCATTAGACAGTTCTAATGCACAGCTAGGGGGACATAGTGAGGCATGAGGCCACAGGCCGAGTGATTCCAGTCCCCTAGCCATGCATTAGAACTGTCTAATGCACATCCCCGGAGTGGCTTATCGTGCATATAAAATGAGCCTGTGTATTCTAAATGGGGGTTCTAGTTTTAGCTGTGCATTAGACACATCTAATGCACAGCTAACAACCAATCAGATTGCTTGAAATCCTTTGCTCATTTTATAACTATTCTTATATGGGCAGATCAGGCCTGCAGGGGGACCACTATACCCCCAGGGACATGTTTATATGAAGGGGATTGTGTCAGAAAGGGGGGTGCTCTAGACTACCAGGAACATGTTTGATTTTCATAAAAATTAATCAATGATGGGGGACCACTAGACCACCAGGGATGTGCTTGATTTTAATAAAAGGGGATCAGGGCTGGGGGTGTCCACTAGACCACCAGAGACAGGATTTTTATTACTAAAAGTGGAGCGGGATGGAGTGGAACTGCTAGCCATGAGGGATGCCCTAGAGTGGCACACAGCCATGCCGCAGCTTGTGAAAACCCATCCAGATGCGCCATCTGTTTGGCACATAGCCACAGTTGCTACAAGCTATGGAACTTTGCCGCTGGGACCCTACCTGATGGAGAATCAGGCACAGGGTCCCTGATGCACTGGCAATCAGCACAAGTCAACTTTGACATGGCTTGCACTGAGTTGTGAGAACTGGGCCCACATCTGTTTGCTCAGGCTTTCTTAAGCTCTTCATACATGTATAGCCATCTTCATTGAAACCATGTCTGTCATTTGTTAACTGATTAATCCTTTTTTGTTAGGTTGTGTTAATTATTTGCCTATTGTGTGCTTGCTTGTATTGCATTTCTTTGGAAAGTGCTGTGGCCTTTGGAAGGACAATCTATGAATAAACACACATCTACTAATACTACTACTATAATGACAAGCCAACAGGAAAGGAATTTGGCTTTATTAAGCACCTTGCATACACACTGCATCCCAAAGCACTTTCCAAGTTTATTGACAGCTGCAGCACCTATTCGATTTATTTATTTATTTATTTATTTATTTAAGAGATTTACCAGATAAGCATTCTGAGCGGGGACCGCTCGTTTCCAGATACGACCTGGGGTTACATAGGTCAGACAACAGATACAGTAATCAGTAAAACACAGTACATTCAATACAGTAAAGCAGTAAAACACAGTACATCAGTGTTACTTAGGTCTAGAGTGGCTAACAGTAGTCATAGTCATAGTTAAAGTGCACAGCGTGGGAAGACAACAGACAGCGGTTCAGAGGCAAATATTATTATTTGGCAACTAGGTCTTCGGGTAGCAATTACAAGCAGCAGAGTAGTAGGACCTCAGGAGCGGTTTGAGAGCCCAGTGGGAGTCTGAAACTTTGTGTTTATGTTGTGTTTATGTCTTAATACAAGGAGGAAGTGAGATTGAGGGGTAATTTTTTTTTATTTATAGATTTCATACAAAATCATACAAATATTATGTATACAGGACATGCACAGGTAGATACATAAACAAAACATAGGCAATGTGCCATTAAAAGAACATTTGAATGCCTGCCCTTGTTACATACTAGGAGGGAAGTAGCAATATTTCAGGGGCTTGAGTGACAAATAAAACCTGTCAAGCCCAAGACCCATGGGAGTACATTGTAAAAGCTATGCCATGAAGGCTTTGGCTTTAAATATCAGGTAGAGGCAGGATACTGTACCATGGTGCCAAAGCACCGTAGCTGTATAAAATACAGCTGCATGACCAAGTTGTATATTGGATAATAAGAGTATATGATACGGATGTGACTTGGCCTCAGTTACAGGCCCCCTGTATACAACAGAACAGGTTAAACATAAACACAAAGTTTGGAAATTCTTAAATATATAACCCAACCAACCTAAAGAAAATAAGTGGGGTAACAGATATTATGAAACTCCTACAGTATACTGGGAATGCACCCCATAAGTGGCATCTGCATAGTCAAGCAAAATCTGAGCTGCCAGAACTCTTATCAGCCCGTTAATAAAATCCAAATTATTAGGCCCAATCAAAATGAAAAAATAGGTAAATGATCATTTAGTGTGAGAAACACGGAGTATGTATAAAACATTCTAGTACATATTAAGTCTCTCTAAAACTCACAGCCTTATATTAACATCAAAGAGAGAGGTAATTGAAAGCACAGGAGTGAGAGAGATTGAAGAGGTGCAGACACTTGCTCAGGTTCACAAAGTCAGTAGTGATGGTGGCATTTAGGTATAGATATTGAGTTTTATAGCATGTTCTAGTTATGGTCTTACAAGTTGTGTCATATGTTTTAGACTGGAGATCAATAGGTGATAAGATACTGTAACAATATGAAAATACATAAAAATGATGGATTTTCTTATTTTTTTCAGATGTATTTTCCTATAAATAAAAACAACTTTAAGTGCCAGTATTATATGCTGCATGCTTAAAAAAAGTATAAGCTCAGAACCCTCATACTACAGTACCTCCATCAACCTCACCCAGGTGGCTGGCCTGGGTTCTTTTGATTACTGGACAACAGTGAAGAATAAAAACAAATTATGTGTTGTCTCTCCTTGGGGTGACTCCCCATGAGCTCAGGAATCTACTGGTGCTACCCTTAACAGGAAATACTTCAGATTTTCCGCTTGCACAATACCCTATGATGCAAATACTGTGATCAATAGCACTGATACATAATACACAAGAATTAAAATGCAAAAATAAACAGATTTATTGAAAAGGAGGGGTAGGAAAGAACCACGGGTCAATAAGGAAAATAAAGTAAGGAGTAGCAGTAATAAAGCACTAAACTTTATATGCTATTTACATGCTCCCTCTGTGCCCTCTCCCCTTCAGCCTCACAAACCAAAAGCAGATGCACCCAGCTTTATCCCTTTAAAGGCCGTGAGAGATCTGTTTATAATTGTGGTGGGTACATCACTGGGCTAGAGTCATTGGCTAGCTGGGCTGGTAGACACATTGGCATGCTTTCAAGCATGCAAACTGAAGGCGTCCCTATTTGCAATCCAAATGAGTGGATTGGCTTGTAGCATCCTCAGATATTTTGCCTGGACCTACCGATTACAGGGTGCAGTCTGCCCCAGAACTTTTAAACCTACTGTCCTAACCACCTATCTAACTAAGGGGTTGCACTGCAGGGCCAAAATGTTGATAGTTTGTCTCTGTTCTGCATCAACAGATGAACAAAGTCTCTTTCCACGGGCTCCTGTGCTTCAGCAGTGCTGATATTCAGCTTTGCCTCTCTGCTGGGCTTTCAACCCCATAAGATACTTTCTTTGCATGACTCTGCTGGGTTTTGCCCACAGGGCCTTTGTCAAACTTAGCCTGAGGACCTTTTCTTGCACTACACTGCAGCTGTGGATGCCGTTGCACTCCAGAAGCACTGGCCACTGACCTACGTTTTGGCAAGGCCACACCCTAGGAGGTAGACACTATTACTTTGGCTGTGAGTAGTTATAGCACAGGCACACTGCAACTTATCTTAACAGAGGTAAATGCACAGGCACGTGCAATCCCTGGAAATCCCCTGGTGCCTGCTGGCACCTTTGTGACTCTTGTGGTTATGTAGTTTAATCCCATGGATCTGCTGTTGCAGATTTACTTTGCTTAAAAATTAACAGTGAGCTTTGGTCAGGTCTCCTGACCATGGGTGCATGGCTGAGTTGAAGGGGTTATCATGCCTACTTACAGTGGAGCCAGCCATGATGCAACACAGTAACCTGCAGTAAGTGACTTGTCACAAAATCCACATAACCAAAGGGCTTCATTGCTACTGAATTATACTGTTCCCTGCAGTATACTACAGCATTGTGTGATATTCTGCAGCATTACCGCATAGCATCCTATCTGGTGCCGCTGTAAGTGCCCCTGCAAATGATGACGATTGTAATGGGCTTGATTTGGTTGGAGTGAGCGAGACAGAGAGAGAGAGAGAGAGAGAGAAAGAGGAGAGTGACCATTCTGTTGATGCCCATAGGAAGTTTGCACAGGCATGAGGAGGACCTAACCTATAGCGCCAGTGCCACATTCTGTGTTGTGCAAACTATCCAATAAGTGCAGCAGAGCAGGGAACACTGCTCCACTCCAGCAACCTGTGCCAGGTACAAAACAAAGTTGTACACATGGAGCATGTCCTGGGTTTTTTATCACCAAGGTATCATAATTTATATTATTGTGCTCATTGTATTGTTGTTTATTAAGGTTAAAACATTTTTGCACTGTTAACCTGGTGTCAGTATTTCTTTGCTCATGTATCCAGTGAGACAGATGTTGTGGTGGGCATTGTTTAGGCTGTCTTTGATAGGAGATCTGTTTCAGCATTTGGATGGGTTGTGAGTGCTCTTTAGATTATCTTCATCCTCTTTAATGGAGGCTCAGAATTGAGGAACAGTAGTCATGCTGTTGGCTAACCTTATGAATGATGTGTAATTTACTGAGACAGCAAGACCCCATGAAGTTAGGCCCGTCAGGTGGGGTATTTTATAGCATGCTGTAAGACATCATTGATGTATCTTTCAGCCCAAGCTGCTGCTGGGTGGAGAGGTTCTGGTATGCCAGTAGCCTCCAGTATGCCATTGCCACATGAGTCCCCCTTTGTGCTTCTCCCAGGAACTATGTGGTAGCGACAGGATAATTTGTCATGCACATTGTGCACTACTGCCATGACTGCTAAAGTTCTGTTAACATCTCCAGCAGAGTTGTTAGCCCTGGCAGCGGTGTCAGGTGGGAGTATTTATGTACTGCAATTGGAAGAAAAAAGTCTGCTGCTTGACCCACCAGTAATGTGTCGACATTCAGTTCATGAACTTAGTGAGTCAACACAAGGTGGTTTCCCCTTTGTTCCTATACCTGTGGTTACCTGGATCTAAATTTGACAGAACCCTGGACAGCCCCTTCTGTTGTAGCAGAAGGCTGCAAGTGTCCTGACAACCTGGGGTCAGAGGAATTATCTGGCTGGAACTCCTCTTCTCTCCTCTCAGGCGGTGGCCCCATATTCTGTGGGCTTGGCCATTATATTAGCTCCCAGCTGGGAACAGTCTGTAAGCAAACCTGCTCTTTTTCAAATAATTCTCTCTCTCTCTCTCTCTCTCTGTCTCTGTCTGCCTTGTTCTCACTCTGTCTCTCTCTGTCTCTCTCTCTCTCTGTGCTCCAGCAGAAGGCACTCTTTTTCTTTAGAAGCAATCAGTTTAAATGGTGCATCTTCTGCTCTGTCAGGCTCCTCTGAGAAAGGTAGCAGCAGTTGTTCACTGGCATTCAGTGTCTCACAGCCTCCTGGCTGCACCGGATGAGATGACTGAGCCCTGATCTCTGGCTCCCAGGCTCTGCTAGAGTTCTGTTGCTGATCCCTGATAGGCAGATAATATGGGGGGAACCACGCACCTGTGTCTTGTGATGAGTTTGCATAACATCCTTGAAATCCGAGCTCAA
This sequence comes from Neoceratodus forsteri, assembly GCA_016271365.2. NCBI lineage: Eukaryota > Metazoa > Chordata > Ceratodontiformes > Ceratodontidae > Neoceratodus > Neoceratodus forsteri. The sequence goes on from CM028130.1 coordinate 1,239,087,094, forward strand.
GCTTGGTCTATCAGTTCCCAGGCAAATGTCTGGTGTCCTCTGTCCCTGATTTTCAGTAGCCCTGGGTGTCAGATGGATGGCTGTTGCTTGGTGGTATCCATGTTTGTTTATATTGTGTGCCAGTTGTCCTGCTAGTAATGCATTCTGTTAATTTATTAGCTTTTATGCACCAGATGAGTACACGCTTCACAGTTATGCTTATTTTCACATACAGCTCCAGAGGTTACAAGACAATCAGTACAATAATGACAAACAAATATAATATAATATAACAAATACAATAAAGCACGGTCAAGGAATGGAAAATAAAAAACATAATATCACATACAAAAATTCAGAGCTGGCGAGACACATATAGTAAGTTATAATAATACAGAACTGGTGAGCCACAAGCCAGCCCAGGTGAAGAGACAATAAGACTGAGGCAAGATTTACAATCACCGTAAGCACAGTTAAATCATAATAAGAACATTGGGCAGGATATTCAGAGGGTTGCATGGCGCAACACAGTTGTACCATGCGCAACTCCACTGATGCCCCAGCACAATATTCAAAGGGGATTGAGCCCGTCACAAATCCCGATGTGCCCGAAGCCAAGATCAGTAATGTGGCGCGCGGTAGGGAGGGCGTGCCCATGCATACTCCGCACATCCAGATATTCAGCCTGGGATATGCCGAGCCCATGGCAAGAACTCCCTCACTCAAGGCCTGCACACAGCTGAGCCCAAAAAAAGAAGCACAGCTGGCCACCCACAGGTGAGCTGCCGATTGCAGGGAGCAACATGGCAGCTGCCACCTGTGGGTGGCCACCCGAGCTACGGCTGCACCTTTGTGGTGGCGCCCCCCCACCTGATCGCAGGCATACATAGAAAAAGGACAGTCCCATATCCCTGGTGGTCCAGTGGACCACTCGCAGCCCGATCATGGGCATAAGTTGTAAATGTAATAGTCTTATATCCCTGGTGGTCCAGTGGACCACTCGCAGCCCGATCGTGGGCATCACTAATAAATAATTACACACCAGTCCAACCCTGGTGGTCCAGCAGTACCCCCCTCCCCCTGCCCACTTAGCCCCATCGCCCACTCCTCCAGTCAGTGGCGGGCGGTGCTCACCCACTTCGCCCGCCCGGCCGACTGACTCTGTACAGTACGGTTGTAGCCCCTGGTCCACAGCGTGAGCCAATGAGCGTACAGCCCTACCATATGGAGTCAGTCAGCGGGCGACGGGGCAGCAAGCGGGTGGGGAGCTGCCGCCTGCCGCTGACCGGGGAGGAGTGGGACAGTGGGGCTCAGTGGACAGGGGGGGAGGGGGTACCACTGGACCACCAGGGTTGGATTGGTGTGTAATTATTTATTACTGATGCCCATGATCGGGCTGCAAGCAGTCCACTGGACCACCAGGGATGGAGTTAACTGTTTAAAACATATATATGCCCGCGATCAGGCTGCAAGAGGTCCACTGGACCACCAGGGATGGAGTTAACTGTTTAAAACATACCTATGCCCGCGATCAGGCTGCAAGCGGTCCACTGGACCACCAGGGATATTGGACATGTTCTTCAATTTACACATGCCCACGATCAGGCATTGGGGCACTTTGCCATGATGTGCAGGGGGCATCAGTCCCCAACAGCTGCAGCCTGTCAGGGTGCCAGGCGCAAGTCGCCAGGGATCGGTGTACCTGCATGCAAATGGGGCCATAATGACATGCAAATGGCCCCATTTGCACCTTGCATACATTATGGCCCCATTTGCATGTGCACTTTTGAATATCGCTGTAGTTGTGCCTATCGCAACGGCACTTGCACTTGCGCATTCTCCTGCTCCACTCTGGCCACTTGCGCTGGCACAGTGCCACTGTGCCATGTGCACTGTGGGTGGCCAAGGAGCGATATTCAATGATGCTGTGCCATGGAGCAGCTCTGTTGAATATCACCCTGTCAATGCTCCTGTGCATCCAAGTTGCTTTGCTTCCAGGCTTGCGCCACAGCCTGGTGCAGTCTGAATATCCCGCCCATAGCGTATAGTGGAGTGTTGTTCTGTACTGAATTTCACCCCTTTCAAAATGCTGTTGTACAACAGTTCTAAGGTCATGGAATGTGATTCTACCCTACTATGATAGAATAGCATTCTAGAACCTCTAGAGACTGCATGAGTCAGTTTCATTTTGAAAGCAAAAGAACTCACAAACACATATTTCACACAGTACTATATGTAACACATGGACAGCTGGTTCTGATCTCTCTATGATTTTTGTAATACAAAAAAAATGTATTGTGATTGTCTGTCATGAGAAATCCTGTGCTCCTGGGATGACCCCCCCCCCCCCCAGTATCACTTCAAAGGACTAGATATGTTAAACAGCAGATCTCTGTAATACTTCCAAAGACTCGCATTTTATGGTCTTGTTGTTCAGCTGTGCTTCTTTGAAGGTCAAGAACTAAAATATCAATTTTATGACATCCTCAGGAAGGGCAGTTAATTTCAACTGGTGCTGGAAAAACTATGTTACAGCTAGGTGAGAAAACTGCAGAGTTGTAAAAGTTCTGTGATGTCTGTGAAGGGCAGGAAGACACACTAGATCAAAGGGTCATATGGGGAAACATGTTTCTGGTGATGTCACCTTATTTAATTTATCTTCTGAATGATAGGACATCCTGGTTGTATAATTTTTAATATTTTAAAAGGAGGTGCTAGGTAGTGTCATAGAATGGGTGGAGACCCAGGGTTTAAATGGTATTCTGTATTTCCACTTAGAGACATTCTTGTTTGGATTCTCTATAGCAACAACATCTACTTCAAGCACTGTTAGAAGATATACATTAGATAGACAAGTCAAATTGTCTGGTGGTAGGAATTTGCACTTTTTAAACCTTGTTCTTTTAAGTGATTGTATGCTTTGTGACATACTGTTCTGTATTTACATTTTACATTTTTATCTATTTTAAAGTAAACCTCTATTTTAAAGAGACTGCTTGGTGTGCCTTCAAAATTCTTTCTTTGAAAAGTGAAGCATATGTGGTTAAAGTTGACACTGTGCATAGCTTAATGGTAATACCAAACTAGGAAAAAGTAAGAGTTTATCTCAGGTCTTTCATAGAGTTTTTAAGGGTTCGTTCTGTACACCTGGTTAGGTGCCCGTAGGAGAAAGATATCTGGCATTCCCCGAAGAGCAGAATTATCTAAGCCTGTACATTGGGTAAGCTAGCAGGAGATTCACAGTTTGAATCCCTCCAGAACTTGAGACCAAAGGTGATTCAGACCCACAAAACAGATACGAGGGTTACCCTGTTCTGTTCTTGTTCACAATACTGCGCTTGGAGGTTGGCACTGTGGGAGCAGAGGGCCTGACCTGCTGAGTGGAGTTGTGACACTATACACTATAAAAATACAGGATGAGCAACTCTATGCACAACCAGTGTGCTTTGCCACCTCGGTTGTGTGTGGTTTTCCATCCAGTATTCTCTATATACACATCAGATGGTTCAACACAGCTAGTGGTGATATGGCAAATGTAGCAGCCTGAGGGCAGGTGAAACCTGTTAATCATGTGCAAGAACATCTAGAATTGTCCTTAAGGTGAACCCATAAGGACTTTTTAAATTAAAAGTGGGAGGAGGAGCAACAGACTGCAGGCGGCAGAGGGTTCTGTAGCTTAGGTGCAGTAGCAGTAATGGCCTGATCCCCGTGAGGGTGGATGTTTTGGGAACAATGGGAAGGGATTTATCAGTGGATATAAGGGGATAGGACAGGTGGGAGAAACTGAGCAGGGTCACAATGGAAGTGGGGGTACCTATCCTAATTATGTTATCATTGAAACAACCTAGAGCAAAGTGGTGACTATTTGAGGGGGATAGCCAGTCCAGGCTGCTATAGAGGTCACAGTGAAGGGTCGCTCAGTTCAGCGAGAAAGCAGTTCTGCAAATGTTGCTGTTGGTGGTCTCCCTCTTATAGCTCATTGACTGAGAGGCACTGGTAAATGACAAAAGCCCATAGTTGAGTGAGGGGAGTTGGACTGCCCTGGCAAGGGCTAAGGCGGCATTGGGTATAAGACAGTGTTTAACCTGACTTGTCAGACCAAACTTAGCATTTATTGTCTTACAAACACTGAGGATGTGGATGGAGAACTCAAGATGAGGACTGAGTGTAACCCCAAGGTATTTAAAGGATGTGCCATATTCAGTGGGTTCCATCTGTGCACCTGATGGATGGGGCAGTGAGGCAGAGTCTTGGGTCTTAGTTTGGCAAGAGACCCAAGAATCATGTTTGAGTATCCTGCGCATTCATTACCAGCTTATTTTTGATAAGCCAGACTTACAGTTTATGCAAGTTCTCAATAAGATGGGAGTTGACAAGACTTACATTCTTCAAACTGTGAAGGAGCACCAGGTCATCAGCATACAGTATGGCAATAAAAGAAGTGATGACAGTTGGGAGGCTGTTTATAAAAGGAGAATAGGCCTGAGACTCGAGCCCTGGGGAACCCCAAGCATGACACGAGTGGACTCTGAAATGGATTCACTGAACTTGACTACTTGACGCTTTGACAGGTAGTGCCTAAACCAGGTGACAGCATGCATGGAGAGGCACATGGCATGCAGTTTGGAACACATGTGACTGTGATGGACCAAGTCAAAGGACTTGGACAGGTAAACAAAAATGCCTCCAGTGAGCTGTCCTTGATCCATGGCAGACTTGATGACGGTGACCATAGTTTTGAGTGCAGTGGTGCTGCTGTGGGCATTAATGCCTAAATGGATTTTAAAATCTTCTGTCCTGACCTGGCTGCCCGTTCTTTGGCCAGGACTACAGTCTGTGTTGTGGTCACCCTGTCTGTTTGTCTGTTGGAGGATTGCAGGTGAGTGCCAGCAGAGCCACTCCTCAGTACTCGCACACCTCCTACATGCTTTCACATCTGCATGAGTCTCTGCAGAGGTGCTCTGGGGCTGAATCCTCTGCTCCCAAACCTGCTGTATTTACTGGGGGGGGTTGGAGAGCTGTTGCATGCCCTTGATGGCACTTGTTTTCATCCTAGTCCCAGCTGTGCTGCACAGTCATAGGGATGAGATTACGAAACTGACGTGCAGCTGCAGCCATGAAGAACAGGGGAGCTGTGGGTCAAACTCCCATCGGGGATTCCTTGCTGCTGAGTTCTGCAGGTCCTCCATAGACCTATTGATTAGAGGACCATAAGGCAAGGCAAAGAGGGATCATTACTGGTTTTGGGATATGTCATGGAGCCGTGAGGTTGGCTCCTAATTTGGGGGGAGGAGGGTACAGACGTCATACAGTACCAAATCATGAAAGTAAGCTTGAAGCATTGTTCAGGTTTCCTTGTAATGCATATAAATTATAACAACATAACAGCAATGGTATAATTTTTTTTTTAAATGACATAAACTAACTTGTATACATTATTTTAGTGTCATAGTTCACATCCAATACGACAAGATTCTCCATTTTTCTGCAGGACAGTCAGCACACAGTACACAGCTCCTGTTTTGATGCCTGGCAGATGGTGCGTAATGGGGATTTATTTATTTATTAAAAACATTTATTAGTCATTTTTCACTTGCTAAATAGTGACACTTAACCATAAAGTAAAAATCAAACAATAAATAAAAATTACACATTAAAAAAAGATTTCAAACTTTGTTTAAAAAGTCTTCAAAATGCTGTCAGTCTAACATCTAAAGACAACATATTCTAACAGAAGGACTGAGATCTATACATTCATGACGCTTAGCTTTATGAGAGTCAACATTAGATAGATAGACAGATAGATAGAAAGATATAGATAGATAGATAGACAGACAGACAGATAGCCAGACAGACAGATAGCCAGACAGACAGACAGATAGACAGACAGACAGGCAGACAGGCAGACAGACAGACAGACAGACAGATAGATAGATACTTTATTTATAAAAGCGCCCATTTCCAAGGACTATGGGCACTATACAATAAAAACAAACAACAGTATAAAATAATGTACAAAAATATACCTAGCAATTCAACTGGCAGCAGATTTAAAATTCATCTGTCATACTAAAACAGACAATTAATCAATGAAAGCTTGCTGGAACAGATACGTTTTTAGACCCTTTTTAAAGGCTTCTACAGATAGAGCCCACCGAGAATGCTCTGTCCCTGGAATGCCGCAACCTAACCCTGGGAACTCCAAGGAGGCCTCCCCCCAGCAGACTGGAGCGCCCGGGGCAGATGGTAGGAGACAAGGACATCTTGCAGATAGATAGATCCCCTTTCAAGCAGGGTCTTGTAGGTCAGAAGCCTAACCTTGAATACAGTCCTCCACCTGACTGGCAGCCAGTGCAATTTGTGGAGGACTGGAGTGATACGTTCACACCTTCTCACCTCAGTCAACAGCCTTGTTGCCACATTCTGCAGCAGCTACAGCCTGTGGAGGTTGCCTCCAGATAATCCTAGGTGCAGGGTATTACAGTAGTCCAGCCTGGAAGGGATGAAAGCATGCACCAGCATGGTCAGGTCCTCAGGCGGGATCAGGGCTCGAATTCAGGTGATATTCCTGAGATGGTTAAATCCACTCTTGACCATGGCCGACACCTGAGTATCAAGTGTCAAGCCATTGTCCAGGATCATGCCCAAATCCTTCACCTGTCTAGATGGGGCAAGGGGAACACCCCCCAACACTAGGTAGAGGGGTAGCCCCCCACACCACTCCACCCTGAAGACCTGGATCCACAACCTGTACCTCTGTCTTGTCTGGGTTAAGCTTTAGCTAGTTATGAGTCATCCATGACTGGATCTCCTCGAGGCAGTTATTAAATACAGAATCCAACACCTGGGTATCGGGTGCACAGGACAAGTGCAGCAAGATATCATCTGCATAGCAGTGAAAACCCAGCCCGTACCACCTGATAATGTCCTCCAATGGCAGCAAGTACACCATGAACAACAAGGGTGACAAAACTGAGCCCTGTGGAACCCCACAGCACAGAGGCTACTTAGGGTCTGTGAGAAGGTGGGCATCAGTAGAATGTACCATACAGGAAGACACGTAGAGTGAGACAAGATCATGCAACTAGGCAGAAGAATTAGCCTGTGAAACCTTAAAAATTAGAACAATAATTTAAAAAAATATATTTAGAATAGTGAAGTGCAATATATGTATCCTCGTTAATAGATGATTAAGTGTATTGTGATATGATTTTTGTACTAATTTATTTGTATTGTCAAATAAATGGATTGTCTAGTCTACTTTGTTGTCTTATGTTATAACTATACCTGCATTCAATTGCTTAATTTTATACAACAGGAGCATCTTGCAGATAGGACTATGTCCTAATGATGTAACATCGTCATCAACTTTCCTGTATAAAAATAAAGGTTTTTACTACTATTACTACCTATAACCGATTTACATAAATACATACTTCCTTTTTATGTTGTCTTGCAAGAGCAGCACAGACATCATATTGGGGTTGCTTGAAGTGGAAGAGCATGTTTTGGAGGTGTGGTCGTGATGTGGCCGGCGGCACCACTGCTTTTTCGGGCTTGGCTATGTGGCACGAATGAGACTGCATGCTGTCTATGACAGCAGTTGCAAAGCATGCCACCAACTTGAAATGTTTTAGCCACAGCAATTAGGAAGCTCCACTTCATTGCAGGCATGCCTTTCCTGGTGTAACATTGAGACAAGGTGGTGGCTGTGCCATCTGCCTCTCGCAGTCCCCAGAAAAGCCGATATTGGGGGTGCCCAATCCCCCTATTTGCATCATCATGCCCCCCTCCCCAGTTCATTTCCCGATGGGGGAGCCCAATCCCTGTCTGCATCATGTCCCGTGCCAGTTGTTTGCTGAAGTGAGGTGCCCAGTCCCCCTTGGCATCACCCCCCCACCAAACACCCTTTTTTATTTGCCGATGGGGTGCCCAATCCCCGTCGTCTTCAGTTCCCCCACCTCAAAACATGCAGGTGGTATGCTGGGAGCCCACCCCAGCATGCCAAATGTACCTGTCAAAAGAAAAAACCTTCCAGGCGATGTTTAATTTTTTAAATCTGTAAAGTAGAAAATGGTCCGCTCTCTGTCTGTGTCCCCCAACCCACACCCACCCACTGTGTACCCTACCTCCTCCACCCCCTCACCCCATACTTACCTCCAGAGCCTGGTGCGATGATCTTCCGTGGACCAGGAACACATCTGCAGCCTTCAAAGCCGACTGCGAACTGAAGAAATGCCGGTAAGCTCTATAATGGCATAAATTGGGTTTTTTCAACTTTGGTGCACATCTCAGGCATTTTTGAGAATTCTGGCATCAAATTTTCAACATGGGGTTATTGGGATCCCTCCTCATGAATTCAGTCACTGCCATTGCATTATTCTGTCCAGAAAGGTGATTTTACGGTCAATGTGCAGAATCACCTTTTGGGACCAATTAATGAAGCAACAGTGCTGCTGTTCATGAGGTGGGCTCTCAAAAAGCCTATGTTGCAAATTTGGTGAAAAACATCTAAAAAATGACTGTTTTACGAGCATGCATTGTGCAGTTTCCACTCGCATTTGTAACTTTGTGAATCTGTAATATTTTCACTTCAGATTTTCAACATTGGCATTTTTCCAGGTCAGCCCATCGGTGCAGCAGTTGGATTTCCATTTGCTATGTCAGTGACCCGGGTTCGGGAATGGATCTGGGTGGTCAGAGGACTGGCTGGGGGGATAGGGATGGAGCATCCCATGGACAGCTTTCCTTCTCCAGGGGGAGGGTGGGGCACACACTCAGTGCATGGAGGACCCCTAGCAGAGGCTGGGAGTTCCACCACAACCAGCGTCAAGCTGATCCAGAAGGTGGGGCAGATGCTAGGTGTCACTACACGTCCCCCCCAGAAAAACACAAAAATTACTGTTTCCCATCTGTCTTTGTGAAGCCCTGCCCTGGCCTCGATTAGCCTCCTGAGCTGGGGCTCTCTGATTAGTCCCAGTTTCACGGCGCTGTTTTGGGGAACAGTGCCTCGACCCCACCCTCTGGGGGGCAAGCCAAGGGTGACTAATGGAGTTGCCAGCAACACAGGAGGTGGAGGCTCAGGGCACCATGAACAGGGCTGATAGCCCGATGGCCTGAGCAGCACAGAAAAGAATAGAAAATTAAAAAAAAAAAAATTGGCATTTTTCCATACCTCCTTATGAACAGTACAGCTGCCGTTTTTCACATCCTGGCTGAAATGTGTTTTTGCACTTCTGGCGCAGAATAGCACAGTCACTGTGGGAAATCAGTGTGTGGGACAGATTAAGAAAATCATAGTGACACTGTTCATGAGCAGAGGTCCTTAAATACCTATGTTGAAAATTTGGTGCCAAAAGCTCTTTAAATGACTGTGCTACGAGCTTGCATTGTACAGTTTCCACGCACCCTCGTAATTTCACAAATTTGTAATATTTTCACTCCAGATTTTCAACATTGCCACTCTTTCACACCTCCTTATGAGCAGTACAGCTGTCATTTTTCACATCCTGGGTGAATTGTGTTTTCGCACTTCCCACACAGAATAGCTCGGTCACTGTGGGAAATCTGTGTTTGGGGTAGATTAAGAAAATCACAGTGACTCTGTTCATGAGCAGAGGTCCTAAAATGCCTATGTTGAAAATGAGGTGACAAATGTCCATAAAATGTCTGTGTTACAAGTATGCATTGTGCAGTTTCCACGCACACTCGTAACTTCAATAATTTTAAATATTTTTACTCCAGATTTTCACCACTGACATTTTTTCACACCTCCTTATGAACAGTACAGCTGTCATTTTCCACATCCTACCCAAAATGTGTTTTCACACATCTGATGTGCAGTGGTGTAGTTGCTGTAGGAAAACAATGTTCAGAACAGAGTAAGAAAATCACAGTAACACTGTTCATGTGCAGAGGTCCCAAAATGCCTATGTTGAAAATTTGATGAAAAAATTCCATAAAATGACTATGTTACAAGCGTGCGTTGCGCAGTGTCCCCGCACAGTCGTAACTTTGAGAATTTGTAATAGTTTCACTCCAGATTTTTAACATTGTCATTTTTGCACATCTTCTGATGAACAGCACAGCGGTCATTTGTCATATCCTGCCCAAAATGTAGCTTCACACATCTGTCGTGCAATCGCATGGTCGCTGTGGGAAATCAATGTTTGGGGCAGATTAAGATAATCATAGTGCCACTGTTCATGAGCAGATGTTCCAAAAAGGCTATGTTAAAAATTTCATGAAATAATTCCACTAAATGACTGTGTTAGGAGCGTGTGATGCACAGTTTTCACACATGCTCGTAACTTCGAGAATGTTTAATATTTTCACTCCATATTTGCAACATTGCCATCTTTTCACACCTCCTTATCAATGGTGCAGCTGACATTTTAATGAGGTGCAGAATGGCGTGGTCACTGTGGGAAATCAATGTTTGAGACAGATTAACAAAATCACCAGGACACTGTTCATGAGCAGAGGTCCCTAATGCTTTCATGAGGTGGGGTCACAAAAAGGCCATGTTTTGAAATTTGGAGTGCAAATACCAACAAACACCCAGGGCGTTAGGGTTTTTAACCATTACTTCCCACCCTGTACAGACTAACAGGCATCAGAGGTGTGTCTTTGGATTGTCTGCTGTAGTGCTCATGCCATTGGTCCCCAACCCCCACCCTGCAGCAACTGACAGGCATCAAGGTGTGCCTTGGACTCTTCAGCCCCAAAGTTCAACCCATTCTCCTATGCTGCACCCATCTCAATGTACTTCCTTATGAAATGGGGTGAGCATAAGGCCCAATGACCCCAAGGCACAACACAACACTTGTCAGACTCTGCAGGGTAGGGTGAGGTGAAATGGCATGAGCGTTATGGCCAGCGACCCAAATGCACACCCCAATGCATGTCACTCTCTGCAGGGTGGGATGGGGTTGTCGTTGGTTCTATACTTCACTGCTATTCCTATTATGCATCTCTTTAACTCCTGCACTACCAATGCCAACACCAGCACCAGCAAGACAACATTTGGCATTGACAAATGCTTGTTAATCATTGTTTTGCACATCCTCAATTTTTTGAATGCTCCCCCCACCTCCATTTCTTGTACAAATAATTGAGATCCCCATGGCAGCAGGAAAAATGGGTGAGTACTGTAGCTGCCATCACACCTGATGCTAGTGCTATGTCTTGGTCAACTGACAGAGGGTGTACAAATGTCAGGTGCCCCCCCCCCAACATTACCAATACCCAAGCACCTCACCTCTGCCCTGGCTGGACCCAGTGTGAGATTCTGGTCTCCCAGGTGAAAGCACTGTGAACTTGGGCTGGTTCAACCTTTCCTTGTTTTAATGAAGGATACTTAATACTGAGTGAAGCACACAGGAATCGGTATTGGGTGCAGAGAGTCTCCCGTGAAACTCACTGGAATAGGCAGGCTGATGAGGCTTCAGTGGGATGCAGGGTTGCCTGAATCAGGCTACTACATCTACAATATTATAGTGCACTGCAACAACCTCAATTCTATAGCCTTCCTCCTTGAGAATCATTGGTGTGGTGCATTCCCTGTTCCAGTTGGGAGATCAGATCATCCTTAGTATTATTTTGCTTTTACTTAAGTACTTTTCCAGTTCTTTCACCTGTAAAGCACAAGCTGCTAGAAGACATGGAGTAGCACTGGAGAATGCCGGGACCCTCTAAGGCATGATGCATATTGTTTTGACATTTTTAACGAGTAAAACCAGATGCTAAGTGAAACACTCTGACTAACCAGCTGAATACATGACGGTGTTGCAGTAATTACTTGTGCTGGCAGCATATGTTGTGGTCATTGCTTAAGAGGATGTTGGCAAATCCAGCCTCTCCTCTCCACCCCCTTCCCCCACTCCACACACACACACTTCAAGTCCCAGCAGATTCTAAGGCCAGCTGTCAGAGTGAGACGTAAGTCTAATTGGAGTAATTAAAAGCTCAGTGTCATACAGCAGCAACAGACACAAACAGATCAGGCTGAACTCCAGTCTTCTCTCTTTGTATGATGCAATATCCCTTGATGCTGTCAGCCAGGAGGAGAAACATAGTATCAGCCAAGAATGGTGAAATATACTGTCAGCCAGGAGGGAAAATTTACAATTAGTCAGGAATGGGGGAAATATACCATCAGTCATGAATTGGGAAGTATGTTGTCAGCCAGGAAGGATTTCTGTAAGGCCCAGCAGGCCCAGAACTTGAGCAATTGCAAATAATTCTGGGTCAACATCTCAGAGCTCCTTAGAAATTGAGTTAAAAAGCACTCCTCAAATGCTCATGGTGAAGGGCTGAGGGGTATTTGATCCCACCGAAGTTGCCATTTACTTCAACACAGCCTTTACTGACATCAGTTCCATCATCCACACTGAGTCTGCACAGATCCCCAGCAGGGAACATGGTCCTGAAGCCTCCCATGTGGTGGGCTTTGAACCAGGGTACCCTAAATTCTACTTTAACTCTGTTTCAAAGACACTGAAAAATATATCAGCAAAGTATTTGGTAAAACTAAATGTGGGAGTGATTCAGTCGATATGAAGCTTCTTGCCAAGTTGGCAGAGGAACTTTCCCACACCATCTCTTGAGTTTCTAACTTTTCCCTGCGCTACTCACAGCTCCCTGATAAGTGGAAATCTGCACTGGTTACACCAAAAATGGACACCGCAGCAGCCTTGCCAATTATAGACCAAGTTCTATTCTCTCCCCTCAGTTCAGGACCCTTGAGAGAGTAGTCTCTGATCAACTTGTCACACACCTGGAAAAATAGTGTCCAATATGTACAACAGCATGGCTTCAGAAGTTCCACAGCACCAACACTGCACTATTGGAATGCATCAATTAGTTTCATGAGGCCCTTGATAATGGTGACTTCATCAGAGCTATATATATATATATATATATATATAGATAGATAGATATATATATAGATATATATATATATATATCAGCCTTACTAAGATCTTCGACCTGGTCAACCATATGCTCCTACTTAACAGACTCCTAGGCCTGGGTTTGTCACAGAACACAGTTGATTGGTTCACAGCTAACTTACCAATTGCTCCCACTGTGTGAATATTGATAAGTCTTTGTCTGACACTAGTAGGGTAACTATTGGTGTCTCCGAGGGTTCCAACTTGAATCCACTCTAATTTGGCCTCTTCATAAATCAGCTGCCTGATGCCTGTCCAATAACTAAAGTACTCCTCTATACTGATGATAGTCATCTATTCCAAGAACCCTGACCGTGGCAGCCTTACCATATCTCTCCAAAGTAAATTTAGGTTACTAGAAAGCCGGTTCTCCAACAACAAACTGGTTCCCAATTACAAAAAAACAACAAAAAACAAGCATTTGTCAATGCCGAATGTTGCTTGCTTGTATTTGCTGTGTCAGTGTTTGGCACTGATAATGCAGAGGCAATAATCAGCAAATTAATAACCAGTGAAATTGTCATGATTAGGAAACTAGTATGATCATTATGTAGGGTAAGCTGTGTCATGCACTGTTTCACTTCCTCTGCAGAACACTAAATGGCAAGTAAGTGTGTGTGTGTGTGTGTGTGTGTGTGTTTGGCTTAGGGGGGCTCCTGATGCTTGCTTTCCTAGCATACATTATCCCAGTGTCCTTTATTTTTCCTATCCACAGTATACAGATTTTAAACAGTATAGACACTATTGCCCAACAAATAACTAGAGTGAGTATGACTTCTGTGGCAACTGTAGTTAGTGCTTTCAGAATAGCGCTGTTGTAAATGGAAATGCCATAGACGTTAAGTGTGAACAAGCAGCTAACCCACCTCAGGGAGTTGCTAAATTTGGCCACCTGGTCTTGAACATTTAAAATGTTACATTGTCCAAATATATTTATTTTCAGTAAGCCACAGTTATGATAAAGAAATATTTTATTTATTTATTGAGGAGATCGGATTTACAACCTTTGAGTCACAGACTCATTTACAAAGGCTCCACGTCAAAGTACAGTCAAAAGAACAATCGGACAGTGCAATACAGTAGTAAGAAAATCACAAAAAGTGAATAATACAATTAAGTTAGCAATAAGGAGGCCTATACAGATTGGGTAGCTATACAGGTCCAACCAAGGAACCTGACATTGCCAAAGGTGCTAGCAGTTCAAACCGACATAGTCATTGATACAAACAATAATGTGCGAAATTGAGGTTTACATTTGTGAAAGCTAGTGATACAGTAGAAGAATCATAGTTACATAATCAGTAGTGTGTCTTGGGCGAGTATAGAGACAGTAGGTAATTACACTTTTGCATACTCAATCTCATACATTGTGCAGTCTGTGCAGGACATGCGCACACTAACTGGGATATCCACTAAGTGCACTACCACGGGGCAGGACCGGGGAGGCCCAAGACTTGGAGGTCATGTGGTGGGGCTAACCATGGGACAGGCTAGACATTGCACTGGCAGTTATGGGTGGAGAGTAGGTGGTCTTTTAGGGCTTTTTTGAATGGGCCAAGTCTGGAGCCAGAGGTTATGGCGAGGGGAAGATCATTGTACCATAAAGGTGCCTGGTAGGAGAAGGACCTTTGGGCAAGGGAGGTCCTGACTCTAGGAACAGTCCAAACCAGCTGATTTGCTGAGTGGGCGTTTGCAGATGCATGTGAGGAGCAGAGGGAGACTGAGACTCCAAGTGGGTTAAGCGGGGTAAATACATAGGTTATCATAAACAATGTTCTTCCCTTAGCCGCGTCAGAGTTGCTCATTCAGACTAGTGCTCCTTCAGACTTGTTTAGATGATGTCTCTTTAAACTCCCTAGTTTGAAGAGATTATTTTTAAAAAATAAATAAAAATAGCAATACATTCCATTAGAGGTAAATGAATGCTTTCTGATGCAATCTTACACTACTGCCTGAGTGGAAAAAAGACTAAAACACAAAATGAAAAAACAAACTGGACACATGTCATGGGATCACCTGATTGGTAAGTGCCTTTTGTTTGTTGCTCGATTCAAGTGGGGATCCACACCAACAAACGGATTAGCTTGGATAGATGAAGATGAATGGAATAGCCTAAAAGGGAATAAAACAGGGAATTGAGTTACCTGAAATACAGAAAACTAATTCCAAACTAAATAATGTTTGACTCGAGCAACAAGCAAAAGGCATTTGCCAACTGAGGGATGCCATTACATGTGTCCAATTCTGTTTTTCCTTTTGGGTTTTAGTCTTTGTTTCCACTCAGGCAGTAGTGTAAGACTGTAATAAAAAGCATTAGTCTAGTGTTAATGGAATGTATTGATCGTTTTAAAAATAATCTTCACACTAGGGAGTTTAAAGGGACATCAACTTAATAAGTCTGAAGGAGCACTAGTCTAAATAGAAACATAGAACCCTGTTGCAGATCTTTGTGTCATCTGCAAAGAGACATACTTTTCCTTCCAGTTCCTCTGCAATGTCACTTATAAAGACATTAAAAAGGACCGGTCCCAGTACTGAACCCTGCGGTACCCTGCTGAACAACTGTGACACAGCTAAGGGGAGAGCATTGCTAATGTATGTGTTTATGATAGCTGCAAATAATTCCATTTGACAGTTTTTATGTTTTCTTGCATGCATGTACAAGAAACATAGTGCCACCATATGAGTTTTCATAGGTGTGGCACCCCTGCTTCCAATGCCCTGAGGATTTTTGCAGGCATGGCCCCACTGCACCAATGAATGTCCTAGCTATCTATGACAGCAGTTCAAATGCAGTGGCACACAGTTCAAAGCAAACAACCGCTACAATCAGCTGTGGTAACGAGTAGGCAATTAGCATACTGCCATGCCATTTGCAGTCTGCAAATTGCCCCACACGTCTCAACCGCTGATTGTAATAGTGGTTGTATGCATGCTCCGCCCCAGTTGTTGTGTGCTGAGGGGGTGCCCAGTCCTCCTCAGCTCATGCACCCCCCCAAGCACACTGTATCTCTGAATGGGGGTGCCCAATCCCCATCGGCTCCAGTGCCCCCCTCAAAAAACACAAACTTCCAGGTGCCATGCTGGGAGCCCATCCCAGTGTGGCATAAGTCCAGTGTCCTCATGGTCCCCCCAACACTGTATGGCCAACTGGGGTGTCCAATCCCCCATTGGCTCCACTGCTCTTCCAAATCATCCAGGTGCCATGCTGGGAGCCCACCACAGCGTGGCAAAAGTCCCTCATCATCTATGTAAAATTAAAAAAATCCTGTAACAAAAGAAAATGGTCCCTCATTGACACTTTTGCCCCCCCAACCCACACCCACCCTCTGCATACTCCAGCTCTCCACACCCCTCCCTCACCCCATACTTACCTCCATGAGCGGTGCCATGATCTTCGGTGGACTAAGAACACGTCTGCACTCTTCAAAGCCGACCATGAACTGAAGAAATGCCGGTAAGCTGTATAATGGCATAAATAGGGTTTCTTCAACTTTGGTGCATATCTTGGTCATTTTTTGATTTTTGCACCAAACTTTCAACATGGGGTTCTTGCCCCCCATGAACACAGTGACTGTCATTTGGTTATTCGGTCCCGAAAGGTGATTTCACGGTCACTGCGCAGAATCACCTTCGGGACCAATTAATGAAATGTCAGTGTCACTGTTCATGAGGTGGGCTCTCAACATAGAAACACAGAGACATAGAATGTGATGGCAGATAAGGACCTCTTGGCCCACGTAGTCTGCCCATTTTCCTACCTAACTGATAAGCTGCAGATTCTAGTTAACCAACAGCTTACTTCCTCCTACCCCCCACTAGGACTGCCTTATGCCTGTCCCATGCATTCTTGAATTCCCCCACTGTTCTTGACTCCACGACCTCCTCAGAGAGGTTGTTCCATGCATCCACAACCCTCTGTCTGAAAAAATACTTCCTCACATTACCTCTGAGCCGTCCCCCTTCTATCTTCAAATTGTGCCCACTTGTTCTTGCACATCTCTTTTTCTGAAAGATGCTACCCTCTTGGACTTTGTTGATTTCCTTGAGGTACTTGAAAGTTTCTATCATGTCCCCTCTCTCCCTTCTTTCCTCAAGGGTATACATATTAAGCTGCTTTAGTCTTTCTTCATATGTCTTCTGGTGCAGACCCTGCAAAATTTTGGTTGCCCTTCTCTGGACAGCCTCCACTCTGTCTATGTCTTTGCAGAGATGGGGTCTCCAGAACTGCACACAGTACTCCAGATGGGGTCTCACCAACTGTCTGTACAGAGGGATAACAACTTCCTGTTTTCTACTATTGATGCCTCTCCCTATGCATCCCAGTATCCCCCCAGCCTTCCTTACTGCCTTCTCACATTGCTTGCCTATCTTTAGGTCATCTGATATAATTACCCCCAGGTTCCTTTCCATTTTTACTGTTGTCAGTATCTCACCCCCCATCGTGTACTCTTCCCCTGGGTTTTTATTTCCCAGGTGCATTACCTTGCACTTCTTAGCATTGAATCTGAACTGCCATACATCTGACCATTCCTCCAACCTTGCCAAGTCCCTTCTCATCCTTTCCACTCCATCTTGTGTATCAACCCTGTTGCAGATCTTTGTGTCATCTGCAAAGAGGCATACTTTTCCTTCCAGTTCCTCTGCAATGTCACTTATAAAGACATTAAAAAGGACCGGTCCTAGTACTGAACCTACTGTACCCCGCTAGGCTAGTAACCCTCTTTTCTTCACTGTGGACTCCATTTACTACTACCCTTTACGTCCTGTTGTCTAGCCAATTTTTTATGCAGGCTACCACCTTGGGACCCACTCCAAGGCTGGCTAACTTGTGTATTAATTTTTTGTGTGGGACTGTATCAAATGCCTTGCTAAAATCTAGGTAGGCCATGTCCACAGCCCCTCCCTGGTCTACTACTTTGGTCACCCAGTCAAAGAAATCTATTAGATTCATCTGACATGACCTTCGCATCATGAATCCATGCTGCCTTGGGTCCTATGCCCCACTGGCCTCTAGGTACTCAACAATTCTTTCCTTCAGAAGTGATTCCATCATTTTCCCTACCACTGAGGTCAAACTAACTGGTCTGTAGTTTCCTGCCTCCATCCTGCTCCCAATTTTGTGAAGAGGAATCACATCCTCCCTCCTCCAGTCCTCAGGTACCACCCCATCCTCCCATGATTTGTTAAAGAGAGTAGTCAGCGGTGTCACTTGTTCTACCCTTAGTTCCTTTAGAATTCTTGTGTGAATCCCATCAGGCCCCATTGCTTTGTCCACCTTCAATTTTATTAGTTCTTTTAGAACCCTTTCAAAAAGCCTATGTTGCAAATCTGGTAAAAAAAAATTCCCCAAAATGACTGTGTTATGAGCATGCATTGCACAGTTTCCATGCACACTCACAAATTCGTGAATTTGTAATATTTTCACTCAGATTTTCAACATTGGCATTTTCCACACATCCTTATGAACAGTACAGCTGTCATTTTTCACATCCTGGCCAAAATGTGTTTTTGCACTTCCAGCGCAGAATAGCACAGTCGCTATGGGAAATCAGTGTTCGGAACAGATTAAGAAAATCACAGTAACACTGTTCATGAGTGGAGGTCCCAAAATGCCTATATTGAAAATCTGATGCAAAAATATCCCCCAAATAATTGCATTACGGGTGTGCGTTACGTAGTTTCTATGCACACTCATGAGTTCACCATTTTTTTTATATTTTCACTCCAGATTTTCAACGTTACAATTTTTTTACACTCCTCATGAACAGTACAGCTGTCATTTTACATATCATGTTGGAAATGTGTTTTCACTCCTGTAGCACTAAATGGCACAGTCACTGTGCAAAGTCACCATTCTGCTAACAAACTAATAGTGTCACTGTTCATGCAGTGGGGTCACAAAAAGCCCATGTTGAAAACTTAGAGTAAAAATACCAAGACACGCCCAGGGCCTTAGGGTTTCCGACCTTAATGCCATACCCTGTAGGGTCTGACAGGCGTCCTCCCTACCCTGTAGGGACTGACAGGTTTCAGGGGTGTGACTTGGGATTGTTGACAGTAATGCTCATGCCATTCCACCCCCACCCCCACCCTGCAGTCAGTGACAGGCATTGAGGTGCACCTTGGACTCTTTGGCCTCAGAGTTCACACCATTCTCGTATACTGCACTCATTTCAGCATATTTCTTTATGGAATGAGGTGAGTGTAAAGTCCAAACATCAAAAGGCACACCTCAACACTTGTCAGTGTCTGCAGGGTAGGGTGAGGTGAAATGTTGTGACTGTTATAGGTAATGACCCAAAGGCAGACCCCAATGCCTGTCCATCTCTGCAGGGTGGGGGTGGAGTTGGTGTCAGTTCAATACATCACTGCCATTCCTATACTGCATCTGTCTAACTCTTGCACTTCTCTGCTAATGCCAGCAAGCAAAAATTCAGCATTGACAAATGCTTGTTTAAGTATTGACGCTCTTCTGGCTAAGGGAATTAAACTTAAGTTTATGCTATATAGGGCTATGCAAATACCATCCCCGATTAGCCATCAGCTCTTGAGTTGTATGCCTAGCCTTTAAATCATGCTGTTAAGTTAAAAGAAAGCTGAATTGTTTCATTAGTTTACTTTGCGCTCTCATGATTAGCTGTAAAGGGCTATAAAAACAATGGTGTAGCACCAACAACAGAATACTATTCCCTAAGCCACATCAGCAGTATATATTTAACCTAACAGCATGATTTAAAGTCTATGCATATAGTTCAAGACCTGATGGCTAATTGGGGATCACATTCACATAAGTACCAAAAGAACATATGCTGCATGCAATAGGTATGCCAAGCAACTGACAGACTAAACAATGGCTCAACGGATACTGTAGTAAATCAGTTCAGCACTCTGCAGTGTTTCAATTGGACAGCAGTGCAGGATAAGTTCATCAGGACAGGGTATGTACTGTCTATGGATGGCATCTTACCTCATGGCACTTCTGGAGGGGGGCATCGATGTTAACAGTGCCGAGATTGTTGGATTGAAACTTGCTCCCTCGTTCAGCGGGTGCTGAACCCAATTATTTGAGGGACCAAGATGTGGGAAGGCAAGGGGAAATAAATTAAATTTGGGAAATTATTGTTGCAATGCCTACAGTCAAAATGCTCATATCACAGCCAGAAGGAGAGGGGAACAGAGAGAATGTCATAAAGCTGACCAGCTGCTTGCTGACAGGCATTATGCAAATGAAAGGACTAAAGTGCTCTCTCACTGGAGTTCTTCAGTCTTCTCAACTACACAAAGTTTCTGACCATAAACTGTGAACCACTGTCATACTTAGCTTGCACAATCATTGGCCTGTCAAGGACGAGCCCAATGCAGCTTGACCTGAACTGGGCTGGTCAGTGACACACCTCTGAAAAGCCATTCATTGAAGCAAAACATTTCTTGCACAAGCAACCTTTATAAGAAGAATGAAAGAAGTGTTTCAGCTGGGATTTGAACCCAGGCTACTTGGAATACCATCTACTGCATTACCAGCTGCGCTGCTAAGGCAACTGGAAACCTGGGACTCCCAGAATCATCTTACTCTTTCTGTAAAGCCCAACTTGGGGCGGTACAGATAATTAAATTTTGATTTATGATGGTGCAGTGTGCATATTCCCAGTAGTCTGTAGGGCTGTGGTGCATTATATGTAATATTTATAACACAGTTCTTGAGATTTCATTTGGTGCAGTAATACTTTACAATAAAATGCTCTAGTTCCACCAACATCTAAGTATTTTATTTTTTTTTCTCTCTCAAAAAAAGATGGCCACCACATTTGGCTTTAAAATCACACTGTAGATCTGACAAGGGTTAGAATCAAGAAAAAAAAAACTCATGGTGTGCAGCACAGAAGCTACCTTGAAAGGCTGATAGGTATAATAATATTTTTATTAAATATAGCTGAAACTAGCTGTGGCATGTGGACAGCTTGTTCTGAATTCAATATGATATTTTTTCTGCAAAATAAAATATGTAAGGGAGTGTCTGTCAGAGGAAATACTGTCTTGCTGAAACTGACACATCAAACCGCCAGGGATAAGGTCAAAGAACAGGAGGTAGCTTAAACTGCAGATATCCGAAATGCAATTACTTTGTTAAGTTTTCTTTGAAGCCCTGGAAATAAAATATCCATTCATGACGTCCTCAGGGAAATCCTTTGATTTGCACTAGGTGTCATGAAGGAAGGAGAAAATGCATGTGTTGTTGTGTTTCCCAAGATAGCCAGTAAATAAATCAAAGAGACTTTGATGTCTGGGTGAAGCAGGTCCCAGACTAAATTAGGAAGTCCAATATGCATTTGCTTGGGGTTATCTAGTGAATTACATCAAAGAGGCTTTGATGTCTAAGTGAAGCAGACCACAGACCGGTTTTGGCAAGTCACATTTATGTCACCTATTATTTTTTTTAAATATCTTAGGACATCCTGTGTTATAAAATATAAATTTTAATACACCAAGGTGGAGTTAGGTGACCTCAGAAAGAAGGCCGGCTCAAGACTGCTTTTAAAAATACTGAGCAGACCTTACACAAGGACATTATTTTCCGACTGAGAAAAGAGGAACAACAAAGCACAGAAAGATTAAGAAGTAAGGACACCTTAGATAAAACCAGTCTGAGTGTATGTATTGCAGGAATTTGCACTTTAAAACCTATTTTGTTTTTAAGATTGTACGTGTTGGGATATCTTGTTCTGTATTTTACTGTTTTCCTATGTTACCTATTTTAAAGTAAAGATACATATTTTAAAAACAGAAACTGCCTGGTGTGCCTTGAAACTTCTTTTCATATAAGTGAAGCTTAAATGGTTATAGTTGACACTGTACATGTGCTTATTGTTATACCAAACTGGGAAACAGATAAGAGTTCTCTAGGTCTTGCATAGAGTTCTAATGGTTCATTTTGCTATACCTGGTTAGGTGCCCTTAGGCAAAGATATCTGGCCTCCCAAAGACAGAATTATCTGAACCTGACAATTGGGTACACTAACAAGAGGTTATCAGTTTGAATCCCTCCAGAACTTTGGACTAAGGTGACATAAACCCACAAAACAGACAAGAGGGTTACCTTGTTCTGTTAAACTGTTCACAATTCTACACTCAGAGGTTGGCACTTTGGTAGTAGAAGGCTGACCTGCTAAGTGGTTTGTGACAGATTGGTTGGCAGAAGTGGCATAGCAAGTTTGGTGGTATAAGCTTTATTGTTCAGTGTGTCAGCTTGAGACTGTTCAGCTCACTTGGGAAAAAGAAAGGCAGTGTTTTATTTCAAAAGGAAACAGAACTATATCCCTTGGCTTACAGTCAAGTTCCTACCCATTTTATTTTTTTCTGAAGTGCCTGTCAGAGTAGCAGTAGTCAGGAAAGATGGCTTCCAACTACAGAGGGCAGATGATTCCCATTCAAGGTGACAGACAAAAAGCAGAACCTTATAGAGGCCCTGAATGCAGCAGATACCCAGAGCAGCGAGTCACCGACTGTGACTGAAAAGGACCAAACCTCAAGTGTGGTAGGGCTAGCTGCTAGTGCTGTGTCCAGGTCCAGTGAGGAGGACAGCAGGGCCACTGTCACTGAAGGGCCACAGCATCATGGGATGTCACCAGTATCCTGAATATGGAAGTACTCAGGCTGCAAATTGAGTTGCGCAGGATGGAGCTGGAGTTCCAGAAAGAGAGGGAGCGAGAGAGCTGAGAAGCAGAGCGGGAACGCTGAGAGGCAGAGAGGGAACAGTGAGAGGCAGATCAACAACAGAGGGAGGCAAACTGTGAGGAGTGTGAGCAAAAGTGAGCTGCAGAGGACGAGAGAGGAGCACCAGTGGCAACATGAACTGGAGAAGCTACAACTCCGACCAGCGGCACCAGAGCAGGTAAGTGGCTTGGGTTTAACTGGGAATGCAGGACTGGGTTACAAATTGAACTCCAAGTTAATAACTGAGTTTAAAGAGGGGGAGGATATGGATGCCTTTTTAAATTATTTTGCAAAAGTTTGTATTCAGGCTAAAATTCCTAGAGAGACCTGGAGCTTCCAAATATCCCCGCTACTGACCGGGAAAGCTTGGGATGCATTGGGTCAAATGGACAATGAGGACAGCAATTATTACAGCAAGCTAAAAGCTGCACTAATAAAAAAGTTTGAATTAACTGCTGAATCATACAAAGCTAAATTCCGTAAGCTCAGGAGAAGCCCTGATATGAGCTACGAGGAGCTAGCCATGAAACAACATCAGTTTTTAAAACTTTGGTGGGAAGGAATTGAGGCAAACTCTGTTGATAAAACTGAGAATATGATTTTATTAGAACAGTTTTATTGGGCATGCCCAGCAGAGCTAAAAACCTGGCTAGAGGACTGAAATCCAAAAACAGTGCAAGAGGCTGCTGAAGTCTCGTTCTGCTATGCCAAGAGCAGACATGCTCTGAGAGTGAATGAGGTGGGTGTGGCAGCGCAGAAAGGGAAGAGCGTGCCTTCAGGGCAGCTAAAACCCTCACTGCCTCCACCAAAACCAGTTAGCCCCAGGTTTCAGAGAAAAGATTTCTCTGAGAGAAGAACTGAATGTTGGTTGTGTAAGGAAACTGGGCATATTGCTAGACAGTGTCCCAAAAAGGTGAGCCATAATACACAACCAGGTGATAGAAAAGAAGTGGGTTGTTTGTGTGTCCCTGGAAGCATGCCGGTGAACATGAGGGAACACATGCACCCAGTCATGGTGAATGGTGTACAGACGCAGGGGTTAAGGGACACAGGGGCATCCCTGATATTGGTGAAAGGGGATCTGGTACAGCCTGGTCAGCTTATACCCAATAAATACATCACTGTACAGGACTTTGCGGGTGAAGAGTAAACATTGCCCTGGCCAGTGTTCTCCTGGACTGGGGTGAAATGGGGGAACTGTGCAACAGATGGCTGTAGCCAAAACATTAGCAGTGGATGTGATCCTAAGTAACAATCTCCAGCAGGGGATGGTATGTGCTGTTACCCATAGCCAAGTGGCAAGGGAAAATAATTCCCTGAACCCCACAGAAACCAGTGTTGAAAACACTGAGAGGCTGGTTCCCCAGCCTGTGTCTCCAGATGGGGAGACTGATAAAAAGGGGGTATAAATTTCCCCAGTTGCAAGTAACCACACAGCCACAGAGGGTTACTCTGGAAAGAGAGGGGTGACCCCTTGTCAGATGGTTGGGATTGACAGTGATCCTGAGGGCCCTAATGCTAGTGCTAGGGACCCTAATTTAGCGACTGAAAGGGACCTGTCCCATGCCTTGGGACTCTGTGAGGGGTTTGCAGCTGCTCAGAGTAGTGACCCTAGTTTACAGAAGCTGAGGGCTTGGGCAGACTTTGATGGAGCACAGGGAGGTGATGGCAGACATAAGGTTTATTGGGAAAATGGACTTATGTTAACTCAGGCAGTAAAGACAGAGGGAGGGATGCTAGACAGGCAGCTTGTCGTTCCCCAGGGGTATCGTGAGCAGTTGCTCAAAATTGCACATGATAGTCCCTTGTCTGGTCAACTGGGAATCACACGCAATATGCAGCGGTTGGCCCAGAATTTCTGCTGGCCTAACTTCACCCAACAGGTGAAGGAATATTGCAGGTCTTGTCACTGGTGCCAAGAAATAGGGAAGGTGGGCAAGAAAACCCAAGCCACCCTGATCCCATTGTCCATAGAGAAGGAACCATTCTAGAGGGTGGGAATGGATATTGTGGGGCCTTTAAATATCCCCAGCTCCTCAGGGAAGAGATTCATCCTGACTGTGGTGGATTATGCCACCCAGTACCCAGAGGCAGTCGCCCTATCCTCTCTGAGGACAGACAAAGTGGCAGATGCCTTACTTGGGATTTTCTCCCGTGTTGGATTTCTGCAGGAGGTAATCACCTATCGAGGGGGTTCCTTCATGTCAGATCTGCTGAAATGTTTATGGGAGAAGTGTGGGGTGGTGCAGAGATGCACAACACTGTACCACCCACAAGCCAGTGAGCTTGTGAAACAATTCAATGGTACCCTAAAGTCAATGCTCCAGATGTTTGCTGAACAGCATGGGAGGGACTGGGAGAAATACCTTCCCCACCTGTTGTTTGCATACAGGGAGGTGCCCCAAGAGTCAACAGGATTTTCCCCCTTTCAAACTCTTGTATGGACGCCGGGTATGTGGGCCCCCTAGACTTGATCCGGGAGGACTGGGAAGGCAAGCATGCCACCCAGGGAACTCCCATTGTGGATTACATCCTTAGGTTAAGGGGAAAGGCTGAAGGAGCTTATGGGGACAGCCTAGAGCAATCTGGCAGCTGCCCAACAGAAACAAAAAGTGTGGTACGACCGCAGAGCCAGAGCTCACTCATACATGGTGGGTCAGGAAGTCATGGCCCTTATTCTGGTCCAGAAAGACAAGCTGCAGACTGAGTGGGCAGGACCGGACAAAGTGGTTAGGAAGGTAAATGATGTGAACTATATTGTGGAGTTACCTGACCGAAGACAGACAGAAAGGATGTACCATGTCAACATGATGAAGCCATATGCAAATAGGGCTGACATGGTGTTTGCAGTGTGTAGTCATGGAGAGGGGACGGATGAAGGAAACCCCCTTCTGGACTTGCTAGAAGAGAGTAAATGGGAGTCCTCTGTGGAAGCAGTAAAATTGTCTCCCCAGCTGACCCTGGGCCAGATCCAGAAACTGAAGGAGTTTTTAGTGGACTTTGCCCCCTTGTTTAGCACCAAGTCTGGACTAACCCCCTTAACGACACATGATGTGGAGACAGGGACACAGACGCCCATATGGCAGACAGCATATTGGGTGTCAGAGGCTGTCCAAAAGGACATTAGGAGGTAAGTGGAGGAGATGCTGGATTTAGGGGTAATCCAAAGATCCCACAGTCCCTAGGCCTCACCCGTAGTCCTTGTACCCAAACCAGATGGCTCAACTAATTTCTGTGTAGACTATCATGGATTGAATGCAGTCACAAAGTCAGACACTCACCTGATGCCCTGGATGGACGAATTCCTGGACAAGTTGGGAGGGGCAATCTACCTTACGACCATTAACCTGACAAAAGGGTATTGGCAGGTAGAGTTGACAGACAGAGCTAGGGAGACATCAGCCTTCATCACTCCAATAGGCTTATTTGAGTTTAAAGTAATGTCTTTCAGAATGAAGAATGCCCCGGCCACTTTCCAAAGGTTGGTGAACCAGGTGTTAAATGGTGCTGAGGAGTACGCCATGGCGTACTTGGATGACATTCCCATCTTTAGTACCAGCTGGGAGGAACACCTATTCCCACCTTAGGGAAGTGCTGGGCAGGATACAGAGGGCCGGGCTCACTGTCAAAGCCAAGAAGTGCCAGGTGGCCATGGGAGAGGTGGCATGCCTCAGGCATGTGGTAGGCCAGGGACAGCTCCATCCTAAACAAATAAAGATAGAGGTAATCCAGGCATGGCCCAGACCAGAAACTCAAAAGCAGGTCATGAGTTTTCTCGGGACATCAGGGTACTATAGAAAATTTGTACCCAATTACAGTGCCCTGGCTGCTCTCCTATCTGACCTGACAAAGAAAAGGATGCCCAAGAAAATTACCCAGGGCCCAGCCTGTGAGAAAGCCTTTTGCAAACTAAAGGAGGCACTGTCCAGTGCTCCTGTTTTGATAAATCCTGACTATAGCAAACCTTTTATTGTTCAGACTGATGCCTCAGATGTGGGTATTGGGGCAGTACTGAGTCAGACATCCAGCCAGGGGAGGGATCACCCAATAGCCTACCTGAGTAAAAAGTTACTTCCCAGGGAGCAGGCATACTCCACGGTGGAAAAGGAGTGTCTTGCCATAGAGTGGGCCCTAAAGAAATTGGAGCCATACTTGTATGGGCAGCATTTTGTGGTGCAGACTGACCACAACCCCTTGGTTTGGCTGATGCAGATGGGGAAAAACAATGGTTGATTGCTATGATGGGGTCTTGCTTTGCAAGGATATGACATGACCATTCTACATAGGGCTGGAGTGACCAATCAGAACTCAGATGGGCTGTCTCATGTGTATGAGGAGTGAACTGACTTGGGAAGCTTATCCCATGCAGGGAATAGACCCCCCCCCTCAAATTCAGTCTAGGTGGGTAGGATTGTGGCACGTGGACAGCTGGTTCTGATTTCAATATGATACAATATGTAAGTGAATGTCTGTCAGGAAGAAATACTGTCTTGCTGAAAATTACACATCAAATCCCCAAGGGATAAGTTCAAAGGAGAGGAGGTAGCTTAAACTGCAGATATCTGAAATGCAGTTACTTTGTTAAGTTTTCTTTGAAGCCCCAGAAATATAATGTCCATTCATGACGTCCTCAGGGAAATCCTTTGATTTGCACCAGGTGTCATGAAGGAAGGAGAAAATGCATGTGTTGGGGTGTTTCCCAAGATAGCCAGTAAATACAAAGAGACTTTGATGACTGGGAAAAGCAAGACCCAAACCAAATTAGGAAGTCCAATATGCATTTGCTTGGGGTTATCCAGTGAACTACATCAAAGAGGCTTTGATATCTATGTGAAGCAGACCATAGACCATTTTTGGCAAGTCACACTTATGTCACCTATTATTTTTTTTAAATATCTTAGTAGGACATCCTGTGTTATAAAATATAAATTTTAATACACCAAGGCGGAGTTAGTTGACCTCAGAGAGAAGGCCGGCTCAAGACTGCTTTTAAAAATACTGAGCAGACCTTACACAAGGACATTATTTTCTGACTGAGAAGAGAGGAACAACAAAGCACTGAAAGGTTAAGAAGTAAGGAGACCTTAGATAAGACCAGTCTGAGCATATATATTGTAGGTATTTGCACTTTAAAACCTATTTTGTTTTTAAGATTGTACATGTTGGGATATCTTGTTCTGTATTTTACTGTTTTCCTATTTTATCTATTTTAAAGTAAAGATACATATTTTAAAAACAGAAACTGCCTGGTGTGCCTTGAAACTTCTTTTTATATAAGTGAAGCTTAGATGATTATAGTTGACACTGTACATGTGCTTATTGTGATACCAAACTGGGAAACAGATAAGAGTTCTCTAGGTCTTGCATAGAACTCTAAGGGTTCATTTTGTTATACCTGGTTAGGTGCCTGTAGGCAAAGATATCTGTTCCCCCAAAGACAGAATTATCTGAGCCTGACAATTGGGTTCGCTAACAAGAGGTTATCAGTTTGAATCCCTCCAGAACTTTGGACTAAGGTGACTCGAACCCACAAAACAGACAAGAGGGTTACCTTGTTCTGTTAAACTGTTCACAATTCTACGTTCAGAGGTTGGCACTTTGGGAGTAGAGGGCTGACCTGCTGAGTGGGTTTATGACACTAGCCTTTTGGGAAAACATTTTTTGTTACACTACTGCTTTAATCTCCCTATGCTTAATCTTCCTGACCTTTCCTTGACCTTCCTCAGTCTCACTTAATCTCCCAGTACATGCATAGTGGCTGTTGCTATGGCTCATGGCTTGTAAACTGCTGGGATACAAAGGCACCTACAGTAGTTATGAAATGGGCTGCCCTTGTCTGGTAGAATATCATAAATTAACTAAATTTAATATTTGTTAAGTAAGCAGTAACACACAACAGTGTGTGCATTAAGCTAATTAATGTAAGCCCTCAGTGCAGAAGTAGTGTACCAGGAAATTCTGAGTGCTTGGGATGAGCAATATTTTAGCTGAATACATGCCTAGGAGTGTGTTATTGCACTTATAAAATGGCGTATAGGCATATGTAAGCAATAACCCATGACAAGGTGTGTGGTTATTGGGGATTAATCAACACCCTGGGTGCATTGTGAGGCAGAAGGCCGCAGGCCGAATGTCCTCACAGTGCCCAGGGTGTTAATTAATCCCCAATAACTGCACACCCTGGAGTGGGGTATTGCGCTTATGACATGGGGTGCGCACACAGCTTCAAAAAAATAGGAGGTGTGCATGAATAAGTGATGGAAAAGGAGGAACTTTTTTATGTGTTCTTCCACCACTACAAGTACTGCTGTGTTGACACTGCTGTGGAAATTTGTTTGAATATGCACCTTGCAGTACTGCACAGGCAAGTAAGCAAGAATCCAGGACAAGCACTTTCACTCAGTGAACACAGGACAAAACTAAATGTCTCACAGGGAGAAATGACTGAGCATGTCAGTAATCGTCCGTACTGAACTGCACTCTCACTCACTGAACACAGGAAAAGTGGTTCACTGCTATGCATCTGTATGACTGTTGGCTGCTCAAACAACAGGTAGCTCAGATATGCAACTACGAATGAGATGCAGTACAGGTCCTGTGACCCATTGCTTTTTACTGACACAAAGTGCCAGTGCCTCACAAGTACTGAGGAACACCAACAGGTCCAGCATTCGTAGTGTGCTGCATTGCTTTTCAGTGACAGCAACTGCCACATCTCTCTCTCTGTCTCTCCCCCCACACAGTTAAGCAACCTGTGCGGCAGGGGCGGGGGTTGTCTTTTGCTCTCTCTCTTTCTCCTGTCTCTTTGGCTGTCAGTCAGAGTGTGTCTCGCTCCCTGTCACTCATCCCAGTGTGCTGCTTTCCAATTACTAGACAGAGAGAGAGTCACTCAGATGGCTCATTGCCGTGACTGTCAAAAGATTGAGGACACAACTATGCCACATGACAGGAGTCAGATATAGTGGTCCAGGGAAAAGTGTGTCACACTGCTATTCAGTGACAGCAACTGCCATGTCTCTCTCTCTCTCTCGTCGGGTATGGTTTTACTTTTTCTCCTCGAGAGACAGAGAGAGAGAGAGAGACAATGTCTATTGCACTGTGTGTCTCACAAACTGCATCTTACAAGAGCACACAGAACAGTGTCATAAGCTGCTGAAGTTCACAAAGATGCCGATCAGGTATGGTGCAATACTGAACTCTCTCTCTCTGTGTCTCTCTCTCTCTCTCTCTCTCTCTCTCTCTATGCTGCTGGCTCATGACACTGTTTCATTGAGATAGCCATGACCCACTGTCGCCTGGGTCTCACTGTCTCAGGTGTGTGTTTCTCACTCTGTGGATCAGTGCGGCAGGTGCGGTGGGGTTTGCTGCAATGGAAGACAAGCAGGAGTGCAAACACAGTCACTAAACACTGGGCAGCAGAGATGGCTTCTATACAGTGAGTGATATACTTGGGGCCACAAGAAGCACTAGGTTGGCGGAGGTCTGCAAGGTGGGTTGGTGACTATTTACATAGAGGGAAGGGCAAACTACCAATACACAGAGACCCACACTTGGTGCACATCTGCTGCATGGTGTCTGGTGGCATTTGCACTGCCTTGCAGCAGATGCAGGGTCACATAGCTGCAGGATAATATGCTTGGGATTCAAACATCAGTGCACCAGACACATAGCTGCAACTGTCTCTCATTTAATGAGACATTTAAGCCATGTTTACACTGCCGTTTCTGCAGCGCATCAACCCACGTGCACAGGTTGGTGTGCTGCAAAATGTGCTTTGTGAACACACACTGGAGTGGTTCCAGAGCTCTTCACATCTCTTTTTCGCTCTGACTCAATAGTGGGGATGTCTAGTGGATCCAGCGCATTAAGTGGCAGTGTGAACTCTCTTCTGCACGTGATTCACTGCTGAGCCTTTTTTCCCCAGACTCCTCCAGTGACCCCATGTGCCTTTGTGCCAGAACAAGGAAGCATCAACACACCAGCTGGCTTGTGACCCAGAAAGCATCAGTACACCGTCAGGCTTGTGACCCTCTTGAAACAAAATAGCGTGACCGTCTCCTGTATTCATGAACTAGCATTAAAAAATAAAAGCTTTTTTTGTAATATACAATCGAGGTCAGTGTCTTTTGTCTTGTTTTTTTGAGAACTGGGCATATGGCTTTGTGGGGGTTGCCTGTGGCTGTGCAATGTGGCAAATGTCTTGGGGGGGTTGTCTGTGGTTGTACTGCATGTCAATACATTATGTATTGTGCTGCTGTTTTGTTTTTAAACAATTTTAAACAATGGGTAATTTGTGCCAGCTCTTCCTGTATTTAGGAAGTCATGGCAACCTACGGAAGTGATGAAGGCAGTGAATGCATCAGCACTGTGTTACTTCCCAAGTCAGTTACTGGAAACCCAGCCCACAAAATGCACAGCCCTTCTGTGGGGCAATCTACAGTGCAGCGAGGACGCGCAGTTTGATCAGAAAGAGCAAGAGGGAGAGAGAAATGGAAATGTGCATGTTGTGCTCGCACTACACCACACAACACTTCTGCATTCAGTTGTCTTTCTCTCTACATCTGTCTCTCTCCCCCCCCCCAACTGACAGCAGACTTCATTATAGTGCAGGCACTCACTGATACACAGTCCCTCTCTCTCTCTCTGTGTCAAGCACCATGACGTGGGATAGTCAATTAATGCTTCGTCCCACAACAGGACTTCAGCAACATCACCCTCCCAAACATTTAAAAAATACTGTACAATGAAGAAAACTTTTCTTTTAGGGAATGAGGAAAAATTAGACAGAAGGGAAGAACACTATATGCTTGCAAGCACTGACTTCATTCTGGAATATCACCATGGGTTCTAGCCCAAACTGGCCAATCAGACTACAGCGTGCAAATGAATCACAGTATAGTCCCCACTCCTCGTTTGAGTGTTTCTTGTCAAAGCAGCTCAGCATAGTGCAAGATAGCTAGTAGTAAACAGCTTGTTAGTGGGATAGCTTGAAAAAAGGAAGGCCTTCATTTTGTAGAAGGCATCTCACCTCACGGCACTTGGGGGGAGCATCGATGTTAACCGTATGCCGATTGAACGGTGACACCTTTATAGTGAATGACAGTACAGTGACACAGCGATGGGTCGCTGTACTGTCACTGTGTGACCCTGGTACTGCTTTCCCAGGGTCTTGCTCCTCAACCCTGAATCAACTCCAACTTGGAGTTGATTATATTAAGCATGGGGGGGGGTGCGGGTGGCAGAGACCCCTGTATGGGGGGTTGGGCAAGGCCCCCCCAAAGAAAACAAAGTGTTCTTGGCCAGATTTATGCTGACCACAGTTGCGGTCGACATAAATCCATTGGTGTAACATTGGTCAACAAAATATTTGTTGAACCAGCATCGTAGAGCCGATGTTAATAGTGCCGAGACTGTCAGATCGAATCTTGCTCCCTTGTCCAGCGGGTGCTGAGCCCAATTATACAAGTGATCAAGAGGTGGGAAGGCAAGGGGAAATACATTAAAGTAGGCACATTATTGTTGCAATGCCTATGGTTAAAATGCTCATATGGCAGCCAGAAGGAGAGGGGGACAGAGAGAATGTCATAAAGCCAATCAGCTGCTTGCTGACGGCTTTATGCAAATGAAAGTAATGAAGCGCTGTCACAGGAGCGCTTCATTCCTTTCAACTACACAAAGTTTCCAGCTGTGAAACTCTGACCACCATCATACTTAGCTTGTGTGGTCATTGGTCTGTCACGGAAGAGCCCAATGTAGATTGCTCTGCATTGGGCTAGTCATGACACACCTCTGAAATGCCATTTGAAGCAAAACGTTTCTTGTGCATGCGCAATCAACGTAAAAAAAAAAATGCTCTTTTATAGCCTGCCACATAAGAGGAAAATGCTACCCTTTGTCATCCAAAACAGCCAAGGGCAAAACTTTGAACAGGTTGAGACCTTAAAATACCTTGGAGTAATTCTGGATGACACCTTATCTTTTACGCCCCATGTTAACAGTCTGGTGGCCATAGTTAACAGAAGACTGGGTGCCCTGTACTATAACCGGAACAATCTCACTGAGGATGCTAGACATTTTATTGTGGTCAACTCCATTCTTTGACTTACAGATTATGATCTCCCTATCTACACAGTTGCCTGGCTGTGAAATGGTGCTAAACAGAGTAAAGCTGATCTGTAATAAGGCTTGTCGCTTTGTACTTAGTGCAGATAACCACAGTTATAGTTACCCTTTACACACTCCCTAACTGGCTAGCTTTACCCAGCACAATAAAGCTCCAGACATGTTTGCTAGCTGAAACGGCACTCCAGGACCTAATGCCCCCTGCTTTAACAAATTACTCCTGCTCCATCTCCAACCAATACAACACCAGGAACATGGCCAGGAATGCCCTTAAGCCTGCTGTTCTGGCGTACTCCGCTGGGCAAGCAGTGGTTTGTTCCCAGGGCTGATAACTGATTAAACAAACTGCCTGTTACACTGCTAAATCTCCCCAAGCTAATCAGTTTAAGAGATCTTTGCTGTCTGCATTTGCAGTCCAATGCAGCTTTAACTGTTAAACTTATAATTGGTTTCTCTCTGAATGTAACTTACGACTTTTTATACAACAATCTGTATGGATTTTTTTCAAAACTGTATGTAATTGTTCAGTCTTAAGTGCTTTGAGCCTGACTCAACTGCATTTCCCCTGAACTGCTTATTGTACTTACTTGTAATGTTTTTTGTGACTATGTATTTGATGTGGAACCTTTGTAAATGAGCACTTGTGATCAAAAGTAATCTCTGAAGTTTTCAATAAATAAACTGTTGGCCAAGAGGGGGAAATATGCTATCAGTCAGAAACAGGGGAAATATACCATCAGTCAGGAATGGAGAAATATACTATCAGCATAGAATGAGGAAATATACTATCAGTCAGGAATGGGACATATCCTGTCATCTAGGAGGGAAAATATACTATCAGCCTGGAACGGGGACATATACTATCAGTCAGCAATAGGGAAATATATTATCAGACAGGAGGGAATATATACTACCAGCCAGTAATGGGGAAATGAAAGCCAGAGAGCCACAAGTGGGATGCTGTTAAATTCACTATGGGTCCTAGTGGCAACAGATCTTGCGACATAATAACACAATAATTTAAGGTCAGAAGGGACTCTAGGTCCATCAAGTCTGCCCCATATGTTTCATTACCAGGGAGTAATAAGTCTGCAGTGCAAACACTAATTTATAGAGATTCCCCACTCATTCTAACACCCAGTGTACTCTCTGTGATTCCCTTGGTAAGCAGAAATATTGCCTAGCTTACTTTGAAAGTCTGTGTTGCCTTCATATTCCATCTCTCCACTAGCAGGCTGTTTCAATGATTCACCATAATCTGAGAAATTAAGTGACTCATAATGTTATCCCTGAGTTTATCACCTTGGAACTTCAGGGTATGCATATAAGTTTTGCCCCCTACTCTGTACTCCAGATCATTTTGTTGGCCTTGCACTGCACCTTTTCATCTCCCTCATGGTTTTCACTCAGTGCCCTTTTCACACTGAGGAGCCCAGAACTGTTTGCAGTATTCCAGGTGCAGCCTGACCTGGGCCTTGTAAAGAGGCAAGATTGCTTCCCCAGCACAGCTGGTCAGCCTCCTTTTTAATGCTCCCCAGCAATTTGCTGGCCCTCTAGACAGGGCATACTGCACTGTCAGTGACATTTCAACAGCGTGGTCTCCTACAGCGACAACATCGCCACATCGCTGTAGGGAACCCGCTGGAACCTGGCACTGTCTATCGGGGGTCCTGCACCCCCCCCCAAATCAGCTCGCACTCAGAGTTGAGAATCCTAAGTGGGGGGGGTGGGGGTCACAGCCCCTCATGTAGGGGTTCGGGGAGGTGAAGCCCCCCAAAAGAAAACACTTGTTTTTCTCTGAAACTGGCAGCCAACTGCAAAATGCGGTTGACCTGACAGTTTCACTGTCTGGTCGTTCAACACCATTTTTGTTGATGACCAGTCATGATACCTCTAGGCAGTAGCTACCAGCCGCTTGTCATGCTTTATCTCCTTCTCTAGTAGGATCACCCTGGTCTTTTTCCTAATCCTCTGCAGGAAGAATGGAACCCTACACAATGTATAGGACCTTCATCTGCTTTTCTTCCCAAGCAATGAATCTTGCATTTGGTTACTTCGAATATGAGACTCCAGGAGTCTGGACAATTGTTCAGCTTACTTAGTTCCTCTTCCACCACCCTTGACAGTTTATTGTCTTAAATGAACTTGAGCAGCCTGCTGATGACTCCAGTTTACAGATCATTGATGAACATGTTAACCAGTAGTGGCCTCAGCACTAACCCTAGAGGGCTGCAACTGAGTAGCACCTGTCACTCAAGGAATCACAAGGTGCCCTACATAGTAGAGCAGGTGAGGATTTAGGTGGGGTATCCCTATTACATGTCAGAAGCAATACAAAGAGAAGTAGGGATCAACAGAATAAAGACAGATGCTGTGAAGCATGAAATATCACTGTACACGGACAACGTACTAACTGTTTTTAGTTTGTCTTTCTATGTAAACAATAAGACATGGCAAGGCATTAGCTGTCTTAGAAGATTGTAGAAATAACAATGTACATCTTAAAATTATTCAACTAACATAAAGTTCAAGGTTGTCTGATTGTAAAGTGGACTGGCCTGGGTCAAAATAAAAATGTTATTATTGCACCCAGATGCAGCAGTTGCAATTGCATACCCTCAATTTAGCAAATGCAAAGAGAGTATAAACTACCTGGAGTTCAGATTATGCAAAATTTAGATCTCCTATGGACAACTCCTGTAACTGATCTATTCTCTAAGAACATGGAGAAATGGGAATCACCTTAACTCTCATAGGGACAGTGAACAATATAAAAAATAAATAGTCTACCAAGAATATTATTCTTTTTTCTGACTTTAACCATCAGGCAAGATAAAGGTATGTTTGCAAATTTAGACACTAATATCAGAACCATTCTATGAAAACAAGCATTTGTCAATGCCGAAAGGTTTGCTTGCTGGTATTAGCATTGGAAATGCAGGAGTTAGACAGATGCAGAATAGGAATGGCAGTGAGGTATTGAACTTTATGCCAACCCCACCTCCATCCTGTAGAGATGGACAGGCATTGAGGCGAGTGTTTGGGTCATCACCCATGACGGTCATGCCATGACACCTCACCCTATTCTACAGACACCGACACGTGTTGAGGTGTGCCTTGGGGTGTTTGGCTTTACAATCACCCCATTCCACAAGGACATATGCTGAAATGGGTGCAGCCAGTGTTGGGTAAGTTACTTTTTCTATTACTTTCTATTACTTTTGGAAACTTGTTCTAGAAAGCTCTGTGCAGTCTCTAGCAAGGATGGAGAAGTACTAAAAAAAATAATACACCTTACAGTTACAATTACTTATGTCTTTTTATACAAAAGAAATACACAACTGTAACTGATTACATTTATTTGAAAGTAACTAGTAACTAACCTATTACTTTCAAAAAATGTAATCTGTTATAGTTATTTATTATGTTTGTATTGTTCTTGTATTAAAAGAAATAAGTAACTATAATTGTAAGGTGTATTACTTTTTCTAGTACTTCTCCATCCTTGCTAGTGACTGCACAGAGCCTCCTGGAACAAGTTTCCAAATGTAATAGAAAAGTAATAGAAAAAGTAACTTACCCAACACTGCATGGTGCAGCATAGGAGAGCGGGGTGAAGTCTGGGGCTGAAGAGTCCAAGGTACACCTTAATGTCTGTCAGTGGCTGGGGGGTGGGGTGGGATGGCATGAGCAATACAGTCGGCAATCCAAAGGCACACCCCCCCGATGCCTGCCAGTCTGTACAATGTGGGACGTTATGGTTAGAAACCCTAATGCCTTGGGTGTTTGTTGGTATTTGCACTACAAATTTTCAACATGGCCTTTTTGTAACCACACTTCATTAAAGCATCATGAAGAGTGGCAGTGTGATTTTGTCAATGTGTCCGGAACGTTGACTTCCAACAGCGATCGTGCCATTCTGAGCCACATGCACGAAAACACAGATTGGGCAGGATGTGAAGAATGACAGCTGTACCATCCATAGGGAGGTGTGAAGGGTTGGAAATGTTGAAAATCTATAGTGGGAATATTAAAAATGCTCGCACTTCCAAGCATACGTGGAAACTGCACAATGCATGCACGTAACACAGTCATTTTATGGACTTTCATCACCAAATTTTCAACATAGGCATTTTAGGACCTCTGCTTATGAACAGTGTCACTGTGATTTTCTTAATGAGTCCTGAACACTGATTTCTCACAGCAACCACGCTATTCTGCGCAAGAAGTGCAAAAACACATTTCAGCCAGGATGTGAAAAATGACAGCTGTACTGTTCATAAGGAGGTGTGAAAAAATGGCAATGTTGAAAATCTGGTGTGAAAATATTACAAATGTGCGAAGTTATGAGCGTGCGTGGAAACTGCGCAATGCACACTCATAATGCAGTTATTTTATGGACTTTCGTCACCAAATTTTCAACATAGGCATTTTAGGACCTCAGCTAATGAACAGTGACACTGTGATTTTCTTAATGTGTCCCGAACACTGATTTCCCACAGTGATAGCGTTATTCTGTGCTGGAAGTGGGAAAACACATTTTGGCCAGGACGTGAAAATGACAGCTGTACTGTTCATAAGGAGGTGTAGAAAAATGGCAATGTTGAAAATCTGGAGTGAAAATATTGCAAATCTGCAAAGTTACAAGCATGCGTAGCAACTGTGCAACGCACATTCGTAAAACAGTAATTTCTTGGATTTTTTCCACCAGACTTGCAACATAGACTTTTTGAGAGCCCACCTCATGAACACTGGCACTGTCATTTTGTTAATCGGTCCCAAAAAGTGATTCTGCGCAGTGACTGTGAAATCACTTTTCTGGACTGAATAACACTATGACAGTGGCTGAAGTCATGAGGAGGGGTTCCAATAACCCCATGTTGAAAATTTGGTGCCAAATTTCCCCAAAATGTCTGAGATATGCACCAAAGTTTAAAAATCCCTATTTATGCCATTATATAGCTTACTGGCATTTCTTCAGTTCGCGGTCAGCTTTGAAGAGTGCAGTCGTGTTCCCAGTCCACCGAAGACAGTCGTGCTGTGCTCTGGAGGTAAGTATGGGGAGGGTTAGTGTGGGGAGGCAGGGTGCACAGAGGGTGGGAGTGGGTTGGGGGGGCTGTGGCCACCAGACTCGATGAGGGACTTTTTTCTGATTTACAGGATTAGGATGTGTTGTCATCTCGGTTAACCTGCTATTAGGCTGGAATAATCATCTTACCATTACCTCTCTTTATATCCTTCCACGTTGTATTAAGCAAGGCCTTGAAGTTGTAACTGAGGTTAGGAAATCATTACCAACCAACAGAGAATGGATTTTATTGTGACAGTTGGGAAACTGGACAAAATTCCCGTATTGTAGATAGTTTTCAAGAAATGGGAGTACAGCAGTTAATATCACAAATCACTAGATTTAATTATAGGACTGGTGGGGGCACCATATTAGATTGGTTTGTGGTTACACACCCAACAAAGATAATTGAGTAAAGAGTTCTATCAGATGTGGTCAGTGACCACAGTCCTGTGTATTGTAGATGATCAGCAAAACAGTAAGATACCCCCACCAATTTATGTTGAAACAAGAAAATAAATAGGGTTACCTCTCAGTCCATGATTAAAGCTTGTGAACAAATCGATTGGGCTTGTCTTGAAAATATTCGGGACATTAATCTAAAATTAGAATACTTTAGTGAATTATTTAATCAGGTAGTTAATACATTGGTTCCCCTAAAAAAGATGAGAATCAGAGGAAACAAAAAAGAGTGGGTTACCAGAGAATTAAGGGTATTAATGAGGCAAAGAGATAAAGCATGGAAACTTTTAAAAAAAGATAAAGACCCTAAATCATTGATTAATTATAAGATTCTCAGGAATAGATGTAAGGCTGCCATTAGAAAAGTAAATGTTGGATTTTTTAAAAACAAGCAACTATCATCCTTTGGTAATCCAAAACAAACTTGTCAAATGCTTAATAATCTTTTGGGAAAAAAAACATTGGTGCAAATGCAATAACTCTCCAAGATGGAGCTCAATTATGCAGTGATCCCATTCACGTAGACAAACTGTTTAATGAATACTTTGGGGATTTAGTAAAATTTTAAAATCAAACAACCTTTGCTAATACAAATTTGGTTGTGGATGGGGATACCAGTGGTAATCATCCACTTTTTTACTTTCATTTTTTGACCCCCGAAGAAGTCACTGACTATGTCCTTAATAACAGCCCTAAACCATTAACTGGACAGGATGGGATTGATTATAGCTTGCTTAAATTGGGAATAAAAGTTCTGGCAACTCCCATTGCCTTGATATTTAATCATTCACTATTTCATAATGTTTTTCCACAGATTTGGAAATTAGCACTCATGAAACCCATTTACAAATCCAGGAGTAAGAATATTGTTTCTAATTATAGACCAATTTTGTTACTGTCAACCCATCAAAGATTCTTGAAAAAAATAGTTTTTGATCAAATACAGTTTTTTTTGTCAGATTATGATCTACTGTCAAATTGTCAACATGGTTTCAGAAAATGTTATAATACCAAGACCGCCTTGGTGGGGTTCATGAACAGCATACGGAACTCCCTGGATTTGGGTTGCCCCGTTGCTGCAATTTTCATGGACCTCACCAAGACTTTTGAGTTAGTTGATCATGATCTGCTGTTGAGGGCCTTAAATGAAGTTTATCTTTTTAAAGATGTAATCACATGAATAGGAGGTTATCTTAAAAATAGGGAGCATAAAACA
This sequence comes from Neoceratodus forsteri, assembly GCA_016271365.2. NCBI lineage: Eukaryota > Metazoa > Chordata > Ceratodontiformes > Ceratodontidae > Neoceratodus > Neoceratodus forsteri. Next base: position 1,239,126,608 of record CM028130.1, read on the forward strand.
AGTATTGGTCATTCTATTTCTGATTCTCATCAGATATCTTGTGGGGCACTACAATGTTTAATATTGGGCCCACTTTTGTTTTCCCTTTTTGTGAATGCTGCCCCCTCTACCAGTACAGGGTCTAATTTCATCATGTATGCTGATGATGCAGTATTTTTTTCTGATGGAATCACACCAGATCAAGCATTACTTAAAGTCCAGCAGGATTTTGATAATTTTGAAACATGGTTGTCCTCTCATCATTTGGTTTTGAATTCAGGGAAAACCAAATGTATGTTTTTTCTGGTTCCAGGAAACATAGAGATATAAATGTTCAGATTATAGATTTAGTGTGGAATCAAATTCAATTGGTAGATAGCTTTGATTACCTGGGGGTGACTTTAGACTCCCAACTTTCATTTGATTTGCAGGTAGCTAAGACTATTAAAAAAATTCACCAGAGAACTGGAATGTTATTTTACTGATTTTTTTATTTATTGAAAAGTTTCACCAGGAGAATTACACTGAGCAACAAGATGCTCATCTCACGGTACATCCTGGGGGAAGGGGAAGGGAAGGGGAGATGGAGCATTTACATAGTACATCAGTATACAACACAAAGGAAAAAAAAATAGCTTCACTGTACATAGTCAATTAAAACGAGATCACAAGCTGTGGAATATTTACAAATCAGCAAGAAATAGCTTCACTGTACATAGTCAATTAAAATGAGATCACGAACAGTGGAATATTTACAAATCAGCAAGAGGGGTGGAGCAGGAGGGGTAACACGTTAGGATACAGGAAGTTTTAGGAAAGCGGAGACAGTTACTTGGTTCTACTGGAGGTTGGGGGATAAATAGACCCTCAGCAGAGACCAGTCCAGAGGGACTAGGTGCAATTGTAGTTTGTCACTAGATAGTTTGTTAAGGATGTGGAGAGAGAATTGTCTGAGGAGCAGTGTCGGATTTGAGACGGTAATTAATTTCAAAGTTTAGGTAGTCGATGTGAGAAAGCCATTTGGCCCGAAGTAGTGCTTCTATAGGGTATATTCAGGGATCTTGAGTCATCAGATCTGAGGGTGTATTTGGAGGGGAGCAGGGCAGCTAGGGAGGTAGAGAGGTAGGCAGGGAGCATTCCTAGCCAGAATTTTGAGGTGAATGTAGCCGCATGCATGGTTCTCCTGTCAGCAAGGGTGGGAAAGTTCAGAGAGCTGTAGAGTGTGCAGTGGTGGGTCAGGGCAGGAGCATCTAAGGCAAACCAACAGAAGGAATTAAAAAGAGGGTCCAGCCTTGCTAAGGAGGATTGGGGGCAGCTCCATATTTTAAGTCACAGTAGTCAAAAATTGGCATAATCATTTTATGTACTAATTTGTGTCTTGCTGGAACAGGGATACATTTACTGTTTCGGTGTAGGGCCCCTAGCTTAGGCCAGAGTTTCTTCTGAATGGTTTATACAGGATTAAACCCTTTCTTATTCCTGAATCTCGTAGACTTCTTGGCCATACAGTAGCAACCACAGACACTGCCAGCTATTTCCCAAAATTTCTGTGATATTTCCAGAAATATCTCCTGCTTTCTGCATTTCCACAGTTGGGGCAGCAGAGAGAAACTCTTCATAAATTTTGCGAAATATCTGGAAATAGCTGGCAATGTCTGTGGCTACTACTGTAGTCTTTTATTAAGTGCTTTTGACTATGGCCTTTTGATATACACTGACACATCTGACAAAATGTTTTAGACACTACAGTGACTTATAATAGTATATTACATTTTATGACTGGTCTTCCAGTAAGAACTCATCATTGTGTGTTATTAAAAGAAGCAAATTGTTTCTCCTTTTTAGATAGGATAAAGTTGAAACTTGGAGTTTTTGTGTACAAAAGAACACAGGGTATAGTCCCCCAGGTGATTCAGGATCTTATTCCCCTCCATCAGAGTTATATTGAAACTAGATTTCAATCAAATGGTTTATTTAGAATTCCTCTTTATAAAAAAACTATAGGTCAGAGGTCAGTAATATATAGATCAATAACATTTTTAAATGGTATCCCAACTGAAATTATTAATGTTAAGACGGTTCAAATGTTTAAAAATGGGCTTTTTAAATGGTTGTATAGTTTGAATGATTGTAATTGCTGTTCCTAATAATACTTTGCACTTTATACTGTAAGTTTTGTAAGTTTTGTGTTTTGATATTGTTTTTTGTGTCTGTATTAATCGTTTTTGTATTAATTGTTTTTTGTAGTCTATTTGTTAACTTGCCGCTTGTGAAAATGGGCAGTTTGCTCATCTTGCTAACAGGTGTCAAAGATAAAAATGAAATGAAATGAAATGTAGATCTGGGTACCAGACCAGAGGCCACCCTTGGGGCTCCCTAGTGGTTCTCTTCAGAAAAACAACACTGGGACAGTGGTCGTTTGCATGCTGTGCTCCCCTGTGGCTTAACAAGATCCCAGCTCACCTATTGACGAACTCGAGCCTACCTGCCTTTAAGGCCGAGCTTAAACAATACCTCTCTGGAAGCATGGCCTGTTGCTGTAGGCAGTAATTGCATTCCCAGCCCTGGAAGCCTTAGGACACAATCACCTGGCTAACTGACATGGATCAATTCACCTCTCACACCCTTTTTAACAAAGCCCCCACAGGGCCGTTGCCCACATCCCGGATCCCCCACCCAACTCTCTACATCAATTCCACCACGTAGATGGATCTAGCTCCCTGGATACTGAAGATTATATCTTTGTGCCTAGCCTTTGGCTGTTGTAAATTACACCTGTGTACCTGACAGTGTTTGGCCTTGTCATGTTTCTTTGCACTTACCAGATAGCTGATGTCTCTGTTAGTATTGTTTCACCCTTGTAATTTGCTTACATCAGGGCTCCACCCTCCTTTGTTTTCTTATTCCCAATTGTTCACACTTTGTTGTACCTGATGTGGAACCTTTGTAAAAGAGCTTTTGCTGAAAGGTAATATCTGAATCTTGAAATAAATAAATAAATAAATAAACAAATATGAGTTTTACCCCTCTCCATAGAAGCTTCTTAAAGATTTTTTTTTCATTTTTGAGAACCACTTAACCGGAAGTCCCCCAAATATGGATTGCATAAGAAAAATTATATGTGGTAAAGCCATCGGCCAGGATTTTCAAAACCCAGTTGCAAGCTATGACAATGGTAGCTTCTGCCAAATGGCTGTGTGTTCAGGACCCTGCACCCAATATTCCACTGGACAGGGTCCCAGCGCCTAAGTCCCATGGCTTGAGCAACACAGACAGTGCACCAAAGAGATGGCATACCCACTAGGAATGCTGCAGCAGCCACAACATGGATGGGGTGAGAGCTGCGCCCTTGGATGGGGGTATTTTAATGGCTCATGCCTCCCCACCACCAATCCCTGATCTGCCCATAGGATAACCAGTAATCCAGAATTACCCCAGTGCCTTCCCCACTCTGATCCCCAGTAAATCATAATAGGAACACAAATCCCTGGTGATCTAGTGGCCCTCCATCCCGGCAGGCAGTGCCCCCACCATAATCTCCCCCATCCAGACCCCAGATTTGATGACAAGCACAGCCCTCCACAAACCACCATGCCTGGCTGCTGAATAAACTGTCAGAGCACATACAGAGGGCTGTGCCAGTCACCAAATCTGGGGTCCGGATGGGGGGGTGGAGTGATGGGCACTACCTGCCAGAGTGGGGGGTGGTTGGTGACCACTAGATCACTAGGGATTTGTGTTCCTATTATGATTTACCAGTGATCAGAGTGGGGAGGGAACTAAGGGTAATTCTAGGTTACCAGTTAAGATCAGGGCTTGGTGGTGGCAGTGCTGGGGGGCACTGGATCACCCAGGAGTCTACTGTTAGGGGCACATTGGGGCTGGGGAATGGGACTGTATGTACTGGGGTATTGTGGCTTTGGGGGGTGACACAGTGGCATGAAACACTTGACACACTCCCAGGGGTTAAGTACCATTAGTCCAGCCCTTTACTGGCCTAATCGTACTTAGCCCTTTGTCCCTGGGGAGGGTTTTGCAAATAGGACCTCGGGGTTCTGGTAGCCTGTGTCTGGCACAAGCTCCCTAGCACTATGCTGCAGACACTTTTGTGGTGCAAGGCTGGTGCAGGCACACTTTGGTGCAAGCAGCCTGTTAACTGGCACAGGTTGCTTTGCAAAATAGCTGGGGCGCAGCCCTTGGTGCAAGATGCTTGTTGCATCAAACATGTTTGGTGCAAGCACCTTGCATCATTCTAAGGGCTTTGAAAATCTGGCCCATCATGTTTACTACTTTAATTCTACCCCAAAGTGACAAGATTCTGTCAGTTATTAAGTTTATTGACTATCCTTTCTTTTGCAATACTGAAGTTCAGAGAAACATAAGATTCAACTTGATTTGTTAAAATCATTCCAAGATATTTAAACTGGTCAGCTTTAACGAATAAATTCATCTGTACATAGTCTCTGTTTTTGATCCCTGAGATATTTGAAACAATATAGATTTCTGCTGATTTAACGGATAACCAGCAAAACTTGCAAACTCTTCTATTTCTTAAGAATAGCTGACACTGAATTTAAGTCCCTAAATGAAAGTAAAGTATCATTGGCAAAAACGCTTAATTTAACCTCCTCCTGTTCAGTCTGAATACCCTTTATTTGTTCATTCATTCTCAAGGCCTGAAGCAATGGTTCCAAACACAATACGAACATAATTGGGGAAAGAGGCAACCTTGTCTGATCTCATTAAGCATTTGTAGTTTATCTGTAAAAATGCCATTTACAAGGAATTTGAATTCTGGATTTCTAAATAGTTAAGCTAAAAAAATTTTATTGGTTTGTGGAATACCCCATTCATCTAATATTTTATACATATGTTCCCTATTTACCAAATCAGATGCCTTACTGGCATCACGTGCCCATGCAAATTGCTTTTCAGGACTACTCTGAACAAACTCAAATAATGATTGAACTTTTTATTGGGCCCCTGCAATAGTTCTCCTAGGTATAAACTCATACTGATCTCTGTAAATAATTTGAGGAATTCCTGGCAAGAGTCTATTAGTTATTTTACTTACTGTATTATTTTATAATCAATATTAAGAAGTGTAATTGGCCTATAGCTATTGGGAGACTCTTTGGGTTTTCCATCTTTGTGGACTAACACTACCTTAGCCTCATCCATACTTTTGGGAAAATCTGCTAAGTCTTCTACTACCTCCTGGACCACATGAAGCATCCATGGGGCAAGCTCTTCTTCAAATACCTGAAAAAATTCTGCTGTGAACCCATCCATACCTGGGCATTTGTTTTTTGGTAAATTGTCTATTACCTCCTTTATTTCTGTACTAGTAATTTCTATGTTATCTAATTATATTTTTTGCAGTTGTATCTTTTGTAAAAAGTTTTCCACTAAGGTTATATCAAATTGTGTAGTTAACTGGTAGATAGATTTAAAGCAATAAAATAATAGGTCTAATTTCTTCCTCTTCTGTGACTATGACTCCTGCTTTACTTTTTTAAGCCCTGTATTATATTTTGTTGTTTTTGTTTTTTGAGCAGATTAGCAAGCAATTTACCTGTTTCATCTCCCTGTAGGTATCTAGCACATCTTACTTTTTTAATATTCTGTTCTGTTTACTTATTTATTATCTGTTGTATTTGTAACCTGGCCCTCATTGAATCTTGATGATATTTTTTGGGGATTTTGTAAAACTAATTTATCGAAATCTTTCAGTCATGCCCTTTCTCTACTTTCTTTTTTAATTCAGTATGTTTTATTAAAGTTTCCATAAACATTACATAGTCACAAATGGAGGGATAACAATGAATATCAAATACAGTATCAATAGGACCCTCCTTAGGTAACAACAGACAAAGTCATCCCCAACACCCCCCACCCTGGCTCCCCCCTTCCTTTCCCTGACCCCGCTCCCCTACCGCCCCATATCCAAATTCTTAATACAATCTAAAGGGTAGAGAAGTGCTATATGTATTATATTCTTCTGATAGGTTTTCAAATTTCCCTGGTGATTATATACCTCAATAAATACTCATCAGTTGTAAATAAGGTATATTCAACATAGCCATGCTGGGTAAAATCCTGGAAGATACAGGTCAAAAGACAAGATGAGTGCTTGACCCCTATTGCTGAGGAATGGAGTACAGATTATGAAGTTTTCCCCATTTCTTATTGTAGGTGACCAGTTTGCCTCTTAGGCTGGCTATCATTTTTTTCTAGGCCAGCAATTCATTCAGCCATTCAGAGTATGGTATAATTGACTGGTCTTTCCAATGGCGTAAGACTACTCTCTTGACAGAATGGAAAATGAGAGCTATATGGTATCTCTGCTGCTTCACACTAATCTGTGAATAATCCCCGACTAAACAAATCTCTGGAATGAACAAGGCATCCAGACCCAGGAGAGGATCCATTTTGGATTGGATATCATTCCAGAGGGGAGTGATTTTGGGACATTCCCAAAAAACATGCATAAGGCTCCCTGGTGCCTGCCCACACCGAGCACATTTCGAGTCAGCTATCTTTCCCATCCCCACTAATTTGGCAGGGGTGAAGTAGATATTGTGCAGGATATGGAATTGCATTAGGTGAAGTCTATTGTTAGAGGAGTAAGTGTAAAGGTCCTGCCATATTTTATCCACCTGAATTCCCTAGTAGGGAACTGGGAGGACCAATATGTGAAGTGTCCTTGTACTTTAGGGTAGATTAGGGAGAAGAGAATGGAGACAAATTGGTAGACTGGGTGTGGTTGCCAGGCTGTGCTATGAAGCTTACTGAGAAGGTCACCTTGGTTGGTAGTCCAAGGACCTGGACCAAATCAGCCAATCAGCAGATGCTGGATCTGGTAAATCTGGAAGACCCTGTTAATTGGAAGTTGGAATTGAGATAGGAGCTCTGGGGTAGTGCCAGTCTTCCCTTGGGTAACCAAATTAGAGAGCCTAAGGTCTGCATTAGATGTTGGTTCTCTGGCAGTTAATATTGGCCCCCCAATCCTGAAGTTGGGGTTAGAATACTGTGGTTGAGAAATATCTTTAAGATTGTCATACTTGAGAGTTTGACAGAGTTGGGAGTGAACCTTGATAGGCATCTATATCATATTGTTCTGGAGAACTTAAAACACTCTCTTGGGTTCAAGAAAGAGAAGGCTGTGTGGAGAAACACCTGAACCCACAATTATATGGCACTCTATCTGGAACCAGAGAGGAAGGTATGAGGGTTCTACATCAGGAGGTGAGGGAGTTAGCCAGTGGAAGTATTTTGCCATATGGCTTGTTAGATAATAGTGGTAGAAATTGAGTAGTTTGAGCCCACCATACTGTTTAGGAGCTCCTAAACATACATAAGATTTTCTCAGGGGTTTTTTTGGACCAAAGAAGGTCAGACGTTATACTGCAAATTTTCTTAAACCAAGTTAGAGGGAGGTGAAAGTTTAACATATTTAAGGGGTAAAACAAACGGGGAAGAATATTTATTTTAATTACACTGACTCTACCTTGGAGGGAAAGGTAGAGTGGGGACCATCTATCAAGATCTTGATGAATAGTTAACAGAACAGCATCTAGGTTACATTTTTTCATTTGAGCCGTATTGGAGGTTAAGGTAATGCCAAGGTATTTGATTTGGGGAGCCCAAGCTAGGTGAAAAATATTAATGTCAGAGTGAAAGATCCGAGAGTTTAGTGGCATGACTGTTGATTTTTACTTATTCAGTTTGTAATTAGAGAAAATGCCATATCTTTCAAAAATAGATAAAGCTGCTGGTATTGTGGACACCGGATCTGTTATATGGAGTAGGATATCATCTGCATAGGTGGATAATCAGAGATCTAGATCACTGATCAGGATACCTTTGATATGGAGAGAAGTATTAAGTAGATATAGGAAGGGCTCCAAAAAGAGGTTAAACAATAATGGGGACAGTGGGCACCCCTGCTGTGTGCCTGAGCAGAGAGGAAATGGAGCAGAAAATACCCCATTGCAGTACACCTTGGCAGTAGGATAGGAGTAGAGAACTTTAATCCATTGGATAAAGACCCTAGGGAATCCAAATTTCTCCAAGACTGCGAACAGAAAAGGCCAGCTAACTCTGTCGAATGCCTTCTCCACATCCAGGGACACCAGTACCATAGAACATGGGGCCTCCCTGGATACGGAGAAGATATGGAAGAGTTTCCTTAAGTGGTCAGAAGAGGATCGGCCTTTGACGAATCCAACTTGTTCCGGACAAATCAGATCTGTCCATACACTTGTCATACGTGTAGCCAATATTTTATTGAATAGTTTAGTATATTGTAGTTCATGAGAGAAATTGGACAATAGTTTGTAACTCGATCTTTAGGTTTATTTGGTTTGGGAAATACTACAGTAAGTGCTTCCAACAATGAGATGTCAGAGAGGCTGGAGTCACAGAGATAATTAAACAGCTGGAGCAACAGAGGTGTTAGCTCCTTCTCAAAAATGTTATAGAAATTAGTCGGGAAGCCATCTGGGCCAGGGGCCTTATCCATTTTGAGTGAGTGGATCATTTCTGTGATTTCATGCCAAGCTATCTTGCATGAAAGAAAAGTTTGTTGTACTTGTGTTAAGGAAGGGAGAGGGAAGCTTGCCATATAGTTCTGCAGTTCTTCTGTCTGGGGTGCTTGCTTAGGGGTACTGTAATAAGTTTCAAATTCTTGAACAATTTCTTTGGGAGTGGTAAGAAAAGAGTAATTCTCTAGGGAGGTAAGGGCAACCACTACTTTAGATTCTTCTTGCTGCTTAAGTCCTCTCAAGGTTTCAGAATATTGGTCCCTTAGGGGAGACAATTGTGCTAAAACATCTTCAGATGGCTCTTGGAGTAAAGTAGCTTCTAGAGACGCAATTCAAGTAAGGAGAGAGGCTGAAAGTGCCTCCCGTTTGCATTTTCTAGTAGTAGCTAACCAGATAAAGTCCCCTCTTAGGACACACTTCAGTGAGCACCACAGTTTGTCTATTGCCAGGATGGATCCAATATTGTGGGAAATGCATTGAGAAATGGTGTCTTTAATTCTATCCATCATCCCTTCCTCTTGCAGCATTTGTGTGTTTAATTTCCAAAAGCTTTCTTTATGGATGTTAGATGAGAGTGAACCTTCTAGCCAGAATGGGGAGTGCTCTGAGAGAGTTCTTAGTGCTATACCACATCCAGTAACCCCAGAAAAAACTGCATTGTTAACTACAAAATAATCAATGCGAGAGAGGGATTTGTAGAAGGAGGAGTAAAAAGTGAAGTCTCAAATGGAGAGATAAAGAAGGCGCCATGTGTCATTAAGTCCAAATGATGCCATGAAGTCATGGAGAGCTTTCTGGGCAGGGGAGAGGCCCTTTCCCTACATGGGGATTTGTCTATTTCAGGGGTGTGAGCGAGATTCCAGTCCCCTGTTAATATGATGGGGAGTCGAGAGAATGTTCCTAGGGAGACCAAGAGAGTTGTGAAAAAACTCTGGAGAGTCCTTATTAGGGCCATATATTGATCCCAGTAGGACCTCAGTATGGTCCAGCAAGCCCCTTAGCAAGATATATCTACTTTGTGGGTCAGGAGTGCATTGTATCAGTTGAAACTGTACTCCTTTTGCTATTAAAATTGTGACTCCCCTTTGTGAGGTAGCATTACCAGCTGCATATATCTGACAAATTTGGCAGCGTCGAAACAGAGCTCCTTCAGATTCTAATAAATGGGTGTCTTGAAGGAAAGCTATTTGGCAGTGCAACATATTCAGATGTTTCAATATCTGGTATCTTTTGACCCTAGTTCTGGCTCCCTTAACATTCCAGGATATATATCTCATATTGGGTTCCTTCTGCTTTAAAATGGGCTAGGTATACAAATGTGAGGTATATATAGTAATCCTAGAAATAATATGATGCCAGATTCTCAGGTGTAAATGTCCTACCATAATTCCAGGTAAGTTAGGAATGTAAATTTCCCACTGCTGTTTCCCATGTACTAAGAGACAAATAACAAAGTAACAATAAACATATCTAAAGAATCCCACCCTCAGCCCCAGTCCCCAAACCATGACTATCCACAGTATAGAAATGTAAATGAGAAAATTATCTTGTTTCACATTCCCCAATAATCTGACCCCCACCCTATTCCATATTAACTCCAATAAAAAATTCATGCCTACCCCCATTCCATACAACCAATCTCCTACAAAAGCAATGGCTGTGATGTCATTCATGCTGCCAACAAGTTGCCCCTTCCCCACTTATTTGAAAAGACAAACCAATATATTCAATCTCACATTTTACAAATAGGCTGCATCAATGAGATAGACTGTACGCATTTAGGAATACAGCAGCCAATATATCCATAAGCCCCTTTCTAAATAGTAAACAGTGGGGGCTGTGAACAAAAAAAGTAAGTCAATGATAAATCATTAAACTATTAGGAACAAACTAGCCAATCTGATCATATAGGACCTGGATCTATAGCCAGTAGTGCCATAGAGAAACTGGGAAAATATAAAAATAAACATTTGATATTGCTATTGGCTCATTAGAGAAATCCAGGTAGTTCAGATCTATCCTTTTAGCGATCTTGTGGCAAAACGTATCCTTTAGGAATAGGCTTCTAGGCTGTGCTGTACAGCGACCAGGTCTTATTGAGCATAGGCTGGGGGGTAGGTCTGATAATTGAATGGTGAGTGCCTTTAGAAATATTCTGAGTATTATAGTCTATAAGTCCCTTAGGGCACCTTCAGAACCCTTGAACATGCCATCTCATTTTGATTTTAAACAGCCATCCATGGTCCTTGGTATCTTGTGGCTAATTTAGCTAGGCCATAGCCACTGGTAAGAGTAACAGCACCTCCCTATGGTGGAACATGATTGTCCTTTTCAGCGCTCAACATGGAGTGCACCTCGGGAAAGAAGCACTAGAAACTGCAAAGCCATAGAATAGTAAGGCCACATCTCAGAGGTAGCTAGGCATGATAAAACAGAACAGGTAACTCCAACAATACAAAGTCTCCGACCAGGTAAGAATTACTTGATCACTGGCCCTCAAGTCCGATCATTTAAATAGGTCAGAAAATAATTTCTTGAGGACCCCAGTGGCAGACTCAAGGGTATCAAAAGAGAGCCAATGCCCATCTTTACTAATTTGCAGTATTGCAGAGTATCTTACCCAATATCGAATTCCAGCTGTGATTAGTTTGGTGACCAAGGGGTGTAAAGCAGTCCTTCTTTGGCGTACTGTCAATGGAAGGTCTTGTACCACCCGAATCCATTTGTTTTCCCATTGCAGCTCTCTAATATCATGGAGCTTGTCTGTAACAAATTGCTTGTCCAAAAAATTGAGTAGCTGAAAGATGAACAGCTGAGGGGGTGCTCCTGGCTGAGGCATGGGCCATAAAAAGCGGTGGGCGTGTTCCCCTTTATAGTTAGGCCCATTTGGTGATGGGCCCGCAAGCTTGCTGCATAATTTTTGAGCAAAGGCAATGGGATTTGGACCTTCTTCCCTTTCTGGAAGTCCCAGGACCACCAAGTTGTTATGACGGGAGCACCCCTCGAGATCCTCCAGTTGATCTTCCGTCTTATGGACCTGCTGGCAGAGCAAGGTTAGCTCTGGGTCGGTACAGTTTCTCCAGTCATCTAGAGAAGTGATGTGGGTTTCATTATCACTAGTTCGGATGGTAAGCTGGCTGAGGGAATTTTTCATTCCCAGTAGATTGTCTACTACTGATTATAGACTTTCCTTGACTGGCGCCAGGCCCTCAAAAAATGTTGCTCCAGTGAGAGCGGCCTGGGGATTGGAGTGAACAGTTGACCCAGTTCCACTTGCTTTAGGCCGCTTCACTAATTTTTCCTTCTCCAGCTTCTGTGGAGGGATATGTTTCGGGAGGGCTTGCTTCATTTCCGCATCCATTTGTGGGACAATTCGTGGTCTGGTGCTGCGCAAATAGAAGTTAGAGGTGTATCTCTCCCTCTGGAGTCCCCAGTAAGAAATTTAGGAGCAGACAGGATAGTTGAAGTACAAGGGGTTTGAGGAGCAGCGCTACTTGTGTCCTATCTGGCAACCATCACTACCGAAAGTCTCTCTATTTTTTTTTTGTTTGGTCTTCTTAACCCATGCCTGATGTGAAATAAAACCCCTCAAGACAGCCTTTAATGGACCCCTTAGTGATTATATATTATATTGTCCTCAAAAGCTAAAAAGGAAAAATGAAGCTAGTGTTTGCTTGTTTTTTCCTATAAACTCCTCTTGTTGAAATAATAAATTATTAAAGGTCCATTATCATTAACCTCTGTGTATTTTATTACCAAATTTTAGCATTAATTCCACAGCTGCATAGTCTGCAATTACTACTGAGCTTATTAAACTTCTAGTAATATAAAACTTAACATTTTGGAAATAAATATGTAGTCTATTCTTAAAAAAGTGTTATATTTCCTATCATGGTGAGTTTATTCTTTTTCTGTTGGTCTCCTGAATCTCCATGAATCAATAAGGTCATGTTGGCCAATAAAATGCCGTAGTAGTCTTGAAATTCTTTTATTGGTAACTGAAATTGGTGAGATTTTTACCTAAAGCAGGGTGTAACAGTGCATTGAAATCACCCATTAAGATGATATTTTCTGCTTTTAATGCAATTAGTCCCCTTGTTATTTCTGCCAAAAACTCAGAGTAATCCTGAAATGGTGCATAGACTGTCCCTACTATAACTGATAACTTACATATTAAAATATTCAACAAAGCTATTCTTCCCCTTTTATCAGTCCAACTTTCCAGTATCTTAATATTTGGGTTGTTCCTCGCTAATATAGATACTCCCACACTTTTTTGTGTCCCAACTAATGTAAAAAATGTATTAAATCCAGTTCCGCTTCAGTTTTCTAGATTCTGTATTGGTTAGATGGGTTTCGGTTTTTATTTTTGTAGGGCTACCAAATCTGTTTTAATTTTATTCACACACGTTAATAGTCTAGACCTCTTAATTGGAGTGTTTATTCCATTCACATTAAGAATGGCGCACTTAAATGTTTTGCTAGCCAGAGTTAATCTCAGAAACAATAAACAGACAAAGGGAAGAAATGTGATTCTTTTTTTTATCTCAAATGGCTCAAAACTTGGTTCTGGTTCCCCCTTCCTATCTCCTCCATAGATAAATAAGTCCCCATCAACTCCTCCCCCTTAATATAATTCCTATCCTCCTCAAACAAATCCCTCTTGCCATATTATACTAACTCCTAACAACTTCCCTAACAGTAATAAATGTTGTTGAACCTATGATTATGAAAAAACATAGATTCTTGCCTCCATGAGATGCTAGCAAAGCTAACAATTCCCCTACCGAGCCTATTGTCTATCTTAATAGATTTAATTAAACCAAAATAGTATACATCCCCATACCACTGCGAAGAAGAAAAAAGGAAAATAAATAAAAAACAGGGCATATCTATTACTTAACTTTATTCAATCTATCTTAGTTTTCATATTTCAGTCAAATCAACTCAATAAATCTGGTATCTTTGCAAACAGTTCCTTAGTTACTTCTTCTAATGTAGAGTAGATAATCCACTGCCCATCAATAATAACTCTTTAAGTTTCACTGGCAGTATCAAAAAAGTTTTGAAACCTTTTGACCACAGTTTGGATATAATAGAATTAAATTTTTATCTTTCATTTGAAATTTCTAGTGGAAGATCATGGTGAATCACAATGTTGGCACCCATAATTTGAATACTTTTCTTTTTATACACCTGTGACACTATAGATTCTTTATCAGAGGATTTCATCAGTTTAACTACAGTTGGGCATGGGGGCTACCATCCTCAGGCTTCTGTCTCAATGATCTATGGATTCTGTCCACCTCTATCTGACTATCTACTGGATCTGTGTCCAGATAGGCTGATACAATTTTATTGAAAAATTCCCTTAACGTAGAAGTGGAATCCCATGTTTCTGGTACCCCAGTATTCTTAAGTTTTTCCTCCCAGCCTGCAGTTCATAGTCCAACAATTTGTCGTGAAGCTCTTTAAACAGACTCCACAACATTGACCAAAATAAGTCACAAGGTCCAGATGGATTACATCCTAGTACTATAAAGGAACCGGCAGAGTACTGGCAGGCTCAATAACACCCATCTACCAGAAATTGCTGGATGAAGGGATGGTTTTGGAGGCCTGGAGGCAAGCAGTAGTGGTACCAATCCATAAAAAGGGCACTAAGCAAAAAGTGAAAACCTATAGACCCATTAGCTTGACAGCTGTAATTGGGAAGATCTTGGAAGGTATTATTAAAGATCACATAATTAACCACCTCAAGCTAACTAATGCCCTTGACTGTACCCAGCATGGATTTACCCAAGGCAGGTCATGTCAGACCAATTTATTGGAGTTCTATGGTAGGTTCAGTAAAGCCTTGGATGATAGGCATTTAGTAGATGTCATCTTTTTAGATTCCTCCAAGGCTTTTGATAAAGTAACTCATGGGGAACTAGTTGATGCTTTGATCGAACATGAAATTATTGGAAAGGTATCACATTGGATAGAAGCATGGCTCTCCAATAGAAATCAAAAAGTCAGTGTCAGAGGGACCTATTTGGAGTGGGCTGATGTGATTAGTGGGGTACCACAGGGATCGGTACTGGGGCCATATTTATTTAATGTTTACATCTCCTCCATGAATACCTACCACCACAGGAGTATGACTATCTAAATTTGCTGATGACACTAAAATTGTGCACATTGTGGATACTCCCAAGGATGCAGACGCCCTGCAACAAGCACTAACAGACCTGGAAAATTGGCTTAATGACAAAAAATTGTCATTTAATGTGGAAAAGTGCAGTGTGATGCATTTTGGGAAGATGAACAGGCTGGAAGATTACATATTGGGGGCGTAAGTTAAACATCATTGAAGATGAAAGAGATCTGGGTGTCAGGATCACAAAAGATCTCAGCTTTAAATCTCAGTGTAATCATATAATTAAAAAAGCTAGTAGTTTACTACACTGTGTTAATAAACACATTAATTGTAGGAATAAGGATGTTATGCTGCCGCTTTCTACATCTCTGGTTCAACCACATTTGGAATATTGTGCCCAGTTCTGGTCTCCAGGTGGCAAGGGGGAGATGTGAGTCCTGGAGCGGGTACAGAGAAGAGCAACACGTGGTATCAGGGAAGCTTGGAGATTAGATTACCAGTCAAGATTGAATACCCTTGGGCTGTATTCTCTGGAATTTAGATGTATGAGGGGTGATATGTGTTTGCTGTATAGAGCCCTTATGGACACCCAGCTCTAGGAACTCTTGGACTAAAGTTAAAATAAAAAAAGTATAGTACAAGATCTCATCCATTTCAAATTGAAGTTGATAGATTCAACACTACTAAAAGGAAACACTGGTTCACTATAAGGGGAACCAAGGCCCCTACTTTTCTGTGGCACAGTGGGACCAAGTTCTACGGCAAGACTACCATTTGCCGCAGAACTTCTGCGGTGGTGGTTTGTAATTTCTGCTGAAGTTCTGTGGCAGTAACAAACTACCATATCCCAGTGTCAGCTTGTCATCCTGACTTCACTTTCATGGCAGTGGTTATAGCAATCAGGATGGGGGGAAACACAGTAACACTAATTCAAAAAATAACAGACTTATAGAAATTATTTTATGCCTAAAAAGCAAAACAAATATCTCTCCCTTAAGGTCCTAGCTTACTTCATAAATGAAATAAGCAGAGGGGACCTTATGTGATAAATAATGTATTTCTATATGAATGGTATCTATACCACTAATGAGGTCTCCACTGTGTATTGCTTATATATTTATATGTGCTTTCTACACCACTCATGAGGTCCCCACTGTGTATCACTTATATATTTATATGCAATCTGTAACATACATACAAATATGTGAGTATGTGTGTGTGTATAGTGAGAGAGAGAGATACTGTGTGTGTGTGTGTATATATATATATATATATATATATATATATATATATTATATGTGTGTGTGTGTGTATATATATATATATATATATATATATATATATATATATACACTATATATATATATACACACATATATTTCCATGAATTACATTCTCATTCTTACAAGTCCCATTGGAAAAGGAATAAACCGAATAGAGGAGTTATTGCAAAAGTCATTTTTCATACCAACCTGCTTCCCCTGACACATTACATAACACCATCAGGCCATGACATGCATGACAACCGATTGTGAGATAGAGCTCTCCAGCTCATCACAATGTGTCCACCGTGTGACAGAACACTTCCCAGGCTTGGAGCACTTACGTGTTCCCCCAATCCTTGTGCTGCCCAGCTAGCTCCCAGAGCTAATCTCTGAACCTGAGTTGCCGGCATGGAAACACAACATGCTACCCTCTGGCCCAACAGCTGGCCCTGAACACATTTCTCTATAACTTTTGGCTGACTCGGTCAACCAGTGACAATATGTAATCAATAACCCTGGCAAAAATATGTACAGCACAATTATTTATTTAACAGGCTGTTCTTTCAGCATGTCTACACATTATTATATTCCACTTTTCTGGGCATAATTACTTTATTTTTCTTAAAAATTACAGGTAAATTCATTTTACCAGTTGTTCATTTCAGATGGCATCTCTATACCTTAAAGGCACAAATACGTTTGTACAAAGTAGGGTATGGACTTAACAGGTGTATGCTATTGACAAGGTTTTGTTTAAGTTGGCCCTAGTACAATAACATAAGACTGAAAATTGTATTAGGCTTTAGTGCAGGTTGAGCAAATATCACCATGCCTGATGTGCTGTGCCACCGCTTCTGGCAGTGGAAGCTGTGTTAGATAAGTGACTGTTCATTTCTGTTGCAGAATGCAGCCATTTCATTAGCTAACTTATGATGATATAGCAATGATAACATTACATTCTGAGCATAGAGGGATTTTGGATATAAAAAGAATGGAAGGGAACCAGATTCTATGGATAAACAGAAATATTAATAAAAAGTCACCAAGAACAGTGAATTCTGCGGCATTGCAGAAGTTCTGCGGTAGATTGCAAGTTCTGTGCAAAATTCTGTGGCCGCAGAATTCTAGGGGCCTTGAGGGGAACAAAAATTTGGAACAAGCTTCCATTAGAAGTGGTGACTAGTGGTAGTATGCTCAGCTTCAAGACACAGCTGGATGGTTGCTTAATTAAAAACAACATCTTGGGATAATAATTACACATGCAAGCTATAATGGACCTCGGTTTATACAGAGCTCTGGAAAACCTATGTAACCTTTATGTTGAGTTTCCACATTATTTATCTGTCTTGACAAAGGTATATATTGGTCTTCTAGATCAGCTAGTCTCTTTCAAGTTGTATCCAATTGTCATTTAAGCATCTGGTTCTCAGTTAATTAGGAATTGTCTGTATGTTGAAGCCCATTGACTCTTTGTCAACATAATTAAGCTAGTAATCTTATTATCCATAGTTTGCATTTTCTCGAAAATTAAATTGGCCCATGATGCCATTTCTCTGTATGCATTTTCATCATCCTCTGCCTCAGATTTGAAATCGGCTGTAGAATTTTGTTCCTTTTCAGTATTACTTTTATTGTTTAAATTAGCCTGAGTTCATAAAGGATTAACATTTGTTAACATTAGCTCTTGGGTTGCCTGGATATAACTACTGACCCACGCTAAGTCATGACTGTTTTCCTTCCCACCATGACCTTGCTGTAAAGAGAAGGAATCAGTACTTATCTGAATAGTTAATTTCTTTTGCATCTCATTCACTTGGGTCGTCTGGGGTCACTTCTTGGGGAGCTAGAATACCAGCTCTGGTTTCCTGATGTCCCATCTGCTTTTAAGTTTCTTGGGAGAATAAGCTTGATCTGGAAGCCCCATTTTCCCTTCAAGATGTACCTGTGAATTTCCCGTACTTCTGTTGATTTCTTATCCGGTCCTCTTCCAAGGTTTTTAATAAGGGAAATTCTTGGTTGGTTTTCAGTTCCTTATTAAGCTTTGCTGATTTTGACTTAAATGCCAGCTGCTTGTCGGCTTGCTTGTCTTTCCCCTTCAGAGAGGACATCTGAGTGGTAATTACCATCTATTCTCATAAGATTTGTAGAAGGGTTAACTGTTACGCTGTTTTTTTTCAGAGTGCTTCCATTGACTGCTTTTCATTTAAAAAAAAACTGTGTTTCTTTAGTGAGTTGTTCGTCTTCTCACAGGGTGGCAAAGCTGAATACAAAGTTGTGCCTGAATCTTTATTGTCTGCCAGAGCATTGTGTTTCTTATGTAGCTCTAGTGCATTAAAAGTGCATGCGATATGTGAGGCAGCTTGTTCTATCTCATTTTCTTTCACCTGTAATTCAGCAGTCTCTAGTGTTCCAATCAGGTGTTCCACATTTGTCTGGGTTGGAGCTAATGAGTTTTGCATCTCCATGGTGACTCCCACTGGAAAGAGTTAGTAATTTTCCCAGTTTTTATACTTTTCTGTTTAGTAATTTCATCTTTTTTTAGGGTATCCACTTCTTCAGCATTTTCCATGAAATTTCCTTGTTCAACAACTTTTTCCCCCAACTTCATCTCACTCAGTACTCTGGCGATAGAGTTCAATATCTTTGCTCATTTGGGATGGTTCTCCCATTTCACTTACTCCATATTTATATTTAACGCTTGAGGCATTAACACTTTTAGATAGGACTGTGATTGGTTTTACTGTATTTGTTGTAACTTTTTCACAGCTGTCTTGTTTGTCTCCTGTTTTGCAGACATCATTATTCCAAATGAATCAAATGCCTTGGCCTCTTTTTTAGATTGCCAGGCTTCCAAACTCCAGTCAAAATGGAACATAAGTTTCAGAAGGCAGTGGCTCAAAGTAAAAGCTAACCAACCATACTCTGGGTTACAGGTCCTCCAGCACTGTGATACCTTCAGTACCGGAGGTGGTCTGGGAGTTGCTACCTCTCATGTGCCTGACTTGGTCATCCAATAGAATACTAGAAGATTTCAGCAGCAGCTTGGTCCATCCAAGTTTCTAGGTCATCTTCTCCTGCAGGGGTGGGTTTCATGTGTGAGAATATTTGTAGCCTTCTGTATGAATTGGATATGGGTAGTACATTGGTGAGTCTGACTCCTATGTCTTGAGGTTGTGTACCCCCTTGGTCACCTAACAGCATCCTGGCTTTATTAGCTGACTTCCCTTCAGCTTGTAGTCACTTGTGGAACCTTTCTTCAAAACTTTCGGTGGCAGACTGGATGTCTAGCTTTGGAGTGTTCATACAGGCAAAAACTGCTGTCAACCTGTCACTGTCTCCATCTGTGATCTGTCTATCAGGTATTATAGTGGTATCCACAGCATTGCAACACACTATCAATACCATCAAGCTCTGAGTGGTACTATCCAAGGAATGCCCTTGAATACCTACTTTGCCAATACACAACACTCTGGACATAACTTCTTCAATTCTGCTAATATCAGTCCCTTGTGGAACTCCAAAGAGCAATGAGGCTGGCAGTATAGCCTAGAGGTTAGAGGAATGATGTGTGATCGAGTTTGATACATCCAGCAGAAAAGACTGGAGTTTGATTCTCACAACCTCCACTTGCATACTGTGTGACTCTGAGCAAGTCACTTAACTGCCCAGTGCTCCCAGGTCATCCCTGAAAACAAGCACTTGTGCCTAGTGGGCCTTACCTGGTTACCAAAGACTAAAATAAAAAAAATAAAAAATAAAAAAAAGATCCAATTCCTCACCTGCACACCAACTGATCAACTTTTCACATGCAATTCATCAGGTGCTATTTTGGGGGGTGAGGGAACCAAAATGTTCTCAGTTGCACTGGACTCCATGTGGGGTCCAACTAGTAAGCAGGAGATCCCAGTGGTGCCTCCAAAGTTATAACCCGGCTGCCATGGATATTACAGTTACTACCTCTGCCTTGAGGGCTCAAAAAAGGTTGACAGGCCTGAGTTTTGATTTTCCTGATTCGGGGTTCTAAGTCAGATCTTTTAAGATAGCACTGTGCCTCCACACAGAGTAAAATTTAAGTAGACCGTGTGTCAGAGTGGTACAACTGCCTAGGATGCAGTACCTCCCCACCTCCCCAGTGTCACCCCTACACATGTAAAATCACAGTGCAACCTTAAGGTCAGCAAAACTGGAATTAGTGGCTTACACTAATATAGAATCTTGAACTCTTATTCAGTAGGGACAAAATTAAGTGTCCAACTAGGTTCAGCCAGTAAAACACTTTTAAACAGTGACACTGCCCCCCCCAAAAAAAAATCAGGTAAGACAATGAAGAGGCAAGTAAATTGTGAAACCTTCTGTATTACCAGCCCACTTACACTGGGGGAACTACCCACTGGTACCAGTTGTTACCCTTAAACCTTAAAGGGAACTCCCAGTGCTTCACTGGGTACCTAGCCATAGGAACAATGCAGGTCCAGTGATGTTGCAACTGGTTGGCTGGTGGTGGTGCAGTTTAGAACATGCAGAATAGTTAAGCCCAAAATCCACAGGCCATGCAATTGCTCAAATGGCAGACCTTCCAGATGAGGTATTTGTTAACTCCTGGCTCATTGACCAAATCTGTAGATTTGGTCACAACTTTGTAGAAGCTGCCCCAGTTGCAAGGCCCTTGAGAGTACTCACCGTTATGTTGTACCACTTCCCTGGACACTAGGCTCTTTCTCTTCCTCCTCTGCAGGTGCAGTTCCTCTCTGGTTTATGGTTCAGTTGTTGCAGTTGGGTGGAGGGCAGCTCAAAGATGCTTCAAGTCTCAGGTGTCTCTGGATATAGCTCAGGCTCTCTGTGTCCACAGCCTTCTGAACCTTTTAGGCTCTTCTTCCTCTGCATCACGGACCAGTCTAAGAAACAGGGGCCACAAGCCTCACACCCATGTCCAGGCTACAGAACTGTAGTGTGGAGCATTAGCTACTACCTGGCATTAGCACTAACCAGCCGTCTCCCAGATTGTCTGCTGGATCGATGCAGGTTTTTCTCTTGATACAGGCTTTCTCACACAGTCTCTGATACCCACAGGCTGACAGCTGTGGCATGCATTTACCTACTTATCTCTCAAGGCAGGTCACAGTCACTCTCACAGGACAATGTCATCCTAATACTTTAATTAGACACATACACTGTTCAGTCTGTGGATACATAGGTTGTGGAAACCTTTGAAGTTACTCCCTGATGGTTGACTGTGGAAGCTCAGTCAGGCTTGCCTGGATGGCTCTGGCTAGCAGCTCTCTAGTCCTTCTTTTTCTTTGAGGGTTTACTGCTGACTCCACTCTTCTGTAACTGCCCTCAACATTTTCTGGGGGAAAGGAAGCTTACAGCTGGCACATACAGCTGTCAATCTGCAGAGTTAGTGTTCAGAATGTTCACTCGCTGCCCTATTAGATAGTAGAAAGGCTGCCAAGCATACAGTGCAGTCATTCTTCCTGAAGGCTTTTGGGATCAGATACCTGACCTTTGATTTGCTGCTGTGAGGTCAGGGGTCAGCAAGATGGTGGACTCCTTGCTGAAAAAAACAGTGGCTTTACTTTTAAGACTTTTTGTAGGGCTCCTGCCTTGCTTTTATTGCGGCTGCCAGCCTGGTATAGTAGCACACTCTGCCCTTTTGTCCCATGATAGTGTTGTGGCAGAAGGGGCTCTCACTTTCCCAGTGGGAGGTCCATTTCTAGCTCCCCCAGCAGAGCAGTCTGCAGCTGAAAAAAGCATTTTCAATCACAATATACAATCAGTTTGCTCAGTTCTTCTTTGACAGGGTATTCCCTATCCGTTCCGAGATTTCCCTTGTTGGGCAAGGTTTGCCATGCAGTGATTGGCCTAGTGGGAGCATGGGCACTCCTACTATCTGGGGGAGTTTAGGTCAGTGGAGGTGGCTGAGGTTGTTGAGGTGATCTCGAAGCTGTGGCCCACTTTTTGTGAACTGGACCCAAAACCTGACCCATCTCCTAATGGGATGTGCAGAGATCGTTGGTCCAGTGTTTGCTGGGATAATCCAGTGTTTGCTTTTGTAGGGGTTCTTCCCTGATGCCTTCAAGGAGGCATTGGTGAGGCCCTTCCTAAAGAAATCATCACTCGATCCTGATGTCCTGGTGAATTATCGACCTATCTCCAACGTCCCATTTTTAAGGAAGGTTGTCAAGAAAATAGTGGCACTGCAGCTTGAGGTGCAGCTTCATGGCCTATGACATCTATGAACCATTCCAGTCTGGTTTCAGGGCTAGACATAGCACTGAAATGGCATTGGTCAGGGTGAAAAATTACCTCCTCAGGGCAAGAGATAGAGGGGACCAGTCAATTCTCATTCTCCTCGATCTCTCCTCAGCGTTTAATACTGTGGACCACATTGTGCTTTTGGATCACCTTAGAGAATACTGTGGACTCACTGATACTGTCATCAACTGATTTGAGTCCTATCTCTCAGGCAGGAAGCAATGGGTGGTGATGGGGAATTTCTCTTCCTCCCTAAAGCTCCTGCCATGTGGAGTTCCTCAAGGGTTGATCCTGTCACCGATGCTATTAGCAGTGTATATGCTACTCCTGGGAGAGCTCATTAGATGGTACAGTCTGGGTTTTCACCGCTATGCAATTGATACCCAGCTGTACATGTCTTTTGCTCCTAGAACAAATAATGTTGTGGAAGTGCTAAACAGCTGCCTGGCCAAAATTTAGGACTGGATGGCCTCCAACTGGCTATGGCTTAATCCCAACAAGATGGAGATCCTGGTGATTGAGCCTGGTCATGGGAGAGATGGGAGTGCCCCCAAAATGGCAACAGGATTGGTCCTGGGAACCACTCTGTTGATGGCTTCCCCTAGGGTTAGAAGTCTGGGCATCTTCCTAGATGACAGATTGGCACTTGAAGCTCAAGTATCATCTGTTGTTGAAAGTGGTTTTTACCATTTAAGGAATGTCACCTGGATTAAACCCCTAGTTCTGCTTGAAGACCTACCATCACTAGTTCACGCCTTTTTTACTTTCAGGCTTGACTACTGTAATGCTCTATACTTTGGGGTCTGTGGAGGGACCCTCTGCTGGCTGCGGCTGGTGCAGAAAGCATCAGCCAGGTTACTGATGGACCTGTCTAGGTCATGCCATATGATCCCGATCCTGTGAGATCTGCACTGGCTGCCTGTTAGGTGGAGGATCATCTTCAAGGTGGGTTTGCTCACCTACAAGGCCCTGTACAGATCAGGCCCTGGTTACCTGATGGATCTCCTTACCCCTGCCACTCCAGCCCATACCCTCTGCTCCTCCACTACAGGCCTCATTGCAGTTCCAAGGGCAAGGATGAAAACCTCTGGTGATCAAGCTTTCAAGGTAGCCAGCCGGGCCCTCTGGAACTCACTTTCTAGATCTGTAAGGGAGGTCCAATTGATGGAGGTATTTAAGAGGGGCCTAAAGACACATCTATTTAAAATTGCTTTTCTGGACTACCCATAATGTTTTAAAATTTGTTTTATTGTTTTTTATTATTTATTAACTGTTTATAAATTTTGCTTATTTATGCTTGTATTTTACATTTCATATAACCCCTTAGAGCTTTATTTTATTGTTATTACTATCCTGCCTGTTTTTGATTCTGTAAGGCGCCCAGAGCCTCTACGACTGGGCGCCATATAAATAAATTTTACCTACCTTAAAGGTACAGAGGTGCCAAACTCATCAGTTCCTTTGGTTTCTCCCCCTCAGTGTGCCCCCAAGCCCCATTGTGTCTACTGGTGTCCCTGGGGCTTTAGCACATTGGGGATGTCTTTCTGTGGCTGCAGCAGTGCATTGGTGAAATTCAGGCAGGCAGGCCAGGCATATATAGGAGTGTACAAGCAGTCAGATCATAAGTTTGAGCAGGCAGCTGCTCAAACACGCGCAGGGAGGAACATAAATGTGCAAATACTCCAGAAATCACTGAGCAGATGGCAGCTTTGAGATCTGGCTCCTCTGGTCCCCCACCAGGCTGCAGTCATGGGGGCCAGAGTGAGCAGAAGACACTAGTCGATGGCAAACAGTTTTCATCGAGGCAGCAAGAGAAAGGTAAGCCCCCACCATTTGGGGGAGGGGTTACATAAACAAGTTTGGAAAATACTTTTACAAATATAACAGAAAGTACAAATAGAAAAAAGTAAGCATTACAACACAGTATTCGAGTGGTTCAATAACTAAGCAATTCAGTTTTGTAATTCAGCATAGAAAAATGGAAACAATGGTTCTAATATAACATAGTTTCCACCCCTAAACTTTGTGTGCTCTGCAAGGATAAAGTGTATCCCACTTCCTGCCCACTAAGAGATTTCTTGAAGATATCCTACCATCTTCTTTTTTTTTTTTTTTTTGCAGTAAAAAGGTTATTCAATTTTAAGATAGAGATAATCATCACATATTTAATATAACCCAACCAGTATAACATTAATTGGAGTAACTTGTTAAAACAACACAAAAATTCCAACATAAATGAATATTCTAACTCAATTAAACCAACAAAGTCCATTAAATATTAAACATTAATGAAGAAAAGCACATAAATAAACCATCTAAAACCATCATATTGAATTATTAAACATTTTTTATTAGTCTAAAGATCCTCATGTCTTCGAGTATGGTGACATCATTGAGTTTGCTGCTCCCAGGCTACCCTAGCCAGATTAGAGCCCCCCTTTCACTCTTTTTACCACTTTGCCCTAGATTGTCCTCCTTGCACCCACCCATGCTCCCTCTACTCTTACCTCTCCCTCCTCTTCCTTGATGCCAGTTGCCTTGCCACAATGCTTCCTTATCTCTAAATTCTGCTTTGGCTCCCCTCCCGCAAACCTTGCCCCCCCCTTCATTCCCTCACTTCCTCATACTCGCTATACAACATTGACTCTCACTCCTTTTCTCTTCCTCTAATCTCTTGGTGCCTTACCAGCAGACCTATAAATGGACCAAATATCCTATTCTAAAGCACTTTTTTATGTGCTTATGCTGTACTTTGCACTTTATTAATAAAAGTCAAATGAAAGCTGAACCTAAAGAAACAAAACCTGGCCAGAGCCGATGGGACTGCAGTCAACGAGAGACACACACACACACACACACACACACACACACACACACAATTTCTTCAAAGCACAGAACAGCAGAGTCTCTGTCTCTGTCTGTCTGTGTGTGTGTCTCTCTCTCACTCACTCCCTCAGCCAGAGGAAGCTTTTGCCCTGCTGGGGCCCCTTGTAAAGCTTAATGGTGAGCCCCCAACAGACAGTGTTGCTAGTGGGGGAAGGGGGAATGGGGCCATTCCCTCCCAGTCATAAGTGTAAATCACCACCACTATACTTTTTTTCTCCTCTCCTTGTCCCAAAGAGCTCCCCCTGTTCTGCTGGGTACTACAGTTGTTGAATCATCGTAGGCCTAGAAGCCTGTCACGTGACTATGTCAGCTGTGACACAGCAAAGAGCCACAGCATGCAACTTGCAGCTACTACACACCAGAGAGAGCAGCATTATACATCTGAAACCTTTTAGGGTCTGATTTGATCTGTATACCATTAGTATTGATCCAGACCTTTGTCCCTACAATCCTTTTAGTTAGATAGTTAGCAGAACTGGACTGTCTCTTTTGGAGGTGCCCAGGTAGAAGATCTGCATTTTGGCCATTTGCCTTGTTTTGGATTTCATATAGTGATCTCTTTAAACTTAATAACTGTGCAGGTTAAATAGCCACATCTACATCAAACACTGGGCCTGTGATGATTCAACAACTGTGTTACCCAGTAGAACAGAGGTGCTCTTAGGGACTGTGGGGATAGTATAATCGCTGTGTCTGTTAGCTGGGACTGGAAGGGACTGACAGGGATGAGGGGTAAGGGGTGAGGTGGACAGGGGATTGCAGGGATTGCCAATTATTTGTTTATTTTTTAACCCTTCCCTTTCCTTCCCTAGAGCCTTCTTCCTGCCTTCCATAATAAACCTTATCCCATATCCCTTGTTTGTGTTTTACTCCTGTGTGCTGTTTTCTATTGCTTGGTCATTGTGTTGTTGCATTGTGTAGCTGGACTGTGTGGGACTGTTAAATCACAGCATAGGGCTGGCAGAACAGCCTAGATATTAGAGTAATGAGCTATGAATGAGCTTGATACATCCAGCAGAACAGGGTTTGATACCCGCAACCTCTTCTTGCATACTGTATGACCCTGAGTAAGTCGCTTAACCTTCCTAGTGTCCTTGGGTTGCCCCTGAAAACAGGCCTTGGGCCTAGTGGGACTTAACTTGTTACCAAAACAATAATAAAAACAAAGAAGAAATATATTATTTCCGGGGGGCGGGTAACATTATGAGTACCTGCAGGTATTTTATGGACACATGAATATGTTACAGGATAATAAAGCACTAATAATCTAACATATTACATTAATGTAGTTAAGACTTTCTAGATGCTGCCTATGCCCTTAGACCTTCAAGTTTTCAATTCTGAGGGAAACATATGGAAGGAAAACAGGTTATTTTTAATTATGTTTTGCCTAATTCATACAGTCAGCTATCTAAAAGCTGTTGCTTAGCACTAAATGATTTCTTTGTAGCACAGGGAAGCTTTAGCAGAACACTTTTCTGCCACTAAAGGGTTAACTGTAGTGCTGGGCTTGAAGGGCTGGTTGGGTAGGATTTCAGGTTTCAGAGGCTCAAGTTTGTTTTTTGCCCTGAACATGGACCTTGGGGCAGCACTGGCCCTGGGGCAGCACCCTGTAGTTCCTCCTGCCACCTATGCCTAATGGTGCATTTCATCCCCTGCCCCAGAGCAGCACCATGTAGCTCCTCCTATACACAAATCCTATTGGCGCAAGTCCATGCAATGCACCACACTGCTCCAGGGGCAGCCAGAAGGAATCGACTACACAGGCACTGGCCCCAGGGGCAGTCCATGGAAACCTCTTACACAGGTACTGCTACAGGGGAAGTGCAAGTATCCAACCATCACAGCACTGCCTCAGGGGTAGCCCACAAGAACCAACTACCTAAGCACTGCCCCAGGAGCAGCCCACAGGAATAAACCATCCAGGCACTGCCCCAGGGGCTGCCAACAGGAACCAGCTACTCAAGCACTGCCCCAGGGACAGCCCAGTGGAACAAACAATCCAGGCATTGCCCCAGGGACAGCCCAAGGAACCAGCTACCCAGACACTGCTCCAGAGGCAGTGAACAGGAACCAACTACCCAAGCACTGCTCCAGGGACAGCCCAGTGGAACAAACAATCTAGGCACTGCCCCGGGACAGCCCTAGGAACCAACTACCCAGATACTGCCCCAGAGGCAGTGAACAGGAACCAACTACATAGGCACTGCCCCAGGGGCAGCCAACAGGAAGAACTACCCAAACACTGCCCCAGGGAAAGCTAATAGGAACAACTACCCATGCAGTACCCCAGGAGCAGCCCACAGGAATAAACCATCCAGGTACTGCCCTAGGGGCTGTGCCACTAACCAAAAATCAAGGCAGTGCCCCATGAGCAATCCAAGGAAACAAACTACTCAGGCACTGCCCTAGGAGCAGCCCATGGGAATAAACCATCCAGCCACTGCCCCAGGGGCAGTGCCAGTAACCAATCATCATGGCATTTCCCCAGAGGGAAGGACATGGGAACCGACTACCCAGGCACTGCTCCAGGGGCAGCCAACAGGAACCAAGCATCACAGCACTGCTCCAGGGGCAGCCAAAAGGAACCAACTACACAGGCACTGCTCCAGAGGCAGCCCATGGAAACCAATTACACAGGCACTACCCCAGGAGCAGCCCACAGGACTAAACCATCCAGGAACTGCCCGGGGCAGTCCCAGGAAACAAATTCCTAGGCACTGCCTCAGGGGCTGACAACAGCAATCAACTAGCCAAGCACTGCACTGGGTACAGCCCCTAAGAAATAACTACCCAGGCACTGCCCCAGGGGCAGTGTATGGGAACAACCTATCCAGACACTGCCCCAGGGGCAGCACCACTAACCAAAAATTAAGACACTGCCCCTAGGGCATCCCACAGGAACCAACTACCCAGGCACTGCCCCAGGGGCAGTCCCACTAAACAAATACCCAGGCACTGCCCCAGTGGCAGACAACAGGTACCAACTACACAGGCACTGCCCCAGGGGCAGTCCATGGGAACCAATTACCCAGACACTGCCCCAGAAGCAGTCCATAGGAATAAACCATCCAGACACTGCCCAGAGCAGACAACAGGAACCAACTACCCAGGCTCTGCCCAAGGGGCAGACAACAGGAACCAACTACACAGGCACTGTCCCGGGGCAGCCAATGGGAACCAGTTACCCAGGCAATGACAGAGGAGTAGTCTATGGGAATAAACCATCCAGACACTGCCCCAGGGGCAGACAACAGGAACCAACTACCCAGGCAGCACCCCAGGGACATCCAACAGGAACCAACTACCCAAGCATTGCCCCAGGGGAATCCAACAGGAACAAACTATCCAGGCACTGTCTGAGGGGCAGCCAACAGGAACCAATTACCCAAGCACTGCCCCAGGGGCAGACCACAGGAAACAACTACTCAGGAACTGGCCCTGGGGCAGCACTCGGGAACAAACTCTCCAACCACTACACCATGTGAAGTACACATTGCTGGGAGGAGCATTTGAAACATGTCCTCATCTATACATCCATGCACTGGCTATGTCATCTTGCACTGAGATTGGTGCACTGCAGCACTAACTTTCAAGCCTTGCTGTTTCCCACACAAACTGTAGGAAGGCACACTCTACCTCTCTCTCTCTCTCTCTCTCTCTTAATCTCTCTCCATGAACCTTGATCTTGCCTTGCAAAACATATTGTCATCTTTTATTTGGTGGTGAGTAACAGTGTCTTAAGTGTAGATGAGGACATGTTTCAAATGCTCCCCCAGCAATGTGTACTGCTGGTCTTTCAACATATCTGCTCCCCCTTCCCCCATATTTCCAAGGGCAGCCAGAGATATTTAGGAATGCAATGTGTTTCCTGCTATTTTCACTATTCACAGTTAATGAACCAGTAGTTTCTTTTGTGGGGAAGGGGGTGATTTGCGATTGCATATAAACATTACAAAAAGTAGAACATATCAGAGGACACAGTTATTGAGATGACCAATGTTACAGTTATGTCATTGCTGCCTTGTGAATATAATTAAAACTTTGCAGTATGCATTACATCAATTTGCTTTTTCTATAGGACAGATATGGACTAGAGACAACTTTTGTAAAACCTATAAAAATTCAGTGTGCTTCTGTGGTTCAATATGTATGTCTGAATGCAAAAGATCTAGATGTCAAGAGTTCAAACATTGACCAGGGATATATGTTTTTTTTTCTCATGTGTCATTTTATTCTGAGTAGAGACAACATCTGAAAAAACGAACAAAAACCATGTACTTTGGTGGCTCAAGGTGTATGTCATCATCCAAGAGACCCAGACCTCAAGGGTTCAAACCTTAATAAACCAGGGACATTTTTCCCCTTTGTGGCAAACTCATTTGTCAGTTTTTATTCGCATAAATTTCACAAATTATTACCTGATGGTTTTTTTTATCAGTATTGCTAAATTAAGACAGAAGTAATTGGGGGACTATATTTGATTTACAAATTGTAATACATGATATAGTACAGTGTTGGTTCCTCTGGGCTGCCCCTGGGGCAGTGCTTGGACATTTGGTCACTGGTGGTTGCCCCACTGGCTGTTGCCAGATAGCTGGCACCTGTGGGCTGCTCATGGGGTGCTGGTTGGAGAGTTTGCTCCGGGGGCTTCCCCAGGCCAGTGCCTGGGTAGTTGGTTCCTGTGGTCTGCCCCTGGGGTGGTGTCTGGATGGTCTGTCTCTGTCATGCACACACACCCCTTACCAGAAGTATTATACTCAGATACAGGTTCAGCCTCTACCCCCAAGGGACTGGTCACATGTTTCCCTCCACAGATCAGACACCCAGATTTAACCTCTCTCCCAAGGCAGACATGCAAATTCAACATCCGCTCAAGGCACAACTTACAAGCAGTGGACCACAAAAAACACAGACCTCCCCCCCCAAAATAACTGGGCTCAGGTTCAACACCTAAACCTCACATATATTTCACCCCAGCATGGGACACATCCTCAGTTCCTCCCCATCTGACTGGGTTTTAATGGTTGTATACAGCATACATATGCCCCTCCTCGAAACTAGAATCACAGATGTATTGCCCTGAGCACTGGAACCCCACTATGTATGCACTAAAATGCCTTCAGAAATATTTCCAAGTCTATGATCTTAAACCGACCAATCTTCCTTTGTGAATTGGTACAGGAATAGTAGCCCCCAACCCCAGCATGCTGCTGCTACCTTTCATTTCCTAACAACTTCTGCTCTTCTCAGGAACTTGGAGACAGTATTTTGGGAATAATTCCATTTCCAACAACTAGGTCAGCTCCAAACTCCTCAGTGACTGATTGAATTTGCTATGTCTGTAATAGGACAGGGTTTTCTGAAAATATTTAACTTGTAGCCAGACTCTCCGAGTTGCCTGTTTTATTTTAAATAGAGCAATTAATCACTTCAGTAAGTCCAATTAACAAATTAGAAGAGACTGCATCTGTTTGTCTGCAGGGCCCAGAGCATTTAACTGAATGTACAATGCCAGCACTTTTTAGATGTTTTTCTTTTGCACATGTGATGCAGCTTTTATTAACAGCTTCTGATTGGTCACCTAGACATGGACTGAAATTATAACATTATTCTTAAAACTGTAAAGTGTTCTAGAAATCTTTTTTGGCTATCTTTGGCAAAGCTTTTCAACTGCACAGTCATGTAATAGATAAGTGTCCTGTGCAGGCACCATACTCCCCTGAATGCGTGAAAGAAATTATATCATACTGCAGCTCCTGTCTAAGGTTTTGTTTTTGTCAGAGCTGCAGTATGATATTGTTTCTTTCATACTTTCAAGGGATATGTTGCATTGCACCAGACAGCAGCCCGAAGATGTGTCTGCTCAGTTGAAAAGATATGCTAGAGTGAGCCAAGAAAGAGTTGTAGGAGTTTGACAACATTTTATGTAGGAGCTGCAGCATAGTACAAATTTTGTTCCATTCTCACCCATCTTATCCTCCACCTCCCCCAGACACACACACACACACACACACACACACACACACACACACACACACACACACTAATACACACCTCCCAGCCAGAAGACTGTAAAATAAAACAGAAACAAAGAAACTTCAAAGAAATAATGGATCCCAGTTCAAATGGAAACCAGGGCATCCTGCTTTGTACCAGACACCAGCCTCAAGATGTGGCTGTACTGTTCAAAATATATGATAGAGTGAGCCAAGAAAGATTTCTAGAAGTCATACAGAACTTTATAAGCAAAAGTGTGGCAGTTTTCATTCACTATCAGCCATCTGATTGTCCTCCTCCTCTCAAACGACCCCTCCCCCCCAGCTTTCCCAGCCAGAAAACTAAAAAAATAAATAGAAAGCAACTTTAAGGAAATAGTGGCTGTAAGTCTGATATTGAAACTGCAAGATACAGACAGTCCTTAACTCCCCCAATAAACTTCAAGCCGGTGACTTTTCAGCCAGTGCTGCAGAAACACAGTTGTTCTGGCTCCAGCTACTGTTATTACTGTGTCTTGAGTCATCGGGAGCTGCTTTTCTGTCCTGCTGATCCTCCGAGCATGTCCACAGTTTGTTTATACATTGTGCTCTCCATGGGTGACCCTCTATCTTTAAGTCCAAACACTGCTATTTCTGAAGCCCCCACTGTGCTGGTTAAACTCTGTTCACCTCCTCCTCCCCAGTGACAAAGTAATTCCATGGTTAATCTGACACAAAATGGCCAAGGGGATAATGAGTTAACCCCTAGGCTGCTGAAAGAACTAGAATGAATCCATTTGAGCTGGACAGATGTTCAGTCTGCAGCCCTACAAGGATTAAACTGAGCGGCTACAAAGACAGCAGCCTTCAAAAGTTTTTTTTTTGTTTATATCATGAGAAGTTGGGAGGCACAGAAGCAACACCCCTCCCTTCGGATGCCTTTAAGACAGAGAAGCAAAAGCAAAAATCAGAAGGGGAGTGCACTATTTTGCAGTTGTGGATGAATACTTCCAAAAGTCCAAAAAGGAAGTTCCATGATCGACCGTTTTTAGAGCTAATGCAGGAGGGCTGCAGGCTCCGTCTACCTGCAACCCTAAAAACTGACTCAGCAGTTTTTTTTTAACCTGATAAGCTACTGAGGTGAGTGCCATGACTTCTTCTGATGTATATGAACTTTGTCACTGAAGCACCGCACCTCCTTTGAGCGGCTCTGTCTCTCATGCATCTGGGATAATTCTGAGCAATGTTGGGAGGTAACTTGGTTAACTTAGTTAAGCATTGTGTGAAAAACATCTTTAAAATAGCTTTACTTGAAGTGCAAGAGAAAGCCAAGCCACATGGAGTAATAGCGTGTGGTAGGCCCGTTCGTTAGAATTATCATGCAGAGAGTGAAACAGGAGGCTGTAACTGCAGAAAGCACTAACAATTGTGAGGGAGGTGGCAAAGGCAGAAATGAAGGGGTAGCTGCTGTTAATTTCACAGACAGCATATTTTTGGGGCTAGAGAGTGCAAATCCATTTGGTACAGACTTTCAGCCTGAATCAGGCCGGAAGTGCAGCAGGAGGAGGGGAGTATCCAGGAGGCTTTCTTTACATATGTAAAAAATGCCATTAAAGTAAGAAAGCTATACTGGACTGGTAGAACAATTGGTACATACATCCAAGTCAACAGGGTTCCAAGAGGATTGAGAATTACTAAGGACCCAAACTTTGGTCTACAGAAACATGACTTTGTAGGCAAATGGAGAGAGATATCACACAGTGCTTCCATTGAATGGATGAAATTGATAGTAAGAGAAACAGAAGAGACACAGAAGGAAATTAAACAAGAGTTGGAAGAAAAAAAAATCTTGGAGGGCTTTAAAATGGATAAACTTTAACAGATTCAAGCAGCAGTACAGGAAGAGATGCAACGACAGGATAAGAAAATCTATGCTGCTAAGAAAGCTAAGTTTATAAGGGATGAAAATGACTTCAAAAGAGGACATGAATTCAGTTGATTTAAAGATAAAGGAAGTGAGAGGAAGCAATGAGTTCTATTTGAAACACGTTCCATTCACAACCCACAGGGGAGAGGGAAATGGAAAATAAGGTACCAGACAAATGCAAGCGGACAAGAAGGGGCCAGAGGAGGTCAAGGAGGACACAATGGCTGACTCTTCAAACAGAGACACCAGTAGAAGAAGCAGGTCAGGTAAGCGGGGACAACGTCATAAACCTTTCAGACTATGAACTTACCGAAAGTGAGAGACAGATATTAAACAAAGGTTTGTCATCTGTCTCCACTACAGACAATTACTTTTTCAGACTGCTGTGGACATTTGCAGATTGTGTACAGTCTTAAGTTTAAGGTGCTTCTTTTCTAACAATAACAATATGGGGCACACTGCAGAGTCCGTCAGCACTCTGGGTGATGCCGAAAATGGGCAAATGTAGGAAGTGGTCCCCACACAGGATGTACTTGATGCATTAACAGACAGAAACATAGAAACATAGACTTTGATGGCAGATAAGGACCGCTTGGCTCACCTAGTCTGTCCATTTCCCTACCAACAGGATAGGCCGCAGATCCTAGTTAACCAACAGCCCATTTCTTCCTACTCCCCACAGGAATTGCCTTATGTCTGTCCCACGCATTCTTGAATTCTCCCACAGTTTTAGACCCCACAACCTCCTCAGGAAGGCTGTTCCATGCATCCACTACCCTCTCTGTAAAAAATACTTCCTCACATTGCCCCAGAACTGCCCCCATCTTTAAATTGTGTCCCCTTGTTCTTGCACATCTCTTTTCTGAAAGATGCTACCCTCTTGGACTTTATTGATTCCACTGAGGTACTTAAAAGTTTCTATCATGTCCCCCCTCTCCCTTCTTTCCTCAAGGGTAGACATATTAAGCTCCTTTAGTCTCTCCTCGTGTGGCTTCTCTTGCAGACCGTGCACCATTTTAGTTGCCCTCCTCTGGGCTGCCTCGATCCTGTCTATGTTCTTGCGGAGCTGGGGTCTCCAGAACTGGACACAGTACTCCAGGTGAGGTCTCACCAACTGTCTGTACAGAGGGATAACAACTTCCTGTTTTCTGCTGGTGATGCCTCTCCCTATGCATCCCAGTATACCCCCAGCCCTCCCTACTGCCTTCTCACATTGCTTGCTAACCTTAAGGTCATCTGATATGATTACCCCCAGGCCTCTTTCCTTTTTTGTTGTTGTTACTACCTCCCACCCCCATTGTGTAATCTTCCCCTGGGTTCTTGTTTCCCAGGTGCATTATTTTGCACTTCTTTGCATTGAATCCTAGCTGCCATACTTCTGACCATTCCTCCAACCTTGCCAAGTCCCTTCTCACCCTTTCCCGCCTCCTTGTGTATGAACCCTGTTGCAGATCTTTGTGTCATCTGCAAAGAGGCATACTTTTCCTTCCAGTCCCTCTGCAATGTCACTTATAAAGACATTAAAAAGGACTGGACCCAGTACTGAACCCTGCGGTACCCCACTAGTAACCCCTCTTTCTTCAGAGTGGACTCCATTTACAATTACCTTCTGTGTCCTGTTGTCCAGCCAATGTTTTACAGGCTACCACCCTGGGACCCACTCCCAGGCTGGTTAATTTGACTATTAATCTTTGTGGGACTGTGTCAAATGCCTTGCTAAAGTCTAGGTAGGCCATGTCCACAGCCCTTCTCTGGTCCACTACTTTGGTCACCCAGTCAAAGAAATCTATTAGATTCATCTGACATGACCTTCCCACTGTGAACCCATGCTGCCTTGGGTCCTGTGCCCCACTGGCCTCTAGGTACTCAACAATTCTTTCCTTCAGAAGTGACTCCATCACTTTCCCTACCACAGAGGTCAAACTGACAGGTCTGTAGTTTCCTGCCTCTGTCTTGATCCCACTTTTGTGGAGGAGAATCACATCCGCCTTCCTTCAGTCCTCGGGTACCACACCATCCTCCCATGATTTATTAAAAAGAGTAGTCAGTGGTTTCACTAGTTTCCCCCTTAATTCTTTTAGAATTCTGGGGTGAATTCCATCAGGCCCCATTGCTTTGTCCACCTTCAGTTTTAGGAGTTCTTGCAGAACCCTTTCTTCTGTGAAAAGACTGGGATCGACTCCCCCTATCAAAAGTGCTTCAGTTAATTGGATTAGGCACTTACCCCTCCTCTTTTGTGAATACGGAGCAGAAATATTCGTTCAATATCCCTGCTTTTTCACTGTCTCCCTCTGTCCACCCACCATTCATTCTATTCAGCCTCACTATCCCTCCCTTTGTCTTTCTATGCTCTCTGATGTACAGTACCTATAAAAGGTTTTATCCCCCTTCTTAACCGAGTTGGCTATCTTTTCCTCAGTTTGGGCCTTTGCTATTCTGACTTCCCTCCCTGCTTCCTTCTGCCTTAACTGGTACAGCTCTCTGTCCTGCTCCTTCTGTGTTTCCTTATACTTCCTGAATGCTATCTTTTTCTCCCTGACTTTCCCAGCCACCTCTTTTGAGAACCATAATGGCTTTTTCTTTCATTTTGATTTGTTTATTTGCTTCACACAAAGGCTTGTTGCCTCTGTGATGGCAGCTTTGATAATTACCTATTGTTGCCCCACCACTCCTTCTAGCCTGTTTGCTAGTGCTTTTCTGAGGCACTCTCCCATCTTGCCAAAGCCAGCCCTCCTGAAGTCCAGTACCCTCACTTTTGTATGGCTTGACTCTGTAGCTGAGTTTAATGTGAACCACACTGTTTGATGGTCACTTGTTCCCAGATGGCAACCCACTTCTAGATCTGAGATCCTCTCACTGCTCCCATTTGAGAGTATGAGGTCTAAGATTGCTCCCTCACGTGTGGGTTACGAAACTAGCTGTCTGAGGCCTGCCACCTGTAGGGCATCAAGAATGGCCCTGCTCTTGGATGTGGCTGCACCAAATGTGATCCAGT
Organism: Neoceratodus forsteri; assembly: GCA_016271365.2. Lineage (NCBI taxonomy): Eukaryota > Metazoa > Chordata > Ceratodontiformes > Ceratodontidae > Neoceratodus > Neoceratodus forsteri. Next base: position 1,239,162,581 of record CM028130.1, read on the forward strand.
TGATATCTGGCATATTCAGGTCTCCCATCAACAGTATCTCCCCTTTCTCTGCTGTCCTAAGAATGCCTTCTATCATATCCTTGTTCATTCCCTCCCCCTAACATGGGGGTCTATACACAACCACTGTGCAGATTGTGGTGTCCTTTCCAGTCTCCAAGGTGACCCACAGTGCCTCCTCTCCTCCCTGTTTACTCTTTTGTTCAGTTGCTTTTATCCCTTCCTTTACATAGAGAGCTACTCCTCCCCCTCTTCTCTCCTGCCTGTCTCTCCTGTAGGTTATGTACCCTGGTATGTTAACATCCCAGTCATGGTTCTCTGTGTACCATGTTTCTGTGACTGCTATGATATCCAGGCATCCCTCTTCCATCAAGGCCACCAGCTCAGGGAGCTTGTTGCCCAGACTATGGGCATTGGTACTCATTACCCTCCATTTCCTGATGGCCTTACTCCTTTTTGCCCCATCCCTGTCCTTCTTTCCTTTGTCACTTTCCACATTTACCTCTGCCCTTCCCCCTATCACCACCTCTATGTTAGTGTTTACCGCACTTACTACCATGATTTTTTGGGGGGAGCTAGAATTTCTCTGCTCCTTTCCAGTGCCTCCCCCCTTGGCTAGATAAATGCTTGCCAAAGAAGCATTTAAACCTATCACCTAGGATCCTGGTTCCCCTCGTGGACAGATGCAGCCCATCATGCCAGTATAGGCTTGCATCACTCCAGGTGGACCCCCAGTCCCCAATGAAGCCAAATCCCTGAGCTCTGCACCAGTTTTTCAACCACTGATTGAATCCCATGGTGCAGAACACCCTTGCCTCTCCTACACCATAGATGGGCAGCACCTCTGAGAAGGTTACCATACGTGCTACTTGTCTAAGGCCCCTCCCAATTCCACAAACTCATCCTGCACTGCTCTAATCCCTTTCTTAGCCAGGTCATTTGTCCCTAGGTGGACAATGACATCCAGCTCCTTCCCCTGTGCAGCTGCTCTGGCAATCCTGAGGATTCGCTCCCTGCCCCTCCAAGCCATGGCACCAGGCAGGCACCTTACCTCCCTCTCCCCTTCCTCCCCCAGTTCTACCTTCCTAACAATGGAGTCCCCCACCAGGAGTTGTTTCCTTCCCCTGTGGGGTCCCATGCCACCCTCCTGTGGGTCTCCTTTGTGGAGGTTCCCAGCATCCTCCTTGGTCTCCACTGCAGGTGCCTCCATAGAGGAACCACACTTTGCCAGAATGGCATAGGAATTGTGGAGAGGTACAACTGGAGGGATGTGCCTCTGTTCCACCACCCTCACCCTCCCTGAGCCCACTGTGGTCCAACTGCTCCTCTTTCTTGGCAACCTCTGAGGCAATGGCAGTGGCACTGGTGGTCCCTGGATGGAAGAGGAGGTCCCACAAATCCTGGCCAACTCAGCCTGGAGATGAGCAACCTCCTCCCTCAGCCCAGAGAGGTACCTGCAGATGGGACAACACTGCATCCTCCAGAACATCTCCTGGAAGACTGCTGCTCCACAGCCACTACACTGCATCACTCCCATCATGTCTTATTTCTGGCCCCTTAACTGTTGTTTGAAATCCTTACTCTTTCCTCTGTTTTTTTTTCCTCTTTCTCTTCTCTCTCCTCTCTCTACTTACTTTGTTCCTCTGTGCCCTTTAAGCTCCAGATTGTCCTGTTCTGAGACAAGAATATCCTATATTTCTCAGTAGACCCCTTACTTGTTCAGAGGCATGCCTCCAGCAGCTAGAAGGGGCCAGAGAGCTACTCTTGCCCTTCTAGGATGGTGGGTCTTTGGTGGCTCTGTGATCACTCACTTCCTGCTCCCAAACAGGAAGTTTCTGTTGTCAGTCAAATCCTGTGCCTATAAAAGTAGAACTAGCTTTGGGTGGGAGGGTGGAGGGGGGAAGGAGGGCAATATAGTCCCAGTAGAGAAGTCCAGTCACACAGCACTCCTTCCTCCTGGTGTCTTCTGCCAAGCTACTAACAGAATCTTTCTAAGGCAGTCTTTAAATTTAGCTTCCTTCTAGCTAAGCCACTCCCCCTACTTACTAGATCTTTCTACAAGTAATTTAAACTGCACAGCTATTAAGCCCTTTCAATCACCTGAGATTTACACCTAGATAACTGTTCAGATAACCATTCAGTTCAGTTAACTCAGACAAACACACTAATTTCTTTTGTTTTGTTTGTTAGTTTGCTTTTTTGTTAGTTTGTTTTTATACCCTAAATTAAAGGTCCAAGTACAAGAGTTGTACTTCTTTAGTCCCAGTAGAGAAGTTCAGTCACACAGCACTCATTCCTCCTGGTGTCTACTGCCAAGCTACTACTACAGGAAACATTACAGGTGTGGCTAATATATCTAGTATACCGAAGTTAGAAAGAAAAAAAAAAAGTGTATTCTGTCCACCCTTTCCACCAGCAGTAGCATTCTTTAAGAAACTTTCTGAGTCGGACCTGGAGAGAGTTAGACAAGAGGATTATGCACCTATATTCTCTAATATAACAAGGGAGGAGAGACTAGCACTAGAAAGCTTGAAGCATAATTCCCAAATTATGATAAAGCCAGCAGATAAAGGTGGGAGTGCAGTGGTCATGAACACAGAGGACTATATAAAAGAAGTTAACAGGCAACTTAACAATGAAGAGTACTATAAGTCCATGTCAGATGACCCCACACCCCACCTTAAGAGACAAAAAGAACACTTTATAGAATGGGCACATGGTACAGGACTCATTTCAGAAAAGGAAAAGGAGTTCCAAACTGTATTGTCACCTCTAAGGGCACAATTTTATACTTTCCCTAAGATCCACAAGTCCCAAGAGTGCCCACCAGGTTGACCAATAATATCTGGAGTTGGGACCATTACAGGGCCACTAGCCAGGATGGTTGATGACAATTTAAAACCTCATGTGTTGGATCTACCATCTTTTATACTGGACTCAGGGGAAATGCTGCTTCTGCTAGATGGTACTACTGTGGAGAGGGACTCCACTTTGATTACTTTGGATGTGGAGTCCCTCTACACAAATATACCCCATCATGGGGGTTTAAAAGCCATAAGATATTTTCTTAACAAGAGAGGGGAAGAAACAACACCTTGCACTGACCTACTGGTGGGAATGGCTAGAATAGTCCTTGAAGGGAATTACTTTGCCTTTATGGGAAGATTCTTTCATCAGGAAAAGGGTATGGCTATGGGGGCGAGCTTCGCCCCCAGTTATGCCAACCTGTATTTAGGTTACTGGGAAGAGGCCTATATCTAGGACAAAAGTGTGAACCCCTACTGGTCAAAGGTGGAGTCTGGAAATGATATATTGATGATGTGTTCATGGTGTGGCATGGGAGCATGGCAGTATTGGAAGAATTCATAAAATATTTGCATGATAGCAATGAAAACCTTAAATTTACCTGGACAGCTAACAAAGAGGAGGTTTCATTTTTGGATTTGAAAATAAAAAAGGAGGTAGATGGGAAAATGAGTATGGGTCTGTATAGGAAACCGACAGACTGAAATACCATTCTACTGTCCAGCAGCTGCCACCCATGCCACACCATGGACAACATCCCTAAGAGCCAGTTTCTAAGGATAAAATGAAACTGTAGTAAAACAGAAACATATATAAAAGAGATGGAGGGTCAGAAAAAGAGGTTTCTAGAGGGAGGATATGGGCAAGAAACTATAAATAAAGCTAAGGAAGCTACAAACAGTGTGAGCAGGGAAAGCCTTCTCTGGAAAAAAAGACACTGAACAGAATAAAGATGTACATGACTGAATTAATTTTGTCAGTACATACAGTGTCGGGTCCTGGGATGTGAAGGAAATAATATACAGAAACTGGTATGTGTTGGGATCTGATCCAAGACGTAAGGACACAGCCAACATACCACCCAGGATGGCATATAGGAGGGCAAAGAACCTCAGGGATCATCGAGTCCATAATGTTCAGCCAACAGAGCAACCTACCAGTTGGCTACCCCCACTACCAAAAGTTACTAAGAAATGTGGAAGGTGCAAATATTGTGATTATGTTAACGAATGTACAGAGATAAGAAATCCATATGATGGGCACACCATCCACATGAGACATTTTATAAATTGTGACACAAAATGTGTGATATATTTAGCCACATGTTCATGTGGGGTATACTATGTGGACAGAACAAAACATAAATGGAAAGAATGGATAGGGGAACACGTCAGGGCCATTATTAATGGCAATCTTGATTATGTTTTAGCTGCCCGCATGCATGCAATAAGGAGCAAAGCTGAGCACTCTCTGAAGTTTATAGGACTGGAGCAGATTTGTCTGGGAGCAAGAGGAGGGGACAGGGAACTTTATCTCAGTAGAAGGGAAAATTACTGGATATATACGCTATGGGCAAGCACAAGTGAGAAGGGATTAAATGAACAAATAGAGTTGGAACCCTTTCTGGTAGATGCGTGAGCTCTTTTTATGCATGTAATCTTTATACATAATACTGAACGGAAGTTTATGTTCTCTCCTAGGTGCTTGTGTCAGAGAATCTAAAACTAAAGTTAGAAGCCGACTCCAGGAATCAGTATGCACAGAACAGACAGCTGTCTCTGAAAAGGACTCTGCAAATGTTTGATAAATTAAGGCTTGACACACTCTTTTTCTTTCTTTGTTTCTTCTACTCTCTTAGGTACCAGTCCAATTTTGATTGCATATATCAAGTAAGGAAGTCATATAGGTTAGTACTTCTTTCCTTTTCTCCCCCCCTCCCCTTCCACTCTGGTTCTTGGACCACATTCTCTAGAACAGGACATTTGATCCATCTATAGGTTTGCTGCTAAGGCACCACAGCATCAAAGAAGAGGTTTGGTCCCCCCTCCCCCCTCCACTCTGGTTTCTTGACCACTTACTTTAGAGTAGGACATTTGGTCCATCTATAGGTGTGCTGGTAAGGTGCCACAAGATCAGAGAGGAGGTTTTCTTTCCCAAGCATTTTACCTTCCTCCACATGCTGCTACTTTCTAGGAGACAGTTTTTCAGTCCTATGTGGGAAGTCTCGTATTAATGATAGAGTAAAACTAAATGGTTCTTATATATACATCGAGGCATCTCGACATCCTAAGTGAAATACATCAGAAACATGTCCCCAACAGGACTTAAAAATCTGCTGTCTCTGCACTGCATTAGCACTTTTTTTTATAAGAATGTTGCAGTATTACAAAGAAAGTGATATTAATGCTTGTTTACAGTTGCATAGGAATAATTAGAAGAAATTGTATCTTTACATATTTGTTTTCCACATAAGTAGCACTGTATATCACTTTATTGATGTTGTGCAATAAGGTTTTTTTTTTTTGAAGTTATTATGTGACAAGCTGCTATATATGATTAAAAAGCATAGCGGGTAGTACCTTTAAAAAATCCGGGGTTCCTGGTGAAATGTTAGGTCAGTTTCGGCTGCTCCCCCACTTGGGTGGTCACTGCTGTATGCTGCTTGTTGCACTTTATTAATAAAAGTCAAATGAACGCTGAACCTAAAGAAAAAACTGACTCAGCGGGATTTTTTGTTTGACCTGATAAGCTACTGAGGTAAGTGCCGTGACTTCTTCTGGTGTGTATGGACTTTGTCACTGGAGCGTCACATCTCCTTTGAGTGGGTCTGTCTCTCACACATCTCCCCGTAGCAACTTGCCCCAATTTACCATAATGCATTGTTACTCTGTACTTGTATTTCTTTTGCACATTTGCAAAGTTATTTTAGCCTTAAGCACCTTGCTGTATTGTAGTCCTTTGCACCTAATATTTTCCTTTTGTACAGTTCTTAATGTATTGTACTTATTGCACCTTGTTATATTGTACTATTCTCCCTGACCCCCTTCCCCAGACTTATTTAGAAATGAGCTGTTACCAATCCAGTATGTCTTTAATGATAACAATTTTAAAATAAATAAATAGTGAGAATAAGTGGTACTAACATAGCACATTTAAGCTGTCAAGACAGTAGTTAGCATCTTAGGTTATACAATTGCAGAGAGATGCATTCAATAGGTGATCCAGGAGCTGTGATTTAAAGAGATTGTAGGAGGGTAAAGGGCAGGAGGAGCAAGGATTTGCGGTTACAGCAATATTGCACAAAGAAAAAAATAAAACCTGGCTCTAGAAGTCATGAAACTTTGTAATTAAGTTAAGGGGTGCTAGCTGCACATTCAAGCAGACTTGATAGACCTCTAGGCCTTTATCTGCTGGCAAATTTCGTATGTTCGTATGTAATGAGTGTGTGTGTGTTGGAGGGTTAAACAAGGTAATGATTTATAGTACGGTAATATATTCACTCTGGTGATTTTTTTAACAGATGTGATCATTGTTGACACTAAGGTGAGAGAAATGCACAGACAATAATGTATTACTGTAACAGTGTCACAGACTTGTTTTCTCCCAGTACTCAGTCTGCACTGCAACCAGTTTTCATAACCTTTCAGATGCCTGAAAGGGTTACTATGGTATAATGCCATCACTTTGCCCCAGCCTCACTTGGGCTATCTCTAAGTTCAAATCCCACTAGAGTCACTGCTCACACAGTATGGTGCTCCTTACCAAGGGACAAATGATCCACCTCTTTTGTTACAGCAGAAAACACTTTAAATTAGTTATGGCAACTGTAGCATGTGGTAACTGTAGCATGTCTCTGGAAATGGATCACATACATGCTAATTTACACCTGGTTATCTACACCTGAAATAATTCAGTCACAGAAAGCATGAAATATATAAAAATAACATTTAATACTCCACAATATTTACTTATGTTACAGGATAATACACACTAAAGGCCACGGGAACACAGTTTTCTACAGAGATGAAAAATAAATATCTGAAAAAGTAGAGATCACTCAGAAGAAACCTAACTCAAAATTATATAGATTCTAAGTAGAGTCGAAGAATCTTGCAGTCAAAACTGAAAAAAGGACAGCACCATCCACCAGCCATATCTTAGATGTATAAAAATGTATTTTGCTTACAAATGTACAAGCTCATATCTTAGTGCCACACAGGGGAGTGAATACAATACTGTACTGTAATTTTTTTTTTTTTTGCATCTAAGATACGGTTGGAGGGTGGCGCCATCCTTTCTTCAGTTTTGGCTATTTGATTTTGTGATTTGGCAAAACGTCTCTGGAGTGGCCTTTTTTGTCTGAAAGATAGAAGAATCTTACTCCAGCTGAGAACTGATGAGTTATGGCACACTCGAACCTGTGATGTTGCGAGTTTGAAATTTCAGTATATAACCGACTCTAAGAGAAAAAACACCCACAGAAATATAATTAGCTGACTACACTTGCATTATCATACATGCCTCTCTAACATCACATAATGGACCATTTATTTGATCTTTGGGGCCACCCTTTTCCAGAACAATGTTCATATTGGTTCTGTTGAACTGAAGCTTGATCCTTTTGTTATCTTATCTGGCGAAACCAGTGGGTTGCCATCTCACTCTGCCTTGACCCTGTTTGCATTTAAAACATGTATTTTTTTTTTTATAAAAGGGATTTTGCCCAATGAAGTTTAACCATAATGAAAGCCCTTTACAGTGCCGGAACTAGATTTCTTACACAAAGGACCCTCCTAGCATAGTGCCGTCAGGCATGAGCTACAGTGGAATATAATTTTCAGTTTCTACCAGACCTCCCACCTTAGCTGAAATACTTAAAAGAGGCATAGATCATTAAAAAATCCAAGCGTACACACACACACACACACACACACACACACACACACACACACAAACATTGCAAGCTGTCACATCTCCATCCTCTGAAAAAATGAAAAACAAATATTTTAGTAACCCTAAATTATACATTTTTTTCATGTTAGCAGGTTTGCTGTATCTGCTATGCCGTCAGTTCTCTCTCTGTTTTTTATGATGTTAATAGAGACTTTATTAAGTTTTCAAGGTCATCATGGTACACTGAAGTAAACAATTAAGATCTGGTTACAAGCATTCTGGGTCATGTCATTCTTTATATTGTCACCCTACAGTAATCTATGACAATTTAGCCTGGTAGTCTTCCCCTCCCTCTTAGGTACAGTATGGGGGAGGATGCAGGCATTCAGCCATGGTTTCTTGAACACTGATGTCAGAGACAAACTGCAGTGTGACAGCACTTCAATTAATGGGTCTAGTATGACTTCCCGACTTGATTCTTACCGACAGTAAAGCTCCCGACTTTGAAATCCCGTTTAGCAGCTTCCCACATAGCTAATAGTACCGACGATATTATTCCCCGGTACACCGTTTACCCGTTTATCATCTTCCCATCCAGTTTAATACATTTTAATTTCTTTCATAGTTTTTAGTGACATGTGACTGAATTGCAGGGTGCGTTCAGTGAGAATATGGATGTGCAGTCTGTTTGTCTGAGCTACAGCTTCACTGTCGTATGACTGAAATTTTTTATTTCAACTCACTGTGACTGAATTGCAGGCACATTCAGCGATGCTGCTAAATCCCCGAAATGATAGCAAGTTCTCACTGAACGCTCTGAAACGCTCCGTACCTCCCGACTGCTAAATCAATTAATTGACAACTACTCACTGAATGCTTTAGCTCTCAAAAAAAGAGAGAGGACTGTTTCCATGTCAATATATAAATGGAGGAATGATTTAAAGATACGCTACCTGTGTAACTAGTGGTGCCTCGTAAGTTTAGTATTTTGTCAGTGTCAGTTTCAGTTCCATTAGACCATACTTAGCTCCTACACATCCAGGGCAAAGAGGGCTTAGGAAACAGTTTATAGAGTAAACCGCTTATGTGGCAAGAATAAAATTAACTGGTAGATTGACTGTACCTTAAAACCTTGACTACATCATTTTTTTTTACTTTTTTGTTCTGTGCGTCTACATTAAAATCTCTCTCTCTTGCTCTCCCTCCCCCGTCCTTTTTCCTCCAGCACTCTCTCTCTCTCCCCCATCCCTCACTCAGAGATGTATGAATTATTTTAAATTGAAACATCATCATGGTCCAAAAAGTAAAGGCTATTTCCTCTTAGAACTGCACTACACTGTTCAGCAGCACCAGATGTTGGAGTTTCCCAAAAGTGTGATGCTATTGGCCAGTTAGGTGAAGACTAATATTATACTGTAGGATCTCAGCTGGATAACTGTGGTTTGCAGAATCAGACAATAAATTTAAAGTTCCTTTTATCAGTGAGTAATATCGCTACACCATAAATTAGAATATACATTTTCTAGACTATTCTCACTGAATGCTCCGTACCTCCCGACTGCTAAATCAATTGACAACTTCTCCCTGAATGCTTTAGTTCTCAAAAAAAGACTGCACAGCTAGATAAATGATGCGACATGAGAGCACATTCTCACCGACCGCTTTAGCTCATTGTCTTGTTGTCATGTCACTGAATTTAATTATTTATTTCAACTCGCTGGATGTGCTGTCTTTTTCCTATAGTTCAGTGAGTAGCTGGATGTGCAGTTTGTTTGTCTGAGCAGGGTGTAACAAAATAGATTTAGCAGACGTGAGAAGATGGATGTGCTGTCATGTCAGGGATTTAGCGGTCGGGAACTGAGGAGTACCGGTAAAATAAATGTCGGCATAAACCAAGATGGGATGTGTGAGCAGTCGGGAAGTTGGTGGCGGGAAATTTGTAGCCGGGCAACTTGGAGTCGGGAAATCATATGGATCCCTCAATTAACAATTTCATATTCCTGTGGTATGGCACTTTGGGTGAGAAGAGTCACTGATGGAAGAGGGGAGGCAACTGGGCAAGGCCCACTCGCTGTGCTGAACTCGCCACAAGTAGCTGATCTGGGGACCCAATACTGAACTGTCCTGGGTGATCTATGGGGATCCTTTTGGTTTCATCCCCATGAGGTTCAGAGAACAATGGTAGGATCTTGGCTCATGGCATGAAGTAACCACACATTTCATCTAGAGGAGCATACCATCATGTGGTCCTTAAGTGAGCCCGTAATTTTCTCCATCTGGTAGGTTTGGGTGACCACATCTAACTATAAAAAGAGAATTGGCACCACCAAGATTACTGGCTAATATACATTTTTATGAAAATGAAAAGGCTGGAATTACCATATAAAAGTGTTCATTAAGCACAATATAACATTAAAAGCTGGAAGAGTGGTATAAAAACCTCAACTGTTTCACACTAACAAGTGCTTTCTCAAGAGCACCATTGGAAATATAAGCCACAACATAACAAAATTAAACTATCAATACATAGTAAATACTTTACCTTAGAAAGTACAAGTACCCACAGTACCATTAAACACAAAATAGAAAACAGTGCAGCTAAATTACAACAATATTATCATTTAGAGCTAACTATTCCACATATAGCTCCCTATGATTAACTGCATTAGAACAATGATGAAAAATGAATTATTTAATCAGTCCATTCATCAATTTCTTGCATTCCATGGACCATCGTGTTAATTCATAACATTTTCTTCCTTCCTATTGGTTCATTTTCATGAACTGCAGCATCACCAGTGTAATTCAAGGAGTCAATTGTGGATTCACAACCTCCATTTATTCATCTCAATAGTAACTATGAAGCCAGAACAGAGAAAACAAGAGAGCTTTAAAAATCACACCTCAATGATATTTCAGAAAGGGGTTCCAAGCTAAATCTTCCATTCAGATAAGTGGTAGTAGACCCCCCTAATGTATAAATCCAAAGATTTTCATGACGTAAAAATAGATTATCATAATCCTCCCCCCTCCAGGGTTTGGTAATAACTTCTCCAGACCCATAAACTTAAATGCATGCACATTCCCATATTTTTGAAAATGCATAGCCAGTGCATTATCAGTATCTGCATGTCTTATACTGCTTAAGTGCTCACAAATTCTCTTTTTAAATTTCCATTTGGTCTTCCCAATATAAAATACTCCACAATTACACTCAGCCAAATAAATTTAACCTTCAGTATTACAATTAAAGAAGCTCCTGGCCTTGCATATTTGCCCTATGATTTTACTCCCAACGGTATTCTGTTTTGCCATATCATTATAGTAGAATATTTTATTTATTTATTATTGATTCAGATTACAAGTACCTTTGAGCTGAGAGCACTTTTGCCACACATATAAGTGCCTTTAGGAAAATCAGGTATTCATAAGGGTCTGGACTTAGATTTGTTTTAAGGCTTATTAAACACCAAGATAGAGAAGTCAATAGTAAGAAGGGCAGGGGTAAATTGAGAAAAAGACAAAGACAGTAAGGACAGGGATAGGGCAAAAAGGGGTAAGGCCATCAAAAAATGGACGGTAATGAGTAACAATGCCTAGGTAACAAGCTACCTGAACTGGTGGTCTTGATGGAAGAGGGATGCCTGGATATCATGGCAGTCACAGAAACATGGTACACAGAGAACCATGACTGGGATGTCAACATACCAGGGTACACAATCTATAAGGAGGGACAGGGAGGGTAGAAGAGGAGAAGGAGTAGCTCTCTATATAAGGGAAGGGATCAACGCAACAGAACTAAAGGGTAAACAGAGAGGAGAGAAGGCACTGTGGGTCACCCTGGAGACTGAAAATAGCACCACAATCTGCACAGGGGTTGTATACATACCCCCATCTCAGGGGGAGGAAATGGACAAGAAAATGATAGAAGGCATTCTTAGGATGGCAGAGAAAGGGGAGATATTGCTGATGGTGGACCTCAATATGCCAGATGTTAACTGGAGCACCTTTGCTGCAGCCACATCCAAGAGCAGGGCCATTCTCGATGCCCTACAGGGGGCATGCCTCAGACAGCTAGTGTTGGAACCCACTCGGGAGGGAGCAACCTTAGACCTGGTACTTTCAAATGGGGACAGAGAGAGGATCTCAGTTCTAGAAGTGGGTAGCCATCTGGGAACAAGTGACCACCAAACAGTGTGGTTCACAATAAACTCAGCTGTAGAGTCAAGCCATACAAAAGTGAAGGTACTGGACTTCAGGAAGGCTGATTTTGTCAAAATGGGAGAGTGCCTCAGAAAAGCACTAGCAAACAGGCAAGAAGGAGAGGTGAAGCAACAATGGGGAAACATCAAAATTGCCATCACAGAGGTAACAAGTCTTTATGCGATGCAAATAAACATATCAAAATGAAAGAAAAAACCACTATGGTTCTCAAAAGAGGTGGTGGGAAAGGTTAGGGAGAAAAAGATAGCATTCAGGAAGTATAAGGAAACACAGAAGGAACAGGACAGAGAACTGTACCAGTTAAAGTAGAAGGAAGTGGGGAAGGCAGTCAGAATAGCAAAGGCCCAAACTGAGGAAAAGATAGCCATCTCAGTTAAGAAGGGGGATAAAACCTTTTATAGGTACATTAGAGAGCGTAGAAAGACAAGGGAAGGGATACTGAGGCTGAATAAAGAGGAGGGTGGGTGGGCAGAGAAGGACAGTGAAAAAGCAGAGATACTGAATGAATACTTCTGTTTAGTATTCACAAAGGAAGAGGAGGGAGAGGTACCTAATCCAGTCAATAGAAACACTCTGGATAGGAAGATCGATATCAGTCCTTTCACAGAAGAAAGGGTGGACAAAGCAATGGGTCCTGATGGGATTCACCCCAGAATTCTAAAAGAAGTAATGAGAGAACTAGTAACACCATTGACTACCCTTTCTAACAAATCATGGGAGGATGGTGTGGTACCTGAGGACTGGAAGAGGGCAGATGTGATTCTCCTTCACAAAAGTGGGAGCAAGACAGAGGCAGGAAACTACAGACTTGTCAGTTTGACCTCAATGGTAGGGAAAATTATGGAATTACTTCTGAAGGAAAGAATTGCTGAGTACCTAGAGGCCAGTGGGTCACAGGACCAAAGGCAGCATGGATTCACAGTAGGAAGGTCATGTCAGACAAAGCTAATCAATTTCTTTGACTGGGTGACCAAAGTAGCAGACCAGGGAGGGGCTGTGGACATGGCCTACCTAGACTTTAGCAAGGCATTTGACACAGTCCCACATAAAAGATTAATAAACAAATTAGCCAGCCTGTGAGTGGGTCCCAGGGTGGTAGCCTGGGTAAAACACTGGCTGGACAACAGGACACAGAGGGTAATAGTAAATGGAGTCCACAGTGAAGAAAGGGGGGTTACTAGCAGGGTACCGCAGGGTTCAGTACTGGGTCTGGTCCTTTTTAATGTCTTTATAAGTGACATTGCAGAGGGACTGGAAGAAAAAGTATGTCTCTTTGCAGACGACACAAAGATCTGCAACAGGGTTGATACACAAGATGGGGTGGAAAGGATGAGAAGAGACTTGGCAAGGTTGGAGGAATGGTCAAATGTATGGCAGCTTAGATTCAATGCGAAGAAGTGCAAAGTAATGCTCCTGGGAAACAAAAACCTAGGGGAAGAGTACACAATGGGGGGTGAGATGCTGACAACAACAAAAATGGAAAGTGACCTGGGGGTAGTTATATCAGATGACCTAAAGGTGGGTAAGCAATGTGAGAAGGCAGTAAGGAGAGCTGGGGGATACTGGGATGCATAGGGAGAGGCATCACCAGCAGAAAATGGAAGCACCAAGTTTGGTCGACAGCGACAATGCCAACCTCCCCCACAGCGACAGCACAATACCGATGCAGGTATTGTGCCACCTGTTCTAAGGGTGTTTTCTGTGGGGTCTGCACTCCCCATGCCCCCCAGACTTTAGGATTCCAATTCCAGGTTGGAGTTGGTCCAGGGAGGGGGCGGAACACTGGGGGAAGGTGAAACATGTAAAAAGGACCATTACCGCGAATGTCGCCGTAATGGTCTTTTTTCCTGTTCACCATCGGGAGTATGTCGACGAGGGTGCACCCGGTGAAAACAGGGCGTTGTTATCCCTCTGTACAGACAGTTGGTGAGACCCCATCTGGAGTACTGTGTGCAGTTCTGGAGACCCCATCTCCAAAAAGACATAGACAGGGTGGAGGCTGTCCAGAGGAGGGCAACCAAAACGGTGCAGGGTCTGCACTAGAAGACATACAAAGAGAAACTAAAGGAGCTTATCATATATTCCATCGAAGAAAAGAGGGAGAGGAGGGACATGATAGAAACTTTCAAGTACCTCACGGGAATCAACGAAGTCCAAGAGGGTAGCATCTTTCAGAAAAAGAGATGTGCAAGAACTAGGGGGCACAATTTGAAGATAGAGAGAGGCCGGCTCAGAGGTAATGTGAGGAAGTATTTTTTCAAGGAAAGGGTTGCGGACGCATACAACAGCCTTCCTGAGGAGGTAGTGGAGTCAAAAACAGTGGGGGAATTCAAGAATGCATGAGACAGACATAAGGCATTTCTAGTGGGGGATAGGATGAAGTAGGCTGTTAGTTAACTGGAATCTGCAGCCTATCCATTAGGTGGGGAAATGGGCAAACTAGGTGGGCCAAGTGGTCCTTATCTGCCATCAGTTCTATGTTTCTATGTTTCTATGATGAAAACTAGATACCACAATGTCCTTTATAGTATGGCCTCTCTTAAGAACAAAATGTGGTGTTTCCTGCACAAAGGGAATTAATGCATTCTCAGCTATTAATACATTCCAATGTTTTTTTAACAATTCTCTCTGTTTTCTTTGATTGTAATGAATATGTAGTCACAAAATTCAATTCTGAATCCCTTTTTTGATTTTTACTTTTACTTTGTCCACATTGTCTTATCAGGGTACCTCTGTCCTCTTCTTGCACAAATTCTTTACCCATTTGCATACTTTTTTAATTATATCTCCTTGCTCTTAATCTATTACTGAGATGTTCAGCTTGTTTACCATAATCAGACTCTCTTCCACAAATCCTTTTAAGTCTAAGAAACTGACTTTTGAGGATATTCTCCACAGTATGTATTTATTTATTGAATTTTGTTGACCCAGTAGATGCATTAAGACTATAAGTCCCTTTTCAGGGGTGACCGGGGGGGGGGATACAGATGGTAACCAACTGAAATTTAACCAGATTAAGCTGTTGGTGGTATTGTTGATGAATGACAGCTTATTGTGGATGATAGCTTGAGAAGCGAAGTAGTGAGTTTCAATCTGTGATCTTTCTATATAAATCTGTATAAATTCCTCCTTTTCCATCCTTTTTAATTATAATATACAAAAATTAAATGTCACTTATATTTGATGTGATTTTAAATTTCAAATATGGATGTGTATTCTCCAAATAGGTGACAAATTCCTGCCACTCACTGTTTTCCCCGTTCCAAATTAAAAGAGCATCATCCAAGGATCCTGTGTACAAGTCTGTGTATTCATAAAAAGGGTTAACATTGGAATTTCTGGCAAATTCATTTTCTCAAACACCTAAAAGATGTTAGCATAACTAGTGGCAAAAGATGCCCCCATCGCTGTACCCTGGGTCTGATAGTAATAGGTACCCATAAAACAAAATGTGTTACATTTAAATTCTTTCTGATAGGGTGAGAATGAATTTTAGATGTCCACACCCCCCCCCCCACACACACACACTTTATTTTGTTCCAATAGAGTTTTTTTTCCAAAGCTCTCAACCCTCCCTCATGTGGGATATTTGTATAAAGAGATGTAATATCAAGAGTGACAAGTAGCCAATCATCTTCTATTTCCACATCATCTAACACTTCTAATATGTAAGCTGTGTCTCTAATAAAGAATCCAAAGCTAGTTACTGTATCATTAAGAACTATATCTACATACTTTGCCAATGGCTCTGTGATTGAACCTATACTAGCCACTATCAGCCTACCTGGTGGAAAAGGCAAATGTTTTATGAATTTTCAGAAATATATAGATTATTGGTCTTACAGGGAATTCTATAGTCAAAAAATCCATTCTTGTCCAGTAATGATATCATGTAATGGCTTTATTAAGATTTGATTGATTTTATTTTTAAAATCTGTAGTAAGGTCTTTATCTAACTATATATATATATAAATTATGGTTACTTAACTGCTGTTTAACTTCTTGTTTATACCATTCTGTATTCATAATTACTATTGAGCCACTTTTGTCTGCTGGCTTAATAGTGATTAGTTCATTTGCTTTCAATTTTTCAAGCAAATCACTTTCAATTTTACTGCAGTTAACATATCTAGGTTGTGTTTCTGTCAAAAACTTTTTTTTTAGATCTTGTTCACAAAATTTACCAAACACTGCCACTGTAAAGTTCATTGGTGGTGTAAAAGTGTATTTTCTGCAAAAGTGGACACCACATTTATTTTTTCTGTATTCATTCCCTCCTCAGCATCCATGTCCTGTGTATTGTCCTCCTCACCTGCTTTGGAAAAAAATACTTTTAAATTTCTCACAAATTTATTTAAATCTACAATAGTTTGGAACTTATTTGCTTGCCTCAGGGGTACAAAGCTCAAACCTTTCAGCAAAATCTTAATTCCATCTTCAGTAAGTAAATAGTTAGAAATGTTTATTAAATTGAATGGTGATATTTTGCCTTCCCCGTTGGTTCTGATTCTGATTCCTGGGGTCCTTCAGTCTGTACATTCCCCTTTTGCTGTTCTGGAATCATGTGCCTCTGCCTTTTCTTCCTGAAGCTTTTCCCCCTTCTACAAGTTCTCCTTCTTCCTGCTGGAAACGTACCATCCTTGGGACTGTGTCTCAGTACTATCTGCTGTGGCAGTGTCTTGGGGGTCAGGAGGTGGCTGTGCTGAAGGTATTTCCATCTCTTCTTCCTCTAAAAATCAGATTCAACCTCTGACTCACTAGTTGCAGAAAGATCAGAATAGGCAGAGTTTTTTTTTTCAAAATCGATTTAGATTTCCTCTCTGCTTTTTCCCCCGATACTAGGATGTGACCCTTTGTCACAGTCTCTTGTATCTCTTTCAAACTTCCTCCTCTTTCTTTCACTGATTTTGCTATCATAGTCTTTAACCACTTGTTTTAAATCTTTACAAAAAATATAAAATTCTGGATGATCATTGAATTTACTTACCATTGCCTCTAAACGCTAGAGAAGGTGGTTAACTAGGCAATTAGTGTGTTTAGCAGCAAAAACGATACCATATCTTGTCTCTATATTTAAAAAGCTTTCATTAGAATAAATAGCTTACAAAATGACTCACCCCACCAACAGCGAAGACAATGTTTCACCCACATGACTGTTGGCTTTCTCAAGCACCTTGAAAGCCCACAGCACGTGGTGAAAGCGTTGGCTACTGTGACAGGTGAGTCATTTGTAACTATTATTAATAAAACACAAATATACAGACAAGATAGAGATCTCTTTGCTGCTAAATATACTAGTTGCCTAGTTAACCACCTTTCTATCATTGTAGATTTCTATTTTGGTGTGCTCCCGGCATGGATTCCCTTAGTCGTTTTTTGTCCCTTTTTTTAGAGTTGCCTCTCAAAGCTTCATCTCCTCCAGGGTTTCTTCCTCCAATTCCTTGGCATCTTCCAATATTAAGCCTATAAGGACTGCTGCGGCATCAGTTAAAGCTGTTTGCCATCTTTCTAACAGTCAATCAATCAAGTCAATCAATCTTTATTTTACCAGGAGAAACACCACTGAGAAAAAAAAAATCATTTACAAAGTGGCCCTTGGGCATGGCACAATATAAATTTGACACTCAAAAGATACAAGAATAGGGACTTACTAATACACTGAGTACATACAAAGGTAAAATAATATATAAAAAGTTCAGTGTTTACAATATATACAAGAATAGGGACTTACTAATACATTGAGTATATATAAAGGTAAAATAATACATAAAAAGTACAATGTGCACATTATATACATACAGTAGGTATTAAGATAGGGTGTGCATTATGTTCATAATACACAGTCAAAAAGTGTATAGGAAAAATGGGGTAGTTGAGATACAATAATAGAAGAATAGCATGTTATGGAGAGAGAGTAGATTACATGCCAGACATGAAAGAGATGCTGGTGAGAAGGGAACTGAAAAAAGGAGAAGAAGGGAGAGGAAAGCAGAGAAGGCTTGAGGTGGAGTAATTCACACAAGGAACACAAGTACAACCTAGTAGGAGTGGAAGGCGGCTGGAGTCTAACTTTTGCATGACAGTAAGTAAGGAGATGGTTGTGAAGGAATCGGTTAAAGAGTTAGTTCTTACAGAAGCAGTTACAAGTTTCTTCCAGTAAGTTACAAAGCAACATTTTGAAAGTTGCCAGACTGAGAATTTCTGATAACTTTAAGGACTTCTGGATACTGTTCCAGATGGAAGGGCAAGAGTGACTAAAGGAAAAAGTACCATACTGAGTTCTGGTCTTAGGAATATCAAGTGTGATGTAAGAATATTTTCTAAGAGAATAGGTTCCCAGAGAGCAAACTAGTGGCTTGGAAATATGCTTGGGGAGCTTTCCTGTTAGGGCTCTGTAGGTCCATGTTACTACATTTTTAACCTCCTTGTGTTTAGTGATTGCCAGCCAAGAAGAGCATAGAGAGAGCAATGGTGTCTATTATATGGAGCATTGGTGATTAATCTAAGTGCTTTGTAATATAAGGTGTCCAGATTAGAAATAGAAGTGATGGTGCAGTGGCTGTAGAGGTGATCAGCATAATCCAGGAGTGGTAGGAAAGTTGTTTGCACTAGTCTTATTTTAGCCTCATAGGTGAGTAGGTGCTTGATCCGATAGAAAATATTTAATCTTTGTCTGAGGTTTTTGGCTAGTTCTTCAATGTGTGGAGTGAAGGAGAGCCTACTATTGATACAGAATCCAAGATATTTGAATTTATCAACTGGCTCTAAGGATTCCCTAAGGAGGGTAGTGATTTTGGGCTTGGTATCTAATGGGTGAGTGGTTGCAGAATTTGCCTGGGGGCAAGGAACATAACTTTTTTTTTTTAGTGTTAAGCAGCAATTTGAGGTGTAATAAGTTATGTTGCAGCAGTCGGAATTCTTGTTGTAGGTCAGTGCAGGCCTGTTTCAGGGAAGATTTGCGATGTAAAGAATGGTATTGTCTGTGAACAGATGTATATTAGCTGATGAGATATTAAGATTGATGTTACTGACGTAGATCTCAAATAGTAATAGCCCAAGGATAGAACCCTCAGGAACTCCTTTCATGAGGGTCTTGAGCGGGGAGAGATCACACTGAGATTTGACATGTTGCTGTCGGCCTACTAAATAAGAAGTAAACTATTTGATGGAGGTGTTGTTTAGACAAATGTTACGTAGCATGCACAGGTGGAGGCTGCGGTCTAAAGTATTGAATGCTTTACTTAGGTCTAAGAATAGAGCACAGATTTGGTTCTTGGCGTCAAGTGCTGTTTGCCAATCATTGATTACTTTGGCTAGTGCAGTTATAGTGCTATGGTTGGATCTGAATCCGGATTGCAGAGGGTTCAGCATATTGTGTGTCTCAAGGTAGTCTCTGATTTGGGAGTTAACCATTTTTTCACAGAGTTTGGAGAGATTTGGCAAGAGGGATATTGGCCTATAATTGTTCAGGTCACTCAGATCACCTGATTTGAACAATGGGATAATGTGTGCTACTTTCCAATCGTAGGGGATGACCTCTTCAGTAAGAGATTTGTTAAAAAGGTGCATGATAGAGGGCAGTCAGCACATGGTATCCAAACTTCAGGAAGTAGGGATCAATTTCATCTGCCTCAGTGCTTTTGTTTATGTTGAGGGCTAACAACAGGTCTTCCATCTGTTTAAAAGTGACAGGTCTGAAGCAGAAGGAGTTGGTGAGGGAAGGGGCCCTAATGGGGGGGGGTGAGGTGTCCTAATTAATAATAGAAGTTAGTAATGTATTTTCAGGGGATGAGTCAAAAGCAAGACCTGCCATGGCAAAGTGGTTATTTAAGAGATTTAGGATATCCTCTTTGCTGGTAGTTGAAGTATCACTGGTAGAGATCTTTGCATGGAGGGTAGTGGGAGGGTTGTGGCCTTGTATTTCTCTCAGGGTTTTCCAAAATGTATTAGGATTTTTGGTGGTGGAATCCAATGCAGATTGAAAGTATTTAACTTTTTCTACTCTGATTAATTGTGTACAATGGTTCCTAGAGGCACTGAAGACCTCCCAGTCAGATGGTAATCTAGTTTTACGTGCCTTTTTCAAGAGGGCATATCTTTTATGTAGAGGTTTACCTCTGTCCTTATTCATTGATAACTTTGAAATCCTTAAACCATGAGGAGCTCTCCCCACTTCTAAATATGCCTCTAGAGTGATCTGTTGCCATTGTAATCTTCTTGCTTAAAGATCAGTGTGCTGCATGGCAATAAATGCTTGCTTGATATCTATTGAATCCGATTGTTCAACTTCTGACTTATTTACCACTGGCTCTCTCACAGCCCTTAACAAGGAGTTTTCTTTGTGTTGTCCAGAGAATAGTAACTTGAAAAAAATGTACAGTATTTTCTGTATTGTCACTACTGTTCATCCCGACTCTTGTGGCTGCCATTTCGGCAACTCAAAAAGAATGTACTTTAACCTTTGCAGGGCCGCAGACTGATATATCAGTCCAAAATTCCTATACATTCTGATTCTGTCAACAGCCTAAGGGTTACAGGTCTCTTGGGTTTCACCCCCACGGGGTTCATGTAACAAGGGTAAAATCTTGGCTCATGGCACACATTCCATTTAGAGCAGCATATCTCAACGTGGTCAAGCTGATAAATTTGGTTGATCATCTACATAGAAACATAGAAACATCGAATTTGATGACAGATACAGACCGTTTGGCCCACCTAGTCTGCCCATTTCCCTACCTAATGGATAAGCTGCAGATCCTAATTAACCAGCAGCCTACTTCCTCCTTCCCTCCACTAGAATTGCCTTATATCTGTCCCATGCATTCTTGAATTCCCCCACTGTTTTTGACTCTATGACCTCCTCAGGAAGACCATTCCATATATCCACAACCCTCTCCATGAAAAAAATACTTCCTAACATTACCTCTGAGCCGTCCCCCTTTTGTCTTCAAATTGTGCCCCCTTGTTCTTGCACATCTCTTTTTCTGAAAGACACTACCCTCTTGGATGTTTTTTTTTTTTTATGCTACCCTCCTCTCTGCACCAGGATCCTTTCTTTTGGGATCCCTAGGCCACGTGTATTCCGTAGTCCCACCCAGGTGCCTCCCACTCGGAGCCGGCAAACCTGTCCAAGCATCCTGCCTCAGTTTGCCCCGGGCGAGAAGAGAGGGGGTCCCTCAGCCCTCTCTTGGTCCTTAAGTCTGTGTCAGAAGGCCTTGCCAGCCCCTTCTATGGAGCCTGGTTATGGGTGTTCTCGGGTCGACCGGGTCCCGTCCACAGCTAGGGAAGCCTAGGGGTGAAGAACGTCATGATGTGCTGGCGCTCTGGCTCCCAGCAGACATTCTCCCACCCTGCTGTGTGCAGTCTCACTGCACTTCCACCTGTGGTCACCCAGGTGGCGGTATAGCACTGGGGCTTGCATCCCACCCCACCCAGAGGAGAATAGCAGCCGCTGGGTGCTCAATCCTTCTCCCCCCAGCTGGTCCTCCAGCTGCCTGAGTCCGTTCCTGAACCAGGGTCGCTGGCGCCCCGAGTGGTAGCCCTACTGCTGTGCCGGTGGGCCGGCCTACCCTCTTGGACTTTGCTAATTCCCTTGAGGCACTTGAAAGTTTCTATTATGTCCCCCCTCTCCTTTCCTTGAGGGTATACATATTAAGCTCCTTAAGTCTCTCATCGTATGTCTTGAGGTGCAGACCTGGAACCATTTTAGTTGCACTCCTCTGGACAGCCTTGATCCTCTCTATGTTCTTGCAGAGATGGGGTCTCCAGAACTGCACACAGTATTCCAGATGGGGTCTCACCAACTATCTGTACAGAGGGATAACAACTTCCTGTTTTCTACTTGTGATGCCTCTCCCTATACATCTCAGTATCCCCCCAGCCCTCCTTACTGCCTTTTCACATTGCTTGCCCACCTTTGGAATGTATGATATGACTACCCCCAGGTCCCTTTCCATTTTTGTTGTTGTTAGTATCACACCCCCTATTGTGTACTCTTCCCCTGAGTTTTTGTTTCCCAAGTGCATTACTTTGCACTTCTTTGCATTGAATCTAAGCTGCCATACATTTGACCATTCCTTCAACCTTGCCAAGTCCCTTCTCATCCTTTCCACCCACCCTTGTGTATCAGTCGTGTTGCAGATCTTTGTGTCGTCTGCAAAGGGACATACTTTTCCTTCCTGTCCCTCCGCAATGTCATTTATAAAGACATAAAAGAGGACCGGTCCCAGTATTGAACCCTGTGGTACCCTCCTAGTAACCCCCTTTCTTCAGAGTGGACTCCATTTACT
Organism: Neoceratodus forsteri; assembly: GCA_016271365.2. Classification (NCBI taxonomy): domain Eukaryota; kingdom Metazoa; phylum Chordata; order Ceratodontiformes; family Ceratodontidae; genus Neoceratodus; species Neoceratodus forsteri. Next base: position 1,239,184,789 of record CM028130.1, read on the forward strand.
ATTACCCTCTGCATCCTATTGTCCAGCCAATTTTTTACCCAGGCTATCACCCTGGGAAACACTCCAAAGCTAATTAACTTGCAGATTAATGTTTTGTGTGGGACTGTGTCAAATGCCTTGCTAAAGTCTAGGTAGGCCATGTCCACAGCCCCTCCCTTGTCTACTACTTTGGTCAACCAGTCAAAGAAATCTATTAAATTCGTCTGACATGACCTTCATGCTGTGAATCCATGCTGCCTTGGGTCCTGTGCTCCGCTGGCCTCTAGGTATTCAACAATTCTTTCCTTCAGAAGTGATTCCATCATTTTACCTACCACTGAGGTCAAACTAACAGGTCTGTAGTTTCCTGCCTCTGCCTTGCTCCCACTTTTGCAAAGTGGAATCACATCTGCCCTCCTCCAGTCCTCAGGTACCACCCCATCCTCCCATGATTTGTTAAAGAGGGTAGTCAGTGGTGTCACTAGTTCTACCCTTAGTTCTTTTAGAATTCTTGGGTGAATCACATCAGGCCCATTGCATTGTCCACCCTCAATTTTAAGAGTTCTTTCAGAACCCTTTCTTATGTGAATGAACTGGTATCAACCCCCTATCCAGAGTGATTCTATTGTTTGGTTTAGGTACCTCCCCTCCTCTGTTTTGCCCACATTCTCTCCACTTTATTAAGGCTCAGTATCCCTCCCTTGGTCTTTCTTCACTCCCTAATGTACCTATAAAAGGGTTTATCCCCATTCTTAACAGAGTTGGCTATCTTTTCCTCAGTTTGGGCCTTTGCTATTCTGATGGCCTTCCCTGCCTCCTTCTGCTTTAACTGATATAGTTCTGTGTCCTGCTCCTTCTGTGTTTCCTTATATTTCCTGAATGCTATCCTTTTCTCCAGGTAGTCCTCCAGGTAGTAACATCTGAGATACTGGGGGTGAGCTACAATTTTATTATGACTTTCTTAGCCACCGTCATTAATATCCCAAGGGGGTATAGTGGCATCCATAGACATGGTCAGAAATTTCCTGTCTGCCTTCAGTACCACTATAAGCCACCAGAGAGACTCTCTAGATGTTTCACAAAATATCTGGAAATATCTGACTAAATTATGGCTGCAACTGTATTGTGAATTTGGATCCCTCAGGCCTCTGGGATATTATACAAGGACATATAGGAAGGTGTAAGTGGGACTGGTTTGCCAAATAGCTCCCCTAGGTCTTTTTCTATGGAGAGGAGAAAGGATTGAATGTGGAGGTAGGCCCACATAACATGAGTGTGTGCCACCCTGGCTACATAGGAGCCTCTCCAGCAGGCAGGTGAGTGTGGGGAAGATAGTGGGCCGCTTTCACTGGGATCCAGAAAAAATCTGGTCAGTTGCTTCCATGTGTACTCCCTCCACTGATTGGAGCTCATAATTTTGGCTCACACATGGCAGACTCAGGACCATACTTTAGTATCTATAGGGAGGCCTTGCTCCCTTTCCCGTTTCAATGCCACATTCAAGGAGTGCAACTCCATTGTTTTTTTGAGAGCTTGATAGAGCTGGGAAATCATGTAGGCCTGGCTCTCCATTTTAAAGAATCTTATGAAGTATTCAATGAAGGGAGGATGCATCTCCTGGGACTGGGCTTTAAGCAGCAAGGCTAAGGTATAATGTCTGAGCTGAAAGTACCAGTATAACTCTATCCTATGCAGATTATGCTGTGTAACACTAAAAAGGAGATCACACTGGGATGGGGTGCTTAAAGATATAAATAGGTATAGCCAACACAGACAAAATCTAGCACTCACCACCATATAAGAAATGACTCTGCTCACAAATATTATATCAAAAACACACCAGCTTTATTGAGGTGCCAGAGATAAAAACATGCCTTGTTATGTTTCAGATTTCCTCCTCATCTTACATGTATTAGAGAGAATGCCACCCCAAGATTTTTGTATCACTAGAATGCTTTCTTAGCATACTGAGACATTTTAAAATTTATGTGAGAAGAACTCTCTGGCTTTTGAGAATTCTTGATAACCTTTGCCCTTCTGAGACTCCTCAGTTAAAAGCATACTGGTGTTAATTAACTTCTCTGACATAATCTTCTGTTATGTTTTAAATGTATATGTTAAACCAATGAGAATTATTTCAGTTTTTTCAATATAATCTGGTGTTAATAGTATGGGATATTCAAAATAACTGCCATAAAGCTTCTGAAGAAGGACCTGGTTGGTTCGAAAGCTAGAGCACTTTGTTCTTTTCTGTAACATCCATGTTGGTCCAATAAAAGGTATCAAATTATTTGTTTCTGGATCTGTTCTTAAAAGGACCAATACAGCACCTACAACATTTTTTTGCATCATGGAAGATACCGGAATTCACCACAGGACATGGCAGTTGCATAACATTAAGAAGAAACTAGCACAGCTAGACAGTGACATCTACTTTTTATCCCAGTGCAAAAGGAATAACATTATCCCTAAAGGTCTAGCTATTTGGAATCCACTGAGAAACACAGATAATTCTACATATGCTGAACAACTTTGTCGTAGGACCTCTGAGAAATTGAGAAATCACAGACTCCACAGCTCATATGCCAAGAAAGCATTTTTGAAGAAACAGTTTAGTGAAATAGCTACCACACTAGAGAGGATGTCTGGTGAGCCTATTCCAGACATCTTGCATGCGATAGACATGAACTACCAAAAAACCTTAAGAAAAGCCATGCTCATTAAAAACAGGAAGTTAGATGCCTTTCAACTTACCATACCTCCTAACAACCATGAAGAACAGAACAGAGTGACTGAACAACTAAGCCACACAGATCGGCACCTTTCAGTTGTTAATTTGTCCACCCACACACTGACTACTGGGGAATTAAATGTACTTTCTGAGGGCCTCAATTTCTGCCCAACTAAACCACTGGACAGAATACAGTTTTGTGGTGAAATGGAGGAATACTTCCGTAGATTGAGACTCAGGGAATTTTTTCATGGCAGAGAAGAAATCACAGACAGTGAAGAAATCACAAACAGTAAAAATATTATGGATAAGAAAAAGAAACCATATGAGTTTACCCCATCAAGTGGCCATAACAAGAAACTGGACAAATACATTCATTGCTTTTGCCAGAGAGTTACTGGTGAGATTCTTAATAGGCAGAAACAGGCCCATTACAACCTCTCTCCATTGGAACAGAGGGCTATACAAACACTAAAATCGAACCATAACATTGTCATAAAAAAAGCTGATAAAGGCTCTGCAGTGGTGATATTGAATCAGGAAGATTACATTATGGAAGCCAACAGGCAGCTAAGTGACCTTACTTACTACAAAGTACTGGGAAGTGACCCAACTACAGAATATAAAAGAGAACTACAGGAGTTAACTGAAACATTTCCAAACCATATCCAAGACAAACTAAAAGCCCTCATCCCCAGTGAACCTAAGCCAGGGACATTCTACATGCTTCCTAAAATACATAAACCTGGTAATCCTGGTAGACCCATAGTCTCTGGTAATGATACCCTGACAAAGGGGATATCAGGGTTTGTAGAAGCTATTTTCAAACCGCTGGTTTTACAAAGGGATAGTTACATCAAGGACACTACTCACTTCCTGCATAAACTTTCTGGCTTTAAGGACTTACCACCTGATACCCTTTTAGCCACGATGGATGTAACATCCCTCTACACTAATATTCCACACACAGATGGCATTTCAGCTTGCCTCAAATACCTGCATGACAAAGAATTAGACCCCAACATTGACCCTGGAGTTGTGGGTAAACTCACTGAATTCATTCTGACACATAACAACTTCAGCTTCAATGGTAAACATTATGTTCAAACTATGGGAACAGCAATGGGAACTAGGATGGCTCCACAGTATGCTAATCTTTTTATGGCGAATTTGGAGGAGGATTTTCTAAGGCACTGTACACATAAACCACTTGCTTATTTCTGTTACATTGATGATTTGTTTATAATTTGGACAGAGGGCACTGACACACTTAAAGATTTTCATAGGGAGCTTAATAACCTCCACCCAACTATAAAGCTTTCACTGGAATATTCTGCCACCAGTGTACATTTTCTGGATACCATTGTCACTGTTAAGGATGGAACCCTACATACCTGTCTTTACAGGAAACCAACAGACAGACAGAGATACTTACACAAGAAAAGTAATCACCCGAGCCACACAAAGAAATCTGTCATATATAGTCAAGCACTTCGGTATCACCGCCTCTGTTCAAATGAGGAAGACAGAGACACACATCTGGTGATGTTGAAAGACACCTTTATTGAGCAGAGACACTCGTCCAGAGAAATTGACAGAGCAGTGGAACATGCAACACAGGTCCCAAGAGAACAGCTACTGCAATATAAGGAACGGATGACTACCAACAGAATACCCTTAGTAGTCACATACCATCTGACCTTGAACTCCTACGTAAGATTATTAAGGATCTCCATCCAATAATTAGTGAGGATGAAACCCTTAAGTGTATTTTTCAAGAACTACCACTACTAACTTTTAAACAACCACCTAATTTAGCCAACCTGATTATTAGGAATCAACTTGACCTGGAACAGAATACCATGACATCATATGGTACACGACCCTGTCATCAACGCACATGTAAGACATGTAACCTCATTTCCACTTCAGACTGTGTGGTTACATCACAAAACAGACTATTCAGGATACAGGGGAATTATACATGTACATCAAGTAATGTGGTCTATTTTATCCAATGCAAGAAATGTCCTCGCACAGGTTATGTGGGGGAGACAAGCCAACAACTCTGCACTAGAATGAATTCACACAGATATTCTATTAATCACAAGAAGACTGAGAAACCAGTAGCCCAGTACTTCTCCCAGGATGGCCACTCAATCTCAGATATGCCTGTGATGGTCTTAAAAGGACATTTCAACAGTACACAACAGAGATGGGCTTCTGAAATTAGACTCATTTTACTTCTCAATATGGTGGCGAATGGAATGAATATTGATGTTAGTTATGTGACACATTATTCCACTTAAACTTACACAGACCTTTACTTTAAAAGATGGACATAAATCACTTTGGACGGATCGCAGGACTGGTTGCAGCAATGGAGACCGACGTCATCGGGCCCCCCCCCCCCCACTGCTCAGCCCAGGGACAAGCTCATAACCGCGGGGTTGAGGCGCCAACAGCTTAATCTGTCCGGCGGACCTCCCCAGTTGTAAAACTGGAAACAGACTGCAGCTTTTGAAAAGAACAAAACTATCTTTTTCCACATTGAATCGGCTGCTGAAATGGAGATTGCAAGACCTTCCTCTCAGCCCTTTGTTCCTGTGGCCGCCTTTGTCCTGATCCAGGGTCCCAGGTCACACTTGGCGCCTTTTTTCCCGGCTGATCATCGTTAAGGTACCAGACCCCATTGGCCAAGAGGGGGACTGACATGGAGTGCAGCCAGATGAAATAGGCTGCTTCCCCCCCTCAGCACTTCGGACGGATCGCAGGACTGGTTGCGGCAATGGAGACTGACGGCATCAGGCCCCCCCCCACTGCTCTGCCCAGGGACAAGCTCGTAACTGCGGGGTTGAGGTGCTGACAGCTTAATCTGTCTGGCAGACCTCCCCGTTGTAAAACTGAAACAGACTGCAGCTTTTGAAAAATCTCCCTCCCACCCGCCCTTCCTTCTCCCATTAAATAGAGGGTAACCTCCACCTTGGTGAGCCCTACACCAATAGGAAGTGCAGGAGGAGGAGCATTGACTGTGGCAAAATTATTCTCAGCCTGTAACAACCACAGGCTAGCCCAATAAAATGAGTTACCTGTTGTATTACTCCCTGCTACCTATATGGAACACTAATGGACTAACTGTGTATCAAAGGACTTTTTGGTTAAAGGTTGAAATCATATCTAACAAAATGTACCTAACAGTGTGCAAATACTGAAATGTGTGCTCATAATAATTAGCTAGCCCAATCCCAGATTACAATAACCAGTCAGTAACACAGCCACTGGGTTATGTCTAGATGCTTTTCTTACACTGAACTGTTGCGATATTGCTCTTTCATATCAGTGTTAGTAACCTACACCACTAAGAATTATAAAGTTTACTGAATTTAAGGGTTAGAAACTTGGACAATTAAAAGTTATTGAATATATACAATCCTATGAAGCTCAAGACAGCTGACTGTCCCGGTACCCTTAGGACCTAGCCTGTACCCTTCATATCACTCTAAACCCATTATTATAAGGCCAAGCTCTTGCTGCCTAATAATGCCACATAAGGTTAAAATGCTAGTCCAAGGGCCACTGAAGACCTCTATCTCAGGCCAGCTCAGTTCAAACAAGGGTCTCCTCCTAGCTGACCTATACATCACATCAATACTCTGGGTTGACTGGCTGGCTGGTAGACAAGGCCCCGCTGCACAGCCTCCCAATGGACCAACACCACCCCAGACCAGGCACTCTCCTAACCCACCCCTGGCTAACAACTTAGCCCTCCTACTGGCCACCAAGCTCAGTAGGAGCGGGATTTGCTACAGGTCTATCCTCCTAATGACCCACAAATCTAAAAAAACTAGGTTCCTCCCCTGACCTATATTCTCCACCTCCTGCTAACAGCCTTGCTACTGTGGGCAGGGGACATTCAACCTAACCCCGGACCAGGTGTTGATAATACCTCTATCTCCACCTCTCAAGACCTGACCTGGACTACGCCCAGGGGCTTGAGGCTAGCACATATGAATATTTGTAGTCTTAGGCCAAAAACCCACGAAGTACAAGCGTGGCTAGCCCTCTACAACCCTGATGTGCTTGCAGTCACAGAGACCTGGTTAAAACCATCGATCCAAGACCACGAATTTGCCGCCCCGGGATATGTCTGTTTCCAGAAGGACAGAATCCAGAAAAGGGGGGGTGGGGTTCTCATTTATGTGAAGTCCACCCTGATCTCTGCTCAAATTAACCTGAAAGTAACTCTTCTCCCTGAAATTGAAGCTATCTTTGTACGCATCACCCTAGGCGGTGCCAAACACCTTAATGTAGGGTGTGTATATAGCCCACCGAAGGGGGCCCTCCAATCCCTAGAGTCACTCACTAAAAACCTAACAGATAATCACCCTACCCACAAGGTTGAACTACAAAATGGGTAGCCACTCAATCATTGACTGGGTACTGGTGTCTAACCTTAAAAAATCCAACTGGCTGGCACCATGGCGGATGCTCTCAGTGACCATTCACCTGCCTTCTGTGTTTGGAAAAACAGGGCTGCAAAGGTCCCGCCCAGAATACTCACTTCCAGGGACTACTCAAAGTACTCCCCGGAGCACTACAATACTCTCCTGGGGAACTTGGACTGGAGCCCGATTAGAAGTCTCCTCTACCTTGGAAGGGGCAGTTGACTTCTTCAACAGGTCTATCACGTGGGCTGCTGATCTCCTGGCCCCTAATAAGACCTACTGGGTAAAGGGCCACTGCTGCAAGTGGATTACCCCCCTCAAAGGCCCTTATGACCAGCCGTGACAAAGCCTGGAAAAAGTTCAAGGACACGGCTATCCAAGCATACAGGGTTATCTATAGAACCCTCTGAAACCAATGTAAATAGGCCACCAAACTAGCGAAAAAGGAGTATTTCAACCACCTCCAGAAAGCAAACCTCGGCAACCCTAGGACTTTCTGGTTCCACATCAATGAACTGATTAAGGGGAATAAAAAGACTGCCATGGCCCCTATCACAGCTAATGGACTGGTACTGTATGATGAGACACATATCGCTGAGACCCTTAATACATACTTCACAAACCCTGATAAACTTCAGGCAGGGTCATCGGTACCCAACAACCAGTCTGCTCCACTGGACCCTCGTAGTCTTGACCACCCACCTTTTCACCTGAGACTGGCTAATGTAAATGAGGTCCTGGCCATCCTAAAAACCCTGAAAACAAGAGGGTCAGGAGGCCCAGATGGACTCAAAGCTAGATTACTAAAAGATGGTGCCACGGCACTCACACGGCCTCTCATCTGGCTAATCAATAGGTCCTTACTTAAAAGATCTGTCCCAGAGCTGTGGAAGCAGGTGCACGTGGTCCCCATCCACAAGGGAGGGCATGTAGAACCAATTGAAAACTACAGGCCTATCTCCCTGCTGTGTACCCTGGCAAAAATACAGGAGAAACTCGCCTATGCCCAACTCAAGGAATACCTGGAGGCACACATGCTGTTGTCCCCATCGCAACTTGGCTTTAGAGCCAAACACAGGACAGACACTGCCCTAACTAAATTCTCCTCCGATGTACTCAGAGACTTAGACTCTGGATCCAATACAGGGGCGGTTTTTATAGACCTTTCTAAGGCCTTTGACCGGGTGGATCACAGACTACTCCTCTTAATACTTCGCCACATAGGCCTTGATGCCCACGCCCTCAAATGGGTGGATAGCTACCTCTCTGGTCGCACTCAAAGGGTCAGGTGGCAGGATAAACTCTCCAAACCACAGTCCCTAATGGAGGGAGTACCCCAAGGGTCTATACTAGGGCCTCTTATGTTTTCGCTGTTCGTAAATGAACTACACAAACACTGTGGAAACAGCAACATAATCCAATATGCGGATGATGCTGTTATCTACAAAACATCAGTCGACCTGGATGACCTACGCATTTCTCTCCAAAAAGATATTCACATCATGGAGAGGTGGCTCATCAAGAACAAAATGGTCCTTAACACCAATAAAACCAAAGCTATTCTGTTCGGACCAAGAACCCTTGGACAAGATAGATCACAACTACTCCAACTCTCGTCCCTGGAGGGCAACAAGCTGAAAGTAGTCCCCTCGACAAAGTACCTTGGCCTCACCTTTGACCAAGGTCTCACGTTCAAACAACATGTGGACCAGGTCACTAAAGTAATCCATACAAAACTCGGATTACTATATCGGCTCAAGGAACTGTTAACCTCTGAAGCTAGGACTGCTATTGCAGCGAGTGTCTTACTTCCAACACTATTATATGCTGCCCTAGTCATTCAGGGTATCACAAAGCTAGAGTACGGTAAGTTACAGACTCTATACAACAAGGTAGCCCACTTTGCCACCTTATCTCACTCCAGAAGCCACCACTGTGAGGCGTTAGCAAAGCTTAACTGGCCATCCTTCGAAGCTTGCCTCAGGTACCCCGTACTCTGCCTAGCGAAGAAGATAATTAGTCCCTCGCCTCCCCCGAGTCTTGGTGGACTCCTCACAGTAAAAAGAAACCAGCGCTGCCTCAGATCCTTGGGCCTAACATTGCTAGAAGTCCCCAAGGTTAGGACTAAGGCAGGCCAGAAATCTTTCTCACATGCTGCCCCTTCCTTGTGGAACAACCTCCCGTTGGAGGTACGAGAAACCCCATCAGTGCCGTGCTTCCACACTAGACTTAAGACTCATCTTCTATCAACAAGCGTATGCCAGTGCCACTGCACCTGACACAACCAAAATGACCACAACTAACTAAAATATCCAACCCCCCCAAGCAATGTAGCACTAACTTTCCTCCTCTTTCTGAACCATCCTAATGCTCTTGAACTGTGTCACCTGTGAATCCACGGTACTGACTCACTAATTTGCAGGACAAATGGAGAATGTAATGAATAACAACTTACCAACTAGATATATGTAACCTTCTGCTATGTGTAAACAGCCAAATACTGTATACCCATGATAACCTGTATATGCAAATGTATCAACTGTTTATAACATCATGTACTGTTATTCCCGGGCCGTCCCTGAAAAAGGTACCTTTGGGCCCAGTGGGCCTACCTGGTCATCAAAATTCAATAAATAAATAAATAAAATACTTTAGTTCTTCAGCGGGCCTTTGATTTTGTAACTTTATGGTTATCTACATGTTGACTTCTCACCTTAACACTGTGGTGAGTGCGTGTGAGTGTGTGTATACTGATGTATGTATGTATGTGTGTGTTTGTGTGTGTTTTGTATGTGTTGTTCTTTTGTGTGTTGTGGGTATGGTGTATGTGTGTATGTGTGGGTGTTTTGTTTGTGTGTGCATGGTGTGTGTGTGGATTGTGTTTATCATATTTGTTGTGTGTTGTGGTTGTGTGGGGTGTGCAGGGATGTGTGTGTGTGTGGGGGATGGTATATGTACACACATATGTGTGGGGGGAGCATGGCTTGGGGCATGTGTTATGTGGCTAGGACACTTAGTTTTCACATATAGTGTACATTTACTTCCTTCTGCTAGTTGTCAGTGGTTGGATTACTCACTGTCACATTTTTAAATCTGCTCATATTAAGATGCATATCTCATTTACTTGGGGGTTCATAAAAGGTGTAATTCGTTTGGGTTTTCATTTAGATTCCTTAGACTGATTCTGTGCATTTTTGTTATACACTGACTCTGTGTTGAAATCTGCACTTATCAGGCTCATGGTCTCATTTTCTTGGGGGTCCTTGACAAGTATTTTTTATTTGGCACTTACTATCATGCATCATGTATATATGTGTTTGTTAATTTGAGGCTTGTTTTCAACTTGCAGTTATACGTAATTTCAGGATTTTGTCTCTCATTGTCTGTTCTTTAATACACCAAGACAATTGGAATGTAAGTTGTAATCTCATCTTACACGTATTAGAGGGAATGCCATCCCAAGATTTTTTTATCACTAGAATGCTTTCTTAGCATACTGAGACATTTTAAAATTTATGTGAGAAGAACTCTCTGGCTGTTAAGAATTTTTGATAACCTTTGCCCTTCTGAGGCTCCTCAGTTAAAAGCATACTGTTGTTAATTAGCTTCTCTGACGTAATCTTCTGTTATGTTTTAAATGTATATGTTAAATAAATGAGAATTATTTCTGTTTTCTCAACATAATCTGGTGTTGATAGTACGGGATTTTCAAAATAACTGCCATAAAGCTTCTGAGGAAGGACCTGGTTGGTTCGAAAGCTAGAGCACTTTGTTCTTTTCTGTAACATCCATGTTGGTCCAATACAAGGTATCAAATCATTTGTTTCTGGATCTGTTCTTAAAAGGACCAATACAGCACTTACAAAATTTTTTTGCTCCTTTATCAAAAGATGTCTTTTGATAAAGGATCAAATCTGAAATGGATCAAGGCATGTTTTGATCTCTAGCACCTCAGTAAACCTGGCATGTTTTTGTTACAATATTTAGGAGCAGCATCTTTTCTTATGTGGCAGTGAGTGCTAGATTTTTTGTGTGTAGGTTATACTGTACTTATAGGGTGATGAAGGGAAGGACTACATTTTCAGAGAGAATTTGGTAAATACAGTATACTGTAGAGGGTATCTCTCCTAAGTTCTCCCTCTCTTTTAACAGTTTGTTAATTCTTTGAAGCACCTCCCATTCTTTTAATGGGCAACTTGATATTGCCTAGATAAACCATCACGCTTGTCATGCTGTGATCTATTGTGGTGCCTGATTTCCATGTTACAGGACTGCAGCACCAGGCTCAGGCTTAACAATTTAGGGTTTTGCCCGTTGGTCCTATTGAGCCATGTGAGGGGGTTGTGGTCATGATCAATGTGAATGCCCTCCCTTACAAAAATAGTTGCAGCTTATGCAGAGCCCAGACAATACCCAGACACTCATTCTCAATTGTGGCATAGGCCTTCTCTCTGGGCAACAGCTTCCTGCGACAGAGTGATCTCCTCCATGAACCTGACTTAGAATCACCCCAGCCCATGATCGGAGGCATTTATGTGCACAATCATGTTCAGCGAATAGTCAGGGCTCTCGAACACAGGGGCCCAACACAATGCCTCCTTCAGCTGGTGGAATACTGTTTCACGGTGATCCATCCACTGAACGTTTTCCAGCATTCTCCTCCTTGTGAGATTGGACAGGGGTTTGGCGATGCTACTGAAGTTTGGCACAAACTTTCAAAAGTACCCTTCCATCCCTAGAAAGGCCTGTACTTTTCTCTTTGTTGTGGGGATGGACCATCTCAGTATGGTTTAAATTTTTACTAGCTCAGGCCAGATATACCCAGTCTCCACCCTGTGCCCAAGGTATGACACTTCTGCCATCCCTGTTTGGCACTTCTATGTCTTGACTGTTAGTCCTGTAGCCCTCAGTAGACAGAGCGCCTCAGTCACATGCCTGATGTGATTCTTCCATGTTTGGCTGTATATGGCAATGTCATCCATGTATGGTAGAGCAAAGTCTACTGCCCTGGACAGAATGTAGTCAATGAGCCATTGAAATGTGGCTGTCTCATTCTTCATCCTGCATGACATAACACAAAACTCGATTAGGCCAAATTGAGTGACAAACGCTGCCCTCTCTCTGGATCCAGGAGTCAGGGTGCCAGTCAATAGCCCTTTTTTCAGTTACATGGTGGTCAGGGTACATGTCTCCTCCTAACCTCTCTAGTACCTCATCTGTCCTGGGCATGGGGTATGCATCTGACTCTATACAGTAGTTGAGCTTGTGGTAATTGATGCAGAACTTCATGGTCCCATCCTTCTTGGGGAACAGTACCCCCAGGAGGCCCAGGGACTACTGGGCTCCTGGATTACTCTAAGAGCCATCATTTCCTTGATTCCCCCCTCAATGGCATGCTTCTGTGCCTTGGGAACTCTGTAGGGTGACTGCATCAGCAGGGCCTGGGACCCTCAGTCCACGTGGTGCTCCCCTAGCATGATATACTCCAGTTTCACTGTGAATGTTTCCCAATTGTAGGCAGCACCCCACACATTTCACAGCTTGGGTCAGTGTCAGCCACTCTGAGAGGGTGACAGGGCTCACTAGGGACCCTCCCTTAACCTGCCCCAGGAGATCCACCAGCAGGTCTGCTTCTGCCTCTTCTTCCAGATAACTTCACTAAACAATTTCCAATGCAAATTGCAGAAATGGCTCTTCACTAACAGGCAGGGGAATCAAAGCTGTCTTATCCTTGCTCCCAACCCTTCCCACCCTCTGGCACTGTTGACAAATCCAGCGGTAGTTTGCTACATTCTGGGTCAATAAAAAATGCTAGTCAGCCACCTTTTTGTATGATTGACTCCTAAGTGACTAGAAAAGGGTATATTATGGGCTGAGGCCAGAAGCTGCTTCCTATACTCCTTAGGAACTACTAATTGCGAGAGTACCTCTTCCTCCGGTCCTCCTTTTGGAACCCACTCATGACATTTGAGCCCATTTTCCAGTATAGTCCCTTTTTCTCTGAACCCTGAGGGTCACCTTACATCCTGGCTAACTCCCTTAAGTTCTGTAGGGATGTCAGCTTGCTGAGTTCTCTGCAGCTCAGCATGCCTGTCCTTCTCTAAAACACACTCTCCTGTGGAAGAGCCACCCATATCTGGGCTCTCCCCAGTCTGTAGATGCTGCTCAGAACATTTGCTCCCAGCTCATTCTTTAGCTTCAACCTCACTCTGCTCTCAAGAAAGAGATGTTTTCTGGTTGTACTGCCTCCTCTGTGTTCTCAGGAGCTGATTGCCTAGTCTACTACATGTAGTGGCACACACACAATGTTGGCACAACTCTTCAAGTCATTATTCATAATTACATCGATGGGCAGATCCGGTACAACACCCACCTCCTGTATGCCCTGGCCCTTTCTCAGCTTAGAAAGATCCAGGCCATTGACAATGAGACTGCAGGACCTGTCACTCATTTAATTCTGGAGAACTGAGCCAGCAGGATCTGTTCTTTGTAAATCAAGTTCTGTTTTATCATAGAAATGGAGGCCCCAGTGTGCCTCAATCCCTGAGTTACCATCCCATTTGCTAACACAGGGTGCATGTGTGCAGTGGAATCAGCGGGAACTGTGCTCTTGGTGCAGGCCTCTAGCTACCGGAAGCTTCCAGAGTTACCCCTTCCAGCTGCACTCACCCCTTTAACTATATTTTTCAGACAGTCATATGACAGGTGTCCCAGTTTCTGACAGATATAGCACCTGTGTTACTCTGACCTCTTACTTTTGAAACCATTCAGCTTCCCTTTTTGTTTGGCTTCCCTTAGATGGCCCCAAGGTTCTCTTAAAACCACCTGATCTCCCTCTCCCATTGTTTTTGTGCTGGAAGTTGTCAGCTGGATACAAACTGAGCAACCCTCTTGACTGCCTCCTTTGTGGAGCTCTGAGTCCTATCCAGCAATCATATTCTCAGCTCCTCTGGTACAGATTTTCAGAACTGATCCATGAGGAACAAATCTTTTATCTGTTTCAAAGAGATAGATTTTGCACCATCTAACAGATTGACTAGTTTACACACATTTCAGAATAGCTATCTCCCGGTGCCTTCCTTACACCTCTACATTTTGCCTGTATGCCTTGGAAATCAATTCAAAACATTTTAACAAGGCATTTTTCACATTGTTATAGTGCATTCAGTCAGCATTGTCCTTCCTGGTGAAGGCATCTAAGGCCCTGCCTGTAAAGAGTAGCAAAAAGTGAGTTACCCAAGAGCCCTGCACAGTTCAGATTGCCCACAAATTCTCACAAAACATTTTAAAAAGAAATCAAGATCACACCTGTCGAAATACTTGGGACACATTTTGGAATTAGTTTTGGCTTCTTGAGTAGAACCCCTGATGCCAGCACTTATGGTATGTCATGCTACCTTCTGGTACAGAATCTCCATGTCCCTCTCATGCTCACATTCTTGGTCCTCTCTCATCTGGATTTCATGTTCCCTCATCTGGATCTCATGCTGGCACTGCTCTCTTGCCACTCTGGCTCCAGTCTCAGTTATTGCAGCACCGCCTTCTCTTTTAGTCTCTGTATCTTAGCCCCTTTCTTCATCTTAAACAGGGCAAGATCAAGCTGCATCATTTATATATGGTCTGCTTGCACTGCTGTCCCTGTTATAGGCTCTGGCTCATTTGCACTCTCTCTAGCCTCATCTCATGACTTTGGCTAGCAATGACCACTTTACACCACTTCCCTGGTCACTTTCTTCAAGGAGATCTGTGAGCTCTGCCTGTGGCTGGCCTTCTTCAGACACAAGCCCTCTCCTTTTGCACAGCTTCTCAAGGTATGCCAACATCAACATTTCATATGGCCCAGACAAAAATGTCTTCCATCTAGCTACTCTTAGTTACAACAAAACAGAAATGGTAGTATATACAGTATCCCCTTTGCATATCATGTTCTGTGACTGGAAATATACCCTTTTTATTGCCAGTCTGTTTTAGAACCCAGCCACTGCCAACCAGCTTGTCACATACTTGTTCTCTCCCAGAACTCTCTCCGTGCTGCTACCATTTTTGACAAACCTTCAGATGCCTGAAAGGGTTTCCTTGGTGTGCTGCCATTACTCAGTCAGAGCCTTACTTGGGGTATCTCTACATCTGAATCCCACTACAGCCACTGCTCACTTAGTACAGTGCTCTCTACCAGAGAACAAATGACCCACCCCTTTTGTTACAGCTAAGAGACTGCTTTAGTTATGGCAACTGTACCCTGTCTCTTCAGAAATGAATCACAGACTTGCCAGTTTACTCCTAGTAATCTATACCTGAAATAACTCAGTCACAGAAAGTATGGAGTATATAAAAATAACTTTTAATACTCCACAATAGTTACATATGTTACAGGATAATTCATATGATTCACAGGACAGATATGAACAAATCAAGTTACAAAAGCCCTTCAGTTCCTCACCATTTCAGCAATGGATATATCCATAAGTACTGTTCTTACCCAGATAACTATCCAGATTCGCCTTGAAACTGTTCATAGTTTTACAAAGTACCACTACACACCAATGGTTATGGGGAGTACAGTATTCTACAGAGATTAAAAAGAACTGAAAAGATAGAGATCACACAGAAGAAACCCATCTCAAAACTATATAGATTCTAAGTAGAGTAGAAGAAGCTTACCCCACTTGGGAATTGGTGAAATATGATAGACTTGAACCCATGATGTTGCTAATTGGAAATACCAAAACATAACAGACTTTAGTAGCAAGCACACATAGAAATATCCTTGGCTGGCTGACTCACTACATTTACACCATCATGCATGCCTCACTGACATCACATAGTGGACCATTTCTTTGATCTCTGAGGATCATTTTTATACATCTTATTTAAAAGCTCAAGTGTGCTGGATAATTTCTATGAGAAGCTGATCTCACTTGCAGAATATCCCGAGTCATAATTATAAACAAACAAACCACATTTTTCCAGAGCAGGTCCAGACTGGTTTTGTGGATTGAAGCCTGGTCCTTTTGTCATCCCAGCTGACTAAACCAGAGGGTTCTGTCTAACTCAGCCTTGACCCTGTTGCCATTCAAAACATGCCTTTCCTTTATGAAAGAGATTCAGCACTTTGAAGTTTAACCAAAACCACATTTGCAGATGACATGAAGCTGGGGGCTATGGTTAATACAAATAGCAAGGTATTAGAACTGAAAAGAGACCTGGGGATACTGGAGGTTTGGGCTAATAAAAACAGGATGCTCTTTAATGGTGAAAAATGCATAGTAATGCACCTGGTAACAACAAATGTAAATACAGTGCATTATAAATGATACAATTCTAAGAACAGCGGAAACAGAAAGAGACATAGGAATCCTAATAGATGATAAACTAAATTTTAGCTCCCATTGTAATGAGATAATAAAGAAAACCAATGGAATTTTAACAAGAATAAGAAGACCTTTCTTCACAAGACATAAAAACTGCATAATGCCCATATACAAGGCTATTATAAGACCACCTTTTGACTATTGTTCCCCATTATGGAGCCCCCATCTTTGTTGGGACATAGAAAATCTGGAGAGGGTCCAGTGTAGGACCATAAAGTTGATATCAGGTTTGAGAGATATTCTGTATGAAACAAGATTACAACACTTAGAAACAAGAAGATTAATAGGAGATAACAAAGGATAAACAGTTATTGCATAGCCTGGGCCTACAAATTAATAGTAGAGAATTTAACCTAAGAAGTCATATGCAAACCAAAAACTGGAGCACTCTCACTCATCTTCAAATACCACCAAGGTGCTTCAAGTAAATTATAAACTTTTATTAAGTCAAAAAATGACACACATCGCCGTAAAGGCATAGATGATAATAAAAATGAAACACACACACACACGGAAAAAAACATTGCGGTTATGTATTTCTTTAAGAAAGGGGAACATAGCTTTTTAAATCTTCCTCCAGCAGAAATTGTTATGTTTCCTGTTAGCACTCTGAGGCCATCTATAACTAATATGAAAGGGTTAAATTCTGGTACCATTTGGATAAGCTGCTAGCAAGCTGCTCTACTGCAACATTTTCTTACAAAATAAAGGAAGTTTTTACTTTTGTGACCTTTATCTTTATTACAGGGAAGTATGCTTATTACAGATTAACTAACATGTTGTAGCTAAAGGGGAAGTGAGCAATGAGACACAGCAGGGTATTTGTGGTAGTGCCGTAAATGCATGCCAAGAAGTGTTGTATGGCACAAGGCTGTAGGCCAAGTGCCCTTATGACCCTGGGTGTGTGTTAATGGCACTATTACCAAAACCCTGGTGTGACTTATTGCTCTTATAAAATGGGCAATTAAGGTAGGTAGCAAATAATACACATAAGCTGTTGTGCTATTGAAGTTACTTGTTGAAGTTATGAAACTGTTGAAATATAAAACAAAATAATCCTAAAACTTAGGGGGCCGGACATCAAAAATGTTGTTTCTTTGAAGAAATTGCAGGTTGCAAGTTGTGAAAATTATGCTTGTTTGGTAGTTATGAAACTGAATTTTTACTTAGCAGAGTGACAGAGTGATACTAGAACTTTTTTTAGGTTTTGGCAGTAGTGTGGTTAGGCATGGCTATTAGCCAATCAAAATGCAGCATTTCACTTTCCCATTTTATAAAACATGTTTGGGGCCTGTAATAAGAAATCAAGTTCAGAAGGGTTATACAATGAAACCAAGTGATTTGCATTCACTGTTGGAAAAGGTGGTGGTAAAAACTGGTAGTGAACTGTTCACATTGTGCCACTATTTGGAGTGATACACAAAAACATGTGTGGCTGCAAGGGGAATGATTCCCTCCACTTAGCATGTTGCAATGCAAGTAACAAAGTTTGTTGCTTGTATGATAGCATGTCACAGTGTTTATCCCTTGGCACTGTGCCATGCTATGATTCTGTAGAGAAAGGCTGCCTCACTGGAAGTCTCCACTCTTCCTGCTATTTGCTAACATTGCAGAAAACCTCAAGGCATGGTGCTTGGCAAATTACTGAGGACTTGTGACAGGAATTCAACTTTACAAAGTATATAAAGACAAAGTCATATTCACAGGCCCTTAATTAAAGCTGTGCAAACCTCTTAGGGTTCAGTTTTGTGGTCATTTCACACTGAACTTGTAAAAGTTTGAAATGTTCAGTTGGCATTTGACAGTTCAATGTGAAGAGTATGCCCCTTTTACACATGATTGCTTTTAGCAGCTATAGAGCCCCATGCCTACCCTTGAATCCCTGTACTTTTAAAATAGTCGGGGGGCTAATGGTAGCTTAAATTCAGCTGTACTGCTATCCTTGCCTGTCTTGATATGGGGGTTCTTGTCATCTGCCTTGTCATTTGTGCCTGTCCTGACAGAGACTTCAATGTCAACTTTGGGAGCCTTCCACTGGCCCCAGCCTAGTGCTACTGTGACCTTCCACTGTTTGCTCTGAGAGAACTGGCCTCTTTGATATTGCTGTCATGGTCAAAGTCACTCCCCATTGTCATCCTGCCAATACCTGGCAGGGGAGTGGGTATTAATGATGGGCTTTTCAATGACCCTCCAGAACTACCTGAACATGCTTTTGACAGGCCAGTGGATCCCGCTTACTCCAGCGGGGACCATAGTTGCATCCTCTCTGGACTAGGTGCCAAGTGCACTCACCCTTCCTAGTGTATGGCCCTGCCATGAATGAGTGCAGTACAGTGCCATGACAATGGTGTTACCAAGCCTCTTGAAGCAGGCAGTGGCAGACTAGATGTAGCACTGGGGGCTATAGGAAGGCCACTCTAATGCTGACAGTGAAGATCACTGAGGGACTGCATATGGCATGGACCCCCCATTATTCCTGCCTGGTCAGGCAACAATGGGAGGCTGCTGAGTTCAGGGTGCCACGGGGGCTCCCCAACTTTTTTAAAGGCACAGGAAGTCAGAGTTTGGGCTTGGGAGAGAGCACTTTTTTTTTGCTTTTGTTTGTATTTGTCATTTATAGGGGCTGGAGAGCTATTTGGTTATTTTGACCAAAACAAGCCTGAATAGCAACTTAAAGTTTGGCTTGGTTTGACTGGTTCTCCTAGCTTAATCAAGATCAACCTTTAGTATGCAATATGCTTAAATGTTTGAGATGGTCTAAAAGTGTTTGAAGGCACAAGTTCATCCAGTCTGAATCTTTTGCAGACCAAACTAGCAACTCTACCATTAATACAAAAGTCAGGTTTAAAGGCCTATACAGCAAAATCAAGTTCTCAGAATGTAGAATGGAATTCAGACTGGATCTGTATTAAAACAAAATCAGGTTTACAGTCTTTCAATACAAATTCAATTTTGCTGGGCCTATAAAATGAAGTCAAGTGAAGATCTGCCTACAAAACAAAACAAAATGAATGTCAGAAGATGTCTTCAAAAGCAGCCTTTGTAACAGTGTTCCTCTTCATAGTTTCAGGTTTACTTTTAAACAGAAACTAATGGGGAAGGGGTTACTAATGTCATCCCCAGGAGTTGTAGCTGTGGATCAATGACTGTTTATTACCCCTTCCTGTCCACATATAGTGCAGTAAAACATTACAAATGCTGGGCTTTCAAAACTAAAAGGCCACCACTTCAATAACACTCACTGAAGCATGGAAAATTAATGGATGAGATTTTACATTCAGGGTACAAATAATAAATAAATGATTTAACAAGGGAAGTCGCTCAGCAAAAAGGCCTTGCTTATGGTACCAGTGAAGTGGCACATATACTCACAAATAAACAAGTCAGGCTTGTGGTGCTAAAGAAACAGACACTTGAGGAGGCTAGCCTTACTTCTATTGTACAGGTCGCACTATCTTCAAGTTTCACTAGGGTTTCCTTTTTTTGCTTTTCATTTGGGCTGTAAAACCTAAATTTGCTCAGTTCTGCATATGATGTGGACAGAAAACCCAGATTCTGTATACAGCATGAACAACAAACCCCAACTGTTCATCAGTGTGTGCAGGAAAATCTGTCTTCACATGTATTTATAATTTTTCTAATGTCAACAAATTAAAACATGTCAGCTTACATACTGTGATTGACTTGCATGAACTGAGTACTTGCGGTGCTCTGTATTTAAAGAACAGTCAGCACTAAGAACCCCACACTCAAGTGTGAGGCTGGTCCCAATTTGCACTTTGCGAAAACAAAAATATTTACTGTTTACTGCCACATAAAAGATAGTATAAGGCTGATTCTGCTGATTCCCAAGCTGGCATTTGCTGTAACCAGAAATCCCAGAATCTCCAGCACCTTATGTCAAAGCTGGGCTGCAGCAGTGGGAGATCCAATAGCCTACGGTGCATGTTAGAGTTCTCATACGCTTTGATCTTTCCTCTGTTGGTCCTGTTGTCCTCCTTGGGCTAAGTGCAGTAACAGAGGACCGTACATAGCCTCAGGAGAACAGTGGGACTAGCAAACATCTGATCTGACCTTATAAAAGCTTTAACATGCAGTACAGGCCATCGAATCTTTGCGTGCTACAGCTTAGCTCTGGCATCAGATGCTGGGGATTTTTTGGTTACAGCAAGTGTCAGCTTACGAGTCCACAGAATCAGCCTGATGCAATCTTCTATACTGTGTTAAACAGGAAATAATTTTATTGCACACAACGTGCGGATTGGGAAAAGCCTCACAGCTGGGTGTGGGGTTCTTAGGGCTGGCTGCTCTCCTTTAATGCTTTTTGCAGGCATCTACAACATTGATTGAGTTTGCAGTCTTTCTTACTGTTGTCCAAGGGATGGGGTAACTTAGTATTTTGACATCGGGGGTGGAGGGGAAGCTGCAAGTTTTATTTTTATATAGTTTAAAGCTAGGATTAACATGATGTTTAATTTAAGACACAGCAGAGTAACAACTTCTTTTTTCAGTGATGACACTATTGAGGGTGTGACCATTAAAAAGGACTCTGTCACTAACATACACAAGTGGCCTGTTCCTCACTAAGCTTTATTTATTCATTTTATGTTTCTGACAGATTTAATTATTACATGCTGCCAGCTTATTTCTACAGTGCACGAAGCACCAACTTTATGTTATTTTCCTCCTCTTCTTGTGAATGAACCAGGGGAGTGTGGCTGCTGGGTTTATGCTATGTTGTAAGCTACATTTTATGCAGACTTTACTTCTGGAAATGAAAAAGTCCCCTCCTCTTAACCCAAAAGTGTGACATTATTTAGGACTGTATTGATGATGATGATAAATCTTTACTTTTCAACAGGATAGAACTGCTAGGACTTTGCAGCCCTGTTTACAAAGTTGTCCTGCTTGGATACAAAGTTTCTTGTATACAAAGGTGAAATACAAGAGGTTTTAGAGTGTCAGTGTAGTCTACATACTAGATACAAAGGGCCTGATTTTAGAAGCCACCTGCTGCTGACACAACTTGTGGCAAAGCAGGAGGCTGTGTATGATGCAGTTGCGACAATCGCAAAATCCGCTATTCCAGAAGGTTGGTGACTTGCACCAAAAATACTGGAATAACCACAAAATGTGGCCTGTGTCACAAAGATTGGTGCAGTTGGGGGTCCTGGAGCAAGTCCGTGGACACTTCCACTGGCAAGGGTGCAGGGGTCATCCCATGTGCCCCAAGGAGAACCAGGCACAGTTCAGGAAGAAGAAGGTTGCCAACCACTGCATGTGTGTGTTTCACCGGGCAGCCTGCCACCATAATGTGTAGTAGGTTATGGAGATTGGCGACTGAGTGCCCAGGCTGGCTAGTGCTGTGCAGTGGTGTTGAAGGCCCCCCTATCCCCGATATGTGCCCAGCTCTGTGGTAGTATAGTGGGCCCCCATATACCTGCAATCCCCAATAATTCCTGGTTTGCATTGCAATAGCGGCCCGTTCCCATTCCTGCACCCCCCAATCCCTGGATGTGCCCCCACACATATCACAGTGCCAGGTGGTGGTAATCTAGTGGACCCCCATTCTCCCCACCCTGACAGCCAGTGCCCAATCACCCCGCTCCCCCATCTCTGACACATATCTGTGACTAGCAGAGCCCTGCGCACATCACCATAGCCAGCCACAGAATGCGTTCATGAGGATTGCATACTGTACATGGGGAGGGTGGGGGTTCCACTAGACCATCACCCCCTGGGCACTATGATGTATGGGGGCACATTTAGGGATCGGGAAGTAGATGGGATCGCAGTTGCAAAATGCTACCAGGGGTTGTTGGAGATCATGGGGGTGGAGCCACTACGCCACCAATGATCCTTGATACCATTGCGGATGGGAGGGGCAGTAATCTACAATGATATGGTTTCCTGATGTATGGGCACATGGGTGGCAGGACACATGTCTGATGGTCCACACCGGTGGCACCACGCTCCATTCCACATCATTGTAGCTGGTGTCCACATCCATCACATGCCCCCACCATTCCATCCTTGCCCTGGTGCACCTGTACAGCCCCCTGACCCTCCTCATCCCATTGGCGCATACCACTAGACCACCTCGTGGCTGGTCTAAGTGGCAGCCCCTCCTGTGTCCATGGTGGGGCTTCCAAAATCCCCAAAAAGGGGATGTGGCAGCCCCACCATGGCTCAAGCACCCTTGCGACATGGTGCACTGGGTTGTTGGATGTAACTGTGGCACAAGGGAGCTTTGGCACAGCACTGTGTGTGTCAGATGTAGGATGCTTTGCAAAATCACGCTTGATGCAAGTGGTGACGTATGTCACCACTTGAGTCAAACACCTTTGATGCAAGTCCCTTGCGTCCGCTGCACATGACTGAAAATGGGCCCAAAATGTTTCTGATATATACAGGGAAGGCTCCATTTAGATGCCGGATACAAAAGTTCCTTATATATAAAGGAAGGATCCATTTAGATACGAAGTGTCTCTTGTACAAAGGAGGAACATTTTAATCAGCTAGCATTTAACAGCGCAGCTAATGTATGTGTCATAACTGTACAATCAATAACACATGCAGATATTGAGTAAGTGTTTGTTTAACAAGGTTTTATATGCTGTCTCTGTAGGTGCCTTCCTGATTTCTGGGGTTAATTTGTTCCATTTGTTTGTGGCCCACCAGTGAGAATTAATTTCCCCATAGAAATTCGATATTTTAAGTAAGGGAATTCCCTTGTTTTTTAACCTCCGTTAGTCTGTGTACACTCAACCTGGTTACATCCTTTTCATTTTCAGATGTTATGTTGGGATTTCTGTAAAGTTCGTATGCGGTTAGTGCTCTTGATTTTTCCGGTCTGAGGTCTAGCAAGTCCCATCGTAGGTTTGTGTACATTGAGCAGTGATGTGTGTCATATTTGCACCCAAGTGCAAATCTTGCTAGACTATTGTATGTTCTGTCAAGTTTTTTCAGTGTTGAGTGGGCAGTGTGCTGATATGATAGGTTACCATATTCTAGTACGGGTAATAAGAGCTATGTTGCTATTGTTTTCCTAGTGTCTTTGGAAAAGAAGTAAGCCTTCCTTCTTAGGACTCATAGATGTTTATTTGCTTTTATGACTGTGTTGTTTATGTGTGTGTTAAATTTTAGTTCATTGTCTTTCATTACCACAAAATATTTGTATTCCTTCACATTTGTTAACATTTTCTTACCCAGTGACCCAATGCTTAGGTTCAGATCTGGTATATTTCGGTTCCACTATGCCCCAGCAACGTGAATTGTGCTGACCATCACTACAGCAATGGCACAATGTAATTGGCATTGTGTCATCACTGTGCAAAAGTGTTTTGCCCCCTGTACGTCCCATGTGGGGGGCTTTTCCCCTCGCACGCACCCCCAGCACTTTAGATGATCAACTCTGAGTCAGAGTTGGTTCGGGGGACGGGGAGAACATCCCAGAGACAGCAGCATCAGGAAACCAGCAGACCATCACTGCAAACTGTCAGTTTTGTCGCTGTGATTGTCTTCGCTGTGTTCCCATCACTTTGGAAATGGTATACCATATATTTCTTAACCTGTTGTTCCTAAATAGCATTGTCTGGGTCTTTTAGGTGCTTAGGACAATATCTGAGTTAGCAAACCATTCCTGTAAGTTATTGAAGTCTGATTGCTGATTGTAGGGTGAGTTCCAGGTCATTTATGGAGGCTACTTTACCTATTAGAACAGTAACATATACGTATATTTTTTTTCCACACATACTTTATGCACATCTGGGTGACCAGAGGCAGAATCTCAACCCCATATCTCCAGCACTGAGCCCAACTGCCACTCCCCTTGAGACCCCCCCATGGATTAACCCCCATGGCAGGGCTGGGAAGGGAGCCCCGGAGCACAATCCAAATCCGGGAAGAGTGGCAAGGAGGACTAGCAGCACATAATTGGGCATGATGGAGCCCCTCGTCACCATCATTTTCCATTTCCTTGTGGTTCCCTCCAGTGTCTGAGTGAGCACACATGTGTGAGGGCACCCACACACCACGCTCACCAACTACGTGCCTCTCAACCTGCATCACACCCCCAGCCCCCACCAGAGGGCAATCTGCAGACAGGATGACAAACCCTCCCTACCCAACAAAGGAGAGCAGTCCTACAAACATTTGATCCTCTCTCTCCCCTGCCGACCCCTGGCAGCCCGGGCTCATGCCCGAATCCGGGTCACCAGTGTGGTGCGAGGTGTGGCATCCAGCGCCTCAACCTCCAGCACCACTGGGCCAGGCTATCTGCATATCATTTTATGTCTACATTTTTGATGTGGGTGGGAAAGTCATTTATCTAGATTAGGAATAACAGGGAACCTAGAATGAATACCTGTGCTACCCCTCTTTGCAAAGGTAGTGGGATTCAGAGCGCACCCCTTTCAGAGACCTGTTGCTGTCTGTTACCTAAGTATGATTGTTACCATGTTGTGGTTTTGTGGGAGAATCCTATCTGATTTAACCTTTCAAGTAGTATCTTGTGGTCCACTTGGTCAAAAGTAGGCGTCAACGTGGCTCGGTTGGTAGCACAGCCACCTCTGGACCAGAAGGTCGTGGGTTCTCGTCCCACACTGGGATTGGACTTGCACCTAAAAATCGCTGGCATCCGAGTGCAGTATTGGGGGGTGCTGTACTGCTTGGGTGTTCCATCCTTCGGATGAGATGTTAAACCGAGGTCCCTTCTGCCCATCCTGGTGTTGTCCTGGTGGGTGTCCAGGTGGAAGTAAAAGAACCCAGGGCACTCTTCGCAAAAGAGTAGGGAACATTCCCGGTGTCCTGGCCAACATTTCCCTTCCCATAAACTAGTTCACGCAATTATCCAGGCTGTGTGTGGATGATGATGTGTGATATGGCCGCCACTACACATTCAGTCACTTCACTACCAGTCTAGCATTGCTTGTAAAGTGCTTTGGATGTATGAAAAGCGCTATATAAATGCTGATTCTTCTTCTTCTTCTTCTATATGGTTCAAAATAAGCTTCCTGCATTTTTAGGGCTGGTTCCACAACACTGACCCTTCTGCACATGTGGAGAGCCTGGAAAAAAATCAAGTGCATAGGGAGCACTCCAGTGCACCCACAGTATGTGATCACAAGCCAGCCATACATATAAGCAGGCAGCTGCATGATCGTGGAGACACACATCCGTGTGTCACACACAACACAGTGCATGCCAGAGAGGGAAAGCAGAGGACAACTGTGTTATAATGGGGGCCATGCCATAATAGCTTTTGGCCCTCTTCATATGTCTTAAATGTTCCTAGTCTGTCTGTCTCTGCAGGAGCCCCCAGCCCTTAGGCATGACATAGAGGGCTGGGAGCAGTATTCTGTGGTTGCTTTATTTTTGTAAAAAATATCAGTCCTCTTTAAGGGGTACATCAGTCCTTGGAGGCTTATTGTATCCCTTAATCCACTGCTCTTTGCAGAGCAGGAGGATCCACTGGACAGTTGTGCTGGGTAATTGAATGGATGCTGGCTTTCCATCCTCAAACCAGCTACGGAACATTCCCAGCACCTCTGCACTACTGTCCACAGATACTGTAGGAACTGCAAAACTTTGAGGAACAATATTTCAGTTTAATTTACAGGCCATATGTTTATATTCATTACACAAAAACTATGTCAATACACCAGTTAGAGTTCAACTTAAAGCAACAAAAGTAGGGAAACATGGTTTTAGGGCATCCAACCCTAACTCCCCAGCCACCATCCAAGTAGCAAAAGGACAAGCCCACACAAGCAACAACAGAAAGCCATCATCAGGTAAGACAAAGAACATACAATGGTTTCCAGATGACACAAATGCAGTAGCACAGATATGCTATCTTCATGGATTTGTATCTGTGGCTGCGTAAGCATGGGTTCACCAGATAAATGTGTGGTCAAAACCCACACAGTCAAAACGTATGCTGTGCGAACATCCCAAAAGCATGCGGTTAAAAACCGTGCTAATATAAATAACTCCAACTAACTCCAAACCATGTACACTGTTTTTACCACATGGCTTTTGAATGTGTGTTAATTTTTTTGAGATCTTGATGGTTTATTGTTTTGAGATCTTGATGGTATCTGGATAAGCACAGACCTCACAGGGTCAATTCTGTTTATGGTTGAGGTAATTAGTAGTTTCCTATACCCTCTAACTGCAAACCTGTTGGCGATATGATTTTTTTCCTTTTTGAAAAACCCTTTCACTACTACAGTTATGTTTGGCCCAGACCAACTACTAGAAGGGTATGCTGTCTGTCAGTGACTGTGGGTGGAAATCTGTCTCTCAGTAACTGTGGGTGGAAACTTGCATCATTTAAAAATTTGTACCTTGAATGTTAGACTCATGGGAGTTGAACATGTGTTTTAAAACATTTGACATTAGCAAGAACTAAACAAGCAAAATGATAGTTGCTCACTACTACAGAGTGTTAATGAGCAGCAGATATTCAAATGAGTAACTGATTAAAGAAAAATGGTCGAAACCACCTTTGGGCAAGAGTTTGGAATGCTCATTATAACAACAGTCCCTGAGGACCTTCTAAAATTTAATTGCTAATGTTGAGTCTTAAAGCAATAGTACTTTAAAGTTAAATAATCCAAAATTTGCATATACATGTGCAATATCCCAAGAAGTATGGGAGATTTAAGTGTTTACTGAAATATCTTATTATCTGACTAAATGAAAGGATTTAACCCACAATAGCATTGATTAAGTACAAAATATAAAAATGTATTATGAAAGGTTTGATCAATTAGGCGATGTTTCATGATTTAACATGTAAATATAAATATTTATGGGGTCATGTGATGGCAACCTGAAGAGAAGCAGCACTCACCCACGGCTCCACTCTCCCGCTGTTAATTTGTGCATTTTAATTTGCACCGAGAGTCAGTTACGGCTTTTAAGCGACTTTGGGTACGTGTAGTGGTTCTGTGAGTTTGATCGACTCGGGATTCTGTGAGGAAGGAATGGAAGTTTTCATGAAGAAAGCCCCTCTGTGGCACTCTCCCCCACCGACGCCCGAGAAGGACAAGGCCGCAAAATGCCCAAAGCAGCAAGCTGCAGGGGGAACCAAATCTGCTACGTCTGCTACAGCTCTGTCGGGAAGAGAGATTCCTTGAAATAATGCAGCCCTTACAAGAAAAGATTTCTGACATGTCGGATGACCTACAGCAGATTAAAATGTCGGTACAATCCTTAGCAGTTCATGTGGGGGACTTTGAGGCTAACATTGCTTCTCTGGAGGTTAAGCAGGGGAAAATGGAGCAGGAAGCTATCCAGATGGGCCGCAGGCTTAAGAAATTAGAGGAAAAACTTGAAGATCTAGAAGGAAGGAGTAGAAGGAATAACCTCCTGGTGATCGGAATACCCGAGAAAGAAGAAGGGAATAACCTGATCCTTTTTGTTCAGAAACTGTGTGAGAAGATAGCCGGGCCATCCTCTAGTAATACAACCTATATTATTGAGCATGCCCATCAAGCTCTCCGCCCTCCTCCGCCTCCCGATGCCCCCCCCTCGACCCATCATTTTTAGATTGCTAAACTTCCAAGATAAGCAGTTCATCCTGAACAAAACCAAGACCTTGCAGGAAGTCCTTTGGGAGGGCTGTAAAATCTGCATCACCCAAGACCTCCCACAGTCTGTCCGGTTGAAATGGCAGGAGTTGCACCCGACAGTGTCCAAGTTAATTGCCGCAGGGAAGCCCTTTCTCATGCGATACCCTGCAACACTCCAGGTCAAATCCGGAGAGCAATGGCTCTCATTTGAATCCCAGGAGCAAGCGAGGAAGGAACTTAAGGTCTTGTTCCCTGACCTTTTCAAGTGAGGACAGAATTGGAGTGAGCTTCCTTTGGGAGTGAGTGTACGAGCATCAATGATCTGTTGGCTGGATATAGTGTTTTAATACGCTTTTTGATATGCCTGCCTGATAGTGAAAGAGACAGACCACCTTTGAAAATCGGAGGAGAATTGATTGTTTTATTTCACAGGAGTGACACAGCCCCTTCCACCACGAGAGTAATTCAGCGAGCTGACTATTCGAGCAGGACATTGGATGCAGGGTGTCGCCTAGCCCTTTTCTGAACTGGAGATGATCTGCAAGGATTGTCTATCCTGGAATGCAGAGTTCTTGGACACTGGACTTTATTTTAAGTGTTTCAGTTATTAAGACTGTTTTGCAGGAGATTCGGCTGCACATTTCCAGTGGTAGTTTGTATAATGGATAGGCTGATCAATGCTCTTTATTTTTTCTACTGTCGTTCCTCGCAGATTTGTCTGCCCGGTCAATATGTTAAAGGACCAGGTGCAGAGTCAATCTGGGGGGCATTTGTTTCTCACCTTTGCAGCTTATCTAATTAGTTAAGCTGAGTCTGTCCAGCTAGCGAGTACGATAGTCCTTCTATTAACTTTTCGGGGGCTTATGGAGGATTTGCATTCTCAATCTTTCTCTACCAGTAAAGTGGGCTAAATGACTTAGCGGTGTATTTTCGGCAAATGGTACGGGTATAAGTACCTGAGAGTGGCACGGTGTGATATGTTCTGTTGGGTTTTTTTCCTTCTTTTTGTTTGGGGCCAACAACAGCGGGGTTGGGGGGATGCAGGTGGGGTGTTATGGGAATGCAGGCTGCGGTAACATCGCGTACTAAAGGTAGTATTGTGGTGCAGTTGTTTAGGACTGGGGTATAGAATAGTGTAGGTAGTTAGAGTTAGTTGTGTTTAGTGTTAGTTTATGTGTGTGGTTGTGTTTTTCGGATAAACGGTTATTGGCAAGGGATATTAAGGATAGGGAGGAAAGGGGGACCAAGTGTTCTCTTCTCGCTGTATTTTAAAATAATGACAGGGGTAACATCACAGTTGGAATATTACTATGAGTGGCCCACATAAGTTCATAAGCTGGAACATAAAAGGTGCCCAAGACTGTTGTAAGAGGCACATTATTCTTAGACACTTGCAATGCCTGAATACTGGGATTGCTTTCCTTCAGGAAACGCATCTCCGGCTGGAGGATATTGTTTTGTTCCGCAGACGGAGGGTTGGTCAAGTCTATGGGGTGGGTAAATCCACCAATAGAGGGGGAGTGGTAATTCTAATAAACAAAAAGATTCCCTTCACCCTTGAAAAAGAACTTTGGGATCCTGATGGGAGGTACGTCATAGTGCATGGTTTGCTAGAACCGCATCAGGTGATACTGAGAGTGGCCTATGGGCAAAATGCCAAATCCCCAATTTTTTCATGCATTTGATGAGGTTGGTTGCTTCCAACCCCACTAAACTTACCATTTTGGGAGGTGACTGGAATATTACCCCTTATTCATACATTGATAGGTCCAACTCCCGGATTTTCTCCTGCTCAGAGGGCTTTACACGAGCTCATGAGGGGGACTGATCTCATCGACGTTTGGCGTGTCTTGCATTTGGAGGAGCGTCAGTACACTTTTTTTTCTCCGCCACATAAAACATTTTCGAGAATTGATTTCCTTCTTATGAGTTCCTTTGCCCTCCCTGGAGTTATTGATGCTGATATACACGCCAGGGTTATTTCCGATCATTCACCGGTCTCCATCTTTTTCCTAGTGGGACCTGGTATTAAAAGGGATACCCTCTGACGGTTCAATACCCAGTTACTACAAAAACCCAGCTCTCTGCAACACATAAGAGATTTCATCACTGACTTCATGAGGATCAATAGAGAGTCAGTTAGCAGGGCTGAGATAGTTTGGGCGGCTTTAAAATGTTCCCTGTGGGGGGAGTGTATTCGGATGGCCTCAACAAAGTCCCGGCAATTCAAGCCACAAACAAACTCCTTGCTCTCCTCAATTCGCCAATTGGAAACTACAATTTCTCGATCATCACCTGACTAGGACTGGACCAAGCTACATGGTCTGCAAGCCCAATATTTCAGTCTCATTTCCCAAAAAGCTGTGCTTTCATTGAAATGTACAAAATTTCACTATTTAGAATCAGGGGAAAGAACTAGTAAGTTACTGGTTTTGTGGCTCTGGCAAGAGGATGCATCTCAGTTTATTATGGGTATTAAACTGGATAAGGATGCACCTGTTGTCACTGACCCCTGTGCCATAGCAGGGTTGTTAAGGCAATACTATCAGAGACTATATGCTGAGGAGCTGGACAATCGCCCCTCTATGGCAGATATCATGAAATACCTCAGCTTAATTGACCTACCTAGGCTGTCGCCTGTTCACACTTCTTCCTTGGTGGGCCCCATTAAGGTAGAAGAAGTGGTGAGGGCCGTTGCACTTCTCCCAATGGACAAATCCCCAGGACCAGATGAATTCCCTAATGGTCTATATAAGGCATATATATCAGAGATAGCCCCATTATTGACAGAAGTTTATAACTACTGGTTTGATAAGGGGTTATCTGATCCCACTTTTCTGAGGGCAATAATTACGCTTATACCTAAAAAGGGTAAAGACTCGCAATACCTGGAGAGTTACTGGCCTATTTCATTGATTAATACCGATATGAAACTCCTGGCCAAGATTTTGGCCAATAGGTTAGGACCTCTCATGCCCCTCATGATAAGTAAAGAGCAAATTGGTTTTATGACAGGTAGGTCCTCGGGAGACCATATGCGGAAGTTATTGCATCTCCTCTCAGCGGCTAGTGGCTCAGAGCTTCCCATGGTTTTTGTGTCGCTGGATGCCGAGAAGGCTTTTGATAGGGTGTCATGGGACTTCCTTTTCACCACCATGTTACGGTTTGGTCTCCTTGAGGAATTCCTTAAGTGGATTACGTTGTTATACTCTTCCCCGTCAGCCCAAATTCGATGCAATGGGGTTCACTCTGAGGTTTTCCTGCTTCACAGAGGTACTAGACAGGGGTGTCCCCTTTCCCCTCTTTTATTTAATATATATTTAGAACCCCTTATTCGGCATTTGGTAGCCACCCCAAGCATTTGGGGGATCCAAGTGGGGGGCTAAAGATATACTCTCTCAGCATACGAGGACGATCTTTTGTTGCATATGGAAGACCTGCAGGATAGCCTACCAGCTCTTTTGGAGCAGGTCAGAGCCTTCTCCAAGGTTTCCTACTATAAGCTCAACTTTACCAAAACTAAGATATTTCCCCTGAACAATATGGTTTCCCGAGGAGAGTTAACTGATTTTGCTTTTTCATGGGAATCGAAATCCCTCCTATATTTGGGAATCCAAGTGACAAGAGATATGGTATCCACGGTGAAAGCCAACCTTTCAGCATTATTGACTAAATTAAAATGGATTTGGATAGATGGGGTGCTCTCCCCTTGTGGCTTTGGGAAAGGATCTCTACGGTGAAGATGAATGTGCTGCCCCGTATCTTATACCCAATGGGTATGTTGGGCTGCTTCCTCCCTAAAAAGTGGTTTATCAAGCTGCAATTAATGCTGAATACCTTTATTTGGCAGAGCAAGAGTGTTAGGAGGTCCCACTTCAAATTAACTGCTCCAAAGGAGCAGGGTGGTCTTGTGGTTCCTTCCTTTTTCTTGTACTACTGTGCCCATCATCTGAGTAAACTAGCCCATTGGGCGCAGGAACCGCATGTGATAAACCCACAAGATTACTCGCCGGAGTGGTTGGAAATAGAGCTGTGCCTTGCAACCAAGTACAAGTGTACTCTCCAGGCTTTCTTATATACTACCTCTCGGGCAGTTCCTAGGCCCCTTAGGTCCACCCCGTTGGGATGGTCTATTAAAGTAATTATACCAACTGCAAGTGGATATGGCCACTAATTGGCATACTTCACTAGAACAGCCCATATTGGGTAACCCGCATTTTAGAATTGGGCATCTGCCTATCCCATTGTCCTACCAGCCTAGCCTGAGGGAGAAGAAAGCTGCGGACATGTATGATAATGGAGAAATAATCTCCTTCCCTACTTTCCAAGACAGATTCAATGTGCGTGTTAGTAGTATTTTCCAATACAGGCAGCTTAAGGAGGCTGTAACCTCCCACATAGGTAAAACCCCGGGTCCCGAGGTGAAGAAAATGGATCTGCCCTCTAATCTGATATTGGCCAGGCAATCCCATGAAATTTCTTTAGTTTATAAAAAATTACAAGTATTACAGAGCAACCTGCCTCAGGGCACTTGCTATTATTGGATTCAGGAATTGCCACTGGACACAGAAGCAGATTACTTTCATTAAACAGGACAGACTGCACCTTATTCAGTTTAATATCATGCATAATTTATATTTTACCCCTCTTAAACTTCACAAATTGGGGTGACTCTCTTCCCTGGCCTGTACTAGATGTGGAGGGGAGCTGGGTACTTTGTTTCATATGTTGTGGACATGCCTGAAAGTGCAAATCTTCTAGCAGGCAATTAGGCACTCGTTGGATTTGTTTTTGGGGTTGGACCCATTATTTACCCCAGAAGCCTGTCTATTGAATTTCTTTCCTCAGGGTACACCCAAGGTCAGGAAAAGCCATATGGTCCTGGTTGCCATAATTGCAAAGTTGGTTATATTACGGCATTGGAAGGAGAATGTATCCCCGCCTGTCCTGGAATGGCATAAAGAAGTTTTGTTGGCCTTGCAGTTGGAGAAACACATTTGTCTAATGCGTAATAGATATGTAATGTTCCAGAGAAGATGGGGTGCATTAGAGGTTCTACTAGCTACAGTATTTGGAAGACCAAATCAGGCTAGGTTACAGACCATTGAATGATCACCTGCTAGAGTGGTGTACGAGTAACACTTGGCTCGGGGGGGGTATAGAGAAGATTAGATGTAAGGGGGAGGAGGAAGGGAAGGGAGGGAAGGGTATGTGAGGTGGGGGGGTGGATGGATTGCTCTGGAGATACCTGCTGTATGTTATTCACTGTTTTATTGCCATCTCCCCCTGGGGGATTGTGTGTTATGTAATGTTAACTGAAAATAATAAAGTTTATTGAATTAGAAAAATATATAAATATTTATCTGTCTGCTATTATTCCAGAAGTCCATTGAAAGTGATCTACTGACCTGGCAGCCATATATAGTGAGAGCCAATGAAATGGTGGGTAAAAAGTGTAGATATCTTTGACATAAGTGTGAATATAGTACTCGTGAGGTGGCGGGTCTGCAGTATTGGTAATATAGATAGTAACTGACTGGTTGCATAATTCATTTATCTAGGTGAATTACAAGACTGGACAAAAAGAAGTTTAAGTATTTAAAGAGTACTAGTATGTGAAGTATTGTGGATGCACTTTGAAGCTTAAATTGGTCATTTGGATAATGTGTTATAAATATTGTATTAAGAAAAAATAATATTTATGTTTACTGTGTCCCCAGAAGAAGCCTTAGAGGCCTAATGTCCGGGTATTTTGAATAAACACAGATGTACTCACTCGATTGGTGTTGAGGCCTATTTCTGGTTCTGTGCAGCCCGACCACCTTGTTGTAGCAAGATTCTCCAGACTTAGGGCATGCTTCACTGAAACCACTTCCCCTATGAGTGATTGGTGAGTACCTGCAGATACCTGGAACATAATTTGATAGCCAGGCAAGGGCAGAACACATAAACATCCTCAAGGAAAGTGACCAGGGAAGCAGTGTAAAAGCTGTGACTGCTAGCTGAAGTTGTGAGACAGAGGCTGAACAGCATGAAAGTGAGCCAGAGCCAGGGACTGGGGCAGCTATGCAGGTACAAAGGTCAGACCTGGAACTTGCCCTGGTTAAGGCAAAGGCTAAGGCAGAGCTGTGAAAGATACAGCTGTGAAGCAGAGGAACAACAGAAAGAGTGAGAACAGCAGCATCAGCATGAGTTCCAGCTCAGAGAGGAGCAAGAGAAAGAGCACCAGCACAAGAGAGAGATGGAGATTCTGCATCAGAGGACAACACCAAAAACTGTGAGAAATGGCATGAGGGGTTTGAGCCTGGAAGCAAAATTAATTCTAAAATGTTCCCAGATACCAAGAGGGAGGTGATTTTGATTTTTTTGAAGATCTTTTTGAAAGAATCTGTTGGCAATTTGAATTGGGCAGGGCTTCTTGGGCAACTTGCCTTTTGCCACTGTTTATAGGAAAGGCATAGAAGCTTTCACCAGAATGGACAATGAGGACTCCATGGATAATGATAAATTGAAAAATGCCTTGCTAAATCATTTTGAATTAACTCCTGAGGCCTACAGGCAACAATTGAGAGGGTTAAGAAGGGCACCGGTCTATGATGAAATGTGGATGCAGCTAAGTAATGTGTTAAACACTGGGCAGAGGGTGCAAAAGGTTGCTCTGTAGAGGTAATAAGATTTATTGCTTATGGAACAGTTCCTAAAAACTGTACCCAAGGGACTATGAATATGATTGTTGCATTGTACTCTAAGCTCCATGAGGGAGGCAGCCAAGGGAGATGATTAATTCATATTCAGTTGACCATACCCTCATCAGAAGGTGAATGGTGGAGGGACATCAGGTGATTTTAAGGGAACCCAGAGGGGGAAACCTAAAGAAAGTCTGACTGTAACCAACCCTAAAGGGAAGCCAAGTGGTTTCAGAGATAAAATGTCAAGGGAACGTAGGTGTTATTTCTGTCAGAAATTGGGGCATTTGTCATATGATTATCCCAAAAATGTAACAGAAGAGGCCGGTGCAGCAGGAGGGGGAAGCTCAGGGAGCTCCCAGTAGACAGTGGCCTGTACAGACTGCAGTGCCCTCTAACTCAACTGCACATATCTACCCAGTTGTGTTGAATGGATTAATAACCATGGGACTGAGGAACACTGGGTCCTCAATTTCTATGGTGAAGCAGGATTTGATGCATGATGAATAGATCCTATCTGGCCAGTTTTTTGGATTAGAGGGGTAATGGGTCCAGCAGTCTCAGTGCGAATGGCCTGGATCTTCTTAAGCTGGTAAGGGGGTCAAGGCATACAGGAGGTGAATGTTGTACCAGATCTGCTCATGGATGTGATTATGGGAATGACATTGATAGCAGGGCCAATATTGTGTGTGTGTGTGTGTGTGTGTGTGTGTGTGTGTGTGTGTCATTACGTGTAGCAAGGTAAGGGAACAGGTTCCTGAGAATGGATAGAGGGCAGTGCAAGAGGAAGCAACCCTACCTCAAGTGTACAAAGATTGTTCCCCTGATGACTGGTCTGGGACCAATCTGGTCTGAGACCAGTTTCTGAGCAACCTGATCTGAGTATGGGACCAGCCTGCTTTGAGACCAGTTTCGGAGCTGCCTGGTCTGAGACCAGTTTCCGTGCCACCTGATCTGAGACCAGTTTCTTCTTCCAGTTGAACTGGTCTGGGATCAGTTATTGTCACATATGTGTCTAACCACAGGCTTGCTAGGCAGCAGCTAGCATAGTGTAGTGGTTACTTCACTAGGCTGTGATCCTGAAAGTCTGGGTTTGAATCTCACTTTCCCCTAAAATTATTTTGACCCAAAATTTCACAGCGTAGTGATCCATGGAAGCATGGAGTTGGTAATAATAAATATACACTAAAGGAAGTTTGTGCAGGAAAAAAACTAAATGCAACAAGGAAAGCTCCTGTACAGTGGTGAAACTGGTGCCAGACCAGATGGCTCAGAAACTGGTCTCAGTCCAGGTTGCACAGAAACTTGTCTCTGACCAGTCATCAGGGAAACAAACTTCCTGCAGCCCTACCTCAGTAGCAAGGGAAGCTGTAGCTGAAGGACATGCTGGGAATAGCAGTTCTGACCCACAGCTACAGACAAAGAAGAGTCCAACCATGGGTGGCTCTCCCACAGGAAAGTCTGTTTTGAAAACCATCAAGCATGCAGAGCTGGGGAGAGAAGCTGATTCATCCCTCCACAGATTAAGTAAGTTAGCCAACAGTGTGGAAGGTGACTGCATTCTGAAAAAAGGAGGTGTACTGACAGAATGGGCTCCTATACTGTGAGTGAGTTCCTAAGAGAGGACAGGAGGAAGGGATACTCTGGCAAATAGTGGTTCCTATGAAATATAGGAAGCAGCTTCTGGCCTTAGTGCATGACATACCCTTTTCTGGACACTTAGGGGTCAGTCATAAAAAAGGCAGCTGACTAACAAGTTTTCCTGGCCCAATATTTTTAATGATGTGGCAAACTACAGCCAGATGTGTCCACGTTGTAAAAGAATGGGAACGTTTAGGGACTACTATGCTAAGGTGGCCTTGATTCCCCTGCCTATTACTGAAGAGCCATTTACATGAGTTGCCATGGGCATTGTAGGGCCACTTAGCACCCCAAGTCACACTGACAAGCAGTACATCTTGGTGGTTGTAGACTATGCTAGAAGGTGTCGAGAGGTATTGGGCTTGTTCTCCATCAAGGCTGAAAAAGTGGCTGATGAACTGCTGAGGATATTTAGCTAGATGGATTTTCCCCAGGAGATTTTGTTGCACCAGGGGACCAACGTCACTTCTGATTTTATGACTAGTCTTTTGGAGAAGTGTGGAGTGATGCAGCTCAGGGTCTCCCCATACCATCCTCAGACTAACGGTCTGATTGAGTGATTTAATACATATCTTAAAGCCATGTTTACGGCTTTTGCTGACCAGCATGCAAGAGAATGGGACAAGTACTTACCTCATCTGTTATTTGCATACAGGGAAGTCCCCCAGGAATCCACAGGGTTCTCACCCCTTGAACTTCTGTTTGGCCAGGTTCCGTATGGTATGACCATGGGGCCAGATTCCAGGAGTACAAAGTCAGACAAAGGATGATGGTATTCATTCCATCTGGAAGAATACATTGCAGGCAGCTTCGTAGGGTCCATTATCAGTGGTCAGGAGAGTGAATGATGTTAAATATGTGCTGGAGCTGCTAGACAGAAGGCACAAGCAGCAAATCTACCACATGAACATATTGAAACCCTACCATGACCAAGACAAGATGGTCCTGGCTGTGTACAGCTACAGAGAGGAAATAGGTGGACCCGTTAGTGGATCTCTTGGGACAGGTTAAAGGAGAATCTTCAATGGAACATCGTCACCCTCTTGGAGAGGCTGACACTGGCCCAAGCTGCCAAATATAGACGGTGCTGCGAACATTTGAGGGAATGTTCATGGGGAAGTTAGGGTATACCATGCTTGCAAAGCTCCACATGGATACAAGGTCCCAGGCCTCTTGAAGCAGCCACCCTACTGAGACTCTGACGGTGTCAAACATACTATAGAGGAGGAGATCAAGGAGATGTTGACTCTCCTGGTGATCCAGAAGTCCAGTAGTACCTGAATCTCCCCAGTGGTACTGATCCCCTAAAAGGATGGGCCCATGACAATCTGCATTAACTACTGCAAGCTCTATAGCTGTATGGATGTCAGATGCATACCACATGCCCAGGACAGATGAGGTTTTAGAAAGGCTGGGGGATGATCTATCAGACTACAATAAATGTGACAAATGGCTATTGGCAGGGGACCCTGAACCCTGAAGCCAGAGAGAGGTTGACCTTCATTACCCTGTTTAGGTTATTCAGATTCAGAGTACTGCCATTTAGAATGAAGAATGCACCAGTCACCTTTCAACTGCTTGTGGACAGCATTCTGAATAAGGCAGGAGCATTTGTGCTGGCATACATGGATGACATCGTCATCTATCGCCAAACCTGGAAGGATTATGTCTGGCATGTGACTGAGGTTTCCTTCTGACTGCAGGCTGCTAGACTGACAGTCAAGGTGGAGAAGAGCCAGGTAGGAATGCATAAATGTCATACCTTGGGTGCAGGGTGAGGAGTGGGTACATCTGGCTTGAGCCAGTGAAAATAGGGGCCATACCGGGATGGCGTGCACCCATGACTAAAAGAAAAGTATGGGCCTTCCTAGGGACAGCAGGGTACTACTATAACTTTGTGCCAGATTTCAGCACTGTGGCCAAACCCCTGTCTGATCTCACCAGGAAGCAAATGACAGACAAGGTTCAGTGGACAAAAACCTGTGATATCATGTTCTGCCAGCTGAAGAAGGCATTATGTTGGGCACCTGTGCTTGCCAGCCTGGATTATTTTCTATGGTTCACTGTGCACGTAGATGCATTTGATAATGGGTTAGACACAGTTCTGAGTCAAGTTATGTTCTCGGGAGAGAAACACCCAATTATCTACCTGAGCAGGAAGCTATTGCCCAGAGAGGAGGCCTATGCCACAATCAGAAAGGAGTGCCCAAGTATAGTCAGGGCTTTATAGAAGCTGCAACCTTATCTATATGGGAGGAAGTTTACCTTGGTCACTGACCACAATACCCTCACATGACTGCATAGAACCAGTGGCTAAAGCCCAAATTGCTAAAGTGGAGCCTGGTGCTGCAGTCCTTTGGACTTTAGGCACCACAGTGGGTTGCAGCACGAAAATGCTTATGGGTTGTCTAGGCAATAGCTAGGACCAAGCAGAGAAAAAAAGGGGTAATGGTGCTGTGAGGAACTAGTGTGGGGTTTGCACAGAGAGTGAACTGAGGGCATAGCAAATTGAGTCAGCTGACTCACATGAAAAAGCAAATATCCTATAGGGGTCCTACGGGAATGTGTTTTTCATTTCTGGGGTGATGTAACAATAATTTTGTACTGCTTTTGTTGTTCTTGTTTAGTTCTGTCTGTACTGATATAAGTTAGAATCTAATCAGGTGAAGGGACAAAGTGGGTCTCCTGAAAATAAAAGGAAGATTTTTACCAGAAGACAGACCAGCTGTCTGTAGGATAATTTCAGTCCCTTTGCCCTGTATACTACAGGATCCCCAGTATGTTAATGAGAGAACTTCAAAGTAGAGGAGCCTCTTTCATGTCAGGAAACTGTCGTGGGCTCTCAGATGACCCCCTGGAGTGCACACAACAAGTAAAACAATGAAAGGTGTCCCAGAGTAGACATAATCCATTGGTCCAGTTCCAACCAATTCCTTTCGTGGGACTATCCCGAGAGAACAAAAGCATTAGTCCTAGAAATCATGTCACTGAGCAGGATTGACAAGAGTGTGTGGAGCAAAGCTTGCAAGAAAGCATAAGTCCACATCTGTGAACTGTAATTCAGTCTGTGCTGGGACTCTAGACTTACACCATCTAGGAGATGGAGTCTGCATAGGCTCACAAAGGTATCCTGTGTAATGAGAGTCTTACTACTTTTCTAGAGTTAAGAAGCTATAGGGAGGTTTTTCTATTTGTTTCTTCTGCTGAGTGCAACCCACTTCTTTTACATTTCTGTAATAACCCTGTAATTCCTATAGTATTAAGTATTGTGATATTCTGTAGCATGTGTAAATAAAGTGAAGTAGAAAATATTATTTTTATATGTTCCAGACTTCTGTGACTGAATCTTTTGGGGGGCATAGATAACTGTTGGTACTGACAACTCCATGATATGTCTCCAAAGAGGAAGAAGAAGGCTACAGTTACCATATCCCAAGAAGTAAAGTGTTTTGTCAGGAGTGAGTTATGGGGGAAGGCCATTTGTCCTTAGCCAAAGGAGCACTGTACTGAGTGGGTAGTGACTCTGGTGGGATTTGGACCAAGAAAGTCCCCAGGTAAGAGAATCACTTCTGAGTCATTGCAGCTACTAAGGTACTCTTACAGGTGGTGAGGATTGAGAAATTTAGCAACCTGTTGCAAACTGAATCCTGGCTGAGCACAAGTTGTGATAGTGATTAATAGTGTTTGCAAGAAAACAAGATTTTTTTCCTCTCAGAAGTTATTGCTGACAAGGTTCTGTCCACCTTAGAAATCATAATGCTCAATTTTGCATAATCACAAATATGTTTCTGCGACTGTGGAAATGTTCATTTAAAATGTCATAAACAAAAGGTTATCACTTGAGCAAGGAAACAGGGAACAGAAGTTGCACGTTCTGAGGAACGAAGATCCAGTTTTTATGCAAATTTTACTACTAATGACAAGTACGGGGAAGAAATGTACTGAATGTTTATGCACTATAATCAAAAGTCTATCTAAATATTGCATTTCTGATTTTTTTCAGTGACAATAGCCCCTCTTTAAATATACCATAAGTCTGTTTTTGCTGGGGATGGACTCATCATCCACCCCCACCCGATTGTTCCCTCCTTGTCTCCCACCCAGTATGCTTATAGAGTGAATCATGGCATCCAGATATTAGCCATGAGGGGTGCTGGGCTGGACTGCACCAACAGCCACATATGACTCAGTCACAGGAGGCACTACAGAGTCATGTCCTCTAGCCATCCTTCCCTGATGATCACTCTCATCACATTCACAAAGCAACTGCCTTGTATCCAGTCAGTAGCTTGAGATTCAGGCAGCTCTGAAACTTGGATCTCCTGTGGAGCAATCTGGGGGACTGCCACTAAGCTACCTATCCAGTCAAACAATTATTTTCTTTAAAAAAATACTCCTCTTAATAATGGGATATGGTAATAGTGCTGGTGGAGTCTGCATTTCCCTAGGGTGCACTTGGGGATCAATGTGGTCCAGAACGGGAGTTACTACAAAACACAAAAATATCAGCATAAACTGGGTCTCATAATCAAAAGAAGTGCTAACCTGCATACTGTTTTTCTCACTTTAAAATTAAACATACTATTAAGCACCATATTCATGTACAGCACAATGAGATACTTCAAATGCAAAAATGTACAATATGAATACAGCTCCAGTGCCACAAACCAGCCTCAGCATGCAAACAGCATAATAAAGTACAAAAACAAATGCAACAGCTGTCATGAAGAACAGCAGGTGCATAGGGGATATATAATGGGTCGAACCATAATATGGCAGTGACACAGGGTTGCCATCTGTCTATTTTGGAGTAGATAATCTAGTTTTTGGTATCCTTATCTGGTTATTCCATTTTGCTTGGAGGTAGCCTCATTTTGTAGCCAGCTCAGCTCCAGAGTGTAAATATGAGTTGAAAGTTTCTCTGTTTAACCTTATTCAAAATGGCTGCCTGTTGCTGAATGAATCATCCTCTGTTTTGGCTGCATGTTGCAAACAAGTTTGATGCCATACAGACCTTCGTTTAAAAAATCAATCAATTTGGGAGGTTTAACATGTAACTATTAAGACCATTAACAGCAAATTAACCTAATGTTTTTCACTCCGAATTTTAAGTATGGTCTTTCACAGTTCTAATAGGAAACCGTTTTTATATCTTTATATGCTCTTCTGGTTTCCTTTGTGTCTGCCATATATTCTAATATGTATTATATCCTTTGTTACAATAATAATCTCATTTTTATTGCTTTTTGTACTACATTGAATCCCTTTCTCCTGAGCTCTTAGTGGTTCCTGGTCTCAGTATTCATACATCCTGGACATTCGATGACATCAGCAGTGCTGAAAATAGAAAACATTCGATGAGGGAACACACCATCTTTGGTGTAGGATCAAATATACTGTACCTGGCAGGGATCTAGAAACCTGTAGCATTCTTACACTTTCTTTAGTCATTTTTATGGGGGCTACATTTTACACAAAAGCTGGCTTTTTTCAGTTTGCTCCTGGAACTGTGTCAGACTTTTAATTTCACTACGGGAACTGACTTCCTCTGGGTGCCCTCATCTTCATTTCTAGCACTGGACATTAGATACACCATTCCAGGCCATTCAGATGACTATCATGGAATGGTGTGACTAATATCATGGAATGTCATGGATATATTACATTGAGAATACTAGACTGGCAACTATGCACAACCAGTGTGTTTTGCCTCAGAGGGGTTCTGATTCCCTCTGAGGTCCATGGGAATCAGAACCCTGAGGTGGCAGAACACACTGGTTGGGCATAAAGCTGCTCATCCTGTATTTTTTTGTTGTGTATAGTATCATGTGAAACATGCACAAGGTGGTTTTTAGCTTTCAGAAAAAAACTGACTTGTACATTCTGTAGAGGTTTCAGAATACTGTGGTACCACAGAAGGGTGCATCATATTCCATGATCTTTGAACTGTGGTACAACAGCAATTTGAAAGGGATGGAATTTTATGCAGAACAATGCTCTACTATACACTG
Source organism: Neoceratodus forsteri (assembly GCA_016271365.2). Taxonomy (NCBI): domain Eukaryota; kingdom Metazoa; phylum Chordata; order Ceratodontiformes; family Ceratodontidae; genus Neoceratodus; species Neoceratodus forsteri. Next base: position 1,239,227,232 of record CM028130.1, read on the forward strand.
TAAAGCAGTAGCTGCTGTGGTGGACAGAATACAATCTATAGTGTTTCCACTAAAAAGCTGTAGCTGCTGGAGTGGAGGAAAAGGAACACAATGCAAATCTGAGGGAAACACAAACCTAGGTAATGAATTTATCAAACATTGGTCAAAGCATATCAGGAATACATAGAGAAACATAGAAACATAGACTTTGACAGCAGATAAGGACTGCTTGACCCACCTAGTCTGCCCATTTCCCTACCTACAGGATAGGCCGCAGATCCTAGTTAACCAACAGCCTATTTCTTCCTATCCTCCACAAGAACTGCCTCATGTCTGTCCCATGCATTCTTGAATTCTCCCACAGTTTTAGACCCCATAACCTCCTCAGAAAGGCTGTTTCATGCATCCACTGCCCTCTCTGTGAAAAAATACTTCCTCACATTGCCCCGGAACCGCTCCCCCTCTATCTTTAAATTGGGTCCCCTTGTTCTTGCACGTCTCTTTTTCTGAAAGATGATACCCTCTTGGACTTTGTTGATTCCACTGAAGTACTTAAAAGTTTCTATCATGTCCCCCTCTCCCGCCTTTCCTCATGGGTATACATATTGAGCCTTTAGTCTCCCTTGTAATGGCTTCTCTTGCAGACCCTGCACCATTTTAGTTGCCCTCCTCTGACTGCCTCATCCTGTCTATATCCTTGCAGAGATGGGGTCTCCAGAACTGGATGCAGTACTCCAGATGGGGTCTCACTAACTGTCTGTACAGAGGGATAACAACTTCCTGTTTTCTGCTGGTGATGTCTCTCCCTATGCATCCCAGTATCCCCCCAGCCCTCCCTACTGCCTTTTCACATTGCTTGCTAACCTTAAGGTCATCTGATATGATTACCCCCAGGTCCCTTTCCTTTTTTGTTATTGCTACTACCTCCCCCCATTGTGTAATCTTCCCCTGGGTTCTTGCTTCCCAGGTGCATTATTTTGCACTTCTTTGCATTGAATCTAGCTGCCTTACTTCTGACCATTCCTCCAACCTTGCCAAGTTCCTTCTCATCCTTTCCACACCTCCTTGTGTATCAACCCTGTTGCAGATCTTTGTGTCATCTGCAAACAGGCATACTTTCCTTCCAGTCCGTCTGCAATGTCACTTATAAAGACATTAGAAAGGACTGGACCCAGTACTGAACCTTGCGGTACCCCACTAGTAACCCCTCTTTCTTCAGAGTGGACTCCATTTACAATTACCTTCTGTGTCCTGTTGTCCAGCCAATGTTTTACCCAGGCTACCACCCTGGGACCCACTCCCAGGCTGGTTAATTTGACTATTAATCTTTTGTGTGGGACTGGGTCAAATGTCTTGCTAAAGTCTAGGTAGACCATGTCCACAGCCCCTCCCTGGTCTACTACTTTGGTCACCCAGTCAAAGAAATCTATTAGATTTGTCTGACATGACCTTCCTGCTGTGAACCCATTCTGCCTTGGGTCCTGTGCCCCACTGGCCTCAAGGTACCCAACAATTTTTTCCTTCAGAAGTGACTCCATCACTTGCCCTACCACAGAAGTCAAACTGACAGGTCTGCAGTTTCCTACCTCTGTCTTGGTCCCACTTTTGTGAAGGGGAATCACATCCGCCTTCCTCCAGTCCTCGGGTACCACACCATCCTCCCATGATTTATTAAAAAGAGTAGTCAGTGATTTCACTAGTTCCCCCCTTAATTCTTTTAGAATTCTGGGGTGAATTCCATCAGGCCCCTTTGCTGTGTCCACCTTCAGTTTTAGGAGTTCTTGCAGAACCCTTTCTTCTGTGAAAGGGCTGGGATCGACCCCCATCAAGAGTGCTTCTGTTAATTGGATTAGGCACTTCCCCTCCTTTTTGTGAATACTGAGCAGAAATATTCATTCAGTATCCCTGCTTTTCATGTCCCTCTGCCCACCCACCGTTCATTCTATTCAGCCTCACTATCCCTCCCTTTGTCTTTCTAAGCTCTCTGATGTACCTATAAAAGGTTTTATCCCACTTCTTAATTGAGTTGGCTATCTTTTCTTCAGTTTGGGCCTTTGCTATTCTGACTTCCCTCCCTGCTTCCTTCTGCCTTAACTGGTACAGCTCTCTGTCCTGCTCCTTCTGTGTTTCCTTATACTTCCTGACTGCTATCTTTTTCTCCCTGACTTTCCCAGCCACCTCTTTTGAGAACCATAGTGGCTTTTTCTTTCATTTTGGTTTGTTGATTTGCTTTACACAAAGGCTTGTTGCCTCTGTGATGGCAGTTTTGATGATTCCCCATTGTTGCTCCACCCTTCCTTCTAGCCTATTTGCTGGTGCTTTTCTGAGGCACTCTCCCATCTTGCCAAAGTCAGCCCTCCTGAAGTCCAGTACCCTCACTTTTGTATGGCTTGACTCTGTAGCTGAGTTTAATGTGAACCACACTGTTTGATGGTCACTTGTTCCCAGATGGCTACCCACTTCTAGATCTGAGATCCTCTCACTGCCCCCATTTGAGAGTATGAGGTCTAAGATTGCTCCCTCATGAGTGGGTTCTGAAACTAGCTGTCTGAGGTCTTCCACCTGTAGGGCATCGAGAATGGCCCTGCTCTTGGATGTGGCTGCAGCAAGTGTGCTCCAGTTAACATCTGGCATATTCAGGTCTCCCATCAACAGTATCTCCCCTTTCTCTGCCATCCTAAGAATGCCTTCTATCATATGCTTGTCCATTCCCTCCCCCTGACATGGGGGTCTGTACACAACCCCTGTGTGGATTGTGGTGCCCTTTCCAGTCTCCAAGGTAACCCACAGTGCCTCCTCTCCTCCCTGTTTACTCTTTTGTTCAGTTGCTTTTATCCCTTCCTTTACATAGAGAGCTACTCCTCCCCCTCTTCTCTCCTGCCTGTCTCTCCTGTAGGTTATGTACCCTGGTATGTTAACATCCCAGTCATGGTTCTCTGTGTACCATGTTTCTGTGACTGCTACGATATCCAGGCATCCCTCTTCCATCAAGGCGACCAGCTCAGGGAGCTTGTTTCCCAGACTATGGGCATTGGTACTCATTAACCTCCATTTCCTGATGGCCTTACTCCTTTTTACCCCATCCCTGTCCTTCTTGCCTTTGTCACTTTCCCCATTTGCCCCTGCCCTTCTCCCTATCGCCACCTCTATGTTGGTGTTTACCGTACTTACTACCATGATTTTTTGGGGGGGGGACTAGGATTTCCCTGCTCCTTTTCAGAGCCTCCCCCATTGGCTAGTTTAAATGCTTGCCAATGAAGCATTTAAACCTATCACCTATGATGCTGGTTCCCCTCCTGGACAGATGCAGCCCATCATGCCAGTATAGGCTTGCATCACTCCAGGTGGACTCCCAGTCCCCAATGAAGCCAAATCCTTGAGCTCTGCACCAGTTTTTCAACCTGATTGAATTCCATGGTGCAGAACACCCTAGCCTCTCCTACGCCATAGATGGGCAGCACCTCCGAGAAGGTTACCGTGCGTGCAACTTGTCTAAGGCCCCTCCCCAATTCCACAAACTCTTCCTGCACTGCTCTAATCCCTTTCTTAGCCAGGTCATTTGTCTCTAGGTGGATAATGACATCCAGCTCCCTCCCCTGTGCAGCTGCTCCGGCAATCCTGAAGATTAGCTCCCTGTCCCTCCAAGCCATGGCGCCAGACAGGCACCTTACTTCCCTCTCCCCTTCCTCCCCCAGTTCTACCTTTCTAGCAATGGAGTCCCCCACCAGGAGTTGTTTCCTTCCCCTGTGGAGTCCCATGCCACCCTCCTGTGGGTCTCCTTTGTGGAGGTACCCAGCATCCTCCTTGGTCTCCACTGCAGGTGCCTCCATAGAGGAACTACACTTTGCCAGAATGGCATAGAACTTGTGGAGAGGTACAACTGGAGGGATGTGCCTCTGTTCCACCACCCTCACCCTCTCTGAGCCCACTGTGGTCCAGCCACTCCTCTTTTTTGGCAACCTCTGAGACAACGGCAGTGGCACTGGTGGTCCCTGGATGGAGGAGGAGGTCCCACAAATCCTGGCCAACTCAGCCTGGAGATGAGCAACCTCCTCCCTTAGCCCAGAGAGGTGCCTGCAGATGGGACAACACCACATCCTCCAGAACGTCTCCCGGAAGACTGCTGCTCCACAGCCACTGCACTGCACCACTCCCATCATGTCTTACTTCTGGCCCCTTAACTGTTGTTTGGAATCCTTACTCTTTCCTCTGTTTTTTTTTTTCTCTCTCTACTTACTTTCTGCCTCTGTGCCCTTTAAGCTCCTGATTGTCCTGTTCTGTGACAAGAATATCCTATATTTCTCAGTAGACCCCTTACTTGCTCAGAGGCAGGACTCCAGCAGCTAGAAAGGGCCAGAGAGCTACTCTTGCCCTTCTAGGATGGTGGGACTTTGGTGGCTCTGTAATCACTCACTTCCTGCTCCCAAACAGGAAGTTCCTGTTGTCAGTCAAATCCTGTGCCTATAAAAGTAGAACTAGCTTTGGGTGGGAAGGAGGGCAATACAGCCCCAGTAGAGAAGTCCAGTCACACAGCACTCCTTCCTCCTGGTGTCTTCTGCCAAGCTACTGACTGACATGTAAAACTATGGTACAATATACAGTATAATAAATAGTCTAACAATTATGTCCTGTCACTTGTAATGTCTTTTCTGACACTATAAAATATACAAACATGGAATTTGTCAGCAGAAAAGGATCACTTGGCCCACCCAGACTGCCCAGACATTCCCTGCCTAGTCTGTCTCTGCAGGCCCTAACTGGTTTCCAGTGACCCTCCCTCCTTCCTGACTATTTACTACTATTCCCCTATGTCTGTCCCAAACATTCTTGAAGCCCTCTACTGTTTTCATCTCCAACACTTCTGCTGACAGTCTGCTCCAGATGTCTACAACTCATTCAGAGAAGTAGTATTTCCTTAACCCCCAGCTTCATCGCATGCCCTCTAGTCCTGGTGCTCTTTCTCATTTGAAAGACACACCCATCCTGCACAGTGTTTATACCTCTGAAGTTCTTGGAGTTCTCTATCATGTCATGTCCTCTCACTCTCCTCTCTGGCAGAGTGAACACGTTGATATCCCTCAAGTCTCTCTCTTAGTAGGGCTTTTGGTGCAACCACTGCACCATTTTAGTTGCCTTCTTCTGGACTGCATCCATCCTGTCTATGTCCTTTCCGAGGTGTGACTTCCAGAACTGGTCACAATAATCCAGGTGGAGTCTCAACAGCAAGCGATATAGTGGAAACACCACCTCTCTCCTCCTGCTATGGTACCTCTCACTCTGCATCCAGCATACCAATGGCCCTACCTACCACTTTGTCACACTGCCCTGACACTTGGAGATCATCAGATACGATAACTCCAAGATCCCTTTCCTGCTCAGTGACTGTCAGTACCTCCCCTATCATATACTTAGCTCCTGAGTTTCTATGCCTTTGGTGGAATGATTTTTCACTCTGGCATTGAATCCCAACTGCCATACTCTTGACCACTCCTCAAGTTTCTCAAGATCCCAAAATATTCTACACCCCCCTCCTGAGTGCCCACACTATTACAAATTCTAGAATCATTTTTAAAAATGCATACCTTCCCTTCTAGTTCTTCTGCAATGTCACTTATTAAGACATCGAAGAGGACTGGTCCCAGTACTGAGTCCTGTGGCACCCCTTTGGTCACTCACCCATCATTAGAGTGAGTGCTGTTAACCACCGCCCCCTGTCTCCTAACTGTTAACCAGTTTCTAACCCATTTTGTCACTTTGGATCCCACCTCTAGGCTGCTCAGTTTCTTTATCAGTCTGATGTGTGGGCACAGTGTTAAAGGGCCTTAGTTCCCAGGTCACCCAGTCAAAAAATCAGTCCAATTAGTCAGACATGATCTCCGCTGTGAATCTATGCTGCCTGTGGTCTTGCAGCCCATTAGATATAAGATACTCTCCCAACCTTTCCTTTAACAGGGTTTCCATTCATTTCCTCACCATTGAGATGAAACTGATTGGCCTGTAGTTGCTAGCCTCCTCACCTGCTGCCACGCTTATGTAAAGGGACTAAATCTGCTCTCCTCCAGTCCTCCAGAACCACACCTGTTTTATGAAAACTGTTGAATAAGGCCATCAGTGGGGCAGATAGCAACTCCCCTAGTTTCTTTGTACCCATAGGTGTATCCCATCTGGTACCATAGCTTCATCCACTTTCAGAACTGCAAGTCCCTTCAGGATTCTTTCCTCTGAAAATGGACTTCTGTCCACCTATCCCCCTTGTTCCTGCTGCTCCTTGGTCATCTGTCCCCACTTCCTCCACTGTGAAGACTGAGAGAAGTGCCTGCTCAGGATGTCTGCATTTTGTTGGTCATCTTATGTGTAGTCCCCTGCTGCCACCCTCCTTACACTCACTAACCCTCCCCTCGCCTTGCCTGTCTCTTCTCACGTATGTATTTGAAGAAAGTCTTATCCCCTTTAGCTACCCCCTTGGCTATCCTTTCTTTTGGAGGAGGAGCAACATACTCATTAATCTTAAGAAGGGTGGGGCTGGGGGCCTCACGTTAAAGTGTGGTTTGGTAATCGTTTTTCACCTCATCCAAAGATGACCCTCACGAGTGAGGGAACAGGACAAAACTCACAAGTGTGGAAGCAACGTGTGAGGTGTCCTGCTGCTACACAAATGAAGATAAATGCCTCTGTATAAGTCAGGTGACATCAGATATGTGGCTCACACAACACAGTACCAAATGTAAATCTTACACAACAGAACTGTGCTGGAGCTGTGTACCTGAAATGTGGTACCACACTGCTCTTGAAAATGCTACAGAGCTGCCCAGCGATGTCAACAAGCAGGATTACATCTGGTATCCCATAGTTATAACAGCAGTATGACCCATGTGCTGCATGGTATCATAAGTGTGACACTGATGAGGAATAGCAATGTGACTGGATAGATGCTATCAACTAAAACTACATGGTGTGGCAAAACAGTAGTTGCATTGGTGATGTAGGCACAAAGAGCACAGTATGGGTGCATAGAATACACATGATTCAGTAATGCTGAGGCAACAAATGGGCAGCAACAGAAGCAGCTGAACAGCAACAACCTACGAGAACCACTCAAGAACCACAAAAACACAGGGTTAGAAAAATCAGCTTTTAGTGAAAAAAAAACACTAAATGAACTGTCTAAGCAGTGGCATTGTTTGCAAAAGGGACACAACTGCTGTCCAGAAAATACCCTCACGCACAGACCACACCTTGCCCACTAACAAAATAAATATGAGAACAAAACCCAAAATAATACAGAGCCCAAAAAACAGATATGTCCTCATGTGCTATTAATGTGTAATGCACTCCTCTGTCTCCTTTAGTACCTGTGCTGCTGGTCCCTGCCCCCTGCAACATGGCCATCAGATTACTATGGCAGCAATGTTCTGTACTGCCACCCATATAGTGGCAGTGTTCTCTTGCACTGCTATCCACATGGTGGCAGTGTTTTTCTGCACTGGTGCCCATATAGTGGCAGTGTTCTCCTGCACTGCTGCCCATATGGTGGCAGTAGTCTTCTGCACTGCAGCCCATACAGTGGAATTCTTCTCCAGCACTGCTGCGCATATACTGGCAACGTTCTTCAGCACTACTCTCCATATGGTGGCATTAGTCTTCTGCACTGCTGCCCATGTAGTGGAAGTGTTCTCCAGCACTGCTGCTCATATAGTGGCAGTGTTCTGCATCACTGCCCATATAATGGTGATGTTCTCCTGCACTGCTGCTCATATAGTGGCAGTGTTTTTCTGCACTGCTGTTCATATAGTGGCAGTGTTCTGCTGCATCGCTGCCCATATAATGGCAGTGTTCTCCTGCACTGCTGTCCATATAGCGGCTATGTTTTTCTGCACTGCTGTTCATATAGTGGCAGTGTTCTGTATCGCCACCCATATAATGGCAGTGTTCTCTTGCACTGCTGCCCATATAATGGCAGTGTTCTCCTTCACTGCTATCCATATAGTGGCAGTATTTTTCTGCACTGCTGCCCATATGCCTCTCTGCAGGAGATGCTGTCATTGGAAGAGCTGATCACAGACTTTGACAGCCGGATCCACATGCTGCCTCCTGATTCTGCATGAATCGACTATAGTAGAGAAAGTACACATTAGCGTGCAGCACAGTCACTCTGAAATACACAGCCAGAACATGGACCACAAAGGACTGCACCACCATTGATACTGCAGATGGCCCATAGATACACAGGAGACTAGTCTCCCACATTCAGCCTGTGCCCCAATGCAGTGGCTTTACTGTGCTAAACACCAGACACAGTGTAGAGAGCACAGCAATGGACAGCAGCAAACTACTCTAGGTGCCAACAGAACACCATGACTGCATGTCACCACTAGCCACTGTGGCTGTCAACTGGACCAGCTGCAGCTTATGGCAACATAGATCACCTGACCTGTGGAGGTACTGCACCCCAGTACACAGTACACATGTGCATCTTGTCAGCCTTAACCCAGCTGATTCCCAGACCCCTGTTCTGGAGGACCAGGCCACATTCTTAAGCCCTGTCCCAAACAGCTAGTCATCCCTGGCAGCCACCAGCTCAGCCAAGTGAGTGAACTTCTCAGTGAAACCCCCTTTCCCTTTGCCACCCCTTTCTTGTCCTTGTTGCTCCAGACTTTGCTGCAGTTTGCCTTGCTACAGTGAGGCTGCAACTGTCAGGGTGTGTATATTCTGTTGTTTGTGCAGCAAACATACACTACAGTATGGGCATTGTGCAGCACATACTGCAATTAACACCATAAACAACGGTCTTGCCCATGTGGGCATGGCTGCACTCGGACATTATATGTGGTTAGTGCACTCCCTCCAGGGGCAGGCTACACAGAACCGCACATGTGCAACATGCATAAGTGATGTGTGTTTGTGCTATACTCAAGGCCCCTAAAATTCTGCAGCTGCAGAATTTAGTGCAGAACTTGCAACCCGCTGCAGAACTTCTGCAGTGCTGCAGAATTCACTCCTCTTGGTGATTATTAATATTTCCATTTGTCCATAGAACATGGTTCCCTTCCACTCTTTTTATATCCAAAACCCCTCTATACTCAGAATGTGATGTTATCAGTGCTATACCATCATACATTAGCTAATGAAATGGCTGCATTCTGTCACAGAAATGAATAGTCACTTATCTACCACAGCTCCCACTGCCAGAGGTGGTGGCACAGCACATCAGGCTTGGAGATATTTGCTCAACCTGCACTACAGCCTAATGCAATTTTCAGTCTTACATTATTATCCTAGGGCCAACTTAAACAAGACCTTGACAATAGCATAGACCTGTTAAGGCCATACCTTATATTGTACAAACTCACTTTTGCCTTTAAGGTATAGAGATGCCATCTGAAATGAATAATTGGTAAAAATGAATTTACCTGTCATTTAAGAAAAATAATTATGCCCAGAAAAGTGGAATATAATAATGTGTATATCTGTTGAAAGAATAGACCTGTTAAATAAATAATTGCGCTGTACACATTTTGCCACGGTTACTGATTACATATTGTCATTGATTGATAGAATCACCTAAAAGTTATGGAGAAATGTTGTGTACAGGGCCAGCTCTTGGACCAGAGGGTAGCATTTTGTGTTCCCATGTCAGCAACTTAGGTTCAGAGATGAGCTCTGGGAGCTGGCAGGGCAGCACAAGGATTGGGGGAACACACCAATGCTCTGAGCCTGGGAAGGTATGGTGCAGTGTTCTGTCACACGGGGGACACATTGTGATGGACTGGAGAACTTAATCTCACAGTGGGTTCACATAGTATCATAGTAAAACCCAGCAGAATAGGCACCATGGTCTATCGTGTCTGCTCGGAAGCTAGCCCCCTACTGGGAGCTCGCTCCTCCACCCCCCCAGCCCCAGAGGTGGCCTTCCCTGGCCTCAGTTTCCCCCTGTACCTGTCCCAACCCTTCTTGAATTCTTCCACTGTGGTCTCTTCCACCAGACTCCTGGGCAGTGCATTCCATGGTTCCATCACCCTCACGGTGAAGAAGTGTCTCCTGCTCTCCCCTGTACTCCCCCCCTTCCAGCTTTCACTTGTGCCCCCTTGTAGTTCCCCCCTTCTTAAGCCTGAACACTTCCCTGGCTCCTTCCTTATTTATACCCTTTACATACTTGAAAACCTCTATCATGTCCCCTCTGTCCCTCCTCTCCTCCAATGCATACAGATTGAGTTCTTCCAGTCTCTCTTCATAGTTCCTGCCCTCCATGTCCTGAATCATCCTGGTTGCCCTCCTCTGGACCCTCTCCAGCAGCGCTATGTCCCTCTTAAGATGGGTCTCCAGAACTGTACACACTACTCAAGATGCGGCCTAACCAGGGCATTATACAGAGGGAGGATCACCTCCCTCCCCCCTCCTGGAGGTAATCCCTCTGGTTATGCAACCCAGTATCCTGTTTGCTTTTGCTGCAGCTCTTTGACAATTCTCAGTGTTATACATTTTGCTGTACACCACTATCCCTAGGTCCCTCTCTCCCAATGTGACTTGCAGTGTGATCCACCCCAGGGTGTATGCATGTTCCAGGTTTCTGACCCCCAGATGTAGCACCCTACATTTCCCTGCATTGAACTTCAACCTCCACTTCCTTGCCCATCCCCCAGGGTATCTAGATCCCCCTGCAGGGCCTCTCTCCTCCCTCCTGCCTGTCTGCCAGTGCTCCCAGTTTTGAGTCATCCACAAAGAGACTCAACCTACTCCTAACACCCCACCCTATGTCCAAGTCATAGGAATTGAACAGGAGTGGACCCAGGATCGAAACCTGGAGGACCCCACTGATGATCCTCCTGGGAGAGGAGACTATCCCTCCAACCACCACTCATGGTATTCGTCCCTTAAGCCAGTTTTCCACCCACCTGAGCAACTGCCCCCCCCACCCCCATGCCCCCCAGCTTTGTTAGTAGGTCGTTATGGGGTACCAAATCGAATGTCTTACTGAAATCCAGATAGAGGACATCCACTGGCCTATGTCGGTCCAGGGCACCCGTCACTCAGTCATAAAACTCCACCAGGTTGGTCGGGCACAATCTCCCCAGAACAAAACCATACTGCCTGTCATCCAGGTGCCCCAACCTTTCCAGTTGCCCCCCAGCCTCTCCTTGATAATGCCCTCTATAACCTTGCCTACCACAGACGTTAATGGAATGGGCCTATAATTCCCCATCTCCTCTCTGGATCCCCCCGTGGATAGGCATCACATGAGCCACCTTCCAATCTTGATGCACCCACCCCGTCATCAGGGAGATGTTGAAGAGTGAGGCCAGTGAAGCTGCCAGCACATCTGCCAGTTTCTTCAGCACCTTTGGCTGCAGCCCATCTGGCCCCGGCGTCTTCTCAGTCTTTAGTGACTGGAGGGCCTCTCTTTCACCCTATCAGCTGTGATTTTGCCCTCCCATCCCACCTCCTCATGCATCCTCTCCTCTCCTCTCCTTCTAGATACTACCCATCCCCTACCCTAGCCTCATCCAGTCCATCATTCTCCAACTGACCTCCTGGTTCAGTGGGTTCCACTACCCTCCCATCGGGTTGGAAGTATCCCCCACCTCACCTGGTAAAGACAGAGGCAACGTACTCATTTAGCACCTCTGCTTGTTCCCCAGCTTCCTGTGCCCATCCTCCCAGTTCTAATCCTGCTGATCTGTGCCCTCCCTTTTCTTTTCTCCCCTATGTATCTATAGAACCCCTTTCCCCCCGAAGATATCCCTGGCCAGGTTAAGCTCCTTCTTCGCCTTGGCCCCCCCTTACCACCCAGGTGACTCTCTTAGCTAGGAATTCATACTCTCCACTCTCTTAGCCCCCTTGAGCACTTTAAGCATCATGAGCACCTTTTCTCCCTCTGCCTCCTGCCTCAGGTCCACCAACATGGCTACTGGCCCTTACGCTGCTTGTGCCTTACCTTTGCGCAGCTCCTCGCTCCTGCACCCTTCTTAATGATCTCCCACAAGCTACCAGCATCCATGTCTGGCCTTATCTCATCCAAGCACCCTTTAAGAATCCTTCTCATGCCCTCAAAGTCCGCCCCCATGAAATATATTACTTTTGTGTTAGTGCGAATTTCCTCTCCCCCGAGGAACATAAGAAACCAGACCGTGGCATGGTCACTGCCTGCCAACGGGCTGCTCACCTCCAAGCCCCTTATCAGGTCATTATCTGCTAGGACAATGTCCAGGATCTGATCCTGCCTAGTAGGCTCCCCCACATGCTGGACACAAGCATGTCATGGCCTGATGGTATTACATAGTGTGTTGGCGAAGCCGGCTGGCATGAAAAATTAGTTTTACAATATCTCCTTTATTCTGTTTATTCCATTTCCAAAGGGACCTGTATGAATGAGGATACAATTTCATGAGTATATACATATATATATATATATATATATATATATACACACACACACACACATATACAGTATCTCTCTCATTATATATCTATGTATCTATACACATATATAAATATATCTATATATGTGTATCTACATACATCTATGTACACACACACATTTGTATGTATGTTACAGATTGCATATAAATGTATCAGTGATACACAGCGGGGACTTCATGAGTGGTGTAGACAGCAAATATAAATGTATAAGTGATACAAAGTGGGGACCTCACGAGTGGTAGAGACAGCATGAGTACAGAAATACCTTATTTATCACATAAGGTCCCTTCTCCATATTTCATTTATGCAATAGGCTAGGACCTTAAGAGACAGATATTTTATTTGCTTTTTAGGCATACAATTATTTCTGTAATCTGTTATTTTTTGAACTAGTGTTACTGTGCTTCCCCCATCCTGACTGCTATAACCATTGCAATGGATGTGAAGACAGGATGACAAGCTGATGCTGTGATGTGGTAGTTCATTAGTGCCACAAAACTTCTGCAGAAATTACAAACCACTGCCGCAGAAGTTCTGTGGCAAATGGTAATCTTGCCGCAGATCTTTGTCCCAATGTGCCGCAGAAAGGTAGGGGCCTTGGCTATACTATACTATCATCATTGTGTGTCCTGTGCTCAGCAATGACGTCATAATAGCGCTGTTGACTGTGTGCATGGACAATGCAATAGTGCTGCGCAATCATGTTAGCAGAGCTGAACATCACTGTTATATTGGTATCTATTATGCAAATGCATTAGTTACCTATTCTGCACACCAACAAAGCATTAGCATCTCATGAATATCATTAATTCTCGCATAATCATGTAATTTCTATGACTGCAAAAAAGTACCCAGACAATGCCACCATCACACACAGACCACAGGCAGACACCATACACAGCTTCAGGTAAGTGCTGAATGGAGGGATATGTTTTGCTTGTTACACAGACATCACTGCAGACACTACTGTATTGAATGTAGCGTAGTATACTGTTGTCATTTAACTGCTGACACTCTTTAGTAGGCAGCCCAAAGATCGGAGCATATGTGATGGCCAAGTACACAGATGAGGAACAGGTTGTACTGTTCCTAAGTGTATGTTGCTTGGGAGGATGCATTGGACAGAACAAAATCCCAGCAGCAGTGGACGACAGAGCCTGGAAGGCAGCTGACAAGGCTATGAATGCTGCTGGGGTATGTCCCACAGTATGGCAAAAATCACCCACAGTCCAGAGAGGTGTGAGAGAAGAGCAGCAAGCTCATCCAGCACCCCATGTCATGGAGGCCTGCCCAGAGACACCGCTCCTGGTCAATGACATAGAGGATGTACAGCAGCAGGACTGGGACATTATTTCAGCAGGAAAGTCATGGCAGTCCTGTTAACACACTTCACTGCGCTATCCCTTGTGGCACCACCAGCAATAGATAGTGCTATGACATGTATAGCCACTGTTCCCCTGGCTGTACAGCAGCTACACACCTCATCCCTGGTCATGGTGCTGCCTGACACACAGGACTAGACCTCCTCCATCCAGTAAGCAACTGTGAGTGAACAACATGCAGCACCACCTCTAGCAACCCACATCTATCACCCCCACACAATCCAGCCAGGCCGCAAGGTGAGGAGGATAGGTGCCTGTTGCAGGCTGCAATGAATGCCCAGGAGGCAGTGGATGAAGAAATCCATAGGCTACTCATGCTGCTGCAGGTCCAGCAGGACTATGTTGCGGCATGCCATGCTACCATGCACGTTGCCTTTACAACAAGCCTGGATGCCACAGCACAGGCTGTGGCAGGAAATACTGTGGATATGTGGGACATGCCACAGTCAGGCCTTGTCCTGGCCAGGTCTCATGCATAAGAGGAGCAAGTGGATCCAGGCACTTCACACAGGATGCTGGCACCACATAGTGTGTTAGCACCCAGTACTGTGGGGTCCTGCACACCAGGTGCTCCCTACAGTGCAGGCTATGGTCTCCTGCCCAGGTCATCTTCCGCAACACCCTACACATTGGCATGTGTTGATGGCCTTCAGGCACCAACACCATAGGGTAGTCAAGTACAGGGTGGTGTGTATGTACCTCACACACCCAGCAGTGTCCCCCAAGGCATAATAACGCACTTCTCACATCACATTGTGCCACACAGATATCCACATACTGTATCTGGTGTGGAGGGTGGACCTGGGGCCACCAGGGGTACACCACATGAGTGGGGTTGGACACTTACTGCACAGCAGTGTGTTGGACCTTTTTGTTTGCCCTCATTCAGCTGTGGCCCACAAGCAAACAGCAGTATACTGGACTTTTTTGTTTGTCCCCACTTCAGTTGTGGCCTCACCCAAACAGTGGCATGCTAAATAATTTTGAGATAGAAACATAGAAACATAGAATTTGATGGCAGATAAGGACCGCTTGGCCCACCCAGTCTGCTCATTTCCCTACCTAATGGATAAGCTGCAGATCCTAGTTAACCAGCAGCCTACTTCTTTCTACCCCCATCCCCTAGAATTGCCTTATGACCGTCCCATGCATGCTTGAATTCAACCACTGTTTTGACTCCACAACCTCCTCCGGAAGGCCGTTCCATGCATCCACAACCCTCTCTGTGAAAAAATACTTCCTAAATTACCTCATGAGCCCCCCAATCTTCAAATTGTGCTCCCTTGTTCTTGCACACCTCTTTTTGAAAGATGCTACCCTCTTGGACTTTGTTGATTCCCTTGAGGTACTTGACAGTTTCTATCATGTCCCTCTCCTCCTTTCCTCGAGGCTATACATATTAAGCTCCTTTAGTCTCTTCACTGTCTTCTCCGTGCAGACGCTGCACCATTTTAGTTGCCCTCCTCTGGACAGCTTCCATCTTGTTTATGTCCTTGCGGAGATTGGGTCTCCAGAACCGCACACAGTACTCCAGATGGGGTCTCACCAGCTGTCTGTACAGAGGGATAACAACTTCCTGTTTTCTACTGGTGAAGCCTCTCCCTATGCATCCCAGTAACCCCCCAGTCCTCGAGATGTCCCCTTTAGTTATGGCCCATAGCCAAAAAGCAGAATGCTAGATTTTTTGGTTTGCCCACCCCCTAGTTGTGGCCCATACTCAAACAGCAATATGATGGATTTTTTGGTTTGTGCCCCTTCAGCTGTGGCCTGCAATTAAACATGGGGATACTGGATTTTTTCAGACGGTCCTCCCTTAAGTTGTGGCCTACACCAAAACAGATGTGTTTTGGACTTTTTATTTGCCCATTCAGTTCTGGTCCACACAAAAAAAAGCAATATTTTTTAAACAGGATTGTTAACTTATGGAACAATCTCCCAGAAAATATTGTTATTGGTGAATCTAAGGGGGTCTTTAAATACAGGTTGGACTGATAGATGTCCAGTGGTGGCAATCTGTCATATTTTCCTTAATTCAGAGGAGCTAACCAATGGGCCAACACCTTATCACAGCTCCTGAATATCATTAGTGTCATTAGCGATATGCTGGACTTTTATACTTGCCCCCCCCCACACATTTGCTATCTTGTGGTGCACTTTGTTCCCTTTTGACATCTGTATTTGCTTTTGCATACCTTTTCCATCTCTCCTGTTGAAAGTGTATGTATTTTTAGGTAACCATGCATATTTACTTAGTAGTTTGCACTCACTTTTGGGGTCCAAGGTGTTCTGCAGTGAGCCATGCCCAGATGTTTTATGACCATCTAGCCAGCATTTAATCCTGCCTGTCCTGGTCTTTCTGTATCCCTGCTCTGTTGCATCTGCATCTCCCCCACTGTTGCCCTCAGGGCACTGCAAAGGTATGCAACAGTTAAATGCAATGTTGTAGAGGATACAAAATGCAATGGATATCTTGCTAACATTCATTGAGCTGTATTGCAGGGTACTACCCAATCCATCCAGGCATCTGAAGTGCATTTTGAGCATGCCAAATACACACAGTTATGTTGCAGGTTGCTATACGGACCTCGTCATAGCTGTCCTCAGCAGCAGGTGCAGGCTGCATATAGCCATGGAAGCAGAGGGTATGCACTGTCTTCCACGCATTAACGATAGTTATGTATAAAGAATACCAAGCTGACATTTATTTATTTAGCTTCTGTTGACCAGGTAAGCACACTAGACAAATATGTGCCTATTTTCAGGTACAACCCACAGCATGGTTATTAATACAGTGTGGTCCCTTGTGTGTACTTACCAAGGAGGAAGCTGTCCTGGATCTTACCAGATTTGAACCCAGGACTCAGGATTGAACTTTGGCAGCAGATGCAGACATTATGGGACTCTCCCAGATACAGTGCCCATACATTAATGGTACACCTATGGCATTGCATACTGTTTGCATATTAAGAGTGTGTAAGCCCTTCATATTGAAAAAAGGCATTAGCCTCATCATCACTTGCTGGTGCATAGATGGCCACAGGCATGCAATCAATGTCACCTACCACTGATGGCATGTGTGGAGATTAATAAAGTTGTATCATATTGGCAGCTGTCTGTGCCTGGGTGCCAGGGAAGGTAATGTTGTCCCCAGCCCTGCACCACAATCCATTTAGGAATTATGTGAGCAGGCAGGACTCAGCAGCCTAAGTGAGCTCAGCAGTATCTCTTGTTGAGATCCAGAAGACTCCTATTTCCAGAAATCCCATGGCTGCAGTTTATTTTAGCTCCACAGACATGACCTGGTTTCTGTGAATGGCACTAGTTGGGTCATCATGCAGCAGTTTACACAACAGAACCAGTATGGCACAGTCCAGGCTGTACCAGGCCATAGTCTGGTCAGCAATGACTTCAGCAAATGTATGTCAGAAATGGTAAAAATATAGAAACAGAATTTGTTGACAGAAAAGGTTTACTTACCCACCCAGTCTGCCCAAATTGGCCCACCCAGTCTGGCCAAATATTCCCTGTCTATTATGTCTTCACAGCCCCTAACTGATCTCTGGTGACCCTCCCTCCTCCCTGCCTATTTGCTAATACTCCCAAATTGCTATTCCATGCATGCTAGAGCCCCCCAGTGTTTTAGCCTCTACTACTTCCACTGGCAGTTTGTTTCCGGCATCTGCCACCCTTTCAGTGAAGAAATATTTTCTCACGTCTCTCTTGAACTTTCCACCAGCATCATCGCATGTCCCCTCATTCTGGTACTCTTTCTTATTTGAAAGAGACTCCTGTTCTGCACCCTATTTATCCCTGTGAGGTACTTGTAAGTCTCTATCTTGTTTTAAAAATTAGCATTTTATTGAACTTTTTTCATAGAACTGTATAGCTTGGAGAAACATTTCCGACATCATTTCCGTACATAAGTCACCAGTAGTCAGAACAGATGAACAAGCATACAGAACGGACCATGAATAGTATCAGCCACTTCCCTACACTCCCCCCACCAGTCTAGGCCACAGAGAGCAGTCCTGAGACAGGTATGATACTTGTCATGTTCCCCAGTGCATATATGTCCTAGATTGTATTGTTGTAGTCTCTCTCGTCTCAATATTCTATTTGCAATTCCTTCTTTTTTGTGTTTTCAGAGGCAGGGGTGACTTACACTCTTAACCTATATCCCAGGGATCACCAGAGGAAATCTACATGTTTGTTCACTACATGCAGCAGCCAGCATGTCTATCTGTTGTTAATCATTATTTTAATATTTTTAAACTTAAAACGTGTATTGTGATGACAATGACAAACCCATAAGCAATAAATCCATTTAAAATGGTATTGCGCTACAGTAGCTAAATCTTGACAGCACAAGACCACTAAATATGTCGACTATTGTTGATACAGTCTTTTGTGCTCAGTTGTACACAGCATAGGATATTTAGGACTAAAATTGCCTGGGCTGTGGTGGGACTTGGGAACAGCTGGAAGGTTGTCGCAAAGAAACAAACCTCTGCCCTTCCCCCATCACTTTTTAGCATCTATTTACATGGTGATACAATTCTATTACATGTTAGTTAACTCTATCTCCAGCACAGCACTATATTGGCATTACTGTTTATGGTTTCTGCATATGCCATTGCTCTGCATGCAGTTAGGCTTGTCAGAGATTAGCATCCTTTTATAATTGTAGTTTAAATGTAAATGTGCTGGACCATTTTAAAATGTTTGCTGAAATACATTATATTTATTACCTGTGGCAAAGTCCAGAGCAAATAGAGAGCATGGACTTGGAACAAACAAAGAAGTCAGGAGACATGCTCAGAGAAGAAAGCAAGTACAAGTAATTATATAATACTTAATGTGAACACAGCAGTTATAAACAACATCCACTTAAGACTCCCATGTGGAGCTTTGCTTATGCATTGTCAGCAGCTGCAAAGTATAGTAAATACGTTGACTCTCTATACTACATGTTGCATCAGTCATCATTATCCCTGTGCCTGCTGACAGTAGTGACCAAGCCAGGGATAATCCCGTGCACACTGTTATGAAGCCATAGTGTTCACTAACTAGGAAAAAGAAATATTAACAGTGGGGAAGATAAGTCAGTAAAAAAGTTGCCTTTGTTGAGCATGAGTCAACACCCAGTGCTTTCTAAGAGTAGCAGTGGGAGGTTTCCGATCAAGATGGAGTGTAGCAGCAGGAAGTGGTACAGTATATACTGTGCCCTACTGATTAGTCATCAGAAACGTCTGCAGGCTCTTGAGGAGGAAATGTGTGGCTTAACAATTTATCCCTGTTAATGACACATCTACTGCCTCAAAACCTCTGTCACCCTGGCTACCAGCCTAATGTGCAGAAACTGTCAG
Source organism: Neoceratodus forsteri (assembly GCA_016271365.2). Lineage (NCBI taxonomy): Eukaryota > Metazoa > Chordata > Ceratodontiformes > Ceratodontidae > Neoceratodus > Neoceratodus forsteri. The sequence goes on from CM028130.1 coordinate 1,239,246,376, forward strand.
AAATTTTACTTGAGTTTATTAATTATTACTAGACTGCACCTGGGATGGCATTTTATCAGACCACCACTTGAGCTGGAACAACATGAACTCTGTCTATTGTTTTAGTATCTGTATTTGAGTATCTGTTCACTGTACTATACTTCCTTCTTGTTTAAGGTTTCTGTGCCTTATCACTTTTCGCTCGCCTCTAGGTTATGCAGTAACTTTTACTGACACTGAGTATTGCTTTTCTCCCAGGGCTTCCTTGAAAATGATCCCTGCCCAATGGAGTTTATCCTGGTAAACAAACAAATACTAGTCAACATTGGTTACTGTGGTGTCTCTTTAATTCCCCAGCCTACAGTTCTTATATTTTCAGAGCTGTAACACTGTACATTTGGTTGAATAGGAAAGAAACTAGCATTCTTTTTTAATAAAAACTAATTAAAAACCTTGAAAAATGCATAAAAAGCATGAACAAAGCCAGATGCATGACAAAGGAGAATGAAAAAACATATAGCTCGTGGACTATCACTATCCCCTTCCCCCCATAAGGAATTTTCAAGACATTGCTTTCTTAGAAGTTTACACTAATAGATTAGAATTTACTTGTTTGCCATCTGGCAATGGTAACTTTTGTTTGCTACAGGCTAACATGTGTGACCACTGTATATCACAAAATAAACAAGTATTTGTCAATGCCGGATGTTCTCCACTGGTATTGCTGTTGTGCTGGATCTAAGGTGCAGATCCCCATGCCAGAAGACTAATATGGGCTGGGCTTGGGTGCGGGGCAATTACAGTGTGGCAGCAACAGACATAGATGGACATTTTCCTTTTTACAGTGTTTATTTAAAAAAAATTAAACTACAAGTGAGGGTTTTCTTTATTTCAGGGGGAGACACTGGGGAATTAGGCACCCCCATTGTCAGTGTTATGAGCAGCCCCCAAGAAGCTCTGGAGTTTTAGATGCTCTGTGGTGCATTTTTAAGCTTACATGGAAGATAAAGCAAAATTCTGTTAGGTCTTCCCCCACCCTGACTCCAAGGAAAAAATATAATTCTTTGACTGGCCACAGATATCTAGAGTCTGTAACTGGGCCTGGCTGAGAGCAGGACAATTTTCTTGATTTTACCAGGGGATCTGATTTTTTCCTTTAAACAGAGAATATGGGAGTCCTCCCCAAGAGATTGTTTAATGGTAAGTGTTCATATTTGCAAGTTCTTGCACTTTGAGGGTAGACTAAACTCCAGTGTATAGGCAACCCTTCTTTAAAAATCAATGCCAGTCACAGTTTATTTGATTGTTTAATCTACCCTATATTAATGTGAACTGGTCACTTATTTATTACCCTAGTAGCCAAGTAACCATTAATGTACTTAAATGTTCCATTTTCTACTCTATCAGCAGCCTACTACAGCATGTGTAACCTGACTTGCACCAGTGTGTGTGTGTGTGTGTGTGTGTGTGTGTGTGACCAGGGAAAGGGACGCACACATTAGTAAAGTGAGTAGTTTCAGGTTTCAGTTTCAATCCTTGGAATGTTATATGAAAGATACAGCAAAGTTCTGTTACATCTTACCACACCCCTGATTCCGAGGAAAAAATATAATTCTATGGCTGGCCTCAGATACCTAGAAATTGCAGCTGTACTTGTATATCCAGATTGTGTGTGTGTGTGTGTGTGTGTGTGTGTGTGTGTGTGTGTGTGTGTAAAATACTTGGGGAAGGGGATGAGCAGGTAGGCTGAGCGCACATGATGAGATCATCAGCAGAGCTTGCTGAAAGAGTTGATTTATGAATGTGTCTATCGGCACATTGTTTTAAAGTGCACGCACTTTCATGCCTGAACAGTGTCATGATGAAGCTTGCTGATTATTGGTCAAGCCCCTTGTAGAGTCTCCTGCATTGGACCACCATGACACATCTCTCAAAATCCTGTACATAGCAAAATGTTTGACCTGCGCTAGTGCGCACGGCAAACATAAAAATAACAAAGATGGGGTAGAGGTAGTTTTATATATGCAAGTCAAATAATGACAAAATGGGTATCAATAAAAAGGTTACATATTCATCTTTGACTTTATCATAATTAGAAAAGATTCAGCTCAATGGTAACATCAATAATGACATCATATTGATGTATACATAAGTATTTTGCAATGTCATTGAAACTATGGAAATTGATATCAGAATATAGAGTTATAACAATACTTATTGTATAAGTTTATGATTAAATTGACACACTGTAACAATAATATATTTGGCATTATAATATAGCTGTCATCTTCATTCCCACTGTTTTTATCCTCAGCATCAAAGATCTCATCTGCCAGGCTGGCAGAAAGAGCATCATTGTCATCTTTCTCATCTGAGTGATTCAGGGTCTCCTCCTGGGGCAAAATGTCCACCAGTTCCTGTTGAATAATGTCTCCATCATGCCAGTCATACTCCAGGATTCCTGTTTCAAGTTTTCACCCATGTGTTTCAGGACTTGGGCTGTTAGGGTGTGACATATGGGCATTTTTCCAGACAAGGGCTTAGTAATTCACTCTCAGTACATGCATTCTTAGTGTTGACCTCCATGGAGGCAGTAGACACAGATAAATGCCATCATAATTTGACAATAGTTGTCTGCTTCCTGTGTGAAATGTCTGCCTTGCAATGTCATACCGAAGTTTGTTGATATCAGTATATGACGGCTGCCCGTACAAGCAGCAGACAAATCTTTCAAGGTCAGCATGGATGGCATCTGATACACTTTCAGTGTCATTAAGTGCTTGGAAAGTTGCCATATACTCTTTTTATTTTTGCAAGATGTTGTAGGGTTTGATTCCCTTTCCTAACAAATGCACTCATGCTGTCGCACCCTGAAAATGCATGCAGTGCAATCAGTGCACTACACACCTCAGCACTGTGAATCTGGATAAGAGTTTTGATGTTCAAAAGCTGACGTTTATTTGCCACTCCTGTGTCAAAGTAGATTTTCTTCTGTATTTGATCACTTTAGTACAGCAGCAGCAGCATAAATACATCTGTGTCTGGTGATCTGATAATGATGTCAGTTGAGGATGTTGATGCTGCTGCATGAAAGCAGTGACGCAATATTCGCATATCTGCTTCATCTTGAGATGACGAAAGCTCTGGTACAGGGTGGCTCTGTGTTGTGATTCCATCAAGGCTTGTCAAAGAGATACAGTTTTCCTCAAAGACAAAAAAGATTTGATGACCCATTAATCTTGGCACAAATGTTTCCTTTCGCCACTCATTGAGAAGAAGCTTGATCAAATCGGTCTTGCCATTGTTTGTGAGAAAGGCTTTCCAGTCTCTTGGCACCTTTATTGCTGGACCTTTCACCAAGTAATAATCTGATGATCATCATCTTCTGCATTCAGCTGACTTTATGGAATTATACTTGTAGGTGTCTGTTACAAAGTCCAACCTTTGTACCATTGGTAATGCACTGAAGACCTTTTCAGCTTGCTCTCCAAATGCCTGCGGTAAACCAGTCATTGACTGCAGAAGTGCACTGCCATCACAGATGTAAACTTTGTCTTCATCCCAATACATTGTACTGGGTGCTATCTCATCTTCAAGTTTGTGAAGAAGGGTGGATTTCTCTGTCTTCATTGGTAGCCCATCTGAACTTGCTAATGACCATGGCAGTGGACTCAGTGGATACAAGAGAGCCTTCTCCATGCTATGGTTGTTCTGTTCTGAAAGCATTAGCAGTTGTCCAAACAGGTTTTCACCTGAACAATCTTCCTGTACTACAATACCATGAGCTGAATGTGTGGTGCTAGCTCCAGAAGGGGTTTCTTCATTAAGATCGAAATTGTCCCAGCAAAAATGCATCACAATATTTCTGTCAGCATCTATGGTTACAGGTAGAGTGCTGTCACTCTCAACAACACTATCACACACACAGCAGTTTCTATCTCCAAAAAGGCTGAATAGGACACACAGTGTCCGAAGCGGTTGAGGATACTCACAATTTCAGCACTACCAGTGATGTGTCTTACAGCCATTCCTAGGAGGAGATGTTTTGGCATTTTCCATTGACCACAACTCACTGCATAGCAAATATCTTAACCAACTGAATTCACCAACCTCTCTCTCCTTCTTGAGGTTCCTAGAATTAGATTGGCCAGAAATGATGTGGGCCAGGAATTTTACAAGCACATCTGGGGGTGAGTTGGTGTTGGAGGGCAGAAAACCTGAAGAAGGTGGCCAGGGAATCTCCTGTGATTCCCTGAAGGAATCTATGATGAGACGATGCAAAAGAGTTGCTGCCTCTTCAAGTCTTCTGTCATCTGATGCATCAGATTCAAATGCAATCTCTATAGCTTGACCAGTTGGGGCGCTCATCAGAGTAAACAAGTTCACTTCTAAAGTTTGGCTGCCAGAACCTTATCCTCTGATCAAAATGTTTGATCAACTTGTTTTTCAACTTGTCTGTTTTGTATTTAGGATTATAGAATGCTGGGTAATAAGCCTGCATAAACAAACAGTACCTCTCACATAACATTGTCATTCGTTCAACCTGTGATCCTCTGATGATAGTCTTTTCAACATATCCAGTGATATACTCAAATGCCTTTTCGTGGGCTCTGATTCGCTCGACACTTTCAACAGTTTGATCCACTTCTGTATTTCTGTCATCTTTCCTTGTATAATCGAGGCAACAAGAGTTGTGATAATGAGCCTCCCTTGCAATTAAATCAACATCTTGAATGCTGCATAGTAGATTAGCATTTTGTTTCACCTCTGCTGCTTCTTTGATAGGTATCTCTGCAGTTTTTGTTACATACTGCATCAGATTTTCCCTAGTTTTGTCTTATTTTTCCTCCAGAAATTCACTTATCTCTTTTTCCACAAATAATACACTGGTCCAAAGGAAATAACACTTGAGAGGGTGTTTTAGCTCTGCTCCTTTGGAAAATTGAAGGCTGTTGGTCCTCTGTATCATCATCAACCTGACACTTCCTTTTCCTAAGGTATTTGACATTTGTAAATGACCGGTAGCACCGTCTGTAATACCCATGATGCATGTCATCAAGTTCAACAGGTATGTTCTTGCACATGTCATCGAGTCTAATACTTGGATCATCACACAATTGTCTCCTATGTGCAACCTCTTCAATTTTGGACTGACTAGTCGATATCAAAGGTCTTATTATTATGTTAGACTTGTTCTTGCTGTTGTGAATTATGCATATCTTCTCTACGGTACGGCGACTTGTCCCCCTCGACTTAGGTGCTTTTAGTGTTGCCGGGTGCTCATCAGCCATGCTCTCTCAAGTCCTGAGAAAAGAAATAAAAATTATTTATTTGGCTTTTTCCAGAATTATTTTCTACTAAAACAACCATTTCAATATTAACTGATGCAGTAATAATTTCATAGAAAATACCTTTATATATCTCCATCTACAGTCTATTTGATTTCCAAAACTGTTGGGTCAAAAATTATGACTTTATGATTACGTTACTATTGACTTCATGAACCACTAGATTATATTTATATGAAAGAAAAATTGAAAACCTTTTTATTGATACCCAATTTGCCATTACTTTTAGTCTTTAGTCACATACTTAGATTTACTACATGAAAAGCTATCCCTACCTCTTCGTCATTGCCCTTCAGTTCCTACGAAAATTGATGACACATATGGTCCTGTACCAAACAGAAGCTACCATCAGCAAATGGAAAACAAGTAAATTCCAAATTGCTATGATATAAACTTTTCAAAATTCATAGTCTTGAAAATTCCCTGGGTTGGGAGGGTTTTACTATCTAGCCCATTGACTAATATGTCCACCAAATTACTTTAAGCACAAATGGATATCAGAAATTGTTGTAACACATTTGAGTCGGTTGCCACACTTTCTTTTTAATACATGACTGCTCTTCACTTAGGGTCTCTGTTCTGTGTCCCCATCCCAGACATACACTGCATCATATTAGGCTTCAGCAAGGACTGGGCAGGTTTTTTTTGCCATTCCTTCATGTCACACACAGATTTCCTCCACTTTATTGATGCATCCCCTCGTTGAGATTGTTTCTAGACTGTATATGACCCTCTGACAGTGAGGGCTGATAAATGCTATGACAAAAATGTTAAATACTTTCTGTCACAAAAGAATAAATCTTATAGTTGGTCAGATTCTGATAATCAGAGAGCCCTTTTACATGAAGGGCTGTATATGGCAGCGAGTGGTACAGATCCACTACAACATTACCTTGATATTCATGTAAAGCCACTCTGCACTGCATTAAAGGAGAGTGTTCATTGTCCTGATGTACCCTGTTTTCCTGGGTTCGCTGTTGTGGTTTTCTGTTTTGCACTGCATCGGGCTGCTGAGTAATCACACTGCAGCCCTCACATTGATATAGCCCCACAGCAAGCCTCAGGCTCTCAGTCAGCTGGAAACAAAACCAAAAACACCAGAAGAGCCACAAGACTGCTGCAGGGCTGCTATGTATAAATAGAAGCGGCAGCAGATTAGAGGGAGTGGATCGAGCAGTTGTAAACCGCACTGCTACTGAGCGAGTCTCTGTTAAAGGGACTAGACTTCATGTTTACCCTGCCAGGTGGTAACCAAACCATAAATCCAGTATTACAAGGCCTATTTATACTGAGAGTTCTGCACCGTTGTACGTAGTGCAGAGTAACTGATCTGCTGCCGGGGGATAAGTGTAAACATATTTGGGAGCACTGTATGCTGATCTATTTCAGCTCCTGTGAAACTTTGCAACTGTGGGGAGCTGAAACAGTGCAGGAGTTTTAGGTCCCAGTAGGCTTATTTATATATCCACCCACACCTCCAATGCGTTGCTGTCTGCAGTGTACGGCCACCGCTCCATGAAAGATGTTGCTGGGCAAGGTTTTTAAACTGATGGTGTTCATCATTGCAGGAAAACTTCCTGCATTTTTTCAGCATTTCAGCCAGGGTTGGGGTCATGGGTGGGACATTAAGAAAGCCCTCTACTACCAACACACCCTAACCTCCACCTGGGGTGATGGGAAAAAATTTTGGGACAACATAAAGGAACTCAGTGGCAAATCTCGCTCCCCCACCCCCACGCAACTCACTCTTAATGGTGAGGTCACTCATGATCATCCCACTATCGCAGAAGCCCTTAACTCGCCTTCTCGGATCTCTCCCACATCCTCCCTCCTAATTCCCCCACCTCGAGTCCTCACACTACTCCCCCTTCCAGCCAGTCATCACCTGCCATGAGGCAAAATGCTATATTACCAGGGCTATCTCTATCACCACTACAGCAATGACTCCCTTGATCTTAAACTCCGACTCTCCCTTGATGCCACTTTACCACAACTCACTAAAATTCTTAACCTCTCGCTCTGCCTCGGCCAGTTCCCCTCTACCTGGAAGAGAGCCATAATCACTCCCATCCTGAAAAGCGGTGACCCCACTATCACCAGCAACTACAGACCTATCTCAATACTACCACCTCTCTCCAAAGCCCTAGAAAGAATAGTCTCTGACCAGTTAACCGAACACCTAACTAAGCATATGCTTCTCAGCCAGGAGCAGCATGGTTTCCGCTCAGGCCATAGTACCATCACCGCTCTCACAGAGCTCACCACGTTCTTACATGAAGCCCTCGACCATGGCTCAATTGCCGGGGCCATATACGTGGACCTAACCAAGGCCTTCGACACGGTCAGTCACGAGCTTCTGCTTCAAGTCCTCCCTAAACTAAATGTGGTCCCGGAGACATTGACCTGGTTCAAGGATTACCTCACAGGCCATTCTCAGCAAGTCAGGATAAGCACCACCCTCTCCACCCCTAAAACAGTTTCCTCTGGGGTCCCCCAGTGTCTATTCTAGGCCCTGCTGTTAGCCCTCTTTCTTAACTCCCTCCCTAAGGCATGCAGCGGTCAGTTGCTCCTCTACGCCGATGATGCGGTTCTGTTCTGGAAACACCCCCACCCTACCGCCCTCCAGCAGGCCCTTCAAAGGCACTTCTGGGAACTAGAGACCTGGTTCACTGAACACCACCTAATTATCAACTATAATAAAACTAAGTCCATGATTTTTGCCCACCGCCAAAGTCCTCATAGTCAGTCTGCTCTCCTCATCAAGAACGCTCTCGGTGCCCCTCTGGAACACGTTTCCAATTTCAAATACCTAGGTGTCACTCTAGACACCTCCCTCTCATACCAGAGGCATACCCAAATTCTCTCCTCCACTATCAGCTCCAGAGTAGGCATCCTGTACCGGCTCAAGCACTGCTTACCCCCACAGGCTATGCAGCTCGCAGTCACCTCCTCCATCCTCTCCCTTGTGGACTACGGGATTACTATATATGGCTCTGCTGAACCCACCTCCCTTAACAGGATAAACACTGTCTTGAACAATGCCTGCCGCCTAGTCACAGGTTGTGATAGGCTAACCCACACCTGTGATCTTTATGCGTTATCTGGTTGGTTAAACTTCCAACATCGATTACAGTTCCACACCTGCATCCTCGCAAAAAAGATACACCTTCACCTAGCCCCCGTCGGACTTTTCCCCTTAATCAGTTCTGCACCTCACAGGTGCAATACAAGGCTTTCTGCAAGCTCTCCGTTCCTTGTACCTCAATGTAGAACTTCCCTAGGGCAAAGATCCTTCCGATACCGAGCCCCTCTCTGGCTCAATGCATTACCACAGTCACTCTCACAGACCCACAGCATCTCTCAATTTTAAAACAGGCCTCAAAGCTCACCTCCTTGAGAGAGCCATATGTGACTGCGGCTAACTCTGCTCACCCAGCTGACCGCCCATCCCTCCCCCCTACTCTCGATTCAGGGTCCCACAAGGCCCCACGTACTTCTCCAAAATCCCCGGCCGGGTTTTCCAAGATTGCTGCCTAACTGCCTCACCATATATTAAGTTTTGCCTGGACTGCTCCTTTGTTCAGTTCTGTAAATTCTGCCTGTTTTATGTATGTTCTCTACTGTATTTGTCTACCCTCCACCCTATGTAACCGAGGTGGAGCCTTTGCAAAAGAGTCTGTGACTCAAAGGTTTGTAATTCTGATTGTATTCCAATAAAATAAATAAAAATAAAATTTATAGCAACAGGTTGGGTACTAACATGAAGGGATGGGAAACAGTCTAACAACTTTAGCAAGCTTGGCTTATATGATAAGCTGTTGGATTCAAACTGCACCATCTGTCCACTCAAAAACTGACTTTCAGCAAGCAGTACAGACAGCTCATAGGCTGGCATGGCAGCACAGCATGACACAGGGAGCTGCACAAGTGCAGATGAAGCAGCCTGTTTACATAAGTGCATAAAACATCTGCAGCAGTACACATCTCCAAAAAATACATATTGCACTGTGTCGGAATGGAGCAACCTACAGTGCTCCTCAAGCTGTTTACATGGCCTGATCTGCACCAGTGCAACTCATTTGCACACTGCTCACAACAATGCAGATCTGGCCATGTAAATGCGCCTTGCATGAGTGCTCCACATCATATGAACTGATGCACTTGCAGTGTTGGAAGCCAGCAGAGGGGCATAAATAACACAGAAGAAGGGGGAACCAGGATGCCTGCAACACTTCCACAGCTTCTGCATGCTCCACAGCTCCTGTGTGTGGATGCACTGGAAATAGAGCAGTTCACAAACAGGTGTTGTGATGGTGCCAAAACCCCGTGTGTGTGTAAATGCAACTACAGTGACTGAGTCACGTCTGGTATAGACAACTGCGGTAAATTAACAAATCTGTGGTCCATCTTTGAAGAGGCAGGCTAAAGTTACCATATCTAAGCAAAAGTATTCTCAGTTGTAACAGAAAGAGTGGGTATTTTGCCCTTTGGTAAGGAGCAGTGTGTGAGCAGTGTCTCTGGTGGGATTCAGGCTTAGAGATACTCCAAGTGTGGTTGCAATGAGGGATGGCAACATACCAAGGTAAAAAAAAAAATCCCACAAAAGAATGTTTCCCACACACTGTATACCTGACCTCATAGATTCAGTCATAAAAATATGACCAGTGATATAGACAATAAGTAGTTTGCCACCAGGTGCCGGATATTCAGAAGTTTGTGAGGCACCAACTTTGTGCTGTGCCATTGATAATACCTGTGCTGGTCACAGAGCTTACCATATCCAGAGATATTGTGCCAGCTCTAGACCATCTTAATACTTTGTGGTCTTGGCGCAGCACCAATGTGTGTAGCACACTCAGTGCACAGCACTGGTGCAGCACTGCAGAGAGCACTGAGGACAGTGTGGCCCATGAAGGAGGTATGCAAATGTGTAGCCCTGTGCAGGGCAGTGGGGATGAAGCAGCACAATGGGGTGTTTGTGGGTGGGCAGTGAAGGGACCAAGGACAGACACACAACACAGCTGCATCAATAACAAAAATATACTTTATTAGCAACACATGGCAAAAGGCCAGAAGAAAAAGGGTAACGGGGAGGATAAACGGGTGGGGAGCAATACGGGGTAGGGTAAGTTCACAAGGGGTTGTAAAAAGGGTGGCTGCACCAGTTCAGCTTCATGGTGCTGGTGAGGGTTGGAGTGAGGGTGGGGATGGTGCTGGAGGTGCTGCTGGATCCAGGTGCCGCAGCACTATAGCTACCATTGGGACCTCCTCACTGATGTCCTCTAACCTCCATAGGATGAGGTGCTGCTGCCTCACCATGCATCTCAGTAGGTTATTCCAGTCCTCAAAATGTTCAGGCTGCCTGCAGTGATCCACACTCTGCTGTACACCTATGGACAGAAAGTAACAGAAATCAGCTAGCTGTGCACACAGGATGGAGATGTAAGTCCTGCCCATTGCACATCAACACAATAAGTCTAGCCAGCACATGAGCTACTATGCCACACGGAGGGATGGCTGGCCTGCGCTCCCAATGGACTGGATGTGGCACACCATGTAAAGCACTGTGGACCCATACACTGGAAGGTTGCATGGCCATGGTCATGGCATACAGCAGAAGCAGTAGGTCAGCCTTGGCAAGCACACACACCCTCGGCAGGTTTAGCAGACATGAATGAATGAATGAATGAATGCTTTATTTTTAAAAAGCACCTTTCTAAAACCAAGGCACTTTTACAACAAATCAATACATAAAATTAAAACAACATCCTAAAATCAATTAATAAATATGTTTAAAAATCTGAATATGTCAGACTAAACAAATATGTCTTTAGGGCTAACTTATATATGCCAGAGGCACAGGCCCGGGCAGCACTGTGCCATGGTCTGCAGGGCAGAGGCATGTCTGAGGAGGTACTGTGGTGTGTTCACATACCCCGTGGCCACTGATTAGGTATCCCATGCTCTGGCAAGCCCAGGTGTGCCAGACACAGACAGCCAAGACCCTCAACCATGACAGGGCACAGGCACACACATGCACACACACACACGCATATGGGGTACACAGTGCAGCTGAACAAGGTTGGGAATGGCTGGTGGCACAGTGCACAGGCCCATGGTGCATGTTACTGGCATGGTGGTGTATGTGAGAGGACACAGGACCCTCTGCGCACCTGTTGGCAGAACATCAGTGTACACTGCACTGAGGCCAAACCTGATTAATGTCTCTGATATGGCTGGTGCAGCATGGATACAGTGTAGCCAGGGTGGACATGGCCACTGGGAAGCCTGAAGATGCTCACATGGGATGCCCTGGTTGGTCCATAGCAACCCTGTATACCCTGACGTTCACAACATGTAGCAGCCATATTATACCTGATCAAGGTTGCTGGGTTACTGTAACCAATGTAACAGTGTCAGCAAGGATGCTGCCCATGTGTGTCACTATGGCACTCCAAGCCCAGTACCAGTGATTGACCCTGGGGATTCTACAGACACTGTCCAGGTGTGCCCCTATCCCTTCACCAACCATGGAATATCCCCCACTACAGGACCCATGCAGGGCAATGGTTGTGCATTCCCACCACATCTGACATGTGGTCAGTGGTGGTGTATGCATTGGGTCACCATAGCCAAGTTGGCATATTGTGTCATAGATGCCACCGCAGCTAAGGCCAGAGGCATGCATGCCTGGCCCCAGGACATAGCACCCATCAGAGGCCAAAGTGCCCACCACCCCATGCCAGTACAGTGGGCCAGTTGGCTACTACTAAGGCATGTCACAAAGCACATGTGGCAATGGAAAGGCCAGCAGCACAGGGGAGACACCATGGCAGTCATCTGAGGCACACAGGGGGCCATGACACTGTATTGACCATGCACAGATGGCTGCCACTGGTGCACCCTGTAGCCATAGCCCCAACTGCAGGATTGGAGGGGTCCACCTCCCATGGCGTGGCCCCACTGTGGCTGGTGTGGACTAACTCCATCCCCATGACAGAGGTCCAGTGGCCCACAGTATCCGTATCCGCACAATGGAAACCGTGGCATGACATGGGACAGGCACATGGGTGGCATGCCTGTGGCATGAATATGGCATGGTATTCCTACCACCAGCATCCTTGGGGTGATACCCCCACAGGGTTGCCCTTAGCATGGTGACACATGTAGAGGTATACATCGCCGGACACTGGTGACATAGTGTGTACAGGTGCCATACTGGGTGCACGGCTTTGCACCTAGCATGGTAGGATTGTGGTCCTCCCCACAGGGCACTACCAACACTGGAGCTGGGCTGAGCGGGTGATCATGGTTGGGGCATATCCACATCCCCCGCTGTTTCCCCCCATGCCCAGCACCTCCCAAGATGAGGAACACCATGGACACTGAGTACTGGTGCCCAGTGTGCCATGGCCCAGTGACAGTGGAGCATAGGCACCCCCAGCTACATGCCTGGGGCACCACCGTCCCAACTTGACACTGTCCTTTGTGCCACCACACACATTGTGGTGTCCCACTCCCCTGACAGCCTGTGCAGTGGTGACAGGGCACACACTGTCAATATCCTAAATAGCCAAGGGAACACTGTGGAGGGAGAGGCCAACCACCACTGATGGTGATGGGCCATGGCCATCACGACACAAACTGTGCCAGCTCCTGTGCATGTACACATGTAACCCCGGATGCTGCATATGCAGCAATCTACTCACTGGATTGACTCCCCTGTGAAGGTTTCTCCTGGGCCCCATTACGGCCCGATGATGCTTCTCCTGACTCCCTCCTGTGCCTCTGGCTCCATGTCAGCTCCTCCTGGGCCTGTGTGGGTTGTGCTCTGGGATCTGTGGGGTAGCAAAAGAGAGGTGCAGTCAAGTTTCATGTGATGGTACACAGTTCCCATCCAGTATACAGTATCTCACAGAACCATGCGGTCATCCACACCGTGGCCCAGCTGTGACATATGCCATGTATAGGGGCTGGAGTAGGTGGGGCTGCCTGATACCAGTGGCCCAGCCAGTGGCATCACACAGCAGTGGGCTGTCAGGCACACATACAGTATGGTTCCCCTCCCATGGGTTTGGACATCCACAATGCATGCTTCCCTGTTTACTGGCTGCTACCAGGGTCAAACTGGGGTACAGGGACCCCACCTGGGATGTTGACATCGGTGCCCACCTGGACAACCAATAGGGGAGGCCCAGGAGATTCTCATACATTGGTAGACCCCTGCAATAATATACTGAAGCATTGTATTTGCTGCCTACAGAGACATACAGGGTTCATGGACAACAGAGCTGAGCACACTATAACTGTCAGAGTGTACAGGGTGGTCAGTTAAACAACAGAGGGGACCCACGTGGTACTGTCCAAGTCCTGGTGAGTCAATCTGATTGTAGCTGATGCCCACTTGCCCTGGTGCCCCTGACATAGCACGCCATCCTTAGCCCCTGTGCAGGCAATGACTGCATGGGTCTGCATAGTGCACCAGGAAATACACCAAAGAGTTGGGAGGCAGATTGGCAGCATCCCCAGGGGCTTTGGATGATGTGGTATGTGCCTGCACATAGTCCCATACATGGCTGGACCTCCGACGGCCAAGCTTCACCCCCTGTGGATTCTGCCACATGTGGCTCTGTGGTCCCGTGGCACACTGTGGACACCATGTGTGATAAGCCAGAGGACAGCACCACATCCTGCTAGACAGAGCACCTAAGATGGCCACAGGGACACTGCATGTGGGCATCAAACTGGCCATCATTGTGACTGGCCGTAGCATGGTAGGAGCCTCATAGGCAGCATGCAGGCTCAGCCATTCATGCCCTACCACTATAAAGACAGCTCTCATGTCCATGCCTCTGCCACCATAACCAGGCGGTGGCCTCCACCATGTGGTGATAGATTGCATGCCCCCAGCAACCATGGTGGTGCAGGTCATGCATCGGACAGACTGGCATTCCATGTGTCAGGGTTAGAGATGCAGCAAAATGTAATTTTGCTGGTGAAATTCAGGTGAAATCACCAATTTCGCTACACAAAACATTTTGTGTTATTTTGCCCTTACAGCGAACTTTTGCCGTAAATTTCGGTGACATTTCAACCGTAAATTTCTGAGAAATTTCACTGTCAAGTTCGGGGAAATTTCGCTGTCAATGTCACCTTTTACTAGCACATTTCACTGCATGTAAGTGCCAGGTGAAATTGGGGAAAAAAGCTTATCACATGACTTTATCTCTAGCAGACTGCTGGTCACATGGGCGACTGCACTTATGCAAGAAGCCAAACTAAATGTACTTCCTTTAGAGCTGTTTCAGCCTGGTAGTAGGAAGTAGGAGAGAGACTACAGCAGGAGAGCTCAAATTGGTCTTTATAAAAAATAGTGTGTGTGTGTGTTTGTGTGTTTGCAGCTTATTTGATTTATGATCTGTTCCTCGTTAGTTTAAAAAGGTAATAATTTCTGTTACAGTTTTTTCTGCATTTTTATATTCATCTATCTTTTTTATTGTGTGTGTGTGTGTGTGTGTCTCTCCCCCCTTTCTTTTTCTCTTTTTTTTAATTTTTGTAGCAAGGAGTAGTAGTAGTAGGAGGAGACAGGAGAGATTAGAATGGATGGGAAAGGTAGAGACAAGATGGAGACTGGGAAGAAGGCAGCTGGCCCACCCCACCCAGTGTTCGCATTAATAGGTGGGCCTTTATGTCTGTGCCCCCAACAGCAGCAGGAGCATGTGCCCCCACCCCCAGCAGAAGAATGTAGCCCCACTCCCTCAGGAGTAGCATGAGCCCCTCACCCACTCCCAGGAGCAGCTGGATCCTCCTGTTCTCCAGCAGCAGCACATGGCCTCCACCCCAGGCAGCAGCAGCAGCAGCAGCAGGCACCTCCAGATACCATCCCCAGCTGGAGCATGCACCCCCCACCTCCCCAATCAGGAGCGTGATGTGCCCACTGGTCCTGGGACATCAGCTGTTGCCCCCCCCCCACAGAAAGTGTCATCAGCTGTGTGGTGCTTTTTCAGCAAAAATACCAATGATAATACAATTGTGATCTGCAAATTCTGTGGCAGATCTGTTAGAAAGGGTAAGACTGGGAATCATTTTGACACTGGTGGCCAAAGGAGCCCTCTGCAGCACCACCACGCTGCAGATTGGCATAAAAAACAGAAAGAGTTGGCAGCAGGTAGAGGGGCCTGGGGTGCAGCTGAGCAGTTAGAAGGGGAAGGGAGCCAGCAGGAGGCAGGGGCCAGTGGTCAACAGAGGCGCCACAGAAGGTGGCAGCAGCAGCAGCAGGATGCAGCTGCAGCACCCCTATCACCCTCACCCCACAGACACAGGCGTCACCGGGTTCATGGTGGTGACCCAGCACAGCCTGCAGCCGCCCCAGCCGCTCATGTGTCAGCACCAGCAACAGTGAGCTTTGAAGAAGACCTGACAGCATTGTGCAGAGAGGTGGGAGCTCTGCGCAGTGAGTTCACTGATTTTCACCAGGAGGTCAGGGGGGACCTCAGGAAACTCCTTGAGAAGCAACAAAAAATGTTTGACCTCCTAATGGAGCAGTGTGGTGGTGGTGGTGGCAGGGCAGAATCTGTACCTAGCATCAGTGCAGTGTAACTCTCAGACTTCAGACCAGTCAACGCAGCACTGGCAGCAACAATTTTTTTTCTTTTCTTTCTCTTGTCCTTGCTTTCTTACTGTCACTCTTCCCTCATCTGCACCCTCTAAAAATAACAAAAAGCAAAAAAATATACATATATATATATATATATATATATATATATATTTTCTGTCTTCTTCTTCTGTATCCTTTCATTTGTTTTTGTCCAGTTTTTTGTGCGTTATGCAATGTTTATGCTCCCTCCCTTTCCTCTTTCAAATGTATACACTGTCCCTGACCTGACCCTTATGATGTGCCGCCTGTCATGTGTTACTTTCTGTCAGTCACTTTTAATCTTTTTTACCTGTAATCACCGTACCTTTCTACTTGGTTTATGTTAGTCCCCCTGACTTGTATGTATTCCCTCCTCCTATCCACAAATATGAAGTATTGTAATTTGTAAATTGTTCGTAGGAACACAATTTATTCCCAAAGCTATGTGTGATGTTGTGGGCTGGCAGCAGTTGTTTGTGCTGTGTGCAGGATCAGTCTGAATGAATATGTACACAGCAATCATAGAAACATAAGCACTTTTATTGCAAAAGTTAAACAGAATGTAAATTTTCTTTTGTGATTAACACGCATGTCCCCATGGCTTGCCACAATGTTAACTTGGTGTTACAGTGCCCAACCACTCCACCACCACCACCTGGTCCAAAATGTGCTCTAGCAGGGCTACAGTTTAACACAGCCTCTTGAAGCCATGCTGTGCAGAGCAGGCATGATAAGATGAGAAATATAGTATGACCCGAAAAAATTAGGATGACATTGAGACTGTAGAGTGAGACAGAGTGTTGCCATTGTCTAACACAGCCCATAATTTCAGAAATGTTTCCCAAAAATTTTTTTACAGTAAATTAAGAACGAAATCAGGTCTCAGCCATGATGTTTTAGGGTGCCCCCACCACCCAGACATTAAATAGCCATTTTAGGGCCAGTTTGCCAAATATTTCTGCCTGAAACTCACTGCTGCCGGTGTCAAATGGGGCCTACAAGTCCAGAAATGTTTGCCAAAAAATGTTATATCAAATTGAGACTGAAATCAGGTGTCAGACATGTAGTTACATGGTTCACATCCACCGTGAGAACCCAAATGTGTTGTTTTCTACACTGTTTAAATGCTTTTCAGGCCTAACTGTGGTGCTGCCACTGCCTAACTTGGTCCAGAAGTCCAGAAATGTTTCCAGAAAAATTGCACAGTGCATTCAGACTGAAATCAGGTCCCAGCCATAATGTTTTATTGCGCCCAAACCACCACCAGACCAAACAATGGTCTTGGTCCACTGTTTACAACTGTTTTTCGGACCCATCTTGGTTCTGCCAGTGCAGCACAGGCAGTAAATGCCCAGAAAAGTTGCAGGTAAAATGGTACATTAAATTGAGAGTGAAATCTGGACTCAGCCCTGATGGTTTAGAGGGCCCCCCTACCCCCCCCCACTACCCAGACATTAAATAGCTGTTTTCTTATTTTATTTATTTATTTAGCTTTTGTTTACCGGGTAAGTACACTAGACAAGTATTATGCCTATTTTCAGGAACGACCCGGGAGAGTACAACAAGGGGAATACAGATAAGGTACAACAAGGATGGATAGTATATTACATTAAATAAGAAAACATGATTTCGGGTCTGTTTGCCAAATATTTCTGCCTGAAACTCACTGCTGCCAGTGCCAAACAGGGCCTACAAGTCCAGAAATGTTTACCAAAAAATGTTACATCAAATTGAGACTGAAATCAGGTGTCAGACATACAGTTACATGGTTCACATTGACCGTGAGGACCCAAATGTGCTGTTTTCTGCACTGTTAAATGCATTTTGGGCCTAACTGTGGTGCTGCCACTACCTAACATGGCCCAGAAGTCTAGAAATGTTTCCAGAAAAATTGTACAGTGCATTCAGACTGAAATCAGGTCCCAGCTAGGATGTTTTATAGCGCCCAAACCACCACCTGGACCAAACAATGGTCTTTGGTCCACTGTTTAAATTGTCTTTCAGACCCATCTTGGTTCTGCCAGTGCAGCACAGGCAGTAAATGTCCAGAAAAGCTTCAGGAAAAATGTTACATTAAATTGAGAGTGAAATCTTTTCTCAGCCACGATGTTTTAGGGTGCCCCCCCCACCACCACCCAGACATTAAATAGCTGTTTCCGGGCCTGTTTGCCAAATATTTCTGCCTGAAACTCACTGATGCCAGTGCCAGATGAGGCCTACAAGTCCAGAAATGTTTACCAAAAAATGCTAAATCAAATTGAGACTGAAATGTGACATTAGTCCTGATGTATTAGGGTGTACCACCACCTCAGGGACCTGAAAAGGGGTGCCAACCCATGCAAAGAAAATTCATTCCTCCTGCAAAATGCTGCTGCTATTTGGAATTCTTTCCTCTTGCTGCTGCTACTTTAAGTTCAAGTTTATTGCAGGAATACTCCGTTGAGCAAGCTCATTCACAAGGAGGTCCTGGAGCATGTACACAGTCAAGGGGACATTGCAGAAAAAGGCAACAAAGAAAAGAAAAAAAAATGCAGCAATGTACAAATAAGGTTCATATGCACTGATACATAGCAATACATCAAAGTTATATAAAGTGTAGTTAAGGTTCTTACAATACATAGTGCTCAAATAAGACAGGACAAGGCAGGGATTATTAGCATAAACTGATGGGAAGCAATAAATATGGAGAGTGTACAGTGAAAGGAGAAAGTAGATAAATAGTTAAGAAGGAGGGGTTGAAAATGAATGGTGAGAGGTGAAAGAAGAGAACTAAAGACAGTATGGGGAGTAAGATATAGATGAAGAAGACAAGGGTAGGTGAAGGTGTTGAGAAAAAAAAAATAACCAAAAAAAACTGGAGAGGTCATTTAGATAACTTCATGTCCTGGTTATAGCTAGTTCCAGGTGGAAGGGGAGGCACCGTAAGGAGAAGTGTTAGGGAAGGGGCTTAAAAACAGCTACAAATATCTTTTATTTTAGATGCAGCTAATTCTTTGAAGAAGTTAACCAAGACCATTATAGTTAGTTTCAGGGTGGATTGGAGTCGGTTCCAGATTGTTGGGAGAGCATGTGAGATGGCGCATTTACCAAAGGTGGTGTGAGTCCTAGGCATGTCAAGGAAGATAAAGTCAGATTTCCTAAGTGAGTAAGCACAGTGGAAAATGCTGATGAGAGATGTTAGGTAGCTCGGAAGTTTGTTCAGGAGTAACTTTAGAGTCCAAGTACCAGCATGGAGCAAACATCTAGTGGTAAGTGATGTCCAGCCAACAGCAGCATAAAGATCACAGTGGTGGGTTTGGTACGGGAGCTTGGTAATGAACCGCAGGGCCCGGTGATAAAGGACGTCCAACTTATTGAGGTTTGAGATTGCAGTGGAGGTGTAAATTAGATCCCCATAATGAGTGGCCAGCACAAATCTGGTTCTAATTTCAGCCGGGAAAAGAGACTTGTTTCTGAAAAAGAAACCTAGCCTGACTTTTACCCTTCTGGATAGGTCCTCAAGATGGTCATTGAAAGAAAGTTTCTTGTCTAACCAAATGCCAAGATATTTAAATTTGGGGACAACTTCCAAAGGTTCGCCTAGAGAGGTGACAACAAAATCTTTTAGTGGGCCGGGGGGGTGGTAGAGGAGTTACTTTGGGCAAAGATCATAGCCTTAGATTTCTTAGCATTAAGAAGAAGCTTAGCATTAATAAGATTAGTTTCCAACTGAGCAAATATCATTGATATACAAGGAAAAAAGGATAGGGCCTAAGATGGATACTTGCAGGTCTCCTCTGGCAATCGGCAAGGATGCTGAGAAAAGATCATCGGCTTTAACTTTCTAAGTCCTCCCTGCTAGGTAACTGGTAAACCACTGAGCAGTGGAAGGAGTGGCACCTAGTTTAGTAAGGCTGATGACTAGTAAATTGTGGTCAACGGTGTCAAATGCTTTACTAAGATTTAAAAAGACTGCACCAGTAATCTTCTTAGAATCTGACGCAGATATCCAGTCATTAGTGATTTTGGCAAGTGCTGTGATAGTGCTGTGCTTAGGCCGGAAGCCGGATTGCGACGGGTTTAAAAGTGAAAAGGTTTCGATATGAAGTTTTAATTGACTGTAGATCAGTTTTTCAAAAACTTTAGACAGAATAGGCAAAATTGAGATAGGTCTGTAATTATTTAGATCGCATGGATCCCCTGATTTGAATTGGGAAAGGATGTGGGCAGATTTCCAACAAGATGGTAATGTGGCACAAGAGATGGAGAGATTGAAAATATGAAGAATGGGGCCAGTGAGATGGGCAAAGCCTAGTTTTAGGAAAAAAAGTTCAAGTCCATTATCCCTGGCTCTTTTCTTAATATCAAGGTTAAGTGACGAGTCTTCAATTTCTTTGCAGTTAAGTGTACGCAGCTGGAAGGGACATGTCAAGGAAAGGGGAGTGGGGATAGAACTAGCTTGATTAATCCCTCTACCTCTAAGGTGAGGAGTCAAAGGCCAAGCCAGCAGTGACAAAATGGGAGTTGAGTTCTTCCAGGATTTGGGAATTACTTTTAACAATCCTGCCTTTGGTAAGAATCTTAGTTGGAATGGAGGGTGCACTAGGCCGTCCTTCAATGGATTTAAGTGTCCTCCAAATTTTATGAGAATTCCCATTAGCCTGTTCTAGGGTGGAAACATAGTAGTTTGCTTCGGCACAGCGAATGCTTTTTACACATGCGTTCCTGGCTGCTCTAAAAGCCTGCCAGTCTGCAGGGCTCTTAGTATGCCTGGCCTGAGCACATAACTTGTCCCTGTTAGTGAGTACAGCCTTAAGGCTTATTTATTTATTTATTTATTTAAGAGTTTAACCAGGAAAGCATACTGAGCAGGGAGCCGCTTGATTCCAGATGCATCCTGGAGGACAGTCCCTACAATTACATTTCCATTACAGAACAATGTGAAACAATCATGGGTATATATACAGAGAGATAAATGTAATACAGTGAACAGGGGATAATACAACAGTTCCAAACACTAGCTGAGAAAACTAAAAAAAAATGGGCAACTGGTAAAACGACACGGTGGTTAAGCTTGCTAATCGACCATAAACCCACATCAATGGGATCCGGGCAATGAGAAGCAAGTACAGTTGGTGGAGAAGTGGGCGCTGAGGAGGAGGTTGAGGTGCTGAGAGTTAGTGGTGTGTCTAATGTCGGCAGGCAATACATTCCGGAGTTTGGGCATGCGGAATTGGAAAGCAGATTGACCTTTGGTTGTGCCCATGAAAGGGATATGAAGGAGCCTGGAGTCCGTGCTTCTGAGGGAGTAGGCAGGTGGAGGTTGTATTAAAAGGGCAGAAACAAGGTTTGGAGGAAGGGACTGGGACCAGAATTTGGCTGTGGTCCTAGCGCAGTGAGACTGTCTGTGGACCTGGAGTGAGGGCAGGGCTAGGGAGCTGTATAAGTCGCAATGGTGAGTCATTTGTGGGCAGTCTAGAATGAAGCGACAGAAGAAGTGGAAGAGTGTGTCCTAGCTGGCTAACGAGGAGGGGGGGAGCAGAGCCATAGACTACGTCGCCAGAGTCAAGTAATGGGAGGATCATCTTATGAACAATTTCCTTCCGGGACAGGGTGGGGATACTATCCTTGTTGTGGTATAAGGTGCAAAGTTTAGGGAGCAGTTTCTTGTGGATGGATTCGATGTGTGTGGAGAAATCAAAGTGCTGGTCAAGCCAGACACCTAGGTATCTGAAGGAGGTGCACACTTCCAGGGGGGTCCCATCCAGGGATTGGAATGAGAGGCAAGCAGCTTGGCGGGAGAGTCTTGCCTGCAAGCCGAAGGTTAGCGAGACAGTTTTCTTGGAGTTTAGGAACAGTTGGTTGGACCAGAACCAGTGCTGAACTGCACTGAGGTCCTCTTGAAGAACGTTTGCCACTTCCCCGGTGGAGGGGCCTGCGGCATACAGTACTGTGTCATCTGCGTACATGTGGATGGATGAATGTAGGCAAGCCGATGGGAGATCATTTAAGAACATGGAGAAAAGTAACGGTCACAGGATGGAGCCTTGGGGGACACCGCTAGTGACTGGCAGGGGACTAAAGATGTGAGTGCCGATTTTTACAGATTGGCATCTACCTACCAGGTAAGCATGAAACCAGCTGGAGGCCGGGCTGGAGAGTCTGGCTGCTTTCAGCTTAAATAGTTGCAGTGAGTGGGAGACGGTGTCGAAGGCCTTGGCCAAGTCAATAAAAATGGCTGAGGTGATGTGCCCTCTGTCCATGCC
This sequence comes from Neoceratodus forsteri, assembly GCA_016271365.2. Taxonomy (NCBI): domain Eukaryota; kingdom Metazoa; phylum Chordata; order Ceratodontiformes; family Ceratodontidae; genus Neoceratodus; species Neoceratodus forsteri. The sequence goes on from CM028130.1 coordinate 1,239,268,584, forward strand.
AGTGAGTATGTCATTGTTGAGTCTTAGTAGGGAGGTGATAGTTGAGTGTGATTTGCGAAAGCCTGATTGGTAGGGGGTGAAGAAGGAGGATGCGTCTAGATAAGAGGAGAGTTGGGCAAGAACAAGACATTCCAGCAGTTTGGCCAGAATAAGGAAGAGGGAGATGGGGCGATACTTACACGGTGAGGAGGGGTCGCCACCTTCAGGGAGGGGGATGACGGTTGCCTGCTTCCAGTCAGTTGGCATTTTGGCTAGTGAAAAGGAGAGATTGAAAAGGTCTGCCAGCGGGGCAGCTATGGTGGGGGCAGACAAGTATAGCATTTTTGCATTCAGGTCCATAGGGCATTTACCTTTGTTAGGGTTGAGAGCCAGCAGTGATTTTAGTACTTCGGCTGGGGAGACCGGACGAAAGGAGAAACTGAAGGGCTGGCAGAAGGGCTGAGGATTCAGTGGGGGGTACTCAGTGTGGGTGGATGCCGGAGAGCAGATAGAAGAGAGTCTGCATAGCTGGAGAAGAAAGTATTGAAGGTAGAGACAACCTCACCGGGGTCAGTAACGGTAGCACCCTGGATGGTTAGGGTCAGAGCCAGTGGTTGGACTGGGGGGAGGAGGAGGGATTTGATTGTTTTCCAGAACTTTGTTGGGTGGTTAAGGTTTGAGTTGAAGGCCGTGAAGAAGTAGTTCTTTTTGGCCTTACATATAAGTTTGGTGCAGGAGTTGTGGAAGGCAAGGTAGCATTGGAGAGACGATTGGGTGCCCATTTTCTTGTGTGTTTTCCATGCCTGGTCTCTGGTGTGGCATTGGGTAATGATAGGGGCAGAGACCCAGGGAAGGTGGGCGCCTCTGACCCTTTTTTTCTTAGAGGGGCATGGGAGTCCCACACTGCAAGGAATCTGACCTTGAAAGTTTCGAGTGCGGCATCAATGAAAAGCACCTTTAGTATGAAGGACCAGTCTACGTATGCTAGGTCATGCAGGAGAGATCCTAGATCTAGAGAATTATAGGACCTAGTGAGCAGTGTCCTTGGGGGGGGTGCAGTGGGCCTGTGTACTTTCCTGACCATGTAGGTCATATGGTGGTCTCTTAAGGAGTCAGGGAGCAGACCAGCACTTAGAATCCTGTGTGGGTGTGAAGAGAGGGCCCACTCCAAGACAGGGTGATTTTGCGTTTTATGGTTTAGATGGGTGGGGTGTGCAATTTGCTGGGAGAGGTTCAGTGCATTAATTTTGGTGCGTAGCTTGGCACAGTCTTTGGCTAGCCAGTTGAAGTTGAAATCACCGAGGATATGGAGCATGCCTGCTGATGCTGAGGACTTTAGTGCGTCCAGGTGTACTAGGAGGTTGGGCAGGGGGGTGCCAGGTGCGCAGTAGGAGCCAGCAACATACACTGGGGTGGAGTACGGAAGTGAGAGTTTGATTAGTAGAGAGTCAATTTGTGCCGAAAGTGGGGGAATTTGCACCATGGTAAACTGTAGCCTGGTGGAGATAAACATGACAATGCCTCCCCCTCTTTTTTTGCCTTGGCGGTCGTGCCTAATGATTGAGTAGCCAGGGATGGATGACTCAAAATCTGCTTGATGGGGCTTTAGCCAGGTCTCAGTTATGATCAGGACATCTGGACGTAGTGATAGGACAGTGGGTTGCAGTGCCGTTATTTTGTTTAGGATGCTGCAGATGTTGAGGTGCAGGAGTCTGAGATCTCTGGGGAGAGAAAGTAGAGCAGAGGTGTTGGGAAGAGTGGGTCCAGGGTTGGCTTCAATATCCCCTGCCAGGAGGAGTAGCAACACTATTAAATGTTTGGATTTATGCCAGAAAGATTTGGGTCTAGTGAAGGAGGTGGGTACGTGAGGGGTAGGTGGAGTGCCACCAGTGTCTGTGAAACAAAGAACAGTTTACCCTGAGTGAAAGGATGGGGGCAGAATGGTAGCACTTATAATCCAGTTGTGCAAGTGGTCATAGGGCAGCTGTTGTAGGGTGTTGGCAGAACAAGGGGTCTGGGGAAGTGTGCAGCGGAAGATAGGAGGGGGTGTGCTTGCTGTTGTGGGTAGATAGTTGGGGGGAGGGAGACTAGTGGAATTGACAGAAAAAATAGCAAGAGGCAAAAAGGTAGCATTGTGTCTAATCAACTGAAACAAGCAGGAGCTGAGTGTAGCAGCCACTAGAGGTTGCAGCTGATAAGCTGCAAATGGGAGAGCAGGCTGCTAGGCTGTGGTGAGTCACGTGTAACTTGTAACTCGCTATATAACCCAATGTTCACCAAGGGTGGTGATGAGGGTGGTGGGGTATCCAGCGCAGAGCGCCGGCAGGGCAACACTCACGCCGATTGCCACTACTGGCGCTGAGAGTGCAGTCTCAATCGTACCTTGCTGGGCTTCCCTTAGGGGGAGTGGCGTTGTTGCTATGGTTGTGGAGGGCTGCTTCTCCAGGCCCTCGCGACCCCACTCAGCTGTGCAAGGTGAGAGAGGAGAGAATTTAAGCAACAGTCTGAGGAGGAGGAGCAAGAATAAAGGTACGCCATAATTCTGTCTTCTGTTACAAGCGCCTAGCCTAAATCAGTTACTAGCAATGGTGGTTCAAACAAAACACAGCAGTGAGAGAACTAACTAATTGATACAATATTGTAGGCCCTGGTGTAGACTTATTAATCTAAAATTTAAGCACTACGCTGTTGCAAGGAGACTTCCCTTAAGGTAACAAATACGAACTGATGCAGGCTCTGATGCTCTTAAAATAACAGATACAAACTGATGTAGGCTTTGATGCTCTTATAGTAATAAATACGAACTGATGCAGCTTCTGATGGCTCAAATAAAATGCAGCAGTGAAAAAACTATCTGTTTGTCTACACCGACATTTAAGATATTTAAGGGAAAAGTCAATTTTTTTAATTGCTTTCTTGGCGTCAAAACACGCATGCCGATTGCAACTACTGGCGCTGAGAGTGTAGTCTCAATCGTACCTTGCTGGGCTTCCCTTGGAGGGGTGGCATCGTTGCTCTGTTTGGGAAGGGCTGCTTCTCCGGGCTGTCATGACCACACTCGGCTTGCTGGGCTTCCCTTCGAGGGGTGGGGTGGCGTCATTGCTCCGGTTGGGAAGGGCTGCTTCTCCGGGCCCTCGCGACCCCACTCTGCTTGCTGGGCTTCCCTTCGAGGGGTGGCATCATTGCTCCAGTTGGGAAGGGCTGCTTCTCTGGGCCCTCGAGACTCCACTCTGCTTGCTGGGCTTCCCTTTGGGGTGGGTGGGGTCGTTGCTCCGGTTGGGGAGGGCTGTTTCTCTGGGCCCTCATAACCCCACTCTTGCTGGGCTTCCCTTCGGGGTAGTGACGTCATTGCTCTAGTTGGGGAGGGCTACTTCTCCGGGCCCTCGTGACCCCACTCTGCTTGCTGGGCTTCCCTCTGGGGGGTGGCATCATTGCTCCAGTTGGGGAGGGCTGCTTCTCTGGGCCCTCACGACCCCACTCTGCTTGCTGGGCTTCCCTTCGAGGGGTGGGGTGGCGTTGCTCCGGTTGGGAACGGCTGCTTCTCCAGGCTCTCGTGACCCCACTCTGCTTGCTGGGCTTCCCTTCGGGGGGGGTGGCATCGTTGCTCTGGTTGGGGAGAATTGCTTCTCTGGACCCTTGTGACCCCACTCTGCTTGCTGGGCTTCCCTTCGGAGGGGTGGTGTCATTTCTCTGGTTGGGGAGGGCTGCTTATCCGTCCCTCGTGACCCCATTCTTGCTGGGCTTCCCTTTGGGAGGTGGTGTTGTTGCTCCAGTTGGGGAGGGCTGCTTCTCTGGGCCCTCACGACCCCACTCTGCTTGCTGGGCTTCCTTTTGGGGGGGGTGGCATCGTTGCTTCGGTTGGGGAGAGCTGCTTCTCCAAGCCCTCATGACCCCACTCTGCTTGCTGGGCTTCCCTTCAGGGGGCGGGGGTGACGTCATTGCTCTGGTTGGGCAGGGCTGCTTCTCCAGGCCCTCGCGACCCCACTCTTTCTGGGCTTCCCTTCGGGGGAGTGGCATCGTTGCTCCAGTTGGGGAGGGCTGCTTCTCCGGGCCCTCACGATCCCACTCTGTTTTCTGGGCTTCCCTTCAAGGGGGGTGGCGTCATTGCTCCAGTTGGGAAGGGCTGCTTCTCTAGGCCCTTGCAACCTCACCGTGCTTGCTGGGCTTCCCTTCGAGGGGTGAGGTGGCATCATTGCTCCGGTTGGGGAGGGCTGCTTCTCCAGGCCCTCATGACCCCACTCTTGCTGGGCTTCCCTTTGGGGGGATGGCGTGGTTGCTCTGGTTGGGGAGGGCTGATTCTCCGGGCCCTCGCAACCCCACTCTACTTGCTGGGCTTCCCTTCAAGGGGCGAGGGTTGTGTCATTGCTCCGGTTGGGGAGGGCTGCTTCTCCAGGCCCTCGTGACCCCACTTTGCTTGCTGGGCTTCCCTTCAGGGTGGGGGTGGCGTTGTTGCTTCGGTTGGGGAGGGCTGCTTCTCTGGGCCCTCGCAACACCACTCTGCCGGGGTGTGAGGTGTGATGTACCCTAGCCTTGATTAAGGGGTATGCGTATTTGCCAGTGTGACAAGGTTGCTGTTGAGGACAGAAACAGCCTCCTCAGACGTTTTAGCAAGATAGAGATTTTACCACCAAACCTTGCCTAGGTCAGACAGGTAGTTTGCTGCCTGAAATTTACGCAAAGATTGTTTTGTTATGATTTTGGGCTGTTGTCGATTTTTGGCATATGATCTTATGCATTAAACAACCCCATGGTCGCTCATATCATTATGGAACACTGCAGAGTGTAGGATTTTATGTGGATGAGTGGTTAATATAACATCTAGAAGTGAACTTTTGGCAGTGTTCAATGTATTGTTCCTTGTAGGTTCAGTAACTAGCTGTATGAGGCCAAATTTGTCACAGAGGGATTTCAGGCTGTGTGATTTAGGGGTAAGCCAGTCCATATTGAAATCCCCAAGGATTATTGTCTCAGTATTGGCAGTAGTGAGTAGCGATTTTAATACATTGAGGATATCAGTTACTCCTGCCGGTGGCCTATAACCTCCTATAATAGTGATGCATTCCATGGAGGGAAGGTGAAGCTTCAAGGATACAATCTCATATTCCTTCAGTTTAGAGTTACAGAAAATATCACTAACTGCATACTCGGTTTTTGAATAGACAACCACACCACTCCCTTCCCCCCCAGATTCCCTATCTGCCCTGTATAGTTTGTAGCCTGGAAGGGTAATTTGTTGGTCAGTAGTGATCTTTTTGAGTCAGGACTCGGTAATAATGATAAGATCTGATTCTGTATGGGCAGCCGATGCTTGTAGCTGGTCAAATGTTTTAGTGAAGCTTAGTATATTGACCAGCATCATTTTAAGCCTGGAGGCAGATGCAAATTCTGTCGGAGAGGTAAGTTGTAAAGGAGGGCCAGTATTTAGCTCCATGTTACCTGAGCATAGGAGAAGTAGAAGCAACAACTTCTTTAAAGAGCTCATCAAGAATGTGAGCATTTTTTTCCTTTGTGACCACCCCCTAAACATTGCTGGGGTGCAGGTTTAGTCCAAGGGGAGAAAAAGCTGGCTCGACAGTATAGTGATATGAAGGAGAGTGCCCGGATAGACATTGGCAATGGAAGTAAGGGGGGAAGGGGGAAGAGTGGGGAGTGTAGTAAAAGGGGGGTGCCAGAGGGAGGGAGATACAGTGTGGAGGGGCAGCATAAGTTGGGGTAAGGAGTACAGTACTGGACTGGAGCCTGCTGCTTCGTAATGTACAGTTACATTGGAAATGCTGTTTACTAGAATCACGAGGATAATAATAACGTAAGCCATAACTCCTAGAGAGCATAGTCTGAGCATTAGAGGAGGTAGGAAGCCTCTGTCTGGGTGTGTGCAAGGAACACAGACAATCGCCCTAAGGTATGAGAGGATAAATCAATATAGAATGTAAGAGACAGAGTTATATTTGAATAACAAAATTTAGTAACGTAATGAGCAGGGAATAATATGAGCGCAGGCTAGAAAAGGTACAGGTGGGGATGTATATAAGGGAGGTGGAAAAGGAAAAAATACAGGACATAGTTAGTCCAAAATGTTGGTGCACATCTAGATACTGTAAAGGACTGCCAAGAATAAGAGAGGGACAGGAGATATAAGTTTGCTGGGTAGCAGCAGCAGGCTGCAAGTTATCAAGCAGCTAGACTTGGTTATAGCTGGAAGACACTGCTACTCTAACTGAGGATTGGAGATATACATGGCCAAATTAAACCAATGGAAAGGCCAGACACCAGGGAGGCAGGTGCAAGAGATCATTTAAAGGAGGCCTGGGAGGGAGTTGGGGGGGGGGGGAGAAAATTGAGAAGGAGTTAGTAGGAGAGAAGTGAGCTAAACTCGCAGTTAAAGTCTATGGCCAAAGGTGCACCAATTGGTGAGGACTAGTGAAGCAGGCGGGCCAATCAGTGTCCGCCTCCAAGAGCGCCGCACCAATCGGATCCTACTCCAGCAGGACAGCTCAAGGATGAATTCAGTGGTGTACCTAGGGCTAGATCCGCTTCCTGCAGCCTGAAATTCGACTGGGGCTTGAGGATGAAGTCGAGCGGCAGCTGGAGTGCACACCGCCCTTGTCGAGTAGCGCCGCTCAGGCATGAGTCCCTGAGGGGAAAAGGAAAGGCACTGAGTTAAATATACTGGCAGACAGGGAATCAAGAGGCGGGCGGCTGGCGGTAGCCCATCAGCGGGGGGATGGGGGTGCTTGAGATAGAAACAAAGGCAAGCAATTAAATAGACGGAGTGGGGTGAAACACAGATAATAGATGAAGGGTTAGCAGTAGGGAAACACACAAATGCAATTACCAGAGGGGGAAGGGCTTACACCATGGGACAGGTACACGGAATTATTATGAAGAGTGGATACAGATTCAAGAAGACAAGGCTACAGTTTTAGGTAGAGGATTTAGAGAAATAGGAGAGAGTTTAGTGGGAGAAACAGGAGAGAGTTTAGTGAGAGCCAAACAGAGGGGAAAGTGTAAGACACTCAGACACTTACAATATAATACACTGTAAAAGTCAAACAGATTACACTAGTGATCAGATTTAACAGTGAACCCTAAGCACATAATCGAACTAAACTCTACACAATACTTCTACATAATACTTCAAATTCAGTCACTTGTAGCTTAGGCATGTAAAATAATAGAAGTAGGTACAGGCATTTACAAAAAATTGAGAAGGAGTTAGTAAGAGGGAAATGAGCTAAACTTGCAGGTTAAAGTCTATGGCCAAAGGCGCACCAATCGGTGAGGACTAGTGAAGCAGGCGGGCCAATCAGTGTCTGCCTGCAAGAGCGCCACACCAATCAGATCCTACCAGCTGGGACAGCTCCAAGGATGAATTCAGCGGCTGTACCTTATGGCTGGATCCACTTCCTGCAGCCCAACATTTAGCTGGAGCTTGAGAATGAAGTCGAGCTGCATCCGGAGAGGAGGCGGCTGGGGCGCACCACCCTTGTCGAGTAGCACCACTCAGGCGCAAGTCCCTTAGGGCTGGATCTGCTTCCTGCAGCCCAAAATTCAGCTAGGGCTTGAGGATGAAGTCGAGCGGTGACTGGAGAGACGGCTGGGGCACACCACCCTTGTCGAGTAGTGCTGTTCAGGTACGAGTCCCTTAGGGCTGGATCCACTTCCTGTGGCCTGAAATTCAGCTGGGGCTTGAGGATGAAGTCAATTGCTGGCTGGAGAGATGATTGGGGCGCACCACCCTTGTCGAATAGCGTCGCTCAGGCGTGAGTCCCTTAGGGCTGGATCCGCTTCATGTGGCCCAAAATTTGTCTGGGACTTAAGGATGAAGTCGAGCGGCTGCCGGAGAGATGGCTGGGGTGCACCACCCTTGTCGAATAGCGCAGTTCAGGCGCAAGTCCATATAGCTGGATCCACTTCCTGCAGCCCGAAATTCGGCTGGGGCTTGAGGATGAAGTCGAGTGGAGGCCGGAGAGAAGGCTGGGGTGCACTGCCTTTGTCAAGTAGCGCCACTCAATTGATTGAGATAGGAATGTACAATTATCATTTCCCTATCCCTATGTGGCTGTACTGATTGTCTAGCTGTGTTGACTGACTGTCTCTGTGGTAGTAGCTTGCCTGGTGGATTGGGGAGTGAATGGCATTTTGGGGCACTGCAGCTTGCTGCCTGCTGCTGTCTCTGACTACTACTTTCCAAGCTGCCACAAGAACTACTGTTCTGTATGGTTGTGCCTGGTGGAATATCTTCACACAGTCCATACTGCTGCTGCTGAACACGCAAGTATCTGTCTTCATTTGTTTTCCTGTGCAAGGTAAGGGTGTTGGTGGGTTGGTATAATGGCATCTTGAGTTCTAATATGCTTATACTGTTCTTATATTACTTTTCAGTGTGCTGTGGATGACATCATCATGCCGGGCCATGAGGGAGGGAGATCCATGGATCTTCCTAATTTCCCAACACAGATGGTAAGCATTGGAATTTTCATACAAGTGTGCTATGTCTGTTACTGCCATCTGGTTGTCTGAGCTTGATAGTAATCGTGTTATTTTTTGCTTTTGTCAACATCAGGAATTACAGCGAAGTTAAGTATTGTTCCATCCTGCTGCTGCTGCTGCTGGCTGCTGTACCAGATCTTGGGGATTTATTTAATTTGTGATGGTTCCACTTTCACAGTCCTTGAGGTAACTATTTCTTCATTTTTTATGGTCTTCTGTGGGGGGGGGTGGACAGTCACTGGTGTAGTGGGGTTGGAACTTTTTAACAATCCTCAAAATTTTTTATTTTTTTTTTCTTATTTCAAGGTACGCAGTGCTAATAGGGGAAGGGGAATGCCTCCTAGTGCTACTGAGCTTTGTCATGGACCTTGGTCTGGATTGGAATCATGTGCACCACATAGCATGTTCCTGTGGGGGAATGCCCTTAGTTTAATGACTTTACAGGGTGTGGTAAGCATAAGTTTTTTTTTCTGTCCCTTTTTTCAACTTGTTAGGTAAAATCAGGTATACAGATTGATGAGTATCCAACATTTGTTCTTATCTTTGGTCTTGCTTAGGTTATTTTCCTCTGTTGAGGTTTCATCGTATGTCACGTCTTGATGACTAGATGATCAATCCAGGCCATGCAGGAGCTATGTTGTGTCTGTGGAAGATAGGGACATTGATTGAAGATGTTGGCCACTGGACAGGTGTCCATACCATTACCATTAATGAGTAATCACCATTGCCACCCACATACAGGGAGGAACTATGTGCAAAAACACATAGTTGAGATGGTGTTTAGTAAATAATTAGGTGGAGGGGGGTTAATGTCTTGTCTACATAGAAACATAGAAACATAGATTTTGACGGCAGATAAGGACCGCTTGGCCCACCCAGTCTGCCCATTTCCCTACCTATTGGATAAGCTGCAGATCCTAGTTAACCAGCAGCCTACTTCTTCCTACCTCCACCCCCTAGAATTGCCTTATGACTGTCCCATGCATGCTTGAATTCCACCACTGTTTTGACTCCACAACCTTCCTCGAAGGCCATTCCATGCATCCACAACCCTCTCTGTGAAAAAATACTTCCTTAAATTACCTCTGAGCCACCCCCTTCTATCTTCACATTGTGCCTTGTTCTTCCACACCTCTTTTTTGAAAGATGCTACCCTCTTGGACTTTGTTGATTCCTTGAGATACTTGAAAGTTTCTATCATGTCCCCCTCTCTCTCCTTTCCTCGGGCTATACATATTCAGCTCCTTAAGTCTCTCTTCATATGTCTTCCGGTGCAGGCTCTGCACCATTTTAGTTGCCCTCCTCTGGACAGCCTCCATCCTGTCTATATCCTTACGGAGATTGGGTCTCCAGAACTGCACGCAGTACTGAAGATGGGGTCTCACCAACTGTCTGTACAGAGGGATAATAACTTCCTGTTTTCTACTAGTGATGCCTCTCCCTATGCATCCCAGCATCCCCCCAGCCCTCCTTGCTGCCCTCTCACATTGCTTTCCCACCTTTAGGTCATCTGATATGACTACCCCCAGGTCCCTTTCCAGTTTTGTTGTTGTTAGTATCTCACCCCCCATTGTGTACTCTTCCCCTGGGTTTTTGTTTCCCAGGTGCATTACCTTGCACTTCTTTGAATCTAAGCTGCCATACATTTGACCATTCCTCTAACCTTGCCAAGTCCCTTCTCATCCTTTCCACCCCACCTTGTGCATCAACTCTGTTGCAGATCTTTGTGTCATCTGCAAAGAGACATACTTTTCCTTCCAGTCCCTCTGCAATATCACTTATAAAGACATTGAAGAGGACTGGTCCTAATACTGAACCCTGTGGTACCCCACTAGTAACCCTCCTTTCTTCAGAGTGGACTCCATTTACTATTACTCTCTGTGTCCTATTCTCCAGCCAATTCTTTACCCAGGCTGTCATCTTGGGACCCACTCCCAGGCTGGCTAACTTGTATATTAATCTTTTGTGTGGGACTGTGTCAAATGCCTTGCTGAAGTCTAGGTAGGTCATTTCCACAGCCCCTCCCTGATCTACTACTTTGGTCACCCAGTCAAAGAAATCTATCAGATTTGTCTGGCATGACCTTCCCGCTGTGAATCCATGCTGCCTTGGGTCCTGAGCCCCTCTGGCCTCTAGATACTCAACAATTCTTTCCTTCAGAAGTGATTCCATCATTTTCCCTACCACTGAGGTTAAACTAACAGGTCTGTAGTTTTCTGCTTCTGCCTTGCTCCCACTTTTGTGAAGGGGAATCACATCTGCCCGTCTCCAGTCCTCGGGTACCACCCCATCCTCCCATGATTTGTTAAAGAGGGTAGTCAGTGGTGTCACTAGTTCTACCCTTAGTTCTTTTAGAATTCTGGGATGAATCCCATCAGGACCCATTGCTTTGTCTACCTTCAGTTTTAAGAGTTATTTCAGAACCCTTTCTTCTGTAAATGGGCTGGTATCAACTTCTGTATCCAGAGTGTTTTTACTGTTTATTTTAGGTACCTCCCCCACTTCCTTTGTAAATACTGAGCAAAAATATTTGTTTAGTATCTCTGCCTTTTCACAGTCACCCTTTGCCCACCCTCCCTCCTCTTTATTAAGCCTCACTAGCCCTCCCTTGGTCTTCCTTTGCTCCCTGATGTACCTAAAAAAGGTTTTATCCCCCTTCTTAACAGAGTTGGCTATCTTTTCCTCGGTTTGGGCCTTTGCTGTTCTGACTGCCTTCCCAGCTTCCTTTTGCTTTAACTGATACAGTTCCCTGTCCTGCGCCTTCTGTGATTCCTTGTACTTCCTGAATGCTTTCTTTTTCTCTTGAACCTTCACTGCCACTTCCTTTGAGAACCATAGTGGTTTCTTACATCGTTTCGTTTTGTTAATTTGCTTCAGACAAAGGCTTGTTACCTCTGTGATGGCAGTTTTTATTATTCCCCATTGTTCTTCCACCCCTTCCTGCCCATTTGCTAGTGTATTCCTTAGGCACTCACCCATTTTGGCAAAGTCAGCCCTCCTAAAGTCTAGTACTTTTGCCTTTGTATGGCTTGACTCTATTGCTGTGTTTATTGTGAACCATACTGTTCGATGGTCGCTAGTTCCCAGATGGCTACCCACTTCTACATCTGTGATCCTCTCTTCATCTCCATTTGAGAGAACCAGGTCTGAGATTGCTCCCTCTCGAGTGGGCCCCAATACTAGTTGTCTAAGGCATGCCCCTTGTAGGGCATCTAGAATAACCCCACTCTTTGAAGTGGCTGCTGCAACTGCATTCCAGTTAACATCTGGATCATTGTTAATCAATGGAGATTGAATGGGGGGGATTTGATGTTGTAAGTTGTAAGCCTCTTCATGATTACTTTTGTAATTAATGACTCACATCATTAAAGATGGCCACATTCACCATTTCTCAAAATGTGTTCCACTTGTGGTGTTAACTGTTGAATTAGTATGTTACATTCATATGCTACTTGTACTAGTCTAGGAGCCAGGGTTCTTGTACATGTCACTCACACTAAGTGGCAGAAAAACAATTTTCAGTCACATGGAGTGCATGGCTGTGTCTGGTCAGATCAGGTGATGAGAGGGGGGCACTGGGGCAGTGTGGAATTTGCCATCATGGGCACTTTTAAGGACATCCAGACAACATATGTTGCTTTAAGATGGGGTTCATATAGTAAGCCAACATGAAAATTATGCTATTTTTAGAAGAAAAACATTATAACTGTAACTATGCAATTGCAAAATCTTTACGGTTATCGTAGTTACATTGCTGCTGCTTTATGTAGGCTTTGGGGATTGGTGGTGAGGTGACCAATCAATGGGTTACTGCTAAGGGTGATCAAATTAAACTTCTACACACTGCAGCACATAACAACTAATTTCCATAACCAATCCAATGGTACAGAGCTAAAAATACGGTATAACATATACACCCCAGCCACCATACTGTGACTTGAAACTTGTTGGGGGGGGGGCCTTGGAGTAAACTCAGCCTTTTAAACTTCCAATTCCACATCATCCAAGAAGCACCCCTCACAGTCTTCAAGACTGGAGTTCTCATCAGGTGGGAATTCTCTCAACATTTCTGCCTCATTCACCTGGCTGCCGGTGGATGCCTTAGTCGAGGGATCATCATCATCCTCGTCACCGAGACACAGTTCCTGTGGCAACACCACTGACATCACTGTGTTATGTGGAATGTGCGTTTGATTCATTTTGATGAATGTTAGCATGGACATATTCTTGGATGACAAATTGATCCTACGGTCACCCACAATTGCCCCAGCTGCACTGAACACTCGTTCCACAGTGACACTGGATGGTGGGCAGCTCAGGTATTTCACAGCAACCGATGTTAGTGCTGGTCAGTCAGTAATTTTCCTGCTCTAGTACAGCAGTGGCTTGTCATTAATGGCAAGGTGCTTTGGGTCTCCCATGTAGGTCTCCACCATTTGTTCTGCTGCCTGGAGTCCAGTTGCCTCATCTGTCTCCTCCTCCTCCTCCTCCTCCTGTTTCTCCATATCTTCCACTCCCACCTGAAAGAGAACATCCCAAATGGGATTGATTGATGTTTTCTGCTTTGCCTTGCCCATTTTCTCTGATTGGGTTGCCTGTGAGCCGCTGGTGGTGGTAGCAACACCCGTTTTTGATGCAGTGCATGCATTTTTCATTTGTGCAGTATGTACCAGTTTAATGAGTTTCTCTGTCAACTGTTGTACTCGCTGATGACCTCCTTCAATTATGTGTCTATTGCAGGAATTGAAAGTGTTGAACATAAGGGTATTAAACATAGTGACCAGTAATTATATCATTTTAATGCATGCCCAGTGGAAAGACGTATGAGACTGAAGGCCGAGTATACATACACCTCTGAGAAGTACATTCAGATCCTTTAATGCACAACATAGAGTAGCTTATTGTGCTTATAAAATGGCTCACTGCTCTTATGTGTTATATGTAAGGTGAAACTTTTTTATATATAAAATACTTTGTTTAAATACATTTTAGATGGCAAAATTACATATAAGAAATAGTCCTTGTAGGTAATGAGACTTGTTTGCCTTGGTAATGAGATCCCTAGCTTTGTATTACACATTCAGGTGATGTCTCTCAGGCAATAAGGTTTCAGGATATTTTTCTTGCCATTTTATAATGAGGGATAATGGCATGCCTTGAAAAGTGCAGTATGATACTTCAGTACTGTTTATGACAAGCAGTCACTGGTGTCCAGTGGCCACCCCCCTCACTGCCTCATGACAAGTAATTCATGGCATCCAATGGAACCCCCTTTCTTTCCCCATCCCTAGGCCAATCAATCCATTTATCCTGTGACACTCCCCTCCCTCATCCTACCCATGTCAAGCAATCCCTGGAATCCAGTACCCCTCTGTATCACTGCATTCTCATGCTACAAAGTCCCTGGTGTCCAGTCCAATGGCATCCCCCCCAACTCCTCCCCATGCTAAGCAGTCCCACACATCCACTGGAACACTCTCCTCCCTGATGACAACTGATTACCCTACACTCATCACCTCAGCCGGCTACTGCTTAATTCTTATTACTACCTTTTTGTGGTCTAAGTCTAATAAAAGAGTCAGTTTTCAGTACCAACTCATTCATTAGACTTTGACTGCAAAATGTGGTTATACTGTAGGATTTATATGGTGACCAGCTGAGGTGGTGATTGGAAGGGAGAGCCAGTCACCACGGGGGAGGGGTGGGGTTCAGTGGCTCTGGGGTAGGCTACCAGTGGCAGCATTAACCAGTGGGGTTCAGCAGCCACTAAAGCTACACCAGGGATGGACCCCTGGTGTCTGCCTTAGCCATGGGGGGTTGGTGGCCACTAATGTGGCACCAGAAATTGGGAGGAGGTCCAAAGGTACTTAGCAGCATGGGGGAATGGGCTGCTGGTGTCAGTATTAACCAGCTGGTGGGTTGGCAGTCAGTAAAGCAGCACCAGGGTTGTGCTTCTGTTGGCCACTAAGGCAACATAGGAGGCTCCTGGTGGCAAACATTTATTGTCAGAGAGAGGGTGTCTTTATAGTACGGTGCAACTGAAAATGGGTTCCTGATAGCCACAGTTAATCTTTGTGAGGATTGAGCAGTAGCATGTCACCAGAGATGGGCTCCTAGCACTTGCCCTTGATGTTGGGGGCTGAAGAATCATTCAGTGGCAATTAAGATGAGCTCTTGAAGTTCATCTCAGCAGGAGGTGGGGCAAAAAGCCATGGAAGCATCACCAGGGTAGGCTCCTAGTAGCTATAGTTGATTATCCAATGGGGAGAGCTCCTGACAACTGCAGCTGCATCAGGGATGGACCCCTAGTTGCCAAATGTTTATTTTAGGGATTGGAGGGTTTTGATATGCTGGGGATGGGTTCCTGATGCCACATTTATTGTTTACATGGCAGTGTGTGTTTTTTAACACTAATGATAGTCTCTAGATGTAGCATTAATTACTTGTTAGCAGTGGGTTCAAAATGTTAGGTAGACTTAAATAGCACTGCAGATGGGCACCTGCTGCCACACTGCTGAGTGTGCGTGTGGGGATGTAAAACTACTCTATGTTATGCACACATCCCTGTAATCACTAGAATTGTATTACATGCACATAAAAACACCTTATGACAAACTGCAGGCTGCAGAAAGATGTACTGTGTATGTGTGGCCAGTGTTCTTTTAAAGTTTATAACTTTTGCATTTTAAGTTATTTTGTCCCAGCAAAGAGTGTTCATGTCAATTGTTATATCCTTGCTTAAAAGTTGAATGAGTTATAAGTGGCCGAAAACCATAATTTAACATGATTTAACATAGATTTGCCAGCTTAACCCTAACTATAGTGGCACTGCCGTACCAAGCCACTGTAATGTTCCTGATCTGCTGCCATCCCTGCCCCCCTTTGTATTACTACATCTCAATGGTTCTATCCTTGGGAGATAAAAATATATAAAATATAAAAACAGTTACACAACAAAACATAGCATAGGGCTGCCTCATTTTGAGGTGGGCTACTAAACACACTGAACTGGCAACCTAGCTGGCCTCTACTGCAAGAATGAGTTGCTGCTTCAAAGGATGGGGATGTAGGCTTGTGTGCTACAAAGCTCTACTACACATGTGAGTATCTGGATAGACCTTACATCACATGGACCTGTGACAGGAATTCTATGAGCAAGTCGGCATTATCACTTTTAATAGGGATGAGTGTTGTGAGGCCAAGGCCCTGTGGATTGCTATTGGAACCGAGAACAAGGCCCCCATCTAGGTGGGAGTGATCTACAGACCCTGTCTCAGGAGATAGAAAGGACAGGGAGATTCTGGAAACCATCTAAATGATGGCTGACGAGGGAGTTGTTACTGGTCAGAGACTTCAATTTACTGGATGTGGTTTGGAGCTCCTACATGGCTACATCAGAAATGAGCAGTGAATTTCTAGTGGCACTACGGGGGGGCGGGCCTAAGTCGGCTGGTGGAAACACCCACCAGAGAGTAAGTGGTCCTGGACTTCATACTTTCAAACAGTAATAGGGTCTTGGATTTAGAAGAAGGAAGCCATCTGGGTTCCAGCGACCATAGGACTGTGGTTCACAGTGTACATGACCGAGGACACCAGCCACTCCTGGACCTGGACAGCTCTTGGACTTCAGGAAAGCAGAGTTCCTCAAAATGAAAACTTGTCCAAAACATAACCTGGGCTGTAGGGTGGAGGGGGGAGATGAAGAATGCTGGATCAAACTGAAGGAAGCAATAACCTTTGTCAAATCACAATGCACCAAGCAAATTAGCAAAACCAAAAGGAGAAGAACTCCACTCTGGTTTTTCAAAGAGGTAACATCCAAAATACAAGAGACGAAAGGAGCCTTCAGGAGGTACAAGGTGTCAAAGAAGGACAGTGATAAGGAGGTATACAAGGAAAACTAAAAGAAGCCAGGAAGGCAATTAGGATTGCAAAGGCTTAAACTGTGGAAAAGATAGTGAAAAGGGTCCAAAAGTGCGATACAACCTCCTACAGGTATATAAGAGAAAAGAAGAAGAGTACGGGAGGAATTGACAGATTAGCAAAAAAGGAGGATCAACATGGGGAAGATGACAGGGATAAAGCAGAGGTCCTAAATGAATACTTCTGCTCAGTTTTCACGCAGGAAGAAAACAACAATGGACCAACACTGTGCAAGAAGGAACACCTTATTGGAGGAGCAGACATAAGTCCCTTCATGGAAAAAGAGTCCTGAGGAACTCAAAAAATTAAAGGTCGGCAAAGCAATGAGGCCAGATGAAGTGCATTTAAGAATACTGTGAGAGCTTGGGGAAGAACTAGCAGCACCACTGGCAGAACTCTTCAATAAATCATTTTATTGCAGCAAGGTCCTTGAGGGCTGAAGAAGGGCTACAGTGGTGCCCTTCCACAAGAGTGGGAATAAGGAAGAGGCAGAAAACTACCACCCAGTCAGCCTTACCTCAGCAGTAGGGAAGCTAGTGCAGGGGTTCTCAAATGGTGAGGCCAGCCTCCTTGGGGAGGCCCCAACCTGTTCCAGGGGAGGCTCAAGCAAGTCTGAAAAAGTACTGTATTTCAATTTTGAGTTTTATATATTTTGCGTGAAGAGATGAAACAAACTGAAAGAGGATAATAGTATGTGAATCTTATATTTATTTAATAATAGGTGACAAGGAAGGGTAGAATGAGCCAAGGCTCATTTCAGGTGTCTCAGGAAAGGTGAGGAGTCAATACATGTCAAAAGGTAACATAAAACAATCAAGAAATAAACAATGAGCAATACTGCAATCAAATATGAACAATAATAAAGTAATAATGAAAGGTGGTAATTGATCAATTTGCAGCCTGGTGGCAGAACAGCCCAAATACAAGGGTTGAACATAGACGTGTTAAGAGCAATAGCAGGAAGAAGCAAAGTAATCCCTGAGAAGTTGCTTAGTAGCAGGGAAAGACAATGAGGGGCAAGTATATAGGAAGGTTATTTCATATAGAAAGGAAACAGAGAAAGTAGTTTGACCCAGAAGGTACTGCAACAAGGGGTAACAATGGTTCAAGAATAAAAATAGCGCAGCAAGTAGGCTGTCCTGTGGTGGGGGGAAAGTAAGCTGAATAACATTTATTTTATTTATTTGTTATTCAGACAATGCCTTTGAGCACAGGAGCTCTTTTTCAAAGGTTCCACTCTTAGTATAAGACAAAGAATTGAATGTGAGCCAAGTACTCAAAGGGGTTTCAATTTATTCATGGTGTACTGCCAAAGTACATTATGTTATTTTTCTTTGGGGAGGCCCAAGATTATTTTAGTTTTTGGGGGAGGCTCAAAATCTTTTCCATGGATTTGGGGAGGCTCACTGTGACAAAGTCTGAGAACTATTGAGCTAGTGGAATCCCTGCTAAAGGAGAAGATAGTGGTATGTTTAGAAGAAAGTGGACAACTGGACCCAAAGCAACATGGTTTAATGGCAGGGAGGTCCTGTCAGACTAACCTAATCAAGTTCTTCAACTGGGTTACAAAAACAGTGGACCGGGGAGGGGTACAGTAGATGTGATGTACCTGAACTTCAGCAAAGCCTTTGATTCTGTTCCATACAGGAGGCTAATCAACAAGCTGGAACACACAGGCACTGAGGGTACTGGTAAATAGCAGACTGTCAAGGGAGGGCAGGGTAACTAGTGGAGTTCCGCAGGATTCAGTACTGGGACCGATCCTTTTCAATGTATTCACCAATGACATCACTGTAGGACTAGGTGAGAAAGTGTACCTATTTGCGGACAATACAAAGCTCTGCAATAGGGTGGACATGCCCAAAGGAGCTCTAAAGAGGGAGTCTGACCTAAAAAAGCTAGAATAGTTGAGAAACTGGCAATTGAATTTCAACACCACATAGTGTAAGGTCATGTGTAAGGTTATGCACCTAGGAAGACATCCTGGCAAGGAAATACTTTCTAGGAGGTGAACAGTTGGCAACAACAAAGCACAAGCGTGAACTTGGAGTAATCATCTCTGATGACTTTAAGGTAGGCAAACAATGCGAAAAGGCAGCACTAAAGGCTAGCGGCATCATGGGCTGCATAGGGAGGGGCATCACAAGTAGGAAACAGAAAGTGATTATGCCAATATACAGATCCCTGGTGAGGCCTCACCTGGAGTACTGAATCCAGTTCTGGAGACCACAGCTCAGGAGAGACATAGACCGACTAGAGACTGTACAGAAGAGGGTGATGAAGATAGTGCAGGGTCTACACCACAAGCCTCATGAAACCAGACAAAAGCAACTCAACTTAAATTCTCTGTAACAAATAAGTAGGGGAGACATGACAGTTACCTTCAAATACCTGAAGGGTTTAAACGTGGTGGAGGCACAGAGTCTTATTCAGGAAAACAACACTACCTGGACTAGAGGTCATGACATACACCTGAAGGAGGGAGGTTCAGGAGCAACAGAAGGAAGTTGTTCTTCACGAAGAGGGTAGTTGAGCCATGGAACAGCCTGCTGCAGGGGTGTTGGGTGCTAAGATGGTCAGGGAATTTAAGCGGGCATGGGACAAACAGTGTGGGAACCTCAAGGAAGCAACATACTAGGTGGGAGGGTTCAAATCCATGGGCAGACTAGATGGATCATACAGTCCCCATCTGCCATCACATTCTATGTTTCTATATTTCTATCTGCAACACAGTTTTGACTCCATATGCAGTGCAGGAAAACATTTATGTCTCATTCACGAAGGGAACACAAATGAGGAAACAGTTTTAAGGTGGATCAGCACCCGAAACCGCTGTCAAGTTGTTCATCCTGTCAGCATCTGACAACTTACTGAGCTGTGGCTGAAACATGCCTGCACCACTTCTGCTATAGGTCTTACAAAAACAAAAACTATTTGCAAGTTGCAACACAAAGGCAGAGTTTAACTAGAGCAGAGCTAACAACAACCACCCTTAACCCTGGGTTCAAGAGTTCCACCTTAGAAGTGCAGAACCAGTATTTAACCACAAATTATTAGGAACACAGGATTTGTGAAATATTGTAATGAAGGTCTGACTGGGTCTAAACTGGAGGGCTAAACACAGGCTGTACCACCTGAATTCATTTTCAGTTGCATTCTTGCAGAGGATAAACTTGTATCTACTCCATTAGGCTGGTTTCTTGGTAATTGACACCAACGGAAGTTCTGCAGGTTTAGATCATGAACACAAATCAATCCTGTTACATTGTTCTTCTTGGTCATATAGTGGCAGGGAGTCAATATTATGTGAATCTCCATCTGTCAATTGTACTGCACTTATACATCATCAATGCAGAGAGAAAGGACTACTGGTGACATCATGATCTGGGAAGCAGTCTGAGAAGAACAGCTCCACTCCAATGTGGGCAAAAGCCCCTAAAATAACCACACTTTTTTCAAATACAAACTGCAAATCTACCCTTAGGAGTGTTCTTGATGCCACTTAGGAGGAAGAGTAGGGTACCCTCTCCAACTGACTCCATAGACGGGGATGGATTTCTGGATGGCGGGAAGAACAGCAGGGATCCCAGGCCTCATCTTGCCATGGCTGTTCCCACACAGGTACTCTGGGGGTATAATCAGTACAAACACAAATGACACTGCTGATTTCAGAGTTCCATGAATTTTCGAAAGAAATCTGCCTATCCACCACTGCCCTAAGAATGAACTTGTGCAAGCTGGAAAAGGGACTAGACTCTGCAGAGGAGCAAGTGACTGCCATGGATTCCTGCCTCAATATAGCTGAAAGGGTGATTGTGCAGCTTCACCACTCTGTCCATACTCTGCAAGAAAGAGTGAAGGATGCTGAGTTGCACAACAGGTGCAACAACCTGAGGATATCTGGAATACCAGAGGAGGCTGAGGGGACAGAGCTGACTCCTTTTCTCCAGACTCTGCTCCATATAGAACTGTCCCTCCCCCACCTCTGCACCATCGAAATTGAATGAGCTCATCGCGCTGGGGGGCCAGGCCATCTGACCCGAATACAAGACCATGTTCAGTGATCCTGAAACTGCTCCACTAGCAAGAAAAAGAAACCATTCTGCACACTGTTTGGCAGAAAAAAACTGTAATGTACCAGGGGCCGGAGTTGTTTTTTTGTTAACAACTATCCCCCAGACCTTGCGGCCTGTCATTGGGCCTATGCTCCAGTTATGAAATCTCTCAAGCAGAAGTTAAAATTCCAAATTCCCTGCCCCTCCAGGATGACTGTGTATTTCCCAGGAGTACAGACTTTTGAAACTGTCGAGGCCGTAGTAAGAAGCTGCAGCAATGGAAGACTGAGGTTCCCCTCGCTCAGCGGCAATCTGCAGTAGAGTCCCTGGCCAGCAAACTGTTGCAGAAACTCTGGACCATGGCATCCCACCATGAGCAATGATGCCACCATAGAGCAGCAGCTATACAAATGATTGTAGCAGACTTGAAGAATAAGCATTTCTTATCTGGTTCTCTGCAGCAGCCTGAACTAAAGACAACATGAACTCTATCAAGGACATCTACATCCCACTGAGGTAGGATCTAGGCACACGTATGAATCCCCTCTGTGTCTGTTGCCCCTTGTGGCCCCCCTGTGGCTACTAAGGCCCCATAGTGTTTTACTTACTCCCCCCTCCCATCCACCCTTTGTTACCTGGGTCTGCTTAGACATGCATCTCTGATTACATGTCTCCATTAAGTTTTTCCAGTGACGGAGGTCACGTGCTGCAGCGCTTCTAATGGCAGCATAGTCCACAGCTCTCCCTCTCTCAACCAGCTAAATCTCTTTTTTTTACCGACTTCGGGGACAATAGCCTAGCATTTGCTCCTTGATCACAGCTCTCAGCAGACCAACAACACCCTTTATTGGCAGTTAAGTGGTTTTTTAAATCATTTACGCCGGGGTGCAACAAACGACAATGGAGGCTGAGATGAAGACCGTTGGGGCCAAGCACACGCCACCGAGCACACCGGAGAAAGCAGCAAAAAAATCAAGAACCCTACCTACGGGTTCTGGTGCTAAATCTGGCTCCACTGCCGCCTCTACTAATCCGCTCACCGAAGATCGCTTTCTGCAGGAGCTAATCCCGTTCCGAGAAACGCTGCAGGATATCTCCTCGGAGCTGAAGTCCATGTGCAATTACCTTGCCTCGCTGAACATCCGAGTCGGGGACTCTGAAGCTCGAACCCGCTCATTAGAATCATGGAAGGCTAAATGGGAACCAGAAATTGCCATGCTCAAACAGCAAATTGTAAAATTAAAGCAAAAGACAGAAGACCTCGAGGGACGCAGCAGGAGGAACAATATTCTAATCCTGGGTCTGCCAGAGGTGGAGGAAGGGCCAGACATCTTATCTTTTGTTCAAAAGCTCCTGAACAAGATTGTTGGCCCTCGCCCATCAATCCCTTCTATCACATTGGCGAGCACATAGATCGTTAAAGCCGACAACCACCTGGTTCCCACTCCGACCTATAATAATTAAATTGCTCAGCTACCTCGAGGCAACACATCTTGAGCAAAGTTAAAGCCCTCCAAGCGATCCTGTGGGAAACCACACACTGAGACTCTCCCAAGACTTGCCTTTTGAAACCCGACAGAGGAGACGGATTTCCATCCGATAGTGATCAAGCTGATAGCTGCTGGGATCAAATTCGTATGAACTATCGAGCTAGGTTACAAGTTCAACTCGACAATACATGGCTCTCTTTTGAAAATCGGAACAAGCCAAAGCTGATCTTACCCAGAGACTGCCAGATTTGTTTAGAATTGGCTGACTTGCAATGCTAATTTTAGACTAATGTTTCCTTACCTCCGTTGAGTGACTTTGTGTGGTTAAAAATTTTGCCTTCCCTTGTTTTTTCTGGTTAGCTAGGATAGAGTTCTTGGGGTGGTGGGCTGGATGGTCTTCTGTGGTGATTGGGAGTGGTAGTGTTCGTTGGGGCCTGGTTTGCGGCCTATTTGCTCTGCGGCTGATGATGCTCCCTACTGACCCGAGGAGGTGGAATAGGAACCTTTTTTCTGGTATTCGGTTCCGGCGGTTTGTGTGTCGGCCGAACCAATTAGGTTCCCTCCGGTTTACCTTCCCCCTCCTATTCCTGTCAGATAAAGGCCTTCCCGCATGCATGGAGATCTGCCCCTTCTACTCCTGATCCTCGCATCAACTGATGGGAACGATCGCTATATTAGTCAGTTGTCACATACCTTTCTCACGTTAGCGGCTCCCTTTTGCTCTAGTAGGTGGGATTACTACCTTGTGGTCGTGTAATTTGTATTTTGAACGCTGTTCACTGTTGGTCTTTTGGCTATGGATTATAGCCCGATGTTTATTTACCTTATGCTGGGGGACGAGATTGGCGTGCCTTGGGGAGGCTGCCTCGTAGCCCGACTTTGGGGGGGGGGACTGCAGTTCCTTTCTGCCTTATGTTGTTAACCCATACTTTATCAAGTTATACCTAGGAGGGCAACAAGCAGGGGTTGGTTCCAGGTAAGGATGGGTCTGTCAGTCCCGGGATTCGATCCCTATACAGGACACAAAGTTGGTATAGCCATTTTTCCCTGAATTTTAAGGAATTGCTTGTAAATAGTTTTTGGGGGATTTTGGGTTTACTCAAAGTTCAGGATAATTGGGAGGTGGGTAGGGAGGTATATATTAATCTCAGGGCCAGGTGTCATTAGGTTTATCTTTCTAGATGGGGTAGTTATATTCCCCAGTTGCAGTTAAATCGTTGGGGACTTGGCTAATCACCAAAGGTTATTTTCTTGTGGGTTTCGGGGAAGGGGCCTCGGAGAGTTTCAAACTTTGTGGAAATGTTAAAATGGAAAGTGTAATCCATACCATTAGCTACACTGGAGGGCTGAAGTCTCTAAATCCTCCAAATATTGTACCAATCAGTATGGCTGTGAGACGCTAAATTAGCAAGTTGGAATGTCGAGGCATCAATGACCCTCTTAAAGGCAGCAGGTTTTTCTGAATTATTCCCTTTTGAATGTGGACATAGGGTTACGTTGGAAACTCACCTGGCTGCCTCTGAGGCTAAAAGATTAGCAGGCAAGGGTTCACCCAAATTTTCACTGCGTCCGCGCAAGCTAAGCAGGGGGTAGCTATAATAATTAAGCATTATGTCCGATTCATAGCAGAAGACAGTATTACTTGATCAAGATGGTAGATTTGTATTGGTCAAGGGCCAGCTTGACAACAGTAGTGGTACTAGGGGCAATATATGCACCTGTGGGTGGTGACCCATCCTTCTTAATGTCCCTAGTAACCAATCTGAGCAGATTTCTGCCCTCCTTCTTATCCTCGGGGTGACTGGAACATAGCTCCTTCTAGTGAATTAGATAAGACTTATAGACGTTAAAACGATGTCCCTCCCCAACTAGCCTGCTGATTTTACCCACCTACTGGGACTCTGTGATCCCTGGCGCTTCAACCCAGAGATACCCGCCTCTTCCTTTTACTCCCATATACACCAAACTTGGTCAAGAATAGACTATATTCTAATTAGCTCTTCCTTAATGAGCAGTGTTCACCAAGTGGGTATAGAACCAATAGTTATTTCAGACCACTCCTGGTGTGGGTCAAGATCTCCCTGGGTGTCCAAGGACAAAGGACACATCATAAACTTAATGCGCAGATCCTTAAGGATGATCACATGGTTTCCCAAATCAAGGCATGATCCTCTCTTACTTAGAACTGAACCAAGGGTCTGTCCACAGAGATGACATACTGTGGTGCTCCTCAAATGTTTCATCACGGGGAACTTATTAAGATTGCTGCCACTAGGAAAAAATAAGGAATCCAAAATAAATTTGTTATCCCAACAGTTGAGAGCAGCCGAGACAATTTTCTCTTTCCAACTCCTCAGCAAACCTAACAGCTCTCATTAAACTCAGGAATGAATACAACGACCTGACTCTGGAAAAGGCTGAATATGCTTTATTTAAGACCAAGACCAGATACATCGATCAGGGTGAAAAATCTGGCAATATGCTAGCCCTTAGACTGAGAGAGATGGAGAGTTCCCATCTAATCCCGGCTCTTAAAGCCCAAGATGGTACTAATAGGACGCTACCTAGGGACATAGCTCAAATCTTTGAGTCTTTCTATACAGGCATCTATAGCAGGCATTCCTTTCCATCGCATTCCCAGAGAATAGAGCTCTTCCTGGATGAAATCAACCTCCCTTCCCTCCAGCCACACCACTGTGATATTCTATCAGCTCCCATCACCTTAGGCGAAGTCGAAGATGCAATCAACGAGTTGGCATTAGGAAAGCCCCGGCCTGATGGCTTTCCTTCAATTTTATAAAATTTTCTCCAAAGAACTTTCCCTCTCCTTCTCAACTCTACGAATACATGTTCATCATGGATTCAATAGATCCTTCTCTCTAGAAGCTACAATAATTTTAATCCCTCAAGCCTGATAAACCCTTAACAGATCCAGCCAGTTACGTCTAATCTCGCTTTAAATTATGATATCAAAATTCTATCCAAAATTCTATCACTCAGAATTAAAAGATATGGCTACACCTGCTAAGTCCGGAGCAGGCGGGTTTGTCCAGGTAGATCATCAGCCGACCATTTGAGAACTTTGTCCTATGTCTTCCGAGTGTCCGCACTTCACAAGATCCCATGGTCCTAGTTGCTCTCGATGCTGAAAAGCTTTCGATAGGGTAAACTGGGAATTCCTATGGCCACTCTGAAGAGAATGGGCTTCCTGACTCCTTTATTCATATGATCATGGCAATTTATAAGTCCCCTTGCAAAAGTTTATTGTAATGGGTTTTCCTCCGATTCCTTTATGTGCAGGTACACCCAAGGATGCCCCTTTCCCTACCTTTCAATCTATACCTAGAACCTTTACTCATCAGCATCAAGAATTCTCCACAGTGTCAGGCTGTGTCATCTCTCAATTCCTTTGACCGTGATCAGCTTTGCTGATGACATTCTGTTGCACCTTACCAATCCTGAGTCATCCTTAACACAAGTATTACGAATCATCGACTGGTTTGGTCTAGGTTTCTAATTTCAAGTTGAGCGTCTCAAATCAATTATTTTCCATTAAACTCTTTTACCTTTCACTCAGGCTTCACACGGTTCGGTATGAAATGGGCCCCGACTTCATTCAAATACTTGGGTATCCATGTGGCTCGGGAGTTGGAAATGGTCAAGAAGCTTAATTTGGATGATGTATTAACAAAAATCCAGCAGGACTTGGACCGATGGCAGAAACTGCCATTATCCATATGGGGGTGAATTAACATCATCAAAATGAATATTTTACCCCGACTGTTCTACCCCCTGAACCTCCTTAGTATTTGGCTTCCCAGGAAATACTTCAGTCAAGTTAACTCTTTACTATCCAAATATATTTGAAATGGGAAACAGCCTCGCCGGGCTTTTCTTAAACTCAGTGCATCTAGAGACAAAGGGGGCCTTCATTTGCCCAATTTCTTACTATACTACTGGGCTAGTCACTTAAACAGAATTGGTAAGTGGTCCACCGCACAGTCTAACTTGCCTCAACCAATTTGGCTACAGATAGAGCTAAATCTACTAGATCAGTTTAACCTACGCCCCCCCACCCCGTATTTTTTGGCACCCCTTTTCCTCGCTGCCTCCAGGTATCAGAGACTCCACTATTGGTCTCTCTATTAAAATCCTTCTTCAATGCTGGGACTTTTTCAACATTTCACAAACCAAAGATCCAGGACAACCTCTCACCCTAAATCCCAATATTAAAATTGGTGGTAGTTGGCTAACCTCTGAATGGCTTCCACAAATAAACAACCTACGGGTGGAGTCTCTGTATGAGCAAGGTTCACTTCTCTCATCGGATAGAATCTTAACTTCCTTTAGCATCCCCAGAGACATATCTTCAAAGTATTTCAATTGAGGCATCTCATTCTAAAAATTTTTGGCCTGTCTCCTTCCCTCCCAAAGTAGGACCATTCCTAGAGAAAGTACAGAAGGCGCTGGCAATCCAAAGGAATATCCATCATATATAACAAACTACTAAATGACCTTTTCCTAACTCCTGGAAGGGTCCGTAATCTGGTCACTTCCCAACTTGAGCTCCCCTTATCGTGGGAAACAATTTGGAAAGGCGTGTACCGCTACTTATCCCAAGATAACCATAGATTGATCCAATATTATATTCTAAACAATCTCTACTATACTCCAGTTAAGCTGTTCAAATTTGGCAAACTTAAGTCAGTATATGTTGAATCATGGAGTCGCTGAAGGAATTTGCTGCATGTTCTCTGGGAATGCAATAGAGTGGCTCCATTATGGAACACAATCCGAGATAGTTTGGATTCACTTTTGGGGCTCAAAGAATTCTTCACCCTTGAAGTTTGTATTCTGGGAGTTTACTCTAGCATTGTGGTGAAGGAACGCAGGTACCACATGTCTTTCATCTCAATAGTTGTTAAAAAGCTGGTCCTTAGACACTGGTTAGATCAGGAACCTATCACCTACCAGGAATGGCTTAAAGAGATGTCCCATTGTTTTAATACCAAGAAATTTATTGCTAGCTCCAGACATAATCTAGGGTCCTTTAGTCGGAAATGGGGCAAGTTATATACGCTCTACCTCAATTAACCCTGAGGGGGGTAGTCCCTTTGATATACCCTGCTGCGTTGTTCACCTCCAGTGTATCCGGGCTTCTAACCGATTTTCCCTTCAGTGATCCTACCTCTTCCTGCATGCTATAAACCTCCGAGGCGAGGGGCGGGGCCGGGGTGGTGGGGTTTGTTGTTGTGGTTAGTTTTTCCCATTGTTGTTTTCACCTATTTCGGTGTGATTGTACGTATTCTCTAGGCAATATGCTTGTTATGCTTATGTACGATCAGGAAACCTTCAATACTTGTAGGTTGTTGTCTTTTTTATATGTAAAATTCAATAAACTTAAATTTCAAAAAAGTTTTTCCAGTGACATCGTTCCTGATCCCTGGTGTCGCTATGTATACAGCTAATTCGGTGGCCCAGCTTGATGCTCCAAGGCAGATCAAATATGCCTCAAATTTTGCTTTTAGGCCTGGAGAACTCATTGGACAGGATCCCCACTGGGTCACAGAGGACCCCCCGCCTCTCCAGTAACAACACCTCCATCTGAAGATCAATAGCAGGAGGGGTTGAGGCCTACACTGTGCTGTCATGTGGAGTAGCCTAGTGTGTCATGGCCACTAGGCATGTGCTCTGAACATATGCCTGTCATTTGACCAGCACACATACTAGTGCCCCAAGGAACTCTGGGAGGTGTCAGTACTCCTGCATGGTGTGAAACTGATGACTAAGCAGAACAGGTGACCGAAAATGTAGTGGCAGCTGGGGTTCTGAAATGAAGCATTAACTGGAGAACAAGTAATACCACCCTGTAGGCCTGGTGTGTGTGGGTGTGCCACTTGGGGGATGGGGCCGAGTGTGGTTGTCGGGGGGGGTGGATTGTCGCTGGGATGGCGGCGGATGTAGGACCACTGTTCCATCCTGGCCAGGCCCAGGTCTGCCTGGGATGCAATGCTGAACATTGTGAGCTGACTTTCACTTGAAAGCATCCCAGTAGCTACACAGGGACTGCCATTGCTGAGCGTTCAGTGCTACCAGTGCTTGGCGAATAATCACTGTCTTGGCTATAAGTGGCCATGTAACTAACTGAGGCATTTTGTGATGCTGACTGAGAACTCTTACATCACAGGCGCTGCAGTGCAGCTGTCCCCAGCACAGATATTAAAAATTCAGATTTTAGTGCTGGAAACTCTTAACCTAGAGACTTGGCTCAGAACTGGTGGAGATGGCTAAGGGTGATGTTTATTCCTCCCCTCCATGCCGTGAACTCAAATGATATCTGAATGACTGTTCCATGATAAACACAAATGGATTGGCGCTAACACGGAGTGAGTGTGGGGCCACTGTTCCATCTTGGCGAGGCCCAGGTCTGCCTGTCAAGCAATGCTGAACATTGTGAGCTGACTTTCACTTGGAAATATTCCTGTAGCTACACAGGGACTGCCACTACTGGATGTTCAGTGCTACCAGTTCTTGGGTGCTAATGTCAGGGGGGAAAGGTATATGCCTAGGTATTTTAGTTTTTCTAAGGTTAATCTGAAGGGATACTGCTGTTTGGCTTCCTGTTTCGGGAGGAAATGAAAAGTGTGGGATTCAGTTCTGGCTGTGTTTAGCTTATATCCTGATACTGTACGAAAGGCTTCCAGGATTTCAAACATGGCAGGAAGTGACAATTCAGGTCATCTAGAGAGAAAAGCACATTGTACATATGTATACAGTGCAACATAGTGTTCCTGTCCACTAGGCTCTATGCCCATTAGAGTAGTAGCCTCATGGATGGCTTGGGCCAATGGGTCACCGTAGATTGCAAAAAACAGGTGGAAAGAGGGCATCCTTGACAAGTTCCATAAAACAGGGGGAAATCCACCGAGTGGTGGCCAGCAACCTTAATACAGGCCCACCGGGAGCTACAGATACCCTGTAGCAGCTGGATGAGTTGGACCAGGAGTCATTTGGCCATAAGTGGCTGCGTCACTAACCGAAGTACTTTGTGACACTGACTGAGGACTCATATCACAGGCCCTCCTGTGCGGCTGTCCCCAGCAGAGACATTAAAACTGTGTAATTTAGTGTGGAAACTATTTTTTTTTTCATTTGTAATTTAGGGTCTTTTTCAGTTTTTCTCCCCTTCCCCCCAGAGCCATGGCATACACATGCGTGTACGTGTGTGGAGGTGCACACACACGCCAGGATCCGGTGGCCCCTTCTGCCCCTCCCCAGACTTGTGTCACAACTCCAACCACCTACACTTCCCATTGGGCCTCTACCCAAGTGGGAGCAGTACTACAGCAGAGTGGGCATCAACCCCTTTGGAGGGGAGAGCCACAGTTCGATCCCACTCCAACCCTACCCCCCGAGCAAGCTCCCCAGTGACCCGAGGTCATTCCCAAACCTGGGTCACCGACGTTGTGCAAGGTAAGGTGCCTTGGCCCTCTGTGCAACTGGGCTGGCTCTAGTGTGGAAACTCTTAATCTAGAGACTAGGCTCAGAACTTGTGAAGATTAATAGAGGGTGATGCTCATGCCCCCTCTCATGCCACAAACTCAAACAATTCCTGCACAATTGCTCCATTATTAACACTAATGTATTGTGCCCACCCATGTGTGCTAAGGGTTGATATGATGGAGCTATCTGTGTGGCATTGGAGGGCAGGAGGACTTGGTATTGGTGGAGTAGAAGTGCTGGACTATGCCCTTTTGTTTTCCATGTATACTCCAACCACCTCTCAGAGTTTATCAGCTCCCTCCAATACTTCAGAATTTTCCTCCAAGCTAATAGAACAGACTTAACTACTTGACCACATGGATGAGCAGAGACATGACGTCCCTCCCATACACCCTTTCTTAAATGTTAGATACATCTGGATGCCCCACGCCAGAGGCATACCTTCCAGGCAGGGTGTCTACTATGACATTCAGGTCTGCATCTGGACTTAGGTACATGGAAGCACACTGTTGTTACTGTTCGCCATTTGGTGCCCAGTTGGCACATCCTGGCGCTGGTTCAGTTTTAAGTTCCCCTGCACCTAAGCTGGATCATTGTAATTGCCCATTCATGTTCCCACAGTTCATGACAACCAGGGTGCTATATTCTCAGTCTGGTAATGTCTGTATTTTCCTGTATATAACTGTGTGTGGAATGGGGCAGAGTTGGGGTGGGGGCTGGGAGAGGAGAGACTGGGATATCCTACCACTCTTGAGGACCAACCTTTCTTAAGTGAAACTGTCAGCAATAAAAGCCTCACCCCCAAGTGTAAGGCTGATCCCAGTTTGCGCTTTGTGTACAAAAACATTTTTTTTACTTAATGTTTACTGCAGCATAGTAAAATGCACTAGGCTAATATTGCTGACGTCTAAGATGCCATTTTGTGTAACCAGACATCCCAGAATCCCCTGCTGCTGACATCAGAGGAGAACTGCAGAGCTGGGAAATTCAGTAGCCTGCAGTATACATGTTAAAGATTTTGTAAGCTAAAATCAGATGTTTGCTGGTCCTGCTGTGCTCACAGGGATTAATACAGTCCTCTTTGATTATACGTAGCCCCAGGAGAACAGCAGTCCAGCAAACTGAAGATTACAGCTTACAAAAAACTTTGAAATTCACTCAGGCTACTGAAGGCAATTGACTCTCCCAGCTCTGCAGTTCTCCTCTGATGTCAGCAGTAGGGGATTCTAGGATATCTGGTTACATGAAATGGCATCTTACAAGTCAGTGAAATTAGCCTGATGTATTTATTACATTGCAGTAATCAGTAAATAAATAAAAGTGTTGCTGCACACAAAGGGTTAATTAGGATCAGCCTCACACTTGGGTGTGAGGCTCTTATTGCTGACAGTTCCCCTTTAAATCTGTTGCAACAGTTCTTCTATTTGTTAGCCTGATCTATCCTTTACAATTTCTAGTCCATGAGGTTGGCCACCTATGCCCCCACCCCTTCCTTTTCTTGACTATGCTATAGTGTCCTCTTTAATTTTCCTTTTCCCTCTCAGGTCCTCGTACAGGAAGTTATTGTTGTGACCTCCAAGCCTATGTAAAACAACAGGCTGTGAAGCTCCTTGTAAGAGAAGGGGAGAAGCTGCATGGAAGCTGTTTGAGTGCTGTGATTGTGCACTTTAAAAAAATAAAGCACTGCGTTTGCACCTTAAATTCTCCTGCAGACCTTCTCCTGCTCCTGCTTCTGTTTTTAGGCTATTGACACACATTTGTTTAGAGCTGAACTGTAGGAACTGTAAGTAGCCAGTGCTGGCAACATTTTCTTTTTGCATCTACTTGTTGATTCAGCCGGGCACTGCAGCCCAGGTGCAGGGCCACCAACAATCTTCCAACATTTACTGTGTTTATTGTTGTTGGATTTAGTACGTAATAGCACTATGTCATAAAATATCTTGATGTATATGTAACCCCTTTGTTACCCGGGGTTACTAGAATCCCAGGAAGACCTAGTGGTAGGCAGGGAAGGCAGCTTGTGAAACTCCAGTTAAATGGGTTTCACACTGTCTCATTCTGTCCTCAGTCACAGCTGAGACTAGAGGGATGACATCATTATAGAATTGTCACAGCTGCATGAGCCACATTTGGAATCTTCAGCTCAGAGTAAGTTAGAATCTTGGGAACTCAAAGTCAGTCTTCAGTTTGTCCTTAAGCAAACAAGAAGGACACCAGTAGTGTCTGTTTACCCCCCTCCCTCTGGGGTGAGAAAAGTTCTTTGTGGGTTCCAGGGCAATCCCCTTCTCCCACCTTGGGAGAAAGCTGCCTGTTTTAATTTAAGTTCAGTCTGTTCATGTATAACAGCAAAGGTTACATTTCTTCGCCTGTGGGGCACCTGCAACGAATGGGTGAGTGTTTGGCCTCATTGGAAGGGCCAAACAACTTCTTTTCTTCAGTTGGATTTCAAGTATTGGGGACTGCTATTTGGGAGAACTATGTCAACTAGGACAAACAAATAGAGCAGTCATCTGTTTAAAGTGTTAAGTTCATTGTAGAGGGGGTGCTTCAGGTCATCCACCGTCAGTCTACAGTTTTAAAGTCTAAAGTTCTGTGTGTCCAGAGAAATGGCTGGGTGTGGGCTGTGGGAGCTGGAGGTGGATAGATCACCATCTTTAGTAACCAGGTCCACCTCTACGGATTTCTTCTGTGTTTTTGCTACTTGCCTCATGCGCTTGGCCAGTGATGGGGTGGGTACCCAGGACGTGGGTCGCAATCTGAAATCTCTCTAGGAGTCATAGACTCTAAGTGGTGTGGGAGCCACAGGATGGGAACATTACTCCTTGTTTGATGGGAGTCTCCTGTTTGATGGGAGTTTGAATTGGAAGTACAAAAACAAAATCTCTCTAGGAGTCGCAGACTTCAAGTGGTGTGGGGAGCCACAGTTTGGGAGCCTCCTTGTTTGATGGGATGTCTTTCCAAGTAGAGTTTGGGTTCATTGCCAAGTGGACCGTCAGTCGAGTGGTCGGCAGGGGAGCCGGGCCAGTCGGGCTATGTATCCAATGCGCATGCAAAGTCCGGGCTCAGTGCCTGGTGGGTCCAAAGCCAGACAACTGTTGTAGTGTTCATTCCTCAAATGGACCGCTGTGTTTAACCTCTACTCTGCATTACAGTTACATAGCCCTGTGGGGGACCATACAGAGCTTTGTTTATGTTCAGTGAGTTAATAAATAAAGCCACACTGAAAATTCCCAATTCTGGTTCTGGACATTACAGTTATTGCTTCCTGTAGTTGGATTTACTTGGGTGCCCCTGTGCAGAGTAGTCAAACCTAGGTCTCTTGTGCCAGGTAACCTCATCCTTCCCCGAACCCGTAGATACCCTATGTATATCCATGCTACAAATGTGGACACATAGAGGGGTTACATATATACCTTATGTTTATGAAATTGAAACTGATATGTTATATTAAAGTTTTTTCTGTTTTGTTGTTCTCTTTTTACCAGGCTGTTGTCTTTGCATTTACCCCTCCTTCTTCACCATGTAACTCCATTGTGTTTCATGTATTCTGTCTTATCTCTTTTTTGACATGGAGCCTTTGGAAAGAGATTGTTTTGCCTCAAGGGTTGTAATCTGAAATTGTCAATAAAAATCTTCCTCTCCCATCCCCCCCTCACTCATGATCCCCCACCTGCCCTCTCCTTCTCCACCTCTCACTCTGATTCATTGTCTCATATCTGCACTGTTCTAAATTCCCACCCTTATGTTTTGACTTAGCAACCTAAGGCTGCACCTGTCCTCCCTTCTGACCAGGCCTGCGCTAGCAACAGTTTGTAAACTTTCTTGTATCAAAATTTCATCTCTATACCATATCATATTGTTGATTGAATGCTTAATTTGTTAGTGAATGCTTAATTTTGTTATTTATATAATTGTTTTGCTAGTGACTCTTCCACTATTTCCAATGTACATTCTCCCACACTTTCTGATGTGGAATCTTTGTAAACAAGTGGTTCTCTGCTCAAAGGTATTGCAATCCTACATCAAAATAAATAAATCTGTAAATGGTGAATGCCACTAGATGTTTTTGATAAAGGTAAAAAGTACTAGGTGACTGTATTATATAAATTAAGTTGGTTGTGCTGTTAAATGCATGTAAATTGGTACCATGCACTCCTGCTGTAAACTGATCCAATCTGAAATAGCCTGGTGATTTGCATATATCACATGATGCTTTGCATTATGGAAGAATGTGTGATGTTGTGTTACTTTGAAACTTGGCTTACTGCCAGTGTCCTTTGGGGTAACCCTTGTTTCAGTGCTTCTGCACTGAGGTTTTTTGTCTGTGGCTTATTTTGTTTTGTTTTACTTTTTTCAGCCCCCACCACCCAAGCAAACAAGGCAACCATAGGGATGAAGGATTTTCACTAAAAAGTTTAGATCAGTAGATCAGTGAGTCAGTAGGTGCTGACAAGTGCAGAGGAAGGACATTCATAGTCTGTTGCTACAAACTGATATATTGAAGAAAGAATATGCCATTACTGAAAGTTATCTCCTGTATTTTGAATAAACATCATACAGAGGTTGTGTGTTGAAACTGAAGTTCAGTGTCTGATCCACCTGTTATCCCACAACCCCTCCGCAAGAGGGCAGGGGGGTTGGCCACCCTGTCTTCTCTTTAGGCTAAAATGAGTGCATCAAGTATGCAGTTATTCTCGTTAAATCTAAATGGGCTCAACAATTCCATAAAAAGCTTGAGGATAATGTCCCACAGTGACAGGGTTGAATAAGGCCCTGTCCCATTTTTTATGCAGAAAGAGTTAAATGCAAGGATCTGTTCTATCCTCTCCTTTCCTGTCTCTGTCTGGATGTGCAACCAAACGTTCTCATGAGACCTAGGAACTGATCACTCCTATGGTCTCACAGTTCTATACCTCTCATTATCTCTCTGCCTTCACTTGCTGTTTCTGTCTCTGTCTCTTCTCCCCCCTTCTGTATCTGCAGTTATAAAAAAATACATATGAATCTTTATGTAAAACTGGGATCCATTTGTTTAAAACTGTATATAGTTATACTGTTGAAATGATTGCAGAAAGCTATTTGGAATTTAGGGTTTAACCTGAGATGCAGTTTGAGCACCTCTCAGGCTTGTTTGCAAACTCTTTTGCAGAGCTGTCAGCAGGAGGCCAGCTTGGTGTCTGTTCTGTTTGCAAACCAGCTCTGTAAAGAAGCTGACAAGAGCATTTTGTGAGAAACAGGATGTCTTTTTAGCGAGCTCAGGATGAAGACTTGTTATAAAAACAGCAGCAATATCTTTGCTGGAGAAAGGAATAAAACTTGGAATTAGAGATCCCCTCAGATGAAGGACTTTATCTTCTCTGTACTGCCTTTGTAAATAGTTATACTGAACAATTTTGATTTTTTATTTTACTGTTATTGATAGTAACAAAACACTACTTATGAGTTTTATGACTGCTCCTGGTTTTCCTATGCTTCCTGATCTGTGCCTTGACAATGGATGGTGTAAGAAGAAAAAAT
Source organism: Neoceratodus forsteri (assembly GCA_016271365.2). Lineage (NCBI taxonomy): Eukaryota > Metazoa > Chordata > Ceratodontiformes > Ceratodontidae > Neoceratodus > Neoceratodus forsteri. The sequence continues at coordinate 1,239,303,544 of CM028130.1, forward strand.
TACTCACCGAAGTAATATTATTTCTTCCATGGGATTCTTTAGCATTATTGACATGTGCAGTATGCCAGCTGGGTTAAGCTGCCTCAGAGAGGAGGAGTCAATGCAAATGAGGAAGGCATTAGCCAATAAGGATAGAGAGAGGAGAGTGCTGCCTGCAGTCAGCCTGAAGGACCTCAGAACTATTTTCAGAGATGGAAAAGAGCAAAAACTGTGCCCAAAAGGGGCAACAACTGTTAGCAAGAAACAAACTATCAATTCCAAACCACTTTTGTGAAAATATTTTATCAAGCAAACCAATAAAACTCAGCAAGTTTGGCTAAACTCCATAACAGAGCCTCCTAGATAGGTTTCTCAGGGGAGGACGGGTGGGAGTGTCAATAATGCTAAAGAATCCCGTGGAAGAAATATTACTACTTTGGTGAGTAATTTTTTCTTCTCATCCCAGGAATTCTTGAGCATGTATTGACAGGTGCAGACTTTAAAGCAGTGCAATTGGGAGGAGGGCACAGAAAGCTACTTAGGAAAGAGGATCTGTAGCACTGCTTTGCCAAATTTGGCATCTAATCTGGACTGCACATCCAAACAATAGTGCTTTGTGAATGTGTGGACCATTTTCCAAGTAGCTGCTTTGCACACTTATAGCAAAGGTATGTCCCTGGAAGCTGCCACAGAAGCAGCTGTTTCCCTAGTAGAGTGGGCTCTGAGCCTGAGAGGGGGCTGTTTACCAGCCTTGCTGTAACAGAACTGAATACAAGAGACAAACCAGCAGGAAATCGTTCTCTTGGTAGCCAGCTTCCCTCTGCTCACATCACCATAGGTGAGAAAAAGCTGAGAGTGACAGTCTCTGAACTGCTTGGTCTGATCTGAGTAGTAAGACAGGGCTCTCTTGACATCCAGGCTTTGCAACTTGCATTCACCTGGAGAGGACTTGTCTGTGAACAAAACTGGCAGAGAAATAGATTGGTTAAGGTGGAATTCAGAGATTACCTTGGGTAGGAGTTTCCTATTCGTCCTAAGGACTACTTTGTCCATGTGGGGAATGATGTAGTTAAGGTCTGTACAAAGAGCATGCAACTCCTGAAATCCATCTGGCAGAGGTGAAGGCCACCAGAAAGATTGGCTTCCACATTATAAACATAAGGTCAGCAGTAGCCATAGGCTCAAAAAGAGGTTTCATAAGCTTGGTTATGCAGAGGTTTAAGTCCCAAGGTGGACCTGGTTCCTGCAAAGGGGGTTGAAGGTGTAGAAGCCCCTTGAAGAACTTCTTGAAAATGGGCTACGAAATGACAGATTTCTCTTTTCCAGTTGAAATATAGGCCGAAATTGCCACTAGATGTACCCTTAAGGATAAAGCCTTCAGGCCTTCCACCTGAAGATGAACCAAATAGTCCAGCAAGGTGGGGAGGAAGCCTGTAAAGGCTGTATATTGTTGTCCTTGCACCACAGAGAGAACCGTTTCTACTTGGAAGCATAGGTTTTCCTAGTGTTAGGTTTCTTGGCCATCTGCAGAATTTTCAAAACTTGCTCAGAGTACTGGGATTCCGGAAACTCTAGCTCCTCAAGTACAAGGCTTTGAGGTGAAGGGACTGGATGTCGGGGAACACTACTCCTGTCTGAGGGAGAATCAGGAGACTGTAGCAGGAGGGCAGTCTGATGGGCTTCTTAACTAAAAGGGAGAGAATCATGGAGTACCAAGGTTGTCTCGCCCAATCCGGGGCTACCAGGATCATGGTGGCTGGCTGAGCCCTGAGCTTGAGAAGCACTCTGTAAAGCAGAGGAAAAGGAGGGAAAGCATAAAGAAACCTCCCTGTCCAGTCCAAGGTCAATGTATCCATTGGGATGGTCCCCAGAGCTGGGGGCCTGCAAAAGTACTGAGGCAACTGGTGGTTCAGGCTGGAAGTGAATAGGTCCATGTCTGGAACCCCCCCACCTCCTGAACACTGTGGCTAGGACCTGTTTGTCAAGGTCCACTCATGGTGGCCCTGGCTGATGTGGTATGAGCATCTGCCAAAGTGTTGTCCTTGCCCAGAAGATGGATGGCTGATAGTGACATGTCCAGAGAGTAGGCCACAGACCAAATTCTCATAGCCTCTGTGCAGAGTTTGGTTGACCTTGTGCCCAGCTGCTTGTTAATGTAGAACATGGCAGTTGTGTTGTCTGTTCATATCTGTACCGACTGACCCCTAAGCTGAGAGGCAAAGTCCTTGAAGCCGAGGAACACTGCTCTGAGTTCCAAGAGATTGATGTGTGGGGAAGACTCTTTTGGTGTCCAAGTTCCACTTATGGATAGGCCCCCTAGGTGGGTACCCCATTCCAGAAGGGAAGCATCTGTGGTCAAAATTTGGGAGGGTTGCAGAATTTGAAAGGAAACCCTGGCCCTGAGATTGTCTTCTTCCTTCCACCAGTCCAGAGCTCATAGAAAAGTTTCTGTGACTGGCACTAGCTTTGCAAAGGAATCTTTTTCAGGACCAATGAGACCTTAGATGATACTGACTATCCCTCATCTGGAATCTGGCCCCTGGGACTAATATGGTCATTGAGGCCATGTGGCTGAGAAGTCTGAGGAAGTGTCTGGCTGGCCTTGGTTAGCCTGGGCTGAATGAGTTTAACAGGGTGAGAAAATTGTGGACTCTATCTGAGGGGAGGAACGCCTTCCCCTGCAGAGTGTTGAGCTCTGACCCTATGAATTGCAGGATCTGGGCAGGCTGGAGATGAGACTTTTATTTGCTGATAATAAAGCCCAAAGGCCGCAGAGTATGTTTTGTCAGGCTTAGGGCCTCTGACACAGACTGAGGAGAGTTGGCCATGATCAGCCATTTGTCTAGGTAGGGAAAAACTGAAATTCCCTGTCTTCTGAGATGAGCTGCCAGCCCTGCAAGACACTCGGTGAACAATCTGGGAGTGGAGGTGAGCCTGAACGGCATGGCTACAAACTAGTAGAGGTCTGAGGGCAGCTGGAATCTGAGGAATTTTCTGTGGGATTGTCTTATTGATGTATGGAAGTAAGCATCCCTCAGATCTAGGGAGACTAGCCAGTCCTCTTGCTTTAGCAAATGACTGACCTGCATCAAGGTTACCATTTTGAACTTTGTTTTCAGCAGGTGCTTGTTCATGTACCTTAGGTGCAGAATAGGTCGCCATTCCCCATTTTTTTTTAAAGTCAGGAAATATCTTGGAATAGAGTTCCCTTCCCCATTGGGGAAGAGGTACCCTTTCCATGGCTTTGACACCAATAGATTCTTGATCTCTAACTCCAACAGCTGTTTGTCTGTTGGAGTGAGAGAATTGCAGCATTTGGGGCCATAGAGAAGGGGACATTTTTTGAACTGAAGGGAGAGGCTGCTCCACCACCTCCAACACCCACTTGTCTGTGGTAATTTGACACCAATGATGGAGGTAGTTGGAGAGCCTGCCCCCCCATGGGGAGAGGGGAGGTAACCAAAAAGGAGTCAGGAAGACTGCTGTCTGGACTGAGTAGAAGTAACAGGAGTAGGATTGGCCCTTCTCTGACCCCTCATGCCTCTACCTCTGAAAAAAACTCTCATTTTTATGAGAAATCCTTATGTGTTGGCATAGGAAAGAATGTCCTAGGAAAATATCCCCTTTCCCTACCTCCCCTGCTCTGTGACTTCTGGGAGGAGGAGGGCTTTTCTTTAGCTAGTTACTCCTGTAAGTAGTTTTGAACTCATCCATTCTTTTCATGTAAGCTTCAGTTTGGTTCCCAAAAAGGGAGTTGTTCCCATAGAGACAATCCAATGCTTGTGCTTGGACATCCTAAGTGAGACTGGTAGTTCTCAACCAAGCAAACCACCTGAAGGAGATGGCCTGTGCCATTACTCTAGAGGCTGCGTCATTATTATCTACTGCCGTGTGAAACTGGTATTTTAATGCTTCCATAGCCCGCTTGAAGGTTTCAGAGACATCCCTGAGCATAGTGTCCCCCCCCCACACATTTTGCACTATGGCAAGGATAGAGTTCAGTAAAGCCCTTTGATATCTGGTTGCGTATTCCATGTAGGTAGATAGGCACAACAGCAAAGAAACAGTAGTATAAGACTTCCTATCCAAGGTATCTAGTTTTCTTTAGTCTTTCTCTGGAGGGAGAGCAGACAGTGGCACATTGGCGTGGTCATAGGCCACTGCTTGCACTATCTCTTTGTGATCTGGATGTGTATAGAGGAAATCAGCAGTACAGTTCCTGAGCTGGTATTTTCTCTCAATCCTTCTATCACAGAGGAAGTTGAAGGGGTTTCCAGAACCTTAAATATAGCTCTCTTCAAAGAGTTGTGGATGGGGAGTATCAACTTCTTTGGAGGAGTGTAACCCATCATTTCTACATAGTCATCCTCCATCTTTTGATCAGTGTCATCCTGAAGGGAAAGTTCCAAGTGTGACGCTTGACCAGGTGGTTATGATTGTTGGATGATATTTGTAATATAAGAAAAAATAATGTGTGATTGTCACAGTGTGCCATGGGTGCCCCCTCCCTCAGGTTTCAGTTACAGTCAAGTGACCTGAAATGAGGAGGCAATTAATAGACTAGAGAGACTTAATTAAGGGTCTCTTGTTTTTCTATCTTAATCGGAACTGATCCAGCTGCTAGGATATAGGGCTCGTAAAGTTTTATGACGTCTTAGAGGAAAAAACATGTAATACACCAGGATGTGAAAAAGTCATAAAATTCCTTTAATGTGCCCTGGGAATAGGAACTGCTCAAAATCAAAGAGGGGATGTTAATTAAGGAGTCATATTGGGAAATTACTTTTTGCTGATGTCACCTTATTTGAAATATTCCTGACAGGAAGATCATTATTTGTATATTTTTTATATTCTAACAGTAGGTGCTAGGTGACATCACAGAAGGGGTGGAAACATAGTTTTAAACTGTATTCTGTGTTTCAACTGAGTGACATTTCTTTTTGGGCTCTTAAGAAACAAGTTCTAACTATAAGCACTATAGAGGTAATACATTAGATAGAAACAGTCTAATTGTATTGTGGTAGGAGATTATGTTTTGTACTTTAACCTTGTTCTTTTAAGTGATTGTATGCTTTTTCACACAGTGTTCTGTGTTTACATTTTACATATTTTTATCCATTTTAGTAAAAATATTATTTTTTAGAAAGACTGCCTGGGTGTGTCTTTGCAGTTCTTTTTGCATGTGACGTATAGAGGGTTAAGACTGAGAAAAACTGTTCAGAGCTTGATGGTGTTACTAAACTGAGAAAAGGTAAGAATATACCTAAGGTCTTTTATAGAGTTTTAAAGTTTGATTTTTTTTTTTATTATGTCTCTTTTCTTGCTGTGGAGCCTGCCCATTTGGGTATGCATATTTGTATTTAAAATAAAGCCTATTGTCCAAGCTTTGGTGTGGTGCTGGCTTGTTGTTTTTCTTCATTTTGGATACCTGGTTAGGTGCCCTTATGCAAAATATATCTGGCATCCCCCCAAAGAGCAGATTATCTGAGCCTGTACATTTGGGTATGCTAGCATAAGGTTCACAGTTTGAATCCCCTCCAGAACTTGAGACTAAAGGTGATTCAGACACACAAGCAGACAGGAGGGTTACCCTGTCTTTTACCTGTTCACATTACTGTGCTCGAAGGTTGGCACTGTGGGAGCAGAGGGTCTGACCTGCTGAGTGTGTTTGTGACACCAGGGTGTCCACCATCTGCTTTAGAAATGTAAAAAAGGAAGAAACTTCATCATTGTCATCATTTAAATCAGCCCCAGGGTGACCATCTGGGTTTAGTGGGTCCCTGTGAGGCAGTTCATCACCAACATCCTCTCCATCATCATAATAAAAGACTTGGGCATAGGTATCATCGTGGAGAGGAGTACTCATCCCGAAGGAGCTGAGAAAATATTATCCATAGATTGTAAAGTCTGATATAATTGCCAAGATTTAGCTAATTCATTTGCAGAGGGCATATCATTATCAACCACTGTTGAGTCCCTAGATCTTTCATCAGAGGGACAGTGGTGTTGTTATCCTTCTTAGTCTTTTTAGCAGGAACTGAATCAGAACCCTGCTCATTTTGTCTTTTAGAGGCTTGGCTAGAATTTTTACTTCTACCAGACTTACTGTCATTAGAGTCCCTAGAGGATTTGTCATTACTTTTGTATTGACTTGAGGTACCCTCTGTCACAAACGCACTCCACAGGTCAGGCCCTCTGCTCCCACAGTGCCAACCTCAGAGCACAATAGTGTGAACAGGTAATAGACAGGGCAACCCTCCTATCTGCTTTGGGTCCGAATCACCTATAGTCTGAAGTTTTGGGGGGATTCAAACTGCGAACCTTATGCAAGCATACCCAATTAACAGGCTCAGATGCATACTCTCTTTGGGGAATGCAGTGCAATCCTTCGCCCAGGGGCACCTAACCAGGTATCCAAAATGGACCCTTAAAACTCTGTAAGAGACCTTAAGTACATTCTTACCTTTTCCGAGCTTAGTAACACCATAAAACCTTTTTAAACCATTGTCAGTCTTAAAATACAGGCATTCCATATGCCAAAAGAAAACTGGAAAGGCATAGGCAGTATCTTAAGAAAAGGTGGTTTACTAAAAATTTAAAATAAGTAAGATAAATACAGAACAAATATCAAGAGCTTACAATCTCAAAAGAAAATAGGAAAGTTACAGAACAAAACTCCTAGCACGATACTCTTAGATATTTTCTAAGTACCGTATTACCTCTGTAAGTGTGTTTTAAGTTAGGTCAGAGAACTGTTTCTCTCTTAGGCCCTGGATGTACTGAGAACTTAAAATGGTTTAAGTGCCTTAAAACATTTTAAATCCCCCTAGCACTGTTTGCAGACAGACTATAAGCCCCTTAAAACGTTTTAACAAAAGTATTTTTATTTATTTATTTATTTAGATTTTGGTAACCGGGTAAGCCCACTGAAACCAGAGGTCCCTTTTTCAGGGGCGACCCAGAATTAGTTACAGAAAAAGACACATAATAGCATTATTTACAGTAATTACAATAGTTACAATAGGTACACAAATATACATTAGCAACAGTTTACAGGAGTAACAACAGGTTCGCATTCAGGCTCTTCTAAGCAATACATGACGTCCAGTTTCACACCAATTAGTAGGGAATTGAGACAACAACAGTAATTGACATCCTTGTTTAGGAGATTCATCAGGGACGAAGGTGGGTTTAGCAGAGTGATGGAAATGAGACCTGAACTAGGGAGCTAATGGTTGTAGCCACAGAGGCTGAGTTTGAGGAGATATACTTTGAGTCCAGTCTTAAACTGGTTAAGGGAGGGTGAGTCAATCAAGCTAACTGGGAGGCAGTTCCATAGGTAGGAGGCAGCATATTTGAAGGCACGCTTACCTTGGTTTGAGCGGATCTGAGGGATGTCTAGGGGGTGATTTGCAGAAGATCGCAGGGTTCGGTTTTGTACTTTGTAGGAGAGAAGTCCACTTAGATGGGGAGGGGAACCAAGGGTAGATAATTTGAAGGCAAGGCAGTCAGTAGGGTAGGTTAGTTTGTGCTGCAGAGTGGGCCAGTTCAGGTCCTTAAGTGCCTCACAGTGATGCCTCCTAGGGGAGGAGTTTGTGTCGAAGCGAGACACTCGGTTGTAGAGTACAGTAAGTTTATTGAGTTCCATCTCACGGAGGAACTGCAATAGAGGAGCCCCATATAGGATGGAGGGGAGGAGATTGCAGCAGGCAATTGCTCAACATGCAACACAGGAAAGGGAGTTTCCCAGACAGTAGAGGAGGCCAAGCCTTTGGTGAATGGACCAGGTTATGGAGTCGATATGGGGTCTGTAGATCATCTCTTGGTCAAGATGGACCCCAAGGTATTTGAAACTGGTCATGACCTCAACTCTTTTTCCTTGGATTGTGCTGATCTGAAGCAGCTCACTTCTGTCAGAGCCCAGATGTCTAGAACCAAACAGTAGGGCTTTGTTTTTTTTTCTTCATTGAGCTTCAGGGAGTTTGAGGAGACCCAGGCCTCAAGAGCTGAGAGACAGTCCTGCAGTTTGGTGGAGATGACACTAGGTTGTGGGTCACTGCAGTATATGACAGTGTCGTCCGCGTAGAGAATGAGTTTGCTGAGTGTGCAGTTGACCTCAATATTATTGAGGAAGAGTGAAAAGAGCAGGGGGCCCAGGATAGAGCCCTGGGGTACCCCAGAGGTAATGGGTCTTGGTCCAGACTGGGTACCCCTCCAGTGGACTTCTTGGGTATGGTCAATCAGGTAGCTCTCGAACCATGAAAGTGAGTGGTCATCCAGTCCTAGGAGTAGAAGTTTGGCAAGAAGGAGATTATGGTTGACAAGGTCAAAGGCCTTGGATAGGTCAATGAAGAGGGTGCCCGTTGGGGAGCCTTGGTACATAGCAGCAAGGATGTTCACTGTGAGCCGGATGAGTGCAGTGTCAGTACCATGGCCCTTCCTGAAACCATGCTGCACATCAGCCATGAGAAGGTGCTGCTCTAGATAGTCCTGTAGCTGGTTAGAAACTAGTCTTTCCTGTATTTTCCCAAGGGGGCCGAGAAGGGAGGTTGGTCTGTAGTTTCCCAATTTGTTTCGGGGCCCGCTTTTGTGGACGGGGACGATGGTCGCTACCTTCCACATTGATGGGACTATTCCTTCAAGAAGCGACCTATTTATGAGGAGGGTGATTGGAAGGGTGATAGCCAGGGCAGCAGCCCTCAGCAAGCAAGGTTCAAGCTGGTCGTGGCCCGGGAAGGAAATAGGGTTAATTTTGCATATGAGAGGTAGTACCTCAGACTGATTGACCAGCTTCAGGTGGAATTGAGGCCTTGGGTGCACCCATACCTCTCTAGAGTAAAGGGCAGACCTGGGGAGGACATGGAGAGGGGGCCCATTTGGGATAGAGAAAGAGGCACAGAAGGCCTCAGCAACTACAGATGGAACATTGGTCAGAGAGTCCCCTACCAGGATGGAGTCAGTTTGACTGCTTGTGGAACCCTTGAGAAGTAAGTTTATGTGGCCCCAGAATTTTTTTGGGTCACATAGGTGACTTGTTTGGAGGTCTTTTAGGTACTGAGATTTAGCCTGTTTCGAGGATTTTTTACACTGATTTCTCAGCTCTCTGTACTTCTCGCAGTCTGATGAATTGCCAGAGGGTTGGTAGGTGCCCCATGCTCTGTCACGGAGGAGCATGGAATGCTTGAGGCTCAGGCTCAGCCATTTATGGCATTTTTTCTGTACCCTGAGCTTTTTTATTGGGGCATGCATATTAGATGCAGACAAGAAGACCTGGGTGAAATATTCAAATGCCTCGTCAAGTGTAGGGAGGGAGGCGATGGGGGCCCAGTCAAGTTTCCTCAGGTCGGAGCAGAAATTGGCTGGTGCAAACCTACTGTAGTTCCTCACTTCAATTACCTTAGCGGTGATTTTTGGAGGCTTGTTGGACCAGGTGCAAAAGATAGGTGAGTGGTCGCTCAGGGAGTCAGACATAATCCCCGCCGACAAAATACGGCCCGGGCAGGAGACAAGTACCCAGTCAATGAGAGAGTGGTTACCAGTCTTAGGGTTATGTCTTGTGGGGAGGTCAATGACCTGTGTAAATGGAGAGATAAGTATTGGGTTCTTAGTAGAGGAGGAGACTAGGGATGGCCAGTGGAGATTGAAATCCCTGAGGAGTATAGCCTCCCCATGGAATAATCCTCAAGGTGATTTGTTAGGGATTCTAAGGAGGAGGCCACAGTTTGTGGTGGGAGGTAGACACACCCTATGGTGAGGGGCCCAAGGAGGATTTTTACAAATAGTGTTTCAGCTAGAGATCCACTCAGAGGGGGGTAGTCTAGCTGCGAGGCTTGCAGGGCAGTGCTGATGTAAATAATAACCCCTCCTCCCTTTTTCCCCACCCTGTCCTTTCTGAAGGGAAGGTAGCCCACTAGGTCCACTTCCTGGGGGAGGATCTGTGGTTTGAGCCAGGTTTCTGTCACAGTTAGTACATCGGGACTATAGAGTGCAGCCCATGCCTCGAGGTCATGGAATTTATGCCTTAGACTGCCAATGTTCATGTGAGCAAGTTTAAGTCCTTTGGAGTCGGCCCACAAGGGGTTTAAGGGGTTGTGGAGGGTGAGATTAGGGGAGTGGGAACCTGGATTAGGTTCTGTTCCCCCCAAGGGCTAGCAATATCCTGCCCAGGTGACCGGACGGTAAGTAGGGGGGTAGGGTTCTTCACCGATCACTCCCCCTAGGGTGAGAAACCGGGGTACAGCTCTGTGCATCAGGAGTGGGTCCTAGCAGGATTCGAGTTAAGTGAGGCCCATATGGAGGGATCATGTTGACCTTAATAGATGGGTGGAGTCCCCTTAGAGAAAAGATGCAGCAGCAAGCTGAAACCAACAGGTAGAGTGTTTCAGGCTGGTGTCCCCAGTTGGAGGGCCAGGAATTTAGATACTAGTTAGTTAAGATGAGGAGAGAGGGAAGGTATTAGGCAGCAACAGTATTTATTTGTGAGGAAAGGCTTCTCTAAGATAGTTAAGTGTCCCAAAATGACAGGGGAGCCCCTTGTGGAGAAACAGTATAACCTGAAGATGGCAAAGTGAGCTGATAGGTATTTTTGGCTCACGTGACCATCACAGTGCTTATAAATTGGAGTGACAACCAAGGGTGATGGTGGGGAGCGGCCAGGCAGAGCCGAGCCTCCAGCAGCAGCCAGCGAGCCAGCAAGTCTTGTAGTAGTGAACGACCAGGGGCAGCCTTTGCCAGGCCACAGGACTCTGGTTAAGCCCAGTTCCACTTCAGGAGATTCCATTGCATAAAATCAGTGCAGGCAATCCCAGTTTGAAATTTATTTACCTTTGTGTTTAGCACCACAGCAGGGCTGGGGAAGGGCAGGAGCAGAGGCCCTCACGACCTCTCAGATGATCCCCAGAACCTGTAAGGTGAAAGAGTGGAGGTGAGATCAGATTTAAGTAGTAGGGAAGGAGGGGAAGGGTGCAGGGACCAACGGCAGTAACTGAAACGATCGACTTTTCAGAACAGCCCACAATTTATAAGATAAAGTAGCAAGACCCTTTGGTAGAGGACTCTAGCCTGCACATTTCAGCAAATTTAACACAAATTAAGGCACTCTGCAGGTTCAGACTAGCAGTAAGAACAGGGCAACAGGCCTACACATTAAACATTTAAGGCACCCTACAAGAATTACAATTTAAAGGCACGTTGCTGGCTTACATTGCAAAAATAACTTTACAGGGTTAGAGAAACATTTAAGGCACATTATAAAAGTCTATTAAAAGGCCCACTGCTGAAGTTAAAACATGTAAGGCACTCGGCAAGAATTTCATTAAAGGCGCACTGCTGGCTGTAAACTGAATAGCATTTCAAACAGTTTTCAATTAAGGCATGTAGCAAAATTCTGATTAAAGGGCCCACTGCTGCATTTTTCAGGTTTAAAAAACAGTCTACACATCTGCGCCGACCCAAATGGTGCCAAGTTCACGAGCCTCCAGCAGCAGCAGCAGCCAGCGAGCCAGCGAGTCTCGTAGTAGCGAACGACCAGGGGCACCCTTTGCCTGGCCACAGGACTCTGGGTAAGCCCAGTTCCACTCCGGGAGATTCCATTGCATAAAATCAGTGCAGGCAATCCCAGTTTGAAATGTATTTACCTTTGTGTTCAGCGCCGCAGCGGGGGGGGGCAAGAGCAGAGGCCCTTACAACCTCTTGGACGGTCCCCAGAACCTTTGTGTTCAGTGCCGCAGTGGGGGGAGGGCAGGAGCAGAGGCCCTCATGACCTCTCGGATGATCCCCAGAACCTTTGTGTTCAGTGCCGCAGTGGGGGAGGGCAGGAGCAGAGGCCCTCATGATCCTCGGACGTCCCCAGAACTTTGTGTCTCAGCGCCACAGCGAGCGGGAGGGCGAGCAGAGGCCTCACGACTCCTCAGACGGTCCCCAGAACCTGTAACCCTGCTAGATACCTAGTCTTAAAACCATTTTTATAAACGATTTAGAGCCAGCATGGTTTTACTCACAAGTCTGTCCAGGAGTAAAAAATGTTTTAAGCTGTAATTGTTTAACTAAAACAGTTCTAGTTGTAGTGTGTCCTGGCAAGCACAGTTCTGTGTGTTGGACTTAACAAAAAATAGTTACAAGGAGAACAAGTTTAACACCATGGGCCAGAGGGCCTTTCACCACAGAGCACCACAGTGGTATAATACTCTCAACAAAGAAACTATTACTGCTGCTGCTCTTGGCCCTTTTAAGAGACAACCCCAACTTCATCTCATTTCAACTAGTCGTTATGACTGCCTCGCCTAATCAGGGGCTCACTGCTCACTGCCCTCCACTTCAGTCTTGACAGCTACCTCTCCTTCCTGCCCCCTTCTACCTGCCTACCCTTGCCCTCTCCCTCCTCCTCCCTAGACATTTACTGACTTTTACCCTCCCTCCCTCCCTTTAGAGCTCTTACCCTCACCCTCTACCCTCTGACAATGGCCTTCCTGCCTACATATCCCCTTCCCTCTCACCTACAGCACTTATTTCTAAGATTGCCCTTGGCTGGTATGTCATGCTACCTATCATATGGCACATTTTGAATTACTGGAATTTCCTAAGCCTCAGTCTCTTACTTCTTTTTATTGTGTAACTATGTGTTATTATGTCGATCTTTGTATGTATGTATATATACCCCCCATTCCTTAGATGTGGAACCTTGTAAACGAGCAGTTCCTGCTCAAAGGTATTTGTAATCCTAGATTTCAATAAAATAAAATAAAAAATAAATACACTAGCAGTGTGGCCACACTAAACTTATCAAACATGGTCACTGAGTAGTGTGACTGCACTGAAATGGTTTAGCTAAACTGGTTTTAAAACTGGTTTTCAAAAACATTTCTGTAGTGTGTCCAGGGCCTAAGAGTCCCAAAAAGATATATCACATTTCAGATACACTGATACATTTCAGCTCTGTTTCCACACCCACTTGATGAGTCATCTAGCTCCTCCTGTTAGAATTTATTCCTCCAAACATGATTTCCCACCAGGAGGTATTTTAAAATTAATGGTAACATCAGAAGAAAAAAACATTTCCCAAATATGACTCCTTAACTAAACATTCCCCTTTGATCTAAACAGTCCCACACTGGCACCAAGGTGTTAAAAAGCCAACAGGAATCAGCTTAATGATGTCCTGGTTCTGATGTCATAAAGTCACGATTGGTTTCCACTTCAAAAAGCCTGGGCAGGTCATAAAAAGGTAATAAAATGGAAACTCATTTAAATGGTCCTTCTGGTCTGTTTTACAATATCCTGTGATTTTCAAGCACTGACACCTTGAAGTTGCAGGCCAAATTCCTCACACACTGAGAGGTCATACACAGACCATGTATTTATAATACCAATATCATACAATAATCATAACCAGCTGGCCAAGCATCACACCCTCCTCAGTGCTTTTAGAGGAGGAGGAGAAGGAGGAAGACTGAGAGGCCATAATAATGAGAGTTTTGCCAAAAAGTTAAGCCAATTAAAATTATCCTTGCTTGAGATTTTTTTTTCACAACAGTGGAACAGAATAGTAACCACCACCACACCTCTTGCCAACAATAGCCCACTGCACAGTAAAAGAGGGTTTAACCCCAGAGAAAAGAGGGTTTACCCTTCAAATAATATTAACTTGCATAGAAAAAAGGTTCCAGGAATTAACGCTAATGCATGAAAACATTTTAGCACTCAAGCGTGAGTAAAACTAATGATTGTCAGTGCTAAAGTGGTAAAAAACCAACTTATTACCGAATATTATCAAATCAAATACAAATGACTCAAATTATTGTGCAAGTGGTAAACTTTTACCTCAGAAAAAAATGCCGAAATGGAAAAGATGGAAAAAACTCACAACTGCACAGAACCAAATGCAGCCAATGTAAAATGTGATACAATGAAGAAAATACCTCAAAATACCTGTAAGGCAGCACTCAAAAGAGAAAAAATGTCACAGGAAGATCTCTGAAGAAGGAGAGCTCCAGGGCAGTGTTGCCAGTTCAGCGGAGAAAAAGTTCTGAGGTCCTTCAGGCTGACAGCAGGCAGCACTCTCCTCTCTCTCTATCTTGATTGGTCAATGCCTTCCCCATTTGCATTGACTTCTCCTCTCCAGGGCAGCTTAACCCAACTGGCATATTGCACCTGTCAATACATGCTGAAGAATTCTTGGGGTGAGAAGTGGGATTTACGCCATGCATACTCTAAGCCAGGAGTTTTGTGTGTGGCTACTAGACCTGATACTAGGGAAGCATAGCAGAATGGTATGGATTGTGCAGCAGGAATCCCAGGAATGATTACTAGAAGAATGGCAGCCAAACTGGCAGAGGCAGAAGTCCAAGCTTAGACTGTACAGCCAGCACCAGTGATTGAAAAATAACAGATAGTGACAGAACCTAAAAGCATGACTGCCTTTTTCAAATGGTGGGTTATACAACACAAAGACACAGAGAAGCAGAGAAAAGAAGAGATGCAGCAACAGGAGCAGTGATGGCTTGATGCCTTGCAGGCTATCAAAGCTGGAAGATCTGACACAGGTCTAGCAGAGCAGAAAAACACAAACAACTTTAAAGACATTAAACTTACAAAGTTATGTTCCTCGAATGATATCAAAGCATAACTGACAACTTTTGAAAGGGTTGCCACAGCCTGCCAATGGCCAAAGCAGCAATCAGGCTGGTACCTTACCTGACAGGTAAAGCCCAACTTGCCTATAGCAATATGGACACTGCACAGTCAGAAAGCTATGACCTGGTGAAAAAAGAAATCCTGAAAAGATATGATACATCAGGTGAGACCTATAGGCAATGATTCCGGTCTCTGAAGTACAACTCAGTCGACAATCCTTGAGAAGCCTTCACCTGACTCAGAGAACTCCTAACTAAATGGCTCCAACCAGAGGGCAAAATAGTCCCACAAATTATCAACACGCTTGCAGTGGAGCAGTTTATCAACATCCTGCCTACAAAGGTGCAGCTTTGGGTAAAAGTGCACTGACCAGAAAGTGGGAAAAAGGCTGTTTCTTTGACTGAACACTACCAGATGTCCAGACTGATACTACCACAGTTAGGTAATAGCCAAGCACTGGTAAAACCCTATTTTTCCTGATTTAACTCCAAGCCTGCTAAGAACTCTGGTGGGGGTAACAAATCTGCACTCAAAGACTTTTTATTTGTTATAACTGTAACAAGCCAGGTCATATCGCAAGAAACTGCCATAGTAAGGAGAGTGACACTGGAGCAGATTTGTCCTTCACAAACTGGGGCAAGTACTTAAAAGATGTCAAAGTGGGAGATAAGACTGTGAAGGGACGTACAGATTCAGGAAGCAGACAAACCCTGGTGTATGTTGAAGTCCTTAAAAAGAACTGTGCCAAAGGACCAAGTACTGGTGTCATCTGCCTCCATGGAGGCACTTGATACTATCCCACCACCCAAGTGACTCTAAATATTAATGGGGTGTTGCACCAAATGAAAGTGGGGGTAGTGCTTAAGTTACCTGTACCTGTGATTATTGGAAATTACTTTCCAGGATTTACTGAATTAATCACAGAGGGAGTAAATCCTGATGTTTCAGCAGCTGTGCTGGCAAGAGCACAATCAAAGAAAATCTCAGATGGTAGGGACTCTTTTCCTTTCAGTTATTTTGATGCAGACTTGTTTGAGCATGGCTCCAAGATCTAGAAGTCCCGGAAAGAAAGAAGATGCCTGAAGAAACATTAATGTATGGTTAATATATGAAAATGCTGAAACTAAACTGATAAATGATTGGGGTTTTGTTTCAGAGCAAGCTAACAATGTTTCTCTCCAGGGTTATTTTAAGCAGTTGTGGGTGAAACCAAAACAGGGTGAACCAATGTTTAAAAAATGTAATGGGTTACTATACAGAGTGTGGGTTAAACCTAGTACACAGGAACAAATAGAACAATTGATTATACCACAAAAGTATAGATCCGAGTTGTTATAGACAGCACGTGATAGTCCTATGGCTAGTGACTCGGGCAGCGATCACACCCTTGCCAGATTGATGCACAGATTTTACTGGCCTTGAATTCATGAAGATGTTGCTACCTATTGTAGTTCCTATGCTGAGTGTCAGAAGGTATCCCCAGTGACTAAAAAAGACAAGGTGCCCCTGGTGCCCCCACCCTTGATAGAAGTGCCTTTTGAGAGAATTGCAATGGATGTGATTGACCCTTTAGACAAAGTAAAAAGGGTAAATGATTCATTCTGGTAGTATGTGACTATGCTACTCAATATCCAGATGCAGTTCCTATGTGTACTGTCACAGCCCCAAAAGTGGCAGCAGAGCTTGCCAACATTTTTAGCAGGGTGGGCATACCTAAACAGATTATTGCTGAATAGGGTAGTAATTTTGTGCTGCATTGCTGAAGCAGCTGTACTGACTACCAGGTATCACCGCCATAAGAACCTCCCCTTATGACCCTCAGACAGACAGTACTTTTGAGCATTTTAATCAAGGCCCCTGGAATTCTGCATTTCTGCAGTTGCAGAATTTGCCACAGAATTTGCATCATGCCGCAGAATATATATAGTGCTGCAGAATTCATTGTTTTTGATGAATTTTCATATAAATATACTGTTTTTTCATAGTGTCAGGCTTTCTTTCCCACCTCATTTATCTTGAAGCCCCTCATCTATGCTCAGCATATGATGTTATCGATGACATCACATCATATTTAGCCAATGACAGGACTGCATTCTGCGAGAGAAATGAATAAATCATGCCGCAGAAATCAGAAAATGCTGCCGCAGAAGTCAAGGAGCCCTGCCGCAGAAATCAGAAAATTCTGCCACAGAACACCAGGGGCCCTGATTTTAATCAAACCCTAAAATGCATGTTAAAAAGGGTTGTGAAAGGGGAAGGGAAACACTGGGACCAATACATACTGTAGTCTGTACCTTACCTGATTTTTGCCAACAGAGAAGCGTCACAAGCCTCAACAGGTTTTTCACCATTTAAAATGCTGTATGGTAGACAACCTAGAGGGCCACTAGATGTAATAAAAGAAACATAGGAAGATAACCCCACTCAGAAACAGTCTACTACATCTTATAGGTGTACCCTAAGAAAGAAACTGGCAAAATATGTTGAAATTGCCCATAGTAATCTGGAAGAAGCCCAAAACCAGCAGAAGGTGTATTATGACCATGGGTTAAAAGAAAAAGTTTTTGAGCCAAGTGAAAAGGTCTTGCTGTTGTTACCTACTACAGAAAAAAAATGCTAATGAAGTGGCAATGGCCTTATAAGGTTCTTAGTCCTACTGGTGCAGTTAACTATGAAATTGAGAGCCCTGATAGGACAAACCCTACCATGATATACCACGCTAACCTACTGAAGAAATAGGTTAAAAAAACATCAAAGGCTACTTTTCTAGTTTTACCAGAAACTGATAAAGAAGATATTAATATAACTTATGACTGACTGGAACAAACTATAACCGCTGATGCTGTAAACGTGAATGTTTCCTTAACTTCCAAAGAAACTGCAGAAATTCATTTTTTTTATCATATAAGACTTTATTGAGTTTTGTGTTTTCAATATAACAGAGTGCAGACTACAGTCATGGCATTGTACCAACTACCTACATAGTCTCATATAGCTATTAAACACAGGTAGCAACAGTGACTATTATACTAGTCTACTAATGAACAAAACCAGGTCAGAGAAAGTGTGACGTAACAAGAGATAAGGTAATGTTGTAGAATAATACTCTAACTCCATCATACATTTTGTATGAGCAACAACTAAGCAATGTGCAAAGCAACATACAAAGGTAGCATAAACTTCAGGGGAAGACCCGGCCATGACATTGAAGTAACCCAACATGCACTTCTTCCCACCTTGTTAGTGATTAACTAGCAAGACACAGTACCCAGGAGACAGAAAAAAGAGAGAGACAGTAAACAAGGGCAGGTAACATGCAGGGAAAAAAGTTCCATTGGTGAGGGAGGAGGGAGCCCATCAACCCCGTAGAAATTCATAACGTGTTAAAGACATTTAACAGTATTTTAGCACAGTGCCAGCATGAGCAAAAGGGGTGGAGCACATAATAGTGACAGGAAATGCACGCCCTATCAGACAAAAGACATACAGATTACCAGAGTGGTTAAAAACAGACGAGGGTAAGGAAATGCAGTACAAAAAAAATGAAAGAATTGGGTATCATAGAAGAGTCAAGAAGTGCTTGGTCATCACCAATGGTGACTGTAAATAAAAAAGGAGGGGGTGTAAAAATCTGCCTTGATTTTAGGGAACTTAATCAAGTGTCAGAATTTGACAGTTATCCTATGCCCAGGATAGATGATTTGATGGACAGATTGGGGAGTGCCAAGTACATCAGTACCCTTGATCTCACCAAGAGTTACTGGTAAATCCCACTAGCTAAAGAATCCAGGGACAAAACTGCATTGCCACTTCTATAGGATTGTATCAGTTCACCACCATGCCATTTGGTTTACTTGCTGCATCTGCTACATTCCAGCGGTATAAGGATGTAACTTTATGCCCTCACACTGGTTATTGTGCATCGTACCTGGATGATGTTATGATGTGCAATTCAGACTGTAAAAGCCACCTGGAACACCCATAAGCAGTTATCCAATCTATCAAAAATGCAGATCTGACAATTATTTTTTATTTTTATTTTATTTATTTTTATTTAAAATTTTAGTAACCGGGTAAGCCCACTGAGACCAATGATCCCTTTTTCAGGGGCGACCCGGGGTTAGATACATACAGCAGTTAATTACATACAGTGGACAAATAGTACAGAGGTTTGAAGTGAGACAGTGTCAACTGGAGAGACAGTAATTACAGGTTAAGAAGCAAGAATATACATTTACAACATTGCAAGAGTTAATAGGGGTCAACAGTTTGACACATGACATCAGTGGGGCATGAGATACAGAGGTCACAGATTGAACGGTAGGGACAAAGGGGGCTAGTGAGTACAACCACGCAGGTTAAGTTCCAGGAGGTATACTTTGAGGCCAGCCTTGAAACCTTGGAGAGAAGGCTTATTGACCAGGGTAGCTGGGAGCACATTCCACAGGTGTGGGGCAACATATGAGGAGCACTTACCCAGGTTGGTGCGTACATGGGGGATGACAAGAGGTCGGTCGGCTGAGGACCTTGTATCTCGGCATTGGACTCTGGAGTTGAGCAGTCCACGCAGATGAGGAGGAGGGCTAGCGGTAGTGAATTTATAAGTCAGGCAGATGGTGGGGTAGGCCAGCTTATGAAGGTCTGTGAGGACCTCGCAGTGGTGACTCCTGGGGGGGGGGAGTTAGTGGCAAAGCATGCCACTCTATGGTAGAGCACCGTGAGTTTTCTTAGTTCCCCTTCTCATAGGACTGTAGCAGGAGGGCCCCATAGAGGAGGTGGAGGAGAAGGATGCAGTTAGAGATTGCATGCCAGGCCTCATCAGTAAAGGAGTTTCCCAGACGATAGAGGAGTCCAAGTCTCTGGTGGATGGACTTGGTTAAGGAGTCGATGTGGGGTTTGTAGGACAGTTCCTGGCCAAGGAGTATCCCGAGGTATTTGACCCTATCTAGGACCTCGACCAGCTTCCCCTGGTCCAATTTGAGCTGGAGAAGGTTACACCTATCTGAACCGAGGTGCCTGGTTCCAAACAGGACAGCCTTCATTTTTTCCTCATTCAGTACTAGTGAGTTGGCAGAGAACCAGGCTTCAAGCACTGTGAGACTAAGTTGCAGTTTAGTAGTGATGACGCTGGGTAGTGGGTCACTGCAGTAGACAACGGTATCATCTGCATAGAGGATCAGTTTACTCTGCTCACAAACCCTCTCTATGTCATTAACAAAGAGAGTGAAAAGTAGGGGGCCCAGGATTGAGCTCTGGGGTACCCCCGAGACAACCGGCTGGGCGCAGGACTGTGTTCCTCTCCAGAGGAACTTTTGGCTTCGGTTCAGTAGATAGCTCTCTGACCAGGAGTGGGAGAGCCCATCCAATCCGAAGAGGCAGAGTTTGGTGAGAAGAAGACTATGGTTGACTAAGTCAAAAGCCTTGGCTAGGTCAACAAATAGTGTCTTGGTCCATGGCATCGAGGATATCGGTTGTGAGCCGGATGAGGGCCGTGCCTGTGTCATGGTCTTTCCTGAAGCCATGTTGTATGTCGACTAGGAGAGAATGAAGCTCCAGATAATTGTGGAGCTGGTTGTGGACCAGTCTGTCCTGTACCTTCCCAAGGGGGCAGAGAATGGATATATGCCTATAGTTCCCCTCTTTGTCCCTGGGCCCTTTTATGTACAGGGACTATGGTTCCTACTTTCCATTTACTTGGGACAGTTCCCTCAAGAAATGACCTATTGATGAGCCAAGAGACAGGGAGGGTAATAGCAGGAGCAGCGGCCCTCAGCAGCCTTGGTTTGAGCAGGTCATGTCCCAGAGAGGAGTCAGGGTCAATTCTGAGCAGGAGAGGCAGTACCTCAGATGGTTTAACAAGTTTCAGGTGAAATTGGGGCCATGCATTCTCCCATTTGGTGTCACTGGAGGGGGGAACACCAGGTGGGATGGGGGGACAGAGTCCACCCGGATTGGAAAAGGAGACATTGAATGCCTCTTCTACTGTGGAGGGGTCATTAGTCAGGGTGTTTTCAAAAAGTATAACTCCGTCCTGGGCACAGGAGGCACCTTTGAGTAACAAATTAATTTGGCCCCAAAATATCTTGGGATCCTGGAGGTGGCTGGTCTGGAGATCACACAGGTACTTTGACTTGGCATGTTTGGAAGCTTTCTTGCAGTGATTCCTTAGTTCTCTGTATTCTTCCAGTCAGCATTACAGCCGGTGGACTTATACTGTCCCAGGCCCTGACACGGAGCAACATACTTAGTTTGAGGCTAGAACCTAGCTATTTGTGACACTTACCCTGTGCCCTTAGCTTCTTATGTGGTGCATGGGTGTTAGCCGTGCACAGAAATGAGCAAGTGAAGTAGTCTAAGACTTCATCCAGGGTGGGAAGAGTGACAATGAGATGCCAATCAATGGCATGAAGGTCTGAGCAGAAATTAGCAGCAACAAGGCTGGTGTAGTTCCTGGCCTCGATAACCCTGGCAGCCAGCTTGGAAGGCTTGTTGGACCAGGTGCAAAAGATTGGTAAGTGGTCACTCAGGGAGTCGGACATGGTCCTGGCCATCAGAATATGATCGGGGCAGGAGACAAGGGGCCAATCAAGCAAGGATTGATTACCAGACTTGGCGTTGTGCCTAGTGGGCAGATCTATGATTTGAGTCAAGTTGGAGTCAAGGACCAGATTTCTATTAGTCGAGGTCCCTAGAGCAAGCCAGTTTTTGTTAAAGTCCCTAAGGAGGATGAGTTCTCCCAGGGGATGGTCTGCCAGGGCATGGGTTAGAGATTCTAGGGAAGAGGCAGCAGACTGGGGCGGGAGATAGACACACCCAACTTACAGGGGTTTAGTGTCTCCAAGGAGCAACTTAACAAAGATGATCTCATTTACTGAGTCACAGAGGGGTGGGATGTCTATCTGTGTGGCATTTAGGTTCATCTTGGTGTAGATGAGAACCCCACCACCTCTCCTTCCTACGCGATCCTTTCTGAAGACACTGTAGCCAAGCTAGTCTACTTCGTGTGGGAGGATTTGTGGTTTGAGCCAGGTCTTGGTCACTGCTAGTACATCGGGTTTGTACAAAGCTGTTCAGGCTTCGAGGTCGGGGATTTTGTGCCTTAGGCTGCCAGTGTTTATGTGGACCAGCCAGAGGCCCCTGGTCACAGTCCAGAGAGGGTTGGTGGGGTCACTGAGAGCAAGGTTGGGGGAGTGGGGGCCAGGGTTAGGCTCGAAATCTCCCCCCAGAACAAGCTTAAGCCTGGCAAGGTACCTAATAATTTGGGTGGGAGAGAAGGAGTATCTCCGTCTGTCTCTCATGTGGATGCCATAAAAGAGGTTGTAACAATTTCCATTACGGGTTACCCCATACAAGGAAAGAAGCAGTAAGTTGGTCTCCTCCACCCGGAGCTCGAGGGGGCAGGGGGGCTGACCCGAGTGCCAACCCTGGTCCAGGAGACTGAGGTCCCAGGAAGAGAGCAGGTCAGCTCCCAGGATAAGGGCTATGTAAGCGAAAGCTGCCATCAGTCCAGCACTCCACATGGTTACTCTGAATACAACAGGGAGTATGTCAGCAGCTCCTGGAGGAGGTGGAGTTAGCTATGGGATGAAGGGATGTCTGCAGTTTCCTGGAGGGGCAAAGACATTAAGGGGAGGGGGACTCCAATGGAGGAGTAGGTCCGTTAGGGGACTTGGGGAACTGGGGTTGGGGCTGTCAGAGGTAGACGTTGATACAGACAGCAAGCCTGGGATATAGTGAGAATGGCTCTAGAGGGAATAAGTTATCTTGGCGTGTGCAGGGTTAACACTGGACAGTACCCAGGCTAGCAGCAAGCAATTCAACAGGTGTCAGTATCAGCAGAAACAGCTTTGTTTGGGATCATTTTCTTTTTAGGAGGGAAAAGATAGATCAGTTAAACTGTGTCAGACAATCAGGCTGGCGGAAAAAACAATCTAGCAGAAAAGCAGCATAAGGTACTGTAACAAACAGGCTGGCACCAAGATTAAGCAAAGGCAGCACTAAGGCAATGGTAGGCAATAGGTCAGCAGAAACCTTGGGGGAAGAAAGCGGGGATAATTTTGTAGTAGACTGTAAGGCAGAAACAGTTAGACAAGTAAAACAGCATGGAAAGCAAAGGTAGGCATTAGTTGTCAGTGGAACAAATTGAGAAAGGTGGGCACCAGTCAATCAATTTCGGGTTCAGTGGGCAGCACCTGCACTTGACAGCAGGGGTAGGCATGGTGAGATAGGTCCTCCTGAAGAAGGCGAAGGGCAATGCTCCATTTAAGGGAGGAGGGAATGGGGTGGTGGGAGGAAGAAAAGTCTTGCTGCTGTCCAAGTAGAAGAAGTGCCTCAGGACTGTAGGATCCAAGGCTTCAGGATCGTTGCAGGCTTCGGGGGAGGTCCGCCAGTGAAAGTACCTCACCCCAAGGAGAAAGGTCTTACAGTCATCTGGGGAGGTCATTGCAGGGGAAGGGGACCCGTGGCAAAGGGCCACCCTCTCAAACCCCTGATGCATCTGGAACAGCGAGTATGGCCAGAGGGGCTTGGAGCTGGTTTTTGTTACTGGCCATC
This sequence comes from Neoceratodus forsteri, assembly GCA_016271365.2. Classification (NCBI taxonomy): domain Eukaryota; kingdom Metazoa; phylum Chordata; order Ceratodontiformes; family Ceratodontidae; genus Neoceratodus; species Neoceratodus forsteri. The sequence goes on from CM028130.1 coordinate 1,239,326,707, forward strand.
TGAGCGTCCCTGAGCAGCTGGACCAATAGGCACTCTGTGCTTGGATTCAAAGTTCACACTCTCAGGGAAGGTTAGATGAGCAGCGGTTCAGTGGCATAGTCCAGGGCTAGTCTGGGTCCGTCAGTAGGGCACACAGTTACAGAGGCTGTGACCCCCTCTGCCAAACAAGTCTTGCTGCTGTCCAAGTAGAAGAAGTGCCTCAGGATTGTAGGATCCGAGGCTTCAGAATCATCGAAGGCTTCGGGGGAGGTCCACCAGTGAAAGCGCCTCACCCTCGAGGAGAAAAGTCTTACGGTCATCTCGGGAGGTCATTGCAGGGAGAGGGGAGCCACGGCAAAGGGCCACCCTTTCAAACCCCTGATGCATCTGGAACAGTGAGTATCCTACCAAATTTGCATTGGGCATGCAGAAAACCAGATATTTGGACTATGTTTTGGAATGTGGAGCATTAAAGCCAGAGATTTCTAAAACAGAAGCTGTAGCTAACAGTCCTATCCCTAGAATAAAGAAACATATCAAGTCATTTTTAGGGTGGCTGGTTATTATCAGAGATTTGTTCCTAGCTTTGCCCAGCTAGCTACTCCCCTCATCGAACTTGCAACGACATGGTTCCCATATAATGCGAAATGGACCCTAGAGTGTGATGAGACTATTCAAGCCATCAGAGTTGCATTATGTTCAGCCCCTGTTTTAAGAAGCCCAGACGTTGAGAAACAATTTTTGTTACAGACAGATGCATCAGAGGCAGGTCTAGGTACAGTCGAGCCAGCATATAGATGGGAAGGAACAGTCCATTCTATATATCAGTAGGAAGTTGCAAGACATGGAGAAAATGTGCTCCACCATTGAAAAGGAATGCCTTGTGACAAAGTGGGCCATGGAGACCCTTAAGTATTATTTGCTAGGAGTTGACTTTGTGCTGATAACGGATCATAATCCTCTCTGTTGACTTAACCAAATGAAGGATAAAAAATCCAGAATCACACAGTGGTACCTCGCACTACAGTCATTTAAATTTAAAGTGATGCACAGATCTGGGAAAAAGAATGTCAATGCTGATATTCTGTCAAGACGTGCATCAGGAATTGAGAATTCTGAAGGATGAAAAAACTAAATGTATGAGTTTAAACTTCTCTGTTTGCTATACTGTATATGCACTGAACTGTAAAGGTTATAAGCTAATATTATAAGAGAACTAAAAGAAAGTTTTGGAAACCTTTTTTTTTAAACAGGTTCCCTCTTAAAGAGGGGGTATGTGACATGGTTGAATAAGGCCCTGTCCCATTTGCTATGCAGAAAGAGTTAAATGCAAGGATCTGTTCTATCCTCTCATCTCCTCTCCTTTTCTGTCTCTGGTTGCACAATCAAATGTTCTTGTGAAACCTAGGAACTGATCACTCAGACAGTTTTGAGATTCTGTGCCTCTCACTGTCTCTCTGCCTTCAATTGCTGTTTGTCTCTTCTTCTCCCTTGCATATCAACGGTTATAAAAATATATGTGAATCTTTATGTAAAACTGGAATCCCTTTGTTTGAAACTGTATATAGTTATACTCTTGAAATAATTACAAAAAGCTATTTGGAACTTAGTGGGTTAACCTGAGATGCAGCTTGAGCTCCTCTCAGGCTTGTTTCCAAACTCTTTTGCAGAGCTGTCAGCAGGAGGCCAGCTTGGGGTCTGTTCTGCTTGCAAGCCTGCTCTGCAAAGAAACTGACAAGAACAGAGTCTATTCACAGGTATTCCTGAACTGGGAGGGGAAACCGTGAGGCTCTGTCCATGTAGCTGCAGGAGAAGGCAGCTGCAATTTAAACAGTCTGAATGCTGCAGGTGAAGGCAGCCATATTTTAAAAATTTTAGTTGCTGCAGGGGAAGACAGCTAATGAACAGGCATTTGAGCTGAGGAAAGTGCACTAAACAGAATTCCAGTGATCCCAGCTCATCAAAGGTCTCTAGCACTAGACTTACAACATGCTGGTGTCTTGGAGAAGCTGCTTTGAGGGCTGCCAGATGAAGTATAACTTGATCTTTTATGGGAAAGTTTCCCTCGCATTTGCAGTGTGGTGAGTATTGCCATAGTAGCACAGGCTACATCACCAGAGGGTGCCATACGACGCTCAGCTCCAGCAAGTGGAGTTGAATGTGGAGTGGAGGCAACGTGGGCAGAGGCCAGCAGCATCTGTTGGCGTCAGTTGCGACAGCTACTCTTCAGTGATCACTCCCTAGGCTCTTTGGCCCCTGGCTACTCTTGCCCAACGTAACCCCTGGTGAAGGCGCTGGACCTGCCCCATCCTGCCTCTACCTACCACCCCTGTGCTGCAGCCCAAGCTGTACCACTCCCAGCACATTACAGTGTTTAACTTTGACATTGTCAGGTCCAGTGGTCCCCCCTTTCATGGTCTTGCTTGTGACATCTGTCGTAGCTGTTTCCAATCTTCCAGTAACCACAATGCAAATGTGATTTTATGACATCCCATGAGAACACCAGCATTCTAGGGTACTGGGAGCCAAGGAGTCAGTGCACATCACACATGTCTCTGCTCCTACCCCTGACAGATGTCCTCCCTTCCCCATCGCTCTGTTGCCCTGCTGCACTACTACTTGTGATCACCTGGCTGAGGTGGCAGAAAAGTGGTTAGCCTGCAGCCAACCCTCCCCAGTGGATGAGAGCACCCACTTAAAGGTGTTCAATCCTCCTCCCCTGGCTGCACCTCCAGCAAACAGAGCTCGGTCATGACCGTTGTTGTATTCCTCTGGTTAAAAAGTTCTTGTTCTTTCATACTGTTAACTGTCTTTATTGACTTGCTGATAGTTTTGTTTTCCATTTTTTTTGTGACAATATAATGTTTACCTGTTTTAACATAACAGTTCCTTGTCATGAGTCAATTATATGGGTTGTGAGGTTCAGGTACTTCTTTTTGGGCATGTGGTTGTGAGCTGTGTTGGCACAGGCTCATGATAACCTGCCAAATCTGTGAAACTGGTAAACACATAACAATTTAGGACAAGACCAATGTCCACCTAAATATTTTTGTTTTTTCTTATTTTATGTTGTTGGGGGGGTGCCAGAACAGTGTCAAACAGGGAAACCGGTAAACAGTTAACATTTGAGGACAAGAACAAAGTTCACCTTAATTTTGTTGACTTCTCTTATTTTATGTGGTGTGGGGCAGAACAGTGGAACCTTGGACAATTGAGAGTAATGTTTTTTTATTAGTACTGCTGGCTGCTGATTTCACTATGAATTATCAGCTTCAATCTGGATGTAGTAATCCTCCACTTCATCATCAGCAAATGTTTGGGTAACACAGCAGGGTCTGACTGAGGCATTGATGACTGAATCTGGCTGCATGGCTCTTTACTTTTCTGTTAATGTATGTAATTGAAGACACAATGTGTTATTATACCTTGCAACACTGTCCATGATACTACTAACAGGGAGTTATAAGGCAATACAAAGCAATTTGGAGGGGAGTCAGTAAAAACCTAAAAGAAATGTCATTGTTATGCCTTGCCAAAGGCGGTAAATGTTTCTTGCCTAAGGCTGACTAAGAAAAACAATGTGGTTCATACGATTGGATATACAGATACACACAGAAATGTGATGACAGAGAAAGGCACCACGGCCCATCTAGTCTGCCCAACACCCTACCCCCCTTCTGTTATGCTTCCACCCTCTTTTCCCAACCCCTTAAATCTATCCCAAGCCCTCTTGAACCCCTCCACCATTTCAGCTGCCACTACCTCCTCCGGCAGCTTGTTCCAGGCCTCCACCACCCTCTCCGTGAAAAACTGCCCTCTGACATTACCTCTGTATTGCCCACCTTACAGTTTGAGACTATGTCCCCTCGTGTTCACTCCCTTCTTCAATTTGAACAAGCTGTTACCCTCTACCTTATTTATTCCCTTCAGATGCTTAAAGGTCTCAATCATGTACCCCCTCTCCCTCCTAGTCTCCAGAGGGGACAAATTCAGCCCTCTCAATCTTCTCTCATAGGGTACATCCTGCATCCCTCATACCATTTTGGTTGCCCTTTCTCTGCACCCTCTCCATCAGCTCAACATCTCTTCGTAGGTGAGGCCTCCAGAACTGCACCCCATACTCCAGATGTGGCCTAACCATAGTTCTGTATAATGGCATTAGCACCTCCCTCTTCCTGCTATTAAAACCCCTTGCAATGCAGGCCAACATTCCATGTGCCTTTCCCACTGCCCTGCTACACTGGCTGCCCACCTTGAGGTCACTCAATACCATAATCCCCAGGTCCCTTTCTGTTTCCTTCTCCTTAATCACCAACCCCTGCCCTAGGGAGTACGTTTCCCTCCTATTCTTCCTTCCCAGGTGCATCAGCGAGCACTTTTGTGTATTAAACTTCAATTTCCAGGTGTCAGACCACCTCTCCAGCCTCTCCAGGTCCCGCCTCATGGCTTGCACCCAACTAGGTGAATCCACCCTATTGCAGACCTTTGTATCATCTCCACTGATCGACCACTAGTGTTGTCATTTGATTCCTGCTCTGTTCCCTCATACAATCACAATGTTGGCAGTGCAGATTTCAGGCAGCAGGGGCATCATCATCATCCATTTCCATGCAGCAAGTCTTATAGAGGCACACCTAGTAAGAAGAGAAAAAATGTGGAGGTAGAAACACTGAAGAAACATGGTATTCACTGAAACAGTGGAGAACATAGTCTTTGTGCTGTATGGCTACACCAAAGATTCTGAACATCATATCAATTCACTACCCAGCAGCACCTATTTGCCCACCTGTCACTACCTAATGTGCAACAAAGTATTTATTTCTACCACTTTCTTAGTGCACTGTCCCCCTTTGCCCACACCAACCCCATACCTGGCCTTATTTCTGTAACTGTGAACAGATGTATCCAATTCCAATATATTGTGACCTGTCTGGGGAAAAAGAAGGTCAAAGTAAAGCAAGCACCAAAGATACTTACCTGTGCACTTGTGATTGTCAACAAACCATGATGTGGCAGTCCTGGCTGTCAGGTAAATTCAGGTTCAGATCATCTGTAGCTGCATCTGCATCCAGAAAGCATTACAGTGTCAAACTTGAAATAGCAAGCCAGCCCGGTGGCACTGAGAGCTGAGGTGCTGGAGGTCACAACTCACACCACGCCAGTGACCCGGGTTCGGGAATGGGCTCAGGCCACCGTGGGTCAGCTGGAGTGGAGGAGATTAAGCACCTGATGATAGCTCTCCTCTCCTGAGATAGGGAGGGTTGTGAACCCCCAGGGTTAGAGGTGCTCAGCAGAGGCTGGGTGTATTGCACCCAGGGAAACATCAAGATGGGTGAGGTGTCAGCGGATGTCCTACTGATGGATGCGGGAGTGTGCCCATCTAGCGCCGGACATCACTGCACGTCTGCACCTCTGGGGGGTTAAACTCACAAACAAGGAAAAACCCTGCACCGCTGGGTAGACAATGGCACCTGGCCTCCATGCCAACTGCCGGATCCCACCCACCTGGTGTTCTGATTCTATCTCCGCCCCTTGTCTTGCCTGCAGCCGACTTGATCTTCAAGAGCACCAAAGGGAGTGGTGGCCTCACCTTGGGGGGTTAAGCCAAGGAGTTCACACTGTCATGTAGGTGAGAGGGATCGGAGTACCACGGGGGAGACTCAGGAAGGGAGGATCTCAGGCGGGCAGGAACAAGCCAGGATGCCTGAGGGAGTCTCGGCGGAGCAACAACCAGGAGGGAAAAATAAGTTTAAAAAAAAAATCTGAAAAAGCAATTACACCCTGAGTTATAGAGATACAAGGGAATGCACTACAATCAGTTTATGTTAAAAATACCTTCTTTAACTGAAAACCTACTCAGAACATAGTCTCACTTTACATGACCCATATGCATTGGAGCTTAAGTGGATAATCCTCCACCTTTACTACTACCACTGTCCACACGCCCCCATCATCCTCCCCACCTGCAGTCTGTCTCAAAGAAAATCGGCGCCTACACCTATCTCATTATTATACATATATTTGTCTTTTAAAAAAAAATATAAAGGACTTACCTAGGCAGTTGGGTGATAAACACATCAGGAAGCCACAGGCCTGCGGAATAAGGGAGGATCACAGCAGCAGTAGAAGCGGTGGCAGCAGCAGTCAGAAAACCATAGTGAGGCAAACCTGAAAGGGAAGCACATGTACAGTCACAGAAACACAAGACAAGCAGGGGTTGACAATACTTAGCTTATGAACAACACCTGCTCTGTTAGGAAAAAACCAAGAAACTACTTTATCTTTACCTAATAAACCTTCAGCTTCAGCACAAATGGTCTGCTGCACTTGTTGCAGTGGATACAGTGCCACCACTACCACTGTACCGTCCACCCTCCCCCCCCCCACTGGAAACTGAACTCAAAATGCCTGTATCAAAGATGATCCAAATCAACCCTAAATACAATAAATAAATCAATTGCATGCTGTCAGTAAAAATTAAAATAAATATTACATGCTTACATGGAAAGTTGGCACGGCCACACCATGAAGTCACAGTGTGGGGTCAGCAGCAGCAGTCAGAAAGCGTTAGGGAATTCCAAGGCAGGCCTGAAGGGGAAACCACGCAACAGTTGCAGAAACACATCAGAGATCCATGATTGTGAGTTTTTTGTTGAGACACAACAGCAGCGCTTATGCCAGACCACCTACTCAGAAGATACTGTCAATTTGCCTAATGTAAATTAAGGACAAGGAAGTCGTCTGAGCCTGCAGATGGTAATCCGCCACTATGCCTCCTCACCACCTACCCACCTGCTTTAGTTTGAACTCCATCATAATCTATCTTCAACTATTACACTACCATGGAATAAACATTCTGTAAATGCCAAGAATAATGCATGTTTCTCTGGGATCAATGTTTGTGTGAAGGCTTGAAGCATTTATCTGTGCACTTGTGATTTCCAACCAGTATAGCTACTGGCATGGCTGTAACCTGGCATGGGAACATTCAGGGCAGCAGGAGCGGAAGTATCATCAGCAACCATTACAGACACAGACCTGATAAGTCAAAAAATCATATAGTTGATGAATCACAAGGGAAACAACACATTAGTAACAAGTAACAACAGTGTGGGCGTGGCGCACATGTGCAGCTGGACCAACAGTTGTGTACATCCTCTCACTATGTAGTGTGCCAGCACTCACTACCTAATGTGCAACCAACCTGTTCACAACTTTGGTAACAACCAGCCTGTTCACCCACATGCACCCCCCCACCAAGCCATCTAATGTTCAATATGATAAAAAACATCTCTCCCACCCCCATATGAATATTAGTAGTAACATACCAGGTCCCACCCCCATATGAATATTAGTAGTAACATACCAGGATTCACTTCTGAACAAGTTGTGTGTTTTAAAAAAGTATGTTATTCAAAAATGTAAAAAAACAACACTAGGAACTTCACTTGAACAATAACGCATGACCAGGGGTTATTTTAATGGTCTGTTAATCGCCCTCTGGGGGTGTAATGTGCCACAAGGCATAGCCGAGTGCTACATGCCCCTAGAGGGTGATTAACTGACCATTACTATAACCCCTGGGAGTGTCTCATTGCTATTACATAAAAAATATTTTTTAAATACTGTTAAACCTTGTTCAGCAAGTGATTGGGCTGTACATGTATGTTGATCAAACATTAATAGAGTGCATTGTTTACAGCAAATCAGAAAGCTCTATTTCTCAGACCCTTTTTATAATAAAGCAAAATGTCCTGACCTCCACAAATTATTTGCGGAAAATAAATTTTGCATCATTTTTTATAGTCGCGGACAATTTTTCAGTACTGCGATATAGGTAAGTGAAAATGATTTCCGCATATCAAAACTGAAATACCACAGTTAAGGTGACCTTTTTTGCATGTACATATTGCCGTGGAGACAAAGTTCTGCAGGTTTTACACTGTTCCAATTATAAGTGCGAGATTGCCCTTTAATTGCGTAAAAATAGTCATGGTTATAAAGGCGGAACTGGAAATCGAACATTTCGCCATTTTCTGTGTGGTGGATCCATGATTGTGAGGAAAAGTCACAGAATCAGAGAGATAGAACAGATAGCTACTAGTTCTGATTGTGAAACATGTCTGCAACTGCATAATCTGGATTGGGGTGGGAGCAGCAGGCATCTGGAGGAGGAGGAGGAGGAGGAGGAAGGTGACCAGCAGCAGCAGAATGTGGGGGAAGAGGAAGTTGAAGTTGCTGAACACAGCAACAGTGGTCAGCAGCAGGAGCAAGGCCAGCAAGATCAACCTCAGCCCTCAACCAGTGCTGATGCTGGCACTGCTAAAAACTTGCACCGGCCTTCACCCATAAGGAGGTGGCAGTGCTTGTGAAGGAGTTGACAGCACACAAAAGAACTATATGGACCTGAGAGGCTCCCCATAAAACACAGGGGTGAACTGTGGGAGGCCATACAGGCAACCATTGCTAATGAGGGAGATGGTGTCATACGCCGGTCTGTTAAGCAAATTAAACACAAGTGGGACGACATCCAGAGGCATGACAGGCAGTTACTGGAGGCACTAGGGGGAACTGTGACCCTGAAAGGGAATGCTAGTAGGAAGAGGAAGAGGATGCAGCGGAAGAAGCCAGAGACCAACATCGGAGCCACAGTGGAGGATGACAGCACTAGTGAGTATATTACTTTTATTATTTTTAACTCTTACTGCCATCAGTTGCCAGTTGCCATGAGATAATATTGGAGGGTGGTAGATCCAGGAGGGAGATGAGGAGGCATTTCTTTACAGAGGGGGTGGTGGAAAAGTAGACCGCACTACCAGCTGAGGTGGTGAAGTGTAACACAGTGGAATACTTCAAAAAGGAACGGGACAGGGCAAAGGGGAGCACAAAGGGAGGTACAGGGAAGTGGTTGGGTGGGGCAGCTGGCTGCTGAATAGTGAGATAACTGCAGGCTAGAGCAGCCTAGATAGACCATGATGGCCTTTTGCTGATGACAATTTTCGTATGACAATATGACAATAATAGTGACAATCAGTCCATGATGCCGACAAATATTGCCACAACTGCGTTTTGTTACAGTATGCTTCTCTTTATTGTTAACAGGTGCTGCCAGGAGCAGCTCTGTTGCTTCCAGTGCCACGGAGTCCAGCACCACCACAGTTCCAGCAGATGGAGTGGAGGAAGGCACGAACAGCGGCACTTTGGAAACCCCCAGCCCTTCTGGTGGTAAGATCTTAATGTTTTTTTTTTATGCAGATAAGGATTAAGTAGGGTCATAATGTAGATTGTGCACAAATTGTTATTCTTATATAATTACTGGCACAGCAATTAAAGGAACAGCAAACCTACTTCAACCACACAGCAGCAACTCGCAATGGACAAGAAGTGCTGGCACTCACCTCTTCCATGTTCCTCATCTTCGAACAACACAGGGTCAACGCTTCTTTACCTACAGAGCAGCCCTCTGGTTTAATGCCCTCAGCCGGGACATCTCCAACCAACCTACTCTGGGCCCTTTCAAGAGACTGCTACGTCAACATCTTTCCGCATCGAGCACCTGTGACTGCTTCCACTAGTCCCCCTTGCCAGTAGTCTCTGCCCTGCCTCTTAGTGGTTTCCTGCATTGGCATGGTCCCTTGCCTACTCTACCCTCCCTTTACACTCCCTCCCTCCCTTGCCCTACTACCCTTCCACCTAGTGGCTCGCTGCTCTGGCTTGGCCACTCGCCGCCTTCCAACCTCCCCCCACTCCTCCCACATCCTCTCCCTTGACAATGTCCATGACTGCTGCAACTCTCTTTCTCACCTCACCACCCTCCCCCTCCTACTAGCACCTTACCCTCTCTCTATCCTCCTTTTTCCATACCTCCAACTATTCTCCCCGCTAACTACTATATATGTAAACCAAGGGTATCTCACCCTCTATTGTTATGATTTGTATGTACAAACCTGCTTATATAAACCGCTGTAATTGTTGTCCATGTTTTATTTTCTCTGTTGTCTGATCCATTGTAACACTGTCTTCCATCCCACTGACATGGAACCTTTGTAAACGAGCTCCCAGCTCAAAGGTGTTAATCCTAGTTATCAATAAATAAATAAATAAACTGTCAGACCCTTTTCCCTAAGGGAAACTTCAAACAAGGTTGATATGTGCCGTAATAACTGGCTGCTTATTACATCAAACACGCACTGTGTTCCATGACTCCATGCATGTGCTAGCTGCCATCTCCCTGTACTCACGATGGACACCTGACGCAACCACCGCTCTGCTGTAACTAATACCGATTGCTTTGTTTTATGTCATATAACTGCTGTGGCAAAAAAGTGCCCACCAGCAATTATATAAAGGAAAAGAATGTGTGGTCTGTAAAACTCATTTTATACATACCCTGTGTGTGGGATGCTTCTCCTAAACCCCTCGGGCTTGCACTCGGGGTTTATGAAGCATGCCACACCTCCAGTGTGTATAAAAGCTCATAACATACACTGCCCCATCCTTTATTACGGACATATGAAAATGCCAGCAGAAGCAGGCCTCATGGTCTATCAAGTCTGCTGGAGTGTGCAGCTAGTGCCCTATCTCACTGCTGCCCCTCCCTCACCTTTCACCCCATTGCCCCTTCACCTCACCCTGTTACCCCCCCTCTTGAAACTGTCTATCATCTTGCACGCCACCACCTTTCTCAGTTTGGTGTTCCACTTGTCCACCACTCTGTGAAGAAATGTCTCCTCATCTCTCTCCTAAACCCACCCCTTCCAATCTAAGTTGGTGACCTCTAGTATCTCTCACCTTTCTCAGCTTGAAAATCCCATCAGTTTTAGTCTTATTTATACCTCTCAGCTACTTAAAGGTCTCAGCCATGTCACTCCTGTCCCTTCTCTCCTCCAGAGAGTACATATTCAGCTCCCCTAACCTCTCCTCATAGGTCTTACCCACCAGTTCCTGAATCATCTTTTTAGTTGTCCACTGTAAAACCTTCAACAATCTGATGTCCTTCTTCAGGAATGGGTGCCAGCCCAGTACCACACACAGTATTCCAGGTGGAGCCTGACCAGCGACCTATACAGGGGCAGGTTGACCTCCCGACTTCTGCAGGAAATCCCTCTAGCTACACACCCCAGCATTTTGTTGGCTTTTGCTGTTGCCCTACTGCACTGAGCAGAATTGTTCATGCTCCCTCTTATGATCACCCCTAGGTCATTCTCTTCCGTGGAACATCCCAACTGTATTAAACTGATAATCCCTCCCCTGGTTCCAGGCTCCGAACTTAGTGCAGAGCCTTGCACTTCTTGGCATTGAACCCCAGCTGACATTTGGCTGCACACTCCTGCAGTTTATTCAGGTCCTCCTGCAACCCCAACATCACCCCCCTGTGTCATGTACCACAGTTCCCATCTTGGTATCGCCAACAAACAGATTGGTTTTACTCCGGATCCCATTCGAGATATCTGCTATGAAAATCCTGAACAGTAGTGGTCCCAGCACTGATCCCTGTGGTACCCTGCTTGTCACCGCTCTTGATGATAACAGCCCCCACCCCCCTTACCAACACCCTCTATTGTTTTACCATCAGCCAGTTTTCAATCCAAGTCACCATTTCTGGTACCACCCCTACATTCTGCAGCTTCCCCTGAATCTCCCATGCACCACTGAATCAAAGGCCTTTTTGAAGTCCAAGTCCAGAACATCCACAGCATGGCCCTTGTCCAGTCCCCGCATCACCCACATTGTCATAGAACTCTACCAGGTTTGTCTGGCATGATCTTCCTGTGATAAGCCCATGTTGCCATTCATCCTGAATACCATTTGTCTCCAATAAGCTCATAACCCTCTCATTTAGAATGGTCTCCATGAGTTTGCCCACGATTGAGGTGAGGCTCACTTGCATGTAGGTCCCTGTATCATCACTCGACCCACTCTTATGGAAGTGCACTACATGAGACATTCCGAAGTCATGAAGTTCATATCCTGTGTTCAGGGAGGTATTGAACAGGTCAGGCAATGGCCTTGCCAGTACCTCTGCCAGCTCCCTCAGTCCCCTAGAGTGGATGCCATCCTCTTTAGGCACTTTGTCCAGTCTTATAGCCTTCAGCCCTTCCAGCACCCTGTCCTCTGTAATCCCTACATCTGTTGTCATCTCCCCCCTTACCCCCCCTTTGCCTGAGGTATTTGCCCCCTTCTCCTGTGTAAACATAGAGCAGAAGCACTCATTCAGTGTATCAGTTTGCGCCATTCCCTTTTCCTCCAACCACCCCATCCTTCTTATGCCCCACTAGTTGTTCCCTGCTTTTCCTTTTCTGTCTTATGTAGCAGAAGAAGTATTTGTCTCCTCTTTTGATCTCCTGGGATAGCCTCAGCTCCCTTGACCCTTTGGACCCCCTAACCAGTCTGGATACCTCCCTATACGTCCAGCTATAAATATATTTCTTTATCTTCTTCCATCCCTCCCTGTTTTCCTGTACTTCTGAAAAGCTATCTTCTGGTCCCACGCCCTTTCACTGACCTCCGCTGTAACCATCTTATTCTCTATATAATGTATGTGTTGCACCTTTATTCATTACTGAGAGGCTGAGCTTGCCCCCTTAGGGAGACTGGTGCTAGTGAACCTTCAAAATGTATGGCTGCAATTTGCAATTTTCTCACCCACACTGTGATGGTGGTGATTGTATGACTCATTAGTAGCATCTGATAACATAAAAGGCATTTTACTGTTGTAATGGACCTCGCTGAAATCGCTTCTGTTGGTTGTCATGATAACTCAAAACATTTTGTGCTTCACTGTTAAGGTAACCACCGGAACTGATCACAACATGGGTATGAGCGATTACTATCATACATTATGTAAGCAATAACACATGATGGCTGTGTGTTGGTAGTACTGAGATACCTGCACACCCTGAGGCATGGCTATGCACAAGACAGCAGGCCGACTGCCTTCCTTTCACTCTCTGGGTGTGCAGGTATCTCAGCACTAACAACACCCAGCCTTGTCTTACCACTTAATGCTTATATAAAATGATCTCACAGGGAATTTTGCAAAACAAGAAGTCATTCTAAAAATGCAGTAAATCCACCCAAAATACTGAAACCTTGCTAAATGATGTATAATCCTTGACTCCTCCTCAGACGTTTCTCACTTGTCAGTCTGTCATATGTCTTCCTTCAAGTGCATTGTTTAACATGGAATAGAACAATTCAAAGGTCTACATCATTCTACTTGTAGAATGCCCCCCCCAACACACACACAGATTGATAACATGGAATACATGGATTCTACCTGCTTCAGAGCTCTACTGGTTTGCAAACAAAGAAGACAAACACACACACACACACACACACACACACACACACACTGAAGTGTAGCCAGAAATGCAATGAGTGTCTGTCCTGACCCTCACTGGCCTAACTTTCTGTACTGCAGCACTGGTGACAGCCTCAGTGCCTGAAGCCCAGAGGGCAGCCATGGAAGACAGTACCAGGACGAAAAACTGGATCCTGAATATACAGTGTGAACTGGCCAGGCTGGTATCATGGGAAACTGAACAGCAGCCCTCAAACACAGGGGGAGCAGGAGCAGCTGCTGAAGACCAGCAAGCCCCCCAGGAAGCAGCACAGGTCAAAACAAGGACCAACCAGAGGAGGGACCGAGAGAGCAACATTTTAAAAAGGATAAAAGTACTGGAGGTCAACCAGATAAAATCCTGGAGAACCAGGAGAAAATGTTGTCTGTGCTCAGGAAGCTGACTGGTAGACATACTCCAAAGATTAAGCGTCGCCGGTCAGCACTCCATGGCAAGATTCGCAAACGTTGACTGTTCAGTTTGGCTGTGCCGGCCACAAAATAACTACCAGTTACTTATACATAGTTTTAAACATGTTTTGTTTATAGTTGTTCCTTTTTTTAACTAATCCTGTTTGATTGTAAATAGTTCATGTTTTACTCTGTTGTTATTGTTCATCACTTTTAACTTTTTCCTGTTGTGTTTTGAAATATACAAATAATCTGCTCACAGTAGTGTACTCTTCCTTGTCTTGGGATGGGATGGGATGGGATGGGATGGGATGGGATGAGATTATTGATGTACTGTATCTCAAGGTTCAGTGAAGGTTACATCAATTGGTGGGCAAGTTGGGTGAGACACCCCACAGGCAGTTTACTGTTACAGTCAAGTGTTAAACATCACAGCAGTGGTAGTCCATAAGTGCAGTACATGTACAGAACATGACAAACCATGGAAGTTGTGATGCTTTTCTGTCAGTAGTGGTCATGTGCTGCTGACCACAGTGACACTATACTGACTTTACTTAGGCACAAACATCCACATGGAGAGGAGAAGGAAAATGAGGGTCCAACCTGGTGGCGTACAATAGGGAAAAATGCAACAATACTGGCTAGTGCACATGCCAAGGGCAGGTCAGGGTCACAAGCACAGCATATTGAGACAGTCACCTGATGAACACGGGTTCCACATTACATGCCCCCCACTAGTTGAAGTAACTCTGTGCCTATGTACAGTACAATTCTACAACACAATGCCACTACCTAAGAAGAACCGTAACCGACAGAAATAAAAAACAACATCTTGTACTGCATCAAACAGTATGAAGTACTTACCTGATTAATTGTGAGGGACACATAAGTAGGCCACAGACTTGTTTGGCCATGGCTGGTTCCCAGCAGCAGCGGGAACAGCATCAGCAGCAGCATAGGAGGAGCATGCTATATGGAGACCTGAAAAATAAAACATTATGGTATTTGTAAACATAAGGGAATAATAACTTGGTTACTATACTACAAGGTGATGATTTTGGATGCCATGATCAGCAAACATAAAAATTCCTGCTTGGCGGTCTGTAACCTTGGGTTACTTATGAAGCATATCAGTGCTGTGCAGACAGTGGACACTTCAGCAATTCCATCCCACCACCCTTCCACTTTCCATGGACACCCTCACCCATGATTCTCTAGAGGTCTGGTGTACAATGTACACCAATCTGACTCTATTATGATGCTGTACTTATGAGGAATAAATAATGACAAAACATAACAAACAATACTAGTTACCTGGTCCCTAAAAAAAATCCCTTGGAAGCTACAGGAGGCCATTATGAGCATGAAATCGCCATACAATTTATTTTCTAAGAATAATAGAAAGGTTTTATTTGACTAAAGTTAGCTTGCAAAACATTACTTACCTATGCAGGTGGCATGGACACATTATGAAAAAAACGTGATAGCGGCATCAGGTGTGATCCTGGCAGTAACAGCAGCAGCAGCATGTGACAGGCCTGGAAAAGAAATAAGGTTGAGATAGTTAGAAAAACACAAGACATTTGGCCAGGCAAGACGATGACATTTTATCAGGCTTTGTGAAAATTTTTTTTAGATACAGTACTATCTTTGAGTCGACTGCCAACTGTGACTGCCTAACTAATCTACTATCCTAACATTTTCCTACAACCTGTCCTTCACTTTGTGTGTGTGCACACCCCACTGAAACAACCACTCACTACCCACAAAACACACTATACGTTTTGAGGAATGGAAGTAGGAGTACCAGTACAATACTTACTTGCTTCACTGGCTGACATTGAGAGAAGAAGATCAAGTCAAGGGGATTAAATGGAAAGTTTTCCCTGCAATATATCTTCCCTGGACAGTTGTGAGGAACACATCATGATGAAAAAAGAGTCAAAAGCAGCATCAGGTGGGATCCTGGCAGCAGTAGCAACAGCTCCAACAGCGTGTGACAGTCCTGGAAAGGAAATAGGACAGAGTGACATAGTTATAGCAACAAATGACATTTGTCTAGCAAACATTGTGGTATGTTATAGTAGGCTTTATGAACAGTTTCTTATATTCAGTACTGTCTTTGACTGACAACAGTGACTGCCTACTCTACTGACTATCCTAACTAATCCTACAACATCCGGCTTGTGTGTGCCCCCCCAAAACAACCACTTGCTACACATAAAACACACTGTACATTTTGCATATTAACACTAGAAATACCAGTACAATACTTACCTGATTACCTGGCTGACATGGAGAGAAAAAGATCACTGCTATAAAATATAAAGGTTTCCCAAACAATATCTTACCTGCTAAGTTGTGATGGACACATCATGAAGATGCAGGGTGGCATACCGACATCAGATATAATCCAGGCAGCAACAGCAGCAGCAGCATGTGACAGGCCTGGAAAGGCAATAAGTCAGGATAAGATAGTTACAGAAACAAAAGCAGTTTTGGTATCCAAGACTATGCCAGTTTGTCAAGCTACATGAAATGTTTCTTAGTTACATGACTATCATAGCCAATGACTGCCATTCGTGCCAACTATGACTGCCTACCACACTGACTATCATAGTACGACCTCAATCTTCTGTATTCCCACCCTCCTTCAATATCTGTAATAACACATTCCTGTAGTATGACAGTATTATAGGAAAATAATAATGCAATACCTACCTGATACCTGTTTTTCATTTTTCAAATAAACATTGAGAAACCACAGTGAGACTTACAAGGAAATGGAGGACAGTTCCACAGAACACACTCAAGGGCCACAAAAAGTCTGAAACTGAATGTTGATGTAATCATCGCACAAAATGGGAGCAGTGTGGCAGAAGCAGAATTAATGATCATATCATGACCTACAACATAAATAAGGAAAAATCACTTTATGGAAACAGACACATTATTGAATACAGCACTTCTTAACAGCGTTTTAACAGTGTGTAACTGACACACATCTCTCTCTACAAAGACACTCTTATGACATACTTTATAATGCATACAGAAACAAACGTACTGATGCCCTCACCTCCCTCCCTGGCCCTGGTGTAAGTGTCTGCAGTCTGCACACTCACCCCACTGTACACCAACAATGCAGTTTTTTATAGAATAACCTCTTAGATGACTTGACTAACATTAAGTATGCAGTATTTACCATTATTAACATTACTTAACTACTACATATCATGATGTGAGAAGAATGAACTGTCAAAGTGACAATACACACCTGTGGTATTGTTGTGGATTCAGAATCAGCAGTAGCATTTGGATTCAGCGGCTTTACTGGAATACTGGGCCATGATAGTTCCTCTGTCTGTTTTTCTTTCTTATTAGAATAACAAGCTCAACACTGGTGGGTAGATTTGATGATTATGATGGAATGTGATGGAGTCAGATTTATTATTTCTCATATGCATACTGTTTACTTTTTCTGTAGTTCTGTGTGAAGCATATAATACACATCATGATGGTGGTGATGGCTTGCAGAAATTGTTCATCATCAGCCAGCTTGCTGCGGCATATTACTGCCTTTGGATGTTATTATTTGGTACGAGAAACATGATCCAAGGGTATGTTGTCCATAGGAAATGGGTCATCAGCAGAATTTAGGTAGCGCACAGTAATTCCTAAGGATGTAGTTATTTGTTATGGGCCTGGCAGGACTCGCAGTTGTTGCAAATTTGGTTATTGTATCAGTATCAGCTGCAGTTCCATTTATTGTGGAGGACCAGTACTTAATCAGTTTGTTTTCCCGGCTATCACTCACATAAAGTTTGCAGTATTCATGTTTTTCTATTATTCCAACCATGGTACTGGGAACAGCCAGTGGCAGAAAATGGTAATTAGCTTGCAATATACTACTGACACTATTTTCAACATACAGGAATAATAAATAGGTAGTTCTATAACATAACGGTATGCAGCTAATCACTTCAAACACTGTTAAAAACATTATTTGGGGGAAATTATATTTGTTTTGGTTTTGAAGGGAGCAGTGACATGACTGTTGTTGGAAAACTTGGAAAAGTGCTTAAGGTGCACCAGTTTACTAAATACTATGAGTAGTTGTAAATAACCAATAAGAGACAAAGAAAGATGTGTTTGGTAGATATTTTTAGCATTTCTATTTATCTTTTTAAGGGGGGAGGGCCATCAACATCCGAGAACTTGTGAACATTAACAGGTAGCGGAGTGTTTCCCTCCGCAAGTGGCGTACACCACAACAAGATCCAGATCATGAACTGTAGCAACAAATAAGTGATGCCACCATGAGTTCTGTCAATTATTTGGGTACTTTTTTTGGGGGGGTGGGCCATGAACATTAGCCAACTTGAAGACTAAATGAAAACTGACTATTGCACACAGCAAGTGATGCACCGCAGAACACAGCAATCATCATTATCAGGAGGGACAACAAAACATGTGTCCTAGGAATTATTTTGCCATTTATGGGTTTTTTTTCAAAGTTAGAGGGGGTGAGCCATGAACAACGGCCAGCTTGGAGGAAAGTAGTAACTGGAACCACCTGACTACTGAGTGTTAACCCCAGCAATGATGATTGCTGTGTTCTGCTCAGTATTTACAAAGGAAGAGGGGGACGTACCTAAAACAAACAGTAGAAACACTCTGGATACAGAAGTTGATACCAGCCCATTTACAGAAGAAAGGGTTCTGAAAGAACTCTTAAAACTGAAGGTGGACAAAGCAATGGGGCCTGATGGGATTCATCCCAGAATTCTAAAGAACTAAGGGTAGAACTAGTGACACCACTGACTACCCTCTTTAACAAATCATGGGAGGATGGGTGGTACCCGAGGACTGGAGGAGGGCAGATGTGATTCCCCTTCACAAAAGTGGGAGCAAGGCAGAAGCAGGAAACTACAGACCTGTTAGTTTAACCTCAGTGGTAGGGAAAATGATGGAATCACTTCTGAAGGAAAGAATTAGTTGAGTATCTAGAGGCCAGAGGCACAGGACCCAGGCAGCATGGATTCACAGCGGAAGGTCATGCCAGACAAATCTGATAGATTTCTTTGACTGGGTGACCAAAGTAGTTGATCAGGGAGGGGCTGTGGACATGGCCTACCTAGACTTTAGCAAGGCATTTGACACAGTCCCACACAAAGATTAATATACAAGTTAGCCAGCCTGGGAGTGGGTCCCAAGATGACAGCCTGGGTAAAGAATTGGCTGGAGAATAGGACACAGAGAGTAATAGTAAATGGAGTCCACTCTGAAAAGGGGTTGGTTGTGGGGTACCATGAGGTTTAGTATTAGGACGGTCCTCTTCAATGTCTTTATAAGAGACATTGCAGAGGACTGGAAGAAAAGTATTCTCTTTGCAGATGACACAAAGATCTGCAACAGAGTTGATGCACAAGTGGAGTGGAAAGGATGAGAAGGGACTTGGCAAGGTTAGAGGAATGGTCAAATGTATGGCAGCTTAGATTCAATGCTAAGAAGTGCAAGGTAATGCACCTGGGAAACAAAAACCCAGGGGAAGAGTACACAATGGGGGGTGAGATACTAACAACAACAAAAATGGAAAGGGACCTGGGGGTAGTCATATCAGATGACCTAAAGGTGGGAAAGCAATGTGAGAGAGCAGCAAGGAGGGCTGGGGGGATACTGGGATGCATAGGAAGAGGCATCACCAGTAGAAAACAGGAAGTTATTATTCCTCTGTACAGACAGCTAGTGAGACCCCATCTGGAGTACTAAGTGCAGTTCTGGAGACCCAATCTCCAAAGAACATAGACAGGATGGAAGCTGTCCAGAGGAGGGCAACTAAAATGGTGCAGGGTCTGCACCGGAAGACATATGAAGAGAGACTTAACGAGCTTAATATGTATAGCCCGAGGAAAGGAGGAGAGGGAGACATGATAGAAACTTTCAAGTACCTCAAGGGAATCAACAAAGTCCAAGAGGGTAGCATCTTTCAAAAAAAGAGGTGTGCAAGAACAAGGGGGCACAATTTGAAGATAGAAGGGGGGCGGCTCAGAGGTAATTTAAGGAAGTATTTTTTCACAGAGAGGGTTGTGGATGTATGGAACGGCCTTCCAGAGGAGGTTGTGGAGTCAAAAACAGTGGTGGAATTCAAGCATGCATGGGACAGTCATAAGGCAATTCTAGGGGGTGGGGGTAGGAAGAAGTAGGCTGCTGGTTAACTAGGACCTGCAGCTTATCCATCAGGTAGGGAAATGGGCAGACTGGGTGGGCCAAGCGGTCCTTATCTGCCGTCAAATTCTATGTTTCTATGTTTCTATGTAAGTGGTGCACCGCAGAACACAGAAATCATCATTAAACAGGAGGGACAAGCAAACATGTGTCCTCAAAATTTTCTTGTTATTTGTGTTTTTATAGGGGTGAAGGGGGAGGGCCAGGAACATCAGCCAACTTGGACAGTAATCAGTCGCAACAGGTAGAAACTGGACTGAATAGACTTCAGCGACATAGGCATCCACTCATAATACAGCTGCAGTCAGCACATCCCTGCAGGTTGCAGACACACGAACTGTTTTTCTCCTACTCAGGATAACCCAAATCCCTCAGCTGTGTCTTCATCGGAGTGCACTGCAAAACTATCTTCATCATCTGATGACTTCTGCTGCTCACCGCCTTCTTCACCAGGATCATGGAATCTTGGGGTTATTGACAACATGTACTGCTTTGTGAAGAAATGGGAGTTCATTTTAACAAATGTTAGGTACTCCACATTACGTTCTGACAGGTGGCTTTGACGGTCAGTCACAATTGAACCAGCAGCACTAAAAAAATTTTCTGAGATTACGCTGGCACAGGGGCAGCTGAGGTACTCCATGGCAATAGCAGCAAGTGCAGGCCAGATTTTGAGCTTGTTGAGCCAACACTCAAGGGGTTCAGCCTCAATACTTAGCACCTGCAAGTCATCAAGATAAGACTGCACCATATGGCATGCAGACAGCTGAAGTGCTGTGCTTTCTTCAGGTGGTTGCCATGTGAAGACACCAAAGTCCTTCAGCATGGACCAGAGAGGGTTTGTGCCACCACTAAAAACTTGTGATAATGAAGGTGAAGGAGCAGACACTGTACTGGTGGAGGAGAAGGATACTGGGTGAGAGATGGTTGAAGCTTAATGTTTGTCCCCTGCTATTGTTTTTTCCACCCTTACCTCTGACTTACTCATCCAGTTTTCGACCTTGCCATGCAGGATGACCACATAATGATCCAGATTATCCTTCCCACCAGGAAGAAGTGCAGTCATGCCCTGTTTGTACCTGGGATCCAGCAAGGTTGCCAGGATATATGCTTCAGAGTTGTTATTATGAATGACACAGAGATCATTATCACCAAAATGCATGATGAGGTGAGCAAGCTCAACTCCAACTGTGTCTGCAGCCACTTCAAATTGCCCCTTTACATTGAACAGTGCATGGCGTACAATGTGCAGCAATGGTATCACCTGGCTCAAGCATATGTTGTCTGCATTCACCACCTGTGTTGCCTGTTCCAGTGGTCATAGTACCTGAATAACACTATCCATCAAATACCACTGGGATGGAGTCAGCGACATGGCTGACTGTGCTTCCCGATCCCACATGTGCATGATATACTCGTGGAGTGACTTGTGCTGTTCATACAGCCGCTCAAGCATATAGAGAGTGGAATTCCAGTGAGTTGGTACATTGAGCTTCAAGTGGTGCTGTGGTACATTGTTTGCCTTCTGTAGAGCATGAAGGTCTGCTCTAGACAATGCCAAACAACTGAAATGACTGCAGATTTTATGGCTGACAGCCAACATGGCACTAACTGCTTCATGCTCCAGAAAGGACCTCACAATTAGATTCAGCACATGCGCAAAACAGGGAACATGATAAAAGCAGCCGTCAGTGATGGCTTTGATGGCATTATGGGCATTGTCACTTGAAATATATGCTGCAGTGAATCCATGTGGCTTTAGCCAGTGTGTAATGGCCTCATTGATGCAGGTAAGAATTCTGTCTAACGTGTGGACCCTTGCATACTCTCCATGCTTAATGTGGCATGCTGTCGACAACTAGTAGTACTGATGTCAGTACTCAGGGGACAAGTAGATAAGGGACAGGGGTGCAGAGCATATACATGAGGGAAAAAGTCCAGTGTGCATTAATGCACATATAAATAACACCCAATGATGAGCAACTGGTCCAGATGTCTGTGGTGAGGTGAATGCTGGCTACTGCTGAGTGTGGCTGAGCATGTGACACCATGCATGCAAGGTTGTTGCACATAGCTGGAATAGCCTTAGTGCTAAAATATGTTCAACTAGGAACTTTATATTTAGGCACAGCCTTCTCCATCAGTTCTCTAAATCCCTCATTCTCAACAAATGAAAATGGCAAAAGGTCTTTTGCCAGCATCTTGGCCACAGCTGTATTGAGCTCTTTTGTCACCAGGTGTTTACGATGATATTTTGTGTGCTTGCCTAATGCTGATTTGATATCTGACTGCTTAAGCCTCTGAGTATGCAGGACTGTGGGTTGTGGTTTGGCTTTGCCAAGTATGGTTGTGTGGCTTTGGTTGACTTCGGTGGTATCAGGGACATACTGGCGCCGCAGAAACCTCCGTATGGATACAAATGGATCACCTTGACTAATACCTCCACATGTACCTGCATGTGTAGGGGTAGAACACAATAAGGGGTCAAATATTACATCATCTACTGGCTGTGGACCCTTGCTTTCCATAGTAGAAGTAGACGAAGTGGGCATGGATGCCAACCTCTTATGTTGGGTCCACTTAATGGGGTGCTTACTTTGCATATGACTATGCATGCCAGTCATCCCATAGTGTGAACCCGGTTTGCCATGGCTAATCTTAGAATGACAGATGTTGCACACTGCAACACTGTCATCAGAATCATCAATCACAAAGAAATCCCACACCAATGAATGTCCCCCCATACGCCGGAGTTTTGTGGGTGGTGGGGCAGATTGGGATGGTGACACAGACATAGGGGTGGGCAAAATTGTTGTCTTTGCATGCTGCTGCTTTCCCACAGATCTCATTTTTATGGCTGTGGGTAGAGCCTACAGACATTTTGCTATCTATAACTTGAAAATGGAGTTTCGTGGAACACGTTTTGGACATTTCAATGTATCCTTCCATGTCAACTGAAATAAAATATTCCCTTCTTTCTGTTAAGAATGTTGGAAACATAACTCTAAGCTGCTTATCAGATGCTATTAGGAAGCTAAAACAGCTTGTTAAATATTTGTTAAATATTGGTTGCCTATGAAACTGGAGATTTGCACAATTAAATACTAAGCATTTAAACAGCTTCTTGATACTAGTTTAACTTGGGAGTATATTGTCTTTCAAGTAAGATTCATACCTCATAGATGTCACCATTTCCCCAGCAAATCTATGACTTACGCTGTTTTTTTAACCTCTGGAGTCTACAGCCCTCTTGCTATCTGTAGCTGGAAAATGGAGTATTGTGGAACACATGTTTTGGACTTTTTAATGTATCCTTCCATGCCAGCTGAAATAAAATATTCTCTTCTTTCTGTTAAGAATGTTGGAGGCATAACTCCAGGTTCCTTATCAGATGCCTTTAGGAAACTGAAACAGCTTGTTAACTATTGGTTGCCTATGAAACTGGAGATTTGCACATTTAAATACTTAGCATTTAAACAGCTTGATACTAGTTTAACTTGGGAATGTATTGTCTTTCAAGAAAGAGTCATACCTCATAAATGTCACCCTTTCCTCAGCAAATCTACGATTTACACTGTTTGTTTAACCTCTACAGACACTATCTGATGAGCAGTCTCAGACATATGCTAGGTCTTCAGTGAACTGCTTAAACTAAACATGTAGCAATAAGAAGTCATTTTTTACTATACTTTTTGGGAAAAAACATATTGAGCTACAGTAACACACATACACATACACACACACACACACACACACACACACACACACACAAACACACACTCTCTGTACATACCATCCTCATGGCCACAACATTTAAAATAAATATTGCATTCTAATATGTTATAAAAAAAACTGCTTATGTCAGTGAACACAGTGAAGTTCAGTTTAGAGTAGATTTCCTCTAAATATTTCTTATCTTATATTTTGTACACACACACACACACACACACACACACACTACACACCATCCTCATGGCCACAATACTGCCAGGCAGCCTGGGTTCAAGCTCCAGCTGAGGCACTTATTTTTTCTCACCTCTGTTTGTATGTGTTCCATAAAATATGCACACCAAACTCCTGTGTGATTGTTACAAGTAAATATTTGTGTTTCCATTGGGTTGTGCATTTGAGAAAGAGTAATGTGCTCGAGGACAGCCCAGGTTCCAATTGTCTCAGTGGCACAGCTGGTTTGCGCAATAAGAACAGTATTCTTGGCAGCCTGGGTTCAAGTCCCAACTGAGGCACTTATTCTTTCTAACCTCTGTTTGTATGTGTTCCATAAAATATGCACACCAGACTCCTATGTGATTGTTACAATAAAGAAACTGTTTGTTTATGTCAGTGACCACAGTGAAGTTCAGTTCAGAGTAGATTTCCTTTAAATATTTCTTATCCTATATTTTGTATCCTGGATAGTGTAGGGGAGATGCTACATCTCATTATCATAGGGATCTTCATTTACACATTTCTGCACTGTATTTACTCAGGCTGTCCCAGATTAGATGCAATATCTTGTTTTCAGTGAGGTCATGATTTTCCCATTTTGATAATGTATTTCTTCATGGTAGCCTAGTGCATGGCTCCCATATTCAAAGGAGATGTGCGGCACATCCCAGTGGAAATGGGAGATTTGCCTCACAACCCCAACAATGCACCACAGTGTGAAATTCAAACATGCGGAATGCACCTGCTGCAAGGGAATGGGCCAGCGTGCACACAAATAGTATGCTGTGCAAGTTGAGGATGTGTTCCCATGCATATGCCACGCTGCAGCATACTCAGTAAGAAATTCACCCCTCACAGCCCAGAGCAGCGTGGCCCACAGCTAGGCCATGAATAGCTGGCCTAAGCCGGCCAGCCACCCACAGGTGGGCTGCGGAAGTGCACCCAGGTGCACAGCAGCCTGGCAGCCCTGGTGGACTAAAGGTACCCCTTCCTATTCCCAATCGATACAACTCCATCCCCAAAGATCTCCATAGTGTAGGGTCCCCCTGGACCCAATCACGCCAGAGGAAACCACGGTCCATATCCATAGCATAAAGGACTCCCACCCACTGCCTTGGTAGATAGACAACCCTGCTCCCGCCATACCCAAGCTGTTGTGGAGACTGGCACTGCCCTCCATGCCCTGCCATAGTCAGCTGCCGACTACACTGGACACGGGCTGGGGACCTTCACTCCAGAATGACCCAAGTGGCTATACTGTACATTGGGGCACTACACAAGCTGTGGAACCATCAGTGTATGCAGCTGTGTGTATGTCCCTGGCAAACCGTAAGAGGGAATTGACATACTTCCAATTCATGCCTTGTTGATGCTGTATCTTCCTGCTGTCTTACACTGTTCCCCATTCCCCTGTGTAACATGCCACCTTCTGGACTGCTGAGGTATCCTGGGTGCCATGGGGTGCGATATCTTGCAATGGCATTTGTAGTGTATGCTCCAAGCTATGGATAGTGCGTTTGTGGTTCCTCAATTGTACAAACAAATGGGAGGTCTGCTATAACATGCCTGTTCTGGGACCTGTGTGAGTGAGTACAGCATTATCTTTCACCCACACTGAGTAGTGCAACAGCAACGGGATGATGGATCCTCATGCGAGTGCCTGAGGTGTATGGCCACTGGGCATTATCACCCCCCACACATCTGGTAACTATATATGACACATTCCAGCATCCTACTGCTAGTGCTTCACCACCCAAAAATAAGATGCCATTTCTTCTGTGAACTATCCAGGCTAAATATATAGCAATCATGAGGCATATTCTAGGAAAATACATTGTAAAAATGTGAAAAGGAAGACCACATTGAAACTGCCTCTCAGCAGATCTGCATTGTGCACATTCTTTAGAAATAATGGGTAAAAGCATCCCAAAAGCTCTCCACAGCCATATCGTCTCCGACCAGATCTTGTTGATACTTGCTGACCCTTGACCATGACAGGTTGCTGCAACAGGTTGCTTTTTCGGGACTGATGGAAGAGGGATTACTTTCCGTTTGCCAATAACAGTTTTGGCTGCTGCTTGTGGACAGGGCAGCTACCAACTAGGGTCTACTACTGGATCATCACTCTCACAACCATAGTCACTACTACCCTCCATACCTTCTGTCATTTCAATTGGAGAAAGTAAAGGCTGACCATATACAAGATCTGCTTCCTCAGTGACATTCTCTTCAACATGAACACTGCCACTAACACTATGTTCACTACGAGAATGTTTGTGCTCCTCAGACACATTTGAAAGTGGTATCTGCTGCTGTTCTTTATCTCCTCCCCCCACATTAACTGGTCCTGCAACCCCCTTACTGTCATCGTCTGTCATACTGCCTGCCACAGGACCAAAACCCTCCTTGCTCTTACTCACTCCCAGCTCCTGAGTTAAATCATGGGTCTCCTGGGACTGAGATAGTTGACTATTTTCAGGCTCATCCTGAGACCCCTGGGACTCACATAATAGCATGGCAACATCAAATACAGTCTTTTTAGGCTGCTGTTTAGAGCAGGGGTTCTCAAGTGGTGAGGCGCACCTCCCAGGGGAGGCGCCAGCCCATTTAAGGGGAGGCACAAAAACTGGGCTGAAATGTGACTCTGGCTGTTATAAAAAAAAAATGCTGTAAAACAGTTTGCGCAGCAAAAGCAGTAGTGGCCAAGACTCTGCTGTCCTGAATGTGCCTCCATGATCTGACCTAGCATGCGCCATCCCCCCGCTCGCTCCCTCCCCCCCTCTGTAACTGTAACAATGCTCAAACAAGCAATTCAGTGCCCCACCTCTTCTGCTGCCATGTCGATTAGGCGATGTGGATTCAGGCTGGCTGGTGAATTCTCCTCCTAAAGAACAAGTAGCAGAACCTTGCCCCTCTTCCTCCCTGGCTCACACAAATCCCGAGACTAAGTCTTGACCAGCACGGAAACACTTGGAGCTAAACTGGGGCTAGGAAGGGATCATAAGCCAGCCAATTGGAAACCAAGAGATTTTCTGTAGTGAACCAATCACAAGGAGGGGATTTTGGACCAATGATAGGGAAGCTATTGCAGCCAATCGTGGTGGCAGTGCTATCAGCCAATGATGGGGCAAGGTTCCATAGCCAATCACCTGCCTCACACTGAGTGTTGAGGTCTTGAGTTCCAGCAATAAAGAAGCGTGGAAAGGGAGATCTCATCTTGTTTATTTTGCTGCTGAAGTTTGGATCCTGACCATCTGAAGAAGCTGACTCCGACCTCCCAACTCCTAAAGCCGCCGACTCGGACCTCCCGCCGCAAAATCAGACCTCCCACCACAAAAATCTGACCTTTGGACCGCCTGCCGGCCGCAAAATTGGACATTTGAACCTCCCGTCGCAAAATCGGACCTTCTGCTGCCAGTTTTGGGACACATGCACACCGTCCACATGGTACAGAAACTCGGACCATCTCTGGCCGACCGGACCTTTCCAGGACTTCTTCTTCCTTTAGGGCTGGTAAGGATGGGGTACATTTTAAGCCAAAAAGCATAATGTTATTTCTAATCAGGCGAAGGGGTTTGAAATGGTGGAGGGGGCATTTATGATGTCTGTCTGGTGGTGGAAAAAGCGCACTCTTCATGGGGGAGGGTAAAGGGCCTGCATCTGGGGGCACATGTCTCTGATAAAAAATAAAACCACGGAGGCTCCTCATGGTTGGGGGGGTGAGAATGGGCCTGCATCTGGGGGTATATGTTTCGGTGGGTTTAAAAATTAAACAGATATCTCTTAGGTGAAAATGGAAACAAAGGGCCTGCATCTGGGGGAGCATATATGATGTCTCTTGGTTGTGTGGGGTGGAAATGGCACACTGTTTTTTGCTTTTCTTATTTTCTTTATTTAACAGTGTCTGTGTGTGCTTTTGTGAGTCTGTTATTCATCATTACTATTATCTGGTAAAATTATGATGTCGTGCAAAGGTGACGGGCATAATTTAGTGTGGTGTGCTAATGGTCCATTTTTATGCGATTACTGCTGTATCCGAATGTGGTCACGACTCATGGGGAGGCTTGGAATTTTTTCAAGTCCAGTAGGGGAGGCTCACCATGGCAAGGTCTGAGAATCCTTGGTTTAGAGCAATGAACTATACCAGCATTGGGAGTAGCAGTACTGCTCTGAGTGCCAGAGAAGCTTGAGTGTTTGATCCCCTTTGAAGCCAAAAGTGGCACAGCATGTGGTATAGATGGCATTGCAGTACCAGTAGAACTTGCAGTGCAGCTACTAGTAGCACAATTCATAGCACCCTCTCCATGCCCTTGTGACATCCTTTTGAATGATGCAGTACCTAGGACACTTTTACTTTTTACATATCCTACACACTTCCCACTGCCTTTGCCTGACATGTTCTACTGCCTGTACTTTGCTGGACCCTAAAATACTAGAAAGTATTAAATAAATAAGAGACACTAATATACAGACTATAGAAGACAGAGTAACATAAGATATTGTGTTATCAAAACAAATTATGAATGATCTGTGACACAGCAGTCAAAGTATAAATAACAGCAACTTATATTTCTTCTACTGAAGAAAACTGATGTATTTAATCACTCCAAAACACTGTTCTGTGCTGCAGAACAAACACAGCTCTTCCATCTTCAGAAATCAACTTCAGAATGAGTAGCTAGGCAGTAAGAAATGTGTGCTGCCCCCATCCCCCGAACCTCATGAGGTTGCAGAGTTGAAAAACATCTGATCAGAACTAGTTGATGTGTAATTTGAACTTTCCATGGGATTTCAGTGCTAAACCTTGAAATTTGCACTGAACCATGGATTTTTAACTAACCAGGCTGCACACCATGTGACTGCACAACTGAAACAAATGTGATCAATGGTAGCAGTGGAGAACAATGGCCATATCTGTGAGATTTCTGACCTTAACTGCGGAACTCCAGGCTGCACACCATGTGACTGCAGAACTGAAAATCATGTGATCAGAGGCACATGTGGAAAAAATTTACATTTCTGTGAGATTTAGGTGCTAACTGCGGATGTTTTTCAATACCGCGGAATTCTAAGAAGCGCAATATACAACATTTCAGTGAAAAAACATAACAATTAAAAAACACACAAATGATTACTTTAAGATTTGGAGAAATTATTATCTAGAAACTTCATTTCCGCAGTTTTTAACAAAAAGTCCACATTTCCAAGTGACTTTTATGCAGAACTAGGAGGAAATCTGCAGTAAATAGGTGAAAGTTCGGAATTCCGCCAGAGGAGGAAGAGCGGAAAATTCCACGAATTGTTCGAAATTTCGTGGAACTTCCATTATGGCAGAAATCTGCATTTTTGCCCACCCCTAATTTAGACCTTGGTAATGAATCCAAGACAGAATCACATGCTGTACAAGTAAATGGAAATGAACCCCTGACATGGAACAGGGTGAATAATGAAACAATAGATGCAGCTAATGAAATAGGCTCAAATATAGGGACAGCAACACAATCTAAAAGGCCGATATGTGTCCTTGGGGACTCAATAATTAGATATACCAATCATTTTACCACCAACATAAGCAAAGAATCAGTAATTAGCTTCTGTTTCCCAGGTGCAGGTGTCAAGGATATGTTAACAATAATACCAGATATCATGGAAAAGTCACCCACAAATCCATTGATACAGTGCTTGCTACAGTAAAGTTGATCTGTACCATGCACCATGCATCATTCTGAGGTAGCAGTATACATGTTATTGAATGGGTATCACAATTGTGCACTGCTAGGTATACCGCACTACTGCACAACTTTACTGTAGCAAGCACTGTACTTATACACATAGGGACTAATGCTGTTAAGTACAATTCAGCAGAGGACATTTTTAATGCACTTAAAGAGATGCACTCAATTCTGTCAAGATTTAAGTGCGAAACAATTTTCTTGGAGATCTTACCAATACCCAGAGCTAATTGATTAACAAATAAAAAAATCACCAAAATCAATAATTGGCTGAGACACTGGTGCCTAATAAAGCAGATAAAATGTCTCAGGTCATGGGAAAAGTTTTAGGGTAAGAGACATCTTTTCTGCCGAGATAGTCTACATCAAAGCAGAGCAGGAAGCGACCTGCTGGGGAAAATGTTCAAAGAATGTATTAAACTTTATCTAGAATGGAAGGGATGACAGGAGTCAGCTAGTGCAGAAGTACCCAGAAATGCTTCTAAGGAAAAGAAAAAAGAAGTTAGGACCTCCCAAGGAAACCAAAACAAAGCTACAGGACCACAAAGAAATTAAAATCCTATTAACAAATGCTAGGAGTCTAAGAAATGCAATAGATGAGCTTAAATTCAAAGTACACAAAGATAAAATCACAATATGTGTTGTGACTGAAACATGGTTTAAGGGAGATGACTGGGGCATGGAAATAACCAGACGTACCTTGTTTCATAAAGACCATAGAGAAAAGAGGAGGGGAGGTATAGTTATATACATAACAGAAGACATCAAGGTACATGAGATAAAACCACAGGGCAATATTATAGGGGAAGTGGAAATCATATGGGCAGAAATCCAATTACCAACAAAAAAACTTACAACAGGGATAGGATACTGATCTCCCAATCTCAGCAGTGAAGAAAATACAAATTTTCTTGCAGGTATAGATGGAATGGATATAAATGGAGATTACATGCTTCTCAGTGACTTCAATTTCCCCAACATTAACTGGAATACGTTACAAGGTTCAACCCCCAGAAACTAAGTTTATAGAAACAATAGAAAAAAAATAGAATAAATAGTAACAGAAAGCACCAAGGGGAGTAATACACTGGACCTGATTTTCTGTAATTTTGTGGAAAATGTTAATGCTCTGATGGTACACAATCTACTAGGGGATTGTGATCACAACACTGTCATGGTGGGGCTGGACACAACATGGGAGATAGTGAAAGGGGCAACCTTAATTAAATGTTACCATAAAGTGGACTTTAACAGAATGAGGTTGTATGCATGGTGTGGGTTATGGCCTGATAAGAGCACACCCCAGGTGCGTTATGAGGCACGAGGCACTTGCACTGAGTGCCTTTAGCACCTGGGAAGTGCTCTTATCAGGCCATAGCCCACACCTCAGAGTGTCTTATTGCACTTATAAAATGGGCCACCCATCCAAAGTTTTTTTTAAAGAAGAACACAGATTCATAGATTCATAGATTGATACAAGTTCAGAAGGCACATGCCCATTTATGAACTCGCCACCAGCTAAATTAGCAGTGGAAGGAAAATTTCTTGTCACCCATATATTTATCAAGGTTTCTCTTAAATTGTTCTATGTTTTCACTGTTTGTAATATTACTAGACAATGTATTCCAGATTGGAGGAATTCTCTGTGTAAAAAATCTAGATCATTTATTGGTTTTACATAAGGATGATTTTAGTTTTAAATTGTGGGATTTAGTGGGATAACTTATTGAAAACTTTTCCAATTCTATTGTGTTTAACAAGTAATTGTTATTGTATGCATTGTAAGCATAGATTAAGTCGCCTTTTAGTATTCTGTACTTCAAAGAGTAAAGCTCTAAAGATTTTAATCTAGAACCATAATCAAGTTTGGACATATTAACAATCCTTCTAGTTATTCTTCATTGAACTCTTTCTGTCATGTTTAAATAGCCAATGGAAGTTGGAGCACAAAATGAAACACAATAGTCCAAATGTGGACGAACCAGGCTTGTGTATAGGGGCAAGATGACAGATGATTCCCTACTTTTGATATGTCTCAATATACAACCTATAATCTTGTGACATTTTTTAACAGTTTTATTGGTATGGGTGTTAAATTTTAAGTTATCAGTTATAGTTTTACCTAAATCTCGTTCCTCTGTTGTGATTGTTAATTTCACATTTTGAATAAAATATTGGTGTCACTTATTATTATTCCCCATATGCATTACCTTACACTTTGCTGGGTTAAATTTCATTTTATTGTTTACTGCCCGTGATGTTAATTTATTTAAATTATCTTGGAGAATGTTTGCAGATGCAGTAGTGTTCACAATACAGCATAATTTGCAATCATCTGCATATTTATTTATCCAAACTTCTTTTGTTGTTTGCATACTTGCTATCAATATATTAAAAAGTAAAGGCCCAAGAACAGATCCCTGTGGTACTCCACTGGTGACAGGGCTCCAGTTGGATTTATGCCCTCGTACAACCACCCTTTGATGTCTGTTGTATAACCATGCTGATATCCACTTAATTAAGTACATGTCCAAATTTATATTATGAAGTTCTTTGATCAAAATTTTATGGTTAACAGTGTCAAATGCTTTTTCAAAATCCAAGAATATGATGTCCACTGGAAGGCCCTTATCTAGGGCATCACTAACAGGTTTGAAAAAGCTAATAAGGTTTGTTTGACATGACCTACCAGTAGTAAAGCCATGCTGGGAAATGTCAGTACAATTGGACATTTTAAGATGATTGGAAATGTTAACATGTATTAACCGTTCAATAATTTTACTGACAAATGATGTAAGGCTGATAGGCCTATAATTAGATATTAACTGTTTATTACCTCCCTTATGTATAGGGGTTATATTTGTTTCTCTTCAAGACTGAAGAACTTCCCCATTATTTACAGACATATTGAACAAATAGGTAAATGGTCCAGCAAGTTCCTTTGATACCTCTTTTAAGAACTTGGAGTGAATACTGTCAGGGCCTGGAGATGTATTGCATTTGATTTTGTTAATGGCCTCTAATGTGTCTTGTTCAAGAAAGAATAATTTAATATTTGATGATTGTAATGTATCTTGATAAGTAAAATCCATTGAATTAAATATGCTTGTAAAATAATTATTCGTTAGTTATTAATTCATCACTTAGCTTTAGTGGTCCAATTCCTGTACATGTTTGTTTTAATGAACCTACATAGTTATAAAACTGTTGTTTATTGTCTTTGATGTCTTTGGCAAAATTTATTTCAATTTTTTGTTTTATTTTTTAATTATTTGTTTAGTTTTTCTGGCAAGTATCTTAAACTTGCCCCAATCAGAAGCCTTTTTAGTCTTACTGTATTTTTTTATAGGCACAATGTTTCTTTCTTATTATATGCTTTATATCTTTCTTTAGACCACCACATGGGAACTCTTTGTTTGCTATTATTATCATATTTTGTTCTCTCAGGTACCCAGGTATTTATACAGTAATCTAGTTTGGTCTGTATTGTCTCCCACACATGTTCGAAGTCAAGATTACCTAGGTCTTTTAACCATTCCCATGAAGTCAGGTACTTTTTTATGTTTTTATAATCGGCTTTATGAAAATTTTTAAACTTACTTATTCCTTTGTTATAATTTGTTTGTTTTAAGATGTCACATACAATCATGTTGTGATCACTGTCACCCAGAGGGGGTATGATAACAGGGGTGGAGAGAAGGTCAGCATTGTTTGTAAAAAAAAGGTCAAGTGTATTATAATTCCTAGTGGGTATAGTTACTAACTGATCCAGTCCATGTTTAAATGTAATTTCTAAAAACTGCCATTCAATAGTACTGTGTGTATCAAGTGTTTCCCAGTTTATATTTGGGAAATTGAAATCACCCAAAATTATTAAGTCTTCTTTCACTTTGATATTGTCTAACTGCTTCAAGAAGACTAGGTTATCTTCCTGGTTTAAATTAGGTGATCTGTAACAAAGGCCTATAGTTAAGGTTTTATTGCCTAATTCAATTGTGGCCCAAAGTATCTCAGTTGGAGAGTCCTCATATATTATCTCATGACAATTGTATTTATTAGATATGTATAAAGCTAACCCCCCTCCTTTAACATTTTGTCTGTTTTTTTTAAGAATTTTGTAAAACCACTTATATCAGAATTCCAATCATTTTCAGTCAACCATGTTTCTGTATTACAACAGATGTCAATTTCCTTACAGACAAAACATTATAAATATAAAAAGGTTTAACCGATTAAATAGTGAAAAATAGTCCCTCTACTGCAGCAGTAGAAGGCTTCATATCTATTATATTTGGCCATCATTGCTGATTTTAGTAGCTTTACAGACCCTCTTGGATTTTTTTTGTATCAAGTTTTTAAAAATTATAACAGGATTGGGTCTCTGTTTTAGTTCTAAGCTGCTGACACACTCAGTCGGCCGGTAAGGACAATTGGTGTGAAACTACATTTGAAAGATGCGGGTTTTCTTTTCTGAGGTTGTTTCATTCGGTTTTCACAATGGCTAGCTGAAGACAGCAGGTCTTAAATAAAAAAAAAGTGTTCTAGCCAAAACATCAATTGGTTTATTTATAAAGGTTACCTGAGGAAGGCTTGTCTATGTGTGTTGACTTCAGGCATTACCTTACATTTCAAGTCCTGCTTGAGTCAGACCGAGCGTGTCTCGTTGTGGCCACCGTACAGAGCAGTTATCAAACAGATTGAGGGAGCCATTGGACATTTGTTTTACTTGACTTGATGGATTTGGGGTTTTGTTGATTGGGGGCTGGAGATTGGAGAGCACTAGTGATACAAACGGATTAGAGACTAGAGTGAATGTTCACCGTGTGTTTAAAGCCAAGTCTGAATTCGGCACCACAGCTCGCGTTCAGTGTTGTGCAAGTGTGTGAATATTTCAGATGGGCCAGCTGAGGTGAAGTGGGTTTTCAATTGTGGCAGCGCGGGACCATTGATGTGCAGCTGTGTAGCATCAGTTTCCTTTAATGTAGTGCAGGTTGGCATGATATGGCTCTATAAGGACACGGGCAAGAGTGCTGATTAGCCAGTCAAGGAACTTGACATTTTTGACCCATTTTATAAATACATTTATATGACAGATAAAAAAATATAACAAGAAAGGCAGAGTGCCTGCATGGTTTGGCAAACATATCAAATGCAATATCAAAAAGAAAAAGAAGCTATTAAAATCATATAAACAAAAACAGACACAGGAAAACTGGATAACTACAAAAAGCAAGCAAATAAATGTAAGAGCCTGATAAAGAAATCAAACAGTAAGGCTGAGAATACACTGACAACATCTATAAAGGATAACAAAAAACAGTTATTTAACTGCATAGGCTCCTTGAGGAGAAATCAAAAATTGATTGGACCATTAAAAGTAGGAGATAGGCTAATTAGGGAAGAACAAGACATGGCCATAGAATTAAACAAGTATTTCTTAAGTACATACCAACAGAAGGAAACAATAAGTACCATCAATATACACATGGAGCATAGAACTGGAGATTTAAGGATAACCAAGCAAGATGTATTGGAAAAATTTAAAAACCTCAAGCCAGATAAATCAGCAGGACTGGATGGCATACATCCTAAACTTCTTAACGAACTGGCAGATGACCTAGTGGGAACAATCACAATGCTTTTTTCAGCCTCACTAGATGAAGGTAGCACACTATCTGAATGGAGAGAGGCAACAGTGACAGCAATCCACAGAAAGGGGGTTAGGCAAGATGTTAGAAACTATCAGCCAATCACTTTAACATCTATTCTGGGAAAACTACTAGAAGGAATAATTCAGGACCACAGTTAAACACATCATTCAGAATGGATTTGTGGACACAACTCAGCATGGATTTAGCTCACGGCATTCATGCCTTACAAATCTACTTCATTTCTTTGAACCAGTGAGCATAGCCCTTGTTAAATATCTTCCCATCCCGTCGACATCATATTCTTAGACTACTCAAAAGCTTTTGATTCTATATCACACAGAACTCTACTAGATAAGCTAGCAGATATACAACAGCACCCCAAAATAATATCATGGGTGATATCATGGCTAGGTAAAAGGTACCAAATAGTAGGCATCAGAGGATATTATTCAGATTGGGGAGAAGTGACTAGCAGTGTCCCACAGGGCTCGGTACTGGGACCCACCCTTTTCAACATATTCATATCAACCATGCAGACTTCAAACAACACATGGATCTGCAAATATGCTGACGATAGTAAAATTGGGGCCCTAGTGAACAATGATGCAGCAGTTCAAACATTGCAAGAAGATACAAAACAGAACTTTGGGCATCAAGGAATAAACTTCAGTTTAATAAAGGAAAATGTAGGTTATGCAGCTTGGGGATAATAACCCAAGACAGGATTATGTATTAAACAACACTGCAATACAAAAAACAAAAAATGAAAGCGCTCTAGGAGTCACCATTACTGATAATCTTTCTTGTGACACACACACACACACCAGGAATATAGTTAATAAGTGTCACATGATCCTTGGGTGCATGCTTTGGAACATAAAAGGTAGGGATTGAACAGTGATCATGCCACTTTATTCATCACTGATCAGGCCCCACCTGGAATATTGTTCACCTTTTTGTGCATCACAAAGTAAAGGTGGTGGAAATGTATTGAGAGGGTGCAGAGGAAGACAATAAAAAAAAAAATCAAAAACATGCAACACAAGACATATGGGGCAAGACTGAAGGAGCTAGGTTTATATTCCATGGAGTAAAGGAGAATGAGAGGAGACCAATGTCTCATTTTCAGTGCAATGAAAAAGGAGACAAACTGGGAAAGTACAGGACTAAATAGATATCATGCAAATAAAAATACAAGATGACATAGTTTAAAAATAAAGTGAGATGTCACAAGAACTGAGAAAAGAAGGAACTGGTTCAATCAATGAGTGATTTCAACATGGAAAGCTTACCGGAAAGTATAGTAACAAGTAGCTCCATGGAAGTATTTAAACACTCATTGAATGCCTATATGGGCTGGGAAAGATGTGTGTATTACCACTGAACAGTGGCGAGATACTACAGGTCATTGACCTCCTAACTCGTAAATAACCTATGAACATTTTGTGAGAAACAGGATGTCTCTTTAACTAGCTCAGGATGAAGGCTTGTTATAAAAAGAGCAGCAATATCTTTGCTGGGGAGAGACTAAAACTTGAAATTAGAGATACCCTCAGATGAAGGACTTTGTTGTCTCTGTACTGCCTTTGTAAATAGTTCTACTGAACAATTTTTATTTTTTCATTTTACTGTTATTGATAATAATAAAACACTACTTGCGAGTTTTATGACTGATTCTGGTCTTCCTATGCTTCCTGACCTGTGCCTCAATGACACCCCTATTAAGAAAACAAAGTCAGATCTCCTCTATATGCAGAAGTCTGATCTGTCCCCCATGGAGCATGGTAAGCTCTAAAAATTTGGTCACTCCTCAATTTTCTCTTCTTCATTCCATGGTGGGAGAAAAAGGGAAGTTGCAATCCTCATCCCTCACCATGCTCCATTTCAGGTGAGCCTGACATGGAAAAACCTAGAAGGAAGACTGGTCATCGTGCAAGGCTTCCACAATAATGTAGAGGTCACACTGGCTAACTTATCCTTGCCACTGGAGACCAGCTCCCCAACAGTTAAAAGACTGCTAGGCTGTATTTTAAATCATAACTAGATGTCTTCTTCTTCTGGCTGGTGACTTTAATATAACCCTAGTCCTCAGCTAGGACTCCTCCAACCCTTTTCTATTAAGAATTCCAGTGTTCCATAAACTCTTTAAATGATTTGTACACAAGGTGGGATGGTCAGACAGCTGGCGGTTCCTGCATACCCCTACATGAAACGAACCCTATAACTGATTGGTACATTGCACATACTCCAGAATTGACCACTGTTATACCCAGGTAGAACACCTGTCACAATTAGTAGATTACAGGCTGGGGGAAGGTGCACATGTGGATCATGCCCCAGTAATCAGCCATTGCAATTTTGGAGTTGAGCATCTTAATACCCACTGGCAGCTTAACCCCTATTATCTGAGGGAACAAGTCTTTAGGGACTACCTCCAAGGTAAGGTGGAGAAGGTCTGACGTGACAAACCCCAGAAGTGTCCGACTCAGTCTGCTGAGATACAGTAAAAATGGCCCTGTGTAAACACATCATACAGTATACCTCAGC
Organism: Neoceratodus forsteri; assembly: GCA_016271365.2. Classification (NCBI taxonomy): domain Eukaryota; kingdom Metazoa; phylum Chordata; order Ceratodontiformes; family Ceratodontidae; genus Neoceratodus; species Neoceratodus forsteri. Next base: position 1,239,364,539 of record CM028130.1, read on the forward strand.
CCAGACTAAACTGAGATGAGAACACCAACAACTGGAGAATACACTGCACTTTTGGCAGATGGTCCACCAGCAGGGGAACACTTTGGTCACCTCTCAACTGAAACAAGTAATGGTCAATCTAGATGCTCACTGCCTGCCTGTACTGAATGGAAATTGACCTAACTTTTCTGTGCTAATCATATTACAATATTGGGGCCAGAGCCACATGGCTGTTGGCATATTGGCTTCTTAAACAATGCCATTCAGCAACAATTTCGGCCATGACACACCTAACCATAGTAGCCTGGCTCACAAAGCTCTATGACATCACCTAAGCCATTTGTGCCTATTACCATTTCCTTTACACCCCACAGCAGTCTGTGCCTTTGGAGGTCATTATCTCTTCCTGGCCTCTCTGATGCTCCCTTAGTTGACTGAGACAGGAGGCAAGCCTAATTGCTCTTATCCCTGCTGAGGAGGTGGAGAATGTCATCATATGATCTAAGACCACAAAGGCCTCAGGTCCAGATGGTTATGGGGCAGAATTTTATAAGGCAGTACAAGAACAAATTCTCCCACCATTCCTGCAGACAGGAAACAAAGTCTTGTTTAGCGGTGTCCCACACAACATGGTCATATGCAGCAATATCAGTGATCCCAAAAACAGGCAAAAACCCTTTCATGAGGCTGTAATCAACCCATCTCAGTCCTCGATGCTATCTATAAGTACTTCTTGGCCATACGCTCCAAAGGCAGCAACCCTACCACTACGCCACTGTGTCTGCCACGATGTTAAGTGTCAGCAAGACCCACTCATACCTGCCCATGGTCACATCTACCACCACTGTACTCCCTCACAACACCCACCCACACAAACTAACCATACTACTGTTGCTAACCATGTTTACCCTGCTCAGCAACAAACCCTCAGTTGCCCCTGGTATGTGCACACCTTAGCTGCTGGGGGAGCACCTCACCTCTCATAGCCTCTCCATCACCCTGTCTCTCCCCATAGCCCTCCCGCACCCCTCCCTTCTCCCCTCCCCCATCTCTCTGTGCCTTGAGCCCTCCATGTCTGTTCCTCCACCTGACCATCCCAGCCCTCATGTAGCTGGCCATTCCCTGCTCATCACCTTCTAAGCTTGCCAGCCGCTGCTACCCGGCAAAATGCCACCAATTCATGGCCCTTGTCAGGATCTTCCACTTGCTTCTTCTACTATCTGGCAACGTTCACCCCAATTCTGGTCCAGCAGTGCCCCCTCCAACTGCAGTTAACCACGGGGCTTCGAATAGCAGCTATGAATATCTGCAGCCTGCCTAAAAAAATGGCACCCCTGCAATGCTGGACGGCACAGCACCAACCAGACATTCTGGCTTTAACAGAAACCTGACTCATTTGTCTCTATTCCTGGCAACTCTCTCATTAGGCTTGATCGTAACAGCAAGAGAGGCGGTGGCTGTGTCTTCTATGTAAATGACTCACTGCATTACAAAGCCCTGCCTGTGCCCTCCCTAGACCATGGTACCCAAGCCCTCTCAATAAAACTCTCCCCTGACTCAAACCATGCTCCTCTTACTCTCACCGTCGCCTACATCCCACCCAGCAGCCAATCCCCTGCCTGTAAAGCACTCTCTGACTACCTAGCCAGCCACCCCCACAAAATTGAACAAATCTTAGTTGGGGATCTCAGCACAAACTGGCTGGCAGGCTTATCAACACACGCCAAAGATACCTTTTCTGCATTAGATATGACCCAACTGATATCCCAGCCTACCAGGGTCAACCCCACTAATGGAACCCACACCCTACAAGATATCCTGCTCACTAATCGTTCCCACCATATTACTGACCTGGGTGTCCTACCCAATGCCTTAAGCGACCACTCCCCAATCATCATCAGTTGGTCCTGTCAGCTACCTAAACCACTACCAAATATCACCTTTCGTTGTCGACTACGCCCAGGCGGCATAGCCAAACTCAAACAATATCTAATTAACCGGGACTGGTCCCCTATTTCCCAAGCCTAGCACTTAAATGATGCATTGCACTACTTCACCACCACCTTTAATACCGCCTGTGATGTTTTTGCACCAACCATCAAAGTGACCACTAAGAAATGTAGTGCTCCCTGGATCACCCCAGAACTCCTACAACAGTTCAAAATGCGTGACAACCTCTGGCATCGTGCCACTGCCTCCGGTTTGCTAAGCAATAGGCAGGCTTATAGTGCTGCCCACAATAAGTGCACCTGGACAATCCGCAAGGCCAAGGCAGAGCACTTCAGAACCACCCTAGACACCTCTTGGGGTAGCACAAGAAAGTTCTGGTATAACATCAAGGAGCTTAATGGTAAATTCCACTCTCCCCCCTCACAACTTAGTGTTAATGGTACTACCACCACAGACACACTTCACATAACTAACTGCCTCAACTCCACCTTCTCAAACCTCAGCTCAGTCCTTCCTAGCAACTTTTTTGATCCAATTCAGCCTACCCCACCACCTGAGCTCCTCCACCCCCCTTCAAACTCAGAGTCATTACCCCTACAGAAGTGAAAGCCTACCTGTCCAAAGCCCTCCAGAGCTCCAATTACTGCAAAGACACCTTCAAAATGCATATCCTACACTTTGCGCTAGACTCAGTCATCTCACCACTCATGGACCTTCTAAATCTGTCCCTGCACCTGGGCCAGTTCCCAACCTCATGGAGAATGGCAGTGATAACACCAATATTGAAATGTGGTGACAGCTCCCTCCCAAACAACTACCAACCCATCTCGATTCTCCCCCAACTCTATAAAGCCCTTGAAAAGATCATGGCGAATCAGCTCACTGACTACCTACTCGCACACAACCTCTTATGTAGGGAGCAGCATGGTTTCAGAGCTGGTCATAGCACTATGACCGCCCTCACAGAATTCATTAACTCCCTGCACTCCACGCTTGACAAGGGGCACCTCGCAGAGGCTGTGTTTATAGACCTCTCAAAGGCCTTCGACACTGTTTCTCACCCTTCCTTCTTAACACATTACAACAAATTGGGGTCTCTCATTGTCCACTCTCATGGTTCTCCAGCTATCTTTCATCTAGAACCCAATTTGTTAAAATTAATAATACCATATCTACTATGCTAGGAATTCCCCAGGGATCTATCCTGGGTCCATTGCTATTCAGCATCTACCTCAATGCCCTGCCTAAATCCTGCCCTGGCAACCTTCTCCTCTACGCGGACAATGCTGTTCTTTACGCTACACATCCTGACCCTCTCTCTCCAGCATACCTTACAAAACTCCTTCTCTCAGATTGAACACTGGTTTGCTGAACACAGTTTGGTGGTCAACATTAAAAAGGCTAACACGATGCTCTATGCCCACAGCCAAAACAGATCAAAGGATTTCCCCCTGGAAATACTCTCCGTCTCTCTCATCCCACTGGAACAGGTCCAAAAGTATAAGTATCTAGGTATTACATTTGACTCTTCCCTCTTGTTCCACAAACATATAAAAATCCTCACCTCTGCCACCACTACACGCATTGGTCTCCTTTACAGACATAAAGACTTCCTGCCACCTGAAGCACTTTACTTAGCCATTACCTCCTCAGTCTTATCACTGGGGGACTATGGCCTCACAATCTATGCTGCCGCTGACCCTATGGTGCTTCATCAAATACAAGTAGTCATCAATAAGGCTTGCCAGCTCCTCTGTGGTGCTGACAGAACTACACATACCTGCACCCTATACGCGCTCACCAATATCCTCTCCCTTGAGGAAAAACTATTATACCAGACCTGTCTCTTTACCAAAAAAAATCCACCTTGGTTTAACCCCATAACCCCAATAGGCATCACGGCTTCTCTTCAGGCAACCACCATCTCATCATCCACATGGGATGCCCCAAAAACTATCTGGAAGGTGCTTAGGGTCAGGATCACCCTGGTCCAGCGATCCTTCCCCCTTAGAGCTCCATCCTGGTACAATGCCCTCCCACCAGCCGTCACATCAATCACCAATCTAGGTCCTTTTAAAGCTGCCTTAAGGGCCCATATCCTCTCCTCATGTCAATGCCAGTGTAACCGGTAACCTGTGGATCCTGCACCACTCTGCTAGGCCACGCACCCGCCCTTGGCCTGGCAGTGGAGAGCCCTCACTATTTCTAGCCTACAGGCTCCTCACCTCTCTCAGTTACCATATAGTTGCACTGGACTTCAAATGCATTGTATTATGTATAAAACAAGGCCTCCCTGAGGTGGCTTACTACCAACTCATATCATGCATTGCTTTAGCTACCAATTGTATAGGTTTTAACCGCTCATTAGGTAAATATGGCAATAGCTCTGCCCTGTTTTAGCTACCAAATGTATAGGCATTACCCAGTGCTCATTGTACTTACACTCTGTATGATTGCTCACCCACATTTATTCTATGTATGTACTGTATGAATGTCTATGTTTTATTCTGACGTGGAGCCTTTGGAAACTAGTCTATGACTCAAAAGGTTGTAATTCCGATTTCCTAAATAAACAAAAAATACTGGCACATAGGCTTAATAGAGTGATCCCCACCCATAAGGGTCTTGATCAAACTGGATACATCTGCACCCAGACCACATCCGATAATATAAAATGAATAGTGCACATTTGTACATGAAATGCAGTAACAACAATCCCCCTCTCTGCTCTTCAGCCTTGACATTGAGAAGGCATTTGACTGGGTATCCTGGCCTTTCTTCTATGCTGTTTTGGGCAGGCAGGGATTCCTGGTCCCACTTATTCAGCTGTTACAAGGTATCTATAGCTCCCTGTGGGCCTGTGTTAAGGTTGCATGCCACCACTCATTAGATTCCCCCCATGTTCCATGGAACTCATCAGGGTTGCCCTCTTTCCCATCTGCTTTTTGCAGTCTATGTTGCACCATTGGCCCATGCCATCCATGAGGCTACTACTCTAATGGGCATACAGCCTGGTGGCGAGGAACACCATGTTGCACTGTATACAGACGATGTGCTGTCTTTCTAGATGACCTGGATCAGTCACTTCCTTCCATGTGTAAAATCCTGGAAGTCTTTGGTACAGTATCAGGATATAAGCGGAACAGCCAAAACTGAATCCATCACTTTTCATTACCTCCTGACACTGGAAGTCAAACAGCACTATCCCTTCAGATGGACCTTAGGAAAACTAAAATACCTAGGCATATACCTTCCCCCGACACTGACTTCAGGGGATAATTATGTCCCTTTTTCAGCTCAGCTCGTGCAGGACCTCACACAGTGGAACACATTGCCCCTCAGCTTCACCAGAAGAGTAGAAATAATTCAAATGATTACCCTACCCAGGCCATTATATCTATTTCAGAATGTCCCAATCCCTCTGACCCTAACCACCTTCTGGAAGTGGGTCAAAGAAATTTTCCAATTTAGCCAATTTATAAGGGCTGGACAGCACCCATGGGTCAAGTTACAAATGCTATCACTTCCCAAAGAAAAGGGTGATATCTCCCTCCCATAACTGAAACTCTGCTAACTGATCTGCACAGCTACAATAGTTTGCATAGCCCCTGCAACACTTAGACACCCTTAGCACCCTTTGACAAAGGGTAGAAATCTTGCTTTTCCCTAACATAGATTTTATAAGTAGTCTATATCACATTTGCTGAAATCCTCAAGTGATTTCTGGCTTTAACCCATGACTCCAACATCAGGTCTTAATATGGATCTCTATCTGAAAATTGCTACACCTAGTCACCTTTCTCTCCCTCTTATGCCCAACCCCCACTCTTGGAATGCTTTCTCTCAGCTTGCATGGACCTGTCCTCCCGGAACTGGAAATGCTACTCTTTGCAGTACCTTCACCAGCTTATGACAGGAGTCTTGTTTAAATCTGTTGTGGAGGTGCAGATGGAGTTTGGCCTCGGACAAACAGACTTCTGCAGATACCTACAACTGTGGCACTGCCACTCTTCCCTCCTTTGGGGGCCCGCAACCCAGAGGCACACCCTGTGATTATTCGCACTTTAATATCCCTCATTACAACAGGGGTGACAGTTCACATGATTTCCCACGTTTATAAGGCCCTAGTTGAATCAACTGGGGTGACATCACATGATATACTCACAAAATGGCAGGAGGAACCGGGCTCTCCAATAACAACAAAGTCATGGAATAGGGCATGCCAAATTTCCACCAGGGTCTCAAGTTCCCACCAGTGAAGGGTATACTCTTGGAAGCACCTTGTAAGATTTTTCCATGCCTCTGTCACCATGTCACACTGTCCGGCCTCTGGGGTCACCTCCTGCTGGTGGCTATGTGGAGCAGTCCAAGCTTATCACACACACATATCATGTGGTCCTGTCCAGTGCTGCTCCCCTGCTTCCAGGGACTAGAGGAATGGATAAATGAATTGTATGGTAGGCCAGTTAGACTAACTGCAAAACTATACCTGCTTTTTCAACTACCATGAGTTCTCTAAGACCCAAATACTTGATATCTCCTAGGCATCGTGCTAACAGCATCAAAGAAGATGATGACAAGAGCTTGGTTGACACCCAAACCCCCTAGAGCACGGTCTGGATGTTCAACAGTTAAACAGATTTACAACGTGGAAAAAAATCATGCTTTTGCTGAATGACAGCATCAAGCTCTGCTCCTCATGTTGGACAGGTTGGCTCCTGCATGTAACGAGTAGAGATAGGGACTTCGTCCCACAGGGATCTACAGTAGGACCTCGGGCATCCCCCACCCTCTCATTAAGATGAGCCCAGCATACACTCATTTACCCTAAGAACTACTCAGTCCCCCTAAATATTAAACTACAAATAGACTGGTCCAACCCTCAATTCCCTCATTCCATAAGGGCAAGGGAACCCAGGCCCTGCTCAGTCTCCACTCTGCCGCAATAAGGGTCACATTGCTTACATAAAGTACAGCACACTGAAGCTGAACTGGAGCGCAGTCTATACAGTTATAAGAAACTATCCCCCCCCCACTATACCATAAGGGTGGAGGAAGTACTACCAGGTATCAAGATTTGTATACTGGAACAGTGAAAACGTAGTGACGACTCATTACCATGCTTTATATAAGAATACATTGCCATTATTGGGTACACCAAAAGATATGCAGACATGGAAAATCTTAATAAAAATATATTTACAAAAAAAATGCAGAGAGCGAGCAAGAGAGAAAGGAAAGCCATGGACAGAGATATAGGTATGGTGTACGTTGGAGGATTATTTATTGATGCTTGGAAACATCACCACAGTACTGGAAACCTCTCACACACAATTCATTCAGTCCTATGTATGATTCCATTCCCATAAGGGAGAAAAAGGCAAACACTGACACGCATGGCCCTGATATTCAAAGGTTAGCAGGTTCACGCCAGCACTTCCAGGAGAGGCCATATTCAGAGGACCTCTGGAGTGCCCCCCAAACCCAGGAGCACCAAGATGTTAAAATACCACTGTGCCTATGCAAATGAGGGGTTCCCCTCATGCATACTAGTGCAGCAGCATTTTTCAAAAGTTTGCAGTGGCAGTAAACAGCCTACCCCTGAGCGGTGCTGTTTACTGTAGCTGAAAATCACATCTTATTTATTCATTTATTTAAAACTTTGGAAAGTACCTTTGCGCACAAGTGCTCTTTTACAAAGGTTCCACATCAACTGCATAGTCAAAGAAAACAATATAGGTAATCTAAAGAATTCTAGAGGAATGCAGTCAAGTCAGGCACAAAACATAAAAGACAGTAGCAATTATGTATAGATTTGTACAAATCTAGGCAGATCGAAGTGTAAAACAGTAGCAGGATAAATACTGACAGAAACAGATTTTATAAGATTAGTGGTTACAGTTGAATTGGTCTGCAGGGGCTAAGACCACACCTCCTACCCCCTGAAGGCAGGGCAGCTGTACTGTAGCTCCCTGCCCCTATACCAAGCTACCCCACTGATCACGCAGTACATCCTTGTATTTGAAATCCCTCAAGGTCCAGTTCTCCCTCTATATCATCCAGTACATCTTTGTATTTCAAATCCCTAGTAATCTAGTGGTTCCCCTCACCCTGATCACCCAGTACAGCCTTGTATTTCAGATCCTGTAGTTCCCCCTTGATTACTGAATACATCCTTGTATTTCAAATCTCTGTTGGTCCGGGGTTCCCAACCCCATTTCTCTGTACAGCCTTGTATTTCAAATCCCGAGTGGTCCAGTGGTTCTCCACACCCCGATCGCCCAGTACATCCATTTCACTTCCCAGTTGGTCTAGTGGTACCCCCACCCCATGATCTGTCCCACTAGTCCTATAAAATATGTCCCTGGTGTCTAGTGGTCACCCCCAACAGTCCCACACCTCCCACAAAACCCACCCATTCACATCCAACCTCACTGCACCCTCTCCCCCCCGTACCAGTGTCCAGTGCTCACTGACACTGGAGTACGGTGACAGGCTCAGCCCTCCTCTCACCTCTGAGACTGGTCACCATATGAGCTGTCAGTGAGTGCACATACTGTAGAAACAGCTGATCAGCAGATGCACTGCAGAAACAGCTATACAGTAGCTACAGCGAGATCACGCAGTGCACCCATCTATTCAACTTCCATGGTGATCTAGTGGTCCCCAACCCCCAAACCTGTCTCTCCAGTCCTGTAAAAGATGTCCCTGGTCTCCAGTAGTCCCCTCTAAACAGTCCCATGCCCCCACCTGCTCACATCCAACCGTACCACAGCCCCCCACCCTGGTGTCCAGTGCTCACTGACACCAGAGTACGACAACCAGCACAGCCCTTATCTCAGCTCCACTACCGGTCACCATATAAGCTGTTTGTAAGCATGCATTCTGCAGAAACAGCTGAGGGCCAGCAGACATTACCTATAGATAATAAAATGGTCTGCAGCAATATCTAGAGTTTCAGAGATGCAGACAGAGAGGATCTCATGGTGTGTGCAGGCCCCTCAGGTCTGTACAGGTAGCCCTGGGGTTCCAGGGTTTGTTTTTTCTTTACTGATTCAGAAGCTGAGCCCAGACAGCAGTGGTGCTGAACTGGCAGAGGCCTGAGAACAAAGAACAGAAGCCCCTCTGGGCCTAAGATGTGGGTCACCTAGCCCAGTGTTTCCAATGCCAGATATAGGAGATGTCAGCAGAGTGCAGTCATGGCCACAGGAGCAATGCTGAGCCTAAGGACATCAGGAAAATAAGATACAGTGAGAATGCAGCACAGTACCACCTTTCTCATTCGGGCTGGTGAGTTGGTATGCAGAGTGCCTACTGTAGGTTCCTGCCCAGCACCTGGCAGTTGTGGGTCAGCTTCAGTAAAGGGGGAAAACCCCTAACTCCTGCGAGGATGACTGAGTGACCCCATGACCTCCAGCCATGGACATTGTACTTCAAAGGCCATAGTTCAAGATCACTGCACAGGATGAGCTACAGGGCTTCCAGAGAGCAGAAAGTGGGGCAGAGGACAGACTCAAGCCTGGGAGTTATCACCAAAGGAATAGGGTGAAAATATAAGTAAACAAAACCCCTGTTCTCTGTGTTTGGTGTACGGCAGTTGTTAGGGGTGTGTGGCCTCCTGCTGCTAGTTTATAAAATGCTACAGGTTAAACTTTTTCTGATCTTTCCTAAAGAAACAGCAGGAGTAAACAAATAAATAGTTTTGCAAATAAAATAAATACTGGTTGCTTTTAAAAACCTAAGAACAACCTGCAATTTATAAACACACCAGGAGGCAAAGGTGAGCTATAAAGTGTGAATACAACTTCCTGCCTTAGTACAATAGTATTGCAAGACTTGTTTGCCTTAATCCAGAAAATCCTGTTTAACACTGCTGCTGCTGTGTGCTGCAGGACACTGATGTTTATACAAGCAGTAACATGCAGTGGCATGCTTCAAATGCTGTTTTTTTTTTCAGTAAGACAAGATTGCACAATGACATGCAGAGTAACCAGGAGTTTGAAATTGTGGGGGAGGGGTAAATAGATCCTTTTTCACTACATCACAGTGATAAAAAAGTCTGGAGAAATCACGTTTATTGTTTATTTCAGTTTCGGAAAGATACCTTTAAGTCAAAGACTCATTTACAAAGTGCCCCCTCTTCCTTAGAGGGGTATACCAGCATCGCTGTTGTACAGAGTAATGAGGCATGATACTGCCCATCCACTGGGCTTCAAGCATTTGTGTATTTTATCATCCTAGTCTCAGTATTCTAGCATGGTACCATACTCTTGTATTAATCAAAAGATGCCCTGCTGGCATTCTTTACAACCCTGGAATAATATACTGAGAACATTACAAATGTAAGTATTATATCAAGTTCTCTAGTTTCTTCCATTTTCTCTTGTCTGCTATCGAAATGCACAGTGGATCAATCTGGCTGCACATGTGGACATAGGGTTGAACTGGGACATAGGGGGCCCACCTGGAAATCAGTAAGGAAGAGCCCAGGGTGACACATTCTTATCAATATTCCACTTACATTTTGTGTCTTAAATTTGTTTGCAGTGCCCAAACAACCCCATTTAATTAGAAAATAGATTACAAATGCAAATATGTTTAGAGTTCAGAAGGTGGCCAGATACCCAACCTAGGGGTCCACTTGGCAATTTCCAGGTATCCAAGTGGACCAGTTCAACTCTGCAACAAGTCAATAACCTTTAGATATAGATAGATTTATTTAGTCCTGTTCATACTGTTCAAAGTACTTCACAAACAGCACAACCTCTCACTCCATAGAATCACCAATCAGCATGCCTTCCTTACCCCTAGATGCAGAAGAACTATTGAACAGGCTGCTTTCTGGTGGGGGATCCCTATCATCTAAAACAACCTCCCCACACATATAAAACCCTCTTCTACTCGGCTTGACTAGAACTTTTAGCTGCAGAAGTTGACAAGACCCAGTTGTAGCTCTAACAAGCTATCAATTTAAAATGGGAAAACTGTAAAAACTTTAAATTGGTATAGATAGCTTTCAGAGTCTGTGAAAGCAAGGACAATACATGGAAACATAGACCTTGACAGCAGAAAAAGACCAGAGGTCTATCTAGTGTGCCCATATTCCCTGTAATCCCCTGGAACCTATTGTTCCTCCGGGGAACTAACCCTCCCCACCCTATCCCTATTTTCCTCCTCAGTCTTGTCAACCCAGGTGACCACTACTCCCTTCATTCCATCATATGCCTGTGTGAATCCCATGACTGTGTTTGCACCCAATGCTTTGACTGACAGACTGTTCCGAGGTTCCACCACCCTTTCAGTAAAGAAGTACTTTCTCATGTCCCTCCTGAACCTCCCTCCTGTTAATTTGCACTCATGACCGCATGACCTTGACTTAGCATTCAGGGTAAATAATTCCCCACAGTTTACCTTGTTATTTCCTTTAAGGAACTTGAAGGTCTCTATCATATCTGCCCTCTCCCTTTCAGTTTCTAGTGAGTACATATTTAATGCCTTGAGGCGCATCTCATTGGATTTGCCCTGCAGGCCCTGAATCATTTCTGTTACTCTGCGCTGCACTGTTTCCAACCTATCCCTGTCCTTTCTGAGGTGAGGGCTCCAGAACTAGACACATTATTCCAGGTGAGGCCTCTCCAGGGATCTGTATAGGGGAAGTATTACATCTTTTCTTCTACTGTCAATACCCCTCCCAATACATCCTAGCATCCTGTTGGCCTTGTTGTAGGCCTTGTTGCACCAGTTTGTTTGTTTAAGGGAGTTACTGATGATAACTCCTAGATCTTGTTCCTCTTCTATAGTGCAAAATTCCTCCCCACCCATCCAGTACTCCGTCTTTGGGCTCCTTTTCCCTAGGTGCATTACCTTGCACTATTTGGCATTGAATTGTAACTGCCAGATCTTTGATCACCCTTCTAGTTTTTGTAGCTCCCTCTGCATATCCCTTATTCCTTCCTCACTATCCATCTTCCCACGTAGTTTTGTGTCATCTACAAAGAGGCACAGCCTGCCCTGGATTCCCTCAACAATATCACTAATGAACATGTTGAAGAGGACCAGATCCAGGAGAGATCCCTGTGGAACCCCACTCGTAACATCCCTTTCCTCTGACTAAACCCTGTTGACCACCACCCTCTGCTGTCGCCCTTCTAGCCAACTACCTACCCAGTTCACTACGGTTTTATCCACACCCAGGTCTTCCATCTTTTTGAGCAACCTTTTGTGTGGTACCAAATCAAAAGCCTTGCTAAAGTCAAAGTACAGCAGATCCACAGCGTGGCTCTTGTCTACTTTCTTGGTCACCAAGTCAAAGAAAACTACTGTATCAGGTCAGTTTGACATGACCTTCCTGATATGAAACCATGTTGTTTACTATCCTGGAGCCTGTTGCTCTCTAGGTAGCCCACGAGGTCCTCTTTGATTAGTAATTCCATTAGCTTCCCCATAATGGAAGTCAAACTGACAGGCTTGTAGTTCCCTGGTTGCTTCCTGACCCCCCCCTTATGAAGTGGTACGTCTGTCACCCTCCAATCCCTTGGAACTTCCCTGGTCCTGAGTGAGCTGTTGAACAGCCCAGCCAGTGATTCAGCCAGCTCTGTTGCTAATTCCCTAAGTATCCTCGGATGCAATGCATCTGGTCATGGGGCCTTATCTGTCTTAAGGGCTGCCAGCCCTTTCAGGACCCTCTAGCTAGTAAGTGTTGGTTACCTCATTTCTGGGATTCCCTTACCATCTGCTTTGATGCTGCTTTCTAGCATGGACTCACAGTGCTCCTTAGTGAATACTGACCAAAAGAAAAGTAGTCATTCAAAATGGTGGCCTTTTGCCCATTCTCCTCTATCACCTTAACCCCCTCAACTAGGCGTGTGACCCCCCTTTTTCCTCTTTTACTGATATATCTAAAAAATATTTTTTCTCCATTCTTGACCCCCTCTGTGATACACAGCTCTGTGTCTGCTTTTGCCTCCCTGACAGCCCTCTTTCCCTTCCCACCCTATATTTCTGCATATACTCCTACTGTTCTGCCTCCCCCTGCTTTTCCTTGTCTTTATAGAAGGCCTTTTTTGGCCCAAACCACTTCCCTGACCCTAGCTGAGAACCATAGTGGTCTCTTAAACCTGTTTCTTTAGATACAGTTCCTATGCCTGCCCTGGATGCCTTCAGGATGGCTCCCTTTATTGCCCTCTAACTCTTCCCAACCCTCCTTATGTCCTCCACCCCTACTAACCTATCCCTGACCAGTTCCCTCAGCCTATTGAAGTCCACCCTTGTAAAGTCAAGGACTTCAGTTCTTGGTTGTGGGTTGCCAACCTCAAGGGCCAATTCAAACTACATGGTGTTGTGGTCGCTGTTCCCTAGTGACTCCACTATTCCCACAGCACCCACCATCTCTGAGTTGGTGAGCACCACATCAAGAATTGTGTTCTGCCTGGTAAGTTCCTTAACAAACTGCACCAGAAGGCAGCCTTGAAAGGCATCCAGTAATGTTTGACTCCTGGCACTCTTGGCCACTGGCACCTCCCAATTGATGTTAGGCATGTTCAGGTCACCCAACACCACCATCACATCCTTTGCTGCTCCTCTTTTAAGTTCCTCCTTGCGTCCTCGCATTCTCTGTCACTTTCCACCCCTTACCCTGGAGACCTATAGATCATCCCCCATGTGCACTTTCCTGCCTGAGGCTGCCATGAGTTGCATCAATACTGACTCAGCCTCACTGTTGCTTCCCCTAATACTTCCATCTTCTGCCACTTCTACGACCTGTATGACAAACAGGGCAGCCCCCCCCCACCACCACCACCACCAGTTCCTCTGTTCCTCCTGAGCAATGAATACCAAGGGACTGTCATCTCCCAGTCATTTTTATCTGTGACCCACATTTCCATGATGGCCACCAGGTCCATGTCAGTGTCTGCCACCAGCACCTGGAGCTTGTTGAATTTGTTGCCTAGGCTCCTGATGTTAAGGCATATCCCCTTCCATTTGACTGCTTCTCTAACTCTGGCACCATCCTTTTGTTTTTTGCATTTTCTTCCCTTCTTGTTTGTGCATATGCCTTTAACTTTCCTCCTCACTGGTATTCCCCCTTGGTCCTATAAACCCTAATGTATTCCTGTACCCACTTCACAGTTACTGTCCCCTGGATGTGGGGAAGTTCTATCTAGGATCCCCTACTGCTCACCATCCATCATGAATCCCTCAGACCGAGACTCCCCCACAATCAGTTTAAACTAGGGTTACCACCTGTCCCTATTTTCACAGGACAGTCCTGATTTGGGCAGCTTTGTCCTGCAAAAAAACATGAAAAATACTACATGTTCTGACTTTCTAGTAGTAAAAATATTTTCTAATTTCCACTAAATGCTGCAGAAAACTATCATATCTTAACTAAAATACCTTAAAATGATAATACTTAAGCCTTAATTCTGATTATATAGAGAAAACACGTCTGTTGTATTGGTTGAGGTTATGTACTGTCCTGCAAAAAATCTTGTTTCAGTAAGAAATGTCCCACTTTGGGCTTCTTAAAAGGTGGTAACCCTAGTTTAAACATCTGATGTAGACATCAAACTTCTGATCTAGTGCACTAGCGCCCTCGCTTTTCAGGTAAAGTCTATCATCCTTGGAGAGTCTTCTGGCCCAGGAATTCCCCCAGTCCCAAACAAAGTGGTACCCCATGTCCTGACACCACCCCTTAAGCCAACTGTTGAACTCCTCTATTGCATTACTCCTAATTCTGTTCTGCCCCCTCCCGGTCCACACAGGGAGGACTTCGGAGAAAGTCAGGGAGGCTGAGTGTGCCCCCAGTCTGTGCCCCAGTCTGTGAAAATTCTGCTTTACTGTCTCTTCTGACTAGCTGGCCAAACCGTTGGTACCCAGGTATACCAACACCCCCAGCTCCCTTCCCCCCAGCATCCTCCCTATTCTACCTAAATCCCAGTTGGCTGATGCCCTAGGTAGGCATTTGACCAGTCCCCTTCCATCTGACCCCTCCCCTATCACCCTATCTATCCCCTGGATCATTTGGGTCCCTAGCCACTAGGACCTTCCTATTAGCCTTGCTCCCTTGGATGACAACGTGATGTCCTGCCTTTTCCCCATGACTAACCCAGAGTCACCCCTGGTGGAATCAGGAGCCTGTACCTCCTCCGGGGGTATGAAACTATTTGCCATCTGGATGGTGATGGGCAGAGCAAGCTCCTTATGGCTTCCAACCCATGCCTCGCTACCCTCCACCCCTCTGGGCCAGTGGGTCTCTGGGGGAGTGGGGGTGTAGAAGTGAGCTCCTGCTGAGCTGAGTACACAACTGAGATATATCTATCTTTGCTGCTACTAGCTGAGCATTGAGCTCTTCTAAGGTCCTGTAAAAGTGGCAGTGCCCCCTCCTAGAGAGCACATCCCCAGAGAAGAGTGCCCCACAGTCCCCACCGAGTGCACCTCCCCTGAGCCACATCCTACAACGAGCTGTATTGGCAAGAGAGAACTTTACTTAATATCACTTAGATTACTGTAGATCATACTCCCCACCCAGATGGAGTAATTCTACTACCAACTAGCTGATATAGGCTTATAGTATAAAATAGGGTGACAATGTATGATTCAAGTGACTCAGATGACCATGACCATGATGTTGTCAGGCAGATACAGATGTGAGAAAAAACAACCATTAGAACCAAGAGAATGCCAACTGGTGGAATTAACTCCTCATCACAATGAAATTTCCCTAGCAACTGCAGGGGATAATAATTCACCACCACAGTGCCACCTCTAAACAGCTGCCTACCGTAGTGCAACCTCCCAAATGACCATGGACATATCTCACCACCACAATGCCATCCACCAACATCTGAAGAAAATTACCCCTGCACCACAGTGCAACCTCCCCAAAAAGCCAATGTAGAGTTCATCACCATAATGCAACACCAGCTAGCTGGAGGAAGTAATTTCCCACAACAGTGTAACCTCCCAAACACTCCAATGAGTCACCCCCTCCTTAATGCAACCCTCTGACAACTGGAGGGATTTACTCTCTACCACAGTGCAACCCATGACCTACAAATCTGCTTAACCACACTCCTCCCCAAGAAAAAACACACAATACAAGTATACCTGGGATTTGAAGAGCAGAGGTTCACTTAGTCCTTTCGGTCAACTTGGGAGCAGAGTGGCTGGGGGCTGGTTGCCTGCTTGGGCTGACTCTAGTGGGCAGACTCTGATGTCCTTTGCACATGGATCTTTTGCATGGGGGGTGAGCTTGGTAGCTACTTCCTTTTGAAGCAGTCAAAGGCTGAACGGTGCCTGGAGGAACACTCTGATTGTTTTCCTGGAGGGTTAGGGGTGCACTTCCTCTTCCTCGATTCGCTCCCTCACAATCCTTTTATGCTGGCCAAGCTCCAGTGCTGTGAGCCACAAAAAAAAGGTACAGCAGCTGTTTGTGAGATGAAGGGAGGGCTCCTGGCTTCAGGCAGAGCCTCCTCCTCTTGGTGATCCAGCAGTGGAGTGCGATGAAAGCAGTGGGGTGTCCGAGTTTTAAAGCCCCAGGACCTATTCCTGCTTCCTCAAGCTATGCTCTGATAGCTTTCCTGGAGGGTGGGGGGGGTCTCCTCTTCCTCAATAGGCTCCCTCACGATCCACAGTGCTGTGAGCCACATAAAAGGTGCAACAGCTCTTTGTGAGAGGGAGGGAGGGCTCCTGGCTTCAGGCAGAGCCTCCTACTCATGGCATTTTGGCAGTGGAGCATGGTGAAAGCAACAGGGCATTCAACAGTTTTAAAGCCCTGAGACCCTGTCCTGCTTCCTCAAGCCATGCTCCAATTGATTTCCTGGAGGCCGGGAGTGCATCTCCTCATCCTTAGTTGTCTACCTCCCAATCCTCATATGCTGGCTAAGCATCAGTGCTGTGAGCTGCAAAAAAGGCACAGTAGCTTTTTATGAGAGGCTCCAGGCTGAACTTCCTCCTCTTGGCGATCTAGCAGTGGAGCGCTGTGAAAGCAACAGGGTGTCTGGGAGTTTTAAAGCCATGGGACCTCTTCCTTCTTCCTCAAGCCATGCTCTGATTGGTTCCCTGAAGGTTCTCCTCTTCCTTGATTGGCTCCCTCCTGATCCTCCTGTGCTGGCCGAGCTCCAGTGTTGTGAGACGCAAAACAGGTGCAACAGTTCTGTAGGGAGGGCTCCTGGCTTCAGGCAGAGCCTCCTCCTCCTCCTCCTCCTTCTCTCGGGATTCAGCATACTTGTAAAGCATGAACATAAAGAGTTATGTATTTTTCATTTAACAAACCCTTTTGGAAATACATTTTCATGTCCAAAATCGTACCATAATTACTTTCCCTCTAGATTACAAACAATCAGAAAAATAATTAAAAATACTTTCAATAAATTAGTAAAACATTCATTGATGTGTTTAAAATATTTAGGGTCCAATCCACAAAAGCTCCAAGAGGCTTACGTGGCTATATAGCTGAAGTGCATAATCACTTATGCACTGAAGTCTGCTGGAAGCACATCCACAGCACACTTTACATGCAGTGCTGGACAGACATGCAGACACATCCCCACTTCCTGCATGCTGGGTACCACCATATATGGGTGATCCCAAACATACCAATGTTTTACTCATGCTAACACCAACCACAGCACAAGATAGTTGTTTTCATGTGCAGAACACAGGGCCTAACACTATGCAGAAAATCCCAAAAACAAGTGCTAGCAATCAGAAATGATTATAGGGGCAGTGCATTTATAGAACTGGCTAGTCCAGCATTTAAATCACATAACCCCAATAATTTAAATGCACTCAAAAATGTTTGGAAGCAAGGAAATCAATCAACGAATGTAAATACTGTACCACTGGAACATGATGGTCAGCTATAAGATGAGTGAAAGAGCAATCAATGGGTCTTATATATAGCTGATTTCTCATACATTTATAAGAATAGTGAAAGATTTTAGTTAATTAGTTAGCTGATGGAAGGTATTTTAGAGTTGCAGGATTCAGGTTGTGAGGTAACCTAAGCAGTAAAATAACTGGGGACGGTGATCAGAATACGGGGAAGCGGAGAGGGACCAGTGGATCACCAGAAATTTTGGTTTTTACACTGAGGATGGCAATCAGTGAATCAGGGAGGGGCAGGGACCACTAGACCACCAGGACTTCTTTTACTTCCTAGGTACCAGGGGATTGGGACAGGGGAGGGACCGCTGGACCACCAGTGTTTTATTTTATTGCATGGATAGGGATCGGGGCAGGTGAAGGACCGCTGGACCATCATTGCTGTCATTTTCTGTAATGTATGTGGGGATTAGGGCTAGCGAGGGAGACTTCTGGACCACCAACAGGTATCCAGCCCTTGACAGTGTATGGACAGGGTACACAGCACCCACCCCCTCTGTGCACTGTTAAGGACTGGGTTGCAGAAGTGTTAAACTATGCTGCTACTGGCAGCCATTTAGTGCTTCTGAATACTTTCAATATAGTGCTGTGCCATATATGCATGAGGGATCCCTCATTTCCATGGGCACAGCAAAATATTGTGCGTCAAGGCACTGTTGGGGGTGCAAAATGCATAGGTGGCTTTTGAATATGGGCACGCCCCCAGCAGCCGGCGCTATTCTGGGTTAGCATGGCAGAAACCCAGTTTGTGCCACTCAAACCTTTTTGAAAATGGGGCCCATTGTCTTCAAAATGGGAATTATTTCAAATGCCTTGCCTGTTTAAACACTTTAACATATCCCTCCTACTTAGCACTTTCTTTCACAATCCCAAAAGGCAACCATTTCTATTTAAAGTTCATCTCTCTCCCCTCCCAGCTCAGCATTCCCTCCCAGAACCTGAAAAGATTACCATTTTTAGTTTAGATGTACCCCTCCAGTAAAGCGAGTACAGAATATAGACAAATATATGAATATACAAAGTAGTCAGCAGAATTAGACCTTCTGGTCTATCTAATCTGTTCGAAGCACAGGGTCTATAGCTCACGATGTTGTCCCTGCTCCCCCCTCCCTGACATTTCCATCCACTACCTTCTCCCCTCCCATGACCCTCATCCTCCCCTGTATCTATCTCAGTCCCTCTTGAAGATAAACACTGTCCTTGCTTAGATCACCTCTTCTTGCAGAGCATTCCACTTGGCCACCACCATTTATGTGAAGAAATGCTTCCTGACCGCCTTCATAAAGCCCCTCCAGCTTAAGGCTGTGTCTCCTCATCATTTTGTTGCCACTTAGCCTGAAGAGGCCCTCCGTGTTCACCTTATTGATCCCTTTCAAGTACTTGAAGGTCTCAGTCACGTCTCCCCTCTCCCTTCTGTCCTCCAGGGAGTACATGTTTAGGGCCCTCAGTCTCTCCTTGTATGAACTATCTTGCTGCCCCGTAATCATCTTCGTAGCCCTTGTTTGGATCATCTCCATCAGGTTGACATCCATTTTGAGATGAGAGCACCAGAACTGCACCACATACTCCAGATGCGGCCTCACCAGTGACCTATACTAGGGCAGAATCATCTCCTGTCATCTACTGCTGACCCCCTCCCCCGGTAATGCACCCCAACATCCTGTTTGTCCTTGCTACTGCCTTACTACATTGCACAGAGTGCTTGAGGTCACTAGATATTGTCACTCCTAGATCTTTCTCCTCTACTGTGGGAGATACTCAGACCTCTCCCAGGTAGTACTCTGTCCTGGGGTTTCTGGTTCCAGTGTGCATGACCTTGCAGTTTTTGGCATTGAAACCCATCTGCCAGATTCTGGACCACTTCTCAAGTCTTCTTAGGTCCTCTTTAAGGTCCTGCATCCCCTCAGCTGTGTTCATCCTCCCACAGAGCTTGGTGTTACCTGTGAACTGGTGCATTTTTCCTTTGATGCTGTCTCCAAAGATGTTAACAAACATGTTGAACAGCACTTGCCCTAGCACTGAGCCCTGTGGGATGCCTCTTGTGACCAGCCTGGTACCGGACAATTCTCCTCCCACTATCACCTTTTGTGACCTGTTCCATAACCAGTTTTCCACACGCTTAACCATCTGTTCTCCTACTCTGAGGTCCATCAATTTCCTAATCATCCACCTGTGTGGCACAGAGGTAAAGGCCTTACTGAAATCTAGGGAGAGAATATCCACTGCCTGGCCCCTGTCCACTGTTTTGGTGATCCAATCAAAGAAGTTGATCAGATTCATTTGACAAGACCTCCCCCCAATAAATCCATGCTACCTTGTGTCCTGGAGGCTGTGTCCCTCCAGGTGCTCTATCAATCTTTTCTTCAGAATTGTCTCCATGATCTTGTACACTATTGAAGGGAGACTTACCAGCCTATAGTTCCCTGGATCATCTCTGGAAGTGCTCTTGTGGTGGGTCACCACATGAGCTATTCTAAAGTCTTCTGACTCCATGCTTGACTCCAGTGAACAACTGTACAGGTCTACCAGTGGCTGCGCAAGCTCTCCTGACAGCTCCTTTAGCTCCCTAGGGTGTACTCCATCTGGGCCCAGTAATTTGTCTGTCTTCAAAGCTAGCAACCCTTTTTTCACTCTTTCTCTGTCTATTGCCCCAACTGTACCCCCTCTCCCTTCTGGACCCCTTCTCCCTTCAATCAGTATTGGCCCTTATTTCTCCTTCCTGAAGACAGAGCAGAAGTATCTATTCATTAACTCAGCCTTTTCCTTATTCTCCTCCACCAACTCCTCTCCTTTTCTTAGTCTGACTATTCCTTTTTTCTTGTTTCTTTTCTCACTTATGTAGCAGAAGAAAGCCTTCTCCCCCATCTTAATGCCCTCCACTAAGTGCAATTCTTTCTGTGCCTTTGCTGTTGGAACTGTCTTTCTAATATTAATAATTCCTGAATACCACATATAATGGGATATTTGCTAATTTGGATCGAATAACAAATAATTTCCACTATTCATAGCAGGCCTTATGTACTATGACTATGCAAGCTTTATGCTGCATGTAGTATGAGTGCAGAGGCATTTACATGGGCCATGTGGGCCTGTAGCTGGTTCACTGCTTGCACCACCCCCTCCACATTGTGCACACAGCACCATATGCAACTGCGCTATGGCCCAAGGTATGCAGCAAATAGGGGCATGTCTGTAGAAGCTGGATTGCAATCTGAATGCACAATGTTGCAAAAGGTGGTATCTGGCCTTGTAGCATGGTGCAGGACACACTAAGCACTAAGCAGCAGGGAGAGCAGCTATAGAGTCAGGTAGGAACTCGTCCCCCCAAACATGTATAATACAGGAATACACACACAACTCCATAAATGTTAAAATGGGTTAAAACAGAATGCAAAGGTCCACACATAATGTCCTGCATACAGTAGGTCCTGAGGCCCATACCCTGGAACCACCTGTGCCTCTCAAGGCCCCTGCCAGCAGTGGCACAGATCTGCTTGTGGTAGCTGGATAAATCCTCAGATGTCCCTGGCACACATCTGTTCCTCCATGTCAGCACTGTACACTGTACATCTATAGTATATGGGTATTGCAACCATCTCAGCCGATATCAGGGGTATGTTCAGGGGCTCCAGGAAATGTTGGTCTCCTCCAGGCCCTCCTGGAGGGGTCACGGGTCCACAAGCAGTCCATGTGTATCCTGCAGGGGAGAGAAGGCAGGAATGAGCTGCATGTCTGCCCGCATTCCCTATTATGTCACGCCCCTATGCAGCCTACAGCATGCCTCACCATGCCACATGCCCATGTAGCCCACAGCATGCCATGCTATGACACATCTCCATGCAGCACCTAGTCACAAGCACAGGGCATTACTCACCAAGTCTGCCTCCACTGTTCCGCTGTATCTGGCACTCATTGACATAGTATGAGTACTAGGATGTATGCATGATTTTATTTTGGGGGGGTGTTTAGATATGACATTTGTGAATTGGGATAAATAAAAGCCGGGGCTCTGGGGGCCACTAGGCCCCCAGAAGCTCTGGGGGGTTTACATGCTCTGTGGTGAGTTTTGGGTCTTTTCTTGAAGAAAAAACACACTTTTGTTAGATGTTCCCTACTCCTAATTTCAGAGGGAAATTTTTGTTTTCCACATGTAATCAGGGGTGTGGGAGTGTCTGGCTGGCAATAAAGTCTGCAGTTCCAATTGCTGTAGACAACTGGCTGTCCAACAGTGTCATCAACCACCTACCCCATATGCAGTTTTTGTATTATACTATGAAAAATTCTATATAAAGACTAGGGGTCTGGGGTCCTCTAGGCCCCCAGAAGATCTGGGGGGTTTGCATACTCTATGGTGAGTTTTGGGACTCTTCTTATTTATTTAGCTTTTGTTTACCGGGTAAGTACACTAGACAAGTAGTATGCCTATTTTCAGGAATGACCCGGGAGAGCACAAAACATACAGTATACATACATGGTAACATTGGAGAAACAGCATGATACAGTAAAAAACAGCTATAACAACGCTTGTATAAGGGCAGAGATACTGCCACACATAGTACAAATTGTTACAGGACATAGATAGACATTAGAATCACTGAATACATATTTCATAGACCATCATGGACTCAGAGTGGACAATAGTGGACTGCAGAGTATTACATTACAGAGACTAGGAGCAGTCACATCTTGTCGTTTGTTTTAGGTGGGACCACAGGGAGGAGCAAAGGTCCCATGGGAAGTGGCAGGAGAACAGAGTCCGAATAGGTTCCAGAGCCTAGGCACAAAGCGGCAAAGTCACAATCCCCATAAGGGTTCGAGTAGGGGAACTTTAAGCAACTCGGCAGTCTGTGACCTGAGCTGGTAGGGGATGGCGTCCAGTTTTGGGAGGAGATGCCCAGTCCGATGGGATGTCCGTGGCAGCACTTTCCTGGTGAGAAGTTTCCTACACCAAGGATCAGGAATTCAGAGGGAGCCAGTTGAGTTTGTCATAGAGCTCACATTGGTGGGTGAGTTTGGGAGCAGCAAGTGCAAACCGGCAGGTATCATTATATGCCGTGTTCCACCGATTAAGATGGATTTTGGGGTGACCTGGCAAATAGGTGGTATCCATAACTAAGGGAGGGGAGAAGCACTCCCCTCGCAAGTGCCAGCCTCACTCCCGGAGTCAGGTTGTATTTGGCCCTTGAATAAAAACACTCTATTGTTACATGTTCCCCACCCCTAATTTTAGGGGAAATGTTTTCCCCCATCTAATCAGGGGTGTGGGAGACTGTGGCTGTCATTAGAGTCTTCAGCAGCTCCAATGGTTGTGAACAACTGGCTGCCCCAGACCACAGTCCAGAGGTTCCCCATGGACCAATTGGCAATGCAGCCAAGAGAGATTGAGTGGGTCTCCATTTAGCCTGTCCACCTTCCATTTTCCCAAGTACCTCCCTGGCTGCAGTGGCACAGAAGTGCATGCACATATGGAGGCATGCACACACTGCAGAACTGCACCTTCAAAACCTTCTTGGAGCCTGCACTATCCACAGGTTTCCACCCGGTGGCAGTCAAAGGTCAAAACCGCTTGGGGAACCCTCCCTTCTCAGGAGAGGACAGCAAACCCTGGGACCCCCAATCCTCTCCCCCACCTGTCCCCTAACAACTTGGGGTCATTACTGAACCTAGGTTACCTGTGTGACAGCAGGTGTGATGTAAAACCCTCAGTCTTCCACACCACTGAGCCAGCTCCCAAATCCTAGCACTTAATCGATAAATGGAACAGTATCCATAGGAACAGCATTCGTCTGATATTGGTTTTCTACATTTACCTCTAAAAAACACAAGAACTGTACCATTACATTACAGGAACACCAATCCTACTCCACAGATATACATACAAATATACAGAAGGGGCACACGCGTGCACACTCAGTAGCATCTTTTCACTTTCTGCAATAAGAAAACTGATATATTAAACAAGTCAGTTTGCAAGCCTCAGATAAGGTACATAATTAGCATAAGTTTGCTTTTGAGGAGCCACATAATTAGTCCAGTTTTTGTAATGTGTATCTGAGGAGTGCTAGGCCTGCACACTTCAGACAAGGTGTACACCTCATTTTGGTCACTCTCAGTGCATTCATGGCATCACTGTCAGGCCGCACTGCAGTCCAGGTCCTATAACACGTCACAGCCAGATTTCAGGAGAATGTGCAGATATGTGATAACTGCAGTGGATCAGCAATGACAGGACGACCAGGACCATCTGTTGGGCTAGTGACTTGTGATGGGGGTGTAGAGGACTGTACACACTATACTAGGTCCAAGGGGATGGGATAGAGGATTGTTTTGTCAAAGTCACTTTTAATGGCTGAAGAGAGACCAAGCATTTTCTGGTCCCAAGTATGAATGCTCACTGAATATTCACAAGTAGGTACAGTACTTGCACACCCTAGGGACCTCTACACTACACCACCTAGTGAAAGACAACACTGGGGCTAGGGAGGGTCAACCCTTGACAACAAGACTGGACACAGATTACTGGAACTGGATGGGGGCACACTGGAATACAGGAATGCAAGAGTGAACTCACAACAATTCATGTGGTTGGAGAGGGGCAACTAGGAAATCAGAACAAAAAAACATCAGTGAGTTATGGAGGGTGACACCTCCGGGCAGGATGTTTGTGTGCCCAATGATATGACCTGGTGCTGGTGGCATGGCATTCCACCATCATCCATGTACCTGGCTGGTACAATGCCTTGTTACCAGGCTGCATGCTCACACCAGTGTAAATACCAGTTACAGTCAACAGCTATTTGGACCAGGTATTTAATTTGCACCAGTGTCACATTGTGGAGCCCCCTCCCTCCATGACATGTGCAGCTTTGCAGCTTTTTCTTTATGTAGGGCTCCTCTGCAGACCAGAAATGGGAACAGTGACACTAGAAATAAAGTGCAAGTACACTACACAGCCACATACATTCCACACATGGACCAGGAGACCTACCTGGTCCAGCAGCTGCTTTATCCTGTGATGTGAGGGCTCACACAGTGAACTGGTCCTGTTCACTGTGTGAGCCCTCACATCTACAGAGGATCTGGTCAGGAGCTTATAGTCCAAATAAGGATGCATTTGCAGCTTCTTCTTAAGAGGGGCTATGTCTACTATTACTACTGTAAAGTATTTGGTAAATACTTGCTATGAACAGGAAAGCCACAGAGAAAAACTTGAAGCTGAAAATAATTGCCCTCTAGACAAACCAGATAATCCTGGAAGGGGTATCATCTGCGAGCTGCAGTGCAGGGGTGGCTGCAGGTTACCACAAGCTGCAAACCTCTAAATGCAAAGCAAATCAAAAAGAGAGGAACCACACCCAAATGAGACTCCCAAGAAGTGGAGCTGTGTTCAAAATAACAGCTTTTATTGCGGTTGATCTCCATGGCATGCTTGGTGTGCAGTCCAGAATACTGTTAGCCAAAATTTTGCCCTGGCGATTCAGGAATTACTCCCTTTGTCAGGGGGAATCATTTGGGTTCAGTTCCTCTCATGACTTGCTCTAGACAAACCATATGCGTTGTCTATTGTTTCCAGATTTTATGTGCAAATAAGTATGCTACATTTCCACTGCACATATCCAGTGTACATATCCAGTCTCCTTGATACAGCAGTGGAAGAAGTGACCACAAAGAGTGCATGTGAAAATGTTTGTGTGCAATATGCTGTTTGCCTGCTGCTTTAAGATCCTGGATGGGATGGATCCCTGTTGTTTCTTTCAGTACTAGGAAATATCTGCAGTAGAAACCCAGATTCAGTCTGGGTTTTGACTGTAGATACTACCTGGAACTGAAAAAAATATGGGCACAAGCTGATGACCCTTTCTTACAGTTATTGGTTACTTTATGTCCTCCTGAAGGATGCACAAGTTCCTCTATGGTGGTTTTACCATGCCATCACGACATCTCCCACGGAGACATCCTCGACAGAGACAGCTGCAGTGCTGAGTGTCGGCAATGCAGTAGTGACAGCTGCAGTGCTGAGTGTCGGCAATGCAGTGTCAGGGATGCGTCAATTTTTCTATTGGGGGCTGTGCCCCCCAACCCCCCAGTCTCTAGGATTCTAACTCTGAGTCGGAGTTGGACCGGGGGGGCTATACACCCTACAAGGCAGTCTTGGGGACTTGCAGAGACCATCATAGCGACATGCGAATTTTGCCTAAATCCTGTCGCTGTGATGGTCTTCACATTTGGGGAGTCACTGCGTCTTCGGTATACCCTCTATGGCTTGTGATGACAATGGCATGGAGGCATTCATCGAGGCTGAGGGATGAACTCCAGTGCATAGCCTAGATTCTGGACCCATTTTGTTGACAATGATTTCTGCCACTATCTGAATCTGAGACATGAACAATGTGCCCTGGAGCATCAGACCTCAGCAGACCAGGAAACCAAAAGTAAAGTGCAAAACTTACCCAGGATAGTATCTGTGACAGCTACACTTAACCCCCCCAAGTCTACATTTTCCTCTCTCCCTCACATATCCACTTCAAGTATTTACTGCTGTCCCCTCTGTTTCCCTCTGCCCTCTCAATTACACCCCCCCGCTGCCCCCTCCTGCCCATGCCCTGTCCCCCGTGCCTTCACACCCCACACCTACTCTGCTGGATTGCTACCATTCCACTCACTGCTCTCCCCCCCGCAGCAACTGCCCTACCCTTCTGCCCCTCCCGACCCCGCCATGCTTTTCAGTCCACCATACCTTTCTCACCTCCACACATACCCTACTGGACTGCATAACCTGCCACTCCCTTTTCCTCCTTACCTTTTTCTCCACTCCCTTCCCCATTCACCCACCCACTCTCTCTTACTCCCCACACCTGCCACCCCCTCTTCTTGATCCCCCCTCTCCTTCTGTCCACCCACCTCTGCCAACCCATGCCATCTAACCTGACCATCAATTATATGCTCAACTACTCTCTCTGCCTCATTCCAATCTACTTTTGGAGGTAGTATGGCACAGTGGTTTAAAGCTCTGCGCTGCAGCCTCCACTTGCAAACTGTGTGACCCTGAGCAAGTCACTTAACTTCCTTGTGCTCCCAGGTCACACCTGTAAACAAGCTTTCAGCTTAGTGTGTCTCTCCTGGTTAAAAGACAAAAACTCCTGCTCCTTCTCTCTCCCCCACAAACTATACCTTTGCTGCCCCTCTCTTGAGGACCTCCTTTTCCCTATTTTCCTCTGGCTTGAGCACCTCTATCCTTCCCTTGCCCCCGCCCCCTCTCACACCCATGATTACCCAGCAGCCTCCCTCCCCGCACCTACCTCGCCGGACTCTAACTAACTTTGTCTGCACTTATTGCACTTTCCTTTCATTACCCTGACAAAAGGATTGCTTTCCCTGAAATAATTCCTGGCTTCAGTCAACCACTATTGTTATATCTTGTTGGTAACCTAACTGTCTGAACTTGCACGGTCACCAATATGTATTGTACCTTGCACAGTCACATATGTTGTATTGTGTATATCCTTCATTTGCTTACTATTGTACTGAATGTGTAACTGTGTTTCAATAGAGAAAACTGCGCTCGAATCTGCTGATTGCTGATACCTGTTCCTGCTTTCACCCTACCTAATAACTGATATCTCTGGCCATACAATAGTATTTCCTCACCTCTATATAACCCTCATACTGCCTCAGCCTGTCCCGGCTCCCTTTCCCTGCCCATATACAATCTTGCACTGCAGGCATCTCCCTTACACTTACATACACTCATATAATCTAATTTCCTGGCTCGCTCCCCTCTTCCTCACTTACCGACCTTTTCCTTAATGACACCCCCTGCTCTCAGTGGTTATTTCTTCCTTTTGTATTACCTGTTTTTGTTTTTGTGTACCTTGTTTCTGTTCATATGATGTGCCACCTGAAAATTTATTGTCCAAGGTCCTCTCTATGCATTGCATAGATAGGTACCTATGAACTTATGAATGGTCTACTCTGTATGTCTCTGATATATTGCATCCACTTTAACTCATTGTATATAAAGAGCTTTACTTTGTATGTTCAGATATATTGTATCCTCTCTAACTTATTGTATGTAAAGCACTTATAATTTCTTATCCTGTTAAGTTTCTGCATGTCTGTACTCTCCCGGGTCGTGCCTGAAAATAGTCATTTTATGGCTAGTGCACTTACCCAGTTAACAAAAGCTAAATAAATAAAAAAAATATATATGACGTTTGTACTGTCTTCTGTCTACCTGATGTGGAACCTTCATAAATGAGTCCATGACTCAAAGGTACTTCTGAGATTGTAATAAAATAAAAAAAACCAAAAAACAGGTATGCTACAGACAGACAGTCACAACATACTACACACCACTGACCACTGTGACCAGCCAGAACCAACAGTAGTAGCAGAACACTTCCCAAATACTACCCCCACAAACAATGCAGTTCGCTGTCCGCATACAATGAGGATATCTGGAGGACTGTCCAATTTGCTGGACAAAAAATGCTAAGGAAAGGAATGTGGTGGGTGGAGATGATGGGGGCTGGGTGATTGCCAGCAAGGAGGAAGGGGTTGTAGTATCATCAAGGTCAGAAAGTTAAGGGAAAAATAAAAATAAAACCTGGACTGTGTAGTATAGACATTTATACTGGCATTTGGTGGCAGATCTGAGGATTCATTGTTCATGCAGAATGACAAGGGTCAACAACCATTCAGCCTTTAAACATTCCTACATTTGTATAACAAATCCATTACACCATGAATCATTTACTAGATCATAGAACTGCAGTGCAATGTCATCTGAGCATCAGGAAAAAAACATGCCATGAAAGTGTCGGGGTCAAATATTCAAGAGTACTTCTAAAAGGGAAAGCAATGGCATTGATTAATAATGACAAGGAAACGTAAATGCTTCATAGATAGCTGTTAACCACCAACCATCTCTGACTGACCTACCTCACACACTAGAGTGTGGCACTAGTCTACTGGTCTGGCTGGATGATGGTTCCTCTCCTCCAGATTTCTTCCACACAGGACACAACCCTTGCAGTCTGAGGCAACTTGGCAACGTGGCACCTAGCTCATTCGGACCTGCACCCTCCTTGCACCTGAAGCCACAAAACCACACATGCAGCACACACAACTGGCCTTGGGCCTGGGCTTAGGCTACCTCCTCTGGGCCAGCAGCGTTTAGTTCAAACTCCTGAGTTTTCTGACCAATCAGACCAACAGGCTGGGGACAGGGGTCAGAAATAAAATTAACAACTCCTCTTCTCTCCCAAGTGCCATCGGATGACTCCTCCTCCTCCTCCAGGCACAAATTCAGATCCTTTGCTCTCCTCACGAGCAGCCGCACAAGTCATGACATCTCCGCTACAAGAAAATCCTTCCTGGGGCACATACAACAATCCTCTGCTCTGTCCTCAACTCCTCTCACTTCTCTTCATGCAGGTGATGCAGCAGTGCATGCACCAGTGCGCTTTAAAGCACCAAGGCACCAATTTCAAGCCATGCCATTCTTTGGCTGCTGCTCAGAGAGGAGGAGGAGCAGACTTGGACCATCACCAGTCAGCAGTCACCAACCCTCAAAGTCACCAGCCATGCACGCTGCAGCCTTGCTGAGCCTGTTTGCAGTCCCACTCACTCCAGGCAGCCATCCAGACTAGCAAAATAAATACAGCAGCTGTTTGGCCCGGTATTGTTGTCCCTAAAAAAAATTTTGGAGGTCATTTTGGGGGTGTTTGAACACCCTAAACACTCCACCTGCCTACGCCCCTGTATGAGTATATGAGCTCCAGCCTTGCTGCTAGCCTCATCCCCCATGCCAGAGCCATCATCCTTATGGTCAGCAGATGGTCCATGACTATAGCAGTATCTCCATTGGTTGCCTCTGAAATGGCTGAAGTAGTAAACAGGACAGACAACAGTGACAGTCACAGGGCACCACCCCACTGCAGCATGCAAAAGACCTGGCAGCAGCAGCACTCACACCTGCTTATCCTAAATGGGTATATGACCATCCAGACACTGCCACTGTCACCCTCGTAATGATGTTGTCCATGCTTTCCCATGGCATAGGGCAGCTGCTGCCCAGCCATAGTGGTAGGTCCAGTTCGCAACATGCACTGATAGTTGACAGGGGTGGTGTACACGTGGCAGGCATAGGTTGATGCCCAGCCACACCCATCACTGCCTGTGGGATGGTCAGGTGCTAAAAATGTGTGCCCATCCTACAACTTAATACACACACTGGCAAGGACTAAGCAGCAGTGCATCAGATGGATCCTGCTCTGGCATGGGTGATGTCATAAAACGGTGACCCTCTACTGGCCACGGACACTAAGGATGTGCCCCTTGCTACTGATGCACACCCTCCTGTAGGTTGTAAAAGCCACCATGGAGGAAGAGGGCCATTCAAGCCCCAGGTCATGCATATTCAGGACCCGTGTGACACTCGGGGACCACACAGTACCCACTGTCTGGAAAGATTCAGACAGGACCATGGTACCATTGCCAAGTACTGCAACCTGATTGTAGAAGCTATTTGCCTCTCCACCAACAAGTTCAAGGCCATATCCATGGAGATGAAGGTGATGTGTGCACTGGCATACTATGCCACAGGGTCCTTCCAGTGGATGGCAGGCAATACGACAGGGGTGAGCAATCCTCAGTGTCCTGTGTCCTACAGCAGGTGACTGCAGCACTGCTGGCAGATGTGGAGGACTACTTCCAGTTCCCCACAGATTGGCTATGCATACAGGTGGTGCAGAAGGCTTTTATGAGTGGTGTGGGTTCCTAAAGGTTTGGAGCACCATAAACCGCACATATGTTATGATCCTGGCACCCCATGTTAATGAGGAGTACTACAGGAACATGAAATGGCTCCACAGCATGAATATACAGGTGGTTGTGGATGTGAGAGCTTTGTCATGAATGTCAGTGCCAAGTACCTTTTCTCCATATATGACGCCTTCATCTTCCAGCAGTCAAGTCTGAGTATAGTACTGGACTCTGATGGTGGCAGGTCAGTGTGGCTGCTACCATTCCTGGTCTATGCAGATGTGGCAGAGAACAGGTACCAAGATGCCCAGAGGAGGACATGGAATGTGGTGGAATATACCTTCAGACAACTGATGAATATGGTTCAGATGACTGGACAAGAGGGATGGCATGATGCTGCTTGCACTGGGGAGAGTGTGCCATGTCTTCACATGTACTACATGCTGTACAATATCGCCATGAGGAATGGACTGTCAATACCTGAAGACCTACCCATAGACAAGGACCCTCAGGGCCAGGGGTAGGGAAGCCAGGAGCTAGACATAGGCACATGGCTGGGGGTGACATTAGGCAGGAGGGAGGCTCCACATGAGCTGGTGTGCAGCATGTTTCAGACCAGGCCTGTGTGTATGGGGGTACGCAATGGAGCATGCCCAGGAACCAAGAAGCACAGTGATAGATGACAGTGCTGAGTACCCATGTGTGCATAATATCCGTGTGTGTGTGTGTGTGTGTGTGTGTGTGTGTGTGTGTTTGTGCAAGGGGAAGCCCTCCCTGGCATTATGCTCCTACCACTGGATGGAGGACCACATATTGCAGGTCTTTGCAGCTGCCTTACCCCCTCAAAGTGGGGCTGGCCAGGGGATGTGGGCTGCATGGGAGAGTTGGGAATCATCCTCTTGTGTGTCAAGGGGCAGTGATGCTGCAGGGTTGTGGCTGACATGGGGCGGTGGTGGCAAGGTAGGCTGTGCAGGGGGCAGAATGCCAGCTCTACCAGCTTGTGTTCCTAGGTGCCTTAGCAAACCCTCAAGCAGGTCGCTAATCCTCCTGAACTCTGTACAGAGCCCCTGCATCTCCATCATCAGGGCATGGTGCAGGGCATAGTTCTCCCTACTGTAGCTTATCCAGCCCCAGTTGTTGCACCTCATGGAAGTATCAAAGCAAAGAGTAGGTGTGTGGCAGTGCAACCCCACCTGTATGGTCCTGCACTTTCTGATGGATTCTTGTCGCTACTGCCATGGCCAGGATCACTGTTTACCTGACGTCATGCCAGGGTTGCCAGGCCACCCCTGCTGTTGAGAGCTGTCCAGCTAGACATCATAGCTGGGGGTGGGGAAATCAGGGCGCATGGTGGTATCAGTTTCTGGTGCACTGGATGACTGCGGTATCCTCCCCCTGGCATAGATGGTGCATGGGACTCTGGAACCATGTTCCCATGGTGTGGGGGGTGTGCTCTGCATGGGGGTCAATGACTGGGAGCCCTCTGATCTGGCTGTCTAGCCCCTCTGCATGATGTAGTCATCCTTCTCTGCCTTCTACTAGTTGTTCCCTGCACTGGCATCGGAGGCATCTGTGGGAAGGGGGTGAACATAAGGTTTTTGTTTGAGCTGGTGACTGTGACATGCAGTGTAGTGCACCATCAGGTAACTGACATTCACGGTCAGCAGGGAACTGTCCTGGTTAGCATCCGGCAGGTCGGTCTTCTGGATGCCTGTTGCCACAGTCATGCCATCCTTCTCTTCTTCCTCTGGCAATGATATGGCCAGGTCTGTTGTAGGGGTACACAGGGGATGCCAGGGTCAGTGTCATTCTAGTGTGCACTGTGGCATGTGTGTAAGGCTGTGGTCACTCACCAGGAATGGTG
The DNA here is from genome assembly GCA_016271365.2 of Neoceratodus forsteri. Lineage (NCBI taxonomy): Eukaryota > Metazoa > Chordata > Ceratodontiformes > Ceratodontidae > Neoceratodus > Neoceratodus forsteri. Next base: position 1,239,396,985 of record CM028130.1, read on the forward strand.
TCCAGTCCATCCTCCTCGCCATTCACAGTCACATGGCTGATGGTGTCCGCCACCATATCCTCCACCTGTGTGAGCTCGGGGGTGATAGTGGACCCCTGCCAATGGTATTCCTGGACCACCACCCATCTGCCAGCTTCTTCTAGATGGTTGTCCTCAGGCTTGATGGCCTCGATTGACCTGGGCATTGGCCCCACCCCATAGATGGCAGTCTGAACAGCCTTCCATATGCCTAACTTGAGAGCTGGCAGTGCCCGGAGCGATGCCTGTCAGTACAGTGTGGTTTAGTTGTTCTGTATGTAAGAGATGGCAGCGCTCACCTGCTGAGCTGTGAAGTTCCCTAGTGCCAACACTACTGATGTGCAGGTGCTGTGGTTCCATGGGGAACCCCAGTGGTGCCCATCCTACAACTTAATTGGCTGTGGGACTAGGTTGCCCTTGATTGCCATGCCCAGTTATCTCTGTCCCCACCCGTACCTCCATTCTGCCGCCTACACCCATCCCCAGGACTCCATGCTCCACCTATGCATAACAGGCTGTTCTTATCCTACAGTCCACCTGTGGCACAGTTCCATGGTTGCTTCAGTCAGTTTCCATGCCACTGGTATTCAATATGCCTGTGTAGTAGATGTGCACTCTGTCCTGCAGATTCCATTTATGGCGGGCTCGCAAGGCATTTCAGCACAGCCTGCCCATCCCTCCCTGTGCACTGCAAAGTGTGTAATTACATGGCCAGTGCACACCTCAGTAGCCACTTCCCACACCATGGTGCATGCTATGGTGAGCCATGCATTTCTGACTCACGTAGTTGCACATCTGATTTACATGGATTGATTATGGCTAATGGGTCAATTAGTGCATAGGGCTCAGTATTTGTATCCAAGATAATACAAAAAAGTTCAAAATTATTTAAAAAAAATGTCTAGCCCCCAAGTCAACAGGGATAGTTTCATGACCACCCCATCCTCTCTTATATTCAGAATGTAGAATCTGGATTTAAAAGTGGAGTTGACACTAAGCCAGATACTGTACGTGTAACATGCCTGTAGCAAAAGGGGAATACTTGATAACTAGTGATTTTCTGTGAGATCATTTATTGCACTAAAAGGGTTAATGTTCTAGCCTGTTATAAAAAAGTAAATGTTTCCTGGTAGTGCAACTTTTCTGCCTTAGCAACAAGATGTCACCCTGCATGTGGGACAGCCTGTGCACATTGGCTCTGTACTTTCCTGGGCATTCCTTCCTGCCAGCCAGGACACATGAAAGGGAACCCTGGTCTTGCTAAAAGTATGTTATATGTTGGACATTCCACAAATGTCACATTAATGCTCTAGTATTGCAGCCCTCAGGGCTGAAGTGCCTACAGGTGCACATCTCAGTGCAGACTGAATGGAAGGGGCTCTGGGGCTCAGGGTGGTGGCAGGGTCCAGGGTTTAGAGCAATGCTGTCTCCCTCTAGTGTGGATCTTCAGAGCTTCACATCTGACCTGGGGTCTGGTATGGGGGACAGTGGGGACCAGTTGGTCGCTCACTCTCAATGAGGGACACCTAATGGTGTCCGCAGTCCAGTCACAGTCAGTGAGAAAAAATGGCCTTAAGTATCCTGGCTGAGTGACAGAGTCCAAGCAGTCCAAACCTGCAACAGTGAAAGATCAGTGCAGGAGGATACAACATGACATCTGAACTCAAGAGTAAGGGATAAAATGTGATAAGATGACTAAGCCTCATAGCTTTGATCACTTGGGACTGTGACTCCAAACCCAAGGAAAAGGAGTGAGTGCAGTGGCCAGTTTCTATCTCGGTGCTTTAGGTGTCCCTGTCTGGGCACTGCGACCCACCTAGGAGGGTATACTCCTCCCATACTATCTCTGCTCATTGCTCCAAGTAAATGCTGTGCCTTTAAGGACATGCATACATCATGCAGCCCAGTTCCCTGGGGCTGTGAGAGAATCAGTGTGATCTGTATAAATTGTTAAATCTGTAGCTGTGGTTTCCCAGCTTGGGATCTGTAAATAATGATTAGGACTGGGCTTTTGGCAGGACTTTGGTTGTGGATCTGGCCAAATAATCCCCAATTTCTCACTGTTGTCGAGCACTGCACCATGTTAATAAATGGTAGTGTTTTGCAAGAAAGTTCAACTTCAAGAATGGTACCCTGTGTCCTGTGCCTTAATGAAAAAGGGGAATGATTTTAAACCAAGTGAAAATAAACCAAGTAATGAATTTGATGTTTAAAGTTAAATAAATTATCCACTATCCAAGTTGCCTTGCCAGGATCTGTGTACATAATGTGGTGGAACAGTAATCTGTTTTTTGACAACTAATGGTGGCCTCGAGGAATAGTAGGCGGTATATTTAGGTTAGTTAACAGTGCACTGGACTGTGGTTTCATTACAAACCAAGAAGTGACTTTTCTTATATTTTCACGACCTCACCCCAATCTTTTACTATATGCCCTAGGTGCACTGAAAACTGGCTAATCCAGCAGGCAGGCCCATAGTCTTTGATATAGGATCTCCTTTAGAAATGTATCCACATCTGTTGATTTTTTTTTCTGCAACAGTATATGAATAATCTGGGATCTGGTGTCCGAGACTCAATGCTTTTGCTGCAAAACTGAATAATATTGAGTAGCAGAAAGTTGTTAGATGAGTCAGCACTGACATAACATCTTAATAACATACACTTGCATACCACATACAAATGGCATTGAAGCATTGTTTCTGTACCAGTGCATCAGCACCAGCCTTCATTACCCAATCAGCAGAGTTTATTGTATCACACAATTTGTCTCTAATAAGTAATGATACTAACAGAAAAGTGGTACTGTGATGGGGGTCATCATGGCCCCATCACATGATAAACATTTGAGGGGCTGGTAGGAAATGTGTCATATATTCAACAATACAGCTATTCAATTTTTAAAAGACCCCTGTGCACTGGTTCAGGTATATTGATGATATTGTTGTAGTAAGGAATGGAGCACTGGAAACAGTTGCAGACTTTTGTCAATTGAATGAACAACATTAATTTAAGTATTAGCTTTACATCACAGACAATCTGTCAAGCATAGAGGATTTCAAAATTTAGAGGGGGGTTCAGAAACCCAACAGCAGGTAACACTATGTTATACACAACAAGTGCCCATCCATCCAGTCTTATTTCCAGTATTCCTTATGGTCTGTTTATCTGATTTTGGAGGAGCTACTCCACTGTCTTGAATTATTCAATACAAACAAAAGGAACTGTAGGCTCGTCTGTTACAGAGGAGTTATAAAAAGCCCATTTTGGACAGTGCACTGGACAAAGCCTATACTTTGTACAGAGATTCATTACTTATGCCCAAAAATGAGAAACAACAAGTGAGGCTCTGCTCACTTTGGAATTTCAATGTCATAGTTTGGCACCAGAAAGCAAGAATATGCAATGTCCCTGATTTACTGTAATTTCAAATCAGCCACACATTATGTTTAGTCAGACTAAGAATATTAAAGAGAAACTCTCCATTACAATAAAAAGCTTAATAACCCTATATTTTACACCAAGTATGTTTTAGCATCATTGTTTTCTAATTATTTTTTTTTACTTTCCCCTGCTGTTGGTCTACTAAATATTGTAGATAATTCAGCAATTATTTCACTGAGTCTTTCAAAATGTATCTGACTCTCCCCTGCTAACCACACAATTGCTGATTGTGACATCATAGTCTGTTGTCATGGTGAGCACTATGATGTCATAAACAAAGGCACTGTGAGGTTAACAGGCGGAAGGTAAATGTTTTCTATACAGACATTTTAGATGGACTACCAAGATATGCTGTAAATCTTGGAAAGGAACATTGAAAATGAAAACAAAATGTATTCTCTAGTAAATTGTAACAGCTGAAACATCTTATTTATGAAAGAATATGCTGAAGTGCAGAGCTGCCCTTTAAATAACAGCTGACGTCTATGGGAAAACTTTGGAAAACATAACATTTAGACACAATTTAGCTTGTATTTCACATATCTTGCATATTTTTCTCTTCTCCATTATTTGTTACTGAAGAAATTACCACAAAAACAAGATCTTTATCTCTTGGAGTTCATTGACCTCTATAGCTTAGTCCCTACTTGAAACCACAATGCTCTGTTGTGACATCACAGTCTGTTGCCATGGGAATAGCTGTGATGTCACAATCAAAAAATTATGACATCAGGTTGGGAAGAAGCAATAGGAGCTGATGAGCCCTCAAGGAATAACTATCCTGTTTTCAAGCATATAACCTCAGTAATAAATTACGGTGATAAGAACTACAGAGTTAATACAAAATATAAGCTGCATTTTGTCCAAATATTACTTCTTCTTGAGGCGCCGGTGGCTTTTTAAGGATAACATTGTAAACAGCCATTTCCAGGGAGAGGAATCAAATTCCACTACTTCCTTGCTACCTGAACCAGTTGATTTTTTTTGTTTGTGGACACTGCCCAGTTTCTAAGTTTGGTGTTGACTGCAAGAAATTCAGAGACTCAGCAATGGATGTCACAGTTGATATCAGGCAGTCTGTACTTTATTTGACAAATTTTGTCACATATGCAATTTTTGCCTTGCAATCTTGTTTATGAGGGTAGAATAGAGAATGCCAGTGATGGGAAAAAAAAGACCAGTGGTGCATCCAATCTGTCTATAACACCCTATCATACTCCAAAATCTTCTATCAATATGGGAGGTTTTGTCTACACAATCCACCCCCTTGCTCCCTGTTTTACTACTACCCTGCTGAATAACTAAGCCCTTAACTCTGTCTCAACTGTGTTTAAAACCATTAATGGGTTTGGTTCCAACCACCTCCACTGGCAGACTGTTCCATAGAGAAAACCACATAAAGAAGTGTGACCCACTGTACACTTGTAATATAAACAGGAGGGCTCTGCTCCACACACCCTCATGTACTATGTCACCAACACAGTGGAGATATAAAACCCACTCACCAGTTCAGTAATATAGGAAGTTTTATTCAAGGAATATTAAGCCATTATTTGATGCACTTGACATAATTTTTTATTTAGTATTTGTTAACCGGCTAGGTGCCAATAGCCACAAAGGTGACTGTTTTCAGACACGACATGGGAGGTTACAAACAATAGAGTAGTTGACAATTTACATATGAATTTACAGAGATACAGCAACATCCTGGATACAACATTTCAGGAAGAAATACAGTAATGGTTGAAGCAAGCAACACACATTATGAAACCAGGTGGGTACCAGTACCCACAGAGCAACTGTTTTCAGACACGACGCGGGAGGTTACGAACAATTGAGCAGTTGACAATATACAAATGAATGTACAAAGATACAGCACCATCCTGGATACAACAGTATCAGGAAGAAATTCCAGTAAAGAAACAAACACAAACAATGCACATTATATAGAGGAAGGTGAGATACAGTTATGGTTATATAAGCATAATACATTTAGCAATGGCAATGGTAGCTGTGTCGTACAAAACAGCAATAAGTGCATCTATAAAACACTAGTCAAACCACGTAGATGGCAAGGTCTATATGAGACAGCTTGAGTAGCCTAAGGAGAGCTAAAACAAGTTAATTGATCACGACTGACGAGGAGGGTGTAAAGCATCTTTTTTAAAAGCAGCATGGTTAGGTGCAGAGCAGACTTCGATTGGCAGAGAGTTCCAATATTTTGGGGCCAGGCTAGAGAAAGCTAAGGTTCCTTTCTGGGTTCTACACCTAGGGTTGTATAGATGTGAGAGTTCATTTGAGCGAAGGCCATAGGAGGGTGTTAGAGGTACTAGCATAGAGGCAAGAGAGGTAGCAAGGTTGGACCGTATGATATTGTCAAGTAGAGTCCCGAGGGCAAGATGCTGATAAACGGATGGGAAGGGCCAGTTTAGGTCAGCATATAACAAGCAATGATTCTTCAGTTGTGGGGAGGCAGAGGCATACTGGCAGATATTATTTTATTTGGTATCCCATTTGCTGATAATGCTTTTAGGAACATTTACGTAGGTCACTGCCCCATACACAAGGAAAAGGAGTAGGATGCCCCTAGCTATAGACAGCCTAGCTGAGGGAATAAGCATATGACAAGTTCTGTAGGCCATTCTGAGCTTAGTATTTACTGACTTGCAAGAAGCCATGATGTGCTGCTCAAAGCTAAGAGTTTCATCAAGCAGGACAGCTAGATACCTGAATGAAGTTACTGTCAAGAGAGATGAGCCATCTTTACAGGAGACATCATATAAGCTGTGGTTAGAGTTAAGTTTAGTAGTAGATCCAGAGAGCATGCCCTGTGTTTTACTTATATTTAGGACAAGTCTATGTTTGTGGATCCATTCTTGAACGGTAGTAAACACGGAGGTAAGACACCTGTTAATTACTGTACTTGTATGTCTGCTGAGGAGTATAACACAAGATCATCCATGTATAGAATAGTAGAGCACAACTCAGAGTTGGGGGATATGCAATTAATGAAAACTGAGAAAAGAAGAGGCCCCAGTATGGATCCTTGAGGATGGCCGACACTTATCATTGCAGAGTCAGATATTGCGGAATTGAATTTCACATGTTAGCTCCTATTAGTTAGGTAGCTATGAAACCATTTCATGGATTGTGATGAGAAGCCAAATGAAGTAAGGCAGTCAAGCAGAAGAGAGTGGTCAACAAGATCAAATGCCTTAGAGAGGTCTATGAACACTGCACCCATCATGAGGCCTCGGTCCATTGCAGTCAGGATATCACTGGTGAGTTGGAGCAATGCAGTGGAAGTGCTATGTACTTAATGAAAGCCATGCTGAGTAGGAGATAACAGTCAGTACTTACTGAGGAACCCGGCGACCTGGGCACTTGGCGCCGGCTCCCCACCCTCCCATCCTGGGTGGACACTTACTTATATAGTTGTTTTTAGTCACATGACTAACACCCAACTTTCCTATTTGTTCCTTATAAAAATTGTCCACTGGGGGTGTTTTTGTGTCAGTGAGCTCTTCTTGAGGGAGTAGTACTCTGCAGCAATCTGCTGACCCTCGCCAACTCTTTTTCTATAGGCCACTAAACCTCTTGCTCCTTCCAACCATGGCTGGTGTTAAACTATCCTTGCTAACAATGAGCCTTGCTCTTGTCCTTTTTGTTCACCTCACTGCTGGTCCAGGCTCTTTAGGGAATGGAAAAATGAACACCACACAAGCTGATTTCTCCTACTCCAATCTGGTGGTGGTACAATGTAAGCATCTTAACATGTCTCCTTTACTTCTTCCTAAGTTTGTGCTGTACCTGGCTGCTGACTATATCCAAAAACACACCTGGCTGTACATGCTTCTGGTACCACCTTTTCTTCCTTGCAAAATGTGGTACCTGGGGTTCCTGGCCATGCTATTATCTGGTAACATCAAGACAAACCCTGGCCCCCAGCCTTCCTCTGCCATGCGGAATACGGAATGGCTGAATGCTAAGGGCCTACACCTTGCTCATTTAAATATAAGAAGCCTTCTCTGCAATTTTTCTGAACTTGAGGCATGGCTCTCCACCTATGACCCTGACATCCTTTGTTTGACAGAAACATGGCTTAAGCCATTCACTCCTAACTTGTCATGCTCCATCCCTAATTATACTTTGCTTAGAGGGGATAGGCGATCTAATGAGAGAGGGGGTGGAGTTACGCTGTACTTCAAAAATCATCTGAGTGTATCACCCGTGCCATATTTGAATATCTCTACATGCAAATTCCTACATACCCTTCTTCTCCTAGGGCCAAAAAAATTCACTTAATATGTGCTTATAATCCCCCAAAAGGAGGTCAGTCTGGCTGTTCTGAATTACTGGAGTACTCCACCTTGGCTGCTGGCCAGAATGAGCTAATTATGCTTGGTGACCTCAACCTTAATTGATTAGGGAAAAATAAAACCACCATAATATTCTTAGTGCATGGTTTTAATATGCACCAGGTGATAAAAGATCGAACTAGGTTGACTAAGAACCCTGCAGCCAGCACACTGATTGGTTGGATACTTGCAAATCATCCTGTTAGAATTATGGCCTCAGGTGTACTCCCAGACTCTATAAGTGACCATTCCCCCATTTTTTGCATCTTGGGAGTCACAACAATCCCTGCTCAACCACCACATTACATCACTTTTCGTGATTTTGCCAAACATGATCAGGCAAGTTTCTTACGTGATGTCTCTTCCTTAAACTGGGCCTCCATCTATCAGTGCCATGATGTGGAGACTGGCCTCAATCTTTTTATTTCAATATTCCTATCCCTTCAGGACATACACACGCCAAAATACATATGACTTTGAATTAAACAGACCAGGTGGCTACATAAGGAACTTCTCTCCTCCGTCCAGTCCCGTGACAGGAGTTGGAACCACTTTAAAGCCTCAGGTCTTCAAGATTACTACAACACATACAGAACACAGTGCAGTATGTGCAAAAAACAAATAAGGCTAGCAAAGAGCTTGTACTGCCAAGGTCTACTAACTGAAGCTGCGGGGGATCCTAAGAAATTCTGGGTGCATGTGAAATCGTTTCTGGGAGCTAACCAGACTTATCACACTAATGACATGGTCCTTAATGGGTCCACTGCAATGACCCTCTTACCATTGCAAACTCCTTCAATAAACTCTTTTCTGACCTCTCTAGACATACTGCCTCCCTCCCAGCATATCCAAATTCACCACCCTTCTCAGGCACCGATTTGACTGAACATCTTCCTTTCTACTTTAAAGCTACTTCTAAGGCTGATATCCTTAAACTTCTAAACTCCATCTCTGAAAACACCAGTGTAGACTCTGACTGCCTGGAGCTGAAGCTCTTGAAACTAGCCGCCCCCTCCATTGCTGCTCCTCTGGCTAAAATCTTTACCATGTTCCTTTGCCAGGGGCATGTTCCGGACATTTGGAAAATCTCAAAAGTCACCCCAGTTTTCAAGAAAGGTGACAAAAAGGACACTACCAATTGTAGGCCATAGCCATCCTTTCAGTACTTAATGTTTACAATCAATCAACATTTTGTGGTGCTACCTAAGACAACTCTTCGGGCACTAATACAGTATGTCTTTGCTCTATAGTACAACAGACACTCTGATTTCTATCTCATATCCACTCTTTTATCATGTGATTAGCTGTCCAGCATGACATTAGTGTTAGTTTTGCTCATTCTTGTTTGATAATAAAATCTTATAGCTTCTTTTCTGGCCCATGCTGTCCTGCTTGCTAGCTTCTAAAAGGTGGCGAGGGGCTCAAATATGGTAGTCGAACTGGAAATGCAGTACCATGACAGCATAAATGATACTTTAATGTGTCTGTGCAACTGGTTTTGTGCTTGTGTAACACAGATAACTGTATGGCTGTTCACCTTTCTATCCATGGGATATACCACACTGTAGGGGTACAAAGGCAAGGAACCCTAGAGGAGGGTTCCACCCCTAAAGGTGATGCAGGAGTGGTTCCCTTGGCTAAAGGTACCTTAGGAAGAAGCCCACGGGAGAGAGAGAGGTGAGCCGCTCGAGGAGGAGGGGTGGGTGGATGGAGGGGCAATGAAGAAATGCTGTGTGTGGAGTCGGGTCGAAGACCTATACGTAGGTTGGTTGGAAGTATGGGTTCAGTTGGTAGCATAGGTCAGTGGTCGGATTGTTTTGAGTAGAGTAGGTAGGAAATGACGTGAATAGTGACACGCTTGGTGGTCTGACTGTGAGGCATGGAGGTCTGGCTTCCTAAGGAGAGAGAGAACAGCCAAATGGGGAGAAGGGACAACTACGGGGCATCCACCCATCTCCATCCAACTGCAGAAACCTAACTAAGTGACCTAAGGACTACAAGGACACTTACTGTATCTAGTATTATGACCCTCAGCATAGAGGAAAGAAAAAAAAAACCTTGAGGAGGAAACCTCTGGGGATCTAAGGCCTAGGTCGCCTTCCCTCCAGGCTTTGGGACAGTTTTGGTTAGTAACGGCTCTGCTACTGCAGTTTAGTAGACCAATCCAAGGGAACTGCAATTTTGGGGAACACTTTTGCTCTATCCCTCTAACAGGAATGCCGTGGAGGGTTTTGAGCACACTCTGCAACAAGAATCAACCAAGGCAGGAGGAGGACAGTAATGACCGCCAAGGCACTCAGCCGGCCTACCGATCTATGAACATACTAGGTGAACCAGAGGCGGTTGTAGGGAGAATAGCATGGAAGAGTGCCCGTGGAATCTGACTAGGGCAACTAAAGGGGCTTTCCGGGAGAGCCCCACCCCTTCGCTGCTAAAGTCTTAATTGCTACTTCAAGAGCTGTCGCCGTATGGTTAGCCAAGGTCCACCAGAGCGAGGACCTTCCCAACTATGGGCCAGGTGAGAAGGACCCTGCCCCAAAACTTCACTTGCTCCAGATGCGGACTTCGGGGTGCAGAGAGAGACCGTCACCCACAGGGCTAGCCCTGAGTCCTGGAAGTAATGTATATGGTCGACATGTCTCCAAATGTGAAGGAGTGAGTTGTAATGAGCATGAGACCTGCATGTGGGTCATGATGGAAGATAGCAGACATGGTCAAACTGAGCACTGTGGACCCTCACATGGGTCTTGACTGGATGACAGCTGACGTGGAGAGACCTGTATATAGGTCGGGCTGAGCAATATGAACCATCTTGGGTTAGGTAAGGCAAAAAGCATTTGTCAACCACAGGAATGCATGCCAACCAAGTCCATTAGGAAGCCAAATTGGGAGTGAATTGAATTGTATACTGTGAGTAAGAGAACGGCGAGGCCGGGCGAAGCCCAGGGCCGACAGGTAAAGCAAATAAACATGATATGCTGCCAGACATGGAAGGGAATGAGCATTGCTGGTAGTGCAAGGGACAGAAAGTCTGGGATAACTGTAAATAAGGTGCATAATATTCAGGAAGGGATGGTAGAAGGCTGGGTAGAGCCAGAAACCCTTAGATAAAGAGTTGCCTGAAATCGCTGGTTGCATATTGCTGCAAAGGCTATATGGAGCAGCGGGAGGAGGCTGGTTGAGAAAGGGGCTTATACAGCACACTACAAATTGGAAGCTGCTTCCACTGCCTGGGTCCATGAGGCCCGCTATGACTCCTCAGTCCCCCACCATAGAAAAATTAAAGAAGCCACGAACATGACGCCACAACACCGAGCAGTTAATGAAATAAGTTAAATGTGTGCCAGCCGTGAAAGCAGGATTAGGTTATCATCAGAAAGAGACTGCTGTGGGGTTGGTAAAAGTAAGGTTTGGTAGAAGTGGGAGCATGATGAGACCAACAGCAACTGTAATACTAGTAGGGTAGGGATCTCCAAAATAGGCGCCTTTACAGGCAAGGTCCCGATGAAGGACAAGCCATAGGAAAGCAAGCTGCTAGAGCAATGGGAACAGGGGAAGTAAAGTAATGACTGAGAGGTTCAAAATAGTGAGATTCAGAAACAAATTGTTAAAAGGCCTGCAGCTGTAGCTTTATTTATTTCTAAGAATCAGTTTACAACCTTTGAGCCAGAGGCTCGTTTCCAAAGGTAATTCGTCACATAAAGACATACATTGTGTTTTTGGTTACATAGCATAGATTTGCAAAACAATAGGCATTCAACAGAGGCGCCATGTCACACTGTGGTCAGACAAATACAATTAGGTTACAGGGTACATGTAATTGATAACAGGTGTTACACAAGTTGGTATCAAGTGAGCAATCCAGTTGGTAAACACAGAAACAGCTGGCACTGGCCAGGTTAAACATAGGCACGGTGTACAGGGAAGTGGTGGTGGGGATGGCTAGGTGGAGAGCTGCCCAGGGGGCGTGTCAAGAGAAGCAGAGGTGAGGCTATGTTCAGAGACAGGAGCAGTACAGTGCAAGGAAGATGTGGTTCAAGGGTGGTTTTGACCTTGGAGATGGTGGTGGCATTGGTGATGGGGGGCAGGAGAGAGTTAAACCAGGTTGGGGCTCTATAGCAGAAGGACCTCTGGCAACGGCTGGTTCTTGATCTGGGGACCATTAGAGTGGTCTTGTAGGAAGACCGTGTTGCAATAGTGGGAGGGCTCTGGTGGATGGATGCCGTTACCCCAGGGGGGGAGAGCCCGAGTAGGGTTTTTTTTGTGAGGAGACAGGTTTGGTATCGGAGCCGTTCATCCAGGGTAAGCAGGTTAGCCTCAACATACAGCTGACAGGTGTGTGTGAGCCTGGGGGCACCAGTAATCAATCTGCAGGCTTTATTCAGGGTTAAGTGAATTTTGTTGAGTGCAGTGGTATCGGCAGCACCATATACTGGTAGACCATAGTCTACAAGGGACAGAACTGATGATGTAACAGCGAGCCGGAGAGCATTTGGGGGAAGGCAGGTTCTATGGCGGAAGAGGATGCCAAGCCGTGTGTTAGTGGCGGATGTTAGGGTGTCGATGTGGTTGTGAAATGTGAGGGCTGAGTCGAAGGTAACCCCAAGGTATTTGTAGGAGCAGACTTGTTCCAGTGGCTGATTGGTACTTGGAAGGATATAGAGTGGGTGGTTGCTAGCTTTGTTTTGGGGTGGGAAAAGAGCATAGCTTTGGTTTTATTAAGATTGATGACGGAGTCTAAGCTCCTTAAACCAAGCCTGGCACTGTTGAAAGACTGCTGTAGGGAGTCCTGAAGGGAGATGGGATTCATGTGGGTGGCAAAAGGACAGCACTGCCTGCATACAGTAGAATTTTGCCAGGGCATGCACTGGGCAGGGTGTCTCAGATAGAGCGAGAAGAGAAGGGGCCCAGGATGGAGCCTTGGGGACCCCAGAGAGAATGGGACTGGCATCGGAGAGTGTGCCATTAATTTTTACACTGAGATCGAGTGTCAAGATAGCTAGTGTACCATGCTAGGGGGCCAGCTGAGAGACCAGTGTGGCAGAGTGCATTCAGCAGAAGTGGATGGAGACGTGTCGAAAGCCTTTGAGAGGTCGATGAACACTGCACCAGCTAGGAGCTGGTATCCAAGGAGGAGTGTAGAAAGTTGGAGAATTCAATAAGGGCAGTGCTGGTACTGTGACCAGCATGGAAGCCATGTTGCTCTGGGCATAAAATGTTATGCTTAGCCAGATAATCAGTGATTTGAATGGCCACCACTTTCTCCAGGGCTTTGGGGGAGGATGGAGATTGGCCGGTAGTTGTTGGCCAATGACCTGTCGCCCCCTTTATGAATAGGTGTGATAATGGCTGTTTTCCAAGCTGTGGGAAATTGTCCCAGGCAGAGTGACTGGTGTAATTAGGCTGGTGAGTGGGGCAAGGACTTCATCTAGCACCAGCCTGAGGATCCTGGGGTCCAGTGAGTCACTGCCGGAATTGTTGCCATTGAGAGCTTTGATTAGGATGGGTCTGGCTTCCCGGGTGGAAATCTTGCGCAGGTGGAAGCTGGGGTGCTGGAGGACAGGGAGAGGTTGGTTGGGGGGAGGGTCAAAGAAATTACTAGGGAGGACTGAGCTAAGGTCAGTGAAAGTGGTGTTGAACCAGTTAGCTATGGTGGCAGGGTCGGTGGAGGTAGCGCCATTTCTAGTGAGCTGGGATGGGGCAGGGGAGCAAGCTTTACCGTTAAGTTGCTTAATATTATCCCAGAAAGTCTGGGCTGAGCCCAGGAGGAGGTAAGGGAGGCCTGGTAATGGTCTGCCTTGCTTTCCTGATGGCCCATGAGCACTTATTCCGGGCTGCATTGTAGGCTTGCCTATCAGACAGACGACCTATTTCAGTGGCAAGGTGCAGAGGTTATCCAGTTTCTAAGTAATTGTAGGAGGGCTGGGCTAACCCAGGGTGCGTTCTGTTTTTTGGACCGGATTTTGGTGAAGGGTGCAAAGAGATCACAGGCCATGTTGAAGGTGTGAGTGAAGAAGGCGAGGGCAGTGTCAATGTTGGTTGCATGCTGAATGAGGGACCAGTTTATCTGGGTGAGGAGTACTTTAAGTTTTTTCAGCCCACCAGGGTGGAGGCTCCTGCAGAGGGTGGTCTGGGCTTTGGGTTTGGGATTGGGGACTACCCAATGAAATAGGATAGGGGAGTGGTCACTTAGGGAGTCTGGGAGGACCTGGATGTTTTGGATTTTATGGGGTCGGTTAGTTATAATAACATCCAGAAGGGTGCTGGTACCTCTCTTAGGGTTAAGTCTCGTGGGGCTGGGTGACGAAGTTGCGCCAGATCTTGGGCGGCAAATGAGTCTCTGATCGCGGATGAGGAGGTGCTGAGCCAATTTACATTAAGGTCCCCACTAGGATTTGTTCTGCCTGAGGTGGAGGGTGGCCAGGTAGTCCGCTAAAGATACCAGGGCCGGTGCTGGTTCTTTGGGGAACGAGGCTGTGGTGAGATAGAGAGGGTCCTTGAGGGTCTGGGGTGAGTTTGAGGGTAAGAGCCTGGGCCCCATTTATAAGGGCAGGGGTGGGAGTGCGTGTCCAGGTATTGTGTCCTGGTGTAGATTGCACAGCCTCCCTCGCTTGCTACTCCGGTCCTCCCGGTATAAGGTATAGCCTGGGAGGAGACAAATGAGTCAGGGGTGGATTTGGACAGCCAGGTTTCAACCAGGGCTATGGATGTCTGGTTGATGAGCCAAGGCCCAGCACTGTAGGGCATCAAATTTCTTCAGCAGGCTGCATATGTTCATGGAGGCTACTTGAAGACCAGTGGGCTGGGTGGGTGGGTGGGAGGGCAGGGCCTGGCTGGGATGTATGTTCCCTGTTAGGAGTAGAAGGAGGAGAAGTGCTCTGGTCAGAGGGAGGCAGATGGAGAGTTTACACTGGGAGGCGATAGAATGAGGGAGGGGTTTAGTTGCACAAGGGGTGGTAGGGAGCACAGGCAGAGAAGGCCTGAGTGATCAGAAGCGCAAGGGAGCTGGGGAGGAAAGGTAATGTCTGGAAGGGGATGAGGTGGAGAGGAGCATATGGGATGTGTGGAGGAGGAGGAGGGAGGAGCAGTGGTAAGGAGGAGGAGGACAGGAGGTAGGTAGGAACACTGGAGTAGTGAGGCTGAGGGTTAATAGGGACACTAGGGTTGGTGGAAGCAAAGGAAGGAGGAGGAGAAGAGATAGGCTGGTGAGCAGGGATGCATATGCATAGTTGGAAGGGTGGGGAGCTGAGTGGAAAAGAATGGGGTACTAGGCTGATAGAGGAGATAGTAGCGAGAGGTCACCTCTGAGCCTAGTTGCTGCAGGTGTAGTGGCAGTGCACGTGCCTGAGGTGCACAGAGTACCAGGTTCAAGTCTTGACCAGAGTAGCAGGAAAGAGCCTGACCAGTGGCTGTAGCAGCAGGGAGTTGGGTTCAAGGTCTGCAGAAGCACTTAGATAACTCTTTAGTTGTGTCAGAGGGTTAGTGTGTTTTTAGAGTTTTTGAAATCCTGCAGTAAAAATAGGCAGGTGTGCTAGCTGAGTGGTGGAACTGTGGACTTTGGAAGTAAGGTAGTAACGAAGTAGCTGAGACCAGGCAGCCAGTGTGACAGCCGAAAGTATCAGTAGAGCAATGCAGCAGGTGGGCCAGGCTGAGCAAACACAGAATAAAGTGAGTAGGGCACATTAAACTCCAATACTGCATGAAGTGAGCGAGACTGAGTGGAGCAAGACCAGAGCTGGGAGAACACAGAGCAACAGGGATGGGTGGGGTGAGGCCTGGACCATGTGCAAAAGATTAGGCTGGAAGCACTGGAGATAGCAGGCAGGAAAACAGCAGTGGAAGCTGAAACACACAATAAAATGGAAGTGACTGAGGGCTGGGAAAATCTGGGGAGGAAATATAGCCTGAGAGCACAGGCACAGGGCAGCTGAAGGTAGGAACAACCGTAAGCATAAATAAACAATAAAAACTCAGGTGATAGAAACTAGAAAGCCCAAAAGAAACAAAGGAATACAAACCAAAAGCAGGGGAACACAAAAACAGAAGTCCAGCACAAACTGGCAGAGCTCAAAGCACAACAACATGGGGGGGGGGGCACAAGCCCCTTGTGAGCTCCAAGGGATAAGGCAGATCGAGAGAGCCTCCAGTTGCAATGAAGAAATGTTGTGTGTGGAGTGAGGAGAGCAGCTCTTAAATAGGCCAAAAGGGGATGTGTGGCCAGTTGCACCGCCCTCTTGAACTACAGGCTATATCCTTCCAATTGTGGTCATAGTAAAAAATTGGTAAAACAACCATTCTCTACAAAAAAATAATAATAATTTCACAGAGTAGTAAAAAAATGGAATGCACTGCCAGCAGAATTTAACTCCCCTAGTCTTCAGTTATTTAAAAAAGAACTAGACATATACCTATGTAATTATTATATATCTGTTATATAATAATTACATAGGTATATGTGCTGGTAAATGGGGACTTTGTGAGAGAACTTACAGTGGAGGAACTGCTGTCAGGGAGTGACCACCACTCAGTATGGCTCACATTGGATATGGGCAAGGAAGGAGTGGTGACTAGACTTCAGGAGGGCCAAGTTTGGGAGGATGGGGGAAGTGGTAAAAGGGTACCAGGCCAGAATTCAATCTAGTATGGACACTAACCAGAGGTGGGAGCTCATAAAGCTGGGGATAGTGGAGGCAACCAAAACTTGCTGCAAAGCCCAGAGCAAGAAGGCTAGGGCTAGCAAACCAAGCTGGTTGAGCAAGGAGGTCATGGAAAAGGTAAGGAGGAGAAGAGCTGCCTTTAGGAAGTACAAGAAAACAGGGAGAGGGGGAGGACAGGGAGGAGTACTTGACAGAATCGAAGGAGGTGACAAGGGCAGTAAGGGGAGCCAAAGCATCTACGGAACTCAGGATGGCACAAGGCATTAAGAAGGGGGAGAAGGACTTCTTTAGGTACATCAGGAGAAAGGAGCTGTAAGGACCACATAGTAAGGATTAGGAAGGAGGGGGTTGGGTGGAAGCAGGGTGTGATAAGGCAGAAGCACTAAATGAGTACTTCTGCTCAGTATTTACTAAAGAGAAGATGGGGGTGACACCCAAGGGGGGAGAAATGGCAGAAACAGGGGGGAAGGGGTGGCAGATGGGGAAATCATGGACAGCAGAGTTTGGGAGGGTCTGAAGGCATTGAGGGTGGACAAGGCGCCAGGCCCAGATGGCATCCACCCCAGGGTACTGAAGGAGCTGCCAGAGGTCCTTGCAGGACCTTTGGCAGACCTATTTAATGCCTCACTACATTCGGGGTGTGTACCTCAGGACTGGAGGATGGCTCATATGGTACCCCTCCACAAGAGTGGCCCCAAGGATGAACCAGGAAACTACAGACCAGTGAGCCTCACATACATCGTGGGTAAGCTAATGGAGACTATCCTGAAGGAGAGGCTGGTGGCCCTTCTAGAGGCCAAAGGACTACAGGACAGCAGACAGCATGGCTTCATACGGGGCAGATCCTGCCAAACCAACCTGGTGGAGTTCTATGACTGGGTAACTAGGCAACTGGACAGGGGCCATGCAGTGGATGTCCTGTATCTGGAATTCAGCATATCATCGACCTGTGCCGCATGGAAGGCTGGGAAGCAAGTTAGTAGGCACAGGGGCGGGTGCAAAGCTGGTGAGATGGGTAGGAAACTGGCTTCAGGGAAGGCAAAAGAGGGTGGTGGTGGGTGGGGAGCTCTCACACCCAAGGATAGTGACAAGCGGTGTTCCACAGGGCTCGGTGTTGGGACCAGTGTTGTTTGGGATGTTCATTGCAGACATATCATGGGACATCAAGAGCAAGATCAGTCTGTTTGCTGATGATACCAAGGTAGGAGCAGTGGTGGATGACCTAGGGGGATGGCAGAGGTTGCAGGATGATCTGGCAAAGCTTGAAACTTGGTCAGACACCTGGCAACTGGGGTTTAATGCCAAAAAGTGCAAGGTGCTGCATTTTGGGATGAAGAACCCAAGGAGCACTTATCAGCTGGGGGCAGTGCAGCTAGCCCAGACAGAGGAGGAGAAGGATCTGGGGGTGCTCATTACAGGGTCAATGAACAACTCGGCACAATGTAGAAAGGCAGCTGCAAAGGCCAAAAAAATGCTGGGTTGTATTGCAAGGGGTATATCCTCGAGGCGGGAGGAGGTGATTCTGCCACTGTATAGGTCATTAGTTAGACCGTACCTGGCATACTGCATGCAGTACTGGCACCCGTATCTGAAGAGGGACATTAAGTTACTGGAGGGGGTGCAGCGCAGGGCAACAAAGATGATCAAGGGGCTGGTGGATTTATCATATGAGAGGAGGGTGAGGGAGTTGAACATGTACTCACTGGAGGAGAGGAGGGACAGGGGGGACATGATTGAAACCTTTAAGTACATGAAAGGAATAAACAAGACAGGTACAGAGGGGCTGTTCAAAGTAAGGGAGGGGAGGGACATCAGGGGCCATGATATGAGACTGGAGGGAGGAAGGTTCAGGAGGGAGATGAGACACTTTTTTACAGAGAGGGTGGTGGCTGGGTGGAATGCGTTACCTGCAGAAGTGGTATCCAGTAGAACAGTGGACTGCTTCAAAAGGGGATGGGACAGGACAAGGGGGAGGGTTAATGAAGGGGAAGGGTGGAAGGGAGGGGCAGCTGCAGAATAAGGGGTGCTAGCTGCACATTCAAGCAGACTTGATAGACTTCTAGGCCTTTATCTGCTGGCAAATTTTGTATGTTCGTAAATACTGCCTCTACCCAGCAATAGATATGCTGCCGTAAGGATTATTATGGGCATATGAAGATTATCACCTCAGCTCCTGAATAACTTTAGTGCAAATTTAACTATTATGGACATGATCATACACATTGTAATACAGTATACTGTTACTGCTATGTATTCATTTTGATATATCTGTTATATAATAATTACATAGGTATATAGAATTTGTCAGCAGATAAAGACCCAGAGGTCCATTCAGTCTGCCCATTACCTGTCTGACTCCTTGACATGACCTAATGTGTTACTGATTCCATCCTCACTGCTACCATCTTCATCGACATAATTAGGCCTTTGATTCAGTAGCTCACCTTCTCCTTCTGAAGAAGCTGAGATTTTGTTACAACACAAAAGTTGAGCACTCACTACCGGAGTTAAAACGGATCCCAAGCACCAACATTTTAATTTCTACATTGTCATTTATTGACAGTCACTGTACAGTACACAGACTGACTCATTTTGGATCTACACTATCCTTTGTCAAAGGCTAAGGCACATACCTAAGAAACATGTCAGGCGGGCTAGTCTGTGTACTGTCCAGTGAGTGTCAATAAATGACAATGTAGAAATTAAAATGTTGGTATTTGGTGTCCATTTTTACTCAAGTGGTGAGTGTTCAACTTTGTGTTGTAACTAGCTATGTTTTGGTCGTACTAGCACCACCAGCCCAGTACAAATATTTTTTTGTGTTGTAAGAAGTTGAGATTTGCAGGTCTTTCTGTACCAGCAGTTGACTGGTTCAGATCCTATGTCTCAAGCTGTCTCCAGTCGATGTAGGTCAGAGATACATTGTCCCTTCCCCTCCCCATCCAGTTAGGATTACCGGAGAGTTTCATCCTGGGTTCCATTTTATTCTCCATCTTTCTCAACACTCTCTCATCCATCTGTGTTGGTTCACATATTCACATGTATGTGGATGACACTGGCATCTTTGCCTCAGGTGCCTCAATCATAACCTTGGAATCATCGCTACAGCATGACTTTAACAGTGTCCACTGCAGGGTGCACTCTAGTCAACTGAGGATTAACACAAAGAAAACTATCTATGACATTTTTCATCAGCAAAAAAACTTGCTACGCTCTCAGCCCTTCCTGTCTTCTCCACCCTGGAGGGCAGTCCCCTTGAGATTGTCCCCTGTTTCAAATAGCTTGTTGTGTGGTTGGATAGTAGGTTCAACTTCTCTATCCATATTGGTTCAATCCACAGAAAGCTCCACCTCAAACTTCGTGCACTCTCCTGCAACAAAGATTGTCTCTCATCCATAGTCTGCCATGAGTTGATCACTAATATGGTGCTCTTGGTGTTTCACTATGCGGATGTGGTTTATGGCATCGTCCCATTTTCCTCCTTTGCCAGACTGGACAGCATCTTCAATGCCTTCTGCCATTTTGCTCCTAATGTTCCTCCTCATACTCATCACTGCACCCTTTATACTTCCATTTCTATCCCACTCCTTCCCTCCCATCACCTCATGCACTGTGCAGCCCTAGTTTCTAAGTACTGGTTTGACTCTTTGCTCTCCTATCTCTCTTCTCCCCTATTCCCTCTGTCTCTTACTTTCTTCACTCTCATGACTCATGTATGTTCTCCATTTAATGCTCCAACTCTGCTGCTGGGAAGTCTGATTGCTCCCCACGTCTTCCCCTTTCTGAAACAATCTTCTTCCCACCCTCCACCTCTCCCCTTCCATTTCTCCCTCAAATGCCATCTCAAGCTACTTGTTGCCCCCTCCTGTTCCTGCCTAGGCTATAGTTAATTTTGCCATGCAACTCTCCTGTTGTTAGCCTTAGTGTATCTGTACCGGTGCTTTTAGTTTTTATATGCTAGCCAACACACAGTTTACTGTATTGTATTTATTGTTTTATTACTATATTGTTGCTGTACCTTACATTTTTCTACCATGTACTACAGAGACTGAAAGAGGCACAGTAGGTAATAAAAGGATCATGGGAGAAGACCAACAATAAGCAATGGAGAAAAAGGACATGGTGACAGGGAGTGAGAAACTTGACAAGGGACAGAAGGGGGAAGAAGCACAAGGGAAGCAGAAGGGAGTTGGCTGTAGAGTCGTCATATTAGGAGACTCCTTACTGAAGAGGATCAGGTGGGGGGGGCAAGGGAAAAGGGAAAAGTTCCATCTGAGTAGAGTGTATGCCAGGCATGACGGCACACAAAGTGAAACATATTACTCCTGCACATGTAAGGGGGTGAGGTGAAAAGCCACACATTGTGGTACACCTTGGCACAAATGATCTTGCTGACAACAGTGTAATGGAGCTACAAGCAAGGTTCAGTGAGCTGGCCAGGATATGCAGCAATGAAGGCAAAACAGTGGCCTTCTTTGAAGTCCTACCAGTTTCTAGGGCAAGTTCAGATAGGAAGCAAAGATTTGCTGAGTTTAATGCCTGGTTGGCAGAATGGTGCACAGCTATGGGGGTTAGGCTGGTGGGGGGATGGAGGTCCACATGGGTAAACAAAAACATGTATGCCCAGGACAGACTCCACCTTAGCAAAGAAGGCTCGGCTGTCCTGAAGCAGAGGCTGGGTGAGTTTCTGACTACCTCATATAATTTAAACTAGGAAGGAGAGGGCTCAGGCTTGGAAAGAAGTCTGGGACATATGGAGAAGGAGACCATTGGCCTCCCCCTCCAGTTGGGGATGAAGGGTATGGGGAGAACTTACTTGGGGGGCAAGGAGGGCAGGAAAACAAGACAAAGGGAGACATTAAAGGGGATGGAATAGCAGAAAACCAGGCATGGGGGCAAGGAGGGCAGGTAAACATGACAGTGGGAAATACTGAAGGGGATAGAAAGGCAGAGTCAACCTCAATTTTTTTTTGCACTAGCCAGATGGACAAGTTGATTAAAAATTGCATTAGCCTGCAGATTGTTGCACTAGCCCACAATAATAATGGTAAATTTTGATTGGTTATACAGGAAAAATGCAAGCCAAGAAATACTCTGATTGCTACATATTTATCCTGCTCCCACATTGCTTCCTGCCCCAGCAAAAAGTCTACAATCCAATCACACGCAGTGTGTAACCCCTCTGTTTTTACCATGTGCCCCTTGCTTCCTCTTTCTTCACCTCCCTCCCCACCAAACAAGAGGGTACCATAATAGCAAATGTTCAATCAAGCAGTTCTAGCTCTGCACACACAATAGCCAACGTCATCATGTACCTCACCACAGTCCCACCCTGACCTGCAGGGCAATGTATAGAGTCAGGCAGAGAAAGACACTCTCACTCTCCACCCTGTGATTAACCAGACCTGCACTTCTGGAAGCCTTCTTACACTGTGAAGTGAGCCTGGGGCAGTTCTAGGATTTCTTTGGAGAGTTAAACAAATACAGGGGTCTTGGGATGTAAGAAACTTTGACATATCTGTTTATATATACCAGGCACAAAAGTATTGATCTAACATTCTCTGCCCTAACAACAACAGATTTTTCATAACAGTGTCCTTTGACCAACCAAGGGGAAGCAGTATACAGGCATGATACTGTACTCCCTCTCTTTCTATATAGGATGATCTGTGCTCACCAGGAAAACATATTTTAACCTTTCAAATTATATGTTTTACTAAGGTTTTTGCTTTGTACAATATATGCTCCAGAGCATTGTTTTAGGATGAAATGACATGCCAGGTGGTATAAGAGTGGGACTGCATGGATGGCATTGACTGTTGTGATCCATTAAGAGGAGCTGTGGACCCCTACACCAGTCAGTAATGGCAGCTATGGGTCTATGGATGGCTACATCAGAGTCTAGTCTGCAGTGGTGTCAAGGGAAAGTATACAGTTGATAGACCACCTGGCTGGGCAGACAGTGTATATATCATAGCATTCTGCCACTGTCATGTTGGATACAGACACTCAAAAGGTTAGGAAACAGGGCACACTGGTCTTAATATTGTGGGATAAATCAAGGGCAAGTTCAGCAAACTGGAAGCTAGTGACTTAACCACTCTACCCTTGATCACAGCATTCACACTAGTTGACTGTCTTAATAATTGAGTGATAACGACTCACATTGAGTCTTTTGTGGAATCCTCCTCTTGAACTGTCAGATAATTGCAGCTTTTAATGAGCTGTTAATCACACCAAGCCACCTGGTACACTGAAGGAGATTAGAAAAAGGACTACAGCCTGCTAAAGTAGGGACTTTTTCAACTTCATTAACAGCCATGAAAAACCTGCACTAGTCAAGACGGACAAGTAGAGGGTTAGCTGCACTAGCCCTGATCAATTTGCACTAGGTTCAGGGCTAATAAAACAATGTTAAGATCGAACCCTGAGCAGGGTACTGGGGAAGGGCATAAGGGGCAAGGAAAATACATCAGGTGGGATGGAAGGTTGTGTCCCCAAATGCCAGAAGCCTAGTGAACAAAATGGAAGACTTGTAAGCGCTAATGGTAGAGAGCGAGGTGGACACTGCGGCTGTCTCTGAGATGTGGGCATCCAGTCACATTGACTGGGATCTTGAGGTGTCAGATTACAAGCTGTATAGGAAGGATAGGGATGGATGGAAGGGAGGAGAGTGGATCTGTTTGTCAGAGAAGATATAACCTGCACAAGGGATCAGGAAGTAGAGGGGGAAACCTGAAGCCCTTTGGGTGCAACTCCAATAACTAAGGGGGGAGAAGGTCAGAATGAGAGTGGTCTATAGATCACCGTCAAAGGGAGCAGAGGAAGATGAGAACCTAAGTGAACAGATCAGTACTCAGGCAGGCAAAGGCAAATTGTTGCTTACTGGTGACTTCAATCTTCCAGGAGTTGACTGGGAAACACTGTCAGCTACCAGCTCCAAGGAAAGGTATGTCCTGACCTAGATGCCTTTCAAGATGGCTTTTTGGAGCAGGGGATCAGAGAGCCCACTACGGGTGTTGCGATTCTGGACATGGTTTTAGCCAGTGGAGACCATGTCCAGGATATTAGGATAGAAGATCCACTGGTGTGGAGCGACCACAGGACGGTATGGTTCATCCTGGGAGTAGGACAAGAAAAATTAAAGATTCACACCAAGGTAGTTGACTTCAAAAGGGCGGATTTTGGAAAGATGGGAGAAATCCTGACAGTACATCCCCGGGTACATCTCTCTATGATTAGGCCAGAGATGGGGGTAGAGCAGAAATGGAAGCAATAAAGGCAGGTATCGCAGAGGCTACACAGTCCTGTACCAAAATCAGGAGCAAGAACACCAAACAAAAAAGGCCTAGCTGGTTCACCACTGAATTTGCACACAGGGTAAAGGAGAAAGGAATAGCCTTTAATAAATATAAAAGTACACAGAGTGATGAGGATAGGGAAGCTTACCTCTTGAAGTCTAAAGTGGCACGTGGAACTGTCAGGGTGGCGAAAGCAAGGAGGGAGCTCCAGTTGGCTGAGGGAATCAGAATGGGAGAAAAGAACTTCTACCAGTATGTAAAGGAAAAAAATGAAGAGGAAGTAGGGTATTGTGAGACTAAAAAAGGTGGGGGGGTGGACGGAGTGTAGTGAGGAGCAGGTTGAGGTATTAAACCAGTGCTTCAGCTCGATCTTCACAAGGGAAAAAGAGGGACCAGTACCTAGGAGCAGTAGGGAAGCTGCTTCATGGGGTGGGGAGTCTTGAAGCACCCATCTCAGTAGAAACAGTGTTAAAAGGGTCTCAGGGCCATCTGGGTGGACAAAGCATGGGGGCCGGATGAAATGCACCTAAGGATGTTAAAAGAGATGACTGACATTTTGTCTGGCCCTTTGGCGGACCTGTTTATTACCTTTCTAGAGACTGGGATGTTACCAAGAGACTGGAGGCTGGCACAAGTGGTGCTGCTCCACAAGAATGGACCTAGGGATGACCCAGAGAACTATTGCCCTGTCAGCATGACCTCCACAGTGGGTAAGCCGATGCAGTCCATCCTTTAAGAAAGACTGGTGGACTACTTGGGGTCAAACGGGTTTCAAGACCCTGGACAATATGGTTTTGAGTTAGGAAGGTTGTGCCAGACAAATCTGGTCAACTTCTTTGACTGGGTCATGGGGCAGTGGACAGGGGACAGGCAGTGGATGCAACTTATTTAGACTTTTGCAAAGCGTTCAACTCAGTCCCACACAAAAGACTGGTCAGCAAGCTAAATGGGCCGGGGTTGGGGGAGAAGGTAACAGAATGGATTAGGAGCTGGTTACAGAATAGGAGTCAGTGCATGGTGGTAGGGGGAGAATCTCAGAACCTAGGCCATTTACCAGCAAGGTACCACAGGGCTCTGTTCTTGGCCCTGTGTTATTCAGTGTCTCATTGTGGACATAGTGGAAGGGATTGTGGGAAAATCTGTCTCTCTGTAGACAATACTAAACTCTGGGGACAAGTGGATACAGAGGATGGGAGAAGGGAGTCACAGGATGACCTGGCTAAATTGGAGAGATGGTCAAATACCTGGCAACTGGCTTTTAATGCCAAAAAATGCAATGTTATGCATCTTGGCACATGAAACCCGAGAAAGGAGTACTGATGGGGGTTGGGGGGGTTGAAAGTAGTAAAGACAGAGGAAGAGAAAGACCTAGGGATTATCATCACCAAAGACTTGAAGCAATCTGTGCAGAGCAGCAAAGCGGTGGCTAAAGCTACAAGAATACTGGGCTGCATAGCCAGGAGGTTCACATCTTGGAGGAGAGAGGTCATAATATCCCTGTACAGATTGCTGGTGAGACCGAAAATGGAATACGGGGTCCAGTACTGGCATCCTTAACAAAAAAAGGACATAAACT
Source organism: Neoceratodus forsteri (assembly GCA_016271365.2). NCBI lineage: Eukaryota > Metazoa > Chordata > Ceratodontiformes > Ceratodontidae > Neoceratodus > Neoceratodus forsteri. The sequence continues at coordinate 1,239,422,338 of CM028130.1, forward strand.
TGCTGGAGGGTGTGCAGCATAGGGCAACCAAGATGGTTCGGGGCCTACAGCACAAACCCTATCAGGAGAGACTAGATGAACTTGACATGTACACACTGAAGAAGAGACGAGAGAGGGGGGACATGATAGAAACATTTAAATATCTTAAGGGCATAAACAAGGTCAACACTGAGGGCTTGTTTAACATAAAGGTGCAGGGATAACAAGGTGGCAGCATCTAAAGTTGGAGGGGGGGATTTAAGAAAGATGCAAGGAGGCATTTCTTCACCAAAAGGGTGGTCTCAGGATGGAATAAGCTTCCAGAAGAGTTGGTTTCAGCCAAGACTGTGAGTGGATTTAAAAGCACATGGGATAGGCTTAATGGGAAAATCACACTGAGGATGGAGAATGATGGAAGAGGAGGGAGAGAGAGAATTCTGGGATGGGGAAGGGAAGGGGGCAGCTGTACTGAAATATCATAACAGAGTTGCACACTCAAGCAGACTGGGCAGATCATAATGGCCTTTATTTGCTGGCAATTTTATCTGTTCATATATTTTCAATAGTTTGACTATATGCTGTCTATGTTGTCTCCCTAATTCCCTTACCCCAGGTCGCACCTGGAAACAAGCCTTGGCTCAGTGTGCCTTTCCTGGTTACCAATTTTCAGTGAATAAATATTGCCAGACTGGATTTACTGAGTTGATTGCACTAATTGTATCTTGGTACCCCCTCACCTGACTGTATGTACTCCCCCTTCCTACAGACCTCACTATCTCCTTGTGTCCGTCCCATCCATGCTTGAATCCCATTACTGACTTAGCTTCAACCACCTGCTTGGGTAAACTATTCCTTTTATCCACCACCTTCTCCATGAAAAAGAGCTTCCTTGAATTCCTTTATATGCAGAATGCAAGCAAATATGTTGGTATGGCGCATGGATTCTGTAGATGCGTCAAGATATTAGCCAGTGAGGGTGCTGTTGGGCTCTGGAATTATTTGAGTACCAACATGTGACCCTTTCATGTAGAGATTTTGTGAATTAAAACTTTGCTGACGAAGCTGGTGCAAAGTCAGGAACAACACATTATGTATAGCATAGGAAAGTTCTCATATTTAGCCCCACTTTGCTTAGCAAAGTAATTTTTTCTTTAAAAAAACTTTTTTACAGTACAAACCCACCCAAACCCACTATTGACATCTTAACCACCCCACTCTTCACCCAACACTTCTCCCCCCATATTCAGATCTCCCACTGGCACCCAACTCCCTCCTCCACCCTACAGTGCCGATTAAGTCTTTTATTATTAAAACTATACTATTAGTATAATACTAATAGGCATAAGAGCACCTTAGAGGTGGGGTGGAGGAAGGGGAAGCCACAAACCAGATAGGGTCAGAGGCCAACATCAGGTATCAGGCTTAAGGGCAGACTAGATGGGCCTGGTAGTCCTTATCTGCCAACAAATTCTATGTTTCTATGTTTGTAATACTATAGGCACTGGCAGCCACCACCATAGAATCCCATCCCCCAACTGCTCTAAACATGTTACCACCTCCTCCCCCCACCACGTCCTTACTGGGTACCCAACCTTCCATAATTCAGCAAACCACTCCCAAACTTCCCCTCCCAGTAGCAGTCAACCTCCTTCCTCCCTCCCCCTCAAGCAACCAAAAGGTCAAAGGATACAGTACAGTAACCTATTACTCTGGTAAAACTCTGCTATGAAGATTACAGTTGTGCTCATCTTTTAGTGTGTCAGCTACTGACTAGAGCGCAAGTGGTGGGCCCTTGGATTTGTTAGGTTTAGTGTTCACACAGAAGTGAAGAGAATCGCTGGAAGGTTATACTTGCAAAAGACATTGCTGGAAGCTTATTTAAAGAGCCCCTGACACTATTAGAAAAACTTGGAAAAATGTGAGATTTAGACACGATTCAGTTTATAGTTCATATATTTTCTATAATTCATTCCTTTTTTTTTCTTTATTACTGAGGACAGCTGTATGAATGAGGATTACTTTCACTTAGACTTTATCTGCTCTTTCTGCATGCTTACACCTGACACCATAATCCCCTGTTTATGGCAGCATAATTATCTCCACAGCAACAGATTATGATGTCATAAATAGAACTGTGATATCAGGTGTAGGCAAGCAGCCACAGCAGATAGGGCAGCAACCCTTTTTGCATGCAAATGTCTTAAATAATAAAGACGTAAGGGTGAGAATTACAGAAAACATTATTAAATATAAGCTAAACTGTGTCTAAATATTACATTTTTTCAAAGTTGTCACAATAGCATAAGGGGCTCTTTAAATGTAAACAGAGTACATAGAGTCATTCAAATTCTGACAAGACAAACATTTGGCCATAAAAGGAATTTTTTGTCACTAAATGGGAAGATAGTATGCAGGATGCCTGCATTAAGGCTATAAATTGCATTTTCAACCACTCTGCAGTTGTACAGTAGGAGACTGCCATTGAACTTGAAGTAAAACAGGAAGACTGCAGAATTTTTAGAAATCACATCAAATCATAAAGTACATTGTGACAAGTTCAAGGAATCCATTGTAAAACAAGATAAACACATTGAAAGTATCGAAAGATCTAAGTTTGTCAGAGATGCAAACGATTATCAAAATAAACTTGTTTTCAGTTGGAAGAACAAAAACATCCTAACTGTATTTTGACAAACAGAGAGGATTGAGAATTCTGTTGTTCATCTGCTTCTAGTGAGACAGAGGGGTAAAACTCAGGATCAAAGTATTTTTAGAGGAGGATGAGAGCAACAAGCAAGCTTGCCCGGAGAAATCAACATCTGCAGCCAGTCAGATTTGCAGATGAATGAAATGAGGCAGAAGGGAAGGAAATAAACAGAACAGAAACAGGCAATATTGGGGTGTGTGGGGGGGGGATTCAACAGAATGTGACAGCAAGGGAAGAGGAGGTATTAAATGTGATAAAGTTATCATATCATAACCTCATTGAGTCTGAGAAGACTGTATTGTCAAAAGAATCTCTTTTGTCCCTATGAATTCCCTGAATGAATTGAAAACAACAACTTGTCATTCATAAAATGTGCCACCTCCTTATCTTAAAGTACTCCTTGCTCAAACAAGCAAAAATCAGATCCAGCTCACATAATACTGAGACTAGTGACAACATATCCACAGAAGGTTCAAAACAAGATTATACAATGGGTACAGAAAATCCTCATTCCGGATTGGCTGGCTGGCATGATTTACAATGTGTAAATCATGCCATCTACCAACAGGAACAAGTGCCAGTCACCCAGTACCCCCACCACCACCACCACCCAGCACCACGTGCATATCATTCTGATGGCTGGCATCAAAGGAACCGACCGCCATTTTTGTTCTCGCCACAACCGCTAGACCGAGAAAGTCAAACAGCCACAACACACAAAAGCACACTAAGTGCCCAAAACAACAACAAAAGTCAACACTTCACCACAAACACTCTGAGAAGCCACTTCACCACAAACACTCTGAGAAGCCACGTGAGCCCAAACAATATATTGAAATCTTTCCCTGCCACCGCTTCCATGCAGCTCATCTAACAGCCTTTTGAATGGTCGGCTCTGCTCCGTACCTCCGTTCCATTGCCTCAGTCCATCAGAGCTGCTTAAATATTCCACTCCTCTTGTGACAACAAATGACTTATTTAGGGGAGAAAATGTTGTTAAACTGGCGAGTAATCACACATTCATACCGGCATTGAGCTTACCAGCTCAAAACCTACTTCCTGACGACCGCAAACCCCAGAAACAGACGTTCAGGGATGGCAGCCCATTAGCGCTCCTGTCACACAGACTCTCAGTAGTCGCAGTCTGTCTCTAAAAATAAATAAATAAATAAATAACTCGGCACTGCCAGGATCTCTGTTCAAGAAAAAAAAATCACAGCACATTACTGTGTGTCTTGTTTAAACTAGCGGAAGGGGAGATGACGGTAGCTCTAGAAGAAGCACACATAGAGCCTGCTGTCTCTCCTCCTCCTCCAGCTAGCACCAAATCTATACACTCCAGGACAGCAAAAGCAGATAGCCGGTAACATAGAACCCTTTCCGGCTCTGGCGTTGACCATCACAATGGAAAGGGAGGGACCATAAACAGGGAAAACTACAAAGGGATGAACAATAAGATCAAGGGAGGCATGACAAACAAAGCAACACAGCAAGAGTGGTCAGCACTATGCCTCAATGTACGCAGTTTGGCAACAAGATGACTGACCTCACTGCCACAATAGCTGAGGCAGAACTAGACTGGGTGGCCATGACCAAAACATGGTTCTGAAATAATCATGGTTGGGAGGTGACTATCCTGGGAGGTACAACTTGTTTAGTAGAGATAGGACTGGGAAAGGGGGGGGGGGTAGCTTTTTATGTTAAGGATACCATCAATGCTACAGAAATGCAACAGGCACTAAGTGAAACAGAGGATCTATGGATCACAAGAGGGTCCGGAAGCTAGAAACCCATTCAGGTAGGAATAATCTACAGACCCCCACAAATCAGGAGGAAGCCAGGGATAAGGAAATCCTGGAAACCATCCTCCTGATATCAGGCAAAGGGGGCATGGTGCTGGTGGGGGATTTCAACCTGCCAGAGATAGATTGGAATATCCACACAGTGGCATCACAGAAGAGCAGGGAATTCCTAGTCACACTACAGGAAGCAGGCCTAAGTCAACTAGTGACATCACCCACAAGGAGTAACACAGTTCTAAATCTGATATTCACAAATAGTGATAGGGTTACGGGTGTCGAAGTAGGGAACCACCTGGGCAACAGTGGTCATAGCACGGTATGGTTCAGGGTAAAAAGGAATGTAGACTCCACTCACTCTAAACTGAAGGCCCTTGAATTCAGGAGGGCAGACTTCACAAACACGAAGGCCTGCCTAAGAGACAACCTTAGTAACTTGACAGAAGGGAGCGTTGAGGAATATTGGACAAGGTTGAAGGATGCAATAGCCATGGTCACATCACAGTGTACCCATCAGGTTAGTAAGAACAAAATGAGGAAAAACCCACTATGGTTTTCCAAGGAGGTGGCAACCATGGTGAGAGAAAAGCACATAGCCTTCAGAAAGTACAAGGAGTCAGGGAATGAGGGAGACAAAACAAAATATAAACAGAAACTAAATGAGACAGGGAAATTGAAAAGAAATGCAAAGGCTCAAACAGAGGTTAGGATAGCTCAGGAAGTAAAAAGAGGGTAACAAAACCTTCTACAGGTACATACGTGAAAAAAGGAAGACCAAAGGGGGCATTGTTAGAATCACAAAAAAAGATGGACAAACCACGGAGCAAGACGGTCAGAAGGCAGAGGCACTCAGTGAGTACTTCTACTCAGTCTTCACACAGGAAGCAGACGGTAACGGACCAACAGTAGGCATAAAGAAGTGTCTGATTGAAGGAATAGACACTGGTCCCTTCACAGAGGAAAGGGTCCTGGAGGAAATTGACAAGTTAATGGTAGATAAAGTTATGGGACCAGATGGGATACACCCAAGAATACTGAAAGAACTAGGTAGGGAACTGACAGCCCCCTTAGCATACTCTTCAACAAATCATTAAGGAGTGGGGAGGTGCCGGAGGATTGGAAGTGTGCAACATTTGTACCACTCCACAAGAGTGGAAGCCAGGAACAGCCAGGTAACTACCATCCAGTTAGTCTAACATCAGTTGTGGGAAAACTGATGGAGTCCCTGCTGAAGGAAGGAATCATAGCTTTTTTGGAGCAAACTGGTCAGCTCGACAAAAATCAACACGGTTTCATGGCAGGGAGGTCCTGCCAGACAAACCTGGTTGATTTTTTCAACTGGGTCACCAAAACAGTGGATCAGGGTGGGGCAGGGTATGTGGTTTACCTGGACTTCAGCAAAGCTTTTGACTCCTTTCCACACAGGAGACTAGTCAAAAAACTGGAGAACATGGTCATTGGGCCCAAGGTTAAAAACTGGGTCAGAAATTGGTCACATGGGAGAACTCAGAGAGTATTAGTAAATGGCACTCTGTCTGTGGAGGGGAGGGTGACTAGCAGGATCCCGCAGGGCTCAGTTCTGGGGCCGATCCTCTTCAACATATTCATCAGTGATATTGTGGATGAACTGGAGGGAAAGGTGTGCCTGTTTGCAGATGACACCAAAATCGGCAACAGGATAGACACAACAGAGGGACAGCAGAGCATGGAAGCTGATCTCTGAATACTGGAGACCTGGCAATTGAAATTCAGTGCCAAAAAATGCAAGGTCATGCACCTGGGAAAGCATTACCCAGGGAAACTGTACTCAATGGGAGGAGAGCAGCTGGTGGCTACCAGGCAGGAGTGAGACCTAGGGATGATCATATCAGATGATCTCAAGGTCAGCAGACAATGTGAAAAGGTGGCACTAAAGGCTAGTGGCATCCTGGGATGCATAGGGAGGGGCATCACGAGCAGAAGGCATGAAGTAATCATGCCCCTGTATCAGCCCCTGGTAAGGCCTCACCTGGAGTACTGTGTCCAGTTCTGGAGACCACACCTCAGGAAGGACATAGATAGGCTGGAGACGGTACAGAGAAGAGCAACAAAGATGGTGCAGGGCTTGCATCAGAAACCGTATGAAGCAAGACTGGATGACCTCAAATTATACTCCCTAGAACAGTGCAGGAATCGTGGGGACATGATAGAAACATTCAAATATCTTAAGGGCAACAACAGGGTGCACATGCAGAACCTCTTTCAGGTAAAGAACTACAGCAGGACTAGAGGGCACAACCTTCGTCTTAAGGGAGGACAGTTCAGAACCAATACAAGGAAATTCTTCTTCACAGAGCATGTTGTGGAATCATGGAATGGCTTGCAGGAGGGGGTGGTGGGAGCCAAGACAGTGGGGGAATTCAAGTGGGCCTGGGACAGACATTGTGGGATACACAAGTAGGCAGCTAAGTAGGGGGTAGAAAACTAAGGGCAGACTTGATGGATTGTATGATCTCCATCTGCCGACAACTTCTATGTTTCTATGTTTCTTGGGGGAGCTACATTAGGAGGAGTTCAGCAGCATGCCTTTCATATAATCTACCCAGCAACAGAGGACTGTTCAACATAGAGGAAGGATACCACAGCTGAAAATCAATGAAAAACTATTTTTTATTAAACTTTTTAGTATTTCTTTCTATTCCTTCACTTTTTCCACTTTGTATAAGCACAATATGCCACTTGAGGGTGTGGGTGATGGCAGGATTTACTTCTGGTGTGGTTCACTCACTCAGCCGATGGCCTCATGACCGAACAACACACCAGGTATGGGTAAATCCTGCCATCACCCACACCGTCTTGTGATATATTGCTTAATTATGAACTGGCGATCGTAAATACACCAATCTGATTGGCTGAAAGCTCTTTGAAGCCGTGATGATATCGAGCTACATCATCACGGCTTCAAAAAAGCTCCAGTGTCACCAGCCTCCTTACTAAGCCACATTAACAAACTCCTCTGACCTTAAACACTCGCCACATCGCTCGCCTGTAGATTTTTCAAACCGGGTAGCAATGGTGAACATCCGGTTTATGCAGGAGCACGTAAGTAATTCACGAAAGCCTCAAAAAATGTCCAGCTATTTTAAAACTAAGCCTTATCTGAACTCTAATTCAATTCTTTACACAGTGCCCAGCGAACATGTTTCTCACCTGCTGAAGCACGCGCTCGTTTCAAAACGGCAGCGGCAGCGCTTCTACACTTACTGAACTCGTCCTCACTCCCGTTGCTTCCAAATCCTCAGTTATCGATCAGCAGCTTAATTTTTCTTTCATTTACTAAACCTCACCATGTCTGAGTCCATCGCTCAGTACCGCATTTATGTCGGAGACCGGGACCCTGGACGACACAAGACTTCTGCATACATGGCAGAGTAGCTGCTTCACACTAACAGAGCTCAGTCACCATGTAGCAGCAGCACCATCTGCTGGAGAAAGTAGAAACTGTGCACTTTTTAATTAAAGGTATACTTCCACATCACAAATACAATAAAAAAAAAGTATTTAAACACATTTTTTTAAATAAATGAACTGAAACTTCAGCCAGTTCATAATAGCAATAAGTCACTCAAGGGTGTAGTATATCGTGGGATATCGTCACTTCTCGGACGGTTGGACGCTCTCGGCCTGCAGCCTTGTGCCCAACCACCTTAGGCGTGACGATATCCCACGATATACCACACCCTGTCGTGCCTTATTGCTTAAATATATTCCGGCTATGAAATTTAAAACATTTTTTTATTCCCACTTAGCAGCTAATCGATTAAGGATTCCAGGAGTTTCTAACAGCAGAGTTACCTATCAAACTCATTATATATACTGTATGTTACCAAAGGTCCACAAATCAATTATCAATCCATCAGGAAGCCCTATCATCAGTGGAATAGATTTGGTTACCAAACCTCTGTCAAAATATGTGGACTCTTTTCTGCATCAATTTGTCACTAACGCTCCTTCAAATATTAAAGAACTGGGGATAGTGTCAGGGTACTGAAGGATATTGTCATCACAGAAAATGCCCTAGTGGTCACTATGGATATCGAGTCTTTATATTCCAATTTCCCACCCCGGATGTGTTGGGGGGGCTAGATGCCTTGCAGTATTTCCTTAACCAAAGGTTCTTTGACAGGAGCTAACCCATCAACCTTTTTTTGTGCTATTTAGTTGTGTATTACTACGTTTAATTATTTCAGCTTAAAGGTCACAGTTTCTTGCAGGTCAAGGGGACTGCAATGGAATCAACATTCACCCTACAAATTTACATCTGACCAAATGGAAGAGTGAAATGGTCAGGACTCCAGAGGTGAACCTGTTTTCTGACCAACTGGATCTCTGGAGACACTTTATTGATAATGTTTTGGTTGTGTGGCATGGAGATGCAAACTGTCTGCCTAAGTTTGTTGAATATCAGCATGCCAATAATGATAATCTCAGGTTCTTAATCAAAAGCAGCAAAGAGATGATTGAGTTTTTGGATATAAAAACTCTGGTTGACAAAAATGGTGAGGGAGTACAGACTAATATATTTCACAAGCAGATAGAAACATCATTTTACTGGTAATTAGTTACCACCCATGCCACGTGGCAAAAACATTGCAGAGGGTCAGTTCTACAGAACTAAAAAAACTGTACAACTCCAGAGTATTATAAAGAACAAGCAGCTGACCCAGAGGGTTAAGGAAAGGGTACAGTTCATGAGATACTGCAGCATCAAAGGAATGTACAGATGTTAGCTGAAAGCAATGAAGCAGAAATTGATAGGAGATTCAGCTTTGTAACCACTTTTTCTTCACACGCAAAGGATGTTCAGAAAGTGACTTTCCAAAATTGCCACATCATTTTAGCTGACTCCTTGCTGTCTGAAATTATGGACAGACTGCCATGTACTGTATATAGAAGAGGCACTAAATTTAGGGATTTACTTGTACACAGTAATCAACTAGTACAAAAACTGGAGACATGGCTCCCCCCCACCACCACCAAAAGGTTCATTTCCATGTGGCAGGTGTAAATCCTGCAAGGTGATTCTGCATTCTACATCTCACTTCAATCGTGGGGGAACTCATGGAGTCAATCCTAAAACAGAGACTGGTGACCTTTCTGGAAGACAGTGGGCTGCAAGACGACCATCAGCATGGTTTTGTAGCGGGTAGATCCTGACAAATGAACCTAGTCAAGTACTACAACTGGGTTGCCAGAGAACTGGATGGGGCCATGCAGTGGACATCCTATATTTGGACTTCAACAAGGCCTTTGACTCGGTGCCACATGGGAGGCAGGAGGGTAAACTGGAACACATTGGGGTGGGGACAAAATGGTTAACTGGATCACCAACTGGCTGAGGGGTAAACAGCAAAGGGTGGTGGTGGTGAGGGGAACTCTCATCACCAAAGGACGTTACAGGTGGGGTGCCCCAGGCTTCAGTACTGGGCCCGGTGCTGTTTGGGATATTCATAGCCGATATCTCAAACAGGATCTGGAGTAGGATCAGTCTGTTCGCAGATGATACTAAGATCGGTGCAGAGGTAGATGACATAGAGGGGTGGAGGGGGCTGCAGGAAGACCTGACCAAACTACAGAAATGGTCAGAGACATGGCAATTGGGGTTCAAAGCCAAGACGTGCAGGGTACTGCACCTTGGAGCAAAGAACCAGGGGAGTAAATATCAGTTGGGAGGGGTAAAATTCGAAAGCACAGTGGAGGAAAAGGATCTAGGAGTATGAACCACTCAGCTCAGTGCAGGAAGGTGGCTGCAAAGAAAAACAAGATGCTGGGGTACATAGTGAGGAGAATCTCCTCCAGGCACAGAGAAGTGATCCTACCCCTTTACAGGTCACTGGTCAGGCCGCATCTGGAAGACTGCATGCAGTACTGGCGTCCGTTCCTAAAGAGGGACATCAGATTGCTGGGGGCTGTGCAGCGTAGGGCAATGAAGATGATACAGGGACTTGAGGGAAAATCCTATGAGGAGAGTCTGGGAGAGCAAATGTATTCCCTGGAAGAGAGGAGGGATGGGGGTTATGATCAAAACCTTTAAGTACCTAAAGGATATTAACAGGATTAATGCAGAAGGGAGTCTTCAGATCAAATGGGGAAGAGACGAGAAGGCATTGACTGAGATTGGAGGGGGGAGATTCAGAAGGGAAATCAGGAGACACTTTTTCATGGAAAGGGTGGTAGGTAAGTGGAACACTCTGACCAAGGAGGTGGTATTTTGTAGAATGGTGGGAGGGTTTAAGAGAGGGTGGGACAGAGTGAGGAGGGGTTGGTTATGAGGAGGGGAGGGGCAGGTGGGACAGCTGCAGGTTGAGGGGCTAGCTGCACAATTGAACAGACTTGACAGTCCGTGAGGCCTGTTTCTACTGGCATTTCATATTTTCATGTGTACATACTATGGATTTACTGGGTACACGTCAATTTGCACTGGTCATTCCACTCCACAACAACTCGTTCTGAGCTATGAGCTCTGCCGTCATTCCCTTTCCAGCACAATTTGTTCCCATTTTGCACCCCCTGGAGTTTATTTTATTATATTTATGCTGGGGTGAATTGTCAGGGACAGTTTTTACAGGGGTGCACTTTACACCAGAGCTCATGGTTCAGAGCTTCGCATCACAGACCGAATTGTACAGTGCAAATTGTGTAGCTGGATTTACTTAATGTACATAATGGCAAGCAAGTCCAACTTAGAACTTTGACCACATGTGACACTGAAGGTGTCATATATATGGTTACATGTAAATGTGGCACCTACCATATTGGAAAAACTAAAAGACAGTTTAGGGCCAGAGTAAACAAGCATGTCAAGCAATAGGAGATGGCAACAGAGAGTATGCCTCAGGATTTCTTATCTTGGAAAGCCAGTAAAAGGAACTGCAAGAATTTTGCTTAATTGGTTTGGACAAATTATATGTGAATGGTGGTTGGTGGGGGGGGAGGGAATAATTCAACCTTTTTTTTGTTGAAGCATGAGTCATTTTTGATTTACTTCATGGGGGCCAGGCAATGACCTGGTCTCAATCAAGAACTGGACTTATTGCCAATGTTGAAATGACTGAACATGGATTTAGTTCTCTGATCTGTCTTTCATATTGTGATTGCGGCACTCTCCCTGTGTGATTGCCTTTTACCTTGCTTTTCCTACCCTCTGCATCCCCAACCCCCACTTTTTGCCATACCTATTCCGTCCACTTCATCCTCTTCCAGGACCATCCCTTCTGTGGTCCTGGTTGTCTGTGTGAGTCTTTACTGTGTTTTCTTGATTGGGTAATTAAGTCTGACATTTTCCAATACCCTCACTTTCTTTACAGGAGAATATAATGAGCTCCCAGATCCTGTAGTAACACAGTTTCCATAATTTTAAATTGTGTGTTTGTATTTATTGTATTTATGGCTGCACTCTGCACACTCAGCACAGTGTCTCAGTTGCCTGAATGTTCTGCTCTACCACTAGTATTCTCTACCAACCCATGACATATATAAGATCTGTTCAGTATGGGTTGGACCTTTGAAAAAGTGCAACTGAGTTTGTGAGAAATGTTAAGTGATGCCTGGCATGGGCCGGTACAGCTTTGCACTTGTTTGTTACTAACAGCACCTTGTTGGATCATTAAAGTGATTTTTTTACATTCCAAGTAGAGTTCAAGTCTTCACTTGAATGTTTCAGCTGATACAGCATATGAAGAAGTGTGACCACAAGAAAAATTCCTCAAGCCAGTTGGGTGTGGTGAGTGGCAGATTTCCTTCCTTATGCAAAGATACAGCACGATATTTAGAAATGCATCCCTCATGGGAGCGATTAGCTTGTCTCTTCACTAGCAGCTGAATGAAGGAATGATGACGTCCTCCAGAACAGTATCACCTAAATGGCAGAAATTTGCGTAGGGTGGGGTGGTTTGTTGAATTATGGAGGTTGATGTTTTCCTGTTTACTTGGACATGATTAGTCAGTGGAGGTGACAAACTGTTTTTGAAACTTTGTCTGGGGTGTCACTGTGTATGTGTGTGAAGCCTATACGTGGCTGATATGTCTGATGTCACTCTGCAGGCTCTGCATGTAGACCTGCTTACCTGGCCTCCATCTGCTGTGTGCTGTATGCAGTAACACATTTTTCTCCTGCTCCCCTACAGTTTTGTAATCTGTCAGCAGTGTCTTATTATCCCAAGCACCTTTTATGGTACTGAGATACTGCTTACCAAATAGATATCCTCCATCCACCCTACAGGTTGATGCACGATCCAATCAAAATGAGCTGTCTAGATGCCATTCCCCAGCACAGCCCTGACTCTCTAGTTTACTTTGTGCATCCCTAGAAGTTGGTTGTGATACAAAACTTCTACCAAACCTCTAGATATTTAAAAAAAGTATCCAAATCTTGCATTTCTTGCTAGCCTTTTTAATAATAATATAGCTAATGTGTTCATCTGGATCAGTCTTTTATTTTTACACAACTTTTCTCCTGTGGTATGGGCATGTAAATGTTTCACTACTGAGCCCTTCCACTGTGCCAGAAAGCCACTATGGTATGAGGATTTTAAGATCACAGCCTGCTTCTCCTTCCATGCAGTGCAGGTTCTATGCAGAAGGCACACCATGATTTTTCAACCTTTTTCTAAAAGCCTCTATGGATATGGGTCCTTCTGGAGAGTCTAGGATCCAGCATGCTAGCTACAAAATGTGAAGTCATGATTTTGCTACACAGAATTGGACCCTCCCGTAGCATCCACTGAGTCACTCCTAGTGTCTACAGATGACAGATCTAACATGGCTCCACTTTTCCTGAATCCACAGACTTTCAACAACATAGTGAAACAATCAGTGTTACATAGTCAACCCCCTAATTCCACGCAACCGCCCTACCATCTTCCTACCTCATCTCCATGTTGTCTTCTTATCTCTGCCACTTGTGAACAGCATTCCCCACTTGCCGGAGTGCTTCCTCATTCTCTGGGTCCTGTTCTGTTTGGCATTTGATGCCAATTATTTTCTGGGAACTCCCAGTCACCCAAGAATGCTAGATGCAGCTCCTTCCCCATGGAGCTCCTTGTAGGCCTGCTCTCCAGAGATTTTGCTCTTGCAGTGGATTTCATCTGTCTCTCATGAGAGCTGGTGTATCCATTTTGTCTCACAATATCTTGTCAGTCATTTTGTGGCTCCAAAAGCACTTCACTTTGATGACCAAATCTCACAGCCACCATCTTAATCATAGAGATTATGCATTCCCCAAATTCCCAATGCATTTTTACTCCCACTAGGGGCTAAGGTAGTTTTTAAGGGTTGGCCTCTTTCTTAGTGGTCATTGCCAACCTGGTACCATGGGTGCAGCCCACTAATTGCTTCATAGACACCATACTGAATGGAGGGACATTTGGACGCAGAAAACCTTTTGTACATTATGACGGTCAGTGCACAGAGCCCTTTGCTGATCCCATTTTTTTTTTCTACCTGCCTGTAACCCCCCTGTCACCTGGGGTTATTAGAATCCCACTTAGATCTAGTGGCAGGCAGGGAAGGCAGCTTGTTAACCACCAGTTAAATGGGTTTCACACTGTCTCACTTTGTCCTCAGTCTCAGCTGAGCTGGAGGGATGACATCATATAGAATTCTTGCAGCAGCATAAGCCACAGTGGAATGTTGCAGCTGGGAGTTAGGTTACAAAATTGGGGGTTTTCAAAGGATTAGTCTAGTGGGAGACTCAGTGGAGGGAGAAGGTGCACTGCAGTTGGTAGTCCCTCATAGCGCCCAGCTCTGTTCAGAGCTACCACAGATGAGGGTGTGTGTTCTCACCCTAGAGAAGGACACAGAAGAATACTTGCTGAAGTGGTTGAGACTGTCCCTGAGTTGTTCCAGTGCCCCATCCCTGAAAGGGATGGGGGGTAACCAGACCAGCTCCTCAGGGGCAATCCCCTGGCCCTGCTGGAGGAAGAAAAGCTGCCTGAGAAGATTTGTGCTGAGGCACCAAGAAGTATGTTTTGTTTTTCCTATGAGAGAAGCCTGTGGGCACCTGCGAACTAGGGTGAGTCTGCTCTGCCAGAGAGCCTATGTTTTCACCGAGACTGTAGTGTAAAGTATCTGCTACTGTGGGTCACGAAAGGACGGCCAAGTACGGTGCTTTAAAGGTATGTGTATGGCTTGAAATGCATCTCATCAGTGGGGTCTACAGGGATGTACATAGCTGCTTAAAGAATGCTGCAAGTCAGGACACCAGTAACCAAAGACAGTAGATTGTTGAATGTGATATACATTTTGAGATAGCATTCTAAAAACAGAGAGTATCAAAGGAAAGGTGTTGACTCCAAATGAATGGCCCGGTATGGATTTGGGGACAAGAGATGGGAGACCCCCAATCTAGAGTAACCAGATTTACCTCTACGGGTTCAGTTTGGGCACCTTTAGCTTTCTTTCAGCACTTGGCCAGTGTTCAGAGAAAGCACCCAGATAAGGGATTAGATGGAAGATTTTCCCTTTACAGAGCCTGAATGTGCTCATGGGTGGTAGAGGGAGCCACCGATAAATGTTCCATGCCTTATGGAAAGTGAGTCCAAGTGCTGGTCATATGTGCCACGCCAGGGAAATCCAGAGAAGGAGTCCAAGTGCTGGTCAGATGTGCCATGCCAGGGGAAACCAAGAGAAGAGTACAAGTTCAGGCTGACAGCCCAGTGTGTTTCAGAACCTGAGTGTTATAGTGTGTTGTGTTCTCCGTATATCTGCATTACCAGGAGTGTAGCCCCGTGGGGGTCGATCTATGCTTTATTGTTCTGTTGTGTTATGAATAAAAGCCACACTCTAGAATCCCACTCCTGGTTTGGACATTACAGTTACTGCTTCCTGTGTCCGGAGTTACTTGGGTGCCCCTGACTAGAAGTCAAACCTAGCCAAAATGCTGAGCAACAGTTTTCTCCTCAAACCCAGGAAGCCAGGGAGTGGGTTACATAATGGAGGCACCACACTAATAAAACAAAAAATAACATCAGCCTGACCCCTGGTTACAAATTGGAGGCTACTGCTGGGATTTGGTTGCAATTTGGGTGAAAAGGCAAGATAGGTTGCTCGGATAGTGGCTAGCATTTTAGCTGTCTGGCAGTAGGTAGCCCAAAAAGTAGAAGCATTGCCAACTGAATGTGCCACTGTGAGCTGCTGTCTATGTGCTGCTTTAAATGTGCCAACTGTTTACCAAGGAGCAGTAAAGCCTGAGTGTGTATGCCCTTGTCCTGCATCAAATGACAACGTTTGCCAGCTTTTTAAGTGTTGTGTGACAGAAAAAAGTATGGAAAACTGTGGGAAACAAAGATTTGTGCCCTAGACATTGGAAATGCTTGTGGTATGGACTAAGAGAGTCGCTAAGTGAAATGCCATGAAAAATGGTTGAAATGGTGCTCCGGCCGAGGAGCTACAGTTGGAAAAAAAAACGTGTGGTTTGCAGTTTAAATTTTGCCTGCTCGACAATCGCTGTGGAGAAGCAGAGCTCGAGAAGAGAAAGGCTCATTTGCATGGCGTTGAGTGATTGGTGAGGCTTCAATCAGTCCCACCCCAAGCCAGCTCTAGAGGACTGCACAGTGTTTGAGAGGAGAGAGAGAGAGAGAGGAGTGTGCAAGCAGGTTTGCAAGGAGGAGCATCGTGGTGACTGAAAATGTTGTAAAAATAGTTAAATTGGACTTTTCTGTTTAAAATCAGGCTCAACCCGCGTTCCGATTTGTCTGAGAAGAGACCGAGGTGTTCGGAAGGACAATCGGCAGGACTGCCAACCCGCTTTATTTCAGAGGCCTCCAAGATCGACTGTAGACTGCATTTAACATCGCAACAACAAGCCACTGATTAAGTGAGTACCATCATAAAAAACAGAACAAACTGTGTGATTTTACCAAAAAGCCAGCTGAATCTGTGTGTAGCAGTGTGATCGTTTTGCAAAGAAGGAATGTGTCAAGTTTAATCAGCTAAAGCAAGAATTCTGAGCAGTAGACTGTGATGAGCATAATTATAGGTTCAGCAACAGTATAATTTTCAAAGCCATGTGAGAGACTGTGAGCTGTATGAGAGATGCAACAAGAAACACAGGCAATCCTGTGCGATGAAATGCTATGGCTTTAGGGGACTTTAAGCTAGAACAGTGATTTAAAAAGCAAATGAAAAGTCCAGTAAAATCATATAAATCTGCTAGGAGAGCAACCAGTGCAATTTTACGGCTTGAGTGAACTTTATCAGTGGAGTGTGTAAATCGGGTGCACAGTGGCTTGACTCATAAACAGAACATTGATGCGCAGGAGTGCTGCCATCGCCATTACAGAGTGGGGTAGTAATGTAAACACAGCAGCAAGGGAGACATTTTGTACAATTTTCTTCCAAAATAGTGGGACTTAAAATAACAGTGAGTGTTTGTTTTCTCTGCAGTCATGGCTTCAGGACCAGCCCGCTATCCGGATCATGCCCAGGCTATGACAGTAGAAGAAGTTAACAAGTTGAGAGATATTGAGAGATATTACTACGGGGGACGACTGCCTCCTCATGTGGCGATTCCTGGGTATCTGGTACGAGTATGTGTGATGTACTTAAATGCTGGAAGGGACATATTCATGGTACCTCACTGTTCTGAGTGCCTAGAGAAATATGGCTTGACCAAAGTACCCAAGATTCATTTGGCTCTGCATGGACAAAGCTTCAAGAACCTGCAGTTGGCAACACACAGCACCAGGCAGAGCCTGATAGGGAAGACCCCTCAGAGTGTGGCATAAAGCAGGAGGGTTTAGATTTACAGACAGAACAATGTACTGATGTATCAGAGTCCAAGTCTCAGAGAGTCGCTGTGGAAGGAGCATCAGTAGACCCTTGGAGAGAGGGGCCTAGCCCAAGTCTCATAGGTGAATACGAGATGAGGGAGGCCTTTGAATGGGAGGTATCGACTTCCGCGCCCAGCGAAGAGTTTACAGTCTCAGGAGTGAAGACAACTGCTCACTTCTAGGCACAGATTCTTAGTGAGGAAGAAGAGGGGGAACCTATGTGACCTTGTGAAGAAGGTACGGATCCACAGCCTCAAGCTCTTGCCTCAGAGGAACCGATAGTAGAAGAAAGTAGTGACTCTACAGCCTTGACCCCACAAGGAAGAGTTAAAGACCCATTCTATGTTGCCTTAAGTATATGTAGCTGGCAGAACCAGGACTGGCTGCCCCCAAGATAGGCCAGAGGTCGCAAGTTGACCAAGTGTAGTAAAGAGGAAAGACTGGTTCGTAGGAAAGTGAATGAAATCTATGGGATACTCTTCCCTACCATTCCTTGGAGAGTCTGAGAGGAGATTGAAATAAGCAGGAAATCCTGGATAATAGAAGAGGCATTGAAACATGTGCATCCTGGTGCCAACAGACATGTCAAAAATAGAATGTCACAATTAAAAATCAACCAGTGGAAAAAGGGCAGGACACTGTTTATTGACACTGTTTGAATTGTAGATGGAGAGGGACATGAAACCTTTCACAGTGTGGTAATAATTCATGCACCTGACCCATTGTGCTATTGGCCACAATGCAAAGACCTACCTGTGAATGTGCCTATGCCTACCAAGTGGAGAGCAGAGCAGTGGTAGCCAGTGCTGCCATCCAGCCATTGCCGTACCTATGTTGTTCCGCCAGTCTGGCGTTCCAGGAACCAGGTGCCCCACATTCATCAGTCTTGCAATGTACTGGCTTTCCAGATTCCATTGACTGGCCCACCAGATGACTTCATATCCAGAGAGGACACCAGCCCAGCTGTATCCTGATTCATCGCCTGGGATGCTGGATGACTTCAGACCAACTGTTTTTCTCCTTTTTTCCTGTTCCAAGGTTCCATCTTCTAGATGACATCAACCCAGCAGTTTCCAGATGTGCCCTCCTGTCATTTTCTGGAAGATGTTCACCCAGCTGTATCAGAAGAATGCTGCCAGGGAGAGTCTTCAGCTGAACAACCAGGTGGTGTACCGTTTTCGTTCTACAAGGGACTGGCAAGTCCAGGCTTTTCTATTCTTATGACATTGCAGTACATGCCCTACACTAGCAGACTCCAGATGTTTGAACTGTCCTCAAAGACTCTCCCCTTCAGGATTTTAGCCTGCTAGAACTGTGCTTCACTGGGCTCTGACCCAGGAGAGACTCTTTATTGGACTTGCCTTCGGGCACTGTGGTCACTAGAAGGGACTTTTAGGGCACTCCATCCCCCAAATAATGTGTGCTGTAAATAATGTCATTGTTTTCTACTGTTTTTTACTGTTTATAATGTTTTTTCTACTTTTCTAAAAAACATTTTTGGGATTCTCCAGTGTCTTGATGGTAGGGGTTAGATAGACTGTGTATGCAGATTAGGAGTGTGTTTTGTATTTCTCTGTTTCTTTCAGGTGTTCCTGAAGAAGACAAGAAGAGAAGACAAGAAGAGGAGGAGGGACTCAGTGGAGTTCCTCATAGTGCATTAATGTTGTAGTGTTTAAATTACAGGATGTTCTGGTTTTCTGTGAATAACTTTTCCTTCTACAGGTATGGTTGTGGGGGAGTGTGGCAGTAATGCATAGTGTATAGCATTAGCTCCTTGTGTTTGGTTGCAGGTGTCTAGGGTTGGGGGAAGGTTCTCCTGTTTCTTTTGTTTTTGGGTATTTGGGTCAGAGGCAGATAGGTTTTCCCTAGAGGGCTAGGGGGGATAGATAGGCTGTGGTCCTGACCTGCAGTAGGGGTCGCAGTACTGATCTATTAGGGCTATGCTCTGGATAATTCTACCAGGGCCACTAGGTGTCCATAGTAAGATCTTAGTGTGGAGGCGGATGCGGCAGCCAAAGGCCTCTGGGCCCTTAGTGTTGTCTGCCTGTGCTGGCACATAGATACATAGATACATACATAGACAGTGTCGGCAGATAAGGGCCTATGGCCCACCCAGTCTGCCCATTTGAGCTTGTAAGTTCAGTTTATGTTTTCCAAGAAGTCTGTTGCCCTTTACCCCTGACCTCCAGAATTCCTTTATGTCTATCCCATTCATTCTTAAATCCTGTGATTGTTTCAGCCCCCACCACTTCCTCTGGCAGGGTGTTCCACTTGTCCACCACCCGTTCTGTGAAGAAATTCTTCCTCACGTTTCCTCTGAATCATCCTCCCTCCAACTTCATCTCATGCCTTCTAGTCCTGGAACATCTTTTTCGCTTAAAAATAGTGTATTCCTGCACCCTGTTCCTCCCTGTAAGATACTTGTATGTCTCTATCATATCCCCTCTCTCCCTCCTCTCCTCCAGGGAGTACATATTCAGTTCCTTCAACCTGTCCTCATAGAATTTATGATGCAATCCATGTACCATCTTTGTTACCCTCCTCTGAACCTTCTCTACCCTGTCTATGTCCATACATAGGTAAGGTCTCCAGAACTGTACACTGTACTCCAGGTGGGGCCTCACTAGTGTCTTGTATAGTGGAATTATGACCTCCCTTTTCCTGCTGGTGATGCCCCTGCCTATGCATCCCAGCATCCTATTTGCTTTACCTGCTGCCTTGTCACACTGTTTCCTAGCTTGAGGTCATTAGAGATGATAACTCAAGATCCCTTTCCTGCTTGGTGCCATATATCCTCACTCCCCAACTGATATATTGTGCCAGGGTTTTTGTGCCCCATATGCATTATCTTACACTTCTTTGCATTGAATTTCAACTGCCAAACCCCTGACCATTCTTCAAGTTTCTGCAGGTCCCTTCTCATTCTGTCTACACCCTCTGGTGTGTCTACTCTGTTACAGAGCTTTGTGTCATCAACGAACAGTAAAATTCTGCCTTCTAGGTCCTGCGCAATGTCACTGATGAAGATGTTGAATAGGACCGGTCCAAGCACTGATCCCTGTGGTACCCCACTGGTCACTCTTCCCTCTGTGGAGTGACAGCCATTTACCACCACCCTCTGTGTCCTGCCACCCAGCCAGTTACCTACCCACCACACTACTGTCCTGCCCACACCCATATTCCCCAGTTTGTGTAATAGTCTTCTATGTGGCACAGTGTCAAAGGCCTTGCTGAAGTCCAGATAGGCCATGTCCACTGCCCTCCCCTGATCCACCTCCCTAGTCACCCAGTCAAATAATTCAATGAGGTTGGTCTGACATGACCTCCCCCTGGTGAAACCATGCTGCCTTGGGTCCTGTAGTCCATTGACAACCAGATGTTCCACCAATCTCTCCTTCAGTAGTGCTTCCATGATCTTCCCCACTACCGAGGTAAGGCTGACTGTTCTGTAGCTCACCGCTTCCTCTTTGTTCCCACTTTTGTATAAGGGGACTACATCTGCTGTCCTCCAGTCTTTGGGTACCTTCCTGTTTCCAGTGATTGGCTAAACAAGATAGCCAGAGGTTTCAGCACCACCTCTCTTAGTTCTTTAGGACCCTGGTTGTGCCCATCTGGCCCCATTGCTTTATCAACTCATATTACTTCCAGTTCCTTCAGGACCCTTTCTCATGTAAAGGGACTTATGTCCATTTCTGCACCATTCTCACCCTTGTACTCGCTTCAGACCCATTACCTCCTCTTCCTTAGTAAAGACTGAGCAGAAATACCTGTTCAATATGTCAGCTTACTGTTGTCATCCTCTCACAGCCCCATCCTCCCCTTCAGTCTCACTATCCC
Organism: Neoceratodus forsteri; assembly: GCA_016271365.2. Classification (NCBI taxonomy): domain Eukaryota; kingdom Metazoa; phylum Chordata; order Ceratodontiformes; family Ceratodontidae; genus Neoceratodus; species Neoceratodus forsteri. The sequence goes on from CM028130.1 coordinate 1,239,443,469, forward strand.
TCCCTTTGCCTTTCTTTTTTCACTTATGTACCAGTAAAAGGTTTTGTCCCTCTACCCACTGATTTTGCAATGTGTTCTTCTGTCTGAGCTTTGGCTTCCCTTACTGACCTCCCTGCCTCCCTTTGCTTCTCCTGGTACTTTTCCTATCCCCTTCTGCCTGTGTCTTTTGTATTGTCTGAATGCAATCTTTTTGGCTTTCACTTTCTTTGCTACCTCTTTGGAAAACCATAATGGTCTCCTCTTCCTTTTCCTCTTGCTAACCTGCTTAATGCATAATTATGTTGCTCTTGTAATCCCCATTTTAAATACTGCCCACTGTTCCTCAACCCCTGATTCCTGCTCCATTCCCCTTAATGCCTCTTTCAAGTATCTCCCCACTTTCTCAAAGTCTGCCCCCCTAAAATCCAGGATGCGTGTTTTTGTGTGGTTTGGTTCTGCGCTTTCTGTGATTTCATACCACAATGATTGGTGGTTACTGTTTCCCAGGTGCTCCCCCATTGTTACCCCCATCACACTGTCCCTGTTTGTGAGCACAAGGTCCAGTATTGCCTTCTGCCGAGTTGGTTCCACAACCAGTTGCTTGAGGAAGGCACCCTGAAGGGAGTCCAGGATAAATCTGCTCCTAGTTGATGCTGCTACTGGGATGCTCCAGTCCACGTCTGGAATATTGAAGTCTCCAACTAGTACTACCTCACCCTTGCCTGCCATCCTTTGGATGGCTTGCATCAGCTCCCTATCTGTTTCTTCCTCCTGGGCTGGTGGTCTATAGACCACACCTGTGTGGATGGCTGGCTCCATTTTCCTTTCCAGCTTAACCCACAGTATCTCTCCCCCATTTTGTTCCTCCTGGATCTCTGTTGTCCTTATGTCATTTTTCACATACAGTGCCACTCCTCTTCCCTTCCTACCTGCCCTGTCTCTTCTGAATATGTTGTAGCCAGGTATGGCCATCTCCCAGTCATGGTTATCATTACACCAGGTTTCAGTGATGGCCACAATGTCCAGGTCTGACTGCACCATGACAGCCTCAGATCTTCCATCTTGTTGCTAAGGCTCCTGGCATTGCTTTGCATGGCTTTCCATGATTTGATCTCCTAGACTGTTTCACTGTTCTACTCCAGCCCCTTCCTTGGTTGTCCTTTATCCCTGGTTCTCCTTGCTGTCTGCCTTTCTGCTGAATTTTGCCCCTTTTCTGCCTATCCACCTCTTGGGCGCTAATCTCCATCTTTTGCACACTGCTTTGTAGAGATAGCCACTCCTCTGGTTCACTGGTTCCACTGCTAGCTGTGGGGGTGAGCAAGTAGGTATCCTCCTTGCTGGCCTGCCACCCCCCTTTGCTAGTTTAAATGCTTGTCATTGTAGCATTTAAACTTATCATTGAGTGCTTGGATTCCCCTCCAGAGAAGGTAGCGCTATCTCCCTGTAGTCAACACATAGGGTGAGATGGCTTAGGCTGGGTAAGTAATGACTGCAGACATTAATTTTCCTAGCCAAGGGTAGATGTAACTCCCTATCACCCAGGGTTACAAGAATACCAGTTAGATCTAGTGGCAGGCAGGGAAAGCAGCTTGTGAAATTCCAGTTAAATGGATTTTACACTGTCTCACTCTGTTCTCAGTCTCAGCTGAGCTGGAGGGATGACATCATTTAGAATTTTCGCAGCAGCATAAGCCACATTGGAATGTTGCAGCTGGGAGTTAGACAGAACATTGGGAGGTTTTGAATCAGTCTAGTGGGAGACTCAGTGGAGGGAGGAGGTGCACTGCAGTGTGCAGTCCCTCAGAGCCCTCAGCTCTGACCAGAGCTACCTGTTGTTGTGGGTTTGTGCTATTGCCCTAGATAGAGACACAGAAGATACTGTTTGGAAGTGGTTGAGACCGTTTCCCATTTGTTCCAGGGCCCCATCCCTGAGGGGGATGGGGGAACCAGACCAGCTCTCAGGAGCAATCCCATGGCCCTGCTGGCAGGAGAGAAGCTGCCTTGAAGATTTGTGCTGAGGCACCAAGAAGTTGTTTGGTTTTCCTGTGGAAGAAGTCTATGGGGCACCTGCAAACCAGGGTGAGTCAGCTCTGAAAAAGAGCCCATGTTTCACCATACAGTATGTTTAGTATCTGCTACTGTGGAGTCAAGGAAGGACAGCCAAGTAGAGTACTACAGTTGTGTGTGACAAAAAATGTATCTAATCAGTGGGAATCTACAGGGATGGACATAGCCACTTAAAGAACATTTCAAGTCAGGACACTATTTTTCCAGAGACTGTAGATTGTTAAATGTGTCATATATTTTGAGACAGCATTCTACAACAGCGTGTTTCAAGAAAGGTGTTTGGTTCCAAATGAATGGCCAGGTATAAATTTGGGAGCAAGAGGTGGGAGATTTACCTCTACGGGTTCAGTTTGGGCACCTTTAGCTTTCTTTCAGGCACTTGGCTAGTGTTCGGAGAAAGCACCCAGATGTGGGATTAGATGGAAGATTTTCCCTTTATGGAGCCTGGATGTGCTCATGGGTGGTAGAGGGAGCCACCAATAAATGTTCCATGCCATATGGAAAGTTCAGACTGAGAGCCCAGTGTGTTTCAGAACCTGAGGGTTATAGTGTGTGAGAAGATGAGTTCTGTTCTCCATATATCTGCATCACCAGGAGTGTAGCCCCTTGGGGGTCAATCTATGCTTTATTGTTATGTTGTGTTGTGAATAAAAGCCACACTCTAGAATCCCACTCCTGGTTTGGACATTACAGTTATTGCTTCCTGTGCCCAGAGTTACTTGGGTGCCCCTGACTGGAAGTCAAACCTAGCCAAAATGCTGAGCAACAGTTTTCTCCCCAAACGCAGGAAGCCAGGTAGTGGGTTACATAGTGAAAAAATAACATCAACCCAACCCCTGGTTACATTGCTATTCATAATAGCTAATATCTGGGGTATGTTTTATGTATTATTTATTTTATTACTTGGTTGTTTGGCTTGTACTGTGCCTTGTGTTGTAATGGCACCCTCAGCCTCCAGGAAAGGATACCAGATAAAAATAAAGACTACTTCTACTACTACTGCTACTGCTAACTTTGGCTTGGTTATCATGTAGTTGAGTGGGTTGTTATCTGTCCCTATAGGAATTGTGCACTGCTGGCTAATGTAACTTCCAACTCTGAAAACAGCCTTGTTATTCACTGTGGTCCAAATAGTAGGTTTTAACTAGATGGCATTCTTCATACCCCCTTCCATCCTTCTCTTTGGACAAGCTGTCAATACAAACATTAGTTTAGCCACCCTCTATCAATTTTTATTAAAGTGTTGACAAGAATACATCACCATGCACAAGAAGGACTTAATCTTCTTTGGAAATAGAATCACTGCATGCACCTTCATCACATCTGATCCTGTCATGCTGCTTATTGCATCCACCTTATCTGGAACCCCTAACTACACCACCTCAGTTGATAATATGTTTTTAGAAATTCAGATTTTGTCTCAAAAAGCAGCATTTGTTTGGTGCCAGTTTTAAGTTGTTGGCACTTAGCTGGCTGAATACTGGCTTAAGCTTTCCCAAAGCCTCTTCCTGTGAAGCAGCAAAAACTAAAAGGTCATCAAGATAACACAGCAGTCTCAGGAAGTTGTGGTCTCCTAATCATGAGACACACAGAGCTTGTTGGGTATTACATAACCCCTGCGGTAGGCAGTTATACTTGTGAAGACCTAGTGGCATTGTAAGTCCCATATAGTCTTTATCTTTCTCAAGTGATGGCACATTGAAAATCCTGATGTCATGTCTAGCTTGCTGAAAAAAGCATTCCCCAGTGCAAACAGTCAGTCAGACTGATGTGGCAGAGGCGGTGCATGCATTCAACTAGTGAAAGTCAGTGCATACGTGCAATTCACCCGTAATTTTCCACACAGAAGCAAGAAGTGACACCCACTTCCAAATGATGGCCTTCTCTTCCATATATGTGATTTGCCTTAGCTTGTGCTAATGAGCTGGGGGGACACAGCAATATGGTGATGTGAAGGATCATTCATCTGTCAGAATAATCAAATGGGCAACCCCTTTGGCCTCCCCACAGTCAAGTCTATGCCTTTAGCAAATCCTCACATAGTGCTGGATTATTGTTACTAATTATTCTTTCCAGTACCTAGAAAATGCACATGCGATGACAACAGTTTCAGTTAAGCCCAGCTCCAGCAGTATAATTTTTAGTGCAGTGCCATCCAGGGATTCTATTCCCAGTGTAGCACTGTTGTCCCTAAGTTTCAGATTTTTTTATGACCAGAGTCTCTAGGTATGAGTGCGTAAAGTCAGTCATTCCCATTTTCTCTTACACTATGCAGGGGTACACATCTGCTATCCTGGATTTGAAACAGAGTGTCACAGTTTGGTCAAAAGGGTAAGCTGAGTACCCATCTGACACCCCACATGGATGTGATCACCCTCCCTTTTTTATAAAGTGTTTTCCATTTGGCTGAGTCCTAGGGGCCTCAGCTAATATGCTGTTGCTTATAGATAATGGTGACTTTACATGCAGTCTCCCCCACATCTGATGTTGCTGCTAGGGCACCAGAGCAACTGCTTGAGCAATTTAACATTTCTAATCTTGGAAGAAATGCTCTCAGCCTTCAAGTGGTCAAGTCCAGCTAACACATTCAAAAAGGATAAGACCAAAAAAGGGGTCCACTGGTTCAGGCTTGTGCATGACATGCCAACAGCTATCAGGTTGTTTAAACAGATGTTATAGATACTTGATTAAATTAGTACTAGGGTTGCTAGGAATCCAACCCACAGAATCAGAGAGGTCAGGTTCGGATCTTATTTTAGGAATTAGAATGTTTGGAATTAAAGGCCCCAAATCCTAATTCCAAAAAAGGATTAGATTTAGAATTGGAATCAGATTCCAATTCTACATCAGACTACATTTAAAAACTCTCCCCACCTAGCTAACTGGGGTCTTTCAATGCCAAATGCTGCAAAAATAACCATAAAGACAGTACCAGCCCATCAGCAGAGCAGTAGCACTACATCTTATGATACTGGTGATCTGGGTTCAGAAGCAAGCCTGGTCACCAAGGACCAGCTTGGGGAGGGGACCAAGCATCCCAGAGGATGATCTCCTCATCTGGGGAGGGAGGGCAGTGAGCTCAGCTGCACTACTGCCACCTGGGTCATCACAGGTTGTGATGCAACCAAAGTCCCGAATGGCGGGGGACACTGCTTGGTGGCATCATGAGCATGCTTGCATGCTTGTGCCACTACTGTCCCAGCCCACGAGGCATCCAGGTGCACAGGGAAGAACACTGGAAACACCACACAGACTGAAGCACAATGATGCAATGACCCCTTGCAGGCTCCATACTGCTTACTGGGAACCCTGCTTCCGACCAAGCATGATGTCTGGAGAGCCTTTGAGAACCCAGCTGACCTGAGGAATAGAGGTAAAAGGATAAGTCCTAGAGAGGGTGGGTGATGGGGCTGAGGGATCCACCAGTAGAAGGGGGCCAACTGGGGAAAAGGGGCCAAAAAAAGCTTAAAGACATCCCCCACCACCCTCATAGCACCAGTTCTCAAATGTGAATTAAACAAGGGTAGAGGTTGCTAGGTTTGGAATTTGTGAAGCGTTTGGGAGGTGTGCAGCACTCCTGTAGCATGCTCCATTTCAATTACCAGTGAATTTCCTAGGTGGAAGCACATTATTTAAAGGACGCCAATTAAGGCAATGCACTCAGCATAAGAGAAGCTACTTCAGGCAGTTCATTGTAGGACCAACCCAAGGGGTTGTACTTTGGTGTCTAGTAGTTCTGCTTAATTCACATTAGAGCTTAAAATCCAACTTAAAAGGCAGCGTTAACGAATGATGTATATTATTACACAGCCTTTTTTGATCAGCAAAGTGCAGACAGTGTAAGGCACTCGAGTGGCAAGTTGAAAAGTAATGGAAGCAGGTTTGACGAAATAATACACGAAACTCAAGTAAAACCACCTAATCCAGCAAACAGTTGTAGGAAAGGATTTTTGGGCAGAAGGAGAGGAATTAACCACTTGATACTGTTTGTTGTTGTTTTTTCAAACAGCTGCTCTAACTTTGCCTGCTTGTTAGGTTCTCTTCAGCACAGCAGCTGTCTTGCTCAAGCGCTTTCTCTCTCTCTCTCTCTAGGTCAGGGGATGGACATAGAACTGGAGTGATGTGGCAGCAGGAGGACAGATATGGTACCATGTAGCCCAACAGGAAGTTACACCAGGTGGGAGGATCTACTTGGTGCATAAAAGCAGGAACTCCTAACGTGTCCCCACACACACATTCATGTCCCAGCAAGGCAGTGGAACAGCGAAGAAGTGGAACAGCAAAGGACTGGAACAGGTGTAAGATTGGCATCTTAGGCATTAGCAGATGTCAGCGGGAGGAAGCAGAGAAGTGGGGGGGAGGCTTTTCCATTTGACTAAGGTAAGACACTTGTTCATTCCCATTCCTGCATTCATGGTTGGGTAGGGCAAGAGGTAAAAGGAGACCTATGTTGGGAATGGTAGCAACACCCTATATAGAGTAGATGAACAAAAAGTAATAAAAGCAGTAAAGGGTATACAAGGGATGGGTGAAAGCAAAAACATGGGCCAAAACTATGAATAGCAGCTACACCATATTTAGAGTAGGTGTACAAAGGAGTATAAGATACAACAGAAGTGAAGAACTAGAAACACCTTATCAAGGTTAAGGGTACATACGTACTCCCAAGTAACAAAGAGATAGTAGGAACTGGGAATGTGGGCAGTGGTGCAGTGCAGTGACTGTGGGTGGTAGCTTTCAGAGAAACCTTCTGGAGACTACAATGCTGCTCCATTTGCATGCACCTGCCTGGGCTGAGGGAAGAGGTCACTAGACAGGCTGAGTTGGCTAGGATTCAGGAGACCTTCTCCCCCTGTCAGAGACCACCAGGTCTGCCATGATTACTTCAGAAGGTGCCGCAGAGGAAGAACAGCTGGTCTATGGTGGGCCCTGGGAGGGTGGGAGTGGTGGGCTGTGGAAGAGTCAGGGTGGTGGATCAGAGGCACGATCCTCAACTGGTACCACTATGAAATTCCTATACCACTCTAGTGGAGCGGGACTGACAAGAGGAAGAACCTGTAGTAGTGGCCAGGGAGGATGTGGGGACCTGCATAGTGGAAACCCCAAAGAGGGTGAAAAAGGACCCCAGAGGTGGAGGAAGCAACTTCTGATTGGGGACTCAATTGTCAGGGGGGTAGATCTTGGAATAGGAAAGGGGGTGGAGAGCAGGTACATATGTGGCACCACTGCCCAGAGGGATGGGAAGCAGATTATGGGCAATGGTAGGGCAGCAGGATGTAAGGGGGAGATGGATGTCATTGTCCACCTGGGTACTAATGACATGGCTAGGGATGGGGCTGAGATAGTGTAGGGGGAGTTTAGGGAGCTGGAGAGTGGTCTTAGACAAGTAGCATGCTCAGCAGCTTTCTCTGAGGTGCTGTCTGTCTATGACAGGGGGGATGAGAAGGATCACTGCACTAGAAGCTTCATCTCATGGTTGAAGGAATGGTGCACAGAGGAGGGGTCCAGCTACATTGGGGACTGGGAATCCACCTGAGCAGATAAGGGCCTGTACATGGGTGATGGTCTGTATCCATCTGGGAGGGGAACCACAGTCCTCTGTAGATGGTTTAAATGTTACTTTGAACATTTAAACTAGCTGGGGGGGTGACAAAAGGAATCTGGGAGGCAGAAACTGCCCCCCCCACTGAAGTAGACAGTAGGGAGAACCCAAGGGGAGAGGGAACCCCCAGGGTGAAAATTAATAATGGTAGAAGGGGGTAGAATTGAAGGGCATGGGATCAGGAACATTAACAAGAAAGAGGGGAAGAGGGAGGTAAAAGGAAAAAAGGGGGTATAAGCAGAATGCTAACAAAATCTGGAAGACTAGATGTGCAAATGCTAGAAGTCTAGGAAATAAGATTCCAGACCTAGAGGCCATCGTGGCAGAGGCTGACCTGGATGTTGTTGCCATTGCAGAGTTATGGTGCACTAAAACCATGGCTGGGAAATGGCCATAGGAGGCTATACAGGGTTTTAAATAATTGATTAGAAGTTTTTTTCTTGGGACAATACTAACTGTACAGAAAGTGTTTATATAGGTTTTCTAGAAGTGTTATGTTTGTTAAACACAGTGAGGCAAGTGCTATGCATTTTCACAATGTTTTAGAACTTTTATGAGCAAAACGCTAATCAGTTTTTAGAGTTAAATAAAACCCTGCTATACTCTGTTCAGGAAGGATGGGGTGAGGATCAAAGGAGGGGGTATGGTGTTTTATTGGGCTAGCAGTATAGCCTAGAGGTTAGAGAAATGAGCTGTGAATAAGCTTGGTACATCCAGCACACCTGAGTTTGGGTCCCACAACCTCCACTTGCATGCTGTGTGATGCTGAACAAGTCATTTAACCTTCCCAGTGCTCCCATGTTGCCCCTGAAAACAGGCACTTGTGCCTAGTGGGCCTTACCCAGTTACCAAAGACTAAAGTAAAACAAAAAATAAATAAATAAATGTGAGAAAAAACATAAAAGTGATGGAGATACAGGACATACAGGGTGCAGAGATACTGCGGGTCACCCTGCAGACAAGGAATAGAGCCACTATTCACACTGGCATGATTTACAAACTTCTGACACGGGGAGGAGTAAGATAAGGTACTGCTGGAAGCCATTAGCAAACTGGCAAAAAAAGGGGAGGTGCTGCTGGTAAGGGATTTCAATCTGCCGGATGTAGATTGGAGCGTCCCAGCTGCGGCTTCAGGTAGAAACAGGAACAACCTGGAATCCCTGCAGTGAGTGTTCCTCAGGCAACTAGTCAGTGAACCTGTGACAGGGTTGGGTAAAACCCTGTCTAATTTGTTATACAGAGAGAGTTAAAAGCAAGGATCTGATTTGTCCTCTCCTACTCTGCCACTTATCTGCCTGTTGCCTGTCTGATTGCACAATCAAATTTTTCTTGTGGCACCTGGGAATTGGCCACTCTGATGGTCCCACAATTTTCCCCATTATCTCCCTTCTTCACTTGCTGTTTCTATTCTTCCTTTCTCCCCTTTGCTTCTCTGTGGTTATAACATTATATTTGAATCTTTATATGAAACTGGGATGCCTTGGTTTGGAAATGTATATAAGTATATTGTTAAAGTGACTGCAGAAAGCTATTTGGGCTTATTAGATTCAATGTTTGGGAATAGTGTAAGTGCTTGTGCAAACTTTACATTTTTTTAACCTTAGCCTTTCTCTATTCCCACCCTCAGTAGAGGAGCTGGGTTACATTACCAGAATAGAAGGCCCATCGCTAAGGGTGAGAAGAGTGCTGGAGAAGGACAATGGGAGAATGGAGGATGTTTGAAACATGTTAAGCATTGTACTGCGGGGAGAGGCTGGCTTAAGTGCAGATGGTGGGAGGAGTTATTCCCCCACATCGAACCAAAGCCCTCCCATTCGATGTTTTGGAATAGTGTAAGTGCTTGTGTGAACTTTAAATTTTTTTTAACTTTGGTCTTTCTCCATTCCCACCCTCAGGGATCAGTCCTGGGGCCAGTCCTCTTCTATATCTTCATCAGTGACATTGCAGATGGACTGGAGGGTAAGGTTTGTCTGTTTGCAGATGACACCAACATCTGCAACAGAGTAGATGACCCAGATGGGGTGGGCAGAATGAGAAGAGATCTGGATAAACTGGCAAAATGATCGGAAGAGTGGCAACTGGGGTTTAACACAAAGAAGTGCAAGATCATCCACATAGGCAAGAGAAACCCTGAAGTTACCTATAGGTTGGGAGGGAAGTTGCTGGCAATCACAAGGGAAGAAAGAGACTGGGCATCATCATCACAGATGACCTGAAATCATCCAAGCAGACCACTAAAGCAGTAGGTAAGGCTAGAGGGATGTTGGGGTGTATTAGTAGGGATATCACAAGTCGTAAGAGGGAGGTAATAATCCCTCTTTACAAGACACTGGTTAGGCTCCATCTGGAATACTGCATGCAGTACTGGAGGCCGCACCTACATAAGGACATTAACAAAATGGAGGCATTCCAGAGAAGGGCAACCAAAATGGTGCAGGGACTGCATCAGAAAACATATGAGGACAGATTAATGGAGCACAATATGTATACCCTAGAGCAAAGGAGGGAGAGAGGTGATATGATCGAAATATCCAAACATCTTAAGGGCATTAACAAGGTGAAAGAGTCTAACATGTTTCAGTATAAGAAAAATAGCAAGACGAGGATACAGCATGAGATTAGAGGGAGGCCAATTAAGGGGTAATGTGAGGAAGTTCTTTTTCACAGAAAGGGTGATGGATGCATAGAATGGACAACCTTGGGAAGTGGTGGATATGAACACAGTGCAGAGCTTCAAACAGGCATGGGATAGGCATAAGGGAGCAATACAGATGAGTATGAATAGATAGGCCATTGACACAGTAAAGGCCTATGGCACATTCATAAAGTAGAAAAATGGGCAGATTGGATGGGCCTGTGGTCCTTATTTGCTATCAGCTTCTATGTTTCTCAGTAAAGGAGTTGGGTGGCATTACAGAAATAAAAGGACCAAAAAAGAAGACATACCACCTCCAACTCAAGGACAGTGTGAACAGTAGCACACAGGAGAGGGAAAAAAACATGAGGATGAAACCTCTGAGGAACCATGGCTACTGAAGTGCTCTTCCTCTGGGCATACCGAGAGGAGATATTCCTAAAAGCTTGCCTGAGTTCTGCTTCAGGACTGGGGATGTAGGTCACAAAGCATGACGAGTTCCACCTTCTGAGTCTCTTGATGATGTGAGCAGGGACGTTGTTCTTTGATGCAGGAGAAGCAGCTCTGGTTCGAAAAGACTGACCTATGATGGCAAAAGGATTAAGTCCAAGTCTTTGTAATAGGATTCTCATGTATTCCATGAAGCATTTGGTTGATAGTGATATGAGGTCATCGATAGATAGGAGAAGTTTTGAAGAAGTGTAACAAGCACGATGGTGCATGAATTGAGCCAATATGGCTGCTGCGCATCAATTATTCTGTGTGGGGTAGTATGGGATCTGAACTCCTTGATGCAGTCTATTAGTTTTTGAAGTTGGGAGGAAGAGAACATAATGATCTTCTTGCTTTCTTAAAATGGAAACTGTAAGAAATTTAACTGAAGAGGCTGAAGAAGTAATAAACTCTCTGGGATGCAGGAATTCATAGAATGCAAAGCAAATAGCTGAAGAAATCATGATGTTTAAGGTAGGGTCGAAGGGGTTGGTGCACAGTAAATCCAACAATTTGTGAAATATATGTAGTGCCCCAAAGAATGGGGGCACAACAGAAATAAAATGCCCCTCCGGGCCCCATTCAGTATGGGCAGCATTAGGTTGGGACCTTGGGACCCCTCTGTTAGTGTGTCTCCCCCCCACTGCCACCACCACCATCGCCAGGCAGCACAGCTGTTGTGAAATAAAAAAAAAAAAAAGAGAAAGTTTTGTTGCCTTGGCTGCCTGCTCCTTGCAGAACTCCCTCTCGAGCAAGCAGTGCAATCCTGAAATGCCCACATGCTGGGACTGCTGTCCCTGTCCAGCGTGTGGTGCCTGTTTGTTTTTAAAAGGAAAAGAAAACAGTGGCTGGAAGGCACAAGCTTGAGGTTCCAGAATCGGTACCCTGAATGTAAGTTTTAAAAAAGTATATTTTTTTGAGGTAGTTCGAGCTAGTCTGGATACAGTGAGGATGCAGAATGCAGTTGGGGACTCGTTTGGCTTACCTGGTGGGTTGAAGCCATCCTGGTGGCTTGTCTGCTCTCTTCAGCTCCCCATCTAGCGTTCTCCAGTCTGTGCCTGTGGTCCAGTTTTGTGTCATGTGATCGCCAGTACCAACGGGTCTACTGAAGGAAAGAAGAGGAGTCAGCATCTGCAGTGCTGGCTCTGGTCTGCCCCATTTTTTATTTTGAGCTTAAAAAATAAATAAATAAATCACCCAGTCCCTCGGTGGTGGCGGTGCCAAGAAGCCACATCAGGAAGTGAGAGAGGAAACTTTAGGCATCACGAGGCCCCTGTTGCCCGATTCCTGCCTGCGGATGTCCCTCCCTCCCTCTGCCAGCATCTCCCAGCCTCCCATCTCCCTGTCTTCATCCCAGGCCAGGACGGTGAGTCAGTGACAGCACCAGAAGAAGTGTGCTGACTGCCTGAAGTTTAAAAAACAAGTTAAATAAAATGTAATTGTTTTAAAAAGCGCCTAGGATGCAGAGAGAAATGGCCAAGAGCCATAGAGGGGTTGGTCAGAGAGCCAAAATCTAAGTAATTTAATATTAATTAGGATGAAGCAATGCCCAGGGGCTGGGTTAAGGGCATTAAGGCCCATTGGGAAGATATAAATATTTATTAGGAAAGCTTCCAGAGGTGGAGCTAAGGTGAGGCTAAGGGTAATTGGCCCTACTAAAGAAAAAGTATTTAGTAAAGCAGCCTCGTGGGGAATTAAAGGGGCATGACTAACCCCAGACAAGCTCTGGTCACTTCAGAAGCCCAGTGGGGCCAAAGAGAAATGAAAGGGGCCACATACACTCCCAGCTTTAGCCAGGTGAGCTGGTGGAAATGGCTGGTTAGCCCAAAAGCTTGTTCCTTTATTTCAATAAAATTGTTTAAGCCCCTAGTGGGTCAATGGTAGGAAGGGGCTAGCTAATTACTTTAATCTCTGCCTAATTTATTCCCAGGGCAGGTTGCCAGTGACTGAGGTTGTACTGGTGGGGAGAGAGGGTGCATAGGTTCCCACCATGGACCGTACATAGAGGCGGCCATGTGCAGGCTGGTCAAAACCCCTGTCAGGACTAGGTACAAGGGGAAGAAGGACAAGTTAGCAGGGCAGTAATGCTGTACTGTGACTGAATTTGTGGATTGTGCAGTTGCCCCGAACTGTATTATTTTGCCTGCAATTGCCCTGAACTGTGTTCTGTTGCTTGCAATTGCCCCAAACTGTGTTCTATTGCCTGCAATTGCCCTGAACTGTGTTCTGTTGCCTGCAATTGCCCCAAACTGTAATCGCCCTGAATTGTGTTCTTTTGCCTGCACTCGCCAAGAACCATGTTCTGTTGCCTACAATTGCCCAAACTGTGTTCTATTGCCTGCAATTTCCCCGAACTGTGTTCTGTTGCCTGCAGTTGCCAAGAACTATCTTCTTTTGCCTGTAACTGCCCCGAACTGTGTTCTATTGCCTGCAATTGTCCCAAACTGTGTTTAACTGCCTGCATTGCTCCAAATGGTGTTATTTTGCCTGCAATTGCCCCAAACTGTGTTCCATTGTCTGCAGTTGCCCCGAACTGCAATTGCCCTGAACTGTGTTCAATTGCCTGCAATTCCCCCGAACTGTGCTCTTTTGCCTGTAATTGCACCAAACTGTGTTCCTTTGCCTGTAATTGCCCCAACCTGTGTGGTGGAAGCCTTTTGGACGTGGTCTCCATCATCAGTCTTCAGCAGCTCCAGGAAGGTCTTCAGCCGGTGCATCCCACACTTTCAGTATCCAGCCTAAATAGAACTGTCTTGCAGTGTGAATCTCCTGGAAGAACATCACTCACGTTTTGTACCCCTTTCAATGTCACGTTTATTGTGTTCTGCTATTACCAAGTTATGTTCAGACCCTGTGCAGATCTTGTCTTCCAGTTTTCTATTTTCTTTGTTCTTCACAGGTTCCTCAGGATCTTCCGTTCCCGTCTTCAAATCAATGCCCCATTTGTTATTTTGCAGTCCTCTCTGGCTCATCTGGCATTGATGCCCAGAAATCCACAGTCTGTCTGGCTTCTGAGGATATCTTCATCCTGGTCCTCAGATTCTGTGGGTCCTTCGCATCCATTCTTGCATCTGTTGTCCCATTCCGGTAGTCTACTGAAGGGCTGTGGCTGGGTTGTTTCTGCATCTGTCATCTCATCCCGACAGTCCACTGGAGGACTGTGGCCAGATTGTTTCTGCATCTGATGTCCCATCCCAGCAGTCCACTGGAGGGCTGTGGCTGGGTTGTTCCTGCATCTGTCATCTTGTCCCGGCAGTCCACTGGAGGACTGTGGCCAGATTGTTCCTGCATCTGTTGTCCTGTACCAGCAGTCCACCGGAAGAGCTGTGGCTAGGTTGTTCCTGCATCTGCTGTCTCATCTTGGCAGCCCACTGGAGGGCTGTGGCTGGGTTGTTCCTGCATCTGTTGTCTCATGCCAGCAGTCCACTGGAGGGCTGTGGCTGGGTTGTTCCTGCACCCATCATTTCTTCCCAGCTGTCCACTGGAGGGCTGTGGCTGGATCATTTCTGTTTGTTCCTCATTGCCACATTCTGGTAGCCCAACAGAGGGCTTGTGCCAAGGAGTCCTTGTGCTAGGTCTTTGTTTCCAGCAACCCAGGACAGGGGGTGTAGCTGATGTACCTATGGCCTGTACAAAAAGCCTCTCCACATTCCTACAGTCCCATGGAAATCCCACTGGCCGCACCAGCTTGCGAGCTTGTTTGCCATCCTTTCATGAATTCTCCTTCATTTCCTTCTCTCTGCTTAGATCATCCAGCATATGAAAAGAGAATTTGAAAGTTGCTAATATATTGTGAATTGTACTATCATAGAGTCTACTTATAGAATACAGTATTATTTTTTGTGTCAGAGTACTCAAGGGGTAGCGCCAAGTGGGCAGAGGTGCACTTCAGTGTTGGGGCAGAGTGGCACATACAGTCTCTAGAGTTACTTATACAATATTCATACTTACTTTACAGTCTTTACAGAATTTAGTGTATTTAGAGTTTTCTTCTTAAAAGAACTATAGAGTGCTAAGTTCCCCATTCCTTGTGACCATGTCTTCCTCCCTTGTTGTTAATAGATACTGTGCAGCATCTGAACCTCATTCTCGACTCCCACCTCTCTTTATCAAGTGATACCACCCACCTTTACAGAACCTGGAGTGTTCTTCCACCATTCCACCTGCTGGGAGTGACACTGGTGTTGGTAAATAGCGTGCAACTTACCAGGGTCATCACAACACAACACCATTTTATGCTCTGAACACCCGCAACAACTACTACAACACCATCATCATAGCACAACATATAGATCCTTTGATAGGTAATCATTTAGGAGCATTTAATTAGGATGCCCCATGGATTCCTAGTAGGAGGAGTTTGACTGAAGCATGGAATAGGATTGAAGACATAGATGGATTCAACTGATATAGAAAAAACTGAATTCCAGATAGGTATTGTTTAATGGTCCCAAATGATAACTTCAAGGCTTGGTGGTAGAAGGTTATAAATGCCAGGATATGATCGATAGAGAAGGAGCTTGGATGAATTGATTTGAAGGTGCAGAATGAGGAAAATTTCTTCCAGATGGTGCTGTAAGTTGCTCAAGTCATAGGAGTTAGGGCTGACCACATAATGACTTCAGCTTGTTGATGATAGAATGTTAAGTCATGATTAGATCTGTGAATTAAGGAGGAGAGGTCATGGTTGAATCTGCTGCAGGACAGTTGTGATGGTATTCCTGGAACTGATACCAAGACATGTAATCAGCAGCTTTCTTTGCATAGCCAGAGATATGAAAATATTTCATGGTGAAATTGTGGTACAGTGATAACCAACTCAGCCTCCGCATGAACAACATGATGGAATGGGATGAAGACCTACCTTTATTTATGATATCCACAATAGGTGGATTATCAGAGAAGATTGAGATGATCTGCAAAGACCAAAGATGGCCCTGTACAAATGCAGTAGCTAAGAGAAGGTGAATTTCAAATAAAGGAGATGCTTTGGAAAAGTTTCTAAGTGTGTATATGTCAGGAGACCAAGGAGTTGCACGCCAAGAATGATCAAAAATAGCTGCAAAACCATAATTAGGAATTGCATCAGTATATATTCTGGGTTAGAGATCAGGAGATACTTCTTTGTAGAACATGACGCATCCATTCAAACAGGCTAGGCAGTGGAAACCACACGGGTAAATTAGATTTGGCTGCAGCAGTGATGGATATGTGTTGGTGAAGTTCAGAGACAAGGGCCCTGATTCTAGAAGGGAGGCGCAAGTTACCGCTGAACGCAACTTGCGCCACCTGCAACTGCGACAATGACCCTGCACCCTATTCTAGAAGGGGCAGGGTCTCCGCAACAAAGACCTGCAACTTGCAACATGTTGCTAGGTACACCGCACAGAGGGCATACCTGGCCAGCATGTCACAACTTGCTGGAGGATTCAAGTGCACACCACCCCACCCGCTCACCCTCGGTCGTCACGCAAATGCGGCACGTAACTTGCCCTGGTAGTCTAGTGCCCCCACAAACAGAGATAAATAGAAGACTATCTCCCCCATAACTCTGGTAGTCTAGTGGCCCCCAGATCTGTATAATAAATATGTAAATCCCTGTATCCCTGGTAGTCTAGTGGCCCCCCCGAACTGTACAATGAAAATACAGAGATCCCATTTTCCTGGTAGTCTAGCGGCTCCCCTGAACTGTAATAAAAATATAGAGATCCCGTTTCCCTGGTAGTCTAGCACCCCCGGAACTGTATAATAAAAATATAGAGACCCCATTTCCCTGGTAGTCTAGTGACCCCCAACCAGCTCACACCAGCACCCTCACCTGTCTTCAGCTGGTGACTGGCACAGCCCACTTCATCTCCACGTTAGCTGCTGACTGAATGGATATTAGCGCCACTTCACAGACCACTCGAAATTCACTTCTGAGTGCGCCTGCAGTAGCTTAATACTGCACTCAGGTGGCCGGGCCATGGAGGTGAGAAGTGGATGCCCCAGTCACCGGCCTGGGGATGGGGGTTGCTGGGTGGCCAGCAGCTGGGTGGGGGTGAGGGGCTACTAGACTACCAGGAAAGGGATCTCTATATTTTTATTATACAGTTCAGGGGCCACTAGACTACCAGGGCTGGCTTTTTGCCGCACATGCGGCCAGCGACCCGCAGTTTGGGGCACGGGTGGGGAGATGGCAGTGCCGCCCTGTGGGACTTCTTCCAATGGGTGTTTCGGGGGGCTGGAGTTATGGATAGCCCTGTGGGGCCCCACTGGGGTGTGCTGGGCATGGGGGGAGAGAAACTGTGCACTGTCCGCTGGACAGCCGACGGGTCTACAGGACCCCCGGGGTTGTCCATAGGTTATACCAGCTAAATGCTGGTATAACTTATGTTGCCGGATCTCCTCCAGGGGTTCTTGTAGAATCCTGATGTGGGCACTTTGTGGCTGCCCTTCTACAGTGGGGCGCAACTGCTGCTGTAAACCCCCTAGCACCATGTCACAGTGGGTTTATGCAGCGTAACAGCTGAGCGGCACAAGTGGCCTGTGACATGTCGCATGCCACTTTGTAGAATTGCCCATGTCGCAACTGCTGGCATAAGTTGCTACATGTGCCATTCTGCTTGGTGCAACTGCTGTTAAGCCAGGTGTAACCCTTCTAGAATCTGGCCCAAAGAGGCCAATGATAGAAGGTAGGAAATGAATGTTTGACCTTGTGAAATGATTTGCACTGCAAATTGAGATAACCCAGGAGAGAAAGCAATTTGTGTTTGTTACATGAGGAATGAACAGAAGAAGATTCCACTAGTGCTTGAACCCTGAGTAGTTTATCAGGAGGATCTGACTTCCATGCATATCGTATCCATCCTAAAAATTCAGTATATGTAGAAGATCCCAAAGTTTTCTCTTTGGACAAAGGCACTGCTAACGCCTGTAAGAGGTGGACAAGAGCAGTGATGCCAGCAGCTGGAGGTGAATCAGGTGGATCAATTAGTAAGAAATCATCTAGGAGACAGACAACAGCTGGACAATGACAAATGTTGAGCAATAGCCAAAAAAATCATCTCAGAAAACATGTTGAATAATTTTGGTCTGCTTTTGTAACCAAAAGTCATATGAACAGCGAAGTAGTAATTATTTTCCCATTAACTGCCATGTAAGTGTCACAGAGAAGGACTGATGTGCAGCAATTTAAAAGCATCTGAAATGTCTGCTTTTGAGAGCCAGGAGCCAGAGCTAAATTGCTTAATAATTGTAATAGCATTGTCTATGTGAGCATAGGAGAAAGAATACTCATCGGATGGAATCAACAAATCAACGCCAGGAATAGACTTTAATCAAGGTGCTGATAAATTAGTGATTAGTCACTTTTTACCAGAAAATGTTTTAGTGGCCACACCAAAAGGACTGACCAAGTAGGTGGGAAATGGTGGTTGCAGAAAAGGACCAATGAGGAATCTTTTTTTTTTCTGTAATAAATGCTACACAGCTTCAGGTTCTTTTAAGGTAGATTGCAAGTTGTGACATTCAAAGGTGTCAGATGGAAACACAGAAATGCCAGTGTGAAATCCTTTGGAAAAGCCAGACAGAAGATATTCCACAAAGAATGAGAAGCTAGTGCTTGGGATAAAGCCCGTAGCCTGACAGGAGTGGAGGGGTGCAGTAATTGTCATTGTTTTGACTGAGGTGCTTTCGGACAAATGAATCAAGCATGAGCTTCACTGCAGAAACTGCAAATATGGAGAAACAGGCACCCAAAACCTGAGCATCCATTATCATTGAAGTTGTTGCAAATTGGTTAGCCTCCCACATACTTAATTTGCCTTCCGTGCCTGTCTAGGTTGGGGCAAACATATGCATTACGATAAGAGATTGTGCGGGTTATCTGCAAAGAGGAAATGAAAGCTGGAAGTGGACCAGCTGGTAAATTCCTTGTAGTCATGGATGATGAGGAGACATCTGAAGCTGGCAGAGGGCAGAGGGGGGCAAAGTGGGAAAAGGAGCCACATAGCAGGCAGGAATATGCTTGCTGGCCAGTGAAGCAATGGCAGAAGAGTTCATTGTCCAGGATGGCCCATTCAATCTTGTATCAAAATGAGTCAATGCAGTGGTAGCTTTAACGGAAAAAGACAGATGATAGTCATAAAAGTATGTTCCTCCATACCGGATGCCTAGGTTGATGATGAGACAAAGATATGAATCCATTTCTTCCCATCTAGAGGGATAAATGGAGCAGATGATGTCTCAGTATAAGCTGAAAGCAAGGACAAATTCAGGTATGGTTAATTTCTTCAGGAATCTGGGATCTTTTGACTTCAGGATGACAGAGACATCTCCACAGGATACTATTCTATTTTCTGTGGTATCATGGAACAGGATTATAGGGGATATCAGGTTTACATCCTTCCCATCTAGAATATCTTTTTATGGAGGTGACCTGTGATCAGGTGAATGGGAGATATGAATGGTGGAAAAGTGGCTTAAGGAGAGGTACCTGAATCTTGTTGTGGTTGAAGACTAAATGTAGACTGAGTGTTCACAGGGAGTAAAGAGCTAGTTAAAGCAGCATCATCTTGGATATTAGAAGTGGTCATAGGAGTAGTGGAAGTCATTGAGCTAGAAGCTGAAATGGGTTGCGAGGGAAGGTAAGTTTCAAGAGATGATATGCAGGATTGTAGCTCTGATACTGAGGTAGCTATCTCAGCCATGAAGTCTCTGATTTTAGATAAAGCAGAAGCTGGTTGGAGAACAGGCTGGCTAGGAGTAGGATTCCTAGTGGGTTGAGACTTATCTGCTGTAAATAAATCAAATACTGTAGCTCCTATTTCTGAGCTGATACTGAACGGGAAATACCCAATTATTGCAATTCAGAAAACAGGCATAGGTCAGTCCAGTCTTCTATGGAAAATTTGATTTTGAAGATCTTTTGTGAGGTACTAGTGACTCTGAAGAAATCTGAGGGTGCCCTGAAGGACCTTCTTTGACATTTAGAGAGGACATGCCAGATGGGATGGATGCCATGGAACTGTAATACTGTAGTATAGCAACTGCTGATAATTAATGGCTTGATGTTCAAAACTCAGACACCTGTCTCTGGTGGATGAATCATACCCTGCCTAATCTTGTCAACCTCTCAAAGGTACGAAGTACTGTAGGGAGACAGAGGCTGGTCAGGCTGCTATTGAGAGCTCCTAGAAAAGGGGGAGCAGAAAGTGTGAAGAATGGCAAAAGAGGGCTCAAAAGTAAAGGGAGTAGGAGGAACAGTAGGACAATTAATAGAAGTAGGGAGCAGTTAGAGCAGAAAAATATAGCCAAATGTGTGTTTTAAACTAACAGGTGTAGAGGGAAACCAGAGAACAGAAAACTGGTGTTGCAACTTTAAGGCAGGTGGTTACCTCACCATGTCACAAACCCAGAATAAGGGCAACTCAGAATACCACCACGAACAAGACTGCAGAACAAGCCCCCACCCCAAAAAAAAAGCACAAGAGAGCCAGATCCAGGAAGGCAGCAAGACAGGAGGAAAACTAGGGAAAGTGGGGGTAGAGGAGACCCACTGAAGCTGAGAGGCAATTTAGAGAAAAAGGGGGGTTACACAGGCATGTGGAAGAGAAGGAAGGGAATGCAAGAAAAGAGGGGATGTGGCAAGATGCTGAAACAGAGGGAAGAGAAGGGAGCGAGCAGAGCAGGGGAGTGGTGAGACAAAGAGAGAGAAAATGATGAGCAGGTAGCAAAGGCAGAAATGGTGCAGCCACATGGACCATTCAGAGCCTAGCAGTCAAAACATGTTAAGTCTTGTAGTGAGGGGGAGAGTCTCGCCTAAGTGCAGATAGTGGGAGGAGTTATTCCCCCTCATCAAACCTTGGACAAAATCTCACGAAAGATTGCAAAAGATTGCAATCTGGAAGACAGTGGTTTGACCTTGAAATGCATTTTGATCTCCATAAGCTTGTTTACAGAACTGTCAAGAGGAAACCTGCTCTGGGACAAAATGTATTATTTTTATTACTAGATGTGTTCTTCAGGCTGGCATCAGAAAGGACAATGACAAAGTTTTAATAAAAACAGGAGGTGTAACTTACATACAACAAGAGGATGCTGAGTTTGAACTGCTAAGCAAAAACATTTTGTATAATCAGAGCAATGTTCTTCCAGGGAGAGACTCATCTGGAGTTTTTGTTTGTTTATACTGC
Organism: Neoceratodus forsteri; assembly: GCA_016271365.2. Taxonomy (NCBI): domain Eukaryota; kingdom Metazoa; phylum Chordata; order Ceratodontiformes; family Ceratodontidae; genus Neoceratodus; species Neoceratodus forsteri. Next base: position 1,239,464,419 of record CM028130.1, read on the forward strand.
CATTATGAAAAGCTATCCTGTACAATTTTATTTTTTCTCTTTTATTGTATTGACAAACCTCTGTACAAAGCAAGTGGAAAAGAGCGAGAGGAAAAAGAGACCACTATGGTTCTGGAAAGAGGTGGCACTAAAGGTAAACGCTAAAAGGGCTGCAGTCAGAAGATATAAGAAGATGCAGAGGGAGGAGGATAGGGAGGTATACCAGGGGAAAACAGACAGAAGCAGGGAAAGCAGTAAGGAGCACAAAGGTGCAAAATGAAGAAGGAATTACCTAGGCAGTAACAAAATGGGAGAAGACATTTTTTAGGTATGTAAACCAAAAAGAGGAAGACCAGGGGAGGGATTGTAAGCTTAAAAAGGGAAGCGAGAGAACTGGGCTGAGGGGGTCCATGAAAAGGAAGACATCCTGAACAAATACTTCTGCTCTGAGTTCACAAAAGAAGGAGAAGTGGAAGGACCACAAGGAGCCATGGGGGAGGTGGGCACTAGTATTTTTTTAGAGGAAAGAGTCCTGAAGTGACTCACTAATCTGAAAGTGGACAAAGCAATGGATCCAGAAGGAGTGCATCCAAGGGTATTGAGGGAGCTCAGCGAGGTATTGGCTGCACCTCTGACAATCCTTTATAACAGCTCATTAGAAAAAGGAGTGGTTCTGGAGGACTGAAGGAGGGCAGATGTAGTCATACTTCACAAAAGTGGTAGCAGGGAGGAGGCTAGCAATTATAAGCCAGTCAATCTGACATCAGTGGTGGGAGAGTTAATGAATCACTGCTAAAGGAAAGGACTGTAGAATATCTTGAATCCAATGGGCTACAAGACTCAAGACAGCATGAATTCATGGCAGGGAAGGGGGGTCATGTCAAATGAATCTGACAGATTTCTTTGACTGGATGACCAAGGAATTAGATCAAGGTGGAGCAGATGTGGCCTACCAAGTTTCCGGTAAGGATTTCAACACTGTTCCATATAGGAGACAAATACGCAAATGGGGTAGCTTAGGAGTGGGTTCAAAGGTGGTAAACTGGGTGAGAACTTGGTTAGGAACAGTGGTCGGTGGTAAACGGAAATCATTCTTAGGAAGGGAGGGAGACCAGGAGGAGGGTGCCTCAGGGATCAGTGGTGGGACCAGTCCTCTTTAATGTCTTTATGAGTGACATTGCAGAGGAGCTGGAAGGGAAGGTCTGCCTCTTCATGGATGATACCAAAAGCTGCAACAGGGTGGACATGCCAGGGGGGTAGAAAGGATAAGCAGATACTTGAGAAAACTCAAGGAGTGGTCAAGGGTAAGGCAGCGGGGTTTCAATGCAAAAATGTGCAAAATAATGCACTTATGGCACAGAAACCTGGGGGTGGAGTACAAAATGGGTGGAGTGGTATCGACAACCAACAAGCAGGAAAGAGACATGGGGTAATCATATTGGATGACCTAAAGGTGGCCAGATAGTGCAACAAAGCAGTTGGAAGAGCTAGTGAGATGCTGGGGTGCATAGGGAGATGGATCACCAGCAGAAGGAGTGAGGTGATGATGCCTCTGTATGAATCGCAAGTGAGACCTCACCTGGAATACTGTGCACAGTTCTGGAGACCATGTCTCCAGAACAGTGGAGGAGCCAGGTTTGGGAGCATTTGGGAGCCAGGAGAGGCCATTCAGTCAATCGTGGGCTCCACAGTGGGCACTAAATAGTGAATAAAAATCATGATGGGGCACCACTACTCACACTGGGGTAGTCAGGAGGGGCGACCACTCCCCAGCCCCCCCTTTAGCTCTACCACTGCTCCAGAAGGACATAGACAGAGTGGAGATGGTTCAGAGGAGGGCAACTAAAATGGTGCATGGTCTTCACCAAAAGCCCTATGATGAAAGACTAAAGGACATTAGTATGTGCACCCTGGAAGAAGGAAGAGAGAGAGGGCGGTTATGAAAGAGACCTTTAAATATCTCACGGGGGTATATAAGGTGCAGAAGGGAAGTGTGTTTCAGAGAAAAAGGATCTCAAGAACAAGGGGATATGCTATGAAGCTGGAGGGGTGGAAGATTCAGGAGAGCTGTGAGAAAGTAATTCTTTATAGAAAGAGTGGTGGATGCCTGAAACAGTGTTCCACCAGAGGTGGTAAAGACAAACACAGTGGTGGGGTTCAACAACACATGGGATAGCCGGTCTGGTGGCATTGAGGGTTGAGGTGCTGGATGCCACACCTCACGTTATGCTGGCGACATGGGTTCGGGAACAAGTCTGGGTCATTGGGGATCAGACGGGAGAGATGGAAGTTGGACTGAGCAGCCTAATGGCAGCTCATCTCTCCTGGGGAGGGTTTCTGGCACTGCTTTGCTAGGAAGCATTGTGGGGTTGGTGCTATTAGGTGCTTGACAGAAGCAATGTGCTCAGCACGGCTTACTGCCTGAGCTATGGCTCTTCGTGCCAGTGTCCTCCTGGGTGTAGGGACTTAGGCTTTTGTAGCTACCTCTGTAACCATGAAAAAACCCTAGCCCCACTGCCATGCCGCATGATCTCCATAAAGAGTGGCGAGAGTACAGGATGATTGGTCCAATGATGCCTAGCCCTCACTGGCATTAGGGGATAAAATGTCCCTATGAAAAAATAAATAAATAAAGAATGCATGAGATAGGCATAAGGGTATCTTAGTGGCAAGGAAGGGAGTGGAGAAAGTCAGATACTGATTAGGTGTCTGCTGTGATACTGTAAGTAGGGGAAAAAGATGCAGACTAGGTGGACCAAATGGTCTTTATATGCCATCAAATTCTATGTTTCTATGTTTAATGTAGACTAGGGCTATAAGTTCGGTTAGACCAAACTAGAAAAAAGTTGAACCCCATGGTTCTCAATAGTCTGTCAGTGTCAGAACATTTAGCACAAAAAAGCAAACTTTGCAAACTTTGGTTCACTCTAAGAAGTCAGGCAACTATTGGAGGGGGTCACAGAGACCCACGTGGTTCACACACAATTAGCCTCAGCTACTGGTGGGCACAACTGCCCTGGAACTCCTCCCCTGACCACCGTGGAACCATTGTCCCTGAGGCTACTGAAGTCTCGGCTACTGGTGGGCACAACTGCCCTGGAACTCCTCCCCTGACCACCGTGGAACCATTATCCCTGAGGCTACTAAAGCCTTGGCTACTGGTGGGCACAACTGCCCTGGAACTCCTCCCCTGACCACCGTGGAACCATTGTCCCTGAGGCTACTGAAGGTAATTTTGTCCGCCTTTTCAGTGCCTCCTTGCTTGTCCTTGCTTTGTGAGAATTTGAATTTTGGCACCTTTATCACGGGACTGACTGCCCGGCGTTTGAAACAAGAACAAAGACGAATTCAAAGACCTGTACAATTCTGCACATTGTAACAAGAATACGAACCGAAAACTTAGCTCTACTTACTGAAACTAAGATTACTGTTTGAAGTTAGTGGAGCTTGATTTTATTATAGCTGCCCCATTCCATAGCTGCAGAGCGTCCTAAGTGCCTCAGCATTTGCAATTTGCAGAGCGTCCAAAGCGCCTCAGCATTTGTAATTCTCAGACTGTAAGGCAACCTGCCAGCTCCTAGTTTTCAGGTGCCTACAGTCTGTATTTCTCCTGTTTTCTTGCAAATTCCCACGGCTGCAGAGCACGCCTGTAACTGCAAGTGCCTCAGCTGTAACATTGGGGAAAGAGAACCGTAGCTTTAATGTGCAAAGCCCAACAGCCCAGCTTGCAGAACGGGGGAAGGAAGCCGGTGAAGCCGGGAGTTTAACTGCAAATCCACTGAGCAGCTCCCTCGCGCACTAGGCACTGCCAACAGAACTGCCTGCCCTGTGCAAGTAACTGATTACCTGGGTAGCGGTTCGCAGGAAGGTTTTCTCTGGCCTGCACTGTACGGTAGTTCGAATCTATCTAGGGGATCTTTCACTAAAACTGCGTGGAACTGTGAAGGAAGCCACATGTTACTTTGATCCTGAATAGAGGCTATTATAGATTATCATGGTGTTTTAGTCATTCTAAACCTGAACCTGATTGTTAACTTGTATATTTTTCTGCATAGCCCTGATTTTGTTTTTTCACTGAAACGCCATAGCAGCATTAAGCTCTGTTCTCTTTGTCTCTGATTTCACCGCCTATTCTAGTCTCTCCACCCCAACCCCCTAAACTCTCCAAGTACTAAGCTTTGTTTCCTCCCCTCCCTATAAAACCTGCCTGCTTACTCTTTTTCTCTCCCCTTTAGCCTCGGCTACTGATGGGCACAACTGCCCTGGAACTCCTCCCCTGACCACCGTGGAACCATTGTCCCTGAGGCTACTGAAGGTAATTTTGTCCGCCTTTTCAGCGCCTCCTTGTTTGTCCTTGCTTTGTGAGAATTTGAATTTTGGCACCTTTTTCACGGGACTGACTGCCCAGCATTTGAAACAAGAACAAAGATGAATTCAAAGACCTGTACAATTCTACACATTGTAACAAGAATACGAACCGAAAACTTAGCTCTACTTATTGAAACTAAGATTACTGTTTGAAGTTAGTGGAGCTTGATTTTATTATAGCTGCCCCATTCCATAGCTCCAGAGCGTCCTAAGTGCCTCAGCATTTGCAATTTGCAGAGTGTCCAAAGCACCTCAGCATTTGCAATTCTCAGACTATAAGGCAACCTGCCAGCTCCTAGTTTTCAGGTGCCTACAGTCTGTATTTCTCCTGTTTTTCTGCAAATCCCCACGGCTGCAGTGCGCGCCTGTAACTGCAAGTGCCTCAGCTGTAACATTGGAGAAACAGAACCGTAGCTTTAATGTGCAAAGCCCAACAGCCCAGCTTGCAGAATTGGGGAAGGAAGCCGGTGAAGCCGGGAGTTTAACCGCAAATCTGCCGAGCAGCTCCCTCACGCACTAGGCACTCCCAACAGAACTGCCTGCCCTGTGCAAGAACTGATTACCTGGGTAGTGGTTCGCTGAAACCCCACAGTCGCTTCACAACTGCTCCCCACCCACCCTTGTCCGGCTTTACTTATATAGGGTGAAAGCCCGCCCTCAAACACGCCCTCTTGCGAAAATTAACTATCTCCTCACTTTTCCATTAGCAGCCTATACCTTTTGACTACTAGAGGGTGCCAGATCAATCTTATATTGTTACTGGTGTCCAGACTATACCTGTAAATTTCACTCTCACACTCTCTCACAATCCTAATGCCACGTATAACAGTACCAAAAATGGCCATCTCTCCATATGTCATTCTTTTGATAGCCTCTACAGCTCTCTGCCTTATATGACTCCCTACACTTTACTACTCCATATCCTATAACCATCACCACACCTACCCTGACTACTCCAGTTTATCTTATATGCGAAAAATACCACACCAGCCTCCTGCCACTTTCCCCCTGCTTATTCATTATAAACTCACCTATCACTTATTCTACACTCTGAAAAAATCCCCGATACCTAACCTAACCCTATCCATCTCCTACATCTGTCACAAACTCTTACACCTGTCTCATCTAACCCTGATGTTAGCCAGGGATATTGAGAAAAATCCTGGACCTCCAAGGAACTTATCTTGTAAGTCTACTAACTGGCATGACACCAAGGTCATCCGCATTGCCCACCTAAATATTAGGAGTCTGTTTCGCAATAAGGCTGAACTTGAGGCGTGGGCTGCTCAGCACAACCCAGATATCCTCTGTTTATCTGAAACCTGGCTAAAACCCTCCACCCCTGATCATCTCTGCTCACTGCCTAACTACAACATCATTTGGCAGAATAGGCCATTAACTAAGCGGGAAGGGGGGGTTGCCATCTTCTTCAAACCTCACATTCTAATATCCCACAATGCCTAACCTACCCTATCTTACTGTGAAGCAATCTATGCTACCATGAAGCTTGGGTCAAAGAAACTTCACTTGGTTTGTGCCTATAACCCTCCAGCTGGTGATACAGCTGTGTTGGAGGAACTTCTATCTCAGGTTGATAAGGCCATTGGCTGAAATGAAGTCCTCATACTTGGGGACCTGAACCTAAACTGGACTAGTAAATTAAACCAGTCCTCTCATACTATTGTCCAAGGACAAAACCTCCATCAACTAATTACTGACCCTACCAGGATCATGCCCCCCCCCCGGGGCTAGTACTCTTATAGACTGGGTCCTTACAAACTGCCCAGATAGCATAGCATGTGTAGGGACCCTAGCTGACTCAATCAGTGATCACTCCCCAATCTTCTGCACCTGGCGTGCTACTAGTAAACCTTCTCCACCTCCTAAACTCATCACCTTCCGAAACCTGGCTAACTTTAACCTAGAAAATTTCTTACATGATCTTATATTGATTGACTGGTCTCCCACTCACACCTCTAATAATGCACAACTGGAAAATAGCGAATGCAAAATGGGCTATGTGCTCTTAATAGTGTAATCCCCAGGGGCACTATACTAGGGGCTACTACCCCTGCCTGCTCTGACTGTAACAGGGTGAGGGGCCTAGATCCGTTGGCGGGTGCCTCCACCCAGAGGTCGGGGTTAGGACAGTCGAGTATGACTTGGTCACAACCCTCTAGATTGCTGCAACCCAACTTTCTTCCCACTAGTGGCTCACACAAGTCAATCATAGTGTCCTTACCATATACACTTACCCCCCAGCTTGAACCAATCAGCTTGCTCCAGGGACCCCCTGAAAAGTAAGTTGCTGTTACACAATAATCACTGTGCAGTAATTCACCATTAACACACAAACTAGCCGGTGTACCTTTGTAAAACGATCAATCTGATTTATTTAGGGGGAAGTAACAAGGACTGGGGGTGATCAAGTTAATTAGCTTAGCACTATAATATATGAGTATCTATCTAGGGCTCTGTGCACAGGCCTAACCTATAAGTCACTGTCTCTGGGTACCCAAGCCCTAAAGGTTAGTCCCTTGATGCAGCTGATTGGGGCCCTGACACAAACAAGCATTTGATTCCTACGAAGATTAAGTAGAGCCAGCAGGCTCAGTTGGTGTCATCAGTACAGAACCCAGAAAGTCCTGCCCTCACTAGGACCATTTTGACAGGGAGCTACCCTGATTTAGTACTCACAACTCCAGTAGACAGAGCACTCTCACATTACTCACAGGACCAAGCCTGAACTTCAAGCACTTCTCCACACATTTATATGCAAGGCAGAGGGGTACCGTACCAGGCAGCTGCTGTCCTGCTCAATCACCTGCATGGCATACACCGGGCCAAACCGACGCAGCTTCACTGTTCCTGACAGACCGAGCGCAATTCAAGCAGATTCTCCCGTCTTCTACAGGGTGCGCCTGGTAGGTGGCTGCTCTCCTGCACAGCCTCCTCTGACCACTACTCAGCGGATTTAGTCCAGGTCTACTGGCGATTCAAAGTACCCGACACTGGCCTTACACACGCTTCCTGTGCGAACGCTCAATGGAGCAGGAGCCCCGTGCTCCTTCCCCGCTCACAGCCACAGCATCTCTCCTCTTTGGCAGTTCAGGCAGGGAATCCTCATTCGGGTGCCACCCAATCCCATTGGAGGGCAGCAGATGCCAGTCACTGAATTCTGCCCTCATTGGTACAAAAAAGGCGCCATGGTCCAGAACTCCACTTCCCAGAATCACTTGCTTTATCACTATTGGTCAGCCGGCTCCAGGTTGAGTCCTGATTCTGGTTGTTCACTTTTTACGTCATTTTAGATGCTCCCTGGCTACCATTGGACCCTTCAGAACAGTCCTGGTCCAAAATGGAGGGACACAGCACAAAGTTCCAGCTGCAATAAAGGCAGGTTAGACAAAGTGCAATCTCACCCATGCTCTTAAATGCTTTCAGGGAAACAATTACATCTTTCAGATGGGCTCCCTCTGTGCTCTTAGCGACTGCAGAAATGGAGCGATCAGACAGCAGCCCAGGGCGGGATTTGAGCAGAGAAGCCCCAGTCCTCCCATTCAAACCACCAAAGCCTGCGAGCAGGCAGCTCTTAAAGAGACAGAACTGGAGGCTTTAAAAGCACTCACAACTCTCTCATTTAGCAGCCTCAGGCTGAACACCAATTAGGCACGGAGCCTTTAGGCAAGCTCCGGGAAGGCTTTTAGGAACCCCCATTTGTAGGGGGGTTACACCAGCATATGGTAAGTTCAGTGATTTCGTTTTGGTAGGCAGTGATTGTTCTATAAGTGTATGGGACTTTGTCAGGCCAGTTTCAAGCTTGCCATGTGGTGCAGTGGGTACAGTCACTGCCTCTTTGGCTGGAGGACTCGGGTTCTGGGATGGCTGTGGGGGATACTGTTTTTTTTTTTTTTTTTGTTCTTGTTTCATTTCTTTTTTTTGTGTGTGCTTCAACTCTGGTGCCCCCACCCTCCTGACTTTGTCTCCCCGCCTGCAGGTTTCCCCCAATGTTCTCCCCCTGCTAACTTGTGTCCCCCCTCGTTAAGTAGCCACCTTCCTGAGTTTTCCCCTCTCCCCAACTGTCATCCCCTGGGGATGATTATATTAGTTTTGGGGGTGAAGTAGCCACACGTTGCACTCCCCTTTCAGACAGCGGCTTGTCATCATTGTTTGTGTTTGTCACTGTAGTGCAGATCACCGTTTTGATTTTCCACAACGTGCACTCACTGTTGTTGTTGGCGCTGTTTTGCCATTGCCCTTATTACATAGAACCCTAGTGCTCCACCGACCTGTTTGGAAATACATTTCCCTGTGTTCCCAAGTACACAGCACAGCTACTAGTGCTTTGTAGACCTATTTGGGAATAAATTTCCCTGTTTTCGCAGCTACTCAACGCAGCCAGAAGTGCTATACTGACCTGTTTGGGAATACTCTCCCTGTGTTTTCACTGCTAAAGCTACTTGACTCAACACAGTTAGCAATGCTGTATTGACCTGTTTGGGAATAAATCTCCCTGTGTTCCCAAGTACAAAATGTACCTACTAGTGATTTACTGACCTATTTCGGAATAAACTTCAATTTTCAAAGCTACTCAATGCAGCCAGCAGTGCCGTACTGACCTATTTGGGAATAAATCTCCCCATGTTTTTACTGCTAAACTCAACACAGCAAGCAGTGCTGTACTGACCTGTCTGAGAATAAATCTTCTGTGTTTTCACTATTAAAACTACTTAACTTGACACAGTCAGTAGTGCTGTATTGACCTGTTTGGGAATAAATCTCCCTTTGTTTTCACTACTAAAGCTATTTAACGCAGTCAGCTGGGAATACATTTTCCTGTGTTCCTAAGTACACAGTGCATCTACTAGTGCTTTACTGACCTATTTGGGAATACATTTCCTTGTTTTCGTAGCTACTCGATGCTAGAGATTGGCAAAGTCCACAAAATTCACTACGCGAATCAATCCACAAATCTTGTGCAATTTGTGAAATAATCCATTGGTGCAAACTACGAAGTTCAACCCACAAAGTGCAGAATGTCACCCACGAAGGTGTGGAATTTCACCAGTGAATGGCAGAATTTCACCCCAAACAACGGAATTTTGGCACTCACAGGTGAAATTCTGCACTTCACGAGTGAAATTCTGCACTTTGTGGGTGAAATTCCATACTACGCAGTGAAAGCTCTGCACTTTTTGGCAAAAATTTGCTCATGAAATGGCAAAATTAGATGGACGAATTTGCGGATTGTGCCATAGAAGTGAATTTCCTGACTTTGCTGGCGAATTAAAATTTTGCTGCATCTCTACTTGATGCAGCCAGCAGTGTTGTACTGACTTGTTTGGGGATAAATCTCCCTGTGTTCACAACTACTCAGCACACCTACTAGTGCCTTACAGACCTGTTTGGGAATCAATCTCCCTGAATTTGCACCTGGAGATGCATGTGTGTCGGACCCTTTCGGGAAAACTATGGATGGTAAAAAAACAGTAGCAGCACTTCTTAGGTAATTCAGGGACCAGTAACAATGGTAGAGAAAATTTAGGACATTGCAGGAGTAACTCACTGTGGTACTCAGAGGATGAGCATAAGGGCCATCATAGTGCGGTGGCCAGTTTTAGTAAGCAGAGTGATGGATGATGATAAGGAGAAGCAGACAGATGAAACTGATGGAGAAATCAGTGGAACAGATCCTGAGTTTGTAGTAGATGAAGTGGCAGTCAGTCAGTCAAGTACCAGTGGTTCTGGGGAGTGGGATGAAGAGGAGAAAAGCATGGCCAAAAAAAGAACAAAAAAGACTTCTAGGAAGGATGGTGGTGGCGGTGTTACAAAAGAAATCAATTTACAAAAGAATCCAGCACTCAAACTTCAAATTCAGTGAGAATAATTTTTATTTAAAAAAAAATAAAAAATATAAATAAACAAGTTAATTACTTACAAAACATTTTGTGCTAAAGTGCAAAAAATTCAGGCTTAAACACACCACAGACAAACAAAACAGCCTCTGCGCTTCAGGGCTATGGAACCCCTTCTTTAGGTGTTAAAAAAGAAATAATGATGCTGGAGCATAAGGAAACATCAAATGCAGAGCAACAACAGAGGATAGAAGATGATAAATAAGAACAAAAAAACGAACCTGCACTATTCCCAAAATAACAGATTTGCTCAAACCAAATTAGAGTCACAGCCCACTGACTCTAAAATTAACTTATCAGTTTCATTTAATAAAATAATTTTGAGCAAATTGTATAGGTAGGTTTAAGGCAGCTTGTCAAGAGTTTCAAAATGAAATCAGCACACACAATATATTGCACTGTAACCTTAGTATTTATTGTTCTTTATATAAAAATAGTTTTCTGGTTACAAATAGTGCTCTATTAAAGTACTCATTATTTGTTACAAACTTCGTTACCCATAATATACATTTGATTTTAAAATTTTTTAACATAGACAACTTACCCGGTCCAATGCACCAGCCACCACTAACCCCTGCGCTTTGCCTCACTAGCTTCCTAGAGCACTTTAAAAGCTGACACTGGGGCCAGGTGCTGATGGAGAGCAGCTAGCTACAAAACTGCCAGGCTAAACCAGAAAGCCAGCACTCCAGATGAATAAATGCAAAGAAAAAATGTTCCCTGCTAGTGCGAATTTCTTGATGGAAAAACAAGCCACACAAAAATGACCCCTGTGCTTCAGCACTTAGGCCTTCATTATGGGGCCACCAAAAGAAGGCTTAACCATCAAAACACAAGGGTAATTTCTGTGCCTTGTTTTGCCATCAATTCATTTGCATTAGCAGTGAACATTTTTTCTTGGCATCTATTCATCTGGACTCAACTAGTGGTGGATTTCTAGTTTAGTCTGGCAATTCTGCAGCTAGCTGCTCTCCACCAGCACCCGGCCCCAATGTTAGTGCAGCATGCTACTGGACCTGTTATATTCCTACTTAATAATGTCTGTTTATCATGACATATTTTTGGTGCCTCAGCAATGTTTCATTTCTGTCATGGTTTGTGGAAAAGCAGGACTGAGTAGTGCTATGATCTGCTAATCCCACATGTGTGCACTGTCAGGTGCACACTGCCCACCAAGCCCTCTGACAACATATTATATGAGTTGGTCCGCTGTTGGTGATGGTACAAATGAAATACACATGATATATTCTTTATTCTTTATACCGTCAACAGTGGAACAAGTCAGCTATCATACACGTTTCAGGGGGGCTGGACAGTGTGTGCACCTGACAGTGCCACTGCACCCATACTGTTTAGCAGATTATTGCACTGCTCACTCCTGCTTTTCAACAAACAAACCACCACAACAGAAAGGAAACATTACTGAGGCACCAAAAATATTTCATGGTAAACAGACATTGTTAAGTAGGAATATAACAGGCCACCAGAAGCACGCTGCACTAATACTACGGGTGCTGGTACACAGTAGCTAGCTCCAAAAGTGCAAGACAAACCCACAAAGCCACCACTCTACACAAATACATGCCATGAAAAAAATGCTCAATGCTACTGCAACTTTACTGATGGCAAAACAAGCCATACACAAATGCCCCCTGGGCTTTGGTGCTCAGACCTATATAGGGGGCACACTAATGAAGGCCTAACCACCAAAGCGCAAGGGTCATTAGTATGCCTTGTTTTGCCATAAATACATTTGCACTAGCAGTGAACATATTTTATAGGCATTTATTCGTGTGGAGTTATGACTTTCTGGTTTTGTTAAGTAGGAATATAATGAGGACAAGGACAACATTTTTTTCTTTATTTTATTTCAGCTGTTTTGGGGCATGGTTCTCACCATTTTTGGGAGTAAAAGTAGGTTATGGAAAAGAAAAATGGAACACACACTTAACATTATTATACACATAACAGTGCACTATGGGGGGAAGACAAACAACAACAAAAATGGATAGTGACCTGTGTCAGATGACCTAAAGGTATGCAAGACAAATGCAAGAAGAAAGTAAGGAGGGCTGGGACACAGGGTATACTGGGATGTATTAGGAGCCATCACATCAAAATGAAGTCAAAAAATGGCTGTACAAAGGAGGGGAACTAAAATGTTGAGGGGTATGCACCAGAATGAAGCCAGGTGACGATACACTAAAGTACATTACATGCAAAAACAAGGAAAGGGGGCATGATAGAAACCATCAAGTACAGAAATGGACTCAACAACAGCGTAGCCACATCCAGAACAAAAGATGTGCATGAAGAAGGGACCAAAATTTCAAGATAGAGGAGGGACGATCAGGGGCAACATCGGGAACTATTTTTTTCACACAGAGGGTGGTGGTGGTGGGTGCAAAGACAAACTAAAAAACTAATAATCAGTGTTGTGATGGGACAGCAGCAGTTGAAGCATCCCCATGATCTGTAGTTGGTGCCCATTGATGCAATCCAACTGCTGCTCAACACTGTCCGGCCGGTGGTTTGCAGCGTCCATCTCACTGCACAGCAGGCCCAAATCGGCCTGTGTGGCAGGCAGTTGGAGAGGGTTGCCACCATCATCAGGAAGTGCTGCAGGCTGTGGTGGTGGTGGAGCAGCCGGTTCTGCCATTGCCCTCCCCCGCTTTACACCACATGCAGATTGACGCCGTTCTGCCCCATCTTCCCCAGCAGGGCCAGCAGGTGCATTACTGGCCTGACTGGCAACCTTGGCCTGCCACTCTAGATGGTGCTGATTATACATGTGGGTGCGCTGACTCCCTGTGCTAAGGTGACTTCCTCTGGGGCCACGGCGCACCTCAACACTGCACAAATTGCACTTTACTACACTGCTGTCCCCAGGCTGTCTAGTAAAACTCTCCCACACCAATGAGGTACGGGGAGGACCAGGCACAGGTGGGGGGGGGCAGGTGTTTTTGGAGCCAGGAGCTGTTGCTGTACAGTTTGGGCCAGGGGCACAGAAACCTGCTGCTGCAGCTGCTACTGTGGCTCCTCCTCCTCCTCTTCCTCCTCCTTCCTCACTTCCTGCTGCTGCTGAGCCGCTGGCACAGGGGCCATAGCAGGTGCTGCTGACACTGGGGGGGGCACTGGTTGGTGCCACAGGAGGTGGTGCTTCCAGTACACCAACTCCAGTATCTCTTGCCTCGGGGGGGGGGACTCAGGATGGTGCTCCAGTCCAGACGCAGCCAGCCCCCACATGTGCACATGCCCACTCGATCACCACCACATCGACGAAAACCCCCAAGTCTCTCCCACTCCATTCTGGTCTCTCTCTCTCATTGTCTTACAATGGCACAAATACAGACACACAAAAACAATTAACAATAAACAAATACTAAACTGAAACAAATACTCAAAAATAAGCACCGATAGCAAAAAAACTAAAAGGTTTAAAGTGTTTTTCCAACAGATTTTCCTCTCTCACTCTAACCAACACAACCTCTTTCTCCTACTACAAGGTGAAAGTGAAACTCTCTTTCAAGCATAAGTCACTTTCTGCCTGCTGCATGTGACCTACACTGTGTATACCATGTGATGTGTGTGGGCTGCCTGTTGAATTCTCACTCTGCCTTAAAGCGAAGTAAGGCGAAGTGAACAACGCGAAGTCATAAATACAATGCGAAGTGGTAAAATTAGGGTTTAAAATGGGCACTTTATGTAGCGGGATGGTAACGCGAAGAGGCCACTTCGTGCGCAGAATTTTACTTCGCTGCATCTCTATAAGAGGACAGAAGACAGACAGGCCTCCAGAGCAGTAGAAACAGAAGCAGTTGAGCCAGTCAGAGATGCTGTGCATCAAAAAAGCATGCAGATGGACATGGAAAGACCTCAAAAAGATACTGGCAATAGTAGTGGCTGTGGTGGTGAGTATACCCTTCCCATAAGCAGCAGTGCAACAAAATCCATAAACTCTGTAGTGCAGGATTTTTTTCACACAAGATAAATCATCTTGCAGCCATGTGGTCTGCAAATTATGCAAAATAAAATTAAGTTGCGGTAAAGTGGGTACCAGAATGAGAACATCAACAATGGTGCGACATATGAATAAGTCTCACATTTATCATTATCAAAAGGCACAAAAGGAACACACACAAGTTGTTGCACTGCTGCACTCAGGTGATGATGAGGATATGGATGTTACCCATGGTGAGGAAGTAATTGATGGGGGGGTGATAATGAAAGTCTGCCTTCCAGTCAAAGTACAACACCTTCAAGTTCTCATTTCTTTACCCCTTTGAGTCCACCACCACAGCCTATCAGGAGTCATATACCATCCATGACCACAACATCCACCCCCATGGCAGAAAAGGTCAAGGGAAGCAGCCCAAAAAAATTAGGTGATATCAGCAGGTGTAGCGGCCTTCACATTTCTTTGATAGACTGTTTTGAGCTGTCACAGAAATATAAGCCCAACAGGCCTGAGGTAAGGTGATTAACAAAGGCAATTGGGGAGACGATAGCCACCGACATGTTCCCATTTTCCTTTGTGGCTAACCCAGGTTTTAAGGCACTAATGGAAATTGCAGTGCCAAAGTACCAGGTCCCCAGCCAGACCTAAGTCTCAACTACTGCCATCCCAGACTTGTATGACACTATTTGGAAAAGCTTGTCTGATGCTCTGAAAGGTTCAGTGGGCAAAAAGGTTCATGTCACCACAGATATGTGGACCAATGGCCAGACGACTGACTCTATGGCTGTGACTAGCCATTGGGTAAACTTTCCTCCCTTCTCATCCTCCTCCTCCTCCTCCTCCTAATCATAATGTAGTGGCACTATCAGCAGCAGCAGCAAAATGCAAGGGACTTTCACCGTCCGAAGGCAGGCAGCATTATGTATTTATGGTTTTGAAAAAGTCCACAAAGTGAAACATCTTCTAGAGGGCCTTCAAGAAAAGTTTGCTGAATGACTGACTCCAAAGTCCTTGCAGCCTGGGTTTATAGTGCCTGAGAATGCTTCAAACAACCTGAAAGCAGTAAGGCTTGTAACATTACACATGTACCATGCTTTGCATACACAATAAACTTGGTGGTAAAATAGTTCATCAATGAAGACAGAAATGTACAGAATTTGACTGCAGTTGCCCACACTGTGTGCACCCACTTTAGCCATTCTGTTACAGCCCGAAAGCTGTTGTGGCAGATTCAGATTGAAAATAGCCTCCCTCTCCACCAGCTGATACAGGAAGTTCCAGCCTAGTGGCATTCCACTTACTATATGATGCAGAGATTGCTTGAACAACAGAAAGCCATCTATCACTATGGTGTCCAACATGGCATTCAGAAAGAAGACATGAATATCAGCCTCAATCAGTGGCATCTGATGGAGAATCTTTGTTGTGTCCTTAAACCCTTTGAGGAGGCTACCCAAGTGGTAAGCACCAATGATGCTGGTCTAAGCTAGATACCACCTTTAACTTCACTTCTCATGCTGACACTGGAGCATCTTGAGTCACAGTTTCTCAACAATGATGACGCCACTGCCACATCACTTGCAAGAAAAATGTTAAACACCATCCTGGGTAACAAGCGCATTATCAATATGTGCAAAGCTAAACATTACATTTCGGCAACACTTTTGGATCATCAGTTTAAGGACACAATTGAAACATTCTTCAAACCAAATGATTTTAAGGACCTGGAATATTATCGTGAACTATTAATTGAAAAAGCGTCAACACGTATAGCTGAGAAAAGTAGTACAGTATCAGTACCCTTTTGGCCACATTCAAATTCTGCACAAAATCTGGTGGAGAAGGAGGGAGCACAATCTGCCTTGCTGCTGGTACCACTATTACTGATGTTTCTGGCCATCAATCACCAACCAGACCTGCTGCTACTACCAGAGTGACTGCTGTTACACCACAAGAAGACAAACCACTGTGGACATGCTGTCAGATGTCTTTTTGTCTGATAAAGACAGCTGGATTCTGGAAAGGCTAAGTCAGCTATTGTGGTACCAGAAGTCCTTGCTGCAAAAATGTTGAAAGATTATATGGAAGAGACTGTGCATCTCACTGCAGATGACGAACCATTACTGTACTGGCAACAGAAGAAATCAATGTGGCCTTCTTTAACTGAGATCGCAATTGAATACCTCAGTTGCCCTTCCAACAGCATATATTCAGAGAGAATTTTCAGTGCTGCTGGAGCAATAGTGAATGACAAAAAGAACACGTTTTTCCACAAAAAATGTAGAGAGGCTCAGTCTTCTAAAAATAAACCTGCCACAATTCAAAAACATATACTGTCCAAAATGTATGCAGGTTGACAGCACCCAGATGGCATGTCACACAGATGATGACGATGATGGTGAGGGATTCTGTTGCCACTAGCCACTAGCCTTTCCACCTGTCTTTCCTCCACTGGTGGGTTCTCCTGTCTCCTCCTCCTCCTCTTCCTTAAGTTCCATTCATTTCTCAAACAAATGTCTGGTTCTCATGTGCCACTGATGCCCAACCCAGCACCAGCAGCTGAAGGACCACTACAAACTGTTAAGCTAAAACAACCTTAAATGACTACATATTAGTGTCACACAGTTCTTCAGTCATTTGGTTTTATTGCCATTTCTGTTAACTACAGATTAATTAAAACATAAATAAAATAAATAAATAATAAATACATGGTCTTTCTTCAGGTCCAGATGGGGATTTAAACTGTTTTTATATTGACTGCAATATCCACTTTCCCTTCTGTATTTCAGTGTTGCACCCAAGGACACATCTAAGGCTTTGATCTGAAATGAGCCATCCTCCAGATACAAACTGTTTTCATCCTAACCTGGAATATGAAAATAAAAGAGTAGAATTTTAAAATATGGTGTTCCCACATACTGATTGACCATTATGAGAATAAAAATAATAAATCCCTGATCTTACTCTACCCCCACCACTACCACCAAACTCCATGTATAGATGCCCTGGGCCATTCCTTCCTTCAGATACAACCCACTCTCCATTGTTAGGTCCTCAACCCCACGCCTGGCATCACAAAGAAAATTTGATGATGGTAGACTGTTATGGGATTTTTCATTATTCTGAGTAAAAATTATGAATATATCCAGGATCCCCCTTTTCAGATTTCCAACAAGTGCACTCTGACTCTACTATCCTCCTTCAACCAGATGCCCAAGTATACCAATACCTCTCGCTCCACCTACACTTACAGTACATATATCCCTCTCCCACCCTTCTCCTTAGCAATACCACATAGATAATTTTCCCCAAACACTATGCTTTTAGGAAATATCTACAACACTTCTTCACTATTCAATGAATGCTACCAAAAAAGTGAAAAATCAATTAGCTCCCTTCTCCTTCCTCCATCCATTGAATTCCTATTTCTACTTCATTAGACACTCTCCCACCTTTCCTTGCAACTCGCCAGTCTGCCATAAACCGTTTCTTCTCTCTCTCATATATGGAAGTAGTACTTGCTGGTTGTAACTACTACCATATATGATATAAGCCAAGAAGTTCTGTTGTAAGAGAGAGAGAGAGAGAGAGAGAGAGAGAGAGGTGGGGAAGGGGTGTTATCGAACATATACCGTTGTAAGGGTGCCATGATTAGGGCTCCATAATGTGGGCACTGCAACAAGGTCATAAGTGACAGGGGCGTTCTAGATTTCAGAGTGTTCTGCACTCACACCATGTTCGCGTTGACCCCCCCCCCACACACACAGCATGCCCAACCCGGAGTTGGTTATATATAGTTTAGGGGGTGTGGGGGAAAAACATGAGCAAGGTCAGGGAAATCATGCAGAAACTGTGCAGTCTGGCTGAAGGGGCAACCAATTCCATGCAGCTCACCTATCGTGTCGCCCTTTTGTTGCACTCTCATTTACTGAGCGCTCTTTGTACACTGGCATTGGTGAACCATTAGGGAGGGCAGGACAAATAGGATAATATCAACATAGTTAATTTATGGAATTTATGGGGAGCAGGGCAGTAGAGTGTACTAGAAGGACAGGAGAGAATGGGGGGGGTAATACAGAAATATAAAAAACTGACGGCAGATAAGGACCACTAGACCCATCTAGTCTGCCTGTATACCCCTACCTTTAACAGTGTGTGCTGACCTTGCTCGGTCAGTGGCTTTCACCTCTCCTTTCCACCTCTAAGGTTCACTTATGCCTATACCATGCATGTTTGAATCCCCCCACTATGCTTGCTCCCACCACCTCCTTGGGTAGTCTGTTCCATACATCTACCACCCGTTCTGTGAAGAAAAATGTCCTCACATTGCCCCTTAACCTGCCTCCCTCCAATCTTATTTTGTGCCTCCTCATTCTTGTGCCTCTCTTATACTGAATGATGCCACCCACCTGCACCTTGTTCATGCCCTTAAGATACTTGAACATTTCTATCATATCTCCCCATTCCCGCCTCTATTCTAGAGTATACATTATGAGGTCTTTCAGCCTCTCCTCATATGTCTTTTGTTGCAGGCCCTGCACCATCCTTGTCACCCTTCTCTGAACTGCCTCTACTCTGTCTATGTCTTTATGAAAAATGTGTCCTCCAGAACTGTACACAATATTCCAGGTGTGGCCTCACCAGCGTTTTATACAGAGGTATCACCACCTCCCTTCTTCTGCTAGTGATACCCCTACCTATCTATCCCAACATGTCACTGGCCCCCCCCCCCCACAGCCTTTGTACACTGTTTGGCCACCTTTAGATCTTCCAAGGTGATAATTCTCAAGTCCATTTCTTCACTGGTGACTGCCAGCAATCCTCCCATCCTGTAGTTTCGGCAAGGTTTCTGCACCCTAGTTGCATGATTTTGCATTTTTTTGCTTTGAACCTCAGTTGTCACACTTCTGACCATTCCTCCAGCTCCCCTAGGTCCCTCCTCATTCTGTCCACCCCATCAGGAGTGTCCACCTTGTTGCAGATCTTGGTGTCATCTGCAGATAGGCAAATCTTCCCTTCCAGTCCTTCCACAATATCATTAGTGAACACATTGAAAAGGAATGGCCCCAGGACCGACCCCTGAGGTACCCCCGCATGTCACCCCCTTCCTCTGATTGAATTCCATTGACCACCACCCTCTGCTTCCTGTCTCTCAGCCAGTTGTTAACCCAGTTCACCACCTTGTGGCCCATCCCCAGGCTGCCCAACTTATTCACCAGTCTCCTATGTGGAACTATGTTGAAGACCTTGCTGTAATCAAGGTAGGCAACATCCACCACTCCCCTCTGATCCACCTTCTTCATCACCCAGCCCAAAAAATCTATAATATTAGTTTGATATGACCTTTCTGCTGTGAATCCATGCTGTCTTGGATCCTGTGCTCTGCTGGATTCCAAGTGTTCCTCAATCCTTTCCTTGAGCAGTGCCTCCATAATCTTACCCACTATCGATGTTAGGCTGACTGGCCTATAGTTTCCTGCCTCCTCCCTGCTTCCACTCTTGTGAAGAGGGACTATATGTGCCCTCCTCCAGTCCACTGGAACTACTCCTGTACTGAGCGGCTCACTGAACAGAGCTGCCAGTGGTGCTGCTATCTCCCTCCTTAGCTCCTTTAATATCCTGGGATGTATGTCATCTGGGCTAATTGCCTTGTCCACCCTCAGTTTGGCCAGCTCCTCTAGGACTCTCTGTACTGTAAAAGGGCTAGTGTTTGCCTTCCTCTCCCCTGTGCATTTTATGCCTAGCTGTGGTCCCTGCCCCTCACCTTCCTCCATGAAAAGTGAACAGAACTACTTATTCATTATAGACGCCTTTTCCAAGTCTCCCTCCACACATCCCCCATCTCCTCTGAGCCTTAATATCCCACCCCTGTCCTTTCTCCTTTCACTGATGTACCTAAAAAATGTCTTATCCCCTTTCTTCACCGTCTGTGCACGCCTTACCTCTGTTTGCGCCTTTGCACTCCTGACAGCTTTCCCTGCTTCCCTCAAACTATTTAGGCACACCACCCTATCTTCCTCCTTCTGTGACCTCTTATATTTATTGAAAGCCAACTTTTTGGCCTTTACTTTCTCTGCTACATCTACTGAGAACCACAGTGGTTTTGTTCTCTTGCCTTTGCTTCTCAACCGAATGTACTGGTTCATCGCCTACACCATGGCTCCTTTTAGGCATGCCCACTGATCTTCTACACGCCCCCCCCCACCTCCTTCCTTGCCAGGGATTCTCTGACACAGGTAACATTAATATTTACTCAAAATAAGAGAAAACCCCAAAATGATACTGGATGCCAGCCACTGATGCATTTCTTTATGGCTCATGGCCACAGACATTGGGATCTATCTGTACATTGGTCCAACAATAGGGAAGAATTTAAATTGTTGTAACAGGGAGTAGCCCAGAGGGTTAACCCTTTGAGCTGTAACCAGACTTTGAAAGTAAAATATGTTAGGGATGATATACATGTCATCTATCATCCCTGACCTGTATCACTTTCTAAATCTGTGTCAATACTATTTTACAGCATCTACTAGATATAACCAGGTTCCACAGCCAAGTTCTACCTGGTTCTACTTGAGTAAAAAATCCACATATTTTGCATGTTTGGGAAAGTACATGTAGTACCAAGAGTCTAAGAATGGTTAAGTTTTATAAAGTTGTGATGCACTGAGACAGAATTCTATGCACCAAAACTTTGCAAAACATACCATTCTTAGCATTACATGCACTTTACCAAACATGCAAAAAAAAAAACGTATGTGGCTTTCCTAATTAAGTAGAACCAGGAAAAAACTGGTTATATATTGTAGAACCTAGTTATTTCCAGTAGAACCTGGTTTTATTTGGTAGAACTTGGATATAGCTGGTAGAACCTGGTTATAGCTGGTAGAACCTGGATCTACCAGGTTCTACCTGTTAGATTGTTTTGGGGTTCTACTCAGAAAGTTTGCGAGGTAGATCTTTTGGAGGTTCACACAGCCCTAGTGGAGATAAGGTAAGAAAACAGCCAATCTAGGCAGAAAGAATTTTTTTCATTTGTCAAAGATTTACCTTTGTTTGTTGCTCTGTGCCATAAACCAGTAGCTCTTCTTTTGAGAAATGCCATTTGAACTTTGTGAATTAAACCACGGTACTGTGGTGGACTACTAAAAAGAAAGTTTTTTGGGGATGTACTTTATAAAGGACTTGTTCAGTAATCTTCTTCCTAAGGGGATATTGTATTTATAGTCTACTGATATCATAATCTGCTAAATTTTGGACATGAACCAACTGTTTAAAATGGTATTTAAGAGAGGTAAGAAGACTATACTGTCCCTACACCTTGTTCAGTAGCAGGCAGGAGTATTTTCTCTTTCAGCAGTATTTGTCAAATCGGGTATTCATCAGAGCAGGTCATGGTGGTGAATGGGTGAGGTGCAGACTCCTAAGCAAGCTGTAGGTGCTAGTGACAGGCTTAGAAAGGCCAATCACATATTGAGTACTGGGGCTATTTGGCCTACTCAACACACAGAGTCTAGTGCCTCTACACTTACCCCCACCAATGATAGAACAGAATGATTCTGTAGACTAAATCTGCAAGCCAATAGGAGAGTTGTGGATTGTAGTACAGTGTGGCTGTTAGCTAGTCAGAATGAGAACGGTGGTCCCAGCTTTGTGCTGTTTTCATACCAAGCTAGGGAACAGTCCCAAGTACAGTACCTTTCTTGGATTTGAAAAAGTTTAATGCAAAAGTAAGATCTGATGCAAAAGACCCTCTGTCTTTCAGAGAGCCGACTCTGAGAAATGTACTGTTCAAGAAACTAATAGGAATTAAATTATATTTATGAAAAAGACAGCACCCAATCCCTGATCAAGCATATGAGAGTTTGAGCAGGCATGTGCAGCAGTAGGTCTTCTGACTGCAACGCCAATGCCCCAGATTTGAAAACGGACCTGAGGAGTTGGAGGTCCAGTAGGAGGAGGATTGGGCATCCTAGGGACTGCTCTCCTCCTCTGGGGGAGAGAGCAGGTTAGCTTTTGGTGCATGGTCAACCCCTGGTGCAGGCTGGGGGGAGTGGTAACTGATGTCTAGTGCTCTGAGAGGCATGCTGGACGTCACGCCTCTGCACAACATGTCATTGCATGCCATGCCTTCCACTGGGGATAACACAAGAAAAATAGCCGGCCTTACTAATGACACCTCACTTCCTCATCCCATAGTGACCACTACAACCCCCGGCTGTGACCGAGCTTAGTCTTCTGTCGGGACTGGCCTGACCTCACAGCCCCACCCTGGGGGAGCAAGCCAAGAGAGCTCTGCTGGGGCCTGCTGGTAATCTGGATGCATCTGTGTTGGAGGAGGTGTTGGTTCAGTGGCCCTGCCCTGGGGGGGCAAGCCCAAGTGGATTGTCAGCTAAGGTAAGTCCTGGTGAGTAAGCAGGGACCAGGAAGGTTGAGGGCGGAGCAGAACTGGTGCAGCAGCATAAAAAAATAAATAAATAAATGTACTGTAGACTTATGGGTTGGGCAAAAGACATAGTTAAGATGTGGTTGAGTTCAAATGACATTTATTATAAGGGGTGCTATTTGTTTATGGCATTCATAGCAAAATAGTGGACCTTGTCTGCTCTTAACTTCTTAAGATAAGTATTGCATAGTTTTTTTTTTGTAGATGCAAAATCCACCAGGTTACCAGATGCCTTGTGTGTCAGCTAACTGGAGTCACAGGCATTAACAAGGGAAATTAGTTCTGGGGTTACCCAGAGGTGAGGGAATTCTTAACATCATTTGACAAGGGGAATGTGCCAGCTATCATATATGTTCAGGTAGTATTCTTGTAAGTACGATAAAGACAATTAATATCCTCATTGCACAGTAGGGGCTTTCCAGCTCATTGTTCTTTTCCTTGTCAAAAACTTTTAAATAGCTAGATATCCTGTAGAGGTTTCTGCAGAGGTCTCATGTGCTGAAGAATAGTGCACTTTGTAATGGCCGGAGTATTTTTGCTTACATGCTGTAGCTTCCATACAGTGCCATGAGCCATGTGTACTGCAAATGAATGGCAAGAAAGGTGTGGTACCTTATTATCCCTTCAGGGCATCAGTTTTGTATGCCATTCTGGAAGCCAGCAGACAGTGTACCTCCTTTGTATCATGAGAAAGAGTTTCATATGGTAAAAAGAAACGAACATGTAAAAAGATCCCTCTTATGGAAACATGTTTTTTTCTGCAGCCACAGCCTACACATTTACAGTATTTGTGTTCTGTGGCAGAGATCAGCAGCACAGATACAGCCGCATGTGAAATACTCTGTGCATTCCCTGCCATATAGGCTCCTTTGTGGACATTTCTGTACTTTGGCACTTGCCTCAGAAACACAGAGGCCAGTGCACTAACAAAGGGACATTTTGGTTTTTAATTGCAATTTTAAACATCTGCTGCTAAAGATAACACTGTCAATCCTTGTTAGAGGAGCAGTGCTTATAATGAACAAAATACATTACACACCAGTCACCATTTAGAACAAATAAAAACATCAGTATATACATCAGCTCTCCGTTTTATTAATTTCCTGAGGCAGGGTAAAGAATTATTTTAAAAAGTGGCTGCACCCAGCTGTGTCTGCCATGGCAGATCTAAGCAAATGGGGGTACTTACTGATCTTTTCAATAAAGAGTGTACCCATGAGCATGGGAGTGAGGGTGGAACCTTAGAAGCTGGGAGTCATGAGTTCGGAGGTAGTAAACAGGAGTTTGAGTAGTAAACATTCATTGGGAGTGCACTTTGGGTAAATTGTAAACCATTCCCTTGATGTAAATACCACTGTTTCTTTAAATCAATGCTCCTGTGAGAACATCAACATGGCAATGGATGTTGTACCTCCAACAATAGACTGGCTGAGTCATCAAAGGAGTCATGAGTACCCTTTCTTTCATTCTCCACGACAGAGACTAGGATCCCCTTGGACACATGCCTTACTATCTATGAACTTCTGAACTTTAAGGGTTAACTTGGTGAGGCTGTGGGACCCCCAATGTACCACTTGTGAAAGGGTGTGCTTATTTGCCATACTGAAAAGCAACTGGAACTATGTCTCAGTCCCAGGTTCTGTTGTGTGAAGAAGATTCAGTGTACCAGTAATCTTCACTATTCTATGGATCTCCCCCCCCCCCCAATATAATAAAGTAATCTGTGACAGTGACTGGATGCTTGATCTTGTGGGATGCATCTTCTGTGAAATACTGTTAGCTTGTACCTATTCTGCTCACATCTCCATTGAAATGTGCCTTTCAGCTGTGGAGTTATGTGGAGTCTGTGTATTGAGCTTAAAGAAATAAAACTTGCTACTTAATCCATCGTGTGTGTGTGTGTGTGTGTGTGTGTGTGTGTGTGTGTGTGTGTGTGGAAATTCAGTTAATGGACTTTGTGTATCTCTACTCAGTGTGTCATCCTTGAGTTACTTTGCTCATGGTCCTTGATTAAATAACTATCAGAATCCTGGCCAGCCTCCTCCATTTTGATAGTGGGACCTGTAGTATCCAATCGTTCAGGAGTTCAGTTACAATAGCCCTCTGAAAGGGCATACAAACTATGCCAGGGAGACCACTGCTTTAAGTCCTGCACACCACCTTGATCAGATGTTCCCGAATGCTGTGGGGCCAAAATGACCCTCCGGCTGTTACCTCTATCCATCCAATAAGGCATGGAAAGCTAGGAGGGATGGCGAGATTTAAATTTTGTAATTTGAAATTATAAACAGTAGTAAAGCAGATACAGTCAAGTCCAGGCAAACTGCCATATCCCACAATCCTCAGCTCACATGAAGTCGAAGAGCCACTCTACAGTCAGCTTGCTGCCTGTTATCCAGTCCATGCCAGCTCCACTTACTGTCCACGTGCAATGCACTGTACTCTAGGGAATGAGACGCTGGAAGGTCTGGATGCTTTGTGCTGTGGAGCAGTATTATCAGGCAGAACTCCAAGGGCTGGTAATTGCTTGGATGCTCGCCTGGCAGCAAATTCAAGCCCTGAAAGGCTAGCAGCTCTGGAGGCTTTCTGCTGTACAGCAGTATTGTCGAGCAGAACTGCATGGGTTGGTAACACTGGAATTGTTTGGATGCTGGCCTGGCAACAAATTCAAGCCCTCTACCTCACATAGCATATTACTGAGATAAACAGCCTCCATCATTCTACATCCAACCACTCACTTATTGACTGTGTTCTTTCCTCTCACCCTCCCCATATCTTGGAAGCTGGTACACAACCCAAATGCTCTCAGTAATCTTTTATTATTTACTAAGTGCATAAAATCCACCTTCAGAAGGTCCCCTCAACAATAATCCTTCTCCATTCTCTCAGACCACAAAATCTGCCCTCCCTGTAGGCTAACCTCTACAATATAGCCTGGTCCCTCATCTCAGCAACCATGAATGTTAATAATACACTGGATTATTTCAACTCAAAATTCATGTCTGTCTGGGATACGCATACCCCTCTCAGGAGAGTCACCTCTCTTGGACGTCTGCTAATCTGCCTGGTAGCCTCACTGTTAAAGACACTAGGGGATTTATCACAGTGTGGACAATTCCAAAATACCTGCTTCAGGACCATTAGAAAACCCTAGACAGATTACTTTGCTTCCTCTTTCAAGAACAATGTAAATAGTCCATTGAAATTCTGGAAGGTTGGCCACTTCCTATTGAGTGCCTCCTCCCAGTCAACCTCTCCAGTCCTCACAGTAGGCAGTCTCATCATCTCTGACCCCCCCAAGGCTGTTGCTGCTTTCAATGAATTTTCTTCCTGTTCCCTCTTCTTCTCCTCCTTCCTGTCACCTCCTCATCCTCTTTGCAACTTCCCCCTTTGCCTCATCTTTTCTTTCTCCTCAATCTCCTCATCTGCCAGTCTATCAACCTTCCTACCTGCCCTACTCTTACTTGGTCCATTCAAAGGCACTAGCCCTGACAGCCTTAACACTAAGTTCCTATGTTTTGCTGCTCACACTGTTGTTGTCCTGATCACATCCCTCTTCAACCTTTCCTTCCCCATGGGCAAAGTCCCAAGCACATTGAAATGTACTAGGGTCCCCCTGCTTCACTGTTGGCCTCTGACATGAAACTTGATCTTCAAGAGCATCCAACACAGGTTCTGCTTGAACCAACGTAACCTGAATGCTAAGGAAATTAGCTCCATGTCATTTGGTAGCAAACAGAGGTGACAACTCTTTGTTGGAAGAAGTGCCTGTCTTTAAATATTTTTGTGTCTGATTAGACCAACTGTACACCTTCTTTTCTATAGGCATGTACAGTAGATGCCATATATAATACTTGAAACTCTTCCCCAAGCTAGGTGTACTATACAGTAAAAAATCTGTTATCCTCCTCCCAGCCCATTCAGAGACTGTTTTCAAAATGATCTAACATTTGATTGTTGGGATCAGGTCAATGATGAAGCCCCTAAGTCCATGTTCTGCACTTTGCCCTTAACATACCTCCCAACACCCACCAATGCTCCCCCTACTCTGAGCAGGACCACCCCTCCCTTGAGGCACACTCCTTTTTCACTCTACTGCACCTCCCTAGTATCTAAATTCTAGTCCTCACCCCTCTCCTGCTACATCACCTCCCTCCTCTCTGCCTCCACCTCTTCTACCGCTTCCAAGCACAGGGAGAGGAGGCAGATAGAAAGTTGGTGGAAGAAATACATGGGATGGCAGCCAAAGGGGAGGTACAGCTGCTGGAAGACTTTAATAGGCCAGACGTTGATTGGACCAACCCAGCAGCTGCCACAACCAGGAGCTGAAACATCATGGAATCCTTGCAGTGGGCAGGCCTCAGGCACTTAGTGATGGAGCCTACCAGGGACAGGGCAGTTCTGGACCTTGTTCTGACCAATGGGGACAGAATCACAGAGGTCAGGGTAGAAGATCACCTGGGGTCCAATGACCACCACACGGTACAGTTTAATATTGATAGTGTCACAATTGAGCCACACAAAGTTGAGAGTCATGAATTTCAAGAGAGCAGACTTTAGTGGGATGTGGATAGGTATCAAAGAAGCCCTGGGGAGGAAGGAGGCAGGAGGGGGGTGGAAAAGAAGTGGGTAAACCTTAAAGAAGCCACTGCGGAAGTGACAAATCAGTACATTAAGCTGAAAAATAAAGGTATGAAAAGGAACAAACCACTATGGTTCTCAAGGGAGGTAGCACAGAAAGTAAGGGGAAAAAAGGTGGCTTTCAAAAAATACAAGAGGACATAGGCAAATGAGGATCGAGCAGTGCACCTAGATATACAGAGGGAAGTGGGGAGAGTGGCGAGGAGCACAAATGCACAAATGGAGGTTAGATTAGCACAGTCGATTAGCACAGGGGACAAGACCTTCTATAGATATGTTAGTGAAAAAAGGAGGGTCAGGAGTGGGATTGTGAGACTCAGAGGGAAGGAAGGGGGGAGAGTAGGGGAAGACCTAGAGAAAGCATCAATACTGAATTAATACTTCAGTTCAGTGTTCACTGAAGAGGGGAAGGGGCAGGGTCCACATCTGGGCGTAGGAAGCACAGAGGGGAGGGAGGTAGATACCAGTCCCTTTATGGAACAGAGAGTCCTGGAGGAATTCACAAAACTGAGGGTGAACAAAGCAATGGGACCAGATGATATACACCCTAGGATACTAGAGGAGCTATGGATGGTGCTAGCAGCACCACTGGCAGCCCTGTTTAGTGAGTTGCTCAATACAGGAGTGGTTCCAGATGACTGGAGGAGGACAAATGTGATTCCTCTCCACAAGAGTGGAGGCAGGGAGGAAGCAGGAAATTATGGGCCAGTAAGCCTTATCTCAGTTGTGGGCAAAACAATGGAGTCATTGCTTAATGAGAGGATTGTGGAGCACCTAGAATCCAACAGAGCACAGGATCTGAGACAGCATGAATTCACAGCAAGACAGTCTTGTCAAATGAATCTGATAGACTTTTTTGACTGGGTGACAAAGGAGGTGGATTGGGAGGGTGGGATATTGCCTACCTCAGCTTCAGTAAAGCCTTCGACACTGTTCCACACAGAAGACTGGTTAACAAGTTGAGTAGACTGGGGGTGGGCCACAAAGTGGAGAACTGGGTTCAAAAGTGGTTGAGGGTCAAAAAGCAGAGGGTGGTGGTTAATGGAATCCAATCTGAGGAAAGAGAGGTGACCAGAAGTGTGCCTCAAGGATCAGTCCTGGGGCCAGTATTGTTTAATGTCTGCATAAGGGACATTGCTAAGGGACTAGAGGGGAAGGTTTGCCTACTTGAAGATGACACCAGGCTCTGCAACAGGGTGAACACTCCAGAAGGGGTCAAGAAGATGAGACGAGACCTGGGAAAGCTGGAAGAGTGGTCAAGGGTGTGGCAATTAAAATTTAATGGAAAGAAATGCAAAATCATGCACCTGGGACATAAAAGTCCCACTGAGATCTACTGGATGGGAGGAGAGTTACTGATGGTTACCAGGGAAGAAAGAGATTTAGGGATTATCATCTCAGATGACCTAAAGATGGCCAAACAGTGCACCAAGGCAGTGGGGAGGGCCAGTGGCATGTTGGGGTGCATAGGAAGGGGTGTCACGAGCAGAAGAAGGGAGGTGGTGATGCCACTATACAAAACACTGGTGAGGTCTCATCTGAAGTACAGAGTACAGTTCTGGAAGCCACATCCGTGTAAGGACATAAACAGGGTGGAAGCGGTTCAGAGAAGGGCAACAAAGATGGTGCAGGGCTTGCACCAGAAGACATATGAGGAGAGATTAAAAGACCTTAACATGTATACACTGGAAGAGAGGTGGGAACGGGGGGATATGATTGAAACCTTCAAGTATCTAAAGGGCATAAACAAAGTGCAAGTGGGGAATATCTTCCAGTATAGGAGAAGTACATGGGCAAGGGGGCATGACATGAGATTGGAGGGGGACAGGCTAAAGGAGAATGTAAGGAGGTTTTTCTCCACAGAAAGGGTGGTGGATGCATGGAATAGCCTGCCCCAGGAGTTGGTGGGAGCTACCACAGTGGGAGGATTCAAACATACATGGGATAGGTATAAGCGAATAATAGAGGTGGGAAGAACAGGCTAAAGCCACTGACCAAGTACATGTACAGTAGGTAGGAAGTGCAGGCAGACTAGGTGGGCCTCGCAGTTCTTATCTGCCATAAATTACTATGTTACTATGTTACCTACTTGCTCAGGAGTTCTGACTCCAATTCCTTTAGATCTCCCCTTTCTGAACCTCTGGAGGCCTTCTTTTCCTTCAAACTCTGCTCTTTGGAACGTTTCCCTGTGCCTATTTGTTCCTCTTCATCAATTTACTCCTTTAAAGCCAAGATCCATGAGTTAACAGGTCCCTTTTGCTCTTGAACATAGACCCCCTCTCTCCACAGGTGCTCTAGATCTGACATCTCCCCCTCCTGCTGTTTCCCCCGGCACCTACTACCGATCCCTCACTTGCCTGATACTGACCCTGACACCTTATCCTGGTCTCTGTGGGTTTTTGTCCAAGTGATCTACCCTGGTTTTTATACCCCCACTATACTGCCTGTTGCATTTCTTTACCTTTGTGCACCTGCAGTACTTAAAGTTCCTAAATGTTAACATTTTATACAGTATTTCTGGATGACTATTTCAGTAGTAGTAGTAGTAATTTCATTTATTTGGCACACAATCTCACAGGCCCAGGACACCTTACAAATTACCTACAAAATACAGCAGCAGAGAAATATTATACTGTTGCAGTAGCACCAGTATAGTTAGGGAAGGGCTGAGCAACATGTTCTATGTTAAACCCCTAACTTTACATCTTAAAAGCTTTGGCAGCATTTAATGAAATTAGCTGAAATGTTCTATGCAGTGTTTAGTAGGCAAGGTCTAAATATGTTGAAAGTTTTGTGATGGCAGCTTGTGCGGTTCTGAGATCCGCATATATAATTTTCCGGTGGATGTCTAATTTTTCCTATACTTAACATGGGTTTTTGGATTTGCTCTCATGTACAGCCTGCATTGAATGGAACTTTTTTCAAAACTTTCAGGGTAGGAAGTGTGTTGTGCCAAGGTACTGCTTTTGCAAGATATCATGACAAAAATATTTAATGGTTACAGAGTTATAAGGATTTAACGGGTTTTTTTGTTTTGTTTTTTGTTGTTCTGAGCATGCTCAGTAGGGTTTTATGGCTAACGTTCTGATACAACACGAAAAATTCCATGTCTCAGACTGTTTTTGTTTTCTCTCCACTTGCTTCTCACAACACAAATTTTTTTTTCATGTCATATGACAGTTGCCATCTTGTTCGCCTCCCTGAAGTAAAAAGCATGGAAAATACATAATCATCGGGCTATGATCCCCTCAGAGGGGGTACATCCTCTGGCCTGACTCCCAGCTTGTCTGCCCTCCAGGGTTCCCCCGCAGATTCCCCCTTCCGCGACAGGGCCAGGTGGAGGGGTGCCAGCAATCCCCCACCCCCGGTACGGCAAATCTGGTGGTGGAAGGCAGACTTCACCGGAGTAGTGGGGCCATCACGGGTCCATGGAGCCCCGGCCTTTTTTCATTTTTCTCCTCCCTCCCTCCAATGTAAGCACATCGGCTTCTAAACCTCCCGACCTGTACTGCCCTCCAGCCACTGCTAGAGAGCAATCAGTGGGTGGGACGACTAGTCCCCTTTCCCCAGAGAGAGGAGAGCAGTTCTCCGGATGCTCAATCCTCTCTCCCCCTGCCAACCCCCAGCAGCCAAGGCCCGTTCCCGAACCCGGGTCGCCGGCGTGGCGTGAGGTGTGGCATCCAGTGCCTCAACCCTCAGCGATGATTCTAATGACAAAGCTTTGGACAAGGAGGTTTTCTTACCTCTGGTAAAAAGTTGCTCCTGTGTCTATATAGTAATCTAATTCTTGCATTAACGGTCCTCACTAAGTGGTTTACATGGTCAGAGATTGCCATGGCACAGTCCAGAATCAAGCCAAGGTATTTGAAAGTTTGTACTTGCTCAATAAGAGCACCTATGTTGGTTGAGATTGTGTGACCAGAGAATAGGTCTGCCTCTCTACAGTTGTCAAATACGTGTTTTTTTTTTTTTGCATTCTTGACTAGCAGGTTGCTGGCAAACCTGGCTTGGACTGAGTTAAAGTCATCCTGTAGCCTCTGCTTATGGTGGTCAAGGTTCCTATCATTAGAGAAGATAGTTGTGTCATCTGCATAAAGGATTATATGGGAGGATTTGCAGATAGAAGGTAGATCATTAATGAATAAGCTGAATAACAAAGGCCCAAGTACTGATCCCTATGTAATGCCAATATTGACTGGTCTGACATCTAATGTGGCAGCCCTACATTTAACTGCCTGGGTTCTACCAGACAAGTAGTCCGTGAACCAGCAGACCCCATCCATCGAGAGGCCAAATGATGGCAACATGTGACAAAGGAGAGTAGGGTTGACAAAATCAAATGCATTTGTTAGATCAATGAAAATAGAACCAGACAGTTCACACCAGTCAAGAGCACTATGAACTGACTCAGTGAATTCCACTAGAGCAGTCATAGTGCTGAAGTTCTTCCTGAACCCATACTGCTCATTGGCCAGGAGATTATTCTGACTAAGGAACTCTACTAGCTGGTCATGAACAATTCTCTTGAGTGCTTTGGATAAAGATGAGAGGATGGAGATGGGGCGATAAATGAT
The DNA here is from genome assembly GCA_016271365.2 of Neoceratodus forsteri. NCBI lineage: Eukaryota > Metazoa > Chordata > Ceratodontiformes > Ceratodontidae > Neoceratodus > Neoceratodus forsteri. The sequence goes on from CM028130.1 coordinate 1,239,496,300, forward strand.
AGGAAGGCTGGAATCGCCACTCTTACGTTCCCCAGGACCACATGTGCCTTTTTCCAAATGTCTGGGACTTTACCGGTGGCTAGTTATAGGTTGAAAAGTTGCTGTAGTGGATAGGTGACTTTCCTAAGATCAAGTTTCAGAAGTTTCATGTCAATGCTATATAGCGATATACCTCTGACCAGGTAAGATGTATGAAGTAAAAATTTGGTCAGTTACTGTATGCTCACCAGGTAAGTTACCTTGTGCAGCAGAATGGGTGTGAGTGTTAGGAATTTAGGCTGCTAAATCACCAAATGCACTATTGAACACATCAGCTATAGATTTGTCACCAGAGACAGTAATCACCAAGTATGATAGACCGGGGTAGAGATTTTGTGGTGTTCCCCAGTTCATTTATGCTACTCCATAGCCTCTTGGGTTGCTTAAGTAGGTTTAACTTCTGGGATTTATAGTAATTTGCCTTGGCTACCCTGATGTGAGTTTTCACCAGGTTTCGTAGATCCCTATATTTTTGGAGAACTGTAAGCTGGACAGGTTCCCTGTACAGCTTCCAGGCTCTGCCACATTCACAAGACAGAGTCTTAACAGTCAGAGTGTACCAGGCTTGAAAGCTCCCCATAATAAAAGTACTCTTGACCAGCATGACAGCATCGAAAACCCTGTTGAACTGGTGAGTAAAGTATTCCAGGACTGTGTTGACATCTCTCATATGAGTTTAGAAGGACCAGTCAATTTGTTGCAGTTAAGCTTGAATGTATGGAGTCCTATGTTTCTGTAGAACCCTAGCAGTGGAGGTGGAGAGCTCTTTTTTGCATACCTTTGCAGACCATTTGCATAAAACAGGTGAGTGGTTGCTAGGAAAGCCAGGTAGCACATCACTGGAGATTATTTTATCCACATGGCTAACCAGTATCCAGTCAAGGAGGTTTGCAATCCTTGTTTTATAATTGACTCTGGTTGGTTTGTTAATTACCTGGGTAAGGTAGATATTCGCCAGTTTGTCCTTAAAGTCTTTACTAGTGCTAGCCAGCCTGTTACAATTAAAGTCACCAACCACAATTCTATCATGTAGAGGGTTTAGGCTGGAGACAGTACTGACAAAGCAATCAAAGTAGCTCTGGATGCTTTTATGGGGAATATAAGTGACAAGGAGGTTGAGGTATTTTTCACCCTTGAGCCCCAGCTTTAGGTTTATAGCAAGGAGCTCACACCCAGATGGATCAGAGCTAAGAGGGAGTCTGTAGGTTTATTAGTAAGATTTGATGGGCTTTTAAGTAAGATTTGATGTACACAAGGCAGCCCTCACTCCTCCTAGCAGTCCTATCAGATCTAAATAATGTATAGGTGTCAATCTCGATTTCTCTATCCATGATTCTGTTGGTAGGCCATGTCTGTGTGACAGCAACAACATCAAAATGGCTATCTTCAACCTAGATATGAAACTCATTAAACTTGGGCATAAAGCCCCCAGTGTTGACATGGCAACTTCAAGGTACCCTCTAAATGATGTCACAGAAGGTATTGGGCCAGCATTAGGATGTACATTGCCCCTGAGGATGAGTAGCAGCAGAAACGCTTGTCGAAGTGCTAGGTACAGTTTAAAGGAGTTAACAGAGACTTTGCATCTGCCCATGACTTTTTTTACTCACTAAAAAGGACTGCCTGGCAAACTCCAGTAAGGCAGCAGCAGCAGGGCCCTTGTACAAGGGGGGAGGTAGGGTGTTCAAAGCCATACTATGGGGCAGCAGTGGAGGCAATTCGGGGCAATAGCCATGTGCAAGGCACAAGTGGTAGGACATGTATGACTGGGCATGGTTACATTGCCAGCCAGATGCAGCTTAGCATTGGATGACAGAGCAGGAGACAGCAATCCAACAGATAAGGATACCTGCAGCAACTAGCCTACAGAAAAGAAAAAATTACTCACCTTAGTAATGTTGTTTCTTCTAATGGAGTCTTGCTATATTATGACATATGCAGTATAACCCCAGGTTAGAACTGCTCCGGAGGTGAAAGAGTTAACTTTCCATGCAGGGCATGGAACCTTGAGCGCGAGCTCGGTTGAACACTCTGTCTGTTGTAGCTCAAACTTAAACTGTCAGATCTTTACGAGCAAAAACTCACTAAGGTTCTATGTGGAAGACGTAAACCTACACTAGCCCACTGGCTACTAACTACAAAAACACATTTTTGTTCTTGATCCCAAAACAAAGACTCAAGTCAGGGGATTCAAGAAAGAAAAAATAAGCATAACACCTAAGCACCCTAAGAAAGGGTGAAAATAAAGTGGCATCTATGAAGTGCCAACATTGCACTGCCCACCCATCTCAAAAATAGAGGTTCTGAGAGGGCAGGCTGGGGAGGGCATAATAGCAAGACTCCATTAGAAGAAACAACATTACTAAGGTGAGTAATTTTTTCTTCAAACAACATGAAGTCTTGCTATATTATGACATATGCAGATTACACAGCAGTACCTCCATGGAGGAGGGACAGAACCTACTTAGGAAATAGGCTCTGAAGCACAGCTGTGCCAAATCGAGCATCACTCCTAGCCTGGATATCCACCGAGTAATGCTTAGTAAAAGTGTGCACTGTTTTCCAGGTAGCTGCTTGACATATCTCTAGGATAGTGATGTCCCTGGCAGCAGCCAGAGACGCAGCTGTACCTCTGGTAGAGTGAGCCCTCAGGCCTGAGGGAGGAACCTTACCCAGTTTTTCATAGCAAAATTGGATACAAGAGACCATCCACCTGGCAATGGATCTTTTAGTGGCAGGTTTCCCTTTACCAACCTCACCATAAGTGAGGAACAATTGGAGGGATTCAAACCTGTGACCCTTGGTACGTTCTATATAGTAACTAAGGGCTCTTTTGACATCTAAACTGTGCAATCTCCTCTCACCAGAGGAGGAATGGTCAGTAAAGAACACAGGAAGAGACATGGATTGATTAAGGTGGAAGTCTGAAACCACCTTAGGCAAAAACTTTCTGTTAGTCCTGAGGACCACCTTATCTCTGTGAAAGGAGATAAAATCAGGCTCCACTGACAATGCTTGTAGCTCACTTATGCGCCTGGCAGAGGTGATGGCTACCAGAAACACAGTTTTCCAAGTCAAGTACTTAAGCTCTGCTGAAGACAATGGCTCAAAAGGGGGTTGCATAAGCTGGGCAATGCAAATATTAAGATCCCAAGCAGGGGCAGGGTCCCTGAACGGAGGGTTGGTGTGAAGCAACCCTTTAAAAACTTGGAGAACACAGGGTGAGCTGAAAAGAAGAAAGCTACCTGCTGATAAGAAGACAGACACGGCTGCCAAGTGCACTTTTAGGGTAGCTGGTCTCAGCCCCAAGGAATTCAAATGCACCAAATAATCCAGGAGCATGGGCACGTCAGCAGATTCTGGGGAAATATGCTTACCAGCACACCATATGGAAAATCTTTTCCATTTTGAATTATAAGTAGCCCTAGTGGAAGGCTTCCTAGAGGCCTTCAAGATATCCAATACACCTTGGGAAAGGTGTAGGTCAGCGAACTCTAACTCTTCAAGAGCCATGCCTTGAGATTGAGAGATTTGAGGTTCAGATACCAAACTTTCCCCTGGGCACAGGTTAACAGGTTGTGATTCCTGGGAAGACACAGGGGAAGGTGGACTGCTAAGGACATGAGGAGTGGGTACCAGGGCTGCCTGGCCCAATCTGGAGCAATCAGAATCATCTTGCAGGGTTGAGATCTGATTTTGACTAGCACCTTGAAGAGGAGAGGGAAGGGGGAAAAGCATAGAGAAACTTCCCTTCCAACTAGGAAGGCATCCAGAGGACTGAGCCCAACACTGGGGGCCTGCAGCAGAAAAGGGGAAGTTGGTGATTGTCTGGGGCTGCAAAGAGATCTATCTGCGGGGTGCCCCATCTGGCAAATACTACCTCCAGTACTAGGGGATCCAGTGCCCATTCGTGATGGCCCTGGAAAATCCTGCTGAGAGCATCTGCTAGGACATTGTCCTTGTCTGGGAGGTGAACTGCCATAAGGAAGGTGTTCAGAGAATAAGCCAGAGACCACAACTTCATTGCTTCGGTGCACAAGGCCATAGACCGAGTGCCCCCTTGCTTGTTGTTGTACCACATTGTAGTGGTATTGTCTGTTCTGACCTGAACAACCTTGTTCTGAACAGATGTGGAAAAAATCTGGAGTGCTAGAAAAACTGCTCTGAGTTCCAACAAATTGATGTGGAGCAGAGATTCCTGAGGGGACCACAACCCCTGGGTAGTAAGGTCGCCCATGTGAGCTCCCACACCAAGAGGGATGCATCTGTAGTAAGGGTCAAGGAGTGAGACTGGGAGTGAAGGGAACCCCTGTCTCAGATTGCTCTGGTCCTGCCACCACTGAAGGGCCTGGATCAGGGTTCGAGTCACTGGATCAATTTGGTTAGAGGATCTGTCCTTTGAGACAAAAGGCTCTCAAATGGAACTGGATGTCCCTCATCTGAAATCTTGCTCCCTGCACTACTGCTGTAGAAGCAGCCATGTGCCCCAGGAGCTGTAGAAAATGCCTTGCTGGCCGAGAGACCTGCAGGGTAAAAGAAGAGGCCAGAGAGACCGAAGTCCTTGCTCTTTCCAGAGGGAAGAAGGCTCTGGCTTCTTTTGTGTTCAGTTCTGCGCCTATGAAGGTGAGAAGCTGGACAGGCTCCAGAACTGACTTTGGAAGATTGAGAAGGAAACCTAGAGATGTAAGCAGTTGCTGAGTTACTTGTAGGTGTAGTTTGACCTGGTCTGGAGACTGGCCTACAATGAGCCAGTCGTCCAGATAAGGAAAGATGGCAATCTTTTGCCTTCTTAAGTGAGCAACTGCTTCTGCCAGGCATTTTGTGAACACCCTCGGGGCCGAGGTGAGGCCGAAGGGCTTGCTCTGAACTGGTAATGGCCTGAGGGCAGTTCGAATCTGAGGTACTTTCGATGGGAGCTTCTGATAAGAACATGGAAGTAGGCATCCTTGAGGTCCAGGGAGGCTAGCCAGTCCCCTGGCCTTAGAGAGGGTAAAATAATTCCCAGAGTCACCATTTTGAACTTTGGTTTTAAAAGGTGCTTGTTTAGATACCTGAGATCCAGGATGGGCCGCCATTCTCCTGTCTTTTTTGGGGTAAGGAAGTACCTGGAGTACAACCCTTTGCCCTGGTGTAGGGGTGGAACCCTTTCCACAGCTCTGAGAGCCAGGAGGGAAGAAACTTCTGTTTCCAGGGCAAGTGCCTCTGATGGATTTGCAGGTGGAAAGGACCTGGCTCTCATCCTCGGAAATCTTTTGAAGCTGAGAACCAGTCCCTGGCTTACTACTTCCAGGACCCACTTGTCTGATGTTAAAGACTTCCAGTCCTGGACAAAGTAAACCAGCCTGCCCCCTACTGGTAGTGGAGAATCGGCCCTGGCCACCCCATCAGGGAGCCTGTTTCGCAGGGGCTTTGAGTTGGGGGGTAGAAGCGGCTTACTAGAACCCCTTCTGCCTCTTCCTCTAAAGAACCCCTCTGGGCATAAGCAGAAGAGGAGGCCTGGGCTTGGTAAAAAGGCCTACGAAAAGGCCTGCCCCTGCCCCTGACATGCTGCCTTTGAGGAGTGGCTTGCCTTTCTTTGGCCTGTGCACTCCTATAGGTGGTCCTATACTCATCCATTTTCTTCATATATTTCTCTGTCTGCTCCCCAAACAGAGAATTGCCCACAACAGGAAAATCCATAGCCTTAGACTGAGTATCCTGTGACAGGGCAGTACATCTGAGCCAGGCCATTCTGCGAAGAGACACAGATGTAGCCATGACTCTTGATGAAACATCATTAGAGTCTACTGCAGCATGAAATTGCACCTTGGATGCCTCAATACCATCCGCAGCCACCTGCTCCAGCTCCCTGGCAAGCTGGTCAGGGGCCTGTTTTGCTAGGGGCCAGCACAGTATCCCATCTGGATTTCTGGTACCTAGCTGCATAAGCCATATAATTTGCCTGTCTGAGTCCTAAAGATGCTGCCATGTATTGTTTCTTTGCCATGGCATCCATCCTCCTGGAATCCTTTTCAGGATGGTGAGAGGCTAGAGGAATATTAGCCTTGTCACAGGCTGCAGCCTGCACTACCCCCACATGGCTGCATTGCTGAGAGAGGAACTCCGTATCAGAGCCTGATAGTGTATACCTCTTGTCCATCCTTTTATCAACAGGAAGGATAGAATGAGGAGTTTTTAGAATTTTTACTGTCTGTTTCCTAAAGGATTTGTGCAAAGGGAATAGACAGTCTCCTAGACTCTGGAATATCCATCATTAATAATCAGGCTCTTCTTGGTCATCAACAGCTTCCTCAACAGGAAGTTGGAGAGTTTCAGCAACTTTCTTATAGAACATAAAATGAGAAGGGGACTCAGATAGCCTGGGGAGGGGGGACCCCTGAAGGTCTGTCTGAGAGATGTACGTTCAATGGGCACATCCAGACCTTCAAAATCACATTCACTCTCCTGCCCCTCCCCTACCTCCAGTTCATAAAATCCTCAAAATCATAATCATAATCTTGAACCGGTGGAACGGCCAGAACCGAGCGCTTCCCTGATGGTGTTGGTTCGGACAGAACAGGGAAAGAGACTGGACAATTTGAATAGCTTTAGCTATTTCCTCAACTGTTGGAGAAAGAACTTTGGCTCCACACTAGCTAACTTTCTAGCCTTTAGTTGGAACCGGCTCCTCAGAGCTGGCTCTTCGCTTGCCCGAAAGTATAGCCTGGTCAGAGGGCACTCCTTCAGGTTCAGTTGGAACCGAACCGGGCTGGCCATCCGGGTCAGCGGACTTTTTGGCCTCCCTTTCCCTGAGCCTACCAACTCTCTTTTCCACGGTGGCAGCAGGAAAATTCTTACAAATCTGGCAGTCTGCATTGAGGTGGTCAAACCTCAGACACTATGCACAGGTGGTGTGTGGGTCAGCCTTAGCAAAGGCTTCCCCACAGAGGCCACAGTGCTGAAACCCAGTGGGTCCGGTTTTTCTTTTGGGTTTCTCAGACATAATGCCAGCCTAACCAAAACTTGCCCGTTAATGGCAATCCGCCAAGCAAGACTCTCTTATTGGTTCCCAACTGTGTCACGGGTCGTGGAAAAAACTGTAATAAAATCCAGTTTTTTTAGAACCGATAAGAACCGGGAACTGCACTGTAAAGGACTAGAAAGTTAATTTAAAACCAATCTGATCGGTTCAAACCGAACCGAAAAAGACGTTTACAAGTTCCACACAGAAGAAAATAAACATAAGCCTATCTATTACTTACAAAACCACAGACAGAGCTTGAACCGACCGATTGCAGTTTAATTTCAGTAAATAAACTGAGAATTACACTTTTTAACCGACAAACGAACCGAGTAGCAGGAGAAATCTCCGGAGCGACTGTTCAGTGAGGCGGAGTAAAGAATCTGACAGTTTAAGTTTGAGCTACAACAGACAGAGTGTTCAACCGAGCTCGCGCTCAAGGTTCCATGCCCTGCATGGAAAGTTAACTCTTTCACCTCCGGAGCAGTTCTAACCTGGGGTTATACTGCATATGTCATAATATAACAAGACTTCATGTTGTTTGAAGTATTGTTTGGAAGGACAGTGTCATCTAGGTCTCAAGGGGATGCTATGACAAGTATAGGTTACAGTATGTAGTTTACGCCAGAGGTCACCATGAGAGTGTGTAACCCGAATAAGCTTGTGCAGCAGTTAGCTATATGCTGGTAGACAGCAGGGAGGCAAAGGCTACTAAGTAGTGTTATGGGAAAAAATACTAACAGCCTATGTCAGCAACAGAAAAGTGGCAGTAGAGGGTAATCTACATAAGGTGATACACAAATACTCAGCAAAAAAGGGTGGGAGGCTTCCTATTGTGGGTCAATATGAGCGAGAGAAAAACAGTAAATATAGTACACCCCATTAAACAGTAACATTACTATGGTGGGGTACTATGAGTGAGAGAATAAAAGTGAATATAGTATACACTGCATAACAGCAACGATATAATGTACAGCAAGCCCACCCACAATCTACACGCAACCACATGTGACCAGAAATAGGACAAGTACACATCACAAGCAAGTAACCCTCTGCCTAGGTAGCAAGTAACAGTTAGGAGACTGTAAGGGAGGGCCACAGAGAGGAATATCAGCCAAGGAAAGGAAAAGAGTTCTTAAAGCCACAGTGTCACAGTTTAAACAGGCAGAATGTCTGGCTGATGGCTAACTCCTGCAGCTGACTCCCATACAGACTCCCTCAAAGTCCTTTGTGCTGAGGTCCTTCATACAGAGAACCCCTTGCAGTACTCGTCTGAAATACAGAGGGAGAGCTACTCCCCCTGTTTGAAAAATCAGCCTCCTGATAGCCTGTAGAGGAGACAGCATGCCAAGTTCAGAATTGCAGCAATCAAAGTCCTTTCTGGCAGGGCTCCAGTGACCATTTGGGGTGAGGGCAGGAAATCAAGTCAGCTGCCCTCTCGACCCCTTGCTGCTTTTCAAAGACTGGTGGTGAGTCTGGAGCAGCAAATGCCAACTCTGGCTGTTTGTTCAGGTGGGCACCACTCGACTACTCCCAGTTTGAAAATCAGCCTCCTGAAAGGCTATTGGGTAGAGAGCGTGCCAAGTTCAAAACTGCAGCACTCAAAGTTCTTTCTGGCAGGCCTCCTGCAAATATTGGAGGGGGATGGAAATCAAGACAGTTACCCTCTCTACCCCTTGCTGCTTACCAAAGGCTAGCAGTGAGTCTGGAGAGGTAAACACCAGCTCTGGCTGTTTGTTTAGGTAGGCTCCATTTGACTACTCCCCCTGCTTGAAAATCAGCCTCCTGATAGGCTATAGGATTTTTAGGACAGTAAATTAATAAAAAGGGAACTAGGAGAGCTTCAGTAACAGACAAGTACTGGAATAGTTTTATAAATGCAGTATAATGTGGGGAGTGGTGCAATGCAGTGGCTGCGGGACAGCCATATTCAGGAAGACCTTCTGGATGCTGAGGTGCTGCCCTGTCTGCAGACATCTTTCTGGACTGTGGGATGAGGTAGCCAGACTCAGAGTGGAAGTAAACTGGGTCAGGAGTACCTTTACACCTATCCAGAGACCACTCAGTCCAAAGCCGCTGCCTCAAAGGTTGCCAAGAATGAGGAGCACTTGGATGACGGTGGGCTCGGGGAGGGTTAGGGCTGTCAGGCAGAGGCACATCCCAGATCCTATTCCACTCCAGAACTCATATGCTGTACTTGCAAATGGGGACAACCAAACAGAGGTGTAACCTCCCCCCACTGGCAACCCCCTTGTTTCTACTAGCAGGGCTGCTCCTCTCACCTCTAGGCACCACCGAGAGGGGTGGGGGTAGTCACTACAAATATCTCACAGTTTCTGTAGACACATTACTTCTACTACGTAGCCTGCCATCCTTCAGACAGGTAAACCAAGTGTGGCAACTACCTGGCTCACACCTGGGGGGGACCATTTAGCATGGCCATACACCTGGGTCCCTGGGAGAAAACATTTGCTCAGCATTATGCTAGGTTTGTACTTCTGGTCAGTGGCACCCAAGTAAATCCAGACATTGGAAGCAATAACTGTAATGTCCAAACCAGGTTGGGATTCTAGAGTGCGGCTTTTATTCACATAACACAGAGAATAACAAAGCAAAGTCGGACCCCCACAGGGCTACTCTCACTGGTAATGCAGATTACTGAGGTACAGAGCACACTTCCTCACTATGAACCCTCAGGTTCTGAACAGATCTGGGTGCACACAGCCCAAACTGGTACACTTCTCTTCTTTTCCTTGACTTGGCACCCCGGCCAGTACTAGGACACTTTTCCATATTGCATGGAGGTTAATGGTGGCTTCCTAAACCACCCATGAGCATTTTCCGGCTCTCAGGGAAAATCCAAAATTCCACGTCTGGGTGCTTTCCTCAGGCATTGGCCAAATGCACTGAGAGAAAACATAGGTGCCCAAATTGAACCCAGAGAGGTAAACCTGGTTACTCCTGATGTGGGGTCTCCCACCTTTTGCTCCCAAATCTATACTCGGCCATTCATTTGGTTACAACACCTTTCTCTGAACACTGTTTGTAGATGCTCTCTTGAAATGTTTTTCACATTTAACATTCTACTTTTCACTGGAGGTGTCCTGACTTTAAAAGTACTGTAAGTGGCTATGTTTTTACCCTAGACCCCCACTGTTGCAGATGCTTCCAAGTCATACACAATCTAAAAGTTATGTACTTAGCAAGTCTTTCTTTGACCCCACAATAGACAGATACTTTTACTTAAAGCACAGTATTGGTGAACATAGTCTCTGCTACAGAGCAAAACTCACCACGGTATGCAGGTGCCCCAGGGCTTCTTCCCACAAATGTCTCAGGTACTCACAAAACAAAACCACTCTTGGGCAGCTTCTCCTTCTCCAGGCTGGATCAGGGGATTGCCCCAGTATCCCGGAATTCTCCCCATCCAACACCTCCCAGGAACGGTCTCTACCACTTCACAAATGGTCTTCTGTGTTCCTCTCTAGGGTGAGAACACACAACCACTTTTTCTAAGGTAGCTCTATCTCAGAGCTAGGTCTAAGGAGCTGCACTTTGCAGCACTCCTCACCCTCCTGAGTCACCATGCAGACTAACTTGAATCTCCCAACATTCTACTGCTAACCCCTGCAGCTAGCATTCCATTGTGGCTTATGCTGCTACGAAAATTCTAAGGTAACATCATCACTTCAGCTCAGCAGAAACTGAGAACAGAGTTTGACAGTGTGAAACCCATTTAACTGGCATCTCACAAGCCGCCTCTCCCTGCTTGCCACTGATTCTAAGTGGCATTTTTGTAACCCTTGGGAACAAGGGGGTTACAAAGGTACCCAGAGAAGTGGAAGGGAAGGATGTGGAGGTCAACCAAGAAGGTGACCTCAATGGGGAGAGTAGTGGACCCCAGAGGAGGAGGAAGCAAAACCTGGTGGGGGACTCTATCATAAGAGGGATCCAGCTAGGAACACAGGAGGGGAGGAAAGGGAGGTAAGGTGCCTACCAGGTGCCATGGCATGCAGGGATAGGAGGAAGATCCTGGGGATCGCCGGGAAGACAAGACAGGAGGGTGAGCTGGATGTTATTCTCCACCTAGGTACTAATGACCTGGCAAATGGGGATCCTAAGGAAGTTCAGGAAGAGTTTAGTAAATTGGTGACGGATCTCAAGCAAGTAGCTACTTCTGCCACCTTCTCGGAAGTACTAACTGTGAGAGGCCTGAGGGAATGTAGGGATGCATGCACCAGGAACTTTAACTCATGGTTGAAGAACTGGTGCTGTGAGGAAGGGTTTGGATTCATTGGTGACTGAGGACCCACCTGGAGAGATGGAGGTTTGTTCAAACCTTACAGCCTGCATCCATCCTGGAGGGGAATCAAAGCACTCAATGATAAGCTTAAATGCTACATGGACAAGCATTTAAATTAGCCAAGGGGGGGTGGCAGGCCAGCAAGGAGGGTACCTTATTGCCCACTCCCACAGCTAGCAGTGGAACCAGTGAACAGAAGGAGTGGATATTTCTACTAAGCAGTGTAAAAAAGATGGAGATAAGCACCCAAGAGATGGATAGGCAGAAAGGGGGCAAAATTCAACAGAAGGATAGACAGCAGGGAAAACAAGAGATAAAGAGCAACCAGGAAGGGGACTGCAGCAGAACAGCTAAACAGTCCAGGGAGTTCAAATCATGGAAAGTCATGCGTGCCAATGCCAGGAGCCTTAGCAACAAGATGGAGGATCTGGAGGCTGTCATGGTGCTGTTAGACCTGGACATCACAGAGATCTGGTATAATGATAACCATGACTGGGAGATGGCCATACCTGGCTATAACATATTCAGAAGAGACAGGGCAGGTAGGAAGGAAGGAGGAGTGGCACTTTATGTGAAAGATGGCATAAAGGCCTCAGAGATCCAGGAGAAACAAAATGGGGGAGGGATACTGTGGGTTTGGCTGGAAAGGAATATTTATTAATTTATATCTAAGAAAATACCTTTGAGCCAAAGGCCCTTTTACAAAGGTTCCACGTCATAGCAATCGCACATGTACAAATTCAAAATACAGAGGTTACATATACACAATCATCAAATTTTCTGTTTACAGTAAAGCAATATTACAACCAGTAAACTTATCAAATGAGGAGTACAAAATACTGAGCAGAAAAGCTAGAACAGGTTCAGCTGGTAAAGTTATGCACTTTCGCAAATATAGACAGTTGCTTTGGGGTCAGGTTATCAATCAGTCAATCAATCAATCAATCAAAATCTTTATTTATCCAGGTGAGCACCATTGAGCAAGGCTCATTTGCAAGGTGGTCCTGGTCATGAATACATCAAAGTACAGTACAGAAGCAGGTATACAAAACGTAATAATATACAAGGAAGAAAAAGTATATATAGTGTACACAGTACAGTACAAGGTTGAAATAAATAAAAAAAAAACACCAGCATTATTTTACAATTGAAGAAGTCAGCAGGTGTACAATCAACCATAGGCATACAGGGGTTATAAGCAGAGATCTTTGAGTGAGACAGCAGCAACTGCACATATAAGGAAAGAGGCCGTGTTTGGGGTGGCAGGTTAGAGAGGTAAAGAAGAGGAGGGATATATTACCGACAACTGGGGGAAAATTTGAGCTAAAACCACAGAAAGTGACGATGGCTGTCGTGTACTTGTTTATTATGATATTGACAGAGGGGGGGGTAGATAATTGGGACACTACTATGGATGGGGTGGGACTTTAGCCAGGCTGGAGTGGACAGGGAAGTGTGGGTGCAGCAGTAAGAGTTAATAGGGAAAGAGTGCGAGCCAGGGGTATCACACAGTAGCATAACCAGGACAAAGCCACTTAGCCCAGTTAAGAAAATAAGGCAGTTAGCAATATAAGATGTTTCAGGAAACACAGTGAACGTCAGAACTAAAATTAGGTAAGCTATGAAAACACTTATCTAGGTTGCCAGAACATGTTAAAGCATCAGTTCTATTGTCTGAAGTGCTAATAAGAATAGACAACAGGGAGGCCCATGTTACCAGGGTGATAAGTGACAAGGCAGAGACCCTGAAGCCTACGGGGGGAGTGACTTACCAGGGTGGGAGGGGGAGGTGAACAAAAGTAAAAATGAGAGAGAAGGATAACAAGAGAAAATTGAGGGAGATGGGGAGGTCAGGTAAATGAGAAAATGGGGAGAGGGAGAAGGAAGGGCAGAGGGTGGATGGAGGGGAAAGGATGATTATGGACAGAGGGGGTGGGAGGATGGGAGACATGGGAAAACCAGAGCAGAGAGGGGTGGGGTGGGAGGAAGGGGGAGACAAGGAAGGAAACAGGAGGAGGTACAGGGAGGGAGAGGAGAGGAGGGATGAGGGACATAGGTGTCACTGGGAAGCAGGAGAGCGGGGGTGGAGGGTAGAAAGGGGGAAATGAGAGGGAAACGAGGAGGAGAGCCAGGGGGGTAGAACAGAAAGTAGGGAGGGGAGAAGAGCAAGATTAAAGGGGAAGTAGGAAGGTGGAAGACTGATGAGAGAACAGTAAATGGGAGGGGATCAGGTCCCACAACTGCAGTTGCTGTTTGAGGCCAGGGCCATATAGAGTTTAGATTTAAAAGGTCCTAGTTTTACTTCTTTTGTAATGCCTATATCAAGTACATTGAGCCATAGGGGCACCCGGTACTCATAGGACCATTGAACTTGCCTGGCCAATGGGGCCAGCCATCCACACAGGGGTGGTCTATGGACCACCAGTCCAGGAGGAAGAAACAGATAGGGATCTTATGCTAGCCATCCAAAGAATGGCAGACAAGGGTGAGGTAGTGCTGGTTGGAGATCTCAATAGTCCAGACGTGGACTGAAGCCCCCAGCACTAGCATCAACGAGAAGCAGATTTATCCTGGACTCCCTTCAAGGTGCCTTCCTCAAGCAACTGGTCATGGAACCAACTCAGCAGAAGGCAATATTAGACCATGTGCTCACAAATGGGGACAGTGTGATGGGGATAACAGTGGGCGAGCACGTGGGGAACAATGACCACCAGTCACTGTGGTTTGAAATCACAGAAGGAACAGAACCAAACCACACAAAAACATGTATCCTGGATTTTAGGGAGGCAGACTTTGGGAAAATAGGGAGATGCTTGAAAGAGGCATTAATGGGAATGGGGTGGGAATCAGGAGTTGAGGAACAGTGGACAATAATTAGAACGGGGATTACAAAAGCAACAGAATTATGCATTAAGCAGGTTAGCAAGGGGAAAAGGAAGAGGAGGGCATTATGGTTTTCCAAGGAGGTAGCGGAGAAAGTGAATGCCAAAAATATTGCATTCAGGCAATACAGAAAGACGCAGGCAGAAGGGGATAGGGAGAAGTACCAGAAAAAGCTAAGGGAGGCAGGGAGGTCAGTAAGGGAAGCCAAAGCTCAAACAGAAGAGCGCATTGCAAAATCAGTGGGTAGAGGGGACAAAACCTTTTACAGGTACATAAATGAAAAAAGAAAGGCAAAGGGAGGGATAGTGTGACTGAAGGGGGAGGATGGGAGCCACGTGGAGGATAACAACAGTAAAGCTGACATATTGACCAGGTATTTCTGCTCAGTCTTTACTGAGGAAGAGGAGGGTAATGGGCCTGAAGAGAGTACAAGGGGTGGGAACAGTGCAGAAATGGACACAAATCCCTTTACACTAGAAAGGGTCCTGAAGGAACTGGAAGGAATAAGAGTTGATAAAGCAATGAGGCCAGATGGGGTGCACCCCAGGGTCCTAAAAGAACTAAGAGAAGTGGTGGCTGAACCTCTGTCAATCCTGTTTAGCTGATCACTGGAAACAGGGAATGTACCCAATGACTGGAGGACAGCAGATGTAGTCCCCTTATACAAATGCAGGAACAAAGAGGAAGCGGGGAACTACAGACCAGTCAGCCTCACCTCAGTAGCAGGGAAGATCATGGAAGCACTATCGAAGGAGAGATTGCTGGAACACCTGGTTGCCAACAGACTACAGGACCCAAGGCAGCATAGTTTCACCAGCGAGAGGTCATGTCAGACCAACCTCATTGAATTTTTCAACTGGATGACAAGGGAGGTGGATCGGGGAGGTCACTGGACATGGCCTATCTGGACTTCAACAAGGCCTTTGACACTGTGCCACATAGAAGGCTATTAAACAAACTGGGGAATATGGGAGTGGACAGGACAGTAGTGTGGTGGGTAGGTAACTGGCTGGGTGGCAGGACACAGAGGGTGGTGGTAAATGGCTGTCACTCCACACAGGGAAGAGTGACCAGTGGGGTACCACAGGGATCAGTGCTGGGACCGGCCCTATTCAACATCTTCATCAGTGACATTGCGCAGGATCTAGAAGGCAGAATTTCCCTGTTCGCTGATGACACAAAACTCTGTAACAGAGTGGACATGCCAGAGGGTATAGACAGAATGAGGAGGGACCTGCAGAAACCTGAAGAATGGTCAGTGGTTTGGCAGTTGAAATTCAATGCAAAGAAGTGCAAGATAATGCATATGGGGCACAAAAGGTCATGTCAGACGAATCTAATAGATTTCTTTGACTGGGTGACCAAAGTAGTAGACCAGGGAGGGGCTGTGGACATGGCCTGCCTAGACTTTAGCAAGGCATTTGACACAGTCCCACACAAAAGATTAATAGTCAAATTAATCAGCCTGGGAGTGGGTCCCAGGGTGGTAGCCTGGGTAAAACATTGGCTGCACAACAGGACACAGAAGGTAATTGTAAATGGAGTCCACTCTGAAGAAAGAGGGGTTACTAGTGGGATACCGCAGGGTTCAGTATTGGGTCCAGTCCTTTTTAATGTCTTCATCAGTGACATTACAGAGGGACTGGAAGGAAAAGTATGCCTTTGCAGATGACACAAAGATCTGCAACAGGGTTGATACACAAGGAGGCGTGGAAAGGATGAAAAGGAATTGGCAAGGTTGGAGGAATGGTCAGAAGTATGGCAGCTAGATTCAATGCAAAGAAGTGCAAAATAATGCACCTGGGAAACAAGAACCCAGGAGAAGAATACACAATGGGTGGGGAGGTAGTAACAACAACAAAAAAGGAAAGGGACCTGGGGGTAATCATATCAGATGACCTTAAAGTTAGCAAGCAATGTGAGAAGGCAGTAGGGAGGGCTGGGGGTATACTGGGATGTATAGGGAGAGGCATCAGCAGCAGAAAACAGGAAGTTGTTATCCCTCTGTACAGACAGTTGGTGAGACCCCATCTGGAGTACTGTGTCCAGTTCTGAGACCCCATCTCGCAAGGACATAGACAGGATAGAGGTAGTCCAGAGGAGGGCAACTAAATGGTGCAGGGTCTGCAAGAGAAGCCGTAGAGGAGAGACTAAAGGAGCTTAATATGTATACCCTTGAGGAAAGAAGGGAGATGGGGGACATGATAGAAACTTTAAGTACCTCAGTGGAATCAACAAAGTCCAAGAGGGCAGCATCTTTCAGAAAAGAGACTTGCAAGAACAAGGGACACAATTTAAAGATAGAAGGAGGGCGTGTCAGGGGCAGTGAGGAAGTATTATTTCACAGAGAGGGTAGTGGATGCATGGAACAGCCTCCTGAGGAGGTTGTGGGGTCTAAAACTGTGGAGAATTCAAGAATGCATGGGACAGACATAAGGCAATTCTTGTGGGGGTAGGAAGAAATAGGCTGTTGGTTAACTAGGATCTGCGGCCTATCCTGTAGGTAGGGTAATGGGCAGACTAGATGGTCCAAGCGGTCCTTATCTGCCATCAAAGTCTATGTTTCTATGTTTCTAAAAACCCTGCAACAACATATCAGTTGGGGGGTGAGGATATAGCATGCATCAAGCAGGAAAGGGATCTTGGGGTTATCGTCTCTGATGACCTCAAGGTAGGGAAACAGTGCGACAAGGCTGCAGGTAAAGCAAATAGGATGCTGGAATGCATAGGCAGGGACATCACCAGCAGGACAAGGGAGATCATAATTCCACTATACAAGACACTAGTGAGGCCCCACCTGGAGTACAGTGCACAGTTCTGGAGACCTTACCTACATAAGGACATAGGGTAGAGAAGGTTCAGAGGAGGGCAACAAAGATGGTACATGGATTGCATCACAAGTCCTATGAGGGCAGGTTGAAGGACCTGAATATGTACTCCCTGGAGGAGAGGAGGGAGAGAGGGAGGATGTGATAGAGACATATGTAACCGCCAGGGGGCGCTATCCCAAGGGCTACTACCCCTGCCTGATTTGCCAGTAACAGGTTGAGGGGCCTGGATCTGATGGCGGGTGCCTCCACCCAGAGGTCGGGGTTAGACAGTCTGGTATGACTTGGTCACAGCCCTCTGAGCCACTGCAACCCCCCTTCTTCCCACTAGTGGCCCACACAAATCAATCACAGTACCCTTACAATATACACTTACCCCCAGGCTTGAACCAATCAGCTTGCTCCGGGAACCCCCTGAAAAGTAAGATGCTGTTACACAATAATCACTGTGCAGTAATTCACCATAAACATACAAGTTAGCCAGTATGCCTTTGCAAAACAATCAATCTGATTTATTTAGGGGGAATTAACAAGGACTGGGGTGATCAGGTTAATTAGCTAACCAATCTAATATATAAGTATCTATCTAGGGCACTGTGCACAGGCCTAACCTATAAGTCACTGTCTCTGGGTAACCAGACAATAAAGGCTAGTCCCTCGATGCAGCTGGTTGGGGCCCTGACACAGAAACAAGCATGAGGCTCCTACAAAGATTTAATAGAGCCAGCAGGCTCAGTTAGTGTAGTCAGCAAAGTAACCAGAAGATCTTGCCCTTACTAGGAACATTTGACAGGGAGCTACCCTGATTTAGTACTCACGACTCCAGAAGGAAAAGCGCTCTCACATCACTCGCAGGACCGAGCCTGGACTTTAAACACTTCTCCACACGTTTATATGAAAAGCAACAGAGGGGTACTATACCAGGCAGCTGCTCCTAGGGCCCGACCAAACTCACAGCTAATCGGGGAGTCACAACGCAGCTTCACTTTTCCTGACAGACCGAACGCGATTCAGCAGATTCTCCAGTCTTCTACAAGGTGAGCCTGGTAGGTAGCTGTGCTTTTGCACAGCCTCCTCTGACCACTGCCCAGCGGATTTAGTCTGACACTCGCCGGCGACCGAGCCGCCTGGATCTGGCCTTCCGCTACGCGCTCTCTATCGAAAATGCATGGCGCAGGAGCCCAGAGCTCCTTCCTCGCTCACAGCCACAGCATCTCTGCCCCTTGGCAGTTTGGGCAGAGAAACTCAGTTCGGGCGCCACCCGATCCCATAGGTGGGCTACTGATGCCAGTTACTTACTTCGCCCCCCATTAGTGCAGAAAAAGGCGCCAGAGTCCAGCCTACACTTCCCAGAATTATGAGCTGTATCCCCTATGGCCAGCCGGGTCCAACATGAGTCCTGATCCTGGTTGGTCAAAAAGATCTCCATTTTAGTGTTCCACCGTTTCCCATTGGCCCAGTTCAACAGTCCAGGTCCAAAATGGAGGGGCCAAGTGCACAAAGTCCCAGCTGCAAAAGAAACAGGTTAGACAAACTGTAATTCCACTAATACTCTAACTAATTATAGCCAAACAGTTACATCTTTCAAAAGGGCTCCCTTTTGCACTTATAGCGACTACCAAATTGGAGCGATTTCACCGCAGCTCAGGCGGGATTTGAGCAGGGAAACCCCAGTCCCCCTTATACAAGCCATAGGAGCCTGCGAGCAGGCAGCTCTTAAAGAGACAGTACCAGAGGCTCTAAAAGCACTCACAAATAAACGGCTTAGACGCCGAACACCATCCAGGTTTGGAGCTTTCAAGCAAGCTCCTGGAAGACTTTTGGGAACCCCCATTTGCAGGGGGCTTACACATACAAGTATCTTACAGGGAGGAACAGGGTGCAGGAATACACTATTTTTCAGTGAAAAGATGTTCCAGGACTAGAGGGCATGGGATGACGTTGGAGGGAGGGTAATTCAGAGGAAACATGAGGAAGAATTTCTTCACAGAATAGATGGTGGACAAGTGGAACACCCTGCCAGAGGAAGTAGTGGGAGCTGAAACAATCACAGGATTTAAGAATGCATGGCATAGACATAAGAGAATTCTGGAGGTCGGGGGTAAGGGGCAACAGACTTCTAGGAAAACATAAAGTGAACTTACAAGCTCAAATGAGTAGACTGGGTGAGCCGTAGTCCCTTATCTGCCGACAGTGTCTATGTATCTATGTGTCTATGGTAGAGAGCATGCCAAGTTCAAAATTACAGCACTCAAAGTCCTTTCAGGTGGGGCTCCTACAAACATTGGGAGGAGGGGCTGGAAATCAAGTCAGCTGCCCTCTCTACCCCTTGCTGCTTTCCAAAGGCTGGCAGTGAGTCTGGAGCAGTAAACGCCGACTCTGTCTGTTTGTTCAGGCAGGCTCCACTTTATTACTCCCCCTGTTTGAAAATCAGCCTCCTGATAGGCTGTAGGGGAAAGAGTGTGCCATGTTCAAAATTGCAGCACTCAAAGTCCTTTCTGGTGGGGCTCTGGTAAATGTTGGGGGGGCTGGAAATCAAGTCAGCTGCCCTTTTGACCCCTTGCTGCTTTCCAAAAATCGAGGTTGCCCAGCTTACTGAGAGGAGCCATTTACCCACGTTCTCTGTACGAGAACAGCAGGACTTTCTTGAATGCTGAAGCCACAGCTAGACTCCCACAGCTGGCTTCAGCTGAAGTAGTGAGCCAGTAATCCCCTCTGTCTGTCTGTCTATCTATCTTAAATTTTTTGTTAAGCAGACTGGGGTGCCCACCTCTGGTACGACTTCTTTCTCCCCTCTCCAGTCCAGGTTGCCTGCCCCCTTCCCATGGTTAATATTAATGGACTTGTGTGCCCACCCTCTACCACTGGCCTCAATGTGTATCCTGTGGTTGGAAGACTCATGAATATTAATGAACCTATCTCTTGGATGTGCAGGTGATAGTCTCCTACTGATGACATTGCCAGGTAAGGTAACTTGGCGTTCATGGGCGGCGGAGAGACTGTGCATCACCACAACAGCATTCCAGCTGCTGGTACGTGGATGTTGCAGGAAAGGAAAGAGTACTGCATACCTTTTACCTATTTCTGTTGCCACATATATTTTTGTGTAGCAGTGCTGTTGTGCCCAGGCTGTCTGGGTGTTTTAAAAGGGGGTTATGTGGGGAGCAGTAGTGCTCTCAAACAGTTAAGGAGGTTTGATCCAGACTTAGTTACTGTGCACCAGCTGCAGGACCAACTGGTCCTGTACACAGCACATCAGCACAGAGAGCATGAAAATAAGTCTGGCAGTCCTGGGTGCTGACATGGCTGCCATCTCTGATACTCTTGTGGTAGGCAGCTTCCAGCTTAGGACCGGTGCCGGGTGTCCCTGTCCTGCATCAGTAGGGGTTTGGTCACTGGCAGTGGGATAGATACATCTGGAAATACCAGTGGTATCTGTTCCTTAATTCAGCCCCCTATTCTTAACTGGCTATGACAATTAACTCAATGCCACATTTTGTGAAATATCTCATTTCTGGGGACATTATTCATATACAGTATGTTTGATACATGCATATAGTATAGTGTTGGAAAGCTGACATTCTCAGCTATGGTTTTGGAGATAACAGCCCTGAAAGAAATATCACAATTTAATAAATCAGCAGAAATGAGCTAAAAGCCTGGTTTGGGTTCCCCCTTTAATGGTGGGCCCATTTCAGATGAAATGTTTGAAATGTCTTGATGCCAGCCCTGACCCCACCCTGTTCACCTCATTGATCACTCACTCA
Organism: Neoceratodus forsteri; assembly: GCA_016271365.2. Classification (NCBI taxonomy): domain Eukaryota; kingdom Metazoa; phylum Chordata; order Ceratodontiformes; family Ceratodontidae; genus Neoceratodus; species Neoceratodus forsteri. Next base: position 1,239,517,120 of record CM028130.1, read on the forward strand.
AATAAGGCATTCTCATATTTGCCTGCATATAAGTAAGAATAGTTCCCTGTCTGTGCCTCCTTATCCCTCCCCCCTGCCTTGTGGGGAGGTCTCCTATCCATGCTCTCCCCTGCTGTCCTTCCCAGTTATTACTAGACAACAGTGTCTTATACTGTTTATATATTGTGGATATTCCTGCAACAAAAATAGTTAAAGTGAAAAAAACTCTCAAACCAAAAACATTGTCCGTACTTCATTTTGCACAGTTTATAATACGTATGAACATACGAACGTGCTAGCAGAAACAGACCACCCGGTCTATCTAAGTCTGCTCGAGTGTGCAGCTATCACCCCTAGTTTGCAGCTGCCCCACCCCCTTTGTCATCCCACTGCCATCCCCACCTCCCCACCCTCACTCTCCCTGTTCCCTGACCCATGCCCTTTTGAAGCTGTTCACAGATTTACATGATACCACCCATTCTGGTAGGGCATTCCATTTTGCTACCACCCTCTCTGTGAAATAGTGTGTCCTCATTTCCTTCCTAAATCTTCCCCCCTCTATTCTTAGCCCATGCCCCCTGGTGACCCTCTCCTCCTTTACTTAAAGACCCATCTGCCCCATCCTTATTGATTCCCCTCAGATATCTGAATGTCTCTATCATGCCCCCTCGTCCCTTCTATCCTCCAGGGTGTACATATTCAGGTCTCCCAGCCTGCTGTCATAGTCTCTCCCCTCCATTCCACATATCATCTTTGTTGCCCTCCTTTGCACCCCCTCCATAGTCTGATATCATGCTTTAGGTATGGCCTCCAAAACTGCACACAATACTCTAAGTGCGCTTTACCAGTGACCTGTAGAGGGGCAAGATCACCTCTCTTTGCCTGGAAGAAAAACCCCTCGCTATGCACCCCAGCATTTTGTTCGCTTTTGCAGCCACTCACCTGCTCTGGGCAGTGTTGTTCATGGTCCCTGTTATCATTACCCCTAGGTCCTTCTCCTCCTCAGTGATCCCCAGCTTAACCCCTCCCAGCCAGTATTCTCTCCTTGGGTTCTTCTCCCCAAAGTGCATAACCTTACACTTCTTTGCATTGAACCCCAGCTGTCTCCTCTCTGACCACTCCTCTAGCTTGCTTAGGTCCCCCTGCAGCTGCTTCGATCCCTCCTCTCCATCTACCACTGCTCCGATTTTGGTGTCATACGTGAACAGACTTATCTTGCTCACCACCCCATGTGCAATGTCTGATATGAAAAGCCCAAACAATACTGGCCCCGACACAGAGCCCTGTGGCACCCCACTCATCACCGGCCTTGGGGTTAAGAGCTCCCCTCTCACCACCACCCATTGCAGCTTCCCACTCAGCCAGCTTGTAATCCAGTTCATCATTTTTGCCCCTACCCCTACACCAGTTAGCTTCCCCCCAAGCTGCCCATGAGGCACAGAATCGAAGGCCTTGCTGAAGTACAAGTAAAGAACATCCTCCGGATGACCCTTATCCAGCTCACCTGTCACCCAGTCATAATATTGTATCAGGTTGGTAGAAACTTTTTCCTGTCAGGTTGTTATGTCTTTTGAGGCCATGTTGTGGTCTGTTGGATGCTACTGTAAGAACCCCTTGATGTCAATAGCCAACTTAGACAGAAAGAAATTTGAACTTTTCAAAGAGCTATCATGGGAGGTGTAGGTATACTGTACACTGAACTCTCTTTGCTGTTACATGTCACAAAAAAGAAGCACCCCTCATGAGAAACATTATTTGAATTTTGTGAATCAAACAAGGGTAAAGCATGCTAGATATGGAATTTGCTCGGCATTTGGGAGGTGTGTGATACTCCTGTAGCTGGCTTCCACTTTAAAGGAGCCAGTCCACTACAGGCAGTTCACAGTTAGGACCAAACCGTGGAATTCCAATGTGGCATCTGGTAGTTTGGCTTTATTCACACTGAAGTTCTAATAAGAAGACAAAGGGAGCCCCCTTTCCATTGAGATAAAGTAAGAAAATAGCCAATTTGGTAGAAAAAATAAATTTTTCAAAGATGTACCATGATGGGATGGGGGGTACACTGGACTCTGCTTGTTTGTTGTTAACATATTACAAAACCAGTAGCACCCCTTATGAGATATAGAATTTGAACTTTGTGATTTAAACATAGGTACAGTGTGCTAGATTTGTAATTTGGTAAGTGTTTGGGAGGTATGTGGCACTCCTGCAACATGCTCCCCTTTAGTCAGCTGTGAATTTCCTAGCTGGAAGTACTTTACTTTAAAGAAGACATTTTAGACAATGCACTCTATATAAGAGAAGCCACTGCAGGAAGTTCATAGTTGGGACCAAAGGAGTCCACCATGGCAGCTGGTGGTTCGGGTTTTTTCACAATAGAACTCTAATATGAAGACTAAGGGAACCCCTTTTACATGGAGATAGAGTAACAGCTTATGCAGAAAGTAATTTTAAGCTTTCAGAGATTTACCATGGGGGCAGGGGATGTGCACTGCTCTCTGTTTGCAGATTGCCTTTATCACATGATTCAATCCACGCACATTTTAAACTGTAGAACAAAGACAAGAAATAGGATGGGAGCACCAATCAGGAAGCCCCTGAATTTCTCAAAACCAAACTGTCTCTCAGCCCCCCAGTGCTACAAACCTCACGGATGTTTTTTGTAGACAGAATTTGAGGGATAACATATTAGTGCATAGTTTGCAACTCCCAGTTACCTCTTCTGGGCTACCATTTGTTGCTGGACATTACCAGCCAAGCACGTAGAATGTTACAGATGCGGACGTTGCAAATTCTGCACACATCAATCCCACAAAAGAAATCAAACCCATATGTCATAACAGATAGATTCATATACAAGGGTTATAACAAATAAGCGTAAATATTACTTCACAATTAGAGCAGCCACACTATGGAACTCTCTTCCTCAACATATTGTTGATATCAATAATTTTAAGAGGTTTAAAAATTAACTAGATAAACTCCTATTAGGGACAAATAGCTAATCTGCCCCACAAGTGTGGAGAAGGTGGTCTCAATGGGCCTAGTGCCTACTTCCACCTCAGCAAAACCAAGTAATACTGAGTAATATACTTTACACATGAATCTGATTAAAGACTTCATCACATGTGATGCCCAAAGCATAGCGTTGCTGGCACGCTGCTCATGTAGTGCTTTTGGTGTGGGAAAAGCAAAGAGGAAATTTACAAGAGTGGAGAAACCTGTTACAGCTACAGCACAAAAATATTCTACTGTGAGAAATGTTATGGGGGTAAGAATGGATGACAACATGAAAACTGTTCATTGTGATTGAAAACGTCCACCCTAATAGGAGACGAGGGGATTGTGACAATCTGTTTCTTCACAGGGTGTTTTATTTTTCATTTTTGCTCAAAGGACAAAACATTGGCCATGACTGAATGGTACCTTTGATTTGGGACATTTTTTGAAATAAAAAAAGCAGACTGTGACATCCTAATGGCACAATACTATACAATTATAGATACATTTTGAAAGTGATAATGTCACGGTTATGATAATATTTAATTTTCTAAGTCTGTTAAGGCAAACCTTTAGGAGGTCATTGCCATCTATGGCATAATGTGTGATCATGTTTCTTAATTCATATTTCTTTTTTACAGATTTATTGGGAGTTTCTGGACAATGACAAAAGGCCTTTGTGGGGAAGGTTCCCACCTTACACTGCCACTAAGCTGCCGGAAATGTTGACGATGGCTGCTGGTTTCATTCTTATCACTAGTGGGTTGGGGGGGGGGTCATATCCAGAGAGAATAAAATGTACAGTGCCTCCACCTGTACCTGCCCACCTCTCCACAGTAGTCACAGTCTCTATTAACTGCACTTCACAGAATGCAACAATGGCCCCCGCAGGCATGCACAGAATATTGTCACTCAACAATGATAGCAAGTTGGAATAGGCATCCACAGTTTTATTTACACTGAGATCTCTGTAATAGAAAATAGATTATCACAATACTCCTGTGATATTGAGTCCTGGATAATCGCTCTCCATAGGCAGGGTCCAAGATAATTGCTCTTCATAGGCAGGGTCTGAAACATTTCTCATGATTTAAGCCACTCTTTAGTTAAGCCTTCATAAGACATGCCACTAACAAGGCCCAGCAAGGCAGAACTCTCGTTTCCACTGTTCCACTATATGGCTAAACACTATGCTGAATCAGTCCTCTTGTACTGGAAGCCATTAATCTCTTCCATCTGGTACCAGGGCATCCCTAAATTCAGTTTGCAGCTCCCCATATGGCAGTCCCCGGTTGCCCAATTTTGGATTGTGTCAGGGCTGTAGATGTTGCTGCAGGCTGACCAACGCTGGTGCATTTTTAAGCAGCTATGGGAAAAACAGTTCCTTACCAGTTCTCCCCAAAGGCTACGCAATTGCTAAAGTGGCATTAAGGCCTTCAAAAGCAAGGCATTTGCAATCCTACTCAATGGCTAACTTGCAAAACTAACCGTAATTCCACTCAGTTTCATTGAATTGGGGCTAGGCCTGTTTCTACTCATGATTACCGGATAGGGCTTCCATAGAGTACTGCAGGCCTCTGTCACTGAGTCATGTCACTTTACCTCTGAGACTCACAGTACTTTGTAGCCAGACACCAGCTCAGCAAGCCACAGCTGTTTGTTCCAGTCTCTCTCTCTCTCTCTCTCTTTCTCGCTCTCTATCTCTCTTTCTCTCTTTCTCTCTCTCACACCATGGCAGTTGGTCTGCCAGCAATCAAGATTCATACACCTCCACAAATTGCTACAAGCTGAAGCTTCATCTTTTCTATCTCATGCAGGTCAGCATGCAGATGCTGCTTAATCTCCCTCAATAATCTAGACATGGGGTATTCCTCCTCACCAACTCCACTTATATCACCCCATGATGACACAGCACAGATTGGCCCAGCCACTCACCACTCACTCTCCTCAGTTCCTGACTGAGTTGTAAAAAGGCACCAATACAATGTCCTTTTTTTTCCTATAAGTCTGCAGCAATTCTCAGACCAGGAACTCTGTCAACTCGCCATTCCAGAGGTCAACAGTTCCCGAGATGGCAGCCCCATGGAGTCTACTTCTTTTCCCCTATAAACAATTGTTCCAACAGGTCTCTTGGTGGCCCATCCCCCATACTGCACATCAGGAGTCCTGAGGGGATGGCACAATCTCCCAGTAATCTGACTCTGGAAGAGAGGGGTTACAATGACTCTTACTCTTATGCTTACCCCAGTATCTACTGCCATTTAGTGGCAAGGTGGAATCCATGTAGACTTTCAAGGGATTGTTTTTTAGTAATTTTTTACATATGAGATTTAACTTTTTGCTATTTATTTCCTGAACTTGCACATTTACTCACCTTAGTTGCATAATATATGATTTTGGCCAGCACAGTTGTGACTAATTATCCTAATTAATTCCATTAGAAGAAGCATTTAAACAGTCACAGCATGCTGGCTGTTCACTCTTGAAAGAACGTGATGGATATTTATTTATTTATTTAAACAGCAGTTTGGAAAACGTTTGAGCCATAGGCTCATTTACAAAGGTACCTTGTCACAGTAAGACAAACGAAAATACACAGTATAACAGTACAACACAGTATAACAGTAACTTAAGACATAGATACAAACAAGCTGGTACAGGTAGGATTGATGCAAACAATACCAGAGTTATGTTGTCCTTAGCAGCTTAGTAGTAAGCTTTGTCATAAGTATTGAGTATGGGTTTGACTAGTGGCAATTACAGCTTAGGGTGTTAATAAGGTGGTTATATAAGGAAGTTTTGAAGCATGATATAGTTGGAGCTTCGGAGATGGAGGGGGGCAGTGTGTTGAACCAGGAGGGGGCCCTAAAGCTGAAGGCTCTTTGGCTGTGAGAGGTCCTAGCTCTAGGGATAACAAGAGAGGTTTTCCCAGAGGTCCGAGTATGAACTAGTGGGACAGATCGGTGTATGGTGGTGGTCAATCCTGTCGGGGATAGCCCAAGGAGGGTCTTTTTGTAGTGTACAGGTCAGATATTTGAGGCGCTCGTCAAGATCAAGTACCAGCTTTAGCGTACAGTAGACAGGTGTGTGTTAGCCTAGGTGCCCCAGTAATTAACCTGCAGGCCTTATTCAGAGTAGTGCAATTTTATGGAGTCGGTCTGATCAGCAGCACCATACACCGGCAGTCCATAGTTCACTAGGGACAGGATGAAGGAGTGACTGCAGTCGAAAAGCCTCAGGGGAGGCAGTGCTTATACCAATGTAAGATGCCCAATCAGATATTAGTGGCAGTGGCTAGGGCAGAGATGTCCATGGAAGGAGAGGGAGGGGTCAAAATGGATCCCTAGGTATTTATAGGAGTAAACTTGTTCGAGTGGGAAAGAGGACCCAGAGTGAATGAGGAGTTTGAAGTTGCAGGACTTGTTTTGAGGATGAGTGAAGAACATGGTTTTGTTTTTTAGATTTATCGCAATCTATGTTCCTTGAACCAGCCTCGGCTTCAGCGAAGGACTTCTGCAGCGAGTCCTGAAGGGTAATGAGGTTATGACTTGAGGCAAAGATGACTGCATCATCAGCGTACAATAGAATGTTCCCTGAGCAAGAGCATGGAAGGGTGTTAAGGTAAAGGAGAATAGTAAGGGGCCCAGAATGGAGCCCTGTGGAACCCAGAAAGATGGGACAGATATCTGAGTAGGTCCATTAATTTTTTACGCTGTGAGCGGTCAGACAGATAACTGGTGCACCAGGAGATAGGCCCAGCAGCAAAACCAGAGACTAAGGGCATCAAGAAGGAGGGGTGGGAGACAGTGTCGAAAGCTTTAGAGAGGTCAATGAAGACCGCACCAGCCAGAGAACCAGTGTCTAAAGAGGAGTGGAGAAAGTTGGAGAACTCTAGGAGGGCTGCGTTGGTACTGTATGGCCCACTCCGGAAGCCATGCTGCTCGGGACATAGGACATTGTAGGTGGAGGTAGTCAAGATTTGAGGCCACCACTTTTTCCAAGGCCTTGGAGAGAGGAGAGAGAATGGAGATTGGCCGATAGTTTCCAGCCACAGTCCTATCACCACCTTTAAAGATAGGGGTGACAGTGGCAACTTTTCAGGCAGTTGGGACCTTCCCCATGCAAAGAGAGTGGTTGAGGAGACACTTGATCGGGGTAAGGACTGTGTCTAAGACCAGCCGTAGGATACAAGGATCCAGGGTGTCACTGCCTGTACTATTACTCTTGAGGGCAGTGACAAGGTGCGGCCTAAGTTCTTGGGCAGAAACACGGCGGAGGAGAAAATAAGGGTGAGAAAGATTATGGCAGGTGCTGGGAGAGGAGGGTCAAAAAAATTTGTAGGGAGGATAGGGCTAAGGTCAGTGAAAGAGGTGTTGAGGTGGTTGACTATGAGGGCTGGGTCTGAGGAGATCATGCCATTAATGTTGATCTGGGTGGGTGGGGAGTGTGCACTATGCTGAGTGCCAGTGGGTTGTTTCCATTGTACACAATGCTGTTTTATGCACAAAATAAAGGATCTTTTGACACTGATGACTGGTGTCAGTTCACCTTAGGAGAAGTGCATCAAGTTGGGGGTAAGTGCTGGATTCCTTTCTTTGCAGCTAAAGACAAGAAACATTGTACTGTACTGCACAAAATGCAAAGTGTGATAATGTCAAACTAACAGCCTGTCTCAGTTTGTACCGTGGGTTGTCTTGCCAGTGGGCTGTGTCATCGAGGCACAGATCAGAAAGCATAGGAAAAACCAGGAGCAGTTGTAGAATTCACAAAAAGTATTTTATTTGTACTAGCAGTATCAAAAAAATAAACTTGTTCTGTACAACTATTTACAAAGGCAGAATAAAATAGTGAAGATCCATCAGAGTTTTCCTTCAATCTCTGTGTGCCCATCTTGCGAGCAATTGTAGCTCTGTCTTATAAGTCCTTCCAACCCCCCATTCTTAACAAGCATCTTCCAAAGTGTTCTTGTGTGTTTCAGGCAAGTACTGGCAGGAACACAGTGTCCTGAGCTTAGGCCCCTTTTCCACAGCTGTTCTGCAAAAGGCTTAAAAATTGCACTAAGGTAACCTCTTGATTTTCCAATAGCTTTTTGCAATCATCTCAAACTATAATTACATACATTTCAAAAATGAACACTATATAATTTCTAAACAAACAGTTCCCAATATCAGTTACATTTCCACATAATGATTTGTATATATTTTTATACCAGCAGATATGCAAGGGAGGAAAAAAACAAACAGCAAGGGAAGACTGAGGGACAGTAAGAGGAAGAGAATTGTGAGACTGTTGGGATGATCAAATCCTAGGTCTCACAGAAAATGTGGTTGTGCAACCAGACAGACAAGAGACAGGAAAGGACAGATCCTTGGATTTAAACACTTTCCATAACAAGTGGGACAGGGTCCTATTCCACTCTGTCACATACACCCCCCCTCCTTAAGAGGGAACCTAGTTTATTAAACAGGTTTCCAAAACTTTCCATTAATTCTCTACTAATATTAGCTTCCAACTTTCAGAAATTAAGCACATGTGCATTATCCATTTTTTCTATAACAGTACAGCAGACAGTAAAGTTTAAACTCATACATTTGTTTTTCAACCTTCTGAACCCTCAATTCCCGATCCATATATTGACAGAAAATCAGCATTGCTATTCTCTTTACCAGATTTGTGTATCACCATGAATTTAAATGGCTGTAGTGCCAGGTACCACCTTGTGATTCTGGAATTTTTATCTCATTTGGTTAAGCCAACAGAGAGGATTGTGATCTTTTATAAGTACAAAGTCAGTTCCTAGTAAATTAAACTTAAGGGACTCCATGGCCCACTTTGCTGCTAAACATTCCTTTTCAATGATGGAGTACCTTTTTTCTCTGTCATGCAACTTCCTACTTATGTACAGAATAGGATGTTCCTTCCCCACTATATTTTGACTTAGGACTGCACCTAGGCCTAACTCTGATGCATCTGTTTGTATCAAAAATGGTTTCTCAAAGTCTGGGCTTCTTAAAACAGGGGCTGAACATAATACAGCTTTAATGGCTTGAAAAGCTTCATCACACTCTGGGGTCCATTTCACATTATTTGGGTACCATTTTTTTGTGAGTTCTGTGATGGGAGTGGCTAACTCAGAAACGTTGGGAACAAAGCTCCGATAATAACCAGCCAGCCCTAAAAATGACCTAACATGTTTCTTTGTTTTAGGGACAAGGCTGTTAGCTACAGCTTCTATTTTTGAAACCTCTGGCTTAACCTTTCCATTTCCCATCACATAGCCCAAATATCTGTTTTCCTGCATGCCCAATGCACATTTGGTAGGATTAATAGTCAGACCTGCATTTTTGATAGCTTGGATAACTGCTCGTAGGTGTTCCAGGTGGCTTTTCCAGTCTGGACTGTACACCACGATATCATCCAGGTATGCAGCACAATAACCAATGTGAGGGGTTAAAATTACATCCATGTACCGCTGGAAAGTGGCTGTGGCACCATGTAAACCAAATGGCATGGTGGTGAACTGATATAATCCAACAGGAGTGGTAAATGCAGTTTTATCTCTGAATTCTTTAGCTAAAGGTATTTGCCAGTAACCCTTGGTGACAGTGAGGGTACTGATATACTTTGCACTCCCCAGTCTGTCCACCAAATCATCTATTTCTCGGCATAGGATAACTGTCAAATTCTGACACTTGATTAACTTTCCTAAAATCAAGGCTGATTCTGGCACTCCCCTTCTTTTTTGTTGACAATTACCATTGGAGATGACCAAGCACTCCTTGGCTTTTCTATGATACCCAATTCTTTCTTTTTTTTTGTATTTCCTTAAACACGTCAGCTCTTAACTGCTTTGATAACCTGTATGCCTTCTGCCTAATAGGACAAGCATTCCTTGTCCCTATAACATGCTCAACCCCTTTTACTAGGCCTGATACTGTGGGAAAAGTACTGTTAAATGTCTTTAGCATACTACGAATGTCAGCAGCTTTTTCTGAGGTTAAGGAAACATTCAACTTTACAGCATCAGCATTTACAGTTTGTTCTAGTCCATTCTAAGCTACATCAATATCTTCCTTATCGGTTTCTGTTAAAACTAGCAAAGCAGCTTTTGGCATTTTTTCAACCCATTTCTTGAAGAGGTTAGCATTTTATCTTAGTAGGATTTTTCCTGTCAGAGGTCTCAATCTCGTAGTTAACGGTGCCAGTACGTTTAAGAACCTTTTAAGGCCCTTGCCACTTCATTGACAGTTTATTTTCTGTTGTGGGTAACAGTAGCAAAACCTTCTCACCTGGCTTGGCTCACCCAGTCTGCCCATTTCCCTACCTATTGTATAAGATGCAGATCCTAGTTAACCAACAGTCTACTTCCTCCTACCCCCCACTAGAATTGCTTTATTTGTCTCCCATGCATTCTTGAATTCCCCCACTGTTTTTGACCCCATGACCTCCTCAGGAAGGCCGTTCCATGCATCCAACATCCTCTCTGTGAAAAAATACTTCCTCACATTGCCCCTGAGCCATCCCCCCTCTATCTTCAAATTGTGCCCCCTTGTTCTTGCGCATCTCTTTTTCTGAAAGATGCTGTCTCTTGGACTTTGTGGATTCCCTTGAGGTACTTGAAAATTTCTATCATGTCCCCCCTCTCCCTCCTTTCCTCAAGGGTATACATATTAAGCTCTTTTAGTCTCTCTTCATATGGCTTCTGGTGCAGACTATGCACCATTTTAGTTGCCCTCCTCTGGACTGCCTCCATTCTGTCTATGTCCTTTCAGAGATGGGGTCTCCAGAACTGCATGCAGTACTCCAGATGGGGTCTCGCCAACTGTCTCTATAGAGGGATAAAACCCTGTTTTTTACTGGTGATGCCTCTTCCTATACATCCCAGTATCCCCCAGCCCTCCTTTCTGCCTTCTCACATTGCTTGCCTATCTTTAGGTCATCTGATATGACTACCCCCAGGTCCCTTTCCATTTTTGTTATAGTTAATACCCCCCCCCCATTGTGTACTCTTCCCTTGGGTTTTTGTTTCCCAGTTGCATTATTTCTCACTTCTTTGCATTGAATCTCTAAGTTGCCATATTTTTGACCATTTCTCCAACCTTGCCAAGTCTGTTCTCATCCTTTCTACCCCCCTTGTGTATCAACCCTGTTGCAGATCTTTGTGTCGTCTGCAAAGAGGCATACTTTTCTTTCCAGTCCTTCTGTAATGTCACTTATAAAGACATTAAAGAGAACTGGTCCCAGTACTGAACCCTGCAGTACCCTGCTAGTAACCTCCCTTTCTTTGGAGTGAACTCCATTTACTATTATCCTCTGCATCCTGTTGTCCAGCCAATTTTTCACCCAGGCTACCACCCTGGGACCCACTCCCAGGATGGCTAACTTGTTTATTAATCTTTTGTGTGGGACTGTGTCAAATGTCTTGCTAAAGTCTAGGTAGGCCACGTCCATGGCCCCTCCCTGGTCTACTACTTTGGTCACCCAGTCAAAGAAATCTATTAGATTCATCTGACATGACCTTCCCACCTTGAATCCATGCTGTCTTGGGTCCTGTGCCCCACTGGCCTCTAGGTGCTCAACAATTCTTTCTTTCAGAAGTGATTCCATCATTTTCCCTACCACTGAGGTCAAACTAACAGGTCTGTAGTTTCCTGCCTCTGCCTTGCTCCCACTTTTGTGAAGGGGAATCACATCCACCCTCCTCCAATCCTCAGGTACCACACACTCCTCCCATGATTTGTTAAAAAGGGTAGTCAGTGGTGCCACTAGTTCTCCCCTTAGTGCTTTTAAAATTCTGGGGTGAATCCTGTCAGACCCCATTGCTTTGTCCACCTTCAATTTTAGGAGTTCTTTCAGGACCCTTTCTTCTGTGAATGGACTGGTATCACCCCCCCCCCCATCCAGTGTGTTTCTATTATTTGGTTTAGGTACCTTCCCTTCCTCTTCTATTGTGAATACTGAGCAGAAATATTCATTTAGTATCTCTGATTTGTCACTATCACCCTCTGCCCACCCCATCCCCTTTATTAAGCCGCACTATACCTCCCCTGGTCTTTCTTCGCTCTCTAATGTATCTATAAAAGATTTTACCCCCCTGCACATGCCGGTTCGAGGGGTAGCACCAGGCAACAACCAACTCCCCGAAGTGTACTTCAGATAATGGGGATCAGTGGGACAGAGAGGTCCAAGTCCTTTCTTTGCTGAACACAGGCCTGACGCAGCCGGGCCATATTGTCGGGGAACCTCCTACTAGGGAAATGGTATGGCTTAGGAATGTCCCGCTCCCAGAAACGATCACCAAAAGTATAAGACTTGGGCTGCACACCCGGTGGATGGGGTACAGTGTCCTCTTGGTCCTCCATCGTACTGAAGTCTAATTCTGAGATAATTTCCTCCACCTCCACATCAGAGCATTGGAAAACTGGGGCCTCCACAGCAATGCGGGGGTGGTCCTCTGGATCTCTTCACAGTGCCTGCCACCCTGGGGTGTGGGCCTAATGCAGAGGACTCTGATAGCATAGTCCTCCCTGCCACCAAATAGCCTCTCCCTCTGCCATGGGAAGAGTCAGGCACCGCAGGGATAGAAGGGCTGGGCAGACGGATAGTGCCTCTCTCCCTAGGGGCTACTTTACAGGCAGCAGCCCCCCACCTCCCCCCAGTTTTCCAAAAAGTCCCAGAGTCATGAACGTAACGATGCAGGTACCAGAATCATCTGGCTTCCATGTCCTGAAGCTTCAGCCATGGTGGCATTTGCAAAAGTTGTTTTAGGCGGTGGCTCACTTTTTCAAGGTCCAAACAAGCGGGTGTTTTCTCTCACCGACACACTTGTGGTGCAGTTTACTTTAGGGCTCAGCAAAAAAATGGCGCTCCCGCTCCATACACTGTGACCTCTGGAAATAGAAAGTGGAACCCCAAAGTTCTGCATACATTAAGGGTATGCTAAATAGTCCATGTTGAAAAATGGCACTGCACTTAGGCGCGAAGTGGCACGAGTCCAAAATGGCGACTCCACACTCTGTAGTCTCCCTTGCAGCTCCCTAAAAGTTAATCCAGGCACAAAACATGCTCCCCATCATCTTCTCAACATCCTGGACAGGTGCCCTTGTTGTAAGCCCCCCAATCCTGATGTCTAGGGGTATCCAGATGGTAACTTGGTGGGAGGGGAGTACTGTACAACAAAGAAAACACTGTCCAAGAAAATAGAAATATGCTCATTACCTGGTTCTTCTGATGTCGGTTGCTAGATGGTTTTGCAGGATGAGGAGCAGGCGCATTTCTTTGCGTTGGTGGGCTGATTGGAGGGGCAATGTTCATTAGCAAGCTATAGGCACAGTTTAAATCAATTAAATTCAATGTCCATTCCAGAATCAAAAGTGCAAAACTGATTTAATGTAAAACGAGAAACTGGATAAACCACTGAGCATGGGGGTAACTACAGTGGGGCAATTCATAGGCCGAAACCTGACATTTGCCCTGCAACAATCTCTTTTTTTCAACAGACTGATTTACAGCTTGCAGACATTCCCTTGAGCCATAAAGGCTGCATTCCTGACAGCAGAATTTGATATGGACCGAAACAGGCCTCAGTTAAGAGCATTTCAACTCAGTAGCACTCTCATTTCATATTTCTTCACTTTACTCTATCTTTGCCCAGGCACTTGCTTACTTTTCCTTTCTCTGAGCCTCAGCAAAACATAAACTGAGGTAGCAGTTGTGACAGCACAAGACATTTCTACTGTCCCTGTCCCTGTCCCATTTCTTACTTTGTCTTTCTTTAACTTGCTGTACCTAGGGTTACCTTATGAACATACGAACATATAAAATTGTCAGCAGATACAGGCCTATCATCTATCTAGTCTGCTCAAGTGTGCAGCACTTCAGTCTGCAGTTGCCCCTTCCCCTTCCCTCCCTCTCCCCATTGATTTTGACCATGTATCCTTCACTCCCAGTCCCTGCCGACTGGGAGTGGGCAGACTAGGTGGGCTAAGCGGTCCTTATCTGCTGTCAAAGTCTATGTTTCTGTGTTGCCCCCCCCCATAGTTTGAACCCTACCTCTGAACCTGTCCCACCCCCTTTTTGAAGCTGCCCACTGTCTGTAGTGATATTACTTTCTCCGGCAGTGCATTCGATCTTGCCACCACCCTTTCGGTGAAATAGTGCCTCCTCATTTCCCTCCTGAATCTGCCTCCTTCCAACTTCAGACTGTGCACCCTGGTTTCCCTTCCACCCTTTAATTTGAAAATACTTCTAGTGCTTACTTTGTTCATACACTTCAGGTACTTGAAGGTCTCAATCATATCCCCTCTCTCCCTTCTATCCTCCAGGGACTACATAGTGAGCACTCTCGGTCTGTCCTCATAAGGTTTATCTCCCAACCCCAGGATCATTTTCATTGCCTGGTGCTGTACCCCCTCCAATAGCTTGGTGTCCTTTTTCAAGTTGGGGCGCCAGTACTGCAAGCAGTACTCCAAGTGTAGCCTCACCAGGGACCTGTACAGGGGCAGGATGACTTCCCGTCTCCTAGAGGTAATTCCCCTTGTGATGCACCCCAGCATTCTGTTAGTCTTTGCCGCTGTCTTCCTGCATTGGGCTGAGTGGTTAATTTCCCCAGTCACTAGTACACCCAGATCCTTCTCTTCCTTTGGCTTGGATAACTGCACTCCCCCCCCAACCTGTAACTATTTCCGGGGTTCCTGGCTCCCAAGTGCATGACTTTGCACTTCTTGGCATTAAACCCAAGTTGCCATGTGTTAGAACATTCTTCCAGTTTTGCCAAATCCTCCTGGATTACTGTACCACCTTCGGCTCCATCAACATCTGCACAGATCTCGGTGTCATCGGTGAAGAGACTGATCTTATTGTTTATCCCTTCTGCGATGTCAGCAATGAAAATATTAAACAGCTCTGGTCCCAGCACTGAATCCTGTGGGACCCCATTTGTTACTACCCTGGGTTCAGATACCTCACCCCCCAGTAACACCTTCTGCTGTCTATCCTGCAACCAGCTCCTGACCCATCTAACCAGTTTCCTCCCAGCTCCCAGGTTGCTCAGTTTGCTGGTCAGCCTACCATGCGGCACTGAATCAAAGGCGTGGCTGAAGTCCAGGTATAGGACTTCCACCGCATGACCCTTTTTCCAGTGCCCACGTCGCCCAGTAGAAAAAGTCCACCAGGTTCTTCTGTCACAATCTGACAGAGACAAACCCGTGCTGTCTGCCGTCCTAGAGATCATTATCCTCCAGAAATTTCACCAGCCTTTTCTTGAAGATAGTCTCCATTAGCTTTCCCACAATTGAGGTTAGGCTGACTGGTCTATAGTTCCTTGAATCATCCTTGGGCCCACTCTTATGGAGGTGCACCACATGCGCCACCCTCCAGTCCCTGGGTATGCATCCCATTTACAGTGAGGTGTTGAACAGGTCCACCAACAACTCTGCCTGGACTACTGCCAACTCTCTCAGTACTCTAGGATGAATTCCATCTGGCCCAGGTGCCTTATCAACTCTCAGGGACTTCAGGCCCTCCAACACCCTTCCCTCTGTGATTTCCCCATCCGTGATCTCCTCCCCCCTACCCCCAACCTGCCCTTCTCCTTAGGTACGGTCCCATCCCTCTCCTTGGTGAATACTGAGCGGAAGTATTCGTTGGGTACTTCTGCCTGCTATGCCCCCTTTTCTACCCACCCACTGCCATTTTTGATCCTTACAAATCTGATCCTTACTCTTTCTCTTCTCCCTTATATACCTAAAGAAATCATTTTCACCTTCTTTGATCCCCTGGGCCAGCCTCATTTCTCTTGACACCTTGGCCACCCTTACTGTTCTACTCACTTCCCTGGATGTCCTCACATATTCCTCCCTGTCCTCTTCCCTGTTGGATCTTTTGTAGGTTCTAAATGCAGCTCTCTTTCCCTCACCTTCTCCCCCACCTCCATGTTCATCCAGCTTGGCTTCTTGGTCCTAAATTTCTTGCTCTGGCTCTTGACACATGTGCTAGTGGCCTCAGCCAGGCCCCTCTTGATGATTGCCCATTTTTGTTCAGTGTCCATGTTCGGGCGGATGCTAGCTAGCTATGTGCCCTTCCAGTATACTACCCATCATGCCAAAGTCTGCCCTTTTGAAATCCAGGACATTAGTCCTTGTAGTGGCTACCTCCTTACCTAGACTGATTGAGAACCACACCGTACAGTGGTCACTTCTCGCCAGGGGCTCCTCTACTCCAACATCCTTGGCTTGCTCCCCATCTTCCAGAACCAGGTCCAGGATGTTTTCCTCCCTAGTTGCTTCTGCTGCCCTCTGTGTAAGGAAGCTGTCCTGGAAGGCTTCCAGGAGGATCTGCTCCCTGGCACAAGAGGTAGCCGGGATGCTCCAATCCACCCCTGGTAGATTAAAGTCCCCCACCACCACAGTGCTCCCTTTTCTGCTAAACCTCTTTAGCTGCTCACCCAGCTCCCTATCAATTTCCTCATTCTGTGTTGGAGGCCTATAATCTACCCCCAGTCTAACCTTGGAACCCCTTGGGTTGTATAGTTGCACCCATATGGCTTCTGCCCTGCCTTCCTCTCCCTCCCCCCCCCATTACACCTTATCCCTCCCTAACATAGATTGCCAACCCACCTCCTTTCCCCTTTTCCCTATCCTTCTGGTATAGCTTGAAACCTAGGATGGCTAGGTCCCAGTCATGGTATTGGGTTGCCCATGTCTCGGTGATGGCGGCTATGTCCACCTCCCCTTCTGCCATCAATGCCTGCAACTCTGCCATCTTGTTCCCCAGGCTCCTAGCATTCAGTGAAACAACACTCCATTTTGATCTGCTGCACTCTATGCCTTTTCCTTCCCCTCCATTTCCCCTCCTATTTGAATTTGGCTCCTGCCTTAATATGGGGGGAGGTCAAAAGGACCTTAAAATGCAGGGAGCTGATTTCAAAACAGTGAGAAAACTATTTTACTGAGGGGGTTTCACACTTCCTCAATAGTGTTGTTTTTAGCATGAAAATGAACCACTAAGGACCTTCTGGATACCCAATCACTGATGCCACATGCCAAGGAATTCTGAATATTCCTGGACCTACAGAGACCCAGGGCACAATCCACTCATGCAGTGATTCCAATTTCTGGACTGCCTTCACCCAGGGGACTGCTTACCATGCCACACAGAGCACTCGGATGGCCTGCCACCTCGACGGAGTCCCAATCAACCACTCCCCACATGAATCTTTTCCTGCCTCCACAGGCTGCACTCCCTGTGAGCCTAAACACTGTAGCGGCCACTGACCAGGGAAAAAGGGAACAGAGCTTCCACCACTATACCCTCAACAGTCCAGGCTGCCACCTCTGGACCTTGCCCCATGCCCCATCTGCCAGAGCAAGCCCAACCACAGAAACACTCCTTGCCCACAGAGTGCACTCACCCATGGGTTAGAATTTTAAGAAAACAGGGCTCTTATTGGTACTTACCCTACTATGGTGCCAGACATCACATGGCAGGCCTCCAATCTTCAGCTTCTCACTGGCTCTGGCTCAAAACAGAACTGATAGGACCCATGCTGATGCTCCAGTGCTCCCCTACTTTTACTGCCTGAACTGCTGCACTTTCATATGCGGATATTTGAGGGATGAGGGCTGGGGTGGCAAGCGGCCCATCCTGGCCCCGCCACAGCCCTCCAGCCAAACTTGCAGGCCCAAACCCCATGCCTTGTCTCTCTCTTCTTCTGGAAGTCTCCCTCAACTCTAATCTCTCTCCTGTTTATACCCTCTAGGGATGAGGCCCCACCTGCTGGCTGCAAGCAATCCCAAGTCCCAGACCTGCCAACACCAGAGTGCTTCCTGCCTAGCTACCCTTAGTTACTAAATATTAATTAGTAAACTCTCAGAGGTTGCATATGCACAGTACTACAGTAAGTGGACTTAGTTCATTTTCAGCCACAAGTCTTGTATTGATATACAACTTTGAATAGCGATACAGTAAGTACATGGAGTGCACTGTGGCCAGTCAGGGAGGTGAGCAGAGGGTAAGTGCTGGTTGCCATCAAGGGTGGGGGTGGAATTGTTGTGAAGGGGCAGGAGAATACTGGGAGGAGAGAGGAACCACTGGACACCAGGAAGGTTTCAGATCATGCAAAAGTATATCGGATATTGGAGGGGGTACCACTAGCACCAGGAAACAATGTTTATTTTTCTTTCCATCAGGCAGTGGGTGAGGAAGGTGGTTGCCATTAGCATCAGGGAACTCTCAGGCATGGATTTTGGGGAAGGGAGGGGGCTCCAGGGTCATAGCACCACTGATATCACTGTGCCACACACTGGAATGATAAAGAAAATGTTAGCAGCTATGTTTGTGAAGTATAACCATGCCAACCCCCATTTGCAATCAGCTAAAAAAAGTAAAATACCAGAGTTTTGTAATCCCCTTCAGACCACCCACCCCCACTGCACACTGTCACAAACCCACTCAGCAGGTCAACCCTCAACTCCCAAAGTGCCAACCTCCGAGCGCAGTCTTGTGAACAGTTTAACAGAACAAGGTAACCCTCTTGTCTGTTTTTGTCGGTTCAAATCAATCTTTGGTCTCATGTCTTGGAGGGATTCACATTGTGAACCTCTTGCTAGCATACCCAATGCACAGGCTCAGATATATCTGTCTTCGGGGGGCCAGATATCTTTGCCTATGGGCACCTAACAAGGTGTACAAAACTGAACCCTTAAACTTTAATAAAGACCTCAGATTATTCTCACCTTTTTCCAGTTTGGTATCATCATTCAAGCTTATGAACAGTGTCTGCTGTAACCATACATACTCTACTTGTAAAGGAAAGGAATTAAAGACAGACCAAGTAAGCTCTAAAAAGAGTTTTACTAAACTAGATAATAATATGTAAAACATACAATACAGAACTATTATATCACAAGACATACAAATCTTTTAAAAGAACAAGGTTTTAAACAGTGCAGTACTTACTACAGTACTTAGATGTGTCTGTATCTCTAAATACCTGCTTAAAGTGCTCCAAAGATGTTTCTTTGTCAGAGTCTAGATGGAAGGGTCTCTGAAGAAAAAACAGAATATTCCTTAAAGAAAACCGTATTTGCCAACTCCTTTGAATGAGGTCACCTAGCTCCTCCCTGTCAGAATATATAAAAAAGATATCTATATACAAACAGGATGTCTTTTCAAAGTATTAAATTCTGCAACCTCAGCATAACTCTTGTTCTTCTTTCAAATTACATCTCTTTGATCTATTGATCAAGCTTCCCTCTCACACAGACAACAAAGCATTTATGATTTCGCACCAGTGTACAAAACCTGGTTTCCTCCTCTTGAAACATCATAAAATGGATATGCTCAACTCGAGCCTCTTCCAATCTGTAATTAACTTTAGATAAAACAGGATATCCTTGATCAAGGTCTGTTCTACTCTGTAATTGCTTCAGGCCTTCCAGGTAACACCTTCTATTTAAAACCTGTGTGTGTGTGTGTGTGTGTGTGTGTGTGTGTGTGTGTGTGTGTGTGAGATCTCACATGCTGTTTTAGCATTTCTCATGGGAGACAGTCCATAACTCATTTTTATTTATTACAAAAAAATGATCATACAGCACTCAGAACTGGCTGTCCACGTCACACACACCAGCTATTTAAAACACATACAGAAATCAGCTTTTATAGGTCTCACCTTATTCTTCCATTTCTTTATACTTTTAGGTCACTAACTCCAGGCCATCGATTTGTTGAGACACCAATCTCTCAGTCATCCCCCTCGCCCAGCAACGCAACTCAGCATTCCACAATCCTTATATAAACAATAACATAAAGAATGGTGAGGTCAGTAATCCTTCTCTCAACAAGCATTTGTCAATGCCGAATGTTTTCTTGCTGGCATTAGCATTGGTAGTGCAGGAGTTAGAGAGATGCATAATAGGAATGGCAGTGAAGTACTGAACTAACGCCAGCTCCCACCCTGTAGAGACTGAAAGGCATTGGGGGTGTGCCTTTGGGTCATCCTCCATAATGCTTATGCCATTGCACCTCACCTCATCCTGCAGACACTGACAGGTGTTGCTATATGCCTTGGGGTCTTCAGCTGTTATGCTCAACCAATTTCATAAGGAAATAAGCTGAGATGGGTGCTGTATAGGAGAATGGGATTAACTTTAGGGCCAAAGACCCCAAGGCACACCTTGATGCCTGTCAGTGTGGCTGTAGGGTGAGGGTAGAATGCTGTGAGCATTACGGCCGACAAACTTAAGTCACACCCCCAACGCTTGCAAGTCTGTACAGGATGGGTGTTACAGTTGGAAACCTTGACAACCCGGGTGTTTGTCAGTGGTTTTGCTCCAAATTTTTAAAATGGGCTTTTTGGGACCCCATCTCATGAACAGTGACACTGTCATTTCATTACTCAATCCTGAAAGGTGATTTCATACAGCAAGTATGCCGTTCGGCGCCACAGGTGCGTAAACACATTTTGGGCAGGATGTGAAAAATGCCAGTTGTACTGTTCATGAGGAGGTGTGAAAAAATGGCAATGTTGAACATCAGAAGTGAAAATATGAAAAAATTTGTGAAGTTACTAGCGTGTGTAGAAACTGCTCAATGCACGCCCGTAATGTGATCATTTTTGGGAATCTTTTCACCAAATGTTTAACATGGGCTTTTTGGGATCTCCCCTCATGAAGAGTAGCACTGTGATTCTGTTAATCCATCCCAAAAGTTGATTTCACACAGTGACTGCACCATTCTGCTCCACAGGATCAAAAACACATTTTGGGCAGGATGTGAAAAATGACAGCTGTACTGTTCATAAGGAGGTGTTAGAAAATAGCAATGTTAAAAATCTGGAGTGAAAATATTAAAAACTGGCGAAGTTATGACCGTGGGTAGAAAATGTGCAATGCACGCCCGTAATGTGGTAATTTTGGGGATTTTTTTTTTACCAAATTTTCAACAAGGGCTTTTTGGTACCCCACTTCATGAACAGTGGTGCTGTCATTTTGTTAATCGGTCCCAAATGGTCATTCCGTGCAGTGACCACGAAATCACTTTTGGGACTGAGAAACAAAACAGCAGTGACATGTTCATGAGGCGGGGTCCCAAGAACCCCATGTTGAACATTTGGGGCCAAAATTCTTAAAAATGGCTGAGATATCAACCTAAGTCAACGCCCCCCATTGATTCCCATTATATAGTGCTTACCCGATTCCTCAGTTCATAGTTCAGCTTTGAAGAGTGCAGACATGCCCGGTCCACAGAAGATCACTGCTCCCGAGCTCCAGAGGGTAAGTATGAGTGGGGGGTGGTGAAGGGAGGTGGGTGCACAAAGGGAGGGTTGCAGCATGGGAGGGGGGACTGGGGAGACGACGTTGGACATTTTTCTTTTTTACAGCTTAACAATCAAAAAGATTCTGGGGGACCATTTTCTTTATTTATAGGTTAAAAAAAAAACTTTTGGGCACACTAAGGGTGGGCTCCCAGTGTGCCACATGAGTTTGGGGGGGGGAACAGATTGTGTTTTGGAAGGTCATACTGTGCAACAGGTGGTACTTTAACATAAGGATATGAGATTTGATGGCAGACAAGGACCACTTGGCCCATCCAGTCTGCCTCCGCCCCCTTCCTTTCTGCTATGATTCTTTTGTGTTTATCACATGCATTCTTGAACCCCACCACTGTTTTCACCCCCACCAGCTCCCCTGGAAGGCTGTTCCAGGAATCCACCACTCTTTCTGTGAAGTGCTTCCTCATGACTCTCCTGAATCTACCCCCCAGAATCAAAACATGCCCCCTTTTTCTTGAGCACATCTTCTTCTGAAAAATACTTCTTTCCTGTACCTCATTTACCACTGTGAGGTATTTAAAGTCATTATCATATCCCCCTCTTCCTCCTCTCTTCCAGAGTGTACATACAGAGATCATTAGTCCCTCCTCATAGGACTTTTGATGCAGGCCCTGCACCATTTTAGTTGCCCTCCTCTTGACCACCCCCACTCTGTTTATGTCCTTCACAGAAATGTGGTCTGCAGAATTAGAAACAGTGCTCTAGGTGGCATCTTACCAGTGATCTATACAGAGGCAACACCATCTCCCTCTTTCTGCTGGTGATACCCCTCCCCATGCACCCCAGCATCCCTCTAGCCCTCCTGAATGTCTTGTTGCCCTGCCTGGCCACCTTTAGGTCATCTGATATATTTACTCCCAGGGCTCTTTCCTGCTTGGTGGTTGTCAATACCACTCCACCCATTTTGTACTCCACTCCTGGGTTTCTGTGCCCTAAGTGAATTATTTTGCACTTTTTCACAATGAAACCCAGCTTCAACACCCTTGACCACTACTCTAGTTCTCAGGTTTCTATTCATCCTTTCCAGCCCCAAAGTGTCCACCCTATTGCAGATTTTAGTGTCATCTGCAAAGAGGCAGACCTTCCCTTCCAGCTCCCCTGCAGTGTCACTTATAAAGACATTAAAGAGGACCAGTACCAGCACTGATCCCAAGGGCACCCCACTGATCATCCTCCCTTCCTCGGAATGAACTCCATTTATCACCCCCCTCTGTCGCCTATCCCCTACCCAATTTCTTATCCAGTTTACCACCTTTGGACACACTCCTAAGCTACCCAGCTTGCTTGCTAGTCTCTTATGTGGAACGGTGTTGACAGCCTTACTGAAATCTAGATAGGTCATGTCCACCACCCCACCCTTATCTAAATCCTTTTTCACTCAGTCAAAGAAATCTATCAAATTTATTTGACATGACCTCCATCCTGTGAACCCATGCTGTCACTGGTCTTGTAACCCACTGGATTCAAGAAATTCCACAATCCTTTCCTTCAGCAGTGATTCCATTAAGTTTCCCACCACCGATATAAGGCTGACTAGCCTATAATTGCCAGCCTCCTCCCCACTACCACTTTTGTGTAACGGGACTACATTCATCCTCCTCCAGTCCTCCTGAACCACTCCAGC
Source organism: Neoceratodus forsteri (assembly GCA_016271365.2). NCBI lineage: Eukaryota > Metazoa > Chordata > Ceratodontiformes > Ceratodontidae > Neoceratodus > Neoceratodus forsteri. The sequence goes on from CM028130.1 coordinate 1,239,540,054, forward strand.
TTCCAGTGAGCTGTTAAATACCACTGTCAGAAGAGCAGCCAGTATTTCCTGGAGCACTCTCAATACCCTTGAATGCACCCCATCTGGCCCATTGCTTTGTTTACTTTCAGATTAGTGAGTCCCTTCAGGACACTCTCCTCCAAAAAAAAAAGGACTAGGGTCCACCTGCCTTCCTCCAAAGCTCATGTTACGTTTCTGTGGCCCCTCCACTTCCTCCTCCACTGTGAACACACTGTACAAAAGTATTTGTTCAGGATGTCTGCCTTTTCCTGGTCTCCCTCTGCACAGTCCCCCCTTCCCTTTTTAACCTTACAATCCCACCCCAGTCTTCCTCTTTTCATTTATATACCTAAAACATGTTTTGTCCTCATTTGTTACCTCATGGGCTATTCTCTTTTCAGTCTATGCTTTTGCACTCCTTACTGCTTCCTCTGTTTCCCATGATACACCTCCCCCTCTGCGCCTCTTTATACCTTTTGAATGCTGCCCTTTTAGCCTTTATCTTTTCAACCACCTCTTTTGAGAATCATAGCAGTCCTTTTTTCCTCTTTCTTTTCTCACTTGTTTGACACAGAAGTGTGCTGCCTGTTCTATGCTCCCTTTTAGCTTCACCCACTGTTTCTCCACCCACCCAGGCCATCCCCCCACCTGAGGCATTCACCCATCTTTATAAAATATGCCCTCCTGAAGTCCAGGACCCTTGCCCTTGCGTGATTCGACACTGCATCCTTACACTGAACCACACTGTATGATAATCACTGATCCCCAGGTCACCTCCCACCTTAATGTCTGTAATACTGTCCCTGTTAGTGAGTACCAGGTCCAGCATTGCCACATCAAAAGTGGGTTCACTGACTAGCTGCCCGATGAATATGTGGGGGATGACTGTGTGATAACTCATTTATGTGATACAGTTGCCAGTGACCTCTCCTAACCATCACTCGTGGCTTGTCCACTCCTGAAGTAATTGAGGCACTAGCAACTGTAGCAGATAAATGAGTTATCACACAGTCAACCCTCTACATATTCTGTATATAAATATATATATATATATATATATATATATATATACATATACACACTATCTATATATGTGTGTGTGTGTCTATATATATATATATATAATATTGCAAAAAAATACTTTAATGCACTAGTTAGGGGTTGATGTCATGCCTTTCCAAAGTATGGAAATGTGGTGTCAAGGTTTCCAGCCCTTGCATACCACCCACCTCCCCATAACTGTACCACACCATTCTACCCCTCCACCCTCTGCCATCAGGCACATCAGTATTGGTGCCTTTTGTTAGCTCGATGCACAGCATTTCATAGAAGACAGCTGAGATGGATCCTAACACTCACCCCATTCTCTTATACTCTATACATCTCATCTTATTTATTTATGGAATGTGATGAGCGTTAGGGTCCATCTCAGCTTATGTACACATGGAATGGGGTGAGCATCAGGGCTGACAACCCCAAGGCACACCCCAACACCTGATGGTGTGTTGAGTATGGAGGGTTGGGATAGTGTGGTATGGTGGGGTGGTGTGTAAGGGTTGGGAACCCTAACACCACATTTCCATACTTTGAAAGGCATGATATCAACCCTAACTAGTGCATTAAAGGTTTTTTTTTGCATTTAATTTCCTCACTTTTTATGAATTTTGTGATCATCAGCACCTTCCGCATCCATCCTGTAGCGCTCCCCAGGGTTTCCTCTTCCCAGGTGCATTACTTTGTACTTCTTTGCATAGAACCTCAGTTGCCACTCAAATATTTAACCACATTTTCAACATGGGCTTTTTGGGACCTCCCTTCATGAACACTGGCACTGTGATTTTGTTAATCCATCTCGAAATTTGAAATCTCACAGCGACCGTGCTATTCTGCAGCACAGATGTTAAAGCATATTTTGGGCAGGATGTTAAAAATTACAACTGTACAGTTCATGAGGAGGTGTCAAAAAAATATCAATGTTGAAAATCTGGAAAGAAAATATGAAAAAATTATAAAGTTATGAACATGCTTAGGAATTGCACAACGCACTCTTGTAACACGGTAATTTTCCTTTTTTTCACCAAATTTTCAACATGGGCTTTTTGGGACCTCCCTTCATGAACAATGGCACTGTGATTTTGTTAATCCATCCCATAAGTTGATTTAGCATAGCGACTGCACCATTTTGTGTCACAGGTGCGAAAACACACTTCAAGCAGGATGTGAAAAATCACAATTGTACTGGTCATAAGGAGGTATCAAAAAAATGTCAAAGTTGAAAATCTGGAGTGTAATATTAAAAAGTGTCAAAGTTGTGAGCATGCATCCAAACTGTGCAACGCACACTCATAATGTAATCATTGTTTAGAATCTTTGCACCCAAATTTTCAACATGGGCTTTTTGGGAGCCCACCTCATGAACAGAGGCACTGTCGTTTTGTTAGTCAGCCCTGAAAGGTGTTTCCTCATAGCGACCACAAGATCACCTTTTGGGACTGAATAATGAAATGACAATGACAGTGTTCACAAGGTGTGGTCGCAAGAACCCCATATTGAAAATCTGGGGCCAAAATTCCTAAAATTGGCTGAGATATCAACATAAGTTGACCCCCCCCCCCAATGACTTGTATTATACGGCTTACCTTTATTCCTCACATTGCAGTTCGGCTTTGAAGAGTGCAGACGTGTCCCCGGTCCACAGAAGACTGCTGCTACCAACCTCTGGAGGTAACTATGGGTAAGGAGGGGAGTAACGGGAGGTGGGTTCTCAGTGGGAGGGTGAGGATAGGGGAGGGGGACTGGGGAGATGATGAGGGACCATTTGCTTTTTTATACGGGGAAAAACATTGTGGGATGGTTTTCTTTATTTAACAGGGGAAAAAAAAGAAATGCATGTTTTTTGGCACACTAGGGTGGGTTCCCAGTGTGCTACATGAGTTTTTTTTTGGGTGGGGATATTTGTTGCCAACAGTGGGACTGGTCACCCTTGTTAGTTAAAAAGTGGGTTTGGGGGGCAGGGGGCATCTGAAACCAGGAGTGGGCATCCTGGTGCCAGGAAAATAAAAATAATTTAACTGGGCACACTGGGGTGGGCTCACAGTGTGCTACATAGGTGTGTGGTGTGGGAGGAGGCATACCGACATGGGGATTGAGCACCCCAATGTTGATGGGGCATAATGGTGCAGAATTCTGCATCGAAAATACATTGGTGGATGGTTTTCTTTATTTTCCACAGGATTAATACATTTGGGCACAGTGGGGTGGGCTCCCACTGTGCCACATAAGTGTGTGTGTGTGTTTGGGGGTGAAACATATTGACATGGGGAATGGCCACCCCGTTGTTGGAGCAGCATAACAGGAATGGGCTAGAGCATACCATGCTAGTTCGATGCAGGATCCTGCATCGAACATTGAGGTGCAGGATTCTGCATGGGAAAAACGTTGGTGGACAGTTTTCTTTATTTTCAACAAGTTAAATCCATTTGGGCACACTGGGCAAAATAAGGAAAACAACATCTGTAATGGTGTTGCTTGGTTGTGTCATTCCTATTTTTGTGTTACTGAAGTGACAATACACAGTTGAAATGTACATGTTCATAATGTGAGCCATGATTTGAAATAAGTAAACTAAAGGACTATTGTTGTTGTGTATGGGCTGTGTGGCTCACTTGGTTAAGTTTTTTGCCTTTGGCCCCAAGGGTACAGGGTTTGATCCTCTTACATGACAATGTTTTTTCTAATTTTGTTTTTTTAATCTATGTATTCACTTCATAAAAATGTAATTTAGTGAGGCTGTGCAGTGCAAAACTACATAAATACTGTACATGCATATGGATATTTCTTTGATAAGTACCTCACCGACTGATGGTGTAGATTTACGGGAATGGGTTGGAGCATACTAAGGTAGTTTGATGCAGGATCCTGCATCAAAAATTGAGGTGCAGGATGCTGCATCGAAAAAACGCTGGTGGACAGTTTTCCTTATTTTTAACAAATGTAATATATTTGGGCACATTGGGATGGCTTTCCTGTGTGCACATGTTGGGGGGGGGGGGATACTATGGTATTTGTGAGATGTAAACCCATGTGGAAGATAGGATGTGACATACCATGATATGTCAAACATAGGATGCGACATACCATGATATGTCAAACATAGGATGTGACATACCATGACATGTCAAACACAGTATGCAACATACCATGATATGTCAAACGCAGGATGTGACATACCATGATATGTTGAATACAGGATGCAACATACCATGATATGTCATGCGGGACATCTATTTTTTCCCATAGGAAATAATGGGAAATAAAATATGTCACAACTTTAGAACACAGTAATATTGTTTCACAAACCTTCAAAAGGCACTTCTTTAAAGCAACAGCTTTGTACCCTGAAAATGTCAAACCACAACGTACAGCCATTTTTGAGATGTAGGTGAGCAAAAAAGTGTCTAAAACATCTAAACCTTCTGTATTTTCAACATTCTGTATCTCGGAAAGTACATTAGTAATTATCACACGCAGACCTTCACATGGCCATTATGCATGCCAAATTCCATGCAAATCAGTTGAACCATTGCAGTTATTCACCTCCAGAAATTGCTCTTTAACATTAAACACCCTAACCAACCCTAACTATACTGGTCCTACTGGGGCAGTATAATTAATATATATATATTACTGGCACGGTAGTGCCAGTATAGTTAGGGTTGCCCTGCCACTTCTATGTTAAACCCCAAATTTTGCACTTTAATAACTTTGCCACCATATGATGGATTTGCCTGCAAATATTGCACGCACGGTCTGGTACCATAGATCTCTGGATCTGGCAAGTTGCATTATGGCCAGATGAGCGGTTGCAGAACTGCAGAGTGCCCCAAAACATACAACAGAATGGGTTTTTGCCTGTTTCTTTGATTTGTCTGTCTGGTCTGAAATCCTCAGTGAAGATGGATTCTTTGTCACTGATGTGCCTTTCGAAGCTTTAGTGAAAAAATATTAAACCATTTAAAAGTTATTCAAAAAGCAAGTTTCCCATTATAGTCAAAGGGAAAAAAATATACGTGTCTCATGAAAGCTGCAGCCTCTACATTTTACTGTCACAAATGGTCCTTTTACTGTTGTGCAGCAGCCATCTTGTTTTCAGTTAGTGAGAGAGAAAAATGCCTGACATTTAAATTTGGAACCCCCTAGGTAAACACTGACTGTTGTGTTTACCTAGTCGGGTACTGAGGATCACAGCACTAACCTTTTTGGGGGGAACCCCCCCATGAAATTCCTTTTGGCGATCGGTCCCCTTGTACTGTCACAAATTGCAACAGAACGGTTGCAACACTTTGGCAAATCAAGAAAGTGTTATGCCCATTCTGTCGCAAAATTTTGCAAAACTTTTGCGATTTGTGAAAGAACATAACACAAAAACAGCAATTATTTGCCACCCGATAGTATCAAAACGGTTGGGGCTTTTGAGCTGAAATTTGCATTGTGGCAAGACCTGGTCCCACAGATGTTCCTTTTGATGGTTTGGTCCCAAAGCATTTAATGGGTCCATAGTTACAGTGCTCTGAAGTGAGAAATTTCCCATAGGCTAACATTGTGGCACCCGAGGTGAATTTCAACGCCAATATCTCGGAAACGGTGCAAGATACAGATTTTTTTTTTGCTCTCCGTAGCTTAGTCCACCTTAAGGACTAAGCCCATGTGGAGGTTTCGAAGTCATGAATACCACTGCAGTGAATTTGTTTTTCATAGTTGCTATGGTTACTGAGATGTTGCCAAATTAGTGTAACAAGGGTTCCTTTTCAGTACTATTTGGCTGCTGTATGGCTCCATACTTCCATGTAAGTGGGAGCACAGGGTCCAGAGGGCCCACGCTCCCACATACACATACCATTATGAAGAAATGGGCAGTGTGAGGGGAGCGCAGGGCCCATAGGGCCCATGCTCCCACTACCACATACCAGTTACTAGTTAGATTACATTTTCTCAAAAAGAAGGGAAATTCATTACAAAAAACTGTGCTAATGCATCAGTTAGGGTTGATAGTACACTGACAAAAGTTTGGAAATTCGGTGGTAGGCTTCAACCCCAACACCTCATCTCACCCCCACACCTCACACTAACAGGCGCCGGGATGCGTGGTGAATGTTTAGGCCTAACTCTCACCCCATTCTCCCATACTGCATCACCTCAGCTTATTTACAAATGGAATAGAAGAGAGTTAGTCGACAACCCAACGCAAACCCCATGCCTGTTGGTGTGAGGGGTGGGATCGGGTGGTAGGGGTTGGTAACTCTAACATCGAATTTCCAAACTTTTGTTGGTGTACTATCAACCCTAACTGATGCATTAACTGAGTTTTTTGCAATGAGTATGTATTATAAGGGCTCGGTCTCGCTCTTATAGTTAGGGTTGAGTTGGCAGTTTAGTGTTAAACCCCACATTTATGAATGTTAATAACTTTGCAACCGTTCAATGGATCTACACAAAATTTGTAATACACAGTTTTGGATGGTAGGTCTCTTGATCTGCCAAATTGTGTTTCAATTGAATTTGCGGTGTTCATGCAGCAAAGTGCCAAAAAATGTGTTTTTTAACATTGTACTGCACCCACACCGTTTGGAATTTTGGCCTGAAAGTTTCAGGGTAGAAAGAGATTATCCTCAGGAACAATCCAGTATTGGTTTGGTGAAACTGTATTAATTGATTCCAAAGTTATTACATTTTGAAATTTTGGGTTCTGAGCATGCTCAGTTCAGTCTTTGTGATAGATGCATGGTTTCGATCAAGGATTCCTGGTCATGGAGGGCTGGCGAAGAGGGATTGCAAAGAGGAATTCAGAAATCTCAGGAAATCCCTCTTCATGAGAAAATCCCTCTTCATCAGCTGCCATCTTGTTTTCTCCCTTAGCGAGGGGAGAAAACAAAACCTCACAACTTGCCCCAGGGTCATCTTTCCTAAAAACAAAGGCATGGATTTTGGTGAGGGGGAGGTCCTCTACCCAGCCATGCCTTTGTTTTGTTTTTTATTACAAAAAGCAGCGGTTTCATAGTTTTAAATCCCTTTTCACAATCCCTTTTCTCCAGTCGATCCCTTTTCGCCAGATCAACTGGCGAAAAAGGATTGCGAAGGGGGATTTTTAAGGTCCTTGCAGTCATGTTTCCCTGGTGTCTAGTGGACCCCCTGAGGCCCTTATTTTTCCATTCCCAGGCGTCTAGTGGCCCCCTACCCTCTGATCGCCCTCCCCTACAGTTTTTTTATTATTCCGACACTGGGATGCCCACTCCCGGTGTCAGATTTAATTTATTTAGTTTTTGTTTACCGGGTAAGTGCACTAGCCAACAAATGACTATTTTCAGGCATGACCCAGGAGAGTACAGAACATAATAACATACATAACATTTCAAAAGTGCATGACAGCATTATACATTGCTCAGTTTGGATCAGAGAACAAGGAATACAACAACAACATCAATAACAGAGCAGCAGAGAACAATACAGTCAGTGCATAATAATGGCAAAAGAGACATAGTATTAGAGACACAGGCAAAATAAACAACTGATGGTACAAGTGTATCACTATGGAAAGCTCAGGCACTCAAAATAATAGTGTAAGGTGTCAGAAGTATATAGGATACAACTTTATTATATAACACCTGAGGACAGCAGATAGAGGACAGAAGGAGGTAGGTACATTGCAACCAGTAAGGAAAGGAGGAGTACATTTGGAAGGACCCTATCCCACAGTCCATTATATTTTTTTACTGCTGATATCAGGGGGCCCAATCCCCATATCAGGTTTTTGGTTTGACCACCCACCCCCCTCCAGTAGTACAGGACACTGGGGGTGATCATTTCTTTAAAATTTATTACCTAAAAAAAGAAAACAGTCCCTCTACATCTTTTTTCCAATGCATCGAACTGTCATCCCACCCCCCACAAGCTCATTCTATGTATCATTATCATTTTTAGCCGACATCAGGGTGCCCAGTCCCGTGTCGGCATTTGTACCCTCTACTAAGTACACTAGAGCCCACCCGTGTGTGAAATATGTATTTAACCTGTAAAAAAAAAAGAAAGAAAACTGTCTCCCGACGTCTTTTTTGTGTTCCTGCAAAAAAAAAAAAAACGATCCCTCGTTGTCTCTTCAGCCCATCCCCACCTTCCCACTGAGCACCCACCTCCCTGCACCCCCCCCTTACCCCATACTTACCCTTGAGGTCAGCAGCTGTGATCTTCTGTGGAACCAGACACGTCTGCACTTTTCAAAGCCAAATCACAAACTGAGAAATCAAGGTAAGCACCATATAATGGCTGTCGATGGGGTTTTCAACTTATGTTCCTATCTCAGCCATTTTAAGGAATTCTGACCCCAAATTTTCAACATGGGGTTCTTGGGATCCCATCTCATGAACACTGGTACTGTCATTTTGTTACTCAGTCCCAAAAGTGATTTCATGGTTGTTGCACGGAATCACCTTTCAGGACTGATTAATGAAACGACAGTGCCAGTGCTCATGAGGGGAGGTCCAAAAAAGCCCATGTTGAAAATTTGGTGCAAAACATCCCAAAAATGACTGCGTTATGAGCGTGCATTGTACAGTTTCTATGTATGCTCCTAACTTCGTCAATGTTTAATATTTTCACTCCAGATTTTCAACACTGCCATTTTTCACACACCCTCGTGAACAGTACAGCTGTCATTTTTCACATCCTGCCCAAAACATGTTTTTGTACCTGTGGCACAGAATGGCATGATCGCTGTGCAAAATCAACTTTTGGGATGCAGTAATGAAACTACAGTGCCACTGTTCATGAGGTGGGGTCCCAAAAAGGACATGTTGAAAATTTAGTGCAAAAATACCCCAAAACACCCGAGTTATGCGCGGTCATTGAAATTTCTGAGTGCATGCTTACAACTTGGTGAAGTATCATATTACCCAAATTTTCAACATTGCCATTCTTTCACACCACCTCATGAACAGTACAGCCATCATTTTTCAAATCCTGCAAAAAATGTTTTTCCGCACCTGTGGTGCAGAATGGGGTTACAATTGTGCAAAATTTCATTTCAACTGGGATTTGAAAATGTTCTGTACTGCGTACATGCGGTGAGCTGATAAGAAGGTTATGTTGAGCATTTGGCATGAAAATTATTTAAGATGGCACAGTTATGACTATTTGTTGCAATTTCACTATGCCTGCTCATAACTTAATGTGTGGAAGCACAGCGACCAGAGACCCCCTGTGTTTCCACAGCTATATACAGATGTGCATCTGTGGAGGGATGAGAGTGGCGGGTCTGAGGGACCCTGCGCACCCACAGCAAAAATAAAGATATTATTACACTAGCTCAAAAAGTAAGGAAATAAATTGCAAAAAACGTTAATGCATCAGTTTGGGTTGAAGTGACAATGTAGCTCATCTTACATTCACTCCTCCACAGATCAACATGCATCGGGTGTGCCTTAATACCAGCCCTAACTCTCACCCTATTCTTCTATAGCGCATCATGTCAACTTCTTACACATGGAATGGGGTGAGAGTTAGGGCCGATGAGCCCATGGCACATCCTGACACGTGTTGGTCTGTGGAGGGTGGGTGAGGGGTGGCTGGGGGGTTGGTGAGGGTGTTAGTGACTAATCCTAATGTCTCATTTCCTACTTTTGTCGCTCAACCCTAACTGATGCACTAACAAAGTTTTTGATATATATATACAGTATATAGATATATATATATGGTTATGCCATGGCCCTATGAAAATATCACTGATATTTTCCTGTGTGCAGTACATGTGACATTGCCAGGGTGATATCCTAAGGTCAGACTGCACAAGGAAGGGGGAGAGGAACTGTTTTAACCAGGAAAGGCATACTAAGCAGAAGCTTGTTTCCAGGTGTGACCTGGGAGCACAAGGAAGTTAAATGACTTGCTAAGGGTGTGTATGTGTGTTTGTATGTATGTATGTATTGTGGGTCTATCATAGTTTCACCTACGGATTGCCCCTATCCACACAGGTGCTTCATGGGTGTCCAAGGAAATAGCTAGTCTCAGACTGCCATATCGCCATGGAGCAGCCAGAGATTTGGAGCTCAGTAGGTCACTAATGTTAAGCATGTGCATGGAGTGACCCACTTTTGGAACTTGGCCCTTTGACATTTGACTTGGAGAATTTACAACCTACACAGAACATTAGGGGGGAAAGATGTAACTACAGTATGGTTTCCCGCTGGTGTTTTTGTAAATAAATGCCAAAAAGAAAACAAAGTGTGATTTGTTTTATGTTGAAAGGATACAAGACAGGATTTGTCAGACAGTCTAGTATACTGCATTTTATAGTCCTGTACTCACGTATAAACCAGCGTATCATTAATTTAACACTATCATTGCTAACCCAAAGCCTAAGAAAAAAGTGTTTTCAGAACTGTGCTGTAGATAAGACTTAATTTTTACGGAAACACATAGCATGTTATAACACTCTAGGGCTTCCTCTTTAGTCACTTACGTATAGACACAGAGGCTTCCACTGTCAAATATTACCATGTATGGCAAACACTCAAAGGAAATGCAAACTGGGTAGGTCACTACCAAGGAAAATCAGAAGTTACCTCAAACCAAACCACAACCTCATGCTCTGCATAGATCAATGAATGCAGCTGTGACATCACCAGCAGACTTAAATAAGGTGCAGCTGTATCTTTCAGACCTTGTATGGCAATTCTGACTGCTGGCCTTATTCAAATGCTGAATACAAATGATGATCTACTCAGTTTACAGCACCAGTTACAGAACTTAACAATTCCCACTAACATGACAGCCAGCTAATGTGCAGTACTTGTAAACTGATCTGGAAGCACTATAATGCAATAATATTTTTGTCTAACAGATTTCAATTTTCTTTCCGTCATGTTCAGAATAATTCTGGACAACAAGTCCAGTTGTAGCAGCTTTCTTCTGTCTCATGATCCTGAAGCTAGAGTTCGGGCATGGGCCATGTTGAGTGAAGTGTAATAAAAGGCTGGCCTCACCCCACCGGACTGGATTTAGACCTAATGGCACCCCAAGCAGAGACTCTTGTGGTGCCCCTTCACTGCTCCCACCACCTCTTCTCTTACCTTCTGTCCTGCCCTACAGCACACCAAACAAGCATTTGTCAATGCCGAATGTTTGCTTGCTGGCATTGGCGCTGGTAGTGTAGAAGTTACAGAGCTGCAAAACAGAAATGGCAGTGAAGTATTGAACTGAAGCCAACCCCACCACCACCCTGCAGAGAGTGACAGGCATTGGGGTGTGCCTTTGGGTCGTCAGACATAACGGCCACACCATTTCACCACACCCTACCCTGCAGACACTGACAAGTGTCACGGTGTGCCTTGGGGTCTTTGGCCCTTGCGCGACCTCCCATTCCATTAGAAATACAGGAGATGGGTGCGTATAGAGAATGGGGTGAACTTTTGGGTCGAAGAGTCCAAGGCATACCTTGATGCCTCTCACTGGCTGCAGGGTGTGGAATGGTATGAGCATTACAGGCAAGAATCCCAAGTCACACCCCTGATTCCTGTCATTCTCTACAGGGTGGGGTATTATGGTTGGAAACCCTAACACCTCAGACATTCTTTGGTATTTTCACTCCAAATTTTGAACATGGTTTTTTTGTGACCCCCACCTCATGAACAGTGGCAATATCAGTTTGTTAGCCGAAAGCTGCTTATGCACAGTGACTACGGCATTTAGCACCACAGGTGCAAAAACACATTCGAAACAGGATGTGAAAAATGACAGCTATACTGTTCATGGGGAGGTGTAAAAAATGGCAATGTTGCAAATCTGCAGTATAAATATTAAAAAAACTGGTGAAGTCACGAGTGTGCATAGAAACTGTGCAATGCACACCCGTAATGTAATTAGTTTGGGGATTTTTTACAGCAGATTGTCAACACAGGCATTTTGGGACCTCCGATTATGAACAGTGTCACAGCGATTTTCTTTATCTGTCCCGAACAATGATTTCCCACAGCGACCATGCATCTCTGCGCTGAAAGTGTGAAAACACATTTCGCCATGTTGTGAAAAATGGCAGCTGTACTGTTCATAAGGAAGTGTGGAAAAATGCCACTGGTGAAAATCTGGACTGAAAATATTACAAAGTCATGAACTTACGATGGTGCGTGGAAACTGCACAATGCTCACTGTAACACAGTCATTTTATGGACTTTTGTCACCAAATTTTCAATATAGCCATTTTAAGACCTCTGCTCATGAACAGTGTAACTGTGATTTTCTTAATCTGTCCCAAACATTGCTTTCGCACACCGATTGCACCATTGTGCGCTACATGTGCGGAAACATATTTTGGGTGACATGTGAAAAATGGCAGCTGTACTGTTCATAAGGAAGTATAATAAAATGGCAATGTGGAAAACCTGGAGTGGAAATATAGAACATTCGCAAACTTATGAGAGTGCGTAGGAACTGTGTAATGCACGCTCGTAAAACAGTCATTTCTAGGAATTTTTTCACCAAATTTTCAACATAGCCATTTTAAGACCTCTGCTCATGAACAGTGTCACTGTGGTTTTCTTAATGTGTCCCATGCATTGATTTTGCACACCGACTGCGCCATTGTGCGCTACATGGGTGGAAACACGTTTTGGGCAAGATGTGAAAAATGACAGCTGCACTGCTCATAAGGAAGTGTAATAAAATGGCAATGTTGAAAATCTGGAGTGAAAATATTGAAAATTCGCAAACTTACGAGCGTGCGTAGGAAGTGCAGAACGCGTGCTCGTAAAACAGTCATTTTTAGGAATTTTTTCACCAAATTTTCAACATAGGCTTTTTGAGAACCCACCCTATGAACAGTGGCAGGGTTGTTTCGTTAGTCGGTCCCAAAAGGTGATTTCACGCAGTGACTGTGAAATCACCCTTCGGGGCCGATTAACGCCATGACAGTGAGATCATTCATGAGAAGGGGTCCCAAAAACCCCTTTTTGAAAATTTGGTGCAAAAATTCCAAAAAATGCCTGAGACATGCAGCAAAGTTGAAAAACCCCTATCTATCCCATTATACAGCTTACCGCGCTTCTCAGTTCGCGGTCAGCTTTGAAGAGTGCAGACGTGTTCCTGGTCCATCAAGATCGTCACCAGAGTCCGGAGATAAGCATGGGTGAGGGGGTGAGAGGCACGCGCAGTGGGTGGGCGTGGATGGGACAGAGACACCGAGGGACCGTTTTTGAGTTTCAGGTGTTTGTTTTTTTTAAATGACGATGACGCAGGACGTTTGCCACGCTGGGGTGGGCTCCCAGCATGGCGCAAGAACGGCTGGTGGGGGGGGCGTGGAGCCGACGGTGGATTGGGCACCCCTGTCACGATAGCATGTGTTGCCACGCTGGGGTGGGCTCCCAGCGTGGCACCCTGTACCTGGGGGCTGAACCAGTGGAGCCAACGGGGATTGGGCAACTTCTGCTATTATATTGATGTAGCCACGCTGGGGTGGGCACCCAGCGTGGCATATAGAACTTGTTTTTGGGGGTGCACAGCCGATGGGGATTGGGCACCCCGCCGGCTAGACTGTGTGTGGGGAAGGAAAACGCAGTATGCCTGCATGTGTGTGTGTGTGTGTATGTGTGTAGGGGAGTTGCGATGAGCAGGCGATATCTTATCGCTGCTCACTGAAGTGTAGCTCCCCTTTCAACTGTAGGCCACTGCATTTTGGACTGGTCATAGACAGCTCAAGCAGGCATTGGAGAACTGCGGCCGTGCCTGCAAACACACTGCCTGAATTGGAAGAGGGCTGCCACACCTCTGAAAACTCGGATGATGGCACTATGTTTCTTGCACATGCGTGCAAGCAAACATAAAAATGGCAAAAAGCCAGCCCATTTTGCACAGCGGTAGGGCTACTTCTCAGGATGCTGGTGACCTGAGTTCAGGAATGAGCATGGGCTGCAGAGGGCCAGCCTTGGGGGGATTGAGTGTCCATGGGTATACTTTCCTCCTCCAGGGCAGGTTGCCATCCTCACAGGGATATTGGCACCTGGGTGAACACAGGTAGCAGTGCAGCTGAGGATGCTGCGGGAGAGGAAGACATCATCTGGGGATCCATGCTGGGTATGCATTGCATGCACGGCACATTGGTCCCCCTTGCATACTGACGCATTCAAGGATGGCAATAAGGGAAAAAGCTCAGCCCTGGTAACAGCTCCTCCAAGAGAACCCTGGTATATCTGAGCTGTCCCTGCCGCCTCTGTCACCCGATGAATTGCGCATTTGGGGTATATACCTCCACTCCTGTACCCTGCCCAGAAGTTAATCCTAGGCTCCATGGAGGAGGATGGCAGAGTTTGGTGGGGCTAGGGAGAGGTACCATGGGGAATACTGGAGGAGCTGGGCAAGTGACACAGGAGCAAAAAATGTAAATTGCTAAAAGTGGTAAAATGTTTATCAATACAAGGGTAATGACAATTTTTGTTTTTATTACATTTTTTGCATTTCAAGCTGATCTCTGCTTATACCTTTTGCTTTAGTATGTCCCTTCTGTGCTGGCGCCCTATGTGAATGCTTGGTTCACTTGTGTCTAACACTTGCTCTACCCCTCCCCACCAGCAAGATCTCCTACAATCAAATGCTGAGTAAGAAGCTTTATACCTACAATTATTCTGTGTCTCATTTAGCCTTTGTGCTCTTGTGCAGGTTGTTTTGTTTTGTTTTTGGGAGGGGGGTTATTCTTTGGTAACTGGGTAAGGCCCACTAGGCACAAGTACCTTTTTTCAGGGTGACCCGGAAGCACTGGGGTGGTTAAGTGACTTGCTCGCTCATACAGTACATAACTGGAGGTTGTGCGAATCAACCCAGGTCTGCTGGATGTACCAAGCTTGTTCATAGCTCATTAGTCTAACCTCCAGGCTACACAGCTACCTCATCCTTGAAAACTTCAAACTTAGTTTGCATGTACAAAGCCAGTCAAATACCAGCATGCACTGAAGTTCAGAATATTGTACTTGAACCTCTGAATTAATGGCCTGAAGTCACTTTACTATTCAAAGTCACGGAACTCACCCCGACACAATAACCACTGTCCACACAATATTTGCTGTTGGTCTCCAGAGTTTACTTGTGTAGAAAGAGGATTTGCACAAAAGGCAGAAAAGCTCACCTCTGATTTTCAGCCTTTTGTAAATCCTCTTTCTTCACAACAGCAAATATTGTGTGGACAGTGGTTATTGTGTCGGGGTGAGTTCCATGACTTTGAATAGTAAAGTCTGTGCTGCAGCTTGGTTGTCATGCTGAACCATGGCCCTCATGGTGGCTCTGAACTGTTAGCTTCACTTTACTATTCCTTCAGATTATAAATGTAGCACCTACATCTATTTACTGCTCAAATTATGTGCCTCAACACTGCCCTGGAGGGACTCCTTCTTTTAAGTAAGCTAGCACCTCAACTGAGACCACCATAGCTCACTGGCAGTATAGCCTAGAGGTTAGAGTAGTGAGCTATGAATGAGCTTGGCACATCCAGCAGATCTGTATTTGATTCTCACAACCATCACATGCATACTGTGTGACTCTGAACAAGTCACTTAACCACGTCATTGCTCCTGGGTTACCCCTGAAAACAGGCACTTGTGACTGGTGGGCCTTACCCAGTTACCAAAAGAAAAGAAATAAGCATTTGTCAATGCCGAATGTTTGCTTGCTGGCATTGGCAATGGTAGTGTAGAAGTTACAGAGCTGCGTAATAGGAATGGCAGTGAAGTATTGAACTGAAGCCAACCCCACCACCACCCTGCAGAGAGTGACAGGCATTGGGGTGTGCCTTTGGGTTGTCAGGCATAATGGCAACGCCATTTCACCACACCCCACCCTGCAGACACTGACAAGTGTCACGGTGTGCCTTGGGGTCTTTGGTTCTATGCGCACCCCATTCCATCAGGAAATACGGTGAGATGGGTGCGTATAGAGAATGGGGTGAACTTTTGGGGTCAAGAGTCCAAGGCATACCTCGATGCCTCTCACTGGCTGCAGGGTGTGAATAGTATGAGCATTACAGGCAAGAATCCCAAGTCACACCCCTGATGCCTGTCATTCTCTACAGGGTTGGGCGATATGGTTGAAACCCTAATACCTCAGGCATTCGTTGGTATTTTCACTCCAAATTTTCAACATGTTTTTTTGTGACCCCACCTCATGAACAGTGGCAATATCAGTTTGTTAGCCGAAAGCTGCTTATGCACAGCGACTACGGCATTTAGCACCACAGGCGCAAAAACATTCCGAACAGGATGTAAAAAATGACAGCCGTACTGTTCATGGGGAGGTGTAAAAAATGGCAAGGTTGCAAATCTGCAGTAAAAATATTAAAAAAACTGGTGAAGTCACGAGCGTGCATAGAAACTGTGCAAAGCACATCCGTAATGTAATTAGTTTGGGGATTTTTTACAGCAGATTGTCAACACAGGCATTTTGGGACCTCCGATTATGAACAGTGTCACTGCGATTTTCTTTATCTGTCCCGAACAATGATTTCCCACAGGCGACCACGATCTCTGCACTGAAAGTGTGAAAACACATTTCGCGCATGTTGTGAAAATGACAGCTGTACTGTTCATAAGGAAGTGTGGAAAATGCCACTGGTGAAAATCTGGACTGAAAATATTACAAGTCATGAACTTACGAGGGTGCATGGAAACTCGCAATGCTCACTCGTAACACAGTCATTTTATGGACTTTTGTCACCAAATTTTCAACATAGCCATTTTAAGACCTCTGCTCATGAACAGTGCAACTGTGATTTTCTTAATCTGTCCCAAACGTTGCTTTCGCACACCAACTGCACCATTGTGCGCTACATGTGCGAAAACAAATTTTGGGCGACATGTGAAAAATGGCAGCTGTACTTTTCATAAGGAAGTGTAATAAAATGGCAATGTTGAAAATCTGGAGTGAAAATATGAAAATCAGAATCTACGAGCGGCGCGTGAACTGCAAGTAGAATGTCAGCCAGAACAGCGTCATTTTTAGGAATTTTTTCACCAAATTTTCAACATAGCCATTTTAAGACCTCTGCTCATGAACAGTGTCACTGTGATTTTCTTAATGTGTCCCATACATTGATTTCGCACACCGACTGCGCCATTATGCGCTAATGGGCGGAAACATATTTTGGGCAAGATGTGACAAATGACAGTTGTACTGCTCATAAGGAAGTGTAATAAAATGGCAATGTTGAAAATCTGGATTGAAAATTCGCAAACCTACGAGCGTGCGTAGGAACTGCGCAACGCACGCTTGTAAAACAGTCATTTTTAGGAATTTTTTCACCAAATTTTCAACATAGCCATTTTAAGACCTCTGCTCATGAACAGTGTCACTGTGATTTTCTTAATGTGCCCATGCATTGATTCCTTTACCAACTGCGCCAATAGGCAGCATGGCGGAAACACATTTTGGGCAAGATGTGAAAAATGACAGCTGTCACTGCTCATAAGGAGGTGCTGTAAAATGGCAATGTTGAAAATCTGGGTGAAAATATTGAAAATTCATGAACTACAGTGTGTGTGGAGAACTCGCAATGCACACTCGTAAAACAGTCATTTTAGGAATTTTTTCACCAAATTTTCAACATAGCCATTTTAAGACCTCTGCTCATGAACAGTGTCACTGTGATTTTCTTAATTTGTCCCGTACATTGATTTCGCACACTGACTGCACCATTGTGCGCTACATGGGCGGAAACACGTTTTGGGTGAGATGTGAAAAATGACAGCTGTACTGCTCATAAGAAGGTGTGGTAAAATGGCAATGTTGAAAATCTGGAGTGAAAATATTGAAATTCGCGAACTTATGAGCGTGTGAGGAACTTGCGCAACGACGCCAGAAACAGTCATTTTTGAAATTTTCCACCGAATTTCAAAAAGGCTTGACTAGCCCACCTTATGAACACTGGCAGTGTCGTTTGTTAATCAGTCCCAAAAAGGTGATTTCACGCAGTGACTGCGAAATCACCCTTCGGGCCCGAATAACACCATGACAGTGACAGCATTCATGAGAAGGGGTCCCAAAAACCCCATGTTGAAAATTTGGTGCAAAAATTCCAAAAAATTCCTGAGATATGCAGCAAAGTTAAAAAAACCCTATCTATCCCATTATAAAGCTTACCAGCATTTCCTCAGTTCACGGTTGGCTTTGAAGAGTGCAGATGTGTTCCCGGTCCACGAAGATCGTCGCCGAGGTCAGGAGGTAAGTATGGGATGAGGGGGTGTGGGGAGGCAGGGTGAGCAGTGCGTTGGTGTGGGTTGTGGGAGGGGCAGGGAGAAGCGCTGAGGACAGTTTTTATTTGCATTTTTTTTTTTTTTAAATGACGACGCGGGACGTTTGCCACGCTGGGGTGGGCTCCCAGCGTGGCACAAGGATGCTTGTTGGGGAGGGCCTGGAGCTGATGGGATTAGGCACCCCCATTGCCATAGCATCTTTTGCCACGCTGGCGGCTCCCAGCTGGCACCCTGTACTCGTGGGAGGACAGTGGAGCCGATGGAGGATTGGGCACCCTGTCGGCTATACTATGAGTTGACATGCTGGGATGGGCACCCAGCGACATGTGGAAGGCTTTTTGGGGAGCACAGCCGAGGGATTGGGCAACTCGCCATACAGAGAAGTGGGGAGGCAGCATGCAGTATGCGCGGTGTGTGTGTGTGTGTGTGTGTGTGTAGGAGGCGCATGAGCAGGCGTATATCTTATCGCTGCTCACTGAAGTGTAGCTTCCCTTCAACTGTACTCCACTGCATTTTGAAGCTGTCATAGACAGCTCGAGCAGGCATTGGAGAACTGCGGCCGCTCCTGCAAACACACTGCCTGAATTGGAAGAGGGCTGCCATACCTCCGAAAACTCGGATGATGGCACTATGTTTCTTGCACATGCGTGCAAGCAAACATAAAAAGATGATAACAGCTTTCAGCACCTACCAGCCAGGGATAGAGAGACACCAGTGGACTAAAATGACCGGTTCAATAATGACTCCATTACTTTTCTCCCCTCTCCCTCTCAGCTAGAGTCAAAAGTCTATTATTCTGTCCCTGGGCTAGACTCAAAGTTCCAACATAAAGCCTTATAAAGAGGGACTCGCATGCTATAGCAAACATTTACCAGTCATGCTACTAATATGCAATCTAGCCACTTTTAAAGCCCTTTTTATGTTTGCTTGCACACGTGCAAAAAACATAGTGCCACTATACAATTTTTTGTAGGTGTGCCACCCCCTCTCCCAATCCGTGATCCTTTTTGCAGGTGGAACTACACTGCACCAATGAATGGCCAAGCTGTCTATGACAGCCGTTTAAATGCAGTGGCATACAGTTGAAAGAAAACCACCACTGCAATAAGCGGTGGCAATGTGTAGGTTCTTTGCATATATAGCACATTGTCATACTGATCAGGTTTCAGCAGTGTGCTTCTGGCTGGGGCACAGTATGGTAAATGCTGAAGTTACAGCGTGGGGTCCGGCAGGCTCCAGTATCGCCGTTTGCCCCCCTCCTGCTATTGATTTAGCCTGCTGCCAGGGCTAATTATGGCAAGATTCATGACCAGAACATGTCTAGTCACTGTGCGCATCTTCCCCAGCCATTCTGCTTATGTGGTGACTGGGGAAACACTGATTTCCTTGTCGGCCGCACGGCCGAGTGATAATAGGAGCATGGCTCCTTTAAGCCCCCCATGTAGCGCATTCACGCTGTGTACACCTCCACCATGGTCGTGCCCGGTTTGTTTGTGTTTTTTTTTTCCTTTTCTCTGAGTGGCCCCAAATTACTTAAGGACGACCGGGGCTGCTCTGACCCCCCCCCCCGTGTGGCACTACGGGGGACATTCTCCCTTCTGGACCATTGGACCCTTCTGCATTGCAAGGCAGGGTCCGAATAAACACTGCTGCACCAACGGCTTCTGTGTTGGAGTCCCACCACAGCTCCCAGGACTAAGCAAGGAGAGAGATCAGAGCTGTGTGAACTCCACAACAAGATAAGCCCTTTAAAGTGGCACGCTGGGAGCCCACCCCAGCATGCAAATAGTCCCATGGAGTCCTTTTGTTTAAAACGCCTGTAAAAATAAAGAAAACAGTCCCTCGCTGAGTCTGGTGTCCCCTCCCCCAACCCGCACCCACCCTCTGTGCATCCCACCTCTCCACACCCCCCTCACCCCTTACTTACCTCTGGAGCCTGGTGTGACAATCTTCGGTGGACCAGGAACACGTCTGCACTCTTCAAAGCCGACAACCAACTGAAGAAATGCTGGTGAGCTGTACAATGGCATAACTAGGGTTTTTTCAACTTAAGTGGATATCGCAGCCATTTTTAGGAATTCTTTCGCCAAATTTTCAACATGGGGTTCTTGGGACCCCACCTCATGAGCTCAGTCACTGTCATTTTGTCATTTGGTCCCGAAAGGTGATTTTGTGGTCACTGCGCAGAACCACCTTTTGGGACCGATTAATGAAACAACAGTGTCACAGTTCATGAGGTAGGCCCCCAAAAACCCTATGTTGAACATTTGGTGACAAAATTCCCAAAAATTACTGTTTTACGAGTTTGCGTTGCGCAGTTCCTGCGCACACGCTCATAACTTCGAGAATTGTTTATATTTTCACTCCAGATTTTCAACATTGCCATTTTACCACACCTCCTTATGAACAGTACAGCTGTCATTTTTCGCATCTCGCCTAAAATATGTTTTTCCACATGTAGCACACAATGGCACGGTCAGTGTGTGAGATCAATGTTCAGGACAGATTAAGAAAATTACAGTGACACTGTTTATGAGCAGAGGTCTTAAAATGCCTATGTTGAAAATTTGGTGACAAAAGTCCATAAAATGACTGTGTTACGAGCATGCATTCTGTCGTTTCCACACACACTCTTAACTTCACGAATTTGTAATATTTTCACTCCAGATTTTCAACATTGGCAATTTTTCACGCCTCCTTATGAACAGTACAGTTGTCATTTTTCACATCCTGTCCGAAATGTGTTTTTGCACTTGTGGTGCAGAATAGCACAGTCGCTGTGGGAAATCAGTGTTCGGGACAGATTAAGAAAATCACAGTGACACTGTTCATGTGCAGAGGTCCTAAAATACCTATGTTGAAAATTTGGTGACAAAAGTCCATAAAATGACCGTTACACGAGTGCATTGAGCAGTTTCCGTGCACACTCGTAACTTAAAAAATTTGTAATATTTCCACTCAAAATTTTTGACATTTTCCATTTTATACACCTCCTTATCAACAGTACAGCTGTCATTTTTCACATCCTGCCCGAAATGTGTTTTTACATACCTGGTGCACAATGGCGCGGTCGCTGTGGGAAATCAATGTTCAGGGCAGATTAAGAAAATCATAGTGACAGTGTTCATGAGCAGAGGTCACAAAATGCCTATGTTGAAAATTTGGTGAAATAATTCCACTAAATGATTGTGTTACAAGTGTGCATTGCGCAGTTTCCATGAATGCTCGGAAGTTTGAGCATTTTTAATATTTTCACTCCAGATTTTCTACATTGGGATCTCTTCACACCTCCCTATGAATGGTACAGCTGTCATTCTTCACATCCTGCCCAATCTGTGTTTTCGCACATCTGGCACAGAATGGCACTGTCCTTGTGGGAAATCAAAGTTCGGGGCACATTAATAAACTCATAGTGCCACTGTTCATGAGCAGAGGTCCCAAATACTTTAATGAGGTGAGGGTCACAAAAAGGCCATGTTGAAAATTTGTAGTGCAAATACCAACAAATGCCCAGGGCATTAGGGTTTCTAACATTAATGTACCACCCTGTACAGACTTGAAAGGCATCAGGTGTGTGCCTTTGGATTGCCGGCTATAATGCTCACGCCATTCCACCCCCACCCCTCCCCGCCCTGAAGCCAGTGACAGGCATCGAGATGTGCCTTGGACTTTTTGGCCCCAGACTTCACCCCATTCTCCTATACTACACTCATTTCAGCTTATGTCCTTAAGAAATGGGGTCCCAAGGCACACCTCAACACTCATCAGTGTCTACAGGATAGGGTGAGGTGAAATACTAAGAACGTTATGGGCGATGACCCAAAGGCACACCCCAATGCCTGTCCATCTCTGCAGGGTGGAGATGTGGTTGGCATAAGTTCAATACTTCACTGCCATTCCATCTATTAATTCTGCACATCCAATGCTAATATCAGCAAGCAAACATTCGGCATTGACAAATGCTTGTTCTGTATTGCCATTCCTATTAACAACTGGGCTGACAACAGAATTACAACATATAGGAAATTGGGACTTACATATCAGTCTGTGGCGCAGTAAGGGTTAACACTTGTAATTATACAGCAAGCACTTATGTTCAGGCAAGAGCTTCCTCCCTCACAACCTCCTACTACAATTGCATGGGTATTCAAAGCACTCTCACCTCCTGTGTTTGTTGGCATCCTGTCAACTTCCATGGCGACCAAGTGTGACTAGCACTTACAAGATAATGTTTTCAGGAAGGGTTTATCCCATTTGATGCTGGTGGTAAAAAAAATTTTAAAAGCTGGGAGAAAATGAGTTGTTGTATGCTCATACAGAAGCAGTAAAGGAGCAGAGTTGGCGGGGAAGGGAAGGCTCATTTTTAAAAACCAATATAGCAATAATACTGGGTAGAAAATGACCCTGGATAAGATGATACTGTATGCCTTCAAGGTACACATGGACAAATGTCTTCTTACCAAGGGAATCAGCGGGGGGTGGGGGCATGATAGAGGCCTTTAAGTACCCCAAAGGTATCAACAAGGTTGACCCCAGTAAATTTGTTAGGCTCAGCAAAAACAAGAACATGAACATGAGGGGACACAGTTAAAAACTGGTGGAGAAAGGTGCCGAAAGGAGACCAGGAGGCACTTCTTCACAGAGAGAGTGGTGACAGAATGAAACGGGATATCAGAGGATGTAGTAAACCAGAAAATGGTTCTGGGTTTTGAGAGGGGTTGAGACAAAGTCAAGGGGGAAGAGTGTCAGACAGGGTGGAGTGACGTAATGAAAAATGTATGAGCTCTGTATTGGGCAGACCAGATAGACTGTAAGGCCTTCTTCTGCAGATCATTTTGTATGTATGTTCATACAGAGTACCCTAAGTAGTAGAATGAGTAGGGAATTTGGTACAACTGTACAGCATACTTATTGATTCCTGCCTGTGAACCTGGAAAGGGGCAGACCTGATGGACCTTGAGTCCTGTCCAACCTTAACCTGCTATGTTACAGGAAATGCAAATTGTTTAAAAATAATATTTTGACATCTGCTGAAGTGGGAAAGTCACTGATGAAGATCACATTTCTTGTCCTAAATGGACACCACCACCAGTCCCCTTCTTTAACTAACAGTGGATGTTGACAGTGTCAAATACAGATTTAAGTTCTGTGTGAAAAACCTCTTGACTCGTGCATAGTTTGTTAAATGCAAACAAATCACTACACTAGTACTACACTGCAATAGCTGCCCTAGTTACAGAAGTTCACTCACTACTTCTGAATGGGGCATTGCATTTGGAGCTGTTTCCTGTTTGCACTGGCAGCCACTTACAAATTAGGTGATGCATCTAAAGAAGTCTATCCAGGGCAGGAAAAATTTGCAATGAAATGAAATCAATGTGATGTGCCCGGTTCTAGCATTCTACTTTTTAATCTTTTTAAAGTGTTGCATACAGAATTAATTAAAGGGTTGCATGCAGAAATGAAGTGTTACATGCAGAATTAATGAAAGTGTTGCATGCAGAAATAAAGTATTACATGCAGAACTGATTTCTGTGTTTGAGGCATGGCCAACTGGACAATGGGCAAACCTTTCTGGTTTGGGTTTTGGATCTGCTCAAATTTAAACTGGGAAAAGTTGCACAAGGTTCTAGTTTCTGAACTTCTTCTAAAAGGATAACTACAATATAATTTATATATAATTAGTACATGTACATGTTCATGCTAAATACCCAACTTGCATATCAAACACCAGTTGATCAAAAAGGGAGGCTCAGTTTTCAAATTTCAAACCACCCAGGTTTGAGGGGGCTGCAGTTCTTTTTCAAACCAATTAATCCATTCATGCAGTCAACCCCTCATCTTCTGTCAAAGCCGCAGTATGACAAAAGAGTTTTTTTTTTAATTATATAGCCAGCAGTAAGATGTGACAACACAAATAGTAGCATAGAACATAGCCAGTCTCTTTCTGTTTTACAGTGTTTAATTTCTAAAGCAAGATATGTGACTTTTGAAGTTTTCAAAATCTCCATGTCCCTTACCTTGGCCACCGTAGTGCTGTTTATCATAAGAAGAACATGCTAACACCATCATGACATATAACGAACCAGTTAAGGTTCAACTTAAACAAGCGACAGAAATAGGGAATGTGGCATTAGGGTTTCCAACCCCAATTCCCCACCTCCACCCCCCCCCCAAGCAGTAAAAGGAAAGAAAATTAGGATTGTGGGACTCCTGAGTCTTGGCAAATCAGTGGTGGGCTCTTCCTTGCTTGGGGTTATCAACCCTAATGCTCATCCCCTCCCCTGAGCAAATAAGGTCAGATGTGATCTCTTTTCTTCAGGCAGGGCCCACAGGGTCCTGTGTGAAGAAAGCTACAACAGATGTTTTTGGCAACATGTGGCAAGATATACTTCTATACCTTGGAAGAGTGTATCAGTATGAGGCACTGGCTTGAAGTTGTACCTCATGCTTCAGATAGGAGGCTATGGGGGAGGGGGGAGGGGTGAGCATAAAGGCTGGCAACCCCAAGCAAAACCCCACCACTGATTTGCCAAGACTCAGGCAACTCAAAACCCTAATATTTTTTCCTTTTGCTGCTGTGGGGTGGGGGTGAAGAGTTAAGGTTGGAAACCCTAATGCTACATTTCCCTATTGTTATTGCTTTAAGCTGAACCCTAACTGATGAATTAATGCAGTTTTCTTTTTTTTTCAATTCAAAGTTTATTAGACATTTTGAATTACAGGAAGGAGATCCATGTTACACAGAACGCTTACAAATCATACATTACGAAATCTGTGGATCTGCCTCCCCACCCACCCATCCCCCTTCCCTCCTCCCTCTCCAACTAACCCACACAGAGCACTTATCTATACAAAATCAAGTTGAGAGTGAGGTGACATCTGTAATCTCTTGGAGGGAATAAAGAGCTTGCAAGGTACCCCAGATCTTATTGAACTTCTTGAATCTATTATGTAGGCTGGCTATAGCCTTTTCTGTTCTCAGGTTTGCTAGGAGTTCTTGGAGCCATTCAGTGTATGAAATTTCTGCAGTGTCTTTCCAATGTCTCAGAACTAATTTGTTAACCGACATGGCGATTAAAGCTATGTAGTATCTCCGGTTTAACTCCGGGATGGTTGAAAAATCTCGTAATAAACAGATTTCTGCTGTAAATACATCAGCTAAACCTAAAAGTAGATTTGCACGTTGTCTAATACTGTTCCAGAGGAGGCTACTTTTGGGCATGTCCAGAAAATATGAAGTAAGTTGTCATCATCCTGAAGGCATTGAGTGCAAGTTGAGGATGGAATCATACCCAGCTTAGCCACTTTTTGAGGGGAATAATAGAGATTATGTAAAATTTTGACTTGCATAAGTCTTGCGTAACAAATTTATGACAGTTTTGCCATAGGGAAGGCCAGCTAATGTCTTGATCAGGGAAGAGAAAGGACCAGTAGTGCATCGGGCCGAAACTATCTGGGCAAATCCAATCATATATAATACTATATGTTTTAGATACTGCTTGAGGGAAGCCTGCTAAAGGGCTTAAGTCTCTTTGAAAAGATAACTTTGGGGGTTGAGGTGGAGTGAGTCCAAATACTTTTATTAACAGGTGACGTAATTGGAACACTTTAAAAATATAGGATTTAGGGATATCGGCTTTGTCCAAGATTTCTGAAGAGGAAAGCCAAAGTGAGTCTTCCTTAACAAAATGTGTAAGGGAACAGTTTCCTAAATGGGGAATCCACCTCGACTGAAGAGGTTTGCCTTCAATTTTGAGATTAGGATTTCCCCACAAAGTTTGAGATGTGTCCCATGTATGCTTGTATTTTAAGAAGGCACAGAGTTGTGAATGGACCCTGATAGACACTGCTATAGGGGAAGGTTTTAAAGGGGAGAGGGGAGAGAGTCAGTCGTGGCGTATAATAAGGCTGAAGGGAAGAGACCTTGTGCATGTATAAGAGTAGATTCTATTTTAAGCCAGACTGGTAAGAAAGGCAAAGGGGCCAAAAGATTTTCAACAGATAGCCATCTGAGATACTTGGCAGCATGGCTGGCCCAGTAATACAGTCCAATATGTGGTAGGCATAGCCCACCTTTAGTTTTAGGCGCAGCTTGTTTGTGGTACTCAATCCGGGGTTTCTTACCAGCCCAGATAAAATCAGCAATTAAGTGGTGAAATTTCTTAAACCACACCAGGGGGAGCCAAATGTTCAGAAGGTTAAGCGGATAAAAAAGACTAGGAAAGAAATTCATCTTTATTATGTTGATCTTCCCCCAAATAGCGATGGGCAGTAGGGACCATCTTTTGAGATCCTGACTGATTGAGGCCACTAAGGGGTCCAGGTTAAATTTTATGAGTTTGTTCAGGCTTCTGGTAAGTTTGATCCCCAGGTATCTCAGGGAGTCTGATTTCCAGGTAAATCCCAAGGCAGAGATAGTGTGTTTCAAAACTCTGTAGTTGAGGGGAAATACCACAGTTTTCTCTACATTTAATTTATAGTTAGACATGTTACTAAAATCTTTGATAATTGCCTACATCGATGGGATAGCGCTAGCTGGATGAGACAGCTGGAGAAGTAGGTCATCTGCATAGGCCGAAAATTTAACTATTTGGTCTTGAATAGATATGCCTTGCACCTCCTGAGAATCCGTCAGCTTACGTATAAAGGGTTCTAAATAGATATTAAAAAGAAGTGGGGACAGAGGACATCCTTGCCTTGTTCCAGCATGCAGAAGGAAAGGCTCAGATGTAGCCCCATTACTGGTGATTCGAGCAGTCGGAGTCTTGTAAAGTGCACTGATTCATG
This sequence comes from Neoceratodus forsteri, assembly GCA_016271365.2. NCBI lineage: Eukaryota > Metazoa > Chordata > Ceratodontiformes > Ceratodontidae > Neoceratodus > Neoceratodus forsteri. Next base: position 1,239,567,119 of record CM028130.1, read on the forward strand.
TTTGAAACTCTGGAGGGAAGCCAAATGCATTCAGGGTACATATCATATAGCTCCAGTTGACTCTGTCAAAGGCCTTCTTGGCACCCAGGGAGACCAGAACCGCCAGGAAATCAGCATCCCTGGATGCCGAGAAGACATGGGCCAGAGTACGTAGGTGATCTATTGAGGACCTACCTCTCATGAAGTCTACCTGTTCTGGTCCTATAAGGTCCGGGAGAACATTGCTAACCCAGTGGGCCAGAATTTTAGTCAGTATTTTGATATCTTGATTAAGGAATGAGATTGGTCTGTAGCTTGATACCAAATTTGGGGATTTACCCAGTTTGGGCAAAAGTACAGTTAGGGCTTCAAACAAGGATTTATCAGACTCAGATCTGGAAAGGATATATTGATAGAGTGGGAGGAGTATCGGGATTAGCTGTTGTGCAAAAGCTTTATAAAAAGTTAGGGGAAAAGCCATCTGGCCCCGGTGTTTTATCTAAGGGGAGATCTTTAATTACTCTGGCTATTTCTGCAGAGGATAAAGGGGATGTCAATAGCATTTTCTGCGATTCAAAAAGTGAAGGCAAGTGGGATTCAGCTAAGTAGGAGTCTATTTGAGATATGGGGGGGGGGTTATCCATGGGATCATACAGTTTATTATAATAATCCCCTGAACTCAGATACTATGTCTACTGGAGAGGTCTTTAAAGCATCCCTTTCCTGAGAGCAGATGGCTGCGATTAGCTTCAGAGACTCTTGCTGTTTGAGTCTGAGGGCAAGCAGTCGACCTGCTTTCTCTCCTTGATCTGAGTAGGAGGCTTTGGTCTTTAAAATTGCAAATTCTGCTTTTTCTCTCAGTAATTCTAAATATGAATCTTTTAATTTCACCAAGTCCTGCCTGTAATGTTCAGTAGATTGAGGGCTAAGCTTGTTCTCTTTTTCCCGGATTTGGGATAAAAAAGACAGAAGTTGTTCTTCTTGCTTTTTCTTTCGTTTGGAAGCTAGTCCAATAAAAAGCCCTCTTAAATAAGCTTTCAATGTACACTACTCAATGTCTGGTTTACCTGTAGAGTTAGCATTAAATAAGACGAATTGAGTAATTTGCTCTGATATGTATTTGGCAGTTCCTGAGTCTTTTAAGAGTTGATTGTTGAGCTTCCAGCACCCTCCTTTGTTGGGGAGAGATGAAAAGGAAATCAGACAGGAGACTAGGGAGTGGTCAGAGGGTGGCCCTGGATGTATAGAGTCCAACACCCCTGGAATAAGTGGAAAATAAGCAAGTAATGAATTCAGGAAGAGGATTTATGTACTGGGGAGATGAAAGTGTATTCTCTTTTCAAGGGGTGAAGGACACACCAGATATCATATAAACCTGATTGATCTAATAGCTCCTGGAATGCTCTTTGTGCTGGGGAGAGCCCCTTACGGAGATTTCCCAAGCGATCCATGTTTGGGTTAAAGGTTAAATTTAAGTCTCCCCCTATAATAATCGGGATTGATAGGAAGGGTATCAGAATATTGAGGAACTGCATAAAAAACTCAGGAGAGTCAGTATTAGGACCATACACACTCCTTAGTATAACCTCTGTTGTATGTAATTTCCCTTTCACTAGCACGTATCTACCCTGAGGATCAGCAATGGTTTGAGCAGGAGAAAATGGAATGGACCTATTTATTAAGATCATGACACCACGGCTTTGTGTAGTGCCTTCAGCAGAAACAAATTGCAGTACTTGTTGTTTTCTTAATTTGACAGCTTCTGAATTAAGCAAATGAGATTCTTGTATAAATATAAAATCAGCCTTCAGAATGTTCAGGTATTTTAAAATTTTGTATTGTTTGATCTTATTCAGAGCAACTTTAACATTCCATGTACAAAGTTTCAATGCCCTAGCCACTGAAGCTAAATGCTTCAAGGAATGCTCTTCGCTGTGGGGTTATGTTTCAGAATTGTTTGCCCCTCTGTTTGACGTGTCTCTGTGTGGCCCCTCTAACCTTCCTGCCCCCATAACCCAAAATCCATATACCCAGCTCTATTTAACTGTGAGCCCAAATTCCCCAGTCCTCAGCCCACCCCACCCTTATCACATCACTTCATACAGTGCATCACACCATATCATTTCTCCCCCTCTCTCCAGCCACCCAAATTTAAACTCCCCTTATCTAACTATAAATGTTTTAAAACCATTTTCTAATACAGATAGCAAAAACAAATCCTTATAAACAACAGTGACCTCTTAATAGTTGCTTCATATATTAACTGGATTGAAATGAAACAAAGGTTCAATAGTATCAGGGTAGAACAACTTAACTGTGGAGATATGTCTGACATATACAACTCTCTAGCTAGAGTTGAGGTAATTAAAGGCAACCTTGTGATCATTAAAAGGCTAACTTAGCCTTAAAATAAAAAATAATAAAAAAGTAATAAAAAAGAGATGACAACAACGCTAAGAGCCATAGGCTCTGTAAGTTCCGATGGATAATTCTGTATCATGCGTCCATAGTTACTGAAACTGAAGTAATAAGTCAAAATCAAGTAGACACAGCCTAAAAGTAAAAACTATTCCCATCCTCTAAACAGAAAGTAAGGTAGTTCGAGCCGTACCTGCGTTTTTCTACTGAAATAATTTTAGTCATTCTGGTGGCTCTGGTAGCTAGAGGTAAACATAAACAGGGAACCATACCAAGCCATTTTTTGGTCCTATGGCCCTGAAAATAATAATGAGATATGGTCTTGTTCTATGCAGGTATGAGGAAGAACAGATAGTCGCTAGTTCTCAAATAAAGAGTGATTATTAATCGGATTTCCAACACTAAAAAAACAAACAAAAAAATTTATTTTAATTTAGCAATCATTTAGCTCTCGATAAGATGAGCAATCTTGCATAGCCAAGGTTCATTCTTGCAATTCCTTGCACATGAAATAGTTATTTTTGTCCCTTTGCAAACAGGAACTAGTGGCCACCCACAGGATAATCCCTATGACATGTGTATCATCAAAGGTGTAATTAGAAGGCAACAGAAAGTGCATACTTAATAGATAATATAGTATAATCCTTTGTAGATAGGAGCCTGAGACATTTAGGCACTGTTTTGGTTGTGTAACACAGGTTAGAGAAGTGCTAGTGTGTTATATCTCCCTCTAGTGGTGTTAATGCAATACTGCAAAAGAGATTGAACTCGCAGAGGTTATATTTTTTTTCATTCACACTGCCAAGAAGGAATGAAAATGAACATGAGTGCCTGCTCACTCAGTGAAATAAAGACTTTCTCCAGCTGTATATTTCCATGGAGATTGCTTGATTAAGTGAATTAATCCATGTCATCCCAAAACTTAATTAGCAGTGTTACAGGTTACTGAGGATATTTTTCAGCTCTTAAAGTTAGTGTTGCCAATGCCTTTTAGAGATTCAGCTTGCTTTGCACTTCAGAAAGCTTACAAGCAAAGAATCACCCACATTAATTATTACACAAGTAAAACTTCATACCCTTCTCACACTTTGCTCAGGGATCTCGGAATAAGTCAGGGAGGGCAGATTTGATCCCCACTGATGCTGGCTCCAGTTCATCATATGAGGCCCAAGCCCCAGCAACCAGGACATGAAGCTTTACAAGGTAAATAATTTTAAACTTTATCTTGGCTGCAATTAATTATGACACCAAAGGATGAAACACTGTTCTTCTTAGCTGCACCAAAGTCGGGAGGTCTTGCATGATGTGGATTTTATTGTCTCCCCAACGAACTTCCTGCAGTTCTTTTATTTTAGATAAGAAGTGTTGCCTTTCAAGAAAATTCAGAAAGCGAAATATCAGGTGATGTGGTGGTGCTCCGCTCAGTGGCTTCGGATGGAGGGTCCTGTGCGCCCGTTCAATGATATAACTTGGCAAAATGGCGAGGGGCCAACAATCTTTTCCACCATTTTTTTTAATAAAAAGCACAGTGTTTTGGCCTTCTTCTCCTTCTGGGAGACCTATGAGGACTGCATTGTTTCTGAGACTGCGGTCCTTTAGGTCTTTCATTTTCAGTTCCAGTCAGGACATTTTTTTGTCTACAAGCTACTAACTCTGGATCTACTTTATCCAGTCTCTTCTCCAGGGAGCAAATTCTGGCAAAGTTGTCCGAAGTCTTCTGGGAGACGTCCTCCACAGCTTGGGTGAAAGATCTGATCTCTGATGTTATATTATGTAGGTCCTCCCAAAAAGGTTTAAATTCCTCTAGGAAATGGTGAAGAGTTAGTGGTTCATGCTCTGGAGATATGGGCCCAGTACTGGATCCTGAGACTGAGCCGGGGCCTGCGGCTTCTTTGGAGCCTTCTCTGGTGTTACCAGTGGGGTATGCCTAGGCAGCACTTTCCTCATTTCGGCATCCATGGCTGTATTTGGTCTTTTTGACTGATAGCCAGGAGTTGTCTCATAATTCTGTATCACAATCTGGCACTTTTCTGAGGTATTTTGGTTGAAAAGTGTAAGAAAGAGGAGTCAGGCGGCTGAAGTGATACAAGGGAGCTGCTAACCAGTGCGCTGCATAACCAGAAGTCCTTATTGCAGTTTTCTGCAATTAATTTCCTTTCTTGTTGAGATAGTAGAATTGTATCCTCATTCACACAGGTCCTTTTGGGACCTGCATGAACACATCCCTCTACCTGCGGAAGCAGAGGACCCTGCACTTTTATGTGTCTATAGAGGCAGACACGCAGGGCCTTTTGAGCCACACACCAAATGTGAAGTCCATTAGTCTGCCAAAGCTCTGGACCCACTGGGTCCTGTACTTCCATGCAGATACAGATGCAGGCACACAGGGCCCTCTCGGCCAACTGAGGAGTCCATGTGGGCTCAGAAGCTTAGAGCCTTCCATGCATTGCAGTTCTCTATTGCTACAGAGGCAGACACACAGGAGTCCAGGTCCATACATCTACAGATCCACCTTTTTGATCATGTCTCAAGTATGTTTCCACAATGGTTCATGAGGTAGGGTCATAAAAAGCCCATGTAAAAAATATGGCTTTGAATCATCAAAAATGGCACACTTATGAGCAAAAGCTTTCATTCTTTCAATATAAAAAAACTCTTCTTTCGTGAGCCCATATTTCTGTTTTGTGAGCCACCAGTCTTGTTTCATAAGGATAATGAAAGAAGAATGTGGATTCACAAAACAAAATGTTGGACTTAGATGTTTTCTTTATTCTTGTTTTGTCAGCTGGTTTCTTGTTTTGTGAGACTCACAAAAGAAGAATAAAGCCTCACGAAACAAGATTCTCAGCTCACAAAACAAGAATACATAAAAAACAAGTCCAATAACTTCTTTCGTGAGTCAACCTTCTTGTCTTAAGAGAAAGTTGTGAGCTCACGAAACAAGATGTCTGCTCATGAAACAAGAATGAGGAAAATAACTAAGACTAACGTCTTGTTTCATGAGCTGTCCTTCTTGTTTCACAAAGAGTTTTGTGAGCTCACAATACAAGATGATTGCTCATGAAACAAGATTATGAACAAAAACGAAGTCCAGCGTCTTGTTTTGTGAGCCAAAGTTCTTGTTTTGTGAAGCCCTATTCCTGTTTCATGAGCCTCACAAAACAAGAAAATCAGGTCATGAAACAAGCCTTGCTGAGGATTTTAAGAATGTCCCAAACACATATGTGGGGGTTGTTTTTCAAAGAACTAACTCCAGAATCAATGGAAATGAATCTCATTTAGCTAAATTTGTGTGTTTGTGTCTCTCCAGTGTATCATTATTATTGGTTTTCAAAATGTTTTTTTTTGAAAAAACAAACAAGATGGCCACCACGCAAGAAAGTTTTTTACTCACGAAAGTATAATTTAATAGTTTAATAGTTTAAGGGTTTAACATTAAACTCACTACTCAACCCTAACTATAGGTGTGCTACCACATCGCTATAATATTACTCAAAGCAAAAAACTATGTGAATGCACACATTAGGGTTGAAGAACACTAAGTAGACAAAGTAAGGAGATGACAACCAATAGGAGTTGGAGTGCTGGTGAATCAGTGGTGTGGTATTCCTTGGGATTGTCAACCCTAATGCCCACCCCTCCCCCCAGCCTGTAGCCGCCTGTCTGAAGCACAAGGTACAGCTCCAAGCCAGTGCCTCTTAAGCGTATACTCTTTGGAGGTATGTAAAAAAGTATGTCTCACAACATGTATCTAACGGAATCATTTGTAGCTTTCTTCATAGGAGGAGATGGGCATTAAGGCTGACAATCCCAAGGAAAACCACACCAGCAATTTGCAAAGACTCCTCAGATTCCAAACCCTGATGGTTTTCATTGCCTTGCTTTGTCCACTATCCATTCTTCATCACTAATGTGTACATTAATGTAGTTTCTTGCAATTAATTTACTTTCTTTTTGTGATAGTGGGATTGTATTCCCATTCACGTAAGTCCCTTCGGGATCTATGTGAACAGATGCAGATATGCAGGGCCCTCTGAACTCTGCACCAAGAAAAGAGTCTGTCTGTCTGCCTGTAGAAGTGTGACTATTAATGCAAAGAATTTGTAGGGTTGTTGGGGGGGGCTGTGGAAGTACAGGCCCTTTGGACCCTGTGCTTTTTTTTTATCATGTAAAATTTTATTGAGTTTTCAATTTTAGCACATTGTTTGTAAGATGCACAATATCAAGCATACCATTAATTTCAATCCCAGGCAGACAGAAGCGAAACAACTTATAACACTTCCAACTGTGGAAAACAAGACTTAATATAGACATAAACTACCTCAGCACCTATAAGAGTCTCAGCTAGCCTCCAGAAAGGCGTATATCGTGGTCTAACTAATTCGATCATGACATACTTTATACAGGCACAGAGATTTATTAAGGTAAAGCTCAAAGGAACAGTTCAGTGCGGTGCAGGCGGCGCACTTACATACCAAAAAATGCCTAACAGGTTCTCTAAGCCAGCATGGGCCAGGTAGTCTGGTGATGAAGTATGTGGATTGTCAACAGACCAGGACTGAAGAGAGAAAAGAGATAGAAGATATTGGTAAGGGTGGTGGGGAACATACCAGAAATAATACAGGGGATATGTCTTGTTTTTGGCATTTCAAACTGGAGACAAGCTGAAGGCGGGTAGTAGGAGGGTTTTGCAATGGGGGAGGAGCCACCATGCAAATGTGAGAATGCAGGTAGGCATTCCTTTTCAAGTAGTAGTCAGCAAGTTTACCTTTGGCTACTGCTGTGAGTCTCTCAAAAACAGCCAGCCTGGCCATGGCTGGCCGCCATTGAGAAAGTGTGGGGGGGTGAAGGTTGTCTCCATCTCACCAGGATGTCTCTCTCTGCTTTCATAACAGCAACCAGGACCCATGCTTTACTAGGAGAAGGGAGTGGATTTAATGTGGAGGTGTTCCCCAACACAAGGGAGTAATGCTGAAGGGATATTGGCTTGCCTACTATGGTAGAGCAATCATTAAGCAGTGTCAGTAGCTCAGTAGGTAGCACACTCGCCTCTGAGGCTGGGAGATCAGAGGGCTGTGGGTTCAGTTCCTACATCTGGCACTTGGGTTAATATCCCAGTACTGACACTGTACTACAGCATGAGAGGGGTGCTGCACTTCTGAGGTGCCGTCTTTTGGATAAGACGTTAAACCGAGGTCCCATCTGCCTGGATTGGTGGTAGTTCAGGTGGATGTTAAAGATCCCATGTCACTTATCGAAAAGAGTAGGGGAATTTTCCCGGTGTCCTGGCCAAATTTCCCTCATTCACTAAAAATACCACCAACAGCTTAATCTGGTTCAAAGTCAGTTGGCATTCATTTGTATCCCCTTCCCTCGGGCCGTGCCTGAAAATAGGCAGGATTTGTCTAGTGCACTTACCCAGTCAACAAAAACTAAATAAATAAAAATAAAAACTCAGAACTAATGCCCAAGAAGTGTGAATTGTTGGGCATGTCCACAAAATGTGGTACAGGTGGGCCGGGGAAGAGTGGCATCTCCAGCAGCTGTCTTGTGGAGTTATCTGTAGACTGTGGAGGACTGTGGGGGTTCGGTACCATCTAAGGAGGATTTTTAATTGGTTAACTGGCTCTTTGAGTCCTCATAAGCTGTGTGGGCCACTCTAAGGCGCTCTGACCATTGTTGCAGGGATGGGGGTGAAGGAGGTCACACTCCCATGCGGCTTTACTAGTTAAGGTGACATCCGGCTGGGCATCTCCAAGGGTTTTGTACAGGACACCTACGAGGCCCCTACCTCTATTAGGTTGATGAAGATTGCCCAGGCACCTCCAAGGGGACTGAGATGGCCAGGTCTTAAGGAGAGGAGTCAAAGCACTCCGTAACTGGAGAAACTTCTGAAAGTCTTGGGATGGCAATTCGTATTTAGCCTTAAGCTGCTCAAAGGGCATCAGTGTTCGAGTGTTCAGAAGGAGGAGATCCGCTACCATCTGGATATGCTTGGAGGCCCATGAAGTCCATTGAAGTGGTTTCTGGTCCACCTTGTTGAGGGGGTTATTCCAGATCAGAGCATAGCAGAGAGGAGGAGGATAATCAGTGCTTGGGACCCCAGTTATTGCCATCGACCGACGTCATGATCTACATGTGTCTGTCATGAGCGGTGTGAGTTGAGGGCCAGTGGGTGTCCTGCTAGATAACAGAGAGTAAAGAGGAACCTCTGCTGAAAAGCCGGCTTCTAACAGTACCCACTGAGGAGGAGGAGGAGTAGAATGAGGGGTGAACCAGGCCATGGCCAGAGTCATTCGGAAAGCAAGCTGGTAGCTCATGAACCAGGGGAGGTCTAGCCCTCCCCTAGTCCAATAGGCTCACAACTTCACTCGCCCCCACCTAGGGGCCCCACCCTCCCAGAGGAAAAGTGCAACCAGTCTGTCTAGGGCTTGAAATGGCTTTTGAGAGAGAGGGATTGGAAGGTTGTTAAGTAGGTAAGAAACCCTGGAGAAGACAAACATTCTAATGGCTTCTAGCTTTCCTTTCAAAGTTAGGTGCAGCTTCCTCCAGCATTGGATATCGTCCATAAGGGATGCTAGGAGAGGGGAGAAATTGGCCGCCTCTAGATCTTTCCAGGCTGTCGTAATATTGATGCTCAGATATGGGAAGCCTTGCGGGGCCAAGGTAATATCTGTTCCAGCAAGACAATGCCTACTACACTTCTTATTTAGGGGGGAGAGCATGGTTTTCTTTTGATTCACTGTAAGTCCAGACAGTGAGGCAAACTCCTGTAGGACTGACAGAACAGTGGTGAGGGAGGACTGTGGATTGGAAAGGGTGAGCAGCATACCATCTGCATACATGTTGACTAAATATGAAGTTTTTCCCATGGGAATACCAGTGATACTTGGGTGTTGGTAAGTTTTCTGATCAGTGGGTCCAGAGTTATAAGGAAAAGAAATGGGGAAAGAGGACAACCCTGTCTTGTGCCTCTGTGCAGGGGGAAGGGAGAGGAGGTATCCCTATCAGTGAGGATTCTGGCCGTGGGTAGACTATACAGTGTGGAAACCCAGGAGCAAAAGTAGGGTCCAAAGCCATACAGCCAAAGAATCTGGTGGAGGTATGCCCATGCCTGGGAGTCAAACGCTTTAGCAAAGTCGACCACTAAGGCAGCCATCGGGGTGCCAGATTGTAGTGCTAACCACCTGAAGTTTAGAACAAGGCGCAGGTTGTCTGCACTTGATTTCCCCTTTGAAAACCCTGTTTGTGAAGAGTGAATTAAGTTTGATAAAGCTGGGGACAATCTGGTTGCCAAGATTTTGGCCAGTATGTTGGTGTCTACCGGAATAAGTGATATGGGTCTGTAGTTTGCACACAGCAGGCTATCCGAGGATTTTTGGGGGATTAATGTGATGAGATCCTCACGCATAGTGGGGGGGGGGGGAATATTGTATCTGATTGGACTTCCTGGAGAGCTCGCAGAAGGGGGGGTGGTAATCTTGTCCTGTAGTTCTTGGTACAGCTCTACTGACATCCCATCTGGCCCCGGGGCCTTCCCTTTAGCCATCTGGGATTGAGCTAACCGAAGTTTGTCCTGGGTTATTGGGGCATCCAGGGCATGGGCCTGCTCTTTGAAAAGCAGAGGGAGTTGTGCTCCTTGGCAGATGATTTGCAGCTGACGGGATAGCTTGTCATCTGACAGGGCATTCTGGGACTGATAAAGCTCCTGATAAAAAAATTTTATGACTTCATTGGTTGCTTTAGGCACTGTTGCAATCTTTCCCTGCTTATTCTTTAGGGCACGAATTCTGGAGGAAGTTTGCTGCTTCCGCAGGTGGTAAGGTAACTGTTTCCCTCCCTTATCCCCTCCCTCCCAGGATCTATGTTTAGCCCCGGTCAGCTGCGACTCCGCTTTCCTGTTCAACAGCACATTAATTCTATATTTTAAATCGGTAATGTCAGCCAGGAGAGGGGAGTTAAGTGGGTTAGTGGTAGACAGCTTAAACTGTTTTTCCATACATGCTAGGTCATCCTGCAACTCTGTGATTTGTCTCACCCTGTCCTTATTTTTGGCTGCTGAGAAGGAAATAATTCTCCCTCTGATGATTGCTTTAAAAGCCTCCCAGACTGTGGTCACACTAGTTTATCCTGGAGTATTGACAGAAAAATAGGAGAGGGCCTCCTTTTTTATGTAGTCTCGAAAGGCTGCATCCTGCAGCAATAGTGGATTACATCTCCATCTCATGGAGGGTAAACCATGCCCTGGAGGAAGGAATATGACCGTCACCAGTGCGTGATCTGATATGATTATGCTTCTGATGGTGGAAGTTCCTATCCCAGGCGTTGCAGCATAGTTAGCTAACCAGAAGTCAAGTCTGCTGTGGATCCCATGTACGTTGGAGAAGAAGGTATAGTCCCGCCCATTCGGGTGGTTGATTCTCCAAGGGTCCTCTACCCCTATTCTGACATCAGAGTGTTTAATGTTTCTAAAACCTTTGGGTGGGACTGAGGTGTGGGGAGGGATTTATGTAAGAAGATATCTCGCACCAAATTGTGGTCCCCTCCGAGCAAGATTGGGATATCGAGTTCTTCACCAGAGAGCTCAGTAAAGACCTAGCTCAGTTCCGAGTAGACATATCCTGAATCAGTATTATAGCCGTAAACATTGGCTGCTATAACCCTGCCACCAGGATATGACAGCTTTGCCACTATCCATCTCCCTTGTGAATCCTGGCGTTCAGCCTCAACGGTCCATGGTCCTGTCCTCCGTAGTAGGATGGCCACTTCCTTGGACTTTGTGGAGGCACAGCTGGCTAACACTGTTCCCACCCAGAGCTTCTTTAACCACTGCACCGTATGACTGGTAAGGTGTGTCTCCTGAAGTAAGGCTATGTCCGCACCCATAGAGTTCAGATATTGCAGGACTTTAGTCCGCTTTGCTGGATGATTCAACCCCCACACATTCCAGGAGACACACTCCCAGCCCCGTGGTGCAGCTGTAGTCAGAACCATAATTGTTCCCCACCAGACACGTAACAAAGGAAAAAGGTACTCACCCAGGCAACAGCAATAAAAGAGGCAGAGAAAAAAAAAAAAAGAAGAGAGGATACCCAGTTACAGGCTTGTACCAGGGCATATATCACTGGTAACCTCAAGTGGACAGGTGCTGAAAAGGAGGAGGGATGACAGTGGTGAGCGTTCTATCTTTGGCTGCAGAGAGGCATGGACAAATTGAAGAGAACACACAAATTATGTATCTTAAGGAATTTAAAAAGAAAAAACCTAACAATAAGTAACTATCCAACAACAAATTAGATTCAGTATAATATGATTCTTCTAAGTAAACAACAACTCAGTTATTGGTGCCAAGTTGTACGCATGAGAAGGGACAGGTACGCCCTTAAGGCACACTGCTTCGGACACCAAGTGTATGAAGGGGAGGAGTCACACCAAGTTTGGGTGATCTGTCCCAGCCCAACCTCGGAGACCTGGTCATGAGGCCTGTTTCGAGCAGTCGGGATACTTCTGGTGACTGTGGCCACCCAAGCTGAGGGGTGGCACGGTAAAAGTGAGTAGCAGGTTGAATTCACCTGCTTGGGAAGTGGGGGGGGATCTGTCAATCACTCATTGCTTGTGGAAGTCGAACAGGGGTAGGAGCAGTAGCTTATCAGAGATATGGGATATTAGTAGGAGACAGCCAGCTATATTCAGCGCATCAAGGCACCCATAGGTACCTCTAATCCTAGGCACCATTTTGGAGACAAGTGCCCCTTCCTAAGAGCAGGGTTGCAGGACTACAATGCTCCTCAGCTGGGGGGGACAGTTACAGGCATGGTTGTAGGGGCAGAAAGGGGAGGGGGAAAAAGAAGCAATAGGTGTGTGGAGACGGGGGGGTGTTGCCACGTAAGTCGCGGAGGATACCTCATCCACTCAAGAGGGCAGGTACTGAGTTGCATGGCATGGAGAGATAAAGCAATGGGGTGATTCAAGTGGCTATAGTTTATAGGCGATGCCCCATCGGGATCAAGATGCACTGTAGGGGGACCCGTTTCCCTCTTCTATCAGCCTAGTGAGGATATAAGGACCTAAGTCCACAGTGGATTAGAATTGTACAAATATTAAACCATCAGTTTATCATGCTCCTTTAAAGTCTCTCCCTTTTCAAGTTTCAAGTCCATCCTAGATGGAGTGCTAGGTGTCGCAAGAGCTTCTGCAAAAGCTTTTTAGTCCGGGCTTCAGCAATCCAGCATTGGCTGCAGCATCTCCTTCACTCTCTTCCATCTCCGTTGCCCTGTCCAAGGGGACCGGGTCATCCATAAGAGCCTCCGTTTGGTCCTCAGTGCTATCCAGGTGCTTTCCCTTCTCCAGCTTTGACAAATCCACCTTGAGGAGTTTAGCAGGAGGAGACGCGGTGAAGTTACCCTGGGCTGAAGAGCGGGGGCTTCTGGAGCATTGACATTGTCTCGCTGGGAGGGAGGGGATCAACTGGTTCCAACAGTTGGGCTTTTGGCCATTGTGAGATACATCAGGAGTTGAGTGAGGTACAGTAGGGATCAAAGGTTGCTTGGCCCCTTCGGGAGATGGAACCCAGAGCTGCCTATGCGTGGGGGAATCTTTACTGGACGGATCCGTCCATCTGCGATCATTGTCCCCCGAGGCAACGTTACCTTTCCTATTAGTTCCTTGTTCTATTCTGCCCCATGGTTCCCAGAGGCATCTGGGAGATGTACTGTAGTTCCTACTAGCATATTCGGCCAGTGACCCTGGATCCAGGCCTCAGCATCTCGAGGAGATTCTGCAAGGAAGGGTTGGCCATTTTTGGACAGGTACAGTGCAGTGAGACCTTTGAAATGATATTGAACTGAGTTTGCATTCAGTACTTTTTTCAGAGGGTTGTAAGCTTTACGTCTGGCTGCAACCTCCTGCATGAAGTCTCTGTAGAAAGAGATAGTGTGACCTCTACAACTTAGCTCCCCAATGTCCCTTATAGCCCTAAGTAACCACTCCTTAACTGATAAGCGCAGTAGATAGGCAATTATAGTCCGAGGGCCTTTGGTGTTGTTTGGGTTGCTGGAAATATGATGAGCGTGTTCAACGCCCACTGGCTCTTTCTAGCATTCACCTATTAGTTGAGGAATCCACTCGTTTAAGAATCTCTCCAGGTTTGGGCCCTCTGAACCATCTGACACACCGCGGATTCAAATATTGTTTCTCCTACTGAGGTTCTCCTGATCCTCAGCTCTGTGCCACAGATGAGCAAACTTGGCTTCATGGTACCTGAGTTTGTGCAGCACATTTAAATGTTGGCCTTCCAGCTCTTCCACTGTTTGCTTGAGAACATTGTGTTGATCCTCAAGTCTGCGGACGTCTGCAACATTGCCCGGTAAGGAGGCGCCAATAGTGTCCACTCTAGAAAGTAATGCCTCAAGCATTTTAATGATGTTTACAAGGGCTTCCCCACTTGCGCTTTGTCCGAAGCTCCCAGGGCTGCCCGAGCAGTGGCTCCTTCACATTTATCAGTCGGATCCATCTCAGCAGTGGAACCAGCAAGCTACAAAAAAGCAGGAGGTTAATAACTTGTCACCGGGATTGCTGAATTTCCCTTAGTTGATAAATGGTGCCAATTGCCCACAATCACAGTCCAATGAGGAATGGGGGGGGGAGACAGAAGGCAAGATGCCGATGCTCCACTTAGGAAGGATACTGTGTGTCTGAGAAGCTGCGCTCGGGCCTGTGCGGCCTATCTAGGAAGAACAGGGCCGATATCTGTGTGATGCATCAGGTGCTGTGCTGTGTGATGCGTCAGGTGCTGTAAAAGTGTGGTTATCCCGGAAAAACATCCCAAAGTGGTGACAGGGGTAAGAAGGGGGTAAGATCAGATAAAAAAAAGGAAAAAGAGCCTTCATTCCAGCATATTAGCGATCGGTATACAGTTCTTTCCAGGCTGGGGCAGAGCGAAGAGTTCAAGCTGCCATCTTCTCCGGGTCCAAGCCACACCCATTGACACTGTGCTTTCATGTGGCCACAGATGCAGACATGCAGGGCCTGGAGTCCACCTGACTGTGGAAGTGCAGGATCTACTGGGCCCTGCATTCCATGCATCTAGGTATGCAGAGATGCAGGGCTCTCGGGGCAGTATGTTAAAGAAGAGTTCTCTTCACTATATGGTTACTTGTTGCCAGCGTGGCCAACACTGCACCCTCCCTTCCCAGGCTGTGCCTTCCCCCAGCCTCAATCCATCTTGCTGGCTTACTAAGATCCCCCCAAATTCATCTCACCAGCATGGTATCACAACGTGCTACCTGCTGAGTCAACAGCTGGACCTGACTACAATGTTTCTTCATAACTTTTTTTTTATTTTGACCACAAATTTACAACATAGTGTTGTTATGATCCCCCTTCTGAACATGACATATGTTATTTATAAAACACTGTCTGAAATGTGTTTCATGCTACAAGTGTGAAAACGTGTTGAGCAGGATTTGAAAAATGACACCTGTCATGTTCATGAGATGGTGTGAACAAATGGCTAAGTAGAAAATTTGGAGTAAAATATTGGAAAATTACCCAAGTTGTGAGGGAACATTGTAAAATCTCAACATTCCCTCATAACTTGGTCATTTTAACATTTTTTCCACTAAATTTTCAACATAGTCTTTTTATAATATAACCCACCTCATGAAGCTGATAGGTGAAATGTTTTAAATCAAACCCCAAAAGTTGAAGAAGGATGTGTCTCTTGGCAGAGCAGTGGTAGACCCTTTCTTTTTTTGCCATAAAAGTTTTTATTAAGATTTTAAGAGCAATACAATATAATTTGATCAACATTTCAAAGGTATAGAATAGAATTACACAGGCAGGTGTGTGTTCTAGTCCCACTGTAGGACATCAACTATAAACTGTAAACATATCACAATTTAGGACCTTCATTATAGGAAGAAGAAGAAAAATTACTCACTATAGTAATGTTGTTTCTTCCAAAGGGATCCCACACTGTGCTTAACAACTGCATCATTCCCCTGAAATGGGGTGATCTGGAGCTTTTAGAATTTTATGATAATTATGGAACTTAGAATGCAATTCAAGCTCTGCTGTGTGGTCGCCCCCCACACTCTAAAGTAAGGCCTATTTCTAAAGCTAAGGTGATCAGTGACCACTAAAATTAGCCAAATGGCTACCAAAAAGTATTAAAATACATTCCAAAAAGTTTATACAATTGTTTGCATATGTCAGACAATTTAAATGTTATGTAAAACAAAATAGCTGAAACCACCAAGTATCAATTGTAAAGGCACTGTAGCAGGTAATGCTCAAGGAAACAGAAATAACTGATTTTTGTGTGAACCTTTTACCAGGTTCTGGAAGGGGAGGTAGGGATTAGAGATTGTTAAGCATAGTGAAGGATCCCTTGGAAGAAACAGCAATACTACACTGAGTAATTGTTTCTTCAGATCTCGGGAATCCCTCATTTATGCTTAACAACTGCAGACTCCATAGCAGTACACCTTGGGAGGCTGGGTACAGAACCTATTTAGGGAAAAGGATCTGCAAGACAGCAGTGCCAAAGCTGGTATCTCTCCTGGACTGTATGTCGAGATAATAGTGCTTTGTAAAAGTGACTGTTTTCCAAGTAGCTGCTTTACAGATTTCCTGTGGCAGAGTACCCCTTGCTGCTGTCACTGAGGCAGAGGTGCCCGCTGTGGAATGAGCCCAAAGGCCTTTGGGTGGTAGCTTGCCAGCTTTGTCGTAATAAAACTGTATGCAGGAAACTATCCAATATGAAATGGCTCTCTTGGATACTGGTTTTCACTTCCCCACTTCATCGTAGGTAACAAATAATTGAGTGTTAGTGAACCTTACATCCTTTGTGTAGTCTAAGTAATAGCTCAGAGCTCTCTTAACATCCAGACTGTGGAGCTTTTATCCCTCTAAGTGGAATTTTACTGGAAAGAAAACTGGCAATGTAACTAACTGATTCAAATGGAATTCAGACACCACTTCCGGGAGGAATTTTCTGTTAGTTCTCAGGACTTGCTTGTCCCTGTGAAATATGATATAGTTGGGATCTGTGCAGAGGGCTTACAGCTCACCTACCCTTCTGGCAGATGTCACTGCCACCATGGAAACAGCTTTCCAGGTGACATACTGTATTTCAAAGCAACATTTGCTATAGGTTCGAAAGGAGCCTCCATTACTTGGCAATGCAGAAACTCAGGTTCCATGGAGGGACGGGATCCCTGACTGGAGGCTACAGGTGATTAACTCCTTTAAAGAAACTTTTGAAAATGGGTTGTGAGGCCACTGGCCTGTCCTTGCTAGCTGAAGCATAAGCTGACACTGCTGCTAAATGAACCTGCAAGGTTGAGGGCCTGAGCCCCAAGAATTGGAGATGGACTAGGTCATCCAGGACTAACGCCAGACTTGGTCATAATGGGTTTAGCTACCTAGCGGAACACCAAAAGTAAAATCTTTTCTATTTTGAGGCACATGTTATACTTGTTGCTGATTTCCTGGAAACCTTAAGACTTCCAAAACCTTTTCAGAGAGATTTAGTCCACTGAACACTAGCTCTTTAAGAACCATGTTCTGGGATGAACAGCTCACAGATTTGTGAATGTTAACCTGCCATGAGACAAAGTCAGTAGATTGCATCTCAAGAGCAGGATGATAGGATGCCTGTTGGAAAGGGACAGAAGCAGGGAGTAACAGATCTACCTGGCCCCACCTGGAGCTACAAGAATTATTGTTGATTACTCCCTTCTCAGTCTGAGCTGTGCTTTCAGCAAAAGTGGGAAAGGTGGGAAGGCATATAGAAACTTCCCAGACCAGCTGAGATCTAGAGCATCCTCTGGGACTGTACCTACCAATGGGGATCTGCAACAAAACAGTGGGAGCTGGTTGTTCTCCGAGGCTGCAGATAGGTCTATTTCTGGTGTGTCCCACCATCTGAACACTGATGGTAGCACCTCCTGATTCAGGGTCCATTTGTGATTTCCCTGACAGATTCTACAGAGTGAATCTGCCAGCACATTGTGCTTCCTTAGCAGGTGTACTGCTGACAGCTGAACCTCCAGGGAGTATGCTAGTTTCCAAGTCTGCATTCATTCTGTGCACAGCTTTGAATATCTTGTTCCTTCCTGCTTGTTTATGTATTACATTGTTGTGGTGTTGTCTGTTCTGACCTACCTTAACAGACTGATCTCTAATCTGGGAGGAAAAAGCCTGCATTGCCACATAAACTGCTCTGAGCTCCAGGAGACATATATGCTCCTGGGTCTCCTGTGTACTCCAAATACCACTTACAGTGAGATCCTCCAGGTGGGCAGCACAGCCTAGGAGGGAGGCATCAGGTGGGAATACAGCTATAGGTAATTGGTGAAGGAAGGGACTGCCCTCTCTGAGATTGTATTCTTCCTTCCATCATTCCAGTGCCCTTAGGAAAAAACTTTATGACAGACCCTAATTTGGGCAGGGGATCACACCTCTGAGACCAACAGTCCCTTAGGTGATACTGGACATCTCTCATTTGGAACCTGACACCTGGTACCATAGCAGTGGATGATGCCATGTGTCCCACTAAATGCAGGAAATTCCTTGCAGGTCTGGGTTGACCTGCCTTGAAGGATTTTGCAGTTACAATAACGTTTACTACCCTTGCTTGAGGAAGGAATGCCTTCACTTGCATGGTATCCAGCTCTGCACCTATAAAGTCCAGAAACTGAACTGGTTCTGTTTGTGACTTTTGAACATTTATCAGGAAGCCCAGGTCCTCCAAGGTGTCTTGTGTCAGTAGGGGGGAGGACTTGGCCTCCTGGGATGTTTTTCCTGAGACTAGCCAGTTGTCCAGATAGGGAAAGAACACCACCCTTTGCCTCCTGTAATGTGCTGCCACCATGGCCAGGCACTTTGTGAACACTGTTGCTGCTGAGGAGAGGCCAAAGAAGGGCTGTGAATTAGTACAGGCAGTTCCCTATCCTGAACCTGGGGTATGTTCTGTGGTTTGCCCTGATTGGTATGTGAAAGTAGGCATCCTTCAGATCCTATGACCCTAGCCAGTCTCCTGTTTGCAGTGATGGGATCACTAAGCCCAGTATGACCATCTTGAATTTTTCTTTCTTTAAATATTATTTCAGATATCTCAGATCTAAAATGAGTTGCCACTCCCCATTTTTCTTGTGAGTCAGGAAGTACCTAGGGTAAAGTCCACTTCCCCACTGTGATGGAGGTACTTTTTCCACTTCATTTGCTTGCAGCAATTTTTTCACCTTTGTTTCTAACATGATTATTTCTGTTGGAGTGTGAGGATGGAATACCTTGTAGTTCTGGAGTCTTGAAAATTTTCTAAACTGCAGGGACAAATCTTGACTCACTATTTCCAGGATCCATTTGTCTGTGGTTATTTTTTTCCTTTCCTGAAAATAGTGAATTAGACTCCCCCTCCCCCCCCAACTGGCAATAGATGGGTGACCTGTACAGCTGTGTCAGGAGTTTTGCTTAGCTTTAGATTTGGGGGCTGGTTGTGTAGCTGCATGCCTGTTGCCCCTTCTACCTTCTACCCCTACCTCTAAAATAATCCTTCTGTGAAGGGTAGTTATAGAAGATGTAAGCACAAGGAAAGTATCTCCTACCCTTACCTCCCCTTCCATGAGGACTGACTGTAGGAAGTGGAGGCCTGTTTATTCTTATTGTTGCTTTTGTAGGTAGATTTGTGTTCATAAACCTTTTTCATGTGAGCCTCCGTCTTGTCATCAGTGGATTTCCCTCACAGTGCCTTTGTGTGGGTGCCCTGGGAAAGACTGGTAGTTCAAAGCCAGGCAAATCTTCTTAGGGACACTGCATGGGCCATGAACCTGGATGCAGTGGCAATTGTGTCCACAACCATGTGGAACTGGTACTTTGTGGCATCTGTGGCTGACCTTGGTGTGCCAGCCATATCCTGTGCCTAGTCACCAGTAGCCTTCATGTTTAGTGCCAGTATGGAGTTCCAGTGGGCTCTCTGGTATTGTGTTGTGTAGGCTAACTAGGCAGCCTGACTTAGGAGCGGTGAAGCTGAAGTGTAAACTTTTGTGCCAATGCTATCAAGTTTCTTGGAATCTTTTTTCAGGAGACCGGGAGGAAAGGGGCACCTTGGCCTTATCACAGGCAGTAGTCTGGACTACACCCTCATGATCAGGGTGAGAACACAGGTATCCAGCTCCCTGTTTATCCACCTGATACTTTTTCTCAGATTTCTTTTCTATGCTAGCAGCCAAGGAGGGTGCGGACATGATTTTAGAGGTGACTTTCTTAAGGGATTTATGGATGAGCAGCAACACCCTCTTTGTGGGAGTTAAACTCATCATATTCATAAATTCTACTTCATCCTCATCTTCCTTGATTTCTTGTGAGGTGATGTTGAGGATGTGTACTACATGCCTCACAAATGTGTAGTGAGAGGTATAGTCATCCAAGGAGCTAGGAGGAGAGCCATATTTTTGTTTTGGAGAACCATCTGGTTCTATGGGTTCTTCTTTGTCCTCCTTATAATATATTTCATCCTCCTCCTCCACAGGCATGGGGGGAATGGAACCGGAGCCTGAGGAATGTGAGAGGCATATTTATGAAATTCCCCATACCCTGGAATGCCTGGAGGAAACCTAGAATGCCTCTTTCATGTCCTCTATAGATAGTTTTTTACTTGTGTCTGCTGGTGGCTCCTTTCCTTCTTCAGGAGACAATGACATGTTTTTATTTTTCTTGGCAGGCGCCATCTCCAGTGTCTGCTCTAAGATGCTTTTTTTTCTGGATTCAGGGGTCCCCCTATCAGATACCCTGACTTCTGAATCCTCTCTTGCATGCTTAGCTTTCTTTTCTGTCCCCTTTAACAGGGACTGCTGCTTACTTGCAGGAGCTTGACCCTCATCTGAGCCTTTAGGTGACCTGAAGGCAGACTAAGAAGCCATAATGCCTTCTAATTTCTTAGCCCTTTCCTTTTTGTGTTTTAGGACAAAACATAATACAGAGTTCACAACTGACAAAATAGTGATCTGGACCCAGGCACCCTAACAAAACTCGTGATAGTCTGCCTTAACTAACAACTGAAAACAGACTTTACAATTTTTGAAGCCAGTTGGTCCTATCTTCTTTTTGGGTCTGTCAGTCATGCCATACGCTGATGGCCATGGGAGATGATAGCAGTTCCCAAAGAAAAAGCTCTGAACTGTAAAAAACCCTATGCAAGTTAAAAAAGGGTTTAAAATATTAAAAAGATGTGGTTTGGTTAACTTAAAATGCAAACAGCAAGTAAAATTTATCTACATAATGCTAGTTTCGCCAAATATCGTATCAGTTCCCTGAAAATGAGAAACTGGGAATAATACAAAAAGAAACCACAAAGTAGTTTAATTTATATGTCCCCCCAAAACCACTCGTTGCAGAATAAGAGTGGTTTCATGCGCATTCTGCTCGAGAGAGAACAGCGAAGTGAAGCTGAGCTGTTCTGGCTCAAGCAGAACGCAAGTGAAACTACTCTTATCCTGCAACAAGTGGTGATGGGGACATATAAATATATTATAAATTGAGATTATTTAAAAAAACTGTCCTGGAATGTACCCGTTTGCAGGGCATCTGCGCATGAGATGCTCTTCTCAGAATAAGAATGCCTCACGCACAGGGGAAAGGAGCTCTCCAATTGGTCAAAAGTGCTCCCTCAATCCATAATAGAGAATTTAAAAACATTTAAAATAGAACATTAAAGCAGCTCCATAAGAGCTGGAACCACTCCGATAAATGGCCTTCTTCAGTTCCTAAGAACCAATGGGAACCTGGAGAAAAGTCATAAATATTAGTAAAATATATAAAAACTACCCTAACTAATGTAGAGTTTAGGTAATTAATTAAACACAGATATTAATAAAAACTTAAAATAATAAATTGTAACTGGTAAGAAGTTGAAGCAAAGACTTCAGAGTGACTGCTTTCTTCAGGTGGAGAAATAAATCAGATGTTAGATAGCAGGCGTAAGTGTGACTACACAGCAGAGTTTGAATTTCATTCTAAATTCCATAATTAGCATAGAATTTCAAAAGTTCTGGGGCAGCCTATTCCAGGGGAATGATGCAGTTGTTAAGCATAAATGAGGGATTCCTGGGATTTGAAATATATGGAAGGCAGCGGAAAACAAGCAGCTTGTCATATCATTGGCACTACGTATATTATAACTGACAAATAATAGTGTACTTTGATGCAATACAACAGTTATGCGTGTGAGATAGCAATCTTTACAGTTACATCTACAGTCTCTCAAGTTCTCAGTGGTGTTACTGATCACTCTATTCCCAAGTTCCACAGGTATAATTGCAGCTGGAGTGAGATTATAGTACTAGACAGATAAGTTATATAAACTTAAAAGGACTGAAGAAGAGAATGAACAATACTTTCTCTAGTGCATGTTAGTAGAACTTTGACATTGAGGTTCCCACAAGATGGCAACCACGCTGGGCTAGCCCTCAGGAGCGGGATTTTAGAGTTCCATTTTTAAGTCCATTTTAATGTTATTTTGCTCGTTTTAGTTTGTTATAGTTCGTTCGTTCGTTTGTTTGATAAATTCGTTTAGTTTTATTTTTCCTGATTTTCCAGATTTGGAACTGCATTCAAGGATTGAGGCTGTTGGGATTCTGACCAGGAACTGTACCAGGAGTTGGGGCAGAGTGGAGTGAGTGGAGCCCAGAGTTTGATTGAGGAAGAGGTCTGTGGACCAAGGAGCAGCGCGATTCAATCGGGATTGCCTGGGAATGCTGCGAGGAGTAGCGAGTGGTGAGGCGTGCTTTCTTTGCTGCAATCGGAAGAGGTTTCAACAAGTGGCCAGGAGTCTGGAGCATTTTTGCTGTTTTGAATTTGAGGGAGTCCTGGTGGATTGGGGGGAGATCCTTCCCTGGCCCTGACCTCGAGCCAATGGTGAGCCGTGGTGCCGCTGCTGTAGGGCGGCTGTACCTTTGGCTCTTCCGCGTTCACCGCTCGGCAGTTGGCAGGCAGCCGGTGCGGTGAGCGGATTTGGGAAGAGAGACTGGGTTGGGGTGGGGATCTCCCTGTGGCCGGGTGAGAGAAGCCAGGTGTCCTGAAGCCGTGGAACATTTAGCATCAGAATGCGATGTCTGCTATAATTTAGCAGGTTGCATGAAGAAATCGATCCTTTGTCCTCTGGCTGTGTGAAGGAAGTGAACTGCTATCCTCTGGGTATCCTGGACTGATTTTCTCTGCTCAATTCTAGCTGGTTTTAACTGTGAGTTATTAAATTTAGTTGAATACTTGATTTTTTGATCTTCCCTGCTCTGTGGGTTTGCAGAGAACTTTAATTACAGAGTGCTCTTACTTATTTGAACATGAGACTTCTATTTGAGGTTTTCAAGTGAAAGTGGGAGCTCAATTTAAAACCTGAACTATTATTTGGAGAGACAAATTTCTGACTTATTTTGAGAGCGGTCTGCAGTATTGAACTGATTTTCACCTGTGAGAGTGGTGAACTGGTTACTGGCCAACCTAGAGCTTGGTGAAACTGTGGTGAACATTTGACTTCAGACTTTAGTCTTTTTTAAGTTATAGATATTTTGTTTGGATTAAAGGAATTGGTTTATAATATTTTATTTTTATCTGGATATTTGGGTGGTGAGAGGACTCTATATCCAGTTATTTAATTATTTTGTTTATTAGATTTATAGTTGATGTTATTGTTTGATATTGGGAGTATTTTCCTCTCTCCCCAGTGGTGAGAGGACTGGGCGGGGAGGGAATTAATGATTAATTAATTTAATTAATTAACTACTTTAAGGTATATTGTTTTATCTCTCTTCCCCAGTGACGAGAGGACAGGGTGGGGAAGGGGAATCCAATTAATGTTTTGTATTTGTTTATATTTCTTTGTTTGAGTTTGGGGGGGTGAGAGCCCTTAAAATCAGTAGTCTGAGGTTTGGTTAAATTGTATTTTATTTTCATTACAGAGCTTTGTATTTATTTAAGTTTTAGAGGTGGGTTAATTCTTTAGATTGTTTATTTATTGTGTTACTTATGTGTTGGGACAACACTAGGACAGTCGGGTATTATTCCCCTTCCAGGCTCAGGGACACTTGTCCTTTTTCTTGTCCCCCCCTTACCGCCGGAGGTCTATAGACGGCGTAGGGCTTTGGGGATTGTTGGAAGAAGGAGGAGGACGATTGCTGGGTCTGGAGGGGGAATGGAAAGGAGTGAGCGGATAGGGATAGTGGGGACAAGGAGACGCCCTGGGGTGAAATGGGCCCAGGAAAGGGAACCTCCCTGTCTGGTGCCCATACCCAAAGGTTCTGATTATAGTCAGCAGGTAGCACGGTCATCCTCGGAGGCTCATTCTACTCGAGTGGTGTTGTGCAATGCCAGGTCTATTAAAAACAAGACGGCTATTATAGCTGATTTTGTTGGGTCATCTGACCTGGTGTGCATCACTGAGACCTGGCTGGATGAGAATGCTGGACCAGTTCTGGTGGCAGCAGTTCCAGCTGGGTACTCGGTGATACACCATCCGAGGGTGGATCATAGGGGCGGGGGTGTTGCTATCTGCTTTAGAACAGAACTGGGCCTAGTGGAGGTGCCAGTGGGAACTACCAAATCCTTTAAATGTATCTTAGGCGAGGGTGTGGGGTGCAGGATACTTCTCGTATACCATCCACCAGGTGATGAGAATGTTTTCCTGTGGGAAGTGGCAGACTTCATTGTCGACCTGACATTGGGGTCCCCCAGATGGTTGGTTCTGGGGGACTTCAATGCCTGGGTCAATGATGAACTCTCGCATTTTGGTCAAGACTTCCTCCAGTTAATGATTTTACTGGGCTTCACACAGGTTATTTCTTCCTCGACCCATATTGGTGGTCATTCATTGGATTTGGTGTTCCTTCTGGGGATGGAGATATCTGACTTGATGGCGGAACCGGTCGGATGGTCGGACCATCACTCCATTGGGTCCAGTTTTGAGGCCACCCCTAGTAGATCAGCCCCTATGGAAATGGTCCAGTACCGCCATTAAGGGGTGTTTCCCTGGATGACCTGATGGCGGTGCTGGATCTATCGGGCTTACCGAGAGATTGCATGGATCCAGGAGAGCTGGTACTTGCCTATAATAAGGCGGTGGCAGGGGCCCTGGATTCCATTGCTCCTGTTCGTGTTTGTTCTCTCACTCTTCACCCCAGGTCTCCTTGGTTTGATGAGACTCTGAGGGAGTTGAGGAGAGTTGGACGAAGGTTGGAGAGGTGCTGGCGGAGGTTGGGTCTGGATGGTGACAA
Organism: Neoceratodus forsteri; assembly: GCA_016271365.2. Taxonomy (NCBI): domain Eukaryota; kingdom Metazoa; phylum Chordata; order Ceratodontiformes; family Ceratodontidae; genus Neoceratodus; species Neoceratodus forsteri. The sequence goes on from CM028130.1 coordinate 1,239,591,784, forward strand.
ACTTAGTTTGATGGACCACTATGTGGTCTGTCAATCCGCAATCTCTCATAAGAAGGCAGAATTCCTGTCCAGAGAGATTGCGGCTGCACAGAATAGACCAGCTCAGCTCTTCTGGACAGTGGACAGATTGTGCAATCCAATCTGTCTTCAGCCCAGAAGAGCCTTTTCTCAAGAATGGTGTGAGGAGTTTGCTCTATTCTTTGCAGATAAGGTTGCCAAAATCAGATCTGATGTCCACTTGACCCTCTCCAGTGGGAGCTGTGATGGTCGGCAGGAGATGTCGGACACCCAGTTTGTGTGGTCTGACTTTAGCCTCCCCGCAATCAATGACATTGTGATGATCATCCAATCACTGTGTCCGACCAACTGTGATTTGGACCCAGGCCCCACATGTCTCTTAGTGGATTGTGTGGATAAAATTGGCCCAGTCCTTGCTGAGATAGTCTGGAGGTCCTTGGAGAGGGGGATTTTTCCAGATCCTCTTAAGGAGGCTATAGTTCAGCCCCTTCTTAAGAAGTCCTCCTTGGACCCAGACTGTCTGGCAAATTACAGGCCTGTCTCTAACTTACCCTTTGTGGGTAAAGTTATTGAGAAGGTGGTTGCATCACAGTTGGATGATCATCTGACCAACAACAATGTCTATGATTCTCTCCAGTCTGGATTTAGGAAAAGGCATAGTACCGAGACAGCACTTGTTCGGGTACTAAATGACCTCCTAATAGCGAGAGAGCGAAGGACCTGTTCCATCTTGATCCTTCTTGATCTTTCTGCAGCGTTTGACACTGTGGACCAGGGTGTGCTACTGGAACATTTGCGATCTATCTGTGGACTGTCTGATACAGTCCTCTGGTGGTTTCGATCTTACCTCGAGGGTAGGACTCAGAGAGTGGTGTCTGGAATTTTTTCCTCAGCATCAGTATCCCTATCCTGCGGGGTACCACAGAGTTCCATTTTGGCACCCATGTTGTTTGCAGTGTATATGATGCCATTAGGAGTGATCATTAGGCAGTACGGTTTGGGTTTTTATTGCTATGCAGATGATACCCAGCTGTATATGTCCTTTGTGCCCGGCCAGGATGCTGCCATTTCGGTCTTTAACAACTGTCTTGCCGAAATCCAAGACTGGATGAACGTGAGTTGGCTGCGGTTGAACCTCGAAAAAACTGAGGTGTTGGTTGTGGACCAGGGTCGCTGGGAGGCGGGTTTGCTAGCTGGATCGCCCTCGGGCTTATGGCTTGGGGGTGTCCAGCTGACTACCTCAGACCGGGTGTGAACCTGGGCATTGTATTTGATGACTGTCTGACATTTAAATCACAGGTGTCAGTGGTTGTCAAAACCTCTTTTTACCATCTGAGGAACATCGCCCGGGTGAAGCACCTGGTTCCTCCAGAGGATCTTCCAACTTTGCTCCACGCCTTCGTTACTTCCTGCCTTGACTACTGCAATGCCCTTTACCTTGGGCTACTGGGGGGCGAAATTCGCTGCCTGCAGCTAGTGCAGAATGCGGCAGCGAGGCTATTGACTGGTTCTTCTAGGTCCAGTCATATTACACCTGTGCTCCTCGGACTGCACTGGCTGCCAGTTTGCTGGCGAATCACCTTTAAGGTCGGTTTGCTGACCTATAAGGCCGTACATGATCAGGGACCTGCTTACCTGAAAGAGCTCCTTTGTCCCTACTGTCCCCTCTGCTCTCTCCGATCCACTGATGAGGGATTGCTAGAGATTCCCAGGGTTCACTTAAAAACTTCAGGGGCAAGATCTTTTAGTTTCATGGCCCTGACCCTGTGGAATTCTCTACCTCATCAGGTGTGAAATTTCTGACTGTCCAAAGCTTTAAAGGAGCTTTGAAAACCTACCTTTTTAGTAAAGCTTTTAATGATTTCTGATTATTTTAATGTTGTTTTAACTATTTATTGTTTTATGTAATACTGTACAGGCGCCTTGGTTTAAGAAAGGCGCCTTATACAAATAAAGAATGATTGATTGATGATTGATTTATTTATTTTTGAATTAGTTTTTCCTGCCTACAGCTCTACCCTGCTTTTGTCTAGCATTGGTGCCTCTCTGACTACCACCCCCCCACCTTAGCTCTTATTTAATTTTCACCTCAGAGCTTCTCACTTCCACCCACAAATTACTCAGCCCTTGTGTTCTCCATTGTTTCCCCTTAATATAAACCCCCACCTAACCTCTTGTTCTCCCCTCTCATTCTAATAGGCAGCTTCACACCTCCTCAGCACTGCAGACCATCCCCGCAACAGAAGCTCTGCACCTGTCTGAAGGCCGAGGCCTGCTCTGCTCCCTCTGGCACTAAGGTATGGCTCGCTGCCTAGTTCTATGACTTTTACGCTCATTGGTCCACGGCCCAGCACTACCCTAACAGGATTGGCCAGAAGCACTGCTGCCTCTTCCCTATTGGACAGAGGCTTCATCGTACTTGTATGCCATGGCTGAGCTGGCTCCGTGGATCTCTCTATCCAGTAAAAGCAGCCCTGGTTCCCGGTAGGTAGTGCCTAGTCCTTGCAATGCTGTGCACTCAATTTTTCGGCTTACCCCCCATGTGCACCCCAGGCCTCTATTAAATGCTCATAAGCCAGTCCCAACTGCCTTGTGGTTGGCTGGACACTTCAAACTAATCCTTAGTTCTACCATCTCTGGCCCCTCTCTGGTCAGACTAACAGCTCCCAGGAAGTCCCACTACATACCACAACCATGCTACGCTTAAAAGGTACAGGAGTGGTACTAATTTGCTTGCCACTTCTGCTGCATTATGGGCCATCACCAACCTTCACTACTTCAAGGTCCCTAATAACCTCCAATCAATGCCCTATCCTCAACCAACATCATACCCCTCCCTGTCTGGAGTTTTCACAGCATCGATGTCTCCAATTACTATCCCTGCAATATAAAACAGCCCTAACTTCAACTCGAATCCGATGGTGGTGAAAATTATCTTTCTTGCGTATCCCCCTAATGTGGTGCCACCTCTGTACTATGCTGCTATCCGGGGACATTGAACTAAACCCTGCACTGAATTTAGGCTGCTCCACTAACACCCGCTGTGGAAGCATACCAAACTCCCTGAGACAGCTGCCCACTTGGACCAACACCCCAGGCCTCAAAATAGCTCACATGAATATCCAAAGCATCAGAGGTAAGATGCCCGAGCTTGAAGCATGGATCCAGCTTCATAAACCTAACATCCTATGCATATCTGAAACCTGGCTAAAACCTGATGTCAAATTTCATGAGGTTATCTTTCCAGGATTCTCCATCTTTGGGAAGGACTGGGCTCATGGAAAATGTGGGGGTGTTGTGATCTATACCAGGACTGAAATGACTGCTGATGAAATAGATGTCTTGGCTATCCACCCTCTGGCTGAGCATATCTTCATCAACATCACTCTTGGTGGGTCCAAGAAACTGGTGTTAGGCTGCATTTATCTGCCTCCCAGACACTCGTCCTCTTATGAGGAGGTTATCACCAGCCTGGACAACATCCCCAGACGTGACACAGTGGTATGTGGTGACTTTAACCTTAACTGGCTTGGCTTACAAAATGTGCAGTGCCACTCTGCTCTGGTGGACATTAATTTCATGCAGATCATAGAACAACCCACTAGACTAAACATGAAGTCTGGGAGACACACGCTCCTTGACTGGATCATAACCAGCACGCCAGCTAACATCAAAGCTGCTGGTATCTTCCCAGACTCCCTGAGTGATCACACACCCACCTATTGTGTCTGGAACAGGTCTGCACCCCATCCATTGCCCAAAATAATCAAAACCAGGAATCTGACCAAGTCCAATGAGGAAGAATTCAACAGCTGCCTAGCCTCCATTGACTGGTCACCAGTTAACACCCTCCATGATATAAATCTGTCTCTTGACTATCTTATCTCAGTGTTCACAGCTGCCCTTGACTCTCTTGCCCCATATAAAACCAGGAGATCCAAAGGCTTCCCTGTCCCTTGGCTAACTAATGACCTTAGGGATCTCATGCGCACACGTGATAAAGCCTGAAAGACCTTTAAGAGATCTGGGGTACATACTGATTGGATTATTTATCAGTGGCTCCACAATTTATGCAAAAGTAAAATAAAGGTGGTCAAAAGAGACTATCTTATATCTTTACAAGAAACAAACCTTAGCACCCCTAAAAGCTTCCGGCGCCAGATGAATACCCTACTAAAAGGTAGAGAACGCATTGTTCCCTGAACCATGACCACTAATGGACCCACTCTCATAACACCTCTGGACAGTGCCACTGGAATAAACAACTTTTTTACAGACCTTACTCCCTACAAACACAGTCTTCCCCCCTCTTGCTCATACTACAATACTAATCAACATCAACACGAGACCAACCATCCCTCCTTTCATATAAAAACTACCACCAATTCTGAGGTCCTAAAGCTGCTCAAGAGACTCAAATGTGATAGCTCTCCAGGCTTTGACACCATGCCCCCTAAATTTCTCCACATTGGGGCATCAGCACTTGCCCTGCCCTTCTCGATGCTAATCAATCGATCTTTCATCATTCACTATACCCCTGACAAATGGAAAACAGCAGTAGTGGTACCTGTCCGCAAATCTGGCCCTGTTGATATAGCCCAAAACTACAGACAAATTTCTATCCTCTGCCCTATTGCAACAATTCAAGAATGTATCCTCTACAACCAGTTGTACTCATTCCTTGAACAAACAAACATCTTCACAGACTTTCAGCATGGTTTCCGTAAACACCATGGAACTGACTCTGCCCTCCTTTGCGTCACCTCTGACTTGTTTAATAACATGGATCTGGGCCAAGCCACCAGCGCAGTTTCTGTAGCCCTAACTAAGGCCTTTGGTCTTGTTAATCATCCCCTGCTAATAGCTAAACTTCACCACATCAGACTGGATAATAACTCCCTCATGTGGTTTTCAAATTACCTAGCAAATCGTTCTCAATGAGTCAAAAGGGCAAACACACTATCCCCTCTAACACCGATCACTGATGGGGTACCGCAAGGGTCCATACTTGGTCCCCTACTCTTTTCTATGTTCATCAATGACCTGCCTCTTAACTGTGGTGGTGCATCAGCACAACTCTACACGGATAATGCAATGCTCTACAGATCTTCCAAGGATATCTGCACCCTGACCGAAAATCTTGAGCTACACTTCCACACCCTAGAATCTTGGTTCTTAAATAACCAACTGGTTCTCAATGAGAAAAAAAACAAAACTATGCTCTTTCATCACACCTCCTTCAAAACCCCATATGACACACCCTTCCTCTTAAAAACCTCCACGGGTACTCCACTGGAAAATGCCTCATCATTCAAATACCTAGGACTCACATTTGATGAGAACCTAGTGCTCAAAGCACACATAAACAACACCATCAAAACCACTAATCAAAAACTTGGGCTGCTCAACCGCTCAGCACCCTACCTCTCAAAGCATGCCAGAATGACCACTGCCTCTGCCACCCTACTCCCTGGTCTATTCTATGCGGCACCTGTCATCCACTCGGTTAAGGCTCCATTACTGAACAAACTAAAAAAGACATACCTTAGGATAGCTCGCTTTGCCACCTCGGTCCCCGTCCATACTCACCACTGCCTTGTACTAAACAAACTAAGTTGGCCAACCTTTGACAACAATTTGACTTCCCCGTGCACTGTACCACCTTTAAGTTGATTCATCAGCCCCTCCCCAGTCTGATGGCCCTGCTATCCCTAAAACCTCCCCCGCGTGTATTAAGATCTTCTAGCCTACTATTACTGGAGCTCCCAACGGCCAGGCTAAAGATAGGCCAAAGATCCTACGCCATCACTGCCCCCAGTGTTCCTGCAAAACCATTAGCCAATTCAAAACACTCTACAAGGATGAATTCTTCAACCCCCCCACCCCAATGCAGAGGTAACTGTTATTAACAAGCATGGCCACATTTAACTAATGTTACGCATCTCTCTCAATCTCCGCAATGGTCACAAACAGCCTCTCTTCTCTCCTATCTCAAAGACAAGCTGTTCTCCCCACTTCTTGCTCCTCCTGTACCTAGAATAACATCTGACTGTAACCTGAACCCCATGTCTCTAACCAAATGTAGTTGAATCTGGCTATTCTTAGTTATCTTGCTGTTTAAATTGTTGACATCTGGTACGTGAATGGCATAAATGTCCCTGCACATGGTATAAAATATTAATCTGCCTCCTATCTCCCCCTTGCTACCTGCAAACTGCCTGTAATCCTGAATCCTTTGGTTATTGCCTACTCAGGTACTGTTGTTATTTACCTATGGCTTAACTGTATATTGTGACTCACTGTACTATTCTATGTGTATTGTTGTATTATGTTTGTTCTTGGAATGCTTTATTCCTCGGGTCATCACTGAAAAAGGGACTTTGTCTCAGTTGACCTACCTGGTCATCAAAATTCAAATAAATAAATAAATATATAGATAAGTGAGGGTGGCTTGTCAGAGTTACCGTACATGGTAATAAGGAATTGACTAGAAAATAGGTCTAGTGGGGGAGGAGGTTGGGGAGACCCATGTAAGTCTGTAATGTCAATTATCAGAAGGAGCAGATGTCAAAGACCCTTGTTTGCAATTAAGTACTTAAAGAGCAGCTGACAACTTCAGGAGTACTTTAACAAAACATAATATCTAGATAACGTTCAGCTTGTATTTCACATTAGTTCTTTATTCCTCCTCCCCATTATTTATTGCTGAAGTCAACTGCATGAAAACAGGATTTTTGCTCTTGAAGAGTTCATCTATTTCTGTTGCATTGTCCCTACCTGAGGTTATAATGCGCTGCTTGTGACATCACAGTTACTCTCATGGCAACAGACTGCGATGTTACAACAAGAGTATTATGACTTGAAGTAGGGAGTAAACTATAGAGGCAGATTAACTTTAAAGTAACTGTAAGGGATAAAAATAATGTATTCATGCACATTTCCTCAGTAATAAACAAGGGGGAGGAGAAATCTAGAATATATATGGAATACAATCAGAATTTTACCTACTTATTATGTTTTTCAGGGGTTTTTTTTTCAGGCGTCAGTAGCTCTTTAAATGCTTATTAATGGTCCAGACTGAGTGTTAAATAACACATTACCTGTAATCTATCAGTAGAAAGTATAGCAATACCCTGGAGGGTGCTCGTGGCTGAGAAGAATGATGCCCGATGGGATTGTTAGATTGTCAGACTGAACTTACTACACAGGGAGGTTCACCTATGTGGATAGGCTCAAGGAGTTGTTTGTGCTGTAGAAAATGGTCCCAGACCTATCTGTACAGGGCCTGTTTGCCAGGTGCAGCATATGCTAGGTGTTCATACTTGGCTGTGAGAGTAAGTAGATTTTCCCATTCTTTGTACACTGGAGGTTCTGGATCCCTTGCATAAAATTAATGTTTTGCAACTGCCAGTGTTCTGTTGACCCATGCATATTGTTGGGCTGAAAGTCCCACATCAGTAAGGGAGATGCCCAGGAGCACAAGTAGTGGGTATTTTACAGGTGGCAGGGGGACTATGGACTTAAAAAACTCCCATACTTTGTCCAAGTATGTGTCTAGGAGTGGGTACGGATCAGTGGGTACGGATCAGTGAGGCCTGTGGTGAACATCATCTCCAGCAATCTCTATGATGCAGAAGCTCCATTTTGTACAATGCCTGAGGCATTCTATAGGCCCTATGAAGGATCTTAAATTAGAGTGTTTTTACCTGCAGTTCTCTATTAGATTTGTATACCTGTAGCCCAACAAGATAGAAACATAGAAATATAGAATTTTACGGCAGATAAGGACTGCTTGACCCACCTAGTCTGCCCATTTTCCTACCTAACAGATAAGCTGCAGATCCTAGTTAACCAACAGCTTACTTCCTCTTACCCACCCCTAGGACTGCCTTATGCCTGTCCCATGCATTCTTGAAGTCTCCCACTGTTCTTGACTCCACAACCTCCTCAGGGAGGCTGTTCCATGCATCCACAACCCTCTCTGTGAAAAACACTTCCTCCACATTACCCTGAGCCGTCCCCCATCTTCAAATTATGCCCCCTTGTTCTTGCACATCTCTTTTTCTGGAAGATGCTACCCTTTTGGACTTTGTTAATTCCCTTGAGGTACTTGAAAGTTTCTATCATGTCCCTCTCTCCCTTCTTTCCTCAAGGTATACATATTAAGCTCCTTTAGTCTTTCTTCATTGTGTCTTTTGGTGCAGACCCTGCACCATTTTTAGTTAACCTCTCTGGACCTTCCACTCTGTCTATGTCTTTACTGATTTGGTCTCCCAGAACTGCACACAGTACTCCAGATGGGGTCTCACTAAGTGTCTGTACAGAGGATAACAACTTCCTGTTTTCTACTATTGATGCCTCTTCCTATGCATCCCAGTATCCCCCCAGCCTTCCTTACTGCCTTCTCACATTGCTTGCCCACCTTTAGGTCATCTGATATAATTACCCCAGGTCCCTTTCTATTTTTACTGTTGTCAGTATCTCACCCCCCATTGTGTACACTTCCCTGGAGTTTTGTTTCCCATGTGCATTACCTTGCACTTCTTTGCATTGAATCTGAGCTGCCATACATTTGACCATTCCTCCAACCTTGCCAAGTCCCTTCTCATCCTTTCCACTCCATCTTGTGTATCAACCCTGTTGCAGATCTTTGTGTCATCTGCAAAGAGACATACTTTTCCTTCCAGTTCCTCTGCAATGTCACTTATAAAGACATTAAAAAGGACCGGTCCCAGTACTGAACCCTGCGGTACCCTGCTAGTAACCCTCCTTTCTTCACTGTGTACTCCATTTACTACTACCCTTTGCGTCCTGTTGTCTAGCCAATTTTTTATCCAGGCTACCACCTGGGGACCCATTCCAAGGCTGGCTATCTTGTGTATTAATCTTTTGTATGGGACTGTATCAAATGCCTTGCTAAAATCTAGGTAGGCCATGTCCAAAGCCCCTCCCTGGTCTACTACTTTGGTCACCCAGTCAAAGAAATCTATTAGATTCGTCTGACACGACCTTCCCATCGTGAATCCTTGCTGCCTTGAGTCCTGTGCCCCACTGGCCTCTAGGTACTCAACAATTCTTTCCTTCAGAAGTGATTCCATCATTTTCCCTACCACTGAGGTCAAACTAACTGGTCTGTAGTTTCCTGCCTCTGTCCTGCTCCCACTTTTGTGAAGAGGAATCACATCTGCCCTCCTCCAGTCCTCAGGTACCACCCCATCCTCCCATGATTTGTTAAAGAGAGTAGTCAGCGATGTCACTAGTTCTACCCTTAGTTCTTTCAGAATTCTTGGGTGAATCCCATCAGGCCCCATTGCTTTGTCCACCTTCAATTTTATTAGTTCTTTCAGAACCCTTTCTTCTGTAAATGGACTGGTATCGACCCCCATCTTCAGAGTGTTTCTCTTGTTTGGTTTAGGTAACTCCCCCTCCTCTTCCTTTGTGAATACTGAGCAGAAATATTCGTTCAGTATCCCTGCTTTTTCACTGTCACCCTCTACCCACATTCCTTCCCCTTTATTAAGCTTCAGTATCCCTCCTTTGGTCTTTCTCCGCTCCCTAATGTACCTATAAAAGGTCTTATCCCCTTCTTAACAGAATTGGCTATCCTTTCCTCGGTTTTGGCCTTTGCTATTCTGACTGCCTTCCCAGCCTCTTTCTGCTTTAACTGATAAAGTTCTCTGTCCTGCTCCTTCTGTGTTTCCTTATATTTCCTGAATGCTGTCCTTTTCTCCTTAACCTTCCTGCCACCTCTTTTGTGAACCATAGCGTTTTTCCTTCATTGTGTTTTATTGATTTGCTTTACACAAGGCTTGTTGCCTCTGTGATGGCTGTTTGATCCTCCCCATTGTTCCTCCACCTCCTTCTTGCCTGTTTGCTAGTGCTTTTCTGAGGCACTCTCTCATTTTCCCAAAGTCAGCCCTCCTAAAGTCTAGTACTCTTGCTTTTGTATGGCTTGATTGTATGGCTGTGTTTATCGTGAACCACACTGTTTGGTGGTCGCTTGTTCCCCAGATGGCTACCACTTCTAAATCTGAATTCCTTCTCCATCCCATTTGAAAGTACCAGGTCTAGATTGCTCCCTCCCGAGTAGGTTCCGATACTAGCAGTCTGAGGCATGCCCCCTGTAGGGCATCAAGAATGACCCTGCTCTTGGATGTGCCTGCAGCAAAGGTGCTCCAGTTAACATCTGGCATATTCAGGTCCCCCATTAACAATATCTCCCCTTTTTCTGCCATTCTAAGAAAGCCTTCTATCATTTCCTTGTCCATTCCCTCCCCCTGAGATGGGGGTCTGTATACAACTCCCATGCGGATTGCGGTGCCATTTCTTGTCTCCAGGGTGACCCAAAGTGCCTCATCTGTTCCCTGTTTACTCTTTAGTTCTGTTGCTTTGATCCCTTCCTTTACATAGAGAGCTACTCCTCCTCCTCTTTTACCCTCCCTGTCCCTCCTGTAGATTGTGTATCCTGGTATGTTGACATCCCAGTCATGGTTCTCTGTGTACCATGTTTCTGTGACTGCCACAATATCCAGGCAACCCTCTTCCATCAAGGCCACTAGTTCAGGGAGCTTGTTACAGACTCACGGGCACTGGTACTCATCACCCTCCACTTTTTGATAGCCTTACCCCTTTTAGCCCCATTTCTGTCCTTACGCTTTTGTCTTTTTTACATTTTAAATCTGTTCTGCTCCTAATAACTTCTGTACCTTGGTGTTTACCTCACTAATCACCATGTTTTTTGTGGGAGGCTTGGTTTCCTGCTTCTTTTCAGTGCCTCCCCCTTGGCTAGTTTAAATGCTTGCCAATGAAACATTTAAACCTCTCACCTAGGATCCTGGTTCTCCCCTGGACAGATGCAGACCATCGCACCAGTATGGGTCTGCATCACTCCAGATGTCCCAAATCCCCAATGAAGCCAAAACCCTGAGCTCCACACCAGCTCTTCAACCCTCATTGAATTTTCCTGGTGAGAAGTGCCTAGCATCTCCCTTGCCATGAACAGGCACCTCCGAGAAGGTTATCGTATGCTGCTGTCGGGCCCTTCCAACTCTACAAACTCCTCTTGCACTGCTCTGATCCCATTCCTAGCCAGGTCATTTGTCCCTAGGTGGACAATGACATCCAGCTCCTTCCTCGTGCAGCTCCTCCCACGATCCTGAGGATTGCTTCCTGTCCTCCAAGCCGTGGCCAGGAAGGCACCTTACCTCCCTCTCCCTTCCTCCCCATTTCTACCCCCTAATGATTGGGTCCCCACCAGGAGTTGTTTCCTTCCCTGTGGGGTCCATGCCACCCTCCTGTGGGTCTCCTTTGTGAAGTTCTCAGCATCCTCCTTCGTCTCCACTGCAGGTGCCTCCATAGAGGAACCACTATCCACCAGAAGAGCGAATGAATTGTGGAGAGGTACAGCTGGAGGGATGCAACTCTGTTCCACCACCCTTTCCCTCCTTGAGCTTACCCTGGTCCAGCCTCTCCTCTTTCTTGGCAACCTCTGAGGTAGTGGCATTGGCCCTAGTGGTCCCTGGGTGGGGGAGGAGGTTTCACGAATCCTAGCCAGGTCAGCCTGGAGACGGGCAACCTCCTCTCTCAGACCAGAGAGGTGCCTGCAAATAGGGCAGCATCGCAGCCTCCAGAATGTCTCCCGGAACAATGCCACCCCACAGCCATTGCACTGCACCACTCCTATCGTGTCTTATTTTGTGTCCTCTCTACTGTTTCTCTGGATGCTTACTCTCTCCTCTCCTTACAACTCTGACCCTTCCTGTTCTGGGACAGCAACTTCCAATCTTCTTCAGTAGTCTCCTTCTTCCTTGCTCAATATCAGACCACCAGCAGCTGGGGGGGAGAGTGAGCTACTTTTTTTTACTTTAGGGTTGACAAAACCAATGTTTCTCTATGATCCTTTCCTTCCTACTGCCAAACAGGAAGTTCCTGTTGACAGTCAAATCCAGTGGCTATAAAAGTAGAACTGGCTTTGGGTGGGTGGGAAGGAGGGCAATTAGTAAGAAAAAAGGCTAGCAACAGGAAGTTGTAATTTGACTCACCTGCTTTTATAGTGTCTAAACCACACCCCCAGGTAAGCTCTCTTTCCTCCTACTGGTTTAGCAAAGTCAGCTGATACAGTACCCTTCACTGCACAGAATACACACTGACCTTCTTTCTTTTCTTTCTTTTTTTAACCCTAAATAAGTCCCCTTCTACTTCTAATAAAGTTATCTGTCTACTTAATCTTAACAGACACTGACTCCTGCTGAGATATACATTTTAAATTAAGAAGAAAATGTAGCTTCTTTTAGTTAGCTGCTTTCTGCTCTACAAGCAAGGCTGGCAACAGGAAGCTGTAATCTGACTCACCTGCTTTTATAGTGTCTAAACCACACCCCAGGTATGCTCTCTTTCCTCCTACTGGTTTAGCAAAGTCAGCTGATACAGTACCCTTCACTGCACAGAATACACACTGACCTTCTTTCTTTTCTTTCTTTTTTAACCCTAAATAAGTCCCTTCTACTTCTAATAAAGTTATCTGTCTACTTAATCTTAACAGACACTGACTCCTGCTGAGATATACGTTTTAAATTAAGAAGAAAATGTAGCTTCTTTTAGTTAGCTGCTTTCTGCTCTACAAGCAAGGCTAGCAACAGGAAGTTGTAATTTGACTCACCTGTTTTATAGTGTCTAAACCACACCCCCAGGTAAGCTCTCTTTCCTCCTACTGGTTTAGCAAAGTCAGCTGATACAGTACCCTTCACTGCACAGAATACACACTGACCTTCTTTCTTTTCTTTCTTTTTCTAACTCTAAATAAGTCCCCTTCTACTTCTAATAAAGTTATCTGTCTACTTAATCTTAACAGACACTGACTCCTGCTGAGATATATGTTTTAAATTAAGAAGAAAATGTAGCTTCTTTTAGTTAGCTGCTTTCTGCTCTACAAGCAAGGCTAGCAACCTACAAGCAAGGCTAGTAACCAAGATCCCACAGATCAGATCCTATTAGCACTCCTAGTTCATTTTCTGATTTTTCCTGTGGTCCCAGAGTGGGAGCTGGCTTTCTATGGCTATCTTGTAGTGTAGTGAGCTTCTTAGTCATGTGTTGGGGGTTACACATGGAGGACACTCATTTGTCAAGCAGTGTGCCCCTAAGTTGGAGATATTGCTAGAAAGGTAAGGGGAGGTCCAGGTTTTTTTATTTTTGAAGGCAAAATAGGAGCAAAACGCTCCTGTGGTCTACATGTACAAGTATCCCACTGTGTGGATTTCGGCTTTCTGCCAGAGAGGCAAGATTATACTGGTTTAGCCAATTTAAAGTGAGAAATTGTTCCAAATCAGCTGAACTCTGCAGTGCTAGGTAGACCACTCTAGGTATTTCAGGATTTTGTTCTAGTCTGTTTTAATGAATTTTGTACATGGAAAGGCTCCCCTATCTAACTTTAAGTCTGGGAGGATTAGCGGAGAGGGTGTCGGGACTTTTCTTTGGACAGATGCAATGGTCATCCTACACTCCCTGCAGGGGACATTTCTCAGGCAGCTAGTCAGGGGTCCCACTTGTAATGTGGGAATACTGGATGTGGTGCTCACAAACAGGGTCAGTATTGCAGACGTCAAGGTGGGAGGCCACCTGGAGACCAGTGATCACTGTACATTGCAGTTTAACACAAGGACAGTAGTGGAAGCAAACCACACTAGGACAAGGGTCCTGGACTTCAAAAGAGAAAATTTGGAAAAAATGGGTGAATTCCTCAGAGAAGACTTAGCAGAAAGGGGGATAACCTGGGTGAGGTGGAGAAACAGTGGGCAAAGTTATGAGACAGCATAGTGAAGGCAACAAACCTCTGCACAAAGGAAGTGATCAAAAACAGGAGAAACAAGCATTTGTCAATGTCAGATGTTTGCCTCTTGCATTGTTATTGTATGTACCAGGTTTTGTGTGTACACATTTGTCCTATATAATTTACCCAAGATAGACCAGATGAGTTGTAATATGTCATCTGCAATGGGGTCCTAACTGTACACAATTTTATGCTGGATTTACCCATGATAGTAGAGGTGAGATGCGAAATCTCGTTTTTAGTGTGATCCCGGTTTTATAATGTATGTTTCTAGGGCAGATCATTTAGAGTAGAGACAGAGTAGCAGAGAGGTATGGGCAAGCATGAAAATTAAGTGTATTTTTCAGAGAAAAAATGCAATTTAAGATGCACATGAGCAACAGAACTGAAAATAGAGAACCAGAAAGTAAGCAAAGAAATAAGGAGATAAAGAAAGATACAAAGGCAGTGTCAAAATAAAGAGTGAAGTAAAGGTGGGGGTGGGCAAATTTACCCTTCGGTGCCTTATAGTTTAATATAATATGGTGGCCTTGAGGGCTAGTGTGGGCCTCTTTTGGGCTATGGGCCTATGTCTTTTAAAATAGAGTATCGCTGGCATCTAGTAGGTCCAGGAAGGTCCTCTCCATTCTTGGATTGTTGGCCACTTCTGGGAACCCCCTCCTTGGTGTCAGCAGCATACAAAAAAGTCCACTAAATGGACAGTGAAGGAGCCACCAATAGCGGCATAGAGGAAAGCCTGCCTGGTGGATAATGAAGGAGACACTGACAGTGAGATACAATTAAAGCCTTATTGACAGGAAATAAAGGAGCTGTCAATGGTGGCATACAAGAAAGGTCACTTGGTAACAATGAAAGAGCTGCTGAAAAGCCTGCTTGGCAGGCAGTGAAGGAGCAGCCATGGAAAGGATTCTATAGGACAAAAAAAATGCACATGTTCCACTTGTGGCTGTAAATATCATTTTAATTTGGATATAACATTGTGCTGCATGTTTATTGTACTAACTAGTGGAAAAGCTAAAGCCTTACAAAATACCCAAGCACTTCAAGGCTAAACCAGCCTCTTCCTCAGGCGGAGTAGTCCAGTGGCAGTCAGAGGTTTTCAATACTTATAAGGCAATAGCTACTCCAAGGTTAAAGTGTAAATCATAGAACTATAGATTAATCAACTAATGATGCAAGTACAGACACACAATTAATAAGGGGGAAACAATGTTAACACCCAATGATACAAACTAATTAAATGGAGAAGCAGGGGTGGAAAAAAGGGGGCATGGGTTTCTGGAACTAATAGGTGTTGTTGCACCAGAATGGAATACATTATAATTGGCAGGTTGCCGGAAGGATAGAACAATTCAAAGTTATGTCACTGTGCCGCTAGAAGTCATATACAATCTAGAGACCCCAAAGAAATCCAGATGTGAAAACAAAAAGACACAATAAAGAAGGAAGAAAAACATGCACACTCGCCCACCCCGCCACCCCTTCCTCCCTCCTTTATTAAGTACACTTCCCCAGTGATCCCCGGCCCCTGAGGCCTCACACTAGTCAATTACAGCAACTCCTTAAAGGGACTCTCCTTTCTGTAACTTCTTAAAGGGGTGATCCTCTCTTGTGCTCAAATAACTTATTGTCCTCAATGCATCCGGGATTAAGTGCATTGCCACTGACTATGGTCTTTCTCCTACTTCCTACACTAGCCCCACCTTATATAGGACCATCACCCTCTACGCATAATACCCCCCTCTTATCTGCAACACCTCTACCAGACCCCCCCAGTGCTTGATCACCTCCCCTCGGTCCCCCACTTCCACCCCTCCTACCTCTTACTTCCCACTCATACCTTGGTCTCTTCTCCTCAATGCCTTTCCTTCCCTTCATACTCTACCCACCCCTTGTACCCCCGCATCCGGCCCAGTGTCCAGTCACAAGGGGAGATGCCACAATCACTACCATGCTTTAGTGCACCTAATCACCCTCCTGTTGCTTCTATCAGGTAACATTCATCCAAACCCTAACCCCGTGCCCAGCCTTATGAACAAGCCTGCCCAGGCTCAAGGACTCTGCATAGCTTCTACGAATATTTGCAGCCTCCTTAAGAAGGCTGCCTCATTCCAATGCTAGGTTAGTCAGCACCAACCAGACATTGTCGCACTCGTCGAAACCTGGTTATCCAAATCCACCCCTGACTCCTTCGTCTCCCTCCCTCCCTCCTTCCCTGGTTACACCCTTTTCAGGGAAGATCGGGTGGGCAAGTGTGGAGGTGGTTGTGTTGTCTATATGCGTGACTCCCTCCTTGGACATGCACTTCCACCACCCAAGCTTGATAACGGGGAGCAAGCCCTCCCACTAAAAATCTCCCCCAACCCTAGTAAGGGCCCACTCTCTCTCACCATTGCCTATATTCCCCTTAGAAAGCAAGACCTCACCATTCAGGCATTTGCTGACAACCTCTCTGGCCTACCACTCAAAATGGCCCAGATAATTGTTGGTGACCAGACTATCAACTGGCTCTCTACCACGGCCTCCCAAACCAGAGATATCTTTGCCGCCCTTGACATGTCCCAGCTTATCACCACCCCAATTAGATTCAACCCCTCTACTGGCTCCAGCACCCTCCTGGATATCACCATTACCAACCGCCCCCAGAGGGTGCTCGATATCAGTGTACTTCCCAACTCACTTAGTGACCACTCCCCAGTCGTATTCTCTTGGTCTGCCGCCAACAGTAACCTGCACCACAAACCACCCAGCAACGTCGCCTACTCCCACGCAGCCTGTATCACCTTAAACTGTACCTCTCACAACTGGATTGGTCCCCAGTCAGGCTTGCACCATCCATAGATGAGGAACTGGATTTTTTCACTCGCACTTTTAACACTGCCTGTGACCTCTATGCCCCCTTCACTAGAAATCGCACCAAAAAGCAAAACATGCCCTGGGTTACCTCCTCCCTCCTTAACAAACTTAAAATGAGAGACAACCTATGGCACATTGCCATGGAATCTGGCAAGCCAGCTGATATGCAAGTGTACAACACTGAGCGCAATAAGTGTACTTGGGCCATTCGACAGGCCAAAGCCCAGTACTACCAATCCGCTGTTGTCTCCTCCTGGGGGTCAGCCAGAAACTTTTGGGATAATGTAAAGGAGCTGAATGGGAAATCCCATTCTCCACCCCCCTCTCAACTCTCCTTCAATGGAACTGTCTGCTCTGACCCCCTGGCATTGCAGACTGCCTAAACAATACTTTCTCAGACCTGAGTTCAGTCCTGCACAGTAACTTCTTTGATCCCATCCCAGTAGCACCCCTGCCCACTCTCCAGAGACCTCCTTTCTGCCTATGTACCATCTTCCTGTTGGAGGCTGGACCCCTTCTGCAAAAAGCCATTAGTAGTAACAACCCTGGCACCAATCTACTGGACACTAGGTTACTTTGTCTGACGTTGGATGCTATCCTGGTCCCACATACCGAGTTGCTCAATCGCTCTCTGTGCCTGGGACAGTTCCCCAGCACATGGAAAACCGCCATCATCACTTCCATCCTAAAATGCGGTGATCGAGCGACCACGGGTAAATATCGACCTATCTCCATCCTTCCCCCACTCTCTAAGGCCTTAAAAAGTAGTTGCCAACCAACTTGCTGAATACCTGGCCATGCACAATATCCTGTGCCCTGAACAGCATGGCTTTCATGCAGGTCACAGCACCACAACCGCACTACTTGAATTCTCCAACTTTCTGCACTCTGCTCTTGATGCCGGAAGTCCTGCCAGTGCCGTGTTCATTGACCTCTCCAAGGCCTTTGACACGGTTTGCCATTCTCTCCTGCTTGACTCCCTCAGATGTCTAGGTTTCTTCCCTGGCCCCCTTGCATGGTTCAACAGCTACCTCTCTGCCAGAACTCAGCATGTAAAAATCAATAGCACCATATCTGACACATGACCTGTCTGCTCTGGAGTTCCCCAGGGCTCCATTTTAGGCCCTCTCCTCTTCAGTCTCTACCTCAACTCCCTCCCCTTGGCCTGCCCAAGTAAGATCCTCCTCTATGCGGATGACACTGTGCTCTTGGCCGCTGATTCCAACCCCAACACACTTCAGGTCACCCTCCAACAAGTTTCTGATAGAGCTGAGCATTGGTTTACATAATGAAGGCTAATTCTGAACCTAAAAAAGACCAAAGCTATGCTCGTCTCACACTGCCAAAGCAAAGCCAGTGGTGCCCCTCTCATGATACTGCCTAACACACTAAACCCCATTGAGCAGGTTTCCTCCTACAAGAATCTGGGCATTACCTTTGATTCATCACTCTCCTTTCATTCCCATATCAATGCCCTTTCTGTTGACACCAATGTCAGGATTGGACTGTTATACCACCACAGGGACTGCCTACCTCGAGGCCCTTAGATTGACAATCACCTCCTCTGTCCTGTCGCTAATCAACTATGGGCTGCCCATCTATGCTGCAGCCGACAACACTGCTTGCAAGAATTCAGCTCTCTATAAACACGGCCTGCAGGCTAATGCTGGGAGCCCCTAGGCGCACCCATACCTGCCTGCTGTACTCCACCACCAACTTGCTCAACCTTGAAGAAAGACTCCATTTCCAAACCTGCCTTCTTGTAAAAAAGACCCTGCTAGGGCTCCCCCCCAGGGGTCGCCACCTCCCTGCAGCATGCCTCCCCCTCAGTCTCCACCTACAGCACTGTCAAAACCTCCCTTATTGTCCCCAGGTTAAGGACCTCTATGGCCCAGAGATCCTTTTGCTATCGGGCTCCCTCCTGGTTCAGTTCCCTCCCAGCCAATATAGCTGACTCCACTAAGCTTGGTCCTTTCAAGGTCTCCCTCAGAAGCCATCTGACAAGCACTCGCTGCTGCAACTGGACATAATCCCCCACCTGTCACTTACCTTCACCCCTAGGCTGGGTCTTCCCTGTCTACTTTTGCTGTATATACCTTGGGTCTCATGCAACATCTACTGACTAATGTAATAACATATCTCTGGTTTCTACCTGACATGGTACTCGTGTACCTATATTATGATTACTGTGACCTACCTATTACCAACCGTGTACCACCAGTGAATGCCTGCAACACTGGTTGCTTTTTTAATCTAAGCGTTATGTACTATACTGTTTTGTTTGCTGTGATGTATTGCTCTCTTGACGAGGTGCCTTTGTAAATGTGTCTATGAATCAAAGGTCTTTAAACTGATGATCTAATAAATAAAATAAGTAAATAAAAAAAAATGGCTATCAAAGTTTAGAAATTAGGGCTGGTACAATTCAGGCTCTGCTGAGAGCCAGGTTATTAGCCTATTCACAAAGTTTTATAAACACCCAGTATCAAAAAAGAACAAAGAGGGCCTTTCAGCTACGTCTCTGGGGTTATGGCGGCTTAGGATGAGAGCTCCAATTGAATCTCCTCAAACAACCTCCTTCCCACAGTTAAAAGATTGTTGTCTTACCCTCAAAAGTCCTCGCTAAATAGCCGATATGTCCACCAGGAATAAAAACAAAGACTCAGCGGCGGGTGCGTTGCAGAAATCCAGTAAACTGTCGACCATTAGCTGGCACTCCTCCTCGGCCCACGCGGTGGGTGCCACTGCCTGCCAACTCTACAGAGGCCCTAAACTCAGAGACCAAACAAGAACAGCCATTTACGATCACATCACATCAGCTGGTGGGGCAACTTAAAAAAATAGGAGATACTTTGCAGAAATTGGAGTCCCTGGTTGCAGACAATACCAGAGACATACGAGCCTTAGAGAACCACACAGCAACGTTGGAGGAGACGGCAGCCAACTACTCACATACTGTAGACCAACACAACTCAATGCTCCTAGATTTGCATTGCAGGGAACTAGAGCTGTTTAACAGGCTAAAGGACCTAGAAAACAGAAGCTGGCGAAATAATATAAGGCTGCATGACTTGCCGGAAAAGACTGAGACCGGGGATATGCTCACTTTTATGGAAGGGCTACCAAAAGATATCCTCCCTATCCCCTCAGAGTTGCAGCTTAACTTAATCAGGGCCCATAGATCTTTAGTGGCTCCTCCTAAAGACCACACTGCCAGACCATGATCCATTGTAATGGCATTCATGGACTTCAGGGTTAAGGAACAAGTCTTGCATTTGGCATGGGGCAAGAAGGAGGTGTACTTTGGAGATAACAGACTATTTTTGGAGCATGATTATACCCCAGCCACTGTCCAAAGAAGGCGAATAGTACTGGCAGTGCAACAAAAACTGAGAGATAAAGGTCTGAAAGCATTTGTGTCATTGTAGTGTCAGTGGCTCAGTAGGTAGCACACTCGCCTCTGAGGCCGGGAGATCAGAGGGCTGTGGGTTCAGTTCCCACATCTGGCACTTGGGTTAATATCCCAGTACTGACACTGTAGTGCAGCATGAGAGGGGTGCTGCACTTCTGAGGTGCCATCTTTCAGATGAGACATTAAACCGAGGTCCCATCTGCCTGGATTGGTGGTAGTTCAGGTGGATGTTAAAGATCCCATGGCACTTATC
The DNA here is from genome assembly GCA_016271365.2 of Neoceratodus forsteri. Lineage (NCBI taxonomy): Eukaryota > Metazoa > Chordata > Ceratodontiformes > Ceratodontidae > Neoceratodus > Neoceratodus forsteri. The sequence continues at coordinate 1,239,612,148 of CM028130.1, forward strand.
AAAAAGAGTAGGGGTAATTCTTTATTGTAATAAGGCATAGTACAGACATCTAACAAAATGCAAAAAAAGGAAATAGAACAATCAATTTATACATATAAATGAGAAAACCATAAGTATATATACAAAAAAAATATAGGCTGATATGACTATCATCACCTCTTATCATGCTACTATCTGAACTATTTAAATTTAATAATATGGGAGAAACCTTGCCACCATTTTTTAACTTTCTCTGTGTCATATATTTGCTTGTCTTTTAGGTAAACTTTGGTCAACTCTGAAACAACATATTGACAATATCTAATATTATTGGTCTTTGATATATTACCCAATGACAGCGTACTTGCCATAAACAAAACCATAAACAGGCTAGAAAAATCTGCAAAAGTATTCTTATCATAAAGGTAAAGTTGTGGAGGAAAAATCCCAAGAATCAATAGATCATAACTTAAATTAGATAACCAATCAAATGCCCATAGTTTTGCAAGATATTTCCAGAGTTTTGTAGAAAATGAACAATGAAGAAAGAAATGTTCCATCGTTTCCTCTTTCTGAATGCATTCATTATATGGACAATACTCTCTTCTTTCATTTTGTATTTAGCTGTACCTCTAACCTGTAAACATCCATACATAATCAACCACTGGATTTCACATATATGGAGGTAAACGAGATTGTTTAATTGGTCTAAAACATAATGGTTTAAATTTTCAGGACAATTTTTGAAAGCTGGTGATGCAGGATAAACTAAAGAGAGAATCAATTTATAAAGAGTTTTAGAGGATTATTAACTTGAGTCTTAGTTAGGTGCCAAATATATAGTTTGTGAGCTATGGGTCTAAAGAAAGTTGGGATGATAAGGCCTTTATGTAATTTAGGGGCTGATGTCCAACTCAGAAAATACTGGTAAAGGAGGTTTCAAGCCAACTGTTTTCAAAGTATCAGCTACGTTAAACAATTACGAGGGAAAAGATAAAAATAATGAATGACAAAATATGACCGGATCTATCATTCGCATTCTCCTTTTACTTTGTCTAAATAGGTGTAGCATCTTTTATTGGATTTAGTCTATTCCCCCAAAAAAACTGAAAGCTTAAACTGTACATTTTGACGTCTAAGTTAGAGGGAATGGGATAAAGAAATGCAATATATTGCATACAAGGTAAAATAAAACGTTTAAAGATTTGTACCCTTTTCAATTTTGTAAATCTATAATGCTTCCATTTGTGAACTTTACCTTCTACTGTCTGCAAAACTTTAGTCCAATTAAGGTCCGGCATATTTTGAGGCCCAAAAGTGACCCCTAAAATAGTAATGGGATCTGAAGATATATGAATAGATCTATGTATAAGAGGTGTAGAAGCTTCGGCCCCAATCAGTAAACCTTTAGATTTGGAATAGTTGATCTTGGCATTGGACAAGGATGCATATGTATGAAATATCTGGAAAAAACTCTCCAATTGGTTTTGATGTTGGAAAAAAAGACATATGTCGTCCGCATAAGCCTGAATATTTAATACAAAATTTGAGTGAGGTACTGGAAAACCTTCCCATTTGGGAAAATTACAAATATGCCTAATGAGAGGCTCTAAAGAACAAATATATAACAAAGGGCTTAGTGGACACCCCTGACGAACTCCTGAACTTAAAATCCACCCCTTCTCAATTCTCCCGTTAATCATAGGGCATATTAAGGAATCAGAATATAATTTCTTTAACAGCTCTAAAATTATAGGTGGCATACCCAAAAATTCTAAGGTTTGAAACAAAAAAGGGTGACTAACCCTATCGAAAGCTTTTTCCAAATCTAGGGATAATATAATTCCAGATTGTTTATTATGTGACAAAAATTCAATTAGATCACGTGATAAAACATAAAACAGTTTGTATTCTCCTATTACGCACCCACAGTTTTGAACCGGTGAAATGACCACACTAGCCCATGTTTTAAGTCTGTTATTTATTAATGTGGCAAACATTTTGTAATCAGAGTTAAGTAGGGTAATAGGTCTCCAATTACGAATGTCTCCTTTATCTCCAGTTTTTTTAAAGATATAAATTTGTAAACCAATCGAAAAGGACCTATATATTAAGTCTCCTTTAAGGAATCTATTAAAGACCAAACTTAAACAAGTAGCTAATTCTGAATGAAAAGTTTTGTAGAATGCATTCGATAGGCCATCTAGGCCAGGAGAAACATTACTTTTGAGCGTAGAAAGTACTCCCTGAATTTCTTGAACTGAGAACGGAGTAACTATAGTATCAATAAGATCAACCTCAATTTTGGGTCTAGGTAGACATTTTAAGTAATTATTCATTTGAGCAGCGGAAGGAATAGATGCAGGACTGAGCTTTTTAAAATGAAGAGCAATAAGATTGCTTATATCGTTGGATTTAGTTATAGTAGTTGCATTAGCTGTTAAGTGGTCTAGATTCGAAGCATCTTTGATGGTTTTACAAAGTATGAAAGGATCACCAAGTACTGATTTGGAAGAATAATTATTGAGTACTGCCTGAAGAGTTCTAGCTCTATCATATTGAACTTTTCTCATTTGGAATTTGGTTTTTGAGATCTGAGGGGATAAGTTTTCAGTGGAAGTGTTAGCCTTTGATAATAAAGATTGAAGGTGAGCTCGTAGCTTAAGATAGTCTAAGAAATTGTTAGTATGTTTCCTGGATCCATAGGACTTAAACTAATTAATGCAGTCCTGTTTTGTCTCTTTCCACCATATACCTAAATCAGTATATAAAAAATAAACTGACAACCTAGCCCGCAAAATTTTCTGAATAGAGTGTTTCACAAATTCATCTTGTAAAAGTTTAACATTCAGTTTCCATCTCCCACCCTTAAAACTGTGATCTAGATGAATATCAACAGAGACTTGAAGCAATAAATGGTCTGAAAACTCAATTGGAATTCTCTTAAAATTAGTTACCAGTAGATTTCTGGAAGTAAATAGATAATCGATACAGGATCCTTTGGTCCCTTTATAAAAGGTATTTTGGAGAGATTTTTTTTTCTAGTAGATTACATATAGTAAGATCTGCTAGTCGGATAATGGTTTGTAAATAATTAGAGTCACAATATATTTTCTTTTTATAAGGTCCAGAGGTACCTATAGTGCAATTAAAATCTCCTCCCCACAATACAGGAATAGTGGTGAATAAAAAAGGTTGAACAGTCTTCATACATGCAATTCTTGTAGACTTAATTTGTGGGTTGTATATATTAATTATCCTATAAATCTGGGAATCTGTCTTACAATCCACAATTAATACTCTGCCAGGAATACAATCAATTAATTTGTGCAATTTAAAGTGGTAAGAATTAAACAATATCCCAACTCCATCAGCCCTATCTTCTCCGAATGACCAATAAGAAGGTCCCCATGGCCAATCTTTTTTAAAAGCAGTTATATGCTCTTTGGAAAACATCCATGTTTCCTGTAACAGGCAGATAGAAATCTGTGCATCATGTATAAGGTGAAAAATGGCTTTCCGTTTGGCGCTATTTAAAATACTATGAACATTCAGGGAAGCCCATACAAAACCCATAACTTATCCATGTTGAGAACAAGACCCTCATTTCTTCCTTCTTTTCTTTTTTTTATCTTTATAATTACCCTGTGAAGGTTCAGTACCATCCTGAACAGATTTTTGAGAGTCGGAGTCCCCAATGTCCATCTCAGACTCTCCCCATGCAGTAGTTAGGACAGAAAAAGAGTTTGAAGTTTCAACTGGGTTAGGTGTTGGCAGCTGAGTAACTTTTGAGTTTCTGGTAGACCTCCGAGGGGTAGGAAAGTTGGTAGTGAGTGTGGGGGGGGGTAAGTTCTGTATTTTCTTTTGTATAACATACTGGTTGTAAGATCTGAGGGCCATAGACCTGTTCATTGATTTATGAACTGTATCATCATGTTTGGGGTGGAAGGGTCACCACCGGAGGAAGAAGTGCCTTCCTGACTCTTCAATTATACTAGAGGGAGTAATTTGTGGTTTGGTGGTTGGTGTTACAGGTAAGGCCTCTTGAGCCAACTGGATTAACCTCTCAGTATCACCATTTGATGCTTTATTCTTTGCTGCCCAGGGACAATCTTTGAAAGCATGAGTAATACCTCACATAGGTCACATTTGGTGGGTGCATTGCAGGGTGACATGGCCTATCTCACTACAGTTATCACAACGTGGACTATCACAAACATTGGATAGATGGGTTTTTGAGCCACATCTGTAAAGGCCTCTCTGTCCGCTATAAAAGCATACCCTCTATCTTTGCCTAGTAAAATGAATTTGGAATGTGCTCAAAACCGTTTCCTGTCTGTCTTAATCTAACTTTATATTTCCATCCCCCCGTCCAGAAGCCTTCTAAATCCAAAATGGGTTCTGGGTCTCCCTGAATGTCACATTTTTTGGACAACCAATAAGTTATGTCCTCTACCTGTACCCCTTCGTTTCTAAACATAATCGTCACAAATTTAATGGAAGGCTGGGAGAGAGGGATGATAAGAAATGGGGCCCATACTGGAGAAAATTTTACCTGGTTGTAATGCATCCAAAATAAATCTAGTAAAGCAGCTGAACGAAAACTAACATCATAATTATCCTCCCCTGAAATATTAATGATTGCAAAAACATCCCTAGGGGAAAAATGTAAAGACTCCTTGATCAGAACTTTGCCCACAAAATTACGGTCAGGCCTCTCCGCCATACCCCCTTTATATCTGATACGGATTGCATTTCGTCTAGGAGCAGCTTCCCTTTTGGCCTAAGTAAATAACTCCGATAATAAAGGTTTCTGTGTTAAAGGAATGTTATCAGGTTCAGATATTACACCCACAGGAGAATTGCATATGCCATCAGCCTGTTTATCATTAATAATATCAGAGTCATGACTTACATCAGCCACCTTTTTAGTGTCAGTTTCTTTCCCCAAATCACAAGGTTTCCACCCTGGTGAATGTACATTCAAGTCAAAAGAAGAATCCCAAGAAAGATCTGCAGACCAGTCTCCATTTGCCTGTTGTTTCCAACCTGCAGCTAATAAAGCTCCTTGAGGAGTCCATGTCTGATCATGTTGCAAAGAAACAGATAAACCAGGTGCAATATTACCTAGTTCGTTTGAATCCATTTTAAAAGTTTGAGCTGCAGGGGATTCTATTTGATATAAGCATTTTTCAGCTGGCCTGGTCTGTAGCTTTCCAAAATCAAACTCTGTAACTCCCTCTTGTTTATTGGGAGCGGTTTGATACACTATAGGAGAGTGAAAGGATAGCTGTTCCCCTTGGTCTGGGTAGAATACAAAACCTGCTTGTTTGTGTAGGTTCTTTATACTATGGCTATTACTATTCACAGTCTTCGGTGTACTCACCGGTAAGTTAGAGTCAGAAATATTGGAAACCAAGGCAAACTCTTTCGGAAGTCTCTCCGTGTTCGATTCGCTATTGTTCGTCCCCAGCATACTATCTTCCGACTGACCGGCATCTGCTTTGATGGTAGGCAATTGTACCTCGTTGTACACCATTGTGCGCTGCACTCCATTCTCTGGTGATGAGCCCCGAGCAGCGTTGTCTTCCGTCGTCGTCGGCCTTTCGTCATCCAGGCTCGCCTCCGTGGTGTTCTCTAATGCTGGCAGGGCACTTTCTCGGAAAACTCGTAACCTTGTATCCAAGGTAATTCTATTGAAAAGAACACCTTTCTTTTACCTTCATGAGAGAGTGGTTCCAAATTATGCGATAAGGCTTCATGGAATATTTCTTCTATCCAGCTCAGGTGTAAAAGGAAATGTAACCAATGAGTCAGCTGCTGTTCTTCGTCCTTCTGCTTACGCCTGCTCCACACACTCAGCGGAAGTGTCCATCATGGATCGTTGTCCAGCACCCTACTGGTGACCGCCAAGACAGCAGAGTAGGGAATTTCCCGTGTCCTGGCCAAATTTCCTCATTCACTAAAAATATCAACAACTTAATCTGGTTCAAGGTCAGTTGGCATTCATCTGCATCCCCTTCCCTCGGGTCGTGCCTGAAAATAGGCAGGATTTGTCTAGTGCACTTACCCGGTCAACAAAAGCTAAATAAAATAAATAAAAATAAATAAATAAATAAATTTCTTGAGTAGCCAGCATGTCTAACAGTGATTACCTCAGAAGGCATGAGGAGATTTGAGGAGCTGGGGGAAGCTAAGGACTTCCTGGCTGAGATGGGTATTTCTTTGGATGATCTGCTTTCCAGTTTTTCAGACAAGAGCTGCGAACTGCAGAGTGGCAGAAACAAGGGGGGCTCTAACAGAAATGCCAGGAGGAAAGTCAATGCATTCTGGCAAGAGGTACAGGGAGGAAGCATTCTGTCAAAAATGTCACTGTGCAGAAGGGCAACGATGATCAACATGTTCACACTGAAGGAGAAGATGAGGAACCAGAGAATAACCGTTGACTGCACTGGGATCAAAACAGGAACTGCATGGTCTGAACAAGGCCTCAAGGACTTACAAAGGGGGTGATGTAAGTGAAATGCAGGGGTGGGATGGAGGGGTAACCCCCCCTTTGGTACAATGTAAGCTAGGACCAGGGCTCTTCAGGCAACTGGCAAGTAGTACAACATCTAACAACTACAAATAAATAGTTACTGAGAGGGAGGTGAAATCAACCTTAAGTGTACATTTATAAAAAAAAAAAAATTTCTTGGAGGTGCAGTAAGGAGCTGGGGATTCTAATAAACCTTCCCAGGGGTTACCAAAGTATACCCTCATGATGACCTCCTCTCTCTCATTAGCGCATCATCGCAGGAGAGAGACAAGCATTGCTTCTTTATAACATCAACCTCCCCCTCCCATCATCTCCCTTTTAGGGAATTGGGCAGAGGTGAGGTGACAGGAGGTTTTGACACCTTGAGGTTATTGATTTGGTGGTCCCTATTTAGGGCCCTGACTAAAATAAAAAACTGAATTCTCTAGAAAATAATTGTAAAGCTTAACTATAGGGAGATGTACCCTATATCAGTTGTTTGGTTTTGGTTCATGTTGTTAGAGAGTTACATGGTTAAGTTTTGTGAAATGTGTGGTCATATTTCTAGGCTGCAGGATGGTCTCTCTCACCTAAGACCTCCTCAATGTGTGAGTTCAAGGTAGTCACCTATAATGTCAAGGGAATACACAGCCCCAATAAAGCAATTCCTGCTGTTACAAGGATTAAATAAACTAAAGGTGGACATAGTTTATTTGCAAGAGACCCATTTGGGGGTGAAGGAACCTAAAAAATTGAGGAGGTTGTGGGTGGGAAAGGTCTATGCCTTGCACTACGAGGGACATACAAGAAACTGAGGGGTTGCTATCTTGCTGAGGAAAAATATCCCTCTCAGAGTAATAGATGTCCAAACAGACCCCGAAGGGAGATTTGTCAGGGTCTCAGGGGAGTTAGGTGATCAGAAGGTGAACTTAATTAACATATATGCCCCGAACAAAGAAATTCATAGACATGATTTTTTCTTGAAGGTCTTAGCCTGGGGAGGCTTCAAGCCAATTGGCATAAATATATTAGGGGGGATTTTAATACTGTTCTTAATCCAACACTTGATAGATCTGGTAGAGACATGGATAAGCATAGATCTAACTCAGCCTCTACAGTGCGGAAAATTATGAGGGAGTTCGGACTCCTAGATATTTGGAGGTTCCTGAATCCTGGGGTCAGAGATTATAGTTTCTATTTGCCTAGACACCACCAGTATTCAAGATTAGATTTGTTTCTGATCTCCACTGAATGGGCACACACACAATTGAGAATTCTAAAACTGAAATCACTAAAATCTCAGATCATGTCCCTGTGGGCATGTTGCTGTGCCGTGGGCCTCCTATTAATGGAGGGATTTGGAGATTAAATACCAGTTTAATAAATAAAGAAGATTTTAAAGAGGTGATCTCTAAGTATACAAAGACATTTCTTGAATTAAATGATAAAAGAGAACTCCCCCCCGATCTTGTGGGATGCTCCGAAGGTGTACTTGAGGGGTAAGATTGTGGCCTATGCCTCTCACTTAAAAAAAAAACATTCAATTTTAAAACAAACACAGCTGTAAGAAGAAATAGACTCCCTGGAAACCCTACATAAACAGAACCCAGACTCTCCGGAGAGAACTAGACTACCATTAGCCAGGAAAGAACTGAGTGACCTCTTAGATAATAAAATCGAAGGGTGTCTTAGATATGCAAGGCAACTCTATTACAAGAAGGGGAAACAGGGCAGGAACACTATTAGCAGCCCAGTTAAGACAGAAAACAGTTAACAGAGTGGTTTTCAAACTTAAGAGGGCACCAGATGGATTGCTAGTTAACAAACCAAAGGAAATAGCCCAAACATTTGCAACATATTACAAGAATCTTTATAAACAAGAGAGAGGCCCTTCGCATGTCACAGAGGTTGATAGCTATCTGGGTAAAGTTCCATTGCCTTCCCTAGGTAGGGCAGAAGCTGAGGGAATTGGGGTGCCCATTACCCAGACAGAATTAAAACATCAGATTCAAACCCTGAAAAATCGTAAATCACCAGGCTTGGATGAATTCCTGGTGGACTTCTACAAAGCTTTTCTCCCAGACCTTTAAGCTCCCCTGCTAGCGGCTCTTAATTCAGTTATTAAGGAAGGAGCCCCAGCCCCACTGTTCTGGAAATATGCTCAGCTCTCCTATAAACTGCTATCAGCTCCTACAGGCAGGGGGGGTTTAGGCCTCCCAGACTTCGGGGACTACTATCTAGCAGCTCAAGGACCATGGATTTACTCCTGGCTGAAGCAGAGAGAGAGGACTCGGGGTGGTTTGGGATAGAGAGGGACCAGGCACCAGGGATATCATTATGGGCACCAACAATAACTAATATCCCAACCTCGATTAGGGCCAAAATTAAGAATCCTTGGACCAAACATATAATAGAAATTTTAACGAAGCTAAGGAAGAGGCTGGGCTCTCCTAATGTTCTGGCCCCCTGACCTTGATACGACACCATGTAGACTTTGTCCCACCTAAGATCGATAAGGGTTATATCCACTGGGAGAGACAGTGGTTGGTGTGCTTTTCACAGTTCTATTTGCAGGGGACATGTATGAGCTTTGCACAGCTTAAACAGAAGTTTGACCTAAAACAGGAAGACCACTATAGATTTCTTCAAGTTAGAAACTTCCTCCATCAGGGAAACCATAGAGAGTTAGTTTAAGACCCCGAACAGACCTAGAAGAACTTTTCTTCTGGTGGGTCAGGTTAGCGACCAAACTAAGGCCCATTTCTCAACTATACAGTCTCCTGTCAGAAGGTACACCCCAAACAGCAGCTAGACTGCAGATAGCATGAGAAATGGAGGCTAATTTACAAATAACAGTTGGCCCCAGAGATTGGCAAAAAGGTGGGTGATAAGCTCCTCCCCCTTGTGGAGAGAGTTTAATTGGAAGTTGATAACTAGATACTTCCTGACTCCCTCCTATACAAAACACTTTAATATAACAAATATGGATAGGTACTGGAGGAGGTGTGGTGCCTGGGGGACACACTGGCAGATGTTCTGGGACTGCCCAGTGTTGAAACTTTTTTGGCAGAAGGTACTGTACATGCTCAGATTATTAATATCTTAGAATGTCCTTATCCATGCACCTTCCAGGCTCTTGTTTTGGGAATTGAAGGCCACTTAGCTAATGTTATACTATACTATACGTTAAGAATTGCAGCCCTTAAGTGTGTCACTCTAAAATGGCTTTCACCAGATCCCCCAACACCCTCTATGTAGACCCAATAGGTGGAGGACTTGGAGAGGATGGAGAAGCTCATGGCCTCTGTCCATTTAAGATTAGATAAGCACTTGTCTTTATGATCCCCTTGGCTCACAAAGGCCCAGTTTAATCAATAAGAGCCAGATAATTGAGGAGTCTTGAGGTGAATTAACTTTTGTATGAGAGACAATGAGAGTAGGTCCACTTATTTAGAAATGAATGACCACGCACGACACACAGTTTGTAAATGGTTTTGTTATCAGTTTATTCTTTGTTAACAGCAATTTTATGGCAACAGTCTTATTGAACTGGTTAGCATTGATTTAACTTGAATGTCTTTGTGGGGCCTGTTGTTTCAGGTCCTATAGCAGCATTTTACTTGAGAAAGTTCGTAGAGATCTCTCTAAAAAAGGGATACCACCCACCTGGACATAAAGAGGCTCAGACGGAGCAATGCTGGACCACTCCTGAAGGTCCTCATGAGGAGATATGAGGGTGGACTATCGTTTAACCTAAGACAAAAGAGAAGACAAGAACATTTGCCAAAATCTGTTTGTTGATATTGTACAAATACCTAACATCTTCTTATCATATGTAACATCTGTATGTGATAACATGAATGGGCTAGTTCAAGCCTGGTGTATGAATGTACTTAGAGATTCAAAATAAAGAGTTTCAAAAAAAGAACAAAGAGTTCATTCAATCACCAATAATTCAGTTTCTTAGGTCTCTCCAAGTAACTGAACACAATGCCTCAATTAGACCAGAAGTAGATGGAGGAGGGGTGTCACTTGAGAGCAAAATAAATGCTAATGGTTGTTTAATGTAGCATATACAGTACACCCAAAATTGATGATATGTCTGTTGAGCGCATGACGCTGGAGAAAATGGTAGTTTGTATCAATTTTGTACTGACGCCTTGACAAATTTTGCAATTTTCAGCTCCAAGTACTTGATACAGAGTCTTGGGCCATTACTTCAAGACTACGTGAAATATGCATTCAAGTGTGATCTCAATGACTAGGCAGGAGATAGAGCTTTAAAATGCATACTCAAATGTTACCTCAAAATATTAATGTTAAAAATTATAGGGTTAAATACCAACCACTACCCCTTATTTTCTTGTGAAATTTCAAAATATTCTTATATTTAATCTTGTCAGGCAGGATTTATTGTGCTTTATAGTATAATTTTATGTTGTTTAAAAGGGTAAGAATTCTGCTTTGAAATGCATATGTGGTTTTGAAGTTTTAAGTTAATATAACAGGATAAATTGATAAAAGTGAAAACACCATTACTAGATTAAATTTTAGCAAGAGTACACAATGAGCGGGGAGGTATTAACAACAAGAAAAATGGAAACAGACCTGGGGTAGTCATTTCAGATAATCTAAAGGTTAGCAAGCAATGTGAGAAGGCAGTAGGGATGGCTGGGGGATACTGGGAGAGGCATCACCAGTAGAAATCAGAAAGTTGTTATCCCTCTGTACAGACAGTTGGTGAGACCTCATCTGGAGTACTGTGTGCAGTTCTGGAGACCCTATCTCTGCAAGTACATAGACAGGATGGAGGCAGTCCAAAGGAGGGCAACTAAAACGGTGCAGGGTCTGTAACAGAAGCCACATGAAGAGAGACTAAAAGAACTTAATATGTAAACCCTTGAGGAAAGGGAGGGAGGGAGAGGGGTGACATGATAGAAACTGTTAAGTACCTCAAGGGAATCAACAAAGTCCAAGAGGGTAGCATCCTTCAGAAAAGGAGATGTGCAGCAACAAGCGAACACAATTTGAAGATAGAGGGGGATGGCTCGGGGGCAATGTGAGGAAGTATTTTTTCACAGAGTGGGTGGTGGATGCATGGAATGGCCTTCTTGAGGAGGTTATGGGGTCAAAAACAGTGGGGGAATTCAAGAATGCATGAGACAGACATAAGGCAATTCTTGTGGGGGGGTAGGAAGAAATAGGCTGTTGGTTAACTAGGATCTGCAGCTTATCCAGTAGGTAGGGAAATGGGCAGACTAGGTGGGCCAAGCGGTCCTTATCTGCTGTCAAAGTCTATGTTTCTATGTTATACCTAGTCAAATTTAGCAATTTACAGCTACACGTGCTTAATGCAGATTCTTGGGCCATTACTTTGAGACTAATTGAAATATGCATTCAAGTGTGATCTCAATAAATAGGTGGGAGACAGAGCTTTAAATGCATACCCATAAGTTGCCCTAAAGGTTAATTTTAAAAGTTTTTTTTAAGAAGGAAATTCATCTAAAAGAAAAAAAAAACACCTTGGTTTACACAAAACATTTTTATTTCACAAAATATAAAATTTAAACAAGCATTTGTCAATGCCGAATGTTTGCTTGCTGGCATTGGCAGTGGTAGTGTAGAAGTTACAGAGCTGCGTAATAGGAATGGCAGTGAAGTACTGAACTGAAGCCAACCCCACCACCACCCTGCAGAGAGTGACAGGCATTGGGGTGTGCGTTTGGGTCGTCAGGCATAACGGCCATGCCATTTCACCACACCCCACTCCGCGAGAGACTGACAAGTGTCACGGTGTTCCTTGTGGTCTTTGGCCCTTATGCGCACCCCATTTCATTAGGAAATATGGTGAGATGGGTGAGATATAGGAGAATGGGGTGAAGTTTGGGGCCGAAGAGTCCAAGGCATACCTCGATGCCTCTCACTGACTGCAGGGTGTGGAATGGTATGAGCATCACAGGCAAGAATCCCAAGTCACACTCCTGATGCCTGTCATTCTCTATAGGGTTGGGCGTTATAGCTGAAAACCCTAATACCTCAGGCATTCGTTGGTATTTTCACTCCAAATTTTCAACATGTTTGTTTTGTGACCCCACCTCATGAACAGGGGGAATATCAGTTTGTTAGCCGAAAGCTGCTAATGCACAGTGACTACGGCATTTAGGACCACAGGTGCAAAAACATTCCGAACAGGATGTAAAAAATGACAGCTGTACTCTTTCATGGGGAGGTGTAAAAAATGGCTATGTTGCAAATCTGTAGTAAAAATATTAAAAAATGGTGAAGTCACGAGCGTACATAGAAACTGTGCAACGCACACCCGTAATATAATTAGGTTGGGAATTTTTTACAGCAGATTGTCAACTCAGGCATTTTGGTGCCTCGATCATGAACAGTGTCACTGTGATTTTCTTTATCTGTGCCGAACAATGATTTCCCATAGTGACCATCTCTGCACTGAAAGTGTGAAAACACACTTCAGCCATGTTGTGAAAAATGACAGCTGTACTGTTCATAGGAAGTGTGGAAAATGTCACTGGTGAAATCTGGACTGAAAATATTACAGTCATGAACTAACGAGGGTACGTGGAAACTGCGTAATGCTCACTCAGAACACAGTCATTTTATGGACTTTGTCACCAAATTTTCAACATAGCCATTTTAAGACCTCTGCTCATGAACAGTGTAACTGTGATTTTCTTAATCTGTCCTAAACATTGCTTTAGCACACCAACAGCACCATTGTGCGCCATATGCTAAAAACACATTTTGGGCGATATATGAAAATTGCAGCTGTACTGTTCATAAGGAAGTTTAATAAATGGACATGTTGAAAATCTGGAGTGAAAATATTAAATTTGCAAACTTACGAGCATGCATAGGAACTGTGCAACTACACGCCATAAAAGTCATTTTAGAATTTTTCACCAAATTTTCAACATAGCCATTTTAAGACCTCTGCTCATGAACAGTGCCACTGTGATTTTCTTAATTTGTCCTGTACATTGATTTACGCACACCACTGCGCCATTGTGCGATATGGGCAGAAACACGTTTTGGGTGAGATGTGAAAATGACAGCTGTACTGCTCATAAGAAGGTGTGGTAAAATGGCAATGTTGAAAATCTGGAGTGAAAAATATTGAAAATTTACGAATTCACGAGCGCAGGAGAACTGTACAATGCACGTCAGAAACAGTCATTTTGGAATTTTTTCATCAAATTTTAACATAGCCATTTTAAGACCTTTGCTCATGAACAGTGTCACTGTGATTTTCTTAATTTATCCTGTACATGGATTTCCGCGACAACCGACTGTGCCATTATGCGCTATATGGGCGGAAACACGCTTTGGGTGAGATGTGAAAATGACAGCTGTACTACTCATGAGAAGGTGTGGTAAAATGGCAATGTTGGAAATCTGAGTCAAATATTGAAAATTCGCGAACTTACAAGCGGTATAGGAACTGTACAACGCGATGCTCGTAAAACAGTCATTTTTGAAATTTTTCACCAACTTTTAACACAGTCATTTTAACACCTCACCTCATGAACAGTGTCACTGTGATTTTCTTAATTTGTCCCAGACATTGATCTCGCAGAACCAACTGTGCCATTGTGCTTACATGGCGGAAACACGCTTTTGGGTGAGATGTGAAATGGCAGCTGTACTACTCATAAGAAGGTGTGTGAAATGGCAGTGTTGAAAATCTGGAGTGAAAATATTGAAAATTACTAACCCTACGAGCGCATGAGAACTGCTAATGCACGCCAGAAACAGTCATTTTAGGACTTTTCACCAAATTTTCAACATAGCCATTTTAAGACATCTGCTCATGAACAGTGTCACTGTGATTTTCTTAATTTGCCCTGTACATTGATTTCAAGACACGACTCAGCCCATTATGCGCTACATGGGCGGAAACACATTTTGGGTGAGATGTGAAAAGTGACAGCTGTACTACCCATAAGGAGGTGGTAAAATGGCAATGTTGAAAATCTGGAGTGAAAATATTGAAAATTACTGAACTTTACGAGCTCATGAGGAACTGCACAACGACGCCAGAAACAGTTATTTTTGGTTTACATTAATTATCGATGGTTTTTGGGACTTTTCATGAATGATGTCATTGTCATGGCGTTATTCAGGCCGCGGCGGCGATTCCCGCAGTGACTTACAGTGACTGCAAAATCACCTCCGGCCCAATAACGCCATGACAGTGACATCATCATGAGAAGGGGTCCCAAAACCCCATGTTGAAAATTTGTGCAAAATTCCAAAAAATGCCTGAGATATGCAACAAAGTTGAAACCCCTATCTAGCCTATTATACAGCTTACGGCATTTCCTCGTCTGCGCTCGGCTTTGAAGAGTGCAGACGTGTTCCTGTCCACCAAGATCGCCACGCCGAGGTCTGGAGGTAAGTATGGGGTGAGGGGTGTGGGAGGCTGGGTGCGCAGTGGGTGGGTGCGGTGCGGAGGGGGGGAGATATCGCTGGACCGCTTTTTCTTTACAGGTTAAAAAAAACGGACGAGTGTGGGACATTGCCATGCTGGGTGGGCCCCAGAGTGGCACAAGAACGGTTGGGGCCAAGCCCAGTTGATCGGATTGGGCACCCTTGCCAGCCTAGGATACATTGCCACGCTTGGGTGGGCCTTAGCGCAGTACTTATTACTCGGGGGACAGTGGAGCCGATAGGATTGGGCACCCTGCTGGCTATATAGTTGCCACGCTTGGGGTGGGTACCCAGCATGGCATTTTGGAAGCCTTTGGGGGGCAGGGGAACGCAGCACAGCCGACGGGGATTGGGCACCCCGTCGGCTATACAGTGCATGCGGGGGCACGCACGCCTGCGTGGCATCTGTCTGTGGGGGAGCTGCGCATGAGCAGCCTTATCTTATTGCTGATCACTCAAGCGTAGCTCCCCCTTTCAACTGTATGCCACTGCATTTTGGAGCGTGTCATAGACAGCTCCAGAATGCATTGGCTTACAGGGGCAGCGCCTGCCAGCACACTGACTGAATTGGAGGAGGAGGAGGTGACACACCTCCGAAATCTCCGATGATAGCACTATGTTTCTTGCACATGCGTGCAAGCAAACATAAAAACGCCTCTTCGTAAACAAGTGGAACATAGCCTTGTCCATCTAGGAACAATCTTTGTCATCATCAGATACACCAATATCATCATGGTAATAACATACCTCTTGGTCCTCATCTGGGTCCTCATCATTTGCACTATAGAGCAGAGACATAACATCATCTGGAAATGGTGTGTCCATCCACCTTACGTTAAGATCATCAGTCCATCTGTGCAAAGCTGCATTTGGGGCATTCATAACGGCAACAGAAGAAAGCCTCCACAATCAGCAGACTTAGTTGGCTTGTAGAATATGTAACTTTAGGGTTTCCAGGCAGGATGGTAGAAGAGACGGATCAGTTATTCTGTTGTCTTTGTTATATTTCTCCAAGAAGATCTGCTGCCTTGCTGTATGTACACTACTAACTTGCTTCCTTCCATACAGTTTACAGAAATACTACTCCAACAGAGCTACAACACCTTATCCACTTGCCAATCACTCCAAAGTTTCTGAAAGGCATCCAGGAATTTAGGATACTTTTAAAAGGATGTTCCACAAATCTTCTTACCCTTTTTGAAGAATCCAGAAACAGTTATTGCCTGTGAATCCATGGAAACTGACTAAGACTTTCTTTGTTGCAGTGGTCATTATTTTCACACTTGCTAATGTTGAATATTTTCCTACTGTTACCATGGCCATTATCCAGGTTTATACTTTGCTCACATTCTGACAGTAGCGACAGTAAAATTACTGGTATATCGGTATCCCAAGATGGTGAACGGACAATGACAGGGCCTGGATGTATTGTAATGGCATGATGCAAATGATGGGCAATTTTTGTGTCTGCTTCTTCCTGGTCAGAACAGAGATCATCCACAACTACAGTCCCTTCTTTGGTGATCATGTAGCATGTGTCTCTCTTCAAAAAACAGATCACTTGGCCCTCTGGCAAACTCATGCAATTTTCTCCCCAGACCTACATGATCAAATCAATCAAGTGCTCCTTGTTAGCTCCATTAGAAAATAACTACAATAAGTGAAATTCTTTGGCACTTTGGTGTTGAGGCCTTTGATAATGTCCTTCTCATGAAATCCTCATTGGAATCTCTCAGCATCTTTGATTGACTGCTCTTTGTATGTATCTGCAACAACATCCACTCTTGCAAATCCTTTGGGAAGACTATTCAGGAGTTTCATTGCCAGATCACTGAAGGTTTCAGGGATTCCTCTCATAACCCACACTGTTGCCATTAGATCAACTATGTTTGCTGAAACACTTTTCAAGGGGGGAGGCTCCAAAGTGTCTAACACTGGACAGTATTCTGCTAGCACCTCATGTAACTTGCTGTTTGGTTTTGTCCATCTAGTTCCAACTGTACTGGCTAGACTCAGCAGGACTGGGCCCAGGAAACATGTTAATAAATTGTTTATATCTACAGGGAAGTTGTGCTTGTTTGAAAGGGCCAAACATTTTCCCAAAATATCTCTTTCAAAATGAAGTTCTGTAACTTTTCCTTTGGTAGTTACTTGCCCTTTTTTGTTTGAATCATTGAAAGTTTTCAGTGGTGCTTTTGAAACTGGATCAAACATTTCATTTTACCACTTTCCAGTCTTTCTTTGACAATCTGTTCATACATTTCTGTACCTCGTTCAATGATACTGGTGAGGTTATCTTCAATATCAGGCACAACAGGTGCTCCTGAGGACAAATTGTACAATCATTCAGCATCTAAAGTAGCACTGAATGGGTTGATAAACTCTTGATTGAGAAGAGTCAATATGGCTTCTTGATTGAGAAGAATCAATATGACTTTGTGTTGTTCTGGCTTCATGATTTCAGATGGCCTGCATACTTTTTGCAGATTATTGGCTGAACTGTGAAGGCCAGTCATCTACAAAAGTGCCTCTTTGAATTTTGCTAGATGTGGTCGATTTAACACCCATTTATCATAGGCCATTTGATTTGCAGCAAAGTGTTTGATTACTCAGTATTACTCTGTTGTAGTAGGGCAGAAGTAGGCACTAGGCCTATTGGGACTGCCCTTCCCACAGTTGTGGGGGAGATTCAGCTATCATATCCAATGAGGTACCTGTCTACTTCATTTTTGAACCTCCATAGGTTATTAATATTAACTAACTGCTGGGGAAGTGAGTTCCACAGTCTGCACGATCGGATTATAAAATAATGCCTTCTTTTATTAGTTGCTGCCATCTGGATTCATAGCTGTTTATTATGACACCTTAAATTGATCAGCTTTGGAGCAAGGGTAAAATTACATTCCTCAGTAAGCCTTGTGTCTTGCAGGATGTTGAAGAGCATAAGCAAAACTCCCCTGTCCCTTCGCTGTTGTAAGTCATATAAATTAAGTGTTTTAAACCTGTCATTATAGAATAGCTTCCTGACCCTCAGGATTAATTTGGTTACTGTCCTCTGGATACTCTCAATTAGTTTTGTCTTTTGACAAATATGGGGCCCAAAAGGAAACAGCATAGTCAAAATGTGGCCTGATATAGGATTTATACAAACAAATTATACATAATTCACTTCTTGTGATGAAGGCTCTCCTGATTGCTGCCAGGAGCCTGTTTGACACAAGTGCCACCTTTCTACATTGATCCTCTGGTGAAAGAATGTTAATAACCAGAATGCCCAAATCAGTTTCAGTGGTAACTGGTGTTATTTTATTATTAAAGAAATAATGAGTCTGTGGGTTTTTTGATCCTAAGTGGATAACCGAGCAACTGTCCATGTTAAAGGCCATTTTGTTGTTAAGTACCCAGCACTCAATGTTTTTCAGATCTTTGGATAACAAGTAGATTTTTGTACTAGTGTCAACCTCAGAGGCAATTTTAGTATCATCTGTGAATTTGCTTAACATACTTTTAACCTCCTGGTGTAAGCTGCTAATGAAGATGCCAAATAGCAGTGATCCCAATACAGACCCTGTGGAACCCCGCTTATAACCATAATATCATATGACCAAGTGTCAGATAATTTTACTATTTGGCTTCCATTGAACAACCATTCCTCAATCAATTTTATTGTGCAGCTATTTAGACATAGTTTTATCATTTTTTCTAGCAGTATTGTACGTGATACTAAGTGACAAGCCTTTTTAAAGTCAAGAAAAACAATATCCACTGGAATGCCCCTGTCAATGCTCTTACTGACTTTTTCATAAAAGGAGATTAGGTTTGTGGTATATGAGCACCTTGCTATGAATCCATGCTGTTGGATATCTTGTACACCCTTGATTATTATTTCTTCATTTAGTCTACACGTTAATATTTTTTTTTCCCATAGTTTTACAAACTACGGAATTTAGGCTAATGGGCCAGTAATTTTCTGTATATTTTTTGCTACCCTGTTTATGGATTGGGACAACATTCAGCTTCTTCCACTCATCTGGGATAGTCCCGTCCCTGTAAGATTTATTAAAAATAATTCTTAAGGGCATATTTACTTGATCAATAGTTTCTTTGAAAAAGGTTGAATTCAAACTGCCTGACCATGGGGCAGAATTCATCATTAGTGTTTTTAATGCTTTTATCACTTCATCCTTGGAGATGTTGATGTAGTTTGATCCAAATAGGAAATGTGATTTTGTAGGGTCTTTTTGTGAATACAGACCCGAAGAATCTGTTAAAGGCATTTAGTGTAATGGAAAGCACCATCTTCCAGTTATGTGTACATAATTTTGTTATAAATATATGTTTTGTATGGCAGTCCTGCTTAGGAAACAGGTCAAGCAGCAGAGCCTCATGGGACATCGAATTTTAAAAGAGAAGGAAAAAATGGTCTGCCATCTCACTAACCTAGAAAATAAACTAGATAGAACTTCCTATTCTGACACCTACCTGTCAGAGCCTGTCTAGCTGCTATACAACCAGCTTGTAAAAAGACAACTGCTTTGGACTTAGGCAGACTGCCATAAAAGATTACATTTTATAGGATAACAGGAGGAAGATGTTTTTTGTAAAGCATATGTGAATTAACCTTACAGGATATTTCTGCAACATCAAAGGGTGTTATAAACTATACTCTGAGGCAGACAGACTGTCTTGTTTTAAATTAAAAAAATAATGCTGTATTTGCAGATTCCAGTCCAGTGGTAATCTGACCTGTTTTCCTACGTAACTGCATGTTGCAAATTAAGTATGCAGGACTGTGTGGCCTCACACTAACAGCTCAGAGCTGTGACATCACAGGATGAGAGGGACATTTTGGCCTCTTATATTATCAAGCCTGCTAAAAGGACTGACACTTGTGTTCCGAACTTGCAAGGGACACTTTTGTTCCTGGACTCAAAGAGAGGCACTTCTGCCAAAACAGGTAATTTCAGCATCACTATTTACCAACTGAAACTGGGGTAGAATTAATTATTCAGTACAAGGCAGTTTGTTTATAATTGTCCATTTATTTTCTGACTGTACCCTTAATGTATATATGTTCTGTGTTTTGTATTTTATTTACTATTTTTAATTTTAGTAAACTTTGTTTTTCCTTAAAACATGACTGAGACATGCTCATTTGTTTGTGAATGGTGGAACAGTCTTAAAATTCTAACACAGCTATTAAATGTTTACTGTGTCACCTTATGCAGCCACACTAAGTAGGATCTGTGTAAAGATCCAGAAAGGTAGGAAAATACCTGGGTCTCATTGAGTCAGAAAGGGGGATTTGTGAACCAGGTTGGTTGTATGCCCACTGGGTCAAGTACTGCACTGCTTTCCCTGAAGACAGTGTGATATTTGGACCTGTTACCTTGGTGTGCTAGCTAAAAAGGACTCACAATTGACCCCAGGACTCAACACTGGTAGTTTGCTCGGACCCAAAACAAACAGGAGGGTGTCTCTGTCTGTCCCCTGTTCACAAATCGCACTTAAAGGTTAGGCACTATGGTAGCACAGGGCCTGACCCCAGGAGTGGGTTTGTGACAGATTTGTTGCACAGTGCTGGGATCTGAAAGATTTGTTGCATATTGTGCAATTATTTGGTGACACAAGCATTTTCAGTCCAGTATGTTGGATTTAATAGTTCACACAAATACAAGGCAGAGATTTGAAAGGAAATATATAATTTTGGTAAGAGTCTAAATTCCCTGCCTGTTTTATTTTTTTTTTCAGATGCCAATCTAGTGTAGTCATAGATAAGGGAAGAAGATGACTTCCACTTACAGCGAGTACACTGCGGAATACCTGAGGCAGTTGTGCCAGGAAAGAGAAGTCCGCAGCAAGGCGCGAAACAAACAGCACCTCATGGAGGCTCTTGTGGCAGCCGATGCGCAAGCAACTGCCCAGTACCTCGGGTCACAGATGGTGACTGAAGGGGACCAGACCTTGGATGTGCTGGTGCCAAAGTCTATAGCAGTGTCTAGTCCCAGGGAGGAGGGCAGCAAGACCAGAGCAAACCCAGATCCACAGCAGCTGGGAAAGGTCACCACATTACTGGAGCGGGAAGGGATCCTGCTACAGTTGGAGATGAAGAATTTGGAATTTGAGCAAAAAAGGTTCAAAGCCCAGCAACAGATGGAATTCGATGCAGAGGAAACTGGAGATGGAGAGAGAGATGAAAACCAACACCAGACAGAGGAAAGACAATGCCAGAAAGAGGCCAAGGAAAGAGAAAAACAGCTTCAGAGAGAGGCAGAGGAAAGAGAGCGACAGCTTCGGAGAGAGGCTGAGCAAGAGGAGAGAGAGCCAGAGGAAATTTGAACTGGAGAAGCTACTACTCCAACGACCAGTGCCAGCGCAGATAAGTATCATGGGTGAACCTGGAACTCCTGGACTGAGTTACAAGTTAAATTCTAAATTAATAGCTGAATTTAAAGAGGGGGAGGATATGGATGCATTTTTAAATTCATTTGAAATGGTATGCATTCAGAAAAAAATTCCCCAAGAGTCCTGAAGCTTCCAGCTATCCCTGCTGCTTACCAGGAAAGCTTGTGACACGTTGGGTCAAATGGACAATCAGGACAGTAATGATTTGACAAACATAAAGCTGCATTGCTTAAAAAGTGCAAATTGACAGCTGAAATGTACAGAGTTAAGTTCCGTAAGCTCAGGAGAAGCCCTGACATGAGCTATGAGGAACTAGCCACGAAGCAAAGTCAACTTTTGAAACATTGGTGGGAGGGGGTCAAAGCAGACCCTATAGAGAAAATTGAGGATGTGCTATTTTTGGAGCAATTTTTTTGGGCTTGCCCAGCAGACCTGAAAATATGGCTGGAGGATCGAGTTCCAAAAACAGTGCAGGAGGCTGCCAAGCTCTCAGACCACTAAGCCAGGAGCAGGCCTGCTCTGAAAGGGAGCAGAGTGGGTGTGGCAGCACAGAAAGGAAAAAGCATGCCTTCAGGGCAGCTAAAACCCTTACTGCCTCTCCAGAAAGTGGGCAGCCCCAGATTACAAAGAAAGGATTTGCCTAATAAAAGAAATGATGAATGTTGGCTTTGCAAGCAACCTAGGCATCTTGCAAGACAGCATCCTAAAAAAGCACAGTGGCCTGGATATTCAAAAGGGTTGTGCCATGCGCAACAGGGTTGCGCGTGCGCAACTCCAAAAATGCGCCATTCTGCGATATTCAGAAGGGGCCAGTTGCGCCACCGAAAACATGCTGAGCAACAGAGCAATGGAAATGAAGGCATACGCAACCGAAGGGGGCGGGTCCATGCATAAAGTGCGCAATGCGATATCCGAACACTTGCGCAATGCGCAAGAGTGGCTCAGCAGGAAGTTGCGCAGTACCGGATTTGAGCCAAAATAAAAAGGCTCAAGGAAGCGGCGCAAGAACCCTAGCAGGCCGCAAACTGGGGGAGAGAGACAGAGAGAGAGAGACAGGAGTTTGAAGGGCAGAGAGGGACAGTGGGTCCAGGAGGACAGAGAGGCCAGTGGGGGGTACCCGGTGCAGTGGAAGCAGCAGTGGGGCATGGGGAATACAGGAACAGCAGCCGGGGCAGAAGCCAGGGAGATGGACAGTGTCAGCTTCCACATGGAAGCTGTAATGAGGGGTGAGACACCATGCTGCGAGGGGACATGGCAGCGGAGGGGCCATCAGCGCGTGCCCCGACAGGCGATACTCGTGCCGCACATCAGCTTCGAGCTGTACACAGACGCCGAGATTGTGGCCCGGCACCGCCTGAACAGGGCAACATTGAGACGGCTCTTAGCTGTGCAGTGATGTGATGCAGGCACCCTCATGACGTGAGTCATGCTCTGTCCATGGAGACCAAGGTGACAGCCTGCATGTGCCTGCTCGCCACGGGCACCTTCCAGAGGCCGACAGGGACACCACAGGCATTACACAGTCGGCCACATCACGATCCTCACCCAATTCTCAGCGCATTGCTGCCACATGCCGCGGAGTACATCCATTTCCCAGCACCGCAGCAGAGCGTACAGCAAACATGCAGGAGTTCCACAGGTGTGCACGATGCCTGGCGTGCTAGGGGCCATAGACTGCACCCATGTGGCCATTCGCACGCCACCTGGCCCCGACGGCCAGGCTTATCAGAACCGAAAGGGCTTTTCCAGTGTCAACTGCCAGGTGGTGTGTGATGCCACTGGGCGCATTATCAATGTCTGTGCCACACACCCTGGCGGAGCACATGATGCCTTCATATGGCACCAGTCTGCACTGTGCCATCGATTCGAGAGTGGGAACATCCCCACGGGTCATATAGTGGGTGAGTACACATGTATGGAATGCAAACCCTGGGCAAGGGTGGGAATGACACAGGTGCCATGGTAGTGGCACACAAGGATATGGCCCATATGGACCTGACATGACACTGATCTCCACTATCTCCACACAGGTGACTGCGGATACCCACTCTGTCCCTGGCTGCTCACACTGTACCAGTGCCCCACGACCCCAGCGCAGCTATGTTTCAATGAGGCACATGCCGCAACACGTAACATCATAGAGCGGGTGTTTGGGATGCTCAAGGCACGCTTCCGATGCCTGGACACCTTCGCGAGCCTTACAGTACAGCCCCAAAAGGTCTGTGGGATATTCCTGGCCTGTTGCATCCTGCACAACATGGCCAAAGACCATGGGATAGCCGACAGGTCCAAGAGGGGGGACTGCGATGGGGACGCCAGTGGCGCTGGTGATGTGGGTGATGAGCAGCCCCCAGGACGGAGGGACCTCGACTGACCCGCAGGCCCAGCTGCACCGGGACACCATTGCAGAAGAGCACTACGCCCAACACAGGTAAGGCAAGGGACATGTGCAGGCAACACTGTCCATGCGCAAACCACAGGCACACAGGGAACACACGTGCATGAAGGTCAGGGAGGTGAAGGTTCCAGGCATACCAACACACCAGCAGAGAGGGTGAGCACATATGGAGACACACACACACACCAGGCAGCATACATGGGCAGCAGCACAGCATCGGAAATGACATTGCCAACACACAGCACCACCTACCACCCCACCACCTGGACTGTACACGTCGTGTGTCAGGACCTGGGCACCCTTGCACCTTGGTGTACAGTGCAATGCAGGCATCATCATGCACATGCACCTGTGGACAGCAGTTGGGAGAGTGTGCAGGTGGTCCGTAGGTCAGCTTGGTAGCAGAGCACCCAGCAGTGCACTGCCCACCATGACACACATTGCACACAGGGCAGCACCAGACAGGGCCTGCACTGGGAGACAGCTCAGTCAGGTAGCACTGTCCCACGGCCACCACGGATGCGCATGCCCCGCCATGGCCCAGCAGTACTGGCAGGCTGAGCAGGGTTACATCGGGTGGCGCTGGTGCACCACCAGGGTCCCACCGCGGAACACGACCTTGCCCGCACAGGGTCTGCATCCTGCCAAACAAACTTGCACCAGGGGTGCTCGGATGCCCACAGCAGAACCAGGCCGACAGGCCTGGTGTCGCATGACGCCGGAACGGGAGTGGAGAGTGCACTGTGTGGGGTGTGGTACAGGGCACCTGACAGTGTGGCCAATGCATCCGCGACAGAGACCACTGCCTGGGTCAGCCTGTCAATGGCAGCGGTCACATCCGTCCGCATAGGACCAGCTCGCTCGGTCCCGAGCACACTCCCTGCTATGCCGCTCCACGGACACAGACAGTGCCTCCACGGACCTTGCAACCCGCCCCTGCAGCTGTACCAACTCCTGCAGCAGGCGGGTGTGCGCATCCAATGGGTACTGTGCCCCAATGGCATCGTGACCCCCAGGGTGTGGACGGTCCTGCTGCACAGCACCCCTTGAGGGTGGGCGCTGTTCGCCAGGACCAGGTATGGGCGGATCAAAGAGCGGTGGACATGTGCCACTGCTTGACACTGTACCCCCAGACCTGGTGTGCGACTGCTGCTGCTGCCCCTCCAACTGCTGAGCCCCAGGTCCACCTGTTCCACCTCCATGCTGACAACAGTTCCAGACACCTGCACAGCCACTGGTGCTGCCCACGGTGCTGACAGGCACAGCCTGGGACTGTGCAGCATGCTGGTACACAGGTGTGAACCAGGAAGGCCCAGGGCACGTGCTGGCCTCGCCATGTGTCCGCTATGGGACACACACTATCACTGCCCATTGCAGGCCTGCTATCATCAATGGTGCAGGTGCGTACATGCTATAGGCACAGCATGCTGGCATACCTGCATGCCAGACTGCTGTGACACAGGCTGTGCACCCCTGCACCCGTATCACTGACACTGGAGTTGTCGGCCCAGCCTGCATGTTGCTGCAGTGCCTGCAGGCTGGTGGCAGAGGTGGATGGTCCCTCCTCCACGCCCAGCAGGTCTGCCTCACTGTCTGGACCCACCACCACCACCGCCTCCTGCAGACGAACAGGATCTGTAACAGAAAGAGAGTACATGAGTGCATGTGAACAACAGCCCCCCAACAACACCACCATGTCATACTGTGCAGTGATGGCTTCACCTGTCTGGAATCCTCCGCCAGGTATGCCCGCAATGGCACTCGGCTGCATGGCTGCGACCAGTGTCTCCTCTGTAGGGGTCAGCTGCAACACCACTGGTGGGCCCCACCAGTGCCAGCATGCGTCACCTGAAGGCTGCCACCTTCTCCTTCAGCCTCCTGCGGTCAGTCCCCATCTTCTTCCTGCATTCCTGCATGGAGCGCTGGTGGCTTCCGTGCAGGTTGACGGCCCGAGCTACCCCCTCCCATGCAGCTGCATGCTCCTGAGGAGTGCCCCTCCGTCCACTCAATAGTGGCTCATCCTCCAGGTAGGCCTGGAAGACAGCCTCTGTCTCTGCCGGTGAAGTTTGGCCTCCTCCTACGCCCACCTGCCCACACCTCAGCTTTGCTCTGGTCAGTCATGGTGATCTGTGGCGGGTGGAAGTGGACACCTGTCACTGTGCAGTCAACAGCATTACCCCATGAGCATAGCTGCCGGCCCAGGGGTGCGGAAGCCCCCCGTTTCCTCCTCCATGGCAGATACTGATAGAAAGGGTGCCTTTGTCCCTTCTAAGTGCCCATTTCATGCTCAGCCCCTCAGCCTTTATCATCCTCCGCCCATGAGCATTGTCCTGAGCATCACACAGCATGTAACTCACCTCTCACCTGCAGTAACCAAATCTGGCCACCACAACCCACTGTCACATTTTTATAGTGCAACACATGCAAATGAGGTGTGGCTCAACTTTAATGACATGCTAATCGTGCCACTGCGCCTTTGAATGGCTGATCGGATGATTTGCATATGTCGGCTGAATATCGCGTATTTGCGCTTTGCGCAATATGGAAGGTCCGGCTGAGCCAATGGCGCAGGTTTGTGGCTGCGTGCCACACTGCATTGCGCATGCCCAGACAGCTTACGCATGTGTCTATCGCACTGCAGACCTGCTGAGCGCGATAGGTGATTCAGGCCATGGCCACCATTGTGCCAGTGGCGCTACAGCACTGGGCACTATATGGCGCTGTGGCACTACCGCGCGATCAGTCCACTGTGGCTGGTGTGTATCTCTGCAGTCGCGCAGGATGCCTATATGACCGGTGGCGCTGTGCCTAGCCTTCGTCCATTGCCGTGACCTTGTGTATGGCTCTGACCCCTGGCGCTGTTCGCATGCCATGTGTATGCTCCCTATTGCGCTGTCCAGTGACAGCGCACAGTGACGGCGCTGCCTCGAACAGCGCATTGGAGCCTGTGGTGGTCTATTGCCAACAACTCCACATGGGGTTACGCGAGCGGGCGCCATATTGCCTGCTGTAAAGTTGGTGCCATGGCACGGAGAAGGGCAGTGTCCTGGAGCCAGCTGAGGTGGACCAACCTGGTGGCCCTGGTGGAGCCCCACTGTGAGGCACTGTATGGTGAGGCCCCCCTCACCATGCCAAGGACACACATGTGGCAGCAAGTGGCCACTGACCTGGTGGAGGTCACTGGCCAGGGCCGGTCAGCTGAGCAGTGCCGGCACCGGTACAGTGACCTCCGCCGGAGGGAGCTGGAACTTTTGACGCGGCTGCGGTCGCATGCCAGGTGGGGCATAGTCCCTAGGCCAGGTGAGTGTACCATCTATGCACCTATATTCTCTGTAGGGGTGTGTGTGTGTGCTTGGGTGGCTGTGCATAGGTGCCGGCTCGGACACGGTTGGCTGTGTCAGTGTGTGCAGCTGTGCGATGGATGGTTATGGCTGTGTGGGCAGGCACTCTCACTGGGGCAGGGGGCACTCTGCTTTTGAG
Source organism: Neoceratodus forsteri (assembly GCA_016271365.2). Classification (NCBI taxonomy): domain Eukaryota; kingdom Metazoa; phylum Chordata; order Ceratodontiformes; family Ceratodontidae; genus Neoceratodus; species Neoceratodus forsteri. The sequence goes on from CM028130.1 coordinate 1,239,639,381, forward strand.
TCACACTGATGTTTGTCTCAACATATGTCTCCCACAGGGCGGATTTTGAGGACGCCGGGCGAGGGTGAGGTGGGCCGTGCCAGGGCCCCGGTGCCAGGGGGTGTTGTGCCCCAACCACAGCAGCAGCAGCAGCAGCAGCAGCAGTGGCAGCAGCGGCAGACCCAGCTGCTGGAGCAGTGTGAGTATCATTACTTCATGGATGCTATTGCATGCTGGGGGAAGACCACCAGCCATGCACAACACAACCAAAGGGAGGTCATACTTCCACTATACAAGACACTAGTGAGGCCCCACACTGGAGTACAGTGTACAGTTCAGGAGACCATACCCACGATGGACATGGACTGGGTAGAGAGGGTTCAGAGGAGGGCAACACGGATGGTGCATGGATTGCAGCACAAGTCCGATGAAGACACGTTGAATGAACTGGAATATGTACTCCTGGAGGAGGGAGGAGAGGGGATGATGGGGACATACAAGTATCTTACAGGGGGGAACAGAGTGCATGACAACACTATTTTTCAGCGTAAAAGACGTTCCAGGACTAGTGAGCATGGGATGATGTTGGAGGGGGGACGATTCGGAGGACACATGAGAATGTATTTCTTCACAGAATGGGTGGTGGACAAGTGGAACACCCTGCCAGAGGAAGTGGTGGGGGCTGACTTGGTCACGGGATTTAAGAATGCATGGGATAGCCATACAGGAATTCTGGAGGTCAGGGGTAAGGTGCAACAGACTTATAGGAAAACAGAGTGAACTTACAAGGTCAAATGGGCAGACTGGGTGGCCCATAGGCCCTTATCTGCCGACACTGTCTATGTATTTATGTATGCAGGCACGACACAGGTGACATGCATCACAGTGCAGTGCACAGCACGTCTGTGTATGCATCACTGGTGGTCCAGGCATGCACTGGGCACATAGCTGTGTAACTGGCATCGCACCATGTTGCCACGTCACTTGCCAGCCTAGTTTGTACTGTGATTGACGGGCAGTGTGTGTGTGGGCGGTGCACATCGCTGGTGCCGCCTGTTTGTGATGGCCATGTACATGTTCACTGTGGGTGGGTGTATGCCATCACAGGTGCGGACATTGGGCCATATGGCTTGCAGGTTGGGTGGTGTTCAGGGTTGTGGTCAGTCACAGCCATTGACTGTGTTCCATTTTCTAGGCCTCGGGGTTCTCAGGAGGTTGTCGCGCGATGTCAGGCACCTCGCACAGGTCAGCGTTGAGAACCAGGAGATCCTGCAGGCCATCCGGCGACATGGACGTCGGCAGGGGCGGCACAGGACTGTGCGCCAGCAGGGGGAGGACCAGGAGCTGGCTGGGCCGTAGCCGTCATCACCCATCCCACTTCTCCCATCCCTACCACCCTGCCTTCCCTCTCCAAGTTTTTAATCCCTCCCCCTTGAACACCCCTTCCTTGTACCCGTCCCCCCCTTGTAAATAGTTTTTATCGTTGTTGTTGCACTATGTTCAATATACATTTCTATTTTGATATACGAATACTGTGTCGGTCTCTGATTTGCAGCTGGCTATAGGTGCTCAGTTGCAGGTGTGTACATGCCATCTGGGCTGGTATGGTCCTGGATATGTGTGTGTGTGTGTGTGTGTGTGCATGTGTGTGCATGGGGAGGTATCTCCAGCATGGCAGTGACTTTCGGTTGGTCTTGCCATCTGCTGCCACCCACTGCTGGGTGCACAGGGTGTGTCTGGCTTGTAGGCTTCTGTGTTGCACGGGGCTGACGTGTGCTGGGGGGACTGCATGGTTTCCTGCAGTGCCAGTCACTGCACATGGGTGGTGTCTTGGGGTCACAGTGCAGGGTGTGCTGTGCATACGGGGGGCTGCTGTGCACTGTGGTTGTCAACCCCCTGTGTGTGTGGCACTCTCCGCCTGCCAGTGGTTGTGCTGGGGTGTCAGGGCTCTGCTATGCTGTGTTGGCTTGTCCCCATGGGCACGTGGATCATCCGTCCCACCCCCAGTGATGCTGTGCTTGGGGTGTGCCGGTGTGGTGTGGGTTCTGCAGTGTGTTCCTGTGCCCATGTGTGGCATGGCTGGCGGTGGGCCCCAGCCTGCCTCCCTGGATGTGCAGTTCCATTGCTCTGGGGGGGCTGTGCTTGCGCTATGGCAGCTCTGGACTGCTCAGCTGAGCTTCCCTGGTTGCGCCATAGCGCAACATTTTGGCTCAGCTTCTCCTTCCTGGTTGCGCGATGGTGCAGTATGTGCGATATTGAGACGTTGGTTGCTTGCGCAATTTGCTGTGCTCCATGTTTGAATATCGCACCTGTTGCACATTTGCGCAACTGGTTTGCGCTTGCTCCTGCTGTTGCGCCAGTTTTGAGCGCAGTTTGAATATCCAGGCCAGTGTGTACAAAATGGTGCTCAAACAATGGTGGGTGTACTGTGTATCTTTTAAAGCATGCCTTTAAACATGAGGGAGCACATACACCTGGTTACTGTAAATGGGGTGCAAACCCATGGGTTGAGGGACATGGGGACCTCCCTTACTTTGGTAAAAGGGGATATGGTTGAGCCTGAACAGCTCATACTTAATCAGTTTGTTACAGTATGGTGATTCACTGGGGAGGAGAAAATTCTGCTACTTCTAGTGTTCTCCTGGACTGGGGTGAGACAGGAGAGACTGTGTAAAAAGTTGCAGTGGTGGAAAATCTTGCCCTGGATGTGATTATAGCGAACAATCTCCAACAGGGAGTGGTGTGTGCGGTTACCCGCAGTCAGATGGCAAAAGTCAATTGTGGTTCCCTGGACCCATCAGAAGCCCCTGTGGAAAACACTGGGGGGCTAGTTCCCTAGCCTGTGTCTCCTTACATGGAGAGTAGTAAAAGGGAGGCAGAAATTCCACAGGTAGCAGTGAACAAAACAGCTACAGAAGATTACTCTGAGGAGGGAGGGGTAACCAGTGGTCAGAGCGCTGGGGATGGCAGTGACTCTGAATGCGCTGACGCTAGAGCTAGGGACCCTAGTTTAGAAACTGAAGTGGACCTGTTCTATGCCTTGAGAATGTGTAAAGATTTTGCAGCTGCTCAGAAAAATTACCCTAGTTTAGAGAGACTGAGGGCTTGTGCAGAATCTGATGGTACACAGGGAGGTGACAGAAGACATAGAGGCCTGGATATTCAAAAGGGTTGCGCCATGCGCAACAGGGTTGCGCCTGCGCAACTCCAAAAATGCGCCATTCTGCGATATTGAGAAGGGGCCAGTTGCGCCACCGAAACACGCTGAGCCACAGCGCAATGGAAATGAAGGCATGCGCAACCGAAGGGGGCGGGTCCATGCATAAAGTGCGCAATGCGATATTTGAACACTTGCGCACTGCGCAAGAGTGGCTCAGCCGGAGGATGCGCTGTACCGGATGTGAGCCAAAATAAAACGGCTCAAGGGAGCGGCGCAAGAACTCGACCAGGCCGCAAACCGGGGGAGAGAGACAGAGAGAGAGAGAGACAGAGACAGGAGCAGGAAGGACAGAGACGGACAGTGGGTCCTGGAGGACAGAGAGGCCAGTGGAGGGTGCCTGCAGTGGAAGCAGCAGTGGGGGCAGTGGGGGTAACACAGGAACAGCAGCTGGGGAGGGCAGAAGCCAGGGAGATGGACAGTGTCAGCTTCCACATGGAAGCTGTAATGAGGGGGGTGAGACAGCATGCTGCAGGGGGACGTGGCCGAGGGGCCCGTCGGCGGTACGCCCCCAACAGGCGGTATCGTGCCCGCATCAGCTACGAGCTGTACAGCGATGTCGAGATCGTGGCCCGGTACCGCCTGAACAGGGCAATACTGAGACAGCTCAGTGAGCTGTGCAGTGATGTGATGCAGGCACCCTCACGACGGAGTCATGCTCTGTCCATGGAGACCAAGGTGACAGCCTGCATTGCCTGCTCACCACGGGCACCTTCCAGAGGCTGACAGGGGACACCACAGGCATTACGCAGTTGGCCACGCCACGCCTCACCCAATTCCTCAGCGCACTGCTGCCTCATGCCGCGGAGTACATCCATTTCCCCAGCACCGCCGGCAGAGCGCATAGCAAACATGCAGGAGTTCCACAGGGTAGCACAAATGCCTGGCGGCTAGGTGCCATAGACTGCACCCATGTGGCCATTCGACACCACCTGGCCCCGACGGGCAAGCATATCGAACCGAAAGGGCTTCTCGAAGTGTCAACTGCCAGGTGGTGTGATGCCACTGGGCGATATCAATGTCTGTGCCACACACCTGGCGGAGCACATGATGCCTTCATATGGCACCAATCTGCACTGTGCCATCGATTCGAGAGGGGAACATCCCACGGGTCATCTAGTGGGTGAGTACACATGTATGGAATGCAAACTCTGTGCAAGGGTGGAATGACACAGGTGCCATGGTAGTGGCACACAAGGATATGGGCAACATGGACCTGACCTAACACTGATCTCCACTATCTCCACACAGGTGACTGTGGATACCCACTCGTCCCTGGCTGCTCACACCATACCGGGCGCCCACATCCCCAGCGCAGCACGGTTTCAATGAGGCACATGCCGCAACACGAACATCAGAGCTGGTGTTCTGGATACTCAAGGCACGCCCGATGCCTGGACACCTCGGCGGAGCCCTACAGTACAGCCCCCAAAAGGCCTGTGGATATTTCTGGCCTGTTGCATCCTGCACAACATGGCCAAAGACCATGTGGATAGCCATACAGGTCCAAGAGGGGGACAGCGATGGGACGCCAGTGGCACCGTGATATGGGTGATGAGCCGCCCCAGGGACGGAGGGACCCCGACTGACACGGGCAGGCCCAGCTGCACCGGGACACCATTGCAGAAGAGCACTACGCCCAACACAGGTAAGTCAAGGGGACATGTGCAGGCAACACTGTCTATGCGCAAACCACAGGCACACAGGGGAACACACCGTGCATGAAGGTCAGGGGAGTTGAAGGGTCTAGACATACCAACACATCATCAGAGAGGGTTGAGCACTCAAATGAACACACACACACACACCAGGCAGCATACAGGGGCAGCAGCACAGCACTGCGGAAATTACACGCTATCACACAGCACCACCAACCACCCTCACCACCTGGACTGTCCACGTACGGTGTCAGGACCTGGGCAACCTTGCACCTTGGTGTACAGTGCAATGCAGGCATCATCATCCACACGCACCTGTGGACAGCAGTTGGGAGAGTGCAGGTGGTCCGTGTGTCAGTTTGGTGAGCAGAGCACCCAGCAGTGCACTGCCCACCATGACACACATTGCACACAGGGCAGCACCAGACAGGGCCTGCATTGGGAGACAGCTCAGTCAGGAGCACTGTCCCATGGCCACCACGGATGCGCGGCAGCCCCACCGTGGCCCAGCAGCACTGGCAGGCCGCGAGGGGTTACATCGGGTGGCGCTAGTGCACCACCAGGGGTCCCAGTGCACGCACCGCGACCTTGCCTGCACAGGGTCTGCATCCCGCCAAACAAACTTGCACCAGGGGTGCTCGGGATGCCCAAGCAGAACCCGGCGTTGACAGGCCTGGTGTCGCACGACGCTGGGAACGGGGAGTGGAGTGCGCACTGTGTGGGGTGCGTGGTACAGGGTCACCAGACAGTGTGGTCAATGCGGTCACCACAGAGACCACTGCCTGGGTCAGCCTGTCTATGGCAGCGGTCACATCCGTCCGCATATGGACCATCTCGGCCCGGTCCCGAGCACACTCCCTGCTATGCCGTTCCACGGACACAGTCAGTGCCTCCACGGACCTTGCAACCCACCCCTGCAGCTGTACCGGCTCCTGCAGCAGGCGGGTGTGCGCATCCAAAGGGTACTGTGCCCCTATGGCATCGTGACCCCCAGGGTGTGGATGGTCCTGGTGCACAGCACCCCTTGAGGGTGGCCGCTGTTTGCCAGGACCAGGTATGGGCTGATCTATGGGTGGTGGACAAGTGCCACTGCCTGACGCTGTCCCCCCAGGCCTGGTGTGCAACTGCTGCTGCCGCCCCTCCAACTGCTGAGGCCCCAGGTCCACCTGTTCCACCCCTGTGCTGTCAACAGTGCCAGACACCTGCTCAGCCACCGATGCTGCCCCACCGGTGCTGACAGGCCCAGCCTGTGACTGTGCCAGCATGCTGGTACACAGGTGTGGAGCTGGACGGCTCAGGGCACGTGTTGGTTCGCCATGTGTCCCTCGTGGGACACACACCTCTCACTGGCCATTGCAGGCCTGCCATCATCAATAGTGCCGGTGCGTGCCACTGCCATAGGCACAGCATGCTGGCACACCTGCATGCCAGACTGCTGTGACACAGGCTGTGCACCCCTGCACCCGTATCACCGCCGGGCGGAGTTGTCGGCCCAGCCGCCTGCTGCAGTGCAGTGCAGGCTGCTGGGCGGAGGTGGTAGTCCTCCCGGTCCAGCAGGTCTGCCGACCGTCAGCACCCACCACCACCGCCTTCTGCAGATGAACAGGATCTGAAACAGAAAGAGAGTACATGTGAGTGCATGTGAACAACAGCCGCCCCACAACATCACCATGACATACCGTGCAGTGATGGGCTTCCACCTGTCTGGAATCCTCCGCAAGGAACACCGCAATGGCACTCGGCTGCATGGCGCGACCAGTGTCTCCTCGGTTGGGTCATGCAACACCACTGGTGGTCCCCACCAGTGGCAGCACGATACCACCCTGAAGGCTGCCACCTTCCTTCAGCCTCCCGCGTGTCAGTCCCCATCTTCAGGGAGACTTCTGCACGGAGCGCTGGTGGCTTCTGGCAGGTTGACGCCAGAGCTACCCTCCATGCAGCTGCACGCTGCTGAGGGGTGCCCGTCCGCCCACTCAAAAGCGGCTCATCCTCAGGTAGGCCTGGAAGAGGGCCTCGGTCTCTGCTGTGGTGAGTTCGGCCTCCTCGCCCGCCGTCCACACCCTCGGCCTGGTTCTCGTCAGTCATGCTGATCTGTATGGGTGGAAGTGGACACCTGTCACTGTGCAGTCCACAGCATTTCCCATGAGCATAGTGCAGGCGGGGGGAAGCCCCCCCTTTCCTCGCCGCATGGCAGATACTGATGGAAAGGGTGCCTCTGCCCTTCTAAGTGCCCTCATCATGCTCAGCCCCTCAACCTGTGACATTCTCCAGCACCCCTGCCCATGAGCATTGTCCTGAGCATCACACAGCATGTAACTCACCTCTCAGCTGCAATAACCAAATCTGGCCACCACAACCCAGTGTCACTATTTTATAGCGCAACACATGCAAATGAGGGTGGCGCAACTTTAATGACATGCTAATCGCTCCACTGCGCCTTTGCATGGCTGATCGGCTGATGTGCATATGTCGGCTGAATATCGCGTATTTGCGCTTAGCGCAATAGGGAAGGTCCGGCTGAGCTGATGGCGCATGTTTGTGGCTGTGTGCTACACTGCATTGCGCATGCCCAGACAGGTTACGCAGGTGTCGATCGCGCTGCAGACCTGCTGAGAGTGATAGGTGATTCTGGCCATAGCCACCATTGTGCCAGTGGCGCTACAGCACTGGGCACTATATGGCGCTGTGGCACTTCTGCGCGATAGTCCACTGTGGCACTGGTGCTCTGCTTAGCAGTCGTGCAGGATGCCTATACATCCTATGGCGCCGTGCGAGCCTTGCGCCATTGCCGTGACCTTGTGTATGCCTCTGACCCTGGCGCTGTGGGCATGCCATGTTATGTCCTTATTACGCTGTCTGGTTACAGCGCCATGTAGAGTGATGGCGCCAGTGCGAACAGCGATTGGAGCCTGTGCTGGTCTATTGCGCAACAACCCACGTGGGGGTCATTAGCGCAGCGGGCGCCTATTGCCTGCTGTAAAGTTGGGCCATGGCTCGGAGGAGGCGGTGTCCTGGAGTGCAGTTGAAGTGGCCAACCTGGTGGCCCTAGTGGAGCCCCACTATGAGGGCATATATGGTGAGGCCCCCCTCACCTGACCTAGGACCCATGTGTGGCAGCAAGTGTCCACTGACCTGGTGGGGGTCACTGGTCGGGGCCGGTCTGCAGAGCAGTGCTGGCACCGGTTCAGTGATCTCCGCCGGAGGGAGCTGGAACTATTAACGCGGCTGCGTTCCCATGCCAGGCGGGGCCTGGTGCCTAGGGCCGTGGAGTGTACCATCTATTCACCCATATCCTCTGTAGGGGGTGTGTGTGCCTGGGTGGCTGTGCATCGGTGTGTCAGTGTGTGCAGCTGTGCGATGGATGGTTATGGCTGTGTGGGCAGGCAGTCTTACTGGGGCAGGGGCAGTCTGCTTTGCGTCACACTGATGTTTGTCTCACCATATCATCTCCCACAGGCGGATGGTGAGGCGCGGACGAGGCTGATGTGGGCCGATGCCAGGGCCCCAGTGCCACAGGCCATCAGGCCAGAGCAGCAGCAGCATCAGCAGCAGCAACAGCAGCAGCAGCAGCGGCAGACACAGCTGCTGGAGGAGTGTGAGTATCATTACGTCATGGATGCTATTGCATGCTGGGGGGGCAGGACCACCAACCATGATGGACACAACCAAATAGGAGGTCATAGTTCCACTAGACGAAACACTAGTGACTCCCCACACTGGAGTACAGTGTACAGTTCCCGGAAAACATACCTGCGTATGGACAGAGACTGGGTGGAGAGTGTTCACAGGAGGGCGACATGGATGGTGCATGGATTGCATCACAAGTCCTATGCAGACAGGTTGACAGAACTGAACATGTACTCCCTGGAGGGGAGGAGGCTGTGGGGATATGATGGGGACATACAAGTATTGTACAGGGGGGAACAGAGTGCAGGAAACAATATTTGTCAGCGTAAAGGATGTTCCAGGACTAGAGGGCATGGGATGCAGTTGGAGGGGGCTCGTTTAAGAGGAACATGCGAAAGTGTTTCTTCACATAATGGGTGGTGGACGAGTGGAACACCCTGCAAGAGGATGTGGTGGGGGCTGACTTGGTCACGGGATATCTGTATGTGTGGGTTCGCCATGAGGGACTTCTGGAGGTCAGGGGTGAGGGGGAACGGACTTATAGGACAAGAGAGTGATCGTACAAGGCCAAATGGCCAGACTGGGTGTCCCATAGGCCCTTATCTGCCGACACTGTCTATGTATCCATGTATGTAGGCGTGACACAGGTGACCTGCATCACAGTGCAGCATCACGACACGTCTGTGTATGCATCACAGGTGGTCCAGGCATGCACTGGGCACATAGCTGTGTAACTGGCATCGCACCACGTTGCAACATCACATGACAGCCTAGTTTGTACTGTGATTGACATGGGCAGTGTGTGTGGGCGGTGGTGCACATAGCTGGTGCCGCCTGTTTGTGATGGCCATGTGCATGTTCACTGTGGGTGGGTGCATGCCATCAAAGGTGTGGGACATTGGGCTATGTGGCTTGCAGGTTGGGTGGTGTTCAGGGTTGTGGTCAGTCACAGCCATTGACTGTGTTCCCATTTTCCTAGGCCTCGAGGTTCTCCGGAGCATTGGGAGGATGTCCGGAGCATGAGACAGCTGCTGCAGGATCGACCAAGCCATCCTGCAGTCCATCCACAGGCATGGCCTTGGAGGAGGCGGCATGGGATGGGCCAACAGCAGCCAGAGAGACGGGCGGCCGGCAGGACCATAAATTGTTGTTACCCTTCCCACTTCTCCCATCCCTACCACCCTGCCTTCCCTCTCCAAGTTTGTAATCCCTACCCCTTGAACAACCCGACCTTGTACCCATCCCCCCCTTGTAAATAGTTCTGGTTGATTGTTTTGTACTTTACTCTTTGAGAATACATTTATATTTTGATATGAATGCTGTGTTGATCTCTGATTTGCAGCTGGCTATGGTTGTTCAGTTGCATTGGTGTACAAACCATCTGGGGTGGTATGGTCCTGGGTACATATGTGTGTGTGTGTGTGTGTGTGCGTGTGTGTGCATGGGGAGGTATCACCAGCATGGCATTGACTTTCTGTTGGTCTTGTTGTCTGCTGCCACCCCACTGCTGGGTGCACAGGGTGGGTCTGGCTTGTATGCTTCTCTGCAGCGGGGTTGACGTGTGCCAGGGATGCATGGTGTTTCCTGCAGTGCCAGTCACTGCACATGGTGATGTCTTGGGGTCATGGTGCAGGGTGTGCTGTGCGTATGGGGGCTGATGTGCACTGTGGTTGTCAACCCCTGTGTGTGGCACCTCCGCCTGCCAGTGGTTGTGCTGGGTGTCATGGCTCTGCTATGCTTTGTTGGCTTGTCCCCATGGGCACGTGGATCATCCGTCCCACCCCCAGTGATGCTGTGCTAGGGGGTGCAGGTGTGTGTGGGTTCTGCAGTGTGTTCCTGTGTCCATGTGTGGCATGGCTGGCGGTGGGCCCCAGCCTGCCTCCCTGGATGTGCAGTTCCATTGCTCTGGGGGCTGTGCTTGCGCTATGGCAGTCTGGAATGCTCAGCTGAGCTTCCCTGGTTGCTCCATAGCGCAGCATTTTGGCTCAGCCTATCCTACCTGGTTGCGCCATGGCGCAGTATGTGCGATATTGAGACGTTGGTTGCTTGCGCAATTTGCTGTGCTCCATGTTTGAATATCGCACCTGTTGCTCATTTGCGCAACGGGTTTGTGCTTGCTCCTGCTGTTGCGCTACTTTTGAGCGCAGTTTGAATATCTGGGCCAGAGTGTATTGGGACAGTGGACTGCTGTATACGCAGGATGTAAGGACAGAGAGAGGGATGAAGGGCAGGCAGCTTGTCATTCCCCAGGTGTACTGTGAGCAGTTGCTCAAGACTGGTCATGAGATCCCCATGTCTGGACATCTGGGAATCACATGCACTGTGCAGTGATTGGCCCAGAATATCTATAGGCCCAACTTCATCCAGCAGGTGAAGGAATAGTGCAGGTCTTGTCACCAGTGCCAAGAAATAGGGAAGGAAGGTAGTAAAACACAAGTCACCCTAATTCCCTTTCCCATAGTAGAGGAGCCATTCCAGAGGGTAGGAATAGATATTGTGGGGCCTTTGAATACCCCCAGCTCCTCCGGGAAGAGGTTTATCCTAATAGTGGTGGATTATGCCACCCGGTACCCAGAGGCAGTCACCCTCTCCTCACTGAGAACAAAGTGGCAGATGCCTTGCTAGGGATTCTGCTCCCATGTCAGGTTCCCGCAGGAGGTGTTCACTGATTGAGGGAGTTCCTTCATGTTGGACCTGATGAAGTGTTTGTGGAAGAAGTGTGGGGTGGTACAGAGATGCATGACACCTTATCACCCGCAAGTCAATGGGCTTGTGGAAAGGTTTAATGGTATCCTAAAATTGATGCTCCAAGCATTTGCTGAACAGCATGGGAGGGACTGGGAGAAATACCTTCCCCACTCATTGTTCACAGACAGGGAGGTGCCCCGAGAGTCGACAGAGTTTTCCCCCTTTCAGTTCTTATATGGATGCAGGGTGCATGGGCCAGTAGACTTGATCTGGGAGGACTGGGAAGGCAAACATGCCACCCAAGGAACTCCCATAGTGTGTTATGTCCTTAAGTTTAGGGAAAAGCTGAAGGAGCTTATGGGAACAGCCCAGAGCAACCTGGCAGCTGCCCAGCAGAAGTAAAAGGTATGGTACGACCACATTGCCAGAGCTTGCTCGTATACTGTGGGTCAGAAAGTCATGATCTTAATCCCAGTCTTGAAAAATAAGTGGCAGGCTGAATGGGCAGGACCATACAAAGTAGTCAAACAGGTGAATGACGTAAATTACATTGTGGAACTGCCTGGCAGGAGACATACTTAAAAGAATTTACCATGTCACTATGATGAAGCCATATGCAAATAGAGCTGAGTTGGTCTTTGCAGTGTGTGGTCCTGGGGAGGGGACGGACGAGGAAGACCCCCTGCTAGACTTGCTGGAGGAAAGCAAGTGTGAGTCCTTTGTGGAGGCAATCAGACTGTTGCCCCAGTTGACCCCAGAACAGATCCAGGAAGTAAGAGAGGTTTTAGCAGACTTTGTCCCATTGTTTAATGCCAAGCCTGGACTAACCCCCTTAGCGACGCATGATGTAGACATGGGGATGCAAGGACCGATATGGCAGACAGCATATCGGGTGTCAGAGGCTGTCCTAAAGGACATTAGGAGGGAGGTAGAAGAAATGCTGGATTTAGGGGTAATCCAGAAATTCCACAGCCCCGGGCCTCACCCATAGTCCTTGTTCCAAAGCCAGATGGCTCTATTCATTTTTGCATGGACTATCATGGGCTCAATGCATTCATGAAGTCTGATGCCTACCCAATGCCATGGATGAACTACTGGACAAGTTGGAAGGGGCTACATACCTTATCATTATTTAACTGATGAAAGGCTTTTTGCAGGTGGAGTTAACTGCCAGAGCTAGGGAAAGGTTGACCCTCATCACTCCGGTAGAGTTATTTGAGTTTAAGGTAATGCCTTAAGAGGAAGTTATTATCCCTCTGTACAGACAGCTGGTGAGACCCCATCTGGAGTACTGCATGCAGTTCTGGAGACCCAGTCTCCGCAAAGACATAGACAGGATGGAAGCTGTCCGGAGGAGGGCAACTAAAATGGTGCAGGGTCTGCACCGGAAGACATATGAAGAGACACTTAAGGAGCTTAATATGTATAGCCTTGAGGAAAGGAGGGAGAGGGGGACATGATAGAAACTTTCAAGTACCTCAAGGGAATCAACAAAGTCCAAGAGGGTAGCATCTTTCAAAAAAAGAGGTGTGCAAGAACAAGGGGGCACAATTTGAAGATAGAGGAGGCGGCTCAGAGGTAATTTAAGGAAGTATTTTTTCACAGAGAGGGTTGTGGATGCATGGAACGGTCTTCCGGAGGAGGTTGTGGAGTCAAAAACAGTGGTGGAATTCAAGCATGCATGGGACAGTCATAAGGCAATTCTGTGGGGTGGGGGTAGGAAGAAGTAGGCTGCTGGTTAACTAGGATCTGCAGCTTATCCATTAGGTAGGGAAATGGGCAGACTGGGTGGGCCAAGTGGTCCTTATCTGCCGTCAAATTCTATGTTTCTATGTTTCTTTTGGAATGAAGAATGCCCTTACCGCCTACCAAAGGTTGGTGAACCTGGTGTTACATGGTACTGAAGAGTACACTGTGGCATACCTGGACGGTATTGCCATCTTCAGTGCCAGCTGGAAGGAGTGCCTGCCCCACCTTAAGGAAGTGTTGGGCAGGATACAGAGGGCTGGGCTTACTGGGAAAGCTCAAAATTTCCAGGTGGCCATGGCTGAGGTTGCATACCTAGGGCATGTAGTAGGCTGGGGACAGCTCCATCCTAATCAAGCAAAGACTGAGACAATAGAGGCATGGCCTGACCTGAAACACAGAAGCAGGTCCAGAGTTTTCTAGGGACTGCAGAGTACTATCAAAAATTTGTATCAAACTACAGTGCCCTGGCAGCTCCCCTATCTGGCCTGCTAAAGAAAAGAATACCTAAAAAGGTAAACTGGGAACCAGCCTGTGAACGAGCCTTTACAAAGCTAAAGGAGGCACTGTGTGGTGCTCCTGTGTTAGCCAGTCCAGTCTACAGTAAACCATTTGTAGTCCAGACAGATGCCTCAGACATAGGCATTGGGACGGTACTTAGCCAGACTTCTAACCAAGGGAAAGATCACCCAATAGTGTACATCGGTAAGAAATTACTTCCCAGGGATCAGGCTTACTCTACAGTGGAGAAAGAGTGCCCTGCCCTGTTGTGGATACTGAAGAAATTAGAGCCATACCTATACGGCCAGCACTTTGAGGTGCAGACAGATCATAACCCCCTGGTCTGAATGGCATAAATGGGTAAGACAAATAGTAGGCTTCTAGGATGGAGCCTTGCCTTACAGGGATACGATATAACTGTCATCCACAGTGCAGGGTCATCAAATGTGAATGCAGACAGGTTATCCTGACAATTAGAGCAGTGAGCTGGATTTAGGGAACTCATCCCATGCCTAGGAATGGATTCCCCCAAATTCAGTCTAGGAGGGAGAAATGTAATGGGAATTACTGTCTGCCAGTTATGCGTTTATAATTTTGTTATAAATATATGTTTTGTATGGCAGTCCTGCTTAGGAAACAGGCCAAGCAGCAGAGCCTCATGGGACATTGAATTTTAAAAGAGAAGAAAAAAATGGTCTGCCCTCTCACTGATCTAGAGGATAAACTAGTTAGAACTTCTTTTTTTAACACCTACCTGTCAGAGCCTGTCTAGCTGCTATACAACCAGCTTGTAAAAAGAAAAACTGCTTTGAACTTAGGAAGACTGCCCATAAAAGGTTACATTTTATAGGATAACAAGAGGAATATGGTTTTTGGAATGCATATGTGAATTAACCTTACAGGACATTTCTGCAACATCAAAGGGTGTCATAAACCATACTCTGAGGCAGACAGACTGTCTTGTTATAATTTAAAAAATATTGCTGTATTTGCAGATTCCAATCCAGTGGTAATCTGACCTGTTTGCCTATGTAACTGCATGTTGCAAATTAAGTATGCAGGACTGTGTGTGACCTCACACTAACAGTTCAGAGCTATGACATCACAGGATGGGAGGAACATTTTGGCCTCTGATATTATCAAGCCTGCTAAAAGGACTGGCACTTTTGTTCTGAACTTGGAAGGCACACTTTTGTTCCTGGACTCAAAGAGAGGCACTTCTGCCAAAATAAGTAAATTCAGCACCACTATTTATCAACTGAAACTGGGGTAGGATTAGTTATTCAGTACAAGGCAGTTTGTTTGTAATTGTCCATTTATTTTCTGACTGTACCCTTAATGTATGTATGTTCTGTATTTTGTATTTTATTTACTATTTTTAATTTTAGTAAACTTTGTTTTTCCTTAAAATGCTGCCTGAGACATGCTCATTTGTTTGTGAATGGTGAAACAGTCTTAAAATTCTAACACAGCTGTTAAATGCTTATTGTGTCACCTTATGCAGCTACACTAAGAAGGATCTGTATAAAGATCCAGCAAGGTAAGAAAAATACCCAGGTCTCATTGAGTCAGAAGGGGGATTTGTGAACCAGGTTGGTTGTATGCCCGCTGGGTCATGTACTGCCCTCTTTCCCCAAAGAGAGTGTGATATTTGGACCTGTTACCTGGGTGTGCTAGCTATAAAGGGCTCATAATGGGCCCCAGGACTCGAAACTGGTAGTTTGCTCGGACCCAAAACAAACAGGAAGGTGTCCCTGTTTGTCCCCTTTTCATGAATCGCCCTTAAAGGTTAGGCACTGTGGTAGCAGAGGGCCTGATCCCAGGAGTGGGCTTGTGACAGCTACCTCTTCTTTTTCATGTATTTCAACCCCCTTATCAATTACAGACATTATGGCGGTATCACTTTTTATGTTGATTGCGTGCAGCGCAAGAAACATATTGGGACAGCTTGCTCAGAAGCAGGTTGTGGAGGCACGGCACTGTTGTGGCCAATGTCCCCACAGCCTGAAAAGGCTTGTCCCGCCTCCCCCAATGCCATTGCACACTGCTGGTGACAGTAGTTTGGAACCTTGCCACGAACTTGTGACAATTTTATCGCTGCAATCAGGGGCCGACTTGTCATTGCAGCGTCAGCCATCCGCTGCAATGAGGGAGCGACCCATCATTTCAGGGCAGAACTTCCATACCCTGATATGGTTTGTGAACATGATGGTGACTTGCCGCTGTGTTCACAAATAATATAACCCCCCCACCATGTTTATGTGCTGACGGGGGCCCCAATCCCTGTTGGCTTCGATGCCCAATATCACTTTTGTTGACGGGGAAGCCCACTCCCCATCGGCATTCTGTAACCAACCCCCCCGCCATTATTGTCTGCCGATGGGGTACCCAATCCCCGTCAGTATAATCTAAGTCCCTCCTTTTGTGTGTGCTGATGGGGTGCCCAATCCCTTCGCTACTCAGTGCCCCCCAAAGAAAGAGTCCTTGGCATGCTGGGAGCCCACCCCAGCATGCCACATGCCCTGTAACATAAAAACAGTCCCCGACATCTTTTTTAACCTGAAAAGGAATGGTTCCCCGTGGTCACCCTGGCCCCCTGCCACAACCCACCCACCCACTGCGCACCCCTGCCTCCCCACACCCCCCCCTTGCCCCATACTTACCTCCAGAGCTCAACGCAATGATCTTCAGTGGACCGAGAACATGTCTGCACTCTTCAAAGCCGACCGCGAACTGAGGAAATGCCGGTAAGCTGTATAATGGAATAAACAGGGTTTTTTCCAACTTTAATGCATATCTCAGTCATTTTTTTGAATTCTGGGCCCAAATTTTCAACATGGGGTTTTGGGACCCCTCCTCATGAATTCTTGAACTGTCATGATGTTAGTCAGGCCCGAAAGGTGATTTCGTGGTCACTGCGTGGAATCACCTTCTGGGGCCAATTTACAAAATAACAGTGCCACTGTTCATGAGGTGGGCTCTCAAAAAGCCTATGTTGCAAATTTGATGGAAAAAATCAAAAAAATTACTGTTTTACGAGCATGCACTGCGCAGTTGCTACACACGCTCGTAACTTCGTGAATTTGCAATATCGTCATGCCAGATTTTCAACACTGGCATTTTGTCACACCTCCTTGTGAACAGTACAGCTGTCATTGTTCACATCCTGGCGGAAATGTGTTTACACACTTCCGGCAGAGAATAGTGCATTCACTGTGGGAAATCAGTGTTTGGGACAGATTAAGAAAATGACAGTGACTCTGTTAATGAGTAGAGGTCCTAAAATGCCTATGTTGAAAATTTGGTAACGATACTCCATAAAATGACTGTGTTACAAGCGTGCGTTGCGCAGTTTGCATGCACGCTCGTAACTTTGCAAAATTTTAAACACTGCCATTTTCCCACACCTACTTATGAACAGTACAGCTGCCATTTTTTGTATCCTGGCTAAATATGTTTTGCACTCCTGCCAGCGAATAGCACGGTCGCTGTGGGAAATTACTGTTTGGGACAGATTTAGATCGAACGAGTGAAGGGGGGAGTGACTGAGCTCAACTGAGCTCTGTTGGGACTGCTGCAGATTTGTTTGTGGGCAGAAAAAGGGCCCGACGCAAGAGCCCAGTACAAAAGGGCAGCCTGCAGCACTGGGAGAAACAGAACAAGAGAGCGAGTGACAGAGGGGAAGTGAACGACCTCACCGGAGCACTGTCAGGACTGCTGTGGATTTCTTTGTGGGCAGAAAAAGGCATCAATGCAGGCAGGGGCCCAGTACAAAAGACCAGCCTGCAGCGGTGGGAGAAACAGTACGAGCGAGTGAGACAGGGGGACTGAGTGAGCTCAATGGAGCTCTATCAGGAATGCTGTGGATTTCTTTGTGGGCAGAAAACGATGCCAATGCAGGCAGGAGACCCATACAAAAGGGCCGCTTGCAGCGCCAGGACAAACAGAATGAGCGCATGAGAGAGGGAGACTGAGTGACCTCAATGGAGCTCTGTCGGGACAGCTGCCGGTTTGTTTGTGGACAGATAAAGGTGCCAATGCAGCCAGGAGCCCTGTACACAAGCACAGCCTGCAGCGCCAAGAGAAACAGAATAAGTGAGTGACAGAGTGGTAGTGAGCGAGCTCAATGGAGCTCTATTGTGACTGCTGTGGATTTCTTTGTAGGCAGAAAATGCGGCAACGCAGTTAGGAGCCCAGTACAAGAGGCCAGCTTGCAGCGCCAGCCGAAATGGAATGAGTGAGTGAGTGAGAGAGCTCAATGGAGCTGTGTCGGGACTGCTTCAGATTTCTCTTTGGCCAGAATAAGCCTCCAATGCAGGCAGGAGCCCAGTACAAAAGGGCAGCCTGCGGCGGCAGGAGACACAGACCAAGCGAGTGAGGGAGGGGGAGTGAGTGAGCTCAATGGACCTCTGTTGGGACTGCTGCAGATTTGTTTGTGGGCAGAAAAAGGCAGCAATGCATGCAGGGGCCGAGTATAAAAGGGCAGCCTGCAGTGGCAGGGAAACCAGAATGAGCGAGTGAGAGAAGGGGAGTGAGCGATCTCAATGAATCTCTACTGTAACTGCTGCAAATTTCTTTGTGGGCAGAAGAAGGTGGCAACACAGGCAGGAGCCCAATAGAAAATGGCAGTCTGCAGCGCCGGCAGAATCGGGATGAGTGAGTGAGAGAAGGGGAGTGAACAAGCTCAACGGAGCTTTGTCGGGACTGCTGCAGATTTCTTTGTGGGCAGAAAAAGGCTCCAACAAAGGCAGGAGCCCTGTACAAAAGGGCAGCCTGCAGCACCAGGAGAAACAGAATGAGTGAGTGACACAGGGGGAGTGAGCGACCTCAGTGGAGTTCTGTTGGGACAGCTGTGGATTTCTTTGTGGGCAGAAAAAGGTGCAAATGCAGGCAGGAGCCCAGTACAAAAGGGCAGCCTGCAACGCCGGGAGAAACACAATGAGCGAGTGAGAGAGGGGGAGTGAGCAAGCTCAATGGAGCTCTATCGTGACTGCTGCGGATTTCTTTATTGGCAGAAAAAGGTGGCAACTCAGGCAGGAGCCCAGTACAAAAGGCTAGCCTGCAGCGCCGGCAGAAACAGAACGAGTGAGTGAGCGAGGGGGAGTCAGCAGGCTCAACAGACCTGTATCGGCACTGCTGCAGATTTCTTTGTGGGCAGAAACAAGCCACCAACAAAGGTAGGAACCCAGTACAAAAGGGCAGCCTGCAGCGCCAGGAGAAACAGAATAAGCGAGTGAGAGAGGGGGAGTGCGCCACCTCAACGGAGCTCTGTCGGGACAGCTGTGGCTTTCTTAGTGGGCAGAAAAAGGTGCCAACACAGGCAGGAGCCCAGTACAAAAGAGCAGCCTGCAGCACCGGGAGAAACAGACTGAGCGAGTGACAGAGGGGCAGTGAGCAAGCTCAACACACCAACACAATCAACGTTCGGCATTGACCAATGCTTGTTTTGTTACTGTTTATGTAAACGTAAAACGCCTTGTGGTAGTCCTTGGTGACTGACAACTTGAGTTCTAATTTTCTTCTCTTCTTTCTGATCTGCTCAATTCTATCTTATATTGTGCTTTATTATAATCTGTTGCAGATTTTGTAAAGCTTTTGAATGCTCTTTCTTTTTGTTTTATCTGTTTTGTAATTTTCTGTGTTAGCCATGGTGGGATTTTGCCATTCCTATACCTTGATTTTTTTTTTATAGCTATATGCAAACATTTAAGATCATTTATGATTGATTTAAATATGACCCAGCATTCATTAGCTGGTAGGTCAGCTAGTAGTGAATCCCAGTTATAAGCCTGTAATTCAGTCTTTATTTTGTTATAGTCCCCCTTTGCATAATTATATCTGTAATGTGAGGGTCCTTGATGTTGTATACATCTGTCAATTGTAAATACTACAGAATTGTGATCACTATTCCCAATGGGTGTAATAATCTAAATTTTTTATATATCTGAGAGGATATTGGTCAGGACAATATCTAGGATATTGCTTCCCCTAGCAGGTTCCATCACCATCTGCTCAAGTCCTGACATTAGTATTGTGTCCAAATATAAGGATTCTGTTGTTGTATTATCATTAAGGCTATTCCAGTGTATCCCTGTCAGGTTGAAATCGTCAACTATAAGTACATCTGAAGTTTTTGCCAGTTCAGATAGATGTTTTGTTAATATACTAGGTTTCATACTAGGAGTAGTGGACAGAAGAAGGCCAAAAGTGCCCATCGAGTCTGTCCACCCACGTTAATGGGAACCATTTCCCCCTCCAGAAAGTAGGGGATAGTCAAATCTATTTTTAAATGCAGCCATGTTACAACTCTGCACCATGGCTTCTGGTAGGGTATTTCACACTCTACCTGTCCTCTGGGTAAAAGAAAACAAATGCCCCTTTTTTCTAGCAATTTCTAGTTGTTATTTGCATTTTATGCGTTCTCGGGCCAGCTGGTTTTGATTGTATTTCAATCCCCATTTCTTCCATTAATTCCTTGTCATGTAGGATTTTGTACATCATAAGAAGATCACCTCATACATGCCTTTGCTCTAATGAATAAGCCTATCTTCATAGGACATATGCTGCACACAGGAGACCATTTTTGTTATTTGTCTCTGTACCCTTTCAATTCTGTCACCATCTCCTTAAGATATCAGCTCCACAACTGAGTATAATAGTCCAGGTGTGGTCTTATACATGTTTGATAGACCAGAATGATACACTACTTTTTCCTGGTCAGGAAGGATTTTTTTAAACGGTAGACTAATTAGTTGGTTCTATGATCTAATTTAGCTCAGTGTGTGCTGAACTTCAGGTCCTTGTCTATTATTATACCAAGACTCCTTTCTGTTTCCACCTGCTTGATTTGTATATTATTCAAGTAATACAGTATATATGATTTTGATTATTTTTACCCATAGTTACAGATGGAGGTCTATAGAAATTCCCCACGATCAGCTTTTTACCCTTTTTGGTGTTCTATTTGGATACATATCCCCTCAATTTGCCCTTCTTGACTTGTATTGAGATTGCATTTGGCTGATGTTAATGTTTTTTTAACATAGATGCATACCCCACCTCCTTTTTTATTAGTTCTATTCCTATAATATAGTGAGTAGCCAGGAATATTGGTATGCCATATAGATGCATCGTCCCACCAAGTCTCAGTTATTGTGGCAATATCTATTTGTTGCTGCATCAGAGTATGTGTTAGTTCACTAATTTTTGTTAAGTTCAAGCTTCTGGCATTGGCAAAAATAATTTTATACCCAAAGGATGTTGTTATTGTTCTGCTTGTTGCGTTACCCAGTTGCCCCCGGCTGGTTAGTTTAAATGGGACTCTGTTGTTTTCGTTATTTTCTTCCCTAGGACAGTGCTCCCTTCCTTATTCAGATGTAGGCTGACCCAGCTAAAAAGGCTATGGTCACTGGAAAATTATTCCCAGTGTGTAATACAAGTTACATTTTTTCTAAGAGTCCATTTTCATAACGATTCATTCAATTTTTTTTTATTTTATCTTGTTTTGTCTGCTTGCTCTGGGGACAGGTAACATTTCTGATACACAGATTTCACAGCCTCTATTCTCAATTGTAGCTACCATGGATATAAAATCTTTCTCGATGTCATCCAGCATGTATCTATTTACGTCATTTGTTCCAGCGTGTATTACTACCACTGGGTTCTTGCATGTGTTTTCTAAGATGTTTGGAATCATAGACTCAGTGTCTCGGACCCAAGCACCCCTGAAGCTAGAACAGCTTTGATTCACCTTGTTTTGGTTACAAATGTATCCATCTGCTATTTTAAAATAGAATCCCCTAGCACAATAACTTGTCTGATCTCCTCAGTAGTGTTAGGCCCATCGGTCTGACTTTGGTGTTGATTAGTGTCTACCTCTGAAAAGTTCTCTTGAGTGTTGTCACAGCCCAGGGGGTTGTTTACATAGAGGTTGATGGCAGATAAGGACCATAAGGCCCATCCAGTCTGACCATTTTTTCTACCTTATGGAAACCTGTGGTTTATTGTATTCAGTTGAGTAATGGCTTCTTGGGATTTGTTAATTCTGGGGGGAGGGGGGGAGGTCACTTACATACACTTGTGCCATGGTATTAATGATGTTGATCTACCCTGTTATGTGGCAGGTTCCAGGTGGTCAGGGTGTCAGCAGCAGGGTGCCCACAATCAGAGCACCAGTGGGAGTTCTCTGGCAGGCACAGCACCAGCCCACAAAGCTGCAGGGGATCAGGAGTGCCACACAACACAGTGCAGCCAGGCAGTGCCAAACATTGCACACCCACAAACCCACCCACCAAAACCTTATGGGGCCACAGGAGACACAGCAACAGCGAGGAGCACCACTGTGGACAGTGCACTGGAGACAATGCCCCCACAGACCCAATGCGCATGGGACCATGGCACCATGTACCAGACCCAAACCCTTGGTGTACTGTCCATATGCCCAGCATCATCCCCATGCCTTGATCAACCTAGTCCATGCCCTGTGCCCCTGCCCACTAGTGCTGTTATTGCTTGCACTGTGCAGTCCTTACCCCCTTCTAGTGGCCATCCCCTGTGCCCATTGGCAATCCTGCCTTGTTAGGCTCTATGCCTCTGCATGCAGTCAGTTATGTTTGCCACTGCTTATGTGCTCCATGCCTGTGCCATTCTGCTGCTCATTCCTGAGGTTGCCACATACATGCTGGCACCACATTGTACTCCAGAGCGCTGGGCAACCTGTTACACAGGCACTCTGATTGCAAGGGCATCCTTGCTGTTTTCACCCTCTCACCGGTGCTCTGATTGTTGGCGCCCTGCTGATGGTGCTCTGATCACCCGGAACCCATGTGGCACCTCCATGTACCTCTATGTGTTTATTTGATGCATTACATCCTAGTTGGGTCTCTTTGATATGAGTCATTGTAGCTTAATTAACCTCTATTGTGTTTTGATCATTGTTAATAGTTATTAGATCATCAGTAACCTGGATTAATGGCTTTTTATTTCTGATTCCACCTGGAATTTTGATACTTCAATTGTATGTCTGCTCACCAACTTGATCAACTGATTCCCTAGAAGCTTTGTGATGGCCCCCTAGAACTGAAAGCCCTTCCTTTTCAATTAATGTCCTGCACCCTGGATGAGAAGCTTCAAGAGTTTCAAGTGTGTGCACATAGTAAGCCTCATATTGAGCATACTTTTGCTTACTGAAGGTGAAGAGCAGGGGCAGTAAATTTTTCCAACACAGTAGTCTAAGATCAAAGTTGTTTTCTTTTATTGCTGTGTGGAGCAAATGCTGCCAATCCACTATATCCAGATATATCACCCACAGCTGTTGGGTATTCCCCAGCTCACCGCAATGAATCCGCTGCCTGAAGGCCTCATACTTAGTCTGGAAAGTGACAATCTCATTTTTCTGAAGCAGTTTATGGAAGTCTATGGGTTGAGGTGATGATCTGATCAGGTTAAGCAATACTGCAGGGATGGCATTCAATTCAGTTGAATACTCTAGAAATCTGACCTGAAGCAATCGCTCTAAGGCATCTGAAAAATGCTTACGTACAGTCCATACCCAACTGTAATGCTTCCCACGCAAAACTCCCCTATGCTGCCAGAGGCACAAAGACCAGCCTAAAATACTACGTCCTCAAAGCCACTGCCACCAACTAACTGTCTGATAATGGCAAGGTTTTCCAGGAAAAAGTGGAAATCTCCCAAATGAATTATGACACTGTGGAACTGATCAGAGAAATTCCACACAACATGATATGCCTTTGCTGCTGCTGCTCCAACATCAAGTAGCTAGCTGCAAAATCAAGCAGACTTAATAGACCAAATGGCCTTTTTCTGCTGGCAAATTTTGTATGTTCATATAGGCAGGAAAAAATCAGCAGACTAGATGGGTCAAGCGGACCTTATCTGCTAGCAAATTCTATGTTTCTGTTGGGTGCACCACCCACCCACCCCTTCTAAGCCTGAACCATGAGCTTGTCACTAGGACCTGGCCTGCTGAAAGCAACTCACTACCCCCCATTTGGATCCATACCAGACAGATGACTTGCTTGCTTTCAAAGGATTGTAGTCCTCTACCCCACCCCCACTTACTATAAAGTAGGGGATCTATGTTAATATGACACAGATGCAACTGCATGGGACAAAACCATGCCACACAAATTGCACCAAGGACATCATGTCAGAAAAATAATGTTTTGCAGGGGGTCCACCACTTGCACCCCCCCAACTTTATTATAATCACTGCCGAGGGGGGATGCATGGTGGGGAATGGGCATGAGTTGGGTGCATGGGCAAAGTGACTGGATGAAGTGGGTGGCAGACTCAACTTGGGTGGGGGTAGAAAGAGGACAGGGGAGATTGTGGGGGGTGGAACACCTTGGGGAAGGGGGGAGTTTGTGAAGTACCTGAGGATGGGAAGGCCACATGGCAAGTGAAAAAAAAAAGAGAAAATGCAGGGAGGCAAGACCCAAACCCCAGTGCCATTTTTATCAATAGGCTAAGTAGACTGCAACGTAGGGGCACCAGTTATTTAGTGGTGCCTGAGAATCTGACGGGCACTAAAAAAAAAAAAATGTCTGGCTCCTCTGGGTCCACAAGTCACTCAGTGCCCCCCCACAACTCAGCTTGTGTTCATTCACACCCCCAGACCAGAGCAGTCCAATCAGCGGCATCGATTTGATTTTAAAATCCACTTGGAGTACGTGCGTACTGCACATGTGCACCCGTGACAAATTTATGAAGAGCAGCCGGGGAATGATTGCTGGGCAGGGTGTAAGGTGCGGTGTATGCATGAGTCACAGATGTTGATAGCAGCACTGCCACACTAGAGATAGCACTCTTAGACAGCTGGAGGTGGAGGACAGAGTACGGGTATGGTCCGGACCTCTCTCGTGACCGGTGACCTCATCGGTTGGTACGGTTGGATTCGCAGCTTCTTGTTCACTGCTCGGCATAGCGTGTGTGTGTCCCCACATCCAACCACCACTGCGGTGACTGGCAAGACTTGGGAGTGATCACACAGATTCAGGGACGAACTAGAGAAACCAGACCTCAGACAGTGAGACTGGGTCAACGGGCGATTGATCCGCAGCAGTGGAAGCAGTGTTTCTTCTTCTTACGGCCTGCCAACCAAGTGCCAGAGAAATTGTAGCAGAGTCAGAAGACAGTGCACTGTGCAGTGTGCTGCAGTGGGACGGAGTGAAAAAGGTAGGACACATGGGTGGCTGGGCCTGGCCCCGGCTTGGCTGGAACTAAGTTGCTGGATATTAGGAAGGAGGACTCAGGAGGAGGACAGACAGCCAAGGCAAGGCAGCAACTGAAGTGATTGTTGGGTGGGTCGGAGGGTCAGTGAGTCAGGCGGGATGGAGTCGGTGTGGACAGTGAATATGAATTTTACTTGAGGAGTCAAGGGCTAAGGTAACCTCTGATTACAGCAGGCAGGAGGGCTAAAGTAACCTCTGAAAGTCATTAATTCAGACTGGGAACCTTCACTTCATGTGGTCCAGTAGGGTCTGAGGTCATGGTGGAGTGCCTGGAGAAGCTGCAGCCCCCCCATCCCCAACAGGAGCTACCCACCATAATCCCTTCAAGTAAACAAAAAGGAAAACTGTCTGTGCTTCAGAGTTAAGAGAGCAGGGCACTACATGGGCATTCCCAGTCAGGAGCTACTCCCCTTCCAAGCTCCGGAACCTCCGCCACTTTAATTGTACTCCTCTGCCGGGTGCAGTCTATAAACACTGCAGGGCATTGGGACTAGCAGGTAGCAGGTAGGAGGTGTTGGGGGGGGCTGGGTGCCACAGACCTCTGGGGGGGTGAGCTGGGTGGTTGGATTGGGGTAGTTAGGACCAGAAGATGCCCTGGGGTGAAATGGGTTCCTGAACATGGTCTTCCTTATGTGGTCCCCATACCCAAGGACTAAAGTGTTTTGAGGCCGGTAGCCCAGAAGGCTCCGGAATCTCATCCGACTCGAACAGTATTGTACAATGCCAGGTCCATTAGGAACAAGACGGCTATTATAGCTGATCTTGTTGAGACAGTAGACCTGGTCTGCATCACTGAGACCTGGCTGGATGTTAATGCTGGCCTCATTTTGGAGGCGGCTATTCCAGCTGGGTTCTCTGTGATACATCATTCAAGATCAGACCACAGGGGCTGGGTTGTAGCCATTTGTTTTAAATCAGAATTGGGCCTTGTAGGGGTGTCAGTTAAGGAATCCAGATTGTTTGAGTGTACTGTGGTTGCAGGTGTAGGGTGTAAGATCATTCTCATCTACCATCCACCCGGGGGTGAGAAATATTTCCTACAGGAAGTCGTGGACTGCATTGTCAACATGGCATTTGAGTCACCTAGGTTGATGGTGCTGGGTGACTTCAACGCCTGGGTCAATGACAAACTCTCGCAATTTGGTCAGGACTTCCTCAAACTTATGAACTCATTGGGCTTCACACAGGTAGTTGCCTCTGCAACCCATAATCAAGGTCACTCACTCGACCTGGTTTTCCTCCTGGGGATGGAGACTGTCGACTTGGTGATGGAACCAGTCGGATGGTCTGATCACCACACTATAAGATTCAATCCCCGGGCTCCCCCCATAGGCCTGCCCCTGTGGAGATGGTTAGATACCGCCCTTTGAGGGATGTGACTCTTGATGGGCTGTTGGCAGTATTAGACCTATCAGGATTGCCAGGTGCAAGTGACGGTCCAGAGAGTTTAGTTCAAGTCAGTGTCGGTGGCTCAGCAGGTAGCACTCTCGCCTCTGAGGCCGGGAGATCAGAAGGCTGTGGGTTCTATCCCCACACCAGGCACTTGGGTTAATATCCCAATATTGACACTGTAGTGCAGCATGAGGGAGGTGCTGCACTCCTGAGGTGCTGTCTTTTGGATGAAGTGTTAAACTGAGGTCCCATCTACCTGCTCTGGTGGTAGTTCAGGGAGATGTTAAAGATCACATTGCACTTCTTGAAAACAGTAGGGGAATTTTCCCCGGTGCCCTGGCCAAATTTCCCCATATTCACTAAAAATACCACCAACAGCTTAATCTGGTTCAAGGTCAGCTGGCATTCATCTGTATCCTCCTCTCCAGTGACGTGCCTGAAAATAGGCAGGATTTGTCTAGTGCACTTACCCGGTCAACAAAAAATGAACTAAATAAATAATAAGGCCGTGACGAAAGCTCTGGACTGTATCGCTCCTGTCCAAGTTTGTTTTCTCACTTTTCACCCACAGTCCCCTTGGTTTGATGGGACCTTGAGGGAGTTGAGATGAGTTGGACAAAGGTTAGAGCGATGCTGGCAGAAATATGCCCTGGACGCTGACCGCCTTAGATTGATGGAACATTATCGGGTTTATCAATCAGCAATCACTCATAAGAAGGTATTGTTCCTGTCCGGGGAGATTGCTGCAGCCCAGAATCGACCAGTTCAGCTCTTTCAAACTGTAAAAAGGCTATGCAACCCAACCTGTCTGTAAGTTTGAAGTGCGTTTTCACAAGTTAAGTGTGATGAGTTTGCTCGATTTTTTTGCTGATAAGGTGGCCAACATCAGGGCTGAGATCTGACCAGCTCGCTCTGTGGGGGTTGGTGGTGGTCGGTGCTTGGTTATTTCTCCTTTGTTTTCTTGGACATCTTTCAACCGGCTGGAGATCTTTATTTAATTATTTACTTATTTATTTGGGAAATCGGAATTACAACTCTTAGAATCATTGACTGGTTTCCAAAGGCTCCACGTCTGAATAAAACAGACATTCATACAGTACATACATAGAATAAATGTGGGTAAGCAATCATACAGAGTATAAATACAATGAGTACAGGTTAATGCCTATACATTTGGTAGCAAAAACAGGGCAGAGCCATCAACATATTTACCTGATGAGCAGTTAAGACCTATACATTCAGTAGCTAAAGCAATGCATGATATGAGTTGGTAGTAAGCCACCTCAGGGAGGAATTGTCTTATACATAATACAATGCATTCACAGTCCAGTGCAACTATATGATAACCATGAGAGGTGAGGAGCCTGTAGGCTAGAAATAGTGAGGGCTCTCCACTGCCCGGCCAAGGGCCTTAAGATCATGGATATCGTACGGATTGTCCAGAGTATGCAGCCGACTTGCTGTAGTCTGAAGCTGGGCCCAACATGCCTCATAATGGGGTGTGTGGATTCCATCGGCCCCGTCCTTGCAGAGATTGTTTGGTGCTCTTTAGAGTCATAGAAACATAGAAACATAGACTTTGACTGCAGATAAGGACCACTTGGCCCACCTAGTCTGCCTATTTTCCTACCTACAGGATAAGCTGCAGATCCTAGTTAACCAGCAGCCTATTTCTTCCTACCCCCCCACAAGAATTGCCTTATGTCTGTCCCATGCATTCTCGAATTCTGCCACAGTTTTAGACCCCACAACCTCCTCAGGAATGCTGTTCCATGCATCCACCACCCTCTCTGTGAAGAAATACTTCCTCACATTGCCCATGAACCGTCCCCCTCCCTCTATCTTCAAATTGTGTCTCCTTATTCTTGTACATCTTGTTTTCTGAAAGATGCTACCCTCTTGGACTTTGTTGATTCCACTGAGGTACTTAAAAGTTTCTATCATGTCCCCCCTCTCCCTCCTTTCCTCAACGGTATACATATTAAGCTCCTTTAGTCTCTCCTCATATGGCTTCTCTTGCAGACCCTGCACCATTTTAGTTCCCTCCTCTGGACTGCCTCCATCCGGTCTATGTCCTTGATGGGGTCTCCAGAACTGGATGCAGTACTCCAGATGGGGTCTCACCAACTGTCTGTACAGAGGGGTAACAACTTCCTGTTTTCTACTGGTGATGCCTCTCCCTATACATCCCAGTATCCCCCAGCCCTCCCTACTGCCTTCTCACATTGTTTGCTAACCTTAAGGTCATCTGATATGATTACCCCCAGGTCCTATTCCATTTTCATTGTTGTTACTACCTCCCCCCCATTGTGTAATCTTCCCCTGGGTTTTTATTTCCCAGGTGCATTATTTTGCACTTCTTTGCATTGAATCCAAGCTGACATACTTCTGACCGTTCCTCCAACCTTGCCAAGTCCCTTCTCATCCTTTCCATGCCTCCTTGTGTATCAATACTGTTGCAGATCTTTGTGTCATCTGCAAAGACGTGTAACACTCCTACAACTGGGGGTTCCCAAAAAGTCTTCCTTGAGCTTGCCTAAATGCTCATTGCCAGGCTGGTGTCCTGCGTTTTAGCAGTTTAAATGTGATTACCAGAACCTGTATAGCCTCTGTGTACTGTCTCTTTAAGAGCTGCCTGATTGCAGCTTACATAATCTGAGAGGGAGCTCTGTTGAAAGATGTAACTATATGCTGAAAATCATTTAGAGTGATAATGATAATGTAGTTTATCTAACCTGCTTTCTTTGTAGCAAGGACTGTTTTGTTTGTCTCTACTATCTTGGTCCTGGACTGCAAATTGGACCAAACAGTACTGGTGGGACCTAAAATGTAGCCGGACTACAGGAGCTGTCTGAATTCAAAATCTGTAGGAACTGTAGTTTGGAGCTTTTTGCACCTTTTTTGCAACTGAAGGGGGAGCTCTTGCTTTGACTGACAGCCAAATCAGCCAACCAAATCTTTTGGATCTTGGGGAAATCTAGGTCTGCTTGCAGTTTTTAGTTAGTTCTGAGCTGAGAAGTGAAATGAGAGGAGCTGAAGTGATTCTGAGAGCAATCCTGAGTGGATTCGCATGGGAGAGCTGTGAAAAAGCTGAGTTTTTGGCTTGCATGTCTGCCTGCTGCACCTGAGAGGGACAGAAGATAATTATTTTAGACTAAATCCAAGTTTGTGTGACTAAAGTAAGTTACTGAAGTGGGCCAGGCTCAACCTGAAGAAGTCCGAAGATTTTGCTGAATGCGATTGGCCTGTCAGGAGTTACAGCTACCCGTAAGCTCCTGGTGTGTGCAGAGACGTTGCGATTGTGACCGGGGAGCACTTTGCCTGGTACAGTAGAATTCCCTTACATGAAAATGTGTTATGAGCTGCTAGTGGGTCATGAGTTAGTTCCCCACTGTGTGAACTGTGTTCTGCTTGCTGGAAGCTGTATCCAGCCCAAAATGGAGTTCATCCAAATTTGTCTCCATGCAGTCTGGGCCTTGCCAAATGGGCCCAGCCAGACTACCCACTGCACAGAGAAGCCATCGACAAGAGACCTGCCTGAGGATCAGCCTCCTGCTCCACGCTTGAACAGGAATGACGCCTCTGCGACTCGTGTGGTCCCTGCTTCTCCTGGCATTCCAGATCGACCACCTGCAGTCTCGATTTTCGTCCAGCCTGTGTCCAGTCTTGGATATCGTCAGTAAATACCAGGGTAGCTCCCTGCAACAACAGGTTAATCTGAGTGTGTCATCTGATTGTCTTGTTGTTTTGTTTCCTTTATGAACTGAACCCTCTGGCTCCAGATTACAAATATTGTGTACTGTGCATGTTGTGTTTTCCATCACAGGGCCCCAACCAGCTGCAACTCCAGGCAATGGTTCTGGCTAGCCCATCTCTTTTCCACTTGGGTACCCAGAGGTGAACTGTGTGGGGGGACTCAAAGTGCATGCATAACTGCTTGATTGATACAACCTTTAAGCTAATTAACCTGATTTTTCCCCTCCCTTGTTCAAGTCCCCTGAATAAATCAGATCTAACTTTTTCTGCATGTAATCTGACTGTGGTTCCAGTTTGTGCTTAAAGTACTGTACTGTTGCTATTTGCTGTGCATAACCTTGTTTTACAGGGGGTCCTCAGGGTCGAGCCAGCAGAACCAGCCCTGGTGGTAAGTGCAAACAGTGTGGGTACTTGTGTGGTGTAGCAGTGGCACTGTAAAAGTGATTATTGCACAGTGTTCAGGCCACTAGAGGGGAACGATGGGGTTACAGTGTCTCAGAGGGCTGTGCCCAGGTTAGCTTGACCACTACCAACCCTGACCTCTGGGTGGAGGCACCTGTTTCAGAACTCAGGCCCCTTAACCTGCTACTAGCCAAGCAGGCAGGGGTAGTAGTCCTTGGGATAGCGCCACATAGGGGTTACATCTTGGAGGCACCGCTGGGATTTTATGTCTTCTTGTGGCCAGAACTATGAATTATTGTCAAACATAAATGGCTACCCCAACAGAAGTGGCTGTGCACCAGTTGATGGGGTGGTGTACAGGGCAATAGACTGACCCTCAAAATGCCCTGCTTGTATTGGATATTCCCCTGAACATTGGTAAAGACACTGTAGAAGGAGTACTTTCCGAAGCTGAATGTTTAACAAATGCTGTTGGTGGGAAGACAGGCTAATCTGACCACCCAAACTTTCATGGTGTTAGTAGAGTGTAGTGACCCAGTGGACAGTTCCAAAGTGCCACAGACTATTGCCCTAGAAGGGACCCCAGCCACCTGGAGAGTGATAACTAGAGACAGTAAAAACCCTGGGGAGGATGAGCTCCCCCTATTGTCTGAGACTTTTGAGGAGAAATTTGCTAAGTTGTTGCTGGAGGAAGGGAAAACCATAGAGGACTTTAAGAAACTATTCTTTCCACCTAGGGGTGTTCCCTCCCCAACACTCCCTCCCACTCCAGCACCTGTTACTGCCCTGCCTTCTGTGCCCGTGACAATGCTGGCCCCTATATCTGTACCTGCCATTAGTCATGACTCCTACCAAAGGTTGAGAATCTTCTCAGGCAGCCTCCCAACCCCCCAGGGGAAGGATGACTGGGAGACCTGGATAGACTATGTTTCCCCTCTAGTACTTGAATGGCAATGCTCAGAAGCAGAGAAATGAAAAAGGTTGAGTGAGAGTGTCCGAGGTCCTGCCCTGGCTACCATCTGTGCCAAGTGGGCCAATAACCCCGAAGTAACTGCACAGAACTATCTTTGATGCATTGGAGAATGTGTATGGGAACCTGGATACAGATGAGAACTTGTGGTGGAGAGTAAGAAATGCCCAGCAGTACTCAGGGGAGCCATTGTCTCTGTATGTACCTCGGCTTGAAAAGCTGCTACAAGAGTGCCTCAGAAAGGTAGTTTGCCATCAAATGGATTAGATCGAACTAGGCTGGACAGGATCCTTAAGTCAGCTCCATTTTCAGAATTGCTACTGCTTCAGTTGCACCTTGCCAACTGACTGGAATCACCCCCTCTTATGAAGAGCTAATGAGAGAAATTCTGGGGGTTGAGCAAAGGTGACCCAGGGGGAGAATTTCACCAATATCTGCTACTACTGCGCAAGTGACAGAGAGTGATCATCCAAGTGGGGTTCAGGGGAAAACGTCGGCACCTAACAAGCACTCTGAGAATGCAAAGGACTTCCCGCCCTGGGCCCAGTTTTTGAAAGTCAAGCTATTAAAGGAAGTCTGAGAGTTGAAGGTGGGTGCCTCTGCAAGGGTTCCCCCCATGGAACAAGATTCTGGTTCCTCTCAGGACGTGACTGCCATGGGGAGGCACCCTCAGGCATCCTCTACTGAGAATAGCTCCCAGGCTGAAATCAAAGAATTGACTGCCACCCTAAAGGAACTATTGAGACACGTTGCACTCCTCTCACTGCTGCAAGCAGATATTGGACCCCAATCCCTTGCTACTACTTCAGTTCCTCATGTAATGTTCTCTCCCAGGATGACCCAGGAGTCTATCATTTGTCACCACTGTGGAAAGGATGGCCATATGAAAAGGGAATACTGGTCTCAGAAAGACTTAGAAAAAGTGGTGAACCGCCTTCAAGGAGAGCTTCAGAAAATGAATCAGTGGTCAAGGGGTGCACAAAATGACTACAGTGAAGGCTTCAGACATCCTAACTGAAACCCCTTTGTAGCTAAATCGTTCATCCAGGCCCCTGCTGCTGTCCCTCCTGACTGGTCCAAAATAGTGGGCCCTTCAATGGAGACTACCGTGGCTGTGAATAGTATTCCTACTCAGGCTGTGCTGGACAGTGGGTCGCAAGTGACCATTATATTTAAGGACTGGTATGACAAACACTTATCTGCTGTGCCCTTACAATCCCTGGAAGGCCTACATGTGTGGGGGCTGAGCAACAAGTCTTATCCCTACCTAGGATATGTCCCTCTCTGGTTGTCATTTCCTGCAGCTGTAACTGGTGTAGAGGAGCAAGTCGAGACACTGGCCTTAGTGTGTCCCCCTACTGGACTGTAAGATGGGGTTCCCCTGTTAATTGGGACCAACACCCATATGTTTGGGAGACTGGCACAACTCTGTCACAAGAAACAAGGGCAACAGACTGGAAGGGCCCTAAGAATTCCCACTCTGATCAAGAAAGCCTATGATTTGCAACAGAACCCCAAGGGAGTGGACCAGGATGCACCGGTGGGGTCGTGTGGAAGAAGGATCCTGAGTCAATTTTACTGGCCCCTAATGCCCAGTGTACCGTTCAAGGGGAGGTCCGCCTCTGCAAAGATGTCAAGAACAAAATACTGATGTTGGGACGTGCCAGGCAATGGAAAATTGTCGGAAGGATTATTGGTTAAGCCCAGCATCTTGCCAGCTTGTGCTCATACCTATGCATGACAAGTTATGGTCCAGATTCATAATGTGTCAGATCGGGAGATCCGGGTGAACAAAGGATGCACCCTAGCTATGGTACACTGCGCAGACACTGCAGTGTTGCCCAGCAACAAGCACCATGGCAAGACAGACACAGTGACTCCCGACTTGTTTGATTTTGGTGACTCCCTGTTGCCAGCTGAATGGAAGACTAGAATTAGCCAGAAACTTGCCCAGAGAGATCAAGTGTTTTTGTTGAAGGAATGGGACATGGGAAGTATCCAGGGTGAGGAGCATCACATACGCCTGCACAATGAATGGCCATTTCGAGAGAGGTCTCGATGCCTAGCCCCTGCAGACATGGACAATGTGAGAAGACACTTGCAGGAAATGTTCGCGGCTGGTGTGATACAAGAATCCAGGAGCCCATATGCTTCTCCCATTGTGGTTGTGCATGAGGAGAATGGATCTGTGAGAATGTGTGTTGATTATTGAACTCTGAATCGGTGGACCATCCCCATCAATACAACATGCCCCGTATACAAGATGCTCTGGATTGTTTGAATGGGAGCAAATGGTTCTCGGTGTTGGATCTTCACTGTGGATATTACCAGATTCAGATGGCTCTGGAGGACCCTGAGAAGACAGCCTTCATCTGTCCTTTGGGGTTCTACAAATTTCTGAGAATGCCACAGGGGAGATCGGGCGCCCCAGCCACCTTCCAGCGACTGATGGAATGAGCGGTGGGAGACATGAATTTTCTGGAATGCCTGGTGTACTTGGATGATGTCATTGTGTTTGGGAGCTCCCTAGAGGAACATGAGAGCTGACTGTTCAAAGTACTAGACCGACTGGAAGATTTTGGTCTCGAGCTGTCCATCGACAAGTGTCAGTTTTTCCAAACCTCTGTGAAGTATGTGGGGCACATAGTGTCTACAGAGGGGATAGAGACTGATCCTAGTAAAGTTGAAGCCTTGACTTCTTGGCCCCAGCCCCACAATTTGAAAGAACTGCAACATTTCCTGGGATTCTGTGGCTACTACCCCCGGTTCATAAAGGACTATTCCAAAGTGATTCAGACACTCTTGAATCTTACCCAGGGTTACCCTCCTACGAATCGGAAATACAAAAAAGGGTCAGTCAAAGAACCAGATAAAGCATATTTCCATCCAGGTGAACTTTTTGGGTCCCGCTGGATGCTTGACTGTGAAGCAGCTTTCCACGAAGTCATATACCAGCTCACCCATACCCCCATCCTCACTTATGCTGATCCCACCAAACCCTATGTGCTGCATACTGATGTCAATCTGCAGGGTCTAGGAGCTGTACTGTATCAAGACCATAAGGATGGTTTGAGACCAGTGGCATTCACCAGTAGGAGCTTGACCCCATCAGAGCGAAACTACCCTGTGCATAAGTTGGAGTTCCTTGCGTTAAAATGGGCCATTGTTGACCAGTTTCATGATTACCTCTATGGGGCAAAAATATTGGTGAGGACTGACAATAACCCATTGACCTATGTACAGACTTCAGCTAAGTTAGATGCCATGGGGCACCGGTGGCTTTCTACATTGTCAACATACGATTACGCTGTCGAATACAGACCAGACCTGAATCATATTGATGCTGATGCCCTATCCCGGAGGCCCATTTCCAAGAGCAACTGGGTCAGGCTGTCTGAACCTGACATCCGAGCATTGTGCCAAAAGTTTGATAGAAATGAACAGATGTCTACGGACACCACAAACTGCTTAGTAGATTGCTTGGGCCCCTCTGACACCTGCATACCAGCAGCGAATTGCCACTTCTCTGTTCTAGATATTAGTGCACTACCTCAGTTTGACAATGACAGCATTCAGTGGGCTCAATCCCGAGATCCTATGATTCAGCTAGCACTTGACGCCCTTCGTGTAGGAAAAGATGTGTCCAAATTGCATTCCTCTGATCTGCAAACCACTTTATTGTTTAAAGAAGGCCCCAGGCTGAAGCTGCTTAATCATTTGTTGTATAGAGAGACTGTAGATCAAGGTGGCCTAATAGACAAGCAACAATTGGTCCTGCCCATAGCTTTCAAAGATTTGGTACTGAGGTCCCTCCACAATCATATGGACCACCTCTTTATCGACTGGACCCTTGACCAAGTACGATCTCGATTCTACTGGCCCAAGATGGGGGCCAATGCTGAGCAACATGTAAGGGCTTGTAATCGCCACCTGCAGAGAAAAGCCCTGCCTCAGAGGGCTGCCCCCCTTGTCAACATTACTACCAGCACCCCAATGGAACTAGTCTGCATAGACTTCTTGAGTTTAGACCCTGATCAGTGAAACATTGGCAATGTGTTAGTGGTTATGGACCATTTCACATGGTATGCACAAGCTTTTCCCACCAAAGATTAAAAAGCATCTACCATGGCCAAGGTGCTAGTGGAAAATATCTTCATCCACTATGGTGCCACCCAGCGAATTCACTCTGATCAGGGCCGGGACTTTGAGAGTCGGCTAATCAAAGAAATGCTCTCTCTATCAGGGGTGCGAAAGTCAAGAACCACCCCTTATCACCTGCAGGGGGATCCTCAACCAGAACACTTTAACCACACCCTGCTAGACATGCTAGGCACCTTCCACCTGAAAGATAAGCATAAATGGAGCCAGCAGATTAGCACCTTGGTACACGCATACAATTGCACAAAGAATGATGCTACCGGGTTCTCTCCCCTACCACCTAATGTTCAGGAGAGAGGCCGGGCTGCCTGTTGTTGTCTGTTTTGGGGTTTCTACCAATGGGGTCTGAGCCGAAGATTACCTGCAATATGTACAAAAACTGAAAGCTCAGTTGAACCATGCCTATCAACTGGCCCAGACAGTTGCCGCCAAAAGAAATCTAGCCAACAAAGAGAGACATGATAGAAAGTAAAGGTTCAAGAGCTTAGGCCTGGAGATTGTGTGTTGTTGCGAAATTTAGGATTGCATGGTAAACAAAAGATTGCTGATCGATGGCACCATCTTCCCCCATGTCATAGATGGAAAGTTGGATGATTTGCCAGTGTACAAAGTGCGCCCAGAGAATAACTCCAAAGCTGTTAAGACCATGCACCATAACCACTTGCTGCCTATTGATCAAGTTATAATTGAGGCTGAACCCACCAAGATTGATTCCTCTGGACCAGTGACTCATGCTGCTGCAAGAAACAGAGTCAGCCTTCCCCCGTGGTTGCCAATTTAAGACTTCCCCAGCAGCAGGTCCAGAATTATAGCGACTGCCAGTCTAACTCGGATGACAGTGAGTGTGATAATGCCTATTACCCCTCATATGAACTGAGTCAGTTGTTTCGTGGAAATCCTATGCTGAATTATGGGGATGAAGCTGGGCCTTCTGGACTGCCTAACGCCCCGGCATCGTCCTTGGAGCCAATGCTCCCTGAAGGTAAAGTGCAAAGTATCACATCTGAGGATGCTGAGTCTTTGTGTATTGTGGAACTGTATGATTTGCCTGAAGGAGAGGCTGATGGTATGAGTCTTTCCGGTGACATGCCAGAACTTAAGAAACACTATGAGAGTGCTGACAACCCTCCTTCAGTGCCAGAGTGTCCAGAGGCCGAGCGTGAGAGACCCCCAAGAAAAAGTCCTGAGGGTAACCCCCCCCCCTCCGGACCCTTTATCTGGTGACCCGGAACCACCACCAACACCTCAGTTTTTACCGAGTTCAACTTCAGCCACCTTGAATCCATCCACTCCTGGATATCTACGAGGCAGTTATTAAATATCGAGAGGGCTCTATTCTGGTCAGGCACAAGAGAAAGGTAGAACTGGGTATCATCGTCATAACAATGAAACCTCAGCCCATACCTTCTTACAGTGTCTTCGAGGGGTAGCATGTACACTGCAAATAACATGGGGGACAACACCAAACTCTGAGGAACCCCACATAACAAAGGGGTTGGGTCAGAGGAATAAATCCCTGACACCACCCTTTGAGTTCTTCCAGTGAGGAAAGATGAAAACCACCTGAGGACCATACCTGACAGGCCACAGATGAACCTCAAATGATCGAGCAGGACCCCATGGTCCACAGAGTCAAATGCTGAAGAGAGATCCCAAAGGACCAAGATGGAATGACTATTCTGATCTCTAGCCATTAGGAGATCATTGAGCACTGGAACCAGCGCCATCTCAGTACTATGCCTCTTTTGAAAACTAGACTGGAGAGGCTCGTAGATATCATGGATGGTCAAATGGTCCTCCAGTTGTATGACAACTACTGTCTCAATCAACTTCCCATGAAGGGAAGGTTTGAAATTGGTCTGTAGTTTGCATAACAGTCTGGGTCCAAGGAAGATTTCTTTAGGAGGGGTGTCACCACCACCTCCTTCAGGGAGCTAGGAAACACACCTGTTTCAAGGGAGCACCAGACTATTCGCACTAAGATCGGGCAAAAAAATGTCACTACAACCCAAGATCAGGGTAGCTGGACCCAGATCCAAACTACAGCATGTAGGGCGCATACTCTGGACAATCCTCAAGATGTCCCCGAGCTCTGGCCAGCCGAAGGAACTCCAGGAAAACCAAGGTGCAGTGTTCAAATGCCAGTCTAGAGCAATGCCAGAGTGTGCCAGAAGGATTTCTGCCCTGATGTTGGCCATCTTAGCCACAAAGAACCGAGCAAGCTCATTGCACTCAACTTGCAAAAATGCTCTCTGAACCTGTAGACAGACTAGGTTGCACAGTCTGTCTATGGTTCGAAAGAGCTGAGCTGGTCAGTTCTGAGCGGCTGCAATCTCCCTGCACAGGAACTCTGCCTTCTTACAGGTGATTGAGGATTCATAGACTTAATAATGGTCCATTAATCTAAGGTGGTCAGCATCGAGGGCAGATTTCCACCAGCAATGCTCTAAACTTCATCCTAGTTGCTGCATCTCCCTCAAAGATCCATCAAACCAAATGGACCGAGGGTGAAGGGAGAGAGGACGAAAACGGACAGGAGCAATGACATCAAGAGCCGAAGTTATGGCCTGATTATAGGCCACAACTAGGGCTTCTGGGTCATTAGTTGCCAATGAAAGAACAGATAAATCAAGCACTGCTGCCACGCCTTCAGAACTTAAGTCTCGTAAAGGGCGGTACCTGATCATCTCCACAGGGGCAAGCCTACAAAGGGGGACTCAAAAACTGAAATGCACAGTGTGATGGTCAGACCATCTGACTGGTTCCACCCCCAAAACCGAGGCATCGATCCCCAGGAGGAAAACCAAGACAAGAGAATGACCATGTTTATGGGCAGCAGTGGAAACGATCTGTGTAAAGCCCAGAGATGACATTAACTGGAGGAAGTTTTAATATTTTCAAAGATGCCTCATGTAATATTTCTTTCCCTTTATTCATAAAGGTTTCCCTTTCCTGATACTGAGCTGGAAACTTAACAAGTCTTAGTCCTCATGGAACTCTTGAGACCTGCAAGTACGCTTCTAAGCTCACAGAATTCCAATAAAGTTATCTTGCTTTTAACTCTACTTTTTCCAGTTCCCTAAATGCTTGAACAAGGGAGCTGGGGGACTGTGTGTTTCCAGAGCCAGATTGTTAACAGTTTCACACAACAGTAGATTAGTTGTTTGACTGTCTGCTAGCAATGAGGGCTGCTCAGGCTTGTTGGGCTTGTGGAACTCATTGGGTTTGCAAGGGCAGTGCAAAAGCATTTTAATCTGGTGTCCATTCTAAGGACATACTTCACACCACTTGCTCAATCAAAAACACATTCCAGCTGTATCACAGACCTCTTCTTGCCATGCTAGATGGTTTTTATGCCACAAGGCAACCCATGCTATTATCAGTTCAGTTCACAGTTGCCATTGCAAAGAACAAGCACCAGGATATGGGTGCCACAGAAAACAACAGCAAAAATGCAGATGGTAAACATTCATAGCACTCACCATACCTCTCAACCTCCCAACTTACCAATGTGTGACAGAGGGCTACAAAATGTGTGACAAATGCCAAAAATGTGGTACACCTCATTTTTCACAGCGCGCAGAGTCGTGCACTGGCGTTGTCACGTAAAATGAATTTTATCACACTAAAACTATTGTTTGTATGCTTGGCATGTGGTTTGTGTTGCAAATTAAAGAGAATGTTGTGTGTGTGTGTCCTTGAATAAAATAAAGTGATGCAAATCCTAAATGTGCGTTAACATTTTATCAATGTAATCTATAAATACACCTCTAAAGAATTAAACAAACACCGCTTATTCATTTGAAATCATGACAGTTTATTGAAACTATACTAATGCAGCAGTACTGGAAGAAACAACTATTTGTAGAGCGTTTGCAGCTATTATAAAACTAAATGCATTCTGATTTGAACCTACGCTAATACTAAGCTATAATATATAAAAAAATGTGAGTTGAATACTGCAACTATAATACTGTTACATACTAACTATACTAAATAAATGCACCAGTGAATAAAACAATTACAAATTGATTGACAGTTAAACCTTAAAAACCCAACAAGCACTTATTGCACTTAAATAATAAAACGTATTCACATGCAACCACAAACACCTGCTGGCAGCTAGACACTAAAAAACAGTCTATGCAACTGCAAACCTATAAATCACAGCTGTCAGATCACAAAATGTCAATGTCTTTCTTCAGAACACTGTAGGAGTGTGGGGCATGTTGTCTCTGTCTACGTTGTGGTCTGGTGTTCTTTATTATAGGCGGCCGTTGCTTTTCTGGCAGCAGTAAGAGTCTCCTTCGAATACTGAACTTCATAGCAGTCTCGCTCCTCATTCATCTTGATTGCCAGCAAAGAGTTCAGCGTTCTGAGATGCAGGGACTGTCTTAGTTCTGTTTTAACTTTACGCACCATGCTAAAAGCGCGCTCTGCATCTGCATTTGAATGCGGCAAGCAAAGTAGTACCATCATTAGTCTTTTAAAGTACTGCAGTGAACCATCTCCACCAACACATTTGAGGACTGTGGCCCAATGTTTTGGGAGGGCTGAATGGGTCCATTTATTGGTCCAGTTAGGGTCACTGTATCAGACAACTGGTACAGAAAAATTCATCCAACAATGTGTCCTTCTCTTCTATTGTCTTACAGATGCGAGATGATCTGCCAAGTCTGTTACCATAGAGGGTGTTACCTTGAGCTTCGATGAAGGATTGAGGAGAAGTCCTACATTTTGCACAAACTTGTTGTTCACAGGAAATTTCTTTAGTATTTTGGATATGACAGTAGAATAAAACACAACTGCTTTCTGGTAGATGTTGGTTTCAATGACTGTTCCAGCAATGCTGTCTTCCTGCTCCATCATGTACTGTTGTATTTCTGCTCCTAGACGAAGGTCACTGTGGCATAGAAAACTGTCAGGATTGTCCAGAATGGTAGCATCATTGTAATTTAGCAATTGCCTGGCATTTCAGGCCGTAGAACTCTGCCGGCATATATGTGGAGGAGTCGAGAGATGTCAGAGTGCAAAGTCATTAGTTAGCTGTCACCTTTTTGCATCTGTTGGTTGAACTGGCACAGAGGTTCAAGTCCATATTTCAGGAACATAAACTGCATTCGGATTTCATGGCTCTCCAGTCTTTTGGTGATGCTCTCCACATTTGCTGGTCTTTGTTCTGCTGACCGGAAATATGACAGGAGTGCAGGCCACAGATCCAGCATCCTCGTGACTACCTTATTCAGGCTGAGCCACCGTGTTGGTGCATGCTTTATAACCTTGAGTGGTTCGACATCCACAAACAGTGCAAATTCTTTTAACTTATGTTGTCTTTGTGCACTTGAAGCAAAGTGGCAGTAGACATCTGACACAAGCTCTTCAATCTTTGTCAGAGTCTTTACTGCTGCTTTGCTGCAGATACCTGCCAGGTGGCAGAGACACCCCATGTTGACAATATGTGGATTTAGGGTTTGGAACCTTGATAAAACAGAGTTCCTCTTGCCAGTCATGGAGGCAGCATTGTCAGATGACAGTGCAACAAGATTGTCTGTTGGGATGTGAAATCGGTTCAGTCTGTCCATAAGACAGCCAAACATGCTTTGTCCAGTTCCTGAGATACATTCAGGCATATCCAAGAACTTGATCGCATGCTTTCCTTGCTCGTCATCAAAATAACCCACAAGAATAACTAGCAGTTTTTCATCTCCCATGTCTGTGCTTTGATCCATGTAGACACAGTATGGTACTTTTCGCACTTTGCTGCAACATCTTCCTGGTATAGGCCCCATGACATCCCTTGCTATGCAGGTTGCTTTTGTGGCACCGCAGTCATCTTTTTAGTACTTCAGGATCAGAGCAGTACTTCTTCATATATTTAATAATGTGATCACCACATGAAAATGACAAGTTGTGCTCTGCAAGCATTGCAACGAAGCAACTTCTGTCCCTATGACTTTGGAGCTTGCTTGTGCTGCAAATGTTGAGAGCTTCTGTCAAGACGTGGCATGCTTGACATTGCTGCAGTACTTCTCCGTAGCTGCATGGCGCTGCAGATCATGGCATCCTCCATGGCCTATGGTGAAATCACCGGAGCATATCTTGCAGAATGCATATGTTCTCCCTTTCCTGCTGTCACTGACCCAATCAAATGAAGATTTCCAGGTAGCCTGGAATGTTGTGTACTGTCTTTGCTTCTTCACTGGGCTGTGCACACTGGAATTATCTGATTCTGAGTCACCCCCACAATCTATGCAAACATAAAAGGCAAACATCTAAACCAAAGAAAGGCAACGCTCCTCGACTTTGCCTCCACTCTCAGAGACTGATCCCTTCATGCAGACAATATGACAATAAGTTTCAACTTCAAATACTTATTTCTTCTCTGGTGTGGCAGGTGACAAGGTGTAATGCCTCACCTCCACACCACTGGGCCAGCCTGCCAACCACACCATCATCATCTACCACTATAGCCATTACAAAAAAAAAAACATTGGCCATTGTTTGGACGCAGCAAGTGCCCCCCCCATGCACCCAAACACCAGTGCAAACAATTCAGTTACACGATTCTGACTCAGCGTCAAACAGCAAACAAATCACGCCGCCATGAAAAAAATACGCCATGTACCTTGTTTTGTTGGTGGAGTGGGGCCTGCTTGCTGTGTCCAGTCAATCCTTATGGTTTATTAGCATGACTGTAATGTGTTAGTGTAACACTACAATCATACCAATAAATCAGACATTTTCTGGACACGACAGCACACCCCACCCCACCCAAGACTTCTAAAACAGTTCCATTACACATGGCATCAAATAATCCGACGCAATGTCATGTAGCAAGCAAGATACTCACTGCTAAAACAGGACATGCACAACATCATTTTGGGGGTTGATGGGAAGGGGGCCATGCTTGTTATGTGCATTCAACACCGATGGTTTATTAACACAGCCATACTGCATTTTCCACAGTTCACACTGACATTATTATTATGAACTGAGGAGCATAAAGAGGAATCTGATTGATCGGAGTTTTGAAGCCATGATGATATTGGGCTACATCATCAAAGGCTTCAAAAGAGTTCCAGCACCACCAGCTTCCTTGCTCTGTTCTGTCTGAGAACTATTTTTTCAAAATGTATTTCTACATCAACCAAAATCTTGTTCATAAAACATTTAAAAACC
Organism: Neoceratodus forsteri; assembly: GCA_016271365.2. Lineage (NCBI taxonomy): Eukaryota > Metazoa > Chordata > Ceratodontiformes > Ceratodontidae > Neoceratodus > Neoceratodus forsteri. The sequence goes on from CM028130.1 coordinate 1,239,681,909, forward strand.
TGTTTTTTTTTTTTATTTATGTTATGAAAATTCAAACCCAGCTCATAATAGCAATAAGGCATGACAGGGCGTGGTATATCATGGGATATCGTCACTTCGGGTCATTGGACGCACCCGCGGCATGACGATATTCCATGATATACCACACCCTGTCATGCCTCATTCCTTAATTATACCACCTAGGTGTCACACAGCAAGCTGACCCCCTCCCCACGCATAAAACAAGGCATACCGCACGTACTACTTGCACAGCCAATTCTATAAAGTAACCAGAAATATGACTGGTAGCAGGCAACAACCTACCGCCCAAAAAGCCAGTTACCTTAAACGTCATGCACAAAAACAGTTCCAATTTCTAAAAATCCCCAGCAACATACCTGTGACACTATTCAGCTGCTGCTGCTCCTCCTCCTCTCGCCTCCTTTTGCTAGTGATGAACATCTGCATAGTGGTGTAGTCTGTGATGCAGTTCCTCGCCAGATTAGTGGGGGTTGCTGGTTGGGCTTCTTTTGCGTTGGTGTAAGTTCCCTCACAAAACCTCCAGTACAGTCACAGCTGATGTATCTGGTGAAGAAGAAGAAGAAGTATTAGCACAATACATATTCCTCCAACACTCTCCTACCCCTTAGATCCTGTACCTAGACACACACACCCCTAGACATACTCCTGCCTCCTACAGATCCTTTTATACACACACACACACACACACACACACATCTCTCCCTTCTCGTCTTCCTTGTAGATGCTGTACCTCATCTCCCTCACCTTTAAATCCTTTACCAATCAACACACACAGTGCTTCTCTCCCTCCCTCCCTCCCTTTCCATCCCTTACAGTACACATTCTGCACCTACACAAGCATACAGCACATCTGACACTCACCTTCCTATTCCCTACAGATCCTCTACCTATTGATACACTGTACATCTCTCCTTTACCTTCCAGTCCCCTGTTGATACTATAAAGACAAATAAGGAAATATGTGATAGCCAGGCAAGTAATTTGATAAGAGTGAGTACATTGAGTCAGGGGCCCATTTTTCAAGTAAAACAGACACAGGAACCTGGTACAATAATACCTCAAGGTATTTGCTTATACCACTTTTCAATCACTCAGTATTCCAAATGGAGTGTGTATTTCAAAGTGTATTACAAGCCATAAAAAAAGGCAATCAGTGCTGTCTGAGTCTGACAGTTTATTTCAGGACACTGTTTATCCGCTGCCCACCCCTTCAGTAACATGTGGGGGGGGGGGGATGCAAAGCAGTCTCATCTCAAAAAACTGTTCAAACTTCACAACAACCGCAAACAAACTCTAACATCAAACCTCAACAAGCAGCTACCCAGGGCTCCCTTTTCAAGAGAGGTGTAGCAGGTACGGACCTGATTCTCAGTGGAAGAATTTACAAACCGAACAGAAAAGACAAACCCGCTGTTCATAGGTACATACATTTCTGGAAAATGTTAGGTTCCGTTATGTAACAGGAGCCACAAAACCCTTTCTTTTCTTCTGACCACACCAGCTGAGGGGGTTATACTTTGGGTCAGAGCCCATTCTACTCTACTTAGCTTTATCAGTTTCTCACACTAAGCTAAAAGCTTTGGGTTTAAGGTCTGGTCAGCCTCTGCAGGGAATTTCTCTATTGGACTCTTGACATCTAGGGTTACCTTAGTGACGAGGGACACTGCTCCATGCCAGGCCAGTTCCCCTGATAAAACAGAGTTCACCCTAGCACTGGATGCCTCTCATCAGCATCTCCACACTCACTGGCAGGTGTGCACCAACCTGCCCTCTGGCAGCAGAAGCTGTAGCTCCACTATCCATCATTGCTCTTAGTCTCATGATCTCTAGTACTTGGTGAAGGGATATTTCCTACCATAGCCTGCAGTGCAGTCTCAAGGTGAGAAATAGTTTGTTAAATTTAGAAGGATGGAGCCCATCATTTTAAACAACCTGAAAAGCTCAGCCTCACCCATACCCCTCTCATTTCCTTTTTGGAAAAAAAAAATTGGACTTTTTAGTTTACATGTTTATTTTAGCCCATTTGTTTAACACTAGGGTTCTGCACCACAACCTTAGATTCATTTTTATTTTACTTTCTTTAAAAGAGCATATGGTTTTTAGTTACCTCAGTTCATATTTCTTCGCCTATTGGTGGACTCTGTGGCATTGTAAGCAGTAAGCAGCAGTGGCATCGCGTTGTAAGTTACCTCCTCGCCCTTCCCTCACCAATTTTTTAATTTTCATAGCTGCAGTGCAGCCCACACTTTCAACTGTGAACCAAGGGACCAAAAGTAAGCGCAGTGAGTGCACAGCCAACAGCTGCATACACCGTGACCTGACCGACCGTATGAATCGGATGATCGGATCATTTGATCATTCTAAACCCACAACAAAAAGGCAGCACAAGCACAGCAACAGCCCGACAATGGCTGCTGATTACCGCAACACCTCTGCAGCCGGTAACTTACTTACTGTCTGTTGCGTTGCTTGCTCGGGAGTCGGGATGCTCGCTCAGCTGGTGTGTGGTGCAGTGCCTGCCTTGAAGGTTTCTCCAAAGACTCCAACTCTCCAAGTTTGAATCGCATTTCTGCTTCAGAATCAGAGCCTCAATCAGCCTGTTTCGGGGCGGCTTCCTCTTCCAGTTCCTGGTGCTGCTGCACGGTGATTGGTAGCTGCTGGCAGTGGTGGTCCTTCTCGAGCAGTGTCCTCCAGAAATGCTCCTCCTGACGCTATGGTTCCCCCTCAGTGGAGTCAGGCTGCTTATAGTAGAGCAGTGGACCTGAGGGGGGACCTGAGACAAGTGACGAAACAATTAGCTTAATTTGTTAGGGGGCAGGGGTGTAGGGTAGCGCTTGGGGGCCGTGCCTGACATCGCAGTCCTCCAGCCACTGCAGCCAGTAGTCCACGACTCCAACTAGCCCCCCCCTGATGTCATCATTTGCGAGACATGCTGCAGGCATGATGACGAGAGCCCAGGTGCCACCGCGCCAGGCAGGACAAACAAAGGGGATTAATGCTGCAGTTGCTGCGCGCGGTGCAGCCACATGGTTTTGGCGTCCTAGCGGAAAAGAATGGGCGAATGTGGGGCAGTGGTACAGGCAGTCTACCGGATCCAGAATCCGGAACATCACGCGCAATCCGGTACACTTGAGAGGTATGGCACTCACCACCCTGAATAGGACATGATAACTGGAATCCATGTTTAGAATCCTTTATTGAAGGGTTAGCGATACAATTTAAAAGCAGACCCCACTAAAAACTCCTTTAACATGTTTCATATTTAAAATACTTTTTCAAAGGCAAGGTACCCTACTCAGTATCACATTTATAGTGAACATCTTAAAGAGACAGCTCACATTAATCACTAATTGAGACTGACTATGGCTTCTATCACTGCCAACATAAAATCCATGGAACATTTATTACTTATTCCTGTCCCAGTTGTCACGTAATTCTGATGTGATGAACCCCAAATTGGCTTCTACAATGACCCTTAAACCCCTTGGAATCTGTTTGTTCCTGTCATATTCCCTGAAAGATAGTGTGTGTCACTCTAACCTTACATCACGCTGTTCTAAATATTCTATTCTGTTCAAAAGAGTTTTATTACTAGTTTCATGAGTCCAGTTTTTATTCTGTTGAAGTAAACCCAGTACCTATTCCTGCTCTTCTGGAGTAAAATCATAAGACAAAAAAGGTGCTTTCAGCACCTTGCTGTAGCTCTTGAAATGGTAGTGAAGTTATAGTCTGTATTGAATTAATGATGTAACCCCCCTACAAATGGGGATTCCCGAAAAGTCTTCCTTGAGCTTTCCTAAATGCTCACTGCCAGGCTGGTGTTCTGCGTTCTAGTGGTTTAAATGTACTGCCAGAGAATGCCTGTATAGCCTCCCTGTACTGTCTCTTTAAGAGCTGCCTGGATTGCAGTCATAAGTAACCTGAGAGGGAGCTCTGTTAGAAGATATACTTGTTTACTGATCATTTGCTAGAGTAGTAATAATATTGCTGCTTGTTCTAACCTGCCTTATTTGCAGCATGGACAGTTCTGTTGGATTCCATCATCTTGGTCCACCTGGACTGCAGAATGGGTCAATCAGTACATTTGGAACTCTAAAATGGAGCCTGCCTACAGGGGCTTGGTGGGGCCAAAACTTGTAGGAATTGTAGTTTTGGGCATTTGGCGCCTAAAATAACCTGGAGGGGGGGTCCTTGTTGTGACTGACAGACAGATCAGCCAACCAAACCTTTTGAATCTTGGGGAAAGTCCCACACTGCTTGCAGTTTCAGTTAGATCTGAGTTGGGAAGTGAAGAAGTAACAGCTTGAGATAGTTCGAGCAGCAATCCATAGTGGATTTGTGCTGGGGAATTGTGGAAAGGCCAGAGTTTGGCCTGCAAGCCTGCCTGCTGTTCCTGAGAGGAAACTTGTGCTTTTTTTCGGTCTGAATCCAAATTTGGAGAGCGAATTAAGCCACTGAATTGTGACCAGGCTTTAACTTGAAGGAGACCAAAAATTTGCTGAATGCGATCAGCCTGTCAGGACTTCCAGCTACCTCTGAACTCCCGGATTGTGCATAGACTCTGTAATTGTGACCGGAGAGCCATTTGCCTGGTACAGTGGAATTTTCTTACATGTGAATGTGCTGTGTGCTTATAGTGGGTGGTGATTTGGTTCCTCACTGTGTGTCTGAACTGTGTTTTGCTTGCTGAAGGCTGTATCCAGCTCCACAGACTGAACCCATATCATTTTCCATGTGCCTGGGCCCTGCTACACTGGCCCAGCAAGAATGCCTGCCACGCAGAGAAAGTCATCGATGAGAGACCGGCCTGGGGATCAGCCCCCTGCTCATTGCCTTGAACAGGAATGACGCCTCGGTGATTCATGTGGGCCCTGCTTCTCTGGGCACTGCAGCTCAACAGCCTGCACTCTCGATTTCATTCTGCCTGTGTCCAGTATTGTGTATCAAGAGTAAACATTAGGGTAGCTCCCTGCAACAACAGCTAAATCTAAAAGTGTTGTCATCTGATTGTCTTGTTTCCTTTTCTTTCACGAACTGAGCCCTCCAGCTCCAGAATACAAATAGTGTGTGTTGTACATGTTGCTTTCTTCCATCACAGGGCCCCAACCAGCTGCAACATTCCTGGCTAGCCCACCATTTTCCTACCTGGGTACCCAGAGTGTGTGACTGTGTAGGGACTCTGAACTGCTTGCATAACTGTCTGATTAATATAGCTTTTAAGCAAATCAACCTGAATACGCCCCTCCCTTGTTCAAGTCCCCTGAATAAATCAGATTTAACTTTGTTTGCATTTTACCTGACTGTGGTTCCAGTTTGTGCCAAAAGTATTGTACTGTTGCTATTGGCTGTGCTTAACCTTGTTTTACAGGGGGGTCCCCAGGGTCAAGCTAAAGAAACCAGCCCTGGTTGTAAGTGCAAACAGTGCGGGTAATTGCCTGGTGAATAAGGGTCATTGTGAAAGTAATTATTGTATATTGTTCAGGCCACTAGAAGGGAACATACAAATTGTAAAAAACAAAAACAAGGTGCTGCGTCAGCATGTGGTCTAAAAGCAAAACAAAATGGTTATATTAAATGCATGCTAAAAATAGAAAATAGAGTTAAAAATCTACGTTTTGACCTTAGGTCTTCTTCAGGAATTATCTAAAAGAGAGAAAGAAAAAAAAAAACAAGTTAGTGTAGAGGAGAGGTAAAATGAGAGAGATATATATGTGGAGAAAGAAGAAGGGGGAGGCTCAGGGAGAAGAAGTGATAAACGGTAAGATTAAGAGAGAATCTGTGAAACAAAAAGGTGATGATGGGAAAGATAAAGCATAATGGGAGTGAAAGAGCTGGGGAAGTTCCCAGGTGGGGACTAATTAACAGGGCCTAGTAAGAAGGCTGAAAGGTGACAAATGTGGGGGAAGGAGACAGAGGTGGAGACATATGGTGAAAATGAAAAATAAATTAAATGTGTACAAAAACAAATAGACTTTAGGGGAAAAAAAAGGGGTGGCTGAAAGATGTTAGTGGAAAATAAGTCTATCATTTAAACCAGAGGGCTGCTGGGAGCCAAGGCGGATGATCAGCTTGGCGTCCATGTTTTTTCTATGGTTAGAATCCCAGAAGCCCTGCTGAAGGACACAAACAGAAAGGTCATTGACATTGTGGTCCCTGGAGATAAAGTGGGATACAATGGGTTTAGCAGTTTCACCGTTTCTGACTGCTCTGTAATGTTCCCTGAAATGGTCAGCAAGACGCCTACTAGTTTCTCCGATGTAAATAGCTGTACACTTCCTGCAAAGAATACAATACACCACATTAGTGGAGGTGCATGAGAACTTCTTGGTGATGTGAAAAACACCTGTAGGCCCCCAAATCTCAGTAACACTGGAAATAAATTTGCGGGTGTAGCAGAGAGTCCTGTTGCAAGGTTTGGTATCTGGGAGGGAGGAACTGTTAGGAGTAGGTAGGCTGCTTTTAACCAGGAGATTCCGCAGGTTAGGTGGCTGGCGGTAGGAGGCAATAGGTGGTTCTGTAAAGGAAGCACCAATGTTAGGGTCAGTTTGCAAAATGGGAAAGTTACTAGTGATGATCCTGTGAAGAGAAGGTGTGCTCTAATGGAAAGGAAGAACTAGTGGAATTCGCTGTTGTTCTTGTGTGACAGTATCCTTCCTGCGGGGGGTCAAGGTTACGGGGCATGTTACTGACCCGGGAAAGTGACTGTCCACTGTGTCCACTAGAAGGGAAAGAGTGGGGTTACAGTGTCCCGGAGGGCTGTGCCCAGGTTAGCTTGACCACTAACAACCCTGACCTCCAGGTGAAGGCACCAGTTTCATTACCCAAGCCCCTTAACTTGCTACTAGCCAAGCAGGCAGGAGTAGTAGCCCTTGGGATAGTGCCACCTAGGGGTTATAATAGGATTAGCGGTTATTCTACCTGGATATACTGCTTTATTACTATCATGGTGTTGCTACAGACAAGGTTCTAATATTGGGGGGAGGGTTAGCAGGAAGAATGAACTGTTGGAGAAGAAGGATATCTAGTGTGCCTCTATATATCCCAGCATCCTAACTCAGTGCTATATATTTTGGGGCCTCTGGACCAAAGGCTTGTCACATCCACTGCAAACTTATTTCTTAGGGGACCCAGGATACCCTTTGGCTCACACAAAAAATGTTTTTATATCTTGGGCCATCCAAAAAAGACTGCTTAAACTGGAAATGAATATAGTAGGATGAACACCACATAGACAAGTGTTCTTTATCCTTGAATAGATTTATAGTTACACAATGTGACCAGGGCAACAGTTTGTGGCTAACGTCACCATTTCTTCTGGCCCACTGTGTTAAATATCTGTTAAAACATCAAAATGGGTTTGTCTAAAAATCATGTATTAATTCTTATTTCATTTGGTACCACTGTGCTCTCCTTCACCAGCACACTGTGCTTCTGTATAACCCACAGAATACGTGTTTTTACTACGTTCACAACCAGTAATAACTTATTTTATAGCTCTGCCCAGGTAGAGTATGGTTCCTAACTGCATTCATAAGAATACTTCTACATTGGCATATTCTGTGAATCAAAAATCATAATTCCCATATTTATCCTTTATGTCATACACTACATTGTGATGAAGGAACTATATATTGCAATGGCTACAGTTTCTACTGCATAAAATGCTCTAATTTATTACCAGATTAGCTGCATTGTCCCAAATGCTTTTATTAAATGTAGCTCTAGAATTTTCAGTCACAATACTAGTTCATACCTTTACCGGCTTTTGAAAATACTGTTTTCAATAACAATTAGGTGCAACTCTTGGGTAATCTGGACCTTCAAACAAAAACCTTCTCTGTTATTAGCACAGATTCATGGGGGGAGGTCATGTCAGACAAATCTAATAGAAGTATTTGACTAGGCAACCAGGGAAATAGATCAGGGTGGGGCAGTGGACATGACCTACTTAAGAGTTTGGTAAGGCATTCAACATCATACCACACAGGAGACTTACAAGGAAACCAAGCAGCTTAAGGGTGGGTCCCAAAGTAGCAAAATGGATATGAAATTTGTTAATGGGTAAGTAACAGAGGGTGGTGGTAAATGGAGTTCACTCCAGGGAAGGAAGGGTGACCAGCGGGGTGCATCAGGGTTCAGTACTGGGACCAGTCCTCTTTAATCTCTTTATAGGTGACACTGCAGGTGAGCTGGAAGGGAAGATTTGCCTCTTTGCTGATATCAAAATATGCAGTAGGGTAGGCCCTCCAGTGGGCATGGAAAGAATGTGAGAAAACTCAAGAAGTGAACAAAGGAATGGCAGTTGGACTTCAATGCGTAAAAGCGCAAAATCATGTACCTAGGACACAGAAACCAATAGGCGGAGTACAAAATGGGGGAAGAGGTATTGATGGTCATGAAACAGAAAAGGGACTTGGGAGTAATCATGTCTGATGACCTAAAGATGGCAAGACAGTGCAACAAGGCAATAGGTAGGGTTAGCGGAATGTTGGGGTGCATAGGGAGGTGTATCACCAACAGAAGGAGGGAGGAGGTGTTGCCACTGTTTACATAACTGGTGAGGCGCCACCTGGAGTACTGTATCCAGTTCTGGAGACCACATCTCAGGAAAGACATAGACAGGGTGGAGGCTGTCTAGACGAGGGTAACTAAAATGGTACAGGGGCTGCATCAGAAGCCCTACAAGGAGAGACTGAAGGACCTCAATATGCACACCCTGGAAGAGAAGGGAAAGGAGGGACATGACAAAGACACAAAAATACCTCATGGGGCTGAATAAGGTACAGGAGGGGAAACTTTTTCAGAGTAAAAGATACACAAGAACAAGGGGATATGCAATAAAGCTGGAAGGTGAGTGATGTGAGGAAGCACCTCTTCACTGAAAGAGTGGTGGATGCCAGAACAGTCTTCAGCAGAGGTGGTAGGGGTGAAAACAGTGGAGGGTTTCAAGCATGCATGGGATAGACACAAGGGAATGTTAGTTGGGAAGTGGTGGGGCAGAGATCAGGGAGGATCTGCAGTGACAATATAGGCAGGGAAAAATGAGCATACTGAGTGGGCCAAATGGTCCTTATCTGCCATGAAATTCTATTTTTCTATGTTAGAGGAAGGCAAAAGCAACATATGGTGGTAGCAGAGAACTACCTTCCAGACTGCCACACAGGGGTGGAAGAAGGAGAGGTCTGACATCCAAAATCCTCCCTCTGACCAGGGTCTCTAGAGTGTCTGCATCTTGAGCTTTAGGGCTTTATCTACCCAAATAAATTTAGAGAATTTTGAGGTGTCAAAATAGGCATCCATGAAGGACTCTGGTAGATTGGAAAGGATGTAATGTAGCTTGTGAATTGTGATCAACCTAACTATTCTCCTTGCCCCAAACAGCTAATAATACCTTACCTCATCTCTGTATACCCACGTCCACCTTGTCTAGCATTACCTGCACATTGGCATTAACTGTCTCCTTAATAGTTGCATTTAGTCTAATTCTGAGGCACACTGTTGTTTCTGAGGACCACTGGAAAGGGCAGGATTGAAAGAGAGCTTAAACACAGGAAGTAGTAATAAGTAGGACCTGGGACTTGGACTGCTATCTTATGGGCTCCCCCACCTCTATGCTCAGAAAGTCTGGTGTCATCCTAATGCACTGGGTTAGGGGTTCAATAACAAGGAGAAACAAGCAGGGGATGGCAGACATCCCTGCTTCACACCCCTACCAAAGTAAAAACTAGGGGGATAACCGAATTTGCCATTATTTTAGTAGTAGGACTGGTACATAGTAGTTTCACTATTTCCACAAATTCTCTAGTGAACCCAAATTTCAGCATGGCATCAAACAAGTAAGCCCACTTCACTCTGTCAAATTATTTTTCAGCATCCAATGCCTGAGTAGAAGTGGCTCCTGATAAATACGTGCTTTCCATAGAAGGCTGAGGATATGGCAGAGGTTATCTGACCCCATTCTGCCAGGGACAAAGCTGACCTGGTAAGAGTGTAGTAAGTCTCCCATTATTGTTCCAAATCTCCATGATAGGACTTGCACATACTGTACATTTTTGTATTCACATTTACAAGAGATATAGGTTAAAACTGTTAACAAAGAATACTGTCTATCCCTCTTTTGTGGTATGAGGGTGATCAGCATCTCTCCAAACAAGGGGGAAGGAAGGTGTCCTTGCTTCCTGGCTTCATTAAAAACCTTTGCTAGGTGGGAGAGGGCGCTAAAAGGTCATTACAGGTGTAGAAAAGTCAGATAGGAAACCATTTAATCCTTGCAACTTCCTATTGTACATCGAGTCTATTACCACCCTGTCCTCCTCTGTCATGAATGCTGGATTTACTGCCAAAAATACTTGCAGGAAACAAATGTTGGAATGAAAAGAATCATACTGCTGAGGAGTAGGGGAGGTATCTGAAGAGTATAACTGTGGCCAGTAGGAAAGAAAGGTGGCACTAATGTCCTGGGGCTCCATTACCACTGTTCCATACTATGTATGGTTCAGGGAAATATATTTTTCTACCTCCATGGCTCTGAGGTGGTGAGTTTCCCTGGCTGCTCTTTTGCCTCCCAGTATGACTGGTGTAATTTAAATATACTCCATTCTGAACTGAAGCACCAGTTATACATTATGTCCAGTCCATGTGACCTGTAGTCTCAAATCAGGTGCTTGTTCTTGGTAAAGTACAACATTTTGCTCCAGGATCTTAAGCTCTCCCTGTCACTGCAAGGCTGCATCCCATTCTTTGTTAGCTTGAGAAGAGTGGGCTATTCGTTTTCCTCTAAGCACCACTTTGAGTGCCTCCCATTGGGTGCCCACAGACATGTCTGGGGTTTCGTTGAGGGCAAAGTGAGTCTCTACTTCTCCTCAAAGCCATGCACAGAAGTCAGCCTGGAGGAGGAGGGAAGTGTTAAGGTACCATTTGTTTCGGGAAACAAATAATCTCCACCATGCCACAAAGTGCACAACTGGAGCATGGTCAGAAATTAAAATATTCCCCAGGTTCACTCCCTAAATCCAAAAGACTAACTCCAGTGAGGTGAAAAAAACATCACTACGACTACAGCATATGTACGTAAAGTCTCCATCACTGAGATGTAATGTGAACTAGATATCCCGTAGCCCCTGTCTAACATGAGCTTTTAACACTTGTGTGGCAACAACAGATTCTGACTGCGGGCCTAGCCCTGTGCAGTTTAAAGTGGGTGGAGAGCCAAATTGATGTCCCCACCTAATATGACTCCTGAGTGCCCATTGGGAAGTTTTTGCAGAACTTGGTCATAGAAAGACACATCAGGATTATTTGTGGCATATAAAGTACTTAAGACAATGGTTGCAATTGCTAAGTGCCCTCTAGAATTAAGAATCTGCCATCCTTATCCCAACTCACCACGTGAGAACCAAATAGTAATTGTTTACAGAATATTAGTGTTGCCACTCCTTGTTGTTTAGTAACTGAGGAACTATGATAAACAGCTCCCATCCACATACAAAGCAACTTGTCTGCCTCAACCCCCAAAAGATGTGTCTCCTGGATGAATGCTACACTGCATTCCTAGTCTTTAAATTTTTGTAAGAATTTCTTCTTTTTTAATGGATTATTAAGCCCATTAGTGTTCCAGGAGATGATTTTTAGTATATCAGAGGAAGACGTACTAACAGCAATGGCTGACAATATAGTCTAGAGGTTAAAGTAACAAACTGTGAATGAGTTTGCTACATCTGGCAGACCTGAGTTTGATTCCAACAACCTCCACTTGCATAGTGTGTGACCCTGAGCAATTCACTTAACCTCATCAGCACTCTGGGTTGCCCTTAAAAACAAGCATTGTGCCTAGTGGGCCTTAACTGTTTACCAGAAAAGAGAATAAAGATCAGTCAAAACAATACTTGCCTTTTTACCTTCAATTGTTTTGTGGCCCTCTTCCCTTTTCATTCCCCTGCCATAACACACACCACCCAGCTACTACCAGAAAAACATGCAGTATGAGACTATCATCTAGTTATCTCCCTTATACAGGTTTAAGAAAGTTAGTGGTAACCAATAACCAGGTTGGGTTATGTGGTGGGTAAACAAAAGGAAATTCTGCTATAGAGAGCTCCTAGATGGCCAAGGTAGGACAGATACTCCTAGTAAAGAATATAGGTAGCCAGCAGGCTAACACTTATATGGAACCTCAGTGACTAGATGCGAGATGCCCAGCAGTCTCCCCCTGTCTTCACCTCCCTTATGGTAGGAGGATAACTTACTCACTGAGATTGCCGTGTTTAAACCTCTTGGTGTGATATTAAGTTAGAACATCTGTAAGCAACAGGCATACAGTGAAACTTCCACCCCTCCCTCTGCTCCTGCCCTCCCAAGCCCCTAATCACCCTGCCTGTCTCTTTCACCATTACACCAAGGTGGAGAGACAAAATGGCGGCTTAACAATGTTGCAAAAGTGTTAACATTTAAGCGCAGCCTTTACAGAATCAAAATGGGCACAAATCATTAATCTAAAAACTATAGGGCTTTTATCAACAAGACTATTGCAAATCTACTTTAACATAATACATAGAACTTATTATACACCTCACAAACTTAATGAATCCTAATTACCTAAATCTATGCCCCAGATATAAAACAGAAAACACAACTGTAGAACGTATGTTGATTTACTGTAACGTTAATTCATTCTGGAGAAAAATCATAGATATAGTATATGAAATAATAGCCATTAAATTGAAAAAAAAATAATGTAAATCTATTCTTGACAATGGGATGTTTTGCTGACACTGCCAACTATAAACAACAAAGCTTAACTATGTTAGCTATAATTAACACACATACTGTAAGTGTTTACTGATGAAACGGACGGATGCTGCCACCTCGGACTATAGGATGTGCTTGAATCTCATGATCAGTGTATACAAATTAGAAAAAGTACATTATATTATGTTAGATAGCTATACAACATTTGATAATGTTTGTAATAGTTTTGAAAGATATATGTTGTCTCTAGATCTGCTGGATAAGATAAGAACAAGGTAATGTACAGGATGATGCACTTGATTCTCGAATATTTTGTATTGTATTGTAGCCACTCCAGTTTTTCAGGCTTATGGACACTGTCATTTTATCTATTAGAAATGTTTTTCAGCTCTACTTCGTGATATATTTCTCTTGCACCTGTACTGCTACTTAATTTTGCTATTTCTGGATAAAAAAAAAAACATTTAAGCGTAACCTTGAATAATGTAAGAAACCAGTATTACTAAGCATTTCACACAGAATATCCTCCAGTGTACTTCACCATCTGTTACCAACATGGTAGACAAGAAAGGTGAAACTCCTAATAACAACTTAACTGTTTAACCGGCCTAAGAGGAGTAACATTACATTCTTCTTAGTAATGTGACACTTTCAGAGACAGAATTTCATTTCCATGTCCAATGCTGGTCTGGAGTTCAGCAGTATTCTTAAAAGTGTTCCAGCATTACTGGCGATGGTCAAAGAAAAGTTGCTGAAACAAAGAGCCTCTGGTCAGGTGCTACCACAGTTTGCTGAGAGTGTAGGTCACACTTCCCATAATACCATGGCTCCTTGCAGCTTACAACCCATTCTTTTTATTGCTACCCTGCAGGGGCGTAGCAACAAGGGTGCAGGAGGTGCAGTCGCACCTGGGCGCATGAGGTTTGAGGGGCCCAAATCATGATTTAAATGTTTATTCAAAACCTGGGGGGGGGGGGTCCTATAACTTGCACCCAGGCCCTTTGGGAATTTACTACGCTGCTGCTACCCTGCTCAGTTGATCATGATTACCAGTAGTCAGTGGTGGGCCAAAAATATGAGGGTGCAAGGTTATAAGAGTGGGCTCCATTATGGGTTCCTCACAACAAAGGAATAGGTATGGGCTCCCAGGGACATTCTCAGGCAGAAAAATAAGGGGAAAGTAGTGGTATGCTCAGTTAAGGGCATATACTCAATTAATTAGTCTCAGAGCAATGCTCAATCACAGTGCTTGTGGTCAGGCGATACCATGGTCAGACAGGAGCATAAGTCATGTGGCCAGAATACTGAGTTTCTCTGCAGCTTAAAACCACTTTCTTTTCTCTGTTCCCCTGCTAGCTAAGCACAGTCTGTCAATGGCAAGCCAAATGTAGGAGGGTGCAGGGTTACAAGAATGGGCTCTGGAATGGGTTACTTACAGAGTGGAATCAGTATGCACTACAGGGGTAGTGCTGGAGCAGAAAGATGCAGGGGGTGTAGCAAAAAGTTCAGTTAAGGGCATACAATCAGCCAATCAGTTTTGGAGCACCACAGTTATGCAAAAGTCTCTTTCTGCCATTACATCTGGGAAATGTACTTACGGATCTCACAATTCTCATTGCTCAGCAGGAGTGTGGAAACCAGGTGCTGTCATGTCAGTTAGGGTGTCTGCTGGAAGCTCATTATGATGCACTGATCAGGTGGAGCTGAGTTCTTATTGTAAGAAGGCATCATCTTCATCTGGTGTATGGAATTTATTTATTTAAAATTTTGGTAACCGGGAAAGGTACACTGAGCAGAGGCTCATTTCCAGGTGTAACTAGGGGAAGGGGGAAGGGGAAAACAAAGGCATGAAAATAAAACATCAGAATGCAAGTCACATAGCAGCATCACAGACATGATTATAAAACATAATACACAGCAGTCTGAAATGATGCAAGGACGATAATTGACATTAATACAATAAAGTGCTCAGTGTCTACTGGGGAAGGTGAACAGTGCTTGAAGGGTACAGGACAAGCCACCAGCATAGTCAAACCAGTTTAGAATGAAGGGGAAGGGGTCAAACAGGAGGAGAAAGGGTGGGGGGGTTCGGGGAAGTTGACAGGGACAGAAGAGAATCAAAGGCATCTTATCTGACGTCAGAAGTCGAAATGTGATGGGGTGAGGTGGAGGAGGATGGGAGCTGGTTTCAATGGGAGGGGAGGTGGTAGCAGAAAGTAGCTTGTGTAGCAGAGGAGTGAGGATGGGGGATAGATACGTTGTTGGAGTCCCTGGAGTGTAGAGAGTAAGAAGAGGAGAGGGCCAGGGAGAGAAGGGAGGGGAGGTAAAGGAACCAAACCAGTATTTAGCAAGAAGGTGGCACAGTGGGATTGGCGAACTGAGGGCAGTGGAGGTAAGGAGAGGGAGAAGAAGAGGGATCAATGATAAATATGAAGGGGAGAGTTTGTATCAAAATGACAGCTGGCATTGCAGAGGATATCCAGTCTGGCTGGGGAGGAGGAAGGGGCAGTGCCATAGACTACATCTGCGTAGCTGAAGACCATGAAAATCACTTTGGTTACCAACTCCTGGTGGACCTGGAGGGAGAGGCATCCCTATTGCAGTACAAGGCATTAACTCTAGGGCAGAATTTGGTATGGAAAGCTTTGATGTGGGCAGAGAACTCTAGCTTGCTACAAGCCACACACCGAGGTACTTGAAGGCAGGGGGCAACCTCCAGAAGGGTGCCAGAAGGGTGCCATCCAAAGTGGAGAAGACAGGGGAAGGTGAGAACCTGGACAGCTTCATAGACACAGTTTTATTGGTGTTGACCCTAAGTTGGTTGGTGTGGAACCAGCGCAGTACGTTGTGAGAGTCCTGGTGGAGTGGGCCTTCCATTGCTGAAGCTTATGGGACGGAGGTGTAAATGACTGTGTCATCCACATACATATGGATGTGTGAGGACATACAAGCAGAGGGGAGGTCATTTAAGAAAATTAAGAACAGGACAGGACCTAGTATGAAGCCCTGTGGGACCCCCTGCTAGAATGGAGAAGGTGGGAACAGGACACCTCCCACCTGTACCGACTGACGACCCGTGGTGTAAGAGCAGAACCTGTTAGTGGAGGAAACTGAGATGGCAGCAGAGCTCAACTAGTCCAGGAGAAGAGGGTGTGACACAATCAAAAGCTCTGGCCAGATTGATGAAAATAGCTGCAGTGATATGACCCTGATCCATCTCAGTGAGGATAGAGTCAGTGACTCACAGCAGGGAGGAGACAGTACAGTGGTGCTTTCTAAAGCCAGCATGGAAGGCGGAGAGGAAGTTCAAGGAGCAGAGGAAGCCAACAAGTCTAGTGTATACAATGGTCTCCTGAAGCTTTGACAGACAGAGAAGAAGAGAGATCATCTGAAAGTTGCCAGGGGAGGAGAGGTCACTCCTTCTGTGCAGTGGCAGAACCTTTGTAGTCTTTCAGGCCTGAGGGATTACTCTGAAGGAGAGGTTCAGAAGGTGAGTAAGTGAGGAAGCAATAGCCAGAGCTGAGATACGTAGAAATTTGGGGTCCAACCCATCAGGGCTGGACTTAGAGGTGTTAAGTGTAGTAAGGGCAGGGAAAACTTCCTGAAGGGGGAGATAGGAGGGAAATGGAAGTCTTCAGGGGAGTGAAGTGGGGTAGGGGCAGCGGATGACAGAAAGGGGGAGTGATCAGGAGATGGAGGACAGGGATGTGCACAGATGGTGAAAAATTTATTAAACTAGGTGGCGACAGAGGGATGGTCAGAGACCTGTGAGTCATCGACCACAAGGACGGGGGGGGGGGCAGTCTGAGTGGCGGGGATCAAAGAGGGAATGGATAAACTTCCAGAATTTTGATGGAGAGTTAAGGTTAGCCTGTAGGTTTAATTTGAAGTGGAGGGTCTTCGCAGAACAGACAACCTTAGTGCAGGAGTTCCTGAATGACCTGTAGGAGAAGAGGTCAGGCAGGGAAAGGGAGGATTTAGCCCAGGCTTGATCATGGGACTTGTACAAGTTGATAAGGTCAGATGTGATCCAGGGGTGATGGGAGCATTTAACCCTGGACTTTCTAAGGGGGCATGAGTGTTCCAGGTGTGATCAAGTATAGTATGGATAAGGAAAGGACCTTGTCAATGTCAGGACAAAGTAGACAGGGGACCAGTCAGAGGCAGTAAGGTAATTTATAAGGGCATTAGTGTTAAGCGACCTGAGTAATTTGTACCAGATGTATTTAGGGGCGGAATGAGTGGGCCTCACCTTCCTGATGCAGTAGGTTATACAGTGGTCACTGAAGAATTCTGGAATAATGCCAGCTGCAGTGATACAGTGGGAGTGGGAGGAGAGCACGCAGTCTAGGAGGGAGTGTTAGTGGAACTGATGTTGCTTCCCATCAAGTTGTACAGATAAGACCACTGGGCAGAGAAGGTAATATGCAATGCCCCTGCTTTTTAAGACTGTTTGGATTTTATGAAAAGCTTACCTGCAATCTAGGACACTCTTGGGGTAATCTGGATAAAATGAGATTTTTTTCACCCTCAGATTTGATATCTGACAGCTCTCTAGCTCATTGTAGGATATGTTCCTTATCTTGGAAGCACAACATTTAAAAGATGAGTGGCAACAGTTTAAAGGCATTTTGGTTGGTAGTCTTGTTGCGTCTCACCCAGTGGGCTCAGTCGAGTTCAAAGTCAAACTCTGTGTGTAACCCCCCTGCAAATGGGGGTTCCCAAAAAGTCTTCCAAGAGTTTGCTTAAATGCTCCAAGCCTGAATGGTGTTTGGCGTTTAAGAGGTTTATCTGTGAGTGCTTTTAGAACCTCTGGTACCGTCTCTTTAAGAGTTGTCTGCTTACAGACATAATTAGTTTGTATGGGGGGACTGTGTGTTTCCCTGCTTGAGTCCCACTCGAGCTGCTGCCAAATTGCTCCATTTCTGCCGTCACTAAGTGGGCAGAGGGAGCACTTTTCAAAGATGTAACTGTTTGCCAGAAATTAATTAGAGTAATAATGAAAATACCGTTTGTCTAACCTGTTTTTCTTTGCAGTCTGAACTGTTTTTGCCTAGCCCTCCATTCTGGTTTTGAACTGCTGAACTGGACCAATCAGTGTGGGGGGACTTTTAAAATGGAGTCTGCTGCTGGCAAATCAGAACTTGGACTCTCATTGTGAAGCCAGACACCTATGTACTGTATGGCCAGTGACTCTGGGAAATGTAGTTTTGACCTTGGCGCCTTTTTCCACCAACAGGGGGAGTTTATTGTGAGTGACAGCCGGACCAGCCAACAGAATAGTGTGGAGCTAAAGGAAATGCACTGCCCTGGGACTGGAGAGATTAGATCAGTTTTGGCAGTAAAGAGAAAAGGAGCTCTGTGCTTCTACGGTGTATAGTTTCGCGCAGGAAGCACGTGTAAGGCCGAGTTTCAGTCTGCAGCTTGTGCAAGCACCCGTTCGGACTGAATCCGACCTGTGAGGAGAATCAAGGAGATCTAAAGAGTAGAAACCAGGCTCACCCTGTAGAAGACTGGAGAAATTGCTGAATCGCGCTCGCGCTCGGTCTGTCAGGAACTGAAGCTGCTGTGTGTTCTCCTAGGTATCGTGCAGCAATTGCGGTCGGGATCGAGAAGCAGCCTGCCTGGTATAGTACTTTCCTTTTACATATAAATGTGTGTAGTGCTTGTGGGGAATCGCATTTAAAATCCCCTGCACAGTGAATTGAGTGCGTGAAGCTGGAAGTAAACCCCAGCTTCATCCGGACTACATCCATTTGCTATAAACTGCAGTGGGGTCCAGTCACAAGGACCTTATCCACATGTTCTGCTCCTCCTGGCAATCCAGGATAATCTGTCTTCCATCTAGTTTTCAGCATTGAGTTTGTGAGTACAAGCAGGGTAGCTCCCTGCCATCTGTTTATCAAATTACAAGTGTGTCATCTAATTGTTGCTGTTTTATTTCTTCACGAACTGAGCCATCCAGCTCCGGATTACAATTGGGTATTGTGCAAGTGTTTTTCCATCACAGGGCCCCAACCAGCTGCACCGATCCTGGCTAGCCCTTCCCCCCATCCTGGGTACCCAGTGAAAGTGACAACTTGGGACTCTGAATATGCACACAGTATTGTGATTATTAATGTTTTTTAACCTAATTAACTTGATTCCCCCTATCCTTGTTGCAATCCCCTAAATAAATCAGATCTGTTTGTTTCAGCAAAGTTACACTGACTGAGGTATTCATTTATGCTAAAGTATTGTACTGTGGCTATCGTATTGCATCATCTGATTTTACAGGGGGTCCTCAGAGTCAAGCTGACCGAACCAGTCCCGGAGGTAAGTGGAAACAGTGAAGACACTCATTGTGTATTGTGTGGATCACTAGAGGAATAAAAGGGTGTCTCAGTGTCCCAGAGGGCTGTGACCAAGTTAGTCTAACTACTGCAAACCCTGACCTCTGGGTGGAGGCACCCGTCATTGGACCTAGACCCCTCAACCTGTCCATAGTCAAACAGGCAGGGGTAGTAGCCCTTGGGATAGCGCCACCTAGGGGTTACATGTGGACTGCAGCTGGAGCCACTTGGGGAGATTCTGCTTCAGGTAGGTGATGGGATTCTCCAAGCCTTATTTTAGTTCCTGCAGGCAGAGGTTCTTTTGCCTTTTCTGGCCTTCCAAATCTTCATCTTTATGAGACAGTCACTTGACCTGCATGTCAGCCAAGTGTAAAAGACATCGATGGACAGTCTTCTTTCTTTCAGGAGAGTTTTCTTCATTAGGGGTATAATGGGCTGCTTGGTGATATCGGGGGGGGCACCCCAGTGTCACTACAAATCGAGGGAATGGATGGACATGTGGAGGGGGAGTTCAAGTATGATGGCACTGGGGGTGAGCACACCAGTGCTGCTTAATATTGGAGCGGACTGTAAGCCGGCAATGGTGGGTTGAGCACCTCAGTGTCGGAAGAAACTTTAAACATATGGCAGCAGGATCGGGCACCCACTTTCATAAAGACAAGGGAGGGTGGACACCAGCCAGTGGGATTGGCACCCACTGGATGTTTTTAAACTAAAGACACAGATCGGGAGCAATGGGGCTACTGGCCAGCGGGACTGGGCACTTGTCAGCCATTTTTAAAACAAAGATGCTGGTTGGGAGGGCAGGAAGAGGTACCAACTGGCAAGACTGGGCATGCCAAACTTTTAGTAAAGAGGTCGGGATGGAGGAGGATAGGAAAACTGATGGCAAAAAAATGCTTGCCGATTCTAAAGACAGCATACATTAGCAGTGTGATTGAAAGTGATTTCTTTCACACTCCTTCCCTCAGTCACAGCTAACAAAAACAGTGTGAAGGAAATCACTTTTGATTTCCTTTAAACTGCTTTCATCAAACAGCTCTGTTTTTTGGGGGACAAAATTACAGAGGTTCAAAAACACTAAAAGTCACCCTTTTTAAGAGTTTTTTAATTTTTTTGCTCACCTGTAACTTAAAAAAAGTTTTATTCTGAAACCTGAAACTTACAGGTTTGACAGTTTGGCCCAAGGTACACCCTTTCGTAAAATGCAAGCTTTTAACTCATGTTTTTTATTTTATTTTATTGGGTTGGCAGTATAACCTACAGGTTATAGTAACAAGTTGTGAATGAGCTTGATACATCCAGAAGACCTGGGTTTGATTCCCACAACATCCACGTGTATAATGTGTGACTCTGAGCAAGTCACTTAACCTCCCCAGTGCTGTTGTACTGCCCCTGAAAACGGGCACTTGTACCTAGTCAGCCTTACCCCATTACCAAAGAATTAAGGTTTCTTTTTTCTATACAATGAGACCTTATTTCAAAAAAATAATCAAAAATACATTTAAGCATACAACAGTTAATTAGAATTAGAAATTGCTGGCAGATAAGGATCGCCAGGCCCAACTAGTCTGCCTGTAAACCTTACACTTGTTTGCGGCCTCTGACCCTA
This sequence comes from Neoceratodus forsteri, assembly GCA_016271365.2. NCBI lineage: Eukaryota > Metazoa > Chordata > Ceratodontiformes > Ceratodontidae > Neoceratodus > Neoceratodus forsteri. The sequence goes on from CM028130.1 coordinate 1,239,702,621, forward strand.
CCTGGTCAATGGCTTTTCAGCACTCCTTCCAACCTCCAATGTTCCCTTATGTCTGTCTCAGGCATGTTTAAATCCCTCCACTGTGGTTGCTCCCACAATTTCCTGTGGCAGACTATTCCATGTGTCCACCACCCTCTCCATGAAGAAAAACGTCCTCACATTTCCCCTTAACCTGCTACCTTCCAATTTCATGTCATGCTCCCTCATTTTTGTACTCCTTCTATATTGGAATATGTCACACCACCCCCCCCCTACCGCACCTTGTTTATGCCCTTAAGGTACTTGAATATTTCTATCACGTCACCCCAATCCCTTCTGTCCTCCAGCAGGTACATATTGAGCTCCTTTACTCTCTCCTCATATGTTTTCTGGTGCAAGCCCTGCACTATCTTTGTCACCCTTTATCTGGACCGCTTCCACCCTGTCAATGTATTTACAAAGGTGTGGCCTCCAGAACTGCACACAGAACTCTAGGTGAGGCCTCACTAGTGTTTTGTACAATGGCATCACCACGTTCTTCCTTCTGCTAGTGATATCTCTGCCTATCCACCCTAGCATGCCACTGGCCCTCCCTGCAGCCTTTGTACTCTGCTTAAACATCTTTAGGTCATCTGAATGGATAACCCCCAGATCCCTTTCTTCCTTGAAGATCGTCAGCAGCCCCCCCATCCTGTAGCTCTCACCAGAGTTCCCTCATCCCAGATGCATTATTTTGCACTTCTTTGAACTGAACCTCAGTTGCCAGACCTCGGACCATTTTTCAAGCTTCCCCCAGGTCCCGCCTCATTTTCTCCACCCCGTCTGGAGTATCCACCCTGTTGCAGATCTTGGTGTCATCTGCAAACAGGCAGACCTTTCCCTCCAGTCCTTCTGCAATGTCACTTATGAAGACATTAAACAGTACTGGCCCAAGGACTGATCCCTGAGGTACCCCGCTGGTCACCACCCTCTCCCTGAATTGGATCCCATTTACCACCACCCTGTGCCTTCTATCTGTTAACCAGTTCCTAACCCAGTTTACCACTTTGTGTCCCATGCCCAAAATATCCATCTTGTTAACCAGCCTTTTATGTGGGATGGTGTTGAAGGCCTTGCTAAAATCGAGGTAGGCGATGTCCACCGTTCCCCACCCCCCAATTGACATCCTTTGTCACCCAGTCAAAAAAATCTATCAGATATGTCTGACATGACCTCCCTGCTGTGAATCCATGTTGCCTCGGATCCTGGGCACCGCTGGATTCCAAGTGTGCCACTATTCTTTCTTTAAGCAGTGCCTCCATGATCTTACCCACTACTGAGATAAGACTGACTGGCCTATAGTTCCCTTCTTCCTCCCTGATACCACTTTTGGGTAGAGGGACTACATGTGCCCTCCTCCAGTCCTCTGGAACCACTCCTATGTTGAGTGACTCAGTGAATATGGGTGCCAGAGGCACTGCTAGCTTTCTTCACAACTCCCTTAATATCCTCAAGTGCATGCCATCTGGCCCATTGCTTTGTCCGCCTTCAGTTTTGTGAGCTCCAACAGGACTCTTTCCACTGTGAATGGACTTGTGTTTACCTCTGTACCCCTTCGCATCTGTTATCTAAGTGTGGTCCCTGACCCTCCCCCTTTTCAGTGAATATTGAACAGAAAGTATTTCTGCCTTTTCCAGGTCTTCCTCCTTACACTCCACTGTATCCTCTCTGAGCCTTACAAACTCCTCCCTCCAGGCTTTCCTTCTTTCGCTGGCGTACCTATAGAATGTCTTGTCCCCTTTCTACACCATCTGCGCTAATCTTTCCTCAGTCTGCACCTTTGGACTCCTAACAGCCTTACTCGCTTCCTTTAGAGACTTTAGGTACACCTCCCTGTCCTCTCCCTTTTGAGACCCCTTATATTTCCTGAAACCTGCCTTTTTGGCCCTTACTTTGTCTGCCACATCTTTTGAGAACCAAAGTGGTTTCCTCCTTCTCTTGTCTTTGTTTACCAACCTCATGCATTGGTTTGTCACCTCCTGTATGGCTTCTTTTAGGTGTTCCCACTGGGCCTCAACCACCCCTTCCTTCCTCCCCGCCAGTGCTTCTTTGATACACCTCCCCATCTTCTCAAAGTCTGCCCACCTGAAATCTAAGACCCTTGCCTTTGTGTGATTTGACTATGTCCCTGTCCCCATGCTAAACCACACTACATGGTGGTCACTGACCCCAGCTGACCTTCTACCTGGATTTCTGTGATTCTGTCACCATTTGTCAGTAGCAGGTCCAGAATCACCCTGCCTCTGGTGGGATTAAGCACTAGATGCCTGAGGCCTGCCTCCTGTAGAGAATCCAAGATGTCTCAGCTCCTGGTTGAAGCAGCTGCTGAGATGGTCTAATCCATTTCTGGCATATTGAAATCACCCAATAGCAGTACTTGCCCCTTTGCTGCCATCTCATGTATTTCTCCCAATAGCTCCCTATCCATCTCCCCTCTCTGTGCTAGAGGCCTGTAGATCACCCCTGTGTGGATTGTTGTGCCATTGCCTGGCTCAAGGGTGACCCAAGGTGTCTTGCCCTTACCTTGTCTTCTCAGTACCTCCCTTGCCTTTATACCCTCTCTGATGTACTGTACATGGCCACCCTGCCCCCCTTTTTTTTTTTACTGCCGCTGTCCCTCCAGAACAGAGCATACCCATACATTAATGTCCCAGTCATGATTTGCAGTGTACCAAGTTTCTGTTATTGCTGCTATGTCCAGGTCTGCTTCTACTAAAAGCACCTCCAGATCTGGGATTTTATTCCCCAGGCTGTGAGCATTGGTAACCATGGCCTTCCATGTTTTGTTGCCTAACTGCCCTCTACTCCTGCCTTTGCTCCCCTGCTTCTTTCCCTCAATCTAAATTTCCTTTTTCTGCTGCCTTCCTTCTTCTACCTTTCCCTTTGTGTCTGATTCAGGTGTTACTGGCAGCATCTTGCCTTCATGTTCCTCATTACTGGCTTCTCTATCTTATGGGGGTGAGCTGCTAGAGCCTCTCTGCAACTGTTGCCTCCCCACCAGCGAGTTTAAACTTAAGGCAAGGAAGCAATTAAAAACAGGGCCATATCATTCCAGGTGGGTCCCCAGTCCCCAAATGAAGCCATATCCCTTCTTGCTGCACCAGCCCTTCAACCATGTGTTGCAGCTTCTGATACAGACAGTCTCATCCTCCCCCCTGCTGTGGATCAGCAGCACCTCCAAAAATGACACAGAATTTGCTACCTTCCCCAGGTGCCCTCCCAGCTTTCTGAATTCCTCCGGCACCTGCTCCATACTTGCCTTGTCCTTGGATAGGTCATCTGTTCCCAGGTGGACAATGACCTCCAACCCCCCTCTCTCCTTGCCACTGCCTTAGCAATCCTCTGAATCTGCTCCACGTCCCTCTGAGCTTTGCCTCCTAGGAGGCACTTAACCTCCCTTTCCTCCCTGCTATCCATCCCCAGATCCATTCCCCGGACAATCAAGTCCCCCAACAGGAGTAACTTCTTCTTCTTCTCATGGGGTTCTTTTCCTCAGGTTCCACGCAGGCATATCAAAGTTCCATATATATACATACTATACTCAAGGGTTATAAACCTTAATAATTTGATAATTAAATAAAACATAAATTATCTAGAATCAGAGTAAGTATGGTAGAAATTCAGTCAATATAGTACGGACACCTTTTTGAATCAGTTCCTAATGTTCCAATATATTATCCCTCTGAATAGAGTTTAGAGAAAGGGGCCCATATCTTTTCCCATTCAAATTTCCTTTTCCTAACACAATAATGAATTTTTTTCAATTTTTATCATGCCTATCATCAAATTGTGCCAGTGTTGCAAATTTGGGGAAACGTATTTTTCCAGTTGAGTAGCACAACTTTATTGGTATTAAGTATAACTTTTTTTGTCAATCCTATTTTTTCACTGGGGCTTGGGGCATCTCTCAAGGGAACCCACTCATCTACTGTCTCTACTCCCTGCCTGAAACCCTTCTTACCTAGTCTCCTTTCCAGCACTCCCCGGCTTAGTCCAGCCCCCCCCGGATCATCCCTTGGGGGAGGGACCACCCACCCTTAGCGGCTTTTTTGGGATTGGAGGGACAGCGGAGGAATCCGGAGGACAAGGCAGGAGACCGGGAAGTCAGGCCCTGCATTGGGATGTGGGCAGGACACTGGGGCCCCCCTTTGCCTCCACTAGGCCATCAGGGCTTTTTTCTTACAGGTTACTCCCCTGGAGTGCAGTCGTGCATTGTCAGCAGTGCACCCAACATGCAGCCACAGCTCCACTCCCAACATTGCATTGAGCCTACACTTCCTTGGGGTCCTTGGTCTCCACCAGGGGCCACTATGGAGTGAGGCTATCCTTGGTACCATTCATGGGAGGGGAGAACAGCCCTCCGGATGCTCGATCCCTTCTCTCCTCTGTCGACCCCCGATGACCCGAGTCTGTTCTTGAACCTGGGTCACCGGCGTGGCGCGAGGTGTGGCGTCCAGCACCTAAAACCTCAGTTCCACCAGGCTGGCTGCATTAAGTGTTACTAAATGTATACAGTTTTGCTGTGCAGTAGGAATATGGCTTGTGGTATATCTATTGAATAAGATTAATTCAGCATTAACTGTAGGAAGAACCCCACATAGCTTTTGAAACTATTTTAATAATTTCCAGCTAGCAATGTTATATACAATTTACAAACATGTGACTAAAAGAGAGGTGATTTTTTTACATCTCAGACATGCATCTGAGATATCAGCATTAGGTTTACTGAGTTTGGAAGGGGTGTAAAGGGTATAATGTAAAATGATATGTGTTGTAATTTAGAAGACAGTATACTTTTAAATGGTGAGATGAATATGTTATGCCAATTCTCATTTATAAACAATGTGTTTAAATTGTGCTCCCACTTAGTTCATAAATTCATTGGTACATGCCATGTCAATGATAACAATGTACAGTATGTTCTACAAATTAGCTTTTTAGTAGGTGAGCAGGGAATTAGATGTTATAAAATAGGGGCATTCTCAGGCAATTTATATCTATCATTATCTTTTTAATATAAAATTTCTGAGCTGTAGATATCTAAAAAAATGTTGGTGTTGTATTTATTGTCTAGAGCTGTTGAAAGGTCATAATTGTACCATGTTCATAACATCTAGTTATGTGTGTAAGACCCAATATACCCTACTGCCTAAACTCAATTGATTTGATAGATGGAGTGATGTTATATAGTAGTTATCTAGAATCAGTGAGTACAGCAATATACTATTATTCCAATTAACAAGTGTGTGAGTTCGCAACCAGATTTGGATTGAAGAAGTAGCAGTTGGTTAAGTAGATGTATTTTTGCTAAGAGGGTATGCAGCAAATAAAATATGAGGCAGAACAATTTAAGTAGTATTGGTCAGTTTTGATTGTCAGTAAGCTATTTCTGGATTCTTAAACCAACATTTTAGTTGGCTTGGTTGTCCGGCATAATAGTACAGTGTAAAGTTTGGGAGGCCTAGGCCACCTTGTGCTTTAGGTACTGTTCATTTTTTGCATGGCTATTCTGGGTTTTTTGTTCTTCCAAAGAAAGTTAGTAATTTTTTATTCACTAAATTAAAACACTGAGTCAAAAATTATAATAGGGACTGACTGAAAAAAAACAGAAAAGTTTAGGTAAGATTGCCATTTTAACCATGCTAACTCTCTCAATTAACATCCATGGAAGGGAGGTCCATTTTGTAAGATACAAAATAACATTATCTATTAAAGGGGTGAAATTTGTCTCAAAGATCCTTTGAGTGCTTTTAGGAAGAAATGCACCAATGTATTTAACTTCGTATGTAGTTTGTATTATATTTTCAAAATTTAATGGGAGCTTAGGCAGAGTTCCAAGGGGTATCAATTCTGTTGTTTGCCAGTTAATTTTATACCCTGAGGTAGCCTTAAATTTATTAATTATATTCTGTATAATTGGTATGGATTCAGCTGAGTTAGATAGCATTCACAGTATATCATCCACATAGACACTTATCTGTACATATAGCAACTGTTTAATAGCGATTGCGAGGGGTTCTTTTATTATGGTGAAGAACAGAGAAGACAGAGGGCAGTCTTGCCATGTGCACCTATGCAACTGCATTATTAGGGATGTATTCAAATTTGTTTTAATAAATGATCGGGGGACTGTTATAGCACACAAATCTATTTCCTAAATGTTTGTTCTAAGCCCATTTTTTAATAGGCTATGAATATAATAGAAACATAGAATTTGATGGCAGATAAGGACCGCTTGGCCCCCTAGTCTGCCCATTTCCCTACCTGATGGATAAGCTGCAGAATCTAGTTAATCAACAGCTTACTTTCTCCTACCCCCCACTAGAGTTGCCTTATGTCTGTCCCATGCATTCTTGAATTCCCCCACTGTTCCTGACTCCACAACCTCCTCAGGAAGGCTGTTCCATGCATCCACAACCCTCTCTGTGAAAAAATACTTTCTAACATTATCTCTGAGCCGTCCCTGCTCTATCTTCAAATTGTGCCCCCTTGTTCTTGCATACCTCTTCTTCTGAAAGATGCTACCCTCTTGTACTTTGTTAATTCCCTTGAGATACTTGAAAGTTTCTGTCATGCCCCCCCTTTCCTCAAGAGTATACATATTAAGCTGCTTTAGTCTCTCCTCGTATGTCTTCTGGTGCAGACCCTGCACCGTTTTGGTTTCCCTCCTCTGAACAGCCTCCACTCTATGTCTTTGCTGAGATGGTGTCTCCAGAATTGCATGCAGTACTCCAGATGGGGTCTTGTCAACTGTCTGCACAGAGGGATAACAACTTCCTGTTTTCTACTGTTGATGCCTCTCCCTATGCATCCCAGTATCCCCCCAGCTCTCCTTACTGCCTTCTCACATTGCTCGCCCACCTTTAGGTCATCTGATATAATTACTCCTAGGTCTCTTTTGATTTTTGTTGTTGTTATTAACTCACCCCCATTGTGTACTCTTCCCCTGGGTTTTTGTTTCCCAGATGCATTACCTTGCACTTCTTTGCATTGAATCTGAGCTGCCATATATTTGACCATTCCTCCAACCTTGCCAAGTCCCTTTTCATTCTTTTCACCGCACCTCGTGTATCAACCCTGTTGCAGATCTTTGTGTCATCTGCAAAGAGACATACTTTTCCTTCCAGGTGCTCTCCAATGTCACTTATAAAGACATTAAAGAGGACCGGTCCCAGTACCTACCCCTGCAGTACCCCACTAGTTGGGTCTATGTGATAATGGCGAACGCCTAAAGGTGATCGCTGTTATCGCTCGAGTCAAGTGCAAACACATTTTTGGCACTCTGACAACCCTGGCACACCAGCACAACAGCACCAGGACATATTTTACTACTTTCTGTGGGGAGCTGCACCCCACCACACCCCTCTCATGGGGGCTTTGCCCCACACACCCTACTTAAGGATTCTCAACTCCAGGGTGTGTTGGGGTGAAAGTAGTAGGGGCAGTTGGTCTGGGCGCAATAAAAATTGCACCACCGCCCAGACCCGAACCCAGTACTTCAGCCACCCCAGCCATTGCCCATCCCTGACACCATTCTGCAGCTCGACCGATGATCCCAGTGCCACCTACTACAGCCTCTCCACCCCCAGCCCATGCTCACTCCCACCCCCTCTCTGCGTGTGTACGTATAGCGACATCCTGTTGTCTAGTTCGCCCACCCCCTCATCCGGTCACCCTATCCGTCAGTCGCCGTGAATGGATTGCGTGAGGAAGGTGTTGCCGTAATGGATGGCACCCTTCCTCATGCACCCACTTCACGGGTTACCCTGCTAGTTACCCTCCTTTCTTCATTGTGGACTCCATTTACTATTACCCTTTGCGTCCTGTTGTCCAGCCAGTTTTTTATCCAGGCTACCACCTTGGGACCCACTCCAAGGCTGGCTAACTTGTATATTACTCTTTTGTGTGAGACTGTGTCAAATGCCTTGCTAAAATCTAGGTAGGCCATATCCATAGCCCCTCCCTGGTCTACTACTTTGGTCACCCAGTCAAAGAAATCCATTAGGTTCATCTGATATTACCTTCCTGCTGTGAAACCATGCTGCCTTGGGTCCTGAGCCCCACTGGCCTCTAGGTACTCAACAATTCTTTCCTTCAGAAGTGATTCCATCATTTTCCCTACCACTGAGGTCAAACTAACTGGTCTATAGTTTCCTGCCTCTGCCCTGCTCCCACTTTTGTGAAGTGGAATCACATTGGCCCTCCTCCAGTCCTCAGGTACCACTCCATCCTCCAATGATTTGTTAACAGAGAGTAGTCAGTGGCGTTACTAGTTCTATCATTAGTTCATTTAGAATTCTTGGGTGAATCTCATCAAGCCCCATTGCTTTGTCCACCCTCAGTTTCAAGAGTTCTTTCAAAACCCTTTCTTCTGTAAATGGATTGGTATCAACCCCCTATTCAGAGTGTTTCTCTTGTTTGGTTTAGGTACCTCCCTCCTCTTCCATTGTGAATACTGAGCGAAATATTCGTTCAGTATTCCTGCTTTATCACTGTCACCCTCTTCACATTCCCTCCCTTAATTAAGTCTCTGTATCCCTCCCTTGGTCTTTCTTGCTCCTAATGTACCTATAAAAGGTTTTATCCCCCTTCTTAACAGAGTTGGCTATCTTTTCCTTAGTTTGTGCCTTTGCTATTCTGACTGCCTTCCCTGCCTCCTTCTGCTTTAACTGATAAAGTTATCTGTCTTGCTCCTTCTGTGTTTCCTTGTATTTCCTGAATGCTATCCTTTTCTCCTTAACCTTCCCTTCCACCTCTTTTGAGAACCATAGTGTTTTTTTCCTTCATTTTGTTTTGTTGATTTGCTTCTCACAAAGGCTTGTTGCCTCTGCAATGGCTGTTTTGGTTATTCCCCATTGTTTCTCCACCCCTCCTTCTTGCCCATTTGCTAGTGCTTTTCTGAGGCACTCTCTCATTTTCCCAAAGTCAGCCTTCCTAAAGTCCAATACTCTTGTTTTTGTATGGCTTGATTCTATGGCTGTGTTTATTGTGAACCACACTGTTTGGTAGTCAGTTGTTCCCAGATGGCTACCCACTTCTAAATCTGAGATCCTTTCTCCTTCCCCATTTGAGAATACCAAGTCTAAGATTGCTCCCTCCTGAGTGGGCTCCAACACTAGCTGTCTGAGCATGCCCCCCTGTAGGGCATCAAGAATCACCCTGCTCTTGGATGTGCCTGCAGCAAAGGTACTCCAGTTAACATCTGGCATATTCAGGTCCCCCATCAACAATATCTCCCCTTTTCCTGCCATTTTAAGGATGCCTTCTATCATTTCCTTATCCATTTCCTCCCCCTGAGATGGGGGCCTGTACACAACCCCCATGTGGATTGTGGTGCCATTTTCTGTCTCCAGGGTGACCCACAGTGACTCATCAACTTCCTGTTTACTCTTTAGTTCTGTTGCTTTAATCCCTTCCCTTAAATAGAGAGCTCCTGCTCCTCCTCTTTTACCCTCCCTGTCCCTCCTGTAGATTGTGTATCCTGGTATGTTGACATCCCAGTCATGGTTCTCTGTGTACCATGTTTCAGTGACTGCCACAATATCCAGGCATCCCTCTTCCATCAAGGCCACTAGTTCAGGGGAGTTTGTTACACAGACTGCGGGCATTGGTACTCATCACCTTCCATTTTTTTATGGCCTTACCCCTTTTAGCCCCAACCCTGTCCTTACTGCCTTGTTCTGCATTTTCCCCATCCTACTCCCTATTGACTTCTCTACCTTGGTGTTTACCTCTCTAACTATTGTGTTTTGTGGGGGAAGGCTGGGATTTCCCTGCTCCTTTTCAGTGCCTCACCCCTTGGCTAGTTTAAATGCTTGTCAATGAAACATTTAAACCTATCACCTAGGATCCTGGATCCCGCCCAGACAGATGCAGACCATCGCGCCAGTACAGGCCTGCATTCCTCCAGGTGGCTCCCCAGTCCCCAATGAAGTCAAAACCCTGAGCTCCACACCAGTTTTTCAACCATTCATTGAATCCCATGGTGCAGAATACCCTAGCATCATCCTTACCATAGACAGGCAGCATCTCTGAGAAGGTTACCATACATGCTACTTGTCTAAGGCCCCTCCCCAACTCTACAAACTCCTCTTGCACTGCTCTGATCCCATTCACAGCCAGATCATTTGTCCCTAGGTGGACAGTGACATCCAGCTCCCTCCCTTGTGCAGCTGCTCCTGTGATCCTGAGGATTTGCTTCCTGTCCCTCCGAGCCATGGTGCCAGGCAGGCACCTTACCTCCCTATTCCCCTTCTTCCCCCACTTCTACCCCCCCAATGATTGAGTCCCCCACCAGGAGTTGTTTCCTTCCTCTGTGGGGTCTCGTGCCGCCCTCCTGTGGGTCTCCTTTGAGAGGTTCCCAGCATCCTCCTTGGTCTCCACTGCAGGTGCCTCCATAGAGGAACCCCTCTTCACCAGAACAGCAAATGGATTGTGGAGAGGTACAACTGGAAGGATGCACCTCTGTTCCACCACCCTCTCTCTCTCTGAGCCCACCGTGGTCCAATTGCTCCTCTTTCTTGGCAACCTCTGAGGTAGCAGTGGTGGTCCTAGTGGTCCCTGGGTAAGGGAAGAGGTTTCACAAGTCCTAGCCAGGTCAGCCTGGAGACGGACAACCTCCTTCCTCAGACCAGAGAGGTGCCTGCAAACAGGGCAGCATCGCAGCCTCCAGAATGTCTCCTGGAACACTGCTGCCCCACAGCCATTGTGCTGCACCACTCCCATCTTGACTTACTTTGTGTCCCCTCTCCTGTTGCTTTGTATGCTTACTGTCTCCTCCCTCTATGTATTTTTACACTTACTTTCCTACTATCTATTTGCCCTTACAGTTCTCACCCTTCCTGTTCTGGGACAGAACTTCCTGTAGTCTTCAGTAGTCTCCATCTTCCATGCTTGGATTCAGACCTCTAGCAGCCGGGAGAGCTTTTTTTTTTTTTTTTAGGTTCCTTCAAGGTTAATGAAACTAATGTGTCTCAGTGATCCTTCCCTTCCTGCTGCCAAACAGGAAGTTCTTGTTGTCAGTCAAATCCAGTGGCTATAAAAGTAGAACTGGCTTTGGGTGGGAGGGTGGAGCAGTGGGAAGGAGGGCAATTAGTAAAAGAGCTGTAGTTTTAGACTGCTGTTACTTGCTCTGACAGCAAAGTTCTCTGTCAAAAACAGCAGGAAGCTGTAATTGGAGACACCTGCTTTTGTACTCCTAAGCTCCTAAGCCACACCCCCAATTAGTTTCAGCCTCTGCTCTTGACTCAGTAAATTAAGCTGATACAGCCCCCTTCCTCAGAGAAACACACAGTGACTTTCTTCTTTTTTCTACTTAAATGAGGCCCCCTTCTTCTAATAAAATATCTGTTTGCTTAATCCAAACAGGCACTGCTGAGCTAGAAGTGATTTATCCGTAAAAGAGCTGTAGTTCTAGACTGCTGTTGCTTGCTCTGACAGCAAAGTTCTCTGTCAAAAACAGCTTCCCATTCCACTCTATCAAATGCCTTCTCAGCATCAAGGATTAGTAAAACAGAAGTATTTCTCATGGAATCAATATAGTTAATTGCATAATTTTTTAAATGTAAGTTAAACACTGTGTCGTTTTCTGAGCATACTCAGTTCAAAAAATGAATGTTCAAAGGATAAGGGGTAAACTGCCATTAGTGATCTTCTTCTTCCTTCACTCTGCTTTCACCCACCCATCCTTAGAATGCATCAGTATTCCCTCTCCCTCCTGAACCACATTTACGTCTAAACAAGCATTTATGAATGCTGAACATTCATGTGCATGTACTTGCATCTTTATACCACTTGTAATAGTATTTATTTATTAAAACTATCAATCCCTCTTTGGCAACCTTTCTGGGGAAATGTCCCGTGGAGCTCCTCCAGCCGCCTGCTTTAAACACTGCATATTTGGCAGTCGAGCGCTCCATGGTACTGACTGCTCCTATTTCATTTTTGATTGATCTCCATAGAAAAGGGCAGCATCAAAATCATTAAAGAAAATAATTTTTGTAATATTTTGCTACTAGCAGGTTGCAAGAATCAATAAGGAGCTGCTGTATGCCTTTGGATGTAATGAAAGAGAGAGAGAGAGAGAGCTGCTGAAATTAACAAAAGAGAAGCACAGTCTCTCACAGAGCTGCCAATTAGAAATTATTTCCTCTCCTCTTTAAATGTACAGTGATGGTGGGGTGGACCATACCTTTCAACCTTTGATCACCCAAATGTGTGGCAAGGTTTGTAACAACAGGGCAAAATGTGCAACATACAGTATTAGTTTTTTTCTTTTTTTTTTTGGGCCTGGGATTTCTGTACTTTGCCAGCACAGCCAAGAGAGCGGGCACCTGCCTTAATGTGTAGATTGAGTCACCTGCAGTAATCTGTGCATTTACTGTTGCCTGCATTAATCTGTGCACTTCCGCATATCAGAAAATGAAGTTGCCCCGTACAGTGTCCTCACCCCCTATGAATCCACGGTTCCAGGGCAGATTGTAAACATAGCAGTTCAGTGTGACAAGTGCCATGCTAAGGTATTTCCATGCTGACACCTCCTCTATACATTACATCACGGGGTGCAGTGCATTTTGAAGGAGACACGGATACTACACTGTTGCATGTATTAGACCATGGGTCAAGGAATTGCCCTGTGCTGCAGCAGTGATATGGTGTTGGAGACATTACACACTGGTACTGATAGTGTCTCCAATGCCCTATTACTGCTACAGCACAGGGCAATTCCTTGACCCATAGTCTAATACATGCAACAGTGTAGCAGCTGTGTCTCCTTCAAAATGCACTCTGCCTCATGGTGTAATGTATGGAGGAGGTGTCAGCACAGAAATCCCTCAACACGGCACTTGTTACAGTGAACTGCTGTGCTTACAGTCTGCCCCATATCTGTGCCATTGTTTAATATCTGGAAGGCCATATTAGTCACACAGCACAGGACAGTTCCTTACTTGATCACAGTCACAGGAAGTGTAGCAGTGGTGCTCAACTTGTATTCACCCCATACGAGTGAAATGACGTACTGCATTGCAAAACCATATGAACCATCCTCTGCATTCTGGTTGGTTACTGTAGCACTGTGCACCGCCCGTTAATCCTCTATGAGTCCTGGTCAGTATAACTCCGATCGCAGCATTTGTCTTATGTGAGCAATGGTTTAATGCAAGACCATATGAGCCCTGCTGCTTACTTTACTAGCATGCATACCGGTAATCTCCGATGACTCATGGTCACTGTAAGTCTGATAGGAGCAGTTGTTGTATGTGAGCTATGTAAGGATTTAGCAGTCACCAACAGTACAGAAGGGGACTTTTTAGGTGTGAGACAAGCTTACAACAGATTACAGCCAGAAGCGGTCCCATGAAGGGTAATGGAGATCGCCTGGGTGGGTGGGTGGGTGAAAATTACTGTAATCACCATTTACGGCTACTACAATGTTCAGGAAGCTGGCTTTAGTACTTGCAGTGAGGAGAATGAGGATCGCCAGGGTGGGTGGATGTGAAAGCCATTTTATGTCTCTCGCACATTCGCCCTTCAGATTGTTATGTTGTAATGCTGTTGAGATGTGGAGAGAGAAGAGTTCTGATATGCAGACTGACTGACAGAAATCACACGAGTCTCCACTTTATGCAAATGAAAGCAATGACGTGCTCTCCCATTGGAGCGATTCATTTCTTTCAACTATACAAAGTGCCACATCAGCAAGCAGAACAACTGTCATGACCATAGTGCCTGGTCATTGGTGTACACCATCAAGCCCATTGCAGCTTCAGCTGTAATTGGCTCAGCAGTGACACACCTCTAAAATGCCGTTCATAGCAAAATGTTCCTTGCTTAAGTGCAAGTGAATGTAAAAATGGACGGTGGGTGCCAAGGCCCACCATTGGAATCCTCCCTCCTGACCCATGTTTATTTTTAAAAACTGGACAGCGGGTGCCCAGTCCCAATGCCAGCATCTCACCTCACTCCCAAATCACTTATATTAAAAATGGATGATGAGTGCCTATTCCACTGCCATTCTATCTGTATCTCCAACACCAGGATGCCCAACTCCTAGTTCCAGCTAACATCGCCCCTAGAATTGTGACCAGCACCAGGGTGCCTACCCCAGTGCCAAGATCCTCCCTCTGAATACTTAACAGACAGGTGTGCCCATCCCCGCTTCCCCTGTAGATGACACCCTCTCACCTCCAGTGTGACTCACCACTCCTTCTATAGTTGGCGATACAGGAATGTGCATCCCCGGTGCCACTAAACATCCTAAGGGCCACATCCACCAGACCTGAAACAAAAAAACTGTCCATCAAAGATTCTTTTAAAACCTGAACAAAAGAAAATGCTCCCTCAGTGATCTCTCTCCCCTGACACACACCCAGCTCACCCAAACCCACCACTCAGCACCCACAACCCCACACCCCAAACCCCTCACTCATCTAAAACATGTCCAATGCCATTGATCCATTCTCTACAATGGAAGACATCCAGTCCTGCAACTGTGAGTGGGAACTGAAATAAACAAGGTAGGTGCTGCCAATGTATTTCAATGCATTTTGAACTTTTACTCATAACTTGGTCATTTTTTAATATTTTTTCACCAAATGTTTTACACGGTCTTGTTTGAACTCCACTTCAAGACCAAGGTAGGTAAAATTTTTGAAATTTGTCCCAAAAGAGAATCTCTCGGTCACTCTATGAAATTACCTTTTGGGTAGGATTTAAAAAAATTCACCTATCAGGTTCATGAGGTGGGGTCACAAGATGATTGTTGAAAATCTGGTGATGAAATATGTTAAAATGAAGAAGTTATGAATGAATGTTGACATTTTTGAATGTACACTCATAACTGTGGTAATTTTCAATAGTTTGATCCCAAGTTTTCAACACAGCCATTTTTTATACCACCTCGTGAATGTGACCAGTGTCTTCTTTTTCAAATCCTGCCCAAAATGTGTTTTTGCAGATATGGCGTGAAATAACATTTCAGTCAGAATTTTATATATGAGACCTGTCATGTTCAGAAGGGGGGGGTCATTAAACAACTATGTTGAAACTTTGTGAAAAAGTTATGGAAAAACATTGTGTGAAGGGCCAGCCATTGGCCTAGCAGGTAGTGCACTGCCATTCCATGCCAGTTAGCTGAGTTTGTGCATGAGCTCAGTAAGCCAGCTGGATGGGCCAACATTGGGGGATGGTGCTGCCATGTAGCACGAATCCCAGCCTGGGGAGGCACAGTTCTGTGTTGCTTGTATGGGCAACAAGTAATGAAATAGCAAAGAGAACTCTTCTCTTGGCATATGTCCCAGAGGACCCTGCACCCTCTGCCTCTGTCGCTGCACAGACCAGCAGGATCCAGAGTGCCCTGAGCTTCTGCAGCCAGATGAACTCTTGGCCCTGCCCGTCTGCATCTGTAGCCACATGTAAGCACGGGTCCTAGAGGGCCCTGCTCTTCTGCATCCTCCCAGATAGCACCAAGGATTTTTTTTTTATCTGTAGCTTCATGGAAGTGCAAGGCCCAGAGGGTCCTGTGCTTCCACAGCAGATGGATTCTTTCCTTGGTGCTGGGCCTGATGGGTCCTGTGCATCCGCATCAGGTTTCAAAAGGACATGTGTTGGTACCTGCATGAAGGAAGATACAATTTCACTACATTAATGTAGACATTAGGGCTAAAGAATGCAAAGTGGACAAATTCAGGAAACGAAAAACATTAGGGTTTGGAGTCTCAGGAGTCTTGGTGGTGTGGTGTTTCTTTGTTGTCAACCATAGTGCCTTCCCCCTCCCATGAGAAAAAAACATGATCTCTTTCTTCACACAGGGCCAGCGATTAGAAGGCTATGACTGATTCTGTTGGGCATATATGCTGAGACATACTTCTCTACCTCCAAACAATACATGCCTATGAGGCACTGGCTTGGAGCTGTACCTCGTGCTTCAAACAGGTTATTGGCTGAGGGAACATTAATGTTGACAACTCCAAGGAACACCACACCACTAATTTGCCAAGACACAAAACCCTAATGTTTTTATTTTCCTGTCTTTGTCCACTTTGTGTTCTTCAGCCTTAATGTCTGCATTAATGTAGTTTTTTGCAATGAATCTAGATGACTAGATAGATAGATAGATAGATAGATACAAACAAAACAAAATGGTAACATTAAATGCATGCTGAAAATAGAGTTGGAATCAATATTTTTGACTGTAGGTCTTCTTCAGGAATTATCTAAAAGAGGAAAAAGCAGATATGTGAGGAAAGAAATTAGGGTGAGGAGCTAGGAGAAAAAGTGATAACGGGCAAGGTAAGAATAGAAGCTGGAAAACAAACAGGTGATGATGAGTATGAAGAGGTGTAGTAGAAGTAAATGAGCTGGGGAGGCCTCAAGTGGGGACTAATTAACAAGGCATAGTAAGAAGGCTGAAACACAAAAAGGTAGGGCAAGGAGAAAAACAAAGCCAACTGGAAAAAATGAAAATAGATGTGCACATACAGCTGGAATGTCCATGTGAGTGTGCACACACATACACAGACACACACACATACACTGGATGGAAGTGTGCACAGGCGTACTTAGACATGCAAATGTACCATGCACACAAGGAAGCAAAGATATGACAGGGTTGGGGGAAATGTACAGACTACAGTGGTAAACCATAACATAGAAACATAGACAATGACAACAGAAAAAGACAGATGGTCCATCTTGTCTGCCTGCATTCAGAAGCTAAAAGGAGATGCAGATGAAGGAGGATAGGGAGGTGTGTCAGGGGACACGGGGTGGGGGGGCAGGGAGAGCAGAAAGGAGTGACAAGGTGCAAACTGAAGAGAAACTAGCCAAGGCAGTAACAAAAGGGGACAAGACATTTTCTAGGTATGTAAACAAAAAAAGGAAGATGGGATGAGATTGTAAGGTTAAGAAGGAAGGAGGAGGAGGCTGTACAGAGGGGGAAAAGTACAGCCTCTTCCTTCCTTCTTAACCTTACAATCCTGGGGAGGGTGGAAAAGATAAGCAGCAACCTGAGAAAATTCAAGGAGTGGTCAAGGGTCTGGCAGCTGTGTTTTAATGTGAACAAGTGCAAAATACTGTACTTGGGCTACAGAAACCCATGGGCATAGTACAAAATGGGGGATGATGGTACTGACAACCACCAAACAGGAAATAGACCTGGGGGCGATCATAGCAAATCCTCTTTACCTCCCCTCTCAGACGAACCCTCTCCTTGGACAAAGCACAGCCCCAGAGAGAACATCAGGGTATTTTCAGCTTTTAAACCTGGAATATTTTGGGTCCACATCAGATTCCTCAGGGCAGGGACTTCCGGTGACGTCACCGTAATGGCAAGAGGTTGAGACCAAGAGCTCTTCAACGGCTACCCTCTAGTCGATTGAAATCCTCAAAGAAAAGGCAAGCTGATTAACAAACAAGTATAATCCCTGAAAGCTTAAGATGGCAGGTAAACCCCCAAAAACAAAGGGTACAAAGCAAACGCATTCTGGAGGCAAAATGAAGCAAACTTTGCTAAGCAGACATAAGAGGGCCTGGTGAATTTACCCACGGAACACTACCCTCCGAATCCTCAGTAGATTTAGATCCAGAGGAGACAGACCATACAGAAGGTACGAAATACACACTGCAGAAGATACTAGCCACAGTGAACAAAATAGACAGCAACCTGGCAGATCTAAGAAGGGACATGCGTACTCTGGATAAAAAAGTCACTAAAAACGATGCTCGCCTGGAGGAAATGACTGAGATGCAAGAAGGTAATGACCGCCTCTTGCTATACTTAATGCAAAGAGACCGGGAAACACATGCAAAGCTTGAAGATCTAGAGAACAGATCTCGACGTAATAATTTTAGAATACACGGAATTCCAGAAGGCAGAGGAAGGCTTTAGGCGGCTGCAGACTTTATTCTACATGTAATCCGAACCTTGTTAGAGATACCAACGGACCTTGACATGGCGATCGACAGAGCACACAGATATCTAGTGCCCAAGCCAACAGACCCTGTGGCGAGACCTAGATCATTTGTGATCAGAATGTTACATTTTCAAACTAAAGAGTGGATACTGAGAGAAGCTTGGAGGCATCGGGATTTAAAATACAAGGAAGCAGTAATTTATTTCGATCAAGATTTCTCAACAGCCCTCCAGATAGAAAGACAATGAGTCAGAGGGATAATTAAAGAGCTGAGAGAAAAAAAAGAAATCAAAGCACAATTATTATTCCCAGCCAGATTAAAGATACATACGGAGAGCGGTGCGAAGATTTTTCCAACACTGCTGGATGCACTCCCCTTTCTGAGGAAATTAGAAGTTCCTATTCCAGACCTGGCATATGAAAACCTGGAAAAGCAACTGAGAGCAAAAGCGCCTGGGTGTGGTCACCAGAGGTAAGAACAAGAATCGGGAGCAGCAGCGTCATTTCCAAAATTAATGGCTGGGGACATTGCAAAACTCCTGCAGAGAATAGATGGAAGAGATCAATCCAAAAGTCGGGTAAAGAAAACACATTACCACCGAAGGACTGAATATTAATGCAGGTTTTCCTCAGTCTCTCAACTTTTTCCATGTTTAAAGTCATAGAAATAGGAAACCTGAACTATAAGTATGCTAAAGGGAACTGTAAAACTCACGGAACTTAAAAATGACAGCTTCTGGAGCAGGAAGTAGATCGGGGGAGGTTATGGGGAGGCACTATGCAAACACCATGAGGACACTAAAAGGGAAAGCTGAAATGGAGGGGATTATGGAATTTGGTATCAATTGAGAAGAGGTCGGGGAAAGAGGGAGCGCTAAAGAAGGTAACCTTCAATCGGGCAGTAAGCAGGCAATACATGCTAGAGGGCAAATTGCACAGAGGGATTTGAGGGATACATAGCATTTCAAAAGCAGGAGAGGGAGGGTAGACTGGTGGGAAGACGAAGGTATACAATTTCTCTCGCCGAGAGGATGTCATAAATAACAGGGTTGTAAGCAAACTACACTGAGAGTGTACTAGCTACAACGCCCCTTTAACACCTTTGGGGCTTAGTAATTAGTCACAGAAGTGACTTTGACTTCCCTTGGAGGTTAAAAGTTTGGTTGATTAAAATAGTTAAATTGTTGGACTGGTTATATATTGCAAGAAGAATGTTCTGTTCTTTGTTTTGTAAGTTTGATGTGATCTCCGATGTGGATTTTTTCTCTTTGTTTTTTTTTATATATACAAAAGAAGGAATGTGAAAATCTGGATGACCGGGGCGTCTGGCTCAGAGCTTGGCTAACAGAATAATAGATAGATATTTAGTTGTGGAATGGTTTTATTAAAGATAGTTTCATATAATGTAAATGGTATTAATTCCCCAGTGAAAAGAACTAAACTGTTGGTGGAGCTCAGGAGGTTAGACTGCGATGTAGCCCTCCTTCAAGAGACCCATCTCTCAGACGTAGAGCATTTAAAGCTCAGAAGAACCTGGGTGGGGAGAGTGGAAGCGGCGTCATATGTAGGAGCTAGAAAAGCAGGGGTAGCAATACTGGTGAAGAAGACTACCATTAGTGATACATGAAGTTGAGAAAGCCTTTGAAGGAAGTACATTAGGGTTACGAGCCTGATACAAGGCCAGATAGCACATATAATCAATATATATGCCCCTAACGTTGGTCCAGACAAATTCCATAGAGAGGTTTTCCAAAAGATAGCGGGCCTTTCGAAAGGGATATTGATAATGGGAGGGGATTTTAATGCGGTCCCTTGCCCATCATTAGATCGATCATCGAATCAAACAGGCTCTCCGAGATTAATAGATAGGAAACTCAAAGCCATAATGGAAGAGAGTGGGATGGTGGATGTGTAGAGGTTACACCACGCTGGGGAAAGGGACTATACGTGTTACTCTGCAGCTAACAAGTCTTATTCCCGAATAGATTTGTTAATGACCCATAAGACAACCTCCCATTGTTTTACATCTTCTAAAATTGGCTCACATACTTTATCGGATCATGCACCAGTTGCTGCGACAATAACATTGGGAACCGAAATTAGGCACACATGCTGGAGATTAAATGTATCCCTACTTAATGATGGAAACTTTGTACAGCAAATACAACAGACTATTGATAACTTGGCAGTAGATTCCCCGATGAAAGATAGCTCCCCATTACTATGGTGGGATACAATGAAAGCAGTAGTAAGGGGTCAAATAGTTAGTTTGGCTTCAGCCAAAAAGAAACTTAGAGAAAAAAAGAGAAGGACTCTAATAGAAAATATAGAAGCCCTGGAAAGAGCACATAAAGATCAACCAAGGGGGAAAGGGGAAGGAATTCTAAAAGAACTAAACAAAAAACAGGCGGAATTAGGGGCATTAGATAATGAAAAGGCAGAAGGTATTTTAAGATTCATGAATCAAAAGTATTATGAGGGAGGAGGGAAGGCAATAAAACTATTAGCACTCGATTAAAAAAGAACAAACAAACAGATATGTCCCTTTTGTAATAGACAAAAAAAAGAAAAAGGGGAAAAGTGAAACCAAGTGAGATAGCCATAGCATTCAGGGAATACTATAGTGCTCTATCATGAGAGAACAAGGATCATGAAGAAGTTAGAAAGGCAGCAGAATTCCTGAAGGCCTTAAAGATCCCAAGACTAACTATAGGAATGCAGAAAGAGCTTTCGGCCCCAATAACGGATAAGGAAGTACAGGGGGTCATTAATAATCTTCCAATTGGTAAATCACTGGGACCTGACAGACTCCCCACAGAATTCTATAAAAAACTTAAGAATACAATGGCCCCAAAACTAACCATGGTCATGAACGCCATTTTAGAAGAAAAACGACTACCAGAATCCTGGCAAGATGCAATAATTACAGTAATCCCCAAACCTGGCAAACCCTATATGTTTTGTGAATCGTATCGACCTATATCCTTAAATCAAGATTTTAAAATTCTGACAAAATATTAGCTAACAGGGTGCAGAAATACATCAAGATATTGATACATCCAGATCAAACTGGATTCATTCCCCATAGACATATGTCTGATAACATTAGAAGATTGCTTAATATAATCAGTAATGAAGTTAAGTCACGAACCCACAAGTGGCAATTTTCCTTGATGCTGAAAAAGCTTTGATCGGCTAAATTGGATTTATTTGCAGGAGGTACTTAATTACATGGGTTTCGAGGGCTCATTCATGCAATGGATCACAGCGACATCTCGAAACCCCACAGCCAAGTACTGAGTTAACGGTACAATTTCAGAAAGGTTTACAATAGAGAGAGGCACCAGACAAGGCTGTCCCTTATCTCCACTGTTGTTCGCTATTGCAATGGAACCATTAGCCCAAGCAGTCAGATTAAGGAAGAAGATTAAAGGGATCCAAGTCCGAGAGACAGTAAATAAGATCACTATATGCGGATGACACACTGATTTATTTGTCAGACCCAGAGACATCTATCCCCCCATTACTAGAACTGCTCACACAGTTTGGTAGAATATCAGGCTTTAAAATTAATGAAGACAAGTCAGAGATCTTGCCACTGGGGGGAAGCTCAGCTTCACCAGTAATAACTCAAGGAAAAAAAACCTTTAAATGGGTGAAAGACAAAACTAGGTATTTAGGAATATAGATCCCAATCAAAGTCTCTAAAATGTACCATCTTAACTATGAAATACTTCAAAAGAAGGTCTTCGAGGACATTAATAGATGGCAAACACTTCCCCTGACCTTTTCGAATAGAATAGATGCGGTTAAAGTAAATGTACTTCCTAGATATCTATTCCTTTTTATGAATTTACCCATCCCTTTTCCTTATAAGGCATGGAAGGAACTCAAAAATAAAATATCAAAATTTATCTGGGCCGGCAGAAAGCCAAGGAAAAGATGGGAACTACTTACAGTAGACAAGGGTAAAGGAGGAGGGGTACCTAACTTTACAATTATTATAGAAACAGCCCAAGTTCTCCCAATCTTAAAATGCTAAGCGCTGAGGTAATGGGCTAGTACTCAATGGAAAAAGAGGCACACCCTAGGATACCCTTGAAAATACTGCCATGGATAGCTACATGAAGCAGATATTAAGTTAATTAGTAATAGATGGACCAAACAAACAATAAAACTATGGATAGACACAAGACAGTGGTGGGAAATCCCTACACCAGTTTGGGAATATATCCCTCTTAACTACCTCCCGAAATTCCCCACTAACCAACGGGACAGTTGCTTCCATAGGTGGCAAGGAAAAGGTTTAAAAAACCTTACCCAATTTATTAAGGGAGAGGGGGTAAAATCTTTTATAGATATGCAAAAGGAATTTAACACATAAAACAGACTTTTTAAATATCTGCAATGCAGGCACTATATAGTCACAGGTAGGAGAAAAGCCTTAAGAGCGACCTGCACCTCAATAGTGGCCACATACCAAAAAGGCCAACTGGCAGACCGAAGGGTACATATCTCTCATATACAGAGCACTACAGGAAGAAATAGGAAGAATCTATGTTTTAAAAATAGAAAAGGACTGGCAAGCTGAGCTGAATATAACACTGTCAGACATGGACTGGTGCAAAATCTGGGGTGGAATCTCCAAGACAACGAGCTCTCCAAGATGGAGAGAATTCAGATGGAAAGTAACATCCAGATACTTTATTACTCCCATAATCTCCGCTCATTATACTAAACCTTCTACAGATCATTGTTGGAGGGGCTGCAGAAATAAAGGCACATATATACATATCTTCTGGGATTGTCCACAGATAGGAGAGTTCTGGCAGGGAGTTAAGCAAACTCTGCAAGATATTTTCCAGCTGCAAGGAAATCTCACAGTGGTGAATATATTACTAGCACGAACTCCTAAGGAGATTAAAACCAATAATCAAAAATACTTATTTTACATACTGGTAATAGTAGCTCTTAAAGTAATTACCCAACATTGGTTACAACAAAGTTTACTGACAAAGAATATGTGGAGAAGTAATATAAATATGATTAAAACTATGGAAGCTGTCACTGCCCGAATAAACCTAAAAGTGGAGCAACATAACACTAAATAGCTCCATATTATGATTATATTGAAGAAACTGAGGAACTCAGTGTTGGATCAATTCTTGCAGAGTTGAAAAGGTTAAGCTGAGATATGGGTCACACATACATATAGTAAAAGTAAAGAGGCAGGGATGATGAAATGAAAGAAAGTAGAAGAAATCTGAGAGTTAAATAAAAGCCAGGACCTGAAATAGATCATAGGTTGTTATAGATTACAGATTAGATTTAGAGAAATAAAACCACATTGAATGGAATATTTTAAGTTATTGTTCATAGTAGAGAGTAAGAGAAATTGGTTATAATCTAGTACAATATTATAATAATATTATAGTTTTATGTATTAGAACAATAGATATCATTCGAAGGCAGTTTATAGAATAGTTTTTTAGGTCTAGGGCAGGATACATGGTAAGAATGAACATGACGTACAACTGTTATACTATGTATTCAGATATGTATTGTCACACTGCCTAAAATGTAATGGAATGATAAACTATAAATAAAAAATTATCTAAGTTCAAAAAAAAAAAAAAACAGATTCCTCAGGGCACGAGCAGGCAGCCCCCTCCCTCAGACCCCAGCAGTGCATCTGCATACAAGGGTCCACATCTGACTTCTCGGGGCATGAACAGGCAGCCCCCCCCCCCAGACCTCAGCAGCACATCTGCATGCAAGGGTCCACGTTGGACTCCTCAGGGCATGAACAGGCAGCCCCTCTCCCTCGGATCCCAGTAGCACACCTGTATGCAAGGTAGCCAGCCTATCCTATTCAGGTGTGTGATACCACTCTTTAATTAGACTGCAGCCTGAAACAAGTAGTTGTTTGATTCGGAGCTGCTCATGACTGATTCTCATCAGCATGCTTGTTTAAAAAAAAAAATAAGAATAAATCTTTGTTTTCTAGCTGTTTTATCTGTGCCTAGTTAATTCAAAAAATTTACAGCTGTCTTACTTAATCAAGAAGTAGTCTCTAGCCAGCCATCTGATTGTTCTCTCTGGGGCTGTGCTTTGTCCAAGGAGAGGGTTTGTCTGAGAGGGGAGGCAATTTAGTTGTTAAAATCTGTTGCTCATTAAAGCTAAGACAGGAGTTACTGTGGCCGTCCTGAAGAGGCTGACCTGGTAACCTGAACTTCTGCCTGTCCATTCACTCTCCCAACTTTTATCTTTTTTTTTAGGCTGTTTCTGTCCTTTGTTTTTTCTGTAACTCCCCCTTTCCTGAAGCATATTTAATCCTCTCTCTCTCTGCTTCTTTTTAGGGTCCATGTCAGACTCCTCAGGGAACGAACAGGCAACCCCCCTCCCTCAGACCCCAGCAGCACATCTGCATACAAGATAGCCAGCTGATCCTATCCAGGCATGTGGTGCCATTTTTTTTAAATTCACAAGTGCACCAGAGGAGAGGATCTCTCAGTGCCACTCTTTAATTAGACCGCAGCCTGAAACAAGTAGTTGTTTGATTCGGAGCTGCTCCTGACTGCTTTTCTTCAGCTTGCTTGTTTTTCGGGCCACCCACCCCCGACACTCTTTTAATGCTCAGTCGGCTCCACCCCTCCTGATCTTCCAGCCTTTCATATAAATTCAGTACACTGTACTTAAAAGGATAAACAAAAAAATGATCTCCAAAATCTCAAAAGCTCTAAAATTGTGACAGTACTAAGACAGACTCTTTAAAAGTCCAAGTTTAACTTTTTTTCTCTCCTCGCTACCCTCTTAGCACCTCTTCAGTGCTTTCCTACCTGTCTTCTGATACCAACTTTTCTGCCACCCTTGGCGCCTCCAAAACTACCCCACTGCTCTTAAATTTCCTAATTCTATACTTTTCTAAATTTCCTGCCTCTCTGTGCAATGCAACTCCTACTCTTCTCAATCCCCCTTTTTCTACTCATATCCATCTCTCTCTCTCTCTCTCTCTCTACCACCTTCACTTGCTCATCACTCGCCAATACCAAATAACTTCCCACCCAGCTACTATATCCAATCCCATACTTACATTCTTACTATTACTCACCCCTCTTGAACAATGGTCTCACTCTACTACCATTCCTCATGTGGCTTTGCTACCAGTGCTTACTTTCTTTGTGGTTCTCCATCTTCTGCTCCCACACTCTTCCACTTCATTCTCCTCCAAACTCCTGTCTTCCTTTCCAGCTCCTCCCAAATCCCCTAAGTTCTACTTCCTCATCCTCACTCTACTCTTGCTCTCTGCTGGGGACATCCACCCCAACTCTGGTCCGACTGCTTTCCTGGTGTTTCCTCCTCTACTGCCACCCACTCCTCTCCTCCCTCAACCCTCCCAAAGGGCTTCAAGATCCTACATCTAAACATTCATAGTGCTGCAAAAAACAGACCACCTTCAACCCATGGTGAACACTCTAAATCCAGACAGTCTAATCACCACAGAAACATGGCTAAAGAGCAGGATCTCTGACCACTCAGTCTCCATTCCTGGCTACTCCCTCCTATGGCAAGATCATGCCAGCAGGTGAGGAGGCATGGCCATATACGTCCTTACCTCCATCCAGTATTCCATAATCTACTCATCCTCCAATCCAACAACCCATGATGCTCTAGCTATTCATGTGACCCTGCTCTTCACTCTCCCTATCTTTATAGCAGGCATGTACTGCCACTCAAATGTCCAGCCTTCGGTCGCGCTTCACCTCTTAACCTCCATCACTGCCCTTTCTCACTCTGGGGAACTAGTCATCCTAGGTGACTTTAATTTAAATTGGTTATCACTTACAACTACCAAAACAAAAAGAAACTGGAGCCTTAAACCTCTCCCAGCTGATCTCGGAACCCACCTGACCAAACCATAAGACACAACAACACTCCCTACTCAACTGGGCTCTTACCTCCCACCCCCACTGAGTCATCAACTCTGGCATCCTTCCTGATGCTCTGAGCAACCACAACCCAATATTCATAGTCAGGACAGTCCAAAGACCTAAATCATCACATAAAACCTTGCAACTACGCTCTTTCAAATCCCTTGACCAAGAACCTGTCCTGAGCAACCTTGCCCTTTCTGACTGGTCCCTCCTAACTTCCTTCCCCTCAGTTGATAAGGCCCTTGCTTACTTTAAAGAAATATTTCTTGTGAATTGGAACACCTTTGCCCTGCTCAAACAAACCAGAGTCAGGGTAACCACCTACCATGGATTACCTCAGAACTTTTGGCCTGCCTCAGAGCTAGAGATTGAGCTTGGAAGCGTCATAAAGCAACCCAGCTCCCTAGCGACCTCATGATCTACCACAAGCTCTGAAATGGTTGCACCAGGGCAACAAGGTTAGCCAAGTCCAAATACTTTAAAACAGCCTTCATCACAAACATAAATTCCCCTTCCAAGTTCTGGAAGGTGG
Source organism: Neoceratodus forsteri (assembly GCA_016271365.2). Classification (NCBI taxonomy): domain Eukaryota; kingdom Metazoa; phylum Chordata; order Ceratodontiformes; family Ceratodontidae; genus Neoceratodus; species Neoceratodus forsteri. The sequence continues at coordinate 1,239,729,017 of CM028130.1, forward strand.
TCCATGCTCTCTTTACCCCCCCCATCCTGCCCACACTCCCTAGTGCTTAAAATAAATGGCTCTTAAGTGGCCAATCTGCCTGTCATAGCTGTGGAATTTAACTCCTATTATACCTCCTGTGCCACTGAGCTACTGAAGTCCCTCCCTACCTACTCCCCCCACCTCTCCACCCTCTAACAGAGCTACCCTCCTGCCATCCTCCCACCCCCTTCTCCTCAATACAGTAATCTCAAATTATGCTCTAAGAGCCCTCCTCACCATCAACCCCTCAAAAGGGGCCTCCCCAGATGGCTTTGACCCGAAACTCCTCTCTCTTTCAGCCCCGGCCATTGCCTATCGCCTCTCTTTAATTCTAAATCTCTCATTCTCAACTGCCTCAGTCCCGTCCATATGGAAACACACTGTTGTCCTCCCTCTACCTAAAGGGGGCGACCCCTCATCCCATGGTAACTATCGCCCATCTCTCTCCTCCCTACCCTAGCTAAACTACAAGAACACATTGTCCTCTCACGGCTTACCGCATTTCAATCTAATACACCTCCTTCTTCACCCCTTTCCAATCTGGATTCAGGAAAAACACTCCACCACCACCTTTCTACTATGGCTTACTGACTCCATCTTTACCAGGATGGACAATGGTCAAATCACCTCGGCCATCTTTGTCAACCTTGCCAAGGCTTTCGACATTGTCTCCCACTTCCTTCTCCTTGACTCCCTTCTGGCAGCGGGTCCGTCTCCCTCTGCCACTAGCTGGTTCATGGCCTACGTAACTGGCAGAACCCAATTAATTAAGATCTCGGAAGTCGTTTCCCCTTCCAATTAGTACTGGTGTCCCCCAGGGATCTGTGCTAGGGCTCCTATTATTTTCTATCTTCCTAAACGACCTTCCTTTTGTCTGCTCCACCTCCTCTGCCATACACATGTGTGTCAATGATATGGTCCTGTACGCATCTGGCTCATGTCCAGCTGAGGTTACATCCAGTCTGCAGCAAGACTTCAACAAGGTTTAGCTCTGGTTTGCTAACCATCAACTTTTTCTCAATGCCAAGAAGACTGTCTCCATGACCTTTGGCACAAGACAGTGACTCTCTAGGCTTCCCTTCCTGCCCACTTTCCACACCCTCAATGGGACTTTACTAGAGGACACATCCTTGTTCAAGTATCTAGGTGTTTGGCTGGACCAACACGTAAACTTCTCAGAACATATTGACACCATGCAGAAAAAATTGCACCCCAAGCTTGGTGCCCTGTTCAGGAACCATAGTTGCATCCCTCCTATGGCTAGGCATGAACTTGTGCAGAAGATGATCTTCCCCATTTTTGACTACTGTGGCATAGTCTATGGTGCTACTCCCAAGTATTCACTGACCAGATTGGACACACTCTTTCATTTTTTATTTTTTTCATTTTTTATTTTTTATACTTGTAAGCAGGATGAACAAAACTGACCATTTTCACCAGCGACAAGCTACATAACATACTTAAGCATACACAGTTTTAAACACAATCAATAATTAACATAATACAAAAATACAAAAAACAGACAACGATTATTTAGCATAAATAGATATCATTTTCCATCAACCAAGATTTCAATCTGGTTTTAAAAGACCAAATTGTCTTACTCTGTACAATATCAACATGTAGTGAGCTAAAAAACAGAGTAGCCCTGTGTAGAGTAGATCTCTGACCAAAAACAGAACGAAACAACGGAATTTCATAAGTAAATTTGGTCTGAGATCTAGTACCACTAGAACTAAAAAACCTAGGGAATAATGTAGAAACTACAGGAGATATAAGGCCGTTTTTGACCTTAAACTTCATTATATCCATTTTGTACAGAGTCCTGTTTTAAGGGATAAGCTATGAGCATGCTTCAATAAAAGACAATGATGTGTTGAAAGGGGGCATCAAGCATGAAACATAAAATAGAGTTATAAATTACCATAAGTTCGTTAAGTAATCGACTTGAAAAGGAGGAATAGATGACAATACCATAATACAGAACACTCATCAAAAAACTATGAGCAAGTAAAAACTTAGATTCCCTGGTTAGGAACTGCTTAACTCTCTAAAGTGAACCTAATCTCCGATGAAGAACTTTTCTTAAATTATTTAAGTGAGGTTCAAAAGTTAATTTAGAGTCAAGGATTATCCCTAAATATTTAAAGCTATCTACCAATTCAATCACACCTCCATCCAGTGCAACAATATGACATAAGTCCTGAGGCTCAATAGTCTTGTTTGAAAACAACATGACTTTTGTTTTACCTGAATTAAGTACCATAGAATTTAAGAGCAACCATTTCTGAAAGGAATCAAAGTCAGATTGAACCTCAGCCACAGCTTCCTTAGGAGTGGGACCCATACTATAAATTACTGCATCATCAGCATGCAATATCATTGATGAATGAAAGCACATCAACGGGGCAGAATTATATAGAATGAAAAAATCAACAGGCCAAGGATTGACCCTTGGAGTACCCCACATTTAATAGTACTAGGAGAAGTACTATCACCTATATGATGAAATGTATTAGAAAGATAGTCCTGATACCAAGAAATACCATTATCAGAAAATTAAAATTTGGAAAGAATACCATTTAATGAACCATGTTCAATCAAGTCAAAGGCCTTGGTGAGATCCACAAAAAGTGCAGCAACAGTGTGCCTTTTATCAAGGGCACCCTGAATGGCACCAGTGATCACCACCAAGGCCGTCTCAGTATTATGGTAGAAAAATTAAATAAAACTGAGAGTGGACGAAAGAAGCAATTTATTCCCAAAAATCCAGTCCATCACAAAAACATATAGGGCCGGGGATCCATATTTAACACAAATTCTTTAATTAAATCAGGAGAAACCTGATTGAGACAAAATTCAAAAACATACCAATTTGTTTACCAGACTTGAGGCACTAGAAAAGTCACCACAGGAAGGAGCTCCTTGGGACACAATTCTATTACTATCTGTGTTACAAAAAACTTATTAAAGGCTTAGCAGACTGAGGGGGGTTACTAATTAAACCAGTCTCTGTTTGAATGGAAATTTCAGAGGCTTTTTTACCTCTCCCAATTAAGCCACTTAATATATATCAGGGTTTTCTTGGGGTTGCCAAAGGATTTATTCTGTTCAGAAAGAAAGAAACACAGTTTTAGCTTTACGAATAGTGGATTTACATTAATTCCTTAGAAATCTATATTTCAACAAAAGAGAAGGACCCAAACTTTGTTTATACAGTTTCCAGCTTTTATCCTGTGATCTCATAAGATGTAACAAATCAGGTGTGACCTATTTTTATTTAGTACCCTTTATTCACATTCTCTTTCAGGGTACAAGCCTATTGATCACCCCGAGATAACGAGAAATAAAAACGTCCAACATAATATCAAGGTCATTAATGAACTCAAACCCAGTCCAATCAATATTAGAGCAGGCAGCATCTACCAGCTCAGGTGTAAGGGACTTAATTTTCCTAAATGCAATGTACTTAGGAGGTTGATTAACTAGCTTAGCTGACCAGTGACAAAAGACTGGGCAATGGTCACTCAATACATCAGGCAACACACCAGATGCATTGATCCGATCAGGATGAATAACAACAATCCAATCAAGGACAGTGCCCATGCCAGTTTTAGGATTAAATCTAGTAACCTCATTTCTCAACTGAAATAAACCCAAATCAACTAAAAAATCCTGAACAGAACCACAAGACTCTGCTGCTCAATTACAATTAAAATCACCAAGAAGTATCCATTCTCTATGAGCTGGGAGTGCATGTTTAACTTCTGACATGAGGTTCAATCCAAGCTTAAACTTTCCAGTAGGTACACAGATAGAACTAATAATGAGATGCTTGTTATGACCCTCTTCAACTCCTTCTGCTGCTTTGCCCTTGATGCTCCCTCTTGCACCCACCACTGCGTTCTTTATCGTGCCCTATCCTTCCCCTCTCTTACAAGTAGGCGACTCTCTCACTGTGCTAAATTCGCCTCCAAGCACTGGCTGGGAGAACTCCCTTACTGCAGTACCTTTCCTTCTCATTTATAACACCCCCCCACCTCCTATTCCCTTAGATCTACTGACTCCCACACTCTAGCTGTCCCCCACAGATCCACCCTCATTGGCCAATCTGGCTACTCTCACCGCCCCCCTAAAATTTGAAATTCACTCCCCCCTCAAATTTGTCACTCATCCTCCTACTAGTCCATCAGCACTGCCCTCAATAACTACCTAGCACCTAACTGTTCCTGCTATGACCCTCCCTAATTCCTTCCTCTAAGCCCCTGACAAATCCTACCCCCTTTCAGCATCCACGCATTGCCCCACCCTAACATATTTCCACCTCATTCTCCTCTAAGAACCAGCACTCCTTCTCTTCCTCCTTTTCCCTCCCCACCTGGCCTTCCCCTGCACTCTTACTGTGATTCTCAACATCCAAAGTTGTACCATGGGCTTGTTCCTACCCTCTCCCTGCTCCCACAACCCAGCTCTCCCTTCCTACTCTCTTGCCATCTCAGTCCTCTTACAGGGTTCTCTGCATCCTGAAGGGGTCCTTCTCCGATTCGGACTCTCTTATCTCTCACTTTCACCCTCTCTTCTGGCCTTCCTCAACTTCTTGCAGGGTTCTCAGCATTCTGAAGGATTCCTTTGGATTATGTTCTATTTCCTGTCATTTATGTTATTCTTCTTCCTCTCCCCCCCACCTTTCCTGCCTTCTGAGTCCCCTTGCAGGGTTCTCTGCATCCAGGGGTCCTTCTGGGACTCTGCTTATTCTTTCTCTGTCTCACTTTACCCACTTTCTACTGGCCTTCCCCAACCCCCTGCAGGGTTCTCAGCATCTTGAAGGGTTCCTTTGGGTTAGGTCCTATTCCCGTCTCAGACATAAATTCCTCCTCCCTCTCTCCCTCCTTTTTTTTCTGCCTTCACAGTCCCATTACAGGGTTATCTGCATCCTGAAGGGGGTCCTTCTAGGACTCGGCTTATCCTTTCCCTTACCTTTACGCATCCTCTACTGACCTTCCCCTTCTCCTCACCTCCTCACATTTTCACTTGTTTACTCCCTCTTCTCACTCACACATGCTTCTGTCTCACCACTTGCCCAATTGCCTATTGTTCACCCACACATGCCTCAACCTGCAACCCACTAATTCCTCTAGTATTTGTTTTACCTTTTTCGTTTCCCTGTTTGTTTTTAAAATGTCTCTCTCTGCTCAGCCTCCTCTTTCTCTACTTATCAGCACTGCTCCTCCCACATTGCTTATTTTCTGTGTTGGTCCTAACCTGTGTTGTCCCCTTACCCCTCCTCTCCTTGCACTTATTATTTGTTAGCTCATTTAACCTTCTTGTAAGGAACTCTATATGTACCACCCGGCTTATGCAAATGTATGTTTTTGTAACACCTGTCCTACACAAATGTAATGTATGTACTCTCAACTATCCCACATTGTAATGGGCAACCCTATGTAACACTCCTGTCTGATTCACACAGATGTTAATGATGACTTATGCAACTTGTATGTATGTATTACTGATCCATCTTCATTGGACCCCTTCCCCCCAGGTCACACCGGGAGACAAGCAACTTGTTGCTCAGTGTGCCTTTCTGGTGAAACATTTCAATAAATAAATCGCATGACCTAAAAGTGGACAGGCAGTATGACAAGGGAGTTTGAAGCGCAAGTGGGATGCTGGGGTATATAGGAAGGGGTATCACCAGCAGAAAGAGGAAGGCAGTGTTGCTTCTGTATAGCTCACTAGTAAGACACCACCTAGAGTACAGTGTTCAGTTCTGGAGACCACATCTCAGAAAGGACACATACAGAGTGGAAGACATCCAGAGGAGGATAACTAAAATGGTGCAGTGTCTGCATCAGAAGCTGTACAAGCAGGGATTAAAGGAGCTCAATATGTACACCCTGGAAGGTATGAAAGAGAGAGAGAGAGAGAGAGAGAGAGAGGGCAATAGATAGAGACCTTTAAATACCCACAGGGATAAACAAGGTACAAGAGAAAAGTATTTTTCAGAAAAAAAGGGACAAGGGGGCATGAAAAGAAGCTGGAGGGGGGGTAGATTCAAGAGAGATGTAAGGAAGTACTTCTTCACAGAAACAGTGGTGGATTCCTGGAACAGTCTCCCAGCTGAGATTTTGGGGGTGAAAACAGTGGTGGGGTTCAAGAATGCATGGGATAGGCATAAGGGAATCTTAGTGGAAAAGGGAGAGGGGTGAAGATGGGCCAGACATAAGTGGGGTCTGTGATGATACTGTAGGCAGGGAAAACTGGGAAGACTAGGTGGGCCAAGAGGTACTTATCTGCCTGGCAAATTCTGTTTTTATGCTAAACCTCCCCATTCAGTTTCCACTCTCACCCCCGTGATCTCGATTCAGTGCCTATGCTGAAGAACTCCTTGTAGTTCACCTTGTTTATTCCTTTTTGGAATTTGAAGGTAACGATTATATCACCCCCTCGCATCTGGTCTCAAGTGATTACAGGTTTAGCACCTTTAGCTGATCTTCCTAAGATCTCCCTGCTGCACCTGTATCATCCTGGTCACCCTTTGCTGCACCTCCTCTAGCCTTTTCTTATTCTTTCTGAGATAAGGACTCCAGACCTGGGTACAGTACTCCAGGTGCAGCATTACCATTCACCTATAAAGAGATAATATTACCTTTTTCTATCTACTATCTATACCCCTCCTGATATGCAGTGGTGTAGTGCTAAATTTAGAAATAAGGGGTCTCCACAAACTGTGACCTCCCCCCAACCCCCTATGGGCTGGAGTATGGGGGCCACCTATGGCCTCAGAAGTTATGAGGTTTTAGATGCATTATGGTGCATTTGGAGGGCCATTTTGAAACTATTTGGCTGTTTTTAAGGCCTTCTTTGACTTGTTACAAATAACCAATTTCACTATTAACCCTGAGGCTGCCAGAAGATTTAAAACATACAGGTTTTTAGGACGTGCATACACGCCAGCGGCACAGCAAGGGTTAAAATAACTAGTTTTTTTATTTTCCTAAAACAACTGTCAAAACTAAAGCAAAAAATCTCACTCCAGCCAAGCTTCAAGCACCCAGCTATATACCACCTCTCCTGAGTACAGTCAGCTGTCACTGCAGCAGGCTAGCATTACACTTGCTCATTATCTTGCAACTTGAACAGAAAACTCTGTCCCCCCCAAAAAAAACACAGAATTCTATAGCAAGAGGTTCTGTAGGCATCAGTTAAGCAATCCCAAACTATATAAAAAAAGGCAGTGTGGTGTTAGTGGTTAGAACAGGAGATAACAGTTGTAAACCCCACTAGAGCCACTCACTCACTGTGTGACCTTGAGTAAGTCACCCAGCCTCCTTGCACCCAGTCCAGCCAGCTGCAGAAAGGGATAGAAGCAAGACCCCACTAGAAACAAGATGTTGCAGCTCAGTTGGGCTATTCTGGGTAAATTGTAAAAAAAAAATCTGTTTCTGTTGGAGGATGACAAATATATATAAAAATAGAATCACGTAAAAGTAGAATCATATAACACCATGATCAATCTCAGCTGCTGAAGTAGCCTTGCATTGGCACTGAGCTTACCCATCACTACATACCTCCTAGCCCAAGTCTAATTCCCATTGCATCAGCTATTGAATTTCTTGCAAAGTGACCCAGTTCAGACAATTTTCAGTTTTAACTGATATATTTTGTGGGTTCTATTAAGCAAAAGAGTTGTTTATTATAACCCACTATGAATTTTTACATTTCTCAATATGATATACATACATATTTCAGAAGGTGTATCATTGTGGGTTATGGTTGTAAGCACCTGAGTATATAAAACATACTGTAAATGTATAGCAGACTAGAGACTATACAATAACGCCACTTACCCCCCCCCCCAACATGTTAGCACCTAAACCCTGCTAGCAATGGAGTGGTGAATGGAAAAACAGGTTACTCACCTGTGACAGTAGTTCTAGGAGTGGTATACGTTGTTTATCCACACTTGTTGGCAGGTACGTTGGTACTTAAAGATGTGGCAGAAGTCTTCAAGCTGGCTCCTCCCACCCACCCGGGTGGTATAACCCTTGGCTCCACCCCATGACGCCAGATCTTAGTCCACTGGAAGCTAGGATGGTGCGTCAAAGCCGGGGAGGTTGGATGGGTCAGTGTGGATGAACAACATATACCATCCTAGAACTACTATTACAGGTGAGTAATTGTTTTTCTAGGATTGCGGATATGTTGTTCTATCCACACTTGTTGGCAGACTCCTAGCAGTTCTCCGGGTGGAGGGAGATAAGATGCACACCCCCTACTTAGGGAAGAGGGACTGGAGAACTGAGGTTCCAAAACCAGCATCCCAGCGTGACTCAAGGTTGATGTGGTAATGGGAAATGAAGGTGTGTGCTGACTTCCAGGTAGCAGTCCTGCAGATTTCCTGGATAGGGACATCCCTAGAAGCAACCACCGACACAGTGGTATGGCAGGTGGAATGAGCCCTTAGCCCAACAGGAAGCTCCCTACCTGTCAACCTATAGCAGAGATCAATGCAAGATGTAATCCATCTACCTATTGTCCACTTGGCTGCAGGTCTGCCAGGTGTGGCTTCAGAGTAGGTGACAAACAGCTGGCAAACCTCTCCCCGAACTTCCACCGTTCACTCTTCGTAATAGGCGAGCATTCATCTCAGGTTCAAAGTATGGAGCCTGTATTCAGCCTCCGAGGTGTGACTGGGGTAGAACACTGGCAGAGTTATCACTTGGTTAAGGTGAAACTCTGACACCACCTTCAGAAGGAATTTTGGATGGGGGCGCAGGACAACCTTGTACCTGTGGAAGACCAGGTAAGAAGACTCTATAGAGAGCACCTGTAACTCCCCAGTCCTTCTGGCAAACATGATAGCCACCAAGAAGATGGTCTTCCACGACAAGTGTGACATCTCACACTTGTGCATAGGTTCGAATGGCTTGCCCATGAGCTTTGCCAAAACCAGCAGTAAATCCCACAGAGGTGGAGGTTCATGCACCGGAGGGGATATGTGCTCTAGGCCTTTGAAAAAGCATCAGACCACCTTCTCCTGCACCACAGATTGCTGACTGGCCCACTCCCGGTAAGCAGAGATGGCTGCTGGGTGCACCTTTAGGGTTGTTGACCACAGCCCCTGCTGGGAGAGGGACCAAAGGTAGTCCAAAATGCTAGCAACTGTGCAAGACGAGGGGTCCAATCCTTTGCCCTGACACCAGATGGCGAATGTCTTCAATTTAAAGGCATAGCATTTTCTGGTTGATTCCTTATGGGATGCCTCAACAACGTTGAGAACCTCGTTGGAGAGACCTAGGGCCTGGAACTCTAGCCGCTCAGGAACCAGGCCATCAGGTGCAGGGACTGAAGGTCTGGATGGAATTCCTTCTGATTGACCAAGAGCAGATCCGGGCATGCTGGAAGCTGCCTCGGGAGCCTGGAGCTGAGGCAGAGGAGATTTAGATACCAGAACTGGTGCGGCCGGTCTGGGGCTACAAGGATCACCTGAGCCTTGTCCCTCCTGACCTTGATGAGCACTTTGTGAATCAAGGGGAGTGGAGGGAAGGTGTAGAAGAGGCCTGGAGTCCAAGGTCTCGAGAAGACATCTCCCTGCAGCGAACCCTGCTGGGGGGGGGGCCGGGCATAGAACAGTCTCAGCTTCGTGCTCTCCCTGGAGGCAAACGGGTCCACCTGGGGGGTTTCCCAGAGGGAGAACAGATCGTGTACTACCTCTCGAAGGAGAGACCGCTCGTGAGATGCCCTGCCCATCTGGCTGAGGGCATCAGCCAGCCAATTTGAGGCTTCTGCCACATGAATGGCTAGGAGATCTGCCGCCAGGCTGAGCACGAGAGACCAAATGCGGAGAGCTTCCTTGTACAGAGGTAAGGAGCGTGTCCTGCCCTGTCTGTTAAGAGAAAAACATTGTCGTGGTGTTGTCCATCTGGACTTAGACCACTTGACTCCGAACAAATGGAGTGAATGCTGTCAGAGCTAGGTGAACTACTCGGAGCTCCAGCAGGTAGATGTGGCATCGAGACTGTTGAGGGGACCAGAGCCCGTGAGCTCTGTGTTTCCCCAGATAGGCACCCCAACCCTTCAGAGAGGCATTGGTTGTCAAAGTGACCATCGGCTCAGGGCGGACAAACAGGATCCCTTCCTGCTGGTGGAATGGGATGAGCCACCACTGGAGATCATCCCACATTTTTTGGGTCACAGAGACCAGCTGGTCAAGATGACCTGAACACTGAGACCACTGGCTGGCCAGTTCCCACTGAAGGGCATGCATATGCCAGCAGGACCATCGGACCATGCTGGTGCAGGCCACCATGTAGCCTAGAAGACGTAGGAAGTCCTGGGCAGGGAGCAATTACTCAACCAGAAATGATCGGGCAAAGGAGGAGAGAGCCTCCACCCTGTCGCCGGGAGCCAAGCTCTGGCTCAGCAGGAGTCAAGCTCTTCCCTGATGAATTGAATCACCTGTGCAGGTATGAGTTCTGACTTGGACCCATTGATCAGGAGGCCAAGTTCTGCACAAGTATGGAGGGCCAGATCCCAGGACCGCTCCACCTCCAACCTGGAGGGACCTGCTATCAGCCAGTCATCCAGGTAAGGGTACACCCAGACGCCTCGGCACCTCAGGTAAACTGCCACCACTGCCATGCATTTTAGTGAAGTCCCTGGGGGCTGAAGATAGGCCAAAGGGCATGGCCTGGAACTCGAAGAGGATTCCTTTCTGCTCTGACGTGGAGGAACCATCGATGGGATGGATGGATCGGGACGTGAAAGAATGTGTGCTGAAGATCTAGGGAGCACAGCCACATTCCTTGCTCCAGGGATGGTATGATCTGAGCCAGAGTTACCATCCAGAAAGTGCGGAACCTGAGATACTGATTCCGGTCGTGCAGATCTAGAATGGGGCACCAGCCCCCCATCCAATATGGCACCAGGAAGTACCTGGAGATGAACCCTGGGTCCGAAGGCGAGTCCACTACTGGAAGCACCACCTCCTTTAAAAGGAGCTAGGCCAGGTCGGCTCTGAGAGCCACCAGAGAAGCTGTGGACACCTGATTCCCCTGTGGGGCATGGGCTCAGTATGGAGGGGCCTACTCAAATTCCAGAGGTAGGCCTCAACCGACCACTTCCAAAAACCATCAGTCCATAGTGATAACGGACCGAGTGGAAATAAAGTGCCTGAGCCGGCCCCACATAGGAGGAACCAGGGGAGGTGTGACAGAGTTGAGAGAGGCACCCCCCCAACCCGTCACTGGTCAGGCTTGGAAGAGGGCCGGGTGCGAGGACTGCCAGGACCTTTCCCCCTGGGCTTCCTGAAGGAGGAGGCCATGGACTTGGTCTGAGGATGCCAAGTATGAGCCTGCTGGCCCTGCTGCTGGTGCTGCTGCTGGGCCGGTCTGGCTGCAGGGGTGGAGGAGCAAAAGGGCTTGTGGTTAGTACACTTGGAGCCCTTGTCCCTTTGTGCAGATGTAGTAGAATCCAAGGTGGCACTGGACTTCTCTATGTGCTGGAGCTGACCCTTCATGCCTGGCCCAAAAATGTCAGTACCCAAAAAGGGGACATCTGCCAACTTGTGCTTCGTATCTGCCATGAAGTTTGAGATGCGGAGCCAAGCCTGTGGCACATGGCCACTGCAGCTGCTACTTAGCAGGCACAAGAATCGCCAATATCCAGAGCCATCTGGAGCTGCTGTTTGGCCACCGCCTTCCCCTGATCCCAGACCTGCCTGACCGTGGTCTGGAGGTCAGCTGGAAGATGAGGGATCACCTCATCCAGGGAGCCCAAGAGGGCGTGCAAGAAATGTGCCATGATAACGGCCAAGCTGGCCTGATGAAGGCCTAGAGAGGAGGCTGCATAGACCTTCTTCCCTGAATGGTCCAACTGATTGGACTCCCTGTCTGGGGGTCTATCCGCATCTTCCTTGTTGCCTGAGCCCCAAAAAAAGGAGTCAGCTACCAACTCAACCACAGAGGGCTGCTCCATAAAGCCCGACAGGGACCCCATGGGCATTGTATACTTGAGGGCCACGTGGGCATAAGGCACAGGACAGGAAGCGGGATGCTGCCACAGCTCCAAGGCTGGGTGCACAATGGCCTCAGCCACTGGGAAGGCCTGCACAGGAGAATCCCCCTTATCCAGAATCTCTGTGAGGGAGTACTTAGCCTGTTTCTGCACAGGCTCCAGCTCCATCCCCATAGACTTGGAGATGAGCCGACAAATGCCCATCAGCGAGGAAGGGCCCTCGTCGACAGAAAAAAAAAAAAAAAAAACAAGGATTCCGCATCCACTGGACAGGAGTCCATGGAGGAGTCCTCAGACTCCGAGGATTCCAAATACTGTGGGTGCCCACCCGAGTCACTCTCCACCCTCCTTGGGCAGTCAGGAGTGAGAGTGACCAACAGCCTATGGGGCAAGCCTTGAGCTGACTGGGAATCCTTGGTCGGTGCTCCAGACTTGGGCTGATCGAGCGACGGCTCCATCCAAATCAGTGGAGTGGCCAGCTTCAGCTGAGCCAGCAGGGCCGTTACTGGCTCCTTTGTGACGGTAGCCAAGGCCGACATCGGTCACTCTGGCAAGTGCCATTTTATGACTGGTGTCGAAACCAGGGTCGGTTTGCATCCAGACAGAACCAGCTGCTGCTACATGAGATCTTCATAGCATCGACACAACTTGCGGCTAAGCATCTCTTCACCCAAGGAGGATGAACATGATGATGAGTGGCGGCACCGCTTGCAGTGTCATTCAGACCGAGACCGATGATGGCGTGACTTTTCCGATGTCAAAGCCGAGGAGCGGGACTGAGACCTCGGTGGTCATCAATGCCAGTGGGGAACCTCGACCTGAGGCAGGGAAACCCTCAGCTCCAGGTCCAGCTCCTTGGATACTGGGTCCTGCCCAACATTCTGGGCTGACCCTTCTGAAGACACCAGGAGCACCGGCGTTCAGAAAAGAGAGTCGTCGGCTGGATCGGGGGCGACAACCTGCTGATTAGCTCGAGAAAAATCTCGGCCATGTCGACAGGCGTCTTGACCAACTGGTTCGATGGGGACACCGTGAAACCAGCAGCCTCGGCCGCAACTTCGACCAAAGTTAAAACAGGGTTCCTTTGTGAGCAGGACCACTCCTGGTCCCACGAATGTCAAAGAGTCATCTTGTCTTTCTTTGACTCCTTTTTCTTGGAGTCTGAAATATGGGACCCCAAAGGGCTCTCTCCCCTAGTCGAGAGAGACTGGTACAACTCCTTGAAGGAAGCCGAATAGGAGGATCCGAGGTGCAGAGGAATAAAGGCCGAAGCTGAAGAGGGCTTTGAGCTGTTCCAACTGCTCAGTGGACCGTGCAGCCACAGAGACCACCCAATGGGCCTCCTTCGACTTGACCGGTGGTAAACGCTTCTCCAGTTGCCCCAGACGAAGTCAGGCAGCGTGGACTTCTAACATGTTTGGGTTGAACAACCGACAAAATTCACAAGCCTGCGGATAGTGGTCTAACCCCAGGCAATAAACGCATGAGGCGTGTGGATCCGTGCGAGACATCTTCTGCCCATGGGGCACCAGTGAAACTCGGGGGCCAATTTTTCCTCCATCACTGATGCAATCGGAAAATGAGCAAATTTTTCTCTAGCGAGCTTGAGGATCAGTTTTGGAAGCGAATCCGAAGATTCCAAAGCTAGGGCCCACTGTACGCGGGAGCGCTAAGGAGGGAACCTGAACCTTCTAGCGGAAAGGAAGATCTGGCTTCAGGGGGTGGAGCCGAGGGTTATACCACCTGGGTGGGTGGAAGGAGCCAGCTTAAAGACTTCTGGCACATCTTAAAGTGGCAAGGTACCTGCCAACAAGAGTGGATAGAACAACATAGCCACGATCCTAGAACTAATTTTCATCTTTAACTTGCTTATTATAAGGTTGTGGTATTGAAATGGAAAGAGGTAAGAGGTCTACTCTAAGTCCTGACTGCATTTTCTCTGTCATTACAAACTGTAATCTGGTCTGGGGACAGAAAGGTTCTAATCAGTTTTAGTCTGAAATACACATATGGGCTAGGGTACATTGCAAAATATGCAGGGGAGAGGACAGGCTATCAATAAAGCAGGTTCTGGTGTCATTACAGCTTCACTTTCTGCAAACCACCTTTCAAAACTTTTCTTCTGCAAATGCTACAGTCTCCATTAAGGCTGGTAGTGAATTTAATGGATCCCATACAAATAATATTTCACCTAATACGAGCAAAACTACTGTTTAATACAGCACACTTACTCCTCACTCCTCCTTGTTTTATAAAGCCAGGCTGGCTAGTGAATTTGGAGACTGAGAACTGCTTTGTTGTCATACGTGGCCTGCAACCCATATCAGAAAAAGAGCAGGCCCACCACTCAAACATAAAAAGCCATGCCACCTCGAACTAGAACATAAAAAAACAAAGAAGAGCTCTGAATATGTCCTTTCCAATCTCTGCCTTGTGCCAACGGAAAAACATTAGAATTGGCCCGCTAGGCCCTAAAAAATGCCACCTCCTTGAAGTCCCCTCCTCACAGCAGTCCCACCAGAAATTGGGAAAAGAAATGGACGGGCCAGTGTTAACACTGCTAGCCTACCGAAGCCTCACTACCTCCATGCCTTCTCCATAAGATACTGTGGTGTGCATTACGAGTGAGCATGCTGCTTGTGTCTGTGAAACTGCAAAGCATGCATAGGCATGTTCCATTCCCTCCCTGAGCACGTCAAAATCAGCGGCTGGGGCATAGTGGAGGATGGTCAGATGGGAGTCTGGAGGAGTCACCGTTAAATGTGCGTGCGCCAAATGTGAGAACTGTATTTCAACATTAAAAAAAAAAGAATCAGAAGAGTGTAAGAAGCATGGGAGTGGCACTCCCTCTCAGCATGAGGTAAGGGGTCGGCACTCCCATGCGACCCCGCAGGACTACACCCCTTCCAATATGTCCCAACATCCTGTTTGCCTTATTAATGGCCTTACTGCATTGATTTGTTTGAGGGTGTCGCTAACGATAACTCCTACGTCCCTTTCCTCACATGTAGTGCTAAACTTCAGCCCCCCATCCAGTACTCCATTCTGGGGTTCTTGTTCCCTAGGTGTATCACTTTGCACTTTTTGGCATTGAATTTCATCTGTCTGACCTTAGACCACTTCTCCAGTCTATGTAGGTCACTCTGCATCTCTATAATTCCCTCATCGCTACCCACTCTCCAACAGAGTTTTGTGTTACCTACGAAGAGACACAACCTGCCCTGTATTCAGTTTCAGTTTATTTATTCATATTACTGGAAAGGCACGTGAACAAAAGTTGCCCATTTTCACAAGCGTCCAGTTTTGGACAAAGCAAGACAATTAGGAGTTCATTATATAAAGGGAATACAATACCGGAGGACAATAACACAATTACATTGATTTCAAAAGCAAAACCCAGGAATAAATTAAGTGCAAGTACAGAGACTGAAAAAAGTGCCAAGAAGGCTTGAGGCAAACATAATGCATTATAAAGCATAATGCATAATGCATTCTTTCTCCAATATCACTGATGAACATATTGAAGAAGACCGGGCCCAGGACAGATACCTATGGCACCCCACTTGTGATCTCACTGTCTTCCACTCTGACCTCATTTATCCACCTCCCCCTCAACCAATTAACTACCCATCTTAGTATATCTCTTGCTGCCCCCAGATCTTCCACCATTTTCAGCAATCGCCTGTGAGGCACAGACTCAAAGGCTTTGCTGAAATCAAAATAGAGTAGATCTACAGGCTGACCCCCATCCAGAGTCATTGTCATCCAGTCGAAGAAAACCATTAGGTTCAAAGGACAAGATCTTCCTGCCACAAACCCATGCTGCTTACTATCCTGGAGGCCAATGCTCTCCAGGTAGTCTACAAGGTCCTCCTTGACTAGTGACTCCATCAGTTTCCCCTACAACTGAAGTAAGACTGACAGGTCTGCAGTTCACCTTCTGCTTCCTGTCCCCACCTTGTGAAGCAGAACCATGTCTACCACCCTCCAGTCCTTTGGAACTATCCCTGATTTTGTAGTGAACTATTGAACAGCCCTGCCAGAGTTTCAACCAGTTCTGGTGCCAGCTCTCTGAGCACCCTCAAATGCATCCCGTCCGGTCCCTGGGCCTTAATTTTTTTAAGGGCTTCAACCCTCTCTGGATTCTTTCGATGATGAGTACTGCTGCCTTATCTCCAGGACTGCTTCTGCAGCCACTTTGATGACACTCTCTGGTAATGACCAACTGTCTTCCCTAGTGAAGCCAGAGCAAAAGTAGTCATTTTGGATGGCTTCCTTTTGCCCATCCTCCTCCATTACCCTACCTCCCTCTGCTAGCCTAACAATACCCCCCTTTCTTCCTTTTCCCCCAAATATACTTGAAAGATATCTTCTCACCACTCTTAACCCTTTTAGAAATATGCAGCTCAGTGTCTGCCTTAGCCTCCTTGGCTGCCCTCGTAGCTTCCCTGGCTCTTAGTCGGTATTCTCCCCATTCTTCTTAACCTGCTTTTCTTTGTACTTTATGAAGGTCTTTTTTTGGCCCTCACTGCTACTCTGACCCTTTTCCTGAGCTACATTGGTTGCTTGTACCTGTTGAACCAAACTGGTCACTTGCACCTGTTTTTTTGGTTACTGTCTTCCGGCATATCTTTAATGCCTTGAGAATGGCCCCCTTTATTTCTTCCCGTCTCTTCTTCACCCCTCCTATGCAGTGTACCCCAACTAACTTGTCCCAAACCAGCTCCCTCATCCTGTTGAAGTCTCTGTTTCTAAAATTGATGACCTCAGCTTTCATTTGGGGTTTAGTGGTCTTCATGGCTATCTCCAACCAGATAGAGTTGCGATTGTCCAGTGGTTCCCCTACCCATACCGCCACACCACTCTTACCATTTCTGAGTTGGTGAGCACTACATTGAGGATGGCAGCCTGCCTGGGATGTTCTCTTACTAGTTGAACCTGCAGACAATCCTGGACTGTATTCAGCAAGA
Source organism: Neoceratodus forsteri (assembly GCA_016271365.2). Taxonomy (NCBI): domain Eukaryota; kingdom Metazoa; phylum Chordata; order Ceratodontiformes; family Ceratodontidae; genus Neoceratodus; species Neoceratodus forsteri. Next base: position 1,239,746,026 of record CM028130.1, read on the forward strand.
CCTGACTTCTGGTGCTCTTGGAGACCGGAACCTCCTAGTCATGTCCAGCAGGTTCAGGTCACCCACCAGTAGCACCACCGCTCCCTTTTGCCACTCCACTAACTAGTTCTTCCCCATGCTCCCTATCCATCTCCCATGCCTGTTCTGGCAGTCTGTAGATCACTCCATATTTTCTTGCCTGAGGGTGCTGTGAGTTGCACCCACAGTGATCCTCTCCCCCATTAGTCCCCCTGATGTGTCCATCCTCCACTACCTCAATGCCATCCCTGATATACCTCCTCCTTTACCTTATTCCCTGTCCTCCCTAAATATAGTGTAGCCTGGGATTGTCAGGCCCCAAATGTTATTTATTTATTTATTTATTCTAGGATTACAATTAATTTGAGCACATAACAGCTCTTTTATAAAGGCTAAGAGGTCCACCTCAGTGTCTGCTGTCATCGCCTAGAGCATGCTGATTTTATTACCTAGACTCCTGGCATTGAGGCAAACCTCGTACCACCTAACCTTTGATTCCTTTTGGCTATTTACTTGTCCTTTGTCTCTCTTCCTTTCCTCTATCATCCTCTTCCTTCATGTTTGCAGGCCTTGAACCCCCCCGATCCCTTCCCCAGCCCAGTTTGGACCTCAACCCCATTTCTGTTTGCTGTGTCTCTACATGCCACAAGATTTAGGGGAGTACTACCTAGTTTCCCCTTTCTCTAGCCTACCACCTTGGTTCCCCTAGTCTCAGCCTCCCCCACTGTCAGTTTAACATATAAGGTGGCTGAAAGATGTTAGTGGAAAATAAGTCTGTCATTTAAACCAGAGGGCTGCTGGGAGCCCAGGCATATGATAGCTTGGTCTCTGTGTTTTTTTCTTTGGTCAACATCCTGGAAACCCTGTTGAAGGACACAAAAGGAAGGATCACTTGACATTATGGTCCCTGGAGGTAAAATGGTACACAATGGGTTTATCAGTGTTTCCATTCCTGACTGCCCTATAATGTTCCCTGAACCAACAACTTAGAAATGAGTATCAACAAAATGTCACATTTAATTGCACTAAAGAAGAAAAAGAGGTGTTGTTTGAACTTAAGCAGAATAGGGATCTAGTAATAAAATCAGTGGACAAGGGGGGCAATAGCTGTAATGTCTACTGAAATGCATAAGAAAGAAATGTATGGGCAATTATCAGGTGTAAAGTTTTATAAATGTCTATCAGTTAACAAAATATCTGAGTACAAAAAAAAGAATTGATGACATTTTGAATGAGGGCTTTGTCAGGGGGTATATTATGGATGAAATGTACTGAGCACTCACAGTGATGCATTCAGTGGTGCCAGTACTATACATATTGCCAAAAATACACAAGAACCCCGTAACACCACCTGACAGACCAATTATATCTGGTAGGGGGTGGGTTACGGAGCCCTTGTCGATGTATTTACATGGTATTTTGAAAGAATTTGTTGTCAAACACAGATCATATATACAAGACTCAATAGAAGTCATAAATGTGATTGAGAACTTAGAAATACAACCTGAGTGGTATTTTGCCACACTTGATAGAGTCACTCTACACAGTGATTCTGCACCAAGAGGGCATGGCAGCAGTTGAAGCCATACTGAACCAGAGAACTGAATATGAATGTGTAACTACACCTACTTGGTATTTATGCAAACTGTTGGAATTAGTGCTAAATAGAAATATAGTTTTGTTTGACAATCAATATTTCAGTCAGATTAGTGGAACTGCGATGGGGCTACGTAGTCTCTAGCTATGCAAGTCTGTATGTTGGCCAATGGGAAGAGCAGCTATTATGTAGTGCAACCACCAATCCATATATTCAGCATTTAGACATGTGGAGGTGCTACTTGGATTATGTCCTTGTAATTTGGAAGGGCACACCTGATCAATTTGGTGAATTTGTAAATTGGTTACAGAACAACAGTAGCTGCCTAAAATTCAAATATAATTTGCAACAAAAGGAAATTGAACTTTTGGATCTTAAAATGCAATATATCCCTTTGTTACAGGGTACTCTGCAAGGGCCAAGGAGATTGGTGAAATCATATATAAGATCTGGGCAATATTATCTGTTGAGCCAAAACTACGATCACTGGTGGAAATGTGCTCAAAAATAATATACGTAAGGGAACAAACTGTAAAAGACTTGGTATTACCAAGTGCACCAAACCTGAGTAATATTGGTCCAAGAACCTGCCCCCCCCCAATGGGTTCACATAAATGTGGGCATTGTTTATATTGTGGTTACATAAAACAGTGTCGTTCTATTATAAACCCCACAACAGGTCATATTAATGAAATTAAGGATTTTGTGACATGCTCTACAGAGGATGTAGTGTACCTTTTGAATTGTGACTGTGGGAGCTTCTAGGTGGGACACACCACCCATGCCTTTAAAACACTGGTGGGCAAACACGTTAGAGCAATCCTGAGACTGAATAAAACAAATGCAATTGTGAAACATATAACCATGAATCCCCAGGTTAAACATGATATAAAATTCACAAGGATCGAGAAGGTCACATGTGGACCATGAGGTGGAGACCTAGAACAAAAAAATTGAGCAACAGGAGAGTTGGTGGATTTACACCCAGGGTGCCAGATCTGATATAGGGATTAAATGAATATATAGACTTGGCAGTATTTTAAAATAAGCTAAAAAGAACAAAATAGTGGAAATAAAAATAAAGGGCTTGAAATATGAAAATGAGCCAATGAAATATAAGTCTAGAAATAAATGTATATACATAAATATGTGTTTTGGTAGCCATTTATATGGAGAATTGTATCTTATATTACATTATTAAATATTCAGTGTTCTCCAACCTTGGATAGCAAACCGTAAGTGCTTCATTAAGTATGTGCCTGACAGGTCTGCTGTGTCAGCCTGTCATGATTGTTTTTATAACAGAAATTATACGAGAGGCATCTCCTATTAGCCAACACAATTAAGAACTGCCACCAGTTATTCTCCCACAAACTGCACTGTAGATCCCCCAGAGTCACTTATTCAAGTAAACCCCTCCCACAGTCGGTTAATCACCCTATAGCCATGCCCACAATAGGTTATTCGCACCTCAAAATCAAAGCAAAACACAAGAAAAAAAAGTGGTGTTGGATACAGTGTCTGCTTCAGAGGCTCCACAAAAAATAAACAGCACCTCACACAGAAAGAAAAATCCTGAACAGTGTTTACCGAGGATAAAGGGACTACAAAAAAGTGGCAGCAATGATTTTTACATCTATTTACTTTAGCTTCCCTCACCAGCATACTCGCGGAACAGCTCCCTCCACCCACCATGATGACCGTGGAACTGCAGTACTTTAAAACACAGGCACAGCCTTTTTACATATTTTACTAATTTTCACATTTTCTTCTCTACTAAAAAAAACCTCACCCATGGCGTCCAGTCCCTCCCACTGCAGCACTTCCACTCTTTCAAACTGACTTTGCTGAACGCAAACACCATCAGATCTAACCTGGTTTTCCTGCAACAGTGATGTAACCTTTTTTTCTCCCACAACAGTGTTGGTGTGGCTCAGGTGGTCAGGGAATGAAACAGGGTATTTTTTTATAAAAACTGCACAAACTTGGATCTAGTCCTTTAAAACCTGCCAAGCTGACTTGCCCAATTTCACAAATCAGATTTGATCTGTCTTCCATTCCACCCCACCCCCCACCCCACACTACTGCTGCGGCTTGGTGCTTCACACACACACACACACACACACACACACTGCAGTAACTGACTGGAGCCTCCCTAAGTTCTATTAAAACAAAAACTCCAACTCATATAACAGTAATAACATTCAGTGAGTTACAGTATACTCGAAATAATTGGCTTCTGTGGGGATTAAATGCCTCGACTTTGCCTGGGCATTTAATCATCCACAGAAGCCAGTTATTGCTTCATATACTCCAACTGACTGAACGTTATCTCTTAATTGTATCACGAGTGTATGATTAAGTATGCACAGGTTTAACTAATTAGGACTAACATATTTAAATTAAGCAATAATGCCCAACAGGGTGTGTGTCGTGCTGGGATATCGTCACGCCTCAGGTGGTTGCCGAGTGCATCCAACAACTGAGGCGTGACGTTATCCCTAACGACACACACCCTGGAGGGCATTATTGCTATTATACAATGGCTCGTTGCTATATATAAAATAAAAAAATAATTTTAAAGAATGCTTTTATTAGTGTGGAAAAATATTTTTGTTTCTTAAGAGGAGATGCAAAAAAAGAGAGCAGCCAAAATGATGAGCAGCCATAATGATGAGACTAGACCCATGCTGTTGTGCTGGGATAACATCACGGGTCCAGCCCAAGACTGACCAATCAGGGTCCAGGATTTTTTCTTGCCATCGTATAATGGAAAATAATTTGCCGGAAGCATAATCTGATGAAGCCTAGTATTCCTAGGTGAAACATCATTATGTGAGTGCCATGCTGGAATTGCTACATGTCTGCTACTGATCTGTGTTTTTTTTGTTCAAGGGATGATGCAATAAACTGCTTCAGAGTGAGGACTTGAATTGTGTGGGTGCTTTGCTCCTTTTCTTAACTGTGTTGTGTTTATGCAACATAGCTATAGCACCACTTCAGTCCCGATGCTCTCAATTTATTTTCTTCATATGTCCTTTTTCTGAAGACTGGGTACAGTGAGGGCAGGTACAGTGCACACTTCCCCACTGTGCCCGCCAACACAGCTCAGTAGTGACATGGAGTGTAAAGTCACCATACACATTTAGTCCAAGGCAGCACCTGAGTAAAACTTGATAACTGTGCCATATTGGTAACATGGAGTTTTGAGATGAGGACTCTTGCACACTGGGACCTAAGCAGAAATCACCCACCTCATTTTACTTGTATCCACTGTAGTAGCCATAGCAAATTTACATTTCCTGTTTTCATGTCTTCTGAATCATATAGGCGATAGTGAAAGCAAAAATAAATGGGTCATATTCCTTACTGATTTCCCTTCCTTTGATTCTAATACAATATTACAGGGCTTTTCCTTCATGCTCACAATATTTTTTTTTCTAGCTTTGACGGGGGTCATTTAATACACATCTTTATACATATTAAAATAGTATTTGGTATTTAAGAGTGATCCTTTAGTGCCCCCTTCATAGTAAGAGGTTGTTTCCAATTACAGTCACTGTAATAGGCTGTTGCTGGATTATTTAGCCACTTATTACTGCATCCTACATATTACTAGTTTGCTCTTGATGGATATACATGGATTTTTCCAAAAATTAATGAAGCTATGTTCCATTTCGTGGTGGCTATGCACAACTTCTTAAGCCCAAATAATAAAACCTTCTACCTCCAGCAAGAATAACTGATTATCCTTTGGGATGTTATTGTGAGCATAATATATAACATTTTAGTCTGACTTCTTTCATCATATTTATTTTGCATTTTGACCTTACCTCCTTCCCACCTCTCTTTCCTCTCTCTCCCACCATTATGTTATTTTTTGTTTCTGTTTTTAGTCCCACTATTACCAGTATGAGATATACAGTGGATTCCACTTGCATGCACACCTTCTGGACCATCTATGTTTGTACCTGTAATGAAATTATGGTTTCTGTCGTATAATACGAACATATGAAAAAGCCAGCAGATACAGGCCAGATGGTCTATCGAGTCTGCTCGAGTGTGCAGCTCCCAGTCTAATTTACTGCAGATGCACCCCCAACCCCTTGCCCGTCCATCTGATTTATCGCCCCCTTCTGCGAACTCCAGCCTCCCCAGCTTCCCCCAGTTCTGACCTTATCTTTGACCATGTCCCACCCCCTCTTAAAAATGCCCACAGATTTCAGTGATATCACCACCTCTGGTACTGCATTCCACCTCCTACCACCCTTTCTATGAAGTACTGCCTCTTCATTTCCCTCCTGAATCTTCCACCCTTCAGTCTCAGACTGTGTCCCCTTGTGTCCCTCCCCCCTTTAATCTAAATATACCCTCAGTACTAACCCTATTCATTCCCTTTAAGTATTTGAAGGTCTCAATCATATCCCCTCCCTCCCTTCTATCCTCAAGAGAATACATGTTGAGCTCACCCAGTCTTTCCTCATACAGTTTGTCCCACAGCCCAAGGATCATCATTGTCACCCTATGCTGGACCCCCTCCAGTAGTTTGACATCCTTCCTTAAATAGGGGCACCAGAACTGCCACAGTACTCCAAGTGAGGTCTCACCAGTAACCTGCACAGTGGCAGAATGACTTCCTCTCTCCTAACGGTGATTACCCTGGTAATGCATCCCAGCATGTTATTAGTCTTGGCCGCCACCTTCCTACTCTGTGCTGAGTGATTCATGTCCCCTTTGACTAATACCCCCAGATACATCTCCAGTGATGTGGATAACTGCACTCCCCCAACCAGTGGTAATTTCCAGGGTTCCTGGCTCCTAAGTGCATGGCTTTGCACTTCTTAGCATTGAACCCCAGCTACCAAATGTCTGACCAACACTCAAGTCTTGACAAATCTTCTTGGAGTACCTACCCCCCCACACACACACACTATCCACCTTATAATGGTGGCCATGCATGAGTTTAACTGTGTAACCACAGTTGCACAATTATGTGTGTATGAACACTTTGCACTTAATTGCACTGTTTCTCTAAGAGTTGTCTTATTTAAACCACCATGTAAATTACAGCTGCACTCCCTGACAATGCTGAGAAGTGAAACTGGTCAAAGGTTCTTTTTGCTGTGCTCCTGCTGGTGTCTCCATGAGGAGCTGACACCATAGGTACTTGGCTTCTTTATCACGCAATGAGTAATTCACTTTCTGCATTTATATTGGCCTGTTGGTATCATTATTTTAGAAGTGACAGTTGGTGGTGTTGGATTTACTATTCTCAGTTGTTGCTTTGATCATTAGTGCACACTCAGCAGTGGGGCGGCCTTGATTTAGTTATTATGGATCGAGGGAGCACACCCGACCAATCGGAACGCTCCTTTCCCCTGCACCCGAGACACTTTTATTCTGTGAAGAGCATCTCATGTGCAGATGCCCTTGAAATGGGCACATTCCGGGAACAGTTTTTTTTTGTTATTTAGTATTTATCGCTCTCTATCAATAATATATTAATATGTCCCCCATCGCTGCTTGTTCCTGTATTAGAGTGGTTTCACTTGCCCTCAGCTTGAGCCAGAACAGCTCAGCTACACTTTGTTGTTCTTGATTCCATGTCAATAGACAACTCTTTTTATGTAGCTGTTAAGGATGTGTGCAAATGTTTTAGTCTGTTTTTACTGTTCATACTAGGCCCTGTGACTGCCCCGGAAATCTCCATTTCATGGTTGCTGAAATTGCATTGTCCCTGAGAGCTGCATTAGCATATGAGAACATGATGTCAGATCACCCATTTATACCATGTATGTCTATTCTGAAAGAACAAATACCCTGCAAAAACTCTCTGGAAACTCATAAACTGAGTGAAGTTTAAAGGGATAAAAACCTGCATTATAACTCAGATAGTTTGCAAAGCTCACTGAAGGTAAATGCAGTATTCCACACTTTTTTGCAGCTTGTTTCTTTTAAAACTAATTAAGCAGGCAGGCATACTGGGGAGTTTAAAGGGCGATTACGCATCATGTTCTCATGTGCTAATACAGATCTCATGGACAATGATATTTCAACAACCACAAAATGGAGACTCCCAGGGCAGTCACAGGGCCTAGTATGAACTGTAAAAACAGACTAAAACATTTGCATACATCCTTAACAGCTGCATGAAAAGAGTTGTCTACTGACATGGAAACAAATAACATTCAGAAGATATGAGGGTCTATTTTTCCTTTAACATAAACATCTCCTAATGCTACCCCTGAATTTACCACCTCTGAACTTCAGTTTGTGTTCTCCTGTTTTGCTGCAAGACACCTGCTCAAACATTTCCAACTGTTCGATCTTGTTAATAACCAAAAGACTAAGAGCATGATCCCAGTCAGCCTCCTTTTGTCCAGGGTGAACATGCTTTGAGCCTCCAGACTCTCTTCATAGCTTTCCCCCCTCATATCACTATCATTGTGGTGGCCCTATGATGTACCCTCTTGACTGTCTCAATATACTTTTGTTATTGATGAGACCAAAACATCATGCAGCAGTCCCATTGGTATCTTCTAGGAAGGGCCATGTAAGCCAAGGGATGCCTTTGGGCCTGCCATGGGTAGAAAGGTTGTCTGAAAGGGAATGTACTTGGTGACAGTATCTAGTCAGAGTCACGGAAGCCATCCTCTGAGGCTAACGAGAAGGACAGAGGCAATGGCTGAGGTAAGGAGCAGTGGAGGATGCCTGCAGGATGGGGGCTGTAAAAAGAAAACAAAAAGAAAAGACTTGACTTTCCAGTGCCACTGGCTCCTCCTCCCCCTTTTCACTACATGAGAAACAAAAAGGTGTCACTCAAATAAGCAGATAGCTATAAACTTAACTTACATGCTGCCATAAAGCATTAAAATACAAAGCACTGGCCTTCAAAATTCAGAGCAAATTGCCAGAATGTATAGCACATTCTTATTTCAGAGAATAATTTGTCAAATAATAGTGGCCCTATATGTTTAGTGTTAAGGAATGTTTCTATCAGGTAAGTTCAATGTTTTAATAGTTTGTGTGTTCAGAAATAGGTCTGACATTGTGAGGAACATCATTAAACCCTTACAGAGCAAGGGTAAATTTAAGTGTAAAAATTAGCACTATGCTAAATTCATAGCAGCTGAGAGGTATACATGCTGTTTTATTTTTACTTGTAACACAATCTTTAAATACTGTTTATAATTAAAAAAAATGCTTTACAGGTTTGCGATAGGGATGTGCCAATGTGCTTTTTACATCACTGCTTCTTTCCTGACCCCTCAGACCCACAATGTCTCTAAGCATTCTGATCCCTAGGCCTTTGTTAAAATGCATTTTTATTACACAAAATAGTGAGATATCAAGTTTACACAACGGTATTAACTTTCTTTATACAGAAGAATTCAGTTTACCTTTTGTCAGCAAGACAATGTGAGTGCTTTGACCGAAATTATGTCATAGTGCTTCCCATGGACTATTCTGACACCGAGATATCAAGGAAGAGACATCAGTGCCAAAAACATGATACAGTGGTACATTGCAAAGTGATTTTGATTTAATTAACAATGTAATATTACAAATGCACCATAAACACACAAATAAAGCAAAGTAATTTTATGCTGGCAATGATCTTTAAACACAAAAACAATTTACTGTATATATATTATACCTCATAAATTTGCCGACAGGAACTATCTGTACTCTCACCAATTCACTCTGGACCATGTCAGTTAATACATAACGCTTTAACATAGTACACCTAGGCAGGTTGAATGTGTTAAACCAGCTCACTGTAAAGGGCCATGGGGAATTTGGGGGGATGTAAAGGTATCTGCTTTCCAGACCCCATGGGAAGAGTTCCAGGGCCCCTCGGAGTAACAGTGACTCCTGTGGTAGAAAAGGGAAGGCTTTGGATGTCGCAGGTGACTACAATGTCCTGCCCTCCCCAAGGATGTCACTTACCAGAGCTGCTGTCAGGCTGACGGGGGTGAGATGGATCTTCACAGGGAAAATGCACCCTGATTGGCACATGGTGCTCCTCCAGACCCCACACCACCATCCCAGTGTGTCTCCCTGGCTCCTCCCCTGCAGCGGCAAACTGAAGAATGACAATGGCATATCATGGTCGGGCTTTTCCATGGACTGGCATCTGCAAGCTACACTGTGTGGAGGTTGTGTGGCAGCATCTCTGTGGAAGGCTGGCAGTGCTGGGCAAGTGGATGATTGTGGAAGGAGTGGAGTGCAATTCAGTAAGGGGATAGAAAACTTGAGTAAACAAAATACACATTCTTGAACTACAGAACAAACATATATACCTAAAGGACCACTATATAAAGGGGCAAAATGCCACCATGGTTTAATAATAAAATAGCAAGGTTAGCAACCAAGAAAAATAATGCTTGTAAGGTTATGAAAACCTTTGGCTCTGAAAAGGTTATGAATGAGGTCACATGGTTATGAAAAGAAATCAATATCTGTTAATGATGAAAAATATAAGCAGTCAGCCAAAATATGTAGCTAGCATTTGTCAAAGCTGAATGTTGTCTTGCTGGCATTGGGATTGGTAGTGCAGGAGTTAGAGAGATGCATAACAGAAATGGCAGTGAAGTATGGAAGTGACGCCAACCCCACACCACCCTGCAGAGACTGACAGGCATTGAGGTGTGCCTTTCGGTCATTGGCCATAATGCTATGCCATTTCACCTCACCCTACCATGCAGACTCCGACAAGTATCACGTTGTGCCTTGGGGTCCTCGCGCCTTATGCCCACCCCATTCCATAAGGAAATACATTGAGATGGGTGCGCTATAGGAGAATGGGGTGAACTTTGGGACCGAAGAGTCCAAGGCACACCTTGATGCCTGTCAGTGGCTGCAGGGTGGAGGTGGGGTGGAATGGCATGAGTATTAAAGCTGGCAATCTGATGTCACACCATTGACGCCGGTCCATCTCTGCAGGGTGGGATGTTATGATTAGAAACCCTAAAGCCCCAGGCTTTTGTTGGTATTTGCACTCCAAATCTTCAACACAGGCTTTTTGTGACCCCACCTCATGAAAGCATTTGGGACCTCTGCTCATGAACAGTGGCTCTGTGATTTTGTTAGTCTGTCCCAAATATTGATGTTCCACAGTGACCGCGCCATTCTGTCCCAGATGTGCGAAACCACATTTTGAGCAGAATGTGAAAAATGACAGCTGTACTGTTCATAAGGAGGTGTGAAGAAATGGCAATGATGAAAATTTTGAGTGAAAATATTAAAAATTCTCGAAGTTACGAGCATGCGTGGAAACTGCCCAATGCATGGTCGTAACACAGTCATTGAGTGGAATTTTGTCACCAAATTTTCCACATAGGCATTTTGAGACCGCCGCTCATGAACAGTATCACTGTGATTTTCTTAATTTGTCCCGAGCGTTGATTTCCCACAGTGACCATGCCACTGTGCGCCGCAGGTTCAAAAACACATTTCAGGCAGGATGTGAAAAATGACAGCTGCACTGTTCATAAGGAGGTGTGAAAAAATGGCAATGTTGAAAATCTGGAGTGAAAATATTCAAAATTCTTGAAATTAAGAGCGTGTGTAGGAAGTGCACAATGCACGCTCATAACACAGTCATTTTTTGAAATTTTTTACCAAATTTGCAGCATAGGCTTTTTAGGAGCCCACTTCACAAACACTGACACTGTCATTTCATTAATCAGTCCCAAAAGGTGATTCTGCACAGTGACCGCGAATTCACCTTTCAGGACCGAATAATGAAATGACAGTGACTGAATTCATGAGGAGGGATCCCAAGATCCCCATGTTGAAAATTTGGAGCCAAAAGTCACAAAAATGGCCAAAATATCCACCTAAGTTTAAACCCCCAATTTATGCCATTATACAGCTTACCGGCATTTCTTCAGTTCGCGGTCAGCTTTGAAGAGTGCAGACGTGTTCCCGCTCCACCAAAGATCATCGCGCCAGGCTCCGGAGGTAAGTATGGGGTGAGGTGTGGGGAAGTGCAGTGCACAGAGGGTGGGTGCAGGTTGGGGGACGGCACCCAACGGCGAGGGACCGTTTTCTTTGTTTCAGGTTACTAAGAAGAAAAAAAAATCACTGTGGACTGTTTTCTTTTTTAACAGGTGTTGGGCACACTGGTGTGGGCTCCCAGTGTGTCTCATTTGTTTGGGGAGTCATGTTAGCCACACTGGGGTGGTCTCCCAGTGTGGCACACAATTGGGGCAGGGCAGGAAAATGCCAACGCAATGAGGCGGTTAAACATGCTGACAGGGGGATTGGGCCACCCATTGGTAAGCATGTCTGTGTTTGGGGGGATGATGCCAAGGCAGATTGGGCACCCCCTCAGCAGACAAAAACAGCAAAGTGGGCACATAAGCCAATAGGGAGATTGGGCACCCCGAAGTCACCTTCCCGGGGACTGTGACAGATGGATGGCAACAGCTGCCACCTGCCATGTTTATTGAAATGTTACACCAGGCAAGGCATGCCCTGGAATGACGGGTCACTCCCTTATTGCAGCGGTGAAACTGTTTCAAGTTGGTGACATGCTTTTGCACTGCTGTCATAGACAGCATGCTATTTCATTTGTGCCACAGAGCCCAGCCTGAAAAAGCAGTGGCACCATTGGCCACAACACCACCGCAGCTCCAAAACCTGCTATTCCAAGCTACCACAATATGCTGCTTGCGCATGCACAAGACAACATAAAAAGGAAATAGAAAAGCAAAGTTTGGTTTCAAGGTCAGACTGGCAAGTGATAAAAAGAATCCAAAGGCCTTTTCAGTTACCAAGGTTAATCTGGCAAAATAGGCCCTTTAATTAGTAATGCCATAACAGTTTTCCAGGAAGCAGATGTGGCAAGTACTCAGCTCTTATTCTGCTTCAGTGTTTAAGCCTAAGGATAAGTGTGATACCAGCACTGACCTCATTTGCATTGATACTCTACAATATGAACTTACTACAGCAGCTATTGAAAGCAGATTCAAATAAGCTTGATGTAATCAAATCAGCAGGACCAGATGTCATTACTCCTAGATTGAGTAAGGAAACAGCAAGTTCAGTCTCTGACAACGTAACCCAGATAGACCATCTTAGGGTAGCTGGTTCATTCCACTGGGGTGTCAAACAGACGAAGCATACTGATGAGTCTTGGTAGGATGAAACACGCGTCTGTGTCTTCTGTTGGCACCCTCTGCAAACTGTGTGAGAGGCCTTTTGGCACCATGCAGTTCTGCTTATAGTTGAACCAGCATAATATTCTGTGGTGATTTGCATATGCAGCCCATGATGCCTTGCATTGTGGGGGCATGTGTGATTTTGTATTTCTTCGAAACTTGGCTTCCCGGCCAAATACCCTTTGGGGTAACCATTGCCTCAGTGCTTGCACACAGAGGTTCTTTGTCTTTTAAATTGTTTTCTGTAGTTTCATACTGCATCTGCATGAACCAGGGGTTCTTTTTTTTTCATGGTCCCTTCCCTCTTTGGGGGATTGGCCTCTGCCCCAAATGCCTCTGCCCCATACCCAAGCTTACCCCCCTGGGTGGGGCCACTGGGCGGGCTCCCCCCAACAGACAATGGTCTCAAGCCCTGTCTTGCCCACTAGGGTGGGACCATGGGAGCGGCACAAACACATCCCTGGTGGACACTAATCACAGCAGTACCCCCAGCCTCTGCCAGAGATCCATAGAGAGCCGGACAGTCTTCCCCTTCCCCCCGAAGAAGGAGCACAGTTCCTGGGATGCTCAATCCTTTTCCCTCCAGCTGGCCCTCTGACTCCAGAGTCCACCTGCAAATATAGGATGTCAGTGCCGCAAGTGGATGCCCTGCCGCTGTGCTGGTGGGCCGGTAGGGAGGACGTTCTAGGTGACTGGAAAAGGGCCAGTGGTCCTGCTATTAAAAAAAGGATGTTAAAATAAACCCAGTAAGTATCTATCAGTTAGCCTCACTTCTGTTATACACAAGATGATTGAGACTAAAGTGTATGTTTTTTGAGGGCCCATTTTGAGAACTCAGCAGTGATAGATATTTTAAAAAGCAGCATGAGTTATCAATTTTTAACCGGCCAGAAAGGTTTTAGACAGAACAAATTCTGTGGCTGTAATATATTTAGATTTTAGCAAAGCCTTTGATACCTTACCCCATGATAAGCTAGTTAAGAAACTAACCAATTCAGGAATAAGTGGAACATTAAGTGGGTTCAAGAATGGCTTTGAAATCATTCACAGGGAGTTAGAATCAACAAACATAAATCTGGAGAGTTTATGGCCATGAGTGGTGTGCCTCAGGGCTTCTTTCTTGACTCAACACTATTTTGCATTTACATTCCTGACACCAGTCATATTATAAACAGCAGGTGTTTGAAATTCACAGATGACACCAAAACTGGTGGTTAGGTCAATACTTGTAATGAATATCTCAGATTGTAAGGGGACCTAACTATTTTACAGTACCTCAATGGGCCAGTGAGTGGAGGTATGCCTTTAATACCAATAAATGCATGGTTTGCATTTTGGTATTTTAAATAGAAATTTCAAAACAACTTGGATTGTAGGATATTGAATGAATCAAAGGAACAGAAAGACCTCAGCACAACAGTATCTTCAATTAAAAAACAACTGTCATACAGTGTTTTATAACACAAATCTGCTACTTATTTTTTTTTTAACTTCTTTTATTTCAGTAAGGTTTAGTGTGAAATGTACAGATCTACTAAAACTTCAAAAGGTCATGACAAGGATATACAGTATATATATATATATATATATATATATTATACTGGCACAGTTGTGCCAGTACAGTTAGGGTGAAACTGCACTCCTATGTTAAAGTCCAAACCTTTAATGGACTTGCATGAAATATGGCATGCTTGGGGAGGGTCTCTCGACCTGTCAAATTTTGTGGGAATCTGTTGAGTGGCTTCTGAGATATAAAGTGTTGAAAAAACAGAAAAAATACAGGTTTTTCTACATTTCTTTGTCATCCTGGGTCTCAGAAATGGTTTTAGGTTTTGGTCTGAAATTTTCAGGGACACTTTCAGGGAAGAAAGCCTTTGGATCACAGGTGTGCCTTTTGAAGGTTTGGTGAAAAAATATTAATCCATTCAAAAGTTATGACATTTTAAATTCTCCCATTATTTCCTATGGGAAAATTTATATGTCAGGCACAAAAAATATATTTTTCGCACAATAGGAGTACTTTGCACAAAATACCAGCTTCTGTTCGCAAAGAAGGCTGGTATTTTGCGAAAAGTTCAAAGACATTTGATCAACTGAGTTCTGTTGCGTCCACCATATTGTTTGCCACTTAGCGAGGATCTTGAAGTATAGAACATTTAAAAAAGAAAAAAAAACACCAGAACACAACTATGTAACCCATATGCTGTAACCAAAGTTCTGTTAAGTGCTTGCAATCTATATAACCCATAGGCAGTAACCAAAATTCTGTTATGTATTTGTCCTCAATGTGACGAAGTACCTTTGGAAATGAGCCTCTGGCTCAAAGGTTGTAAACCGATGTTCAAATAAATAAATAAATAAATAAATAAATAAATAAATAAAGAATGTATTCTGATATTTTTTTTGTTTTAAGCTGGCTCCAAACAAGTTGTTTTTGTTGGGTGCCAGCTTACAGAGATGGCTTGTAGCCCATTCTCTTTAAGAGAAGAGCAGTATTTTTTTAACTTCTGCAGCCGCAGCTGGAATTTATCCTGCCGGCTCCAGAGTCAAGGAATACCCACTTTGTTTGCACCAACGCGGAGTGCCCAATCCCCGTGTTGGTATGTAGCCATCTGGGAACAAGGGACAACCAAACAGTGTGGTTCACGATAAACTTAGCTGTAGAGTCAAGCAATACAAAAGTGAAGGCACTGAACTTCAGGAGAGCTGTTTTTGTCAAAATGGGAGACTGCCTCTGAAAAGCATTAGCAAACAGGCAAGAAAGTGGGGTGGAGCAACAATGGGGAAACATCAAAACCACCATCACAGAGGCAACAAGCCTTTATGTGAAGCAAATGAACAAATCAAAATGAAAGAAAAAAAACACTATGGTTCTCAAAAGAAGTGGTGGGGAAGGTTAAGGAGAAAAAGATGGCATTCAGGAAGTATAAAGAAACACAGAAGGAGCAGGACAGAGAACTGTACCAGTTAAAGCAGAAGGAAGTGGGGAAGGCAGTCAGAATAGCAAAGGCCCAAACCAAGGAAAAGATAGCCAACTCGGTTAAGAAGGGGGATAAAACCTTTTATAGATACACTACGGAGCAAAGAAAGACTAAAGAAGGGATACTGAGGCTGAATAAAGAGGAAGGTGGTTGGGCAAATAGTGATAGTGAAAAAGCAGGAATACTGAACGAATACTTCTGCTCAGCATTCACAATGGAAAAGCTGGGGGAGATACCTAATCCAGTCAATAAAAGCAGTCTGGACAGTGGGGTTGATATTAGTCCTTTCACAGAAGAAAGGGTTCTGAAAGAACTCTTAAAACTGAAGGTGGATGAAGCAATGGGGCCTGATGGGATTCACCCCAGAATTCTAAAAGAACTAAGGGAAGAACTAGTAACACCATGGACTACCGTTTTTAATAAATCATGGGAGGATGGTGTGGTACCTGAGGACTGGAGGAGCTCGGATGTTATTCCCCTTCACAAAAGTGGGAGCAAGACAGAAGCAGGAAACTACAGTCCTGTCAGTTTGACCTCAGTGGTAGGGAAAATGATGGACTCACTTCTGAAGGAAAGAATTGTTGAGTACCTAGAGGCCAGTGGGGCACAGGACCCAAGGCAGCATGGATTCACAGCAGGAAGGTCATGTCAGACAAATCTAATTGATTTTTTTAACTGGGTGACCAAAGTACTAGACCAGGGAGGGTCTGTGGACATGGCCTACCTAGACTTTAGCAAAGCATTTGACACAGTCCCACACAAAAGATTAATAAACAAATTAGCCAGCCTGGGAGTGGGTCCCAGGGTGCTGGCCTGGGTAAAACACTGGCTGGACAACAGGACATAGAGGGTAATAGTAAATAGAGCCCACAGTGAAGAAAGGGGGGTTACTAGTGGTGTACCACAGGGTTTAGTACTGGGGCCGGTCCTTTTTAATGTCTTTATAAGTGACATTGCAGAGGGACTGAAAGGGAAAGCATGTCTCTTTACAGAAGACACAAAGATCTGCAACAGAGTTGATACGCAAGGTGGGGTGGAAAGGATGAAAAGGGACTTGGCAAGGTTGGAGGAATGGTCAAATGCATGGCAGTGTAGATTCAACGCAAAGAAGTGCAAAGTAATACACCGGGGAAACAAAAACCCAGGGGAAGAGTACACAATGGGGGGGTGAGATACTGACAACAACAAAAATGGAAAGGGGCCTGGGAGTAGTCATATCAGATGACATAAAAGTGGGCCAGCAATGTGAGAAGGCAGTAAGGAGGGCTGGGGGGATACTGGGATGCATAGGGAGAGGAATCACCAGTAGAAAACAGGAAGTTGTTGGCCCTCTGTACAGACAGTTGGTAAGACCACATCTGGTGTATTGTGTACAGTTCTGGAGATCCCATTTCTGCAAAGACATAGACAGGGTGGAGACTGTCCAGAGGAGGGAAACCAAAATGGTGCAGGGTCTGCACCAGAAGAC
Source organism: Neoceratodus forsteri (assembly GCA_016271365.2). Lineage (NCBI taxonomy): Eukaryota > Metazoa > Chordata > Ceratodontiformes > Ceratodontidae > Neoceratodus > Neoceratodus forsteri. The sequence continues at coordinate 1,239,763,258 of CM028130.1, forward strand.
ACATGAAGAAAGACTAAAGGAGCTTAAGATGTATAGCCTTGAGGGAAGGAGGAAGAGGGGGGACATGATAGAAGCTTTAAAATACCTCAAGGGAATCAACAAAGTCCAAGAGGGTAGCATCTTTCAGAAAAAGAGATATGCAAGAACAAGGGGGCACAGTTTGAAAATAGAGGGGGGACGGCTCGGAGGTAATGTGAGGGAGTATTCCTTCACAGACAGGGTTATAGAGGCATGGAACAGCCTTCCTGAGGAGGTCGTAGAGTCAAAAACAGTGGGGGAATTCAAGAATGCATGGGGCAGACATAAGGCAATTCTAGTGGGGAATAGGAGGAAATAGACTGTTGGTTAACCAGGATCTGCAGCTTATCCATTAGGTACAGAAATGGGCAGACTAGCTGGGCCAAGCGGTCCTTATCTGTCTTCAAATTCTATGTTTCTATGTATGTTTCTATCCCCCCACTCATACACACTTATTTGGGACACTAGGATCCCACCCCAGTGTGCCCTACATTATTTTTAACCCTGTAAAATAAAGAAAACAATCCTTCAACGTCTTTTCTTCGATGCAGAATCCTGCATCAAAATTTGTGATAATTTCAATACAGCCCTCCCAGCAAATTTTTATTTTTCACATCGACACGCGGTGCCCAATCCCTGTGTTGGTATGTATCCCTCCCACACACATACACACACTTGTTTGGCATACTGGGAGCCCACCCCAGTGTGCCCAAATGTTTCAAAACCTGTAAAATAGAGAAAACTGTCCCCAACATTTATTTTACCTACAAAATAAGGAAAACTGCCCCCTGATGTTTATTTTCTTTGATGCAGAACTCTGTATCGAAAATTTCGATGCAGGATCCTGCATTGAAGTACTCTGCCCTCTTTGCAAATTCCTATTGTTTGCACTGACAAGGGGTGCCCAATCCCCATGTCAGTATGTATCCCCCCCCCCACCACATACTTATTTTGGCACACTGGCAGTCCATCAGTGTGCTAATTTTAAACTAGTCTGCCCCATCCCGGCAAATTTCTTTTATTTGAACCGACATTGGGGTGCCCAACTCCAGTGTCAGCATGTATCCCACCCTTCCACTACTGTGGCACACTGGGAGCCCACCCCAGTGTGCTGAAAAAAATCTATTTATTTTCTGATACCAGGATGCCCACTCTCAGTGGTGGTATGTATCACCCACAAAAAAAACTATTGTGGCACACTGGGAGCCTTCCCTAGTGTGCTGAAAAAAAAATTGATTTCTTTTCCAATCCTGGGATGCCCACTCCCGGTGTCAGCATGTATCCCCCCAAACTACTGTGACACACTGAGAGCCCACCCCAGTGTGCCCAAATGCATTTTTTTCTTAGCCTGTGAAATAAAGAAAACTGTTCCCAGATGTCTTTTTTTATCTGTAAAAGAAAATGATCACTTATCATCGCCCCAGTTCCTCTCCCCATCCCCACCTCCCACTGAGCACCCACCTGCCCCCCTCCTTACCCCATACTTTCATCTGGAGGTCGGCGCTGTCATCTTCTCTGGACTGGGACATGTCTGCACTCTTCAAAGTCGAACCACAAACTAATGGGAGTCAATGGGGGTTTTTAACATATGTTGATATCTCGGCAAATTTTAAGAATTATTGCAACAAATTTTCAACATGGGGTTCTTGGGACCCCACCTTATGAACACAGTCATGGTCATTTCATTTCTTGGTCCTGAAAGGTGATTTTACGGTCACTGAGCTGAATCACCTTTTGGGACCAATTAATGAAATGACAGTGCCACTGTTCATCAGGTGTGGTCCCAAAAAGCCCATGTTGCAAATCTGGTGAAAAAAATTCAAAAAAATTACTGCGTTAAGAGCATGCATTGCGCAGTTGCTGTGCACACTTCGTAACGTCACCAATTTTTAATATTTTCATCCCAGATTTTCAACATTGCCATTTTTTCACATCTCCTCATGAACAGCATAGATGACAGTTTTCAAATCCTGCTAAAAAAAAAATTTCTGCACCTGAGGTGCACAACGGCATTACAGTTGTGCAGAATTATATTTCCACAGGGATCTTACAGTTTTCTGTATTGAGTACATGCAGTGAGGTGATAAGAAGGTTATGTTGAACATTTGGGGTGGGATATTCAAAAGGGTTGTGCCATGCGCAATGGGGTTGCACCAGCGCAAGTCCGAAATTGCGCCATTCTGCGATATTCAGCAGGAGGCAGTTGCGCCACTGAAAACATGCTGAGCAACAGCACAATGCTAATTAAGGCATGCACAACTGAAGGGGTGGAACCATGCATAAAGTGCGCAATGCGATATTCAAAGGCTTGCGCAATGCGCAACCGTGGATCAGGCGGAAGTTGCGCCATAGCGGAAATGAGCCAAAATAAAAAGGCTCAAGGAAGAGGCGCAAGAATGCTACAGGGAAGCCACATGAGGCAGGGAGACAGACAAGGCCAGAGGGAGAAAGAGTGCAGGCCAGGGAGAGCACAGGACAGAATAGGGGCAAGGGAACGTGTGTGGGGCCACAGAGTGCAGAGGCCAGTAGGTGTACCCAGTGCAGTGGAGGTAGCAGTCAGGACAGTGGGGGTAACAGAGCAACAACAGCCAGGGGGGGAACACTAGCTAGGGACATGAACAGTGCCAGCTTCCACATGGAAGCTGTAATGAGGGGGGTGAGAAGGCATGCTGCAGGAGGACGTGGCCTTGGAAGGGCCCGTCGGCGGTACACCCTCAACAGGCAGTACCGAGCCCGCATCAGCTTTGAGCTCTACTCAGATGTCGAGATTGTGGGCCAGTACTGCCTGAACAGGGCAATATTGAGGCGGCTCTGTGAGCTGTGCAGTGATGTGATGCAGGCACCCTCATGATGGAGTCACGCTCTGTCAGTGGAGACAAAGGTAACAGCCTCCATGTGCTTGCTCGCTACGGGTACCTTCCAGAGACCAAGAGGGGACACCACAGGCATAACACAGTTGGCCACATCATGCATCCTCACCCAATTCCTCAGCGCACTGCTGCCACATGCTGTGGAATACATCCATTTCCCCAGCACCGCGGCGGAGTGCACAGCAAACATACAGGAGTTCCACAGGGTAGCACGTATGCCTGGCATGCTAGGGGTGATAGACTGCACCCATGTGGCCATTCGCATGCCACCTGGCCCCGATGGGGCTGCCTATCAGAATCGGAAGGGATATGCTAGTGTCAACTGCCAGGTGGTGTGTGATGCCAGTGGGCACATCATCAATGTCTGTGCCACGCACCCTGGCGGAGCACACGATTCATTCATATGGTACCAGTTGGCACTGTGCCATTGATTCGAGAGTGGGGACATCCCCACAGGACATCTAGTGGGTGAGTATGCATGCAGGATTGGCAAATCAGGGGCAAGGGTGGGCAAGCCACTGGTGCCATGGGTGTGGCACACAGGGTTAGGGGCAATATGAGCCTGAACAAGACATTAACCTCCACTATCTCCACACAGGTGACAGTGGATACCCACTCCGTCCCTGGCTGCTCACACCCTACCGGTGGCCCACGACCCCATCGCAGCAATGCTTCAATGAGGCACACGCCGCCACACGCAACATCATTGAGCGGGTGTTTGGGATGCTGAAGGCGCACTTCCGATGCCTAGACACTTCCGGCGGTGCCCTACAGTATAGCCCCTCAAAGGCCTGTGGGATATTCCTGGCCTGCTGTATCCTGCACAACATGGCCAAAGACTGTGGGATAGCCGTACAGGTTGAAGAGGGGGACAGCGATGGGGACGCCGGTGACACCGATGATGATGGGGATGAGCAGCCCCCCCTTGGATGATGTGACCCCCGACTGATCCAGCTGGCCCAGCTGCACCGGGACACCATCACAGAGGACCACTTCACCCAACACAGGTAAGTTATGGTGCCATGTGCAACCAACAGTGGCTAGGGCACAACCCACATACACACAGGGAAACACACCAGGGGTGCATGACTGCAAGGGAAGTGGCAGGGCACAGAAGCACACACATACAACCAGGGAGGGATGAACAGTAACACGACACATGGACAGACACACACACACACACACACACAACAGGCACAAAGTGCACAGGGGTCAGGTGCACAACAGAGCAGGAACACAGACACTAAAAACACACACGTCCACAGGCCACCACCTCCACTTACTGTCCATGTATGTGTGTCAGATGCTGGGCACCTTTGCACTGTGGTGTACAGCGCAATGCAGGCATCATCATGCTCACGCACCTGTGGACAGCAGTTGGGAGGGTGTGCAGGTGGTCCGTGTGTCTGCGTGTAGGGCAGGGCACCCACTGGTGCACTGCCCACCGAAACACACATTGCACACAGGGCAGCACCAGACAGGGCCTGCACTGGGAGACAGCTCAGTCATGCAGCACAGTGCCACGGCCACCTCGGATGCATGGGCGGCCCCACTGAGACCCAGCAGCACTGGCAGCCTAAGCACGGGCCTCATGGGGTGGCACCGATGGACCACCAGGGGTCCCACTGCATGAACGTGACCTTGCCCACACAGGGGTCTGCAGCATACCGAACATACCTGCACCAGGGGTGCTCAGGATGCCCACAGCTGGACCCGGCGTTGACAGGGTGGGTGTCACACGATGCCGGGAACGGGGAGTGGATAGTGTACTGCACGGTGTGAGCGGCACGGGGCACCTGACTGTGTGCCCAATGTGGCCACGACAGCGACCAATGCCTGTGTTTGCCTGTCGATGGCGGTGGTCACATCCACCCGCAAATGGTCAATCCGGGACAGGATCCTCTCGTTGTCCCTGCTGTGCTGCTGTAGAGCCACACACAGTGCCTCCATGGACGTTGCAACCCGCATCTGCTGCTGTACTGATGTCTGCAGCAGGTGGGTGTGCTCGTCAAAGAGGTCATCTGCCACATCGGCAACCTGTCCCTCAGGGTATGGAAGGGCCTGATGTACAGCACCCCTTGAGGGTGGGCGCCACTCACCAGGACCAGATATGGGCATGTCCACAGGTGGTGCACCTACATCACCGCTGAGCCCTGTACCCCCAGTCCCGGTGGGTAACTGCTGCTGCTGCCCCTCCGCCTGCTGTGCCCAAGGGATCAGTTGTTCCGCTGCTGTGGCCACAACAGTGCCAGTGACCTGCACAGCCACCGGTGCTGCCCCACTGGTGCTGACAGGCACAGCCTAGGACTGTGCTGACATGCTGGCACACACGTCGGAACCAGCTAGGTCCATGGGCATGAGCTGTCCTGCTGTGTGTCCATTCTGTGACACACACACATGTCAATGCCCATAGTGGTCGGTGCATCATCAATAGTGCAGGTCTGTGCCACAGCCACAGCTGCAGCATGCTGGCATGCTTGCATGCTAGACCGCTGAGATACAGGAAGGGCACCCCTCCACCTGTCTCAACGACATCAGTGATGGTAGCCAGACGTGCACACTGGCGCAGTGCACGCCGGCAACCTGCGGAGGTGGATGGTCCCTCCTCCAACTCCGGATGGCTGTCCGCAGTGGACAGGCCCTCCACCGCTGACCACTGCAGACGCACAGGATCTGTAACAGAAAGGAAGGACACGTTAGTGCATGTGATTTACCTTCCCCCCCCCGACCATGACATACCATGCAGTGATGGGCTACCACCTGTCTGGAAGCCACCTCCAGGAACACCTTCAATGGCACTGCACTGCATGCTTGCAGCGAGCATGTCCTCTGCCGGAGTCAGCTGCACCTCCTCCGGCTGGCCCCCACCTGTTGCAGCACGTGCCACCCTGATGGCTGCAACCTTCTCCTTCACCCTCCTCCTGTCGGTCCCCATCTTCTTTTTACACTCCTGCACAGAGCGCTGGTGGCTGCCGTGCAGGTTGATGGCTCATGCCACCCCCTCCCATGCATCAGCATGGGCCTGAGGGGTGCCCCACCGTCCACTGAGAAGTGGCTCCTTATCCAGGTAGGCCTTGAACAGTGCCTCCATCTCAGCCTTCGTAAAGTTAGGCCTCCTCTTCCGCCCACCATCATCCTCCTCACCCAGTCCTTGCTCAGTCATTTCACAGCCTGTATGGGTGAGAGTGGTCACCTGTGACTGTGCAGTACACAGCAATTCTCTGAGGCCATGGTCCAGAACATCACAATGCATGCAACTCACCTATCAACTGCAGTAACCGAATATGGCCACTGCAGAACAGTGTCGCATATTTATAGCGCAATCCATGCAAATTAGGACTGGAGCAACTTTAATGAGATGCAAATCGTGCTGCTGCGCCATTGAATGGCTGATCGGATGATTTGCATATGACGGCTGAATATCGTGCTGTTGCGCTTTGCGCAATAAGGTTGAACCGGCTGGGCCAATGGTGCAGTTCTGTGACTGCGCAGTACACTGCACTGCACATGCCCAGGTAGCTGACGCAGGCGTCTGCCGTGCTGATGATGTGCTGTGTGCAGTAGGCAATTCAGGGCACGGCCACCATTGTGCCAGTGGCGCTACAGCGACGGTCACTACATGGCGCTGTGGCACAACTGCGCAATAGTCTGCTGTGGCAATGGCACACAGGCAACCAATCATGCTGGATGCATAGACATCTGATGGCGCTGTGCGTGGCCATGCACCAGAGACCCATGACCCTGTGCCCGACCTTTGCCCCCTTGGCGCTGTACGTATGGCATGTCTGCAGCTCTATCGTGCTGTTCAGTAACAGCGCAATAGGGACTGGCGGCGCTGTACCAACAGCGCGATAGGGAATAGCAGCGTTGTATTGCGCAACAATTCCACGTGGGGTTGCCGCACTGCGGAGCGCCATATTGCCTACTATACATCCAGGGATGGCACGCAGAAGAGCCCCCCAGTGGAGTTCACTCCAGCTCGCCAACTTGGTGGCCATAATGGAGCCTCACTATGGCCCACTATTTGGGGATGAACCCCTTAACATGGCCAGGACCCATGTATGGCAGCAGGTGGCCACTGAGCTTGAGGAGGCCACTGGCCGGCGGAGGTCCACGGAGCAGTGCAGGCACCGGTACGGGGACCTGCGGACGAGGGAGCCGGCACTACTGGCATGTCTTTGGTCACGTGCCAGGAGGGGCGTGGTGCCTCGGCCAGGTGGGTGATCCGTCTATGCACCTGTATGGTCCATATGGGTAACACTGTCTATTGTGTCCAGCACATGGGGGAGGGTTGGTCTAGAGTTGGCTGTGGCGGTGTTTACAGGATATGTGATGTATGGGTCTGGCTGGGTGGCCGGGCACACTCATTGGGGCAGTGGGAAATCTGCTTTGGGACTTCATTGATATGTTTCTCACCTTTTGTTTCCCACAGGCGTGGTGGAGCGGATGAGGGCCTGGGCTGAGGTGCAGGGAGTGGTGGCAGCGGTGGCTGAGCATGGTGGTGGTGGTGGTGGTGAACCACGACAGCAGCAGCAGCAGCATGATGAGGGTGAGTGCCATGACATCATGAATGCTATAGCATGCTGTGTGACAGGGTGGGGGGCAGGGCATGGCCACCATCCATGGACACCACTGCCATGCACACGACATGTGACAGTCAGCACTGTCCAGTGGCACTGCATGTCTGGGAGTGCGTCAATGGTGGTCCATGTGTGCACTGGGCACATGGCTGTGGCACTGCCTGCCCACCGCGTAGCCACATTACTGTACAGCCTTGGTTGTGCTGTGCTGGACATGGGCGGTGTGTGTGTGCAGTGGTACACATGGCTGTTGCTGCCTGGTTGGGCATGTCTTGTGCACGGTCACTGTGGGTGGGCGCAGTCCATCACAGGAGCAGGGCACTTGGCTGCATGCCATGCATGATGGGTGGGCTTCAAGGATATGGACAGTCACAGCCATTGACTCTGATCCCTTGTCCTAGGTGTCCGGATCCTGCACCGCATTGAACGGTTGATGCAGCAGCTTATACAGGTGGCGATGGACTCGCTCGCCATCCTGCAGGACCTACACCGACATGGTCTGAGACACAGGAGGAAGCCCCGGGACCAGCAACAGGTGGCAGGAGAGCAGGCTGGCAGGCAGTAGCTGCCCATCACCTCCCCCCTTTACCTATCCCTCACACCCTGCCTTCCCTCTCCCAGTTGTTCACCCCTGCCCCTTACCCACCCCTACCTTGTACCCATACCCCAACCCCTGTTTTGTATATTTGTAAATAGTTATAGTTGTTGTTCTACTTCTTATTCTTGTTATGTTTGAAATATATATTTTGATATGAATACTGTGGTGGTCTCTGATTCGCAGCTGGCTATAGGTGCTCAGTTGCAGTGGTGTGCATGGCATCTGGGGTGGTATAGTCATGGGTATGTGTGTGTGTGTGTGTGTGCTTGGGGAGGTGTCTCTGGTGTGGGACTGGCTTTCAGTCAGTATTGCCGTGTGCTGCCACCCACTGCTGGGTGTTCATGGTGGGTCTGGCTTGTATGGTTGTGTGGTACACGAGGTTGCAGTGTGACGGGGGGGGATGCATGGGGATTCCTGCAGTGATGGTCACTGCTCATGGGGGGTGTCTTGGGGTCACAGTGCAAGGTGTGCTGTGCACAAGGGGAGGGCTGATGTACACTGGGGTGGTCCGCCCCCTTTGTGTGGCAGTCTCAGCTTGCCAGTGGTGTGCTGGGGCAACATGGCCCGGCTGTGCTTTGTTTGCTTGTCCCCATGGGCCGGTGGATATTCTGTCCTTCCCCCAGTTATGCTGTGCTTGGGGTGTGGGGGTGCATTGTTAGTTCTGCAGTGTGTTCCTGTGCCCATCTGTGGCATGGGTGGTGGGCCCCTGCCTACCTCCCTGGTTGTGCAGTGTGCTATGGCGCCTCTGGACTGCTCAGCTGGGCTGCCCTTGTTGCGCTATAGCGCATCGTATCTGCTCAGCTTCCCCTTCCTGGTTGCGCTATGGCGCAGGTTGTGCGAAATTCAGATGTTGGCTGGTTGCGCAATTTGCCTTGCTCCATGTTTGAATATTGCGTCTATTGCACATGTGCACAATGGACTTGTGCTTGCTCCTGCTATTGCGCACATTTTGGGTGCAGTTTGAATATCTGGGCCTTGGAGTGAAAATTATTTAGGATGGTACAGTTATGACTATTTGTTGCAATTTCACTACGCCTGCTCATAACTTTATGTGTGGAAGCATAAGGGCCAAAGACCCCTGTGTTTCCATAGCTAGATACATATGTGCATCTGTGGAGGGATGGGAGCGCAGGGTCCTTTCCCACTGTGACATATGGATAGTTTTGTACTATCTGCATGGAGGGATGGGAGCGCAGGGTCTGAAGGACCCTATGCTCCTACCATGACATATGGACTCTGCTGTACTATCTGGATGGAGGGATGGAGGGATAGGAGTGCAGAGTCTGAAGGACCCTGTGCTCCCACAGTAAACGGAGGATGCATTTATAATACCTGAAAAAGAAGGGAAATTCATTGCAAAAACTCTGTTAATGCATCAGTTAGGGTGAATACTATAGCGACAAAAGCAAGGAAATGAGGCTGTCAACCCTGACGCACACCCAGATGCCTGTTGGTGTTTGGAGGATGGAGGATGATGGGGTTGGGTGGAGCAGTAGGGTGGGAACCCTGGGGAGTGTTAGGTTGAAACCCTAATGCCTCATTTCCTGCTTTTGTTGCTATAGTATTCGCCTTAACTGATGCATTAACAGAGTTTTTGATATATATATATATATATATATGTATGTATATATGTGTGTATATATATATATATATATATATATATATAAATATATATATTCTGTATATATATAAACTTTATTTCTATGGTACCTTTCAAAACCAAGGCGCCGTACAGAATTTAAAAACGCATCAAACATTTCAAATCTTAAAAATTAAAAACAGCTAGCACAGATAAACAGATAAAATCAAACTCCAAATACTTGAGACCATAAATACAATTTCAGGGCCTTTTTAAATCCCTCCATGGTCATGCACTCCCATAACTGACGGAGTAGAGAATTCCAGAGGGTAGGAGCCACATGCATAAATGTACGGGCCCCAGTAGATTTCAAACACACCCTCAGGATCTCTAGCAGCTCCTCGTCAGCTAAGCAGAGTGATCATCCAGGGCAGTAAGGGACGAGGAGCTCTTTCAGGTAGTCCAGGCCAAGTCAATGTAGGGCTTTAAAAGTCAGGAGACAGACTTTAAAGGTGATCTGCCACTGCACTGGCAGTCAGTGCAGTCCGCACAGGACCAGTGAAATATGACTGGACCGGGAGGTACCAGTCTACAGCCAGGCCGCTGTGTTCTGCACCAGCTGCAGGTGGCGGATTTCCACCCCAGGAACTCCTAGGTAGAGGGAATTTCAATATTCCAGGTGCGAGGACACAAAGGCATGGACCAACGCAGGAAGATCATCAGACGGAACAAGGTATCTAATTCTGGAGATATTCCTCAGATGGTAAAATGAGGACTTGATGATGGCAGACACCTATTAATGCAGAGTCAGTCCTTCATCAAAAATTACCCCCAGGTTATGCAACTGTTCAGAGGTCGGGAGTGAAACATCCCCGAGATGAAGCCCACGGTAGTGCAGCTATAGTTAGGGTTGCCCAGCCACTTCTATGTTAAAACCCAAATTTTGCACTTTAATAACTTTGCAACTGTATGGCAGATTTGCCTGAAATTTTGCATGCATGGTCTGGTACCATAGATCTCTGGATCTGGAAAGTTGTGTTACAGTCGGATGTGCGATTGCGAAGCTGTGGAGTGCCAAAAAATGTAAAAGAAAATGCACATTTTGGCTATTTCTTTGCTTGGGGCTACAGCCCAAATGGTTTGTCCATCTGATCTGAAATTCTCAGAGAATATGCAGTCTGGGTCACTGATGTGCATTTGAAGATTTGGTGAAAAAATATTAAACCGTTCAAAAGTTATTCAAATTTAAAGTTTCCCATTAGTTAATGGGAAAAAAACAGCTGTGCCTCTCGAAAGCTGCCGCCACTGCACATTACTGTCACAAATGCTCTCAGTAGTGTCGTGCAGCTGCCATATTGTTTTCAGTTAGTGGCAGAAAAAAAACAACTGTAGTTTAAATTTTACTGCCCTTAGGTAAACACTGACAGTTGTGTTTACCTAATCAGGGCCTGAGGAACACAATGCAGCCATTATTTTTATATAAAAACCCCAGAAATACCTTTTTGGTGATAAGGCCTCCGGTACTGTTGCAATTTGCAAAAGAATGGATGCAACACTTTTGCAAACTGCAACACTTTTGCACCCATTCTTTTGCAAATTTTAAAAAAAGAGTCACAATTTGCGACACTACTGACTCAAAAAATCTCATTTCTTTGCCACCTCACTGCAATTAAATGGTCAGGCTTTTGGGATGAAATTTGCATGGTGGCAAGCCCATGCCATACAGATGTGCCTTTTGCTGGTTTGGTGAAAAAACGTACACCAGTTCCATAGTTACAGTGTTCCAAAGTTGAGCAATTTCCCATAGGATAACATGGCAGTGCCCATGGCGCCTTTCAGCGCCCGTATCTCAAAAGCGATTTGAGATATGGATTTTTTGTTCTGGGCAGCTTAGGTGGACTAAGCATGCGTGGAGGTTTCCAAGTCATGATTACAATTGCAGTGGAATTTTTTTCATAGTTGCTACTGCTACTGAGATATTGCCATATTAGTGTTACAAGGGTTCATTTTCATGACTCTAGGGCTGAGGTATGTCTCCATACTTGCATGTAAGTGGAAGCGCAGTGCCAAGAGGGCCCATGTTCCCACATATGCATGCTATTATGCAAAAATGGGCAGCGTTAAGGGAGCGCAGGACTCCCACAACCACATACCAGTTACCAGTTATATTACACTTTCTCAAAAAGAAGGGAAATTCATTTTAAAAAACTCCATTAATGCATCAGTTAGGATTGATAGAACTACATCGAAGAAAGTTTGGAAATTCAATGTTAGGGTTCCCACCCCTACCACCCCACCCCCAACCTCCACACACCAACAAGCATCGGGGTGTGCCATGGGGTCATCAGGCCTAACTCTCATCCCATTCTCCTATACTTTACCATGTCAGCTTTTTTACACATTGAATGGGGTGACAGTTAGGCCTGACGACCTGATGCCTGTTTGTGTGTGGAGGGTGGGGTGGGTGGAGGGTGGGAAACCTAACACTGATTTTCCAAACTTTGTCACTGTACAATCAACCCTAACTGATGGAATAAAGAGTTTTTTGCAATGAAGATATATATATTCTATTTTAGGGTTCCCACCCCTTGCACCCCACCCCAGTCTGCCGCCACCAACAGGCATTGGGATGTGCATTAGTGTCGTCGGCCATAACTCTTACCCCATCCCATGTGTAAACAAGCTGAGATGATGCAGTGTAGGATAATGAGGTGAGAGTTAGGGCTGATGACTCCAACGCACACCTCAATGCCTGTTGGTGGAGGCGGGCTGGGGTTGGGGTGCAAAGGGGTGGGAACCCTAAAATCGAATTTCCTCACTTTTTTCACTGTAGAAGAACCCTAACTGATGCACTAATTAATTTTATTTGCATAGAATTTCCTTACTTTTTAAGAAAGAATAGAAAAGTAGAAAGTTGCGCAAGTTCATGGGAGCGCGGGGCCCACCCACCAACTTGTAAGTGGTGGGCCACATTACACACCCAATGACTAAAAAGTACATTGTCAACAGCAAGGCCAGCCACCAAATAAACGTTAATCTAGTAGAGCAATAGAAAACGCTGTCCACAAAATGTAAACTGTACCACACAATATATCTGCATAAAATATATTGTCTGACACATAAACACTGTTATTGACATCTACAGGACATGTCATCAACACCCTCCAAATGTCAAGTAAAAAAACCAAGCCGTGTTTGAGATCTAACATGTCAAAATTTGACATTTTCATTTGTCAGAGTGGCACAGTTCCACACCTGTTGACATTTAACAAACACAACAACTGAAAACTACATCCATGACACTAAGTCTAGGCACCCTATCAATTTCAAGCCACCAGCACAATCCAAAACACTGTCTGCAACATGTAAAGTGCATCACGCAATATCTCCACAAAAAATACTTTCTCTGACACGTAAACACCATAATTATCATCTACAGGACATGCCATAAACACCCTCCAAATGTCAAGAAAAAAGACCAAACTGTTTCCGAGATATTCAGTCTTAAAGATGGGTAAAATTTCCCTATCTATTCCATTATAAAAAATCTGGCCATCTTGTCCCTTCCTCGTGATCAAAGTTGGTGATCAAAGAATCTCACGATCAAAGAATTTGCAGGGTCATGAAAAAGAATAAAAACTGTTTTAATTTAAAAAATTCAAAGAATTGCAGTAAACCACCACCATGGTTGGTCAGAATGAAGCCCCCTGAGTAAAACCCACCCTCATCTGTCTTCCTGGGACACCCCTGGGCTGAGGAAATTTATTTTTTTATCTGGCCATCTCGTCCCTCACTCGCGATGCATGATCGCGATCAAAGAATCTCATGATCAAAGAATTTGCAGGCTCGCGATCAAAGAATTTGCAGGGTCACGACCAAAGAATGAAACCTGTTCTAATTTTAAAAAATCAAAGAATTGTGGTAAACCACTGCCATGGTTCATCAGAACGAAGCCCCCTAAGTTAAACCCACCCTCATTTGTCTTCCTAGGACACCCCTGGGCTGAGAACATTGATCTTTTAATCTGGCCATCTCGTCCCTCACTCGTGATGCACAATCGCAATCAAAGAAACTGCTCGCTCACGAACAAAGAACGAGGGATGAGATGGCCAGATTTAAAATTTTATTTTCTCAGCCCAGGGGTGCCCTAGAAAGTTAAATGAGGGTGGGGTTTGCTCAGGGGGCTTCGTTCTGCCCCATCTGAATAAAATAAATAATGTTTTAAATATCACTGGTAATCTAGCACCCCCACATCATGATAAAATAGATAACGATCTCTAGTGGCCCCCCAATGTCTATGTCATAACTATTGCTTTTTTAATATCCCTGGTAGTCTAGTGGCCTCCCCGATCTATATAAAATTATAATTGTAATTCGTATCCCTGGTAGTCTAGCAGCTCCCCCCTCATCATAATAAAATACTGTATATAAGCATCTGCAATTTCCTGGTAGTCTAGTGGCCCCCACCCCCCCAGCTGTGCCAGCCACCCAGCACCCCCAACCTTCCCCAGCCAGCAACTGGCACAGCCCACCTCTCACCTCCCGACCAACGCCTGACCGTGTATATTCGAGAGCTAATGCAAGAAGCGCTTTGAAATTATTCTGAGTGCCTCTTTGCATTAGCATTTGTAATACACACAGTTGGCGGCTGGCCGTGGAGGGTGAGTGTCTGTGCCACTCTCCAGCTGAGGGAAGGGTGGAAGGTGCTGGGGCTGAGCTAATAGTGCAGAGACTACCAGGGTATTGAACAATAATAATTGTTTAATACAGATCAGGGGGGCCACTAGACTACCAGGGATATAGAAAAGCAATATTTATCTAATACACATTGGGGAGGCCACTAGACTACTAGGAAATTGCAGATCCTTATATATTTGATTATGATGGGGGGGAGCCGCTAGTCTACCAAGGATATGAACAACAATTATAATTTTATACAGATCAGGGAGGGGGCCACTAGACTAGCAGGGATATTTAAAACATGATTTTTTTATTCAGATGGGGCAGAACAAAGCCGCCTGAGTAAAACCCACCCTCATTTAACTTTCTAGGGCACCCCTGCGCTGAGAAAAAAACATTTTTAAATCTGGCCATCTCATCCCTCACTTGCGATGCACGATAGCGAGCAAAGAATCTCGCGATCAAAGAATTTGCAGGCTTGCATCAAAGATTGTTAGTGAGCCACGAATCAAGATTTTAAAAGTTCATAACTCTATTTTTTGACGGATTTGGATGAAACCAAAGGCATGGCTCGATATATCAGAGCTCCCTGAGTAAAACCCATCCAGGTTTTACTTCAGAAGTGACCCCGAGCCAAGATATTTGTGTTTTTGTGATTGTATATTTTAAAACAAGATGGCAGACCTTGCGATCAAGGAATTTTTAAAATTCTCAGGGACAAAGATTCTTGAACTGCGGGGCTGCAAATTCTTTAATCGCTAGGCGGGACCAGATGGCCAGAACCCCATTCTTTGTTCGCAAAACATACATATAAATTTTCCCATTGACTTATAATGGGAACTTAAAAGTACATAACTTTTGAATGCCTTAATATTTTTTTACCAATTAAAAAGCGGCATGTTTGGCCGCAAAGGCTCTTTCAAATGAGCCATCTTGCAGACTGGCACACCACACAACGGCTGTGCAGGGCTACATCCAAAAATCCCAAAAGCTGCCTCCAAAAATGGATAATTTTGCATTCTTCAGCATTTTTGTACGCAAAGACCGTAAGTCCGACTGCAATGCAATCTGGCAGATCAAGAGATCTAGTATGCCCCACCATGCATAACAAATTTCAGGTAAATCCGTTAAACAGGACCAAAGTTATTAACGCACAAACATTTGACTTTAACATGTAAGTGACCGCTGAACCCTAACTATAGTGGCGCAACCACGCCACTCTCTCTCTCTTTCTTTATATATATATATATATATCTACACACACACACACACACACACACATATATATATATATATATATATATATATATACATAGTCTCTTGTTCTTCATATTCATATGCTACGGCGGGGAACTCATATGTTAAGTCAATTTCTCCTCTTGCTCAGGAGTAACCTTCTGTAATATTTGTATGTATGGTCTTTATGATCTGATTTATGTGATAAATTGCCTTTACTCTCTCCAAAGTCTTCATAAGTTTCCATGTCTATTTATCTTTTTTCATTTCTTATAGAATAACACATCATTTAAAACATGGTTATTAATAACATGAATATCAGTTTGTAACAGAGCAAAACAAAAAAGAGAAACAAGATGGTTGTCAGATCCCTATTGTCAAATTAGTGTACATTTGCTATTCCCAGTGATCGCTGGTGGTGGTCAAGCCTGTGCTCTAATACCCATATGCTTGCTGAGAAAGAACTGAACGGCCCTCTGTCTCTTCTACAGCATATAATTCATGAAAGGCAGCCACGCTCCATGAAACTTTTCTACCTTTAATCTTAATTCCACCATGATTCTTTCTACCTGATACATACAATCATCCATTCCATTCGGGAAGACCTTGTGGGGGAAGTCATTTTCTAGTGATGGCCTTGTGAGCTGCTGCTAATAAAATCCTTCAGAAACTTCTTTGCTGAGTTGTTTTCCTCCCTTTAGTGAATTTCCCAAAGTCATGTGTGTGAAATCAGGCACGGTTTGCAACATATCAGCTGTTTATAAATCATACTCACTTCTTTCAGAAAGCTTGAATAATAGGACAGCACTAGAAAATGTGATACGGGGTCCCCTCCTTCCCATAGTTTCTCCAGCATCTGTCTAGACCTGTGGCTGTGGAGTGTATGGTTCTAGAGAGAGAGAGAGAGAGAGAGAGAGTCAAAAAGTATTGTCCTACCACATTCCAACAAAATTATCTCCAGTTATTAGAGGCTGAGGTGCAAAATACCCCTTCCCAGATTCCCCGCCATTCTTTTTCTTCTAAGCTGACATTGGCCTTTCTTTCCCACACTCCCTGACTACTGATGGACTGAGCCCCAGCCACTAGTTTGTAACAGAGAACCTTATTCAAGGTGTGTTTTTGTGCATTGCCCTAGCCCTACCTGTTCAATGAAGTTAATCAAGGGGTGAGGTTCATTTTGCAAGTCCTGCAGCCTAGTACCTTACTTAATAAATGATGCTACCTGAAGATGTAAGAACAAAATCCATCCTACAAAGCTGCTACCCTGCCTGCATAACCACAAAAGTCTTAGCCTGCTCTTCCCTCTCAAATTGAAGAAAATAATCTAGCCCAAATGCTCCCCACCTCCTCAAAACTGCATCTATCCCAGGTGGTGTAACTACAACAATCCAGTTTGGTGTATCTGGTGATGGCAGCTATGATCCTTAGATCCTTACACAACTTTTCCCATATGTGGCACATTTGTCTAATCCATGGGTTACTAACTGAATTAGTGTGGGTCTGTTGTGCGAATTATTCAAATTTGCGTAGGGGCTGCGCAGCCCTATCACTGTTCTTTTCCATACTTAACCAGACATTATCTGGTCAGCCCTTTTTTTAGGTTACCCATGGAATTAACTGGGACATCTGATAATACAATTTTAAATTCAGATCCTTATACTTAATTCTAGGTTTCCCTTTTACTGTACAAAAGAATACAAGGCTTTGTCTATTTTAGCCCCATCAGTTTTCAGAATATTAAGAGGGAGGGTTTGAAATAGAAATATGAACTGTGGTAATATGTTCATTCTGATTGACTTCATCTTGCCAAATAGAGCTAAGGGAAGTAATTTCCACCACTTCAGATCCGCTAACACTTCAGTAATCAGTTTCCCATAGTTTACCGGATACAGCCTTGTAAGGTTCACCAGGATTTGGATGCCAAGCTAATGAATTTGGGTGGTGACCTAACTATATGGTAAGCAATTGTTTAATTCAGGGGACATCTGTCCACTTAATAATATTACCTTTGTTTTTGTTTTATTAACTCATTGCCTCCTAGCAGACACCTGAAGTCATCAGTAAAATACACTGGTGTGTCCTGAGGATGCCTGCAGAAGTTGGCTACTGACTTCCAGTGTGCCCTTGCAACGTCTGGAGAAATCACTTATGTATTTTAATATATACTGTAACAGAATATAATATATACTTGGCTACATAGCACCGTTAGAAAGGTAATTGTGTGCCGAACAACGTTGACACCGATATTTTGTATGTATCATGTATACTTTAGGAGTTATTCACATTTGTTTATGGTATGGTGTGTATGCCTTATGTTGCCTGTTTTAGTGAAAAAAATATTGTTTTTGCTGTTTCAACCAGAATAGAAAAAAAATAAACCACATATTATTTGCACACCACCATTGGAAAGGTAATTTTGTGTTGAACAACTTTACTACTGATATTTTGTGTATATCATGTATACTTTAGGAGTTATTCGCATTTGTTTATGGTATGGTGTATATGGCTTATGTTGCCAGTCTTAGTGAGAAAAATATTTTTTTTGCTGTTTCAACCAGCATAGAAAAAAAAACTACATATTATTACTTGCATACCACCATTGGAAAGGTGATTTTGTGCTGAATAACTTTGCCACTCATACTTTGTTTCTAGCACTTACGGTTCTTGAGCTATTAGGGTTTATTTGTGACATGCTGACTAGAGCTTGATTTTGCTTAGAAAGGCCCAGGATTTACTGTTAACAGTATACAGGAGACAAGTGGTGCAACTTCAGAGAGCTCCTGTGAAGGCAATGAGTTAATCTTAAATCTTGAGATTTGACTATATTGTTTTAGTACATTCTCCAGAATAGGAAAGGTCCTAAGCAGGTCTCTAAGGTAAAAACATAGTACCATCTGCATATAGGGAGATTCTGCTCCCCCAACCGTGATGCCCTCCAACTTTTGATGTCACCTTATCATGGCTGCCAGTGGTTCTGTATTTAAGGCAAATAAAATGGGTGACAGAACAGCCTTGTCATGTTCCTCCTTCTATTAGTTCTATATTAAGTGAGCAGAAACCATACCATTCACCTTGATTCTGGCGTGAGGATGGTCATATAATTCTTTAATCCAGTATAGAAAGCTATTAACAAAACCAAATTTTGTAAGTGTGGCAAACAAGAAGTCCCAAGCCAGCCTATCAGATGCTGTTTCTCCATCAAAGGAAATGTTCAATTTGTGTCTGCTTGAATATTCTACTGCCATACACAATGTTCAGGTGTCTTCTGATGTTATCCACCAAATGTCTGTTTAGAATAAAATCTGATTGGTCCTGATGAACTAATTTTTGTAGGATTCTATTTACCCAATTATCTAATATTTTCGTAAAGACTTTTGCATCCACTTTTAATAATGATATGGGTCTGAATAGCTCACATTGGTCAACTGGTTTGCCAGGTTTGGGTAATACTGTGGTGAAGGTACTACACCAAGATTCTGGACAGTCACCCTTGTCCTCCCCCAAATTAAACAGCTTGACTAGCATTGGAATCACCCAGTCTTGAAATGTTTTATAAAATTCTACATTAAACCTATCTGGGCCTGGAGATTTGCCTGTCTTCATATCTTGCAACACTTTACTGATTTCTTTTGCCATGTTGGGGCTATCTACCATTTGTTGTTCTGCCTCACTAAGTTTAGGAAGGTCTACTCTATCGAAGAAATCCTGAATTCTATTTCTCTGCTACTTAATTTAAAATACAGAGGCACTCTGTCCATACATCAAGTGATATTATAGTACTTCCCCTTGACAGAACGTATATGTCAGACCTCACACTGACTATTGTTACCAGTTTTGAAGTGCCCAGAATGAGTCAGATATAACCAAAATGGAGAGAATTTGAAAAATTCAACTAAAATGATTAAGGTGCTGGAGAATGTGAACTATAACAATAGGCTTGAGACCCTAGGGTTACATACCCTACACAGAAGAAGAATGACAAGTGATCTCCTATTACTCTACAACAGTGGCATAGGCAGTTTTTTTTTTGGGGGGGGCCAGGTTTGGATATGATATTTGTGAAGTGGAACACATAAAAGCCGTGAGTCTGGGCCACTAGGTCCCCAGAAAATGTTTTGAATCTGGTGCATTCTGGTGCATTTTGGAGGTCATTTGAAGCAGAATTTGCAATCCTGCTACCCCAGTCCCCATGCCCAGTAAATTGCAATTTAGTCTCCTCCCAAGAGTCCCCACAGTCCAGTATGTTGCCTAAACCAATCTCCCCATAGCCCAACCTCCTTCTCCAGTGCAAGGTCCCTAGCCCACCCCGAGTCCAGCAAGTTGCACTCAGCTCCCCTCCTTAGAATCCCCAGCCCTTCCCCCAGCACAGCAAATTGCATCCTAGCCTCTTTCTTAGAGTCTCCAGTTCCTCCAGCACAGTAAAATATTTTGCCCCTTCCCCTAGCCCAGAGAGTTGCCCCCAACTAGCATTTGGAAAGAGACAGGGATGTGGGCAGACACTAAGGAGTGGTTGCAAGAGAACTGGGAACAGGCTATTACACTGATTAGTCCTTACCTTGGCTTGTTGCTGTGTAAGGCCTCAGCTCAGCTGTTATTCATGGTTGGTTGTAATCTGGTACATCTCCCTCATGATAGCGCAGGCCACTAGCCTATACTATTGGGAGGGAGCTGGATCAAGCTGATTAAGGCCACAGCCAACAGCAATAGAGTCCACCACCACCGCAACATGCTAATTTATTTATTTAGTTTTTGTTGACCGGGTAAGTGCACTAGATAAATCCTGCCTATTTTAACTTTGAACCAGATTAAGCTGTTGGCCGTGTTTTTAATGAATGGGGGAAAATTTGGCCAGGACACTGGGGAAATTCCCCTACTCTTTTCGAGAAGTGCCATGGGATCTTTAACATCCACCTGAACAGACAGACAGGCCCTTGGTTTAACATCTCATCTGAAAGATGACACCTGAGGAGTGCAGCACCCCCCCCCCATACTGCACTACAGTGTCAGTATTGTGATTTAACCCTAGTGCCTGGTGTGGGGCTAGAACCCACAGCCTTCTGATCTCCCAGCCTCAGAGGTGAGTGTGCTACCTGCTGATCCACTTATGCTGACCAGTGGCCACACTAAACTAAATACTGCTGCACTGCAGCAGTATGGCAGCTACCAGCAAGGTGTGCCATATGAAATGTTGGATGGTCGGCTGGCTCCTTGACTATGTGGGCAATATAGTATGGTCCATGTCCATTACAGACCACCCAAGCCCTTGCCACACAGCTGACTCTCCTATCCTCTGTAAGTTCACAACGTTATACGCTTCTGTGGGGATTAAAAACATAGCCAGGTCCTTCAATAAACAAAATATGAAATTTTCATGAAAACAGCACCAGCTAGATAAACATTAAAAACACATCTTTTTAGCCTTGCATATAATGATTTTTAAATTGTTGCTGCCTTGGATTAATTTTAATCATTGTTTTAATTATTTATTGATTTTTAATATGTTATGTACAGGCGCCTTGGTTTTGGAAAGGCACCTTTTATAAATAAAATTTGATTTGATTTGATTTAGCTAAGTGTACTAGAACAAAAACATAAAAAATTAATTAAATTAAAAAAAAACACTCTGAACATAAGATCAAAATGCTCCACTATTTAGACTTTTTAAAGGTTTAGTGCAGAAAGGGGAAATGATACAAGACAAATTGACATAAGGTGAATACTGACAAATAAAGACAAACATGCACACACTTTACTGACAGTGCACAGTCTACTAAATCTTCTCTACAGTCACCAGACAACCCCATGGATTACTCAGTGCTGGAGTTTTACTGCTGTGTTGGTGATGTTACGTGCCATAGAGGGACCAACAAGTGTTTCTCTCAGGTAACATACCTCTCCCCCTCCTATATTGCAAAAGTAGTTTTAAAAAAAGAGAACAGTTGACCTAAATCAGGGAAGACATCTTACAAAATAGAAACATCTGTTCAACAAGCCTGTTGTATTGTGGGACTTAATGTAAAAAGCAGTTTACCAGACTGTGACATTAATCCCTGACAGTATTTTATACTTTAGATCCCTACTTTTCAGTGACACAAATCCCAAATTTAGGAGGTGCCAATGACATCTCTGAGGCAAAATCAGCAACATTTGTGAAGCACCCACGTTTACCTGCCTGTCCCAATCAGTTTCATGCTTAAGCAGGGCATAATTATCATAGAAACATAGACTTTTTGGCAGAAAAGAACCAGTAGGTCCTTACAGTATAGTCTGCCTCTATTTGCCTGCCTATAGAGAAATCCAGATTGACATCCCCATGCTGTAAATAGGCAAATGCCCCCATTCTGCCCATGCATCCCCGATATGCGTTTTCTCTGACAAAGTTTTCAAAACTTCACGTTCAACAGGATTACAAGGGAGAGAGCTCACTCACCCCAACGTTCCTTTCCTGAATCCAATAAAGGTACCTTCTGGAGTTCATATACTGTACATTGCTCTCTCCAGAGCAGTTGGTGGGGGGAGGGTTAATAAAGCAAAACTGAGATATTGGAAACTCACTGTACCCAATAGCTCCATATGAAGTCTGACCATCTATTGATTCTCCTGATACCAAATGGCTGCCCAAGGTATAATGAGTTAATGTATAGCCACATAAGTATCATTTGATTTTTAACATAGCACATACTGACTCTATTGCAATGTATATGATATACAGCAGGGACATAGTATAGCCATGAACAAGAAGCCTTAAGAAGGTGAACTACAAACATGTCTTGAGCTGTCACAGAAGGTGCTCTTACCTTACAACCTTGTCCAAAATGTGTTAGCTGTTGCCCAAGACCAGCGAGGTCCACCTCCGTGCTTCTCAATGATAGGCATACACACTTGCTCCCTGATCCCAAGACTTCAGCCCTGATGGGGAAAAATGGTTCTCCCAGACCCATTATCCATTATAATGGGAGAAAAAGTACACTGTGACCAAGAGGGGGAGAAACACCTGCCTGTCCTGGATGATCCCTTTAAGAAGTGATTCGCAACCCCAGACTGCGTTGGGCTGACTGTTCCGATCTGACTGGAACATGCCCTGAAGTGGAGAAAATGGACGAGAGACAGTCAAGACTAAAAGAGATAGAGAGAGGGTGGTGCTGCTTTTTGACTGACTGGTAGCCTGCCAGCTAATCTCTGTGCTATGGGGGAAGTATCGTGCTGTTTCTCCAGCAGACTGCTGTGCCTGTACAGTTTTCATACCAGGCCGTAGTCAGGATAAAAATGGTGCTTTTAGCACGACTAGCACCTGACTGCAAGTGTTGTCTCCTGCACACCCTGAGTGTACACCTCTACTACTTTGACCCACCCATTCTAAATCGGCGCTACCTGTAGTCTTGGCAGGGGAACAAAAAAATGATTTTTTTTAAATACCAGTGGTGGCTTTTGGCTGGCTGCTCTTGGTCAAGGTAACATTTTTTTTGTATGCCTGTGCATATGGGGAGTATGGATAGTTATGCCCCTGACCTGAGCTGTGACTTGAACAAAATTTCGGGGTTGTTTGAACACCCTGAACTCTGCCACCACCCTATGCCACTGCTCTACAATGTCCTTTAAAGGAGAACTGCACTGAACCTCTAGGTAATTTTTCCCAATAGATGATGTTTTTAAGTGTTGGTTAAAATTCTGTTATTGTTTCATCTATACAGGCCTCTTAGTAACCTTGGTGTGTGTTTCTGCTTTATAATCTAGTGGCACGTACCATTTTAGAATTGTGTGATGTAGTTTATGTCCCAAATAACCTCAGAGCTCCATAGTAGAATGTCAATCCATTGTGCCAACAATAGAAGAGTAGAACAGGTACATAAACTACATCATAGAGTTCTAAAATGGTTCTTACCAGCAGCATGTAAATCAGAAACACTCACTAGGATAACTAAAAACCCTGGAAAGCTAGAACAATAATATAATTTGAACCAGTATTTAAAAAACAGCTTCTACTGGGAAAAATGTCTGATAGCTTCAGTGCAGGTCTCCTTTAAAGATGAAAACCCACTAGTGGTCTTGGACTAACATTTAGACAAAATAATTTCAATATTAGAGGGCATAATGGGCAGCTACGTACCTGACATTTTAGGACAACTAGAAGAATTTTTTTGTTTGTTTGTTTTACGCAGTGAACTAAGAATGCCTTGCCCCAGCATGATGTTGTAAGCAAAAATATAAATGTTTTAAATCCCAGTTAGACAGTTTAATTAATGGCATAATAATGAGATTTTACACACACCCGAGTTGTGAAATGCTACATAAACGTGAAAAGCATCCCACAACGAGGGTGTGTGTAAAATCGAATTTGACACACAACCCGACCCATTTTTATGTTTGCTTGCACGCATGTGCAGGAAACATAGTGCCATCATCCAAGATTTCGGAGGTGTGTCACCCCCTCTTCCAATTCAGTCAGTGTGTTGGCAGGCGTGGCCCCTGTCCACCAATGTATGCTGGAGCTGTCTATGACAAGCTCCAAAATGCAGTGGTATACAGTTGAAAGGGGGAGCTACGTTTCAGTGAGCAGCGATAAGATATCGCCTGCTCATGCGCAGCTCCCCTTACACACACACACACACACACACGCACACACACAGAAACGCACGCACACTGCGTGCTGCCCTCACCCCGCACACACGTATAGCTGACGGGGTTGCTGCCTCCCCAAAGCCTTCCACATGCCACACTGGGTGTCCACCCCAGCGTGGCAATTCATAGAATAGCCGACAGGTGTGCCCCAATCCCCATCGGCTCCACTGTCCCTCAACCCCCAGTACTGGGTGCCACGCTGAGAGCCCACCCCAGCATGGCAACTGATCATATTGGCAACGGGGTGCCGAATCCTCTGCCTGCTCCACGCCTCAGTTGAACTTGCTACGCCAGAGCTCACCTGTAGCGTGGCAAATGTCCCACGCCATCTTTTTTTTTTAAATCCCTGTAAAGAAAAACAGTCCCATGCAGTCTTCCTGCCCCTCCCCACAACCCGCACCCACCACTGCACAACCAGCCTCCCACACCCCCCCCACCCTATACTTACCTCTGGAGCTCGGCACGACGATCTGCGGTGGACCGGGAACACGTCTGCACTCTTCAAAGCCGACCGCGAACTAAGGAAATGCCGGTAAGCTGTATAATGGACTACATAGGGTTTTTTCAACTTTGATGCATATCTCAGGCATTTTTTGGAATTATTGCACCAAATTTTCAACATGGGGTTTTTGGGACCCCTTCTCATGAATGATGTCACTGTCATGGTGTTATTTGGGCCCAAAGGGTGATTTCGCAGTCACTGTGCGAAATCACCTTTTGGGCCTGAGTAACACCATGACAGTGACATCATTTTTTGTCCTGGTTTGTGAAGTTTTCACTGTGTGGGGGGGGGGGAGGAATAAAAGAACTTACCACCGAGTTCTTCTGGTGCTGGCGGTGCTGTTTCGGGAGAGATGGAAGCAGTCAGCAGTCTTGAGTGGTGGCACTGCTGTGTGAGCATGCGCATAGCAAGGGAAACTGTGCGTGTGTTTGCCTTTATAAACACTCCTTTATAACAGCAAATTATGCCACGGTTTCCCTATGGGAAAAAGGGGAAGCCAGTTATTATAATGGACTGCAACCACTGTTATGTGGGAACAGTTTTTTTTTATTTCTGTTTTCTGATGTGTTTAAATTAGAAGTATTAAACCTAGTATAAAACACGTTGTTTAGTTGATAAATTGTGCTGATACACAAGATTTCATGGACAGCATAGCCAAGTGGCTAGAGTGCATGCCTATGAACAGGGACACTGGTTTACCGGGATTGAGAAAGGGCATATTCCATTTTGCACATTGAAAAAAACGGTATTGTCACCGTTGTCTGCTAAGCCAAAATCCGGTTTTACCAGTGTTTGGTTTTGTGTACTTTATTTAACAATTTTTAACTCTGCTAACATGCATTTTAGCAATTTTGACCTCCACTATTACACATCCTTCCATCCTTGTGACCAATTTAAGTTATTTGAGGTTACAAGATGTGATAACAACAACACTACAGCCCCCGTCCCTAAGGTGTGATGGAAGCAGCGCTACGGCCCCCATCCCTCTGGTGTGACAGAAGCAGCAGCACTATGGCCCCCATCCCTTAGGTGTGATGGCAGCAGTACTACGGTCATCATTCCTCATGTGAGATGGCAGTATCAGCACTATGGCCCCCATCCCTCAGGTGGAACAGCAGCAGGCCTACATTCCCTATCCACCAGTGGTGATGGCAGAAGCACTACAGCCCCCACCCCTTCTGTGTGATGGCAGTAGCAACAATGCAGTACACATCCCTCTGGGGTGATGGCAGTAGTGACAGCACTATGATCCGCTTTCAACACACACACTCCACATGCACAAGTTACAAATGACTTGGCCTCTTTGCTTGTTAGAACTCAGATGTGAATTAATCTGAACCATCACTGCTAAGGTGGACTACCTTTGTTTTTCCTATCTATAATTTAACTGTCTGAATTGTATATCTGCCTGTGACACTGCTGACCAGGGTTAGGAACAGACTTGGGTGTTGGAGGGCCAGCTGGTGGGTGAAGGCTTGAGTGTCCAACAACCACTCCCCTTTTCCTGAGAGGGAGGGTGGGTTCATGGCTCAGGATGTGCTGGTCCATGGTGGAGGCCAGAAGCACAACAACACGTCAGTCCTCACTGCAGGAGGAGTGTGACGGATGTAGGCTTGTGCATGGACATCATGTAGCCAGTCACGCCCCCAAGAAAATGGGAAAACACCCACTGGCCAACCGAAGGATGGCTGCTGGTCCTGCCATACACCAGAAGCCCCAGACATGTGTCTGTTCTGACCCTGACATGCCCAGGATACACAGAATGCTCTTTGGGGCAACTCTTCTCCCCTGGTAGCCTCCCACAGGGGTAGGGACCCTCTCAATGAAGGGTTACTTTGGGTTACCTGGTAGCACAGCAGTTAGGGGTCAGTGGATAGTGGTTGGGACTCAGCAGTGGTGGTAGGGGCCTTGGAAGGCCTGAAGGAGTGGCTGGCCAGGGGTAGAAGAAGCAAAAAAACTGCTTGAATTTGCTTCTTTGAAATAAAGTGTTTTCACCTAAAAAATCCACAAGTGATTAGAGGAGGACCTTCAAATGGATTCATGCATCTCTCAGGCATGTGGATGCTTTTTTTTTCTATTTGGTGTCCATGAAAAGGGTGTCTCCCAGTTTTCATGTCTTTGTTCAGATGTGAATTAAGCACTACTCTGCCCACCAGCATCATACAGCCCCTGGGGTCTTACCTTGTTAAGTACTCTTAAATACTTAACATTTGCTTTTTGTTGAAGCAGTCTATCAGAAAAAATGTTGTTGTCACAGAGACAGAACCACAAGGTAGGAGAAAAGGTGCAAATGACCCAATTCACCAAAATGGGGTGCTAACTGTGAAGTCTTTTCATAAGTAGTAAGGCAGTTTCTTCTTAAAGAACATACTTTCATTCAGACTAGTTTTCATTCAAACAACTGAGGATTTTGGATGGCCCTACTGATTATAAGCTTGAATAAGTTAGTCGGTAACAGTGATCCTGCATTTATCAATCTACAGCTTAGATGCTTATATGCAAAGAATACAATACAAACCTGACTAAAGTCTAAAAACAAACTTATAAAACATATCTGAATATTTACCTTTACCTATACAAAATCATTGCAGCCCAAGTAAAACTCAAGTAAATTACATGGTACTCTGACTACTATTCTATGATGTAGTAAACATATATTGTTATTTATTTTTACATTCTTTGTAAAGCAGGTAAGGCCCACTAGGCAGAGCTGTCTGTTTTAAGGAGTGACCTAGAAGCACTTGGGAGGTTAAGTGACTTGCTTGGATGCAAGTGGAGGTTATGGACTCAAACCCAAGTCTACTGGAGGTACCAGTTCAATCACCGTTTGTTACTCTAACCACTAGGCAAGGTGGTTAAACTGAATGGCTGATTACAACAAAGCAGTTCGGGGGATTTTATTACTGTTTCTATATGCAGCAACGCAGAAAGAATGGAAAAAACAGCAGCATTCATTTTAAGATGCCGAAATCTAGGTCGGCCCGCTAGCACTGCAGTGGCACTATTGCTTGCAATGCCAGTGACCCAGGGTTAGAAGCAAACTCTGGTTGCTGGAGGTCTGGCCGGGGAGTAGGATCGAGCACCTGGGGGACTGCTCTCCTCCTCCCGGGAGGGTGGGCTTCAGGTCCTGCTTCTTTACCACCACTGGTGTGACCATGGGTGGTGCTGGTGCAATGGTGCTGCAGAGTGATCTGGAGGGGAGGACACTAGCCAGGATCTGGAGCAGTGACATGTCTCTATGTGACCTACCTCCTTGGATCTTTAGTGCCGGTGCCCTCAGGGACAGAGACCAGAGAACCAGGAACAATCACCCGTATCGGCCACTGGCAAAGGGACCCAGGTGCCCCAGACCTCATAATCAGGCTCCATGTGGGACCCACTGGGCTGCCTGACACACTAAGGGAATGTGGAGGGTGACCTATGGTCCCTCCTTCCCACCTGGGGATACAACCCAGGCAGGATTGGGGCAGGTCCACAGGAGTTCCTGAGCATTACCTGGGGGTGAAGCTAGGGGATACCGATGCTGTGAGAAGGGAACACAGAAAGAGAAAATAAAAAAAATGTAAAAAGATACTGAAATCTTAGAGATTCTGTGCAGTGACATGCAATTTCCGTGAAGCACCGGTACAAGAATGCAAAATCCGCAAACCAAGCAGGATTCCGTGATCGTTACCGGTGTTACCGTTAAAAATGGAAAACCAGGGTCCCTGCCTATGAACCAGGAGACCCAATTTTAAATCCCACCAGTTCACTATGTGTCCTTGAGCTACAGCAGTCACTTTACCACCAGTGGCGGAGCCAGGTTTGGGAGTGTTTGGGAGCCAGGGAGGCCATTCAGTCAATCACAGGCTCTGCAATGGGCACTAAACAGTGAATAAAGATGGTGGCAGGGCAACACTGCTCACACTGGGGCAGCCAGGAGGGGTGATTGACCCCCCCAGCTCCACCACTGTTTACCGCTTGGTGCTTGTTTTTCCCAGATGCAACAGTGGACTGCTGTCATCTCAGTGAAGCTATCTTGTTTTGATAAAAGAGGATTAGTTATTGAGCTAAGATGAAATACTGATGTCTTTGTAGTTCAGTCCTATATTTAAGCAATAATGACTCAGAAGCTGGTTATTTCTGCGGTATTAATGACTGATTGGGGGATGGGTGGCAGGAGCGCAGCCGAGGGCCACCTTCCTCCAGTTGGTCCTTAATCCAAGGAAATGACCAGCTTCAGGGTTATTTGTACTGTAAGCCTAATTTCAATAACTACTTTTGTCTGTGCCTTTCTTTTTAGTTACATTTAGGTTTTAGCTATGTGGTGCGGGCCATGTGTGCTTCATTCTGCCCTCAACTGGATCAGTCATTTCTAAGATGTTAATGACCGATCCAGTAGCCAATCAGGAATGCCACTAGGCTCATGAATAATTAATTGGACTTGTAACTATTTCTAGATGTGTTAGTTTTCTACTTAACAACTTTATAGCTATAATGGAACTGAAGGAATTGAGGCTTTAGAGTATGTGTGTGTGTGGTTTGGAGAGAGGCACAAAAAACTATTTGGATATTCTTTCCTCCTAATATCCCTTTACTGATCCCATGTACTGCTCTTCTTGCAAACCTGCTCTTCAGTATGTTTTTTCTGAGTGTTCTAAATGTGCATTACAAGACATACCACTGCTTCCTTTGTCTTGCAAGACATACCAGTGTTTCTTCTGCATTACAAGACATACCAATGTTCCCCTATATTATTAGACATATCATTGTTTCCTCTGTATTACAAGACATGCCAGTGTTGCCCCTGTTTTATAAGACACACCAGCGCGTCCTCTATATATAAGGCATACCAACCTTTTTTGTGTATGACAAGACATACCATTGCTTTTTCTGTATTATAAGACATATCAGTATTTTCCCTGTATTACAAAGCATGCCAGTGTTCCCCGTGTATTACAAGACACACCAGTGTTTCCCTGCATTATGAGATATAATAGTATTTCCTCTAAATTACAAGACATACTGGTGTTTCCCCTGTACTGTAAGACATACCAATATTTACTCTATATTACAAGCTATGCCAGCGTTCCTCCTGTATTATAAGTTTTTCAGTTTTTCCCTCCTAAGAAAGACAGTACAGTATATAGTGAATAGAAACATTGTTAAACAAATCCATCTGTAAGCATCTTCTTTTACAATTAACCCTTCCTGTTGAAATATCATAATGACTACATCAAAACCAAGGATTAGCATGATTCATGTGAAACTGTAGGTTCATAGTGCCTTGCTCACAACACAGCTCAAGCCAATGCTGCTTTCCCAGCATCATTCCTTCACACTGCACTTGCTGATTAATCAGTTTTTCACTTACTGGCTTTAAATACTCAGGTTCAATGCCTTTTACGCTGTTAACCATATAAAGATCTAAAACAGAAGAATTGACACACAGTAATAGCTCTGTGGTTTTCCACCCAACCTTCTAAATGTCCTTAAAAGGCTGTTTTTGTGTTGTTTCTGGTGTGAAAGAAGAATAGCAGACGTAACAGACCACAGGTATTTGTCAGCTAGCAACTCCTAGTGTTTAGTAATTGAAGGACAAGCATCATCAAGTTACAAACTAAAGGTTACAGTGCCATGCAGTGGTGTATGCGAGTACTGTAACTGAGGTGTTGAAATCTTTTGCTACACCCTTTCAAATAAAAGCAGTTAAAATGTTAATTGTACAAATTATGCCTGCAATCTAGCCTGCTGATTGGCTGGAACCTATGTTACTACTACTCAGGTTGCTGACATGCCCTGCCATTGAATAGGGGCTTGCACAGTGAAGCAGCAATGAGTTTTTTTTTATATTTAATTTTTGAAAACTTATTTTGCTTTATGTTTTAGGATAGTTGTAAGACACTATGGAGGAGAGGGTTACCTTTCAGTAATCCCCCACCCAGTCATGCATTGCTTAACAAGCTATAAAGAGTGGTGTCAGCTGTTAGGCAAGAACAGGAACAAGAGCAAAGGCTGGGTGTGTTTTTTTTTTGTTTTGTTTTACTTTTTATACATTATACCCCTCATCACCCAGCCTGACCCTTCTGCACCCTCTCCCCAGTCCTGCTACTCCCGTCAGAACCCGAGATGGAATTACCAGCAGATGGAATTATCAGCCCTGTTCAGTTCTGTTTTCAAATGTTTCTGAATTCCAGGATCCCACAGGCTAAAATGTGAAGGGATATGAATACAAAGTAATGTTGTTCTAGCTTTATTTACCAATAAACATTTTCAATAGACAAACATACTGTGCAGAACTAAAATGGAAAGAATGATTATTGACCACCATGTTTTTCCCCTCACCAACTCTCTGGGACTACATAGTCGGCCCTTTTTCCTGAAGGTACTTATCCAGTTTGAACTTGAAGATTTAAAGAGTGTCAGTTTACCTCGACTGTTCTGGAAGTTTATTCCAAGCGCCACTGCTCATTCTGTGAAGTGCACACCTTCCAAGTCAACATCCCAAAAATGCAGAGACTCTACTGGTTTCTCCAACCAGAATCAAGAGAGTTTTCACGTGGTCATTTACATGCACAAAACTGAGTGTAAAATAAAATCAGCACTTTGCACTGCCTTACCCCCACCCACGTTTGTACAGCTGCCTTACACTCCCTCTTACTTCAGCCCCTGCTGTAGGCCACAGGAGCACAGAAAAAGCCATGCTGTACACCCAGCTTTGTGCTGCCTTACACACACACATATACCCCCCAAAGCAGGGACACAAATCCTAAACTTGTACACCTACCAGCTGCATTACACCCACCCCCAGCTGCAGCTCACAAGACAGCACAGAAAGAAGTGAAGCAACACTCATCAATTGTAAACGTGAGTTAGGCTGGGTGCTTTACATACCCCCTCCTTTCTGTCACTGCTGCTAGGGACTAGCTGCTTTACTCCCCACCCTATTACAGCTGCTGCTGCAGGAGCTTTCAGGAGTACATGCTAATCTGCTCACCCACACTTTCATGGCCCTAGTAGAGTATAAGGATCCCATAGATAGCTCCAAAGTGCCACAGACTATTACCCCAGAGGGAGCCCTCACTGCCTGGAGAGTGATAACTAAGGGCAGTAAAGACCCGAGGCGGGATAAGCCCCCACTATCTGAAACTTTTGAGGAGAAATTTGCTAAATTGTTGCTGGACGAAGGGAAAACTGTGGAGGATTTAAAGAAACTATTATTGCCACCTGAGAACGTTCCTCCACCAACACCCTCTCCCCCTCCAGCACCCGTTATTGCCCCACCTTCTGTGCCAGTGCTAGCCCCTATGTCTGTACCTGCCAATAGTCATGACTTTTACTGCAGGTTGGAAATTTTCTCCGGCACCCTCCCCACCCCACAAGGGGAGGATGACTGGGAGACCTGGATAGACTATGTTGCCCCTCAAGTGCTAGAATGACAATGCTTGGAAGCAGAAAAGTGAAAGAGGTTAACTCATTGTCTCCTAGCAGACACCTGTAGTGGTCAGTAAAATACACTGGTGTGTCCTGAGGATGTCTGCGGAAGTCGGCTACTGACTTCCAGTGTGCGCTTGTAACGTCTGGAGAAGTCACTTATATATTTTAATATACAGTGTAACAAAATATAATATATATTTGACTGCATAGCACCGTTGGAAAGGCAATTTTAAGCTGAACAACTTTGCCACTGATATTTTGTGTGTATCATGTACACTTTAGGAGTTATTTGCATTTGTTTATGGTATGGTGTGTATGGCTTATGTTGCCTGTTTTAGTGTAACACATTTTTTTTTTTGCTGTTTCAACCAGCATAGAAAAAAAAAAAACATATTATTATTTGCATACCACCATTGGAAAAGTAATTTTGTGGTGAACAACTTTGCCACTGACATCTTGGGTATATCATGTATACTTTAGGAGTTATTCACATTTGTTTATGGTATGTATGGCTTATGTTGCCTGTTTTAGTGAAAAACTATTTTTTTGCTGTTTCAACCAGCATAGAAAAAAACCAAAATTACATATTATTATTTGCATACCACCATTGGAAAGGTAATTTTATGCTGAATAACTTTGCTGCTCATACTTTATGTCAAGCACTTACGGTTCTTGAGCTATTAGGATTTGTTTGTGGCATGCTGACTATAGCTTGATTTTGCTTAGAAAGGCCCAGGATTTACTGTTAACAGTATACAGGAGACAAGTGGTGCAACTTCAGAGAGCTCCTGTGGAGGCAATGAGTTAAGTGAGAGCCTCTGGGGTCCTGCCCAGGCTATCATCTGTGCCAAACGGGCCAGTAACCCTGAAGCAACTGCACAGGACTATCTTGAGGCCTTGGAGAATGTGTATGGGAGCCCAGATTTTGATGAGGACCTGTGATGGAGAGTAAGAATGCACAACAGTACCAAGGGAGTTGTTGTCTGTGTATGTATCTCGGCTGGAAAAATTGTTGCAAGAATGCCTCGGAAAGGGTAGTTTGCCAGTGATTGAATTGGACTGAACCAGGCTGGACAGGATCCTTAAGTCTGCCCCCTTCTCAGAACTGCTGTTGCTTCAGTTATGCCTGGCCAATCAACTGGAATCCCCACCCTCCTATGATGAGCTAATGAGAGAAATTCGAGGGGTTGAGAAAAGGCGACCCTGGGAGGGACTTGCACCAATAGCTGCTGCTATGACCCGAGTGACTGAGGTGACCCGTCAAGTAAAGTTCAGGGGCAGAGGTTGGCAGTTAATGAGTGCTCTAAAAAGGAAAAGGGTGTACCACTATGGGGTGAACTGCTGAGAGAGATCAGGGACTTCAAAAACAGTCTCTTTGTGAAGACCGTGCCTGCAAGTACAAGCCCTGACCTATATCCGACTGCTTCTGCTGTGGGGGTGGGGGTACCCACCCAGGCATCTCCTGCTGACAACAGCTCAACACTCAATGTCTTGACTATGGAAGTGGGGAAATTGACGATATACCTCAAATGCTTATCAAACCATGAACGAAATAGCACAAGGTTCCCCAATTAATAGTACCCCCACCTGGCCCCCAGTGTGGCCTCGGCCAGCTCAAACTCCAAAAAGTATGTTTTGCTATAATTGTGGGAAGGATGGGCACATGAAGAGAGAATGCCGGTCCCCAAAGGACCCAGACAAAGTGGTATATAGGCTACAAGGAGAGCTTCGAAGAAGAAATCAGTGGTTAAGAGGTGCATGAAATGATTCCAGTGAGGGTCTCAGAAATGCTAACTCACATCCCTTTGTGGCAAGGTCAGTTGGCCAGGCCCCCACTACTGCCTCTCCAGACTGGTCCAGAATAGTGGGTCCCTCCATGGAGACCACTGTAAAGGTGAATGGAGTGTCTGCCAGAGCTGTATTAGACAGTGGCTCCCAAGTGACCATTATGTTCCAAGATTGGTATCAGAAGCATTTATCTGATGTACCCTTACAACCATTGGAGGGATTGCACGTCTGGGGGTTAAGTGAGAAGGCCTACCCCTACTCTGGGTATATCCGAATTTGGTTGTCTTTTCCCACCTCCGTGGCTGGGGTGGCCAAGCAATTGGAAACCCTGGCCTTAATGTGTCCCCCTACTGGACTGTATGATGGGGTTCCTTTACTAATTGGGACTAATGTATATATGTTTGGATGGTTGGCAGAGTTGTGTTATGAAAAACAGGGGACCTGGACTGGTAGAGCTTTAAGAATTCCGGCCTTGATCAGGAGGGCCTATGAGGCCCAGGGAGATATTGACAAAATGGAACCAGAGTAACTGGTTGGAGTTGTTTGGAAAAAGAATCCTGAGTCTCTGATTCTGGCACCAAATGCCCAGTGTACCTTACAGGGGGAGGTTCATATCAGAAAGGATGTCAAGAATAAAATATTACTGCTGGATTCACCAGGCAATGGAAAATTGCCAGAGGGACTGCTGGTCAAGCCTAGTATTTTGCCTGCTAGAGCTCATGCTTATGTCAGAAGGGTAATGGTTCAAGTTCATAATGTGTCTGACAGAGAGATTCGAGTAGGTAGAGGTTGCACCCTGGCTAATGTGCACTGTGCAGACACTGCAGTGCTACCCAGTAACAAGAGTTCAGGGAAGAATGATAGAGTAACACCTGCATTGTTTCATTTCTGTGACTCCCTGTTGCCAGCTGAATGGAAAGTGAGGATTAGTAAGAAGCTTGCCCAGAGAGACCAGGTGTTTTCTTTAAAGGAATGGGACGTAGGCTGCATACAAGGAGCTGAGCACCATATCCGTCTGCATGATGATAGGCCATTTCATGAGAGGTCTCGACGCCTGGTCCCTGCTGACATAGATGATATGAGACGGCATCTGCAAGAGATGCTTGCTGCTGATGTAATACAAGAATCCAGAAGCCCATATGCTTCCCCTGTCGTGGTAGTGAGAAAAAAGAATGGGACAGTAATGATGTGCGTGGATTATCGCACTTTAAACCAGCAGACTATCCCTGATCAGTATACAATGCCCCGCATTCAGGATGCTTAGGATTGCCTGAATGGTAGCAAGTGGTTCTCTGTGCTGGATCTTCACAGTGGGTACTACCAGATCCCGATGGCCCCAGAAGACCATGAGAAGACTGCCTTTATCCATCTGCTGGGCTTCTATGAATTCATGAGGATACCTCAAGAGATTTCAGGTGCCCCAGCCACTTTTCAATGACTGATGGAGTGTGCAGTGGGGGATATGAACTTATTAAAGTGCCTGATATACCTAGATGATGTTATTGTGTTTGCCAGCTCACTGGAGGAACATGAGAGCAGATTATTCAAGGTGTTGGACCGACTGGAAGACTTTGGCCTGAAAATGTCCATCGATAAATGTCAGTTTTTCCAAACCTCTGTAAAGTATGTGGGGCATATAGTCTCCACCGAGGAATAGAGACCAACCCAAGTAAAGCTGAGGCCCTGACCTCCTGGCCACAGCCCCACAATCTAAAGAACTGCAAATATTCCTGGGATTCTGTGGCTACTATCACCATTTCATCAAGGACTATTCAAAGTGATTCATCCTTTACATAGTCTTACACAAGGTTACCCTCCTACCCACAAAAATACAAGAGTCAACTCCCCTGAGACTGAGAGAGTGTATTTCCGTCTAATGAAGTTTTGGGGCACGATGGACACCTGATTGTGAAGCTGCTTTTCATGAGATTATACATCAGCTTACCCACGCTCCTGTCCTGGCCTATGCAGATCCAGCAAAACCCTATGTCCTACACACTGATGCTAGTTTGCAAGGTTTGGGGGCTGTGTTGTATCAGAAGCACGAGAATGGCCTGAGACCAGTGGCCTTTGCCAGCAGAAGCCTGACCCCTTCCGAAAAGAACTATCCTGTACACAAGTTAGAGTTCCTAGTTTTGAAGTGGGCCATTGTTGACCAATTCCACGAGTACTTGTATGGGGCTAAGATACTAGTAAAAACTGACAATAATCCTTTGACCTATGTGCAGACTTCAGCAAAGTTGGCTGCTACTGGCCATAGGTGGCTTTCTGCATTAGAAACATAGAAACATAGATTTTGACAGCAGATAAGGACCACTTGGCCTACCAGTCTGCCCATTTCCTACCTAATGGATAACCTGCAGATCCTAGCTAACCAGCAGCCTATTTCTTCCTCCCCCACCCCTAGAATTGTCTTATGACTGTCCCATGCTTGAATTCCACCACTATTTTGACTCCACAACCTCCTCCGGAAGGCTGTTCCATGCATCCACAACCCTCACTGTGAAAAAATACTTCCTTAAATTACCTCTGAGCCGCCCTTCTATCTTCAGATTGTGCCCTTGTTCTTGCACACCTTTTTTGAAAGATGCTGCCCTCCTTTTGAACTTTGTTGATTCCTTGAGGTACTTGAAAGTTTCTATCATGTCCCCCTCTCCTCCTTTCCTCGAGGCTATACATATTCAGCTCCTTAAGTCTCTCTTCATATGTCTTCGGTGCAGACCCTGCACCATTTTAGTGCCCTCCTCTGGACAGCTTCCATCCTGTCTATGTCTTACGGAGATTGGGTCTCCAGAACTGCACGCAGTACTCCAGATGGGGTCTCACCAACTGTCTGTACAGAGAGATAATAACTTCCTGTTTTCTACTGTGGTGCCTCTCCTATGCATCCCAATATCCCCCAGCCCTCCTTGCTGCCCTCTCACATTGCTTGCCCACCTTTAGGTCATCTGATATGACTACCCCAGGTCCCTTTTCCATTTTGTTGTTGTTAGTATCTCACCCCCATTGTGTACTCTTCCCTGGGTTTTTGTTCCCAGGTGCATTACCTTGCACTTCTTAGCATTGAATCTAAGCTGACATACATTTGACCATTCCTCTAACCTTGCCAAGTCCCTC
This sequence comes from Neoceratodus forsteri, assembly GCA_016271365.2. Classification (NCBI taxonomy): domain Eukaryota; kingdom Metazoa; phylum Chordata; order Ceratodontiformes; family Ceratodontidae; genus Neoceratodus; species Neoceratodus forsteri. The sequence goes on from CM028130.1 coordinate 1,239,800,261, forward strand.
CTCATCCTTTCCACCCCACCTTGTGCATCAACTCTGTTGCAGATCTTCGTCATCTGCAAAGAGACATCACTTTCCTTTCAGTCCCTCTGCAATGTAAACATAAAGACATTGAAGAGGACCGTCCTATACTGAACCCTGCGGTACCCACTAGTAACCCCTTTCTTCAGAGTGGACTCCATTTACTATTACTTTCTGTGTCCTATTCTCCAGCCAATTCTTTACCCAGGCTGTCATCTTGGGACCCTCCCAGGCTGGCTAACTTGTATATTAATCTTTGTGGGACTGTGTCAAATGCCTTGCTAAAGTCTAGGTAGGCCATGTCCACAGCCCCTCCCTGATCTACTACTTTGGTCACCCAGTCAAAGAAATCTATCAGATTTGTCTGGCATGACCTTCCCGCTGTGAATCCATGCTGCCTTGGGTCCTGAGCCCCTCTGGCCTCTAGATACTCAACAATTCTTTCCTTCAGAAGTGATTCCATCATTTTCCCTACCACTGAGGTTAAACTAACAGGTCTGTAGTTTTCTGCTTCTGCCTTGCTCCCACTTTAGTGAAGGGGAATCACATCTGCCCTTCTCCAGTCCTCGGGTACCACCCCATCCTCCCATGATTTGTTAAAGAGGGTAGTCAGTGGTGTCACTAGTTCTACCCTTAGTTCTTTTAGAATTCTGGGATGAATCCCCATCAGGCCCCATTGCTTTGTCCACCTTCAGTTTTAAGAGTTCTTTCAGAACCCTTTCTTCTGTAAATGGGCTGGTATCAACTTCTGTATCCAGAGTGTTTCTACTGTTTGTTTTAGGTACCTCCCCCACTTCCTTTGTAAATACTGAGCTAACATATTTGTTTAGTATCTCTGCCTTTTCACAGTCACCTTCTGCCCACCCTCCCTCCTCTTTATTAAGCCTCACTAACCCTCCCTTGGTCTTCCTTCGCTCCCTGATGTACCTATAAAAGGTTTTATCCCCCCTTCTTAACTGAGTTGGCTATCTTTTCCTCGGTTTGGGCCTTTGCTGTTCTGACTGCCTTCCCAGCTTCCTTTTGCTTTAACTGATACAGTTCTCTGTCCTGCTCCTTCTGTGATTCCTTGTACTTCCTGAATGCTTTTTTTCTCTTGAACCTTCACTGCCACTTCCTTTGAGAACCATAGTGGTTTCTTACATCGTTTAGTTTTGTTTATTTGCTTCACACAAAGGCTTGTTACCTCTGTGATGGCAGTTTTATTATTCCCCATTGTTCTTCCACCCCTCCTTCCTGCCAATTTGCTAGTGCATTCCTTGGGCACTCATCCATTTTGGCAAAGTCAGCCCTCCTAAAGTCCAGTACTTTTGCCTTTGTATGGCTTGACTCTATTGCTGTGTTTATTGTGAACCATACTTTTCAATGGTCGCTAGTTCCCAGATGGCTACCCACTTCTACATCTGTGATCCTCTCTTCATCTCCATTTGAGAGAACCAGGTCTAAGATTGCTCCCTCTCGAGTGGGCTCCAATACTAGTTGTCTAAGGCATGCCCCCTGTAGGGCATCTAGAACAACCCCACTCTTTGAAGTGGCTGCTACAACTGCACTCCAGTTAACATCTGGCATATTCAGATCACCCATCAGCAATATCTCCCCTTTTTCTGCCATTCTAAGTATTCTTTCTATCATTTCCTTGTACATTTCCTCCCCCTGAGAAGGGGGTCTTTATACAACCCCTGTGCGGATTGTGGTGCCATTGCCGGTCTCCAAATTTACCCACAGTGCTTCTTCTCCTCCCTGTTTTCCCTTTTGTTTTGTTGCTTTGATTCCTTCCCTTATGTAAAGAGCTACTCCTCCTCCTCTTTTACCCTCCCTGTCCCTCCTGTAGATAGTGTATCCTGGTATGTTTATGTCCCAGTCATGGTTTTGTGTGTACCATGTTTCTGTGACTGCCACTATATCCAGATGTTCCTCCTCCATCAAGGCCACTAATTCAGGAAGCTTGTTACTCAGACTATGGGCATTGGTACTTATTGCTCTCCATTTTTTGATGGCTTTACCTTCTTTTGCAGCATTCCCCACTGACCTGTCTACCTCGGTCTTTTTCTCATTTAGTACCCTGTTTTGTAGGGAGAGGCTGGGATTTTCCTGCTGTATCAGTGCTTCCCCTTGACTAGTTTAAAAAGCTTGCCAATGAAGCATTTAAACCGATTGCTCAAAAGACTTGTTCCTTCCTGGACAGATGCAGACCATCCTGCCAGTATAGGCTGGTGTCTCTCCAGGTGGAACCCCAGTCTAATGAAGCCAAACCCTGTGCTCCACACCATTTTTCAACCATTCATTAAACTGCATGGTGCAAAGTACCCTCACCTCACACATGCCATTGACAGGCAGCACCTCAGAGAAGGATATTGTGTGTGCTACTTGTCTTAGGCCCCTCCCAATTCTACAAGTCCTTCTGCACTGCTCTAATCTCATGCGTGCAGTTCATGATTAGCCAAGTCATTTGTCCCTAGGTGGACAATGGCGTCAGCTCAAACTCTCGTGCAGCTGTTCTCGTGATCCTGAGGATCGCTTCCTGTCTCTCAAGCCATGGACCAGGCAGGCACCTTACTTCAGTTTTCCCTGCTCCCCCCAGTTTTATCCCCCTAATAATTGAGTCCCCCACCAGGAGCTGCTTCCTTTCCTTGTGGTGTCCTCTGCCTCCTTCCTGTGGGCCTCCCTTATGACAGTTGTCCTCAGCCTCCTTAGTCTCCTCTGCGGGTGCATCCATAGGGGAACTATGCTCCCCCAGAATGGTGTATGGATTGTGGTGTGGAACTGACTGGCTGTGCCTCTGTTCCACCATCCTCACCCTCCCTGAGCCCACTGTGGTCCAACTGTTGTGCTTTCTTCGCAACCTCTGAGGTAGTGGTGATGGCTCTGGTGCTCCCTGGATGGGGGAGGTTCCCTTCCTACCATCCAGTGTGGCCTGGGGGAAGGTCCCCTTACTACTGTCCAGTGTGGCCTGAAGACGGGCAACTTCCTCCTCAGGGCAGAGAGTTGTCTGCAAATAGGGCAGCATCTCAGCCTCCAGAAAGACTCCAGGAAAACTGCTGCCCCACAGCCATTACATTGCACTACTCCCCACATTTTTTTTTTATTTTATTTTTTTTTTGTGTGTGTGTGTGTGTGTGTGTGTGTGTGTGAGATTGGTTTGTAATATAGAAATATATATATATATTTATATATATATATTATACAATGTGTATGCTTATATTGTCAGTGTAGTGTGCTAGAGAGGATATGACAGTGATATGCACCTTGCACTCTTCAGGAAATGATGTCAGAACCCCAGGTATAAAGGAACTATTATGTATTATCTACATATGACTATGCTGTTGAATACAGAGCAGGCCTGAACCACATAGATGCTGATGCTCTCTCCTGTAGGCCTGTTTCTTGAAATGACTGGGTCAGACTGTCAGAACCTGATATTTGAGCACTCTGCCAGAAGTTTGACCAAGAGGAGCAAGTGGTCCCAGACCCAGTGAACTGTATGGTGGATTGTTTGGGACCCTCTGAGAATTGCATATCTGCAGCTTGTTGCCACTTTTCTGCAATAGACATTGGTGCACTGCCTTAGCTGGACAATGACAGTATTCAGCGGGCTCAATCCCAAGATCCCATGATTAAATCAGCTCTAGAAGCCCTCTACGCAAGGAAAGATGTATCCAAGTTACGCTCCACTGATTTGAGAACTGCATTGTTATACAAGGAAGGCCCTAAATTGAAACTGATTAATAGACAGTTATACAGAGAAACAGTAGACAGAGGGGGGCAAATAGATAAACAACAGCTAGTTTTGCCCACTGCCTTTCAAGACTTGGTGCTGAGGTCCCTACACAACCACATGGGGCACCTTGGCATAGACAGAACACTTGACTTGGTAAGATCCAGATTCTATTGGCCTAAAATGGGGGCTGATGTTGAACAACACATCCGAACTTGTAGTCACTGTCTACAGAAGAAGGTTTTGCCCCAGAGGGCTGCCCCCCTAGTTAACATCACCACCAGTGCCCCCATGCAGCTGGTCTGTATTGACTTTCTGAGTTTGGAGCCAGATCAAAGAAATATCAGTAATGTACTGGTGGTCACTGATCATTTTGTGAGATATGCTCAAGCTTTCCCCACCAAGGACCAGAAGGCATTCACTGTGGCCAAAGTACTTACAGAAAACTTTTTTGTTCACTACGGGGCACCACAAAGAATCCATTCTGATCAAGGGAGGGACTTTGAGAGTCATCTGATCAAAGAGATGCTTTCTCTTTGGGGAGTGCGAAAGTCCAGAACCACCCCTTACCACCCCAAGGGGGACCCACAGCCTGAACGTTTCAACTGCACTTTGCTAGATATGCTGGGCACCCTCCACCCAAAAGACAAGCCTAGATGGAGCCAACAAATTAGCACCTTGGTACATGCCTACAACTGCACCAGAAGTGATGCCACTGGACCCTCCCCCTACCCCCTGATGTTTGGAAGAGAAGCCCGACTACTGGTAGATGTTTGTTTTGGGGTTTCTCCTGATGGAGTTCGAGCTGATAACCATTTACAGTATGTGCAAAAGTTAAAGGCCCAACTAAATCATGCGTACCAACTGGCTCAAACCATTGCTGCCAAAAGAAATCTGGGCAACAAAGAAAGGTAAGATAAGAAGGTGAAAGCACTGGAACTTCAGGAGGGAGATTGGGTGTTGCTAAGAAATCTGGGACTGCATGGCAAACACAAGATTGCTGATAGGTGGCCTCATCTCCCCCACATTGTGGTAGGCAAACTAGATGATCTGCCTGTGTACAAAGTAAGGCCTGGGAATAATTCAAAAGATGTTAAAATAATGCATAGAAATCACTTATTGCCCATAGGATAAATCTTGATTGAGTCTGAGCCCCCAGAAGTTGCCCCCTCTGGGCCAGTGACAAGAGTTGCTGCTAAGCAAAAGCAAAAAAAGTCTGCACCTACGGATGCTGAGTTAAAGTCTGCTCCACAGCAAATTCCAGTCGAAGATGACTGTCAGTCTAGTTCGGAGGAAGGTGAGTATAACTGTGAGTACTACCACTCTTATGAATTGAGTCAATTGTTTCAAGGCAATCTTCTAGTCAGTTGTGGAGATGAAGCTGGGCCTTCTGGACTGTCTAAGCCCCCAGCTTTGTCCCTGGAGCCAATGCTCCCAGAAAGTGAAGTGAAAAGTATCAAGTCGGATGACATGGAGTCATTGTGTATGGTTGAATTGTTTGAGCTTTCAGAGGAGGAAAATGATGAACTGGAACAGACTGGTGATATACCAGCTCAAGAAGAGTATTTTGAGTGCCATGACGGTCCACTGCCAGTGTCCGAAAGCTCTCCATGTCAGCTAAGTGTTGTGGACTCGGAGATTGTAACTCCTGGAGCTGAAAGAGCCCCAAGTTCTAGCCTCTCTACCCCAATGGAGACTCCTCTGACAAGTGAGAACAATGCTGAAAATGAGGCTCAGGGTGCAGCGACTGTAACAGTTCCCTCTAGAAAGACTGGTTGAGCTGTAAAGCCTGTGGTGCACCTCAGTTATGATTCCCCTGGAAGGCCTGTGGACTTGCCTCTCAATGTTGTCCATAAAGGAGTGTGTGTCCCTGAGCCCATTGCCCAAACTGAACATCAGTGCTAACTCCAAGTTACTTGTGTTGCCTTCTAGGTATGGCGCCCCTGCCCCATCCAGCCATAAGGTAGCTGATAGGGAAGGGCCCCCTCTCTTTAGGTTTCTTGTACAGGAGATAATAACCTGAGTTATGGTACAAAGTGTGTATAATACTGTGAAAAAAGTGAGGTACTGAAAAGTTTCAGAAATGTGTTTCTGGTAAGGTGATATGTTGACTGATGATTACATGTAGCGTAATATGATACTGATGTAAATGTATATGGTTTTATTGAAACTTATGGGGTACTTAACTGAAGCGGATGCCAAGTTTTTCCAGTTCAGGAAGGGTGTAAGCCCCCTGCAAATGGGGGTTCCCAAAAGTCTTCCAGGAGCTTGCCTGAATGCTCCAAGTCTGGGCGGTGTTCGGCGCCTGAGTTGTTTAAATGTGGTTCCAAGCTAGTGCTATTTGAGCCTCCACGTACTGTCTCTTTAAGAGCTGTCTGCTTGCAGACTTAATTTGTATGGAGGGACAGTGTATTTAATGTTCAAATCCTGCCCGAGCTGCGGAGTAATCCTCCATTTTGCAGTCGCTGGAAGTGCAAAGGGAGCCCATCTTAAAGCTGTAACTGTTTACCTGTAATCATTTAAAGCATTAGCAAAATTGTAGTTTGTCTAACCTGCCTTTATTGCAGCTGGGACTCTGTGTGTGTTACCCTCCATTTTGGACTTAAACTGCTGTGCTGGGCCAATTGGATTAAGGGAGCCCTAAAATGGAGCCTGTGGACGAATCAGAACTTGGACTCTTAATTTTGAGCCAGCCACAAGGGGATTGTATGGGCAGTGACTCTGGGAAATGTAGTTTGGACCTTGGAGCATTTTTCCACCAACAGAGGAGTCTTATTGTGAGTGACAGCCAAACCAACCAACAGAATGATGTGGAGCTAAAGGAAATGCCCTGCTCTGTGACTGGAAAGCTCAGATCAGTTGTGATAGTGAAGAGAGAAGGAGCTCTGTGCTTCTACGGTATATAGTTTTGCATGGGAAGCGCGTGTGAAGCCCTGAGTTTCGGCCTGCAGCCATTGTGAGTGCCAGTTTGGACTGAATCCAAGTTGTGAGGAGAAAGAAGCAACAGAAGTGTGGAAACCAGGCTCACCCTGTAGAAGACTGGAGAAAGTGCTGAATCGTGCTCGGTCTGTCAGGAACTGAAGCTGCTGTGTGTGCTCCCGGGTATTTTGCAGTAAGTGCGATCAGGATCGAGGAGCAGCCTGCCTGGTATAGTACCTGGCTGGTATTGGACCTTAACTGCTTTTGCATATGAATGTGCGTAGTGCTTGTGGGGGATTGCTATATCCAATCCCCTGTGCTGTGTGCTGTGTGCTGAAGCTGGAAGCAAGCTCCAGCTTGTCTCGGACTAAATCCGTTTGCTATAAACTGCAGTGGGTCCAGTCACAAGGACTTTGTCTCCATGCCCTGTTGCTTCTGACAATCCAGAAGAACATCCACCATCCAGTTCACAGCTTGGGTATTGTGAGTACAAATCAGGGTATTCCCCTGCAGCCTGTTTTCAATCACACATGTGTCATCTAATTCTTATTGTTTCTTTGCTTCATGGACTGAGCCATCCAGCTCTGGATTACAATTGGGTGTTGTGCATATATTTTCTTATACAGGGCTCTATCCATCTGCACCTGCTGGCCAACCCCGGGCAACGGACCTGGCTAGCCTCCCCCAACCTGGGTACCCAGAGTGTGACTTTTCAGACCCTGTATGTGTGCACAGTACTGTGATTTAATGCCACCAATTAACCTGATTTCCCCCTCCCATGTTACTGTCCCCTAAATAAATCAGATTTGTTGTTGTTATACTATATACTGTCTGTGGTGTTGGTACTTATGGAAACAGTATTGTATTTCGCTGTGTATGTTATTTAACCTTATTTTAGAGGGGTCCTCAGAGACATGCTGCGGAATCAGTCTCGAGGGTAAGTGGTGCTTATGAGTGAACAGTGTGAACAGTGTGAATACGTGAGGTATTGGGGCTATAACTCCTGTGTACTGTGTGAGCCACTAGAGGAACCAAGTGGGTCACGGTGTCCCGGAAGTCTGTGATCAGCTAGTCTAACCACTACAAACCCTGACCTCTGGGTGGAGGCACCCGCTATAGAACCTAGGGCCCTCAACCTGTCAGTAGTCAAGCAGGCAGGGGTAGTAGCCCTTGGATAGCGCCACCTGGGGTTACACAAATAAACAAATCAAAATGAAAGAAAAAACACTATGGTTCTCAAAAGAAGTGGAGGGAAGGTTAGGGAGAAAAGATAGCATTCAGGAAGTATAAGGAAACACAGAAGGAGCAGGACAGAGAACTGTACCAGTTAAAGCAGAAGGAAGTGGGAAGGCAGTCAGAATAGCAAAGGCCCAAACCAAGGAAAAGACAGCCAACTCGGTTAAGAAGGAGATAAAACCTTTTTAGGTACATTAGGGAGCAAAGAAAGACTAAGGCAGGGATACTGAGGCTGAATAAAGAGGAAGGTGGTTGGGCAGAGAGCGACAGTGAAAAAGCAGGGATACTGAACAAATACTTCTGCTCAGCATTCACAATGGAAAAGCAGGGGGAGATACCTAATCCAGTCAATAGAAGCATTCTGGACAGGGGGGTTGATATTAGTCCTTTCACAGAAAAAAGGGTTCTGAAAGAACTCTTAAAACTGAAGGAGGATGAAGCAATGGGGCCTGATGGGATTCACCCAAGAATTCCAAAAGAACTAAGTGAAGAACTAGTAACACCACTGACTACCCTTTTTAATGAATCATGGGAGGATGGTGTGGTACCTGAGGACTGGAGGAGGGTGGATGTTATTCCCCTTCACTACAGTGGGAGCAAGGCAGAGGGAGGAAACTGATGGACTCACTTCTGAAGGAAAGAATTGTTGAGTACCTAGAGGCCAGTGGGGCACAGGACCCAAGGCAGCATGGATTCACAGCAGGAAAGGTCATGTCAGACAAATCTAATTTATTTCTTTATTTCTTTGACTGGATGACCAAAGTAGTAGATCAGGGAGGGGCTGTGGACATGGCCTACCTAGACGATAGCAAGGCATTTGATGCAGTCCCACACAAAAGATTAATAAACAAATTAGCCAGCCTGGGAGTAGGTCCCAGGGTGGTAGCCTGGGTAAAACACTGGCTGGACAACAGGACATAGAGGGTAATAGTAAATTGAGTCCACAGTGAAGAAAGGGGGGGGTTACTAGTGGGGTACTGCAGGGTTCAGTACTGGGGCCGGTCCTTTTTAATGTCTTCATAAGTGACATTGAAGAGGGACAGGAAGGAAAAGTATGTGTCTTTGCAGATGACACAAAGATCTGCAACAGAGTTGATATGCAGGGTGGGGTGGAAAGGATGAAAGGGGACTTGGCAAGGTTTGAGGAATGGTCAAATTCATGGCAGCTTGATTCAATGCAAAGAAGTGCAAAGTAATGCACCTGGGAAACAAAAACCCAGGGGAAGAGTACACAATGGGGGGGCGAGATACTGACAACAACAACAAATGGAAAGAGGCCTGGGAGTAGTCATATCAGATGACCTAAAAGTGGGCCAGCAATGTGAGAAGGCAGTAAGGAGGGCTGGGGGGATACAGGGATGCATAGGGAGAGGAATCACCAGTAGAAAACAGGAAGTTGTTGGCCCTCTGTACAGACAGTTGGTAAGACCACATCTGGAGTCCTGTGTACAGTTCTGGAGAACCCACCTCCACAAAGACATAGACAGGGTGGAGGCTGTCCAGAGGAGGGCAACCAAAATGGTGCAGGGTCTGCACCAGAAGACATATGAAGAAAGGCTAAAGGAACTTAAGATGTATAGCCTTGAGAAAAGGAGGGAGGGGGACATGATAGAAACTTTCAAATACCTCAAGGGAATCAACAAAGTCCAAGAGGGTAGCATCTTTCAGAAAAAGAGATATGCAAGAACAAGGGGGCACAGTTTGAAAATAGAGGGGGGACGGCTCGGAGGTAATGTGAGGGAGTATTCCTTCACAGACAGGGTTGTAGAGGCATGGAACAGCCTTCCTGAGGAGGTCGTAGAGTCAAAAACAGTGGGGGAATTCAAGAATGCATTAGACAGACATAAGGCAATTCTATTGGGGTGGTAGGAGGAAGTAGGCTGTTGGTTAACTAGGACCTGCAGCTTATCCGTTATTAGGTACAGAAATGGGCAGACTAGGTGGGCCAAGCGGTCCTTATTTGCCATCAAATTCTATGTTTCTATGAATGTTTCTACCCCCCCCACACTCATACACTCTTATCTGGGACGCTGGGATCCCACCCCAGTGTGTCCTACAATATTTTTAACCCTGTAAAATAAAGAAAAACATCCTTCTACATCTTTTCTTCGATGCAGAATCCTGCATCAAAATTTGCGATAATTTCGATGCAGGATCCTGCATCGAAGTAGTCAGCCCTCCCAGCAAATTCCTATTTTTCACAGAGACACGCAGTGCCCAATTCCCGTGTTGGTATGTATCCCCCCCACACACATACAAACACTTATTTGGCATACTGGGAGCCAACCCCAGAGTACCCAAATGTTTCAAAACCTGTAAAATAGAGAAAAATGTCCCAAACATCTATTTTACCTGCAAAATAAGGAAAACCGCCCCCTGATGTCTATTTTCTTTGATGCAGAACTCTGTATCGAAATTTTCTATGCAGGATCCTGCATTGAAGTACTCTGTCCTCATTGCAAATTCCTATTGTTTGCACTGACATGGGGTGCCCAATCCCCATGTTAGTATGTATCCCCCATCCCCCACCCACACATACTTATTTGGCACACTGGGAGCCCACCCCAGCGTGCCCCAATTTGTTTTTTAAACTAGTCTGCCCCTCCCCGGCAAATTTCTTTTATTTGAATTGACTTCTGGGTGCCCAATTTCCGTGTCGGCATGTATCCCCCCCCCTCCACTGCTGTGGCACACTGGGAGCCTCCTCAGTGGGCTGAAACAAAAATGTATTTATTTTCTGACACCGAGATGCCCACCCCAGTGTGCCCAAATGTATTTTTTCTTAACATGTGAAATAAAGAAAACTGTTCCTAGATGTCTTTTTATCTGTAAAAAGAAAATGGTCCCTGTCATTGCCCCAGTTCCCTCCCCATCCCCACCCTCCCACTGAGCATCCACCTTCCTGTACCCCCACTTACCCCATACTTTCTTCCGGAGGTCGACACTGTCATCTTCTCTGGACTGGGACATATCTGCACTCTTCAAAGTCGAACCACAGACTGAAGAATCAAAGTTAAGTGCCAGAAATGGGAGTCAATAGGGGTTTTAACATATAGGATATCTCAGCAAATTTTAAGAATTTTGCAACAAATTTTCAACATGGGGTTCTTGGGACCCTGCCTTATGAACACAGTCATGGTCATTAGTTTCTTGGTCCTGAAAGGTGATTTCGTAGTCGCTGAGCAGAATCACCTTTTGGGACTGAATAATGAAACGACAGTGCCACTCTTCATCAGGTGGGGTCCCAAAAGCCCATGTTGCAAATTTGATGAAAAATTCAAAATATTACTGTGTTAAGAGCATGCATTATAGTTGCTATGGACGTCGAATATCGCCATTTTTAAATTTTCACCCAGATTTTCAACATTGCCATTTTTTCACATCTCCTCATGAACAGCACAGCTGACATTTTTCAAATCCTGCTAAAAAAAACTTTCTGCACCTGAGGTGCAAAACGGCATTACAGTTGTGCAGAATTATATTTCCATAGGGATCTGAAAATGTTTTGTACTGGGTACATGCAGTGAGGTGATAAGAAGGTTATGTTGAACATTTGGAGTGAAAATTATTTAGGATGGTACAGTTATGACTATTTGTTGTGATTTCATTACGCCTGCACATAACTTTATGTGTGGAAACATAGGGGCCAAAGACCCCTGTGTTTCCACAGCTAGATACATATGTGCATCTGTGGAGGGATGGGAGCACAGGGTCCTTTCCCACTGTGACATATGGATAGTTTTGTACTATCTGGATGGAGGGATGGGGCATGAGGTCTGAAGGACCCTGTGCTCCTACCATGACATATGGACTCTGCTGTACTATCTGGATGGAGGGATGGGAATCCCACCATGACATATGGACTCTGCTGTACTATCTGGATGGAGGGATGGGAATCCCACCATGACAAATGGACACTGTTGTACTATCTGGATGGAGGGATGGGAGTGCAGGATCTGAAGGACCCTGCGGTGCCACAGTAAACTGAGGATGCAATTATAATACCTGAAAAAGAAGGGAAATTCATTGCAAAAAACTCTGTTAATGCATCAGTTAGGGTGAATACTATAGCGACAAAAGCAAGGAAATGAGGCTGTCAACCCTGGCCTTTTGAATGCCTGTTGGTGTTTGGAAGATGGAGGGTGGGGGTGGCGTAGGTTGGAAACCCTGGGGTGGGGCGTTAAGGTTGGAAACCCTAATGCCTCATTTCCTGCTTTTGTTGCTATAGTATTCACCCTAACTGATGCATTAGCAGAGTTTTTGTAATGAAAAAAAATATATATATAGATATAAACTTTATTTCTATGGCGCCTTCAAAACCAAGGCACAGACAGAATTTAAAACACATCAAACATTTCAAATCTTAAAATAAAACAGCTAGCACTGATAAACAGATAAAATCAAACTCCAAATGATTGAGTCCATAAATATGTTTTCAGGGCCTTTTAAATCCCTCCACGGTCGGCACTCCTACAACTGATGGATAGAGAATTCAGGGTTAGGCGGCATGCATAAATGTACGGGCCACAGTAGATTTCAAGCACACCCTCAGGATCTCTAGCAGCTCCTCATCAGCTGAGTGGAGTGATTGTCCAGGGCAGCAAGGGACCAGGAGCTCTTTCAGGTAGTCCGGGCCAAGTCCATGTAGGTCTTTAAAAGTCAGGAGACAGACTTTAAAGGTGATCTGTCACTGCACTGGCAGCCAGTGCAGTCCGCACAGGACCAGTGAAATATAACTGGACTAGGAGGTACCAGTCAAAAGCCAGGCCGCTGTGTTCTGCACCAGCTGCAGGTGACGGATTCCCACCCCAGGAACTCCTAGGTAGAGGGAATTTCAATATTCCAGGTGCGAGGACACAAAGTCATGGACCAACGTAGGAAGATCGTCAGACGGAACAAGGTGTCTAATCCTGAGATATTCCTCAGATGGTAAAATGAGGACTTGTCAATGACAGACACCTACTAATGCAGAGTCAGTCCTTCATCAAAAATTACCCCCAGGTTATGCACCTGTTCAGAGGTCGGGAGTGAAACACCCCCAAGATGAAGCCCACAGTAGTGCAGCTATAGTTAGGGTTGCCCGGCCACTTCTATGTTAAACCCCAAATTTTGCACTTTAATTACTTTGCAACCATATGGCAGATTTGCCTGAAATTTTGCATGCGTGGTCTGGTACCATAGATCTCTGGATCTGGCAAGTTGTGTTACAGTCAGATGTGCAATTGCGGAGCTGTGGAGCGCCAAAAACGTAAAAATGCACATTTTGGCTATTATTTTGCTTGGGCAAGCGCCCAAATGGTTTGTCCATCTGATCCGAAATTCTCAGGGAATATGCAGTCTCAGTCACTGATGCCATTTGAAGATTTGGTGAAAAATATTAAACTGCTCAAAAGTTATTCAATTTAAAGTTTCCATTAGCCAATGGGAAAAAATTGCTTTGCTCTCCTAAAGCTGCCGCCACTGCACTTTACTGTCACAAATGCTCTCAGTAGTGTTGTGCAGCCACCATCTTGTTGTGCTTACCTAATCGGGGCCTGAGGAACACAATGCAGCCATTATTTTTATATAAAAAACCCAGAAATACCTTTTTGGTGATCAGGCCCCCAGTACTGTTGCAATTTGCAAAAGAATGGATGCAACACTTTTGCAAACTGCAACACTTTCGCACCCATTCTTTTTCAAATTTTGAGAAAGTGTCACAATTTACAACACTACTAACTCAAAAAATGTCATTTCTTTGCCACCTCACTGCAATTAAATGGTCAGGGCTTTTGGGATGAAATTTGCATGGTGGCAAGCCCTTGCCCTACAGATATGCCTTTTGCTGGTTTGGTGAAAAAATGTACATCAGTTCCATAGTTACAGTGTTCCAAAGTTGAGCAATTTCCCATAGGATAATATTGCAGTGCCCACGGCACCTTTCAGCGCCCGTATCTCAAAAGCGATTTGAGATATGGATTTTTTATTCTGGGCAGCTTAGGTGGACTAAGCATGCTGGAGGTTTCCAAGTCATGATTACAATTGCAGTGGAATTTTTTTCATAGTTGCTACTGCTACTGAGAAATTGCCATATTAGTGTTACAAGGGTTCATTTTCATGACTCTAGGGCTGTAGTATGTCTCCATACTTACATGTAAGTGGGGCGCAGTGTGCAGGGCCCATGTTCCGACATATGCACACTATTCGCAAAATGGGCAGCATTAAGGGGCATAGGACCCCCCAACCACATACCAATTACCAGTTATATTACACTTTCTTAAAAGAAGGGAAATTCATTGCAAAAAAACTCCATTAATGCATCGGTTAGGATTGACAGTACAGCAACAAAAGTTTGGAAATTCGATGTTGGGGTTCCCACCCCTACCACCCCACCACCACTCTCCACACACCAACAGGCATTGGGGTGTGCCATGGGGTCATCAGGCCTAACTCTCATCCCATTCTCCTATACAGTACTTTACCATGTCATCTTTTTTACACATGGAATGGGGTGACTGTTAGGCCTGGACGATCTGATGCCTGTTTGTGTGTGGAGGGTGGGTGGTGGGAGGGTGGAACCCTAACATTGATTTTCCAAACTTTTGTCACCATACTATCAACCCTAACTGATGGATTAACAGAGTTTTTTGCAAAGAAGATATATATATACATATATATATTCGATTTTAGGGTTCACACAACTTGCACCCCACCCCAGTCCACTCCCACCAACAGGCATCGGGGTGTGCATTAGGGTCATCTGCCCCAACTCTCACCCCATCCCATGTGTAAACAAGCTGAGGTGATGCAGTGTAGGAGAATGGGGTGAGAGTTAGGCGATGACCCCAACGCACACCCCGATGCCTGTTGGTGGGGCGGCTGGGTGGATGCAAGGTGGAACCTAAAATCGAATTTCCTCACTTTTTTCACTGTAGAAGAACCCTAAATGATGCATTAACCAAGTTTTTGCATAGAATTTCCTTACTTTTTAAGAAAGAATAGAAAAGTACAAAGTTGTACAAGTTGGTGGGAGCGCGGGGCCCGCCCACCAACTTGTAAGTGTCGGGCCACATTACACACCCAATGACTAAAAAGTACACTGACAACAGCAAGGCCAGCCACCAAACAAATGTTAATCTAGTAGAGCAATAGAAAGCGCTGTCCACAAAATGCAAACTGCACCACACAATATCTCTGCATAAAATATATTGTCTGACACATAAACACTGCTATTGACATCTACAGGACATGTCATCAGCACCCTCCAAATATCAAGTAAAAAAACCAAGCTGTGTTCAAGATATAACATGTCAAAATTTGAAATTTTCATTCATCAGAGTGGCACAGTTCCACAACTGAAAACTACATCCATGACACTAGGGCTAGGCACCCTATCAATTTCAAGCCACCAGCACAATCCAAAACACTGTCCTCAACACGTAGTATGTCACAATACTCTGCAAAAAAGTTCTTAGACACGTAAACACCATAATTCACATCTACAGGACATGCCATAAACACCTTCCAAATGTCAAGTAAAAAGACCAAACCGCTTCCGAGATATTCAATCTTAAAGATTGGTAAAATTTCCCTATCTATTCCATTATAAAAAATCTGGCCATCTTGTCCCTCCCTTGTGATCAAAGATGGCGATCAAAGAATCTCACGATCAAAGAATTTGCAAGCTCGCAATCAAAGAATTTGCAGGGTCACAACCAAAGAATAAAAACTGTTTTAATTTAAAAAATTCAAACAATTACGGTAAACCACCACCATGGTTGGTCAGAACGAAGCCCCCCTGAGTAAAACCCACCCTCATCTGTCTTCCTAGGACACCCCTGGGCTGAGGAAATAGATTTTTTTATCTGGCCATCTCCTCCCTTACTAACGATGCACGATCGCGATCAAAGAATCTCGTGATCAAAGAATTTTCAGGCTCACGATCAAAGAATTTGCAGGGTCATGACCAAAGAATAAAAACTGTTCTAATTTAAAAAAATCAAAGAATAGCAGTAAACCACCACCATGGTTCATCAGAACGAAGCCCCTGAGTAAAACCCACCTTCATTTGTCTTCCTAGGACACCCATGGGCTGAGAACATTGATTTTTAATCTGGCCATCTAGTCCCTCACTCGTTTCGATCGTGATCAAAGAAATTGCTCGCTTGCAAACAAAGAGCAAGGATGAGATGGCCAGATTTAAAATGTATTTCTGTGCCCAGGGTGCCCAGAAAGTTAAATGAGGGCTGGTTTTCTCAGGGGCTCTGCTCTGCCCCATCTGAATAAAAAACATGTTTAAATATCCCTGGTAATCTAGCCCCCAACATGATAAAATAGATAACGATCTCTAGTGGCCCCCAATGTCTATGTCATAAAATACTGCTTTTTGTATCCCTGGTAGTCTAGTGCCCCCGATCTGTATAAATTATAATTGTAATTCATTTCCCTGGTAGTCTAGTGGCCCCCATCACAATAAAATATATAAGCATCAGCAATTTCCTGGTAGTCTAGTGGGTTCAAATTATTTCTGAGCACCTCTTGCATTAGCGCTCGTAATACACACAGATTGCATCTGGCCGTGGAGGCGTAGAGGTCTGTGCCACCATGCTGGGGAAGGATGGGGTGCTGGGTGGGCTGGCAGAGCTGGGTGGGGGTGGGGCCACTAGACTACCAAGAAATTGCACATCCTTATCTATTTTATTATGATGGGGGGCCGCTAGACTACCAGGGATATGAAAAAGCAATATTTATCTAATACACATTGGGGAGGCCACTAGACTACCAGGAAATTGCAGATCCTTATATACTTTATTATGATGGGGGGCCACTAGACTACCAGGGATATGAACAACAATTATAATTTTATACAGATTGGGAAGGGGGCCACTAGACTAGCAGGAAATTGCAGATCCTTATATATTTTATTATGATTGGGGGCGTTAGACTGCCAGGGATATGAACAACAATTGTAATTTTATACAGATTGGGAGGGGCCACTAGACTACCAGGGATATAAAAATCAGTATTTATGAACATTGGGAGGCCACTACAGATCGTTCTCTATTTTATCATGATGGGGGGGGGGAGGCGCTAGACTACCAGGGATATTTAAAACATGACTTTTTCATGCAGATGGGGCAGAACAAAGCCCCCTAAGCAAAACCTATGCTCATTTAACTTTCTAGGGCACCCCTGGGCTGAGAAAATACTTTTTAAATCTGGCCATCTCATCCCTCACTTGCGATGCATGATAGCGATCAAAGAACTCGCGCTCAAAGAATTTGCAGGCTCGCGATCAAAGATTGTTAGTGAGCCTCAAATCAAGATTTTAAAAGTTTATATAGTGTCAGTGGCTCAGTAGGTAGCACACTCACCTCTGAGGCCTGGAGATCAGAGGGCTGTGGGTTCAGTTCCCACATCTGGCACTTTGGTTAATATCCCAGTACTGACACTGTAGTGCAGCATGAGAGGGGTGCTGCACTTCTGAGGTGCCGTCTTTCAGATGAGACGTTAAACCGAGTTCCCATCTGCCTGGATTGGTGGTAGTTCAGGTGGATGTTAAAGATCCCATGGCACTTATCGAAAAGAGTAGGGGAATTTCCCTAGTGTCCTGGCCAAATTTCTCTCATTCACTAAAAATACCACCAACAGCTTAATCTGGTTCAAGGTCAGTTGGCATTCATCTGTATCCCCCTCCCCGGTCGTGCCTGAAAATAGGCAGGATTTGTCTAGTGCACTTACTCGGTCAACAAACACTAACTAACTAACTAACAAACATAACTCTATTTTTGAGCGATTTGGATGAAACTAAAGGCATGGCTCGATAGATTGGAGCCCCTAAGTAAAATCCATCCATGTTTTACTTCAGAAGTGACCCCTGAGCCAAGATATTTGTGTTTTTCTGAGGTGGGTGGGTAAATACTAGACTACCAGGAAATTGTAGGAATCCTGCAGCCTAGTACCTTACTTAATAAATGATGCTATCTGAAGGTGTAAGAACAAAATCCATTCTACAAAGCTGCTACTCCGCCTGCATAACCACAAAAGTCTTAGCCTGCTCTTCCCTCTCAAATTGAGGAAAATAATCTAGCCCAAATGCTCCCCACCTCCTCAAAACTGCATCTATCCCAGGTGTTGTAGATACTCACAACAATCCAGTTTGGTGTATCTGGTGATGGCAGCTATGATCCTTAGATCCTTACACACCTTTTCCGATATGTGGCACATTTGTCTAATCCATGGGTTACTAACTGAATTAGTGTGGGTCTGTTGTGCTTATTCAAATCTGCATAGGGCTGCGCAGCCCTATCACTGTTCTTTTCTTACTTAACCAGACATCATCTGGTCAGCCCTTTTAGGTTACCCATGGAATTAACTGGGACATCTGATAATACAATTTTAAATTCAGTAGACACGCTCCTTCCTCCACTTTTGGCCTCTGAAGATCCTTATACTTAATTCTAGGTTTCCTTTTACCGTACAAAAAGAATACAAGGCTTTGTCTATTTTAGCCCCATCAGTTTTCAGAATATTAAGAGGAGGGTTTGAAATAGAAATATGAACTGTGGTAATACGTTCATTCTGATTGACTTCATCTTGCCAAATAGAGCTAAGGGAGGTAATTTCCATCACTTCAGATCCGCTAACACTTCAGTAATCGGTTTCCCATAGTTTACCTGATACAGCCTTGTAAGGTTCACCAGGATTTGGATTCCAAACTAATGAATTTGGGTGGTGACCTAACTATATGGTAAGCAGTTGTTTAATTCAGGGGACATCTGTCCACTTAATAATATTACCTTTGTTTTTGTTTTATTAATCTTACATCTTGAGAATTGACTGTATTGTTTTAGTACATTCTCCAGAATAGGGAAGATACTAAGCAAGTCTCTGAGGTAAAAACATAGTACCATCTGCATATAGGGAGATTCTGCCCCCCAACCGTGATGCCCTCCAACTTTTGATGGATCTTATCATGGCTGCCAGTGGTTCTGTATTTAAGGCAAATAAAATGGGTGACAGGACAGCCTTGTCATGTTCCTCCTTCTATTAGTTCTATATTAAGTGAGCAGAAACCATACCATTCACCTTGATTCTGGCGTGAGGATGGTCATATAATTCCTTAATCCAGTATAGAAATCTATTAACAAAACCAAATTTCATGAGTGTGGCAAATAAGAAGCACAAGCCAGCCTATCAGATGCTGTTTCTCCATCAAAGGAAATGTTCAATTTGTGGTTGCTTGAATATTCTACTGCCATACACAATGTTCAGGTGTCTTCTGATGTTATCCGACAGATGCCTGTTTAGAATAAAATCTGATTGGTCCTGATGAACTAATTTTTGTAGGATTCTATTTACCCAATTATCTAATATTTTTGTAAAGACTTTTGCATCCACTTTTAATAATGATATGGGTCTGAATAGCTCACATTGGTCAACTGGTTTGCCAGGTTTGGGTAATACTGTGGTGAAGGTACTGCACCAAGATTCTGGACAGTCACCCTTGTCCTCCTCCGAATTAAACAGCTTGACTAGCATTGTCTTTAAATGTTTTATAACATTCTACATTAAACCTATCTGGGCCTGGAGATTTGCCTGTCTTCATATCTTGCAACACTTTACTGATTTCCTCTGCCATGTTGGAGCTATCTGACATTTGGTGTTCTGCCTCGCTAAGTTTAGGAAGGTCTACTCTATCGAGGAAATCCTGAAATCTTTTTCTCTGCTACTTAATTTAAAATACGGAGGTATTCTGTCCATAAATCAAGTGATATTATAGTACTTCCACTTGACAGAACGTATATGTCAGACCTCACACTGACTATTGTTCCCAGTTTTAAAGTGCCCAGAATGAGTCAGATATAATCAAAATGGAGAGAATTTGAAAGAATCAACTAAAATGATTAAGGTGCTGGAGAATGTGAACTATAACAATAGGATTGAGACCCTAGGGTTAAATACCCTACACAGAAGAAGAATAACAAGTGATCTCCTATTACTCTACAACAGTGGCATGGGCAGTTTTTGTTTTTTGGGGGGGGAGGTTTGGATATGATATTTGTGAAGTGGAACACATAAAAGCCGTGAGTCTGGGGCCACTAGGTCCCCAGAAAATGTTTTGAATATGGTGAATTCTGGTGCATTTTGGAGGTCATTTGAAGCAGAATTTGCTATCCTGCTACCCCAGTCCCCATGCCCAGTAAATTGCAATTTAGCCTCCTCCCAAGAGTCCCCACAGCCCAGTATGTTGCCTAAACCAGTCTCCCCATAGCCCAACCTCCTTCTCCAGTGCAAGGTCCCTAGCCCACCCCGAGTCCAGCAGGTTGCACTCAGCTCCCCTCCTTAGAATCCCCGGCCATTCCCCCACCACAGCAAATTGCATCCTAGCTCTCTTTCTTAGAGTCTCCAGTTCCTCTAGCACAGTAAAGTATTTTGCCCCTTCCCCTAGCCCAGAGAGTTGCCCCCAACTAGCATTTGGAAAGAGACAGGGATGTGGGCAGACACTAAGGAGTGGTTGCAAGAGAACTGGGAACAGGCTATTACACTGATTAGTCCTTACCTTGGCTTGTTGCTGTGTAAGGCCTCAGCTCAGCTGTTATTCATGGTTGGTTGTAATCTGGTATAGCTCCCTCCTGATAGCACAGGCCACTAGCCTATACTATCGGGAAGGAGCTAGAACAAGCTGATTAAGACCACAGCCAACAGCAATAGAGTCCACCGCCACCTCAACATGCTTACTTATTTATTTAGTTAGTTTTTGTTGACCGGGTAAGTGCACTAGATAAATCCAACCTATTTTCAGACACGACCCAGGGATGGGGAAACAGATGAATGCCAACTGACCTTGAACCAGATTAAGCTGTTGGTGGCATTTTTAATGAATGGGGCAAATTTGGCTAGGACACTGGGAAATTTCTACTCTTTTGAGAAGTGCTATGGGATCTTTAACATCCACTTGAACAGGCAGACAGGACTTGGTTTAACATCTCATCTGAAAGATGACATCTCAGCAGTGTAGCACTTCCATACTGCACTACAGTGTCAGTATTGTGATTTAACCAAGTGCCTGTGTGGGATAGAACCCACAGCCTTCTGATCTCTCAGCCTCAAAGGCAAGTGTGCTACCTGCCGATCCACTTATGCTGACCAGTGGCCACACTAAACTAAATACTGATGCACTGCAGCAGTATGGCAGCTACCAGCAAGGTGTGCCATATGAAATGTTGGATAGTCGGCTGGCTCCTTGACTATGTGGGCAATATAGTATGGTCCATGTCCATTACAGACCACCCAAGCCATTGCCACACAGCTGACTTCCCTATCCTCTGTAAGTTCACAACTTTATACACTTCTGTGGGGATTAAAAACATAGCCAGGTTCTTCAATAAACAAAATATGAAATTTGTATGAAAAGAGCAGCAGCTAGATAAGTGTACTAGAACAAAACATAAAAATTAATTAAATAAAAAACACACTCTGAACATAAGATCAAAATGCTCCACTATTTAGACTTTTTAAAGGTTTAGTGCAGAAAGGGAAATGCTACAAGACAAATAGACATAAGGTGAATACTGACAAATAAAAACAAACATGCACACACTTTACTGACAGTGCACAGTCTACTAAATCTTCTCTACAGTCACCAGACAACCCCCATGGATTACTCAGTGCTGGAGTTTTACTGCTGTGTTGGTGATGTTACCGTGCCATAGAGGGACCAACAAGTGTTTCTCTCAGGTAACACACCTCTCCCCCTCCTATATTGCAAAAGTAGTTTTAAAAATAGAGAACAGCTGACCTAAATGAGGGAGACATCTTACAAAATAGAAACATCTGTTCAACAAGCCTGTTGTATTGTGGGACTTAATGTAAAAAGCAATTTACCAGACTGTGACATTAATCCCTGACAGTATTTTATACTTTAGATCCCTACTTTTCACTGACGGAAATCCCAGATTTAGGAGGAACCAACATCTCTGAGGCAAAATCAGCAACATTTGTGAAGCACCCACGTTTACCAGCCTGTCCCAATCAGTTTCATGCTTCAACAGGGCTTAATTATCATAGAAACATAGACTTTTTGGCAGAAAAGGACCAGTAGTCCGTACAGTATAGTCTGCCCCTTTTCCCCTGCCTATGGAGAAATCCAAATTGACATCCCCATGCTGTAAATAGCCAAATGCCCCCATTCTGCCCATGCATCCCCGATTTGCGTTTTCTCTGACAAAGTTTTCAAAACTTCACGTTCAACAGGATTACAAGGGAGAGAGCTCACTCACCCCAACGTTCCTTTCCTGAATCCAATAAAGGTACCATCTGGAGTTCATATACCGTACATTGCTCTCTCCAGAGCAGTTGGTGGGGGGGAGGGTTAATGAAGCAAAACTGAGATATTTGAAACTCATTGTACCCAATAGCTCCATATGAAGTCTGACCATCCATTGATTCTCCTGATAACAAATGGCTGCCCAAGGTATAATGAGTTAATGTATAGCCACACAAGTATAATTTGATTTTTAACATAGCATATACTGACTCTATTGCAATATATATGATATACAGCAGGGACACAGTATAGCCATGAACAAGAAGCCTTAAGAAGGTGAACTACAAACATGTCTTGAGTTGTCACAAAAGGTGCTCTTACCTTACAACCTCGTCCAAAATGTGTTAGCTGTTGCCCAAGACCAGCGAGTTCCACCTCCGTGCTTCCCAATAATAGGCACACACACTTGCTCCCTGATCCCAAGACTTCAGCCCTGATGGGGAACAACGGTTCTCCTAGACCCATTATCTATGATAACAGGGGAAAAAAGTACACTGTGAACAAGAGGGGGAGAAACACCTGCCTGTCCTGGATGATCCCTTTAAGTGTTCCTCAACCCCAGACTGCATGGGGCTGGCTGTTCGATCTGAGTGGAACATGCCCTGAAGTGGAGAGAATGGACGAGAGACAGTCAAGACTAAAAGAGATAGAGAGAGGGTGGTGGTGCTTTTGACTGACTGGTAGCCTGCCAGCTAATCTCAGTGCTACGGGGAAGTATTGTGTTGTTTCTCCAGTAGACTGCTGTGCCTGTGCAGTTTTCATACCAGGCGTCAGACAGGATAAAATGGCACTTTTAGTGCGACTAGCACCTGACTGCAAGTGTTGTCTCCTGCACGCCATGAGTGCACACCTCTACTACTTTGACCCACCCATTCTAAATCGGCGCCACCTGTAGTCTTGGCAGGGGAACAAAAAAATTATTTTTTTTAAATGCCACTGGTAGCTTTTGGCTGACTGCTCTTGGTCAAGGTAACAGTTTTTTTGTATGCCTGTGCATACGGGGAGTATGCATAGTTATGCCACTGACCTGAGCTGTGACTTGAACAAAAATTTCAGGGGTTGTTTGAACACCCTGAACTCTGCCCCCACCTATGCCACTGCTCTACAATGTCCTTTAAAGGAGAACTGCACTGAGCCTCTAGGTAATTTTTCCCAGTAGATGCTGTTTTTAAGTGTTGGTTAAAATTCTGTCATTGTTTCATCTGTACAGGCCTCTTAGTAACCTTAGTGTGTGTTTCTGCTTTATAATCTAGTGGCACGTACCATTTTAGAACTGTGTGATGTAGTTTATGTCCCAAATAACCTCAGAGCTCCATAGTAGAACATCAATCCATTGTGCCAACAATAGAAGAATAGAACAGGTACATAAACTACATCATAGAGTTCTAAAATGGTTCTTACCAGCAGCATGTAAATGAGGAACACTCACTAGAATAACTAAAAACCCTGGAAAGCTAGAGCAATAACATAATTTGAACCAATATTTAAGAAACAGCTTCTACTGGGAAAAATGTCTGATAGCTTAGGTGCAGTTCTCCTTTAAAGATGAAAATCCACTAGTGGTCTTAGACTAATATTTATACAAAATAATTTCAATATTAGAGGGCATAATAGCCAGCTACATACCTGACATTTTAGGAAAACTAGAAGAATTTTTTGTTTGTTTGTTTTATTAGTGAACTTTAGGCATTTGGAATTCCTTGCCCCAGCATGATGTTGTAAGCAAAAATATAAATGTAGAGAATAAGTATGGGTCGGGTGTGTAATAAGATTTTTACATTATATTCTTTGTGCTGTGGGATGCTACAAATATTGAAAAGCATCCCACAACGCAGGGTGTGTGTAAAATCGAGTTTGACATCATCCCGACCCATATTTTATTTTATATATTTGCTGGGTTTCCCTTTTTCACCTCAGCAATTATATAAAATTAAAAGCATCTGGTACATCCCCGGTGTAGTTTCGTTTTTGTCAGGTGGCGATTTGAATCGGCATATTTTATAAAAAAATTTTTTGTCCTGGTTTGTGAGGTTTTCACTGTGTAGGGGAGAAAAAAAAGAACTTATTGCCAAGTTCTTCTGGCAGTGGCGGTGCTGTTTCGGGAGAGAAGGAAGCAGTCAGCGGTCTTGAGTGGTGACGCTGCTGTGTGAGCATGTGCACAGCAAGGGAAACTGTGCGCATGTTTGCCGTTATAAACACTCCTTTATAATGGCAAATTACGCCATGGTTTCCCTATGGGAAAAAGGGGAAGCCGGTTATTATAATGGACTGCAACCACTGTTATGTGGGAACAGCTTTTTTTTTTTTGTTTTCTGATGTGTTTAAATTAGAAGTATTAAACCTAGTATAAAACACGTTCTTTAGTTGATAAATTGTGCTGATACACAGGATTTCACGGACAGCATAGCCAAGTGGCTAGAGTGCATGCCTATGAACCAGGAGACCCAATTTTAAATCCCACCAGTTCACTATGTGTCCTTGAGCTACAGTAGTCACTTTACCTCTCTGTGCTTGTTTTTCCAGATGCAACAGTGGACTGCTGTCATCTCAGTGAAGCTATCTTGCTTGGATAAAAGAGGATTAGTTATTGAGCTAAAATGAAATACTGAAGTCTTGGTAGTTCAGTCCTATATTTAAGCAATAATGACTCAGAAGCTGGTTATTTCTATGGTATTAATGACTGATTGGGGGATGGGCGGCAGGAGCACAGCCAAGGGCCACCTTCCTCCATTTGGTCCTTAATCCAAGGAAATGACCAGCTTCGGGGTTATTTGTACTGTAAGCCTAATTGCAATAACTACTTTTGTCTGTGCCTTTCTTTTTAGTTACATTTAGGTTTTAGCTATGTGGTGCGGGCCATGTGTGCTTCATTCTGTCTGCAACTGGATCAGTCATTTCTAAGATGTTAATGACCGATCCAGTAGCCAATCAGGAACATCACTAGGCTCATGAATAATTAATTGGACTTGTAACTATTTCTAGATGTGTTAGTTTTCTACTTAACAACTTTATGACTATAATGGAACTGAAGGAACTGAGGCTTTAGACTACGTGTGTGGGTTTGGGAGAGCACAAAAACTATTTGGATATTCATTCCTCCTAATATCCCTTTACTGATCCCATGTACTGCTCTTCTTGCAAACCTGCTCTTCAGTATGTTTTTTCTGAGTGTTCTAAATGTGCATTACAAGACATACCATTGCTTCCTCTATCTTGCAAGACATACCAGTGTTTCTTCTGCACTGCAAGACATACCAATGTTCCCTATATTATTAGACATATTATTGTTTCTCCTGTATTACAAGACATGCCAGTGTTGCCCCTGTTTTATAAGACATACAGCGCTTTTCTATATATAAGGCATACCAACCTTTCCTGTGTATTACAAGACATACCATTGTTTCTTCTGTAGTAATTAATGGATCATTAAAATAATGGTATCCTAAAAGCATACAAAAATTCACTGTAATACACTGTAGCCAAAGTGATAATAGTATCATTGCCAAGTGATCATACTGTCATTCAGAACTTGTAATACTATCGTTCGAGCTCTGAACAATAGTATTCTCACCAAACCAGAACAGCACAATCTCAAACCCTCCAATACCATAGACTTAATGAGTAGTGACGATCACAAATTGTGCCTCCTTATTAGACACAGTGTCTCTGTGGGCGGGCAAACAGTTAGAAAAAATGGCGTCTGTCTCTCGCTTAGCAAGAGAAAATGATCCGTTCATTGTACTGCCGATTCTTTGTCACACAACTGTTTGGATAATCCTGCATACAACAATGCAGGAAATCAATGAAAGGTAGGACTGCCTAAAAAAATAAGTGGCTCAACAGATACACTGAGAGAGCGAGCAAGCAAGCGGGCAGGTGGGCGGGAGGGTGGAGACAGAGAGAGTCAGCGTCTGACTCTTCCCTGCAACAGCAGCCTGCCCTGGTGTCAGCACCTCACTAACTGCAAAGTAAACTCACATCCATGTATTACAAAAAATAGGTGAGTGTCTATCACTCAGGAATAATACCATGGAGAGGTTCTGGGGGCAAGGCAACCTCTCGAGCTTCGCTCTCGAGGTTCTCTTGCCCCCAGAACCTCTTGATGGTATTATTCCCTTGTAATAGACACTTGCCTATCTATTATTCTATTTTCATAAGACAGATCAGTATTTTCCCTGTATTACAAAGCATGCCAGTGTTCCCCCTGTATTATGAGATATACCATTGTTTCCACATACAGGTATTGCAAGACACACCAGTGTTTCCCTGCATTACGAGAAATAATCGTATTTCCTCTAAATTACAAGACATACTGTGTTTCTCCTGTACTGTAAGACATACCAATATTTACTCTTAATTACAAGCTATGCCAGCTTCCCTGTATTATAAGTTTTTCAGTTTTTCCTCCTAAGAAAGACAGTACAGTATATAGTGAATAGAAACATTGTTAAACAAACCCATCTGTAAGCATCTTCTTTACAATTAACCCTTCCTGTTGAAATATCGTAATGACTACATCAAAACCAAGGATTTGCATGATTCATGTGAAACTGTAGGTTCATAGTGCCTTGCTCACAACACAGCTCAAGCCAATGCTGCTTTCCCAGCATCATTCCTTCACACTGCACTTGCTGATTAATCAGTTTTTCACTTACTGGCTTTAAATACTCAGGTTCAATGCCTTTTACGCTGTTAACCATATAAAGATCTAAAACAGAAGAATTGACACACAGTAATAGCTCTGTGGTTTTCCACCCAACCTTCTAAATGTCCTTAAAAGGCTGTTTTTGTGTTGTTTCTGGTGTGAAAGAAGAATAGCAGACGTAACAGACCACAGGTATTTGTCAGCTAGCAACTCCTAGTGTTAGTAATTGAAGGACAAGCATCATCAAGTTACAAACTAAAGGTTACAGTGCCATGCAGTGGTGTAGCGAGTACTGTAACTGAGGTGTTGAAATCTTTTGCTACACCCTTGCAAATAAAGCAGTTAAAATGTTAATTGTACAAATTATGTCTGTAATCTAGCCTGCTGATTGGCTGGAACCTGTGTGACTACTACTCAGGTTGCTGACATGCCCTGCCATTAAATAGGGGCTTGCACAGTGAAGCAGTAGTTAGTTTTTTTTATATTTAATTTTGAAAACTTATTTTGCTTTATGTTTTAGGATAGTTGTAAGACACTATGGAGGAGAGGTTACCTTTCAGTAATCCCCACCCAGTCATGCATTGCTTAACAAGCTATAAAGGTGGTGTCAGCTGTTAGGCAAGAACAGGAACAAGAGCTAAGGCTGTGTGTTTTTTTGTTTTGTTTTACTTTTTATACATTATACCCCTCATCACCCAGCCTGACCCTTCTGCACCCTCTCCCCAGTCCTGCTACTCCTGCCGTCAGAACCCGAGATGGAATTACCAGCAGATGGAATTATCAGCCCTGTTCAGTTCTGTTTTCAAATGTTTCTGAATTCCAGGATCCCAGCTACAAAATGTGAAGGATATGAATGCAAAGTAATGTGTTCTAGCTTTTATTTACCAATAAACATTTTCAATAGACAAACATACTGTGCAGAACTAAAATGGAAAGAATGATTATTGACCACCATGTTTTTCCCCTCACCAACTCTCTGGGACTACATAGTCGGCCCTTTTTCCTGAAGGTACTTATCCAGTTTGAACTTGAAGATTTAAAGAGTGTCAGTTTACCTCGACTGCTCTGGAAGTTTATTCCAAGCGCCACTGCTCATTCTGTGAAGTGCACACCTTCCAAGTCCACATCCCAAAAATGTAGAGACTCTATTGGTTTCTCCAATCAGAATCAAGAGAGTTTTCACGTGGTCATTTTACATGCACAAAACTGAGTGTAAAATAAAATCAGCACTTTGCACTGCCTTACCCCCCACCCCACATTTGTACAGCTGCCTTACACTCCCATCTTACTTCAGCCCCTGCTGTAGGCCACAGGAGCACAGAAAAAGCCATGCTGTACACCCAGCTTTGTGCTGCCTTACACACACACATATACCGCCCCCCAAAGCAGGGACACAAATCCTAAACTTGTACACCTACCAGCTACATTACACCCACCCCCAGCTGTAGCTCACAAGATGCACAGAAAGAAGTGAAGTAGCACTCATCAGTTGTAAAAGTGAGTTAGGCTGGGTGCTTTACATACCCCCTCCTTTTTGTGGCTGCTGCTGGGGACTAGCTGCTTTACTCCCCAACCCATTACAGTTGCTGCTGCAGGAGCTTTCAGGAGTACAAAGTTGAAAACTATACCTTTCTTAGGCTGCAAACCAGAAGACAGCACAGAAGAGACAAGAGTAAAGCAGCACTCACCAGTTCTAGAAATGCGGCCACTGCTGGAGCCCACCTGCATTATAACCCAGAAAACAAGCACGGAGAAGACAAGAGTGAAGCAGCGCTGACTCACGAGGAGTTGTAAAAGTGACCTCAGGTTTTAGGTCAGGTCTGCAGTACAGCTACTGGAGTTTTCACTGGATCTCCAGATGAATGCACTGCCAGGCACTCCTCTCTCTATTATCTTTTGGCATGCTGGCCAAGTTTGGGTCTCCAAACAAGGCAGGGGAATACTTTCTTTAGGCGGAATGGGGTCCTCTGTCCAGGGTGCACATCTTCTCAGTGGTTGGAGCCAAACAGCTGCTGCAGAGACATTCTTCTGAATGGAGGTCCTTTAGGGGTACGCATCTTTTTGGCAGTTCTGGCAGTGAGCAGATTGGGTGCTGCTTAACTGAAATTGGCTGCTGCCACAAAATACATCTCCAAGCAGTCTGGGCTGCTTTGTTATCATGCAGCACTGGACCTGAAGGGAACACAACCATCAGCTCTTGATTGGCTCAGGGCTAAAAGTGCATGACATCACACATCCACTGTGGAGTTCCAAGTAAACCAAACTACTGGCAGCACCAGGAAATGAATGTTGCAGCTCAGCACAATGGGACAGCTTGCTGAGAAAACTGAATCAGACACTAACACATGACATGGTATGTCTCGCTCAGGGCAAAACCAGTAGAAAGTTCTGGAAAGTGGGAGATTTGGAAGAAGGCAAAAAAATGGTGTAAAATTGGGAAAGGGACATCAAAAATGGAAGACTTGAAAGTTATGGAAGTAGTTCTACCTGATATTGTCCTTGAAACTTCTTTTCAAAGAACATTGAATGTTACCTTGCTTTTTTGATCATTGTTCATCCTGAAGATTTGCATTTGTTACCCTATTCCGATATCTGAGTACTGTAATCGTGTCTTCCATGAGTCTTCTCGGTCCCATGGAGTCAAATCCCAGTTCTGCCAGTCCATTCTTATAGTTCATGTCTGCCAAGCCTTCAACCACTTTTGGTTGCTCTCCTCTGCACCATCTCAGTCTTGTTGATATGTTTTCTCACGCATGTTGAACAGAGCTGCTTATGTGACTGTGAGCTTCAAAGCAGTGATTGTATGGTGCTCTACCAAGTGTTTAAGCATCACTTTTATTTAAAAAAAAAAGCTATGCCAGGCTGCCTGATGGCCCAGTGAGTAGCACGTCACACTCATGTGCCAGTGACTTGAGTTGATCGCAGACTCTGGAACTGGATCAGGCAGCTGAGGAGGCTGCGGTTGCATTGCTGTGCAGTAGTGTTCCCAGACAAGGATGGAAGGCACAACAGCAACCCCTGTGGAGGGCCAAGAGCTTCTCACTTGCACAGAATGTCATCTGCATGCTAGTGAGGCCTGTTGGAGTATGGCTCAGAATCCAGTGGGTGGTGAGTGGATTCCAGGACAGGGGAGGAAACCCTAGAAAACCCCTGTCCCCCACGCCACCAGTATGATAGTCACTGGCACACTTGGGCCACACTCTACGTTGAACTCTGCTGGCTCAAATGATGGAGTGAGCTGCTGATGGGGCTGGGAGGTCAGCAGCCTATGACCAAAAGTAGGTAGATGATGGCAGCTCAAGAGCGAAAAAGCTATATGAAAAAAGAAATACCAGCTTAGCCTTGGGACTATTTTTGTCTCCTTTACCAGAGCAGTGAAGGCTGGTACTCCTCCTCCTCCCTTCTCTCATTCATGTGAACATAGTTTTTTACACATCTAAAAAGGCCTTGTGCAAAAGTAATAGTTAAAGGCCCAAGGTCATCTGGGATGGGTCTGCTGTAGCCACTCACAAAGCATGCTGTAAGCCCAGTGTTTTTGTTTCCCTAAAATACAGGTACATGAAAATTCATTGAATAAAACTATATTAAATCATCAGTTAGGTTTGAAGCTTAAGCCACAAAAAGTGAGGAAAGGCAACATTGGGCTTAAAGTCCCCTGAGTCAGGGGAATCTGTGTCCTGGTGTTCCTTTGGGGTTAGAACAATCATATAACACAGCGTTGGCACTGAATTAACTACAACACTGTCTGTCCAGGCTCCTAAAACATTCTAATGCAGATATGTTTGCAGACTGGTCGCTGATGTTAAGGCAATGCCAACACTATGTCATGTGACTGTTCAAACTCTGAAGAAGCATCCACCCTAGCAGATACTTCTACATACTTTCTGTAATGAATTTCTTACTTTTTCAAAAGATATAAAAAGCACTGTTCTGGTCCAAAGCATGCTTTGGGAATGGCCCACAGTAGACCCACCCCACGTTGCCCTGTGCAACTGACACTTTTGTACATGCGCTTTCTCACATGTATCAACCACAAAAAAAAAAAAAAATCCACCAGTGAAAGTGTCTCAGGTGCATATTTTGCATAACTCAGCTTCTTAGTTCAAATGCAAAACTTTTACAAATCTTTTTTTATCTGTAACTTTTATATTTCCAAAGCTTTGCCGAAACTCGTTTCGGCAAAGGTGCTCTAAGCTTCTCTTTACCCACATTGTGGAATGGTTTACAAAGGAACTTGAAGCTGAGCTGCCCTGTTAGCCTGATTATCTTCAAGGTGCTCTATGATCTTTACATGAAAGCACCTTGCAAATGTTTTCCTCACCGCTAGCCCACTAATTCCGCAACTCCCCCTTTCCATCCTGACGCTTGCCATGTTTCTACCCCTGGCTCTCACTCTTTCCCCATTAACTCTTTCTGCTGCACCCACCCTTCCCTGTGCACTCCAGCCTGGCTAAAGTCCCACCCCATCCATAGTAGTGTCCCAATTATCTACCCCTCCTCCGTCATTATCATAATAAACAGGCACACGACAGCCATTGTCACTTTCTGTGGTTTTAGTTCAATTTTCCCCCAGTCATCAGTAGTATATCCCTCTTCTTCTTTACCTCTCTAACCTGCCACCCCGTACACATCCTCTTTCCCCTATATGTGTAGTTGCTGGCTACCTCACTCAAAAGTTCTCTGCAGATAACCCCTGTATGCCTATGGTTGATTGTACATCTGCTGACTTCTTCAATTGTAAATTAATGCTGTTTTTTTTTATTTATTTCAACCTTGTACTGTACTGCATACACTGTATATACTTTTTCTTCCTTGTGTATTATTGCTATTTGTATACCTGCTTCTGTACTGTACTTGATGTATTCATGACCAGGTCCACCTTGCAAATGAGCCTTGCTCAATGGTGCCGCCTGGATAAATAAAGATTTTGATTGATTGATTTTATTTTAACATCTACATTTTAAAAATCACCTGATCATAACCCTCCTCATCACCACAGAAGTGTCAGATTTTAAATTCCTTTCTTTTTAGTGCCAGTAACAGTAACTGCCACTTTTATACAGTGGCACCACCCACAGTGCAACACAGTAACTTGCAGTAAATGGCATGTCACAAAATACTGCATGACAAAAGGGCTTAATTGCCATTGAATTATACTGTTCCCTGCAGTATACTGCAACATTTTGTGTTATACTGCAGCATTACACTATTGCATCCTGGCGAGCAATGCAGTAAGTGTACTTTTTTAGATGGATAAAAACCAAGTCCACCTGCCAAAGTGTCGCAGATGCATATTTTGCACAACTCACTTCTCAGTCCAACTGGAAAATTTTCACAAAAATATTTTTATTTGTATCGTGTCTATTTTTAAACTTTTTAACTTCTGATTTTCCTCAATAAGATAATTATACACCCCTCATGACCACAGAAGTGTCAGATTTTTAATCCCACCCCTTTACCGTCGTTCACCTTAAACGGACACTTAGGCAGATGCACTTTCGCAAATGGACTTAGAAAAAATAGAAAATTTTTATAAATACAAAAATACAACTGCAAAATGTTTGCAGATCTGTTTTTATTTTTAATTTTAATTTTTAAACTCTAACTTCTAATTTTAAAAAAACTAATTACAACCCTTCGTGATCACATAAGTTTCAGATTTT
The DNA here is from genome assembly GCA_016271365.2 of Neoceratodus forsteri. NCBI lineage: Eukaryota > Metazoa > Chordata > Ceratodontiformes > Ceratodontidae > Neoceratodus > Neoceratodus forsteri. Next base: position 1,239,832,762 of record CM028130.1, read on the forward strand.
AAATCCTTCCATTTTATTATTGCTAATCTTAAACTGATACTTCAACAGATTCATGTTCGCAAAGGGACATGAATAAACTACTGTCGCACATGCAAATGTTCAACTGCAAAACTTTCACTAAGCTTTTTTCATCGTAACTTTTCTATTTTTTAACTTTTAACTTTCAACAATAAGCCATTACAAGCCCACCTCATGACCGCTGATGTGTCACATTTTACCCTACCATTTTACTATCACTAACCTTAAATTAACTCTTTTGAGAGGCACTTTTGCAAATGGACTTAAATTTCACAGATGCAAAAGTTCAACTGCGAAAAAGAAGAGTTATGTAAGAACTTACCATAACAGTAGGTCTTTGAGAGACTCTCCTCCATTAGGCCACACCTTTGGAACTGTAACCCATCAGTGTCAGGATCACCTGGAAAAATGTACTTGCTAAGGCTACCCACAATTACATGCAGTATCTACATGTACAGTATATAAATGTGGGTGGCCCCATCACTTCTCAGTTTTCTGCCAGAGACTAGCCTCGGAGGACCTCTAACCATGGGAATCAGGAGATGAGCCTAGCACCAGGCATACAAGGACAGGCATGGGGCTCGAGACAGGACCCATGGAGTAAGTGTTAGGCACAGCATCTGATATAACCCTCACTGAAAGCAAAAAGGGAGAAGAAGGGAGGGACAGCATGGCCTATTGGAGGAGACTGTCTTGAAGAGCTTCTGTTACTGTAAATTCTTACGTAACTGTTCTATCTTCTTTGAGATTATCTCCTCCATTAGGCCACACCTTTGGAATTATTCCCAAGCAGTGAAAAGTAAACTGAGAGGATGGCATAGTCTAATATATGATCAGGACAGTAGGCTTTGCACTACAGCAAGCCCAAAGCCAGCACATCTATGAGAGATGCCATCCAGACTGTACTGTTTAGTGAAAGTGTGAACACTGCTCCAAATTATTCAATTATGTGTACTCCCTCATAACATACTGTATTTTAAACTGTTTTTTGAATCACTTTAAACATTGTCCAAGTTTATTATTGGACACTTTGATGTTTAAAATTCCCTGTTTATTGTACAGTATACACTATCCATCTATGTAATATAAAATCACACATGCCCACACAATGCAAAGCATCATAGGCTGCATATGCAAATCACCACAGAATATTATGCTGGTTCAACTTTAAGCAGAATTGTGTGGTGCCGAAAGGCCTCTCACACAGTTTGCAAAGGGTGCTAACAGATGACATAGACACATGTTTCGTCCTACCAGGACTCATCAGTATGCCTCATCTGTTTGACACCCCAGTGGAATGAACCAGCTACCCTAAGACAGTCTGTCTGGGTTATGTTGTGGTGAACCCATTAAAACAAAAACTATTTAAAAAGACAAAGAATCTCTGTGCGCAAACACTGAGTCAATGGTTTACCCAAAGGCATTTGGCGGGAAGCCAAGTTTCAAGAAAATATAAATCACACATGTCACACAATGCAAAGCATCATGGGCTGCATAAGCAAATCACCACAGAATATTATGCTGGTTCAACTTTAAGCAGAGTTGCATGGTGCTGAAAGGCATCTCACATAGTTTGCAAGGGTGCTAACAGATGACATAGACACATGTTTCGTCCCTACCAGGACTCATCAGTATGCCTCATCTGTTTGACACCCCAGTGGAATGAACCAGCTACCCAAGACAGTCTGTTCAAGCTATGTTGTGGTGAACCCATTAAAACAAAAATTATTTAAAAGACAAGAACTTTCTGTAAAGATGAGGCAATGGTTAACACACAGAGATTTGGTTGGGAAGCCAAGTTTCAAGGAACTACAAAATCATACATGCCCACACAATGCAAAGCATCATGGGCTGCATATGTAAATTACCACAGAATATTATGCTGGTTCAACTTTAAGCAGAATTGCATGGTGCTGAAAGGCCTCTCACTTGGTTTGCAAAGGGTGCTAAAAGATGACATAGACACATGTTTCATCCTACCAGGACTCATCAGTGTGCCTCATCTGTTTGACACCCCAGTGCTTAAAGTTGAACCAGCATAATATTCTTTGGTGATTTGCATATGCTGCCCATGATGCTTTGCATTGTGTGGGCATGTGTGATTTTATATTTCCTTGAAACTTGGCTTCCCAGCCAAATGCCATTTGGGGTAACCATTGCCTCAGTTTTTGTGCACAGAGATTCTTTATCCATCTATGTAACTGTTTTCAATTGATTATCTTACCCTGTTTCTCTGCTACTTTTGTTGAGCTGTATTTTAACTTGTATTCTCCTGGGTATTGCTTAAAAATAGTAATTTCTTGGTTAGTGCACCCACCCGGTAAACAAAAACTAAATAAATAAATAAGGCTGCAGCACATATGTCAGCAGCAGGGACATTTTTCAAATAGGCAACAGAAGTGGACATACCCCTTGAGAAGTGACCAGGAACAGCACCAGGAAGTTCCTTACTGTGCTTCCCTTTACAGAACATAATACAATGCACAAGCCACTTGGATAGGCATTGTTTAGAAACAGAAGTGTCCTCCTTCCCAGGGATGAACAAAACAAAAAGCTGAGAGAACTTTCTGCAGTCCATGGTGCAAATAATATAGTATCACAGCATTCTGTGTACATCCAAAGTATGGAGCAGTGTCTCACCATGGTTGGTGTGCTCAGGATAATGTACAGGAAGGTGTATCATTTAATTCAGAGGTAATTCAGGCACCACCGTCAGTAGAAACTTAGGATTTGTATGCAAAGGGACTCTGTCTTTGTGAAAAATCAAATAAGCAGGCTCGTGCATCAGAGTCCAAAGCTCAGAAATCCTTCGAGCAGAAGTCATCATAACTGAAAACGTTTTCTATGACAGGAAATAAAAGCCACAACTCATGGCAGGCTTAAGAGTTGTAACGTCAGTTTCTCAACACAAAATTGAAGTCAGGGCTGGACTGAATTACAGATAGGAGGTTTCATGTGCTGAAGACCTCTAACAAATGTAAAGGACACCTCTACTTGGGCAACATATGACCATCAACAGAAGCATGGAATGATGATATCGTACAAATTCAGCTTAAGCAAGGAATACTGCAGGCCAGAGCCAAACAATGAAAACAAGTATTCCAACACAGCATTCACAGGACATGTAAAAGGGTCCAAATTACAGGAAGCAGCCCACAAAGTGAAATATTCCATTTCAGGAATAAGTATATCTGGTAGAAGACTTTAGTCACAATCAGGACATCAGCAACTTTAGGAGATATCCCAAAACATGCAGTGACTATGTGTTCAGGATCTATGCATGCAGATGGAGGATATCAAGTCCAATGGACCAGGGACTCCTTGCCTTAACAACAGACCACAGCACAGAGGTAGAGGACAGGAGGCTCTCTCTCAGATGATGGAGTGGAAACCATATCTGGTGAGACCATAACAGACCAATGAGGATGAGAGCGGCACTCTCCACCCACAGTCTGAGCAGAACTCTGTATTAGAGGAATGGGGAATGTATATAGAATTTATCTTTCCAAGAAAGGGATAACACATCTTTATGAAAAACTCCAGGCCCTGTAGCAAGCAGAAACACGGCATTTCTGCGTTGTGTGGGGATGCATAAAGGTCCAACTCTGGACGACCCCATCTTGCAAAGAGGTTATTTGCCAAGGAGGACAGCAGTTCCCATTCGAGAAACATTGACTTGAACCTGCTTAGCCTGTCTAATAAGATGTTTTGGAAACCTGGGAGATGTACAGCTGATAACTGCAGGCTGTAAGACAGAGCCCAGTACCATACTCTCATTACATTCCTGCATAGGAGTGAGTGCCCCCTTGTTTACTGATATAATGCATCACAGTGACATTGTCTATATGGATTAGCAGAGAACTTGGGCAGAGATGATTCTGAAAGGCATGTACACTGTACAGGACAGCCATCATTTCCAGGACATTTATATGCAGCTCGGCCCCCACCTTGGTCCATGGCCCCAGTGTCTGTTTAGGGCCAAGATGAGCACCCCAGCTGGTGCCTGAGGCATCCATGGTGAGAATCTGTGCAGGATATGGTACAAGGAATGGAACACCCTTCAACAGGTTTTCACAATTCATCCACCATAACAATGCTCTGTGAAAAGCAGACATGACGAGAATCATTTGTTCCAGCGTATTGAGCAACTGGTCCCATTGGACTCTGTGTGTCCACTGAGGGATCCTCATACGAAGATGTACCAGTGACAGCCATGAGATCCAGGAGATGTAACATTGTTCTCACTAAGACATAGTAGATCCTGTATACCAAGTGTGCATGGGCAATCAGACTGTCTGCCCTGTCCTGTGGCAGGAAAGCGCATCCTTTCTCTGTGTCCAAGACCAACCCTATGTATTGCAATCAACAAATCTGATAGATGTCTTTGGCTGGGTGACCAAGGAACTAGATCAGGGAGGAGTAGTGGATGTGGCTTCCTAGATTTCAGTATGACGTTCTACACTGTTCCACGCAGCAGACTAGTAAGCAGGCAGGGTAGCTTATGAGTGAGTCCAAAGGTGGTAAACTGGAAAAGAAATTGGTTAGGGAATAGGTGACAGAGGATGGTGGTAAATGAGGCTCGCTCCAAGGAAGGGAGGGTGACCAGCAGGGTGCCTCAGGAATCAGTGTTGGGACCAGTCCTTTTTAATGCATTTATAAGTGACACTGCAGAGGAGCTGGAAGGGAAGGTCTGCCTCTTTGTGGATGGCACCAAAATCTGCATTAGGGTGGACACTTTGGGGGGTGGAAAGGATGAGCAGAGACTTGAGAATACTAGAGAAGTGGTGAAGGGTGTGGCAGCTAGATTTCAGTGAAAAGTGCAAATAATGCACTTAGGGCACAGAAACCCAGGGCAGAGTACAAATGGTAGAGTGGTATTGACAAACATGAAGCAGGAAAGAAAGCTGGGGGTAATCATATTGATGACATAAAGGTGGCCAGGTAGTGTGACAAGGCAGTAAGAAGGCCAGTGGGATGCTGGGGTGCATGGAGAGGGGTACCACTAACAGAAAGAGGGAGGTAGGATGCCTTTTATCAGATTGCATGTAAGACTCCGCCTAGAGTACTGTGTCCAGTTCTGGAGACCAAATTTCCTGAAGGATATAGAGTAGAGTAGAGGCGGTCCAGAGGAGGGCAATTAAAATGGTGCAGGGTATGATACTGACCTTTAAATACCTCATAGGGGTACATAATGTACAGGATGGAAGAATTTTTCAGAAGAAAAGGTGCTCAAGAACAAAGGGACATGCTATGAAGCTGGAGCTGGGTAGATTCAGGAGAGCTGTAAGGAAATACTTCTTCACAGGAAGAGTGGTGGATTCTTGGAACACCCTTACAGTGGAGGTGGTGGGGGCAAACACTAGTGGTGTGGTTCAAGAATGCATGGGATAAGCACAAGGAAATCATAGTGGAAAGGAAGAGGGTAGGGAGAAAGAGTTGTAGATCAGCATGGTTTGTGGTAATAGTGTAGGCAGGAGAAACTGGCAGACTGATGGGCCAAGTGGTCATTATCTGCCTTCAAATTCTATGTTTCTATGTTTCAGTCTTTGGCATGGAGTTAACACAGACTTTAGCACATTCATTGTGATCCCCAAGTCATTGAACAAGTGAAGTGTCAAAGACAGGGTACATAACAGCCAGTCATCCAGACGGGGAAAAACATACAGGCCTTCCCTGTGAAGGGCTCCTGCAACTACTGCCAGGCAATTGGTAAAGACCTATAGCATAGAAGACAAGCCAAAGGGCAAGTCATTAAACTGATTATGCTCTCCTCCAGCATAAAGTGGAGGCATATTCTGTGGGATGTCCTGATCTAGACAAGATGGTACATGTCCCAAGAACAGATCTCCAGAACCCACTCATCCATAGTGATCTCCTGACATTGCTTCAGATTTAAAGCTGATCCCTACATCCCACGATTCACTCTTGGAGGTAAGAACTAAGGTGGGGGGGTAGACTGAAAAGGATCAGGCAGAACCACGGGCAGCACAGCCACTGGAACTAATTCCTTTGGGTGCTTTTGTGTGGGCACCAGGGAGGAGGGGACCCAGAAGCAAGCTACTTCCTCTGTCCTGGCCTTGCTGATGGTAGGCATGGCAATCTCTGGGAGCAGGCATGAGAAATGAACCTCAACCACTACTTGTAGCAGGAGTGGGATACAGGGACTTTACAAGCCTCAGTGTCATTTTTGAAGTTTGAAGACCACATAGGGTCTCTCTAACATTACAGCCAAACAGTTTTGACCCTTTAAAGGGAGCACTAAAAATTGTCTGTTGCACATCATTGGCAATAGACCCCGGAGCCGCCGTCAGCAGTTGGAATCGTGGACCGCAATTCAGGTCAGTTGCAATTAGTTGCAATTGCCTTGAATTGCAGCCATAATTATGTTGAGTCACATTTATAAAAAGTCGACTAATCAGTCTCCATTCTCCGCTGCTAGGCTGCTGGCTTGCTTGCCTGACAGTGTCCCGCCCGCCCCCAAAGTTATCTCAGAGACGCCACAGCAGCACACTCAAACTTGGCTGAGAAACTCAGCCACCAATCAAATGTGTCCCTGGCTCCTCAGCATCAAAACTTATTCAATGAGTAAGACAGGAGGAGGAGCCAGCCAGGATTGTGTACTTGAGGAATTCATCCAGCGCAGTCTTCACTCACTGTTCATGTGAGCGAGATTTCTGACTCAGAAGTAAAATAGCTGTGCTATATTTCGTAAAAACAAAAATATACTAGTGGCTTATTCATGTCGGGGAGAGGTAAAGAGCCAGTCAGACACAGCAGCAGGAAAGAGGGGCCGGGAAGCAGTGGCCTGGAGGAGGAAAGACCTAGGGCTGCAGGCAGGCAGACCGGAGAGGTGCAAGACTCAAGGAGGGGAGCAACCAGTAGACTGTCTGGGTGGGTTGGGACACAAAGAGCGCCGGGTCGGTGAGAGTCAGGAGTCAGGACTGGAGGAGAAGAAGAATTTGGCTGGACAGGAGCAAGGCTCATGAAGGAGCAACCGTAGACTCTGTCTGGGTGGGTTGGAACACACAGACCCCGGGTCGGTGAGAGTCGGGACCTGAGAGGAAAGGAGCGGCCGGGAAGAACAAGCTGAGTGGCCCAAGAAGAAAAGACCCAGAGGCTGCAGGGCAGGCTGGCTGTACAGATGCAAGACTCACATGGGCTGTCTGCGCCTGGGTGGTTGGGACACACAGAGCGCTGGTTGTGAGAGTCGGGACCTGAGAGGGAAGGAGCAGGCCAGGAAGAACAAGCGCGTGGCCCAAGGAGAAAAGACCGTAGGGCTGCAGGGCAGGCTGGCCGGTACAGGTGCAAGACTCAAGGCGGGCTGTCTGTGTCTCGGTGGGTTGGGACACACAGAGCGCTGGTTGGTGAGAGTCGGGACCTGAGAGGGAAGGAGCAGGCCAGGAAGAACAAGCGCTTGGCCCAAGGAGAAAAGACCGTAGGGCTGCAGGGCAGGCAGGCCGGGAGAGGTGCAAGACTCAAGGAGGGGAGCAACCAGTAGACTGTCTGGGTGGGTTGGGACACAAAGAGCGTTGGTTGGTGAGAGTCAGGAGTCAGGACTGGAGGAGAAGAAGAAGAAGGCCGGGACAGGAGCAAGGCTCAAGGAAGGGAGCAACCAGCAGACAGCCTGCCATCAGTTGCCAGCCAACAGTCACACAGAAGGTAAGGGTGAGTTGTTGCTGTTCTCCATCTCAATCAGATCCAGTTCTCTGACAATCTCAGTACTCTCACTGTTTTTGTAACCTGTTCCCTCCTTGGTAAGAGACCCTGTTGGTGGTATAAAATGGGAAGGATTTGGTTTGTGAGTCTAGATGAGTAAATAGTGGGCACTGTAGTCAAAGTCACTGATTGCCACGGGGTAACTGTCAACCCTTACCAACCCCTCACTTCCCCTTATCTACTCCTGGGAAGTGGGCAGGGGTGTTGTAATGAGCTGCTAAAATTTAAATATTTCAATATTTGCAAATAAGACCTTGCTGTCCTCCATTTGTGCACGTTTATTTCCATGTTGCCTTGACACAGCCTAGCCTAGGTAAGATAGCTGCTCATGTTACTGTGCATCACTGGCTGCCCTCTGGTCAATCCTATTGATTTATTCTGCTTTCCTAATTCCCATTTCCTCAGTGTTTGTTAAAGCTTGTATTTTGCATAGGATGACTAGTGACACCAGTAAGAATACTGCAGATTTATGTGTCTTTGTTCATCGCTCCAGTAAAAGTGCATTTATATTGTAAACTGGTATGTGTGTATGTGCAACAGGTAAAGGACAGGTTGTGTTTTATTGTGGAGTTACTGTTGGGAATACCCATGGAATGGGTGTGCAGAAATTAGGGCACTTGTCAGTATGAGGCTATAAAGTGAAGGTTCTAGAATTGCTGAGGTGGTGACAGGGGGTATGGAAATACCATTGCCCCCTGTTCCATGCAGGTAAATTTTCTTGAAGGGCAAATACAAATAGAGAGCTAATTTCATTTAAATGAATAGGGGCAAGTGAAAATTTAGCTACAGTCATTAATGGGCTAGCCCTAAAAGTTTTGATTTCAGCCACCCTGTGGGGTGATGACATTGTCCAATATTGCAGTCATCCCCTCTGTCTACTGAGTACTGCTTCTCCTGAATTGTTATATATATAGTCATGGGGGGAGGGCAGAGGCTAACCCCTGTGGAACAAATCTGCAGGTTGTGCCCATTATATTGTCTGACCTAGGAACTGCAGTAGTCCTGCTCACAACAAAATGTTTTAAAGGTCAATATGCATGTTACAGTGTATGGAACTGCTTTTGTAGTAATAGTACCAATGCAACATGAAATATACACTGCAGTTGGGGTTGACCCTCAGTGGCCTTGCCTGATAATGTATGTATGCATGCATTGCCTGGAATACATATTTCTGAAATATTGTGTCCTTGCCTTTATTAGATAAAAGAGTTGCCCATTTGAACTACCAGTCTGGACTGTTAGTGTAGTCTGTGGGTGTCCTTTAATGTGAACTTCTGCTTGAGAGGAGCGGAGAGTGCCTCTGTTGATATAATGTTGTCCTGCAAGGTGTCTCCTGGAAGTTAGAGCTATACAAACAGAGGTGAGAAAGTAGTAAGTGCCTCAGCTGGCACTTGAACCCAGGTCACCCAGAATACCATTTCATGCTAATCAGTTATGCCACTGGAGACAACTGGAACCTAGGCTGTCCCCGCAGCATTGCTCTTTCTCAAATGCACAACCCAATGGCAATAGAAATATTTACTTGTAGCAATCACACGGGTATGCGATGTGCATTTGAGAAACAGTAATGTGCTTGGGTCAGCCCATGTTCCAGTTGTCTCAGTGGTCAGCTGGTTAGCAGCAATCAGAATGGTATTCTGGGCAGCCTGGGTTCAAGTCTCAGATTATGCATTTACTTATTTCTCATCTCTGTTTGTATGTGTTCCATAAATAAGCACTCCACACTCCTGCGTGATTGTTACAAATAAATATTTATGTTGCCATTGGGTTGTGCATTTTCAAAAGAGTAATGTGCTCGGGGACAGCTCAGGTTCCAGTTGTCCCAGTGAGGCAGCTAGTTAGTGCAATTGAAATGGTACTCCAGGTGGCCTGGGTTCAGGTCCCAGCTGAGCCACTTACATCTTTCTCACCTCTGTTTGTATGTGTTCCATAAATATGCACACTGTGCTCCTGTGTGATTGTTACAAGCCATACCATTAATTTAAGAACTTTACGTTACTAAAAATTATGTGCAACCCAACACCATCTGACTGGTGAAGCTATGGGCAGGACAGGCTGAAGGGTGGAAGTTGAAAAAAATCAGTTGAATTTATTTTAGTTAGTTGAAGTCATAAATTTTAAACTAGTTGAAAAAATCAGTCATAATGTGTTGAAGTCAGTCATAATTGGTTTTTCAACTGACTCCAGGGTCTAATTGGCAAAGCCAGCAACTCTAAGCCAAGAATATCTCCTCATCCAATTTCCAGACACTGCAGCCCTGGCAGAGGCATCAGAGATATTATAAGCTGCATGCAGCAAATGTTTGCAAACCTCAGCAGCAGTAGACAATATTTTTAGCAGATTATTCTTGGCAGAGCCATTGGGCAAAGCCTGGGAAGCAGTATGAGCAGCTTTCCACAGGCTGTTATAGTATGTGATCATGTGGGCTTAGTAGTTTGCAATCCTAAGGCCCAAAGATGCAGAGGTATAAGCACTTTGCCTTTCACATGTAGTCTCCCAGATTCCTTAACAGGAGGCGGAGTACTGATATGTCTATGGGCCCTAGGAGCCCTAAACCTATCAATAGCAGCCATGATGACCACAGAGTCAGTTTCTGACTGGTTAGCAGATAGTGCACAATACTGTTTATCAGTCTTTCTAGGGACTTCAGGCAGGGAGTTTGATCCATGCCATGCAGTCAAAGTAACATCCTCTAATGCAAGATATATAGGCAGAATGATAACAGAGGGCCAACAAGGCACTTCCAAAATTCCATGAGATTCCTTTTGGCGGAATCTTCCTCTTCCATCTCAAAGCCCATGGTGGACTGTATTTGCTGCATCATGCCTTGAAAGATGGTTCCTCAGGAGGAGATATAAGAGTATAAACCACTAAGTCCTCACTACAGGATGAGATGGTGGAGCTAGAGTGAAGGAGACCCTCCCAAAAATTGATCACTCTCATATGCCTCCTCTAAATACTGCTATAAATGCATGAGGTCAGGATTATATTCCAATTCATCATTATCAGTGCAATCAACTATGGAAGCCTAAAAAGAGACCTGCAATGCCAGCGGCAGCTGAGAGGCAGAAATCTGTGGTGAGCTACTGAAACCCATTGATGGGAGTTGAGTGCTAGAAAGCCCCATCAGCAGAATAACTGCCTGCATTGGCAGTCCACATAGAATATGTTGAATCAGTTGAGAAACCAACACTAGCACAGCCTGGGAGTTGACAGCACCCTACAAAGGGGCCAGGACTAGCTGTATCAACAGGCTTCGGCCTGACAATGATGATGTCATACCATCCATAGTAGGTACGACAGTGCCTGAGCCAAGCCCTGACTTTGGTGTCTCAGCAATGGTCAAGAGGACTGTGGTCAACTTCGCCAGTGCAGGTGATGACAAAGGTTTAGCTTTTCTCAGTGGTGACCTGGAACTTTCCAGTGGAGAAGATGTTTTTTCTCTGTGTTTCTGCTTATGGCTGGACAACGAGGAGGGCCTTGATGGTGGCCATACTTTGCCCTGATCCTTAGGCTTCAACAATCACCTTTCATTCAACAGGGAGGGAGAAAGGGATTTTAAGCCTTTTTCCTCCCCCAGACCTTTCAGTGTCTTTTTTTTTTCTGCAGTTAATTTATTCATCCTCCTCCCAGGTGGCACACCATCATACCTAATCCCCCAGCCCGCCCCCACTCACAGCCTACCTTCTGCTTCCTCCATGGCTTGCCCCTCATGGCAGGGTGGCAGGGATCCCTCAACCCGCCGTAATGGATCCAGCATGGAGGTTACTGCTATTCATGGGAGCGGGGCTTGCAGGGATCGGCTTACATCTTGCCGTGCCCAAGACTCTTTTTCCTCCATTTTCTCCCCTTAGGAGAGGAGGTGTGCAATGACACCCTATGGAGAGAGTGTGCATGCATCCACATGTGCTCCTCCCAATGTCTGCCTCCTCTCCTCCCCTTTCTGAGCATCAGTGTGCTGTCCCCCAGCCACCGCTAGGGGCCAGTCGAGCACTGACTGCTGGTGCCCCCCTCCCTGGAGAAGGAGAGCAGTCCTTTGGACACTCAATCCTTCTCCTCCCCTGCCGATCCCAGTGGCCCATGCTCATTCCCAAACATGAGTCACCAGTGTAGCGCAAGGCCAGGCTTCCAGTGCCTCAGTCGTCAATGCCATCGGGCCAACAAGCTTTCAATGTCTTTAACAAAAGGACATTTTCTAGAGCATTCTTGTGGAGTTGCTTCATAGCTGGGTTGGAGCTGTGGCAAATCTCACATGTCCTCACATTGTGAGACAGGCCCAAACAGTGCACACAAACCACATGCAAGTCCTTTTTGTAAATTTTATCTCTGCACTTACAATACCGAAATAAAGGATCTTTCAAATTGAAAGGCATACAGAGATGAGGTAAACACTAGGTCAAATAACAAATGAAAATGGCAAGGTTGATGATGTTTCTTCAGCAGGTCTGACAAGGATGCTGACAAAAGCGGTAGGGTGCTGTCCGGCATCTTGCCAAAATAAAATTGCCTTAAACCTTTGATTTACTGATCCACAAGTGCTGAGCATTTATTGTGAGTTTTGAACTACTGGCTGGTAGCCGTGCTTTACACCACCAATCAAGTTCAAGTTTATTAGCAGGAAAAACTCCACTGAGTACACTCATTTGCAAGGAGATCCTGAAGCGGACTGCTTGACACAAGAATACAAATGTCACAGTATATAGTATAATACATGATACAGACACAGCATAACAACATATGGTACATTACAGAAGAAACAAAAATATAAAACAAACTTCCAGACAATGAACAATTTGATTGCAAGAATACAAATGTCACAGTATATAGTACAATACATGATACAGAGACAGCATAACATATGGTACATTACAGAAGAAACAAAAATATACAACAAACTTCCAGACAATAACAATTTGATTACAAGAATTCAAGAATACAATTTGATTGCAAGAATACAAATGTCACAGTATATAGTACAATACATGATACAGAGACAACATAACAACGTATGGTACATTACAGAAGAAACAAAAATATACAACAAACTTCCAGACAATGAACAATTTGATTGCAAGAATACAAGAATACAATTTGATTGCAAGAATACAAATGTCACAATCTATAGTACAATACATGATACAGAGACAGCATAACAACGTATGGTACATTACAGAAGAAACAAAAATATACAACAAACTTCCAGACAATGAACAATTTGATTGCAAGAATACAAGAATACAATTTGATTGCAAGAATACAAATGTCACAGTATATAGTACATGATTCAGAGACAACATAACAACGTATGGTACAGTACAGAAGAAACAAAAATATGTTACAAACTTCCAGACAATGAACAATTTGATTGCAAGAATGCAAGAATACAATTTGATCGCAAGAATAGAAATGTCACAGTCTATAGTACAATACATGATACAGAGACAACAAAACAACATATGGTACCTTACAGAAGAAAAGAAAATATACTACAAACTTCCAGACAATGAACAATTTAATTGCATGGATGTACATTGGCAACAATCATTTGTCATTTCTGTGATTGGATGAGGCACAGCAAGATGTGTTACAAGTGCAGAGGTGTAAATAAACCTAAATATAAGTTCCTTAACCTGAGTAATGGATGCAATTTCAACCACAGCAGTCAAGGCGGTAAATGGTGAAATAAGGAATGAGTGAGTAAAGGCCACTTGGTGTGGGTGTGTAGGGGTGTGTGTGTGTGTGTGTGTGTGTGTGTGTGTGTGTGTGTGTGAGAGAGAGGTAGAGAGAGGAAAGGAGGGAGACATGAGGATAGGGTGACTTGAGAGGGACACTGGCAGGTGAGGAGTTGAAATGAGTAAAAGGTTAAGTATGAGGGCTGGTCATTTAGTACATGGTACTTGGGTCATTCAATTTGCTGTGGGCAGGTTTTTAAAGATATTTAGTGATAAGATTTTGAAGCTTGACAGTAGCTTGTGCTCTATTCCAAGCTGTTGGTAGGGCACAGGTTATGGCTAGTTGGCCAAAGCAGGAGTGGGATTGTGGAACTTCCAATATAATTAGCAAGCTGCTCCACAGTGGATAGTGGCAAGTAGAGTGGTGGAAGAGTTTGGATATATAGGAGGAGATTTGTAGTATAAGGGCTTTGTAGAGCCATGTAAGTGAATGGATGAGCTGTCTTGTGGACAGGGAGGACCAGCCAAGTGAGGTGTATAGGTCACATTGGTGAGAATTGCGGTGTGCATTCATAATAAATCGTATTGACCTCTGATAGAGTATGTCAAGCGAATGGAGCAGGGAGTCTGAGCAACATCCATAGATCACATCAGCATAATTCAGTAGAGGTAAGAACGTGGTCTGAACCAGTCTCAGCCTAGCTTCGGCTGGAAACAGGAATTTGTTCCTGAAAAAGAAAACTAATGTTTGCCCTAGTTTTTCTGCAACTGAAGCAATGTGGGCTGAGAACACTAGGCGGTGGTCTAATTCACAGCCGAGGTATTTAAATTTGGTGACTGCCTCAAGGTTATCACCAAGGAGGGTTTTGATGGGGAGCAGTGAAGCGATAACTTTATGCTGCTGTGGCCAGATAGCTGGAGTGGAAATACATGGCCTTAGTCTTCTTAGCATATTGTAGAAGTTTGGCCAGTAGTAGATTTTGCTGGGAAGATCAAATTCAGACTGAAGCACAGCGCATACTTCACTTGCTGATAATTTTGCTTGTAGAGGACTGTGTCATCTGTGAACAGCTGCAGCTGAACTTTGCTGACACTGTTCCCTATGGAGTTAACTTACATCAAGAACCAATGCCTGTGAGCCTTCATTCTACCTGTCTGACAAGGATGATCAATGGCAAGAAAAGGACTGAGGAGTGATGAGGCTGCCCATGTTTATATACATGTAGACACTGCATGTCACTGTGTGTGGCCCCAGCCAGCAACCGATTCCACGTGGTCCTAATATTGATGAATTATAGTTCCAAAAGTGCTGCCCTAATGGAGGAGCTCATCCTCGATAAATATCATCACATATCTAGTTTTATTTGTAACTTTTCTATTATTTAAACTTTTAACTTCTAATTCTGGACAACAAGCTAAAGTAATAACTTCTCTAAAAATGACTGCAAAAGAACCAATTGCATCTGCACAAGTGGCACCTAAGAGTGGTGTGTGAATTAACCTTATCAGAGTAACAATGGATGCATTTAATTTTTTTCTCATTTTAAACAAAAAGCAGTTTACCAATTTCACCAAGCTTGCTACCTCAGGAGATCCTGGGTCACAGATCATTCTTTTCGAAGGTTACAAGGAAATCTGTTAAGAAACAGCCAAGATTTAAGTGGCTGAATATCAAGATTTAACATTACAGTGGCTTCACAACCCAGGAGTAGTGGTGGTGCTACTGCACCACTATAAGCCAGGATATCTACTAGTGTGCTGCAAAGTGGTCAAGAGAACCCAGAAAAAAGCAATGGAGCTGCAGTGGCTGTGGGTAGGCCATATGTGTGAAGGCAGAGACTGGGGACAAGGATGTGGGTCTGGGAGAGCTAGCAACGGACCAACCACAGGACCAAAGGACCGTGGTGTATGAGATATATATATATATATATATATATATATATATATATATATATATATGGAGGATCAAACTTTAATGTACTGCTAAGGGCTTTCAGAGTTTAAGTTACCATCACGTAGACATCTGAAAACCCAAGAGTATTTAATACTGGCTGGTTGTCAAAAGTATAACGCTTCCACCCATTTGCTGTTTTTCCTTTTTTCATTTTATCTATCATATTACATATATACAGGTTTTTTCAGTTGTGACATTTTATGTAAAATGCCACAATTTAAAAATCAATACATAGTGCAGAGGTAAAGAACTGGAGTGAAGGACAATGGGTCTGTGAGAGCTAGTGGACCGGACTGAACAGAGCACTGAAGGATCATGGTGTACAAGATGGAGAGGAGATGAGGATCCAATTTTAATTTAGTGCTAAGGGCAGTCAGAGTTTAAGTAATGCACGTGCAGACTTCTAAAAACTCAAGAGTTTTTGTACTTTTCCTGGTTGTCAGAAGTACAGATTGTCCCTCATCTTAACTGTTTATTCAGCAAGTAGTGATGTCTGTCCAACAGTTAAAGAACTGGCGTCATCCTCATCGGCCAGGGTTCCTGACCTGTGTCCTTCCTGGGTATTGATCAGTATCACAGGTACTTTTTGGCAACCAGGATGCAGCGCAACCAGATATCCATGCACCAAGAATTTTTAAATTCTGGCAGCCATGCTAACAAAGAAAACAAACAAAGAAAAACCTGACCTCCATACTTACCAGTAATTAAAACATAGTATAACAATGCAGTTTTTATAATCCCACTCACTAAACCCAGCCCAGAACATACTTTTTGAAAATAAATTATTTCAATCCCTCTTTTACCTTCTTTTCCCTATTTACCAGATGTTCAAATTCAAGGCCTGTAAACCTCCTGCATTATTGATTTTACTTTTGTAGCCAGCTGCTATGATTGCTGCCTATCATGGTTAGAGATGCAGTGAAGTTTAACTTCGCCAGCGAAACTGGGGCAAAGTCGTCCGCTCTGCGTCACTAAACGCAATGTGAAGTCCCCATAGAATCACACTACTTTGCCTTATAATGACTTTCTTCCATTATGACTTCACGATAAGGTGACTTCACATGTACTTCACATTGATTTCTGTTGAATGCGAAGTGAGTCATAATTGAAACAGCCCACAGATGACATGAGTTACAGTCTGCTGGTTACATGGCTCAGGCAGGAAGTTAACCAGGCAAGACAGTGAGAGACTTTCACTTTCGCCTTACCTAGTGTGGGAGAAAGAGGTTTTGTGAGGGAGGAGACATCTGGGGACAGGTGGGCAGTGCACCCACCTTACAAACCACCACCGTGCACAGTGAGAGGCCAAGGTTGCCAAACAGGGATGGAATGTGCCTGCTGTCCCTGTTAGGCAACAAGTGGCAGCACAGCCTCCACCTGCATGTGGGGTCAAGCATGGTTGGGCCATGGAGCAAGTGGCTGCTCCAGAACCTGCAGCGGATGCTGGCAGCCTGCAGAATGCCTGCCACACAGGCCAATTTGGGCCTGATGGAGGAGTTGGACTACCTGAACAAAGGGTTGCGAACCTGGGCAGATGGCTGGAGCGCACCGATGGCCACCAACTCCAAATTATGGCCATGCTGTAACTGCTGCTCTCACACCATAACGTGAGCATTAGTTTTGTTTGTCTATGCATCCACCACCTCTCCATAAAAATAGCTTCCTGATGGTGCCCTGATCGCCCCTCTCTATCTTCAAATTTTGCCCCTTTACATTGTTACATTGTCACGGTTTGAGCTTGGGGCAATACTCATGCCATCAGCAACTTCACTACCACCACCAGCCGGGACAACAGCATCTCCAAACATCATTGAAGCAACTGATTGCACTGTGAAAAACCCAGTCAGAGAAATCCCTTTACTGGCATCAACTGTGCACTTATGCTGCATACTACCATGCCCGTGGCCACTCGTGCCAGTCGCAGCAGTGCCATGGCCAGAAACATCTTTGCACCCATGTCTCTTTGCAGGCATTATTTTGAATTACACAGAAAATTCACAACAAATTTAGATTTCTGAACTTTGGGGTGGATGTGAAGCCAAAAAAACAACAACTGTGGCTTACAGATGCAGATTGAGCCCTAAACAGATGCAGACGCACAGACAGATGGAGTTGCGCACTCAAGAGAAGCAGCCGCACAGGCACAACTACACCACCTTACCCTGTGGTCACACAAATCCAGAGCTGGAAAAATAATACCTTTTGCATATTCGGGGCGCTGCAGTACCAGCCACTACCTAGATAGAATGAAGAGCAAAAATACCGCAGAAGGATAACAGATTCAAAGTGCCGTGATTACTCAGTGGCACAATAAATGTGTCCGACTTGATGGCATGCGCACACCTCACACACTACAGGTAATGCACAGAAAATTTAACAGTTCAGTATATAACCTCATCTTTTAAACAGAATGAAAATATGCACTGCACCACAACAAACAGAAAATAATTATCAAAATTACTTCAAGTATTACTGTGTGTATATAAAGTACAGGAAACTACAGACCTGTTAGTTTGATCTCAGTGGTAGGAAAATGATGGAATCACTTCTGAAGGAAATAATTATTGAGTTCCTAGAGGCCAGTGGGGCACAGGACCTAAGGCAGCATGGATCCATAGTAGGAAGGTTGTGTCAGATGAATCTAATAAATTTCTTTGACTGGGTGACCAAAGTAGTAGACCAGGGAGGGGCTGTGAAATTAGCCTACCTAGACTTTAGCAAGGCATTTGACACAGTCCCACACAAAAGATTAATATACAAGTTAGCCAGCCTTGCCGTGGGTCCCAATGTGGTAGCCTAGGTAAAAAATTGACTGGACAACAGGACGCAGAGAATAATAGTGTACGGAGTCCACTCTGAAGAAAGGGGGGTTACTAGCGGGGTACCGCAGGGTTCAACACTGGAACCAGTCCTCTTTAATGTCTTTATAAGTGACATTTCAGTGGGACTGGCAGGAAAAGTATGTCTCTTTGCAGATGACACAAAGATCGGCAATAGGGCCGATACAGAAGGTGGGGTGGAAAGGATGAGAAGGGACTTGGCAAGGTTAGAGGATGGTCAAATGTATAGTGGCTTAGCTTCAATGCAAAGAAGTGCAAAGTAATGCACCTGGGAAACAAAACTCCAGGGGCAGAGTACACAGTGGGGGGTGAGATACTAACAACAACAAAAATGGAAAGGGACCTAGGGGTAGTCATATCAGATGACCTAAAGGTGGGCAAGCAATGTGAGAAGGCAGTAAGAAAGGCTGGCAGGATACTGGGATGCATAGGGAGAGGCATCACCAGTAGAAAACAGGAAGTTGTTATCCCTCTATACAGACAGTTGGTGAGACCCTATCTGGAGTACTGCATGCAGTTCTGGAGACCCCATCTCCACAAGGACATAGACAGGATGGAGGCTGTCCAGAGGAGGGCAACTAAAATGGTGCAGGGTCTGCACCAGAAGACATATGAAGAGAGATTAAAGTAGCTTGATATGTATACCCTCAAGGAGAGGAGGGAGAAGTGGGACATGATAGAAACTTTCAAGTACCTCAAGGGAATCAACAAAGTCCAAGAGGGTAGCATCTTTCAGAAAAAGAGATGTACAAGAACAAGCGGCACAATCTGAAGATAGAGGGGACGGCTCAGAGGTAATGTGTAAGTATTTTTCACAGAGAGGGTTGTGGATACATGGAATGGCCTTCCTGAGGAGGTGGTGGAGTCATAAATAGTGGGAGAAATCAAGAATGCATGGGGCAGACATAAGGCAATTCTAGTGGAAGGTAGGAGGAAGTAGGCTGTTGGTTAACTAGGATCTGCAGCTTATCCATTAGGTAAGGAAATGGGCAGACTAGATGGGCCAAGCGATCCTTATCTGCCATCAAATTCTCTATGTTTCTGTGTAAATACTAACACACACTACTAGTACAAAACAGTTCGAAAAGCTGCCTTCTCATATGAATCTCACTCCACCACAGATATGCCCTCCCTGAAGCACACTTCAACAGTGTCTGTCACACAGGCTGAATGTTCTAAATTAACATTCAGAATGCAGAAAAACAATCAACACTTGATGATCTAAGCACAGGAGAGTTTCCTACAGTCGATGTACTAAATTTGGACCAAAATAATAGGATCAAAAGTGATCTATTGAAGCTTTTTCGATGGTTTGATTCTCAGAGCACTGTCAGCAAACTGTTTCCAGCTTCCCACTACACACACTATGCAGAACTGAGGCTGTGCAAGACAATATAGAGCCCATGTGACCTGCCAACCCATGAACCAATGCAAAATTCACCTCAAATAGCAATATAAAGGCGAAGTAAAGCGAAGTCCATTAAAATCAATGGCACTTCATGTTAAAATTAAGGAAAGGCAGTAAAACAATGCAAAGTAGTGTGAAGTCCATTGGTTTCAATGCACTTTGCAATAAAAAATAAAGGCGGAGTAATAGCTTCACACTACGTGAATTGGGGGTTAATACGCAAAGTGCTCCCCGTAGCGAAGTAAGAGCACTTCACCCACCTCTAGTCACGGTCTCCTGGAAAACTGCTCCTTCCCAGCTCTAAACAGTCACAGACTCACACATGTACACAGACACCCCCACACACACACACACACACAAGCCTATCCTACCGCCATAGCGTGCACAGAGGAGGGGGCAGGCAATAACACAGTGGCAGACTCTCATGTCTAGTGGTATAACAGTTGGAACTTTCTCACCAGGAGCTGCCTTCTGTGATACTGTACATTCCCAGATCTGTTTTATTCCCCACACCCTAGAGGCATGACCCACTGGGGAGCAGACAATATATGGACTGTGTCATGGGCTGACTAAAAATATCACATTTATTTTTATCTGCATTCTATGATCTCATGAGTAGCAGAACCATGAGGGAGGTCTTCTGAGGTCAAACTCTGCAGATACAAATAAATGCAATATTTTTAGCCAGCCCATGGCATATTTAATTTATACAATGACAGTGCCTCTGGTGAGATTAGTTCTTTCAATGAAGATTTGAATCTTTCTGTTTGATTTCACTGCTCTGTTTGTAACTACAGCAGATGCCATTGTGATGACATCAAGCACTGTGTAAGCTGTTCTCCCACTGGTCAAAGAGATACCCCAAGCTAACCGTCTGCAACAGATGTAGTAGTGCCTTACCTCTGTGACACCACAGTCTTGCTATATTCGATAAAAATTCTTTGCCATATATAAGAGTGGAAGGGATTGTAAATTTGTTCTCAGCCCATCCCCTCCACTTCCTAGTCCTGGGAGCTGCCTCAGACCTGCCCCTGTGCTCAGGCATGTAATGACGTGTGCCCAGGGAGAGCGCAGGGACGCGAGTCTGGTGGGGGGCTAATTTTAAAACATTTTTATATATCATAACTGTCATTTTGTCATTAACCAAGGGCACCATGTGACTAATGTTGTTTCCTTGTTAGTCACCTGGGTGCTCTGGTTAATGACAAATGACCATTACGATATATAAGTAAAATGTTTTTAAACATTGCCCCCACTCAGACTCGCGCGGCTCCGCGCCTCCTGGGTACACGCCATTACATACCTGAGCGTGAAGGCGGGTCTTATGCAGCTCCCAGTACCTGGAAGTGGAAGGGATCAGCTGTGAACAAATATACAATCCCTTCCACTCTTATATATGGCAAAGTATTATCAAACATAGCCAGACGGGGTGCCGCAGAGGTAAGGCACCACAACATGTGGTTTAAATCTTTTTTTTACATAACTTAGGGAATCTCTTTAAGAGCCCCTTTTTGATCAGCCTAAGGTGAAAATATTTATTTATTTATTTAATTTTGGTAACCGGGTAGGCCCACTGACACCATTACAATACCTTTTTTCAGGGGAGAACCAGAGTTAATTTTACATACAGTGATTGTTTGATAACAAGCAGAAGTATAGTAGACAGTGACACTTACAGTGGGATTTCCTCACAAGCCAAAACATTCACAAACAGTAAATTGAATACAAACCTGTGAATATTAGCTTATTTTTGACATTTGTTATTCCATAAAAGACAACTATGCAAACACATAGGTACATAATTTAGATCAAGTGCTTCATGGCAAGATGGCAGATGCTGATAATCCACCTACGTTTGAAATAAATGATTTATTTCCACTACAGGCCTGTCACACAAGAAAATAAATGCATTTATTTGTAACATTTTATTCTCACAGTCGCTGTATAACAAGTCACTGTGCTACACTGGTGTAACTGCTCTGGCCAAGCTATCTGCCCTCCTTCAGAGGAAACCATTCATCTTCTTCTCTTCCTTCCTTGGTCCCCATCAACGTACTCTTCTGTGTCGACAAGCTGCACATTCATGTGGTCACCCACTGACAACTGGTAGCCCTCGACTCCAGGGCCTAAATGGAACCTCCTTTGCTTGATGAAAAAACAGATTTCATGTCACACCCCACAGTACACTTGGATCCCAGCAAAGTATCTTGAGATAAATATAATTTACTTAGATTTAAAAGTGATAGAGCATATTTTATACTGTTCAGTGCATTTGTGCTTTCCTGTCATGTTCTGATTCTTCAGTCCTTTTTGATAAAATAAATAATCTAGCTTTCGTGTGCCCTCCGATGTGCACAGTGCTCCCTCTTCAGCAGCTACTGGCCTTTCTTTTCAAATTTCCAAACTCTACTATAATAT
Source organism: Neoceratodus forsteri (assembly GCA_016271365.2). Taxonomy (NCBI): domain Eukaryota; kingdom Metazoa; phylum Chordata; order Ceratodontiformes; family Ceratodontidae; genus Neoceratodus; species Neoceratodus forsteri. Next base: position 1,239,854,788 of record CM028130.1, read on the forward strand.
CAGTTGCACCATTCCATGCTATTTGTCTGATTTGCCTAGAATGGTGTAACTGACATCACAGAATGTGCAGATTAATGTATATGAAAAGAAAGCAGGGCCTCTGAGTAGAGGGATTCAGGATAGTTGAAAATGCAATAAACAGACAAGATTATTTAACAGGAAAAGGTTAAAATATATAGAAATATATGAGACACTAACAGCACAACAGAAAAGCATATGAACGTATAAAAAGTTTCTATTACTTTAAGACCACTAAATTTCACTTGATTGATTGATTGATCGATTGATTGATTGATTGATTTCAAAAGTTTCACCAGGATAGACATACTGAGCTGCTAACGGTTAATTTCAGATCGTCCTTGGAGTAAGGATGTTAAAGAAATCATATACAGCAAATACCATATGTCAAGAAGTAAAATCAAAACTTGAAGACAAATCAAAATATCGTATTTACAGGTAATGAAGGAAACAATTTGCCAGGGCAGAACTAGTGGTGTGTGCTGGTGGGGGTTTAAGGAAGAGAGTCATGAACAGTTACAGGAGGGAGAAGAAAAGTCATGTAGGAGAGACTTTAAGGAGAAAGCGAAGAGGCAGAGCAAATTGTCAAGGGACTTTGCTGATTGCATTTTGGTTGTATTAGTAGTTATAACTCTGTTCCCTCTTTTAGTAACACACTGGACACAGGGCATGACACTTGAGGTATTAATGTTTCCTGCAGAATACCAATATTTATTTAAACTGTATATGCAGACACACAAGCTTGGTGATGGGATTACATACCTGGAGCCCTGATTGCTCCCCCATCAACAGCCCAGTCATAATCAGCATTATTAATCAGCAATAAGTCTGCATTATTACATCCCCATGCTTGCCAGCATGAGTAAATATCTAACACCATTTGGAAAATATTAACAGGACGCAACTCAGGGAAACAGTTCATCAGTCAGGGATATCCCCTCACAACTGTGAAGGAGAAGTGGGCCAGGATTTACCCGGCCCATTCAGGTACAGCTTTTACTTGGTGTCTTAGCAGAGGCTGACAAAGGAGGGGTATAACAGCCTAAAGTAGATAAGGCACCAGCTGAACACTTTAGTGCTGCAATAGATCACATAGGCCATGGACCTAGCCGCCTTGCTGCTGGGGGTTCAGTGTCACAGTGCCCGACAGTTCACAGATATAGAAACTTATCATGACTCATTTTATCCTTTCCTTTTGCCTCAGGTACAAATACTTGATGCCCACTAACTGCACTGGTCTTCTATGTACCTTCACTTCATGCATCATTCTCCTAGACCTTGATTCCTCCACCAGGAACATTTGCACTTCTGCAGCTGGTATAACGGATGGTTGTGCGGATACCATCAGGTGGCCCTCCTTCAGGGTGCATCACAAACAAGTCCCCACTATCATGCTCCTGCACCTCAGGCAGGATCCTTGCCTCCTGAGACCTACACCAGAGTGGGACTCTGCCACTCTGGACCCAGGACCCTGTCACCATCCTGAGCCCCAAGTCCTCTCTAGCTAGTTCCAGGTAGAGAAAGTGCATCCATAGCTGCTTAGAACCCTGAGGGCCTTCCATCTGGAACTTCACCCTGGATCTTCAGGAACTAGAGGCATCCACCTTTGGTGGGACTGGAGTCCCTAATACAAGCCCCTGGAGGATGGGAAGAATGACTGGGCACCAAGCACCAATGGCCAAAGGCCATGCATACACAGGTGACCATTTTGTCACTAAGCAGAAAGCATTGCAATGACAGGAAATACATTCTTCATGTTCTGAACCTGGGTGAACATTGAACCTTTAATGCAAAACCTTAAACACAGAATAATCAAGCAGGCTAACTAGTAACCCCTATGTATAATAGCAAGATTACACACTCCCATCAGACTCACCGCCTGCCTCTCTTATAACACAGAATCTAAAATAAAATTCCAAACAGATCACTGTCCATGTCAGGCAAGAATTATATAGAGGCAGGAACTGCACTGCAGCACACCCTAGTGAAGGTTTTGTTTGCTATGCAGATAAGGTATAGGGAAAAATAGCTATCTGAAGAAAGGAAAAAACTATTTGAAGAGAGACTGAGGCCATGTAAAGGCACTGCTGAATGACTTAGGCAGCACATCAGAGACGGTGTTCTGATGTGACAAAAGTGCAACTGTGCTGGAATATAGTGCATATTGCTAAGTGGTGAAAAATACAGATGTGACCTGTCCACCCTGAGGAAGGGGTCAGTGGGTACCCCAAATGCATTTATTTATTTATTTGAATGTTGATGGGCCCACTGGGACAAGATGTCCTTTTTTCAGGGACGATCCGGGGAATGATACATTCCAACGACAAAGCAAAATAATTTTATCTAACAAACAACTAGGTACAATGTATAATTACAATGGCAGTACAATAGAACCACCAGGAGAGACAGTGAATAACAGTTCAGTATATCAGCAAATTCCTGGTATATTCAAACACTTAATGAGAGGAAATAAAGTACTAATACACAGCAGTTCTAACATACTAACATACTATTTGCCAGCAGATTAGGCCTTACGGTCTATCGAGTCTGCTCGAACCTCAGATCCCTAGTTGCGTGCCGAGGCCTTCCCCTCCCTTGTGTTCCAGAAACCCCTATCATGCATCCCCACCTCCTGGGACAGGCCATCACCTGATACATCCACTTTCTGTGTCTGTCCCACCCTCTCTTGAAGCCCTCCACTGTGGATCTCTGAACCAGCTCGCCAGGCAGTGCATTCCAAGGGTCCACCACCCTCTCAGGGAAAAACCTCCTCCTCTTTTCCCCCCTCACCCTTCCACCTTCCAACTTCAAACCATGCCCTCTGGTGATACCTCCCTGCTTTAGTCTAAAGATCCCCTCCATGTTTACCCTATTTATTCCCTTGAGGTACTTGAAGACCTCAATCATGTCCCCTGTCTCTCCTCTCCTCCAATGAAAACCGGCAGAGCTCCTCAAGTCTGTCCTCATACGTCAAATCCCCTAGCCCTCGTATCATCTTAGTTGCCCTCCTCTGTACCCTCTCCAGGAGCTGTATGTGCCTCTTCATGTCGCGGTCTCAGTACTGTACACAGTACTCAAGGTGTGGTCTAACCAGTCCATTGTACAGTGGCAAAATCACTTCTTTGCTCCTAGAGGTGATCCCTCACGATGCATCCCAACATCCTGTTTGCCTTGCTAGCCGCTCTCCTGCACTGCTCAGAGTTATTCACATGCATCCACCATGACCCCTAGGTCTTTTTCCCTATTGAGGACTCCAGCGTCCTCCCAGGGTGTACCTGTGTTTAGGGTTTCCCCACCCAAGATGCAACACCTTGCACTTGGTGATATTGAAATTTAATTTCCCATGTGTGAGCCCAGCTTTCCAGGGTGTCCAGGTCCCCTTGCAGGGCCAACCTCCCCTCTTCTCCCTCAACTACTGCTCCCATCTTGGAGTCATCAGTGAAGAGACTCATTTCACACCCTATACCCTCCCTGATATCCGACATACTCGGATATTCAATCAAATAGTCACAGATTTTATAAACATATAAGTACAGTATAATACATATGTACAAGAGTGGTAGGAGGGTGAGGACCAAACGGGGATGTAATGAGACAGAGAAAGAGTAGGATTGGGAGGGAAGAAGGTGGGAAGTAGGAATAGTTAGGTAGGAGGGTAAGGACCAAAAGAGGAATGTGAGGAGATAGAGACAGAGCAAGACTGGGAGGAGGGAAGAAGGCAGGAAAGTAGAAAATTGATAGGTAGAAGGAATGAGTAGTCTGGAGTGGGTCAAACACAATTGCGTTAGAAGTGGGAGGTGGGAAGAAGATTTCTTTGAAGTGTATTTTGAACTGGGAAGGGACAAGCAGGAAAGTAAGCATGCAAGAGGTTTTTCTACTTATGAGGTGCAGCAGAAGTGAAGGATCTAGACCCTATGGCTTACCATGTTTTGGGTATGCCTAGTAAAGGGAGGTGGGAGGATCTGAGAGTCCCATGGGAGGGCTTCAGAGAAAGCAGGGTGGAGAGGATAGAAGGAAGGTGAATAAGTTCAAAGACAGCATAAAGCACAGGAAGTCCATTTTGGCCTCAAAGGATGGCCAATTTAGAGTGTTGAGCATGTCACAGTGGTGGGCATGGGCTGGAGCCTTGGCCTGAAGCTGCACAATTATGGTAGGCCTGTTTAAGTTGGGTAAGGTTGAGGCCCTAACAGAATGAATTATGGAAGCCCCATAGAACAGGACTGGGAGGAGGATAGCCGAGAAAATTGTCTTTCTAGCCTACAGTGTAATGAAAGGGGCAGTTTGGTAAAGGAGGCCGAGTTTCAGGTTATTTGGTTTAATGACATTTGTTACATGTGGTTCAAAGGACAGATGCTCATCAAGAGTCTAGCCTAGGTATTTGAAGGAGTCCACTCCTTCTAACGGTACCCCAGAGGAGGCGCTGACTACTAGGCTAGGCTGGGAGGTAGTATCAAAGGAGGTGTGTCAGAACAACATGTTTTTTGTTTTCTTGGTATTCAACACCAGAAGATTCTCCCTGAACCAGGATTCAAGTAGCTGGAAATCGAGCTCTAGGTTTGACTTGATTGAGGAGATCCCGGCTGGACCTATATAACATGGCATTGTCTGCATAGAGCTGGACAGATGCCTTCCCCCCACAGTTTCTCAGGAGTTCATTGATGAAGATGGAGAATAGTAGAGGCCCTAGGATTGACCCTTGGGGGGACCCCGTCAGTAATGGGCAATAAGGAGGAGTAAGCTCCCACCCACTTGACACATTGTGAGAGGTTAGATAAGTAGTTGGTGAACCAAGTTAGAGAGTTGGGGTCAAGGCCAATACAATGGAGTCTGGTGATAAGGAGTGGATGATTTGCGAGGTCAAGGCCTTTGAGGTCAATGAAAACTGCCCCAGTGGCACAACCTTGATCCATTGCCTGAAAGATATCTGAAGTGACCTTTAAAAGAGCAGATTCCATCCCATGCACCTTCTGGAAACCATGTTGATGGGTGGTAAGGGAGCCAGTTTGTTCAAGGAAGGAATATAGCTGATTACATAAGATTCTTTCCTGAATTTTTGCTATGGGGCATAAAATGGATATGGGTCTGTAGTCCTCTATGAGGTTGGATGGGCCATTTTTATGTACTGGGACAATGACTGAGGTTTTCCATTTGTCCAGGATGGTCTGTGTGATGAAGGAGCGATTAATCAGTAGGGTGATCGGGTGGGCAAGAGCAGGAGCTCCAATTCTGAGGAATTTAGGTGGTGAGTCAAACCTGGAGCGCTGTCTGGATTAAGGCCCACTAGAAGTTTGAAGACTTCTTTCCACGATGTGGTTTTAGGTGGAAGAGGGGTGGGGCATCTGGGAGAGCCCTTGATGCGCGATGGTAGCAGGTAGACCAGCCTTGTATACAGCAGGTCAGTGAAGAGAAGGTTAACTCCAGTGGCAATCTCCAAAGGTGTGGAAAGAAGGGAGCCTTTAGATTTCATGGTTTGGGGAGTGATACACTTGTTGCTTCTAAGGAGGGCGTTGATGTGGGACCAAAAGCTCTTAGGGCTGGAGAAGTGCGTTTCTTTCAGGGATAGAAGATGGTCACGCTTTGATTTGTTGGTTTTGGCTTTGCAGGTGTTCTGCAGTTGACTATATGTTACCCAGTCCAAGTGATGACCAGATTGTTTGAAGGACTTCCAGGCTTTGTCTCAAGAGTGCATTAGTTGCCTTAACTCATGAGACAATCAGGAAGAGTGGGCACCTTTGGCTCTACATAGTTTGAAGTGGGCATGGGAGTCAAGGATGGTGGTGAAGGTGCCGATAAGGTAATCCAGTGCCTGGTTAATGTCACGGAGGGAGGTAATGGGAGTCCAGTTCACGAAGGCAAGACTGAGTAGAAAGGCTTCTGGGTTGAAGTTGGTAAGGTCTCTGGATTTGATGATCTGATAATTTTGGGGGTGAGGAGAACTGTTCCTCCAGACACAAAACGTCAGAGAATGGTCACTTAGCACATCAGGAAGGATCGAGGATCCCCATAGCCTTGATATGCATCTTATTGTTGGTTAGCAACCAGTCCAGGAGGCTGTGGTGCCAGACTTCATGTGTGGGTGTGGGTTGTTCAAGTAGTTGCTAAATTTGGCATCAGTGAGAACAGCAAGGTATTGAGCTCTATTGGGTCCCATTCAGTCAAGGCTGAAGTCTCCACAGAGTATAGTATCTCTGGGGGGAGGGTGTCAAGCATCGAAAAGAGTTCAGTAAAGGAAGAGCAAGCACGTTTAGGGGGTAGGAAAACACATCCAATTATTATTTGTTTGACCTGAACGAAGGGTGACTGTTATGAAAAGATGTTCAATGCCTGGGTTGATTTGGAGGCTAGTTAGCTCATTAACTTCCAACCCGTCCCTGGTATAAATCAGTACTCCCCCTCCTCTCATTTTGGGCTGATCCCTGCGGTAGGAGGAGAAGCCTGGGACAGCAATTTCATGGGATAAAATGGAGGTCTTTAGCCAGGATTCAGTAATGCAAAGGACATCACGTTTATAAAGCTGGGCCAAGGATTCTAGTTCAGCCATTTTATGCCTGATGCTTTTCATGTTCATGTGCGCTATTTTGAGCCCTTTTGTGTCAGCCCAGGTTGGGCAAGGGTTGGGGAGGCTAGATTCTGCAATCGGGGAAGAGGTGGGGGGTCTAGGCTTGGTACTCGTCCTGGAACCTGGATTCAACTCGATGTATGACTGTATAGCAGGTGGTTGGAGAAAAGGAGTTTTATGTATATACCTGGTCTGGGAGAAAAGCAATATAGTCTTTTCATGCTGGTAAAAGGCAAGAGGTACATTGCGGGGGTAGACTTGTGTGAGGCAGACAACACACCTACTCGAGGTCATAATGTCGCACACTTAATAGCTGCAAACATTATGGCTAAACCGGTACAGTGTTGTACTAGAGCGAATGGTGTAATACTATGTATACTGCTGTATATGGTATTACACTCATTTCTCTCCAGGCAGAGATGAGACCTCTGCTGGGAGTGGGTTCCACCGAGCAGCTGCCATGGCTCACTGGACTGAGTCACAGCAAGAGGAACTCAGGAGCTGCATCTTGACCGGTTTGATTCTGTGCAAATGGGCAGTTGCCCTGTTACAAATTAATCCCTGCATCTGCCTAGCTCCAGACTGGGAAACAGGTGGGGTTCTTGAGAGCACCGTACAACTGAGTAGCTGAAAATCGACCTGAGGGGGACTGCTGCTGCTTGAGTAAGTAGCAGGATTTGATCTGAGGCATGGATGCTCTGGGCAGGTGGACACACAGACCAAGGGAGAATACTGCAGCTGGTTCAGGATACACAGTAAGCTTCCTTGGTCAAAGATCAATTTGATCGAGAGATAGCAGAAGTTGATCAATAAGCAAACAGATAAGGTCTTACTAAATTAAGCCCAGATAACTAAAATTGGCTTAATTGATTGGGTAGAGTAATTTAAGTAAAGTTCTGCACTTTACAGGGACAAGGTCTTAGCCATAACTATTTAAACTTCAAGCTGTATTTTCTAAGTAAACAACACTCAATGAAGTTCTTAGTAGTAACTAATTGCAGGTAATATTCAATTTCCCAGTAAAACAGAAAGGAAGTAAGAAAAACATGCTTGGGGGCTCCAGGTGACTGCAGGGTGAATCGGAGCAAAAAGGCACCAAATTCAAAAATGTAGAAAGTTGGCAGGGCGCCTTCAAGTAAAAGTCAATGGCATACCTGCTGTGGCGATTGGTGGGCTGGGAGCAGCTCCTGTGGCAGCGGCTGCTTGAAGGAAGTGCCCGGGGGCAGGGGCATTGACTGTGGAAATAAAGGGTAGACAGGATTAGTCGAATGATGGGGGATGGAGGTGGCAGAGAAGGCAGTACAGGTTAAGGAGACAGAGATCCGGTAGCAAGGGGGAACAGGAGGGGGTATTGAGGAGGCAATGAACAGTTCGAGAGAGAGGGAGTGAGACAGAGTTAGAGGGAAAATTCAGAGGGACATAAAAGCGAGCAACAGAAAGTAATGGCCTCCAAACTGATGGTGAACCAGTAATTACAGAGACAAAATGGAGGAGCCAGTGATCAGGTAGAGAGTGGGTGGTGGAAAACAGAGTAGCTAAGCCAATTAGAGGGAGAATTCAGAGGGACAGAATAACCGAGAAGTAGAAAGAAACATAAGAAACAGTGGCTACTACATTAGTGGCAGATTCGGTAGTTCTAGAGACAGAATCAGGAACAGTAATAGCACCAGTTAAACTAAGCAAGGTAGAGGCAGGTCAGCATAAAAATCAGTAGCCAAAATTAACAGTACTAAGTTGCACCTTTATGTTATCGACAGCTATCGCTAATTTGTTATAATTGATTTATTTATTAAATTTTGATGACCGGTAGGCTCCACTGAGCCCGGAGGTCCCTTTTCAAGAGTGACCCGGAGAAACATTATTTGGAGCAGTACATGCAGAGAAGAGATTACGGAGTAATTACAGAGTATATACAGGTGGATGTAAATTAGTTATTCTTTGCATTTAATACAGAGCAACTGTTGTACCAAGTGACAGGTGTCATGAAACTAGGCAGAGACCCTAGTATGTTGGTTACCTAGTGGGACTAGAGGTAATCTGCGATCAATAATTTATAGGTATAGGGGTTGAGTGACAAAGGGGGATTGTGACTTTCAGGTGTTATGGCAGTGGCAGGTGCTGGCCTCCAGCATGTGGGCTTTGAGTCTGGTTCGGAAGTTTGGGAGAGTGGATGCTTCCTGCGCCTTGGGAGGGAGCTTGTTCCACAGATAGGGGGCTGTGAAGGTGAAAGACTTGCCTCCCACATTGGTCCGGATCCTGGGGGTCTCTAGCAAACGTCCGCCCTCAGATCCTCAGGGTCCGAGAGTTATTTTTGGGGGTGATAGTACCTTTCAGGCTGGGTGGAGCGGCCTGGCGGAGTAGCTTGTAGGCCATCTAGAGGAGTAGGTACTGAAGGTGAGCCTCAAAGGTGGGCCACTGTAATTTGGTGAGTGTGTCACAGTGGTGGCTTCTGGGGTGATCCTGGGTAGTAAATCATGCTACCTTTTTGTACAGGATCTGCATTCTGGTGACCTCTCGTTTGGCCAGTTCCTGTACTACAGGGGCAGCATAGGTCAGCATGGGGAGCAGGATGCTGGTTGCTATGGATAGCCTAGCTTCTGGTATAAGCTGGTCTTTTATCCAATACAGAATACCCAGTTTGCAGTGGATGGACTTGGTCACTTGATCCATGTGGTTCTTGTAGGACAGACCTTGATCTAGCATGAGCCCTAGGTACTTCAGAGAATCCACTACCTCAACGCTTGTCCCGTCAAGTGCGGTAAGCCGTAAGGCGCTGGTCCTGTCTTGTCCCAGGGATCTGGGTCTGAACAGGATGGCTTTTATCTTGCTTGTGTTCAGGACCATTCTGTTCTTCTTTAGCCAGGCCTCCAGGGACTTTAGATCAGTTTGGAGTGCGGGGCCAATCTCCACAAGGTTGTCTGAGGAGTGGTAGGTGACTGTGTCATCTGCATATTGTACGACCGAGGCCCCCCCCACAATGGAGGTTGAGGTCATTTGTGAATAGTGAGAACAGAAGGGGACCAAGGATGGAGTCTTGTGGCACACCCTCCTTAATGGGTCGGGGGTCAGATAGTACACATTTCTAGATTACCCTCTGTGTATGGCCTGTTGGGTAGCTCTCGAACCATTTGAGAGCCAGGGGGACTAGGCTTATTTTGCTTAGTTTGGCTAGGAGGAGATTACGGTTGACAAGGTCGAATGCCTTGGATAGATCTACAAATACTGCTCCAGAGGGGTCCACCTGTCCATAGCACTGAGGACATCTGTTGTGAGGTTAGCGAGGGCAGCGTCCATGCCATGGTTGGTTCTAAAACTGTGCTGGGAGGGGGCTTGTAGCTGGTGAGTCTCTAGGTACTCATGGAGTTGGTTATATATTTTATTTATTTATTTATTTAAGCGTTTAACCAGGAAGGCATACTGAGCAGGCTACTGCTCAATTCCAGATGCGTCCTGGGAGAGGGGGGTACATACAATTGAGGTAGGTAAAACATGTATCATACATAGTACATAGTGCAAATACCTAAGTAAGAACAGACCCAATACAACTAGGTATCAGTTATAGTGGCATAAAACAAATGAGAGAACAAGTTGATACTGACACAAATAGGCATAGTTTAAATGCATACATTAGATAGATTATGAGTAGGTAGGCAAACATTAAATGAACATAGGCTACTCGACCTAGTCTGTTACACTGTGGGCTGTTAGGAGGCTATGCTGCAAGAGCAGGTAGGGGAGAAGTGAGCGAGAAGCATGGAGTTAAGATGCGGTGGGGAGGAGAAGTGATGAATGTTTGCTGGGAGGGAGTTTCACGTCTTTGGCATGCGGTAGCTAAAGGCTGCCTGTCCCACGGCAGTGGTTCTATGAGGGACAACTAGGATCTATGAATCATTGTTTCTGAGTGAATATGCTTGGGTGCTAGTGTTGTTTAGGGCAGAGGAGAGCTGGGGGGGAGCAGCTGGGACCAGTACTTGGCTGAGATTTTGGCACTGTGGGAGTGCCTCCGGTTATCTAGAGATGTAAGATTCATATTGGTAGACAGTACAGTGATGGGAGGAGTATGGGCAGTTCAGGATGAAGCGACAGAAAGAATGGAAGAGGGGATCAAGTCTGGCTAGGATGGACTTGGGGACCTGCGCTGTAGACAACATCACCATAATCGAAGACTGGGAGGATCATTTTCTGCATGATGTCTCTGCGGGCCAAGAGTGGAATGCTGTCACAGTTCTGGTAAAGTGCACTGAGCATGGGGTGCAGCTTCTTGAGTATGGAGTCAACATGTGCGGAAAAGTTTAGGTGCTGATCAAGCCACACTCCGAGGTACCTGAAGGAGGTATTGGTCTCAAGGGGTGACCCATCCAGGATATGGAATGTAATAGGGGAGTGGAGCCTTGATAGTCTCTGCCTTGTGCCAAAGGTCACTGATATGGTTTTCTTGGCACTGAGGGAGAGGTGATTTGAGAGTAGCTAGAGCTGGACTTGATCAAAGTCTGACTGAAGTCTGGTCATTACCTCTATGGCTGAAGAGCCATATGTATATAGTACAGTATCGTCCGCATACATGTGAATGGAGGTATGTGGACAGGCGGAAGGGAGGTCATTAAGAAAGATGGAGAACAGGAGTGGGCCTAGGACCGAGCCTTGCGGTACCCTGTGTAACAGGGAGGGGGGCCAAGGTGGCAGAGCTGACTCTGACTGATTGGGACCTGCCTGCAAGGTAAGAATAGAACCACCTGGAGGCCCAGTGAGACAGTCCAGTATTGCAGAGTTTGGACAGGAAGAGAGAGTGGGAGACGTTGTCAAATGCCTTGGCCAGGTCGATGAAAATGGCGGCTGTGAGGTGGCCAGCATCCATGCCAGAGAGGACAGAGTCAGTGAGCCTAAGAAGGGAGGAGGTAGTTGAGTGGGATTTCCTAAAGCCAGACTGGTAGGGGGTGAAGAAGGAGGAGGAGGAGTCAAGATAGGATGACAGGCGAGAGAGTAATAGGCGCTCTTGGATTTTTACCAATATAGGTAGTAGGGAAATGGGACAGTAGTTGCTTGGGTTGGAGGCATCCCCCCCCTTGGGAAGGGGGATAACAGTGGCATGTTTCCATTCAGAGGGGACTTCAGCACGGGAGAAGGATAGGTTGAAAAGGGCGGCCAGGGGTTTGGCTATGGCAGGGGCCGAGAGGCGGAGCATTTTGGAGTCCAACCCTATTGGGCATTTGCCCTTATTGGGATTAAGGGCAGTCAGTGCATTATATACCTCAACCTTGGTCATATGTTGAAATGAGAACGAGTGGGCAGTAGGTGTGGCTATAGCAGGGGAGGTCAGGCTAGGTTGCTGAGCGAGGCGAGGTGAGGGCAGGAGGGTTGCATGGTAATTTGTGAAGTGAGAGTTAAACTGTGAGGCCACAGCTGGGGGGAGTCAGTGATGGAGAGCCCGCCTACCAGTAGGGTAGGAGTGGGGGTCTGCGATGGAGGGCTGAGAAGTGATTTTACCACTTTCCAGAATTCAGCTGGCTGATGGGAGGTGAAATAGAATGAGACTTTGAAATAGCTAGCTTTAGCTTGGCAGATGATCCTAGTGCAAGCATTTCATAACGATCGATAAGTCTGAAGGTCAGCTGGTGAGCTGGAAGACTTGTAGGCTTTCCAAGCTTTGTCCCTGCTCCTGAGAAGGGCTAGGAATTTGGATGTGATCCAAGGGAGGTGTGTACTTCTGACTCTGGTATGCCTGAGTGAGGCGTAGCGATCCTAAATGGCAGAGAATACAGACTTAAAGCACTCCAGGGCATCATCAATGGAGGTGGATTGGCTGATGAGTGACCAGTCAGAAAGGGTCAAGTCATTGAGTAGTGAGGTGAGGTCCAGGAACTTATAGGATCTGGTCACCAGGATTCTGGGAGGGGGGACTTTAGGCCTGTGTATTTTTCTTACTGTGTAGATGCAATGATGGTCACTTAAGGCACCTGGTAGGAGGCCGGAAGCTAGGATCCTATGTGGGTGAGAAGTGAGGGACCAGTCCAGGAGGGAGTGATTCAGAGTTTTATGGTTTAACAGAGTGGGTACTAAGATAAGCTGGGCTAGGTTTAGGGCAATCTCCTTGTCATGAAGTTTGGAGTTTGTCCCAGTGAGCCAGTTCTGGTTAAAGTCCCCAAGTACATAGAGCTCACCTCCAGAAGCCAGAGAGTTTAGCGTGCCAAGGTGATCCAGAATGGCAGGAATGTTGGTCTCAGGTGCGCAGTAGGTGCCAGCAATAAAAATCGGAGTTGAGTGGGGAAGGGAGAGTTTTACCATGAGTGCGTCAATGGAGTCCGAAGGCAGAGACAGAGTGACCTGGGAGAACTGGATTGTGGAGGCAATGTACATGGCTATGCCACCCCCCTTTTTGTTACCCTTCTGATCATGTTGAATAAGTGTATAGCCAGGTATAGAGAATTCCCTGTCAGTATTGTGGGACTTCAGCCAGGTTTCAGAGATGATCAGTATATCTGGAATGAGGGACAGGGCTAGTGGCTGAAGCAGGGTAATTTTACCTAGGAGACTACATATATTCAGGTGGATCATTTTTAGTCCAGATGGGAGTTGGGTTGGCAAAGTGGGGTTTGGAGTGTGATGGTGAATTGGTCCTGGGTTTGATTCAAAATCGCCTGCTAGGAGTAATAGAAGCGTGATCAGGAGTTTGGCATTGTGTTTGGCCCAATATAGTTTATGGGGGATGGTATGGGGCTTGGCGATATCAGCTGTTGACCTACGGACCTGTGGCAGTAGGACTAATTGGCTAGTTTTTAAGGTAGGTGGCAGTACATTAGGACCGGCTGGTGTGGAATAGAAAAGACACGCAGGGAGGGTTTCAACCATGGTAGTGGAGGTACAGATGGTAGTTGGCAAACCGATGCATGGTGCCAACCAGGCTGTTGGCTCAGGGGAGGAAGACGAAGGGAGAGACACCCAGGAGAAGAGGATGAAGAGAGAGATTAGGAGCAGAGGTAGCATTATGGAGGGGCAGGCCGAATGTGAGGGAATTAGTTCTTTTTTTTTATAAATATATAGAGTAGTGGCCTCTAGTGGTTGAGGGGAATAGCCTGCAAATGGGAAACTAGGCTGATTGGTTCAGATGAGCATGTGACTATCCCTATATATAGAAATGTTTGCCAAGGGTGGTGATGGGACAGCTGACGTACAGCATCGCAGGTCTGCTTCACTTCTGAGCTCCGTGTGAATGCCGTACTTTCTTTCTGTGCTTCCAGGCGGGGGGGCACTCCTCCCGGCTCAGGGGAGGGCTCCTAACAAACTGTCCTCACAACCTCCAGGACAGACGACGAGAGCTGGGGAGAACAGAACAGGGAGCAGGGTTAAAATAAGGTAGGAGTGAGGGACGGACTAAGGTTTGCTGCATCACTGAGTGAAAACACTTAACAGTTCCTGGCTCAACAATTCAGTAAGTCAAAAGGGGAGCTTAGTATTATACATATATATTTTTTTTTTGCAACTTAGATACTGGAAAAATGCGTCTGTAGATAACTACACAAATTACGTTGAGAACCTGCTTTAAATCACACAGCTACAGAGGTACATACAGGGACCCTGTTAGTTAATTAAGATCCTGAGAAAGTAAAGAATTCTAACAAATTACACCAAATTTAAGGCACCCTGCTGTAGCTGAAAGCCTCCATGCCAAGCGCAGGGTAGCTGGGGGTGCAAACAAACAATAAGTGTCTTGCCGACTCGGAGTGGGTCTGGTTTGAATTTGGCGCCCAAAATCCTTGCTTCACTTCTGAGCTCCATGTGAATGCCATACCTTCTTTGCTGTGCTTCAGGCGGGGCGCCAGCTCTCCAGCTCAGGGGAGGGCTCCTAACAAACTGCCCTTGCGACCTCCAGGATGGACAAGGAGAGCTGGGGAGAACAGAACAGGGAGCAGGAGTTAAAATAAGGTAGGAGTGAGGGATGGACTAAGCTTTGCTGCATCACTGAGTGAAAACACTCAACAGTTCCTGGCTCAACAATTCAGTAGTTCAAAAGGGGAGCTTAGTATTATATATGTATATATATTTTTTTACAACTTAGATGCTGGAAAAATACACCTGCAGCTAACTACACAAATTACTTTGAGAACCTGCTTTAAATCACACAGCTACAGAGGTACATACAGGGACCCTGTTAGTTAATTAAGATCCTGAGAAAGTAAAGAATTCTAACAAGTTACACCCAAATTTAGGCACCCTGCTGTAGCTGAAAGCCTGTGTGCCTAGTGCAGGGTAGCTGGGGGTGCAAACAAACAATAAGTGTCTTGCCGACTTGGAGTGGGTGCGGTTTGAATTTGGCACCGAAAATTCTTGCTTCACTTCTGAGCTCCGTGTGAATGCCATACCTTCTTTGCTGTGCTTCAGGTAGGGGGGCCAGCTCTCCGGCTCGGGGGAGGGCTCCTAACAAACTACCCTCGCAACCTCCAGGATGGACGAGGAGAGCTTCTTTGCTGTGCTTCAGGCGGGGAGGGGGGGGCTCCTAACAAACTGCACTCGCGACCTCCAGGATGGACGAGGAGAGCTGGATGAGCCTTTCTTGGAGCTTTGTGAGTAAACAGAGTAGAGAGATTCATCTGTAGTTGCTCTTGTGTTCTCTGGCACCGCCCTTGTGCATGGGGACCACATTAGCCTGTTTCCACTGGCTTGGGACTGTTCCTTCCAGCAGGGATCTGTTTATGAGCCAGCTCAAGGGTCTGGAGAGGGGATTTTGCTCCATCCTTGAGTAATCTGGGATTTATCCCATCCAGTCCTCCTGGGCATCTGGTTTTCAAGGCTCTCAGGAGAGTTTGCAGCTCTTTTGTTTTGACCAGCTGCAGGTGAATTAAGGGTCGATTTAGACATGAGGGCTCAGTCTCGTTGAGTGCCGGGGTGAGAGGGGGTAGTCCGGCCTTGTATGCTTCGACATTGGTGAAGTAGAGGTTTAGGACTGAGGCAATTTGTGGGCAGTCGCTCTCTAGTTTGCCGTTTATCTCCATCAGGCTTGGTTCAGCTTTGGTGCTTCCCCTGATCAGTTCGTTCATGTGAGACCAGGACAGTTTGAGACAGCCTAAGTTGCTTTTCTGTAGTCGGGAGACATACTCCCTTTTTGCCTGTGTCATAGCGCTCTTGCATTTGTTTCTCAAGGCTTTATAGGCCATGAGATCAGTTAGGAGGAAGGAGTACTTAAACCTCTTCCAGGCCTTGTCACGGCTGATCATTAGGGCCTTTAGGGTAGGAGAGATCCATTTGTAACAGCTGCCCTTGGTCCTGAGCTTTTTCAGCAGAGCAAAGAGGTCGGCTGCTTTATTTATTGAGTGGTGGAGGTATTCAAGTGCCTAGTCTAAGGTCAGGAGGCATCTGATAGGGCTCCAATCCACGGTGTTGAGGTAGTCATTGTATTGCGCCGCCGTGTAGTTGGAGTAGTCACGTGCAGTCAGTATTCGGGGCTGGACCTTGGGCCCTCTATTTCTCCAGACGCAGAAAGTTGGGGAGTGGTCGCTCAGGGCATCAGACATGATTCCGGCTTTCACGATGTTGCAGGGGTTTGACACCAGAGCCCAGTCCAGGATGATGTGGTTCCCTGTCTTATAGTTCAGCCTGGTAGGTTCTGTGATGACCTGTATCAGGTTTGCCTTTGTTGTCAGGGACATGAGGTCTTTGTTGGGATCGTGGGCCTAGCTGAGGTTGAAGTCCCCCAGAATAAGGATCTCATTTGAGATTGCTTTAGCAATGGCTCTGGTCAGATTCTCGAGGGATTAGAGAGCCGTCTTAGGGGGGTTATAAACACACGCTATAATGAGGTGTTTGTGTTGGCCTAGTGTAACTCTTATGAATATGGATTCACTGCCAGGGAAGGAGTCCTGTTTCAGGATTAAGTGCGATGCCGTAAGGCAGTCCTTAGTGTAGATTAGTACACCATCCCATCTCTTGCCCTTCCTGTCCTTGCAGAAGGTGTTATATCCTTGGGCCATGATCTCATGGGGGAGGATGCATGCTTTAAGCCAGGTCTCTGATATAGCAAGTATGTCTGGCTTGTAAAGGTCAAGCCAGGCTTGCACCTCATGCATTTTTGGCCTGAGACTACAGATATTCATGTGTGCGATCTTCAGACCCTTGGAGGATAACCAATGAGGGTCCTGCAGGTATGATATTAAGGTATTGGCAGGGGGAGGGCCAGGGTTTGGCTGGATATCTCCTGCCTGGAGAAGTAGTGCCACTAGCAGTCCAATTAATTTTGGTCTGCTAGCTAGGATTAAGTTACTCTGGATCCTCCTTCTGGTAAAACAAAGAGTTTCATAGCATATGCCCCTTCTTACTAGTTTGTGTGCTGTCAGGAGGGCTTGTAGGCTAGAGTTGTCTTTGGTGTTATAGAGATCCATGACAGGGTGGTCATTGTTAATGCATTCCCTGATGTCAGGGTCACCTTGTCCTATTATCCCGTCCACCCAAAGGAGGTACAGGATATATAGCATTGCCAGGAGCACTCCCCTGTTGAGCAGTGAGGTACCAGGCTTTTTTTCCACGCACAGCCCGGGGCTGGGTGGGCCACAGGCCATGACTCTATCCTCAGGATACCTGCTTGAGGTGTAGTAGAGCCCTGTTCGAGGAGCAGTGGGGCCCTGATTAAGTACCTTAATTGTCGGCAGCACTCAAATGGGACTTTGCCTTTGCTGGGCTCCAAATACTGGGCCGCGAGGAGATGATAAAAACAGGAGCAGTGGAGCCCTGATTATGTACCCTTATTGTCGGCAGTGCTCAAATTGGCCTTTGCCTTTGGTAGGCACCGAATACTGGGCAGCTAGGAGATCATAGCACAGGGTTCTACAATGTTAAGCAACATTACCGAATACTGGGCAGCTAGGAGATCATAAAACAGGGTTCTACAATGTTAGGCAATGGTACAACCTTTCTGACTACACAGCAATTATTCCTTTGTTCTTCTGTAAATAGGTAGGTAAATTGATCACTGTACTATCGCAGTTTGTACACTTTAAAGCAATTTGTACATTTTATAGCAAGCATTCTCCTGGAAATAAAGTCTTCTGAAAGTAAAGTCTTTTCCCGCCCACAGCTACGGGCGGCTGTAACATGTAATACAGATTTCTGCTGTTGCCAGTGTGATGCTACACATTTTCTGCCTGCCCTGCTGTTATTGATTCCTCCACCTGTCAAGCTGTTCTCATTAAGCACTGTGCTATAGGTGCTTGTTACATTTTGTGCTGGACAACATTGAATCTGTGTTAACAAACTCTGTCACCTGTCCTCAATCTATTTCAGAGGAGGCTGTTAAATCAGCAATTACGCTATTGTCCAATATCAGCAAGATTCTGAGTATTCAGGTTTTAGGAGGAGTAGTAACTTTAAGGAAGAGAGAGAAAAAAAAGAAAAAAAAAACACATTAGATAAGTAGATATAACTGAACTTCTGCTCATACAAACTCCCGTTGCAAGTCACTGATTTGAGCCCTGCTTAAAAGGGAGGTTCTTCAGTGCTAGTGGGAGTGTCCACAGAGCATTTAAGGGAAGGAGGGAATGGGATGGGTGGGAGGAAGAAAATGCTCTCTTAACTGCTCCTACTAGGTGCAGGAGCTCACCAGTCCTCAGATTCAATCTCTGGTAATGTCTTAGGTTTTTTTGTTATTAGGAGTAAAAACGAAAACATCTGTTCTCGGCTGGGCACACGCCTGCTCCAGGCAGAAGACGAACTCTTGATGTAGTGCGAGGGAGGTCTGCCTGGCTTTGGACTGTGAGCCGGCACCTCTACCCCCATCATTCTCTCCAGTGCTGGGGGGGGCCCACTTGTGCAGAGGTCGCCTTCTCCACCCCTGATTCGGCAAGCTGTGACTTGTGTTTGAGAGCCTCGGGGCTTCATTCCAGTTTTTAAGGTCAGTTACGGTGCGCATCACTGGAATGGCCAGGGACCAATCCTGTGCAGTTACAGTCCATTTGAATAGTCCCTACCATTGGCACCACCAATCACCAAGTAGTCAAAAAACATTCCCAAACTCGCCAACAAAGAAATGCTCTCTTCCCTGCTCCTACTCGACGTAGGAGTTCACCAGTCCTCAGATTCAATCTTCGGTAATGTCTTAGGGTTTTTTTGTTATTAGGAGTAAAAAAGAAAATGGCTGTTCTCGGCTGGGCACATGCCTGCTCCAGGCAGGGGACGAACTCTTGACGTAGTGCGAGGGAAGTCTGCCTGACTCTGGACTGTGAGCCGGCACCTCTACCTCCAGCGTTCTCTTCGGTGCGGGGGGGGGACCCACTTGTGCAGAGGTTGCCCTGTCCTCCCCTGATTCGGCAAGCTGTGACAAATGTTCCTTTAAGTTTTTAAACATTTCATCCTATAATCAGGCTTTTCTGTGCAGGTTAACAGTAAAGGGCAGTTGCCCAGTTACAAATTAATCCCTGCATCTACCTCAGCTCCAGACTAAATGTTGGTGGCAACAGGCATTGTCTATGGGTTTTTAACCAAAAAATATAAAGATGCATTGTATATTGAAAATATCTGGTGAGTTGGTCAATTATTTCAATATCCTAGTGACTGTTGTAATAGCATTTTTGGAACAGATCACTCCCTAAGAAAAGTATTTTTTTGGTATTTCCTACATTAAGCTGAGCCAGAGTGTTTCAGTACTTTCGCCCAGTTTTACATGGTTTTAACTTTGTTTTTACTTTGTTTTCTTCATTCTCTATTTAGTCAGCATCTACATGAGGTATATCCAGACCCCTGGTTTCCACTGATATTGCAATATTAAGTTATTTTAACCCCTTATCCTCCATTAACAACTTCTTAAAGTTTTGAGATCTGTTTGTGAATTATTTGGTATAACCAAGATACCCAGGTTTTAAAACATAATAGATTGTGTATTAGCAATCACACACAACAAGGAAGTTTTATTTATTTATTTATTTAGTTTTTGTTGACCGGGTAAGTGCACTAGACAAATCGAGAGGTTTCTGTGGTAAGCTGAGACCTCAAAAGTAGAGCTCAAGAGGTCCATTACCACGGAAACCACAAGACTGCAAAACTGCCTTGCTTGCATATGATTGCTCATACTTAATCTTTTACAGTGCATGAGCAATCATCTTTCGCTCCATTTCTCAAAAACCCCCAGTACTGAAAAGTACCTTCATGTCACGGTTCATTCAAATGGTGCTTCCTGATCTGCTGTCACCACCATGGCCCTACATTGCGCATGCACAAATCATTCAATCTTGTTGTGCTGCGCTGGTAATGTACTCAGTGCAGCATAACAACATCGTGACACACTGAGTGCAGCATAACAATGCTGTTCTGAGCATGGATTCCCATGCTCAACAGCGTTCTACCATACACTATAATGAAAGGCAGTCGGCAAGAAGGTGCACAGCAGTGATGCTACTGCTCATGATTCTGATGACCTAAGTTTGGAAGAGAACTCTGGGATGTGAGAAGGCCAGCTGGGGAACGGAAGATAAGTGTCCATAGGACTGCTCTCCTCCTCCAGGGAGGGAGGGATCTGTTGCCCAGCAATATTCTTTCCTTAGCATAGGCTGATGGTAGGTGCACTTGGGACTGGTGCATCTGCTGGGATTTGTGGACACAGCAGATGCCTGGATGTCCGGTGCAGTATCACACCCAATGAGCACTGAAGTCACTGCACATCTGCTTCATCAGGGGCTGGAACATACAAGAAAAATCCCTCTGGGACAAAGCATCACAACGCTTGGTTCCTGCAGCTCCACCCACCAGAATGATGCCTGATGAGTTTGTGGGACATTTAAGATTGATCTTGGTTTCTCCCCTAACCCCCAGACAAGCACCACCATGACAGGGAAGTCACACCTCCCCATGTAGGTAGCTGGGAGGATAGGGACTGGGATGACTGTGGGATGCCATAAGAGCTGACTAAGGAGTACATGCCTGCTGGAACTGGAGTTCATAAACAGAATTAAAAAAAACAAAACAGGAAAAAGCAACTTTGCTAATTTGTTTCTACTAGCCTCTTTTAATAAGTGAATCACTGTGCCTTTTTGCCAGACTGTATTTTTAATGTGTTTGAGCCCTTACCACTTACCCCATTTGCAACTTAAATAGCAGACTCAAGACTTGATCATATACACTCTATGCTGAGTCAGTGGAAATGAACTGAAGTGGATTTGGTGCTAGACTTCTATGATATCATCCAGTTGTACCATACTCAGGTTTTGCTGATGTTCTAAACCTTTTACAGTGAACTGTCAACTGAGCAAAATTTAGGAACGTAGAAGATCGGAATGTCCAACCATGGTTTCCTGTGTTGCAAGTGGGAAAGAACTGTGGACCAAAACCAGGACAAAAGAAAGAATGAAAGAGAGAGTGACAATCAGATCTCAATAAAGACTCCTACAAGAACTTAAAACTGAACTTTTCTTCAGTATCGGAACTTCTCAATAAAGAAAACTCTGAAAATATTCAAATACAATGTATTATCACTCTGTTAACTATATGAGTCAGCAGACTTGTTACCAACTGACTGCAAGTGTGTGTAGTTAATAATTCCATTTATTTATGTTGCTGCTTGTATGTATAGATTTTGTCCTTCTTTGGAAATTATTACTATTTATAAAATTGCAAGAGAAAATCCTGTAATCTGATTGGTCAACTGAGTTTTTCACTTGTGATGTCATCCTTGAACAACATTGTGGGTAAAAGTCCCAGCACAAACACACATGACCACATAACAGTGACAAAAATTAATAAATCACAGTACCACTCTCAGCTCTAGCTTTCTCTGAGTAGTCATGTCCACAAGAAGTCTGCCAGTGTATGGCCCAGATTTTAAAAACAACAATCCTTCCCTACCATTGGCACCACCAATCACCAAGTAGTCAAAAAACATTCTCACAGTTAAAATTATACTAACATACTAAAATGCCAGCAGAATAGGCCTAACAGTCTTTCGCGTCTGCTCGTTTGGTCAGTCCCCACCCTGGGAGCTGACCGTGCTGCCTCCTTCGCCTTCTCTGGCTTCTCCCTTCCCAGTACCAGATATTCTCACTGCATTGGATTTTGCTTCCAGAACTCTTCCCCGTACCTGTCCCACCCCCTCTTGAACCCCTCCACCGCCTCTGCCTCCACCAGCCCTCTAGGCAGCACATTCCATGGCTCCACCACCCTCTCAGTGAAGTAGCACCTCCTCCTTTCTCCTCTGAATCTTCCCCCCTCCAGCTTCCACCCATGCCCTCTAGTGGCCCCTCCTCCTTCCTTTGAAGGACCCTGACTGTTCCTCCCTATTTACCCCTTCATGTACCTGAACACCTCTATCATGTCCCCCGGTCCTTCTCTCTTCCAATGTGTACATATTTAGCTCTTCGAGCCTCTCCTCATAGGTCCTGTCCCCAAGCCCCAAATCATTTTGGTTGCCCTCCTCTGGACCCTCTCCAGGAGTTTAATGTCCCTCTTTAAGTGTGGCCTCCAAAACTACACGTAGTACTCGAGGTGCGGCCTCATCAAGCAGTTATACAGAGGGAGTATCACTTCCCTCCTTCTGGAGGTGATCCCCTAGCGATGCATCCCAGCATCCTGTTGGTCTTGGCTGCTGCCCTCCTACAAGTCTCCGAGTTGTTCATCTTGACATCCACCACCACCCCCAGGTCCATCTCAGCCATCAAGACTTGTAGCATACTATCACATACTTTTTTGCTCCATGCAACTTCAGAATAAACCTTACAACTTTCTAACTGTCTGACTGTACTAAATCATGGACCATGGACCGTGTGTGCAATTTTGAAAACCACCGCTTACAAATGTTTCCTGGGTCCCAAAATAACTAGTCCAGCCTCTGACACAGATTAGCATCACAGTCCCTCTCCTGCTCTCTCAGACAGTTTAAGGCCAACTATTTTTGCAGCTCCGTGATAGGGGAGTGGGAGAGAAATATCTGGCACCACATTTCTAAACAGTGCAATGATCTGTAACAATGTTGCCTACTGTGCAGGGCAGAAAACTGAACAAGATCAAAATTTTCTTCAAATCTACATATTCACTTGTATATTACACTGCTATCATCCTTACTTTATGATTTAATTTCTTCATTTGTTTAAAACAAGCCATCTTTTAATAACAAGAAATCACTCCAGGGTGTGTGTGTTATGGTAGGCTAACATACAGTAATTTCTTGGGCAATGAAGTCACTCAACCTTTGGCATAGTGACTCCACATCCAAGTGTGATGTTATCCCACCATAATACACACTCTGTTGTGAACTGCTGCTTAAATTTTAACAGTTCAGTAATTACTTAATTTTTTGTTGGCCTACCAGTTGATTTAAGCTCTACCACTCCTTGTCTGAACATGAGTCTGACTAGCAATGATAAAAGGACATCAGATACTATCAGCTTCATGAAACTGAAAGAAGGCCTATAATGTACAATGGAAAATGTAACAAGCATTTGTCAGTGCTGAATGTCGGCTTGCTGGCACTGGCGGCATTGGTAGTGCAGGAGTTAGAGAGATGCACAATAGGATTGGCAGTGAAGTAGTGAACTGACACCGACCCCAACCCCACCATGTAGAGAGTGACAGGCATTGGGGTGTGCCTTTGGGTCGTTGGCCATAACGCTCATGCCATTTCGCCTCACCCTACCCCACAGAGACCAACAAGTGCTGCAGTGTGCCTTGGGGTCTTCTGGCCTTATGCTCACCCCATTCCATTAGGAAATATACTGACATGGGGGCAGTATAGGAGAATGGGGTGAACATTAGGGCTGAAGAGTCCAAGGCACACATCGACACCTGTCACTGGCTGCAGGGTGGGGGTGGAATGGAGTGGGCATTACAGCCGACAATGCCAAGTCACACCCCTGACGCCTGTCAGTCTGTATAGGGTGGGGCATTATGGTTGGAAACCTTAATGCCCAGGGCATTTGTTGGTATTTTCACTCCAAATTTTCAACATGGGCCATTTGTGACCCCACCTCATGATCAGTGGCACTATGAGTTTGTTTGCAGAAAGGTGTTTTTGTACAGAGAATGTGTATTTTGGCATCACAGGTGTGAAAACACATTTTGGGCAGAATGCGAAAAATGACAGCTGCACTGTTCATGAAGAGGTGTAACAAACTGTCATTGTTGAAAATCTGGAGTGAAAATATGAAACATTGGTGACATCACAAGCGCTCATAGAAACTGTGCAATGCACGCCACAACGCAATTATTTTGGGGATTTGTTTAACTAAATTTTCAACATAGGCATTTTGGGAACTTCGGTCATGAACAGTGTCACTGTGATTTTGTTAATCTGGCCTGAACATTGATTTCCCACAGCGACCGCACCATTATGTGACACGTGCAAAAACACATTTCAGGCAGGATGTGAAAAATGGCAGCTGTGCTGTTCATAAGGAGGTGTACAAAAATGACAATGGTGAAAAACTGGAGCGAAAATATGAAAAATTGGTGACGTCATGAGCATGTATAGAAACTGCGCAATGCACGCCCGTAATGCAATTATTTTGGGTATTTTTTTACCAAATTTTCAACATAGGCATTTTAGGATCACCACGTATGAACAGTGTCACTCTGATTTTGTTAGTGTCCTGAACAACATTGATTTCACACAGCGACCATGCCATTGTGCACCACGTGCGTGAAAACACATTTTGGGCAGGATGTGAAAAATGACAGCTGTACTGTTCATATGGAGGTGTGAAACAAGGGCAATGTTGAAAATCTGGAATGAAAATATTAAAAATTGTCAAAGTTACAAGCGTGCATTGAAACTGCGCAACACACGCTCATAACATGGTCATTTTTGGGAATTTTTCCACCAAATTTGCAAGATAGGGTTTTTGGGACCACACCTCATAGACAGTCACATTGTCATTTCATTAATCAGTCCCAAAAGGTGATTTCAGGCAGTGACCACAAAATGACCTTTCAGGGCCGAGTAATGAGATGACAGTGCACGTGTTAATGAGGTGGGGTCCCAAGCACCCCATGTTGAAAATTTGGAGGTAAAAGTCCAAAAAATGGCTGAGATATCCACCTAAGTTGAAAAAAAACCCAGTTATGCCATTATACAGCTTACTGGCATTTCTTCAGTTCGCTGTCGGCTTTGTAGTGTCCAGATGTGTTCTCGGTCCACTAAAGACCATTGTGCCAGGCTTCAGAGGTAAGTATGGGGTGAGGGTGTGTGTGGGAAGGTGGGGTGCACAGAGGGTGACTGCGGGTTGGGGAAGGGGACCACATGGCGAGGGACCATTTTCTTTCTTTCAGGTAATTAAAAAAAAACGAATAAACACGCGGACAGTTTTCTTTTTACAGGTGTATAGTGAACTGCTGTGCACACTGGGATGGGATCCCAGTGTGCCCCATGACTTTGGGGGGGTGACATTGGCCACACTGGAGTGGGCTCCCAGTGTGGCATAGAATGAGGGCGAGGGCCAGAACATGCTGACAACGGTCGGCTTTGATTATGAGGCGGCACATTGGGGTGGACTCCCAGTGTGCCACACAATCTTGGGGGGGTTATTTAGCATGCCAACAGGGGACTGGGCACCCCTGAAGTTGGCTTTGTAGGCATTGTGCAGCAGGCAGCGGCAGCAGCCACTACCGCCATGTTTATTCAAATACTTCACCAGGAAAGGCACATCAGGAGGTGTGTTATTGTGCTGCTGCATGACGAGCTTGTCTCTCATTGCAGCGGCACTTTCTTTACAGGTTGTGACCACTTTACAAATTTCTTGTGTGAGCGCCTGCATGCTGGCTTTTTGGGGAATGAGGGACGCACCTACTAAAGCGTGCCCTGCATTCACCCACACTGATGCACCTCTGAAATCTGCTACTACCACAAGATGTTGGCTTGTGCACAAGCGCAAGCCAACATAAAAAAAGGTGGGGAAGGGTATTGTGCCATAAAAGCAAGTCTTGTGAAATAGCTTAATAGATATTTGGTTGAAAACCTTGACTCCTGCAAAAATTTATTATGTGGCTAATAATACTGAGCAAACAGACAACTTAACTGATACTGAATTAGCTGGCAACGACTTAGCTATCATGCAAAAAAGGAAAAGTGAACATCAATAACTCTGAAACTGCTGCAACTGAACATACCAAGTCTGATGAACTAGAAAGAGCAATATTTTATGTAATGGAATGACATGACCAAGACTTGAATAAAGAAGGTAACAATTCTGTCAGTAATTCACCAGTCGTAATATTTGAAACTTTCAAACTGACCCCAAAGCCACTCCAGAAAGAGAACCCCTCATTAATGGAGACATATCCCATCTATTACAGCTCAACTTTAATCACACCAGGAGAACTACTAGGAGCAGACACTGCAGGTGATTTATTGCAATTTTCTCTTGAATCCAACAGCTTAACTGAATCTATTTCAGAAGATTTTGTGCTGTTTCTGAGGATAAATAGCTGCATACTTGAGCATTCCATCAATAAGGAACAGTTAAAACCCAGTAACAATTCCATGAGAATTAGTATGGATTTAACTAATACACCTAAAGACAAAAAACAAAACTAATGACACAATTGTGAAACAATTATTTGCACTGAGAGAAGAAATTTGCCCTGACTCATCTGATGGAACTGCTTGACCACAAGTACTGCTTCCAACTCTGTAATGTGTTACCTGTGTATTGTATGCTGAATTTCGTGTATTGTATTGCCGTGTACCGAATGCTGTATCTCATGTATTGTATTCCATGTACTACATGTGCCATCTACATGGCCCAGGTCATACCTGAAAATGGTCCCTGGGACCAGTGGATCTAGTTGGTTATCAACTGAATACTGTAAATAAAAGTAAATTTACTTATTAAGGGCTGAAGCAGCGTACAGCAAAACTATTCTGCTAAAAATTATAATTACAAGATGACCCTGAAAAGAATCAGGCAGCCTAGAAAATATCTAGGCTAGATGAAAGACTGGGAATCAATGTTTAATCCCTGTAGCTAAGCCAAAAATACAATGAAGGCTAAACAGGAAATGTCTGATTGGACTAGCAATAAAAAGAATATGCAGAACACTGACACTGAAGCAAATATCAATGAACTATCTGAAAAACACAGATAAAGCCAACTTAATACTCAGGGAAGTAAGCCAAGAATGAAGAATAAGAACATATAACTGCTAATGGAAAAGAGAAATAGAAGAACAAACAATTGCCAAAAGCACGAACACTTAGAAAAGAAGTCCCTAAGTTAAATCAAAACAAACACCCAACAACAACAGCAAAGGAAATTACTGTATTTTCCTAGCAATAGTAGCCCTGACCCAGAAATATTTCCTGCTAATATGATTAAGGCTATGCAAAACAACACTGTTATGACCAATCCCAATCCCTACCTATTACTCCACATCTTGATGGCCCTGAGGGAACTCTGCATCTCCATAGTATGTATATTAAAGAACAAGAATCTCCTGAATCATTAAATAAAACTAATACAGTATCTTTTGGAAAAACATCTAGCTTCAGAAATGTGGGAAGAAGACAGACTGGGGTACACAGACATAATGGAGGACAGGTTGCTACAAAGAAAGAATGGGAATTGATGGAATACATTTAGCTCAACAGCAAGTGGTTAGATGATCTGGAGCTATCATTAATTATCCTTTTAAAGCTAGCAATGTTAAATAAATGTACAATATAGGATAGCCAATATAAATACATCCCAAGTTCCAACCAAACAGCAAAGAATTTTGAATATAATAAATTGGAAATTTGTATTATATTGTTTGTCTTATATGTCATGTATTTGAATTCCTGGATTAAATGAATGTAAAAGCTATCTTTTTGTATAACATCTTGTGACTATTTTATAGTTTTGGGTTGCATATGAAAAAGGGCCTTGGCTCATATGTTTACCCAGTTAACAAAAGAAATAAAGATAAAAAAGATAAAAAGAAGTGAAACATTATTATCTATAAACAGAAAACAAAGCAGATGCATTTCTATAATGGTAACAGCAGAAGCAACAATGAGATATACATTTTATCTATCCATGGCTAAAGAAAGGGAAATGGGAAACCAGTAACTCTCTAAAGAAGACTGTTTGCAATTTTTGACGTATATCAAATATTCTTTGCAAAAAAGATTTGCTAATGTACCAGTTAGGGTTCAAGTTAATGCCACAAAAGTAGGGAAATATGGTGGTAGGATTTCCATCCCTAATCCCCAACCCCCCACCCTTAAGCAGCAAAGGAAACAAATCAGTGTTTTCGGTCTCCAGAGTCTTGGCAAATCAGTGGTGGGGTCTTTCCTGGGGTTAATAAGCCTAATGCTTATCCCCCCCAGTCCATAGCTTCCTGTTCAAAGCACAAGGTACAACTCCAAGCCAGTGCCTCATAGTGTTACATGCTTCAAAGGTAGAGAAGTATGACTCACCACATGTTGCCAAACCAATCCGTTGTACCGTTCTTCATGCAGGATCCCGTGGACCCTGCGTGAAGAAAGGAGATTACATTTGACATTGTTTGCTCAGGGAACAGGGTGGGCATTAGGTTTGACAGCCCCTAGGAAGGCACCACCACTGACTTGCCAAGACTCCAGCGATCCAAACCTCTAATGTTTTCTCCCTTTGCTGCTTGGTGGTAGGGGTGGGGAGCATAACATTTCCATACTTTCATGGCACTAACTTGAACCCTACCTGGTGCATTAACAAAGTTTTTTGCAAAGACCTTCCTTTCTGTTTGAGATAATGGACTTGCATCCTCATTCATGCAGGTCACAAAGGGACCTTCTTGAAGAGATGCAGATGAACAGAGCCCTTTGGGCCTTGTGACAAGGGAAGACTCCATCTACTAGAGAAGTGCAGGGACCACTTGTGCAGTGAGACATGCAAGATTTCATGGGACTTTCTGGTGGGCTGTGTAAGTGCAGGGCCCTCTGGTCTTGCACTTCCATGTAGCTACAGATACAGACAAACAAGGAAAAGAGTCCATCATCAGTCAACGCACAGGTTTCCTCTGCCACCCATGGTGCAGGGCCTTATGCCATGAGGACAGTTGTCTTCACTATATGGTACCCGGGCCTATGCAGACAAACCTGCAGCTTTCATTCCCTGACTGGGGGGATGTTATATAACAGTACCATCCCCTTACCCTCACCCCATCCAAAGGGGTTACTAAGCTCACCCCCAAAAGCATCTCACTAGCACAAGATCACACAGCATACCCACTGGGGTCAAGACTGGCACTACACACAAAGTTTCTCAACAACTACAGTGTGTATATATATATATATATATATATATATATATATATATTTTAAATTTTCCCCAAATTTTCAAGAAAGTCATTTTATGACTCCCCTTATAAACATGACATGTAGTATTTACAGTATATTGGCCGAAATGTCGTTTCACACCAGAAGTGTAAAAACATGTTTCATCCAGGAATTAAAAATTTAAATCTGTCATGTTTATGAGGTGGTGCGGAAAAATGGCTATGTTGAAAGTTTGGAGTCAAAATATTGAAAATTAGCAAACTTATGCGTGAACGTTGAAATACTACAACTTTCACTCATACCCTGGGCATTTAACTATATTTGTACATCAAATTTTCTGCATAGCCTTCTTATTACCCCAGCTGATGAACCTAATAGGTGAAAAATTTCAAATCCCTACCGAAACATCATGTCGTGCCATCAAAACATCATTCCATGCCACAGGTGTGAAAACACATTTGGCCAGAATTTAAAAAATGACAACTTTCACATTCATCATTCATAAGGTGGTGAGAAAAAATGACTATGTTGAAAATGTGATGTCAAAATATTTAAAATTACCAAAGTTACAAGCGAGCATAAAAAAGATGCAAATGTACGCTCATAACATTTCCATTTTTACATATTTTGACCCCAAATTTTCAGCATAGCCTTCTTATGACCCACACCTTATGAACAATGGCAGTAAACATTTTCAAGTCCCACCCAAAAGGTGAATTTGCAAAGCAACAGCAAAATTGCCTTTTGGGTCACATTTGCATAATTCCACCATTACTGGTCATGAGGCGGAGTCCCAAAATTCCCATGTTGAAAATTTGGAGTCAAGATATGCAAAAATGATGATGTTATGAATCAAAGTTCAAAACGCCATTGAAACACATTGAACTGCACTTACCTGAACTTCTCATATTGCAGTCGGTTCCAGCAGCAAGTCATGTATTTGATCAGAGAGTGACTCTATGCCATGGGACATGTTCAGGTGAGAAAAGGTGTGTGAGGGGTGTGGGGTGGTGGGTGCTGAATGGGAGGTCTGGGTGGGGTGTGTGGAGGTGTGTGGAGGGGTGAGGACCTCAAAGGACCATCTTTTTTTACAGGCTTAAAAAAATTAAGTGATGGTTTTCTTTTTTTCAGGAATATTCCGATACTGTGGATAGGGCACTCCAGTGTCCAGTGGCACGTGTGGGCTCCCTAATGCCACTGTATACATAATGGGGGTGGGGACCTGGTTGGGCGGGGTTCAAGAGAAGCAATATGAGGGTGGGCACCCCGGTCCACCTATGTATAGTAAAAAATTATATATAAACACTGGGAACAGCAGGTGAGCAACATGAAGGGGAGGGAGAATAAAGAAGTGGTACTGGGGGTGGGCACCCTGGTTTATTTAAAAAATAAGTAAGATAGATAGATAGATAGATAGATAGATAGATAGATAGATAGCTAGATAGATAGATAGATAGACAGATAGATAGATAGACAGACAGACAGACAGAGACCGATAAATAGACATACAGACAGATAGACAGACAGCTAGACAGATATACAGAGAGACAGAGATAGATAGATAGATAGATAGATAGATAGATAGATAGATAGATAGATAGATAGATAAGTGAGATGAGAAAGAGTGATTGAGGGATCCCTGACTCACAGCTCGCACTGCAGCCAGCAGCACACTTCCATCTGCAGCTGCTGATGTCAGGAAAACCCCATTGTTCTCATACTGAGAAAGTTGGTGAATGGATCCTTTCACTAAGCTAGGCATCCTGGCTTTTAGGGTGCCCAGAAAAGGTATTTCTGGCAATTAAAACAAAAAACTCTAGAATCTAGCTAAACGGTCATGCTCAGCTAGGTTCAGGTGTTTGTTTTTGAAAATATATCATTTTTGTGTATTTTCAATGTTTGTAAGTTCAAAATTAAAAAACAAGTAGATGGCTGGAATAATCTTGATTTTTTCCACATGATCAGTATTTTTTCTGCAAAACAGGTAAATCATGAAATAAGCACTCATCATTTTTTTAAGGTTACATCTTTGGCATGGGCCCCTTCAACCCTGAAAATTTCATAAAAACATTCCACTTTGTCTAGGTTGTTGGTGAGAATTAACAATATTAAGTATAGGGAAAACAAACATTTTGTTTTCATTTTTTGGCATTCCATATCTTGAAAACTGAACAAGAAGCCATCATGAAACTTTTCACATCTGGAGACTCTGACAGCCTAACCACATAGGCCAAATTTTGTTGGGCTATTTCATCAAATGATACCAAAGTTATTAAGGTGCCAAAACTGGGGTTTAACATTAAACAGCCTACGCAACCCTCACTATAGGAGCATTACCACACCCCTATAATTGTGGGTGTTAAACAAAGAAAGAACAGACTACAAGACATTTACAATCATGAATGAAAAAGCAATGGTAGTCAAACTGACCTTTATGTCAGAGACAGATAACATCTTGGTAAGTAAAACCTTAGGGAAACACTAACAATTTAATTCCCTTGATATTTTTATTGTTAACATGCTGAATCTACAGGCCACAGAGACACATGCAATTGTACCAGGGTACGGTTTACAAAATGTAGTGAAAAATGAATACCTTTGAATATACTAATGTTGTAACAATCCCTACAAGGAACAGACGCTCCCATTTCACATAAAACAATGACAGTCTACATAAACAGGATACATCTTTCAGTACTGCTCAGAAATCAGATAAGCACTATCTGAACTGGGGTTAAAAAAAGAAAACTGGAAAAATTATGAGCTGAAATATATGTGGACTAATATATAAATTAATTGATTATAAATTTGTGGTATTGCTTAAACATAATGTCACTAGCTCACTACATGAAACTTGGATATCAGATAAAGATTTCAGTCTTGTAGGATACATTATAATTGATGTGTCTGTAACCAGACTAAATACATTTGGTACAAATGTAGAAGGAATCACAAACATGTTTTCTACCTCTATGGGCTTGGAAGTTTAAAAAAAAATATGTGTAACACCAATAATATACTGTCTATCTTATTACATTTACCTACCATGCAACTTGCCATTATAAATATTTGCATATTACCTAATAACACTAAATACTACAATCCACAAATCTGGTTATTGATTGACACATTATTAAAAGAAACCAAACATAATTAACCTGCTGTAGTTAGAGAATTACTGGGCAATTTCAATGCAAGGCTGGGACAGTGATTTGAGCTATGAACTAATGCACTTACTCTGTTAAATATTTGCCAATAAAATATCTGGGTTAAAAGATAATCTTGTGATGGCAGACAGAATGAGTATGGGAAATAGATTATTGAATTGATTACAAGATAATGGACACATTTTATTAAATTAAAGAACTTCTTATGCTAGGTAAAGAGGATTCACTCACTTTGCATCAATGGAATGATGTTTAGTGGAATATATAGCTAGTGATTTTTTTTTTTTAGAATTTGGAATTATCGAAAATCTTAAATTTACTAATTGACCTGAAATTGATCACCTTCCATTAGGTGTAGGACTTCTTCACAAACACATTATAAAAAAGGGGAGTGAACTTGCTACTCCCACTGAAAACAAAAACTATGAACAACAAAAAAGGTTCAAATGTGAAGTGATGGCTACGGACCAAATAAATAAGATCTTAACTAATGAGCTAGAAATTAATGTTTTCAGTCAACGTGTTAAAAGCCCTGACAGAGTTCTCATATGAAATATTGAGAACTATTTTGATTTTATTAGTTTCAGTATTATATAAACTAAAAATAAAAGTAACATGGTTCAACAGGGACTGCTCAAGAGTCAAAATGGAACTAAACCAGATTTTAAGAATAATTAGAAAGTCTCTTGAAGTGGAAAATATCAAACTTCTGAAAAAGACAAGAAAAAAATTGCAGTACACAATAGTCAATAATAAGGGCCAATGTAGGACACGACTTTGGAAAGAAATTCTTGACACAGTTAGCAGTAATGATAAAACATAATTCATGCTCCTTGTTTCTAAGGACACCAATAATCTAAGAACAAATAGGAAGGCCTACATCACTTCCAAAGCAAGGTTAACCTATTATAAAAATATTTTGTGAATCAGCTGAAGAATTTACAATGGATTCCCTTATAGGTTATCTCACTTCTGAATCTGAACCAGTAACTGTAGAAGAGTC
Organism: Neoceratodus forsteri; assembly: GCA_016271365.2. Classification (NCBI taxonomy): domain Eukaryota; kingdom Metazoa; phylum Chordata; order Ceratodontiformes; family Ceratodontidae; genus Neoceratodus; species Neoceratodus forsteri. Next base: position 1,239,887,733 of record CM028130.1, read on the forward strand.
TGAAGTTACTGATGCTGTATTGTCATACAAAAGTAATATAGGTTAGTGGGCTCCAGTACTGATCACCTAACTCTTAGAATCTTGGTCCATTCCCTACCAGTGGAAGGGCAATTTAATCTGCCCTGTATAAAAAAAAGGATAATCCTAACAACTCTTTACTGTATCAATCCCTGAGTATGATGGATACACTGGCTAAAATATTCTCAAAAGTAATTGTGAATATACTCTAAAAATGGAATGATCAAAGCAACATCAACAGTATTAACCAAGTTGGATTGTGTGGAGTAGTCAGTTATCAACAACTGCTTTTCCATTTCACATTTAATTGAAACATATGTTTTATATAGGAGCATAAGCTCAATGTAGCTTTCAGGTATCTGAAAGCAGTTTTTGGTTCCCTTTCTCCTAAGATTCCTTGGGAGATAATTTTACATTATAAAACTTGGTTGAAAATTAGATACACACTGAATGGTTTACTAATTGAGGGCTTCCAAACAAGCTGCAGAGTGAAGCAGGTATGTGCTTTAGCACAGACATTATTTAACCTTTATGTCAAATAACTAATAAATGGTTTGGATGTCAACAGCTCTTACTCTCCAACTATAATGGTTAAGACCTGCAGTATCTTACCCTTTGCAAACAATATGGCATCACGCCTGTCATCTCAAACTGGTCTGTAACATAAACTGAAAAAACATTTAAAATTATGCCTTTCTTTAAAAAAATTAATAATCAATACAGAAAAAAAAAACATCAATCAATCATTCAATCAAATCTTTATTTATCCAGGCAAACATCGTTGAGCAATGCTCATTTGCAAGATGGACCTGGTAAGGTCAAGATACAATTTATATGAAATATAACATGCAGAGAATACACAACTTTGAGAGGATAGCAAATGAATACAAAAACATCAACTCCAAGACAGAGTACATTGAAAAGCTAATAACAAGAAATATATTACATATATACATGATTCATAAAATAGCCAGCTTTTAGTGGAAGACACTTTAGAAACTAACACTTTTTGGTGAAAGGTTAAATGTGTCAGGGATTTACTAGATAATTTTAAACTCGGGTGATGAGCTGTAGGACAGCTGGAAGATATATCTACAGGGAGTGATTTGTAGTGGCAAGTACCGGCTGAGAGCAGTGACAAGGGGATGAATGGAGTGTATACAGAATGTTGTGGCCAGTGATGAGGGAAAGGATGGAGGGAGGAGGAAAAGCTGTGCTAAAGAGGATCAATAGTAGGGTCAAGAGGGGAGGGAGGGTCGGACTGGGGAAGTAAAAAGCTGAAAGTATAAGGAGACTAAGTATATAATGAATAAGAAGGAAGGATTGTAGTAAAGGTTTATGAAATGTGAAGTAACTGCTCGTAGGGTGCTGAGGAGCTACCTTAAATGGTCGTCCAGCTGGTGAGAAAGATGGAGGGTTAGTCTAATGTTGGCGGAAGCAGTTACATTTTTCTTTGAATATCTTGTTGTAAAGATATTTGAAGGCTGTGATAGATATGAGCTTGTTCACTTTCAGTGTCTTCTGCATCGTGTTACATAGGGTAGATAACATATAACTAACAGCATGTCTGCTATGTCGAGAGTGGAACTTAGGCACTTTAAGAGTAATGAAGTTCAGGCTTCTTAATGCATAATTACTTGATGTGGCTTGTAGAAAACAGTCTGAGATATATTTTGGAAGCTGCTGTGATATTGCTCTGTAAGTCCATAGTAATGCATTCTATCCTTCTATATTGAGCGAGGTCCAACCAACTGCAGAGTATAGCAAGCAGTGGTGAGTACTGTATGGTAAGTCTGTGATAAACCTCAAAGCTCTGTGGTATAGTGTATCTAATTTGTTCAAGAAGCATACCGTGAGGGCAGTGACTATAGGAAGACAGCATAGTCTAGTACTGAGAGGAATGTGGCCTGGACCATCCTCTTTTTTGAATCACTTGAAAGGAAGTGCCTTATTCTATAGTAAAGTCCAAGTCTTTGTCTAAGCTTTTTTAGCAGTTCTTCCAGATGTTCTAGATAGTCTAATCTACTATCTAGCCATACCCCCAGGTATTTGAATTTTGTGACATATTCGAGATTTTCACCAAGTGCAGTGGATAATTTAGGGAGATCGACTGGGATTGAGTATCTTGCCTGCACCTGTGGGGAAAAAAAACATTGCCTTAGTTTTTTTTGCATTCAATAGTAGTTTTTTTTCCAGCAGCTGGAGTTGCAGTAGGTTGAATTCTGCTTGTAGTTCTTTACAGGCTGTTATAGGAGAAGGGTGACTGACATACAGTACTGTATCATCAGCAAACAGGTGTACAGTGGCTTTGGTAAGATTTGTGTCAATGCTATTGATATATATGGCAAAGAGGATAGGGCCAAGAATAGATCCTTGTGGTACTCCTCTTTGTAGAGGTCTGAGTGGGGATATATCTCCTTCAGCCTTTACCTGCTGGGTTCTTCCTGTAAGATAGTTGTTAAACCATCTAATGGAATTGGTGTCAAGTCCAATTGACCTCAGTGAGGAGAGGAGCAGATCGTGGTCAACCATGTCAAAGGCCTTACTTAAGTCTAAGAAGACAGCACATACACAATTTTTTTTATCCAATTCAAGTTGCCAGTCATTGGTGACTTTTGCAAGAGCTGTTATGGTACTGTGGTTTGCTCTGAAACCAGATTGTGCTGGGTTTAGAAGATTGTTGGCTTCTAGGTATTCTCTTAGCTGGGTGATCACAATTTTTTCGAGTAGTTTGGACAGCACAGTAAGAATAGAAATTGGTCTGTAGTTATTAAGGTCTGTGGGATCCCGGCTTTCAGTAGTGGAATCACTTGAGGTTTTCCAGATTGATGGGATGACTCCAGACTGTAGAGAAAGGTTAAACAGATGTGTTACTGGTACTGCTAATACATGTATGGCAATTTTAAGTATGGGTCAAGGGAGTCTGCGCCTGCACTCTTTTTTATGTCCAACTGTAAGATTAGTTCTTCGACTTGCTTCAGCATGGCTGGAGTGAAGGAGAAAGTGGAGTCAGTCACCCTTGCATCAGTGTTCTTAATCCCTAGATGTACTCTCATTTGGTTGGCTGGAGAGGAATCGAATGCTAGCCCAGCAGTTGTAAAATGATTATTGAAGGCTTCCAATATTTCTATTTTATCACTAATGGTTCTGTTTCCACATTGTAGTTTTGCTGGGAGTGAGTTACTTGGGACATGGCCAATTATATCTTTTATAGTGTTCCAAAACTTGGCAGGGTTGCAGTATGAGGAATCTAATTCAGCCATGTAATATGCAGCTTTTGTGTCTCGCACTTTCTTGGTACAGAGATTCCTGGCTTTTCTGAATTGCTCCCAGTCAGTGGCTAATTTAGTTTTTCGGGCTTTTTTCCAAAGCTTGTCCCTTTCTGAGAAGGGTGGATTTAAGGTCAGAATTGAACCATCGACAGGTTTTATTTTTAATAATAGTTTAGAGACTGGTGCATGAATGTTTAGAGCATCTGTGATAATGTCATTTAGAACACCATATGCAATCTCCATTGTGTTCGCTAGATAGAATTCTTGCCATCTTGTGGAGTGTTTAATATCGTCCAGGTATGCATCAATGTTGAAGTTCTTTTCGATCTCCTCAACAAAATTTTGTGGGGAATGAAATCTTACATGCTGACCTAATTGCCGCAATAGAACAATGATCACTAATGTTGTTGAACAGTACTCCAGTGTGTGAGAAGAGGTGAGGTTTACTCACTAATAGTACATCCAAAAGTGTGCTGTTTTTGGGTTATTTTTGTTTATTCTAGTAGGTTCATTTATGAGCTGTGTAAGCCCATGCATGTCGCAGAATATTAATGGTGTAGCTGCCTTAGAAAGCCAGTTTAGGTTTAAATCGCCTATAATTATGGTTTCTTCATTCCCCTGTTTAATCAAGTCACCCAAGTGGGATAGTATCTTGAGGCCAGCTGAGGGAGGTCTGTAACAGCCGATCAGCTGCAGCGAGGTATTATTGGAAAGAGTTATTTTGAGGGATAGGCACTCGAATTCTTTTGCCATAGAATAAGAGGCAAGACAAATTGCAGATAGGTTGGCCTTTACATATATTGCTACCCCTCCTCTTGTCTGTCTATCAGCTCTGAATGTTTGGTAGTTAAAAGGTTATGTCTCTTGTCTTGTATCAGGTCTAAGCCATGTCTCAGACACTACCAGAATGTCAGGTAGTGAGTGGCTAACCCAGGCTTGGAGCAATGTGATTTTTTTTAATAGGCTACATGCATTAATATGTAGAAGGCTTAGTCCTTTAATCTTTGCTAGTTCTGAGGGTGCAGTGATAGTCCCTGGTGGCCCAGGGTTAAGTTCCACATTCCCTGAGCATATTAGTAGTAGGAGCAGTAATTTCATAGTTGCCGCCAGAGATAGGGTATAAGTTCTTATAGATGTCTTTTTTATTTTTTTTTTATTCTGTTGAATTCTTATTTGCCATCCAGATTCGGTTCTTCATCCTCTTGTAAGAGAAAGGATTAATACTTTAACAGAGATAATCTTGGGATCTTTTTCTGTATGCAGTTGGAGACAGGCATCAATCAAATGCAAGGCTGACTGTGTCCCTCCATAGTAAGTATTAAATAGGTAACATCGTACCAATGGGAGGTCATAGGTACATATCCAATCTCTTGGGGCTGTTGTAGAACTGCAGCAGGATGAGAACGTGGCATCTGCACTCTGCGTGGCATCCTGTGGATGTCTGCATCTTTTACTTAGTTCAGGTAATAGTAGTAGTACAAGGAGGCTCCAAAGAAAGTTCCCCATTATGAAGGTGACCAGAGTTTTTATAGGTAATATCTTATGATTTGCTCACAGTAATTGCCTGTATCGTTGACTGTGAAAGTGGTATATAGCTCGTAATGGGTGCCTACTCAGTTACTAGAGGAGGGTGTCTAGTCTAGCAATGTGATAAGAGGTTCGGTAAGCAGTGAGATACGAGATTTTTATGGAATCGAATAAAGGCGAAGTATAAGATGGCTAGGGTAGTGTGCCTTTTCTGATGCTAGGTGGTAACCCAGTCTAGTTGTGTCATCAGAATAGACAGCGTAGGAAGTATTATGGAAATCGACTGTTTAGTATCAATGAGGAATATATGGCAGGCTATAGGTCAGCAAGACGCAGCAGGCGTGGTTTTAATAACGTTGGCGGGAAAGTGTCTACTTAAGAAAGTCTAGAAGAGGGGGAAGGCGGGTGGGCATAAAAATTGCGGCTTTGCCGTACCTTTCCTGGAGGGTCTCTCCGGCTCTGTGGAGCTAGGCGCCGGCTGGATGTGCCACCCGCCTGCTGGTGGAGACTGGCCTCGGTGCTCGGTGCGGGGGCGCTCAGCAAGGGTCCTCCTCTGGGGAGACAAGAGAGAGCAGGTTGATTTTAAATATTTTACAGTTCAGGCACAAGCAGAGCAGCAGGGGGGGCCAAGAATTAGCATTAGAAAGGCCAGGGGATGGGGGTAGAGGCGCCAAAGCGTCTGGCTATGCACACTAACACAGGAAGGCTGTAATTACTTTTTTTACAAAGCAACACCTATCACAGTTTTCCCCTCCCCACAATTACAGTGTTCAGCTCTTTTTGTGGAAATCTGCACACATAATACCCTAAGTGAACTTTTCCCGATGATAAAAAGCAAATCTAACAAGGAAGAAACCAGGAGCAGCGGGGACCAATCAGAGGTGAAGCCATGGAAGGCGCTCACTTTCTGATTGGTTGCAGCTTTGCCGTACCTTTCCTGGAGGGTCTCTCCGGCTCTGTGGAGCTAAGCGCCGCTGGAGGTGCCGCCCGCCTGCTGGCGGAGACTGGCCCCGCGCCGTGCAGGGGTGCTCCAGCAAGGGTCCTCCTTTCCTGGAGGGTCTCCGCTCTGTGGAGATAAGGCGCAGGCTGGAGGTGCAGCCCGCCTGCTGGCGGAGACTGGCCTCGGCTCAGTGCGGGGTGCTCAACGAGGTCCTCCTCTTTCTGGAGGTCTCTCCGGCTCTGTGGAACTAGGCGCCGGCTGGAGGTGCCACCCGCCCGCTGGCGGAGACTGGCCTCGGCGCTCAGTGCGGGGGCACTCAGCAAGGGTCCTCCTCTTTCCTGGAGGGTCTCTCCGGCTCTGTGGAGCTAGGTGCCGGCTGGAGGTGCTGCCTGCCCGCTGGCGGAGACTGACCTCAGTGTGGGGGTGCTCAGCAAGGGTCCTCCTCTTTCCTGGAGGGTCTCTCTGGCTCTGTGGAGCTAGGCACCAGCTGGAGGTGCCGCTCGCCCGCTGGCGGAGACTGGCCTTGGCGCTCAGTGCGGGGGCGCTCAGCAAGGGTCCTCCTCTGGGAGGACATAATGACAAAACATAATGACAAAAGGAACAACCTGTAAGAAACCAAAATAGACAATAAGGACTAAAGCTGTTGAACATGTTTCCAACTACACCTGTCTTGTACTCACTTTTTCACGTGACAGTAAATACAAATAATAAATGACATAACTGGCAAAAACACAAATGGTAAATAGGTTTAACCACAGATATGGGGGAAACTGTAAAGCTACACTTAAAGGTCATAAATGTTAAAACCAAGGTGCATGCACGATACACTGTGGAAATTTGCAGCATAATAACAGTTCTCTAGATAAAATAATCACAGCTACAGGACTTTATTGGGCCTTCCATATACTGTTCCCACTTCTCTAATCTGTGCTAAATTAGGACAAATCACTCCTCAAGGCATGACTACAATTACATTTCTAATATACTGGTTGAAGATTTCACAGATGGTGACTCATAGACTACTTAAATCTGCTGAAAGAGCAACTCTGCACTGCAGCATGTACTTTCATAAATATGATGTTTCAGCTATTAAAATTTACTACAGAATGCTGGCCCAGTGGCACTGAGGGTTGAGGCACTGGGCGCCACACCTCAGTCCACGCCAGCGACCCACATTCAGGAAAAAGCATGGGCCACAGGGGGTCAGCAGGGAGGAGAAGGATTGAGTATCCAGAGGACAGCTCTCCTTCTCTGGGGAGGGGGGACTCTGGCAGTCAGAGCTTGTCTGACCCCTAGCGGAGGCTGGGGGCAGGCACACCAACACCGCAAACAAAAGGGACGGGGAGCGACGCAGATGCAAGATAGTGTTGTGCACGGGAAAGTGTGCAGCACCATCATGGGCGTCATTGCACATGCCGCCCCTGTGGGGAGAGAAAAACAAGAAAATTGCTCCCAGTAGATGACGGGGGAGCTCGCAGGCCCCACACCCGGCCAGCAATGGCACAATCCTGGATCTGGACTTGGTGGAGGAGGGCTTCCTCCACTACCCCACCAGGGGAGGGGTAAACTGTTGGAGCATATGCACCAGTTGGTGGACACCGGGGTGACAGGGCTGGGGCTCCCCCAAATGCGAGGGCCGTAGGAGCAAGGAGCATAAACAATCTAAACAAAAACAAATTACTACAGAATGCATTTTTATTTTCACTTTCAATGTTCTTTTCCAATGTTTACAACACATCTTGGCAGTTTGTCCAAAATGTCTGTATAGAAAGCATTTGTTTCCCTCCATTTCACCTCACAGTGCCTTCATTTATAAAATCACAGTGCTCACCATGACAACAGAAAGTAATGTTCTAAACCACAATTGTGAGGTCTGCTGGGAAGAGTCAGATACATTTTGCAAGATGCCATGAAATAAGTGTCACAAACCCACTCAGCAGGTCAGCCCTCTACTCCCAAAGTGCCAACCTCTGAGCGTAGGATTGTGGACAGTTAACAGAACAAGGTAACCCTCTTGTCTGTTCTGTGGGTTCGAGTCACCTTTTGTCCCAAGTTCTGGAGGGATTTAAACTGATAACCTCTTATTAGCATACCCAATTGTCAGGCTAAGATAATTCTGTCTTCGGGGGGCCAGATATCTTTGCCTACGGCACCCATCCAGGTATTTCAAAATGAACCCTTAGGACTCTATACAAGACCTAGAGAACTTTTACCAGTTTCCCAGTTTGGTACCACGATAAGCTCATGCACAGTGTCAACTATAACCATCTAAGCTTCACTTATAAAAAAAAAAAGTTTCAAGGCACACCAGGCAGTTTCTGTTTTAAAAATATATATCTTTACTTTAAAATAGGTAAAATACGAAAACAGTAAAATACAGAACAAGATATCCCAACACCTAAAATCTTAAAAACAAAACAGGTTTAAAAGTGCAAATTCCTACAACACATACACTCAGACTGGTCTTATCTAAGGTCTCCTTACTTCTTAATCTTTCAGTGCTTTGTTGTTCCTCTTTTCTCAGTCAGAAAATAATCTCTATGTGTCTGTGTCTAAGGTCTGCTCAGTATACTTAAAAGCAGTCTTGAGCCGGCCTTCTCTCTGAGGTCACCTAACTCCGCCTTGGTGTATTTAAAATTTATATTTTATAACACAAGATGTCCTAATAAGATATTTAAAAAAATATTAGGTGACATCACTGAATCTCCTCTCTTCATGTGACTTGCAAAACTGGTCTGTGATCTGCTTCACACAGATATCAAAGTCCCTTTGATGTAATTACTGGCTTCCTTGGGATGACACCCCCAACACATGCATATTGGACTTCTCAAACCAGTCTGCAATCTGTTTCACACAGACATCAAAGTCTCTTTGATGTAATTACTGGCTTCCTTGGGATGACACCCCCAACACATGCATATGTTCCTTCCTTCATGACACCAAGTGCAAATCAAAGGATTTTCCTGAGGACGTCATGAATGGATATTTTATTTCCTGGGCTTCAAAGAAAACTTAACAAACTAATTGCATTTCAGATATCTGTAGTTTAGCCTACGTCCTGTCCTTTGAACTTGTACCTGGGGGGTTTTGATTTGTCATTTTAGCAAGACAGTAGTTTCTCCTGACAGATACTCTCCTACATATTTTCTATTGCAGAAACAATATCATAGTGTAATCAGAACCAGCTGTCCACATGCCACAATAAGTATTACTGTATATTATCTACAATATGCAGTAGACCAACAACAGGAAAACGTATAAATCAAACTAGAAAATTCTAAAGTTAAAACATATTTGATGTGAATCTATAGAGGATAATGGATGGGCAACAGTGAACAACAATGCTGTGCTTACTTCAAGAGGTTGTCATGACAACCTTGTAAACCTTGAGAGAGAAGCTTGAGAGGTTTTCAATTGTCTGACAACCTCGAGTAGTGTGCTTAGCGATGTTGTTTACTGTTGCCTATCCATTATCTTTTATAGTGTATGGACAACAGTAATTTAAAATCTGAGCACTTCTTGTGTGTTTCTGCTTACTGCCGTGCTTTCAGACTTGCCTCCCCGCCCCACTGTGCGCAAGGAACTGATCCTCGGCCACGGTCTCTCAGAGTACATTTTTCTGTTGTTTTGGAAAAAACAACAGCAGGCAACGTTTGTAGAAGGCAACATTATGAAAAAAAGGGTCTTACTTTTGTAACACTGACCTGCACTGTTCAGTTCGATGAGAGCACTCACCACCGCGGCCGATTCTCAGCTAACTGTGCAGGCACAAAGACATTGCATCCTTTTGTACAATCGATGTGACATACTCACGATGGTACAACAACATCATGATGTCATATCGATGGTACAACAAGACTAGTAAATGATAGATTTTTAGGGAATACAACATTCTACCATACACTATAATGGTTTAATGCTTCCTATTATTCTTTTCACCAGACAGGCTACACTTCAATAGAAAAGGTTCTAGGGTACTTAGGGACAAACTGGAAGAGTGCATAACCACTACACTTAATTTAAACTACTAAGGGGGGGCAGCAGGCGTGCAGTTCCAAAGACTCTGAGAGGAGGAGGTCAATGAACCCCCCCCCCCAGTGAAGGAAGAGGTTTGGAGGAAGGAGGTGGAAGGGGTGAGAAAATAGTTATCAAAGGAAGGAGGGGGTGAGGAACACATAAAAAAGGTATGTGGAGTGTCGGCTCCATGGCGCCGAGCAAAAGGGTTCGTTTGTCACGCTGGTGACCCGGGTCCATGCCCTGAGCCCGAGTACCAGGAGCAGAGACCAGCAGGGAGGGAGTTCAGAGCGTCCTTCGGAGGGAATAACTTATATGAGGGAGGAGTCAGAGGAAGGGAAGGTGGAGGCATTATGGGTTCAGTTACTGTCCAATAGAGGGAGAAAGGTGAGGTTGGGGGTGGTTTATAGGCCACCCACCCAGGATGAGGAGAGAAACAGGGAACTGAGCTCACAAATATTAGAAGCTGCGGGGAAAGGAGAGGTGGTATTTGTGGGGGACTTCAACCCACCCAAGGTGGACTGGAGCGTACTATCCATAACATGTGCTAGTAGTCAGGTGATCCTGAAAGGACTGCAAAATGGGTTCCTGACTCAGGGTGTCATAGAACCCACAAGAGCAGAGGCAATTCTTGATCTGGTGCTCACAAATGGGGAGCATGTACAGGAAATAACAGTCAGGGAGCCCCTGGGTGGGACTGACCATTGCACAGTGTGGCTCCAGTTGGATATGGGCAGGGAAAGCATGCTGACTAAGACCAAAATCTTGGATTTTAGGAGGGTGTATTTCAGGAAGATGGGCAAAGTGCTAAGGAGCCACCTGGCAGGCATCAGAGCAAATATGGGGGTGGACCAAAGGTGGTTCATTGTTAAGGAAGGCATACTGGTTGCCACATAGGAGTGCATTAGGCTCAGGGGGAAGAAAACAAGGGCCAAAGCACCCAGCTGGTTCAGTTCTGGGGTCGCCCAGGGTAAGAAAAAAGAGGCTGGCCTATAGAAAATTCAGGAAGACCAAGAGAGAGGTCAATAGGGAAAAGTACCTAAGGTTGGCTAGTGAGGCAAGTAAGGAAGTCCAGCTAGCTAAGGCACAGAAGGAGCTGCAGATAGCTGAAGGAATTAAGAAGGGGGAGAAGGCCTTTTTTCACCATATACATGAGAAAAGGGGCAAGAAGGATGGGATTGTTAGGCTTAAGAAAGGGGAGGAGTGGGTGGAGGATAATGGGGGAAAAGCAGACACTAAATGAATATTTCTGTTCTGTCTTCACCGGGCAGAAGGACAGACCAGTGCCTTTAGGAGGAAGAAGAGGAGTGGGGGGGGCACAGATTTAGTGATAGAGGAGGACTGAGTGAGGGAGGGGCTGCTAGCATTGAAGGTGGACAAATCACCAGGCCCGGACAGAGTACTTCCAAGAGTACTAAGATAACTGGTTGAGAAGCTGGCAGGGTCACTGGAAAGCCTATTTAATAGTTCAGTAGAGTCAGACCTGGTACCCCAGGACTGGAGAAAAGCACATGTGGTGCCCCTCCACAAAAGCGGTCCCAAGGATGACCCAGGGAATTACAGATCAGTCAGTCTGACCTCAATCGTGTGCAAGCTCATGGAGACCATACTTAATTAAAGGTTGGTAGAATATCTAGAGGAGCATGGTCTGCAGGATGTGAGGCAGCATGGGTTCATTGGGGGAGATCATGTCAAATGAATTAGATTGACTTCTTTGACAGGGTCACTAAGACAGTAGACATGGGCCAAGCAGTAGACATCCTCTATCTGGATTTCGGCAAGGCCTTTGACTCTGTGCCCCACAAAAGGTTGATGAGGAAGTTGGCAGATCTCGGGGTTAGGGATAAGATGTCCAGATGGACAGAAAACTGGCTGAGGGACAGAACCCAGCAGGTGGTTGTTGGGGGAGCGTTATCTGGCACTAGAGAGGTCACTAGTGGGGTCCCGTAGGGTTCAGTGCTGGAGCCGGTGATATTCAATGTCTTCATCAAAGACATTGGGGATGACATTAAGGGCAAAATGTGCATATTCATGGATGACACCGAGCTCTGCAGGAGAGTGGACACAGCTGAAGGGATACAGGACCTACAAGATAATCTGGGGAGGTGGTCTGGGATCTGGTAGCTTGGCTTCAATGCCAAGAAATGCAAAGTTATGCACATTGGAGCCAAGAATCCCAGAATGGAGTACTACCTTGGTGGAGTCCAGGTATCTGCATCAGAGGAGGAGGAGAGGAACCTAGAAGTCATGATCACTAGTGACCTGAAGCACTCTATGCAGTACAAGAATGCAGCAGCAAGGGCAAATAAGATGCTGGGATGCATAGCTAGGGGGATCAGTACTAGGAGAAAGGAGGTTATATTGTCCTTGTACAGGTCACTGGGGATGCCACATCTAGGGTATGGAGTTCAGCACTGGTGCCAACACCTCAAAAAGGACATTAACCTGCTGAAGAATGTCTAGAGGAGGGCTACAAAGATGATAGTGGGTCAGCAGGGAAAGGCATATGCTGAGAGGTTGAGGGCACTGAACACGTACTCCCTGGAGGAAAGGAGAGAGCAAGGGGACATGATTGGGACCTTCAAGTACTTGAAAGGGATAAATAAGGTGGATAAGAAGAGTCTCTTTTAGCTAAGTGGCAACCATAACACAAGGGGCACAGTCTTAAACTGAAAGGGGTAGTTTAGGAGGGAGGTCAGGAAGCATTTCTTCACAGAGAGGGTGGTGGATGCTTTGACTGCACTGCCAGAAGAGGTGGTCTCATCGAAGACAGTGGACAGCTTCAAGAGAGGCTGGGATAGGCATAGGGAGAAGGTAAGGATCATGGTTAGAGAGGATGGGAGGAGTGGGAAGGGGGCAGGGACAGTAGCTCAAGCTGTGAACCCTGCGATATGAGCAGACCAGATAGACCAAATGTCCTTCTTCTGCTGGCTTCTTCGTACATTCATATTATAGTGGAGAGATGTTCTTTTTTTTTTTATTGTACTATTGTTTCTCCTCGGCAGAGCGGCCCCTCACGATCTCCAGCCACCGGCCCTGCACCCCCGGACCCGGTCGTGCATGCGGGTCACATGAACCCACTCCCCCAGTGGGACGGCCATTATCGCTCTCACACCCACTGGGTCTCAGGTCTCCCCGGGGGTGCAAGGCGCGGCCATCAACTGTGAAGATCGCCCTCCACATTTTCCACATTTTTCTCCCCCCAGTAGAGAGTCGGACGTGCAATGGCGTCCAAGCACGTAGTGCTGATGCCCGCTGCGATCTCCCCCCCTGCTGTTGCATGCCGCTTGTAGTGTGGCTGGCCTCCGCCAGTTGCCGCTACAGGGCGTTGCAAATCCCACTGCCCACCCCAGAGAGAGGAGAGCAGTCATTGGACGCTCAATCTTCCCTCTCTCCTGCCAGCCCCTGGCGGCCCGAGTCCATTCCCAAACCTGGGTCGCCGGCGTGGCCTCAGCGCCACTGGGCCAGCTGTGGAGAGGTGTTCTTTAATAGAAAAACTGTGCTATAAGAAGAGAAGTTTTCCTACTTCTTGACTCTGCTTCAGTAAAAAAGGCCCTTTTTGAAACTAGTTTCTAGTACCTTTGAAACACACCGTATTTATTACCAATAAATCAATGTATTGTATTTCTTAGATTAAGACTAGAGTAAAATACACTGCTAAACAAATGCACGTGGTTCAAGTCAGCATGTGTTCTGATACAGACCTTGGTATAGTAAAATAAAGAAAACACACTGGGAAAATATTTCTTTTCAAAGATCTTTGTAACTGGAAAATACTGACAAACTGCCATTTTGAACATTAAGCTGTAATGTATTAAAAGCAAGGTAAGATGGTACAAATTCCTCTGATCCCAAGTGTGCTTCTGGCATCAAGGTTAAGAAACACCTAAAACATGTTATTCTGTTTTGCCCTTCATACAAGACAGAAAGAGATTTTTTTATTTTGGCAACATTCTTGGGGAAAATGTACTTATTAACTGACAATCTAGTCATTTCCCTATTTAACAAAGGAACATAATCTGCCTTAATTAAAACTGTTAACTTCATATCAGCTTGCTCTAAAATAAGAGTGAGGGTGCAAAAGTACATAAGTATAGTTATTGTTTGTAACTGCAATGTTACTTTTTATGGTTTAAATATACTATAAAAAACATTTGGATTGAGAAGTTGACAAGGAGTTATCACTGACATCTAAGCCCAGCTGCTCATCATATGATCTTGCCTTCTCTTGCTCTTGGGCCCTGTGGACAAATGACTGCCTGATCATGTACACTATAGGCAGATCCTTCTGCTTCTCCAAGGTGTTGTGTCAGTACAGCATATCAAAAATAGCAAAGACAATTTAAGCTGAGCAACATGGGCACCGGGAAAGACAGTGACCGAAAATTTCAGTGAGGCGTCAGAACACTGAAACCTTGTGTGGTGTGGTATAGTGCCTCGGGCATGTGTATATTTAAGTAAGGGGGGATGCAGGGGGAATAGCTCTCTGTGTGGGGGTGGAGGGACAAAGCCCCCTATTTGTAAACATTTGTGTAGTATTTGTTTGCTTTTCAATGTTCTGATGCCTCGCTGAAGTTTTCAGTCACTGTCATATTGCTGGGCTTAAATCGTCTTCGCTATTTTTGCTACGCTGTTTTGACATGGAACTCTTTTCCAAAATAAAATTAAATAACTGTCAGTCTGCTGTCCCAAAAGTGATACCCTAATGCTGTTCATGCATCCACTCTTATGCATGTAGTCTAAAGTAGCTCTTGCAGGCTGTTCACACCAATCTACCTAGCCTTTTATCTGCAGTTTTAACAAATGGATCCTAAGTTCCTCAATTGTCAATCCTATGTTGACGGAGTGGGTGTTAGAAGATTTGAGGACTCTCTCCGGACATCTAAATGACTTTTATGCAGGCTGGCTGTGAATTGTGGCCCTGTGACATGGCTGTACACAGGTAAGTACCTCCAGACACTCTCTTATATATTCATAGTCATATATTATTGTACATTCAGGGCTGATAGTGGCCCGACAGACAAGTCCACAAACATGAAATCAGCCTTGCACAAATGTTTTTTCAATTCTTTAAAGCACTTTATTCCACAAGTATCACCAAAGGGGCTATCCTAACAGACCCAACATTTCACCCTGAATCAGGCTTCATCAGTGAAGAAGGGCTGCTTGATTAGAAACAGAAAGATTAATTTCAGATATAACTATAGTATGGTGTAGGCAATACATCATAAAATCTTATTATTTGGTAAAATTTGTTACTAACAAACATTACAATGTGTGCCAAATACAAAATTGCAAAACAGACTCTTTCCTTACTTTGTAAATATTGCTTTCACCCTTATACACCTTCCTTATATGATTTAATCATAGCACTGTACTCTGCATTAAAGGAAATAAAAAATAATATCAGTAATGTACTGGGCTGAGTGGTTCATTTCCCCTGTTACTAGTACTCCCAGATTCTTCTCCTCCATTGACGTGGATAGCTGCACTCCCCCCAACCAGTAACTATTCTCAGGATTTCTGGGTCCGAGTTCATGACTTTACACTTATAATAATAATAATAGTTTTATTTATAAAGTGCCTTTCAACATATCAAGGCACTGAACATATTAAAAACACAGCATCAGATACAAATTAGTAAAACATATAAATAAAATCATGCCATAACAACATCAACTATTAAAATCACAGAATAGAATGTTCCATAAAATCATAACATAATACAGTTAGCTTAGTCTTCTAAAAAGGCCGATTGCCACAAATAAGTTTTTCAATTCTTCTGAAATACCTCCATGGAGGTGCACTCCATTAACTAGCGTGGAGGAAAATTCCAAAGAGTGGGTGCAGCATAAGAAAATGCTCTGCTGCCGAAAGATTTTAAACTCACTCTTGGAATCTCGAACAACCCCTCGTCGGCTGAGCGGAGCGAGTTGCTATGGTGTTCAACCAGCCCTCCAGTCTTGCTAAATCCTCCTGGAGTACTTTACCGCCTTCCCCTATCCACTTCTGCACAGATCTTAATGTTATCTGCGAAGAGGCTGATCTTGCTTTTAATCCCATCTGAGATGTCAGCAATGAAAATGTTGAACAGCACAGGCCCCAGCACTGAGCCCTGTAGACCTCACTTGTTACAGCTCTGGGCTTCCGACAGCTCACCCCTCTTAACTACCCTCTGCTGCTTATCCTGTAACCAGTCCTTGACCCATCTAACCCATTTTCACCCTGCTCCCAGGTTACCCAACTTGCTGGTTAACCTGCCATGAGGCACTGAGTCAAAGGCCTTGCTGAATCCAGGTAAAGGACGTCCACTGCATGGCCCTT
The DNA here is from genome assembly GCA_016271365.2 of Neoceratodus forsteri. Classification (NCBI taxonomy): domain Eukaryota; kingdom Metazoa; phylum Chordata; order Ceratodontiformes; family Ceratodontidae; genus Neoceratodus; species Neoceratodus forsteri. Next base: position 1,239,903,828 of record CM028130.1, read on the forward strand.
ACCCAGTGCCCGCATCACCCAATCAAACAAGTCAACCAGGCTTGTCTGGCAGGATCTGCCTGAGACAAACCCATGCTGCTTGCCATCCTAGAGACCATTATCCTCCAGAAATTTCACCACCCTCTCCTTGAGGATAGTCTCCATTAACTTTCCTACAATGGCAGTAAGGCTCACTGGTCTGTACTTCCCTGGTTCCTCTCTGGGCCCACTCTTATGAAGGGGCACCACATGTGCCATTCTCCAATCCCTAGGTACGCATCCAGTATCCAGGGAGGTGTTGAATAAGTCCACCAGTGGCCACGCCAGGACTTCAGCCAATCCTCTCAACTCTCTCAAGACTCTAGGGTGAAGTCCACCTGGCCCATGTACCTTATCCACCCTCAGGGACTTAAGGCCCTCCATCACCCTATCCCCTGGGATCTCCCCATCCATAACCTCCCCCCCACTCACAACCCACCCTTCCCCTCAGGCATGGGCCCTTCTCTCTCCCTGGTAAATACGGAACAGAAGTACTCGAGTATTTCTGCCTGCTCTGATCCCTATTCCACCCATCCACTGCCATTCTTGATGCTAACAACCTAATCCTTGCTCTTTATCTTCTCCTGTATATACCTGAAGAAATCTTTTTCCCCTTCTCTGATCCCCTGTGCCAGCCTCAGTTCTCTTGACACCTTGGCTGCCCTTACTATTCTACTCACCTCCCTGGATTTCCTCACATATTCCTCCCTGTCCTCCTCACAGTTGGATCTTTCATAGCTAATCAATCAATCAATCAATCAATCAGTCAATCAATCTTTATTTTACCAGATAAAACACCATTGAGAGGAACTCATTTGCAAGGCAGACCTGGGCACAGTAACATAATAAAAAATAATGCAAGATAACATATCATGGTACAAAAATAAGACCGGAAAATTGGGAGAATAATCAAGAAATGCACAGACCATACTGTAATGGGAACAATAACAGTAAAAGATAAACTCAGCAGTTATGTATAATATTTATATACAATATAAACAATATATACAATACAGTACAGTAGGAATGTGCAACGTTTAACAATGATTTCATAAGGAGGGGTAAGAAGGGTATCAGTACAGAAGCAGAATTCAAGGAGAATGAGGAGCAAGGAGGGTTATAAGGCTGAGGAAAGGGGAGAGGAGTAGGGGGTTATGAGGCAAAGGAGAAGAATCAGGAGGGACAACCAGAGGGTCACATAGGATAGATGTCACAAGCACTAGGGAGTGAGCAGTTATCAGGGGAAGCAATTACAGGGCTCATTGAGGGAATATGCGAGTAGCATTTTGAAGGCAGGCAGTTTTGTAGGGATTACTAACTTCAAGGTTTTTTGAAGTTTATTCCATAATGAAGGGAGCGCATAACTTAAAGACGATTGACCAAAACAGGAACTGACCTTGGGGATAAAGAGTAAAGTATAAGAGAGGCTTCTCAATGCATAACTACCTGCAGTACACAGTGGCAGGCACTCAGCATTGTACTGTGGAAGCTTCTTGGTGAGGGCTCTAAGGATCCAGAGTGTAGCATTTTTCTGTCTCCTAAGACTCAGAGATGTCCACCCAGTCATGGAGTAGAGGGTGCAATGGTGGGTAGAGTACGGAGCTCCAGTAATAAATCTTATAGCCTGGTGGTAGAGGGTGTCAAGTTTGGATAGGGCGGAGCTGGGACCATGTCCATAAATGAAGTCAGCATAATGTAACAGTGGAATTAATGTGGTTTGCACTAGCCTGGTTTTTGCATCCTGAGTAAGTAGGTTCTTGAGCCGGTAGAAGAGACCAAGTCTTTGTTTGAGTTTTTTGAGAGTTCTTCAATGTGGTCTGTAAAAGACAGTTTATAGTCAATCCAAAGCCCAATATATTTGAATTTTGCCATGAATTCTAAGGATTCACCCAGAAGCGTGGTAATTTGAGGAACTTGACCAAGGGTGTAGGGATCTGGCATGTTAACAACTAGAGAGAAAAACATCGCCTTGGTTTTTTTGGCATTTAGTAATAAAGGTTGACTTGCAAACAATTAAAGTCTAATTGGAGGTCACTACTGGGGAGTTCCAGAGGAGGCCTATCAATGTAGAGAACTGTATCGTCTGTAAAGAGGTGGATGCTAGCTGAATTGATGCCTGAATCAATAATGTTAATATAGAGTGCAAAGAACAATGGCCCCAGGATGGAGCTCTGTGGCACGCCTCTCTGGAGAGCTTTCAGAGGAGAAAGATCTCCTTCAGCTTTAACCTGCTGGAAGCATCCAGTAAGATAGCTGGTAAACCATCTTAGAGCCCTGGCATCCAGACCAACATTTCTAAGTGAGGCCAGAAGCAGTTCATGATCCACTGTGTCGAATGCCTTACTCAGGTCAAGAAACAAGACACACACATAGTTCCTGGAATCTAGAGCCTTCTGCCGGTCATTAGTGACTTTGGCAAGAGCAGATACAGTGCTGTGGTATGGCCTAAAGCCTGATTGTACTGGATTCAATAGATTAACGATCTCCAAGTAGTTTCTAAGCTGAGAGTTAACTAATTTCTCCAGCAATTTGGAGAGAACAGCTAGCAAAGATATTGGCCTGTAATTATTTAGGTCACTGTGGTTGCCGGACTTGAAGAGTGGGATAACTTGAGCAGTTTTCCAGATGGATAGAAGGACACCCTGAGTCACGGATAAATTGAAAAGGTGGGTAATAGGGGCAGCCAAGACATGGTAACTGAGCTTCAGGAAGTACGGATCAGTCAGATCAGAACCTGCGCTCTCTCTGGTGCTCAGATCCAGAAGTAAGTCTTCAACTTCCTTCAAGGTGACTGGCTTGAAGGTGAATACCGTACTAACATAGAAACATAGACTTTGACGGCAGATAAGGACCACTTGGCCCACCTAGTCTGCCCATTTCTCTACCTACAGGATAAGCTGCAGATCCTATTTAACCAACAGCCTATTTCTTCCTACCCCCCACAAAAATTGCCTTATGTCTGTCCCATGTATTCTTGAATTCTCCCACAGTTTTAGACCTCACAACCTCCTCAGGAAGGCTGTTCCATGCATCCACTACCCTCTCTGTAAAAAAATACTTCCTCACATTGCCTGTGAGCCAATTCCCCCTCTATCTTCAAATTGTGTCCCCTTGTTCTTGCACATCTGTTTTTCTGAAAGATGCTACCCTCTTGGACTTTGTTGATTCCACTGAGGTACTTAAATGTTTCTATCATGTCCCCCCATCTCCCTCCTTTCCTCAAGGGTATACATATTAAGCTCCTTTAGGCTCTTCTCATATGGCTTCTCTTGCAGACCCTGCACCATTTTAGTTGCCCTCCTCTGAACTGCCTCCATTCTGTCTATGTCCTTGCAGAGATGGGGTCTCCAGAACTGGACACAGTACTCCAGATGGGGTCTCACCAACTGTCTGTAGGGGGATAACAACTTCTTGTGATGCCTTCTCCTATACATCCTAGTATCCCCAGCCCCCTACCGCCTCTTCTCGCATTGCTTGCCAACCGTGAGGTCATCTGATATGATTACCCCAGGTCCTTTCCATTTGTTGTTGTTACTACCCCCATTGTGTAATCTTCCCTGGGTTTTTGTTTCCTGGTGCATTATTTGCACTTTGCACTGAATCCAAGCTGCCATACTTGACCATTCCTCCAACCTTGCCAAGTCCCTTCTCATCCTTTCTACGCCTCCTTGTGTATCAACCCTGTTGCAGATCTTTGTGTCATCTGCAAAGAGGCATACTTTTCCTTCCAGTCCCTCTGCAATGTCATTTATAAAGACATTAAAAATGTTATTAGGAGCAGGGGTGTCTGAGACTGGGCTGTCTGGGTTCTGAGCACAAAACTGGGTGCAAAGTTATTGGCAGGAGAGGAGTAAAAAGCTAGCCCATCAGTTGCAAAATGGTTGTTGAAAAGGTCAAGAATCATCTGCTTGTCAGTGATGAAGAAGCCACCAGAGGAGATTTTAGCTGGAAGGGAGTTTGCTGGGGAGTATCCCTCTAAATCCCTTAGGGTATTCCAGAATTTGGCTGAACACTTGGTAGAGGGGTCCAATTTGGCATGATAGTAGGTGGCTTTTTCTACTCTAATTAGTTTAGTGCACTGATTCCTAGCCAACCTAAAGGCTGTCCAATCAGCTGGCAGTTTGTTTTTTGGACTTTTTTCCAAAGAAGGTCCCTATTATATAGGGCTTTTTTAGATGATCCGTGAACCAGGGGGTTGTTTTTTCTTCATACAAACTTTCACTAAGGGCGCATGCAGATTTAATGTACCCAGTACAATACTCTGGAAGGCCTCATAGGCCTCCTTCATGGAGGGGGCCAGCTAGAACTCTTGCCAGTTCAAGTTCTGAAGGTCAGAGAGGAAGGCATGAATGTTGAAGTCACGTTTACTTCTTTTCAGCATGAACACTGAGGTTGAAACTGGTTTAGGTGCAGATCTGACACATGCTATAGAGCAGTGGTTGATGAGGTCATTGAAGAAGATGCCTGAGTAAGTGAAAAAGTGCAGTTTATTCATTAAGGTCAATGTTGACTGGATTTTTCTTATTTGAATGGGTGGACTCCGTAATAAGCTGCATAAGCCCGAAGGAGTCACAGACGTCCTTTAGGGGTTTGAAGCTGGCAGTAAACCAATCCAGATTAAAATCACCCAGGATTATAACCTCAGAGGGCTGAGTTTCAAGAAAAGTTTGTATATAGTTCAACACCCTAAGCCCTGCTGATGGGGGTCTGCACCAGCCTATAATACTAAAGGATGCGGAGGCAGAGAACTGCACCTTTGGTGTTAAGGCTTCAAACTCCTTGGGTACAGAGATAGAATCCATGACAAAGGCAGATCATTTATCATGCATGCAGATGGCTACCCTCCTCCTCTGGATGGTCTGTCGGTCCTGTAGACATTGTAAGATGGCACATTTATTTTGTGGTCCAAAGTAGAGGGTCTGAGCCAAGTTTCCATCACCACCAGTATATCCAGCTTGGTATGATAAATCCAAGATTGGTGAGTGTTAATCTTCCTTAGGAGACTGCAGGTATTTACTGTACATGTAGTATTCTGATCCCCTTGAGTTGGGCCAATTCTGATGGGGCATTGATGGGGCAGTGGGACCTTGGTTTAGTTCGACATTACCCAAGCATAGCACAAGCAGCAGTAGGCGCTTTTTAAGAGCATCTAGGAGCAGCTTAAAGAGACAGACCCATCTTCTGTTGTAGGGATAGGATGAAGAGGGAGCAGAGTAACTGGGATGAGACCAAAAGGGAGGCATAAAAAAGCACCCTGGCCACAATGAGCTGGGACATCTGGTAAGATAAGGGGGGCCAGGAGAGTGTGGTGATCCATGAGTCAGGAGTAATTAGGGTGCCATGACCCCTGAGGGTTAGCCAGGTGAATTCCAGACAGGGGAAGGAAAGTGTAATTGTGGCACTGCAGGTTTCCTTAGGACTAAATATGTTAGGAGGGGCTCCATACAACTGTTCGGAATGAGGGACAACAGGGTTACAGAAGGACAGGCCTGAGAAGAAACACAAAAGTACAAGGAAGATCTGCATTATTATGTGGAAGGAAAGAACTGACTAAGGAGGAAACAAAGACCCTTAACAAGATCTGTAGGGCAAGGAGCTACCCAGAACAGCTAGCAGGCATTGGATTTTAGAGCCTGTTGAAGAGGCTGCAAAGAGCAACCTAGAAGGTAAAGGGTTTTAGAGCCTTCTGAGGGCAGAAAAAAACCACAGCGCTACTAACAGGCAGAGGATTTAGAGCCTTCTGAACAGGCTATAAAGAGCAACCAAGAAGGCAAAAGGGTTTAGAGCCTTCTGAGAGCAGAAGGAGCCGCAACACTATGGATAGCAACTGACAAGAAAATGTGATGCAAAGTGCTAAACACCTAGGTTCAATTAGAGCACAAACTGCCACTTACTAAACCAGGCTTAGGCACCAGTGGAAGAGAGGAACCATAAGAGGGTGGGGAAAGTAGTGTATTTAAAGAGCACTGGGGCAGGGAGGGTGGGCAGCAGAAAATTCTAGTTAGAAGGGAGCGGGGATCAGGAGAGTGACAGCAGGCTGAAGATAGATGCCACAAAAGCCCTAAAGGCAGCCCTTTTTTCCCTCACCCTCTCCTCAACCTCCCTGTTCATCCAGCTTGGCTTCTTGATCCTGGTTTTCTTGTTCTGGCTCTTCGCACATGCGCTAGTGGCCTCAGCCAGGCCCAGCTTGATGATTGACCATTTTTGCTCGGCATCCACGTGTGGTCAGATGTTAGCTATGTGACCTTTCAGTATACTTCCAAAGCTGCCAAAGTCAGCCCTTTTGAAGTCCAGGACCTTAGTCTTTGTTGTGACTATCTCCTTTCCTAGACTGAGGGGGAACCACACTGTGTGGTGGTCGCTTCCTGCCAAGGGGTCCTCCACCCCAAAGTCTTTTGACTTGTTCACCGTCCATCAGCACCAGGTCCAGAATGTTCCCCTCCTTAGTTGGCTCTGTTACCTTCAGTGTCAGGAAGCCATCCTGTAAGGCCTCCAGGAGGATCAGCTCGTGGCACATGAGGTAGCTGGGACATTCCAATCTACCCGTGGCAGGTTAAAGTCCCCAACCACCACAGTGCTGTCCTTGCCACTACGGCTCCTTAACTGTTCTACCAGCTCCCTATTAAACTCATCCTTTTGAGTCAGATGCCTATATACAACCCTCAATCTAACCTTTCTACCCTTTGAGCTGTGGCTCTGCACCAATAAGGCTTCCACCCTGCTTTCCTTTACCCCCCTCCCTATTACACATTATCCCTTCCCTAACATAGATGGCCCCCCTTTTCCCTTTTTCTCTGTCCCTGAGGTATAGTTTGAATCCTGGGATAGCTAGGTCCCAGTCATGGTATTGGATTGCCCCTGTTTCAGTGATGGTGGCTATGTCCATCTCCTCTTCAGCCATCATTGCCTGCAATTGTGCTGTCTTGTTTCCCAGGTGCCTAGCATTCAATGATACCACCCTCCAATGTGATCCTATCCCCTCAGTGCCCTTCCACTCCCCCCATCCCCTCTCCTATTCAAATTCTGCTCCTACCTAGCTTTGGGGGGAGCCCCAATAGACCCCTTCTCCTGGTGATTGCTCATTCCTTCATGCCCCCCCCCCCTCCATTTCCTAGTTTAAATTGTTCTTGACTTGAATGAATTCCCCCAACTTCTGCTTTAGGGCCTGCAAGCCTTCCTTACTAAGGTGCAACCTATCCATTGCAAACAAGTCCTTATTCTCCCACTTCTTGCCCCACTCCCCCATCAATCCATACCCCATGGACCCACACCATTCTCCCAGCCATTGTTAAAATCTGAGATTCTCTGCTTTCTGGCTGTACTAGCTCTTGGTACTGGGAGAATTTCAGAGAAATCTACCAACCTTCCCTCTTTACTGCATAGTCTTCCCACTTCCCTGAAACTTTCCTGCACATCTTCTACCCATCTCCCCACCAGGTCATTCGTGCCCAGATGCACCACAATGTGTGGTTTCTCCCCTACCCTCTCCACACATATGAATATACTGACCCACTTTACTTGCCATCATGCCCAGCATACACTCCACCCAAATGCTGCTTTTCCTGGTGTCCCAGCCTTCCCATCTTACACCCTTAAGTATTGAATCCCCCAAAATGATGACCCTTCCCTCCTACATCCTTTTCACCCTCCTGTTTGCATTATATTCCTCTGCCCCCTGACTCAATCCCCACCCTACTTACATGCCTATGGACCCCTGTGTCTCCCTTGAACCTTGCTTATCCCCTATCCTTTGCCCCCTCCTCTCTTCTCTAACACCCCTGCCCGGTCTGTCTGATTCCTCCCTCTTTCCAGTCCCCAACTGCACTTCCTCCCCCTTCCTGTATCTGCTACCCCTTCCTTTATCATAACATCCCCCTTACCACTGGCTCCCTGAGACCCCCTGATTTGTGCTTTTCCCCTTCCTTGCCCTTCCCCTCTCCCCTGTACTTTTCTTTCCTGGGCTGTCTATTGCTCACTCCTGTCCATTCTCTATCTGCCCCACCTTCCACCCTCCAGTCCATTCTCTATTGGCCCCACCCCCCCTCCAGTAACTGCTGCTCTGGCTTCCTACCTTCACTTCCCTTCCCTTCCCCTGCTGCCCTTTGGACTAATGATCTTGTCTTCCACCTCTCTGTTGTCTCTACAACCCTTCCTACTACCCTCCTCCCCTACCTTCCCTGCGACATAACCCCCCCGATCCCCCGAGGCTAGTCAACACTGAGAACCTGTCCCTATACTCATTCCCTATTTTCCGAGCTACTCCAGCCACCCCTCCCTGTGACTTACATACCTGAACTGCCCCAGTTCCAGTCTCCCCCAATACTTGACCACCCTCTTGTCTTTGGTCCCTGTTCTCAGCTGCTCCTGAGTGGCTGCTCCATTTGTCCTCTCCCTCTGATTACCCCTATGTTCACCTGCTGCAAAATCTGGGGAAGCAATCCTCAAGTCCCCTTGGAGCTAGGTGTTCCCCCAACCCCACCCCCTCTTCTACTCAGCTCCTTTCTCAACCATCCAAGCTTCATTCTAAGTTGTCCCATCTACACACCATACACCTCCTTCCCTCCATGCAACGCCCAAGAAGATGGCTGCCCCACAACCATTACAACTTGCCACCAGTCCCACCTCCCCTCCCGCTTGTCTGCCCGCAAACTCCCTCCATCCCCATTCCCCTCCCCTTGTCTGCTTACTGCCCCAGTCCCTAGGACCCTCCATCCTCCCTGTTCACCCTTTCAAATATTAATGCTGCTTCGAAGCCCCGCTGTTACATCCAAATCAGCCCTCCCCTTAAAATATATGCTCCCCCGACTCCTTCTCACCCCTCTCCAGTGTGGCCTGTGGCCTGCAGTCCTCCCTGCGGCTGTCCTGCAGATGCTACCAAGTCAGACAACACACTCCAACTTCGAGCGCTCACACTTCAGGGTCGCTTGGCCTTTGGGGGTAATAAATATGGAACTCCATGGCCCGACTGGCCTGCCTGGAGTCACGTGATCCTCAGCATCAGCCCTTTGTTCTCTCCCTTCCTCTTCCTCCCACTGTCGGCATCCTCCCTCCTCCCCCATGTTCCCAAACCAGTCCACACACACAAAAATCACACATTGTACATAAATGCAGTCCCCCCACATCACAGTATCAGCCAGTCTGTAAAATACAAAAGTTTCAATACTCCCCCCTCCCCCGAGTGTCTTCTCCATTCCCGCTTGTCTGCACCTGCAATGGAGAAAAACTACAGCAACGACTCTATTTAAGTCCCTGTACTCCACCGTCCAATTGGCCTGCCCAGAGTCTCATGATCCTCAGTGTCTGCTCTTTGTTCTCTCCTCCCTCTTCCTCCCGCTGTCGGCTTCCTCCCTCCTCCCCTATGTTCCCAAACCAGTCCCCACACACAAAAATCACACTTTGTACATAAATGCAGTCCTCCCACGTCACAGTATCAGCCAGTCTGTAAAATACAAAAGTTTCAATATTCCCCCCCTCCCCAAAGTTTCTTCTCCATTCCCGCTCGTCTGCACCTGCAATGGACAAAAACTACAGCAACGACTCTATTTAAAGCACTGTACTACACAGTCTGATTGGCCTGCCTGGAGTCACATGATCCTCAGCATCTGCCCTTTGTTCTCTCCTCCCTCCTCCTCCCTCTGTCCACTTCCACCCTCCTCCCCTATGTGCTAAAACTCAGTCCCCACACACATAAATCACACTTTGTATATAAATGTACATAAATGACAAGGGGAACAGAATACATCTGATCCCTCAAAACAGAATACCAGTGCACAAACCCCCCCCCCCCAAAGACATGGCACATATTAGTATTTAAACAATTTAATAGCCTATTGGCTTTACTTACTTTAAAGTCCATGTAAAAAAGGGGGTCCTCTTAGTTTTCAGATTGGAATTCCAAAGTGAGCAAGCTATACCACCTCTTCACGCTGGGACCCTTTCGGTATAGTCCCTACAGTAGCTTCTTAACTCGGAAGTGCCTGTAGTGGCTACTCATAAATATAGAGTGCTGCCTGGATTGGCCCAAAATACATTGCCTAATTGGCTCCTTTAAATAAGGTACTTCCACCCAGGAACATTCACAGGTGGTGGATCCCTGCATTTACTTTCAATCTTTGCCCCACCGCTCTGTCTCTATCCCTTCTACAGTGCCATTATGTTTCTTTCTTTGTGTTATAAGTTGTAATTCCTCAGGGACTGGTTATTGTAAACCTGCTCGACTGTAACCATAAACTGTATGTATGTAAATGACTGTTGTTTGTAACTGCTCTGTGTTTGAAGTGGAACCTCTGTAAATGAGCTTTGAGCTCAAAGGTTGTAATCCAAGAATGAAATAAATAAATGCAGTCCCCCCACATCACAGTATCAGCCAGTATGTATAATACAAAAGTTTCAATACTTCCCACCGAGTTTCTTCTCTGTTCCCGCTTGTTGGTGGCCTATAAGTCATTCACTTTCCCATATTTCGTGTCATAATTGTATAACATAATATATCCCATTTTCAAACGAAAGAATATTTAGTTTGTGCCAACCACAGGTGAATGATTGAATGCAACCTTAGGTGACATGTCGCCATAAGTGATCCCCTGTTCATAGTGACAACTCCTATGTTAAAAGATCCCATGTAATTCCATGCCATAGACCAGCAAACAGTAGTAGGCAACTGAAATATTTGCTTAGTGTCAGATGTTCAAATACCTCCATCTTCTATGCTAAAAGTTCCCCTTTGTTGATAAAGGCGCACACTAGGGCAATGTTCAGTCCCAATATTTATTTCACCCTTATGGTGCAGTTTTTTAAAAAAAAATAGTAAATTTTGTTAGTCAGGTGCAAAAGTCGAAATAGGAATCACTTACAAAACAGTAAACAGAACATAGCTCTCTACAATAACATAACTATGTATATGCATCCATACATTTGCTGTACATCAAAAGCTTTGTCCGGTTTAAAGAGGAGTACTGTAGTTACTCAAATGGGGTGCATAGAATTCCAGTTTTGTATCCTGTGCCAACAAAAGAACCAATTGAGCCTTGTGTGCTGTTTTTTTTTTTTCAGTGTCTTGGTCTGTTACTGAGCAATATGAGAAGTGCGGATTCATTGGAACTGGGAGTGGAGAAAAAACACATGGATGAGAGACGCGCTTTGAAGCCCAAGTTACAGTAACGTCAGTTACAGTATTCTGCCTCGGGCTTCACGGGCTGGACAGTGATGCAGCTGCACTTTCTGACAAGACAGCTAGGCAGCATGCACATCCTTGTGTGACATAAAGGATCAGCTGTTCACTCGAAGCTGCTTTCAGTGTCAATTGCAAGGACGAGCCATCGCTCAAACAGCTAATCCCTGTCAGTCTCCTGGCAAACAGTAAAAAGTAAAAAGGGAACAGGTCTCTTCTCTTAGCAATCACTACAGGCATGGTACTTTCTGTAAATAAAAATTCCACCCTACCTTTTCCCTCCAGCCCTTGCCCACCACAAAAAAGTTAATTGTACTTCTGCGTTATGGGGAGTACCAGGATAGAGTCTGCAGCATTAGTGACCTGAACGCGGTTTTCTCACAGTCCACCTTTTCTGCGAAATAAATATTTTCAGGACATGCTGCATATCTGGTATTTTTGTGTTAGTCATATTGTCATTATTGGGACAGCAGGTTTCTCTGAGGAGACATGGCAGAGGTTCGGTGAAAGTACCAGCTCACGTCTTCTGAGATATGGAGCAACATGGTGCCACTCCACTGTCAGTTAGGACCCCCCCCCACCCAAGCTTACCCAATCAATCACGAGTACCACTTATTGATCAGATTAAGAAGATATTTTGACATATTTGTAGGCATGTGCATCAATTTAATTATTGGATGGTTTTAGAAGTTTTTCTGAGGGTATTCTGAAATGCATTTTATAGTACATGTTTCACCCCAATCCAAACAGTTTAACACTAGCACCATGCAGTCATGAAAAAAAGTGTAGTTGTTGGACTTCTAGACCTCTTGCCTATTCCGTTGTTCTAGTGGCTCACTTTGGAGGGAGCTGTGTTTTTTTCCATTTGAAAAAGTCCCCAGAGAAACTTCTTAATGACCTCAATGATTGATTCCATTAATGTGCATAAATTAGCTGTTAGACCTATAGGTCTTAAAGCTCTATAGTTGCCCGTTGTGGTCTTATCTCCTTTTTTGAAGATTGGTACTACTACTGCTGTCTTCCAGTCACCTGGGACCTCTCCTGATGTTAGAGACAAGTTGAAGATTTTGTGTAATGGGTTAATGAGCCTGGAACTAACTTCTTTTAGTAGTCTTGGGTGTAGGTTGTCTGGCCTGCTGATTTTGAGGGGTCTATTCCTCATAGTTTGTTGATTATTTCCTGTTTTGTTATATTAATGGGTGTACTATTGGTCCTATCAGATCTTGTATTCGAGTTGTATTTTGTGCTTGCATCCCTAAGCCGTCTTCGTTCTATTACAGAACAGAAATATTTATTAAACATTTATTTATTTATTAAATTTTGTTAACTGGGTAGGCCCTCTGGGCTCTGAAGATCCCTTTTTCAGGGGCGACCCGGGGATTGGTACATAAGGATTGAACATACAGACAGGTATCACAGAGTCATACGGATCATACAGAGTTGCTAAGACAGTATACAATATCCCAATTTTGTGCAAGAGGGCATGAGGTACATTGTATTAGTTGGTACAGTCGTAATACAGTGCAGTGTATTTATTACAAGATATAGCAATTCAGAGCAGTACATGTAAGGTCCGCTGATGCGCTGAGAGTAGTACAAATAATACGGGGTTATTTACTAAAAATCGAGGCCCAGTTCTTTGGGTCTGAGTATTCAGTGTTGTGAGATATTATGGGTCCTATAGTTCTGTCCACTGCTTTATTGTTTATACATGCGAAGAAGGACTTGTCGTTATCCTGTTCCCTTTTTTCTATTTACTATTTGCCCGGAGTCTGACAGGGATCAGCTGTTTGAGCGACGGCTCCTCCTCGAGATTGACACTGTGGTCAGCTTTGGGTGATCAGCTGATGCTCTGTGTCACACAAGGATGTGCACACTGCCTAACTATCTTGTTAGAAGGTGCAGCTGTACCACTGTCTAGTGCATGAAGCCCTAGTCAGAATACGTAACTGATGCCACTGTAACTTGGGCTTCAAAGCACATCTCGTCTGTTTTATTTTTCTCCACTCCCAGCTCCGATGAAACAATGCTCCTCATATGACTCTGTAACAGACTAAGACACTGAAAAAAAAAACAACCAGCATACAAGGCTCAATTTGTTCTTTTCTTGGCACAGTATACGAAACCAGAATTTTACACATCCCATTTGAGTAACTACCTGCTGTTTCAAAGAAAAAAATGTTTAATGTAGTTAGCAGACAGTCACCCAAGGCTGTCTAGTACTTCTCCTTGGTGTGTCTATAGGACACTGTGACCTTTTTTTATATAACTTTTACAGCCGACTTGGGGGGGGTAGCCAAGTGCTGCATTGGCCATGGTGTCACTGTGATGTCATGATGCTGGTATATACTCCCAGCTGTTCAGCACTGTTGTTGCCATAGAAATCATGATGCAATGCTGTATTTGAAGATAGTTGGTAGCGCTAACTCCCCACAAAAAAAGTTCAGCTCACTACACCCCCACCCCCAAGCCAGTGACAAAAAGTGACACAATACATGCAGTGTTGTTCACAAAGGCTTAGCAAATGGGGCAGGTGGTCTAACTCATGGTGATATTTTACTGAGCCTTAGAAAAAATATTTAACATACTGTCACTTGTCAATTGTGGCACTACAGGACAGTTATACTGTGTGTGATTTACTTCTGCTCCTAAAGAATTGTTGGGAAAGTGGTAGAGAAAAGGGAAAAGGCAGGGAACAGGGTAGTTCTGTACCTTAGAGTAAAGGTTGCAGACATGCTGAAAAGGTAAAAAGTGACAGGTGGCATGAGTCTGGTTATTTCATAAATGGGATAATGATGCTATGGGGCCACAATGGTTCAAGGACCACTTGTGCCCCAGCCCATCAGCACATAATAAAGCAGTGCCCCAAAATGAGGACATCTGGCTTGATCACTCCTTCATATTGTACATTGTTTTTACCATTTAGCAATGTACAGGGATGTAATGAGCTTATGGACAATGCCCATAGAGTTTATAAATACCAATTCCCTAAGGGTTTTTTTGTGTGCATGTACGGGTGGGGGCAGCATAGGATACATGAATCAAAAATAGATGAACTGGGGGATAGAAACCATGAGGGAGAGTGGATGTTAAGGAAAGGATTGTCCTAGAGTGTTGATGGGAAGGTAGTTTAGTCTTCCTCTCCCTTAAAGAGCAGGCTTCCTATTAGTACAAGAGTCTCTAAAACATGGTGGGAGCAAAGACTGGGGATCTCTCAGGTCTTATGAAGGGGTTACCGCAGGTATACCATTTCTCATCCTCATTCATACCTATCTCTCTGTTCAATGCTTCTAATGTATAAATCCAGAACATTTCTCTTCTTTCTAATGCTTTGTCCCAATCTCCACCTTGTGATGGTTACTGGACATGCTCAATCCCCCCAAAACCTTTGTGATTCTGCATTATTGGCTTATGTTTGTGCTACCCAGTTCTTTTCTTAAGGGGCCTTGTAGTTTTATCAACATAGATCTTGGTGCATGGGCACATCAGAAAATATACCCCATGTGATGTTTCACAACTTCTGACATCACTAATCTGGTATTTTTTTATTGCTTCTCAGGTGTTCAAAACATCTTTCTTACTGGTGTTACTGCAATGACAACACCTGAGAGAGGGTGACATCCCTGGCCTTAATGGTCCTAGTAGCACTAGTAGCAACTGGTGGTCATTGTCTCCCTTCCTATAATGTGTATAACTCTATCCTTGACAGTACTGACTTTTTTAGAGGGTAAAATAGTTTTTTTCTCAACTTTTGGTATCCTCTTACCCTCAACATCTGCCAATTTTGGTCTATGTTCTCTTTGATTTCATTACTTCTGTGGGAGAACTCCATGGAGAGTACCATCTGCTGTCCTATGCTATCCCTTCTCAACCTGTTTGGGTCTAGAAGTTCTGCTTGGTCTCTTTAGTCAGTATACCTGATTGATTTGCGGATAGTCCTTATCTGATATCCTCTTGCATAAAATCTCTGACCCATGTTAGTTAGTTCCCTTTCCCTCTTCTCATCCTCTCTTCAGTTTCTATATGCGTTGATCATCTGGGAGTAAGATATACTCTAGTGTTTTATGATGGAAGCTGATGATGGAAGCTGGAGGCATGCAGTAGGGTGTTACAATCAGTTGTTTTTCTGTACAAGCCTGTTTCTATCCTGTTGTCCTTTTTGTACAGTTTTATGTCAAGAAATGGGAACTCCTCTCTACTGGATTGAAGTGTGAGTTGTAGACGGCCATCCAATGAGGTCATATAGCTATGGAACCCACTCCAGTTCCTCTATTGTCCCTTCCCACAGAACAATAGATCATCTATACATTGCTTGCATAAGTGAATTTGTTTGAAGTAAGGATTGTATAGTGGGCTATGAAAAAAATTGCTCTTCTATGTACTCCATGTAAAGGTTGGTATATGTGGGTGCCTTAGTGCTCCTCATTGCTGTACCTCTCTTCTGAGCATAGAAACTTCCTTCCAAGCAGAAAAAAGTTCTCATATAATACAATCCTTGCAAGTTCACAAATGAAGAAGATGAACGACATTCTCTTCCATCAAGTTTTTATAGCGACATTTCTAGACTGAGTAGCCCTCCTCATGGGGGATGCAGATGTACAAGTCTTTCATGTCCATGGTAACAAGTACTCTCCTGTCAATCCCTCCCTTACTGTTTTCTGCCTCTAGAAAAGTTAATTACATCTCTTGGGTTTTTGAGGTCCTGTAGCTTGTCATGTGTTCAACTAACTGGTATGCATAGTAACTGACATAGGAAGAGAGTGGTTCCAAAATGGACCACAACCCTGAGACTATGGATGTCCGGGGGGGGTGTCTGTGATGGACTTCCAGATATCTGACACCCCATAGAATAAAGGGGTCCTAGGGTTTTGGCTGTTAGCATTTCTAATACCTATTCTTTAGGTATTTTAGCGAAACTGCTTCTTTGACTATGTCTTTAATGCTTTACTTGATCCTGGTAGTAGGATCCAACTGTAATTTTGAGTAATTTTCAGTGTCACATGGAAGGTCTAATCCCCACTGTCTACCGTCTTAATGATGATAGTGTCTCCTATTTCTAGGTCCCTTAAAGCCTTGTTTTCTTGGTATGCCAAGTTTGCCTGTCAATGTTAGGAAACTGCTCCTGAGAAGATCCTCTATTTCCTTGTGACTTTTGCTACAAATGCCTCTACTTGGGGGAGGGCTCTTCCATTTGGTAGATTAAATGCAGATTTAATTTATACAGCTTATTTTAGCTCTCTCTTCCTGGTGTTACCTTCCTATTCTAAATGATATTGCCCTTTCAGCCACACAGACTGAAAAGAATTGTGGAGATTACTCATAGCGTAGACATTGCTGATGTTTTGTGTTGGTGCAGATGACAGTCCCCATTTTGGCATCCATAAGGTATCTTTTACTTAAGTTAAAGAGAACAGTAACTCCTGTTACCTGTCTCTGCAGCTCCCTCTTCCTCTCCTTCTTTCTCCTCTTCCTCCTCCTTCTTTGCTGGTGTTTGGTTTCAAATTTGGTTCCTGGTGTTGTATTTGTGTTTGTATTGGTGGCTCTATACTGAGTAGAGCTATCAGCACTGTCAGAATCATTGTGGTCTTCTCTCCGTTTCCTATAGGGTTTATATATTTTCCGACTGTAAACCTTATTGCCATGGTAGCAGTTAGTGTCCCTCCCAAATTTCTTCAATGTGTTTCGCTTTACGTCCTCCTCAAACTATTCAAGTCTTTTCCTTGATTTCTTCTATAGTAGTCATAAAGGTAGCTGACTCACTCTTTTGTTTAAGTTGCTCTTAAACCTTTTGTAGTTCCTCATTGAGGGTATTCCCTTCTTCTAGGATTGCCTCTATCAGAACCAGCCTAAACTGCACTAATTGTGAATACCCTCCCACCTGTCATGTAGTTATTTTGGGTATATTTCCACATTTGGTTCTATAAGCACCCTTAGGCCATGGAGGACTCTCTCATAATGTATGTATTCAATCACTGTTAACCCCTTTCCATTCCAGCTTGTAGGTGCTCTGATTTGAATACCAGTTCCTTTTCTGTTGTTCCCTCGTGTAAATCTTTTTTTGCCTCTAATAGCAGTTACCAATTTTTTTTCTGTTCAGTTTATGAGCATATATGCAAGATTTGTCATCCAGGAGATGGAAAGTGGCCAGAGATCTGACATTAAATGTACACAAGCAAGTTCTGCTGAGTACCCTGTTGTATATCTAAAGTCATATATTATTGTACATGCAGGGCCGATGGTGGCCCAACAGATAAATTCACAACTATGAAACCAGCCTCACACAAAAAAAAGGTTTTCAATTCTTCAAGGCACTTTATTCCACAATCATTTGAAGAAAGCACTCAGTGCAATATAGACACACTGAGGAGAAGCACTAAACAGCCTTGAGTGAGTTCCTGTTAACTACATCCATCATATAAGCACTTTTCCTTTTGAACTTGACAAAGCTTTAGATGCACAGCAAACACTGAAGTATGCACATTTAATGTTATTGCAGACAGCTGTAAGAGATGTGCAGTTTATTGGTTTGTAAGTGATTCTCATTTTGAGTTTTACACCTGACAGCCAACATTTTTTTTTTTTTGCAAAACATTGCATCATTTTGTGATAAGGGTATAATAAATACTGTGACTGAGCATTGCACTAGAGTGTCGTCTTTATTGACAAAGGGGTACTTGTAACAGAGGAGATGAGGTATTTCAACATCCGACACTAAGAAAACATTTCAATTATCTACTACTATTTGTTAGTTTATGGCAGAGAATTACATGAGATCTTTTAACATAAGACTTGTCACCAAGACCATAGGAGTTTGTGGTGGCATGTCACCCAAGGCTGGATTCATTCACATGCAGATGGCACCAACTTCCCCCACCTGCCCTCTGTCCAGTTCACCCACACTACCTCCTGCCTGGTCCCCTGTCCACTTCCTCTGCTCCCCCACTCTTCCCCTCCATCTACCCACTACACAGTACACCAACACTACCTCTAGCCCATTTTCCTGACCTCTTCCTCCCCCTTCCCACTTCCCCCCACCTACCTTCACTTGCCAAACCCCAACTTGTCTCTCTGCACTTATCTTCTCTCAGATGGCTGCACATTGTGTACCTCCACTGGGAAACTGACAATGCTACCAGCTGCTTCATTCATGTCTTGACTTGTGTAAACCTAAATGTGTTTGCTATCCCTTCCTATGTAAACTCTATGTTAGTAGTACAACCCCAGTGTCAATTTGTCTGCTGTAATTATGATGTTGCAACAAAATGTATCTCCTTAAGTGTCGACGAGGATCTTTTGTAATTGAGCTCTTAGCTCAAAGGTTTATAATTCAGAGTTCCCATTAAATAAATATAAATAAATAAATAAAAATTAAATAATCTTTAATTTGAAAATGAGATATATTATTTTCTACAATTATAACATGAAATATATGCAAGCAAGTGACTTGCTATATGATACTTTACAGGACTGGCATATTACTGATACTATTTTTTATTTCCTTTAACACAGAATAAAATTTATATGATGGAATATAAGGCTGAAAGCAAATATATACAAAATAAGCAAAGAGTCTCTTTTGCATTTTTTTATTTCACTCACACTGTCATTTTTATCAACAAATTTGATCAAAAAATAAGATTTTATGATGCATTCTACATCATACTGTAGTTATATCTGATATTAATTTTAATGTTTTAAATCAGGTAACCATTCTTCCCTGATGAAGACTGATTCAGAGTAAAATGTTGGGTCTATGATGATGATGATGGGCCCTTTGTTGATGCTTGTGGACTAAAGTGCTTTGAAGAATTTAAAAACCTTTTTATGTGAGGCTGAATTCATGCCTGTAGACTTGTGACTGGGTTACCATCTCCATAAATTAATGAACAACTGCCCCCATGGGGTCTGTGCAACATGTAGTCACCTAAAAATCTCCTCAGGCAGGAGGACTACATGATGCAGCCCACCTGAGAACAGCTTCTCTCAACTTCTCCTGCCATCTGATCCCGCTAAAACACCAGTTTCTACTTCCAGTCTACAGCAAAAGCATAAAAACATACTGGGAGATCTAGTAATCAGTGAGGAACAACTTACAGTGAATTGTAAGGCTACGGAGATCGAAATGTGGAAGGTTCTGCCTAGACATATGCCTCCTGTGACACCAGAGAAGGCCCTCCAAAAAACATGGGTCTCAGATACGAATGCTCCGCGGGGCACAGCTCAGCCACAGATGGAACAAGAACCACTCACACTCTCCAGGTTTCTAGCTGAATTCCGGCCTTTTCAAGAAGAGTTACGTGGGATGGCCTCAGAGATTAAAACCTTATTACAAGCCATGGAAGATATCCAACCCAGACATCTGACAACAAAGCCCACATTATCTCCTTAGAGAGATGGGCTGAACGAGTTGACCAAGAGCTGGTGGCAGTCACACAGTGGCTTAGCAAAATGGAGTGGGAGGTAAAGGACCTAGAGGGTTGTAGCCCCAGGAACAATGCGGTCATTATCAGACTACCAGAAACAGAAGGCCAAGATTCAATTCTTTTTGTGCAAAAATTAGTGGAGAGAATTACAGGGCCATCCCCCTTCGGTCCTAAATACATGATCAAAAGAGCACACAGAGCACTCCGACTGACTCCTCCACAGGGGGCCCCACCACGGCCTTTAATTTTCCATTTCTTGAACTACCTGGAGCGTCAACACTTTCTCATTATGGTGAGAGAAATCCAGGAAGTCCATTGGGGGGGGGCACCAGAATTAGAGTAGCCCAAGACCTACCAGCCTGAGTCAGGCAACGAAGAACGGCCTTCCACCCTTTAGTCGCTAAGCTGATCGCTGGAGGTCTGAAATTCAGAATGATCTACCCTGTAAAGCTCCAGGTTCTGATTGTGGGTAAACGGCAGGCTTATGATGATCCTGAGGCAACCCACACTGGTCTTAAACGCACCCTACTGGATCTTTTTCATGGTACGTGACTTCAGTGACGGCACCTGTGGGAACTTCGTTCTACAATTGGTAGCCAGATATTTTTGGGCATGAAGGGCATGGTTGGTAGGCCTGTGAGCGAGCAGCATCAGGAATTAACACTGCTCGTGCTATGCCTTTCAACTCGCTTTGTTGCTAAACCCTTCAAGATTGCCTGACCCAGCCAGTTAGCTCAGACTCTGGAATTGTACATTCTCCTCAGTGGCCTTTCCCAATTTCCATTGTATCTTTGGACTCTAAAAGTTTGCGAACTTATACAGGGGGATATTATTGGTTGGCTCAGTAGGAATATTCTGAGCTTCCCTGATATTTGGATTACTTCTTTACTTTAGCCACTATAGGGGGATGTTCACTGTGATAGTATGCACTGGGATTTGCTAGATCACACAAATTGGTCCAATTCATATTCCCTCATACTATTTTATTTTTGCAACTTATATTAGCATCAGCATGAGTCTTTTATGTTACTGCAAAATGTCAGGACATCCTGAAAGGAAATAAGGGTCCTTATTTTATGACATGCCTAGGTTTATGTGCTCATGTTGTGGCCGTCAAATTTCTTTATCGCTAAGCCCTTCAGGATCGCCTGATCCAGTCAGCTATTTCAGATTCTGTAATAGTACTTTCTCCTGGGTGTCCGTGCCTAATCTGCACCGTAACTCTGGACTCTAAAAATTATGATCTTATTGAGGGGGATATTATTTGTTGGCTCAGTAGTAATATTTAGAGTTTCCCTGGTATTTAGGTTACTTCTTCACTTTAACCACTAGAGGGGGAAGTTCGCTGTGATTATATGTAATGCAGTTTGTTAGATCACACGAATAGGCCCAACTCATATTCCATTGTATTGTTTCATTTTTGCAACTTATATTAACAACTTTTTGAGTTCTATATGTCACTGCAAAATGTTGGGATGTCCTAAAAGGGGGAAAGGGGGTCCTTATTTTAGGTGATGCCCTGGTTTATGTACTTCCTTAGTTGTTTTTAAGATGGGCTGTATCGTTTTTATGGCCTATGTAGTAGCAATACATAACTTATGGTGATCTAATCTCACTTTGCCAGCCAGGTTTTCTCTTAATCGCTGTTTGTTCTTGACCTGAAGGTTAGAATTCCTGTTATTATTCAGAATACTTTTACTCCCAGTGTTAAATGTTAAAAGCTAAATGTTAAATGTTTATGGGTTAGACTACTCCTTGCAGGGATGAGTTAATGGTTGGGGGGGGGGAGCAGCAGTAAGGGGTTCTGCAGCTCGATGCTCATAACAGTAGGTAGGGAGGGGTGGGATGGGTTTTATTTGTGCATTGGGATAGTGGTAGAGATATTTGTGCACATGGGGAAGGGGACCAAGGTTTTTGGGAGGAAAGGGTAGCAAGATAGCACAGTTTCAAGGTTTATTTAGGAATCAAGGACTTTTTGTACATGCCTGGTTATGTATACCCTCCTGGACCAATTTAACTACACAATATGGCTAGTGACCTCATGTTTGCCACATGGAACATAAAGGGGGTCAGGAGGACCAGTATAAGGTTTTAAAACATCTAAGTATTTTAAAAGCACAAACTATTTTTTTACAGGAGTCACATTTATTAGATCCTGAAGCACTACAGATGAGGAGACAAGTGGGGCAGGTGTTCTCGGCAGGAGGCACCTCTCAAAGCTGCGGAGTCATGATTTTAATAAATAGGAAGGTACCATTTATTTCCTCTGAGATCATTAAAGACCTACAAGGTAGATTTATTTTGGTCCGTGGTACCATACACACCTCTGAATTCTTGTTAGGCAGCATCTATTGGCCTAATGCTAATGCCCCTGGGTTTTTTACACAGCTCATTAATATGCTCATACCCTTTCTTTTGATCCCGATAATCTTAGGGGGTGATCTAAATTTAGTTTTTGACCCAGCAATGGATCATTCTTGCCACCCACGGAAAGGACTCTCTCCCAGCCAGAGGGCACTTAGAGAGTTAGTGGACCAAACTGGTTTGTGTGACGTCTGGTGGATTCTTAACCCCAAAGATAGGGGATATATGTTTACTTCCCCAGTTCACAAGGCCTTTTCCTGTATTGACCATATACTTCTTTCCCAGACACTCCTTCCTGGAGTCATAGCCTCTACTATTTAACCCAGGCCCGCCTTCCGACCACTCCCTGGTTACATGCCATCTTTCCCTTACTACTTTCCCTAAAAGGGGAACACGCTGGATGATTAATGACCAACTGCTGAAAGATCTAGTTGTATCACAGCATTTAGCTGATAATATTACTCTATTTTTTGAGACTAATGCTAATTCCACATCTAGATCGGATATAGAATGGTGCGCTTTCAAAGCAAACCTAAGAGGAATATTGATAGGCCTAGCCTCATAAAGGAAGAAAAACTGTGAACAGCAATTGTGACACCTCCTTTCCCAAATTCAAAAATTGGAGGCGAAGTTGGCCCCACATTCCCCTGAAGATCTTAGACAGGAACTGATCAAATTAAGGGGTTCCTATCTTGATCTTTTGAGAGAAAAGGCCGAATTCGAGATCCTAAGAACCAAGGCTTTGTATACAGACCAAGGAGAGAAAGCAGGGCAGCTACTCGCTCTCAGAATAAAGCAACAGGAATGCGCACGATTCATACCCCCATTCGCTCACAGGAGGATGGCTCTCTGAAAACTAATCCGTCTGATATTATAGCTGAATTTACCAGATATTACAAATGATTATATGGTCCATGTCAGAACTGCCATCAAACTCAACTCTAGACAATTTTCTGAAGGCTTCTCATTTACATTCCCTCTCTGAAGCCCACAAACACGTATTATTAATAACTCCCATCTCTGCATTTGAATTAAAAGAAGTAATTAAAAGTCTCCCTGCGGATAAAACACCAGGCCCAGATGGTTTCTCTTCTAATTTCTATACAAAATTTCAAGACCAAATTATCCCTTTTCTTCTACTTTTATACCAACATATCCTATCGGGGCACAAGTTGACCCAACCTTATTTGAAGCTCTGATTGTGCTCCTGCCTAAGGCAGATAGGAAACCAGACCTACTGACGAATTACCGCCCTATTTCCCATCTCAATCAGGACATTAAAATCTTAACCAAACTACTCGCAGACTGGCTCAGTCTAATACTCTCCGACCTTATTGGTCCTGAACAAGTGGGCTTTATGAAGGGAAGGTCCTCAGTAGATCATCCCCATAAACTGTCACATGTCTTCTCAATGTCCAGAGATGCCTCTTTTCCAGCTGCTCTGGTCTCTCTGGATGCTGAGAAGGCCTTTGATAGAGTTAATTGGAACTTTCTGTTCCAAATTCTCAAGGATTTTGATTTCCCTTCTGAATTCCGGAAATGGATACAATCTCTATACCAACTCCCAACTGCCCGAGTATCCAGGAATGGAGTGATCTCAGAACAATTCTCCTTACAATCAGGTACCAGACAAGGTTGACCTTTGTCTCCTTTACTTTTCAACATTTACCTGAAACCCCTAATCTGCAGACTGACGGATTGTCAAGAGATCCAGTGTATTACTATCCAATCCCAGGAAATCAAGGTTTCCGCATATGCAGATGACCTTCTCCTACAGCAATCTCACCCAGAGACATCCATCCCACCTACAGTATGCTGAGAATAACTGTGGAATATAGCTGGGTATCAAACTACAAACTGAATGTCAACAAGTCAGTGGCCTTCCCCCCTTAATCATAAAGTCTTTAAAGACACTATATTGTCATTTGGGCTGTCCTGGTCACAACACTCCCTTAGATACCTTGGTATTGAACTGACCAGAGACTTAACTATTAGAATTAAAAATAATTTAGACTCTCTCGTACAGACTATTAGATAAGATCTAGACCTGTGGACCACCCTACCAATTTCATTATAGGGGAGAATAAACTTGATTGAAATGAACGTTTTCCCATGCTTATTTTACCCCTTTAATTTACTGAATATCTGGCTACCAGGATCATGGTTTACAAAAGTGCACGGGCTCCTTACCAAATGTATACAGCTAAAAAAACAGCCTAGAATAGCCTTTTATAAACTTGCTGCTCCAAAGCTCAAAGGAGGTTTACACCTGCCTCACTTAGGCTGTACTACTGTACTAGTCAAGCTATCAAATACCTTAAATGGTTGTCACCAGGACATTCATCACCCTCCTCACTATGGCTCAATATTGAACTAGCACATATTCACTTCTGTCATATATCACCGGAAGCATTTCTTTATACCAGGTTAAATTCCCTACCCTTAACCCTTAGATCCTCTTCCGTAGCTGTGTCCATAAGGGTCAACTCCCAACTATGTGCCTTTCTTAAGTATAGACATAGCTGCAACTTCTGTCAATCTATATGGGTTAATCCTAATTTTAAAACTGATAGTTCTGACATCAAGATGGTTACCACACCTAGGAGATGGCCAGATTTCTAGTTTTGTAAAAGACAATGCCACGTGGCTTTCCACCTTGGACATTATGAACAAATTCAACATTCCGAACCAACACATATTTAAATTTTTCCAATTGAGACATCTTCTTATTAAAGTGCTGGGAACTGACTCCCCTCCATCAGCTAAATTATCCTTTCATAGTGGACTAAGTCAACTGGTGGGCTTTCCAAAAGCTGTCTCCAAAACATACACGATTCTTTATGATTGGCTTTTCCCACATAGTTCTGGCCCCACAACCTACTGGTCTTCCCTCTTTCCTGATTTAAATATCAAGTGGCCAGCCCTGTGGCATACCTGTCATAGCTTTGCAACACAAG
This sequence comes from Neoceratodus forsteri, assembly GCA_016271365.2. Taxonomy (NCBI): domain Eukaryota; kingdom Metazoa; phylum Chordata; order Ceratodontiformes; family Ceratodontidae; genus Neoceratodus; species Neoceratodus forsteri. The sequence continues at coordinate 1,239,928,760 of CM028130.1, forward strand.
ATAGGTTACGCCTCATGCAATTCCAGATTCTACATCACTTGTATTATTCCCCACAGAAATTAGCCAGATTTGGCCTAGTGTCGTCCGCCTTATGTTCTCTTTGTTTTCAAGGGGAAGGCAATCTACTTCACATTTTTTGGTCATGTCCTAAGGTGGCCCCATTATGGGCACAGATACAACAAAAGGTAGACCCTCTGCTAGGACTTTCAGAATTATTTACAGCACAAATCTGCTTACTTGGGGATTTCTCACAAATCTCAATACTCAATCGCAAGTTTCATATGGCCCTTATCTCTATGTCCATCAAAAAACTAGTATTGAGACACTGGAAAGACACCAAAGTTACTGCGTATAATGAATGGCTTCACGAATTGTTGGCTAACCTGAAAACTGAAAAAACAATGGCAAGCCTCTCTAACAGGTTAAAAAGGTTTAGAAAAATCTGGGACCCCTTATATACTTTGTATTCTTTATAACTGATAATGTATTGATGCCTATAATGAAACTCAAGTGTTCAAGTTTTATCTTGCTGTGCAGGGAGGGAGGAGGGTGGTAGTAATGGGAGAGAGAGAGGGTTGGGAGGGAGGCTATGGGGGGGGCAGGTCCACTGTATCTCTTAATGGTTGTTTCTTTTACTATTGTACTTATGGATCTGCACTGTATATTGTGAAACCATGTAATAAACTTTAAATTAAAAAAGAGGCCTACACCATATTAAATAAACATTTGAAAAAAATTGAAAAAAAAATCTCCTCAGGCATATGGCTTGAAGTACAGATTTAAATAGCTTTATGAGTTTTAGGGGACCCATTTGTTTGGTCTTAGAGCTACATAAAACCAGGAGACCCCTATCCTGTGGAACTGAAGTGCTGGCAAACTGCAGATTGTTTACTGCAACCTGCATGTTATCGGGTACTAGCTTGAACACCAAGAAGACCCCCAAAGAGTCATATGTTCATAGTGCCCTATGAAAGCCAAGCTTCAATGACAAAGCTGAAGACCATATCTAAATGCTATATTATCTCCCCATAACTACATAACTTCTATGAATTTCTGACATCCTAGGGCTTTCTTAATATCCTAGCTCAGTCGACAACCGTTCCTAATCAGAAAAGTTCTGGTCACATCCCATTAGCCTTGCAATTTTAAGAAGAAAGCTAACACTGAGTCCTTCAAGTACCTTGGGGTCACTTTGGATCCCACACTTGACCTGTCTCAACATGTCAATATGGTGTGCTGTGCCGTCAATGCTAAAATTGGTGGAGCTTATCGCGTGCACCACTCCCTCACTCCTTCCGCTAGACTTTCTGTTGCGAGAGGTATTCTCTTACCCCAGCTCCAATATGCTCTGCCCTCCTCTTTGCTGCAAACTCTGCTACACTCCACAAATGGGACACTGTCTACAACAACATCTGTAGATTCACTTTAACTGCCCTAATGCCTTACCCATCATTGTCTCCTTTACACTGGCTTAAATTGGCTGTCACCTAAGGATATTCGAGCCTACTCCTGGGCTGCTTTATCGACTCCTGTCTAGACCTCCTGCCCTGTCTATCTTGCCAACCTCCTGACTCCTGCCTCACACACCCCGTACCCTCAGGTCTTCCTCTGTCCCCATGCTCTCCACTAGACCTTGCATGACAAAAGTGGGTGAACAGGCATTTGCCCATTTTGCTCCCAAATTCTGGAACTCACTCCCCCTTATAGTGAAAACTTCAGCCTCCCATCGAGAATTCAAAAACTCGCTGTTCACCCACTTTCTAGCCTCTGACCAATGCAAATGCTTATAATTTGCTTTGTCCCACTGCAGGCTGTCGGGTCTGACCCTGAGTACTACACTAATGTTCTCCCATGCAATATGCTTGTCTAGGTGGCTATGAACCTTGATGTCTTTACTGTCCTCAGCTGTCTTATGGTTACCCTAATTGCTTTATTTTACATCCTTATTATGATCTATGCCTAAAATGTACCCTTATGTAACTATTACTGTGCTACCCAATGTATATCTTGTTTTGCTCCTGTACACCTATATCATGTCTGTGCATTTCTGCATATTGTAACCAATGTCCTGTGCTCTCCTGGGTCCGTGCCTGAAAATAGGCAGGTTTGTTGCCTAGCGCACTTACCCGGTTACCAAAAGCTAATAAATAAATAAATAAGTTCCGGTCAGGTGTGATAGAATGGTGGCTGGAGACTTGCTGAGCCCTCCACAGTGGTGAAGGTAACTTTGTAAGCCTATTTCCGGATCATGTAACTGCAGCTTACCTCCAAGCTGCAGGAATTCCTGAAAATCATGAAGCTGCTCAGCTACTTTTCTCCATCTACAACTAACAACAGATTGCTAAACCAATTTGGCTTTTCCTGAGACTCCAGTAATCAGAGCAAGTCTGGAACTGGTGTAGGATTCACATCCTCCTCTGGGACCAACAGCCAGAATAACTCAAATGTAAGTGGAAAAAAGATATCTTCTATGATGTAAATCTTGCCTGGGAAAATGCCTAGCTCTAAATGCTTTATTAAACAACAGTGCAGGACGAAGGTTCTTTTTTTAAATAGTATCTCTCCTTTCCAGAGTTGACCCCCATCTGTGCCTTCTTCCCTAGCCACCGCTCAGCCCCATCAGCCACCATGAACCCCAGAGATCTGCTTACATTCTACCACCATGAATAACTCCTTATGGCACTGTCTAAATCTGGTGAGGTACTGTTTTTTGTGCTGACAGATGGGTTCTGGGGGGGGGGGGGGGGCCCGAACACACAAGACACGGGGACTCACCATACTGCCAGGCTGGCTACTTCCCATGTTCTCTGATCCCTGAGATGCCAGAGTCAACTTGATGAGCTCAATTTTCAAAAGCCCCCTGTGATCAGTGTGCCAACCCCCCACTTGCAGCAAAGCCAGATGCAACAGGGACCCTGTGCCAGATTTTAGTACAGTATGGGTCCCAGTGACAAAGTCCCCATGGCTGCCACAAGTGGAGTGCTTTGCTTAACAGGTGGTACATATAAGGGGTTTGACAGAGGCTGCCATCATCCCCTGCCCATTGTAAATCTGGCTCCAGGGGTAGCATATATGGGATACAGAAGCCCTGATACTGACCATTATATGTAAAATGTCAGTTTTAGTAATTCCTTACTGGGCTGTATTTTAATATCTATCATAGGACAGTTTGGTGGGAATGCCTGACCACACAGCATTGCCATTTGCAGGCAACAGAATTCCATAACATGGAAGCCATACTGTGCATATCCCAAACTGATAACAGAAAAAATGTTTATATCATGCTGAAGCCACAGTCATACTGATGTCAAAACCCACCTACAACTGTATAGTGGTCCTGACTGCTACTGCTGTAGGTATGTGTGCCAGTGTGTTACATTATACTGCAAAACTGTCAGGTCAGTTATGCCCTCAGTGCATACCCTGTGTGTATGTGCATGAGTCCCGCAGTGTTACTATATTAAAAACAGCATGTTTTACTGTACCTCCATAAACTGAGTGCAGACCTGTAACAGAAATAAAGATGGCAAAAGAAAGACTAACAAACATGAATTGGTTTTCTGTACTGTATAGTGTTTAATAAAGCCAGTTTGTATGTATGGTGGTTTCATGCAGTACACCACCCACATATCATAAGGTGTTACAGTCTCTGATATTGTTATAAGGCTACTGCATGAATCTGCTTGTAAGGGTGTGACTGCACTTGAGGGTACCAATGTAAGAAGATGTACTGCTGCAATATTCTCAGGCTGTGTAATAGTACAGCATGTGCAATGCTGTTGATACTATTACACAACTTCAGACTATTGCAATAGTATGTTGTCTTACACTGGTGTCCTCAAGCACAGTCACACCCTTACAAGCAGTGTCATAGATCTGACAGTTTTACAGTAAATTGTAACACACCGGCATGCATACCTAGCAGTCAGGACCACTACACAGTTCTAGGAAGGTTTTGATAGCAGTTGAACTGGGCGGCTTCAGCATGATATAAGCAGTTATTCTGTTACCGGCTCGTGATACACACAGTACAGCTTCCGTGTTATGGGATTCTGTTGTCCGAAAATGGCACTGCAGCATAGTCAGGCATTCCCACCAAACTGTCGAGTAACAGATATTAAGATATAGCCCAGTAAGGCATTAAGAAAACTGACATTTTGCACATAATGGTTGGGATCAGGGTTTCCTTACCCTCCCACCCCCACCTGGAACAGTCCTGATGTGCAAAGCAAGGGCTGTTAGACCAGCTAATGGCTGGTCTAACTACAGCCAGGACTTGTGACCACAGCAGGGCTTTTAAAATCCCAGTTTAGGGGATTCAGCAGCTCCCTTGTTTGTTTGTTTGTTTGTTTTGTTTTAATTTTAAAATATTTTTTTTTACCTGCAGCCAGAGTCCTGCCCTGTATCCAGTCACCGCTCCTTCCTTTCCACCGCCGACCCCAAAGCTTGACATGCCCAGCTGGTATGCGCAACTACCCCTTCAAAAATGCCCCCCCCCCTTAGTCCCCATGCCCGGCGAGGATCCATTACCAGCACATGCCTTTCAGGCATCGTCAGTCGGTGAAACTGCGGCCATCAAGTTGCCATGGACTTGTGCCACCATTTTCTCCCACTTATCTCCCTGATGGAAGCACGGGCGTGCAATGACATCCGCGCACTGACGTGCAGACATCTGCCATGCTTCCCATCAACTAAGCACTCGCGCAACTGCAGTACCTCCGGGCATCCCCAGGGACCAGCAGAGCATGGCGTGCATCCACCCCTTCTCCCCAGGACCAGAGGAGCTGTCATCGGATGCTCAATCCTAGTCCTCCCCTGCTGACCCCCAATGACCCAGGCTCATTCCTGAACACGGGTTGCTGGCATGGAACGAGGTGTGGCATCCAGTGCCTCAACACTCAGTGCCACCGGGCCGGCTGTGCAAGCTCCCTTGTGACATGGCACACCACCATTTTGGGTGCAGGGATGGTCCAGCACAACGGGTCCTGTTTTTCAATGCAGCCTGTATTTCAAAATCAGGATTTCCACAGCTATTGATGCAAGGTGCCACTTGCATCAATACTGTTTGACACAGGCACTTTGTGTCAAACTCAGGGCTTCGAAAATCAAGCCTGATGTGTATGTCCACTAAAGGCGTGCATACAGCTGCAGTATGGCTGGGACAACTCCCCTCCTTAACTTCCACTCTACATGTTCTCTCAGCCCCTGAGCTCCACCAGAAGATGGTATAGCATCAAGAGGAAGCAAACCCCTGACCCCAAGAAGCTGCACATCCTTTTGGGCACCCAAGTCTCTCCCCCCCCCACCACCACCACCGGCCCTCTTGTAATCCAGGCTCATTTCCAAACCCTGCTGCACCATCAGGCCAGTGTCAAAGACAAATGTACTGAACAGGCACAGAACCTCCTCTGATCTAGGTGTCTTTAAGTTTGATTTTCATTACAGTTTGGTTGTCATCTCAAAAAACACTCTGCAACTGGTGAATATCTCTGAACACATACCATGACAGCAGCAAGGATGCAGAAAAATTCCGGTAACGGGATGTTTTTAGTAAAATGTCTTCTGACCCACTCCCAGTGCCATACCCCTGCAAACCGCACACTGTTAAAATAAACCCTGTAACCCAAGCTTCCAGATGCATTAGTTACCGGCTGTAACTTTAGGTCGTGCAGCATCCTAGTCTGCCACATCGTCACTCCATTAAATCCCTGCAGGAATATGTCCTAGATCCAGAAGTTGGCTTTCATCCTCTTTTTCACCTGAATGTGGTGATAGGGTTGCAAAGCCCCAGAAGTTGCACCAGCCAACAACCTAAGAAATTATCTGCCCAGCGAGACAGCCTTGTATATGAAGTATAGGTTCCTGCTGAGGATTGCAAAGATCTCAGTGTCACTTTCCATGCTGCTAAGATCTAATGTATCATGTCCTGTAGGACTGATACCTTGTCCTTGAGTAACTGAGATACCATTTCCTCCACATCCATCTCAATGCTCAGGTAAGATATTCTAGTGACTAGGCCCTCCATTTTTTCCCCTTGCCAGAAGAAGCCCGAGGTAGACCATGAGTTGCTCAAAGCACAAGACGATGGACACGCAAATGGCTAAACTCAAGGCATATAGAGAGAAAAATCATCTAGATAATGCGTCATCATAAGCAGATTAAACATATGGGGCTGGATATTCAAACTACGCCATTCTGTGGTGCAAGTCCTTGCGCTGCTCAAAAAAGTTGTGCAGGGGTGTGGCCGGGGCGATATTCAACGGAGTTGCACTATTGAGCAACTCCTTTGAATATCGCCCCCCAGCCACAGCCCTGTGCATGGCGCAGTGGAACTTGTGCCACCGCAAGTGGTCGGAGTGGAGCATTCAGATGAGGTGGCGCACGTTCCATTGCATCATGTGCAGATTTCCGATATTCAAAAGGTGACATGCAAATGGGGCCATAATTTATGCAAGGCACACAGGGTGCCATTTGCATCTAATTATGGCCCCATTTGCATGCCATTAGCATGCAGGTGCGCCGATCCCCGATGACTTGCGCCTGGTGCCCTGCCAGGCAGCAGCCATCGGGGACCAACGCCCCCTGCAGCCCGATCACGAGCAGAACAGTATTCCTTCCCTTCCCCCCAGCAGCCCAATCGGGAGTAATGTAAATCCCCCCGTAGCCCGATCGCGGGCATAACATACTGTTCTCTACAGTAGCCCGATCGCGGGCATAACGTGATTAACCTCCCCACTAGCCCGATCGCGGGCATAATGTCAACCCCAAAGACCAATATCCCTGGTGGTCCAGTGGACCATGAAGCCCAATCAAGGGCTTGAAGGAAACCTTCCCCCACCCCCAACTAGCCCGATCGCGGGCATTAAGGAACTCCTCCCCAAAGACCAACATCCCTGGTGGTCCAGTGGACCGCAAGCCCGATCGCGGGCATAAGGTCAAACCCACCCCCAATGTCCAATATCCCTAGTGATCTAGTGGCCCCCACCCCACCCACCCATGGAGCCCCACCACCTTCACCCCCCCATCAGCCGAGGGCGGAAGCACCCCACCTGCCTGCGCCCGCCGCCCACCGACTGACAGCTCGGTAGGGCTGCCGCCCATTGGTTCAGAGCAAGAGCCAATGGGCGTGCAGCTCTCGCTGAAAGCAGTCCATATGAATCGAATGGACTGCCTTGTACAGGTTGGGCCGCACGGGGCATTATGCCCGCGATTGGCCACGGGGCAAGAGAACAAGTGGAGGGCCACCCACAGGTGGCAGTTGCTATGTTGCTCCCCTGCAATGTGGCAGCTCACCTGTGGGTGGCCCTCGACTTAATACTTTTTTTTTGGCTCAAAGTTGTGCAGGCGCAGGTAGGGGGTTGCGCCTGCACAACTCTGCATGGCCCAACTGACTATCGGGCTGTGCAATTTATGTATGGTTCCTCTCCCTCTGGTTGAGCATGCCTTCATTAGCATTGCGCTGTTGCTCAGCATGACTTAGGGGGCACAACTGCCTCCTGCTGAGTATCGCAGAATGGCGCAATTTCGGACTTGCGCAGGTGCAACTCTATTGCGCATAGCTCAACCCTTTTGAATATCCAGCCCATGTTCTTTTGTTGATCACTCAAAAAAACAGCTAAACGATTTGAACACAGTGCCATGAACATGAGCAGCCCTTTGGCATTACATTATCATAATAATACATCCCATCAACAGAAAACGCAAGGAGATCAAAATTACTTAGCCTGGCAGGGAGTAGGCAAAAAGCAGGTTTTATACACTTTTTGCAAGTAAAGCTCCTTTTCTTGCTGCATGCACCAGGTTCACAGCCTTGTCGAAGGAGGCATACCTGACTGAACTATCTGCAGGATCAATTAAATCATTCACTGATTGAGGAGCTCCCAGTTCTACAAGGATTCCTGTATTTTATAGGGAAATGGTGACATCTACAAGGAAACTGGTCCATAGACTTGCATTACTTTTACAGGAAAATTCAGTAATTCATCTTCCACAGCAAGTAATATAATATACAGGAAAAGGCAAGAAAATTTCTCTAGAGTTACAGGTAAAATGACAACTCAGTCTGGGAGCACTATGATTGCCCTTTTGGGTAAGTGAGGTGGTGAATCAATTGGTGCTAGCTGGGGATCCTTTTTGGAACTACACCTAACGCTGAGACTATCAACCCTTCCACTGGGGGTTGGGGGGTTCTCAGCATAAGGGCCTGCCACTCAGCCAGTTTCAATCTCCTTCATGATGTTTTCCCCTAACAATGCGGTATAAAGACGTAACTAATTTCAAGTTCCTTGCCTTGGTTGCCATATTTGGGCCTGTTTATGGGAACATAGAAGCATTGAATTTGACACCAGATAAGAACCACTTGGCCCACCCAGTCTGCCCATTTTAAATTCAATTCAATTCAACTCAAAGTTTATTTTACCAGGATAACATCATTGAGACAACTCATTAGCAAGGAGGTCCTGGGGGGACATAAGTACAATACGAAATACAGAACAGTTACAGTGGTACAATACAAATACCACTGAGATACCATATACAAGAGAAGTAGACAAAAGGAAGTTAACTAGGTACAATACTGAATAGCAGAATGTTTCCAAGTCTAATAAGGCGCCTATACAGGTAAAGCTACTGTAGTTGAGTACAACAATTATGAAAAATTATAGGTGCAAAAAAGTAAACTGGAACAATAAAAGAGGACACAGAGTGCAAGGTCGAAGGCTTTTATAGCAAAAGAGGATGGTCAAAGGTGGAAAAAGTAATACAGGTTACAAAAATATAACAGGAGGGAGAGGAGAGCAGTGTGTGGGGAAGGGAGGAAGGGGATGAAGAATGCAGAAAACTAAGAAGCATCGAAGTGGTGGGGGGGCACGGGGGGGTGGATGATATACAGGTGCTTAGTACTAGTGCTGGATGAGGGGAATAGAGGGATTGGAAGCAAACTGGGCCAGAGGGGAAGTGGGGGAGTAGGGGGAGAATTAAGTGGCAGGAGTCAGGCAGAATATATATGATTACAGTAAGCAAGTTCAAGCATAGCAGTTACATTTAGCCTTCAACATATGCCCAATCAAGGACTTGAATATACACAAGCCAACGGTAATTTTAAATTTAAGGGTTTTTTGCATAGTGTTCCATAAGGTCGGCAGGGCATAATTTAGGGATGAAGAACCAAACCAGGTTCTAATCCGTGGAGTATCAAATGTTATATATGAGAACTTCCTGTGAGTATACACACTGAAGGCACTTTTAAACATGGAAAAGATGTAGGGAGGGAGTTTCAGGGTTAGAGCTCTGCAAACCCAGAGGGATGCACTGCGGCACCTCCTGACACTAAGGGATGGACAATCAACCTGCAGATAAAGGGAGCAATGGTGGGTGTTGAAAGGAGCTTTTGTAATGAATCTTAAGGCCCTGTGATGGAGTATGTCAAGGGCAATTAGGGCTGACTTCGGATTATGGCTGTAGGCTTTATGCGATTGAAGAGACCAAGCCGTTGGCAAAGTTTTTTGGCCGTTTCCTCTATATGCATTACAAAGGATAGTTTTCAATCCAGCCAGAAGCTGAGATATTTAAATTTCTCAACTAGTTCCAGTACTTCTCCCAGGATGGTCTTAATCTGAAAATTTGCGTTCAAGGAGTCGATGGGAACATCTTTCGGATTGGGGACAGGTGCATAATTTTTGTCTGTTTAGCACTGAGGAGTAGTTTGAGATTTATTAAGTTGTATTCTAGTAGGTCAAAGTCACGTTGTAACTCAAGGCAGAAGAGTTGGAGACTAGGCCTCGCAACATATAATACAGTATCATCCGCAAATAGGTGTACGTTTGCTGTGCCGACATTGTTGTTAATATTATTAAAGTAAGTGGCAAATAGTAATGGACCTAAGATGGAGCCCTGTGGAATTCCTCTCAGGACAGGTTTTAAAGGGGAGAGGACACCACTGGCTTTAACCTGTTGCCACCTGTCGGTAAGATAACAGGAGAACCAATTTGGCAAGGTGTCATCTAGGCCGAAATTATTTAATGTGTCCAAAAGTAATTGGTAGTCAACAGTGTCAAACGCCTTGCTTAAATCTAAAGAAAGTGTGCAAACATGGTGCTTAGCGTCAAGGGAGGTTAACCAGTCATCTGTAACTTTTGCTAGAGCAGATACCGTACTATGTTTGGGGTGAAACCCAGATTGCAGGGGATTAAGTACATTTTCTGATTCTAGGTGGTCTCTGAGTTGGGCATTGACCAGCTTTTCAAGAAACTTAGATAGAATGGGCAGAAGCAAAATAGATCGGTAATTATTGAGGTTGCATTGGTCACCAGATTTAAACAAAGAGATGACATAAGCAGTTTTCCAAATGGGAGGATAATACCTTGGGAAAGTGACATATTGAACAAGTGGGTGATAGGTGAGGCCAGGGTGTAGTATCCCATCTTTAGAAAGTACGGTTCAAGCAGATCAGCTCCTGCACTTTTTTTAGGGTCAAAAGTGAGCAAGAGATCCTCAACTTGCTTGAGCAAAATAGGACTGAAACTAAATTGTGAATAGCCAGGTCTAGTTTGGTGGGAAGGTGATAAAAGGGTGCAAGCAAGTGGCTGGGATGATAGCTTGCTAATGAGAGAAGAGTCAAAAGCTAGGCCGGCTGTGGCAAAATGATTATTTAACTGGTCCAGAATATCATCACTATTTGTTTAGGTAATGTCCCCTGAGACTGTTTTAATTGGGAGGGATGAAGGTGAACTATGCTCTTTGATTTCTCTAATAATATTCCAGAATTCAGCAGCATTGTTTTTGAATGACTCCAAAGCAGACTGGTAGTACTTGGCCTTTTCTGCCCGAATGAGTCTGGTGCACTGGTTTCTTTCTGCTCTGAAGGCAGAAGAAATCCGCTTCAGATATTATCTTGCGGGCTTTTTTCCATAGGCGATCTCTGTGATGTAAGATGGATTTCAACGAGTTGGAGAACCAAGGACAGGCTTTCTTCCTAGCCCTTAGTTTCGTCATTGGGGCATGTTTGTTAATAACCTCCAATACAAGGTTGAGGAAGTGGGTATATGCCTCATCGACTGTTGGAACCAGGTTGCCATCTGGTCCCATTTAAATTGGACAGGAACTCAGAAATATTAGATTCGTGGACATTCCTTTTGTAGGTAAAATTAGGTGAACTGGTTGTTTTTGAGGAGTGCCTCATGCAGGCAATGATGCTGTGGTCACTAATGTCCTTATGAAATACCCCGGTGTAAGTAATTTTATGGGGACAGTTGGTAAAGATTAGGTCCAGGAGAGTGCTATGCCCCAGATTCTTAGTATTAGGGCGGGTGACATCATAGATTAGTTGTGTAAGTCCATGTCCATCATAGACATTTTTTAGAGTTTCAGAGCAATGAGAATTCCAATCCAAGTTGAAGTCCCCATACAAATAAATTAAGAGTCAGTGGTTCCTAGTATCATGTGGAGGTGGGAAATTACCCCCAGTCCACCAGAAGGGGATCTGTAGCAGCCTGAAATGTAGATTGACTCATTAGCTGACAGAGAAATTTTTAAGGTAAGACTTTCAAATTCCTTGGGAAGGGTTGTGGAGTCGAAGACAGAGACCATGTATTTGTTTAGAACATAAATTGCAACCCCTCCACCCCTAGATATGCTATCAGTTCTGTAAACATTATAGGATGGGATATTGATAGCTTGATTAGGTGTGGAGGCTTTCAGCCAGGACTCCGAAACTGCAAGTACACTTGGGGTGGTGTGGAGTGCCCAGGCTTGAACTAAATCCATTTTCTTTAGCAAGCATTAATATGTATAAAGCTGAGACTTTTTAGTTGAGGTAGATCTGAGGGAGCAGGAATAGGTAGAGGTGGGCCAAGATTTAGTTTAATGTTTCCTGAACAGAGTAGCAAGAGTAGGAGAAGCTTCTTAAGCATCATATACAGGAATCTGAGCAGCGAGTGGTGACCACATTTGGGGAAGGGGGTTCTGGGGGAGGATAGCTGCGGTAGGTAGAGGAAGTGAGGGGATACTAGGCCAAACACTGCAATATGGACAGGAATAGTTTATTATACTATTGGGAGAACGCCTAGTAGATATGGGCCTAATAAATGAAACTTACAGTTGGTTTAATTCTTACTTAGAAAATAGAAAACAGCAAGTAAGTATAAACGGGGTCCTATCTAAGAGACTTGAGGTAAAGAGAGGTGTCCCACAGGGCTCAATTTTAGGGCCATTATTATTTTTGATTTATATTAATAACTTGGTAGAAGTTATACAAAACTCAAGTGTCAACCTTTATGCAGATGATACCTTAATGATCTCAGATGGCCGAACTTTAGCTGAACTAGAACAAAAGTTGCAAGCAGACTTTACCAGACTTTGCACATGGCTGACTAGCTCGGGATTGATAGTTAATAGTAAAAAAACAAAACTGATGGTTTTCTCTAGGACTAGGCATAGTATGACTGGTAGTAGAGAAAACATATCTATAAAGACATTACAAAATGAAGTAATAGAGCAAGTATTAGTATATAAATACTTAGGGTTTGGATTGATTATGCCCTAAAATTTGATAAACATATTCTTGACACCATTTCAAAGGTAAATAAAAGATTGGGAACCTTCAGAAGAACAAGATTTTGTATGAATAGAACAATAAGAGAAATGGTAATAAAACAACTTCTTCTACCTGTTCTGGAATATGGAAACCATGTGTATGGCCTGGCATCGAAAGGTCTCTTCCAAAAAATTGATAAAATTTATAATAAGATGGCTAGATTCATATTAAAAAAGGACTTCAGAACTCATCACTGCTTGTTATTACAAGACCTGGGTTGAAAGCTTACCCAGGAGGCAAAAGACAGATCTCTTGGGCAATGCAAATTTATAAAGTTATTTATCTAAAGCAGCCTAAAAGTCTGAGTGATAGATTAGAAAGAAAAAACACTTGTTTATAACTTGCGTGTTAAAAAAACTTGGGTCATTACTCACTTCAAAATTAAAAAATAAATTTAGTTATATCGTTTTCCAGTAATAGCGGATAGAATATGGAATGAGATAAAATAGGAGCAAGTTGCAAATTTAAAATACGAAGGCATTTTTATTAAATTGAAATTGGAATTAAGCACAAGGTGTGAATGTTATGGTTAATTTAATGTTTTTATGAGTAATTTGTTTAGAATGAAAGGAACTATGTAGAGGTGCTTATTATTTATTGTTATTAATAACTCTGTGATTGTGTTGTTATATTAGTTTGTTTTTAATTAATGTTATATGGAATATGCAGTAACAGGAGCATCTTGTAAATAGGACTTTGTCCTAATGATGTAAATAATGTCAACAATTCCTGTATAAAAATAAAGGTTTTTACTACTACTACTACTACTACTACTACTACTACTAGTTAGTGGTGTGGGTGAGCCCAGGAGGGTCGTAAGGGTGTGATATGGTTTTGAGTAGCTCCTGGAGTTGGTATCCCTAGAGAGGTGCAAGGGCACTGGCATACGTTATATTGGGTATATGAGAAGGCAGCCTGGCTGAAGTGGTAAGTGGCTGCATGAGTTGTCCCCCAGAGCTACCCCAGGCCAGAAATGATCCAGGTGGGTAAGGTCCACACAGTAAAGTATTAAGAGAGGGGAGAGAAGGACGTGACCTAGCCAAGGAGAGAGCCATACTACAGCTTGCTATTTGGTATTGCCACAGGGCATCAAGGTTGGCAAGCTGAGGACAAAAGATTACAGCAAAAAGACCAGAATAGTCAGTGAGGCATGCAATAGAGAAGGTGTTGCTAATAGCAGTAACAGATGTCCAGGGTTAGTAAAGCCCCTTTGAGGCTTGGGCTGAGAAAGGTATCTACCAATAATGTATCTACCTACATTATTTCCACAGACTGTACTTGCTCAACAGCTCTGTGGGAAGGGAAACTTTGTCATAAAACCTGCCTGCATATATACTACATCCAAGCTGGTGGGGTAAGCTGTCATCCACTGATCCAAGTGATCACTGTTTACTGGTGTTCTCAACAGACTTGTTGTTGGCCCGTCTGCTGGCTGCTACCCTGCTGGCTGTCCACCTGCTGCCTGCAGGCACTTGCTTTGGGCTTGTCTCCACACTGGCTGCATCTGTGCTTGAACTTACATAGGGAATAAAAACAATTCACTCTATCTGAAGTGCCTGCAAGCTTCTTTCATGTCCCTACATGCTGCTTTTGTTACCATCTGACCACTAGTAGAGTGGCACATATTAATCAGCTTTTTTTAAGCCACAAGTCTTCACTGATTTTCTCCCATCTAATCTCGCTGACTGTCCTTCACCTTCTCTATCCTAATTAACTCATCATACCACACCCAATAATTCCTCTTTATTGTCAGTTTTATCCCAGCTAATCTCGCTCGCTGTCCCTTGCCTTCTTCATCCTAAATAACTCATACCTCACCCAAGAATTCCTCTGTTAGTTTTCTCCCAGCTAATCTCGCTCACTGTTCCCCACCTTCTTCATACTAAATAACTCATCATACCTCACCCAAGAATTCCCCTCAAATGCCAAATGCACCTTCTTTACCTCATCCTTATACTTCAACAATAGAACAGCTACTGTAACTCTGAATGCTTCATTCAATGTATTGCCATATATGTCAAAAGCCACCATTCAATTAACCTATGCAAGGGGAACATCTGCCCTATGCTGTCTGTTAAACTTCTAGTGCTAGTCATTTCCATCTGCCTCTGGGATCTCCTAATGTAACAAGACAAATATGTCTACTCATATCCTTTCTCTTATCTTTTACTTCATGGCATCAGAGAGTTGGGTGCCCAGTGGGTCCCTTATCCTTGAATACACCCAAGATGTGGCTATAGCTCCTTGTTAGCTTCTGTCATTTGAGCACCACTGGGGGGGGGCAGTTTCCAGGAGTTATATTAACATGGGGTGCTGCACCAGCTGGGGCTGGGTTTCTTCCAGGTTGCAGGCCTCCACTAGTTTTGCACAGACATACCTGTCTTGTTGCAGCTCCCCAGTGCTCCCTAGAAGTGTCCCTTGCTGGTCACCCAGCTGCAATTTCCAGATCCATGACTAGCTGAAGTACCATCATGATTCTCTGTGTTGAGAGTCCCAGGTTGGAGAACTAATATCAGAGTTGGCACTGAAATAGTATTTGCTATGTTCCCACCCCCAAATACTTGCTGTGTGTCCCAGTGCATTCATGGATACATAGGGCAGTAGGGAGTTCCTGTTGGGGGGTGTCATTAATCTCACTGCATTCTGCCCACTCATGCTCCACACTGAGAGAGGTTTAGGTGATGCGGTAAATGAATAGCACCAGTGGGCCCCAGGTGTACTTTAAATGGAGGTCTCAAGCTCTCTGCAGAACCTTTCGGAGTCTTTCATCTGTTCTCGAATATCAGAACCCCAGATTAGGATATCATCCATGATAAACTCAGTACCTTCTAGTTCTTCAGAGATCTGGGAAATCTTCCTTTGGAAAACCCCTGGTACCAAACAAATGCTGAATGGCATGCATTTGAACTTATGGCACCCAAATGGTGTAGTAAAAGTCATGAATTCAGAAGTGGGTTCATCAAGCTTCATTTGCCTAAAGGCATGACCTACATCCAGAACTGAAAAAAAATCTTAGCTCTTATGAGCCTTGCTGCTACCTCCTCCTTCCTGGGGTTGTGATCCCTTTTAACTGCTTTGTTCAAATCCTGTGGATTGAAACAGATTCTTACTTTATTTGGTTTTTCAATAACAACCATTAAGTTAACCCAACTCGTGGGCTTTTCTACTTTCTCTTTCCTCCCAGCTTCTTCTTTTTCTCAGTTTCAGCCATGACTTTGTCCTTTATGCAAGGGAGTTTTTCTGGGTGGATGAATTACAGGGCTCACAGATTTGTCAGTCTTAATGTGGTGCTCTCCTTCTAAACAGCCTAACTCTTGTAAAACATCTGCAAAGCTCGACAATATCTCCTGAGTAGAGTCCCCTTGTTTATCAGTGTCAGTAGTTATCGAAAATATTTTCTTTACAAGTTTCATTTTTAGGCAAGTCGGCAGTCCGAGAACTGGTGTGATGCTGACGTCCACCAATTGAAACATAATGAGGTGGTACTGATTTTTGAAACACGTGGTTAAAGTAGCTTACATACGTACGTACATTCAGCTGGTACCCAGAATAAGAAATCAACCTTGCTCTCGATCTCTGAACCACATCTCTTGACAAAGTCTTGTACATCTCAAATGGACACTGTCAACCCCCTTAGGTCTCATAGTGTCCCTAGTTTAAAAAACACATTTTATGATTGCCAACATTCTGTAAATATTGCTGATATAGCTCATAGTTTGGTTCTGATTCTTTTTTTTTTTTAAAGTGAAAAACAGACTGGTCACCATACTGGTGTTACCACACAAAAACAGGTTTGTTTACATTCTTTGATCAACTCCCACTACAGCTTTCCTGGACTTGAGAACTTCCCCAACAGAGTCTATCCATTCAAGATGCAGTGGGAGTTTAGGAGGCTATTGCACCATGAGTGACTGCACTGTTTAGAGGTGTTTCAAATGTTCAGGAAGTATTCAATAAGAATTGTTACAGGATTTGAAACAAAACAAAGTTGTTTATAAACTTGACATTAGCATGCATTTCCGTTCTACTAAAGAAGCAGACAGACAAAACAAACAACAACATCAATGAATTTTGGAGAAGGTAAGCAATCATAAAATGTGGGGTTTTAACTACAATTAATATGATGAAAAACAGGTTGACAGTGTCCCTTTAAGAGGCATTACATTGCACTGTGCCCCCTTGTCCAACTTAACATTCACATTTCTACCATTTATATTCAAGACCACTTTCCAATTGGTCTCCACTGTATTGGGATCAGGGTATCTACAAAAGGTACTCTTGCTCTCACTACTGGACTCTTCCTTGACTACATGAATATTCATACCCTCTTCAGTTCAGTGCGGCACATTTTGGCAAAATTATTTTTTTGATTACATAGTCTACACTTTTGGTTAAACTCAGGACACCTTGTCGGCTCATGCTGTCACTGTGCTTCCCGCACCTGCTTACTTTTTTCACACGTACGGGCAAACTTTCTCTATTTTTGTTCGTGCCTTCTCAATCTCTGCCCTTCATGAAGGTTGCTGCAAGCACATTTTGCTTCTCTGGGATTGTCTCACTTAAACTCTTTACTTGTCTCTCACTGATCTTCGTTGCTCTACAGATATCAGTGGCTCTATCTAGGGGCAAGTCAATTTCCCAGAGCAATCGGCATCTTAGTTGATCATTCTGTATGCCAGACAATTCTGTCACAAATTAGTGAACACACAGGCCTCAAAATTGGCATGATTTAGCTCTGTCTTAAGTCAGTGACATAGACGTCTATGGATTCACCCAGATTCTGGTTTCTAATATTAAACAAGTCCCGCTCATATGTCTCATTTTTTTCTTGGATTATAGTACCACTCAAAACTGTCCATAATCTGTGACAACATTTCTTTATTCCCTTCTTTCTCCCATTCAAAAAGTATTGTACATCTCTAGAGTCAAAGGGTCAGACACGTGAGGAAAAATCATAGCCTGTATCTTCTGCGATTTCTCAGCGATGCCACTGGTGATAAAAAAGATTTGAATTTGTTGCTTGAACCTGCGCCAGTTCTCAGCTAAAGTGCCTTGCAGACTGAGGGCATTGGGTGGCGAGAACTGCTCCATTCTGGCACCATGTAATGATAGGCAGAAGCTGATAAGTCTCTTTAGGTTTTACTTTAATAACTCAATACACGTAAGCACAGCTCATCACACTTAACCAGGAACAATACTGGTGGGTTAGTTGCCTGTCAAACTCATGCATACTTATACAGCATGTACAAAAGTAATAATGTAAGTTACTTCATGCATCACATCACTCTTATCTTTACAATCTTGTCCTGAATTACAATCTTCCCATACCACTGGCAGCTATTGTTGCTCCATATTCAGCTGGGCCAGGTAAACACAACAAGTTTGCTGCTCTCACCAAGTAAAGGTTGCCCACCAAGTGATGAAAAGGGGATCACAAACTGTTCACATTCAGTCATATCTGAATAGTATGAAACATTATCAGAAATTGCTTGATTAAAACTAGAGGCTGTATATGGGACAATCCTTTCCTGTTTTGGGACAGAACTGGATGTGTAATATGAGCTCCACCTGGTGGGCAAAACTGGCTCACACAAGAAAATTGCAATCCCCATTCAAAAGGCTAGTAGCCCTATTTAAACAGCTGAGTGCAGTAGACCATGTTAAAGGGGACAGAAATTTCGTGTGGTCCATATCATAGCTCAGGAAAGCATTCACAATGGTCTGTTACTGTCATGTAACTGTCAGACACAGACACCATGTATACATGATCGTCGGTGTTGATGTTCTGGAGAACTGTATGATTGTCAGTCATGGCAGATGCTGTGCTGCTGTTTTGTGGGAATCCTGTTTTTCATGTCTGTGTGTGCCATCACATGTATGGTATGACAACACAGCATGGCTCGTGTGTTATCGTTACACTGAATGAGAGACACCTGTCAGACCGCAGCTGATTAACACGTGGGTAACTTCATGTTCGTCTTGCCTATATGTAGTGTAGTGCACCGGTATATAGTGTTGTCAGACGTTGTGAGCAATGTGTTGTATGTCTCAACCCTTGCCCAGACGTTATGTGTAGTCCACACCACGGGATGTATCTGTGTGGCTTTCCCCCACAAACACTAGTCAACGTAACACTAACGGCACATTACCCTCTGTCCTGTCATGCTGTGTGACACCACAGCGACCACTGAAAGGGGGGGTGGGGGGTGGGGACATGCAATGCCGCCCCTGTGAAAACCCAACATGAAACAGCGCCAGTCAGTAGAGAAGCTACATGCTATATACACTTGGGCTATCGTTGTCTGGAATGCAAACTGCAGCATCAAGCCCTTGCTTCAGTTGTTCACAAAGGAATGCTGAGCTGCATCAGCAATAACCTATATGGTTGGGTGAGGAGGAGTTGTCAGAGATGTCTAAATGATATTTAACAATAAGCAAGTGAGCAAAGTGTTCACCTGACAATAAACGCAAATAACCATTCCTTGGTTTAGAACCCCAACCCTTTTACAGCACAGACCAATGACTAAGCCATTGGGCTATGTTATCTGTTGATTTCAATGGTGTTATGTACTCATTAGATTTCTACCTGCTCATATAGTCTCTACCGGTTTTGTAATAAGGGGTAGATTTGCACTCAACATGTTCTAAGATGTTGGTAGAGTAGTGGCATAGGCACTGGACCCTAGTCAACAAGGTTCTGGGATCGTGTCCTTTGTGTGGAGACGTGTTTTTAATGTCCCATTCTTTGCAGTGTTTGTTTTACAGCATTGGTGGCTATATTCAGCCATTCATGTATTTTATGGTACAGATACTGCGAACATCAAACATCTGCGATGGTGTGGCTGCGGCTTGTGGACATGATTGGGATGAACCACGTATGATTTCTAGGGATATACACAAGGGAAATGACAATAACACAACACATCTTGTATTTCTGCTTCCCACATCACTTTGCTTCCCATTCATAGCTGTACTGAAAGAGTGGTCTTGCTCTTACTTCCCATCTGTTGGACGACGTGTAGGACACATAGTGCTGCTTGACAGTGGGCAGAGGGCAGTATGAGATAGTTACAATGTACGAATGGGCATTGCTATTAGATGTTACGCATAATACAGACCCTTGGCTCGAATCATTTACATGGCATAACAGTAGATTTGTAAACAGGGACTCAGGGACAGTTGCACACAGCAGCGATAATAGTACCACAAGGACGAACAGTACGTTATTTGGAGCCGGACAACCCACAAACAGATATACAGCATTATTCACATATGATACACATCCACCATAGGTTTATGTGATGCTGAACTGCTTCCGCATGCTACCAACTAAACAGTCATCATGGCCACGAACCATGACGCTACGTCATCAAACATATACTTCCTGCTTCACGCACTGAAGAACAGCAAACAGCACATGGAATAGAACCGCACAGGTATATACCACAGGGCACTAAAATGTTTCATAAACATATGTTTGACATAATGCATCCATTGTCTGGTGATCTTTACATCACTGCATCCCCCAATGCCTTCCAACTGCTCGAACACACAATTCCGCTCCCCTTTAACATGCCAAGTGCACCAAAGGCCTATAAGACCATATTAAATGTGACTCAGTAACTCTCCAGCTCAGTGTTAAGGTGCTTGGAACAACAACAGTAAAGAGATGGATGATATTAGGTGCCTAAACTTAGGGTAGCAGCAGCATGAGAAACAAATTAGAATAAACACATGGCAAAGAGGCAAACATGCACAGTCCACCCCGATACACACACAGGCCAGGCTGGAATTGGATGGAAGGTGTCAGAAAGAACACACTGCAAATGCACTCAGCCATCAGAAACTGCATAGTAACTTTACAAGCAGAATCACTACTGGGCTGTAGCAACAAGCCCAAGTATATAAAGAAACATCAAAACTCAGCACACCAACAGAGTCTCCCTTCAGAGTGGCACTGGGGAAGCCCAGGCCAACTATGTCCCACGACCCCTAGGCTGACACACAGGGAATGGACAACAGACCTGAAGAGCAGTAGCACACAGTGCAATGAGCCATCTGGCCACCACGTCAAACCAAGGCATACCTTGAAAGGCCTTCAAAAAGCAGACAAAAGGGGATATATAGAGAATAAATGCTAAGAAAAGGGTTGAGCACAATGAAATAATACCATTGAGGGGGCTAATGAACTCATAAAGCCACAAGCCCAAAGAATGAGTGGCCTTTATGAAGCTTATTAGCCCCTGAGATGGTATTATTTCATGAGTACACAGGTCTTTTCTAGGTTTTGCTTAATTAAGGCATTGGGTTGGACACTGTTCGCTATGTCCAATGTTTTTCTGTAGTGTAGGTTTTTTCTGTAGTGTAAGGACTACTTGTTTGTCCCTTTACTGTTTCTGTAGTGCAGGGACCTCCAACAAAGGAGGTGTGGTGCCCGCAATCTTTCCTTTAGTGCAGTGGGTGTGTGGTGGTCTCAAAAGTGGCGTGCAGTTGGGGCAGTTGGGAAACTGGAGGTCTCATGAGTGGTATGCAGTCGCTGTGGTTGGGTACAATATGCGGAATGGTTTGCAGTCAGGAGTGGGCTGGAAACGGCTCTTCATATGGCCAGAGTTGCGTTCACTAGAAGGGCACAGTGAGAGCATCATGGGATCTGCCAGAACTGTTTACAATGGCAGCAGCATGAGGGGTCTTAGAACAGAATATTTGAGATACTGTTTTTGTGCTTTGATAGTGTAGGTTTCTGTAGATAGTGTGGGGCAGAGAAGATGGTTGTTGCATGTGTTACGAAGGAGCTTGTTACATGTGTCATTAAGGGGCTTGTTAGACGTTATTAAAGAGCTTGTTATGTGTTATTGGGGTGGTTTGTAGTTAGTTGGGTATTAATGTGTTACTATGGTGTTAATAACACACTAATACAGAGTAGTTAGCTAATTGGGGTTATAAAACCCTAATTGGCTACCACCATATATGGGGAAATATAAAGTATGATGGCTTTTTCAAACCCTGCATTGTATTATTCTTTGCAAAAAATTTTTTGTTAATGCAGCAGTAAGGGTAACAACACCACAAAAGTAGGGAAATGCGGCATTAGGGTTTTCAACCCTAACTCCTCACTCCCACACCTACCCCAAGCAGCTTTGGGTCTCCAGAGTCTTGGAGAATCAGTCGTGGGGTCCTCCTTGGGGTTGTCAACCTACCACTGCACTACTGGGCTGGCTGAAAGGCAGACCTTCTAAAATCCTTTTCTTTCTAGGTCACAAGCAAGTTACCTGAAAAGATCACAAAGCAAGAGAATGGTAGTTCATAATTCCTGTGCTAAAAGATAGAAAAAAACCTAATAAATATAAGCAGCAGCCAATTAAAGATTACATTATTCCTCTAGAACATATTATGGAATTGCATGGTTAGGGTACTGATTTGGGTTGGTCCAGAGGTAGGGGATCAGAGGCAGGAGGAAAAACAATACTCAAGTACTATATGTGGACGACAGTATTATTTATTTTCTCTAGTAGGGCATATTAGGGCATACTGTATTATGGAGGCAAGGATGTTAGTGGGGATGAAATGTGTGTATGTATATATGTGTGTTTGTGTGTGTGTGTGTGTGTGTGTGTGTGTGTGTGTGTGTGTGTGTGTATGTATATATTCTATGCAAAAAACTTTGTTAAAGCATCATTTAGGGTTAAAACAAAAAAAATAAGGAAATGAAACTTTTAGGGTTGACCCCCCCTTGGACCTGACAATTATCCCAAGATTGATAGCTGATGGGGCATGTCCTCGGGGTTGTGAGGTCTAAATCTCACCCCATTCCATGTGTAATCATATTCACAAGCCACAGAAAAGAAGAATGGGGTGAGATTTAGGCCTCACAACCCCAAGGACACACCCCGTCAGCTGTCAATCTTGGGATGATGGGCAGGTCTGGGGGGGTGGGGTCAACCCTAAAAGTTTAATTTCCTTACTTTTTGTGTTTTAACCCTAAATGATGCATTAACAAAGTTTTTTGCACAGAATTTCCTTACTTTTTGAGAAAGAATATAAAAGCAAAAAGTCACGGAAGTTGGTGGGAGCATGGGCTACCAAATTCATTAAAAGTGAAAAGTCACACAAGGTGCTGGGAGCATGGGCCCTTCAGGCCCTGTGCTCCCACCAACTTATACATTTCTGCGTAAGATAAGACTACAAATACTGAATATCATATGTATTGCTGGGAGCCCATATGGGTGGGAGCATGGGGCCTGAATGCTCCCACCACATTGAAAGAAAGCAAAGTGTCAGTTATCAGAGTGGCAGAATTCAACACCTGTTTACATTTCAAACACGTAACCACTGGAAATTACCTCCATAGCAGTAACGTTAGGCACCCTATAAATGTAAACCCAGAACAACAATGCAAAATGCCATATGCAAAACATACAGTGTGCCATACAATATGTCCACAGCAAATTAATTTTCCAACACCTAAACACCATAATTCACATGAACAGGACATCTCCTGAAGACCCTCCAAATTTCAATTTAAAAGACTAAACCGTTTCCGAGATACAACATGTGAAAGTTTGAGATTTTCATTCATTGGAGTGGAAGAGTTCTGCACCTGTTAAGATTTTAGACACCTAATGACTGAAAAGTAGATCCATGGCAGTAAGGCTAGCTACCGTATAAATTTCAAGCCAGTACTAGAATGGAAAATGCTGTCTGCCAAACGTAAACTGCGCCACGCAATATCTCAGCAGAAAATGTGTTATCTGACATGTAAACACTGTAATTCACATCTACAGGACATGCTGTCAACATCCTTCAAATTTCAAGTAAAAAGACTAAACCGTTTCTGAGCTATTTAAAGTTAAAATGTTTTAAACTTGGCCTATCTGTTGCATTAAAAGCTGCCCATCTAGTCCCTCCCTCACGATCAAAGATCACAATCAAAGAATCTCGCAATCAAAGAATTTGCAGGCTCATTATCAAAGAATTTGCAGGCTCATGATCAAAGAATAAACTGATGAAATTCAAATTTTAGACATAAATGCATGAAAGCACCAACATGGTTCAATCAAACGAAGCCCCCTGAGCAAAATCCACCCTCATTTGTGTTAATAACCCACCCCTGAGCTGAGAAATTAGCTTTTTTCAACTGGCCATCTTGTCCCTCGCTCGCGATCAAAGATCGTGGTCAAAGAATCTTGTGATCAAACAATTTGCAGGCTCGTGATCAAAGAATTTGCAGGCTCACAATCAAAGAATAAAAAATGGTGAAATTCAAATTTTAGACTTAAATACATGAAACCACCGGCATGGTTCGATAAAATGAAGCCCCCTGAGCAAAACCCACCCTCATTTGTGTTCATAACCCACCCCCGAACCGAGAAATTAGCTTTTTCAACTGGCCTTCTTGTCCCTCGCTTGTGATCAAAGATCGCGGTCAAAGAATCTCGCGATCAAAGAATTTGTAGGCTCGCGATCAAAGATCATTAGCGAGTCACGATCAAAGAATAAAAATGTGTGAAACTCTATTTTTTGACCATTTTGAACAAAACCAAAGGCATGGCTTGATAGAGCAAAGCCCCCTGAGCAAAACCCATCCAGGTTTTACTTCAGGAGTCACTCCTGAGCCGAGTTATTTGAGTTTTTCTGACCGGAACTTTAAAACAAGATGGCGGCCGTCACGATCAAAGAATTCTCAGGGTCAAAGATTCTTTGACCGCAAGCCTGCAAATTCTTTGATTGTGAGGAGGGACCAGATGTGCAAAACCCAATTCTTTGTTCACAAAATAACCATATACATTTTCCCATTGACTTATAATGGGAACTTAAAACTGCAATAACTTTTGAATGGATTATGATGTTTTCACGAAACGAAAAGCGGCATGTTCATTGACCAAATCTCTTTCAGACAAGCCAACTCACAGAGTGGCATGCCACATGATGGCCGCACAGCACCATGGATAAAATCCCCAAAACTGCCCACATAACTGGCGAAAAGTGCATTTTTCAGCGTTTTGGAGCACAAAGACCGTAAGTCTGACTGAAACAAAAATTTGGCAAATCAAGAGATCTACCATGCTCCACCACACATACCAAATGTCATGCAAATCCATTGAACAGGTCCAAAGTTATTAAAACACACAATTTTGAGTTTAACATAGAAGTGGCTTCATAACTCTAAATATAGGGTGCGACTGTGCCCCATAATATATATATATATAGGTACCAATATGTTACTCGAGAGACAAAGTGTGACAATCAGGTTCCAAAATTTATTTGGGCCAATTGTGATAACCATATCATATTTACATTGGGTGCATGTGGTAGTATTTCAGTCCCCAACATAAAGATAGTTTGTAGTTCAGAGATGCTAAAAAATGGGATTAAAAGTTCCCACAGGGGCAACGTAATGTGAGTAACATCGTGTCCTTGACAGCAAATTTGTCATATTATCAAACATATATTTTTTGATATTACTATGTCTATGGTATCTATTTACGTAGCATAATATTTAACTTTCAATTTTTTATCATAAACTTAACTTGTTGGTAATTATGCCACAATATGTTTACTGATCACAGTATGCCCAAATCTGGACATGTTTAAGTTTGGTTACCACATTCATGTCATTGATTTTCTAGCCCATTTTTTTTGCACAACTATATTACCCTCATAGGAAAAGACAGAAATCACTTAATTTTCAGAAAGTGAATTATACTTTATTTACAAGGGTTTTTTCCACAGGATGTCACATGAGTAACTCAGACTACACAGGACGTCATGCGAGTAACACAGACACAACACAAGAAGTCACATGAGTAACATGGACACCAGAACAGTAGTATCAGTATCATACCAAGTGTCTCACTAAGTCATACCAAAAGTTATTGCTAATGTTCAACCAAAAAAATGATTGTCATACTATGGATATTTGGTATAACATTTATTGAACATTTTGAAGATTGTACTGTAGTCACAACATTATATTAACTTAAGATATTCACAAATGTTTTATGTTACAGTGTAGTATGGACTGAATCTCACCTGGTCTGTCTATTACAAATACCAGCTGGTCCCAAGCCTACAATAAGAGAGAGGGAAACCAACTATATATTTATGAGATGAATGGGGATATTTGGGATTAATGCATGCCCTTGCTGCTTGTGATATTCAAGGCTGAAGGCAAAACACTGAAAGTGTATTAGTGACTTATAACATGGGGTAGATAAAGGCAGGTGAGTGGTAAACAACCATCAGGTGACCATTGCTTAATCCACAATATATGACAGCTAGTGGTGAACCATCCCTCTGAGAGATCAGCCTGTGTTTCTGTTCTGATCTTGTTATAATGCAAAATTGCAGTCTGTGGAGCAGCCATTACTACCCCTGCTTAGTGAGTGAGAGCCGAGGCCTGCCATGTAGTCCCAGGCAGTGCAGCAACAGTAGCTGTAGTGTTCAAAGTTTGTAGTCTTGCTTCTTACCCAAGCTTGTTCCCAGAGTGAAGTGTGTAGTCCCCATGGTCATTTTTCTGTTGCACAGCCAGATTGACAGGTAAATCCCATAGTTGTGGCATAAAGTCAAATGGAACAGTGTGAAGAGAGGGAGACCCCCCCCCCCAATGATGTCATGATCTGAAAGTGAGCTTTATGCTGGTAGACAGAGAAACAGAGTTCCAGAAAGACCTGCAAGCTCTGAGTCCCATTAGTTGCCATTTCTTAATTGGTAGAATATAGTCTGGTAGACTGTGTGACTGCACTGCTGGGGAAAATGTTTGACTTGCCCATGCATTAATGTAACCACAGACAGAGAGACAGAGCAGCTAAGCCAGTGGAGGTATAGACACCGTGTCTGTACCACAAGAGGCAACTCCATATTTTGCACTTCAGAGCTACTGTGCTGTCTCAGAAGGCATACCATGCACAACAAATGTCAGAAAAAGCATAGCAACACTTTCCTTCTGACATCTGTATGTGCATGACAGCCATTTTGTTGGGGACTATTTTTTTAGGCGGCAGAATACAGTAATTTGCTTGTCTTTTATAAAAGGAGAAAAAACATGTATATTGCTTTCTCTTTGTTTTGTAGTGCACCCTCTGTTATAAGTGTAATAGCCCACTCCAGGGTGTGCGGTTACTGGGGATTAAGCAACACTGGGTGTTGTGAGGACACTCAGCCAGCAGCCTCGTGCTTCACAATGCACTTGGGGTATTGATTAATCCCTAATAACTGCACACCCTGGAGTGGGTTACTTCCTACTAATAGAGCTATGCCCTTGAGTGGGTTGCTTCAAACCTGAAATGTGTTTTAAGAAATGAAAATGAAATTAAAAACTGACTTCAGGGGCCAGAACTTCAAAAGCTTGCCCATGTGCAAAGCCTAGTTTTTCTGCACAAACCCAGATTTGCGCAGATGTCCATATTCCAAAGCCCTGTTATGGGCAAACAAGGTTTGTGTCCAAGAGATTTTCTGAGGTTGGCACAATACAAATGGAAAGTCATGGACCTGAAATCTGGTGAAGTCCTGTAATCACAGAGTGCAAGGTAATTTTGCATGGTCCCCTTGTATGGTGCAGATATACACAATTATCCCTGTTACTAATGATGCCATCCCACAGATCACAGCCACAACTGAAGACACAGCCCCTTCCTGTTGTCAAATGGACCCTCCATGGTACCGTCACTCACTGTGTCCACAGCATGGTCCTGCAGGTGCATATGGCAACCAGTGCATTTTGGGAGAGGGTGCACTTTAGGTTTCTTCAGCTATTGTAGTTAATGTCAGTAACTGTTTGATATGCCATGCTAGGCCCTCAACCTATCATGCAGCACATGGCACACCAAACAATTACTGTGAGTCACTGCAACAGCAAAGTAAGTCTAAAAGTGCACAAAAAAAACGGAATGAAAAAAAAAAATACAGAACAAAGGGTAACAGATTAACAGTCACTGACAGCAATCAACCCAGCAAGGAAAAAACAGTATTTTTCTTCACTTGTACTGCCATGGAAGCCATTTAAGGCATACCATTTAGCACATAGCCCAGTTACTGAGATACACTGCAACAGCAGTCAAATGAGCCTAAAACTGCACAAAAACAATGAACAGGGTTGATGTTTTTGGTGAATGCAACCCAGTTACCATCAATTACAGTCATTTTACATCCATTTTTGGTGTCTGTGCCCTTTTAGGCTCATTTTACTATTGCAGTGAATCTCAGTAATTGTTTAATGTGCCATGCTAGACTCTTGGCCTAGCATGCAGCACATGGCACACCTAATGATCACAAAACACATTGCTGAAATGTAAATGGTTCTGTGCTGGCGTTTGGGTGCTCAGTGTTGAGTCGGTGGGCGCAATATGTTTTTTTGTAAAAGTTGCCATCTTATATACTCCTGTGGATCTGATAAATTGGTGGATTACCCAACGCTTCGTTTACTGCTGCTGTTATTTGCTGTTATTTGCTTTTCTGCTGCTAAATGGCTTCGATGCACTTGCACATAAAATAAATAAGTACTGTGAGTACGTTTGGAGTGCTGACCGTTTTTCTGTTCTACAGAAGTGTTTTTACAAAAATAAATATGATATTAACCAGGATTTCTTTTTAAGTTTAGCAGATAAGCAGGTAGTTTAAAAGTAGTTCTGGTGTTCTGATGCCTCCAACACAATATAAGCCCCTAAAGAGATCAGGTCTACACAAACTGAGCACCTGCAGAGACCAGGTCCTATTCATTTACTCCCCAATACAACATGCATTTAATTTCTCATTACAGAACTCTCCAAACTGTAGATATGGTGTTCTGATGCCTAATACTAAATGAACCCCAGCACTAACCAGGTCCAATTGATATACTCACCAAAACTGCAGTTTTTTTGTCCAGTACAGAACAAACTATTTAGCAGCAGTAACATTAAAGGTGCCGCTGATAGAGAATAGGATCACACAAAATGCCTCCCCCCCCCCTCCACAGGGACCAGGCCACACAGAATGATCCCCATGTAGAGACTTGGTCCTCAGAATAGGTAAATACGTGTAACCATTTAATCTAGGAAACCTGCTTTAAAATGCTTTATAATCAACTCTCTCTGCCCCTACCCCCCCCTTTATACCCCGAGCTCAGCATCTTGGGACCATGAGGCAAGGTCCGACTGCATGTCTCTGTGTTTCCCAAAAAGCAAATGTGTACCTTTACAATCTGCAGACATCTAACACATCGGAGAACAAAAGAGCACCTGAGATGCAGAGAGAATAGCCCACTGTAGTGCCCGTGACGTGCATAACTCCAAACTTCAGGATGACAACATGTATTGTCCAGAATGTAGTTGGCAGTACAAAGAATACAGACCCACCAGGTCCACAGCTTTAAAGAGCCATGGGGTAATGACTGAAGGTGTCAGCATGCATTTCTGGTTCTGAACATTCTGGGCCGGTGGAGGAACCAATAGTAACGTGGGTAACAAAAGGACACGAAAATAACACGCCATGGAAAAAGGGAATTTTCTAAATAAATGAGTTATAACAAACTGCAAGGTTTTGGCAGCATGTCAGTAACAAAAAGGTCACCAGACACAATAATGCTTTTGGACCACAGTTCATGCAAATTAAAGGCACAGTCTGCTTAGGATGCGGTACTAGATGGACACTACATGTAATGAACGTTACAGCTGTATAAAATGATTAAATAAAAGGCAAAAACTTTTATTCTGTACAGGGAGTTCTTGGGAGAGGCTTAAATGAAGTAATTAGATAACACATTAAAAACAGTTGGGTTTCTAAGGCACAATAAAGGGCTGTATTTAAATACTTAAATTGGGAATGGAAGCAATGTCACAAAATGGAACCCTATTTGAAGGGGTCAATCGATGTTTTTGATAAAACTGAAAGAGCACAGTGGAACCAAACTGGGCCATGTTATGTTTAATATCTCTCCTAATGTGGGACTACAAATTAGGTGTGTCATGTGAACCTTTTAACAATTCAGCAAAAAGTTACAGGGTGTCAATGTGCAGTAGGTAAGAGTCTCTCGAATACTGTATTCATGCCTATACATATATATATATATATATATATATATATATATACTCTTTGCAAATAAAAACTTTGTTAATGCACCACTTAGGGTAACCTAATGCCACAAAAAAGGAAATGTGGTGTTAGGGTTTCCAACTCTGACTCCCCACCCCACCCACCCCCACCCCAAGCAGCAAAGAAGAAAAAGTTAGGGTTTTAGGTCTCAAGAATCTTAGTGAATTAGCATTGGGGTCTTCATTGGGGCTGTCAACCCTAATGCTCACCCAACCCAACCCCCCAGCCCATAGTCTGCTGTCCGAAGTACAAAGTACATCTCCAAGCCAGGGTCTATTAGTGATACACTCTTCAAAGGTACAGAAGTATGTCCCACCACATGTTGCCAACACAGTTTGTTATAGCTTTCTTCACACAGAGCCCTGCGTGCCCTGCATGAAGAAAGGACATCATATATGATGCTGTTTGTTCAGGGAATGGGGTGGGCATTACTGTTGATGACTGCAAGGAAGACCCCACCTCTGATTCACCAAGACTCCGGAGATCCAAAACCCTAATTTTTTTCCTTTTGCTGCTTGGGGGGTGGTGGTGGGGAGTTAGGTTTGGAAAACCTAACTCCACATTTCCCTACCTTTTTGGTGTTGTTACCCTAACTGGTGCATTAAAAAAGTTTTTGGCAAAGAATTTCCTTTCTTGTCGGGACAATAGAATTGTATCCTCATTCACAAGTCCCTTCTGCAGATGCCCTGTACCAAGGGAAGACTCTGTCTGCCTACAGAAGTGCTTCTGTGCAACGATGAATGTGACAAATTCATTGGGCTGTTTGATGGACTGTGGAAGTACATGGCCCTGTGGTCTCTGTGCTTCCATGTGGTGGCAGATGCAGATGCACAGGGGAAGAGTGTATCTATCAGTCAATACACAGGGTCCTCTGCCACCCACAGGTGAAAAGGTAGAGGGTCCTATGCCAAAAGAACAGTTGTCTTCACTATATGGTACCGAGCCCATGTGGACAACCCTGCACATTTCATTCCCTGGTTGGGTGTGCATCATATAACAGCACCACCACTCCCCACCCATCCAGCTGTGTCACTGAGCTCACACCCAAACTCATCTCACCAGCACAGGATCACAAAGCATACCCACTGGGGTCAAGAGTGACTCTACACACAAAGTTTGTCAACAAATATATAGATTATATTATGGTAGCACGGTGGTGCTACCATAGTTAGAGTTGAGGAGCCATTTACATGTTAAACCCAAAATTTTGCACCTTAATAACTTTGTCACCATTCAACAGATTTGCCTGAAATTTGGAATACAGAATCAAGACCCATATGCCTTGGGATCTGCCAAGTTTCGTATCGGTCAGATATACAGCTGTGGAGTTATTAAGCATGATCTGCGCGTGCTTATACGCTTTTTTTTAAATTTTACAGTCATGCCTACAGGTCGCACGGTTTGTGCGACCAGTCCAAAATCTTCAGGGAACGTGCGGTCAGGGTCCCCGATATGCCTTTCAAAGATTTTGTGAGAAAATATTAAACGGTTCAAAAAAGTTATTCAAAAAACAAGTTCCCATTATAAGTCAATGGGAAAAGTTAACAAAAAGTTCGACAGTGTCACAAATGCAGTTTTTACTTTCGCAAATGGCCCTTTTACTGTCACAAATCCGCCATTTTGTTTTCAGTTGGTAATCAGAAAAATGCTTGGCGTTTAAATTTGGGACCATCTAGCAACCTAATTCTTTTTGTATTCACCTAGTCGGACCCTGAGGATGCTAGCCATGTCTTTATTTTGGGGTAAAACACCCCAGAAATATGTTTTCAGATTTCTGGAAAAAGTACTTCTGCAAAGTAGTGTCACACTCACGAAAGTGTCGCACATTTTTGCGAAAGCTTTCGCAAATTGTGACAGTACTTTTCTAGGCTGTGGGAAAATTACAGCAATTCTTTGGCACCCCGCTGCAAAAGAATGGTTTAGAGTTTTGGGCTAATATTTGGAGGGAACGCAGCTGACATCTCACAGATGTGCCTTTCAGTGTTTTGTTGAAAACATATTACATGGTGACAAAGTTACAGTACTCCAAATTTGACACTTTTTCCCATAGGATAACATTACGGCGTATGACGCATTGCAGTAATCGTTTGGCGCCCTGCTGCAAAATAACGGTTTGGTCTTCTGGGCTGAAATTTACAGGTAACACAGCCAACATCCCACAGATGTGCTATTCAGTGGTTTGGTGAAAAAATATTACAGGGAGGCAAAGTTATGGCACTCTGAACTTCTGTTTTATTCCCATAGGATAACATTATGGCGTTCACCGCGCATTTCAGGGCCCGTATCTCGGAAACGGTGCGAGATACAGACTTTTTGTCAAAAAAATGCTTAGCCTTTTGATGGGGGCTAAGCCTGTTTGTATATATGTCTATATTATTGTATCTGTTTATATAGATGTGTTTTGTATATGTCTGCTTTTGTACCTTCAAGTTATTCCTCGACCTATCAGGTCCATCTTGTAAATGAGCTTTGCTCAATGAAGTCGCCTGAATAAATAAAGATTTTGATTGATTGATTGATTGATTGATAAAACTAGCCAGGACAATGATAGTTCATAAGACTTTTAAATTTTTTTTCTATGTCGTACAGTTCCTGAGATATAAGCAATTTACTATTCCAAGTCCTCATTTTTCTGTTCCGAGAGTCATTATTTTGCATACATTCTTTGTACTCACTGTCTTTCTCTATACAGCTTTTGGGGAAAACCATCCTGTGTGCTTACATTACTGTTACCATTACCGTTTCCGCTTGCGGTTCCGTTCCCGTTTCACTTACCGTTCACGTTTACGCCACCATGTGCGTTACCCTTTGCGTTTTTATTTGCGGTTGCATTTGCGTTGTTTTTAACATT
Organism: Neoceratodus forsteri; assembly: GCA_016271365.2. Lineage (NCBI taxonomy): Eukaryota > Metazoa > Chordata > Ceratodontiformes > Ceratodontidae > Neoceratodus > Neoceratodus forsteri. The sequence goes on from CM028130.1 coordinate 1,239,961,270, forward strand.
TCTGTCTACAGTACTGTTTCTCTTTCTGTTTTGCTTTGTGTCACCATGTGCATTATGATTTGCGTTTGCAGGCACAATGTTACTATATTACAAGACATCACGTGGCGGGCCCCGTGCTCCCGCCGCCGCATTACATTCACTATTTCTCATTATCATTCTCAAAAAGAAGGAAAATTAGAGGCAAAAAACTCTGTTTAATGCATCAGTTAGGGTTGTTCCACAGTGACAGAAGCGAGGAAATTTGATGTTAGGGTTGAAACCCCTTTGCACCCCTCCAGCCCACCCCCCCAACTGGAATCGGGGTGGGCGTTGGGGTCATCGGTCCTAACTCTCACCCGATTCTCCTTTTCCTCAGCTTCTTTCCACATGTGATGGGTGAGAGTTAGGGCCGATGACCCCAATGCGCACTCCCAATTCCAGTTGGGGTGGGCTGAGAGGTGCAAGGGGTTTCAACCCTAACATCGAATTTCTCGCTTTGTCGCTGTGGAACAACCCTAACTGATGCATTAAATGGAGTTTTTGCTCTAATATATATATATATATATATATATATATATATATATACATACACACATATATATATATTATAGTGGTGTAGTCGCGCCACTATAGTTAGGGTTCAGCGGTCACTTACATACTAAAGTCACATGTTTGGATGTTAATAACTTTGGACCTGTTCAACAGATTTGCCTGAAATTTGGTACATGTGGTGGGGCATGATAAATGTCTTGATTTGCCAAATTATGTTTTGGTCGGACTTACGGTCTTTGCATACGAAAGTGCTGAAAAAATACAAAATTATCTGTTTTTGGAGGCACCTTTTGGGATTCTGGATGTGGTCCTGCATAGCCGTTGTGTGGTGTGCCACTCTGTGAGATGGCTCATTTGAAAGAGCTTTGGTAGTCAAACATGCTGCTTTTCGTTTGGTGAAAAAATATTAAGGCATTCAAAAGTAATGACACTTTTAAGTTCCCATTATATGTCAATGGGAAAATTTATATGTATGTTTTGCAAACAAAGAATGGGGTTCTGGCCATCTCATCCCGCCTGGCGATCAAAGAATTTTCAGCCTCATGGTTCAAGAATCTTTGTCCCGCGAGGTCTGCCATCTTGTTTTCAGTTTTACGATCTGAAAAACACAAATATCTCGGCTCAGGGGTCACTTCTGAAGTAAAACTTGGATGGGTTTTACTCAGAGGACCCCGATCTAGCGAGCCATGGCTTTGGTTCCATCCCAAATCAGTCTAAAAATAGAGTTATGAGGTTTAAAAATCTTGATTCGCGGCTCGCTAATGATCTTTGATCGCAAACCTGCAAATTCTTTTATCACGAGATTCTATGATCACGATCGTGCATCGCAAGCGAGGGACGACATGGCCAGATGAAAAAATCAATTTACTCAGTCTTGGGGTGTGCTAGGAAGACAAATGAGGGTGGGTTTTACTCAGGGGGCTTCGTTCTGACGAATCATGATGGTGGTTTGCCACAATTCTGTTAATTTTTTAAATTTGAAGACTTTTTATTCTTTGATCGTGACCATGCAAATTCTTTGATCGCGAGCCTGCAAATTCTTTGATTGTGAGATTCTTTGATCGCGATCGTGCATCATAGGCGAGGGACGAGATGGCCCAATTTAAAAATCAATTTTCTAAGCCATGGGGTGTCCTAGGAATTCAAATGAGGGTGGGTTTTACTCAGGGGGCTTCGTTCTGTCGAACCATGGCTGTGGTTTACCGCAATTCCTTCAATTTTTTTATTTATAAGGTTTTTAATTGTTTGTTCATGAGCCTGCAAATTCTTTGATCGCAAACCTGCAAATTCTTTGATCGTGAGATTCTTTGATCACCATCTTTGATCGTGAGGGCAGGACAAGATGGCCAGATTTTTTATAATGGAATAGATAGGGAAATTTTACTAATCTTTGACATTGAATATGTTGGAAACGGTTTGGTCTTTTTACTTGAGATTTGGAGGGAAGAAAGGCAACATCCTACACATGTGGCTTTTGGTGGATTGATCAAAAAATATTACTGGGTAGCAAACTTATGGCACTACAAATTTGATGCTTTTTCCCATAGGATAACATTATGGCGTCCATCACGCCTTTCAGGGCCCATATCTCGGAAATGGTGCGAGATACGGACTTTTCAGCACAAAAAATGCTTAGCCTTCAACAGGAGCTAAGTACAAAATTAGCCAGAAAAGTCGTAATTCATATGAAATTTTAATTGTTTTTCTACATCGTACGGTTCCTGAGATACAAGCAATTTAGTATTGCAAGTCCTAATTTTGTGCTCCGAGGTCCATTATTATGCATACATTCTTTGTTTTCACTGTGTTTTTCAATGCAGTTTTTGGGGAAAAGAAGGGTGTGCCCTTTCGTTACTGTGCCAGTTAACGTTTCCAGTTGCATTTACATTTACCATTCGCATCACCATTCCCGACCATGCCACCCTGTGCATTACGGTTTGCATTTTTGTTTGCGCTTGTGTTTCTGTATCGTTTGGCCTTATTGTTGCTGTTACCGTTATGATTGCATTTGCAATTGCGGTACCGTGCCCATGCGTGTTACGGCTTGCATTTGCGTACGCGCTTGTGTTTGTGTTTGCGTTTCTGTTTCCTTTAGCTTTATTGTTGCTGTTACCATTACCATTTACGTTTACTATTGCGGTACCATGACCATGCACATAACGGTTTGCACTTCTGCACGTGCTTGCGTTTGCGTTTGTATTTCTCTTTCCTTTGGCGTTATTGTTGCTGTTACCATTACCATTTGTGTTTACAATTGCAGTTCCGTAACTGTGCGCCTTACGGTTTGTGTTTTTGGATGCACTTGCATTTCTGTTTACTTTGCCATTATTATTGCTGTTACCGTTACCATTTGTGTTTACAATTGAGGTACCGTGACCGTGCGCGTTACGGTTTGCGTTTCCGTATGAATTTGCATTAACGGTTCCGTTTCTGCTTTCTTTGGCATTATTCTTGCTGTTACTGTTACCATTTGCATTTACAATTGAGGTACCATGTCCATGCGCGTTATGGTTTGTGTTTCCGTACACACGCTTGCGTTTGTGTTTCTGTTTCTGTCTCCTTTGGTGTTATTGTTGCTGTTACCATTATCATTTGTGTTTCCAATTGCAGTACCGTGAACATGCATGTTACCAGTTGTGTTTCATATGCAATTCCGTTTGTGTCTCCTTTTCAGTCACTGTTCGTTTTGACGTCACTTTGCGCTTGCATTTCTATTTCTGTTTGTGTTACCATTTACGTTTGCAGCACCATGTGCGTAACTGTTTGTGCTTGTGTTTGCATTGCACTTACTGTTACTATGTCACACAAAATCACATGGTGGGCCCATGCTCCCACCAACTTGTGCAACTTTCTACTTTTCTATTCTTTCTTAAAAAGTAAGGAAATTCTATGCAAAAAACTTTATTAATGCATTAGCTAGGGTTCTTCTACAGTGAAAAAAAGCAAGGAAATTCAATTTTTGGGTTACCACCCCTTGCACCCCACCCCCAGCCTGCCCCCACCAACAGGCATTGGGCTGTGTGACCTTTGTCCTAACTGTCACCCCATTCTCCTACACTGCACCACCTCAACTTGTTTACATATGGGATGGGGTGAGAGTTAGGGCCAAGGACCCCAACGCACACCCTGATGCCTGTTAGTGGGGGCTGGGGTGGGGTGCAAGGTGTTAACTCAAAATCAAATTTCCTCACTTTTTTGCTTTAGAAGAACCCTAACTGATGCATTAATGAAGTTTTTGCATAGAATATGTATATATATATATATATATATATATATATATATATATATGTGTATGTGTGTGTGTGTATATTTTTTAATTGGATCCCAAATTTTCAGGATACTCATTTATGATTTGCCTTATAGACATGACATGTAGCATTTTTATACTATTCTTTGCAAAAAAAACTATGTTAATGCACCAGTTAGGGTGGCTTAATGCCAAAAAAGTTAGGAAATGGGGCATTAGGGTTTCCAACCCTAACTCCCCACCACCACCCTGCAAGTACCAACAGGAAAATCCATTACAGTTTCACATCCCTTGCATTTCTGTAAATCAGGTACAGTATGGGGTGTGCCTTGGGGCTATCAATCCTAATGCTCACCCCATTCCAACAGTAAATAAGCTGAGATGGGTATAGTATATGTGTATGGGGTGAGCGTTAGGGTTGACAGCCCCAAGGCACTCCCCACTCCTGATTTCCAAGAGGCAAGGGAGGTGAATTTATTTTGGCATTAAGCTACCCTAACTGGTGCATTAATGTAGTTTTTTGCAAAGAATTTCCTTTTTTTGAGACAGTGGAATCTTGTCCTCATTCATGCAGGACCCTTTGGGACCTGCAGGTGAACAGATGCAGGTGTGCAGGGGCTGTTGAGCCATACACCATGGGATTACTCTGTCCACCTACTCTTTTATTTATTTTTTGCTTGCTGTTGGGCTTAAAAGCCATGAAAATATGTTACCAACTGGTCCTGAGGGTTGTGGACTTCAAACAGTGGTACTGCAAGACAGGAGAGAAAGGAGTGAGAGAGCTGCAAGAAAAACATTATGGTAAAAAAAGCTCGCTCTCTCTCTCTCTCTTTCTCTCTCTCTCTCTCCCTCTTAGTGTTTTCTGACATGAAACATAAACTGTACTGAGATCAGGGAAATGGGCTCCTTTGTATCTGTCTGGACTATAAGTGACATTCATTTTTTTAAGAAGCAGGGCTGGATTAAAAAGCTTGTGGGGCCATGGGTACGGCATAACAGTGGGGACCCTGTGACTTCAGCAATAGGCCATGGGTTTGGGGGCCACCTAGGCCCTCAAAAGCGGAAGTGTGTTTAATGCCTAAAAATGCAACTGTAGGGGGTTTCAGCTACTCTAAATGCCCTTTCCTGAGGTGGGAAATTAGAATGTTTGAAACTGTATGGTTGGAGGACATTTACAGAATTGAAATGTTTCAGGGTTTAAAAGTGGAAGACAGCTTGATAAGCACAATCAATTTAACCTACAACAAATTAGCTGCAGGGTTAGATAAAAAAATGTTTTATATGTTAGGAAGAAGTCTTACATTTTTAACCTCAAACACAGCAAGAGATCATGCTTTGAATCCCAGCTTACAGTAGGCACTAGTTTACCGCTGGATCTTCACCAACACGTCACAGTACTTCACCTATGCTTCTGTCCTTCCATGTGCAAAAGAGGTGTGGGGGGAAGCAGCGAGGGTTAGATGGGCAGGATCCCACAGGAACTCAGTTCTGCTGTATGACGATTCCACCACCTAGGATCTTTCTCCATTTACTACTATAGGAGAGATCCACCACCTTGAAATTTAAACTGAGTTCCCTCACCTAAACATTTCCAAGTTTAACCACTGAGAGGCAGGACACAGCTGTACATTAAATATTGCTCCTCATCTAGGATGTCATGTGCAAATAAATTCTGAATAAAAAACAATTACAAATAGTATTGTATTCACCGTAATCCAGGCATCGGAGTAGCACAGACAAATCATAAACATGGCATTACAAACTATAGCCACAAAGCAGAAGTGACAAACATGTTTTACCCAACAAATCCATGTATTCGTGTCCAGTACTACAAGAAAGAGTTAAAATTGATCAGTGCTCAGTAGTTGACACCATTTTTCTGGAACCCAAGCTTAAACTGAAAAAAAAAAGATAGGTTTTTAAGCATTTTTTAAAAATGGCCAGTGAAGGAGCACCTCTTATCACCTCAGGAAGGGTGTTCCACAGGATGGGGGCTGCCACCCCAAACGCCCTATCGCACGATCACTTCCGATGAGACCTTGGTAAAGATAAGAGGCCTGCCTATAAATGACTTTTCCCTCTTAAAATGACAGGCATTTGGTGTACCTGTACACTAGTATTTGGTTAGTGATCATACTGAATCAATTACAGGCAATCCTAATAAACTGGTACGTGTTTGCTCAGCATATATATTTCACCCCAGCTTGCAAGGCGGGGGGTGTGGGGCAGACAGGATTGACCTATGAATCCCTACTGACCTTAAATCACAATATAGTGTATGGGAGAATGTTATTATTTATGGATTTCGATGAATTCCTGACACTGCTGTACAACCGATGTGACGTCAACATGCTGTTGTACGGTCTTGAGTATGTCGCATCAATAGTACAACAAGATATAACGCCCTTGCACTTCCGTTACCTGGACAGCTGCAGCATTTCTTTTTTCTCTTCAGTTTCTCCACTCTGCTCCCCTACCTCACTGCTACTTCCACAGTGAGCCACCAAAACAGCCTTCGGCCACCCAGCACACTATGTGGCTCAGCCCTGTTCTGATTGCAGCTCAGTCGAACCCCCCACATAGAAACATAGACTTTGACTGCAGATAAGGACCGCTTGTCCTACACAGTCTGCCCATTTCCTTACCTATTGGATAAGCTGCAGATCCAAATTAACCAACAGCCTACTTCCTCCTACTCCCTCACTATAATTGCTTTATGTCTGTCCCATGCATTCCTGAATTTCCCCACTGTTTCTGACCCCATGACCTCCTCAGGAAGGCCGTTCCATGAGTCCACCACCCTCTCCGTGAAAAAATACTACCTCACGTTGCCCCTGAGCCGTCCTCCCTCTATCTTCAAATTGTGCCCCCTTGTTCTTACACATCTCTTTTTCTGAAAGATGATAACCTCTTGGACTTTGTTGATTCCCTTGAGGTACTTGAAAGTTTCTATCATGTCCCCCCTCTCCCTCCTTTGCTTGAGGGTATACATATTAAGCTCATTTAGTCTCTCTTCATATGGTTTCTGGTGCAGACCCTGCACCATTTTAGTTGTCTTCCTCTGGACTGCCTCCATCCTGTCTATGTCCTTGCAGAGATGGGGTATCCAGAACTGCACGCAGTACTCCAGATGGGGTCTCACCAACTGTCTGTGCAGAGGGATGAAAACTTCCTGTTTTCTACTGGTGATGCCTTTCCCTATGCATCCCAGTATCCCGCCAGCCCTCCATACTGCCTTTTCACATTGCATGCCTACCCTTAGGTCATCTGATATGACTACACCCAGGTCCCGTTCCATTTTTGTTGTTGTTAGTACCCCCCAAATTGTGTACTCCTCCCCTGAGTTTTTGTTTCCCAGATTAATTTACACTTCTTTGCATTCAATCTAAGCTGCCATACTTTGACCATTTCTCCAACCTTGCCAAGTCCCTTCTCATCCATTCCATCCCCCTTGTCTATCAATCATGTTGCAGATCTTTGTGTCATCTGCAAAGAGGCATACTTTTCCTTCCAGTCCCTCCACAATGTCACTTATATAAATATTAAAGAGGGGTGGAGGAACAATGGGGAAAAATCAAAACTGCCATCACAGTGGCAACAAGCTTTTGTGTGAAGCAAATAAAAAAAAAATGAAGGAAAAAAACACTTATGGTTCTCAAAAGAGGTGGAGGGGTAGGTTAGGGAGTAAAAGATAACATTCAGGAAGTATAAGGAATCACAGATGGAGCAGGACATGGAACTGTATCAGTTAAAGCAGAAGGACGTGGGGAAGGCAGTCAGAATAGCAAAGGCCCAAACCATTAAAAAGATAGCCAACTCAGTTAAGAAGGGGGATAAAACCTTTTACAGGTATATTAGGGAGCAAAGAAAGACTAAGGAAGGGATAGTGAGGATTAATAAAGAGGAGGGGGGTGGGCAGAGGGTGACATTGAAAAGGCAGAGATACTGAACAAATAATTTTGCTCAGTATTCACAAAAGAAGAGGAGGGGGAGGTACCTAAACCAAATAATAGAAGCACTCTGGATAGGGGGTTCGATACCAGTCCATTCACAGAAGAAAGGGTCATGAAAGAATTCCTAAAACTCAAGGTGGACAAGGCAATGGTGCCTGATGGGATTCACCCCAGAATTCTAAAAACTAAGGGGAGAACTAGTGACACCACTGACTACCCTTTTTATCAAATCATGGAAGGATGGTGTGGTACCTGAGGACTGGAGGAGGGTGGATGTGATTTCCCCTTCAAAAAAGTGGGAGCAAGGCACAGGCAGGAAATTATAGACCTATTAGTTTGACCTCAGTGGTAGGGAAAATGATGGAGTCACTTCTGAAAGAAAGAATTGTTGAGTACCTAGAGGCCAGCAGGGCAGAGGACCCACAGCAGCATGGATTCACAGAGGGAAGGTCATGCCAGACGAATCCAGTAGATTTCTTTGACTGGGTGACCAAAGTAGTAGACCTGGGATGGGCTGTGGACACGGCCTACTGTACCTAGACTTCAGCAAGGCATTTGACACAGTCCCACACAAAAGATTAATAAACAAGTTAGCCAGTCTGGGAGTGGGTCCCAGAGTGGTAGTCACATCTTTCCCATTGCCACTGCAGTCGCATGGATGAGCAATATTTAACAAACAGTGTCCACTTCTTGAGTTTGTCATGGCAACCTCTCAAAGTGGGCACAGCATTGTTGTTAACTGCTGCCCATTCATTATCCTCTATGTTACTATGTTACAGATACTTCTTCTCATTATCATCACTATAATAGATTACTGCAAGTGTGGGTGGCTCAGTAAGTAGAACACTTACCTCTGGGGTAGGAAGATTGCAAGGTTATACATTTTAGACCTACACCAGGTACTTGGAGTGATACCCACAACTGACACTGTAGTGCTGTAAGAGGGATGCTGCACTGGTGAGATGCTGTCCTTCGGACGAGATGTTATGCTGAGGCACCTTCTGGCCATCACTAGTCACTGTGCAGGTAGAAGTTAAAGATCCCATGGCACTTATCAAGGAGTGGGGTACTTTCCCCCAGTGTCATGCTATCATTCCCCCTGACAACAAAACTGGTACATGCAGGCAGCACAACCCCCTGAACACTCCGGGAAACAAGCTATCACACTTCAGTTTGCCTTTCTGGTAAAAAACAAAAATACAAAAAAATTAATAAATAAATTGTACAGAACAGTGTGGTAGTTCAGTTTGGTTGAACAGACAATAGACAGGAGGATGAGACTGTCACAGTATACCAATCTCTTTAACTAGCAAGTTTTAGTGTTTGGCTGTGTGCAGCTTATTAATCTGTTTTTTCTGTTGTCTTGCACGTGCGCAAGAAACATGTTGCAGTAACTTTAGAATAGCAGGTTTTGGAAGCGCAGTCGTGTTGTGGCCAGTGGTGCCACTGCTTTTTGGGGCTGGGCTCCGTGGTATGAATTAGATTGCACGCTGTCTATGACAGCAGTTCAAAAGCATGCCACCAACTTAAAACATTTTAGCCGCTGCAATGAGGAAGCTAGACCTCATTGCAGGGCGTGCCTTTCCTGGTGTAACATTTCACTCAGACATGGTGGCAGCTGTACCACCTGCCTTGCACAGTCCCCAGAAGCTGACGTCGAGGGTGTCCAATCCCACTATCAGCATCATCATGCCCCCTCCTGAGTTTATTTGCTAACAGGGGAGCCCAATCCCTGTCGGCATCATGTCTGTGCCAGTTGTTTGCCGAAGGGGGTGCCAATCCCCCTCGGCATCATCCCCCCCAAACACCTTTTATTTGCTGATGGGGTGCCCAATCCTCATCAACTCCAGTCCCCCCCACCCCAAAACATGCAGGTGGCATGCTGGGAGCCCATTCAGCGTGCCAAAAGTACCCTGTTAAAAGAAATTACCTTCCCGTGATGTTTATTTTTTGTAACCCTATAGTAAGCGATTGCCTGCTTGAGTTTTCTCAGCCCCTCCCAAACCGCGCCCACCCACTGCATACCCTACCTCCCCACACACACACCTTCACCCCATACTACCCTCCAGAGCCCGGCGCGACGATCTTCAATGGACCGGGAACACGTTTGCACTCTTCAAAGCCAACTGCGAACTGAAGAAATCCCGGTAAGCTGTATAATGGCATAAATAGTTTTTTTTCAACTTTAGTGCATATCTTGGGCATTTTTAGGAATTTTGGCACCAGATTTTCAACATGGGGTTATTGGGACCCCTCCTCATGAATTCGGGCACTGTCATGGCATTATTCGGTCCCAAAAGGTGATTTTGCAGTCACTGCACGAAATCATCTTTTGGGACCGATTAATGAAATGACAGTTCCACTGTTCATGAGGTGGGCTCTCAAAAAGGCTATGTTGCAAAGTTGGTGCAAAAATTTAAAAAATGACTGTTTTACTAGAGTGCGTTGCGCAGTTTCCACGCATGCTCATAACTTTGCAAATCTGTAATATTTTCACTCCAGATTTTCAACATTGCCATTTTTCCATGCCGCTTTATGAACAGTACAGCTGTCATTTTTCACATCCTGTCCGAAATGTGTTTTCACACTTCTGGTGCAGAATAGCACGGTCGCTGTGGGAAATCAGTGTCCGGGACAGATTAAGAAAATCACAGTGAAACTGTTCATGAGCAGAAATCCTAAAATGCCTACGTTGAAAATTTGGTGACAAAAGTACATTAAATGACTGTGCTATGAATGTGCGCACCCTCGTAACTTCACAAATTTGTAATATTTTCAATCCAGATTTTCACCATTACCATTTTCTCACTCCTCCTTATGAACAGTGTAGCTTTTATTTTCCACATCCTACCCAAACTGTGTTTTTGCACATCCGGCGGGCAGTGGCGCAGTCGCTGTAGGAAAACAATGTTCAGAACACAGTAAGAAAATCACAGTAACACTGTTCGTGAGCAGAGCTCCCAAAATGCCTAGGTTGAAAATTTGGTGAAAAAATTCCATAAAATGACTATGTTACAAGCGTTGTCCATGCACAGTCGTAACTTCGAGAATTTGTAATATTTTCACTCCAGATTTTCAACATTGTCATTTTTGCACACCTTCTTATGAAATGTACAGCTGTCATTTGTCACATCCTGCCCAAAATGTAGTTTCACACATCTGGCACACAGTCACATGGTCGCTGTGGGAAATCAACGTTTGGGGCAGACTAAGATAATCATAGTGCAACTGTTCATGAGCAGAGGTCCCAAAATGGCTATGTTAAAAATCTGATGAAATAATTCCACTAAATGACAGTGTTACGTGCTTGCAGTGCACAGTTTTCACACATGCTCGTATCTTCGAGAATGTTTAATGTATTCACTCCAGATTTACAACATTGCCATCTCTTCAGACCTCCTTATCAATGGTGCAGCTGACATTTTAATGTGGTGCAGAATGGCGCGGTCACTGTGGGAAATCAATGTTTAAGACAGATTAACAAAATCACAGGGACACTGTTCATGAGCAGAGGTCCCAAATGCTTTCATGAGGTGGGGTCACAAAAAGACCATCTTTTAAAATGTGGAGTGCAAATACCAACACAGGCCCAGGGCGTTATGGTTTATAACCATTAGGTCCCACCCTGTACAGACTAACAGGCATCAGGGGTGTGTCTTTGGATTGTCTGCTATACTGCTCATGCCATTGGTGCTCCACCCCTACACTGCAGCCACTGACAGGCATCGAGGTGCACCTTGGACTCTTCAGCCCAAAAGTTCACCCCATTCTCCTATGCTGCACCCATCTCAGTGTACTTCCTTATAAAATGGGGTGAGCATAAAGCCAGACAACCCCAGGGCACAACACAACACTTGTCAGACTCTGCAGGGTAGGGTGATGTGAAATAGCATGAGCGTTATGGCCATCGACCCAAACGCACACCCCAATGCCTGTCACTCAGTGCAGGGTGGGGTGGGGTGGGGTTGATGCTGGTTCTATACTTCACTGCTATTCCTATATGCGTCCCTATTAACTCTTGCACTACTAATGCCAACAGCAGCAAGACAACATTCGACATGGACAAATGCTTGTTTTTCTTGGCAAACACTAATCACTCTTTGTTATTTCAACATCTGTGTGTGAAGAATTTTTCTGTTGTGATGATCCCTTTCTAAACAGTTTAGACCACATGCCCTGACACTCAGGTAAGACAGTTCAGCAGATTAAGAGATACTTACAGTATTACTGAAGAAGGGGCACTTGTTTGTTTACAGGAAACTACACAACTTATATGATGGTGGGATTTTCAATATTAGCGGAGGGTAGCAAAGGGCCTCTTTTTCATAGGGTGGGGGTCACTTTTCTGTGGGAGGATGCCTGAACTTTTTTGCAGGGCAAGCATCTTGAACTTTACTGTGTGTGTGCTTGTGGTAAGGTCTAACACTTTTCTCAGAGTGGGGACTCCTGAATTTTTCTGTCATGGGGGGGCTCAAATTTTTTGCAGGGTGGGTCCAATAAACACTCCAGGGAAGGGGGGGGGTTAAGATTTTACAGGGAAGCCCATTGAACTTTTTTTGTGGTAGGGCACTGAACTTTTTTGCAAGGCTCTAAATTTCTTTTCACAGCCTAGTTTACTTTCTGCACCACCCCCCCCAACAGATAAAGGAAAGTCTTATGCTGCTTGTTGAGTTGGGGGAAGGGTGATTACCCAATGATAAACTACATTGTGCCCTGCCTTAACACTTAAAGATCAATTGTAGTGTTTAATGAAGTCTTTTTTTTATGTTCCATAGTCACACTGTGACTTTCCCAATAACAGAGTAGTTCAAATAATCTACTTTTTGATGAGTTTGCTGGCATTATACATCTACCTGTGGGCATGAACCCTGCATGATTTTTCCAGTTCTTAAACTTTTTTCCCTCTTAGCACTGCCAGAGCCAGGGCGATGTGATGTCATTTTTGCCTCTGTCTCACATGCTGGACAGTCTGGCGAGACTGAGCAGTGTTGAACCCAGTACACATCCACATAAAAAGGAGCTAAATTAGGGTAGGAAATGAGTACAATAAATACCGCAAAGCATTTTTTTGATAACTGTGACAGTCAATGCAGATAATTCCATAGCACTTTTCTTCAGCCGTACACATAGATCCACCCCCCCCCCCGACTGAAAACAAGGAAATCAGAACTTTGCATCCATTATGCAGGAGTGAAAATGTAATTAGACTGTGATTGTATTAAATGAGAAAATAAGATGTTACACAGAACACATGTAGATTCTGGATCATAACTTGATTTTGAAATTCGATTACTGCAGGAAAACTAATTTGTGCTTGCTCCGTTTGCTGCTCAAACATTAGAATTCACCAGGTTATACTGATAGCATGCTAGGGACATTATCCCATTATTTATTATATAGATTTATTATTATATGGGGGCATTTGATAATGATAATAATAATAATAAAAACAACAATGACGACGCAGAGTATTCATAACACTTTTCCAAAACAGAATGATTCTGCAGACACAAGCCACCGAACATCTACGCATCATGTCATAATTATATTACTCATATGCCTGACAAAAATCCTTCCATTTCATTAGTCACACATTGCCAAGCAAATTCAACACAGAAACACATATGGCCCTGCTTGAACACACTAACAGACAACCAGAAAGTATCACTGATTGAAGGGCGGAGGCAGAGTTTGGCTGTCATCCTCAATAACATCTTGCTCATCTGAGTCAGATGAGGATTCTGCTTCTTCTGATATAGCGAGGTGCTCAAAGACATATGTTGGAAAAAAAACATACAGTTTGTCTGCCTGAGAATAATAGATTTCTTTTCAGAATCCATTTTTGACAGCTAGTGCTACACTCTGAGGGAAAAGTGCGCCACATACATCAGACCACAATGATGTCATAGGCATGATGTGACCATGTACTCATTAAAAAATACCAATCCAGCAGGTCTCCCAATCCCTCCTTCAACAAATAAATGATAACACAAGACTTTTGTGTCAAGAAGTCTTTATTAAACAGCACCATACACAGTTAATACACGTGACATGCCATCAAAAATTATCCCCCAAAGCAAAACATTTGAGAGTAACACAACAGCTTACTCCGTTTCCCCAGCAGTTTCTGCCTGAAAATGGCCACTTGTGAGTCAGTGTATCGGTAACCTCAGTCTGGCCCCCACAGGGCTTTTACTTGGCATCTGGCAAAAACCATTCTCTTCCTGTCTTAACCAAAATGAAACAAGCACTGCCTGTTTCGTAACCAAAATGAAACAATCACTGCCTGTTTTACTTTGGTGTATGTGGGGGCAATGTACCTCCCTCACCCCCCATCTCATTTTCTTTCACACTGTTGGGGCTGTAGATCATTCCTCTACGCTGGAGCACTGGGATTTATTGGTGGTACAGCCAGCCCTTTGATCTACCATAGAGCAAAGGGCTGGCTGCACCACCAATAAATCCCAGTGCTCCAGCGTAGAAGAATACTGGATTCAAAGAGCTGGGCACTTGATTTAAAATATACCAAGGTGAAGGAAGCTTACTGAATAAGAGTGCAACATACCTCGGACTCACTGAACAGGAATTTTAAGTGCAGGGCAGACAGGCTCAGGCTGATGATCCAGCGGGCAGCAAGACACGCAGCAATGGAATGGTCCATGACCACACCACAGACTGAGGAAAATGGACACAGATGACGGGTCACAGAGAAAAAAGGCAAAAAGTCACACTGCTTTGTTTTTAGTTGTAGCTCTTTTGTTCTGTGAGTCAGGGCAGGTCATGACAATGACAAAGTTTCATTTTCAAGTTTGTCAAAGGGGATGGGCACTGACAGAGTTCCGGTGCCTATGCCTCAAGTTGTGACATGTGAAGCTATCCTCTAGATGGTAGAGAAAACCATGCCCTTTGAACTGGAGAGGACATTTAGCCCATGTTAGCAGTTTTGGGGAAGAATTATTAAAAATACATTTTATTACTCTATCTGAAACACAAACATTATCATCATTATTAAAATTGCACACACTTAGCAGAGGCACTGCTCTCTGTACTGCACATTCACCAATCCATTCTGTTCATGACAAGCAGCTCTTCTGTACATGGGACAACCCAACTCCTTTCACTTTCTGATCCCCATTCAAAAGCATTGAAACTGTTCTGCACATGCAGAATGTTATCTCCAAGCCCAATTCCGGAGCAAACTCAGAACCAGTAAAAACACAATTTTTCAATTGTAATTATCTTTTAAAATACAAAACCCCCAAGTAGCAAACCTCCCTAGGAAATAATTCCACACTAACCTATACAACCATACAAAATTTCATAATTTAAAAACTTACAGTTTTTTATCTACTGTAGAGGAGAGCAAAAATTCAAAAAAAAAAAACAAACAAACATTGAAGTCAATGGGAAAACTGTATTTTTTTCACACTTCAATATCTCTTAAATGTCTAAACCAATCTATATGAAACTTTCAGGGTTTCTAGTATCTTTCATAGACAACAAATCCTAAAAGTTTCATATAAATCTGTAAAAACCATGTTTCTGCAAACCGCAAACCAAAAAATTGAATTTAATATAGACCTGAGCAGCCACCCTAACTATAGTGGCACTACCACAACACTATAATACTGGCCAAAATGTCATTTTGCACCAGAAGTGCAAAAACATGTCTCATCCAGGATTTAAAAAATGACACCTGCCACGTTTATGAGGTGGTGTGGAAAAATGACTACGCTGAAACTTTGGAGTACAAATATTGACAATTAGTGAAGTTATGAGTGAACGTTGAAATACTGCAATGTTCACTCATAACCTGGGCATTTTACCATACTTGTACACCAGATTTTTAACATAGTCTTCTTATTACCCCACCTTATGAATCTAGTAGCGGAACATTTTCAAATCCCTACTGAAAGCGAGCATAGAAAAGATTTTCAACTTACATGCATAACTTTGCCATTTTTACATATCTTAACCCACAATCTTCAACATGGTCTTCTTATGACCCCACTTCATGATTTAGTGTGGTGAAAGTTTGTAAATCCTACCTGAAAGGTGATTTTGTCAAGTGACCACAGTATTGCCTTTTGGGCCTGATTTGCATAATTCCACCCCCATTGGTCATGAGGTGGGGTCCCAAAAAGGCCATGTTGAAAATTTTGGGTAAAAATATGTAAAAATGATAAAGCTATGCATTAGAGTTCAAAACTCCCATTGAAATACATTGAACCACACTTACCTTAATTTCTCATATTGTAGCCATCGGTTTCACCAGCAAGACATATCTTCGATTGGAGAGTGGGTCTTTACCATGAGACATGTTCAGTTGAGACAGAGTGTGTGTGTGGGGGGGTGGAGCGGTGGGCGCTGAGCGGGAGGTCAGGGTGGGTGGGTCAGATCAGCGAGGGACTATGTTCTTTTTTGCAGGAAAAAAATGAGGTAGTTTTCTTTATTACAGGGGACATGACACTGACATTCTAACACTGTGGATTGAGCATTCCAGTGTCGGACAACTGTTCAGTGGCACTGGGGGTGGGCACCCCAGTACTACCACCTAGAAAATGGGAACAGGGGGTGGGTAGCCTGGAGGGGAGGAGGTCATGAAAAGCAGTACTGGGGGTGGGCACCCAGTCCACTTATAAAATTTATAAGATTATAAAATATTAAGAAGGATGGGTGAGTGACTTGGAGGGGAGGGGGAGAAAGAAGTAGTACTGGGGGTGGGCACCCTGGTCTGCTTAACAAAGAAATAGATAGATAGCACCATAAAGGTAGCATGCAGGGCATTTGGAAAAGAGCTCTTGAGGGGCTTGTCCTGAGTCAGGCACATGCCCAATCAATGTTGGGGCATGTGCCTGAATTAAGTAATGGAACATGGTTTATCACTGGAGCTGAGCCTTGATGGGCTGGGTTGGTCTCCTCTGATTACAATGACCATGGTATATCACTGGAGCTAATAACCTGTGGGGCTCAGCCTGGCCCTTGAGTGGTGCCACTGAAGACAAGTCCTTGGGGGGGATTATCCCAAGTTGGGTGCATGCCCAACATACATTGGGAAAAGTGCCCTGAATGAAGAAGAATGAGTGAATGGTTAGAAAGATGTAGAAAGATGTAGCCCTGTATGCGTGGTATGGTGTGAGGGTTCAGCCCCAAGCGGTGAGCAGTACCGCTGCCTAGACAGACTGGTAGACATTATCTACTGTTGTGGATCAGTGGATTGAAAGGTCACAGTCAGAGTTGGTAGGAGCACACACAGTGATGAAAATGAAAGTAAGTCAAGGTCCAGGAATGAAGGCCTTAAAAGACCAGGAAGCACATCATTACCAAAGCCAGGTCTGCAATGTAAGGGAATCAGGGCAGGACAAGGAGTGCAGAGCCCTAGAAGATTTCAGCTAGAAGCAGCAGAGGCTGATATGGAATACCTCTAGGTGAGGAATCAATGACACTGCAATAAGAGGGTAACAGTAGCAAAATGAATTGGCTACAGCAGTGGAGATGTAGCTGAAAACTAGCTAAGACTCAGTAAAAGCCCAAGTATGGCAGCAGTAAGAATGGATCCCAGTGACAGGCAGCTTACTTGGTACAGAGCACCTAAGGTGGAGAAACCCTTCAAATCCTGGAGCTCCTAGAGACCCCATCTATTTGAGTCAGAGTCAAATGATGCAAAATTGAAGCAAGAGTCTCAGATAGTGAGGAATTGTAGGTGAAGTAGGCTGCAGGTGTATGAAGCTGCTGCAGATGCAGGCAGTATAAACCGGGGAGCCACAGTGACTTGACGGAATGGTACAAATGTTCAGGGAAGCAGTGTTGACCATGCAGCAGTCAGGTGCAGGAGATGCAGAACAATCAGGCAGCTGTGGCAACTGTCAGAAAGCAGCACAAGTGGTGGGGAGGAGTAATGGAGTATTGGCAGGATCAAATGGAATGCCAATATAGTGCCAGTATAGCGCAGTGGTTTAAGGCCCTGAGCTGCAAATCTGGAGACCTGGGTTTGAATTCCGCAGCCCCCACTTGCATACTGTGTAACCCTGAGCAAGTCATTTAACTTCCCTGTGCTCCCAGGTTGCACCTGTAAACAAGCTTTCAGCTTAGTGTGTCTCACCTGGTTAAACAATTGGAAAAAAAAAAGTGTTCAGGCCACTGGCAGGTGAGACAGGCTGCAACAAGCAAGTTCAGAGTGGATGGGTGAGCAGCAAGGAGGCTGAGTCAAGAGGAAAACCCACAAAAAGCAGCAGACATGATGACTCAATTGGAGACTGGCAGCACCAGCCACCAGAAGTGAAAACAAACCGGCAACCACTACAGAGGACCTCACAATAACATTAAACTGAGACCTGTGCTGGACAAGGTAGAATGAATTTCAGGATGCTCTGAAGAGCAACTGCACTGTGGTCACCAGTAGAGATGCAGTGAATTTTTAATTCGCTGGCGAAGTGGATGCGAAGTGGCCACTTCGCATTAGCGGAGCACAACACAAAGTGGGCACTGCAAGGTGCTCACTTCGTGTCATTATTATTACTTCACGCTGCCATTATGCCTTAATGCGAAGTAAGGTGAAGTGAGAAGAGAATAGGCAGCCCCCCACACATCACATGGCTTACAGTACTGTAAGTCACATGCTTTAGCCAGGCATGAAGAAAGTGAGTCAGAGAAGCAGTTTCACTTTCTCCTTTGCATTTGTAGAGGGAGAAAGCATTGTGAGAGGAGACTAGGAGTTAAAGTGCTTGATTACCTTGCCACTTGCATTTCAGAAGAAAACCAACAGCTTTTTTAAAGGCTATATCTTTATTTAGTTTTTGTATTGTATTTGTGGGGTTTTTTTGTTAGTGAATTTTTTTGTATAAGTTTTGTTTTACGTGTGTGTGACTGACTGTGTGTGTCAATGAGTGTCAGTGTGTGTGTCTGTGTGTCGGCCTGGGGACTTGTTGTGTGTGTCAGGATGGACCCAGAAGAAGGTGAGTCGCTGGCCCGTGGGCGCAGTCGGAGGGGAGTGTGGACCCGTGGGGGGGCGGCGCGGTCATGTCATGCTGGACCGCTCCCGACTCCTGTGTGTTGCTTCCCTCCATGTTGAAGCAACAGGAGCAGCAGCAGCACCAATGCCACTGGTGGCTGCTGTGCATCCACCTTCTCTGCCACTATCACCACCACCACCGGTAGCAGCAGTTGTAGGGGTTCCACCAGCACCACCTCCACAGCCACAGGAAGTGGCCCTGGAAAATGTAGGTGGTGGGACTTATGTGAGGACTGTGTCTGGTCCCTTCCCCCCACAGCTCCCCAGTGTGGGAGTTTTTTAACTCTGTGGGGGGAGACAGCACAGTGGTGGTGTGTCATCTGTGTGGTGTGTTGGTGTGCCGTGGCCCCCATGGGACACATTTGGGTACCGGTGGCCAGCGCACCCACAAGTTGAACCACCACAGGGCAGAGTGTCAGGCTGCCATGGAAGGGGCCAGGTGTCCACCTGCTGGCCCTTCCGTGGCAGTGGCTGAGAGTGCTGCTGGGGCAGGAGTTGTGCCTCGTCACCGCCACAGCAGGAGGAGGGCTAGCACAGCAGCTACTCCACCACCACCACCACCACCACAGCCACCAGCACCACCCTCTCCACCACCACCCACACTACCTGGATTCCCTGCTGCAGTGGACCCCGCCACAGTCCCTGCAACACAGGCTGACATCGCCCTGGTGTGGGCAGCTCTTGAAGAAAACAATGAGTGGTTCAGTGCTTTGCAGCAGCAGGTGAACAAAATAGAAGAACAGCAGCAGCAAATAGTTTCAATGCTGCACCTGCTGCTGGACCACCATGGCATCCCATGGCCACAGTAAGTTAGGGGATTGTTTTCTGCCCCCCACCCCCACCCCACCCCACTACTGTGTTGTACTGTTTTTGTGTGTTTTTCTTTGTTGTTGTTTAATCATACACATTTTCCCTTCCAGGGGAATCTTTCTTGCACCACATAGTGCAATCCATTTGTATGAAAACCTCCCATAATTTCATTACAGTGTGTCACGTGATGGAGGAATTCCCGCTCTGAGAATCTGCCCACATTCTGCCTCTCTTCTCAGCAATGTTAGGACGTGATGGCAGGGAGAGCACGTGTGCGTGCTCCTTACAGTGAATATCTGATTGTCTGGCAGCTTTCCGAATGTTTCTTTATGTTATAATGGTCAGTTTGTGGTGAAACGTGTGGGCATGTTTCCAGTAAGAAGAGCCTTGTTAGTGGAAACATTCCCACATTTCACCACAAAGTCAACCTTAAAACATAAGGAAACATTGGGATAGCTGCCGGACATTCACTATAGTGGAGCATGCACCTACGCTCCCCCTGGCATCATGACCTAACATTGCTGAGAAAGGGGGGCAGAATGTGGGTGGCTTTTCTGATCGGTAATTCCTCCGTCACATGGCACACTGTAATGAAATTATGGGCAGTTTTCACAGAAATATATTGCACTCTGTGGAGCAAGAAATATTCCAGTGGGAGTAATGCCCCCACATATTAGTTTATGTGCATCACCATAACTATGTAATGTGGTGAATCTCTGTAAAGCAGCAGCGTAACAATCTGTTGAGAACTGAGACCTATATTTTTTAATGCTATGTTACAACTTCCTTTACTTACATCCTGACTGACTGGAATGATATGAGAATTTGCAGTAGCTGAGTCTGCTGTACTACCTTTTTTCATGTATGAAATAATGAAAGGAGCATTCCTTTTAAATTGGTGCTGACCAGGTCTTTGTCATTGTTTTTCTCTGCTTTTCTCCGTCACATCAATTAGTTGTTATATATCACTTCTGTTGTTAATTAACAGTTATGCAGCAGGCAGTGTATTATGACACCACGGAACAATAGTTATTGAAAAGCAGCTGCAAATAAATATAAACCTGGTCCGAACAATATTGGAAGGCGTGCACATTTTTTTTTCATACATGAAAAAAAGTAGTCAAGTAAGTAAAGCAGACATAAATTGTGAAAAGAAGCGTATCATTTAAGTCACGACTCAGAAGTAACTAGTGGTGGCCGTGGCAATATAAAGTAGCATAAAAAAGTACAGTTCAAAACTGTCAGGACATTCTTGCAATGCTGCTTTAATTGTAAAAATGTCAGTATGACATCATGAGCTCACAGCAACAATCACAGAACACACAAAAGTGGCACAGAGTCCCCAGATTTTTTCTGCAGGCCCAAAATGCATCCTGCTTCTGTGCATAAAATTGACAAGTGGTAACACAGTGAAATGAGAGTGTTTCAGCACATACAAAGTCCCCCAGAATTAATGGTGCACTCAGTCATGCGCGCAGTGGTGGCACAGAGTCCCAGATTTTTCCTGTAGGCCCAAAATGCATCCTCCTTGTGTGCAGAAATTTGACAGGTGGTAACACAGTGGAATGAGAGTGCTTCAGCACCTACAAAGCCACCCAGAATTAATGGCGCACTCAGTCATGCGCACAGTGGTGGCACAGAGTCCCAGATTTTTTCTGTAGGCCCAAAATGCATCCTCCTTGTGTGCAGAAAATTGACAAGTGGTAACACAGTGAAATGAGAGTGTTTCAGCACATACCCCAGTATAAAATGATGACTGTGAGCATTCTGTTGCTGGTCCAATGTGTTCTGCGA
Source organism: Neoceratodus forsteri (assembly GCA_016271365.2). NCBI lineage: Eukaryota > Metazoa > Chordata > Ceratodontiformes > Ceratodontidae > Neoceratodus > Neoceratodus forsteri. The sequence continues at coordinate 1,239,982,616 of CM028130.1, forward strand.
GACGATTCTAGCAAATGCAATGTGATCATCTCAAATGGATTGAAGGGTGTCCTTTGGCTGCACACTAATAGTAGCCTTTCTGAGTAGACATATATATACTGTAGATATATGGTTGTGTATTTTGTAGGTGAGGGGGGGTGACATGGACATGTACTGATGGTATTGTTCTGCATCACAGGTCACACAGAAACTCTTGGTGTGTACATTCCAGTGCTCAATGAGAATTTTTTGCGCTGAAATTGGAAACGGTTAACTCTCAAGCACATGAAGGTAAGTATTTTTTTTTGGGGGGGTGGGGGGAATCATATTTGCATGTTTGCCTGTAATGGTTTCTTATTTTGTTACTTCTTCACAGATTTCATCAGCATCCTTCTGGAGTCTGGTTGTTAATGATGGTCATGGTCATCTAATGAAATGACTTCTGCATGTTGCAAGTGTGCCCAAGCTCGGGGAAGGGGGGTGCCTGACGTTGAAGAACATTTTTGGATAAGGCCACTTTGACAGAAAAACAAACCATCTGGAAGTTTCCTAAAAAAAGAAATGAATGACTTCTTACAACTTAATTGTTATTTGTCCCTCCTGGTTCTCAAATCTCAATCTAAAGTCAAGTTACATTTCAAACCCACATCTTGTCAACTAACACAACCTGTGTGCAATATTTGCTGCAGTCTTTCCAAAACAATGAAATGGATGAAATAAAATCTTCATACTTACCAGAATGGATTTCACATGGATATTACATCGCTTCCTCTCTGTACGGTACAGCTACAGTACCATTCCCAAAGAGTTTTAGTGATACAGCCTTTTTTTGTTACCCTGTAAAAGAAACAAAATAAGTGTGCCGTATGTGTTTTACCATTTCGGCTCTGAAAAGCTACAGAAAACTAAACATACAACTAAAGGAAGTGAAGCAGCATAACAAACATGAATACACATACTTTATGGTTTAAATATTAAGAAGCTTTGCATCTGTGGCTGATGGATGTGGTGGTCTGGACAGACTCAGACTCAATGGTGGCAGTGGGTAACATCAGTCCCAGTGGTGGTGGTCCAGGGGGTGGACAGACTCTGGCTCAGTGGTGGCAGTGGCTAACATCAGTCCCAGTGGTGGTGGTCCAGGGGATGGACAGACTCAGGCTCAATGGTGGCAGTGGCTAACATCAGTCCTGGTGGTGGTGGTCCGGGGGGGTGGACAGACTCAGGCTCAGTGGCAGCAGTGGCTAACATCAGTCCCATGGGTGGTGGTCGGGGGGTGGACAGACTCAGGCTCAGTGGTGGCAGTGGCTAACATCATTCCCGGTGGTGGTGATCCAGGGGGTGGACAGACACAGGCTCAGTGGTGGCAGTGGCTAACATCAGTCCCAGTGGTGGTGGTCCGGGGGGCGGACAGACTCAGGCTCAGTGGTGGCACTGGCTAACATCAGTCCTGGTGGTGGTGGTCCGGGGGCGGACAAATTCAGGCTCAGTGGTGCCAGTGGCTAACATCATTCCCGGTGGTGGTGGTCTGGGATGGGAGCACACTGCCCTTTAAAAACTTCAGTTAAAACCTGCCAACATTAACCACATCATCATCCTCATAAAGAAAGCTACCCTCACAGTCATCGATGTCTGAAGTCTGACCACTGGGAAATTCTTTCTCCATTATGTCATCATCTGCGTCAGTGGTGGGCCGTTTCAGGCAGCCACTGCCAGTGCCACCAGGATGCTCCATTTCCACATCAGCAAGACCACCATGACTAGGCCGGGGTATGAATACCGAGGTTGCCGTCTGTGCTGGTATGTGCCTCTCATTCATTTTAATGAATGTTAGCAAACTAACATTTGCAGGAGACAGGTTTGTCCAACGATCCCTGACTATTGCACCTGCTGAGCTGAATAACCTCTAAACACTTACACTGGAGGGTGGGCATGTGAGGTACTTCAGTGCCACTGCAGTCAGCTCTGGCCATTCACTGACCTTTCCACTCCAGTACAAAAAGGATCTTCAGTTTTTGTCAGATGCCTGTTTTCAGACAAATATGACTCAACCATTCTCTGTGCTGCACTAAGTCCAGTTGTTGATGCATCATCCTGTTCTCCAGAATCATTTATTCCACAAATACCCACTTGGGACAAAGCCTCCCAAAGCGGGTTGATGCCAGACACTTGGATGACAGACCACCTGGAACTGCAGTCCCTTCCCTTGCAGGATATGCTTGATGGTCCTCCAGGTACATCTTCAGCCGGATTATGCTGCTGAGGTTTGTTGATCTGGCACGTGACTTCTGTGCCCCATGAACCAAGCGCACCAGTTGACCACTGATATTTTTACCTTTTCAGGCCCTCCCTCCAGTACTGTTGCAATTCCATGTTAGTATCGTGGGTCCAGCATTGTTGCTATGGCAAAATTGTCACTACGCTGAATGCTCATAACATGATGATTCTGGTCGAATACTGTCAGCATGTGTTGCAGCAACATACTGCTACCACCGTCTCCGGCAACATCAAGGCTATGCTGTACTTTCACCAATGTCTGCCTCAGCACCTGCAGCAGTGGAATTGATTGGCTAATGGAGGCAGACTCGCCACTCACTGCCTGTGTGGCATGTTCAAAGCATCAAAATAGTTATTACAGAGTCCATGAGGCACCACTGTTCAGTCGTCTAGAACATGGAGCCCGAAACTGTCACGGCTAGTGTGCATAACAAGATATTCTGAGATGGCTTTGTATTGTTCATACAACCTCTCTGCCATTTATAAAGTGGAGTTCCATTGGTGACAACTTCCAGCTTCAAGCGGTGCTGAGGACGCTGTTTTGTATCTGCAATTGCCGCGGTTGGTCACGGGCCTTTCCAGATCTTGAAAAGTGAGAGCAGATATGTCGTGCAACGGTCAGCATTTCCTTTATATCAGGGTGCTGCAGAAACTCCTGAACCACAAGATTTAAACAGTGGGCCATGCACGGAACACGAAAAAAAACACCATTCATGATGCATTTCACCACATTTGGCCCATTGTCTCTTGCTATGAACCCAGCTCTCAGGGACAGAGGGTTTAGCCATCTGTCAGTTTCAGTCAGTGCCATGTCCAACATGTTCTCACCAGTGTGTGAACAGGTCACATTGCACATAGCAATCTCATTGCATGCTGTCGAATTCCTGGAAGATTGCTACCGTGACAATCCACCTTACTGCACTGATTATTCACACTACCAACATCACAAACAACCCCCGGCACCTGCGCCCAGTGTGCAGTTATACACAAATATGAATCCCCTGCTGTTTTGCCACTTGTCCACATATCTATACTTAAATGGATGAATGGAGAGGAGGAATGTTGAAGGGCATGTCTTACTGAGTAGGACACAGTCTTGAACAACTCCGGAGACAACACGGGTGAAAAGTATGTCCTGGATGGAACTTTCCATTTTGGACAGACTCGCTGCAACAAACCACGGAACCCAGAATTCTCCACAAGGAGAAGGGCAAAAGATCAATTGCCAACATTTCCGCTACAGCAGCATTAAGTTCACATGACACTGTATGATACGGAGTACTTCAGCTTATGCACAAAAACACTCGTAACGTGGGCCGACTTAAACGCTTTTACATGGTGTGTGTTGATCACAAATGGTTGTGCTGTGTGATGTAATGGCATTGGCAGGGGTGGAGGGACATTTGATGAAGAAGGTTGACTGGTGATGATATAAACCCAGAAATCTATTATTTTGCCAGATTTGCCAACCACTTGCACAGACATACTGCATTCACCACCACCACCACCAAAACTGCTACTGTCACAGCACTGGTCAACATTTCAAAGTCATTATGGTCCTCTACCTCTTCATGCCTGTAGTAATCCTCTGCTCTTATTATCTCACTACACACGTTTAATTTACTACTGGACTTAACAGTCATGGAAGGGATAACATGCTGGCTATGGTTGCGGTGATGAGGGGTGAACACCCACTGGTATTAGCTGCCAACTGTGCTGGGTCCACAGTGCCAAGTGCCTATTCTTAAGATCGTATAGCTGTCCTCCTGTGCCCAGATGGCTCCCCTTTTTACCTTGACTCACCACGCTTTTGCTAAACCTGGCAGATTGCAACTGACTCTCATTTGCACCTTGAACAAAAAAATCCCAAACAAGGGATTGTGATGCTCTGCTTTTAACATGTCACGATGCAAGCTTATTTAAGTCCATTATTTTAAGCACTGAAGTGGAGGGGCACGGATGTTTGGGCACTGCACACCTGACACTGACACCACGACTACCATCCATATTGATTAGTGGGTCACCATCATATACAAAACCAGTAGATCCAAGTTTTTACGGAGAGTTCTTCAAACAGACTCAGACACAGCCATTTCAATTTCTTTTCTCCGGTTCCCAACTGTGGTCAATTACATCATTATCATATTCATCAACGTCACACATCCACATCTTCTGCTTGGATGCGTAGCATGTGGACTGCATGTTGCAACAACAGCAACATCATCGTCATCATCACATTCATCATCAGCATCTACACCACCATCACCTGATATTTTTTCCACACACTGTGAATCACTGCATGGAAAATCGTGGCGTTAAGTGCCACGGTGTATGGAATATCACATTGTACATGCTCGTTAACAAAATTATCAGAATCCTCAGGTTCAGTTACTGGGATGTAACTGGGAAGTATGACATCATATACGCTGCCACTCACACTTGCTTCACACTCAATATTTTTGGATCACGGTACACTGGTCAGAATTAGAACTTGATGCAACAATACTAATACTACCTCCACCACCACTAACACCACTAACACCAGTAACACCAACACCACTGGCTGGGAAAACATCATCTCCTCAACTATGGTGAAGCTACTGATTGGGCTGTAAAAAACATTGCAGAATACCTTTCCTCATCAACAATGCACTTCTATCTGCATACTACTACCATACCAGACCATCTTACTGCCAACATTGCCATGGCGAGAAACAGCTTTGCTTGCACATCTCTTTGCAGGCATTTTGGGGATCAACCACAATATTATAACCAATACAGATTTTGATCGTTCACTCTCTGATTGGAGGGGCGCTGGATGTAAGCCAAATAAATAACTGTGGCTTCAGCAACAGATGAAACTCTCTGAGACTGTCACGTAATTCAAAACAACTTCAGTAACCAGTGGTGATGATGATGATGAGATCACAAAACAATCCAATCTGGTAAAAATACCTTTTGAACGTGGGGGTGGAGGCACTGAATGCAGACAGTGCAGATTTTACAGCACTACAAGCAGCAAAACTAAGAACAAGATACCATGATCACAGTAAAAAATCAGGCAACTGCAGTGGATAGCAGGTTCACACTGCTGAGCCTGCAATTACACTAGTCTGTGGCACAAAAAAAGTGTATTATTTGATGCGCAACATTGCACATACACTCACACACAAAACAGTTTGGGCTGGATATTCAAACTGCGCTTATTCAGTGGCGCAAGCCCTGCGCTGCACAAAATAGTTGCGCAGGGGGTGTGGCGGGCGATATTCAGCTGAGTTGCGATGAAACTCCCTCCCAGCAAACATTCATCACTTCTCCTCCCACATCTTAACTCCATGCTTCTCGCTCACTTCTCCCACCTGCTCTTGCAGCATAGCCTCTAACAGCCCACAGTGTAACAGACTAGGTCAGTAGCCTATGTTCATTTAATGTTTGCCTACCTACTCATAATCTATCTAATGTATGCATTTAAACTATGCCTATTTGTGTCAGTATCAACTTGTTCTCTCATTTGTTTTATGCCACTATAACTGATACCTAGTTGTATTGGGTCTGTTCTTACTTAGGTATTTGCACTATGTACTATGTATGATACATGTTTTACCTACCTCAATTGTATGTAGCCCCCTCTCCCAGGACGCATCTGGAATTGAGCAGTAGCCTGCTCAGTATGCCTTCCTGGTTAAACGCTAAATAAATAAATAAATAAAATATATAACCAACTCCATGAGTACCTAGAGACTCACCAGCTACAAGCCCCTCCAGCACAGTTTTAGAACCAACCATGGCATGGACGCTGCCCCTGCTAACCTCACAACAGATGTCCTCAGTGCTATGGACAGGTGGACCCCTCTGGAGCAGTATTTGTAGATCTATCCAAGGCATCGACCTTGTCAAACCTAATCTCCTCCTAGCCAAACTAAGCAAAATAAGCCTAGTCCCCCTGGCTCTCAAATGGTTCGAGAGCTACCCAACAGGCCATACACAGAGGGTAATCTAGAAATGTGTACTATCTGACCCCCGACCCATTAAGGAGGGTGTGCCACAAGACCTCATCCTTGGTCCCTTCTGTCTCACCATTCACAAATGACCTCAACCTCCATTGTGGGGGCCTCGGTCAGACAATATGCAGATGACACAGTCACCTACCACTCCTCAGACAACCTGTGGAGATTGGCCCCGCACTCCAAACTGATCTAAAGTCCCTGGAGGCCTGGCTAAAGAAGAACAGAATGGTCCTGAACACAAGCAAGATAAAAGCCATCCTGTTCAGACCCAGATCCCTGGGACAAGACAGGACCAGCGCCTACGAAGCCACTCGCACTTGAATGGACAAGCGCTGAGGTAGTGGATTCTCTGAAGTACCTAGGGCTCATGCTAGATCAAGGTCTGTCCTACAAGAACCACATGGATCAAGTGACCAAGTCCATCCACTGCAAACTGGGTATTCTGTATTGGATAAAAGACCAGCTTATACCAGAAGCTAGGCTATCCATAGCAACCAGCATCCTGCTCCCCATGCTGACCTATGCTGCCCCTGTAGTACAGGAACTGGCCAAGAGAGGTCACCCAGAATGCAGATCCTGTACAAAAGGTAGCATGATTTATCACCAGGATCACCCCAGAAGCCACCACTGTGACACACTCACCAAATTACAGTGGCCCACCTTGAGGCTCACCTTCAGTACCTACTCCTCTAGATGGCCTACAAGCTACTCCAGGCAGCCCACCCAGCCTGAAAGGTACTATCACCCCCAAAAATAACTCTCGGACCCTGAGGATCTGAGGGCGGACGCTTGCTAGAGACCCCAGGATCCGGACCAATGTGGGAGGCAGTCTTTCACCTTCACAGCCCCTATCTGTGGAACAAGCTCCCTCCCAAAGGCAGGAAGCATCCACTCTCCCAAACTTCGAACAGACTCAAAGCCCACATGCTGGAGGCCAGCACCTGCCACTGCCATAACACCTGAAAGTCACAATCCCCCTTTGTCACTCAACCCCTATACCTATAAATTATTGATCGCAGATTACCTCTAGTCCCACTAGGTAACCAACATACTAGGGTCTCTGCCTAGTTTCATGACACCTGTCACTTGGTACAACAGTTGCTCTGTATTAAATGCAAAGAATAACTAATTTACATCCACCTGTATATACTCTGTAATTACTCCGTAATCTCTTCTCTGCATGTACTGCTCCAAATAATGTTTCTCCGGGTCACTCTTGAAAAAGGGACCTCCGGGGCTCAGTGGGCCTACCCGGTCATCAAAATTTAATAAATAAATCAATTATAACAAATTAGCGATAGCTGTTCGATAACATAAAGGGTGCAACTTAGTACTGTTAATTTTGGCTACTGATTTTTATGCTGACCTGCCTCTACCTTGCTTAGTTTAACTGGTGCTATTACTGTTCCTGATTCTGTCTCTAGAACTACCGAATCTGCCACTAATGTAGTAGCCACTGTTTCTTATGTTTCTTTCTACTTCTGGTTATTCTGTCCCCTAATTCTCCTCTAATTGGCTTAGCTACTCTGTTTTCCACCACCCATCTCTACCTGATCACTGGCTCCTCCATTTTGTCTCTGTAATTACTGGTTCACCATCAGTTTGCGGGCCATTACTTTCTGTTGCTCGCTTTTATGTCCCTCTGAATTTTCCCTCTAACTCTGTCTCACTCCCTCTCTCTCGAACTGTTCCATTGCCTCCTCAATACCCCCCTCCTGTTCCCCTGCTACCGGATCTGTCTCCTTAACCTGTACTGCCTTCTCTGCCACCTCCATCCCCCATCATTCGACTAATCCTGTCTACCCTTTATTTCCACAGTCAATGCCCTGCCCCGGGCACTTCCTACAAACCTGCGCTGCAGGAGCTGCTCCCAGCCCACCAATCGCCACAGCAGGTATGCCATTGACTTTTACTTGAAGGCGCCCTGCCAACTTTCTACATTTTTGAATTTGGTGCCTTTTTGCTCCGATTCACCCTGCAGTCACCTGGAGCCCCCAAGCATGTTTTTCTTACTTCCTTTCTGTTTTACTGGGAAATTGAATATTACCTGCAATTAGTTACTACTAAGAACTTCATTGAGTGTTGTTTTACTTAGAAAATACAGCTTGAAGTTTAAATAGTTATGGCTAAGACCTTGTCCCTGTAAAGTGCAGAACTTTACTTAAATTACTCTACCCAATCAATTAAGCCAATTTTAGTTATCTGGGCTTAATTTAGTAAGACCTTATCTGTTTGCTTATTGATCAACTTCTGCTATCTCTCGATCAAATTGATCTTTTGACCAAGGAAGCTTACTGTGTATCCTGAACCAGCTGCAGTATTCTCCCTTGGTCTGTGTGTCACACTGCCCAGAGCATCCATGCCTCAGATCAAATCCTGCTACTTACTCAAGCAGCAGCAGTCCCCCTCAGGTCGATTTTCAGCTACTCAGTTGTACGGTGCTCTCAAGAACCCCACCTGTTTCCCAGTCTGGAGCTGAGGCAGATGCAGGGATTAATTTGTAACAGGGCAACTGCCCATTTTGCACAGAATCAAACCCGGTCAAGATGCAGCTCCTGAGTTCCTCTTGCTGTGACTCAGTCCAGTGAGCCATGGCAGCTGCTCGGTGGAACCCACTCCCAGCAGAGGTCTCATCCTCTGCCTGGGAGAGTGAGAATGGTGTAATACCATATACAGCAGTATACATAGTATTACACCATTCGCTCACAGGTACAGCACTGTACCGGTTTAGCCATAATGTTGTACGCTATTAAGTGTGCGACATTATGACTCGGTAGGTGTGTTGTCTGCCTCACACAAGTCTACCCCCGCAATGTACCTCTTGCCTTTTACCAGCATGAAAAGACTATATTGCTTTTCTCCCAGACCAGGTATATACATAAAACTCCTTTTCTCCAACCACCTGCTATACAGTCATACATCGAGTTGAATCCAGGTTCCAGGACGAGTACCAAGCCTAGACCCCCCACCTCTTCCCCGATTGCAGAATCTAGCCTCCCCAACCCTTGCCCAACCTGGGCTGACACAAAAGGGCTCAAAATAGAGCACATGAACATGAAAAGCATCAGGCATAAAATGGCTGAACTAGAATCCTGGGCCCAGCTTTATAAACGTGATGTCCTTTGCATTACTGAATCCTGGCTAAAGACCTCCATTTTATCCCATGAAATTGCTGTCCCAGGCTTCTCCTCCTACCGCAGGGATCAGCCCAAAATGAGAGGAGGGGGAGTACTGATTTATACCAGGGACGGGTTGGAAGTTAATGAGCTAACTAGCCTCCAAATCAACCCCAGGCATTGAACATCTTTTCATAACAGTCACCCTTCGTTCAGGTCAAACAAATAATAATTGGATGTGTTTTCCTACCCCCTAAACGTGCTTGCTCTTCCTTTACTGAACTCTTTTCGATGCTTGACACCCTCCCCCCAGAGATACTATACTCTGTGGAGACTTCAGCCTTGACTGAATGGGACCCAATAGAGCTCAATACCTTGCTGTTCTCACTGATGCCAAATTTTAGCAACTACTTGAACAACCCACACCCCACACCATGAAGTCTGGCACCACAGCCTCCTGGACTGGTTGCTAACCAACAATAAGATGCATATCAAGGCTATGGGGATCCTCGATCCTTCCTGATGTGCTAAGTGACCATTCTCTGACGTTTTGTGTCTGGAGGAACAGTTCTCCTCACCCCCCCCCCAAAATTATCAGATCATCAAATCCAGAGACCTTACCAACTTCAACCCAGAAGCCTTTCTACTCAGTCTTGCCTTCGTGAACTGGACTCCCATTACCTCCCTCCGTGACATTAACCAGGCACTGGATTACCTTATCGGCACCTTCACCACCATCCTTGACTCCCATGCCCACTTCAAACTATGTAGAGCCAAAGGTGCCCTCTTCCTGATTGTCTCATGAGTTAAGGCAACTAATGCACCTCTTGAGACAAAGCCTGAAGTCCTTCAAACAATCTGGTCATCACTTGGACTGGGTAACATATAGTCAACTGCAGAACACCTGCAAAGCCAAAACCAACAAATCAAAGCGTGACCATCTTCTATCCCTGAAAGAAACGCACTTCTCAGCCCTAAGAGCTTTTGGTCCCACATCAACGCCCTCCTTAGAAGCAACAAGTGTATCACTCCCCAAACCATGAAATCTAAAGGCTCCCTTCTTTCCACACCTTTGGAGATTGCCACTGGAGTTAACCTTCTCTTCACTGACCTGCTGTATACAAGGCTGGTCTACCTGCTACCCATCGCGCCGCTCAAGGGGCTCTCCCAGATGCCCCCCAACCCCTCTTCCACCTAAAACCACATCGTGGAAAGAAGTCTTCAAACTTCTAGTGGGCCTTAATCCAGACAGCGCTCCAGGTTTTGACTCCCTACCACCTAAATTCCTCAGAATTGGAGCTCCTGCTCTTGCCCACCCGATCACCCTACTGATTAATCGCTCCTTCATCACACAGACCATCCTGGACAAATGGAAAACCTCAGTCATTGTCCCAGTACATAAAAATGGCCCATCCAACCTCATAGAGGACTACAGACCCATATCCATTTTATGCCCCATAGCAAAAATTCAGGAAAGAATCTTATGTAATCAGCTATATTCCTTCCTTGAACAAACTGGCTCCCTTACCACCCATCAACATGGTTTCCAGAAGGTGCATGGGATGGAATCTGCTCTTTTAAAGGTCACTTCAGATATCTTTCAGGCAATGGATCAAGGTTGTGCCACTGGGGCAGTTTTCATTGACCTCACGAAGGCCTTCGACCTCGCAAATCATCCACTCCTTATCACCAGACTCCATTGTATTGGCCTTGACCCCAACTCTCTAACTTGGTTCACCAACTACTTATCTAACCTCTCACAATGTGTCAAGTGGGTGGGAGCTAACTCCTCCTTATTGCCCATTACTGACGGGGTCCCCCCAAGGGTCAATCCTAGGGCCTCTACTATTCTCCATCTTCATCAATGAACTCCTGAGAAACTGTGGGGGGAGGGCATCTGTCCAGCTCTATGCAGACAATGCCATGTTATATAGGTCCAGCCGGGATCTCCTCAATCAAGTCAAACCTAGAGCTCGATTTCCAGCTACTTGAATCCTGGTTCAGGGAGAATCTTCTGGTGTTGAATACCAAGAAAACAAAAAACATGTTGTTCTGACACACCTCCTTTGATACTACCTCCCAGCTCAGCCTAGTAGTCAGCGCCTCCTCTGGGTACCGTTAGAAGGTGGACTCCTTCAAATACCTAGGCTAGACTCTTGATGAGCATCTGTCCTTTGAACCACATGTAACAAATGTCATTAAACCAAATAACCTGAAACTCGGCCTCCTTTACCAAACTGCCCCTTTCATTACACTGTAGGCTAGAAAGACAATTTTCTCGGCTATCCTCCTCCCAGTCCTGTTCTATGGGGCTTCCATAATTCATTCTGTTAGGGCCTCAACCTTACCCAAACTTAAACAGGCCTACCATAGAATTGCACGCTTCACGGCCAAGGCTTCAGCCCATGCTCACCACTGTGACATGCTCAACACTCTAAATTGGCCATCCTTTGAGGCCAAAATGGACTTCCCTGTGCTTTATGCTGTCTTTGAACTTATTCACCTTCCCTTCTATCCTCTCACCCTGCTTTCTCTGAAGCCCTCCCATGGGACTCTCAGATCCTCCCACCTCCCTTTACTAGGCATACCCAAAACATGGTAAGCCATAGGGTCTAGATCCTTCACTTCTGCTGCACCTCATAAGTAGAAAAACCTCTTGCATAGCTTACTTTCCTGCTTGTCCCTTCCCCAGTTCAAAATACACTTCAAAGAAATCTTCTTCCCACCTCCCACTTCTAACCGCAATTGTGTTTGACCCACTCCAGACTACTCATTCCTTCTACCTATCAATTTTCTACTTTCCTGCCTTCTTCCCCTCCTCCCAGTCTTGCTCTGTCTCTATCTCCTCACATTCCTCTTTTGGTCCTTACCCTCCTACCTAACTATTCCTACTTCCCCACCTTCTTCCCCTCCCAATCCTACTCTTTCTCTGTCTCATTACATCCCCCGTTTGGTCCTCACCCTCCTACCACTCTTGTACATATGTATTATACTGTACTTATATGTTTATAAAATCTGTGCCTGACATTTGATTGAATATCCGAGTATGTCGGATATCAGGGAGGGTATAGGGTGTGAAATGAGTCTCTTCACTGATGACTCCAAGATGGGAGCAGTAGTTGAGGGAGAAGAGGGGAGGTTGGCCCTGCAAGGGGACCTGGACACCCTGGAAAGCTGGGCTCACACATGGGAAATTAAATTTCAATATCACCAAGTGCAAGGTGTTGCATCTTGGGTGGGGAAACCCTAAACACAGGTACACCCTGGGAGGGGAAGCGCTGGAGTCCTCAATAGGGGGAAAAAGACCTAGGGGTCATGGTGGATGCATGTGTGAATAACTCTGAGCAGTGCAGGAGAGCGGCTAGCAAGGCAAACAGGATGTTGGGATGCATCGTAAGGGGATCACCTCTAGGAGCAAGGAAGTGATTTTGCCACTGTACAATGGACTGGTTAGACCACACCTTGAGTACTGTGTACAGTACTGGAGACCGCACTTGAAGAGGCACATACAGCTCCTGGAGAGGGTACAGAGGAGGGCAACTAAGATGATACGAGGGCTAGGGGATTTGACGTATGAGGACAGACTTGAGGAGCTCTGCCGGTTTTCATTGGAGGAGAGGAGAGACAGGGGGGACATGATTGAGGTCTTCAAGTACCTCAAGGGAATAAATAGGGTAAACATGGAGGGGATCTTTAGACTAAAGCAGGGAGGTATCACCAGAGGGCATGGTTTGAAGTTGGAAGGTGGAAGGATGAGGGGGGAAAAGAGGAGGAGGTTTTTCCCTGAGAGGGTGGTGAACCCTTGGAATGCACTGCCTGGCGAGCTGGTTCAGAGATCCACAGTGGAGGGCTTCAAGAGAGGGTGGGACAGACACAGAAAGTGGATGTATCAGGTGATGGCCTGTCCCAGGGGGGTGGGGATGCATGATAGGGGTTTCTGGAACACAAGGGAGGGGAGGGCCTCGGCACGCAACTAGGGATCTGAGGTTCGAGCAGACTCGATAGACCGTAAGGCCTAATCTGCTGGCAAATAGTATGTTAGTATGTTAGAACTGCTGTGTATTAGTACTTTATTTCCTCTCATTAAGTGTTTGAATATACCAGGAATTTGCTGATATACTGAACTGTTATTCACTGTCTCTCCTGGTGGTTCTATTGTACTGCCATTGTAATTATACATTGTACCTAGTTGTTTGTTAGATAAAATTATTTTGCTTTGTCGTTGGAATGTATCATTCCCGGATCATCCCCAGAAAAAGGACATCTTGTCCCAGTGGGCCCATCAACATTCAAATAAATAAATAAATGCATTTGGGGTACCCACTGACCCCTTCCTCAGGGTGGACAGGTCACATCTGTATTTTTCACCACTTAGCAATATGCACTATATTCCAGCACAGTTGCACTTTTGTCACATCAGAACACCGTCTCTGATGTGCTGCCTAAGTCATTCAGCAGTGCCTTTACATGGCCTCAGTCTCTCTTCAAATAGTTTTTTTTTTCCTTTCTTCAGATAGCTATTTTTTCCCATACCTTATCTGCATAGCAAACAAAACCTTCACTAGGGTGTGCTGCAGTGCGGTTCCTGCCTCTATATAATTCTTGCCTGACATGGACAGTGATCTGTTTGGAATTTTATTTTAGATTCTGTGTTATAAGAGAGACGAGGCGGTGAGTCTGATGGGAGTGTGTAATCTTGCTATTATACATAGGGGTTACTAGTTAGCCTGCTTGATTATTCTGTGTTTAAGGTTTTTGCATTAAAGGTTCAATGTTCTACCCAGGTTCAGAACATGAAGAATGTATTTCCTGTCATTGCAATGCTTTCTGCTTAGTGACAAAATGGTCACCTGTGCTATGCATGGCCTTTGGCCATTGGTGCAGTTTTTTGGCCCAGTCATTCTTCCCATCCTCCAGGGGCTTGTAATAGGGACTCCAGTCCCACCAAAGGTGGATGCTCTAGTTCCTGAAGATCCAGGGTGAAGTTCCAGATGGAAGGCCCTCAGGGTTCTAAGCAGCTATGGATGCACTTTCTCTACCTGGAACTAGCTAGAGAGGACTTGGGGGCTCAGGATGGTGACAGGGTCCTGGGTCCAGAGTGGCAGAGTCCCACTCTGGTGTAGGTCTCAGGAGGCAAGGATCCTGCCTGAGGTGCAGGAGCATGATAGTGGGGACTTGTTTGTGATGCACCCTGAAGGAGGGCCACCTGATGGTATCCGCACAACCATCCCGTTATACCAGCTGCAGAAGTGCAAATGTTCCTGGTGGAGGAATCAAGGTCTAGGAGAATGATGCATGAAGTGAAGGTACATAGAAGACCAGTGCAGTTAGTGGGCATCAAGTATTTGTACCTGAGGCAAAAGGGAAAGGATAAAATGAGTCATGATAAGTTTCTATATCTGTGAACTGTCGGGCACTGTGACACTGAACCCCCAGCAGCAAGGCGGCTAGGTCCATGGCCTATGTGATCTATTGCAGCACTAAAGTGTTCAGCTGGTGCCTTATCTACTTTAGGCTGTTATACCCCTCCTTTGTCAGCCTCTGCTAAGACACCAAGTAAAAGCTGTACCTGAATGGGCCGGGTAAATCCTGGCCCACTTCTCCTTCACAGTTGTGAGGGGATATCCCTGACTGATGAACTGTTTCCCTGAGTTGCGTCCTGTTAATATTTTCCAAATGGTGTTAGATATTTACTCATGCTGGCAAGCATGGGGGATGTACAGTAATGCAGACTTATTGCTGATTAATAATGCTGATTATGACTGGGCTGTTGATGGGGGAGCAATCAGGGCTCCAGGTATGTAATCCCCATCACCAAGCTTGTGTGTCTGCATATACAGTTTAAATAAATATTGGTATTCTGCAGGAAACATTAATACCTCAAGTGTCATGCCCTGTGTCCAGTGTGTTACTAAAAAGAGGGAACAGAGTTATAACTACTAATACAACCAAAATGCAATCAGCAAAGTCCCTTGACAATTTGCTCTGCCTCTTCGCTTTCTCCTTAAAGTCTCTCCTACATGACTTTTCTTCTCCCTCCTGTAACTGTTCATGACTCTCTTCCTTAAACCCCCACCAGCACACACCACTAGTTCTGCCCTGGCAAATTGTTTCCTTCATTACCTGTAAATACGATATTTTGATTTGTCTTCAAGTTTTGATTTTACTTCTTGACATATGGTATTTGCTGTATATGATTTCTTTAACATCCCTTACTCCAAGGACGCATCTGGAAATTAACCGTTAGCAGCTCAGTATGTCTATCCTGGTGAAACTTTTGAAATCAATCAATCAATCAATCGATCAATCAATCAATCAAGTGAAATTTAGTGGTCTTAAAGTAATAGGAAACTTTTTATACGTTCATATGCTTTTCTGTTGTGCTGTTAGTGTCTGGCATATATTTCTATATATTTTAACCTTTTTCCTGTTAAATAATCTTGTCTGTTTATTGCATTTTCAACTACCCTGAATCCCCCTCTACTCCGAGGCCCCTGCTTTCTCTTTTCATATACATTAATCTGCACATTCTGTGATGTCAGTTACACCATTCTAGGCAAATCAGACAAATAGCATGGAATGGTGCAACTGATGTTATAGTGAGTTTTGGAAATTTGAAAAGAAAGGCCAGTAGCTGCTGAAGAGAGGGGAGCACTGTGCACATCGGAGGGCACCGCAAAGCTAGATTATTTATTTTATCAAAAAGGACTGAAGAATCAGAACATGACAGGAAAGCACAAATGCACTGAACAGTATAAAAATATGCTCTATCACTTTTTAAATCTAAGTAAATTATATTTATCTCAAGATACTTTGCTGGGATCCAAGTGTACTGTGGGGTGTGACATGAAATCTGTTTTTTCATCAAGCAAAGGAGGTTCCATTTAGGCCCTGGAGTCGAGGGCTACCAGTTGTCAGTGGGTGACCACATGAATGTGCAGCTTGTCGACACAGAAGAGTACGTTGATGGGGACCAAGGAAGGAAGAGAAGAAGATGAATGGTTTCCTCTGAAGGAGGGCAGATAGCTTGGCCAGAGCAGTTACACCAGTGTAGCACAGTGACTTGTTATACAGCGACTGTGAGAATAAAATGTTACAAATAAATGCATTTATTTTCTTGTGTGACAGGCCTGTAGTGGAAATAAATCATTTATTTCAAACGTAGGTGGATTATCAGCATCTGCCATCTTGCCATGAAGCACTTGATCTAAATTATGTACCTATGTGTTTGCATAGTTGTCTTTTATGGAATAACAAATGTCAAAAATAAGCTAATATTCACAGGTTTGTATTCAATTTACTGTTTGTGAATGTTTTGGCTTGGAGGAAATCCCACTGTAAGTGTCACTGTCTACTATACTTCTGCTTGTTATCAAACAATCACTGTATGTAAAATTAACTCTGGTTCTCCCTGAAAAAGGTATTGTAATGGTGTCAGTGGGCCTCCCGGTTACAAAATTAAATAAATAAATAAATATTTTCACCTTAGGCTGATCAAAAGGCTCTTAAAGAGATTCCCTAAGTTATATAAAAAGATTTAAACCACATGTTGTGGTGCCTTACCTCTCTCTGACCCGTCTGGCTATGTTTGATAATACTTTGCCATATATAAGAGTGGAAGGGATTGTATATTTGTTCACAGCTGATCCTTCACTTCCAGGTACTAGGAGCTGCATAAGACCCGCCTTCACGCTCAGGTATGTAATGGCGTGTACCCAGGAAGCGCGGGGGCGCGAGCGTCTGAGTGGGGGCAATGTTTAAAAACATTTTTTATATATAAATGGTCATTTTGTCATTAACCAAGGGCTGGGTGACTAACAGGCTCTTACAGTAGTCACCTGGTGCTTGCCAGATAATATTTAAAATGACAATTATCGACAAAAATATTTAAATAACCACCAGACTCTCAAACTGCGTCGTACATGCTGAACACAGAAACGAGTCGAGGCAGCTCAGAACTAAAAGTGGGGGATGGCTGAGAACAATTGTTCCCTTTATAAAAGGCTATGAATATAGCAAGACTGTGGTGTCTACAGAGGTAAGGCACTACACATCTGTTGCAGACGGTTAGCTTGGGGTATCTCTTTGACCAGTGGGAGAACAGCTTACACAGTGCTTGATGTCATCACAATGGCATCTGCTGTAGTTACAAACAGAGCAGTGAAATCAAACAGAAAGATTCAAATCTTCATTGAAAGAACTAATCTCACCAGAGGCACTGTCATTGTATAAATTAAATATGCCATGGGCTGGCTAAAATATTGCATTTATTTGTATCTGCAGAGTTTGACCTCAGAAGACCTCCCTCATGGTTCTGCTACTCATGAGATCATAGAATGCAGATAAAAATAAATGTGATATTTTTAGTCAGCCCATGACACAGTCCATATATTGTCTGCTCCCCAGTGGGTCATGCCTCTAGGGTGTGGGGAATAAAACAGATCTGGGAATGTACAGTATCACAGAAGGCAGCTCCTGGTGAGAAAGTTCCAACTGTTATACCACTAGACATGAGAGTCTGCCACTGTGTTATTGCCTGCCCCTCCTCTGTGCACGCTATGGCGGTAGGATAGGCTTGTGTGTGTGTGTGTGTGGGGTGTCTGTGTACATGTGTGAGTCTGTGACTGTTTAGAGCTGGGAAGGAGCAGTTTTTTCAGGGAGACCGTGACTAGAGGTGGGTGATGCTCTTACTTAAGCTACAGGGAGCACTGCGTATTAACCCCAATTCACGTAGTGTGAAGCTATTACTCCGCCTTTATTTTTTATTGCAAAGTGCATTGAAACCAATGGACTTCACACTACTTTGCATTGTTTTACTGCCTTTCCTTAATTTTAACATGAAGTGCCATTGATTTTAATGGACTTCGCTTTATAACCTTTATATTGCTATTTGAGGTGAATTTTGCATTGGTTCATGGGTTGGCAGGTCACATGGGCTCTATATTGTCTTGCACAGCCTCAGTTCTGCATAGTGTGTGTAGTGGGAAGCTGGAAACAGTTTGCTGACAGTGCTCTGAGAATCAAACCATCGAAAAAGCTTCAATAGATCACTTTTGATCCTATTATTTTGGTCCAAATTTAGTACATCGACTGTAGGAAACTCTCCTGTGCTTAGATCATCAAGTGTTGATTGTTTTTCTGCATTCTGAATGTTAATTTAGAACATTCAGCCTGTGTACTGACAGACACTGTTGAAGTGTGCTTCAGGGGAGGGGCATATCTGTGGTGGAGTGAGATTCATATGAGAAAGGCAGCTTTTCGAACTGTTTTGTACTAGTAGTGTGTGTTAGTATTTACACAGAAACATAGAGAATTTGATGGCAGATAAGGATCGCTTGGCCCATCTAGTCTGCCCATTTCCTTACCTAATGGATAAGCTGCAGATCCTAGTTAACCAACAGCCTACTTCCTCCTACCTTCCACTAGAATTGCCTTATGTCTGCCCCATGCATTCTTGATTTCTCCCACTATTTATGACTCCACCACCTCCTCAGGAAGGCCATTCCATGTATCCACAACCCTCTCTGTGAAAAAATACTTCCACACATTACCTCTGAGCCGTCCCCCTCTATCTTCAGATTGTGCCGCCTTGTTCTTGTACATCTCTTTTTCTGAAAGATGCTACCCTCTTGGACTTTGTTGATTCCCTTGAGGTACTTGAAAGTTTCTATCATGTCCCACTTCTCCCTCCTCTCCTTGAGGGTATACATATCAAGCTACTTTAATCTCTCTTCATATGTCTTCTGGTGCAGACCCTGCACCATTTTAGTTGCCCTCCTCTGGACAGCCTCCATCCTGTCTATGTCCTTGTGGAGATGGGGTCTCCAGAACTGCATGCAGTACTCCAGATAGGGTCTCACCAACTGTCTGTATAGAGGGATAACAACTTCCTGTTTTCTACTGGTGATGCCTCTCCCTATGCATCCCAGTATCCTGCCAGCCTTTCTTACTGCCTTCTCACATTGCTTGCCCACCTTTAGGTCATCTGATATGACTACCCCTAGGTCCCTTTCCATTTTTGTTGTTGTTAGTATCTCACCCCCCACTGTGTACTCTGCCCCTGGAGTTTTGTTTCCCAGGTGCATTACTTTGCACTTCTTTGCATTGAAGCTAAGCCACTATACATTTGACCATTCCTCTAACCTTGCCAAGTCCCTTCTCATCCTTTCCACCCCACCTTCTGTATCGGCCCTATTGCCGATCTTTGTGTCATCTGCAAAGAGACATACTTTTCCTGCCAGTCCCACTGAAATGTCACTTATAAAGACATTAAAGAGGACTGGTTCCAGTGCTGAACCCTGCGGTACCCCGCTAGTAACCCCCCTTTCTTCAGAGTGGACTCCGTATACTATTATTCTCTGCGTCCTGTTGTCCAGTCAATTTTTTACCTAGGCTACCACATTGGGACCCACGGCAAGGCTGGCTAACTTGTATATTAATCTTTTGTGTGGGACTGTGTCAAATGCCTTGCTAAAGTCTAGGTAGGCTAATTTCACAGCCCCTCCCTGGTCTACTACTTTGGTCACCCAGTCAAAGAAATTTATTAGATTCATCTGACACAACCTTCCTACTATGGATCCATGCTGCCTTAGGTCCTGTGCCCCACTGGCCTCTAGGAACTCAATAATTATTTCCTTCAGAAGTGATTCCATCATTTTCCCTACCACTGAGATCAAACTAACAGGTCTGTAGTTTCCTGTACTTTATATACACACAGTAATACTTGAAGTAATTTTTGATAATTATTTTCTGTTTGTTGTGGTGCAGTGCATATTTTCATTCTGTTTAAAAGATGAGGTTATATACTGAACTGTTAAATTTTCTGTGCATTACCTGTAGTGTGTGAGTGTGTGCGCATGCCATCAAGTCGGACACATTTTATTGTGCCACACAGTAATCACGGCACTTTGAATCTGTTATCCTTCTGCGGTATTTTTTGCTCTTCATTCTATCTAGGTAGTGAGCTGGTACTGCAGCGCCCCGAATATGCAAAAGGTATTATTTTTCCAGCTCTGGATTTGTGTGACCACAGGGTAAGGTGGTGTAGTTGTGCCTGTCTGGCTGCTTCTCTTGAGTGCCAACTCCATCTGTCTGTGCGCCTGCATCTGTTTAGAGCTCAATCTGCATCTGTAAGCCACAGTTGTTGTTTTTGCTTCACATCCACCCCAAAGTTCAGAAATCTAAATTTGTTGTGAATTTTCTGTGTAATTCAAAATAATGCCTGCAAAGAGACATGGGTGCAAAAGATGTTTCTGGCCATGCTTTTCTGCTGCGACTTAACACGCAGTGGTACGAGCATGGTAGTATGCAGCATAAGTGCACAGTTGATGCCAGTAAAGGGATTTCTCTGACTGGGTTTTTCACAGTGCAATCAGTTGCTTCAATGATGTTTGGAGATGCTGTTGTCCCGGCTGGTGGTGGTAGTGAAGTTGCTGATGGCATGAGTATTGCCCCAAGCTCAAACCGTGACAATGTAACAATGTAAAGGGGGCAAAATTTGAAGATAGAGAGGGGCGGATCAGGGGCACCATCAGGAAGCATTTTTTTATGGAGAAGGTGGTGGATGCATAGACAAACAAAAACTAATGCTCCACGTTATGGTGTGAGAGCAGCAGTTACAGCATGGCCATAATTTGGAGTTGGTGGCCATCGGTGCGCTCCAGCCACTGCTCCAGGTTCGCAACCCTTTTGTTCAGGTAGTCCAACCCCCTCCACATCAGGCCCAAATTGGCCTGTGTGGCAGGCATTCTTGCAGGGTTGCCAGCATCCGCTGCAGGTTCTGGAGCAGCCACTTGCTCCATGGCCCAACCATGCTTGACCCCACATGCAGGTGGAGGCTGTGCTGCCACTTGTTGCCTAACAGGACAGCAGGCACATTCCATCCCTGTTTGGCAACCTTGGCCTCTCACTGTGCGGTGGTGGTTTGTAAGGTGGGTGCACTGCCCACCTGTCCCCAGATGTCTCCTCCCTGCAAACCTCTTTCTCCCACACTAGGTAAGGAGGAAAGTGAAAGTCTCTCACTGTCTTGCCTGGTTAACTTCCTGCCTGAGCCATGTAACCAGCAGACTGTAACTCATGTCATCTGTGGGCTGTTTCAATTATGACTCACTTCGCATTCAACAGAAATCAATGTGAAGTACATGTGAATCACCCTTATCGTGAAGTCATAATGGAAGAAAGTCATTATAAGGCAAAGTAGTGTGATTCTATGGGGACTTCACACTGCGTTTAATGACAGAGACGACTTTCTTCCAGTTTACGGCTGGCGGTTAAACTTCACTGCATCTCTAACCATGATAGCAGCAATCATAGCTGGCTACAAAAGTAAAATCAATAATGCAGAGGTTTACAGGCCTTGAATTTGAACATCTGGTAAATAGGGAAAAGAAGGTAAAAGAGGGATTGAAATAATTTATTTTCAAAAAGTATGTTCTGGGCTGGGTTTAGTGAGTGGGATTATAAAAACTGCATTGTTATACTATGTTTTAATTACTGGTAAGTATGGAGGTCAGGGTTTTTCTTTGTTTGTTTTTCTTTGTTAGCATGGCTGCCAGAATTTAAAAAAATTCTTGGTGGCATGGATATCTGGTTGCGCTGCATCCTGGTTGCCAAAAAAGTACCTGTGATACTGATCAATACCCAGGAAGGACACAGGTCAGGAACCCTTTTGGCCGATGAGGATGACGCCAGTTCTTTAACTGTTGGACAGACATCACTACTTGCTGAATAAACAGTTAAGATGAGGGACAATCTGTACTTCTGACAACCAGGAAAAGTACAAAAACTCTTGAGTTTTTAGAAGTCTGCACGTGCATTACTTAAACTCTGACTGCCCTTAGCACTAAATTAAAATTGGATCCTCATCTCCTCTCCATCTTGTACACCATGATCCTTCAGTGCTCTGTTCAGTCCGGTCCACTAGCTCTCACAGACCCATTGTCCTTCACTCCAGTTCTTTACCTCTGCACTATGTATTGATTTTTAAATTGTGGCATTTTACATAAAATGTCACAACTGAAAAAACCTGTATATATGTAATATGATAGATAAAATGAAAAAAGGAAAAACAGCAAATGGGTGGAAGCGTTATACTTTTGACAACCAGCGCAAGTATTACAAATACTCTTGGGTTTTCAGATGTCTATATGGGTAACTTAAACTCTGAAAGCCCTTAGCAGTACATTAAAGTTTGATCCTCCATATATATATATATATATATATATATATATATATATATATATATATGTATCTCTCATACACCACGGTCCTTTGGTCCTGTGGTTGGTCCGGTTTGCTAGCTCTCCCAGACCCACATCCTTGTCCCCAGTCTCTGCCTTCACACATATGGCCTACCCACAGCCACTGCAGCTCCCATTGCTTTTTTCTGGGTTCTCTTTTGACCACTTTGCAGCACACTAGTAGATATCCTGGCTTATAGTGGTGCAGTAGCACCACCACTACTCCTGGGGTTGTGAAGCCACTGTAATGTTAAATCTTGATATTCAGCCACTTAAATCTTGGCTGTTTCTTAACAGATTTCCTTGTAACCTTCGAAAGAATGATCTGTGACCCAGGATCTCCTGAGGTAGCAAGCTTGGTGAAATTTGGTAAACTGCTTTTTGTTTAAAATGAGAAAAAAAATTAAATGCATCCATTGTTACTCTGATAAGGTTAATTCACACACCACTCTTAGGTGCCACTTGTGCAGATGCAATTGGTTCTTTTGCAGTCATTTTGCGAAAGTTATTACTTTAGCTTGTTGTCCAGAATTAGAAGTTAAAAAGTTTAAATAATAGAAAAGTTACAAATAAAACTAGATATGTGATGATATTTATCGAGGATGAGCTCCTCCATTAGGCAGCACTTTTGGAACTATAATTCATCAATATTAGGACCACGTGGAATCGGTTGCTGGCTGGGGGCCACACACAGTGACATGCAGTGTCTACATGTATATAAACATGGGCAGCCTCATCACTCCTCAGTCCTTTTCTTGCCATTGATCATCCTTGTCAGACAGGTAGAATGAAGGCGCTCACAGGCATTGGTTCTTGATGTAAGTTAACTCCATAGGGAACAGTGTCAGCAAAGTTCAGCTGCAGCTGTTCACAGATGACACAGTCCTCTACACCGCAAAATTATCAGCAAGTGAAGTATGCGCTGTGCTTCAGTCTGAATTTGATCTTCTCCAGCAAAATCTACTACGGGCCAAACTTCTACAATATGCTAAGAAGACTAAGGCCATGTATTTCCACTCCAGCTATCTGGCCACAGCAGCATAAAGTTATCGCTTCACTGCTCCCCATCAAAACCCTCCTTGGTGATAACCTTGAGGCAGTCACCAAATTTAAATACCTCGGCTGTGAATTAGACCACCGCCTAGTGTTCTCAGCCCACATTGCTTCAGTTGCAGAAAAACTAGGGCAAACATTAGTTTTCTTTTTCAGAACAAATTCCTGTTTCCAGCCGAGCTAGGCTGAGACTGGTTCAGACCACGTTCTTACCTCTACTGAATTATGCTGATGTGATCTATGGATGTTGCTCAGACTCCCTGCTCCATTCGCTTGACATACTCTATCAGAGGTCAATACGATTTATTATGAATGCACACGCAATTCTCACCAATGTGACCTATACACCTCACTTGGCTGGTCCTCCCTGTCCACAAGACAGCTCATCCATTCACTTACATGGCTCTACAAAGCCCTTATACTACAAATCTCCTCCTATATATCCAAACTCTTCCACCACTCTACTTGCCACTATCCACTGTGGAGCAGCTTGCTAATTATATTGGAAGTTCCACAATCCCACTCCTGCTTTGGCCAACTAGCCATAACCTGTGCCCTACCAACAGCTTGGAATAGAGCACAAGCTACTGTCAAGCTTCAAAATCTTATCACTAAATATCTTTAAAAACCTGCCCACAGCAAATTGAATGACCCAAGTACCATGTACTAAATGACCAGCCCTCATACTTAACCTTTACTCATTTCAACTCCTCACCTGCCAGTGTCCCTCTCAAGTCACCCTATCCTCATGTCTCCCTCCTTTCCTCTCTCTACCTCTCTCTCTCACACACACACACACACACACACACACACACACACACACACACACCCCTACACACCCACACCAAGTGGCCTTTACTCACTCATTCCTTATTTCACCATTTACCGCCTTGACTGCTGTGGTTGAAATTGCATCCATTACTCAGGTTAAGGAACTTATATTTAGGTTTATTTACACCTCTGCACTTGTAACACATCTTGCTGTGCCTCATCCAATCACAGAAATGACAAATGATTGTTGCCAATGTACATCCATGCAATTAAATTGTTCATTGTCTGGAAGTTTATAGTATATTTTCTTTTCTTCTGTAAGGTACCATATATTTGTTTTGTTGTCTCTGTATCATGTATTGTACTATAGACTGTGACATTTCTATTCTTGCGATCAAATTGTATTCTTGCATTCTTGCAATCAAATTGTTCATTGTCTGGAAGTTTGTAACATATTTTTGTTTCTTCTGTACTGTACCATACGTTGTTATGTTGTCTCTGAATCATGTACTATATACTGTGACATTTGTATTCTTGCAATCAAATTGTATTCTTGTATTCTTGCAATCAAATTGTTCATTGTCTGGAAGTTTGTTGTATATTTTTGTTTCTTCTGTAATGTACCATACGTTGTTATGCTGTCTCTGTATCATGTATTGTACTATAGATTGTGACATTTGTATTCTTGCAATCAAATTGTATTCTTGTATTCTTGCAATCAAATTGTTCATTGTCTGGAAGTTTGTTGTATATTTTTGTTTCTTCTGTAATGTACCATACGTTGTTATGTTGTCTCTGTATCATGTATTGTACTATATACTGTGACATTTGTATTCTTGCAATCAAATTGTATTCTTGAATTCTTGTAATCAAATTGTTATTGTCTGGAAGTTTGTTGTATATTTTTGTTTCTTCTGTAATGTACCATATGTTATGCTGTCTCTGTATCATGTATTGTACTATATACTGTGACATTTGTATTCTTGCAATCAAATTGTTCATTGTCTGGAAGTTTGTTTTATATTTTTGTTTCTTCTGTAATGTACCATATGTTGTTATGCTGTGTCTGTATCATGTATTATACTATATACTGTGACATTTGTATTCTTGTGTCAAGCAGTCCGCTCAGGATCTCCTTGCAAATGAGTGTACTCAGTGGAGTTTTTCCTGCTAATAAACTTGAACTTGATTGGTGGTGCATAAGCACGGCTACCAGCCAGTAGTTCAAAACTCACAATAAATGCTCAGCACTTGTGGATCAGTAAATCAAAGGTTTAAGGCAATTTTATTTTGGCAAGATGCCCGGACAGCACCCTACCGCCTTTTGTCAGCATCCTTGTCAGACCTGCTGAAGGAAACATCATCAACCTTGCCATTTTCATTTGTTATTTGACCTAGTGTTTACCTCATCTCTGTATGCCTTTCAATTTGAAAGATCCTTTATTTCGGTATTGTAAGTGCAGAGATAAAATTTACAAAAAGGACTTGCATGTGGTTTGTGTGCACTGTTTGGGCCTGTCTCACAATGTGAGGACATGTGAGATTTGCCACAGCTCCAACCCAGCTATGAAGCAACTCCACAAGAATGCTCTAGAAAATGTCCTTTTGTTAAAGACATTGAAGCTTGTTGGCCCGATGGCATTGACGACTGAGGCACTGGAAGCCTGGCCTTGCTGCTGGTGACTCATGTTTGGGAATGAGCATGGGCCACTGGGATCGGCAGGGGAGGAGAAGGATTGAGTGTCCAAGGACTGCTCTCCTTCTCCAGGGGAGGGGCACCAGCAGTCAGTGCTCGACTGGCTTCTAGCGTGGCTGGGGACAGCACACTGATGCTCAGAAAGGGGAGAGGAGGCAGACATTGGGAGGAGCACATGTGGATGCATGCACACTCTCCATAGGGTGTCATTAACACCTCCTCTCCTAAGGGGAGAAATGGAGGAAAAAGAGTCTTGGGCACGCAAGATGTAAGCCGATCCCTGCAAGCCCCTCCCATGAATAGCAGTAACCTCCATGCTGGATCCATTACGGCGGGTTGAGGGATCCCTGCCACCCTGCCATGAGGGGCAAGCCATGGAGGAAGCAGAAGGTAGGCTGTGAGTGGGGCGGGCTGGGGATTAGGTATGATGGTGTGCCACCTGGGAGGAGGATGAATAAATTAACTGCAGAAAAAAAGACACTGAAAGGTCTGGGGAGGAAAAGGCTTAAATCCTTTCTCCTCCCTGTTGAATGAAAGGTGATTGTTGAAGCCTAAGGATCAGGGCAAAGTATGGCCACCATCAAGGCCCTCCTCGTTGTCAGCCATAAGCAGAAACACAGAGAAAAAACATCTTCTCCACTGGAAAGTTCCAGGTCACCACTGAGAAAAGCTAAACCTTTGTCATCACCTGCACTGGCGAAGTTGACCACAGTCCTCTTGACCATTGCTGAGACACCAAAGTCAGGGCTTGGCTCAGGCACTGTCGTTACCTACTATGGATGGTATGACATCATCATTGTCAGGCGAAGCCTGTTGATACAGCTAGTCCTGGCCCCTTTGTAGGGTGCTGTCAACTCCCAGGCTGTGCTAGTGTTGGTTTCTCAACTGATTCAACATATTCTATGTGGACTGCCAATGCAGGCAGTTATTCTGCTGATGGGGCTTTCTAGCACTCAACTCCCATCAATGGGTTTCAGTAGCTCACCACAGATTTCTGCCTCTCAGCTGCCGCTGGCATTGCAGGTCTCTTTTAGGCTTCCATAGTTGATTGCACTGATAATGATGAATTGGAATATAATCCTGACCTCATGCATTTATAGCAGTATTTAGAGGAGGCATATGAGAGTGATCAATTTTTGGGAGGGTCTCCTTCACTCTAGCTCCACCATCTCATCCTGTAGTGAGGACTTAGTGGTTTATACTCTTATATCTCCTCCTGAGGAACCATCTTTTCAAGGCATGATGCAGCAAATACAGTCCACCATGGGCTTTGAGATGGAAGAGGAAGATTCCGCTAAAAGGAATCTCATGGAATTTTTGGAAGTGCCTTGTTGGCCCTCTGTTATCATTCTGCCTATATATCTTGCATTAGAGGATGTTACTTTGACTGCATGGCATGGATCAAACTCCCTGCCTGAAGTCCCTAGAAAGACTGATAAACAGTATTGTGCACTATCTGCTAACCAGTCAGAAACTGACTCTGTGGTCATCATGGCTGCTATTGATAGGTTTAGGGCTCCTAGGGCCCATAGACATATCAGTACTCCGCCTCCTGTTAAGGAATCTGGGAGACTACATGTGAAAGGCAAAGTGCTTATACCTCTGCATCTTTGGGCCTTAGGATTGCAAACTACTAAGCCCACATGATCACATACTATAACAGCCTGTGGAAAGCTGCTCATACTGCTTCCCAGGCTTTGCCCAATGGCTCTGCCAAGAATAATCTGCTAAAAATATTGTCTACTGCTGCTGAGGTTTGCAAACATTTGCTGCATGCAGCTTATAATATCTCTGATGCCTCTGCCAGGGCTGCAGTGTCTGGAAATTGGATGAGGAGATATTCTTGGCTTAGAGTTGCTGGCTTTGCCAATTAGACCCTGGAGTCAGTTGAAAAACCAATTATGACTGACTTCAACACATTATGACTGATTTTTTCAACTAGTTTAAAATTTATGACTTCAACTAACTAAAATAAATTCAACTGATTTTTTTCAACTTCCACCCTTCAGCCTGTCCTGCCCATAGCTTCACCAGTCAGATGGTGTTGGGTTGCACATGGTACATGGTAACGTAAAGTTCTTAAATTAATGGTATGGCTTGTAACAATCACACAGGAGCACAGTGTGCATATTTATGGAACACATACAAACAGAGGTGAGAAAGATGTAAGTGGCTCAGCTGGGACCTGAACCCAGGCCACCTGGAGTACCATTTCAATTGCACTAACTAGCTGCCTCACTGGGACAACTGGAACCTGAGCTGTCCCGAGCACATTACTCTTTGAAAATGCACAACCCAATGGCAACATAAATATTTATTTGTAACAATCACGCAGGAGTGTGGAGTGCTTATTTATGGAACACATACAAACAGAGATGAGAAATAAGTAAATGCATAATCTGAGACTTGAACCCAGGCTGCCCAGAATACCATTCTGATTGCGCTAACCAGCTGCACCACTGAGACAACTGGAACATGGGCTGACCCCAAGCACATTACTGTTTCTCAAATGCACATCGCATACCCGTGTGATTGCTACAAGTAAATATTTCTATTGCCATTGGGTTGTGCATTTGAGAAAGAGCAATGTGCTCAGGGACAGCCTAGGTTCCAGTTGTCTCAGTGGCAGCTGGTTGTGCTTAATTGAAATGGTATTCTGGGTGACTGGGTTCAAGTGCCAGCTGAGGCACTTACTACTTTCACCTCTGTTTGTATGGCTCTAACTTGCCAGGAGACACCTTGCAGGACAACATTATATCAACAGAGGCACTCTCCGCTCCTCTCAGAAAGCAGAAGTTCACATTAAAGGACACCCACAGACTACACTAACAGTCAGACTGGTAGTTCAAATGGGCAACTCTTTATCTAATAAAGGCAAGGACACAATATTTCAGAAATATGTATTCCAGGCAATGCATGCATACATACATTATCAGGCAAGGCCACTGAGGGTCAACCCCAACTGCAGTGTATATTTCTATGTTGCATTGGTACTATTACTCACAAAAGCAGTTCCATACACTGTAACATGCATATTGACCTTTAAAACATTTTGTTGTGAGCAGGACTACTGCAGTTCCTAGGTCAGACAATATAATGGGCACAACCTGCAGATTTGTTCCACAGGGGTTAGCCTCTGCCCTCCCCATGACTATATATAACAATTCAGGAGAAGCAGTACTCAGTAGACAGAGGATGACTGCAATATTGGACAATGTCATCACCCCACAGGGTGGCTGAAATCAAAACTTTTAGGGCTAGCCCATTAATGACTGTAGCTAAATTTTCACTTGCCCCTATTCATTTAAATGAAATTAGCTCTCTATTTGTATTTGCCCTTCAAGAAAATTTACCTGCATGGAACAGGGGGCAATGGTATTTCCATACCCCCTGTCACCACCTCAGCAATTCTAGAACCTTCACTTTATAGCCTCATACTGACAAGTGCCCTAATTTCTGCACACCCATTCCATGGGTATTCCCAACAGTAACTCCACAATAAACACAACCTGTCCTTTACTTGCACATAACACATACCAGTTTACAATATAAATGCACTTTTACTGGAGCGATGAACAAGACACATAAATCTGCAGTATTCTTACTGGTGTCACTAGTCATCCTATGCAAAATACAAGCTTTAACAAACACTAGAAATGGGAATTAGGAAAGCAGAATAAATCAATAGGATTGACCAGAGGGCAGCCAGTGATGCACAGTAACATGAGCAGCTATCTTACCTAGGCTAGGCTGTGTCAAGGCAACATGGAAATAAACGTGCACAAATGGAGGACAGCAAGGTCTTATTTGCAAATATTGAAATATTTAAATTTTAGCAGCTCATTACAACACCCCTGCCCACTTCCCAGGAGTAGATAAGGGGAAGTGAGGGGTGGGTAAGGGTTGACAGTTACCCCGTGGCAATCAGTGACTTTGACTACAGTGCCCACTATTTACTCATCTAGACTCACAAACCAAATCCTTCCCATTTTATACCACCAACAGGGTCTCTTACCAAGGAGGGAACAGGTTACAAAAACAGTGAGAGTACTGAGATTGTCAGAGAACTGGATCTGATTGAGATGGAGAACAGCAACAACTCACCCTTACCTTCTGTGTGACTGTTGGCTGGCAACTGATGGCAGGCTGTCTGCTGGTTGCTCCCTTCTTGAGCCTTGCTCCTGTCCCGGCCTTCTTCTTCTTCTCCTCCAGTCCTGACTCTGACTCTCACCAACCAACGCTCTTGTGTCCCAACCCACCCAGACAGTCTACTGGTTGCTCCCTCCTTGAGTCTTGCACACCTCCCGGCCTGCCTGCCCTGCAGCCCTACGGTCTTTTCTCCTTGGAGTAGCGCTTGATTCTTCCTGGCCTGCTCCTTCCCTCTCAGGTCCCGACTCTCACCAACCAGCGCTCTGTGTGTCCCAACCCACCGAGACACAGACAGCCCGCCTTGAGTCTTGCACCTGTACCGGCCAGCCTGCCCTGCAGCCCTACGGTCTTTTCTCCTTGGGCCTCGCTTGTTCTTCCTGGCCTGCTCCTTCCCTCTCAGGTCCCGACTCTCACCAACCAGCGCTCTGTGTGTCCCAACCCACCCAGACGCAGACAGCCCGACTTGAGTCTTGCATCTGTACCGGCCAGCCTGCCCTGCAGCCCTACGGTCTTTTCTTCTTGGGCCACTCACTTGTTCTTCCCGGCCCGCTCCTTTCCTCTCAGGTCCCGACTCTCACCGACCGGCGGTCTGTGTGTTCCAACCCACCCAGACAGAGTCTACTGGTTGCTCCCTTCCTTGAGCCTTGCTCCTGTCCCGGCCAAATTCTTCTTCTCCTCCAGTCCTGACTCCTGACTCTCACCGACCGACGCTCTTTGTGTCCCAACCCACCCAGACAGTCTACTGGTTGCTCCCCTCCTTGAGTCTTGCACCTCTCCCGGTCTGCCTGCCCTGCAGCCCTATGGTCTTTCCTCCTCAGGCCACTCGCTTCCCGGCCCACTCTTTTCCTGCTGCTGTGTCTGACTGGCTCTGGCTTTACCTCTCCCCGACATGAATAAGCCACTAGTATATTTTTTGTTTTTTACCGAAATATAGCACCGCTATTTTACTTCACAGTCAGAAATCTCGCTCACATGAACAGTGAGTGAAGACTGCGCTGGATGAATTCCTCAGAGTACACAATCCTGGCCTGGCTCCTCCTCCCTGTCTTACTCATTGAATAAGTTTTGATGCTGAGGAGCCAGGGACACATTGATTGGTGGCTGAGTTTCTCAGCCAAGTTTGAGTGTGCTGCTGTGGCGTCTCTGAGATAACTTTGGGAGGCGGGCGGGACACTGTCAGGCAAGCAAGCCAGCAGCCTAGCAGCGGAGAATGGAGACTGATTAGTCGACTTTTATAAATGTGACTCAACGCAGAGTATGGCTGCAATTCAAGGCAATTGCAACTAATTGCAACTGACCTGAATTGCGGTCCACGATTCCAACTGCTGACGGCGGGGTTCGGGTCTATTGCCAATGATGCAACAGACAATTTTAGTGCTCCTTTAAAGGGTCAAAACTGTTT
This sequence comes from Neoceratodus forsteri, assembly GCA_016271365.2. Classification (NCBI taxonomy): domain Eukaryota; kingdom Metazoa; phylum Chordata; order Ceratodontiformes; family Ceratodontidae; genus Neoceratodus; species Neoceratodus forsteri. Next base: position 1,240,014,301 of record CM028130.1, read on the forward strand.
GGCTGTAATGTTAGAGACCCTATGTGGTCTTCAAACTTCAAAAATGACACTGAGGCTTGTAAAGTCCCTGTATCCCTCCTGCTACAAGTAGTGGTTGAGGTTCATTTCTCATGCCTGCTCCCAGAGTTGCCATGCCTACCATCAGCAAGGCCAGGACAGAGGAAGTAGCTTGCTTCTGGGTCCCCTCCTCCCTGGTGCCCACACACAAGCACCCAAAGGAATTAGTTCCAGTGGCTGTGCTGCCCGTGGTTCTGCCTGATCCTTTTCAGTCTACCCCCCCACCTTAGTTGTTACCTCCAAGAGTGAACGTGGGATGTAGGATCGCCTTAAATCTGAAGCAATGTCAGGAGATCACTATGGATGAGTGGGTTCTGGAGATCTGTTCTTGGGACATGTACCATCTTGTCTAGATCAGGACATCCCACAGAATATGCCTCCACTTTATGCTGGAGGGAGAACGCAATCAGTTTAATGACTTGCCCTTTGGCTTGTCTTCTATGCTATAGGTCTTTACCAATTGCCTGGCAGTAGTTGCAGGAGCCCTTCACAGGGAAGGCCTGTATGTTTTTCCCCCGTCTGGATGACTGGCTGTTATGTACCCTGTCTTTGACACTTCACTTGTTCAATGACTTGGGGGGATCACAATGAATGTGCTAAAGTCTGTGTTAACTCCATGCCAAAGACTGAAACATAGAAACATAGAATTTGAAGGCAGATAATGACCACTTGGCCCATCCAGTCTGCCAGTTTCTCCCTGCCTACACTATTACCACAAACCATGCTGATCTACAACTCTTTCTCCCTACCCTCTTCCTTTCCACTATGATTTCCTTGTGCTTATCCCATGCATTCTTGAACCACACCACTAGTGTTTGCCCCCACCACCTCCACTGTAAGGGTGTTCCAAGAATCCACCACTCTTCCTGTGAAGAAGTATTTCCTTACAGCTCTCCTGAATCTACCCAGCTCCAGCTTCATAGCATGTCCCTTTGTTCTTGAGCACCTTTTCTTCTGAAAAATTCTTCCATCCTGTACATTATGTACCCCTATGAGGTATTTAAAGGTCAGTATCATACCCTGCACCATTTTAATTGCCCTCCTCTGGACCGCCTCTACTCTACTCTATATCCTTCAGGAAATTTGGTCTCCAGAACTGGACACAGTACTCTAGGCGGAATCTTACATGCAATCTATACAGAGGCATCACCACCTCCCTCTTTCTGTTAGTGGTACCCCTCTCCATGCACCCCAGCATCCCACTGGCCCTTCTTACTGCCTTGTCACACTACCTGGCCACCTTTATGTCATCCAATATGATTACCCCCAGCTTTCTTTCCTGCTTCATGTTTGTCAATACCACTCTACCCATTTGTACTCTGCCCCTGGGTTTCTGTGCCCTAAGTGCATTATTTTGCACTTTTTCACATTGAAATCTAGCTGCCACACCCTTCACCACTTCTCTAGTATTCTCAAGTCTCTGCTCATCCTTTCCACCCCCCAAAGTGTCCACCCTAATGCAGATTTTGGTGCCATCCACAAAGAGGCAGACCTTCCCTTCCAGCTCCTCTGCAGTGTCACTTATAAATGCATTAAAAGGACTGGTCCCAACACTGATTCCTGAGGCACCCTGCTGGTCACCCTCCCTTCCTTGGAGCCGAGCCTCATTTACCACCATCCTCTGTCACCTATTCCTAACCAATTTCTTTTCCAGTTTACCACCTTTGGACTCACTCATAAGCTACCCTGCCTGCTTACTAGTCTGCTGCGTGGAACAGTGTAGAACGTCATACTGAAATCTAGGAAGCCACATCCACTACTCCTCCTGATCTAGTTCCTTGGTCACCCAGCCAAAGACATCTATCAGATTTGTTGATTGCAATACATAGGGTTGGTCTTGGACACAGAAAGGATCGCTTTCCTGCCACAGGACAGGGCAGACAGTCTGATTGCCCATGCACACTTGGTATACAGGATCTACTATGTCTTAGTGAGAACAATGTTACATCTCCTGGATCTCATGGCTGTCACTGGTACATCTTCGTATGAGGATCCCTCAGTGGACACACAGAGTCCAATGGGACCAGTTGCTCAATGCAGCTGGAACAAATGATTCTCGTCATGTCTGCTTTTCACAGAGCATTGTTATGGTGGATGGTGTGAAAACCTGTTGAAGGGTGTTCCATTCCTTGTACCATATCCTGCACAGATTCTCACCATGGATGCCTCAGGCACCAGCTGGGGTGCTCATCTTGGCCCTAAACAGACACTGGGGCCATGGACCAAGGTGGGGCCGAGCTGCATATAAATGTCCTGGAAATGATGGCTGTCCTGTACAGTGTACATGCCTTTCAGAATCATCTCTGCCCAAGTTCTCTGCTAATCCATATAGACAATGTCACTGTGATGCATTATATCAGTAAACAAGGGGCACTCACTCCTATACAGGAATGTAATGAGGTATGGTACTGGGCTCTGTCTTACAGCCTGCAGTTATCAGCTGTACATCTCCCAGGTTTCCAAAACATCTTATTAGACAGGCTAAGCAGGTTCAAGTCAATGTTTCTCGAATGGGAACTGCTGTCCTCCTTGGCAAATAACCTCTTTGCAAGATGGGGTCGTCCAGAGTTGGACCTTTATGCATCCCCACACAACGCAGAAATGCCGTGTTTCTGCTTGCTACAGGGCCTGGAGTTTTTCATAAAGATGTGTTATCCCTTTCTTGGAAAGATAAATTCTTATATACATTCCCCCATTCCTCTAATACAGAGAGTTCTGCTCAGACTGTGGGTGGAGAGTGCCGCTCTCATCCTCATTGGTCTGTTATGGTCTCACCAGATATGGTTTCCACTCCATCATCTGAGAGAGGAGCCTCCTGTCCCTCTACCTCTGTGCTGTGGTCTGTTGTTAAAGGGCAAGGAGTCCCTGGTCCATTTGGACTTGATATCCTCCATCTGCATGCATAGATCCTGAACACATAGTCACTGCATGTTTTGGGATATCTCCTAAAGTTGCTGATGTCCTGATTGTGACTAAAAGTCTTCTACCAGATATACTTATTCCCTGAAATGGAATATTTCACTTTGTGGGCTGCTTCCTGTAATTTGGACCCTTTTACATGTCCTGTGAATGCTGTGTTGGAATACTTGTTTTCATTGTTTGGCTCTGGCCTGCAGTATTCCTTGCTTAAGCTGAATTTGGCCACGATATCATCATTCCATGCTTCTGTTGATGGTCATATGGTTGCCCAAGTAGAGGTGTCCTTTACATTTGTTAGAGGTCTTCAGCACATGAAACCTCCTATCTGTAATTCAGTCCAGCCCTGGACTTCAATTTTGTGCTTGAGAAACTGACGTTACAACTCTTAAGCCTGCCATGAGTTGTGGTCATTTCCTGTCAGAAAATCAGTTTTCAGTTATGATGACTCTGCTCAAGGATTTCTGAGCTTTGGACTCTGATGCACGAGCCTGCTTATTTGATTTTCACAAAGACAGAGTCCCTTTGCATACAAATCCTAAGTTTCTACTGACGGTGGTGCCTGAATTACCTCTGAATTAAATGATACACCTTCCTGTACATTATCCTGAGCACACCAACCATGGTGAGACACTGCTCCATACTTTGGATGTACACAGAATGCTGTGATACTATATTATTTGCACCATGGACTGCAGAAAGTTCTCTCAGCTTTTGTTTTGTTCATCCTGGGAAGGAGGACACTTCTGTTTCTAAACAATGCCTATCCAAGTGGCTTGTGCATTGTATTATGTTCTGTAAGGAAGCACAGTAAGGAACTTCCTGGTGCTGTTCCTGGTCACTTCTCAAGGGGTATGTCCACTTCTGTTGCCTATTTGAAAAATGTCCCTGCTGCTGACATATGTGCTGCAGCCTTATTTATTTATTTAGTTTTTGTTTACCGGGTGGGTGCACTAACCAAGAAATTACTATTTTTAAGCAATACCCAGGAGAATACAAGTTAAAATACAGCTCAACAAAAGTAGCAGAGAAACAGGGTAAGATAATCAATTGAAAACAGTTACATAGATGGATAAAGAATCTCTGTGCACAAAAACTGAGGCAATGGTTACCCCAAATGGCATTTGGCTGGGAAGCCAAGTTTCAAGGAAATATAAAATCACACATGCCCACACAATGCAAAGCATCATGGGCAGCATATGCAAATCACCAAAGAATATTATGCTGGTTCAACTTTAAGCACTGGGGTGTCAAACAGATGAGGCACACTGATGAGTCCTGGTAGGATGAAACATGTGTCTATGTCATCTTTTAGCACCCTTTGCAAACCAAGTGAGAGGCCTTTCAGCACCATGCAATTCTGCTTAAAGTTGAACCAGCATAATATTCTGTGGTAATTTATATATGCAGCCCATGATGCTTTGCATTGTGTGGGTACATGTAGGATTTTGTAGAGTTCTTTGAAACTTGGCTTCCTGCACAATGCCGATGTGTTAATCCACATTGCCTCAGTGTTTGCACACAGAAGTTCTTTGTCTTTTAAATAATTTTTTGTTTTAATGGGTTCACCACAACATAACCCAGACAGACTGTCTTAGGGTAGCTGGTTCATTCCACTGGGGTGTCAAACAGATGAGGCATACTGATGAGTCCTGGTAGGACGAAACATGTGTCTATGTCATCTGTTAGCACCCTTTGCAAACTATGTGAGATGCCTTTCAGCACCATGCAACTCTGCTTAAAGTTGAACCAGCATAATATTCTGTGGTGATTTGCTTATGCAGCCCATGATGCTTTGCATTGTGTGAGCATGTGTGATTTTATATTTTCTTGAAACTTGGCTTCCCCGCCAAATGCCCTTTGGGGTAACCATTGACTCAGTGTTTGCGCACAGAGATTCTTTGTCTTTTAAATAGTTTTTTGTTTTAATGGGTTCACCACAACATAACCCAGACAGACTGTCTTAGGGTAGCTGGTTCATTCCACTGGGGTGTCAAACAGATGAGGCATACTGATGAGTCCTGGTAGGACGAAACATGTGTCTATGTCATCTGTTAGCACCCTTTGCAAACTGTGTGAGAGGCCTTTCGGCACCACACAATTCTGCTTAAAGTTGAACCAGCATAATATTCTGTGGTGATTTGCATATGCAGCCTATGATGCTTTGCATTGTGTGGGCATGTGTGATTTTATATTACATAGATGGATAGTGTATACTGTACAATAAACAGGAATTTTAAACATCAAAGTGTCCAATAATAAACTTGGACAATGTTTAAAGTGATTCAAAAACAGTTTAAAATACAGTATGTTATGAGGAGTACACATAATTGAATAATTTGGAGCAGTGTTCACACTTTCACTAAACAGTACAGTCTGGATGGCATCTCTCATAGATGTGCTGGCTTTGGGCTTGCTGTAGTGCAAAGCCTACTGTCCTGATCATATATTAGACTATGCCATCCTCTCAGTTTACTTTTCACTGCTGGGAATAATTCAAAGGTTGGCCTAATGGAGGAGATAATCTCAAAGAAGATAGAACAGTTACGTAAGAATTTACAGTAACAGAAGCTCTTCAAGACAGTCTCCTCCAATAGGCCATGCTGTCCCTCCTTCTTCTCCCTTTTGCTTTCAGTGAGGGTTATATCAGATGCTGTGCCTAACACTTACTCCATGGGTCCTGTCTCGAGCCCCATGCCTGTCCTTGTATGCCTGGTGCTAGGCTCATCTCCTGATTCCCATGGTTAGAGGTCCTCCGAGGCTAGTCTCTGGCAGAAAACTGAGAAGTGATGGGGCCACCCACATTTATATACTGTACATGTAGATACTGCATGTAATTGTGGGTAGCCTTAGCAAGTACATTTTTCCAGGTGATCCTGACACTGATGGGTTACAGTTCCAAAGGTGTGGCCTAATGGAGGAGAGTCTCTCAAAGACCTACTGTTATGGTAAGTTCTTACATAACTCTTCTTTTTCGCGGTTGAACTTTTGCATCTGTGAAATTTAAGTCCATTTGCAAAAGTGCCTCTCAAAAGAGTTAATTTAAGGTTAGTGATAGTAAAATGGTAGGGTAAAATGTGACACATCAGCGGTCATGAGGTGGGCTTGTAATGGCTTATTGTTGAAAGTTAAAAGTTAAAAAATAGAAAAGTTACGATGAAAAAAGCTTAGTGAAAGTTTTGCAGTTGAACATTTGCATGTGCGACAGTAGTTTATTCATGTCCCTTTGCGAACATGAATCTGTTGAAGTATCAGTTTAAGATTAGCAATAATAAAATGGAAGGATTTAAAATCTGAAACTTATGTGATCACGAAGGGTTGTAATTAGTTTTTTTAAAATTAGAAGTTAGAGTTTAAAAATTAAAATTAAAAATAAAAACAGATCTGCAAACATTTTGCAGTTGTATTTTTGTATTTATAAAAATTTTCTATTTTTTCTAAGTCCATTTGCGAAAGTGCATCTGCCTAAGTGTCCGTTTAAGGTGAACGACGGTAAAGGGGTGGGATTAAAAATCTGACACTTCTGTGGTCATGAGGGGTGTATAATTATCTTATTGAGGAAAATCAGAAGTTAAAAAGTTTAAAAATAGACACGATACAAATAAAAATATTTTTGTGAAAATTTTCCAGTTGGACTGAGAAGTGAGTTGTGCAAAATATGCATCTGCGACACTTTGGCAGGTGGACTTGGTTTTTATCCATCTAAAAGTACACTTGCATTGCTCGCCAGGATGCAATAGTGTAATGCTGCAGTATAACACAAATGTTGCAGTATACTGCAGGGAACAGTATAATTCAATGGCAATTAAGCCCTTTTGTCATGCAGTATTTTGTGACATGCCATTTACTGCAAGTTACTGTGTTGCACTGTGGGTGGTGCCACTGTATAAAAGTGGCAGTTACTGTTACTGGCACTAAAAAGAAAGGAATTTAAAATCTGACACTTCTGTGGTGATGAGGGAGGGTTATGATCAGGTGATTTTTAAAATGTAGATGTTAAAATAAAATCAATCAATCAAAATCTTTATTTATCCAGGCGGGCACCATTGAGCAAGGCTCATTTGCAAGGTGGACCTGGTCATGAATACATCAAAGTACAGTACAGAAGCAGGTATACAAATAGCAATAATACACAAGGAAGAAAAAGTATATACAGTGTATGCAGTACAGTACAAGGTTGAAATAAATAAAAAAAAACAGCATTAATTTACAATTGAAGAAGTCAGCAGATGTACAATCAACCATAGGCATAAGGGGTTATCTGCAGAGAACTTTTGAGTGAGGTAGCCAGCAACTACACATATAGGGGAAAGAGGATGTGTACGGGGTGGCAGGTTAGAGAGGTAAAGAAGAAGAGGGATATACTACTGATGACTGGGGGAAAATTGAACTAAAACCACAGAAAGTGACAATGGCTGTCGTGTGCTTGTTTATTATGATAATGACGGAGGAGGGGTAGATAATTGGGACACTACTATGGATGGGGTGGGACTTTAGCCAGGCTGGAGTGCACAGGGAAGGGTGGGTGCAGCAGAAAGAGTTAATGGGGAAAGAGTGAGAGCCAGGGGTAGAAACATGGCAAGCGTCAGGATGGAAAGGGGGAGTTATGGAATTAGTGGGCTACGGTGAGAAAAACATTTGCAAGGTGCTTTCATGTAAAGATCATAGAGCACCTTGAAGATAATCAGGCTAACAGGGCAGCTCAGCTTCAAGTTCCTTTGTAAACCATTCCACAATGTGGGTAAAGAGAAGTTTAGAGCAGCTTTGCCGAAACGAGTTTCGGCAAAGCTTTGCAAATATAAAAGTTACAGATAAAAAAAGATTTGTAAAAGTTTTGCATTTGAACTAAGAAGCTGAGTTATGCAAAATATATGCCTGAACACTTCACTGGTGGATTTTTTTTTTTTTTGTGTGTTGATACATGTGAGAAGCGCATGTGCAAAAGTGTCAGTTGCACAGAACGGCGTAATTGGGTCTACGGGGCCATTCCCAAAGCATGCTTTGACCAGAACAGTGCTTTTATATCTTTTGAAAAGTAAGAAATTCATTACAGAAAGTATGTAGAAGTATCTGCTAGGGTGGATGCTTCTTCAGAGTTTGAACAGTCACATGACATAGTGTTGGCATTGCCTTAACATCAGCGACCAGTCTGCAAACATATCTGCATTAGAATGTTTTAGGAGCCTGGACAGACAGTGTTGTAGTTAATTCAGTGCCAACGCTGTGTTATATGATTGTTCTAACCCCAAAGGAACACCAGGACACAGATTCCCCCTGACTCAGGGGACTTCTAAGCCCAATGTTGCCTTTCCTCACTTTTGTGGCTTTAAGCTTCAAACCTAACTGATGATTTAATATAGTTTTTATTCAATGAATTTTCATGTACCTGTATTTTAGGGAAACAAAAAACACTGGGCTTACAGCATGCTTTGTGAGTGGCCTACAGCAGACCCATCCCAGATGACCTTGGGCCTTTAACTATTACTTTTGCACAAGGCCTTTTTAGATGTGTAAAAAACTATGTTCACATGAATGAGAGAAGGGAGGAGGAGGAGTACCAGCCTTCACTGCTCTGTAAAGGAGACAAAAATAGTCCCAAGGCTAAGCTGGTATTTCTTTTTCATATAGCTTTTCGCTCTTGAGCTGCCATCATCTACCTACTTTTGGTCATAGGCTGCTGACCTCCCAGCCCCATCAGCAGCTCACTCCATCATTTGAGCCAGCAGAGTTCAACGTAGAGTGTGGCCCAAGTGTGCCAGTGACTATCATACTGGTGGCGTGGGGGACAGGGGTTTTCTAGGGTTTCCTCCCCTGTCCTGGAATCCACTCACCACCCACTGGATTCTGAGCCATACTCCAACAGGCCTCACTAGCATGCAGATGACATTCTGTGCAAGTGAGAAGCTCTTGGCCCTCCACAGGGGTTGCTGTTGTGCCTTCCATCCTTGTCTGGGAACACTACTGCACAGCAATGCAACCGCAGCCTCCTCAGCTGCCTGATCCAGTTCCAGAGTCTGCGATCAACTCAAGTCACTGGCACATGAGTGTGACGTGCTACTCACTGGGCCATCAGGCAGCCTGGCATAGCTTTTTTTTTTAAATAAAAGTGATGCTTAAACACTTGGTAGAGCACCATACAATCACTGCTTTGAAGCTCACAGTCACATAAGCAGCTCTGTTCAACATGCGGAAAACATATCAACAAGACTGAGATGGTGCAGAGAGAGCAACCAAAGTGGTTGAAGGCTTGGCAGACATGAACTATAAGAATGGACTGGCAGAACTGGGATTTGACTCCATGGGACCGAGAAGACTCATGGAAGACACGATTACAGTACTCAGATATCGGAATAGGGTAACAAATGCAAATCTTCAGGATGAACAATGATCAAAAAAGCAAGGTAACATTCAATGTTCTTTGAAAAGAAGTTTCAAGGACAATATCAGGTAGAACTACTTCCATAACTTTCAAGTCTTCCATTTTTGATGTCCCTTTCCCAATTTTACACCATTTTTTTGCCTTCTTCCAAATCTCCACTTTCCAGAACTTTCTACTGGTTTTGCCTAGAGCGAGACATACCATGTCATGTGTTAGTGTCTGATTCAGTTTTCTCAGCAAGCTGTCCCATTGTGCTGAGCTGCAACATTCATTTCCTGGTGCTGCCAGTAGTTTGGTTTACTTGGAACTCCACAGTGGATGTGTGATGTCATGCACTTTTAGCCCTGAGCCAATCAAGAGCTGATGGTTGTGTTCCCTTCAGGTCCAGTGCTGCATGATAACAAAGCAGCCCAGACTGCTTGGAGATGTATTTTGTGGCAGCAGCCAATTTCAGTTAAGCAGCACCCAATCTGCTCACTGCCAGAACTGCCAAAAAGATGCGTACCCCTAAAGGACCTCCATTCAGAAGAATGTCTCTGCAGCAGCTGTTTGGCTCCAACCACTGAGAAGATGTGCACCCTGGACAGAGGACCCCATTCCGCCTAAAGAAAGTATTCCCCTGCCTTGTTTGGAGACCCAAACTTGGCCAGCATGCCAAAAGATAATAGAGAGAGGAGTGCCTGGCAGTGCATTCATCTGGAGATCCAGTGAAAACTCCAGTAGCTGTACTGCAGACCTGACCTAAAAACCTGAGGTCACTTTTACAACTCCTCGTGAGTCAGCGCTGCTTCACTCTTGTCTTCTCCGTGCTTGTTTTCTGGGTTATAATGCAGGTGGGCTCCAGCAGTGGCCGCATTTCTAGAACTGGTGAGTGCTGCTTTACTCTTGTCTCTTCTGTGCTGTCTTCTGGTTTGCAGCCTAAGAAAGGTATAGTTTTCAACTTTGTACTCCTGAAGCTCCTGCAGCAGCAACTGTAATGGGCTAGTCCCCCAGCAGCAGCCACAAAAGGAGGGGGTATGTAAAGCACCCAGCCTAACTCACTTTTACAACTGATGAGTGCTACTTCACTTCTTTCTGTGCATCTTGTGAGCTACAGCTGGGGGTGGGTGTAATGTAGCTGGTAGGTGTACAAGTTTAGGATTTGTGTCCCTGCTTTGGGGGGCGGTATATGTGTGTGTGTAAGGCAGCACAAAGCTGGGTGTACAGCATGGCTTTTTCTGTGCTACTGTGGCCTACAGCAGGGGCTGAAGTAAGATGGGAGTGTAAGGCAGCTGTACAAATGTGGGGTGGGGGGTAAGGCAGTGCAAAGTGCTGATTTTATTTTACACTCAGTTTTGTGCATGTAAAATGACCACGTGAAAACTCTCTTGATTCTGATTGGAGAAACCAATAGAGTCTCTACATTTTTGGGATGTGGACTTGGAAGGTGTGCACTTCACAGAATGAGCAGTGGCGCTTGGAATAAACTTCCAGAGCAGTCGAGGTAAACTGACACTCTTTAAATCTTCAAGTTCAAACTGGATAAGTACCTTCAGGAAAAAGGGCCGACTATGTAGTCCCAGAGAGTTGGTGAGGGGAAAAACATGGTGGTCAATAATCATTCTTTCCATTTTAGTTCTGCACAGTATGTTTGTCTATTGAAAATGTTTATTGGTAAATAAAAGCTAGAACACATTACTTTGCATTCATATCCCTTCACATTTTAGCCTGTGGGATCCTGGAATTCAGAAACATTTGAAAACAGAACTGAACAGGGCTGATAATTCCATCTGCTGGTAATTCCATCTCGGGGTTCTGACGGCAGGGTAACGGGACTGGGGAGAGGGTGCAGAAGGGTCAGGCTGGGTGATGAGGGGTATAATGTATAAAAAGTAAAACAAAACAAAAAAAAACACACCCAGCCTTAGCTCTTGTTCCTGTTCTTGCCTAACAGCTGACACCACTCTTTATAGCTTGTTAAGCAATGCATGACTGGGTGGGGGATTACTGAAAGGTAACCCTCTCCTCCATAGTGTCTTACAACTATCCTAAAACATAAAGCAAAATAAGTTTTCAAAAATTAAATATAAAAAAAAACTCACTGCTGCTTCACTGTGCAAGCCCCTATTTAATGGCAGGGCATGTCTGCAACCTGAGTAGTAGTCACACAGGTTCCAGCCAATCAGCAGGCTAGATTACAGACATAATTTGTACAATTAACATTTTAACTGCTTTTTATTTGCAAGGGTGTAACAAAAGATTTCAACACCTCAGTTACGGTACTCGCCTACACCACTGCACGGCACTGTAACCTTTAGTTTGTAACTTCATGATGCTTGTCCTTTATTTACTAAACACTAGGAGTTGCTAGCTGACAAATACCTGTGGTCTGTTACGTCTGCTATTCCTCTTTCTCACAAGAAACAACACAATTAAACAGCCTTTTAAGGACATTTAGAAGGTTACGTGGAAAACCACAGAGCTATTACTGTGTGTCAGTTCTTCAGTTTTAGAGCTTTATATTGTTAACAGCGTAAAAGGCATTGAACTTCAGTATTTAAAGCCAGTAAGTGAAAAACTGATTAATAAGCAAGTGCAGTGTGAATGAATGATGCTGGGAAAGCAGCATTGGCTTGGGCTGTGTTGTGAGCAAGGCACTATGAACCTACAGTTTCACATGAATCATGCAAATCCTTGGTTTTGATGTAGTCATTACGATATTTCAACAGGAAGGATTAATTTGTAAAAGAAGACGCTTACAGATGGGTTTGTTTAACAATGTTTCTATCCACCATATACAGTATAGTGTCTTCCTCAGAGGTGAAAAAAACGGAAAAACTTATAATACAGGGGAAACGCTGGCATAGCTTGTAATTAAGAGTAAATATTGGTATGTCTTACAGTACAGGAGAAACACCAGTATGTCTTGTAATTTAGAGGAAATACGATTATTTCTCGTAATGCAGGGAAACACTGGTGTGTCTTGCAATACCTGTATGTGGAAACAATGGTATATCTCATAATACAGGGGGAACACTGGCATGCTTTGTAATACAGGGAAAATACTGATCTGTCTTATGAAAATAGAATAATAGATAGGCAAGTGTCTATTACAAGGGAATAATACCATCAAGAGGTTCTGGGGGCAAGGGAACCTCGAGTTGCCCAGGCTCGGTACTCTCCTGGTATTATTCTGAGTGATAGACACTCACCTATTTTTTGTAATACATGGATGTGAGTTTACTTTGCAGTTAGTGAGGTGCTGACACCAGGGCAGGCTGCTGTTGCAGGGAAGAGTCAGACGCTGACTCTCTCTCTGTCTCCACCCTCCCGCCCACCTGCCCGCTTGCTTGCTCGCTCTCTCAGTGTATCTGTTGAGCCACTTATTTTTTTAGGCAGTCCTACCTTTCATTGATTTCCTGCATTGTTGTATGCAGGATTATCCAAACAGTTGTGCGGCAAAGAATCGGCAGTACAATGAACGGATCATTTTCTCTTGCTAAGCGAGAGACAGACGCCATTTTTTTCTAACTGTTTTGCCCGCCCACAGAGACACTGTGTCTAATAAGGAGGCACAATTTGTGATAACGTCACTACTCATTAAGTCTATGGTATTGGAGGGTTTTGAGATTGTGCTGTTCTGGTTTGGTGAGAATACTATTGTTCAGAGCTCGAACGATAGTATTACAAGTTCTGAATGACAGTATGATCACTTGGCAATGATACTATTATCACTTTGGCTACAGTGTATTACAGTGAATTTTTTGTATGCTTTTAGGATACCATTATTTTAATGATCCATTAATTACTACAGAAGAAACAATGGTATGTCTTGTAATACACAGGAAAGGTTGGTATGCCTTATATATAGAGAACGCGCGCTGTATGTCTTATAAAACAGGGGCAACACTGGCATGTCTTGTAATACAGGAGAAACAATAATATGTCTAATAATATAGGGGAACATTGGTATGTCTTGCAGTGCAGAAGAAACACTGGTATGTCTTGCAAGATAGAGGAAGCAATGGTATGTCTTGTAATGCACATTTAGAACACTCAGAAAAAACATACTGAAGAGCAGGTTTGCAAGAAGAGCAGTACATGGGATCAGTAAAGGGATATTAGGAGGAATGAATATCCAAATAGTTTTTTGTGCCTCTCTCCAAACCCACACACACGTAGTCTAAAGCCTCAGTTCCTTCAGTTCCATTATAGTCATAAAGTTGTTAAGTAGAAAACTAACACATCTAGAAATAGTTACAAGTCCAATTAATTATTCATGAGCCTAGTGATGTTCCTGATTGGCTACTGGATCGGTCATTAACATCTTAGAAATGACTGATCCAGTTGCAGACAGAATGAAGCACACATGGCCCGCACCACATAGCTAAAACCTAAATGTAACTAAAAAGAAAGGCACAGACAAAAGTAGTTATTGCAATTAGGCTTATAGTACAATAATCTACGTTGGTCATTTCCTTGATTAAGGACCAAATGGAGGAAGGTGGCCCTTGGCTGTGCTCCTGCCGCCCATCCCCCAATCAGTCATTAATACCATAGAAATAACCAGCTTCTGAGTCATTATTGCTTAAATATAGGACTGAACTACCAAGACTTCAGTATTTCATTTTAGCTCAATAACTAATCCTCTTTTATCCAAGCAAGATAGCTTCACTGAGATGACAGCAGTCCACTGTTGCATCTGGGAAAAACAAGCACAGAGAGGTAAAGTGACTACTGTAGCTCAAGGACACATAGTGAACTGGTGGGATTTAAAATTGGGTCTCCTGGTTCATAGGCATGCACTCTAGCCACTTGGCTATGCTGTCCGTGAAATCCTGTGTATCAGCACAATTTATCAACTAAAGAACGTGTTTTATACTAGGTTTAATACTTCTAATTTAAACACATCAGAAAACAAAAATAAAAAAAAAAGCTGTTCCCACATAACAGTGGTTGCAGTCCATTATAATAACCGGCTTCCCCTTTTTCCCATAGGGAAACCATGGCGTAATTTGCCATTATAAAGGAGTGTTTATAACGGCAAACATGCGCACAGTTTCCCTTGCTGTGCACATGCTCACACAGCAGCGTCACCACTCAAGACCGCTGACTGCTTCCTTCTCTCCCGAAACAGCACCGCCACTGCCAGAAGAACTTGGCAATAAGTTCTTTTTTTTCTCCCCTACACAGTGAAAACCTCACAAACCAGGACAAAAAATTTTTTTATAAAATATGCCGATTCAAATCGCCACCTGACAAAAACGAAACTACACCGGGGATGTACCAGATGCTTTTAATTTTATATAATTGCTGAGGTGAAAAAGAGGGAAACCCAGCAAATATATAAAATAAAATATGGGTCGGGATGATGTCAAACTCGATTTTACACACACCCTGCGTTGTGGGATGCTTTTCAATATTTGTAGCATCCCACAGCACAAAGAATATAATGTAAAATCTTATTACACACCCGACCCATACTTTATTCTCTACATTTATATTTTTGCTTACAACATCATGCTGGGGCAAGGAATTCCAAATGCCTAAAGTTCACTGCGTAAAACAAACAAACAAAAAAATTCTTCTAGTTTTCCTAAAATGTCAGGTATGTAGCTGGCTATTATGCCCTCTAATATTGAAATTATTTTGTATAAATATTAGTCTAAGACCACTAGTGGATTTTCATCTTTAAAGGAGAACTGCACCTAAGCTATCAGACATTTTTCCCAGTAGAAGCTGTTTCTTAAATATTGGTTCAAATTATGTTATTGCTCTAGCTTTCCAGGGTTTTAGTTATTCTAGTAGTGTTCCTCATTTACATGCTGCTGGTAAGAACCATTTTAGAACTCTATGATGTAGTTTATGTACCTGTTCTATTCTTCTATTGTTGGCACAATGGATTGATGTTCTACTATGGAGCTCTGAGGTTATTTGGGACATAAACTACATCACACAGTTCTAAAATGGTACGTGCCACTAGATTATAAAGCAGAAACACACACTAAGGTTACTAAGAGGCCTGTACAGATGAAACAATGACAGAATTTTAACCAACACTTAAAAACAGCATCTACTGGGAAAAATTACCTAGAGGCTCAGTGCAGTTCTCCTTTAAAGGACATTGTAGAGCAGTGGCATAGGTGGGGGCAGAGTTCAGGGTGTTCAAACAAACCCTGAAATTTTGTTCAAGTCACAGCTCAGGTCAGGCATAACTATGCATACTCCCTCATGCACAGGCATACAAAAAACTGTTACCTTGACCAAGAGCAGTCAGCCAAAAGCTACCAGTGGCATTTAAAAAAAATAATTTTTTTGTTCCCCTGCCAAGACTACAGGTGGCGCCGATTTAGAATGGGTGGGTCAAAGTAGTAGAGGTGTGCACTCATGGCGTGCAGGAGACAACACTTGCAGTCAGGTGCTAGTCGCACTAAAAGTGCCATTTTTATCCTGTCTACGGCCTGGTATGAAAACTGCACAGGCACAGCAGTCTACTGGAGAAACAACACAATACTTCCCCCGTAGCACTGAGATTAGCTGGCAGGCTACCAGTCAGTCAAAAAGCACCACCACCCTCTCTCTATCTCTTTTAGTCTTGACTGTCTCTCGTCCATTCTCTCCACTTCAGGGCATGTTCCACTCAGATCGGAACAGCCAGCCCCATGCAGTCTGGGGTTGAGGAACACTTCTTAAAGGGATCATCCAGGACAGGCAGGTGTTTCTCCCCCTCTTGTTCACAGTGTACTTTTTTCCCCTGTTATCATAGATAATGGGTCTAGGAGAACCGTTGTTCCCCATCAGGGCTGAAGTCTTGGGATCAGGGAGCAAGTGTGTGTGCCTATTATTGGGAAGCACGGAGGTGGAACTCGCTGGTCTTGGGCAACAGCTAACACATTTTGGACGAGGTTGTAAGGTAAGAGCACCTTTTGTGACAACTCAAGACATGTTTGTAGTTCACCTTCTTAAGGCTTCTTGTTCATGTATACTGTGTCCTCTGTATATCATATATATTGCAATAGAGTCAGTATATGCTATGTTAAAAATCAAATTATACTTGTGTGGCTATACATTAACTCATTATACCTTGGGCAGCCATTTGTTATCAGGAGAATCAATGGATGGTCAGACTTCATATGGAGCTATTGGGTACAATGAGTTTCAAATATCTCAGTTTTGCTTCATTAACCCTCCCCCACCAACTGCTCTGGAGAGAGCAATGTGTATATGAACTCAGATGGTACCTTTATTGATTCAGGAAAGGAACGCTAGTGAGTGAGCTTCTCCTTGTAATCCTGTTGAGCGTGAAGTTTTGAAAACTTTGTCAGAGAAAACGCAAATCGGGGATGCATGGGCAGAATGGGGGCATTTGCCTATTTACAGCATGGGGATGTCAATTTGGATTTCTCCATAGGCAGGGGAAAAGGGGCAGACTATACTGTACGGACCTACTGGTCCTTTTCTGCCAAAAAGTCTATGTTTCTATGATAATTAAGCCCTGTTGAAGCATGAAACTGATTGGGACAGGCTGGTAAACGTGGGTGCTTCACAAATGTTGCTGATTTTGCCTCAGAGATGTTGGTTCCTCCTAAATCTGGGATTTCCGTCAGTGAAAAGTAGGGATCTAAAGTATAAAATACTGTCAGGGATTAATGTCACAGTCTGGTAAATTGCTTTTTACATTAAGTCCCACAATACAACAGGCTTGTTGAACAGATGTTTCATTTTGTAAGATGTCTCCTGATTTAGGTCAGCTGTTCTCTATTTTTAAAACTACTTTTGCAATATAGGAGGGGGAGAGGTGTGTTACCTGAGAGAAACACTTGTTGGTCCCTCTATGGCACGGTAACATCACCAACACAGCAGTAAAACTCCAGCACTGAGTAATCCATGGGGGTTGTCTGGTGACTGTAGAGAAGATTTAGTAGACTGTGCACTGTCAGTAAAGTGTGTGCATGTTTGTTTTTATTTGTCAGTATTCACCTTATGTCTATTTGTCTTGTAGCATTTCCCCTTTCTGCACTAAACCTTTAAAAAGTCTAAATAGTGGAGCATTTTGATCTTATGTTCAGAGTGTGTTTTTTTTTTATTTAATTAATTTTTTATGTTTTTGTTCTAGTACACTTATCTAGCTGCTGCTCTTTTCATGCAAATTTCATATTTTGTTTATTGAAGAACCTGGCTATGTTTTTAATCCCCACAGAAGTGTATAAAGTTGTGAACTTACAGAGGATAGGGAAGTCAGCTGTGTGGCAATGGCTTGGGTGGTCTGTAATGGACATGGACCATACTATATTGCCCACATAGTCAAGGAGCCAGCCGACTATCCAACATTTCATATATGGCACACCTTGCTGGTAGCTGCCATACTGCTGCAGTGCATCAGTATTTAGTTTAGTGTGGCCACTGGTCAGCATAAGTGGATCGGCAGGTAGCACACTTGCCTTTGAGGCTGAGAGATCAGAAGGCTGTGGGTTCTATCCCCACACCAGGCACTTGGGTTAAATCACAATACTGACACTGTAGTGCAGTATGGGGGGGGGGGTGCTACACTGCTGAGATGTCATCTTTCAGATGAGATGTTAAACCGAAGTCCTGTCTGCCTGTTCAAGTGGATGTTAAAGATCCCATAGCACTTCTCAAAAAGAGTAGGGGAATTTCCCCAGTGTCCTAGCCAAATTTGCCCCCATTCATTAAAAATGCCACCAACAGCTTAATCTGGTTCAAGGTCAGTTGGCATTCATCTGTTTCCCCCATCCCTGGGTCGTGTCTGAAAATAGGTTGGATTTATCTAGTGCACTTACCCGGTCAACAAAAACTAACTAAATAAATAAGTAAGCATGTTGAGGTGGCGGTGGACTCTATTGCTGTTGGCTGTGGTCTTAATCAGCTTGTTCTAGCTCCTTCCCGATAGTATAGGCTAGTGGCCTGTGCTATCAGGAGGGAGCTGTACCAGTTTACAACCAACCATGAATAACAGCTGAGCTGAGGCCTTACACAGCAACAAGCCAAGGTAAGGACTAATCAGTGTAATAGCCTGTTCCCAGTTCTCTTGCAACCACTCCTTAGTGTCTGCCCACATCCCTGTCTCTTTCCAAATGCTAGTTGGGGGCAACTCTCTGGGCTAGGGGAAGGGGCAAAATACTTTACTGTGCTAGAGGAACTGGAGACTCTAAGAAAGAGGCTAGGATGCAATTTGCTGTGGTGGGGGAATGGCCGGGGATTCTAAGGAGGGGAGCTGAGTGCAACCTGCTGGACTCGGGGTGGGCTAGGGACCTTGCACTGGAGAAGGAGGTTGGGCTATGGGGAGACTGGTTTAGGCAACATACTGGGCTGTGGGGACTCTTGGGAGGAGGCTAAATTGCAATTTACTGGGCATGGGGACTGGGTAGCAGGATAGCAAATTCTGCTTCAAATGACCTCAAAATGCACCAGAATTCACCATATTCAAAACATTTTCTGGGACCTAGTGGCCCCAGACTCACGGCTTTATGTGTTCCACTCTCAAATATCATATCCAAACCTCCCCAAAAACAAAACTGCCCATGCCACTGTTGTAGAGTAATAGGAGATCACTTGTTATTTTTCTTCTGTGTAGGTATTTAACCCTAGGGTCTCAATCCTATTGTTATAGTTCACATCTCCAGCACCTTAATCATTTTAGTTGATTCTTTCAAATTCTCTCATTTTGATTATATCTGACTCATTCTGGGCACTTTAAAACTGGGAACAATAGTCAGTGTGAGGTCTGACATATACGTTCTGTCAAGTGGAAGTACTATAATATCACTTGATTTATGGACAGAATACCTCCGTATTTTAAATTAAGTAGCAGAGAAAAAGATTTCAGGATTTCCTCGATAGAGTAGACCTTCCTAAACTTAGCGAGGCAGAACACCAAATGTCAGATAGCTCCAACATGGCAGAGGAAATCAGTAAAGTGTTGCAAGATATGAAGACAGGCAAATCTCAGGCCCAGATAGGTTTAATGTAGAATGTTATAAAACATTTAAAGACAATGCTAGTCAAGCTGTTTAATTGGAGGAGGACAAGGGTGACTGTCCAGAATCTTGGTGCAGTACCTTCACCACAGTATTACCCAAACCTGGCAAACCAGTTGACCAATGTGAGCTATTCAGACCCATATCATTATTAAAAGTGGATGCAAAAGTCTTTACAAAAATATTAGATAATTGGGTAAATAGAATCCTACAAAAATTAGTTCATCAGGACCAATCAGATTTTATTCTAAACAGGCATCTGTCGGATAACATCAGAAGACACCTGAACATTGTGTATGGCAGTAGAATATTCAAGCAGCCACAAATTGAACATTTCCTTTGATGGAGAAACAGCATCTGATAGGCTGGCTTGTGACTTCTTATTTGCCACACTCATGAAATTTGGTTTTGTTAATAGATTTCTATACTGGATTAAGGAATTATATGACCATCCTCACGCCAGAATCAAGGTGAATGGTATGGTTTCTGCTCACTTAATATAGAACTAATAGAAGGAGGAACATGACAAGGCTGTCCTGTCACCCATTTTATTTGCCTTAAATACAGAACCACTGGCAGCCATGATAAGATCCCATCAAAAGTTGGAGGGCATCACGGTTGGGGGGGGCAGAATCTCCCTATATGCAGATGGTACTATGTTTTTACCTCAGAGACTTGCTTAGTATCTTCCCTATTCTGGAGAATGTACTAAAACAATACAGTCAATTCTCAAGATGTAAGATTAATAAAACAAAAACAAAGGTAATATTATTAAGTGGACAGATGTCCCCTGAATTAAACAACTGCTTACCATATAGTTAGGTCACCACCCAAATTCATTAGTTTGGAATCCAAATCCTGGTGAACCTTACAAGGCTGTATCAGGTAAACTATGGGAAACCGATTACTGAAGTGTTAGCGGATCTGAAGTGATGGAAATTACCTCCCTTAGCTCTATTTGGCAAGATGAAGTCAATCAGAATGAACGTATTACCACAGTTCATATTTCTATTTCAAACCCTCCCTCTTAATATTCTGAAAACTGATGGGGCTAAAATAGACAAAGCCTTGTATTCTTTTGTACGGTAAAAGGGAAACCTAGAATTAAGTATAAGGATCTTCAGAGGCCAAAAGTGGAGGAAGGAGCGTGTCTACTGAATTTAAAATTGTATTATCAGATGTCCCAGTTAATTCCATGGGTAACCTAAAAAAAGGGCTGACCAGATGATGTCTGGTTAAGTAAGGAAAAGAACAGTGATAGGGCTGCGCAGCCCCTATGCAGATTTGAATAATTCGCACAACAGACCCACACTAATTCAGTTAGTAACCCATGGATTAGACAAATGTGCCACATATCGGAAAAGGTGTGTAAGGATCTAAGGATCATAGCTGCCATCACCAGATACACCAAACTGGATTGTTGTGAGTATCTACAACACCTGGGATAGATGCAGTTTTGAGGAGGTGGGGAGCATTTGGGCTAGATTATTTTCCTCAATTTGAGAGGGAAGAGCAGGCTAAGACTTTTGTGGTTATGCAGGCGGAGTAGCAGCTTTGTAGAATGGATTTTGTTCTTACACCTTCAGATAGCATCATTTATTAAGTAAGGTACTAGGCTGCAGGATTCCTACAATTTCCTGGTAGTCTAGTGGCCCCCACCCCCCACCCATCAGAAAAACACAAATATCTTGGCTCAGGGGTCACTTCTGAAGTAAAACATGGATGGATTTTACTTAGGGGGCTCCAATCTATCGAGCCATGCCTTTAGTTTCATCCAAATCGCTCAAAAAATAGAGTTATGTTTGTTAGTTAGTTAGTTAGTGTTTGTTGACCGAGTAAGTGCACTAGACAAATCCTGCCTATTTTCAGGCACGACCCGGGGGAGGGGGATACAGATGAATGCCAACTGACCTTGAACCAGATTAAGCTGTTGGTGGTATTTTTAGTGAATGAGAGAAATTTGGCCAGGACACTAGGGAAATTCCCCTACTCTTTTCGATAAGTGCCATGGGATCTTTAACATCCACCTGAACTACCACCAATCCAGGCAGATGGGAACTCGGTTTAACGTCTCATCCGAAAGACGGCACCAGAAGTGCAGCACCCTCTCATGCTGCACTACAGTGTCAGTACTGGATATTAACCAAAGTGCCAGATGTGGGAACTGAACCCACAGCCCTCTGATCTCCAGGCCTCAGAGGTGAGTGTGCTACCTACTGAGCCACTGACACTATATAAACTTTTAAAATCTTGATTTATGCTCACTAACAATCTTTGATCGCGAGCCTGCAAATTCTTTGAGCGAAGTTCTTTGATCGCTATCATGCATCGCAAGTGAGGGATGAGATGGCCAGATTTAAAAAGTATTTTCTCAGCCCAGGGGTGCCCTAGAAAGTTAAATGAGCATAGGTTTTGCTTAGGGGGCTTTGTTCTGCCCCATCTGCATGAAAAAGTCATGTTTTAAATATCCCTGGTAGTCTAGCGCCTCCCCCCCCCCATCATGATAAAATAGAGAACGATCTGTAGTGGCCTCCCCAATGTTCATAAATACTGATTTTTTTATATCCCTGGTAGTCTAGTGGCCCCCTCCCCAATCTGTATAAAATTACAATTGTTGTTCATATCCCTGGCAGTCTAACCGCCCCCCCAATCATAATAAAATATATAAGGATCTGCAATTTCCTGCTAGTCTAGTGGCCCCCTTCCCAATCTGTATAAAATTATAATTGTTGTTCATATCCCTGGTAGTCTAGTGGCCCCCCATCATAATAAAGTATATAAGGATCTGCAATTTCCTGGTAGTCTAGTGGCCTCCCCAATGTGTATTAGATAAATATTGCTTTTTCATATCCCTGGTAGTCTAGCTGCCCCCATCATAATAAAATAGATAAGGATGTGCAATTTCTGGTAGTCTAGTGCCCCACCCCCACCCAGCTCTGCCAGCCCACCCAGCACCCCCATCCTTCCCAGCCGGCGAGTGGCACAGCCCACCTCTCGCCTCCACGGCCAGATGCCGACTGTGTGTATTACAGCTAATGCAAAGAGGTGCTCAGAAATAATTTGAACCCACTAGACTACCAGGAAATTGCTGATGCTTATATATTTTATTGTGGATGGGGGCCACTAGACTACCAGGGAAATGAATTACAATTATAATTTTATACAGATCGGGGGCACTAGACTACCAGGGATACAAAAGCAGTATTTTATGACATAGACATTGGGGGCCACTAGAGATCGTTATCTATTTTATCATGTTGGGGGCGCTAGATTACCAGGGATATTTTAAACATGATTTTTTATTCAGATGGAGAGCGAAGCCCCTGAGAAAACCCAGCCCTCATTTAACTTTCTAGGGCACCCCTGGGCTGAGAAATACATTTTTAAATCTGGCCATCTCATCCCTTGCTCTTTGTTTGCAAGCGAGCAATTTCTTTGATCACGATCGTGCAGTGCGAGTGAGGGACGAGATGGCCAGATTAAAAAATCAATGTTCTCAGCCCATGGGTGTCCTAGGAAGACAAATGAAGGTGGGTTTTACTCAGGGGGCTTCGTTCTGATGAACCATGGTGGTGGTTTACTGCTATTCTTTGATTTTTTTAAATTAGAACAGTTTTTATTCTTTGGTCATGACCCTGCAAATTCTTTGATCGTGAGCCTGAAAATTCTTTGATCACGAGATTCTTTGATCGCGATCGTGCATCGTTAGTAAGGAGGAGATGGCAGATAAAAAATCTATTTCCTCAGCCCAGGGGTGTCCTAGGAAGACAGATGAGGGTGGGTTTTACTCAGGGGGGCTTCGTTCTGACCAACCATGGTGGTGGTTTACCGCAATTGTTTGAATTTTTTAAATTAAAACAGTTTTTATTCTTTGGTTGTGACCCTGCAAATTCTTTGATTGCGAGCTTGCAAATTCTTTGATCGTGAGATTCTTTGATCGCCATCTTTGATCACAAGGGAGGGACAAGATGGCCAGATTTTTTATAATGGAATAGATAGGGAAATTTTACCAATCTTTAAGATTGAATATCTCGGAAACGGTTTGGTCTTTTTACTTGACATTTGGAAGGTGTTTATGGCATGTCCTGTAGATGTGAATTATGGTGTTTACGTGTCTAAGAACTTTTTTTTGCAGAGATATTGTGTGACATACTTTACGTGTTGAGGACAGTGTTTTGGATTGTGCTGGTGGCTTGAAATTGATAGGGTGCCTAGCCCTAGTGTCATGGATGTAGTTTTCAGTTGTGGAACTGTGCCACTCTGATGAATGAAAATTTCAAATTTTGACATGTTATATCTTGAACACAGCTTGGTTTTTTTACTTGATATTTGGAGGGTGCTGATGACATGTCCTGTAGATGTCAATAGCAGTGTTTATGTGTCAGACAATATATTTTATGCAGAGATATTGTGTGGTGCAGTTTGCATTTTGTGGACAGCGCTTTCTATTGCTCTACTAGATTAACATTTGTTTGGTGGCTGGCCTTGCTGTTGTCAGTGTACTTTTAGTCATTGGGTGTGTAATGTGGCTCGACACTTACAAGTTAGTTAGGCGGGCCCCGCGCTCCCACCAACTTGTACAACTTTGTACTTTTCTATTCTTTCTTAAAAGTAAGGAAATTCTATGCAAAAACTTGGTTAATGCATCATTTAGGGTTCTTCTACAGTGAAAAAGTGAGGAAATTCGATTTTAGGGTTCCCACCTTGCATCCCACCCAGCCGCCCCACCAACAGGCATCGGGGTGTGCGTTGGGGTCATCGGCCTAACTCTCACCCCATTCTCCTACACTGCATCACCTCAGCTTGTTTACACATGGGATGGGGTGAGAGTTGGGGCAGATGACCTAATGCACACCCGATGCCTGTTGGTGGAGTGGACTGGGGTGGGGTGCAAGTTGTGTGAACCCTAAAATCGAATATATATATGTATATATATCTTCTTTGCAAAACTCTGTTAATCCATCAGTTAGGGTTGATAGTATGGTGACAAAAGTTTGGAAAATCAATGTTAGGGTTCCCACCCTCCCACCCACCCCACCCTCCACACAAACAGGCATCGGTCGTCAGGCTAACAGTCACCCCATTCCATGTGTAAAAAGATGACATGGTAAAGTACTGTATAGGAGAATGGGATGAGAGTTAGGCCTGATGACCCCATGGCACACCCCAATGCCTGTTGGTGTGTGGAGAGTGGTGGTGGGGTGGTAGGGGTGGGAACCCCAACATCGAATTTCCAAACTTTTGTTGCTGTACTGTCAATCCTAACCGATGCATTAATGGAGTTTTTTTGCAATGAATTTCCCTTCTTTTAAGAAAGTGTAATATAACTGGTAATTGGTATGTGGTTGTGGGGGTCCTGCGCTCCCTTAATGCTGCCCATTTTTGCGTAATAGTGTGCATATGTCGGAACATGGGCCCTCTGGGCACTGCGCTCCCACTTACATGTAAGTATGGAGACATACTACAGCCCTAGAGTCATGAAAATGAACCCTTGTAACACTAATATGGCAATTTCTCAGTAGCAGTAGCAACTATGAAAAAATTCCACTGCAATTGTAATCATGACTTGAAACCTCCAGCATGCTTAGTCCACCTAAGCTGCCCAGAATAAAAATCCATCTCAAATCGCTTTTGAGATACGGGCGCTGAAAGGTGCCGTGGGCACTGCAATATTATCCTATGGGAAATTGCTCAACTTTGGAACACTGTAACTATGGAACTGATGTACATTTTTCACCAAACCAGCAAAAGGCATATCTGTAGGGCAAGGGCTTGCCACCATGCAAATTTCATCCCAAAGCCCTGACCATTTAATTGCAGTGAGGTGGCAAAGAAATGACATTTTTGAGTTAGTAGTGTTGTAAATTGTGACACTTTCTCAAAATTTGAAAAAGAATGGTGTAAAGTGTTGCAGTTTGCAAAAGTGTTGCATCCATTCTTTTGCAAATTGCAACAGTACTGGGGGCCTGATCACCAAAAAGGTATTTCTGGGTTTTTTATATAAAAATAATGGCTGCATTGTGTTCCTCAGGCCCCGATTAGGTAAGCACAACAAGATGGTGGCTGCACAACACTACTGAGAGCATTTGTGACAGTAAAGTGCAGTGGCGGCAGCTTTCGAGAGGCAAAGCAATTTTTTTCCCATTGGCTAATGGGAAACTTTAAATTTGAATAACTTTTGAACGGTTTAATATTTTTTCACCAAATCTTCAAATGGCACATCAGTGACCCAGACTGCATATTCCCTGAGAATTTCGGATCAGATGGACAAACCATTTGGGCTGTAGCCCCAAGCAAAATAATAGCCAAAATGTGCATTTTTTTTTTACGTTTTTTGGCGCTCCACAGCTCCGCAATTGCACATCTGACTGTAACACAACTTGCCAGATCCAGAGATCTATGGTACCAGACCACGCATGCAAAATTTCAGGCAAATCTGCCATATGGTTGCAAAGTTATTAAAGTGCAAAATTTGGGGTTTAACATAGAAGTGGCCGGGCAACCCTAACTATAGCTGCACTACTGTGGGCTTCATCTTGGGGGTGTTTCACTCCCGACCTCTGAACAGGTGCATAACCTGGGGGTAATTTTTGATGAAGGACTGACTCTGCATTAGTAGGTGTCTGTCATTGACAAGTCCTCATTTTACCATCTGAGGAATATCTCCAGGATTAGACACCTTGTTCCGTCTGACGATCTTCCTACGTTGGTCCATGACTTTGTGTCCTCGCACCTGGAATATTGAAATTCCCTCTACCTAGGAGTTCCTGGGGTGGGAATCCGTCACCTGCAGCTGGTGCAGAACACAGCGGCCTGGCTTTTGACTGGTACCTCCTAGTCCAGTTATATTTCACTGGTCCTGTGCGGACTGCACTGGCTGCCAGTGCAGTGACAGATCACCTTTAAAGTCTGTCTCCTGACTTTTAAAGACCTACATGGACTTGGCCCGGACTACCTGAAAGAGCTCCTGGTCCCTTGCTGCCCTGGACAATCACTCCACTCAGCTGATGAGGAGCTGCTAGAGATCCTGAGGGTGTGCTTGAAATCTACTGTGGCCCGTACATTTATGCATGCTGCCCCTAACCTCTGGAATTCTCTATCCCATCAGTTATGGGAGTGCACGACCGTGGAGGGATTTAAAAAGGCCCTGAAAACATATTTATGGACTCAATCATTTGGAGTTTGATTTTATCTGTTTATCAGTGCTAGCTGTTTTTAATTTTTAAGATTTGAAATGTTTGATGTGTTTTTAAATTCTGTACGGCGCCTTGGTTTTTGAAGAGCGCCATAGAAATAAAGTTTATATCTATATATATATATTTTTTTTTTCATTACAAAAAACTCTGCTAATGCATCAGTTAGGGTGAATACTATAGCAACAAAAGCAGGGAAATGAGGCATTAGGGTTTCCAACCTTAACGCCCCACCCCCAGGGTTTCCACCCCTACCGCTCCACCCCCACCCCTCCATCTTCCAAACACCA
The DNA here is from genome assembly GCA_016271365.2 of Neoceratodus forsteri. Lineage (NCBI taxonomy): Eukaryota > Metazoa > Chordata > Ceratodontiformes > Ceratodontidae > Neoceratodus > Neoceratodus forsteri. Next base: position 1,240,041,113 of record CM028130.1, read on the forward strand.
ACAGGCATCTGGGTGTGCGTCAGGGTTGACAGCCTCATTTCCTTGCTTTTGTCGCTATAGTATTCACCCTAACTGATGCATTAACAGAGTTTTTTGCAATGAATTTCCCTTCTTTTTCAGGTATTATAATTGCATCCTCAGTTTACTGTGGCACCGCAAGGTCCTTCAGATCCTGCACTCCCATCCCTCCATCCAGATAGTACAACAGTGTCCATTTGTCATGGTGGGATTCCCATCCCTCCATCCAGATAGTACAGCAGAGTCCATATGTCATGGTGGGATTCCCATCCCTCCATCCAGATAGTACAGCAGAGTCCATATGTCATGGTAGGAGCACAGGGTCCTTCAGACCCTGCGCTCCCATCCCTCCATCCAGATAGTACAAAACTATCCATATGTCACAGTGGGAAAGGACCCTGTGCTCCCATCCCTCCACAGATGCACATATGTATCTAGCTGTGGAAACACAGGGGTCTTTGGCCCCTATGTTTCCACACATAAAGTTATGTGCAGGCGTAATGAAATCACAACAAATAGTCATAACTGTACCATCCTAAATAATTTTCACTCCAAATGTTCAACATAACCTTCTTATCACCTCACTGCATGTACCCAGTACAAAACATTTTCAGATCCCTATGGAAATATAATTCTGCACAACTGTAATGCCGTTTTGCACCTCAGGTGCAGAAAGTTTTTTTTAGCAGGATTTGAAAAATGTCAGCTGTGCTGTTCATGAGGAGATGTGAAAAAAATGGCAATGTTGAAAATCTGGGGTGAAAATTTAAAAAATTGGCGATGTTACGAACGTCCATAGCAACTGCGCAATGCATGCTCTTAACACAGTAATATTTTTGAATTTTTTTCATCAAATTTGCAACATGGGCTTTTTGGGACCCCACCTGATGAAGAGTGGCACTGTCGTTTCATTATTCAGTCCCAAAAGGTGATTCTGCTCAGCGACTGCGAAATCACCTTTCAGGACCAAGAAACTAAATGACCATGACTGTGTTCATAAGGCAGGGTCCCAAGAACCCCATGTTGAAAATTTGTTGCAAAAATTCTTAAAATTTGCTGAGATATCCACATATGTTAAAACCCCCTATTGACTCCCATTATACGGCACTTAACTTTGATTCTTCAGTCTGTGGTTCGACTTTGAAGAGTGCAGATATGTCCCAGTCCAGAGAAGATGACAGTGTCGACCTCGGAAGAAAGTATGGGGTAAGTGGGGCAGGAAGGTGGATGCTCAGTGGGAGGGTGGGGATGGGGGAGGGAACTGGGGCAATGACAAGGGACCATTTTCTTTTTTACAGATAAAAAAAAAGACATCTAGGAACAGTTTTCTTTATTTCACATGTTAAGAAAAAAATACATTTGGGCACACTGGGGTGGGCATCTCGGTGTCAGAAAATAAATACTTTTTTGTTTCAGCCCACTGAGGAGGGCTCCCAGTGTGCCACAGCAGTGGAGGGGGGGGGATACATGCCGACACGGAAATTGGGCACCCAGAAGTCAATTCAAATAAAAGAAATTTGCCGGGGAGGGGCAGACTAGTTTAAAAAATAAATTGGGGCACGCTGGGTGGGCCCCAGTGTGCAAATAAGTATGTGGGTGGGGATGGGGATACATACTAACATGGGGATTGGGCACCCATGTCAGTGCAAACAATAGGAATTTGCAATGAGGACAGAGTACTTCAATGCAGGATCCTGCATAGAAAATTTCGATACAGAGTTCTGCATCAAAGAAAATAGACATCAGGCGGTTTTCCTTATTTTGCAGGTAAAATAGATGTTTGGGACATTTTCTCTATTTTACAGGTTTGAAACATTTGGGTACTCTGGGGTTGGCTCCCAGTATGCCAAATAAGTGTTTATGTGTGTGGGGGATACATACCAACACGGGAATTGGGCACTCGTGTCTCTATGTGAAAATAGGAATTTGCTGGGAGGGCTGACTACTTGATGCAGGATCCTGCATCAAATTATCATAAATTTTGATGCAGGATTCTGCATCGAAGAAAAGATGTAGAAGGATGTTTTTCTTTATTTTACAGGGTTAAAAATATTGTAGGACACACTGGGGTGGGATCCCAGCGTCCCAGATAAGAGTGTATGAGTGTGGGGGGGGTAGAAACATTCATAGAAACATAGAATTTGATGGCAAATAAGGACCGCTTGGCCCACCTAGTCTGCCCATTTCTGTACCTAATAACGGATAAGCTGCAGGTCCTAGTTAACCAACAGCCTACTTCCTCCTACCACCCCCAATAGAATTGCCTTATGTCTGTCTAATGCATTCTTGAATTCCCCCACTGTTTTTGACTCTACAACCTCCTCAGGAAGGCTGTTCCATGCCTCTACAACCCTCTCTTTGAAGAAATACTCCCTCACATTACCTCTGAGCCGTTCCCCTCTATTTTCAAATTGTGCCCCCTTGTTCTTGCACATCTCTTTTTCTGAAAGATGCTACCCTCTTGGACTTTGTTGATTCCCTTGAGGTATTTGAAAGTTTCTATCATGTCCCCCCTCCCTCCTTTTCTCAAGGCTATACATCTTAAGTTCCTTTAGCCTTTCTTCATATGTCTTCTGGTGCAGACCCTGCACCATTTTGGTTGCCCTCCTCTGGACAGCCTCCACCCTGTCTATGTCTTTGTGGAGGTGGGTTCTCCAGAACTGTACACAGGACTCCAGATGTGGTCTTACCAACTGTCTGTACAGAGGGCCAACAACTTCCTGTTTTCTACTGGTGATTCCTCTCCCTATGCATCCCTGTATCCCCCCAGCCCTCCTTACTGCCTTCTCACATTGCTGGCCCACTTTTAGGTCATCTGATATGACTACTCCCAGGCCTCTTTCCATTTGTTGTTGTTGTCAGTATCTCGCCCCCCCATTGTGTACTCTTCCCCTGGGTTTTTGTTTCCCAGGTGCATTACTTTGCACTTCTTTGCATTGAATCCAAGCTGCCATGAATTTGACCATTCCTCAAACCTTGCCAAGTCCCCTTTCATCCTTTCCACCCCACCCTGCATATCAACTCTGTTGCAGATCTTTGTGTCATCTGCAAAGACACATACTTTTCCTTCCTGTCCCTCTTCAATGTCACTTATGAAGACATTAAAAAGGACCGGCCCCAGTACTGAACCCTGCAGTACCCCACTAGTAACCCCCCCCTTTCTTCACTGTGGACTCAATTTACTATTACCCTCTATGTCCTGTTGTCCAGCCAGTGTTTTACCAGGCCTACCCTGGGACCTACTCCCAGGCTGGCTAATTTGTTTATTAATCTTTTGTGTGGACTGCATCAAATGCCTTGTTATCGTCCTAGGTAGGCCATGTCCACAGCCCTCCCTGATCTACTACTTTGGTCATCCAGTCAAAGAAATAAAGAAATAAATTAGATTTGTCTGACATGACCTTTCCTGCTGTGAATCCATGCTGCCTTGGGTCCTGTGCCCCACTGGCCTCTAGGTACTCAACAATTCTTTCCTTCAGAAGTGAGTCCATCAGTTTCCTCCCTCTGCCTTGCTCCCACTGTAGTGAAGGGGAATAACATCCACCCTCCTCCAGTCCTCAGGTACCACACCATCCTCCCATGATTCATTAAAAAGGGTAGTCAGTGGTGTTACTAGTTCTTCACTTAGTTCTTTTGGAATTCTTGGGTGAATCCCATCAGGCCCCATTGCTTCATCCTCCTTCAGTTTTAAGAGTTCTTTCAGAACCCTTTTTTCTGTGAAAGGACTAATATCAACCCCCCTGTCCAGAATGCTTCTATTGACTGGATTAGTATCTCCCCTGCTTTTCCATTGTGAATGCTGAGCAGAAGTATTTGTTCAGTATCCCTGCTTTTCACTGTCGCCTCTGCCCAACCACCTTCCTCTTATTCAGCCTCAGTATCCCTGCCTTAGTCTTTCTTTTGCTCCCTAATGTACCTAAAAGGTTTTATCTCCCTTCTTAACCGAGTTGGCTGTCTTTTCCTTGGTTTGGGCCTTTGCTATTCTGACTGCCTTCCCCACTTCCTTCTGCTTTAACTGGTACAGTTCTCTGTCCTGCTCCTTCTGTGTTTCCTTATACTTCCTGAATGCTATCTTTTTCTCCCTAACCTTCCCCTCCACTTCTTTTGAGAACCATAGTGTTTTTTTCTTTCATTTTGATTTGTTTATTTGTGTAACCCCCAGGTGGCGCTATCCCAAGGGCTACTACCCCTGCCTGCTTGACTACTGACAGGTTGAGGGGCCTAGGTTCTATGGCGGGTGCCTCCACCCAGAGGTCAGGGTTTGTAGTGGTTAGACTAGCTTGATCACAGACTTCCGGGACACCGTGACCCACTTTGGTTCCCTCTAGTGGCTCACACAGTACACAGGAGTTATAGCCCCAATACCTCACGTATTCACACTGTTCACACTGTTCACTCATAAAGCACCACTTACCCTCGAGACTGATTCCGCAGCATGTCTCTGAGGACCCCCTGTAAAATAAGGTTAAATAACATACACAGCGAAATACAATACTGTTTCCATAAGTACCAACACCACAGACAGTATATAGTATAACAACAACAAATCTGATTTATTTAGGGGACAGTAACATGGGAGGGGGAAATCAGGTTAATTGGTGGCATTAAATCACAGTACTGTGCACACATACAGGGTCTGAAAAGTCACACTCTGGGTACCCAGGTTGGGGGAGGCTAGCCAGGTCCGTTGCTCGGGGTTGGCAGCAGGTGCAGATGGATAGAGCCCTGTATAAGAAAATATATGCACAACACCCAATTGTAATCCAGAGCTGGATGGCTCAGTCCATGAAGCAAAGAAACAATAAGAATTAGATGACACATGTGTGATTGAAAACAGGCTGCAGGGGAATACCCTGATTTGTACTCACAATACCCAAGCTGTGAACTGGATGGTGGATGTTCTTCTGGATTGTCAGAAGCAACAGGGCATGGAGACAAAGTCCTTGTGACTGGACCCCACTGCAGTTTATAGCAAACGGATTTAGTCCGAGACAAGCTGGAGCTTGCTTCCAGCTTCAGCACACAGCACACAGCACAGGGGATTGGATATAGCAATCCCCCACAAGCACTACGCACATTCATATGCAAAAGCAGTTAAGGTCCACACCAGCCAGGTACTATACCAGGCAGGCTGCTCTGATCCTGATCGCACTTACTGCAAAATACCCGGGAGCACACACAGCAGCTTCAGTTCCTGACAGACAGAAGCACATTCAGCACTTTCTCCAGTCTTCTACAGGGTGAGCCTGGTTTCCACACTTCTGTTGCTTCTTTCTCCTCACAACTTGGATTCAGTCCAAACTGGCACTCACAATGGCTGCAGGCCGAAACTCAGGGCTTCACACGCGCTTCCCATGCAAAACTATATACCGTAGAAGCACAGAGCTCCTTCTCTCTTCACTATCACAACTGATCTGAGCTTTCCAGTCACAGAGCAGGGCATTTCCTTTAGCTCCACATCATTCTGTTGGTTGGTTTGGCTGTCACTCACAATAAGACTCCCTCTGTTGGTGGAAAAATGCTCCAAGGTCCAAACTACATTTCCCAGAGTCACTGCCCATACAATCCCCCTTGTGGCTGGCTCAAAATTAAGAGTCCAAGTTCTGATTCGTCCACAGGCTCCATTTTAGGGCTCCCTTAATCCAATTGGCCCAGCACAGCAGTTTAAGTCCAAAATGGAGGGGTAACACACACAGAGTCCCAGCTGCAATAAAGGCAGGTTAGACAAACTACAATTTTGCTAATGCTTTAAATGATTACAGGTAAACAGTTACAGCTTTAAGATGGGCTCCCTTTGCACTTCCAGCGACTGCAAAATGGAGGATTACTCCGCAGCTCGGGCAGGATTTGAACATTAAATACACTGTCCCTCCATACAAATTAAGTCTGCAAGCAGACAGCTCTTAAAGAGACAGTACGTGAGGCTCAAATAGCACTAGCTTGGAACCACATTTAAACAACTCAGGCGCCGAACACCGCCCAGACTTGGAGCATTCAGGCAAGCTCCTGGAAGACTTTTGGGAACCCCCATTTGCAGGGGGCTTACACCCTTCCTGAACTGGAAAAACTTGGCATCCGCTTCAGTTAAGTACCCCCATAAGTTTCAATAAAACCATATACATTTACATCAGTATCATATTAGGCTTATACATGTAATCATCAGTCAACATATCACCTTACCAGAAACACATTTCTGAAACTTTTCAGTACCTCACTTTTTTCACAGTATTATACACACTTTGTACCATAACTCAGGTTATTATCTCCTGTACAAGAAACCTAAAGAGAGGGGGCCCTTCCCTATCAGCTACCTTATGGCTGGATGGGGCAGGGGCGCCATACCTAGAAGGCAACACAAGTAACTTGGAGTTAGCACTGATGTTCAGTTTGGGCAATGGGCTCAGGGACACACACTCCTTTATGGACAACATTGAGAGGCAAGTCCACAGGCCTTCCAGGGGAATCATAACTGAGGTGCACCACAGGCTTTACAGCTCAACCAGTCTTTCTAGAGGGAACTGTTACAGTCGCTGCACCCTGAGCCTCATTTTCAGCATTGTTCTCACTTGTCAGAGGAGTCTCCATTGGGGTAGAGAGGCTAGAACTTGGGGCTCTTTCAGCTCCAGGAGTTACAATCTCCGAGTCCACAACACTTAGCTGACATGGAGAGCTTTGACACTGGCAGTGGACCGTCATGGCACTCAAAATACTTTTCTTGAGCTGGTATATCACCAGTCTGTTCCAGTTCATCATTTTCTCCTCTGAAAGCTCAAACAATTCAACCATACACAATGACTCCATGTCATCCGACTTGATACTTTTCACTTCACTTTCTGGGAGCATTGGCTCCAGGGACAAAGCTGGGGGCTTAGACAGTCCAGAAGGCCCAGCTTCATCTCCACAACTGACTAGAAGATTGCCTTGAAACAATTGACTCAATTCATAAGAGTGGTAGTACTCACAGTTATACTCACCTTCCTCCGAACTAGACTGACAGTCATCTTCGACTGGAATTTGCTGTGGAGCAGACTTTAACTCAGCATCCGTAGGTGCAGACTTTTTTTGCTTTTGCTTAGCAGCAACTCTTGTCACTGGCCCAGAGGGGGCAACTTCTGGGGGCTCAGACTCAATCAAGATTTATCCTATGGGCAATAAGTGATTTCTATGCATTATTTTAACATCTTTTGAATTATTCCCAGGCCTTACTTTGTACACAGGCAGATCATCTAGTTTGCCTACCACAATGTGGGGGAGATGAGGCCACCTATCAGCAATCTTGTGTTTGCCATGCAGTCCCAGATTTCTTAGCAACACCCAATCTCCCTCCTGAAGTTCCAGTGCTTTCACCTTCTTATCTTACCTTTCTTTGTTGCCCAGATTTCTTTTGGCAGCAATGGTTTGAGCCAGTTAGTACGCATGATTTAGTTGGGCCTTTAACTTTGCACATACTGTAAATGGTTATCAGCTCGAACTCCATCAGGAGAAACCCCAAAACAAACATCTACCAGTAGTCGGGCTTCTCTTCCAAACATCAGGGGGTAGGGGGAGGGTCCAGTGGCATCACTTCTGGTGCAGTTGTAGGCATGTACCAAGGTGCTAATTTGTTGGCTCCATCTAGGCTTGTCTTTTGGGTGGAGGGTGCCCAGCATATCTAGCAAAGTGCAGTTGAAACGTTCAGGCTGTGGGTCCCCCTTGGGGTGGTAAGGGGTGGTTCTGGACTTTCGCACTCCCCAAAGAGAAAGCATCTCTTTGATCAGATGACTCTCAAAGTCCCTCCCTTGATCAGAATGGATTCTTTGTGGTGCCCCGTAGTGAACAAAAAAGTTTTCTGTAAGTACTTTGGCCACAGTGAATGCCTTCTGGTCCTTGGTGGGGAAAGCTTGAGCATATCTCACAAAATGATCAGTGACCACCAGTACATTACTGATATTTCTTTGATCTGGCTCCAAACTCAGAAAGTCAATACAGACCAGCTGCATGGGGCACTGGTGGTGATGTTAACTAGGGGCAGCCCTCTGGGGCAAAACCTTCTTCTGTAGACAGTGACTACAAGTTCGGATGTGTTGTTCAACATCAGCCCCATTTTAGGCCAATAGAATCTGGATCTTACCAAGTCAAGTGTTCTGTCTATGCCAAGGTGCCCCATGTGGTTGTGTAGGACCTCAGCACCAAGTCTTGAAAGGCAGTGGGCAAAACTAGCTGTTGTTTATCTATTTGCCCCTCTGTCTACTGTTTCTCTGTATAACTGTCTATTAATCAGTTTCAATTTAGGGCCTTCCTTGTATAACAATGCAGTTCTCAAATCAGTGGAGCGTAACTTGATACATCTTTCCTTCGTAGAGGGCTTCTAGAGCTGATTTAATCATGGGATCTTGGGATTGAGCCGCTGAATACTGTCATTGTCCAGCTAAGGCAGTGCACCAATGTCTATTGCAGAAAAGTGGCAACAAGCTGCAGATATGCAATTCTCAGAGGGTCCCAAACAATCCACCATACAGTTCACTGGGTCTGGGACCACTTGCTCCTCTTGGTCAAACTTCTGGCAGAGTGCTCAAATATCAGGTTCTGACAGTCTGACCCAGTCATTTCAAGAAACAGGCCTACAGGAGAGAGCATCAGCATCTATGTGGTTCAGGCCTGCTCTGTATTCAACAGCATAGTCATATGTAGATAATACATAATAGTTCCTTTATACCTGGGGTTCTGACATCATTTCCTGAAGAGTGCAAGGTGCATATCACTGTCATATCCTCTCTAGCACACTACACTGACAATATAAGCATACACATTGTATAATATATATATATATAAATATATATATATATTTCTATATTACAAACCAATCTCTCACACACACACACACACACACACACACACACACAAAAAAAAAAATAAAATAAAAAAAATGTGGGAGTATAAAATGTAATGGCTGTGGGCAGCAGTTTTCCTGGAGTCTTTCTGGAGGCTGAGATGCTGCCCTATTTGCAGACAACTCTCTGCCCTGAGGGAGGAAGTTGCCCGCCTCAGGCCACACTGGACAGTAGTAGGGACCTTCCCCAGGCCACACTGGATGGTAGGAAGGAACCCCCCATCCAGGGAGCACCAGAGCCATCACCACTACCTCAGAGGTTGCAAAGAAAGCACAACAGTTGGACCACAGTGGGCTCAGGGAGGGTGAGGATGGTGGAACAGAGGCACAGCAGTCAGTTCCACACCACAATCCATACACCATTCTGGGGAGCATAGTTCCCCATGGATGCACCTGCAGAGGAGACTAAGGAGGCTGAGGACAACTGTCATAAGGGAGGCCCACAGGAAGGAGGCAGAGGACACCACAAGGAAAGGAAGCAGCTCCTGGTGGGGGACTCAATTATTAGGGGGATAAAACTGGGGGGAGCAGGGAAAACTGAAGTAAGGTGCCTGCCTGGTCCATGGCTTGGAGAGACAGGAAGCGCATCCTCAGGATCACGAGAACAGCTGCACGAGAGTCTGAGCTGGACGTCATTGTCCACCTAGGGACAAATGACTTGGCTAATCATGAACTGCACGCATGAGATTAGAGCAGTGCAGAAGGACTTTGTAGAATTGGGGAGGGGCCTAAGACAAGTAGCACACACAATATCCTTCTCTGAGGTGCTGCCTGTCAATGGCATGTGTGAGGTGAGGGTACTTTGCACCATGCAGTTTAATGAATGGTTGAAAAAATGGTGTGGAGCACAGGGGTTTGGCTTCATTGGGGACTGGGGTTCCACCTGGAGAGACACCAGCCTATACTGGCAGGATGGTCTGCATCTGTCCAGGAAGGGAACAAGTCTTTTGAGCAATCGGTTTAAATGCTTCATTGGCAAGCTTTTAAACTAGTCAAGGGGGGAAGCACTGATAAGCAGCAGGAAAATCCCAGCCTCTCCCTACAAAACAGGGTACTAAATGAGAAAAAGACCGAGGTAGACAGGTCAGTGGGGAATGCTGCAAAAGAAGGTAAAGCCATCAAAAAATGGAGAGCAATAAGTACCAATGCCCATAGTCTGAGTAACAAGCTCTGAATTAGTGGCCTTGATGGAGGAGGAACATCTGGATATAGTGGCAGTCACAGAAACATGGTACACACAAACCATGACTGGGACATAAACATACCAGGATACACTATCTACAGGAGGGACAGGGAGGGTAAAAGAGGAGGAGGAGTAGCTCTTACATAAGGGAAGGAATCAAAGCAACAAAACAAAAGGGAAAACAGGGAGGAGAAGAAGCACTGTGGGTAAATTTGGAGACCGGCAATGGCACCACAACCTGCACAGGGTTAGAAAGACCTCTTCTCAGGGGAGGGAAATGTACAAGGAAATGATAGAAAGAATACTTAGAATGGCAGAAAAGGGAGATATTGCTGATGGGTGATCTGAATATGCCAGATGTTAACTGGAGTGCAGTTGTAGCAGCCACTTCAAAGAGTGGGGTTGTTCTAGATGCCCACAGGGGGCATGCCTTAGACAACTAGTATTGGAGCCCACTCGAGAGGGAGCAATCTTAGACCTGGTTCTCTCAAATGGAGATGAAGAGAGGATCACAGATGTAGAAGTGGGTAGCCATCTGGGAACTAGCGACCATTGAAAAGTATGGTTCACAATAAACACAGCAATAGAGTCAAGCCATACAAAGGCAAAAGTACTGGACTTTAGGAGGGCTGACTTTGCCAAAATGGATGAGTGCCCAAGGAATGCACTAGCAAATTGGCAGGAAGGAGGGGTGGAAGAACAATGGGGAATAATAAAAACTGCCATCACAGAGGTAACAAGCCTTTGTGTGAAGCAAATAAACAAAACAAAACGATGTAAGAAACCACTATGGTTCTCAAAGGAAGTGGCAGTGAAGGTTCAAGAGAAAAAAAGCATTCAGGAAGTACAAGGAATCACAGAAGGAGCAGGACAGAGAACTGTATCAGTTAAAGCAAAAGGAAGCTGGGAAGGCAGTCAGAACAGCAAAGGCCCAAACCGAGGAAAAGATAGCCAACTCAGTTAAGAAGGGGGATAAAACCCTTTATAGGTACATCAGGGAGTCAAGGAAGACCAAGGGAGGGTTAGTGAGGCTTAATAAAGAGGAGGAGGGTGGGCAGAAGGTGACTGTGAAAAGGCAGAGATACTAAACAAATATGTTAGCTCAGTATTTACAAAGGAAGTGGGGGAGGTACCTAAAACAAACAGTAGAAACACTCTGGATACAGAAGTTGATACCAGCCCATTTACAGAAGAAAGGGTTCTGAAAGAACTCTTAAAACTGAAGGTGGACAAAGCAATGGGGCCTGATGGGATTCATCCCAGAATTCTAAAAGAACTAAGGGTAGAACTAGTGACACCACTGACTACCCTCTTTAACAAATCATGGGAGGATGGGGTGGTACCCGAGACTGGAGAAGGGCAGATGTGATTCCCTTCACTAAAGTGGGAGCAAGGCAGAAGCAGAAAACTACAGACCTGTTAGTTTAACCTCAGTGGTAGGGAAAATGATGGAATCACTTCTGAAGGAAAGAATTGTTGAGTATCTAGAGGCCAGAGGGGCTCAGGACCCAAGGCAGCATGGATTCACAGCGGGAAGGTCATGCCAGACAAATCTGATAGATTTCTTTGACTGGGTGACCAAAGTAGTAGATCAGGGGGGGCTGTGGACATGGCCTACCTAGACTTTAGCAAGGCATTTGACACAGTCCCACACAAAAGATTAATATACAAGTTAGCCAGCCTGGGAGTGGGTCCCAAGATGACAGCCTGGGTAAAGAATTGGCTGGAGAATAGGACACAGAAAGTAATAGTAAATGGAGTCCACTCTGAAGAAAGGGTTACTAGTGGGTACCGAGGGTTCAGTATTAGACGGTCCTCTTCAATGTCTTTATATTTGCATTGCAGAGGACTGAAAGAAAAGTATGTCTCTTTGCAGATGACGAAGATCTGCAACAGAGTTGATGCACAAGGTGGGGTGGAAAGGATGAGGAGGGACTTGGCAAGGTTAGAGGAATGGTCAAATGTATGTCAGCTTAGATTCAATGCTAAGAAGTGCAAGGTAATGCACCTGGGAAACAAAACCCAGGGGAAGAGTACACAATGGGGGGTGAGATACTAACAACAACAAAAATGGAAAGGGACCTGGGGTAGTCATATCAGATGACCTAAAGGTGGGCAAGCAATGTGAGAGGGCAGCAAGGAGGGCTGGGGGATACTGGGATGCATAGGGAGAGGCACCACCAGTAGAAAACAGGAAGTTATTATCTCTCTGTACAGACAGTTGGTGAGACCCCATCTGAGTACTGCGTGCAGTTCTGAGACCCAATCTCCGAAGACATAGACAGGATGGAAGCTGTCCAGAGGAGGGCAATCTAAAATGGTGCAGGGTCTGCACCGAAGACATATGAAGAGAGACTTATGAGCTGAATATGTATAGCCTCGAGGAAAGGAGGGAGAGGGGGGACATGATAGAAACTTTCAAGTACCTCAAGGGAATCAACAAAGTTCAAAAGGAGGGCAGCATCTTTCAAAAAAAGAGGTGTGCAAGAACAAGGGGGCACAATCTGAAGATAGAAGGGGAGCGGCTCAGAGGTAATTTAAGGAAGTATTTTTTCACAGTGAGGGTTGTGGATGCATGGAACAGCCTTCCGGAGGAGGTTGTGGAGTCAAAAATAGTGGTGGAATTCAAGCATGGGACAGTCATAAGACAATTCTAGGGGGTTGGGGTAGGAAGAAATAGGCTGCTGGTTAGCTAGGATCTGCAGGTTATCCATTAGGTAGGGAAATGGGCAGACTGGGTAGGCCAAGTGGTCCTTATCTGCTGTCAAAATCTATGTTTCTATGTTTCTAATGCAGAAAGCCACCTATGGCCAGTAGCAGCCAACTTTGCTGAAGTCTGCACATAGGTCAAAGGATTATTGTCAGTTTTTACTAGTATCTTAGCCCCATACAAGTACTCGTGGAATTGGTCAACAATGGCCCACTTCAAAACTAGGAACTCTAACTTGTGTACAGGATAGTTCTTTTCGGAAGGGGTCAGGCTTCTGCTGGCAAAGGCCACTGGTCTCAGGCCATTCTCGTGCTTCTGATACAACACAGCCCCCAAACCTTGCAAACTAGCATCAGTGTGTAGGACATAGGGTTTTGCTGGATCTGCATAGGCCAGGACAGGAGCGTGGGTAAGCTGATGTATAATCTCATGAAAAGCAGCTTCACAATCAGGTGTCCATCGTGCCCCAAAAACTTCATTAGGACGGAAATACACTCTCTCAGTCTCAGGGGGAGTTGACCTCTTGTATTTTTTGTGGGTAGGAGGGTAACCTTGTGTAAGACTATGTAAAGGATGAATCACTTTTGAATAGTCCTTGATGAAATGGTGATAGTAGCCACAGAATCCCAGGAATATTTGCAGTTCTTTTAGATTGTGGGGCTGTGGGCCAGGAGGTCAGGGCCTCAGCTTTACTTGGGTTGGTCTCTATTCCCTCGGTGGAGACTATATGCCCCACATACTTTACAGAGGTTTGGAAAAACTGACATTTATCGATGGACATTTTCAGGCCAAAGTCTTCCAGTCGGTCCAACACCTTGAATAATCTGCTCTCATGTTCCTCCAGTGAGCTGGCAAACACAATAACATCATCTAGGTATATCAGGCACTTTAATAAGTTCATATCCCCACTGCACACTCCATCAGTCATTGAAAAGTGGCTGGGGCACCTGAAATCTCTTGAGGTATCCTCATGAATTCATAGAAGCCCAGCAGATGGATAAAGGCAGTCTTCTCATGGTCTTCTGGGGCCATCGGGATCTGGTAGTACCCACTGTGAAGATCCAGCACAGAGAACCACTTGCTACCATTCAGGCAATCCTAAGCATCCTGAATGCGGGGCATTGTATACTGATCAGGGATAGTCTGCTGGTTTAAAGTGCGATAATCCACGCACATCATTACTGTCCCATTCTTTTTTCTCACTACCACGACAGGGGAAGCATATGGGCTTCTGGATTCTTGTATTACATCAGCAGCAAGCATCTCTTGCAGATGCCGTCTCATATCATCTATGTCAGCAGGGACCAGGCGTCGAGACCTCTCATGAAATGGCCTATCATCATGCAGACGGATATGGTGCTCAGCTCCTTGTATGCAGCCTACGTCCCATTCCTTTAAAGAAAACACCTGGTCTCTCTGGGCAAGCTTCTTACTAATCCTCACTTTCCATTCAGCTGGCAACAGGGAGTCACAGAAATGAAACAATGCAGGTGTTACTCTATCATTCTTCCCTGAACTCTTGTTACTGGGTAGCACTGCAGTGTCTGCACAGTGCACATTAGCCAGGTGCAACCTCTACCTACTCAATCTCTGTCAGACACATTATGAACTTGAACCATTACCTTCTGACATAAGCATGAGCTCTAGCAGGCAAAATACTAGGCTTGACCAGCAGTCCCTCTGGCAATTTTCCATTGCCTGGTGAATCCAGCAGTAATATTTTTATTCTTGACATCCTTTCTGATATGAACCTCCCCTGTAAGGTACACTGGGCATTTGGTGCCAGAATCAGAGACTCAGGATTCTTTTTCCAAACAACTCCAACCAGTTACTCTGGTTCCATTTTGTCAATATCTCCTGGGCCTCATAGGCCCTCCTGATCAAGGCCGGAATTTTAAAGCTCTACCAGTCCAGGTCCCCTGTTTTCATAACACAACTCTGCCAACCATCCAAACATATATACATTAGTCCCAATTAGTAAAGGAACCCCATCATACAGTCCAGTAGGGGACACATTAAGGCCAGGGTTTCCATTGCTTGGCCACCCCAGCCACGGAGGTGGGAAAAGACAACCAAATTCGATATACCCAGAGTAGGGGTAGGCCTTCTCACTTAACCCCCAGACATGCAATCCCTCCAATGGTTGTAAGGGTACATCAGACAAATGCTTCTGATACCAATCTTGGAACATAATGGTCACTTGGGAGCCACTGTCTAATACAGCTCTGGCAGACACTCCATTCACCTTTACAGTGGTCTCCATGGAGGGACCCACTATTCTGGACCAGTCTGGAGAGGCAGTAGTGGGGGCCTGGGCAACTGACCTTGCCACAAAGGGATGTGAGTTAGCATTTCTGAGACCCTCACTGGAATCATTTCATGCACCTCTTAACCACTGATTTCTTCTTCGAAGCTCTCCTTGTAGCCTATATACCACTTTGTCTGGGTCCTTTGGGGACCGGCATTCTCTCTTCATGTGCCCATCCTTCCCACAATTATAGCAAAACATACTTTTTGGAGTTTGAGCTGGCCGAGGCGTCACACTGGGGGCCAGGTCGGGGGTACTATTAATTGGGAACCTTGGTGCCATTTCGGTCTGCGGCTTGATAAGCATTTGGAGGTATATCGTCAATTTCCCCACTTCCATAGTCAAGACATTGAGTGTTGAGCTGTTGTCAGCAGGAGATGCCTGGGTGGGTACCCCCAACCCCACAGCAGAAGCAGTCGGATATAGGTCAGGGCTTGTACTTGCAGGCACGGTCTTCACAAAGAGACTGTTTTTGAAGTCCCTGATCTCTCTCAGCAGTTCACCCCATAGTGGTACACCCTTTTCCTTTTTAGAGCACTCATTAACTGCCAACCTCTGCCCCTGAACTTTACTTGACGGGTCACCCTCAGTCACTCGGGTCATAGCAGCAGCTATTGGTGCAAGTCCCTCCCAGGGTCGCCTTTTCTCAACCCCTCGAATTTCTCTCATTAGCTCATCATAGGAGGGTGGGGATTCCAGTTGATTGGCCAGGCATAACTGAAGCAACAGCAGTTCTGAGAAGGGGGCAGACTTAAGGATCCTGTCCAGCCTGGTTCAGTCCAATTCAATCACTGGCAAACTACCCTTTCCGAGGCATTCTTGCAACAATTTTTCCAGCCGAGATACATACACAGACAACAACTCCCCTTGGTACTGTTGTGCATTTCTTACTCTCCATCACAGGTCCTCATCAAAATCTGGGCTCCCATACACATTCTCCAAGGCCTCAAGATAGTCCTGTGCAGTTGCTTCAGGGTTACTGGCCCGTTTGGCACAGATGATAGCCTGGGCAGGACCCCAGAGGCTCTCACTTAACTCATTGCCTCCACAGGAGCTCTCTGAAGTTGCACCACTTGTCTCCTGTATACTGTTAACAGTAAATCCTGGGCCTTTCTAAGCAAAATCAAGCTATAGTCAGCATGCCACAAACAAACTTAATAGCTCAAGAACCGTAAGTGCTTGACATAAAGTATGAGCAGCAAAGTTATTCAGCATAAAATTACCTTTCCAATGGTGGTATGCAAATAATAATATGTAATTTTGTTTTTTTCTATGCTGGTTGAAACAGCAAAAAATAGTTTTTCACTAAAACAGGCAACATAAGCCATACATACCATAAACAAATGTGAATAACTCCTAAAGTATACATGATATACCCAAGAGGACACTATAGCATAGTCAAGAGAGGGAGGGGTGCCCATAGGTGGCCAACCGTATGGACTAGAAATTGTAAAGGATGGATTAGGCTAAGAAAATAGAAGAACTGTTGCAATGATTTAAGAAAAGATTGGTCCTCAAGAGTGGCAGGAGCTCCCGGTCACATATTCTCCACCTTAAGAGGGAAGCAGTTATTGCAGACTGCTTACCACCTTCCTGTCCCAGGAAGGGATGGAGCTTCTACCCATCCATCTTCAGAAGCTACATCTCAGGGTTCCTATTAATGATACACATTCTATCATAAACATAGTGGATATCATCTTTGTTTACCCTGAGACGTTAACACATTTCTCAACAGAGGCTAACAGTACCTTCTCATCTGCTTTTAGATAAAGTCCATTATATTTCTTAACCAAAAATCTGGATGGCTGTAAAGTCCAGTACCGCAAAAAGACTTTCTCTGGGGTGAATAACTACCTGCTTCAACCCCACCAGACAAGTCAGTTTTAAGCAGGAGCCCATTCCTAAGTTCAACCCCTCTACATAAACCCACTATGACTCTTGATTCATTTCACTTGTTACACATACAGACACCTGAGGGTATACACTCAAGGTGTTATCCCAACACAGGTTCTAATCCATTTTCCACACACTTCTCCTTTGTAGGTTTTCACTCAGAAATGAATAAAACATGCGTACCACCTCAGACTCCTTGTCTGCCCTTGGGTACCTCTTTCTTTAACATCAGGCCCATCTTAACTTTAACATACTAGAACAGTTTGGCAACATTAGCATTTTTAGCATGCAGTATACCGCAGTCAGTACTGTTAATAGATTTAGCTGCATCAATACAAGAAAAAGTCCCTTCAGCCTCATAAGCTTCTTCTTCTTGCTTGGAGTCTTCAACCCCAGCACAATATCACTAAGCACAGTCTTACCTGGGGTCTTGCATTCAAGTTCCGTACTTGCATCTCCGACCTCTAACAGGTAACATATTGGGAACACAGGAAACAAAGAAATATTGTGCTCAATCTGGGGGTCCTCCTCAAACTGAGTCCATGAAAAATGCTTCTCTGACTCTGTATCCAGACTCTCTGGCAGGAATCTCTCTAGCACCTGGCACCAGTTTTCCACCTCTCTGCATAGTCATTCTTCCTCCAGCCATTGCCCACTCGTCCAGTGGACCATCCTCATCAGGGTCTCCACCTCCTGGGCATTGTCTCTTGCACCTCCAGCCTGCCTCGACCTGCATCTCTTCATCTTCTTCAGACTTGGCCTTCCTCCGTGCTCTTAGGTCCAGTCCAGGCAGCAGATTCTCTCCATCTGTTAGCCATGGTTCTGGGCCGAACTCCACAGACTTTCTTCTCCGGCAGCTCCTGGTGCATTGATCCACCTGGGATATCTGGGTGATATCCACCAGAAAACATCCCTCTTGGGCCAGTCCAGATGCTTCCAGCAAGTTATCCCACTTCTGAGACCAAGTCTGTGGAGGAGTTGTGGGTTAACAGATGGACCAGACACCGAACTTCAAGTTAAACACACAATCTCTGTGTGATGTTTATTCAAAATACAAGAAATAAGCTTCTGCAATGCCATAATCCTTCTTCAGAATATCAGTTTGCAGCAACAGACTATGAACATCCTTTCTCTGCACTTAGCCAGCACCTACTGACACCAAAATCTGATCCATTTCATTAGCTAAGATGTACCCATAACCCTTATGCAAGCCCTCATTTGTTTACATAGTGGGGGCCCAAAAAGAAGAAAAACAAAACAAGCTATAAACAAAGAAGAACTGTTGCAACAATTTAAGAAAAGGTTGGTCCTCAAGAGTGGTAGGAACTCCCAGCCACAGCAAGGAATCAGCAGGAGTTGAGAATCAGATCCCCTGGTATGGTGGGGGATGCTACTTGGGCTGAGGGGGGCTTGAACACCAGGGGGAGCAAGTCCCAAAGTTATTTTATTTGCCATAATGCAGGTTTGGTATTTTAGATGGTTTGATAGTTGCAGTCAGGTAGTTTGGACATAGAGGTCGCAGGTATGGGTAAGACGATGGGCACCAGTTATAAGATGACAGACTTTGTTTTGGGTGGTTGAATTGCATCTGAGGGCTGTTAAAGTGGCAGAGCCATATATTATGAGGCCATAGTGAATAACAGAGACTACTGAGCTTTGGACAGCGACCCTTAGGGCTACAGGGGTAAGGTGCACCTTATGCCTCTAGAAGAGACCAAGTTGCATGCTAGCCTCCTTGGCTACACTGTCAATGTGGACCCCATAGGACAGGTTATTGTCAAAAGAGATCACGAGATATTTAAATGAATGTACCTCTTCAATGGCCACTCCAAGGCGGTTTGTAATGGTCAGTGGATGCTGCCAGCTCTTGTGGGAGTTACTGAAGAGCATAGATTTAGTTTTTTTATAGTTAAGGATGAGTCTGTGTTTGCTGAATCAGTTCTCTATGGAGGTGAAACCAAGCTGGAGTTTGTTCTGTAGGGACAGTGGGTCCTTATGGGTGGTGTGGATTATGGCATCATCAGCGTAGAATATGAATTGTTCCAGGCATGACTGGGGGAGGTTATTTAGAAATAGAATGAAAAGAAGGGGACCCAGTATGGAACCCTGAGGTTTACTTGGTTTACTTGGTTTGTAGGACAAAAGCAGGCGGTTTGCCTATCGAGATTGTCCTCCATATACATGGAACATTTAACCCAAATTCTGCTCTTCCATCCATCTATCAAGTTTATTCTTAAATATTGTAATAGTTGGTGAGTCAACTATGTCCTGTGATAGTGTGTTCCATATTTTAGGTGTTCTAATGGCAAATAATTTAGTCTCTTGTTGTTATTTGCCTTTTTTACTTCTAATTGTTTGTTGTGGAGTCTAGCCACAATTTTCCTTGATGAGTAAGCAATACCACATATTGTCATTTGAGCAGGAGATTCAAGAATCTTAAACAACTGCTGTAGGTCACCTCTAATCCGTCTCCACTTAAGTGAATAAAGTCCTGTTCTTTGCGGTCTGGTATCATAATTAAGATGAGCAAGGTGGGGGACAAGTTTAGTGGCTCTTCGTTGGATTTGTTTGATACTATTAATATCGGTCTTTAAATAAGGACTCCAAAATGGGGATCCATAGTCCAGATGGGGCCTAACATGTGACCTATACAAAGTCATGAGGCATTGTTCTGTTTTAGAAATAAAAGTTTTGTTAATCCTATGAAGTAGCGCGTTAGTTTGATTTGCAACTCTAGAACAGTGAGAAGTAGAAGATAATTTATCATTTACTAATATTCCTAGATCTTTTTCTACATTAGAGGTCCTAATAATGGTGTTATTTAGGAAATAAGTTTGTCTGGGGCTGTTTTTTCCCAGGTGAAGTACTACACATTTAGAAGCATTGAAGTACATTCTGTTATTAAATGCCCAGTTCTCAATTGAGGCTAGATCAAGTTTTAGGTTATAACTGTTATCCTGGTTGTTGACCTTACCCCCAAGTTTGGTGTCATCAGCAAATTTAACCATAAAATTGTTGGCCAAGATACTCATATCACTAATGAACAAGTTGAACAAAGAGGGACCCAAGACCGATCCCTGAGGAACCCCACTAGTCACCTCTCCTATGTCAGACATTGCACCATTTACCCTTACTGTCTGAGTCCTATTTCCCAGCCAGCTGTCTATCCATGAAATAATGGATGATGAGAAACCTAGATGGATTAATTTATTAATCAAGACGACATGCGATACTTTATCAAATGCCTTACTATGGTCCCAAAGAATGACATCCATGGGTATATTACAATCAAGATTATAACTCATATGGTTATAGAAGGAGAGGAAGTTCGTAGTACAGGAAAAACCTGATTTAAACCCATGTTGGTAATCATCATTGATGTTTAGAGTTGCTATTTCACTTTCAAGTTATTGTTTTATGATTTTTTCCATTAATTTGCATGGTATAGAAGTTAGGCTAATGGGCCTATAATTTTCAACTTTTGAATGGGAACCCTGTTTGAAAATAGATGTAATAGTGGCTGTACGCCAATCAACAGGGACTGAGGATTCTAGAAGGGATTTATTAAAAATAATTGTTAAAGGTAGGATAATTGAGTCTTTTGTCCCTATAAGAAACTTGGAATTAATATTGTCCGGGCCTGGGCTCGTATGATGTTTTAATGAATCAAGTACCCCCTGTGTGTCCTGCAAGGAGATTTTACGTACTTCTAACATTGATATTATTTCTTTAGGTAGAATGATAGTTGGTTCCTGGACAAAAACTGATGAACAATACTTATTTAGTTCTGTAGCTCTATAGGTACTCCAGAGTGGAATGGTTGTGCATCGGAGAGGACACCTGCAATTTTCACTCTTTGAGATCTGTTATCCAGGTAACTTTTAAACCAAGCTGAGGGGTCTGGAGAGAGCCCTGCATTTAAGAGCTGTTCCAGAAGCAGACGGTGGTGAACGGTATCAAAGGCTTTAGTTAGGTCTATAAAGATCGACCTGGCTAGGTGCCCATTATCTGGAGAGCTGTGGATGGCTCCGGTGAATTCCAAGAGTGCTGATGTGGTGAACAAAGAGGGACTATGTTGCTGTGAGCATAGGATATTGTGTTTGTCCAGGTAATCTGTGAGCTGGTCAGCAACTATGCGTTTGATGGCCTTGGATAGTGGAGGCAGTATGGAGATTGGTCGGTAGTTTCCAGGGTTGGTCCGATCTCCCGTTTTATGGAGTACATATACTCAGCACCAGTGAATACACATCCCACCACCAGTGAACACTCACCCAGTACCAGTAGGCACACACCCCAACACCAAGGAACACACAGTCAGCACAACTAGACACCCTCCCCAGCAGCAGCGAGTAGACTCCTTCTCCCCAGGAAGCACATATCCCAGAACTGGAGAGCACAAGGGCAACACCACATGGGGCACAGTTGTGGACCTGCACACAGGTGGCTACACACTGAGTGAAAAGGAAACAGTAGTGTGGCCTATAACCAGTGTGTTACCCAGCACTGGTGTATGCTTGCACCCATACCGTTAGACACCCAGAAATATACACATGGCCTACAGGATGTCATCCTGGTAGTCGCTCACATGGCTGGGCAGATCTCTTTGGCTTTCTTAGCCACAACCTGGCACTCCTGTCTCCTCCATGGGCCAGAGGTGTGATGCTATGGCTTTCTCTTCAGGATCAATGGTATGTGCTGCTGCTGATGCCTGTAGGCCCCTGGATGTGGTATGCAGCTCCCTGCACTCCATCACCATGATATCCTTTTTGCACCTCTTCATGTTCCCAAAGTGCTTTATCATTGGTTATATAGGCCTGTTGTGGCAGCCGACAGCATTGGCCTCCTCAATTATTTCATCCCAGACCTAGTGTATCCAGGCATCTATGCTCTTGCTGCAGGACAGGACCTCCTCCCTGGTCATGTAGGTCTTTACCAGCGCATGTAACTCCTCCGCACTGAAGCAGTTGGCCTGAATTGGGTCGGTATCCTCCATGGTATCTGCTGGACAGGGGAGTGCAATACAGGTGGCCAGGGAGTACACACAGAGGCACACAGCTGAACATGACAGTGGTGTAGCCCCCCCCACCTAACCATGTAGGTGTCCCATCAATGCTTGCCCTCCCACAGCCCTAGACTGCCCAACACCAGGCTGCCCATGCATGCCCCCCCACCATTGTTATGGGTATAGACAGGCAGAGATGGACAAGGGCAGGGGCCCACAGGCCCCAGAGCCACCACCCCTTGTGCATGTCAGTGAGGGGTGACTCCTTCAGCAGTGTACAGCATGGACTACAGGAAGGGACTTCCCTTCACAGACACAGTGGCATGTCCACCACTAGATGTGTTCACCATTGGCCTCTACCACCATAAGTCCAAGGTACTACTGCACACAGCATACATAAAAGGGTTACATTGTTGCAGGAGTCATACGACCTCTGTACAAGCACAACCCCAACACATGTCTAATAGTCCACCACCACAATCATCCAGCCCCACTGAAACTATTAGTGACTACAACCACCTACAGAGTACCGTCCACCACCTAGAAATTGATGGGTCCTCCACCTAAGAAGTACCTGTGTAGCAGGGCTTCCAGCTGTCCAGGGTGTCCCATATAGTAGAGCACAGGGCAGGGAGACATGTACATGGACAATGTGTCCATGGTGTTTCAGTGGGTACAGATGACAACTGACTACATTATCTTCCATATTATGGAAGGTTCCAGAACACTGGGACCCCACCCTGGAGGTGCAGAAACAGTGCTCCTAGATTGCTATGACATGCTCCCTGTGGCCCCATGGCATGATTCCCATGTTTTCCTGTAGCGCACATTATGGCATCTGGACGCAATAGGCTCTGTTGTCCCATATAACCACTGCACAATTATGGGGACAATTTTCCTGTACATGGCTACATTTTCCTGTAAAGTGCACAAATCCTTGTAGATATGGGACCCCTGCCATGACTATGCCACATGAATCTGGGATCCATGCTTAAGCAAATGCATACACACAGTCCACAGCACACCCATCCCTTTCTATGCCATTCCACAGAACACTTACCTCCATTTCCCTGCAGTTCTGCTGTGGTTTCTAGATGGTGCACTGTGCTACTTTATATACAACAGGTACAATCAGGCATGCTAATATATGCTTATATATTTACACCTGATGATAATGACATGAAAATGCAGTTGTTTGCCCATGGACTACAAAATGATGTTATTTGCATACCCTGGCTAAATATGGCATTTTTGCCTGGCTTATGATCTCAGTTTGCACGAGCACACCACCATTGTGCCGCACCCATGGTTGCACATCTTAGGACAATGGCATAGGCATCATGCTATGTGCCACCTCTGACATCATCAGTCTGTGCAAGTGTGTTGCACAGCACTGTACTGCACCTCACATTCACAACATCCACATGCGCTTCCTACGCACATGTTGCACCATGCCAGCTGCATGCCTCTGGGCCACCCCGGATGAGCATGTTGGGGAGACAAAACATAGTGCTGCGCTAACATGGCAATGTGCTGTGCAATAGCCAGACAGGTCTGAACCAGGAAGTGTCATGGTTTCAAACTGCTCTGCAAAGAGAAAGGGAAACCCGGTGGCTGAGCAGTGACCCAGAGCTGTCAAGCAGCGTGATCATAGATGATCCAGTGTGGAGATGTCCAACCTGGTCCACATCATAACGGCCAGGGAGGACCAGCTGCTGGAGAGGCAGCAAGAGTGGACAGGCCCCACAATGAGTTGTGGGCTTCAGTGGTTGGCACCTCATGCATTGGACAGGGGGTAAACTGCACTGGGGACCAGTGCAGGTATTGATATATTAACCTGCAATGGAGGGAGGTACACCACCTGTGGGAACTATGGGCCATGATAGACAGAAGTTATTGTGCCCAGGACAGGTGAATACAGGTGGTGGCATGGTGTGTGTACTGGCCTGTGGGAAGGTCTGTGACATGGTAGTCTATGATAGGGCTAGACCCCCAGGCACTGTGCACATCACCAGTGTGGCCTCAGTGTTCTCCTGTGCTATGGGACATGCCCCACTGCATTGCCTGCCAGGCCATGTGCAGCTGTCTGGGCCCTCAGTACCATAGGATATCCATGTGCCCTGTACATGACTGGACCCACCATGGTAGCCTGAGTCATGCACCTGACTTGGCTGCATGGTTGCCTACACCACAGTGACATGGTGGAAGTGTCACGAACATAACAGGCCATTGTATACTGTATTGCAAGGTAAGCAGGGACTGTGTATCAGGTACAGTGACCTAGACACGACAAAGCTTGTTGCCACATGCAACCAGGTAGGGTGTCACATGTGTCATATGTGTAGCTGTCCTGGGCTGTACTGGGAGGCATCTCCAGCAGGACATGGATATGGTCCTTGTCAGCGTTGTGCACACCATCCATACTACACCACATGGCCACAGGTATGAATCTTCTGATTACAGCATGGGGTGCTACCAACTGCACTGGGGCCCAGACATGTACTGGCCACTATTTGGGCCCACACCTACTGTATCAAGGTCCCACAGCCATTGAGCTGGTATGCCGTGCTGGTCCTTGTCATGTGTGACCTGGTGTACCATGCATACCCATGCATACTATGCATGGACAGGGTCTGGAGCCGACATGTATGTTATGTGGTAAAGAGGCCAGGGGTCTGGTAGAAAGCAGACACTACATGGGCAGGCGCACACTGTCCTATTCCCTGCCTAATGTAGGGGGAGGTACCATACATTTTACGCACGTGCCAAGGCACGCATGTGTGTGGTACCACAGGTGGTGCTATAAGTACCTTGTTCGGCCTCTCCATCTGCAACATGCATAGGTGGGGGCTGGTGCACAGTACAGGTGTAAGGGTGTGTATACTGAGTAATGTGTAGTAAATGGCGCACAGTGTACCACAGCAGAATACTGACAAAATCTCCGTTTTCCTCCTCTATGGATCTCAGCAGCCAACCAGCCCCAGACAGGGGCCAAAAATAATTGGAGAAGCAGCACCAGAAGGAGGCTTACACAGGGTCACTGGGCCATGATGTGGCCCATGGCAGTGCTGCATAGAAGGAGAATTCAAGTAAGTACCCTGTGTTGTGTGTTGTACCTCAGGTGCATGTGTACATGTAAAAGTGCCGGAATAGATGACACTTCTATGGCCTTGGCCCTGTGATAGGGTCAGGGACCCTGTTCCAGTTGGAAAACTGTAGTGATGGTTAAAGTAGCCCTGCTGCAACAAAGTTTACCCCATGGTGATAAATTAGGGATATGCAAGGCATAAAGTAATCCCTAGAAGTAAAATAAAGTTGTAGTTACATTTTCTTTCCTCTGTGTAAGTCTGTTGTACTACATATTCTGTCCCTTATTTCTCTGAGCCTTGCTAGCTGGCTACTATCAGGGTAGTCTTCTATCTAGTTTGTGTTCTGTAACCCCCCTCCCCCCCCAAAGAATGTGACTTGCTGGTCTGCAGAGACCCTCATGAAAGTGGAATGAATTGCAAAATATTGAGAAACATATGCTGATGTATGTCTATACACTGAGAAATATATTTACTTGCTGAAATGTATTTTGCAATATATTTTAAAATACAAGGTAATAATATATTTGTAATGCGTGAGTCCAAACTGTGTGGCAATATATAACACATTGTAGTTCAAAACATATATCACCTCAATATATTTATAACTTATGTAATGCCTTAGATTGTGCAGTGTATGTGAATTGTATTAAAAAATATATGTATTAGCCAGCTCCATGATGCCGAGCAATCGGTGTTAGCCCAGCAAGCTGGTGACCCGGGTTCATTTCCCAAGCCCAGATATCAGGTGTGGAATGGCTATGAGGGAGTTATAAACATCATATGGACACTTCCTTTCCAGTAGTCCTGCACCAAGGTGTGTCCTGTTTGTGGCTTCAGAGTTGTGTTCATGGTGGCATTAGTATTGATACATTGCCGAGCATTCCTTCAGGATGCCACCGCAATTTGAACATTGCGTGGTGGTGGTGGTGGTGGTGGTGGGGGTTAGGGATGAAAACGGAAAAATCAGTCACCCTGCTGACCAAATGATGGTGGCTGGTAGCCATTCTCCAAGAATCTCAAGAGAGTCCATGCACAACCCTTGACATGTGTCTGGCATAGAAGGAAGCCTTCAGCAAAATCTCCTCCCCCTGTTCTCTATGCCCTGGAGGGGTTTCACTCCAGTGAAGGGATACATGGGGCTAACCATGCTGCGACAGTATGGCTCTATGATGCCAGTTCAACAACTATGTTGTCAACCATCATCACAGTGACAGATTTATGGTCGGCATAAATCCTGACTGAATCCCGGCTGTTTTTTCCATAGGGGCTTCGCCCGAACCTATGTGGGTGGCTTTGACCCCATACCCCTGATGTCTAGGATTATCAACTGTGAGTCAGAGTTGACTCGGGAGGGGTGCAGGGTCTAGGGCGGACCATTACAGCTAACTGTCAATGTTGTCGGTATTGATGTGTTTGCTGAAAAAGCGTCGTCATGTCGGGCACAGGGTCATTATGTCATAAGACATAATGCAACATGCCATGAGGCATAATGTCTTTGTTCTGTGGGGTTTGCTCCCCGGACCCTCACAAAGAGTCTCAACTCTGGGGGGGTCCAGCTCAGGTAGCGCACAGGTCAGGTTTTGCCATATGCCGCACTCATTCAGCATGCATTGCGATCTGCACGGTCGCTCATTGGGAATACTCTGCAACATGAGAGGTGTGAGATGGTGACAGGGACTGGTGGCATTAAAAACATTCCAAAAGAACTTTTGTTTTACTTTTATGAATACACATATATGGTATTTTATTAGTATTTTCATAGGTCACTGATTATTTTCTTCTATACTTTTTTTCTATAAACATTTTCTTAGCCTGATCATTAAACTTCACATTTAATTTTTCTTCCTACTAGCAAGGCTAACGTAGTCTTATTTACATCACTATTCAAATATCTTGTGATATTGTCATTTACTAAAACATACAAATTTTAAATGCTTTTTGCATGTTATTACAGTGTTTTTATTTCTGCAATGTGCTACTCCATTTGTTGTGATGTAAAATTTGACAATTTGAATGTTTCCATGGTAGAAACTCCTTGAAATGTCACTGCATTTGCACAGGGCCTTAACCTAACCAGCTGTGCCCACCAGCCTGAACTGGATCCTTGTCAATGGAATGTTGTGGAGGCCTGCCAACCCTGCCAGGGTTCACCCTTGGGGAAGAAGAACTGGTTCCTGGATAAAGACTGAGTGTCTGGTCTGTGCCCTGGTAGATGGGTTGCAAATGGAAGATGTGATAAACAGAATAGTCCCCAAAGGTGTAACTGCTTCTTGTCTGAGCATGCAATGTGGTAATCGTTTTCCTTTAACTTTCAAAAGTTATTCAGGAATCCATAATCTGAATTATATACATAAACCATCATCTGAACAGGACACCCAGACTACACTAGCACATTGCTCGTGACAGCTTCCTCACAAAATGTGGCACTATTCATGTCTATCTTTGTAGCAATATTACAAAAAAAGATAAACAGCCAACCACTCTCCTCTCCATCCCAATCCTTAAGAACTCTTACCTCACTCTCTGCTATAATTCCAATGCCTCCTCCTCCACTAGCAACTAAAATTTCACATGCTTTAAAACAAAAACTTTCATAATGGGCAACTGGCACAGCCACCTCCAAAACTGGCCACCATCTTTAGCACTTTTTTAAAATATTTCCCCCCACACCCAAAACATAGCAGCCCCTCTCCTCCCCCCAGCTGTTTCAATGTCTTTAAAGAAGCAAAGGTACCCAACACAGCCTTTCCTCCTCCATACACCTACTACTGAATTAAACAGCTCCTGCACTTCATTGTATAGTAAAGCCAGCTGATCATGTACAGGATGCCCCAAAGAAATAATTAAAAGTTTGTAGCCAGTGGTTCTATGGGGGTGAGATAGGTCCCCCCATCTCCTACTTAAGCCTCCAGGCAATGCCTGCTCTGCTTAGAGCGAGTCGCACTTGTTAGCGTGCTGCTGCTAGTCTGCGGCTGCTCTGTTTGTTTCATCTTCTGTCTTCCAGTGCCTTCATTCCCCTCTCCCTCTCATCTCCTTTCATCTTGTGTCCTGCTCATTTGGTTTGTTGTCTTCTTCTATTTTTCCCCTTCCCCTGCTACTCCTGCTGTCCCTC
Organism: Neoceratodus forsteri; assembly: GCA_016271365.2. NCBI lineage: Eukaryota > Metazoa > Chordata > Ceratodontiformes > Ceratodontidae > Neoceratodus > Neoceratodus forsteri. Next base: position 1,240,069,297 of record CM028130.1, read on the forward strand.
TAGTGTCTCTTTTGTATCTTTGTCCTTTTTTGGGGGGCTGGATTCCTGCAGTTGCTCCTTCCCTGCCATGCTTTGTTCTCTACCCACGGCAGCTCGCTGCTGCTGCTGCGCTTTTCTTTCTGGCTGCCTTTGCTTCTTGCTTAAGCTACACACTCCTAGCCCCTTTCTCCTCCTGGCTTCCCCTTGAGCAGCCGCCACTCCATGTAGCTCAGTTTTTTGTTACCACAGGACCGCTCGTACCCTACGTCTGCTGGATTCCCTTGCTCGCAGCTTCCAGGACAGAGTTGTGCTGCACGCCGGAGTGCGGCTGCCTATTGCTGTGACTGAATACTGCCTTACTGTGCTTCTTTGCTCGCCAACAACAGACACAGTGCATTGAACTACTGGTCAGTGATTCCCGTCGACTGTTTGCTGCGTACTGCTCCACACGCATCAGCCTACATTCCTGAAGCGTCCATCCCTGTGCCCTCTGCAGCAGTGCTTCCAGCTCCTCCTGAAACACGTAACCGCACTGCTGCAACAGACCTATGCTGCTTCCTGTCCTCCTGCAGCTTTCCTCCATGGTTCGGGCTACATCAATCTTCAAAAGTCCTGTACTGCTGCTCCATTCCTCACCAGCTTACCACCCCTTCTGTGCTCCTTACTCCATCTGTAGCCTCCTACTCAGTACACTGCTTCCTTCACTATTGACCCGACAAGTGCTGGCCTACTCCCGCAGCATAGGATGCAGCCTAGTGACATCAGCAGCTTATGTAGCACTGCTGCACCTTATCTCCTTCTTCTACAATCCTGAGAGTATATTTCCTTGCATGCTGCAGCTTCATTAGCTGCCTGCTCTGGCTTGACCCTCATATTATTTGTGGTTGATACTTGGGTCCCACCAATGACCTGGGATACTTATGGCCTGCTCTCCATTCAGACAATTTTCGGGACTTCTACTTCATACCTGCTTGTTAATTCCATTTTGGCCCATATGACTTTCTTATCTCCTCATGCCATCCTTCTCAGTTACTGCATCGCTGCATCCTGTGGTCCACAGCTTGCCTTCCTTTCTTTGTGCTCCTTCCAGTCCTCAAGTGTCCTGCTGCCTGCCATTCCTCTCCAGTTTCCTTGCCTGACTCCTCCTGGCTACATGTCAGGCAATGCAGTGCCCCTGAACTTAATTTTGGCTGTGATCTACCTCACTCTGCTTCCACCGTTTCACCCACACCAGCCTACCATTTGTATCAGACCTGCTCCTGCCTTTCTGACAAACTATCATTAATTATAAACAAATCAACAGATTCTGCAGGAAATTTGCATGGAGACCACCAGCATTTACATTGGAAATGATGTGAAACAGAATTTCGTTAAGAGATAGCCTTGCATTATGCAATCCAAAATGGAGTATTTTACAGCTAAGAGCTTGTCATTTAACAACTATTTATATGTGTATACACATGCCTCCGTGATATTGTGTTGTAGTCACTTTACTGTATATACTCACCTCTGAAAGTACTGTACTAGTAGCATTGGTGGTATACCAGTTGTAGTTATGCTCAGGAAGACACCAGAGGCCTAGTCATCCATATTAGCTGGTCAGCCAGCTGATGTGGTGGCTGGATCGACTCCCTCATTTTACTCTACAGATGGACCCTGCTGGCCTACGTGGAGGCCAGCTTTACTCACTCTCACTACTCCTTCTTCAGGCCCTCCGCAGCATACAGTGCTCCAGCTCCTCAATGTCATATCGCCTCCTGCTTCCTTCCTCCTACAGCTTGCCTTCCGCCATCCGTCCGGATCCATTCAGTCCTTCAGAATACTGCTGCCTGTCCAGTTTGCCAGTTTACCTGCCTGCTCTCCTTGGTTACTCCTTGGGCCTGCAATGCCTAGGCCTTTCTCTCTTCAGTTGATAGCCCCTGGATTGCTTTCATGTAATTAACCCCCATTAGCCTGTTGTCTATACTGGGAATGTTTCTACTTGTCCCACCTGCCAGCAATACAGTACTTCCTCATTTCCTCTCTTGTGCTTTTCACCTGTTAAGCCCACTGGAGAACTGCAAGACAGCAAGACTTTTCCTCCTGCCTCGGTATTCAACTTCTACCTGTGTATTGGACCATTATCCTCATCTTATCACTTCCTGGATAACACAGTTTATCAATTCCCAGATCCCCTTCGCCTGTTCAGTTCAACTACCTTGTAGGCCCTCAGTTGCTACCTGACCTGCAGTATTTCCATTGGTCATGTCTGTAACTTTATTCCCATACCATCTATTAGTACTGTACTCCTCGGCCATTTCCCTCAGGCTATCTATTCCATAGAGTCAAGATTCCCCTGCTCTGCAATGTTCCTGTTCAGCTCAGTGGATTCCTTCAGTGCCCAGCTTATTTCCTGGGATATACCATACTCCTGTTACTAACGGCCCCTTTTCAATAGCCAGGGCATCTATGTATGTTTCAGACATTCACCCTGCAGCCCTATTATTGGGCACCCTCCTTATGTATTAAAGCCCACTGCTTCCTCGGATCCACTCTGCAGAGTTTCCTTTCTCAGCCATCCTTATTTGACAGTTGCCCAGCCGATACAATGACTGGCCATTTCCCCCTTTTCAGTCAGACCTATGTGGAGGTCCTGCCTCTCATTAGCCCTTTTTTGGCTCACCTACATGGAGGTCCAGCCAGTCTTGCTATCTCACGTGGAGGCCTAGCTCAATATTAACTATCTCTACCATTCCTTAGGCTGACCTACATAGAATTTCAGCTGGTCCTGCTACCCTACATGGAGGCCTAGCCGACTCATGCTCCTACTTCCGCTAGGCTGACCTACATGGAGGTTCAGCCGGTCCTGCTAGCCAATGTGGAGGCTCTAGCTCAATTCATTCACCACTCATACATCTGGCTAACTTTCATGGAGGACAGCCACTCCTGCTAGCCCATGTGGGGGCTTAGCATCATTCTTATTGCTGCCATCCTCTAATGAACTTGATGTTTACTTGATCACCCGAGCATGCAGTCATAGTTAGTTGACTGCCTCAGATCCTCTTCAGCTGAGGATCCTATCTTCTGCTTCCTATTTCAAGAGTCAAAGGACATTCGTCATCTTCCGCCTCACAAAAGAGATCTAGCTGTTCACCTATCATACCAGTCCCCTGAAACCACTTTTCTTCTTCAAGCACCAGGATTGTCCACTTTCGGCTTCCTCCACCCATTCCAAGCTAGTGATTCCTCCCAAAAATTACCCAAACCTGCCTTATGAAACATGCTCAACCTAAACACCTTGCTGTTTGACTGGGATTCGCTAACCGGACATGCTTCCAACTTTCTTTATGGACACTTTTCATCAGTATTTCGACTACAAGATATTACTCGCGATCACCTCAGGATCTACTCTTCCGTCAAAACTCGGGATTTGGATTATTCAATGATTTATTCCTTTTAGTTTATCTAGGATTACTCTTCTTTAGTATGCCCAGAGGATGGGCTGGTCAGTAGCTATGGGTTCTTGGAGGTTTCCCCCTAAGGGGAGTTTTCCTTTCCTGCATGCTACCGTCCGCACTCTCTGGAGTTGGAGGAGGTAATCATTCTAGCATTTACTTTTCTTTGTGTGCCTTCCATTCTACCTTCAAGTAAGCATCTGGCCAAAGGTCGGATACAGAGAAAGGACAAAACATAAAGTTCTACAGCTACTATAGTTAATTCAGTTCAAAGTATCTAAGCACCATTCATATTCATTCCAGCTCCTATGTACTACAACCATTGACCTAAGTTGACATCCAATGCTAATGTATCTAAGCACTAACCATATCATCCAGCTGCTACATCCTGCAAGCACTGTCCTACGTACTGTTCTAGTTCTACTGTATCTAAGCACCAACCGTATCATTAAGTCTTATGCATCACAAGTACTGAGCTATGTACCACACATAGAATCTACCATTGTGGGTTTTGGAGGACAGACATCAAAAAACAAAATATACAGAGTGGGATAAACTTGACATGGTGATCATTATAAAACAATGGACTGAAGTAAGATGAACAGTGTCCTGGAGTCATTGTCAAGAACTGTGTAGTGTTTACAAAGTTTTAACTGTTGTGTGGCCAAGCATGATGTGTGCCTGCATCTTTCCCAATAATCAACATATAATGAAATTTCATTTCTGCCTGTGGGCTCCCTCACCAAAGTGGAATACTAAATTTAGTCTTAAAGCAGTAATTATTACTCTTTTAAGACTAATCATTTTAATCTTTGTAATCATCGGAAGAAGAATATTGCCTGTAGGAGTATTTAATTCTAAGAAATATTCAACTGTGATTATTTCTTTAAGAGTAAATTACTACTAAATGAATATTATGCACTGATTTTAGAAGTACAAATTGTTGAATACTTTTGAGCGATAAATTACAATTTTCAATACTTCTGTTTGTTTTATCCCATACAGAAAAAGAAGGCTAAATTTTCAGCTATTTTATTCTCAAAGCCCTTCATATTTCAGTATTCATACCATTCAGACCAACCATTCATTTTCCATTTTTAACTTTACCCTTTATTTTTGCTACCAATATCCTTCAAATACCCTTCAAATAACCCATCGTTTTGAGCAGTTTATTCTGAGTCATTCATATTCCATTTTTTTATTGAACATTAATTTTCCATTTTTATCTCTCATTGTCAAGGTTGCTCACAATATCCCTTCAAATACCATTCAAATGACTCAGCTTGAAGCAGATAATTATTCTGAACCTTCACTTTGCTTTTCTTTTGTTTGGCTGTTCAGTTTTTCTTTTACTGCTGTTTCCCATTTATTACGAATATCAACCAATAGTTGGGTGATAAAACACATTACCAAATCCATGGTTTGACTGAGATTAGCTGAGGGCAGAAGAAAGGGATAAGGCATTTGTCCACTATATATGGGGTAACATAAAACTAAAGTGATAAATGAGGCTGAGGTAAGGGGAGAGGAGAGGGATGGAGGAAGGGGATAAAGATAAGGTCAACATGCACAACAAATGTTTCTGTTCAGTTTTCACATTGGAATATACAAACATACAAAAACACTAGCAGATACAGGCCTCACAGTCTATCAAGTCTGCTCGATTGTGCAGCTAGCCCTTCACCTTGCAGCTGCCCCACCCCTCCCCTCTTCATAATTACCCCTCACTCTGTCACATCCCCTTTAAAGCTGTTTACTATGCTACAGGCTACTACCTCCTCATGCAGAGTATTCCACCTGTCCACCACCTCTCTGTGAAATACTGTCTCCAACTTCCTCCTGAATCTTCCCCCTCCAATCTCAGCTGGTGCCCCCTTGTGACCCTCCCCCTTCTGATCTGGAAAATCCCTACAGTATTAGTCTTGTTTATCCCCTTTAGGTATTTTAAGGTTTTGATCATGTCCTCCCATCCCCTCTCCTCCACCAGAGAATACCTGTTCAGCTTGCCCAGCCTCTCCTCATAGGAGTATCCCTTTAATCCCTGGATCATCTTCATCTCCCTATGCTGTACACCCTCCAGCAATCTGATGTTCTTCTTTAGGAATGGGCACCAAAACTGCATGCAGTATTCCAGGTGTGGCCTGACCAGTGACCTGCAGAAGGGTAGGATCGCCTCCCTATTTCTAGAGAAGATTCCCTTTGCCATGCACCCCAGCATTCTGTTGGCTTTTGCTGCCACCTTCCTGCACTGAGCTGAGTTGTTCATACTCCCCACTATAAGCACCGCTAGATCCTTTTCCTCCTCAGTACATTCCAGCTGTACCCCCCCAGGTGATAGCACCTCCCCTGGTTCTTAGCCCTGAAGTGCAATGCCTTGCACTTTTTGGTGTTAAACCCCAACTACCATGCCACCAACCACTCTTTTAGTTTGATCAAGTCCTCCTGCAGCCCTCTCCACTGTTTGATGTCATCCACCACCACTCCCATCTTTGTGTCATCCACAAACAGACTGATCTTGCTCCAGACCCCGTAGAAGATATCAGCAATAAAAATCCTGAACAACACCGGTTCCAACACTGACCCCTGTGGCACCCTTTATCACATCCCTTGGTGTTGAGAGTTCCCCCACCACCCTTTGCTGCTTCCTTTCAGCCAACTGGTGATCCAGTTTATCATCTTTGTACCCACCCCAGTATATTCCAATTCCCCCCCTCCAGCCTCCCATGTTGCATGCAACCAGAGGCCTTGCTGAAATCCAAATACAGGACATCCACCTCATGAACTTTGTCCAGTTTCCTTGTCACCCAGTCATAGTACTCAATCAGATTTGTCTGGAAGGATCTGGCCAAGACAAACTCATGCTGCTAACCATCCTGGAGACCATTGTTTTCCAGAAAGGTCACCAGCCCCTCTGTTAGGATCCTTTCCATCAATTTACCCACAATTGATGTGAGGCTCACTGGTCGGTAGTTGCCTGGCTCTTTCTTGGGTCTACCCTTGTGAATGGGTACCACATGGGCTATCCTTCAATCCAGTGGCATGAATCCTCTGTCCAAAGAGGTATTGAACAGGTCAGCCAATGGTCCTGCAAGGATCTCAGATAATTCCTTAAATAATCTAGGGTGAATACCATCTGAACCTATGCTTTATCCCTCCTCAGTGCCTTTAATCCTTTCAGAACCTTAACCTCTGTGATCCCTGTATCAGTCACCTCCTCCCCCCAGCCCACCCCTCTTCTCCCAGGTGGTGCCTGCCCCTCTTTTTCCTTCATGAACACAGATCAGAAGTAATCATTTAGTGCCTTATCTGGTCCTCCCCCTTCTCCACCCAGCCCCCATCCTTCTTTATCCTCACTCTCTGATCTTTGTTTTTCCACCTTTCACTGATGAATCTGAAGAAGTCCTTCTCTCCATTCTTAATGACCTGGGCCAATCTCAGCTCCCTAGAAGCCTTGGCCACTCTGGCCAGCCTGGTAACCTCCCTGGACTTCTTCATATACATTTCCCTGTTGTCCTCCCCTCCCGAGTTCTTGAGTCTCCTAAATGCCTTTTTCTTGGCCCTCACCCCCTCCTGACCTCCTGCATCAGCCAGCTGGTTGATTTTTTGGCCTCCCTTTCTTATACCTTGTTTTGTGCATGTCCCAATAGCCACCACCAGCCTTTCCTTAATAATATCCCATTTTTGGCTAGCATCCATGCATGGTCTGATACATGCCAGATGCCTGCCCACTATATCTCCCATCCTTTTAATGTCCACCTCCCTGAAATCAATCACCCTGGTACTTGTACCTCCTGATTCCCTGCCCATATTGAGCATGAACCATACCATGTGGTCGTCACTCCCAGCCAGAGGGTCCTCCACCTCCAGATCCCTCACAGCCTACCCATTTGACAGAACTAGGTCTAGAGTCCTATCCAATCTAGTTGGCTCCTGGACTAACTGTTTAAGGAAGCTGTCCTAGAATGCCTCTACTATGACCAGCTCCTCTCAATTTGTGGTGGTTTGGGTGCTCCACTCCACTCCCAGTAGGTTGAAGTCCCCCCCCACCACCACAGTGTTCCCTTTCCTACAGACCCTTCTGATTTGCTCAGCTAACTCCCTATCCAGGTCATTTCCTTGGGTCGGTGGCCTGTACACTACCCCATCCTCAATGTCCTCCTTTTAAGTCTTGAAATGCGTCCATAGAGCCTCTGAGTCCCCATTGCTGGACTGTGCAATCAGTCTGACAGGAAAGAAGGAGAGGGACCAATGATGCTCCTACAACAAAGAAAGGGTGCTAGATGATCTGAGAGCAATAAAAATGGAAAACTCTATGTTTAACATATTAAGTTTACCCAGGCGCAAATCCTAATTTGCCTGTCAAAACTGGGTTTTGCATTGATGTCCTATGTTGAAAAGCTTGGTTAGCATGAGCAAACAGGGTTCGCACCAGGGCAAACTTTGAGTTCTATGTGATAATGGTGAATGTACATCGCCAGAAAAAAAAAACAGTGATGTACACTCATGGCAAACACAACGCGGTGACACAGGACCGCTAAGTATGCAGGGAGCTGTGCCACCCATACCTCCCAACTAAGGATTCTCAACTCCAGGGGGGTGCATGTCAGGGGGGAGTGAAACTCGTAAAAGAAACTGTGCAATGCAAAAAGTTTCCACACCACCCCAGACCCGAGCCCCGCACCCGCCTCACCACAGCTAGCCACCCTCCCCACCACACCACATGGCCAGCTCAGCAGCCTTCCACTGCACAGCCTCCCACGTACATTCACTCTCCTTCTGTCCCCCAATGTGTGGTTCCCTTTTCTACCCTCGCAGGGTACCACAAAACACAGGCACTGTAATTGAGTTACCATTGCTGCAGTTGCTTAATCTCAGTTGTCCTCTTCACTGGATACTCAAACTTTGGAGGGGGGGTGCAATGCAAATGAAGGGGCGGTGACCTGAATATTGCCACAGTTCAATATTCAGAGTATTTGCACCATGCAAGCGTGTTTTATATGGTCCCCTTACATGGCACAAATACCGTTGACTTAGACCACAACTTACTCCTGCACAACCGTAGAGGTTGGTGGGGGAAGTGTGTCAGCCCTCCTCTCACTGATTCTGTTCAAAAACAACAGTGTCCTGGTGTCCAATTGTCCCTCCCCACACCCACACCCATGCCCAGTGGTTGGATACCCATTTTGTGGTGTCCTGTGGTCCCTCACCCCACCTGATCATCTGCCTGATGTACAAACAAAGTGTCCTTGGTGTCCAATGGTTATTCTCCCCACCTGATGTCCTGCCCAAGTAAGACAAAACTGTTGTCCCTTTTATAGTGGTCCTTCTACCCTGTCCAGTCCCCATCCTGGGTTTGACAACCCCCCACTGTGATCATGATCCCCCACTGACTCACTGGAGGCAATGTGCCAAGTATCATACCCCTCACAACACAGCTATGGCCCACTTCACATTCACTGGCTCCCTGCCCCCCCAGTTTGCCCCTTGTTGGTGCTCGTGGACCCCCCACTTGTGGCAGAGGCATACCACCTCTGAACGCAGGGCTCACATTATACAATTGCAGCAAATGAAAGAAAATACATATTTTAAAATGAAAAGCAAGCTGTCACTCTGTTCGACTTCATACCACCATGATCACCAGTGTATTTTTTCAAACCCACACAGCGCCACTAAATGTCATTCCTCAACAACTGCTGTCATGCAGTCTCCTCCCCCTGCCCTGTCATAATAAACACAAGCTACAACAAAACTAAACATATAGTATATAAAATAAAGTTTCTGCCCTCAGCAAGCACTCCCGCTCTCCCACAAGCTGGCAAACCCTGTGAATCCTGCAAGCCGGCAGTGCATCTCCTTCTCCAAGGGAGTACAACTACTAGGATACCACCACCTATACTCTGCCCGATTCTCTCATGCCACATTTTAAACTGTATCCTGCTGAGCGCCCCTGCTCAAAAAGCCCACATAGCAATGTACTTTATTTTTTCTCTCCCAGCTTGCTCAGTCTCTGATGCACTGAAACCCCTGTATTGGAAGCGTTCACCAGCCAATTTCCTCTTCCTTGATTGGCTCGGACAACCATTTATGCTCCAAGCTGAGCTAATCCATTCCTGCTCACACAGTATACAACTACAACGCAGTTTTGTAAAGGGGAAACTGCAGAAATGATCCTATCACAAAACTTATGAGAAGGGAAACTGTAAAGTACTGAAAATAAACAGAGACACAGTAAACTAATAAAAAGGGTTTTACATGCACCAACTTCCTGTAGTAGAAATTCAACCACTCAAGGACTATTTTACAGAAGCTGCTATTTCTCTTCATTGTTATTAATATTTTTGCTTCTTTTTCTTAATGAAATCATTATAAAAAAAAAAAACCTAAGCTGATGCCCATTTTCTAAGCACAATAATGCCCTTCAGGGTGAGTGGTATGGGCAATACTGGACCTTCCAGTTGCTATTAGACCCTTCACCAATTACGCCCCAGGTGGTCCGGTATTGCCCAATATCGCCTACCCTGATGGGCATTATTGCTTGCTTAATCATCATTAAAAAAATACAATCTCTAAGAATAGTAAATTGTAAAAAGTATTCAGCAGGCTACTTGTTTAAGAGTAAATGATTACTAAATAAGGTTTAGAAATAGAACTGCAATGCTCTTCAAAGTACAATTTTTTTAATACTACTGAATCATAAATGAAGATTATAGTTAGCCAGGTAGTTCACTGATTTGAATTAGCCAATCAAGGATAGATAACATTACCATGCATTTCAGTTGTACTAAGAAAGAGGCAGCTAAAACAACCAGCAATATCAAAGAATTTTTGAGAAGGTCAGCAATCATAAAATGTGGGTTTTTACATAGAAATAATATGATACAAAACAGTTGGACTGTGTCCCTTTAAAAGTCTACTGAACTACATTTTCTAGAAGTCTACTCAGTCAGTGAACTACATTTCCTAGAACCACGTCTGTTCCCGACCAGACTGGTCTGTTGCTGTTAGTCTCCATTTGATAGATGGTGTTGCCTGCAGTTAAGATTTACATGTATGAGGTAAGTACTCATGTTTAAATAGAAAAGTGCATCATTTTAACTCTCTGAAATGTTAAATATCAGAGGATTATTACTCAGGTTTTAAGTGAAATGCTGTGCAGTTTTAATTGTTAATACGTTGTTGCAAAGAAATGTTTTCTGCTCTGAACTGATGTGGCAAAACCTTTGAAAAGCCTTTAAAATACACAATTTATTTTCAATTAAATCACTCCTTAAAGTGTCTAGTGCACATCGTATCTCTAGATTACATTTTATTTGTGGTATCTTTACTGATTTAGTTACTTTTTTTTTTAATTCAAAGTTTATTAATTTTCATACACACGTATAAGAACAGCTCCAAACATACCTTACAATGTTATACATAAATGAGTTTCCGCTACATATATTGGAGCTGCTCTGCCCCCATACCCAGTCCCCCCCTCCCTAGATTTAATTACTTTTAAAGTTGTAATTTCTTGGAGTGTGCAGATGAGTTACAGAGCAGCAGGAAGATACTCAGAATGCTTTTTCTGTGTACATATCCATTCAGTAGCCTATTTATCTATATTTACAAAGAAAAGACTTTACAGTTTTTTTTTATCTGTAATCTGGAGTAACCTGCAGATTAATAAAGGAACATTTATTTACTGTAGATATTTGAGTGATTGAATGTGCAAGTGTGTGCGTGGGGGGGGGAGCTCCTTATTGCATTTAATATTTTATTTGATTAATACATTTGCATGTGTTAATCTATTATATTAAATAGTAATGATGGGATCCTTGTGCTTGTTTTACGTTCCTAAAACTGCTGACTGTTGTTTTCGAAAATATCTCCATATACATTCTGGAGGAATTATATTTCCTTGGATCCTGTTTGTCCATGAACTGATTTAAGATGGGATGGGAAAGTTGTTCTTCTGCATCTGATATTGTATTTAATTAAGACTTTAGCATATGTAAATTCATTACATTAAGTGAAATAGTAATGCTGGGATCAGTGTGCTTTTTTTCTTTTGATGAAGACTGCTGATTATGAACATTTTTCTTTTGTGTATACTTGGGAAGAATTTTCAGTAATTTTCCTGTTTCTAAAAATACATGCCTTTAACTGACTCTTTGAATCCATGTTGCTGTTTATTTTAAAGGTGCTCATGAATTTACATTTTGTATGGTAGTGTCTCACATTTTATTTATACTACATTAAGTATAGGGGTCCATGGTTGCAGAAGAGTGATCTGGGGAGGGGATCTAGTTGCAGAGTGGGTACTGGTCCGGGGAGGTTCTGCTCTGGAGGGAGGAGGTGGGTCCTGCTCCTTGGAAGGGTGATTATCTGGGTGTCCCATGCTAGGGAGGGGCTCAACTCGGGAGGGGCAGGTCTATGGAGTGGAATGAACACAGGGGTCCAGCTGCAGAAGGTTTGTCTGCAGGGGAGGCTGGTCCAGGGCATGAAAGAGTGAGCCAGCAGCAGGAGGGTGACTGGTTGGGGGCTAGTTCAGGGTGGAAATGAGATCCTGCTGCAGGGTGGGTGGTCAGATAGTGAGGCTGCTACAGGGCTTGTAGTGGGTCCAGCTGCAGGTAGAGTGATTGGCTGGTTGACTCCTGGTCCAGGGGCTTGGGGGCAGCTGCATAGATGTGGTCTGTTGGAGTGGAGGCTTGGGAGGTGCTCCAGCTGCATGGAGGCTGTATGGCATGTAGTTAGAGGCTGGTCCAGATGCAGGAGGGTGGTTGGTGGGAAGATGCTGGTCTGGAGCCTGTGTGGTGCTCTTGCTCCAGTAAAGTTGCTCATCATGGAGAGGCTAGGGCTAGCAGGGTTGTCCAGCTGCATGGAGGATAGCCTAGTGCCTGGAAGGTGATCTAGCAGAGGAGGGTGACTGGGGGCTGATCCGAGCACTGGATGGTGAAGGTGGTGGTCAGACTGGGATTTTAGGATATATAACCGAGAATCGTTAGGCTATATAATGGGCAACCTTGGCATTTTGGGATGAACACATCAATTAGTGTAAACATTTTCCCACTATAGCCCTCAACTGGTAAGGTTAGTACTGTTGGCTCCACACTGTGCCATATGCATGCCCCTCATCAGAGTGTCATGTGCACTGCTACCACCTCACTGTTCCACATACACTTCCGCCACTGCACTGTGCCATGTGCACTGCCATCACAGTGCATTTCCACATGCACTGCCAGCTCTGTATCATGTGCACTGCAGACACACATGCATTGCCACCACCTCACTGTTACACTACTACCACTGCACTGTGTCACATGCACCACCAGCTCTGTATGTGCCATGTGCCCTGCTGACTCTATGCTGTGCCACTTGCTCTTCCAACACCACATAGTGATTCATGTATTGTCATCACTGCATTGCCACATGCACTGCCAACTCTGTGCCATGTACACTGTCATCACCGCACAGTGCTACTTGCAGAGCCACCAGTGTGCTGTTCTACGTACTATGCAATCACTTGCTGTGCCACATGCATTGCTGATTCCACACTGAGCCATTTGCACTGCTATCAATATTTTGTGCCATGTGCACTGCCAACTTTGCGGGAACTGTGCCTGGTGTTGACCATTGCTGTGCTCTTACTCATGGGCCCTGGGCTGGAGACTTTGGCATCTGTGGCATCAGTTATTTTCATCCACTTACCCTTGAAGTCCTAAGTATTGATACATGTCCTGTAGGTCAGGTAGTATCCATGGACAGCAGAATTAAGGCATACTATGTTAATAATATGGTCATGACATACAAAAGGAGACCAACGTGTGGCTGGCTGTCTGTGTTTGTCTCTGTCAGTAGTTTATTTTTTTGTGGATTTTTATATGTTTCTGCTTGGAGGAACTGGACAGTTCTTGGACATGACATCTATGAACATTTTACTGGACTAAGAAACTATAAAACATCATCACCAGCTATAGAAACGTAGAATTTGATGGCAGATAAGGACTACTTGGCCCACCTAATCTGCCCATTTTCCTACCTAACAGATAAGCTGCAAATCCTAGTTAACCAACAGCTTACTTCCTCCTACCCCCCACTAGGACTGCCTTATGCCTGTCCCATGCATTCTTGAAGTCCCCACTGTTCTTGACTCACAACCTCCTCAGAGAGGCTGTTCCATGCATCCACAACCCTCTCAGTGAAAAATGCTTCCTCACATTACCTCTGAGCCGCTCTCTCTATCTTCAAATCGTCCCCTTGTTCTTGCACATCTCTTTTTCTGGAAGATGCTACCCTCTTGGACTTTGTTGATTCCCTTGAGGTGCTTGAAAGTTTCTATCATGTCCCCTCTCCCTCCTTTCCTCCAGGGTATACATATTAAGCTCCTTTAGTCTTTCTTCGTATGTCATCTGGTGCAGACCCTGCACCATTTTGGTTGCCCTCCTCTGGACAGCTTCCACTCTGTCTATGTCTTTTGGAGATGGGGTCTCCAGAACTGCACACAGTATTCCAGATGGGGTCTCACCAACTGTCTGTACAGAGGGATAACAACTTCCTGTTTTCTACTATTGATGCCTCTTCCTATGCATTCCAGTATCCCCTGCCTTCCTTACTGCCTTCTCACATTGCTTGCCCACCTTTAGGTCATCTGATATAATTACCCCAGGTCCCTTTCTATTTTACTGTTGTCAGTATTTCACCCCCATTGTGTACACTTCCCTGGGTTTTGTTTCCCATGTGCATTACCTTGCACTTCTTTGCATTGAATCTGAGCTGCCATACATTTGACCATTCCTCCAACCTTGCCAAGTCCCTTCTCATCCTTTCCACTCCATCTTGTGTATCAACCCTGTTGCAGATCTTTGTGTCATCTGCAAAGAGACATACTTTTCCTTCAGTTCCTCTGCAATGTCACTTATAAAGACATTAAAAGGACCGTCCTAGTAATGAACCCTGCGGTGACCCACTAGTAACCCTCCTTTCTTCACTGTGTATTCCATTTACTACTACCCTTTGGTCCTGTTGTCTAGCCAATTTTTTATCCAGGCTACCACCTCGGACCCACTCCAAGGCTGGCTATCTTGTGAATTAATCTTTGTGTGGGACTGTATCAAATGCCTTGCTAAAATCTAGGTAGACCATGTCCACAGTTCCTCCCTGGTCTACTACTTTGGTCACCCAGTCAAAGAAATCTATTAGATTCATCTGACACAACCTTCCCATCATGAATCCATGCTGCCTTGGGTCCTGTGCCCCACTGGCCTCTAGGTACTCAACAATTCTTTCATTCAGAAATGATTCTATCATTTTCCCTACTACTGAGGTCAAACTAACTGGTCTGTAGTTTCCTGCCTCTGTCCTGCTCCCACTCTTGTGAAGAGGAATCACATCTGCCCTCCTCCAGTCCTCGGGTACCACCCCATCCTCCCATGATTTGTTAAAGAGAGTAGTCAGCGGTGTCACTAGTTCTACCCTTATTAGCATTCTCATCATAAATCAACTTTTTGGAAGCCATCAAAAGCAAAGTAAGGTCAGTAAATCTGTTATACAAGCTCTGAGTTGTGGGTGCTGCACTCGAATCCACATTTCCATCTGACTTGTTCCTAAAGGATTTGTGCTTGTCTTTGAGGTCTAGTCACAACCATTTTGTAGAACAAAGGAAGACACTAACAAAGGATTTTACATCCTACATATGCCCCAGCCAGTGTTCATCACCTTCAGAATTTAAAACATTCTGGATATTTGATCTACAGTAACAACAGTTTACTGGTCCCCTGAGTTCATCATTTCCTGTCAATTTGATTATTTTTCATCATTTGATTCCTGGTACCTTGGACAAGATTACTATTTTACATATCCCTGAACTAACTATCTGCATGGTTTAATATTACAACATCAAGAATGCAACCTAACCTCATGAGTGGGCCAGGGTGTACCAAGCCAAAGGGAAATGGCCTTGAAACTTACTATGATGAATATCTGCAGCCTAATTCCAAAGATGTCTCAACTGCAGGTGTGGGCTGCCCTACATAACCCTGATATGCTTTGCTTGACTGAGATCTGGCTATCCACCTGGGCCAGAGATAATGAGCTAGTGCTCCCAGGTTACAATACTTTTAGATGTGATAAGAATGGGAAAAGAGGTGGTGGGATCTCATTTATTTACAGAACACCTACAGGTGTTGTGCTACCCATCACAACCTGCAGCATTGATCATGAGCTCCTTGCAGTTAGAATCATTTTGGTGAACATAAAAATCTCTGGTCATTGCATAGCGTACACCTCCACCGAAAATGGCCAAGATGGTCTAATTAAACTAATAGGGTCCTTGGTTGGTGTTAACAACAACTGTGAGCTCATTATTACTGAGGACTTCAACATCAATAGGCTCAGTAATGAATAGACCAACCAGAAGGATACCATAGCCAGTTTCCTCCTCATGCAATTAGTCACGGAGCCCACTAGAATGAACCACAAGACTGGTAAGCACACGCTCCTGGACTGGCTCCTTGCAAACTCACCTGACAGGATTACTGATGTCTTGGTACTACCGGATTCGCTAAGTGACCACTCCCCTATCACCTGTCTGTGGTCCAATAAATTTAAAAAAGTGCCACCTGTCTTTGTGAACAGCAAAATTCTCAGGAAAGGGCAGCTGTCAGCTTTCAAGGAGGCACTTTCTCAGATTGATTGGTCTCCCCTTAAGGTACTGCATGACCTTGACATAACACTCCATTACTTTACTAATAACTTTAATAGTGTTTGTGACAGATTTGCACCATTCAAAAAAAGAAATATACACGTGGCCGTAAGAATGGGTGAATTATTGGTGACCTTCTAGATCACATGAGGGCAAGGGACAACCTTTGGTATCTAGCCAGGACCTCCGGCAAGCCCAGTGACCTTCAAAGATACAGGGCAGCTAGAAATAAATGCACACATCTCATCAGGAATGCTGTGGCTAATTTCTACAAGGATCAATTGGAAAGAACCTGGGGTGATGGGAGGCAGTTTTGGGACAATATAAAGACACTCACAGGGAAGGATGACAAAACACAGCCATGACTGCTAAACATTAATGGCACAAATACCATGGACCTCCACACCATTGCCGAAGAGTTCAACTCCACCTTCATGGATCTTAGCTCTGTTCTATTGGCTTAATATCTCAAGCCTATCAAAGCTGATAATAGACGCCCACTGGACATCAAGTCACACCCTCAATTTTACTTCAAGAGAGTCACTGTCAAAGAAGCACTGGGTTATGTTAAAAAGGTCCTGGGGAAAACCAGAATGGGGTCTGACAACATTGACATGAAATTGCTGGTGCTGGCAATCAACAAAGTCATCACTCCCATCACTACAATTTTCAATAAATCCCTCCAGCTCGCCAAATTCCCTTCTCCTTGGAAACAAGAGCTGGTGACCCCAGTGCATAAGGGAGGCAATAGGTCACTGACCACAAACTACAGGCCCATCTCTATCCTCTCCCCCCTCTCTAAAGCACTGGAAAGGACTGGGGCAGACCAATTTACTGACTATATTCACAAATACCAGCTGCAATGTCCCCAGCAGTATGGCTTTAGGAAACTCCATAGCATGGACACTGCACTGGTAGATTTCACAGAGTATGTCCATAAGGCATTGGATGAGGGAAAACTGGTTGGGTCCATCTGCATTGACCTAACAAATGCATTCAACACAGTCTGCCACCCACTCCTCTTGTCTCAACTGCATGCCCTTGGTGTTTCCCCAAATGTTGGTCTATGGTTCCAGGACTATCTAACCTTCTGGTCTCAAAGGGTCAAGACAGGTCACTCTGTATCTGCATTCAAGGAAGTCTTGCTAGGGGTGCCTCAAGGGTCCATCCTGGGTCCACTGCTCTTCAGCATGTTCCTGAATGGCCTACCTGATGCCTGCACTAGCAAAGTCATTCTATATGCCAAGGATGCTATCCTACTTAGCTGTCACTCTCACATAGAGCACCTACAGGCTGAGCTACAATCATCCTTCCAACCTTCCAGCAACTGGAGACCTGGTTCTACTCCCAAAGGTTGCTACTAAACTACAAAACAACCAAGACAATGCTCCTCTCTAGCCCCAACTAAAAGGAGATGCCAGAATCAAAATCACAAATCACTTGACTGCCCCACTGGAACAGGTTCACTCCTTCAAGTACCTGGTGTCATTGTGGATGATACCCTTTCATATGTTCAGCACATTGACATGGTGTGAAAGCTGTGAACACTAAATTAGGGATCCTGTTTAGGCACAAGAAAAGCCTAACTGCTGAAGCCCTCCAGCTCTCAGTCTCCATCTCTGTCCTCTCCCTGGTCGACTATGGGCTGGTGTTTATGGTGCTGCCACTGATAAGGCCCTCAAAAGGGTTGCCACTGCCCTTAACAAGGCTTGCAGACTATTGCTAAATGCTGACCACTTCATGCACACTTGTACCCTGTATGGTCTGGCCCACATACTACCGCTTCAATCCAGAATCATATACCAAACTTGCCTACTAGGGAGAAAGGTCATGCTCTCCCTAACCCCTACCTGCATTGCAGACCTGGTAATGAAAGCAAGCTCCAAATACAACACACGAAGAACAGTGACAACACATCTTGATGTCCCATTTCATAGAACTTCACTAGGACAAAGATCCTTTATGTACAGAGCTCCACTATGGCTAAATGAGATCCCTGCTGTAGCTCTTAATGCAACAAATGTTCAGTCCTTTAAAAGAGAACTGAAGCAATACCTGCTGAACTCAAATGCCTGTGACTGCCTTACCTGAATCCATATCTTCAACCTGGATACCTCCTCTTAAACACCTCTGACTCCCTTACCTGAGTCCATATCCTTAACCCGGATACCCCCCTCGTCTGTCTGAGTTTTCCTCCTGTTTTACCTACCCTGGACCCCCATCTGCCATCCCTTACCACCCCCAACTCCTTCCCCTCCATACTCCCCCAACACCTCCCCTTTCCACCCACTCTCCCTAAATATTCTCCTTCTCCCAACCTTCCTCTCTCTCTCTCACTCTCCTCTCTCTTCTCTCTCTCTCTCTCTCTCTCTCTCTCTCACTGTCTCTCTCTCTCTAATCTACCCCTTATTCACACTCTTCCCCCTTTTCTTCTCCTACCCTTTCCAATACTCTACCTTTGGACAGGCCTCTGGGCAGCTATGTTGTACATTGTTAATTGGAATATCCTCCCGCTGTTTAATTTCAGTTGTCTAGGTTACTCAAATGTATTATTTATCTATATTCTGTATTACATAGCAATCTTATGTTTTGTGTTAACTGTCAAGTTTTATGTCTCTGCTGTTTTACATCCTGATGTGGAGCCTTTGTAAAGAGTGTATACAAAGGTCATTTAAAATTACAAAATAAATAAATAAAATTATTGAATCAACATGAAGCCCTACACTTTAAGGCTACAGCCTGGCTAGTCTCCTGACCAATTCACGACACCCAGCTTGAACCCAGTTTTAAAGTTGGGAAGTTATGTGTCATTCCAAATGTCATAACCCGAGCCAGTGGCCATGGTGGGATTTGAACTAGGGATCACTGGGCTTGTTTATGTAATATCTGTGTTCTCCCTGTAGCTCTTGTACTTCTCTGGAACTCTGTACTCTTACTTTTCTTTTTTCCTTATAATAATCCTTTTTTTCCTTTATTTCTGTAGGTCCCAGAGTACATTGTCCCAGCTCTGACATGACACAGACTTACTTACAGATCAGTTAAGTATTGTTTATGTTTGACCTTCCCTGTTGATCCCATTTTGTTCTTGAAGCACTGTGGATCCTTTGTGATCTCATGGATATTCTTTTTTTTACAGGTATGATTGGACATCACTCCAAGACACCCATCCCAGGCTCCCCAGGACCCAGATAAGAGAGTCCATATCTATGCTAGTTAGGCAAGCTGTAATGATGCAGCCTCAACTGTGCCTTGCCTGTTTCCTGCACCCTTTGCATTGCCTATGCACATGACCCACATATCATGTTAATGCATTTGCAGTGGAATATCTGGAATCAAAATGCCAGAACCAGCAGGAATGCAACAAGCAGATTTCAGGTATATTCAGTAGGCCACATGGCATTTCCTAACCCTGCAGGAAGAACTGTTTTGAACTAAAACAGATCTGTCAGTTAAAGGGCTTTCCTTTGTGCCAACATAAATGTATGGGGACAGCCCTGACTAAGTTATTAAGGATGCTAAGCCTTTGCCTCTCTCCCAGGTTTAGCTCATCTGCCAAGGTTCAGATGATCTTGCATGTCTCAATGATAAAGGCCAGCAGAAGCTGACTTTTCACCATGGTGCAGAGGTAGCCCCATGAGGTAAGACATGGACTGGGTGGTAGGTAGCTTCTCTATGACCCTTTGAAGAACAGGATGGCATAATGCCAGGAGGCTGAGACACCCACTGAAAGAGGTGCTGTGTGTGCTGCTCCAGGTGCACTGAGGTGGTTGAGTAGGCTAACATGCTGATAGGGACCCCTTGTTTATGCTGGAATGCTGCCACTGAGAGGGTTTGGCTACTGGGCCAAGCCAGGGTTGGTACCTGGGTCCAGGGCAAAATCATGGAAATTTTGTCCCAGCGGGAAATAGGTTGGCCTTTGGGGCAGGATATGGAAGAGTAGAGCTGTTGCAGGCATGCGGGCCAGATTAGGTATTATCCCAGAGAACAGACTCTGCCTAACATTTGGCAGTTGCATTGGGAGAGGCTGAGGGGCACGTGCAGCAAGAGAGCAGTGTTATTGTGAGTGAAATATAGGCTGCTGCTGTATCTCTGACTGTGAGGAAAATGCAGCAGGAAATGCAAGTGACTATTGCAACAGTTGGGCAAGGAATGCACACAATTAGTATAATCATTATATTTAATATTATCCTGGTGTTTATACACACATGCTTTCACTATTCAAACAGGGAGCTCCATCTGTGGCCCTGAGGGAGGGAGGCAAGCAAGCAGGCGTTTCATGGACTTTATCCAGGATTCACAATCCACACATCAGCTTGTGCCATCTGCAGGACCACACAACAGGAGAAAAGGGCAGGAACTGAAATTCAACCAGTCCATGTAAGAGCTCACAACACACATAATGCTATAGATCAGTAACTCTTCCAGTTCTTATTGCTATCCACAACATGGTACCGCACTCAATATACTTGCACCTGGAATAACTGAGGGGCATTGCCATTTTAGTCTTCTTTCTAGCTCTGTGTAATCTGCCATGTGGCAGGGTAGATTATAATACTGTAATAGCTTTTAAAAATTATGCTCTGATCTCACTGCTCATGCATGCTATTTATTTACAGCAGAGCATGTGCGTGTGGTTAGTGGGTCTGGCATCAAGCATAGGATTGTTGGGTGTGACGGCATGCATGGGGGTATAGAATCATAAGATGTGATAGCAGGCATGGTGTTATGTCATCAAGTTGGTGTGACAGCATGCATGCAGGGGCATGGAGTTGTGAGGTGTGATAGCGTGCATTGTGGTATAGGTAAGTGAATTTGACAGGCTGTATGAGGGATGATGGGTGTGATAGTGTATGTGGTCATAGAAACATAGACTTTGATGGCAGATAAGAACCACTTGACCCACCCAGTCTGCCCATGTCCCTATCTATTGGATAAGCTGCAGGTCCCTAGTTAACAAACAGCCTACTTCCTCCTACCCAACACTAGAATTGCCTTATGTCTGTCCCATGCATTCTTAAATTCCCCCACAGCATCGGTCCTTGGGTGTGACAGTGTGAAAGGTATGGAATCATGAGCTGTCACAGCATGCATGGGGTATGGTATTGGTGGGTGTGACAGCATACATGGGAGTATGGGACTGTGAGCTATGATAGTGTACATGATGTTATAGGGTCTGTTGGTGTGACAACTTGTGTGGGGTTGGTGGATGTGACAGTGTAAGGGAGGAACATGGGGTCACGGTCCCTAACAATTTCACCCCACCTACACAGCAAAACAAAAGAACACCATGCTAAAGAAAGTAATTTCTCAGCTGAGCTGCTGTGTTAATTCTATTGCAGGGAGATGTCATTGGAGCAACCCATGGTGGCAGTGCCAGGATGGGCAGAAACTGTCTGCCCTCCCAGGAAGACCCTTTCCCTTACTTCTAGGAACAGGTAGGATTGGGACCATTTATTTTATTGTTTTCATTTTTTGTAGGGAGAAGGAGTGTCCCACAAGGTCCCTTTGTGCATTCCATGTGAACAAGGAGGGTTCCTGCACTAAGGCTGTATCATGTGGCACCATGTTGTGAAGCTACGAGGACACTATGTAGAATAGACTATGGACACAACTGGTGTACAGATAACATTGGTAGGCTTTCCAATGTACAGCTAGTGATTAGCAGATATTGATGACACCTACATTAAAGATGTGCAGATGTCTGATCTTGGATGTGCTTTAATTATTTTTGGGATCAATCTGCCAGCAGGTTTACCCTACAGTGTGGTCAGTGTGATACCAGTGACCCATGCAGTCCATTGTGATGCTATACTGCATGACCACTGGGCTACCACTAGCACAAAGCATGGAATGAGACCATTATATTACCAGTGCAAGTGCACCTATTGTGCTACCACTGACACACGGTACCACAGTGGCCACAATGGTAGTGCAATGGAATTGAAACAAATCCATTGTGATACCAATTGAAGTTGTATCACTTTGATATTTGCCATTGTGCTACCATTGCACAAGTGTTTGCCATTGTGCTACCACTGTGTGTCAATATCACAATGGACACAATGACATCTCACTGGAATTGGAACAAAACCACTGTGATACCAACAAACAGTGGTATCACAATGGTACACATTGTTACCACTGTGGTATAAGCAGAGGTGGTGTGATCAGTGAAGTACCACTGTCTGTATGGTATCACTATGGTTACAATGATATCACAATGGAATCGAAACAAATCCACTGTAATACCATTTATGAAACCCGCAATGATAGTATATCAGAAATTGCAGTGGTAGTATAATGGTAAAGAACAGGTATTACAATGGTATTTCAAATATGTTTTTTGTAAGGGTATGCCTACAGTTTCAGTAACTATTTTTCTTACATTTTGTGGCTGTACCATTGAAAAATCAGGACCCCTCATTTGGTGTAAACTTCAAGTTAACTGAATTTAAGTTTAATTTATAAACTTGGATACGCCAGTCTGTCACTTACACATCCACGTAGGATCATGAAGGGTAACCAGCTAGGTGCTATCCGCTGCCCTCCAGTCCTCATGGCACATCAGGAGCAATGGGGATACTCTTATGCCATGATGGGATACTGCTTTAAGGGGCACACACAGCAGGATGCCTGCAGGCAATAATCTGCCTCCATGCACTAGCACTGTATACAGGCCATATGCATAGTGGTGCTTGCTCAAACCCTGTCACCATGAGCCACAACTCTTGTTACACACACATACATAACCTAAAAAATGATGTACTACAGTGCTTAGAATTGTAATTTATGGTGTTTCTTTGCTGATCATGAAAAATCCCCCTCCTGTCCTCACCAACTTACTAGGGAAATCTGTGTTGTTTAAGCTGTTACAGATAAAACAAAAGCCCTGGTTTCATCTGAGGCCTTCTGTTGTGTGCTAGTGGGAGTAAGCATTCTGTCAGCAGAACTGAGCAGAAGTTTGAATTTGTGCATTCTAGCTGTAGTAAACATTCTATCTCTTGAATGTTGGCATGACAGAAAGTAAACAAGAAAGAAAAAAGGGAGGGAATATTACAAAGAAGAAGAAAGAAACGTGAGAGAATGGGTAAAAGTGGGTGGGTTGAGGAAAACTAGAGGGTCTAAGAGTGAATTAAAAATACAAGAATTTTGCTGTACATAAAATTTAAACCTGAGATGGCATGTCAGTGCTGAGATGTGCTGTGACCATTTTTAAAAAGTCATAAAAATGTTTCTTTTTTGATTTGGTGCATTTCTTCATCCCCCCCCCCCACACACACACACATACATACAAAAACATCTTAGACCCATTTTATAATCACAGTAAAACACTCCAGGGTGTACATTGTGGTGGGGTAATGGCACTTCTCAGGTGATTGAAGTGAAGGCACTCAATAATGCCTCATGCCACACCCAAGGTGTGATACTATTCAACCACAACACATAGCTTGTCATGCCTTATTGCTTAATTGTTTCTTTCTGTTTGTTAAGACAGTCTTCACTTCTGTTAAAAAAACAAACAAACAAGGAAACACAGATAACCATTTGGATGCCTCTGCCGCATCACGATTTATCTCTATAGGGACACTACATGGAACTGTCAATATTAATGTGTTCAATTCTGCAAAGTGAAAAATGAGATAAAAGCAAGAGTATAAAACATATTGCTAAGCTCAAAGTAATAAAATCAGCTATAAAAAAGTTGGTGTAAGCAATATGGAGGGATGCAGTAAAGCTCTTGAATTGACTATTTTATGTCTATTTTATCTAAATTAATTATAATAAGTTATAACTTCTGATTTGTTTCTTATGCTTATTGCTTAATCATTAAAGTCTTGTCAGATTTTTATAGCCATATTATGATCACAATAAGTCACTGCAGGGTGTGCGTCGTTCCTGAATAACATACACCATGGGTGCAGAAGCACTCAGCCACCCTAGGTGTGACATTATTCAGTGATGATGCACATCCTGTCATGCCTTATTGCTTAATTTTTGTATGTAACTGTTCTTTTTTGCACTTGATTGCATTATGTATGTGTAAGTTTAGATCAGAGGTTGAATGCAATGATATTAAACATTCAAAGTTTTGAATAAGAATAGGGAACAGGAAACACTTTCAAAAGTGTAGAGAAAGTTTTATTTTTATTTATTTTTTTGTGGCAGGGGCTGTGTTAGGGGTATCAGGATTGCTTGACATGACAGGGAAGGGGATATGTTTTAATGTGGTGGGTTATGGGTAAGATGGGCATTATCACCATGTGAGATTATTTTGTTAACAAAATGTAGGTGAAATGTTAAACAGATGTCTTGCTTTAGTCTACTGATCCTAGTAATCAATAATGGTGACATTACATATATTGTTTTATAAAATGAACAAGGTCCGTTATGGACTATTGCTCACATACATCCTTTCTAGGGATGTATAATGGACATAAAAAAAAAGGAATGTGTTTAATAAAGTTTTTGAAATATGATGCACGTGTCACTTATTGTCATTTGGTTTATGGGAACAACTACATCACTGACTTTGGTCAACACTAACAGTAGCTTTCATACATGAATGCTATTGGACATTTGGAACCCTAATGACATCACCCACCCGTAGGCCAAGGTCATATGAAGCACAAGGTAGAGCTTTAAAACACAAGATAGAGCTACAAAACAGTGACTCATAACCATATACTGTTTTTGAGGAAGAGAAGTATGGCATGAAACAGGGTGTGCAAACTGAATTAAACATGCCTTTTTTTGAAGGGTCTGCATATTATTGAATTTTGTTGAACAGGTAGTCCCACTATGACTAGACGTCCCTTCACCAGGGGCAACTGGGGGGAGGGCAGATGGTAACCAAGTGAAACTTAACCACATTAAGCTGTTGATGTTATTTGTAATGATTGGGGGAAATCTGGCCAGAATACCAGGGGAAATTCCACTACTCTTTTTAGAGAACTGCAATAGGATCTTTAACATCCACCTGAACACCACCAGAACAGGCAGATGGGACCTAGGTTTAATCTCTTATCCATATGGTAGCACCTCAGGAGTGCAGTATCCCCCTCATGATATACTACAGTGTCAGTATTGGGATTTACCCTAAGCGCCTAAGCTGGGCTAGAACTAACAACCTTTTGAGTTTCCAGCATCAGTCGAGTGAACCTCCTGAGCCATTGACATTGCTATAATATGCAAACACAAAGGGCACTCTGGACCCAGCTCTGGAACAAGGGAAGTCCTTCTGGATACAGAAATGCAGGGCCTTTTGGTACCTGCAATCCCGTGCAGCTACGGATGCAAACATGTGGAGCTGATGATGAGCAGGCCAAAGAGTAAATGGTCACAAGTGAGCGAACAGAAGAAATCTTATTTTAATTGTAACATTTTTGCACCTCTTTAACTTTACATTCACCTTGACATTTTCAGGATCAAGACCAGGGCAAGACTTCATGTTGATCAAAATGTTGGCAAATTAGTTTAATGGGAGAAAAGTGGTTTAGGAATGTTGTAGCACAGACCTTACCACCCTGGTATGATGAATATATACAATATAGATTTTAAATATAGTATATTACACATATAAATCAATATACCAATCTATTGAAACTGGGTAAGTATATGTAGCATGCATGCAAAAATATTAATGAAATACATTTATAAATAATTTTTTCAAAGCATATGGCATATATTAATCTACATATAGCATATTCTCCAATATATAGTAAATATATGGAAACAAAATATACAATTTATGCAGTAAATATATTTATCAATATATTTAGTGATAATATTTTAGACAAACAAATACATGTACAATATATTTATGGCATAAGTCACAATGTATGTGGCATATATTAACAAATACATTACATGACTATAAAAATGCACAATTAATATATCTGCACTATATTGATAAATACATTAATATATTTTGCATATATTGACAGTCCAAACAAATATGTCTAAAATGCATTTGAAATTGCATTTGCCAATAAGTAGCGTACATTTTGAAGTATCGGTTGCGTGAATTTATATATGAAATATATTAATAAATATATTTTAAATTTGTATCCAGTGTATGAGCAGTTTATACTTAGATTGCAAAATACATTTTAAATAAATTATGAATATATTATGATAATGAATTTAAATTGCACTGTGCTTATATATAGATGGTACAAATAAGTGTGACAAATACATTTATTGAAATATTAGAAATATATTAATAATGTATATTAAATATACTTCAACAGAGTAAATGGCATTAGAATAATAAAAAATAAATACATTTATAGATATATTAGGAATGTATTGGTAAAATATATTTATATGCTTTATTTCAGTACAGTTCAATTTTTATCAATATATTTTAAACTATACATAGTATACTAAACCAGAAATCACATGCATATTTCTCATGCGTTGCAATACATTTGAACATTCAGAAATATACTTGGATATATTTCATTTCCAATACATTACAATATATTATTGCACAAGTTGATTGGAATATATGTCAACATGTGAAAATATATTGTTAGTAATATATTTCAAAATATATTCCATTTTCGTAAGGGGATCGCCATAAGAAGCATTACATGAGGGCTTAACTTTCAAACAAGAGTAAAAGAAACTGCCCTAGGGTTGTGACCTGCCAGCTAACAAATGAATAAAGCTCTCCTTGCTGCAGCAAGTCTTTAGTGTGAGCATGGCAGTTTGGTTACTAACCCTTCCCCCCCCACACACACATGCACACACACCTTCCTCAGTACAAGTATAACATAAAATGTTAAGCAGTAAATCCAGGCAAATATAGTGCTAAATAGTTTGCTGTTTGCATGCTTCTGCTGATTTTAGAAAATAGCTGAGGCTGTCTTCCTGTGAAATAAAACATGCTATAAGGAAATATTTGATAGCTTTAGAAAAGGAGATGTGTAAAAACTGTATAAACTACAAAACTACATACAGGATAACAGTTAAAATAAGTCTGTTTTTTCTAGAAGAATCCATGCTTTTAAAGGAGTTTGTACCTGGAAGCTAGGAGTTCAGAAGCTCCTGGATCTGTGTTCCTGCTACTGCTACATCAGCAACTGCAGTCATTTTACAAAGGTGTTCTCTTATGGAAGGGCTGGCCCTTGATTGCATTAGCATACAGGGAGGCTTGGGTCTTGTCCTGCCAGTAAGTGATTAGTATAGAGGGAGGAACTTTCTGAAAAGGATATTTCTCTGTATGTTCCTGTGTTTATGTTTATGAAAGGGGTTTAGCATTGTGTAACAATTGCCCCTATATATATCCTTAATATTTCCTTGAACAGAATGCAGCTGTGTGAATTATAAACCTAGTATTCCTCTAATTGTTTGTTTAATGGAACATGATTGACAGATTACATGACACCCGAGCAGTATATAAGGGCTGCTCAGGTAATCTACAGTAAGTCTGCTTTGGGCGGAGGAGCAGAGAGGAACCTCTGGGAGAAGCAGTTTGGAGCCAGAGAAGCTGCTCACCTAGCATTCACCAAAGGGAGAGAACTCCAACTGCTGAGAAGCTGCAGAGGTCTGAGTGTGCAGATACTCAGACTGCAGAGGAACTTGGGAAACCCAGGGGTATTGGCAGGGTGGCCATACCATGTGATGGTGTTAGTTC
Source organism: Neoceratodus forsteri (assembly GCA_016271365.2). Lineage (NCBI taxonomy): Eukaryota > Metazoa > Chordata > Ceratodontiformes > Ceratodontidae > Neoceratodus > Neoceratodus forsteri. Next base: position 1,240,097,030 of record CM028130.1, read on the forward strand.
CTAGTCTCTAGAGGGCATCATATGGTCCACCTGCAGTGCTATAGTGAGAGGTCTCTAGCTAGCTCCCAGCCCATACTCTTTATTTTGTTTTTATAGCATCCTGACAAAAGTCTGCCCTGAAAATATCACCTGTACATCACTGGCAATAAAACAACACCTCAGGGTGTTTTGCACCATATTTTATGATTCCTGGTGTCTTTTGTAACTGAATCCCATGACATATGATGACATTGGTGGTGTTCTGGCATCCGATAACACTCAAAGGCAATTCATTAAGAGAACAGATTGGTTTTAAATATAAGGATTTAAAACACAACCTTAGAAGGCATTCATACCAGATAGAACAGTCTGCAGTACAGAAAGATGCTGGGGAGTACCTTTTCGCAGAAAGAGTGTTGGGATGCCAGAACACACTTAGACAGGGGAAGTGTGGCTGGTCATGTATTAGATGTGCTGGCACTGAAGGAAGAGAGACATGCAGGAAGCCCCTAGTGCTAATAGTCTGAACAATTTGCTGATAAAATGACTGATCCAGTAAAAATTTTGCAAGAGAAAGTGAAGTCCCTCTTGGAGTTGGCAGCAATGAAATGGCAGAATGATCCAAAGGAGGCATTGTCTGAAAGAGGGATCCTGATGAGTCTCTCAAAGATGGTGCAGTGGCAGACCTCAGAAGTGGCTAGAGGCTGAGGAACAGTGTTCTGTGGAAGAGCCACAAATCCAGACACTGGAGCAGATGGAAGCTGTGACCGCTAACAAAATGCTGTTTGGGAACCACAAGGCTTGATGGGGAAGGAACAGCACTATTTAATTCTGCTAAGGAGAATGATGGCAGTGTCCCAGATGAACATTCCTGTGGTGTACTCCCTGCAGATATGTGTGCTTTTCTGGAAAATGGGGTTGCCAGAGTTGGATGAGGTTCGGAGTGTACAGGTACAATTGTCTGAACTGATAGAGCTTGAAAGTCAAGAGAGAGAGAGCCAAGTCAACTATGTGAACATTTTAAGGACTTGTGTGCTAACATCCACAAGAGTCCTGGAAGTACAATAGATTGCAGGTATAATGAACCAGTGGTTCTTTTAAAACCAGAAGGGACTGAGTGTTTAATGCCCAAAGCTAATACTGACTTTCAAATGTGGAAGGTGCTTCAAATGAATGATACCTGTGTAAGTAGATTATTTACATTTGTAAACATGGTTGATAATGTGCCTATTGATATTGAAAGGATGGATAGTGCTAAACCCTTTTACTTTACAAAGAATGGGGTCCTGTACAGGTGTCACAAGAATTTCCATGAGAAATGTACTGAAGACCAATTGGTGGTGCCCAGGGTACTTTGATTGCAGGTTCTTCAGGCAGCACATTTTGATACTAAGAAAAGGCATTAGAGACACCATGGGATGTTAAATCACATACTATCCTATTTCTACTGGCCAGGGGTAATTAAACAAGTTGTGATGTTCTGCAAGACCTGTATAACATGCCAGAATGTGATGGCAACCACTAGGATAGCAGCCAGAATAATTGCAAGGAATAAAAATGAATTTTCTGTTAGGAGGTATCAGGATGAGTGGAATCCTAGATCCCTTGACATTAAGATTGGGAGAGATTTCGGAGGTGGACGCACCTCCTACATTTAGTTTTTCTCTGTAAGCATAAAAGGTAATGTGTATTCTGAGAACATGTTTAATCATATTATAATTCTGAGGGAAAAAGATTTGAGACTGAGAGCTGAGATAAAAAATTAGTACTTGTAGATAAAAAACAAAGGAATGTGAGGGTATTAGACCCAAGAATAGGAAAATGTGATTAAAGGAATTACCATGTTATAGAAATTCTCTATTAATAGTACAGTCAGCAGGCTGAGTTGTCATACCTGAACATAAAGAAAGGGAATGATTCTAAAAATAGAGAAAGGGATGCAAACGAAACAGAAGTGGAAAAGCAATTTGAGGGATGGGAAATCCTGCTAATGGTACTGAAACTGTGTTCTTCTGTGAAAGTAAACTCTGAAACTGGGTAGGTTTAGGCATTTTGTTCATCTTCTTTTTGAGGTAGCCCATTTAGAGCTGTTGTGAGATATTGATCTGTGGCAGGTCTGGTGGAGGTCAGCTCCTGTTTATTTGATGGTCCTGATAAAAAGGTTCCATCTGAGGAGTTTGAACCTTGTTAGTTAAATCAGTAAAACCTCTGAAGACAGGGATGGAAACCAGTCCTTTACAGGAATTAGTTCCCCTTTAAGCTGGGGGGTATGTGATAGGGTCAGGGACCCCATACCAGTTGAAAAACTATAGTAATGGTTAAAGCAGCCCTGCTGCAACAAAGCTTACCTCATGGTGATAAATTAGGGATATGCAAGGCATAAAGTAATCCCTAGAAGTAAAATAAAGTTGTAGTTACCTTTTCTTTCCTATATGTAAGTCTGCTGTACTACATATTCTGTCCTTTATTTCTCTGAGCCTTTCTAGCTGGCTACTATCAGGGTAGTCTTCTATCTAATTTGGGTTCTGCACCCCCTAAAGAATCTGACATGCTGGTCTGGAGAGATCACCATAAGAAGCATTACACGAGGGCTTTGCTTTTAAACAAGAGTAAAAGAAACAGCCCAAGGGTTGTAACCTGTCAGCTAACAAATTAATAAAGCCTCTTGCAGCAGAAACTCCTGAGTGTGAGCATGGTAGCTTGGTTACTAATGGGTGGATGCACTCCCCACACACACGCACCTCAGCACAAGTATAACATAAAGTGTTGAGCAGTAAATCCAGGCAAATATACCTGTGGTAAATAGTTTGCTATTTGCATGCTGCTGCTGATTTTAGGAACAGCTGAGACTGTCTTCCTGTGAAACAAAACATGATATAAGGAAGTATTTGATAGCTTTAGAAAGGAGACGGTAAAAACCTATATAAACAATAAAACTACATACAGGATAGCAGTTAACATAGGTTGGGTTTTTCACTAGAAGAATTTATGCTTTTTAAAGGGAGTTTGTACCTGGAAGCTGGGAGTTCAGAAGCTCCTGCTACTGCTACATCAGCAGCTGCAGTCATTTTACAAAGGTGTTCCCTTAGGGGAGGGCTGGCCCTAAATTGCATTAGTATATAGAGAAGGCTTGGGTCTTGTCCTGCCAAGAAGTGACTAGTCTAATGGCAGGAACTTTCTGAAAAGGATATTTCTCTGTATTTTCTTGTGTTTATGTTTATGAAAGGGATTTAGCATTGTGTAACAATTGCCCTGTATATCCTGTATATTTCCTTGAACAGAATGCAGCTGTGTGAATTATAAACCTAGTATTCCTCTAACTGTTTGTTTAATAGAATATGATTGACAGATTACACGACACCTGAGCAGTATACAAGGGCTGCTCAAGCAACCTACAGTCAGTCTACTTTGGGCTGAGGAGCAGAGAGGAGCAGAGTGGAGTCAGAGAAGCTAGTCACCTAGAATTTACCAAAGGGAGAGAACTCAGACTGCTGAGAAGCTTCAGAGGACTGAGTGTGCAGATACTCAGACTGCAGAGGAACTTGAAGAAACCCAGGGGATATTGGCAGGGTGGCCATACCATGGGATGGTATCAGTTCCTGGTCTCTAGAGGGTATTGTAAGGTCCACCTGCAGTGTTATAGTGGAAGGTCTCCTAGCTAAGCTCCCAGCCCATACTCTTTTTTTTTTTTTTTATAGTATCCTGACAACAGTCTTCTCCTGAAAATACCACCTGTACCTAACTGGCAATAAAACAACACCTCAGGGTGTTTTGCACCATATTTTATGATTCCTGGTGTCTTCTGTAATTGAACCCTATGACAGGCCCTGCCACTGTCATTGGTGTTGGTGCCTGGCCCTATCTCTTCTTGTTCTCTTGGCTATATCTGATAATGGTGGCTTGTGCCTTGACACCATTACACATGCTGTCCAAATGGTTATGTACACAGCACCATCTGTGTGATATCATTGGTGTCAGTGCCACTGGGGACAGTGATATCCCTGGTTTTCCAGCCGGGGTAGGCAGGGTCCTGTCCTGCTGGGTCATGGCACACTGGGCAGTCATTAGCATTGTAAATGATGTGTCTGGCCTTTGGTAGCACAAGGCACAGGGTGACACTTCCAGTGGGTGTGGGGAGATACACCAGTATTGTACAACTGCTCAAGGTGGCGCTCTATGTGTTGGTGACCTGAGGCAGGTAAGGAGGTATTCACCCCTAACATCCCTGGTCTGCCACTGTGCAGACCCGTCTTCCCCCTCCTGTCTACACTTTGCTGCATGTCTCCATGGCCAGTGACAAATGTCTGTGTGAACTGCCATGCAAGATGCCTGCCGGTGGGGGCATCACCTCAGGGGTTGTGGTGAGGGACACTCACTCTGCACATGGGATGTTGGCCCACCAGTGCCACTGCAGTGTGTCATGATCTATGCAGTCTACTGCAGGGCACCTACATGCTGCCAGTATGCTGCTCTGTGTCTGTCTACCATACCATGGCAGCCACTGTGTGTTCACGTGCACCCCATGTCACCAGACAGATGCCATGAGGGGTGATGGTTATGTGCACAGCCTGGATGTGACCCCCTCTGTGTTGGTCAGGCCCATACTACCATGTGCTTGGGACTATATATGCCTGGCTGTCAGCAGGTGATTGGCATTGGCAACTGTTTTTGTGATACACCACTGTGTCCAGCTTTGTGCATCAGACAACTGCTGTGGTAGTCCACCTGTGCTGGTGCATATCCTGTGCCACATGCATTGTGTAGCATGCCTAAGTGCCTCAACTGTGACCCACAGTTGTGGCATGGGGTCTGGTAGACTGTTGGGCCATCATTGGATGGCGTAGAGTACCATATGAGTGACATCATTCTGCAGCTGTGTTGGTGACTAACTGACACATTGATGACTAGGATATGATGACTCCACTGTACACAAGCTGGGACAACCATAGTCGGACATGACGGGTCATGCAGGGCAAATGATCTGTGCAGGCCCTGTATCGGGGGACACACTTAGGGTCAGACTAGGGTACAGGGAGACCACCTTGACAGTGTGTACCAGGGCCCACAAAGGCAATTAATGGGGGAGGGCCCATTGTGACACACTAAAAGAAGTATTCCATGTTAATGTGATACTGTAGTTCTACGTTTGAACCTTACAGTTACCCTGGGGGCCCATGTACCCCACTCAAGTAGCAGAGAGATGAAACATACAAAGAGTGTTAGGGTTTAGGAGGTGGCCAGATACCCAAAAAAGGGAGCCCACCAGGACATTTCCAAGTATCCTGATGGACCAGTACAACTCTGGCCAAACTCTATGTAGGGTTGCATGTACAACCACCGGGAAAGCAGCCGCCTCCAGGTCACACTGCATTGTACACCACTTTTGTGGTGACTGGAGCACATTGTGTTGAGTGCATTCCCACCTACAGTACTGCTGCAATCATGTGTTATCATGCCTGCTGCACACAGTGCCACCTGTTTGTCCCAGCCATGTACAGTTGTGTTGTGTGCACTGTATGTATGTGCCTATACCCTGCCCCAGCAGCAAGCCAGGGAGGCATCTTGATGTCTTTGTCCTGCATGCCAGGGTTGACCTGTGTGCTGGTTGGCTGGTCAGTGGCCACATGGTGTGTTGGTGCACCCTCTTGCTACTTGAAATGATACTGCTTGTCAGACTCTTGGTTGGTGCTATTGTTGCATGCGCTGCATTCATACTTCTTGCATGCTCATTGATGACATGTGTACATCCCATGCCCAGGCTTGCTCTGGTGCAGCATGGAAAAGTCATTACATATTCACTCCTCCGCTATATGGGTCCATGGTGCTGTCACTGGTATGCCACATCCGAACCATTATGGATCTCAGACACCTGCCATCCATGTGTGTCATGGTGGAGCATGTGTTGGCCGGTTATATCTTGGCTGCATAAGGTACGCAACACTTGCATTTTGTCTCCTGTGTGCACAGCTGGCTAACTTCATTGTCTTTCTGTCCATAGGTGCCCAGAGAGTGCCAGCCATTGTGGTAATCCACAGAACTGGGAAGGGAGGGGGTGACCTCCTGTAACTCATAATCAACCAGCAGTGACTTCCTCACCACGGTATAGTGGACATCTCAGAGACCATGCAGGAGCTTGCAGCAATCCACCAGCAGCAACAGCCACCATCACTAGCAGCGGCAGAGGTCCTGTAATTGACTACAGCAGAAGTATTCCTGTTCTCCCCAAGCATTTTCTTCCTCCCCATTTCTGGACAGATTTCCCCATTGTTTTTCCCACCCCCTGATCTACTTCTTGTTTTTGTTTTTTGTTGTTTGTATGACTTGCTGCCATTTTTTTGCATTGAAGTTTATTTTTTTGATACTGAAGCAACAATGTTGTGTGTCTGTCACTGGTGCCCTCCTCACCCACCCTCAGCCATTCTCATTATGCAGCTCTCTACCAGATGCTCTGGTGCCCATTATCCTTTGTGCTATATTCAGAGCTGTATTGCTGCAGTGCACTGCACACTTGTCTGTCATTTGTGTGACATGCAACAACCTGTCATTCAAATGGGTGCAATAACCCATCATTTTCACAGTGCATCTCCATCTTATATTAAGAGGGTTTAGCACCAGCACTATGCTTTTGAATATGGCTGGTTAAGGGACCAGCACAAGTGCAAGCACAAGGAAAGTACAAACATCTTGTTTGAGTGCACTTTTGAATTTCTGACCCCTGGTGTGGTGCTGTTCTGTTTACCATCAGAAATATGTGCCAACACAATCCAAATACATACAGAGTATGAATTTAACATGTTAAATCAAAAAGTAACCTCAAGGGAAGGGGTTTTTAAAACTGGCAATAGTGGACATTTTTAACAACTTTTTTTTTGTAAACTTTAAGCCAAGTTTTCAAGTTTCCGCATCACAGACAGATCATAATAAATAACTGTTGTACAACACAGAGACAGGAAAGAAGTAAAGCATAACATATAAGAGATGCAGAATATTTTGCTTGCTCACTTAGTGTCCAATTAACACTACCTAAATAAAACCATCCTACTACAATGTTGGGAGATTCTTCAAAGAGGATCTCCTTTGAACCCCAGGAAAGCATAGAGCACAGAAAAGCTCTGACACATGGGGCCAAAATAAATTATCTGTAGATTAGGTGTAGATTAACTGGAATGTCAACAGGTAATTGTATATAATGATCCCTGAAAACACAGGAGTAGTGGACTTCCCCAAATCAAACTCTAGAAGGTCAGGAACCATGGGAAGATCGTGCTGCTTCCAGGCAGCCCCAAATGTGTTGATATTTCCCCTCTTGATTGTTTGCACTATATTGTAGGTGTTCTAGTTTCATGCAGTGCAATAGAAACTGTACCCATTGAGACACCATTGGAGCTCTTTCTGATCCCCAGTGTTGTGCCAGAGCCTGTTTCGCTACTGTGGTGCACAGTTTTTATAAGGGGTGCTCAACCTTGGTCCACCTCAATGATCTCCCCAGAAGTCCCAATAAAATATTAAATGGATCTAAATCCTGTGGGCAGTGTAAAATCCTGCCTAAAAGGAGACTATCTCCTGCCCAAACTGGTCACCTGGTGACATTTCCAGATCAAGTGAAAAAGGTGCTTATATTGACCTTTGCATTTTGGGCATAGATCTGACTTAGCATTTATTCTATGGGCTAAATCAGGGGTGAAGTAAGACCGATGTAGCGTATTATAATGAATTGCCCTAAGTCTATTATTTTAGAACATTCTATCTCTTTTTAATATGAAATTCTAATCTTCTCCTGACAAGCAATCAGGTAACAGGTCTCTTTCCCACCCTTTTCTTCCCTCCATAGGGATCTGACAACCCATCAAGAAGGGCCTTATAAATCTTGGACATAGGCTTCAGTTTAGGTTTTTACCTTCACGAGCAGGATCTCCTCTATTGAGGATCTATTAAGGGTTAGAAGGGGTTCTCAGGTGTCCCTGCCATCAAACAATTTGGCCCTAACTTGGAGGTTGGCAAAAAAAAAAATACTTAGGTGGGAAAGGGAATTCCCTAACAAGTTGTTGAAATGATTTTAGAACCCCGTCCTCAAATAACTGAGAAATCATCATGAGTCCCTTTTTTACCCAAGAGGTTAGGACCTGAAGGGTCAGACATGGAATGAGGTTTTCCTCCCAAAGTGTGAATCACATTAATGCTTCATATGAAAGAGTAGGGGGGCACCCAACTGTGTAAGTGGCCACTAGCCACGCTTCTCACAGTGGATCTTGTGAAAGGATTTTCAACTGATTTTACTACCCTGTTCTTCATTGAGGGAGCAAACAATGCACCATAGAGTGGCGCCTCCAAAGACAGCTTCCTCCAGGTCCACCCATGCCTTCCGTGGTCCAGTCCCAGGGATTAAATCAGTCAAGAATGCTATTTGCACAGCTTGATAATAAAGTCTCAGATTTGGGAGGCTAAGCCCTCCACTGGAAAGCAGTTGTCAAAGGGTTTCCTGCTATACTCTGGGTTTCTGACCATTCCATAGTAGAGTGGTAACACAGCCCATAAAAGATTTAATGTACTTGTTCAGAATGTGAGAGGGTAAGGTTTGACACAAGTAAAGTCATTGGGGGAGCACACACATCTTAATCAGACTCACCTTTCCTATCAGGGTGAGAGGAAGGGATTTCCATCTATCACAGTCCTCTTTGACTTTCTTTAATAGAGGCTTATAGTTATTCTCTCCCAGCTTTGACAGTTTCATGTAGAGCAGGATACCCACATATTTAACTACAGAAGCTGGAGGTAGGGAGGCACCACCAATCCGAATGGAGATATCTTACCCTGACAGGAGGAGCCACTCACACTTAGGCCCATTTATTTTGTGGCCAGACAACGGTCCTTACATTTTAAACAGGTCCGTCAGGGCAGGCAAGGCTCATTCCAGATTGTCTATAAACAACAAGATATCATTCATGAACAGCAAGATGATGTGCTTCCCTTTCCCAGGCTTGAAGCCCTTAATATCTGGGTGCTATCAAACAGCTGGTGCATTGCTCACCCCTTAGTGAAGAAGAGGGTAGAAAATCAGTTGCAAAACCCTTCCACAAGATCCAGGCTATAGCAGGAAACCCTTTGACAGAGGACTGTCATTTAACTTTCAGGTGTCATCCATTGTCCGGACAAGTTTTACCATTGTGTAATTTATAAAAACTTAAACTGGCTCCAACCAGAGGCCTACAGAAATTATCTTTGGCTTATTACATGTCATAAGATTTTACACAAAACATATAATCATCCATTACATAAACAAGTTATAAGAAAATCAAATAAGGAAATATATATTAAGACAAGGAAAGTAGTAAACAGTATTCCAACGCACAGAAGTTTTAATAGATTGGGTGACAGCACACCCAGAATAGTGTAGCACGTAGTTGGAATAAATTGTCAGAACCATTGAAGACAAATACAAACGTCTCTAGTTTTAAAATTACTTTGTCTGATTGTTTGAGGTCCTCTTGCACATGTTTTTAAAGTAACTGTTGTGTTGTGTTTTTCTTTTTGTATTTTTGTATTTGTCTCACATTTTTGTAAATTGTTTAATGTTTTTGTATAATGGATTGGAATGCAGGACTTTGTTGTAAACAGGACTTTGTCCCAACAAATCTTATTCCTGTGAAAAATAAATTTTAATCAATCAATCAATCAATCTTAGGAATATTGCCAGGGTCAAGCCCCTAGTTCCATCTATAGACCTCCCACCTTGGTGCATGCCTTTGTCACATTCAGACTTGATTACTGTAATGTTCTCTACCTCGGGATCTCTGGAGGGAATCTCCGCTGACTGCAGCTACTGCAGAACATGGCCACGAGGCTGCTAACTGGGCAGTTGAAATGTTGTCATATCACCCCAGTTTTTTTTTTTTTTATCAGCCTTCCAGCCTGCCAACCCCGACCCTTCAGGAGCCCCAAGGTAGACATCCCTCTACCTTCCGCCCTGCCCGAATGACCCCCTGGATCCCCATGGAGCTTTGGTTTACCCCCCGAGTGGGGATGGGGCAGAACCCCCTTACCCCATCAATCAACTTTCATTGGTCCAGGGGCAATCAGGTGGGTGAAGACACATCAAGGGCACGTCTCCGGGGGCTCCGTCTTCCCAGTGATGGCAGACATTTTTCTCATTTTCTTCCACCCCTACAGTGTAAGACCCCTGATGTCAAGGCACAGAGTGCCAACATCATGCAGTGTAGCAGCTGCCCTCCCTAACATTAGCTTGTGCAATCTTAGTCTCGCCAGAGTCAGACAAGTGTTCGGGCTATGGCCTCAACCTCCCCGGAGTAGGTGAGCTGTCGGGACACCAGCCTAACCCCCTCCAGCTGACCCATCAGCAACCTGAGTCCGCCTCCCAACCGGTGCCAGCATGGAGTGAGGTGTGGTGTCCAGTGCCTCAACCCTCAGCACCACCAGGCATATCACCCCAGTTTTGCATGGGCTACACTGTCTGCCAGTAAGGTGGAGATTCTCTTCAAGGTGGGCCTGCTCACCTTAGGCCCTATGGGGCAGGGTCCTAGTTACCTGTCAGACCTTCTACACCTCCTGCCCAGGTCCGCCTCCTCTGATCCTTCTTCTGGGGCCTCCTGGTGATTCCCTGCATGAGGCTAAAAGTGTCGGTGACAAAGCATTTAGTGTCACCTGCCATGTCCTGTGGAATTTGCTTCCTCCACCAATTCAGGGGGCCCTTCGGGTTGAGGCTTTTAAGGCCTGCCTCAAGGCCTTCCTGTCTAACCAGGTCTTCCTGAACCTTAGACATTAGTTCTCCCTGGGTACCTTGCTTTTCTGTTTGAGCTTCAGCTTTTATAAAGATATTTATTTATTATGTTTATGTATACTGATATTTTATTGTTTTTTTATACTGATTTGTATTATTGTACTGATAGTTTAGTTCTGTTGTTGGCACCCAGAGCCTATGGGATTGGGTGCCAGAAAAATAAAATTTGCCTTGTCTTGCCAAAACTTCAATTGTGAGAATATATAAAAGTGGGGATAAGGAACACCCCAGTCTGTTGCCCCTGAAAAGCCTAAAGGGCAAGATATTGTTTGTAAGGATTTGGGCTTGAGGATATTTGTACAGTGTGACTATCCAGGATCGAATTAGGCCCAGATCCATATTTATTGAGGACAGTGGTCATGAATGGCTATACTACTTGATTGAAGGCCTTCTCCATATCCAGCACAAGAAGGCCTTGATCTCCACCTCTCCTCACCGATGCTGATCTATGCATGATGTTAAGAGTCCTCCTGATATTGTGCTTGGCCTGTCTGCCCTTAAGAAACCCTCCCTGAATGGGGTGGATAAGAAGTGGCAAGATCCCCTCAATTCTAGCAGCCAAAAATTTTGTCAGGTTCTTATAGTCAGTGTTTAATGGTGAACTGGGTTGATAAAAGCCATATTTCCGAGGATCTTAGCCTCGCTTGGGGAGGACTGTGATAGTTTGCTTAAGTCTGGACTCTGGTAAAGTGCCTTTCTAATATTTCCTGCACCATCAAATGCATCAGCTGACACAGATCGATCCAGAAGATTTTATAAAATTCCATAGGAATTCCATCTGGTTCTGGAGCCTTGCACACATGTGAGGACCAGATAGTTTTTGAATCTCTATAAGAATGACTAGGCAATCAAGCTGTGCCACCCACCCAGGAATAAAAACTCAAAGGAATATCTTGTAAAAAGATGTCAGGGTTAGTCCCAGAGGGATGTTTGGTGGGGGCTGTTATGAGTCATGGACCTGGTGGTGGGACTCGTGTGGTGTGAGTTTGTTTGAAGGATGGGTGGGGGAATGGTATATTGAACTTATGTTGTCTTACTCTTACTAGTTGAGATTTGCCAGGGGTGGGGAGGAGGTGCTAGCAGAGGAGGGCTATATAATGATACATTTGTTTGGGAAGTTCTAGGCAGCATTACAGCATAGTGGGAGGGAAGGTAATTTATTACAATTTTAAGGTTGTTTAGAAAAATAAGTTTGCAGTTTTAGGGAAGGTTAGAAAAATAAATTTGCATGGTGAAGTTGATGTGCCAGATTGAAACTTTGCTGCTTATCCAGTTTGTAGCAGAATGGAGAGGGCAGTAGCAGCACTGAGGGCCTGTAAAAGAGAGAGAGAAGGCTAGAGGATTGATGGACATGGCTGACTGTTGAGTAAATCTGGATGGAAGCATTAAGTGAGTGTTGGGATTTTAGGCAAGAAGAGGTTTTGTAGGTAGACTTCTTTTGTAAGTACTTTACCTCATAGGAGTATTGCTTGTGAGAGGTTTAAATGTGTTTATAATGTTTTTTACATATGTTAATAATGTGGTTGTTACTGCTGTTACTAAGGTTGTAATTAGGAGGTTCCTAGTGTATTGGTCAGTATATTCTATTAGTAACACATTAATAAACCAATTATTTGCATATCTGCTAACTAAGTACCATCAGATATGGATATTTGGGGACACTCAAATATTGCATATAATTTTCTTAAGCACTGAAATGTATCCCAAGTGCATCTTGAAGACTGCAATTCCTTTTTCTTCTACTTCTAGTTTTCAGACTGAGAAAGAGTCACTTAATGCTGGGAGCATATTTCAGAGAACCTGGTAGAAATGCCTTGCATGGGGTATCAGCAAAGAACATCTTCCTAAAACGTATGCCAAACTTCTTTATTTTTGCATAGTCCTTAATTGAGCAAGCTGATCTCCTGTTGTATTTTTTTACACTAGCTTATACTCTGTTCTTTGATTGTGAATATCCTATAGGACATTTAAAAGAGTAATGTCATTCTTCTTATGATTTTCTACAAGACATATTTTGTAATTTTTTCTTTCTTCATGGTTTTGTTGACTTCTTCAAGCAAACCCCCTTCTCAACGTGAGGTTTTGGTTCAGCTGATTCTTCATAAATCCTTTGAAGCTTGTCTTGATTTTTTTGGTTTTGTTGACAGATCCTCTCGAAGCATGTCATGATTTGGAAAACAAAGATCCTTTCAATGCATGTCTTTTTGTTTTGTTGATACATTGATTAATGTTGCTATAATAATTACATTTCCTGTATGACTTAAGGCACTCTATGCTTCCCATTCCTTGTGACCCCCAAAAGGGTGTGCAGTTATTTAAGCAGTTACCCCTCAGAAATACCAGGTGAAGGATAGAGCACATATATTTCCATGTGTAAAAACACAAAGGTGAAAGGCCAGTATGTTTACAGCATGTGTACACATTTATTGGAAAGTTTGACCATAGCTGCTGTGTGGGTTATTTACAGTATTTTACAATAAAAATGATCTCTGTTTTTTTTTAATGTTCACTACAAGACATTATTCATTTTTTATCAGTTTGAATATTTTCTGCATTCTATAAAGAGTCAAAAATAGCAAACTGTAAGTGCTGGGTGCTAGTTGTTAAGTGGCGGAGAATTAGCATAAATGGTTAGACACTTGCTTAGCATATAAGAGGTAGCAGGATTGATGATCTCACTCTCCAAACATTTTTTTTGTCATTGTCTATGTCTTTATCTGGGAGGGGAATGGGGTGGATGGGAAGGGCTAGGAACATGGATCAACAATAGATCCTGGGATTAGATAAAGTAACAGGAGCAGACTGGATAGACCATTGGTCTTTCTCTGCCATCATTGTCTATGTTTCTTGGCTCAACCAATCAGACAACAAGAAGTAGTTTACTTAACCATTATGACATGATGAAGGCCTGGGTTATTTTAACTCTACATGGGTTATTATAAGTGCAGTACCAAATGATTAAGGCTTCTAGGATTTGTTTGCTGTAGGAAATCCTCCCCCTGGAGTATCTTAATGTTATTATTAAAGAGCTAGTGTAACATGATGTGTTTAGAACTCCGTGAGTAGTGGAGTCACTAGTTTGCTGTTATAGTGCGGTATTTAAATTTTATTGTTGCAGCTAATTCTTACTTTTTGCCTTGTGAAAGTTCTAGTCCAGTATGATTTTGCTGCTGAATGAGAAAGGAACTGGCCATTATGCTCTGATGGTAGTTACATGATAGGAAGAATGCTGTCATTAATAAAATTGTGACTTTTAAAGTGACAGTACATCTAAACTGTTAGGTGAGTCATCTACATCTCTGTTAGCCAGTTTTTTGTAATACTTTTAAGCTGTGTTTAACTCTGCACTTTCATAGTTGTTAGAATTGAAAGGATTTTTTCTCTTTTTTCATTTTCAGAAGTTGAAGAGAGAGCGAGGAGCTTTGAAGCAGTGAGGGAATAATCATTAGTGTCACAGAAGCTTATGCAGTTTCTGAATGAGAGGGACAGTTCAGTATTGTATTCTAGCAGTGTCACCATTAATGAATGGATGTGTGCAGTTGTGGTGGACAGTGCTAGGCTCTGTGTATGTGGTTTCCATTATTCTGTCACAGGCAACACAGTAAAACTGATGCACCAGCATTGATTACTGTTGACAGAACTGTATGGCTATTCATTAGTGTGACTGAGCTTCTGATCAGCTCAATATATCAGATGCCATAATCAGTTTTGATTAGTATTGACACTGCTGTGTGATCTGTTCTTGCTAGCAAAGTCTTTTATTTCTGATTATGTTCCATTAAGCATGCAGGGAAAATTCTGAGAGTCATACTGTCTTGCCTGTGACTGAATAACAGAAACCACATATGCATTGCTTAGCACTGTCCACCACAGTTGTACACATCCATCCATTTATGGTGACACTGCAAGAATAAAGCTTCTGTGACACTGATGATTATTCGTCATGGCTTCACAGCTCCACGCTCTCTCTTCAGCTTCTACAAATAAAATAAAAATCTGAGAGCCTAGTTGGTGAACCTGTGATGGCAGTCTGAGGGAGACAGTTGGGTAGAGAAGTACAGTGTCTCCAACACAGAACACTGTGTACGCGACTACTCTGTTGTTGGTGGCAGTTTACTTTGGTTGTTTTTTTTTTGGCTTGGCTTTTGTTAAATTTAAGTAGCAGTCCCTACCAGTTGGCTACAGGATACAGAGCAGTGCTGGTTTCTGTGACAGGAGCATTTTGTTGACCTTCCCAGTATGTCCAAATCAGTGTGACGTGAACCAGTCTTGCTTGGGTGGCCGGACACTGACAATGTGGTAAAAGGAAAGAACAAATTCAACCTCCAATATCTGAACTTTCATCTTGCACGAGACTGCAGCAGCAAAAACTGCAATTTAAAATGCTCTGCAGTCCCCCTTTATAATCCCCAGTTCCAGAATCCCCAGTTAATGCCCAAACTTCAAAGTCCCTGCCACCTGCTTTGGAAATTGATCAACCTTCAGAAGTTACAGAAATGGAGTTGGTGGGTGATAATACAAACCAGCCAGATACTGAAATAGAGTTGGAAGATAGTCTTTTACCATAGCCGATGAGGAAGAAGAAGAAACACATTCAGAAACAGACTCCCAGGTAGTCCAAGTGAACATAATGGACACAGGGGCAAGTAAAACTTTGGATGTTGATGATATGGGGAAAAATAATCTTTGTGCTAAATGGTATGAGGGGGAAAGCTCATCAGCTAAAGAGGAAATATTGCAGACTAAGGGGACTGGCTATACTAGCAATGCACAAACAATATCTGGTTCACCAAATATAGAGCATGCTGACCGTACTATACAGTCCCTGACCAACTTAAATAATCATGCTGAGCATAGCTTTAATACAGAAGCATTACTTCTTCTTAAAGTGGAAATTAAGAAAGACATTCAAGAAGGATTCATGTCGGTCACTTCGGCTTTAACCAATCTGACCTGTTCAATTACAGAATTAAACAGCAAATTTTAGCAATTACAATTAACAACTGAAATGGAAAAACATGTAAGTGAATTAGAGGACAAAGTTAAACAAAATATGAAGAAATGTTCACAAAACTCTAACCTTATCACTGAATTGCAAATCAAAATAAATGATCTGGAAGACAGATCTAAGACAAAATGTGAAGTTAATTTGCCTACCTGAAGGCGTAGAAGGAAAGACAGATCCACTTGCTTATTTTGAGAAACGAATAATGTCTGCACTTAACAGAAAATACCCTAAGAAAATAACACCAGGCCAAGCACACAGAGGAGGGTGGGAGGGGCTTCAATACATCAGAAGAGGTAATCTCAAGGAAGCAATGTCATGTGTTCTTAAAGGCTCACTATTTTCAGATAGTGGTGAGAAGTGGCTAAAATTTGCTCCGCAAAGTGATTCACAGAGTAACACAGAATCAGTGAAGTATTCCAAACATGAAGCAGAGAACTTTGTGTTATAATGTGGAGTGCAAGTCCATTGAGAACAATGATGTCACGTTATTCTGCCTTCCCAAACCACTTCTCCACCAATTTTAAGGAGAAGTACATTGAAATCAATGTACTTTGCCTCACTTTGCCTTGTTTTGAGCTCCAAAGTGGAATTTTACAGTGCTTCATGGGATTGCAGGTCACATGGGCTCTAGATTGTTCTGCACAGTCTCAATTCTGTGTAGTGTGAGTGTAGTAGAAGATGGAGACAGTTTCCTCTCAGAGCTCTGCATTCAAATCCTCCAAAGCTGTTAAAAAAGCCTTTTGAGCTTATTTTTGCTCACAATTTAGTACAACGATTGTAGGAAACCCTCTTGTGCTCATATCATTGAGTGTTTATTGTCTGTTTGTGGATTTTGAATGTTAATTTAGAACAGTCAGTCTATGTATTGTGAAGTGTGCTTTGGGAAGGGGTGTATCTGTGGTGTAGTAGATTAACTGGGAGAAAAAGGCAGTCTTTCTGTTTTGGTTATATTTATCTTGCATAACTATGTTAATGTTCACACAGTAATATTTTCAGTAATTCTTGAATTTTTTTTGCTGATTGTTGTGGTGCACCAGTATATAATTTCAGTTTGTTTAAAACATTTGGTTATATTACTAAAGGTTTTCAATTTGCTACATTACTTGTAGTATGTGAGCAGTGTGCAATGTGTGCCATTAAATCAGACACCTTTTATTGTGCCACAGAGTAACTGTAGCAGTGTGAACCTGCTATCCACTGCAACTGCATGAATGTTTTATATTGCTTTGTGGTATCTTTACTGGTAGTGGACTGTTACTGCCGTGCACTACTCCCCCAACTGGCAAAAGGTATTCTTTTTCAGATTTGGATTTGTGACTTGTGAACACTGGTTAGGTATTGTTGTACTTTTGCATCTGCATCTCTTGAGTATGCATCGCAGTCTTAATCTGTGCATTTTCAGTACACCATTAATTCTGGGAAACTTTGCATTTTTTGTTACCCTCTCATTTCACTTTGTCAGTGCTGGGAAATTTTCTGAACACAAGACAGTAGCATTTTGGGATGCAAATTAATTCTGGTGGCTGTGTGACCACTGTGCATGTGACTGACTGCACCATTATTTCTGGGAGACTTCACATTTTTGTTACCCTCTCATTTCACTTCATCAACACTGGGGAATTTTCTGGACACAAGACATTAGCATTTTGGGGATGCACATTAATTCTGGTGGTTGTGTGACCACTGTGCATGTGACTGAGTGCACCATTATTTCTGGGAGACTTTGCATTTTTGTTACACATGACATCTGAGTGAGCCATTAATTCTGGGACACTTTACATTTTTGTGCTCTCATTTCACTTCATTGTCATCAGCACTGGGGAGTTTTCTGGACACAAGACATGAGCATTTTGGGGATGCACATTAATTCTGGTGACTGTGTATGTGAAGGGCTGCTAATATTATTATCACTTTGCCTTACTTCACGTTAAAGCAGAATGGCAACATGAAGTAATAATCACAAGGCAAAGTGAGCCTTTTGCATTGACCACTCCGTGTAGTGGAGTGGCAATGCGAAGTGCCCTCTTTGCGGGCACTTCGCCAGCGAAATTTAAATTCGCTACATCTCTATTTTCATATCAAGAACTAATACTCAAACAAGCAAGGTCCAACAAGGGTATCTCAGCTGAAGGCCTGTGATTTTCTGCCTACTCTGACTGTAGTGTGGCTACAGCCCAATCCAGGTAGTCTTTTGATAGAATCAAAGACATACTACAACAAAATGGAATTTGCTTTGCTTTACTGCCTCCAGCTCAGTTAAAAATGTTTTGTGTTTGGAAGGGTGCATTTATTAACTGATCCCAAGAAAGAAGAATATTTTCTTGTGATGCAGAAAAAATACAGGTTAAGGATTGTTGGCAAAAGAGAAAGCTGCACATGTTTGAACATCACTACCCCCCACACACACACACACACTTTATAGTAGCTTTAACCAGCCACATGAATATTCGAAGAAATTTCCTTGGAGTTTTCACCATTTATTTTGTACTACTATAAAAAGAAGGAAGAAGGATTCCTTCCACAGTTTACAGAATAGAGTCTTTATCACCTATTTCAATTTCCCTTGCTGGATTTGAACTGAAGAAAAAGAACCCAGTTTTCTTTCTTCTCTATTTGGCTCCACCATTAGTTATAGATTGAATGTGGTGTGGGGTAATTGTTGGGTTTTGTCTAAAGTGTGAAAATAAGAAAGGAAATGGGGTTTAATGGGTAAACGGCTAACTAGGCACATAATAGAGAGTGGTTGCTTTTGTAAAGTATAGCAACAACTTCAATAGGTGGGGAGCTTGATGTGCTCAGCTCATGGATAATCCTTTTGGATTGTTCTCATGGCAGACAAAGGAAGGGCACTGGGACTCAAGCATGTAAGACCTGTACTACAGGCCATAATAAATTAATTAAAAGTATTTTTGCTAAACCGAGTCAACCAGTGGGGTGGGGTAGGTTATGAGGGAGGTGCCTCTCAAATTTGTTCTCTATATTATGTGCAATATAATGGTAGGATGAATATATGTTTTCTGTGCTAAACATTGCTAATGCTTCTAAAAGGATTGGTGGGCTGATACTCAATTTAGAAAGATGGGGAATCATATGTATTTTTGCAGAAAATTGGTTCCCAGCTGTTTTAAAATTGTGAAATGGAAGCAAATATTAAGTGTATGACCTGAAACATAAGATTCTACAGGACTGGACCAAAATTAAAAAGGTATTTAATTATATAGATAAAAAACAGATCAATTGTGTACTACTGCAAGAGACACGCTTACTGGAAGAACAATTTAAATATTATTGTAAGTATGGGATGTGGAATCAATGCGCCTTACCAAAAAACCTCTAGAGTGGTGTCCATTATTATGAAAAGGGGCTTGGGTATCCAAATTGTCAAATCTTGTATAGAAGAAAATGGCAGGTTTATAGTAGCAGAAATCATTATAGCTGAACAAAAGTCACCATCACAAATGTCTATGGTCCAAACAAAGATGACCTATCATTTTTGAGAAGCTGTTTTGAGAACTAGCTGCATTTCCTTCCCATTTGTAATGGGTGGGGACTTTAATTTAGTCATGAATACAATATTAGATAACTCAATGACTATTAGGGAAAAAATTAACCCCAGCCATGACTAAACTGCATCAATTTATATTAGACTTCAATATTGTAGATATTTGAGACATCATAATCCACTTTCTAAGCAATTTCATATTTTTCATCTGTACACCACAAATATTCAGGACTGGATTTGTATCTAATCTCTCACACTTTGGTATACTCTATTAAAAGGTGGAATATAAAAATATCATAATTTCTGATCATGCCCGGTGTTGCTACATATTCAAGTAATACCAAATGAACAAATGCTTCAATTTCGGTGTGACCCCATCACATTACAAGATAAAAAAATTTAAAGACTATATGCAAGAGCAAATACAATGTTTCTTCTTAAAGAATAACCCTAAGGATACCAAATCGAGTGACATCTGGGATGCTTTTAAGGCTTTCACAAGAGCTAATATCATGGTGTATATAAAAAGAAAAAATGACTGTAAAACAAAATATGATCACATTAGAACATGCAATAGCTCAGGCGGAACAACTACTCATCAACACACTTGACCCTATTCACCTTCAATCTATATTTTTAAAATGATTATAATCTTTTAGCTACTGAGACAGTAGAAAGAATGCTGCTACTTACCCAAAGCAAATACTACACTGAGGGGAACAAGCCTGACAAAATTTTAGCATGGCAACTTTAAAAGGAAATGTAAGAAAACACTAACACATCTATTCAAAATCAAGAAGGAATCATTACCAATAACCCTCAGGAAATGAATAAAACATTTGAAAATTGTTATCAAACATTATATACCTCTGACCATCCAGGCTCAGACCAGGATATTGTTTATTTCCTGGATAAAATTAAAATTCCTACCATCTCCTCAAAAAAATGTTGCCCCTTTGGAGAGAGAAATATCTCAGTGCAAGAAATTTATGTGGATTAAAAACTCTAACCCTGGCCAAAGTTCTGAGACTGATGGGATTCCCATCAATTTTAATAAACTGTTTACAGATGCCTCAGCCCTCCTTAAATCAATGTTTGATGAAGCTTTTGATAATAAGATATTACCAAGTATATTCAAGAAAGCTAAAATACACTCTTTAAGAAAAAGACAAAGATCCAGATTTGCCTGGCTCATACAGACCAATTCTTTGATAAATTCAGATGCTAAGATATTGGCCAAGATCTTTGCCACCAGGTTCATGGGGTCATACCAAAATTAGTACATGAAGATCAGATAGGCTTTATTAAGGGTGTCAACTTTAATCAAATATTAGGAGAACCATTAATATTATGGACAAGCTGCAAAATCTGACTTCTTTTATCACTCAACACAGAAACAAGCGTTTTATAGATTAGAGTTGGAGTACTTAAAATTGTTCTTAAAATATATGATTTTGGTGCCAAATTTAGGTCCTGGATCCACATCTTGTACACTGACCTGGTGGCAAGGATTACAACCAATAAATTAGAATCAATGACTATCTCTCTCCAAAGGACCACTATCCAGGGTTGCCCTTTGTCCCCTCTCATGTTCACCCTAGCTGTTGAACCCCTTGCAATTGTTATTCGGGATAATAAAAACATAATGGGAATCAAAATTGGAGAAACTGAATACAGGATTAGTTTTTTTAACTTTATGCTTTTTATTAGAAAAATTGTATACCATGCAGCAGTACAACAGTACACCTAAAAATCCAAAAAAGGAACAACAACAAAAAAAAAAGAAGAAAACTGCATACATTCCTTTCCATTTGTCACAAACCCCACTGGCAGTCCTAAAATAAATCAACAATAACAGTAATGTGTCTGCCTATAACTTAAATAAATATTATTATAAATCCATGATATAGTTTACAATTCAGAGAAACTATTTGGGATAGTCACAACATCTTAGGTTTCCTGTAAAGAGCCAAAGAAACCATTGTTAGGGCCAAACAGAAGCTCATATAGTTTATCCCATCTTCCAAAATTTGTATAGGTTAATATTGAATGAATAAATCAATTTATTGATTTGGAGATTGAACATGATATTAGAAGTCCATTTCTGAAGATATGTTTTTATCCATCCACTGCTTAATAATTCGTTGTTTAGTTGAAATTGCAATTAAAAAGAATGTAAACTTGTCTGATGGCTCCTGTATCACATCTAGATTTCCTAATACACAGGATTCAAAGTTAAATGTGTAGAGTAGGTTTAATTTTCTTACAATGGATTTCCTTTCTGACTTCCAGATTGAACTTGTCATGGGGCATTTCCAAAGTATAGTATATGGCTCAGTGTGGCTTGTTCTGATTGACACTAGATGCAATGATCCAAATTTAATAGGCCAAACTTATTAAGTTTATAAGGAGTCATATACGCATTGAGTAAAATCTTAAATTGAATCAGTTTTAAGTTATCCATCATTATGTAACAATGTGTGTTTTCCCAAAGCTTGAACCAGTCTTGTGGATGTGAAGTAGTTTCTTTGTACCAATTGGAAAAAAATTGCAGGTTCTGATTTAAAGTTGAGTAGTAAGATGAAAGTGTACAAATTGGCAATAGGATGAGATTTTGTTATGCATGTTGTAAGTTTTAGTATCCAGTCATGTGTCCAAGGTGTAGCCCCAAAATAAGATTTCAATATTATTTTAATTAACAAAATATGCATCAAATGTATTTTGCTCAATTGAAATTTGTCTAAAATTTGATTGGCTGAGAGCATGAGTCCGCTACATAAAAATAATTAACTGTTAGATCCCTAATTCCTTGAAACTATTTTAAAGGGATTGTTTTCCCATTAATTTTGAAATTTATATTCCCTAATATAAACTGGTTAATGTCTAAGTACAGAGGTAGATTAAGAAAGGAACAAAGTTGTTGGCACCTTAACCGATATCCCTATCACCGGTTTCTTGAATTTGAAGGAAGATTCTTAAAATTAGAATATAAGATAGCTTTGGGTTGGATTTTAAAATGTTTTATCAGATTTAGCTCTAACTCCAACCAAATGGGAGTGTAAGAATTGTTAGATTCTGTTATGATCAGCCATTTGAGATATCTGTTTGCCTGGGTAGCCAAGTAATAGAGGTCAAAATTTGATAATTTAATGCCTCCCTAATTGTTGGGCAGAAGCAATTTATTCAGCACTATTCTCTGTGTCTTTCCACCCCTTATGAATTTATTTATAGAAGAATGAATTTTTTTAAATCAACTCAAGGGTAAGAATGAATTTAGCATGTTAATTGGATAAAGTAATCTTGGAAAAATATTCATTTTTGTAATATTTGCCGTTCCTAGAATGAAAGAGGAAGTTTCCACCTTTCCTTATTTTGTTTTAGGGATATAGCTGCATTGTCCAAATTAAGTTTAATCAATTGATTATGATCAGGTGTTAGGTAAATACCTAAGTATTTGAGTGTTTTGGGTATCGAAGCAAAACATTTAATTTATATTTAGAAATGGAACTAAACTCCTTTATAGGGTGAGTAATGTGAAGTAATATGTCATCCCCAAAGGCCGACAATTTAAGATGGGTTCTCCCACATGGAATTTCCAGATATTACTGGATTATTATTTAAAAAGAAAATCAATGGCTCAAGATAAAAAATTAAAAAGAAGAGGAGATAGGGGACATCCTTGCCTTGTTCCACTTGAGAGCCAAATAGAATTTGAAAATTAGCAATTACAGTAGATTTTTGCTGTGGGTGAGGACTATATTGTCTTTAGCCAACTAATAAATTCATCCAGAAACCAAATTTATTTAGGGCATGAGAAAAGCATGATTAACTCTATCAAATGCTTTTCGTCCAGAGACACCAGAACCACTGCATTTCTGGAGTCTCTGACACAGAAAAGACATGTAACAGCTTCCTGAGATGGTCCAAGCATGCCTTTGAGAGATAAATCCCACTTGTTCCTTGAGATAAGAGGATGGCAGACTTTTTGATTCTGTTAGCCAGATGGAAGTAAGTATCTTTATATCATAGTTTATTAGGGAGATTGGATGATAGTTGCCATTCTGTTTTAAGGTTTGTTGGGTTTGGGAATTAAGATTAGTAACACTTCCAGAAGTTAATTGTCATTGATTCCTTGTGTTAAAATGTATTTATGGAATGTTTGTAAAAAGGCAGTTAACATTGTTTTAAGTGCTTTATAAAAATTTGCCATAAGGCCATGTGGCCCATGAGCTTTGTTTAAACTTAAGTTTTCAATTGCGTCATTGATCTCTCTTTGGTTAATACGTAACTGCTATTCCTGAGCTTGTTCTATATCCAGTCTCGGACCGTCAAACTTATGTTAATAATCTCGTATTTTTGGGTGAGAGGGATTGTCCATTGGACCCTATAACTGAGTAAAAAATGTATGGAATTCTATCACAATTACTTAAGAGTCTGTTTTGACTTTGTTGGTATATTCAGTTATAATGGATTCTATAGCTTTTGATTGTTTCAAATGTTTAAATATATTTCTTAGTAATTTGCTTGTTTTTTCCCCAAGTTTATATATATTTTGCTTTTGTTTTCAATGTTATAAATTCAGCATTTTCTTTTGTTAAAGAAAGTAATTTGTTTTTGCAACTTTGAAGTTCTTGAATTTCTTGTTCTGATAGAGAGTCCTTCACCTTATTTTCAAGATATTTTATTCTTGATGAGAGGTCTTTTATTTTAGCTGGTTTTCTTTTCTTTTGCTTTGCTGAAAATCTAATAAATTCTCCTCTGATGAAGCATTTACAGGCTGCCCACACAATATCAATTCTTTCACTGAGTTTAAGTTATTATTCTAAAAATGTGTAATTTTGAGGCTAATATATTGAATTTTATATTCTTGTCAAAGTAAAGTATTGTTTAACAGTCATATAGTCTGCCTTGGATAGGGCACCCTTTATTTTATTTGAAGTTCAATTAAAGAGTGATCTGATAAGGACCTCACAAATACATGTGAATGTGTAATATACTGAATCAAGGATTTAGTGACTAAGAAAAAAAATCAATCAGTAAAAAAGACTTGTGAATTGATGGATAATATAAGAATTGTTTAGTATTTGGGTTTAAAATACTCCTAGTGTCAGCCAGATCACATAGATTTGTTTAATCCATCAATGCTTTGATGACTGATTGTAAAGTAGCATTTGCGGGGTTGGATTTATCCATAATAGGATCTAGAAGGAGACTGAACACAGGATTAGTCTCTATACAGATGACGCCCTTCTATATGGCCCTGACTTGAATACCAGTTTTCTCATTTGCTGGAACTAATTATGGATTATGGAAGGACATCAGGCTATTGGGTCAACTTGGTAGAGACAGAACTACTGAAATCAGTACAACACACTAATCCTTTCAAAACCTGTGCAGATTGCAATATTAGAAAGGTAAAACAAATCAAATATTTTGGGGTCATGCTGGAAGTGAATATAGCCAAAGTTGTGAATAAATACTTAAGTCTCCTAATGGATGTTCTCAATAAGGATCTGAATTTCTGGGAAACACTACCATTATTCACCCTAATTGGGTGTGCAAATGTAATGTAAGTGAACATACTGCTTAAATGTTTATTTCTGTTTCAAGCCCTACAATTGGTAATACCCATGACTATCTTTAAGCAATTTGACATGACAATCAAAAAGTTGTTGTGGAAGGGTAAATGGTTTAGGCTAAAATTAGAGAAAGTACATTTACCTAAACCTGCTGAGGACTATCCCTACCCAATTTGAGATGGTGCTATGTAGCTGCCAGCCTAGCATTTTTGAATATCTTGCTACCAGATAAAAAAGGATATGTTTGTTATTATGGAAATGGCAGGCACCCCATATGAGGATTTTGAACATTAGTTTTTGAGTGGACCTCTTTGTAAAATTGGGACCATACTATGAAAGTTCTGAAGACTGAGTGTACCTGTACCAAACATTCTTCAATATTCTGAAATGCTGTCTTTACTCCATCACTTGATGAAAACATTTTTAGAATTTGGTATCAGAAAGGTCTCACTGATATATGCCACCTGATGGACCAAGGAGCAGTATTAGAATTTGGACAACTTAAACTGAAATTTGATTTATCTCACCATCTCTTCTTTGGCTATTTATAAATTCAGGATTATATTAACAACAAATGGGATCCTTTATTAAATAAAATCTTTACTGATTTTATCAATATTCTGTCATGTGCAAGCAAACAAGAAATTAATATAAAAATTACATTTCTCTCAGATATCATGGGCACCAGTCTCATACAATTTAAATGTAAATGGGAAAATAAATTACATAAATCTATCAATATGAAACGCTGGGCAAAATGGTGAATATAAGTCAATTAGGCATTTTATCAGCAAAACACAACAAATATATTTTAACATTTTGCATTGTGTCTATTATACACCACATAGATTAAATATTTTTAATTCTAACTGCTCTAGTAAATGCCCTAGGTGCCACCATTAGAACTCAGCCTTAGAACATATGTTAATCTTGTGCCCAGTCCATGATAAATAGTGGGATTCAATTTAATAACCCTGTCAATGATAGATGGGGTCACCTTGCAAAGGACACATCATGGATGATGTTGTGTAATGAGGGTCCATTATCTAGCATCTCCCTGCTAAAACAAAAATTGATTAGACTAAGCAGTTCAACAGCATTTAAGATTATATTAACAAAATGGAAAGATACGAGTCTCCCTGAATACAATGTATGGATCCAGGATGATTTCTATCCACCAGTTAGAAAAAGTACATCACAGCTTAAGTAATACAACCAATCAATATCTTCAGATTTGGGCCCCTTTGTACACTTTTTACAATCTAATGAACTTTGGATGTTGATTATATAGTAAGGTAAATAAAACCTAAGATGATCAATTTGCTTTTGTGCATAAGGTTTCCATTAGCTCAGGCAATCTGTAGCCCATAAAATATAAAATGACGCACATATCCAGTGGCGGATAAACACATCATGTAAAAGAAAGCAATATCATGCTGGCCCAGTGGCACTGAGGGCTGAGACAATGGATGCCCTACCTCGAGCTATGCTGGTGACCCAGGTTTGAGAATGACCTCAGGTCTCTGGGGTGTTGGCACGGATGGGGAGGGAGGGCGGAACAGGCTTGAGCAAGCTGGTAGGCTGCTCTCCTCTCCTGGGGGTGGTAGGGGCAGATTGTTGTCCCCCTTATAGTTCCAGCTCCAGTTTGTTCCCCTCATAGTTCCGCCCCCACTGGGGTAGCATAGGAAAGGAGTTGGTGGCAGTACAGTTAGGTGGACAGGGCTCAGCTGGCTTCTAGTGTGCATGAATGCCTCCACATGCATGTACGGCCATGTGCTGGGGTCCCGGGTGGGGACAAGTTGGAGAAAACCTTAAAGAAATATACACCATAAAAAAAAAAGAAAGGAATGCTGTAACCTATGACAATGAGTAATAATCTACCATGTATTGCACAGTTTTGCTTCAATAAAAATTATATAAAAAAAATATGGTCAATACCAGTAGCTATAAAAGTGCAGTGTTAAATACAGCTTAAAAGTATTACAAAAAAAAATGGTTAACTGAGATGTAGATGGCTCACCTAACAGTTTAGATATACTGTCACTTTCAGAGTATGGTTCCATGATTGACAGCTTTCCTTATACCATGTAACTACCACCAGCATGCGATGGGCAGGCTGTTTCTTATTCAGCAGCAAAATCATAGTGGACCAGAACTTTCACAAAGCAAAAGTAAGAACTGAACAATAAAATTAAATGAACACACTACAACAAACTAGTGACTCCACTACTCACAGAGTTCTAAACATATCACTGTACACTACCAATCATTGTTTTTAAAGTTTGATTCTAATAACACTACTATACATAGTGCTCATTTACATAATCTTTTAGAATTCAGTCAGACAATCAGAAATCTTTTCCAGCCATTTAAAAAAGTTTAGTAAAAACAGGTATACTCTGTGAATATAAATTATTAAAATGCATTAGAAGCCTCGTGGTTCCTGATTGGCTAAGTAAGTTCCAAGACCCATATGTTATATTCATCTTCACAGAAATGCACAGCTTGGAACAAGTTCAGGCAGTGGAGTTAACATTTGAGTAAATCACATGTATGGTAGAATTCACAAATTACTCAACTTATCCCTGATTGCATACAAACTTGACAGCTACCTCTACTTACTGTAAACCTTGAACAAGGCCCTAAAAGTAAAGCTCCTTTAATTTAAAAAAAATTTTTTTTTAATATTCTGTTTATTAAATAATAGTCTGCATGATCCAGTTCAGAACATGGATGTGTTACAAACAGTAACAGTTAGTCCAGTATCATTATTGCAAGGTAGCCTTAGGAAAAGCTGATAAAATCATAAGGAAGCAGTCTCCTTTCATTTGGACCAGTGTGTGTGCATGTGTGTGTGTGTGGGGGGGTGATTGTATACAGTATTTATTGGAACCAATCTTAGTTGACCCACTATACCAATTGCTAAGATAAAAATAGTTAACATCCAACAGAGGCGAAGGGGCAATCTGGGGGGTCTATCATCCCACTCCTTCCAGAGAGCGGAGGGGGGTGCATGACCTCTGGTGACTACTGTAAGGGTTATTGTAAGAAATGTTAGGGCCTCCAATTGCCTATCTCCGTATCTGTCACAAACTGCCCACCCAGTATAAGAAATGGCTCACCAAGAGATCTTCCCACACCTCTTGGGGAACACTGGGAAAAGGGCCATCAGATGCCTCAGTCTGGGGGGGGGGGTTTACACCTCTTTGGAACAATCTACATCTGTGCATGGACAAATGTCCAATCCATTGGAAAGAATGGGAATCGCAGGGGATCACAAGGTTCAGTGACCTGCTACTCCCTGTTGGCTCCACTATGCAATCATTTGAAGGGCTCCAGTCACATTATGGTTTGCCTAAAACAGACTTCTGGAGGTATCCCCAGATGAGAAACCTGTACTCCATGTTGTCTAAAGACAACTACTTATGTTGAGCATGTGTGGTACACTCCTAGGTGAAGCCCTAAAAATAATCCTAAGGACTTGGGCCAAATCAACTAGGGACAGAGCAGGATTGATACAAAACTATTGAGGGGTTCAGCAGAAGACCCTCTTCCTCCACCAAATGGAAGTGACAGTGCTCTCTCCAGATACAAATCAGCTGATGAGAATTGGAAGCATTGCTGGGTACTGGCCCATAGGGTATGCAAGGACCAAAGAGCCCTCTTAATACAGAATAAAACTCTCCATATGTGGTATAGAACACCAGTAAAACTAAAAGCCATGGGTCTCATGGCACATGATCCTGCTGGAGATGTAACTCCTCAGGTGCAGACTTACTGCATATCCTGTGGAATTGTACTTGATAGGACACTTCGGGCCCAAATAATTGCTGGATGTTCCTAAATCCACCAGACCACGATCCCGCTTTATGGTTACTTGGGATGACAAAGGGGAACATCAATCTGCCAGACCACCAATGCAGATGGCTACTACAAGCAGCTGTAGAGGCTAAATGGCTGTTGCTCAGGAGATGGCGCTCTAATATCATCCTCTCCCACAAAGAGTGGCTACAAGCCTTAGAATTCCTGGCTTCCCACACCAGAATGCAGCATATTAAAGATAACTTGTTAGAGAAATACCATCTGGAGTGGGGCCATTACATACTCTTTGTTCACTTACAAGCCTTGGGTACCAGGATTCCCCCAACCAAAGATCTCTTTAAGCCACCATGAAATACTGGAAGGTTTTTTTTATGTCTATTTTATTCCAAATCCTAGTGAAGTACAAAAGCCCACAGGGGATCTGTAATGCCCTTTCAGTGACTCTGAAAATGTGTTGAAATGCCCCTGTGTGTTCTCCCTAGACCTCCCCTTAAATGTGACTGCATAATATTGGTTACGTTTCTCCATGCTTGTATCTGTACCCTGTGGAATAGTATTCTGATGACATTAATGTATGCCCATCCTAGTATTGCTGTAATGTCTGTTTGAAAACATATACTCATTAAAAAGATTAATTTCAAAAAGTAAAATTTGGTAACTGGGAAAGGCACACGGAGCCAATGCTCATTTTCAGGTGTGACCCGGGGGTAAGGGACACAGGATAATACAGTTATACATATTGAGAACAAGAAGACAAATCACTGAAAAATAAAATCAGCTAACAGCGAATACTGACAAGACAACAACAATTAGACAGAAAATATAAAATATAAATAATTTAGGCTGGTGACCAGGGTGTGTGTGCCCTCAGTTCGCTTCTCCTCCATCAAGAGGTGTCTCCAGAGGTGAGGTAATGTCCAATGATGAGGTGCTCCAACAGTATCAGATCAACTGTTTCCAAGCATCTTTTCACCACTGATGAGAACTTGTTACCCTGGCCATCCACTAGCATACTTATTGCCAACTGTCCTAGGTAACCAGAGTGCATAACTTATCTTGCCACTGCAGCTGTATATCCTAGGTAGAGTTCTCCCATGTGTCCACTAGAGCTCAATATAGGGTTAAAATCATGTGGGCAAAGTCTCCCATTCTAAATAAAGTCCACTGCTGGATGGATGAGAAGAGGAGGTTCTGCCTAAACACAAGATCCCTACCTCCCTCTCACAGACAGCTGAGAGCTATGATTTGGTAGAATTGCTGCACCAGAGCACTGGAGTTCAGGAGAGGGCCAATCACTGTAGAGGAGATGCCCCCAACCTCCAGGAAGCCAAAAGCAGCATGGATTCAGTAAGCAGGAAGCAGTCCCAGGGCTTTAAGACTCCTGGATGCTCTGCTGCTGTCCACACGATCCACTGTTGGATTAATGCGAGGAGGAGGCTCTGCCTGAAGATAAGAACCCTTCCACACTCTTACAGGGAGCTGGGAGCTGTGGTTAGGGAGTATCACCACACCAGAGCACCAGTGCTCGGCCACAAGAGGAGGAGGAGGATGAGGAGGCACCCAATCGCTATACAGGAGATGTCCCCCTGACCTCCAGTGAGCCAATAGAAGTGCAGATTCAGGAAGCGGTCCCAGTGCTTTAGCACTCCCAGATAAACTGCTGCTTTCCCTGTGCTCCACTACTGGACTGACGAGAGGAGGAGGCTTTGCCTGAAGACAAGAACCCTCCTCCCTCCCTCTTACAGGGAACTGGAAGCTGTGATTTGGGAGGATCGCTGCGCTGGAGCATCAGAGGTTGGTCACAACAGAAAGATCAGGAGGAGTCAATCACTGTACAGCAGACACCCCTGACCTCCAGGGAACCAATAGAAGCACAGATTCATGAAGTAGAAAGTGGTCCTGGGGCTTTAATATACCCCTGACCTCCAGGGAGCCAATAGCAGCACAGATTCATGAAGTAGGAAGTGGTCCTGGGGCTTTAAGACTCTTGATGTCCTGCTGCATTCCCCAAGCTCCACCATCAGATTGACTAGAGGAGAAGGCTCTACCTCAAGACAAGAGGTCTCCCTCCCTCTCACACAGAGCTGGGAGCCATGATTTAGGAGGATCACTGAAATGGAGCACTGGAGCCTGGCCACAAGAGGAGGATTGGGAGGAGCCAATCACTGTAGATGAGAAGTACCCAACCTCTGTCATTTTGTGAATCAGTCCCAAATGGTAATTTGTGCAGTAACCACGCAATCATCTTTTGGAACTGAGTAACAAAATGACAGTAACAGTTTTCATGAGGCGTGTCCCAGGAACCCATGTTGAAAATTTGGGGCAAAATTCCAAAAATGGCTGAGATATGAGCATAAGTTGAAAATCCCATTGAATAGATGTATAGCATGCTTACCTTTAATTCATCATTTCGTGGTTGGGCTTTGAAGAGTGCAGATGTGTCCCAGTCGAGAGAAGATGACACGCTAATGTCAGGAGGTAAGTATGAGGTAAGGAGGAGTGGGGAGGTGAGTGCTCAGTGGATGGTGGGAAGGGGGAGGGGGCTGCAGCGATGACGAGAGACCATTTTAGTTTCATAAGGAAAACAACCAGACAACAAGGGACCATTTTCTAATTTTCAGCAAAAAGAAACTGAAAACATTTTGGTACACTGGGGTGGGCTCCCAGTGTGCCACATGAAATGTTGTCATGGGGATTGGGCACCCATGTCGGGCATGAGTTGGTCAGGGGGGGCACCCGGGGAAACAAACGTGACAAGGGACTGTTTTCTAATTTTTAGAAGGAAAACAAAATCCGCACACTGGGATGGGCTCCCAGTATGCTACAAGGTGTGGGACATGACTTGGGGAGAGAGGCACAGCAAAAAGTAAATAGCATTTTGCCATTCAGAACATGGTGCCACTGCAGAACTGCACATGGCGAGTGGTGCGCATGTGCAATTCACTGTCGAATGATGAAATAACAGCTGAAATAGTGCAGCTGTTATTCTGCAGGCTGATCATGGTGGAGGGCTTTCAGCTCCATTGGACTTTTGGAAGGATACTTCCAAAAGTCAAACAGAAGAGGTTGTGAGATTGGCATTTTCAGAGCTAAAAAGCTCTAGCACAAAATGGCTGTAGGCTCCGCCCACAGCCCTAAAAATGAATGTAATCAAGGCAGTTGACCTGGATGCAAAACCAAACTGGGTATGGAGGGAAGGAGCAGACTTAATTGCCCCTTGGGTCTATAATATAGTTAACAAATCATTCCTGTTAGGAAAACTAACAAATCAATGGAAACATATGCAAGTTCTACCCTTACTTAAAGTGTCTGTACTGCAGGATGTGAGAAAAGAACCATTTCATTAACTTGTGTTGTATCCAAAATGTGTGAGAGATTTATTACAAGATGGATGTTAGAACTTATCTCAAACGAAATTAATAAAAAATCTATTTGGATCTTTAAAAGGGAGTTTGACAACATTGGCAGTTTCAGGGTAAAAAGTAACTTGCTGTGCTGCTCACCGCACCTCCCAAAGCTCATAACACTAAAAAATCACCAAAGCTTTTAATTAACCTTTGTCTACTGGCATCTTGTTCTCACCCTCTCTCCCAACTGCACTCAATGAAATTGCTGGTTGCTAATCATTGACCATGCAACTCAGTCACCCTCTTATAACTGCACTGTGTCCTGACTACACTGGAGAATGCTTGGAAAAAACAGTAACATACTGCTATTGGAGTAAGCAAACTACAAACTTTTATATAAATGTGACTGAGGAGACAAGCTATGATGGGCAGCAGAACAGAAAAAAAGCTATAAAAACAAAAGTGTCCTCTACTGGTAATTCTGCCAGTGGATGGACTACTTTACATACAAATGCTTTTAATTAATTTTAACTACTGTTTTACATATTTTAACTATTTTTCTTACATGTCATACAAATTTAAAAAATACTTGTTTTCTAAGTGCAATAATACTCTCAGGGTGAGCAGTAGTGTATACTAGACCTTCCAGGGGGTGTGGCTTTGGGCCTCATTACACCCCTAGGGCAATCTGGTATGGCCCAATACTGCCCACCCTGTCAGGTATTATTGCTAGCTTATATGTCCATCTAAGGTTATTCACATGATCCAGCAGCAGCTACATGGTCCAGCTACAGTAGATATCATCTGCTGGTACAGTGAAGAGATGTGCATGGTAGATGTGGAAAGAAAGTAATGGCCCTAGTGGAAGATCAACAACAAAACATCACATTTTGTATAGAATCTCTATGTTGTGACTGGCAAAAAAGGAGCCCACTTGGAATATAATAAAATTAACCACAGAACAAAGAAGATAACTGTTTTGGTCAGGAACCACAAATCAACCTACTTTATGGTTTACAGTAGTGCATAGTTTAATGTGCTTTCATTACTGATATACTTTATTATCCATTCTACTTTAGCAGCGACAGTGTCATATTTGATTGGTTGCCTGTTCAAACTTGTGTACATTATTACTGTATTTGTACAGTCCTAATGCTGATTCCAAAGAGTTAATCTGCAAGCGGTAACAAGGAAGAAAGCCCTCTGGTGGACTGCATTTGAAAATGGGATGCTTTGAACTGCGATAGACTGCCAATGCACTCTGGTGGAATGCATTTAGGAAAGGGATGCTGTGGATAGTGGTGGACTGCAAATACTTGTTTTAACAGTTGAATAACACGTGGTCGCTACAGAAAGTGCAGTATCTTGTTATTAGTGATAATTATAATTAGTCCACAAACAGGGATTGATTCCTTTAAGAATGGATAATTTCAACTGAATACTAATGTCTGGAATCCTACATGCCTTCAAAGAGTTCTTCAACATCATATATTTTGGTGATTACTGGCAAGTACCGTCACGGTCAAAATCCAATTTTCTGTAACATTCAAATATTAAATCCACAATGAAGTTATAATACTTAAATGCAAAATTGCCATTCTGAGGGAAAAAAAAAAAACAAACAAAAAGCACGCTGATTTATGCCATCAAATGCCACATTTAAAAGAACGCTGTGTCATTGATGAGAGGAAAAAAAAGAATCTGGAAATATGACGAGCGCCTCATCTAGTTGTGCTGGCAAACGAAAAATATTTATTTATAAAAACGCTTAAATGGGAAAACGAAGGGAAGGAGAGGTAACAGGAAAGTGAAAAGACAAAACAGACGGAAGAAACGGGTACTAATAATAGACGGGGGGAGGAGGGGTACGCCACTGGTGTAAGGCTGACATCCTGCGGGACAAGTTATTGCGTGTTATTACCCTAGAAAGCATCATGCTGCCTTCTGTTTGCACCTCTCTCTCAGTCATATACCAGACACTGCACACTAATGGCAGCCATCCAAGTCAGATAATGTTTGCTGCAAACAGAAACCTAGCGGTTTAAGATTAGAAGAGTTCTGACATAATACACTCTACAGTTGTCAGAGTCAGATTCAAATGTGCTGGGGGGTGGAGAGGCGTGGAAGGCAAAGGCGTTGGCGAGACAGAGGGTTGGAGTTATGGGAGGCGGGTAGGACAAAAGGAAGGGTGGAGCTAAAAGACAGTATGAGATGGAGTTATTAGTTAGGAGGTGGGAGTTGCAGAGACTGGATGTTGGAAAAAAGGCTGGAAATTGAGAAAGGAAAAAGTTGGGCTGGGATGGGGAATGGATACAGCCGGCTATATCAGCAGCTCATCTCTCATTTCTAAACATCTTTCTGAAGAAGTGGGCCAAGTGGAGAATCCAAGAATCCCTTGTTCCGACTCCTTCGGCGAAGAACCAAAACTTAGGGCTATCTGTCTTGTGACTGGGATGCAGCCCCAGTCCCGAAGCTGAGACCGAACTCCTATATACTGCGGAAGAGACGTGATCGTCCCTACAGCTGTTACTGTTACCGTCCAGAAAGTCTAACATGCCAAGAAGTCTGTTCTCTGCTAATTCCAATGAGTATATGGGTAGCACGCTGGCATTAGTGATTTTGAATCAGACTGGACTGTTAAACATTGAAAGATGTTGATGCACTGGTACGATAAATGCAAATACTCGATACACTGTAAACGTCCATAGGAGACGGTGAGTCACATGTTCAGTTTGCATTTAGCCAATTTTTTTGAAATGTTGGAGGTTGCAGTCGGCAGTTAGGGGAACAGAACTTAACCGACACCGAGCCCATCCTAAATACTGTATGTTGAACTGAAACTTTGCCGGGCAATGTGATAACAAATCTGACAGCAAAGGAAAAAATGTAGTATGTTATTTTCAAGTTCGAAAGTAACACTCGTGTTCAGTAAAGAAA
This sequence comes from Neoceratodus forsteri, assembly GCA_016271365.2. Classification (NCBI taxonomy): domain Eukaryota; kingdom Metazoa; phylum Chordata; order Ceratodontiformes; family Ceratodontidae; genus Neoceratodus; species Neoceratodus forsteri. Next base: position 1,240,131,999 of record CM028130.1, read on the forward strand.
GCGGCAGTACGTTTTAGGTGATACAGTTATGAGCAAAGACGTTTTGTTATACAAAAGTGTTTCTGTGCAACATTGCCATCTTACCCTGAAACTTAAGACACCTCATTTTCTATGAAATTCAAAGAATCTAATCAGCTGTCCGTGAGATGCCTTAACGTTAAGTAATAGTGTACACAGTCCAGGTCAAGATCTCGTGTCAGAACTGCTGTTCACAGACTAAACTAGTTGTTCTTTAGAATGCTTTTTCATTTGTTCTAAGTATCTCTTTTCGTTTTTGGACTTCGGCTGTTTTGTACTTGATGTTGCCACGGAGAAATCCGCACTCCATGCATAATGCCTATCATCTCAGGAGGCAGTGACCAAGACTACAGCAACCTGAGCTATGCCTCCTGCACGTCTTTGAACCATATCTTTACCGTAACTTCCGAGTCAGAGACAGTGACTGTCAAAGGGGTCTATTACAGTAGGGTCCGGAGGGTCCAGCATCCAGACCAGCTGTATACAGTAGATCCAAAAAGGCAGATTATCATCAACGTTGGAGGCACCAAGTATCTTATGCCTTGGAGCACTTTGGACGAGTTTCCTCTCAGCCGTCTTGGGAGACTGAAGTTCTGCAGCAGCTATGATGATATCTTCCAGGTCTGTGATGACTACGACGAGAACTCCAATGAGTTCTTCTTCGATAGAAACCCGTGTGCTTTCCGGATGATCCTGACCTTTCTGGGAGCAGGTAAACTCCGGCTTTTGAGAGAAATGTGCGCCTTATCTTTCCAAGAGGAGCTCCTGTACTGGGGAATTCAGGAGAGCAATCTCGAGAGATGCTGCTTGAGGAAACTCTATCTGAAGCTTGAGGAGATGAATGAAATCCAGGCAGAGAAGGAAATGCACAGAAACAAAGGGAATGCGCAGTTATTAGAGGACGCCACCAGATTTGGACTCTGTATGAACAAACTTCGGGACATGGTGGAAAATCCGCATTCGGGGCTCCCAGGCAAGGTGTTTGCTTGCCTTTCCATCGCGTTTGTGGCCATCACCGTGGTGAGCCTCTGTATCGGCACAATGCCAGACTTAAGGGCTGAGGAAAACAGGGTAAGTTTATTTCTCCATCTTCTAGCAAGTGTTGAATTAAAAAGTTATATAGGGTAGAAACCAAGTCAGTTTCAAAACAACTTCTCACTCTGTACACTTGGCAAAATCCTATCCAAACTGGGCCACAAAATGGAGTCCTGCATGTTTATCTTTTTTTTTTTTCAAAATAAAATTTAATATATATTCCAAACTGTGTGCCCTATTATACATGATGTGGTACAATAAAACATTGTGGGGTACACGTGTATCTTAAAGTTTTGAAATTGTTTGAAATAAAGATTTTGTCCCAGAGGATGTGCTAAAATAATTCACTGCTACTTGCAAAGAATACTTACTTTTCAGCTAATGGCTGTTTCAAAGTAAAAATAAGAATAATATGTCAACTCACAGAATACAAATATATTTTCTATACAATATGGTAAGATGTAGCATATGCCCTGCTTTTAAACTACTAGGGTGAAATCGCTGGTCAACATCAGAAGTGTTATGACATTAGATTTGCTGTTCTCATTTTGTTGAATACTCTGTCAGGAGTTTGCTGTAGAGTCCTTATTGCAGACAACAATTTTTCTGAGCTGGTTACTTCCATCCAGATGCAATTCAGCATTAACTGAGAAGTGAAGGAAGGAATACCTTTTGTTATGAAATGGAGGCAATGTGGTTATTTTCAGCACCACAGACACATTGGACAGTAAGGAGACTTTCACAGGGACTGTAGACTTATCAGCCTTGTAAGGTTTACTGTGAATCAACAAAGTGAATGGAACACAGCAATTATTATGTGCTTCTTTTGGTATCCATGATTTACTGTAGCTTGTGTAGAAAACAATGAGACTACTGTGGTACCCATCGTAGTTTTCTGTTTGCCACAGTAAACGTTTTTTCACCTTAAATGAAAACTATATGCAAAAATTATAAAGACACATTTTGTGCATTGGGTTTTGTCTCTCTGTTTCTGGCCTTCTGTTCCCTATTTCTGTGACAAGATTTTCCCTCTGCTTTTCCCTACCAGTTGTATAGCCCCTGGGGGTCTTTCATGCAAGCTTCTTTTATTGCCTTTGATCTGTTGGAATTTTCACAGAATGCCTCTGAGAATTATGTTAATTAGAATTAAGACCTTGAAAGGTGCATTGGATTTATTACGACCCAGTGACAGCACTTTACAAATAAAATTGTCAAACATTCAAAATAACAACAGTTACTGCTTAGAGAAATCTGACTTTGGCAGGGGAGGGAGGGCAAACACTTTTCCAAAGTGGTTAACTTTTCACAAGCAGATGTAGTTGAATGTTGTGACAAGATTATAATTAGGATCCTGGGCTCTTAGTTATGGTCCTAGGTCTAACTGACATCATTCACAGAGACATTCTAGGAACAATCCAACATGTCAAAGGCAATAAAAGAAGCATGCATGGCTACCCCAGGGTTCCTAAAATAGGCAAGGAAAACTAACACAAACAAACAAAAAAAAATTTTCAAACAGACACAGGAAACAGAACATCAGAAACAGAGAAACAAAAAACAAATGCTCAACATGTGTTTTCATAATTTTTGCATGTACTTTTCCTTTAAGGGACTACAATATAGCCCTCTTCATAGCAGTTTTGTTCAAGGTACAACACATGCTGATGTTTTATGTTACTATGCTGAGTCACAACCATAAGGTAACCTTTCAGCTAATGTGTTACTTTGAATAAAATTTCCATAGGGGGACATGCTGTATTGCATTACTTTAATGTGATAATATTTCTGTGGTAAAAGGAGAGATTTGGATAGCTGCCACTGCTCAAGTTCAAGTTTATTGCAGGAAAAAACTTAATTGAGCAAGCTCATTCACAAGGAGATCCTGAAACATATATACAAACGAGGCAGATACTACATACATACTTACAGTAAGTGCTTATTACATACATTAAGTGATAAACAAATAATTGTGTACAACAATGCAGCAAATCACCTATCAAGCATGCTGGTACAGACAGTTTAGACCAGAGGAATTAAGTAAGTCCTGACAACACTGATATTAGTGACAGTTACACACGTCTTTAATTTTTGCATTTGATAGCATTTTGAAAAGGCTGGGCGAGACTAACTTGGGAAGTTTCAGTGATGTTTGTAACTGGTTCCAGACTGTGTGGAGGGTGACAGAGAAGGTGCAGCCAAATGTAATTTCATTTGATCATGGTTCTGTTACCAATAATTATAAAAAATAAAGATTATGTAACATTGAAAACTTGTATTTTTAAACACCATTAGTGTGTGATACCATTACTAATCACTGAACACTAAGTCTTGTAGTTCATATGGTGTCACACACCTTGGTGCATAAAACTCATTACATACATTGACCATACATTATTCTCTACATAATGGCATTGACAGGTTCTGGTGACATTTATAAACTAGTAGTGAGCATCATAAGTATTTTACATTTCTCACCGGAATCCTGAGATGCCATTACAGCCTTATTTGGACACCTAGGGTATATTTTTAGTTGTTAAAATTTGATTTTGAATTCCTGTCTATCTAGGCCTGCTTCCATTCAGATTTATTTTCACTGTTGATGGCTGAGGCCAGATTGACAGGAACTCATCATTCATAGCCTTATTTTATATGAGTCCTTCTGTCATTATGAAGTCATTGATAACATGGCTATAAATGCCAGGAGTGTTTATGAAAATTATCAGAAAAATTATATAATAATAAGGTCCACAACAGTGTCCTGCTTATCTCCTGGGACTAACACTTCCTGGATGCAATCACACTCCCCATAGTCACTTGTTCTTTCTCTATAAAGTTGTTCCCGTCCTAATTGATACTGTACCTCTTCAATTTCCCACTTATCTGTTCCTGGACACCTAGTGATAACCACTTGTTATTTAATTTAAGTATAAGACCATGTGGATTTGCCAAAATTACAATCAAAGAGAGTGAGAGAGAGGAACTGAGAAAGATCCCCCTGGAATGCAAAAGTTGGCACAGACTGTGTTTGCACTGGACCAAAGAAATGTTTGGATTCCAGTTCTCTGGGGGATCATAAAATCTGGATACACTTATAATTGCAATCAGGTTTCCTGTAAGTGCATTATATCAATGCATGTTTGTCAAAAACATATGATTAATGGTGCCATTTTATCACACTTGGATGGTTCAACCAGATTCAGTATATACTACATAAGGCATCCAAATATTTGCCCAGTATGTATAAAATAAATTTATGCTGAATCTTTAGATGGGGAGGAGGGCATTTGCACTGTTTCACTACACCTTCTACTAACCATAAAACAGCTTTGACACTAATATCCATGTGCTTACTCTCTTAGACAGGGTTGTGCTCATGGTATTTTTACCACCAGCAGCGGGACAGGGGCCGGTTCTTCCTTTACGGGGGATAAGACTGGAGGTTAGTGCTTAGAGCATGGCTCCACAGAGCCCCCCATGATTCGAGTGCCATCCATCAGGATCAGTTGCAGTATCACAGTCTGTGCTGGCATAACTTATAGTATACTGCAGGCAGTCAGTGTAGGACAATGGTACTCACTTCAGTTTGTCACAGAATAAACAATAAAATCTTACACAGAATATTTGATCCTGGTGGACAGCACAGAATTACATTGACAATGTATTCTGCAAGTCTCAGTACAGGGACCTCAGAAGCCCCCCAAGGAAGTACTATACACTAAAACTTGTAAGAACTTACTAGTTATTTTAACCTCCTCCTGTGATGCAAAATGATGCTGTTTATGAGTCACTTGCATAGACTAAAGTATAAGTTACTGATTATCGCAGATTGGGTCTTTGGTTTGTTGGCATAGTGCATTTTCAACCACACTCAAAGCACAGCCTCTCTGGCTGATAATAAGTATTCTAGAGCATCACCTCACTACAATGTGTGTTATTTTACATTATACAATGGAATTAAATAATCTTAGACTCTGATTGGTCCAACTGGGACTGGAGCCGTGATTTTATCCCAGCACTACATCACGGATCTAGTCCTAGCACACAGAAGAACGCATCAAATGTAAAAAAAAAAAAAAAAAAATCACTCCACAACACGATTCACTGCCCTACTACCCTCCTTGTTGAGACCATGATCAGTTTCACTACTTGGTCTGCCCCTACAGTGACAACACTGTGTTTTACTAAACACAGAACTAAAATCTGCTAGTAAGCTACCTGAGAAAAGAAACTACCTCACGATCCCTCTCTATTTCGACCACAGCGAAGAAGTGAGCATGTATTTAAAACAGTGACCGCGTAGCTCCTGTCATAACGTTCGCTGCCTCCTGAAATACATTTCATTCTTTCATTTTTTTTTTCAAAACCCCAAACTAACCTTCCTGCCTGAAACACTGTGGTCCCTCTCACTTCACACTTCACTCCAGACTAAGCGAGTGAATGACCACATCAAGTGAGTAAATTAACAAGGTAAAAAAAAATGGAACAGCAACGTCTTTCTGAGTAAGAGGACAGAGTAAACAGCAAAATGACAAGTTTCACAGGGTCAAAATACAGAATAACAAGAAACACATTTAAAAAAATACAGAAAAACATGTAGGGATCATGCCACCTCATGCACAAGATAGTAACTGTGGACTTTTTTCAATAAGTATGCCTGCCCAAACAAAAAAATGAAATAAATTAATATTTTAAACAGGTTTTCCTTTTTTCTCAAAACAAATGAGCCATTGTATATACTTAATAATGCACTCAGGAATTGTGTGTTGTGTGGGATAACGTCACTTCTGGGGTGATTAGTAGCACTTGATCTGTGCAGCCTCATGCCTAATCACCCCAGGCGTGACGTTGTCCCAGCACAACACACACCCTGTCATGCATTATTGCTTAATTTGACTCCTTAGTCATTCAATCATATTATTATCAGAAGAAAAACATGGAGTGTACTATGCATCTGAGCAACCCTCTGCTACCCAATTACCCTGGGCTATAGTGCTCGCTTCTGTTCTCTGTTGGTGTTCACACTGGCATACCTGGTTAGGACACACCCTGTTCCTCGAGAGAAGAAAACTCAGTCACTAGGAAATGACTGTATATTTTTGTTAAGCCTATAAGGTTTCATTACTGCATAGAAGCCAATGTTTTGAGGAGTTATCCTCTTTTTCAGTGCTATAACGGTTACTGAACCCAAGTCTGTGTTTGGCTCATGTCTTAAATCAGATCTTCTAGGTTTTATTTTCTTTAAAATCTTAGGCTTTTAGCCTTGTTGGCATAAACAGGTGAAATTCTTCTTCAGTAATGGAGTCTGGACCCTGGCTATGCAAGGATCCTGCACATTCCATGTCTTCCAACTGACGAGGGCCAGAAGAGGATAATGTCTCAAAACATTGGCTTTATGCAGTACTAAAATCTTATGGGCTTTATAAAAATATAAAATAATTTCTTGGTGAGTGAGTTTTCGTGTCACTAAGAACAGGATGTAACTTTGAGGGCTTTGTTTCTGGAGCAAATTCCTTCCAGAGTGTTCTGTTTTCACTGGTCCAGGGCCACACTGGGCCTCTGGAAAGTTACCTGGTTAGGAGACTGATGATTAACTGGCTGGTAGCTGACTAGATGGCCAATGATCATCTGACTGGCAAATGGTAAGTTGCCAAGTGGTAATTGGTATACTGCTGACTGGCTTGCTAGCTAGCTGATAACTTACAGGAAGAGGAATACCGTGAATTAGTCAGCTACTGGCAGGCCAGTCTGTGCCAGGCAGCCTAAGAGAAATAATAATAAAATGTTCTCTTAAATGCATGATTAAGATATTAAAGTTGGTTAGATGCAATATTTCAACTGTGAATTCTTTCTTGGGAATCATACATTAGCAAAAGCTGAAGGACAGATACTATTCCTGCTTTTTCTTTGTACTGTAGATTACTGTGCAAATCATCATTTCTTTTCTGTTTATTCATTTTGCACATGAAATAGTAACCCCATCAACAGGCTTACCACAATGCTTCCGGATTTGTGCCCTTCCAAATCAACTGTGCTCCACCATTGCAGATATACACAAAAGCAACATTGCAAAAACAGATCCACGGGGGAGGAGGGTGATGACCATGATCATGTCACCAGACTTGAATTTCTTTGACTGCAAAGAAGCCATTAGCACTGTACCATAACTCAAAGGTCTATCATGTCATCTGGCCCTTACCAGTCCTTCCCTTTGTGCACCAGTCCACCCAGCACCCATGATACCCCTCAAGAGGATAGGGTGCATAACTCTCATACCTTCCTTTTCTCACCTCAGTGGTCAAAGTGAGAGCAATGCCATTGTGCCTTGCCAGGAAACAGGGATCACAGCCATCAGCAGCATGTCTGTCACTGAGCCACCCAACACACAGGGACCCAGGTGCAGTCCCAAACCAAGATCACCTGCATGATAGTATGATGCACTACACTGGGTCATTGGTGGCCAAGACATCCATTCTGACTTATTTACTATTTGAACCATCAATGTAGGATATTATATATATATATATATATATATATATATATATATATGTATATATTATATTATGGTAGAGGAGCCATTTCTATGTTAAACCCCAACATTTTGCACCTTAATAACTTTGCAACCGTTTGATGGATTTGCCTGAAATTTAGAATACACAATCAAGAACCATAGCCCTTGGGATCTGCCAGGCTTCATACCGGTCAGATACACAGCTGCGGAGTTATTAGGCGTGATCTGTATGCGCATTACGCTTTTTTGGAATTCTATGGTCACGACAGGTCGACGGTTTGTGCGATTGGCCCTAAATCTTCAGGGAATGTGTGGCTAGGTCCCAATGTGCCTTTTGAAGATTTGGTGAAAAATATTAAACGGTTCAAAAGTTATTCAAAAACAATTTCCATTATAAGTCAACGGAAAAGTTAACAAAAAGTTCAACAGTGTTGCAAATGCATTTTACTTTAGCAAATGGCCCTGTTACTTCACAAATCCGCCATTTTGTTTTCAGTTGGTGATCAGAAAATGCTTGGCATTTAAATTTGGGACCCTCTAGCAACCTAATTTTTTGTATTCACCTAGTCGGACCCTGAGGATGCTAGGCATGTCTTTATTTTGGGGTAAAACACCCCAGAAATATGTTTTCAAATTTCTGGAAAAAGTGCTTTCAAATTACTTCGTGCTCATGAAAGTGTCGAACTTTTCAGCTTTTGCATAAATTGCGACAGTAGTTTTTCAGTCTGAGGGAAAGTGACAGCAATTCTGGCACGGCGCTGAAAAACAATGGTTGGGGAGTTTTGGGCTGCAGTTTGAAGGAATGCAGCTGACATCTCACAGATGTGCCTTTCAGTATTTTGGTGAAAAATATTACACAGCGGCAAAGTTACGGCACTCCAAAGTTGACAGTTTTTCCCATAGGATAACATTACGGTGCCCGACGCATTACAGGAATCCTTTGGCACCCTGCTGCAAAATAACGATTTGGTCTTTTTTCCTGAAATTTGGAGGGAAGACAGTCAACAGCCCACAGATGTGCCTTTCAGTGGTTTGGTGAACAAATGTTACAGGGAGGCAAAGTTATGGCACTCCAAACTTCTCTTTTTTTCCCATAGGATAACATTACGGCGTTTGCCGTGTCTTTTAGGGCCCGTATCTCGGAAACGGTGCGAGATACGGACTTTTCGTGTGAAAAATACTTAGCCCCCATTAAAACTAGCCAGGACAGTTGTAAATCATATGACTTTTACATTTTTTTTCTACGTCGTACGGTTCCTGAGATATAACCTATTTAGTATTCCAACTCCTCATTTTCTGCTCTGATACCCATTATTATGCATACATTCTTTGTACTCACTGTCTTTCTCTCTGCAGGTTTTGGGGAAAACCAGCCTGTGCGCTTACATTACTGTTACTGTTGCCCTTTCCGCTTGTGGTTCCGACTGCTTACACTCTACCATGCCTATGCCACCATGTGCTTATCTCATGCTTTCATTTTCACTTGCATTTCTGTTATTTTTTGCCATTTGTGTCTACAGTACTGTTTCTCTTTCTGTTTCACTCTGCGTCACCATGCCCATTGACATTTACGCTTGCAGGCACCATGTTACTATGTGACAACACATCACATGGCAGACCATTCCCGTCTACACCACCATGCATGTTACCCTTTCTGTTTTCATTTGCGCTATGCTACCTATCGCCACTGTTAGCACTTCTGTTTGCATTGTTGTTCCTGTTACTATGCCACAAGACATCATGTATGGGATCACATGCGAAGGGCCCCACACCCTCATCAGATTACATCTCACTATTTCTCATTATCATTCTCAAAAGAAGAGAAATTAGAGGCAAAAACTCAATTTAATGCATTAGTTAGGGTTGTTCCACAGCGACAAAAGTGAGGAGATTCGCTGTTAGGTTGGAAAACCCTAACTCCGACTCACCCCCCAGCACCACACACACACACACACATGCAAGTATGGGGAGGACCAAGTCAACACAGCCAATGATAGACATCCAGCAGCAGGTGACAGAAATAACAAACAATTGTCTAAATGTACTACAAGACATCCCCACCCACCTGACCAGGTACTGCATGCTCAGTGGAGATCAACAGCAAAACTGAGGCCATGTACACCAAACATACACACATCCCGATTGCAGCTGCACACAACGCACACACTTGAGTAGTTGCATGGCCTTACCTACCGATGCCCCACACCAGACCACACCACATGGTGGGCCACCTGAGCAATAGAGTTGAGCAAAACCAAGGAGTTGTACAGGTATAATATCTCTGATTATAACAAGGGTTTGAGAAATGCAGCTTTAATTGACTGTAACCATTGTAACAGCCTTATGTTTAGTTCTTATTAAGATACACGAGAGCATAACCATATGATGAACATGGTTTAATGTTGTTTAAAAAACAGTTTTATTATGATAGCAATAAGCCACTCCCAGGTATTATGTTAATGGTCAGTTTATCACTGTCTAGCGACATGTGGCACTCGCTCACGCCTCATTCAACATTAAACTCCTACAGGGTGATTAACAGACCATTTAACATAACTGTTCATCATGCCTTATTGCTTAATTGTCTTTATGAGTAGATACTCTCTGCTAGGCACTGCAGCAGCTTTGCAACAAAGTGTCCCACCCAGTTACACCATACACTGTCTAGTTACTGGAGAATGGCTGTAATATGAACTCATGAAGATGAACAGTGTAACTTGATCATTATAGTCATCAAACCTTAGTGTGATTATCAGTAATAGAGAATAACCCCTGCTGTCCTAGTACTCTTTATCCCATTGTGAGTTAAATCAATACTAAAGACATTCTGTTTATATCTACACTATACCTACTTGATTCCTGTTGTAGCACAATTAATATAGTTATCACTTTGATAGCATCAGTGACAGAAGTGTGGCAAACCCAAACACTAGGCATACAGCCTGAGTAAGAAACAACTGTTAAAAAAATTACACCGTGTCCATAAGTGACATAGATCACTCATTACAACAATAGTAAATGTATCACTATTTGAATAAGTTAGTCATCACAGATGCAATGAGATTGTCTTTCTCAGGTACAACATACTTAGTAAGTGCTTACAGGAAAATCTATCCTATAGACATCTCCGATACAGGTATGTCATTGTTGGCTCAGTAGTGCTATGATGTTTAGAAGTTGCTTGGCCTGATCCATGCAATTACACTGTTTCTTACAAAGAATACTTACTGCATCTTTAGTATTGAAACACACTGAAGGTCTATATATGTACATCAGCAGTACACCTTCATCAGTAAGAATGCATCTGATACTGGCAGTACGAATTTCACCGCGTTGAAAAGGCAATGCTTTTCCAAGCGTTTACATCAGCCTCTCTATCTTGAGTAAACAGTTGCAGTAAATGTGCTACTATGTAAATCACATACTAAATGTAACACTACTTTTATCTTGAGCACGCTTAGTGTCTTGTAGTTAATTTATGTACTTTTTAATTAATGTATACTCACTAGTGTTAAAACCTTTCTACAACTGTCATCATGCACCTTCAGCATTTATATTGACTAACGGCACAGTACCAGTTGTGGTGTGGTGTGGGGCATCGGTAGGTAAGGCCATGCAACTACTAAGTGTGGTTCTTTATGTGCAGCTGCAATCAGGGATGTGTACGTTTGGTGTACATGGCCTCAGTTTTGCTGTTGATCTCCACTGAGCATGCAGTACCTGGTCAGGTGGGTGGGGATGTCTCGTAGTACATTTAGACAATTGTTTGTTATTTCTGTCACCTGCTGCTGGATGTCTGTCATTGGTTGTGTTGACTTGGTCCTCCCCCATACTTGCATATGTGTGTGTGTGTGTGGTGCTGGGGGGGATGAATTCGGAGTTAGTGTTTTCAACCCTAACAGTGAATTTCCTCACTTTTGTCACTGTGAACAACCCTAACTAATGTATTAAACATTGTTTTTGCCTCTATAATATATATATATATATATATATATATATATATATATATATATATATGCATATACACACATACATACAGTGGAGCCCTCTTAAGTGTGCACCCTCAGGATAAAAGTTTTTGTGCACTAAAGTGGGCAGTGTATTTAATCAAAAAATCACTTCCAGGCACAATTCACTATTTTTGTAATGGATTTTATTAAATACCAGGTGCTCAAGTTAAAATGACATCCTACAACACAGTAATACTTAAAAAAAATCAGTAATCTCCTTTTGCTTTGTGTGTTTCAGTGTAGGATTCAAAATTAAACAGAAGGTTAAAGTCAGTCTTTTCTTATTTTGGCCATGCTAGACAGCACCACAGTTGCTATCTCAGTACCCCAGTCCACTCCAGCATTCCTACCCAGCCCCACACAGGAAGAATTTGGAGAAGGTCAAGGAAGCTGAGTGTGCTGCCAGTCTGTGCCTAGGCCTGTGGAAGCTCTGATTCACTACCTGTACCAACTGGCTGGCCAGATCATTGGTACCTAGGTGCACCAGCACCCAAAGCTCCCTCCCTTCCCTCTCCACCTTCCCTCTCTGATCTAAATCCCAGTTGGCTGATGCTCCAGACAGGCATTGGACCAATCCTCCTACATCTGCCCTCCCAGCACTCTGTCCATACCTCTAACCACTAAGTCCCCAATCGCTAAGATCTTCTTTACAGTCTTACCCTTCTTGGGTGTCAAGGTGCTATCTGACCCATCACCTGAGACTGACTCGAGTCCCACTTTTCAGAGTAAGCAGCTTGAGCCTCCAGGGGTGTGACATGATTAGCCATCTGGATGTAAGGGCTGGACAACCTTTGTGGCTGCCCCTTGCTCCCTCTTGCACTCCCACCACCCTCCACCCTCCTGGACCTGTGAGTTCTCAAGGATGTGGAAGTGAGAGGTAGGTCTCTGCTGAACTGAGTGCATAGCTGGGTAATTTCTGTCCCAGCTGCTACATGTTGAGCTTGGAGCTCCACTATGGTCCTGCAGAAGGGGCAGTGCCCCTGCTCCAGAGCACTTCCCTGGAGAAGAGTGCTCCACATTCCCCTAAACTGAGTGCCTCACCCCTGAATCACATCTTTTAAAGAACTGTATTGGTGAGAAATAAATTTAAGTAGTACCAAGTAAGATTAGAGCACACTTACTATCCAGGTGGTAGAATCTAGTAATACTGATCAATTCAGCTGTATGGTAACAGTAATTATACAAGTATGTCCTGGAGTTGTTAGGTACTAAGGTGCCTGTGTTTGATTTTCATTATGAACTTTATAGCCAGCAGCTTTTTTGGTTAGGATGTCCATAACTTTGCATTGTGCCATATTAGCATGCCCTTTGTAACCAGGTTTTAACCAATCAGTAGGCAGAATTGGTCAGACACACACACACACACTCTCTCTTTCTCTCTATATATATGTATATATGTAGGCACGGGGTCATAATGTCACAAGACTTTATGCCGTATGGCAAAATCATGCTGCCAATACAGTGCAATATTGCCATGTGGCATAAGTTTTCCATGGGGGCTCCCCCACGCACCCCCTCATTATGAAACAACCTTTGAAACACCCCCACTGAAGATTCTCAACTCAGCGGAGGGTCAACTCGAAAGTGCACAATTTGTGGCAAAAAATAAAATGTCTTGGACTGGGAATCGAACCCAGTCCCAGATGCAGTGCCTGGGTTCCTGCTGCTATGGCTCAGTCCAGTGATCCTTGGCAGCTGCTCAGCAGAACCCACTCCCAGCAGAGGTCTTATCCTCTGCCTGGGAGTATGTAAATGGTGCAATACCATGTACAGCAGTATATGCGGTATTGCACCATTCACTTGTTATGGACAGCGCTGTTTCAGGCTAGCTATAATGCCATAGCTATTAAGCATACAACATTATGATCTAGTAGAATATAGGCATATATGTTTGTATGTATATAAATATATATATACATATATATTTATATATATATATATATATATATTCTGTCAGTCTGTCTATCTGTTGTCTATTATAGTGGTGTGGTAGCACCACTATAGTTAGGGTTAATTAAGCAGTTTAATGTTAAACCACACATTTTGCACTTTAATAACTTTGCAACCGCTCAAAAGATTTGCACAAAATTTGGTATGCATGGTCCAGAGGGGCATATCTCTTGATGTGCAAAGATTCTTTTCAATCAGATGTGCAGATTTTGTGCAACACATAGAGAAAAGTGCAAAACTCCTTTTATTCACCCATTTTTGCTGATTTTTCCTCACCATGTTGTGGCCACATTGAGAATTATTTCGGGTTCAGAACATGCTCAGTTCATTCTTTGGATGGTTGCACAACTGTGAACAAGGATTTGGGCTCTTGAACAGGGATTATGACATCTCATGAAGAGAGATTCATTAAATTTTGTTCATCAAGGATCAAGGAGGTGACAGGGAACTACAGACCCATCAGCCTGACATCAGTGGTGGGCAAGGTGATGGAGGGCATTGTCAAGGAGAGGCTGGGGGGACCTGGAAAAGTCGGGGTGCCTGAACGATAGACAGCATGGATTCATCCCAGAGAAATCATGTCAGACAAACCTTGTGGAGTTCTATGACTGGGTGATGAGAGCCTTGGACCTGGGTAGACCAGTGGATGTCCTCTATCTTGACTTCAGCAAGTCATTTGACTCTGTTCCTCAAGGGGGCCTGTTGAATAAGCTGGGAGAAATGGGGGTGGGGAACCAGATGATCAGATGGATAGGCAATTGGCTCCAGGACCTGACCCAGAGGGTCATGATTGGTTGGATAGTCTAATCCCCAAGGAGGGTCATTAGTGGGGTCTCTCAGGGATCAGTTCTTGGGCCCCTCCTGTTCAATGCCTATGTCTCTGACATAAGAAAGGGTATCATGAGGGAGATGAGTCTCTTTGCAGATGACTCAAAACTGGGGGTGATGGTGGATGGGAAGGAGGAGAGGGTGGCCCTACAGGGGGACCTGGAGGCTCTGGATAGGTGGTCTAGAAAGTGGAAGCTGAGGTGTAATGCAGGGAAATGCAAGGTGCTGCATCTGGGAGCCAGAAACCCAGGCCAAGAGTACACCCGGGGGGGGGGAATGCTACACATCTCAATGACTGACAGGGACCTGGGGGTTTTGGTGGGTGTCAAGATGAACAACTCTCAGACTTGCAGGAGGGCAGTGGGCCAAGGACAACAGGATGCTGGGATGCATCGCTAGGGGGATCACCTCCAGAAGGAGGGAAGTGATACTCCCCTTGTATAACTACTTGGTGAGGCTACACCTCAAGTACTGCATACAGTTTTGGAGGCTACACTTAAAGAGGGATAGTGAACTCCTGGAGAGGGTCCAGAGGAGGGCAACCAAAATTATCTGGGGCGTGGGAGGCAGGACCTATGGGGAGAGGCTTGGAGAGTTAAATATGTACACATTGGAAGAGAGAAGGGACCGGGGGGACATGATAGAGGTCTTCAAGTACATGAAGGGGTTAAATAGGGGAGAAGCAGTCAAGGTGCTCAGAAGGAAGGGGGGCAACTAGAGGGCATGGATGGAAGCTGGAGGGGAGATTCAGGAGAGAAAGGAGGAAGTGCTACTTCACTGAGAGGGTGGTGGAGCCATGGAATGCGCTGCCCAGGGGGCTGGTGGAGGCAAAGATGGTGGATGGGTTCAAGAGGGGGTGGGACAGGTACAGGGGAAGGGTTCTGGATGCAAAGTCCTGTGCATTGGGAATATCTAGGACAGGGAAGGGAGAAGCCAGAGTGGATGGGGGGGGCAGCAAGGTCAGCTCCCAGGGTGCGGGTTGATCAAACGAGCAGACACGAAAGACCATTAGGCCTATTCTGCTGGCATTTTAGTATGTTAGTATATGAAAAAAGTCTATGTTCCTGAGTCACTATCTTGTTTTTAATTTTTCCAAAAAACAAAATGTTGTAACTTGCCACACAGATGTCCTTTGTGGAGATTGAAGTATAGGTTTTGTTAAGGGCAACACTCTCTACATACCCATGGCTTTGGTTCCTTTTAGTTTAGTCAAAAAACTGCTGTTTTTAATTTGAAAATCCCTGTTCGTGAGTGACTCGCTTCCAATCCTTGTCCATGCGGTGTCAAAATCCATGTTCGTGAGCCAATCCCTGTTCGTGAGCTGTTAAAATACTTGTTTGTATGGGGACGACCAGATGGCCCTATCTTGTGTACAGGGATTGGCTTATGAACAAGACTTTTAACATTGCACTAACAGGGATTCAGCTCATGAACAGGATTCTAAAAAGGAACTTTTCGTGGATCTGTCAGGAATCCCTGCTCATGAGCTGTCAAAATCCTTGTTCATGATAAACTTGTTCGTGAGCTGTCAAAATTTCTGTTCATGAGGGGACAACCAGATGGCCCTAAAAATCTCTGTTCGTGAGCTGTCAAAACCTTGTTCATTAGGTGTCAAAATCTTGTTCATGAGCTATTCCCTGTCTGTGAGCATGAAAAATCCTTGTCCGTGAGTGGATGAACAGATGGCCCTAACTCACAAAACAAGGATTGCCCTTATGAACAGGGATTTTGACACTTCACAAACATAGATTTGGCTCACAAACAAGGATTGTGACAGCTCATGAACAGGATTTTAAAGGTGCAGTTTTTGCCATTTCACTGCAAAGAAATGGGATGTCCCAGAAATGTGACTTATGCTGGTTAGGTATTAAAATTTGCATCGGTTACATAGGTGTGGCATTCTGAAGTTGAAAAATTTTCTATAGGAAAACATTGTGGCAAATGCAGCACATTTCACTGCCTATTCAGTATCTCAAAAACTGTTTGAGATATGGATTTTTTTCTAAGAGTCGCTTAATACACCTTTAATTGTACTAAGTACGCATGTAGGTTACCAGTCCATCATTACAACTGCAGTGGAATTTTGCAGCACAAGGATTTCTTGAAATGTGTCTAGGGCTGTGTTGCACCTCTACAGTTACAGATAGGTGGGAGCACAAAGCCCTAAGGCCCCAAGTCTCCCACATATGTATATCATTATGCAGTAATTGGATTGCTGGGCCATCCATTATGCAACACTGGGAGCACAGGGCCCTAGGAAGATGACAGTTCATTACAATGTCTGTGCATGTATGGCTCTGCACTCCCAAAAACTGATACCCTGGGAGTGCAGGGCCCTCTGGGCCCTGTTCTCCCAAAACCATATAAGGATAAGATTACACTTTCTCAAAAAGAAAGGAAATTAATTGCAAAAAACTTTTTTAGTGCATCAGTTAGGACTGAAGTGTCAAAAGTAGGGAAATGAGGCTTTATTGACACTTAACACTTTCATTACCTCAATATTTCCCACCTTTCACCTCCACCCTCCACAGACCAACAGGTGAAAGGGGAGCCTTGGGGTCATCAGGCCCAACTCTCACCCCATTTTTCTATACTGTACCATGTCAGCTTTCTTACACGTGGAATGGGGTAAGAGTTAGGCCAATGACCCCAAAGCGCATCCTGTCACCTGATGGTCTGTGGAGGGTGGGTGGTGGGTGGGGTGGTGGGGAGGGATGTTAGGTGTCAATCCTAATGTCTCATTGCTCTACCTTTGTTGCTTCAACCCTAAGTGATGCATTAATGAAGTTTTTGCAAAAAAAAATATGTATATGTGTGTGTGTGTATAAATATAAATATATATATATATATATATATATATATATATACACATATATATTAGAGGCAAAAACTCCATTTAATGCATCAGTTAGGGTTGTTCCACAGCAACAAAGTGAGAAATTCAGTGTTAGGGTTGAAACCCCCTTGGACCCCAGCCTACCCCTCACGGCATCGGGTACACATTGGGGCCATCACCCCTAACTCTCACCCCATCACATGTGTAAAGATGCAGAGGTATAGGAGAATGGGGTGAGAGTTAGGTCCGATGATCCCAATGTGCACCCCGATGCCAGTTGAGTTGGCTGGGGTCCAGGGGGTTTTCAAACCTAACACCAAATTTCCTCACTTTTGTCACTGTGGAACAACCCTAACTGATGAATTAAACAGAGTTTTTTGCCTCTAATTTCTCTTTTTTCTGAGAATGATGACGACAAATAATGAAAGCAATGCAGCGGCGGGATCACGGGGCCCCTGCCATGTGATGTCTTGTGACATAGTAACAGGAACAGCAACACAAACAGAAGTGCCACCAATGGCTCACATGGTAATGGAAACATAAATGGTAAAGGAACGTGAATAGAAATGCAAGCGTAAAGTGACACCAAAGCGAACAGTGATGCAAACGGACATTGAAGCACGTACAAAAACACAACTAGTAATGCGAACAATGATGGCAGTGGTATTTTAAATGGAAATGTGAAGTGACACAGCAAAAAGAATGCAAAAGGGAACAGAAACGGAAATGCGAACACGAGCGCACATGTAAACGCAAACCATAATGCGCACAGCCATGGTACTGCAATAGTAAATGCAAATGGTAAAATTAAGATGAAAAATAATGGCAAAGGAAACAGAAATGGAAACGGGAATGGAGGCACGTACAGAAACACAAACTGTAACATGCATGGTCATGGAACTACAATTGTTAACACAAATGGTAATGGTAACAGCAACAACAATGCCAAAAGAAAGAGAATGCAATGAAAGCGAGTACAGAAACACAAACCATTATGCGCACGGTCATGGTATCGCAATTGTAAACACAAATGGTAACAGTAACAGCAAAAATAACGGCAAAGGAAACAGAAATGAAACAGAAATGCAAGCGTGTATGAAAACGCAAACCGTAATGCATGTGGATGGTACCGCAATTGCAATGAAACTGGTAATGGTAACAGCAACAGTAACATCAAATGACACAGAAGCACAAACGCAAATGAAAACGTAAACTGTAACGCACACGGTGGCATAGACAGTAACGGTGCCACAAACGGTAACAGAAACATAACTGGAAACACTAACTGGCACAGTAATGAAAGGGCACACCCTTCTTATCCCCAAAAAATGCATTGGAAAACACAGTGAAAACAAAGAATGTATACATAACAATGGGCCTCAGAGCAAAAAATGAGGACTTGGAATATTAAATTGCTTATATCTCAGGAACCGTATGACGTAGAAAAAATGTGAATTTCATATGAATTATGACTTTCCTGGCTAGTTTTGTACTTAGCCCCTAAGCATTTTTGTGCAACGAAAGTCCGTGATCTCGTGATCGCTTCCAAGATATGGGCCCCAAAGGTGAGACGGGCGCTGTAATGTTATCCAATGGGAAAAGTGCTAACTCCAGAGTGCTGTCACTGTGCCGCCCTGTGATATTTTTTCACCAAACCACCAAAATGCACATCAGTGGGATGTTGGCTTTCTTCCCTCCAAATTTCAGCCCAAAAGACCAAACCGTTATTTTGCAGCAGGGTGGCAAAGGATTCCTGTAATGCGGTGGACGCCGTAATGTTATCCTATGGGAAAAAGCATCAATTTGGAGTGCTGTAACTTTGCCACCCTGCAATATTTTTTCATCAAAAAATGAAAGACACATCTGTGAGATGTTGGCTGCGTTCCTTCCAAATTTCAGCCCAAAAGACCAAACCATTCGTTTGCAGCAGGGTGGCAAAGAATTGCTGTCATTGTGCTATATCCTGGAAAAGTAGTGTCGAAATTTGCGAAAGCTTTCACAAAAATTTGCAACACTTTCGTGAGTGCGACACTACTTTGCGAAAGTACTTTTTCCAGAAACTTGAAAAACATATTTCTAGGGTGTTTAACCTCAAAATAAAGACAGGCCTAGCATCCTCAGGTTCCGACTAGGTAAACACAAAAATAATTGTGTTGCTAGAGGGTGCAAAATTTAAATGCCAAGCATTTTTCTGATCACCAACTAAAAACAAGATGGTGGATTTGCGAAAGTAAAATGTCATTTGCGAAAGTGTTGAACTTTTTGTTAACGCTTCCCATTGGCTTATAATGGGAACTTGTTTTTGAATAACTTTTGAACCGCTCAATATTTTTTCACTAAATCTTCAAAGGCACATCAGGACGCTTTGACTGCATGTTCCCAGAAGTTTTGAACCAGTCGCGAAAACCGCGCAACCTGTAGGCAAGAGCAAAGAAATCACAAAAAGCATAATTGTGCAATTGGTTGTTGCTTAATAACCCGCAGCCGTATAGCCTACTGGTATGAAACTTGGCAGATCCTAAGACCTACTATGCCAAATTCGGCATACCAAATTTCAGGCAAATCTGTTGAATGGTGGCAAAGTTATTAGGTGCAAAATTTGTCCCTTTGACCTTAAAAGTGCTACTCAACCCTAACTATGGTAGCACTACGTTGCTAATATATATATATATATATATATATATATATATACACACACACATATATATATATATATATATATATATAGCAAAAAAACTGCATTAATGCATCAGATAGGGTTGGTATTAAAGTGTCAAAAGTGGGAATTTGACATTAGGGTTTCCAACCCTAACTCCCCACCCCACCCCACAAGCAGCAAAAGGGCAAGACCACACAAGCAACCACAGACAGCCATCATCAGATAAGACAAAATAACATACAGTGGTTTTTCTGCAGATAGAAATCCATGATACTGGTGAATGCCTGGAACATCCACCCAGCATAGGTAATTGGGGCAAAAAAGGTAACATGATTCAAGAATGCATGAGGTAAGCATAAGGGAACCTTAGTGGCAAGGAAAAGGGAGCAGGGGAGACAGAGATCAGGTAGGATCTGTGGTGTTACAGTATGTAGGAAAAGGGCAGACTAGGTGGGCAAAGTGTTTCTTTCAGCCTTTTTGTAGTCTCATGTAGCCATAGACACCGTAAAATGTACACACAATTGATGGTTCAGAAGTGCAGATGTTACAAAATTCATGATACAAAAAGTGTAGCAGTCCTTCTGTCAGCAGAAGCAAAGTCCCCTGAGGGTCCTGTGTCTCTTCAAAGGTTTTTCACATACAAGGGGGCTGCTCTTCTGGGGCCAGAAGTTGATATATGTCATTACTGACTGAAGAGCTGCAGGACACTCTTTTCTACAGAAAGGCTGGCCCCTGTGCCTTACCTTGAACCACACCGCGACCTGGTTTGGGAACGGACACGGGACACCGGGAGTCAGCAGGGGAGGATAGGATTGAGCATCCGTAGGACTGCTCTCCTATCCCGGGAGGATTGGGACTGTCTTGCTCAAGCAGCGCCCCAGGAGACTGGGGCACTGCAGGAGTGGCGGATAAGGGAATCAGAAGACTGGAAATACCACTCGCTGGTGGCTGCCAGATGATGACTCTCCATCCCCAGATTCCTCAGGGGTCTCAATGGCTTCCTCCCTCAGCAGCTTCCTAGGCCCTACTGAAGAGGAGGCACTGACTCCCCCGGTGCCTTCCCCTGAGGGGGGACCTGCCCGGTGAAGGGTTGTGTCTGGGATAGCCTAGGGACCGCCTCATGCTCTGAGGTGAGGGCTTCGGGTAAGGTCGGGGGTCTGAGAGGACTTGGTAAGGGGCCTGAAAGAGTGGGGGTCACCAGAAGCATGGAGGGATAAACAAATAATGCAAAAAAAAAAGAAAGGCTGTCCCTTAGGGCATAGAAAAATAAGTTTTGTTATTTAGATTTAATGGGTTTGTATCTGGCTGGAGGGGCCTGTACTTGTGTATACAGAAGCAGTGTGGTAATGTCAGTATAGAAATAAAGAAACAGAATTTGATGGCAGATAAGGACCACTTTGCTCACCTAGTCTGCCACTTTCCTACCTACTGTAACAGTGCAGACTCTACTAAATCTCCAGCTCCTCCTTTCCGTACTCACTAAGGTTCCCTTATGCTACCCCATGCATTCTGAATTCTGTGATTGTTTTTGTACCCATCACCTACACTGGAGGATATTCCAGGCATCCACCAGTACTGTGGATTCCAATCTGCAGTGACAAGTGAGTGTGTATATTTTGCAGCTTGCATACTGTGGATACAACTACCTAAGGTAGCACTAGTGCTACTGCATTTGTGTCATCGGGAAACAGTTTTATGTTGTTTGTCTTATTTGATGACAGCTGTCTGTGGTTGCATCTGTGGTATTGTCCTTTTGCTGCTGGGGGAGTTAAGGTTGGAAACCCTAATGTCAAATTTCACAGCTTTTGACACTTTAATACCAATCCTAACTGATGCATTATCATACTTCTTGCAATGAATTTGTTACTTTTGAGACAGTGTAATCATAGCGTTATTTACCTATGGGAACACAGGACAGTTTCCTACCTACTGTAACAGTGCAGACTCTACTAAATCTCCAGCTTCTCCCTTTCCATACCACTAAGGTTCCCTTATGCTACCTCATGCATTCTTGAATGAAGGAACACAGAACACAAGATCAAGAATCCTCATGCTATCAAAATTGTCCCCTTCCTCTCACAAACAGCTCCCTCTCCCTTTCAATCAGGCTTCAGAAAATCTCATTCTACCACCACTGCCTTACTAAGGGTAACTGACACCATTCTCTCCGCCATGGACACCGGGCAAACCACTACTGCCATTTTCTTTGATCTGGCTAAAGCCTTTGATTCGATCCCCACCCTCTACTGCTGGGCATATTGAGCTCTTTCAGCCTTGCCAAACCGACCATAAACTGGTTCCATTCCTACCTCCAAAACAGGATGCAACAAGTACAAATAGGAGACACCTCTCCAATCCTCGACCCATCCTCATGGGCATCCCCCAAGGCTCCATCCTTGGCCCCATCCTTTTCTCCCTATTTATAAATGACCTCCCTCAGCCTGTCTCACCTCTGACATGCACCTATATGCTGATGATACCATTATCTACGCTTCAGGCCCTCCCATGTCAGTGTTCACCCAAACCTCAAAGCGATTTCAACCGAGTACAAGCCTGGCTCTTGAAAAATCAGTTGAGACTCAATGAAAAGAAACTGTCTCCATGGTATTCGCACAAGACAAAACTCGCCTCCTGCCTGCTCCTCCGATCTCCACCATGGATGAAATACCCCTTGAGTCTGTACTCACTTTTAAGTACCTGGGAGTCTGGCTGGACACAAACCTCAACTTCTCCACCCACGCGATGCCATCTGCATCAAACTCCAGCCCAAACTTGCGACCTCTACCACCACAAAGGTTGCTCTCCCTCCCTACTGTAGTGAACCCATACAAAACCATCCCATTATAGCACTGGATTATGGACGCTATTTATGGCACAGCCCTTTCCTCCTCCCTTGCAAAACTCGACGCTCTGCTAAACTCCTTCATGCTTTGCCACTGCCTCTCCTCCACTCACCATCGCTGCCAACTATTCTCAACTCTGTCTCTGATGCCACTCTCACATAGGCAGACCACCCACAGTGCTTCACTCATAGCTAAATATTGGCTTGGCCCTTTCCTATACCTCTCCTCCCAACCTCTCAAGCCAACCCCACTGGCTACTCACTCTCCATAGACATGCACGTCCCTTCTACCTCTCACACTCCCTCTCAGCCTCTGGGTAAGCTGCCTTTTCCTACCAGCTCCCACTTCTATGGAACAACCTGCCACCCAACCTCTACCTGGCCTCCTCCCTATCAGCTATTAAATAGCTCCTCAGGTTTCTCCCTCTCACTCCCTGCCGCAGCTGTATACCCAAATCCCTCCTTACCCAGACCTAGTACTACCCTCAGTAGCCTTGCCAGGTAAATAAATAACTCCACATGCCAGCTCTTACTGCTAACCCCCCCCCCCACACCGGTACCCTCTCCCCGAAAACTAATTTTTTGGTTAATCCATTACTATAAATATGTTAAGACATGCACTTGTAATCTACGGTTATATGATCTAGAAATGTAATGAAATTATTTTTTTCCTACTCTACTGTTTTAAACAAAAAGAGAAACCTCACTACCAAACTCTAATATAATGTACTAATACTGTATTATTCATCTGTTACTTGAAATTTGCTGTATTTCTTTGTCTCCCACCTTGTACTACTTGCACCCGATCGCACCTGGAAATGAGCCTCAGCTCAGTGTGACTTTCCCGGTCACCAATTTTAAATAAATAAATAAAATAAATAAAGGGCCAGTTGTCAGTGCTTTAAAATGTGTAGGAAGGAGGTGTTTTGTTTCCTCCTCCTGTCATAGCCAGAGCATGCTGCTTCTAGTATAGTTTGCAGGTGGGTATACTGATTCTTTTATAAATGTGGTGCCCATAATGAGATCTGCACAGAGAAAATTAGTACAGGAGTATAATTATGGGCTAATAATTGCATGGCATTGTTGGTTGCTTAGCCAATCAGATCACTCAGATTTTTGTAAATTTCTCTCAACATGTTATAAAAGTTAGTACATGTTTCCATGGATACTTATTAATCCCTGCATATGAATCAGGAAGATAGTTTTCTTGCTGGACTTAGATTCCTGTCTGACCTTAAATTATTCAAACAATTTTACTATGGTGTTGACAATGCAGCCTAGTGATCACTGTACAAAGTGTGAATCTTGTGTCCCAGGTGGGAATCCTGTGACTAATTAACTTACTTGGTGATTATAAGTAAGTAAGCTTCCTGGGCTTGATTTTCAAATGGCATAGGCCTGATTTTTCTGTCTTTCTGATGCAACTTAGGTATGTGAGGGCAAACTATGTTTAGCCTAGTTTTTACCAATTGTCAGGAACAAGTGCCAAGAGTTGCTGATACCAGCCCACTGACTCATGAAAGTTGGAGGTTACCAATTTTCTTGCTATGCATACCAAGGTCTTTGCTGCAATGTGGCAACAAATGTCCTGAGGGTATGTGGAGTGTTTCCCATAAGAAGCAGGTTTAAATCCCCCACAACCACTAACACATTAGTGAATTGCTTTTTTAAACCTATCTGGGACTGTATTTGTCGCACACCATCCAAAAGTATTTGTGAAGGAACACATGGAGCATTGGCTTCGGAGCTCCTAGGTTCAGTGACAGTTGCCTAAAATATACATAATAGACTATTATTCCAATTTCCATTTTGGAGTGGGCATACAGTCTTATAAACAACACTTGCTAGCCCTGAGCTATTGTTCTGCATGACTCAGAACCAGAACAGCTTATATCTGGTTCCCCAAAACTGCTATTGAAAAAAATGAAAGGGGCCATTATCCACAATATGGCAATGGGAGTGGGATTTAAATTGTTTCCTTTTGTCACTGCAAACTGCAGGTTTGTGGATACAGAACTTGATGGGACTCTTTGTCTGCACACACACAGGTAATGGGAACTCACCCCACCGCCATGCATGCAAGCATAGCTAAACATGATAAAGTTGGCCTGCCACAAATTTGAGTTGCACAAGTAGCATTGATGAATACTGGACAAGCCAACATTTCAGTATAGAGACCCTGTGTTAATTGTTCGCTCTCTCTATCAGTGCCTTCTTTTATCTCCCTCAATGAAACTTTAACCCTGTGTGCTTAATGTTACAGTGATGGTGAACAGAGATTGGGGTCGGGGGGGGCATTGGACTACCAGGGAATTTTTTTTAATGAACCAATCTCCAGCTCCCAATCTTGTTGGTTAAATATTATATAAAATTATAATAGGAGAGCTGACCACCAATGCCTTGTGGCACAGTCATTTTCAAGGAGAGTCTCTCTCTTTGAGAATATGATATGGCAGTGTCAGTGGCTCAGTAGGTAGCACACTCGCCTCTTAGGCCAGGAGATCAGAGGGCTGTGGATTCAGTTCCCACACCTGGCACTTGGGTTAATATCCCAGTACTGACACTGTAGTGCAGCATGAGAGGGGTGCTGCACTTCTGAGGTGCCGTCTTTCGGATGAGACATTAAACTGAGGTCCCATCTGCCTGGATTGGTGGTAGTTCAGGTGGATGTTAAAGATCCCATGGCACTTATCAAAAAAGAGTAGGGAATTTCCCCAGTGCCCTGGCCAAATTTCCTTCATTCACTAAAAATACCACCAACAGCTTAACCTGGTTCAAGGTCAGTTGGCATTCATCTGTATCCCCCCCCCCAGGTCGTGCCTGAAAATAGGCAGAATTTTTCTAGTGCACTTATCCAGTCAACAAAAGTAAAATAAATAAATATTTCTTACTATAAGAGGTCAGGAGCCGGTAGAAATCAGAGTGAGGGAAAACTGGGGAAAATCCCAAATGGTAAGGGGTTAAGTGAATAAATAGGCATCCTTGATGCTGAAAAAAAAAGAAAGAACAAAGAATGTTAATACTACTAAATTACCAAGAGTAATTATATATGACTGAAACCAATGTCAAAGCTAGACAGTATTAAGTGAGGATTGCAGACACGTTTATAGTGAAGAAATTATTTTCCCCCAATATCCTTCAGCACAAATCCTATAAATAAATACTACACTGTCAGGATGTCTGAGGTTAACTAAATAGCAATAGAAGACTTGTGGAACCAGTTAACACTGGTCCCCGATGAGCAGGCAGAGACAGGAAAAAATTACCATCTCAGATATGCCATGAATTAATTTATAAAAGAAGGGTGCCAATGTACTACAGGAACTAGTTTACTTTTGCAGGTAAAAGTGGCCATTAACATGCTATGCTACAAATGAAAACATAAGTCACAAACAGATTTCCAGCTCTTGATCACAGAAAAAGAAAACCCTCCTAGTTATGGTTACAATTATGTAAAATTATAATAGGAACAGTGCTTTTAAAGAACATCTCTCTGAAAATATAATGTTGCTTAGCATGGGGAGTGGTAGCTGGTGTAAATCAGAGTGGGAGTGGTGGGGTTGGGGAAAATCATAAATGGTGAAAGTTTAAGTGAATAAATGGGGATCGCTGCTATTGAAAGGAAAGAAGGAAAAAAAATTAAGAGTGGTAATACTGCAGAACTACCGAGGATAATTCTATATAATTGAAGCCGATGTTCATGGGATAATCAGAGCCAGACAATATTAAAATGAAAGTTGCTAACATACTCATTAGGAGATGCAGGAAAATTGCAACCATATTATAGTGTTAAGTCTAAGGCCATTATAAGCTATTGATTGACTCTGTGGATGAAAGTCCTAAATCCAGATTTACCCTTGCAGCGTAGGCTGTGTTGGAGCGGCAAATTGTATAATCATTAAAACAAGATCTCCTAACTGTTTACAGATCCTGATCTTTTTGTGTGAGGGATGCCATGCTGGATCTCTCATAGGCATGTAGAGTTTTTTGGATGTCCTGTAACTGGGACCAAAACATAGGAATCTAAATTACTTTTAATTTATATTCCACCTCAACATCATGTAAATCTTAATTAAGGCATAATGATCAGTATTCTAATAAAAGCCCATCCTACAAATTGAAAATACACTTGCTGGATCACTAATCAAGAAAACAAGTGTCTCTGAATTATTTTTTTTTTATCTGTTTGTTGCTCTGAGCCCTGACTGTTGCATTCTAGGTACCAATACTAGAAGGTTAATGAATACAAATATATAAATACTTAAATGACACTGAAAGATACTTAAACACAAGTTTCACAGAATTTTTTCGCTATTTACAGCCCCCAGTGGTTGCTATCCTAAACAGTTGTTAGTACCTAATAAATGCAGATACAAAGTATCCTGTGTTAAACTACATGGGAAACCTGAACCTGAAAATAAAATCCCCAACCAACACAAATATGTACAAATAATGAAATCTAGTAACAGAAAAGCAGGAAGCCTATTGGAAAATACCCCTCAGAGCTGGGAGTTTGGGGGTATCTCTAAATACCTCTAGGCTCTGAGGCTGGAGACTGGGACAGCTGTGGTGTCTGGAAAGGCCTGGGACCCCCTGGAGAATTGTATAAGGCAGCGCACTGGAGCCTGAAGAAGGAGGTTCAAAAAAAGGCAGGAGTGGTGAACACTGAGTGAAGAACAGTAGCCAAGGCTGAGGAAAGAGGTGGAGTAGCCCAGGAAGAGAACATTCAAACAAGGTACTCTACTATCCACTCAGTGCCACTGTGAACATTCAGGATGGTGGCTACTTTTATCATAAAAAGGGCAACCCAAACTAGCAAGAAACATGCAGCATAGAAATGGCACCTGTTGATCTCCAGCACAGTCTGTCTAAGCATTTTGGTGGTTCGACACCTACCAGACAACCAACCTGACAGGATCCTGGTGAAAACTTACTACATTACGTTTATTAAACATAAATCAATTCCCAGTTTTGGTCAACTAGAACTGCCATTTGTTTCCTTTGGGGAGGATAGGGAGTCCAATCCGATACCACAGTAACATTGGAGTTAGCATTTAAGTATGTGTTTTTCACTGAAAAGCATGTCCCCCATCACTACTTAAGTAATTACCAGTTTGATTTATTTACTGTTCAAACAATAACGTTCGAACGGTAAATAACATATCGAACAAAGTTACTTAGCGAGGGATGGGGACATGATTTTCTGTGAAAAACACCTAATTTAAAAACAAGCAACTAAACAAGGCATATCATGGAGACCTAAAATCAGGTGTTGTGCTGTCCTTAGGGTATAATACTTGTGTACAAGATTATTTTGATTTTTTTTTCGAAAAACAAGATGGCTGACATCTGTAACAGTATTTGTCCGAGAATCAGCCAGTTAATTGAACATTCAAAGTGATATGGCCATTTGTCATTCGATCAGTAAATGGCATATTATCATTCGAACAGTAATGTTCAAACAGTAAATGGCAATTTACTGTTCAATCTTTAAGAACAGTAAATGGCTATTTACCATTCGAACTGCTTGTCCTGTGGATGTTCAGATCAGATTGCCTGGCCTGCAGCTATCACAAAAATCATTATAATTCAAAAACAGTTATATATTTTTTCACTAAACCATTGAAAGACACACCCTTGGCACACACCTCATCATCCTTAAGAAGTTCAGAGAAAAATTTCACTTTGTGTGCTGTAGATGACAGCAAAAATCCCATGTTATCCTATGGGGAAAAACATCACTTTTGCATTTATATCTCACAAACCATAAATGCTGCCATCACAAAACTTTCCAGATCTTGAGACTGACAAAATAACAGCACATCTCAAATTTTGGACTATTTCATTGAAAATGCCAATGTTATTAAGGTGCAAAAATGAGATTTAACATTGAAGGTCTGTCACCAACCGTAACTATAGGTGCGATTGCAGTATTGCCTGCATGTTGAGGTTGAGTTGGTGCTTGTGTCAAAAATGGGGTATATATGATAACCCTCTTGGTCCATTGGACTGCAAAATCTGATGCACATGTTCCTAGTCCTAGTGGCAATTGTTTTGGCAAGTTTGATGAAAATCACTATGACAATTAAAAAGTTATTATTAAGTGAATTTACTTAAAAGTCCTCAAATAAAGATTTGTGTGTGTGTGTGTGTGTGTGTGTGTGTGTGTGTGTGTGTGTGTGTGTGTTTTGGTTAGCACAAAGTATAAACTAGTTTATACTAGGAAATTTATAGGTTTACTAGATGTCATACTGCATTAGAATGCAACCCTTTATGGTTTGAAAACAAACCAATGTGTTTTATTTATTTAATTTTTCACCAGGAAGACATACTGAGCAAAATTGCTTGCTTTCAGATGTGTCCTGGAGGAATGGGAATTGGGATAAATATAGCAGGTAATGGCAGAGAACAATTGGCAAACCAATGGCAAACAAGGATAGATGTTACAAGACATATATGATGGAATAACATGCATTAGTATGTGCTTTAGTATTGTTTTAAAGGAGTACATACAACTTCCAAGTACAACAGCATAGGTTAAGGGGAAACATACAATTCTGGAGTGCAAATTGCTTAGGGTACAGGAGAGGAAGGTAATGAGTGTGGTTGTCAATGTGTGATTTTATATTATAGGGCTTTTAAGTTTTAAAAATTGGGTGCATGCATTATAAGCTGAAAAACAGTTGAACAAATCACAAATGTTTTTCTTGTAAATGTTCAGAATGG
This sequence comes from Neoceratodus forsteri, assembly GCA_016271365.2. Taxonomy (NCBI): domain Eukaryota; kingdom Metazoa; phylum Chordata; order Ceratodontiformes; family Ceratodontidae; genus Neoceratodus; species Neoceratodus forsteri. The sequence continues at coordinate 1,240,161,411 of CM028130.1, forward strand.
TCAAAAACTTTAAACCAGAAAAATAGAACATTCTTAACTGTAAATGTTGACAGTTATATAGTTCATCAGAAGACAGTCTAACAATATGTCTGAGCTAACTTACATTAAAATTAATTACACTTTGTGAATTAATTAAAAAAATGTTTCATGATTCAATAGAGAAATCATTCAGAGGGACTTTAGTACAGTAAGCTGAGCATGATACATAAGAGATAACATATGCCTTTGGTTATACATGACCAAAATAAGACAATGTCATACTGTACCAGACAGAATGCAACCTATTCTGTGGTTTGAAAACAAACCAATATATCGGTTTTATGTTATAAAGTTTGTTTTTATTTAGCTTTTAGTCCCCATCCTCTTCCCACCAACTGGTGACTAGGGCTCAGATGTAGTTTTTTTACAGATTTTCTCCCTAACCCTCCCCTGAGGCCCTGGCACAGCTGTGCAAGCATGTGGAGGCACACTTCACACCCAGTGGTGCCAGCACCCCATGCACCTCCTGATACTTTTCTGCCTCTCTCCAACTATGCTATCCACTGGAACTCCATCTGTTGGGAGCCAAACTATGGGGGTGCCAGCCCACCCTTCCCACCCTCAGGAGCCAGCTGCCCGACATGCTCAATCCTTCTCTGCCCTCCCCTCCCAAGGCTAGCAACCTGATGACCTGAGGTCATTCCTCTACCTGGGTCATCATGAGTATGAGGCAAGGTGTCCAGCACCGCAATCCCCTGCACCACTGGCCGGTCTTTGTTATTCATTTTTAACTTTTTAAAATTGGGTATGTATGATAAGCTCAAACAATAGCTGACAAATCACATATTTTTTGAGTTAAAGTTTATAATTATAGAAAACTTTAAACCAGAAAATGAGGAAAATATTTAACTTTAAAGGTTGATATCTGTATGGTTCATCAGAAGACAGTCTAACAAGATGTCTGAGTGCATTTCCCCCAAAAAACATATAATAATAATTATAACACTTTGTATATTCATTAAAAGTAAGAAAGAGTCTGTGATCCATTAAATAAATTATTGATGATAGACTTTAACAAGCTGAGGATGAGCACAAAACAGATAACATGTGCTCTTGGTCATACATGATCAAACTAGGAAAAATCATGGCATTTTTTTTCTGTGTCCCAAATGGATAAAAAGTTTAAAAAAATCACCACAGAAGTATTTATACTGTATGTTCAACATGAGGAAAATGTTTAAAGCAGTAAAATGGTCACAAAATATTTTAATCCAACATATGAAGAAATGTTTAAAAAAAAAAAATCATATAAGATGTATTAAGCCCTACACAACAAAACAGAAACAACATTTTGTTCTATCTCTTTCAACAAAGTAAGGACTCATGCACAGTCAGGATCTGTGCAAAGCAAGTTGGACTTGGTTTTTGTGTCACATGTGCTCAGAGGCCATGGATGTCCTTGCTGATTCAAATTAGTGCTCAGCTCCTGTTTCACACAGGCCCAAATTACCTTGCATAAAGTAACCAATGGCTCTACTTGCTCCAAAAGTACGGACATTCTTTGCAAAATTCCACATTAATGCATCATTTATAGTTAAAGTGCACATAGCAGAGGAAACAAAAGTTGAGGGAAAAGTCTATGAAGCCTTGAAGAATCAGTGGCGTGCTGTTACTCAGGGCTGGAAAGATTACATGATACAACGTTGACGTTAGCCTAACTTTGATGCTCTCTCATCACTCACAGTAGAATACTGACTCAGTAATAAAGTAAATAATAGCAAAGTGTAGTATACAAGGAAATAATGCCACTGAGGGGTCAAACAAGCCATAAAAGTCATGAGCCTGAAGGGAAAGTGGTTTTTATGAGCTAGTTCGACCGTGGATGGTATTACTCACGTAGTATGCCAGAATTTGCCATTTTTATTTTACTTTTCATTAGGTTGGACACTCTTTTCTGTGTCCTGTGTTTTACCATAGTTATTTTCCATAGTGTAGTGGTCTGTTTTGCTGGCCTTCTATAGTTTAGTTATTTTCTGTAGTAAAGTGATATGTACCATTAAGAATGTACTTAGTGTTTTCCATAGTGTAGTGCATTTTAAGGAACTGATTTTTGTCCCAGTAGTGTTTCCCAGTGCAGGGGCTCCCTATAAAAGGGAGGATTGACTCCAGTGTTCTTTTTTCTTTGTTACTGGAGCAATTGCTGGAATGAAGTGTGACAATTTCAGTGGTGGTGTGCAGTTAGTACAGTCAGAATGAGAATGCGGGGTTGTTTGTGTTCATGAGTGGGCTTAGAACAGCTCTTTATATGTCCAGAGTGGCCTTTACTGGTGGGGCACAGTAAAAGAATCATGGGACCTGCCAGGATTATTTAAAATAGTGGCAGTATAGAGGGCCTTGGTCCTGGGTATTCAGGAGACTGCTTTGGTGATGCAGATGGCTGGGAGGATATTGGGTAGCTTTTTTCTATGGAGAAGGATAGGTTTCTGCAGGTGTGTTTGGGGTTGTGTGGCTGTTACACGTGTTATTAAGGAGCATGTTACTTGTATTATTAAGAAGCTTGTTAAAATGTTATTAAGGGGCTTGTTATATGTGTTATTGGAATGGTTTGTAGTTTTACGATATTAATGTGTTATTAAGGCATTAATAATACATTAATACAGTTAAATTAGCTAATTGGCATCACACAATATACTTACTGGCTACCATCATATATGGGAAATATGTGGTAGCTATTTCAGTAGGGATGAGGGTCCAACCTTAGTGAGCTGGTCACAGCCAATCACTTAATAATTTAGTAGCTGAACCTGGCAGGATCAGGAAACTGAAAAGGTCATGCCTCAAGGGGCTGTTGTAGATTTCATGCCAGAATGACACAGTGAAAAGATACTTATAATGGAAACAAAACCTGATGGAGATTTTAGTTTGATAAATGAAAGCCTGTTTGTAGAGTGTTCAAATAAAGACATCGGCCCAGATATTCAAAGGGTTGCGCATGGCACAGCAGTGTTGTGCCATGTGCAACTCTCTTACTGATGCACTCTGGCGCCAATATTCAAAAGAGGAAAGTGCGGCGGCACAAATCCCGATGTGCTGGAGCGCATCAGTAATGTATGCAGGCACAGGTAGCGGGGTGTGCCCATGCATAACTTGCACAGCCCGATATTCAGCCCGGGATGCACAGAGCCATGCATGCGCAACACCTACTTGCGGCAGCACAAAGTTAAGCCCCAAAAAAAGGAACAACTGATGGCCACCCACAGGTGAGCTGCCGTATTGCAGGGCGCAACATGGCAGCTGCCACCTGTGGGTGACCACCCGAGTTCCGGCTGCACCTGGCTGCGCCCCCATGCCCAATCGTGGGCATCTGAAAACAGACTTCCAATATACCTGGTGGTCCAGTGTGCCTCTATCTGCCCGATCTCAGGCATCTGTAAAAAAAAAAACTATCCTGGGTGGTCCAGTGGACCGCTCTGCCCGATCTCGGGCATCTGCAAAAGAAAAGTCCTATATCCCTGGTGGTCTAGTGTATCCCCTCCCACCCTCCCACTGAGCCCCAGTCCGCTCCCCTGGTCAGCTAGCGGGCAGTAGCACCCACCCACCTGCCGCCCCGCCGCCCGGCGACTGACACCTCGGTAGGGCTGCATGCCCATTGGTTCTGGCGTGAGCCAATGGGCGTGCAGCTCCTATACTACACATTCCAGATATGTGAATGGATCATTCATATCTGGAATATATAATACAACGAAGTTGCACACCATGGCTCACGCTGCGAGACAGTGGGTGTGCAACTCTGGTGTCAGTCGGTGGGCTGGGCAAGTGACGAAACAGGTGAGGTGCTACCCTGCCGGCTGACTGGGGAGCAGGCAGTGGGGCTCAGTGGGTGGGTGAGAGGGTAAACCTAGACCACGAGGGATATAGGACTTTTTACAGATGCCCAAGATCGGGCATAGAGCAATCCACTGGACCACCAGGGATATTGAACAGGGATCTTTTTTTAAACAAATGCCTACGATCGGGCTGCAGAGGGTGTCGGTCCCCGACAGCTGTTGCCTGGCAGGGCGCCAAGCGCAAGTCGTCGGGGATCAGCGCACCTGCATGCAAATGGGACATAATGACATGCAAATGACCCCATGTGTGCCTTGCATACATTATGGCTCCATTTGCATGTCAACTTTTGAATATCGTGGTTGCTGTGCATGGCGCAATGGAACTTGCGCTAGTGCATCTCCATGCTCTACTCTGGCCACTTGCACTGGCACAGTGCCACTGCGCCATGCACACTGGGGGTGGCCAGGGTGTGATATTCAAAGCTGCTGAGTCATGGCACAGCTCCTTTGAATATCGCTTAGTCCACACTCCTGCACAGCAAAGTTGAGCTGCGCCAAGCTTGCGCCACAGCCAGGCGCGAGTTTAAATATCTTGGCCATCGATTTTGAACCTATGAATGGTCCCCATTGAGTTTTCCCCAAATCACTAATATCAGTTATCCACTGTCTCACACACTAATACCGAAACATATTTTATTTTATAACTTATTTACCAAAGATGGCCTAGCTCAGATTTAACTTTTCCTTTCTGGTGGGGTCTTGTTTCTACTTATTTTTTCTGCTGGGTATAGTGGAGAACTTCAGGGTTAAGTGACTTGCTCAAGCTTACACCTGAATTTGGCTCTTCTGATGTCTGAATCTGTGATCTGAGATTTTAATCTGGGGCCAGATATTCAAAAGTTTGCCCAGGTGGAAAGCCTAGTTTGCGCATGCAAACCATGCTTTGAGTGGATTTCCCATATTCAGATGCTCAGTTAGCATGGGCAAACAGGGTTTGCACCAGGACAATATTCAGAGGAGGACACAATGCAAATTGAGGGGTGGGGATCTGAATATCAGCGTATTCTGATATTCAGTGTATTCGAGCTTTTCAAGGGCCTTTTGGGTGGTCCCCTTGTGCAGCACTAATACTTATGCTCCAAACCACAACTTAGTCCTGGACAACCCTAGTGGTTGGCAGAGGAAGTGCGGTGCCCCCATGCCAGCCCTGAGCCATGAAACCAGTGTGTCTGGTATCCAGTGGTTCCTAGGCTGATCTCAGGACCAATGTTAAAATAACCCTTTCCTGGGTTCTAGTGGTCTCCCCTGCCAATCACCAGCCCAATGTTAAGATAACCCTTTCCCTGCTGCTAGTTTTCCAACCACCAGCCACCAGACTGATGTCAAAACTAAATCTTTCCCTGGTGTCCAGTGGTCCCTCTCCCCCTCCCATACCCACTCCTGCTGTTTAAATACTTATTCCCTGGTGTCCAGTGGTCTTACCCTCATTCTGATCCCCTGTATATTAATGTTCAAGCACTCCCTGGTGTCTAGCAGACCCACCCTCCCTATCCCTACTCCCTGTATATTAATGTTTAGCCATTCCTTAGTGTCAAGTGGAACCCCCTTCCTATCCCCGATACCCTGTACATTAATGTTCATCCATTCTGTGGTGTCTAGTGGGCCCCTCTCCCTATCCCAATTACCTGTGTACAACAGTACAGCCATCCTATGGTGTCTAGCAAACTCCCACGCACTGACCCTGGCAGCTGGTGCCCCACCACTCCACTCATCCCCATCCACCATGGTCGTCCACCAGCAGAGCTGTCAATGAGCATGTACTACACAGTCAGCTGTTACAGTACATACTCACTGCCAGATCTGTCAATGGCCAGCCATGGTGGAGAGTGGAGGGCTGTGTCAGTCACGCTCAGGGTCGAGATGGGGATCAGGTTGGTAGGGCATTAACTGCTGGAGGGTAGGGGTGATAGTCTGCCAGATACCAGAGAATGGCTGCAGTGTTATATACAGGGGGACTGAGGATAGGAGGGGTGCTAGACACCAGGAATGGCTGAACACAATAGGTAGGGGACAGGAGTGAGGTCTGCTAGACACCAGGAAATGGTTGAACGTTAATATACAGGGTATCAGGAGTAGGGAGGAGGAGGGGGTCCACTATACACCAGAAATGGTTGAACGTTAATATACAGGGTATCGGGAGTAGGAGGGGAGGGGGGTCCACTATACACCAGGAAATGGTTGAACGTTAATATACAGGGTATTGGGAGTAGGGAGGAGGGAGGGGGTCCACTATACACCAGGGAATGGTTGAACGTTAATATACAGGGTATCGGGAGTAGGGAGGGAGGAGGGTCCACTATACACCAGGAAATGGTTGAACATTAATATACAGGTTATCGGGAGTAGGAGGGAGGAGGGGGTCCACTATACACCAGGAAATGGTTGAACGTTAATATACAGGGTATCGGGAGTAGGGAGGAGGGTGGAGGGTCCACTATACACCAGGAAATGGTTGAACGTTAATATACAGGGTATTGGGAGTAGGGAGGAGGGAGGGTCCACTATACACCAGGGAATGGTTGAACATTAATATACAGGGTATCAGGAGTAGGGAGGAGGGAGGGGGTCCACTATACACCAGGGAATGGTTGAGCGTTAATATACAGGGTATCGGGAGTAGGGAGGAGGAGGGTCCACTATACACCAGGAAATGGTTGAACGTTAATATACAGGGTATCGGGAGTAGGGAGGGAGGAGGGGGTCCACTATACACCAGGAAATGGTTGAACATTAATATACAGTATAGGGATTGTTATGGGGTGAGACCATGGAATACCAGGAAATGAGTATTTAAACAGTGGGCATGGTGTGGGGGATGGACCACTGGACACCAGCAAAAGATTTAGTGTTCAAATCTCAAAAGCCAGGATGTCCATAAATCCTTTTTCTATAGTTAGTAAAGTTGGCTCTAATGAACCGGATTCAAATATCAGGAAAAACAAAATTCATGCCACATAGCTGTTTACACTATGGCCCAGATATTCAAACTGCACCAAAAATGTGCGAATAGCAGGAGTCAAGCACAAGTCCATTGCGCACATGCACACACAGACGCAATATTCAAACATGGAGCAAGCTAAATTGCACGACCAGCCAATGTCTGAATATCGCACAACCTGTGCCATAGAGCAACCAGGAAGGGTAGTGAGCAGACACGATGTGCTATAGAGCAACAAGGGCAGCCCAGCTGAGCAGTCCAGAGGCACCATAGTGAAGCAGGAGCCCCCAGCAGCAGAGCAATGGAACTGCACAACCAGGGAGGTAGACAGTGGGCATACTGTTTTGGAATGCTTTGCAAGTGGCCATCTGCTTGTCCTCCTAAGATTTGAGTCCAAAGAGCAAATAATCATCATAATCCACAGGAATACTGAGCAGGTGATTGAGGCAGACCAACATCTCAGTTTATGTACATATAAACAAATTCATGTCAGAGCAAATATGGCAGCAAAATGATGTTATTAATGATAGCAATTATTAATCCCTGTAGTCCTTGATGCTCTGTAGCGCATCCTGTGGCTTATTATGAAGCTAAATAACTCATATCTGAGCAATCCTCTACCTTCTTGATCTTAGGAAAATTATTTTCTGTCTGACTATGGGGTGAATATGTATATGTACTTAGTACTTGAGACTAGCAAGATGAGGTTGAAAATAGGCAGAATTGTCTAGTCCTCCTTTCCTGGTCAAGAAAAACTAATTAAAAAAAATTAAAGAGGCAGAGAAACTTGAAGGGATTCAGAAAGGGGTTTTTGTTCAAACCTGATGAACCCCAGCTGGCAATGAGCCTGTCAGTCCTTTCTCTCAAATGAAGGTGTTCAAAAAGGGGTTTGTTTGAATCTGATGAACCCTAGCTGGCAATGGAAGGTCCAGTCCTTTCACACTCTCTCTCACTCTCTCTCTCTCTCAGCAAATCAACAGAATTTTGGTTTGCATATGTCAAACCTTGAAAAAAACAAGCAAACAAAAAAAAAACAAGTTTAAATCTCTTTTACATGCCATGTATGGGAGATTTAAACAATAATTTTCTTTCAGTTTCAAGTATATGCACTTTAATAAATGTCTAGCTTGGAAACCCAAGTTGACATAGCACATTGCACTTGAACAGCTAAATGTATGGTGCTGCAAAGTTGACAGGTATTGTATCAGCATAGTAGATGACAGATTTACAATATTACAGTACACTGTACTTAATTGCAGGCATGATTGGTGTGCTAGTGGAGTAGCTGTCAAAAAAGAAAAAAAAAGTTTGAAAAAACATTTTGCCCAGCAGGGTCCAGGGCAAGAAAATAGCACGGCGGGGGGCAGCTGCACTGTATTGAAAGGAGAGGACATGGAGAGATGTGCTCAGATCCACTTGGTGGAAGGAGATAGCTGTGGTGCTTTCACAGTCATGTGCTACCAGAGCATCCCTTTTCAACATGCATAGCTCTCACTATGCAGCTGTAAAAACTCAAATGGACTCCCTTGATTAATGAATAGTTCAGCAGTTACTTCATTCACTATAGTGTAGTTTAACTAGATGAAGTTATTGCTTCAGTAAAATACCTTGTGAATATTAGGGAGGTGGAAACAGTTTTTAAAGAGTTCAACACAGTTTTTAATTATATAACTGAAAATATTACAGTTGACATAAAAGACAACAAATATGAAACAGTTAATAGCCATTACTAGTAGATAAAGAATTCAGACACATGAAATCCCTGGTGCAAATAATTGGTTAGTTTGTTAGAATGTGTCCCACTGGTGACCATTTCCTAGCTCATAGGAATAAAAAAAAGGAATATAAAGGATTATTATGCTGTAAAAAGGAATATGTAAAGAAAAGTCAGTGAGGACTTGGAAGAAGCATATCTAATCAAAAATTAAAAAAGAAAAAAAATGGCAGCTACAGTACATGCTTTGGGGACATAAAGTGTGGGGAATAACACTGAAGTTGCTGTTATACCTAAAGAAGTGGTTAAATATTGGGGCCCAGATATTCAAACTACGCCCAAAATGTGTGTAATAGCAGGAGCAAGCACAAGTCCATTGCACACATGCACAATAGACCCGATATTCAAACATGGAGCAAGCCAAATTGCGCAACCAGCCAACGTCTGAATTTTGCACAACCTGCGCCATAGCGCAACCAGGAAGGGGAAGCTGAGCAGATATGATGTGCTATACCGCAACAAGGGCAGCCCAGCTGAGCAGTCCAGAGGAGCCATAGTGCAAGCAGGGAGCCCCCCAGCAGCAGAGCAATGGAACTGCACAACCAGGGGAGGTGTAGGCAGTGGCCCACCACCCATGCCACAGATGGGCACAGGAACACACTGCAGAACTGACAATGCACCCCACACCCCAGGCACAGCATAACTGGGAGAGGGACGGAATATCCACCGCCCATGGGGACAAGCAAACAAAGCACAGCCGGGCCATGTTGCCCCAGCACACCCACCGCAACCTGAGACTGCACACAAGGGGGCAGACCACCCCAGTATACAGCAGCTCCCTCAGCACACAGCACACCTTGCACTGTGACCCCAACACCCCCCATGAGCAGTGACCATCACTGCAGGAATCCTCATGCAACCCCGTCACACTGCAACCCGTGTACCACAGAACCATACAAACCAGATCCACCATGAGCACCCAGCAGTGGGAGCAGCACACAGCAGTGCAACAACAGCAGACACAGTGCCAACCGCACAACTCCCCGAGGCACAGCTGAGACACCGAACATGTTGCCACAAGGTGGTACCCCACATGGGAAAGGGCGTGCCCCTGACACCACTGCCATTGACACAGCACCCTGCACAGTAGACAGGTGTCACAGCGCGACTCACCAAGAGCCACAGCAGCCAGTACAGACACCCACAGTGGTGTGTGGAAGCATGCATCGCACCGGATGCAACACAGTGCAGGGGCAAACACACACACACCCATACCCTCGGGGACACCAACATAGGGACGCAGTAGTGTGGCAACCCAGCCACCAGTGTGGGCACATGAAAACTGTGCACACACAGCCTGCAGTCCACCATGAAACAAGGGTGACACCCACCCTGTGCATGTACTCAGGCCCTGTATGCCACCAGCATACACCTGGAGCACAAGTCACAGACAGTGCTGCACTGCCCCTGCAACACACACAAGACACAGCATGGAGGTGGGACAGCAACTGTGGAGTCCTCAGTGTCACCCAAGGCAAACGTGCACCCCACTGGTGACAGGTGGCAACCCAGCATCGTGACGGTCACAGTGGATGACCTGCAGGGACAGCAACCACTGACAAGGCAGCAGACCTGGCAGGCTGCAGACATGCAAGGGTGTCAGCTGCACAGGCCAAGGGCAGCTTGACAGGGGCACAATGGACACAGAAAAGGCACCATGGAACACTGCACACAGCAATGCAATGCACAGGGAACAACACACACCACAGATACTGACTGAAAGTCACTCCCACACCAGAGACACCTCCCCATGCACACACACACATACCCATGACTATACCATCCCAGATGCCATGCACACCACTGCAACTGAGCACCTATAGCCAGCTGCAAATAAGAGACCACCACAGTATTCATATCAAAATAACTGTATTACAAAAATAAAAACAATATGAAGAAGAACAACAACAGGAACTATTTACAAATTTACAAAACGGGGTGGGGGTACGGGTACAAGGTAGGGGTGGGTAAGGGGCAGGGGTGAACAACTGGGAGAGGGAAGGCAGGGTGTGAGGGATAGGTAAAGGGGAGGTGATGGGCAGCTACTGTCTGCCAGCCTGCTCCCCTGCTGCCTGGTGCTGGTCCCGGGGCCTCCTCCTCCATCGCATACCATGCCAGTGCAGGTCCTGCAGGATGGCGAGCGAGTCCATTGCCACCCGTATGAGCTGCTGCAATGACCTTTCAATCCGGTGCAGTATCTGGACACCCAGGACAAGGGATCAGAGTCAATGGCTGTGACTGTCCATATCCCTGAAGCCCACCCATCATGCATGGCATACAGCCAAGTGCCCCACTCCTGTGATGGACTGCACCCACCCACAGTGACCGTGTGCACAAGACATGCCCTACCAGGCAGCAACAGCCATGTGTACCACTGTACACACACACACCACCCATGTCCAGCACAGCACAACCAAGGCCGTACAGTAACGTGGCTATGCGGTGGGCAGGCAGTGCCACAGCCATGTGCCCAGTGTACGCATGGACCACCATTGACGCACTCCCAGACATGCAGTGCCACTGGACAGTGCTGACTGTCACATGTCGCATGCATGGCAGTGGTGTCCATGGATGGTGGCCATGCCCTGCCCCCACCCTGTCACACAGCATGCTATAGCAATCATGATGTCATGGCACTCACCCCTCATCGAGCTGCTGCTGCTGTCATGGTTCACCACCACCATCACCTCGCTCAGCCACCACTGGCACTACTCCCTGCACCTCAGCCCTGGCCTCCTCCACTCCACAATGCCTGTGGGAAACAAAGGTGAGAAACACATCAGTGCAATCCCAAAGCAGATTCCCCTCCCCCAATGAGTGTGCCGCCCACCCAGCCAGACCCATACATCACATGTCCTGTTAACACCACCACAGCCAACCATAGACCAACCCTCCCCCATGTGCTGGACACAATAGACAGTGTTACCCATATGGACCATACAGGTGCATGGACGGATCACCCACCTGGCCAAGGCACCATGCCCAACCTGACACGTGACCACAGATGTGCCCAGTGGTGCCAGCTCCTCCTCCATGGTCCCATGCAGTGCCTGCACGCTGCGGACCTCTGCCGCCAGTGGCCTCCTCTAGCTCAGTGTCCACCTGCTGCCACACATGTGTCCTGGCCCTGTTAAGGGGATCATCCCCAAATAGTGGGCCATAGTGAGGCTCCACATGGCCACCAAGTTAGCAAGCTTGAGGGCACTCCACTGGGGGCTCTTCTGCGTGCTACCCTGGATGTATAGTAGGCAATATGGTGCTCAGCAGTGCGGCAACCCCACGTGGAATTGTTGCACAATACAACGCCACTATTCCCTATTCACTGTTGGTACAGCGCCACCAGTCACTATCGCGCTGTTACCGAACAGCGCGATAAAGCTACAGACATGCCATATGTACAGCACAAAGGGGGCAAAGGTCGGGCACAGGGTCATGGTTCTCTGGCGCATGGCCACGCACAGTGCCATCAGACATCTATGCGTCCAGCGCGATTGGTCGCCTGTGTGCCATTGCCACAGTGGACTATTGCGCAGTTGTGCCACAGCGCCATGTAGTGACCGTCACTGTAGCGCCACTGGCACAATGGTGGCCGTGCCCTGAATTTCCTACCGCACAGCACATCAGCAGTGCAGTAGACACCTGGCGTGAGCTACCTGGGCATGCGTGGTGCGGTGTACTACGCAGTCACAGAACTTCACCATTGGCTCAGCCTGCTCAACCAGTACAAGCAGCGCAAAAGCGCGGATATTCAGCCGTCATACAAATCATCCGATCAGCCATTCAATAGCACAGCAGCACAGATTTGCATCTCATTAAAGTTGCTCCAGACCTAGTTTGCATGGATTGTGCTATAAATATGCTACACTGTTCTGCAGTGGCCAAATTCAGTTACTGCAGTTGATAGGTGAGTTGCATGCATTGTGATGTTCTGGACTATGGCCTCAGGGAATTGCTGTGTACTGCACAGTCACAGGTACCACTCTCACCCATACAGGCTGTGAAATGACTGAGCAAGGACTGGGTGAGGAGGATGATGGTGGGTGGAAGAGGAGGCCTAACTTTACGAAGGCCAAGACGGAGGCACTGTTCGAAGACTACCTAGATGAGGAGCCACTTCTCAGTGGATGGCGGGGCACCCCTCAGGCCCGTGCTGCTGCTTGGGAGGGGGTGGCATGTGCCGTCAACCTGCATGGCAGCCACCAGCGCTCTGTGCAGTAGTGTAAAAAGAAGATGGGGACTGACAGGAGGAGTGAAGAGAAGGTTGCAGCCATCAGGGCGGCACGTGCTGCAACAGGCGAGGCCAGCCGGAGGTGGTGCAGCTGACTCTGGCAGAGGACAGGCTTGCTGCAAGCATGCAGTGCAGTGCCATTGAGGCGTTCCTGGAGGTGGCTTCCAGACAAGTGGTAGCCCATCACTGCATGGTATGTCATGGTCGGGGTGTAGATCACATGCACTAACGTGTCCTTCCTTTCTGTTACAGATCCTGTGCATCTGCAGGGGTCAGCGGTGGGGCCTGTCAACTGCGGACAGCCATCCGGAGTTGGAGGAAGGACCATCCACCTCCGCAGGTTGCCGGCGTGCACTGCGCCAGTGTGCACGCCTGGCTACCATCACTGATGTCGTTGAGACAAGTGTGGGGTGCCCTTCCTGTGTCTCAGCGGTCTGGCATGCAAGCATGCCAGCACGCTGTGGCTGTGGCTGTGGCACAGACCTGCACCATTGATGATGCACGGACCACTATGGGCATTGACATGTGTATGTCACAGAATGGACACACAGCAGGACAGCTCATGCCCATGGACCTAGCTGATTCCAATGTGTGTGCCAGCACATCAGCACAGTCCCAGGCTGTGCCTGTCAGCACCAGTGGGGCAGCACCAGTGGCTGTGCAGGTCACTGGCACTGTTGTGTACAGCAGTGGAACAACTGATCCCTTGGGCTGGCAAGGCGGAGGGACAGCGGCAGCAGTCACCCACCGGGACTGGGGGTACAGAGCTCAGCGGTGATGTAGGTGCACCTCCTGTGGACTTGCCCATACCTGGTCCTGGTGAGCACATCAGGCCTTCCATACCCTAAGGACAGGTTGCCGATGTGGCAGACAACCTCTTTCAGAGTCCCAGATTTTTTCTGTAGGCCCAAAATGCATCCTCCTTGTGTGCAGAAATTTGACAGGTGGTAACACAGTGGATAGAGAGTGCTTCAGCACCTACAAAGCCACCAAATTAATGGCGCACTCAGTCATGCGCACAGTGGTGGCACAGAGTCTCAGATTTTTCTGTAGGCCCAAAAATGCATCCTCCTTGTGTGCAGAAAATTGGACAAGTGGTAACACAGTGAAATGAGAGTGTTTCAGCACATACCCCAGTATATAAAATGATGACTGTGAGCATTCTGTTTGTGGTCCAATGTGTTCTGAGAGACGATTCTAGCAAATGCAATGTAGATCATCATCAAATGGATTGAAGGGGTGTCCTTTGGCTGCACACTAATAGTAGCCTTTCTGGTGAGACATATATATACTGTAGATATATGGTTGTGTATTTTGTAGGTGAGGGGTGACATGGACATGTACTGATGGTATTGTTCTGCATCACAGGTCACACAGAAACTCTTGGTGTGTACATTTCCAGTGCTCAATGAGAATTTTTTTGCGCTGAAATTGGAAGCAGTTAACTCTCAAGCATGAAGGTAAAGTATTTTTTTTGGGGGTGGGGGAATCATATTTGCATGTTTGCCTGTAATGGTTTCTTATTTTGTTACTTCTTCACAGATTTCATCAGCATCCTTCTGGAGTCTGGTTGTTAATGATGGTCATGGTCATCTAATGAAATGACTTCTGCATGTTGCAAGTAGTGCTCAAGCTTCGGGAAGGGGGTGCCTGGCCGTTGAAGAACATTTTTTGGATAGGCCACTTTGACAGAAAAACAAACCATCTGGAAGTTTCCAAAAAAAATGAATGACTTCTTACAATCCTAATTGTTGTTGTCCCTCCTGGTTCTCAAATCTCAATCTAAAGTCAAGTTACATTTCAAACCCACATCTTGTCAACTAACACAACCTGTGTACAATATTTGCTGCAGTCTTTCAAAACAATGAAATGGATGAAATAAAATCTTCATACTTACCAGAATGGATTTCACATGGATATTACATACGCTTCTCTCTATGCGGTACAGCTACAGTACCATTCCCAAAGAGTTTTAGTGATACAGCCTTTTTTGTTACCCTGTAAAAGAAACAAAATAAGTGTGCCGATGTGTTTTACCATTCTGGCTCTGAAAAAGCTACAGAAAACTAAACATACAAAGGAAGTGAAGTAGAGCATAACAAACATGAATACACATACTTTATGGTTTTAAATATTAAGAAGCTTTTGCATCTGTGGCTGATGGATGTGGTGGTCTGGACAGACTCAGACTCAATGGTGGCAGTGGGTAACATCAGTCCCAGTGGTGGTGGTCAGGGGTGGACAGACTCTGGCTCAGTGGTGGCAGTGGCTAACATCAGTCCCAGTGGTGGTGGTCCAGGGGATGGACAGACTCAGGCTCAATGGTGGCAGTGGCTAACATCAGTCCTGGTGGTGGTGGTCCGGGGGGGTGGACAGACTCAGGCTCAGTGGCAGCAGTGGCTAACATCAGTCCCATGGGTGGTGGTCGGGGGGTGGACAGACTCAGGCTCAGTGGTGGCAGTGGCTAACATCATTCCCGGTGGTGGTGATCCAGGGGGTGGACAGACACAGGCTCAGTGGTGGCAGTGGCTAACATCAGTCCCAGTGGTGGTGGTCTGGGGCGGACAGACTCAGGCTCAGTGGTGGCACTGGCTAACATCAGTCCTGGTGGTGGTGGTCCGGGCGGACAAATTCAGGCTCAGTGGTGCCAGTGGCTAACATCATTCCGTGGTGGTGGTCTGGGATGGGAGCACACTGCCCTTTAAAAACTTCAGTTAAAACCTGCCAACATTAACCACATCATCATCCTCATAAAGAAAGCTACCCTCACAGTCATCGATGTCTGAAGTCTGACCACTGGGAAATTCTTTCTCCATTATGTCATCATCTGCGTCAGTGGTGGGCCGTTTCAGGCAGCCACTGCCAGTGCCACCAGGATGCTCCATTTCCACATCAGCAAGACCACCATGACTAGGCCGGGGTATGAATACCGAGGTTGCCGTCTGTGCTGGTATGTGCCTCTCATTCATTTTAATGAATGTTAGCAAACTAACATTTGCAGGAGACAGGTTTGTCCAACGATCCCTGACTATTGCACCTGCTGAGCTGAATAACCTCTAAACACTTACACTGGAGGGTGGGCATGTGAGGTACTTCAGTGCCACTGCAGTCAGCTCTGGCCATTCACTGACCTTTCCACTCCAGTACAAAAAAGGATCTTCAGTTTTTGTCAGATGCCTGTTTTCAGACAAATATGACTCAACCATTCTCTGTGCTGCACTAAGTCCAGTTGTTGATGCATCATCCTGTTCTCCCGAATCATTTATTCCACAAATACCCACTTGGGACAAAGCCTCCCAAAGCGGGTTGATGCCAGACACTTTGGATGACAGACCACCTGGAACTGCAGTCCCCTTCCCCTTGCAGGATATGCTTGATGGTCCTCCAGGTACATCTTCAGCCGGATTATGCTGCTGAGGTTTGTTGATCTTGGCACGTGACTTCTGTGCCCCATGAACCAAGCGCACCAGTTGACCACTGATATTTTTTTACCTTTTCAGGCCCTCCCTCCAGTACTGTTGCAATTCCATGTTAGTATCGTGGGTCCAGCATTGTTGCTATGGCAAAATTGTCACTACGCTGAATGCTCATAACATGATGATTCTGGTCGAATACTGTCAGCATGTGTTGCAGCAACATACTGCTACCACCGTCTCCGGCAACATCAAGGCTATGCTGTACTTTCACCAATGTCTGCCTCAGCACCTGCAGCAGTGGAATTGATTGGCTAATGGAGGCAGACTCGCCACTCACTGCCTGTGTGGCATGTTCAAAAGGCCGCAAAATAGTTATTACAGAGTCCATGAGGCACCACTGTTCAGTCGTCATAGACATGGAGGCCCCGAAACTGTCACGGCTAGTGTGCATAACAAGATATTCTGAGATGGCTTTGTATTGTTCATACAACCTCTCTGCCATTTATAAAGTGGAGTTCCATTGGGTGACAACTTCCAGCTTCAAGCGGTGCTGAGGCACGCTGTTTTGTATCTGCAATTGCCGCAGTTGGTCACGGGCCTTTCCAGATCTTGAAAAGTGAGAGCAGATATGTCGTGCAACGGTCAGCATTTCCTTTATATCAGGGTGCTGCAGAAACTCCTGAACCACAAGATTTAAACAGTGGGCCATGCACGGAACACGAAAAAAAACACCATTCATGATGCATTTCACCACATTTGGCCCATTGTCTCAAGGTGAACCCAGCTCTCAGGGACAGAGGTTTAGCCATCTGTCGTTTCAGTCAGTGCTATGTCCAACATGTTCTCACCAGTGTGTGAACAGGTCACATTGCACATAGCAATCCATTGCATGCTGTCAATTCTGGAAGATTGCTACCGTGACAATCCACCTTACTGCACTGATTATTCACACTACCAACATCACAAACAACCCCCGGCACCTGCGCCCAGTGTGCAGTTATACACAAATATGAATCCCCTGCTGTTTTGCCACTTGTCCACATATCTATACTTAAATGGATGAATGGAGAGGAGGAATGTTGAAGGGCATGTCTTACTGAGTAGGACACAGTGCGGAACAACTCGGAGACAGCACGGGTAGAAAAGTATGTCCTGGATGGAACTTTCCATTTTGGACAGACTCGTGCAGCAAACCACCGGAACCCAGAATTCTCCACAAAGGAGAAGGGCAAAAGATCAATTGCCAGCATTTCCGCTACAGCAGCATTAAGTTCACATGACACTGTATGATACGGGGGGTACTTCAGCTTATGCACAAAAACACTCTGTAACGTGGGCTGACTTAAACGTTTTACATGGTGTGTGTTGATCACAAATGGTTGTGCTGTGTGATGAATGGCATTGGCAGGGGGTGGAGTGTGGACATTTGATGAAGAAGGTTGCACAGGTGATGATGACAAACCCAGAAATGCTATTATTTTGCCAGATTTGCCAACCACTTGCACTAGACATACTGCATTCACCACCACCACCACCAAAACTGCTACTGTCACCAGCACTGGTCAACATTTCAAAGTCATTATGGTCCTCTACCTCATCATGCCTGTAGTAATCCTCTGCTCTTATTATCTCACTACTGCACACGTTTAATTTACTACTGGACTTAACAGTCATGGAAGGGGATAACATGCTGGCTATGGTTGCCGGTGATGAGGGTGAACACCCCACTGTGGTATTAGCTGCCAACTTGTGCTGGGTCCACAGTGCCAAGTGCCTATTCTTAAGATGCGTATGCTGTCCTCCTGTGCCCAGATGGCTCCCCTTTTTACCTTGACTCACACGCACATGCCAAACCTGGCAGATTGCAACTGACTCATCATTTGCACCTTGAACAAAAAAATCCCAAACAAGGGATTGTGATGCTCTGCTTTTAACATGTCCATGATGTGGCTTATTTAAGTCCATTATTTTAAGCACTGAAGTGGGGGGGGCACGTGATGTTCCGGGCACTGCACACCTGGACTGCAACTGACCACCACGACTACCTATCATATTGATTAGTGGGTCACCATCATATACCAAAACCAGTAGATCACAAGTTTTTACGGGGGATTCCTTCAAACAGACTCAGACACAGCCATTTCGAATTTCTTTTTCTCCGGTTCCCAACTGTGGTCAATTACATCATTATCATATTCATCAACGTCACACACATCCACATCTTCTGCTTGGATGCTAGCATGTGGACTGCATGTTGCAACAACAGCAACATCATCGTCATCATCACATTCATCATCAGCATCTACACCACCATCACCTGATATTTTTTCACCACACTGTGAATCACTGCATGGAAAATGCGTGACGTTAAGTGCCACGGTGTATGGAATATCACATTGTATGCTATCGTTAACAAGATTATCAGAATCCTCAGGTTCAGTTACTGGGATGTAACTGGGAAGTATGACATCATATACGCTGCCACTCACACTGCTTCACACTCAATATTTTTGGATACGGTACACTGGTCAGAATTAGAACTTGATGCAACAATACTAATACTACCTCCACCACCACTAACACCACTAACACCAGTAACACTAACACCACTGGCTGGGAAAACATCATCTCCTCCAACTATGAGTGAAGCTACTGATTGGGCTGTAAAAAACATTGCAGGAGAAATACCTTTCCTCACATCAGCAATGCACTTCTGTATCTGCATACTACTACCACGCCTACAGACCATCTTACTGCCAACATTGCCATGGCGAGAAACAGCTTTGCTTGCACATCTCTTTGCAGGCATTTTGGGGGATCAACCACAATATTATAACCAAATACAGATTTTGATGCGTTCACTCTCTGATTGGAGGGACGCTGGATGTGAAGCCAAATAAATAACTGTGGCTTCAGCAACAGATAAGAGACTACTCTGAGACTGTCACGCAATTAAAACAACTTCAGTAACCAGTGGTGATGATGATGATGAGATCACAAAAACAATCCAATCTGGTAAAAATACCTTTTGAACGTGGGGGTGGGGGCACTGAATGCAGACAGTGCAGATTTTACGGCACTACAAGCAGCAAAACTAAGAACAGATACCATGATCACAGTAAAAAATCAGGCAACTGCAGTGGATAGCAGGTTCACACTGCTGCGCCTGCAATTACACTAGTCTGTGGCACAATAAAAAGTGTATTATTTGATGCACGCAACATTGCACATACACTCACACACAAAACAGTTTGGGCTGGATATTCAAACTGCGCTATTCAGTGGCGCAAGCCCTTGCGCTGCACAAAATAGTTGCGCAGGGGTGTGGCCGGGGCGATATTCAACTGAGTTGCACTACTGAGCAACTCCTTTGAATATCACCCCCCAGCCACAGCCACTGTGCATGGCGCAGTGGAACTTGCGCCACCGCAAGTGGTCAGAGTGGAGCATTCAAGATGTGGTGGCACAAGTACCATTGCGCCATGCGCAAATTTCCGATATTCAAAAGGTGACATGCAAATGCAGCCATAATTCTTGCAAGGCATGGGGGGGGCCATTTGCATCTCATTACGGCCCCATTTGCATGCCATTAGCATGCAGGTGCGCCGATCCCCGAGGACTTGAGCCTGGCGCCCTGCCAGGCAGCAACCGTCGGGGACCGACGCCCCCTGCAGCCCGATCGCAGGCATAAGTGTAAAATTCCCCTCGACTGGCCCGATCGCGGGCATAAGTTTAAAATCCCCTCCCCGACTAGCCCGATCGGGGCATGTTTAAAAACACTCTACTAGCCCGATCGCGGCGGCAAAGAGGTCAAAACACCTCCCAAGAACATATCCTCTGGTGGTCCAGTGGACTCGAGCCCAATCGCAGGCAGAACAAATTCAACCCCCAAGAACATATGCCTGGTGGTCCAGTGGACCTCAAGCCCCGATCGCGGGCAGAAAGTTCAACCCCTCCAAGGACCACCTACCCTAGTGATCTAGTGGCTCTCACCCCACCCACTCCATGGAGCTCTCACCACCCCGCCCCCCGGGCGAGGCGGCAGCATCCACCCGCCTGTTACCTGCCACACTCGCCACCGATTGCTCAGCTGGTATCGCCGACAGAGCAAGAGCTACCGGGCATGCAGATAGAGTTACAGAAACCAGATATGTGAATGAATAAATGAATTATTCACATATCTGGACTGCCTTGTACGGTATAGCGTATGCCCATTGGCTCTTGCTCTGAACCAATGGGCGGCAGCCCTACCGGCAGTCAATCGGGCGGGGCAAGGCGGCAGGCGGGTGGATGCTGCCGCCCGCCGCTGATGGGGGCGCGGTGGGGCCCGTGGGTGGTGGGTGAATCCACTAGATCACCAGGGTAGGTGGTCCTGGGGTGGGGTTGAACTTTTTCGCCCGAGATCAGGCTTTGAGGTCCACTGACCACCAGGGATATGTTCTGGGGGTTGAACTTGTTCTGCCCGCGATCGGGCTTCGAGGTCCACTGACCACCAGGGATATGTTCTTGGGGAGGTTGACCTCTTGCTGCCCGTGATCGAGCTAGTGGGGGTGGGGGTTTTAAACTTATGCCCGCGATCGGGCCAGTCGGGGGTGGGGATTTTAAACTTATGCCCACAATCGGGCCAGTCAGGAGGAGGGGGATTTACACCTATGCCCGCGATCGGGCCAGTTGGGGAGGGGGATTTTTACACTTATGCCCGTGATCGGGCCAGTCAGTGGGAGGGGATTTTATACTTATGCCCGCGATCGGGCCAGTCAGGGGAGGGGGATTTTACACTTATGCCCGCGATCGGGCCAGTCGGGGGGGGGATTTTACACTTATGCCCCTGATCGGGCCAGTAAGGGGAGGGGTTACTATATGCCCACGATTGGGCTTCAGGGGGCACAGGAGTACGCTGAGGCCACCCACAGGTGGCAGCTCCTGTGTTGCACCCTGCAATGCGGCAGCTCACCTGTGGGTGGCCCTCGACTTACTCCTTTTTTGCTCAAAGTTGTGCAGGCGCAGGTTGGGGGTTGCACCTGCACAACTCTGCACAGCCCGCTGAATATCGGGCTGTGCAGTTTATGCATGGTTCCTCCCCCTCCGGTTCAGCATGCCTTCATTAGCATTGCGCTGTTGCTCAGCTTGACTTGGGGGGCGCAACTGCCTCCTGCTGAATATGGCAGAATGGCGCAATTTCGGACTTGCGCAGGCGCAACCCTATTGCGCATGGCGCAACGCCTTTTTGAATATCCAGCCCTTTGTGTACAATGCTGAATGAGGAATGCTAGCAAATGCAAAAGTTCAGTACTATGCCACGTTACGTATCGTAAATTTGTAATGTAAACAACCTGAACTTATGAACTGCTGTACCACATCCACACAACAAACAGCAAGAAAATTTCAACTATTACAGACAATATTACTGTGTGTACATTAACGCAGTCAGTTATATAACAAAATTATAACCAAAAACAAAGAAATCATTATTTCTCCAACTTAAATCTTCCTACACCACAGATACGCCCCTCCTCCAAAGCACACTTTCACTGTCTTTCACCACACACACTCAATGTTGTAAATGAACATTCAAAATCCACACAAAAACAAAAACGCTTGATGATATGAGCACAGGAGGGTTTCTTACAATTGATGAACTAAAGTTGGAGCCCCCCCAAAAAAACACAAAAATGCTTTCTGAACAGCTTTTACAAGATTTCTATCACAGATAGCTATCAGAGCACACTGTCTCCTACTCCTTCCTACTCATACTACACCAAACTGAGGCTGTACAGATCAATATAGAGCCCATGTGACCTGAAATCCCATGAATCACTGCAAAATTCACCTTCAGAGCTCAAAAACAAGGCAAAGTGAGGCGAAGTGCACTGCCTGCAATGCACTTCGCCTTAAATTTGTCGGAGTAGTGGTCTGAGGAGGCAGAGTAACACAAAGTCATTGTTTCCAATGGACTTCGCGTTCCTCATTCTAACGCGAAGTACTCCACTTCACGTTGCGGAGCACTCCGTGAATCTGCCTTTGCTCTGCAAATCGCTTTGCGGAGTGTATTGAGCCCACTTCGCCCACCACTAGTCACCAGGCAAGAAGGCAGGAAGAAGAAATGAAAGTTAAGTAGTAACCATAACTACTGATCTTCCAGAATATCTTCACTACTGTTTACCACTTATGGGTCTGGGCCGGAGGCACTGGGACCCTGTGGAAGCCATACTTTTGCAGTGGGCTTGCCACAGCTACTGGGCATGGTGCCTACATGCCCCCCATGTGGTGTCGTTGCTGGCTCCCTCACTAAACTCAATTCTATTTACTAGGAGAGAAACAAAGTGGGGAAAATAAGAGAGGAATAAGAATTTCTTCGCCCAAAGGGATACAGGAAATATAAATAAACAACAAAATAAAACCTGATTACCAACCTTTTAATAAAGAAAAAAGGGTACACTAGGTGGCTTAAAGGAGTAGTTGGGAATGGAACCTGAGCCTCACACTACTAACCTAACAGGAAATGGACAGTAATCTTAAAGGCAGCAGCCCTGAAGCATGTGGCTCTGGCAGAAAGCAAAAGTGGATGCCCAGAATTGTGACCCCTTGCAATCAAATTGGCGCGGTATACCAAAATAGGAATGAAACACATAGACTCTTGGAAAATCCAAGCTCATGCACTCTGGTGGAAGACTGACTGAACAGCTAGTCATATATGTCCCCTTTTTACCATAATGGAGAAAAGCAAGGAATCTCAGGTGCACTTGGAGTTGTAAGGCAGAATAGCCCAAAGAAGTCAAGATGTGTTCATCTCCCCAGTCACCCCTGAGGGTAATGAACTAACAGTCTGGTTGGCATAAGAAGAAGAAGGGCACACCAACTAAAAAGATAGTCTGGCATAGCCAGAAGACAAAACCATCAGAGAAAATGACCTGCTTCTACTGCAACAACAGGGATACACCCTATGTAAGAGTTACAGTAGAAACCATTTAATCAGGACGCAGTTAATTGGGATATCTGCTTTACTGGGATGTCCCACCAGGAACCAATTAAGTGGCCATGCATTTCAATATAGACAAGCTCCTTTTAATTGGGACAGGAATGCTGTATATGCGGGATGAGTCAGTCCTCAACTGCGTCAATGAGCCGAGGATTATGTGGTAATCTATACCACAGACACCTCCCACCTGCATTTTCCTGGCTCCCATTCAGTCCTATGCATGCTCATTGTGACCTTTCTGATTGTGTGTGTGATCATCACTCATTTACAGAGTCTATTACCCCACCCTCCCTTACCTTAGCTTAACCTCTCTCTCTCTAACACTACTCGTTGCCCAGCGCTTCTGCCCACAGCTAATGTCTCTTACATTCCTGCTCTCAGTTTTGCTATTAGTTTTTATAAAGCTGTCAATGTGAGTGCCTGTTTTTTAAAAGGTGAGATGATCTCATTCTCTGGCTGTTTTCTCTCATATGATGTTCCAGTTCTGATGCTCACTGCTCAGTACTTCTGTCCAGATCTTGCTACCACCCCCCATCCCCTTAGCTCAGCTTACCCTCTCTCTCTAATGCTACTCGCTGCTCAGTACTTCTGTCCATGGCTTACAGTATGTGTCACTCACATTCCTGCTCTCCATTTTGCTGTTCAAAGTTTTCTTCCCACACTACAGTATCACCCAGTGTTAAAAGATGTTTTAGGTGTTTTAGTGTCAGTTTAAACGGTATGCTGAGAAGACTTCTAGTGATGTTGCAATGCAAATTGCACACCAAGCCTTTGGCTCTGCTCCCATTAACTGCTTTTATCCCCTGTAATTAGTGTTTCTGCAGACTACAAGTGCCCAGATAGCCTCTTACAAAGACAGGGGAGACAGAATCACTCAATCTCAGGCTTGCGAGTCAGTGGGGCCCACGGATGGCGTCGGTATAGAGAACATGCCTCACGATCAAAGTAGAGGCCACTCTAATGAAGGTGTGGGCAGCCAACCATACGATACTGATACTGAAACTGAAATGAAGCATCTGTCTTGTGCACATTTTGAAACTATAGTATTCTAACAGAGATAAAGGGATTTCGGGAGGAGAACCGAACTGAGTTCAAAAAACTTAACAAGCAATTGCAAAGTCTGGAGAAGTGAGTAGATGGAGCAGAGCAAAGTGTTGCCATGATGGAAACTGGCACTGTGCAGCTGCACAAAGCCGTACCTTTCCTGCTAGATCAAGTACAAAAACTACAAGAAAAAGCCCAAGATCCAGCAGGGTGATCTCATAGAGTTAGCCTAAGACTTTATGGGCTACCTGAGGGTGCTGAAACAGGCCAAGTGATAGAATTTTTGGAAGAACTACTCCGGGACATTTTACGGCTCCCACCCACCTTGCAATTTTGCATTGAGCAAGCACACCATGCATTAGCCCTGAGGCCAACAAATCCCAATTGCAGGCTCCAAACCATTATTATAAATTTCAGTTCATACAGACAGACAGAAGGAAACCATCTTGCATGCTGCCTGGCAAAAGAAAACCATGGAGTATAATACAGCCAAGCTTACTTTTAATCCAGACTATCCTCCTGAGGTCCAGAAAAAAAGATAGGCATACAGTGGCATTCTTCGAGTTCTCAAATAACATAATGTACATTTCCAAACTCCATGTCCTGCACGGCTTTGAATATTCTGAGAAACAGGAACCTAGATATATCATACACCGGAGGAAGTTCTAAGGATCCTGAAAGAGAAAGGATGGGAAATGCCCTCCATAGCCATTGGAAACAATGGGCCACCAATGCAACCTTCAGAGTGGCAGACAGCATGACAGCAATGGACCAAAAGAAAGGGTGCTGCATCAACTCTAACAACTTTACAGGCAGTTAAGGACATGCTGTACGCAGCTCCAAATGTAACAGCAGCTGAGAATTTTGTTAAAAGCTAAAAGGACTCCTCTAAATATGCTGAAAGTACACACAAGAGGACCACTGCATAGCAGCATCACTGTTTCATATATGCAGGACATTCCCACTGACCTATCCTTCGCTACGCAATGTCGGTAAACTGTTCATTCATTTTGGACATTTCAGCATAGTTCATGCTGGCTCTGTTTAGATGCTTGCAGACTTTTAAGAGGTTAATGAGGGTTTAGTTACTTCAAGCTACTGATGTTTTAGTTAGTCACACATGTTCATTACAGGAGGTTTTCTACTGCAGCTCGCAGACGGAAGTTACTGAAACACAGGGTGAACTAAAAAACCATGTGTAAAGCTAATCTTGGGGGGGGGGGAGAGAACAAATGGTTCCAGAGATCATGAGAACCTCTGTGCATCAGATAGCAGAAGCTGGATAATTCGAGCAGAGAATCATTGGCCAAAATGAAAGTTTAACACTGAGTCTGAGTCTTAATAATCCCTCCCCTTCCCATTTTGCTCTTCCTGCTCCACAATTAGATATTCAGCATAGTTTATGTAGTTCTGTTAAGACACTTTCAGACTTTTAAGATTATGAGCCTCTAGAATTTCAGTTAGTCACGCATGTCCATTACAGGAGGTTTCTCTCTGTATAATGCAGCTTGCAGACAGAAGTTTTTGAAACAAGGGGAGAGCTAAAACGTAATGATGCAAGTTACTGTCTTAGCTGACATTTACATTATGAATAACCTGATTTCTCCTTGCTGATGAGATCTTGGTGGGGGGGGGGCTGGGGAACGTGAAAACCCTGCATATCAGATCACAGAAACCGGATAATTTGAGCACAGAATTATTGGTTTAAATGGAAGTTTAACACTGCATCTGAGTTATATTAACCCCTTCCCTTCCCATTTTACTCTCTCTGCTATACAATTACGTAATCCCAGAAGTGAGATAAGGAGACTGGCTGAATTACAACAAGGTCATGTAGAAGGGAAATATTAATAAAATACTAATAGTAATAGTTGCTACAGGGATAAGCAGTCCCCAAATAACCCCCCACCAGTGTTCTATTGTATTAGGAATTGTTTTAGCCTCCTATACTGTTTTTGCCCAGTGATAGTGATAAATCTGTGGATGTTTAGCTCCCCCTTTTTTTCATTATGAGAGGGAGCTAAGCTACCTATGACCCGATGATATCCTTGTTACCCAGCCCTCCAACTTTGGGTTGGGCTGTTGTTTGACTTCATTGCTTATTGCATTACTGATGTGACAGGCACCCCCCCCCCCCATTTCCCTTTTTTACACCTGAGGTCGGGGATGCCTATATGCCATTCTTATGTTTGCTTGCATGCATGTGCAAGAAACATAGTGCGACAATCCAAAATGCAGTGCCATACAGTTGAAAGGGAGAGCACCGCTTGAGTGAGCAGCGCTCCTCCTCCCCACACACACACACGCGCACACACATTGCGTGCTCATGCGCTCCTACCTCCGCCACGCACACACTGTATGGCTGACAGAGGTGCCCAATCCCCCGTCAGCTCTACTGTCCTCTCCCACAGTCTGTATGGCCGAAGGGGGTGCCCAAATCCCCATCGGCTCTGATTCCCCCAGATTGTCGGTGCCACGCTGGGAGCCCACCCAGCGTGGCAACAGGGTCTTATGGCCGACGGGGTGCCCAATCCCACCCGGCTCCACTGCCCCTCAACAGCCTTTTCCAGCTGCCACTGGGAGCCACCCCAGCGTGGCAACGCCCCGCTGAGTCCAAATTAAAAAACCTGAAAGAAAAAACCTTCCTCGCTGCTGTCTTCACCCCTCTCCCACCTGCGCCCACTCACTGCACACCCTGCCTCCCCACACCCCACTTCACCCCATACTTACCTCTGGAGCTCGCGATGATCTTCGTGGACCAGGAACACGCCTGCACTCTTCAAAGCCGACCACGAACTGAGGAAATGCCGGTAAGCTGTATAATGTAATGAATAGGGTTTTTTCAACTTTGCTGCATATCTCAGGCATTTTTTGGAATTTTGGCACCAAATTTTAAACATGGGGTTTTTGGGATACCCCTCCTCATGAATTCTGTCACTGTCATGGCATTAATCGGGCCCGAAGGGTGATTTCGCGGTCACTGCACGACATCACCTTTCGGGACTGATTAATGAAATGACAGTGCCAGTATTCATAAGGTGGGTTCTCAAAAAGCCTATGTTGAAAATTTGGTGAAACAATTCCTAAAAATGACTGTTTTATGAGCATTGCGTTGTTCCTACGCACGCTCGTAGGTTCTCGAATTTTCAATATTTTCACTCTGGATTTTCAACATTGCCATTTGACCACACTTCCTTATGAGTAGTACAGCTGTCATTTTTCACATCTCACCCAAAATGTGTTTCTGCGCATGTAGCTCACAATGGCGCAATCGGTGTACGAAATCAATGTTTGGGACACATTAAGAAAATCACAGTGACACTGTTTATGAGCAGAGGTGTTAAAATGGCTATGTTAAAAATTTGGTGAAAAAATTCCCAAAAATGACTATTTTACGAGCATGCGTTGCGCTATTCCTATGCACGCTCGTAAGTTCACGAATTTTCAATATTTTCACTCCAGATTTTCAACATTGCCATTTTACCACACCTCCTTATGAGCAGTACAGTTGTCATTTTTCACATCTCACCCAAAACTTGTTTCCGCCCATGTAGCGCACAATGGTGCAGTCGGTGTGCGAAATCAATGTTTGAGACACATTAAGAAAATCACAGTGACACTGTTCATGAGCAGAGGTCTTAAAATGGCTATTTTGAAAATTTGGTGAAAAAATTCCTAAAAATGACTGTGTTATGAGTGAGCATTGCGTAGTTTCCACGCACCTTCGTAAGTTCTTGAATTTTAAATATTTTCAGTCCAGATTTTCACCACTGGCATTTTTCCACACTTCCTTATGAACGGTACAGCTGTCATTTTTCACAACATGGCCGAAATGTGTTTTCACACTTTCAGCACAGAAATGCGTGGTCGCAGTGGGAAATCATTGTTCGGGACAGATTAAGAAAATCACAGTGACACTGTTCATGACCGGAGGTCCCAAAATGCCTGTGTTGACAATCTGCTGTAAACAATTCCTAAACTAATTACATTACGGGGTGCACGTTGCACAGTTTCTACGCACGCTCGTGACTTCACCAGTTTTTTTTATATTTTCACTGCAGATTTTCAACATTGCCATTTTTTACACCTCCCCATGAACAGTACAGCTGTCATTTTTTACATCCTGTTCGGAATGTGTTTTTGCACCTATGGTGACAAATGCCGTAGTCTCTGTGCAAAAGCAACTTTCGGCTAACAAACTGATATTGCCATTGTTCATGAGGTGGGGGTCACAAAAAACCCATGTTGAAAATTTGGAGTGAAAATACCAACGAATGCCTGAGGCATTAGGGTTTCCGACCATAACACCCCACCCTGTAGAGAATGACAGGCATCAGGGCTGTGACTTGGGATTGCCACCTGCAATGCTCATACCATTCCACCCCCACCCACACCCTGCAGCCACTAAGAGGCATCAAGGTGTGCCTTGGACTCTTCGGCCCCAAAGTTCACCCCATTCTCCTATACTGCACCCATCTCACAATATTTCCTGATGGAATGGGGTGCGCATAAGGGCCAAAGACCCCAAGGCACACCGTGACACTTGTCGGTGTCTGCACGGTAGGGTGTGGTGAAATGGCATGGCCGTTATGCCTGATGACCCAAAGGCACATCCCAATGCCTGTCACTATCTGCAGGGTGGTGATGGGGTTGGCTTCAGTTCAGTACTTCACTGCCATTCCTATTATGCAGCTCTGTAACTCCTACACTACCAGTGCCAATGCCAGCAAGCAAACATTCGGCATTGACAAATGCTTGTTGGTATCAGGGAGACCGCAGTTTGAAGCCTTGGTGCTTTACCTCCCAGGTTAAGGAGATATGTGGTGCTTCCACACCTACCCAGTCCCACAGAGGGACTCCTAGCGAGCCCTCCTTTGGAAGTCACTTTCAGATAGTTGAGCTACCTAAGCTAAAGGTGGTTTGGAGTTCTGTGTTCATGTTTTTATCTTGTTATATAATTGCTTGCTTGTTTGCAGCTTTGCAATTTTATTGTTAATGACGGCACTCTTTTTTCAAGAAATATAGGTGAATGCTTTTGCTGGAGACATGAGATTTGGGACAAGAGTGGATTCCTGGATCACAATAAGCAAGTTAGAAACATAGAAACATAGAAGTTGTTGGCAGATAAGGACCTCTTGGCCCAGCTAGTCTGCCCTATTTTCTCTACCTATAGTGCCACCACAGACCCTACTCGGTGTCTAGTTTGCACACTCACCACCCATCTTACTTCTAAGATCCCCATGTGTCTATCCCATGCTTTCTTGAATCCTGTAATCATTTCAGCCCCCACCACCTCCGCTGGGAGGCTGTTCCAAGCATCCACCACCCTTTATGTGAAGAAGTACTTCCTCACATTTCCTCTCAGTCTCCCCCTCCAGCTTCATAGTGGGACCCCTTGTCCTTGAGCATCTTTTTCTCTGGAAAATGCTCCCTTCCTGTACCTTGTTTATACCTGTGAGGTATTTGAATGTTTCTATCATATCCCCCCTTTCCCTCCTTTCTTCTAGGGAATACATATTATACCATATGTATTAATTCATTATTATATGGCTGGAGGTAATCCCCCTCAAAACACTAGCCTGTACTTGTAGAATAGACTTATAACATGAAATCCATTGCTAAACACCAGCAATTAAAGGTACAGTATACTCTCACAATGTGAATGGGTTAAATCACCCAGTTAAATGATCCAAAATTCTAGCCAGTATAAAAAAGCAGCCTCCCGCATTTGTTTAATTACAGGAGACTCATTTAAATGGGGTGGAATATGAAAAACTACATAAGTTTCGATATGTTCATGTCACTGCCCCCTATTTTCAGGATGGCAGATGATGGGGGGTAGCAGTACTTATACCCAAACATACTCTGTTTAAGATTAAGGACTCCTTTAAAGATACTCAAGGATGCTTAGCTGTGGTTAAAGGCCTCTATGAGAACCAAATGTTAATGCTGGTCAGTCTCTATCTCCTGCCTGGCTCACATGTTGCCTTTGCTAAACAGCTGTATAGAATGATACCAGAATTCCAAGAAGGGATACTCTTATTGGGAGGGGACTTTAATTTTGTTCTTACTTCTCAAGACACCAAACACCAGACCCCCTGGGCATACTGCATTACAAAAACAGAGTAGATCATTTTTTAAACAAATGGCCTGGATGGACATCTGGTGATGCCAGCACCAGAGGGACCAACTATACACACATTACTCTGCACCACATGGTATTTTTACCAGAGCTGATCATATCCTAATTTCAGCACATCATCTCCACTTAGTGCATCATAGTGCAATGGACCCCATTGTGGTTTCAGATCACACCCAGATGAGTGTGGAA
This sequence comes from Neoceratodus forsteri, assembly GCA_016271365.2. Classification (NCBI taxonomy): domain Eukaryota; kingdom Metazoa; phylum Chordata; order Ceratodontiformes; family Ceratodontidae; genus Neoceratodus; species Neoceratodus forsteri. Next base: position 1,240,191,987 of record CM028130.1, read on the forward strand.
TTGAACCTGCATACTGCTTCAGGCTCTACCTTCTGGAATGTAATATTTCATTGTTGAATCTTTCAGATTTCAATGGATTTGTGCAGGACAGGATAAAACAAATTCTGAGAGAAAATGACACTGAGGAAATACACTCATCCATCCTTTGGGACACATTGATAGTAGTCCTAAGGGGATATTATTGCGTATGCTTTAAGGTTGAAAAAACAGAGGGAGGCACAGATGCGGTCCCCACAGGATAAATTGAAGTCCCTGTAGCAGTTACATATGAAGGGGGTACTGATCAGTTTATGCTGAGTTACAACAGGTGAGACAACAAATTCAAGAAATTCTGACCTGAAACCTGAGATGGCTGTATGGTACCTGCAACCCAAAATACTGGGGCATGGGGCCTCTAGGGTGCTGGCCTGTCACCTGAGACAAAAAACGGTGCATCAAATAATTACTCTCATTAAACAGCCATTCACACAAAAGCAGGAATCTAAACCAGACAGAATTCTCATGGCCTTTCAAGATTACTGTTCTAAGCTCTATCAAGCAGAGAATATCCCCTCACCAGAGCACATTCAGGAGTACTTGGAATCTCTCAAGCTCCCACTTCTCTCAGAAGAGTTGCAGCAGCAGTTGCTAACACCCTTTTCCTAAGGGAAAATATTACAGGCCATAAAACGACTTAAGAATAATAAAAGTCTGGGCCTGGATGGGGACATGGGTGAATTTTTTAAGATGTTCAAACACACTTTATGTCCAATGCTCCTCCAGACTGGAATTAGTCTCCTTCAAAGGGAACCCACTCCTCCCATGTGGCAGCAGGCTACCATATCAGAAATTCTATAATCTGGAAAAGAAAGCAATTTATTTTCATCCTACCGTCCCATATCAGTCCTTAATATAGACTACATGATCTTCACTTCTATGCCAGCAAAGAGGCTCAGACTGGTGATGCCCATGTTAGGTAGTACTGATCAAACAGGTTTAGTTCCCATGTGTCAAACACAAGATAACATCAAGTGGACACTACACATCCTACATAATGCCACCAGAGTGAAGGCCCCTTTTTCATTACTCAGCTTGGATGTGGAGAAGGCCTTCATTTGGGTTGTGTGGCCCTACTTATTTCTAGTGCTGTAACAATTTGGTATACCAGTTCAATTTGCATCAATGCTTGAAAAATTACGTAATTCTGCTATCGCATATTAAAATAAACTGCAGACTTTAATCATCATTTCCATTGGGCAGGGGAACCCATGAGGGCTGTCGTCTGCCCCCCTTGCTTTTTGCCCTATATTTGGAACCATTAGCTCAAACTATCAGACAACAAACAAATATTACGGGCCTGGAGGTGGGGGATGCAGAACAGAAGTTAGTTCTTTATGCGGATGACCTCTTGATTTATTTAGCCAACCCTGATACTGCTCTTCCACATTTGTGGGATGTACTCCAACAATTGGAGGATTTAGCTGGCTATCAGCTTACTGCCACCAAAACAGAGGTACTCCAAATAAAGTACGTTCTGTCTGAGACCATTCAGGGATGTAGCCAGAAATTTCAGATCTGCACACTACGTGGACTCACTGCTACCCCCCATTAGGGTGAGCTACCCCTCCCCCCACCATCCATGCTCTTTTCATGCCCTCTCACCCGACGCTAGCATCATTTTCTGTGTTATATGCCAGCACACCACCGGCCATACCACCAACAGGTGTCAGACTAACAGACTGGCTTTTGGCTACAATATTGCATTGTGACAAGCCTCTGTACCTCATCAAGGTAGCCAGTTCCACAGAGGTCCATTCGCACACTCCGCACTAAACATGCCACCACACCACCAACAGGTGTCAGACTAACAGACTGGCTTTTAGTTACAATATTGCATTGTGACAAGCCTCTGTGCTTCAGGTAGCCAGTCCCAACAAAGGCTGTAGACAGAATGAGGGACCAGCAGAAACTTGAATGGTCAGGGGTTTGGCAGGTGAAATGTAATGCAAAGTGCAAGATAATGCATATGGGGCACAAAAACCCAGGAACATATCAGTTGTGGGGGTGAGGATATAGCACACATCAAGCAGGAAAGGGATGATCAAGTTTGGGAAGCAGTGCAACAAGGCAGCAGGTAAAGCAAATAGGATGCTGGGATGCAGGAGCATCACCAGTTGGCAAAGGGAGGTCATAATTCCACTATACAAGATACTAGTGAGGCCCCACTTGGAGTACTGTGTACAGTTCTGGAGACCTTACCTATGTAAGGACATAGGATAGAGAAGGTTCAGTGGAGAGCAACAAAGATGGTACAGGGATTGCATCACAAGTCCTATGAAGACAGGTAGAAGGACTTGAATATGTACTCCCCAGAGAATAGGGAGACAGAAATATGACAAATGCACAATTATCTTACAGGGAGAACAGGGTGCAGGAATGCACTCTTTTTCAACAAAAAAGATGTTCCAGGACTATAGGGCATGAGATGAAGTTGGAGGGAGGGCAATTCAAAGGAAACATGAGGAAGAATTTCTTCACAGAACAGGTGGTGGACAAGTGGAACACATTGCCAGAGGAAGTAGTGGGGGCTGAAAAAATCATAGGATTTAGGAATGCATGGGATAGACAAGGGAATTCAGGAGGTCAGGGGTAAGAGACTTTTAGGAAAACAGTGAACTTACAACCTCAAATGGGCAGACTGTGTGGGCTGTAGGCACTTATCTGCTGACAGCATCTATGTAGTATGTATCATACAGAACCAGGCCAGGGGTGTTCTAATCAAAATGTTTTGGGCTGTAGCTAGGCCCTTGAACAAATATTTACTTGTAACAGGAGTGCTGTGTGCATATTTATGGATCACAGTGTGCTTTAAGTGTTGCATAAATATGCACACCACACTCCTGTGTGCCAAAGGACAATGTTTACCCAACCTAGTCAAGTCATAAATTTACTGTAACAGTTCCCATAACCCACACTAGTCTGAACCTGGGCTGTCCAACACAGTACTCTCAAATGCACAACCCAATGGCAACACAAATATTTACTGCAACAATCACAAAGAAGTGCTGTGTGCATATTTATGTAACACATAAAAACAGAGAGAAAAAGTGCCTCAGCTGGGACTTGAACCCAGGCTACCAGGAATACTTGTCCAATTGAGCCAACCAGCTATGTAGAGACAACTGGTCTGGAACCTGGGTTGTCCAGCACAGTACTGAAATGCACAACCCAATGGCAACACAAATAATTACTGCAACAATCACACAGGAGTGCTGTGTGCATATTTATGGAACACATACACTGCTAGTATGTGTTGCATAAATATGTACACTACTCTGGTGTGATTACTACAGATAAATATTTGGTTACCACAATCGGAACGCTGTTCTGCGCAGTCTGGGTTGATTCAAGTCCCAGCTGAGGCACCTTTGTCTCACCTTTGCATTGTTTCCTTTTCCAAAGCAGTAGTATTAGACAAAGAAGCCAAATGCTAGGAACATCACAAAGAACACTGCCAAAGCCACGGCCCAAAGGCATGCAAAATGAATGCACTGTCCCAGAAACCTTTATTAAGCACTAGAGCAAAATATCAGGAGTGAAAGAAAATACATCTCCCTACTCTAGTAGGCAGCAGTGATCAAACCCACACATTTCTGCTGTAAGGTGAGATTAAATACTTACCTGACGTGGTACTCGTGTACCTATAGTATGACTACTGTGATCTATCTATTACCAAGCGTGTACCACCAGTGAATGCCTGTAACACTGGTTGCTTTTTTAATCTAAGTGTTATGTACTGTACTGTTTTGTTTGCTGTGATGTATTGCTCTCTTGACGAGGTGCCTTTGTAAATGAGTCTATGACTCAAAGGTTTGTAAACTGATGATCTAATAAATAAATAAAATAAATAAATAAATACATGTGTCCCTCTACGAGCACTGACAGTGCTCAAAACCACAGTTCAAGTGAAGATGAAAGCAATAATGGCACTCTTCATTTTCAAGTAGTATGAATGAACTGCACATTTTGGCAGCTTAATTTAGTATAATTTGTATTAAAATGAGCACTTCTTAACAAACATTTTAGCAAGATTTTTTCATGGCATGAACAGCAGCAGCTACTTACACCATATGCCCATGCCTGCCTACAAGGTTTAATTATGAAAAGTGCTCTTTTAATACAACAGCCCCACAGTAAACATAATCCATCCCAGTACTAATAACTGTGAAAGTCAGGCAGCCAAAATGTGTAGTTAATACACCATTATCTTTAATTACTTCTTGGAAATGCATTACCAGGATAACTTAAATCTGGGTGTGTAGTGCACAATCCTTGACCAAGTTCTGTATCACCAACTCTTGAGATCATATTCTCACATCATCCACTTGCACACAGACTCTGAGCAAGTCACATTTATTAGCCAAGTGCTCCCAGTTCACCCCTGAAAACAGGCACTTGTGTGACTAGTGCGCCTTACCCGATTACCAAAGAAACAAACATAAAAAAAAAGGACTAGACAAATTCAGAGGCATTGCCCTACATTTTACTATATTATTCAGTTCAGCGCATAAAATAAAACTGTGTGACTATGCTAGATTTTAGACAAAAAGCAGATGTCCCTCTTTCAGGGGAAGTTGTTTTGGAAGCTGTACTGCAGTTTGTTTCATTCCTCAATATGTGGTCTGGTCTCAACTGGGAGAAACTGAAATAAACTGTGAATTTAGTAACATGAGAGATACCGGTATAATGTCAGTTGCATTATACCAGTATCTTGCATTTTACTAAATTCACGGTTTATTTCAGTTTCAGCCAGCTGAGAGATTACATATTGATCTGTTGTCTGCATGGTAACAATTTAAGAAAAAAACGCCCTGTTCTGAGGTGGCTTGCAAAACAATCTCCACCTGGAGGGAACCTGACATTTGAAGTGCTGTCCAGGTTCTTTGAGCAAGATTGTCATCAGATATTTAAAAACTGTGATCCCCCACAAAGAAACACTTGGATCACCCATTGCCAACTGCTATTATAATGCTATTCACCTGGACTGCTGGAGGCTAAGCCCCTGCCCTCATTCCTGTCCATCTCCCACAACCACAGCCAGACAGCAGAAAGTGCAGACTAAGCAAGGTAAGGTCCCACTAGTTCACTCATTTCAGTTTGACTAAGACCACCTGTTTGACTGACTGCTCGCCTGCCTGCTTTACCAAGCTTCTGCTTGTTCGACTGCCCACCTGCATGGCCCAAACTTTGCACAGGACATCAAATGCTGAGAGATTCCCACTGATTTCCTTCCTGCTCACACTCTCTCGCTTCGCATGCTAGGAGGGACCTAGAAGTGGAAGGAGTGTTAGTGTGTAAAATGGGCATGCTGGCTGGACAATTTAAATTTCTGGGGATCAGGGTGGTGTCTAGGCAGACGGGAGTGGGGATTTGGGCTTTTCTTATTCGGAAAACAGAGAAGCAGACAGGGCTCCTACTGAAGCATCTTGATCTATCAGAGTCTGTCAGACGGTTTTAGATCTGAGTGGTTCCGATTTAAAGGAGACCAATCCACTCATCCCTAATGAAAGATGTCACAGATTATCTGAGCACGTCCTGTTATGGATGTCAGCTTTCTCAGCACACAGTCACCAATGCAGCCAAGGCAGCCAGTGCAGTGATGCCCCTTGTGTGATGTTTCAGATAGATACAGTAAGTGAAATAAATTAATTTACGAGGCATTTCAGGGGTGCCTGATGGCCATGTGGTAAAGCATCGCATGACTATGCTGTTGACCCAGATTCAAGAACAAGCCTGGGACGTTGAGAAAATGGCAGCTGGGGTTTAGGAGCTGTTGTCAGCAACATGGCCTCGACCAAGTGGAAGACATCATGCTTCCATGTATTAGCAGCCCCAGTGGTAAGGCCATGGAGGATTTGTCCTTCCACCACAGTGGCAGCTGTATATAAGTAATGTCCCTGGTGACTGAGTGTGGCACCATGAGAGGTGTACAAGGAACAAATGGGAATAAGCATGGTTCCATCCCAATGATGGCTGTCACTCGGTCTCGGACCCCATGCTGTTGGAACCCTAGTAAGAGGTATGTTTTCAGGAGTCGGGACAGGGAGGTCACTGGGGGCTACCAGCCTGAGTACTGGGAAGACAGCTACTGCAAGAGAAACAGCCAGATAAAGTATTTCAGTTTGAAAGGCGAAGACCCCCCTGACCCCCCCATTTGCTCTCCCTCACCTGCTGCTATAGTCTCCAACTCCAATCTCTTGACCCCGAGAAGACTCCTCTCATTCAAATCTGACTGCTGGGCTCAAGGGGCTAGTGTCACATGTAGACTGCAAAGCTCCCTTGACCAGCGACTATAGTGGCACTCTCAGACAGTCTCAGCCGCACCTTAGATTCTTTCCTTACTCGCCTCGGTTTCCTAAAAACTGCACCACACTTCCCACTCTCAGCAATGTCATCCACACAGAGAGAGTGATTACAGCTCTTTCACTTTCTACTGCGGCCACTCTGACTGCACCTGCAAGCAACCACTGTCCCTTCCCAAGTCCTCCTTCAAAAGCACTCATTCCAAGCCTTGCTCCACTTTCCAACAGTTCCAGCTTCCAGATGAGGAACAAGGTCAAGAACAACAGACCACACACCTGTTTTTCCAGGGCATTTAAAGAGCCTGCACGACCTGCCCCTTACTAGGCACACCTCTTTTCTTAGCAAACGGACCTGATTGAGATGGCAAAATACTGTATATCTCAATCAGGTCCACTCGGGTCACGTCACAGGTTTAGACCCCAACTCCCACCCTTCCTCCCTAAAAAAAAATTGAAATGGACTGAGAGTGGCTGGGAAACCACACGAAAAGAAGAGCAAACAAACAAATGAATGCTGACATGCCAGCCGGCTCCTGCTACCCACCCGCTGATGTTTTGCATGCCGTGGTGTGCCTGGCATATCTGTGGCTATGCCCTTGAGACCATTCATAAAAGGTTCCCATTCAAATGAGATTTGTCATATTTCAAACACTTGCTGTTTTTATTGCCACGGATCCCCATATCGTAATGAAACTTGACTATGATAAAATCACTCAGGATCTGCATAGTAATATAGAGATCTGGTTACAGCTTCCTCTCCCTCTTTTTCAGAGGACTGCTAGTGTTCAGATGAACCTTTTACCAACACTTTTGTATTTAGCACAAACACTCACAGTTATACCCCTAAATTATTACTTCAAAGTTTGGCACAACAGACAGTAAACTATCTATGGCAGAGGAAGCGGCCCTGAATCCGCACTACTGTATTATATCTTCCCAAAAAACAGGGGGGCTTATCATTGCCCAATTTAACTTTATATTATTCAGCAGCACAAATTCGGACAGTGCTCTACTGGCTTCTCCCAGGCTACCATGCACAATGGCAATTTGTAGAATGCCTTGAAAAGGATATGGTAGACACTGCCTCCATTTTGTCCTCATGCCTTCTCACTGATTTACTTGGAAGGGTGAGAAACCCATACACCACACTGAATCATTGGCTTCAGACATTCAATCATAAAAAATGACCCGCAGAAAGATTCCTGGTCAGATTGTTAACAGATGCAATGATTTTTGCACCAGCAGCAATAGATTCCGGCTTCCAAATATGGTCTTGTTTAGGTCAATGATATTTTTTTCAGATCCTTAAAGATCATGACATAAGATCATTTGGGGATCTTCAAACCACATTTGAGCTTCTGAGGTCTCACTTCTTCCGTTACTTACAAATACAGGACTTCATGCATGCTTCACTTAGAAGGATCATGCCAGAGGGTCATTTTTCTCCATTGTTACAATTAATCGTCGCAGCTATTAGTGGGCAAGATAACACTAAACATTATATCTCTCTTATATATCAGGCCTTGCTAATTCAACAATCATATATAACTCGACATGTGAGACAAGCATGGGAGGAAGATCTAAAGCAGATAATTACAGACCAGCATTGGGAGGTTTGCTTAAAGAATATGCATAAAATTACCTCCTCACACTTGTGGCGTGAGTACTCTTGGAAATCTATCATCCACTTTTTAATTTCACCTTACAGGTAACATAAATTTCAGAATACACTGGATACATCCTGCTGGCAAGGATGCGGTGAACTTCAAGCTACGTTAGGGCATATTTTATGGCACTGTTTGACCCTCCAGCCCTTTTTTCAGCCCTACAAAAGGCTTTAACAGAATTTCTGGGGGAGGGGACTTTTCAGTTTACTGCGTACTTGCTATTATTATTATTAGATGCCCCTGAAGGCTTTAGAAGTCCTGACATTCATAGATTATTTAATATCTCGATGGCCATGGCTAGGAAGGTTATAACAAAACAAGCATTTGTCATTGCCGAATGTTTGCTTGCTGGCATTGGCATTGGTAGTGTAGGAGTTAGAGAGCTGCATAATAGGAATGGCAGTGAAGTAGTGAACTGAAGCCAACCCCATCCCCACCCTGTAGAGACTGACAGGCATTAGGGTGTGCCTTTGGGTCGTCAGGCATAACGGCAACGCCATTTCACCACACCCTACCCTGCAGACACTGACAAGTGTCACAGTGTGCCGTGGGGTCTTTGGCCCTTATGCTCACCCCATTCTATCAGAAAATATGGTGAGATGGGTCCTGCATAGAGAATGGTGAACTTTAGATAAGCGCCCAAGGTACACCTCGATGCCCCTCACTGGCTGCAGGGTGTGGAATGGTATGAGCATTACAGGCGAGAATCCCATGTCACACCCCTGATGCCTCTCAATCTCTACAGGTCGGGGTGTTATGTTCGGAAACCCTAATGCCTCAGGCGTTCATTGGCATTTTCACTCCAAATTTTCAACACGTTTTTTTTGTGACCCCCCTCCTTATGAACAGCTGCGATATCAGTTTGTTAGCCGAAAGCTGATTTCGCACAGCAACTACGCCATTTGGCACCACAGGTGCAAAAACACATTTCGAACAGGATGTGAAAAATGACAGCTGTACTGTTCATGGGGAGGTGCAAAAAATGGCAATGTTGAAATTCTGCAGTGAAAATATTAAAAAAACTGGTGAAGCCACTAGCGTGCGTAGAAAATGCACAACGCACACCCATAATGCAATTTGTTTGGGGATTTTTTACAGCAGACTGTCAACACAGAGATTTTGTAACCTCTGCTCATGAACAGTGTCACTGTCATTTTCTTAATCTGTCCCGAACAGTGATTTCCCGCAGCGACCACGCATTTCTGCACTGGAAGTGCGAAAACACATTTCAGCCATGGTGTGAAAAATGACAGCTGTACTGTTCATAAGGAAGTGTAGAAAAATGCCAGTGGTGAAAATCTGGACTGAAAATATTAGAAATCCATGAAGTTCAGGGTGCGTGGAAACTGCACAATGATCACTGTAATACAGTCATTTTATGGACGATTTCACCAAATTTTTAACATAGCCATTTTAACACCTCTGCTCATGAACAGTATCACTGTGATTTTCTTAATCTGCCCTGAACATTGATTTCGCACACCAACTGCGCCATTGTACGCTACATGGACGGAAACACATTTTGGCCAAGATGTGAAAAATGACAGCTGTACTGCTCATAAGGAGGTGTGATAAAATGGCAATGTTGAAAATCTGGAGTGAAAATATTGAAAATTCGCAAACTTACGAGCGTGTGTAGGAACAGCGCAACTCATGCTCGTAAAACAGTAATTTTTGGAAAGTTTCCAACCAAATTTTTAACATAGCCATTTTAACACCTCTGTTCATGAACAGTGTCACTGTGATTTTCTTAATCTGTCCCAAACATTGATTTCGCACACCAACTGCACCATTGTGCGCTACATGCATGGAAACACATTTTGGGTCAGATGTGAGAAATGACATCTGCACTGCTCATAAGGAGGTATGGTAAAATGGCAATGTTGAAAATCTGGAGTGAACATATTGACAATTCGCGAACTTACGAGCGTGCGTAGGAACAGCGCAACGCATGCTCGTAAAACAGTCATTTTTGGGAATTTTATCACCAAATTTTCAACATGGATTTTTGGGGGCCTACCTCATGAACTGTGACACTGTCGTTTCGTAAATCGGTTCCAAAAGGTGGTTCTGTGCAGTGACCGCGAAATCACCTTTCGGAGCCAATTAATGCCATGACAGTGACAGAATTCATGAGGTGGGTTCCCAAAAACCCCATGTTGAAAATTTGGTGAAAAAATTTCCCAAAATGCCCAAGATACACACTAAAGTTGAAAAAACCCTATTTGTTACATTATATAACTTACCGGCATTTCCTCAGTTCACGGTCGGCTTTGAAGAGTGCAGACGTGTTCCCGTTCCGCTGAAGATCATCGCGCTGAGCTCCAGACGTAAGTATGGGATGAGGAAGGGGTGGGGAGGCAGGGTGTGCAGTGGTGGTGCGGTGGGGGAGATTGGGTCAGGACAGTCAGCAAGGGAAGGTTTTTTGTTTCAGGTTTCTTTTTTTTTTTTACTTAGACGACACGGGACGTTTGCCACGCTGGGGTGGGCTCCCAGCGTGGCAGCTGGAAAGCTGTTTGGAGGGTCCATGGAGCCGACGGGGGACTGGGCACCCCCATCGGCCATATGATCTGTTACGACGCTGGGGTGGGCCTCCAGCGTGGCACCCTGTAGTCTCTTGGGGGTTGGGGGGACAATGGAGCCGACGGGAGATTGGGCACCCCGGTCGGCCATACGATCTGTTGCCACATTGGGGTGGGCTCCCAGCATGGCATCTGGAACTCTGTTGGGGGCACAGCACAGCCGACGGGGATTGGGTACCCCATTGGCTATACAGTATGATAGTGGGTGGGGGTAACACGAGCACAGTGTGCGCTGCGATGCATGTGTGTGTGGGGAGCGCGCATGAGCACGCGATATCTTATCGCTGCTCACTGAAGCGTAGCTCTCCCTTTCAACTGTACGGCCACTGCATTTTCAACTGCTGTCACAGACAGCTGCAGCGTTCATTGGAGAACTGTAGCCACGCCTGCAAACACACTGACTGAATTGGAAGACGGCTGCCACACCCCCGAAAACTCAGATGATGGCACTATGTTTCTTGCACATGCATGCAAGCAAACATAATGATGGCGCACTCCCACAGTACCTACTGTGGGATTGTGGAAGGACCAAATGACAAAAATATACCATTTAGAGAAACTTACTGCACAGCTTAATGGTGTAGATGGGTGATATTTATCTCAACAAGGAGCCCTTCTTTTGTCCCATGAAATGAAACAAGATATGTATAGATATGAAATGTGTATACAAGATGCCTGACACATGTACTCTAAGCACCTTAAAGTAAGATGAAATGTATATGATCCATATAAGCCCATATGACATTATCTTTGCTATTGTTAATTGCAGCCTCAACTGTTTATTTTGTTTATTTGTCTGTTCACTGTTTAATGACTTTGTGATGTATTGTTCATGTTATCTTCATTTGGAAAATAAATAAAAATGAAATTGAAAAAAAAAGGTAGCTGATCTGGTCTGTCTTGCACAATGTTGCAACACTCCTCAGTCTGCTCTCTCTCTCTCTCTCAGACAAAGCAATTAAACCAAAAGGGGCACAATTTAAGGCATGACAGAGGGACGGTTAAGGAGGATTGGGAACAACTAAGACACAGTCACCCAGCGTAAACAGAGGCAAACAGAGACACTACATTGCATTTTAGTTGCCTTCTGTTAAATGGGACAACTGCTTAATCAGGAGAAAAAGCCCACCACCAGGGCATCCCAATTAAGTGGCTTCTAATGTACTGTACTTGACCCAATCCAGTGCACAGCACTATTCCAGACAGTGCACCTGTTATGTGGAGTTAGGCTAGGCAGTGCTCAGAGGCACAGAGTGCATGTAGCAACTAATAGGGATATACCCCATGAAGAGATATACCCTGGACAGGGAAAATAAAGTCAAGAAACCAAAAGAGGAAGTGAGCTACTCTTTCTCACCTTTTTGTTTGGTTGGTGTGAGGCCCCTAAAAGGAATCCTCACCCTAATTTTAGGATTTTTTTGTTTGTTTGTTTGTGTTTTTTTGAGAGTGGGAAGGGAACCCAGCAATGGGTCCCAAACCCTTTTTTCTAAAACAACTATTCCATATGGAGTTCAATTGGGAGGGTGCCATGGCACTAGATTGTGCTGGCCAGCTCTAACAGGGTAAGCTACCTAGAGACCCTTGCTCTGCTAGAGCAGGGGATGGTGGGCAGATGTGAGAATCAGTGGTGAAGATATACTGGAAGATCAACAGTTACAGTAAGTAAGTAACTTTCATATCTTCCAAGAATCAATCCTTACCACTTATTCCCACTTATGGGTCCGGGTACCAAGCTGTTCCTTCTTTCTGAGGGAGGAGCTGGCTTACCTTAAGGGTAAGATACCCTCTACATGGGGGGGTGAGCACCTGAGGGCAGGGATTCCTCACAGGTGTAACGAGACAAGAGACTGATCAGGGCCAGGCAGGGGCTCCTGTGGTACAAAAGAGGCAGGGTTCCCCAACAGTTCCTGCCTAACCCTACTGGAGAAGAAATGAGGCCCCTGGAATACTGGAGAAGAAATGAGGCCACTGGAAGTGTGAGTTAAGCCCCTTACACTGAGCAAAAGGTGTCATCTGGGAGATGGAAAGCCATGACATCTGCCTGATGCAGACTGCATTCCTGCCAACCAGGCATCATAAGATTCCCTCGACTAGTGCCAAGCTACATCTAGGCCCTAGGCAGAAAGGTCAGTGACCTGCCAGACTGTCTTGCTCTGCAGCAGTGTAGCCAAGAGTGTGCTTAGCTGCAACCATAAGCAATGGTCATAGGTTGCCATATGTGCCTGGTGTTCAGAAATGCACATTAAGGTGGGTGCCAAGGAAAAAGCCTTCCTTGCCAAGGGCATCCATCTCAGTGGAATCTGCCTCAGGAGGTTGGTCATGTGCGAGACGTCATTGTCCCAACAGGGCTTGCAATACATCAAGCCCCAAGGAAGGGTGAGGTACATCACCTGCAGACCCTGTAGGTGTGTATGAAAGATTCAATTATTTTACATAAAACTGATGTCAGACTGAATGGTCTTTAATTGGACAGTTCTCCCTTAATGGTATTGCCGTAGCCTCCTTTTAGCCACTCAGCACTACATCTGTGCCTAAGGATATCATGAATACATCAGTTAAATCGCAGTTCGAAACAGGATTTTCACAGCCTCAGCCACCCGCTTTGCACCTTAGCAAGCCAGGTAGGATTTCCTCCCTGGATTTGCTTTTTAAATCTGACTCCTCTGCCTGACGGTCTGCAGTTGGCTGTCAGAAGCAATCTCTACCTCTGGAGTCTGTTTTCTGCTTTTCTATAACCCAGAGCCCCACTGAACTACAGTATATTACTTTGGGCAATCTGGCTCCACTGAACTAACTGCCTGGCAAATTCTACCCTCCCACCCACCCCAACCTCAGTTAAATGCTCAAAACTCCACCCCAATCCCCTACTCATTCTTACAATCTGACTGATCTACAGGAAGAACCTTCCATCCTGTTACATAGATCCTTTGTTCCCCAAACCGGCAGCTTTTCTTGTTCTCGAGTCCACAGTGTCTTACACTGCAGTACCATACTCCACTGCACTTTAAGCTCACCTGAGTTAAGTATTACTGTCTATTCCTCAGTTCTACATACCCCCCACCCCTCCCCACCCTCTCTCAACATCGTAATCTTAGGATATTTTGCCCACTCATCTTACTGGACTGCGCAATACAGGCTGCCCCTCCTCTAGTCAACTGCAGCTTTTTTGGGCATCTACATAAATACTGGTGCCACGCCAGATGGACACCTACTTATGAGCTGACTGTATCATTTATTTTCTAGTTCTGTATATACCCCTTAGCTCTGTCATTCCATTGGGGTTATTTGACTGTGAGAAGCTACTGCATGTTTTAGTGGAACTACTGTTCATATCACCTACTACTGTTTTTGGGATCTCTCTTAACAATGCCTGTGTTTGGATGCCTGCCAGGTGTATGGAGGGATACTGGATGCTCTCTGATGCATTTTTCTTGTTACTTAATCAACCCTGGTCATGACTTCAAATCACGCCAGGATAAATCCAGTATTCCATCCATCCAACCGACTGTGATAATTCAGCCTAGGTTTGCTTCCAGGGTCACAAGGCTTGAGCTCTATGAGGGTCAGGATTAGAACCCCGACTGTCCCCCACCACAAGTGCCCCAAATCTACACCCCTCCCTGGCACAGGCATCCAGGTATCAGCTGTGGCATTAATCTTTTCAAAGAGACTTGGATCCATTGGATACACATATCCCTCTTGGGAGACACTGAATCAAATCCCAGTCCCCACATTGGTGTTCAACCTGACACTACTTCACAATGGCTCTCAGATAGGGGACTAAGGATCGCCCACATGAATGTTCGCAGCCTCACTAAAAATAAGACTGATTTGGAAGTGTGGCTATCATACCACTCACCTGACATTCTGGCATTAACAGAGACATGGCTAAAGCCCTCCATTCCGGACTCTATATGTGTAGTGCAGGGCTATAAGCTGCTCAGAGCTGATTGCCTCTCCTCTAAAAGATGAGTGGCATTTCCCTCCTCTTCAAATAATATTTAAACATTAGGGCTCTGTATACAGCTCCTCTGTGCTCTTGCGAGACCCTTCATGCAGTCTTAGTGCTGGGGAAGACAAAGAAACTTCATATGATATGTGCCTATAACCCACCATCGTGTGGCATCACTGGTCTAAACAACATCATTGACTACCTTACTAATCTAAAGGGCAATTATGACATACTGCTACTAGAGGATCTAAATCTTGACATGCATGGTAAAAATGTTGGTACCTATAACTCTGTCCTAGGAAAACTGCTGCTCAATCAACTCATTAACTGCCCAACCAGAGTCCCTACTGGTGGCAACCGTCACTCCCTGCTAGATTGGATTGCTACTAACAGAGTGGACAGAATCCTTGCAGCAGGCACTCTAGCGAGCGGACTCCATAAGTGACTACCTACCAGTTTATTGTGTATGGAGTGCATGCAGGCAAAAGCTTCCACCAAAAGAAATTCAGTTTAGGGTTGTCTCAAAACTAAATCTGGGGGCACTAATAGCGGATGCGGATGTGTGAAATGTGGACTGGTCTCCTTTGTACCACACTATGGATGTTGAGTGTGCTCTAAACTGTCTCTTAACCACTCACTATTCTGGCTCTTCAGGATAAACATCTTCCCCTTAAGAGGAGACGTGTATGGGGCAGTATGACGAAATGGCTTCACAAGGACCTCCTGTTGGCAATGAAGGAAAGGGACAGAGCCTGGGCCAAAGCTAAGAAATTCTCATTACAGGGGGATTGGGAAGAGTACAGGCAACGGAGAAATGCCTGCAAGAGAGACATCCGGCAAGCAAAGGGAGCCTACTGTAAGAAGCTGCTACAGAACTATTGTGAGTGACTCCTGGGGCTTTTAATCTCACATAAAGTCCCTAATGGGTCAGGGGAGCAAGACAGATATCATTGAAATGACACTGAATGGTATCAACTGTAACAACCTGCATACGATAACCAATGCTAGGAACTCTAATGTCTCCAACCTCTCAGAATACACCAACCTACTAGGAAATTCCCCTGATCCAATTCCTGCCGGTAAGGATAATAGACCATGCACTTTTAGCCTAAGGATGGTAACTATGGGGGAGGTTCAACGACTCTTAAAATCCATCCCAGCCCGTGGATTGGAGGGTCAGATGGGGTGCTGCCAGAATTCCTAGAAACAGCTGCCTCTGCCTTCGCCGCATCTGTAACAAGAGTCTTCAACCTATCTATCACCACTGGAGTGGTACCAGCGGTCTGGAAGATTGCGAGGGTGGTACCTGTGCATAAGAATGGTGATCCCCTATGTGTAAATAACTACCACCCTATAGCCATTCTCACTGTCCTAAGCAAGATATTGGAATAGCTGGTTGCAGCGCAAGTGTCAGACTACCTTCATCATAGCAAGCTACTAACCCTTGCAGAGCATGGATGTAAAAAGTCCCATATCACAAATACAGTGCTCTTACAACTCACCAGTGACATAAAACATGCAAGGGAAAAGGGCCTCCTCACTGGGGCTATCTTTGTTGATCTCTCTAAAGCCTTTGATTTGGTCAATCATCTATTACTGCTGGACCAACTAACCTCACTCAATTTCTCGCGAGACGAAACCTCCTGGTTTACTTCCTATCTCACTGGCCATACTCAGTGTGTAGAAATCAACAAAATCAAATCGGATCTTGCTCCTGCCAGCCTTGGTGTCCCCCAAGGATCCATTCTTGGACCGTTGTTGTTCTCCCTTTTTATTAATAACCTGCCTAAACCCCAGTCTCTCCTCTATTATCCTTTAAGCAAACGATATGGTGCTTTACACCAGCAACAAGGACCCAGCATCCATAAACACCACTCTAAAGACTGACTTCAGCTGTCTGAACACCTGGCTGTGGCAAAAGAAGCTCCAGCTAAATGCAAAAAAGACTGTGGCCATGAGGTTTGGCTCTGCCCTCAAAATCAAGTCCTGTGCCATACCTCTTGCAATTCCTGGCCTTGATGGCCCTACCTTGGAGGTAGTGGACAACTTAAGTATCTGGGAGTCACTCTTGATCCCTCACTTGACTTCAGTCTTCACATAACCAACACCTGCAGAGCTGTCAATGTTAAACTGGGTATAGTGTACAGTCAGATCATCTCTAACTGCTACTACAAGATTAGCCATTGCTCAAGGGGTTCTCAAGCCAAGACTAACCTATGGCCTTATGGCTTTTCAGGACTCTAATAAAGGAGCTCTGCAAAAATGGGACACTTGCTACAACAATATCTGTCATTTCACCTCAGCTGTCCCAAACTTACATACTAACATACTAAAATGCCAGCAGAATAGGCCTAACAGTCTTTCGTGTCTGCTCGTTTGGTCAGCCCCCACCCTGGGTGCTGACCTTGCTGTCCCCCTCACCTTCTCTGGCTTCTCCCTTCCCAGTTCCGGATATTCTTGCTGCATTGAATTTTGCTTCTAGAACCCTTCCCCTGTACCTGTCCCACCCCTCTTGAACCCCTCCACTGTCTCTGCCTCCACCAGCCCCCTAGGCAGTGCATTCCATGGCTCCACCACCCTCTCAGTGAAGTAGCACCTCCTCCTTTCTCCCCTGAATCTTTCCCCCTCCAGTTCCACCCATGCCCTCTAGTGGCCCCCTCCTCCTTCCTTCGAAGCACCCTGACTGTTCCTCCCCTATTTACCCTCTTCATGTACCTGAAGACCTCTATCATGTCCCCCCGGTCCCTTCTCTCTTCCAATGTGTCCATATTTAGCTCTTCGAGCCTCTCCTCATAGGTCCTGTCCCCCAAGCCCCAAATCATTTTGGTTGCCCTCCTCTGACCCTCTCCAGGAGGTTAATGTCCTCTTAGTGTGGCTCCAAAACTGCACGCAGTACTCAAGGTGCGGCCTCACCAAGCAGTTATACAGAGGGAGTATCACTTCCTCCTTCTGAGGTGATCCCCTCAGCGATGCATCCCACCATCCTGTTGGCCTTGGCTGCTGCCCTCCCACAGTCTCAGAGTTGTTCATCTTGACATCCACCACCACCCCCAGGTCCCTCTCAGCCATCGAGACTTGTAGCATTTCCCCAGGGTGTACACTTGGCCTGGGTTTCTGGCCCCAGGTGGAGTACCTTGCATTCCCTGCATTAAACCTCAGCTTCCACTTTCTAGACCATCTTTCCAGAGCCTCCAGGTCCCCTGTAGGGCCACCTCCCTCCTCCCCATCCACCACCGCCCCAGTTTCGAGTCATCTGCAAAGAGACTCATCTCACCCTGATTCCTGTCCTTATGTCAGATACGTAGGCATTGAACAGAAGGGCCCAAGGACTGATCCCTGTGGGACCCCACTAATGAACCTCCTTGGGATGAGACTATCCCACCAACTACGACCTCTGGGTCCGGTCCTGGAGCCAATTGCTTATCCATCTGATCATCTGGTTCCCACCCCATTTCTCCCAGCTTATCCAACAGGCCCACATGAGGAACAGAGTCAAATGCCTTGCTGAAGTCTAGAAAGAGGACATCCACTGGTCTACCCAGGTCCAAGGCACTAGTCACCCAGTCATAGAACTCCCACCAGGTTTGTCTGACACGATTTCCGGATGAATCCATGCTGTTCATCGTCCAGGCACCCTGACTTATCCAGGTCCCCCCCTAGCCTCTCCTTGACAATGCCCTCCATCACCTTGCCCACCACCAATGTCAGGCTGACAGGCCTGTAGTTCCCTGCCACCTTCCTTGATCCCCCCTTGTGGATAGGCACTATATGCGCCACCTTCCAGTCTTGGGGCACCCACCCTGTCCTCAGAGATATGGTGAAAAGCTCTGCCAGGGGTTTCGCCAGGACATCTGCAAGTTCCTTCAGCACTCTGGGATGTAATTTATCCGGCCCCGGTGCTTTCTCCGTCTTAAGGGAGCTGAGGGCTTCCCTCACTCTCTCTGCTGTGATTTCCACTCGGTACCTCTTCTCCCTGCTTAGCCCTCCCCCCACCTGCCAGTGATGCCTCCCCCTCCCCAGACCTGCCGATCAGTAAGGGTCCCCCTCCTCAGTATCTCTGTCTCTCCCATGTATGATGCAGCACCCCATTTTCCCTGGTGAAACTGAGGAGAAGTACTCATTTAGTACCTCAGCCTGCTCCCTGGGTCTTGTGCCCATCCTCCCTGATTTAATCCTGCTAATCTGCCCTTCACCCTTCGTCTTTCCCCAATGTATCTAAAGAACCCTTGTTCCTCTCCTAATTTCCTGGCCAGGTTCTGCTCCTTCCTTGCCTTAGCCGCCTCACCACTCTAGTGGCCCTTCTAGCCATCAGCTTGTACTCCTCGATCCCTTTCACTCCTTGAGCACTTGAATTGCTTATAGGCTGCTTTCTCTCCACACCACCTCCTGGACCTCCCTGGTCCACCAACAGGGTTTTTGGGCCCTACCGCATTTCGCCTTACTCTTGCACAGGTGCTGGTAGCATCCTGCACCCTCTCCTGATGATTTACCACCTACTATCAGCATCCATGTCTGACCCAATCCCATCCAAATGCTCCTAGGATCCTTCCCATTTCTTAAAATCCGCCCCTGAAGTCGTGTTACTCCATTTGTGCAGCCTTCTACCTCCTAGTTCCAGGCAGAACCAGACCATGGCATGGTCACTCCCGCCCACGGGTCCCTTACCCAGGCTCCAATCTGGTCACCGTCTGCCAGGACCACATCCAGTACCCACGCCTCCCTGGTCGGTTCCTCACCTGCTGAGTTAGGAACGCCTTGAAAGACATCCAACAACCTCTGTTCCTGGTCACAGAGGGATGTCATAGTCTCCCAGTCTGTTCCTGGCATGTTTAAGCCCCCAACACCACCACGCTCCTCTGCCCAGTCTGCAGTGTCTCCTAACATCTGCCACCAGACTGTCCTCCAGCTCCTCCGCCAGGCAGGGGTCTATACACCACCCTATTTTACTTTCTTGCCCCCTTGTTATCAAGGTGACCCAAATCGCTCCACGGTTCCCTCCGCCTCCTCTACTCCCCCTATGCCAATGCAGTTTTTGACTATCATTGCTACCCCTCCTCCCCTTCCCTCCCCCCGTCCTTCCTGAACATAGTGTAACCCTCCAGGTTCAGGTCCCAGTCATGTCTTGCAGTGGCCCAAGTCTCAGTGACCGCTGCCACATCCACTGCTCCCTCAGTTAGCATCGCCTGGAGCTCAGGCATTTTATTGCCCAAGCTCCTGGCATTTAGCAGGACTACCTTCCACCCTTTCCCTATAGTTCCATTTCCCCTGCTCGTGTTCCCATGGGGATTCTGTTTTCCCCTGGTCTGCACTTTGCCAGTTGGCCTTTCCTGCAATCCTCCTGGTCCCAGGGGTGGAGACAGAGTCCTCCTTTATCGGCACCCCTTGACAGCCTTTTTCTCCCATCCCACCCCTTCACAAGTTTAAACCCCACTTTTACCAATGAACCCTCTATTTTCAACTTAAGGATTCCTCCCATCCAAATTGAGATGTAGTTATCTCAGCATACAGCCCTTATCCTCCCAGGTCTCCCCAATCCCCCATCAACCCATACCCTCTGGCCTCACACCACCCCTGAGCCACTGGTTTATCTCCCTAATTTTCCTTTGTGTTCCCCCATCAGCCTTGGCACTGGCAGGATTTCTGAGAAGGAAACTGTGCATCCTATGTCATGACAGACCCTGGCGAGCCCCTGAATCTTGCCTGTATCTCTAGCTCGCTATTTCCCTCAATGTCATTTGTACCCAGGTGGACAGTATGTCTGGGGAACCCCACAATCCTTTGCCAGCTGATATACCTCGTGCTTAGCCCTTGTGCACCGCTAGTCCAGGGAAGCATCTTGTTCTAACTGGCCAGGCTTCTCCTCCCTATCCCATTTGATACCCCTGATCATAGAACCCCCAGCAGGAGCACTCTGACCACTCCTTTTCCTCCATTCCCCCTTCCATGTCCCTCATCCTTTCTACAGGCCCTCCACCCAGCTGGCCTTGTTCCTCCCCTATCTGGGTGCCACATGCCACCCTCCATATTTACTATGGCCACCCCTCCTCCAGTCCTATGCCTCCTCCTCCTGAGTATCCTTCTGTACCTTGTAATTCCCCTCACTGCTCGCAACTGGTCCTTCTCCCCATCTGCTAAACTAGCCTGGCTCATCCTCCCTTCCTTCCTGTCTCCATTTAGTTCCTCCTGCTCGTCGTCTCCCTGGTCTAAACCCTCAGCCCCTTTACTGAATCCTCCTTGTACTTCTGGTCCTTCTCCTTTACCTTCTCCCAACTGGTCCTTCTCCTTGAGCTTTCCTCCTCTTCCCCTGCCCCTCCTGCTCTGATTCACTGCTCCCCCATTCTCCTGCATTCCAGGTCCCCCTGTTCTTCCTGCTATCTGGCCCCTGCCTCCTGCCTCCCACTCCTTTCCGTCTCTAACCACCTCTGTCGTGGCTACATCACCCCTCATCCTTGAGTAGAAGAAGAGAATTGAAGCTGTTACTGAGTGTAGGTCTGATCCACCTCCCCACCTTGCTTCCTTCTGTCCAGCCCTGGCCATCTGCCTACTTCCCTGAGAATGTTGTCCCTCCATCCCCTTTGTGAGGGTCCCAGTTACCTGCCTGCTTCCTTGGTAGTGTCCTTTGGACCCTCTGCCAGGGTCCCTATGTGACCCTGAGTATTCTCCTGCACCCTTTCCCTATGCCCCCACCCCAGTGCTTGGTGCAACCCTGTGGAGATTCCTAGCTCCCTTCCCCAACCATACCACCCCTTCCCCAGCTTTCTCCTAATCCCCGCAACCTCCTCCCTAAGCTGTGCTAGCTGGTAGCACACTGGGCAACCACCCGAACTTCCAAGCCCAGTCCAGTATCATGGCTACTCCACACCCTGTGCACCCCACCACCCTCCCAAAGATGCCGCCCTAATGATGTGTGGATTCCATCCCTTCCAAATAGGTTTTGGGTGAGCCACCAGGTCTCCCTCAGTCCAAGATACCCCTACTGCCTAATCAGGTCACCCACTAATCTTAGAGACAGTCCCACTGTACACCAGTAACCCTGTTACTAGGTGCAGTACAACACATTAAACTTATAAGGTAAATGAACAACTCCCTAAGCTCCTCTCTCCCAGCCTTTAAATCCAACCCCCAGTGGCTAGAACTACATGAGCTGCACCTGCAGCCTTTTCCTCCAATTGCAGGGCAGGTGTTCCCCATAAATTTGCAGACTTGGGGAGGAGGGGTGGGGAGGGCAGGTCCTGGGCAGACACCTAACTTGAGAGAGAGAGTGTATCAGCCCTGTGTCTCCCTCCAAGCCCAGCAGCCAAAGAACCAGGCCCAAGCAAATCCCACCAAATAGGTTTTAAATCAGAAGAAATAGGCCTCTACCAGTGCAGCCTGTTACACAGTGAAACATCCACAAATGAGCCCCACTTACAGCCACCAAATCAGTTTACAAACATCCAGCATCCCCCAAACAATACCCTGCAGCCCTTAGAAGTAAGAAAGAAAAGAACTAACCTACCAAGTAAAATCCACAAGAACCCCAGAAAACAACAGCAGCAGCTACTGTCCTGGAACACAACTGATCCTGTCCCTTCCAGTTCTTTCTGAGAAGACAAAGCAGCTAACACCTCAACCTGATTCAGCTCTGCCTCCAGTCAATTGGCTGAGTGAGACCTGGCCAGACCATTAACACCCTCCCCACTATGAACTAACCTTACAGCTAATGGAGTCAGCACAAGGAATCAAAATTCAAGTCAAAGCCCCAAAATATGTTTGCTGCCAAAGGAAACAGGTCTCCAATTTAATCAGCTTCACTAACACCACATCAAAATAGGCTTGAAATTAACAGATATAGGTCTCCAATTCAAATAACCATCTCCAAGCAAATCCCACCAAATAGGTTTTAAATCAGAAGAAATAGGCCTCTACCTGCGCAGCCTGTTACACAGTGAAACATCCACAAAATGAGCCCCACTTACAGCCACCAAATCAGTTTACAAACATCCAGCAGCCCCCAAAACAATACCCTGCTAGCCCATTAGAAGTAAGAAAGAAAAGAACTAACCTACCAAGTAAAATCCACAAGAACCCTGTGAAAACAACAGCAGCAGCTACTGTCCTGGAACACAACTGATCCTGCCCCCTTCCAGTTCTTTCTTACCTACCGTTGTATGCTCTATAATAGTCTAGGGTGGCTGTCCCCCTCATCCACTCATCAATACACAGCGGGCTGCCTCATAGATAACACTATCTGAGCTGGAGCACCTGAATCCCTGGCTGGTATGCTACACCATAGCTCTCAACCGTTCCCACTAAGATCTGCTGGTAGACCACTGCTGCACGTCTCTCGAAGCACAATGAAAATGGGGGAACGTGCTTTTGCTGCAGCTGCACCAAGACTCTGAAATGCCCTCCCAGATCACATCAGGAGCTTACAGTCTCACCTGACTTTTAAGAAATAGCTCCACTCGTTCCTACAAGCTAATGACAAATGCTCCTGTGCATTGCCTGAGTCTCCCTTATACTTTTAGGCAACTCATCCACTTAAACCTCAGCACTTAGTCACTTGCTTTAGATATAAGGTTGCCCAGTCAACTGCTTCCTGCTACAACACTGTTTACCCCTAAAATGTCTTATGGTAATTACGTAGTGTCCTACTGACTTTATACACTGCACTATTCCTTGTAACCTGATGCTGTTGTATCTTCTTTTGAAGTTATGTTGTGTTCTACTGTCCCATGTTATCTGCTGTTGTTGTACTTCTCCCATGTCATGCCCGAAAATAGGCAGTTTCTGTCTAGTGCATTTACCTGGTAAACAAAAACTAACTATATAAATAGATTAGTTAATACTAATGTCTCTCTGCATTCTCTCCATTAGCTACATTGCTTTCAACCCCTTATTAAGTAT
This sequence comes from Neoceratodus forsteri, assembly GCA_016271365.2. NCBI lineage: Eukaryota > Metazoa > Chordata > Ceratodontiformes > Ceratodontidae > Neoceratodus > Neoceratodus forsteri. The sequence goes on from CM028130.1 coordinate 1,240,215,418, forward strand.
TGCTTTTTTAGGGGTATACTTATCTCTCAGCTCTAATGGCTCATCTTTTAGCAGTCGCCATCTTCTTTCATGCTTTTTTCCAGCTCTGTAGTTGTAACAGTACATTGTCTGACCCCCCTTTCTGGTACTAGTTCCTTATTAATCACAAATTCGACCATATTATGATCGCTCCCTGTCAGTGGCTTCATCATTGCATAGCCAATGATATAGCTGCCCGTGTTGCATAAAACCAGGTCCAGTACTGCCCCATCACTAGTTTCTTGACTCATGTTGGTTTAAGTTACCATAATTTTAAACTTTCACAGACATACTCTCTACTCCTTGGGCAGACTAGGTGGGCCAAGCGGTCCTTATCTGCCATCAAAGTCTATGTTTCTATGTTTCCTGGTGCTTCACTTGTCTGTTCCTTCCCTTCTCCTCCCTCCAGTCACCTCCTGACCACCCCTCCCCTCCTCCCCCACTTACTGCTCCTCCTGGCCATCTCCTTGCCTCCATTACCCCTACCTTCCTCTTACCTGATCTCTATAAAACTGTAGTGTATGTATTGTATATATTGTTTATATTGTCATGTAAAATTTCGATATTGTATTGGTAGTAATGCACTGTATTTTTTATACTTTATTTGTACCTGTATTATTCTGTTTGTTGCCTCACTGTATTATATGACCTACCCAGGTCCACCTTGCAAATGAGTCTTCCTCAATCGTGTTTCACCTGGTAAAATAAAGATGATTGACTGATTGATTGACTGAGTCTATTGACTGCCTGCCTGGTTTTCCAGTTTACTGTATGTCTCTATGGTAAACATCCCCCATTAGAACAATGTCTCTCACTATAGTTTAAGTAATGAGACATGACAGGGTGTGGGTTATAGGGGGATTTACCCATGCCTCGTGTGATGTGTTACGAGGCCACAGGCTGAGTGATTTTAACCACATGAGAAGTTGGTAACTCTCCCAATTACTCATGCCCTAGAATGCCTTCCTGTGATTATACAATGGATCAATTGGAAAAAAACAAATTAGTTAAAAAATATGCCAAATTTATATTTTATAGTGTTTAATATTTTTTAAATATCATTCCTTCCTCCAGAAAACAGTGCTCCATATACTGGAAGGACAGCTGAAAAGGTAGAACAAGGTCTGCTAAAAAAAAAAAAAATCTTTTTACATTATTTGACTTGTGGAAGTAGAAGACTGAGCACCAGGAGTGAGAAAGAAGTGGGAAGGGGGACAGAACAGCCCAGGGGAAAGTCAGATGTAGGCAATGCGGAGTGTCAGATTGTGCACCTTTTTTGTTTTTGTTTTTGTTTCATAACTGGCTGCATTGGAAGGACTTGTGAAATCGGAAGAGTGTCAAGAGTGATAAAAATACCTTATTTTTTACTGTGTGAAAGCAACATCAGCTCCCAACCGCTATCACAATCTCTTGCTTTCTGGAATCCAACACTGTGTCTCCCTCATGTGCATGTCCAGACCCATCCAGCTAGTTCAACTGTAAGTCACTGCCACATTGTGACAGTCTCTCTCCCCGATTTGGTTTACGAGAGCCAAGACAGAAAGTGTTGCTTGAGAGAGAGAGAGAAGACAAAACATGGCCAGAAGACAGTGTGTGGTTGGAACTGTACCACTGCTAGATTGTGTTGTTTGGGAGAGCACTGAGAGAGTGGCCTGGGAGAGAGAAGTGGGTGAGGGAGACAGAGTAAGTCCTGCACCTCACAGGGTTGTGAGGATCTATTGCAGGCAGGGAATTACGAAATAATAAAATGAAGAAATGATTAGGCAGGTTCAGCTATATAAATTTATAAAAAGAAAGTTAGAAGAAAGACACTGGGGGCGGGAGAGGGTAATTCACAGGCCATTTCAAATTCAAGTTAGTGTTGGATTTGAATTTGAAACTTCTGTGAAATATGGTGTATTGATTTTATTTTATTCACTTATGTGGACAGGTTAGCTGGGATTTTACAAATGGGTTATTGCAGCATTTATCCACAGGTAAAGACCACAGCCGACCAATCAGGTTGCAGAATTTCTTATGACCACTGTTGTACAGTATAATGCTTTTTCTATTTCTTCTGCTAGCAAGATTAAAGACAATCATGTGCTATTGTGCCTAGGTCTTTTTCATGTTTCAAACTGGCAAGAGTTCTACCAAGAAGCCTATACAGTCCCCACTGCTTATAATGGGTGTATCTGTGTAAGCACATTCTGCCCATTATATGTGGTGGGCGCTGCAACCGAGTTCTGTTTTTTTAATCAAGGGTCACTAATACACTGAGTTTATGTAATATGAATGTTTATTTCATTTTACAGTATTAAAATAAGATAAGGGAGCCAGCCCATTGATGCAGCGGTTGGATTTCCATCTGTGATGCCAGTGACACAGGTTCGAGAATGGACCTGGGCCACTGGAGAGCTGGCTGGGGGGAGAAGGATGAAGCGTCCAGTGACAGCTCACCTTCTCTGAGGGGAAAGTGGGGGGATGTGGCCCGGTGCCTGCTGGCCCCTGGCGGAGGCCGGGAGTACAGCAGGATGTCAGGCCCCAGATGACTGGGGAGTGGCAGACATCAGTGTACATCTTGACATCTGTGGCATGCCACTCTTTCAGGGAGAAAACACGGAAAATGCTGCCCTGGCCAGTCGGGTGATGGCCTCCCCAGATCCTCATCACTGAGCTCCTAGACCTCCATCTGCCACCTCAGCAGCACCCAGGATCATTGGAATGGTTGGAAAGCTCATCCCCTATGAAGGTAAGGGACCCACCCAGGGGTGTAGCTAGAGATTTAAAATTTGCACACAGAGTAGCCACACTGCACCCCCCCATGTCAAGCCCCTGCCCCCAGTCCACACTGAGCCCCACCCCCGTCCACCTGAGCCACGCCTCCAATCCACACTTTTATTCTTATACACCTCCATCACACTCTGTGTCAGACTCACAGACTGGCTTTTGGTTACAATGTAGCATTGTGACAAGGCTCAGTACTACATACATGGCAAACAAGACTGGCTTTTGTTACAATATTGCATTGTGACAAGCCTCTGTACCACATCAAGGTAGCCAGTTCCACAGAGGTCCATTCATGCCAGTGCCTGTGCTCATACACTCTATCCACTCACTCAAGCTGAATCACCACACCAAAATAAGTCAAGTAGTCAAATCAAACTCAATGGTAACATCCCATCAGCAGTGTACCTTACCAATTACATGAAAATGACAGTAACTTTTTACATTACTTACCATATAAGATGGTTGATAGAGCTAGATGGTGCTCTGAACCTAAACCAGAACACCAAAACCAATCACCTTAACCACCTAACCCGTTCACACCAACTAGCCCAGTACCTCAGACTTTGTTACTTCAACATTTACAATGTAAAATGCAACTATGAAACATGCCAAGATGCAACACTAACAGAATAAACACAAAAAGAATGCACAGCCTGACACCAACCGAAAGCCCACTCATACCCAAAGTAACCAAAATCACCCACTCAACAAAATGGTAACATAGCCACAGCATTGTGCTAGCACAAACTAGTCCTATACCTTACAGAATTGTGTACATTTCCAGTTTAAAAATTGCAAATTGTGTAAATTGAGTGTTTCATTTAAGAATTTACAACAAATCTAACAAAACAAGACACAAAAGTTGACCACCCACGCCAATCAGAATTAGTATACTCACTCATACACAGCCAAATAACCACTCCGTCAATAGAAGAATGTATAATACATTTCTTCTAAATTTACCAAATACAGCAGAAACCAAGCAGTACATCAAACCACAGCCCAGACAGTAAAACAAGCTCCTCTGGCAGAGGTCACCTTGTCACAAAGTTAATCCGACGATCATTGCATGGGTCGAAATCCTTCAGTACTTGCTCCACGTTGACTGATATATCGTGATGTAGATGCAGCAGTGCTAAACCGGTCAGTCGACTTTCACCCATACTGTTCTGTAGCCAGGTCTTTATTCTTCGCAGTGCACTAAATGAGCTCTCTGCTGTAGAAACGCTGACCGGCATTGTGGCCAAAACACAAAGAGCTGTGTTAATATCTGGGTAGAATGTAGGATTTACCTCAGATAATGTAGAGATGATGCTGTTTGGCTGTTTTTCTTTTGGGACAGACATTCCCTTAGTTTTCCATGTCTGCAGTTCTGCTCTAAAGCTGTCCAGGCTGGAGAGGTCACCCTTGTATGCACTGTACACAGCAGTCACCATTTCTTCAGAGTCCATAGCATGTAGTTTATGCGGCATCAAGTACTGCGCAAGAAAACATGGGCGGCATTCAATCAGCTGTTCCGACAGCTCTGAAATAACATGGTCCAGGAAAGGAATGAAGATGTTTCTTCTGTGATATTCCTGTGGATCCGATGCAGCAATATTGTTCCTCTGCATTTGTCGTCCACATATTCTTGGCATGGATTCTTCAACAAATGCACAACTTGTTAGCCATTTCACCTCATCATACAGAGCACAAAATCTGGTATCCGCATCTTCTCTCATGCTTCGAAGTGTCTGAACCACAACATTTGCTTCTTCACATGCCTGAATCAAGTCAATATCCTCACGTTGCAGGTACAGATGAAGAGGTTTAGTAAGTTCCAGAATTGCTTCCACAGACACCAAACAAACGAGGAAATCAAATTTCGTGATGGAAAATTTAAATCTGTCGGCATCCTCATCAAAATCGGCAACTTTCTCCAAGGTGCTGACTATCACAAGATATTTTGCTTTGAAACATCTAAGTGAATCTGCTTGGCTCATCCATCGTGTATTCCCTGGGGCAGGCAAGACTGTACTGCGGTCTTCCTCCTCCTCCTCATCTTCCCAGTCACATGGCAAGTTTGCGAATTCTTTCAGTTCTGTCAGATACACATTGCTGCGCTTGGCGGAGGATTTCAGTGTTGCAATTACTTTTCTGCATGTGTCAAACATATTTGAAATCTGGTGTGTTTTACAGGAGTGAACAATTGCAGTGTTCAAATTATGTGCTTTGCAGGCACTGTAGGTAGCTTCAGGAAGGACTGCACGTATTCTGGCTTGCACTCCATTAAATTGCCCACTCATGTTGCTGCCTCAGTCGTAGCCTTGTCCCCTCATGTATTCCTTATCAATACCCCAAGCAGTAAGTCTTTGCAAGAACAGTTCTGCAAGTGCTTGCCCAGTTGTCTGGAAGGCTTCCACAAACTCGAAGAAATCTTCTCGCAGTTGCACAGCTCCATTTTCAGTTCGGTGAACATATCGCACCGCAAGGGTTATCTGCTCTTTTTGTGGCAATATCAGTGGTCCCATCTGCAATCAAGCTGAAGAATTTTGCCACTTTGACCTGTGCCAGAATTTTTCTTTGAATCTGTTGACCCATCAACTGTATCAACTCATTCTGAATTTGTGCCGAAGTATACTGTGCGTTCCGTGGTGCACAATCCAGGTGTTCTTTGAAGAGCGTGTCCAACTCAGCTGTGTATTGCAGAAGTGCACTGAACTTTCCAGTGGTCGGAAGCCTTCCTCTCAGTGCTATATTGTACCTTCCACAAAGGAGAATGATGTTCATAATGCATCGCAGAGCATGCCTTGCTCGTTCAGTTGTTTTCTGATCCTGCTTTAAAAGGCACTGATAAGCCGTTGTCTGTCTTCCATCACATACGCTTTACAAATGCTTCTGCCCTTGCAGTGGCATTCCCATGTTCTTTTGAATTGCTGTGCCTGTCTAGAATCTTTTTCCCATTTGACCAGTCCATCATTGGTATAGATACCAACACCGTTTCCTTGCAGGTGTTAAACACAAAACATGGTCCACAGAAGACTGCATCCAGATGCTTGGAGTATCGTGCAAAATTGTACTCTTACAGAAGCTGAGGATTGAAACGTCGATACTGCTGCTGCTGGCCAGTGCAAGATTTCATCATTCGTTTCGGAAACTGGAAGTTTTGCGGTGGTTGCCATTGGCTTGTTAAGATTATCTTTTTTTGCACTTCCTGCAGTGTCTGGTGGTCATAGAAGCTGATGTCTCCTTCATTGTGCACATGCAGATCTCCTCTTAAATGGCTCTCTGTCTTGCTGCTCTGTGGTGTAACAGGTTCTTCACCCAAAGATGTGGTCCCAGGTACAGATCCTGCTGCAGTATCAATATTTAAGGCTCCAACTACAGAAATTTCAGTTGGCTTTTCAGGGACATAAAGTTGAGCTGCCACAGCAGATTCAGATCCATTGCCAAGGACTTGCCTATAACGAAAACAAGATAAAAGAAAAAGTAATATTAGAGGAATGATAATTTGTCACTTTCAATGCCTACAAAACACTGTTCACTCAACAGGGTACTCTGTCACTTGCCAATTTGTGACCAATGCACCCTATATAACGGTAAACCATTGTAGGCAGGCGCAGTTTGTGTTACGGACCCAGCTGATGTGTGGTCTACCTCGACGATGGTAGAAGCGACTTCACACCAGGGTCCTGAAGTGAATACCAAAATAAATGAAAAGCACCAATCATTACATACCATTCTACGAACTGAAAAAAAAAAGACAGACAAATTTATACACATATAGCAGGTGCCTGCACCACAAGTCAGAATTCCATAGCCAGCAACTAACACTCCAGAACCAAATCACAGGCACAAAAAGCACGTCATAGCATGGAACCACGATACACAAATTACAAGTCCTCACCGAACACATGAATTACAATAGCTGCCTCATAAAGACTGCTGTTCTACAACAATGAAAATAAAGCAAACCAGTGAAGAGCTGGTTGCATAAATCGGACATAAGGTTTGGGGGTGTGTGATAACTCATTTGATACACTAGCCTATGACTTCTCATTACACTTACATAAGGGCATCGGGCATTCATAGGTAACTGTATCAGATAAGTTATCACACAGTCAGCACCACCACCACCCCCGTCCCTTGTAAGGGGTTGGATGTATAACACTGAGGACTATGGGACTATACACTTATTCCAAGTGGGCTTTAACCAGTTAAAGCAGGCCATCAAAATTACTTACCGAGTTGAGGATGGTCCTTCATGGAGGTGTGCTGGTGTCACAGCAGATGCAAGTGTTTCAATGTGGCTAAAATGAAACAGCGGTGTTAGATATACACTGTAGAACAAAGGTGTGTTTGAAGGGCAATAAAATGTCATTATTAGCATACTTCACCTATTATATCATACCTTTTACCAGTATTAGGCCATAAACTTACCAAACAGTATAGCACATTACACAGAAGCACAATGCAATGAACAATAAAATAAATGCTTCTAGTGTACTATTAACAAGGACGCAAAAGACCTAGAAGTGAAAGAGATGCACAGATGTAAACTAATTATACTGTAATGAATATAACAGCCATTTCAATGAATGTTAATGACTGGTATTTCTAGCTTACCAAGCTGAGGACGGTCCTTCAAGGTGCTCGACTGGTGTCACAGCAGATGCAGGTTTTTCAACGTGCCTGAAATTAAATAACAGTGATGTGAACTGCAGCAAAAAAGCACATACAAAATGCAATGACATAGAAGTTGTAATTAGCACGAAAGATGCCTTTTAATTTACCTCTTACTGGTATGAAAACATAAGCTGACAAAAAACTTATGGCCAATTACAAAGAAGTCAAACTGAAAATATATGGGGGGGGGGGGGCTAGTGTAAAATATGGCAACAAAAGTCCTACAAGAGAAAGACAGTCACAGAGGTGAACTAGTTATATCACAACTATACCTGCCATCTTAATGCTGTTAGACACGTGAGGGTTTATTACTACTACATGTTTTCACTTACTGAATTAGAAAAGAGGCCAAACCCTTAGACAGCTGTGCTGTCTCCTCTTGCCGGGCACGTTTAGCTTTCCTCTGTTGGGCACCAGACAGTTTTCTCTTCTGTGCAGATTCCATCCTAGAAAGGCAAGTACAAAACCAGTTAGAAATCTAGCAGAAAATCTTGTGGGCTGGGAATTCTAATACACATGCAATTAATTTCAACTTACATGTTTGGTATAAGAGACCACAGCTTTTCCAGTTAGCTATTTTCACTCGCTGTGCCAGAAACGTTTCGGGATGGAAACCAGAAGGTAATGGTATGTCCTGCACTATGAAAATCAAACTATAGGGCCAAGTTCCAGAAACACTTTGTACAGAAAGATATTGGTCATGATGCAGATGCAGCATACTATCATGCATATGTGTTAATGCTTTTCTCCTTAGGATTACTTAGTAGCAGTTAGCACCATATTTTAAGTTGATTGTGTTGTTACCAATTCCTGGGTGCATATAAGCAACTGTTAATGAGTTTTTAACTAAGAGAAAACACAATGCCTCACACATTTAGAAAGTTCATAGTGAGCAGCAAATGACTGTGCCTCAACATTTTATCCAGTGAAGTAGAGTTGAATTACTACTAAGCAGTACTCAGTTTCTGTATTCCTAAATGTGATGTTGCAGTAAAGCTAAAAATATAACTAGTGTGAATCCAGTGTTTACTCTTTGTTATAAACAGAAGTTGACCTTTAAAGGAGCTACGAAATTGTTGCTGTAATTTACTGTTTAATAAATTAAAACTTGACAGTGGCCTGTGTGTTGTGTGTTTTTTATTTCAAGGTTTCTCATTTTTGATTCCAAAAGTCACCCCCGTGGCAGTCACAATCTCAAGGGGCTCCACCTAGACCTGCCAGGAGGTAGTCTAAACCTACTGTGACAGCCTGGAAAACTGTTCTAGGTGGGCTTCATGTGGGGTCGGTGGGCAGAAGGGGCACAGAGAGGCATAGGGAGGATTTTTGTGTGTAAGCGGGACAGTAAAGGATTGTGTTGGCACCAGGCAGGGTACATATGCTTCCGCATGTTATACATATGCATCTGCATCCTGCCAGGTGCCTATGCACTCCCTTACTTCCCTGATGACAATACCAGGGCTTGAATGAGTCACACATGCACACACACATGCAAGAGAGAGCCAAGCAATCATATACTGCCAGTGGCCACATACAAGGAGTACTGAAAGCTGTCAACAGCATGAAGATACAGTTTGTAACACTGTACTGTGTGGTCGCAGTGGTCTAAAAAACTGCACATTCCTAGTACAGCACTTGATTGGCTGTAACTGAAAGCAGTGCTGTACCAGAGATGTGCACTTTAATGACAAAGAACAATGATAAATCACTTGTTGTGGAGGCATTTCTTTACAGAGAGGGTGGTGGCATGTAAAAATGGAATGCTTCAAGAAAGGGCAAGACAGGGCAGATGGACGGGGTGGGGCAGCTGCTGAAAAGAGAGATAGCTGTAATCTGGAGCAGCCTAGACAGATAAGGACGGCCTTTTTCTGCTGGCAACTTTTGTCTGTTTGTGGTCATCATAACTTATAACAGAAACCAAGGGCTCTTCACCTGTATTTCTGACCACTGGCATGTCAATCGATAGGTCGGCTCGACCCCAATGGGCAACAAGAACCACAGCATATGAAAGTACCTGAGCCCCCTTTTGTGAGGTCAGAAAATGAAGCCTCTGTGTGTTCCATAGACCTGTATTGATGCCATTTGTCAATGTATGTTGGCACTATTTAGAGTTGGCACTCGGAAAAATGAAAGCAACCACTCCAGTAAAAAAGGACAGTTACTCAGCATCTGCTTTGATTTTTCTAAATGGCACATCTCAATAGTACTAAAAGCCACAGGTATAGCGCATACATACAGGTTAATGAAACGCACCCTCAGTATTCATTTTCTGACATCACAATGCTACAGCCTCCCACTCCAAAAACACCCATGGCAGTCCAACTGCCAGACCAAGAAATTTACCTACCAAACAATAAAACAACATAAATAAAGCAGGAGGCTCACTCTGTCCAACCCCCCACTCAACACCAATGGGCGGCATGGGCCACAAGAACCATATCACATATTTGTTTTTGTTAACCAGGTAGGCACAGTAGACAACAAGTGCCTATTTTCAGGTGTGACCCGGGAGGGTACAATACAGAAAAACATGGTACATAGTCAAGGTAGCATACAGGCCCACAATACAGGTGGGCCAGAGAGAATTTAGTACAGGAAACACGATGCAAAGACAGAGTGACATACTCACCCACACACAGGTGGGGCCAGAAGTACAATCTATAGACATGGTACAGAGACAGAGCTAACAAACATGATTACAACTACAACTCAAATACATAAACCCAACAAGCTAACAAGGAGGTAGAAGACTACAGGTACAGGTAACTAAGTGGGGGAGCAGGATCAGTGAACAAACCAGGTGTGTGTCAGGAAACAGGCAGGGAGGAGAGTAAACAGTGCTGTAGGGCAGCATGGAACTAGTGGGTGAGGAGAGGGGGAGGAACACAACCTGGGGGACAACCCCGGTGGAGTAAGGCTCGAACTGCAGGGAAAGAACTGCCTAATCCAGTTGCATGCCCGGGAACAGGTCAAAAAATAGCGTGGGGACTTCAAGATGCTACAAGTGAGGGAGCTAATGGATTTGGGATGCCTGTCAGAGTAGACTGGGAAGTGCTATGGTGGGCACAGGCTGAATAGAGCTAGTGGGAGAGGTGTTGAGCAGCTGCGAGTGTGAGAAGTGCTAAAGTGAAGAGAGGCAGAGTCCGAATCATGCTTATGGGAGAGGAGTCAGGTGGCCGCTAGTGCCAGCAGTTAGTTGGCACAAAGACAGGTGGCGGCAGCTTTGAGGAACTTCCAGAGGGACGTTTTGAAGCCGGGTGGGAAAGGGCAGCTCAGACTGGGGCAGGGAGGGAGTTCCAGAGTTTTGGGGCCTAGGGACCTTGCAAACCAAAGTTGAACTGGACCTATGTTGATAGCCAGGTGCAGTGTTTGAAGGGTGGGCAAGGGCGGGGAGGCAAGTATGGACTATATTATCCACCATGTGGTAGGCTAATACAGATTTGTCTAAACACCCTGTAAACAATCACAGTTGCATGTCAGTGGCTCAGTAGGTAGCACACTTGCCTCTGAGGCCGGGAGATCAGAGGGCTGTGGGTTCAGTTCCCACATCTGGCACTTGGGTTAATATCCCTGTACTGACACTGTAGTGCAGCATGAGAGGGGTGCTGCACTTCTGAGGTGCCGTCTCGGATGAGATGTTAAACTGAGGTCCCATCTGCCTGGATTGGTGGTAGTTCAGGCAGATGTTTAAGATCCCATGGCACTTATCGAAAAGAGCAGGGGAATTTCCCCGGTGTCCTGGCCAAATTTCCCTCATTCACTTAAAATACCTCCAACAATCTGGTTCAATGCCAGTTTGCATTCATCTGTATCCCCCTCCCTCGGGTCGTGCACTTACCCGATCAACAAAAACTAACTAAATAAATAAATAAAACACACACATATACACACACACACACACACACACACACACACACACACACACAGCCAGTCAGACCAAGCCCATTCCCCATACAGATATCTCCCACTCCGAAACCAGCCATACCACCCCCACCAACACCCCACCCCCATCCAGAAATGTTGCAAATAATAAAACACACACCACAGACAGAGACAGCCTCAAGTAACATCCAAAAATAGGACACAGAAAACTAAGAATAAGACTTTTACTCATCTGTCCAGTCCACCCCCACCCATGGCTGCAGCTGCACCAACAAGGAAAATTCAAACATGCTATTATATATACACACATATATACATACACACACACACACACACACACACACACACAATAACCCCCGCCCCCACAGTCACACACAATAGCTGTACCCAAAAGCCTCCATATTACACTAGTTCAGCTGCAATACTATACTATAAAAAAATAGATTGGCACAAACCTTGATCAGAAAGGAGGAGGAGGAGAGTTGATGGTCAGTGTCTTTCACTCTACGACTGACAGTCGGTCTGGCTCTACTGTGCAGTGTTCTAGGTGCTGAACCTGGACAAAGAGTGAAACAGCTCTTTTTTTTTTGTATTTTTTGTTAGCAGCCAGCAAGCCAGCAGCCAACTACTTCCAGACAGTTCTCAATGCAGCAGTACGCTAAGCACTAGGCACTGGGTATCTCTCAACTAGCAGCTGATTGCAGAAAATGTGCACTCTGACTCTTCAAATCCCTTTCAGCCGACTAGGCTGTCTGTGGACTCTGATGCAACTCTGCTCTCTCCCTGGCCGAAGAAGCAACTGGCAAAAATCCAACTCGGTGAAACCAACGGTGTCGCTGACGCTGCTGAGCTCCAGTCACTAGTCTGCAGCTGTCTTTCAAATCTAGAATTCCTCTCTGTAGTCTGGAAACTGGGAAGAGCTGCACAAGAAGGGGACCCTTTTATTGTACTGCCTCGGACCTGAGGGGGGACAGAAAAGTTCAGGTCCGAGGGGCGGAGGTGCGAGAAACAGCACGGACTGAGTGGCGCCCTATCATTGGTCTGACGGGCACACACACATCACTACCTGTGTGACATTCTTAACTGCTCGGTCCATGCTATAGGGAAGGAACTACTAAACGTAGCAGGAAGAAGAAATGGCAATGTTCTTGCGGCGGCGCGTGGTAGATGAGTCAGTGGCACTTCTGCTGCTGCTCCAGGTGTGGAAATGAACCGCGATTCACGATGTGGGACTCGGGGAGGCAGTGGGCACAGCGGGATTCAGCCAGACCAGGATTCTGAGTCGGACTCAGGGCCAGAGATGGAGAGAGAGAGAGAGAGAGGTAATACCACCCCCCCCACTTTAGTCATTTTAGGATTTCTTCTACTACAGTAGACAGCTGAGCCAAACAGTAAAAAAAAACAGGGGCTGGCTAGGCAGGCATTAATTTACTTAACATTACGGCACCCCCCAGTACAGAAAAATGTACGTGATTGCGTACACTGCATACGCCTGCCGACGCCCCTGGACCCACCCGATGAGGGAATGCATCGGGGTTACCTGGGTTGGCTGCGATGTGGGGCAGTGGGGTCGGGAGCTCCCGGGTGAGAAGGTCCATGTGAGGCCTGAAGGAGAGATCAGCTAGGGTGCAGGGTGGAAGCATAAAAAAAATAATAATAAGATACGGATCCATAGCGCCAACCCCAGTTCCAGGTCCCAAGCAAGATATGATTCAGTTTAACTGTACTGTGTAGCTTAAAATGCAAGATGTGATTCAGTTTCAACAGTACCATGCTGAAGGGCTCAATCTGGACAAGGACAGTGGAACATAAAATAGAGGGAGCACTGTAAGAGGCAACCATGGCAAGGAAACAGTAGGAAATGCTCTAGTAGGAAAGGTAAGAGAAATGCAAATCCTGTCATTTACAGTTTATCTCACAACCCAATAGCAATTAATCACATATATCCAGATAAAAGGTTTGTGCAGCTAAGAGGGTTGTTTTAAATGTATTTCAGTTGTGTGGTTGTACTGTGTGTGTGTGTGTGTGGGGGTGCAATCTAAAGAAATGGTCTGCAGTCATCATTAGATCTACAGGGCTGATGTAATTGAGCGTAAAAATCCAGAAACTCTTACACTGCAGTAAAAGACACTAAGAGCAAAGCATTCTATTTTTGTAACTAATACTTTACTGACATTTTATGAATAAAAAGCATTACAATACAATAATGCAGACAGTCAAAGTAGTTAACATTGGAATACAGCAATCAAGCAAAGAGACAAAAAATACAAAAATTAACTGGTAACTTGGAATTTTTGCAATCTTAATATTAGGACACAGAGAAAAAAATGTAGATAAAGTAGTGGGAGAAAAAAAGAAGGAAAAAAGTCAAGAAACAATAGTAATATTAACAAAGTTATCTTGAGAAGGTCTGATACAACAAAGTAAGAAATATGGAGAGATCAAAACTATTGGAAGTAAAACCAGAAACAAAGAAAACTGAGTGGGGGCCCATCACTTTTTCTCAACAGAATATAATAGCTGGGTAGGCCAGACAGCCAACATCCAGTGGAGAAATTGGGCCATTTTACTATTGGGGACAAAGCTGTAGCAGATGAAGTGGGTCAAAAACCAAGAATCACTTTTAGAAGTGGTACAAACCTAAAAGATAAATTGGTCCATAGTTAATTTGAGTCGAGAAAGAAAATTAACACTTGGTAGCTACCAAACAGACCCATGGGATCCCATAAATGCCTAAGATATAATGTGTTCAGGTATGCTCAGGCAGGAAAGGAATTTTGCTGTAACAATCACGCAAAGGTGCAGATGAGGGAATTTATCTGCTGTACCACCTCTTTTGTAATATTTATGCTGTTGGAGTGCACTTGTGGGCTCCCCTACATGAGGAAGACCATATGTATGCTTAAGATTAGGATACAAAAGCACATCCGATTGATTGTGAACTGCAAACTGGACACCCCAGTGGAGAAACACTTCGATGAGTTTCACAATTCAGACACAAGGGAATTGAGATACATGGCTACTGAGTGGTTTAAGATACTGAAAAGATACTGCAACATGAGAGGTTTTTTATTTTTAAGTTGAACTGCATCAGCTTTGGAGGTCTAAATAACATACGTGACTATTTCTTTACCACCCTCCCACAGACACACACACACGCACACACACACTGTACAAACATTCAATTGAGGAAATAAATGGCCTTGCCAACAGAAAACATTAGAACTTGGGCAGGATAGGAAGCATGTGGTGTTAGGTAATAGGGCATAACAATTGCATGCCAACTATTCACTAAAGGTGCAATAGATCACATTTTATGCCTTGAGGTGGTTGCATGCTTTGTTTAAATATTTTGACATATAGCTGACTTGAATTGGGCAAGGCTGCCTACACACTTCATATGGTTTGGCCATGCATTCCATTTTTGGGTGCTGCAGTGTTAAATGATTTTTCACCTGTCATTCATTTTGTTTTAGGGACATGGAGGACTTCTCTTGTCTGTGACCTTAGCCTGTAAATAGAGATGGTTTTGGTGAGCAGACCACTCAGGTAGCCAAGGGATGTGTCCTGAGTTCATAGGGGATATGTAGTTAGGAAGTGCTGAATACACCTTTTGTCCATACAAGTTGGGTGACCTCAGATGACTCCACCAGTGGCTGAGCTAAGCATAGTCAAGAGAGGAGAAATGTCTTCATACTTACCATAATTTCCTTTTCTTTTAGCTCCAACATAGTCAATTGGGAGTTTATACATATGGGTAACGTACACCCCCCACTGGGTAGTGGCACAGCCCAAAGCTGTGAATCAGCACAGAACCTTGGGTATATGAATATTTTTAGATCCTCATCAACCTTGTCAACTTGGTCTATGCAGTACAGGTATATGTCTATGTAACAAAAAATGTATATGTGAAGGTCACTGAACTTTCTCCATAGCCTAACATCAAACAAGTTGACATGTAAATAATTCATGACAGTATAAAAAGATAAATGGATGACCTATCCTATTGTGAAGATCTGTCTGAGTGTGTCCCACTGATCAATTCCTCTGTCCTGCTCATTAAGCCAGCAGGCCACAGTTCCTTGATAGAGCTGGTATGCTGCTAATAACACCAGTAGCATTAAAAGGTTAAACAGGAATAACACGGAATAATACAGAATAGAGCAAGTAAAGCACTAACCTGTAATGGTGTAGCACTGAACACTACTCCAATTCACAACATGTTAGCTTGCAAGCCTGGTAAATCCAACAAAATACACAAACAGATCCATTGTTAGCAGACAATTCTGAATAATCTGCAATAACCATATATTAACAAAATTTTTGCTGAAATCCAAAGTTCTTAGATATATCGGACAATATTCTCCAATAGGAGCCAGGGGCTCTGGAGAGAGGTCCCAATGACAGTGTTGCAGCTAAAAGAAAAGGAAATTACAATAAGTATGAAGAAATTTCTCCTTTCTGTAGCACTGTATGTTGTCATTGGGGAGTTCATACATAAGAGTTCTGAAAAGCAGTGCACATTTCCACTCAGGGCAGAGGAGAATATTGTCCCATATATAACCCACACAAGCAACATATCAAATTCATCTGTTAAACACCACTTGCAAAACTTTGCATCCAAATGTAGAATTGGCAGAACTCTGGAAATCCGATCTATAAAGCTTAGTAAATGGGTGAATATGGAACCATGTTACTGCCTTACATAGCTCCACCACTGATGACTCCCCTCTCTCATTCAAGGATGTAGAAAGGATCCTAGTACAGCGGGCCATGATGAGGACAGGAGTTTTCTTCCTGCCACCTATGCCTTATTGATACAAGCCTTTACTCACCTAGATAAGGGGACCTAGAAGTCTTCTGGCTCTTCCTTGGTAATTCAACGGAATAAATAAACTCCTCTGAATTTCTAAACTTCTTGGTTCATTAAGACATAACTGCACTGTGCAAATCCAGCTTTCTATTTCAGATTTCCTGGTTTGGGGAAGAGTACAGCAAACAGACTTCCTGATTTGTATGGAAGGCTGTGGGAACCGTAGTCACAAGAATCGGAACCATCCTCAACACCATCTTCACCTTAAGCATTATATGGTAAGGCTCTATTGGAACAGTGCCTGAAGTTCTCCAATCCTTCTGACTGAACAGACTGCAAGTAAGAAACATATCTTGCAGGACAAGATGTCTCAAGGCACTAGCAAAAAAGGTGTTAGAAGTGCCCAACACAGAGTGTACAACGGCAGATATAGTTCCCATGGTGTCATCAGAGATCAGAAAGATGGTCGCCTACTGCTGACCACCCTCGGAAAACACTGAACTTCCAACTTGGTTCCCAAGGATGATCCCAGCACTGTCCCAAGAGTAGACACCTGGCCTTGCAGGGTGTTCAACGCTTGACCTTTGTCTACACCTGCCAGTAAGAAATTCAGTATCTACTGAACTGTAGACTTAGATGATCTGATACCTCTCTTGGAGAAAACCCTATTTTATTAGTGTCTTCCTCTCTGGAGCCAGGCTGCTAAGTGTATTGCCTCTAGATCTGAATGAAGAACTGGACCTTGGATGTGAATGTCCTCCCCCGAAGCAAGAGCTGAAAAGTAGGTTGCCAGTCTAGGTTCACTAAGACTAAGAACCACTGCCCTCTTGACCACTCTGGTGGCTGTCATGCAGAAGCTTCCTCTTGATCATGTTATCTTTTTGACCTACCTTGTACATGTGAGCTCTGGGAAAATCCCACGTCTGAGGCAGAACATCCTTCACCTCTGCTTGAGAGAGCTGGAACTAGCTGAAGTAAACTTGCTACCTGAGCCTTTTTCTTTGGCAGGAAGAGGTCACACCATAGTCAATCAAACCATCTGCACAGAAACCTAAAACACCTCTGGAGTCCAAGTCTACTACCATAGACAAACTGCCTTTCAATGTAGCTTCCCAGTCAGTCTGCACATCTGGATGGACTGAAGTACTTTCTCTGCCCACAGTACCACTGTGGTTGCTTCCACTATCAAGGACTGGCCACTCATTCATCCATCCTTGATTGTTTATGTATGTTAAAGTGTCAGGGGTGTCCGGCCTTGTCAAGATGCTGGTGGTGTCTGACCTTACCGTTACAGCCGTGGGCTGCACTTGATTTTGGAATTGGAGGAGGTGGTGAACACTGCCTTAATTTCTGACAAATGTATCCGAAGCTGTTGTTCCTGGGGGTTCCTGACCCTCTGAACCCAAACTTAGTCAAGTACCATTCTTCAGTCAAACAGATTGATCATCAGAGGAG
The DNA here is from genome assembly GCA_016271365.2 of Neoceratodus forsteri. Lineage (NCBI taxonomy): Eukaryota > Metazoa > Chordata > Ceratodontiformes > Ceratodontidae > Neoceratodus > Neoceratodus forsteri. Next base: position 1,240,233,017 of record CM028130.1, read on the forward strand.
ACACTCTATGTCAGACATGCAGGGGGTACATGCACATAATGGAGGACACAAAACACAAATACTTAAGCCATGGTGGAGGCATGTGCACCTACTGGAGGCAAGAAACATTCATTGGCAAGCCACCAGCAATGCTACGGAAGCTTCATGGAGTGAACCAACCACAGAAGGGAAAAAAATGGGGCAAAGGTGGCATTTGAGAGAGTTCTCTGCTCCTGATAGGTTAAAGTTGTGAACTTCCCAAAAATACTTTCCCTACAGAAATAAAAACATCTCTCTGTGAATAAAGATCCACTGCATGCATCTCCAATTAGAAAGCCACACAGAATCACAACCTTGCAGAATGCCAAGGTCAGCCTAAGCATTTTCGTATAAATAACCTCTGGTGTTTTTTTTTTAAAAGGAGGCACTGCTCATCAATAGGAGATTACTCAATTCAGCCAGCTCAGAGACCTAGTCCTGCTCAGATGAACTAACTCAGCTAAACTGTAAGCTGACCAGGGCTCAGTGTCAGGGAGCCACTCAGTTTGAAAAACTACACTAACCTGCTGCTCTAGATAGCCATCTCAGCCCAAAACTCAGTCTAGGTGGCAAAAAAGAAAGGGAAGAGAGGGAGGGTCCATCACTAGAAGAATGCTAGGAAGAAAGGGAAAAGAAAGAATAGGTTAGCAGAAGTGCCACACTAGCTTACTAACTGTGCCCCCCCATAAAAAAAAACACTTACCTCAGACACCAGGCTATGAGGATGGGAGACAATCGCTGCACACCCTAGTTTTAAAGAAGTTGCATGTGGCCCCCAATTTAGGCACAAAAGGCACAGAAAAGGGAAAATTACAGCCATATAAATATAATATATAGTTAGCCAATTGGAAAACTGCAGCATAACAGACATGGGGCAAGATAGTCAAAGCTTTGTGCCCAGCACAAATCCATAGCAGTGGAATAGCACCGAATTTGTGCCGGACTGCAATATTCAAAAGCCCTGTTAGTGCCAGCGCTGTGTGATAGCACCAATGCTAAAAGTTAATGTATGCAGAGGAGGGAGGCAGGGGAGTCTCCATGAATGCTGGCGCACCAGCATATTCAAAATACTAGCACCGCACAACAGGTTGTTGCACCACCCGTAGCGCGGTGCTAAATACCGTCTGCAAAAAGCATGCAGTAATTGGCGGTGGAACCCGATAATTCAGGGTGACACTTCAAATTAATACCATAGTAATTCGAAGTGCAACTTCAAATTACATCCATGCCCAACCCTGGTAATCTACTGGTCCCCCCACCCCCACCATGATCCCCAGCAACCGTAAGGTGTATATATTAGTTTATTCCCTGGTAGTCTAGTGGTCCCCCACCTCCCCCATCATGATCCCCAACACCCATAGGGTGTATATATATTAGTTTATTCCCTGGTTGTACAGTTATCCCTCCACCCCCATCACGATCCCAGACACCTGTACGGTGTATATATTAGTTTATTCCCTGGTAGTCTGGTGGTCCCCCCCATCATGATCCCCAACCCCATAGCTGCCAAAAATAAACCAATTCCCTGGTAATCTAGTGGTTCCCCACCCCCCATCACAATCCCTGACACCGTGAACAGAATATATTAGTTTATTCCTGGTAGTCTAGTGGTCCCCCACCCCATCATGATCCCTGACCCCATAGCTGCGCAGAAAATAAAGCAATTCCCTGGTAGCCTAGTGGTCCCCCTACCCACCTCACCCAGCAGTGCTGACTCCCGTACCCCAAAATCCCTGAATGGGGCCAGTGACTGGCTCAACCCTACTCACCTCCGTGGCCATCCACAGACTGAGTGCTGTGAGCACACTGTAGTGAGGGAATGAATGGCGCTCATTCATTTCCTCATGACTCATGCTCATACAACACTCAGTCGGCAGCTGGCTGCTGAGGTGAGCGGTGGGTTGAGCCAGTCGTCAGCTCCATTCGGGGATGGTTGTGGGTGTGCGGGGGGTTGGCACTGCCGTGTGGAGGGACCACTAGACTACCGGGGACTTGCTTTTTTTTCGGCAGCTATGGGGTCAGGGTTTGTGATGGGGGTTGGGGGGACCACTAGACTAGAAGTGAATTGCCATATGCTGTTACACTATGGGGCACACCTCTCAACTGTCTCTGACTGTCAGGGATGTCCCTGATCTTGCCTCAGAATTTACTGCTGTCCCTCATAAAATATGTTTGTGTGACAGAATGGCAGGGATTGTAAGCACAAAATAATGTCAAGCATTACAATTACAGACTTTTTCTTCTTCAGAAAATGCATCTTACAGTACTTCTTTTATTCTGTGAGCTTCCTGAGTGAATATTACCAATTTCTGAGATATGTCCTTGATTTTGATCCTTTGTCCCTGATTTGTTTTAAGCCTTGTCCCGATATATGAGGCAAGTGGTTGAGAGGTATGCTACGGGGTCGGGAATCATGATGGGGGGAACACTAGACTACCAGGGAATTGTTCTATTTTATTAAACTACAGGGGTCAGGATCGTGATGGGGTGGGGGGACCACTGGACTATCAGGGAATTAGTGGACTATGTACAGAACGGGAGCATACCTCCCAAGTATCCCTCAATATGAGGGACATCCTTCAATATACCCCTCTAGATTACCCTGTCCCTCATGGATAAGGTGCTGCACACACAGAGGATGTGCTGTACATTCATACCATAAGACAGCAATTGACAATATTCTACACTGCTACAGGATGAAGTACAGGCTATGGTTCCACTGTGTTCTGGGGTTGTATCTCCATGTATGATGCTGTCTCCCTCATCATGAGAGTCATTGTCACTGATTGCTCCTCAGTCAGCACGTCTGTATCCCCCATGGCAGTGCTATATGGGCAAGTGGTATGCACTGGCTGTGCCTGCAAACACCCAATTCCTGCAGCATCCAGCCTGTACTTCCATTCTGACCAACAGGGGGTTGCTGTGAGCTCCATGCAATAATGCCAGGCAAACTACATGGGATTGTATGTTAAGCAGCTCATAATGAGATGCAAATGTGACTGTTTGCCCATCAATTACCTAAGTAGGCTCATTTGCATAGGATCTTTGAATATAGCAAACTTTTGCCCCGGGCTAACCTGTTTGCACAGGGCTAACGTGTTAGCACTGTGCAGTTGGGTTAGCCCTGGGAAAACCTCTCAAAGGCATAGCACAGTTCTGCAGTGTGTGACCTGCATTGTTTGCAGTTGTGAAACACTTCATTGTTGTCACACACATTATCCACCAACCTCTACTCTGCCCTACTCCACCTCTGTGTCCACTGAGCTGCTGTTGCTTTTTTCACTTCCCTGTCGCGATATTCAGAGCTGTCTTATTTCCTGGGCTATTTTAGCACTGCACTCACAACCCTGTTTGCACTGCTTCCTTTGTATGCTATATTCAGCAGGTTTAGCACCGAGGCTATTCCTTTGAGTATAGCTTGCTAATGGTTCAGGGCTATTTTAGCATGCTGGGCAGTGCTAATTTAGCCCTGAGGCTAAGTTTTGAATATCTGGCCCCTGATTTCTAGATTTTAAGGGTGCTCCCTCTCACTATGTATCCTCAACATGCCTCACAGTTGCACAATCCTAGTAGAAAATAATAAAATTGTTTTTTCAAGAGATTTTTTTTATGTTGCCTACACCTCTAATGGCACAGCAAAGAGTGAGTTTACGAGGGTCTCAGAATGTTCATATGCCCAAGGTTCTATGCTGATTCACTGTTTTGGGCTATGCCACTACCCCAGTGGGAGTGTTCATTATCCATATGTATAAGCTCCTCATTGACAATATGGATACATAGATGTTGTCAGCAGATAAGGGCCTTGTGGCCCATCCAGTCTGCCCTATCCCTATTTCTAATGCTTAAGCTACCCTAGATGCTACAAGCCCTTCTCCACCCCTAGCTTGATAATTCCCATGTGCCTATCCCACACATTTTTGAATCTCTGAACAGTGGCCACTCCCACCACTTCCTGGGGGAGACTGTTCCATCTCTCCACCAACCTTTCAGCAAAGTAGAATTTCCTCAAGGTCCCTCTAAGTTTTCCACCTTTTAGACTCATGCAGTGCCCCCTTGTTCTGCTGTTTCCCTTCATGTGAAAGATGCTCCCCTCTGGTACCCTGTTGATCCCTTTTAGATATTTGAAGGTCTCTATCATGTCCCTCCTCTCTCCTTTCCTCCAGGGAGTACATATTTAGAGCTCTGAGTCTCTCCTCATACGACTTATGCTGCATCCCCGACACCATTTTTGTCGCCCTCCTCTGTACCATCTCCATCCTGTCTATGTCTTTTTGGAAATGGGGCCTTCAGAATTGAACACAGTACTCCAGATGAGGCCTTACTAGAGAGTTGTACAACGGTACCACCACTTCCCTCCTTCTACTTGTTATACCCCTCCCTATGCACCCTAACATTCTGTTAGCCTTTCCAACTGCTTTGTCACAATATTTAGCCACTTTGAGGTTGTCTTCTATGACTATCCCTAGATCCCTTTCCTCTGTGGTGGCCTCCAGTGTTACCCAGTTTAGTTCATTCTCAGCCCTAGGATTCTCTTTCCCTAGGTGCATAATCTTGCACTTTTTTGCATTGAAACTCAATTGCCATTCCTTGGACCAGTTTTCTGGCCTCTTCAGAGCCCTCATTTTTATTATACCTTCCTGTGTATCTACCCTGTTACATAGCTTTGTATCATCCACGAACAGCCTAACCCTCCCTTCTAGACCCTCTGTAATATCGCTTGTGAAGACATTGAAGAGCATTGGATCAAGGGTTCCATCAAAAGTTTGGAAAACAATTAAGAACATGTCTGGTCATTCTGGTAACGCCTTTCCATCAAAAATTAACTACAGTAGTAACACTATATCAGATAGAACAGAGATACTGGATGCCTTCAATAATCATTTTGCAACTGCTAGGCTTGCTTTTGACAACTCCCCTGCTACTGCTATTCATGTTCAACTGGGACTACTGAATCACGAGCCTCCCTTCTCCTTCCAGCCCGCCACTCTAAAAGAGGTAGAAGATCTACTGCTGCAGTTGGATATCAAGAAGGGTGCAGGCTCTGACTCCATAGAGCCCTTCTTTTTGAAATGTGCACACCATGTGTCGGCAGTGCCAATCACACACCTCTTCAACTTGTCATTATCCCAGGGGAGCCTCTCCTCTCAATGGAAAATAGCACATGTTATTCCCTTACACAAATCAGGTGATACTTGCGACCCTAACAATTACAGGCTGATCTCCCTCCTTCCCATTCTGTCTAAGTTACTGGAAATGGTAGTTAGTGGTCAGCTAAGGATGTACCTTAAATCCAGTGCAGTCTGGATTCAGAGCAAAGCACAGCACCATAACAGCCCTAGCAAAAGTGACTAATGATTGGCTGTTTGACAAAAAGAACGTCTGTGCAGTCTTTTTGGATCTAAGTCAGGCCTTCAACGCAATCGATCATAGTCTGCTTCTTTCCACCCTGTGTAGTACAGGTCTAGACCCCAACTCAATGTGCCAGTTTTCTGATTACCTAGCAGGACGGCAACAACGGGTTAAGGCTGAAGGCGATCTTTCGCCTCTTAAACCACTGCTAACAGGTGTGCCTCAGGGGTCTATTCTTGGTCCCCTGCTGTTTGCTGTATATATTAATAACATCGATGACAGCATCAACAAGGCCAATATCCACTTGTTCGCAGATGACACAGTACTTTATCTAAGTCGTCCATCACTGGAAGCAGCTTGTGAAGACCTCCAAGCTGAGTTTAATCTATTGCAAAATCAGCTCTTAAGCAAAAAGCTTCTGCTTAACGCAAAAAAAACTAAAGTGATGCTCTTTTCCCCTATTTCCCTTGCAGTGAACCCTGCTTGCGTTGGGGCTATCCCACATATCACCACAGTACTAGGTGAAAAACTTGAGTGTGTGACAAAATTTAAATACTTGGGAGTGTGGCTCGACTACAGACTCTCCTTCTCTGACCATCTCGAAGAGTTACAGAAGAAACTAAGACAGAGATTAGGCCTATTCTACAGACTTGACCAATTCCTTACTAGTGATGCTAAGCTGCGACTGGTTCAAGCTACGTTCCTCTCATTGATAGATTACATGGACCTTCTCTATAGCCATTGCACTGCTTCTTCCTTGGCTAAATTGGATACCCTGTATCATAGAGCAGTCAGGTTCATAACTGGCCTTCCCCTTTCCACACACCATTGCACCTTGTATACTGCTGTGGACTGGACTTCCCTCCACTATAGGAGAAATAGAAATGCCATTCTATGGGCATTGAGAGCAGTTACCAAAAAGTTTCCATCATACTTCTCGGATTGTATTCCCCTGAGTGTGTTAGGTTCTTATTTATTTATTTATTAAAATTGTTTCACCAGGAAAAGCACACTGAGCAAGAACTGCTCATCTCCCGATGCGACCTGGGGGGAGGGGTACAATGGGGAAGAGGACAAGGGTGGTCCAGGTCCTGACATATATACATACAATTACAATACAGTTGAAAACATTTTACAGAAATAGTTGGGCGTAGATAACAATTTACCCTTACTTATAGAATAGTAGCAATTACATGGGGAAGTCATGCTTTATACCTTGAAAACATATAATTAGATAATATAGCTGCATATGTTTGACAGGAATAGGTGAGTGTGGATTAATATGTAACCCCCAGGTGGTGCTATCCCAAGGGCTACTACCCCTGCCTGCTTGACTACTGACAGGTTGAGGGGTCTAGGTTCTATGGCGGGTGCCTCCACCCAGAGGTCAGGGTCTGTAGTGGGTAGACTAGCTTGATCACAGCCCTCTGGGACACCGTGACCCCCTTTGGTTCCCTCTAGTGGCTCACACAGTACACCGGAGTTACAGCCCCAATACCCCACGTTTACACACTGTTCACTCATATAGATACCACTTACCCTCGAGACTTATTCAGCAGCACGTCTCTGAGGACCCCCTGTAAACTAAGGTTAATCAACATACACAGCAAAACACAATACTGTTTCCATAAGTACCACCACCACAGACAGTATATAGTATAACAACAACAAATCTGATTTATTTAGGGGACAGTAACATGGGAGGGGGAATTCAGGTTAATTAGTGGCATTAAATCATAGTACTGTGCACACATACACTCTGAAAAGTCACACTCTGGGTACCCAGGTTGGAGGGGGGGGGACTAGCCAGGTCCGTTGCCCGGGGTTGGCTGGCAGGTGCAGATGGATAGGGCCCTGGGGAAGAAAATATATGCACAATACCCAATTGTAATCCGGAGCCGGAGGGCTCAGTCCATGAAACAGTGAAACAACAAGAATTAGATGACACACTTGTGATTGAAAAACAAGCTGCAGGGGAATACCCTGATTTGTACTCACAACACCCAAGCTGAGGATTGGATGGAGAGTGTCCCTCTGGATTGCCAGAAGAGCAGGGCATGAGGACAAGGTCCTTGTGACTGGACCCAATGCAGTTGATAGCAAACGGATGTAGTCTGAATTAAGCTGGGGTTTACTTCCAGCTTCAGCACACAAGTCACTGTACAGGGGATTTGAAATAGCGATTCCCCACAAGCACTACACACATTTATATGTAAAAGGAAAGTACTATACCAGGCAGGCTGCTCCTCGATCCCGATCGCAAATTACTGCAAAATACCCGGGAACACACACAGCAGCTTCAGTTCCTGACAGACCAAGCGCAATTCAGCAATTTCTCCAGTCTTCTACAGGGTGAGCCTGGTTTCCACACTTCCAGTGCTTCTTTCTCCTCACAACTCAGATTCAGTCCAAACTGGCACTCACAAAGGCTGCAGACCGAAATTCACAGCCTCACACGCGCTTCCTGCGCGAAACTATACACCGCAGAAGCACACAGCTCCTTCTCTCTTCACTGCCACAACTGATCTGATCTTTCCAGTCACACAGCAGGGCATTTCCTTTAGCTCCCTCCACATTATTCTGTTGGCTGATTCAGCTGTCACTCACAAAAAGGCTCCCTCTGTTGGTAGAAAAAGGCGCCAAGGTCAAAACTACAGTTCCCAGAGTCACTGCACATACAATCCCCTTGTGGCTGGCTCAAATTAAGAGTCCAAGTTCTGATTCGTACACAGGCTCCATTTTAGGGCTCCTTTTACCCAACTGGCCAAGCACAGCAGTTTAGGTCCAAAATGGAGAGGTAATACACACAAAGTCCCAGCTGCAATAAACGCAGGTTAGACAAACTACAATTTTGCTAAAGCTTTAAATGATTACAGGCAAACAGTTACAGCTTTCAGATGGGCTCCCTTTGCACCTTCAGCGACCGCAAATTGGAGCGATTACTCTGCAGCTCGGTCGGGATTCGAGCATTAAATACACAGTTCCCCCATACAAACTAATTAAGTCTGCAAGCAGACAGCTCTTAAAGAGACAGTACGTGGAGGCTCAAATAGCACTCACTTGCAACCACAGTTAAGCTGCTCAGACGCCGAACACCACCCAGGCTTGGACCATTCAGGCAAGCTCCTGGAAGACTTTTGGGAACCCCCAGTTGCAGGGGGGTTACACCCTTCCTGGCCTGGAAAAACCTGGCCCGCGTCAGGTAAGTACCCCCATAAGTTTCAATACAACCATATATATTTACATCAGTATCACATTAGGCTTATACATGTAATTATCAGTCAACATATCACCTTACCAGTAACACATTTCTGAAACTTTTCAGTACGTCACATTTTCACAGTATTATACACACATTGTACCATAATTCAGGTTATCATCTCCTGCACAGGAAACCTGAAGAGAGGGGGCCCTTCCCTATCAGCTACCTTGGGGCTGGATGGGGCAGGGGCACCATACCTAGAGGGCAACACAAGTAACTTGGAGTTAGCACTGATGTTCAGTTTGGGCAATGAGCTCAGGGACACATACAATCCTTTATGGACAACATTGAGAGGCAAGTCCACAGGCCTCCCAAGGGAATCATAACTGAGGTGCACCACAGGCTTTACAGCTCAACCAGTCTTTCTAGGGGGAACTGTTACAGTCTCTGTACTCTGAGCCTCATTTTCAGCATTGTCCTCATTTGTCAGGGGAGTCTCCTTTGGGGTAGAGAAGCTAGAACTTGGGGCACGTTCAGCTCCAGGAGTTACAATCTCTGAGTCCACAACACTTGACTCACATGGAGAGCTTTCGGACACTGGCAGTGGACCGTCAGGGCACTCAAAATACCCTTCTTGTTCTGGTATATCACCAGTCTGTTCCAGTCCATCATTTTCCTCCTCTGAAAGCTCAAACAGTTCAACCATACACAATGATTCCATATCATCTGACTTGTTGCTTTGCACTTCACTTTCTGGAAGCATTAGCTCCAGGGACAAAGCTTGGGGGCTTAGACAGTCCAGAAGACCCAGCTTCATCTCCAGGATTGACTAGGGGATTGCCCTGAAACAACTGACTCAGTTCGTAAGAAGGGCAGTATTCAAAACCACACTCACTTTCCTCTGAAATGGACTGACAGTCATGTTCAACTGGGACTTGTGGAGGGGAACACTTTAACTCAGCTTCTGTAGGTGCAGACTTTCTTGATTTTTTCTTAGCAGCAGCTCTAGTCACTGGTCCAGAGGGGGCATTTTCTGGGGGCTCAGACTCAATCAAGATTTGCCCAATGGGCAGTAAATGATTTCTATGCATTGTTTTAACATCTTTTGAATTATTCTCAGGCCTTACTTTGTACACAGGCAGATCATCTAGTTTGCCCACTACAATGTGAGGGAGATGGTGCCATCTCAGCAATCTTGTGTTTGCCATGCAGTCCCAGATTTTATAGCAATACCCAATCTCCCTCATGGAGTTCCTGTGCTTTCACCTTTTTATCATACCATTCCTTGTTGGCCAGATTTCTTTTGGCAGCCATGGCTTGAGCCAGTTGGTACGCATGATTTAGCTGGGCCTTTAACTTTTGCTCATACTGTAAATAGTTGTCAGCTTGAACCCCATCAGGAGAGACTCCAAAACACACATCTACCGGCAGTCGAGCTTCTCTTCCAAACATCAGGCGGTAGGGGAAAACCCAATGGCATCACTTTTGGTGCAGTTGTAGGCATGTACCAGGGTGCTAATTTGTTGGCTCCATCTAGGCTTGTCCTTTGGGTGGAGGGTGCCTAGCATATCTAGCAAAGTGCGGTTGAAACGCTCAGGTTGTGGGTCCTCCTGGGGGTGGTAAGGGGTGGTTCTGGACTTTCGCACTCCCCACAGAGAAAGCATCTCTTTGATCAGACGGCTCTCAAAGTCTCTCCCTTGATCAGAATGGATTCTTTGTGGAGCCCCATAGTGAACAAAAAAGTTTTCTACAAGCACTTTTGCCACAGTGGATGCCTTCTTGTCCTTGGTGGGGAAAGCTTGGGCATATCTCGTAAAATGGTCAGTGACCACCAGCACATTACCAGTATTTCTTTGATCTGACTCCAAACTCAGAAAATCAATACAGACCAGCTCCATGGGTGCACTGGTGGTGATGTTAACAAGGGGGAAGCCCTCTGGGGCAAAGCTTTCTTCTGTAAGCAGCGACTACAAGTTCGAATGTGTTGCTCAACATCAGCCCCCATCTTAGGCCAATAGAATCTGGATCTCACTAAGTCAAGTGTTCAGTCTATATCAAGGTGCCCCATGTGGTTGTGTAAGGACCTCAGTACTGAGTCTCGAAAGGCAGTGGGCAGCACTAGTTGTTGTTTGTCTATTTGTCCCCCTCTGTCTACTGTTTCTCTGTATAACAGTCTATTGATCAGTTTCAACTTAGGACCTTCCTCGTATAGCAATGCAGTTCTCAAATCAGTGGAGCGTAATTTGCACACATCTTTCCTGTATAGAGGGCTTCTAAAGCTGATTTGATTAAGGGATCTCGGGATAGAGCCCGCTGAATACTGTCATTGTCCAGCTGAGGCAGTGTACCAATGTCTATTGCAGAAAAGTGGCAATAAGCAGCAGGTATGCAATTCTCAGAGGGTCCCAAACAATCCACCATACAGTCCCCTGCGTCCGTGGACATTTGTTCCTCCCTGTCAAACTTCTGGCAGAGTGCTCGAATATCAGGTTCTGACAGTCTGACCTAGTCATTCCAGGGAACAGGCCTCCAGGAGAGAGCATCAGCATCTATGTGGTTCAGGCCTGCTCTGTATTCAACAGCATAGTGGTATGTAGATAATGCAGAAAGCCACTGATGGCCAGTGGCATCCAACTTAGCTGAAGTCTGCACATAGGTCAAAGGATTATTGTCAGTTTTTACTAGTATCTTAGCCCCATACAAGTACTCGTGGAACTGGCCAACAATAGACCACTTCAAAGCTAGGAACTCTAACTTATGCACAGGATAGTTCTTTTCGGATCGGGTCAGGCTTCTACTGGCTAAGGCCACTGGTCTCAGGCCATTCTCATGCTCTTGGTACAATACAGCCCCCAAGCCTTGCAGGCTAGCATCAGTGTGCAAGACATAGGGCTTCGCTGGATCTGCATAGGCAAGGACAGGAGCGTGGGTAAGTTGATATATACTGTAATCTCACGAAAAGCAACTTCACACTCAAGTATCCATCTGGCTCCAAATACTTCATTGGGATGGAAATACACTCTCTCAGGCTCAGAAGAAACTGACCTCTTGTATTTTTTGTGGGTAGGAGGGTAACCTTGAGTAAGATTAAGTACAGGATGGATCACTCTTGAATAGTCCTTGATGAAATGGCGATAGTAGCCACAGAATCCCAGGCATCTTTGCAGTTCTTTCAGATTGTGGGGCTGTGGCCAGGTGGTCAAGGCCTCAACTTTACTTGGGTCAGTCTCTATTCCCTCGGTGGATACTATGTGCCCCACATACTTTACAGAGGTTTGGAAGAACTGACATTTATTGATGGATAGTTTAAGGCCAAAGTCTTCCAATCAGTCCAACACCTTGAATAATCTGCTCTCATGTTCCTCCAGTGAGCTGCCAAACAGAATAACATCATCCAGGTATACCAGGCACTGTAATAAGTTCATGTCCCCCATTGCACATGTCATCAATTGTTGAAAAGTGTCTGGGGTGCCTGAAATCCCTTGAGGCATCCTCATGAATTCATAGAAGCCAAGCGGACAGATAAAGGCTGTCTCCTCTCGGTCTTCTGGGGCCATCGGGATCTGGTAGTACCCACTGCGAAGATCCAGCACAGAGAACCACTTGCTATCGTTCAGGCAGTCCAAAGCTTCCTGAATGCGGAGCTTTGTATACTGACCAGGGATAGTCCAGATGGTTTAAAGTTCGATAATCCACACACATCCTTACTGTCCCATTCTTTTTTCTCACTACCACGACAGGGAAGCATAGGGTCTTCTGGATTCTTGTATTACACCAGCAGCTAGCATCTCTTGCAGATGCCGTCTCACATCATCTATGTCAGCAGGGGCCAGGCGTCGAGACCTCTCATGAAACGGCCTTTCATCATCCAGCCGGATGTGGTGCTCAGCTCCTTGCACACATCCTACATCCCATTCCTTTAAAGAAAACACCTGGTCTCTCTGGGCAAGCTTTCTACTGATTCTCATCTTCCATTCAGCTGGCAACGGGGAGTCCCCAAAATCAAACAAGTCAGGTATCACTCTGTCGTTCTCCCCTGAACACTTGTTACTGGGTAGCACTGCAGTATCTGCACAATGTACATTAGCCAGGGTGCAACTTCTATTTACTCAAATCTCTCTATCAGAAACATTATGAACTTGAACCATTACCCTTCTGGCATAAGCATTGGCTCTGGCAGGCAAAATACTTGGCTTGGCCAGCAGTCCTTCCAGCAATTTCCCATCGCCTGGTGCATCCAGCATGAAGATTTTATTCTTGACATCCTTTCTGATACGGACTTCCCCCTGTAAGGTACACTGGACATTTGGTGCCAGAATCAGAGACTCAGAATCCTTCTTCCAGACAATTCCAACTGGTTCCTCTGGGTCCATTTTTTCAGCATCTTTCTGTGCCTCACAGGCCTTCTTGATCAAGACCAGGATTCTCAAAGCTCTACCAGTCCTTGACCTTTGTTTCTCATAACACGACTGTGCCAACCGTCCAAACATATGCGCACTCATCCCAATTAGTAGAGGAATCCCATCATACAGTCCAGTAGGGGGATACACTAAGGCCAGGGTCTCTACTTGCTCTGCTACTCCAGCCACTGAGGTAGGAAAAGATAGTCAAACTCAGATATACCCGACGTAGGGGTAGCCTTTTCACTTAACCCCCATATATGCAGTCCTTCCGATGGTTGTAAGGGTACATCTGGCAAATGCTTCTGATACCAATCTTGGAACATAACTGTCACTTGGGAGCCACTCTCCAACACAGCTCTAGTGGGCACACCATTCACTTTTACTGTAGCTTCCACTGAAGGGCCCACTATTCTGGACCAGTCTGAAGAGGCGGTAGCAAGGGCCTGGGTAGATGATCTAGCCACATAAGGATGTGAGTTGGCAGTTTTGGGACCTTCACTGTTGTCATTTCGTGCAAATCTTAACCACTGTTTTGTGCTCCAAAGCTCTCCTTGTAGACGGCTCACCACTTTCTCTAAGTCTTTCCGAGACCGGCATTCCTTTTTCATGTGCCCATCCTTCCCACAATTATGGCAAAATATGTCTGCTGAAGTTTGGGGTGACCGAGGCATCAAATTGGGGGCTGTGGCATTGGTACTATCAATAGAAAAACTTGGTGCCACCTCAGCTGGTGGCGGGTTGGACATTTGGAGACATCTCTTCAGTTCCCTCACTTCCATAGTCAAGGCATCAAGTTTTGAACTGTTGTCAACATGAGGTGCCTTGGTAGGCACCCCCACTCCCATAGCAGAAGCAGTTGGGCAAGTGTCAGTGCCCGTACTGGTAGGAGCAGCCTTCATGATGAGACTGTCTGTTACATTCCTAATCTCCCTCAGTAGTTCACCCCATGGTGGCACATTGGTAGCCATCCCTCTCTGGTTGGGCCCCCCTTGGCTGACATTTGGGTCTCAGGCTCTGTCATGTGAGTTTGGTGATTCCAGACCATCAGCGTCTGGCGCCGCACCTGGAGCAGGGGATGTAGCAGCTATGACTGCACGGGGCTCTGAAAAATCTTCCTCCTCCTCAACTTCTTGCACCTCCTTCATCAATACATGGAAAGGCAAGGGACTAGAGTTCCTTTGATGCAGTTGCAATTTGAGCAACACCCAGCTAGAGTGCCAGGCAGAGCAGAGTATATGATCCAGTCTTACCCGGTCCACTTCACTAGAAGTCCAACCCCCCTTTTGAAAAATGGTTTGCAAGATTCCCTCTAATCAATCCATATAGGCATATAACAATTCCCCCAGCTGTTGCCTAACATCTTTCACCTTCCATTTCAAGGCCTCAACACTAGTGGTGCCCCCAAACACATTTTCAAGGGTAATGAGGTACTCTTGGGCTTTGGCATTAGGGCCAGAGACCCTCAGGGAGCAAAAAGTACGTTGGGCGGCTCCCTGGGCTCTCCCCAGGTGAGTCCTTTTTTCTGCCTCGGAGCATTGCCAGTCTTGTACCGCAAGGGTAGCAGAGTCTATCCAGGTTTCCAGGTCGACCTCCCCATTTGGAGTAGGGCAGATGCCAGAGAATACTTTGAGCTTGCGGTAAGAGTCATGACTAATGGCAGGTACAAACATAGGGACTAGCACTGGCACAGAAGGCGGGGCAATAACGGGTGCTGGAGGGGGAGAAGGTGTTTGGGAAGGAACGCCCCAGGTGGCAATAATAGTTTCTTTAAATCCTCCACAGTTTTCCCCCTCCTCCAGCAACCATTTAGCAAATTTCTCCTCAAAAGTTTCAGATAGTGGGGGGGGGGTCATTCCCCTGCCAGGTCTTTACTGTCCTTAGTTATCATTCTCCAGGCAGTGAGGGTTCCCTCTGGGGTAATAGTCTGTGGCACTTTGGAGCTATTTATGGGGTCCTTATACTCTACTAGGGCCATGAAAGTGTGGGTGAGCAAATCAGCATGTCAACCCACCACCACAGGATTTTGAAAACCTTCCACCTTGGAAAGTACTCCCTGTACAGTGTCCGTATTGATACCCAGGGAGATGTCCAGGATAAGCATAGCATTTTGGGTGTCGCTTTCCTCCCCAGTACACCACTCCACCTACCGGTGCACAGCCACTTCTGTCAGGGTACCCATTTATTTATTTTTTTTAACAGTGGTTCGTAAATGTGGCCACTAGAGGACACAAAATCCCAGCGGTGAGCCTCCAAGATATAACTCCCAGGTGGCACTATCCCAAGGGCTACTACCCCTGCCTGCTTGACTACTGACAGGTTGAGGGACCTAGGTTCTATGGCAGGTGCCTCCACCCAGAGGTCAGGGTTTGTAGTGGTTAGACTAGCTTGATCACAGCCCTCTGGGAGACCGTGACCCCCTTTGGTTCCCTCTAGTGGCTCACACAGTACACCGGAGTTACAGCCCCAATACACCACGTTTACACACTGTTCACTCATATAGATACCACTTACCCTCGAGACTGATTCAGCAGCACATCTCTGAGGACTCCCTGTAAAGTAAGGTTAATCAACATATACAGCGAAACACAATACTGTTTCCATAAGTACCACCACCACAGACAGTATATAGTATAACAACAACAAATCTGATCTATTTAGGGGACAGTAACATGGGAGGGGGAAATCAGGTTAATTAGTGGCATTAAATCGCAGTACTGTGCACACATACAGAGTCTGAAAAGTCACACTCTGGGTACCCAGGTTGGGGGCTAGCCAGGTCCATTGCCTGGGGTTGGCCGGCAGATGCAGATGGATAGGGCCCTGTGGAAGAAAATATATGCACAACACCCAATTGTAATCCGAAGACGGAGGGCTCAGTCCATGAAACAGTGAAACAACAAGAATTAGATGACACACTTGTGATTGAAAAACAAGCCACAGGGGAATACCCTGATTTGTACTCACAACGCCCAAGCTGAGGATCAAATGGAGAATGTTCCTCTGAATTGCCAGAAGAGCAGGGTATGAGAACAAGGTCCTTGTGACTGGAACCCACTGCAGTTGATAGCAAACGGATGTAGTCCGAATTAAGCTGGGGTTTACTTCCAGCTTCAGCACACAATTCACTGTACAGGGGATTTGAAAAAGTGATTCCCCACAAGCACTATGCACATTTATATGTAAAAGGAAAGTACTATACCAGGCACACTGCTCCTCGATCATGATCGGAATTACTGCAAAATACCCGGGAGCACACACAGCAGCTTCAGTTCCTGACAGATCGAGTGCGATTCAGCAATTTCTCCAGTCTTCTACAGGGTGAGCCTGGTTTCCACACTTCTAGTGCTTCTTTCTCCTCACAACTCAGATTCAGTCCAAACTGGCACTCACAAAGGCTGCAGACTGAATCTCAGGGCCTCACACGCGCTTCCCGCGCGAAACTATACACCGCAGAAGCACACAGCTCCTTCTATCTTCACTGCCATAACTGATCTGATCTTTCCAGTCACGCAGCAGGGCATTTCCTTTAGCTCCACACTATTCTGTTGGCTGATTCAGCTGTCACTCACAATAAGGCTCCCTCTGTTGGTAGAAAAAGGCGCCAAGGTCAAAACTACATTTCCCAGAGTCACTGCCAATACAATCCCCTTGTGGCTGGCTCAGATTAGGAGTCCAAGTTCTGATTCATCCACAGGCTCCATTTTAGGACTCCCTTTACCCAATTGGCCTAGCACAGCAGTTTAGGTCCAAAATGGAGAGGTAACACACACAGAGTCCCAGCTGCAATAAAGGCAGGTTAGACAAAATACAATTTTTCTAATGCTTTAAATGATTACAGGCAAACAGTTACAGCTTTCAGATGGGCTCCCTTTGCATCTTCAGCGACCACAAATTGGAGCGATTACCTGCAGCTCGGGTAGGATTTGAGCATTAAACACACAGTCCCCCCATACAAACTAATTAAGTCTGCAAGCAGACAGCTCTTAAAGAGACAGTATGTGGAGTCTCAACTAGCACTCGCAACCACAGTTAAACAGCTCAGACGCTGAACACAACCTAGGCTTGGAGCATTCAGGCAAGCTCCTGGAAGACTTTTGGGAACCCCCATTTGCAGGGGGGTTACAAATACATATACTCTAATAGTCAAGAGTAAACAGTTACAATGAGGAAATTCTGCTAAGGTATTGGGTTGTGGTATACAATGAGATAGGGATAACTGCAAGCTAGCTAGCTCAAAAGTTGGGATCAAGTGCAGTAGTTATGCCCTAAGAAGCCACTCCCTAAATGCCCTGCAAATACCTAAGGTCAAATCTCGTTTTGGAACAGCAGCTATATGTTTTACACTGCCATCATTGTGGAACAATATGTAAAAAGCTTGAAGTTGAGTTGTCCCATTAGTCTGAGTATTTTCAAGTCGCTCTATGACCGCTTCATGAAGGAATCCTGCAATTGTTTCCCACATCACTAATACACCTCCCTTCCTGTCTCTCTTCTATTCAACCTTACCTCCCTTCTGCCTGGCCTCCTGCCTCACTCTCCTCTCCATCTCTCCCCGTCTTAGTCCCCTTACAGACTCTCCCTGGATCCATCAGTTGCTGCCTTGGCATTGGCCAGGTGCCATTCCCCTCCCTGATGTATTCCGATTAATTTCACCGTCCCCGTAATTATCTTCCTAATCAGGTATTCTCCAGTGAACTTGCCAGCTACATCCGCTTTTCAAGCCTATCCATTGAAAAGGCCACTCTGCTCAATATTAATGTATATTTCTTGATTATATGCATGAATGATGCCATCCTGTACATATGTATATTTTTTACTTCTCTGTTTGACACTGCACCTTGTTTTACCCTGTTACTGTAATATGATTTTTGTTATGACCAGGTCCATCTTGCAAATGAGCCTTGCTCAATGGTGCCCACCTGGATAAATACAGATTTGATTGATTGATTGGTCCCAGGACTGATCCCTGGGGTACACCACTTGTTGCCCATCCCTCCTGTGAGCTAACCCAATTTACCACCACTCTTTGTGTTCTGTTACTCAACTCGTTTCTAACCCACGTGACCACCTCTGTCCCCACCCCCATATTTACCAGCTTGTGGACTAGTCTCCTGTGTGGGACTGTGTTGAAGGCCTTCCTGAAGTCCAGATAGGCCACATCTACCGCTCTGCCCTGGTCTATTTTCTTTGTCACCCACTCGAAAAAATCAATCAAGTTGGTCTGCCATGACTTCTCTGCAGTAAATCCATGTTGCCTCGGGTCCAGCAGCCCCCTTGTCTCTAAGTAGTCCACCAGCCTTTTCTTAAGTAGGGTTTCCATCATTTTACCTACTATTGAGGCCAAACTGACCAGGTGATAGTTTCCTGCCTCTTCCTTGCTACCACTTTTGTACAAGGGTACCACTTGCGCCCTCCTCCACTCCTCTGGAACCATGCTAGTTTCTAGTGATCCACTGAACAGCTTAGCCAGAGGTTTAGCCAGTTCCTCAGGAGCTCCTTTAGGATTCTTGGGTGTACCCCTTCAGTCCCCATAGCTTTATCCACCCTAAGCTGTTCTACTGGTCTTTTTACTCTGTCCTCTGAAAAAGGTCTAATGTTCACCCCTTCTCCCTGCTTGCCCTGCTCCATTAATGGGGGACCATCTTCATTGTCTTCTTTTGTGAATACGGAGCAGAAGTATTTGTTGAGGATGGTCACTTTGTCAATGTCTTTCTCCACTACCCTGCCTCCCTCTTCCCTAAGTCTTACAATTCTTCCCCGTCTTCCTTCTCTCACTAATATACCTAAAGAATGCCTTCCCTCCTTCCTTCACTGATTTAGCTAGCTTTTCCTCAGTATCGGCCTTTGTTGCCCTTACTGCCTTGTCCGCTTCCTTTCATTTTTCCAAGTATTCTTGCCTGTCCTCCTTGCTTTGTGTTGCCTTGTACCTCAGAGCACTGGAATGCTACAGAATGAAGTTTCTCTGAGGTCATCACAATGAAAGTATGGATGAAACATTTATCCAAACACTGCCCTTGATGAATATTTGACTTTTGTAATGTAGTTTGTTTTTTAGGTTTCATTTGATTGCTTTTTAGTTGTGTACTATTGATGATTTTAAACAAAATCCATTGGACTATTTTGTTAATTTGTTAGTGTGGCACTGACTACACCAGTTACTGAATGGCAGGAATGTAGAGCTTTCTAACTGGCCTACATAACATTCAAACCTCATTATGATCTGACAGCTGCATCAGGGATGGTAGGATTGTGATGTGTAGGGTGTGTGGATACATCTATGCTGGATGGAATAAACTGTTTATTGTGATTTAGAATGCAGAACCTGGCCAGATAAATTACTTATAGTGTATGGTGGAACGCTGTTCCGCTTGGAAATCCATGCCTGGAACAGCGTTGTTGTCCTTCACTCGGTGCATCACGATCTTGTTGTGCTGCACCCAGTGCGTCACCGGTGCAGCACAACAAGATCGAACACATTCGCGCATGTGCAATAGAGCGGCGCGCACGGCAACACGGAAGGCGGAACTTTGGCGTCAGACACAGAAGTAAGCTCCCCCCCCCGAGTGTTCATGAGTGGTACTTATGGTTGCCCATACACTATAAAAGATTGTGTATGAGCAACCATACACAAACAAGGCAGTTTTGCGATCTTGAGGTTTCTGTGGTAACGGACCTCTCGAGCTACGCTCTCGAGGTCTCAGGTTACCACGGAAACCTCTCGATCGCAACTGCCTTGTTGTGTATGCTTGCGCATACACAATCCTCTATATTGTACATTTTCTCTCGCATAAATTGTACAAATTTATATATAGGCATCACCAGTACACACTCTCTCTCTTTTATCCTTAGGATGGCAAGTGATTTATATAGGTCACAGTGATGTGCTGTGTGACACACGTCCAGTGTAAATCTGCATGCTTGGCTGTAGAGGATGGTTTATGCAGTTTTTTTACCATGCCACATCAGCATATTCTAGAGTTGGGGAGAAGAAATTGCATTAAGATTAGTTTTCTGCTGAATGGAAATGCAAGCCTTTATTGACAAAGCATTGGTGCACAGTATGTCTTTATCAGATACTTCAGAGGATTTCACTGTATATGCAATTTGTTATTGCCTGTATCTTTGTAAGTCTCCCGGGTCACACCTGAAAATAGGCTCTTGATTGTCTAGTGTGCTTACCTGATAAACAAAAGCTAAATAAATAAATAAATAAATAAATTTTGGGACAAGCTGGTGAACAACCCATTATTTTTAACAGGTTTTATTCTGTACTTGGCAACAGAGTGCGCACTTGGACAGTGGTGCTACAGGAACCATACATATACACTTACTATAAAGTTCCTAGCACTCACAAACCTTGTAAAAGGGATGCCACCACACAGGATTCCTTCATGAATTCATTTTATTCTCCAACAGGACACAAAAAATAGTTGTCTGTGTCCTGTTGGAGAATAAAATGAACTGATGAAAGACTCCTCTGTCGTGGAGTCCCTTTTACAAGGTTTGTTAGTGCTAAGAACTTTATAGTAAGTGAGGTTTTATTTTGTATTAATGTTAGCAGTGCACATTGTGGCTGCTTGTCAATATCTTTAGTGGATGAACCACTCATGTACTGAGATACAGCAACTTCAACTAGCAAGCCACAAGGTGGCACTCTCTAACTATGATTGCTAGAACTGGGACCCTTAAGATCTAAGAGAGATAATACAATTGCTCTGAGCCACTATAAATATGTATAAGTATGGATTGGGCTAGACCAAAACTTTGCTTACATACAGAGGCATAATTCAGCACAACATCCTATCAATGCACAGCTAGCAAATGTCCCGTAATATTCACCGTAACAAGAAACACTGAGGTAGGCAAAACAGCACTGCAATTTGTGGTCTAGGCATGCAATGCTCTGTGTTTGTTTTTATAAACAGAAGCATAATCCTAATGCATTTTCTAAACCACTCTTGGTCAAAGATGTAACGTATAAAGTAAATGTCTGTACTTTGAGAACTATTTTTACTGTTTTAGATTTTACAATAGTATAATATCCTTTTACTCTGTAGAGCGTCATTCATAAAAAATGTATTTTAGAATGCATAAAAGGAAAAGAAAAGAATAAAGGTACTATTATCAAGAATATGCAGTGCAAAGGGTCATGAAATTTAAGACAGACAATGCTAAACAGGATTATAAAATGGGTAAAGAAAATTCTTCTTCCTGTTAGGTCAGTCAGGGTGTACATTTCTTCCTGAGACTACGCCGCTACAAACTGGAACTATTATTTGCCTTTATATTAAAAGAAAAAGCCATTTGTCAATGAAATAATGCACTCCTGGGTGTGTGGTCTTTGGGGAAACATTTACAAAAGGTGGTGGTGTGTGCAGAGTTGTGATTCTGGGGATTCCGACTGGAATCTGACAAGTGTCATAGATTCACTGTTTGACCCTGGGAAAATCAGTTAACTTACCCATGTGCTTGACCTCTCTGTAATCTCTTCCTTATCTATATCTGTACTACTCTATTTGAATGTGCCTGTGTTCCTGAAATGCCAGCAACATTCTCAACCTTCTGGGACTGTAAAACCATTTGGGATTCAGTTTGCAAGCAAGGTACTATAACCAAATTATTTTCCTTACAATACCTTCCTCCTTCAGTGAACATTAATATTCCTATAGCACTGTGATTGTCTAGTGCACTTACCTGGTCAAGACAAGCTTAATAAATACTTGTTTCTATCCCCACTTTTCCTCACTGACCTTTGGCCAGGGCAGCGGGCAAGTAGTTACCTTTACAGTTTATTTAAATGTCACTCTATAATAAGTCAATGCTAAAACTTGAAGCCAAGCACCATCCTCTGTGATGTGCTGGGCCACCACCAGTAATTTCACTTCTCTGCCTTTTCATCTATGCAGTTGAAACCCCCCTGTAATAGAAGGGGGCTTACTTGGCTTTTCTCCAGAAGTTGATTCACCAGATGCCAGCCATCAAGGTTGTCCTTCATGACAGCTGCTGGGACTGTAGCAGTATGGCCCAGGACTGGGGAAGACAACAAACAGCTGGATTTTGTGCTATCCAAACATACAAACCTTGCAGCTGGGGCTACAAGCAACATAAACTGCTATTCTGTTTTGTCACAAACAGTGCAAAAGTGGGACCAGAGCAGAAGAGGGATGCCCCAGTTTCTTGAAGCCCAGAATGGTTCATACATAAGAAGCTAAAGGCTACAAATAAAGCTTTGGGGGAAATTGGGATAGGTGTCACTATCTTGTTGACCCTTGCCCTGCACATGACTGGCAGCAGGAGGTGAAGGGCTACAGCCACTGCGCGCCCACAAATTAAATCACTCAAAAGATGGCACATAAAAACCAGCAAAATATTATGGACAATAAGGAAAAGAGAAAGCCCAAAAACAAACTCAAGAGGTTGGTATAGCATTAGAGTTGATCCCACACTTAAGCAGCACATTGGAGGGGGGACGAAAGAGAGCGAGAGAGAGAGAGAGACAGTGTGTCTAAGACTACCATAAGCTGCTTGGAAAGCAAAGAGGCTGCACAACAAATTTTGACACCAAGGCGCAGGTGATCCCTGTCTGAACTCATGAGAGAAAATAAAAAGACTCAGAAATAAAGAACAAGACGGAGAGAGAGAGAGAGAGAGAGAGAGAGAGAACAGATAGATAGATAGATAAAACCTTTATTTTTATACAGGTAACGTCACTGGGGAAAAATATCCCTGTTTGCAAGACAGTCCTGTGTATAAACAATTGACTTTCAATAAAATACAATATACATTACAAATTACACAATGCAGTGTACAATGTGCATAGAAATTACAACTGTTAAAGACGCAGCATAAATTACACATATCAGTTACAAGCGTTGGAGAAGCAGCTATCCAATGCAATAGCAAAAGTGGTAGGAGATGTAGAAATGCATACAGGAAATGTCATTTTGTTCCAATATAAAGCAGCCTGAAATCACAGCAACTTTTCTCCAAATTTAGTATTACACCTAGCAGGAGTAATTTTGTTAATGTGCACAAACTAAGGGCAAGCCTACAGCCTTGCCACCGCAAAGTGAAACAAGAGCCCAAGTGGGACCACTAACCTACAGAACACTTTTAAGAAAATCACTGCATTCTGCCCTGTGTGTGGGTAAGGTTCCTGACAGGAAAGGTGGATGTTGGATGAGCCTGCCTGGCTACACAGAGTTTTAGAAGTCAGTCTCAAGGGGTGAAGAGGAGGAAAAGTCCCTAACAAGGGACAAATTCCTTCAAGTTTGGAATCTACATGCCTCCCTGCGTAAAACCAGAGTCCATGGCAACCACATACCCTGGGTATCACCAGAGTTCCTATCCTGTCAAAGAGCCTGTGACACTGCATGGTGTAAACACAAGGCAACCAACTGTCCCAGGGACCTCCAACGTTACAGGGAGCTATGAAATAAGTGCACCAAAGCTATTCAGCTGGCCAAAGCAGAACACTACCAGGCTACCTTCCAAGCAAACACAAACAATCCTTCTAAGTTTTGGAAAGTTGTTCAGTCCCTCTTTTCCCCTTCCACCAAACCCCCCACTCCTGCCCTTAAGCTAAATCACTCAGTCATCTCGGAATCCATGGCAGTTGCTGAATGCTTTAATACCCATTTTACATCCTGTGCCTCTATGCTCCAAGCTACCCCTCTACTGCCCCTACAGATTTCCGGCTGCCTCCCCCCCCCGGTGGCCACCTGTCCGCTTGCTCCTTCCCCCTCTCTCCTTACAGCCCCTCCCTCATCTACCCCCTTTTTCTTCACACACATCTCCCCTGCTGCTGCCTTAAAAGCCCTCTTGTCCATCGACCTTGCCAAAGGCTCCTCACCGGATGGCCTGGATCCCAAGCTCCTCTCTCTGTCTGTTCCTGCTACTGCCTACCCTCTCTCCCTCTTATTAAACCTCTCCTTTGTCTCTTTCTCTGTTCCTGAAGCTTGGAAACACGCTACAGTTCTACCTCTCCCTAAGGGAGGTGATCTCTCCTCCCCTAGCAACTACCGCCCTATCTCTCTCCTTCCCACCCTGACTAAACTCCTGGAACACATAGTACTTGAACAACTCTCCTCCTATCTTACTGACTCCACCTTTCTCACTCCATTCCAATCCGATTTTAGAAAGCACCACTCCACCGCCACATCCTTGATTCGGCTGACTGATGCTATCTCTATGGGCATGGACAATGGCTTCATAACCTCTGCTATTTTTACAGACGTAGCCAATGCCTTTGATATGGTCTCACACCCTTTACTCCTGTCATATCTCAGATCGGCTGGTCTTTCCCCAAAAGCCACAGATTGGTTTAAGTCTTATCTGTCAGGCAGATTTCAATCTGTCCATATGGCTGATGCCATCTCCCCACCACTTCCCATTACCACAGGAGTCCCTCAGGGCTCTGTACTCGGGCCCCTCCTTTTTTCAATCTTCCTTAACGATCTCCCTCTGGTTTACACAACAACAAACATACACATGTATGCAGATGACATGGTACTTTATACAACAGGCAAATCAGTCCCTGGTATCACCTCCAGGCTCCAAATGGATTTCAACAATATACAATACTGGTTTAGAAAGCACCACATCATCCTAAATGCAAAGAAAATAGTTTCTATGACTTTTGGAACTCAGCAGAGGCTAGTCAGGCTCTCCTCCTTACCCACCTTCCACACCTTAGATGGGACTGTACTAGAAGATACCTCCTCCTTCCGATACCTCGGAGTTTGGCTGGACAGAAACCTAAATTTCTTGGTACACATCGATTCCATCCAGAAGAAACTCTGGCCTAAGCTAGGGTCCCTATACCAAAACAGTAAATGTATCCCTCTTCCAGCAAGATGCGAATTGGTACATAAAATGATTATGCCAATTTTTGACTACTGTGACTTAGTATATGGAGCTGCCCCCCAATCCTCCTTATCAAGGCTGGACCCTCTTTTTAACTCCTTCTGCCAATTTGCCTTAGATGCTCCTGCCCTGACCAACCACTGCACACTCTACCACTCTCTGAACTTTCCCACCCTTGCTGACAGGAGAACCATGCATGTGGCTAAATTCACCTCAAAATTCTGGCTAGGAACTCTCCCTGCCTACCTCTCTACCTCCTTAGCTGCCCCACTCCCTCCAAATACACACTCAGATCTGACAACTCATGTTTCCTGAATATACGCTATAGAAGCACTACGTCAGGCCAAATGGCTTTCTCACATCGACTACCTAAACTTTGGAATCAACTACCGTCCCAAATCCGACATGCCTCCTCAGTCAATTCTCTCTCCACATCCTTAACAAACTATCTAGTGACAAACCGCAATTGCACCTAGTCCCTCTGGACTGGTCTCTGCTGAGAGTCTATTTCTCCACCACCCTCCAGTAGAACCAACTACTATCTCCACTTTCCTAAACCCTCCTGCATCCTAATGTGTTACCCCTCCTGCTCCACCCCTCTTGCTGATTTGTAAATATTCTACAGTTTGTTATCTCATTTTAATTGACTATGTACAGTGAAGCTATTTTTTCCTGTGTGGTGTATACTGATGTACTATGTAATTGCTCCCTCTCCCCTTCCCCCAGGACGTACCGTGAGACAAGCATCTTGTTGCTCAGTGTAATTCTCCTGGTGAAACTTTTCAATAAATAAATAAATAAATAAAGAGGAGGACAACTACCTACCAAGTGGTGAAGAGGATCTCTAGAAGTCAGAGTCCATGCATGGCCACTGAGGACCCCACAACATTTGTAAAGCACCTGTTTCATTGCTGAGATCCAGGATACAGTCCATCCGAGAGATATCTACCGCATCAGACTGGGCATAGGAACTGTAACCTAAACAAGGCCAGGCCCAGTTATGCCACTATAAACCTAGAGACTTTGTCACAAATTCTTCCAGAAACCGGTACACAGGAGAATATCTGCTTTGCACCTTAGCAAGGCACTGGGGCTTTACTCCCAAGACTTGGTCAAACAGTGTAATATTTTAGGGATGCCCACTCAGGATAACACATAACTAGCTTTAACAGGTATCCAGCTCTACAGCTAGTGATCTGGGTCCCAACATAATCTTCTACAGGCGACTGTTGTTGATTAGAGGGTGCAGTGAATACTAGTGCACCAGGGAGGTAAGGTACCATATGCTTAATGCCTGCCATTATTCATTTGGTTGCCTGTGTCCTATTTTATACCCCTTGTCCTCCCTCCACCAATAAATACTATGTCACTAGTGTTCACAGCAGTGTGAATGTTTTATTGCATTTAAGTTATTCAGAGTACTCTGTACATTTATTGTTATTAGTTTAAAGCAGTGTTGGAATTTCAGGGGGGCTTGCCAAAGCTTGGCCCTGAGGTGAGGTCCGGGAGCTCACCCATCACTGCCATGGACTTTAATACGAGAAGGGGCAGTTTCAAGATAGTGCCCTTAAGGGCCCTCCAGCTCATAAAATGTAATTTCAACACTTGCTTTAAGTACGTATTTCCTGGGAGACAGCACTCTTGTACTTCACTGTACAGGAAAGAGCCTGACAGGTGGAGGCACGGGGTCAAATAACTAAAGAAAGTTTCAAAATCTGGGGCCATCTACACTATGGTAAAAAAAAAAACTGCTAATTTTTACAACATTTTCAAAGCACACTTAGGTACACTCTGCCCTGCGAGTAGGGGGTCACACAATGAATATATAGTATACAAGAGCAGGTCCAGACTCTGAAAAATATTAAGATGTGCAAAATTTAACAAAATTAATTTCATGATTGTGACTGCTACCTAACCTAACATGCTGCCCACTCTGTGATGCCTAGTACTGTCTACTTGAGCATTCTGGAACATATATTAACTGTTTTATTTGCCTTGTTTGTTTTTAGTCATTGTTATGTTTGCTTGCACGCATGTGCAAGAAACATAGTGCCATCATACGAGTTTTCTAGAGGTGTGTCAGCCTCTTCCAATTCAGTCAGTGTGTTTGCAGGCGCGGTCGCAGTGTGCCAATCACTGCTGCAGCTGTCTATGACAGCAGGAAAATGCAGTGGCATACAGTTGAAGGGAGAGCTCACTTCAGTGACAGAGGCCCCACACACACGCATGCAGTACATATTGTGTGCTGATGCGCCTCCTCCCCCACGCACACACTGTGTGGCCAACGGGTGCTCAATCCCCGCTCGGCTCCACGATGGTCGGATTTACCTTTACACCAATAACACCATGGCGAAGGGCCCCGTGGTTCAGGAGGGCCCCCACACAGCCACAACACTGTATTTATTGTTTATTATTTATTTACTTCCTGGGCGACTGCAGCCACCAACCAGCTTCACAACTTGTTGCCGGCTGGGCTGCGGGGATGGAGTCATTTATTTTAATTGAACTGCTGCACATGAATGACAGTCCGATAAGATTCATGCCAGTATGTCACGGTACGGCCCCAAAATAAAAAGCAACCCGCCTAATCCCCTACCCTCGCTTCCCCAGTTTTTTGGTTTCTCTAGGTGGCTCCGGCTCAGCCTCTCATCCAACCTGGGCCTGTCTGCCTGACATGACCCCACAGTACAACCAACCATGTCTCATCAAGGTCCTCCAGAGGTGTGGCTACTGGTGAGCGTTGGGATTCGGGAATCTGTGCGTGCGTGTGTGGCATCAGGGCGTGCTGCTGTTGGCAGAGCAAGTGACAGTCAGATGCAGCAACAAGAGTGACAACTCTGAGAAGAGCATCCGGGTTCAACTGGAGACAGAAGGCTAGAGTCTAGTCGCAGTCACGGACCACTCATCTCTGTCGGACACTCGAGTCGCCACCACCATCCAGCCAGGGCCAATCTTTTTTTTTTGTCATCTGAGTTAGCGACGAGGAATATTGTCATCATGTCCTAGTGCAGGCACAGTTGTCGTGAGGGTGCTGGCTGGATGCTGCCTGTAGTCCGAGAGTGCAGCTGCTGGAGGGGAAGGGGGTGCTGGGCAGCAGACCTCAGTCTCTGTGTCTGCCCTCTGGACTGACCGACTGGTCCTCCACACCACTCCATCCTGTGAGGTCGAGAACTAAAGAAGCCAAGTCGGAGTCCCACAGACAGTCAGGCAGGCAGGCCGAGAAGAAGGCCAGACAGCCACCACACCAGTCACCAGGAGGTAACAGTACATCTGTACAGGTATGTGTACAAAATAAAATCTGATGCTGCTTTCTGTTGCTGCTTGAAGTTGCACTTAGACTTAGGAAAGATAACAAAGACAAAGCAATCATTGATTGTCACTAAAAATTAAGTACTGTTTGTTTAACTGGGACACCTCCAACTGTGCAAAACTATCTAGCTGTGCCTGGACTTGAGCTAAAACATATGTAGCACTTGAGGGGATATATCCCCAGCCCCATGCAACCAAGGTGGCATGTCCTGGCTCTATGTGACCTGTGCCAGAAAAACTAACATTATTTTGATTACAATTGCCAGAAGGTACTGAAATATTGACTTAATACTGTTTCATGTTGCATACTATGCCAGGCTGGTTGGTGCCACCGCTGGCATGGATTAAATTAATTGTAAGGCTGTTGGATACTGAAGCTATGCAGGACAGTTTAAGATGCTTGTTTTCATGGTACCCTATATAATGGAATCAAAGACGTACTGGTTAGACAGCTAGCAGGGGCATTGGTGCCAGTAGCTATCTCCCCACTGCATAGAGTGACTGAGCTATAAAGAGCAATGAATATGCATACTCATGGGGAGCTGTAGGAATGCAGCCTAAGGGAGGGCCCTATTGGGGAGCCACAGAGGTGGCCTCCAGGCTTGCAAACCAGTGCTTGATCCTCAGAGAGACCCCTTCCACCCAGAGGCACATCAGGAGGCAAGGAAGACTGCCCAGCAACTTGCCTGTCACCCAATACTGAAGTAAATGGTCAAAGGTACCAGCTTGTGTCTTTCAGTTATCAAACTTACCAAACACCCTATTTAACTGCAATTATTTGTTTAGGTCTTTGACACACATTAGATGGATGGCTACAATGTTAAATGTTCACTCAAAATAGTCCAGAATAGTCTCCTTCCTCTGCTGGCACTCACCACAAAACAAAGTGGGCAGTGCTATCAGTTGGATTTGGGCAGAGGATAGGAGGGTGCTTATCCCAGTCCCAGTCCCAGTTCAGCCTGTTGCTCCAGAGATGAGAGAAGACAGCTACCCAAGTGTGAAAAGGAGGTTGGGGGTTCTGTCTAATGAAGATGAGGGAAGGGGGTGAGATTATAAGGTCCCTGACATGCTTGTGATATTGCATACAGTTGGGGAAGGGCTGGGGGCTGGCTGAAAACCTTTTCAATATTTTTCATGTTCTTCATGTTTGTGAGCTGTATCCTTCGAGATTGGGGGTGGGGCTGATGTGCAAAGTTTTTTTGTTGTTGTTGGTAACCACATTGTTATGCAGAGCAGGTGAAACAATGCAAGGGCACTTGGTGATGGGGGGTTCCAGACTGGGTTTGGGTATAAACTGCTGTAAATGATAATGAGTACTTTAAGTGTGTTAAAGTGAACTGTCAGTGCTCTAAAGACTGTTGTAAAGCATAAGAAAGTATTAGCTTATATTGAAAAGCTTAAAGGGGACCTAAACTTTTGCAGGAAACTCATATGGCTAGGGAAGAGGCAACAAGTTGAGGAAATCTTGGGGTGGCCTGTTGTTAGCGGGAGGGCTCTCATCGAAGGTCAAAGGGGTGGCAGTGTGGTTCTGTCCTGGCCTCTGCGCCGAGGTGCTTTGACATGTAGCAGACACACTAGGGAGGTACCTCACTGCAATGGTAGATTTGGGGGGCGGGGGGCAACTGATGGTGGCTGACATTTATGGCCCCAATTTTGACAATCAGAATTTTTCCATAAATTATGTAACATTTGCAGAATTCCAAGGTCGGATTATCATGGGAGTGGATTAGGCTGCCGGAAGATTTAGAATGCATAGGTTTTTAGGACAGAGTATTATGTCGGTAGCAGCCTAAGGGTTTTAATACCTCCAGGACCCAGTTCTAGATTTCTCAGCCCTACTAGTACACAATCCCCCTAAGAGCTCAACGGCACTTCCGCACACGGGATGTTGGCATTTAGGGGCCCCTCGGGCCACAAAATATGACTTGGAGTAGGGCCCCCACATCCATTAATCTGGGCCTGGCTCCATGCCTCCCCCCCCCAACAACAGCTGTCCAGGTGCCACGCTGGGAGCCCACCCCAGCATGGCAAGAACTGTCATAGCTAGTAGGGGTGCCAATCTCCCATCAGCTCCGCGCTGCCGCCCACCCCCAAAAAAGCTTTCCATGTGCCATGCTGGGAGCCCACCCAGCGTGGCAAAGCATATTATGGCGAAGTGGTGCCCAACCCCTGTCGGCTCCAGCCCCCAAACAGCTTTTCCAGCTGCCACGCTGGGAGCCCACCCCAGCATGGCAAACGCCCCGCGCTGCCTAAAACCTGTAAAGAAGAAAACCTTCCTTCTCAGTCTCCCCGCCCCCACAACCCACACCCACCCATTGCGCACCCTGCCTCCCCACCCCCCCACCCCATACTTACCTCCGGAGCTCGGCGCGACGATCATCGGTGGACCGGGAACACGTCTGCACTCTTCAAAGCCGACCACGAACTGAGGAAATGCCGGTAAGCTGTATAATGGAATAAATAGGGTTTTTTCAACTTTGTTGCATATCTCAGGCATTTTTGGTAATTTTGGGTCCAAATTTTCAACATGGGTTTTTGGGACCCCTTCTCATGAATTCTTGCACTGTCATGGCGTTAATCGGGCCCGAAGGATGATTTTGCAGTCACTGCACGGAATCACCTTTCAGGACCCATTAACGAAATGACACTGCCAGAGTTCATAAGGTGGGCTCTCAAATAAAGCCTATGTTGAACATTTGGTGAAAAAAATCCTAAAAATGACTGTTTTACGAGCGTGCGTTGCGCAGTTCCTACGCACGCTTGTAAGTTCGCGAATTTTCAATATTTTCACTCCAGATTTTCAACATTGCCATTTTACCACACCTCTTTATGACCAGTACAGCTGTCATTTTTCGCATCTCACCCAAAACGTGTTTCCGCCCACGTAGCGCAAAATGGTGCAGTTGGTATGCGAAATCAATGTACGAGACACATTAAGAAAATCACAGTGACACTGTTCATGAGTAGAGGTCTTAAAATGGCTATGTTGAAAATTTGGTGAAAAAATTTCTAAAAATGACTGTTTTACGAGCGTGCATTACGCAGTTCCTACGCACGCTCATAAGTTCGCGAATTTTCAATATTTTCACTCCAGATTTTCAATATTGCCATTTTACCACACCTCCTTATGAGCAGTACAGCTGTCATTTTTCACATCTCACCCAAAATGTGTTTTCGCCCATGTAGCGCACAATGGCGCAGTCGGTGTGTGAAATCAATGTACGGGACACATTAAGAAAATCACAGTGATACTGTTCATGAGCAGAGGTCTTAAAATGGCTATGTTGAAAATTTGGTGAAAAAATTCCTAAAAATGACTGTTTTACGAGTGTGCGTTGCAGAAGTTCCTATGCACGTTCGTAAGTTCGCAAATTTTCAATATTTTCACTCCAGATTTTCAACATTGCCATTTTGCCACACCTCCTTATGAGCAGTACAGCTCTCAGTTTTCACACCTTGCCCACAATGTGTTTCCGCCCATGTAGCGCACAATGGCGCAGTCAGTGTGCGAAATCAATGTATGGGACACATTAAGAAAATCACAGTGACACTGGTCATGAGCAGAAGTGTTAAAATGGCTATGTTGAAAATTTGGTGAAAAAATTCTCAAAAATGACTGTTTTAGGAACGCACATTGTGCAGTTCCTATGCACGCTGGCAAGTTTGCGAATTTGTAATATTTACACACCAGATTTTCAACAGTGCCATTTTACCGCACTTCCTTATGAGCAGTACAGCTACCATTTTTCATATCTCACTAAAATGTGTTTCCGCACATGTAGCGCACAATGGTACAGTTAGCAGGAAAACAATGTTTGGGACAGATTAAGAAAATCACAGTGACACTGGTCATGAGCAGAGGTCTTAAAATGGCTATGTTGAAAATTTGATGACAAAACTCCATAAAATGACTGTGTTACGAGTGAGCATTGCGCAGTTTCCACGCACCCTTGTAAGTTCATGAATTTGTAATATTTTCAGTCCAGATTTTCACCAGTGGTATTTTTCCACACCTCCTTAGGAACACTACAGCTGTCATTTTCCACAACATGGCCGAAATGTGTTTTCACACTTTCAGCACAGAAATGCGTGGTCGCTGTGGGAAATCATTGTTCGGGACAGATAAAGAAAATCACACTGACACTGTTCACGATTGGAGGTCCCAAAATGCCTGTGTTACCAATCTGCTGTAAAAAACCCCTAAACTAGTTATATTACGTGGTATGCTGCATAGTTTCTACACACACCTGTGATTTCACTCAGTTTTTCACAGCAGATTTTCAACATTGCCATTTTTACACCTCCCCATGAACAGTACCACTGTCATTTTCACATCTTGTTGAATGTGTTTTTGCACCTGTGGTGCCTTAGTACGTGGTCGCTGTGCAAAAGCAGTTTTCAGCTAACAAACTGATATTGCCACTGTTCATGAGGTGGGGGTTACAAAAAACATGTTGAAAATTTGGAGTGAAAATACTAACGACGCCTGAGGCGTTAGTTTCACCATAACGCCCCCACCCTGTAGAGAATGACAGGCATCAGGGTGTAACTTGTGATTCTTGCCTGTAATGCTCATACCATTCCACCCCCACCCACACCCTGCAGCCAGTGAGAGGCATCTAGGTGTGCCTCGGACTCTTCGGGCCCAAACTTCACC
Organism: Neoceratodus forsteri; assembly: GCA_016271365.2. Taxonomy (NCBI): domain Eukaryota; kingdom Metazoa; phylum Chordata; order Ceratodontiformes; family Ceratodontidae; genus Neoceratodus; species Neoceratodus forsteri. The sequence continues at coordinate 1,240,265,820 of CM028130.1, forward strand.
CCATTCTCCTATACCGCACCCATCTCACCATATTTCCTGATGGAATGGGGTGCGCATAAGGGCCAAAGACCCCAAGGCACACCGTGACACTTGTCAGCGTCTGCAGGGTAGGGTGTGGTGAAATGGCATGGCCGTTATGCCTGACAACCCAAAGGCACACCCCAATGCCTGTCACTCTCTGCAGGGTGGTGGTGGAGTTGGCTTCAGTTCAATACTTCGCTGCCATTCCTATTATGCAGCTCTGTAACTTCTACACTACCAATGCTAATGCCAGCAAGCAAACATTCGGCATTGACAAATGCTTGTTGTAGTTCCTGTGAGTATCGGTGACAAGACTCCCTTGGTTCTGCTGATGTACTCTACCAGGTACACTATGAAACAACCTTATTTGACTAGGAACCTTTGCAAATGAGCTTTTAGCTCAAAGGTGTTCTGCCAATTGATTAAATTAATGAATAACTAAATGATTATTTTGGAAAGTAAGTAGGTCTTATCCTGTAAACTGAAAAGCCAGATGCAGACAACCAGCACTACAGTACATGTTAATGCAATTACTGTGCCATTGAAATCCTTGGAATGTTGCAACCAGGATTGCTCAACTAGATTTTTTAACAAAGGCTCCTCAGACTAACAGTCAGAATGTTATGACAAGACTGTTGATTAATATACTTTTGTCAGTGGGGAAAGTTGTGGACTGGCACCACCTGGAAATTTAAAAACTGGCATAACCAGATTTATTTTAAACTATTTCCTTTTCCGTTCTAAAGAGAAGGTCCCCTCAGCCTTTTATTCTGTTTCTCTGTGTAGTCTGTAAACATAAACAATGATTCCCTCTATTGCACCCTCCTAATTTCATCATGATTTAAATGTAAATGAGGGTTCTTAAAATCGGGTGTAAAAACCTGCTTGACTCCATTGCAAAGGTTATGACCTGACTCAGGTAAGGCATCCTGGAATTTTACGTTGTTTTAGTGCTAAAGCCTGCAGTAGTTATACTGTATTAGTCAGTGCTGTTGCAGTCCTCTGTAGTCCCTATGTGCTTGTCGTATGCTGGCCATGAAACTTTTCAAGGCATAGTAAGTGCCCTGCTTTTTTCTGTAGTTTAAAGTGTACCTGAATTAGAAAAAAATACTGTCAGAGAATACAGGGACTTCACAAGACATGTACCAGAATGGAATGAGAGTATACCTTCTGCTGGCTTGTGCAGGTACTAATCATCAACTCCTATGACACCTTGCATGAGTGGGGTCATGACTTTTGCAATGGAGGCAAACTGATTTTCACACCAGGGCAAAACAGAGTGAAGCAATCTGAAATGTAAATTTGAAATGTAAAGCCGCGACTCTGAACATGCACATTAGCATTGACGTTAATGCGCATGCTCAGAGTCAAGGCTTTACATTTCAAACATTAATTTTAACAGGTTACAGTGTTTGTTTTAGCTCCACACTTATTTTGTCATGTTCAGGAAGCTGTCCTCTACTTAGAAATCACTTCGTCTGCAGCATGTTTGAAAAATCAAAACTCGTACAAGCACAAGTTTGCATGAACTGTGGCACCATGTTTGAAAGGCAGGCACAGGAGAAGTGGACCACCAGAGATTCAGTTGGGTGCGGGAGCTATGACAAAAAAAAAAGAAAAAAATTACTTACCACTGTAATATTGTTTCTTCCAAGGGATCTCCCAGTATGATTACACATATGCAGTCAGCCCAGAATCTCTGACTGCACCGGAGCTGTAGTGATGTAATGTGGAATGTATGCAAATAGTGGAACTAGAATGCTGTTCAAACTGTTGCCTCTAAGTGGACTGTGTTCCATTCAACAGTCAGACTCATTTTTATAGCTAACAATTACTAGACTATCTGAACTAATAAATTCTAACCAAGAATAACAACAATACCCACCCCTTGGTAATGAGTATGAGTTACCAAAAACAGGACAAAAGAACCACAAAGGAAGAGCTAGGCCCTCTAGTCATCCTTGTGTGAGTAAAGACCAGTAAGTTAAGCCAGCGATTGAAGGCAACACTAAAAAACTAGTGAAAAGTATTGCTGAACCTGACTCAGGTTCTGGAACAGGAGGTAGGGTGGGAGGTCTAATCATACTGGGAGATCCCTTGGAAGAAACAATATTACTGTGGTAAGTAATTTTTCCTTCAAACCCCAGGAATCTCCCAGTATGACTAGACATATGTAGACTACCAAGCAGTGCCTTTGGAGGAGGGTACAGAACCTACTTGGGGAAAAAGGTTCTGCAATATTGCAGTGCCAAACCTTGCATCACTTCTGGACTGGACATCAAGGCAACAGTGCATTGTGAAGGTGTGAACTGTACTCCAGGTAGCTGCTTTTCAGATTTCCAGCAAGGGAAAGTCCCTTGCAGTTGCCACAGAAGCAGCAGTTCCACAAGCAGTGTGTGCCCTGAGGCACTGAGGTGGCTGCTTCTCAGCTTTACTGTAACAAAACTGGATGCAGGACACTATCCAGTGTGCAATTGATCTCTTTGTGGCAGGCCTGCCTTTTCCCATTTCACCATAAGTGATGAACAGTTGTGGTGAGAATCCCTGAGGTCCTTGATATGGCTAATGTAATAACTGAGGGACCGCTTCACATCCAGACTATATAGTTTCATTTCACCTGAACTTGACTTGGCTATGAAAAATACTGGAAGGGTGATGGTGGATTGGTTTAAACCAAACTCAGATACCACCTTGGGTAGAAATGTCTGGTTGATCCTGAGGAACACCTTGTCTTTGTGAAAGATGATGTAATTAGGGTAAATGCAGAGAGCCTGGAGCTCACACACTCTTCTTGCCGAAGTAATTGCCACCAGGAAGACTGTTTTTCAGGTGACATATTTCAGATCAACCATAGCCATTGGCTCAAAGGGAGGTTCCATGAGTTTGGCTATAAACAAGTTCAAGTCCCAAGGAGGAACTGGTTCCCTAACAAGGGGAAACAGATGTGCCAAGCTATTGAAAAACTTTCTAAAAATAAGATGTGAGGCTATTGTCCTCTGAGCACCTGCAGATAAATAAGCAGAGACTACTGCTAAATGGACCCTGAGGGTCGCAGGCCTCAAACCCAAGCTCCAAAGATGTACTAGGTAGTCAAGCAGTACAGGTAAGTTTGTGTTTTTGAGAGGATTGATGTGCTTGGACTTGTACCAAATAGAAACTTTTTCCACTTGGAAGCATAAGTTTTCCTTGTTGAAGTTTTCCTGGACACTCTCAGGACCTTCAGGACCTCTTTAGAGAGTTGGAATTCAGAAAATTATAACTCCTCAAGAACCAGGCCTTCAGGTGAAGGGTTTTGAGGTTTGGGAATACTACCTGTCCCTGAATGGCTGTTAGCAGATTGTATCTCTGGGGAAGCCAGATGGGTTGTTTGATGAACAGGTTGAGTAGTAGAGGATACCATGGCTGCTTGGCCCAGTCTGGAGCAACCAGTATCATGGTTGCAGACTCGCTCCTGAGTTTGAGAAGGACTTTTAACAGCAATGGAAATGGTGAAAAGCATACAGTAATTTCCCTTTTCCAGTCCAAGGCTAATGCCCCCATGGGCAGTGTGCCCAATGAGGGAGACATGCAGCAAAAAAGAGAGAGCTTATGGTTTTCTTTTGAGGCAAACAGATCTATTTCTGGGGTGCCTCACCTCCTGAAAACTGTGGCCAACACTTGCTTATTTAAAGCCTATTTGTGATGGTCCTGACTGATTCTGCTGAGTGTATCTGCCAGTGTGTTGTCTTTTCCTGGAAGATAAATGGCGGTCGAATGCACCTCCAGGGAGTATGCTAGGGACCAGATTTTCATGGCTTCCATGTACAGCCTTGAGGATCTTGTTCCTCCTTACTTGTTTATGTACCACATGGTAGTTGTGTTGTCTGTCCTTACCGGGACTGACTGACCCCTCAGCTGAGGAGCAAAGGCCCTTAGGGCAAGAATGACCACTCTCAACTCCAAAGGTTGATAATGCAACCTGGATTCCTGAGTGGACCAAGTCTTACTGATTGTAGGGTTGCCTGTCTGTGCACCCCACCCTAAGAGGGAGGCATCTATTGTTAGGTCCACCGTGTGCTGCTGTTGCTGAAAAGGGATGCCTTGCTTGAGGTTGTCCCTTTCCTTTCACCACTGCAGTGCTAAAAGCAGAGTTCTTGTTACTGGCACAAGCTTTGAAAGAGGATCCCTTTTTTGAAACCAATGGGATCTTAAATGGTATTGAATGTCCTCATCTGGAACCTGGCACCTGAGACTACTGCAGTAGTTGATGTCATGTGTCCCAGCAATGCTAGGAATTGTCTTGCAGTCCTGGGATGACCCAGCACAAAGGAGCTAGCCAGGGCTACTAAGTTGTTTACCCTCTCTTGAGGAAGGAATGCCTTGCCATGAACAGTATCTAGTTCTGCGCCAATGAATTCCAGTGACTGAACTGATTTCCATCTATGACTTTTGAGTGTTGATGAGGACACCCAGAGATTCCAGAGTGTTTTGGGTGACCCTGATGGAGTCCCTGACCTGTTGGTATGAGTCTCCTATGACTAGCAAGTCATCCAGGTGGGGGAACACCATGATTCCTTGCCTCCTGAGATAAGCTGCCACCACAGTTAAGCACTTTGTGAACACTCTGGGGGCAGAGGTGAGCCAGAATGGAAGGGCAGAGAACTGGTAGTGCTCTGAGGGCAGAGTGAACTTCAGGTATCTTCTGTGGCAAGGCCTGATTGGGATGTGAAAGTAAGAATATTTGAGGTCGAGAGATGCCAGCCAGTTTCTTTGCTTTAGACAGGGGATAACAATGGCAAGGGTTACCATTTTGAACTTGGGCTTTGCCAAGTGCTTATTCAGGAATTTGAGGTCTGGAATTGGACACCATTCCCCATTCTTTTTCTTGGTTAGAAAATATCTGAAGTACATGCCCTTCCCCCTTTGAGAGGGAAGGACTGGCTCTATTTCTCTTGCTTGCAGAAGCTTTTTTTACCTCCAGTTCCAGCGGAATTGTCTCTGTAGGGGTTGAAAGCCAGAAAACTCTGCGGCCCTGAAGTCTTGGAAATTTCCTGAGTTGTAAACAAAAACCCTGACTCACTACCTCCAGAACCCACTTGTCAGTGGAGATGTTTTTCCAATCCTGCAGATGGTGAGCCAGCTTGCCCCCTACTGGAAGAAGGGTGGCAGCCTGTTCTGAGTGATCAACGGTTCTGTCTGGGCTGAATTTTGGACACTGGTGTTGAATCAGCCTGTCTAGAAGACTTCCTACCCACCCCTGCCCCTGTAGTAGCTTCTAGCATGAGAATAACCCATAGGCATGGAGACTGGGACGTAAGCTCTGGGTTAAAAAAAAATCTACCCCTACCTCCCCTTCCCATGGGTCTAACACACATGGAGGCTCTTTCTCTTAGAGTTGCTTCTAAGGATGGTTTTGTACTATTCCATCTTTTTCATGTATGCCTCAGTCTTGTCACCAAAAAGAGAATTATTTTCGCAAGGAAAATCAATGGCCTTTAACTGTGTATCTTGGGTAAGACTGGTTGTTCTGAGCCAGGAAAATCTTCTCATAGACAATGATAAGGCTAATAACCTGGATGCAGTGTCACTGGTGGCATCTAATGCCATCCTGGCAGTGTTAGCCAAATCATGCACCACATCACATGTCAATCTGTCAGTTATTACCAGGACAGAGTTCCAAAGTGCTTTATGATATTGTGCAGCATATGCCTTATAAGCTGCCTGTCTGAGGAGAAGGGAAGAATCTAGGTACTCCTTTTTCCCCATGGTGTCAATCTTCATTGAATCTTTATCTGGGGGATGAGATGAAAGAGGGACTTTAGATTTATCACAGGCAGCAGTCTGTACAATGCCCTCATGGTCTGGGTGAGAACACAGGTACTCTGCAGCAGACCTATCAACCTGATATTTTTTCTCAACCTTCTTGTCCATCCCCAGGGACAGAGGATGGTGTTTGTAGTATTTCTCCAATATTAAGTGCACTCACCCCTTCTGAAATAAAAACTCAAAGCTGTAGATTCTAATTCATAACTTTTTATTCTGCAGCCTCAGCCCCTTGCTGAAAGAAACTGCTTAAGGAGATCTTAGTTTCACACCTTCGGTGTTTCATCAGAGATACCCATTAGTACAACAGTTAGAAATGTATACACTTAGTACATTTCAAATCTTACAGCTACCAATGGAATTGCTTTTCCTTAATTGGTCAATCAATTAATACAACTAAACATTTCATGTTTGTAGTATTTTTAGGGTTGCCTTCTTAAGAGAGTTGTGGATTGGATGAAACAACCTCTTAGTGGGAACCAGACCCATCATATCGAGAAACTCCGCCTCCTCATCTTCCTTAGATTCTTGTGAGGAGAGGACTAAAGTGTCAGTCATTTGTATGAGAAATGAAAAATTGGATTAAAAATCATCCTGTCCACGAGGAGGGGTGCCAAAGTCTTGCTCATTGCATACCTCAGGCTCAATGGATTCCCTTAAGTCCAGATCCTCCTGTTCCTCCTTCAAATAAACTTCAGGACCCTGGTCTGTGGGAATCGGTGGTGGGATTGGAACCGATGAACCCAGGATCGAACCTGCAGTTTGGATGGCCTGCTTAACCTGCAGGGCTTTTGCAATGTCCTCAGCAGAGGGCATTTTGTTTTTCTCTATTAGGAGCTCCTTTGTTTCTTTAGCAGGAGGTGCAGCAACATGTTTTTCTTTGTTTCTTTTTAGCAGGCGCAGGCTCTGAAACCTGCTCAATGGGTCGTTTGTGTTTACTGTGATCAGAAGATCCCTTATCAGTAGTTTTAGGGTCTGAGGGATCCTTTGGAGGTCTCTCCTTGGCTTTACTATGTGAAAAAGAAGAGGCCTCTTCAGGGTGCTTTGGTGACACTAAGGTAGGAGCAGAAGCCATCTCCTCCAATCTTGTAGCCCTCTTTTTAACAGTTTTGGGGCAAAACTTACTTCACAGCTCACAATTAGAAAAATATGACTGGGACCCAGACACTCCAATCACAAATCATTGCGATCTGCCTCAACAAAGATTTGGAAACACTTTAAACAATTTTTAAACCTGTAGGTCCCATCCTCTCTTTTGGTCTTACTGACATGCCAAATGTCAGTAGACTAAGTGAAATCCCCAGAAAAAGGGAAAAACAAAATTTGCAGTCAGTTCCCAAAAGGAGAAAAAGGAACCGCAATTAAATAAATCTTATCATAAATTAGTTAAAATGCGGTCGATTCCCAAAGAGAAAGGAACCAAGCACAAAATAAAATAAAAAAATCACTTCTAAAATAAGTGAAACTAAAGGAGCTTTTCAAAAAAATTTCAAACTACATAGCAGTTAGGAACCACTAAAAAAGTCTGAAGACAAGAAGGCCTCAGTTCCAAGGAACTGCAAAGGAACCGGCAGGAACTGAGAAAAAAAAAACAAAATAACGCTAAACAGTGAAATAACTAACTAGAGCTAAAAAGTATAACTTTTTTGAAAGAAATAGACAAACTTGCAGCAAAGTTGCTGAGGAAAGATCTTCGAGGCGTCCAGTTGTCTGAGTGGAGAACATGAATCTGACTGTTGAACTGAACACAGTCCACCCAGAGGCAACAGTTTGAACAGCATTCTAGTTCCACTATTTGCATACATTCCACATTACATCACTACAGATATGGGGCAGTCAGAGATTCTGGGCTGACTGCATATGTATAATCATATTGGCAGATTCCTGGGGTTTGAATGGTAATGACATGCTAAATGAACATTAAATGTCAAGCACAAATTAGGTACTGCAGTTTCAATAATAAAGGAGCCTGCAGGTTTTGTTTTTAAGAGAGGTCCAAAAAATGAGTTAACAGCTGATAGTGTCCCTTTAAATTAGGATGAAATTATTGGGTTGCAAGAAAGGGTATCATTCTTCGTGTCTACAAACTACACAGCTATACAGAAAAGAGGCAGAGGGGACTGGAGGCCGCAACCCTCATCCCACTTGGTACCAGGATTTACTGTTAGTTACTATTTGAGCTCCCTTATGGCAGTCACTGGGTACTAAGTGTAGCTGCAGGCCCAAAAATGTTGCCATCAGTTTGTCAGTGTTAGTACGCTAAATTCTGAACACAAAAATGTAATTTCTCTAACATAGAACAGGTCATGCAATTGCTTAAATGACTTTTGAACCTTTAAAAGTGAAGTATTTGTACTCGAACTTGGTGGCTAACTTGCAAACAAACTCCAACCAATTGTAATTTCCTGAAGCAGAGCAAGCCCTTAAGGTACTTATGGTTCCCCAACAGATGGAAGGCTGCAGGTGCTGCAGTCTCCCATGGTACCTCAGGTTTGTGTTGGCTCCCTCCTTAGACTCTCTCAGAAGCTGGTTTCTTGGTTGTCGTTGGGACTGTTCACTGCTCTCCTATTCTCAAACTGCTGATGCCCCTGGCTGGCTCACACACTTCTCTTTTTCCAGACCCTGAGGCCAGCAGCAGCCCAATGCCTGGCTGTAGTGCCTGCTACAGGACCTGGATCAGCAGTCTGAACTGCAGTCAGTTGTTGTGTGCTGACTCTTCAGTATCATACTTTACTGGCGCTCTTCCTTCTCTGGAACATAGCAGCTTCTTTGGGACCCCCCATCCCAAAGCCCAACATGGCACAACTCGAACCCTGCCTCCAGCAGCAGGTCCTGTATCTCTGAGATCTCGCTCTGATCTGCCATCCTCCAGCACAGTCATTTTATCAGCATTCCTTTAAATCCCATTTGCTCGGGAAAAGCTCATGCCACTGCGAGGGTATAGATTAATCACCCTCGATCCAAATCACTACACCCATCCCTCCTCTCTTCTCACCTTAACCTACATTAAATCATGCCTTAAATCTTTCAAGTGTTGCACTTATGGTCTATGATTTTAATAATTGCCTGTACTGTTATCCTCATTATCTTGTCTACTTCTCGTAACCCTGTATCACCTGACTGTATGTATTGTATTGCTTCTGGATCACCTGATTGAATGTATTGTATTGCTTCTGTTCCCTGGGTCGCCTCTGAAAAAGGGACCTTCGAGGCCCAGTGGGCCACCCCGGTCATCAAAATTCAATAAATAAATAAAATCAGTTCCCATTGGTTCATCTGGTTGTCACTCCAGATCTATGACCCGCAGTCCACCAGCAGCCTGCTGTGAATTCCCAGTCTCCAGTTTGGCAGCCCTGGGATCAGAGGGCTTAAAGATGGAACCATCCATGCCATCTGGGGGCTTATGCTCAAAATCACAGTTCCAAGAGGGCTCCTGCCCTGATTGTATTTGCCTACCATGCTGGTTCAGTTGGTAGGTCCGGAAAAGGCCTCCAGTTGAGATGGTGTTGTGGCCAAAGGAAATCCTCTATCCATGGTGGCCACCCACCTTTGATAATGTGACTAAGACTGCATTGCTGCACGGCATTGGCAGCCACAATGAATCATGGCTCCTCCCAGACCCTGCAATCTCCTACCAGTCCCCCATCCATAAGCATCAGGCCCTGGGGACCGGAGGAGTCATGTAAACCCTGTTTTGATAGGTGGGGGGGTACACTCTCCCTCTGCTAGAGAAATGGCTAGATAAATGGCTACCCCTCCAGCCACTTGCTATCAAAGTCAAAAATAGTTCAAACCTGAACCAACAGAATATTTTTAACAGTGGATAATCTAGACACCAAAATGCTAGTCTAGTGCGTTTCACACATACTGTAGCTAAATAGCCAAATGATTCATGCCTAGCAGCATTAATCAATATTTACCAAATAACTGTTATGTCCCCCTTTCCCCTGGGAACTTGCAAACTGGATATGGTGAGGGACTTGGGCAGGACATATGCCACTTATATACCACATGCACAGGAATATCAGTGGGGGTCCCTGGGGCATTAAAACTGAGCTTTAGAATAGGCTTCACAGGCCTAGTAGATCATCTTACAGAGGCAACCACTTCTTTTTCCGTACCAAAACTCAGTCCCCTGGTTGGCGATCATATGCTTTCACTTTCCTGCTGTGTTGTGCCTTATTTGCCAAATTTTCCTGTCCAGCCATCTCAGCTGCCAAGTTATAGGCAGTGTCCAGTTGATCTTTGAATCTATGAATATAGTACAAAAAGGTTTCAGTGTGAGCTCCACTGGCACAGACTCCAAAGCACAAGTGAACTGGCAGCCTATCCAAACATCAGGTAGTATGGACTGTATCCAGTGGCATCACTTTTAGCACAGTTGTAGCTGTGTACCAATGTCTTGACTTGTTCATTCTACTTGGTTATGTCCTTTGGATTTGGATGTCTAGCATATTAAATAAAGTTTGGTTGAACCACTCAGGCCAGAGGTCACCTTGTGGGTGACAGGGAGTTATGCTTGATTTCTTTATTCCTCACAAAGACAGCATTTCTTTTACCAAGAGGCTTTCAAAGTCACATCCCTGATCCAGGTGTATTCGTTCTACAGTACCAGAGTATATGATGAATTTGTTCATGGGTATGTGGGCAACAGTGCAGGCTTTTTGATCTTTAGCTGGATAGGCTTGGAAGTGGCAGAGAAATGGTCCATGACCACTGTCACAAACCCACTCCTGTAGTGTCAGATCCACTGAGCTCACAGTGGCCACCCCTAAGTGCAATCCATGAAGTGGGGACAGGGCTACCCTCCTCGTGTCTTTTTAGACTGCTCACCAAGGTCACAATTGCACCTCTGCCATGAGAACCCAGGGCATCCCTCCAAACTCTGGATAAGGGCACAATACTAGTCTGGAGTCTTGTAGCCAAATATGAACCCCTCATTGGCTAGTATACAAAGGGGGAAGACCCAGGCATCACACTCTCTTCAGGGATAGCAGCATAAAACCTGATTTGACCTTCTCCCTACAGGACATGCAATAGCCTGGTTCAAAATCCCTGCAAAAACTGGTATTGTCCATATCCTTCCAGATCCCTTACAGTCCCCTTTTTTGATTTGGTTGCTGATGACGACAACCCCTTAGCAATAACAGTATGCCACAGATTATTAGTACTGTCCCACAATTCACACACAATTATAGAAATCTCACTCAGGCAGATTCTCTTTAGGAAAACAAATGTTTTTTATTAAAATGTTTAATTTTTTACTAAAATACTTAAATAATAATCATACAGTTACAACTAAAAAAACATTAATCTGGTCATAAAATACAGAAATAAAATGGGAAAATATACATGAAAACATTAATCTGGTCATAGAATGCAGAAATAAAATGGGAAAATATACATGGAAACACACTATGACTGATAGCTGAAGTCTACCTGAAATTTGTAGAAACTTGAAGTCCAGGACAATAACTGAAAGTTCAGTTTCGTCGGTCTTGGCAGCAGTTTTGTTCCTTGTGTGTCAGGTGAAGTCCAAATGAAAAGTGTGTGTGTAGCCATTGAGTCTCAGCAGTTTGGCTTCTTGTGTGTCAGGTGGAGTCCAAATGAAAAGTGTGTTCAAATGCCCTGAGCTGGGGCTTTAAACACTTTCTGTAACTTGCAGTGGCATCAATGATCCCAATTCTAAAAAAAAACAAAATGGTCTATTTCCCCAGAGCAACTACTCCATTTGACCAGGAGATGTCACTGTTCCACTGCTTCCAAAATCCCAACACAATTTTCTAGCTGCCTGGTGATGTCACCCAGCCTTATATTTATAACACCTGTAATTGGGATCTCACACAGGTCTGCTAGGAAGGATGTTCATGATTTTTTCTTTCATCTCATCAAAGGCAATACCATTACAGTTTCCTTGGATCACAGCATCCTGCTTTTGAAGTGAAAGAGGGCTATCTCCTGAACATTTTATTTACCTCTGTTTCCCTTGGTTAGTTAACTATGGGAAATACCCTTTGATCAGCTATCCACAAGCTTTTGACAATAACTTGTCAGTTTCCTGGCAAGCAAGCTGGCCTTCAGGTCAAAGGAAGGTCAACCCCTTTTAACACAGGTCCAGTCTCTCTCTCCTCAAGGTGCCTTTGTATTAACACTGGCATTTCTTGTGGAATGTACATATACACAGAATTACATAAAATATGTATATATATATATATATATATATATATATATATATTTGCAAGAAGAGTGGTCCTGGTGCCAAAGTTCCCAAGTTTGATGCAAGCTGACCTTTGCACTGAAGAAACTGTGCATGGGATAGGAAGGCTGAAAGCCTTGGGATGGGCTTGTGGCAGTGGTGGCTAGCAACGGTAACCTGCCAACCAGTTGCCCTCATGGCTGGTGGGTGTTTGTGGGCATGGCCTTGCTCGCAGGGGGTGGGATGGGATGAGATGGGGGTAAGGGGAGGCAACTGCTCCTGACTGGGCCAGTGCAAGGTAACACAGTGCAGCTCTGTGTGGGGAAGGGTCTGAAGCACCATTGCCACCATGGGGGGCATTGGGGGCACATGCTGCCATGGACCACCGGCCGCTCCAGTGGTGGTCTGGCAGGTTTCAGAGGCTGTGAGGGTGCCTTCCCAAGGGGGGTACAGTGTCACCCCCCACACACTCAGTGATGACTTCAAGTGTGACATACAGCAGGTTAGACCAGCTCCAGGGTGGTCTAACAGCAGGATCCGTGCACCCATTGGGGGGGCTACCAAAATCCGACTGTAGGGGATACTGAAGTGCTATCCTGGTGCAAGCCCCCCTTCTGCTATGGTGCACTGGTGCAACTGTCTTGAGAATGGCACAAGCCCAGCTGGCACAGACAATCCCTCCAGTGATGTAGGGTGCAATGTTACCTCTAATTCTTTGACTCTGTGGGTGGAAGTCTCATGTGTGTGTGTGCAGCACTGGTCACTAAGAAAGAGATTCATGTGTACAAATCAAATTAAGTCTATAACAGGGATACCGTTCATAGCTTACATTTTTCACAATAACGTACTGCTGCTTTAAAGAGCTTCTGACACAGTTGAGACAACTTTGAAAAAATTTAATATTCAGACATACTGTAACTGTAATTAATATTTTGTATTTTATTCTGTAATTATCACCTTTATTTCCTTATTCTATGGGTATTTGCATCAATACAGTATCTCTGCTCTTTGAGCTTTGGCTGCCTGTCCACACCTGCCATCATAATTAAGTTTAAGCCATCAAAATATGTTGCTGTGGAGATAATTATGATGTCATAAACAGGATATTGTGATGCCATGTGTAGAGAAGCAGCCAGAGTAGACAGAGTCTAGGGAACAGGGATCTTGTTTTCATGCAACTGTTTTCAGTAATAAAGAAAACAGGGAATAAATTACTGAAAATACATGAAATACTAAAGAAAATAGGATGCAGCTGAATATAAAGCTTACTTTTTTCAAAGTTTTGCTAATGCTGTCAGCGGCTCCTTAACAGAAGCTATAAATTCTATACTCAAGCATATTTGTAGTCCAGTTCCATTTTGCTCAATTATTTGACGTAGACCTTAAAGAGCCCCTGACAGCATTAGGAAAACTTTGAAGAAAGTAAGATTTATATTCAGCTCCATCCCATTTTCTTTATTACTTCATATATTTTCAGTAATTAATACATTTTCTTCATTACTGTAAAACACTGCATGAAAACAAGATCCCTATGCCATAGAATGTGTCTGCTTCTCTATACATGACATCACAATTCCTTATTTATGGCACCATGATTATCTCCACAGCAGCAGCATATTTTGATGTCATAAACAGAATTAGGATATCAGGTGTAAGCAAGCTTCCAGAGCTGAAAGAGCAGAGATACTGTATTCATGCAAATACCCTTAGTAATAAGGAAATAAGGGTGAGAATTTCACAATAAAAAGAAGAAATGAACGTCATACTTTCTGTAATTTCCTTTTCTGTTGGCTCCAACATTGTGCACTATACCCAGTTGTTATGATTACCCATTGACAATGTGGGGTGCTACAGAATTTGAAATACTGTATAAGCTACATTTATGCCCGAATTATACATTTTTTTCAAAGCTGTCTCAACTGTCAACTGTCAGGAGCTCTTTAAAATTTTATTCAGGCAATTACCTAAGCTTTTTTAAAAGGTCTAAAGCCATGCTCAGAAATGTAGTGATTATAACTGACACAAACACAAGTAATTCCTTGCTTGTCTGTCTGTAGTTTTTGGCATGGATGGGAATTTAAACAAGCATTTGTCAATGCTGAACATTTGCTGCTGGCATGCACCAGCTGGCAACAGGAGAACAGCACGCCTGCTGAGTGATGCAGCGAGCAACCAGGGTGGGACAGCACAGCAACCAAGGCTGGACAGGCACATAGCGAGGAACGCGTAAAAATCTTTTATCGATGCCCCTTCTCCCACATACACCCCCATACATTTTTATGTGAAAATAAACCTTATTAAAGTCATATCTGCTTATGGTATGGCATGGCATTCAACACTACAGTAGCGCTACATACAAAACCAACTGCAAGAGAACAACTTGGCCCACCTTTTCCATATCATATAATGTTTGTCCCAGATGCTTTCCGTAGTGAGGGTTCTAGGACAACGCTGATGCTGGGAATGACAGCAAAAAGCAGGAAAAAACAACTTACCACAGAAGTGTAAACTGATGAAGCTGGACGTTTGTAAATATGATGTCTATTCTGGATGCTCTGTGGGAGGAGAGAGACGTGAGATTTGACATCTCATCACAGTGAGTATCTGAACTTGAACCATATCGCTGTGCATTCAGCATTTTTATTTACCTGGGGATCGGCCACATACTGGCATTTGGCAAGGAAGGATTTGGATTTCTATCCACCATGCTGGAGTAAATGATGGATGTAACTTTTCAAGCAAATGCATCCAGCAAATGCGTGAAGACACTTACAAGTGGCCCTTGCAGTGTGTGCGTGTGTGGGTTTTGTGCAAAAATAAGGGGTAAATGACTTCCGATGGCTTTTCTTAGAGAACTGGAACACCGCAGGGGTGAAAGCTGATCAGCTGCTTGCTTGCCAGAGTGACTCTTGACTTCTTTCTTGGAAATACAGGCCAGCAAGCAAGTATAGAAAATAAAGGTAACACGTGTTTAGACATATTTTATTCTAAAATATTTGGGAACAATCAAATCTCTTCAGTTGGTTGAAGTAAAGAGATCTGCCACAGACAGAATTTTAGGATTATATTAACTCAGGGAAATTCACAGAGCATGACTAAAACCTGGTTTATTGTGCTACAAGTCTGTAAATCAGAACACACTAGCATAGTAAGAAGGTGTAATATTATAAACTGAAGCAATTTAGAACTTTCAGTAGATAGTTTGATTTTTTCGTCTGACTTGTTATATTGCATGCAGTATGTTGCACTAGGGAATTGCTCTTGGCCAAAACATCAGGCAGTTTAAACAATCAAATACCTGGTCTGTACTTTGTTTTAGGTGTAATGCTTAAATGGATTGCAATATGCATTCGTTGTAATAGGAAGGTCATTCTGTTGCTGAGCATTTGAAGACAGATGGATAGGTACAATTTATATTTTAATCTGGGAACAGACAATGTCTGAAGTGACATAATAAGGTAAAGAAAAATAAATAAATAAGTAAACAGCAAACGAGTTTGCCTGGGGTTGCTTTTGTAATGTCTCTCTGGAATGCATTCTTATTGGGTGTTGGGCAGAAGTCAGCTTTGTTTTCAATCCACAAAAAAAAAAGAATTTGTGAATGTAAAATGTTGTCTTGCTGGCATTGGCAGTGCAGGAGTGAGAGAGAGATGAACAATAGGAATGGCAGTGAAGTATTGAACTGACGCCAACCCCACCTCCACCTGCAGAGACTGACAGGCATTGGGGTATGCCTTTGAGTCATCAGCCATAACAATCATGCCATTTCACCTCACCCCACCCTGCAGACACCGACAAGTGTTGCGGTGTGCCTTGGGATCTTTGGGCCTTATGCTCACCCTATTTCATGAGGAAATACACTGAGATGGGTGCAGTATAGGAGAATGGGGTGAACTTTGGGGCTGAAGAGTCCAAGGCACACCTCGATGCCTGTCACTGGCTGTAGGGTGGGGGAGGGAGTGGAATGGCATGAGCATTACAGTCCAGAATCCCAAGTCACACCCCTGACACCTGTCAGTCTCTATAGGGTGGGGCATTATGGTTGGAAACCCTAATGCCCTGGGCGTTTGTTGGTATTTTCACTCCAAACTGTCAATATTTGTGACCCCACCTCATGAACAGTGGCACCATCACTTTGCTAGCTGAAAGGTGATTTTGCACAGTGACTGCGCCATTTGGCACCACAGGTGTGAAAACACATTTCGGGCAGGAAGTGAAAAATGACAGCTGTACTGTTCATGAGAAGGTGTAAAAAAATGACAATGTTGAAAATCGAGTGAAAATATGAAAAATTGGTGAGGTCACGAGTGTGCGGAGAAACTGCACAATGCACGGCCGTAACACAATTATTTTGAGGATTTTTTAAACAAATTTTCAACATAGGCATTTTGGGACCTCCGCTCATGAACAGTGGCACTGTGATTTTGTTAATCTTTCCCAAATGTTGATTTCCCACAGCAACCATGCCATTCTGTGCCAGATGTGTGAAAACACATTTTGGGCAAGATGTGAAAAATGACAGCTGTACTATTCACAAGGAGGTGTGAAAAAATGGCAATGTTGAAAATCTGGAGTGAAAATATTAAAAATTGTCAAAGTTAAGATCGTGCGTGGAAACTGCACAACGCACACTCATAACGCAGTCATTTTGGGGAATTTTTTTCACCAAATTTGCAACATAGGCTTTTTGGGACCCCACCTCATGAACAGTGGCACTATTATTTTGTTAATCGATCCCAAAAGGTGATTCCGTGCAGTGACTGCGAAATCACCTTTCGGAACTGAATATTGTGATGACAGTGCATGTGTTCATGAGGTGGAGTCCTAAGAACCCCACGTTGAAAATGTGGAGCCAAAATAAAAAAAATGGCTGAGATATACACCTAAGTTGAACCCCCACACACACTGATGCCCTTATACAGCTTACCGGCATTTCTTCATTTTGCAGTTCGGCTTTGAAGAATCCAGACGTGTTCCCACTCCACGAAAGATCACAGCGTCGGACCTCCGGAGGGAAGTATGAGGTGAGAGGGGTGTGGGGAGGTGGGGTATGCAGAGGGTCAGTGCGGGTTGGGGTGGGGGGTGCTGCGGACAATGAACTTTTTTCTTTTTTTCAGGTACAAACAAAAAAACGGACACTGCGCCATCGGATGGTTTTCTTTCTTTACAGGGGAAATAAAACACATGTTATGCAAACTGGGGTGGGCTCCCAAAGTGCCCCATGACTTTTGGGGGGTGATGTTGGCCACACTGGGGTGGGCTCCCAGTGTGCCACAAAATGGGGTGGAGCAAGGGGAGGAACATGCTGACGCGGTCGGCTTTTTGTGAGCGTCTGCACACTGGGGTGGGCTCCCATTATGCCACACAATGTTGGTTGGGGGGTTGCGGACATGCTGACATGGGGATTGCACCCCCAATGGCGGCCTTCTTTGTGGACCACCATGTTTATTGAAATGTTTCACCAGGAGAGGCACGCATGGGAGGCATGTCATCTGTGCCGCTGCTTGACAAGCTTGCCTCTGATTGCAGTGGCACATTTCTTACAAGTTGTGTCCACTTTACATAATTCTTGTGTCAGCACCAGCATGCTGGCTAATTGGAGAATGCGGGACGCACCTACTAAAGCGTCCCCTGCATTCATCAACACTGACACACCTCTGCATTTCTCCTACTACCACAAGATGTTGCTTGCGCAAGCGCAAGACAACATAAAAAAAGGATAAATAGAAATGCTCCTGGTCTAGTCACTGCAAGGACACAGGGTTACAATTCTCAGCTCAGAGATCAAGGACCTTGTAAAACTGCTTTTGCCCCTCACAGGTCAGTAAGTGTTCATCACCCAAGACTCCCCAAAGAAAGAGGAAGGTACTAAATCTGCTTGGCAGGTCAGTCTTAACCAATTGGCCCAATGAGACACTATTTAACTTAAAAAGGCAAAAACTGTGTAAGTAATCCAGTGCTTCAAAAACCTTGTCCACCCTAACAACTTTAAGTGTATTATATCTGAGACATTTAATACAAACATTAAATAACAGAAGGAGAAACATGGCTAAAATGAATTCCTACTTCATTAAATGATATTAATTATAATTTGTATGTCTATATAAAGTGTTTGTATACTAAAACCTGTAAATCTAGAAATCGGGGTCAATCAGCTATGGTAAGCACTTTATAAGTAAGCATTAATGCACTCCAGGGTGTGCTGATAATGTGGATTAATGCACACCTCAGGGGTGTTGTAAGGCACGAAGCTGCAGGCCAAGTGCCCTCACAGCCCCCAGGGTGAACATTAATCCACCTTATCAGCACACCCTGGAGTGCACTGATGCACTTATAATATGGGTTATGTTCAAACAGCAATAAAATATCGAGAAAGATGTTTTTCTGCTGTTTAACTAGAAAAAAGATACTTCATTCTTCAACCTTACAAAATAGTCCCTAACAAATAATGCATGGGGCACTACTGTTATGCAGATATACATGTCACAGATACACTGCTGAGATGATCTGAGACATTTACTGTGCATAATACTATCTGCTGTATTGCATACCACCGTTACTGTAGCCCACCCCCTCCACATGCATGACACTAGTGCTGACACTTGGCTGTCACTGTGCCCCTTTATCTCGCTCTCCCTCTGCCCTGTGTGTATTTATATGTAATTTAAACTTTGATAAAGTACATTTTGTCACTAAACATCTACAGTATCACCCTGGGGAAAGTGTGAAAGAGAAACAACATTCTGCATCCCTTTACTGTCGCTATCTGCTTTAAGGAGACATGGGCCACTTCGACGTCACTGCTGATTTTTTTTGTCCTGATTATGGAAACTGACATTTGCTGGCAGGGAACAACTCCAGCATGACGTTTGCTGTCAGGCAACAACTCAACCGCAGGACACTCAGCACAGACGGCAACAATGAAGGAACATTGTCTTCCCATTGGCCACTGATGTACACAGACCTGCTGGCTGCTCTGATTTTGTTTTTCTTTTCCTTATGACCCCTCCCCAATGACTCACTTGATATCTTCTTCTGAGGGACCCTGCTCAAACTGAACCACTTTGCACTGCACACCTGCCACAGCTCTGAGCAGCTCTTTAGCCCGTTCTGGTTGCTCCCACTTACTGGGATCCAGCAGCAGCACTACAGCAGGCACAACAGGCTAGCAAGGAGGAATCATGGCACAGCAGGCACATTGATCACAACAGCAACAGCAGCGCCAGTTCAGATGCTGACAGTTCACGGGAGCACCAGTCGGGTGGGTGTTTGGGGTCACTGACACAATTCACTACAGCAATGTGCGGTTAAACTGGAGGAGAGGCAACAATGGAGAGAAACAGTGGTGCCAGTCCAGGTGCTGGCAGGCTTGCAAAGTGCAGGGATCAGGCATGGGGGAGCATAACGGAGCAGAGGCGGACAGGTCTCCTCAGTTGCCCAACACATACAGAAGTCACCTGTTCCTGTAAAAACGCACTGGCACCTCGCTGTTACTCTGCAGCACTCTCGGCGATGGGTAATCTGCCTGTGGGACCTCTCTCTCGTTTCCACATTTGCCACCCTTAGCACACAGGACAGAATTCCGACTGCTACTACACCCCTCTCTCTGTCACTCTCATGCTCTGCACTACTAACACTGTCAAAGGACATATCCCGGTACTCAGAGCACAGATGGAACAGAGTGCCAGTCACAGAGAGTGAGACAGAGAGAAAGACACTATCCCTGCCACTACAGGGAGTTACTGGCACATCTCACAACTGACACAGACTGCCCCAACTTCCCCGCTCGTTGTCTTGTCTTATGGGGGGTGTTAATTTAAAGGACACCCACACAAACAAACAGCTCTGCTGCCGCTATGAGCAGTGTGTGTGTGTGTGTGTTTGTCTACCGAGGAACTAGAACACCACAGGGTGAAATCCGATCAGCTGCCTGCTGGCCGGTGAAGCCCCCTCTGATTGGAGCGGCTTTTTTCTTGGAAGTACAGGCCAGCAAGCAATGAGTTGTGTCACAGCCACAGTATGTGGTGATTGGTGTAGACTGTCGAGCCCCTTGCAGTTTGAAATGCAATGGGTTCGGCAGTGACAACCCCCACCCCAAAAAAAAATCTCCTTGTGCTTGTCCCAAAACGTTGGATGCGCAAGCACAGCAAACGTAAAAACAAACAGAATTTTCTATGGGCAGACAGTCTCAAAAACAGACTATGCCAGAGTCATCCTCCATATACCATTTTGCAGCCTTCCTCATAAAATTTGTTCAGCTGTGACAGGCATCCCTAAGATCAAAGCTGGCCCCTGAGAAAATTTACAACCCAACACAAGAGGAGTTATGACAACTGTGAGGAACACAGAAACTCTTAATTTAACCCCTACTGCTGCAGACAGAAACAGAATGTAATGGAATTCTGGACTGATGTCAGTCCATGGAAAAGCAAGGGTTAAGCACATTGGGTTTTTATCTGCTTGCCACTGCTACTGCGGTGTGCGGCTGTTTCTTTGATCTGCATGGGGTGTTTCTTTGATCTGCGTGGCCTTACAAGCGCACATCTTAAGAGGAACATAGGTAGGGTGACTTACAAAATTGGGCTGGCTCAAGGTGCAGGGCACAGAGCCCATTGTGCCATTTGTCCTTGTTGCAAGCCCCTTGCCCGTTCCCGGTCTTTTGAAAGTTGGGCCCAGTGTCTCACTGACATCCAAGCCAGCTTTGCCAAGAGTACTAGCCCCCTTTTGTGGTGGACTTTTATACTAAATGATTTAAAGTGATACAGTGGAGCCCACTTATAACAGACATAGTTAAAACAGACAAATGGTTATTCTGGACAAAAGCCATTTGCCAAACGTCATTTCTCATTCTCCTCATTGTAACTGTTTGGTTTATAATGTACTTGGCTGTCTGCCTGCAGCAGACATATCACCGGCAGTCAGCACCTTGCCTCAGTGCTTAGACACATGTTAGCACCTCATTATTAGGTGTTAAGTATTTGCTCTGCCGGAACTCAAGTCACCTAGCAAGGGCGGCAGCAGTTCCTCTATGAATACCCTTCTACTTCAGCTCAGTTTTATTCACTGTTTTTCAGTGCTTCAGTGTTTCTTTTTTTTTTTTTTGCATCTGTCTGTCGGTGGGAACCTGGTCACCAAGCAGTGTTGGAAGCAGCTCCTCTCAGTACCCTCCTCCCCTTCAGTGTTTTTTAGTGGAAGTGTTTCCTTCAGTGTTCAGTGTTTTAGTGTCTCAAAGTTTCTTTTTTGCTTGTTTTTCAAGCACTCAGACCACTGTTTAATTTTTTTGCAAGCATTTCATCAGGACCCTGGGCAGTCAGTCAGTGGGAAAGCCTGGTTGCCTAGCACACAGCTCTGCTACAAATCCCTTTCCCCTTTCATGCAGTTTTTACGTTTGCTTGCACACATTTGCAAGAAACATAGTGCCATCATCCGTTTTCGAGGTGGAGCCACCCTCTTCCAATTCAGTCAGTGTGTTGGTATGCCTCAGTCCGCTATCGGATGCTGGAGCTGTCTATGACAGCTCCAAAATGCAGTGGTGTATAGTTGAAAGGGGAGCTACACTTAGTGAGCAGCAATCAGATATCACCTGCTCGCGCGCAGCTCCCCCTACACGCACACACACACACACGCACCGTATGCTGCCCCTGCACACACTGTATAGCCGAGGGGGTGCCCAATCCCCGCCGGCTGTGCTGCGCCTCAAAGCTCTTCCACGCGCCATGCTGGGTGCCCACCCAGCGTAAGTTATAATATAGCCGACGGGTGCCCAATCCTGCCGGCTCCACTGTCCTCCCCCGAGAGTACTGGATGCCACGTGGGCAACTAATGCTATGGCCGAGGGGATGCCCAACTCCCGCTGGCTCCACACCTCCCAACCAGTCGATTCTTGTGCCACGCTGGGAGCCCACCCCAGCGTGGCAAACGCCCCGCGTCAGTTTAAAAAACAACCTGTAAATTAAAACAGTCCCACGGCGCTTCTCCCTGCCCTCCCACAACCCGCAAGACTCACCACTGGCGCACCCTGCCTCCCCACACCCCCCACCCCATACTTACCTCCAGAGTCTGGCGCTGATGATCTTCAGTGGACTGGGAACACGCCTGCACTCTTCAAAGCCGACCGCCAACTGAGGAAATGCCGTAAGCTATATAATGGATAGATAGGGTTTTTTCAACTTTGTTGCATATTCAGGTATTTTTGATTTTGCACCAAATTTTCAACATGCGGTTTTGGGACCCTCTCATGAATGATGTCAATGTCATGATGTATTCGGCCCGCGGCGGTGATTTTCAGTCACTGATGGAATCACCTTCGGACCCCATTAACTAAACGACACTGCCAGCTGCTCATAAGGTGGGTCTCAAGAAGCCTATTTTGAAAATTTGGTGGAAAAATTCCAAAAAATGACTGTTTTACGAGTGTGCGTTGCGCAGTTCCTACGCAGGCTCGTAAGTTCGCGAATTTTCAATATTTTCACTCCAGATTTTCAACATTGCCATTTTACCACACCTCCTTATGAGCAGTACAGCTGCCATTTTTCACATCTTGCCCAAAATGTGTTTCTGCCCATGTTAGCGCACAATGGCACAGTCGGTGTGCGAAATCAATGTATGGGACACAATAAGAAAATCACAGTGACACTGTTCATAAGCAGACATCTTAAAATGGCTATGTTGAAAATTTGGTGAAAAAACTCTAAATATGACTGTTTTACGAGCGTGAGTTGCGCAGTTCCTACGCACGCTCGTAAGTTTGCGAATTTTCAATATTTTCAATCCAGATTTTCAACATTGCCATTTTATTACACTTCCTTATGAACAGTACAGCTGTCATTTGTCACATCTTGCCCAAAACATGTTTCCGCCCATGTAGCACACGATGGCGAGTCGGTAAGCGTAAATCAATGTATGGGACAATTAAGAAAATCACAGTGACACTGTTCATGAGCAGAGGTCTTAAATGGCTATGTTGAAAATTTGGAAGAAAATTCTAAAATGACTGTTTTACGAGCTGCATTGCGCAGTTCCTACGCATGCTCGTAAGTTTGCGAATTTTCAATATTTTCACTCCAGATTTTCAACATTGCCATTTTATAACACTTCCTTATGAACAGTACAGCTGCTATTTTTCACATGTCGCCAAAAATGTGTTTTCGCACATGTAGTGCACAATGGTGCAGTCAGTGTGCGAAAGCAATGTTTGGGACAGATTAAGAAAATCACAGTTACACTTTTTATGAACAGAGGTCTTAAAATGGCTATGTTGAAAATTTGGTGACAAAAGTCCATAAATGACTGTGTTACGAGTAAGCATTGCGCAGTTTCCACGCACCCTCGTAAGTTCATGACTTTGTAATATTTTCAGTCCAGATTTTCACCAGTGGCATTTTTCCACACTTCCTTATGAACAATACAGCTATCACTTTTCACAACATGGCTGAAATGTGTTTTCACACTTTCAGCGCAGAGATGCGTGGTCACTGTGGGAAATCATTATTTGGGATAGATAAAGTAAATCACAGTGACACTGTTCATGATCGGAGGTCCCAAAATGCCTCTGTGGACAATCTGCTGTAAAAAATCCCCAAACTAATTACATTACGGTGTGCTGCACAGTTTCTATGCATGCTCGTGACTTCACCAGTTTTTTAATATTTTATTACAGATGGTAACATTGCTATTTTTACACCTCCCCATGAACAGTACAGCTGTCATTTTTTACATCCTGTTCGGAATGTGTTTGCACCTGTGGTGCTAAATGCCATAGTCGCTGTGCATAAGCAGCTTTTGGCTAACAAACTGATATTGCCACTGTTCATGAGGTGGGGTCACAAAAAAAACATGTTGAAAATTTGGAGTGAAAATACCAACGAATGCCTGAGGTATTACAGTTTCCAACCATAACGCCCAACCCTGTAGAGAATGACAGGCATCAGGGATGTGACTTGGGATTCTTGCCTGCAATGCTCATACCATTCCACACCCTGCAGCCAGTGAGGCATCGAGGTATGCCTTGGACTCTTTGTCCCCAAAGTTCACCCCATTCTCCTATATTGCACCCATCTCACCGTATTTCCTGATGGAATGGGGTGCGCATAAGGGCCAAAGACCCCGCATGCACACCGTGACACTTGTCAGTGTCTGCAGGGTGGGGTGTGGTGAAATGGCGTGGCCGTTATGCCTGACGACCCAAAGGCACAATCCAATGCCTGTCACTCTCTGCAGGGTGGTGGTGGGGTTGGCTTCAGTTCAATACTTCACTGCCATTCCTATTACGCAGCTCTGTAACTTCTACACTACCACTGCCAATGCCAGCAAGCAAACATTCGGCATTGACATATGCTTGTTTAAAATGTAGTCAGTTCTTTGGCTGTATACACTGTACACCTACTAAAATAAGATGTAATGGAGACCTCATACATTAGCGCTACACAGCGCAAGTGCAGAGACACAAAACATGAGCTCCATATTTGCAGAACAATTAGAACGGACAACAGTTATAATGGACTGATTACCCATGCATGAATCAGTCCATTTTAAGTGGGTCCCACTGTAGTACCATATTATTAATGAAAAGCATTCTTTGCAACCTGGGGCTCCTACACGCACTGGCAACAGTTCATCAGAAATATGGAGTGCTCTAACAGTGAGATATATGAGACAAGGCACACAGTATCAAAAAATGACATACTATCCAGACTTCAGACTTTGGATGAATTAATCCATTTCAGCAAGGTATAAGGAAAAATAACATATATAGTATTAGGTATAGATACTAAGACTAACTACTAGATCAATTCATCCTAAGCAAGAAATATTTTCATTTTCTTAATGGCATAACAAACTAAGCTGAGCATGTAAAGGAAATACACACAGACAAATTTAATATTTCAGAAATCCAGTAGCATTCCAATAGTCTGACCAACTTATCAAAATCTCCCCCTCTTGCTTTTGGTGTCACCTTCTCTACTGTAAAAATTGAAAATTGTGGATACCATTGCCTCTGTGCTCTAGAATGTGCTTGGCAAGTGCATTATTCATGTCCCCATGCTCTATTGCCCATATCTGTTCCCTATATGGATCTTAAATGCTCTAATTGTTTTTAAATCTCACTGGCAGAGCACTCTGTATTTCGGATGAATTGTTGGCACAATAGGTAGGAGCCCGATGGCAAAGGATGCATTAATTAATAATATGGTACTATCACTTTCAATCATTTAGTATAAAAGTCCATCACAAGAGGGGGCTGGCACTCTTTTTTTTCTTATCTATTTTCACTCCTTGACTGCCTGAGCTGCTCCCCAACGGGAACATCCAGTCGCCGACTGCCTCTACTGTGGACACATGGACTCCTGCAGCTTCCCCCCCACAGCGGGGCCACAGGGAGCCCCCTACTCCCTGCAGAACTCTGATCAAGGCGGGTGCCGTGGTGAAAATGCTAACGGGCATCAAGCCACTTGCTTCAAATGCCATTTTCCCTGGTTTTCTGTCCCCATTAGTGCATGCTCAGACAGTGCCTCCAGTCTCCACTGGGGGCCGCTGCTGAGCGATGCATTCCCTGATCCCACCCCCAGAGAGGACAGCAGTCTTCCAGATGCTCAATCCTCTGTGCCCCCCGCCAACCCCCAATGCCTCGAGTCCATTCCTGAACCCAGGTCGCCAGCGTGGGTCGAGGTAAGGCGCCACTGCCTCAGCCCTCTACGCCACCAAGCAGGCCCAGGGGCCAGCACTCTTGACAAAGCTGACTTGCATGTCAGTGAAATGCTGAGGGGCTACCTGTACCTGGTACCTTCTGATTGCACCTTGAAGCACTTTATTGAAATAAATATTGATTTTTTTTTTTGCACAGATTCTGGCCCTCAGTGAGTCTATACTTCACTCCATATCCTCAGTGGATGAATGTTTTTCTTTTTTTGACTGCAGTCTTTCAGAAGCAGATGGGTGTTCCTTTTTTTAAGCACAAACTCTGAAACATCTTCCCCTCTTTGCAGCAACACACATTACATCTTTCAGCACCACATCTTGTCTCTGTACCTCTGAAGATCAAACCAAGTCAGGTGGGGAAAAGATGTTTTTTTTTAGAGATGAGAACCCACAGTAAGCTTGCAGTAAACAGTCACTGGAGGGTCCTAAGCTATCCATAAGGTACATAGATACATAGACAAGTGTCGGCAGATAAGGGCCTATGGCCCACCCAGTCTGCCCATTTGAGCTTGTAAGTTCAGTTTATGTTTTCCTTGCATTGGCAGGGGACGGCTGCTCATCGGTTTCAAATCTTCTGCACAGAGCTTTCATGGCAGATTCAGGAATCTTTACCCACACTGAATAAGTGGGGTCACCATCCAATGTCTGCTGAGACAAAGCGTTTGTGTCCACATGTTTCAGGCCCGGGTGATACTCCTTGTAGATAGACAATGCAGACAACTATTGATGCCCTGCTGCATCCAACTTGGATCTAATTTGTACATGTGATAGAGCATTATTGTCCGTTTTTATGTTTCTCTCACGTGCACAGACTCCAACTGGCTAAGTTGACTGGCTTCAGTCCTTCTAGTAAGTCTAGGTACAACATGGCCCAAAGGCCATGTAGACAGTGTCTGTGTGCAGAACACAGGACTTTTCTGGATCATCATAGGTGAGTACTGGTGAGCTGGTTAGGTGGCAAATGATTTCTTGAAAAGGCTCATCACAAGCAGTGTCCCATCTGGCCCTGAAAGGTTCATTAACCTTATAGTAGCATGGAGGTTCCTTTCCTTTTTTGGGTCCCAGTTTTCAGGCCTTGTTGGTACATGAGTATCTCTGGGTTAAAGCAGCTATATTTGGCAGTCACCATATACTGTAGTTTGTTTTTTTTACCAATACTTTTCTGACAAAAATATGAAGATTCACATTTTTCTTTTTTTTCATTCCTGCAACATAGATGCAGGATTTTAAAGTTTTTAAGATTCCTCTCCCATGCCATGCCCATCATGAAAAAAATGAGGCATATTGGTATAGTGCTGTGCTGTTTACCATCAGAAATGTGTGGTAACACCATCCTAATAGCTCTATAGCATGAATCTAGTATGTGCATTCAAAAGGGAACCTCAACTGAAGAGATTTTTTAAAAACTGTGAGTGGCAATTATATTTAAATGATGAGTCATTAACTGCAAAATTAGCTATACAAGCTATTTCAAAAAAATATCTCAGGAAAGTAAAAATACACTGAGTGGGAATCTAAGGATGTCAGAAATGCCATTTTGGTCAAAAACTATTTATGAATTTTTTTTGCTAACAAATACTGCTGCTTTAAGTTCAGAAGTGGCAGCACTACTGAGAAATAGTCTTTTTTTTTTTTTTATGCAGTTGTTTATCTCCTTCGGCCTCTCCAACCAGCCTCCATCTGGACTGGTCCACCCGGCGCAATCACAAAACTTCTCTGGGGCTTACCTTTTCTGTGGTGTCCTCTCCCACAGACTTACCAGAGGAGCCCAGTCATTGGTGTAGGGCCTGCAAGGGACTGGGCCATCGCTGCACTGCGTTCAGAGTTTTTTCCCTCAGTTTTCATCCCACATCTGGGAATAGGATCCCCCTGACTTCTTGTGGTCCTGCGGTGCTACCACCCAGATTTCTCCAAGTGGCAGCTAACCCATGGGACGTGTGTCCCCCTCCCGAGAGAGAAGAACTGTCCTTGAGATGGTCAATCCTCTTTGCTTTGGCCAGTCTCTGAATAACCCAAGCCCATTTCCTAACCTAGGTTGCTGGTGTAGCAGGTGGTGAGGCAACAGCCTCAGCCCACTACACCACTGGCCTGGCCCCAAAGGGATACAGTCTTTGACAAACTGTCTATAGTATCTGCAGAAACCCAGCAGCTATTTCCAAATCTTTGAGCTTTTCTGTGCAGCGCCAGGTGATCAGGGCCTCGACTTTACTGAGATCAGTTTGAAAGTCATCTGCAGACACAATGTGTCTCATACACCTTACAGAGATTTGGAAAAAGTAGCACGTGACCAAGGATAACTTGAGTCAAAACTCCTCCAACTGGTTCAGTACCTGGAATTAAGGAAAAATGTCATTAAAATGTTTTACTTCCCTATTTTTGCTGCAAGGCATCTATTGCAATACTAGTTTTTAGCTATTGTGATTGTTTTGGATAAGTGATTTACTTATTGTATTGTATAATCTGATTATGAAACGTTTCTGTAACTTCATGTTTTGTATTGTAATTCTCTGTTATTGTGTGCTCTACTGGACGCAATTGTAAAGCAGAACTTGCTTTTAATTTGCCATCCAATAAACAATGACAATGATGATGAGACAATTCTCTTGTTTTTCCAGAATTCAGCCAAACACAATAATATCATTAAAGGAAATGTGTACCTCACCTTTGTTTCTGGCATCCTTCAGTCATCTGTGGCCTGATCTCTCTCCTCAGCCTGTGCGGTGCATATAAACAGTTGTTTAAATATGAATATATAAACTTTATTGAAACCACACGGTCCCCATTCTCACCCACCATTTTACTGCCAATCTTGTTGCACAGTAGTTTCCTGTGGCAGTCTAGTGACATATGTGCCTCACCAGGGTACGAGCATACTCAGTGGTACGCTCTCATGTTTTCAGGCAGATACAGCATGCATTCTACAATCATCTACGTTTGACAGCCTCTGACTGAATCTTTGAATGCAGTGTCTGTTTATTCTTCAGCCGAGGTGGCAGTGTTTGATTTTCCTGTTACTACATTCTTTTGCTTCACAGTTTCAGCCAATGAATAGATATTAGGATCTGAAAGATCACAATGTCAGTGTGTTTCTCTCACTTTCTGTGTCAGTCTCGATTGTGTTATGCATGCTGCTCAATCCAGGCAGTCCTTTTTTGGGGAGCACTGCTTACTATGTAAGGAACACTAACAAAACTGTCACAGAATGCTGTTATTGAATTACAGTGTTCACGGTTCCAATTTTATGAATTGTTTTGTATGGCATGTTGATTGATTTGTCACATGCATGTCTATTGCAATCCCCACAGGCACAGTGCAGTGTCCAACTGTCTTGATTGTAACCCTCTGTGAACCTTTTATGTTTTTATTTACCTACCAGTTGCATTAGCGTGGCACCATCACTGACCAGATACTTGCATCTGTTGGCACCAGCATTAACCAGTTCATTGGGGCACTAGGCAGTACTTCTGAATTGCTATGCACCATCACTTATCAGAGCCTCTGGTGCACTAGGTAGCAGCTCGTACAGTGTCACCTGCCTGATTAGGTATTAACACCGACCAGGTTTCCTAGAGTTCTATAAAGCAGCAGTGACCAATGCCCCTGGCTGACTAGGCACAAACAGCTATCAGGTCCACCATACTGCTAGACACCAGCACTGACCAGGTCCCCTGGAACACTATGCACCAGTACTCACCAGGTCCTTTGTATTACAAAGTGGCAGCACTGACCAGGTCCCATGGATGGCTACGTACACTGCTGAGTATGTACCCTGGATCACTTGGCTACAGTGCTGACCACTGCCATGGGATTGATAGACACCAGCACTTACCAGGTATCCTGGATCACCAGGCACCCACTCTGGCCAGATCACCTGGATCTTTACATACAGCACTGACCAGGTCTCATGGATTTGTACATACAGCAGTCACTAGGTCTCTTGGTTCACTGGGCACCAGCAATGACCAGTGATCCTGAATCACAAGGCACAGGCAATGGCCAGGGTTTCTGAATCACAAGGCCGCAGCACTAACTAGGGCTGTGGAATCACAAGGGTACGTACCAGGGTTTTTTTTTTTTCTCAGAAGAAGCCAGAAGGGGAAGGAAACATATTCAATTCAGTGCTTTACAGTAACTGGTAATTGCTATTTTTCTTTTAAACTTAGATTGTGGGCTTTTAGTGACACTGTACTTTCTTTGTTGTCTTTACTTAGAACTGTTTTTGGGCTGTTGAAAATGTAAAACGTAGTGGTGGTGTATTTCTTTGCTGTCTTTAATTGCTGCAAATTTAGTATTGGCTTTTCTGACTTGCCCTGTAGTTTGGGTGAGGGGTGTTAACTGCCTGGCCTCTGACCTCAGCTACATGATAATTGGAGGTGGGGTTTAGTCAGAGTTGAGGTAGCAAGTGAGTTTTATTTTCTCAGAAGAAGCCAGAAGGGGAAGGAAACATATTCAATTCAGTGCTTTACAGTAACTGGTAATTGCTATTTTTCTTTTAAACTTAGATTATGGGCTTTTAGTGACACTGTACTTTCTTTGTTGTCTTTACTTAGAACTGTTTTTGGGCTGTTGAAAATGTAAAACGTAGTGGTGGTGTATTTCTTTGCTGTCTTTAATTGCTGCAAATTTAGTCTTGGCTTGTCTGACTTGCCCTGTAGTTTGGGTGAGGGGTGTTAATTGTCTGGCCTCTGACCTCAGCTACATGATAACTGGAGGTGGGGCTTAGTCAGAGTTGAGGTAGCAAGTGAGTTTTATTTTCTCAGAAGAAGCCAGAAGGGGAAGGAAACATATTCAATTCAGTGCTTTACAGTAACTGGTAATTGCTATTTTTCTTTTAAACTTAGATTGTGGGCTTTTAGTGACACTGTACATTCTTTGTTGTCTTTACTTAGAATTGTTTTTGGGCTGTTGAAAATTTAAAACGTAGTGGTGGTGTATTTCTTTGCTGTCTTTAATTGCTGCAAATTTTTGCCCCCTCCCCTTCCCCCAACTCTTAATTATATGTCCTGTTAAAGCTGATTGACAGGAGCTAAACACAGGGTATAGGAAGGGGTGTGAAGTAGGAGGGGCATAAGGGTGAAGAAGCTCACCTCAGCACAACAAGTGTTTTGATTCATTTATTTCTTGGTTTATTTTCTTTTTAAAAGAAAAGTATCTGAGGATCAGTGGCAGGATTTTAGGA
Organism: Neoceratodus forsteri; assembly: GCA_016271365.2. NCBI lineage: Eukaryota > Metazoa > Chordata > Ceratodontiformes > Ceratodontidae > Neoceratodus > Neoceratodus forsteri. Next base: position 1,240,296,716 of record CM028130.1, read on the forward strand.
CAGTAAATTAATAAAAAGGAACTAGAGAGCTTCAGTAGCAGACAAGTGAATAGCAGTATAATTGCAGTATAATGTGGGAGTGGTGCAATGCAGTGACTGTGGGGCAGCCATATTCAGGCAGATCTTCTGGACTCTGAGGTGCTGCCATATCTGCATGCATCTCTCTGGACTGCAGGATGAGGTAGCCAGACTCAGAGTGGAAGTAAACTGGGTCAGAAGTACCATCACCCCTATCCAGAGACCACCCAGTCCAATGCAACTGCCTTAAGGGATGCCGAGAACGAGGAGCACTTGGATGACAGTGGGCTCATGGAGGGTTAGAGCGGTCAGGCAGAGGCACATCCCAGATCCTATTCCATTCAAGAACTCATATACCACACTGGCAAACGGGAACAACCAAATAGAGGTACCCAGAGAAGTGGAAGGAAAGGATGTGGAGGTTAGCCAAGGAGGCGACCTCAGCGGGGAAAGCAGTGGACCCCAGAGGAAGAGGAAGCAAATCCTGGTGGGGGACTCCACCATAAGAGGGATCCAGCTAGGAACACAGGAGGGGGACGACAGGGAGGTGAGGTGCCTACCAGGTGCCACGGCATGGAGGGATGGAAGTAAGATCCTGGGGATCACTGAGAAGGCAAGACGGGAGGGTGAGCTGGATGTCATTATCCACCTAGGTACTAATGACCTGACAAATGGGGAGCCAAAGGAAGTTCAGGAAGAGTTTAGAAATTGGGGAGGGTCTCAAGCAAGTAGCTACTCTGTCACTTTCTCAGAAGTACTACCTGTGAGAGGCAAGGGAGAGCATAGGGTGCATGCACCAGGAACTTTAACTCATGGTTGAAGAACTGGTGCTGTGAGGAAGGGTTTGATTCATTGGTGACTGGGGACCCACCTGGAGGATGGAGGTTTGTTCAAGCCTGATGGCCTGCATCCATCCTGGAGGGGAATCCAAGCACTCAATGATAACTTTAAATGCTACATTGACAAGCATTTAAACTAGCAAAGGGGGGTGGCAGGCCAGCAAGGAGGGTACCTACTTGCTCACCCCCCACATCTAGCAGTGGAACCAATGAACCAGAGGAGTGGCTATCTCTACAGAGCAGTGTGCAAAAGATGGAGATTAGTGCCCAAGAGGTGGATAGGCAGCAAAGGGGCAAAATTCAGCAGAAGGGCAGACAGCAAGGAGAACCAGGGATAAAGAACAACCAAGGAAGGGGCTGGAGTAGAACAGTGAAACAGTCTAGGGAGGTCAAATCATGGAAAGCAATGTGTGCAAATGTCAGGAGCCTTAGCAACAAGATGGAAGATCTGGAGGCTGTCATAGTGCAGTCAGACCTGGACATTGTGGCCATCACTGAAACCTGGTGTAATGATAACCACGACAGGGAGATGGCCATACCTGGCTACAACATATTCAGAAGAGACAGGGCAGGCAGGAAGGGAGAAGGAGTGGCACTGTATGTGAAAAATTACATAAGGGCCACAGAGATCCAGGAGGAACAAAATGGGGGAGAGATGCTATGGGTTAAGCTGGAAAGGAAATTGGGGCCAGCCATCCGCACAGGTGTGGTCTATAGACCACCAGCCCAGGAGGAAGAAACAGATAGGGAGCTGATGCTAGCCATCCAAAGAATGGCAGACAAGGGTGAGGTAGTACTGGTTGGAGACTTCAATATTCCAGACGTGGAATAGAGCATCCCAGCAGCAGCATCAACTAGGAGCAGATTTATCCTGGACTCATTCAGGGTGCCTTCCTCAAGCAACTGGTCATGGAACCAACTCGGCAGAAGGCAATACTGGACCTTGTGCTCACAAACAGGGACAGTGTGATGGGGTAATAGTGGGGGAGCACCTGGGGAACAGTGACCACCAGTCATTGTGGTTTGAAATCACAGAAAGAGCAGAACCAAACCACACAAAAACATGTATCCTGGATTCTAGGGGGGCAGACTTTGGGAAAATGGGAAGATACTTGAAAGAGGCATTAAGGGGAATGGGGCAGGAATCAGGGGTTGAGGAACAGTGGGCAGTATTTAAAATGGGGATTACAAGAGCAACAGAATTATGCATTAAGCAGGTTAGCAAAAGGAAAAAGAAGAGGAGACCACTTTGGTTTTCCAAAGAGGTAGCAAAGAAAGTGAAAGCCAAAAAAATTGCATTCAGGCAATACAAAAAGACACAGGCAGAAGGGAATAGGGAGAAGTACCAGGAGAAGCAACGGGAGGCAGAGAGGTCAGTAAGGGAAGCCAAAGCTCAGACAGAAGAACACATTGCAAAATCAGTGGGTGAGGGGACAAAACCTTTACAGGTACATAAGTGAAAAAAGAAAGGCAAAGGAGGATAGTGAGACTGAAGGAGAGGATGGGGCCACGTGGAGGATGACAACAGTAAAGCTGACATATTGAACAGGTATTTCTGCTCAGTCTTTACTGAGGAAGAGGAGAGTAATGGGTCTGAAGGGAGTACAAGGGTGAGAATGGTGCAGAAATGGACACAAGTCCCTTTACACGAGAAAGGGTCCTGAAGGAACTGGAAGTAATAAGAGTTGATAAAGCAATGGAGCCAGATGGGGTGCACCCCAGGGTCCTTAAAGAACTAAGAGATGTGGCGGCTGAACCTCTGGCTATCCTGTTTAGCTGATCACTGGAAACAGGGGAGGTACCCAAAGACCGGAGGATGGCAGATGTAGTCCCCTTATACAAAAGTGGGAACAAAGAGGGGAACTACAGACCAGTCAGCCTCACCTCGGTAGTGGGGAAGATCATGGAAGCACTACTGAAGGAGAGATTGGTGGAACATCTGGTTGTCAGTGGACTACAGGACCGAAGGCAGCATGGTTTCACCAGGGGGAGGTCATGTCAGACCAACCTCGTTAAATTTTTTGACTGGGTGACTAGGGAGGTGGATCAGGGGAGGGCAGTGGACATGGCCTATCTGGACTTCAGCAAGGCCTTTGACACTGTGCCACATAGAAGACTATTACACAAACTGGGAATATGGTGTGGCAGGACAGTAGTGTGGTGGGTAGGTAACTGGCTGGGCGGCAGGACACAGAGTGGTGGTAAAATGGTGTCACCCACAGAGGGAAGAGTGACCAGTAGGTACCACAGGGATCAGTGCTGGGACCGTCCTATTCAACATCTTCATCAGTGACATTGCGCAGGACCTAGAAGGCAGAATTTCACTGTTCGCTGATGACACAAAGCCTGTAACAGAGTAGACACAGCAGAGGGTGTAGACAGAATGAGAAGGGACCTGCAGAAACTTGAAGAATGGTCAGGGGTTTGGCAGCTGAAATTCAATGCAAAGAAGTGCAAGATAATGCATATAGGCACAAAACCCTGGCACAATATACCAGTTGGGGTGAGGATATAGCATGCACCAAGCAGGAAAGGGACCTTGGGGTTATCATCTCTGATGACCTCAAGGTAGGGAAACAGTGTGACAAGGCAGCAAGTAAAGCAAATAGGATGCTGGGATGCATAGGCAGGGGCATCACCAGCAGGAAAAGGGAGGTCATAATTCCACTATACAAGACACTAGTCAGGCCCCACCTGGAGTACAGTGTACAGTTCTGGAGACCGTACCTACGTAAGGACACAGACAGGGTAGAGAAGGTTCAGAGGAGGGCAACAAAGATGGTGCATGGATTGCATCACAAGTCATATGAGGACACGTTGAAGGAACTGAATATGTACTCCCTGGAGGAGAGGAGGGAGAGAGGGGATATGATAGAGACATACAAGTATCTTACAGGGAGGAACAGGGTGCAGGAATACACTATTTTCAAGCGAAAACGATGTTCCAGGACTAGAGGGCATGGAATGAAGTTGGAGGGAGGACGATTCAGAGGAAACGTGAGGAAGAATTTCTTCACAGAACGGGTGGTGGACAAGTGGAACACCCTGCCAGAGGAAGTGGTGGGGGCTGAAACAATCTCGGGATTTAAGAAAGCATGGGATAGACATAAAGGAATTCTGGAGGTCAGGGGTAAGGGGCAACAGACTTCTAGGAAAACACAAACTGTACTTACAAGCTCAAATGGGCAGACTGGGTGGGCCATAGCCTTTATCTGCTGACACTGTCTATGTATCTATGTAAGAGGACCCATCACTGACCAGGGCTCCTGAATCACTATGTCTAGGCACTCACCAGGTATCCTGGATCACAAGGCCCCCATCACCGACTCAGGATCCGGAATCAGAAGGCCCCAGCATTGACCAGAGCTCCTGAATCACTAGGCTCCAGCACTTACCAGGTACCCTTGATCATAATGCCCCAATAGTGACCAGTGCTCCTGAATCACTGGTTTCCAGCACTCACCGGGTATCCTGGATCACAAGGCCCTATTAATGACTTGGGATCCTGAATCAGAAGGCCACAGAACTGACCAGTGCTTCTGAATCACTGTGCTCCAGCACTGATCAGGTATCCTATCCTTTATTCGGATGCCCCAACACTGCCCAGGGCTCATGAATCACTATGTCTAGGCACTCACTAGGTACCCTGTAGTGCTGGGCCCCCGCACTGATCAGGAAACCATGGCTGTGGATTAAAAATCCCCAGCACTGACCAGGGATCCCGAATCACAAAGCCCAAGCACTGACCAGGGATCCTGAATCACTGTGATCCAGCACTGAACAGGTAGGCTGTAGAACACCACAAAACTGACCAGGGCTCATGAATCACTATGTCTAGGCAATCACCAGGTATCCTGTGGTGCTAGGCCCCAGCGCTTATCAGGAAACTATGGCCGTGGAGTAAAAAGGCCCCAGCACTGACCAGAGATCCAGAATTAGAAGGACACAGCAATGACCAGGGATCCTGAATCACAGTGCCTGAGCACTGATTGGTGATCCTGAATTGCAAGGCCACAGCACTGATCAGGGCAGCTGAATCACTGGGATTCAGCAGTGACCAGATACCCTTGATCAGAATGCCACAGCACTGACCAGGGCTCATGAATCACTATGTCTAGGCACTCACCAGGTATCCTGTGTTGCTATGCCCCATCACTGATCAGGAAACTATAGCTGTGGAGTAACTAGGCCCCAGCAGTGACCAGGGATCCAGAATCACAAGGACGCAGCAATGACCAGGGATTCTGAATCACAGTGCCAGCGTACTGACTGGTGATCCTGAATTGTAAGGCCACAGCACTGACCAGGGCTCCTGAATCACTGGGATCCAACAGTGACCAGGTACCCTTGATCAGAAAGCCACAACACTCACCAGGGCACACGAATCACTATGTCTAGGCACTCACCAGATATCAAGAGTTGCTATGCCCCAGCACTGATCAGGAAACTATGGCCACGGAGTAACTATGCCCTAGCAGTGACCAGGGATCCAGAATCACAAGGACACAGCAATGACCAGGGATCCTGAATCACAGTGCCTGAGCACTGATTGGCGATCCTGAATCACAAGGCCACAACACTGACCAGGGCTCCTGAATCACTGGGATTCAGCAGTGACCAGGTACCCTTGATCAGAAAGCCACAAAACTGACCAGTGTTCATGAATCACTATATCTAGGCACTCACCAATATCCTGTGTTGCTATGCCCCAGCACTGATCAGCAAACTATGACCGTGGAGTAAATAGGCCCAAGCACTAACCAGGAATTCTGAATCCCAATGCCCCAGCATTGATTAGGGATTCTGAATCACAGTGCCAGAACACTGACTGGTGATCCTGAATCACAAGGCCACAGCATTGACCAGGGCTCCTGAATCACTGGGATCCAACAGTGACCAGGTACCCTTGCTCAGAAAGCCACAACACTCACCAGGGCACACGAATCACTATGTCTAGGCACTCGCCAGGTATCCTGTGGTGCTATGCCCCAGCACTGATCAGAAAACTATGGTCGTGGAGTAAATAAGCCCAAGCACTAACCAGGGATCCTGAATCCCAATGCCCCAGCACTGATCTGGGATTCTGAATCACAGTGCCAGAACAGTGATCAGGGCTGCAGAATCACAAGGCCCCAGCACTGACCATGGGTCCTGAATCACATGGCCACAGCACTGACCAGTGATCCTAAATCACTGGGATCCAGCACTGAAAAGGTAATCTGCAGAATGCCACAACACTGACCAGGGCTCATGAATCACTATGTCTAAGCACTCATCCTGTACCCTGTGGCTCCAGGCCCCATCTCTGGTCAGGAAACTATGGCCATGGAGTAAATAGGCCCCAGCACTGACCAGGGCTCCAGAATCACAAGGCCCCAGCACTGAACATGGAACCTCAACTTCCTGAATTGGCTTCACTCCCTCCAAAAAATGTATCATCAAAACTATATGTAGGTGCCAAACCTACACTGAAATGCTGTCCAGGAGCTGCAGCGACGGGGGTAGGGGGTTGTGGAGGCCATGCTGGGACCACCTCTTCCTCCCGCTGTAGCATTAGTAGAATTTCGAGATCGGGAGTGGGAGTGGCCAGCAAAGCAGTATTGTGGTCCGAAATAAACTGCAGGCACATAAGCGAAGGGGAGCGCCAGTCATTGCAAGAGAGGAGAAGGCACCAAAGTTTAAATTCGAAGAGTGAGCCCTGCCGGCTCATTGCTGTCCGGGAGCTGCGGCGATGGGGGTAGGGGGTTGTGGAGTCCATGCTGGGACCACCTTTTCCCCCACAGTAGAGGGACTTCAGTATCGACAGAATTTAAAGATTGGGAGCAGCCAGCAGACCAGTATTGTGGGCTGAAAAAACTGCAGGCGCATAAGCGAAGGGGACCACCAGTCATTGCGAGAGAGGAGGAGGTGCCAAAGTTTAAATTCAAAGAGTGAGCTCTGCTGGCTCATTGCTGTCCTGGAGCTGTGGCGACGGGGGTAGGGGGTTGTGGAGTCCATGCTGGGACCACCTCTTTCCCCCGCTGTAGAGGGACTTCAGCATTGGCAGAATTTTGAGATCGGGAGTGGGAGTGGCCAGCAGAGCAGTACTGTGGGCCGAAATAAACTGGCAGGCGATACAAAGGGAGTGCCAGTCATTGCGAGAGAGGAGGAGGTGCCAAATTTTAAATTAAAGAGGGAGGCCTGCCGCTCATTGCTGTCCAGGAGCCATGCGATTGAGGGTAGGTTGTGGAGTCCATGTTGGGAACACCCGTGCCCCCGCGGTAGAGGGACTCAGCATCAGCAGAATTTTGAGATTGTGAGTGGGTGCGCCAGCAGAGCAGTATTGTGCCAACAACTGCAGGCGCATAAGCGAAGGGGAGCACCAGTCATTGCAAGAGAGGAGGAGGTGCCAAAGTTTAAATCCGAAGAGTGAGCCCTGCCAGCTCACTGCTGAAAAAACTGCAGGCGCATAAGCGAAGGGGACTGCCAGTCATTGCGAGAGAGGAGGAGGAGGTGCCAAAGTTTAAATTCAAAGAGTGAGCCCTGCTGGTTCATTGCTGTCCTGGAGCTGCGGCGACGGGGGTAGGGGGTCGTGGAGTCCATGCTGGGACCACCTCTTGCCCTGCAGTAGAGGGACTTCAGCATCGGCAGAATTTTGAGACAGGGAGCAGCCAGCAGAGCAGTATTATGGGCTGAAATAAACTGCAGGTGCATAAGCAAAGGGAAGCACCAGTCATTGCGAGAGAGGAGGAGGTGCCAAAGTTTAAATTTGAAGCTTGAGCCCTGCCGGCTCATTGCTGTCTAGGAGCTGCGGCGACGGGGGTAGGGGGTTGTGAAGTCCATGCTGGGACCACCTCTTCCCACGCAGTAGAGGGACTTCAGCATTGGCACAATTTCGGGAGCGGCCAGCATAGCAGTATTGTGGGCCAACATAAACTGAAGGGGCATAAGCGAAGGGGAGCACCAGTCATTGCAAGAGAGGAGGAGGTGCCAAAGTTTAAATTCGAAGAGTGAGCCCTGCCAGCTCACTGCTGTCTGGGAGCTGTGGCGATGGGGGCAGGGAGTTGTGGAGTCCATGCTGGGACCACCTCTTCCTCCGCAGTAGAGGGACTTCAGCATCAGCAGAATTTTCACCCCCAACCCCCTCCAATATTAAATGGTCATCTGGGGCACCACCCTAGCTTTCTGACTGAGGAGGGAGGAAAAATGCTAAACTCTGGAAGGAGGAGGACTTTCTGAGACATTCTAGCACAACAGGAGGAACTGAAACTCTTCAAGGCTGAGTAATCATCCTGATAAGGAGCTGAATAAGGGACAATGTGTCTAACTCTAAACTGATGTAGTAATGTATTGTATTCCATTGTCTGTTGGATGTTGGGGAGGTGCTTAACCTATTAAACTGTCAGCTACTTATATGTTTCCCTAGTTTAGACTGCTAGATCTGTTAGCAACTAACTGAATACCTTGATTAGGAGCTGTTTAGACTAATTAGACTTCTAGATCTGTTAGCAAATAATTTAATACCTTGATTAGGATCTGTCTAGACTGCTACATCTGAAAAGGCAGACGGTGCCATTATGTCTACAGAGGAAAAAACAGGGTGGCCTCAATCCACTATGGCAGGCATCTTCGGAAGGGTTGTAGGCTGCACAAGCTGTGAGGTGGCAATCATTCTCAATTGGGCCTGGAGAGAGGGAGGCTGTCCACTCTGAAGGCAACTATTTCGGATCAGGAGTGAAGTATATTAATTAAGGATAAAGCTGGGGGAGTTGGGGGGCGCGTCAAAGGATAAGAGGTGTGGTTATGGGTCAGGTAAAGGTGAGGCTGGGGCAAAGCTCAGAAAATAGAGGAGGCTACGTTTCAGCAAGCAGGAGGGGGATATTAGGGAAAGAGGACCTACAGGTAGGGATGTTGACGCCATGGGGAAAACTTATGGGGTAAATGTCCCAAATAAAAAGAGAGAGAGTGGAGGCGGTAGAGTCAGGAGGGGCTGTTGTGGGGAAGCCTAGAAGAGCAGACAATGGGAAGGAGACTCCAAAGGCAGACAGGGTCGGGGGGGAGGAGGTGGGGCAACTTAGAGGGGCAGACGGGGGAAATTCAGGTCATTTGATGGAGACTGGCATAGAGTGTTGCAATAAATTTGAACTGCTAAGCAATCTAGAAGGGGAGAAAGAGGTGCTGGAAATGAGGAAACTGATACAGAGGCCAAGGGGAGGGAGTCAGATACCCAGAGGGCATCACAGACTGGAAATGGAAAGGATAGAAATAGTTCCAGAGGGAGAAGAGGAAACTTAAATGTTAAGCAGATGGGGGAAATGCAGCATACAGCAGGCATGAGGGAGGAGAGCATGATGCAAGAGAAACTGGAAGATAAGGAGGCGAGAGAAGGGCCCCCCTTTAGAAAGGAGGTCCGTACCAAGGATGGGACCCTAGGTAAAGGGGACCCACAGGGGACCACTGGAGGAAGGGGTACTGTTATGAGGGGGATGGAAGACAGTGTGGGAGAAGGGGAAATGATCAGGGCCAGTATTAATGGCTTGGATAAGAGAGGGTTAAAAGGGACACCCATTCAGGGGGGGTCTGAGTTAAGTGGGCATAATAAGGGAGGCAGGAAGAGGAGGGTGACAAGGGGGTCTTTCATAAGAAGGCAGGAAGACTCTCATGGAAAGGAGATCATGGATGGGGAGGTTGAGAGCATATAATGGAGGTAACCATAAGAACGATGGCGAGGCTAAGGTTCTGTTAACTGAAGATTAGATGATTAGGGATATTCATTGGGAGGGATGGGGGGGTCCCATAGTCAGGTTAAGGTAGTGAGTATGTCTGGGCTGATGGTGCACAGGGCAAAGTTCATGCATGATGTACGAACTGGTTAGGGATTGTGGAGGGAAACTGGATTTCCTGGTGCATTTGGGGACTAACGATTTAGAGGGAAATAGCGTTTTGGAAACCCAAGCAATATTTCGAGAACTTGCCGGAGTCTTCCGGGATAATGGATGCAGCATTTCCTTTTCGGAAATATTGCCAGTACCAAAGGCCTCGGTGGAGAACAAAATGAAGATCATAGCGGTAAAGGACTGGCTCAGGAAGTGGGGTGATGAAAGTGGGTCGTGGGTGTTAGGGAACTGGGAAGGACTTTGGAAGGACAAGGGACTGTATGCCAAGGACAGGCTTCATCTTACCCCGCTTGGAAGGAAATCCTTAAACAGGGGTTGGCAGACTATATTCAAGAAGTGTCAGTGGCTCAGTTGGTAGCACACTCGCCTCTGAGGCCGGGAGATCAGAGGGCTGTGGGTTCAGTTCCCACATCTGCCACTTGGGTTAATATCCCAGTACTGACACTGTAGTGCCCCATGAGAGGGGTGCTGCACTTCTGAGGTGCCGTCTTTCGGATGAGATGTTAAACCAAGGTCCCATCTGCCTGGATTGGTGGTAGTTCAGGTGGATGTTAAAGATCCCATGGCACTTATCAAAAAGAGTAGGGGAATTTCCCCAATGTCCTGGTCAAAATTTCCCTCATTCACTAAAAATACCACCAACAGCTTAATCTGGTTCAAGGTCAGTTGGCATTCATCTGTATCCCCTTCCCCCGGGTCGTGCCTGAAAATAGGCAGGATTTGTCTAGTGCACTTACCCGGTCAACAAAAAATAAAGAAAGAAAGGTGAAGTTTAAACTTGTGAGGGGGGAGGGGTAAGGAAGGTGTGGGTCAGAAGCCCCTTCCTCAGGATGAGGGGATTAGCCTTCAAACCCGAGGGAGGGGGGGAAATCAGACTCAGGAAGGATGATTCAGGGGAAGATGGAAGCATATGGAGCCCAGGAGGGGTTCGACAAAGGGATCAGGGACAAGGGGTGGGGTGGTGTTAGTTAATGGCAGGAGCCTGGGAAACAAGTTGCCAGAGTTCCAGGCCATGCTGCTGGGGTGGATGTAGTGGCAATCATGGAAACATGGGCCAACAAAAACCATGATTGAGACCTGAATGTGAGGGGTTACACTATGCTTAGGAAGGATAGAAAGGAGGTTGGGGGGGCAGAGTGACTATGCACATTAGAGATGGCACAGAAATTGCTAGGGCAGATGAGGCAGGGGGAAACGTGGAGGCCTTATGGGTCACCTTACAAACCCCTGCAAGAGGTAAGGTCAAGCTGGGAGTTGTATATAGGCCCCCCAGGATGGGGGATGTTCTGGAGGAAGGTTTGCTGGATAATATTATAGCCCAGTGTGGACCAAAAGGACAGGTGTTCATGGGGGACCTTACTATGCCAGGTACAAAATGGGGAACTATGTCCTCCAGGGTGGCCAAGGAGCAGAGGCTGCTGGACAGCTTCCAGGATGTATTCTTAACACAGCACGTGGTGGAGCCCACAAGGGAGGGGCATGTCCTGGACTTGGTTCTGGTGGATGGGGATCTGGTAAGGTACCTGGTTGTAGAGGAACCACTGGCTGGGAGTGACCACGATACTGTCTGGTTTCAAATTAACATGGGGGGGGAGAGCTCTAGGACACTGGCTGTGGACTTCAGGGGGGCAGACTTTATGGGCATGGGAAGCATTCTCAAGGATCACTTGAAGCGGTTACAGCAATGACATATGGGGAAAAGAGATCGGAGGTCATTAAACAGGGACTTCATGAGGCAGTCAGAATCTGCGCTAAGGTGAAGCGTAAGGGAGCTAGGTCACATAAACTATGCTGGTGGTCCAGGGAGGTTCAGGTAGCGGTCAGGAAAAAGAGGGCTGCCTACAAAAATTACAAAACAATGACAGGAGAAAGGGAAAAGGAAACTTACCATCTTGCATCTAAAAAAGTCACCCGGATGGTGCAGGGGCCAAAGTCCAATAAAGAGCAGCGGTTGGCACAGTGGATACAAGGAGGGGAAAAGGGGTTTTTCAGCTACATTGGGGAGCGGCAAAAAATCAGGGGCCAGCTCGGCCGATTGAGATCAGAAGGAGGGTGGGTGGATGAGGCGAGGGACCAGGCAGAAGTATTAAACAAGTACTTTGCCTCTGTGTTCACTAGTGAGAGGGACGGGATATTTACAAAGCAAGACATGGTGGGGATAGAAAAGGTAGTGAGTGAGATCGTGGGGGCAACAGAAATGGAGCAGGAGGGAGGGGGAGTTACCCCAGGGGTGTCACAAACAGGCTAGTAAGGTGGGGAGTGGGGACAGATGATGCTATCTCCACTGAATGGGTGTGGAAAGCCCTAAAGAAAGATAAATCTCCTGGTCCAGATTGCATTCATCTGAGAGTACTATGGGAATTGGCAGACATACTGGCTGCACCCCTGGCGGAGCTCTTCAGCAGGTCGCCTGAGACAGGGACGGTACCAAGGGATTGGCTAGGCACGCATGTGGTGCCTATCCATTAAGGGGCTCGAGGGAAGTGCCAGGTAACTACAGACCCATCAGTTTGATATCGGTGGTGGGAAACTTAATGAAGTATACTGAAGGAAAGATTGGGGGTGTTCTTGGAGGAGGTGGGAGGGCTGGATAGCTGGCAACATGGTTTTGTGCCAGGCAGATCATGTCAAACTAATCTTGTGGAGTTCTACGAATGGGTAACATCTGAACTGGACAGGGGAAAGCCTGTGGATGTGCTATTTTTTCAGACTTCAGCAAAGCGTTTGACTCGGTCCCCCACAATGGCCTGGTGGAGAAACTGACAGGGTTGGGTGTGGGCTTATTGATGGTCAGATGTATAGAAAACTGGCTAACTGGGCGCAGTCAGAGAGTGGTGCTCGGTGGGGAGCTCTCAAACCCTAGAGGGGTCAGTAGTGGGGTACCACAAGGCTCGGTCCTGGGGCGATCCTATTTAATGCATACATATCTGACAGCAGGAAGGGAATAGGGTGAGAAATGAGTCTCTTTGCTGATGACTCCAAGATGGGAGCAGTAGTTGAGGGGGAAGAGGGGAGGTTGGCCCTGCAGGGGGACCTGGAGACCCTGGTCAGGTGGGCTCACACTTGGAAATTAAATTTAAATTTCTCCAAGTGCAAGGTGTTACATCTTGGGCGGAGAAACCCCAAACACGTGTACATCTTGGGAGGGGAGACACTAGAGGCCTCAACAGGGGGAAAAAGACCTAGGGGTCATGGTGGATGCAAGTATGAATAACTCTGAGCAGTGCAGGACAGCAGCTGTCAAAGCATACAGGATGTTGGGATGCATCGTAAGGGGGATCACCTCGAGGAGCAGGGAAATGATTCTGTCACTGTATAATGGTCTGGTTAGACCACACCTTGAGTACTGTGTGCAGTACTGGAGACCGCACTTGAAGAGGGACATACAGCTCCTGGAGAGGGTCCAGAGGAGGGCTACCAAGATGATACGAGGACTAGGGGATTTGGCATATGAGGGATAACTTGAGGAGCTTGGCCTGCTTTCAATGGAGGAGAGGAGAGACAGGAAGGATGTGATTGAGGTCTTCAAGTACCTCAAGGGAATAAATAGGGTAAACACGGAGGGGATATTTAGACTAAAGGAGAGAGGTATCACCCGAGGGCATGTTTTGAAGTTGGAAAGTGGAAGGATGGGGGGGGGGAGGAGGAGGAGGTTTTTCATGGAGAGGGTGGTGGAACCTTGGAATGCGCTGCCTGGCGAACTGGTTCAGGCTTCTACGGTGGAGGTATTTAAGAGAGGGTGGGACAGATGCAGAAAGGGAAAGTATCAGGGAAAGGCCTAGCTCATGGGGCCGGGGATGAATGATAGGGATTCTGGACACAAGGTGGGGAAGGCCTCGGTACCCAACTAGGGATCTGAGGTTCAACCACTCGACAGACCGTAAGGCCTAATCTGCTGGCAATTAGTATGTTAGTATGTTGTGAGTTTACAATTGCCTGCATTGTTCCTTCTATGTAGAATCACTTTCTGTAAACTTCACCCACACTTACCGATATGTATTCTGAGTTTTGTTTACATAACATGTATTGGGGGGAGGGGTCAAAAATATTCAACAGCATGCGTGTTTATTGGTAGACAGAAGGCTTTTTGGCCCATCCAGTATGCCTACTCAGCACTGGCCCTACTGGTATTCCCTCCCATTTGTTTCTGTACCCTATGCATATCCCATCCTTGCTTTATGCAGCTCTCATTTTGCCTGTACCACTTCACTCATCAGTTTATTTCCCTTGTCAACCACCATCGTGTGCAAAGCTTCTTATGGACATCCCATTTGAATTGTCCTGGGTGACTGTGAGTTCCCTCTCATATTTGTATTTTGGCTCAAGCTGAAATGTTCCTTGTCATCCACCGTTTATCATATGCAAACCTCTGTACGTCTCAGTCATTTCAGCACTTTCTCCACCTTTCTCAGTGGTGTGCATGTTCAAGTACTGCTGACTCCACTTGTATGACTTGTTCCCTAGTGCATGGGCCCTCTTGATTGCCCTATGATGTACTTCTTTGTCAAAGTCGGTGTTCATGTGTGTCTCTCATGCTGTACCTGCCCACCCTCCTCTTGACTCCACCCCACTGATTCTCCCCCCCGTAGCCTTCACTGCAACCCATGTCACTGCTCACGGCTGGGGCCCCTCATATCTGAACCTGTCTAAGCCCCTTTGGCAGCTGCCCACTGTTCGCAGTGATATCACCGCCCTTTCACTGAAATAGTGCCTCCTCATTTTCCTCCTAAATCTCCCTCCTTCCAACTTCAGACTGTGTCCCCTGGTTTCCATTCTGACAATTAATTTACAAATACTGGCAGAGATTACTCTTCTCATACCCTTTCGTAACTGGAAGGTGTAAATCATCTCCCATCTCTCCCTTCTAACCTACAGGGAATACATATTGAACTCTGTCAGTCTCTCTCCATGAGATTGATCGCCCAATTGCAGGATCATTTTAGCTGGCCTTGTGCTGTACCCACATAGTTGCAGAGAGTGTGGAGCCTTAGCATCATAACATCAATTAACCCATGTTAATTGGTGGATGGTGCAGCAAAGGAGGATGACCATTGTCTCCAGAATGGAACCCCAAGGATGACTGGTGGGGGACCTCAAAGTAAGATGAAGGATACTCCTGCTGGGGTACTCCACTGTCTATGGAGTTAAGCTCAGAGTAGCAAGGGAAGGGAAGTGGAGGGATGTAAAGTGCATACCGGGCGTCAGTGCTCAGAGTGATGGAAAGGGAATCCAGCCGATCGCTATGGTGGTAGAGAGGATGTGGTTGGTAGATGTCCTTGTCTATCTGTGGAGAAATGACCTACATGGGAGCAAAGCAGAGACAGAAAGGGTGAAGGTGGAGTTCAGTGAACAGGGGAGGGCCATTGGTCAGGTATCAAAGTCTGTGACCTTCTCAACACGTGCTGCCTGTCCACAGAAAGGGTTAGGCTAGGGATGTCCGCACAAGGAACTTCAATGCTTGGCTTGTGGGCTGGTGCAGAGAGCAAGGTTATGGCCACATTGGGGACTAGGGGCACACATGTGAAAATGCAGGACTGTACGGTGGAGATGGCCTGCATGCTTGCGTTGAGGGCACCATAGTTGTTAGCGAATAGTTTACATGCTTCATTGGCAAGTATTTAAAATAGCCAAGGGTGGTGGGGATAAAGAGCTAGTGAATAGTAACACCCACCCACTCTGGCTACTGCAGCAATCAAAGTGGACACAAATATGAATGTATCTAGAATTGATGGACTTGAAGGTAAGATGTAGAAGGGGACAACAGTACCATTTACAAAGGGTAATGCAGCAGCAGGAAGCCATCATAGTAAAGTACAAGAGGAATGCTGTGGTTGCAAATGCCAGCAGCTTGGAAAATAAAATCCCTGACCTGGAGGGCTTGATAGTAGATACAGACCAGGACATTGACTCAATAACAGAGACATGGTAGACTGAAGATCATGACTGGGACAGAAATGTTATGGGTTATGCTTTATTCAGGAGGGAGAAGGAGAGTAAAAAAGGGGGGAGGGTGTTATATAAGAGAGGGTATGAAAGCAATGGAGGTACAGAGTAGGCAGGGAGAGACGTAAGCAGTGTGGGTCAACCTTGAGCCAGTCAATGGCACAGTAATCCACTTCCGCTACAATGCCATGAGTCAGATAGTGGTGTGGGGAAAATGAGGAGATCCTCTCGGTGGTTGGCTGGGGAGACACAGAGAGAGAAAAAGAGACAACAGAGCAAAAACTTTTAAAAGTGTGTGCATGCTCAGATAACAGTGCTACAATACATGACAGCCTTCGGCTCTCGCTGTCTTAGTGAGGACATTAATGGCTGCTGCTAAAACTACATTTCTGGCCGAATTCCTAGAGCAGGTTCACTGACTGATGTCTCAACCTGGATGCTTCGCCACTTGCTGTGCATATATTGGAGATTAATCAATGGTTACCTGATGGCTCTGCACCAATCAGGTACCTCTCTTTCTCTACCCCATGTTATAAAGACCTGTAGCGCAGGGTGAAGAGATGGATAGGGATCTAATGGATCGCATTCAGGAGATAACATCAAAGGGTGAGGTACTAATGCCGGGGGATTTCAATATCCTAGACATTAACTGGACTATCCCAGCAGTTGCTTCAGCCAGGAGCTGAGACATCCTTGATTTGCAACGGGAGGCAGGCCTTAGACAGCTGGTGAGCGATCAAACCAGAGACAAGGTGATTCTCAACCTAGTACTGACCGATAGGGAGAGTATCACAGACATCTGGGTAGAAGGTCAGCTGTGATACAGCGATAACCACATAAAGTGGGTTAATATCGGGACAGAGAATCAGTATAGTCACATCAAGGCAAGGGTCTTAGATTTTAGGGAAGCAGTATTTGCTAAACTGGCAAGTTGATTAAAAGAGTCCCTGGAGAGAAGGGTGATAGGAGTGGGAGTTGAGGAGCAGTGGGAACACACGAAGGGAGCCAGATGACTGGAAGAGGGCACATGTTGTCCATCTACACAAAAGTGGTAGTAGGGATGAGGACGGAAACTATAGACCTGTCACGCTAATGTCATGAGTAGGTAAGATCATGGAGGTACTAATGAAAGAAAGAATATTGGAAGACTTAGACTCCATCGGTGCCCATTATCTGACACAGCATGGATTAATAGCCTGAAGGTCTTCTCAGACAAATCTGATACAATTTTGGTACTGAGTCACAAATTCACACAGGGTGAATTGGGTGAAGGAAGTAAATCACTGAACGGCGTTTGACTTTGCTTACCTTCATTTCAGTGACACCATTGGCACTGTTCCACATAAAAGTCTAGTTAATGAATTAGGAAGTCTGGGCATTGGGCAAAAGATGGTAAACTGTATCAGTAACTGGTTAATTGACATGAGGCAGAGGGTGGTGATGGTATGCTGATTGTACGGTGAAACCCACACGGCAAAATCCCCCACAGCGACAATCTCGACAGGTTTTGAGATTATCACTGTGGGGGGCCCACAGGTGAAATTTTGCCCTTTCACCGACTTTTGTTCCCCCCCTTCGAGTTAACTCCGACTCAGAGTTAGGAATCTTCAAGAAAGTGGGGCACGGGGGCACAGCCCCCGATAGAAAACAAACTGATGTCTGACAGGTGAAATTTTGCCTATCGACATCAGGGATCCCACTATGCCGAACCTCGACAACAGTGTTCAATCCGGGGACAGGGGGGTGACAAGCAGGGTACATCAGAGATCAGTCATGGGACCTGTCCTTTTTTATGTCTTCATTGATGACATTGGCGAAGTGCAGGAAGGAAAAGTCTGCGTGTTTGTGACTGACACCAAGATAAGCAACAGGGTGGATATGCCTGACGGTGTGGAGAAAATGAGTAGGGACCTGGGGAAGTTTGAGGAATGGTCCGAGATGTGTAAACTGCAGTTCAGCTCAAACAAGTGCCAAATAATGCACCTGGGAAGAGGGAACAATGTGGAGAAATACAGGATGTGGTTGGGGGGGCCAGTATCACAAAGGAAAAAATGGACCTGTGAGTTATCATTTCTGACTACCTAAAGGTGTGTGTAAACAGAGTACAAATGCAGAGCAGAGTGTCAGTGGCATTCTTGCGTTCATAGGCAAAGGCATGAGAACTAGAAGGTGGTTGGTGGTGATAAAAGTTTACAAAAACTGTGATGTGGCCTCACTGTAAGTACTGGGTGCAGTTTTGGAGGACACATCTTCTAAAGTACATCAACGGGGGTCCATAGAGAAGGGTGACAGAGATGGTGAAGGACTTGCAACAACAAACATATGATGAGAGATCGAAACCTCAGCACATACTTGCTGGAGAAGATGAGGGATCGAGGAGAACTTGATATAAACTTTCAAGAACCTGAGGGGCAAAAAGAAGGTGCAAGGTGGTGACATCTTCCATTATGGGTCATGATATCAAATTAAAAGTGGGAAGGTTGAGGGGAAATATGAGGAAGTTTGTATTCCCATAGAGGATGGTAGATGCATGGAGCATCCTGCAACAGGGGGTGGTGTGTGAGCAGTGAGAGCAGAGGCATTTAAATATGCATGGGACGGGCATAAGGGAACCTTGGAGGCATGGAGGAGAGCCAAAAAGACATTAAACAGGTAGGATCAGAGGCAGCATAAAAGTGTAGGGGTTAGATGCAGAATGGATGGGCCTGGCAGTCATTATCTGCAGACCATTTCCATTTTTCTGTTTAACACTATACTGTGTAAGACTGATGATTTTTAAAATCAATGATTGGACCTGATTGCAAGTCTCGTCACGCATTGTACTAGTGCATTACAGTGAGACGTTACTCAGTTATTGGTATAACCGGTGTGAATTAAATAGTACCCAGGTCCCATC
Source organism: Neoceratodus forsteri (assembly GCA_016271365.2). Taxonomy (NCBI): domain Eukaryota; kingdom Metazoa; phylum Chordata; order Ceratodontiformes; family Ceratodontidae; genus Neoceratodus; species Neoceratodus forsteri. The sequence goes on from CM028130.1 coordinate 1,240,315,288, forward strand.
CTGTGGAGTTGTGCAAAGACTAAAATATCATTATAAAAAAAGTAAGATAAGACATTAAATGGATAAGTTATACTTTATTTTCATATACCGTATTTTAGCCTTCCGATTGCCATACTAACCAAATGGACCCTACTTGCTAAATCCATAATGGAATAAAATTCTATGAAAGAGGTTTGTAGATACAGTTTTCTGTCTGCTGTACTGTTAACATGGATACTGTAAGAAATTAGAGCAAATTTAGTCACTGAAACATGGTCATGAGAAATGTGATAGGAAAACAATTCACATATGTTATATGCTTACATAAGGTAGTCTACAGTACGTACAGATCCAGCAACATCAGACTTTATTCATCGGTCATCTTAATCACAATGAGAACGATTTTGCTTTTCCTTCTCTGTACCCTCTGTATATCCTAGCACAGGTTGGGTTGCCAAAACTGGACCCCACACTGCCTGTGAGGCATCTACATGCATAGAAACATAAAATCAAAGAAAATGTAGGAATGGGGGGGGGGATTATGTACACATTCAAGTACCTTTAGGGCATAAGGAAGGTGCATGGTGGTGACATCTCCCATTATATGCAGAGTACAAGAACAAGGGTTGTGACGTGAAATTAAAAAGGGGAAAGTAGAGGGGAACCGTGAGTACATTTTTAGTACCGCAGAGGGTGGTGGATGCATGGAGTAGCCTGCCACTGGGGGTTGTGGGGGGCAATGACTGTAGAGGGATTTAAACATGCATGTGACAGGCATAAGGGAACCTTGCTTATGCTCGTGACATACCTGAATGTTTATATCATGTCCCCTCTCTCCTACAGGCCGTACATTTTGTGGTCCCTTTATCTTTGATGGTAAGTTCTGTGGTTTATTCCCTGTATCGGGTTAGATGCCCTTCTCTGGACCACCTCCAGCACGTAAATGTCCTTTTGAAGGTGCTGCCTCCAGAACTGCACACAGTACTCAATGAGATGCATGACCATGGTTTTATATAACTGCATCGCTGACACCCCCATCCTGCTGGCGATACCCCGGCCTATACATCGCAGCGTACCACTATCACTTCCTGCAGCCTTTGCACTCTGCTTTGACATTATCATGTCATCTAAAATAAATAACCCCCAGGTCCTTGTTATCTTTGGTGAATGCCAGACCACCATCCCAAATCCAGTAGCATAAGCACAGATTTCAATGCCCACCCCTCCCCCAACAGGAAATAATTGAGCAGTAATTGTAATTAGAAGTTGGTTGCCAATACTCAGACCATTTCTAGAGCTCCCCCAGGTCCTTTCTTATTTTCACCACTACTTCTGGAGTATACACCCTGTTACTCATCTTGGTTTGCTGTGCAAACGGGCAGACATTTATTTACATCTGGCACCAATGCAATGTCACTAATGAAGAGATTTCTCCTGACTGGCCCAAGAACTGATCTACGGGGGCACACCACTACTGCACACTGCTTGAGCAGTGAATGATGAATACATTGAATTCTGAAATGCCTTTTGCAGTCATTCAGAGTACAATAATAAATACTTTTCAGGTTCCATTGTTGGTGGAAGGCACATTTAGACACTGGGTATTGCACTACAACAGGAATAGTCGGACTGTGTACTATGGAATGGTGTGACAAACAATGAAAGTGGATCTGGCACATGTGTTGTACCACCTATGTCAACGACTTCAATACAATTACGTGTGGGAGTGAGATTGTATTGCACTGAAATACACGTACACACACAGTGTTGTTACATTTATGGTACTGAAACTTGATTTCATGTTTGGGCAATGGTGTCCTACACATGCAGTTATGTGTCACACAAATTGCATTATACAGAATTTCATTATAGCATTAGCATTCTGAAATGCACATTTGTTTGAAAAAAGGTATATGGTTCAGTGGCACAAAGCTGCAGTAATAATTCATATATATGGCACTGTACAACACATAAGCCTCATTCATATATATGTTTGTGCATGTGTTGACATGCTTTAAAAGCACACCACAAGTAGAAGTTTGATTAAGGTCTACTTCTTTATTTATACAGCACTCAGCAGTAGTGCTGTGTGACTGTTTCATTTATTTCAAAAGCAATACAAGTAAACAACAGTAGTACAGGTTTAGGGTTTCTGATAGAACACTTCTGTAGTTCTTCGTTTCTCATGCAGACAGAGCTGCATGCACATATAAGGCATCTGATGTGACAATAATTTGCTTAACAAAGAAAACTGCTCTGACACTGTGTGTGTGTGTGTCACATTGGGAAATAACCTCCATGATTTTGCACTGAGTTTCCTACATTGTAAATATCTGTCACTACGATACATGAACAAATAAGATTACATAGATACTGCATTAGGCCTCAGAAAAACAATGTACACACAAGCAGAACATGCAGCAGAAACAACAGCATTACGATGGTGGTTTGTCTCATAAAATCACAGCAAACTAAGTTACGTTATTGAGCAGGGAGAATGCTGAATGACTGCAGTATATCACATTCAGCGTCAGAGACATACGTTCGCATAAAAAGGAGCACAGTCCAGTCAGAGCTCATTTAACAATGTGACACACACAGAGAAATAGAAGGGCTACATATGCAGGGATAAAAATAACAGGAATACTCACTCAGAATCACATTAAATATAAATTACAAACAAAGGTGTGTAGGCAAACCACGAAATGGAATGACAGCAGCCAACAACTTGGTGAGAAGGCAGAAAATGAACAAATAACATTTACAGAGGTTACAAATTATAAATGAGCAGCACACAAAATGATCAGGCTTACATTTATTTTCCTGCTCTATGAAATTAATCACTGAAAAGTTATGATGATTACAGCACTTGATGAGGCTCAGTCAAAGAAAGATGCTTCTAATCACAGCTCTGCTAGTACTGCACTGACATGCGGTACAGAGGCAGGAGGCACGGTTAGTGTTTTGGTGAGGCACAGATGTCACACAGTTCATCAACCCACGACCTTGAGGTGAAAGGGCACGAATATAGTGGTATACACAAAGGCAGCATTTCTTTTAAAAAACATTTATTTCCAGCCATCGGAACTCCTGATATCACAGATCAGTAAGTCTAACTACATTTAACAAATTCAATGTCTCAAAAGTGACTTTTGGGTACAGATTCCCTTTAAAATGCACCAAGTGCTCTGGCAACTTCATGTCCCCCACTGCCCTCTTCATGAGGTATTGAAAAGTGGCTGCGCTGTAGAAATTGTGACATACAGAAACCAAGAGGGCAGATGAAAGCAGTTTTCTCTCAATCAGGCTTGATCATAGGTATCTGATAGTTGCCATCGTGCAAGTTCAGTACCAGGAACCAGCAGCTACCATGAAGACAGTTCAATGCATCTTGGATTTGTGGCATAGTGTACTGATTTGGTGTGGTACATTTGTTAAGAGTCCTGCAGTCCACACTCATTTGTACAGCACAATTTTTCTTCTGGACCACAAAAATGGGGAAGCATAGGGACTTCTCCATTTCTATATGATGGCAGCCACCAACAACTTCTGAAGATGTTGCCTTGCATCATCAGTATCAGTAGGCACCAAATGCTGAGACTACTCCCAAAATTGCCATTGGTTGTGCATTCAAATCAAATGTTCCTGTCTTGATACAAATCCCATGTTACATTTGTGGCTAGAGAATACTTGCATAAGAGTGGCTAACTACTGGCTAATTTGAGTCTGCCACTCCTCTGGCAATGGTGAGTTGACAAAATCGAGATCATACAGATTTAATCTCTTCATAGGTGTGACAGGATTGAATAAGACCCTGTCCCATTTGTTATGCAGAAGGAGTTAAATGCAAGGATCTGTTCTATCCAACCTACACAAAACGCAACAAGGCCCTTGCTTTTAAACATCTCCTTGCCAATCTGAGAAGTATCGTGCTCCTCTTACTACTGTGCTCAGGAGACATCAAGCTCAATACTGGCCCCACAAAGTTGATTTAATCTCCAACCGAAATTACTACCCTAAAAGGAATTAGTTTTCTGCATGCCAATGTCTGCAGCCTTCTAAAGAAGTTGGATTCTGTCCAGGCCTGGATTATCCACACTGCCCCAGACATACTTGTGATCTCGGAATCCTGGCTTCGGGCATCCACACCAGACAGTGAGGCTAATATCCCCAACTACGTCCTCTTCAGAACAGATAGAAAGACTTGGGGGGAGGAGTAGCCATTTATGTTAAAAACAAATTTACAGTATCTATATTAGATGCTACTTCCGTTGCAAGGGGCTTTGAATGCCTGTCTCTCAGGGTTGAACCATCCCAATCTGTGGCACTCCACGTAATAGGTTGCTATAGACCCCCAGCAGCAGGACCACAGCTCCTGGTTCATCTGTCTTCACAAACTGTCTTCTGGAAACAATTATATTAGGTGACCTTAACTATGACTGGATATCAAATGGATCGCTACCCCTAAAACAATTCTTCGACTCCCACGGGTTCACCCAAATGATTACAGAACCAACACGCATCAACAAGAAAAATCAAATGAAAAGCACACTTCTGGATGTCCTTCTTGTCAACAAACCACACTGCTTTTCCCATGCCGGTATCCTTCCAGCAGATGTTAGTGACCACTGTCTCATAGCTGGCATAAGAACCATCTCAAACCCACTATTTACATCAAAGTTTTCTATTAAAAGATCCAGATGGAACTTTGACCCTCTGGCCTACATACAAGAACTAAAAAACTCCTTGCTCTGGCAGACTTTCTACCTGGCTAAATCAGTGGGTGATGCCTATAATGTTCTCCATGAAATCATAGCCAGTGCCCTAAACAACCATGTTCCTCTAGTTAAAGCACGAATAAAAACCAGAACCTGCCATTGGTTTTTACCGGATCTGAAGAATGCCTTGCTCAAAAGAGACCAGCTACGGAAAAAGGCCCGGAAATCGCAGGCCGATGCAGACTGGTGTCTCTTTAGGACAGCTAGAAATGCCTGCATGAAAATGGTCAGAGAGGCCAAGGCCAATTATTATCAAAATGAATTACTATCCGCATCCAACAGCCCAACCAAATTCTGGTCCACCATAAAGGAACCATCTGGACACTCCCCAGGTAGTGCACTACCCTCCAAAATCACCATAGACAATGTCACTATCAATGATAAATCTGAAATTCTTCAAGCCTTCAACAACCACTTCGCCACTGCAGGCATGACATTTGATAATGCACCAGTAAGTAGTCTCCGTCCACAGCCTACCGCCCAGCCTCCAGACCAAAGTAACAAAGATACGATCTTCTCCTTTTCCCCAACCACCATAAAAGAAGTTGAAGACGTTATGCTATGGCTAGATACCAGAAAAAGTGCAGGAGACAACTCCCTCAACCCATACTTTCTGAAAATAGCATACCACATACTTGCCCCACCTATATCACACTTATTCAACCTGTCCCTAGCCCAGGGCTCTATCCCCGCGGAATGGAAAACCGCTCATGTTATCCCCCTGTTTAAAGCAGGGGACCCATGCGACCTGAACAATTATAGGCCAATCTCTCTTCTACCTATACTCTCAAAAATGCTGGAAAAAGTTGTGGATTTACAGCTGAGATCGTTTCTAGACAACTCTACATTGCTTAACCTCATGCAGTCTAGCTTTAGAGCAAAGCATAGCACTGGTACGGCGCTGGCCAAAGTCACTAATGACTGGCAATGGGACCTTGACAACAAAAAATTTGTTTGTGCTGTGTTTTTAGACCTCAGCAAGGCCTTCGATACCATCGACCACTGCCTACTTCTCTCCACCTTAAAAACCATAGGTATGGACTCAACCTCACTGGACTGGTCCCAGGATTATCTCTCTGATAGGCAGCAACAAATTAAGGCTGAAGGTGAGCTCTCTCCTCTCAAATCAATAAAAAGAGGAGTCCCACAGGGTTCCATACTGGGTCCTCTACTGTTCGCCATCTACATTAACAACTTGGATCTAGGCATTACAGAAGCCAGTATCCACTTGTTTGCCAATGATACGGTGCTCTATCTAAGCCGTGACTCCCCCTGGAGCCGCATGCACAGATCTACAAACTGAATTCAATACGCTGCAGCATCAGCTTCTCAGCAAAAAGCTATTGCTAAATGCAAAAAAAACTAAGGCCATGCTTTTTACCCCATCTAGCACTACGGCCTACTCTGCTGCTGCTGGTATCCTTCCTCCCATAACCACCCTTCTAGGCGAAGATCTTGAGTTCGTGCCTAAATTCAAATATCTGGGTATATGACTGGACAACAAACTCTCCTTTGCGGAGCACACAGAAGAAGTGATGAAAAAGCTTAGGCAGAGGCTTGGACTCTTCTTCAGAATTAAACACCTTCTGACCGCAGACGCAAGAAGACAGCTTGTTCAATCAACTTTCCTCTCATTAATCGACTACGCCGACATTATCTATGGCCAATGCTCCATCTCACACCTTGCAAAACTGGATTTCCTGTACCACAGAGTGCTAAGATTTATAACTGGTCTCCCATCCTCCACACATCACTGCTCTTTATATGCAGCCATAGGGTGGCCTTCCCTTCAATATAGGCAGTGTAGAAATGCAGCACTCTGGACATTCCGAGCCCTTACCAACAAACTCCCAGATTACATTGTTTCCTGCCTCCCCCTGAGCCCAATCAGTAGCTATGCACTAAGAAGCCACTCACTAATTTCTCTGAAAATCCCCAGGATCAGTACCCACTTTGGCAGGACTGCCATAAGCCATGCTTTGCCTACGCTCTGGAACAGGGTACAAAGATCCTTGAGACTCAGCTCTCCTGTCAGTTTTGCCCTGTTTAGGATCATTTATGACAAAACGTTTGCCAAAATCTGTAATTGTTTCCATAGTTCCTAGCTGTCCTGCTGACGGTTCACTCCATATCCTTACCACATCCAGCCATGAACCTAGTTCCTCCCCTCCCTATTTTAATCAAGTCCACTAGTCAGCTGCCATAGTGGCCCTCGGCACCCAAGACATCACTTCTCCCATATTACTCTCCTCTCACCGTTTAAGTGGAACATACAGACCTCATTAGGGGCCCCTATGCAGCCTAGGACCCTCACCCAAGTATGGTAAACGGTCACTGAGAGCTGAAATGTAAAGAATTGTACCCTCTGATGGAGGCTTGACTAAGAATGACTAAACATACCACCTCAAGTTCTGCATACATGGAGTCTGTATATACCACAGCAAAGTTGAGTGATGCATGTATGTTCCTACAAGAACACTTGGAATGTATATTGTGCACCTACCACTTTTCTGTAAATTTGTTTGTAACTCTTTGCACATGTTGTACTTTGTATTCTCAATCTATGTATGTATAACTGTCTTGGACAACAGCAGGTCCATCTTGTAAATGAGCTTGCTCAATGATGATCACCTGGATAAATAAAGATTTGATTTGATTTGGTTATGCAACCAAATGTTCTTGTGAGACATTGGAACTGATCACTCTGACAGTCTCGCGATTCTCCGCTTCTCGCTATCTCTCTACCTTCACTTACAGTATGTCTTTTCTTCCCTCTTGCATATCTGCAGTTATAAAAATACATGTGAATCTTTATGTGAAACTGGGATCCCTTGGTTTGAAACTGTATATAGTTATACTGTTGAAATGACTGAAAAAAGTTATTTGGAATTGAAGGGGTTAACCTGAGATGCAGTTTGAGCTCTTCTCAGGCTTGTTTGCAAACTCTTTTGCAGAGCTGTCAGCAGGAGGCCAGCTTAGGACCATGTTCTGTTTGTAAGCCTGCACCTGCAAAGAAACTAACAAGAACATTTTATGAAAAACAGGATGTCTCCTTAACGGGTTCCCAGGCAAAGACTTATAAAAAGAGCAGCAATACTTCTGCTAGAGAAAGAGAGAGAGAGACTGAAACTTGAAATTAGAGATACCCTCCAATGAAGGATTTTGTTTTCTCTATTTGCATTGCCTTTGTAGATAGTTATACTGAACAGTTTTTATTTTACTGTTATTGATGATAAAACATTATTTGTGAATTTTACAACTGCTCCTGGTCTTCCTTTGCTTCCTGACCTATGCCTCAATGACAATAAGCATTCTTCTTCAAGTCTTCGGTTGTACAGCACTGTCTGCATAGTACACTTTAGCTAGTATCTTTCTCTTTCTGATGACAGGCTGCCCTGTCACATTCCTGGCCTGCACATTTACACAACACACCATGGCATGGGTTTGGGCAGGTACCAGCTACACCCAACATGTTCCATGATCCTTCTTGGGTTTCTCAATGGATATCTCCATCACCTGAGCAAGGGACTGTAATTCTTTCAGTCACTTAGCTTTTTTCTGATAGAGATAAAAAAAGTTGGGTCACAGATTTTGAAACATCAATAAAACAGATTTTGTCCAAAGCATCTTTTAACGTCAATTCAAATCTGCGTAAGAAACAGTGAATGGGTATCCTCACTGAAAAGTTCAAATGCTTCCTCCACGAGCATTTAAACTAGCCAAGGGGGAGGCAAAAGCAGTCAGGGGATAAAGGTAGCCCCCCTACATAACATATCTGAAATAAGGGAGAATCCTGTTCGTACAAGGGTACTATCAAACCTGATAAATAAATTAGATACAATTGTGGAGAGGACAGAAGATGGAACCCAAAAATGTCACAGGGCTGAAAAAAGGGAAAAGGAGGGTGGGCGCACAAGCTGGAAAGTAATGTACACAAATGTCCACAGTCTGGGGAACAAAATCCCAGACCTAATAGCATTAATGGAAGGTGCAAACCTGGACATAGTAGCTAGTACAGAAACATGGTACACAGGGAACCATGACTGGGATATAGCTATACCAGGATACACACTTTTTAGGAAGGATAGGAAAGGGAGAAGGGAAGGGGGTAGCTGTTTATGTGAAGGAAGAGATTAAAGTAACAGAGGCTCACGAGTTACAAGGAGGAGCAGAGGCACTGTGGGTTGCCCTGGAGGTGGGAAAAAAGACAGCCATTTGCACTGGAGTTATTTACAGGCCTCCAGCACAGGGGGAGGAATCAGATGAAGCTCTTGTGGAAACCATCCACAAAATGGCAGCCAAAGAGTAACTGCTACTAATGGTCGACTTCAACCTGCCTGAGGTAGACTGGAGCACTCAGACTGCAAGTACAACAAGGGGCAGGGACTTCACGACAGCCCTGAATGGGGCAAACTTAAAACAGCTTGTAGCAGAACCAACCCGCGAGGAGGCTATACTGGATTTGGTCCTGACCAATGGGGACAGGATCACAGATGTGCAGGCGGGCAGTCCCCTTTGTACCAGTGACCACAGGACAGCATGATTTAACTTTAAGATAACCACAGTGGAGGAAGCAAGCCATACAAGTATAAAGGTCCTAGATTTCAGGAAGACTAACTTTAAGGAGATGGGTAGAAATCTCAAAGAGCCTTAGCAGCAGACGTTACTTTGGAAGATGTGGAAGAACAGTGGTCTAGACTCAAGACAGTCATAAGAGAAGTAACAGGTCACTGTGTCACAATGCATAGCAAGAGTAAAACAGAGAAAAGGCCATTATGGTTCTGAAGGTAGTGACTGAGAAAGTAAGGGAAAAGAAAAGAGCCTTCAGAAGATACAAGGAAACACAAAAGGATGAGGACAGAGAACAATATATGGAGAAGCAGAGTGAATCTGGGAAAATAATTAGAAGAGCTAAAACACAGACAGAGGAAGGTATAGCCCACGCTATTAAGAAAGGCAATAAGACCTTCTTCAGATACATTAGCGAGAGGAAAAAGACCAGAAATGGGATTGTTAGGCGGAAGAGGGAAGGAGGAGAAAAGATGGAGGACGGCCTAGAAAAGGCTGCGATACTAAACAAGTAGTTTTGCTCAGTATTCACTAGGGAAGGGGAGGGTGAGGGGCTGAGACTCAGTAATAGAGGCATTCAGGGGAGGGAGGTAGACACCAGCCCATTCACAGTGGAAAGAGTCCTAGAAGAACTTGGGGAAGGGGGGATAAAAGTAGATAATGCAATGGAGCCAGATGGGATCCACCCCAGAGTATTAAAGGAACTCAGGGAAGTACTGGCAGAACCACTGGCTGCCCTTTTCAATGCATCACTAGAAAGGGAGAGATACCTGAGGACTGGAGGAGGGCAAATGTGGTCCTTCTCCATAAGAGTGGAAACAGAGAGCAGGCAGGCAATTACAGGCCTGTAAGCCTGAACTCACTAGTGAGGAAACTAATGGAGTCCTTACTTGAGAGAATTGTGAAGTTTCTGGAGGAAAGCGGGGCACAGGATCCAAGGCAGCATGGATTCTCAGCAGGAAGGTCCTGTCAGACGAATCTTATAGATTTGTTTGACTGGGTAACTAGGGTAGTAGATCAGGGAGGGGCGGTGGATATTGCCTACCCGGATTTCAGCAAGGCCTTCGATACCATCCCGCACAGGAGACTGCTAAATAAACTGGTAGCCTGGGAGTGGGTCCTGCGGTGGTAAAGTGGATTGGGAACTGGCTAAGGGACAGGACTCAGAGGGTGGTGGTAAATGGCATGAAATCTGAGAAGAGGGAGGTGACCACCGGGGTGCCACAGGGGTTGGTGCTGGAGCCAATCCTATTCAATGTCTTCATTAGTGACATTGCAGAGCATCTGGAGGGAAAGGTGTGCCTCTTCAAAGATGACACCAAGATCTGCAACAGAGTGGACACACCAGAGGGTGTGGAAAAAATGAAAAAGGACATAAGCCTATTAGAAGAGTGGTTGGGTGTCCGGCAGTTGAGTTTCAATGCTAAAAAGTGCAAGATCATGCACCTGGGCCACAGGAATCCAAGGGAGGAGTACAGGATGAGTGGGGAAATTCTGGCCACTACAAGTCAGGAAAGAGACCTGAGGATATTATTTCTGACCACCTAAAGGTGACCAAACAGTGTGAAAAGGCAGTGGGGCACGCAAACATAATGTTGGTGTGCAGAGAGAGGGGCATAACAAGCAGGAGGAAAGGAGGGTGGTGATGCCACTGTACAGATCACTGGTGAGACCTCAGCTGGAGTACTGTGTCCAGTTCTGGAGGCCACATCTCTGGAAGGACATTGACAAAACAGAGGCAGTCCAGAGAAGGGCAACGAAGATGGTACATGTTCTGCACCAGAAGTCCTACGAGGAAAGACTTAAGGACATTAATATCTATTCACTGAAGAGAGGAAGGGAGAGGGAAGATATGATAGAGACTTTCAAGTACCTTAGGGGAATAAACAGGGTAAGGGTGGAAAGCATATTTCAGAAAAAACTCTGCAGAAGAACAAGGGGGCATGGTATGAGGCTGAAGGGTGGAAGGCTCAAGGATAATGTTAGGAAGTACTTTTTTACTGAAAGGGTGGTGGAGCCAAGGAACAGCCTTTCAGCAGAAGTGGTGGAGGCAAAAACAATATGGGGGTTCAAGAGTGCATGGGATAGACATAAGGGTACCCTGGAGATGTGAAGAGCAGGAGAGCCACAGATCAAATAGGATCTGGGGCTACAGCAGTGAGTAGGGAAATGGGCAGACTAGGTGGGCCGTATAGTCCTTATCTGCCAACAGATTCTATGTTTCTATGTTTTGAACAGCAATTAAGCACTCAACTTGCTTCTGCCCATAGATGTGCAGCAATTCCTCATCTTACACCCATGTTGACAGATGCTCCATCTGACCCAAACCCCACCATCTTTTTTATACTTAGGTCACAGTCTACAAGAACATTTAAGAGGAGATTTTTCAATCCTTCACTTGTGCCATTGGATACAGCTTTCATTCATAGAAATTAAGTTTCAACTTGGCCATTTTTGGGATTCCCTGTCCTCTCCTCATCCTACTACCACTACATTGAGTCAACTCAACCTAACTAATCTTCTCCTGTCTCCATCTCCCCCCTTAACCTGCTTGACCCTACTCCTACTCCTAGTCTGCTCCTCTTCTGTTGGTCACGGCCCATCTGATGATAGTATTATCCTTACCCTGTCCTTGACAATGTCTCCCTCCTGTGTGCACTCACTGTATCCTGCAGCTATTTTACTTTCTCGTTAGGAATGTCCAAACACCGCATGACAATGTCAACCTATTCTGACTGCAAAGCTAAATTTTCTTGCCTGTAACCACTGTAATCATCTTTGGCACTTACATAGCATTTATTTTTAGTTCTGTATATTGTCTATTGTATCACCACTTAGTCTACTTTACCATGTAATTTCCATTTGTTTTTTGACTTGTCTATGACGTGGAGCTTTTGTAAAAGAGTCTCTGGCTCAAAGATGTTAATTCTGAGAATTAAATAAAAATACAGATGATTCATATCAGTTTCTTTTCAATCAAACTACTGTCAGTACTATCATCCATAAGCACAGAAAAGAAATGTGCACTTTTGACAGTTGCCAGCAGGTTTTCTTCAATGTTATTGCCAACACATTGTGAGTTCTTTCCCACTAACAGCGTTAATGTATTTATTGCCCAAATGCACTCCATGGCACTTCTCTTATTCTGATATTGCTTCAAACAATTTAATTGGGATGTCTTCTTTAGCGGGCATATATAGGACCTCTATGAGCCTGCCTACAATTGTTCTATGCTGCTCCTCTGCATTACTGAAAGTTCTCCCTGTAAATAAATTTAAACTGTTTAAATATCTAAGCTCACTCTTTATCCCAACCCCTTCCTCTCCACATCTCGACCTTGACTGGCCTCACCAACTGTGGTGTGTCAATATTATATCTAGTGGCAACCTTGTTTTACCAAATTTCTTATTATTAATAGCTTTCTTGTGCTGGTCTGTCTCTAGATATTTCCAGATCGTATCAACTTTCAGCTGGGAGCCTGTTATCCCTGCAACTAACGCATCACTGAAGTTCCTCAAGCCACGAAGCTCATCTTTGTATTCAGAGCAAAATTTGCAACTTGCACGCAATGCAGAATCTCCCTCACTGATTATTTGTAGCCATTTTTTTTCTGAATCATATTTTTTTGTGCCAACCTTCGGCAGTTAATAACTTTAGTCCACTTGCCATGCCAGACAGAAATTAAAAAGTCTGAAGTTAGAGGACAGAACCAGACAGGGGGTCATCTATGTGGACTGGATGATCCTATTTTATTTTCAGAAATGAGGTGAAGCAGGGTGAATGTCTCTTCTACAGCAAGCAGACTGTTAAACTGCAGAAGTCTATGCTGATTCAGAATTCAATAACCATGACTCTCCCCCACCCCAGCCTCTCTGCGGCCTTCGGGCAGTGCGGTCTTCTGATGAAGTAAAGGCCATATTCTAACACAATAACATCCTGTAAAAAGGAAGTGTAGCCCCAGAAGATAGCAGAAAAGAGGGGCGAATTGATGGGGTTAATTAAATTTTCCCAACATAGATTGCAGCAGCAGCCCCCACCCCCACTCCCGAACAGTGCGGCAGACCAGAATGAACTCTGTAAATGAATCAAATTAGTAGCAGCAGAAGTTGAAGCAGTCTATTTTGGTTCTGAATTTAGTTACAGTGACTGACTCTGCCCCAGCCTCTCCTCAGCCTTTGGGCAATGCAGTCTTCTTCCCATGAAGAAAAAGCTACCTCCTAGCACAATAACTTCATGTGAAGAGAAAGCATAGATCCAAAAAATGGCAGAAAGGAGGGGTGAACTGCCAGGGCTAATTAAATGTTCCCCAAGATAGAATGCAGCAGCAGAGCAACCCCCCACCCAATCCGGTTGGTAGACCAGACAAACTCTGTAAATCAATAAAAGCAGTAGCTGAAGCTGAAGCAGTGTATGCTGGGTGAAATAATCATGATTGTCCCTGCCCCAGCCTCTCTGCAACTTTGGGAAGCTCAGGCTTCTTCCCATTAAGTAAAGGCTGCCTACTAGCACACCAACTTAATGTGAAGAGCAAGCATAGACCCTTTGATGGCAGAAAAGATGGTAGAACTGCAAGGGTTAATTACATTTTCCCAATATACTGTGCAACACACTAGACATACTCTTAAATCTGAATGTAATGGTGGTTAAAAATCATACCCCTTCCTTCCTAGCAGCATTTGAAATCAAGCACAACACAAAATCCTCCCCTACATGCAGCATGATTCACCGTACAGATGAGAAAAATCAGTGTGCAGGGCACTACATCATTTCTTTGTACTTTAACACAATGATGTCACTGCATATTACAGGGCACAGAACAGTTTTATGTGGTAACGGTAAGTTTTTTATACCAGCAATCACAAACGCCAAAACAAACAGTGCCCAATGTCAAAAGAGCAACCAAAATTACACTGACCACCGCAACAGCGACAATCGTTTACACTCTTTACAATGGCAATAAAAATGAATGCGGGGGGCACCCCCCAACTTAATTATTAATCAACTCCGGGGGGGAGGACATGGGGAAAAAACAAATACTCAAAAAGACTAAAAACATTTCTCCCACAGCTGGATGTGAACCCAGGTCCACCAGCTCCAGAGGTGGTGACTCAAGACACTACACTAAATGGCCAGCTGGACGGGACTTGGCTGAACACTGCTCCATAGCCTGCTATAGCAGGTGTAGCTCATTGCTGTACTTGCTATACTCGACTCCTCGCTACATTTTCCATCTCGTTATTCCTACAGGTGGTCAAATTGAGTCACTCAAATCGAGCGGATCAATTTAACTCGCCCACATCACTGCACACCATACAAAACAAATTTTTTCACACAGCAATATCTATCAGCATAATGACTATAGTTACATTATTTTTTAATCACTGCAAATGCAAAACCCAACACTTTTGAGTGACTTGGAGTAATACTCCTTTTCAGTCTTTCCCATCACTGTGAGGGGCGGGCACAAACTTGGTTTTATCACAAAATCACTTTTGCAGGCTGTTCGGTGTTCCCTTGGCTTTGGGGCCTGCCATGTGCCCTAAGATTATCAGTCTCCCCTCCCCCCCCACTTAAGATACATTCTTGTCCACACAGTCACGTGCTTGTTGTAGTGTTCCCTTTTGTGCTTGCTTGCCATCGTGCCCTCTGCCCCTCGGATTTTTAGTTTACCCCCACTTATGATACCTTTTTGTTCACATAGTCACTTTCTTGCTGCAGTGTTCCCTTTTGTGCTGCTTGTTTGCCATTGTGCCTTTTGTGCAGCAAAGCCCCCCCCCAATTTTGAGGGCCAAAGCATCCCTGCCAATAGCCTCTTCCCTCACCTCCCCACGCATACAAAATAAAAAGTTTTCACTTGTTTTTGTAACCTCCCCAATCCTTGTGCTTCTCCATTGTCTGCTACTCTGTGCTTCAGTAAGTTACTCTCTGTACTCTTCTCCTGCTCCCAGCCTCCTTGGCTCTTGGTTCCTCGCAGAACTCTACTATGACTCCTTTGGCTCCTCACGGCTCTCAGGCCT
Source organism: Neoceratodus forsteri (assembly GCA_016271365.2). Taxonomy (NCBI): domain Eukaryota; kingdom Metazoa; phylum Chordata; order Ceratodontiformes; family Ceratodontidae; genus Neoceratodus; species Neoceratodus forsteri. The sequence continues at coordinate 1,240,330,631 of CM028130.1, forward strand.
CAGCCTCCTCAGCTCGCAGACATCTGATTCAGGCTGGCGGCTCACTCACTTGACTCTTAGATTACTCTGTGAAAGAAAACAATGATTTAATTACTAGCTCTTATACCTGATGCTGAAAACATGATGAAATTTAAGAACCCTACCCAAAAAAAAAAAAAAAACAGAGAACTCTCACCATTTTCCTGTTACTCTCCGGTCTGGTCACCGGTCCTTCCATGGCAGATGCGCAGCAGCAATGGAACAAGCCATGTTTCTTCCACACTGCGAGAGGGTGTGGAGCTCAGACATCTGTGCAGCAATCTCAGCCAGCAGGAATCTTCAGATGTCCATGCACCAATCAGCCAGCCAGAGAGGGGGGAAGGGGTCTTCAGATGTCCTTGTGCACCGACATCAGCCAGCTGGGAGAACAGAAATGGAGGAAGGGGGAAGGCAGTACCCTGGTTTGGGGAAAGGAGGGATGTTTCACAAAAACAAAACATAAAAAACCTTTTTTTAAAGAACCAATGCCATAAACAGTGCCAGCATATGCCAGCAGTACATTTAGCAATCACTACTAAGCATGCTGGCAACTGAATCATATGTGCGATTCTTGTGTCGCAAATTGCAATGCAAACCCGCTCTCTTTATGCCTTGTAATACAGCTAGTTTAACCATCAGGTCACCCAGTCGTCCTTGCCCCACAGGGACTTCCAATAGCAGGAACTGATTAGTGGCATCTTGTCCTTATCCTGACCACACTGCTGACTCACAATCAGCATTAGGTGGTAGAACAAGGTCCTCCTTATCCCATCACCACATGATATCAACTTCTCCATCCTCATCTGGGGGCACTGAATGCTGCTGTTTTCAGTATGCATCACTCACTAATACATAACCAGAAAAGCTTGTCCCCCGTTTTGAGTTTTGCTTCATAAAACTGTTTCAGTCAACTGAACTTGTTGGCATATATTCCATGAGCACAGGGATACTGTCACAGATCTCAGATTCTAGACACACTAAAGCCAGGGTTTCCACGGGTCTTCCAACACCACCAACTGGTCTTGGAAATCAATGCCCACAGTGATGCACCTAATAAGGGTAAACCATGTCACTGAGACCCCAGAGGACTGGTCCCTTCAGGGATCATAACAGAAGGTAGATCGGATGCCGTTCATAGAATTCTTGAGGATCAGGGTGACCTGAGACCCGCTATCAAGTACAGACTGAGTCTGGTGTCATCCTACTTGGACGATTACTTCTAAGGGTTGGCCAACAACTTTGACAGCAAGTATGGTCAGTCCCATAGTAGTCTTTACTATGGAATTGGGAACACTCTGTTTGGTGGTAGGTGACTTGACTTTCAAGTCGAGTGTCTTGTGGCTGGGGTTTCAGTGTGCTCTCTTACTGGAAACAGCTAGCATTTCCCTGCAGATTTCTCCTTTAGGTGAGGAGCTTGTCTATGAGTAGCTGAGAATTTTCTGGGTTGAAGCAATTCTTGTGATGATGCCCATATATGCCACATTTGAAGCATATGTAATCTTCCAGGACTTCCAGGCCCTCTGACGTCTGAGTAGCCCCACCTCCAGTGCATGGAGTAACCTCACGTCATGGAATCTGAAACCTACATTCCCTGGTGATCATCTAACATCTTTGTGGAGCTCTCTCAACTTGTCATTTACTCTCCTCAGGTTTTCTGGGGATGAATAACTTTCCTCCAGGTGCCCATCTTCTCCACAAGGGTAGTAGAACATCCCTGCCACATCTGCTCATTCCTGGCCTGTTCATGGAACAGTCCACCCATCCTGTGTTATCCCACCACTCTGGCCGATGGGGGTCTGCTGCCTGAGTCCCACAACTAGTTCAGTCAGGTTCCTCATCTGCTTTTACATCTCGATGACCACTTCTGTATCACTCCCTCAGAGATAGCGTTACCTGGTAGGGATTGGTGGACCATCCCTAGAAGGGCTCAAGGAGTCTCTTTCTGTGGAATCTGGGCCTCTTGCTCTTGGACTTCTTGTACTAAGTCTCCATAGGATGCCAAGAAGGCCATCTAACCTCTCAAGCACAAGTTGGTTACAATTTGGTCTGAGTATGCAGCCTCTTGGAGTACCTTTTCCACCCGGACTTGGTCCATGTCTACTGCTGCCAAAGTCCCTTTCCTGTACACTTTTTGAATGAGTTTTTCCATCCAAATTAAGAACTCCAATCTCTCCTTCCACTTGCTCTGTCAGGGTCAGCCAGATTTATTATTATTCCTGATTTTTCCACGCTCCCAAACAAGATGTCAACTGTGGATATGCACTCAAGCAGAGTGGCACTGGATCCAATAACATTCAGAGCTTGAACTGTATTAAGGGTGGGTCCTCAAAGGCACTCATCTATGTGGGCCTTTTTGTACCATTATGTCACCTGCTTGAGCCATGAATCCAAATCCTGTTCTCCACCTGGAGTGGGGGTGACATCAGAAAACGCATGCTGTCTTTTATACTCTTTGTACTCTTTTGATGGCATAGGCATTTTCTCCATCAATTGGTCCACAGCGTCCAATGAGGCAGTAGTGGAACTATGTCTGAGCCTGCAGAGCCCAGCAAGCCTTTAAAGAGTAGATATCCTCTAATACAATGGGTTATTTTTCAGGGATTTACCATTGAATTTATGAGTGGATGAGCAGCTACCCATTCCTGAATGACGTATGAAGTTGACACATGCCCAGTAGTATGAGCTCAGACCTCTTATCCTACATGGAAGCCCAGCACACTTTTCAAAAAACGACTGCTTCTACAGACCGAGAAGCCCAAGCTGAGATGATGTCAGTAACAGTTTTGTGCCCAAGCTTCATGGGCACACTCCCAAACAGACCTGACCTGTGCTTGTTCTTGTCTGGAAATGTAGACGTTCTATTCTACAGGTCACTTCAGTGAAGTACAGGTGGGAGCAGTGTAAGACAGAGTGAAGCAGCTATCTCTGTCTGTGCTATCAGTCTATGTCAGAGAGAGAGAGAGAGAGAGTTAACTGTATAACAACAATTGTAAGATTCTTTATTACAAATCAAGTGAGTTTGAGTAAAAATTGGATTGTCCTGTGTCCGACAGTCAGTTCTAATTAATGATTTTAACTAATTTGCCTCTTTCTCTTCCTCTTCACAAATGGCTGCACTTGGTGTCACCTCCCAAAACTGAGTATGTCAGTCTGAGGTGCCCAAGTTCACTGCTGTCACGAGGTGACAGTTTTGTAATTCTGTGCGACACAGTTTTTTTTTTCCTTTTAAAAAAAAAAATCCTGAGTGTGTGAACAGGATCTGAACCTGATCTGCAGTGTAAGTATGTTACTTGCTATGAGCGGGATGATGGTGTGCACACCTCTCAAACGGGCTGCCTACAAAACAAGTTCAGTGCAAAAGCATGAGTTGATCCATTAAAATTATATCGGGCACTGGTTATGCGATGTTCTTGCACTGCTGTGATTGTTTCATTCTCTCTCTCTGTTTTTCCGGCTGGCAGGTTGATGAATGTCTTTACTTTGCACCATTATTTTCATCTGTGGCTGTAATTTCAGTGCTGATTTTAGCCCTTTTAGGCATTTCCTGGTCCCAACACGTTCGTTACATACAGGACTGTCCACTACTCATGCTAATTATGATTCTACTGCTCATGCTGATTATTCATTAGTCTCACATTAGAGCTGAGTCAAACTGTTGGTAGCTGCTTGTGCCACTTGCGAAATTATGCACCCCCCCATCATCACATCACAATATTTAGACTTGGACCCTGTCCTCTCGATCATGATGCCGACATTCATCTGGTAATGACAATCCCACTGCTCTCTGTTTGCCATCATATACAGTTTAAAAACTCTTGTCATAAAAAGAATGCATTAAATTGTCAGCCGGCACTCCCGAGCATAAGATTGCCCATACCATCCCATGCGCTGCCTCCGAGTTTATTGTATTCTTGTTTGCAATGCCTATTGCCATAGTTGAAATTGGGGATGGGGGAGGTGGGGACTGTTCAGCTAAGGAAGTGTCTTGTACTGTATCTGATGAACAAACTGATGATTTCTCTGAGCACTGTGTTTCCGATCCCCTTGTCCCAGTTGTCTGCTTTCCATCTGACTGACCCTGCAGCTCTCCATGGAGCAGTCTATTTTTTCAAGCTGCATAATCTAAAGACTCACATTTACCACTGCCCTGCATAATTTCTAAGACACGAGAGAAACGTTTAGTTTAGAAAATATGGGTTTAGACACATGCCGTCATCATAGATGGGCACCTTATACACTATTCAGAATACCCAGCCACAACTTTGTACACTATGTATCACTGGTTCGAATCCAAACCAATGACAAATGTTCATTTCATACCACATAGCAAGACACCATGCATGGACATACTGGATGGGATATTCAAAGGGGTTGAGCATGGCACAACAGGGTTGTGCCATGCGCAACACACCAATGCACCCCGGCGCGATATTCAAAGGGGCTGGTTGTGCTGCGAAACCCCCGATGCGCCGGGGCGCATCAGTAATGTATGTGGCGCAAGTGCAGGGGGCATGCTCATGCATATGCGGCACATACCGATATTCAGCCCGGGATGTGCGGCACATATGCAGGCTCAAACCCACCTTGCGCCGCACAGGGGGGTGCAATGTTGAGCCCCTTGAAACCTGGAACAAGTCAGGGACACCCACAGGTGGGCTGCCGTACTGCTGGGCGCAACGCGGCAGCCACCTGCTGTGGGTGGCCATCCGACCACCCAGGACACAGTCCACGAGCCCCCTGCCCAGGGGGCATCATTCCCCGCCTTGCCTGTTCGCAGGCATGTGCAAATGAAGCCCTAGTGGTCCAGTGGACCCTACTCCTTTGCCTGATCACGAGCATGTATGATACTAATCCCTGGTGGTCCAGTGGACCACTATCCTCTGCCCAATCACGGGCATGTAGTAAAAGTAACCCTGGTGGTCCTATGGACCAATCTCTTCTACCTGATCGCGGGCATGTAGTAAAGGTAACCCTGGTGGTCCAGTGGACTGATCTCCATCGCCCACTCGCGGGCGTTAGTCAAACTCCCTGGTGGTCCAGTGGTACCCCCTCCCCACGTAGTTCCCCCACCACCCTGCACCCCCACTCAGCGGCGGGTGGCGGCTCGCTACCCACAAGCCGCCTGCCAACTGACATGCGTGCAGTAGGGCTGTCATCGTCTGTTGTTCACTGCATGGGCCAATGGGCGTGCAGTCCATGCTGTACTACCAGTTCTGATTTGTGAAGCGGCGTTCATTCACAAATCGGGACTGTGTAGTACAGTATGGACTGCACGTCCATTGGCCCACGCAGTGGACCAATTGGCATACAGCCCTACTGTATGCTGTCAGTCTGTGGGCTGCTGGAGAGCTGCCGCCTGCTGCTGACCTGACCGGGGGGGAGGCAGGGGGACTATGTGGGTGGGATACCACTGGACCACCAGGGAGTTTGACTAATGCCCACAAGCAGGCGATGGAGATTGGTCCACTGGATCACCAGGGTTAATTATACTACATGCCCGCGATCAGGCAGAGGACATCGGTCCACTGGACTACCAGTGTTAATATCACTACATGCCTGTGGTTGGACAGAGGATAGCGGTCCACTGGGCCACCAGGGTTTCATTCTATACATGCCCGTGATCGGGCGAATGGGTGGGGGCAGCGAGGCATCAGTCCCCGATGGCTGCAGCCTGGCAGGGCGCCAGGTGCAAGCCACCGGGGAATGGTGCACCGCATGCAAGTGGGGCCATAATGACATGCAAATGGCACCATTTGTGCCTTGCATGCATTATGGCCTGATTTGCATGCCCACGGCTCAATATCAATCTTGCTACGCCTAGAGCACCCGCACTTGCACTGGCGCAGCCCCCTGCTCCCCTGCTGCCACATGCGCTGATGCAGTGCATGCGCCCTCAGTGCCATATTCAATGGTGCTGAGCCATGGCACAGCACCGCTGAATATCACCTGGACTATGCCCTGGCTCAGCCCAGTTGCACTGCACCCGGGCTTGCGCCCCTGCCTGGCGCAGTCTGAATATCTAGCCCACTGAAAACAAGGACTTCCTCATAATCTGCAATTTTCTTTGTTCAACCATTGTAAAAAAATATAAAATACAAAGCTGCACTTTCTTTACATTTCTTCCTCATTAACTCACCACCGCCGTGGAGGACCAATACTTGGTGGGACCATAGGAACTTCCAAACCACCAATGAAAAAGGGCCTGGTATAGCTTCGAGATTACCTTTGGATGACCTAACAAGGAAGTAAGGTTTGGCGAAAAAGAAAATGCAGGGGTATGGGGAGGAATATTGCCCAACGTATTAACCAAAAGGTGTTTAAGTTGGAGAACTTTGAATTGGCTAGATACTGGAAGATTAAATTTCGAGATTAACTTGGGTGCAGAAAGCCAAGACCTCTCACCATCAAGGAAAGTAGATACAGTCCCCTCTCCCAGCTGAGGCAACCACGTAGAGGGAATCCTCTGCTTGTTTATTAAGAAGGACGGCGAGTTCCATATGGATTGAGATAAATCCAGGTGAGGTTTGTAACGCAAAAAAGAGCAAAGTTAAGCGTGTATTCTTAATGAGGTCACTAGCATTGGACATCTTCTAATATCTTGTAGGGAAGAAGTCTTGACATAGAACAAAGTCGGGGATACCATTCGTTTTCTGAAACCAGCTGTCTTTTATCATCACTGGTAAATGTGAGAGGATATAAAAGATCCCTGATGCTACCACCATTTTCACCGCCTCAATCTTCCCTGCCAAGGTTAGGTACAAGTGTGTCCACCTGTCCATTTCAGTAAGCAACTTCTGTATGAGGGGTGTATGATTGTCAGGCACTAATCTGTGTAGTTCATTGGGAATTTGTATTCCTAAGTATTTTATTCCTTTGTTGGTGCAGGCCAGGCCTGATGAGATGACATGCTGAGGCATTTGTACCTTGTTGAGGGGTAAGATTCCGTATTTATTAATGTTTATTCTAAGGCCAGATAGTTTCTCAATGGTCTGCAAGAGATCCAAGGCCCCAGGTAATGCCTTACCTATGTCTTCTGTAAGGATGATACAGTCATCAGCATATAGTTTAGCACTGTAGGCCTCACCCCCTCATTTGGATACCTTGAATCAATGGGTAGGGCCCTGATTGCCACCGCCAGGGGTTCCATGGCAGTAACAAACAACAGAGGGGAAATATCTGCCTTGTCCCTCTGTGTAGTGAAAAAGGGTTTGACAATACATTGTTCATCAATATTCTGGCTATCGGGGCCTGGTATAGAGTGCATATTCATGAGCAGATCCAGGACTGAATGAAGATATTTCTACTCCACAGAACTGAATGCTTTTTCAAAATCTACTGGTATGGCCACTGTTGGAGTGGTCAGATCAGCTACAGCCTTGATCAATGTTAATAGCGCTCTTATGTGGTCTGTGCTTGCCCTACCCTTCACAAAACCCACATGCGCAAGATGAATCAGATATGGAAGAATCTGGTCCAGGTGAAAGGCTAGTATTTTTGACAGCACCTTGGCATCCACATTGATCAATGATACAGGACAATAGCTTGATGGCCTCGAGGGGTCATTCCCCTCTTTTAAGAGGACTGCTATTATGGATTCTTGAGTGTGGGTGGTAGCCCCTTTTGTGCTTGGGCACTTCCTAGCATCTCAAGCATTGGCTGTGCTATCGCATCTAAGAGTATCTGGTAGACATCCACCGGAAAGCCACTGCTGCCGGGTGATTTGTGAGGGTCCATAGCTCGAACCACTTTGCGCAGCTCTTCCTCCCTATGGGGGTCTCATACCTCCCTTTGGGCCTCTGTCAGCTTAGGAATGGGGAGGTCCTTCATAAATCTTTAAGGGGCCTGTTCATCCCACCTGATATGTAACTCATACAATTCCTTGTAAAAAGTTACCATTATATTGTTTATAACCTTCGGTACAGTACTTAACTTTCCCATTTGGTCTGCCAGTTGTGTTATATGCCTCTCCCCTTGCTGTCTCCTTAGCCTAAATGCCAGGAGTTTGCTATTTTTTTCCGCACATGCCCAATACTTCAATGCTGTTCTTTACATCTGCAGCTCTGCCTTTCTAGTGGCTAGAGAATTCTGTTTGATTCTTAGTGATGTAATCTCACAGGTCAAGTTTCGATTTTGAAGCTGCTTTGTGTCTTTTTTATACAGGACCTCTTTTTCCTGGAATTGTCTTTCTAGACTCCTAACCTCTTTTTCTCTTTGCTTCCTTCTGTGCACTGCATAACTAATTATCTTACCCTTTAACGTCGCCTTGTAAGCCTCCCATATGTTGGCAGGGGACACTGAACCCTGAGGGTTGTCCTGAAAATAGTTTTGAGTTTCTTTGTTTAGCCAGCTACAGAAGTCTGGGTCTTGGAGTAATAATGGATCCAGGTGACACTGCGTTGCCTTGGAGGGGGGCCTATTGGCAATTTTAGGATTAGCAGAACATGGTCAGATATACAGTATATATAGTGAGGCAATGGAGGTCTCCTGTAGGGAAGTTATGACCTCTGGGGAGGTTAGCCAGAAATCCAATCTACTCGCCATGCCTCTTATGGCTGAGAGGTAGGTATAATCTTGATCTGTGAGATGAGATGCCCTCCATGTGTCAGTGAGTTGGTGGAGAATCATGAGGTCCCTTAGGGCTAATAGCAAGCATGTGTGTGGTTCAGGTCTGAAATTTGACCTGTTTTAAAAATGGTCAAGCATCTAATTAAAGTCACCCACCAATATGCCATCTGATTATCAAATGCGAAGTCCATAATGGTTTGCAAGAGTTTGTTTATGAAGGCTAGAGTATCTTCATTAGGGGTATATGCATTGGCTAGGATTAGGGGGCCCTTAGGTGTGGCAAGCTTGGCCACCACCCATTTCCCTTGTTTATCCACCTTTGAATTAAGAATTTTCCAATGCAGATTTTGTGGCCCAATATGGATAAACCACTTTTGGCCGAGACAGTTACACTGTGCACCCCCCATCCCACCTATTCCCTCCTGAGTTTCAGGGCATCTCTTTCAACTAGCTTGGTCTCCTGGATGAACACAATTTGAGTTTTCAGTTTTTTTAAGTGGGATAGCACTTTCTTTCATTTGATCAGAGAATTTAGGCCCCTCATGTTCCATGAGGTGGCAATTACTGGAGCTATGTTACCCATCATTTTGATGTATTAGCTGTGAGTTAAGTTAAGCCTCAAAAGTACTGTCCCATCCAAGAAACCACCTTGTACAAGATACCCTTTGGCCCTTTCATTGTCCCCCCCTTATGCCCCCTTGTAAGCCCGCTGCCCTTGCTTTGTTCATTAGCCCTGCTTTGTATATCCCTGGTATAGCAGCATCTTCTCCATACTCCGTTTTTCGCATACATATAATACCACATGTTTTTCTGCTTCTGCACCCACCTGACATAGTTTGGTCCCTTATTCGAGAGTGCATGGTCAGTGGGCTGCAGGCTTTTGACACTTAATACTAAAACAGTAAACCATATCAACAATCTAAACATAACTAGAGCTACAAATGTTATAAGAGAAACCTTGATCATACTTTTTCACATCTTTCTTCCAGGCCCCTCAGCCTCTGTCCAGTTGCCAGTGCTGTGGCCTCCAATTGAACCTGGGACCCCTTGGGGGTGCTTTGGTTCGGTGTCCATGTTTGCAGGATTCACACCACACCATGATGGCTAACCAGTGTTTGCCCAGTCCTTTTGCTCTCATGCTGATGGAACTGCAAGAGTCTCCCCGGGAGTCCTTGAGATTGAGCAACCTCGTGGGGACCTGCCTTCACGTTTAACACTTACCCCCCTCCTTCCCTTTGTCCTCCCATCCTAATACTAGGTCAGAGTTGGGAGTATGTCTGCTGCCAAAGATTTTGTCATCTGAAAGGTTGGTCACCTCTACTTTGCGCCCATGTCAGTTGCCATCTGCCGAGCATGCCTCCCTCATCCCCTGCCTCTACCTCTATCTCTTACAGCTGGACTGGTAGTATGGCATATATCCAAGAGCTGGGGGTGAGCTGCATTGAGGATCCTTTCAGTACCCACACAGAGTGCCTTTTATTACTTATTGCATGCAGGGTTGGGGGGTGGCATATGTGTTGGTGCCCTCTACTTGAGTTAACTACCCATGTGTCCACACCCAGATGAGGGGAGGGGAAGAGGCTAATCTTCCTCTCTACAGACCTTCCTCCTCTGCCTCTAGTCGACACTCTTACAAGACATCCCCGTCCCCCTTATCCTGACTATATATGGCAGAAGGTTGGCTGCTGACTTTTGACGCACCAGAAAAGTTTGAAAAGCTTTCCAGCCACCACCCCCCCACTGCCTCCACCCCATCCCCTCACTTACTGCTGGAGATTGGCACCTGCAACTATGCTCAGTGTCCTGTTTCTTGGCCCCTCTTAACTAGAGGCGCAACTTACAACACATAAACACCAACCACTAAATCATAGCAACCATTCGTAACATCATAACTAACTCTTTGTAGCTTGAAACAGGACATGGTACTACTAGTTGGGCCTGCATCCCCTCTTTGCCCTGAGTGCTTCTCAACTTCTCACTCTCTTAGGTGTGAAATACCTTTCCATCACTTACTGCACCCTTAATAGGCACTATCCCTGAGGGCTGGAGTCTGTTGTCTGTCCAAGGCAGCAGTCACTTTTCAGGTAGAGCAGGTGGTGCTTCTGCTGTCAGTTCAGTGTTCGGCAATGGCTGCTGAGGGTTTCTAGATGCCCCACACCAAAAGTAGAGTTGCAGGTGCCGCTCGGTAAATCAGAACCAGGCTTCTCTGTGGGAAGTGTAAGGGAAGAGCTAGGAAACAGCCACATGGCTGATCTTGCACCCTGCTCCTTGCAGAAGCCAGTTTACCCTGTTAAGTTTCTAATTAGACAGATGCTAGTGATGGATGAGAGGGATAGCATTCAGGGTCGGGGGTATAAACAAAAAAGTCATTTACTCACTGACATCTTGCCTCTTAGAGTCCCTTTCCTGGATCAAAAAGCAATTCGGGAGTTCTTTGCACCTCGGGTCGCTGTTCCTTCGGATTTTCGCCTCCAACACAGTCTGCCCAAGCTTGGTTGAGGGGGGCCTAGTCCTTATTAATTACACCATCTGTCAAATACCATCGCTGCTGTTTCTTTCACCATGGAGAGATCGAGAGCTGCTGGTATTATCTCACGGAGGGGGTCGTATCGATTGGAGGTTTTGATTGGGGTAACATTTGTAGATTCCCTGCTTGGATCTGATAGGTGGTGATGGCTTTGTCGGCTGCGGGATCAAGCTCGTCTGCCGGGCATCTCTCGATTGAAATTCTTGTGCAGTCTGAGTGTCCATCGGGGTGGTTGATGGTGGGTGCCATGCTGCTCCACGTGATGCCAGCGGTTTAGGTGAGGCTTTGCTTGCACCATGTTGAATCTGGGTCAAAAATATATTCCACTTCAGCAGGGCTATTGAACATAAGGAATTCTTCTTTATACTGAACCCTGAGCATTGAGAGACATCTAAGAAAAGCCGGAATATTTAGTCTATACAGTTCTTGTTAGACCCCAGAGTAGGCACACAGTCTCCGAGACAGCTCTTGTGAGTAGTCCTGAAAGAGCTGAATTCGGTGGCCATCCCACATCAGATCCCTTTTTTTCTCTGGCCATCCTGAGGTAGAGGTCTTTGACAGGATATTCTAAAAATATACACTGAATGAGTCTGTGTCTCTCCCCTTCTCTGGGTTTGGGGGCAAGAGACCTGTGAGCCCTTTACAGCTCAGGAGGTAGAGAGTTGTTCATTTTTAGAACCGAGGGCAGGAAAGCTTATTAATAAAAAGAAGAACTTGTACAGTAAATATAAAAAAGTTCCAACTGAAAGATCTTAGGAAAACTACTAAAAAGCAGCCAATCAGGTCAAAAACAAAATCAGAATGGCAAAAAAAGCCTTATGAATTAACTCTAGCTACACTCACCAAGGATAATAAAAACAATTTTATAATTACATAGGCTCATTGAGAGGTAACCACAAGGTTGTGGGCCCCCTACAATCATCAAATGGTACTATTAGCAATGAAAACGAAATTGCTATTGAACTTAACAATTATTTCTTAAGTGTATTTGAACCTAAGGAAACCATAACCAAAGTTAAAACAGCAAATGCTGATAATTTTAGTGAATTTACAACAGAAGAGGTATCAGAAGTTGTAGGATTTATTATCTCTAATAGCTCAGCAGGCCCTGACGGAGCACACCCGAAATTCTTAAAGGAAGCATCTTTGGCATTGCTTGGACCCCTAACTCAGTTATTCAATGTATCCCTTAAGGAAGGGAAATCATTACCTCAATGGAGAGTAGCAAGTGTAACACTTATATTTAAAGGTGGCAATAAAACTAAAATAAACTACAGGCCAATTAGCCTTACTTCAGTTACAGGGAAACTAATGGAATGGCTACTTCAACAAAGAATAACCAGTCACATTAAGGATAATGGATTAACTAACATATCTAAGCATGAGTTCTGTAAAGGTAGATCATGCCTCACAAATCTCTTTCAGTTTGTTTAGCCTGTGAGTGCAGCCATTGACAAGGGAATGCCAGTCAACGTGCTCTTTCTAGATTACTCAAAGGTGTTCGACACTGTCTCGCATAGAGTTTTGGTTAAACAGCTCATCAAAATCAAACTATACCCCAATATAATTAATTGGATAATCTCCTGGCTGGACAACAAAACACAGAAGGTGGTGATAAGGGGATATGAACTGAGCATGGGACATGCTACAAGTGGAGTGCCTCAGGGATCAGTCTTGGGACCCACTCTTTTTAATATACTTGTTTCATCCATGCAGTACTGCATGGATGTCCAAGTATGCAGATGACTGCAAAATAGGTGCAATTATAACAGATTCAAGATCCCAAGTATTATTCCAAGAAAATATTAACCAACTTAATAACTGGGCCAAACAAAATCATATGAAATTTAACAAAGGAAAATGTAAAACTATGCATCTTGGTCATAATAATCCCAATTTCGCATACACACAGAATGGCCATTTACTAGACAATATAACCAGTGAAAAAGACCTAAGTGTTTATGTCAGTAACGATCCATTTTTTGACACACACACTAAACACAAGGTCAAGCAAAGTCATAAAATTCTAGGATGCATATTTCGGAGTATCAAGCGTAGGGAACCAGATGTTATTATTTCCACTGTACAAAAGTCTGGTTAGAACGCACTTGGAATACTGCTCCCAGTTTAGCTCCCCACAAACAATAATGGGCAAAAGCATCATAAAAAAAGTAGAGAGGAAAACAACCAAAAAAATGAAAGACATGAATGATCTTAATTACCACAAAAGGTTACATAAACATGGGATGTATTCTATGGATTACAGAAGGACTAGAGGAGATCTTTGTCTAGCGTACAAGGCTAAGAATGATCCATTCCTAATGGAAACTATAGGTTTAGTAAGCCATACTAAAAAGAAACAAACTAGAGCTCATGATTTTCAGTTGACTGGAGAAAGGAAAAAAACAGTAAGGAGGAGTAAATGGTTTTCACAAAGAATAATAACTAAGTGGAATGCATTACCCCAGAATATAATAGAAAGTGATACCATTGCTACATTTAAAAATAGATTGGGACCGGCCCAGTGGCACAGAGGGTTGAGGCGCTGGCGCCTTACCTCAAACCACGCCGGTGACCCGGGTTCATGAATGGACTCGGGACGCTGGGAGCTGGCAGGGGAAGGAGAGGATTGAGCATCCGTAGGACTGCTCTGCTCTCCTGGGGTGGGTAGTGGGCTGGCATCACGTTGCAGTGGCCTTTAGTGGAGACCAGGAGCTCTGCAGATGCACACAGGAGGGAACAACGTAGAAAAGTGGAAAATGTGCTTCGCAACCAACCGGATGATGGCTGCCAGTCCACCACTGCCACCGATGCCCTGAAGGAGTCCCTTCACCTCAACAGCACCCTGGGGTGAAGTATGCTCTAGTTGCCCCTCCTGGTGCCTTCCCCCTCGGAGGGGGGAACTCGCCCAGTGAAGGGTTACATCCAGGTTACCCTAGGGTTGGCTGCGATATGAGGCTGGAGGGCTCAGGAAGGGACAGGCGGAGCGGCTGGGACCTAGGCAGACCGAATGAGTGGTGGGTCGTGAGGCACGAGGGGAGAAAAGAAAATAATACAAAAAAATAGATTGGATATGTTTATGGGCTCTAAAAATACAAATATCACCCTTAAGAAACAATAGGGTGGCAAGTTCACAATGGGCGTAGGCCTACCGAACTTGTAACAAACTATGAATCTATGAAGTTTTTAAGAATGGAATCATAGCCTTGCCCTCCATCCCCCTCCAGCACTCCAATGATTTTTAAATTATTCCTCTAGGACCTGTTTTCCAGGTCATCCACTTTCTGCAGGAGGTACTGGATCTGTCCGTGATGATCGTGGATGTGGCCTTGGTGTGTATGTAAGATCTCTTTATGAACATTCACTGTGCGTTCCATGCCAGTCACTCATGCCATTAGCCATTGCACCTACAGAGTTGTCTTTGCTGTGGTGTCCTTTAGCTCTGCTGTGTCTATCAGAACTGTATTCAGTAGTGCAGTTATTATTTTTTAACTTGTATCTATCACAGCTGTTCACTGGAGGCTCCATGTTTGATGCCAATTGTACCTTGCAGCACTGATGTTCTCCCGGTCCACCTCCCAGTTGTGATCACTGGTACCCTGGGGATGATGGCCCTTATGCAGTAATCTGACCACCAGGAGTGGGTACGGATTTTCAAATACAGTCAACTCCTGAATGTCAAGTACTATCAAGTCTGGAAAGGTGTCGGAGAGGAGCTCTTTCTATGTGGTAAATTCTAGTACCATTTTTATTTCTATTGTCCCAGGCAGGTCATTGGATGCAGTAGATCAGGCCCCAGAAACTTCCCTCCTAAAAATCTACACTGCCACCATCTTGAATGGCAAGCTCTGTCCCCCGCTGCATGGCTTTGTGAGGAGGAGTCCTGTCAGACTAACCATGTGAATTTTGCCACGTCACAAGTGTTTGATAAAGGCCAAGTGTTGGATGTCCTTTACCTGGATTTTAGCAAGGCCTTTGACTCTGTACCCTGCATGAGGTTGGCACAGAAACTGTGTGACTTACGTGTTGGGGAGAAAGCCACTAGATGGGTTTGGAACTGACTGGAGGACAGACCTCAAAGGGGGTACAAAACTAACTAAACTATACACACTCTGAGGCTAGGGGGTTGCATGCAGGGTCCCACTGGTATCAGTCCTGGGCTTAGTGCTCTTTAATGTGTTTATCTGCAACATAGGAGAAAGGATCCAGGGTAATATGTGTCTACTTGGGAATGGCAAAAAGATATGCATCAGGGAGGATAGTGAGGACAGAACTGAAACAAGACCTGGTCAAATTGAAAAAGCAGTCCAAGATTTGGCAAAAGAAATTCAGTACCAAAAAATGCAAGGTTATATACCTGAAGAGGAGAAATTCAGGACCAAATACTGGATGGAGGGTGTATAACTGGAGCAGACCTATGAAGGGAAGGATCTAGGAGATATACAGTAACTAGGGACATCGCCATGACCTCAGCCCAGTGTAACAAGGCGCATTGGAAAGCTAGTAGGATGCTAAAGTGCATGGGTAGGCCTTCTCAAGCAAATGGACAGAGATGATCCTACCCTTGTACAAGTCCTTGGTGAGGCTGTACCTTGATTACTGTACATAGTCTGGAAACCTGACTGAAAAAAGGATAAGGACCACCTGGACTTTATCCAAAGGACAGCACTAAAATGATTCATGGCAACCAAGAAAGGACTTATGAAGAAAGACTGGCTGACTTCAACGTGAACTCACCAGGAAAGGGATGGGGAGATATGACTGAAATCTTCAAGTACCTGAAGAGTATAAATAAGGTGGCTAGCCAGCAACTGTTTAAATTTAGCAAAAGTTCTGTCACAAAGGGCCTTAACTATAAGATGGCATGGAGGAAATTTAGGCGGGATCTAAGGAATTACTTCTTCACAAACAGGATGGTGGAAAAGTAGAACTGTATGCCAATGGAGCCGGTCAATGATAGTGTATCACTCCCCTACTGCCAGGAGAGAGCTGGGACTGGTTACCAAAATGCCAGGCCTGGAGAATACCGATTGGTAGAACCTCTAACTAAGGAGTCCAGTGGGAGGAGCTTAGAAAGTCAGTGTGAGAGAAGGGTGCCAGTTGTGCCTTTGAGATGCCTTGCCTCTGTTCGCTTGCCAGACTGCCTAGAGGGCAAAGGGCTCTCACAAAGCAGCTGGCACTGGAGCCAGCTTTAGAGACCAACTCTTCTCAATGCCCGATTACCTGGTGGCGATGACAAAAATAGAGATTCCAAAGCAACAGGCTCTGAGGACATTAAGTGTAGATGGCTGTTAATTCCTGGGAGTATTTAAGGGAGACACCGGGAGGGTGTGGGAACCCTGAGGTGCCTCCCCTCAAGGGGAGTCCCTGGTAGCCCTGTAGTGAACAGATGATTTCATCAAAGAAGGGGTGTTCATCTTTTGGGGTGTGTTTGTTATCCTCTGCCTTAGGGAGGCTGCCAGCCAAGCTGATGATGGAGACAGATCTGGTGAGAGGACATGGGTAAATGTTTTTTTGAGGGGGGATTTGAAATGTATGAAATATTTTGCAGGGAGGCCCTTACAGTTGTTGGAACAGCCTTGGATACAGGGTTATGGTTAGTTATTTTGTCAAGTGTTTAAACCTGATGTGCCACTCCGGGATGACTGAGCACAGTGTCCCTAGGGACCGGGAGGGTGGGCTATCAGGGAGCCCCAGGGATGTAGGACTCCTGGACTCAGGGGATTCTCACTGTTTTTATATTATGAGCACTTTACAACTACCATAATGGTGCTTGCTTATCATAGTCATGCTTCCATCTGTGCACTGATTGGGGGGGGAGGTAGTGTATAACCTCTTTAATTCTGAGCCTGGGTAAAAGGCTAGTATCTGGTGGCCCAAGGTTCTTGCTGAGGGCATCGAGAGTCAAAGGGGGGGGGTGTAGCCACCCAGAAGATCTTCTAGGTCTGAAATGGTCAACCTCTGGATCCTTGAGAAGGCTGGGTACGCTGGTCTGCCCCAGAGTTCTAAAGGAGAGGAGCCAACTAGCTGTAACTGGAGAGCTGCAGCATTTGAGTCTGTTTGGAGGGAACTGCCCATCTGGCACATTGTGCTATAGATACTTCTGAAAATTCCAGCTTCCAGAGAGTAAAACCACCAGAAATTCTTGGGAATCATGGCGTCAGCCATCACTCAAGTGCCCCCCTGCCCCCATGGTGTGAATCCCCATTTAGAGAGGAAGATTCCAGAGGAAGAATGAATTCACAGAGGAGAGTTAGAGACTGTTACTAGCAGTTCTGAGGTGAAATGCATTTTTCTCTGAAGTGTGGGACTGCTGAGTACCACCTTGGTTGCCACCCCCTCCCCCGCAGCCAATCAGGAGGGTTAAGTTTATGGGCAGTTAAGTGTGTAATTCAGCCTGGAATCCTCTGCACCATGAGGATCAGTGCATACAAGAGGGTGGGGGGGCATAAGCTGTGGCAGCTGGGCCCCCAGATGGTGACTGCCCCTTGAAATGGGAAATGGTGGAATTTGTATGTAAATCTATGGGCTCCAAGTTTGCTGTCATAAGCCCACACAGAGATGAAAACACAGGAATCAGTCCGGGGCTACTGTGGAACCTCCACTGGAGGGTGAACTTTGCAAGGATGAGGATATTACATAGCAAGAAAGTCCTGGAGAGGAAGGATGCAAAAGTGGGGTTGAGGAGCAGCAGGCGCACCTAAAAGGAGCCATAGTGGAGGTCACAGACCAGTACATTATAAAACCACTATGGTGCTGGCCCAGTGGTGTGGAGGGCTGAGGCAGCAATGCCTTACCTCCTGCCATGCTGGCAACCCATGTTCATGGTGCGAGCAGGTCACCGGGGGCCAGCCAAGGTGGAAGAGGATCGAGCGTCTGGAGGACTGCTCTCCTCTCCCAAAGAGTTTGGAGAACAGCGGTAGGTGTTTGCCTGACACCTAGCGGAGGCTAGGAGTTAGCATGCTTGGCCAATACAGTGGAGCACGGGGGTGGAGCAGCCAGAGTGCATGCTACAGGTGGAGGCACACATGACATGCCCATTGTTGGCATTGCATGCCTGCCGCTGTAAGGAAAATGGCACCCAGGTCGAGCGGCTTGATGGCCACCTGCCTCCTGCCTCACGCACAGTCTCCAATGGCACCACCTGTACTGGATCCAGTCCTAGTGAGGAGTTGGGGGCTCCCTGCCAATCCACTATGGGGGTAAGCCGTGGGGGTAGCATGGTGGTGGCCTGAATGGGAGACGGGTGTGGACAGATGATGGCCGAAGAAAGGAGGGGATGCCTGGAAGAAAGGGGCCAACCAGGAGCCATGGGGAAAAAAGTAAGTTACAAAAATAAATAAATAAAATCACTATGGTTCTCAAAGGGGGTGGCAGAGAAAGTACGACTCAAAAAGTTGGCTTTCAGAAACCATAAAGAGACTCAGAAGGAGGAGGATAGGGAGGTGTACCTAAATAGGCAAAGGGAAGCAGGGAAGGCGGTTAGGAGTGCAAAGGCACAGACAGAGGAAAGATTAGCATAGATGGTACAGAAAGGGGACAAGACATTCTATCGGTACATCAGTGAAAAAAGGAAAGCCAGTGGAGGGATTGTATGGATCAGGGGATAAAGGGGACAGTGTGGAGGGAAACAG
Organism: Neoceratodus forsteri; assembly: GCA_016271365.2. NCBI lineage: Eukaryota > Metazoa > Chordata > Ceratodontiformes > Ceratodontidae > Neoceratodus > Neoceratodus forsteri. The sequence continues at coordinate 1,240,349,375 of CM028130.1, forward strand.
AGAAAAAGCATTAATACTGAATGAATACTTCTGTTCAGTATTCACTGAAGAAGAGGAGGGACAGGGACCACAACTAAGTACCAGAAGCAAAGGGGGAAAGGAGGGGATTACCAGTCCAGTTGCAGAAGGGGAAGTCCTAGAGGAGCTCACAAAACTGAGGGTCGACAAAGCTGTGGGACCAGATGGCATACACCCTGGATATTAAGGGAACTACAGATGGAGCTAGCAGCACCGCTGGCAGCCCTGTTTAGCAAGTCGCTCAGTACAGAAGGGGTTCTGGAGGACTGGAAGACGCATGTGGTCCCTCTTCGCAAGAGTGGAAGCAGAGAGGAAACTATAGGTTGGTCAGCCTCACCTCAGTAGTGAGCAAAATTATGGAAGCGCTGCTTAAGGAAAGAATAGTGGAACACTTGGAATCCTATGGCGCACAGGATCCGAGACAGCATGGATTCATGGTGGGAAGGACATGTTAAACAAACCTGATAGAGTTTCTTGACTACAGAGGTAGATCGGGGGGGGGGGGGGTTGGATGTCGTCTACCTTGATTTCAGCAAGGCTTTTGACATCATTCCACATTAAAGATTAGCAAGCAAGTTAGGGAGACTAGGAATGGACCACAAGGTGGTGAATTGGGTTAGAAACTGGTTAGGGGACAGGAAGCAGAGGGTGGTGGCAAATGGGACTGAATCTGAGGAAAGGAGGGTGACCAGTGGGGTACCTCAAGGATCAGTCCTAGGGCCAGTCAATTTTAATGTCTTCATTAGTGAAATTGCAGAAGGGCTGAAAGGGAAGGTGTGCTTGTTTGCAGATAACACCAAAATCTGCAACAAGGTAGACACTCCAGAAGGGGTGGAGAAAATGAGGAGGGACCTAGGAAGCTGGAAAAATGGTCCAAAGTGTGGCAACTGAGGTTCAATAAGAAGAACTGCAAAATCATGCACCTGGGGTGCAAAAACCCTGCAGAGAGCTATGGGATGGGGAGGGGAGAGTTGCTGTCACCAGGGAAGAAAGGGATTTGGAGGTTATTATCTCCGATGACCCAAAAGTGGCCAAGCAGAGTACAAAGGCAGTAGGGAGAGCCAGTGGCATGTTGGGGTGCATAAGTAGGGGTATCACTAGCAGGAGGGAGGTGTCGATACCACTGTACAAAACACTGGTGAGGCCTCATCTAGAATACTATGTACAGTTCTGAGGCCACATTTTCGAAAGGACATAGGGTGGAGGCGGTTCAGAGAAGGGCAGCTAAGATGGTACAGGGCTTGCAACAAAAGACATATGAGAAAAGACTGAAATATCTCAATATGTATATGCTGGAACAGAGAAGCAAATGGGGAGATATGATAGAAACCTTCAAGTATCTTAATGGCATAAACAGGGTGCAGGTGGACATCTTTCAGTATAGGAGAGGTACAAGAATGAGGGGGCATGACATGAGATTGGAGGAGGGGAGGACAATGGGGAATGTGAGGAAATTCTTTTTCACAGAAAGGTGGTGGACCGATGGAACAATCTACCCCAGGAGGTGGTAACTACAGTACGAGCAAAGTGGGGGCTTCAACATGCTTGGGATAGGCATAAGGGAACCCTAGAGGTGGGAAGTAGAGGCTGAAGCAAATGACCAAGTAGGGTCAGCAGCTGCTGATACAGGTAGGGTATACGGGCAGACTAGATGGGCCTAGCAGTCCTTATCTGCTGTCAATTTCTGTTTCTATATTTCTAACATTTCTTGGATCCATCCCAAGTTAATGTTTGCCCCTGCGCTTGCTAAAAGTGAATATTTTGGTATGATAGTGGGTTATGAGGTGTGTCACTGTCAGTCCAATGAGGGCAGTCTGCAAGGGGCTCATCAGTGTCAGGCCAATCATCACACCGTTCTGGACTTGCTGATCTGAAATGTCATGTAGTTCAAAGGAAAGAGATGCCCCAATCATAAGGTGTCTCTTTCCTTTGATCTGCATAATGCCACCCATCAAGCAGAGCTGATCTGTCATGATCGGCCTGATGTGGCCCCCCCCCCCAAATGCAACCTGAAATAAAGAAAACTGCCCCTCAATCCCTCCCACCACTTCCTTCTTAATTTTCCAATACTAGGGTGCTCAATGCTACAAGTCTCGATGGCTGAGAGGGACCTGGGGGTGGTGGTGGATGTCAAGATGAACAACTCAAAGACTTGTAGGAGGGCAGCAGCCAAGGCAAACAGGATGCTGGGATGCATTGCTAGGGGGATCACCTCCAGAAGGAGGGAAGTGATATTACTTCTGTATAACTGTGTGGCGAGGCCACACCTTGAGTACTGTGTGCAGTTTTGGAGGCCACACTTAAAGAGTGACATTAAACTCCTGGAGAGGGTCCAGAGGAGGGCAACCAAAATGATTTGGGGCTTGGGGGACAGGACCTATGAGGAGAGGCTCGAAGAGCTAAATATGTACACATTGGAAAAGAGAAGGGACCGGGGGGCCATGATAGAGGTCTTCAGGTACATGAAGAGGGTAAATAGGGAGGAACAGTCAGGGTGCTTGAAGGAAGGAGGAGGGGCCACTAGAGGGCATGGGTGGAAGCTGGAGGGGGGAAGATTCAGGGAAGAAAAGAGGAGGTGCTACTTCACTGAGAGGGTGGTGGAGCCATGGAATGCGCTGCCTAGGGAGCTGGTGGAGGGGTTCAAGAGGGGGTGGGACAGGTACAGGGGAAGGGTTCTGGAAGCAAATTCCAATGCAGCAAGAATATCCAGAACTGGGAAGGGAGAAGCCAGAGAAGGCGGGGGGGGCAGCAAGGTCAGCACCCAGGGTGGGGGCTGACCAATCGAGCAGACACGAAAGACCATTAGGCCTATTCTGCTGGCATTTTAGTATGTTAGTAATCCCCCATGCTGGCTACTATCCCACACTCTGCCCGTTTTCACTGTGTGACACGAGAAAGTCTGACCCCTGTGCCGCTAAACATAATAAAACTGTCCCTCAATCCCTCCCACCCCTTCCTTGTTAATTTTCCTATTCCAGGGTGCCCAATCCCTGGTGCTGGTTACTACCCCCACACCCCACCTGTTTTCATTGTGCGACATTAGGCAGCCCACCTCAGGTACCACCAAACATAGCACCAAGAATGGGGTGCCCAATCCCCAGTGCAGGTACCTGAAATAAAGAAAACCATCCCTCACTGTCTTTTTGTTATTTTTTTTTATATATACCATGTAAAAAAGAAAAATGTCCATTGAAATTTGTTGCCATAACCCTCCCTCACCTGACCCTTCCACCCAGCACCCATTAGTCTTCTGACACTGGGATGCACAAACCCCAGTGCCGGCTACTACCCCACACCTCACTCATTTTCACTGTGCGACACCAGGGAGCCCACTTCTGGTGCTGCCAACCATAACTCTGGGGTGCCCAACAACCAGTGTTGATACCTGAAATAAAGAAAACCATCCCTCATAGTCTTTTTAAAAATTTTTATACATCCTGTAAAAAGGAAAAATGTCCATTGATGTCTGTTGCTGCTGCTGTTACTCCCACCCCACCCGACCATCCCACTCAGCACCCACCACGCCACACCTTACTTACCTACCAGGGGGTCCTGCATCGTAATCCTCTCTAGACTTGAGACACATCTTCAACGTTGGACTGGGAACTGAAGAAATCAGGTTTGTGGTTCAATGTATTTCAATGGATTTTGAACTTGTCTGCATAACTTGGTCATTTTTTGATATTTTTCCCAACATTTTCATCATGGCCTTTTTTGTACCCCAACTCATGAATAATGACAGTGATGCACAAAATCACCTTTCAGGCAGCTCTGGTTTGCTTCTCACCAGCTTTTTCTAAACGCCAAGAAGACAGTCTCAATGACCTTTGGCACCACACAGAGACTCTCTAGGCTCCCGGCCCTTCCCACCTTCCACACTCATGATGGGACCATCCTGGAGGACACCTCCTCATTTAGATATCTGGGGGTTTGGCTGAACCAGCACCTCAACTTCTCTGTGCATATCGATGGTATCCTGAAGAAACTGCACCCCAAGCTTGGTGCTCTGCACAGGAATCACAGTTGCATCCCGCTGACTAAAAGACACAAAATTGTCCAGAAAATGATACTCCCCATCTTTGACTACTGTGACGTAGTCTATGGTGCTGCTCCCAAATCTTCCATGAACAAGTTGGACACTCTCTTTAACTCTTACTGCTGCTTTGCTCTTGACTCACCTTCCCGCTCCCACCACTGTGAACTCTATTGCTCTCTAACCTTCCTTCCACTGTCTCACAGATGCATCTCTCACTGTGCCAAGCTAACTTCCAAATTCTGGTTCTGGGGGGCTCCCCTCCTACCTCTCATCCTCTCTTTCCACGCCACCTCCCCCCACCCACTCTCTCAGATCAAATGATGGCTGCACCTTGACGGTCCCTCGCTGCTCCACCCTCATCGGTCAGACTGGTTTCACCCATCGCTTCCCAAAAATCTGGAATCCCCAAAATATGACACTCCTCCTCCAACTACTCCCTTACCTCTGCCCAACCAAATTACCTCTCCTCAGGTGTTCTGCTTTAACCCTCCTTAATACCTATCCCGTTTCTGCCTTCCTGCCATGACCCCCCCTGGCAGGGTTCTCAACATCCTGAAGGGGGAAATCAGGAAATGGCTACCCCTTCTCCACATATTTAGTTCTTGCCTCTCCCCCTCTCTTCTCCACCTGCCCTTCTGGGTCACCAGTGTGCACAACCTAACCCCATCCTTTTTACTCCATCAGCACTTGCATACTACCTCAAGCCTGCTCCTGGTACACTCGTGCACTATAAATGGTTTTACTGTTTTGTACGTTTATATGTTCTTTTGTATGATTTTGGACATGTAATGTAATTTATCCAATGTTCAACTACTGTTTATTGTATAATACCGTGTGTTCCAACTGTTGCACAATCTTACAATGTTGTATTGTTTGCACTACTCACATACTATTGTAACTGATCATCCTTCACAACCCCATGTAACCCCCTTCTCCCCTAGGTCGCACTGTGAGACGAGCAACTTGTTGTTTAGTGTGTCCTCCTGGTGAAACATTTCAATAAATAAATAAATAACATTTGAACATCTTCTCCACCCTTGTTCATAAGATGGAGTCAAAAAAAGTCTGTGTTGAAAATTTGAGGTAAACATACTGAAAAAAAAAAAATAAAAAAAAAAACTAAACCAAGCCAGCCAGGTGGCGTAGAGGGTGTGGTGCTGGCGCCTTACGTCGACGCACGCCGGCAACCCGGGTCCAGAAATGGACTCGGGGCACTGTGGGTCGGCAGGGGACAGAGAGGATTGAGCATCTGGAGGACTGCTCTCCTCTCCAGGGGTGGGATCAGGGAACACATCACTCAGCAGCGGCCCCCAGTGGAGACTGGAGGCACTGTTTGAGCATGCACCAACAGGGGACAGAAAACAAGGTAAAATGGTGCCTAAAGCGAGCGGCTTGATTCCAGTCCGCAGTTTCACTGCGGCACCCACCTAGATCCATGTTCCGCGGGGAGTTGGGTCCTCCCTGCGGCCTCGCTGTGGGGGAGAAGCCTAAGAAGTCTGGGTGTCCATGGTAGAGGCCGGCCGGCGGCGGCTAGATGTCCCCGAAAGGGAGCAGCTCGGGTGGCCAAGGAGTGAAAAATAGATATTAAAAAAAAAAGAAGTTATGAGCGTGCACTGAAATTTTTCAACACATACAAACATATGAAGAAGCCAACAGAAGAATGCCATTTGGTCTATCTAGTCTGCTCATACTGCAGGGTACATAGCTTGAGCTACTGTCCCTGCCCTCCTTCCCTACACCTCCCATCCTCTCTACCCATGATCCTTACCTTCCCCTATGCCTATCCTAGCCTCCCTTAAAGCTGCCCACTGTCTTCAATGAGATCACCTCTTCTGGCAGCGCACTGCAAGTGTCTACCACCCTCTCTGTGAAGAAATGTTTCCTGACCTCACTTCTAAACCTTCCCACCCTCCAGCTTAAGACTGTGCCCCCCTCGTGTTATGGATGCCACTCAACTTAAAGAGACTCTCCTTATCCATCTTCTTTATCCCTTTCAAGTATTTGAAGGTCCCAATCACATCCCCTCTTTCTCCTGTCTTCCAGACAGAACACCAGGAGGAAGGAGCTACTGGTATAACTAAAACTTCTCTACTGGGACTAGTCTAGTAGCTTGGCAGAAGACACCAGGAGGAAGGAGTGCTGTGTGACTGGACTTCTCTACTGGGACTAAAGAAGTAGAACTCTTGTATTTGGACCTTTAATTTAGGGTAAAAAAAAAAAACTAACAAACAAAACAAAAAAAATTAGTGTGTTTGTCTGAGTCAACTGAACTGAATGGTTATCTGAACAGTTATCTAGGTGTAAATCTCAGGTGATTGAAAGGGCTTGATAGCTGTGCAGTTTAAATAACTTGTAGAAAGATCTAGTAAGTAGGGGGGAGTGGCTTAGCTAGAAGGAAGCTACATTTAAAGACTGCCTTAGAAAGATTCTGTTAGTAGCTTGGCAGAAGACACCAGGAGGAAGGAGTGCTGTGTGACTGGACTTCTTTACTGGGACTATATTGCCCTCCTTCCCACCCAAAGCTAGTTCTACTTTTATAGGCACAGGATTTGGCTGACAACAGGAACTTCCTGTTTGGGAGCAGGAAGTGAGTGATCACAGAGCCACCAAAGACCCACCATCCTAGAAGGGCAAGAGTAGCTCTCCGGCCCCCTCTAGCTGCTGGAGGTCTGCCTCTGAGCAAGTAAGGGGTCTACTGAGAAATATAGGATATTCTTGTCTCAGAACAGGACAATCAGGAGCTTAAAGGGTACAGCGGCAGAAAGTAAGTAAAGAGAGAAGAGAAAGAAAAAAAAAACAGAGAAAAGAGTAAGGATTCCAAACAACAGTTAAGGGGCCAGAAATAAGACATGATGGGAGTGGTGCAGTGCAGTGGCTGTGGAGCAGCAGTCTTCCGGGAGACATTCTGGAGGATGCAGTGTTGTCCCATTTGCAGGCACCTCTCTGGGCTGAGGGAGGAGGTTGCTCATCTCCAGGCTGAGTTGGCCAGGATTTGTGGGACCTCTTCCATCCAGGGACCACCAGTGCCACTGCCGTTGCCTCAGAGGTTGCCAAGAAACAGGAGCGGTTGGACCACAGTGGGCTCAGGGAGGGTGAGGGTGGTGGAAAGAGGCGCATCCCTCCAGTTGTACCTCTCCACAATTCCTATGCCATTCTGGCAAAGTGTGGTTCCTCTATGGAGGCACCTGCAGTAGAGACCAAGGAGGATGCTGGGAACCTCCACAAAGGAGACCCACAGGAGGGTGGCATGGGACCCCACAGGGGAAGGAAACAACTCCTGGTGAGGGACTCCATTGTTAGGAAGGTAGAACTGGGGAGGAAGGGAGAGGAGGTAGGCGCCTGCCTGGCACCATGGCTTGGAGGGACAGGAAGGCGAATCCTCAGGATTGCGGAGCAGCTGCACAGGGGAGGGGCTAGATGTCATTGTCCACCTAGGGACAAATAATCTGGCTAAGAAAGGGATTAGAGCAGTGCAGGAAGAGTTTGTGGAATTGGGGATGGGCCTTAGACAAGTAGCACGTACGGTAACCTTCTCAGAGGTGCTGCCCATCTATGGCATAGGAGAGGCTAGGGTGTTCCGCACCATGGGATTCAATCAGTGGTTGAAAAACTGGTGCAGAGCTCAGGGATTTGGCTTCATTGGGGACTGGGGGTCCACCTGGAGTGATGCAAGCCTATACTGGCATGATGGGCTGCATATGTCCAGAAGGGGAACCAGGATCCTAGGTGATAGGTTTAAATGCTTCATCTGCAAACATTTAAACTAGCCAAGGCCGGAGGCACTGGAAAGGAGCAGGGAAATCCTAGCCCCCCCCCCAAAAAAAATCACGATAGTAAGTGCGGTAAACACCAACATAGAGGTGGCGAGAGGGAGAAGGGCAGGGGTATATGGGGAAAGTGACAAAGGCAAGAAGGACAGGGACGGGGCAAAAAGGAGTAAGGCCATCAGGAAATGGAGGGTCATGAGTACCAATGCCAATAGTCTGGCCAACAAGCTCCCTGAGCTGGTGGCCTTGATGGAAGAGGGATGCCTGGATATCGTAGCAGTCACAGAAACATGGTACACAGAGAACCATGACTGGGATGTTAACATACCGGGTACATAACCTACAGGAGCGACAGGCAGGGGAGAAGAGGGGGAGGAGTAGCTCTCTGTGTAAAGGAAGGGATAAAAGCAACTGAACAAAAGAGTAAACAGGGAGGAGAGGAGGCACTGTGGGTCACCTTGGAGACTGGAAAGGGCACCACAATCCGCACAGGGGTTGTGTACAGACCCCCATGTCAGGGGGAGGGAATGAACAAGGATATGATAGAAGGCATTCTTAGGATGGCAGAGAAAGGGGAGATACTGTTGATGGGAGACCTGAATATGCCAGATGTTAACTGGAGCACATTTGCTGCAGCCACATCCAAGAGCAGAGCCATTCTCGATGCCCTACAGGTAGCAAGCCTCAGACAGCTAGTTTCGGAAACCACTCGTGAGGGAGCAATCTTAGACCTCATACTCTCAAATGGGGGCAGTGAAAGGATCACAGATCTAGAAGTGGGTTGCCATCTGGGAAAAAGTGACCATCAAACAGTGTGGTTCACGTTAAACTCAGCTACAGAGTCAAGCCATACAAAAGTGAGGGTACTGTACTTCAGGAGGGCTGACTTTGGCAAGATGGGAGAGTGCCTCAGAAAAGCACTAGCAAACAGGCTAGAAGGAGGGTGGATCAACAATGAGAATCATCAAAACTGCCATCACAGAGGCAACAAGCCTTGAGTGAAGCAAATAAACAAATCAAAGCGAAAGAAAAGCCACTGTGGTTCTCAAAAGAGGTGGCTGGGAAAGTCAGGGAGAAAAAAGATAGCATTCAGGAAGTATAAGGAAACACAGAAGGAGCAGGACAGAGCTGTACCAGTTAAGGCAGAAGGAAGCAGGGAGGGAAGTCAGAATAGCAAAGGCCCAAACTGAGGAAAAAGATAGCCAACTCGGTTAAGAAGGGGGATAAAACCTTTTATAGGTACATCGAGAGGCGTAGAAAGACAAAGGGAGGGATAGTGAGGCTGAATAGAACGAATGGTGGGTGGGCAGAGGGGGACAATGAAAAAGCAGGGATACTGACCGAATATTTCTGCTCAGTATTCACAAAAGAGGAGGGAGAAGTGCCTAATCCAATTAACAGAAGCACTCTTGATAGGAGGGTCGATCCCAGCCCTTTCACAGAAGAAAGGGTTCTGCAAGAACTCCTAAAACTGAAGGTGGACAAGACAATGGTGCCTGATGAAATTCACCCCAGAATTCTAAAAGAATTAAGGGGAGAACTAGTGAAACCACTGACTACTCTTTTTAATAAATCATGGGAGGATGGTGTGGTACCCGAGGACTGGAGGAAGGCAATTGTGATTCCCCTTCACAAAGTGGGACCAAGACAGAGGCAGGAAACTACAGACCTGTCAGTTTGACCTCTGTGGTATGGAAAGTGATGGAGTCACTACTGAAGGAAAGAATTGTTGAGTACCTCGAGGCCAGTGGGGCACAGGACCCAAGGCAGCATGGGTTCACAGCGGGAAGGTCATGTCAGACGAATCTAAATAGATTTCTTTGACTGGGTGACCAAAGTAGTAGACCAGGGAGGGGCTGTGGACATGGCCTACCTAGACTTTAGCAAGGCATCTGACACAGTCCCACACAAAAGATTAATAGTCAAATTAACCAGCCTGGGAGTTGGTCCCAGGGTGGTAGCCTGGGTAAAACATTGGCTGGACAACAGGACACAGAAGGTAATTGTAAATGGAGTCCACTCTGAAGAAAGAGGGGTTACTAGTGGGGTACCGCAAGGTTCAGTACTGGGTCCAGTCCTTTTTAATGTCTTTATAAGTGACATTGCAGAGGGACTGGAAGGAAAAGTATGCCTCTTTGCAGATGACACAAAGATCTGCAACAGGGTTGATACACAAGGGGTGTGGAAAGGATGAGAAGAGACTTGGCAAGGTTGGAGGAATGGTCAGAAGTATGGCAGCTAGATTCAATGCAAAGAGTGCAAATAATGCACCTGGGAAACAAGAACCCAGAGGAAGATTACACAATGGGGAGAGGTAGTAACAACAACAAAAAGGAAAGGGACCTGGGGGTAATCATATCAGATGACCTTAAGGTTAGCAAGCAATGTGAGAAGGCAGTAGGGAGGGCTGGGGCATACTGGGATGCATAGGAAGAGGCACCACCAGCAGAAAACAGGAATTGTTATCCCTCTGTACAGACAGTTGGTGAGACCCCATCTGGAGTACTGCGTCCAGTTCTGGAGACCCCATCTCCGCAAGGACATAGACAGGATGGAGGCAGTCCAGAGGAGGGCAACTAAAATGGTGCAGGGTCTGCAAGACAAGCCATACGAGGAGAGACTAAAGGAGCTTAATATGTATACCCTTGAGGAAAGGAGGGAGAGGGGGACATGATAGAAACTTTTAAGTACCTCAGTGGAATCAACAAAGTCCAAGAGGGTAGCATCTTTCAGAAAAAGAGATGTGCAAGAACAAGGGGACACAATTTGAAGATAGAGGCGGCTCAAGGGCAATGTGAGAGTATTTTTCACATAGAGGGTGGGGATGCATGGAACAGCCTTCCTGAGGAGGTTGTGGGGTCTAATACTGTGGGAGAATTCAAGAATGCATGGGCAAACATAAGGCAATTTTTGTGGGGGTAGAAGAAATATGCTGTTGGTTAAATAGGATCTGCAGCTTATCCTCTAGGTAGGAAATGGGCAGACTAGGTGGATCAAGCGGTCCTTATCTGCCGTCCAAGTCTATGTTTCTATATGCCTTACCCTGCTGACCCATTATCATCTTTGTAGCCCTCCTCTGGACCTTCTCCAGCAGGCTAATGTCCTTTTTGAGGTGTGGGCACCATTACTGAACCCCATACTATAGCTGAGGCCTTACCAGGGACCTGTACAAGGGCAATATAACCTCCTCTCTCTTACTACTAATCCTCCTAGCTATGCATCCCAGCATCTTGTTTGCCTTTGCTGCTGCTTTCTTGCACTGCATGGAGTGCTTCAGGTCACTAGTGATTATCACTCCCAGGTCCTTCTCCTATGATGCAGATATTCGGACTCCACCCAGGTAGTACTCTGTCCTGGGATTCTCAGCTTCAGCATGCATAACTTTGCATTTCTTGGCATTGAAGCCAAGCTGCCAGATCCTGGACCACCTCCCCAGCTTTTCCAGATCATCCTGTAGGTCCTGTATCCCTTCAGCTGTGTCCACTCTCCAGCAGAGCTTGGTGTCATCTGTGAATAGGCACATTTTGCCCTTAATGCCATCCCCAATGTCACTGATGAAGACATTGAACAACAAAGGCCTCAGCACCTAGCCCTGCGGGACCCCACTGGTTACCTCTCTGGTGCCAGATAACTCTTCCTCCCACAACCACCCTCTGGGTTCTGTTCTTCAGCCAGTTTTCCACCCATCTGGCCATCTTTTCCCCAACCCCGAGATCCACCAACTTCCTGATCAATTTTTTATGGGGCACAGAGTCAAAGTTCTTGTTGAAATCAAGATAGAGAATGTCTACTGCTTGGCCCCTGTCTACTGTCTTAGTGACGGAGTCAAAGAAGTAAATAAGATTCGTTTGACACGATCCCCCCCATAGGAACCCATGCTGCCTCACATCCTGGAGACCATGCTCCTCTAGATATTTCACCAACCTTTCCTTTAGTAAGATCTCCATGAGCTTGCCCACAATGGAGGTCAGACTGACTGGTCTGCAATTCCCTGGCTCATCCTTGGGACCACTTTTGTGGAGGGGCACTACATGTGTTGCTCTCCAGTCCTGCAGTACCACATCTGATGCTAGTGAACTATTAAATAGGTCTGCCAGTGGCCCTGCCAGCTCCTCCGCCAGTTCTATTAGTACCCTTGGATGTACTCTGTCTGGGCCTGGTGATTTGTCCACCTTCAATGCCAGCAGATCCTCCCTCACTCTATCCTCCCCTATACTACATCTGTGTTCTCCTCCCCCCGCTCCTCTTTTCCCTCCTAAAGGCACTGATTCATCCTTCTCCCTGGTGAAGACAGAAGTATTCATTTAGGACAGCGGTCGACCTTAACATTGTTTTACTAGCCCAAACACTAGTGCAAATTGGCCAGAGCCAGTGCAGCTAACTCTCTATTTGTCCGACTTGACAAGTGCAGGTTTTCATGGCTGTTAATGAAGTTAAAAAAGTCTCTACTTTAGCAGGCTCTAGTCCTCATGCTAATCTCTCTCAGTGTTCCAGATGGCCTGGTGTGATTAACAGCTCATTAAGAGCTGCAATAATCTTGCAGTTCAAGAGGGGGATCCCACAAAAGACTTAATGTGAGTCATTATTACTACACTGTTAGGACTTTCAGGTAGTGTCCAGGGTGTGATCAAGGGTAGTGCTGTTAAGTCACTAGCTTCCAGTTTTCTGAATGTGTCTCTGGTCAACTGGGTGGCAAACTAGTTGACGGGCAGAAAACAGAGAGTTGTGGTAAATGGTATACAGTCAAAAGAGATGCAAGTCACAAGTGGGGTACCTCAGGGATCAGTCCTGGGGCCAGTCCTCTTCAATATCTTCATCAGTGACATTACAGGTGGACTGGAGGGTAAGGTTTGTCTGTTTGCAGATGACACCAAGATCTGCAACAGAGTAGATGATCCAGATGGGGCAGGCAGAATGAGAAGAGATCTGCATAAACTAGCAAAATGGTTAGAAGAGTGGCAACTGGGGTTTAATGCAAAGACATGCAAGATCGTGCACATAGGGAAGAGAAACCCTGAAGCCACCTATAGGCTGGGAGGGGAGTTACTGGCAGTCACAGGGGAAGAAAGAGACTTGGGCATCATCATCACCGATGACCTGATATCATCCAAGCAGACCACTAAAGCAGTAGGTAAGGCTAGGGGGATGTTAGGATGTATTAGTAGGGGTATCACAAGTCAGAAGAGGGAGGTAATAATCCCTCTTTACAAGACACTGGTTAGGCCCCATCTGGAGTACTGCATGCAGTACTGGAGTCTACACCTTCACAAGGACATTTACCAAATTGAGGTAGTCCACAGAAGGGCAACCAAAATGGTGCAGGGACTACATCAAAAAACATATGAGGACAGAATAACAGAGCTCAATATGTATACCCTAGAGCAAAGGAGGGAGAGAGGTGATATGATCGAAACATTCAAACACCTTAAGGGCATTAACAAAGAGAAAGAGTCTAACATGTTTCAATATAAGAAAAATAGCAGGACAAGAGGACACAGCATGAGATTAGAGGGAGGCTGCTTAAGGCGTAATGTGAGGAAGTTCTTTTTCACAGAAAGGGTGGTGGATGCATGGAACGGCCTACCTCAGGAAGTGGTGGATATGAATACAGTGCAGGGCTTCAAACAAGCATGGGACAGGCATAAAGGAGCAATATAGATGAGTATGAATAGACAGGCCATTGACAGAGCAAAGGCTGATGGCACATTTATAAGGTAGAAAAAGAAATGGACAAACTGGATGGGCCTTGCGGTCCTTATCTGCCGTCAACTTCTATGTTTCTATGTCTAACAATTTGTCCCATAATATTAAGACCAGTGCCTCTCATGTCCCTACATTTTGTGTGTCTGTATCCAACATTTCAGTGACAAAATGCGAGGAGGTATACAGGGTCGGCCCTGCAGGTAGTGGGTTTAATCCCAGCCTCACCGTAACTTCCCTCTCCCCTCCAAATCTCTTAACTCCGTTCTTTATCTGGACACTTCTGCAGACAAGACTCTGAAATGACCATCCACAGATCCATAGCTGCCATTACTGGCAAGTGTAGGGAGTCCCCAGCTCTTCTAAATGGACCATACCAGCCATCATGATCCATACAGTCCCACCCTTATCCCACCCAGGGGGAGGAGTAGCTCTCTATGTAAGGGAAGGGATAAAAGCAACAGAACAAAAGAGCAAACAGGGAGGAGAGGAGGCACTGTGGGTCACCTTGGAGACTGGAAATGGCACCATAATCCACACAGAGGTTGTATACAGACCTCCCATCTCAGGGGGAGGGAATGGACAAGGATATGATAGAAGGCATCCTTAGGATGGCAGAGAAAGGGGAGATACTGTTAATTGGGGACCTGAATATGCCAGATGTTAACTGGAGCACCTTTGCTACAGCCACATCTAAGAGCAGGGCCATTCTCGATGCCCTACAGGGAGCACACCTCAGACAGCTAGTGTTGGAACCCACTCGGAAAGGAGCAATCTTAGACCTCGTACTCTCAAACAGGGACAGTGAGAGGATCTCAGATGTAGAAGTCGGTAGCTATCTGGGAACAAGTGACCACCAAACAGTGTGGTTCATGATAAACAGTGTGGTTCACGATAACCTCAGCTGCAGAGTCAAGCCATACAAATGTGAGGGTACTGGTCTTCAGGATGGCTGACTTTGGCAAGATGGGAGAGTGTCTTAGAAAAGCACTAGCAAACAGGCAAGAAGAAGAGGTGGAGCAACAATGGGGAAACATAAAAACTGCCATCACAGAGGCAACAAGCCTTTGTGTGAAGCAAATGAAAACAAAAGAAAAAGCCACTATGGTTCTCAAAAGAGGTGGCAGGGAAGGTTAGGGAGAAAACGATAGTATTCAGGAAGTACAAGGAAACACAGAAGGAGGAGGACAGAGAACTGTACCAGTTAAAGCAGAAGGAAACAGGGAAGGCAGTCAGAATAGCAAAGGCCCAAACTGAGGAAAAGATAGCCAACTCGGTTAAGAAGGGGGATAAAACCTTTTATAGGTACATTAGGGACTGTAGAAAGACAAAGGGAGGGTTAGTGAAGCTGAATAGAATAGATGGTGGGTGGGCAGAGAGGGACAGTGAAAAAGCAGGGCTACTGAACAAGTACTTCTGCTCAGTATTCGCAAAGAAGAGGAGGGAGAGGTATCTAATCCAATTAACAGAAGCACTCTGGATAGAGGGGTCGATCGCAGCCCTTTCACAGAAGAAAGGGTTCTGAAAAAACTCCTAAAATGGAAGGTGGACACAGCAATGGGGCCTGATGTGATTCACCCCAGAATTCTAATAGAATTGAGGGGAGAACTAGTGACACCACTGACTACCCTTTTTAACAAATCATGGGAGGATGGTGTGGTACCTGAGGACTGGAGGAGGGTGGATGTGATTCCCCTTCACAAAAGTGTGAGCAAAACAGAGGCAGGAAACTACAGACCTGTCAGTTTGACCTCTGTGGTAGGGAAAGTGATGGAATCACTTCTGAAGGAAAGAATTGTTGAGTACCTCGAGGCCAGTGGGGCACAGGACCCAAGGCAGCATGGGTTCACAGCGGGAAGGTCATGTCAGACGAATCTAATCGATTTCTTTGACTGGATGACCAAAGTAGTAGACCAGGGAGGGGCTGTGGACATGGCCTACCTAGGCTTTAGCAAGGCATTTGACACAGTCCCACATAAAAGATTAATAAACAAATTAGCCAGCCTGGAAGAAGGTCCCAGGATGGTAGCCTGTGTAAAACACTGGCTGGACAACAGGACACAGAAAGTAATAGTAAACGGAGTCCACTCTGAAAAAAGGGGGTTACTAGTGGGGTACTGCAGGGTTCAGTACTGGGTCCAGTTCTTTTTAATGTCTTTATAAGTGACATTGCAGAGGGACTGGAAGGAAAAGTATGTCTCTTTGCAGTTGACACAAAGATCTGCAACAGGGCTGATACACAAGGGTGTGTGGAAAGGATGAGAAGTGACTTGGCAAGGTTGGAGGAATGGTCAGAAAGTATGGCAGCTTGGATTCAATACAAAGAAGTACAAAATTATGCACCTGGGAAACAAAAACCTAGGGGAAGAGTACACAAAAGGGGGTGAGGTAGTAACAACAACAAAAATGGAAAGGGACCTGGGGTAATCATATCAGATTATCTTAAGATTGGCAAGCAATATGAGAAGGCAGTAGGGAGGGCTGGGGGGATACTGGGAGAGGCATCACCAGCAAAAAACAGGAAGTTGTTATCACTCTGTACAGGCAGCTGGTGAGACCCCCATGTGGAGTACTGCATGCAGTTCTGGGAGACCCCATCTCCGCAAGGACATAGACAGGAAGGAGGCAGTCCAGAGGAGGGCAACTAATATGGTGCAGGGTTTGCAAGAGAAGCCATATGAGGAGAGACTAATGGAGCTTAATATGTATACCACTGAGGAAAAGGAGGGAGAGGGGGGACATGATAGAAACTTTTAAGTACCTCAGTGGAATCAACAAAGACCAAGAGGGTAGCATCTTTCAGAAAAAGAGATGTGCAAGAACAAGGGGACACAATTTGAAGATAGAGGGGGGACGGCTCAGGGACAGTGTGAGGAAGTATTTTTTTCACAGAGAGGGTGGTGGATGCATGGAACAGCCTTCCTAAGGAGGTTGTGGGGTCTAAAACTGTGGGAGAATTCAAGAATGCATGGGACAGACATAAGGCAATTCTTGTGGGGAGTAGGAAGAAATAAGCTATTGGTTAACTAGGATCTCCAGCTTATTCAGTAGGTATGGAAATGGGCAGACTAGGTGGGCCAAGCGGTCCTTATCTACTGTCAAAGTCTTTCTATGTTTCCATAAATACAAAACTTTGAAATGTATTGTATAAAAATAAACCTCAATATAATACATAATTTGAAAGCTTAAAATAAGCATTTCTGTGGGACATAGATCAGCCTATATAAAAATAGAGATAGTATAGCATTGTGCCTGTGTACTGTTTCCCCTGGGCTGAAGACAGGACAATGTTAAAGAAAATCTGTTATTGCTGGGGCAGAGCATATGCGAACATACGAATGTGCCAGCAGAAACAGACCACCAGGTCTAAGTCTGCTCAAGTGTGCAGCTAGCACCTCTAGTTTGCAGCTGGCTCCCCCATTTGTCATCTCATTGCCACCCCCCCCCCACCCTCACTCTCCCCTGTTCCCTGTCCCATGCCCTTTTGAAACTGTTTACAGATTTACATGATACCACCCATTCTGGTATGGCGTTCCATTTTGCTACCACCCTCTCTGTGAAATAGTGTCTAATCATTTCCTTCCTAACTCCCCCCCATTCTTAGCACATGCCCTCTGGTGACCCTACCCCTCCTTAACTTAAAGACCCCATCTGCCCCATCCTTACTGATTTCCCTCAGATACTTGAATGTCTCTGTCATGTCCCCCCTGTTCCTTCTATCCTCCAGGGTGTACATATTCAGGTCTCTCAGCCTGCTGTCATAGTCTGTCCCTTCCATTCCACATATCATCTTTGTTGCCCTCCCCTGCACCCCGTCCAGTAGCCTGATATGATGCTTTAGGTATGGCCTCCAAAACTGAACACAATACTCTTCTTGGGTCTTCACCCCAAAGTGCATAACCTTACACTTCTTTGCACTGAACCCCAGCTGCCACTTCTCTAACCACTCCTCTAGCTTGCTTAGGTCGCCCTACAATTGCTTCCATCCCTCCTCTCCATTCACCACTGCTCCGATTTTGGTGTCATCAGCGAACAGACTTATTTGCTCACCACCCCATGTGCAATGTCTGATATGAAGAGCCAGAACAATACTGGCCCCAGCACAGAGCTCTGTGGCACCCCACTCGTCACTGGCCTTTTAAAATGCTTTTAAAAATAAAAAATGTCATGGTTTTCTATTTCCCAAGCCCCTTAGGTTTGTGTAGCCCCATCCCAAAAAAATCTTAGATGTGCTCCTGGCTCCCTTGAGACTGTACAAAAACTTCCAGAAGTGTAGGTCTCCAATTGACTACAGGGTGAGGGGGGGCAGACAGTGTCTTTCTCTGCCTGACTATTTCTCCATTGCCCTGTGGGTGGTGGTGACAGTGTGGTGAGGGGCATGATGACGTCAGTTATTGTGTGCAGAGCTAGGACTGCTTGATTGAACATTTGCTGTTGTGATGTGCTCTGGTTTGATGGGGGAAGGGGTGAAGAAAGAGGACGAGAGGAGGCCATGGTACAAAACAATGGGGGGGGGGGGGGTCACAGTGTGTGATGGCATTACAGGTATGTTTTCTGCTGGGGAGCTGAAAGCAATGTGGGAGCAGGATAAATGTGCAATAATCAGAGTATTTCTTGGCTTGCATGGTTTCCTGTATAAGTGATCAAAATGTACCATTATAATTGAGGGTAGTGCAATTTTGAATCAACTTGCCCTGCTGGCTAGTGCAAAAAAAGATTAAAGTTGACCTCTGATTTAGTGTCTCTGCTTTTCCCCATTATCCTCCACCCACTCCTCTCCTCCCTTTTCTTAAGCTAAACAATTCCTTCCTTCTTGTCCCTTTTCTAACTTATACAGCAAAAGAAAGCCTTCTTCCCCTTCTTAATTCCTTCAGCTATCTGCAGCTCCTTCTGTGCCTGTGCTCGCTAGACTACCTTACTTGATTCATCAGCCAACCTTAGGTAATTTCCCTATTCACCTCTCTCTTGGTCTTCCTGAATTTTCTATAGGTCAACCTCTTTTCCCTTACTGCCTGGGCAGCCCCAGAACAGAAACCAGCTGGGTGCTTTGGCCCATGTATTCTTCCCCCTGAGCCTAACGCACTCATCTGAGGCAACCAGTATTCCTTCCTTAATGATGGACCACATTTGGTCCACCCCCATATCTGCTCTGATGCCCGCCAGGTGGCTTCTTAGCACTTTGCGCATTTTTCTGAAGCCCACCCTCCTGAAATCCAAGATTTTGGTCTTAGTCACGCTCATTACTTTGGTAATTTTTAGTACTTTGACCCCAAATTTTCAACATAGCCATTTTTTCACACTACCTCATGAATGTGACAGCTGTCATTTTTCAAATCCTGGTGTAATCCCCTCCCAAGCCGTGAGCTTACATGGGGCCCTGCCACTCGCATCTTTGCTCCCTAGCCCTCTCCTGGACTGGTGATAGGGAGCAAACAGAACAGTTTTCGGCACCTCAATGTGACTCAAAGTGTGACTGGAAAGCCGCTTCCATGCTGAGCGCCCCTGTGTCCTCGAACTGTAGCAAAGCAGGGTGGGGAGCAAGGGAAAAGGCTTCCGTTTGTGTTCAGCGCCTCAAGGCCTAGCTGATGCAGTGAAAGAGCCGCTCGAACTTCAACTTCCCCAGACCCTTAGGACCTAGAGCAAGGGGCTGGGAGTATAAAATAAATAAAATAAATAAATGTAAAACTGTTCCCTGACCTGTACACGCCTCCAGTGGGTTGGGGAAAGACAGAGACAATGGGGACAATATGGCACTGAGACTATAAGTCCCATTAGCCTTTACGGTATATAGATGCTGCTGTACAGAGCCTTACTCCTGCCTGGGGAGGTCACAAAATGGAGCTTCTGTCCTCTCTAGATGCTCCCTGAGCCCAGCGACCACCAGTAGAGACCAGGAGGGTTTGACCCTGTAGCCAGAAGCTGCCTAAAGTGTTCCAATTTAAAATATATTTTATGCTTACCTGCTGGTGCAGCAGTAGCGCTATCACTTGCAACACTGGCAACCCGGGTTCAGGAGCGAGCCCGGGGACCTGGAGGGTCGGCTGGAGGGGGAGGAGAGGGTGCTCTCCTCCTCCAGGGAGGGAGGTATACTGCTCCCGCAGTAATTCCACCACCTGGGTGCACACAGGTGGAGGTGCAGTGGAGAGGCATCATGTGAGAGGGGAGGATGCTGGCAGGATTCTGGAGTGGTGTCATGTCTCAGTGGGCGCATGTCTCCACAGACCTCCTCGGCCGCCAACATCCTTGGGGGCACGGGGAGAAACACAGAAAACAGCCCAGCGGTTCATCTGGTTACAAGGCTGGTGGGGGTGTGGTGCGGACCTGGGTTGGTCGGAGGTCTGACATATGGTGCAAGTTGGGGGGCAGTCCCCATCCCCTGCCTGAGGAAAAATGAGGCAAGAAAGGGCTCTCGGTAAGATTTTTTGTTGAAGAGTCCAGGACTTTCTTGAAAAAAAAAATGGGGGTCCGGACCGGAAATCTGGGAGTCCTCGTGAAATTTTTGGGGGTCCCCATTGAAATGAATGGAATGACTCTAGAAAGTGCATTTCAGAGTTTATTTATATACCCATGGTATTTTTTTTATATTCCTGAATCATTATGTTGCTAATATAATGCCAAAAAGTTTTTTTTTCAGCAGACAGTGTTGTTTTTGCATTCCTACAAGGTACCAGTGATGGCTAAGTAACCACAGCAGTAAATGATCACATAAAAATAAAGAATCACCTGTGTGACTGTTGATTGACTGTTGTTCATTCATTTGTTCAATGACTGTCACAAATTACAGTGAGAAAAATGTACTTACAGTTTTGCAGTTCTGGTACATTGAGTTGGAATTTCTATTGCGGCAGTTGAGTGCAGTTGCCCAATTATTTATTTGCCAAACTGCTACAAACAAAGTTTGCCATTAGATTAGGTACTGACAGTAAGAAGATGTAAACATTAATAGACGCTAACAGTCATTGCTGACAGTCACCTATGTCTCCCAGTCATTCACCTCCTGCCCAAACTACTTCTCCTTTGTTCTCTCCTGCACATTGACATTTTAGATGCAATTATAATCAGCCCCCCCCCATTTCAGACTCCTTGGCAGTGCCCACCCACCAAACATTGCAGAAACCTCCCTCCCAGCTCCCACCCACCAATGATGACTCAGGCTTAGTTAGATGACACAATCTAACATGGTTGTGTGGTTGCTGCCCCGTGACTTAGACTGCAATTTTTTAACTGGCTAAACCAGACTGGCTACACTATCTTGACCTGGCATAGAAGTGATTATTTCTTCACCTACACCCTCCTGCCCACAACTTCTCCTAAAACACCCTCCTGCCCACAACTTCTCCTAAAACACCCTCCTGCCCACAACTTCTCCCTGCTACTCTCCTACACAAAATCTTTTTAAATTGTAAGAATACCTCAACCTGGCTGTACCAGAGACATTGGATTTGACTGGGGTGACTGAAAGCCCCCACCCACCCCACCCTCTTAGCCTTGACAGCTGATCTGCTGTTAAGAAGAGACAGTGGCACAATCTGGTGGATATGACAACTGAGTCTGCAGTGTGTCTGCTTTCTGTGTGTACGAGTCATGGGTACTTCTATGCTAGTAGGCATTCTCCTAACACTCCTCCTGCCCAATTAACATCTCCACACAACTCTCCTGCCCATAACTTCTCCGACTCTCCTCCTGCACATTTCTTACCCACCCCACCCCACCTACAATCTACCTTGGCTCAGCAGGCCTCCCAGATCCGGTTTAACAGTGGCACAATCTAATCTGGTTGGTGGCATGAAATCTGCACAGTCTGCTTTTCTAGTGAACTTCTTTTTTCATGGCATTAGATTGCCATTTTTCCTGTGGCAATTTCCTAACACCTCCAGCCCATAACTTCTCCTAACACCCTCCTGCCCATAACTTCTGCTAAACAGTACACCCTCCTGCCCATAACTTCTCCAAAACCCTCCTGCACATTTCTGAATTGTGCGTGTGGCAGCTAAAACAGAACTAGTGCCTGTGTTCATAACTGGATAGCACATATGGTGACTAAAAAGCTCCCCCATCCCCACCCACAATTACCCTGGCTCAGCAGGTCTCCCAATCTGTCTGGTGTGTGGCACAATCAGCTGGTGCCTTGGTGGAATTATCTGCATGCGGCCGCCACACTGCAAGTGCATGAGTCTGCTTTTTTCTGTTTGAACTTTTTTTTTCATGGCATGCCATGTTTTCTGCGGCAATATCTTCTCCTAACACACTCCTGCCCATAACTTCTCCCAAACACACTCCTGCCCATAACTTCTCCTAAACACCCTCCTGCCCATAACTTCTCCTAAACACCCTCCTGCCCATAACTTCTCCCATAACCCAACACCTCTTTCTCCTGCACATTTCTGAACTGTTGGGTACTTTTGATGACAGTAGAAGCCACTGTTGCAAACAGACCGTGGAAAGAGCAGAATGGGTTAGGTAACTACATTTGACAATAATCTCAGACTGTTCCCCACTAAAAAAATACAAAAAAACACAGGGACTGCATTGGGGCTATAATAGTTTACCACATCCCTCCACACACACGACTATCTGAACTTGTTAGACTGTGATCCTCTACCACGAAAATCAAAATGATATTAAATTTAGCAGAATGGGGTATGACCATCCACCCACCACCTGGGCCAATCCCCAGGAACTTTAAATCTTTATCCGTTCCCCTGAATGGGACCCCCGCCAAAAGTAGCATTGACCTTTAGGGGCTAAATTTAAAAATTGTATCCCCCCACCCTTGTTGGGACAAAACATTTTGATACTTATCTTCTACTCATGTGCCCAAGTTCTTCCATTGTCCTGTCTCTGGGTCAGTGTCAGTCACTCAAATTGTCTCTGAAACTAAAAAAACAACTATTAAAGACAATTACTAAAGCATTTTAAAATTTAAAATAATTATTTTCTGTGCAGTCTTATGGCCTTACATTTCTTAAGTGCTGGATGAGAGTCATAGTCTTCAAGTTCAGCTCCTTCTTGGGCAATCCGCATGAGCTTGCTCGCAGTGTCTGCCTTTAGGGAACATCTACCTTTGGGTTTTATTTTGTTTTGTACAGAAAACCCTTTCACATGCCACTGATGAAACAGGTGACACAAGTACAATCTTGGCCATTGTGACAAAATCTGGGAAAACATCTGAGTAGTTCTCAATTAAGTCTTGGCAGACACTACTGAGCAAAGTCAGTCCTTTTTTTAGATTTCAGAACAAGTTTGAATTGTCCGTAATCTTTCTCAGCCCTGTGTTGGTCAGTAAGTGCTGGCAGTGTTTCTTCTTTGAAGGTTGTTTTTTGGAAATAAGTGCAAACATCCTTGAGTTCCTGCAGTCCATTGTCCATTATGTTGGAGTCATCTGGGAGACACTTTGGATATAAAAGAACATTTAAGTTATGCAGCAACTGCATTGAAGTTGTCTCAAATCTTGTGTGAAAGTTTTCAATGAGTTGCGTCAGATAACCCTGAGATGCCATCTGGAACTGCATTCGCAGTGATGGCTTGTCATTCACTTTTTGATCCTGCCACATGCCAAGACGTTGGCCGAGTACCTGAAATGTGTTCTGTAGCTGTTCCCCATTCTGCTCTTTAAACTGCTGCAGTCTAGTAACTGTTGCTTCTATCATGCTGCTGGCCACCGAAATGTCAACACTGTCCCGCTGCACGACTAAAGACAGTTTATTCACCACATCTAAGACATCCATGAAAAAAGAAGTGCATAAGATAAAGCAGACCGATTTCAGTTTTGTGTGAAGGCCCTTTGCTTCTGCCGCACCTTTTGCTGCATCATGCTCTAGGGCTTGTAAAAGTGCAGGGTATGATCTATGAATTGCTTGAACTGCAATATGCAATGACAGCCACCGAAAACGCGCAGGTTCTTTTAGGGACAGATATCTGATATTTTCATCACTGAGAGTTTCCTGGATGAAACGCAAGGCATTGTACCATACTGCAGAGTTGTTGTAGTATCTGTACACATTTTTGATGGTTACTTGATATTCATTGAATACAGGGTTGTCCTGATATGCTTGACCTGCTGCCAATGCCAGTCTGTGGGCAACACAATGAATCTGAATCAGCCTTGGGTTAACTTGCTGTCTTAACTTTGAACCCACCCCACTGTGCATTCCATTCATGATGCTGGCACCGTCACTTGCTAATGTGATGATCTTGATAGGGTCAACTGCATTAGCAGAAGACACACGTAACAGTTCTGCCACAGTTGTGTCTGCCCTCCCATCAGGTATTGCAATACAGTCAATAAAATGAATTTTGGCCTGTGCTTTGTCTACACACTTCACATAAATGTTCAGTTTTTTGTGAATGGTTACATCAGTGGTTTCATCCACTATTACCCCAAGGAACTAAGAACCTGCTAAGTGAGCTTTGATTTCTTCCTGTAGGACTTCATTTATGGAGTCTAGCATGTCATATCTTGCATCCCAACTAGAGTAGATTGTGCCACTGTCTTGCAAGACCAGACAGCTATTTCGCTTCTGTGGACTGGCAAACACACCAACATTAGTGTCAATCCTCAAGCAACAGCTGCTGCCACCGTGTGCCCCGGCCTAAAAGATTCCATTCCTCACCTGCAGAGCTATCAGTGTTTCAAACTGGTTGAGTGATAGCCCTTGTTTGGTAAGGTAGTACATTGTCATTAACTGAGCAACTTTACTGTCATCCTTTGCCTCACGACCCGAGATATGCTTCTCAAATGGCACTGGCAGAGATTGTTTTTCTGCTGTTTTCTTTCCAGTTTGCACCAGCAAATGTTCTCGGTTTCTTTTATGTCTGTAGAAAGCAGACACTTGCAAATTCGTTGTGCCAGTTGTGGCAAATGGACTGCTTTTGCCACCTTTTTTGCATCAACTGCACTTCCCAACAACATTCCCCTCTGCTTCCTCCTTTACAAGCCATGAAAAAAACTTTATCCAGCTGTCCCTCCACAACCTTAATTTCTTGCTGCTTTTAGCAGATGCAGTCTGTTCAGACTGATCATCAGTTTCAACATTCACAATGTCAACTGTCTCCTGAGATGTGCTTAAGTCTCACTCAGAGGATGATGTTGTTTGTTCCTTATCCTTTGGTGTGGAGGATTCTCCTCCACCAAAATAATCAGTAAGGCTTCGTTGAGACATGCTGCTTATGAGACTTCCCTGCCCAGGTTCTTCACTCTCCTCCTCTTCTTGGAGCAATGTGACTTGGCCCTGCACAAAGCCCCCCAAAAAAACCACAGTAAACCCTAAGCTCACTAAACCATCGCCAGAAATAGTCGCGATGCCCTAAACTACCTAAAATAATTGCAAATAAAAAAAATGTACCCTTGTTTTGTGTTAAGTCTAACACTGGTGCCTCCAGGGAATGTGTGCAGCATGCACCCGCACAAATCCTTTGTCTACTCAAGTGACTAGGCATTCTGTCCGACCGCGCATTTGTTTTTAAACAAATGAGAAAGCTTTTTCTTTTCTCTGCCTTTTCTCTCTCTCTCCTGCCACGTTTTCTCCCCGACAGCAAAATGGCTCGGGAGCCTGTTGCTGAGCACTCCTCTAGCTCTCTCCCTTGGCAGAACCAAGGTGCAGGCGGCTTGAAGGGGGAACCGATTGCATGCCCCCTGAATACTGCTGCTTGCACTGTCTACCTCCTCATTTCCCTCCTCCCCACCTCATCTGGTGGTGTGCGCCACTCTCCAGGCTGCCAAAATCACCAGGCGGCAAGGGGGGGGAAATAAACCAGTTATGCAGTTCGTGCATGCGCAGTACATGGCCCACTCAGGACTCCAGGGGTCTGTGCTGCGGAGAGTCTCAGGGACTCTCTGGGCTGGCGGCCGAGCGTCCCAAAGCACAAAATGTGTGTAAAAGACACGGGTGCCCGTGTCCTCAAGAGCCCTGGCAAGATAGGGTCCGAGGACTGAGTTCATGGCCCCCCCAGAATGGTAGTCCCCAAAGTGAACTTCGGAGAGAAGGGCGCATGAGCAAAAAAAATATATATATATATATTACGAAGTTGAACAGGACTTATGTGGGGTGGCCATGCTGAATGTGGTTTACCTAAAGGACAGCAAACTCTCAGTCATAGACTCAATTTTGTCCTGACAGGACCAACTCCTTGAGGTTCTGATTGCCTGCCACAGTGGGCGAACACAAGTCCCCTTGTGGGGTGAAGTTCAACTGCCTGACCACCTGATAAGGTGAGTGAAGACAAGTCCCTTTGTCGGGTGAAGATCGACTGCCTGCCTGCCTGTTGAGGTGGGTGAAGACAAGTCCCTTTGTGGGGTGAAGAGGATCATCACCATCATCTACACCAGCAGATCAGCTCATCCACGACTGCCTGAACTTGGGAGACGTCCCCCCAACAACTGCACCACCGAATCATCCAAAGATCGGGAGTACTGGGCTTTACCTAACAATGTCAGTTCAATGATCAATGTAAACTATTTGGCTAGCTAGTTAATTAATCTTTGGGCTTCCTGCATGACCTTAACCAAAGCCCACAGCAACAGCTACAGCCAGGAGCAACTATATAGTTTGTATTTAGCAACTGCAACCACCTACCCAACTGTAAAAGTACCGCACCAAGTGTCCATTCTTCTCAGGCCTGCAACTCCTCATTGTGTGCACACATGGACTGTTTGGGAGCTCCCACAGGGACTGTGGACCTAATTGGTGCAGCAGTGGGGGGAAGGACTTGGACAGGGTGTCATACCGTTGAGTGTTTTGTTACAATACTGACTTAAAGCTGTGTTGTTGTTTATTCCTCCTTTGTCTCCAACCTCATTCTCGAACTCTGAAATAAACCCCTCTGGATATTCAGTATTTTGCCAATATTGTTCTAGTGTGATATTTCCATGCTTAGAAAGGTAAGTGAGGAGGGGATTGTGTTACCAATATACCTGTCATCAAGGGAGGGAGGCATATACCTCATCAGAAGTATTCACAATTGGTGACCTCAACCTTGACTGGCTCTCTCCAGTCTCCTTACCATTGAAAGAAGTCTGTGATGCCCATGGACTTACCCAGATCATTAATGAAGCTACCCATCCAAACACCAAAAACCCAGAACATAGCTCCCTTCTTGACCTAATCCTTGTAAGCCAGACTCACCTCTTCTTCCACTCAGGTGTATTCTTTAGCTACATCAGTGACCACTGTGCCACTGCATGTGCAAGGTCGGTGCAACTCCAAACCTCCTCTTCTTCTAAATGCATCCACAAGAGATGTAAATGGAACTTCTGCCCAGATGCTTTTCTCTACAATCTCCAGTATGCTAACTGGCAGATATTTTACCTCGCATCTTCTGTGGAAGAGGCACATGAGGTACTTCATGAAATACTCACCGGAACCCTAGACCTCCATGCCTCCGTTACCAAAAGCAGAACCAAATGAAAATCATGTCCCTGGTTCACGGATAACCTGAAGACTGCCTTATGGCATAGGGATGCTCTTTGGAAAACAGCCAGAAAGTCTAAATTGGCCACAGACTGGTCTGCTTTCCGAACCACAAGGAATTTCTGCGCGAAAACTATCAGAGCTGTGAAGTCTAGTTATTTCTGCTCTGAGCTTAACGCATCCACTAACTCTGCTACTAAGTTTTGGAAAACTTTAAAGGAGGTAGAAGGCCATAACAGCACTGGAACACTTCCCCACAAAATTTCGACTGGTGGTACCCATGCTACAGATAAAAATGAGATCCTTGTCCTCCTTAACAATCATTTTGCCACAGCAGGGATTGCTTTTGATACCTCCCCAGCAAATGCCATCAGGGCACGTTCTTTAGTCAGTCATCTGATTGCTATGAACCAGAATCTACTGGCCCTTACCACTCTTTCTCCTTCAGTCCAGTCACCGTCAAACCGGTTGAAGATTTCCTTCTTCAACTTGATACCAAGAAATGTACGGGTGCGGATATGATTGCGTCTTTCTTCCTAAAGTTGGCCTACTATATTCTGCCCCCCCCCCCCCAATTACTCACCTTTTCAACTTGTCTCTCAATCAGGGCTCTCTCCCCAAGGTCTGGAAGATGGCCCATGTCATCCCTCTATTCAAATCAGGGGACCCCTGTGAACTAAATATTTACCACCCAATCTCCTTGCTCCCAGCCTTGTCAAAACTATTGAAGAAGGTAGTAAATGAACAGCTCAGATCTCATCTGTAAAGTTTGAATCTACTAAACCCAATTCAATCCGGTTTCCGTCCAATGCATAGTACCTCCACTGCCCTTGCCAAGGTTATAAATGACTGGCAGTCCGCACTTGATAACAAGCAATATATATGCACCTTGTTTCTGGACCTTAGCAAGGTTTTTGACATGGTGGACCATGATTTACTCCTGATTACCCTGAAGAAAGTAGGGGTGGACAACCTGGCCCTAAGTTGGTTTGCAAACTATCTTGTGGACAGAGAGCAGCAGGTCAAGGCTGAAGGAAACCTACTGCCAAAAAAAAAAAATACTCCTTAGAGGTGTCCCCCAAGGATCCATACTTGGTCCACTTCTTTTTGCCATTTATATTCATCAAATCGACACTGGCCTAAAGTCATCTAGTATCCATCTCTTTGCTGATGATACAGTGCTATACATTGACAGATCGACTCCGGATCAAGCCATTTTGGACCTCGGGAATGATTTTGACATCCTCCAAAAACATCTACTCAACTTGAAACTCCTGCTCAACACCAAAAAAACTAAGGCCATAATTTTCTCTCCACTGGCCCCTCATCTCAACAAAACAAAAAAAAAAGATAAGGTTCCTCACGTAAGCACCCTTTTGGGAGAAGCCCTGGAGTTCGTGGAACAATTCAAATACCTGGGGGTCTGGACTGACTACAAATTGTCCTTCACTGATCACATTGAATAACTCACTAAGAAACTGCATCAAAGGCCCTGTATTTTCTTCAGGATCAAGCACTCACTAACCCAGAAGGCTAGAAAACTCCTAGTTCAAGCTACCTTCCTGCCTCTCCTTGACTATGCGGACTTCCTATATGGCCCTAATAATAGCACAGCTCTCTCCAAGCTTGATACCCCACACCACAGAGCCCTTAGGTTCATTTTGGATGCCCCTTATGACACGCACCACTGCATCCTCTATTCTTCCGTAGGCTGGAGCTCCCTTAGCTTCAGGAGGCAAAAGAATGCTATTCTATGGACATGTAAGGCAATCACTCATAAATTACCTCAGTACCTCACCAACTGCCTAACTCCTTGTATCTTTAGTGCCTATTCTCTCAGAAGTCTTACCATCTTATCTCTGGCTATCCCTAAAGTTAAAATGTGCTTTGGTAGAGCTTCAATAAGCTTCATTTTTCCTATGCTCTAGAATAAAATACAGAAAACCTTAAGGCTCGTTTCCCCTATCATGTTCTCCTTCTTCAAATCCTTCATGAGGACCTTTTCTGAGGCCTGTCATTACTTTAAGTCAAGGTCTTAACATCACAATTTGTTACTGCTTTAAATTCTGGATTTAAACCTCAATCATTGCCTGAGGCGTCATTTGAGTCCTCCCTTCTGTCACTGTCCAAATTAAGGTCCCAACATCACAATCTGTCTTTGCTTCAAATATTGAACTTAATCCCCAACCATTGCCAGTGCCATCTGTCGTGTTCTCGTTTTGAACAGTCAGTCTTCCCCAGGCCATCATGTCCAACCCTCTCCTATCTTGTCTGACCTTCCCTCCCCACACCACTTGCCAGGACATGCCTGAAGTGCTTATCAAAGGACTCTTACATCTCAATCTTCTTCGCACTTTGATGCTAGAGGAACTGCCACTCCTGCTCACTATGATTCCTCCAATGATGTTTACTGCATAAACTTTAGCTCATTACCTTACGCCCATAGATCTGTATTCATACAATTGTATTTAAATGGTACTACCTCCTGTTGAACCTACTGCTATGTTCTGGTGCAAGTAACTTGTCACATGTGATAGCTATATGTTATTATGTTGTTATTACTACTATGCAATTGTTATGTACGTTCACCCAACTTATTATGTCTTAACCCTGTTGGCAAATGTTTTGCCCCAGGTCCATGTTGTAAATGAGCTTATCTCAATGATGTTCTGCCTGACAAAATAAAGAGTTTGATTGATTGATATTCATTTCCTGTGGGGAAGCAGCCTGCTACAAGGATCCCCATAGGTGGAAGCACCACACACTTACAAGTCCATTGCTAACTGTGAACCCAGGCATCAACCTACATCTTTTAGTCAGCACCACTTGCGGGTGGTTGTGCACATAGTAGTAGGGATGGTTACACTGGCCAAAATATATTTTCACACTTATGGTGCAAAATCATCTTATGTGCAGGATTTGAACATTTATCTACCCTTGTTCATGAGGTGGGGTCATAAGAAGGCTATGTTGAAATTCGGGGGTAAATATATTTAAATAAAAACACAATTATGAGCAGACGTTAAAGTTTTTCAACAAATGCTTGCAATTTTGTTAATTTTCCATATTATGACCCCAAATTTTCAACATAGCTATTTTTTCACACCACCTCATGAACATGACAGCTGTACTTTTTGAAATCCTGACCAACATACATTTTCACACTTGTGTCACGAAATTGCATTTCGGAAGGCTATTTTAAAAATGATATCTGTCATGCTCAGAAGTACTAGTCATAACAAGACTATGTTGAAAATTTGGGTTCAAAATGTGAAAACACAACTAAGTTAAACACTGACTTGCTCCACCCTTTACTCACGTAACCCCTCCCCCCAGTCGGGAGCTTACCTGATGGCCCCCCCACCCCGTGAGTCCTCCTGCAGCTGCCTCCCGATGCATCCTGCAGTTAGCGCCCACTTCTTGCTCCCCCACACCGCTCCTGGACTTCTGACAGGGCCGGGAACCAGCCTGACTTTGTTGCAGTGCCTCCATGTGCCTCTTCCCAAGCGGCCGGCGAGCTGCTTGCATATTCACTCCCCTGGGCTGATCCTGGATTGCTGCCAGGGCCAGGGAGCACAACAGATTGTTCTGGCACCTCCAGCACCTATAATGAAAGCGGCCAGTGAGCCGCACACTAGTGTTGCTCCCCTGCCCCCCCGAACTGTCGCACAGTGGGCCGGGGATCAAGTACAGGCCACAGACTGTTTCTCGGCTCCTCATGCACCCGTAGGGATCGTGGCAGAAGCGCCGCTCTACCAATCCTCTCCCCAGCCCCACTGGACAGCAAAGGGGGCTGGGGAAACAAAACGAACAAACACAAATAACCTTAAAGCAGCTCCCGACCCGTTCCAAGCCACCAGTGGGTCAGTAATCAGGGGACAAAATGGCACCTGTTGGGACTACAAGTCTCATGATGCACTGCACACAGAACTGCTATTTTGCCACACAGCTCCTGCTGGGGAGCCCACAAAATGGAGTTTCTGACAGAGCTCCTGTCCCCCAAAAGTGTCCTCTGCACCTAGCGACCCTCAGAAGGTACCAGGAGGTTGCTAGCCCTGCAGCCAAATGCTGCCAACTCTGTGCAGACAATATTTTATACTTCAGAGATGAGACTGAGCTTGTAAGAACTGTACAAGGGTCGCCATCTTTGCCGAGGTTGTTTGAGAACAGTGTGTAATCCTAGTGGTAGCTGCAGTACCTCCAATCGGGACGTGGAGCTCAAGAATAGTGCGGATCAATGAGGTGTCGAGATTCAAACCAAACACTCTGGGGTGGACATTTTGACCCTGGGTCTTTCTGTGAGAGTTTTAAAGAAGAAACAACTGATTTTGACAGCTCCTTCTGTTGTCACAGAACAAAACTGAAGTAGTTGTTGTGCCAAAACAAAGGACATTCTGAATGTGTTCCTAACTGTCTGATAAATCCCAGAGACAAGGGGATTTACCTCTGCCTGGACTGAGCGGCTGGTATTTGACAATCCAGATATCAGTGACTGCTGAAAGAAGTCTTGTATTTGTGCTTGTGTGAGGTGATAAACCCTCTGCCTCACTTTCCTGACACAAGAGACTGTAATTCCTGCCAAGAGACCTAAGCTCTGAGGTCTTGCCTGCCTGTGCAACTGCCTACCTACTGCCAAGGTGGGTGAAGACAAGTCCTTCTGTGGGGTGAAGACGACTGCCTGCCTACCCGGCGAGGTGGGTGAAGACTGCCTATCTGTTGCTAAAGTGGGAAAAGAAAAGTCCCTCTGTGGGGAGAAGACTGCCTACCTACTGCCAAGGTGGGTAAAGACAAGTCCCCCTGTGGGGTGAAGAGGATCATCACCTGCATTCCATGCCAGTTCGACTGTTCTTCCAAAACTGCCTGAAAGGGGGAGATGTCCCCCAACTCTTGCACCTCCTAGTCATCCAAAAGGTCATGAGTACTGGGTTTTACCCAACCAAATACTTTTCTAACTGTTCAGCTAGCTACCTAGTTAACTTTCTATCTGGGCTTCCTGCATGACCTTAGCTACACCCACAGCAACAGTTACAGATAGGATAAACTGTGTTTCTACACCCCCTGGTGTAGTTTGGTACTTTGCTTCTGCAGCATCTATTGCAACAGTGCTGCACCCAGTGTCCTCTAGCCACAGGCCTGCAACTCCTCAGTGTGCACACAAGGTACTTGGGAGCTCCCATAGGGAATGTGGGGTTAACTGGTGCACCAGTAGGGGGGAGAAGGGCTGGAACAGAGCATACTGGGGAGTAATATACTGTGATGCTTGTTATTCTGCCCAATTACATTTTTATTACAAGGTTCTTGTTGAATGTTTTATTACCCTTTGCTTCTTTTGCCCCTTACCTCATTCTCCAGCCACAAAATAACCCCCTTGTTTATTTTACTGCAATTGCTGAATTGTTTGCATTTTTGTGTAGTGTAATATTTGCATACTTAAGAGTGATAAGTGGGGAGGGAACTGTATATTGTTCTACCTGTTTCCAGGGGAGGAGGCTGTATTTCATTTCCTGTGGGGAAACACCCTGGCAGTACACTGCTATAAGTATCCCCATAGGTGGAGGCACCGCGCCACTTGCCAAGCCAATTATAACCACGAACCCAGGCACCAACCTATATCCCTTAGGCAGCACCACTTGCAGGTGGGTGTGCAGACAGTCGAGAAGTTGTGACAAAACTGGAGGCTACTGCTGGGATTTTGGGTCATTTCTGCAGCACCCTCTCTTGATATTGGAAACAGTCTGGTACTCCCCCACCCAAATTTCAAAAGTCATTATGATCACATCTCATTACGAGACTGGTGCAAGCGTGTGGACTTTGATCAAAAAAAAAAAAAAAAAAGCAATTTTGTTAAAAGGGATTCATGATGCAATCCCAAGGAACCATGTTGAAAGTGTCCTAGGCAGCAGAAAATGTTTGGGAAAAGTTATTGAACATGAGAGGATTTACGGTTCTGCTCAGCAAGCCTATCGGGTTTTGGTAGAGTGTCGAGAGGATGTTGATCCTTCCAGAGTGCCTGATCAGCTCCCTGCTGATGAAGACCCCACCCTATGGGTCCTAATTACCCATGACAGCCCTGACCCTCCTGCCAAGGACCCTAAAGAACCCAGTGACTTTGAAAAGAAGTTATGCTTGCTGTTAGCCACTGAGGGAAAGACAGTTCAAGACATTAGAGCTATATTCCAAGAACGTGACCTTACAAAGAAGAAACCCACTGGCGAACCCTGGGTTGGAGGACCCGAGTGGTCCTCTTGCTTGATTCTGCCTTGTGAACAGTATAGAAGACTGCATACTTTTTCTGACACAATTCCACTCCTTCTGGTGAGGATGACTACACGAGCTGGATTAGTCAAGCCACCCAGATGGTGCAAGTACAGAAATGCTCGGATGATGAGAAATGCAAACGTACAGTGCAGAGTCTAAGAGGTATGGCACTTGAGATCATCTGATCACTGTGAGCCCGCCAGCCAGCCTGCACTGCTAGTGACCATCTTGCCATGCCGAGAAGTTCCTATGGGGCAGCCAAGTGTAAGGAAGACCTCAATTTTTCAGCTGGGAACCACCACCAAGAAAGTGGGAGAGAAACTGTCCCATTACATGACACTAGTAGAAACCATGATTTGTAAATTAGTTGAAGCTGGAGGAGTAACCCCTGCACAGTCTGCCCAAATGAGACTCGTCCAAATCTTACATAGTGCTGTGTATTCCCGTTGGACTCTAGTCTGATAACTTTACAACTATAAGAACGCCAAGCCAACCCTCCTAATTTCAGACAGCTTCTTGATGAGGTGACAGAGAAAGAGTCACAGGAAGACATTGCCAATTCATGTGACTGCCTACTGGGAAAGCCTTCCCCTTACAGCCTCAAGCTGAAAGTAGACAAGAATAAAATATTTCAGACCTGAAAACGCAGGTAAAAGAACTCACTGATTGCGTCAAAGCCACGCAGAACACAGACGCTTCGCCCACGAGTTAACTCCTTGCCACCAGGGCGTGGACGCCTGCTGAATCATTCCTCTGATTCAAGAGTCAGCCCACGATCTTCAACTGTACCCAGAGGTGAGTGGTTCTGTTATCACTGTGGAGAAGATGGACATATTGCATGAGGTTGTGTTAGGCCTGAGACTCAGCAGCTGGTGAACCAGAAATGGGAAAGACAGCAACAACTGCAGGGAAATGACAACAGAGCCTGGTGAGGGAGCAGCCTGGGACTCTGAGAGTGAACAGCTCCGTAAGATGGACCAGCCCTAATGCATCTATCAGAAACAAGTTACCGTCCAAACTGATGGGTCCCATGCCTACCATAAAGACTTCTATTGAGGGATGCCTGTGTGAAACCCTCCTGGACAGTGGGTCACAGGTCACCATCATTAATCTATCTTTTTACCAGAGCTACTTAAGCCATTTGCCTTTGCAGCCTCTACAGGGACTTTCTGTGTGGGGGCTGAGCAATGTCAGCTACCCCTACTATGGTTACACCGCTGTGCAAATTGAATTTCCAGAGATGTTTGCTGGAGTCCCTCAAAACATTTTAGCCCTCATTTGTCCTGACACCCAGATATTGGACAAGACACCGGTGTTGACTGGAACAAATACCAATATGTTTGGACGCCTGGCTCACCTGTACCTGCAGAAGGCAAGGGAAATAATCTACCAGACTTTATTAATTCATGCCACTGGGAGTACTGCTCACTTGGCAGAAGAGAGACCAAGGTCTGCAGCCAGCCAGAGAAGATTGTCGGAGTTATCAAAAATGATCTTCTGATACTGCCCCCTGGCGCTGAGTGTGTGGTGGAAGGAGCAGTGAGTCACTGTCAGACCAAATCGCTATTATGGAGTCACCAGGAAGAGGTCTGCCAAATGGTCTGATGGTCCAGGCAAGAGTGCTGACTGGAACCAACGTGATGGTCAAGAAAATCAACATAAAGCTAAAGAATGACACTCACAAGGACCTGATGGTGCACTCTGGTACAGTAACAGCCAATCTGTATGTAGCTGATGTGGTCGTGGCCACATCCTCTCCAGAGAAGACTATTTGACTGGATGAAGGGGTGTTCAATTTTGGTTCATCTCCCATTCCCACCAGCTGGAAGAACCGATTAAAGAAGGAGCTGATAGACAGATCAGATGCATTTTCCTGCCACAAATGGGATGTGAGTTGCACCAAAGGAGAGGAACATCCACCTACATGATGATTGCCCATTTTGTGAAAGGTCGAGAAGACTGGTGCCCACAGATATTGAAGCTGTTAGGAGACATTTGCAAGAACTCCTGAAGGCAGGGATAATATCTAAATCTTGCAGTCCCTACGCCTCGCCTGTAGTGGTGGCCCAGAAAAAGAATGGCGCCATAAGAATGTGCATTGACTATCGCACCCTAAATCAGCGGACAGTGGCTGATCAATACACCATGCCTCAAGTGCAAGACGCCTTAGACAGCCTTACAGGTAGTAGATGGTTTTCTGTTCTAAACTTGTGCAGTGGTTACTATCAGATGTCAATGGCTGAGGAAGATAAGGAGAAGACTGCTTTTATTTGTCCAGTGGGATTTTACCAGTTCGAGAAAATGCCATAAGGAATATCTGGCACCCCAGCAACATTCCTGTGCTTGATGGAGAAGGTGATGAGTGACATGAATCTGTTAGTAGCCTTAAGTTTACTTGGATGACCTGATGGTGTTTGGGAGAACACTGGAAGAACATGAAACCCGACTACTCAAGGTACTGGACCGACTGAAGGAACATGGTCTAAAACTCCCTCTGGACAAGTGTCAGTTCTGCCAGGCTTCCGTAAAGTATGTGGGACATAATTATTTCTGATCAAGGTATCAGTACTGTTCCAGACAAAGTGAAAGCTCTTACTATGTGGCCTACAGCTACCAACATGAAAACACTTCAGTCTTTCTTAGGATTCTGCAGGTACTACCGGAGATTTGTAAAAAACTACTCTGCAGTGGTGAGGCCTTTATTCAGACTAACTCAGGGATATCCCCCGACTCAGAAGAGCAAATGTCTAGGAGCCATGAAGACCTGCCCCAGTGAATATTTCAAACCCAATGCACCTTTTGGGGACCGATGGACTGATGACTGTGAGCGTGAATTTCAAGAAATTATTTGCCTCTTAACAGAAGCTCCGGTTCCAGCCTTTGCTGACTACACCAAGTCATACACTCTTCACACTGATGCCAGCATGGAAGGGTTGGGTGCCATACTCTACCAAGAACACGACAAAAGTATGAGACCCTTTTGCCTATGCCAGTCGCAGTTTGACTCTTTCTGAAAAGAACTATCCAGTCCATAAGTTAGAGTTCCTTACACTGAAATGGGCAGTGACTAATTAATTCCACGAGTACCTGCATGGAGCCAGATTTGTTGTACTAATGGATAATAACCCACTAACATATGTGTTGACCACCCCCAAGATGGATGCCACCAGGCATAGATGGATCTCTGCATTATCAGCCTACAACTTCCACTTGCAATATCATCCTAGGCGAAACAACATAGATGCAGGTGCACTGTCCAGACGCCCCCATAATACTTCTCCCATGGAGGGGCCCTGGATCTATGTTACAGAAGATGGAGTGAAAGCTGTTTGCCAAATGATGGTGCCTGATGACCAGCCCGCCATCATCAACCTAGACTGAGCTGTGGACCCACTTGGAGTGCATCCTGATGCCATACCGGAAGTGTACGCACGATTCACCACACTGCACAACACATCCTTGTCTCATTTATCACCTACAGATTTAAGAAAAGCACAGTGAACAGATCCTAGTTTTCGAGACATTATCCTAGCCAAAGAAAAGGGTTTGTCAACCTCTCAAGTCAAAGCAAACCTTCCAGAAATATCACTTCTCCTGAGAAAGTGCAACAAGTTTATATTAAAGCATGGACTGTTGTATCGTATCCCCAAAGCACAATCTCAGTTTCCCAAAGAGAAACTGGTGCTGCTCAAAAAGTATCGCCGAATGGTTTTCAAAGCACTTCATGAAGACATGGGACATTAGGGAATTGATAAGACTTTTGGTCTGGTACAAGGCCACTTCTACTGGCCTCATACGGCTATGGAGGTGGAAAGACATTACAAAAGCTGTAATAGGTGCATCACCCACAAGACTTTACCCAAACAAGCAGCGTCTCTTGTAAACATCACCAGTAGTGGGCCGATGGACTTGGTCTGTATGGACTTCCTTTCCCTTGAGCCTGACCGAAACAGGATCAGTAACATTCTAGTAGTGACAGACCACAACGCCCGCTATACACAGGCTTTCCCCACAAAAGGCCAAAAAGCAACTACTGTGGCTAAAGTATTGTGAGAAAAGTATTCTGTGCACTATGGACTCCTCAAACGCCTGCGCTGTGATCAAGGGAGAGACTTTGAAAGTCGCCTTATCAAAGAACTCACAAGTATTATGAACATACAGAAGTCTCGTACTACTCCATACCACCCTCAAGGTGACCCTCAGCCAGAGGTATTCAATAGAACACTGCTCAATATGCTGGGAACATTGGATCCAAACAGAAAGCCATATTGGAGCCAGCAAGTACATTTCCTAGTCCATGTCTACAACTGTACTAAAAATGACTCATTGGGGTTCTCATCCTATTTCCCAATGTTCAGGAGAGAAGCCAGACTTTCAGTGCACTTATGTTTTTGGATGTCTGCAGATGGCGCCTTACCAGAGACACACTTGGGAGTATACCAGGTGGCTGCACGCACAGCTAACAGAAGCTTACCGAGTGGCCCAAGGAGCAGCTGCAAAATCCGGCCTAGCAAACAAGAACAGATACAACAACAGTCCGAGAACAAGCTCTTCAGCCCGGAGTCAGAGTATTGATTCAAAACTTGGGGATACCAGACAAACACAAGATAGAGGACTGATGGAAATCTGATCCTTATGTAATTGTGGAACAGCTTCCAAATTTGGCAGTATACAGATTAAGAATGGAAAGAAGAAATATGGTGGTTAAAATGCTGCATCAAAACCACCTATTGCCAATTGGTTAACTGTTGCCAGAAGTTGTAAATTCAATACCTCTCTCACCTCCAAGGAAACTGGTCACTAGAAATGAGACAAGGTATAAGAAACACAGTCAAGTTTAACCGCCAGTACCGGTTGCCCCACCAGCGACACAGTCTGATGTGCTCAACAGTAGTT
The DNA here is from genome assembly GCA_016271365.2 of Neoceratodus forsteri. Taxonomy (NCBI): domain Eukaryota; kingdom Metazoa; phylum Chordata; order Ceratodontiformes; family Ceratodontidae; genus Neoceratodus; species Neoceratodus forsteri. The sequence goes on from CM028130.1 coordinate 1,240,387,459, forward strand.
CTGAAGATGAAGAACCTGACGTTTGTCCGATGCCACGTCACTATCATCCTGTACCATATCCCATGGACTTTCCACTTTCAGCACCTGAAGGGAGTTATGTGAGTCATTCCAGGCCATTGAATCCCGCTGCAGTACCCTTTGTTCTGAATGATACTGCGCACACAGTCATGAACTATGTTCCAAATGCAGGGAATGCTGAGACTCCAGTAATACAGCCAGTCCAGGACACAGAAAGATTCAACTCCCCCGTGGCTGAGTGTGCAGAACCTATTAATGATCGTGATCAAATCACTGCTGAGGAACCTGTAGTACCCCACTGCTCTGGTAGAGAAGTACGCAAAGAGTAAAACTTACTTATGATTTCTCTGGTGTCCATTCTGATCACCGTCAATGTGATACATAAAGAGGTTAATCTGCTACCAAGCCCGCTACTGCTGCCTACAAGTCATAATAGGGAGATGCACATGTAAACCATGGTGAGAAAGTAATAATTTCAGTGCATGCCCTGTGTTTTAAGAAATGCAATGCTAATGATGGTTAGTCAGTTATCAGGTGTATTAGATGGCATGCAATGTACTGCATTGCAGTGTTTGATGTTTCAGGTCTTGACGAGGATGCCAAGGATTTCAGTGGGGAGAGAATGTAACCCCCCTCCCAAGTCAGGAGCTTACCCAGGGCCCCCGAGTCCTCCTGCAGCTGCCTCCCAATGCCTTCTGCAGTCAGCGCCCACTTATTGCTCCCCTGGCCTGCTCCTGGACTTTCAACAGGGCCAGGGAACAGCCTGACTTTGTTGCGACGCCTCTGTGCACCTCTTCCCGTGCAGCCAGTGAGCTGCTCGCATACTTGCTCTCCTGGCCAGATCCTGTACTGCAGCCAGGGACAGGGAGCACAACAGATTGTTCCGGCACCTCCAGTGCCTATACAGAAAGCGGCCAGTGAGCCGTACACTGGTGTTGCTCCCCAACCCCCTGAACTGCCGTACAGTGAGGCAGGGATCAAGTACAGGCCGCAGATTGTTTCTTGGTGCTTCATGCGCCCATAAGGATCGTGGCAGAAGTGCCGCTCTAACAATCCTCACCCCAGCCCCACCAGACAGCAAAGGGGGCTGGAGGGAACAAAACAAACAAAACCAACTAACCTTAAAGCGACTCCCGACCTGCTCCAAGCCTCCAGTGGGTTGGGAGTCAGGGGACAACATGATGGCTGTTGGGACAAGTCCCATGATGCACTGCACCCAGAACTGCCATTTTACCACACAGCTGCTCCTGGGGAGACCACAAAATGGAGCTTCCGACAAAGCTCCTGTCCCCCAAAAGTGCTCTCTGGACCTAGCGACCTTCAGTAGGTACCAGGAGGGTGCTAGCTCTGCAGCCAAAGGTTGCCAATTCGGGGCCAACAATATTTTATACTTTAGAGAAGAGACTGAGCTTGTAAGACCTGTACAAGGGCAGCCATCTTTGCTGAGGTTGCTCGAGAACAGCGTGGAATCCTATTGGTACCTGCCGTACCTCCAATCAGGACGTAGCGCTCAAGAATAGTGTGGGCCAATGAGGTGTTGAGATTCAAACCAAATATTCTGGGGTTGACAGTTTGACCCTGAGTCTTTCTATGAGTGTTTTGAAGAAAAAACAACTGATTTTGACTGCTCCTGCTGCTGTCACAGAACAAAATTGAAGTAGTTTGTGCCAAAACAGACTAAGGACATTCTGAACTTGTTCCTAATTGTCTGGTAAATCCCAGAGACAAGGGGATTTACCTCTGCCTGGACTGAACGGCTGGTATTTGACAATCCAGATATCAGTGACTGCTGAAAGAAGTCTTGTATTTGTGCTTATGTAAGGTTACAAACCCTCTGCCTCATTTTCCTGACACAAGAGACTGTAATTCCTGCCAAGAGACCTAAGCTCTGAGGGTTTACCTGCCTGTGCAACTGCCTACCTACTGCCAAGGTGAGTGAAGACTGCCTACCTACTGACAAGGTGGGTGAAGACAAGTCCCTCTGTGGGGTGAAGAGGATCATCACCTGCATTCTACGCCAGTTTGACTGTTCTTCCAAAACTGCCTGAAAGGGAAGATGTCTTCCAACTCTTGCACCTCTTATTCATCCAAAAGGTCGTGAGTACTGGGTTTTACCCAACCAAATACTTTTCTAACTGTTCAGCTCGCTAGCTAGTTAACCTTCCGTCTGGGCTTCCTGCGCAACCTTAGCTACGCCAACAGCAACAGTTACAGACAGGGTAAACTGTGTTCCTAAACCCCCTGGTTTAGTTTGGTACTTTACATCTGCAGCATCTAACCATTGCAATGGTGCTGTACCCAGTGTCCTCTAACCACAAGCCTGCAACTCCTCAGTATGCACGAGGTACTTGGCAGCTCCCATAGGGACTGTGGAGTTAACTGATGCACCAGTGGGGGAAGAGGGGCTGGGACAGAGAATACTGGGGAGTAATATACTGTGATGCCTGTTATTCTGCCCGATTACATTTTTATTACAAGTGTAACCCCTGTGCCAAACAGGTGTTTCCAGTTTTAAATGCCCTTTGGCATTACGAGAGGTTTGGTGTGTGTGCGCATGCTGGCTGGGGTGCTGCTCATATGCGCATGCATCCGTTTGAATTAAAGCACTGTTGGCACGCTAAAGGGAGTTACCGAGCATTCATGAGGAGGAGGAAACTGTGTGCAAGGAGGAGAGGGGGCCTGCCCGCAGGCTCTCGGCGGGTCAGCAGTCCATCGGAAATGGAGATTCCTGGACTGAGGGGATGGAGATGGCCCCTAGTTAAATTTAAAAGTTAAAGAAAGGAAGTTCCCCCATAAAGCAAGAGTATGGGGGAACTACAGCAATTTGGAGCAGCTTTGTTGAGGGGATCGTCGGAGCCTGTCTGGCTCTACAAGCAAGAGAAAAGAATAAGTGACTGTCGTGGAAGGGCCTGAAAGACTGAGGTGGCAGAGAAGTCTTCGGGGGTAGGTGACAGATACCCCAGTGTCTGTGTCCACTTATCAAAGGTACTGTGCTGCACTGTAGTGTCTGCTGTGAAGGAAGGTTTGGACCCCTATAGAAAAGAACCCTGCTCGTGGTTTAAAAGGTCTGTGGGTGGCCACTAGTGGAAGGGACTGACAAATGCCAAAGTGTACCATCATACCCCCTCCCTCCTAAGCTGAGGAGAGTAAAAGTGCAGTTATTACTGCTTGTGCCTCAACCCCCTGGCGGTGTTTAAAATGATTAAAATGGGTCTTAAAGGAGCCACCAGTGTTTTGCTAAGAGAAGTTTGAGCCCAATTTGGCTCCAGAAGGGAAACTAGACCAGTTGCTAGGCTGCAGGTTCAGTTCCTGGTCCCCACGTATGTGCCACAGTCGAGGGCCATAGAACGCTGGAAATGTACAAATTAATCAAATGAGGATCCTCACAGTCGTTTACTGCTTAACCTTTTGTGAAGAAAGAGAAAAAATAAATGCTAATCAGTTGCATTTTAAATCGTTTGGACCTTGGATCATTTCATTACAGTAAAAGTTGTGTTATGCTGGGGTCTGCCTAATGCAATATCTTTCAGCCTAACTGAGGAGCCTGCCATTTTCCGGAGGAGCTGGGGCTGTAGAGACCATCCATGAGCCTGTGCTTCGACTGAGCTTGTGCCGTCACAGAAGAACCCAAGACCCAAAAATAGCAAGGTACTGTGATTTGTACTCCCCCCTAGTCCTGACAGTCGAGAATGGTGCCCCTGCCCTCTCCTAGACTCAATTTACCATCAAACTGATAGACTTGGGGGGTAGTTTCTGGTGTTGTGTTATCTTTAGCCTGGACTGAAGCTGTTGCCTGCTATTAAGCCCCTTAAAGCCCCAGGAGTGAGTGACTTTTAAAATGTACATCTGCTGCCATATTAAAGTACCATCAGTAATCTGTGCAGTGAAGTAATGGAGGGGGGTTACACAAGGTTGTTGTTGAATGTTTTATTACCCTTTGCTTCCTTTGTCCCTTACCTCATTCTCCAGCCCCTAAGTAAACCCCCTTGTTTATTTTACTGCAATTGCTGAATTGTTTGCATTATTGCGTAGTGTAATATTTGCATGCTTAAGAGTGATATGTGGGGAGGGAACTGTATATTGTTCTACCTGTTTCCAAGGGAGGGGGATGTATTTCATTTCCTGTGGGGAAGCACCCTGGCAGTACACTGCTATAAGGATCCCCATAGGTGGAGGCACTGCGCCACTTGCCAAGCCAATTATAACCACTAACCCAGGCACCAACCTATATCCCTTAGGCAGCACCACTTGCTGGTGGGTGTGCAGATAGAAGGGAAGGGGTGGATACACTCATAAGTTTCTTTTGGCCCCTAATTTTCAACAAACCCCTTGTGTTGAACATGACAGGTGTCATTTTTCAGATCCCCTCTGAATCTTGTTCTAGTCGTATTACAGAAACACCTTTTTCGGATCATATTTAAAAAATCCCACCTATCTTGATCATCATTTCAGGTCATAAAAAGACATGGAAACTTGGGGGCAAAATGTGGAAGCCCACTGAAAGTTAGATATTGCCTCTCAGATGGCCTTTCCTGAGTAAATATGATCTAAAAATGTATAAAATAAAAGCAGGACACCACTGAAAATAATATAGTGTATCTCTTCTGGTCTATTCTGGGTAAATAACAGGGCTGGGTATCAGGTCGGGTCACAAGTTTGGGCTGTTTGGGTTTGGCAGTGTTCAGAATTAATGGTCTGAATTGGGTTTCACACTGCCAAACCCGAAACGGCAACCCGAAATTTCAACCCACAATTTCCCTACACAATGCATGTTGCATTAGCTCTGTCTTGGGCCCACATGTATGCCTCCCAGAAGCTTTTAAAACGCCTCTCAACTGCCATGTCAATTCTGTAACCTGTAAAAATCAAAGTGTATAAAAAAAAAAAAAAAAAACTGTGTTTCTTTTAATGCTTTATATTGTCTTGTGTCTTTCCACCCCCTGTAACCACCGTGGAGCCATTGTATAAATACTGTCTGTACTGAAACCTGTATATAATTGCTCGTTCCGCCTGTCTTCCTTGTACTTTGGTTCTCCCTCCACCCCCTGTAAACGACGTGGAGCCTTTGCAAAAGAGTCTATGACTCAAACGATTGTAATTCCGATTATACAGTAAATAAATAAAGGGAAGCACAGATGTGAGCTGTTCAATGTGTGCTTTTTTTTTTTTTTAAGTTCTAGCTGGCTGCTGATTGGTCTGACCTCCCCTGTCCTTCCTAGTTCAGCAAAGTGGGCGTGCATCTTAACAGTGTTTGCCGCCGACTTGCAGAGCATTGTTTTATGCCCGAGTCACCCAAAACGACCACCGATGTGCCGCAAAATTTATGTGGTCTCTCGCTTCAAGGAGAAAATCTGGAAATCCCTTCTCCAACCTATAGGGAGGTATGTATATCTTTTTTTTCATGTGGACTGGACACCATGTTGTGTCTGCTCTGATGCATCCCTCGAGATGAGGCTTGAACTGGGGCCCGACTTTACTCCCTCCCACCAGCCAGCCTGCCTGTTAGTCCCACTCAGTTCATCCCATTCCCTTGACGTGAACACGAATGCAGTGCACCCTGTCTCCTCAACACCCACCTACATGGCATGATACTGATTAAGTAGTGATGAGCTTGGTCATTATTAAATGTAATAACCAAGCTCATAAGACAAAAGGAATTTTCTGTCCCTGTCCTGCCTTCAGGCAGCCTGCTGTGTTTATCCAAGTTGAACTCTCTCTCAGCTAGAGCTGGGCATTGGTTGGGTGGGGGGAGGATATCGCCACCATGGGGAAACTAGGGCTGGCTGACTGAAGTTGGCAAATTTGGCATTTAATTTCAGTCCATTTCAAATTTTGCGCAGCCCGGCTTGAAACTGGCCCATTGGGCCAAATTTGCCGACTCGCACAGCCCTAGTAGATACATAGTAAAAATATGTATAAACAATACTCCTACAACAGCAGCAGTGCAAGTGGGGAAATTCATGATTGACAAATGCTTGTTTAAGATGTGTCCCAATTCCCATCCCGTCTGAGTTTTGTAATGGAGTCCTGGTTTGCAAGGCAGGCTGTTGACACAGCCAAGTATGCCAACAGCAACCTAAAAAAATTGGGCAGTTAGGGTTACCACCTTTTAGGAAGCCCAAAGTGGGGCATTTCTTATGGAAACATGATTTTCACAGGACAGTATGTAGCCGTGACCAATGAAACAGACTTGTTTTCTCTAAATAATCATAATTATACAATGGGTCTCATATTCCAGCATTCTCATTGGCTAACTGGCATCTTCCAAGTGTTGTAAAATGTAGCATTACCAATGCAAAAGGTGCCAGTCAGCCGCATGTGTCCAAATCAATCCGACCCCAAAAAGACAAACAAAAAGGTGCCATTTTTCCATCCCGCTAAAGTGCAGCAACATAAGAACTTACTCTTAAAAATCACCTCACACTCACCAAAGCCAAACCTGCCCCTCGCTCCTTCCAGCTTCTGCACTGTACACTTCTCCCTCCTCTGACAATGACTCCCTCCCATCTCCGGTGAAGTTGAAACTCCTCAAAGAACTCAATAACCATGATCACACAGTGGCCACTCGCAGCAATGGGCAGCCCTTTACAGCTTCTCCCTTTAAACTGTCACCTCCCTAATAAAAGTAAATGCTTCCACGCCTTGCAGTTAAAAAGCAATTCATTGAAAAAAATTAAAAACTGCCTGCCAGGTGCAAGTTCCTCACCGTCAACTGTCCCAGCCTCCTCGTTAGTGCCCATCGGGACACCGGAGCTGATTTCAGAGGCCATTGTTATTTCGAACCCTCACAAACACCGCATACTTTCACTTGCATCCGAAAGCAGGAGAACAGCTAGGGAAAATTTTTCAACACACCACAAACGTAATTTTCATCGTACCTGCATTTCCTCTGTATGTCTCTCACCACTACATTCACAATCTCTCACTCCATTCCTACTCGCGCCATTCTCCCGGTCTGTCACTCCGCTCCCGCTTTATTCGCGGTCTGTTCTCTACCTGAACTCCTACTGCCGCTTTCTGAATACTTTACATAAAAAAAAAAAACGTAAAAAGAAGTGGAAAAAAATATCACCTGCCCTATACAGTTACTTTCTCCTTCCTGAACAGTTGAACCCAGAAGCACACAGTCTCTGGTGCCACCCAGTACTGCTTTCAGCACTGACAGTCACTTAAATCTCCCTTGCTGTCTCTGCAAAAAAAAAAAAAAAATTACCCACAACAGCAGTCCTCGTTTTAATGCAAAAAAAAAAAAACAGCACTTCTCTATATATAGTTGCATTATGATAAATAGGAACTATTTTTGTGGTGGAATGACAAATGTTATAAAAATGATTACAAGTGGAAAAAACTCTATTTTTCTTTTCATTTTTGTTACAAAAAAAATCAAGGGGAACATTGTATAATCGCAATAAACCACTACGGGGGTGGGTGATGCTGGGATTTACCCACACCTGGATGGTTTGGTCACGAGGCCGCAAGCCAGGCGTGGGTAAACCCAGCTTGTAACATGGCAATAATGGGAATGGTGGAATGGGGACCCGTGATTGGTCAAATTGCATCACGGGGGCGAAGTTGGAGCGAGCATTAATCCACGATAGATGACATGTTGAAAAATGCACTACCAATGTGAGACAGACAGCTGGGTTAGCAGCACTGGGCACAGGTGGGGAGCAAGTGTTAGAGAGGCAAGTCTGGCACAGCGACAGCGAGACAAGCTGCACGCACACAGAAATGGGGAGGGGGACAAGAAGCAGGGGCATACAGCGGGGATAGATAGGGCAGTCCCACACACACACACAGTATGCAGGAAAGAGGTGCACGGTTGTAGCCAACATCGGACGAGTCTGCGAGAGGCAAGGGGAAGTGACCTGGGCTGCATGCAAATTTGTGAACGATCGCACACCTTGGCGAGTCAGCAGCCTACCAGAGACCTCCAGTGCCTGCATGAAAGAAATACCCGCGCACATCGGCACATGTACCGGACTGGCATGTGAGCTGCAGTATTTGCATTAAATACACCCACTGAATGTTTTCACCGCATCAGCATCTTACTGCTGGTTTGTTACAGGTGTTGAAAGTGCAGTAAAAATGTTTGCTCAGAACACCAGCTCCATGTTATGTTGTCGAATGCACACAAAACATGCTCCTGGCAACTCTGTCCTCACGCTGCCCATAAAGAGTAGTGTATTGTTATTCGCGTGGCATCTAATCGCTATATGCATGGTTGGGCTGTTGTTCACCCTTGGGCCACAACCCTCCCAACCATGCATTAATCCAGCATCAGATGCCACCTTCGTTGTGGCTTAATGCTTACATCACCCACACCCTGTCGTGGTTTACTGCTTAATTAAAGACTAAATGTTGCCTTTTTTCAGTTGTTTCTATTGTTTATCATTGTAAGGTATGTTAGTTAAGATTTTACACTTTTCTGCAACATTTAGAGGAAAATTAGAATACATATTTTCTACTATAATGTTAGGACGTGGTGTACTTTTCATGTGTTTTTGCACGACACAGCCGTCCAAATCAGGACAGGTGGTGATCCTACGTGCAATACAACTCACAGCCACCCCTTACCGTTGAACGACAGCGCGTTTCCGCCCCAAGAGGAAAATAATTATATAAAACTAAAAGAAAGACTCTATGATATATATATATATATATATATATTAATTTGATGCGTTGCTGTTGATTATTTTAACTACCTAAGTTTCCCTGTATATGGCGCTACAATCCGTAATTCAAAACGTCCCACTATTCGTCTCACGAGTTTTATAATTTGTTTGCGCAACCAGCAACGTCATTTCCGGAATGTGGCCGCATGCGAAGAGTGGTCATGTGGAGTTCATCCGTTCATTGGTTGTGCTTGTGGACAGTGGACAGTGGGACTGCTGGTGCTAACCCTCAGCAGGGCACCGACGATCTGAGCTGAGGAAGCAGGACTCTGAGGCAGGTGCGGAGTTCAGTGGTTTGTGTTTCCAGCACTCCCATGTTTAAAAGCTTATTGTATTATAGAAATGTATTGCTTTCACTTTAAAAAATAGATTTAATGGGGACTGTTAAATACACCAATAATTCAGACCTGTCGATTAGTTTCATATCTCTGACAGACTCTTAACTCCCGTTTACTGTACAATGCGCGGGGCATGAAATAACAGGTGTAGCATTTAACAAAACCCTGGACATAGGGTAGTGGTTACCGTCTATTTTCTGAATTGCATAGCACTGTGACTGTACTGCAAAACATTTTGTATGTTTTTATTGCGGTTTACACATTCAGAGCACATTAAAAATACCATATTTTTCATTTTGCTAATCAAATAGTGTACTCTGTTGCGCATATTATCACAGTTGACTAGTGCTTTCAAGCAACAAACTGCTTGTCAGTATGTTGGATTGTTTAATGCTGAAGCCCGTTCTAGTCACAAATTGTTAAAAACCGTGTAGCACTCCACTGACCTTGAACCTGGCTGGACCTTATAAGATGGGTGTAATATAATGTAGCACTTTGTCAATTCAAAGTAAGAAAAATCCAAAGAAAGAAAAAATGGATTATAATAGCATATTTTGTGAAACAGCAAATTTTGTGGTGGTGGAACACTTCTTTTATTCAATGAAGAAAGGTGACAGGTACACGAATCTCATACAGTTTTTTAAGCAGTGGTGGAACTGAGTTCCTGTGGGTATTCTACCCAGTTTAACCACTGCAGAAATGGTCCAATTAAAATTAATTTTGTTTATTTTTACTATTGACATTGGTAGTGTTGCTTTTATGTTTTTGATAGGCAGTGGTGTGAGAACCAGGGCCATCATGTACCACTTGTTTGGTATTCAGCGTAGTAGGGCTAAAATATTTCTTCAGGCCAGGGGGTCACAGCTGGGGTTGGGGTGGGGGTGATGTGCCAAAATGCAATCTGTGGCTTCTACTTGAATTAAATGTAAAGAAAACCTATTTTATTGAAGACCTAACTCCCAAAGTGCCAGCTCCAGGAATTTTTAATGGGGGCACAGGCTGTTACAGAGGCCCTATGATTGGCATATAAAGGCATATTTTCAGTCAGGGCTACTGTTAACCATCTAACTAGTGGTGAGATACACCTTGGACTTACAGGGGCCCCAGGCAGTCAGACTTGAGGCTGGGCAATTTTGGGTGCAAACAGGCTCCCTGTTCCATCACCACAACTGTCATGTACAAAGGTTTTCCTTAGTTGCTGGGGAAAAGGAGCCTCCCTGGTGTCTGAGGCACAGTTCAGATGTTGCTGCCAGATGTTAATGGGCCCAGACTCGGTTTTCACTGACTAGCATACTGGATTGTGCCATCCGGTCTTGCCATGGTATAGCACCAGGCACTTAGCACTGTGCCATGCCCTGGGTGAACAGTGCTGCTGTTGTCCCCCCACCTAACCCTCACATTTAGGTCTGCTTCTCTGCTGCCAAGTGGAACATTTTTCTGTGGTTTTGTGGTCCTCACTTGGTGGCCAAGGGGCCTCTGTCGTACTCCATAAATTCTGCAATCCCTGGTATACAGTGGAACATCCTGCCCTACTGCAGTACAGTTGCATGCTGCTTTTTCTTTTCTGGTCCCTCATCGATCGCTCTCTTCTGCTGGCTATTCCGTTGCCAAGTGCAAAGTTCCAACACCCTGCCTGCCCACCTGCCTTTATTACTTATACAGACAGAGGTGTTTGAACATTCTGCACCCACCATTGCAAAGGTCACCATGCTTTGTGCATAGCGACCATTAACCTGCATAGTCATATTGTCACTAGTGACCGCTCAGGGAAAGGCTTATGTCCACTTTGTTCATGCAGCGTGGTTTCTGGGGAGGTACTGTGCTAAGTGGGCTTTGTGATCAATTAGAGACATCCCTTGTTACTGTGTATAGGACCCTATATGTTTACCAGGGCATTTGCCATGTATAGCCCTGGCCTGAAAACTCCTTGTCACTAACTAGCCAGGACTTCTTCACTTCAGTTTATTTCTGCTGAAGGTCACTGCCATGTGACTGATTCCAGACTTGCCTGCCGCAATGTGATCCCATCTTTTTTTGCAATCTGAGCAATATTAGCAGTCCCCTCTCTTGAGACAGCTTAAAGAGGGTGCATAATTTCACCATGGACAGTAGTCACATGCTTACTGTGTCTGAGTAAGCTTCAGCTGCTTATTCTGTGAGAAACGTGCCTCTGCTAGTGCAGAGCATGAGTTGATGACTAACCATCCATGCTGCGCACTCCAGCCCCAGTAAAGGAGGGGAACAAAATTTATTTGAAGTAGCAGCTGGGGACAGGCTAGTGCACCTAACTGCATAATGTCCGCGTGAGGCCTGTAGATTGTTGTTTACCTTCAAACACTGATCCCAAAAGGGAATGCTGTGGATGTGGATCAGTTCATGGACTTGATATTGGGGGTGGGCGGGGAACTTAAGTTACCCCGCATCAAGATGCCCCTCTTCTCTTCCATATAACAAGCTGGTTTGAACATCGATGGAAATCCAACAAAAATGTGACTGCTGAATTATGTTTCTGCATTCTGTGATTAGGTATGGAAGATGAAGTTTGATTTAAATGTTTTGCTTTTGCGAACTGTCAAGAGTTTGGCTTCTCTTGTGAAAGTTTGATAGTAATTTCTGGATTCTCATATTATTTTAATACTGTGCATATAAAAAATAATTGTCCAGCCTGGTGGCACTTGGTTTAGTACTTTGCTCTGCTGTGTGGAAAACCTGGGTTCATAGTCCACGCCTGACTCTCACACAAGATGGGTAGACTCTTTGGTGTGCTTCAGAGGCAGTGCACCCGGACTCTAAAAATATGGAGTCACTTGCCCTGCTGCATGACCACGACCTGCAATGGAGTGTCTGAGTGGCATTAACATTGTGGGTGACCACATTATTTCGGCACCCACTCCTCCCCAAAGGTATAGTATGGGAAAGATCATGGCGGATGGGTTGGGCCAACAAGGACATTTATGTAATCATAACACTAGGGGGCACAGTCTTAAGCCGGAGGATGGGAGGTTTAGGAAGGAGGTCAGGAAGCACTTTCTTCACAGAGAGGGTGGTGGACACTTGGAATGCACTGCTGGAAGAGGTAATCTCGTTGAAGACAGTGGGCAGCTTTAAGAGAGGCTGGGATAAACATAGGGAGAAGGTAAGGATCATGGATAGGGAGGATGAGAGGAGTGGGAATGGAGGGCAGGGACATTAGCTCAAGCGGTGGATCCTGCAATACGAGCAGACTTGATAGACCAAATGGCATTCTTCTGCTGGCTTCTTCGTATGTCACCTCTCCCCTTCTCTCTTCCGGAATGTACTGTACATGTTGAGATCCCTCAGACTCTCTTCATAGGGCTTTTTGTGATACCCCTGCAACATTTTAGTTGCCTTCCTCTGGACTGCCTCCACCCTGCCTATGTCCTTTCTGAGGAGTGGCCTCCAAAACTGGACACAGTACCCCATGTGGGGGTTGATTAGTGAGCGATATAGTGGCAATAGCACCCGCCTTCTCTTGCTGGAGATACCCCACCCTGTGCACCTCAGCATCCCACAAGCCCTACCCACTGCTTTGTCACAGTGCCCTGCCACATTGAGGTTATTGGATATGATAACCCCAAGGTCCCATTTCTGTTTAGTGACTTTCAGTACCTCAAACCCATCCTATACTCATCTCCTGTGTTCTTATGCTCTAGGTGTATGGTTTTGCAATTTCTGGCATTGAACCCCAACTGCCATGCTTTTTACTACTCCTCAAGTTTCCTCAAGATACCTGCACATTCTCTCCACCCCGAGTGTCCACCCTATTGCAGATGTTAGTATTGTCTGCAAAAAGACATAACTTCCCTTTCAGTTCTTCTGTGTCACTTATGAACCGATTAAAGAGAACCAGTCCCAGCACTGAGTCCTGTGGCACTCCGATGGTCATTCTCTCATTAGAGTGAGTAAAGTTTACCACCACCCTCTTGTCTCCTAACAATTAACCAGTTTCTAGCCAATTTGCCACTTTGGATCCCACCCCTAGGTTGCTCAGTTTCTCTGCTAGTGCTAGCCTCCTGTGTCGTGCAGTGTTGAATGCCTTGCTAATATCCGGATAGGCCATGTCCATTGCCATCCCCTGATCTGTTTACCTGCCTATCCACTCAAATCTGTTGGACTCATGTGGCATGCCCCTCCCCACCCAATCCATGCTGCCTATGGACTTGCAGCTTGTTGGATTCAAAATACTCTACCAGTCTTTCCTGTAGCAGGGTTTCCATTAATTTCTCTACCACCGAAGTAAGATTGACTGGCCTGTAGTTCCTAGCTTACTCCCTACTGTCACTTTCATGTACAGGGGCTACATCGGCTTTTCTCAGGTCCTTCGGAACCACACCTGTTTCCAGTGAACTGTTTGAATAAGGTCATCAGTGGGTCAGCTAGCACCTTCCTAAGTTCTGTTAGAACTCTTGGGTGTGTCCTGTCCAGTCCCATAGCTTTGCTCATCTTCAGAGCTGCAAGTTCCTTCCACACTTTTCTCTGAAAATGGACTTGTGTCCACCGTCTCCCACCACATTCACTGCTAAAGGGAGTCTTTCCCCCCATGAAGATTTTTCTCCCAGGGCTGCAGGCGGGTGGCTATCAGCCATGTCCCTGCACCCCTTGGACTGTCAGTTGTCTCCCCCAGCCACATTGAGTCTTGCATGGATTGTCTCCCATGGCGGGGCCGGGGGGGGGTGCCATCCTCCCCCGCAGTACACATATCCAGATGCCAGTAACTAGGTGTTCGTATGGGCCAGAAAAGAGGAAGCATGGCTTCATGAAGTCTGCCTCAGCCCCTTTTCTATTTTCTGCCCTATACCTGGGTCGCAGCAGCACATCAGTGGGTGCTGTGGAGACATGAACTTACTACACAACCGCAGCCTCTCCTCCCACTGAGTCGCTTGCAATCTGCACCACCCCAGGCCATCACCAGTGGTTGTCAGAAGCTGAAACTGCCGCACCCCCCCCAAAAAGGAGAGCTGTCCCTGGAACGCTTAATGCTGTCCCCCAGCCAACCTCCCACGACCCAAATTCGTGACCAGACCTGGGTTGCCAGCATGGTGGTAGGTCAGGCGCAACCAACTTCACTCTCTGTGCCACTGAGCAGCAAGGGAGAGCAGTTTGTTTGTGTGTGTGTGTGTGGTAGTGTTGAGAGGCAGAAGAGAGTATTGATTGAGCTGGGGACAGCAAATTTGTGGAGAGAGTGAGGCACATCGTGCCAGTTGTCAGAAAATGTTTACTTCCTTTGCAGAGATAACTAATAGCTCCGTCGTATTCAAAAAGAAAAAATTATTCTGGTAGTCTGGACTTGGGGATCAAGAGTGCAGTTGCCGAGCCGGCCCGGTAGCGCTGAGGGTTGAGGCACTGGACGCCACACCTCGCGTCACGCCGGCGACCTGGGTTCGGGAATGAGCCTGGACTGCCGGGGGTCGGCAGGGGCGAGAGAGGATTGAGCGTCCGCCGGACTGCTGTCCTCTCTCAGGGAGGGATCCAGGGATAGCTCAGTGCAGCAGCAGCTCCTGGTGGAGACCGGCGGCACTGCTACGCACTCGGGCTCACACAGTAAGGGGTCGACGTCAGACGGCTGCCTCCGGACGTAGGTGGGGGCACTTACGCCATGGGCTGTGCGGCATTGCACATCTCACGTCAAGGGGGTAACCAGGAACATGGAAAAACCCGGCGCCGAGGATTAGGCGACGGCACCTATCCACCATGCCCAACACCATGCTCTCCATGGGTGGCCTTCGATTTCCAGGATCCACTCCTCATCCAATGACGAGAGTCTGACTCATAAGTGCGCCCAGGTGGGAGGGGGCGACCCTCCCCGGACAGGGTTAGCCGAGGGTGCCACTGGGAGAGAGAAGGGAGAGAGGAGGCTTAGCCTGGGATCCCCAGGCAGGCAGGACAAGGCTAGGATGCCTGAGAGAGACCCTGGGCATGTGACTGGAGGGAAAGAATTGGGGAGGAGAAAAGAAAAAAAAAAAGAGTGCAGTTTGCATGGTGTCTGAAGCCTCCTTAACAGGTGGGCTGTTGTGGCCCTGAACTGGAGATTAAAGAGTGGTGGATGTAATGGTATCAGCCAAGAACAAATAGATGTAGACCTTCTTCTCCAGGTACTAGGAGACTGGATCAGCAGGGGTGGATGCGTTCTGAACACAATGGTGCTTCAGGATGGCCTATGTCTTCCCACCCATAATAATGATTATAGGAAGGGTGCTGTGGAAGATCCAGGCTAGAGCCGAAGAGATCCCTTAATCCTGATGTGTTTCATTATGCTGAGAACAGCAGCCTTCTATTTCTTTTGGGCTAGATTTGAACATTTTCACCACTCTTGTTCATGAGATGGGGTCATAAGAAGGTTATATTGACAATTTGGGGTAACGATTTAAACAAAAAGTACATTGTGAGCCTACATTGAAAGTTTTCTACACTCACTCAATACGTTTGGTAATTTTCAATATTTTGACCCCAAATTTTTAACATAGCCATTTTTTTTCTCACCATCTCATGAACATAATAGCTGTCATTTTTTTTTTTTTTCAAATTCTGGCTCAAATGTGTTTTTGCATCTGTGATGTGAAATTATGTTTTGGCAGGGATTTGAAAACTTTCACCTACCAAGTTCAGGAGCTGCGGCATAAGGAGGCTGTGTTGAAAATTTGGTGTGAAAATATGGTAAAATTACCAAGTTATGAGTGAATGTTAGAATTTGTTTTGCACTTCTGCAGCCTGATGGACTCCACATTTGGTGCAGGGCACAAAGTGGCGTGCACACATGCTGGCCCGGTGGCACAGAGGGTTGAGGCACTGGATGCCTTTCCTCGTGCTGCGCTAGCGACCCGGGTTCAGGAATGACCTTGGGTTGTCGGGGTGCTGGTGTTTGGGGGGGGGAGGGTGGAGCAAGATTGAGAATGCTGTTGAGCAGCTCTCCTCTCCTGATGGCGGTGATGGTGGGTTGGCACCCCCTGTAGTTCCGCTCCCAGTGGGTGGAGGTTCGATGGGTAGCACTGGCGGAGAGGGGGCAGCAAAAGTATCGGGAGGTGGAAGAGGCTGAGCTGGTGCCACAGTGTGAAGTATGCGCTCCACACGTCATGATGCTGCTGTGCTGGGGCTTTGGTGTGGGGGGCCAGGGGACAAAACCATAAAATACAGATTTGTCCCCATCACCAGTTGACGGAGGAGGCAACAGGGACCAAAAGCTTTAATGGAGAAAAAAAAGTGGCTTGCATATCTGCATCTGTAGCCACATGGAGGGCCCTACGTTTTCTGGAGCTAGATGGATCTGTTTTGGAGCCTTTGTAAATGAGGATACGATTCCACTATTTCAAAAAGAAAGGACAGTTTTTGCAAACAAACTGTGTTGAGGCACCAGTTAGGGTTCAACTTACACCAGCAAAACTGGTGAAATGTGGTGTTGGGTTTCCAGCCCTAACTCCCCACCCTCTCAAGCAGCAAAAGACAAGCCCATACAAACAACCACAGACGGCTATCATCAGGTAAGACAAACATAAAACTGTTTCCAGTTGACAAATACAGTAGCACTGATATGCTGCCTTCGTGGGTTTGTATCTGCAGCTGCATAAGCATAGGCCCCAGGCCCCACAGGAGCATGTGCTTATGCAGGCACACCTGCTTGTGTGTATGTCATACAGTGTGTTCTGCAGACAGAAAGCCTCATGAGGCCGGCACCTCTGTAGACTAGGGCACTCAAGCATGCTGTACAAGGTACCTTGCTAGTTGGTATGATCCGCTATTGCATGGTGTTCTATATGCAGCTGTGTAACCAAAAACCTGCTACCCCCTTGAACAGTTTCTAGATCCGCTGCTGAAACAGTGATACCACACTGCAACAGGAATTCTGTCTATGTAGTTGCAGGCCCCACAGGGGTCTGTCCTTCTTGAGCCAGCTGTGTGTACGTCTTACACGTGGTGCAGAAGAGGTGCAGGTCCCTTTGGGACCTGCAGTTCTGCAGACAGGAGTACTGGTGCAGTTTTGGTATCGTGGATTGTGTAGCTCCTGTGCTTTTGCAGCCAGAGGTCAGTGTGCATGTCTTATACCTGTGGCTGTAAAAGCGTAGACCCATCAAGTATGTGTGTGCGTCTTACAGTGTGCATGAGTACCTCAAGCCACAGAAGAAGTCTTGTAGTTTGGGCATTGTGGATTTATATCTGTGGCTGCAGGGACCTGCGCTTCTGGTTACAGAAGCAGTGCTGTGAATTGAGTATCCTGGATTTCTGTCTGCAATAACAAATGAGTATGTATGACATGCAGTTTGCATGCTGCAGATACAAATCCACGAAGGTAGCACATCAGTACTACTGAATTTGTTTGTTTCATTTGGAAATAGTTGTGTATTGTTTGTCTTACTTGATGATGGTTGTCTGTGGTTGCTTGCATGGACTTATTCTTTTGCTGCTGGGGGGAGGGGGGATTAGGTTTGGAAATCCTAACACGACATTTCCCTGCTTTTGTTGCTTTAAGTTGAACCCTAATTGGTGCAACAGTGCAGTTTTTGCAATGGTTATATATATTTATCCAAAACTTGTGTGGATATTTTGTGGCAGTTACTCCAGATATTTCTGCTTTCTCCTCATCTAGAGTGAGAATATTGAAATATTCTCACTCGCGGGCCACGTGAGGAACAATACCCTAACAGCAGCTTCTGATTAGCCCCTGCCAGCAGCACAAGCTCAACAGTTCTAAATGTAGAATTTTTAGTTTCAGTTCTCAGCTGGCTCCTGAGAAGTGTTTTCACTTTCCCAGTCTTCATTTAAAACAACAGTTAAAATCTTTCTGCGTTTAACCCCCCTGTTACCTGGGGTTACTAGAATCCCAGTAAGACCTAGTGGTAGGCAGGGAAGGCAGCTAGTGAAACTCCAGTTAAATGGATTTCACACTGTCTCACTCTGTTCTCAGTCTCAGCCGAGACTGAGGGATGACATCATTTTAGAACTGTCACAGCTGCATAAGCCACACTGGAATGTTACAGTTCGAGGTTAGAGCAGAATGTTGAGGAATTTGAAGCAAGTCTGTGTGCAGTCTGAGAGAGAGAGAAACTGTAGTGCAGCAGAGTGTGTGCAGGCTCTCTGAGCTTTAAGCTCTGTTTCAGAGCTACTGTTGTTTAAGGTGTGTATTTGCACCTGAAGAGGAACACAGGAACTGGCAATTGAAGTGGTGGAGACTGCTCTCAATGGTTCAGAGCCCCATCCCTGAGGGGATGGGGGACGGTGTCTGCCTGTTTTCCAGGGGCAACCCCGGGTCCGGCTAAGGGAAAGAAGCTGCCTGTTTGAGTTGTGCTGAGGCATCAGAAGCTATGTACGAGATTCCTTGAGGAGGAAATGCCTGGGGGGCACCTGCAACCAAAGGGTGAGTTCGCTCTGAAAAAGGGCCAAGTGTTTTCACCTGAAACAGAAGGAAACTAATGGGACTGTTACTGTGGGGTCAGGAAAAGACAGCCAAGTACAGTTGGAAGATGTGGGGATTGGACTGTTCAACTCAGTGGGGGGTCTAGAGTAATGGACAAAGCCACTTAGGAGTATGTTCAAGGCCAGCACAAAAATGGAAAGAAAGAATGTGGGGATTGGACTGCTTAACATGTGGGGGAGTCTAGAGTAATGGACAATGCCACTTATTTTTAAGCATTTTCAAGTCCAGCACAAATGGGAAGCAAGACAAGTAGATTGAATACGAAATACATTTAGCAATAATCTGTACAGCAAAGTGCTAAAGAATGAGGTGTTTACAGTCCAGAGAAATGGCCTTGTGTGAATTGTGGGGGCCCCCCCATCAGTAGTAACCAAATTCACCTCTACGGATTTGCTCTGAGACACCTTTTGCTTTCCCTCAGGTACTTGGCCAGTGCCTGAGGAAAGTACCCAGACATGGGATTAAGAGGAAGATTCCCTGATGGAGTCGAGGTGCTCTTAGGTGGTTTAGGGAGCCACCAGAAAATGTTTCCATGAAGAATGGAAGGTGTCTAAGTGGCTGGCAAGGGAGCCGAGCCAGGGAAAACCCAGAGCAGTGTACAAGATCGGGCTGTGTAACCCAAAGCAGCGTAAAAGTCCGGACTTTGTGTCCAGTGTGTTGTAGAGCCTGAGGGCTAAAGTGATGAGGATGTGTTCTGGTCCCTTTAATCTGCATTACCAGGAGTGTAGCCCCGTGGGGGTCCATCTATGCTTTGTTTATTCTGTTTTGGATTTGAATAAAAGCCACACTTTAGAATCCCACTTCTGGTATTGGACATTAGTTATTGCTTTCTGTGTTCGGAGTTACTTGGGTGCCCCTGTGCAGAGTAGCCAAACCTAGCCTATGTGCCGAGTGACCTGTTCCTCCCCGAACCTAGCCCACCTGGTTTTGCTGTCGGATACAAACGGCATACCAGCCTGGGGTTACATGTATATGTTAATACGACAGCAGATACCACTCTTACACTTGTTAAGAGTGGTCTCGCACGCATTCTTAAAGTATGAGAACTGTAAACTGAAGGCGAGTGGTTCTGATACCCTAGGAATGTAAATGAGATCCCTCTTACTAGCGTAAGAGTGGTCTCCGCGGTGGTATTAAAATATTGTTGTTCGAGCTGAATCAATAATATATTATTAAAAAAAAAAAAACTGTCCCAGAATGTGCCCGAATCCAGGGCATCTGTACGTGAGACACACTTTATGGAATAAGTGTGTCTAATGCGCAGAGAAAAGGAGAGCTCCCTCGATCTATACTATGTTTTAAAAAACATTCTCCCTCTAATAACAGCACCAAGTTAGTCACTTTGAAAATGCTTCTCAAAGAATCTTTTCCCGTATAGCGTACCTCCTTCCATCTCCCGACTGGCAACCTCTGTATCACCACTGGCGCTCTTCTTCACTGTACATTGCCAGGCAGTCTCCCGAGGTCTGTGTACTTGCTGTTTGGACAATCGATTGGACCTGTCTCTCTGAACTGCACATTGTGAACTTGTAACCTGACACATGACTCATGCAATAGCTCATGTGTGTCAGTGCACCAGTCCTTGGAAACAGCTGCTCGGACATCTGAAACAGCCAAATAAATACACATAGCAAAGAAAACGTGAAAAACACTAGAAAGTATTTGATAAATTAAATATACCATGCCTCATACATAAATATCTGTGTAGCTGTCCCTTGTATACTTGGACAGATCAGTCGTGGCTCCCCCACTCATGATGTCATAAGGTCAAGCTACACTCCGGAGAAATATCACAGGCATTTCTGTATGCTGTTTCTCACACACACTGTCGCTGAACCATATTACAGGCAAGTCAGTCCTGTAGTAGTAAAACTGATGAGCAGTGTAGGATGACTAACTGCCACATGTGTCAACAGGTTGTGTTGTGGCAAACACAAAGATTGTGAGGTCAGAGACTAGTTGTTTACAGTCCAGTATTTTCAAAACACCAACTGGAATAAGGTAGTACTGTACTTGCTGATGAAGAAAACAATTCTGGCAACCTCCGAAACTGGAATCTCTTGTTAAAATGTATTGTCCTACATGTTGATTTTTCTACCTTATTGTTTTTCAATTCAGCTTTTAGTGACGTTTTTAAACTTGATCAGATCAATAATATGAAATGAAGCCATTGTTGATCTACACAGAATGTATTTTAAGTTAGCTGTTGATGCCTTTCATTAAACCCATGGCAAAAATGTGGGTCATTGAAAGTCTCAATTGTTTTAGTTAGAAATTAAACTTTAACCATTATCAAATTCATAACACTTGACTTCTCTTGTCTGATTGCATTGGCTTATTATTCTGGTGGTTTAAGCTGCACAGGCTGACGACTGTACCATTACTGACATTTTAAATAAGCTCTTTTGTAGACGCCTTAAATCTTGCCTTAGTCTTTTGGCCTTGCTGTGTCAGTCTTTGGCTCTCCACATGGCCCTGCACTGACCTTCATCTGGTCAAATACTCTTTGTGATTACTAGGCAGCACTCTCTATGTTCCTTACTTTATTTCAGAATATTTGCTTGCTGCTCACTTCCTCTGTTACCCTTATTCATGCTGAGTGTATTTCTTTACTGCATAAATGTTTATGATAATACAGTACTGTTTATGGGACACTGTACAGAACTATCGTACTCATTTATGTAGTACTTTTAATTCAGTTTATATCACACATGCTTTGCAAATGGAGAAGTGAAATCTGTGGCATTCAGACTGAACATAACAAAACCAATTGCAGAAATGGAAACTAGAGGGTATAACTTTCCAGTACAGTGTGTTGGGGAAATTACTAAAAATAATGGGTTTTAAAACAGAGTGTGGTGAAAACGAAAATTTTTTTTTGGTAAGCAGACCAAAGTCTTAGTACAGTTGGAGGAGGAAAGCAGAGGGGAGTGAGGATCTGGAATTGAATGCAAGGGAGAAGAGATGTGTTTATTATGTGACTTGAATATCATTGGAAATAATAAAAAATGTATGTACGTATGTATGTATTTAGAATTTAGTGACTGGTTAGGCTAATTTCCAGGTGAGTCCTGGGGAAGGTGTACAAGTGAGGAAAACAAAAAACAAACCAACAAACAAAAAAAACTAAATAACATAGAGTAGTAGTTTAGAATAAAAAGAATGCTAGGTCATCCTATCTACCTCCGGTGCTTCACAAGTAGGGATGAAATAAACATGCTGTGTAAACATATACCAGTTTATAATGAATTCCTACCTACCTTACTACTGTATCTAGGGTTCCAGGTTATTCCCTTGCTAAGCAGAAGTTTGTCCTTCCTTACCTTAAAGAACAAGTCCTGCTGGCCTGGTGGCATGGAGGGTTGAGGCACTGGACGTGACACCTCGCGCTATGTGGGCGACCCAGGTTCAGAGTGGACTCGATCAGCCGGGGTGGTCATCAGGGGAGGAAAGAACTGAGTGTCTGGTGGACTGCTGTCCTTTCCTGGGGCGGTGAAGATTCGGCACCTGGCAACACCCAGTGGAGGCTGGGGTGGCAGCAGCATCGGGATCTCTGGCAAAGGGAATTGGCTGCAGTGGCACTCCTGTGAGTGTGCATGGGGGTGCTTGTAGCTTGCATTGGTGCGTATTGCATGGCTAAGTCAGGTGGTGGGACGTAAGGAAAAAATCCTCTGCCACAAACATGAAGCCTCCGACAGAGTCCCCACTCAGCACCTCCAAACAAAGCCTGACTCTAGGGGCGGGGGCTCAGGGGTGATATGGTCTCCCTCCCATCCCCCCCTCTCAGGAGGGCCACTCCGTGGAGGGGGTGTAAGCCTCAATCCTCCATGCTTCAGCTGGGTCGAGGCAGAGACTGGTAGGTGCAAGTGGGTGATGAGACTCCGTGTAACAAGGCTGATGGGAGGATAAAGCCCCCAAAATGGATCAAAAGCCTAAATAGAATGTCGAAAAAAAAAAAAGCAAAGGTGGGGAGTCCTGTATCTCCGTTTCTGTCTTTCAGGATATTCTGTTTAAAATAATCCTCCTACATTTGACTATGGGAATGCTGTCTATAGTGCTGCCCCCGAATCCATTCTCGCCTGAGTGGACCTCTCTAATGCCTTATGTCATTTAAACCTAACCTGCCCTCCCTGTACGCATCACTGTTCTCTCTTTCTCGCTCTCTCCCCCTCCCCCCCGTCCCTTCTTGAAGGCAGACATCTCCTCCACTCCTGCTTCCCTCATTTCTAAATACCCTACTGGTGCTCTGCTTTTCCATGCTGCCTCCTCTCTCTCCCTCACATAGCTACCCCACAGCCATTCAGAAACTCTGACAGCTGTTTCTTCTTAATCCACTTTTTCAAACAAATGCTGTGCACGCCTCCGTCTGCTTGAGACTTCTTTTATCTGGAAAATCTCCCTCTTGCTGTCTGCTCTTCCTTTTCCTCTCTTACACTGAAGGGTTTTCTCCATAAACATATGGCTTTCAACTGTTTTTGTTTCTAACCTGTGTGGCCTGCCTCTCTGGGCAAGCACAGCTTCTTCTTCAGCCATGTACTGCAGCCTTCGGCCGCTACTACCATGCACACATTTTTGCATGTATTGCACATTTATAGGTGTACCTATATTACCACACTTAGGCTATAATGCAAGTCTTTACTGGAATCTTGGGACTAAATAAAGTAATATTTTGAAAGTAGCATATCATATTACTTGTCAGTTTGTCCTGGCCCCTGCTTGTCGTTTTACATCACTGTTTACTGTATCCTTGTTTGGGGTGTGGTTATCCCCTAGTAGTAAATTTGCTTTCTTTTTTGGTTGCCAAATTTTTAAAGCAACTAATAGTAGTCATTACTATCCATTGCAGGATCTTGTCAAGGTTCGTACTACTGGACTGGGTCTTAGATCTTCTCTTGGTACTCTACTTACATCTTCTTTGTGTCAGTTTTAAAAAAGGTTTTCGTACTTTCTCTAATGCTGCTCTAAGTTTTTGGAATGATCTTCCTGGTAATTTACGTATTACATTGTCATTAACAGTGTTTAAATCTAGGCTAAAAGAATATCTGTTTATCTGGATGAATATAAATGCATTTATTAATGCCACTGGGTTTGTCAACTTGCTAATTGTCAATTGTTGATATTTTATGTACTTCTATGTTGTATATGGTGTGATTTATCTATTTGTGTTCTAGTCTGGCCTGAAAAAGGGTATTGATTTACCTGTGCTCTTACCCGGTTAACAAATAAATGAAATGAAATTAAATTAAATGAATATCAATCAATTCATTTTATTTGTATACTGGAAGGCATGTGAGCAAAAATGCCCATTTTCACAAACGTCCAGTGTTGGACGACAACAAAAAAATCATAGCAAAGATCAAAGAGAATATATTACAGAGACCAAAGAGAGTACATAGTGTGAACATGATTTAAACAGTTGTAAGATTTACAGTAGCATATGATCGTAATTACAGTGTTAAAAGAATCAGATGACGCTAACGGGTATAAACTATGGACACAATAATTATCAGGGTATTACAAGAAAATTGATACAAAATGCAAACCAGGAAGGCAAAGAAAGGCATAGGGTAATTAAACTCAGCAGTGTTTACCTGAAAGAGTAAGGGGGAGAGAAGGAGGAGGACAGGCTGTGCACAGAGCCATCTTTTTAAGTGCTGGGAGGGTTGAGTGCAGGTATTGGGGATAGAAATAGACCACTGGCTTTAATTAGTGGGCCAGGCTTGGGGGGCCTATTGGGGCACTGGCAAGTGGACGACTCGAGGAGGTACTCTTTGAGGGTGGAGTTGAAAGAGTACAATTATCTACAGGCCTGGAGTACAGAAGGCAGTTTGTTGTACAGCTTTGTGCCCCTGTAGGTGAGCTAGTTCTGGGCCTGGTTAGTCCTATAAAAAGGGGTGTCAAAGACAAGACTGGAGGAACCCCTGGTAGCCCGCTCAGGGGTTGTGAACAGGAATAGGGAATTGATGCTGGGGGGGGAGTATTAAGGGATATCTTATGGAGAAAAGAGCATCTGTAGTTGGAACCTCCCCTCTAGAGTGGGCCAGCTGAGTGTGGAGTAGAGAGTGCAGTGATGTGTATGCCAGGGGAGACCAGTGATGAAACGTGCTATACTGTTGTATGTGGCTCTGAGTTTAGTGTAGAGGTGGGAGGAGAGAAGATGATGGACCCATAGTTGATGAGAGGCAGGAGTAGAGGGCTAGCTAGGCAAAATCTGGATGCAGGAATCAGAAACTTTCTAATCCTGTATAGAAGACCAAACCTGACATGTCCCTTCTTAAAGGGACAGTAAACATTGCAGGGGTCACTAAATTGAGAAAGCCCATGATCAGATCTTTCAAATGAGGTATTGGGCTTACCTGTAGGTGTCAGGAGTCCTGAGTTATGAATACTGAAATCATCTGTAAATCGAAACAAGGCAACAGCCATTTCATTGAATCATGAGACCAACAGTGATGTCACTGAGGGGCAAGCTATAATTAACATGCAGCTAGTACGTCAGTGACATCACTTCCTGTTTTTAAAATGGCTGCTGTCTTGTTTTGATTTACAAGTTAAGTAGATAATCATAGCTCAGGACTCCTGACACCTACAAGGAAGTCCAGTGCCTCATTTGAAATATCTTTTCATGGGCTTTCACAATTTGAGTGATCCCTGCAATAGTTACTGTCCCTTTAATGAGGTTGCTAATGTGGAGGTTGTAGGTGAGGTGGGG
This sequence comes from Neoceratodus forsteri, assembly GCA_016271365.2. NCBI lineage: Eukaryota > Metazoa > Chordata > Ceratodontiformes > Ceratodontidae > Neoceratodus > Neoceratodus forsteri. Next base: position 1,240,412,629 of record CM028130.1, read on the forward strand.
GTCAAGGTGAAGATCCAGGTATTTGAATTCTGATACTTGTTCAGTGAGGTTAACAGAGTTGTCAAAAAGTTTAAGGCCAGAAACAGGGACTTTCCTTGGGCCTGAGAAGATCATGAACTTGGTCTTCTTGGAATTGAGGACCAAGCCTTTACTGGAGAACCAGGAATGTATATTGTATGTATAGATATGTATACATATGAAAATATATTTATAGTTACACATTTGTGTCCATGTATACAAAATGTTCTAACTGTTGAAATGTTTTTATTATAAATTGATGTGCTGTGGTTCTGTCCCATGTCTCACACCTGGAAACAAGCCTAGGCTCAGTGTGCTTTTCTAGTCAGAAATGTTAAATATATAAATAAAGGCCTGTACTGTCTTCATGTCCAGTATTTAGCTGATAGGTTGTGCTGTAGGTTCACCACCCTTTTAGAGAAAACATTCCTCCCGATGTTACTGCTAAATTTACCACCCCGAGCTTCATCGCTTGTCTCCCTGTCCTATTGCAGGACAGCAGAGAGAAGAACAGTCACATAAATCGGCAAAATGCTGAGTAAGCAAACCTTCTCATCAACATACAGAGAAACACCAGAGAAAAATGGAAGTCGCATGGCCTTACCTGAGTACGCTGAACCAGTTTGCAGCAGGAGTAGGCACTAAATATTTGGGGGGGGGCTAAATTTGCAAAGAGCTAGTACTAACAAAAAAGAAGAGGGATAGTAGGGGAAGAAGAGGTGGTGAGCTACGCGGGAAACTAATGACATACGGGAGGGGTCCAGTAAGCAGGAACGGGGGGTCCAGTAAGCAGGAATAGAATCTAATGTCTAAAATTACATCATTAGAATATCATTGGCCAGGCACATCGGTGAAGACAAGTCCCACAACCACTCGTAAGTGGTGCTGCCTAAGGGATATAGGTTGGCGTTTCAGTTCGTGGTTAGAATTGGCTTTGGAAATGGTGTGGTGCCTCCACTTATGGAAATCTTCTAGCAGCGAACTGCAAGGGTGCTTTCTCACAGGAAATTAATACAGCCTGCTCCCTCGGTGACGGGTAGATTGATAACACAATCCTTCTCCACTTATTACTCTAAACATGCAAATGTTCTTGTTAGAGTACATTGCCCAATCCTTCCATGCTAGCATCAGTGTGAAGGATGTATGGCTTGATGTAGTCAGCAAAGGCTAATACAGGAGCTTCGGTTAAGAGTAGAATAATTTCTTGAAAAGCGTTCTCACAGTCAGCGGTCCATCAGTCTCCAAAAGGTTCATTGGCCTTGGAATATTCACTGGGGTGTCTTGTTGGCTCCTAGACGTTGGCTCTTCTGAGTTAGAGGGATATCCCTGAGTTAGTCTGTGCAAAGACCTCATCACCGAGGAGTAGTTTTTCACAACTCTCCTGTAGTACCCACAAAAACCTAAAAAAGATTGAAGCATTTTCAAGTTGGAAGGCCGTGGCCATATAGTAAGAGCTTTCACCTTTTCTGGATCAGTGCTGATCCCTTGATCGGAAGTGATATGTCTCACATGCTTCACGAAAGTCTGCCACAACTGACACTTGTCCAGGGAGAGTTTTTTAGACCATGTTCCTTCAGCTGGTCCAGTACTTTTAGTAGTGGGGCTTCATGTTCTTCAGTGTTCTCCCAAACACTATCAGGTCATCCAGGTAGACCAAGACTTCTAGGAGATTCATATCACCCATCATCTTCTCAGTCAGACACTGGAAAGTTGCTGGGGTGCCAGATATCCCTTGTGGCATACATTCAGATTGGTAAAATCCAAGTGGACAGCTAAATGCGGTCCTCTTATTTTGCTTAGTCATCGGTATTTGATAGTAACCACTGCGCAAGTCAGGAATAGAGAATCATCTACTACCTGTAAGGTTGCCTAAGGCATCTTGCACTCTAAGCATGGTGTATTGATCAACCAAAGTCCGCAGGTTAAGGGTGTGATAGTCAGTGCACATTCTGATGGCACCATTCTTTTTCTGGGCAACCACTATAGAAGAAGCCTAGGGGCTGCGAGACTCTATTATGATTCCTGCCTTGAAGAGCTCTTGCAGATGTCACCTAACATCTTCAGTGTCAGCGGGTGCAATCCTCTCGACCTTTCTCAGAACCGGTGGTCATCATGTAGGGGTATATGATGCTCCTCCCGTTTTATACATTCTACATCCCATTCATGGAAGGAGAAGACATCTGATCATTTGACCAATTCCTTTTGTAATCGGTTCTTCCAACTGGGAGGAGTGGGAGACGAATTGAAATTGAAAACTCCTTCATCCAGACGAGTGGTCTTATCAGCCATGTACAGGCTGGCTAGTACTGTACCAGAGTGCACCATCAGATTTTTGTGAGTCTCATTCTTTAAATTCTTTTTATCATCACTTCAGTTCCAGGAGCACTCCTCATTGAACCATCAGACCACTCGTCAAACCTCTTCCTGGTGACTCCAAAATGACTGTCTGGTCTGACAGACAGAGACTCATGGCAGTCCACAGGTCCTTCCACCTAGCACTCCGCTCCAGGGGGCACAATCAGAGGCCCTTTTCCATCTTTCTTGATCACGCCAACAATCCCCTCAGAGTGGTTGCAGACCTTGGCTTCCCTCTCCAGGTGTACGGTACTCATAGTGGCATGAATTGATAAAGTCTGGTAGTTTCTTTCCCATGCCTTCTGAAGGCAAAAATGAGCCAGGCGTCTAAACATATTGGCATTTGTCCCAATCAGCACAAGTGTCTTGTCCAATATCTGTGCATCTGGACAAATAAGAGCTAAGGTGTTGATCCTTTGAGAGACTCCAGCAAAAGTTTCTAGAAATTAAATTTTTACAGCGATGTAGCCATCATAGGGGTTGCTGGCATTGCGCAGCCCCCACTCAGAAAGTCCCTCTAGCAGTTGCAAAGACAAATGCTTCAGGTATGTCTGGTGAAAGGAACGGTAGATAATGGTGACCTGCTACACAAAAAGAGTCATCTGCTGACATGGAAACAAATAACATTTACCAGCTATGAAGGTGTGGTAGTTTTCCAGTTTAAGAAAAAAGATGGATCCGAGAACAGAGCTCTGAGTATAGGAGAGGCCTGGAGGCAGAGGAGAATAGACCACCAGAAACATGAATGATTGGAAAGGTAGGAGCTGAACTGGGACTGGAGATTGCTAGTGACCCTGCTGGGATGTTATTTATTACTGTTGCCTGTATTTACTGTATTACCTGCTGCTACTGTCAGACATTGTGTAGTACTTTTTAAATGAAAGATATACAAAATTGTAATAATTCAAAACATAATGATAGACCAGTATGTTGTGCATAACCTGTATTATAATTGAAGCCCTTTTTAAAGGTAAAATCTGGAAATTTAAAACATTTTCATAATTAAGTTTTATTGTAATTTCATGTAGAATAAGAATATGTATATACAATCAGTACACAAGGTTTATAGATTTTTCATTACATTAAAAATACTTAGATGGGGAAATTATATCACTAGTTCAACAAGATATAATGCATTACTAAAATTTTCGTACTATATACAGATAAGACTTTATTTATTCGCGAAATCAGAATTACAACCCTTTGAGTCGTAGACTCATCTCCAAAGGCTCCACGTCAGAAAGTAGTTACAGTAACGAACAGTATAGATGTAGTAGAATACACGTAGTTACAAAGAAAGGAAGCCTATACATGTGGTAGCTAGGCAATGGAGTGAACTTGCTGAGTGGGCAGCGAGTAGACCTGTACAATTGATAGCTAAATAAGTGTACAGACAAAGGAGTTGACCAATACAATTACTGATAACAGGCATCAAACATAATGAGAGGTTCTATCTATCTAATGGTGAGCAGCCCACCAGGGCTTTGTCTGGGGAATAATATACTTGGCACTGGACAGGTAGTTTACAGTATTTAGGATGCAAGTATGGGTTCCATACAGCTACAAATTGGTCAAGTCAATCATTGCTCACAAATGCATGCCTTTCATAGCTAGCCCTTGTGGATAGGGCTTGTGAAATGTATAACTTTTAGTTTTTTTTTTTTTGGGGGGAAATTGTTGCTAACATTTTGTAGTAAAATCCCCAAATCTATAGCAAAATCCAAACATTTCATTTAGTTAGACACACACACACACACACACACACTCCCTCTCTCTCTCTCTCTCACCATTTGCATCAAAACTTGGCAAATTAGAGCCCAGACAAAGCAGCCAAGTCAGACAGAACATTATGCTACCGGTATTTAAAACAGCCTGTGCGAATAACTGGTTTTCCCCCTCTAGAACCCTTCTTTGCTCACTCTATAAAGCACTGGACTGGTCCTCCCTCTCTGTACTAGAAAGCTGAAAAAAAAACATATTAAAATAAACTTCAGAATCCTTTGTTTCATTGGTCTAAACACATCACCTGACCATCACTGGTATACCAACAAGTTGTAAATAACCTGCCCCAAATCTGCCTATCAGCAGTCTTAACTAAATGAAAATCAAAACCTTTTTCCATTAAAATTAAAATGTTTCCACTTTCTTAAACACACAACCCCACAACAGGGCATAGGTGTATTCGAAATTTACACTAGCTGGGTTCATTCAAAGGCACTGTGCTTTTGTTATCAAACTCACATACATATTCTACCTAGCAACAACCTAAATAAAGGAAGGGGGAACTTTTTCCATTTTATAAGCGCAGTAACCCACTCTGGGGCATGGGTTTCTTGAGAATTAATGCACTTCTCAGGTGCATTGAAAGTTACTTGGCCGTTGGTCTCGTGCCTTCCAGTTGGGGTTTATTGCTTGCTTACTTATTTATGGTCCTAGAAAGCCATAAAAACAATCTGCCACACTATTAACAGACTATATTATAAAATGTGGAATCAGTTCTGCCATCTAATTGGTCAAGAACCAGACACATGGGGCTGCCTCATCCTATAGAATACTCTTTGCTTGAGTCATTATAACCATTTCAAGTCACCATATAACTGTCTGCTTCAGGTTTCGAGAGCTGGACACATGGGGCTGCTTCATCCTATAGATTACCCTTTGCTTGAGTCAGTATGACTGTTCTAGATCATGAAGGTCAAATAAATTATGGTTAACGATTTCAAGTCACGGTATAACTGCTCCAGGTCAAAAAAATTTCACTGCATAACCATTACAGAACAAAAGATTAATATGCAAAAGAAACACAATCCCACATGTAACTATTCCCCTCTTACGTTACAAAGAAAAATTTAGAAAAATAACCTCACCATCCCAATGAGCTGCCCTGCAAATAACGTTGCAGCCTACAATGCAAAACTTGCCTAAACATCCCCCTTCTCACCCCCCCCCCGAAACACAAAAAAGAACCACAGAAATCTGCTAAACCACTCACCTAGGAATATAACAGAAATAACAAAATTGAAAACCCTATCCACAAGAAAACAGTGCAATGCAGAGTATTAAAAACAACCCAAAAAAAAAAGATTTGGTTGGTGTCAACAAGGTTGGTCTTGTTTTTTATGTTAGGATTGCTAATGGTTTTTTTTTTTGTTTGTTTTTTTGTATTGTGCGTAGATAATGCGAGTCTCAAGCCTGCTGGGAGCCAGGAGATGGCTGTCGCTTGCAAGAGAGGCCTTCAATAGGCCAAGAGACATCCACTGCTGGTGGTTCTCAGGAGAGGGCTGCTATGGCCAGGAGACAGCTGCTGCTGGTGATGTTTAGGAAGTGGCTGTTGTGGGTCAGGACATGGTCCCTGCTTGCAGTTCTCGAGATAGGGCCACTGTGGGCCAGGAGACAGCCACTTCTCATGGGTCTCAGGAGAGGCCTGCTGTGGGGCCAGGAGGAAAGAATCTATTTTGAAGGGATAGCTCCCCCCCCACCAAAAAAAAGGCAGCTAGAAAGTTCAGAAAAGGTAAGCAGCTTTCTAAGTTTGTGTGCAGATATGAAATCACAGTGCAGGGCAGCAACCCTTTCTGTGCCACAGGCAGCTGTTCTTGGGGAGCCAATCGAGGTAGGTAGCACAAGATCCCACAACCTAAATGACTGCAACTTTGTCTTTGTTTTCAGGGAAGCACAACAGGGGAACTTAAAAATAGCAACATCAGAGATGCAAGCCAGTTTTACATTGTGGAGGCTGGACATGTGATCCATCTATTCTGGACTGCCACTGCTTCCTCTCTGCATTTTGAGACTGTGTAGAAGGTGCTAGGAGCCAGTGTCACTTGCTGCAATCCTCATGGAGTGGCTAAAGGTGTAAATAAAACAAGCATTTGTCAGTGCCGAATGTTGTCTTGCTGGCATTGGTAGAGCAGGAGTTAGAGAGATGCATAATGAGAATGGCAGTAAAGTATTGAACTGATGCCAACCCCAACCCCCACCCTTCAGAGACTGACGGGCATTGGGGTGTGCCTTTGGGTCATCGGCCATAATGCTGACGCCATTTCACCTCGCCTCACCCTACCCTGCAGAGACCGATAAGTGTTGCGGTGTGCCTTGGGGTCTCCGGGCCTTACGCTCACCCCATTCCATTAGCAAATATGCCGAGATGGGTGCAGTATAGGTGAATGGGATGAACTTTGGGGCCGACTTGTCCAAGGCACACTGCGATGCCTGTCACTGACTGCAAGGTGAGGATGGAATGGCATGAGCTGACAATCCCAAGTCACACTCGTGACGCCTCTCAGTCTCTACAGGGTGGGGCGTTATGGTTGGAAACTCTGATGCCCCAGGTATTTGTTGATATTTTCACTCCAAATTTTCAACATGGGCTTTTTGTGACCCCACCTCATGAACAGTGGCACTATCAGTTCGATAGCCGAAAGGTGATTTTGCACAGTGACTGCACTATTTGACACCACAGGTGCGACAGCATATTTCAGGCGGGATGTGACAAATTGACAGCTGTACTGTTCATAAGAAGTTGTAAAAAAAAAAAAAAATGGCAGTGTTGAAAATCTGGAGAGAAAATATGAAAAATCGGTGACATCATGAGAGTGCATAGAAACTGCGCAACATGTGCCTGTAGCGCAAGTATTTTTTGGAATTTTTTTTTTAACAAGATTTTCAGTGTAGGCATATTGGGACTTCCGCTCATGAACAGTGGCACTGTGATTTTGTTACTCTGTCCCGAAAGTTAATTTCCCACAGCGACCATGCTATTGTGTGCCAGATGTGAAAAAACAAATTTCGGGCAGGATGTGAAAAATGACAGCTGTACTGTTCATAAGGAGGTGTGAAAAAATGGTAATGTTGAAAATTTGGAGTGAAAATATAAAAAATTGTCAGCGTGTGCGTGGAAACTGCACAATGCACGCTTGTAACGTAGTTATTTTTGGGGCTTTTTCTCCGCCAGATTTGCGGCATGGGTTTTTGTGACCCCACCTCATGAACAGTGGCACTATTGTTTTCATTACTCGATCCTGAAAGGTGATTCTGCATAGTGACCACAAAATCACCTTTCAGGATCAAATAACGAGATGACAGTGTATGTGTTCATGATGTGGGATCCCAAGAACCCCATGTTGAAAATTTGGAGCCAAAATAAAAAAAAAAAAATGGCTGAGATAGCCACCTAAGTTGGAACCCCCCTCCCCCACCTCCCAGTTGATGCCATTATACAGCTTACTGGCATTTCTTCATTTTGCAGTTCAGCTTTGAAGATTGCAGACATGTTTCCACTCCACCGATCGCAGCGCCGGACCTCCGGAGGTGAGTATGGGGTGAGGGGTGTGAGGTGGGGTGTGCAGGGGTGAGTCTGCGGTTGGGAGGGGGTGTCGTGGATAACGGACCGCTTATTTTTTCATTTACAAAAAAAAAAAACACAAAAATGGACACTGTACCGCGGGACGGTTTTCTTTACAGGTGAAATAAAACAAATGTTGGGCACACTGGGGTGGGCTTCCAGTATGCCCCATGACTTTTGGTGGGTGGAGGGGGGATGTTGGCCACACTGGGGGTGTGCCACACAGTGGTGGTGGAGCGGAGGGGAACATGCTGATGCAGTCGGCTTTCTTTGAGCAGAGGCACAGTGGTGGGCTCCCAGTGTGCCACACAGTGTGGGGGGGGGTTGTGGACATGCCGACATGGGGATTGAGATTGCGCCCCCGATGTCAGCCTTCTTTAGGGAGTGTGTGGCAGCAAGGAGCCGCTGCCATGTTTATTGAAATTGCAGACAGATACATATACGGCTACTTATGCTTGAGGTTGTAAATAATCCCACTACTAGGGAACGTTTTTCAAAGGTCTTGATAAAGAGCGAGTGGGCTTGAAACATTGACGGTGTGTTTTGGTGGGGTGCTACCATGAATTTTAAATAAATTATATTAAATGTTCCCTAGTAGTGGGATTTATTTCAACCTCCAAGCGCGAGTAGCTGTATATGTCTTTTTTTTTTTTTTTCTGCAGTTGCAAATTTGTTTTATACGGCATCGCGGAGAGCTGTGAGGCTGCAGTTTAGGAGACTAGTGTTTACTGAAATGTTTCACCAGGAAAGGCACGTACAGCAGGCGTGTCATCTGTGCCGCTGCATGACGAGCTTGTCTCTGATTGCAGTGGCACATTTTGTACTAGTTGTGTCCACTTTACATAATTCATGTGTCAGCAGTAGCATGCTGGCTAACTAGGAAATGAGGGACACACCTACCAAAGCATGCCCTGCATTCACCAACACTGACACACCTTTGCATTTTTCCTACTACCACAGGATGTTGCTTTCGCAAGCGCAAGACATCATAAAATTGATTCGGGACCAGCAGGGCTGATCCTGTGAGGAGTGCCTCAAGGCACTAAATATGTACTCGCTGGAGACCAGAAGGGAGCGGGGAGATATGATAGAGACCTTCAAGTTCCTTAAAGGAATTAACAAACGTGAACTGCAGGGGAACTATTTAGCCTGAATAACAATTTGCGGTCACGTGGACACGAATGGAAATTAACAGGTGGTAGGTTCAGGAGGGATGTGAGGAAGTACTACTTCACAGAAAGGGTGGTGGTACCTTGGAACAGTCTGTTGGCTGAATTGGTGGGTGTGGAAACAGAGGATTCAAGCAGGGCTAGGACATAATGAAGGGAACAGTGGTTACCGGGGCAACAGAACAAGGAGGAGAATAGAGAGAGAGGATGGGCAATGGTTAGTACCCTGGAGAAACAGTAGGTTCCAGGGGTTATAGGGAACTTGGGAAGATTGGATGGACCTCTGGTCTTTTTCTGCCATCATTGCCTTTCTTTCTGTGTTTCTGTCTGAAAAATGATTCACCTTTGCATATATTAGACCACTTGAAAAGCAATTCAAGCTTGCAGTTGGTACAGAGAGCTGGGGAAGAGTTGGGAGGACACCCTGCTCATTTGGTCTCTTGGCAGCCCCTGAGTGCTATTACCTCGACTCACCCACAGCATCGAGTAGACCCCCTCTATTACAAACGCAAGATTCACCCACAAGTATATTTGCAGACCTTGGTGAATTCGGTGTAGCTGAAACTATAACAGATATACTTGTTATGCCTGATTTTTAAAGAAAAATAAAGTCGGTAGAAATGACTCAATTGTCACCTTCTGTCACTCCTAAACAGACAGTTGATTTGTTAGGAAATCACATGGAAAAAATCATGGTTTGAGAAATATGACAGAAGATTCAAAGCGCTGAATTCAAAAGTTGACTTTCTTCAGAATGATGCTAATCTTAGCAGGGAGAAATGGGATAATGTGTCAATTCAAGTAAAAAAAGAATACCAAGAAAACCGGTGGAGTTGCTAACAAATTACAAGCTGTGGGTACAACTGCTGCAAATGTGTTTGGGAGAATTATACTACTTCCTGAATACTGAGAAACATATATTCATGTTGTTGAACTGCCGATATCTTTGGATGGTGGTTTTCAAACTCTTCATGACTTGGTAAAAGAAGTATTCACTTCTGTGTCCAAACTTCCTGAAGATAACCTTTGTTTTCTGACGCGTAACCTTTGTAAAAGAACCTCTGGTTCAAAGGTGTTAAATCCTAGCAAGCAAGAAATAAATAAATCAATACATGAACCCTTCCTTTTAAATAAGGCTTATCATTTTAAAAAAGGGGAACAACCAGCTGCTATTCCACGTGAGACTCCTGTAGTGTGTTCCTCTGATCAGGCAACTAGCTACAGATATGAAGGTAACTATTATGAGATTGTTTGCCTAGGAGTCTGATAAAGATTTAATTATTCAGCTTGCCAGAATCAAAGGGAAACTCCTGTACAAAGAATAGAGATTTTATTTATATCCTGATTTCTCCTATGCAACCCAGCAGTGCCACTGTCACTTTTTCATACCGAAAAGAAATATTAGAGTTTGGAGCTCAGTGTCAGCTGCGTGCACCTGCTAACGTGAAAATAACCTACAAAGGAGAAGTGCATTTATTTTTTGAGGTTGGCTGAGTTTCATTGCTTTAGAGGGATCAATGGGCCCTATTCACGAAAGCACACAAAATGCACACAAATGCCACACAACGTGAGTGTGCAGCTGTGTGCTCTGGCCATTCCAACAAAATGTGTGCATAGCAGGAGCCGAGCCACAGGCATGGCCAATGGATGCACGCAGTGCCACATGCAGGGACGGGGACGGCCCAAACATACATGTCCCCACCTCTTGACCCACCATATAAGGTCATGTGCACTGCCCAGCATGGACACAAGGAAGTGAATTCTGTGATAGAGGATTGTACAAAAGTGGGAAGTGGAGACTGAGGTGCCGCAACGGTGTCACACAGACCCCCACAAGTGGTCGCATGCTCAGGCTTTGGATGGTCCGAAGAACATGAAGAGTGCGTGTTGTGTCCTACCAGCAAGTCCCGGTCCAGCAAATTCAGGGGCAGCCAGGTGGCAGCCATGGTGGCAGACATCTGCAACAACTATGGAGCGCTGTACAGTGTGGAGTCCTTGAAAATCCCTGCTGAGATCAAGGCCCAGATATGGCTGGACATCCAGGCCATTGTCAATGCAGCCAGTCTGGAGACACAGACACTTGCAGCTATAAAGCACAAGTGGCATGACCTCTGGTCAACAGTGAAATGAAAGCTAGCTGCTATTGAACTGGCACAGCACAGGTGGAGCCAACAAAAAAAGGTACCCACACTCTTGCCCATCAAGAGGATGGTGGCCAAAACCCTCTCTGAGGTCGGCTTACACGGGGAGATGGAGGGCATTAACACCCTGCCAGGTATGTGGCATAGTGCAGGGACTCTGGGTGGGAGGTATATAACTGAACAGCATAACCAACATCCCTGTCTTGCACCCTGCAGATTAGGAGATGGTGATCGGCACCCATGCGCTGCTGGCTACCTCTGTGGAGGAGCAGCTGCAGAGTACACAGACATAAATGGTGCAGGTATGTGGACCGCATCATGGCCAACAGAACATGCAAGAGGCACTTTTTGTTTTAAACAAAAGTCACTGCCAAAACAGACCTGCCTCGGAAGCAGATTTGCATCCAATGCAAATCTTTACTGTTGCACTTATTCTTTCTGACATCTAAGCCCCTTTTCTTCTATATTTACTATTTGAACACCACCGCCATGCATCCCCACTCAAGAGAACTGAGGGGACATTCTGTGGATTCAAACTCTGAGCCTCGTTTATCAGGCTGTAGACCTTTCCACTACACCAACAAGCTGGCGAAGCAGTAAAGCTCAGGGGACCGACTGTCAATTGGGGATACAGGGCTTGTGACCAAGCCCTGTGTCCCTGCAAAGTTTACCACACCTGCATCCAAGGGTTTGACACAACTTGCATCCTATTGTAGAATTCTGGATGCAGGTTGAGACAGTTCCCTCCGTTTATGGCAGCTTGCACCAAAGCTGTGGCGCAAGCTGCCGTAAACCAGCTCCCCCCACGGATGCAAAGTTAGACCAGGGGGAGCTGGTCTAACTTTGCTGCATCACCGCAAGGCACTTGCAGCAGGGGGTTGCAGCACGTTTCTTTGAAAATCACAATTGTGGCACAGTTTGACGCAAGTCGCCACTTGTGTCAAACTCCTTGCAGCAAGTCCCTTGTGGCGCTCTAATTAGTTTTGAAAATTGGACTCCAGGTCTTTAGCTGTATAGGTTAAAGCCCTGCCTGGGAGGCAGCTCTATCCATAATGTCTGCTTCAGAAACAGCCCAACCTCAGAGGCAGATCTGCCTTAGAGGTGACTTTCATTTAAAAAAAGTGTCTCTAGCAGCTGAACAGATGCTAATACCTACCACTGCACCAGTTCATCCGCAGGTTCAGTGCAGGGGACACAGCGCTGGATATGGGCACCCTCGAGGACATTGACAAAGAGTCCATGCTGGACACACAAGAGGCCGCACAGGATACCCACCAGGAGTCCGAAAAACACCCCGCACACCCTAAACCTAAACCAACCCCACAGCCACCACAAAGTTGGCTGGCCAGTGCTATGAAACTTGACACCAAGGAGCAGCCAACACAACCCTACATGACCAGCCTTGCAGGATGACCAGCCATCCCACACACATGGCCGGGGATGCAGGGGGCCACCATGCCACCCCTCAAAGGCATGCACACAGTGGGATGATGGGCCTCAGCCCACCCAACCTGCTAGGCATACAGGACAACACCATGGTTTGTCATGCAGACCTAATTTCCCAAACTGCATAAGCTGGAATGAGACCACTTGCTGGCACAGCAGGAAAACAACAAGGCTCTGAAGGACCCGACTATGGAGGTGCATGGGCTTTGGTGTGCCAACAAAAGAATAGGGGGCATCCTGGAATGGTTAGCAGCCCACCTGGTCTAGTACAGCCAGCCAGGCAGTTCCCTTGGCAGTCCAGGAGGTAGCATCCCAGATGTAGCCAGGTGGACACAGAGGGCCCGAGACACAGCCGCATGTCGCAGGGTACCACGACACACTGATAGCCATGTGCCTGCTTCACAAGCCCAGAGCCACCTGTGTAGTGGGTAGACACGGTGGCATCTGCCAACCCACCAGGGACACAACGGGTGGAGGCCAGCACAGCATCCCAGGGGTCCGACAACACCTGTATGCTGGTGGACCTGGGGTACACACAGGGACAGCAAAGCTCAGGGCCATCCAGAGACCATAGGTCATGCAGGGAGATGAAAGTACTACCACACCACCTAGGCACGTGTGCCTAACGTCGGGGGGGAGGGTGAAACTGCCAAGAGGCTGTAAGGTAGCCCATACACACTGCACAGTGGCACTTATGCACCTGCAACTGCCCCTGACACAGCCACACCACACAGCCCTGCACACCTTCCCTCCTATGATGGGACAGTACACCCATGACACCTGGCCAGCCCTATGAACCCTGCCCCTTCAGGGGGCCACATCTGTGCACCCTGCCCCCAAGGGCAGGAGGCCATCCATTACAGCCATCGTAACCGGGCCACTGCCACACATTTGCCCCCTACACAGACGACAACAGCTGGCTCACAATGCAATGCACACTGCCCCATGTACCCACCCACCCACTGACATGAACAGTACCATGCAGCACACACGGGACTGGACACTCGGCCCAACCCCCTTTATGGGCATTCAGGACATAGAGGCCTCATCCATGTGCCACTGTGGCGTACACCCTGTCTGCTGAATGACCCACACATGGGTGCATGGCATGCCACTTAGCCAGACAGTATTTCAGGACAGCGGTGCTGTGGGTCACCCCCCCTCCTCATCACCCTATGGGACTGCACCCTGGTGTTCAGGCATGGGTAGCCATTTGCACACAGCCATGTTATACAGCATGGTGTATGCAGTGATCTCTCTGCAGGCCTTCCCAGGAGCCAGCATCGTCGTGTCATTGGTGTGCTCCAGGCAACAGAACCATATCTTTAGCACCCTGATGGTCCTCTCAGTAACAGCACTTGTCCTCCTGTGCACCTCATTATGTGCCTGTTCTTCCCCACCATTTGGTGCCAGGAGTGGCATCATTGGGTATAGTAGAAGTGGGTATCCGCTGTCTTCTAGGCATCGGGTACAGAACGGACATGTTAGTGTCCCATAACAGTGCTCACAGCTGTGTAACGTATATTACATGTTCATACTCCCCCAGCAGCCACCCATTGACACCCCCATGTGCTGCGAGGTGGACACGTAGCCTGGAGCTATCAAATATGTCGGCATCATGAGTAGACCCAGGCTACTTAGCACACACATTGGTGATGATACCATCAGCATCACAAACTATCTGGCAGTTGATGCTGTAGAATCCCTTTGTATTTCTGTGTGCCTCCTCATCTATGGTAAGTGGTATGCTTGCCAGATGAGTACAGTCTATAGCAGCCAATACACTGGGCATGCCATGCATGGCACAGAATGGTTCCTTAGTGGTACAGATCTCTGCAACGGATGTGGAGAGTCATATGTGGTTATGCACATGATGTATTAAGGCATCCATGACCTGGTGCTGGACATTTCAAATCAAATCATCTTTATTTTTATAGTGCTTTTCAAAACCAAGGCGCTGTACATAAAAACCATATATATAAAGATAAAATTTTAAAACACAAACATTAAAACAAATCATTCATAGCTAGGGACATATACGACTGGCTGACACCAGTGACATCCCCAGCAACCCTCTGGAGGGACCCCGCGGCATAGTACAGTAGGGCACACAGCACCTTTGTTTCAGTGGACAATGTGACCTACGTGTCTTGGGTTCCAGCTGTTCCCAGAAAATGTGGCAGATGCCAGATATTGTATTGTGGTCCACGCAGAACCACTATATGCACTGTGTATCACAGAACTGAGCCACTGTGGCACATGGCCTGATTTCCAAGGTCTGTGTCATCTCCTCAGAGCCCTGTCCTTCTCCTGTTCACCCTCCCACAGGAGAACATTCATGGGTAGTCTGGGGAATATCCTGTGGACTCCCGTATAGTCGCAGCACCTCTTGTTTTGGACAGCTACAACTCACTGTACACCACATTGTGCACAGTGTTGAGCAGCTGCTGCCATGGCCACAGACCCCCCCCCCTTTAAGTAGTCCAAGACCCGATATGCTTGTGGGGTCATGCACACCAGTGAGTGTTGATGCCTGGCATGCTATTCTACAACCTACATGGTGGTGGTAGGTTCTCTGGCATTCTGCAGTGTGTCTGCACCTGTGATTGGGCAGCATGGGGTGTACCGTCAAACTGTGGTGCATGTCCTCCATCGCCTACAGTGATGACCGCCAGGGAGGAAGATTTGGAATGTGACTGAGCTAGGGATGGTAAGTGGATGTGTTCATACCCTGCTGTGAGCAACTTTCTTCTCCATATCCCACAGGTATGGGCCATATGGGGTACCCATGGTGTCTATGTGTGTACACCTGTTACAGGTTGTATGCCCTACAGCAGTGTTAGTCTTCTTTTGTCCACCACGGGTGCCCCTGTGTGCTGTGATCTGTGTGGTGCTCCTACTGTTGGTGTCCGTGTGTGTCCCAGCTGTTATGTACTATGCTGCTAACCTGTTACTCTTCCCTTGTGTCTCTGTAGGACTTCCTTGGGCAGCTGGACAGTCTGGTATTGGAATAGCAGGAGCAGCCAGATAGGGGTGCCTTCCTGGTGATGGTGCTGTGATGGCAGAAATTATGCTCTACCTCTCATTTCATTTCCATGCAGGTGGACACAAGGTTGAGGTGGAGAAGCTGTGGTCGATCTCAGAGCCTCTGAGGTATGTTGTGCTGTCGACAGTGGTGCATGTGTGTGTCTGCTGTTGTCAGCATTGTCCCACTAGGTCCCCACCACTCATGGCTGTTTTCTTTCTCCTCTCTTCCAGTGGTATCGTGGACCATTGAGGCACCTCATCCTGGAGCTGATGACTACACTGCCACCACTCCATCAGGGTCCAGCGGTGTCTCTGAAGACGCTGATGACTGGGGGATGCAAGTTTAGATTGGAGATGGTTATGGTCTGTGGGACCCCTGTGTTGTACATAATTTCCACTGTCATAGAATCATAGAAATTTGATGGCGGAAAAGGACTCTTCTGGCCCATCTAGTCTGCCCAACCCTCCCCTTTCACACTGTGCACTGGTGTCCTCATCTTTCAAGGCAGCGGTGTGTGTCTGTCATACAGGTATGTTGGGGAGGATGTGGAACCCTGCATTGCACATTCCTGCCGGCAGCCCACTGCACCTGGCACTGTCTGTAGGGGTGTGCCAATGGGGGGCATTGTCCCTGCATCCATCCCTTTGGTCCGTGCTGTGCTCATGCCATTAGTGGTCTCCACAGTGGGGTGGCTGTCTGGGACATGGGTTGTCTAAGTGTTCTTCATGGTGTTCATCATGTGTCGCAGTAGCCTGCACTAGCTCTATCCTGGGTCTGCACACCTGCATTGCCGGCCATGTTCCTGCCCAGGAGTTATGACTGCATCCGTGGTATCCTGTTTGCTGCCCTTCCTTGCATTCCAGGGGTACCATCTGTGTACATAAGTGTGGTGGGGGATGGTCTCCCCTGCCCATGGGTGCTGGCACCTCCGTATGGATGTCACACAGTGTCCATGGCACCTTCTGTGGCACTCCCTAGTGTTTCTTGATGGATGATTTGCCATACTGTAGCTGTCGTATTCCGTTTCTGTCAATTGCATTATATTGTGCCAGCTATTCTGAACAGCTGGTGCCAGTATATGCCATTGCCACCACTGAGTGCCCTGATGGGTGTTGCCCTGTGTCCTGCATGCTATGGGATGTCCTCACAGGGAGATCTGCCTGATGCTGTGTCCGTGGAGCTGTGCATGATGGATGTTCCCTGCTGCACCTTGTGTGCCTGTGTTACGTGGCTGAGATTTATGGCTGCCCTCTACCTTGTGTATTGCTGCGCATTCTGACCCAAGCACCTGGGTGACATACAAACATGTGAACATACGAAGAAGCCAGCAGAAGGCAATTTGATCTATCTAGTCTGCTTGTATTGCTGGGTCCACAGCTTGAGCTAATGTCCCTGCACCCCTCCCCACTCCTCCCATCCTCCCTACCCATGTTCCTTACCTTCCCCATGCCTCTCTCAGCCTCTCTTGAAGCTGCCCACTGTCTTCAATGGGACGACCTCTTCCGGCAGCACATTCCAAGTTTCCACCACCCTCTGCATGAAGAAGTGCTTCCTGACTTCCCTCCTAAACCTCCCCCTTCTAGCTTAAGACTGTGCCCCTTCATGTTATGGCTGCCACTCAGCTTAAAGGGACCCTCCTTATCCACCTTATTTATTCCTTTCAAATACTTGAAGGACATAGTGCATGTTGAGCATTTGCATACAATACCGTGCACATGCCACTACACTGCCAAGTCCCCAAGCACATGGGTACTGTGTACGGCACATAGCTATGTGTCTGCCCTTCCTGCATAGGGCATAATGTCATTCATGAATGCCGCCGTGGTGTAACCTGTGCTGTAAACTGTTGCATCCTATTGCAGATGTCATTTACTGTATGTGCCGTGCATCTGTGGATGGGGCTTCAAGAATAGGTTCCAATATGAGAGTGACTTAGGGAAAGATGAGAACATTGATTCACCCATACCATCTGAGAAAGTAATATCTGTTTTGAAAACCAAAACTGAAAACGTGATGACCTGAAAAACTAAACATAAAAGTTAGTATTTGATAGGTGGGTTTTATATTTCTTGGTGTGCACCAAATGTGATTAGCCCCATACCGTGAAATACTTTCCAAGATAGTTTGTGAAAATATTGCATGCTCAATTTAAGCAATGGATAATATAATAGAGTGACTTAAAGAAATGATCATATACTTGTGATTCAGGGATAGAAATTAACTTTTTTCGATACCTGCACCAAGGTGCATGTGGTGGCAAAAGTTACATGCACCAGAGTCTGGTTACTTGCACTAGTGGTCAAAATGATAAAAAAATTAAAAAAAAAAAAAATAAAAAAGATTTAACTGATTGTGGAATTGGTGAATACGAAAGAAATTACTATTCTAAAATACTGCTTTCAAGCGAGGCAGGGACAGGTGGGTGGTTCTCTGTCACAGAACTACACAAGGGCGTATGGTGTATGTATAGCAGAGACGATTATAACAGTAGCGGTGGATGGGCAGTAGGCACAGACCAAGCACACACACTGCAGCAAAAGCACTGCAGCAGCAGATGGTAGACACACTGCCTGTAGCAAACCTCACACTGCTTTGGCTATTTTTTTTCTTATTTTTGCATGGGATGTTTATAACACAGTTGTATTTCTTTTTTATTGATGATTTTAAGGTGCAGGTTTTTTTTCTCATTAATTTCAGACACAACTACTGTTGTTGGTGCTGCCCCGTTAACTGTAGACTGGGAGCAAGGTCACAGTAAGAATTCTGTGCTGCTAATATGAATTAAATTAGATTTTTATACAAATTACCCACACCAAAATAAAAATAAAAATAATTGTTAGCAGGTTTGGGTATTTTGCTGCTGGAGTACTGCGCTGTCAACTGCAGTCCGGGAGCAGGGTCACAGCAAGACGTCTGTGCTGCTGATGTGAATTAAAATAGATTTTAATACAAATTACCACCAAAAAAAGAAAAAGAATTTATTTATTTATTTATTTTATTTAGTTTTTGTTAACCGGGTAAGTGCACTAGCCAGCAAGTGACTGTTTTCAGGCACGACCTGGGAGGTAAAAGTACAGAACATAACGATACAGTAAGGATAACGAAAATACACGATGCACAGAAATACAGGAAGATACATATGGCAGGATACAATGCATGACAAAGGAAAATACAAGGCAAAATACATTTCAAGGACATTTTCCATTGAGCGATACATAAAGTGCATTGAAGGACCTAGGAAAGGGAGAGGCTAGGTGTAGGGGTGCCAGAAACAAGATGGAAAATGACAAAAGGGGAAGGTGAGGAGGTGAGGAAAGGATAGAGGGCAAGGCCAAAACGGGGGGGCTAAAGAAATGGCTAAGAATATAAGGACAGAGAGGCGGTGGCAGGAATAGGGAGGTAGAGGGAGTAGAGGAGGGATGGCCGAGAGGGAGGGAGGGAGTGAGGGTTAAAAGAAAGCCGCAACACGGCAGCGGCGATATACAAGGTTCCAACCTGGCGGCTCAGTCGGTGGAGCCGAAAGACGGGCAAGCGGAGAAAGGGTGACAGGGGGTTATGGCAAAAGACGCAACAGCGCAAAAGGTAGCAGAATGCGGCTGGGCTGGTGGAACCGGATAGATGGCAGGGCAAGGGTGATGTAAGAGGAGGAGAGAAGGAAAGAGGTTACGGCAGTGAAAAGGTAACAACGCCAAGCCGAGCCAGTGGAACCGAGAGACGACAGGACAGGGAAGAAGAGGCTCGGTAGGAGGAGGTAAGTTTACGGCAAGTGGAGGTAATAGGGAACAATGCTCAGCTGGAGGGTGGGACGAGTTAACAGGCAGGGGTGACTCAGAGGAGGTAAAGGCGAGGCAAGCAAGCAGAGAAAGGAAGGGGAGGCGGGGGAAGGAGAGTGCAGGAGATGTGGTCGGGGGGGAAGAGAGGAGCAGGGGAGTTGAGTGAAGGAAGGCTGAGAGGTGAGGGGAGAAGAGAACAGGGATCAAGGGGAAGCCAAGTGGTGGCAGGAAGTAAACAACAACTTGTAAATGGCAAAAGCTAATATTTGGCATACAGTCAAACAGATTCAAGCAGCAATTATAGTAAAACACCACATAAAACAACCATTGGGAAAGGCACAAGTGCTAGCAATAAGGAAGTGGGGAAAACAGGTTAAGAGCAAGGGGATCAGGTAGGATCAAAGCAAACACATTTGTCCAAAGCAGTAAGAAAAGTCCTGAGTTTGCCCTAAAAGTTACATGAGTAGGGATATCCCTTAGTTCCTGGGGCAGCAGGTTCCACAGGTGAGGAGCAGCATAATGGAAGGAGCCCATGCCCTTTTGTCCGATAGAGGGGATGGATAATAAGGTCTGATCTGCAGATCTAAGGTCCGTGTGGGAATAGCTGGTCTAAGGAGTTCTGATAGGATAGCAGGTTTGATGTCCTTATGATGGTATCTGATAGATTGTACAGGTAGCATTGTCTGGTAGAGGAGGGAGAGAGCCAGCCAAGGTCTTGATATAGTTGGCAGTGATGCTGCAGTCGAGGTGTTTTGGTTGCATACCTGCATACATTATTGAAAGTAGTGTCCCACAGATGCAGTGCAGATTTATTGGCCAAAGACAGAATGGGACAACCATATGTAAGGGTTGGCAACAGTATACCTCAGCTACTGCCAGTTTAGCAGCAGGGTAAGGAGGTAGTTGGTCTGTAAGAGCCCTCAACTTGCAATTGACTGACTTGCAAGTATCCTGGATGTGTGTTTTAGGTCCAAGGTTTGGTCGAGGTGGATGCCCAGGTAACGGAAAGAAGTGACAGGTTCTAGTGGGTTCCCATCAATGTCAGGAACAGAGATGGTCAAGGACATGATCTGAGCTTGTGAGTGGAGCCAAATAGCATGACTTTGGTTTTGTTTGTGTTTAAAACAAGGCGTTGAGAGTTCAGACAGTGTTGTACAAGTGAAAATCAGCAGTGAGGGCAGCATTCAGTTCCAGAACGTTGTCGGAGTGAGATAAACAACCAGGTCATCCGCATACAGCAGTGAGTGACCAGTGGTTACCATCTCTGGGAGATTATTTACTAATAATGAAAATAGAAGAGGGCTGAGATGGACCCCTGAGGGGCACCAATGTTGATGACAGCACTGTCTGAAATTGCTGAATTAAACTTCACAGCCTGGGTTCTGTTGGTGAGGTAGCTTTTAAACCAGGTAGTTGCTGGAAGGAGAAGCCCAAGGTACTGAGGGTAGAGAGTAGTAATGTATGATCAACCAGGTCGAAAGCTTGGTTGAAGTTAATGAAGACTGCCCCTGTTAACTTCCCCTATCCATGTTTGTGACAGTGTTCAGAAGAGAATTTACAAGTGCAGTCATGGTGCTGTGATGCTTTCTAAAGCCATGTTGGGCCGGACTGAGCAGATTGAAGTTCTCAATGTATTCTGTGATTTGTGTTGATACTATTTTTCCAGGATTTTGTTCAGGACAGACAAAATAGCAATAGGGTAGTTAGTGTCATTTTGCTACCTTTCTTAAATACTGGAGTGATTCTGGCTGCTTTCCAGACTTCAGGGACAACGCCATTGGAGAGAGAGAGGGTGAATATTCTTGCTAGGGGGCCAGAGATGTAGTGAGAAGCCATTTTTAGTAGCCTTGGTTCCAAGCCATCGGAGCCAGTGCTGGTGTTGTCAGAGAGGGCTCTGAGCAGCTTGAGAACTTGACGCCTAGACACTGCCTTGAAGTAGAAGGGGTTAGGTAGGTTAGATGGTTCGCCAGGTGCTGAGAAGTTAGGTTGTGAGGCAGGAGATTGTGATTGAAGGAAGCTGTGAGGCAGATAAGTCCCAAAACTGTTGATTAAATGCATTAGCAATTGTGGTA
Source organism: Neoceratodus forsteri (assembly GCA_016271365.2). Classification (NCBI taxonomy): domain Eukaryota; kingdom Metazoa; phylum Chordata; order Ceratodontiformes; family Ceratodontidae; genus Neoceratodus; species Neoceratodus forsteri. Next base: position 1,240,433,972 of record CM028130.1, read on the forward strand.
GAGTCATTGCAGTGTACGCCATGTAGAACCATATCAGAGGGATTGACATCTTTAGCAGATCCTAAGAAGGACTTAATGTGACCCCAAAACTTACGAGGGTCATGGGAGGAATTAACCAGCAGGTTTTGGCAGTATTTACTTTGGCCTGCCTGATGCACCTTTTGCAGTCATTTCTGTATTGCTTGTACAGAATGAGATCAGGCTGAAGTCCAGTCTGTTTGTATCTCCTCCACTGCTTGTCTCTGACTTTAACTTGTGCAGAAGGTCTTTTTCAGCCATCTAGAGTGCTGGCCTCTAACTCTCGCTTTGGCTTTTGGGAGGTGCTTCTTGAACATTACCAAACTTGGTTAGGAATGAGTTGAGGGCAGTATCAACATTGGTAGTGGTGAAAATGTCAGTCCAGTCAATACAGGAGATATCCAATAGGAAGGCTTGTTTATCCAGGGCAGCATAGTTCTGAAAAGTGATCATCGTGGTTGAGGAGGAGGTGGTGGTGGACAGGAGCGCCAGTGACAGAGTGTAGGGGAATGATCAGTAATTGAATCAGCCAACACTGAAGCACTTGAGAAATGGTCCGTCTATTAGTGAGGATCCAGTTAAGTAGTGACCCTGAGTGAGGAGTCGAGCTCTGGTACAGTCTGTATAATTTGATGGAGATTGTACTTCTGGATCAGAGATGCAAGATTGTGCTGTGGACCCAACCAGTTAAGGTTCAGGTCCCCAAGCAGGAGTGCCTCATTTGATTTTGTATTCTGAGAGACATACTGTAGTAGGTTCTGAAGACCACTCAGCCCACTGGTTGGTGGGTTGTATACACATACGATGTGCAGCAGTTTCAACCCAGTGCCAGGGTAGCATGCAGCATTTCACAAGGTATGAGGGAATCAGGCAGGGTGGATGTTGAGGGACAGATGATTTTATAAATAATCGTAACCCCCTCTTTAGACCCAGCACGGTCCCTCCAGAGTAATATACCCAGGTATAAGACATGAAACATCAGGGTAGAAGGCTTCAGCCAAGTTTCTGAGAGGCATAATATGTCAGGGGCAGTCAGTTTAGTCCAGGTTTCGAGCTCAGCCAGGTGATTCGTGAGGCTCAATATTCATATGGGCTATCACCAGTCCCTTTTGTGCCAGCTGTGGGGGGTGGGTGCAAACTTTAGGGCCAGGTTGGGTTCAGTATCTCCAGCTAGCATAAGGAGCCGCGCCAGGTGAATAAGTAGTTTAGCAGAAAGAATGCCTAGCGGCATTCTTCAAATGGTTGTTGATAGATAGCCCTTAGAGACAAGTACATTAAGAGTTGCTTTCATTCAAAATGTTTGATACCTGGTGGTTAAGTCAAAAGCTAAAAGAAATAATCAACAGCTGAGGTCCACAGTCATAGAATGTGTTAGAATTCCTGAAAGGGATGAACTCTGCCTGTACATATGCAGGATGTGAAATCCTTTTGTCTGTATGCCTTTTGTCATTCAAAGAGGTCTTGAAAAGCCCAACTACAGATCATGGGTCAGGTCAGACGTAAAATGTGGATTCAAGCAAGGCCCAGTGTCACTGAATTTGTCAGACTTCCTTGCTTCACTTATGTTTTGCTTGGGACACCTTCCAACAAGTTGATTTTAAAATGATTTTAAAATGAAAAATGCAGATATCTGGTAATGATGCTTTGTAGAAATCCAGTCCAGGAGACTTTCAAGGATGTAGTGAGCAAGAATGGTGTAGTTACTCCAACCAGAAAACCATGTAAATCCACAAAATGGGCAGCAAGTTAGGGTATTATATAAATTTTTTCCCCTCAAAACAATCAAGTGGGGAATCGAGGTTGTGGTAGGTTATGGTAAAAGTTTATAACCACTGTTCCTGAGAAAGATTTTCTATTTTTCTGTAATTCTTAAAACAAACAAAGCCTTTACAGTATACCAAATCAGTTCTCAAAGCAGCTGCTGTTCAGTTACCCTTCTGTCTCTCTGAAGTAAAGTCTATTCAGAATCTACTTGGGGAGGGGTGAAAACCCCAAATTGATCAATTTGCCTTCTGCCAAGTAATCAGTTTGCTTTGCTGAAAATTTTTTTTTTTTTTTTTTACTTAAAAGTATATTTCTCTGAAGAAAAGCCTGCTCAAAAACCACCTTGGGGAAGGGGTGAAATCCCAACTTTATCTAATTTGCCTTCTGTTTAAATAATCTGTTTCTTTTGCTCAGAATATACTTTTTTTTTTTTTAACAAACAGAAGTTTGATGATCCTTCCTAAATATCTATAACCATTTAATGTATAACAAATTTCAACATCGATCACAAATTCCACTCACGGGAGAGCTTTGTGCCAAAAGACTGTTCTCTTCAGCAGTTCAATCCAAAATGCATAGCTGATACAAACATGCATGCCTGTGTGAACCTTACTGTACCACGAAGGTGACAGAAAGAAGCACATATGATACAGTAAGGGTAATATAGTATGCCAGAGCCAGATATGCCATCATTACCACTACTCCTCTTGCGCCCGCACTTTCCCCCTGCTTCCAACACCCATCGCTGATTGGCAGTGACCACAATCTCAGGCAGCCCAGTGCCCACCCCAATCCCTTTATTACCAGTCACCACTGCAGCCTGGGACTTCAGCATGATTAACCTGCCTCTCGGAGACTGTAGCCCCTCCCGATGTCCAGCTGTATGATCCTGAGTCCTCTGAAAGACACTAGGAGCTCTTCCTTCGGCGTGCTCTGTCCTGACTCCAACTCCAAACAGTGCTCGCTTCCTCATCACGCTGCTCACTCCCGCAAGTCTTCACTGTGGTGCGCATGCATGCACGCGACTTTACATCAGCCTGGAAAAAAGTATTCAGCCTGTCTGTCTCCAGCACTGCGCCCCTTGTGGCGGCTTGTTGTAAATGCAGCCTAAAAGAACATGAACGCTACCTGCACCACAGTGCATGCGGGAGGAACAACTACATGCACCAGCCTGTTTCTGCTTGCATAGGGAACAGGCTAAGTAAGTTAATTTCAACCCTTGTTGTGATTTAATATTTAGGACTTTATAAATTATTTAAACAGATAATATAGTGATATACGTTTGATAATAAATATACTGTAACTGTATACCTGCATTCGTCTAATATAAGTTTATGGATCTGTTTGGAGGGCCTCTTTTAGATATGACTGTCACCTTGTGCTTTCTTAGGACCAGGGGACTGCGAACTAAAGGTAAGCTGTTCTGTGGTCCTAAGGACGCAAGAGTTGACATTCATATCCATAAGAGGCCCTCCAAACAAACCCATACAATTATTATAGATTGTCAACTAATATTAAATAAAAAAATAAAAAAATAAAAAAAATTTTCATTTATTTAATACAGTTAATGACATGAGCGTTTAGTAAGAAGCCCATTATAGTGGCTCAGCGCGTCAGGTAATCTTCTAGTAATAAGAGTACCACATGTGCAACTGAAGGGAGGGCTGTGATTGGTTGGGGATGCTCTCGACACACTCAGTTAGTTTGCCAATAGTATTTAACTATTATTTAACTGTACTAGAACATCTGTTCAAGTAGGCAATCCCAGGGAGTGGAACTATCATTCTGGTATTTGTTCTATTTGAGCCTGTATACATTTCATCTTTAACGGAAGTGTCCTAGCATTTACATATTTTTCATAGTTTATATTTTGCTGGTCTTGTTTTCTTCTGATAAAATGGACTTGGAACTATGTTACGTGCACTAGGTAGAGCATTGCTACCAGTCTGTTGCATGCATAGTATCGAACACCTAATAAAAATATGATAATATAAGAAAAAGTATAAGTAGTAGTATTTTCTGGGCAATCACACTGCAGAACTCCTTGGTCAGGTATTTCCTAGTTCTATACAGTAGACCAAACCTTTTTTTAAGGTTTTAGTGACATAATTTAGGTGAATATCAAAGGTCAGATACGGATCCATAGAAATACAAAAACACAGAATTGGTGGCAGATAAGTGCTGGTTGATCTATGTAGTCTGCCCATTTTTCCCTACCTAGTGTCACCGCAATCCTAATTGAGCTCCGACTTCCCCCTCCTTCCTTTCCAGTAAGATTCCCTTCTGCCTTTCCCATGCCTTCTAGCAATCTACCACTGTGTTTGCCCCACCACCTCTGCTGAAAAGCTGTTCTGGGAGTCCACCACTCTTTTTGTGAAGAAGTACTTCCTTGCATCTCTCCTAAATATACCCTGCCTCCAGCCTCATTGCATGTCCTCTTGACCTTGGGTATCTTTTTTCCTGAAAAATGCTTTCCTTCTGTACCTTATTTACACTAATGAGGTATTTAAAGGTCTCTGTCATATCCTCCCTCTCCCTTCTCTCTTCCACGGTGTACATATTGAGGTCCTTTAGTCTCTCCTCATAGGGCTTCTGATGCAGATCCTGCCTAATTTTAGTTGCCTTCCTCTGGACAGCCTCCACTCTGCCAATGTCCTTCCAGAGATGTGGTTTCCTGAACTGGACACAGTACTTAAAGTGGGGTCTCACCAGTGATCTATACAGAGGCAACACCACCTCCCTGTTTCTGATGGTGATGGCATGGAGTCATTATGTCATACGACATAAGAGCGCAGCAATGTACCGCGCTGTAAATTCAGACGATACATTGCTGCTGCTCGGATAAACTGTGGAAACACATTTAGGCAAAAGCAACATGTGGTATCTTTTCTGTGGGGGGTGGAGCCCCAGACACCCTCTGTTATGGGGTGGCTTGCCTTGAACCCCCCATTAATATAATCAACTCGGGGCTCAACACGGACAGGGAGAAACACCATGAGGGAGCAAAAGAGAAACCGCACAATGCGCTTTAGCAAAAGTCTGGGACCGGGATTTGAGCCCCGGTCCACAGGTGCACAGCGACCCCCTGCACTCACGGCTCATCCCACTGAGCCATGGTAGCAGTTCGTCGCACCACCTCCCGAACAAAGGTCTTCACCTCCATGTAACTTCTCCTCCCCACCCATGTGTGATAGAGTACAAAACTGCATACAACATATGTGTCTTGTGGGGCTTTGTACCCTATCTTGCTAGTGCACTGTGCGGTATTCCATGCATGGTTATGTATGCGGCAACTTGACCCAGTTTCTGATAGTGATAACCCTTCATCCCAGTATCCCACAAGCCCTCCAGGCTGCCTTGTCACACTGCCTGGCCAACTTCAGTTCATCAGTTATGATTAACACCAGGTGTTTTTCCTGTTTGGCGGCTGTCACTCTTCAGTACCTCTTCACCCATTTTGTAGTCCTCTCCTGGGTTTCTGTGTCCTAACTGCATGGTTTGCACTTTTTCACATTGAAACCGAGCTGCCATACCCTTAAGTGCTCCTTGAGTTTGCTCAGATCTCTGCTCATTTTCTCCACCCCTCTCTGGAGTGTCCACCCTATTGCTGATTTTGATATCATCTGCAAAGAGGCAGACCTTCCCTTCCAGCTGCTCTGCACTGTCACTTATAAAGACATTAAAGAGGACCAGTTCCATTACTGATTCCTGAGGCACCCTGTTGGTCACCCTCCCTTCTCCGGAGTGAACTTTGTTTACCACCACACTCTGTAACCTATTGCCTAGCCAATTTCTTGCCCACTTTAGACACTGTCGGATCCATCCCTATGCTGCTTAGCTTCCTTATGAGTCTCCTTTGTGAAACAATGTTGAAAGCCTTTGTTTCTCCTGAATTTAATCCTTCCCCCAGCTTCATTGTATGTCCCCTTGTTCTCGTGTATCTTTTCTTTAAATGCCTTGGATATGTCCAAAAATACTGCTGCGGTCATCGTCTCTGCATCAGATGCACTGGCAATATCATTTGTTGTTTTGAGCAGTGATGTTGCAGTACTGTGATTGTTCCTAAATCTGTGTTGCGCTCCCATGAGAACGTGCATGTCATGGATGTATGTTTGCAGCTGGCTGTATACTATCCTATCCTGAATCTTTGCGAGGGTTGAGAGGAAGGACATGGGCTTCTAATTGGCGGGTAGATTCCTGGGTCCTCCCTTAAGCATTGGGGAAGTTTTCCATGCATCTGGGGCTTTATCAGAGATGAAAGAGCAATCAGGGGGAGTTGAGTGATGCTAAGCAGGGAGGAAGACCTATTTTGCAGAGCTCCGTCTGGACCTACATAAATATATTGTTTTTGCCTATCTTCCATGACCATAATTGGGCAAAGAAGGTTGTATATAGCTATTTGCCTACTGGACAAATGGAGTGGGAAATTATGTAGCAACAAGCAAGTGTAGCACTTTCACAGCTCGAGGACTCCCAATGGAGAATAAGATAGCAGTATAACGTTGCAGACAAAAAGGCCTCATTGAAGCAATTCTCCTCTCACCCTGCTATCTGACACTACTCCAGCGGTAATTACTGAACAGTTTTATTCGCAGCTGCAGACAATCTAGGCAGCAGAACTGGCACTGATTAAAGATTTTAAAGATATTAAACCCGCAGTAAAGGAACTTACCCGGCGAGTCACAGATATGGAAGCTTGGGTATTCTCTGTCAAAGATCATGTGGCAAAAATGGATCCCGAAGTAGTGTCACTGTGTCGGACGATTACCAAATTAGAAAATAAAATTGACAATTTAGAGGGGAGGTTCCTGTCTCAATAATTTAGTGCTTTTGGGGCTGCTGGAGGGAGAGGAAGGAGTAAATGCCATTGCCTTTATTCAAACGTTTTGTGACAAAATAGCTGGCCCCTCTCCAAACGGCCCTAACTACATTTTTGAAAAGTTGCATCATTCATCGAGACTGAAACCCGCAACAGGCAACCCCCCGCCTTTGATTTTTAAAGATTTGAATTACTTAGAACAGGACCACCTGCTCAAGGGTGCCAGAAAGATTGACACTTGCAATGGGCCGGTAAAAGGCTTTGCTTAGTCCCAGACTTGACTTTCAGAGTGCGTCAGGAGAGAGCCACCTAGCATGGTCTACAGTCAAAATTATATGCCGCTAACATAAAGCACAAAATGCTATACCCTGCAAGGCTCAAAGTGCAGACAGTCAAAGGAACCCATTGATTTGATTCAGCAGCCCAAGCCCAAATAGTTATCCAGATTACTACCTGATCTCTTGGAAAAGCAGGGTGAAAGTATCCATAGAGATTTCATTTGGACTCTTATTTAGTGACCTGCACTATAGCTTTGAGGGTTGAAAGGTTTCACAGGAGGGCAACAGTTTTGTTTCATTCTTATATGAAATACCTGGTTTGATTTCATCTGGACATACCTTGTGTGAATTTTCTTTCTAATTGCTGAGGTGCTTGCTTCAAATTTACTAGAAAGTGAAAGTTTATGTACTGGGATATAATTCGCCTTCACTGAGTTGCGGAAAAAAGACTGCATTTGCAGCAATAAGACCAGAGGTTGGACATTATTTGTTTAGTCGACTTAATGTTTTTGCTATTATCGAATGTTAAAGTTAGATACTTCTTGGTGAAACTGTTATTTTTCTAGATTGTTTGACTGGGGAGCAACTTGGCTGTTCGGGTATTGCTTCCACTCGTGTAGGTAATGTATAATACAGTATTCTGAAGTTTTCTTTCAATAAGCAGTTCTTTAATTTTGATTACTTGAGACATAAGGGACTCATTTCTCCCTGGTTTTAGAAATTATACACTCTGTTTTTTAAGCAGGCTTTTCTATTTGTCTACCCTGTTTCAGCCGAATAGCGTTTTTTCTTCATTAGTACTCGTTTTCTGGGGTAGAAGTGTTATGTTTTAATTCTTAAATATGGAGACTCGGGGAAAGTGGTTCTGGCTCTCCATATTTGATTATTACTAGCAGGGAATTGCGATTTAAACATAGTCCTACTTTTTATGTTGGCTTTCCGCTGCCGTGCGTCTTTAAATGCTTCACCAGCAAAGGCACGTTGGGAGGCATGTCATTGTGCTGCTGCATGACGAGCTGGTCTCTGATTGCAGCGGAACTTTCTTTACAAGTTGTGTCCACTTTACATAAGTCTTGTGTTAGCACTAGCATGCTGGCTAATTGGGGAATGAGGGACACTCCTACTAAAGCGTGTCCTGCATTCACTAACACTGACACACCTCTGAATTGTGCTACTAGCGCATGTGTGGCAAGCCAACATAAAAAACTGCAGCAGCATGAGCTCCTGAATGCCACTAAGGGAAGAGGAAGGCTCTTGTAGTCTACAGGGCTGATGTGTGGATCCCTGAACTTGGGCCACCTGGCTAGACCAGACTGGCAGATTTTTAAGCAACCACATTGCATAATCTTTTCCAGTAGGTTGGAGAGACTGAGCACTTTCTGCAAACCAAATCTGATACACAGCAGAGTAGTAATGTGCTGGCACATTTTTAACACTCTTCCCCACCCCTTCAGACTCTTGCTCACTTTGCCGACAGTCCTCTTACTGCCCCTGGTACCCCACCCACCTCTGTCCCACACCCTGACCTCCCCATGCCCTTGTTGGCACAGACTACAGAACAGGTACTCTTTCTAATTACTGATACAAATGAGTAAAATAATATAATACACAAGTATTTAGTCTAACCATAGCAAGCACCTACTAGAGTCCGGAGGGGAGACCTGTGTTGTCTTTCTAAGGCTATACCAGTACCACGGCACTAAGGCAGAAACACAAAAAATGGGGTGGGGAAACAAATATATTTTGTTCTGTGCAACAACTGGTATAAGTTCAGCCAGGCTGGGTCACCCAAAAGCAATAACAAGGATGTTTAACATACTTTTGTGAGTTGTTATTGTGTGACACAGTCCCTTTCATGCTTCATTAACATAATGCCCCATCCACCTACCCATCCCATAAAAGAAAAATTCAGTAGATTGAACAGGCCAGACCATATTAATATGTATGCTTTCGAGAACCAGTGAGATTCAATCACTTGTGGCTACAGAATGAGCCTTCCTTATCAAAAATGTCAAATAAATAATGCAGGTATATCATAACACCTATACCCCTGAAAAGTAAAGATGTAATCTGAGCCTATAGTCAGTTTAAAGAATTGACCACCTGGCTAAAATGTCTAGTAAACGTATTTGTGTTGAATGTACACTCAAATCTATTTGATTTTCCAGCAAATAAATATTTTGTCAACAGTTACCTCAATAAAATTGGCACACTATCTGTGTTTTCTATACAAGTATACTGGCCCGACAGGCAGCTGCATGTCAGAGGTGTATACAGAGCATGAAAGGTACTAGCACAGACCAGAGCTGGCCCACTGATTTGGATGCAGAAGGAGGTTGGCGAAGCAAGACTGGACAACATTTCTTGATCCCTCACTGACTCGGAGGATTGGACTAGGAACAGCCTGTTCAGGCATTGCTTGTTGGCCCTTGAGACAGATGAGTTGTGTCTTCTGCTGCTGTTTGATTGTGCTTTGTCTGTCAACATCATCAGCCCCACTCTGCAGCTTCTGTTCAGCTAATCTTCACTGGGTGCTCGGAGGTAAGTGGCTGAAGGGTTCTGTGGGGGGGAAGATGCTGCCGAGGGGTGCAGGGAGGCTCCAAGATGCAGTGCGAGTTTGGGCTGGTATGTGACTAGGGGCTGCTGTTACCTTAGGTTGGTGTGAGTTTGGGCTGGTATGTGACATGGGGCTGCTGTTACCTTAGGTTGGTGTGAGTTTGGGCTGGTATGTGACTAAGGGCTGCTGTTACCTTAGGTTGGTGTGAGTTTGGGCTGGTATGTGACTAGGGGCTGCTGTTACCTTAGGTTGGTGTGAGTTTGGGCTGGTATGTGACTAGGGGCTGCTGTTACCTTAGGTCGGTGTGAGTTAGGGCTGGTATGTGACTAGGGGCTGCTGTTACCTTAGGTTGCAAGGTGACTGTGCCTCAGCACCTTAGATCCCAGCTCTCCCTTGCTCCATTTTTACTGTACATGGCATCCCTTCCCACTTTCTGTGGTTTATAGGTAGATTTTCTCCATTAATCTCAAAAGCTTACTGCCATACCACAGTCTGTGTATTAGTGTGTCCATTTTGGCTCCCAAACTCTACATTAAGGTCCAAGCATCTCCCACTAAAGTTTGAAGCCAGCACTTAAGTATCCCAGGCAATTGTTTTAAGCCCCCAGAGGCAGACACTGCTGACTGTAAGCTGCTCTGACCTAGTATGGCTGAAGTATGAAATCTTGACACCACTCCTCACCACAAACGCTGTCGCAAATCAAAAAAAAAAAAACTGTCTTTCCATATCATGTCACTATTATGTCTACAGCATGCCTCAGCATATATATATATATGTATGTACGTACGTATTTTTGTTAAATAAAATGTGAAATGAAAATTGATAGTTTATTTTTCTCATATTATATACAAGTAGCAGAAAAGTATTGCAACAAGATTGGGCAATTAGATCAAATTGCATACACCTTATTTTACTTTTTCTCTTAAAGGAAAACTGCATGTTAAAATCAGGAAAATATATTTTTTACCATCCATTGTGTGTTCTTAGTTCATCCCGTTGTTATTTTTCAGCTCAGACTAAACATAGAATTTGTCGGCAGATAAGGACCGCTTGGCCCACCCAGTCTGCCCATTTCCCTACCTACTGGATAAGCTGCAGATCCTAGTTAACCAGCAGCCTACTTCTTATTACCCCCACCCCCCCGGAATTGCCTTATGACTGTCCCATGCATGCTTGAATTCCACCACTGATTTTTGACTCCACAACCTCCTCCAGAAGGCCGTTCCATGCATCCACAACCCTCTCTGTGAAAAAATACTTCCTTAAATTACCTCTGAGCCTCCTCCCCCTTCTTTCTTCAAGTTGTGCCCTCTTGTTCTTGCACACCTCTTTTTTTGAAAGATGCTACCCTCTATGACTTTGTTGACTCCCTTGTGAGATATTTTTTTTTCTAACTTTCTCTTGCTATTTTATGGCTCTTGGGGGCTGCCATTTACCTTTCTTTTATTGCTTCTTGTTCCAGATAGTCTTCCCAGAGTGCCCTCTGCTCTGAAGTCTAATAGCCAATGCATCTGACTAGTGTCTTGTTACAGTGTCTCTCAGTCACAGCACAGAAGCAACACCACAGCCAGGATTCATGCCGCTTGTCATTGTGTAAGTACACGTTTCCTAAATATTAGTACCTTATCCAGCTGTTTTCTGCTTGGTGGAGAGCGAGAGAGAGAGAGAGAGACAGATCGAACGCTCGCACGCGTGTGTGTGTGTGTGTGTGTGTGTGTGTGTGTGTGTTATGGTAGCACGATAGCGCTACCATAGTTAGGGTTGAGGAGCCATTTACATGTTAAACCCAACATTTTGCACCTTAATAACTTTGCAACCGTTTGCCAGATTTGCCTGAAATTTGGAATACACAATCAAGACCCATACACCTTGGAATCTGCCAAGTTTCGTACTGGTCGGATGTATGGCTGCGGAGTCATTAAGCGTGATCTGCGCATGCATTTACGCTTTTTTTGGAATTCTACGGTCGCGCCTACAGGTCGCACAGTTTGCGTGACCAGTCCCAGATCTTCAGGGAACGTGCGGCCGGGGTCCCCGATGTGCCTTTCGAAGATTTCTTGAAAAAATATTAAACGGTTCAAAAGTTATTCAAAAAAACAAGTTCCCATTATAAGTCAATGGGAAAAGTTAACAAAAAGTTCGACAGTGTTGCAAATGTAATTTTTACTTTCGCAAATGGCCCTTTTACTGTCGCAAATCCCCCATTTTGTTTTCAGTTGGTGATCAGAAAAATGCTTGGCATTTAAATTTGGGACCTCTAGCAACCTAATTATTTTATTCACCTAGTCGGACCCTGAGGATGCTAGCCATGTCTTTATTTTGGGAAAAACACCCCAGAAATATGTGTTTTACATTTCTGAAAAGTACTCAAGATTTTGCGACACTGTCAATGAATTTATGAAGCCAGTAATTTATGTATAGTACTTTTCTAGGCTGTGGAAAATGACAGCAATTTTTGGCACCCCGCTGCAAAAGAACAGTTTGGTGTTTTGGGCTGAGATTTGAGGAACACAGCTGACTTCTCACAGATGTGCCTTTCAGTGTTGCATTGAAAAAATATTACACGGTGGCAAAGTTACGGCACTCCAAAGTTTACACTTTTTCCCATAGGATAACATTACGGCGTCCGACGCATTGCAGCAGTCATTTGGTGCCCTGCTGCAAAATAACTGCTCAGTCTCTTGGGCTGAAATTTGAAGGGAAGACAGCCAACATCCCACAGATGTGCCTTATAGTGGTTTGGTGAAATAATATTACAGGGAGCCAAAGTTATGGCACTCCAAACGTCTCTTTTTTTCCCATAGGATAACATTACTGCATTCGCTGCACCTTTCAGAGCCCGTATCTCAGAAACGATGCGAAATGCTGACTTTTTGTCGGAAAAATTCTTAGCCCCCCCACTAGGGGCTAAGAACAAAACTAGCCAGAAAAGTCATAAATCATATGACTTTAGAATTTTTTTCTACGTCATACGTTTCCTGAGATACAAGCAATTTAGTATTCTAACTCCTCATTTTCTGCTCCGAGACCCATTATTATGCATACATTGTTTGTACTCACTGTCTTTCTCTGTGAAGCTTTTGGGGAAAACCAGCCTGTGCGCTTCCATTACTGTTACCGTTGCCCTTTCCGCTTGCGGTTCCGTACTTGTTTCACTTACCGTTCACGTGTACACCACCATGTGCGTTATCCTTTGCGTTTTCATTTGCGCTTGCGTTTCCGTTATTTTTTACCATTTCTGCCTACAGTACTGTTTCTCTTTCTGTTTCGCTTTGCGTCACCATGCCCATTACCATTTGCTTTTGCGGGCACCATGTTACTATGTGACAAAACAGCACATGGTGGACCATTCCCGTATACGCCACCATGTGCGTTACCCTTCTGTTCTCATTCGCGCTTGCGTTACCATGTGCGCCACTGTTAGTGCTTCTATTTGCGTTGCTGTTCCTTTTACTATGTCACAAGACGTCACGTGGTGGGGGCGTGGGGCCCAAAGGGCCCTGCACTTCCACGGGCCCCCGTGCACCCGCCGCATTACATTCATTATTTCTCAATATCATTCTCAAAACGAAGGGAAATTAGAGGCAAAAACTCTGTTTAATGCATCAGCTAGGGTTGTTCCACAGTGACAAAAGTGAGGAAATTTGGTGTTAGGGTTGAAAACCCCCCTTGGACCCCCCCCAGCCGGTACTGGGGTGCGCATTGGGGTCTTCGGTCCTAATTCTCCTATTTCTCTGCTTCTTTACACATGTGATGGGGTGAGAGTTAGGACCCAGACCAACCTGCGCTTTTAGTGCCGGTGGGGTTGGGCTGGGGTCCAAGGGTTTTTTCAACCCTAACACCGATTTCTCACTTTTGTCGCTGTGGAACAACCCTAACTGAAGCATTAAATGGAGTTTTTTTGCCTCTAATATATACGTATATATAAACTGTTCACTTTTTAGAAATACTTGTCTGCATTGATTTGCTATCTTAGTCCCTTTCTGGTTTTGCACCAGTGGCAAGTAGCAGAAATGGAACAGCACCTTATTATTATTTATAGTAGCCACAAGATGAAAGAATATATGGAGCATTGGAATGGTTTCTATGGTTTGCAGACATCATGGAGCACTACTAACAAGTCTGTCTGCTCCAACAATGCTAATTTACTCCCCCCCCCCCCAGGGCATAGCAGAGGAGAGAGTTTATATCAGCAGCACTGACCGCTGCTTGCAACCTGTATATAAACTGTTACTTTGTTACTTTGCTTAGACTCCTGCTGTCCCTCCCCCTTTTATTCTACATATTCTGTACTTTTGATTCAGTTGCTTGTGTCCTGTGTAGAAGATTCATGCTTGTAGACCAATATAATCCTTTTAAAGCAGTTGTCATCCACTGGCTAAGCAGCCTTCAGTATTTTTGTGTGCATGTGATCTGCACCAGAAGCCCTGTGCATGATTTTGTCCTGTTTTATTCTTAATACCAGCTCATATCATTGCCTTTAACTTTAAATATTTAAAGAGCAGCTTGCTTGCTAGTGGCATCTTCTTCCCATTTGTGCAAGTGCTGCCAGATGTTGCAGGGTTTCTACTTGTGTGTGTGTGTGTGGGGGATAACAGGTGTTTGGTTCATCTGCAGACAGCCTGTGTGAGATTTTCAGTCAACTGGTTTGAGACACTGCATAGCTGTTGCATTCCCCTGCCGGTCCAGTCCTCAGTATTTTGTGATTTTATTTAGGTCTCCTTCAGTGGATTCTAGCCTTTGCTATTTTACACCATGTCATTTTATATTGTAGAGGATCCAGATGTTGAGGACTGGAATGCAATGAGACAGGCTGAGATGTCAGTTTGGCCTTCCCCCCCCCAAAAAACAATAAACACGCACACACTCCTATATCCCCAACACCTGCTAAATAAGCTGCAGTCAAACCGCTGTACTGCATTTCTTACATTTGTGTGTGTCTGGTTCACAGTGATTGCATGCATAGGTAGCACACCACTCGAGTAATCATACTGCATACAATTAGAACTGCCAAAACATGGGCTAATGTTACTTCGAGGTACACGGATGTTTGGCAACTGAAGTAATGTGTACGGTACGGTCCCACTGAGTTTGTACCCACCATGGCTCCACCTCAATTCCCTTGACATCTTCTTACCCCTCACCCCACATGCTATGATGGCACTATTATGCAACAGTTCAACAGTGAAGCACCCCCACCCATGACCAGTCATGGCAGAACATGCTTCAATACCGTACATGAAATATAGGTCTTCCGTTTGTATCATTCGCCACACAGCAATAACCTTACTGCGTACTGTGCAATATACCCGGCCCCAAATGCCCGAATAAGCACTGGTGACACCATAAAACCCTGGGCATCTAGTGGCCCATCACCACCAATTGGCATTTAGTGACAACCACCCTAGTTCCCCCCCAGTCCTGTACCGTGATTTACTGGCAGATCCTTCCTCACACCAAGACGACAAACCACCAAGATAACATACTGTATATATTTTCCATGGTGACAGTTCCATTGTGCGTCTTGCTATGGGAGTCACAGGAGTGCTGTGCCATTAACACCATCTGTTCATGGGACTGTGGGTTAACAAGGGTAATGTCAACTACCTGCCTAGTGTTGGGTGCCACTATACCAGGCAGTGTTGGTGTCTCAGATCTTATTTGTACATAATGGGTCATGTATGGGACCTTAGGTCACTGTGACAAACTGGTATATTGTGCTGCACTCTTAAGATGGTGATTGTTGGGTGGGCCGATCCATGTAGGATACCAGAATGGCATATACTAGACATTTATGTATATTGCAGACTGTGGCATACTTATTTATTGCTGTCTTATATGGTAGTGGCGTGTGCTGTCTGCCAGTGCCCTGCCTGTTTGTGTGAACGGCTAATGCCCCACCACCCTTCAGTCTGTGTGTCACACCTCTTGTCTAAGCCAGCAAGGTCTGGACTCTGTCCTGTAGAAAATAGGCCAGAGTCCAGTATGCCACTTACTCATCTTGTAGCATGTGTTATTCTAATGTCATAACTACTTTAGTGGTATGACAGCTTCTGTGTTCAAAATCAGCTTGCCTGTCCCACAGATGTCAATTCAGTGTCCTATGAACACTGTTTGCTTCCCCGATATGTTAGACTGTGATGATCAACTAAACATGTGCCACATGCCCAAAAATAGACTCTGCGACTGTCCATGTGCCAACCTTTGTTCAATACTCCACCTCTTTTCTGACTGTTGCCTTTTCTTACTTGCCATACTATTTCTGTCTCATCCCTCAGTGGTTGCACCTTGTGCACAAACTGATCCTTGGTTACTGAAAATGTGGTGTTAGCAGAGGTAATCTGTAGAGGTCACAGTGGTGAGTTGTGGGCGGGAGGTCAAGGGTGAAACAACAGAAAGAATGGAAGAGGGGGTCAAGCCTGACAAGGGAGGACTTGGAGGCCGTGCTGTAAACTACGTCCCCATAGTCCAATAGTGGGAGAATCATTTTCTGTACAATTGCTATGCGGGTTGGTAGTGGGATACAACCTCTGTTCCGATGTAGGGTGCCCAGGTTTGGGTGAAGTTTTTTTTGTGGATTGCATCAATATGGACTGAGAAGTCAAGATGTTGATCGAGCCAGATCCCAAGGTATCTGAATGAGGTGCAGGTCTCCAAAAGGGACCCATCTAAGGTGTGGAAGACTGGGGAGCAGAGGACACTGGAGAGCCTTTGCCTAGACCCAAAGGTAAGTGAGACGGTTTTCTTTGGGTTGAGAAACAGCTGGTTGGAGCAGAACCAGAGCTGAATTTCATTAAAATCCTGCTGGAGTCTGGCTGACACTTCAACAGGGGAGGGACCTGTGGCATAAAGTACACTGTCATCGGCATACATGTGTATGTCCGAGAGGGGGCACACTGAGGGCAGGTCATTCAGGAAGATGGAGAAGAGTAGCGGGCCAAGGACCGATCCTTGGGGAACCCCTATTGTAATAGGTAGGGGGACAGAGGAGTGAGATCCGATTCTAACTGATTGTTGCCTCCCTACCAGGTATGAGTGGAACCAGCTGGTGGCCTCACCTGAGAAGCCGGTGAGGGGTGAGTTTGGATAGCAGGAGTGAGTGGGAGACCATATCAAAGGCCTTAGCAAGGTCGTTGAAGATAGCTAAGGTGACGTGCCCTTTATCCATGCCAGTGAGGATGTTGTTTGTTAGCCTTAGAAGGGAGGTGATTAGTGGAGTGCGATTTCCTGAAGTCAGCGTGGTATTGAAAGAGAAAGGAGTTTATAGCCCAAATCAAAATACTATATACTAATCCCAGCAGTAGGATATTGTGTAATCTTCAATGGGGCACCAGGCAGGGATGTCCTCTGTTCCTTTATTGTTTAACCTGTGTTTAGAACCATTGATTTGGGGAATTAACACACCTGAAATTCAAGGTATCTGGATTGGTCCACATCAGCATCTCTCTACCTGCTGTACTGAACGTTATTACCAGTTATGGCAATATTTCAAATCATAGACTAAATTTAGAGAAAACAGTGATTATGCCTTTATATGTATGGGCGCAGCGCTCTGACATTGCAGACTTGGGCCTGCAGTGGACACCTGATAAAGTTAACCTAGGTATATGTCCAAGTACCTCACACACTAAAATAAAATTTTACAAACAGGACTTCTCGGTGGACCAGTTAAAGCAAAATTTGGCAAGGTGGGCTCATTTACCTTTTACCTTCTGGGGTAGAATTAATGTTATTAAAATGAACTTGCTCCCCCAAGCTCTTTGCCCCTTGAGTTTGCTTACCCAGGTTATACCCCATTCCTGGTTTACTAACCTGCATAGAATTATTTCTAATTTTATTTAGAACCAAAAGGCTACACAGAAGGCCTATCAGAAACTTGCTGCACCCATGGTGGATGGTGGCCTGTGCCTTCCCAATTGTTATTATTTAGCTATACACTGTAATAAGTACCTTCAGTGGTACAGAGAAGTAGAAATTCCCTCCCAATACATCCCGTAATGGTTATTGAATGATACCTCTGTACTATGCAGGGAATCGCTATTACTTCTCTTATTCATATCCCTCCCATGAGTTTACCACGAACCCTCAAAAGTATGGCCTTGAAGTTTTCTATAAAAGTACATACACAGTTATGTCGACCATTGCACATAGACCCTATCGAACATACATCACAACCTTTATGGGGTAATCCTAATTTTAAAATAGATGGCCTGGTAATCACTGGGAACAAAAAGAAAAATGGCAGGGCAGAACAGTGTGGGATCGTCCAGATATAACACCACTCAGCTGGTTGCTGGGCAGTGTCATGTACATGAAAGGATCTAGCCGCTGTGTGATGGAAGTGGCTGATTCCTTTCAACTGTGCAAAGTTTCCACACATCACCAGCAGAACAGTATCATGAACAGCCTTGCTGGTCACTAGCCTGTCACTATCGAGCCCTCTGCAGCCCGAGATGCGGTTGATGCGATAGTGACATGTCTCTGAAGCCCACTACTCATAATACATTTGCTGCACATAATGATAATAAAACTTTATTTGTATTGCTCCTTTCTTAAATTCAAGGCGCGTTACAATACTTTTATAATAAATAAAACATAATCCATAGTAATCTGAGCTCCTAAAATCACAATAATTAATTAAAATAAATCTTCGACCACAAATAGGTCTTCAAGGCCTTTTCAAATTCCTCCATGGATGCACACTGATGAAGCAGACAGGGTAGAGAATTCCAGAGGGTCGGAGCAGCATACATAAAGGCACGAGCGCCTGAAGATTTTAAAGGAACCCTCGGAATCTCTAGCAACCCCTCGTCCGCCGAGCGGAGAGATCGCTTAGGGCAGTAGGGAACCAAAAGCTCTTTCAAGTAGTCTGGACTGAGTCCTTTTAGGGCTTTGTAAGTCAAAGACCAACTTTAAAGGTGATCCGCCACTGAATTGGCAGCCAGTGCAGATCACGCAGGCACTGGCGAAATATGTCACCAGTTCATTCACAGAAGAAAGAGTCCTGAAGGAACTCCTAAAACTCAAGGTGGACAAAGCAATGGGGCCTGACCGGATTCACCCAGAATCCTCTAAAAGAACTAAGGAGGACCTAGTGACACCACTGACCACGCTTTTAACAAATCATGGCAGGATGGGCGGTACCTGAGGTCTGAGGAGGGCAGATGTGATCTCTTCACAAAGTGGGAGCAAGGCAGAAGCAGGAAACTACAGACCTGTAAGTTTGACCTCAGTGGTAGGGAAAATGATGGAATCACTTCTGAAAGAAAGAATTGTTGAGTACCTAGAACAGCAAGCACAGGACCCAAAGCAGCATGGATTTAGCAGGAAGGTCATGTCAGATGAATCTAATTGATTTCTTTGACTGGGTGACCAAAGTAATAGACCAGGGAGGTGCTGTGGATATGGCCTGCCTAGACTTTAGCAAGGCATTTGATACAGTCCCGCACAAAAGATTAATAATCAAGTTAGCCAGCCTGGGAGTGGGTCCCAGGGTGGTAGCCTGGGTAGCAAACTGGCTGCACAACAGGACACAGAAGGACACAGGACTGGAGCACCCCAACAACCAGGAACAGAAGGGGCAGGTACTGCTGGATGCCTTCCAGGACAGCTTCCTGCAAATGGTCAGTGAACCAACCAGATTAGGGAATACCCTTGACCTTGTGCTGGCAAATGGGGATTTTAGTGAGAGAACTTACAGTGGAGGAACCGCTGTCAGGAGTGACCACCACTCAGTATGGCTCACATTGGATATGGGCAAGGAAGGAGTGGAATCTGGCACAATAGTGCTGGACTTTCAGGAGGCCAACTTTGGGAGGATGGGGAAGGGGTAAAAGGGTACCTGGCCAGAATTCAATCTAGTATGGACACTAACCAGAGGTGGGAGCTTATAAAGCTGGGGATAGTGGAGGCAACCAAAACTCGCTGCAAAGCCCAGAGCAAGAAGGCTAGGGCTAAGAAACCGATCTGGTTGAGCAATGAGGTCATGGAAAAGGTAAGGAGGAAAGAGGCTGCCTTTAGGAAGTACAAGAAAACAGGAGGGGAGGACAGGAGGACCTTGACAGAATCGAAAGAGATGACAAGGGCAGTAAGGGGAGCAAGCATCTACGAACTCAGGGCTGGCACAAGGCATTAAGAAGGGAGAAGGACTTCTTTAAGTACATCAGGGAGAAAAGGAGCTGTAAGGGACCACATAGTAAGGATTAGGAAGGAGGGGGTTGGTGGAAGAGGGTGTAATAAGGCGGAAGCATCTAAATGAGTACTCTGCTCAGTATTTACTAAAGAGAAGAGGGGCGACACCCAAGGTGGGAGAAATGGCAGAAGCAGGGTGGGAAGTGATGACAGATGGGGAAACTATGAGAGCAGAGTTCGGAGGGTTTGAAGGCACTGAGGTGGAATGGCAGCCAGGCCCAGATGGCATCCACCCAGGGTACTGAAGGAGCTGGTAGAGGTCCTTGCAGGACCTTTGGCAGACCTGTTTAATGCCTCACTACATTCAGGGTGTGTACCTCAGGACTGGAGGATGGCTCATGTGGTGCCCCTCCACAAGAGTGGCCCCAAGGATGAACCAGGAAACTACAGACCAGTGAGCCTCACATCCATCGTGGGTAAGCTAATGGAGACTATCCTGAAGGAGAGGTTGGTGGCTCTGCTAGAGGCCGAAGGACTAGAGGACAGCAGACAGCATGGCTTCATATGTGGCAGATCCTGCCAAACCAACCTGGTTGAGTTCTATGACCGGGTAACTAGGCAACTGGACAGGGGCCATGCGGTGGATGTCCTGTATCTGGACTTCAGTAAGGCATTCGACTTAGTGCCACATGGAAGGCTGGGAAGAAAGTTAGTAGGCACAGGGGTGGGTGCAATGCTGGTGAGATGGGTAGGAAACTGGCTGCAGGAAGGCAACAGAGGGTGGTGGTGGGTGGGGAGCTCTCACACCCAAGGGCAGTGACGAGCGGTGTTCCACAGGGCTCGGTGTTGGGACCACTGTTGTTTGGGATATTCATTGCAGACATATCATGGGACATCAAGAGCAAGATCCATCTGTTTGCTGATGATACCAAGGTTAGCTCGGTGGTGGATGACTTAGGGGGATGGCAGGGGTTGCAGAATTATCTGGCAAAGCTTGAAACCTGGTCAGACACCTGGCAACTGGGCTTTAATGCCAAAAAGTGCAAGGTGCTGCATTTTGGGATGAAGAACCCAAGGAGGAGTTACCAGCTAGGGGGAGTGCAGCTAGCCCAGACCGAGGAGGAGAAGGATCTGGGTGTGCTCATTACAGGGTCAGTGAACAACTCAGCCGATGTAGGAAGGCGCTGCAAAGGCCAACAAAATGCTGGGTTGTATTGCAAGGGTGTATCTCGAGGAGGAGGAGGTGATTCTGCCACTGTATAGGTCATTATTTAGACCACACCTGAGTACTGCGGCAGTACTGGCATCTGTATCTGAAGAAGGACATTAAGTTACTGGAGGGGTGCAGTAGAGCCACAAAGATGATCAAGGGCTGGGGACTTATCACACGAGAGGAGGTTGAAGGAGTTGAACATGTACTCACTGGAGGAGAGGAGAGACGGGGTGACATGATTGAAACCTTTAAATACATGAAAGGAATAAACAAGACAGGTACAGAGGGCTGTTCAAAGTAAGGGAGGGAGGGTCACCAGGGCCATGATATGAGACTGGGCGAGGAAGGTTCAGGAGGGAGATGAGGAGACACTTTTTTACAGAGAGGGTGGTGGCTGGGTGGAATGCGTTACCTGCTGAAGTGGTATGCAGTAGAACAGTGGACTGCTTCAAACGAGGATGGGACAGGACAAGGGGAAGGGTTAATGAAGGGGAAGGGTGGAAGGGAGGGGCAGCTGCAGAATAAGGGTTGCTAGCTGCACATTCGAGCAGACTTGTTAGACCTCTAGGCCTCTCTCTGCTGGCAAATTTCATATGTTCGTAATAGTGAATGGAACACATTCTGAAGAAAGGGGGGTTACTAGTGGAGTACCTCAGGGCTGAGTACTGGGTCCAGTGCTCTTTAACATCTTCATAGGTGACATTGCAGAGGGTCTGGAGGGAAAGGTATGCCTCTTTGCAGATGACACAAAGATCTGTAACAGAGTTGATACACAAGAGGGGGTAGAAAAGATGAGAAGGGACTTGGCAAGGTTGGAGGAATGGTCAGACATATGGCAACTTAGATTCAATGCAAAGAAGTGCAAAGTAATGCACCTGGGAAACAAAAACCCAGAAGAGTACACAATAGCAGGAGGTACTAACAACAACAAAATGGAAAGGACCTGGGGTAGTCAGACAGATGACCTAAAGGTGGGTACTCAATGTGAAAAGTCGGTAAGGAGAGCCAGGGGGATACTGGGATGCATAGGAAGGGGCATCACAAGTAGAAAAAGGGAAGTGGTTATCCCTCTATACAGACAGTTGGTGAGATCCCATCTGGAGTACTGTGTGCAGTTTTGGAGACCTCATTTATGCAAGGACATAGACAGGATGGAAGCAGTCCAGAGGAGGGCAACTAAAAGGGTACAGGGTCTGCAGCAGAAACCATATGAAGAGAGACTGAGAGAGCTTAATATGTATACTCTTGATGAAAGGAGGGACGGGGGGACATGATAGAAATGTTCAAGTACCTCAGGGGAATCAACAAAGTCCAGGAGGGTAGCATCTATCAGAAAAAGAGATGTGTAAGAACAAGGGGGCAGAATTTAAAGATAGAGGGGGGACGGCTCAGGGGTAATGTGAGGAAAACTTTTTTTCACGGAGAGAGAGTGGTGGATACATGGAACAGCCTTCCTGAGGAGGTCGTTGGGTCTAAAACAGTGGGAGAATTCAATCATGCATGGGACAGACACAAGGCAATTATAGTGGGGGGTTGCAGGAAGTAGGCTGTTGGTTAACTAGAATCTGCAGCTTATCCAGTAGGGTGTTGGTTAACTAGAATCTGCAGCTTATCCAGTAGGCAGGGAAATGGGCAGACTAGGTGGGCCAAGTGGTCCTTATCTGCCGTCAAAGTCTATGTTTCTATGACAGGCACGAGACGTACCCGTCAGTAACTGGGCTGCAGCGTTCTGCACCACCTGCAAGCAGCGGATATCAACCCCAGGAAGCCCTAGATAAAGGGAGTTGCAATAATCAAGGCATGAGGTCACAAAGGCGTGGACTAGCATAGGCAGATTGGCAGGCGGAACAAGGTGCTTCATCTTGTCGATGTTCCCAAGATGAAAAAAGGAAATTTTGACAACTGCCAACACCTGCAAACGCAGTGTTGGCTCATTGTCAAAAATCACCCCCAAGTTCCTCACATGTTCAGAGGTAGGGAGCTGGACACCTCCCAGAAATAAACCTGAGGATAAACCAGCTCCCATCCCCTCTACCCTATGACCCGGGTCCACAACCATTACCTCAGTCTTCTCCGAATTCAATTTCAGTCAGCTTGAATTCATCCAGCACTGGCTTTCGGTGAGGCAGCTATTAAAGACCGAGAGAGCTCTATCCTGGTCGGGTGCAAAAGACAGGTAGAGCTGGGTATCATCTGCATAGCAGTGAAACCTCAGCCCTTACCTTCCTACAATGTCTCCAAGGGCCAGCATATACACTGTGAACAACATGGGGGACAACACCGAACCCTGGGGAACCCCACATAACAGAGAGACTGGCCGGGAAGAATTTATCCCCGACACCACTCTCTGAGTTCTGTCAGTGAGGAAAGATCTAAACCAACTGAGGACTGTACCCGACAGGCCACAGATGAACTCCAGGCACACAAGAAGTACCCCATGGTCCACAGTGTCAAAAGCTGATGAGAGATCAAGAAGAACGAGAATGGAACGGTTCTTCTGACTTCTAGCCATCCGGAGATCACTGAGCATCCGAACCAGCAGTATCTCGGTACGGTGCCTCTTTTGACTGGAGCAGTTCATAGATGTCATGGATGGTTAAATGATTTTCCAATTGTACAGCCACTACTTTCTCAATAATCTTCCCAGCAAAGGGAAGATTAGAGATTGGCCTGTAGTTAGCAAGGCAGTCGGGGTCCAAGGAAGCTTTCTTCAGGAGGGATGTCGCCACTGGCTCCTTCAGGGAGCTAGGAAACCCGCCCGTGTCCAAGCAGCACCAGACTGCCCGTGCTAGGACTGGGCCAATGATGTCAAGACAACCTTTTATCAGGGAAGTTGGGCCCAGATCCAAACTACAGCAAGTAGGGTGCATACTATGGACAATCCTTATGGCATCGATGAACTCAAGCCAGTCAGAGGAACTCCAGGAGGGACCTGGGAATGCGACCAAACTGTAATCTGTAGCTTCTCCCATAGAGGGGGCAGGCTGGAGTGCTGCCCTGATGTCAGTCACCTTATCTGCAAAGAAGCGAGCAAGCTCATCACACTCTATTTGTGAAAAAGCTTTCTGAACCTGGGTGCAGGCTGGGTTGCACAGTCTGTCAACAGTTCGAAAAGCTCAAGCAAACATAAACATGTAAATAACATTGTTTATGTTCCTTTCAAATCTGACTTCAGGGAAGATTGGAGGACACAGCATGCTTTGTGAATACTTATTAGCGGTTTTAAATTTAGTTCTGTAGTTCCATTTGCAGTATTTTTGTCTCTGTAGAGGCATGAAGAATGCTTAGGCACAGTGTGAGAAGTCTTTGAGGCATCAAGAGGAAGGCATGGAGAAATCACATTAGTGAGTGCTTGATCAGTTCGTTTTTTAGGGCTGATCTACTGTATGTAACAGACCAGTTGCTATTGTGACTGAAGTCAGGAAGTGCTTTATAGCTGTACCATAGGGATGCATTGGGTACCAAGACTTGTTTGGCAAAACTAGTGGATGAACTCACACCCATTTGTTAGCAGCTTGTTACTAGCATACTGCACTGATCCTATTGGATGGGCTTGCAGATCAGTTTGAGGGTCACATAAGCGAACAATGAACCTCTTGACAAAGAGAGCTGGTAGTCTTGGGAATGTGCCCTTAGCTTTTAGAAATATTGGGGGATGGATGGCAATAACTGCTATGTAGCAGGCAGCACCGCCCCACAGAGCTCTCCTTCAACATGAATCTGCAGCACCACTGCAAAAATCTGAGACCAGTAAGAAAGCAGAGACATCAGCTTCTCCACTGAGCACAGCCGTGACAGGAAGCAAAAAAGACTGGAAGCATGACTTGGGTAAACTGGGCGTAAATTGTCTTTGGTGCCATTTTAGACCTACCCAAATTGCGATGAGAGCCATACATCAAGACACTACAGGGGTCAGCATTAAGTTCTGCATCTACTAGCCAGCATGGCTAGTGACTGGGAAAATCCACTAGCCCCACAGACCTTTCCATTGACCAATTAGGTAAATAATAATACCTGACAGGGTGAGCGTTGTTGGGATATAACGGATTGCCCAGGGGCATAATGAGGCCCAACGCCGCAGGCGGAGGGCCTTATAGCCCCTGGAAGGTCCGTTTATATCCCATAACGCCCACCCTGGAGGGTATTATTACACTTAGATAATGGGTTAGAGATGAAATTTTGGGGGAAAATATATAAGAAAAATAAGTAAAAAGTACGTAGAAGTGATGTTTGTTGTAAAGTAGTTCCTATAGTGTGAAGTTCTGGAATCGCCACAGGAGGTCGCTGCTGTGTATTTTTTTTAGTGCTGTTTCCGATTACCTTGCCGCCCTGTTTCGTCTGTTTTTCTCTGTCTCACAGACCCCGATTGAAAAATGATGAGAATGGGAGAAAAATAGTGGTGCTTTTTAGTGACAGGTACCCAATGTGATGCAGCTTAGAAGTGTGGTACGAATCTTTACCTTCATTTAAAAGTTAGCACAGGGTTCCCAGGGAGTGCGACAGTGCAGGGAAATGGAACACGGAAGACTGGGAAGTTTACATTATGGGAGGTTAAATGAGGTGGTATGTAAGCATTAAAAAAATGGATTTTTTTTTTCTGGTCCCAAAGAGGAACAGAGTGAGTTCAGGAGGGTGTATGAGGCTGTTGGCGGGATTTCAGTTTAGTACCATGGTGGGCTCTGGGTTTGGGCTGCCATTTCGGTAACTGAATTATAAAATGGCGTCTGGCACGTTTCGGTTCCAAATTATCAAACTGGCACTTTTTCTGAGCGAGTGTTATTGAGAAATATCAGCATAGGTGCCAGGCTCTTTCAGCCAATCAGGATGCAAGTTTTATTTTGACCATTATCTAATAAGCAGTAACCCACGACAGGGTGTGTGGTTATTGGGGATTAATCAACATCCTGGTTGTGTTGTGAGGCGTGAGGCATGAGGCCGTAGGCAGAGTGTCGTCACAGCACTTGGGTGTTGATTAATCCCCAATAACTGCACACCATGGAGTGGATTATGGCGCTTATGACATGGGCCAAATTTGGGGACAATGGACAAAAACTGTTGGTATAACAGAGAAAACATGTGGGAACTACTTAGTGTTCCTCCACTATTTTATGCCATGGAACCACAGCTTTCTGTGTTCTGCCACAGTAAAAGTAGTTCAAAACAGAAACATTTGTGGTGAACAGGCCATAGGGACTGCAATCAAGGAGCAAGTGGAACTTTTTATTCTGCTGACAACACCCTGCTATTCTGTTCTGTTTCCTCACACAGCAGTCTGTGACTTCGCACAGCATCTGTCCCCCCTCCCCACTCCCTTCACTGGTTACACTGAAGTGCTTCATTTGCCACCTCTTCTCCTAATTAATCCACTACTGTCACACATAATACACATGATGCTGACTCTGTCTTCCTGGATACTGCTGCCAACACACAACCCTGCTGCTTGATATTACCTCTGTCCCCTCGTTTTGCTGTTACTAACACACAGAGAAAAACACAGGTGCTGATCAGTACTGCTGCTTCCTGGTATTGCACTGATCTCTCTTCTCTGTGTGCAGTCTCTCTCTCTCTCTCTCTTTCTTTCTTTCTCTTTCTCACTGTCTCTTTCGGGGTCGACTACTGACATTGCCGCAACAAAAAAATTATTTCACTGTTTATCTGGCATTTACCCTACTTCATTACGACTGGACATTCCCTGTGTCTCTGGGACTGAGTACTTCAGTACTAATAATGACTGCCCGAGCCCAAGGGTGTAGACAGGCATACTCACTGTACACATTTGTGTACAGTTTTGTTGAGTGCCTGTTACAAACCATAAGCCACTCTGTTAATATAATTTTAATCTGCAGTATTTGGGTAAGTGTAGGCCACTGAGGAGTGTCCGATACATGTATAACCTCTTTAGAGAGTAGAGGAATCATTTGACAACAATCTTGACTTGTTTGGAAGGGGGTTCCATTTGGAAAGGATGTGTACATTTTTAATTGGGGGGTGTAACTGTTGGAGACTGTGTAGAAAATGAGAATTTCTGGCTACATCCCTGCCTGAGCCCGTGCCTCACACACTTTGCTGTGCAGTTCACGTCACATTTCAATGCCACTACAGGTCACAGAACACCTGAATCAGGAGGGAGGCAACATTATGAGAAGGGGCGGTGGGGAACCCAGTGACCTGTCATCAAACACGTCTCTCACTACTCCCACTGAACAAATTTGCTAGCATTCCGGTATAATAACTTGTTGTTTAAACATTTGCGATGCTGCTGAAGAGGCTTAGGGTGGTGGATGTGTTGTCACGCTGTTTTATGACACTAACTTGGGGACAACGATAATCGCTATTATGACACTTGTAATGTTGAATTACATGGATGTACTGTGCATCGGGTTACTGGATGACGTAGATTTTCATAGATTGCCCGCTACTACAATGTCCACCAGGTGGGTGGGTGGAAAATATCACATCTGATGGACTCTCGCTACGGAGAAAAAACAACATGGCTACATTTACAACATTTCTCAGCCAGTATTAACAAGATCTGCTAGGGTGTATGTATTTCTCTCCAGACTCTTCACCACAAACACATACTGTTCTGCTAACATAAATGAATGAATGGTCATGTGATCTGTGTCCACCAATTAACTAACAGAAACCTATCTGCCCATGTTATAAATGTACTTACTGAATTGTTACCTTCTCCAGTACAAATCTGCAGGGCTAGTTAAAGGAAAATTTTACTAGCCAAATACAAAATCTGCCAGCATTTGGCTAGTGGGCTGGTGCCAGTTTTGACCCCTGCACTAGAACAGATGAGTTAAGAAAGTGTGTTTTATTATCCTTCCCAGTTGTCTCTTAAGTCCCCTTCAACACCACTGCCAGTCCTATCCCTCTGAGGTCCCCCAAGGTTCCTGGCTTAGCCAAGCTCCAGTCTTTTCCAAATGCGCACCTCCATGCTGCCTCAGAATCAGAGCCCATCCCGGGCAGCAAAGTGAGACAGCCCCTCCAACCTGAACAATCATTGTTAGACTGGGTTCTGGGTCAGACTATCTTCAGTTCACTGAAGGCCATCGTCAAGCTGGCTGTGGGGTCTTTTCCACATCTCTCCACTCCGCAAGGATGCAGGCACTCTCGGAGATCCAAGGTGAGTGTGCACACACATAGTCATGCTGCCGGCCTGGTCTGTGGCCTGCGCCTCTCCCTCCCACAGCGCTCTCAGCTGGACTGCCACCTGTGGTCACCCAGGTGGCAGTATAGCAGTGAGAGCAGCGACCCTCCCTCCCCGGAGGAGTGTTCCCTGGGACACTAAATCCTCCTCCCCCTGGCTAGCCCCCAGACAACCCAAGCTTGTTCCAGAACTCAGGTTGCCAGCATTGCCAGCAGTAGTGCTACCACTGTGCTAATGGGCAGGAGTCAAATATGTTGCCTGTCCCTTGCTTTAACATCTCAATACTGTAAAAGCATTCGGACAAAAACTGTTGGACACGCCAATGGGGAACCTTTAATTTTGGAAATCCAAGCAGTAGCTCCTCATTCAGTTGGAAGCACCTCGAGATTAAGTTAACTAAATCTGGGTGAGTCAAAAAATTAGCTCAGAAGTAATTTTATCTGAACTTTTTACTGGTGTAATGAGGCATATCAGATTAGCACTGAGCAAAATTGGCTGCAACAGCAGCTCGGTGATGCAGCTGCCCAGTGACTAGCAAGTAATACTTTTTTCCATTCCAGTTTGATACTTGAGAATAATGTAATGATGGGAGTTAATTTCTTCCTCCCCATTTTACATACTCTTATCTTCTGTTGCGACTGCCATCCAGTTCTAGCCACTCTGTCTCTGCACACTCAAAGGCTTCTCCTGGTCGTGCTGATGATTCTCATTCCCCACCTGACACAGTGACGTCCAGATGACCTCATCTCTGCCCTGTGACTGGGCTCTCATTGCCTTCTTTTGGAGTTGCTGCCTCATTTATTTTATTTAATTTATTTATTGAATACAATCTGAATTAATACCTTTGAGGCAGAGACTCCTTTACAAAGGCTCCATGTCATATAAAACAATACAGAGCATACAGTATACAAACATCACAGTATAAATAGCAGTGTGGGAAATATCATACCTTACGAATGATGCATGGTAAAGTATCATAGTCAAAAGGGAGAGAAAGGCAATCTGGGAATGCCAATATCAGAGGACAGTTTTTAGGGGCCCCAATGAACATGGAAAGTGATTGGCAAGCCCCTTTGCCCTGCACCAAAAAGAGGGAATTTACCTGGTATTTTAGTCACTCTCTTATCTCAAATAGAAACAAGCATTTGTCAGTGCTGAATGTTTGCTTGCTGGCAATAGCATTGGTAGTGTAGGAGTTAGAGAGATGCATAATAGGAATGGCAGTGAAGTATTTAACTGAAGTCAACCCCACCACCACCCTGCAGAGACTGACAGGCATTGTGGTGTGCCTTTGGGTTGTCGGGCATAAGGGCCATGCCATTTCATCTCACCCTACCCTGCAGACGCTGACAAGTGTCACGGTGTGCCTTGGGGTCTTTGGGCCTTAAGCTCACCCCATTCCATAAGGAAATATGGTGAGATGGGTGCAGTATAGGAGAATGGGGGTGAACTTGGGTGCCGAAGAGTCCAAGGCACACCTCGATGCCTGTCACTGCTGTAGGGTGTGGGTGGAGGTGGAATGGCATGAGCATTACAGACGACAGTCCCAAGTCACACCCCTGATGCCTGTCAGTCTCTACAGGGTGGGGGCTTTATGGTCGGAAACTCTAATGCCCCAGGCGTTCATTGGTATTTTCACTCCAGATTTTCAACATGGGTTTTTTGTGACCTCCACCTCATGAACAGCGGCAATATCAGTGTGTTAGCTGAAAGCTGATTTTGCATAGCGACTGCGCCATTTGGCACCACAGGTATGAAAACACATTTCGGGTGGGATGTGAAAAATGACAGCTGTACTGTTCATGGGGAGGTGTAAAAAATGGCAATGTTGAAAATCTGGATTGAAAATATAAAAAAACTGAAGTCACAACCGTGCGCAACACACACCCATAATGTAATTAGGGTGGGATTTTTTACAGCAGATTGTCAACGGCATTTTGTGACCTCCACTCCTAAACATTGTCACAGTGATTTTTCTTAACCTGTCCCAGACACTGATTTCCCACAGCGACCATGCATTTCGGCGCCGGAAGTGCAAAAACGCACTTTGGCCAGGGTGTGAAAAAAATTATAGCTGTACTCTTCATAAGGAGGTGTGGAAAAATGCCAGTATTGAAAATCTGGACTGAAAATATTACAGATTCGTTAACTTACGAGGATGCATGGAAACTGCGTGATGCAAGCTCGTAACACAGTCATTTTATGGACTTTTGTCACCAAATTTTTAACATAGCCATTTTAGAACCTCTGCTCATGAACAGTGTCACTGTGATTTTCTTAGTCTGTCCAGAACATTGATTTTGCGCAACGACTGTGCCATTGTGCACTACATGTGTAAAACATTTTGGGCAAGATGTGAAAAATTACATCTCTGCTGCTCATAAGGAGGTGTGATAAAATGGCAATGTTGAAAATCTGGATTGAAAATAAAAATTCGCAAAGTTACAAACTGCCCAATGCATGCTCGTAAAACAGTCATTTTTGAGAATTTTTTTCGGCAAATTTTCAACATAGGCTTTTGTGGGGCCTACCTCATGAACTGACACACTATTGTTTCATTATTCTGCCCCGAAAGGTGGTTCTGCGCAGTGATTGCGAAATCACCTTTCGGGACCGAATAACAAAATGGCAGTGACAGCGTTCATGAGGTGGGGCCCCAAGAACCCCATGTTGAAAATTTGGTGAAAAATTTCCCAAAATGGCAGAGATACATGAAGCACAAACAAACACTTAAAGGGGACAGGAATTGATTACTTACGTGCAGCTGTTTGAAATGTCTCTGTTTTCATAAATTATATCTATACCTCTAAAGGAACCCTATGTAACTGTGCCTGAATAAAAGCTGAAGCTGTCAGTTGTGTTTTGTGTTGTTTTCTTTGTATGGACAACATTCTGTGCAGTCCCTTTCATGGGACCAAGAACTTGGAATTTTCAATATGTCACTTCATGGTTTCAGAACCGTGGGCACTGTACTGATAAGTTTATGCTCACATTTCTGAAAGCATGAAGTGACAGTCAAAACTCCAAGTTCTTGGTTCCATGACAGGAACTGCACAGAATGTTGTCCATACAAAGAAAACAATACAAAACAAAACTGACAGCTTCAGCTTTTATTCAGGCACAGTTACATAGGGATCTTTGAGAGATATGGATATAATTTATGAAAATAGACACGTTTCAAACAGCTGCACATAAGTAATCAGTTCCTGTCTCCTTTAATGTATTTTACCTTGGACTCTTTGCCATTTATCATACACCTGTTTCATTAACCTTTGCCTTTCCATTTTCATTTCAGCCTCTCAACCTTAGTTAGTTAAGAAGTGTTTTTACTTTGATGCACGACTCAGCCTAGGAGGAAGGTTACCCTTTATTTTTCAGGAACTCCATTCCTTTTCTCAGTTGTCTTTATTCCTTCAGTATGCCACCTCTACCCTCCTGGTGTGTGTACAGTCACCTTTTCTACTCTGGAGCTTTTTCTCCGGGGCCAACCTGGCAGTCACCAACACAGACTGGTAGACAGAACAGGCCTTGCAGTAGGCTGCAACTTGTCTGTACACCCCTGGCCAGTAAAAGTGGGGCAACAAATTAGCTAGTGTCCCTTGTCTTCCCAAGTGCCTTCCACAGGTACTGGAGTGTGCAGCCTCTATCACCTGCTGCCAGTAGGTCTGTGGCACTACTACCTGTGCATCTACTCTCTGGGTATGGGGATTGGGCCTCATATGGTAAAGGAAACCCCTTTTGCACTTCGTACCATGAGGACTGTCTCTCACCCACCCCACCATTAACTTGTACACCTTCTTCAACTTTTGTGTATTTCATCAATTTCCCAGTAGTAGCATTCCCAACTTGAAGCCTACCCAGTCGTTACTGTCTTGCATAACATTACTGTGATCTAGATACAGATGGCATAAAACAAGCAAAGTCCCTTCAGCTTTTATACAGGCCTCTTCTTTCTTGATTGGAGCTGTTACCCCCAAGACAGTATCCCTAGTCATTGTCTCATCTGGGGTCTTCCTCACATCCATACTGGCATCTCCGTCCTCCAGCAGATAGCAACCTGGGAACTCTGGCAATACTGGAAGGTCCTGCTTCACCATGGACTCCTCCTTCAGCTGTGTCTGGGAACTGTCGTCCTCTGATTCTTCCTCCAAGCCTTCCAACTGGGACCCTTCTGACTGGGACCTCTCCGTCAACTCCTGGCACTGGTGATGTTACTTCGAGAAGGTTCCTGCAGTAGGTCGTCACATGTAGGATTGCTCCTCCTGGAGTCAGGTTCCAATGGCAAACTTGTAGCTAGCAATCATCGGCGGGGACCACCCCCGACGTCAGGTGACGTGACATCAGTCCGACTATAAAAGGGGCGGTCCCACGCCCGCCCTCCAGTTCTTTCCTGCCGTCGCCTCAGTTCGTTCGGCTCTTGTGTTAGAACAGCAATCAAATGCCTGCACGTCTTTCAAAGTTTTTTTGACTTCTACTACATTTTTTTTCTTCATCATCGAAACCGAATGTATGTCTGCTCACCCAAATAAGAAATGCTGTAAGTGCGGAGCCCAAATCCCACACGGGGACAGTCATTCCCGTTGCCTTCTGTGCTTAGGCCCCGAGCACAAATCAGATGAGTGTGTTATCTGTCTGGGCTTCAACCAGGCCAGATGAAAGCGGATTCTCGAGGCCCACCTCCTTACCTGACGACTGGCGTCGATGGAAAAGGAGCTCCAGGAGCTAAGGGAAAAGTCATCGTCGCCAGTCCCGAGGAAAAAGAAAGATGAGGAGAAGTGCCGGGAGAGGAGTCAGTCGCCACGCGGAAGGCTGACTTCCTTCAAAACCATGAGTACTTCTGCTGGTACCCCATCCGCTTCTTTGGGCTGGGCACCTTCTCCTCCTCCTGCTGGGGTGAGCGGGCGGCCAGGGGTAGCCTCTCTCAAGGTTTCTGTTGCATCTCCTCCCCCCAGCACTGCCGGTGAGTCACCCTCCGACTCTGTCGATGGGTGCACGACCTTGACCGTTAAGTCTAGCGGCGGCCTCTTGGCTGCCGCCAGCCCAGTCAGGTCCGAAGAGTTGGCCGACGGCTCTTCCGTTATCGCCGGATCCTCTGTTTACGTAAGGCCTTCTGTGAGGACCCTGACATCGCACGCAGTGTGCTGCCAGGAGACCCTTCATCCCTTTGGTTCATTCATCCCAGGGATTCGCCACCCGATCCTGCTCTGTCTTTACCCTCAGGATCATTTTTGGACCTTTCGTTGGGCTCTCTACCAGAGTTACCCATATCGCCTGGTCCTTTGCCACCCACGGACAGGAGTCCATCGCCGGCTCGGTATCCTATTATGGAGCCTCTTCCTTCGGGACCTTCAGGGGCTCTCCCCGATGCCTTGCCACCATGTGGCTCTTCGGCACATCCCCCGGTAGGTTTGACGGAACCTCCAGGCGGTTTCCCGTGGGCCAGACCCCCATTACCCACCGCCAGGCAGGCCTCCATCAGCACCTTGTTACCCGACGCCAGGCCATGTGCTGCCGACTCTGGGATACCTGACGCCAGGATACCCATCGCCAGGATATCCTGAGTATTCTCCGTGTGGTTACACCCCAGGATTGCCAGGGTTCCAGTACCCTACTTGGCATCACCCACAATACCCAGGCTACCAGTCTCCTCCTCCTCCTACTCCGCCGATCGATTGGGACATGATCCCAACTTGGTGGCAGGACGCCAGGACCCAGCTTCTCTTGGAGTTGTGACATCTGGTGAGTGACATTCCCCTGCCTTGGGCACCTCCCCCACCGATTCCCTCCAGACGGGCTCTGGGTTTCCAGCTGCTGGGCTCCTCTGGGGTAGACCTGTCCATCCCCAGCAGTTCAGAACCTTCTGACTTGGATGTCGATTCCGATCCTTCGGACATTCAGTTTCCAGTTGAGGTCCCACCTAAAGAATCTCCTAAATCCACCCCCCCGAAGATCCCTCTTTTGGTGACCTTCAGAGGACGATCCAGGCAGCAGGAGGCTGGCCTTCTAAAGGAGTGGACCCCCAGCGCAAGAGACTGGCAGAGCACTTAGATCTGGCCATTACAGCTCCTCTCCCCATACCTCCCTGGATGGGCCCCTAAGGAGGATCTGGTCAGCACCATCTGGCAACAGACTTCCTCTATCCCTGCTGTGTCCAGAAAGGCTGATTGCACTTACTTTCCTATGGAAGGGATCCAACATCTACCGTCTCATCCAGAGGCCGACTCGGTGGTCATTACGGCCGCTCATGACCGGTCGGGACAACCCAAGCATTTGAGCTCCTCTCCTCCTGAGAAGGACTCAAGGCAATTGGACCAGTTTTGCAGAAAAGTGCATCTCTCTTCTTCTTCTTGTGCCATCCGGTCCCTTAACTATGTTTCACATATGGTGGCCTTCCAGAAGGCTTCCCTCTCAGAGCTCGAGAGGGATCTCCAAGATGTCTAGGATGAGATGCTCAGAAACAAGCTTCTAGACAAGGTCCGCATGAGCAAGTCTTCATGTTGTCATGCTCTTCGAGCAACATACAGTTTGATAGACTCAGTGGCTAGGGCGGCAGCTATGGGGATCTGCATCCGACTTCTTTCTTGGCTCAGGATTGCAGGTTTGGCACAGGACATCCAGTCTTCCCTCCTGGATGCCCCTTTTAGTGGTTCCATACTTTTTGGTGGTGATGCCAAGGACATAATTTACGGGGCTGCAGGAAATCGGACGCACGTTTCGGGACGTATGCTCCATGTACAGGATGGGGCAAAAGAAGCAGCCCATTCGCCATCAGAGATGATTGAATAAGACCCAGGGAAAATGTCTGGGCAAACAACGAGCCCCTGGATCTGGAGCCCAAACCCCCAGGCCAGATTTGCCAAACAGGCCTATGGGGCTAAAGCTCCACTCCCCTCTGCATCCTGACTCCTTCACCCTCCTTCCGTTACCTCCAGTTGACAACGAGGAACCGGTAGGAGGGAGGTTTGGCTTCCACCTATTGGAATGGAGGGCTGTCACCGCAGATCTATGAGTTCTGCAACTCATCCAACAAGGTCACTCGATAGAGTTCACGGAAATACCTGCCCCTGACTCTCCGGGACAGTCTTTTTATCCAAAGGATCAGATCCCCATAGTCTTCCAGGAGGTTCAGACCCTCCTGCAAAAAGCGGCCATAGAACCCGTCCCTCTAGACCAAATAGGAAGTGGATTTTACTCCCACTTCTTCCTAGTACCAAAGAAGACAGGAGATCTGAGACTGATCCTGGATCTCAGCATGCTCAACCTCTTTGTCGAGTACTAGAGGTTTTGCATGCTGACTCTTCAGGGTCTTCTCCATCTGCTCCAGCCAAAATTTTGGCTGTGCTTCCTGGTTATGCAGGACGCTTGGCTACATATCCCTATCCTCCCGGCCCACCGCCACTTTCTCCGTTTCTCCTTCCAGGGGAACCATTTTCAATTCCAAGCACTACCCTTTTGCCTTTCCTCAGCACCCGGGTGTTCACCAAGTGCTTAGCAGTGGTTGTGGCCTTTCTTCACTGCAAGGGCAATTACGTGTTTCCGTACCTGGATGACTGGCTCCTCTCGGCACCCTCTCCAGACAGCCTGAAAGAGTCCCTCTCTTTCACTCTGAACTTGTTTGTCCTTCTGGGTATCACAGTCAGTCTACCCAAGTCCCAGCTAGTACCCTCGCAATGCCTCCAATTAATTGGAGCAGTACTAGACACAGTTCAGAGCAAGACTTTTCTGCCATTAGATCGAGCCGAGACTTTAGTTGCTCAAGCCACTCTTGTGGCCCGGGCTCGATGGATCCCAGCATACACTGTACGATGCCTCCTGGGACTTGTAGCAGCGGCCATTTCGACGGTTCCCCTGGCCAGACTACATATGAGGGTCACCCAGTGGTCTCTGAGTCCAATGGGATTAGAGGACGGACGACATGAACCAACGGGTCATGATCTCCAGCAGCCTCCAGAAAGATCATCGCTGGTGGCAAGATCTTTCCAGTCTACTAGGAGGAGCCCCATTCCACTCCCCAAAACCTTCCCAGATCCTCACCACAGACGTTTTGGACAGGGTTTGGAGAGCCCATCTGGGGGACCACAAGACGCAAGGGTCTTGGTCCGACCAGGAGCTTCTGCTCCACATCAAAGTTCTGGAGACAAGAGCAGTCCTGTATGCTCTCCAGGCACTCCAGTCACTTCTCCTGCTAGGATCACTTCTCATCCAGACTGACAGCATGTCCTCAGACTGGTACGTCAACACACGGAGGAACTCACTCGTACCCTCTCTGCAGGGAAGCAATGAGGGTTTGGTACTGGGATCCAGCACAGCCTTTTCTTGACAGCAGTCCACGTTCCAGGCGTAAGCAGCGTCCTGGCGGACAGTCTCAGTCGATCAGTGGCCCAGGCTCACGAGTGGGAATTAAGCAGGAGATGGTTGAAGATCTCTTTCTTCGATGGGGTTGACCAGATGTAGATCTGTTCGCCTACCCATTCAATACAGAACTACTCAGCTTTTGCTCGCTCATTCCCAGGCATGGTGCTTTTTTGGCATGACGCACTGTTTCTCTCTTGGACAGGTAGGTTTCTGTACGCTTTTCCTCCCTTTCCTCTTATTCAGAAGGTTCTGGCGAAACTTTAGGAGGAAGGAGCCCACTTTCTTCTGATTGAGCCTCTGTGGCACCATCAGATTTGATTTCCACTGTTACAACAGTTGGCACTGGAACCTCCAATTCTCCTGCCATTGTCTCACGACCTCCTGACACAGGAGCAGGGCATCCTGGTGCATCTGAGCCTTCAATCCCTCCACCTTCTTGCGTCGCACATGTGGACATAGCGGCTTTCTACTATGGAGTTTCCTCCCAGGTCGCTCATATCTTGGTGGAAGCCAGAAAACCTTCTAGCAGATCCACCTGCGCCATGAAGTGGAAGAGATTTTCGATCTGGGCCCTAGTCAGGAGCTTGGACCCCTTTTCATGCTCGGCCGCCTAGGTGTTAGAGTACCTCGTACATTTATCAGAGACGTGCCTTAGTTATTCCTCCTTCAAGGTCCATCTCTCTGCAGTGTTGGCCTACCACCTCCTGGTGGAAAGCAAAACTCTGTCTCAACTAGAGGTTGCCAAAACCTTTTTGAAAGGTGTCCTCCATCTAAAACCTCCAGTCTGGAACCCCTGTCCTTCCTGGGACCTTAACTTTATGTTAGAAAAACTTACCCTGCTCCCCTTTGAACCGGCTTCAAATTGTGACATGCGCTTCCTTTCCTGGAAGTCCTTCTTTTTAGTTGCTATCACTTCAGCCCGATGGGTCTCAGAACTTCAGGCATTCGTCTATAAGGAACCCTATTTGATTTTTCATAGGGACAGTGTCGTCCTTTGGACTAATCCTTCCTTCCTTCCTAAGGTAGTTTCAGAAACCACTCTCAGTCAGAGTGTGGAATTGCCGGTTTATTATCCTCAGCATTCCAACAGGGAGGAATATCTTCTGCACAACCTAGATGTGCACCGGATCTTGAGGTATTACACTAACAGGACTAAAGACGTCTGTAAGATCAATCAACTTTTTGTGGCCTTTGCCCCCCGGTGCCAGGGTAAGGCTGTTTCTAAACAGACCATATCCAGATGGTTGACTAACTGCATCCACTTCACTGACCAGAAACATGGAAAGTCCCTTCTGGGGGCAGTAAAAGGTCACTCCACTCTGAGTGTTGCTACCTCCACCGCCTTTTTCAGGAACGTGTCCACGGCAGAGATTTGTGCAGCTGCTACTTGGTCGTCTGTCCATACCTTCACTAAGCGCTAGAGTCTGGACATTGCATCTAGGCATAGGACTGGTTTTGGCCTTGTGGCCCTTCAAGGACTCATGTCATAAGACAGTACTCAGTTTGGAAAACGATTCCTCCTCCTGGAACTTATTTCCTTTTTTTCTTTTGGACTGCTGGGTATTCAGTCCTATATGTGAAGACCTAATGCAGGAACCCTCTCCAAGTAAGATATTGCAGTTACGTAAGAATTTACTGTAACAGTAGATCTTCAAGAGAGGTTCCTGCAGTAGGTCTAGTTTCCCACCACCTTCCCCCAGCTCCTGGAATGTTTCCTTTATTTTCATCTGGCCTAGCCCTTGGGTCTAGTTAGGACACATGGTACTGCAGCTCAAAATTATGTTCATGCTCTTTTTTTTCTGTCTCCACCTCATATACTTCCAATCTTTAAGTTCAAGCTAAGTGGCAGCCAAACCAAGAGGGGACACAATCTAATGCTGGAAGGGTGGGAGGTTAGGAAGCACATCTTCACGGAGATGATGATGGTGGCTAGATGGAATGCACCGCTGGAGGAGGTGGTCTTCACATCGGCAAGCAACTCCCAGAGAGGCTGGGATAAGGAAAATATGGTAGATGAATGGGGCAGATGGAGGGAAGGGAGGTCCGGGGTGTGTCAGTAGCATAAGCTGAAGACCCTGTGATACAAGCAAACTGGATAGACTGAATGTCCTTCTTTTGCTGGCTTCTTCCTAATGCGTGGTGCAGGGGCTGCTAACATTGCATGGTGCTGGTAATATTTTGCATGTGTAGCGAATGTACTTTAAATATGCAGGATTGGAAATAAATTCTTAAAATTAGAAGGTGGTAGTAAATTGGGCAAAACTGAGAATAAAATATTCCCTTACTCCCCTTATCTGTTGCCCTAGGAAGGGGCATGAGCAGGCAAAAAATATAAATAAATACCAACTTTTGGATATTGCTAGCAAAACCAGGAGCATGCAGCTATGAACATCGGTGAAGTCAGATGCCAAAAGCAGCTGCATGAGAGATGATATATGCAGAGCGCAGTAAATGCACTATCAGCCTCCAGTAGGTGTGTAACACACACTGCTGGACTTCATTCTGTGTGCAGCCATCCAGCAGTTCATCCACCAAAGCAGATAAAGACTTCCACAGGCTATTACAGTACTTTTTTCCCCCCCAACTCTTTGTTTTATTCTCCTTCACCAATGGCCTCTTTCCAGCGTGGTCACTCGGTATGTCAGCTTTACCCATCTGACCTGAAGCCCAGACATCCTTCTCCAGTCAGGAGCACCCTTCCTCCAGCACGGCTAACCCTATCCCCCCAGATCTGAGTCCCCCGAGGAAGGACCGCCACACTCCTTTATGGCGGTCTATCTACAGTACGGGAGGGCTGCTGCACGTAGGAGGAGGGACCGAAGTGAACGTCCTGGTGCCCGGTGATGGATGTGGGGCCGCATCCACTGGACCCGCCTTCACCTACCAATGGCATGGAGTCTTTTCTTTGTATGGTGTTCCTAGTGACTCTGACATGCAGTGACGCCCAGCGCAGTACAGGTGCGGTCCTGTACTCACCCGCAGGACGTCCACTGCAACCTCCATACCCCACTGAGATGTGCACTGTGCAGCCTAGTGCACAGTCTCCACTAGGAGCCGCCAAAGCTGTGCAGTGCAGACCCACCCTCCCCTCCCGGCAGCCCGATCAGAGTCCACTTCCGAACCTGGGTCACTGGCATGGCTCAAGGTGTGGCATCCAGCACCTCCCCTCAATGCCACTGGGCCACACTGGCAATACAGGGGCCCAGCGATGTGATAGCATAAGTTCATTTGCCCAGGATTATTTTTTGGGAGACAGAGCTCTTATGATTGGAAGCCAAGGCTCTATTATGAGCATACATAATGACTTGCACGTAGTTAGATTCAGGCTAGTTGGTGTAAATATCCCTAGTAAAGGGAGTAGGTTATGCATGAAGACAACCCCCCCCCACCTGCATGCACACACTTTTCACCAGCTAACAAGCTTCATACTGACAGGATCAATTAGATGGATAGTGGTACTTCACCAGTCTGGCCACAAATATCTTGGCTTGTAATTCCAAAACTGGTCGTACTGACTTTCGTCAACTACCCAAGGATGAGCCACTCCACTATACAGTACTTGTGTTCAACTCACGCCCCTTGCATACTAGATATCTGTACAGTATACCTTGCATAAAACTGCAGACCTGGCATGGATATATACTCTTACTAAGACAGAAAGGGAATATATTAGTATTGAACTACTGTATGTACATTGTTTACATATAGTATATGTTACCAGCTTATTGTACCTTAAAGAACTGCTGATGCCTCAAACAAACTTTGAAAAACCTAACATTTATGTACAATTCAGCTTGCATTCCATATGTTTTCAATAGACTTTTCCTTCCCGTTACTTTATTACTGAGAAGTTTGCATGGAAACATGCTTTATATACCTTATAGTTCATCTGCCTTTTTAGCTTATTCTCTACTTCATGTCATAGTCCGCTGTTGTGACATCAGTCTGTTGCCATAGGAGTAATTGTGATATCACAAATAGAGCATTATGACCTCTGGTGGGGACAAAGCAACAAGAATAGATGAACTCTTCAGGAGCAGAGATCCAATTTTCATGCAGATGGCCTCAGTAACAAATAATAGAGAGGATAAATACAAAACTGATGTGAAATACAAGCTGAGCTATGTCTAAATATTATGTTTTGTTAAAGTTGTTCTAATGGCATCAGCTGCTCTTTAAATACTTGACCCTGACCGGACACAACACCCTTCCTCATGTATGAACCTCCCTCTCCCATCTTCCCTTACCTGGTGTGGAATACTATTCTCCCTGCCACATAATTATATTTTGTGTATTCAGATTATTAATCACTATGGTTCTATAGGAATGGACTTCACTTTAATTATTCACGAAGAGAAATCAAGATGCCAGTCAAGGCAGACCCCGAAGTACTTAAAGAAGAAAGTATCTTCAATCTTAGCACCATTAAGGGTATAAAACAGAGGGACAAGTAAGTTTGGCAAGCCTCGGATGAGTGCCAAAAGTCATTGAAACTGTTTTTTTGGCATTAAGAGACAAAAGGTTAGACCTGAACCAGTGCTGCATGTTGTCAAAATCTAACTGAAGTCAGGAGGTAAGGTCAAGGGGAGAAGAGCCAGATGCAGAAAGAACTGTGTCATCAGCATACGTCTGAATGGACGCAGAACAACAGACTTGATGGTAGGTCATCTAGGAATATAGAAAAGAGAATAGGACCCAGGACAGACCCTTGAGGGACTCCCCAGCTAATGGGGAGAGGGGATGAAATGGATTTACCTATCTGGACAGCTTGGGACCTGCCTTCAATGTCAGAAGCAAACCAACTTACAGAAGACTTGGAG
This sequence comes from Neoceratodus forsteri, assembly GCA_016271365.2. Taxonomy (NCBI): domain Eukaryota; kingdom Metazoa; phylum Chordata; order Ceratodontiformes; family Ceratodontidae; genus Neoceratodus; species Neoceratodus forsteri. The sequence continues at coordinate 1,240,475,086 of CM028130.1, forward strand.
AGGCCCACAGCTTTAAGTTTGTCAAGAAAGAGGGAATGTGCCACAGTGTCAGAAGCTTTAGCGAGATCAACAAAGATGGTAGAAGTAATCAGATCTTGATCCATACCTGTAAATGTGAGGAATGATCATGAAAGGAGATGTGGGGACCTCCAGGAAGCCATACAGATTTTTTCAAGTGGCCTACTCATTCTCCACAGGAAACCCAAGCTTGTCATGCGTGAGGTGGAGTAATGCCTGATATGAGGCATCCGAAGGGGGAGATTGGGATGTATAGAATACAGTGTCTTCACTACATGAGGAAGCAGTGGAACTAGAGTCAAACTCATGAACAGATTGTTCTTCCTCAGCATCCCCTCCTTCCATATATAGGTCTGGATTATTGATTTGAATAATTTTGATTATTGATTTGAAAACTGGTAACCAGGAAAGGCACAGTGAGCCGAGGCTTGTTTCCAGGTGTGATGGGGTGGGGTGGGGTGAAGAGGAGACAAAAGTAAAAGGCAACAACATGGGTGTGACCTGGGGGATGAAGAGGAGACAAAAGTACAAGGCAATAAGCAATAAAGTGATACAACAAGCAATGTGATGGTACAATGTGATGTGCATACAGATCACAAAAATACATGTAAAAAGCAGCAGCAGTGGTATAAGCATCAGACTGGTACAGTGAGCAGTGTAAATGCATACACTGAACAAAATGCATGTGATAAAATGCAGTAGCAGTGGTATAATAAAGTGCGAGCAAAAAAAAAAGTGTTATGGATAGCATAACAAAAGCAGAGCAAATATGCAACCAAAATCAATAAACTGGATCAATTAGACCATCTGACAGACTGGGAGATGGGGGGCCAGGGTCAGGTGGAGGCTTGGTAGGAGCAGGATGGGTTGGGGGCAGGGATAAGTTTAAACTGGCATCTAAGGGAGAAATAAATAACAGGGAAACAGTAGGTGAGCTGAGGGAAGAATGTTCCTGATGGTGACATGTGAAAGCAGACTGCCCAGTAGTGGAGTGGGGTTTGAAGAAGGGAGAAAGTGTGCAAGTCTCTTGAAGGAACAGCTTAAGAGGCAGGAGGAATGCAAGAGAGAAGGGAGGAGAGGTAAGGAGGCAGAGACTCGAATCAGTATTTAGAAATGGAGACGGCACAGTGAGTTGGGTGACATGAAGAAAGAAGAGGACTAGAGAGAGAGACAGAGAGGAAATGGAGATGAGTGTGAAAGGGAGCATTTGTGATGAAATGGCAGAAGGCATTGCAGAGGGTGCCCAGCCTAGCGTGGGAGGAGGAGGGGGCAGTTCCGTAGACCATATCGACAAAGTCAGTCACCGGAAGCACTATTTCTGTGATCAGCTCTCAGCAGAGAGGCAATCCTTACAGCGGTACAGGGCACCAAGTTTATGGCAGAATTTTGAATGGCTGGCATCTGTGTTGGCAGAGAAGTCAAGTCTACTGTCCAACCATATACAAGGTATATGAAGGTGGCAAGTGCTTGGGGGGGGGGGCATCCAGGGTGGTAAAAAGGGGGTGGGTGGCTGGCCAGTTTCTGGCTGTTAGCAAAGGTCATGGACACAGTTTTCTTAGTGTTGACCAGGAATTGGTTGGAATGCCAGCTCAGGACACTGGAAATCTTGCTGAAGTGATTCTTGAAAGGGCAATACCAAGGTAACAGTGGCGAAGATAAGTGTCATCTGCATACATGTGGATATGCAAATTGACACTTTAAGGATGAGAGGTCATTTAAGAAGATAGAAAATAGGATGGGTCCCAGAGTTGAGCCTCCGGATACCCCAGACTGAATGGGGGGGGGATAGCCCATCTAACCTATACTGACTGGAGGCAGCAGGAGAGACAGGACTTGAACCAGTCAGCAGCGGGAGCCGAGAGGCTAAATGAGCTCCGCTTATACAGGAGGAGGGGAATGGGCAACCAAGTCAAAGGCCTTAGCCAGGTAGATGAAGATGGTCGCTGTGACAAATTCCTGATCCATCCCAATGAGAATAGAATCAGTGGCACACAGCAGGGGGCAGACCGTGGAGTGGTGTTTATGAAAGCCAGACTGGAAGGGAGAAGGAAACTGCAAAAGTAGAAAAGCTGGCACGCCGGGAATAAACTAGTTTCTCCTGCAGTTTGGCAACAGTGGGGAGGAAGGAGATGAGTCTGAAGTAGTCAGGAGGGTTGGGGTCCCCCCCCCACCGACACCCCCCCACCCCACCGAGAACAGTAGTGAACTTCCAGGACTGAGGGTGGCACAGAGAGAAAGGGAGGTTGAGAAGGTGGGTGAGTGGGGGGGCAATGCCAGAGGCAGAGATGAAGCACATTTGGGTCCAGTCTGGACAGGCTAAGGAAGGAGACAGCATGCAAGGTCTCCTGGAGAGTGACAGGAGAGAAATGAACCCCCTGAGGTGGATGAGGCAGTGGGGAGGAAGATTGAGAATGGTATAGGGAGTCGGTAGGAGAAGTAGAAGGAGGGAGAGCACTTGTAGTGAAAAATTCATTAAAGTAAGTAGCAACAGAGGAGGGATCAGAGATAGAACCATTCACAAGCAAGATGGGAGTGGTGGTGGGGCCAAACGGGGAGTGCATAACCTCCCAGAACTTTGCAGGGGAGTCAGGGTTATCCTGGAGGCTGGTTTTGAAATAATTTGAGTTTACAGTCTGACTGCCTTAGTGCAGGAGTTTCTAGGCTTTTTGTATAGGTAAGGAGATCAGTAGTGGTTTGGGATAATTAAAATAGCCAAGGCAAGGTCATGGGACATGCACAGCTCAACATGCCCGGTGTAATCCAAGGGTAGTGAGATTAAATTCATCCTCTATTTCCTTTGGCTGGGCCACAGGCTGCTGAGGCAGCAATGGTGGCATATGATGGTTGTTGGAGGGGAAGGTTCATTGGCATAAGTTGTAAGGCCAGGACCCTGCATCATCTGCTGAGCAGACTCAATGGACCAGGTGGTCTTTCTCCTGTTGGCTGTTTTTCATATGTTCATATGAATATAAGAAAGTAGCAAGAAAAAGACCTTACAATCCATCTAGTGTGCTCGAGTTTGCAGACCTCTTGGTATCTAATGTGTGATCCACCACCCTTCCCCCGCTATCCACCCCTCCCTGCTCCTCGACATCCCCCCCCCCACATTCCTACCTCTCCATGCAATTTTCCCTTTTATCTCATTCCATCCCCTCTTGAAGCTATGTACAGTCTTTAGGGAGACTACATACTCCAGCAACTCACTCCACATTGCCACCACCTTTTGAGTGAAAAAGTGTCTCCTCATTTCCCTCTCAAGGTGTCCCTCTCACCAGTATGAGGCAGTGTCACCTAGTGGTCTTGTTCCCAGCAAGGTTAAACAGACCGTCAGCTCGCTTTGTTGAAATCCCTAAGGTATTTAAAGGTTTCACTTATGTCATCCCTCTCCCTTCTATCCTCCTGAGAGTACATGTTGAGGTCTCTAAGTTTCTCCTTGTATGATCTACCCTGTTATCCCTGGCTCATCTTGGTGTCTTTCTTTGCATAGTCTCCAGCAAGTTTTTTTTTTTTTTTTTTGTAAATTTTCTTTAGTTTGGCAGTGAGTACATCAGATATTCCATAACATACTTGGTATTATAATCAGACATTTTAAAGCTTATTATATATTACACAGTCAATATCTTAAGTGTTATTTAGGCTATTTAAGATCCTATTCTAGACATGGGTCTACTAATCTTCTATATATTAAAAAATTGGAAACCAAGAATGCGATATGGCCTCTTCCATTGGGGCCCACATTTCCAAATACTTACCCAATTGCCCTCTGACAGTATACTGAATCTTTTCATACTTCATACAACTTAGAAGGTGACTGACCCATTCTGAAATTGTAGGCGTGGAGGCCAACCTCCAATGCATGGCCAAGACCTTTAAGCCCATTATGTTTCCCAGCCTCCATAACTTCTTGTATCTGGTCTTCAAGGATGGTACCCACACTGGGTCTCCAGTTGGAAGGCCCAATATTATCTCCACTGGATCAAGATTTAGTGGAGCACCTACCACCTGGGACATAATCTTCTGGATTCCTGTCCAGAAATACCTTACCTTTGGGCAAAGCCACACCATATGATAAAATGTTCTGTGTATTTGACATTTGGGACACAAGGGGGAAACACTGGGATCTATCCTGTGGGCCAGCCATGGGGTATGATAATGCTCTATATAGTACCTTATACTGAATAATGCTATTTCTGTTATTCACAGAGCAACTCAAACAATTGTTCATTATGGTATTCCAATCACCCCCTGTCAGACCCTGGGGGTAGAGATCCATTCTCACTTATCCCTGACATTCAACAACATATCTGGCATAGCCCCTATTAAAATGTTATATGTTGTTTCCAGAGGTTTAAACTTTGTGTCCTCAGACTGTCCCCAAAAAGTTCTTCCAGGGGGGTTCTGGACATCACACCTGTCTGGCATTCAGTGCCTAGCAGCTTGTCCATGGCTACCCTCAGTTTCTTGTAAAGGGAATAATGTTTTTCTTTTAATTTTTTTAAAGACCATTAAGTCAGCAAAAGGGGTTATATTGGCCTCTGACATAATGTTTAAGTATATCCCCTTATGGGCCCAATGTTTTAATATTGGTTTATCCCATATGGATAGACCCCATTCTTTCTGCAGCAATCTCCCAAGAGAGCATTCCGGAGACATTCCTGTTTGCACTCCCATCCACCGGTGTGCTGTTCTCCAGGTTTTCGTCAGAGTGCTCGTGCACGGCTGGTGTGGGACCTTCACAACACCCACTGTCCCACAAAGAGACAAGGCAGCGTGATAAATTGAGAACTCTCTGTCCTCCTCCAGCTTGACCCAAGCCGGCTGATGCTCCAGTTTTATTAACAAGTCTGAGATATGAGCCAACTGTGAGGCTACCCAGTAATAGTGAACATTCGGGAGACTCAATCCTCCCCTTCTCGGAGGTAGCCACAGTATGGCTTTTTTAATCCTCTGACGTTTATTATTCCATAATTGAGTTATAGCCCTTTCGAGGCTCTTAAAATACTTCAAGGGAATATTCGGAGGTACTGATTGATACAAATATAGAAACTTAAGAAGAATTGACATCTTTACCAGGTTTACTCTACCGAAAAGGGGCAAGGTCTTCACCCGCCATGCCAAACAGTCGTCCTTTATTATCTTAATTATATTTTTCATATTAATGGTAACTAGCTCCGAGAGTTTATAGGTAATTTGAATTCCTAAGTATTTGATTACTTTAGATGGCTGCATTATTGTTTGACCTATTCTAATGGGGTCCCTCACTCACCCCGGGGCATCCATTCACATTTGCTCCAATTGATCTTATGGCCTGAGAGTGGCCCGTAACCTTCAAAAATATGTGATATTTCCCTCATAGCCTCCTCTGGGGAGCTAATGACTAAAAGTATATCAGCAAAGAGTGAAACCACATGTTCTACTCCTTTCCATTGCAATCCCTTAATATGGGGGTTCCCTCTAATTCTTTGGGCCAGAGCTTCAGTTGTTAATATGTAAAGGAGTGGAGAGAGCAGGCAGCCCTGCCTTGTGCCTCTTGTCAGGACAAAGGGAGATGAAACAATATTGTTTGTAAGAATTTGGGCTGTCTGTTTCAAGTACAGACTACCCACCCATTGCATAAAACGGGGTCCAAAACCCATTTTCCGCAGAACGGTCATCATAAAGGACCACTCCACTCGATCAAAGGCCTTCTGTGCATCAAGTGCTAAAAGACCTCCAGACCCCCCCCCCAGGCCATTGGTGCATTATATTAAGTACCGTCTAATGTTGTGTTTGATTTGCCTACCTTGACAACCCCCCCCAGTCCGAATGGATCCATTTGGGAAGGTGGCTCTCCAGCCTATTAGCCAAAACCTTGTAATCTGCATTTTAATAATGAAATTGGGTGGTAGGAGGAGCACAGCAGTGGGTTCTTACCCGCCTTCGGCAACGCTGTGATTGTGGCCAAACTCTGCGAGGAGGGAAGTTCTCCCTTGTCCAGCGATTCCCTTATCATCCCCAACATTATCTGACTTAACTCATCCCAGAGTAATTTATAAAGCTCTGCCAGAATACCATCTGGCCCTGGTGCCTTGCCCCTTTTTAATTTCCACACCGCCCTGTTAAGTTCCTCTGTGGTTGTCGGAGTCTCCAGTTGACTCGCATCTGGATCTTCCAACTTGGAGAGACAGACCCCCCTCCCCCCAAAAAAATCCGGGTTTGCTCCCAGGGGATATTCCGATGTATACAAATGGGAGTAGTATTTCTTAAAAGTATCATTAATTTTGTACTGATCGTAAGTGACCCCATCCCCTTCTATTTCTACTCCTAAAATGGTTATTTCTGCCCTTTGCTTTTTGACCAATCCAGCCAACCATTTTCCAGCTTTATCTCCTTCAAAGTGAGAAAAAGATTTAGTTAGAATAAGGGCCCTTTCAATTTTGTATGCAGATATTTGGCTTAATTCCCCCTTTAATTTCTTTAGAATAACTAATTTAGAGTTGTCATGCCTTCTCATCATTTCCTGCTCTATCTTATGAATCTGATGCTCCAAATCCTGTTCCCTCCTTAAAGGGAAACTCTAACTGAGTCCCTCAGTGCAGCAGTGGCTGCAGAAATGCCCGATTAGGGCTTTCAACATAAAATAATTTTTTTTTTTTTTTAGTACCTGGTGCCCTGGAATTTTAATACAAAAAGGTCTGCTCGCTCCATCATGGCGACAGACCCGCAGGCGGACATCTTGCGCGCCTCGGGTGACTTCCGCCATGAAGGTTATGCTAATGAAGGCTACCAACATCAGCCATTTGTTGGTAGCCCTCATTAGCATAACTTTCGCGGTGGAAGTCACCTGAGGTGCGCGAGATGTCCGCCTGCAGGTCTGTCGCCATGATGGAGTGAGTGGATCTTTTTTTATTAAAATTCCAGGGCACCAGGTACTAAAAAAAAAAATGTCTTTTATGTTGAAAGCCCTAATCGGGCATTTCTGTAGCCACTGCTGCACTGAGGGATTCAATCGGAGTTTCCCTTTAACACAAATTTCTTTTTGTATGAAGCATACAAAATTGCTTCTCCCCGTATGAAAGCCTCGAGGGAGTCCCAAATCACTCTAATATTGGTGTCCCCCAGGCTGATTGACCACCAAGAAATCTTGTATGTGTTGCTTTAATTGCTGAATGAATGTCGGATCCACTAAAAGAGCGGGGTCCAACCTCCACTGCGGATTGACACTCTGTTCTTTCCTCCCTTCCACAACCACTTTTAGAGGGGCGTAATCAGATATTAATACTGGGCCATATTCTGCCTCAGTAATAGCTCCCGCTCTAGTCTTTGTCATAAATAAGTAATCTAGTCTTGTGTAAACTTTATGGGCGTGTGAATAAAAGGAATATTCCTGGTGGGATGGGTGACAAAATCTCCATGCCTCTGTAGGGGATCTCCCCTCCATCATACCGTGAAGCGTCCCCACACTCCTGGGAGGGGTCCCTTCTCATCCCCAGGTGGTCCAGGTGCTGGTTCCAATATGTATTAAAGTCTCCCCCATTATTAGTCATCGGGGTAGGGCTAGGTGGTCTCCAAGTGGAAGAAGAAGTCTGGGGAATCTACATTCGGACCATATGGCGACATTAGTGTTACTATAGTGCCTCCCATATCAACCACCCCAATTATATATCTGCCTTGAGGGTCAGATGTAGTGGAAAGCATTTTATGTGGAACCCCTGGTCTGATCCAGATTGCTACGCTTCATGCTTTGGAGTTGAATGGAGAGGCCAGCAGTGTCTCCCCCATCCGCAGAGCGTCCAGTTCCTCCCTTGTCGAATGAATTTCCTGCAGGAATATGATGTCCCCCTTCATTTTATTTTTGAGGAAAAACCTTTTTCCTCTTAGTTACTGTTCATTGCCCATTTACATTCCATGAAATCAATGAAATATTAGTCATTACTGAAGTTTCTCTCAATCAACTTTGCCTGTCTTTTGTAAATACATGGTTTTAAATCTAACATTCCTTCACTGCCATTACCAGGTTTGTTTAACATTTTGTAAACTTTCCCTGTACACACCCCTTCCCTCCCCCACAACAACAGCCAACAAAATGGAATATGTAGAAAACAGAGAAAGTAAAGAAACCCCCTCCCCCCCTTTTTTTTTTTTTACCCACCTCCCATATTATCCCACTGCTCCCTCTCTTAGTCAATCCCAGCAAACAGCACAACAAAAACTTTCCTCTGCGTATCGTGGATTGAGCATTCACCCCTTGCAATCATTTCCTAACTTAGATGAATACTTTTATGAACTGTTTTTCCCTCACTGCTTGTGCCACCTTCTGGTGGCCTGTTTGGGATCTAGCTTTCATAAGGTCTCACCCTCCATCCGCTCCCACCCCTACCAGACTTGCCCAAGGACCTCAAAGTTCTCATTTACAAAAGGAGTAGATGTCCTCATCTTAGGAGGTATTCTGGGAAACACTGCCCTCTACTGCCAGCTTTTTCAGGGTGTGGTTTCCCAGTTCCATGGAGTTCACAGCATTAACACTATTGCTCTTACCCAAACAGAAAAGCATTGTAAAGCACCTTCTCACTGTTCAGTAATCTAAACTGAATACAAGGAGTTACCTTGTTAAGTTATGAAAAGAAAAAGGGCAAGCCCAACAGCAGCCAGACAGAGAGCGAGAACCCCTCAAGCAAATCCCCAATGCCCCCAAAGAGCTCGCCTGCTAATTGGCATGTATATTACATTTTAAATTTTAATGTGTCACTGAAAGAGCAACCCAGCCCAACTACTAATCGACATTATTGGTAAACACCTTTGGCTATCCTTTCCTACATAATGTCTTTATAAACGAAAGTCGGAAACTTGTTTTTAAACTGTCACCAACAGTGGTACCATAATGTCTCGGCTCAGAATGTCCAACAACATGGGCCCAGGAAAGAGCACGAAATGAAGGCCTGGAGATGTGGGGCAGACGAATCCCCTCGATCTTGCCTTTACAGGCCCCAGCCGGAGTTACAGATCTGAGGAAAAACGCCACCCCCCCTTCTCACTTACTGTACAGTATCATGTCCCTTGCTCAGCAGGTCATGTTCAGATTATTTTCACAATGTCCAAACACCAAGGCTGCAGATGGGTCGGTAAAGGCCCTAGTATTTCCTCCCAGCTGCCTTATTATTAGACGAGCAGGGTATGCCAGTGTAAACGGGCAGTTCTTAGAAAGCTGTAATCGCCGTACCTCTGAGAATGCCTGCCTTTGTATTTGCAGAAGACGCGAGTAGTCCGGGTAAATACTGACTCTCCTCTGCTGTTTAAGAATAGTCCCCATCTTCCTCGCCGCATCCAGCACAATCACCCTGCCCTGATATCTCAGAAATTTAACAATTAGATGCAGAGGCCTTTGATCAGGGGAGGGTTTCGGGCCAGGTGAACGATGTGCCCTCTGGATCTCCAACTCACTGTCATGGGGAAGTTGCAGACTAGAAATCAACCATTTTTGAATAAAGGTTATGCAGTTATTCCCCCGAGACCCTCTGGCAGACCTATAATTCTGATGTTACTGCAACGTTCGCGATTCTCATGGTCGTCTGTTGTTTGCTTTAGGACTTCTATTTCTTTTAAGGCTTTCGCTAGGTCTGAGGAACAAGTTACTGTTCTGTCCTCCTGATCGCTAATCCTTTGTTCCAATTCTCCTCAACGTCTTTCATGGGATTCGTCTTGCTCCAAGGTAGAATTGACTGCCTGCTAAAGGTGCTGTATTTGTACAGACATATTATCAAAGCCAGCCTCCATTCTGGAACCTAAGTCGTATTTTAAATCTTTGATTAGTCTTTCTAATTGCTGGTAGCCTTCTGCCATTGTATTGTTTGGGTTGCTCTCCGTCTCTTCACACTCCACACATATGCCTCGATCAGGAGGATCCCTCACTGAGTCAGCACTCCGGGTGACTTCTGATGCTTTCCAGGGCCCTGCCAGGTCTTTTGCTGAAGATCCTCTCCGGGAGGATTTGAAGGATATTTTAGCTCTTTTCTTCCCCGATTTCGGATTAGACAACATCAGCACCACCAGATCTTACAGAACCTGTATAAAAATTTGAGCTAACGGCACTGTGTAGAGGGGATTGCAAGGGATTTTCTCAGAGCTTTAGAACTAAGCAGCCATCTCGCTCTGATGCTAGGCCACGCCCCAGTCTCCAGCAAGTTGATATCTTTTTTTAGGTAAGGGCTTCCATACTGCACACTGTACTCCAGACACAGCTTAACCAATGACATGTACAGTGGCAGGATGACCTCCGCCTTCCTACTGGTTATATTCTTGGTTATACATTCTAGAATCCTGTTTGCTTTGGCCACTGCTGTCTTGCAGTGGGCAGAATGCTCATGTCGCTCATGATGATCACACTCAAGTCTTTCTTCTGCTGACTTGGCGACCTGCAGCCCCCAGCCAATATGTGGTCTCTGGGTTCTTCACCCCAAGTGCATTACCTTAGACTTTTGACATTGAATCATAAGTGCCAAATACCTGACCATCTCTCTAGTCTAGACAGGTCTTCCCCAATGTCCTTTCTCCCTTCCTCCGTGTCCATCCTCCTGCAGACCTTCAAAGTGGCATATTTTGCCTTTTAACCCTTTAGCAGTATCACTGATGAAGAAGTTGAATAACACTGGGCCAAGCACCAAGCCCTGTGGGGCCCTGCTAGTAACTAGCCTAGTATTGGAGAATTCACCCCATCCCAATTGCCACCTTCTGGTTTCTATCCGCACTAAAGCTTCAGACTTTAATCCCACTAAGTGCATTCCAAAGGATTGCAAACAAAACTACTCCCAAATCCTGCCATTGTTTTTAAATCCATCTCTAGACCCTCGCTTGGGTTGTCTTATTAGATATTTTGCACTTATACTATATTGCTTGTTTATATTCGGTCTTAGTGCATTTTTTTTTTAACTTGGGTAATTCACTACTAATTGTGTACAACTGTACTTATTATTATCCAAACTTTATATTTCTAAACTATGTGCTCCTATGTATTGCTTTGTTTGCATTATGTTTTGCTACTATGTATGTCGTTGAGTATGTTGTACAAGGGACCTCCTTGCAAATGAGCTTGCTCAATGGATTTGATCCCTTCACAATAAACTGAACTGTCCTTATCCTGTAACCAGTGTTTTTAACCAGCTAGCCAGTTTCGAAAGCACAATAGGACAGTGGCTTCATTCCTGCCGACAGTCCCCATAGCGACACCAGGGAAACTACACAAAGGAGCCTGACGCCCAGGATCCTGACGCCCGTAGCACCGCCGCAGCCACCACGGCATGCACACCGATGGCCACACTCGCGATTGGCTGTAGAATGACCCAGTGCTGGCACCAGGGAACAACACACAGCAGGACATGATGGCCCCCCCGGCCACGGAAGCACAGATGAGAAGCAGCAGGACTAGATAGGGGGTTGTCAGGAGCCAGTGTCTGGCACAGGGAAAGGGACCGAGGCCAGTGTACCACACAGCAGAGGCGGTACAGGTGGGGGGCCTGAATGGAGCTGGGAATGGGGAGGCACCTCGCACAGCATTGGTGGCTTCAGGACCAATGGGGGGGGGAGGTGCGCTGGCAAACAACCAGAGCAGGGATCTTGGAAAAGGGATAACAGGGCAAGGAATGAGGATGCATGGAAAGCGCAGATATGGCATTGCGCCCCCCCCCAATGCAACCCGGAACTCATACCTGCAGGCTAATGTTCAGGGCTAGCTCCATCAGGTAGTCCCAGCAGCTCCATGTGCCATAGTGGGTGACTAGGTCCGTAATACACCGGGTACTCTCCCTCCACTGTCGACTGCTGCGCCCCACGACCTGGCCGGACAGTGCCTGCTGCAGCTTCACCTTAGTCAGCCACTGTTCATCATGCAGTACATCCAGGAATCTCCACATGGAGGGGTGTGCCACACCCAACAGGGCATTGAACACCCTGTGCCAGCCCTCTGGCATTGTTGGTGCACGGCATCCCCTCCAGAACAGCGGCATGGCAGTTCCACACAACGATGGGGAACAGTGGCTTGCGGCAGTGCCCACTGTGCACAGTTCTGCCCAGTCAGGTATCCTCGAAATAGTTGAGGACGGGGGCCAGTTCTTACTCATGCTTCCTGAAGTACTCCCACCTGCGGAGCTCCTCGTAGGCCATGCACACATCACCCAGGGGCACAAAAAAAGCGAGGCCGGGCAGCATTCTGAGATGCATAGTGCACACATCATCTGTGCTGTACCTGTGCGCCAGTTCTCCATGCTGCTGTATTTGCCTCCACATGCACTGGCACAGGTGGAAAAAGCACCCGTGCACTGTTATCTGGGGCAGCACTGCCCTGATGGCCCTGTGTGCTGCCTGTTCGTAGTCAAGGAGTATGTGTCTGGGGCCTCCCACTGGGCACAGCTCGGTCACCTTCTCAAAGACCGCCATGTATGCTGCTGTGGTTCTCTTCGACATTAGGGCATACACGGCGGGCAACACTGTGGCCCCGTCCACCCCATGTACAGTGTAGAGCTGGGTGAACAGTTGTGGGCAGCACTTGAAGGTGCCATCCCCAAGCCAGGTAGGACTGCGGCCCAGGAATTCCAGGTTCCTACTGGTACTGAATAGCAGGAACCTGTACTTGCCGTTGCCCCCCTCCCCCTGCCCCGAGTCATGTAGTAGGAAGGGCTCACTTCCATGGGTTCTGCGGTACTCCTCTGGGATGGACACATCGGCTAGTGTCCTGGGATCCACGGGTGCATTCCTGCTGTGCTTCCTCCCCCACTGTGCCGTCCGCTTTAGCGGTTGTACTGCCAGTAGATTACCCCCCACAACCTCACTAATCCCCTAGCAGCATGTCACCACGATTTGCTGGCTGCTCTCTACTGTGTCCCTTGCTCGCTGCCACAATGCGGCTCACACCTGGCGTACACCAGTGGCTGTGGTGTCTGGCACATGGTTGTGCATGCCGGTCAGTGTCAGTGGGCCGCTGCCACCATTGGCGCTCGGCCACGGCATCCACCTGCTGCATACTCGCAGCATTTCCAGTAGGTGAGGTCTCCTCGTGTTCGCTCCCTGTGATAGATGTTTCCTCCTGCCACTAGGAGCTTGTGTCCCTTGGCGCTGTCTACGTATTCCGTGGACATTTCAGATTAGATCCATGAATGGCGGGTGCAGGTGTGCTGCTGTGCTTTGTAGGTGCCAGCAGTGCACCTGCTGATGCTGTGGGCGTGTGTCGCTTCTATGCCTGTGTGCTCTCCCTGCATTCATGTTTGCTGCCAGCTCTGCAGTCGTGTTGCTGTGGTGGTGTCCGCATTCTACTGTGCATCCCCAGTTTTGCCCCAACCCTCAAATCCTTCAGATTCCTAATCAATCTCTTATAGGGAACAGAGCCAAAGGCCTTACTGAAATCCAGATACAGTATGCCCAGTGCCCTTGTTACCCAATCAAAGAAATCAATTACTGTAGGTTAGTCTGGAAGCACCGCCATAACGCAAACTCAAGCTGCGTGTTGTTATGGAGCCCATTATCGTCTGGAAAGTTTAGCAGTCTTTCCTTCAGAATGGTCATCATTAGATTCCCCACTACTGAGGTCAGACAAACCAGCTGATAATTACCAGGGTCGTCTCTTGGCCCACTTTTCTGTAGCAGCACTACAAGTGCTGTTCTCCAGTCCAGGGGAACCACTCCTGTTTTAAGAAAAGTGTTAAATTGGTATGCCTGGGGGCCTGCCAGGACATCTACTAATTCCCTCAGAACCCTTGAGTGTATGCCATCTGGTCCCAGGGATTTATCCACCTTCAGGACCTTTAAAACCCTTCCTCACCCTATCAGTGTCTTTCATCACATCTGTGGCCCCTGCTACCACTGCTTCTTTCCCTGATGGACTGGGCTATCCTTTTCCTTCGTAAAAACTGAACAGAAGTACTCAATAAGTACCTCTGCCTTTTCCACATTACCCTCCACCAGCTCCTCCTCTATATAGCTTGCATCCCGGGATGGAGAGATCCCAGTCATGGCTATGCATGGCCCATGTCTCTGTGATGGCAGCCATGTCCCTCTCACCATCAGACATCAGTGAAAGCAACTACTACATTTTGCTTCCCAAGCTGCTTGCATTTAGAGACACCACGCGCCACAATGACTCGTGTCCATTTACTGCTTGCCCCACAGAAACCTTCTCTACAGCCCTGTTACTTTAACCCATGTGAGGATGGCTCGAAAAGCTGAACTGTTGTTCACCTAAGTACCCTACAGTAGGTGGAGATGGCTGAAAAGCTGCACTCCATGCGAGAACACTGTTCTTCATCTGTGAGAGAATGACTGAAAAACTGCAGTGCCGCAAGTAGCAGTAGACCAGGTGCATTCCTTATAAAAACACTCTGCAGCAGCAGGCCCGCTAGGCTCACCACTCAGGCTGGCTGGTCCAGCTCTGCACCCACCCTCAACCCTCCCAGTGCTGGCATCCTCCCTCCTCCCATCCCTTACAGTCCCCGAATCAAACACTTTGTTTTTTTTTTCTTTTACAGCTTTTCTGGTTCTTAAAGTGCTGTTTGAAGATCATGAGGATTTAAGAGTTTGAAGTGCATCCAGAAAGGCATTCCAACATTTTGGATCAGCACAAGAAAAGGTTCTCTGACCCATGTTCGTGGAAGTCCTGACACATTCTAAGAGCTGATGTGTGGAGGACTTCAAGGTGTGAGAGCTCCATTTAATGTTTAACAATCCTGCCAGTGGAGATGCAGCTCCTTCATGAAGGGATTTAAAGAAGAAAGATCCTAGCATAAGGTTCCTGGGGGGGCAGCCTAGTGTTTGATACAGTGTGCAGTGGTGGGTGTGGTAAGTGCAAGGATAACAAATCTGCAGATGCTGTTAAATGCAATATTCAGTCAATTAAGGAGTTTGGGTTGGCAAAGGAGATAATGAGTAAGCAGTATTCCAGGATCGGGAGAAGGGTATCACTGCCCACAGCTAATCTTGCCTCCAGGGTCACGAAATGCTTACGTCTGTAGCAAACCACCAGGCGCTGGTTTACTTTCTTGATGGTTTGACTGATATGATTAGAAAAGATGAGTGAGGGGTTGAGAGAGACCTCTAGGTATTTGAAGTCGTATACCTGCTCCAGGGGGTACCATCGGGACCGTATGTTGAGCAGATGATTGTAACTAGCCTTGGTGAGTCTGTGTTTGGATCCAAACAATATGGCTTTGGTTTTCTTCACATTGACAATCAGTCTGTGTTTTGTGAACCACTGCGCAGTCGAGGAGAAATCCTTATTGAGGGTTTCTGAGAGATGAGTAAGGTTGTTGTCGCTGTGGAATATTATGAGGTTGTCCGTATACATGATCTTGTTGCTTTCAGAGAGTATCGACAATAGGGGGTTTGATGAATAGTGAATATAGAAGAGTACTGAGAATGGACAATTGAGGGACTCCTGTGCGCACTTCAAGGGGCTGGACGAAGAACCACCAATTCTGACCATTTGGGTTCTGTTCACCAATTTATTTTGAAACCATTTCTTGGAATTGTCAGAAAAGTGAAGGGCAGTCAGTTCTCTTAGTAAAATAGTGTGATCCACCATTTCAAATGTCTTTGACAGATCCACAAATATTGCTGCAGTGAATTGACCTAAGTAAGCCTCTCTGAGTATGTGATCAGTGAAAAGGGTAAAGGCCGTGGTCGTGATGTACCCTTTTCTAAAACTATGCTGACCCCTTGATAGATGATTGTACTTCTTAAGTTGTTCAGCTGTTTGGCTGAATACAGCCTTCTCCATGATCTTAATCATGTGAGATAGGATAGACACTGGCCTGCAGTTCTCTGGCATACTTGGGTCACCTGATTTCAAGATAGGGACAACTCTTGTTTCCTTCGATATAACTGGGACTGAGGAGGTGGACAGAGACAGGTTGACGATGTATGATAGTGGACTGGCTATAAAGTGGGATGTTAGTTCTAGGAATTTGGGAGAGAGCCTGCCACTGCCGGCATGGCCTAAGTTCGGTAGTACTTTTAGTAGTCAACGGATGACCGATGGGCACGTAGCTCTGAGGTAGAAAGGGGGACCAGAGGTACTGCTGCTAATCTAATGTTGAGGAAGAGTCTTCTGGGACATGGGTTAGAAGAGACTGGTATGACTCTAGGTTTGTAAATTTGGAGTTTAGTATTCCAGTAACAGGGTCAAGGATCTTAAAAAGACAGTCAATGATTTGCACCTGTATAGAATTATATTTTATACCTATATTGAATAATATTAGCAAATGAGATTCAAGAAGGAAGTGAGGAAGTTTTATTTTACAGACAGGGCAGTAGAGACGTGGAACAATCTGCCAGAGAACGGACAGAACACCAGGAGGAAGGAGCTATTGGTGTAACTAAACATCTTACTTCAAGAGGGCTCTTGCAGTAGGTAATTACATATAGGACTGACGCCGGCCGGCGGCAGGACCCCATGGAAAAATTTCTGGCTAGCAGTCCCTGGCGGGACCGTCCATCGTTGGGTGACCGCGCATACGACGCCGGTATAAAGGGGCAGTCCCGGACGCCCGCCTTCCAGTTCTTTCCTCGGCCAGCTGCGCAGTCGCCGCGTTAAGTCTCATATCGCTTCAGTTCTGTTACTTCGCCATTTTTTTCCGAATAGTTTTCTGTGTAGAATTTTATTCCTCTTTCCGTCAGGTGAACGTCAGTATATGTCGTCCCCTTCAAAGAATAAGTGCGACTCGTGCGGCGCCCAACTGCCTTACAAAGACGGTCACTGCCTCTGCCTTTTCTGCCTAGGCCCCGACCACGCGGTCGACAAGTGTCCACACTGCCTCCGGTTCAATGCGGCCACCCGCAGACGACGCCAGCAGTCTCTCGAAGTCCATCTCCTCAAAAAGAAGATGTCTGCGATGGAGAAAGAGCTGAGAAAACTTCGGCAGGCATCGACCTCCCCTGAAGGGCATAAGAAGCGGGACAAGGAAAGGCACTGGGAGAAGGTCTCCTCCGGAGTCGCGGGCAAGGTTACATCCCCTCCGGGGGATCGCCTGACGACAGCCTCCAAGGCTTTGGAGGAGGCGTCAGCCTGCCCGACGGGTTTGAGTTCGAGCCCGCCGGCGCCCTCCGGGCAAAAGGAGACTCCAGCCCCCAGTACCGCTGCGCAGGCCTGCAGCCTCACTGCGCGGGCACCTCCTTGCCGGACGCCGGCTCCTCCGACGAGGCCAGGAGAAGGCCTCTAAGACGCTGACCTTCGCGCGGGTGCTCGGCAGTGTCTTCCTCGACCGGCCTCCTCATCCTCTGCCCGCCCGGCGAGGGACCCCGAAGCCAGACGCCGCTCCTCTGGCGCCCGCGACTCTGCCCATAAGCAACACGTTGGCTTCTCTGACATGCGCCGGGCCTGGCGCCCGCGGCGGAACCTGCTGTTTCGCCGCACAGGCTCCTCAGCAGCCTTCGCTGCCGTCAGGGGAGCCCCAGTCCCCCCTGCCTGACCCCGGGGATTTTTCCCCTCCGTCCCTGGATGAGACTCGGGAGCCTGGGCTACCGTCCGATCCTCTTCCTGAAGAACTGGATCTGACGCCGGTTCCCCTGATGCAGGCTGAGACACTGGCTCCTCTGACGCTGGCCCTGCCGATGCCGGTTCCGACACCGGCCCCTCCGACGCCGGCGGGGATTTTCCTTCTTCGCCTCCACCCCACGGGCGTATCCCGGCTGATCCGCCCGTGGAGTACCCAGCTGGGCCGTCTGCCCCGGCAGCTCCTCCAGTGCCTGGGTATCCGCCATCGTATCTGTCGCCGGTCTTCCCAGGTCCGCAGTATCCTGCACTGCTGTGCCCGGTGCCGACTCCTTCGATGCCGCAGTACCCGACACCACAGTACCCGATTCCGGGATACCCGCAGACGGGTTATGGATACTCCACCTACGGATTTCCTCCGTACAACTATCCCCCTCCTCCTCCACCGACCCCTAGGCCGCCGGTGGATCTTCAGGACTCTTGCCTTCTGGTGGCTGAGACCAAGGCTCAGCTCACCAAGGAAGTCGAGACGCCTTGTACGATGCCACCCCGGCTCCCCACACCCTAGACGGTACTCTCCTCTCCTCCTCCTCCGGATTCCCGGTTTTGCCTCGGATCCAGAGAGGCAGGACATGCGTCTGGGATCCTCCCAAGGAGCCTGTTCCTCCCCAGATGGGTTAGGAGTCTTCTCTGCTTCAGATTCTTCCTCCTTCTCTCGGACTCTGGACGCTCCGATGGATGTTCCGAAAGACGAGCCACGCTCTCCGTCCAAGCTCCCGACTGAAGACTCTCCAAGTCTCTCCTGAGGATCCTTCCTTCACGGAGTTGCTCAAGAAGATCCAGAAGTCCATCAGTGGTATTCCTTAGAACCAGATCTCAACGGTAAACTTCTCCAACATCTGGACTTGCCCTCACGGTTCTCACCTTAGTGCCACCCCTGACTCGAGCCTCACGCCCACCTTGTTTCCACTATTTGGATGCAACCGCTGCTTTTAGCCCCACTCCTGGAAGTCGAACAGGCTATACCAGGCTCTGAGGGTGTAGACTTTTAGACCTCACCCCTGCAGACTCTGTTGTGATTAGCGTCACACGGTCGGGTCAGCACAATTCAAACACTTGAGCTTGTCTCCCGGATAAGGAATCTCGAGATTCTGGATCAGTATGGAAGGAAGATCTGCACTTCTTCCACACTGGGATTAGGGCCCTGAACTATGTAGCACATATGGGGATTACCAGAAGGCCGCCTCACGCAGGCGGAATCCAAGATCGACTTTGCCTGACTCTCAACTCAAGCAGGAGTTCGCCGACCTGGTCCGTCTCCTGCTCAGCCAGTCAGTCACATTCTGAGGACGACTCACGACGTGAGGATTACTGCAGTGATCGAGCCTGTCAATGTAAGCCTCAGGCGCCACGCATGGCTCCTGTGTCAGGTCCTGGTCCCGGAGGTGTGTCAGCCATCCAAGAAGCACCTCAGGGGTTCTGTGCCGTTGTGATGCTGGTGACATCATCACTGATTTGCAGGAGAAGGAGACAGCCTTTAATCTGTTGATTCACCGTACCTTCCCCATCCCCATACAGCGGCCCTTTCGTAGATGCAGCCGCCTCGCTTAAACTCAGAAGGCGGGCCAAACGCCGGGCTCCACACAGCCAGCCCCCGCCGCCCCAAAAAGCAACAGGTGCCCCAGCTGCGGGCGCTGTCTCACACCTCCTGACTCTTTCTCCTCTTCCCACCACCTCCGGATGCCCTGAGGAACCGTAGAGGGAGGTTCCTCCACCCTCCGGCTGGTGAGGATAACTTCGGATTCATGGGTGCTTCAGATCATAGCAGAGGGGCACTCCATAGAGTTTCTACAGAAACTCCACGCACCCCTCTCTGAACTCCGCTACTTAAGGGACCATCTTCCTTGATCAGGGAAGAAATCTCAGTGTCTTGCTAAACAGGTTATAGAGCCCATCCCTCCTCACCCCACGGGACTGGGTTCTATTCCCACTTCCTTCCTTGTACCAAAAGAAGACGGAGATCTCAGACCCATTCTCCATCTCAGCCCCTGAACCTGTATGTGGAATACAAGAAGTTCAGGTGCCTCCTCTCAATCCCTCTCTTGCTCTGCTTCCGGCCAGGCCAATGGCTTTTGTGCATCAGGATATGCAGGATGCGCACCTGCACATCCCCATCTCGCCTTCTCGCACTGAAAGTACCTCAGGCTTTGCTCCAGGGGTCCACTACTAACCTGGGCTCCCATTTGGTCTTTCCTGGGCCTTGTCTTTGCCAAATTCCTGCGGTGGTAGTGCTCACCATGCTCTTTTGGGAGCTCAGGTTTTTCCTTACCTGGATGACTGGCTCTGTGGTCTCTATCCAGGAGGAACTCTAGCATTTCTAGGACATGGATATGTTGTTCATCCACACCATTATGCGTATCCTTGCCGCTTAAATCTTGGCCGGAAGGTCTCTCAAGTTTGTTCTCCCACCCACCCGGTGGTATAACTCCCGCCCTCCCATGACCAGATCTTCCTTACCGCCTGGAAGCTCAGGTTCCTCCCTTAACGCCTCTGCGCTGAGACTGGCTTCCATTTCTCCGCTTATGGATTTAAAACAAATTTTACGAAAGACTTCAGTCTCTATCCCTCAAGGGGCTGCTGATGGACAACTGACCTCGATTTTGAGATGCCCATGCGGCAGAAGATGTTCGGATTTGATCCAACACCCACGTGTGTTCACTGCTTAGGCCTTGAGCACGCACCCGAGGCTTGCGACCTGTGCTCATCTTTCTCGGCCTACGCCCTCTAAGACCGTGCTGCCCGATTGCAACTGGGCCGCCCTGAGAAGCTGCTTCTCCCGTGAAGTCCAATGAGGCCCTGTTGGCGGTGTCCGCGCGTGGCTGCAGATCAGTCGAGCGGATGGTCGCCGAAGAGGAGTGGCGGGTCAGATCTTCCTCGGCCATGCATTTATCCCGCTCCTGTGGCTCTCTCTTACACGGCTTTTAGGAGTTTTCTGTCTGTCTCCACTAAAGGGAGAAGGGCTCTACGCTATGGACCTTATTCTCGGTCCAAAAGAGGGACAGGGTAAGTCCCTCCACGACGCTCTTGGGAGCGGAAAGGTCCCTCTCGGGCCGCCGATCACGCTTCCTGCTCACCACTGGCTGCCACTGGCCTCACGGTGTCCCCTGGCCAGTCAGTTGACCGAGACTCCTGACCGGCGAAGTCGGTGATTTTCGACTCCATTGGACGGGCTGTCGCCTTTTAGTAGCCAGATTCCCCTCCCGGGTTCTGGAGGAGTTGAGGATCCTGTGGGTCACCAAAGCCTCGGTTCTGAGCCCGGATGCACCATCCGAGCTGAAGGAGTGCTGGTTCCGCCGACACCTCCTCGCGACCGACTCGGAAATTCCGGGACTTTGCCCGGCCCGACTCGCGTCCAGCTGATCCCACCGCTATAGGCGGTCTCGGCCCTGCACTGCTGGCGGCGCCGCCGCCGCCTCGCCCCTCCTCCTCGGATGAGGGAGGCTTCGCGAAATTACGCCGACGGCACGAGGACCTTATGTTGCACAGCCTTCCTGGCCGTGAGTGTCCCCCGCCGCCTCGCCATTAAGGGTTGTCACCGGAGCGTCGACACAACCCCCACTTATCCCGGAGAGAGTTTGCTACCCAGGCCGGTTGTTCGCCTAAACCAGCTGCTCCACCGGGATCTCGTGGAACCTCCGCCTCCACAGCCACCATCTGGGGCCCCACCATGATTCTCGGTCGGCTAGGGTCTGGCCCCATCGGCTGTCAGTCACCCTCACTCCTGACCGACTCCACAGGTGAAGGTGCTCAGGCCAGAGGCAGTTTCGAGGACCTTCCGAGTCCAAGAGGATTCTCCTTTTCCAAGCGACTGACTTGGAGTCTCAGGAGGTCAGTCACGGACTGCATCGCCCGTCCTTTCCTAGGGACTACTCTCCGTCTCGAGTCCACCAGGATGAGCTCGAACCTATTTCCCAAACGGGCCAGGTATCCTCACGGAGATTCTGGACCGAGGGATTCCGACGGAGGTCTTTCCGTGGCCGAGGCCAGTGGGTCCGGCACTGAGCTTTGAGCGCCTGCTTCCTGCCCTGCGCCGCCAGGATGGCCAGGAAGTATGCGGTCCCCACCGTTCCTTTGTCCGGGTTGGAACACCCTCTGCTGAGGGGTTGAGTTACCGACAGCTGCATCGCTACGGGCAACGCCAGGATGTGGACAAACCTCCTGACAAGGAGTCCAAGAAATTGGACCATGTCGGGCTAAAAGTTCACGCTGCGCTCCCTCTCGGCCTTCGCCAGGCCAGTTCGCCGCCCTCATGGCACATTTTCTCACTGTTGGCCCTGATGAGGTCATCTCATCTTCCCCGATCTGCAGACTCACGTTACAGGTGCGGGACCAGGGCAGGGTAGCCAAACAGCAGCTCCAGACTGCTTGGATATAGGGGACTCATGTGCCAGATCGGTATGCCGAGTGGCTGGGTACGTGGTTTGGCTGAGGATATCCACCTTACTCGGATACCCAGCATGTTGGTTGATGTTCCTTTTGGGACTGACCCTTCGGCCCTGGGTGGAAGGTCACCGCAGAGGATCGGAAGTCCAATGCTGCCTTGACCTCGTCCTTCCGGTCAGAAGACAAAGGCCGAACCACAGCCTAAGCTCTTCGCCCTTCTGTGCCCCGGCGCCTGGCCCAGTAACGCTAGGGCCAGCAGGCTCGGCCTTGGTATCTCAAACCCAGTCCGCTTCTAACAGGAGGCAGGGAGAAAGGCCCAGGAGGTCCTCGGCCGTCCCTCCTCCAAGCCTGCCCAGTGACGGCTGAGGGTACGCCCTATCTCTGGCCACCACTCTCTGGGTCCCCTGGGGGACGGTCCCGCACTGCTCCCGCCTGGTCCGCTGTTTCCACGGACAGGTGGGTCTTGGAGGTGTGGGAAGAGGCCTGCCTCTGGAATTCGTAGGCACCACTCCTTCAGAGCCGCCGCCTCGGGGTCGGATCTCCAGCCTCACTGGCGCTCTGTCGAGCCGACATCGCCTTCTCCTCCTCCAGAAGGAGGTGATAAGAGAGGTGGTGGGGACCTCCTTCAGACCCAGGGCTTGTGTCCAGTACCTCCTGGTCTGGCTCGACGGGGCTGAGGTGCCCCATTCCCACCCACACGACCTCAAACAAGTTCCTAAGGTCTCGAACCTTCAGGATGGTCACCTGGCTCAGATAATACCATCCTTGAAACGCCGGCAGTGATCTGTTTCTCTGACTGCAGGACGCTGGCCACGCCCCTTATCCGTCCGTCTTCACTAGAGATTCCTTCGCCTTAGCTGAATGATCCTCTTCTAGTTCCAGGCCATGCCCTTCGGCTTGTCTCCAGCTCCTAGGGTCTTCACCAAATGCATGGTAGCAGCAGACAGCATAGCATACCGAGGGGTCCGGTGTACCCTTACCTGGACGACTACGATAGCAGTTCCTCCAGGAAGGAGGCGGAGTGTCCAGATCTGGGCCCAGGTCTCACGCTCAACTGGGCCTCCTTATCAACGAGGCCAAGTCGGGAACTCCAGCCAAGCAGGTGATTTATTCATCGGGCTAGCTCGACTCTTCTGCGAGAGCTGCTCCCGGCTGACAGGGCCGAGGTTCTTTTCCTCCTTTGCTCCCGATCATTTCTGGTTGGGCACCGCGCCCCCTGTCCGGGACTTCCTGCGCCTCCTGGGCTCTCATGGCGCCTGCACCAGCGTGGTCCTTGGGTCTGCTGGAACATGCGGCCCCTTCAGTGGGACTGGCCAGCCAGTGGTCACAACGGCTGTGATCCTTTGACCAGCTTTAGTCGGTGACATTAGGGGATGTGGAATCCGCCTCCAGTGGTGGACCTGCTCCAGATCATTTGCAGGAGGGCATCCTGCTCTCGTCCGCCCGAGCCATTTGCCCCTTCTACTATCGGAATCGGCGCTCTCTGATGGGTTGGGGTGCCCATCTGGGGAACACTGGCTCATGGCCCTGTCCCCACTGGAGTCCCGGCGCCACATCAACCTGCTGGAGCTCCGAGCGGACCGCCAGCTCTCACCGCCTTTTCCTGCTCCTCCGGGTCAAGTGGTCCGAGTCCAGACGGACAATACCACGACCATGTACTATCTAACCGGCCAGGGCGGGGACGCTGCCTTGCTTCTATGCAAGGAAGCTCTCAGATTTGGTCACTGCGCAGCCTGGAGGCGGATCTCTAGCCATTCACGCTGGCAGGAGCCTCCAACACCCTGGCCGGTTCCCTGAGTCGTAGGGGCTGCATCCCACGAGTGGTCTCTCCGCCGAGGTAGTACAGCATCTGTTCTCCCATTGGGGCACCTCAGGTGGACCTGTTTGCCCAGGAGAACGCGGCTGAGTCTGTTCCATGCCCCCTCAGCAGGGCTCGCTGCAGGGGATGCCTTCTCAGGTGACCCCGGCCTCTTTACGCCTTTTCCCCATTTCCCTTGGATCCACAAGGTGCTCTTCAAGGTGAGGAGGGACAGGCGCAGGTGATTCTGATAGCCCCAGACTGGCCTCGCCAGTTCTGGTACCCAGATCTCCCTCGTCTCAGCTCCAGGATTCCGCCGTAGTCTCCAGCTCGCCCGACCTGCTCTCAGTCAATCAGGGAAGGTGTCCATCCGGACCTTCAATCCCTGCACCTGACGGCCTGGTTCCTGAGCTTGCCAGAGTTCCAGGCCTTGGGTCTTCCGACGAGGTCCTCAATGTAGTTGAGGCGTCGCGTGAGTCGCACCAGAAAATGCTATGGCCTTCAAATGGAAAAGGTTTTCCTTTGGTGTCAGGGCAAGGGCTTGACCCTTCCTCCTGTTCCTTGGCAAGCATCTTGGACTATTTATGGCCCCTTTCAGTCAGGGGCTTCAGGTCGTGATCCTAAGGGTGCACCTGGCAGTCATCTCTGCTTTCGGCGCTGGCCGGAAGCAGTCGGTGGCGCAGGAGAAGGTGGTCATGCTTCAAAGGCCTTGATCACATTTCCCTTCAGTGCGGGAACCCCGCACCGTGGGATCTACTGCTGGTACTGGCAAAGCCTATGGGCAAGCTTATTCAAACCTATGCACAGGTGTGCTCTTCTCACCTGTCGTGGAAGACCGCCTTTCTTGGTGGCTATCACGTCAGCCAGAAGGATGGGAGAGCTCCAGGCGCTTTCCATCGTCTCTTTACCTGGTCTTCCACAGGGACAAGGTTGTCCTGGCGCCCACCCGAAATTCCTTCCCAAGGTGGTGTCGAGTTTCACCTTAACCAGGTGTTGACTCTGTCGGTGTTCCACCCCAATCACACCTCGGAGGCATGAATATAGGCTCCATACTCCTGGACCCCTAGAAGGCGCCGCTATTATAAGGAGTGCACGGCTGAAATTGGGAGAGGTTCCGCCAGCTGTTTGTCACCTACGCTGAGGCCAGATCTGGCAGACCTCGCAGCCAAGCGGACGATAGGCAGGTGGGTAACCTCCTGCATAGATCTCTTTCGTTAGGTTGGCGGGCATGTGCTTCCCAGAGGATAAGAGCTCATTCTACCCGCTATACTGCTGCAACGGTGGCTGCTTCCAGGACGTCCCTATCCAGGAAATCTGCAGGGCTGCTACCTGGAAGTCAGCAAACACCTTCATTACCCATTACCATCGACCTGAGTCACCCGGGATGCTGGTTGGGGCCTCGGTTCTCAGTCTCTTTCCCAAGTAAGTATTGGGGTTGTCGTCTTGCCTCCTCCTCCGGAGAACTGCTAGGAGTCTGCCTAATGGTGTGGATGAACAACATATCCATGTCCTAGATAGGTTACTCACCTGTAACAGGAGTTCTAGGAATGGTATGTTGTTCATCCACCACCCACCCGGCCTCCAAGCCTCGACGCACAACCTGAGCTTCCAGCGGCCAGATCTAGCGCTACGGGGCGGAGCCGAGAGTTATACCACCTGGGTGGGTGTGAGAGCCAGCTTGAGACCTTCCGGCAAGATTTAAAGCGGCAAGGATACCTGCCAATGAGTGTGGATGAACAACATATACCATTCCTAGAACTCCTGTTACAGGTGAGTAACCTGTATTTTCTCTCCCTCACCCAGCAGGTTTTCACTGGCCTGGGTATTACCATCAACCATTCCAAGTCTCACCTGGATCCTTCACAGAGGCTCCAGTTCATCGTGGCAATTCTCGACACAACTTTGTGCAAGGCCTTTCTGCCTCCGGACAGTGGGGCCTCCCTCCAGTCACAGATTTACCTCCTATCGGAACACAGGAGGGTCCCGCGAGGTTAGAGCTCCGCCTCACTGGGGCTTATGGCGCGTGCCATCCCGACGTGTTCCCGCTACAAGACACGCTTCCACGTGAGAATCTCTCAGTGACTCTTCGATCTTCAGTGGGATCAAGAGTAGGCGACCTATATCATCTGGTTCTGACCTCCTCGCGTGGTAAGAGACTTGCAATGGTGGATGGTTCGAGACGCCTTCCGGGGGTCCCTTTCATCCTCCCCCATTCAGACTCTGACCACGACGCTTCAGGCAAAGGTTGGGGAGCCCATCTGGGTCCTCATCGAACCCAAGGCCTTTGGTCAAAGTTGGAGATAGTTCTCCACATCAACGTGCTCGAGCTTCAAGCCGTACTGTATGCGCTCCAGGCCCTTCACCAATACATTCTTCCTGGTCACCTAGCTGTCCAGACGGACATGTGCATGGTGTGGTACATCAGCAAGCAGGGAGGAACTTGGTCCTACCCGCTGTGCAGGGAAGCAATGAGGGTTTGGGATTGAGCAACACTCCACAACCTTCACCTTACGGCGATCCATGTTCTGGGAGTCGACAATGTCCTGGCAGACAGACTAAGTCGCTTGTTGGCTCTTCTACACGAGTGGGAATTTGACGAAAAAGTTCTAAAAAGCATCTTCCAGATTTGGGGGACTCCTCAGCTAGACCTGTTTGCTTCCTCCCAAAACACAAAGCTTCCAATCTTTTGCTCGCTCGCTCTAGAGTGAGGCGCTTTCTGGAGCGACGCGCTATCTCTAAGCTGGAAGGACAGATTTGTCTCTGCTTTTCCCCCAATTCCTCTGGTCCCTCGTGTGCTACAGAAGTTTGTTTTAGAAGGAGCGAGAATGATTCTTGTCATCCCTTTCTGGCCCAGGCAAATCTGGTCTCTTTCTACAACAATACCAGAGGTTCCTCTCTTCCTTTATCTCCAGGATTGCTGACCCAGGATCAGGGACCCTGGTCCATCCGGGACTCAAGTCCCTTCAACTTCATGCATGGCTCCCTGCAGACCTAGCTCAAGCTCGCTTTTGGTGCTTCTCCTAAGGTGGTTTAGATTCTGTGGAGGCTAGAAAGCCTCCACTAGGTCCACCTTATGCTATGAAATGGAAAGATTTCTATCTGGGCTGCGCTCCAGAAACGTGAGCCCTTTTCCTGCCCTGTGACCTTTCTGCTTGAGTAGATGCGTCATCTTTTCGACCTGGGTCTCAGTCATTCCTCTTTGAAAATCCATATGGCGGCTATTTCAGCCTACCATGTCCCTTTCAATGATAAGGCGTTTGCCCAGCTGGAGGTATCCAAAACTTTCCTCATAGGGGTCCTTCATCTCATGCCCCCTGTCCGGGCTCCAGCTCCGCCTTGGGACTTGAACTTTGTCCTCGAGAAACTTACCCTTCCTCCCTTTGAGCCTGCGGCTTCCGCAGACTTGAAGTTTTTATCGTGGAAGACGCTCTTCTTGGTGGCCATTACTTCTGCTTGCAGAATTTCCGAGCTCCAGGTCCTCATGTGCAAAATCCCTTATTTGATTTTTCACAAAGAACCATAGCTCTTTCACTAATCCCAAGTTTCTTCCAAAGGTGGTAGCGGAATCTACCTTGAATCAGTCTATTGAATTACCGCTTTTCACTCAGTACTCCAATCAAGGAGAATACCTGCTCCATACCATGGATGTTCACAGGATTCTGAGATACTACACCGATAGGACAAGGATCTCGGAAAGACTGATCAGTTGTTCGTCCCTTTTCGCTCACAAAGAGAAAGCAATGCTGTCTCTAAGCAATGCCTATCAAAATGGTTGGCCCATTGCATCACTTTCTGTATGACAGTACAACAAGACCCTCCGGTCAAGTCAGAGGTCACTCCACTGTGGAGTTGCCGCCTCTGCGGCTTGTTTTAAGAACGGTTCGCAGCAGGCGCCTGTGCTGCCATTGACTTCTGTCCACACGCTTACTAAACATTACAGTTTGGACATTGCTCTCGCTGTAGAGCAGGCTTCGGGTTAGCGGTCTTGCAGGGCCTCCTTTCTTGAGGTTTGCAAGCTTTCTTACTACTTATTGAGTAGTTCCTCCTCCCGTGCCTTTTCATTTGTTCCAGACTGCTTGGGATTCTGTCCTATATGTAATTACCTACTGCAAGAGCCCTCTCGAAGTAAGATAGTACAGTTAAGTAAGAACCTACCGTAACAGTAGATCTTCGAGAGAGGCTCTTGCAGTAGGTAATACCTTCCCACCCTCCATCCCCTAGGCTTTTTCAGCTCCTTTTCCATTGAGGGAAATATCTGCTTCTCTCTTGTCCGGGCCTTCCGTGCCTGTGGCGGAAAGAACTGGAAGGCAGGCGTCCGGACCGCCTTTATACCGACGCTGTATGACGCCGTTACCTGGCGATGGGGGCAACCGCCAGGACCGTTAGCTAGAAATTTTTTCCGGGGTCCTACGGCCGTGCGTGAGTCCTATATGTAATACTCACTGTGAAGAGCCTGTCTCGAAGATCTACTGTTATGGTAAGTTCTTACGTAACTGTACTTTCTCTACTGGGACTAAGAACTAGAACTCTTGTACTGGGACCTTCAATTTAGGGTAAAAAAAAAAGTGTGTTTGTCAGTTAGTTGAAGTGACTTGTTATCTGTGTACTTATCTAGGTGCTTGTCACAGGTGTCGGAAGGGAATTGTTATCTGTGAAATTAACTAAGTGTAGAAAGATTTGCAAAGTAGGGGGAGTAGCTTAGCTAGAAGGAGCCAGGTTAAAACCAGATTTAAACACTGCCCTAGATGGCTTCTGTCAGAGAACAGACAGAACACCAGGAGGAAGGAGCTACTGGTGTAACTAAACTTCTCTACTGGGACTATATTTCCCTCCTTCCCTTCCCTCCACCCTAAACCAGTTCTACTTTTAGAGGCACGGATTTAACTGACAACAGGAACTTCCTGTTTGGGAGCAGGAAGTGAGTGATCAGAGAGCCACCAAAGACTCACTGTCCTAGAAGGGCAAGAGTTGCTCTCCGTCCTCTCCCCCTAGCTGCTGGAGGTCTGACTCTGAGCAAGTGAGAAGACTACTGAGAAATATAGGAACTTCTTGTCTCAGAACAGGAAGATCAGGAGCTAAAACGGCACAGAGGCAGTAAGTAGGGAAAGAGAAAAAATTAAATAAATAAAAAGAAGAAAGTAAGTATTCCAAACAACAGTTAGAGGGCCAGAAAAAAAGATATGATGGGAGTGGTACAGTGCAATGGCTGTGGAGCAGCAGTGTTCCAGGAGATGTTCTGGAGGATGCAGTGTTGTCCCATCTGCGGGCACCTCTCTGGGCTGAGGGAGGAGGTTGTTCATCTCCAGGCTGAGTTGGCCAGGATTTGTGGGACCTCCTCTCCCACCCAGGGAACACCGGGGCCACTGCCGTTGCCTTAGAGTTTGCCAAGAAAGAGGAGTGGTTAGACCGCAGTGGGCTCAGGGAGGGTGAGGGTAGTGGAAAAGAGGAGCATCCCTTCAGTTGTACCTCTTCACAATTTCTGTGCCATTCTGGAAAAGTGTGGTTCCGGAGGAGGGGAGGCGGGTGGCAGACGCTGACTAGTGCGCGACGGGAGCGCAGCGCGCGACTATCGCTGGCGCTATTGCACTCCATGCCTGCTGGAGAAAAATTTGGGGAAAAAATGGAGCCTGGCAGCACAACGTCATCCGCCTCTGCCCGGAGGTCGCCCTGGCATGGACCTGCTCGGTGGGTTGAGTTGCCCCACCACCCTGCCGCTGTAGGGTAAGTCGCAGGGTGCTGAAGGGAGAGGGTCTCATGTCCAGGGATGGCCGGAGGAACGGGCGGAGTGCGGGGAGGGGGCGAGCCGAGCTCCTGAGGGGAAAAAGTGGGTTCCTCTGGAGGCACCCACAGTGGACACCAGGAGGATGCTGGGAACCTCCACAAAGGAGACCCACAGGAGGGTGGAAGGGACCCCACAGGGGCTGAAACAACCCTGGTGGGGGACTCCATTGTTGGGAAGGTAGAACTGGGGGAGGAAGGGGAGAGGGAGGTAAGGTGCCTGCCTGGCGCCATGGCTTGGAGGGACAGGGCGCGAATCCTCAGGATCGCAGGAGCAGCTGCACAAGGGAGGGAGCTGGATGTCATTGTCCACCTAGGGACAAATGACCTGGCTAAGAAAGGGATCAGAGCAGTGCAAGAAGCATTTGTGGAGATGGGGAGGGGGCCTTAGACAAATAGCACACACGGTAACCTTCCCAGAGGTGCTGCCTGTCTGTGGCATGGGTGAGGCTAGGGTGCTCCACACCATGGGATTCAATCAGTGGTTGCAAAACTGGTGCAGAGCTCAGGGATTTGGCTTCATTGGGGACTGGGGGTCCATCTGGAGGGATGTAAGCCTATACTGGCTTGATGGTCTGCATCTGTCCAGGAGGGGAACCACGATCCTAGATGATAGGTTTAAATACTTCATTGGCAAGCATTTAAACTAGCCAAGGGGGGAGGCACTGGAAAGGAGCAGGGAAATCCTAGCCGCCCCCCAAAAATCACGGTACTAAGTGAGGTAGACACCAACATAGAGGTGTCGGTAGGGAGAAGTGCAGGGGTAAATGGAGAAAGTGGGAAACGCAGTAAGGACAGGGATGGGGCAAAAAGGGGTAAGGCTATCAAGAAATGGAGGGTAATGAGTACCAACGCCCGTAGTCTGGGCAACAAGCTCCCTGAACTAGTGGCCTTGATGGAAGAGGGATGCCTGGATATTGTAGCAGTCACAGAAACATGGTACACAGAGAACCATGACTGGGATGTTAACATACCAGGGTACACAACCTACAGGAGAGTCGGGGGGGGGGGGGAGTAGCTCTCTGTGTAAGAGAAGGGATACAAGCAACTGAACAAAAGAGTAAACAGGGAGGAGGGGAGGCACTGTGGGTCACCTTAGAGACTGGAAATGGCACCACAATCTGCACAGGGGTTGTATACAGACTCTCATGTCGGGCAGGGAATGGACAAGAATATGATAGAAGGCATACTTAGGATTGCAGAGAAAGGGGAGATACTGTTGATGGGGGACCTTAGTATGCCAGATGTTAACTGGAGCACCTTTGCTGCAGCCACATCCAGAAGCAGGGCCATTCTTGATGCCCTTCAGGTGGCATGCCTCAGACAGCTAGTTTTGGAACCTACTCGTGCGGGAGCAATCTTAGACCTCATACTCTCAAATGGGGACAGTGAGAGGATCTCTGATCTAGAAGTGGGTATCCATGTGGGAACAAGTGACCACCAAACAGTGTGGTTCACGATAAACTCAGCTACAGAGTCAAGCCATACAAAAGTGACTTTGGCAAGATGGGAGAGTGCCTTAGAAAAGCACTAGCAAACAGGCTAGAAGGAGGGGTGGAGCAACAATGGGGAAGTGTCAAAACTGCCATCAAGGAGGCAACAAGACTTTGTGTGAAGCAAATAAACAAATCAAAATGAAAGAAAAAGCCACAATGGTTCTCAAAAGAGGTGGCGGTGAAGGTTAGGGAGAAAAAGATAGCATTTAGGAAGTATAAGGAAACACAGAAGGAGCAGGACAGAGAACTGTACCAGTTAAGGCAGAAGGAAGCAGTGAGGGTAGTCAGAATAGCAAAGGCCCAAACTGAGGAAAAGATAGCCAGCTCGGTTAAAAGGGGGGATAAAACCTTTTATAGGTATATTAGGGAGCGTAGAAAGACAAAGGGAGGGATAGTGAGGCTGAATAGAATGGACGGTGGGTGGGCAGAGAGTGACAGTGAAAAAGCAGGGATACTGAATAAAGACTTCTGTTCAGTATTCACAAAAGAGGAAGTGGGGGAGGTGCCTAATTTAATTGACAGAAGCACTCTGGAGAGGGGGGTTGATCCCATTCCTTTAACAGAAGAACGGGTTCTGAAAGGACTCCTAAAACTGAAGGTGGACAAAGCAATGGGGCCAGATGGAATCCACCCCAGAATTCTAAAAGAATTAAGCAGAGAAATAGTGACACCACTGACTACCCTTTTTAACAAATCATGGGAGGATGGTGTGGTACCTGAGGACTGGAAGAAGGCTGGTGTGATTCCCCTTCACAAAAGTGGGACCAAGACAGGCAGGAAACTACAGACCTGTCACTTTGACCTGTGTGGTAGGGAAAGTGATGGAATCACTTCTGAAGGAGAGAATTGTTGAGTACCTAGAGGCCAGTGGGGCACAGGACCCAAGGGCATGGGTTCACAGCAGGAAGGTCATGTCAGACGAATCTAATA
Organism: Neoceratodus forsteri; assembly: GCA_016271365.2. Classification (NCBI taxonomy): domain Eukaryota; kingdom Metazoa; phylum Chordata; order Ceratodontiformes; family Ceratodontidae; genus Neoceratodus; species Neoceratodus forsteri. The sequence goes on from CM028130.1 coordinate 1,240,506,998, forward strand.
GATTTCTTTGACTGGGTAACCAAAGTAGTAGACCAGGGAGGGGCTGTGGACATGGCCTACCTAGACTTTAGCAAGGCATTTGACATAGTCCCACACAAAAGATTAATAGTCAAATTAACCAGCCTGGGAGTGGGTCCCAGGTGGTAGCCTGGGTAAAACATTGGCTGGACAACAGGACACAGAAGGAAATTGTAAATAGAGTCCACTCTGAAGAAAGAGGGGTTATTAGTGGGGTACCGCAGGGTTCACTACTGAGTCCAGTCATTTTTAATGTTCTTTATAAGTGACATTGCAGAGGGACTGGAAGGAAGAATATGCCTCTTTGCAGATAACACAAAGATCTGCAACAGGGTTGATATACACGCACACACACACACACACACACGTGTGGAAAGGATGAGAAGGGACTTGGCAAAGTTGGAGGAATGGTCAGAAGTATGGCAGCTTGGATTCAATGCAAAGTAATGCAAAATAATGCACCTGGGAAACAAAAACCCAGGGGACGATTACACAATGGGGGGGGAGGTAGTAACAACAACAACAATGGAAAGGGACCTTCATATCAGATGACCTTAAGGTTGGCAAGCAATGTGAGAAGGCGGTAGGGAGAGTTGTGGGGATACTGGGATGTATAGGGAGAGGCATCACCAGCAGAAAACAGGAAGTCGTTATCCCCCTGTACAGACAGTTGGTGAGACCCCATCTGGAGTACTGCGTCCAGTTCTGGAGACGCCATCTCTGCAAGGACATAGACAGGATGGAGGCAGTTCAGAGGAGAGCAACTAAAATGGTGCAGGGTCTGCAAGAAAAGCCATACAAGGAGAGACTAAAGGAGCTTAGTATGTACACCCTTGAGGAAAGGAGGGATGGGGGGGACATGATAGAAACGTTTAAGTACTTCAGTGGAATCAACAAAGTCCAAGAGTGTAGTATCTTTCAGAAAAAGAGATGTGCAAGAACAAGGGGACACAATTTGAAGATAGAGGGGGAACGTCTCATGGGCAATGTGAGGAAGTATTTTTTCACAGAGATGGTGGTGGACGCATGGAACAGCCTTCCTGAGGAGGTTGTGGGGTCTAAAACTGTGGGAGAATTCAAGGATGCATGGGACAGAAATAAGGCAATTTTTGTGTGGGGGGGGTAGGAAGAAATAGGCTGTTGGTTAAATAGGATCTGCAGCTTATCCTCTAGGTAGGGAAATGGGCAGACTAGGTGGGCCAAGCAGTTCTTATCTGCCGTCAAATTCTGTGTTTCTATGTCTATGTTTTTATGGTTTCAAACATGTCTGGGACAGGGGGAAGGATTTAGTGGTTACATAGAAATATAGACTTTGACAGCAGATAAGGACCATTTGGCCCATCCAGTCTGCCCATTTCCCTACCTATTGGATAAGCTGCAGATCCTACTTAACCAACACCCTGCTTCCTCCTACCCCCCACTAGAATTGTCTTATGTCTGGTTGAATCTCAAGCCCACTGGGGCTTTAGATCTCGAGCTCGAGCCCGCTCCCGGAGCGGCGCGACCAGGACCGACCAACAACACCTACGCTCCCCTGAGGCTTCCCCCTCCCGTGGGGCAGGAGTGCTACGACCGCCTGGACCGATCCCTGATTGGAAGCCACGAGCCCGGCTGCATTCTCATGGTGGAAGCGCAAAGTCAGAATTGTAATTTCAGGTACGTCCTCCCAGCTCCTGGCGCTCCGTTGGGATTTCTTAAAAAAAGGCACCAATTAGACGATTGGCTATGCTTCTGTCTGATGGATTGCTGATTGCTGCGCCTCTTTCATGCTGCCTACTGATTGGAGCGCCTTCAGTCTCTGCTCTTCCCAAGGGACCGTAGTGCCACTAAGGTGCTTACCACGGGCGGTGAGCCGAAATCAGATGGAATAGTGAATTTTTCGCTTTCTGGATAGAACTAGACCTAAAATAGCTGTTCTTGCTTGCAGTCTTGTTGAGCGCTCCCTTGGGGGCCTAGTCTGCTGCTAAAGTGTACAGGAAGCACTTCCCGCTGGCGCTGTTCGCCGGCTCCCCACCCGCCCCCACCTCACCCACCCTGGGTGGGCACTTGCTTATATAGGACTTGGTCTGTCATATGACTAAGTCCCTAGAATCCCATTTGCTCCTTATACTGCATTGCCACCAGGGGGGTCTTCAATTGTTACTTACTGAAAACAGCCAGGCTTCCTTAAAGCTTGCACCGGCTATTAACCCCTGCTAATCCTGCACTTCTTGGATCAGTGCTATTTCCTTCAAATTGTGCCTTGCAAGGGGATTGCTGCTCAATCCCTGGCATTTTTTTTTGTCTGCTCCCTTGGTATCCTTTAATATTGCTACTTATCAGTCCCAGCTTTCTCTGACTGCTGCCTGTTACATTTCAGTGCTCAATAAAATTCCCTGATCTCATTGTTCCAAGCAACTGTTGCTCAATCTGTCCACAATGACACACACTAAACCATGTGCAAATACTGTCCCTTGTCCCAAAGTGTACCTTTTACAAGGAATTATGGATAAATACCGTCTGTGTGGTATACCTCTTATCATACCGCTCTATTCAGTATGAACATAGTGTGACTCCTTATTCCCAGTGACCATCTTAGTATGGGGTCCGATACCTGGGATTTTAGCTTCTCCAACTCAGTTGCTACTAAACTCAGGCCGGTAGCTGCTTGGCTCTTTATCCTGTACCCTAAGGGCTGTACCTATTATATGCTCCTTGGCCGTCAAAAGTGGAGTAGGAGGTTTGTTCATATGCATATCTCTCACCCGGTAAGGCTCTGCCTCTTGGCACTGCTTTTACTCCTTCTAGCAGGCGACATTGAGGTCAATCCTGGCCCTCTCACTCACCTTACTGCCAAAGTGCGATCTGGTCTTCCAAAGAAAGGGCTCCTTATTGCCCACATGAACATCAGGAGTCTAACATTCCACAAGGATGAACTGGAGGTATGGATAAAAAGATTACAACCCTGACATCTCTGCCTCTCTGAAACGTGGCTAAAACCCAGTATACCTGACACTCTCTGCAAAATTGCCAACTACTCCCTGATACGAAGTGATAGGCTAAAAACCAAGCGCGGTGGTGGTGTGGCCATCTATCACAGATCTCACCTCAACCTAAATACTGTCATTGATCCGGCCTCTGTTGAGCTATGTGAACATCTACATGTCACTGTTACGTTAGGAGCAAAGAAGCTCCATATCATCTGTGCCTGTAACCCTCCCTCTGGTGGCCTGACTGGATTACAAGATCTACTCGACAAGTCTTTTTCAAATATAAACCAAAACAAAGCTATAATTCTTGGGAATATTAACCTAAATTGGCTGGGTCCTGCTCATAGTTCCTTGGTATCAGTTACCAGCACCTATAACCTACATCAGATGATTACTGAACCAACCAGGGCCCCAAATCCTACTAAAACTGGTACCCTCATAGACTGGTTACTTACAACCCGGCCTGAGTATATGATCTCTACAGTGATCCTTGCGGATGCTATCACAGACCATACTCCGATTTTCTGCATGTGGGCCTCAGGAGCCCCACCACCTCCTCCACCTCGTTATGTTACCTTCACAAGTTTTGGACAGCTCGATGAAAAGGCATTCCTTCAGGACATTTCTTGTGTAGATTGGTCTGATATCTCTGCACAAACAGTGTTGAAGAGGCTGTGCACATTTTTCTCAAAAAATTCACTGCTATCCAATCGAGGCATGCCCCCAAGATCACCAGGAGAGTAACAGGCAAGCAAACCAAGTGGCTACACAAGGACCTCCTGTCTGAACTACGTCGTAGGGATAAGCTATGGAAGTGTTTCAAACAAACTAGGCGTATGGATGATTTTAACACTTATAGGGCCTGTAGAAATCTCTGTAAAAAAGAAAATAAAATTAGCCACAAGTAAATACTGTCAGGACCTGCTTGTGAGCTCGGCATTGGACTCTAGGAAATTTTTGGGCCCATATCAAAACCTTCTTGGGATCCTCCCAGTCCCATACCCCCAAGGACATGATACTAAATGGGGTGCACTGTAATGATCCAAAGACCATTGCAAATGCTCTAAACCAGAAATTGTAGGATCTATCTCTGTATACCTCTGCCTTCCCACCACAGACCTCTTCCCTCCAGGTCAGTGAGCCCCTAAGAACATTTGGCTCCTTTACAGCTCCCCAGATATCTCTGCATACTCCTCCCTTTTACTTTAAGGAGATTACTGCACAAGAGGTCTTTAAACTTCTCTTATCCATATCTGGCAACACTAGTGTCGGGTCTGACCTCCTCGAACCCCGTTTACTCAGACTTTCTGCTGCCTACATAGCCTCACCACTGGCGAAAATATATACACTATCCCTGATCACTGGCACTGTCCCAGTCCTTTGGAAATTTGCTCGAATAACTCCTGTATTTAAAAAAGGGGACAAAAAAGATATCAACAATTACAGACCTATTGCTATTCTCTCAGTTTTGTCCAAACTACTTGAAAAGGCTGTCGCTATCCAAACACATGACTTTCTCTCAAAGTGGTGTATCCTATCTGATGCCCAACCTGGTTTCCGAAAAAACCATGGCACATCTACTGCGCTATTTAAAACTTACCTCAGATATTCTCTCAAACATGGACTCAGGTAGACTCACTGGTGCTGTATTTATAGACCTTACCAAGGCCTTTGACCTTGTGGACCACCCCCTACTTCTATTCTGCTTGCATAGCCTGGGCTTCTTCTCTCCAGTTGTACGCTGGTTTAGCAGCTATCTATACGATAGGTCACAAGCAGTGAAATTTAACTCAGCCATTCCGAGTCTGCCTCAGTAAATGTGGTGATTCATCAAGGCTCCATCCTGGGTCCTCTCCTCTTCTCTCTCTCTTTATTAATAATGTCTCCTGTGCACTGAAAAGTTGCTCATCTTTCTCTTGTATGCAGATGATCTTGTTATTTATACCAGCGATAACAAAGTGGAGAATCTAAACTCAGCACTGTCAACTGATTTCAGAAATATACTGAACTGACTGTACGAACACAAGCTGGTCCTAAACATGAAGAAAACCAAGGCCATGCTTTTTGGCTCTGCCCCTAAACTTCGGAGGTGCCCCTCCTCCCTTACAGTCCATGACTTAGGTGATACAAAACTTGAAACTGTTTCATCCTTTAACTGTCTTGGTGTCCTGCTCAACCAATCCCTTGATCTGAGCCTGCACATTCAATCCATCTGCAAGGCTGTAAATAGCAAACTTGGTCCTGCATACTAATTGGGTTACTCAGGCCAAGACCCCCGAGGCGCGGAGGTCGCGAGGGCTCGTTCGCCCTCCCCCACAGCCAGACCCCACACGGAAAGGCCGAGACCTCCGCGGAGCGAGGTCGTGAGACTCTGCCCCTCCCCACAGCCAGACCCACACGGAAAGGCGAGACCCCCGAGGATGAGGTTGCGAGGGCTCATTCACCCTCCCCAGAGCCAGAACCCACACGGAAAGGTCGGAAGGCCGAGATCCCGAGGCCCGGAGGTCGCGAGGGCTGGGTCGCCTCCCCACAGCCAGACCCCACACGGAAGCGAGCCGAGAGGCCGGAGGTCGCGAGGGCCTGCTCGCCTCCCCCACAGCTAGACCCCACACGGAAAGGCCGAGACCCCGGAGAGGGAGGTCGCAAGGGCTGATTCGCCCTCCGCCACAGCCAGCCCCCACACGGAAAGGTCGGAAAGCTAATACAGCCTGCCTGCAAGAGAATCCTCGGAGGCAAATTGGCACCTTTTTTGAATCTGCCCACTAGACTCCCTGCAATCCGCCCTCAGGAAAGATCCACAGCCTGCCTTACCTCGGGAAGGACCTGCGCTGCTTGTTCCGTCGGCTCAGCTGTACTCGCCCTGCCGCCCCCACCACCACCCTTGGTCAGCTTTCCCCTGTATAGACTGATCATGGTCACATATCACATGGGGTGATTTTATCCTATCAGCCTAGTTTTCCATTTGCAGGTTATATTAACCTGCCACTAGTGGTCGCCCCTACTTCCCTGCTACTTTAAGGCTTCTCTGTCTGAGCACTGCCTGTTTTCCTCCCACTGGCTGGGACACTCTGCTCTGTAGATACCCAGTCTCTACTCTAGCCGTTCACCTCACCTCCTCTTCCCCTTCTACCCCTATCTTCACTGTCTCTCCCCGGGTGACCCCTCCTCCCCCTGGTCTTGTATTTTTCTTTCCCCTGCTTTGGTACAGCGATCTCACACCCCAGCTTATCATGGCAGCTACCCTCACCCACCTGCAAGTGTGTCTGGTGCTGCCACCTGCCCCAGCCAGGCTGTCCTCCCCTCCTCGAGTCCCCACCGCGTGGTTCTCCTCTAGGGCTAAAGATTGCCCACCTCAACATTCGAGTCTCTTACATAACCTGCTGGAGCTCATCGCCTGGGTCGCCCACTACAACCCTGATATCATGGGTATCTCAGAAACATGGCTCAAACCTCACATCCCTGATGCGGCATGCACCCTACCCGGGTATGGCTTCATCAGACGTGATCGGCAGGAGATTAAACATGGGGGTGGTGTGCTACTCTATTATAAAGCCCACCTGAACATGTCCACCCTTGGTGCCCCAACATCCGATGCCTCCCCCCGTGAGTTCCTACATGCCCTTCTCCTCTTGGGTCTCACAAAGAAAATTCACCTCATTTGTTGCTATAACCCCCCCCCCCCCCCAAGGGTGGTCTGCCTGGATTCTCCTCGCTATTCTCCCTCCTTGGCAGAAAAACTGGCCCCAATGAAGTCCTCATCATAGGTGATTTTAATCTCAACTGGATGGGCTCCAACCATAAGCTATATGAGCCACTGCTCTCAAGCCTTGCGCTTAGCCAAATAATCTCCGAGCCCACAAGGCCCTCTGTCCGGGGTGGCGTAGGGTCACTACTTGACTGGATACTTACCAACAGGCCCGATAGGTTTACCACCTCAGGCATCCTACCTGATGCTATCTTCGACCACTCGCCAACCTTCTGCGGCTGGGGCATCCCTCACACCAAAGTGCCCAGCAAAGTGATCCAGCTGAGGGATTACTCAAAATTCTCCCCATCTGACTTCCTTGGTGACGTAGCATTAATTGACTGGTCCAGGGTCACTGCATCAGCTGACTCAGCCCTAGCCTTGGATATTTTTCTATCTAAGTTTCTCCCTGTTCAGGACAAGCATGCCCCCTTCACTAGAAGGAGGGTTAAGGGCGCCGTCACCAAATGGCTTCACAGCGGTCTATTCTCCCTAATGAAACAACAAGATAAGAGCTGGGTGGCATGCAAAGCCTCCCAAAGTAACACCAACCTTCTTGCATACAGAAGGCTCAGAAGCTCCTGTAAAAAAGCCATTCGGGCAGCAAAAAGTGAGGCTTGCCGATCAGCCCTGCTCTCCTCTGCCGGCAACCCGAGGATTTTCTGGCAGAACATCAGAAATGCTGTTGTGGTCTCAACCAAAGTGCAGCCCACTGACCTGCTCATAGATGGGGTCAGCTGCAACAACCCACTCACAATCGCTAATGCCTTCAATGCCGCTTCACTCTGCCACCAGTCCCACCCCCACCCACCGCTCATCGTCAATCACACCCCTCCCGGCCCCAAGTCGCCCCCTTCCTGCTTTTAATATGTGTTGGCCACGAGATCAAGGGCACGCGCCCGCCTCTCCCTCCATAGTGGGGCAGGGCATGACTGCCTGGAACCTAGGCTACTCAGACTTGGGGCCTCCCTTCTGGCCCGACCGCTAACACATATCTTCAACTCCTCCCTAACCACTGGTATTATTCCTAACCTCTGGAAAATTGCCAAGGTAACTCCAGTTCTAAAGCAAGGTAACCCCAGAGATCCACTCAACTATCATCCCATCGCCATCCTGTTGGCCGGTTCGAAGATCCTGGAAAAGGTCGTGGCCTCTCAGCTCACCGGGTACATACAAGCACACAACTTCCTCTCCCTCGCTCAACATGGGTTCAGGAAAGGCCACAGCACAGCTACTGCCCTTACGGCTGTCTCCTCGATGATTAGAACCGCCACTGATCAGGGCAACCTCACCGGTGCCATCTTTGTGGACCCGTCCAAAGCCTTCAACAGGGTTGACCACGCCTCCTTAGCTCCACCCTTCTCTCATTTGGTCTCCCCCGCACACAACTGGTTCCTCAACTACCTTTCTGGTCGGAAGCAGTATACCAACTTTAACCGCACCCCTCCCACCTCACCCATGTCCTGTGCGGAGTTCCCCAGGGTTGGTTCTCGGCCCTACTCTCTTCTCCTCTTTATCAATGAGCTGCCGTCCATCACCTCCCATGGCACACTACCTTATATGGAGTCGACCTGGTTGTTCTGTCAAGCGCCCAGACATTGTCACTATTAACTCTCAACTTAACTCCGACTTACGGATCCAATCCTGGTTGGTTGAACATAGGCTTACTACCAACCTCAAAGCAAGCTATGCTTTTCGGGTCCCAGTGCAAATTAAAATCTTGCCCTGCCCCACTCAAAATCCTCGGGGCTGATGGCGCCCCCTTGCAGACGGTGGCTGCTGTCAAATACCTGGGTGGTACGCTTGACCCACAACTTGATCTCACGCTGCACATCCGAAATGTCTGTAAGGCTACAAATAGCAAACTGGGCCTCGCCTATAGAGCCAAAAGCTGCTTAACCCCTGCGGCTCGTGTTGCCCTAGCCAGGGGGGTCCTTCTCCCGTCTCTCTGCTATGGACTAGTCGCCTTTGCCCCCATGCCCAAAATTAGCCTCTCAAAGTGGGATACAGCTTACAATAATATCTGCCGCTTTGCGCTTACAGCCCCCCCCCTTAATTCACCGCTGCGACCTCTACTCGCGTCTACAGTCGCTACCCCTGAGAAACACTGCACCTTTGTAGTTGGGAACTTCATCGACAACATTGTCAGATCCGGTACTCCGGTGTCCCTTGCCCTTCCCCCTGCCCCCAATACTTCCTCCTACCCCCCTTCGGTCGCGAGCTACACCTGACCGCTTGGTTCCGAGAACCCGTACCCAGGCGGGTGACCGGGCTTTCACCGTGTATGCCCCGAAAATCTGGAATTGCCCCTGCCTGCACTCGGTCCTCCTCCTCCCATCTGGGCTTCAAATCCTCCCTGGGCGTTACTCTGGCGGGTCTCTCCACTCTGTTCATGTATCTCGCAACACTCTCGCCTGGACATGATGAGACAGGCCCCTGCCTTCTTAGGGTCTACTATTATTGTTATTTTACTCTGGTACCTGGCCCTGGAACTGTCACATGTCTCACCTGAGCCTGTCCAAACCCCCGGTGTGGCTATGATCCCCCCCCCCAGCTACCCGCTGGCTCTTGTATTCCATTGTATGATTTTCTGATGGGATAAGGGTTTTTCCTCACCTTTATGCACTGAACTACTCTGGGGTATATCGTATATTGTATCCCCTGGAGCACCTACCCCTCGGGTTCCCGTATCTTCTGTTGTTTTGCACAGTACGTATCCGTTAACTCCCTACGATAGCCCTGTTAAGCTGTCATGTATCTTGATGTATATCTTTTTTGACTTAGTGTTTGTTCACTCAGTCTCTCCCTGTAAATTTTTTTACTTACTGTTTGTTCACCTAATTGCTCCTTGCCCTGTTCATACTCATCCTGCATCTTGATGTAAACCTCTCTCATGTTACTGTGTAAACTCTCTGTAACCCAGTTTGTAACCCTCCCGGGTCTCACCTGAAAATAGGCACTTGGCTGTCTAGTGTGACCTACCTGGTTAACAAAAGCAAGTAAATAAATAAATACTTGCTAATGCCATCTGCCAAAAAAGCCATTGCTAGGGGTGTACTGCTACCTTCCTTAACCTACAGTGCCCCCATCCTCTCTAGTGCTCACAAAACTGCCCTTCAGAAATGGGGTGTCACCTACAATAACATATGTCGATATGCATCCTCCTCCTCAAGACAAAGGCACTGCTGTCAGCTTTATGATGACCTAGGATGGCTCTCCCCCTTGGCAACAAGACAGTATTATCTTGGTTCCCTTACTGACTCTGTTGTAAGGCTCGAATCCCCAAAATCTCTGGCAGAGCTTCTAATTCCCCACTCAGTCCCTCACGGTCTGAGGTCTGCTGACAACTCTCTACTCAGGTTCAAGATGCTCTACCACAAAAGGCACTGGGGCTTTCAAGTGCGGCTGCTTCCAGTTTTGGAACACTCTTCCCCGAACTCAAATCGACTGGATCTCATCGGTGTTTTAAAATAGAGCTTTGCTGTTATCTATCGCAGACTGGCCCCTCGCACCTGCTTTGATCCCAATTTGATCGTCTTGATTACATCGCATGCCCAAAATGGTCTCTTTCCTCCTCTTCTGTTCCTCTCTGTTTATGTCCGGACATTGTTTCCCTAAGTCCTATAGACTTGCCTGCCCATGTTGTTTCTCCTATCTCTCAAATCTCTATCTCCCTCCTCCTGTGTCTGCGCTCTAACTCTTTCATGCTATGATCCCTCTGCCTTGTCTCGTTCTTGCCTGGTCCTTTACTTTCTCAACTCCCTCCAATACATGTCCTTCCCTACTCCTGCTCCCTGCTATGATCCCTCTGTCCTGTCTCTCTCTCTCTTGCCTGATCATCCACCTTCTCACCCTTACCCATGCTACTCTGTCTTCCTTTCCTAAGCCTCTTCTCATTATATTACTCTACTGTCTCCTCCTGCCCTCCTCATCCACTCTAATCCTATAGACCTTATTTTTCAGAGTTAGACCTGATACCCGATTCTCTGCAAACTGTATTTGCTTGACTTATCCTTTGTTTATCCCTCAACAATTGCTACTTGTCTTGCTCATCGTGGCTTACAGTGTTACTTTCTGTTTCCCTCCAGTTGTACCATGTTAAATCTGTTTTTCACCACGTGAGAACCTGTAATGCTACCTACTACCTCTGTTATGTTGAATAAGTTCTTTCATGGTTTTACATTGTGTACATTTGCACAATTTTTTGTTTGCTTCTGTCCCTGTTAAAAATGTTCTTGTACCTGTTCATTTATGTTGTACTCTCCTGGGTCGTACCCGAAAATAGTCATTGTGTTGGCTAGTGTACTTACCCGGTAAACAAAAAATAAATAAATGTCTGTCCCATGCATTCTTGAATTCCCCCACTGTTTTTGACCCCATGACCTCCTCAGGAAGACTGTTCCATGCGTCCACCACCCTCACAATTTTTAATGTTTTAGAAGGTGAATTCAAACAAATTAAGGCCACTGCTGCACTAACAAGGCCCTTGTTAGTCGAGGGTGGCCATAATTTGTTTGAATTCACCTCTAAAACATAAAAAATATAGTTTAAAACTGCCCCATAGAAACCCAATGGCGCCTTACTGTACAGAATCTTACATTACAAGCAATGGCTGCGCGGGGGGATGTAGCTCACTCAATGGACTCCCAGGGCTCAGGAAAGGTGTGTCTCGGAGACTTTCACAAAAAAAAAACCAAAGGAAAAAACCGAGCGTCCCAGTGCACAAAATGTGTGTAAAGGACACTGGTACTAGCATCCCTGAGAGCCCTGCTAGGTACAACCTGGAAACAAATACATACAAATGCCAACATGGAATACATAAACAGAACAGTTCAACAAAATTAACACAAATGAAGCAGAATAGGACATCTTGAAAATACATGATAAGCAGTTTGTGCAAGTAAGCCGTCAGTGGCAGCAGTGTAAAGCTATTTGCGTTAGGTGGAAATGTTGAGGGGGGGGGGAGCTGGGGGAGGCAAGGGAGGAGGAGAGGCATGAGCACTAGTTTACAAGGAGGAGTCAGAAGAGGAGTTTGAAGGTAGGGAGTGAAGGGGGTAGACAACGGTCAGAGGAGAGCTGATTGCAGAGGACAAGGAGGCGGTAGGAGAAAGCAGACTGACCTGCTGCTGAATGGTGGTGGGGAAGAAAGAGCGGGAGTCCCTGGAACATAAGGAGTAGGCTGTAGGATTAGCATGTGATAGGCGAGAAGAGAGGTAGGGAGGGAGAGTCCCAAACCAGTTCTTGGCAGTGAGGGAAAGGCAGTGGACCATCCCCCTGTGGGGTAGAGGCATAAGGAGGGGGAGAGGGAGTGGGGGGATACAGAAGGCAGTGGTGAGTGTGGGGAGGGGAGTAGGCAACAAAGCGGCAGAATGAGTTTAGGAGAGTGTCCAGTCCTGAAAGGGATATTGGGGGGGCAGTGCTGTAGACCACATTGACGTAGTCAATAACTGGAAGTATCGTTTTTGTGACCAGCTCCCAACTGGTAGGGAGAGGGAGGCTGCTCTTATGACGATAGAGAATGCCTAGTTTGGGGTAGAATTTGGAGCAGTTGGCTTCTCTGTGGGTGGAGAAATCAAGATGGTTGTCCAGCCAGGCCCCTAGGTGTTTGAAAGCAGGGACCTCTTCGAGGGGGAAGCCATCCAGGGTGGAGAATGCTGGGGGGGACTGGAGTGTGGCCAGCTTCTGTCTTGTGCTGAAGATCATTGTAACGGTGTTCTTAATATTTAATTTTAGGTGGTTTGCCTGAAACCAGTTTTGAACCTTATTGAAGTCGTGCTGGAGGGGGGGTTTGTACGTCAGTGGTTGTGGGTCACAAAGTATAGATAACAGTATCCGCATCCATGTGAATGTGGGTGATAGAGTAGATAGAGGGAAGATCATTTATGAAAAGGGGGGAAAAAAGAATGGGGACGATGATGGTGCAGTGAGGAACCCCAGCAAGGACAGGGAGAGGTGAGGATAGGGCGTTTCCTACTTGGACCAATTGCTCCTTTTCATGTTGGTAGGAGCTGAACCAAGTAACAGCAAGAGCTGCTAGCCTGACCGACTAGAGCTCATGTAGCAGGAGTGGTTGGGAGATGGACTCAAAGGCCTTGGCCAGGTTTAGAAAAATAGCAGTTTTATCACCCTGGTCCATGGCTGAAAGGATGGAGACGGTGACTCACAACAGGGAGGAGATAGTTGAGTGCTGTTTCCTGAACCCAGCCTGGATGGGAGAGAGAGAGAATGCCAGAGGAGGATAAGTACTCTAAAAGCCTGGAGTAGACAAGGGACTCTTGTACTTTGGCGAGTGAGGGGAGGGAGGGGGATATGGGCCAGTAGTTGCTGGGAGAGGAAAGGTCACCACCTTTATGAAGCTGCAGCACCTTGGTGACTTTCCAGGCCTGTGGGATGGTACTGGTTGAAAGGGAGGTTCAGGAGGTGTGAGAGAGAGAGGTGGGTATCGTGAAAGCAGAGATGCAGAGGGGCTTGGGGTGGAGTCCATTGAGGCTGATTTTAGCAGCATTAAGATATATTAGAGCCTGGTATACTTCCTGAGGAGAAACTGGGGGAAAGCAGAAGTCCACAGTTGGGGGACAGTGAGGGTTGGAATGGGATGGTTGGGGAGCACGCAGATGGTGAAGAACTTATTGAAAATCTCTGCTACAGAGGAATAGTTGGAGACAGTCGAACCTTATGTTTGACTCTGGCTTTTTTTAGTGGGGTGTGGATATTTCAGATGTGCGTGAGGGTGTTGGAGAAGTGGTTGAGGTCAGAGTCGACATCTTGGGCCAAGAACACTAGTAGTCAGTCGGCATGGGTTAGATCCTGAAGGAGGGTAGCAGAGTCCAGGGCGTGGAGTGGGTGAGACCAAATGAATTTAGGGACAGAGGAGGGAACGTTTACCTTCTTTACATAGTAGGTTATACAGTGATCTCTGAGAGCATTGGCAAGGACACCAGCAGCAGTGATGCCATGAAGGTGTGAAGAAAGCACCTAGTCAAGAAGGGAGTGATGAGGGGAGTGTGGGTTAAGGCAAGTTGGTTCAGAAATCAGTTGGGAGAGGTTGAACAATTCGATCTTGAGGAGAGAGTGGGCTTTGAGGTGGGGGAATGCCAGTCCAGATTTAAGTCTCCAAGAAGGATGAGTTCTCCGTTCGCCTTGTGGGAGGTGATAGAGGAGATAACAATGACTAAGAAGTCTTGAGATGTCCGGGGGGGGGGCATAGAGTACTCCTGTGTAGACTGGGATAGAGGAGGGAAGGGACAGGAGGGCAATAGTGAGCTCATGGGAGGAAGGGGAGGGTTCATGGAGGGAGATGGCATGAGAGAGAGAGAGTGATTACCAGACATAAAACGCTGCACTGCCACCATGTTTGCCGTGATCTTGGTGGTAGAGGTTGAAATCAGGGATTGCAAGGGAGGAGTCAGGAATTTTGGCAGATAGCCAGGTTTTAGTGACACACAAGACATCTGGAGGGTGCTGGGTGATCAAGACTTTGAGAGCATCCATCTTAGGGAGAAGACTCCTGGCATTTAGGTTAAAAAGATGAAGGCCCTTGGGCATGACTGGAGGAGAGTGGGGGAGGGCCCGGATGGGGTTCAGCATCTCCAGAGAGAAGCAGGAGGAGTAGAAAGAGAGAAAGTTGAGGGAGGGTACTTGTGCCTTTTGGGGCTGCATGGGGGGGGAGGGGTAAAGCAGGAGCAACGTAGAAGTACTCGAGATTTAGTAGGGGGTACTAAAGCAGTTGTGGGTGGATAAGAGGACATGGGGAGGAGGGAGGAGGGGCTGCAAGTTTGAGGTGTGAGGAGAAATGTGGGGGATTCATGTTGGAGGGAGATGGAGGAGTGTGAAAGCAGTCCTTGGTGAATGGGGAGACGAAGAGGGGTTGGTGAGGGTGGGGTAAGAAGAAATGGGGTCTGGCTGGGGAAGGAGTAGTTTCGGGAGGGGTATGGAGAGTAGTGGCGAGGATAGGTGGGAATAGAAGAAGGTAGAAGGAGAAAGGAGATTGTAAGCATGATGTGGGGGTGGGAGGAGGAGAGATCGGGGGGATTATGGGGGGATATAAGGGAAGATGAGAAAGAAGAAAGTAGTGGTGGGAGGATGTGGGTCTAGTGGGCAAGGCTCAGCCTGTATTTGGCCGTGCAATATAGGTAGATGATTGAGATTCAAACAGTGTAGTGTAATCGTAGGTGGTTTCAGCAAGGAATGGCTTATTAACCATCTTGATAGAATGTCAGTGAGTCACTAAAAGTGGAATTCCAGTTTAGTTTGAGGGTTCACACTGAAATTGCTGATTAGTTGGTAGGGAAAGGTTTTTCAGTCACACCTCGACGAGGAGTGAGTCAGGGACAAGCAAGGCTCAGCAGGTAACAGGTTCCAGGAGGCAAACAGCTCTGGCTGGTTTTAAGAGGGCCAAGAGAGAGTAGTGCTGTTAACATGTTAGTGAGTGGGGCCAGGTGCAGCCCCTGGAGGGAGGGACAGGAAATGGCGAGAGTATTTTAGTATAGACCTTGGGAGGGAAATGGGTGGGTTATTGCTTCTTATGGCACCGCGCCAGTCTGAAACGCTGCCTTGTTCAGTCAGTAACACTACCTTGCTTTTGATTTCCAGTTATGGTGGGGGGACACTGCAGGAACCAGGTAGGGAGGAGGGCAAGGTTCTGTGGAATGAGCCCTCTTGACCTTGGTCTGTCCTGTTCTGGGTCTGCTCAGGCAGAGCCCTGGTGGAATCTAAAATGGGGGACGAGAGCAGTAAATAGAACCCCACCCCACACTTAGCATGTTGTCCCTGCAGGAGCCTATCCTGACCTGGCGCGTAAATGCCTAGTCATGAGATGCGGCAGCGTAATCAGTACAGAGTCACAGTGCACTGCTCAAACAGCTGTAACTTGAGCTTCAAGCACAATAAATGCTGACCTGCCTGCAGTGCAACTCTGTATTGCCTTTAAAGCACTTTCAGTTCTACACTGCCTTTAATTTATCATTGCTACTAGTTCATTTGTCAAATTAACTCCTACACAGCCTGCAGTTTTAAAATTGCTAGCAATTAATTTGGCACATTACATTCATACACAGCCTGCAGTTTTACATAGCTAATAAATCATTTTGCATGAGCCGGCGCAACGGCGAGGTGTCTGTCTGCAGCACAGACATCCTGGGTTCAGGGATGGACTCGGGAGTCAGAGGGCCGGCCTAGGGGGGAGGATTGAGCGTCCCGGGGACTGCACTCGTTTTCCGGGGGGAGGGAGGAAGAGTGTCTGGTGCAGTGCGGACTACTGGCGGCAGCAGGGGGTACTGCTGTGGCCAGCATCACACATTGGGGAAGTTGAGGCGGGCGCTGGCGTCATTGCACGTCCCCACCCCAGGGAAAATAGCAGAAAAGAAAATGCCTGCTGCCAATAACAGCCCCCGCTTCACAGCACCGCTCAGACAATGGTCTGCCAGGGCATGCCTCCTGGCCTCGCCCTGGGGCAAGCCAGGGCTAGAGAGCCTTGTTTCCTGGAAGGGGCGCCCACCTGGCAACTCTGCCCGGGGGCATTGAGTGGGGGATCTCTCACAAGGTGGGGAAGAAGCTGGCACAAAAAAAAAACAATTTGGCACATTACATCCCTACACAGCCTGCAGTTTGAAATTACAAATAGTTCTGCTGGCAAAATATTGCTTACACAGCCTACAGTTTCACAGAATAAAATGTAAATTTTTGGCACATTTTCTGCACGTGCTGGGGTTTGCATGTTTATCAGAAAGCAATGTTAAGGTTTTGCTCTCTTTTTTTTTTTTTTTTCTTTTGGCAGCTCTGTGCTGGGCTGGTTGGTGCTGCCAGCCCCCATAGCTAGTGTGTCACTCTAAGGCCCTGTCCACACTACGCTTCTGTAACGTTACAGAGTGCCCAAACCGTTACGCAGCGGTTTGCGTTTACCTACGCGTTACAGAAAGCGTTCGTAACTGTTGTGGAAACCACATAAGAGGTGGTTTCAGTAGCAGTTGTAAACCGATCCCGCTAAAGGGAATATTACTGGTGGTAGTGTGGGCCGGTAGCGGTCCTCTACGGTGCCAGCTTGCCTTGACTGCATTGGGATCGGGCGCCGCCGTAACGGTCGCCCGTCTCCCGAAGTGTGGACTGGCGGTGCTGGTCCTGTAACGGATACCGCCGTGGTGTGGACGCACTGCACCGCTCCCCAGCCATAACAGATTGCATCCGTTACTAAGCCAGAGTGGTGTAGTGTGGACAGGGCCTAATTGACTTCCTTCCTGGTATCTGACACACAGACAGGGCTGAGGTGAGAGCTTGCTCAGGGTCTGCATGTTTTTGCTGGACTTATGTAATCCACCTGGCTCACACCAAGCCACTCCCCAAACTTTCTACCAGCATTGCCAGCAAGGGGAAAGCTGTTGCCTGAGCTGAGCAGCTGCCAGCTGAACTGTCCAAACCTGCCATGGTCAGACCAACTGACTTGCTCTCCTAATTTCCTAGACCTGCTGTGACCCAGAATTTTGTGTGTTTACACCACTGCAGGAGGGTGATGGCTACTTGTGATATAGGCAAACTGGGCAAGCATTAAAGATTCAATACTTGAAGCAAAATCCGATTGTGTTAGTGAGAAAAGGAAGTGCAAAAGAAGAAGGAAACCACTTTGGTTCTCAAACACAGTAGCAGAAAAGGTCAGAGCTAAAAGGCTGGCCTTCAGGAGATATAAGGGAACGTAGCAGGATGAAGATAGGGAGGCATACCGAACTTCCCTAAGGGAAGCAAGGAAAGCAGTAAGGCAAGCAAAGGCCCAAACCGAGGAGACACTAGCACAAACAGTAAAAGAAGGTGATGACTTTTTTATAGATACATTAGTGAAAGGAGAAAGTCCAGAGGAGGTATTGCTAAGATCAGAGGGGATAAGGGGGCATTTGTGGAGGAGGACCATGTAAAAGCATCTGTCCTAAATAGATACTTCTGCTTACTATTTACTGAAGAGAAGGTAGGGCAGGGCCCATAGCTCAGCACCATGGACACAGGGGGAGGGAGGTGTGCACTAGTCCCTTCACAAAAGAAAGTGTCCTACAAGAACTTGATAAGCTCAGGGTGGACAAGGCAATGGGACCTGATGGCATACATCCCAGGGTACTAAAGGAGCTAAGGGTGGAACTAGCAGAGCCATTATGAGAACTGTTTAGTGAGTCTCTGAGCACAGGAGAGGTCCCAGAAGACTGGAGAAGGGTTCATGTGATCCAGCTCCACAAGAGTGGTAGCAGGGAGGAGGCAGGGAACTACAGACCAGTCAGTCTTACCTCAGTAGTGGGCAAGATTGTGGAGACGTTCCTTAAGGAAAGGATAGTGCAACACCTGGAATCCATAGGAGCACAGGATCCAAGACAGCATGGGTTTTACAAAAAGAAGGTTCTGTCAAACTAATGTCGTAGATTTCTTTGACTGGGTAGCCAGAGTGGTGGACCAAGGGGGAGCAGTTGATGTCACCTACCTTGACTTCAGCAAAGCTTTTGATACTGTTCCACATAGAAGATTGATTAATAAGCTGGGTAGGCTCAGGGTGGGTCAGACATTGGTCAACTGGTGGCAAACTGGTTGTGGGCAGAAAACAGAGAGTGGTGGTAAGCGTATGAAGTCAGAAGAGATGCATGTCACAAGTGGGGTACGTCAGGGATCAGTCCTGGGGCCAGTCCTCTTCAATATCTTCATCAGTGACATTGCAGATGGACTGGAGGGTAAGGTTTGTCTGTTTGCAGATGACACCAAGATCTACAACAGAGTAGATGATTCAGATGGGGTGGGCAGAATGAGAAGAGATCTGGATAAACTAGCAAAATGGTTGGAAGTGTGGCAACTGAGGTTTAACGCAAAGAAGTGCAAGATCATTTATTTATTTTATTTAGCTTTTGTTTACCAGGTAAGTACACTAGACAAGTATTATGCCTATTTTCAGGAACGACCCGGGAGAGTACAACATGAGGAACAACAGTCAAGGAGACATGGCAAAGAGAGTACAGTTTTTTTTTTTTTTGGTTTGTCACAGTAAACAAACGTGGGAAATACATCATTTGACGTTAGGGAAAACATACAGTAGTAAGCACATTTCAGATTATACACTCTAGACTAGCTAGTTCAACTGACAGATGTATACAGGTCATCATACATAGGAGTGGAGCATAGCTCAAAGACTGGATTGGTCATAATATAACTTATAACATTGTCGTGTACACCTCCTAGGCTAGTTGGATCACGGACAGGTATATACAGCTCATCACATTTTTCTAAATATGCCCATGTTAGACATGTACATAGGGAAGAGAATCCCTGAAGCCACCTATAGGCTGGGAGGGGAGTTGCTGGCAGTCACAAGGGAAGAAAAAGATTTGGGCTTCATTACCGATAACATAGATACATAGACAGTGTCGGCAGATAAGGGCCTATGGCCCACCCAGTCTGCCCATTTGAGCTTGTAAGTTCAGTTTATGTTTTCCTAGAAGTCTGTTGCCCCTTACCCCTAACCTCCAGAATTCCTTTATGTCTATCCCATGCATTCTTAAATCCCGGGATTGTTTCAGCCCCCACCACTTCCTCTGGCAGGGTGTTCCACGTGTCCACCACCTGTTCTGTGAAGAAATTCTTCCTCATGTTTCCTCTGAAGCGTCCTCCCTCCAACTTCATCCCATGCCCTCTAGTCCTGGAACATCTTTTTCGCTTAAAAATAGTGTATTCCTGCACCCTGTTCCTCCCTGTGAGATACTTGTATGTCTCTGTCATATCCCCTCTCTCCCTCCCTCCTCTCCTCCAGGGAGTACATGTTCAGTTCCTTCAATCTATCTTCATAGGACTTGTGATGCAATCCATGCACCATCTTTGTTGCCCTCCTCTGAACCTTGTCTACCCTGTCTATGTCCTTACGTAGGTATGGTCTCCAGAACTGTACACTGTACTCCAGGTGGGGCCTCACTAGTGTCTTGTATAGCGGAATTACAACCTCCCTTTTCCTGCTGGTGATGCCCCTGCCTATACATCCCAGCATCCTATTTGCTTTACCTGCTGCCTTGTCACACGGTTTCCCTACCTTGAGGTCATCAGAGATGATAACCCCAAGATCCCTTTCCTGCTTGGTGCATGCTATATCCCCACCCCCCAACTGATATGTTGTGCCAGGGTTTTTGTGCCCCATATGCATTATCTTGCACTTCTTTGCATTGAATTTCAACTGCCAAACCCCTGACCATTCTTCAAGTTTCTGCAGGTCCTTTCTCATTCCGTCTACACCCTCTGGTGTATCTACTCTGTTACAGAGCTTTGTGTCATCAGCGAACAGTGAAATTCTGCCTTCTAGGTCCTGTGCAATGTCACTGATGAAGATGTTGAATAGGACTGGTCCCAGCACTGATCCCTGTGGTACCCCACTGGTCACTCTTCCCTCTGTGGAGTGACAGCCATTCACCACCCTCTGTGTCCTGCCACCCAGCCAGTTACCTACCCACCACACTACTGTCCTGCCCACACCCATATTCCCAGTTTGTGTAATAGTCTTCTATGTGGCACAGTGTCAAAGGCCTTGCTGAAGTCCAGATAGGCCATGTCCACTGCCTCCCTGATCCACCTCCCTAGTCACCCAGTCACACAATTAACGAGGTTGGTCCGATGACCTCCCCTGGTGAA
This sequence comes from Neoceratodus forsteri, assembly GCA_016271365.2. NCBI lineage: Eukaryota > Metazoa > Chordata > Ceratodontiformes > Ceratodontidae > Neoceratodus > Neoceratodus forsteri. Next base: position 1,240,527,362 of record CM028130.1, read on the forward strand.
ACCATGCTGCCTTGGGTCCTGTAGTCCATTGACAACCAGATGTTCCACCAATCTCTCCTTCAGTAGTGCTTCCATGATCTTCCCCACTACTGAGGTGAGGCTGACTGGTCTGTAGTTCCCTGCTTCCTCTTTGTTCCCACTTTTGTATAAGGGGACTACATCTGCTGTCCTCCAGTCTTTGGGTACCTCCCTGTTTCCAGTGATTGGCTAAACAGGATTGCCAGAGGTTCAGCCACCACCTCTTAGTTCTTTAAGGACCCTGGGTGCACCCCATCTGGCCCCTCATTGCTTTATCAACTCTTATTACTTCCAGTTCCTTCAGGACCCTTTCTCGTAAAGGGACTTGTGTCCATTTCTGCACCATTCTCACCCTTGTACTCCTTCAGACCCATTACCCTCCTCTTCCTCAGTAAAGACTGAGCAGAAATACCTGTTCAATATGTTAGCTTTACTGTTGTCATCCTCCATGTGGCCCCCATCCTCCCCCTTCAGTCTCACTATCCCTCTCTTTGTCTTTTTTTCTTCACTTATGTACCTGTAAAAGGTTTTGTCCTCTCTACCCACTGATTTTGTAATGTGCTGTTCTGTCGGAGCTTTGGCTTCCCTTACTGACTTCCCTGCCTCCCTTTGCTTCTCCTGGTACTTCTCCCTATCCCCTTCTGCCTGCGTCTTTTTGTATTGCCTTAATGCAATCTTTTTGGCTTTCACTTTGTTTGCTACCTTTTTGGAAAACCATAATGGTCTCCTCTTCCTTTTCCTTTTGCTAACCTGCTTAATGCATAATTCTGTTGTTCTTGTAATCCCCATTTTAAATACTGCCCACTGTTCCTCAACCCCTGATTCCTGTCCCATTCCCTTAATGCCTCTTTCAAGTATCTCCCATTTTCCCAAAGTCTGCCCCCTAAAATCCAGGATACATGTTTTTGTGTGGTTTGGTTCTGCTCTTTCTGTGATTTCAAACCACAATGACTTGGTGGTCACTGTTTCCTAGGTGTTCCCCACTGTTACTATCCACACTGTCCCTGTTTGTGAGAGCACAGGGTCCAGTATTGCCTTCTGCCGAGTTGGTTCCATGACCAGTTGCTTGGAAGGCACCCTGAAGAGTCAGAATAAATCTGCTCTAGTTGATGCTGCTGCTGGGATGCTCCAGTCCCGTCTGGAATATTGAAGTCTCCAACCAGTACTACCTCACCCTTGTCTGCCATCCTTTGGATGGCTAGCATCAACTCCTATCTGTTTCTTCCTCCTGGGCTGGTGGTCTATAGACCACACCTGTGCAGATGGCTGTCCCCATTTTCCTTTCCAGCTTAACCCACAGTATCTCTCCCCCATTTTGTTCCTCCTGGATCTCTGTGGCCCTTATGTCATTTTTCACATACGGTGCCACTCCTGCTCCCTTCCTGCCTGCTCTGTCTCTTCTGAAACATGACCTGAAATCATCCAAGCAGTAGGTAAGGCTAGAGGGATGTTGGGGTGTATTTGTAGGGGTATCATAAGTCTGAAGAGGGAGATAATAATCCCTCCTTACAAGACACTGGTTAGGCCTCATTTGGAGTACTGCGTGCAGTATTGGAGGCCACACCTTCACAAGGACATCAACCAAATTGAGGCAGTCCAGAGAAGGGCAACCAAAATGGTACAGGGACTGCATCAGAAAACGTATGAGGACAGATTAACTGAACTCAATATGTATACCCTAGAGCAAAGGAGGGAGAGAGGTGATGTGATCGAAACATTCAAACACCTTAAGGGCATTAACAAGGTGAAAGAGTCTAACATGTTTCAATATAAATATCAGGACAAGAGGACACAGCATGAGATTAGAGGGAGGCCGATTAAGGGGTAATGTGAGGAAGTTCTTTTTCACAGAAAGGGTGGTGGATGCATGGAACGGCCTGCCTCAGGAAGTGGTGGATATGAATACAGTGCAGGGGTTCAAACAGGCATGGGATAGGCATAAGGGAGCAATAAAGATTAGTATGAATAGATAGGCCATTGACAGAGCAAAGGCCAATGGCACATTCATAAGGTAGAAAAAAGAAGTGGGAAGACTGGATGGGCCTTGCGATCCTTATCGTCCGTCAGCTTCTATATTTTTGTGTTTCTAGACGCAGAATTGGTTGGGTCAGGAGTCTCAGGATAGTCAGTTGGTGTGATGGTCACTGGAAGGCTGAAGGCGCTCTTTGTTGAGCTGCTCAAGCTGGAGGGCCTACTCCAAGGAGGGGACTGAAAATTTATAAAAACTACTGACACTGATCACTACATCTGTCTCCTAGGCCTGTTCAGAAAAAAACTCTGTGAGAGACCTGAAGCTTTCCTAAAGAGTTGAGCACCTACATCTGTGCCCAACAAATACACATCAGACACAAGCAAGCAGACATTCGGCATTGACCAGTGCTTACTGTAATTGCAAATTTGGGCAGGTGTGCTGCTGTTTTATCACCCCAATGTATTGTTGATGAGATGAATATTGCAGTGAAGTGGAACACCATGAGATGGTGGGGAAAAAGACTGCATAAATATTGGGCCCTAAATAAGGAAAAACAGGGCTATTTCAAAACAAACACACAAAACAAGAAATTGGGATGATAAAACTGACTTCACACATACCCAAATTTACAGTTACTGTTCATTAAAAAAACATAAATAACTTTGTGCATGTTCCCTTTAATGAGAAACATAATGATGTCATCAAACAAGAATCATGGTCTCTGAAAGACGACCTTGAAGCCACAGCATCATATACAATCTATACCCTTAATGTGTGCATTAAAAGCATTTTATTACTTCAATTTACCTTCCAGAAGGGAAATTGCACTTCATAGTGACATACCTCCAGGAGGATGAAGCCTTCTGTCATCAGCTTCAGGCTGCCAACACAAATGTCATTACGTTGAGAGTTACATTGTGGTCATGTGGTAGAATTCGATTATTGACCTTGCTGAATCTCAGAGTTTCTTTCATACCATTTTAACGATAGTATATAATGCGGTTGTTCTTGATTGCTTTTGTTGCTGAGTGCATCCTATGGTATATACGAGAGATTATGAGCCATATGGCTGGCAGCTGCCTTTTTTACCTACATGTAGCCAGGGCACCAGGGTTTATTGCTCTGTGAAGTGTGTTGCAATACAGTTGAAGGCATTGCATAAATATAGTAGAATAATACAAGTGTCTGTCTTTCAGTTTACATAGGTTTGCCTAACTCTTGAAAAGATGGGGAATGCTGAAAGTAGCTCATTGCAGAAATACATCTCAAGGTTTATGCCTGCCGAACAGACCATCATTGATGGGGTGTTTAACACTTTATTGGGTGTAAGTGACTCCTCAGAAGCAAAGGGTGGAAAAACAGCCAGAAAAACTGTCAGCTTGGCAACATTAAAGGTAAGGGGCATTGTCTGTCTTCTATGCTGTGCTTGGCTGCTATAATCTGCCTTTATATTGTTATTTTTTACTTTGGCCGTGGTCGTTACAGTCCCTCTGTCACTGAAATTAATTAAAGAAATATTCACATCTAGCAAACTTGAGTCAGACTAGCTAAAAAAAAATGTGTGCAGCAGTCTTCAATGTTATAGTTTGTTTGAATTTATACAGGAGTGTCGCCAACTAGCTACATATATGGTACATGCATGGCGATTACATTTTTGGAACGAATCGGATATTCTAGCATGCAAGTCAACATTTCTGATGCTAAACATGACAGCCCAAAAAGGAGGACTTAGCTTACATGTGAAGTCAACCTTTCCATAGTAGGGGATACCCTTTTGGCTGCAGATCCTATTCTTTGCATCCCATGTAAGCTACAGAAACTTGACTTCGCTTGTATTTTTTTTTCTAAAATTTACATGGTAACAGTAAGGTGTGTATATATGTTGTATCAGCATATATGGAAGTGTTTGTATTTTGTCACTGTCCAAGGTATGGGTGTGTTAAGGGACGGCAAAGATAGGAGGCTGACACTCAAAATTAAGGTTTAACACTGTATCCATGTAATGTTTGAGACAAACATGTATCAACATACAGAAAAACAATAAAAAAGCAGTGATGCATGACAGCAAGAGCAGAACACTGCATTAGCACAAGCTCTATCAATGCACACGTGTGCAAGAAACATAGTACCACCATACGAGTTTTTGTAGGTGTGGCACCCCCACTTCCAATGCCCTGAGCGTTGTTTGCAGGCAGCGACCGCTTCCGCACCAATGAATGTCAGCTGTCTGTGACAGCAGTTTCAGATCTGATGGCATACGGTTGAAAACAAGCGACTGCTACAATCAGCAGTGTGTAGATTGTAGGCAATATGCATACTGCCGTGCCGTCAGCAGTATGCAAATTGCTACAAGTCACCACCACTGACTATAGTGATGGATTGTATATGCCCACACCCCAAATTTGTTTGTGTGCCGGTGCCCAATCCCCAAACACACTGTATGTCCGACGGGGATGCCCAATCCCTGTCAGCTCCAGTGGCCCCCAAAAAAAATTCAGGTGCCATGCTGGAGCTCACCCCAGCATGGCAAAGTCCAGCGTCCTCATGTGTCTCCCCTCCACACTCTATGGCCAAGGGGTGCCCAGTCTCCTGTTGACTCCACTGCCCTCCCCCAGCCTTCTAGGTGCCATGCTGCTGTGAAGTCCCACGTCGTCTTTGTAAAATAAAAACCTGTAACAAAAGAAAAACGGTCCCTCGTTGATTCTCTTGCCCCCCCCTGTGCTAACCCTCTGTGTACCCCACCTCCCCACACACCCCTCATCCCCACCCCATAGTTACTCCAGAGGCTGGCGCGATGATCGTCTGTGGAGTGGGAACATAGAAACATAGAATTTGACGGCAGATAAGGACCGCTTGGCCCACCCAGTCTGCCCATTTCCCTACCTACTGGATAAGCTGCAGATCCTAGTTAACCAGCAGCCTACTTCTTCTTACCCCCACCCCTCAGAATTGCCTTATGACTGTCCCATGCATGCTTGAATTCCACCACTGATTTTGACTCCACAACCTCCTCCGAAGGCTGCTCCATGCATCCACAACCCTCTCAGAAAAATACTCCTTAAATTACCTCTGAGCCGCCCCCATCTTCAAATTGTACCCTCTTGTTCTTGCACACCTCTTTTTTGAAAGATGCTACCCTCTTGGACTTTGTTGATTCACTTGAGGTACTTGAAAGTTTCTATCATGTCCCGCTCTCCCTCCTTTCCTCGAGGCTATACATATAAGCTCATAAGTCTCTCTTCATATGTCTTCCGGTGCAGACCCTGCACCAATTTAGTGTGCCCTCCTCTGGACAGCTTCCATCCTGTCTATGTCTTTGCGAGATTGGGTCTCCAGAACTGCACACAGTACTCAGATGGGGTCTCACCAGCTGTCTGTACAGAGGATAATAACTTCCTGTTTTCTACTGGTGATGCTCTCTATGCATCCCAGTAACCCCCCAGCCCTCCTTGCTGCCCTCTCACATTGCTTGCCCACCTTTAGGTCATCTGATATGACTACCCCAGGTCCCTTTCCATTTTTGTTGTTGTTAGTATCTCACCCCCCATTGTGTACTCTTCCCCTGGGATTTTGTTTCCCAGGTGCATTACCTTGCACTTCTTAGCATTGAATCTAAGCTGCCATACATTTGACCATTCCTCTAACCTTGCCAAGTCCTTCTCATCCTTTCCACCCCACCCTGTGCATCAACTCTGTTGCAGATCTTAGTGTCATCTGCAAAGAGACATACTTTTTCCTTCCAGTCCTTCCGCAATGTCGCTTATAAAGACATTGAAGAGGACCGGTCCTAATACTGAACCCTGCGGTACCCCACTAGTAACCCTCCTTTCTTCTGAGTGGACTCCATTTACTATTACTCTCTGTGTCCTATTCTCCAACCAGTTCTTAACCCAGGCTGTCATCTTGGGACCCACTCCCAGGCTGGCTAACTTGTATATTAATCTTTTGTGTGGGACTGTGTCAGATGCCTTGCTAAAGTCTAGGTAGGCCATGTCCACAGCCCCTCCCTGATCTACTACTTTTGTCACCCAGTCAAAGAAATCTATCAGATTTGTCTGGCACGACCTTCCCGCTGTGAATCCATGCTGCCTAGGGTCCTGTGCCCCTCTGGCCTCTAGATACTCGACAGTTCTTTCCTTCAGAAGTGATTCCATCATTTTCCCTATCACCGAGGTTAAACTAACAGGTCTGTAGTTTCCTGCTTCTGCCTTGCTCCCACTTTTGTGAAGGGGAATCGCATCTGCCCTCGTCCAGTCCTTGGGTACCACCCCATCCTCCCATGATTTGTTAAAAAGGGTAGTCAGTGGTGTCACTAGTTCTACCCTTAGCACTTTTAGAATTCTGGGATGAATCCCATCAGGCCCCATGGCTTTGTCCACCTTCAGTTTTAAGAGTTCTTTCAGAACCCTTTCTTCTGTAAATGGGCTGGTATCAACTTCTGTATCCAGAGTGTTACTACTGTTTGTTTTATGTACCTCCCCTCTTCATTTGTAAATACTGAGCAAAACTATTTGTTTAGTATCTGCCTTTTCACAGTCTCCCTGCCCACCCTCCCTCCCTTTATTAAGCCTCACTATCCCTCCTTTTGTCTTCCTTTGCTCCCTGATGTACCTATAAAGGTTTATCCCCTTTCTTAACTGAGTTGGCTATCTTTTCCTCAGTTTGGGCCTTTGCTGTTCTGACTGCCTTCCCAGCCTCCTTTGCTTTAACTGATACAGTTCTCTGTCCTGCTCCTTCAGGATCCTTGTACTTCCTGAATGCTTTCTTTTTCTCTTGAACCTTCACTGCCACTTCCTTTGAGAACCATAGTGGTTTCTTACATCGTCTTGTTTTGTTTATTTGCTTCACACAAAGGCTTGTTACCTCTGTGATGGCAGTTTTTATTATTCCCCATTGTTCTTCCACCCCTCCTTCCTGCCCATTTGCTAGTGCATTCCTTAGGCACTCACCCATTTTGGCAAAGTCAGCCCTCCTAAAGTCCAGTACTTTTGTCTTTGTATGGCTTGACTCTATTGCTGTGTTTATTGTGAACCATACTGTTCGATGGTCGCTAGTTCCCAGATGGTTACCCACTTCTACATCTGTGATCCTCTCTCCATCTCCATTTGAGAGAATCAAGTCTAAGATTGCTCCCTCTCGAGTGGGCTCCAGTACTAGTTGTCTAAGGCATGCCCCCTGTAGGGCATCTAGAATAACTGCACTCTTCGAGTGGCAGCTGCAACTGCACTCCAGTTAACATCTGCATATTCAGATCACCCATCAGCAATATCTCCCTTTTCTGCCATTCAAGTATACTTTCTATCATTTCCTGTCCATTTCCTCCTGAGAAGGGGGTCGTGTACTAACCCTGTGCGTATTGTGGTGCCATTGCCTGTCTCCAAATTTACCCACAGTGCTTCTTCTCCTCCCTGTTTACCCTTTTGTTCTGTTGCTTTTATTCTTTCCTTATGTAAATAACTACCTCCTCCTCTTTACCCTCCCTGTCCCTCCTGTAGACAGTGTATCCTGGTATGTTTATGTCCCAGTCATAGTTTTGTGTGTACCATGTTTCTGTGACTGCCACGATATCCAGATGTTCCTCCTCCATCAAGGCCACTAATTCAGGAAGCTTGTTACCCAGACTACAGGCATTAGTACTCATTGCTCTCCATTTTTTGATGGCTTTACCTTCTGTTGCAGCATCCCTCACTGACCGTTCTACCTCAGTCTTTTCTCATTTAGTACCCTGTTTTGTAGGGAGGCTGGGATTTTCTGCTGCTTGTCAGTGCCTCCCTTTGACTAGTTTAAAAGCTTGCCAATGAAGCATTTAAACCGATTGCTCAAAGACTTGTTCCCTTCCTGGATAGATGCAGACCATCCTGCCAGTATAGGCTGGTGTCCTCCAGGTGGAACCCCAGTCCCCAATGAAGCCAAACCCTGTGCTCGCACCATTTTTCAACTATTCATTAAACTGCATGGTGCCAATTACCCTCGCCTCCCCATGCTTTTGACAGGCAGCACCTCTGAGAAGGATACTGTGTGTGCTACTTGTCTTAGGTCCCTCCCCAACTCTGCAATGTCCTCCTGCACTACTCTAATCTCATGATGAGCCAAGTCATTTGTCTCTAGGTGGACAATTACGTCCAGCTCGGAATCCCTTGCAGCTGTTCTCGTGATCCTGAGGATGCGCTTCCTGTCCTTCCAAGCCATGGGACCAGGCAGGCACCTTACTTCATTTTTCCCAGCTCCCCCCAGTTCTGTACCCCTAATAACTGAGTCCCCCACCAGGAGCTGCTTCCTTTCCCTGAGGTGTCCTCTGCCTCCTTCCTGTGGGCCTCCTTTGTGACAGTTATCATCAGTCTTCTCTGCGGGTGCATCCATAGGGGAGCTATGCTCCCCCAGAATGGTGTATGGATTGTGGAGTGGAACAATTGACTAGGTGTGCCTCTGTTCCACCCTCCTCACCCTCCCTGAGCCCACTGTGGTCCAACTGCTGTGCTTTCTTCGCAGCCTCTGAGGTAGTGGTGGTGGCGCTATGTCTGCACATGTCTGCACTCTTCAAAGCCAACCTCGAACTGAAGAAATGCCGGTAAGCTGTATAATGGCATAAATAGGTTTTCTCAACTTTGGTGCATATCTCGGTCATTTTCGAATTTTTGCACCAAATTTTCAACATGGGGTTCTTGGGACCCTACCTCGTGTATTCAGTGACTGTCATTTGGTTTTTTAGTCGGGAAATGTGATTTTGTGGTCACTGTGCGGAATCACTTTTCGGGACCGATTAACAAAACAACAGTGTCCCTCTTCATGAGGTGGGCTCTCAAAAAGTCTGTGTTGCAAATTTTGGTCACAAAAGTTCAAAAAATGACTGTTTTATGAGCGTGCATTGCGCAGTTTCTATGCACCCTCGCAGCTTCACAAATTTGTAATATTTTCACTCCAGATTTTTAACATTGGCATTTTTCCACACATCCTTATGAACCGTACAGCTGTCATTTTTCACATCCTGGCCGAAATATGTTTTTGTGCTTCCGGCGCAGAATAACGCAGTCACTGTGGGGAATCCGTGTTTGGGACAGATTAAGAAAATCACAGTAACACTGTTCATGAGCGGAGGTCTCAAAATGCCTACATTGAAAACCTTGTGCAAAAAATTCCACCAAATAATTGCATTACGGGTATGCGTTATGCAGTTTCTTTGCACGCTCGTGACTTCACTAGTTTTTTTTTAAATTTTCACGCCAGATTTTCAACATTACCATTTTTTACACCTCCTCATGAACAGTACAGCCGTCATTTTTCACATCATGTTCGAAATTTGTTTTCGCACCTGTGGCGCCAAATGGTGCAGTCACTGTGCAAAATAGCCTTTCAGCTAACAGACTGATAGTGTCACTGTTCATGCAGTGGGGTCACAAAAAGCCCATGTTGAAAACTTAGAGTAAAAATACCAAGAAACTCACAGGGCCTTAGGGTTTCCGACCATAACGCCCTACCCTGTAGGGTCTGACAGGTGTCCGCCCTACCCTGACAACTGTCAGGGGTGTGACTTGGGATTGTCAGCAGTAATGCTCATGCCATTCCACCCACAACCTCACCCCCATCCTGCAGCTAATGCCAGGCATCGAGGTGCACCTTGGACTCTTTGGCCCCAGAATTCACACCATTCTCCTATACTGCATCCAATTCAGCGTATTTCCTTAAGCAATAATGTGAGTGTAAAGCCCGAACACCCCAAGGCACACCTCGACACTTGTCAGTGTCTGCAGGGTAGGGCGAGGTGAAATGTTGTGACCGTTATGGGTGACAACCCAAAGGCACACTCCAATGCCTGTCTATTTCTGCAAGGTGGGGGGTGGAGTTGGCGTCAGTTCAGTACATCACTGCCATTCCTATACTGCATCTGTCTGACTTCTGCACTTTCACTGCTAATACCAGCAAGCAAACATTCGGCATTGACAAATGCTTGTTTCTAGTGGTCCTCGTAGATAGAGTTTGGAAGGCAACTATTGATACCTAGGATGACGCTCACGCATATAGATATCGTGAGTGTCTGCTGCCTAATCAGGAGATCCGATTCCTTCTCTATGTCTGAGAGGAATGAGCAGAGCTAAAGATGTGTGCCTGAAAGGGTTGTCTATTTTCTGTCCCCGAGATCACATGATCTCCCTCCCCTTTTTATATGGGTAAATATAAGAAGATTTGGACACAAGTGTAACAAAATAAGACATGCATTCAGCAGAAGATAATACAAATAAGGGTGGGATAGTAAAACAAACATTGTATAGCTCTTATTTTGAGAATAATTCAGTACTCAAGCTGAAGCCAATTATCTGATTTCTTCCATCAAACCTCACCTGGGATTCTTCATTCTGGATAAATAAGGACATTTTGTGCCTGACTTACAGGAGAGGGGACATTGTTTGTTTGGTGAGTCCCATCTTGTTAGTTTTAAAAATATGCTACCATTTTGTCTATGGTATAGCGAAGGAAATAAAATGGTATTTCATAGCAACTTTATTAATATGGAAAAAGGCAGGTGAGCAAGCTGTTATAATAAGATAATAATAGATTTTGGCAACATTAAACAAAGTATTAGATAATAAAACTGGTCGGACATCCCAAATAGTGAGGCAGAGTTAATATCAAACAAATAATTTGGTCATTTCAAGATAATGCATACATTTACAAGTAGTTCCAAAACCTGAAAAATCTAAGAATGAGAATTAAGAGATAATAAAGCAGGTAGTCTCCAAAGCAAAAGCAAGGCAGGGTAAATAAAAACTGTAACTAAAAGATATAGGGAACTCTTAAATTAGTTACTCGTTACGGCCTGGAGTCTGACTTTAAAGTCCCAAGAAAATTATGGAACAAACTCAGAATCAGTTTGCAATTTATATTGCACCAACATCATGTGGTGTCCTCGGAAACTGATATAAGACTTAGAAAATAATGCTTTTGTTTTTCTAACTGATAGATAGTATCAAATAACGCAACCCACTGAGTCCCTAGGAGGCCTAGGTTGAAGCCATAATTTAGTAATAACTTTTTTCACACAAACCAGGAGAATCAACAAAAGTGTAAATTATCTATCTATCTTGACCGCTGAGAGTCCAGAGGTATATGTAGAGGAGAAAGGGGTTGGGGTATATCAAACATCAATGCTAAAATCTGGGAAGCGGCCATCCAATAAGTTTGCAGAAAGGACAATACTAAAAAATGTGGGCATGATCTGCCCTGGTCTCGCCACAGGCCTGCCAACAAGTACCAGCCTAGCCCCCCCCCCAAAGTATTTCATTAAAACCACTGGCGTCTTAAAAAATCGAATCTGACTCTTCCAAACAAATCCTTTCAGGTAAGGAGCCATCTAAAGTTTATAAGTTGAAAGGGAATATTTCTCCCACAGGGTGGGATCACAAGAGATCTGCAAGTCTTTATTCCATTGATGGAGACTGGAGAGAGTCTTTCAATTGATCTCTAACAATAGCATATAAACTGCCAGTCTTGTGCTCTTATATCCCACCTTGTCGATGAAATTGAATATAGGCGATCAAAGGTGAAAGTGGATCTGGAAGTTGTCTACATGAGGGAGATAACATATGGATAAAGGTGTGGATCCGTAAATACCTACAATGGTCGGAAACCAGTAAAGAAAATTCAGCCCATAAGTCCAAGAAAGGACGTACTCCCTGACAGTTTAGAACATAGAAACATAGAAATAATAGACTTTGACGACAGATAAGGACCGCTTGGCCCACCCAGTCTGCTCATTTCCCCTACCTATTGGATAGGCTGCAGATCCTAGTTAACCAACCACCTTCTTCCTCCTACCCCCCACTAGAATTACCTTATGTCTGTCACATGCATTCTTAAATTCCCCCACTGTCTTTGACCCCACAGCCTCCTCAGGAAAGCTGTTCCATGCATCCACCACCCTCTCCATGAAAAAATACTTCCTCACGTTGCCCCTGAGCTGTCCCCCCTCTATCTTCAAATTGTGCCCCCTTGTTCTTACCCATCTCTTTTTCTGAAAGATGCCACCCACTTGGACTTTGTTGATTCCCTTGAGGTACTCCCGGTACTTGAAAGTTTCTGTCATGTTCCCCCTCTCTCTCTCTCTCCCCTTTCCTCGAGGGCATACGTATTAAGCTCCTTTAGTCTCTCTTCATATGGCTTCTGGTGCAGACCCTGCATCATTTTAGTTTCCCTCCTTTGGACTGCCTCTAGCCTGTCTATGTCCTTGCAGAGATGGGTTCCCCAGAACTGCATGCAGTACTCCAGATGGGGTCTCACCAACTGTCTATACAGAGGGATGACAACTTCCTGTTTTGTACTAGTGATGCCTCTCCCTGTGCATCCCAGTATCTCACCAGCCCTCCTTACTACCTTCTCACATTGCTTACCTACCTACCTTTAGGTTGCCTGATATGACTACCCCCAGGTCCCTTTCCATTTTTGTTGTTAGAACTCTTCCCCCCCCCCCATTGTGTACTCTTCCACTGGGTTTTTGTTTTCCAGCTGCATTACTTTGCACTTCTTTGCATTGAACCTAAGCTGCCATACTTTTGACCATGCCTCCAACCTTGCCAAATCCTTTCTCATCCTTTCCCACCCCTTGTGTATCAACCCTGTTGCAAATATTTGGGTCATCTGCAAAGAGGCATACTTTTCCTGCCAGTCCCTCTGCAACGTCACCTATAAAGACATTAAAGAGGACCAGTCCCAGTACTGAACCCTGTGGTACCCCGCTAGTAACCCTGCTGTCTTCGGAGTGGACTCAGTTTACTATTACCTTCTATGCCCTGTTGTCCAGCCAATTTTTTACCCATGTTATCACCCTGGGACCTACTCCCAGGCTGGCTAACTTGTTTATTAATCTTTTGTATGGGACTGTGTCAAAACCCTTGCTAAAGTCTAAGTAGGCCATGTCCACAGCCCTTCCTGGTCTACTACTTTGGTCACCCAGTCAAAGAAATCTGTTAGATTCATCTGACATGACCTTCCCACTGTGAATCCATGCTACATTGGGTTCTGTGCCCCACTGGCCTCTAGGTACTTAACAGTTCTTTCTTTCAGAAGTGATTCCATCATTTTCCCTTCCACTGAGGTCAGACTAGCAGGTCTGTAGTTTCCTGCCTCTGCCTTGCTCCCACTTTTGTGAAGGGTAATCACATCCACCCTTCTCCAGTCCTCGGGTACCACGCCATCCTCCCATGATTTGTTAAAAAGGGTAGCCAGTGGTGTCACTAGTGCTTCCCCTTAGTTCTTTTAGAATTCTGGGGTGGATCCCGTCAGGTCCCATTGCATTGTCCTTCTTCAGTTTTAGGAGTTCTTTCAGGACCCTTTCTTCTGTAAATGGACTGGTATCGATCCCCTCATCCACAGTGCTTCTATTTTTCAGTTTAGGTACCTCCCCCTCCTTTTCTTTTGTGAGTACTGAGCAGAAGTATTCATTCAGTATCTCTGATTTTTCACTGTCACCCTCTGCCAACCCCTTCCCCTTTATTAAGCCTAACTATCCCTCCCTTGGTTGTTCTTTGCTCCCTAATGTACCTATAAAAGGTTTTATCCCCCTTAACTGAGTTGGCTGTCTTTTCCTTGGTATGGGCCTTTGCTATTCTGACTGCCTTCCTCGTTTCCTTCTGCTTTAACTGGTGCAGTTCTCTGTCCTCCTCCTTCTGCATTTCCTTATACTTCCTGAATGCTATCTTTTTCTCCCTAACCTTCCCCACCACCTCTTTTGAGAACCATAGTGTTTTTTTTCCTTTGTTTTGTTTATTTGCTTCATACAAAGGTTTGTTGCCTCTGTGATGGCAGTTTTGATTTTTCCCCATTGATCCTCCACCCCTCCTTCTTGTCCATTTGCTAGAGCTTTTCTGAGGCACTCTCCCATTTTGCCAGAGTCAGCCCTCTTAAAGTCCAATACCCTCTCTTTCATATGGCTTAACTCTATGGCTGTGTTTATCGTGAACCACACTGTTTGGTGGTCACTTGTTCTCAGATGGCTACCCACTTCAGGTTCTGAAATCCTCTCTCTGTCCCCGTTTGAGAGTACCAGGTCTAAAATTGTTCCCTCCCGAGTGGGTTCCAATACTAGCTTTCTGAGGCATGTCCCCTTTAGGGCATCAAGAACGACCCTACTCTTGGATGGGGCGGCAGCAAAGGTGCTCCAGTTAACATCTGTCATATTCAGGTCTCCCATCAAAAATATCTCCCCTTTTTCTACCATTCTAAGGATGCCTTCTATCATTTCTTTGTCCATTTCCTCCCCCTGAGATGGGGGTCTGTATACAACCCCTGTGTGGATTGTGGTACCATTTCCTGTCTCCAGGGTGACCCACGGTGCCTCCTCTCCTCCTTGTTTTACCTTTAGTTCCGTTGCTTTGATCCCTTCCCTTACGTAGAGAGCTACTCCTCCTCCTCTTTTACCCTTTTTGTCCCTCTTGTAGATTGTGTACCTTGGTATGTTGACATCCCAGTCATAGTTCTGTGTACCATGTTTCTGTCACTGCCACGATATCCAGGTGTCCCTCTTCCATCAAGGCCACTAGTTCAGGGAGCTTGTTATGCAGACTACGGGCATTGGTACTCATCACCCTCCATTTTTTGATGGCCTTACTCCTTTTAGCCCCATCCCTGTCCTTACTGCCTTTGCTTTTTTCTCCGTTTACCTATGTCCTGCTCCCTGTCGACTTCTCTACCTTGATGTTTACCTATTTTGATGTAAAAAGGTTAGACCATGTCGAGCCCACTGCCACAGGAAGAGATCCAAAACATTTAACTGATTAGATTGTATCCATGCCATAGCATCTAAAAGGGGTGCACACTCCCTCAGGAGCCTTGTTCAGATCTTATGTGAGACCCGAAGTGTCATTGCTGTTTAGAGGAAATAATTGGAATAGGGAAGATAACTGGGGGGGAAGAATAAAGGATATGACCGATGTCATGAAGATCATTGAGGAAAAATTCTATATCCTTCTAATAAGCTTGATAATTTATAGTGTGCCAAAGGCAAATTAAATGAAATTGAGAAGTCATTGCATATAGGCGCAGATTAGGTCAATTGATCCCACCCTGAGCAGGGGATAAGTGAGGTAAAGAGAACTAGATTCTAGGCTCATGTCCTTTCCATAGAAAATGAGATACCAATTTGTGCCAGTCTCGAAAATAGTAACCTGCAGGGTAAAGGGGAAGGGTTTGCAAATAGAATAAAATCTGTGGTAATATATTTAGGCGGATAACTTCAACCTTCTTCAAAAAGAAAAAAATCTAACTGTGACCAATGTTGCAAATCCTCAGTCACCGGCTCATAGTTAAGCAGCTGTAAGTGATCCAGTTATTTCATGAGATATAACCCAAGATATTTCAAAGAATTATGATTCCCACAGATGTTGAATAAGGTCTTAATATGACAAGGGGCAGTATAATGAAAGGCTAGCACCTCTGTCTTGTGCTTGTTCAGATGAAAACTAGCCACAGTTTCAAAGGAAGCCAACATTTCAAATAGTGTTAAGAGATTCCATGGGGTTAGTAATTGTGAGCAGAATGTCATCTGCAAACAATGCAATCTTATAATCCCATCCACCTAATGGAATTCCCTGTATATGTTTAGAATGTCATATGGGAGGCTGAAGGCTCTGTATACAGAGCAAACAGTACCAGAGAAAGAGAGGAACTTGGCCGGGTGCCTCTACCTAAATCAGAAGATTGAGAAGTGGTCCAGTTGATTTTAATGAAAGCAACTGGGCAATGATAAAGAGATTGGAGCATTGTAACAAAATGTGAAGGAAAACAAAAGTCAGTTAACGTGGCCTATTTAAAAAAAAAAAAAAAAAAGTCCAGGATATGGTCGAAGGCCTTCTCTGCATGCAAGGTAGCCAGACCCAATTGTATGGAACATTGGTGAACATAATCTAAAAGTAACAATGTTCTCTGAACATTATCATGGGCTTGACGCCATTGTACGAATCCAGCTTGGTCCTGGTCTAGCAAGGAGGTAAGAAGACCCTCTAGGTGTAAAGCCCAAATGGACAAAAATAATTTATAATCAAAGTTTAAGATAGAGATAGGGCTTGTGAAGTAAGATCCTTACCTGGCTTAGGAAGAGTGGTTATAATGGCATACTGCCAGGAAGGTGGAGTAGCGTCACTGTTTTGTAGGGAACACAAAAGACGAAGAAGCAAAGGGATAAGAAGATTACTTATGGAAGAAGTCTTATAAAATTCTGAAGGGAAGCCATTAAAACCCAGGCATTTTTACGTTTTAGCCTAATGAATATCTCTAAAAATCTCATCTGAGATGATAGGAGAGATAAGTGCCCAAGACAGCTCAGGGGAAGTGTAGGGAGATAAGCTTGGTGGAGGAATGAATTAATCTGCTGCTCTGTGGGTGGAGGCCCCTCTTGTGTATACAGAGTTGAGTATTATGTTTTGAAAACATTCAGGATTTCTGCTTTGTGGTAGGTTATTGAACCCTTTTCTGGATCTCTAAGCTTGGCTATGGTGGCCTCTACCTTATGTGGTCTGAGGTTTCCAGCCAATGTGCAGGCTCCCCAGGATTCACCTTTGTAGTATTTATGTCTAAGATAAAAAAGTGCATGTCTTACTTATTTTATATATTTATGTCTTTGGTGACCAAATAGGTGCACTGATCCAAGGGACCGTTTTCCGGCACAACCTGGGCCATAACTCCTGTGGCATTTTTCTGCACTTTAAATGTTGATATTACTATTACTGTTTACACAAGGGCACGTACCTTCTATTTGGATAATTACACCTCTACGTGCCTTAGTACCAATTATTGTCTTAAACTTGTTTCACTTCTGATTGTGATGTATTACATATTTCTTGACATTGTATTCTATGTACCTGTATCTCTTTGTGTTATTGACCTCCCGGGTCTTGCCTGAAAATAGTCACTTTTGTGTCTAGTGCACGTAACCGGTCATCCAAAAATAAATAAATAAATAAACAATGGCACATTTAGCAAACCAGAATACAGGGGGAGTAACATGGTTGCAATGCAGGCCATTAACAATGAGGTGCAGTGAATTGTAGTACAAAGGGTATTAACAAAAATGAGACTACAATAAGGTAGGCTAGCAACAAGCCCATATACATCATCACAGAAACATGGAGAACAATACAGTAAGGTGACAAGTTACCAGGTAAACCATATAAAGTGCAATTTCAAAAAGGCAATAACAAAATCAAGTAACAACCAGGTAGATAATCAAAATTCAGTGCGACAGTCCACAATAGGCAAAGTGCAGTGGAGTAAACTATAGGGAGGGGAGAGAAGGCCAGGTGGGGGTGAGAAGGAAGCTGGAGAGAAAGGGATGTAGCAAGGTTGTGGAGACCCCACAAAAAGAGGGGGAGGGAGGAATCATCCCAGCTTACACAGATGGACAGCGGCATTTGGCTTGCAGTAGTAGACAATCTTTAAAGTGGCTTTTGAAAGATAAGTGGGAGGAGGGCGAGTGGAGTGATATACGGAGCTTGTTCCATAAGGAGGGGGCAGAGACTGAAAAGGCTTTGCTGCCCATGGTAGTGGAGATTCTGAGAACTGCCAGGGGGGAGAATAGATGATTCACGGAGGCACCTCGTAGGCACTTTACCTGTGACTAGGGATGAATAAGGGGACAGGGGACCATCTCTGAGTGTAGTGTCTATTAGGCAGCCCAAGGTGTAGTCGAAGCGTCCTTGAAGTAGGAGCCAAATGATTTGTATAAGTTGCAGTGATGGGTAGAAAAGGGTGCGAGGAGGATGAAGCGGCAGATGTTATTGTAGACTGATGTCAGCCTGGAGTGCAGGGCCGATGACACGGAATATATGGGGAAGCAGTAATCAATAAGTGGTAGAAGGTTGCCTTGCGCAATTGCTTGGCGTGCCCAGTGGGACAGGAATTGTCTCAGCCGGTAGGCGGCTCTTAATTTCTGGTTAACTCTACGCACATAGATATTAATTTGAATAGTGAATGTAAGGAAAGGGTCCAGGGTGACGCCTAAGTTTTTGAAACTAGAGACTTTTTTGGAGGGGGGGGGGTGAGTACAAGTAGAGAGGACTCTGCTTTGGAGACCTTGGTGAGGAACGGTTTTGAACCAGATAGCATTAATTTTGTCTTTTTTTCATTTACCAGGAGCTTTTTTTGAAGTAAACCAGTTGTAGGCAGCACCATAATTAAGGGTAACTTGTCACCATGGTATAGAACAAGGTCATCTGCTAGAGAAGTGCCTCACAGGAGAGACTCTGTGCTGGGAGTGCATTGATTAATATGGAAAACAGTAAAGGGCCTAGGATGGAGCCTTGGAGACCCCAGTAGAGACAGTCAGGGTGGCAGGGGATAGAGCTCTAATGGTAACTAACTGGGACCTGTCCTTGAGATAGCTCCAAAACCATGAGGAAGTCTGAGGAGCAGCCAAGGCAGTGGATAGTGTTGGAAAGGGTGGTTGACTAGGTCAAATGCCTTAGTCAGATCCACGAATACAGCACCTGTGGCCTTACCCGAATCCATGTTTGTGAGGACATGGTCAGTGAAATGGGCTAAGGCTGATGTGGTGCTGTGGAGCTTTCAGAAACCATGCTGCTGGGGGCACAGCAGCAAATATTTTCCAAGGTGCTTAGAAAGCTGGGAGTACACAATTCTCACTAGTAGCTTGCTCGGGTGGGAGAGGAGGGAGATGATCCTGTAGGTATTGGTAGAAGGGGAATTGCCTGCTTTAAAGATAGGAACAACATTAGCATGCTTCCAGGAATCCAGCATGGTGGACATGAAGAGGGCAAGGTTGAAAAGGAAGATGAGCGGTTTAATGATTGCAGGAGTGATGAGCTTAAGAGGGAGGGGAACAAACCATCACTGCCAGGGCTACCCCCTGATAGGGAGGGACTTTAGGAGCTTGGAGGTAGTTTCTGTGCCTATGGCTCTAAAGTAGAAGGGGGTGGGGAGGGTATGTGGCAGGCAGGGAGGAGGTCTGCCTGACTACTAGGGCTATATTGTGACGGGGGGGTCTACTGAGATGGACAGAGAGGTCGGTAATTTTTTTTGTTAAAGCTGTGTGCAGGGTCAGTCAGGGGGCCTGATGGGGAGGCAAGTTCAGTGACTTGGCTGTGAGTCTTCGGATTGAGTAAGGACCCTATCAAAGCCCAAAAATGATGTGGCTCGTCGAGGTTGTTCATTTGTAGGTTGAGGTAGAAGTGTCACTTTAGTGTTTTGACCATTTGCTTGCAGGTGCTGTGTAGGTGCCTGTAAGCATTCCAGAGCTGGGTGGAAGGGGACGCTTTGTAAGCCTTTTACTGGCTGTCCCTCACTTTCGTTAGGGCCAGTAGATCCTTGGATATCCAACAGATGCAACACCCCTTTACCCTACGAGTGTTGAGTGGGAAGTGGAGGACTTGTACCTGAAGGAGGGCATTGGTGAAGAAGCTAACTGCCAATGACAGATTGTCAGTGATGTAAAGGGCGCTTTTAACATCATCAAGACGCCAGGTGGGATCTGTTCTACTTTCTGATCAAGAAGCCGCTGAAGCTGGCCTGAATGTCTAAAAGTTGTGGGCATACCAATGAGTCTCCTTGCATAAGGAACACCTGTAATGTGTGTAGAATATTTTGGGGATCCTGTAGTTTACATTCCTGCTCCTTATGTAAAGCCGAAGTAAGTGTGATAATAGTACCACGAAGAACAGATTTCAGCATGTCTCATAAAATGCTAGGGGTGGTATTGCCATCATCATCATTATCCTTGAGAAACTAAGTAATTTGGCACTCTAGCTTTGCAAGGAGCTCCTGATCACGCATTAGGCCCTGATGGAAACGCCAAGTGGTTTGATGTTTAGGTGAGCACATTAAAGGGCATGGTCTGATGAATGTAGCAGGCCATACCTAACTCTTTGAAGAAGGCCATCTACATGCTCTGTTGTTGTGAAAAGATGGTCCAGCCTGGCATAACTACCATGACTAGATGAATGATGCATTTAATACCGATGCCAGGTATCGACGAAGCCTAGTTGCCGGAGGGTGCTTCGCAAATATTTATGTGCCACAGAAGACCGATAGGACTTTGGATTAGAAGCATCCAAATCAGGATTCAATGTAAAATTTAAATAGCCTCCCCAAATGAGCTGCCCTTGCAGCCACTTGAGTAACTTAGAAAAAAAAGAAGACAGCACTTCACAGTCCGTGCCCACGGAGGGGGGAGGAGATGAGTATTCACTAGCATGTGGGGACAATTATATAATCTGCCTGTAACAATAACATACCATCCTGCTACGTCAGCCTCATAATTATGCATCTTAAATGGGATCCTGTGGTGAAGCGTCAGGACCCATTTCCTACTACCTGATTTGTGGGAAGAAAAGAAAACCTGACTAAATCCAAACTGTAAATATTTTGTATGTTCATCTGAGGACAGATGTGTTTCATGGAGAAAAATAATGTCTGCATGTTGTTGCTGAAAATAGTGAAGGAGGTGTTAATGTTTAACGTGGTTATGTACACCATTTACACTGTATAGCACTTTAGTAAAGGCCGGCCAGTTGGCGCAGTGGTAGGATTTTCACCTATGACACCGGCAACCTGGGTTTGAATCCGGACTTGGGCCATCAGAGAGCGGGGGAGTTGAGCATCTCTTGGACTGCTCTCCTCTTCTGGGGGAAGGGTGTGTGTGATCGAGTGTCCAGTGCAAAAAGTGCAGACCCCTGGCAGAGGCTGGGGGATCCGCTATGACTGGCGCCTGATACGTGAGGAGGCGGGATGGACGTCGGATTCGTCCCACTGATGTCATTGCACGTCTGCCTCCTGAGGGGTTAGCATCCACAAAAAATGCTGCCTGTCCCAGGGATGACACCACCTCCTGGTACTGCGGCCCCACAAGTACTCAACCCTGGCCGGCACCATGTTTCGCTGGATGACCTTCCCCATGGCCCCGCCTGGGAGGTAAGCCTAAAGGAGCCCTACTGGTCACGGTGGTGCCATCGGTAACCTGGATCTGTCTCTGTGGGGGGAGCCGAGGTGAATCGGGATCGTTACGGGGGGATGGGTCCGGAGGTAGGGCTGATAATATGGGACTGGCAGCCAAAAAATTATTTGAAAAAAAAAACACTTTAGTAAAAGAATCCATAATGTAACAAGAGTAAGAAAAAATAAACAGACTTCATCTGTTTGCTCCCCAACTAAAACAAGGATCCTCTTCATCAGAGAACCAGCTAAATAAAATAGTACCCATGCCTTGTGAAATAGCCCATCATACTAACACCCAAAAGATACCTGTAAGTGTTGCCCATCCCATACAAAGAGAAAAGAAAAAATGTACAAATAACCAGTCAACTGGGCAGGGTCTAAATTCCAGTACTAGGAAAACCATACTAAAGAACAGATTATGCTACCATGTGCTTCCAAGGTAGGCAGGTAGCAGTGTAGAGCACACAGCTCCTTTTGTTACATCTGTAGATAGGACACTACCGGTGGTATATACTAGTCAAGCCTGGACTCTCAAGGTTCAGTTTGAACTTGATTTAAAGCTAAGTAAGCAGTCGTATACAGGACTGAGAGCATCTGTCCCTTTCATCGTACTGATATGTCACTTAAGATTAGAGCAGTAGAAAAACAAGATTCAAAAACCAAGAACTGACTAGTAACCAGTGCCCACTGCAGAATTCCAGGCACGGACTCCCCTATAACTCATGCTCCATCAAATTGGGTCATCGAGATTAAATCAAGAACAATAATACACAACGCTGCAGTTAGGAATCCTGGCCGAGATATTCAAAAGGGTTGCGCTGGCACAACTGAATTGTGCTAGCGCAATCCCAGAATGTGCCCTGACAGTATTCAAAGGGGGAATTGCGAGCGCACCTCCGGCGCGCGCCAAGACAAAGATAATGTATGTGTCACATCTCTAGGGGGCATGCCCATGCACATGCGTCACATCCAGATATTCAGTCTGAGATATGCGGGGCACATCCCAGAGATGTGCCGCATACCTGCCACAAAGTTGAGTCCATGAAAAATGGCTCAACTGTTAGCCACCCACAGGTGAGCTGCCATATTGCAAGGTGCAACACAGCAGTCACCAGCTGTGGGTGGCTATCCCCCGAACACCGCACACAAGCACCCAGATCAGTCCCTGGCAGTCTAGTGGCACCCCCTCACCCTGCCCATAACTCTGATTGCCATAGTAATGTATGTATTAACATCCCTGGTAGTCTAGTGCTCCAATCGCCTGTACTGTTGTAGAAATAATATCCCTGGTAGTCCAGTGGACCCTTCCCCGTGATCACAAACAAAATAATGAATTGCTCTTTCCCTGGTAATCTAGTGGCACCTTCCCATCCCCGACCATGATCATCCACAGAGAAATGATGACATAATACCCTGGTAGTGGAGTGGTACCTCCCTCCCATCCCCTATACCGGATCGTGCCAAAATAATTAATTTTCTGATCCCTGGTAGTCTAGTGGCCCCCCTCCCATCCTGTACCTCCGATCACCCGAAATAAATATGTAGGCACATCCCTGGTGGTCCAGTGGTACCCTCCCACAAGGACACCCCCCGGTCTAGGGCGGTAGCAAACCACCGGCATACTTCCACGGCTGCCTGCTGAATGACAGCTTATGGTATCTGCTGCAAGCTCATTGGTCCACACTGAGGACCAGTGGGCTTGCAGTGCATCTGTAATAGTTATTCACAACTGTGTGAATGAAGTATACAGTTGGGGGTGCTGGGTGGGCTGGGGGTCCTGTGTGGGTGGGGGAGTACCACTGGACCACCAGGGATATGCCTGCATATTTATTTCGGGTGATCGGAGGTACAGGATGGGAGCGGGGCCACTAGAATACCGGGGATAGGAAAAATAATCATTCTAGGGACATGGATATGTTGTTCATCCACACTGTCTGGCAGGTATCCTTGCCGCTTTAAATCTTGCCGGAAGGTCTTCAAGCTGGCTCCTCCCACCCACCCAGGTGGTGAAACTCTCGGCTCCGCCCCATGACGCCAGATCTTCCTTACCGCTTGGAAGCTCAGGTTCCCTCCTTAACGCTCTGCGTATAAGACTAGTTCCTAATTCTTGGTTTAAATTTAAAATTTCCTTCAGAAATAGACTTGGTCTTATATCCCTCGCGGCTGCGATGGACAAATCGACTCCCAATTTCCGGAGATGCCTTTGCAGGCAGAAGATGTCTCGGACGGATCCGCACTCCACGTGCGTCTACTGTCTAGGCCTTGAGCACGACCCGTAGGCTTGCGACCTGTGCTCTTCCTTCTCGGCCTACGTCCTTGAAGACCGTGCTGCCCGTTTACAACTGGGGCGTCCTGAGAAGCGTTTTCCTCCGGTGAAGTTGAAAGAGGCCCAGTCGGCGATTTCCGCGGCGGCGGGCTCGGCGGATCAGCTCGAGCAGATGATCGCCCTCGAAGAGGAGGCGGCGCGGGCCGCATCTACCTTGGCCGCAGCATTTGTCCCGCTCTCTCTGGGTGCCTCTTATTCAGCTTCCTTTAAGGAGCTTTGTCTGTCCCTCTCTACTAAAGGAGAGGGACCAACTTCTGCTGGACCTTTTCTCGGTCCAAAGAGGGACAAGGGTAAGTCCCTCCGTCGACGCTCTTGGGAGCGGGAAAGATCCCTCTCCCCGAGTCGTCGGCCGTCGACTTCGGTCGACCGCTCGGCTTCGGCCACTGGTCTCACGGTGTCCCCGTCAGGCCAGTTGACCGAGACTCCCGTCGACGCGGTCGAGATTTTTCTCGACCCGTTGGACGGGTTGTCGACAGGAGAAGCCGAGAATCCCCTCTCCCCGGTTCCCCTGGTGGGAGTTGAGGACCCCGTGGGCTTGCCAGTGCCTCCGGTTCCGGAGCCTTGGGTGAACCCTCCGAACCGAGGGGAGTGCCGGTTCCCCACGATACCTCCCCGCACCGTCCTCGGGAAAGCCAAGGTTCTCGGTCTCGGACTTCTTCGCGGTTCAGCCGATCCCGCCGTCATAGGCGGTCTCGGTCTCGGCACCGCAGCAAGCGGTGTCGCCGCTCGTCCTCCTCCTCGGACGAGGCGAGGCTTCGGCGTAAGTTACGTCGACGATACGAGGACCTCATGTGGCAACAGCTCCTTCTGACCGGGAACAAGCCGACACCGTCGCCTTCCCCGCCATTAGGTGGCTGTCACTGGAGCGGCCGAAACAACCCCTCGACTTACCCGAGGAGCCTGTTCCCAGGCCGGTTGTCAAAACCAGCTGCTCCACCGATTCCGGTGGAGCCTCCACCTCCACAGCCGTTATTTGGGGCTCCGACCAAGAATTCTTGGTCGGCTCAGGGCCTGCCCCATAGGCTGTCTGTTACCCTCACTCCCGATCATCCTCGGCAGGTGGAGGGTGGCTCAGGCCCGAGACAGCTCTTTGCGGACTCTTCCGAGTCCGACGGCGATTCCTCCCTTTTCTCCAGGCGAATGGACTTGGAGTCCTCAGAGGACAGTCGGTGGACGATAGCCCTTCGTCCTACCTAGGATTGCTTCGGCTCATCTCGGAGTCCACCGAGATGAAGCTCGAACCCGTCTCTAAGCGGGCTAGGTATCCCCTCACGGAGATTCTGGACCGATGGGATTCCCCTCCGGAGGCCTTTCCGGTGGCCAAGGCCATAGTGGGCCCGGCTTTGGAGCTCTGGCAGTGCCCTGCTTCCTGCCCTGCGCCTTCGGCCAGGATGGCCAGGAAGTATGCGGTCCCTACCGGTTCCTTGTCCAGTTTTTCGGAACACCCCTCGGCTGAGGGGTTAGTTACCGACAGCGTTTTCCGGCGTGCCGGGAACACTAGGGACGTGGACAAACCTCCCGACAAGGAGTCCAAGAAATTGGATTATGCCGGGCGAAAAGTCTACGCTGCGTCCTCCCTCAGCCTTCGTCAGGCCAGTTCGGCCGTCCTCATGGCACATTTCTCTCATGCCCTGTTGGCCTCCCTGGACAAGGTTGTCCCTCATCTTCCCGCGGACCTGCAGACCACGGTTAGGCAGGTGCGGGACCAGGGCAGGGCAGTGGCCAAACAGCAGCTTCAGACTGCTATGGACACTGGGGACTCGTGCCAGGTCTGTAGCGGCCGCAGTGGCTATGCGTCGTCGGGCTTGGCTGAGGATATCCACCTTCACTTCGGATACCCAGCACAAGTTGGCGGATGTCCCCTTCTTGGGGACCGACCTCTTCGGCCCTGGGGTGGAAGGTCACCTACAGAGGATCGAGAAGTCCAATGCTACCTTGGACTCGGTCTCATCCGCTCAGAAGGACAAAGGCTGCAAACCACAGCCTAAGCCCTTTCGTCCCTCTGCGCCCGCGGCACGTCCGGCCCAGCAACGTTAGGGCCAGCAGGCTCGAGCTTGGCATCCCAAACCCAAGCCGGGACTTCCTCCAACAGGAAGCAGGAGGTAAATGCCCAGGAGGTCCTCGGCGGTCCCTCCTGCAAGCCTGCCCAGTGACGGGTTGAGGGTGTCACCCCAACCCGCCACCTCACCCAGGTTCCCCTGAGAGGCTCCGTCACTTCCTTTCCGCCTGGTCCGTTATTACCATAGACAGGTGGGTGTTGGAGGTGGTGTGAAAAGGCCTGCCCTTGGAATCGAGCAGGTCCCGCCCTTCCAGGCGTCGCACCTCGGGGCATCGGGGTCCGCAGCCTCACTGTCGGCTCGCCCGAGCCGACCATGCTCTCCTCCTCCAGAAGGAGGTGATCAGGAGGTGTGGGACCTCCCTCAACCCGGGGTTTGTGTCCAGGTACTTGCTGGTTCCGAAACGGACGGGGGTCTGACACCCCATTCTCGACCTACATGACCTAAACAAGTTCCTAAGGTCTCGAACCTTCAGGATGGTCATTCTGGCTCAGATAATACCATCCTTGGAACGCGGCGTGTGGTTCTGCTCTCTGGACCTGCAGGACGCGTTCTTTCACGTCCCTATCCGTCCATCACATCAGAGATTCCTTCGCTTTCGAGCGGAGGGATCCCTTTTCGAGTTCCGTGCTATGCCCTTCGGCTTGTCTCCAGCTCCCAGAGTCTTCACCAAATGCATTGCAGTGGTGACAGCATTCCTGCGGTGTCGAGGGGTCCGGGTGTACCCTTACCTGGACGACTGGCTGATAGCAGCCCCCTCCAGACAGGAGGTGGAGCGGTCCAGAGATCTGGCCCTCCACGTTTGCTCTCAAGTCGGCCTTCTCATCAACGAGGCCAAGTCAGAACTCGAGCCGAAGCAGGTGATTCTTTTCATCGGGGCAGAGCTCGACTCTCTTTGAGCCAGAGCACGGCTCCCGGCGGGCAGGGCCGAGGTTCTTTCCTCCTTTTCCCAATCATTTCTGGTTGGGCAATCGTGCCCTGCCCGGGACTTCCTGCGCCTCCTGGGTCTCATGGCAGCCTGCACCAGCGTGGTCCGTTGGGCCCGCTGGCACATGCGTCCTCTTCAGTGGGGACTGGCCAGCCAGTGGTCACAATGCCGCGATCCATTGGATCAGTTAGTGACGGTGACCCAGGGGATGTGGAACGCTCTCCGGTGGTGGACCGTTCCAGTTCATCTGCAGGAGGGCATCCCGTTTGTCCGCCCCGAGCCGACGGTCTCTCTGTCGACCGATGCTTCTCTGATGGGTTGGGGTGCCCATCTGGGGGAACACCGGGCGCATGGCCTCTGGTCCCCGCACCACATCAACCTGCTGGAGCTCCGAGCGGTCCGCCTAGCTCTCACCGCCTTTGCTCTGTTTCTCCGGGGTCAAGTGGTCCGAGTCCAGACGGGCAATACCACGACCATGTACTATCTAAACCGCCAGGGCGGGACGCGCTCCATGCTTCTATGCAAGGAAGCTCTCCGCATTTGGTCACTCGTGTGCAGCCTGAAGGCGGATCTCCTAGCCATTCATGTGGCAGGAGCCTCCAACACCCTGGCCGATGCCCTAAGCCGGATAGGGGCTGCGTCCCACGAGTGGTCTCTCCTGCCGGAGGTAGTACAAGATCTGTTCTTCCATTGGGGCACACCTCAGGTGGACCTGTTTGCCTCCAGGGAGAACGCGAAGCTGAGGCTGTTCCATGCCCGCCCCCCTCAGCAGGGCTCGCTGCAGGGGGATGCCTTCTCGAGGCTGTGGACCCCGGGCCTCTTCTACGCCTTCCCCATTTCCCTTGATACACAAGGTGCTTCTCAAAGCAAGGAGGGACAAGGCGCAGGTGATTCTGATAGCCCCAGACTGGCCCCACCAGTTCTGGTACCCAGATCTCCTCAGCCTCAGCTCCAGGCTCTCGAGGCAGCTTCCAGCTCGCCGGACCTGCTCTCAGTCAATCAGGGAAGGTGCTCCATCGGACCTTCAATCTCTGCACCTGGCAGCCTGGTTTCTGGCGGCTAGAGTTCCAGGCCTTGGGTCTTTCCGACAAGGTCCTCGATGTAGTTAGGCGTCCCGTGAAGTCGACCAGGAAATGCTATGCCTTCAAATGGAAGAAGTTTTCCATTTGGTGTCAGGAAAGGGCTTGGACCCTTTCTCCTGTTCCTTGGCAAGCATCTTGGACTATTTATGGTCCTTTCTCGGCGAGGCTTAGGTCGACGACCTAAGGGTGCACCTGGCAGCCATCTCTGCTTACCGGGCGCGGCCAGGGAGCAGTCGGTGGCGCAGGAGAAGGTGCCTGGCGCTTTAAGGCCTTGATCATATCCTGCAAGAACCTCCACCTCGTGGATCTACTGCTGGAGCTGGCTAGCTCATGGGCAAGCCATTGAACCAGTGCACAGGTGTGAACTCTCTCACCTGTCGTGGAAGACCGCCTTCTTGGTGGCTATCACGCCAGCCAGAAGGATGGGAGAGCTTCTGGCGCTCTGCATCGAGTCTCCTTACCTGGTCTTCCACAGGGACAAGGTTGTCCTGCGCGCCCACCTGAAATTCCTTCCGAAGGTGGTGTCGGAGTTTCACGTTAACCAGGTGTTGACTCTGCCGGTGTTCTACCCCAATCACACCTCGGAGGCCGAATACAGGCTCCATACTTTGGACCCTAGAAGGGTGCTCGCTTATTATAAGGAGCGCACGGCTGAAATTCGGGGAGAGGTTCGCCAGCTGTTTGTCACCTACGCTGAAGCCGCACCTGGCAGACCTGCAGCCAAGCGGACGATAAGCAGGTGGGTCACCTTCTGCATAGTTCTCTGCTATAAGTTGGCGGGCATGGAGCCTCCCAGAGGGATAAGAGCTCATTCTACCCGCCATACTGCTGCATCGGTGGCTGCTTCCAGGGACGTCCCTATCCAGGAAATCTGCAGGGCTGCTACCTGGAAGTCAGCACACACCTTCATCACCCATTACCACATCGACCTTGAGTCACGCCGGGATGCTGGTTTTGGGGCCTCGGTTCTCCAGTCTTTTATTCCCTAAGTAGGGGTGTGTGCCTTGCCTCCCTCCTCCCGGAGAACTGCTAGGAGTCTGCCAGACAGTGTGGATGAACAACATATCCATGTCCCTAGAAATACAGGTTACTCACCTGTAACAGGAGTTCTAGGAATGGTATATGTTGTTCATCCACACGACCCACCCGACCTCCCCGGCTTCGACGCACAACCTGAGCTTCCAGCAGGCCAGATCTGGCGTCATGGGGCGGAGCCGAGTGTTTTATCACCCGGGTGGGTGGGAGGAGCCAGCTTGAAGACCTTCCAGCAAGATTTAAAGCGGCAAGGATACCTGCCAGACAGTGTGGATGAACAACATATACCATTCCTAGAACTCCTATTACAGGTGAGTAACCTGTATTTTCGGCACAATCAGATATTGGTGATGGGAGGGTGTACCACTCCACTACCAGGGTATTGTCATCTCATTTCTCCAGGGACGATCGTGATTTGGGATGGAAGGGAGGCCATTAGACTACCAGGAAAGAGCAATTCATTATTTCGTTTGTGATCACGAGGGGGGCACTAGACTACCAGGGATATTATTTCTACAACAGTACTGGTGATCGAGCTGTGGGCAGGGAGGGTGCCGCTAGACTACAAGGAAAATTATTTCTCCAACAGTACGAGTGATCAGAGCTACGGGATGGGAGGGGGTATCACTGGGCCGCCAGGGATATGAGTTTCACAACACTGCAGTCAGTCGGAGCTATGGGAGGGAAGGGGGGAACCTGTGGACCTCCATTGACAACACCGCATGGTGTGCAGGGCGCCAGGGACATTTCTCTGGCCAGCCCTGCACATCTCGTGCAAATGGGGACATAATGGCATGAAAATGGCCCCATTTGCGCTTTGCATGCATAATGGACCGTTTGCATATCCGGGTCTGAATATCTGGAATGTGCGCCCGGCACATCTCCAGTTGCTCTAGCGCATTCCTGTTCCAGGTATGCAGGCCTGTCTGAGGGATGCGCCAACGCATTGTATTTGCACTGCACATATTCTTTGGTATATTCAGAAGAGCTGCACTATGGCACATCTCTTTTGAATAAATCCCTTTGTTGCTCCTGCGCAACTCAGTTGCACTGAGCAACCACTTAGCCATTGCCAGGTGCAGTTTTGAATATCGGGCCCCCTGTTTCTAAGCAAAATAAATAAGTACTAAAATAATACAAAAAATACCTATGGGGGAGAACATTTTTTTTTGTTTATGGTAAGTGGAGAGAAATTCCTAGTCCCAACGCTGTATATTTATATGCTCTCTAGTGTTTTCCCCTTCTTTTTTCTTTCTCTTCTTTTATTTCCTTTTTTTGCCTTTCTTGTTCCCTTTCTTTTTGTCCTCCTTCCTTTTTTAGTTTTCTCTTTTTTCATTCCTTTTCTCTTCTGTTCCCCCTTCTTTCCTCCTCCCTTTTCCCTTTTTATGTTGGTGCGCTTGCGCAGCCAACATCTTGGGTCACTGCAGTTTTGGAGGCGTGGTCACTGTTAGGCGAATGCAGGACACGCACCAGTAGGTGCATCCCTCATTCCCCAATCAGCCCGCATGCCGGCGCCACACCATGCATACATAATGTGGCGAGCACTTCTAAAAAAAAAAAAAAAAAAAGGTCCGCTGCAATCTGAGCAAAGCTCGTCAGACACAGAGGACCCTTCCTATTTGTTCGCCGACATTATCAGCATGGTGGGCGGCGGCCGTCCAACTACCCGACTTTGGGGGTGCCCAATCCCCTATCGGTTTACCCCCACTTTCTTTGTGTGCCGCGGGAGCTCCCTCCCATCGGCATAACCCCCTCAATTGTTAAATGCTGAGAGGGGCCTAATCCCCAGCTCTCCCCGCTTTCTTTGTGTGCTAGCAAGGTGCCCAGTCCCGCCTGCATAACTTCCTCCACCTCCCGGTGTTGTGTGCTGAAGAAGGTGCCAGATTCTCCATCGGCTATAGACCCTCCCAGACATTTAGGTGGCACGCTGGGAGAGCCCACCCCAGTACAAATCCCTGAAATACAAACCGTCCCAATGTTTTTTTTTTTTTTTTTCCCACCCTGTAAACTAAAACTGTAGTCTCCTGGCCCCATCCGCTCCCACCTCTGCGCA
Source organism: Neoceratodus forsteri (assembly GCA_016271365.2). Classification (NCBI taxonomy): domain Eukaryota; kingdom Metazoa; phylum Chordata; order Ceratodontiformes; family Ceratodontidae; genus Neoceratodus; species Neoceratodus forsteri. The sequence continues at coordinate 1,240,557,766 of CM028130.1, forward strand.
CCCTGCCTCCCACACACACACCTCACCCCATACTACTCCGAGTCCGCGCATTAGATCATCGGCGGACCGGGAACACGCCTGCACTCTTCAAAGCCAACCGCTTAACTGAGGAAATGCTGGTAAGCTGTACAATGGAATAAATAGGGTTTTTCAACTTTGCTGCGATCTCAGGCATTTTGGGATTTTCATTCTAAACTTTCAACAGGGTTTTTTGGGACCCCTCCTCATGAATTCTGCACTGTCATGGCATTATTCGTCCCGAAGGTGATTTCGCAATCACCGCCGGAATCGCTTTCTTCTTTCTGGGCTGAGTAACGAAATGACAGTGCCACTGTTCATGAGGGGGGCTCTCGAAAAGCCTATGTTGCAAATTTGGTGGGAAAAATCCAAAAAATTACTGTTTTACAAGTGTGTGTTGCGCAGTTGCTATGCATGCTCATAAGTTAGCGAATTCGCAATATTTTCATGCCAGATTCTCAACATTGGCATTTTACCACACCTTCTTGTGAACCGTTCAGCTGTCATTTTTCACATCCTGGCTGAAATGTGTTTTTGCACTTCTGGCGCAGAATAGCACGGCCTGCTCTTCCTCTCTGGGAAGGGGGGATTTCAGTGGTCGGTGTGCTTCTGGCCCCTGGTGGCGGCTAGGGGACAGAGCACTGAAGCTGCAAGATAAGCACTGAGTGGGGCAGGCGCAGGGAGGAATGTGTGCGGTTCCCTCCCCAGACGTCCTTGCATGCCCTACTCTCAAGGGAAGGAAAAATGAGAAAATGGTCCCAGGTCGGCTAGATGAGGAAGTCACCCGCCGCAGGCCCCGACCCTGAATGGTGCTTCCTGAACTGGATCCTGTTCGAGGTGAGTGGTAGCTTGGGGGAGCTCTTCACTGCCCCACCATGGGGGGTAAGTTGTGGGGGAAGAGGGGATGCAGCCTGATATCTGGGTACGGGACTGGATAGGAGACTAGGATGGTGCTGACCTGGGGACCCTGGGGGAACAAATAGAGTACAAAAAAAAAAAAAAAAAAGACTCACAGTGGTATTGTCTTTACAGGCTAACTTCATAAAAATTAACTAAAGCCCAGCCTTTATAGGTCCTAATTCTGTCCGGGGGCAAACAAAAAACATCAAAACGGTAAGGGGACAAGCACTGCTTATAATTAATGAAAAAGAATGGGGGGGGGGGCTGCCATCTTATAGGCATTATGAGTTGGCAATAGAAATTCCAAAAAGTCCGCTTTTGTCCCCTACTGTACCTCTATGTAGCTACAACCTATAGGAGCAGTCCATATCTCAAGCCAAGTTGAACATTATAAATAAAGTCTGGATCAGAGTAATTCAATAAAATATAATCATCCCCAGAATAATAGAAATAGCTGTCCAGAGCGCATTACGTACGTTGACACTGTCATCACTAAATCAAACTCGATGCTCCCTAAAGAAAAAAAAGGCAAAGTACAGGCTAGGTTACATGAATCAACTAAAGGAAAGAAAAAAAAAATGAAGAGCCTGGGAAGTAGGAAATCAATTTAAGACCTGAAAATATTCAAAATGAAAACAAACACGTAAACAGTAACAACCCAGGCTCAGCTGTCACAGTACAGTATCAAAAATGTATACTAAAAGGAGCCCAACGTGTCTATCTAATATACTGTATCAGTAGACTGCAATTCTAGCAAAAAAGAATTAAAGTGATGAAACTCAGGAGGCAAAAAGATTACTAAGAAAATTTTGTCAGTGAAAGATAAATCTTATGAGCATAGACTTAGAGATTTGGGTCTGTACTCCATGCATTACAGGAGCCTTAGAGGGAACTTGTGTCAAGTTTATAGAGCCTTTAAAGATCCGTCATTTATGGAAAGGATATGCTTGACCAAAAAACTTGCACAAGACCAACAAGAGCACATTCACTGCAGTGGAGGGGAGGACTAGTAGAGACAATCAAAAGAGCACAATGGTTTATCAATAGAGTGGTGTCATTATGGAACTCCCTCCCTGAGTATGTGGTGACCAGTCAAAGAATGGATAGTTTTAAAAAAAGCTTTAGACAAGCATTTGGCTCCAAACACCTATAGGTATTTCCACTAACTCGGTGGTGAATCTCAAAAGGTCAGTATAGACCTCATGACTTGTAACACACTTATGAACCTATGAAAAATAACCAAACTGTTGGTATTCATTATCCCATCAGCTCCATAAGTGCATGGAGCACAAGAAGAAAAATATGCCCAGACTCGTGTCTTTAGTGAAATCTGTCAAAGAAAAGATTGAAGCAGGGCTATTATTTTGCTTAACACCTGCTCTGTATACCTTTTTTTTGCTGTGTGTGGAAGATTTGGACCAAGTATCCTGTTGCCAGGCTCATTTTTCTTGAGAGTCAGCTTGATCCATGGGCTCCTCCAGTACATCATAGTGCCTGGAACGAAGTTCTTGTGCTGCTGCCTTCAGGTCCTCTGAAGTTCTATCACTGTCAGAAAAGTAAATATGTAGTCAAGCTGGCTATGAGAGTTGTGAATTTGATGTTGTGCTGTTTGAGGAGGCATAGCACAGGGACATAAGCTCTATGCTTAGCCAGTATGGCTGAAGAATAGTCATTTTTCAAAATATAGGCTGCGCCCTTTGTATATAATAGCCCCTTGGCACCAAGTTCTAAGGAGCAATGCATGTTTAATAGCAGAATTATAAAGACAGGCAATTATTGAGCAAGGGCGTGAGGTAGAGCCAGAGGGCTTTGGAATAAGAGCATGGTGTGCATGTTTAAGGGCAGAGGGCATACGTCTTCGATGTTTAATACTGAAGTAAGCATATTGCCACCTTTCTCGCCCTCTGGAACACCGTCAGTGCGAATATTGTTCTCCTTGAGCGATCCTCCAGGTCATCGCAGTGGTCCACAAGAGATTACTGCTCCTGCATTAACTTTATCGAGACCTAGTCCAGGCGATCTACACGTGAATCGGTCTCTGTAGTATGTGTGTCAAGATCACCTATTTTAGTTTCCAAGCTCAGCACTTTGTCTGTAAGCTCTGTATATAGTGTACTAATTTCCACTTGAAACTCATGGAGTTCCTCAAGGATTACAGTGTTGGGGGTTGTGCTGCTGCCACGGAGCTATTAGCTGCCCTTTCACCTATGCTGCTCGTCAGCAGGAATCGAGCTGGATGTAACCGAGGGGACGACGTGGAAGACCCCCTGCTTTTGAGTTTCCTACCACCTCCCATCAACGAAACTAGCTTCCAACAAATGGCTATGCCAGAAAACTTAAAGGTATGGTGATAAACTGGAAGGTAATTCACCGGGTGAAGACGATGGAGCTCTGCTTTTACTCCTCCATATGGGGAGATGACATCATCAGAAGTCCAAAATGGTGTTTTTTGGGGCTGCTTGTGATTAATATGCAGCAAATATGACTATAGTTTATGGTAGAATGCTATATTCACAAGAAATCTATCATTTACCAGCGTTGTACCACCGATGTGATGACAGATGTTATACCATCGATGGGACGTCACATTGATGGTACAACAAGATGGAATCTGTTCACTCAGCCACCCAGCGAGCGCCTCGAACGATCGAGCCGGCAGAACTAACTTCAAAGCTGAGCGGCTGGCAACGGCAACTGATAGCTAAATCCAAGCCGTGTCAGCCATGAAAATCACCCGCTCATAAACAGCAATGGTAGCACTACTACTATGTAGCCCTGATACTCTGGACCACAAAGCATTCATACAACAGCAACAGAATAAGCGGACAATAAAGAAGAGAGACTCTGATGTAAGAATGCTAAAATCTTACTTTGCTGATGTGGGTGAGATCCGTAGCATTGGAGAGATCACACCAAATGAGCTTGACAAATCCATCGTGGACTTCCTGTACAAAATAAAAAGAAACGTTGGGACTGAGTATGAGCCGTCAACTCTGAGGGGCATGGTAGGTAGCATAGATCGCCACCTCCTGCAGATAAATCATGGGCATTTCATTTTTCATGGAAATAGTAAAGAATTCTCAGAGACACTAAACAACTGTCAGCTAAACAGAAATATTTAAAAATGATGGGCAAAGGCAGCAAGCCTAACAGGGCAGAAGCACTCTCTCCATCGGACATAGAAAAGCTTTATACAGGTGGCACCTTGGGACTGCATAGCCCTGTATCCCTCTTGAATATATTATTTTTTAACAATGAATTATACTATGCATTAAGAACAGCAGAGCAGTATGCCCTCAGGTGGGGTGACCTATGCCTGCTGACAGACACAGATGGCAGCCGTTTCCTAGAATACACGGAGAGGCAGACAAAAACAAGAGCTGGTGACAACCCCAGGGACATCAGGGCAATTAAGCCCAGAATGTATGATAATAGAGAAAACCCTGAAAGAGATCCAGTTAAGGCATACACAGTTTACTTCTCTGAGACCTCTAAACATGCTGTCATCTGACTCCCCCATTCTATGTGGCTCCCAACCTGTACTTCCTAGCCAGGTGTCACCCTGTGGTTCAGGGCAATGACACCAGGTGAAAATAAAGGTTGCACAGTGATGCAGGTCATCAAAACTTCTGCTGGGTTACCTGTAGAAAAGCACATAAATCATTCCACTCGTAAAACTGCAATTAGGAGGCTAGTAGATGGTGCAGTGCCCCCACGGAGGTGCAGCAGGTCTCTGGACATAGAGCCTGCAATCAGTAAATAATTACAGCTTCCTATCAGAGGCCAAGCAGAAAAGAAATTGTGAAATTATTTGTGGACATGTAGCAAGTGATAATCAGCAGCCGTCCACCTCAGTGTCAAGTGCAGCGATTTCAATTTCACAAGCAAGCCCCAGTGAAAAGAAGCTGAAAAAGTGTCTGCTTTTCCTCCTGTCTGACTTAACAAACTTCAGCTTATTTGGAGATAACTGTGTTTTCCAACAGGTATCACTATGCACTTCCACATTCACTTCATCCCACAAAGGAGAAAATGAGCAGCAGTCATCTCCTACTCATTTTCTGACAGTGCTAACTAAAATGGTAAGACTTTTTTTACCTGTCTCCCCCTTCAGCCACCCACCTTTCATTGTATTTTCTCATATACAAAGCTATGTATAATACCAGTGACGTTGCATCCTTTTTTTTTTTGTGTCTCTTGTCTGTGTATCTTCCAGGTCAGTGAAGGAAAACGCTTCATGTATGATCCCACCGCATTACGGCAAATTCAATTGGACGTTCAAGTTACCTGAAATAACTTAAATTGCAGCTTTACGTTAGTTGTTTACTTCATTTGTCAGTTGTTACTGAGTCAAATTACATGCCTGTATAATCTTTTTTTAATCTCCGTAAAATAAACGGTTCGTTTTTATTCATACCTGCAGTGTATCAGTCCTGTGTCATGTTCAGTCCAACCCATCACGGAAGGTAAGAAAGAACATCATAACAAATTGCGAATGTAAAGTATGTCTGCTTGTAATGAGGGAAAGTCTTTTAACTGAAGTAAGGTGATAGCGATGCCCATACATTATAATTAAAGACAATGAATGGGCATCGCTGAACAACAAAACTGAGCTGCCATCTAGTGGTTGCTTTATGAAGCCTCTACGAGCTATGCTCTCGGGGTTTCGTGAGTTGCCAAGGTAACCACTCAGTGGCAGCATAGCTTTGTTGTTCATTGAAGTCCATTCATTATCCTCTATATAGGTGACAAGACAAACAAGCATTTGTCAATGCCGAATGTTTGCTTTCTGGTATTAGCATTGGGAATGCAAGAGTTAGACAGATGCAGAATAGGAATGGCAGTGAAGTATTGAACTTCACGCCAACCCCACCTCCATCCTGCAGAGACAGACAGGCATTGGGGTATGCGTTTGGGTTGTTGCCCATAACGTTCATGCCATTTCACCTCACCCTATCCTGCTTTGGGGTGTTCAGCTTTACAGTCACCCCATTCCACAAGTACATACACTGAAATGGGTGCAGTATAGGAGAATGGGGTGAACCCTGTGGCTGAAGATTCCAAGGCACACCTGATGTCAGTTTCTGGCTGCAGGGTGGGGGGTTGAGGTGAAATGGCATGAGCATTACAGTCGGCAATGCAAAGGCACACCCCTGATGCTTGTCAGTCTGTACAGGATGGGACATTATGGTTAGAAACCCTAATGCCCCAGGCGTTTGTTGGTATTTGCATTACAAATTTTCAGCATGACCTTTTTGTGACCCACACCTCATGAAAGCATTTGGGACCTCTTCTCATGAACAGTGGCACTGTGATTTTGTTAATGTGTCCTGAACTTTGAGTTCCCACAGCGACCATGCCATTCTGCGTCAGATGTACGAAAACACAGATTGGGCAGAATGTGAAGAATGACAACTGTGCCATTCGTAGGGAGGTGTGAAGAGGTGGCTATGTTTAAAATCTGTAGTGAAAATATTAAAAATGCTCAAACTTCAACGTCTGATGAAACTAGCACTGCGCTCGTAAAACAGTCATTTTGGGATTTATTTCACAAATTTGCAACATAGGCTTTTTGAGAGCCCACCTCATGAACAGTGGCACTGTTATTTCATGAATCGGTCCCGAAAGGTGATTCCATACAGTGACTGCGAAATCACCTTTCAGGACCGAATAACATGACAGTGACTGAATTCATGAGGAGGGGTCCCAATAACCCCATGTTGAAAATTTGGTGCCAAAAGTCGAACATATGGCCGAGATATCCACATAAGTTGAAAAAACCCTATTTATGCCATTCTGCAGCTTACCGGCATTTCTTCAGTTTGCGATCGGCTTTGAAGAGGGCATACATGTTCCCGGTCCACCGAAGATCGTCACGCCGGGCTCTGGAGGTAAGTATGGGGTGGGGGGAGGTCTGGTGCTCAAAGGGTGGGTGTGGGTTGGGAGAGGGGGCATGAGTGAAAGCGAGGGACCATTTTCTTTGTTTCAGGGACACAAATTAAACTAAGGACACTGCAGGAATTTTTTATTTATTTTTTTTCAGGTTTGTTTTTTGCATACTGGGGTAGGCTCCCAGTGTGCCATCTGCATTTTGTGGGAAAAGGGACTAAAGCCGACGGGGATTGGGCCTCCCCGTTAGCAAAGAAAGACTGCTTGGGGGGGATGATGCTGAGGGGGATTGGGCAGCCCCTCGGCACACAACAAATTGAGGGGGGGGGACATTATGCCAATGAGGAGTGGGCTCCCCCATCGGCAGATGTACTGGGTCGAGGGCATGCCAACAGGGGGATTGGGCACCCCCTTCGGCTTTCATGGGGCTCTGAGAGCCATTGCCATGTTGCCAGGAATGTTACACCAGGCAAGGTACTGCCCTGCAATGATGGGTTGCTCTCTCATTGCGGTGGAATGACAAGGTGGCCTGTGATTGCTGTGGTGAAATTGTTTCAAGTTGGTGCCACTTCTGCAGAACCCGTGTCATCAGGACACTAGGTCTGCATTGGGTGAACACTGTCAAGCCCACAAATGCAGTGCCGGAATTGTCTGCCACAGTGCCGCACCTCCACAACCCGCTTCTCTCCTAAGCTGCCACATAATGTTTCTTGCGCATGACGCAAGCAAACAAAAAAATTACACTGCCCCAGAAAAGTACATGGATAACCTCTGGGTCTTGCTGAGCTCTTTCCAACAGAGAGGCTAATTCTCTACTGTTTTGCATCATATTTATAACCCTTGTATTTGTAGGGAAGTGTTTGCAACATTTAAACATTTGAGAGATTTGTTTTATTAAAACCAGACCTCTTTTATTTTCTTTCTGGTGCAACCCTGTGCTGAAAGTACACTCCGTTGTGTGGAGCAGAGGAATTCCCGGCTGTAGCATCAGCCAGTGGGCATATAGCAGCAGGCAAACAAAGAAGCTTGTCTGGCTTTCATTTTGTGTGCGGCCCTTGTCTCTACTTTCTGACAGTTTGTGCTCGCTTTCAGACCTTCCTCTTGAGACTGCCATCCTGACCACTGCTGTTGGCAGCTTGGAGGAAATGGCCATGCAGTAGTTACCAAGCAGGTCAGTGGGAATGGGTGAGAAGAGGAGAGAGAGAGAGAGAGAGAGAATGGTATGGGATAACCCTCTTTCTTTTAGTCAACTTTGAGCTTGGATTTATGTCTGATTGCCTGCTCGGACAACTTTCTGCACACAGTTAGACTGACAGTGAAGTGGAACATTTAAAAGGGATATAAAAAAAAAAAAAAAGGACCTGAATAAGAGAGAGAGAGAGAGAGAGAGCTGCTGTCTCTCTCTGTATACAAAAGTGACTTCGATATTTGTTTATCCTCGATGCCTGCTTTACCAGCTTTTGCTGCGGTGTGGTCAGACATGCAGTCTGTGGTGACAGAATTTTTCTTGGCGTTTGACTGCCCGCTCTGACAGCTGTCATCGGCGATCAAATGCTTGTAACAAAAATAAAGGACACCAAAAGGGCAGGAGAAGAGAAAACGGGGCCAGGTACTAAACCAAAACATAACTGAGCATTCCTTGCAGGCAGCAAGGAAACCAACTGGCAGCTGTGCCAGTTTCCTTTATATGTTTGTATGTACATTCACTGTGTCACTTATGGTTATGAGAGTGCATTCTTGAGTTCTTTGGGTGAGAGAATTGCGAAGTTGAGCTTTTCAGTCACACAAAGGACTTGAGAGTGCACTCATAACTATACGAGACACAGTAACTGTACATATAAACATAACTCACGTTACAGACCTTTGTATAAAAAATGTAATTTGAATATAAAATGTTTTATTTTGCAGAATAATAAAGAATCCCTACTGTGAGAAATGGACTATTTCAGCTGAATTTACAACTTCAGAATTTTAGAACTACGTACTTGAGAGCACCCTCTTTTGGTTATAAGAGTACCTGGAATGTTTATATATAAACGATCCTGACTAACTAAGAATGATGTCATGATTTATAATGCTTAACTCAGGCTCACGTGGAGCAGACACATAGCTTAGCAAATGTACACACGCGAGACACTGGTAAGTAAAAGAAATGAGGAGATGGTTGCCTGCAGTTGGCCACATCCTGCAGGACTGAAAACTAGATAGGAGCAGTAAAATGCTGCTGCGCAACAGACTAGTAGAGTAAACAATGAATATGCTTCTGTGTATTTTCCTTTTCCACTAGTGGTTAACAACTTTTTTTTTATTTTCTCTAGGGCAATCTAATTGGTGCCAAAGAGGGAAGGCCTTGCGGGGAAGGTATCACTTGCCACCAACTACACCCCTTCTAAACATTCTTTTTGAAACACGGGGGCAGGGAGTAAGCCTTGCCACAGGGTGGAGTGGTGGGTGGGAAACAGCATTACTTATTTATTTGATTATGTAGCTATACAGTGGAATGAACCGTGTAAACATCAGTGGAAGGTGGGCCTGTACCAGGCCTGTGCATATTTAAAAATGTAGTACATGTCCTAGCAAGAAAGGACACCACCTACCCATTGTTTTTTTTTTTTTTTTCTCCCGCCAACTCAGTGGAATGTCTTGTACTTTATAGGAATATACACACACACTGACAAAGACCCCCTGAGACTGAGGCACTGGGGCCATTCTGTGACCTGTGTCCTCATTTTTGATGGCTTGCTTACAGGAAAACTGAATTTTGCATATGCAGCAGCTGTGTGCTATGATTTCATTTACCCTTCAAGTGCTGCCTGTTTGTTTGTGGACTAGAGCTTGGACTGGCCATCCCAGTGTGCACCAGCACCACCCCAAGTGCACGCTACAGTCCTTGTTGCTGACTCCATCAGAATACCCTGATAACTTCATCAGTTATGTTTATTGGAAAATCAAGGTACAATGTCACAAACCTTCTGAGCTGATGCTAATTTTCAGTGGTATCCTTATTTTGGTATGTCTGCTACTGCACAGCCGATTGGTTTTCAGTAATATTCACTGAACTAACTCCTGTTCCGAACTTGTCACTTGGGCTTGGTGGAAAAGTGGAACTAGTAGTCCGTCCATAAAAATGATTGCCCTAGGTGTTAGAAAGCTCAATATGTTGATCTCTGACCAGTACAGGAACTTAACCAGGGATTAGTATTTAAACTGTATCTGCCAAGGATATGGGGTGAGGGTGAGGGTGGGGTTGGGGGGAGAGGAGGTTTACTTTGGGACCATAGCAATGCCAGCCCCATTCATTTGATGGTCATATGTCTCAAGTTGGTGTTAGGGCAGTATGTACCCATATGGGGCTTGTACTTCCCCCTCAGTCTTCTCTGCCTCTTCTCCCTTAAGTGTCTTTCGTGACTTTTCTAGTCCCACCTGCAACTGTCCATGACACCTTATCTGATTTGCTTCCCCTATCTATATTGCCCCCACCACTGTGCTTGTAGGAGTAATTTTGTCTTGCCTATCCAAATTCAGTTTTGATCTAAAATTATTTATTTATATTCATGTATTGAATATAGTGTATGGTGGAATGCTGTTCAGATGGAAATCCATGCTTGGAACATTGTTGTGCTGCAGTAGTGACGTTGCGATGTTGTTCAGCACTAACAATGTCACTACTGCAGCACAACAACATAGAACATCATCACACAGCCACCTTCCCCTCAAGCCATGTTGGCGATCTTGAACAAAGTTTCATTTTTATTTCAACATCACTGGTTCTGTGGCAGTCCATTTTGTTTGCTCTGCGCTGCAGCTCCTTCGTTTGCAGTCAGCACATCATGGACCAGGAAGAGCGGTAATGCAAAGTAAGATTTTGTTTGAAGTGTGATAGCTGAAAATGATGGCTATTCGGCACATATGAGAAGGTACCAGGGAGGCACCTGTTCATTTTGACTCAGGTTTTCTCTGTATTCTGAGCCATACACTATAAAAGATTGTGCATGTCTTACCCACTTCGACCAAACTTCTGCTCGCTCTCCCACTCATTACACACACTGGAAGGACTCAAGTATAGTCGAGTAGCTGCAGATTAAACAGACAGTGAAGAAGTCGGAAGCTGGTGCCAGTGTTTTTTTTTTAATCACTATTTAAATCAATTACCAGCACTCCAAATGCTGCACTTTCATCTTCTGCTTAAACCGACAGACTGGCGCGTGTACTCGCTCACTCCTGATCAGCTGCATCCTCATCTGAGCTGACTGTTCAACTGACCGAATGTAAAAAAATAAAAAAAACAATACACAGACAATGCTGCTGTGTATCTGGGGATGAGTGTGTGTGTGTGTGTGTGAGACGTCAAGCATGTGTGGCGGGGCACCTGGTAACCATGACAGTCATCTTCAGCTACAGTGGCCACAGTGGGACAAAAGTTTAAGGGGTCGAAAAAATATGAAAATCTATTCGTGGGGAGGTACTATTTTATGTCAAAAGACATTAAAGATTTAAATTTTTTTCTATTTAAACTTTAAAATTTTGATTTTTACATGCATGTAATATACAAAGGCCGATTTTATGAGAATAATAAGATGTTCCAGGGATATGCGTTAGACACTTTTAATTCACGACCAGGGGCTGAAAGCAGTCAACCTGTGGACTTGTGCCTTACTACTCCCCTAACCGTGCATTAGAAGTATCTAATGCACACCCTGTCATGTCTTACTGCTTATTTATCATCACTTGAGGTTGGTCACAAAGGAACTCAACCTGTGGGAGAGCAGCTTGAACAATGCCTGATGATATTACAGTGACATCTACTGCACTCAAAACAGAGCAGTGAAATCAAACAGAAACAGTTTATTACTCATTAAAATAACTCCTCTGAAGGCTTTACTCATGAGTAAAGGTCCTGCCCCCTCACTCGTGATGATACAAATGTCATACTCTGAATCTGGCCATTGTGTATCCCACACACATTATTTATATTTGCACTGTTCTCTGCTCTTCCCTTTCCCTGGGATGGTGGTAAATAAAGCATTTGAAAAAGTGAAAAAATTGACAGACCCTTCTGGTACCAATAAACAATCAAGAGCATCACAAAAAATGACACAAATCAGAAAATAGTCTGTGTTACAGACTATCACAATAGAGCAACTGAAATCAGAAACATTAGGAGTAGATGGTCAGTGGTTCGGGCAGATGATACAGTGGCGCTCACTGTGGGAGAACTGCCATTAGTGTCTTTTCAGAGGAGTCCTAACTTTAAAGATATCCTTACTACCAGTCGCTGTCAGGATCCAAACAATACCAAAAGAAGAATATCAGATCACAAAGGCTTTTTTTCCGCTGCAAGCAGTGTAATGGCAGAAGACACCAGGAGAAAGGACTGCTGTGTGACTGGACTTCTCTGCTGGGACTATAGAAGTAGAACTCTTGTACTTGGAACTTTAATTTAGGGTAAAAAAGGAAAAAAAGTATGCGTTTGTCTGAGTTAACTGAACTGAATGGTTATCTGAACAGTTATCTAGGTGTAAATCTCAGGTGATTGAAAGGACTTGATGGCTGTGAGGTTTAAATTCCTTGTATAAAGATCTAGTTAGTATGGGGAGTGGCTTAGCTAGAAGGAAGCTACATTTAAAGACTGCCTTAGAAAGATTTTGCTAGTAGCTTGGCAGAAGACACCAGGAGAAAGGACTGCTGTGTGACTGGACTTCTCTACTTGGACTATATTGCCCTCCTTCCCTCCCCCCCAAAGCTAGTTCTACTTTTATAGGCACAGAATTTGACTGACAACAGGAACTTCCTGTTTGGGAGCAGGAAGTGAGTGATCACAGAGCCACCAAAGACCCACCATCCTAGAAGGGCAAGAGTACCTCTCCGGCCCCCTCTAGCTGCTGGAGGTCTGCCTCTGAGCAAGTAAGGGGTCTACTGAGATATATAGGATATTCTTGTCACAGAACAGGACAATCAGGAGCCTAAAGGGCACACAGGCAGAAAATAAGGAGAGAGAGAAAAAAAAAACAGAGGAAAGAGTAAGGATTGCAAACAGTTAAGGGGCCAGAAATAAGACATGATGGGAGTGGTGCAGTGGCTGTGGAGCAGCAGTCTTCTGGGAGACGTTCTGGAGGATGCAGTGTTGTCCCATCTGCAAACACCTCTCTGGGCTGAGGGAGGAGGTTGCTCATCTCCAGGCTGAGTTGGCCAGGATTTGTGGGACCTCCTCTTCCATCCAGGGACCACCAGTGCCACTGCTGTTGCCTCAGAGGTTGCCAAGAAAGAGGAGCAGTTGGACCACAGTGGGCTCAGGGAGGGTGAGGGTGGTGGAACAGAGGTGCATCCCTCCAGTTGTACCTCTCCACAATTCCTATGCCATTCTGGCAAAGTGTGGTTCCTCTATGGAGGCACCCACAGTGGAGACCAAGGAGGTGCTGGGAACCTCCACAAAGGAGACCCACAGGAGGGTGGCAGGGGACCCCACAGGGGAAGGAAACAACTTCTGGTGGGGGTCTCCATTGTTAGAAAGGTAGAACTGGGGGAGGAAGGGGAGAGGGAGGTAAGGTGCCTGCCTGGCGCCATGGCTTGGAGGGACAGGGAGTGAATCCTTAGGATTGCCGTAGCAGTTGCACAGGGGAGGGAGCTGGATGTCATTGTCCACCTAGGGACAAATGACCTAGCTAAGAAAGGGATTAGAGAAGTGCAGGAAGAATTTGTTGAATTGGGGAGGGTCCTTAGACAAGTAGCACGCACGGTAACCTTCTCGGAGGTGCTGCCCATCTATGGCGTAGGGGAGGCTAGGGTGTTCCGCACCATGGGATTCAATCAGTGGTTGAAAAACTGGTGTGGAGCTCAGGGATTTGGCTTCATTGGGGACTGGGGGTCCACCTGGAGTGATGCAAGCCTATACTGGCATGATGGGCTGCATCTGTCCACGAGGGGAATCAGGATCCTAGGTGATAGGTTTAACTGCTTCATTGGCAAGCATTTAAACTAGCCAAGGAGGGAGGCACTGGAAAGGAGCAGAGACATCCTAGCGCCCCCCCCCCCAAAACATCACGGTAGTAAGTGCGGTAAACACCAACATAGAGGTGTCGATAGGGAGAAGGGCAAAGGTAAATGGAGAAAGTGACAAAGGCAAGAAGGACAGGGATGGGGCAAAAAGGAGTAAGGCCATCAGGAAATGGAGGGTAATGAGTACCAATGCCCGTAGTCTGGGCAACAAGCTCCCTGAGCTGGTGGCCTTGATGGAAGAGGGATGCCTGGATATCGTAGCAGTCACAGAAACATGGTACACAGAGAACCATGACTGGGATGTTAACATACCAGGGTACATAACCTACAGGAGAGACAGGCGGGGAGAAGAGGGGGAGGAGTAGCTCTCTATGTAAAGGAAGGGATAAAAGCAACTGAACAAAAGAGTAAACAGGGAGGAGAGGAGGCACTGTGGGTCACCTTGGAGACTGGAAAGGGCACCACAATCCGCACAGGGGTTGTGTACAGACCCCATGTCGGGAGGGAATGGACAAGGATATGATAGAAGGCATTCTTAGAATGGCAGAGAAAGGGAGATACTGTTGATGGAAGACCTGAATATGCCAGATGTTAACTGGAGCACATTTGCTGCAGCCACATCCAAGAGCAGGCCATTCTTGATGCCCTAGGTGGCAGGCCTCAGACAGCTAGTTTCAGAACCCACTCGTGAGGGAGCAATTGTAGACCTCGTACTCTCAAACGGGGGCAGTGAGAATATCTCAGATCTAGAAGTGGGTTGCCATCTGGGAACAAGTGACCATCAAACAGTGTGGTTCACGTTAAACTCAGCTACAGAATCAAACCATACAAAAGTGAGGATACTGGACTTCAGGAGGGCTGACTTTGAAAAGATGGGAGAGTGCCTCAGAAAAGCACTAGCAAACAGGCTAGAAGGAGGTGTGGAGCAACAATGGGGAATCATCAAAAGTGCCATCACAGAGGCAACAAGCCTTTGTGTGAAGCAAATAAACAAATCAAAATGAAAGAAAAAGCCACTATGGTTCTCAAAAGAGGTGGCGGTGAAAGTTAGGAAGAAAAAGATTGCATTCCGGAAGTATAAAGAAATGCAGAAGGAGCAGGACAGAGAGCTATACAGTGTTCCACATTGCATGAAAATATAAAGCGGTGGTAAGGGGAGGAGCCACAGGGGGCGGGGTCACCAGGGGCGGAGCTACCGTTGGGCGGAGTCAGTCGGGATACAATAAAATGCATAAGAAACAAGAAAGAGTAATAAATGATGATCTGGAGGCCTCTGTAGTATGCAGTAGCAAAAGAAAAGTGTGATAAAACATACTGGTGAACCTCTGCATTCTAGTTGCAGGCCAGGCAACAGTTTGTGAGAGTCTTGACATTTTGGTGAGGCCATACTACAACTCTTTACTAGTGCCTGCAAGGCCAAGATCTAATCTTCGGTTTCGCAGTCCTGTCCAATGAGCTGCAGCTTCTAAATAAAGGAAACTGTCAACATCAGGGCCCTCAATTGAGATAACCAGAAGTGCATTTAGCACACTGGCACTTAATCTATTTCGTTCCTGCGTTTTTATTCGATTCAGTGCAGAAAAACCCCTCTCACAATCTACACTTGACATGGGTATTATCATTGCCAGTTCTGCCAAAGTAGATATGTTTGGATACAGGTCTACATACTTAGTAGTTGGAGCGTACAGCACATCAGAAATAGTCTTAAAGGCCATCTTATCCGTGTACATGAGACTACCCAGAGAAGCCCAATCCAGTGCAGAAGCATCTACATCCACAATAGTAGCATGCTGACCAGGAATAATCTCAAGGCTATCACTACCATACCCTTCCAACTCTTCAATATCAACTTCCTGTATCATGCTGGGGTCAAAGATACTGAACGCATCCAAAAGTTCTGTGCTTGGAAATCTTTGCTCAATTTGAGCAATTAGGGCCCTAATAAACTTGTCATGCACAGAGGTTCTGAAATGATTTAACTGTGGTTCACTAAATGGCAAGTTCAGGCCATTGTCATTCAGGAGTACTAGTTCAGGCGAAACGGAGGAGAAGTACTGACCAGGTACCCGTAGGCGTGCCCTAAGAATTTCTAAAGTGGAATGTAAATGTCTCTTTATATCAGTAAAATTCAGAGCTGATGTTTGAAAGCATTTAGATAAGATGCTAAGGTGTGGAAGTATGTCACACATCATGCATAAAATAGAGAAAAACTCCCAGTTTTCCACCATTTTTACTAGGCCCACAGCTTGGGGATCATGCCTTTCAGAGCCTCTCTATGCAAGGACATAACAACGGATGGGAAAATCTTCCTTAGTGTGTCACATGCTGCATCATGGGACAACCACCTAACTACTTTTGCCTGTTTAGGCTTTAAAACAGGAGCTTTCCTTTGCCTGCTGAATTTCTTTCAGGGCATGCGAACAGCAGAGTTTTCATAATATCTGTATAAGTGATCTAGTGTTTGATTAAACTTTTTAATGGCGTTCACTTCATTTGCTGCTGCCTTTACAGCCAAGGCCTCCCAGTGAGCCATACAGTGATTTTCAACAAGAATTGGGCTGACTTCTTTCATCTTTTTAGCCACCCCATTTTGCCTGCCCAGCATAACGGCTGCTCCATCACTGCCTAACCCTGCAAGGTGATCAACCAAGATTTGATTGTTATCAGAGAACTCCAGCATTTTTTTAACAATTGTGTCTGCCTTTCCATCAATTAGTTCCTCAAGTCCCAGGAGAGAAACTCTGGGTTTCCCTTCTTGCAGTACATACCATACAAAATGAGCTGCTTCATAACAGCAATATCAGTTGTTTAAATCCACCAAATATGGAAAAATTTGGCAGCCTTCAAATCTGTAAGAACTGATCTCTGACCACCTCACCCAGACAGAGAACCATTTCTCTGACAGTTTGATCAAACGATATTTAACAGCATCAGCAATATGTATATTGTCTAGGTATTTGCATCCCAATGATTTGGCGAGATCCAGCAGTGAGCTATATTTCGTTTTGTGAGGCAGCTCGTTTTTATTAGCCAGATACATGCAACGAAGGGATGCCACAAGCTTCTTGTTCCAGGGTCAGGGCCTGCTGCATTGCCTGCTCTATTCCACCTTTGAAGCTGAAATTCTGCAGTTTGCTTCCAGTTCAGAAGCAACAACGTGAACTGAACTGTTCTGATGCCTTTTATAGCATCTTCTCTGAATGTCTTACACCCACTGAGTACCCAAACTGTTCCTGATTTGGGCATCTGTTTATGTTTTATGCAAAATGCACAAAACATGCCATCATTTTCTTTGTACTCTAACCAACAGTATTTGTTAAGCCAGCCAGTATAAAAGCCTGTTGCTCTATGCTTAGAGGTTTTTTTTCTGTATAGGAGTAGGTGCAGGGAGTCTCTTGGACATCCTGATCAACTGGACCAACTGGCATTGTCCCAATCATCGACTCACGACTGTCATGATCTTGATCAGGATGTTTCCATTTTTGAGTTAATTTGAAACCAAAGTTAGTTAGTTTCTGCATTGAGTACAATAAAGCTTTTTATTACCCCCCTACTTGTCATGTGTTTATTTGTCAAATACAGAACAAGAGTTTGGTAATGCTGGTTGAGCGGAGCCTCACACAAATATTTTTCTGCTCCCTGAATCAGGGTTTACTAGAACAAGTGACCACTGACGAAGCAAGACTGCACAACTTGACTGGGACAGACAGTTAAGGACCCCCAAATTTTTTTTTTCTCTCACACAAATATTTTTCTGCTCCCTGAATCAGGGTTTACTAGAACAAGTGACCGCTGACGAAGCAAGACTGCACAGCTTGACTGGGACAGACAGTTAAGGACCCCCCAATTTTTTTTTTTTCTCTCACACAAATATTTTTCTGCTCCCTGAATTAGGGTTTATTAGAACAAGTGACCACTGACGAAGCAAGACTGCACAGCTTGACTGGGACAGAGACACAGTTAAGGACCCCAACATTTTTTTTCTCTCACACAAATATTTTTCTGCTCCCTGAATCAGGGTTTGGGACAGAGACTAGATCCCTGGTGGCACAGTTATGGCAGGAGCCCTGAATTTTTTTTCTCAGAAATAGAAACAGGTGACGGTCACCACACACTGACAAAGCAACTGACTGCACAAGGACAGGACTGGCAGACCCCCTTGGAGGGGGAGGGTCAAGTCAGGGCGTCTGTCCCCAGTGTCTCCTCACAAACACAACTGGCTGTGGTGCTGTACACCAGGTAGTAATATCTGACTGCTGTGCAGAGCACAAATTATTTTATTTCTTTACTGCCAGTATATTTTTATTTTTTATGCACTGCAGCTCATCAAACATCCACTGTGGGAGACCACACAATGAGCTCTCTCTCTCCCCCTTTCCCCTTCTCTCAACGACCCACTTCAGTTTTTTCAGGACAGATTATTCTAGCCCCTTGCACTGCTTACAGGTCAATGTTGTAGAACCACCTACAAGCAGTTACCTAAAAATGTGCAGGTCTGACCATTAATCCTAATCAAGTGTGCTGCATCAGGCACTCAAGAAACCAGCAGCTAAATTCAGTTCAGTGAATTGGACGAGTTCCCATAGAAAATAAATCTTCCAGTGTAGACTGGTGTTTATTTTTTCTTTTACTGCCAGTACTTTTTTTTTTGCTGCAGTTGCCCTTTCAGTGAAAGGCAGAAGAATTTGCAGGTCTGAAATGCTGGAGAGTCACCACGCAATGATCCCCACACACACACACACTCAGTAACACTTCATATACCAGTTAGTTCTGATACTTCAAGTTTTAAAAACAAAATAAAACATAAATTATTTTTTTTTTATCAATATGTTATCAATATTAGGCAAAGGAAGCTACACTCAATTATAACTAGCACTTCTGGAGCCGACTGAACGATCTGAAGGATTGAAATCCCTAAAGTGGCAGCAGACTAATGGGAGTTACCCAGCAGTTCGTAGCAGCTCCATTATAGGCTGCTGGACTGTCACTCCCAGAGGCTTCCTTTCTGTTGGCTCCACGGTTTGGCGCCTTAGCCTGGTCCGCTTACCCTGTGATCCCCAAACCTGCAGAGAGTTTACTGCAGCTGCGCCAGTCTTGCCTGATCGTGCGAGTTCACGCATTTAAAGGCAAAGAGTGGCGGCTGCACAATATGAGAGGCGGGTGCCTAGGACTGCGTGGCGGCCCACCTCTCAATAGTAATGAATAGGGATCCCTGCTATACCAGTTAAGGCAGAAGGAAGCAGGGAGGGAAGTCAGAATAGCAAAGGCCCAAACTGAGGAAAAGATAGCCAACTCGTTTAAGAAGGGGGATAAAACCTTTTATAGGTACATCAGCGAGAGTAGAAAGACAAAGGGAGGGATAGTGAGGCTGAATAGAATGAACGGTGGGTGGGCAGAGGGGGACAGTGAAAAAGCAGGGATACTGAATGAATATTTCTGCTCAGTATTCACAAAGAGGAGAGGAAGTGCCTAATCCAATGAACAAAGCACTCTTGATAGGGAGTCGATCCCAGCCCTTTCACAGAAGAAAGGGTTCTGCAAGAACTCCTAAAACTGAAGGTGGACAAAGCAATGGGGCCTGATGGAATTCACCCCAGAATTCTAAAAGAATTAAGGGGAGAACTAGTGAAACCACTGGCTACTCTTTTTAATAAATCATGGGAGAATGGCGTGGTACTCGAGGACTAGAAGAAGGCGGATGTGACTCCCCTTCACAAAAGTGGGACCAAGACAGAGGCAGGAAACTACAGACCTGTCAGTCTGACCTCTGTGGTAGGGAAAGTGATGGAGTCACTTCTAAAGGAAAGAGTAGTTGAGTACCTAGAGGCCAGTGGGGCACAGGACCCAAGGCAGCATGGGTTCACAGTGGGAAGGTCATGTCAGACGAATCTAATAGATTTCTTTGATTGGGTGACCAAAGTAGTAGACCAGGGAGGGGCTGTGGACATGGCCTACCTAGACTTTAGCAAGGTATTTGACACAGTCCCACGCAAAAGATTAATAGTCAAATTAACCAGCCTGGGAGTTGGTCCCAGGGTGGTAGCCTAGGTAAAACATTGGCTGGACAACAGGACACAGAAGGTAATTGTAAATGGAGTCCACTCTGAAGAAAAGAGGGGTTACTAGTGGGGTACCGCAAGGTTCAGTATTGGGTCCAGTCCTTTTTAATGTTCTTTATGAGTGACATTGCAGAGGGACTGGAAGGAAAAGTATGCCTGTTTGCAGATGACACAAAGATCTGCAACAGGGTTGATTCCCAAGGAGGCGTGGAAAGGATGAGAAGGGACTTGGCAAGGTTGGAGGAATGGTCAGGACGTATGGCAGCTAGGATTCAATGGAAAGAAGTGCAAATAATGCACCTGGGAAACAAGAACCCAGGGAGGAGAATACACAATGGGGGAGATAGTAACAACAACAAAAAGGAAAGGGACCTGGGGTAATCATATCAGATGACCTTAAGGTTAGCAAGCAATGTGAGAAGGCAGTAGGGAGGGCTGGGGGTATACTGGGATGCATAGGGAGAGGCATCAGCAGCAGAAAACAGGAAGTTGTTATCCCTCTGTACAGACAGTTGGTGAGACTCCATCTGGAGTGCTGTGTCCAGTTCTGGAGACCCCGTCTCTGCAAGGACATAGACAGGATAGAGGCAGTCCAGAGGAGGGCAACTAAAATGGTGCAGGGTCTGCAAGAGAAGCCGATGAGGAGAGACTAAAGGAGCTTAATATGTATACCCTTGAGGAAAGAAGGAGAGGGGGACATGATAGAAACTTTAAGTACTTCAGTGGAATCAACAAAGTCCAAGAGGTAGCATCTTTCAGAAAAAGGCGTGCAGAACAAGGGACACAATTTAAAGATGGGGTGCGGTTTAGGGCAATGTGAGAAGTATTTCACAGAGAGGGTAGTGGATGCATGGAACAGCCTTCCTGAGGAGATTGTGGGGTCTAAAACTGTGGGAGAATTCAAGAATGCATGGGACAGACATAAGGCAATTCTTGTGGGGGGTAGGAAGAAATAGGCTGTTGGTTAACTAGGATCTGCGGCCTATCCTGTAGGTAGGGAAATGGGCAGACTAGATGGGCCAAGCTGTCCTTATCTGCCGTCAAAGTCTGTCTGTAATATATGCTGCTATGGAGAACCAGGAGAGGAATTCATGCACCCCAAAACGCGAACATAATTTAGCCTGCATGAATATTTGGATTGTCAAAGTCCTTTTACAGTGTATGCTGCCTGGTGCCAGTGTAAAATGTTACAGTATATGTGGGGCATACAGTTCGACCCCTAAAATGCCGTATACAAGAACATGTATGAGCTATTTTAAATGGGAAGATGGAAAAGGCTTTAGGGGCTCATTTTTGGGAAGTGCACAATAGCAATCCGAGAGGTTTGTGATTTCGTGCCTTAGACCATGTACACTCTCCTGTACGAAGGGATGACCGGGTAAATATGCTTCTGCAGCATGAAGCAAGATAGATTTCTATACTAGGGGCACGAATATCGATAGGTTTAAATGACCAGGTTGATTTTAAACAATACCTATAAAATTGTCTCTTTAAAATTTCTCATTTGATGTACTATTAAATTGTTCCTGTGTACACTTTATCTCCCTTTTTGGCTTCTGTTGGTTATTAATTTCAGTTCTCATTTTTAATCCCCTTAGGTTTCTCGAGGCCATTCAAAATGACTTTATAATATAACTGCTGGTTTATTACTAGGTTTAGATTCCTAATTGTAATTATTAAATAATAAACTGAAATGGTGTATCGAACCCTATAGCATAACCTGCAGCAGTGGATGCAATTGAAAGCAGTTGACCATTTGCATGAAAACTGGATCCTCTGTAACACTGTGGGGCAATGAATTCACAATTTGGTGGGTTTTTTTTATTGTTTGTTTGTTTTTTTTTTTTACTAATAGGATATGTGGTGGTTTGTAATTTGGCACGTTTTTTTTCCTGACAAATTTCACCGCTTGATTTGTAATTAAAACCGTATGTGATGCAAAGGAATGAATGAAAAGGGTATTTATGAGCAGTGGGGTTGTTTGTCTGACTCCGCCCCCTGAGGAAGACTCACTAGCTTAGTCGATACATAGGGGTGTTAGCCCAGCTTTTAGCCATGTTTGAATTTTGAAGTTATTTGTTAAATAAATCATCTTTCCATCACAATATCTGGTGTGTGCCCAGTTTCATTCTTCATTGTGGTTTGCCTGTTTGGGGTGGTGCACCTTGTCAGCAGATAAGGACTTCTTGGTCCACTCAGTCTGCCCTACTTTCCCTACGCACCTTAGCATCCTGCAAGCTTTCCCCACTGCCTTATGATGCTGCCTTGCTACCTTCAGGGCATCAGAGATGATTACCACCAGGTCCCTTTCCTGTTTTGTTGTTGCCAGTACCTCTCTGTCCAAGTGGTAAGTTGCCCCTGGGTTTCCGTGCCCCCAACTGCATGACTGCACTTTTTGGCATTGAAACCCAGTTGCCAAACCCTTGACCAGTCTTCCAGCTTTGTCCACTCTGTTGCAGATTTTTGTATCATCCATGAACAGGCATACTTTCCCTTCCAGTCCTCCTGCAGTATCTTTAATAAAGACATTGAAGAGGGCTGGGCCTAGTACTGACCCCTGTGGCACCCTGCTGGTCACTGTCCCTTCTTTAGAGTGAACCCCATTTACCATCACCCACTGACCCCTGTTGCTTAGCCAACTTCTTAACCATTTTACTACTTTAGGACCCACTCCCAGGCTGCCCAGCTTGCTCACCAGCCTTCTGTGTTACGGTGTTGAAGGCCTTAGTGAAATCCAGGTAGGCCACATCCACTGCTCTACCATGATCCACTTCCCTGGTCACCCAGTCAAAGTACTCTGATCAAGTTTGTCTGGCAAGGGTCCCCCCACATAAAATCCATACTGCCTCGGATCCTGTTATCCACTGGTCAGTAGGTATTTCCCAATCCTTTCCTTCAGTAGTGATTCCATTACTTTATCAACCACCGAAGTCAGGCTGACAGGTCTGTAATTTCCTGCCTCCTCCCTATTACCACTTTTGTAAAGTGGGTCCATGTCTGCCCTCCTGTAGTCCCCCAGAAATTCCCCCATATCTAGTGATAGGTTGAACAGGGCTGCCAGAGGTGCAGCCAGCAACTTCTTTTCTTTTTTTTTTAGGTAATAATAGCTGTTTGCCCTCTCCCCATGGCCACCTACACCTTTCTGCAGGTCCCCTCTGGCTCCTGACTCCATCATCTCCCCGGGATCTCCCTCCCAGAGCAGTGGCAAGCACAGGTAGGCAGCGTGCTCTCGTAAACTGTTCTCCTTCCACCTTCCCGATGTCAGTCCCCCAGACCTCCCTTGATCAGACATCTAGTGTCCAATGGGTGTCAGTTGAGAGCAAGTTGTCTAGCCTCCCCAATCCAGGAGAGGAGTGTAGCCCAGCGGCCACTACAGTCCTCTCCCAGCCCGTCCCCCCTGCTGAGCCCTGGTGGGCCGAGCTTGCCTCCGAACACGGGTCACTGGTGTGAAGTGTGGCAGCCAGTGCCAGCACCTCCTTGAGCTCCCTCATTATCCTAGGGTGTACCCTGTCAAGCCCCAATGCCTTGTCCACTTTTTTTTGTTTTAGTTCCTTGAGGACTCTCTCCTCTGTAAAAGGTTTAGTGTCCGCCTCCCTTCCTTTAATGCCCTTGTCCCTTATCTGTGGCCCATCACCTACAACTTCCAGCGTAAATACTGAACAAAAGTATTTGTTCAGTATGTCTGCTTTTTTTTCTGGTCCTCTTTCAGATAAATCCCTCCTTCCCCTTTTAGCCTTGCTATCCCTCCTTTGGTCTTCCTCTTGTTGCTTATATACCTAAAGAATGTTTTATCCTCCTTTTTTTTTATTGACTTGGCAGTATTTTCCTCCATTTGTGCCTTTACGCTCCTAACTACTTTCCCTGCCTCCCTTTGTTCGCCTGATATCTCCCCCTATCCTCCTCCTGTGTCATCTTGTACCTTCTAAGTGCTAGCTTCTTTACCCGTATTTTCTCTGCTACCTCTTTAGAGAACCACAGTGGTCTCTTTTTTTTTTTTTTTTTTTTTCATGCCCTTTTTAACCTGCCTGACACAGAGGTTTATTGCCTTCTTGATGCCCTCCTTTATTTGTGCCCAGTGTTTCTCTATCCCTGTTGGGCGTCCTTAGGCATTCTCTAATTTTCTTAAAATCAGCCTTCCTGAAGTCCAGGACCGTCATTTTAGTGTGGTTTGATTCTGGCCCATTTCTTATATTGAACCACACGGTATAATGCTCACTGGTCCCCACATGGCTACCCACCATGACGTCCGCTACACTGCCCCTGTTTGTCAGTACCGGGTCCAGTACTGCCCCCCTACGAGTGGATTCCCTAACTAGTCGCCTGAGGAATGCCCCTTGCTAGGAGTTGAGGATGTCGCTACTTCTAGCTGTTGCCACAGCTGGGAGGCTTCAGTCTACATCCAGTAGATTGAAGTCCCCCAGTAGCAATACCTCCCCCTTGCTTGCCATCCTTGGGATTGCCGCCAACATAACCTTATGCTCCTCTTCCCCCTGTGCTGGAGGTCTGTAGATCACTCCTGTGCAAATAGCGGCCCCCTTTCTATGTCTCCAGGGTGGCCCACAATACCTCTGCTCTTCCCTGCTCCTCCTGAATTGCCATTGATTTTATGTTTTCCCTCACATAAAGAGGCACTCCTCCCCCTTTTTTACCTACCCTTTCCCTTCTGAATAGAGCATAACCTGGTATAGCTACATCCCAGTCCTGGTTTTCACTGCACCCGGACTCATAATTGCGACTATGTCCAGATCCACTTTTGCCATGGTGGACTCTAAGTCCATAATCTTACTTTGAACAATTGCACACATGGCTCTCCAGATTGTACTGCCACCTGCCCTCATTTTGCCCTTTTGCCCTCCCTTATTTCCTTCACTATTCTTCTTACTATCTCACCTTCCTTCTACCCCCTGGATTCTTATGTTATTTGGTTCTTTTTGGGATGTCTCTTCTGCCAGATTCCCACCGCTGACCTTGTAAGCCTGTGGGGGGAGAGTTTTGTCTCCCTGCCTCATTCCACCTCCCCCTTGGTTAGTTTAAACGCCACCAATGTAGCATTTAAACCATTCACTGAGGATCACGGTTCTTCTCCTGGATGGATGCAGGCCATTGCCCCTATACAAGCCTTTATCTCTCCGGTTGGTGTCCCAGTCCCCAGTGAATCCGAATTCCTTCTCTTGGCACCATTCCTTCAATCATGCGATGAAGTTTCTGGTGTAAAGAATCTTGTCCTCCCCCTGTTGTAGACAGGTAGCACCTCCGAGAAGGTCACAGATCATGCTAAATTACTAACCCCCCAATTCCCTGAACAACTCCTGAACTGTTGCTTGGCTCATCCTTAGCCACGTCATTTGTCCCCAGATGGGCAATGATGTTCAGCTTTCCCTCCCTCCCTTCCTGCTGCTCCAGCAATCCCTTGGATCCTCTCTCCATTCTTCAAGCCGTGGCACCCAACCTCCCTCTCCTCATCCCTACTGGCCCCCAACTGTAGCCCCTTACTATGGAATTCCTCACCAGGATTCACTACCTACTCCTCTGGGTCCTCTGCCACCCCCCTTAGGGTCTCCGCTATGGAGGACCCCCTTACATCCACCCCAGCCACTACTTCAGGTGCCTCTGTGGGCAATTCCTGCTCAGCCAGTGTGGTGTAGGTGTTTCATAGAGGGGGATGTGCTGTGCTCCACCAGCCTAACCCTCTCCCAAGCCCACCATTGTCCAGCCGCTCCTTCTTCCTGAGCTCCTTTGAGGTAGCGGAGGCAGACTGGGTGGTCCCTGGGTGGTGGAGTAGATACTCCAAATCCAAGCCAACTCAGCCCTGAGTGTGGCAACCTCCTCCCTCAGCCCGGAGAGGTGCACGCAGATGGGGCAGCAGCATAGACTCCAGACGGTCTCTCTGAAGACTGCCGCCTCACAGCCACTGTACTGCGCCACTCCCATCATCCTTTCTACGCTGCCTATTTTTGTTTTGTTTATTGAAACCTCTTTGTTCCCATGCCCTATATAGGGTGCTTCACTTATATGATGTTTTTCACCCCCTATAGCACACTGCCTCAGTTGCCCAGTGCAACATGGTCTGTGTCCTGCGATCCTCCCTGCAGATGCCTTGCCAATACCACAAATGTCGCTTAGTAAGGATGCCACACTTCTGCTTCGTGGCATTCCTGCTTTGGGGTCGCTCACAGGAGGGGTTGCTTGGATCCCTTGTTAATATATAGGGCCTGGGGTTGCTCTACTGGCTGCCTGTCACCACGTGGCCCTGCCTCTCCACCACTCTCTCCAGCTGCTACGGTTCAATCGCTCCCTCAGCCCACCCTCTGGCATTCGCCTCCCTCCTCCCTGCTCACAAGAAACCCCATAGAATTAAAACCTTTGCAGTAGTACACACATTATGCAGTATCCCCAAATAGAAAAAAAAGTTTTAGACACTTAACTGTGTCCCCAATCTCTGCTCCCGCCCGATGGTGTTCCGATGCTCCTCTGGAACTGACTACAGTTAGCAGAGGCTTTAGACTACTGGCCCTGTGGTTGCTGTGTTGACTGCCTGCCGCCTCATGGCCCTGCCTCTCCACCAGTCTCTCCAGCTGCTCCAGTTCAGTCACTCCCTTAGGCTGCCCTCTGGCGTTCAACTCCATCCTCCCTGCTCAGAAGAAACCCCAGAGAAATAAAACCTTTGCAGCAGTACACACATTAAGCAGTATCCCCAAACAGAAAAAGCAGTTCCACCTCTTCATCTGCCTTCCAGTAGCTCAGAGAAACTGCTGACAGCAAGAGCATCATATGGTTTGGTTAGATGGACATCCCTGGCCACATAACGTAGGGATGCAATGACATTGTTCAGCTCAGTCTCCCAGATAGCAGCTGTTTCCTTGATCCTATTGCCTGTGTTTTGCTTCTGATGTGGAACCTGTCCTGGAGCAGGCAAGGAAACAAAATCTGTCGTGGGGTTGGGGATGGATGTCCATGGCAGTCAGACAGGTGGTTATTTTGACCTTTTTTTTTTTTTTTGGGGGGAGTCTGTTACCACTGGATACTGGGTTTGCTGGAAATGGAATGGGGATGTGAGGAGGGATGCCACTGGACACCAGGGCACTGTTTTAAACATAATTGGGGGGGGGGGGGAGCTCTGTACAACAAGGATTGCTTGAACAGAGGAACATTGTAGACACCACTGCTACAGCACTTTGATGTACCTACCGTATGTCTCAATGTTTCATAGCGTCAGGTCTGTGGCTTCTCATCAGGATGTTGGCGGGCAGTGGCGCTGTCCCTTATGGCAGCAGCTATCATTAGGATCGACAGTTTGCGTTTTGTTTCACTCACAAATGAGACAGAAAGTGTGACTGTCCCTTAATTGGGTGGCATTGCAACATGACTGGAACAAAGTGCACATTTTGTATCCCCCCAGCTGTGACTGTGAATCAGGCACCAGGTCCCTTTGACAGGATGATGTAGTTTTGAAAACACCATTTTTTCAGTGATCAGAATTTATTATAAAAAACATTTTTGACTGTTTCAAGTGTCCATCCCATGTTTTTACATTTGCTGCTATGGAGATTAATTATTGTTTCAGTATGTAAAATGTTTTGCCTCTTTAGATTGGTAAAAAAAGATACTATGTGTTCTTTAATACTTTTTTGATGGATTAATTTTTTTATTTTATGCTTTTTTCCAGGCTTATGTCCATGAGGCATTGCCAGTTTCGATGATTACTCGACTCCATAATGGAATGAGGCACGTGAACCTTGATGGGAAATCAGCTGGTGCTACTGCACAGATCACCAAAGAGCAGTTCATTGTGTTCCTTTCTGTACTCCTTGTAGGAAATGCGGAGGAGAAGAGTCTCATCATCTTGCCGATGATATCTGGAGCTAAGGATGGCCCAGTGACTGGGAAGGAAGTCAAAGAGGTGCTGATTGATTTGTAGTGCAGTGCCCAAAATAGAATACATTGCTTTCTCAAGTCCTTTCAGGTTTGGATTAGGGGTCAAGGCAAGTTTATGGGGTGGGATTCAGTTTTGTAGTGTGGTTCGTTCAGAAGTATGGAGCACACCAAGACAGATGTAAGTGGTCTTATTCAGAGTTTGGATTTTATTTTACATTTCCTAGCAGAGTGCAGGTTCAGTTCCATCTGTGACAATCAATCCTCACTTGAAGTATATAATTTTTTAACAAATAAAAACCCACTTTATAAGTAGAATTACTGCACTCCTGGGCATGCTGTCATATGGAAATAACACACTTCTCATCGTGCTTGTGGCACTCAGCTATGCCTCGTAGTGAATAACCACCCAAGGGTTGCATTATTCCCTTATAATTTCACACTCTGTCATTTGTATCCCTTACTTAATTAATGAACAGAGTCCATTAGCAGTGCATCAAAACAACTGCAATTTAGAAACATAAAATGTGTCAGCAGAAAAGGACCAGTTGGCCCATCCAGTCTGCCCTATTTTCCCTGCCTAGCACTACACCCCAGTTTCCATTTGGCCACAGGTGCCCCTCTCTTCTCCCTTACCTCTGTTTATTATACCCATGTGCATATCTCATGCATGCTGAAGCTTCATGGCATGCCCCTGTGTTTTGCTGCTCATCCTCCTATCTAAAATACTTCCCTTCTGCACCTTGTTCACCCCCATGAGGTAAGTATAGGTCTCAGTCATGCCCCTTCTCACTAGTTGACATTGAACAAGCAGATTTATCCTTCAGACTACCCAGTCTTTTGAACAGCCAATACCTAGTGCACACAAGTGAGACAGACAGTCAGTCAGGACAGCGGTACAGCCAGCAAAACTATATGTAGTCTTGCAAAAAGTGAAGATACTGGGTAAGCATAATAAAATTACTCCGCCTTAAGTTGGCAGTAGCTATAATATCTAATCATTTGATAAAGATCAGTATGCATTGCAGGTGTGAAGTTGTTCAGACTGGCTAGTCTGAAGGTTAAGCCTGCTTGTCCGTTGTGAACTAGTAGTATAGATGTGAAACTATACATGGACAGAATTAAATTGTAAACAGTAAGCAACAGTTGGGAAAACTGAAGAACACCCTCACTGTGATTCATTATGCCTCTGTAGCCTACAGGGAGTTTTTTTAAATCACCTACATAACCATTCATACATCAAGTATATCTGATTTTTGAGGTAGAAGATACACTGATAGACATACTGAACTTGTTGGAAACTACATCCAGAAGCAGAATGAGCAATAACTTCTGCAGTGTAACACCTACCCACCGGCTCTAGAGTCCACTTTGAAAACTTTTGGCTAAAGAATATGGGAATGTGGAGGGAGGCCAGGCTGATTGGTCACATTTAGGATGAATCTTACAAAAGCTGGAACTACTGGGCCAGTCTTGAAGACATACTATTTAAAAACCGGGCCATTCTGTATATAACTGTTTGCTCCATTTGCTTTTTTAGTTTATAGAGGATCTAATCTCCTCTGTACTCCATGTACTGGAACAGAAGAAGATGCTAAGGGGCTGGAGTTTAGAGAGGACACGCAGTACTTCTGCTGGTGTGAAGTCGCTGGCAATGCATTTAGTGTCAGAACTGAAGCTTCAAGGTAAGATGAATCAAAAATGAGATTTGTCTTGTGCCAGCAAGGCTTGTCTTCTTATGGCAGCATTGTTCTGTAGCGCAACAATTTGATTTGTCTGTCTTCATCCAAAGTCACCTGTGGTCCAACAGCACCATCCAATTAATCATGGCAATCCGATCACTTGGTGTAGTAGAGTGATGGTGAGAGTGAATCGGGGTTGCACATGTACCCTGTGTGGTGCAGCAGTGGACAGCACAATCAAAGAAGAGAGGTAATTGTAGACCTTGCACTGAATCCAGGCAGGCAGTGTGCTGCTGCAGTCAAGAAAGCAAAGCGATGCTGTGAAGTGTTCAGGAGTAAGGAGCAGGTCAGTGGAAGTGATTCTCCCTCTGTACAAGGCCTTGATTCAGTCACAACTGGAGTATTGTGTCCAGTTTTAGTTACTCACCACACTACAGAAAGGACATGGAGAAATTTAAGAGGATTCAGCACAGGACCACCAAGATAATTAGGAAGCAAGGGCTATGAGGAGAGATTAGATATACTCAAAATATTTAGCCTAGAAAAGAGAAGTCTAAGAGGGGAAATAATCATGATTATTCAGTTACTAAAGGGTGTAGACAGGGTGTAGTATATGCAGATATTTGAGCTAGTAAATGGAAGCAGACGTAGAGGGCATGCCCTCAAAACTGTGTGTGGGTGAGAAACTTGGGGGAAAATTACTTCACACAAAAGGTGATTAATATGTGGAATAACCTGCCCACTGAGGCTATGGAAACTAGCACTGTTCTGGCTTTCAAAGCAGGGCTAAATAGATTCCTGAGGGAGGATTGTATAGAATGTTGCACAGCATGAGTAAGGTAGCATTCCAGATGTTAAGTTTGGATATGTGATGTCTGCACCATAGTATGGCTACCATTCACAATGCCAGCAAACCAGGTTTGAAAATGAACTGGGCTGCTGGGGACCAGCCGGGGCAGGAGGATGGAGCATCCCAAACAGCTTTCCTTCTTGGGGGGACTATGAGTCTTGCTGCTTGACTGTCACCTGAAGGAGGTCAGGTTGTAGTGCAAGTTAATGCTTGCTGTATGGAAGGGTCTGCCATCAGACGCCATTCATCCATGCGCACCATTGCATGATGGCCACCTGGGAGAAAACTGGAGGGAAGATCCTCCAGTCCAATCTGGCATCCGGTGCAGAGCCACCCAAAACCAACATGGTAGGCCTCTCACCACCACCATGTGTGGTCCTGCTCAAGTGGTGGATAACCAGTAAGTTTATGAGAAGGTCAGTGGCGGAGCAGGGAAGCTGCCAAGGGGACAGGTGTCGGAGGGTGTGCCGACTAAACAGCGAAATTGTTGTGGTAAAATTCCCCACAACGACAATTTCGACAGGTTTTGTAATTATCACTGTGGGGGACCTGAGGGTGAAATTTCACCCTTTCGCCATGTGTCACCCCCCCCCGTCAAATCAACTCCAACTCAGAGTTGATAATCTTTTTTGGGGGGGGGGCTGCACAGCCCCCTGAGAGAAACACTCCAATGTTGGACAGGCAAAATTTCACCTGTCGACATTTGGGATCTCGCTATGCCAAACTTCCACAACAATGTTGTCGATTTGGCATAGGTAAACCATGTTGGAGGTGTAGAAACACAGGATAGAGGGAACAAAAGCTTGGATGTGTGCCTATACTCACAGTGGTCAGAGAGTCACTCTTGTGGGACAAACACTAACCTCACATCACCAGTTCCACTGCACCTCTTTTCATCTCCGAATTCTGGTTTGGGACCCTGCCCACTTACCTGTCCTCACTCCTGTCTCCCATTCCCTCTGCCTTGTACTCCTTTCGCTCCATGGATCTTAACACATTCTCTCTTCCTCACTCTGACTCCTAGGCAGTCAGTCTTCTTTCGCCCTCCCTGATTCTGGAACCTGCTCCCCTTCTCTCACTTTCGCTCCCCCTCCATCGTCCCCCTTGGGCAGCTGCTGAAACTCCTTTCTGCCTCCACATACTCCTGTTATCCCTCTCCCTGATCCTCCCCTGCTGGAGCCCCAAACAGCCATGATGTTGTGCCTTCTCGCAGGTTCTATCTTGGCCTGAATCGGGCTCCTTCCTTTTCTGCACCAGGACTGCTACCTTATTTGGTTTCTTTATTTGCACATCAAAGCCGCTCATTCTACCTTAATTTAGCCCAATTTACCTTTTATGTGCACATGTACTATGATCAGTTGTACTCTGTACTTTTCTTTGTAACAATCGTTGATGCTATGTAAGCTTTTATTTGTGTATTTCCTGCTCTCTTTCCCTTGGGTCACACCTGGAAACAAGCTTTAGCTCAGTGTGGCTTTCCCATTACCAACTGTCAAATAAATAAGTCAAGAAATAAAGATGGACCCTACGTCCGGTCAGTCATTACAGTACTGTGTTATTATGTAATATTTTATTTATGTTAAAGTTTTACCAGGAAGAATATACTGAGCTGATAGCCTCTCATCTGCAGATGCCCCTTCAGAATTGAAATAAAATATAATACACATGTAATATGTGCGGAGCAAAAATTAATGTAGTTCAAGGAAAAACATTGCAGTATAATTCTGAAGATTAACAGTGCGCAGCAGAACTCCATAAATAAGGATATGGCAGCTAGGCATCGGGCCATCTGCAGACGTAAGTTGCATGGTGATGGAGGAAGGCTTTCAGAGTGGAATAGGAAGGAGCAGAGCAAACAGGTGGTGGTGGGGTGGGGTGGGGGTGAGGGTGACCTAGATGGGAGAACCTAGAGGTAAAACCTGACTGGCTATCAGAAGAGTTCACATGGGGTGGGGAGAGTGAGGGTCACAGTTGTGGAGGGAGTAAGGGGAGGGTAAGAAAGCAAGGAACTGAGATAGGAGGGGAAGGTTCCAAAGCAGAATTTGGAGATAAGAGGCACAGTGGGCAAGGTATCTACCCTCAACAGAGGGGGAGGGCAAGAGTGAGTTATAAAGAAAGCAGTGGTGAATGCAGGGGCCGGGGGGACAGTCTCACAGAAGAAAAGGAAAAAGGGGTCCAGTCTAGCAAGGATAATTTGGGGGCAGCACTATACTGTACACCACATCCTGGTTTTCAAAATAAAGAGGATCATCACAATGGTGATCTCTCGGTTGGTGAGAGGTGGGATTCAGGCTCTTTTCCCTATATAGTGCAGTGAGTTTAGGGTGGAATTTCTTATGGATGGCGTTCAGACTGCATAAGATGACTAATGTGACAACTTGAATACTACTATATGGATACTTATTTTACATACAATGTTTATTACTTTCCATGTGGCAAGTCAGTTTTACTGTAATGGACATTTACAGTAAAATCCGACTTGTTGCAAAATACTGGTCAGTCTTTATATTTAAAGAACAAGTGTTTAGTAAGGATTTGTATATTAAAACATGAAGGTTTGGGTCTGTAGATGCCTTTGCAATTATACAGTTTCCTTTTATTTCTTTAGTTATATTTTCATTATTTTATTTGTGTTTTGCCAACTGCTAGCAAAAAAAACAAATCCAATTGAATCCTTGTATTACAAAGTTAGAAACTCTGTACTGGCAAAGCTTGCAGTGTATTTCAGTAGGAAACTGCAACTCTGTTTTCAGATTTTTATGGTGAAATAATTCCTACCATCAAAATACTATATATTTAATAGAAATATGGGATTTGTGATCACCTGTGACCTTATTTATTTCAGTTAGCTTTTTACCCCTCAAGTATCTGGCTGCTGCTTCCCCAGCTCCCCCAGACCAGCTGCCATCTCCTCTGGCCCTGCCTCAGTGCGGGTCCCACACAAATTGAATTGGCCCCCCTATGGCAAGGCTGAAGGTGCCCCCCTCCCCCGAGTCCAGATCCAGAAGATATTGTGGCGTCCGGGTGGTGGTGTGGGTCCAGAGAGGTGCGGTGTGTGCCAGTTAACCCTCAGGTCCCATTTTCCTCTCTTCTCCCGTGTGAGCTGAGGCGACACGGGTTGCGCATGCGCATGGAAACACACATGACTCCCTGGAACCTATGGCTTCCGACATCTTGTGATGAATTTGTTTGCTGCTTATGTGTCAGTGCCATCCCCAAGCCTCCACTTGGCAACAGCCAGGAGCCAAGTCAGCCATCAGCCTCTATCCGGGAGAAGAGAGCTGCCTGACTGCTGCTTCATCTGCTTTCATCCCCGCCACGGCAGCTCAAGGTTGTTCTCAAACTCGAATTGCTGGCATGGCACAAAGGCACTCACCAGTGCCCCAGTCCTCTGTGCCACTGGGACAACTAACCTGTAATCTATGTTATAACTTAGCAAGTCACATTTTCTTCATAACCAGATTTTACTTGGGAAGAAGAAAAGTAAAGCCAGTTATTGTTTTAGAAAATCATAAAATCATACAGATGGATCACAATAGTACAAACATATAAAATGCAATGTCTGTTGCTGAAAGAAGTATCATTTGTCTTGTAAAAGATAGAAAAATATATTTAGTTTCTCTTTGAAATACATTGGACTCGTAAGTAGCTGGCAGTTTTTGACATCACAGTCTCAGAATTCTGTTGAATTCTTTTTTTACTAGCAATGTGAAAAGCAAAGATGAAAACCCGCTTGTCTCACTGCACTAACAAATAGTTTATTAAAAGAGTAGAAAGTCATTACTAACACATCAAAGTAAATTTCTAGGGACATGGATATGTTGTTCAATCCACACTTACTGGCAGGTTCCTTGACGCTTTAAATCTTGCCTGAAGGTCTTCAAGCTGGCTCCTCCCACCCACTCAGGTGGTAAAACTCTTGGCTCTGCCCCATGACGCCAGATCTTCCTTACCGCTTGGAAGCTCAGGTTCCCTCCTTAGCGCTCTGCATTTAGACTGGATCCAAACTCTTCGGTTAACCCGAAACTAGTTTTAAAGTTTACAAGACTTTGGTCTGTTTCTTCCTTCGTGGCTATGATGGATAAATTGACTCCCGGTTTTCAGCAGTGCCCATGCGGGCAGAAGATGCCTTGGACCGATCCGCACTCCACGTGCGTCTATTGCCTTGGGCTTGACCACAGTCCGCAGGCCTGCGATTTGTGCAAGTCCTTCTTGGCCAGTGTCCTCGAAGACCATGCTGCCAGACTTCAACTTGGGATCCCCGAGAGACGTATTCTGCCAGTGCAGTCAAAGGAGGCCCATTGGGCGATGTCCACGGCGGTGGGCTCGGCTGAGCAACTTGAGCAGATGATCGCCCTCAAGGAGGAGGCGGCCCAGGCCGCATCTTCATCCTCATCCTCCTCGGTCGCAGCATTTATCCCGCTCTCCTTGGGCTCCTCCTATATGGCTTCTTTTAAGAAGCTTTGTCAATCCCTCTCCAGGAAAGGTGAGAGTCCATTGGGACACTCCTCTCGGTCTAAGAAGAAGGACTCGAAGGGTAAGTCCCACCGTCGGCGTTCGCGGGAGAGGTCCCCTTCCCCAGACAGTCGACACTCTACTTCGGTCGAGGTTTCACGGTGTCCCCATCAGCTCAGCCGGCCGAGACACCCGTCGATGCGGTCAAGATTTTTCTCGACCCGTCGGACGGGCTGTCGACTGGAAAAGCTGACAACCCTTCTTCACCGGTTCCCCCCGGTAGAAACCGAGAACTTGCCTGCGCCTCCTGTGCCGGAGTCCCCAGTTAAGGTCCCTGAGCTGAGGGAGGAACGGGTTTCCCCCGTTCCCTCCCAGACCCACCCTCGGAAACACCGACGGTCTCGGTCTCGGACCTCCTCTCGGTCCAGCCGATCCTGCCGACACCGGCGGTCTCGGCACCGAGGAAGACGGCGGTGCCGCTTGTCCTCGTCTTCTTCCTTCTCGGAGGAAAGGCTTCGGCGCAAATTGCATCGATGCTACAAGGATTTAATGTGGCAGCAGCTCCTTCTGACCAGGAGCAAGCCAACCCCGTCGCCTTCTCCGGCCATCAAGTGGCTGTCACCTGAAAGGCCGAAACAACCCCTCGTGGTTGTCGAGGAGCCCAAACCGTCGCCGGTTGTTCGGCCGAAACCAGCTGCGCCACCTATTGTGATGGAACCTCCGCCTCCACAACCTAAATCTGGGGCTCCGACCAAGGATTCCCGGTCGAGTCGGGTTGCCCCATTGGTTGTCGGTCACCCTCACTCCCGACCGTCCTCGGCAGGTGGAGGGTGGCTCAGGCCCTAGGCAGCTGTTCGCAGACTCCTCTGAGCCTGATGACGACTCTTCCCTGTTCTCCAGGCCCCTTGACCTGGAGTCCACTTGGGGGCAGTCGGTGGACAAGAGCCCATCCTCGTTCATGGGTCTGCTTCGGCTCATCTCAGAGTCTACTGGGATGCAGCTCGAACCCGTGTCCAAGCGGGTCAAGTATCCCCTCACGGAGATATTGGACTGGGGGGGATTCTCCCACTGAGGCCTTTCTGGTGGCTGAAGCCATTGTTGGCCCAGCCTTGGAATTATGGCAGCGGCCGGCTTCTTGTCCTGCTCCTTCGGCCAGGATGGCCAGGAAGTATGCAGTCCCAACCGGTTCACTGTCTGTTTTTTCGGAGCACCCCTCTGCGGAGGGGCTTGTTACCGATAGTGTTGTCCGGCGTTCCGGGAACACCAGGGACGTAGCCTCCCGACAGAGAGTCCAAAAAGCTGGACTATGCCGGGCGTAAGGTGTACGCTGCGTTCTCCCTAGGCCTCCGTCAGGCCAGTTCGGCTGTAGTGATGGCGCACGTCTCCCACGCCCTTATGGGCTCCCTGGATGAGGTGATCCCTCATCTCCTGGCTGACCTCCAGACTGCGGTCAAGCAGGTGCGGGATCAGGGAAGGGCGGTGGTGAAGCAGCAGCTCCAAACTGCTCTGGATATTGGAGACTCTTGTGCCCGGTCAGTAGCGGCCGCAGTGGCCATGCGCCGCAGAGCTTGGCTGCAGATCTCCACATTCACGGTGGATACCCAGCACAAGCTGGCAGACGTCCCCTTCCTGGGTACCGACTTGTTCGGGCCCGGGGTGGAAGGCCATCTCCAGAGGATCGAGAAGTCCAATGCCACCTTGGACTCGGTCACGTCTGCCCAGAAGGACAAAGGCCGCCAGCAGCACCATAAGCCCTTTCGCCCTTCTGCCCCTGCGCACATCCGGCCCAGGTATACCAGCATCAGGGCCAGCAGGCTCGCACCTGGCACCCCAAAGCCAAGCCTGCAGCTTCCTCCAGCAGGAAGGCGGGAGGAAAAGGCCTGGAAGGTCACTCGGCCGGTCCCTCCTCCAAGCCTGCACAGTGACGGGTTGAGGGGTGTCGCCCCCAGCCTCGTCGCTTCCCCCTGGGTTCCCCCCATGGGGGAACGGCTCTGCCTCTTTCTTTCCGCCTGGTCCGCTATCACCACAGACCGCTGGGTGTTGGAAGTGGTAGGAAAGGGTCTGCCTCTGGCGTTCAAGCAGGCCCCGCCCTTCCGAGCCATCGCCCTACAGGGGGCTACAGGGTCCGCAGCCTCTCTGTTGGCCCATCGAGCCGACATTGCCCTGCTCCTCCAGAAGGAGGTGATCAGGGAGGTGGCGCATCCTCCACCAGACCCAGGGTTTGTGTCCAGGTACTTCCTGGTCCCAAAACGGACGGGGGGCTGGCGCCCCATTTTAGACCTGCATGACCTGAACAGGTTCCTAAGGTCTCAAACCTTCAGGATGGTCACTCTGGCTCAGATCATTCCATCCTTGGAACGCGGCGTGTGGTTCTGTTCTCTGGACCTCCAGGACGCATTCTTTCACGTCCCAATCCGTCCGTCCCACCAGAGATTCCTCCGCTTCAGAGCAGAGGGTTCCCTTTACGAGTTCTAGGCCGTGCCCTTCGGCCTCTCTCCAGCTCCCAGGGTCTTCACCAAATGCATGGCAGTGGTGACAGCATTCCTGCTGCGCCGAAGGGTCCGGGTGTACCCCTTCCTGGACGACTGGCTGATTGCGGCCTCCTCCAGACCGGAGGTGGAGCGGTCCGGGGATCTGGCCCTCCAGGTTTGCTCTCAGATTGGCCTCCTCATCAACAAGGCCAAGTCAGAACTCGTGCCAAAGCAGGTGATCTGATTTATTGGGGCAGAACACGACTCTCTTCGAGCCAGAGCATGGCTCCCGGCGGACAGGGCCGAGGTTCTTTCGTCCTTTGCCCAATCATTTCAGGTTGGGCAATTGTGCCCTGCCTGGGACTTCCTGCACCTCCTGGGCCTCATGGCAGCCATTACCAGCATGGTCGTTGGGCCCGTTGGCAGATGCATCCCCTACAATGGGGACTGGCCAGCCAATGGTCAGAGCGCTCCGGTTCCTTGGACCAGTTAGTGGCAGTGACCCAGGAGATGTGGGACGCTCTCCAGTGGTGGATCGTTCCAGCTCATCTGCAGGAGGGCACCCCATTTGTCCACCCCGAGCCGACGGTCTCACTATCGACCGACGCCTTTCTGATGGGTTGGGGTGCCCATCTGGGGGAGCACAGAGCGCATGGCCTCTGGTCCCCTCGGGAGTCCCGATGCCACATCAATCTGCTGGAGCTTCGAGCGGTCCTTCTAGCCCTCACTGCCTTCGCTCCGTTTGTACGGGGTCAAGTGGTCCAGGTCCAGATGGACAATACCATGACCATGTACTACCTAAACCGCCAGGGCGGGACGCGCTCCATGCCCCTGTGCAAGGAAGCTCTCCGCATTTGGTCCTTCGTGCGCAGCCTGGAGGCGGATCTCCTAGCCATCCAGGTGGCAGGAGCTTCCAACACTCTGGCCAATGCCCTAAGCCGGATAGGGGCTGTGACTCACGAGTGGTCTCTCCTGCCGGAGGTAGTACAAGATCTGTTCTCCCACTGGGGCACACCTCAGGTGGACCTCTTTGCCTACAGGGAGAATGTGAAGCTGAGGCTGTTTCATGCCGGCCCCCCTCAGCAGGGCTCGCTGCAGGGGGGTGCCTTCTCGAGGCCGTGTACCCCGGGCCTCTTCTACGCCTTTCCCCCATTTCCCTTGATCCACAAGGTGCTTCTCAAGGCGAGGAGGAACAAGGCGCAGGTGATTCTGGTAGCCCCAGACTGGCCCCGCCAGTTCTGGTATCCAGATCTCCTCAGCCTCAGCACCAGGCTCCCGAGGTGGCTCCCAGCCTGCCCGGACCTGATCTCAGTCAACCAGGGGAAGGTTCTCCACCCGGACCTTCAATCCCTGCACCTGATGGCCTGGTTCCTGAGCGGCTAGAGTTCCAGGCCTTGGGTCTTTCCGACAAGGTCCTCAACGTTGTTGACGCTTCCGTAGGAGTCGACCAGGAAATGCTATGCCTTCGAATGGAAGAGATTCTCCATTTGGTGTCAGGGCAAGGGGTTGGACCCTTCCTCCTGTTCCTTGGCAAGCATTCTGGACTACCTGTGGTCCCTTTCTCAGCTAGGGCTTCAGTCGACGACCCTTAAGGTGCACCCGGCAGCAGTCTGCTTACCGGGCACGGGCCGGGAAGCAGTCGGAGGTGCAGGAGAAGGTGATCGGGCGCTTTTTCAAAGGCCTTGATCACATATCCCTTCCGGTGTGAGAACCTCCACCTCCGTGGGATCTACTGCTGGTATTGGCTAAGCTCATGAGCAAGCCATCCGAACCGATGCACAGGTGTGACATCTCTCACCTGTCGTGGAAGACCACTTTCTTAGTGGCTATCACGTCAGCCAGAAGGATGGGAGAGCTCCAGGCACTTTCCATCGAGTCTCCCTATCTGGTCTTCCACAGGGGACAAGGTTGTCCTGCGCCCCCAGCCGAAATTCCTTCCGAAGGTGGTGTCGGAGTTTCACCTTAACCAGGTGTTGACTGTGCTGGTGTTCTACCCCAGTCACACCTCGGAGGCCGAATATAGGCTCCATACTCTGGACCCTAGAAGAGTGCTCTCTTATTATAAGGAGCGAACGGCTGAAGTTCGGGGAGAGGTTCGCCATCTGTTTGTCACCTACGCTGAAGCTGCACCTGGCAGACCTGCAGCCAAGCGACGATAGGCAGGTGTGTCACCTCTTGCATAGAACTCTGCTAGAGGTTGGCAGGCATGGAGCCTCCCAAAGGGATAAGAGCTCATTCTACCCACCATACCGCTGCTTCCAGGGATGTCCCTGTCCAGGAAATCTGCAGGGCTGCTACCTGGAAGTCAGCACACACCTTTATTACCCTTTACCACATCGACCTAGAGTCACGCCGGGATGCTGGTTTTGGGACCTCGGTTCTCCAGTCTTTGTTTCCTAAGTAGGGGGTGTGCGCCTTGCCTCCCTCCTCCCGGAGAACTGCTAGGAGTCTGCCAGTAAGTGTGGATTGAACAACATATCCATGTCCCTAGAAATACAGGTTAGTCACCTGTAACAGGAGTTCTAGGAATGGTATATGTTGTTCATCCACACAACCTACCCGTCCTCCCCAGCTTCGACGCACAACCTGGCTTCCAGTGGGCTAGATCTGGCGTCATGGGGTGGAGCCGAGAGTTTTACCACCCGGGTGGGAGGAGCCAGCTTGAAGACCTTCTGGCAAGATTTAAAGCGGCAAGGAACCTGCCAGTAAGTGTGGATGAACAACCTATACCATTCCTAGAACTCCTGTTACAGGTGAGTAACCTGTGTATTTGAAGTAATCACTTGCTCTTTAAAACTACTTGGATTCATATATTGCAGAAAACAATAAATGGGAAG
Source organism: Neoceratodus forsteri (assembly GCA_016271365.2). NCBI lineage: Eukaryota > Metazoa > Chordata > Ceratodontiformes > Ceratodontidae > Neoceratodus > Neoceratodus forsteri. The sequence goes on from CM028130.1 coordinate 1,240,597,792, forward strand.
TAATTAATCTGCTGTAATTCCATCTCAGGATTCTAGTGAAATTAGGAGCAACTTCAGCTTAATTTTTGTGGTTGTGATGTCAGCAGAACCCCTCTATGGAATTATAGCCTTTCCCCGTTCTTTCCACATCCATTATTGTAGTTATAATTTTCACCATCTATGGCCTCCATTGATCCAGTTTCTCAGCTGAGCCGTACCTCAAGCAAAATGTCACTGTGGTAAGTCGGTGTCCTGTATTCAAAACGTCTTTTCCTAGAATATTGCAGAGGGTTTAAAACTACCTGTATCTGACCTGTAGTAGTTAGTAGTTGTGTAAAAATACAATACATTTTACTTGTAGACCAAGATAGACGGTGATGAATTTTTAAAATTTATTTTGGAAAAGTTTTGTGGGACATGGGAGTCAAATTAAACTATTTGTAAAAAAATTTGAATATCATGTGGCACATTAGATAATTATGTGGACAGTCTAGCAAAAAGTTGACTGATTAGTGGCACTTTTTTCTGCAGTGTTTTGAGGAAGGGGGCACTAACTTTTGAGCAGTTCTGTGCCATTTATTAAGAAATGTTTGCATGTACAGTAACAGTACTGAAAAGGGCACTGTAAGTCGGTGGTCTGAGAATAGAAAATTTCACATTACACAATAGCCCCTGACTCGATGGAAGCTTGCATAGCCATTTGACACCGCTGTTCAGCAGGACCCCACTGTAAATGAGGTGTTGCATTTCTCTTCGACTATCTTGAGTAAATAAACTGTTAAATGAGCAAATCAGTGGTCATGGAGTAAAACTGAATCTCTACCAGAACATTTTTTTTTTTTTGCAAGATCAGACTGTTTGCAGTCATTCCGTTTAACTAAACTTTGTACTGGTTGCAGTGTTTTAATGTATGTACTGTTGTTTGTATGTTATAATTATGACTTGGGACACTCTGCAAATGAGACTAGTTTCTCATAGAAGATATCCGGTATACTTGGAACTTTCAAAATTAATAAAAATTTAAATAAATTGTGCTCAGAGTAAAACACAAACATGAAAACTAGTCAGGAGCCTTACTTCCCAGAGAGCACTAAATAGTTCAAAATAAATTTTTTGGTTTAGTATTTAAGGGTGAACAATCGTGATTTGGGTCGAGGGAGCTGGCAGCCTGATCCCTTTGCAGTACAAAGCAGAGAGTACACTGTAAAGGATTGCTCTCCTTGGGCTAAAGGTACCAGCCAATCAAAAAGTAGTGCTGTTTGTATTCAGCAACATGGTCTATGTCCAGTCAGCACTGCTGCGCTGTATCATAAAGGCAGTAAAGTACAAAATATGGAATTGATATCCTGAAATGAGAGCATTAAAAAAGTGCCCTTGTGCCAGAAAAAAAGGTAAAATACCTCCATAAAGACAGTACATTGACAGTAGCTCGTTAAAAAGATCCCTAGTGCTTCACCCGACTTGATCTTCCTCTGGGGAGGGGGAGCATGGCCAGTCGGTCACCAGTACTGCCTTTTATACAACTCAGTGGATAGTCGTGTGACCCCAAACTAAATACGTTACAAAGTTTAAAAAGACAGGAGCCCATTGAACACATGCCAGAAATAGTGCTGTGTTCATTAAACAGTACTGCATGAATATTTTAAAGATTAAATACATAGCTAAAATATACACAAAATTCTCCACATCAATCAGAATACAGGTGGTCGTCACTAAATCTGACATCAGCATGGACCATCAACCAGTTATGAGTGTACGCTTGATGTTTCATACAATTTTTGTTTTCAACAACTTGGCTGTAATCAAATGTTACTCCAGCCTATGGTACCAACTTTAAAGGAAATGCAGGACATTTGCACTCAGATTAGCTGTTTGATATCTTCATGGGTCGAAGCGTCATTTCCGAAGAGCTCCACATCAGTGCTTTCCATGAGCATGTCTTGTAAAGATCATAATGCAGACTACATGGCACACGGGTCTCATTCTTAAATATATAGGAAGTGAAAGAGAGAGAGAGAGAGCACATTGTTAGATATTGAAAATAAAGGCAAATAACATAATCTTTGGCTTAAACATATGTTAGACATTATAAGTCCTTGGGGGCATAGATATATTTCAATGTCCACACATTGGCAGTTCCACCCCCATCACCTGGGTGGTATATCCTCTAGCTCTGCACCGTGACGTCAGATCTTCCATTCCGCTGGAAGAGTTTTGTCTTCTCCTTCACAGCACTGGACGTTGTAGGGTACCAAGTGTGCCATCTGCATTTTCTAAGTTTTCTTTAATATTTTCAGATTCCTTGGTCCAGCTGCAGCCTCATTGATGGAAGATGAACACGAGAAAGTGAAGCCTGCTCCTGGCTTAAGGTTCTGTGTCATGTGCCACCAGAAAATGTCATGGATGGACCCCACACGTGTCTTACCTCCACTGTTTGGAAGCTGCACATGATGTTTTGGGCTGCGGCCTGTGCCAGATTGTGCTCCCTTCCTTTCTGGAGGATCGCGCAGCCTGACTTCTTCTCAGTCAGTTAGTTGTGACCCAAAACTTCCACCGAAGGGCCGCAAGAAGGCCTCTGCTGTGAGGGTCAGTGGCCCAGCAATGACCATGGAAGAGGCAACTACTGGTGCGGCAGGCACCTCATCAGCCTCGGCATTGCTTCCAGTTGGGGCCAGTATCAGAGCAGCCTTCACTGGTGAATTCTGGTGAATGTGTTGGGGGGGGGGGGGCCAGTCCTTTGGGGAGAGCCCTACTTGCCATAGTAAGAAATGCAAGTGATGCCGATGCCAGTTGTGGGACCGGGAGAAATGACAGTCTTCTCACTCTCTCTGCTCCCCACTACTGCTTGACTTGGGTTGAGTGCTTGACTTTGGTCGAGCTTTCTGTGGTCTAGGTGTAGGTGGCAAACTCCACAGTGCCCCTGTTAGGCTTGCTGACTTTGACACTTGCTGATCAGTTTGGAGTTAGATAGGTGAGATTCCTTCAGGTTTACGAGATGTTCCCTTTTGGCTTTGCCAGTTTTATATTTACAGCTATTGTGTAGCTGGCAGTAGGAATTCTAGTCTGATTGGAGCTTAGATATTGTAAAGGTTTGCCAGGCTTTATCACGTGAACACATAAGGTGCCTCAGCTCCGGAGTGAGCCAGGGAGAGTAGGTACCTTTTGATCTGAATTTGGGGGGGGCAAGGGAGTCAAGAATGGAGGTAAAGGGGTTGATCAGATATTCTAACACCTAGTTTATATCTGGTAGGGAGGTTATTGGGGACCAGTCAGCTGAGGCGAGACTTGTACAAAAGGCTTCAGCATTAAAGTTAGTTAAGTTCCTAGTTATATGAATTTTGGGAGGGGGTGCAGGGACTTATTCTTCCAGACGCAGTAGGTTGGGGAATGGTCACAGAATGCATCGGGGAGGATTCCAGCAGCCTTGATAGAAGTCTGAGTATTTGTTAGTATCCAGTCCAGGAGAGTGTGCGTACCTGATTTCATATTCAGTCTTTTGTGGGATTGTCTAGGAGTTGCTCCAATTCAGCGTCCAGTAGGGCAGCTTGGTACTATGTTTTTAAGAGGTCCAAATCAGTTTAGGTTGAAGCCACTGCATAATATGGTGTCTTTCTTAGGGAGGGAATCCAAACTAGTGAGGGAGTTCAGCATAGGGGACATGAGATGATGGGGTAAGTTGATGCAGCCTGTTGTTAATTTCTTGATTTGGCCAAGGGTGACTGTGATAAAAATGTACTGTGCAACAGGGTTGCTCTTTAAGTCCATTAACTTATTGACTATCAGATCATCTCTAGCATAGATTAGTACCCCTCCTCCTTTCTTGGGGACCCAGTCTCATCTAAAGCACATGAAGCCAGGAGGAAGGGCGATCTTGTGAGGCAGTATGGAAGGTTTGAGCCACAATTCGCTTATGCAGAGGGGGGTATCTGGTTTGTAGTGTTGTGACCAGGATTCAGGCTCTGCCATTTTCCCCCTAATGTTTTGTGTGTTCAGATGCTCTATTTGGAGCCCTTTGGATTTATGCCTGTTTGGGTAATAGGTTAGGGGATCTGATAAGGGCCTCATTAAAAAGTAGTTTGATTTTTGCCTCATATCAGGTCCAGGATTTAACTCAGTGTCACCTGACAGCAGTAGGAGGCATGAGCAGGATTGGGGGGAGGGATGGCGAAGGAAGGGTAGTTTGTGTATGCGTTCGGAGCACTCTCTGGGAAGGATGGTTTTATTACATTGGCTCAAGGCCAGCAATACGGTGTGGAAGAGACTCTTGCACAAGGGGGTAATAAGTTTAATGTTCTGGGTGGTGATGGACTTACTGCAGTGGGTGGTGCAGATTCAGGGTCGGAGATCAGATGATCTGGGCGCTGGTGTGCCATTAAGGATACGCAAATGAGTAGTCCTTTGGTGAGGTGGAGCATGGTGATACAGAGAGTAGGATTTTACAGACCTGGGGGGGGGGGTGCGGTTATGGGTTGCACCCCTAGGCAGTGAGGAGAAAAGGTGGATCAGATGTGCTGTGTACGACAGGAGGGTAGGCAAGAGGATCTACTGTAAGTGCTTAACAAGAGGATCAGCTTTTATGTGAAAAAGTAACTGAGGGGAAAGATAGAACTAGTATAGGCAGTGAACTAGATTCCCTCTGATTGGTAGTGTGTGCTATTTCTTTAAGTGTCCCTAGGTTATGCAGATATACTCTCTATCTTTAAGAATCACTAAGCTCGGCAGAAGCTACTGTATATAGCCAATGGGTAACATCAGTGGTAGTAGGGGCGGAGTTAGTGTAGATTTAATTCTGGTCAGGAGTGGGAGACGGGTGGGCAGGTGTGAAATTTCTACAGGAAACTCAACAGCCAGGCTGACATTAACAGAGCAGGGCTGGTAATGAAAACAAGCATTTGTCAATGCCGAATGTTTGCTTGCTCGCATTGGCATTGGTAGTGTAGGAGTTAAGAGAGCTGCATAATAGGAATGGCAGTGAAGTATTGATCTGAAGCCAACCCCACCACCACACTGCAGAGACTGACAGGCATTGGGGTGTACCTTTGGGTCATCAGGCATAACGGCCATGCCATTTCACCACACCCTACCCTGCAGACACCGACAAGTGTCACAGTGTGCCTTGGGGTCTTTGAGCCTTATGCTCACCCCATTCCATAAGGAAATACAGTGAGACGTGTGCAGTTTAGGAGAATGGGGTGAACTTTGGGGCAGAAGAATCCAAGGCACACCTTGATGCATGTCACTGGCTGCAGGGTTTGGGTGGGGTTGGAATGGTATGAGCATTACAGGCGACAGTCCCAAGTCACACCCCTGATGCCTGTCCGTCTCTACAGGGTGGGGCGTTATGGTTGGAAACCCTAACGCCCCAGGCGTTCATTGGTATTTTCACTCCAATTTTTCAACATGTTTTTTTTTTTTATGACCCCCTACCTCATGAACAGTGGCAATATTTAGTTTGTTGGCCTAAAGCCGATTTTGCACAGCGACCACGCCATTTGGCACCACAGGTGCGAAAACACATTTTGAACAGGATGTGAAAAATGACAGCTGTACTGTTCATGAGGAGGTGTAAAAATGGTAATGTTGAAAATCTGGAGTGAAAATATCAAAAAAAATGGTGAAGTCACGAACGTACGTAGAAATTGTAATTAGTTTGGGGACTGTTTACAGCAGATTGTCAACACAGGCATTTTGGGACCTCCGCTCATGAACAGTCTCACTGTGATTTTTGTAATCCGTCACGAACACTGATTTCCCACAGCGTCCATGCATTTCTGTGCTGGAAGTGCAAAAACGCATTTCGGCCAGGGTGTGAAAAATGACAGCTGTACTGTTCATAAGGAGGTGTGGAAAATGCCACTGTAGAAAATCTGGACTGAAAATATTACAAATTTGTGAACTTACAAGGGTGCATGGAAACTGTGCAATGCACGCTCATAGCACAGTCATTTTATGGACTTTGTCACCAAATTTTCAACATAGCAATTTTAAGACCTCTGCTCATGAACAGTGTCACTGTGATTTTCATCTCTCGAACATTGATTTCGCACACCGATCATGCCATTGTGCGCTATATGTGTGAAAACGCATTTTGAGCGAGATGTGAAAAATGACAGCTATACTGCTCATAAGGAGGTGAGGTAAAATGGCAATGTTGAAAATCTGGAGTGAAAATATTAAACATTTGTGAAGTTACGAGCATGCATAGGAATTACATAGCATGCGCTAAGTAAAACAGTCATTTTTGGGAATTTTTCTTAATTTTTCAACATATGGGTTTGGGGGCCTACCTCATGAATCTGACACTGTCATTTCGTTATCTGTCCCGAAAGGTGGTTCGCGCAGTGACCGTGAAATCACCTTTCAGGACCGAAATAACAAAATGACAGTGACTGAGTTCATGAGGTGGGGTCCCAATAACCCCATGTTGAAAGTTTGGTGAAAAAATTCCCAAAAATGGCCACGATATAAACTAAAGTTGAAAACCCCAATTTATGTAATTATACAGCTTACCGGCATTTCTTCAGTTCGCGGTCGGCTTTGAAGAGTGCAGATGTGTTCCTGGTCCACTGAAGATCGTTGCTCGGGGTTCTGGAGGTAAGTATGGGGTGGGGGTGTGTGGCAGGTGGGTGCGCAGAAGGCGGGTGCGGATTGGGGAAGGGGGGTGAGACAGTCAACGGGAGACCTGTTTTTCTATATACTTTTTTTTTCCCTTTTTCAGGAAGACGGGGCAGACTTTGCCACGTGGGGTGGGCTCCCAGCTTGGCATCTGGAAGGTTCTTCCGGGGCTAGTGGAGCCGACTGGGATTGGGCACCCCGTTGGCTATACGGACATCCGACTGTTGCCACGCTGGGATGGGCTCCCGCGTGGCAGTTTGAAGGTTGTTTGGGGGGCAGTGGGAGCCGACGGGGTTTGGGCACCCTATTGGCCATACGGAAGACTGACTGTTGCCATGCTGGGGTGGGCCCCAGCGTGGCATCTGTTTTGGGTGGGGCAGTGGAGCCGACGGGGATTGAGCACCTGCCGCCCATACGGTGTGCAGGTAGGAGGATGAGCACGCTGGGGTGGTCTCCCAGCATGCTAATAAGTGTCCCGGTTGGGGAAAAAACTGTCTATGACAGATAGTTCAGATACAGTATAACTTGAAGGCAGTTTGCATACTGCCGACGGCAGTATGCAAATTGCCTACACGTTACCACCGCTGATTGCAGCGGGTTTTCACTTTCAACTGTATGCCACTGCATCTGAACTGCTGTCATAGACAGCTCAGACATGTATTGGTGAGGTGAGACAACGCCTGCAAAAGAGAGCAGGGCATTGGAAACTGAGTGGCATACTTACGAAAAGTCGTATGGTGGCATTATGTTTCTTGCACATGCATGCAAGCAAACATAAAAATGGCCTGCACCAGAGGGTCAATAGAAATTAGTCAGAAGCCGCTCTGGTCCAATCGAACTGCAGCTTTCGAATCCAGTTCAGTCTGTACCTTGCTTTGGGAGCTGGAGGATCTGCTTTAGAGGATGCAAGCAGCCAGCCCATTCAGAGCCGGTCCACGATCGCTGCTGTCGGCGAGAGGCACCCTGTTCAGGGACTGCTCCTGGGGAGGGGGGGAGAGAGAGAGAGAGAGAGAGAGTTAGCTGTAGTTATATTTGTTTCACAGGGCGGGCATTCAGCTTAAGCGGTAGGCGGAATTACTTACAAAGGGGGAAACAGGTGCAAATCACCTGTATTTGGGGCAGGGGAAAACAAAAGAAATTGGATGGGGTAGGCAGGGAGGTGCCTTGGGAATAGCTGTAGTCTGGGGGGGCATGTGACCAGAGGAGACAGCAGCCACAAATTTAAGTTTAAGGTTTTAAGTTTGGAGTATTAGAGTTAGGAGGAAAGGGAGGTTTAAAGTATTAGAGTTAGGAGGGAAGGGAGGGCATGAGTGGTGGCACAAGCAAAATTTCCTAAAAGGAGCTGTATACACTAGCAGAGAAAAAGCTTAGGTAATTACTGTTAAAAGCATTAGATATTAGGAAAGAAGGGAAGGCTCTAGCGAGTGGAGGCACAAGCAATTTACACAAAAGCTGTAATCACTAGCAGAGAAAGCAAGCTATACATTGCTACCATAACCTCCCTATGCTCCTGGGATGCACCTGGAAACAAGTTTTGGCTCAGTCTGTCTTTCCTGTCTAAAAGTTTAAAATAAATAAATAAATAAATGAAAGTAAACTAGCAGGATTATGGACGGTGTACAACTGAAATGCAAAGTTTGTTTTTCTAGCTATAGCCATGATGTCAACCTCCCTGCCTCTCAACTGCCTCACATGAAGTGAGATATCCTTTTGCCCAGTTTGGTATCACACTGACCTCTGTATGAGATGTGCTTTCCAGCAGTGTAGATTGAGATCTTAAATTAGTTGATATTAATTTTCGGCACTCCCCCATTAGCTCACTTATGTGCAGCATCAAACTTTCAGAATAGAACTTGCTTTTATATAGCACCTATTAAATATACTGTACCCAGAGCACTCTACATACAAATAGGGAAATACTATTAATACAAGGACTGTGCTGCTGTATATAAACAGCTCGGCCAGTAAGTGTCCAGAGTCTACAAACAGCTGTAGAGAATTATGTTAGAACCTGTTTTAATGGTTGGTCATGACACTGGGGTAATCTCCCTACTCAAATGCCCGGGGATCCTCAACTGCCTCCTGGTTCTTACATAACAGTCCAGATTCCTTGGGTTAGACTTCCCCTCTCTGCATTAAGACTGAGGCTCAGCCTCAGTGCTGAGAAACGGAATTTATTTAGGCTCCTAAGATTTTTTTTGTGGTTATTAATTGCAAAAAAAATATGTTAATGCATCAGTTAGGGTTTGCTATTGGGGTTAGTAAAGTAGAGAAATTAAACGTTAGTGGAAAAAGTCCCCTAAGCCATGTTTAATCTGGGCTGAGGGGACATTATCCCTTGACTTTTAATTTATCTACTTTCAGTGCTTTTTGCTTAAACCCTAAGTGATGCATCACCTATAGTGTGCTTTGTAGTGGGCCATTCGTGAAGCACTGGATGTCTCACTCTACCTCAAGCTTCTAGCATCTGTTGTAAATGGCCCTGTGGGGCCACAGAGGGTTCTGTCTTTCTGTTTCTGACACCAGGCTTGAACAGCCAGTGTTGGAATTGGGAGGGGTTGGTCTTCAGCAGCACCGAGGTTGGTCTTGTGGCATTAACATAATTATTATCTCCAACATTGCAGGCTGCTGCTAAAGTCCACGTTGACATGTACAAGTCTGCAACAGTGGCAGACTGGAGCGGTGCATGAATTAGCTTTCTCTGAGGTCATTTTCATATTTGTCATGCTTTGTACTAGTTCCTAGCACAAAACTCACTGAATCATGTGCTCCAAAATTGGCAAATCCCATTGTCATGACTTTACTAGTTCTTTGGACCCTTATTGAAAAATGCCCGAGATACTTTTCACATTGCTTTTGTTTTCTTCTGTGGAATTCATTATTTGCAATTTGCTTTTACTGTTCATGTGCGTGCTTTCCTAGTTGACTCTTTGTTATTGCTTTTTCACTGCCTGCTGAATCCCCTTTCCCGGGTCACACCTGGTAACATGCTGTGCCTCAGTGTGCCTATCTCAGTTACCAAATTTTAAATAAATAAAATAAATAAGTGGCTGAAAATCGTGATTTAACATTGAAGTGCTTACTCAATTCTAACTATAGTGACACAAAATTTGTAGGTTTTGAAAATGTGCATTTACAGTTCCCATGTTTTCACAGAATTGTCTACTGATTAAGCCAGCCCAGTGGTGCTGAAGCATCCTGTCTTACCTCATGCTACGCCGGCGACCCAGGTTCGGGAGCAGGATTGAGTGTTGGCTCTCCTCTCCCGGGAGGGAGGGTCACCCGTCCGCAGTCCCGCTGTAACCGGATGGAGGTCTGGTGGCAGGTGTAGGCAGTAACCGAGCGACTAGTAGGGTCAGGCATTCCGTGGTGCGTGACATGCGCGTCTCTCCACATGCGTGCATCACGTCTGGGACGCAGAGGGACTGGGATTGGGGAGAAAATGGAAAAGCAACTAAAATACCTATGGAAAAAAATAAAGAATTGTCTACTGATTAGCTTACAGAATGTAAATTTATTAGTGCATTTTTTTATATTGTTGTCTGAGCATCTCCAGTCTATACAATCTTAAATCTCCAGTTCTGATGAAGGGAGAAAGCCTGGTAAATGCTTGATGTGATGAATTATGAGGTATGCCAGCCTTTGGTTAACTTAGTCCAGTGACCTTATGACCATAATAATAGCTAAGCAGCTTTTCTACTTGGCCTAACAGAATTCTTTTTGTCTTCTTCCTCTGCTAGAGCTCTCAGAGTCTGAGCTGATGAACTCCTGTTGTGACAGAAGCACCATTGAGAACTGGATCTATAGAGTATCCCACATCTCCTCTTTTCTTACTCTTGTGGTTACCCAGGGCCTTAGTATTGAACTTTCAGTGACGGACCAGCAAAGTTCCTTAGTGAATCTCTTACCGCAGTACAAAGGGCCAAAATGCAAAGAGTTTGTTAGTATTTTGGATCTTTCATCTGTCATGTACCTCAATTCCCAGCTGCCTTCAGAAGTTCAACACCAGTGGCGACTGCTTTTCTCTAACCGCATCCATGGTGATAGTTTTTCACAACTTTGTGGTAACATTTTAAGGCAGGGTCCCACAATAATTGTTCTAAGGGATGCTGATGGACACATATTTGGAGGGTTTGCGTCACACAGCTGGGAGGTCAAACCACAGTTTCAAGGTACAGTAAGTAATCCAGATTTTCTGTAGTACTGTATGTGTGCATAGTCTTCTACATTATTATATTTTAAAGCTGCAAGTGAGGTATGGGGTTACTGATGATAAACGAAGATTTTTGCATTTGTTGTGACATGTTTACACTACTTTGGAAAGGCATTTTGATACAAATAACACCAGTCATATTTATTTTTCCTGTATATGCACAAAAAAAATCTGAAAATGTTTCAAAAGTTAAATGTTTAAACCTCTATATAGGATTACACTGATATGTTTAAAATGCTGCTATAGCAACACAGATTTGTTTAGAATACAACAACTTAATGGTGTTATTGACTGGTCTTCAAGCTGTCGTTTAAAAGAAAATGAAGTTCCTTGCCTAATGGTTCTGAAGTTGGACTTTTCTAAAGATAATTGACCTGAGTCTTAGTTAAGTGTGGAGATGTAAATCAAGGGGTCAGACAGCCTCACTGATTTGATTTGCATACATGCATGTTGCTGCAGTGCATAAAGGGATGACAGTCTCCAAGGGGGAGGAGCTCCCCCAGCATTCTAATTCATAATGCAAATGAACAATACAGGTGTTGGTATGTACAGATAGGGTTTGGGGACATTACCACTTAATTATCGACCCCTATGAATTTCTGTGCAAGGCACAGAGTCAGTCGCATGGTGCTGTGTCTTACACAGACATTCATGGCACAAGCACTGCCTCTTATGTCGTCACTCCCCCCCACCCCCAACCTGTGCCATAAGGTCCACTTGTAGGCAGAAGATATTTCTTCCAAGAGGTTGCAGTCCATAAGATCCCCAATGGACCACTTGTCCGCTCTTCCTAACTCCAGCTGAGTAAAGTTACTGACATCCATTGGCTTCCCCATCCTCCGTCCAAGTCCCCAACTTGTGTCTAGTTGCTTTTAGTTCTCTCAGCAATCTCTGGCCCTTGTTGGCATACCTCTCAACTGCTATGAATTTCGCATAGCGCTGTGATTTTCACACTCAAATTTACCTTTGCTCCGTATAGGTTTACTGATGTTCCTTATAATGTTAGAGCTATTTCTGAACACACAAACTATTAAATCATTGAAATAAGCTGATAGAAACATTCCTTATCGATAACTATAGGGGCCCACCATTTGTAGACATATTATTGTTTAAAATAAGAATGTGCTACACATTCTGGCCCTTTGCTATGATTTTTAATGCTGACAGGTTGAGAGGCATGCTTGTTGGCTCTTTCCATGACTTTGCATAGTAGGGACACCCCTACAGCCTGCCCATAACAGTCCTACAGGCAGGAGGTGTGTCTGGAGTTGTGATTGTGAGGAGCATTGTGTTTTGTAAATAGTACTGCATGTCATATTTAAGGCAATTCCAGTTCTTTACGCACACACGGGCAAGGTAGAGTTAGCACCCAGGTAGGTACATAGATACATACAGTGTCGGCAGATAAGGGCCTACGGCCCACCCAGTTTGCCCATTTGAGCTTGTAAGTTCATTTTGTTTTCCTAGAAGTCTGTTGCCCCTTAACCCTGACCTCCAGAATTCCTTTATGTCTATCCCATGCATTCTTAAATCCCATGATTGTTTCAGCCCCCAACACTTTCTCTGGCACGGCGTGCCACTTGTCCACCACCCGTTCTGTGAAGAAATTCTTCCTCACGTTTCTTCTGAATCGTCCTCCCTCCAACTTCATCCCATACCCTCTAGTCCTGGAACATCTTTTTCACTTAAAAATAGTGTATTCCTGCACCCTGTTCCTCCCTGTAAGGTACTTGTATGTCTCTATCATATCCCCCTCTCCTCCAGGGAGTACATATTCAATTCCTTCAACCTGTCCTCATATGACATGATGCAATCCATGTACCATCTTTGTTGCCCTCCTCTGAACCTTCTCTACCCTGTCTATGTCCTTACGTAAGTAAGGTCTCCAGAACTGTACACTGTTCTCCAGATGGGGCCTCACTGGTGTCTTGTATAGTGGAATTATGACCTCCCTTTTCCTGCTGGTGATACCCCTACCTATGCATCCCAGCATCCTATTTGCTTTACCTGCTGCCTTGTCACACTGGTTCCCTACCTTGAGGTCATCAGAGATGATAACCCCAAGATCCCTTTCCTGCTTGGTGCATGCTATATCCTCGCCCCCCCCCCCCCCAAGTGATATATTGTGCCAGGGTTTTTGTGCTCTATATGCATTATCTTGCACTTCTTTGGATTGATTTTCAACTGCCAAACCCCTGACCATTCTTCAAGTTTCTGCAGGTCCCTTCTCATTCTGTCTACACCCTCTGGTGTGTCTACTCTGTTGCAGAGCTTTGTGTCATCAGCGAACAGGGAAATACTGCCTTCTAGGTCCTGCACAATGTCACTGATGAAGATGTTGAATAGGACCAATCCCAGCACTGATCCCTGTGATACCCCACTGGTCACTCTTCCCTCTGTTGAGTGACAGCCATTTACCACCACCCTCTGTGTCCTGCCGCTCAGCCAGTTACCTACCCACCACACTGCTGTTCTGCCCACACCCATATTCCCCAGTCTGTGTAATAGTCTTCTATGTTGCACCATGTCAACGGCCTTGCTGAAGTCCAGATAGGCCATGTCCACTGCCCTCCGCTGATCCACCTCCCTAGTCACCCAGTCGAAAAATTCAACGAGGTTGGTCTGACATGACCTCCCCCTGGTGAAACCATGCTGCCTTGGGTCCTGTAGTCCATTGACAACCAGATGTTCCACCAATCTCTACTTCAGTAGTGCTTCCATGATCTTCCCCACTACCGAGGTGAGGCTGACTGGTCTGTAGTTCCCCACTTCCTCTTTGTTCCCACTTTTGTATAAGGGGACTACATCTGCTGTCCTCCAGTCTTTGGGTACCTCCCCTGTTTCCAGTGATTGGCTAAACAGGATTGCCAGAGGTTCAGCCACTACCTCTCTTTTTAAATACTGCCCACTGTTCCTCAACCCCAGATTCCTGCACCATTCCCCTTAATGCCTCTTTTAAGCATCTCCCCATTTTCCCAAAGTTAGCCCCTAAAATCCAGGATACGTGTTTTTGTGTGGGTTGGTTCTGCTCCTTCTGTGATTTCCATGATTTGACCTCCCTAGAGGTAGGGAAGGGCTTTGTCCCCACATAGTTCATGGGTGGGTCACAAGCAAGGAATCCTTGCAAAAAAAGTTGTGCAAACACTTCTGTGCTGATCCCTTGTGCTCCATTTGTTTAAAAAAAAAACAACGGGGATAAAATGTGTGAATATTACTGTTGGTGTTTTAGACAATACTGGTGTAGCTTTAGAGGACAGTATAATTGTAACTCTGTGTGCCAAAATGCATACTGTACTCCTTTAGTAAGGAAAGTGTCTCAGCTTTCCAGTGGTATTAGCATTAGCCTGAACTACTGTACTGGGAGGTTGTGCAGATATCACCTTCCAGTGCAACCCTGATGTGTTCTGAACACGTCAGCATGCATAAAACATATCAGTGTTGCTGTTGTAATAAAGACTTCAACATATTTAAATGAGCAGTGCAACACAATAGGGCAAAACATTTTACCCTACCTTTTTTCTACCATAAAAGATTCCAGGCATCTTCCAGTTTTGTTTGGTGGTAAAAATATTCTAGTTCCACCAAAGTCTGAGTAGTTTATAAATGTAAAAAGATATCCACCACATTTGGCTTAGAAGGAGCTGGTATGAAGGAGGAACTAGCCAGTGAAGGGGGCAAAAGAAATAACATTATACATCTGATAAGAGTTTGGATTGAGAAAATAAACTTGTGAGGCACAGCATAGGAGGTACCTAGAAATTGACAGGTATGATACTATTTTTATTATTTGTAGCAGAAGCTAGCCTTTTTTTTTTTTTTTTTTTTTTTTTAGAAAACATTTTTCTTTGCACTGCTGGTTTGAAATAATTAGACCATAGCTGTACAAACGTAAAGCACAATATTTTTGCAACCCTGTATGCTAGAAGTTAACCCCTCCCCTCCATCTTGAGCCACATCCAGTGCATGCCCTAGCTGGGACTTCATATGTGCTTACACCTTGTGCACCTACTGTACATAATGATTTGTTGTAAAGCTTTATATAACATATAGAATAATGGCTGGGTAGGTGGTTATAATGAGAAGTTTACACACACCCGAGGTGTGGGATAACCCATAAACCCCGAGAGCGAAGCCCAAGGGGTTTGTAAAGGCATCCCACACTGAGAGTGAATAGTAGGGAGGGAGGAGGAAAAGGGTTGGCTGTGGCAGCAATTTTCCGGTCATCAGCACCCTGGTGCAAAATTGTTATGAGCCCCTGGCAAGGGAAAAGTTGCCCGTCTCAAAGGGGGAGGACCAAAGTCCGACCAGCATGTTGGGCGGGAGCCAAAAAGCAGCATCCCATAAGAGACAGGTTGATAAGAAAAAGAGCAAAAATCAAATATTGGTGGTAGGGGACACTATGGTTGGGAGGTGGAGGACAAATTGGTGGGGGAAAGCCATTTGAAGGTGTTGGTCAAATACCTCCTGTGAGCATCTGCTAAATGGGATTCAGAAAAGATAAAAAATTAGTTGACAATTCAGAGGAAGGACTGACGGTGATAATTCATGCAGGTACAAATGACCTAGCCCACCAACCAGTTGATGAGGTCAGACAAAGTCTGGTAAAGCTGACAGGAAGGCTGGAGACGGGAGCATCATCCTTTGCTTTCTCGAGGTCCTATCAGTGTTGGGGGGAGGGTAGAGACAAGGGACAGAATTAGGCAAGATGAGATGGCAGAACTTGATGGATGGAGGAATGGTGCCAGACAAGGGGGTACCACTTCATTGGCAGCTGGGGTGACTTCTGGGAAAGGAGGCTTTTTAAGGGAGACAGTCTTCAACTGACAAGGAAGGGGGTTAGTGTGTTAGCACAAAAGCTTACATTTACATTAATCAGATAGGATGACTGGAGCAGGGAGTTGGACAGCAGGAGGAAGGAAGCAAGAGGAGGGATAATAGCAAATCACGGACATGGGGAATAAAGGGGAACTTGGGTGGCAGAAAGACATGAGGACGGAGTAGGGAAGGTAGGAAGTAAAGGGTCAGCAGAGGGGAAGAGAGATAAGAGAAAGTCCTCAGCAAGGGTAGGTGGGGGCAAATACAGAGGAGGGACAAAGTAGGTCTGAGGTATGAAAGGTCATGAGCACAAATGCTAGGAGTCTGGGAAGCAAGGCCCCAGACCCGGCAGCAGTCATGGCAGAAGCAGACCTAGATGTCATGGTTATTACAGAGCCGTGGCGCTATGGGGGACAGGACTGGGACTTGCCCGTGCATTGGGATGTTTCACATGAAGGACAGAGAAGGCGGGGGGTAGTACTTATGTGAGAGATGACATAAAGGCTACTGAGGCATTGGGCAAGTTGGGGGGCAGAGGTTCTGTGAGTCACCTTGGAGACAGGGAAAGGGGATGTTATTCACACAGGGCTGATATAAAGGCTGCCATCACAAGACGGGGGGGGGGGGGAACAAAGCCATGATGGAGGAAATACAGAGGGTGGCAAACAAAGGGGAGGTGCTGCTGTTGGAGGATTTCAACCTACCAGATCTGGAGTACAGTACCACAGCAGCGGCCTCTGCCAGGAGTAGAGATGATATTGACTCCCTACTTGAGGCACTCTTGAGACAGCTAGTCAGGGAACCTACTAGGGAAGGGACAGTACTGGACCTGATTTTCAAAAGTGGTGACAGAGTGGGAGGGGTTTAAGTGGGGAAAATCCTAGGCACAAGTGACCATAATACAGTATGGTTCACGCTAAGGACAGTGCCAGAAAAGAAATATTCTAAGGTAAAAGTCCTAGATTTCAGGTGAGTGGACTTTAAGAGTATGGGAGACCGCCTCAAGAAAACTCTTGCATGGGTGGGAAATCTGAAGGGGGTGGAAGAAAAATGGGAAAAATAAAGGGGGCTATAGTAGATGCCACAGATCTGTCAGACAGGTCAGGAAAAACAGGAAAAAGAGGAAACCTCTGTTCAGTAGGGAGGTTGCAATAAAGGTCAGGGTGAAGAGAGCATCGTTCAGGAGATACAAACAGACACACAGAGAGGAAGATAGAGAAGCATACCAAGAAAGGCAAAAGGAGGCAGGAATTGAGGTCAGGAGAGCAAAGGCGAGGACTGAAGAGAATATAGCCTAATCAGTTAAGAGAGGGGATAAAACCTGATGAGTATGTGAGCGAAAGGAGGAAGACAAAGGGTGGGATAGTTTGACTGAGGCATAAGGGTGGGGAGACGGTAGAGGGGGATCAGGAGAAGGCAGATATCCTAAATAGCTACTTTTGTTCCGTTTTCACAGTGGAAGGGGAAGGAGGGCAGATCGGGGAGAGGGAGAAAGGTGGGGAGGGGTGGACGCCAACCTATTCAAAGTGGAGGGGGTCGTAAAGGAAATAGCAGGACTAAAGGTTGACAAGGCCATGGGACCTAACTGATTCATACTATGATGCCAGCAGAGTAGGCCTAAAGGTCTTTCGAGTCTGCTTGAGAATCGGTACCGGTCAGGACACTGTTGCTGCCCCCACCTCCTCCAGAACCCCCCGACTAGAGCCTGAAATTCATGAAAAAGTACATGCCCACTGGGGCATGTAAGCAATAAAAGTATATGCCCAGGAAACATTTTACTTGCCACCCCTTTTTTCACATAATTTCAACTTAGTTGTCTTAAAGGATGTTTTCATATAGTTTTTAGCTAACTTTGATTACACTTGCCCTTCAGGCTTTAAAAACTGGTTACTCGCCTATAACGGTAGTTCTAGGAGTGGTATATGGTGTTCATCCACACTGTCTGGCAGTGTCCTTTCCCTTTAAGGCTTGCCGGAAAGTCTTCAAGCTGGCTTCTCCCACCCACCTGGGTGGTAACTCCCTTGGCTCCGCCCCTTGATGACAGATCTTGCCTGCTGGAAGCAGGGTATATGCACCAAAGCCAGGGGAGGTCGGGTGGGTCCGTGGGGATGAACATCATTTACCACTCCTAGAACTACTTTTACAGGTGAGTAACCAATTTTTCTAGGGATGTGGGTATGATGTTCTATCCACACTTTCTGGCAGGCTCCTAGCAGGTCCATGGGAGGAGGGAGGCAATGCGCGCACATCCTACTTATGGAACAGAGATATGAGAACCAAGGCCCCAAAACAGCACCCCAGCATGACTCTAGATCAGTGTGGTAATGGGAAATGAAGGTGTGTGCTAACCTCCAGGTAGCAGCCCTGCAGATTTCCTGGATAGGGACATCCCTGGAAGCAGCCACCAAGGCAGCGGTATGACGGGTGGAATGAGTCCTTAGCCCTCCAGGAGGCTTCCTACCTGCCAACCTATAGCAGAGGTCAATGCAGGCTACAATCCACCTGCCAATCGTCCACTTGGCCACAGGTCTGCCAGGTGCGGCTTCAGCGTAAGCGACAAACAGATGGTGAACCTCTCCCCGAACTCCAGCCATGCACTCCTTGTAATAAGCGAGCACTAACCTCCAGTCCAGAGTATGGAGACTGTGCTTGGCCTCCGAGGTGTGATTGGTGAAGTACACTGGGAGATTAATCACTTGATTAAGGTGAAAATCTGACATAACCTTTGGGTTGGGAGCAGGACAACCTTGTCCCTGCGGAAGAACAGGTAAAGAGACTCCACTGAAAGCACCTGGAGCTCACTGATCTTTCTGGCTGACATGATAGCCACCAGGAAGGTGATCTTCCACGATGGGTAAGACATGTCACATTTGTGCATTTGTTCAAATGTCTTGCCCATGAGCTTTGCCAAAACCAGCAACAAGTCCCACAGTCGTGGTTCATGCATCAGAGGTGAAATATGGTCAAGGCCCTTGAAAAAGTGCCAGACCACCTTCTCCTACACTACAGACTGCTGACCATCCCGCGCCTGGTTAGCAGAGATGGCTGCCAGGTGCGCCTTAAAGGTCGTCGACCAAAGGCTCGACTGAGAGAGGGACCAGAGATAATCAAGAATGCTAGCCACAGGACAGGACAAAGGGTGCAACCCCTTGCCCTGACACCAAATGGAGAATCTATTCCATTTGACGGCATAACACTTCCTGGTCGACTCCTTCAGAGATGCCTCCACAATGGCGAAGACAGCTTCGGAGAGACCCAGAGCCTGGAAATCTAGCCGTTCTGGAATCAGGCTGTCTGGTGCAGGGATTGAAGGTCCGGGTGGAGTACCTTCCCTAATTGATGGAAAAAGGGTCCTGGCATAGAGGAAGATGCCTCTGGAGCCTGCTGCTGAGGCCAAGGAGATTGGAGTACCAAAACTGGCGTGGCCAGCCCAGAGCCACAAGGATCACCTGTGCCTTGTCCCTCCAGGCCTTGAGAAGCATCTTGTGGATCAAGGGAATTGGAGGGAAGGCATAGAAGAGGCCTGCGGTCCAGGGCCTCGAGAAGGCATCCCCCTGCAGTGTTCCCTGCTGAGGGGGTGTTGGCTCAATACAGCCTCAGCTTTGAGTTCTCCCTGGAGGTGAACAGGTCCACTTGCAGGGTGCCCCATCGGAAGAACAGGCTGTGCACTCCCTCTGGGTGGAGAGACCACTCATGAGACGCTTCGCTCACCCAGCTGAGAGCATCTGCCAGCTGATTGGAAGCCCCTGCCACATGGATGGTGAGGAGTTCCATCTCCAGGCTGCACACGAGGGTCCAAACAAGGAGAGCTTCCCTGCATAGTGGCAGGGAGTGCGTCCCACCCTGTTTGCTGAGGTAGTACATGGTCGTGGTGTTATCTGTCTGGACCTGGACCACCTGACCCCGGATGTGCGGAGTGAATGCAGTTAGCACTAGCCGAACTGCCTGGAGCTCCAGCAGGTTGATGTGGCATCGGGACTCCTCTGGGGTCCAGAGCCCGTGGACTCTTGTGTTCCCCCAGGTGGACACCTCAGCCCGTGAGAGAAGCATCGGTCATCTGGATGACCATTGGCTCTGGGCGGACAAACGGGATGCCTTCCTGCATATTCACTGGGACTAACTACCATTGGATGGCGCCCCACATCCTCTGGGTGACGGTGACCAGCTGGTCGAAGTGACCCTTGCGCTAAGACCACTGGCTAGCTCGCTCCCACTGCAGGGAGCTCATTTTCCAGCGGGCCTATCAGACCATGCTGGTGCAGGCCACCACGTAACCCAGCAAGCGCAGGAAGTTCCGGGCCGAGCGGGATTGCCCAAGACGAAATGATCGGGCACAGGAGGAGAGAGCCTCCACCCTGTCCACCAGGAGCTGTGCTCTGCAAGAGTCAGGCTCCGCCCGATGAAGTTAATCACCCGCGAAGGCACGTGTTCTGATGTGGCCTCGTCAGGAGGCCAAGGGAGATGCAGGTTTGGAGGGCCAGGTCCCTGTACAGCTCCACCTCCTGCCTGGAGGGGCCTGCAATCAGCCAATCGTCCAGGTAGGGGTAAACTTGGACCCCATAGCACCTCAGGTAAGCTGCCACCACTGCACTTCACTTGGTGAAGACCCTGGATGCCGTGGAGCGGCCGAATGGCATGGCCTGAAACTCGTAGAGGGTTCCCTCTGCTTGGAAGCGGAGGAACCTTCGATGAGACGGACGGAGCGGGACATGGAAGAATGTGTCCTGAAGATCCAGGGAGCAAAACCACATGTTTCGCTCTAGAGATGGTATGATCTGAGACAGTTACCATCCTGAAGGTGCACAACTGGAGAAATTTGCTTGGGTCGTGCAGATCTAGAAGTCCACGCCAGACCCCCATCCACTTTGGCACCAAGGAAGTACCTGGAGACAAACCCTGGGTGTTCTGGAGGATCCGCGACAGGAACCACGACCTCTTTGCTTAGGAGCTGGGCTATGTGGGCTCTGAGAGCTGACGGCATGTCTGTGGAAACCAAGTCCTCCAATGGGGAGCAGGCTCGGCAAGGAGGGTACTGCTCGAATTCCATAGGCAGACCCTGACCCACCACTTCGAGAACCCACCTGTCCTTAGTGACAGTGGACCAGGCAGAAAGGAAGTGACAGAGCTAGCTCCCCATGGGAGGACGAAGGGGAGGACTGACGAGCATGAGGGAGGCATGCCTCATCCTGTCACTAGGCAAGCTTAGAGGACGAGGAGGGCCTGGCTGAGGCGCCACTGGTGCCTCTTCCTCCAGGCTTGTGGACGACTGAGGCCACTGACTTGGGCGGAGGTCGCCAAGCCTGAGCCTGCTGGCCAGCCTGAGGCTGGGCGGAATTGGTCGCAGGAGTGGAAGTAGACCAAAAAGGCTTCCTCCTCTGCTGCTGCTTGGAGCCCTAAGGATCCATGTGGGCAGATATCCTGGAGTCCAAGGTGGCATTAGACTTCTCGTTCCGGGTGAGGTGGCACTCAACCCTGGGCCCGAACAGGTTGGTACCCAGGAAAGGGACATCTGCCAGCTTGTGCTGAGTATCCGCCGTGAAGGTAGAGATCCTCAGCCAAGCCCTGCAATGCATGGCCACTGAGGCCGCCATAGAGTGGGCACAGGAGTCCCCAATGTCCATGGCTGTCTGAAGCTGTTTGTCTACGGCTCGGACCATGTCTAAGACCTGTTTGACTATGGTCTGAAGGTCCTCTGGCAGGTGAGGAAGCACTTCATCCAGGGTGCCCAGCAGGCCATGAGAGAAGTGGGCCGTGAGGAGTGCCGAGCTCGCCTGGCGGAGACCAAGCGAGGAGGCAACATAAACGTTCTTAGCTACATGGTCCAGCTTCTTGGACTCCTTGTCAGGCATCTTGTCAACATCCCCGGTGTTGCTGGAGCACCTAAACACAGTCTGCCACCAATCCCTCAGCTGAGGGGTGCTGTTTGAATCCCGAGCGTGAGTCGGTGGGTGCCACATATTTGTAGACCATCTGTGTAGATGGTGCAGAGCAAGAAGCGGGGCACTGCCAAAGCTCCAGGGCAGGGCCAAGAATGGCCTCTGCCATCGGGAAAGCCTCCATAGGAGTGTCTCCCAGTCGAGGATCTTGGTCAGTGGGTAACGAGCCTGCTTCTGGATGGGCTCCATTTTCATACCCATCGACTCAGAGATCCAGTGGAGAAGGCCCATGAAGGAAGATGGGCCTTCATCCATCAATAGATCCCCCACGGACTCCACATCGACTGAACGGGAGTGCAGGGAGGATCCCTCGGACTTCAAGGAGTCGGTAAAGAGTGGTCGACCGCCCGAGTCCCCACTGATCGTCTGCGGACAGTCAGGAGTGATGATGACCAACAGCCGATGGGGAAGCCCCTTAGACGGCCAAGACTTCTTAGTCGGAGCGCTGGTCAGAGGCTGTTTAGGTGGCGGTTCCACCACTATTGGTGGAGACGCTGGGGTCTGCCGAGGCAGGACCATTTTGGTCGGCTCCGTCGATGGACACAGTGTTGACCTTTCGGTCGACAGTAAGGTGATAGCTGGCATAGAAGCCGGAGTTGGCTTGACAACAGTAAGCACCAACTGTTGCCACATAAGATCCTTGTAGCATCAATGCAATTTGCGCCAAAGCCTCTCCTCATCCGAGGAGGATGAAGAGTACTGGTGACGCCGCTTCCCATGGTGCTGAGAGTGGAAGCGCCAATGCGGGCAGGAGCCACTCAACCCATGGGAGGAAGACTGAGACCTCAACCGTCGGGGGACCAGCGGAGGGGCTCGGAGAGAGTCGGCGAATGCCGAGGCTCCTCCTAGTCAGGGTGTGGGACCAGAGGCATCAGGTCAGTGGACTGATCCGTCCCTCCAACGGCCTGCATCAGGACCGGAGTCCTGGACAAAGAAGTATCGGCCTCCTCTGTTGACAACTGGTTGGTCGGCTCGAGAAAAATCTCTGCTGTGACCTCAACCAGCATCTGTGGAGCTGGTGGCCAAGGCCGAGGAATCAGCCGAAGTCAAATCCGGAGAAGCGCAGGAATCTGGGCTTTCGACAGAGAGCACTCCCAATCCCACGAACAATGGCAAGTCCTTTCTTTCTCCTTTTTGGACTGTTTCTTGGATTTGGATATGTGCCCGGAGGGTACCTAACCGAGCATCAGCAGAGAGTGGAGTAATTCTTTGAAGGAAAGAGGGACGCAGCCTGGGGCTGCCTCCTCTTCAAGGACCGCAAGCTGGTTAGTGGACCCTGCAGCCGGGGAGACCACCCAACGGACATGCTTGGATTTGACTGGCAGGTTCCGTTATGCCGAGCGGCCCAGTTGAAGTCGAGCGAGACGGTATTCCAGAATGTTCGGGTGAAAGGAACAGCAAAAGTTGCAGGCCTGGGGATCATGCTCGTGCCCCAGGCAGTAGACGCACGTGGCGTGCGGGGCAGTTCTCGACATCTTCTGCCCGCAAGGGCACCAGTGGAACCCAGGAGCAGACTTATCGTCCATGACTGTCCTGATCGGAGAACGAGCTGAAGATAAAACTCGTAAGAGTTTAAAATTTTAGGAAGTAAATCCGAAGATTTAAGCATAAGGTCCTACTCAACGCGGGAGCAGTAAAGAAGGAACCTGCTTCTTCCAGTGGAAAGGAAGATCTTGCGTCAAGAGGCAGAGCCGAGGGAGTTACCACTTGGGTGGGTGAGAGGAGCCAGCTTGAAGACTTTCCGGCAAGCCTTAAATGGAAAGGACACTGCCAGATGGTGTGGATAGAACATCATATCCACATCCCTAGAAAGAGGCTTTTTCTATTTTAGATTTTTGGTAATCCCAAACAGAGTAGCTTCTTAAAAGGCCTTTTAACTAAATTTCAGCTAACTCTGCTCGCAGTAATCCTTGAGTTTTTATCTATTTAGTTGGATTTTATGTCCTTTAGAAGAACACAGTTCAGTAGCTCCTCCAGATTATCAATTTTATGTAGATTTCAGATAAGCTTCTAAGCTCCCAGTAACTCTTTATTTTAGATTTCTTTTGATAGTTTAGCTCCAGTTCAGCGAAAGAGCTTTTTATTTCGGATAGCTTCCTCTGCTCCAGTTAGCTTTTTGTTTAGGTTTTTTTTGATAGTTTAGATCCAGACAGTTGAGTGAAAGAGCTTTTATTTATGAGAGGCAGGAAAGGAAAAGATGAGAAATACAAATATTTTTTTTATTTCCTGATTTAACTAGTTCAGGTGAGCTCCAATAACTGTATGTGTGACTGCAGATAAAAGCTGACTGCAAGAATGGGTCCCTGCTGCTTTTAGTTTCCCCTGGTGGCAGAGTCCTCCCTCTCCTCCTGCTGCAGTCATTAGTTTATAGTGAATGAGACAGCAGCAGTTTGAAATCTGAATTTAGCTCATTGTCTCAGATCTTCCCTTGAGTCTCTCCCACACACATACACACTCGGCAGCAAAAAATACCCACCCATCTCCTATCTCAGTAAAAGTATATATATTTTTTTTCAATCTTGAGTGGCCGTGCTTGTTTCTATAGTGGAAGCCTATGGCTTTGAGTCGCTTTCTTTCTGCCTCCAGTGAGACGTGAGAGACCCTCTCCTGCCATCACCCTCTCTCTCCAAGTTGAAAGTGGTGGGGTTGAGCCTGGGAAGTGGGATCAATGATTTCAATTGAGCTCTTACAAAAACTCTTATTTTCTTTTGTTGTTGTTGTTCTTGAAAACGTAACCCAGGAGTCAGGACTTGATAGGCCAATTATGATTGTCGACTGCAGTGAGTACCACAACTTAATGTCTTCCTCTCCACTCTGAAATCACGCCAGTCACTGCATGACCTGTCTCAACAACTGAACAGGCTGAAGTGGCATGCTTTGCAGAGACCACACATGACACCCCAATTGGTGTCTGACCGCTGCGAGCTGCCTCCTGCCCAGACGACCTGATCCCTCGCTGCTTCGCTTGCTGGTCAGTCTGTCCATCAATGGCAGGGACTGTCAGCCAGCTCATCATCCTGCCTCTACTGACTCTTATCCCCACCGTCAGCTGATTGCACTAGAGTGTGTCTCGTGATCACGGCTGGCAACTCCTCTGACAGCTCCCCCCCGACAGTGACGTAAAGGATGGTCTTAAAAAAAAAAAAAAAAAAAAAAAAGACATGGGGAAAAAGGAAGAAATGCGACTTTCTCAATGCACAACTACATTAGGTTCCCCACGGGGCAGGCACTAGGTGTCCTGAGATAAAAGTGCCTGCCCTGGGACACCTACTATATAGGAATTTCACACCCTGCCATGACCCCATCTCCCTCAGAATACTGAGAGAGCTGAGGGAGGAGCTAGCAGAACCATTAACTGGCCTATTCAATAGATAGTTAGAGACGGGGGTGGTTCCAGATGACTGGAAGGGAGCTGACATAGTCCCCCTCCATAAAGGAGGAAGCAAGGAAGAGACAAGTAACTACAGGCAAGTCAGCCTGACATCAGTGGTAGGGAAGTTGATGGAGAAATTACTGAAAGAAAGAATCATCAAGTACCTTGACATAAAATGACCTGAAGGATCACAGACAACACGGTTTCATGGAAGGGAGGTCATGTCAAACAAACTTAACTGAATTCTTTGACTGGGTGACCAGAGTGATAGATCAGGGTGGTGTACCTAGACTTCAGTATAAAGCATTTGACTGTGGGCCACACAGAAAGCTTTTGCATAAAATGAGAGCCCTTGGGGTGGCACCAGAGATGGAGAGATGGGTGAAAAATTGGCTGGAGGGAAGAAGGCAAAGGGTGATTGTTAATGGAGTTCCATCAGGGGAGAGAAGGATGACCAGCGGGGTACCACAGGGGTCAGAACTGGGTCCGCTCCTGTTCAGTATTTTCATAGGGGACATTATAGAAGGGCTTGAGGGGAATGTCTGTCTGTTCGCGGATGTTACAAAGCTCTACAACAGAGTAGACACTGCCAGTGGGGTAGAAAAAATTAGAAGGGATTTGCACAAACTAGAGGAGTGTTCAGAAGTGTGTCAGTTGAGCTTTAATGCCAAAACATGCAAAGTTATGCACTTGGGGAGTAAAAATCTAAAAGCAGAGTACAATATGGGTGGTCAGATACTGGAAGCGATAGGGCAGGAGAGGTACCTTGGTGTAATCATATCTAAGGATCTCAAGGTGCCTAAACAATGCGAGAGGGCAGTAGAATGCTGGGATGCATAGGCAGGGGTATTACAGGCAGGAGGAGGGAGGTGGTGATGCCCTTTTACAAACAGCTGGTGAGGCCACACCTTGAATACGGTGTCCAGTTCTGGAGACCATATCTCAGGAAGGACTGGGATAGAGTGGAGAGAATCCAGAGGAGGACAACGAAAATGGTGGGAGGACTCTAGACATTTGACATACGAGGAGAGGCTGAAAGACCTCAACATGTACACCATGGAGCAAAGGAGGGACATAGTAGAGACCTTTTAGTACTAAAAGGGTGTAAACAAGGTCCCGGGATAGCAGTATATTCCAGAATAAGAGGCTGTCCAGGACAAGGGTCACCACTTGAAGCTATAAGGGGGAAGATTAGAGGGAATATTAGGAAACACTACTTAACAGAAAGGATAATGGATGGGTGGAATGCACTCCCTGAGGAAGTGGTGGGGGCCAAAACAGTGACGAGATTCAAGGTTGCTCGGGGTAGGTACAAGGGAATTCTGGAGAGGGGCGTGGGGGGAATAACCCGGATCATCTAGGGTCCCTGGGTAACATGGAGACAGAACACTCTGTGGGCCTAGAGGTCCTTAGCTGCTGACAATTTCTCTGTTTCTGTGTGTGTACAGTTCATGTTTTACACACCTACCCAGCCTTTATTTTGTATAATTGCTGGGGATAGTGTTTTCGCCACAGCAGTTATATAAAATAAACAGACATCCCTACAGAGCCATGGACCGGTCGCGTTTCAGCGCAGTCTGTAGTGGCTCATGTAAGAAACTTTTGCTTTCCTTTTTTTTTTTTTTTTTTTTTTTTTTTAAAAGCAGCCCAGTAAAGAAGTTTTTTTTTTTTTTTTAGCCCAGTTAATGTTTTTTAAATGAAGTTACCGCCGACTCCGAGAGGGTATAAACCCTCTTGGAGTAAAAAAAAAAGGGTAAAAACCCTGAGGAATGGGGTGGGGAGAGAAAGGGAAGAGTATGGCTGGAGCATGCATGGAGCGAGGGAAACCCATTGCGTGTTTGCCGTTATAACCGGCCGAATTATAATCGGGGATTGCCTATGCGAGGAAATGCTCCCTAGTTATAATTAATTGAAATGTTGTTTGATTGAATTTTACTTAATGTTTTGTATTGTATTAATTGTTAGACAAAATAAGTATTTACTTGGCCTACTACTTTAAAACAATAGCAGTGGTAGTAAAAGAACAACCGTGGTTGTTTGAAGTATCTTAAATATGCTGACGATTAAGAGCTGTGAATCAGATGTGTGATTGGGGAGTGGAGCTGTGATAGGCTAACTGCCTTCTGACAAGAGACAGCAGATGTAAGGAAAGTTAGTTGGGATCCTGTAGTGGAAGTGTCGGAATTGCTGACCAAGAGGAGGGTAAGCACCCAGCTTTAACCTAGAAGTATACTGAAGTAGCAGTGTAAATGAACTATTGAATCTGATGGCAGATCAGGGCCACTTGGCCCTCCAAGTCTACCCATTTTCCCTGCCTGCATTCTCACTGCTGACCCTACTAGACCTACAAGCTCTTTCTCCCCCACTTCCATTCCACTACGATTCCCTTGTGCCTATCCCATGCATTTTTGAAACCAACAACTGTTTTCACCTCTACCACCTCTATTAGAAGACTGTTCCAGGCATCCACCCCTCTTTCCATGAAGAAGTGCTTCCTCACATCTCTCCTGAATCTACCCCTTCCAGCTTCACAGCATGTCCCCTTGTCCTTGAACACCTCTTATTCTGAAAAATACTTCCCTCCTGTACCTTACTTACCCCCATAAGGTATTTAAAGATCTCTGTCATATACCCCCCTCTCTTCCATGGTGTACATATTGAGGTTCTTTAGTCTCTCCTTGTAGCGCCTTTGATGCAGACCTTGCACAATTTTAGTTGCCGTCTTCCAGACCACCTCCACTCAATGTCCTTCAGGAGATGTGGTCTCCAGAACTGGACACAGTACTTTACTCTAGGGGGGTTCTTACCAGTGATCTATACAGGGGCAACACCACCTCCCTCTTTCTGCTGGTAATACCCTTTCCTCTGCACCCCAGCATCCCACTTGCTCTCATGACTGCCATATCGCACTTCCTGGCTACCTTTAGGTTATCCAGTATGATTACCCCAAGGTCTCTTTCCTGCTTGGTTGTCAGTACCACTCCACCCATTTTATACTCCGCCCCTGAGGTTCTGTGCCCTTAGTGCATCACCTTGCACTTTTTCGCATTGAAACCCAGCTGCCATATCCTTAACCACTCCTAGAGTTTTCTCAAGTCTTTGCTCATCCTTTCCACACACACCCAGTGTCCACCCTGTTGCAGATCGTTGTGTCTTCCACAAAGAGGCAGACCTTCCCTTCCAGCTTCTCTGCAGTGTCACTTATAAAGATCCCTGAAGTACCCCCGCTAGTCACCCTTCCTTTCGGGTAAGTTCCGTTTACCACCACCCCCTTTCGCCTATCCCTTAAGCAATTTCTTACTCAGTTTACCACCTTTTTACCCACCCCTTGGTTACTCAGCTTGCTTATTAGTGTCCCATGTGGAATGGTGTTGAAAGCCTTATTAACATCTAGGTAGGCCATGTCCACTGCTCCTTCCTGATCAAATTCCTTGGTCAATCAGTCAAAGAAATCTACCAGACTTGTTTGACATGACTTCCCCCATGAATCCATGCTGCCTCAGGTCCTGTAGCCTGACAAGATGTTCCACAATCCTTTTCTTCAGCAGTGTATCCATTAATTTTCCCACCACTGATCTCAGGCTGACTGTCAGTAACTGCTAGCCTCTTCTCTGCTACCACTTTTGTGAAGTGGGACTATGTTTGCCCTCCTGCAGTCCTCCAGAACCACTCTGGTTTACAGTGATCAGTTAAATAGAACTGTCAGAGGTGTAGCCAGTACCTCCATGAGCTGCCTCAATACCCTTTGATGAACCCCGTCTGGCCCCATTGCTTTGTCCACTTTCAGATTAGTGAGTGCCTTCAGGACTCTGTCCTCTGAAAAAGGACTAGTGTCCACCTCCCCAACTTCAAAGCTCGTATTGCTTTTTTGAAGTCCCTCCCCTTCCCCTTCCTCTGTGAACACTGAGCAGATGTACTTGTTCAAGATGTCTGCCTTTTCCAGGTCCGCCCTGTACAGTCCCCCTTTTTAATCATACAGTCCCTCCCTTAGCCTTTCTCTCTTCACTTATATACTTAAAAATGTCTTCTCTGCTTTTGATACCACCTGGGCTACTCTCTCTTTAGTTTGCACCTTTCCGCCTCGTACTGCTTTCCCTGCTTCCCTCTGTTCCCCTGATACACCTCCCTATCTTCCTCCCTCTGCATCTCCCTATACCTTCTGAATGCTACCCTTTTAGCCTTTACCTTTTATGCCACCTCTTTAGAGAATCATAGCAGTCACTTTTTCCTCTTGCCTTTGTTCACTTGCTTGACATGGAGGTTTTTTGCCTTCACTAAGCCCCCTTTCAGCTTGGCCCCTGTTCCTCCACCCCCCTGGTCACCCCTGAGGCATTCATCTATCTTAATAAAATCTGCCCTTCTGAAATTCAGGACTCTCACCCATGTGTGGTTTGTTTCTGTAGCCATCCTTATGTTGAACCTCACTATACAGTGATCACTGGTTCTGAGGTGGCCTCCCACCTTGACATCTGCAACACTGTCCCTGTTAGTGAGAACCAGGTCCAGAATTACCCCATCATGAGTGGGCTTACTGACTAGTGTGTGAGGAACACTCCCTGCAGGGAGTCCAGCATGTCCCTGCTCCTAGCTGAAGCTGCAGCTGGAAGACTGCAGTCTACACCTGCAGATTGAAGTCTCCCACCAGCAGCACCTCCCCGTTTTGCTGTTTTACCAGTGACTTTCAACAGTACCTTGTATAATTCCTCCCCCCGTGCCCCGGAGGGCAGTAGATCACGCCAGTGTGAACAGTGGCTCCATTCCCCCACACCAGGGTAACCCACAGTGCCCCCCCCAATGTCCCTGTATCTCCATTGCTTATATGCTTTCCTTCACATAAGGCATCACACACTGCCTCCTTTCCTTCCCACCCTGTCTTTCCTGAAGAGAGTATAACCTGGTATGGCCATGTCCCAGTCATGGTTTTCAGTGTACCATGACTCAGTAATGGACACTATATCCAGGTCGGCTTCTGCCATGATGGCCTCTGGGTCTGAAATCTTATTTCCTAAACTTCTAGCATTCGCACACGTGGCCTTCCAGATTTTGTTAGTACTCTTCTTGTCTCCTCCTTTTTCTTTTTGCCCCATCATTCCCTCCTCTCTCTTTTAAATGCCCCCCTCCCATTTTCTGTCACCCTGCTTTCTTTCTTTCTTTATTTGCATGCAGGGGGTTCCTCTGCCCTTATGATATCTCTACTCTACTGCATCCTATGTGGGGGGGTGGACAGTTTCTGCCCTCTTGATTTCTTCCACCACCCCCCCCCCCGGCTAGTTTAAATGTTCATCGAAGTAACATTTAAACTATCCACTGAGGGCTGTGGTTTCCCTTCTGGATGGATGCAGGCTGTCATACCTGTATAGGCCCTCATCATGAGGCAGTATAACGTAGTGGTTAAGGGCACTGAGCTGCAATCCTGGAGATGTGGGGTTTGAATCCCATCAGCCCCCACTTGCATACTGTGTGACTCTGAGCAAGTCACTTAATCCTCCCTGTGACAGGGTTAAATAGGACCCTGTCCCATTTGTTATGGAGAGTTTGAATGCAGGGATCTGTTCTGTTCTTTCCTTTCCTTTCTCTTGTCTGTCTGGTTGCGCAACCAAATTTTCTCTTGAGACCTAGGACTTGATCACCCGACAGTCTCACAATTCTTTGCCTCTCACTATCTGTCTACCCTCACCTGCTGTTTCTCTTTTTTCCTCCCTTGCATATCTGCTGGTATAAAAATATATGCAAATCATTATGTGGAAATGTAACTAATATTGGGATCCTTTTGTTTAGAAATTATATAGTGTTACTGTTAAAATGTATATAATTATAGTTTGAGATGATTACAGAAAGCTATTTGGAACTCAAGGGGTTAACCTGAGAGCAGTTTTTAAGCCCTTTTTCAGAAGCTGTGGAGAAGGGGCCTCAGTTCTGGGACATTGTGTTCTAGGAGCGTGGATATGTTGTTCATACACACTCTCTGGCATGTCCCTTTCCCCTTTAAATCTTGCCGGAAGTCTTCAAGCTGGCTGCTCCCACCCACACAGGTGTTATATACCTCTGCTCTGTCCCCTGACGCCAGATCTTCCTTTCGGCTGGAAGATTCAGGTTCCCTTGTGCTACTTCTTCAAGTACCGTAGGCCCTGGAGTCTAATCAGTGGTTTTCGCCGCATTTGCTTTCTTTGAAACTCGTAAGAGTTTACGACTCCGATCCGAGTGCATTGGACATGGGGGACAAGTTGTCCCCCGGGTTTCGCTGGTGTCCTTGTGGACAGAAAATGTCTTGCACCAATCCCCACCTCTCGTGTGTTTATTGCTTGGGTGCCGTGTATGACACCTCCGCTTGCACCATCTGTCTGGCCTTCCATCCCAACGTCCTGGACAACCGCAAGGTGCGCCTACAGCTAAGGAGACTGAAGCTTCGCAATCCACCGGTGAAATTGAAGGAGGCCAGGTAGGCGGTTTCCACGGCCGCAGGATCTGCCGAGCAGCTTGAACAGATGGCGGCTTTCGAAGAGGAAGCTGCTCAAGCTTCAGCCAGCTGAAGTTTTTTTGTGCTGCTTAACCTGGGCTCCACCTTCACTGGGTCCTTTCAGGAGTTGTGTCAGTCATTTCTTACCAAGGGCGAGGCGCTTTTGGGCTCACACTCCTCCCACCCTAAGAAAAGGGACAAGGACCCTAAATCTTCTTCTGGCTAAAGAAGTTTTTGGGACCGAGAGCAGTACGATTCACAGGATCTGGCAGTCTTGACCTCGCTCAAGATTGCTTCTTCGGCTGCCGGCTTCTCGGACCTTCCGTCAGGCCAAGGCACCGAGGCCGAGGATATGGCAGAACCAGCCAAGATTTCTCTCGACCCGATCGAGCCATTGCCGCCGACCCTGCTCGACGACTCCTTGGAAAGGACACCCATCCTTTCTTTCCCCCGACAAGGAGACCCGTCCTTCGAGTATCCTGATTGAGAGACAGGAGCCAGAACCTCAGTTTTCACTGAATCTGGCCTCTCCTGATCGACAGAGCCGACATCGTCTGTCTCGATCGAGGAGTAGGACCCTGTCGGTCGAAAAACCGAAAAAGGGTCACAGACACTCCCGGAAGAGGCACCGCCACCGTTCCTCATCCTCCTCGGATGAGGAGAGACTTCGACGGAAGCTCTGTCGACGTTACGAGGACCTCATGTGGCAACAGCTAATTCTGACCGGTCAAAAGACGGCTACTCCGGCCATTATTTGTCCCCAGCCTCTTCGGCCGACAGAGACTCCTCTGGTACCGAGGACTCCGGTTCTCCCTCCGATAGGACCAGCACACATTCCTGCTCGGCCTGTTCCAGTCTCCCCACCAATTTTGGTGGAGCCACCGCCTAAGCAGCGTCAGGGAGGGGCCCCCCTCGAAGGAGGATCGGACAGATATGGGCTTGCCCCGTTGTCTGTCCATCACTGTTGTTTCTGATTGCCCTCGGTGTATTGAAGGGGTCATAGGCGGGAGACCCCTGTATCCCGATTCCTCTGACTCAGATACCACTGGTCTTCACTCACACCCTGATGATGAGTTGTCAGTGACAGGCCTGGAGGAAGGTCCTTCCTCTTTCCAGGGCATCCTTTGACTTATTTCTGAGTCCACTGGTATGCCCTTGCAGCCTATCCAGAAGAAGGCGGAATATCCTCTCACAGATATCCTTAAGAGGGGGGATACCCTGATGGAGGCCTTCCCAGTGACCGAAGCCATTGTTGGCCCGGCCCTTGAGCTATGGTAGCGCCCTACCTCTTGCCCAGCTCCATCTGCCCGCACGGCTCGGAAGTACACTGTACCCATGGGGTCCTTGGCGGGCTTCACTGAACATCCCTTGGCAGAGAGCCTTGTGACTGCCTCAGTGTTTCGGCACACAGGTAGCTCAGCGGATACTGACCGCCCTTCGGACAAGGAGTCCAAAAATATGGACCATTCTGCCCGGAAGGTATATGCGGCCTCATCTTTGGGACTTCATCAGGCCAGCTCGGCAGTGATCATGGCGCACTTCTCTCTCACCCTCTTGGGGTCGCTAGATGAAGTCCTCCCCCACCTCCCAGCGGACATGCAGGCCACGGTTAAGCAAGTCCATGCTGTTGCAAAACAGCAGCTCCAGACGGCTCTGGACATTGGAGATTCCTGTGCCCGTTCACTAGCAGCCACTTGCCGCAGGGCCTGGCTGAGATTATCCTCCTTTCTGGTGGATACTCAGCATAAGCTAACTGACATGCCCTTCCTTGGCACCAACCTTTTTGGTCTGGGAGTGGCAGGTCATCTCCAGCGCATAGAGCAGTCCAGTGCCACCTTGGATGCCACTTCTGCAAAGGGTTCTTCAGGCAAGAACCAGCAGAAGTGCAAGAAGAAGCCTTTTCGGCACTCTTCCCCTGCTGTTAGGCAGCCTTCCTTCCAGGAGGTCAGCAGCAACAGCAGGCTCAAGCTTCGGCGCTCTAGGCCGAAGCAGGGTCCCCAACAGCCCTGCAAAGGAGGCCGAGGTGCCGGTCCAGGAGCCTCCTCCTCTAAGCCTGCGCAGTGACGGGTTGGGGGTGGCCACCCCTACTCCCGTCACGCCAGTTCTGGGTCCTCCTGTGGGGGGCCCGGCTCCGCCACTTTCTTTCCGCCTGGTCTGGTATCAGTTTGGACAGGTGGGTCCTGGAAGTGGTCGGTTGGGGACTGCCTCTAGAGTTCGAGCAGTACCCTCCTTGCCGAGTCCGTGCCCCACGGGAGGAAAGGATCTCAGTTGGCGCTCAGTCGGCCCTTCGGGACGACATTGCCCAGCTCCTCCACCAGGAGGTGGTAGCTCCAGTGCCAGATCCTCCTACAGACTCAGGCTTCGTGTCCAGGTACTTCCTGGTGCCCAAGCGGACAGGGGGTTGGCGCCCTATCTTAGATCTCCATGATCTGAATCAATATCTCAGGTCTTGCACCTTCCAGATGGTAACTCTGAACCAGATCATACCACCTCTGGAGTGAAATGTGGTTCTGTTCACTGGATCTACAGGACGCGTTCTTTCATGTCTCAATCCGTCCGCTCCACTTCAGGTTCGAAGGGACCCTGTACGAGTTCCAAGCCATGCCGTTCGGCCTGTCATCTGCCCCTCGGGTCTTCACTAAATGCATTGCAGTAATGGCAGCCCATCTACGGCGTCAAGGGATTCGCGTATACCCCTACCTTGATGATTGGCTCCTGGCGGGTTCCTCCCTGCAGGAGGTGGAGAGGTCCAAGGACCTGGCCCTCCGAACCTGTTCCCAATTAGGCCTCCTGATCAATGAGGCCAAGTCGGAACTCGTGCCCTCCCAATTGATGGGTTTTAGCGGGGCAGATCTCGACTCTCGTCAAGCTAGAGCTCGGCTTCCGGCGGACAGGGCGGAGGTTCTTTCCTCCTTTGCCCAATCATTTCTGGTTGAGCACTTGCGCCCTGCTCGGGACTTCCTGCGCCTTCTGGGTTACATGGCGGCGTGCACCTTAATGGTCTCTTGGGCCAGGTTGCACATGCGTCCCCTCCAGTGGGAGCTGGCCGCTCAGTAGACTCAGCGTCAGGGTCTTTTCGATCAGCTGGTCACTGTCACCCGGAAGATGTGGGACGCTCTCCAATGGTGGACCGTCCCAAGTCGTCTGCAGGAAGGAATCCCATTTGTCTGCCCCGAGCCGATGGTCGTCCTCACGACCGATGCCTCTCTCATGGGCTGGGGAGCCCACATGGGGGACCACAGAGCCCACGGGTTCTGGACCCCCTAGGAGTCCGGTTGCCACATCAACCTGTTGGAGCTCACAGC
This sequence comes from Neoceratodus forsteri, assembly GCA_016271365.2. Classification (NCBI taxonomy): domain Eukaryota; kingdom Metazoa; phylum Chordata; order Ceratodontiformes; family Ceratodontidae; genus Neoceratodus; species Neoceratodus forsteri. Next base: position 1,240,632,485 of record CM028130.1, read on the forward strand.
AGTCAGACTGGCACTGTCAGCTTTCACTCCTCAGCTTCGGGATCAGGTGGTTCAAGTCCAGACAGACAATACTAAGACCATGTACTATCTCAACAAACAGGGCAGCATGCACTCCCTTCTGCTGTGCAAGGAGGCGCTCTGGATCTGGACCTTCGTCAGCTGGTTGGAGGTGGATCTCCTTGCCATCCATGTGACAGGAGTCTTGAACCAACTGGCGGATGCTCTCAGCCGCATAGGCCAGACATCCCACGAGTGGTCTCTCCATCCAGAAGTAGCTTACAATCTGTTCTCCTGTTGGGGCAAACTGTTGGTGGACCTGTTTACCTCCAGGGAGAACACCAAGCTGAGGCTGTACCATGCCTGTCCCCCCTCAGCAGAGCTCGCTGCAGGTGGATGCCTTTTCGAGGCCGTGGACCCCAGGCCTCCTCTATGCCTTCCCTCCATTTCTCTTGATCCACAAGGTGTTACTCAAGGTGAGGAGGGACAAGGCGAAGGTGATCCTGGTAGCCCCAGATTGGCCCCGCCAGTTCTGGTATCCAGATCTCTTCGGCCTCAGCTGCAGGGCCCCAGAGCGGCTTTGTGCACGCCCAGACCTGATATCATTGAACGAGGGGAAGGTATTCCATCCTGAGCTTCAATCCCTGCACCTCACAGCCTGGTACCTGAGCGGCTAGAGTTCCAGGCTCTGGGTCTTTCCGAGGATGTTTACACCGTGGTGGAGACATCTCATAAGAAACATAGAATTTGACGGCAGATAAGTACCACTTGGCCCACCCAGTCTGCCCATTTCCCTGCCTACTGCATAAGCTGCAGATCCTAGTTAACCAGCAGCCTACTTCTTCGTACCCCCATGCCCTAGAATTGCCTTATGACTGTACCATGCATGCTTGAATTCTACCACTGTTTTTGACTCCACGACCTCCTCCGGAAGGCCGTTCCATGTATCCACAACCCTCTCTGTGAAAAAATACTTCCTTAAATTACCTCTGAGCTGCCCCCCATCTTCAAATTGTGCCCCCTTGTTCTTGCACACCTCTTTTTTTGAAAGATGCTACCCTCTTGGACTTTGTTGATTCCCTTGAGGTACTTGAAAGTTTCTATCATGTCCCCTCTCTCTCCTTTCCGCGAGGCTATACATATTAAGCTCCTTAAGTCTCTCTTCATATGTCTTCTGGTGCAGACCCTGCACCATTTTAGTTGCCCTCCTCTGGACAGCTTCCATCCTGTCTATGTCTTTGCAGAGACTGGGTCTCCAGAACTGCACGCAGTACTCCAGATGGGGTCTGACCAGCTGTCTGTACAGAGGGATAATAACTTCCTGTTTTCTACTGGTGATGCCTCTCCCTATGCATCCCAGTATCCCCCCAGCCCTCCTTGCTGCCCTCTCACATTGCTTGCCCACCTTTAGGTCATCTGATATGACAACCCCCAGGTCCTTTCCATTTTGTTGTTGTTAGTATCTCACCCCCATTGTGTACTTTCCCTGGTTTTTGTTTCCAGGTGCATTACCTTGCACTTCTTAGCATTGAATCTAAGCTGCCATACATTTGACCATTCCTCTAACCTTGCCAAGTCCTTTTCATCCTTTCCACCACACAGTGTGCATCAACTCTGTTGCAGATCTTTGTGTCATCTGCAAAGAGACATACTTTTCTTCCAGTCCCTCTGCAATGTCGCTTATAAGACATTGAAGAGGACCGGTCCTAATACTGAACCTAGTACCCCACTAGTAACCCCTTTCTTCAAGAGTGGACTCCATTTACTATTACTCTCTGTGTCCTATTCTCCAGCCAATTTTTACCCAGGCTATCATCTTGGGACCCACTCCCAGGCTAGCTAACTTTATATTAATCTTTGTGTGGGAATGTGTCAAATGCCTTGCTAAAGTTTAGGTAGGCCATGTCCACAGCCCTCCTCTGATCTACTACTTTGGTCACCCAGTCAAAGAAATCTATCAGATTTGTCTGGCATGACCTTCCTGCTGTGAATCCATGCTGCCTTGGGTCCTGTGCCCTGGCCTCTAGATACTCGACAATTCCTTCTCAGAAGTGATTCCATCATTTTCCTACCACTGAGGTTAAACTAACAGGTCTGTAGTTTCCTGCTTTGCCTTGCTCCCACTTTGTGAAGGGAATCACATCTGCCCTCCTCCAGTCCTCTGGTACCACCCCATCCTCCCATGATTTGTTAAACAGGGTAGTCAGTGGTGTCACTAATTCTACCCTTAGTTCTTTAGAATTCTGGGATGAATCCCATCAGGCCCCATTGCTTTGTCCACCTTCAGTTTTAAGAGTTCTTTCAGAACCCTTTCTTCTGTAAATGGGCTGGTATCAACTTCTGTATCAGAGTGTTTCTACTGTTTGTTTTAGGTACCTCCCCTCTTCCTTTGTAAATACTGAGCAAAAATATTTGTTTAGTATCTCTGCCTTTTCTGAGTCACCCTCTGCCCACCCCTTTATTAAGCCTCACTGTCCCTCCCTTGGTCTTCCTTAGCTCCTGATGTACCTATAAAGGTTTTTATCCCCCTTCTTAACTGAGTTGGCTATCTTTTCTCGGTTTGGGCCTTTGCTGTTCTGACTGCCTTCCCAGCTTCCTTTGCTTTAACTGATACAGTTCTCTGTCCTGCTCCTTCTGTGATTCCTTGTACTTCCTGAAAGCTTTTTTTCTCTTGAACCTTCACTGCCACTTCCTTTGAGAATCATAGTGGTTTCTTACATCGTTTAGTTTTGTTTATTTGCTTCACATAAAGGCTTGTTACCTCTGTGATGGCAGTTTTTATTATTCCCCATTGTTCTTCCACCCCTCCTTCCTGCCCATTTGCTAGTGCATTCCTTAGGCACTCACCCATTTTGGCAAAGTCAGCCCTCTTAAAGTCCAGTACCTTTGCCTTTGTATGGCTGGACTCTATTGCTGTGTTTATTGTGAACCATACTGTTCGATGGTCACTAATTCCCAGATGGCTACCCACTTCTACATCTGTGATCCTCTCTTCATCTCCATTTGAGAGAACCAGGTCTAAGATTGCTCCCTCTAGTGGGCTCCAATACTAGTTGTCTAAGGCATGCCCCCTGTAGGGCATCTAGAATAACCCCACTCTTCGAAGTGGCTGCTGCAACTGCACTCCAACTAACATCTGGCATATTCAGATCGCCCATCAGCAATATCTCCCCTTTTTCTGCCATTCTAAGTATACTTTCTATCATTTCCTTGTCCATTTCCTCCCCACTGAGAAGGGGGTCTGTATACAACCCCTGTGCGTATTGTGGTGCCATTGCCTGTCTCCAAATTTACCCACAGTGCTTCTTCTCCTCCCTGTTTTCCCTTTTGTTCTGTTGCTTTGATTCTTTCCCTTATGTAAAGAGCTACTCCTCCTCCTCTTTTACCCTCTCTGTCCCTCCTGTAGATAGTGTATCCTGGTATGTTTACGTCCCAGTCATGGTTTTGTACGAACCATGTTTCTGTGACTGCCACGATATCCAGATGTTCCTCCTCCATCAAGGCCACTAATTCAGGAAGCTTGTTACTCAGACTACGGGCATTGGTACTCATTGCTTTCCATTTTTTGATAGCTCTACCTTCTGTTGCAGCATCCCCCACTGACCTTTCTACCTCGGTCTTTTTCTCATTTAGTACCCTGTTTTGTAGGGAGAGGCTGGGATTTTCCTGCTGCTTATCAGTGCCTGCCTCCCCCCTTGACTAGTTTAAAAGCTTGCCAATGAAGCATTTAAACCGATTGCTCAAAAGACTTGTTCCCTTCCTGGACAGATGCAGACCATCCTGCCAGTATAGGCTGGTGTCCCTCCAGGTGGAACCCCAGTCCCCAGTGAAGCCAAACCCCTGGGCTCCACACCATTTTTTTCAACCATTGATTAAACTGCATGGTGTAAAGTACCCTTGCCTCACTCATGCCATTGACAGGCAGCACCTCTGAGAAGGATACTGTGTGTGCCATTTGTCTTAGGCCCCTCCCCAGTTCTACAAAGTCCTTCTGCACTGCTCTAATCTCATGTTGAGCCAAGTCATTTGTCCCTAGGTGGACTATGACATCCAGCTCAGACTCCCGTGCAGCTGTTCTCGTGATCCTGAGGGTGTGCCTCGTGTCCCTCCAAGCCATGGCACCAGGCAGGCACCTTACTTCAGTTTTCCCTGCTCCCCCCAGTTTTATCCCCTTATAATTGAGTCCCCCACCAGGAGCTACTTCCTTTCCTTGTGGTGTCCTCTGCCTCCTTCCTGTGGGCCTCCCTTGTGACAGGTGTCCTCAGCCTCCTTAATCTCCTCTGTGGGTGCATCCATAGGGGCGCTGTGATCCCCCAGAATGGTGTATGGATTGTGGAGTAAGGAATCGACCAGGAGATGTTACACCTTCAGATGGAAAAGGTTTTCCATTTGGTGTCAGGGTAAGAGTCTGGACCCCTTATCCTGCTCTGTGGCTAACATTTTAGATCACCTTTGGTCTCTCTCCAAAGGGGGTCTTCGGTCATCAACCCTTAGGGTGCACCTGGCAGCCATCTCTGCTTACCGGGCGCAGGCCGGTCAGTTGACATTGGCACAGGAGACAATGGTCGGGTGTTTTTTCAAAGGTCTGGATCACATATCCCCTCCGGTGCATGAACCTCCACCTCCGTGGGATCTCTTGCTGGTTTTGGCAGAGCTCATGGGCAAGCCATTCGAACCCACGCACAAGTGTGAGCTCTCGCACTTGTCCTGGAAGACTGCCTTCCTGGTGGCTATCACGTCAGCTAGAAGGACAGGGGATCTCCAGGCGCTCTCGGTGGATTCCCCTTATCTGGTCTTTCACAGCGACAAAGTTGTCCTGCACCCCCACCCGAAATTCCTTCCGAAGGTGGTGAGTTTCACCTTAACCAGGTGTTGACTCTGCCGGTATATTACCCTAACTACACCTCCGATGCCAAGTACAGGCTCCATACCCTGGACCTTAGACGTGTGCTCTCCTACTACAAAGAGAGGACAGTGGGAATTCAGGAAGAGGTTCGCCAGCTGTTTGTCACCTACTCTGAAGCTGCTTCTGGCAGACCTGCAGCCAAACGGACTATTACGAGATGGAGTACATCATGCATAGGTCTGTGCTATGAGTTAGCAGGCAAGGAGCTTCCCAGAGGGATAAGAGCTCATTCTACCTGCCACACTTCTGCTTCTGTGGCTGCTTCCAGGGACATCCCTATCCAGGAAATCTGTCGGGCTGCTACCTGGAAGTCAGCAAACACCTTCATTACCCTTTACCACATCGACCTTGAGTCACGTCAGCGATGCTGGTTTTGGGGCCTCGGTTCTCAATCTCTGTTTCCTAAGTAGGGGTGAGCACCTGCCTCCCTCCTCCGGAGAACTGCTAGAGTCTGCCAGAGAGTAGATGAACAACATATCCACGCTCCTAGAAAACAGGTTACTTACCTGTAACAGTAGTTCTAGGAGTGATATATGCTTCATCCACAGCACCCACTCCCGACCTCCCCGGCTTTAGGCGCATCACCTTGCTTCCAGCGGGCTAAGATCTGGCATCATGGGGCAGAGCCAAGGTATATACCACCCGGGTGGGTGGGAGGAGCCAGCTTGAAGACATCCAGCAAGATTTAAAGGGGAACGGGACATGCCAGAGAGTGTGGATGAACAACATATACCACTCCTAGAACTACTGTTACAGGTGAGTAACTAGTTTTTCTTGCTGCACCTGCCTGAAACATACAAGAGCATGTTAGCAAAAAACAGGATGCTTGTTATGTAGGGGGGTTGCAAGGACTTATAAGCGAGAGAGCTGCAATGTTTTGGGACACACAGAGATTGATGGAAAACTCAGATGGATCGTCTCTGTTTATTCTGCCTTTGTAAATAGTTATACTGAACAAGTTTAATTTTTTTTTATGTTAATGCTAGTACTAATAAACACTTTCTGTGAATTCTACAACTGCTCCTGGTTTTTCCTATGCTTCCTGACCTGTGCCTCGATGACACTCCCAGAGGGGACCCCAGTCCCCAATATAGCTGAGCACCTCCTCTCTGCACCATTCCTTCAGACATGAATTGAAGGTCTTGTTGCAGAGAACCCTCTCCTCTCTTCTCCCCTGTTCTAGACAGGCAGCACCTCAGCGAACACTACTGAATGCTACACCTGTCTAAGTCCACTTGTCAGCTCCCTAAACTCCCCTGCACTATCCCAGGCCTGCTGCTAGCCGGGTCATTTGTCCTCAGGTGGACAATGACATCCAGCTTCCTCTTCCTTCCTGCTGCCTTAGTGATCCCTAGGATATGTTTCCCATCCCTGTGGGCCATGGTGCCAAGTAGCCACCTGTTCTCCCTCTCTGCCTCCTTCCCATTCCAAGATCTGTTGCCCTGACAATCAAGTTCCCCACCAGAAGTTGCTTGCTCTTCTCCTGGGGTTCTCTCCCACCTTCCCTGGGGTCTCCACGATACAGGGCTCCGCATCCTCCCTAGCCACTACTACAGGTGTGTCTTGCTGGCAGTCCCACCCTGTCAGAGTGGTATAGGAGTTTTGTAGTGGTACCGGTTGAGAAATGTGCCTCCGGCCTACCCTCCCTTCGAGAGTCCTCCACCTCCACCTTTTCTGAGCCCACCAGAGTCCAGCAGCTCCTCCTCCCTGGCATCCTCTGAGGCAACAGTGTCAGACCTGGCAGCCCCTGGGTAGGGGAGCAGGTCCTCCAAATCCTAGCCAACTCAGCCTGGAGTCTAGCGACTTCCTCCCTCAACCCAAAGAGGTGCATGCAGATAGGACAGCACCGCAGTCTTCAGAAGGTCTCTGTGAAAACTGCCGCCCCACAAGCACTGCACTGCACCACTTCCAGCATTTCCAGTTTCTAATCTCCCTGTGTTACTGGGAAGTCTCTTCCAGTTATGCTTGTTGTACACCTACTGTAGATTGGGTGTTGCTTCTGTTCCCAGTTTAGGCCTACATTTTACCTTCTGCCCTTCCCAGCAGTGATTGCAACAAGAGTAAAAAGGTGCCTTACCATAGTCAACCGGCAGAGTCCCCTGCTTCTCCGCTTCTTCCTGCTGATGCCTAAGATGCCAAACTTGTACCTATTACGCTCCTTCCCTGTTCCACTCACTTGGTGGGACATGAATGTGTGGGACACTTTGGAGTTGTAGAGATTTTGTCTTAGGCAAAGGGCTTCCTGCTTAGCACTGATTGGTCCTGTGTTCCATTTTGTCTTGCCTTTCTGCTCAGCACAGTTCTAGTGCTCCAATCCCACCATGACCTGCAGAGCATGTATGTAAACAAACAAACAAAAAAAAAATCAGAAAAAGGTTAGGTTACAGTTGAAAACAGGTCCCCAGCTTCTTGGGGCGGTCTGATGCTGCCTGCACCCAGGGAACTTAACTCCCACGATTTTGCTTAGCTCTGATTGGTCCTGTACTCTATTTTGTCCCATCTTCCTGCCCATCATAGTTTTGGTGCTCCGATCCCACAATGACCTGCAGAGCCTGTAAAAAAACAAAACAAAACAAAAAAAAGGGTCAGCTTTTAGTGCTATTTTAAGTCATGTGTGACCAGTTTGTATCTATTATCAAAAGTAGCAAATAAATTGTTTTGACTGCCCCAGTATGTGAAATACTGTGATTTTTTTTTTTTTTTAATACCTTTTTGACACATTTGGTATCATTATATTCCAAACAAGGGGTCTGTCTAACATCAGCCACTGGAAACTTCTTGCTAGTATCTAGTACTTGCACTAATGCGCATGCTTGGGATCTTGGTTTTGTGTTTCACGGTTGGTTTTCGCACTTTCGGTGCTCATTTTTCTTTGAATGGCTTATTCTTGTTTAGTGTCACAGACTCTCTTGGTTAGCCGCATTATTTAATATCATCCAAAATAAAATGTAATCTCATTAATGAATGAGTTTTGTCATCATGACAGTGGCAGTGACTAATTTTGCAGCCCACTCTATTTGCTTCCTCGCCTCACACATCTCCTGACACAGGGCCTCTCTTGACCTCAAGAACCTGCACCCTACTAGTTTCTGTCATAGGATTTCTAGATTGTTGATTAATTGCCTCTCTATTTTAATAAGAGCAAACCTGTACTGTGTTTGACAGTACTGAAAATGTATATACTGCCTGTTTTTGTTCGTCTTAATCTGTATATGTCCTCCTCCACCCCCTGTAACCGACGTGGAACCTTTGCAAAAGAGTCTGTGACTCAAAGGTTTGTAAATCCGATTATATTCAATAAACAATAAACAATTACAAGATGGCGTATTCACAGTAGTAAGATGCTTCCCGCGACTGAAGTGAGATGGACTGCTTGTCTGGAGCATAATGATACAGAATTTGTGATAAGGTTCAAAACAAATCACATTATTTCACACATTGGGGCAGTCAAAACAGTTCATTTGCTAGTTTTGTTAATAGAACCAAACTGGTCACACATGACCTAAAACCACACTAAAAAGCTGACAGTGTCCCTTTAACTTCCACAGTTTTATCCTCCGGAAAGGGCTTCCTGCTTAGCCCTGATTGGGCCTGTGATTTTTTTTGTCCTGCCTTCCCGCCCAGCACAGTACCATTGCTCCAATCCCACCACGACCTGCAGAGCCCAAAAAAAAAAAAATTTCAGAAAAAAGTTAGATCTAACTTCGAGGTGGAGCTCTTGCAGCAGGTATTACACACATAGGACTACTGCCGCCAGGCGTTAGGACCGCATGGAAAAATCTTCTAGCTAGCAGTCTGTGGCTGGGGTCCGCCTCTGATGTTGGCTCCGCCCAATGTCCAACGTGGTATAAAGGGGTGGACCCCCGGCACCATCTCCATTCTTTTCCCGCCTTCAACCTGCTTAGTTCAGCTCCGCGGATGCCTTGCCTTAGCAGTCGACTGCCTTTTTTTGCGCTTAGTATAAGTAGTTTTCAGATCTTTTCTTTTTCGATCGGTAGATAGTTTTTGCATGTCTTTGCCCTCTCCACTGCAGCGAAAGTCGAAGTGCCAGTGTGGCAAGCAGATCCCAGCCAAAGACAGCCACAAGGCCTGCCTCATCTGCCTAGGCTCCAACCCTCAGCCCAACGACTGTCCGCACTGCAGAAAGTTCAACAATAAAACAAGGATCTGAAGCGCAGAAGCACTCAAGGCTTACCTTCTGCAGAAGAAAGCAGCGGCCATGCAGAAATCCCAGTCGGGACCCAACTCTTCATCTCCCGTAAAGGAGTCTCCCCACAGAGAGAAGTCATCAGGGAAGCACCATTCGAGGAGAAAAAGATAGGGCCAGGTCAGAATCCTGCCCAAAATCTCCTCAGAGAGCTTCCTCCTCTGCCTCTGGCGGGAGGTCGGGATTGGTCCCTCTGTCCTCCACTGGGACCAGTTCTAAGAAGACACCCTCTTCTTCTGCTGAAAAGCCCAGAAAGCAATCTTTATCGTCGGGGCACTTGCACGCTCAGGTCCCTCTGGTCCACCAACCCCATAAAACTTCACATGGGTCGACCCAGGAGGGGCAGTCGCCCGCTGGTTAGACCTAAGGAGACAAGCCATAAATCCAGTGGATCGCCCGACAAACACAGAAGGTCAGGCGACTCCACCAGGTGACAGGAGACCATCCGCCATTGGACGCCTCCTTCTCCAGCTAAGGGGAGCTCGCACACCAGCGACAAGCACCCCCACAGGCCGGGCGACCTCGCCAGCTGGTGACCAGACGCCTGAGCTTCCACCAGATGACTGGTCGCCTGAGGTTGCTCAGGACACACCAGACAGGTTGGATAACCACTCAGCCGTAGACATGGAGCCCGACCCACAGCAAGACCTAGCAAGGGCGGTCTCCCCAGAGCAGATGCCTGCACTGGATGCCCCAAAAGCTTCGATGCCTGGTCCCTAAAACTAAATGCCCCTACCACCGGTTGTCCCCTTAGCGGACGTTGGGGCCCTATTCACCTCGTGGTGGAATACGGTGAAAGGGGACTTGCTGCACAGGCCACCGGACCTCCACCCAAGGAAACACCGGTGCCTCCTCCTCCTCTGACCCCGGACAACAGGATGCCAGGTGAAGGCTTTCATCCACCTCTTAGCCCTAAAGGGTAAAGGAGATGAAGGCTGTCGTCTGCACCATCTTCCAGTGGCTGTCCGGCTTCCTCATCTGGAGAAGGTGTAGGGGATTCATCCTCCAAATCTTCGGACAGAGAGTGCTATTCTCTTCCGTCCCCAGGACCAAGGGATTCTCCAAGATCCCTAGTGGATGATCCTTCCTTCATGGACATAATGAGGCACATCCAGACTATATATGAATGGGACATGGAAGAGTTGGACCCAGCATGGAAAAGAATGGCTAAATTTCTGGGTGCCAAAGACCCCAAACTGCTGGTCATACCTCCTCTAGTTGAGCCCTTTTTAAGATGTTACCAGGCTCACCTGGAAGAAACCGTCTTCCACATCAGCAGTACCTAGGAAGGTGGATAGGTTGTATAAACCCCCGAAAGATGAACCCTTCCTGGGGGAGCAATCAAAGGCTGACTCCATGGTGCTCGCCGCAGCTCATGGACGACTCACCCAACCCAAACACCTCAGCTCATAGCATCCAGACCCAGAATCCAAAAAATTGGATCACTGGGGCAGGAAGGTCTATGTCTTTGCCACTGGGACCATTCATTCGCTAAACTTCTTGGCCCACATGGTTACATATCAGAAATCACTGTAGGGAAGAAAACATGGAGCTGGTCAAGGCCCAACCTGATTCCGACACAAATAAACGAACTACTGGCCTATGTTCAATCTGGCTTGGATGCGGACAAGCATGTCCTCTTATGCTCTTATGATTTGGTGGACATGGCGGCCAGAGTGGCAGCATCAGGGGTCTGTCTACGTAGACATGCCTGGCTCAGGGTGGCCGGATGCCGTCAGAATCTCCAAGATGCAATCTTGGATACCTCTTTCCAGGGCCAGGTCCTTTTCGGCGAAGAGGTTGAGGGCATCATAAAGGGCCTTCAAGACTCAGGGAAGACAGTTGCCAACGTGCACAAGATGTACAAATCGGAACAGCAGGCGGTGCGTCGGTGCCCTTTTCATAAACCTCAAGGCCAGCAAGGAAACCGTCAGTTCCATTGCAAGGGCTTCAAGCAGCACAGTCAGCCTGTTCCTTCAGGTGCCCAAGGTCCTAAACAGCCCAAGGCTCCCAGACACCCCACGCCTAACCCCCAGGAAACTTCATGACTCTCAGCCGCCTCCCCCCAGTCATCAGTCTTCACGGGGGGAAGAGGTAGGGGAGAATTTGCCTCTGCTTCTCCGAATGAAGCAGTATCACCTCAGACCAGTGGGTACTACAAGTTATTCAGAGGGGTTACGCTGTAGAGTTCCTGAGCTTTCCCCCAGACAACCCACCATCTCCCTCCCACTGTTCAACGAGCCATGCCCTTCTTCTGGAGCAAGAGATTCAGTCCCTCCTCCAGAAGAAGGCCATCCAGCCAGTCCCACCCTTCTAGCAGGGCAAAGGTTTTTACTCCCATTTTTTTCTTGGTGCCCAAGAAAATGGGAGATCATCTCCCCATTCTAGACCCCAGCCACCTCAACAAATTCATTTAGTACAAGAGGTTTCGGATGGTGACCCTGGCAAGCCTTTTTCACCGTCTTCAAGGGGATTGGCTATGCTCCCTGGACATGCAGGACACCTACATACATATAAAGATCCTGCCCTCTCACAGGAAGTTTCTCCGCTTCCTGTTCCAAGGCCAACACTACCAGTTCAGGGTGCTCCCTTTCGGCCTGTCAGCGGCACCCAGAGTCTTCGCGAAATGCCTCGCAGTGGCTGCTGCAGCCTTAAGGAAGAGACGACACTTTGTCTACCCCTACCTCAATGACTGGTTACTCTCTGCCCAGTCAGAGAAACAGCTAGCCGGCACTCTCAAGGAAACAACAGAGTTGTTCCTTTCTCTAGGCATCCCTCCGAACTGGCCAAAATCTCAGCCCTGGCCCTCCCAACGGCTTCAGTATATTGGAGCGGTGCTCGACACCCGTCAGGGCAAGGTCTTCCTGCCGAGACAGAGTGCTTCGCCTGGGCGAGCTGTCTTGAAGGGTCCGGACATCGGACCAGATCCCCGCAAGGGTAGTCCTGCAGTTGCTGGGGCATATGTCAGCATCCATAGCCACAGTCCCACTCTCTCGATTGAACATGAGGACCCTCCAGTGGCATCTCAGAGTCCAGTGGGTCCTGGGCTCAGGAGACTTGGATTATCCCATCCAGATATTGGAAGCGGTTTGTCGCTCCCTTCGATGGTGGCAAAACCCAACTGATTTAGAGCCGGGAGTACCTTTTTAATGGTCAGGTCCATTGCAGGTCCTTACCACAGATGCCTCGGGACTAGGCTGGGGTGCCCACCTAAACGAACATCAAATAAGAAGATCATGGTCTGCCATAGAAAGGTCTCTCCATATCAACGTACTGGAGAGGGAAGGCTGTTCTGTATGCCCTCCAGGCCTTCCAGGATCAGCTCTCCTGGGGTTCACTCTTAATCCAGTCGGATAATACCCTGGTAGTCTTTTACCTGAACAAACAAGGGGGCACTCGCTCGTACCCCCTATGCAGGGAGGCCATGAGAGTTTGGGACTGGGCAGCAGAACGTGAACTGTTCCTCTTAGCAGTTTACGTGCTAGGAAGTCAGAAAATTCTCACCGACTGTCTGAGCCGCTCTCATTCTTTGAATCACAAGTGGGAGTTGCTTCAAGAAGTAGCAAACGACCTCTTTGACAGATGGGGTCGTCCAGAGCAGGACCTCTTTGCATCCCCGTGCAATGCCAAACTGCCACTTTTTGCTCACTAGATCCAGAGCCTGGTGCTTTCTGGCAAGATATGTTGTCCCTCTCTTGGACAGGGTGATTTCTTTATGCCTTCCATCCCTTCCCTCTAGTTCAGAGAGTACTGCTCAAACTGCAGTCAGAGAGGGCCAGAATGATTCTGGTAGCCCCTCTTTGGCCTCTGCAGATTTGGTTCCTTCTGCTGCATCAGCTGGCTACAGAGCCCCCTGTACCACTGCCTCTCTCCACTCACTTGCTGTCCCAAGAGCAGGGGATGCTTGTCTATCCAGCTCTATGGACTCTCCATTTGCATGTCTGGCTCCTACAGTCCTAGCAGAGGAGAGACTGGGAGTATCAAAGAGAGTGGCAGAGATTCTTGTGGCAGCAAGGAAACCCTTCACTAGGGCAACTTATGCCATGAAGTGGAAACGCTTCTGTTTATGGTTGGCAGCTTGCTCCTTGAAGCCTCTAGATTGTGCAGTCAAGCATGTGTTGGAGTATCTTCTCCATCTCCTCAATCTGGGTCTCAGCTACTCGTCGATAAAGGTGCACCTCTGTGCCCTTTTGGCATGTCATGCCCCTGTGAGAGAGAGGACTCTGGCACAGCTCAACGTGTGTAAAACTTTCATTGGGGGTGTCCTGCATATCAGAGCTTCAAGGAGGGCCACCTTCCCCTCGTGGGATCTTCTTTTTGTTTTAGAAAAGCTCATCCTGCCCCCTTTTAAGCCAGCCGCGATGTGTGAGCTACGCTTTCTCTTTTGGAAAGCATTATTTTTAGTTGCCATTACTTCTGCTCAAAGGATTTCCGAGCTTCAGGCCCTGATGTGCAAGGAGCCTTACCTTGTGTTTCACAGGGATAGGGTACAGCTACATACAAATCCTAAGTTCCTTCCGAAAGTGGTGTCCGAACGGACGCTGAACCAGGACATTCAACTTCCGGTTTATTACCCAGCGTTCTCTAACAAGGGGGAGGCCCTGTTACACACTCCGGACGTTCATTGTATTCTTCATTATTACTTAGACTGAACTTGTTCTGTTCGCAAGACGGACCAGTTGTTCGTCGCTTTCGATCAGAGAAAGGCAGGGGATCCTGTCACTAAGCAGACTCTAACCAAATGGTTAGTACACTGCATCACTCTCTGTTACCAGCATCATGGCAAACCCTTACCGGGCTTGGTTAAGGGTCATTCCACCAGAGCAATGGCCACTTCATTTACCTGTCTGAGGAACATTTCAGCTGCAGACTTATGCGCTGCAGCCACTTGGAGCACTGTCCATACATTTGTTAGACACTACAGTTTATACATAGCCTCTAGGAGGAGAGCAGGATTTGGGCTGGCTGTCCTGCAGGGACTACTCTCCTAAGAGGGTAGGCACCCCCCTGCTTTCAGTCATTCCACCACCCTTCTGACCTGGACCTATCTAGGGATACTGCTTGGGATTCAGACCTATGTGTAATGCCTGCAGCAAGAGCTCCACCTCGAAGTCAGAGAGTAGAGTTACGTAAGAACTTACCGTAACAGTAGATCTTCGAGAGAAGCTCTTGCAGCAGGTGGCTTTCCAGCTTGCCATCCCCCAGGTCCTTTCTTTACTTACATTTTATACTTCTCTTGAGTAGGGAAGTTCCTTCTCGGTTCTCCAACACTTTCAGCTTGGTCACCGGTGAGGAACTGAGATGGCGCCAGGAGTCCGCCCCCTTTATACCACGTTGGACATCGGGCAGAGCCGAAGTGGAGGCGAACCCCCGCCACAGACTGCTAGCTGGAAGATTTTTCCGTGCGGTCCTAACGCCTGGCAGCATTGGTCCTATGTGCATAATATGTGCTGCAAGTGATCCTCTCAAAATCTACTGTTATGGTAAGTTCTTGCGTAACTGTACTTTTACAGTTAGAAACAGCTCCCAGGTTCTTGGCACTGTCCAATGCTGCCTGCACCTGGAAAAGCTTAACTCCCACAAGTCTGTCCTCGGAAAAGGGCTCCCTGCTTAGCCCTGTGCTTCATTTTGTCCCGCCTTCCTGTCCAGCACAGTCCCAGTGCTTCAATCCCATCACAACCTGCAGCTTCTGTTTTAAAAAAAAAAAAAAAAAAAAATCAGACAAAGCAGAAAAAGGTTAGTTTATGGTTAAAACGCCTCCCGATTTCTTATAATTTATTTATTTATCAAGTCTAGGATTACAGATACCTTTGAGCCATGGCTCTTTTACAAAGGTTCCACGTCAGAGAAATACAAATTATGGGGAACATCAAGACAGGCATTACAACAATGTGGACATTGCAAACAGAGTACAGATTAATACAGTTCAAGGGTAGCATTGTAACAAGGCAGCCAGCGGCATTTGTCAGAGAAAATAGACAACAGATAAGAACTGCCAGAGTCATGGGGGGAGAAGGAATGTAGGAAGGGTGGCAAGAGGGTGAAAAGTGCAGCATTGGGTATACCAAGATGTGAGGGTAGAATCCAGAGGGGGAGGGAGATAACTAGAGCAGAAAGGGAAGTGGAGAAACAAGGTTAAGTTGGGCAGTCACAGGAGCTGTTGGTAGTGAGATAGTCCCGGAGCCTAGTTTTAAACATACCAATAGTTGGGGCAGAGGAGATGGTTGGGCTGAGGCCATTGAACCAGAGTGGCGCTTGATAAGCAAAAGAGCGTTGTCCCTGTGAAGTGTGACAGTGGGGGACTTTCAATAGCTGTAGCGTGGATCTCCTAAGGCGCCATTTGTTAATTCGGTGTTGTAACAGAGTTGAGACCCCAGAAGGTGCAAGGCCAAGGTAGATTTTTTTCACCATGGAGCAGGTGAGAAACTTTATGCGGTTTGATAGTTGGAGCCAGCCGGTCTGAGTGTACAGGTCACATGTGTGGGTGAGACAGTGAGCACCAGTGATGAGCCGACATGCTTTATTTAAGGTAGTTGAGAGGCATCTAAGGGTTGTGGTTGTGGCCGAGCCATAAATGATGAGACCATAGTCTATTACAGAGATCACAGAGCTCAGGACTGCAACCTTCAAAACTTCTGGCATGAGGTGTGGTCTGTGTTTGTAGAGGAGACCAAGCCGTGTATTAGCAGCTCTAGCTACATTATCTACATGAAGTCCATAGGAGAGATTAGGGTCAAGCTGTATCCCTAAGTATTTGAAGGACCCCACCTGATCTAGAGTGTTCCCCTGGGTGGTAGAGATAGCCAAGTGGTGTAGCTTGTGTGGGTTATGAGAGCTGCAGAAGAGCATAGATTTGGTTTTCTTGTCCTTGAGGACCAGTTTATGATTAAGAAACCATGTCTCTACAGAACTGAAACTAAGCTGAAGGTTGTGTTGAAGAGTTGCAGGATCTTTGTGAGTGGAGAATACAACAGCATCATCGGCATATAGTATGATCTGCTCAGAGCAGTGGTAAGGGAGGGAGTTTAAGAAAAGGCTAAAAGGAGGGGTCCCAGTATGGACTCCTGTGGGACACCCGAGCTAACAGGCAGGGTGTTAGAAAGAGCCGCCCGCATTTTTACCTCTGTGACCGGTTTTCTAAGTAGCTTTTAAACCAGAGAGAAGAGTCAGGTGATAGCCCAGCATTCAGTAGTTGGTGTATTAAAAATCCATGGTGTACTGTATCAAAGGCCTTGGAGAGGTCGACGAAAACAGCCCGTGAGAAGGCCGTTGTCAAGGGATTTGTGCAAAGCTCCAGTGAACTCAAGAAGGGCTGTGGTGGTGCTGTGGCCTTTCCGGAAGCCGTTTTGTTGTGGACAAGGTATATTGCATTTATCCAAGTGGTCGGTAAGTTGATCAGCCACGATGCGCTCAAGTGCCTTAGAGATTTCTTGCCGCTGTCTGATGCTGCCTGCACCTGGAGAGGCTTAACTTCCATGATATTATCCTCGGTAAAGGGCTTTCTGCTTAGCTCTGATAGGTCCTATGCTCTGTTTTATCCTGGCTTCCTGCCCAGCACAGTTCCAGTGCTCGGATCCCACCACAACCTGCAGAGCATGTTTTTAAAAAAAGAAAGTCAGAAAAAGGAGTTAGTTTTCAGTTAAAAACAGCTCCCCAGCTTCTCTGTCTGATGCTGTCTATAGTATGTAGGAAAAAAGATTTGTAGTCCGTGTTTGGAGCACTTTGAGACTTCTCTTTAATTCGTAACAGGTAGCAGGGTTTTAAATAATTGATTAGCAGTTTTTTTCTTGGGACAATACTAACTGTACAGAAAGTATTTATATAGGTTTTCTAGAAGTGGTATATTTGTTAAACACATTGAGGCAAGTGCTATGCATTTTCACAATGTTTTAACACTTTTATGAGACAAACGCTAATCAATTTTTAGAGTTAACTAAAACCCTGGGTAGTGTGTGGAAACTAGCTCAGGAAATCAGTCTTTGGGGTGAGTAGCTTAAGAAAGCCCTGTGAATCCGGTGTGTGATTTTTTTGGGGGGTGTAGCTTCCGGAGGCTTAGTGCTTTCCTGGCACAGTCTTTTGTTCTATGATTTAGAATGCCATCTGAAAGATTGTCCATAGTCTGCTGTCTTGGAGAAGGGCCCGAGTCTTCTGGGTTATGTCCAGAACAGCTCCTATGAACAGCAGTTCCTGATGGGGCTCTAGCCGAGATTATGAGGGGTTCAGCAGGACTCCTATGACAGTAGAAATTGAGAGGCAGTGGCCACTGCCTAGTTTCTCTCTTGTTTGGATGGCCTTGAAATAAGCCAGTCCTCCAGATACAGGTAGACTTGCAGTCCTAGCTTTCTGAAGTGCATTGCTAGTACTGTAAAGCACTTTGTAAAGACATGTGGCAGCAAGGAAAGCTCAAAGGGTAGCACTCTGAACTGGTAGTGTTTCTATTCCAGGCAGAGGAGGAGGTACCTCTGGTAGTAGGGGTGTACAGGTTTGTGCTGGTATGCATCCTGTATATTCTGTGATGCTAGCCAGTCCTGTTGTTTCAGGTAAGGTAGCAATAATCCCTGAGAAATCATCCTGAATTTTTCTTGATCCATGTATTTGTTCAGATTTCTGACTTGGAGAATGGGGCACATACCTCCAGATTTCTTTGGTACTTTGAAGTAGTGGGAGTGGAAACCTGTGTTTCAGTCTGGCTGTGGCACTATTTCCACTGCCTTGTTTCTCAGAAGGCCTGCAGTCTCCTGTGCCAGAAGCTCTGACATGTAAGCTGACGAGGAGGATTGCCTTCTGGGAGGATTTTCTGAGTGGTCTTCTAACAATTATTGGGGTATCCTTCTCGGATGATCCTTAGAACCCACTTGTCTGTTGAGATGGATTCCCACTAATGGGTAAAACTGGTATAATCGTTCCCCTACTGGGGGAGGAGTGATCCAGGTTAGTCAGCTGAAACAGACCTGGGTCTGGAGCCTCCGATTGTGGCACTGAGTGCTTTTGGCACCCATGCCTTTGGCTTCTCTTTCTTCTGGGGCTGGGGAGGCTGGGATTTATTGATTTGGGCTCTCCTGCCCCTACCAAGAAAGGACTGCTTATTGTGAAAAGAGCTGTGTCCTCCACCCCTCTGAGGGTTATAGAGAGCCGGTCTGGAAGTCTTAAGAGTTGTTCTCATTTATGTTAGAAGCTTCAACAGTCTACTTCACCTGTTGTCCATACAGATAAGTGCCACTGAAGGGCACTTTTGTGATCTCTTGCTGGACATCGGGGTGAAGGTAGCAGTCCACAGCCTGGAGTACCACCTGGTGCAAATACCTGCAGCTGGTGGCTTAGATTCAGTACCTTGTTTAACAAGTAGCAGCATCTCCAGTTTTGCCACAGTGCCTGGCATTGCCTCTGCCCTAAACTTAAACTTGTGCCAGCAGGTATACTTGTACTCCGTGAAGTGGCCTAGTTAGCTAGCTATCCTAATGCCAAGGGTAGCCAAGGTATGGATCCACTTGCCCATGGTGTCTGCCTTTCATGATTCTTTGTTAGTGGGGTGCACAGTGACCTTGGACACAATGGTCCTGTCATTCTCAGTTGGAATAACAATGGCTTCGGCTATTGGCTGAGTGAAATACATGGGCTTAGAGTTGGGCACTATGTATTTCTTGTCTACCTGCTTGGAGACAAGCTGCCGTAGTAGCAGAAAAACCCCACAAAAGCTGAGCAGACTGGTCACACAGCGGGTGCCATCCTGAAAAAGGCAGAGCCACAAGAACAGAGAAGGTGGCACTCCAGTCCACAAAAATAAAATGGGCAAAATGCAAGAATAATGCAAAAAGTAGCAAAGGGTTTTCTCCAGATTTACATGCGTTGATTAAAGGTATAACATTTTTTTTTTTTTTAAAGCCATTAAATAGGAGGATATGGAACAGCAGATTCTGAGGATATCTCCCTTCACTGAGCCACTTTTTGGAACTCTAAGCCATCAGCGTCAGGACCACCCGGAAATTTTTGCTGACTGGGGCTGCCCAAGTCAAAGTGCTTTGTCACCTATATAATGTGGTAGTCCCCAGCATGCCTCAGTTGTTTCTCCTGCCGTCAGCCACTCATTAGTCCACCACTGCTGAAGAATACCATTGAACTCTGCAAGTATTCTCTAACATTGCTACTTCTTGAAGTTTGTTATTTTAATTAAAACTTTTATGCCTCTGCCAAAGGATAAGGAACCATTGTTCTGGTACTGTCATTGCAGTGACGTGAAGATTTTCGATGACAGCCACTCCATCTGCAGTCATTGCCTAGGCCTCACTCATGATGTTAAAGCCTGCAACATTTGCCAGGGCTTTAACCAGGTCACCAGGAGTCGTTGGAAGAAAGCTTCAGAGCTACACTTAAAGATGAAGGGCATGGAGGAGAAACAAGGTGCGTTGAAGGCAACTTCACGGTCCTCAAGCACTCCCTTTCTTCCTGGTTCGCTGTTGACACACCTTTCTTGGTAGTTGATGGCGTCTGCTGCTGATTCTACCAAAAAGAAGGAAAAGTTCATTCATGAAGTCTGTGGAAAAACACCACCACTCTTGAAAAGAGGCAATATAAAGAAAAGGCTACCTCCCCAGATCATTCATGATCTCCTCTGAAAAGATGCAAGTAGGATAAGAATGGCAGGTTCCAGGCTAAGGCTTCTGGTCCTGCTACCCCACGGACTGTGTCACAGACGCCAAGGTTGGGGTGTTGCATAGGCCTAACTCACCCGCTCTGGGACTTGCAGCCGATACTGCAGTCGGGCACTGTCCCGTTGACTGTTCAGCCATCCGTGACCCCTTCGAGGCCTACTGACACACAGCTCCTATACTAAACCATGTCAGAGCTTTTCCGATGACTGATGCTATTGCCTTCTTTGTTGACCCCATTGTCATCGACCACCTTTGGGGATACCACTGCTGACCTCGTCTGTGACACAGGAGTCCCTTGTCCCTGCCATCATGCCAGGCCTGGATTGTCCTCGGTCTATGGTTACCTTTCTATTTCTCCTTGTTCCATCAGTCTTCTACCTGTGTCAATAGATGTTGACAACGAGCTGAAATATAATCCAGAATACATGGAAGAGGAAGGTATGGAGGAAGAGCTGGATGTTCTGGGTGTGATGGAATCCATCTTCACTCTGTCTTGTTCTGAAGAAAGTGTGAAAACACTCCCAGGTTATCTCCTGAGTATGCCTCATTTCTGGCTTTCCTCAAGTTTGTTCAGGCCAAACTAGGATTTGACGCTGAGTTGGAGGATTCCTCTAAGAAGAACTTAGCAGTGCCTAGAGCCGTCTACCTTCTCAGTAGTCTTAATACCTCCAGTTCACTCAGCCCTGGAGGATGCCACTTTGGCTGCTTGGGACAGGCCTTGTGCCCTGCCTGCTGTTCCTAGGAAGGCGGACAAACAATGTCTTGGCCTTACTAGCAAGCCTTATTATTCTCCTCAGCCAGAAACAGACTTGGTAGCTATTATGGTTGCTCATGACAGGCAGGGATCGACAAATTTCAATATTACATGCTAGTCCAGGACAACTGGCCTAGCAAAAAATGGTAGTCCCAATGTTTCAAGTGGTAGTCTGTGATTGGAAGGCTATATTTCAAGGGAAATTAAAAAAAAACAAAAAAAAAACTTATGGAGCAACAATATACAAGGTGGGGTGTTGTATTATTAATACTTCATAGATGTAGGTCTATTTATTTACTCAGGATAGCCCAGCTGATATGCAACTCTTATTAGTTAAGTCCTGCTTCTGATAATTTACACTTTATCCCGTGACAGGCTCCAGCAGCCCCACCCTCACCCAACACACCAGACACAGTTTCCTTCTTAGCTAGCACACCACAAGAACAGATTTTTTTTATCGTATTTTATTTCCTTAGGCAGCTTTTGTCTTGTTATTGTTGTCAGTTCTTGCCCTTTGGTACCTTTACTTTTCCTAGAGTGACAGCAACACAAAAAGCCCAACCCTCACTCTCTTCCTTCTTTACTGCTCAGTCCCTCCCTTTCCTTCCCTTTAATATTTGATTTAAATTTTTAATTCTGCCCTTTACTTTTCTCAGGGCAACACAATGCCCGCGCTGTCTTCCTCCTTTGCTACTCTCTGTCTGGCGCACACATGCTTTTATACTTTAATTTCCTTAGTCAGCTTTTCACAGATTTTCCCTTTACTTTTCTCCGGGCAATACAAAGCCCATCCCTTACTCTCTTCCACCTTCAGTGTTCTGTTTGGTCTACCCTTTCCTTTATATTTTATTTCTTTAGGCAGCTCAGTGTTGTGCAGCACACACACTACAGTACAGATTTGTTTCCCCTCTCTTTCTCCTCTGACCTGGCCAACCAATACACTTCCTGTCTGTTTAGTTCTTTTTCTTTTCTTGGAGCAGATTTATTGGGCAGTCAGCAGGTCTGCATGCCTGTCGACTACCTCGCTGATCAGCGGCTTGATCGCCCCTGCTCATTGCTCCCGGCCCAGCTCACCACTGTCAGTCACCCTCACTTTGTTATGTGTGTGTGTGTGTGTATATATATATAATATACATTTTTTTCATTTATTTTTCAGTGGCTGGTGACACACACAATGCAGAACTCCCAACAACAGCCACAAAAACACAAGTGTTGTGCTATTCCCCCACATTCCAGGACACCACCACAGCATACGTTCTTTGCTTTCCCCTCCTCAACAGCGACAGTGCACCTCTTTCTCCTCGAATCACTGCCTAGCCTTACAACCTACAACTCACCGCCGTGGCCAACAGTTTCATTTTCCAGTAATTCTCTTTGGCTTCTCCTCCTCTGGTTCTGGCTGCTCCCTCCCTCCCTCTCTCTCTCTCTCTCTCTCTCTCTTCAACGCTCGCTCTTGCTCTGCCAACTCCTGTTACCATCAAGCATCAACTCACTGAGCTTTTTGCCTGCAGTCGCTGCCAGTCTGCTCTTGCCCCTGCCTTACTGGACTCAACACACATGGTGGAGTTTAATGCAGCTCTTGCCATTTGCTGCCTATGCTGTCACTCCAGCTGGAGCCACAGTAGTCAGGTTCCTGCATTGGTTGCTCATGGTCCCGCCACTCTGATTTCACTGCTTGCTCCCGACAGTACCCACATCACATGATGCCCAACCCGGAGTCCACAGCAGCAGAAGTAGGAGGAATGGACCCTAGTGGCAAACTGCATAAAATGCAGGTAAAAAAAAAAATAATAATTGCTTTCATTTGCTGGTTGTCCAGGGACAACCAACTGTGCAATAAATGCTTGTCCCTGTCCAAAAACTGATAGCCCCGGATGTCGGGCTATGGGATTTGTCTATCCCTGATGACTGGTCGAAAGCCCCAAAACATGAATTATTTTCTCCTAACAAGGAGTCGAGTGCACTGGGGAAAAGGACATTTGCTTCAGCTTCACTAGGACTGAGAATTGCAGACTATCAGTCATACATTACCAAGCAGGGTATTAAATAAACTGAAAAGAACTGATTAGCAATTTTACACATGAAAGTGCTAATCGGCTGTAGAAATGCAAAGCACTTGGCACAGAATGGTTAGCAAAATGTAAAAAAATATATAATTTTATTTATTTTGTCTACTGTGCTATAGACTCACTGAAAAAAAAAAATGGTTAGCAGTCTACTGCTACACATTTTTGGAAATGGTCAGCATAACCCACTGTTTTGCATAGCGTTTTGCTATGCTATACCAGCTATTTAAAAACCTGCCAATCGTCAAAACTGCGTGTGTAAGTCCATGGCCACCTTAGCTGAAAAGCTACCTGAAGGCCCTGACAAAATAATGGCTCAACAGACAGTTGCTAATGGCCTGGAAGTCCATAAGCATCTGCTCAGATATGCATATGATGCCTCGGATGCTGCTGGCCATGCTGGTGCTTCCAGCATCTGCCTGCACCACCATTCATGGCTGTGTGTCACAGGTTTTGCTTCTGGTGTGCAAAATTCAGTCCTCAGTGCCCCTTTCGGAGGGAAACAGCTTTTTGGCTTCAAAATGGGGAATGCTGTTTGGGACCTGCAAATGTCAAAAATAGCACTGAGGTCCCTTCATGCCTTGAACCTGAGGCTGGGGCAGAGGCTCGTTTCATTTGCCGTATGCTCATCCAGGCAGAGGATACTCCAGAGGTCCTGGATACGGTTCTTAGCAGTCTCTGCCCACGCAGTCACAGGCCAGTCTGCCTCCCGGTCCCAGTACCAGGCTCACAAAAGGTGCAAGCATCAGTGGCACCCCCGCAGCCCCCGGCACTTTCCGACTCCCCTCTTCTTTCTCCAGCCTCACTGCCTCAGGAATTTCTGGTTTCACAGAAAGTACTTGCATTTTGTGCTCCAGGACTTGCACCATTAGTTTTGCGTCTTGTCCTTTGGTTTGTCTTTTGCGCCATGTGTCTTTACCAAGTGTTTTGCAGCGATTGCAGACATCCTTCGCCGGGAGGGCCTCAATGTCTTTCTGTATATAGATGACAGCCTTCTGAAGACCCCATCACAAAAAGCGCTAGTCCGTACCCTGATTCGAACCTGACAGCTGTTCGACCAGTTGGGTATTCTGGTGAACGAGCCAAAACTTGTCCTCCGTCCATGCCAACGCCTCCAGTACATAGGGACTGTCTGGACATGGGGTTGGGTTGGGCATTTCTGCTCTCTGACCATAGAAACATAGAAGCATAGAGAAAAAGACAACAGAAGGAGACCAGGGGTCCAGCTAGTCTGCCCGTGTGTTCCTCGGACCTTCTCAGATGCCAGGACCTAACCCCGCTTCTGCCTAATGCCTTTTACTGCTCCTGTTGCTTTTGATCACACTTTAACCTTGTCCCACCCCAGTTTGAATGATGTCTTGGACTTTGCTTCCACTGCGTCAGCTGGCAGTTAATTCCATGGCTTGACAATTCTTTGTTTAAAATAGTGTTTCCTAAGCTCCTTCTTGGAGCACCCCACCCTCAACTTCGACTTGTGCCTGAGTCAGAGAATCTGTCGAACAGGTCCAAAGATGGCACCTTATTTATTCTTCTCTCCCAACTTGTATGTTTCAGTCATATCTCCCCTCTCCTTCCTTGTCTTCAGTGAGAACATATTTAATGCTTCCAGATGCTCCTCATAAGGTCCTGGATCATTTTGGCAGCTCTTTATATCCTTTTTTAGATGTGGACTCCAAAACTGGACACAGTACTCCAGTTGGGGCCTTACCAGGGACCTGTAGAATGGCAGTATTACCTCCTTTCTCCTGCTGTCGAATCCCTTCTGTATGCACCCCAGCATTTTGTTGGCCTTGCTGTGGCCTTGTTGCATTGGCTTGTCTGTTTAAGGGTGCTGCCTAAGTCCCGTTCTTCCTACGTGGTACTGAGCTGGACTCCATTGAGGTGGTACTCTGTCCTTGGGTTCTCTTTACCCAAATGCATCACCTTACATTTTTTTTTTGCTGTGGCACTGGTAGCCCAGGCTCAGCTGGTCTCCTCCAGCGACTTTGTCTTAGCCAGATGCCTTTTGTGGCTCATCGGCCTTAGAGCTGCTGCCATATTAATTGTCCCACTATCAGATCTGCCCGCAGTGTTTCCTTCATGCCCAGTGGACACAGCATTCCAATGAGTTGGAGTGTTTCATTGCAGCTGCTTCTCCAGTCAGTCGATCTCTGCTTTGTTGGTTGGACTGCTCCAACCTTGAAAATGGGATCTCCCTTTCTCTGTCTGTCTGCTCTCCTGGTGACGACAGACAACTTGGGTTTGGGCTGGGGTGCCTGTCTGGGCCCTTTCCAGACTCTGAGCCAATGGTCCCATTTGAATATGGTTATGCACAGCAACACTTTGGAGATGAGGGCTAGTCTGCTTGGCCAACAGACCTTCACCGCCTTCCTTCTTGGGCATCAGCTGCTGATCCATAAAGACATTATTTTGGTGATGCACTACATCAACCAATAGGGTGGAGTCCACACTATTGTCCCTTCAGAGAGGCAATGAGAGTTTGGCACTGGACCATGGAACATGACATGTTTCTGCCAGCCATGTCAACCTGGCACCCTGAAGGCCCTTGCGGATTGTTTCATTCGGTCCCAGGTGCTCTGCCATGAATGGGAGCTCTTAGACGTTGTCATGGATGATCTCTTCATAAGATAGAATTACCCAGATATAGACCTTTTTGTGTCTCCATACAGTGCAAAACTACCACTGTTTGCTCGCACCAGGGCCTGGATTTTTCTCATGAGACATATTGTCATTCTCCTGGAAAGGGAGGCTCATGTGGCACTTCCCCTCCTGCTGAACAAATTTAAAGCTGCTGGCCTTTCTGTCTCTTCAGTCAGCTGATTTTGTTCATACCTTAAAGGCAGATCTCAAGCTGTCCAGATAAGTAAATCCATTTCACCTTCTCTCCCCATTAACTCAGGTGCCCTTCAAGGGTCTGTACTGGGTCCTATCCTCTTCTCAATATTTTTAAATGACCTACCCTCTGTCTGTTCCTCTCTGTTCATTCACATGTACACTGATGACACCGTTCTTTTTGCTTCTTGCTTCTCTCCCCAGGACCTTATCTCCAGACTTCAGCTGGATTTTGACAACATTCAGCATTGGTTCAAGGTAAACCAACTGTCTCTTAATGCGAACAAAAAAAACTGTCTCTATGACTTTTGGTAACTGTCAGAGGCTTGCCAAACTTACTTCTCCCCTGTTTAGTACCCTTGATGGTTCTATACTTGAAGATGTCTCCTCCTCCTTTAAGTACCTTAGGGTCTGCCTTGAGCGGCATCTTGATTTATCTGGGCACACGGAAACAATTTGCCTTAAGCTTCATCCTAAGCTTGGTGCTTTGTACAGGAACAAAGCATGTATTCTACTCCTGTCCGTTGAAAAATTGTACTAAAAATTATCCTTCCTATCTTTGACTACGGTGATTGTCTACTGTAGCGCCCCTAAAATCTCCCTTGCTAGACTGGACCCCCTTTTTCATTCTTTCTGCTATTTTGCTTTAGATTGCCCCTATCGTACTCACCACTACTCTCTTTACTCTGCTCTTTCCTTCCCTTCCCTTCTCTTAATGCTAGGCACCTTTCCCATTTGTCCAAATTCTGGTTCTGCACCCTTGCCTCTTATCTCAAATCCCTTCTTTCCCCTCATTCTTCTTCCTCCTACCCTCTACACAACAGTACTTTCCATTCTCTTAATATTCCTCCTAGAAAATCTATTGTTGGTCAATCTGCTTTCCTAAGTTTTGGTCCTCCCTTCCCCTTTCTATGCGTTCTGCCTCTTCTACCTCCTCCTTAAAGTCTCTTCTGTCTGATTTTTGTCATCCTACTTACAACTGCCTTTAACCTCTCCTCCTTTCTCTATTTCTCTAGTCTTGCTCTTTCTTGCTGTTCCGTTTTTTATTTTCTCTCTGTATGTATTGAAGGTGTTTTAATTCTCTAGTTTTGGCCTCATTTACTATTTTCCCCAACATTTGTTGATTCAACTTGTATTACTTATTTGTATTTTACATTGTTATTATACTGTTGGCTCTCTCTCCTTCCCCTCTCCCCCAGGACTCATCTGGAAACGAGCTGTTATCAGCTCAGTATGTACTTCCTGGTTAAACGTTTTAAATAAATAAATAAATTATGCCTTTCCTCCATCCCCTCTCATACAGAGGGTTCGGGTCAAGCTGAGGGCCGAGTTGGCCACCCTTGCTCTGGTGCCCCATACTGGCCCAGACACATCTAATTTCCTCTGTTCTAGCAGTTGGCAGTGGAACCCCCTGTCCTGCTCCCTCTGTGGGCAGAACTTCTAATGCAGGAGCAGGGTGCTCTGTTGCACCCAGATCTTCGGTCACTGCACCTCCACGCTTGGCACCTGAGGACATAGAACTCTTTTGCTTTAGGGTTTCTCTGTTGGTGGCTTGGAAGCCATCAATACGGTATGCCTACTCACAAAAGTGGAAATGTTTTATAGTTTGGTGTGCTGCTCATACCCTGTATCCCTTTATGTGCCTGGTCAGTAGCATTCTGGACTACCTCTTATCCTGCAAGGACTCTGGCCTCTGGTATTCCTTTATTAAGATCTACTTAGCTGCAGTGTCTGCTTTTTGTGCCCTCACTAATGGCAAGATGGTGGCCCAGCTTCAGGTTGTTCACAGGTTCCTTAAGAGATATTCTGCTTTTACACCCCCCCCCCACCAATCCATGATCCGGTTATGGTATGGGACTTCAATTTGGTCCTAGAGACCCTTACTGTGCCTATATTTGAGCTTGCTGCTACTTGTGAGCTCTTTTTTTTGTGTTGAAAGATACTAGTCCTAGTGGCTATGATTTCTGCAAGACGTATATCTGAGTTGCAGGCTCTGGTTGCAGATCCTTCTTTTTTAATTTTCCACAGAGGACGGAGTTACATTACATACTAATCCTCATTCGTACCAAAGGTCATATCTGAGTGAACACTAAATCGGACCATTGACCTTCCTGTTTATTTCTGGACTCTTACACATAGTGGGGAATATCGCTTACATATGCTAGATGTCCGCAGGACACTATATTGGTACTTGGATCATACTAAGGATTGTAGAAAATCCAGACAACTGTTTCTGGCCCCACCCCAACCCCCGGATGTTGGGGCCCTTCTTTTTCTGAGCAGAGCCTTTAGAAATGGTTGGCCTACTGTATTTTTTTTTTGTTACCAGAAACACAGTGAGCAGCTTCCTGATCCTGTCCTTGCTCACGCCACCCAAGGGGTGGCTACTTCTGTGGCATGTTTCCTCAATGTGTCCTCTGCTGACATATGTGCTGCTACCACTTGGAGTAATATACACATATATATTCTGTGTGTGTGTGTGTATATACTGTGTGTGTGTGTGTGTATGTATGTATGTATATATATATATATATATATATATATATATATATAGTTACTAAACTTTACAGTCTGGACATCGTCTCTTGTAGACGTGCTGGCTTTGTCTTACTGTCCTACAAGGCTTCCTTACTTAGGGTCAGTAGATCTGCCTTCCTCCCTCAGTGCTTTGGTATTGCTTGGTGATCATTCCATGATGTTAGTCAATGGAGGGAGACATCCTCGAAAAAGACAGAATAGTTACCTACCATAACAGTAGCATTTTGAGAGAATCTCCTCCCTTGAGCCACAACTCTCCCTCCTTCTTTACCCCCTTAATAGGTCACAGGTGATTATCTTGCCTGCTCTTGTACACTGATTCACCTCTCACGTCTAATTCGGCATGTTAACTCAGGTTTCCACATCCTCTCCTGTGTTGCCTGGCTTGGTCCTGGTTGCTTCGGTCCCTGCTAGTCTGATGATCCCCTGAGCTTGTCGCCGGTGGGGAACTGAAACATACTGGAGATGTCCAAGTTATATAAGCGAAGATGAGGTATGTCAGCATTTGAGGCCCCAGTCAGCAAAAATGTCCAGGTGGTCCTGATGCTGACTGCTTGCAGTTCCATGATGTGACTCAATGGAGAACATTCACTTGAAGATCTACAGTTACGGTAAAGTATTTTCAGCAGTTCTTTTAGTAATAAATGTGTAAGTATACCTTTAAGCTATGCATGTAAATTAGGAGGTTTTTGTTATGAGACGCTTCCCCTGATGAAGCATCATGCTTTATTTTGTTTAATTAAAACATTTTGCTGCTTTTTACATTGGTCTTAGATTTGCCTGTTTTATTTTCACGGATTGGAGTGCTATCATCTCTGTTCTTGTGCCACAGTAGCAGGCCTTCTGAAAGCTGCCTCAGAGTGTCTCCAGGGCTGGCTGGATGGGAGGTGCTAGAGAGACTGGGACATTAGGTACGTTTAGAAACTCCAGTTGAAGGCACCTAGCCTGATGTATGTTGCTGGATTATGATTCCGTGTGGCATGCATTTTTATGAGCAAAGTGAAAAAGGAGAGATCCTCCTGAGGAATGGTGACAGGAACAAGCTCCAGGTTTTCTGTACTGTACTACAAATCATCGTTCTTGTCATTGGAGATGATGGTATCAAGATAGGACTTAACCTCGTTTACCATCTCCACACATAGAAGGTAGTAAAGAGATGCGACTAGAAAGGCCAACAGTGCTGGACAAGACCTCAGAAACACCAGCAACACCGCCTCTGTCCCCAACTGGGGCCTTGAGAACGATGGCAGCACTGAGCACAGCCCTGAGACTGTCCAGAAAGGTGCCGGCATCAGAGTAGGCACCGCTAATGTCAGTGATCCTGACGGGCCCAAAGGTACCGGCGGTAGCACCATGGCCACCCTGTCCTCAAAGGGGGTCAAAGGTGACACCACAGGTGGGGCAGGCATCAATGGCACCAACAGTGGCCCCAGAGCCTGGAGCCAGAGTCAGCCGCACACCTGAGTTAGGCAGCACTGAAGACAGCACCAGTTGTACTGACCCAGAGAGGTCAGCAGCCGGCACCAAAAACAGTGCTGCTTCACTTATACACTGCACCCACTGCTCCATGAGAGCTGCACAATGACCAACCTGCCTACCAGAGTCCCTTCTATTGAACAGAGAGGGGCTCCAGGATGGAGACCTTGACCTTGCAGGCCCAGGCATCCTCGGTGTCTTTAATTAGATTGTCTCACAGCAGAACAGCAAGAGGATGAGCTCGAACGGTGCCATTTCTTCTCACTATGGTTTTTCTGGGAAGAGGTCAAGGACGAACAGTGCAAAGACCTTGACACAGAGCATGTGTGGGAAATGGACTCTTTTTTCGACTCTGGAAGAACTGTCCATCCTTCTGGGTGCTAGACTGCACCTTGCCAGAGCACCTACGCAGAGAGAGGTGGTGGCCAGATACAGTCCCGTTCCAGAGCAATGCCTTTTCAGGCTCCCTAACTTCTTCCATGGCCATCGGCCATTGGCACGAGGTTGGGCTAAGAAATAAAAATGAGGATTACATGCTTACCTTTATTGTTGATCTTCCAGAATATCTTCACAATTGAGTCATACTTAAGGGTCTGGGTCCAGAGGCACTGGGACCCCATGGGAGCAATTTTTTTTGCAGGAGGGAGCGGATATTGGGTACTGAGAGCAGCTACACACCCCATGCGCTGGTATGCGTGCCAGCCAGTAACCATCTTCAGTTCCCTCACGCGCCTTGGTTCTGTTTGGCAGAAGCGAAACAAAATGGAGAGACTATAAAAAAGAGAACAAGATACTTTCTAACTCACGTGAATAGGGAAAGGATATGGGAAATAAACAACAAAGGAAAACCCGACTCTCGACTGTCAACATATAGTACCTGTGGGTTGGGCCTATTAAACATTAGCCAGACAGGAGGAGGATAGTGATAAGGGAAAAATGAGGATGAGCGTATAGCTCCGGCAGGTGCAAAATAGGGAGAGTCCAAAATTGGACCCCCTTTCAAATAAGATGGCAGATGTGCCAAATAAGGAAAAATGACATCAGGAATCCCAAAAAAGAATAACTCTGTGCTACCAGATAAGAATTAAGTGAACTTAAAAGTAAACCTACATCCCTCTTTCTCTCATGACAGTAAGAATGAAGTAGGGATTAGAAGCATTTGGAGTTGCAGAACTGGGCAGTCCCGCAGAGTCAGGATGTGGTCGTCACCTCTGGCACTCCCCAGGGGGAGTGGGCCAAGGCTCACAGGCACAGAGAGAAGTAACGGTCACAGGCACAGAGAGAAGTAACGGGTATACCAACCAAAAAATTCTAATGTGATAGAAACGGGATAGGAAGACAGCCTGCTTCTCAGAGAAACATAGAATTCGCGGGCAGATAAGGACCATTTGGCCTACATAGTCTGCCCATTTTTCCCAGCCTGTAGTATCACCACAGATCTTACTTCGAGACACAGCTCTTGCAGCAGATTACACCATTAGGACTGAAGCCGGCAGGCGTCAGGACCCCATGGAAAAATTCTAGCTAGCTATCTTCAGCGTGGACCGCCCCTGACGTCGGTCCGCCCGATGTCAGGCGTGGTACATAAGGGGGCAGTCCCGCCAGATTCCCCAGTTCTTTCCCGCCGTCGACTTGCATGTCTCAACCCTTCGGTTACAGTCTAGCGCGCGACGCGTGGTTAAGTGCTTTCCTTCGGGAAATTCGGATTTCTTCAAGCAAGACCTTTGCTGATGTCCTCTCCGACCTCCGGTCATCCCTCCAAGTGTGCTTGCGGGAAACAGATCCCCTTCAAGGACCCCCACATGGCCTGCGTTCCGTGCCTGGGCCCAGACCACGATACCCGGGCCTGCTCCTTCTGCCAAGGGTTCAGTAGTCGTACCCGGATCCGACGTCAGAAGGCCCTTCAGGCGTTTTTGTTGGAGGAAAAGCTGAAGACTCTGTCTTCCAAGGGAATCTTCTTCTCAAAAGTCCCACTAGCCGGAAGCGAGAGGAGAAGGCCCTTCGGGTCCCCTCCAGGGCTTGGACTCGTGCAGCTCGGTTCTAGGTCCGACCGCTCTCCCTCCAGGGCCAGCTCTCAACCTCCCCCGGCTGCGGTAAGGAAGCCTTCTTCTCAGGCCAAGTCTGCCAGGCCGTCCTCGTCTTCATCCTCCAGGGCCTTGGCGAAGTCCGGGGATCGCCACCACCACCATCACAAGTCGGGTTCCCGCCTTCCGGTACCCAACGTCAGGTCTTGTTCTTTGCCTCCTCGCAAGACGTTGGAGCTCACTCCTTTGAAGAGACCTTCGGACCCGACGCCGGTGCGGCCGTCTTCGGCCACGCGTCATACATCCCTGGAGCTGCCGTCGGCCAGACGACCGTCGCCGGCTAAATCAGCACCTCAGCGGACGCCGGTAGGGGGACCGGCGCCCGCTCCTCCTGAGAAGAGGGCCCTGACGCTTCCGACCGACGTCGGTCAGGAGACATTGACGGAGGAGGATTTAAAGCAGCCCGAAGACCAGACGGGCAACCCCGGTCTCTTCGAGACTCCTAGGGAACCCTCGCCGTTACCCGAGCCCCCTGTGGAGCCGACTACGGGACCCGACGACCGTCCACCGGCGCCC
Source organism: Neoceratodus forsteri (assembly GCA_016271365.2). NCBI lineage: Eukaryota > Metazoa > Chordata > Ceratodontiformes > Ceratodontidae > Neoceratodus > Neoceratodus forsteri. Next base: position 1,240,664,510 of record CM028130.1, read on the forward strand.
GGGCCGTCGTCGGGCCTCTCTTTAGCGGATGTGAAGGATCTCTTCACTTATTGGTGGGACACCATTAAGAAGGACATGGTTCCCACTCTTCTGCCTCCTCCTCCGGTTCCTGCACCTCCCTTGCCATCGGGGTCGGCAGGCCGTCTTCCTCCTCCCCAGGAGTCCGGATCACCTCCAAGGGGGAGACCAGAAAAACGGAGACCTCTGTCGAAATCTTCTTCTAGGTCACCCAGCCCCAAGAAACCCAGGAGACACCGACGATCGCCTTCGACGGAGGACACGGGATCAGTGTACTCTTCTTCTAGATCCCCATCTCCCTCTCCATCCCTTCTCCGGACCCGTGAGATGCTGAAATCTCCTCGGACGACCCTTCGTTCTTGGATATTATGAGGCACATCCAGAGAACATGGGATGGGATTCAGAAGAGCTAGACCCGAAAGGATACGCCTCGCCAAATATCTTCGGCAGAAGGACCCCAAGCCTGTGGTGGTGCCACCCTTGGTTGACACTTTGTGGGCGTCACCAAGGCAGCGTGGAGCGTCCACATTCGCTCCGGCGATGCGAAGAAAGCTGATCGCTTGACAAGGCTCCTAAAGAAGACCAGTCGCAGACGCGCAGCCTCAGGCTGACTCTCTGGTCATCACAGCCTCACATGACCCGGTCACAGAGGCGCAACATCTGAGCACCCTGCCACGGACCCAGAGTCCAAGCAGTTGGACGCATGGGTAGGCGCATGTATGCTTCCGCTACCTGTGCGATCAGATCCTTGAACTATTTGAACCACATGGTTCAGTTCCAGAACGCTTTGTGGGAACAGGGTCTGGAAACGGCTGCAAAACTGCCGGAAGGTGAGCAGAAGGAGGAGATGGTTCAGCTCCTCCATACGGGTTCAGACGTGGGAACCCAGGTGCTACGAGCCGTGTACGACTCCGCGGACTCATCGGCCCGAGCAGCAGCTTCTGGCATATGCCTCCGGAGGCACTCTTGGTTACGCGTCTCCGGTTTTACCCCGGACGTCCAGAAGAATATTATGGATGCTCCATTTGAGGGAGAAGTCTTGTTTGGTAATCCTTCGAGAAGATTATTACCAGACTTCAGAGAGCCGGGAAAAGCGGTAGGTCGGTTCAAGTCATGTGCAGCCCAGGCTCAGTTCCTTCGTGGGAACCAAAACGTTTAGTGGGCGGATGCAGAGGCAGCAGTCCCGCTCCGCTACACATCAGAGGGGCTCCGGCTTCCGTAGAGCCCAGGAAAACAGCCCGCCAGCCGAAGCCAGCGTACTCCTAAGCCGGCCCAGCCAGCGGGCCCATCTGCCGCCACAGCCTGACTCCTTTCCAGCCCCCGCCCCTCAGGATCAACGGGAAATCATGGTCGGGGGTCGCATTGCGAACTTCCTGCCGGGATGGCAGGCTATTACCACCGACAGGTGGGTTCTTCAGTTGGTCAGTCGAGGCCATTATATAGAATTCGCAGAAAAGCCACCCTCGAGGGCTCCTTTGCTCTCCCGGTATCCGGGTCAGCACAAAGCTTTGATCTGGCAAGAAGTACTCACGCTCCTGCAGAAGGGAGCACTAGAGTACGTCCCGGAGAACCAGAGAGGACAAGGATATTATTCCCACTTCTTCCTGGTTCCAAAGAAAACAGGGGACCTCCGTCCGATTCTGGACCTAAGCGACCTCAACGTGTCGGTCGCCTACAAGAATTCGCATGGTGACTCTTCGGGTCTTATTCCCATGCTGAAACAGGGGCGCCTTTTTAGCGTCTCTAGACATGCAGGACGCATACCTGCATATCCCCATAGCTCAGGCGCACAAGAGGTTCCTGCGCTTCGAGTTTCTCGGCCACCACCTTCAATTCCGAGCCCTTCCATTCGGACTGTCATCCGCACCAAGGGTCTTTACCAAATGCATGGCAGTCGTGGCAGCGTCTCTGAGGAGACAGGGCCATTATGTGTTTCCGTACCTGGACGATTGGCTTCTCATGGCCGCCTCCAGAGAGGCATTGTTTCTTGCGGTCCAGAGCACCCAGGACCTGTTCCAATCTCTGGGCATCCTAATAAACTATGAGAAGTCTCTCCTGGTACCGTCGCAGAAACTGCAGTTTATAGGTGCAGTACTGGACACTGTTCAGGGAAGAGCTTTTCTTCCAGACGACAGAGCAGAGCGCATCAGATCCCTCATCAGGGAGTTATCGTCGAACAAGACCGCCTCTGCCAGGTCAGTCCTTCGCTTGCTCGGACATATGGCTGCGGCCATTCCTACTGTCCCTTTCGCAAGGCTCCACATGCGGGTAACTCAGTGGATGCTCAAGGTGCAATGGGACCAAAGTCAAGACCACTTGCAGCATCTGGTCAGGATCACGAGCACCGTGATTCGAGACTGGCAGTGGTGGCTAGTCCCAGGGTCGCTCTCCATGGGTGTCCCGTTCGTAGCGCCATCCCCGGAGGTAACCCTCACCACAGACGCCTCAGGTCTAGGGTGGGGGGCACACCTGGACGGGGTGAAGTCCCAGGGTACGTGGACCCCGATGGAAGCTCATCTCCATATCAACGTTCTAGAGATGAGGGCGGTTCTTTATGCCCTGCAGGCCTTTCAGTCAGTAATCCCACCGTGTACTCTTCTGCTTCGGACAGTCAACACGGAGGTGATGTATTACCTCAACAAACAAGGAGGTGCACACTCTTACCCCCTTTGCAAGGAAGCCATGAGGGTGTGGGATTGGGTAATCTGACACGGCGCGAATCTGATCACTGTGCATGTTCCCGGGGTGGACAACACGATTGCAGACGGTCTGAGTTGCTCCCAGGCCAGAGTCCACGAGTGGGAACTTCTTAAAGAGGTAGCAGAGGATCTGTTTCTTCGATGGGAAACTCCAGATCTAGACTTTTACGCATCCCCATCCAACGCAAAACTGCCCAATTTTTGCTCGCTAGATCCAGGGCCTGGTGTTTTCTGGCGAGACGCGTTATCCCTCTCCTGGGCGGACAGATTCCTCTCGCTTTCCCTCCTTCCCGTTGATCCAGAGGTTCTTCTCAAACTGCGCAGAAACGCACAATCATGATCCTGGTGGCCCGTTCTGGCCCAGACAGATCTGGTTCCCTTTGCTGATGCAGCTGTCCCGGAACCCGCTCCGTTGCCGCTCAGCTCCCATGTCCTGTCTCAGGAGAAAGGTTCACTAGTCCACCGGACGTCGTTCACTGAGCGTGCGTAGCAGCTCCTAGAGACATAGCCATCTTCGTCACCGGGTCTACGAAGAGGTTGCAGAGAGTTCTGTCTGCAGCCAGAAAGCTGGCAACGCATGCGACGTATGCCATGAAATGGCGCCGTTTTTGTTTATGGTCGCGAGCCCGTGATTTTTCCCCTTTAGGTTGTCCTGTGGGAGTAGTACTGGACTATCTGCTCTCCCTCTTTCATTTGGGTCTAGCCTACTCCTCTATTAAGGTGCGCCTCTGTGCCATTTCTGCCTACCACCTTCCGGTGGGACATCATACAGTGGCTCAATTAGACGCTTCTCGGGAATTTCTGAGAGGGGTGTTACACCTTAGGCCTCCAATTAGGGATCCTGTGCCTCCATGGGATTTGCTCTTTGTCCTGGAACAGTTCACGCTCCCCCCCTTCGAACCCGCCGCGGATAGCGAGCTACGTTTTCTGTCGTGGAAAACGTTATTTTTGGTTGCTGTTACTTCAGTGAGAAGAATTTCTGAGCTTCATGCTCTCATGTGCAAAGAGCCTTATTTAGTTTTCCACCGGGACAGAGTATCCCTGAGGACGAACCCTAAATTTTTGCCTAAGGTGGTTTCTTCACTTACCCTAAATCAGGACATTGATCTACCAGTCTACTTCCGAGTTATTCGAATAGAGGAGAGCTCTGCTCCATACCCCGGATGTTCACCGCGGCCTGAGGTATTACCTCAACAGAACTAAACCTTTCCGTAGTTCTGAACAACTTTTCATTTCCTTCTCTGAGAGGATGTTGGGCCAATCTGTATCAAACAGTCCCTGTCTCTGGCTTGTCCAGTGTATTTCATACTGCTATGATATCAAACAAAAGCTCCTCCCGGGATCAGTCCGGGGTCATTCTACTAGGGGTGTGGCCACCTCCTTTGCAGCACTCAGAAACGTCTCCACCTCTGCTATATGTGCTGCAGCCACTTGGAGCTCTGTGCATACCTTTATCAGGCATTATAGCCTGGACATACCTCTCGTGAAGAGCCGGTTTCGACCTGGCGGTGCTACAGGGTCTCCTGTCCTAGGTTCAGGACCTGGAAGTTACTTCCTTTTCCTCCTCCGAATTTCTGACAGCGTTACTGCTTGTGAATCAGTCCTAATGGTGTAACCTGCTGCAAGAGCTGTGTCTCAGTAAGATAGTACAGTTACGTGAACTTACGTGGACAGTAGATCTTCGAGAACAGCTCTTGTGGCAGGTACCTTCCGCCTCCTTCCCCCTTGGAGGAGGCATGGCTTTGCCTTTTCTTTCAGGGATTTTCTCCTCTTATCATCTTCTGACGATGGATCCTCGGTCTCCCATTCTGATGTCATCCTGTGGCCGGGAGTCTCCGGCGGGAGAACTGGGGAATCTGGCGGGACCGGTCCCTTATGTACCACACCTGGCCGAGGGGACCCGGCGTCGAAGCGTCCCGCTGAAGATAGCTAGCTAGAATTTTTCTGTGGGGTCCTGACGCCTGCCGGCTTCAGTCCTAATGGTGTAACCTGCTGCAAGAGCTGTTCTCGAAGATCTACTGTTACGGTAAGTTCTTACGTAACTGTACTATCCTGCTTGATCTCTGGCCCATTCACCTATCACCCTTCCCTTTCCTGAAGAGTCCCTTATGCCTACAGTATGTCATGCATTTCTTCCTGCAGCCACAAGGCTGTACCCCGTGTGGAAGCTAACGTGTTGATCCAAAGCTGATACATTGCACCCTTCCACACACACAGCAGTTGCTTAGTAGGGTTAGAGTAGATAGTACTCCAGGCGCATGTTACATTTAGCAAATAATAGGAATGTATTCAGAGAGAGGGGATTATACCCTCGGCAGGAAGAAAGAACAAGAATGTAAAATGGAGGGAAGGGGCTACTTACCTTATCCATGCAGAATTTTTTTTTTTTTTTGGGGTGGTGAGACCACTAAAGACCCTCATACCTTTTTTGTTTGGTGATAGTTGGCACGACACTAAGGTGCAGAACTCTCTTTTGTGTTTTTTTTTTTTTTTTGGCTAATCAAAAATAACCCCTATAAGGGCTACAGCAGAGGAGATGCTCACCACATATAAAAATCAAGGTGCTGCCAGCGCCCACAGGGTGAGCTGCCCAGAGGATCTGGCTCTGCCTGAGCAGGGGATGGTGGGCAGGCATGTGTGTCAATGGCAAATATATTCTGGAAGGTCTACAATTATAGTAAATACATTGATTCCCACAAATAGGACTGAATACCAAGTGTCCCAAATATTAGGGAGTAGCTGACTAACCCTGAAAGTGAGAACTACCTTAATTCCTCTGTGTGGGGGAAGAACACATGAGTGCAGGGACTCCTTAAGGGTGTGGTGAGATCCGAGACTGTTCAGGGCCAGGCAGTGGCTCCTGTGGCACAGGAGTAGTGGGGTGCTCCGACAGGTGTCACCTGACCTTGCAGGAGAAGAAATTAATTCATTGGAACTGTGAATGAAGCATTTGCGCAGAGCCACAAGTACCAGTCTTGAGAGGCAAAGTCATGCCATCTGCCTAATGCAGGCTACAGTTCCCACCAACCTTGAGGCCACTTCATTGGCGTCATACTGTGCCCTTGACTGGTGCATGCCAGCTCCAGGCCCTTGGCAGAAAGGCAGATAACTTGCCTGACTAACTCACTATGTAGTAAAGTAGCTAGGAGCTGACCTGAGTGCACCTACAGGTGCGTGTTGTAGGCTGCCTGATGTGTCACAATGCATATCTTGATGTGTGCTGAGTTGAAAACTTTTCTTCCTAGGGCATCTGCCTCAGCCAAGTTAGCTTCAGGAGATTGGTCATGCTCAGGGTGTTTATGTACTGCCAGGGTCTGCAAGACTTCATGTCCTGAGGTGGGTAAGGTATTGCCCCTGTAGAACCCATGGGTGCACAGTACCGAGTCTGGATGTCCCTGACCTTGGGGATGGAGAGCATATAAAGGGACTTCTCCAGACTGTTCTTGAGGAGTCCTCAAAAGCTCTAGGCCTGGGAGTGATGAATAAGGGGCCACTGCCAAAATCTCCTTTGATTGGTAAAGGAGCCCACGTCTAGCACCAGCAACATGTCCGGCAGGATTCTTTGGGACAGGAAATACTCAGAGGCCAAGGACACATGCAAGAAATATTCCATGTCCTCAGAGGAGGACATTGAGTGAGAGGAGGCACTGGCCACAGAGGGGAGTGGTACCAGGGGAAGAGGTTTAAACTGAACCCTGTCAGCTTTATTGAACTGGTGTAAGGCATCAGCCACTTCTCTGTAGACAGGAGACAGATTCATCCCCAGTGCCATTGACCCTGGGACTCTCCCCAACCCCAGCATCGTGAACAGTGCCTGGGATCTTCCCGGTGCTGCAAACACCACCAGAACTGGGGATAGTCCTGGGGCAACATCAGCACTGTGCCTGGTGTCAGGCCCACCATTGACACCATGGCCGTTCTGCATCTCTCACTGGGAAAGTGTTGTCCCTCCCCTCAGTGCCACGAGGACTGCTATGGGAAAGGACCACACCAACTCAACAAGCTGACACTGTACGGCCCTGGTGTCAGTCCCTCTTCCGACACTGGTCGGCACCACCCCGCTCACCATCACAACAACCAGTATCAGAAGCAGGGGTGGCACCAGGCCATGACAGAGGTGTCATCCAGGGAAGACAGAGTAAATACCTTCGGCCACACCACCAGGGATGTCTGCTGTCCAGGACAGACAAACGGGGTCTCAGCCAGCTACTCAGAAGGATCCGACTGTCCACCACACCCACCGCCGTAGGACTTCCGATTCCTCGGCAAGGTCAGGGAGGACCCTGTGCTTCCTCGACACCAGAGGTGCTGGGCAGGACCCAAGGAAAAGGCCCAGAGACCACCTTGGCCTCTGTGACACCTGCCCCCAAAAGTGGGGATCAGTTGACCTCACGTCCTTGTGTGGATTTCAAGGATACGACGGTCCGTGAAGAAACAAGCATTGCACTTAATCCATCTCATGATAAGAGCCAAGGCATGTTCAGCAATGCTGATGGTGGGCCATTACAGCGATGGGCTTCCCACAGGGGCAACAATGCATGATTGGAGGCTGCTGGATGTTATTGAACTTCTTGGCCCCCTGCTTCTCTTTCTCAGGTTTTGGCATCACGGTAAACAAAAATAAGAGAGAGTTGGCACTGAAGATGAGCAAACTAGTGGTGACGCAGTAAGAAATTCGATGGTGCTGAACTGAGGTGCGTGAGGGAGTTGGCGACAGTTATTGGCTGGCACACATGGCACTATGTGTCATGCACATGGGTCATCAGTACCCAGTGTCGGCTTCCTCCTGCCCCAGACCCTTAAGTGGGAATGAATAGTGAAGATTGAGTCATGCAAGATCTGTAGATTTTTGTGTGTTAAATTAACTAAACTGATACAAAAATAACAAAGTCTAGTGTATTTTAAACTAAAACTGGAGAACTGAACATTGTGTATATGGTGAAATTCTGGCCCCAAAGTGAAGTGCAGTGACTCTTCTGCTTTGCATTCAACAGCGGGGGTGGGGTGAGGGGCTGAGGCACTTGGTGACTGGTGCTGCTTTATACCAGTGGGTGCATGTGGTGAAACGCGCATTGGGTCTACTCGCGTTGGCGGCCCTCCAGAAAACTTCTGGCTCCTGCCGGGTCCTAGCACCTCCAACACAAAACCATTTGTGGGAATCTATAGAGAAGATTGATTCTTGAAAGTTCTATAGTTACAGGGTGGGTAACATATTGGTTCATGACAGAAATGTATGGAATGTATTTGAAAGTTGCAGGATAAATATTTTATGAGGCTAAGTTTTACATTCTGAATGAGAATAAACAGTTTATTCTCTCATTGTAAATGTATCTACACACTTGATGTGTTGTTGCTATCCCTTTCCAGAAGCAGCTGTCCAGTATCAGTTTTAGTCCAACACTGCTTGGACTAGACAGAAAGCTCTACACTCCTCTCATTCAGTAATTGCTGTATAATGGCAGTGCAACACTGACAAATGAAAACAAATATATATATTTTTTAAATAACCAATAGAATGTATGCTAACATCAATCAAACAATGTGTTAAAAAAACATAACATTGCTTAAATCAAATATTTTATAGGGGCAGTGTTTGGATAGATTGTTTTTCATCCATGTGTATGGTGACTGCGCACGCTTTTTCCTTTTTTGTTAAACCAGGAGAGAGACACTAAACTGAAAGCTTTTTACAGGTGCAACCTGGTAGCACAAGAAGTTAAGTGACTTGCTCAGTGTCACAGTATGCGGGGGGTCGGGGATTCAAACCCATGGTCTCCAGGTTTGCAGCTCAGATCCTAAACCACTGTGCTATACCCCCAGTATGCCTCCTTCACGCATGGCTTTGTTTTGTTCTGCCACTCATGAGGTCATCTAGGGTTACTACAACTGTATGGCTAGAAAATGTATAAGTCTAGTGGTTTTCCATTTTCAATATGGAAAAAAAAAAAAAAACAGAATTGGTCATTTTTTAAATCCACTCTTAGGAGTCCTTTTTCTATGAAAAAACTTTATATACCCCACTTTGTCAGGCAAACAACCCCACTTCACACCAGCTTTTCTGTGTAAAGACCCCAATTTTCAGCCAAATGTTTGTTACAAAGCATACTAACTTTCCCTCAAATTGGTCTGTGGGTGGGTGAGATTTTATCAAATGGATTTGGCCATTTGAAAATAGTTGAAATAGTGTGTGGAAATCCCTTATGTATCTAACTCTATCACTATCCTCCCCAAAAATAGACATAACAGTATAAATCTCTGTTAATGCCCTGTCTGTCAGTTGCTAAACAGAAGCAAGGCAGTATGGGGGCTGTGCTCCTGACAGGAGACAGAGGGACTGCAGACAATGGAGCTCCAGTAAAGCGCTAGTTGTTTTTAATGTGAAGGATATTTTAATGCACTTAGCTGCTGTAGACTACAGTCTCATTCATTATAGGAGTAACATTATTTCATTTTTCACATTTTATCATATTTTATTTATTGAAGTCTTGGATGACACCTGTGAGCAGATGATCGTTGAGAGGTTCCATGCCAGATACATTAACACAAGAAGACACAATATAGTTACAGTAGATTATACATACAGAGTACAAAAAATTCAACAGTACATGGGTTGCCAAGACAAGCAGTTCTCAAATTGTGCTAAGGCATTGTACACGGTATGCCAGCGTCCTGCAGAAGAGAGAGAGAGGAAGGGGCAGTGGGAGCCGAAATAGGGAGGGCAGAGGGAAAGAAAAGAGCCAAGGGGTAGGAGGTGGGAGGCAAGTGCTAGGGCAAAGGGCGTGGGAAGCAAGTGCTCCAAATTTTAAGTTTGGTGCTGGTGACCACGCTACGGCTGGGCACTTCTGGGATATCTGTCTATAAAATCAGGGCCCTAGGGAGCAGAGGCGAGCATGGCAGAGGTAGATGTCTGACATGGCAGGAGGGGCAGAGGGACGGAAGTCTTATATTTTAGAAAAAAATAAGTCATCTAAAGGTAAATCAGAATAGGGGATAGCATTGTGCAATGCAAGGGTACACTGTGTATGTAGAAACAGTTGCCTGTATTCTGTTTTTTTCTGCCCAGTCTCCACAACTGAACCCTATAGTTGCATGTCCGGTGTGCCACGTTGCTTGCATTTAGCAGTGAGTCACTTTTCCTCTCAGTTGAATAAACCTACAAACTGGTAAGACCATTTTATTTCTTGTGTTTTGATGTACTGACCCTGTCTCCACCGAGCGGAGTAATGTTGACTTTAGCTGCACTCTTGTGTAACTGCACACTAAGTGTAGTGAGTTTCCATTTCTTTACTGTGTTGTACACAGTGCACACTGTCACCAGGTACAAGATGTGCTGGAAATTAATTCTGTAGGGGATAGTGCAACAGTTGCTGTTAGAATGCTTATGAGGCAGCTATACAATTAGGAGAGGGACAACACAACACTGGGGCAGAAGTGGGTAAGCCCACACAGTCATACATTCTCAAAGAGAAGGATCAAAGCAAATAGTAATCAGGGACTCCCTACTGAAATATATGGACAAACACACTTGCAGGCAAAGAAATGATAAAGGTATGGTTAGCTGCCTGACAGGTGTAGGGATAAGGAACTTCAAAAAAACAATCTGGATGGCCTGCTAAAAGGAACTAAATCCCCACTAGCAGTCCTGCACGCAGGCATTAGTGATGTTGGAAGGAGAACACAGTTAGAAATTCAGAGGGATGTAGAAGTGATAGGTATCAAATTAAAGGAATGGGTCTGCTTTGTTGTTGTCTCAGAAATCCTCCATATCCCAAGGGCAGGGAGGCGTAAATCATTAGAAATCAAACCACTAAATGGCTGGTTGAGGAGATGGAGAGCAAGAGAAGATTTTAGATTTTAAAGAAACTGGTACAGGTTCAAAAATGAGTTCAGATGGTCTGTATTTAAATAGAGACAGTACCAGGATCCTTGAAGAAAGAATAAATTACGGTATTCAAAAATGTTTAAACTGAGGAGGAAGGGGGAAGAGATTCGGGTAGAAAATATACAACTATAAATGAAGGTCATACATCTTCTGTAAGAAAAACCAGTAGAACAAAAGCAGTGTGTGACTGGAAGGTGGTGCTAGTAAATGCTAGAAGCCTAGGGAACAATTGGCAAGCTGGAATATGTGCAGTTACAGAAACTTGGTGGCAGGAGGGTACAGAATGGGGCAGAAATATAAGTGTCTACAGGCTCTTTAAAAAGGACAAGAAGGAGAAAAAGGGAAGCAGAGTAGCAGTCTGTTATAAATGGTGAGGAGGCTGTTCAAATGAGCATAATGGAATGCCAAGTAGAATAAATATTTATTTATTTAAAAGTTTAACCAGGAAATACATACTGAGCTTATAACAACTCATTTCCAGATGCATCTTGGGGGAGAGAGGAAAGGAGATAACAAATCAGTATAAAACAGAAAGTACAGAAGTCAAATACAATGATGTAGACTAGAAAAAAATAAAAATGTTACACAACAATATCTTATATGAGAAGACGGGGGAAAGTAGGAAAATGGCATGAACAGAGCAAAACTAGAGAGGGGGAGGAGAAAAGGCCAACCAGTAATATGTAGTGAGGGAGTACAAAAGGAAAGGGTCATATACAGTTGCAGGAAGGATAACAACAGACATAAAGAAGAGACTTTGGAGAGGAAGGAGAAGAGGCAGAGCGAATAGAAAGGGGAAGAGAGGACCAGAGTTTATGAAAATGGTAAGTAAAAGCAGACTGACCAACATAGATTTTCTAGAAGGAAGAGAGAGAGAAAGATGGAAGTGGAGTTGCGGAGAGGGTAGGAGGTAGAAAGGGGAATATAGGAGGGATCTGAGGTAAGACAAAAATGAGCCAAACCAGAATTTGGATAAAAAAGTGACACAATGGGAAAGGCGCCTAGCTTCAAGAGAGGGGAGAGAAAGGGCTGAGTAAAGAGAACGGTGCTGAGTATGAGGTGAACAATCTGAAACAGAATGACAGAAAGAATGAAAAAGGATGTCCAGTCTGGCAAGGGAGGGTTTAGGGGCACTACTGTAAACTAAGTCACCATAGTCAAAGATTGGAAAGATAATTTTTAGTACAATTTCTTGGCGGGCAGGGAGCGGAATACTCGTTTTATTCCTGTACAAAGTACCTAGTTTACGGTGAAGGTTACAGTGACTTGCATCTGTATACACTGAAAATCAAGATGCCGATCAGGGCAGACCCCGCGGTACTTAAAGAAGGACGTATCTTCAATCATAGCACCATCAAGGGTATGAAATAGAGGGACAGAAGTAAGTTTGGCAAGCCTCTGACAAGTGCCAAAAGTAATTGAGACTGTTTTTTTGGCATTAAGGGACAAAAGATTAGATTTGAACTAGCGCTGAATGCTGTCAAAATCTAACTGAAGCCGGGAGGTAAGGTCACGGGAGAGGAGCCAGATGCAAGAAGAACTGTGTCATCATGAATGGATGCAGATGAACAGACACAGAGTAGGTCATTAGGGAATATAGAAAAGAGAATATGATGCAGGACAGACCCTCGAGGGACACCTGAGCTAATGGGGAGTGAGGTTGAAATGGATTTTCCTATCCAGACAGCTTGAGATCTGCCTTCAATGTATGAACAAAACCAACTTAGAGAAGATCAGAGAGGCCTGCAGAGGAGGGATGTGCCACAGTGTCAAAAGCTTTAGCGAGATCAACAAAGATGGCAGAAGGAGACGGGACAGTATTCCGGGGTCCTGGGTTTGATTTACAGTAGGTCACATTATTTTTTTCTAACTACAAGTTATGATTTAATTGCTATATATGTATATATATATATATGTATGTGTATATATATATATATATATATATATATTAGAGACAAAAAAACTCCGTTTAATGCATTAGTTAGGGTTGTTCCACAGCGACAAAAGTGAGAAATCGCTGTCAGGGTTGAAAACCCCTTGACCCCTAACCCGGCATTGGGGTGCGCATTGGGATCGTCAGCCTAACTCTCACCCCATGACATGTGTAAAGCAGCAGAAGTATAGGAGAATGGTGAGAGTTAGGACCCACGATCCCAATGCGCACCCCAGTGCCGGTTTGGGGGTGGGCGGGGGTCCAAGGGGGTTTTCAACCCTAACAGCGAATTTCCTCACTTTTGTTGCTGTGGAACAACCCTAACTAATGCATTAAACTGAGTTTTTGCCTCAATTTCCTTCTTTTGAGAATGATAACGAGAATAGTGAATGCAATGCAGCGGGCGGGAGCGCTGGCCCTTCGTGTTTGTGTGTTACCATGTGCGCCACTGTTAGCATTTCTGTTTGTGTTGCTGTCCCTGTTAGTATGCCACAACACATCATGTGGCGGGAGCGCGGTTCGGGCCCCACGCTCCCGCCACATGATGTGTTGTGAAATGCTAACAGTGGCGCACATGGTAACACAAGCACGAATGAGAACAGAAAGGGTAACGACATGGTGGCGTAGACGGGAATGGTCTGCCACGTGATGTGTTGTCACATAGTAACATGGTGCCTGCAAACAGAAATGTCAATGGGCATGGTGATGTAAAGTGAAACAGTAAGATAAACAGTACTGTGGACAGAAATGGCAAAAATAACGAAACGCAAGCGCAAATGAAAGCACAAAGGATAACGCATATGGTGGCTGAGCGTCAATGGTAAGTGAAACGGGTACGGATTCAAGCGGAAAGGGCAACAGTAACAGTAATGTAAGCGCACAGGCTGGTTTTCCCTAAAACCTGCATTGAGAAAGACAGTGAGTACAAATAATGTATGCAAAATAATGAGTATCGGTAGAAAATGAGATCTTGGAATACTAAATACATTATATCTCAGGAACCGTACGACGTAGAAAAAAAATTTAAAAGTCATATTATTTACAACTGTCCTGGCTAATTTGAATCTTAGCCCCAGTAGGAGGCTAAGAATTTTTCCGACTTAAAAGTCCGTATCTCGCAACGCTTCCGGTGATACGGCCCTGGAGGCGCGCAAGCGCCGTGAATGTTATCCTATGGGAAAAGAAAAGTTCGAGCGCCATAACTTTGCCTCCTGTAATGTTTTTCGCCAAACTACTGAAAGGCACATCTGTGGGCTGTTGGCTGTCTTTCCTCCAAATTTCAGGAAAAAGACCAAACCATTATTTTGCAGCAGGGTGCCAAAGGATTCCTGTAATGCTTCAGGCGCCAGTAATGTTATCCAATGGGAAAACTGTCAACTTTGGAGTGCCATAACTTTGCCGCCGTGTAATAATTTTTCAATACAACACTGAAAGGCACATCTGTGAGATGTCAGCTGCGTTCCCTCCAAATTTCAGCCCAAAACTCCCAACGGTTATTTTGCAGTGCAGTGCCAAAGAATTGTTGTCATTTTCCCACAGACTAGAAAATTACTGTCGCAATTTGCGAAAGCTTTCTCAAAAATTTGCGACACTTTCGTGAGCACGAAAGTAATTTGTGAAAGTACTTTTTCCAGAAATTTGAAAAACATATTTCTGGGGTGTTTTACCACAAAATAAAGACATGGCAAGCATCCTCAGGGCCCGACTAGGTGAATACAAAAAATTAGGTTGCTAGAGGGTCCCAAATTTAAATGCCAACCATTTTTCTGATCACCAACTGAAAACAAAATGGCCGACGGCGTAAAGTAACAGGCCCATTTGCGAAAGTAAAATGCATTTGGCGAAAGTGTTGAACTTTTTGTTAACTTTTCCCATTGACTTATAATGGGAAGCTGTTTTGAATAACTTTCGAACCGCTTAATATTTTTCACGAAATCTTGAAAGGCACATCGGGACCCGGCTGCACGTTCCCTGAAGATTTCAGGCCGGTCCACATAAACCGTCACGACCTGTAGGCGCCACCACAGAATTCCAGAAAAAGCGTAAACGCGCCGTGACAGATCACACTTAATAACTCCCGCAATGATATCCGCTCAGTACGAAACTTGGCAGATCCCAAGGCCTATGGTTCTTGATCATAAATTCCAAATTTCAGGCAAATCCATCAAACGGTTGCAAAGTTATTAAGGTGCAAAGTTTTGGGGTTTAACATAGAAATAGCTCCTCAACCCTAACTATGGTAGCACTACCGTGCTACCATTATATATATGTATATATATATATATATATATACACACATACATACACATACATACCCGAGGTGTGTGATGACCCATAAACGTCGAGAGCGAAGCTCGAGGGGTTTATTAGGTCATCATACACAGAGAGTGTGTTTAAAAACCAAAAAAAAGAACCTGCATAGACACAGTCGTCTGCGTTTCATTTTTAGGGCTGTGGGCAGGGCCTGCAGCCCTTCTGTCATCGATCAAACTATAGCTCTAAAACGGCTTTTCCTGCAACTACCTTTTTAGACATTTGGATGTTTTCCTCCACAGTTGCAAAGTAGTCCACTGCCTCTCTGGTTCTTGCTATTTGTTGCTCTATGTTAAAGGCATCTGGGGGGGGGGTGCTAGTGTATCGTGCATCAAAACTTCTCAGGGTATTAACAAAAAAAAAACTTTTTAAACTGCTGTTTCTATCATCTGTCCAGGTCAGTCTAATAGATGTATTCTATTTCTTTCAGCAACCTAGGGGTTAACTCATTATATGATGTCTGTAGTCTACAGTGTCAGATTAGACAGTGAAGGTGTGCAGTCTGTGAGCTATTTCATTCCTATGGGCAAAAATACGAACTGCAGGGGAAGGGGGGCTATAGACCCATCACTTTTTTTTTGCCTGCAGGATCTTGCCCTTTAAACAAACAAACAAAAAATTAAGCATTAACTAGCTTGACAGAGTTAATTAAGTCCAGCTGCCCAGGCACACAGAACAAAAGAGGTGCTTTGTGCTTGTTTGCGGTTTCTGGAGTCGAAAGTGTCAAGTGGAAAGTGCTTTTAAGAGAGAGAGAGAGAGAGAGTGTGTGTGTGTGTATGTATATACGGTCCTGGTTTGGGATGGGCCATGTGACTCAGATTGCTCATCTCTTAATCTAGAATTTACGATCTGAGGCTCTATTTGAGTGAGCATTCCCTCCTTCGCAGCAGAAGGGCAGTGTAAAACTAAACTAAAAGAAAAAAATAACCGATTTATAGAAACACTGGAGAGATTAAGTGACTTAATCAGTCCCACACAGTATGGAAATGGAGGGTGTGGGATTCAAACCCATGTCTGAATGCTGGATGTACAAAGCCCATGTATAGCTCATTACTCTAACCTCTAGGCTGTACTGCCAGCCCCATAAATAGTGAACAGTTTAGACTGGGCTGTTAATATCTCAAAGGAGAACTGCCTTGAGTCAGCAAACATGCATTTTTATAGAAGCAGATGTTATTTTTTAAAATACCCGTTCTCATTTTGTTCCTGCTTTATCTTAACTGGCCTTTTGGTAAATTCAGTGAGTGTTTCTGATTCACACACTGCTGGCATTGACCATTTTAGAACGGTATGATCTTGTCAAGAACTTGCATTATTGGTACAATGCATCTATGTTCTAATTTAGAATTCTTAGGTTCATGGGGATATAAACAACATCATACAATTCTTAGATGGCACTTTGCAGCAGTGCGTAACCCATAAATATCCAATCGGTTAACTAAAAGACCAGCAAAAATGAGGCAGAAACAGAAGGGAACCCCCTATATGGAAAAAAAGCTTCTACAGGAAACATTGTTCACAGGTTCAGTGCAGTGCTCCTTTAACTAAGCTTGTAGGGAATGTCAGGCATTGTATCTAAATGGTAAGGAACTCTGTTTACAGGGATTTGGAGTCATCTACAGGGAAATTCTTCCCATAGACTTGCATTAGTTATACAGGAACGCAGAGAAATTTGGCTTCCACTGGAAATAATGTATGACTAAACAGCACTGTATGATTTCAACAAGAAAATAAGTTTGGTCATTTGGTAGCTCTTCACAGCCCTATCGGCTGTGGCTGAAACTTGTTTATGATTACTGGTGCAAGGAGTATAAGGTAAAGAAGGTGTCCAAAACAGTTTTGCCATGATCCTTACTGCCTGTTGCTTAGTCCCTCTGCCCCCCCTCCATGCACACACACCCACACCCTCCATCCCTCTCTCCAGTATAGGCAGTCTTTTATTTTATTTGTTGTTTTTCTTTTTGACACTCAGTTTGGACCTCTCTTCTTTTTTACACTTTCAGTGTGGAAATGCTTAGTCAATGACGGACCGTTCCCTATCAGAGTTTGTGTCACTGAGACGACTAACACCACCATGTGAAACCAAGTTGTAAAGGTAGATTCAACCAGATAAATATTGAAAAAACGTAAATAAAATAAATAAAAAAGTAAATAAATGAGCAGTGTGACTCCTTGGTAAACCATACACAGAGCAGCCAGGTTTCTGGATCTGTTTAGCCCGCCTGTGTGCAGAATAACAGCCAATGTTGTAGTGTGGTAAGAGGAACAGAAGCAAGAGTGAAACGGAAAGTTTTGCAAAAATGTTGTAATAACCGGTTTGGGGGTTATTACTGCATTTGACAGGTAGCTGAAAATGGTGTGATAAAGGGGTTCGCCAGTAAATATATATCTGTATATATGTGTGTGTGTGTGTATTTATAAAGCGGGTAGGAAAAATTATGTGGCTGATTTGTTGGAACATCTCATGACCGTGCATATATCAGAGCGCCACCGCACACCTGCACTTTTACCCCCCAAAACAATTTTGACATTTTATAAGATAGATAAACCACTCGAGGAAGCGGTCGTTCTGACATACGACGCCTTGGTGGTTGATGCATTCGCCCGCGGCCTCGCAGCATAACAGTGCACACCAAGGCATGCGATATCAGAGCACGACCACACACCTCGAGTGATTTATCTATTACATACAGTATATGCAAAAAACTATGTTAATGCACTAGTTAGGGTATCATGCCTTCAGAGTATGGAAATGTGGTGTTAGGGTTCCAACCCAACCATCCCACTTCATCCCACCCCTCAACACCAACAGGCATTGGGGTGGGGTGAGGTGTGCCTTGTCGTCGGCCCTAACGGTCACCCCATTCTCCTATACTGTGTCCATTTGAGCTTATTTACCCATGAAATGGGGTGAGCGTTGGGGCAGACGACCCCAAGGCACACCCCGATGCCTGTTGGTGTGTGGAGGGTGGGATGAGGTGGTACGGCTGGCTGAGGGAGGGTGGAGTGGGTTGTTAGGGTTGGGACTCTAAAACCACATTTCCATACTTTGAAAGGCATGATATGAACCCTAACTAGTGCATTAACTTAGTTTTGTACATTTAATTTCCATACTTCTTATGAACTGAACACAAAGAAATTTATGAACCGGTAATGTAAACAAGCAGTGCAGAGAAGAGTAGTTACTTTTTCAATAGGGACATGCACTTCCATGTGTCGTAACAGTAGTAACCAGATTGTCAGCATTGCCATCCTATTACCCCACCTCATGTACCCTGGTACAAAGAAATTCTCAGCCGACCCCCGGCAGCCCGAGTCCGTTCCCAAACCCATGGCACGAGGTGTGGCATCTAGCTCCTCAACCCTCAGCACCACCGGGCCAGCAAACATCAAGGAAGAAGTTGAAAAATATATAAATAATAGTGACATGGTGGTAAGTATCAACATAGTTTCACTAAGAGTAGATCATGTCAGACAAATCGGATCAATTTCTTTGAAAAAGTTAGCAAGGCCCTAGATAATAGTCAACCTGTAGATGCTGCATTTTTGAACTATAGCAAGGCTTTAGACTGTGTCCCGCATACAAAGTTAGTCATCAGATTACTTGAAATGGGGATTGATATTAGACTGGTGAGCTGGATGGAGTCCTGGTTGATGGGAAGAAAACAATGTGTAGCTTTACGGGGCACTTGTCTGAGTGAGGTGAGGTTATTAGCAGAGTGCTTCAGGGGTCTGTCCTTGGGCCCAATCTTTTCAGTTTATATGCAGCTTTGATTGGAACAGGAAATACTTGGCTGGTAAAGTTTGCTGATGATACTAAGATAGTTGGCACAAGGGTAGACAGACACCAGATAGGGAAGAAATTATTCTGGAAAAATGGGTGCAACTCCCTTGCAAATAGGGGTTCCCAAGAGTCTCCTAAGAGCTGGCTAAGTACTCCCTGCCTGAATGGTGTTCGGCATTTAAGCCGTTTATCTGCGAGTGCTTTTAGAGCCTCTGATACTGTCTCTTTAAGAGCTGCCTGCTCGCAAGTTAAATTAGTTTGAATGGGGGGACTGTGTAGTTAATGCTCGAATCCCGCTCTGAGCTGCCGTCTGATCGCTCAGTTTCTGCAGTTGCTAAGAGCGCAGAGGGAGCCGATCTGAAAGATGGAACTGTTGTCCTGAAATCATTTAGAGCATTAGTAAAATTGCAGTTTGTCTAGCCTGCCTTTATTGCAGCTGGGACTCTGTGTGTGTTGCTCCTCCATTTTGGACCTGAACTGCTAATCTGGGCCAATTGGGTAAGGGGAGCCCTAAAATGGAGACTGCCTGAACCAACCAGAACTTGGACTCTCACCTGGAGCCTGCTTAAAGGGGAGATGTATGGCAGGTGCTTCTGGGAGCTGTAGTTTGGACCTTGGCGCCTTTTTGCACCAACAGAGGGAGCCTGTAGTGATTGACAGTTGAATCCACCAACCGAACCTGTGTGGAGCCTAAGGGAAATGCCCTGAACTGTTCCTGGAGGGCCAGATGCGAGTTGACTGCGAAGGGAGTAGGAGCTCTGTTCTGCTGCGGTGGAGCAGTTCGCGCGGGAAGCACGTGTAAGGTCCTGAAGTCAGCCTGTAGCCGTTAGTGGGTGCTCAATTGGACTGAATCCAAGTTGTGGAAAGAGAAGGAGGAAGTGCGCAGACCCAGGCTTGCCCATGGAAGACCGAAGATTTGCAGAAGTGCGATCGGCCTGTCGGGGACTCTGTTGCTACGTGTGTTCTCGGGTTTTGCAGTATTTGTGATCGGGATCGAGAAGCAGCTGCCTGGTGTAGTAATTTCCTTTACATATAAATGTGCCTAGTGTTTGTAGGGGATCACAATACTTTTTCCCCTTGTTCTGTGAGTTGTGAGCTGAAGCTGGAAGCTGGACTCCAAGCTAATCGGACTGAATCCGTCTGCTATCCAAATCAGTTAGGCCCTGCCACAAGGGTCTCATCTCCATGCCCTGCTCATCCTGGCCATCCAGAGCCACCTCCTCAATTCAGCTCTCGGTCTGGGGTTTGTGAGTACAAATAGGGGTACCTCCCCTACCTTTATTTAATCATAGTGTGTCAACTGATTGTTTTGTGTGCTTCTGTTTGTGGACTGAGCCATCTGGCTCTGGATTGCAATTTGTGCATATATTTTCTTCCTACAGGGCCCCATCCAGCTGCACCAGCTGACCAACCCCAGGCAATGGACCTTGCTAGCCCCCCACCATCCTGGGTACCCAGAGTGTGACTTTCGGACCCCATATGCTTGTACATTACTATGATTTGAATATTGCCATTCAACCTGATTTCCCCCTCCTGTGTTCTAGTCCCCTGAATAAACCAGATTTGTTAGTGTTGAACTTTATACAGTCTGAAGTGTCAGTACATATAGAACCAGCACTGCAATCTGTGTTTGTGTATGTTGCTTAACCTTTGTTTTACAGGGGGTCCTCAGAGACGTGCAGCAGAATCTGTCTCAAGGGTAAGTGGTAACTATATGTGCAATCAGTGTTCATATGTGGGGTATTGGGAAGGTAACTCCTGTGAACTGTGTGGGCCACTAGTGGGGACAAAGGGGTCACAGTGTCCCAGAGGGCTGTGCCTGAGCTAGCTTAACCACTATCAACCCTGACCTCGGGGTGGAGGCACCCATCATAGAACTTAGGCCCCTCAACCTGTCAGTAGCCAAGCAGGCAGGGGTAGTAGCCCTTAGGATAGCGCCACCTGGGGGTTACATGGGCAAGAGAACATCAGCTGGATTTCAGTGTAGATAAGTGAGTAATGCACATAGGACAGAGGAATGAGAAAGCACAGTATACACTCTTGGGCAAGGTAATAAAACAGCAGCAGTGGAAAAAGACCTAGGCATTCTAGTAACTGATCGATTAACATTTGACAAACATTGCAGCGAGTTGACCAAGAAATCCTATAGGATCCTAGGTTGCATCAGAAGGAGCATAGTGAGTAGAGACACTGAGGTGCTGATGCCACTGTATGGGGTTCTTGTTAGGCTAAATATGGAACACAGTAGCCAGTTCTGGTCATCTCAAAATAAGGGAAGCGTCAAAAAGTTAGAAGGAGTTCAACGAAAGACAACTAGAAGGGAAAAGGGATTGAAGGGTGTACTATACTGTATGTACAAAGAATGGAGAGATTGAATTTATGCCCTTTCGAACTTCGCAGGCTCAGGGGCGTGATCTATGTTTAACTTTCAAGCCTTTTAAAGATAGGAATCTGTGGGACAGTTTGGGGTTACAGTTGAAGGACTCGCCACATGACCTTATTTCGAAGAAAGCTCTTGCAGCAGGCCACACTGGTAGAACTAAGCCGTCAGGCGCCAGGACCACATGGAAAACTTCCAACTAGCAGTCTACTACGGGGGACCATCCACCGTCATCATCAGCCACTGATATCAGCATATTCTATAAAGGCGGGTGGTCCCCACACCTACCTCAGTTCTTTTACCGCCGTCAACCCGTGCACGTCGGACCTTAGCGGACACCACAGCTACCATTGACCGCAATTACCCACACTTGCTGTGCTTTTTTATTTTCCTTTTTTCTTTTGTTAAACCTCGATTTTTCGGTGTTTTCGTTGACAAGTTTATGTCTTCCCTACCAGCCTCATCTTCTGACTGCTCCACTAGGTGTGCCTGCGGCAAACCGACTCCTAAAAAAGATGGCCACTCTGTGTCTCATCTGCCTAGGCCTCAGCCATGACATCAAAGCTTGCCATATTTGCCAGAAATTCAGTCATCTGTTAGCACCCTTTGCAAACTGTGTGAGAAGCCTTTCGGCACCATGCAATTCTCCTTAAAGTTGAACCAGCATAACATTCTGTGGTGATTTGCATATGCAACACATGATGCTTTGCATTGTGTGGGCATGTGTGATTTTGTATTTTCTTGAAACTTGGCTTCCCAGCCAAATGCCCTTTGGGGTAACCCTTGCTCAGTGTTTGTGCACAGAGGTTCTTTGTCTTCTAAATAGTTTTTTATTTTAATGGGTTCACCACAACATAACCCAGACAGACCGTCTTAGGGTAGCTGGTTCATTCCACTAGGGTGTCAAACAGAGGAGGCATACTGATGAGTCCTGGTAGGATGAAACACGTGTCTGTCATCTGTTAGCACCCTTTGCAAACTGTGTGAGAAGCCTTTCGGCACCATGCAATTCTGCTTAAAATTGAACCAGCACAACATTCTGTGGTGATTTGCATATGCAGCCCATGATGCTTTGCATTGTGTGGGCATGTGTGATTTTGTTTCCACTTGGAGATGTCGTCTAAAAACTATGGAGAGCCATCTTTTAAAGCAGAAGTTGGTTGCGATGGAGAAGGAGCTGCACTTTACTGACTGAACTGACACTTTAGATATGTATTTAGACATTGAATCATTTGGAACACCATAAATAATAGGTTTTTGAACTTACAGTTTTCTAGTTTAGAAACAATATGTGCTTGCTCTACATCTAAGATAGGTTTATAGATATTGAGTATTTTCAGCATCAGTAATAATTTTAACTCTGTTCATTTTCACAATATGTAACCCTTGATTGTTAGTTCTGTGTTGAAAAGTTAATAAATATTTTGAACACACAAAAAAAAAAAGGAAAAGAGCTGTAGGCCTGGAGCTCTTCGGCCTCGGTGGCACAATCCTCGAGGGGCCACCTGTTCTTCTCAGAAATCCGTTGGGAAGCACAAGCACCAGGACAAACACCAGGACCAGAACTGGTCTGCTTCCCGCTCACAGTCACCCCGCAAAACCTCGACTGTGACAGGGTCATCCTCCCGCGGGGGGTCAGCCCCACCAGACCTCTGTTCTACTGGGCTACTGATGACTCAGCCGCCTGCCCGCATTGTTATTTTTGGGCAGCGGCTCCTCAGGGCAGGGAACTTTGTCTCCTGCTTGCCAGCCCAGACTCTCAGGCCCATCTCTTCCATGGGCTCTTAGCCAGGTGGCTTAGCTTGTGTTAACACTATGAAAAAAAAAAAAAAGAATATTTTAACTAAATGGTATAAGGATCAGGGCAATAGACCCTTACCATGCTGTCAACTACTAACACCTAGGAAATGATCCATTTAATGGCTGAGTGTTTTTAAATGATTGTATTTATTTTTATTTAGGTATTGTATTGTACTGTATTGAATGGTATGGTGATTGTATGGAAACGTATGAATGCTCCAGGGATCTCATTGTAAATGAGCTCTGTTCAGCTGAGTTAATTCCCTTTCATTGATTATGACTAAAAGTATACTACTGCATGTTACTAGAGGTCATAACTTGTAGTTGAAAGGGGACACATAACAGGACTAAACAGAGGAGTCTGTGGTATACACAAAGAATAGTGAAAATTTTGAATTAATTACCACAAGAAGTAGTATATTACATGGAAAAGGTTAATAATCCATGGACAGGAACACTTTTCCAAATGTGATAATCTATGTTTTTTGATTGACAGGTGGCGATAATCCATTTCTTAGCGTAGGGTTGCCACCTTTTAGGAAGCCCAAAGTGGGACATTTCTTACTGAAACATGATTTTTCACAGGACAATATGTAACCTCAACCAATGTGATAGACTTTTTTCTCTAAATAATCAAAATTCAGACTGAGTT
Source organism: Neoceratodus forsteri (assembly GCA_016271365.2). Taxonomy (NCBI): domain Eukaryota; kingdom Metazoa; phylum Chordata; order Ceratodontiformes; family Ceratodontidae; genus Neoceratodus; species Neoceratodus forsteri. The sequence continues at coordinate 1,240,687,971 of CM028130.1, forward strand.
ACAGTTTTTTTTAGGTGTTCCTAGTGTAACATCATTTTAAGGTGAATTAGTTAAGGTACTATAGTTCTTGCAACATTTAGAGGAAAGTCTGAAAATATTTTTTCCTACTGTAATGTCAGGACATGTATTTTTCATGTTTTTTCGCAGGACACAGCTGGCCAAATCAGGACTGGCCTGCGAAAATAGGGACAGGTGGTAACCACGCCATGGATTATCGCTACCTGCCAGTCGCCAACAGTGGATTGTCACAAACTGACAGAAAACCACACTCGCACCACTGAAAGCTGACGCAGCAGTAGTTTTCTTCACACTGCTGCCAATGTTTTTTAACCTCTGCCCTGATCTTACCTCTGCTATACCTCTACCCAATAGCCTGATGAACACTGAAGGCAGTACTTGTATTGCCTATCATTTATCTAGAGTAGGACCAGATTTATGTTGTAAAATACTGCACTGTACATTACGTAAACACAAAGTGCTGCAATATAGTTTTACCGTAGCGCTCAATCTCTGGACAGTAGCCAGCACGAACATGATCTTCTTGCGTCACCAGTGATGCTGACACAAGACGGGGAGAATCCGGAAGTAAGCATGGCAACTATAGAAAACTAAACAGCAACTTTATTTTTTGTTTTTTAAAAGGATTTTATTTAAGCCAAGTGATTTATGAGTCATTGACTCCCCTGAAAGCAGTCCCTGATAACAAAATGCCAAAACACCAACACAGCTGGAGGAAATCTGCTGTGTCGGTGGAGATCAGATAGAAAGAACATATGAAAAAAGCCAGAAGACCACCACCCAGTCTTTGCAAGTGATGCAAGGTCTGCCTTACAATTTACGCTAGTGACCTTGCCCCCAAACTGTCCCTCCTCTCGCCCCATCTCCCCTTCCTTGGTCCCAAGTGTTCCCTTTGTGCTTGTCCCAGACTCTCTTGAATGCTCCCACTGTCCTTGCTGATACCACCTCCTCTGGCAACTCATTCCTGGTGGACACCACTGTCTCCGTAAAGAAATGCTTCCTTACATCCCTTCTGAACCTCCTCCCATCACCCATCAGTTTTAGGCTGTGCCCCTTATGGTGCTGTTGTCACTCATTTTAAAGAGACCCTTCCTTTCACTCTGTTAATTCCCTTCATGCACTTGAAGGTCTCTATCATATCACCCCTCTGCCTCCTCTCTTCCAGGAAGTACATCACCAGGGCTCCCAGCCTGTCCTCATAGGACCTATCCTGTTACCCCTCGATTATCTTGGTTGCTCTCCTCTGGACCCCGTCCAGCATGCTGATGTCCTTCTTAAGGTAAGGATGCTAGTACCTCACCCCATATTCTAAATGTGATCTCGCCATTGACCTGTACAATGTTAAAATAACCTCGTTCCAGCTACTAATGAATCCCCTTGCAGTACACCCCAGCATCATGTTAGCCTTCACAACTGCCTTTTTGCACTGAGAGGTGCATTTCAGGTCACTCGTAATCACTACCCCAGATCCCTTTCCTCTTCGGAAGTAGTTTCCTGAACCCCTCCTGTGTAATACTGTGTCCTAGGGTTCTTGGCCCCTATGTGCACCACTTTGCACTTTTTGGCATTGAAACCAAGTTGCCAGATTCCTGACCATCTCTAGTCTTGCGAGGTCCTCCTTTAGGTCCTGTATCCCCTCCTTGGAGTCCACTTTCCTACAGAGTTTGGTGGTGTCTGCAAACAGGCATATTTTGCCTTTAATGCCTTCCCTGATGTAACTTATGAAGACATTGAACAACACTGGTCCTAGCACAAATCCCTGTGGGACCCCGCTGGTGACCTCCTTGGTGCTGGAGAGCTCGCCCCCAACCACTGCTCTCTGGGTTCTACCACTCAACCAGTTATCAGCCTTTCTTACCATATTCTCCCCAACCCCCTAGATACCTCAATTTCATTATCAACCTTTTGTGTGGTACAGAATCGAAGGCCTAGCTAAAGTCCAGCTATATGATGTCCACCGCCTGGTCTTTGTCCACTGCTCTCATGACCCAATCAAGGAACTCGATCAGGTTTGTTTGATATGATATGATATGCCTGCCACAAACCCATGCTATCTTTCATCCTGTTGACCATTCTCCTCTATGTTCCTCACCAGCCTTTCCTTTAGTATGGTCTCCCTGAGTTTACATACTATCCAGGTCAAGCTGACTGGCCTGTAGTTACCCGGGTCATCCTTGGGTCCACTCTTGTGAGGTGGTACCACATGTGCCCTTCTCCACTTCAGAAGCACCACTCCTGACTCCAGAGAGCTAATGAAGAGAACGGCCAGTGGCCCCACCAGATCCTCAGCTAACTCTTCCTGAACCCTGGGGTGTATTTCATCTGGCCCCGGGGATTTGTCTGCCCCCTCCCTCCTTCAATCTTTCAATCCCAGTTACCCCTATGGCTTCCCTCCCTGTTCCCTCCCTCCCTCCTTCAACCTACATGTGGCACCGGTCCATCCTTTTCCTTTATAAAGCTGGAGCAGAAGTATTCGTTTGATACCTCTGCTCTGCTCCCATCTTCGTCAACCCTAGCCATCCCCTTCCTCAGTCTAACAATGAGATCCTTCTTGTCCCTCCTTTTGCTTATGTAACGAAAAAAGGCCTTTTCCCCATTCTTTATTCCTTTGGCTATTTGGGGCTCTTTTTGTGCATTTGCCTGCTGCACCTCTCTTCTTGCCACCTTAGCTAGCCTCCAGTATTCTTCCTCATCCTCTTCCTTTGCTGTTCTTTTGAATTTTCTATAGGTTGCGCTTTTTTTCCCCTTACCACTCTGGCCATCTTCCCATTAAACCAGCTTGGTGGTCTGGCTTTTGATGTCTTTCTCCTCAGTTTGATACAACTGCTTGTGGCCTTCTGAATGCCTCCCCTAATGATGGCCCATAATCGGTCCACCCCCATGCCCTCCAGATTTTCCCTTAGCACTTCTCTCATCTTTTTAAAATTTGCCCTCCTGAAATCCAGTGTTCTGGTCTTGGAGGAGGTGTCATCCTTGCTCATGTCCAAACTGTACTATGCTGTATTGTGGTCGCTTCCACCCAGGGGTTCCCTAACTTAGATCTCCTGTACATGCTCTCCATTGGTGAGCAGTAGGTCCAGGATTGCCCCCTCCTTGGGGGAATCAAACACTGAATCATAAAGCCATCCTGGATTGCAGTTTGGATTTCCTGACTTGAGGCACAAGATGTGGTGGGAGTAGCCCACTCCACTTTAGGCAGGTTAAAATCCCCCACCACTGCCACCTCCCCTTTCCTGGCTGCGATCCTCAACTGGGAACACAGCTCTCTGTCCTTGTCCTCACCCTGGTTGGTGGTTTGTATTCCATCCCTAGCCTGATCTTCCTTCCTCTGCTAGCCTGCAACTGGAGCCATAATGTTTCTATGTTCCCCTTTTCCTTTTCCTCCTCCCTCATGCAAATTATTCTCTTTCTAATGTATGCCACTCCCCCTCCCCCCTTGCCTAGCTCTTTGGCCCTTCTGCATAGCTTGTAACCTGGGATTGAAAGATCCCAGTTGTGGTCTGCTGTAACCCAGGTCTTGGTAACTGCTGTTATATCTAACATACTAAAATGCCAGCAGAATAGGCCTAACGGTCTTTCGTGTCTGCTCGTTTGGTCAGCCTCTACCCTGGGTGCTGACCTTGCTGCCCCCCCTCGCCTCCTCTGGCTTCTCCCTTCCCAGTTCCGGATATTCTTGCTGCATTGGATTTTGCTTCCAGAACCCTTCCCCTGTACCTGTCCCACCCCCTCTTGAACCCCTCCACTGTCTCTGCCGCCACCAGCCCCCTAGGCAGCACATTCCATGGCTCCACCACCCTCTCAGTGAAGTAGCACCTCCTCCTTTCTCCCCTGAATCTTCCCCTCCAGCTTCCACCCATGCCCTCTAGTGGCCCCCTCCTCCTTCCTTGAAGCACCCTGACAGTTCCTCCCTATTTACCTTCTTCATGTACCTGAGGCCTCTATCATGTTCCCCGGTCCCTTCTCTCTTCCAGTGTGTATATTAGCTCTTGAGCCTCTCCTCATAGGTCCTGTCCCCAAGCCCGAAGTCATTTTGGTTGCCCTCTTCTGGACCCTCTCCAGGAGGTAATGTCCTCTTAAGTGTGGCCTCCAAACTGCACGCAGTACTCAAGGTGCAGCCTCACCAAGCAGTTATACAGAGGGTATCACTTCCCTCCTTCTGGAGGTGATCCCCAGCGATGCATCCCAGCATCCTGTTGGCCTTGCTGCTGCCCTCCTACAAGTCTCCGAGTTGTTCATCTTGACATCCACCACCACCCCAGGTCCCTCTCAGCAAACGAGACTTGTAGCATTTCCCCAGGTGTACACTTGGCCTGGGTTTCTGGCCCCAGGTGGAGTACCTTGCATTTCCCTGCGTTGAACCTCAGCTTCCACTTTCTAGACCATCTTTCCAGAGCCTCCAGGTCCCCCTGTAGGGCCACCCTCCCCTTCTCCCCATCCACCACCGCCCCCAGTTTTGAGTCATTCGCAAAGAGACTCCTCTCACTCCTGATTCCTGTCCTTATGTCAGAGACGTAGGCGTTGAAGAGTAGGGGCCCAAGGACTGATCGCTGTGGGACCCCACTAATGACCCTCCTTGGGGATGAGACTATCCCTCCAACTACGACCCTCTGTGTCCGGTCCTGGAGCCAATTGCCTATCCATCTGATTATCTGGTTCCCCACCCCCATTTCTCCCAGCTTATCCAACAGGCCCACATGAGGAACAGAGTCAAATGCCTTGCTGAAGTCTAGAAAGAGGACGTCCACTGGTCTACCCAGGTCCAAGGCACTCGTCACCCAGTCATAGAACTCCACAAGGTTTGTCTGACACGATTTCCCCGGGACGAATCCATGCTGTCTATCGTCCAGGCACCCTGACTTTTCCAGGTCCCCCCCCCAGCCTCTCCTTGACAATGCCCTCCATCACCTTGCCCACCACCGATGTCAGGCTGACAGGCCTTTAGTTCCCTGCCACCTCCTTTGATCCTCCCTTGTGGATTGGCACTATATTCGCCACCTTCCAGTCCTGGGGCACCCACCCTGTCCTCAGAGAGATGGTGAAAAGCTCCGCCAGGGTTTTCGCCAGGACATCTGCAAGTTCCTTCAGCACTCTGGGATGTAATTTATCTGGCCCTGGTGCTTTCTCTGTCTTAAGGGAGCTGAGGGCTTCGCTCGCTCTCTCTGCTGTGATTTCCACTTCTGTTACCTCTTCTCCCTGCTTAGCCCTCCCCCTCCTGCCAGTGATGCCTCCCCCTCTCCCCAGACCCGCCGATCGGTAGGGTCCCCCTCCTCAGTATCACAGTCTCCTCCCATGTATGATGCAGCACCCCCATCTTCCTTGGTGAAAACTGAGGTGAAGTACTCATTTAGTACCTCAGCCTGCTCCCCCGGGTCTTGTGCCCATCTCTCCCGATTTAATCCTGCTAATCTGCCCCTTCACCCTTCGTTTTTCCCCAATGTATCTGAAGAACCCCTTGTTCCCTCTCCTAATTTCCCTGGCCAGGTTCTGCTCCTTCCTTGCCTTAGCCGCCCTCACCACCCTAGTGGCCATTCTAGCCATAACCGTACCCTCTTCTAAGAGGGCATGCATTTCTGCTATCTTGTTCCTGAGACTGTGGGCATTTAGCGATACCACCCTCCACTTTGTCCCTGCAATACCTTGGCTCTTTTGTTCAGTAACTTTTGTCCTGGTTTGCCCTCCTTCTCCTCTCCCCCACTCCCCCGCCCCATTGTTGTTACTGCCTTTAGTGAGAGGGAGGTCTACCAACCTCCCTTTTCGAGTTGTGTGGTCCTCCCAGCCCCTCCTCCCCCAGCCAGTGTGGCCCGTGCATTTATGCATGTGGCCTACCCTCTGGAATTCTCTACCCCGTCAGTTACAGGAGTAAGCGACCGTGGAGGGATTTAAAAGGCCCGAAAACATATTTATACATTCAGGCTTTTGGTGACTGATTTTATTTTTCTAAATGTAACAGCTGTTTTATATATTTTAAGATCTGAATTGTTTGACATGTTTTTTAAAATTCTGTAAGGTGTCTTGGTTCTTTTGAAAGGCACCAAAGAAATAAAGCTATTATTGTTATTAGTAGTTTAAACCAAGTTCCTTTCCCATATATTCCCCCAGCCTATCCATTTAGTATTTTCCTCCCCTCCCAACTAAGGTGCACTCTGTGTGGGCAAGTAAGGCCCCTTATTTGACCCCATTTCCCCCCACCCCCTACAAGACTGTACCCGTCCTCTTTACACCAAACACTCAGCCACTCATTGAATTCCGCTATTCTTCTTTTCCTAGCTGTGCTGGCCCTGGGGACTGGGATTACTTCCGAAAAGGCCAGCGAGTTCACAGAATCCCTGCATGATCTTGCTATTTCCTTGAATCTGATCTGTACCACCCCTTCCTCCTCACCTGACAGATCATTGGTTCGTTCCTAGGTGTACAATCAAGTCAGGCTTCCCTCCTGTCTCCCTCACCATCTCTTTGATCTTAACTGTTGCTCTCCCTCCCTCCATTCTCGGCATGCAAGCTTCCTATGTATTATTCCATGGGTCCCCCTTTCTCCCTACTGTATCCCGTTTATTATTGAATCCCTGAAGACCACTACCTTTCGGCTGCTTGTGTGTCTGTACCCCGACCCCTTTTCATCTCCTCATAAGCTGTTGCCCCCCGCCTCCAGTCCCTCCTTTTCCTTTACTGGAGTCATCCCATGTGTACCAGCAACTCCCCATCTTGCTTCCTTACTCCCATATGATCCTCTCTGTCCCTGGTTCCCCATCCTTATTCCAATTATGCCTTCTCCATTCCCTCCTGTAACTCTGCCTCCCTCATTGTTCTCCTCTCCATTCTGGTTTCTCCCCCTTTTGCCTTCTTGAGCTACTCCCTTTCCTCTCCCACCCTTGGCTTTCATTTCGTGTTTGACCTTTTGAGATACTCCCTTCTCAATCCCCTTCCAACCTATGTCCTTGTGGTCCCCCCCCACCAACCCCAATAGTCCCTTGTTTCTCTGTATCTGCCAGTACTTTATTGGATGTAGTTGTCTCAACTGGAGTACCATCCTCTGTTCCTTTTGTCCTTCTTGGAGTAGATCCCCTCACCCCCCTGTTCCTTACCACCCACCATTCCTCCTCCTTGGTTCTGCCAGTTCTGTACATTCCTTGATGATGGCATGTCCTCAGCCCCTGTGTAACTCCTTTATTTTCTGTCCTATGCCTGCTATCACTGTGCCCCGAAGCAGCTACTACCTGCCCTATCAGCCCCTGTTGATCCTCTCTGCTTCTCCCTCTCCTGCGTTCCAACTCCCAGCTAAGCCACTGTACCTCTCTACCTAATTGCTCTAGGCTTCTGCACACCGGGCACCCCATTTTCCACAATATCTCCATGAAGACTGTGGACCCACATTCATTACAGCTTATAATCCTTCCTCTGCTGAACTGTCTAAATGTACTTGAAGCATTAAATGCATTAAAACATTAAAAGCATTAAACTTCAACATCATTCAGGAGAGTTAAAAAGGCAGAAAATTATGAAGACATTTATTGCATCTTTTGGAATAATAGATTCTATGTCACAGGACTTGGAGCCGCTGGTGTGATTAGGTAACACACTAGCAGTAAAGTAGGATTATACCTATAATATAAAAAAAATAAAACAATGTGCAAGTGTGAGTTACAAGATGACAGTTCAATTTCCGGGTTTATGGAACTTAACAATCCACTCAGCCTCGTGGATTATTATGTTCCATATACCCCTGGATTGAATTATCACTTTGTAACTCACACTTTCCCATCATTTATTAGGCCTACAGCGATTTGGGGATCGATCATAGCTCTAAAAATGGCCGATTGTGGAGCCTTCCATTGGACTTGTGGAAGTATCCTTCCGAAAGTCCAACGGAGCTTGAAACACTCCGCCATGATTGGCCGCTATGGAATAACAGCTGCAGTATTTTGGCTGTTACTTCCGCATTCCGGGGCAAGAACTACGCATGCGCGACTTGCGCGCATGCGTACTTCCGCTGGTGCTGCCATGTTGTGAATGGCAAAATGGCTTTCACTGCAACTATGCATGCGCGATTGCTGTGCAGTTTTGCCGCCGCCAGCACAGACAGGAAAGAAAACCCTCCCACTGTTGCTGTCCTCCCCACTCCCCGTCCACGCGCCAACACCGGGGTCCCAGTCCCCATGTAGGCATCATGTAGCTCCTCCCAGCTCATGGGGCACACTGGGAGCTCAATCCAGCGCGTTCAACTGTATTTTATATATTTACCTCGTGCCGACATCGGGGTACCCAGTTCCCATGTCTGCATTATGTGCCCCTCCAACTCATGTGGCACACTGGTAGCCCACCCCAGTGTGCCCAAATATGTTTTGTTTTATTTACCTGTAAATAAAGAACACCTTCCCCCAAGTTTTTTTTTTTAACCTGTAAAAAAGAAAACTGTCCCTCGTCGTCACCCCTTCCCCCATCCCCACCCTCCCACTAAGCACCCACCTGCCTGCACCCCCCTTACCCCATACTTACTCCGGAGGCAGCGCTGTCATCTTCTGGACCGGCACGCCTGCACTCTTCAAGCCAAACCACAAACTGAAGAATCAAAGATAAGCGTGCTGTAATGGCATTCAATGGGTTTTCAACTTAAGTTGATAAATCAGCCATTTTTTGGAATTTTGGCCCCAAATTTTCAACATGGGGTTCTTGGGACTCACCTTGTGAACAGTGTCACTGTCATTTCGTTACTGTGTCCCGAAAGGTGATTTTGCGGTCACTGCGCGGAATCACCTTTCGGGACCAATTAACGAAACAACAGTGCCACTGTTCATGAAGTGGTGTCCCAAAAAGCCCATGTTGCAAATTTGCTGAACAAATTACAAAACATGACTGCGCTACGAGCATGCGTTGTGCAGTTTCTACGCACGCTCCTAGCGTCGCCAGTTTTTAATATTTTAACTTCAGATTTTCCACATTGCCATTTTTGCACACTTTGTTTTTAATAGTACAGCTGTCATTTTTCACATCCTGCCCGAAACGTGTTTTCGCACCTGTGGCACAGAATGGCGTGGTCGGTCTGCGAAATCACCTTTCGGGACAAATGAACAAAATGACACTGGCACTCTTCATGAGGAGGGTTCCCAAAAAGTCCATGTTGAAAATTGGTGCAACACCTCCAAAAAATGGCCAAGTTAAACCCAGCATTCAGTAATTTCTATGCACACGTGGTCACTTAGCAGCTCTTCACAGCCTTATCGGTTCTGGCCAGAACTTGTTCGATATGGAAAAGCATGGATATATTTAAATGACACCCAGATGAGTATCTTTGCAACTATAGTAGAGAGGGGTATAACCTTTGAGAAATGGCTAGCCATTATGGGCAAATTGCCTTCTGGTTAGTATCATCCTTTGAATTTATGACAATGGAAAATCATTAGCCCTAAATATATCCAACACTGCTTTGTTGCATACTCCCTGTATATCTGTCATTGTTTCAATCAGTGAACTGAAATGTTAAATGTATTACATCAAGCCCATCAGATTTTACAATTTACAAGTAATAAGGTTTAAGAAAGGCAAACTGTATGTTAGCTAGAAGTTCTTTATTCGGATAAAAAAATACAATAATGCCTTCTTTTTTTTTTTCATATCTGTAACCTACAGGTGACAACAGATGTTTTGTGTTTACCACTAGTCCCTCCCTTGGGGTTTACACATACACAGGTTATAATGATCACTACATGTACTTGAATAATGGCCAACAGACCATGCCAAATGGGCTAGTAAGTACTGCTGAATTCAACAGATGAGCACAAAAGTATTATTACTTACCTTGGTAATTCCTTTTCTCCATGTATTGTGCATCCATCATTTCTTGCCTGGAGATTGGTGGGGTGGGGGGGGTGTAGCATATGCAGGTTCACAAAACAGGGAAGAACAGAGATTCACTGACTGAGCAGTGATCACCAGGCTACAGGGATTTAAAAAAAATACATTTAGCCAGGTGGCTGGGTGATAGGCCAGTAAATGCCTTGTTTTATATGTTGGTTAATTCAAACTGCTGGGGTGTGTGTGTGTGTGTGTGTGTGTGTGTGAGAGAGAGAGGGGGTCACAAGATTGCTCTGTTGCTGATTTCCTGGTGAGCCACACCAGAGCTTGTGATGGACTGATCCACAGACAACAGTCACTGTTCATCCTCACTGGGTGAATCAGCCAGCACTTCTCTCCTTCATAAGGCATGATGGATGTACTTTCTGCACTGGAGAATTGGCTGTTTATTAAATTAATGAATGAATGTCTAATTTTTAAAATGCCTTACTGAAGTTATCACATGCATAAACTGCTTTAACACTTGAGTAGCTGGCTGTATTGCTAGATGACACCATTGACACTCACCCTGCCTCTGGTATATCTTTTAAGATTTACCAGGATTCAGGTGTGTGTTAAATGTTCTGTTGCCTTACATCAATGAAGCACTGTCTCTTTATATTTTATAATATTTTGTGCTGTTATTTTGGAAGTGGAAGGGATCGTATCTTGCCTTCCCACCCCCAAGGTAGCCAGCCGGTCGACTAACAAGACCCATATTAGTCAACCAGTGCCCTTAATTGATCTCCAAATGGCTATTATTATACATAAAATGTTAAAACTGCCTCCCATAGACTTTTATGGGAGAGCAACCCCACGCTGTCCCTAGGTTGGGTGCATGTCATTACGTGCCTTAGTTTGGGGCAGATGATCGGCAGATCAAAGGACTGGGAAGTGGAAGGGATTGTCTGGCTACCTCGGGGGGGGGAGGGGACAAGGTATGTTTCCTTCCACTTCTAAAACAACAAGACAATTGTATAACATATATAAAATAATGCATTTCTCCAGTATAAGGCACCAGAATATCCAGTGCAAATCCAATTTCAAAAAGGCTGGGAAATTCACTTTAACATGTCTCAGAATACTTTCTTGTCACTTCATTTATAGTTGCTCCTAGCTACCATGTCTTCAAAGATGTTACTGTGTTGAAGCATCTGTTAATTATCCAGCAAAATGTAAGCAATAAGACATGACAGGGTGTGCATGGAACATATTTTACTGCACAGCCAGGGGCGTAATAAGGCACAAGGCCCCTGGCCGAGTGCCTTTAGCCACTGGTGTGGGGTAAAATATGTTCCATGTACACCCTAGAGTGTCTTATTGTGCTTATAAAATGAGCTTCTATTTTTATTTTGCTTTATACAGTTTGAAAAGTCATGCTTATATGTAGAAAACAAGATTTAATTCTGCCAAATCCTTCTGCTTGCATTGTTTTGTTTGAATATTCATGAGCTCATTTGCATATAGCACTGTATATTGCGATCCATGGTAGTACTATGGGAGTGGGTGCTGTAACAGGAGGAAGCAGGTACTTTATGTATTTTTTCCCCCTCCCTGGGATGGACAGGAATGAGAGAGAGAGGGAGACAACTGTCTTCTTGTAATTTTTTTTTAATTGATTAAATTGCAATCGATTGCAGCAGAAGTGACGCGGGCAGGAATTTTCTTTTGTTTAAATTGATTAAACCACATCCAATGGCAGCACAAGTGGTCGGTGGAACCGGTGAAAACTGCAGGCAGGAGCGAACGTGAACAAGGTAAGTTTGAAAAAATAAATAAATAAATTGACGACGTTTTTTTTTTTTTTTAAACCGTCGATGGGACCAGTCGCATAATGGCAACAGTGGGAGCAGACGGAAAACGTAGCAGTGCGCAGTCAGCAAACGGTAAAGTGACAAAGCTTAGTGGCTTTAAAAAAAAAAAAAAAAACACTTTTTAATTTATACTGGGGAAAAGAAAATAAGCAGTGAACTGCAGAATACTTTCCCTGATCTGCCGCACGTCTGTGATGGGCCGCCTTAGCAGTGGGTTTTTCTCTCGCATTGGGTAAAGAAAAGATGTCTGCCAGTAAAAATGCCAATGTTCTACGGCACCAGAATCTTGGCCTTTCTACTGCCAGCTATTTTTTACCCATGCATGGAACATATTTTATGCATGGAGAGCTTGGGCTCTGATTGGCTGGTTTAGCCTACCCATTTTATAAATATATATATATATATATATGTATATATATATATATGTATATATATATAATATGTATATCCATCAAGCAGAGTATTCCTGACATTATTGGGTAGTTTTGCTTTCCTTCCATCTTTCACTTTTGGATGTAGTAGTATATTAATGCAATACTAATATGAAAAGTTAACGTTGCATACCTGATCTGTAAAAATTTTGTAAACAGCCACCCAGTCTTCCTTCCACATAATAACATTTTCTATAGCCCTGTTGTACTCTGTGCTTAATCAGAAGGCAGTTTTGGGGCAGTGCTACAGCAGGGTACTCCTGACTGGCGTAGAACTTCTTGATTAACATCATCAGATGAAATTTTAAATCACCTGTACAACTTCAAAAAATTCATTTTATACTTTTAACAAGACTCCAAAAATGTTTTTATACTACAAGACCCTGTTGTAGGCAGTACTTTAAAATGACTTGCCTATTCTGAAGTAAAGAGGTTTTCAGCTGCAGTGTTACTTCTACATCATAATGTCATCAGTAAACCGCTCCCAGTTCGGCAAAGTCAGTGGAGTAACTTCCCCTCCAAATGCACTCAACCTTGGCTTTCCACAGAGATCCATCCTTGGTCCACTTCTCATCAGCCTTTTCATGAATAACTTATCAACCATCTGCACAAACCATTACACCAATAGACACCTTTATGCAGATGATACAGTAATGTAGTGTATATAAAGTATATGGGACGCAGAAACCTGGAGGAGTTTTCCAGGAAGGGGTGGGGGGAGGTAGAGTTGCTGACGATAACCAAGGAGGAGAGGGATTTGGGGATAATCATCTCGGATGACCTAAGGGTGGCCAAACAGTGTAAAAAGGCGGTGGGTATGGCCAGTGCCATGTTGGGGTGCTTAGGTATGGATATCACTAACAGAAGAAGGGAACTGGTGATGCCACTTTACAAAACACTGGTGAGACCTCGCCTGGAGTAGGGAGTGCAGTTCTGGAGGCTACATCTTCAAAAGGATATACACAGGGTGGAGGCAGTCCAGAGAAGGACGACCAAGATGGTGCAGGGATTTACCAGAACACACACAAGGAGAGATTAAGGGACCTCAGTATGTACACACTGGAAGAATGGAGGGATTGGGGGGATATGATAGAAACCTTTAAGTATCTTAAGGACATAAACAAAGTACAATTGGGGGACATCTTGCAGTATAGGAGATGTTCAAGGACGAGGGTCACAATATGAGATTAGAGAGGGGGCAGGATAAGGGGAATATGAGGAAGTTTTTCTTAACAGAAAGGGTGGTGAATGCTTGGAATAGCCTACCCAGGAGGTGGTGGGAGCTAGCACAGAAGGGGGATTCAAACATCCATGGGATAGGCATAAGGGAAGCTTAGGAGTGGGAAGGAGAGGCTAAAGACAGTGACCAATTGGGGTCAGTGGCTGCTGTTGTAGGTAGGGAATTTGGGCAGACTAGGTGGGCCTAGTGGTCCTTATCTGCCATCATTTTCTGTGTTTCTATACGAAAGCCACGTCAGTCTCTAATTAAATAGCACTCTACAAGATGTATTCACTGAAATTTGGACCAGGATGAATATAAACTGCCTGCTGTGGAACAACTCAAGCTAATTACATGTTGCTTAGTGGACGGACAGTGCCTACCAACACACTGCAAATCATACCCTCAACAGGACTACCTCTGGGAAGAATATCTGAGTGTCTTTTGCTTGTTACTGAACTTTCCTATACAGAGCACATGAATAGGTTTGTCAGGAATACACAACACAAGTTAGGACTATCTGTAAAAGCTGCATTAACCTCAACACCAGAAACCTGCTCCTAAAGCAATAAATGAAAATTATGTACAAACTGTAATTCTTGATTTTCTAGGATATCTTCACCATTCATTACTGGTGGGTACTAGCCAGAGGTACAGGACCCCGCGGGAGCATGTAGCTTTAAGATTTTAGAGGAGGGTAGCCGATGTCGGGGATGGCACCACCCACGAGACCGATGCATGACATGGAACTCACGGACTGGCCATAAGCGACTCCGGCTCCCCAACCTCCTTAGTTCTGTCCATGGGATAGGGAAGAGGAAAAGATAAAAAATTAAACCATAAAGCCGACCAGAGAGAAGAGGCAAGAACTTTGGGTAGGTGCTTCAAGGCCAGTGGTGACCAGAGGCACTGGGGAAAGAAAAAAGGAAGGAAGGGAGGAAGAGAGAAAGAACATTTCTTGTCCTTGGTCAAGGACTTGTGACAGAAACTCGCTTGCTCCCATTCCAGCTAGGAATGGTTGATGTCCTCAGAGCAAGTGATGGTGAACCATTGAAGGCGCAGCTCAAGAGGGGCATGAAAGGAAGAAGTACACTGATGGGATGGAAACACTGAAGAGTAAGCCCTGTAACAGCACAGTTTGTCTGCTGAGGATCTGGGGTTGAAGAACCACACATATGACCACAGAATATAGGGGAGAGATAATTACTCACCTTGTTCAGGACAGCAGGACGGGGGGGGGGGTAGGAACTCTTTGTAACCAAGGAGTAGAGAAGTACTTAAGACAGGAGGAGTTTGCCCCTTCTAGAGAAGGCCATTGGAGGATGCTAGCTATAGAGGCTGGAGACAATAGCCAGTAGGCCACCAGGTCAGACAGGTCCACCGAAGAGGTGGTAAATGGTGCAAAATTGAAGGACTCAAGTCCAGGATTTACTGTACTTAACCCCAGATGGAACAGAGAAGTCCAACCCCACTTCAGGATCCTCCAACTAACCCAATCAAATGAGAAGAGAGAAGGGAGGAACTCTCAAACCAGACAACGTCTGACGTCTCTTACCCACCAGTAATTAATGGTAAAGATTGATCCTTGGAAGATCTCTTACTATCACTAAAATTCAGGAGTGAAATCTACAGATCTCTTAGTGCCACAGATTCATGCAAAATTTCCATTGCTTGCAACAGCATGTGAAGATCTGCATTATGCTGTGAGGGAATAAAAAAACACAGTGCCTCATATAGAGCAGTCTAGGACTTTTTTTGAAACAGGTCCACCATAAATATATCTTTGTATTCCTGTGGACTTATTTAGTTAACAAAAATAATCAGTAAACAGTAAAGAAATGCACTCAGATGGGCAACTGTAGTATTTAAGAACATGCATGATCTCCTTACAACATGTCTAAGCAGACTTCTAGTCAAACCCCATCAGAAATATTAGCTGCACTTCTAGGCTAGAGATGATCTGCACATTCCAAGGATGCACAGTTTATTTGGTAAAATGGCCTTCTCCACAGCATCCCCAATAACCTGTAATTTGCAACCTGAGTGTGTGTGTGTGTGTGTGTGTGTGTGTGTGTGTGTGTGTGTGTGTAAGTACTGTATATATATATGTGTGTGTGTGTTTTTATATATATATATTTATATATATATATATTTATATATATAGTGGTTTGAGTCCTTTCTCACAAATAGGAGACAGCGGGTTGTGATGGGAAATTTCTCATCAACACCCAGTCTCCTTTTGTGTGGTGTCCCTCAGGTTCAGTGTTGGCCCCAATGTTGTTCGCAGTATATATGCTGCCCCTAGGGGGGATCATTAGAAAGTATGGACTGAGTTTTCATTGCTATGCTGATGATACTCAGCTATACTTATCTTTTGCTCCGGGAACATCCAACGCAGTAGATGTGCTGAACATCTGCCTGGCTGAGATTAGCAACTGGATGGCCTCCAGCTGGCTTAGACTGAACCCTGATAAGACTGAGGTATTGGTAGTGGAGTCGAACAGAGTTCGCGATGGGATGGCCTCTGATTGGGCAACTGGCCTTGTGCTAGGGGCCGCGTCATTGATGGCCTCCCCTTGGGTGCGAAATCTTGGTGTGATGTTTGACAGGAATTTGACCATGGAGGTTCAGATTTCTTCTGTGGTTCGTTCCTGTTTTTTCCATCTTCGTAACATTGCCAGGATTAAGCCCCTTGTTCCGCCTCTGGACCTCCCTACCTTGATACATGCCTTAGTCACTTCGAGGCTTGACTACTGTAATGTCCTCTATCTCTGGATCTCTGGGGTCTCTCTCCGTAGATTGCAGCTTGTGCAGAACTCTGCTGCCCGGCTTTTAACCGGGCAGAGTAAATTCTGTCACATTACACCTGTGCTGCGCGAACTGCACTGGTTGCCTGTCAGGTGGAGAGTGCTCTTCAATGTGGGGTTTCTCACCTATAAGGCCCAACACGGACAGGGCCCCGGCTACCTGTCAGATCTCCTGATACCATCCTCCTCTTCCCGTAATCTCCGTTCTTCTGATGCTGGCCTCCTAACTGTTCCAAGAGCTTAGGTTAAAATCTGCGGGCGACCAAGCTTTTAGTGTCGCCGCTCCCGTTTTATGGAATTCATTGCCAGCTGCAGTTAGGGAGGCCCCGAACCTTACTACTTTCAAGGTTTGCCTAAAGACCCACCTATTTTTATATGCTTTTGGGGTTTGATCATGATTATGTATATATGTTTCTTTTGTTTTGTATTTATATGGCATGAAATGCTGAAAATTTCTTTATCTCTTTTTAATGTATGGCGCCCAGAGCCTTCGGGATTGGGCGTCTTTTTTAAATAAAAATGACTTGACTTGACTATATGTATTTGGCCAAAAAGAACTACATTTGATGCTCTACAAAGCCAATGTGACTGCTAGACTCTGACTCTGCTTTTCTACCACCCCCCCCCCACACACACATACACACACACACACACACACACACACACACACCTTCTGTCTGGAACCTTTCTACATCTGTATGTGATGGTGGTACATGATTCCAATCTTTGTAAATATATTTCAACCAATGTTGGGAATTCTTGTTCTCTGTAAATATATAACTGTAAATATTGACTCTGGTGCTGTATCTCTCCTTCAAGGCCTCTCTTGAAAAATGGGTGTTTCACTTAAATTAGGCTTCCTGGTGTGCAAAATTCTATATAAATTAAATAAAAATGTAAGAAACTTCGAAATAAATCATAAAATATTTTTGATTTTGACCCATTACCAGTCAGTTTTGACCAGGATACAAAATTCAGAAAAAAACATCTTCCTACCTATCTGTAATGAAGGAGAAGGTCAGACCTTATGGATAAATGATCTAGTTCAGCCAATGACAAATTCTAAATCCATTATTTCAGTGTTAGTATTGCTCTCCAGTGTAAGTGGCAACTCTGAATTTGACTTGTACCAAATGTGTTGTAAATTTCTGCGCTCTACTCTTCTTACTAGCACTACGTTAGAAGAGACCTAATCTTGTTGTCTGACTCTCTCCAAAAAACTTTAGGTAATATCACTGTTGGATGGTCAGTTGGATATTGAGAACTAGTATGTTGCCTTTTAAGTGCCTCACTAAACTGGTACATGGAAAAGCTGCCCGTCTACATTAAAATATACCTGTCTTGGGACACCAGTAAATGATTTTATAAGCATATCTATTGAATGTTATTAATAAGACACCTGGGGCCAGATACTGAAAAGTTAGTGCAGGCGCAAAGGAGTGTTTGCCCACACTAACTAGGTTTTTTGTCCTGTTTCGGGGTAGGATCGGTATTCAGAGACTCCTAAACCTGTCAGTTCTTCAGCACCAACATAATGCTGTGCCCATGCAAATGAAGGGGTCCCCTCCTACATATGGCAGGTGCAAATTCACATGTTTGCATTGGCGATATATGGCACCCAAAGCAGCGCTGTTTACTGCCTCAGGAAATCTAGTCTTCTCTGGGTGCAAAGCCCTGATCATGGAATAGCTGCACTGCAGCTGCCTGGCCCCTATTGCCCATCCTGTGATAGGCAGAAGGTTGCTTGGTGTCTAGTGGCACCCTCCACTCTTTGAGCATCCATCCCATAACATAAGCCCATCACTAGAGGTCAGTGGCACTCCCTACCCCCTTAGCAACCATCCTGTTGCTGGGCATATAGTTGCTAACGTCTCATTGTACCACCTGAACAGCAGTGCCGTAGATGTCTGTCATTGCCCTGGTATCCAGAGGTACCCCCACCCCCCAAATATGCATCCCAGTACAGCCACACATTGCCCACGTGTCTTGTGGCACCCCCACCCTCCAATCACTCATCCTGGTGCATCTCATGTAGTCCCTTGTGTCTAGATTGAGCACCCATCCTTGTGATTTCACCCATACCCTGGTGTTTAGTGGCACACCTGAGCACCTGTCCCTTTAATTGCAGTGTAGTCTCTGGTGGATAGTGCCTCCCAGACACACCTTCCACTGACTGTACACAATCTGTGGTGGTTAGTGTCCTCCTGACGAAGTAGGCATGTTCAAAAACTGGTAAAGCCATATGATGAGCTGTTCTGGTGTCTCAGTGTCTCCACATGGCACTTTTTCAAGTTGACTTCCTCTAATTAACTTTTTTTTGTTATTGAATAGATTATTGCACCTTTATTTTAGTGATGGAACAGTGCTGTCCATTCATAGGGTGCCACTAGACCCTAGGGACTACATGAGATGTACCGGGATGGGTGATCTGCAGCTGGAGGGTGCCAGTTGACATCAGGGACTACATGAGAAATACTGGAATGGTTGATCGGAGGGTGGAGGGTGCCACTAGATACCAAGCAATGTGTAGCTGTACTGGGACAGGTGTTTGGGGTAGGGGTACCACTGGACACCAGGGCAATGACAGACCTCCATGAGAATGGGTGCTCGGGGGCTACCACTAAACACCAGGGACTCATAGAAACATACCAGGTTGGGGTACTAGTAAGCGCTACCTTGCTAGAGAAACACAAAGAACAATGTACATCTAAGGGAAAGGAACATTGTTTAACCAGAAAAGGCACACTAAGTTGAAGCTTGTTTCCTGATCGACCTGGGAGCACAAGAAAGTTAAGTGACTTGCTTAGGATCACACAGTATGCACCTGGGCAGCTGTGGGATTCGCACCCAGGTCTCCAGATCTGCAGCTGGGAGCCTTAACCCCACTGCCCTATACTGCCTCCTAAGAGGCATCTAAGAAACAGTTTAAGTCTCAAGAAAAAACGAACAAGACTCATTAATATCACATTCAGAGTGTAGTAAAGATGTGGGACAAACTACCAAACGTTCTGGATGGCAGTGATTAAAGGGGTTTATTCATATGTCTGGCATATAAATATCATTAACAGCTGTGGACTTCGTATCTATATTTTAAAAATAAAGTGTGGAGTGTCACTGTGCTAAGTAAAATGTAAATCCGTAGTGACTGACTTCTCTGGAACCATAGCAGCACGCTAGCACCATTTTAATACAGTTAGAACAGTGATGTGCACAACAATCAGTTGCATACAGGAGACAGTGCTTGTTTGAATAAAGGCATCAGTTTTAAATTCTCTGCAATACTGCATCACTACACAGTAACACATGCCACAGCCTCCCTCCCCACCATGTCCAGTGATATTTGTAAATGGTGTAAATAGTCCTCCCTTCTCTGCTGTCCTTTCTGTATAATGAATAAAGAATACTGCTGTTAGCATTAATCATTGCTGTAAGCCACTGCCACCAACCACCTCCACCTCTAAATCAGACTGCCACCCTCATCCTGACACAATCCCTTAGTTCCTCATACTGCAGATTCAAGACACACCCACTAACTCCCACCTTACCCCAGACCAAAATGGTTTGCGGTGTCTAAATCCGGTTATCTGTTCACTCACATCAGCGGCTTCTGTTGAAGTCCTCCATGGTGCAGCGGCTTGCGCTCATCATTATTCATCAGTCATTTCCCAGTCAGGTCCCAGGGAGGAGTGGCTTGTGCGTGGCATTATTCTGGTAAGTGTGAATGAAATGACTTCCATGGAGGCCATTTCATTCATACTTACTGGAATGATGCCGAACGCAAGCTGCTCTCCGTGGGACCTGACTAGAAATGATTGATGAACAATGATGAGCAAAAGCCACTTCGCCGTGGGGGACTTGAGTAGAAGCCGTTGATGTAAGTGAACCAATAACCGATTTTGGACACTGCAAACTTTTTTGGTCTGTGGAAAGGTGGGGGTTAATGGGTATGTTGGGTGGGAAGGAGGGTCTTACTTGAATCAGGGCTATGAAGAACTTGAGGATTGTGCCAGGATGGGGAGAGCAGTCTGATCTAGCAGGGGAGGGGGTGGGGTGCCTTACGGCAGCACTTTGAGGAAACAACTGAACTGAAGAACTACAAGACCATACTTAATGTTTGGCTTATCATTGGGGTTATAAAAAAATCATAATCATGAATACTACCCACCACTGAAACTGACAATGTATGAAGCTGCTGCTTGCTAACACTGCACATCTTATATGATAAAGTGACAGGCTGAATCGATCAGTCTCCATCTGAAAACTTTTAAACAAATGGTTTCTTGATTTGTCAGAACCTACAATTTCACAATAAATATTTTAAATAAATGAACAAGCAGAACTATTTTTTTAAACCAAAGAACAAACAGGACACAACAATAAATAAGTCACTGTACAGCATTCCAGCTTGCCATATCCTGGGCCAACACTGATCACTGCAATCGTCACTTCCAGATCTCATAGCTGGCAGGTGCTAGAAAATGGAGATCACATGTATGGAGAAATAAAAACGACTCACACATGACAGAATTACATTTTTTAACTAGAAATGTTAATATAATTGTGCTCATGATTAGTGACACTACTGTATACCACAGGCACATAAACAATTCCCTTTAAGCATCAACAAATAAACAAGGCAAAAAGTAGAGGGCACATTCAGTTCAAAAGAATAAACAGGGAAATGAAGATAAAAATTATAACAAGCAACCGAAAGATTAATTCCAGTGGAACACGAGGAACAGATCCAAGATCCTAAGCCCCTGAGGAAGCCCAATCTGGGTGAAATGTTGGGCAAGATTGGATAATCATTGTGTGGAAAGAAAAATAAACATTTTATATTAAGAGAAGTGTGGCTGGCTTTCATGAACTTTTCTAGAATGCCTGTCTGTTTTTCCAGCCCTGAATAAGAAATGAAAATAACCACTAAGCGTACCCACCTGTACTGCTTGCTTGTTATACTCCAGGGGATTGAGGCACCGTATGCTGATGGAACGTTGACACCTGTACCGCGAACGACAGTACAGCGACATAGTGACAGATCACTGTACTCTCACCAAAGGACCCCGACACTGCTTTCTTGGGGTCCTGCACCCCCTCCCCATATCAACTCCAGTTCTAAGTTAATTATATTAAGTATGGAGGGTGCGGGGGGGCAGAGCCTCTGGCATGGGGGTTCGGGGAGGCAAAGCCCCCCCAAAGAAAACAGTGTTCTCAGGCGGATTTATGCCGACTGCAATTGTGGTCAACATAAATCTGTCACTGTAACGTCAGTAGACTTGAGGCACATAATAGTCTTCGTTAATTCTACTCATAAAGGAGAATTTGTATTTTGATAAAGCAGTGTATTTGTTTTATTGTGAATGCTCAGTGATATCTAGAGAAATCAGGGAGGCCAAACCCACCGCACTTCCAACGTTTTTCCATGCTGGTTCTAAGCCTTTTGCCACCCCAAACATTTTTATTATTTGTCTGTTTTACTTTACATGCCAAGACTTGCCAACAAAAAATGGAAGCATGTTCATTATGGAAAATATTTTAGGTGGCAGTGTTCGTTATATTGAGTTAGTCTTTCCAGTGACTGACTAGGTGTCTCCTATTTTTTTAATTCATTCATAACCGTTGGTAGGATTGGATAAAGTTTAAGCCTTTTTTTTTTTTTGAATGTTGGGCATTTTTAGATTCAAATATGTTACATGGTCTGAAGACCATTTAAACCCTATGCCACAGTTACTGTATATACTTAACTTTGCATACAGATTTCATTGATGGTAAGAAACTTTGACTTAGTCCAGTTTACTGCCAAACCAGAGACTGATTTAAGTTTAGATAAAATTGTAGGCAGATGAGATAGGGAGTTTTGATGGTCTCTAATGGTTAAAAGTAAATCATCTGCATATGGTAAAAAAGATGTTTATAAAATTCTGCTGGGAACCCATCAAGACCTGGAGTACGACCACTGGGGAGTGATGGAATTGTCCTAGAGATTTCATCTAGTGTAATAGGACTATCAGTAGTGTTAGAAAGTTCTTTGTTGGGAGGATGTGATGCAGCAGACTGTGTAGCAGCCTCTTGCGCCATCTTCCATCGTCTCACGCTATTCTTCGCTTAATTAAACATCTCGGTGAACTTTGAAAGCTTTTTTTTTTTTTTTTTTAAGCTAACAACTTACTGGACTCTCTGAGGACAGAATTGGTAAATCTGGACGCTGAAATGCATCTAGCGCTACCGAGGCATACTCCTCCAGTCTCCCCGGAGAAAATCGGCAAGCGCTCCAGGGCCCAGCCGAGCAGTAGCGGCAAACAGACTACTACAGCAGCCTCCTCTAGTCCAGCTCCCGAAGCAACCCCCCTCACTTTGGAGCAATTCCTAAAAGAATTCAAACCATTTTGAGAGGACTTAAAGTCCGTAGCTGCTGAAATGAAATAGATGGCGTCTGCATTTGAGGATCTCTCTACCAGGACGGCGGATAACAAAACTCGCCTTATTTCCTTGGAGAAAAGAGCAGACAGAACAGATAATGACGCGGTTGAAAATAGACATAGAATCAAGAAATTGGAAAATAAAATTGAGGATTTAGAGGGGAGGAGTCGCAGAACCAACGTGGTGATAATAGGGATACCGGAAAAAGAAGAAGGTAACAACACGACTTGTTCATCCAGAAATTGATTGAGAAACTGGCATGCCCTTCTCCCTTCGGAACTTCCTACACCATAGAGCGGACCCACAGAGCCCTAAGACCGATGCCAGCGTTGGGTTCTCAGCCCCCACCACTAATATTTAAATTCTTGAACTACCAGGAGCAGCAACTATTTTGGGGGAAAATAAAGGAATTACAGGAGGTGCTGTGGGAGGGGAACAAAATCCAGATAACTCAAGACTTGCCAGCTTCTGTAAGGCAGTGGAGGACTCAGTTCCATCCCACAGTTATGAAACTAATAGCCGCTGGAATAAAATTTAGGATGGGTTATCCTGCACGTCTACAGGTATTGTTATCTGGATCATGGGCCACATTTGAGGAGGTGGAACCAGCACAAATAGCCCTACAGAAGGCCTTGCCGGATATTTTTCATGCCCGTTGAAAAGGGTTGCATTTGTTTCAGGTACAAGAAGATTTATCAACGGTAAGACTTTCCCTTGGAGGACAGAAGTAAGCGTTCAGTAAGGTTCTGTATGCCAGATAGTCTTTCTGGTTTGGGGATTAATCCGGTATTGGGGATTGAAATATGGGAGCATTACATCCCATAACGATCGGAATACCTGGACTAAAGCGGCATGGAATTCATGGTACAAAGAAAGTACGTGTAGTAAACCCTATAATGGGTTTACGACCTGACTATATTTTGTTTCCTTAGAGGGTTTGAACTAATAAGAGACACGCTCTGACTTATAAGAGCCAGCCACGAAGTAACAGTTGTTTTGTTCACTTTATAGTATAAGAAGGTACTGGCGATAATCTACCACAAGAAGGAGTTCTCTGCACAAGTTTGGACATAACTTTATTGTTTTCCCTTTTATTGATCCCGGGACTATACAGACTTGTGTTGTACTGTATTGTTTAAAGAGTTGTATACATTTTAGGATGAGAAAAGATCCTCAAACTTCCTGGATCAAAAAACAATCGGTTTTATTTTAAGTAAGGAAACTAGGTGTGTACAGTCTTTCTACAGGTATCAATCCAGAGCAGGAGTGGTGTGGAGGTTGGTACTAATTTTCTAGCTTTGGTTGCAATCGACTATTTGCTAGTAAACCAATGTAAATGAGCGATCACCTTTAATGAGAGTTTACACTTAATAGATAATGTTATTTATACACGTTTGCAGATGACAATAGTTTAATTCCAAATTACCTACTACTTTGTTTTGTCATGAGACTGGGCGACGGAGAGGCAGAGGGAAGGGGAACACATAGGACAGGCTGTGTAGTGTTGTAAGTACAGTAAGGGGGGATTTAAGGGAATTAGAAATACGATTAAAATTAGAGTATAGATATAAAATAGTGAATAGTCAGAGAGTGGGAAAGGGAGGGGGAAGGGAAAGAATAGATATGAGCACAATAAAAATAAGACCTTTCGTAACCTTGGCATGGACGGATTACAGTGACTTGCTGGGGCTCCTTTTAAGAGGCCTCTTAGTTGGGAGAAATGGCTAACTCTGTAAGAATAGCTACTTGGAATGTTAAAGGGGTGAGGAAAAAATCTAAACAATATCAGGCATTAAAACACCTGAAGTTATTAAACATAGATATAGTTTATATTCAAGAATAACATTTATTGGATTCGGAGGCATCTCAGCTTCGGAGACAACAATTTGGTAATTTTTTTGCGGCTGCAGGGACGACTAATAGTTGCGGGGGGTGATCCTTATTCATAGAAGTGTACCGTTCACTGTGACTAATTTGGTTAAAGACCCACAGGGTAGATATATATTTGTTCAAGGCTTATTTTTCAACAAAGAAATACTGTTGGGTAGTATTTACGGGCCTGATCAGGACACACCAGGATTTTTTACACAACTTACCCAAGTATTAATAAAGTACATTTCCATCCCTATGATTCTTGGGGCATTTTAACCTGCTCTGCGTACCAACAGTGGACAGATCGGGGTCAGCAGAGAAAAGGTTTGTCACCTGCCCAAAGAGCACTCGGGGAACTAATGGATCAGATTGGAGTGTGTGATATCTGGAGGGTATTACCCTGGAGAGAGAATATACGCATATTTCTCCTGTTCATCATTCCTCATCCAGAATAGATTACATACTCCAATCTCACTCTCTTATACTTGGGACCCTTGATGCATCAATTTTATCTGGTCTTCCCTCGGAGCATTCCCTGGTTTCATGCCAGATATCGCTAGTATCATTACCCAAACGAGGCTCCAGATGGAAATTGAACGATCAATTGGTAAAAGATCCTGGTTCAACTAAAAGTATTCAAGAACATATTGAAATGTTTTACAAGCTTAATCGTGACCCTTCGGGGAGACCAGGTATGACCTGGTGTGCTTTTAAAGCGTATCTTAGGGGTATTCTTATTAGTTTAGCCACCAAAAAGAAAAACGTTTCTACCTTCCGTATGTTCCAGCTATTATCCCGGACAAGGACCATTGAAAGGGATTTATCTCCTCATTCCCCTGATTCTGTCAGACAAGAACTAACTAAATTGGGAGTTGCCTATCTAGAATTGTTAAAAGAGAAAGCTGATTATGCTATATTGAAAACGCATGCGTCATATACAGAGCAAGGGGAAAAGGCGGGATGCCTTTTGGCACTCAGGATTAAACAAATGGAATCCTCTCATTATATAGCCTCGATAAGTTCACTATCAGATGGTTCCTTAAAAACTAACCCAGAAGATATTATAGAGGAATTTACTAAATACTATATGGGTCTGTATGGCCCTATGCAATCTCCCCCACTTGAACAGACAGTACAAAACTATCTGGTTGAGGCAAATTTACCTCAACTCATGGAAAAACAACAGAATCGACTCTTAACCCCTATAACGAGTAGGGAAATTTCCGAAATTATTGGAAATTTACCAGTGAATAAGACTCCGGGAGTAGAAGGTTCTAGGGACATGGATATGTTGTTCATCCACACTGTCTGGCAGGTTCCTTGCTGCTTTAAATCTTGCTGGAAGGTCTTCAAGCTGGCTCCTCCCACCCACCCGGGTGGTAAAACTCTCAGCTCCGCCCCATGACGCCAGATCTTCCTTACCGCTTGGAAGCTCAGGTTCCCTCCTTAACGCTCTGCGTGATAGACTGGATCCTAATTCTTCGGTTGCTGAAACTCATTTTAAAATTTTCAAGACTTGGTCAACTTTCTTCCTCATGGCTGTGATGGACAAATCGACTTCGGTTTTGGCTGTACCTTGTGGGCAGAAAGATGTGTCAGAGCCAGGACCGCACTCCACGTGCGTCTACTGCCTTGGCCTAGAACACGACCCGCAGGCCTGCGAGTCATGCCGTTTGTTTTCGGCCAACCTGCTGGAGGACCGCGCTGCCCGGTTACAGCTGGAGCGCCCCAAGAAGCGCTACCTGCGGGTTAAGTTGAAGGAGGCCCATTGGGCGGTTACCACAGCGGCTGGCTCAGCTGAGCAGCTCGAGCAAATGATCGCCCTTGAGGAGGAGGTGGCCCAGGCCACATCATCCTCTTCCTCGGTCGCGGCATTTATCTCGCTCTCTCTGGGTACCTCGTATTCAGCTTTGTTCAAGGAGCTTTGCCAGTCCCTCTCCACGAAGGGAGAGGGGCCATCTGGACATTCCTCTCGGTCCCAAAAGAAGGACTCTAAGGGTAAGTCCGATCGTCGGCGTTCGTGGGAGCGGGAGAGGTCTCCTTCCCCGGCAGCCGACTGTCGACTTCGGTCGAGGTTGTGGCTAAGGCCGCTGACTTCACGGTGTCCCCGTCAGGCAGCCGGCCGAGACACCCATCGACGTGGTTGAGATTTTTCTCGACCCATCAGACTGGCTGTCGATTGGTGAAGCCGACAACCCTTCTTCACTGGTTCCCCCGGTGAAGACCGAGGATCTGCCTGCGCCCTCAGTGCAGCAGTCCCCGATTAAGGCATCTGAGCCGAGGGAAGAGCGGGTGTCCCCCGCTCCTTCCCACCCCTGTCCTCGGAAACACCGAGGATCTCGGTCTCAGACTTCTTTTCAGTCTAGCCGATCCCGCCGACATCGGCAGTCTCGGTCTCGGCACCCGGTAGGGCGCCGCCGTATCTCGTCTTCCTCCTCGGAATAGGGAGGCTTTGGCGCAAGTGCGTCGACACTCGAGGATCTGATGTGGCAGCAGTTACTTCTGTCCGGGAGCAAATCGGCGCCGTCGCCTTCCCGGCTATCAAGTGGCTGTCACCCGAGCGGTCAAAGAACCCCTCGCCCGTGTCGAGATGCCCAAGCCTGGGCCGGTTGTTCGGCGAGCCTGCTGCCCCAGCAATTGTGGTGGAACCTCCGCCTCCACAACCAAAATCGGGGGCAGCAACCAAGGACTCTCGGTCGGGCCAAGGCCTGCCCCACAGGTTGTCGGTCACCCTCACTCCCGACCGTCCCTGGCAGGTGGAGGGTGGCTCAGGCCCCAGGCAGCTCTTCGCGGACTCCTCCGAGTCCAAAGACGATGACTTCCCTGTTCTCCAGGCCAGTTGACCTGGAGTCCTCAGAGGGCCAGTCGTTGGACGAAAGCTCATCATCCTTCATGGGTTTGCTTCGGCTCATCTCGGAGTCCACCGGGATGCAGCTCGAGCCCGTAGCCAAACGGGCCAAGTATCCCCTGACGGAGATACTGGACCGAGGGGATTCCCCCACGGAGGCCTTTCCGGTGGCTGAGGCCATTGTTGGCCCAGCCTTGGAGCTTTGGCAGCAGCCTGCTTCCTAACCTGCGCCTTCGGCCAGGATGGCCAGGAAGTATGCGGTCCCTAGCAGCTCTTTTTTCCAGGTTTTCGTAACACCCCTCTGCTGAGGGGTTGGTCACCGACAGCGTTTTCCGGCGTTCTGGGAACACTAGGGATGTGGACAAGCCCCCCGACAAGGAGTCCAAAAAGCTGGACTGTGCCGGGCGCAAGGTGTACACTGCGTCCTCCCTTGGCCTCTGTCAGGCCAGCTCGGCCGTGCTGATGGCACACTTCTCCCACGCCCTCATGGGCTCCCTGGATGAGGTGATCCCTCATCTCCCGGCCGACCTGCAGACCACGATCTGGCAGGTTCAGGACCAGGGAAGGGCAGTGGCTAAGCAGCATCTCCAAACAGCTCTGGACATAGGAGGCTCCTGTGCCAGATCGGTTGCGGCCGCGGTGGCCATGCGCCACAGAGCATGGCTGAGGATATCCACCTTCACGGCGGATACCCAGCACAAATTGGCAGACGTCCCCTTCTTGGGGACCGACCTGTTCGGCCCTGGAGTGGAAGGTCACCTCCATCGGATCGAGAAGTCTGATGCCACTCTGGACTCAGTCACCTCCGCCCAGAAGGACAAAGGCCGCCGACAGCAGCAGCACAAGTCCTTTCGCCCTTCTGCGCCTGCGGCACGTCTGGCGCAACAGCACCAGCACCAGGTCCAGTAGGCTCACGCTTGGCATCCCAAACCCAAGCCCGCAGCTTCCTCCAATAGGAATCAGGGAGGTAAAGGCCCAGGAGGTCCCTCCTCCGGTCCCTCCTCCAAGCCTGCCCAGTGACGAGTTGAGGGTGTCGCCCCAGCCTTGTCACTCCCCGGGTTCCCCGTGGGAGACGGCTCTACTCTCTTTCCACCTGGTCCGCTATCACCATGGACCACTGGGTGTTGGAGGTGGTAGGAAAGGGTCTGCCTCTGGAGTTCGAGCAGGCCCCACCCTATGCGAGCCGTTGCCCCTGGGGGTCATGGGGTCCAGCCTCTCTGTCGACCCGCCCGAGCCGATGTGCCCTGCTCCCGAAAAGAGGTGATCAGGAAGGTGGCGGATCCTCCTCCAGACTCAGGGTTTGTGTCCAGGTACTTCCTGGTTCCAAAACGGATGGGGGGCTGGCGCCCCATTCTCGACCTGCACGACCTGAACAGGTTTCTAAGGTCTCGGACCTTCAGGATGGTCACTCTGGCTCAGAAAATCCCATCCTTGGAACGAGGTGTGTGGTTCTGTTCCCTGGACCTTCAGGACGTGTTCTTTCATGTCCCAATCCGTCCGTCCCACCAGAGATTCCTCCACTTCAGAGCGGAGGGATCCCTTTACGAGTTCCGGGCCATGCCTTTCGGCCTTTCCCTAGCTCCCAGGGTTTTCACCAAATGCATGGCAGTGGTGACAGCATTCCTGTGGCACCAAAGGGTCCAGGTGTACCCCTACCTGGATGACTGGCTGATTGCAGCCCCCTCCAGAGCGGAGGTGGAGCAGTCCAGAGATCTGGCCCTCCAGGTTTGCTCTCAGGTTGGCCTCCTCATCAACGAGGCCAAGTCGGAACTCGTGCCAAAGCAGGTGATACAATTCATCGGGGCAAAGCTCGACTCTCTACGAGCCAGAGCACGACTCCCGGCGGACAGGGCCGAGGTTCTTTTCTCCTTTGCCCAATCATTTCAGGTTGGGCAATCGCGCCCTGCCTGGGACTTCCTGGGACTCATGGTGGCCTGCACCAGCGTGGTCCGTTGGGCCCACTGGTACATGTGGCCCCTTCAATGGGGACTGGCCGGCCAGTGGTCACAGCACTTCGATCCTGTGGATCAGCTAGTGACAGTGACCCAGGGGATGTGGAACGCTCTCCAGTGGTGGACCATTCCAGCACATCTGCAGGAGGGCATCCCGTTTGTCTGCCCCGAGCCGATGGTCTCTATCGACCGATGCCTCTCTAATGGGTTGGGGTGCCCATCTGGGAGAGCACAGAGCTCATGGCCTCTGGTCCCCTCGGGAGTCTCGATGCCATATCAACCTGCTGGAGCTTCAAGCGGTTTGTCTAGCCCTCACCTCCTTCGCTCCATTTCTACGGGGTCAAGTGGTTCAGGTCAGACGGACAATACCATGACCATGTACTACCTAAACCGCCAGGGTGTGACACGCTCCATGCCTCTGTGCAGGGAAGCTCTCCGTATTTGGTCACTCGTGCGCAGCCTGGAGGCTGATCTCCTTGCCATCCATGTGGCAGGAGCCTCCAACATTCTGGCCGATGTCCTAAGCCGGATAGGGGCTGCGTCCCACGAGTGGTCTCTCCTGCCGGAGGTAGTACAAGATCTGTTCTCCCACTGGGGCTTGCCTCAGGTGGACCTGTTTGCCTCCAAGGAGAATGCGAAGCTGAGACTGTTTCATGCCTGCCCCCTTCAGCAGGGCTCGCTGCAGGGGGATG
Source organism: Neoceratodus forsteri (assembly GCA_016271365.2). Classification (NCBI taxonomy): domain Eukaryota; kingdom Metazoa; phylum Chordata; order Ceratodontiformes; family Ceratodontidae; genus Neoceratodus; species Neoceratodus forsteri. The sequence continues at coordinate 1,240,717,872 of CM028130.1, forward strand.
CCTTCTTGAGGCCGTGGACCCCGGGCCTCTTCTACACATTTTCCCATTTCCCTTGATCCACAAAGTGCTTCTCAAGGTGAGGAGGGACAAGGTGCAGGTGATTCTGGTAGCCCCAGACTGGCCCCGCCAGTTCTGGTATCCAGATCTCCTCAGTCTCAGCTCCAGGCTCCCAAGGCGGCTTCCAGCCCGCCCGGACCTGATCTCAGTCAATCAGGGGAAGGTATTCCATCCGGACCTTCAATCCCTGCACCTGACGGCCTGGTTCCTGATCGGCTAGAGTTCCAGGCCTTGGGTCTTTCCGATGAGGTCCTCAACGTCGTTGAGGTGTCCCGTAAGGAGTCGACCAGAAAATGCTATGCCTTCAAATGGAAGAGATTCTCCATTTGGTGTCAAGGCAAGGGCCTGGACCCTTCCTCCTGTTCCTTGGCAAGCATTCTGGACTACCTGTGGTCCCTTTCTCAGCAAGGGCTTCGGTCGACGACCCTTAAGGTGCACCTGGCAGCCATCTCTGCTTACCAGGCGTGGGCCGGGAAGCAGTCGGTGGTGCAGGAGAAGGTGGTCGGGCACTTTTCCAAAGGCCTTGGTCACATATCCCCTCCGGTGTGAGAACCTCCACTTCCGTGGGATCTACTGCTGGTATTGGCTAAGCTGATGGGCAAGCCATTCGAACCAATGCACAGGTGTGACATCTCTCACCTGTCGTGGAAGACTGCCTTCTTGGTGACTGTCACGTCATCCAGAAGGATGGGAGAGCTCCAGGCACTTTCCATCGAGTCTTCTTATCTGGTCTTCCACAGGGACAAGGTTGTCCTGCGCCCCCACCCGAAATTCCTTCCGAAGGTGGTGTCGGGAGTTTCACCTTAACCAGGTGTTGACTCTGCCGGTGTTCTACCTCAGTCACACCTCGGAGGCTGAATATAGGCTCCATACTTTGGACCCTAGAAGAGCGCTCTGTTACTATAAGGAGCGGACGTCTGAAGTTCAGGGAGAGGTTCGCCAGCTGTTTGTCACTTAAGCTGAAGCAGCACCTGGCAGACCTGTAGCCAAGCGGACGATAGGCAGGTGGGTCAGCTCCTGAATAGATCTCTGCTATAGGTTGGCGGGCATGGAGCCTCCCAGAGGGATAAGAGCTCATTCTACCCGCCATACCGCTGCATTGTTGGCTGCTTCCAGGGACATCCCTATCCAGGAAATCTGCAGGGCTGCTACCTGGAAGTCAGCACACACCTTCATCACCCACTACCACATTAACCTTGAGTCACGCCGGGATGCTGGTTTTGGGGCCTCGGTTCTCCAGTCTTTATTTCCTAAGTAGGGGGTGTGCGCCTTGCCTCCCTCCTCCCGGAGAACTGCTAGGAGTCTGCCAGACAGTGTCGATGAATAACATATCCATGTCCCTAGAAATACAGGTTACTCACCTGTAAGAGGAGTTCTAGGAATGGTATATGTTGTTCATCCACATGACCCACCCGGCCTCCCCAACTTCGACGCACAATCTGGCTTCCAGTGGGCTAGATCTGGCGTCATGGGGCGGAGCCGAGAGTTTTACCACCCAGGTGGGTGGGAGGAGCCAGCTTGAAGACCTTCCGGCAAGATTTAAAGTGGCAAGGAACCTGCCAGACAGTGTGGATGAACAACATATACCATTCCTAGAACTCCTGTTACAGGTGAGTAACCTGTATTTTGGAACCCTTAATTCGTAAATTGCAAAACTGCCAGGCCATTCAAGGGATCCCTATTCACCCATGTGAAATCAAGGTCTCGGCTTATGCAGACGACCTTCTTCTCCAACTTTCCAATCCAGGTATGTCCATAACCCCCCCATGCTAGAAATTATCAATGCCTTTGGCAGAGTCTGTAACTGTAAATTGAATGTGAGTAAAACAATAGTTTTCCCACTTAATCACAAAGTATTCAAAACAGATATCCTGGCCCTTGAACTCAGTTGGAAGCAAGATTCCTTAAGATATCTAGGGATGATTTTTTTCCACTCGGCTGTTCAAACAAAAAGTGTAACCTCTCAGCCTAACTCTATGTAATGTAATATACTATATTATCTGTCTGTTACTTGATATTTGCTTGTATTTCTCTGTCTCCCACCTTGTACTACTTGTACCCGGGTCGCACCTGGAAAGAGCCTCGGCTCAGTGTGCCTTTCCCGGTCACCAATTTTACATAAATAAATAATCTAGGTATTGAACTAACTAGACAATCTAGACAGACTAGGTAAATTATTAAATTAAACCTAGAATTCCTAGTCCACACAGTAACTCAGGATCTAAATCGATGGGTGTCACTCCCGATCTCTTTGTGGGGCAGAATAAATTTACTTAAAAGGAATGTTTTCTAGTAGCTTTTTAACCCCCTTTCATTACTTAGCATTTGGCTTCCTATCTCCTGGTTTAAAAAAAATACAGTCCCTGTTTACTAAATTAATATGGTACAACAAATCCCCTAGGATAGCTTATAACAAGCTGACTGCTCCCAAAATAAGAAGGGGATTACGCCTCCCCCATATAGGTTTTTATTTTTGGGCCAGTCATATTAACAAGTATTTAAGATGGCTCTTCAAGGAAAACAAGTATCTTGCTCCAGTTTGGCTTAAAATTGAGTTGATCCTGATACGTTCATGTGAGTTAGATCCTGATGGCTTATTATATATGAGAAAGCCTTCTCCCTCTTAAGCTTAAAAACTCTATAATTGCAGTCTTCTTAAAGATTCATACTCAGATTTGTTGTTATATCAAATATGACCATGGCAAGGATATGAATCGCCCATTAGTAGGGAACCTACAGTTTAAAATAGATGGAAAGACAATCCCTCCAAACTGGCTACCTGGTTTATAAAATATGCAGATCACTAACTTTATTAATGACGGAGCTTTATGGCTTCCAGCAGCAGAACTCAAGGCTAAGTTGGTGACTTCACACAAATACACCTTCAGAATCATTCCGTTACGGCACCTACTAATACAAACTTTTGGTCAAAGGCCCCTCTTTAACAAATTGCATCCCCTTTTGTAAAGAACTGTCTCAGTTAAGTGGTTGCACTAAGGCAGTCGCAAAGATTTATAGTATAATACATAACTGGAAATTTCCTGACTGTTTTGGTCCTACCCGATGCTGTGAAACCCTATTCCCAAACCATGTCATTGAATGGTCGATACTTTGGCATAACTGCCATAAATTTGTGACACAAGACAGATTAATGCTCATGCAAATGCACTTTCTTCACAATGCATATTACTCGCCGCATAAATTGGCCAAATTGGGGTTGCAACCTTCACCATTATGTGCTAGATGCCTTCAAGATGAGGGGACACTATACCATATCTTCTGGTCATGTCCCAAAGTGATTCCACTATGGACTACTGTCAAACAGTTATCCAACCCCCTTTTGGGATTGAAACACCTGTTTACCCCAGAGATTTGTCTTTTGGGTGATTTGTCAGGAATTGGGGTCCTTAATCGTAAATACCACATGACTCATATCTATGTCGGTTAAAAAATTGATATTAAGACATTGGATTGATCAGCAGGACATTTCTTACAGTGAATGGTTGACAGAACTGTTGGTAAATCTGCGAACGAAAAAGGCAGTAGCTAACCTGAATAACAAAATGGGAAAGTTTAAAAAAAATCTGGGACCCTTTATATACCCTATACTCTTTATATGGTATAAACTGTTCGTATGGCTTGCACTGGATTAACCATTGAACTAGTGATTTCAACATGCTTATGATGTACTGGTAGTGAAAATGTTGTTGCTCTATGGGGAGGGGTGGGAAAAGGGGAGGGAAGTTAATGGGAGGGAGAGGAAGGGGGTAGATTCATGTTGATATGATGTCTCATGTAACTAGTAACATACAAGTATATCTGCCTTATGTGTAAAAGAAAAACAACTTTAATAAACTTTAAATTAAAGAAAAAAGAAAGTTCTTTGTCTAACTTAGGGATTTTTATGTCTCAGAAAGTTCTCAATATTAACGTGGTTGTCATCTAATTTAGATATGTACAATTCAAAGTAAAATTTAGCGAAAGTCAGGTTGGTATATGTAGAAGAGGTGGACACTTTCCCTGATGGTGATTTCACTCCCTCTGTTAAATTTTGATTTTGTTTCTGTTTCAGTCTATAAGCTAGTAGTTCGTCCAGTTTCTTGCCAGGTCCCAATACCGTGGATGGGTCCTAAAAAGGGCATATTCAGATCTTCTTCGGGGATATCTCTGTCCTCAGGTTACACCTATGAAACCTAGTCATCAGGCACTAGGTTCCCACAGAATCTTTTCTGCAGCGGTCTGGGGCCACCCACTCCAACATCACACATGCTGTATGAGCGCAGGCTGCCCCGCTCCATCTTCAGTTCCTTCCTGCCATTGACCGTTGCCTCAAGGACTCCACAAAAGCTTCGTCGCTCAGTTCGACCATTTCTCTTTTTTAATTATCTTTTTCTTTTACTTACCATTGAATTACTTTTATTTAAATGTGATTCTTTTCTCCTTTGTATGTTGAGAACTACTTCTTCTTTGCCTCTTTTCCATCGTTGTCACTGCAGAAAGATCTCTTCCACTAACGAACATTAGCTCTGTGTCTGCTGTCTTGTGCCCAGCCACAACATTTTCATCTGTGAGTCTTGCCAGATATTCAACCTTACAATCCATCACCGTCACAAGAAAGCTCTTCAGAAGTTCCTCATGGAGCACCTGGCTGCTAACAGAGCGCAGGGAAGGGGGTCTTCGGGAGCCTCCCGCTCCATCGCTGGTGTCCTCTTGAGACTCACAGGCTAGAAAAACCTGGGACAAATCTTCAGGTAAGTGCACTCCACAAAACAAGGAGCGGCCCAAGGACTGTTCCCGGCCCCCCGTCAGTGATCCCGGTCCCTGTTACATTCCTCCTCCTGGGATCGCTCCATTACCAACTTCGGTGACGGCACCTTGCCCCATGCATGCCTCTGCTACTTCCAGGCCCCCCATGGTGGATTCCTCCCCCAGCTGCCACAAGGCTGCTGTGCGGTCATCATCCTCTGGGTCATTGGCTCCCACCCAGTTGTCGAGACCCCTCGACCCTTGGGTTTGTCAATGCTGGGCCTTCTCGCCACCTCTTCTGCTAGCGGGTTGTTGACAGGCCAGGACCTTGTGCCTCCTCAGTCGATGCCTGTGTCGATGACTATTTCCATTCCTGCCACTGACCTCAACATTATACTTACCTCTGTTACCACATCTCCCCTCCAGCAGTTGGCTTGACCTGGGCTGTCGTCGCCCACACCATCGTTGGCTTCTTTCGGCATTGATTCCTGTTCAACCTGTATGCCCTGCACCCTCAAGAGAGCCATTGGTACGGCATTTATCAGTCCCTGCTTCAGAGCAAACAGATGTCGAGGAGGAGTATCATCCTGATCTTATCCTCCTTGAGGAAGAGGAGGATGTTGATGTGGAATCTTCTGACAGATCCACTGTCTCCTCAGAGAGTGAGGAATCTGTTAAGCACACTCCTGGTTCCCCCCCCCCCAAGGATTTCTCCTTTTTCAGTATCATGAAACAGCTCTCCTCCACCATGGGTTTCCAGACTGAAGAGGGAAGATGAGACCAGAAGGAATTTGGTGGACTTGCTGTAGATCCCCGAGTCTCCACCCAAGGTTTTTCCTCCCCTGCTGCCAGCCTTGAATGATGCAGTCACAGCAGCCTGGCGCTAGCCCAATAGGTGCTAACCATGCCCAGGAAAGCTGACAAACTTTACCAGGCCCCTCAGTGGTTTCCTTTTTATGTGGCTCAGTCTGAAACTGATTCTGAGAACTAAGGCCCCTAAGCACCTTGGTTCCCTGCCCTGGGGCCATGAGTCTAGGAGACTGGACCTCTGGAGCAAGCAAACCTTCACCTAGGCCTCGGGATTGCCAATAATTTGGCTCATCTTATTAAGTACCAAACTACTTTTTGGAGGCGGAGAGGCAAAGCAGCTGCTCATGCCCTTCCTGAAGGTTCCCAGAAACAGGAACTTCATAAGGTACTTCCCCTCAGAGCCATGTATGGCATGGCAGACACCACTGCTAGGGCAGCTGACTCTGGCATTTGCCTCAGAAGGCACTCCTGGCTGAGGGTCTCTGGTTTTTCGAATGCTGTCCAGCAAAAGGTGTTGAATGACCCTTTTGTAGGCCACAAACTCTTGGACCATGATGTGCAGGATACTATCAATATGTTGCAGACTTATGGCAGGGCTATCCAGTCTGTCCACTCCTTGTATCATGCTCAGCCCAGGAGTAGGCTGTGGACCTCCTTTCAGAAGGTTACTCACAAGTCAGGTCCAGGGGTCAAGCTTTAGGGTAAACGCAGAGGCAGCTCCACCTTGCCTCCCCCTTTTTCCTCCTCCGGACCCTCTGCCAAGCAGTCTAGAGGAGGGGGTGCAGCTCCTGCTGCTGGGTCACGTTCCACCTAACTCCTTGATGGACTCCCCTTCTTTTTTCCCAAGTCAGGAAGTGGTGGTCTGAGGTCGGTTCTCCCTCCATCTATACTAATGGAGAACTATCACAACAGACACTTGGATCCTGCAGATAATAGAGCAGGTCCATGCTGTGCAGCTTCTTGAGTGACCTCCAAATGTTCTCCCATTTCCCATGATTTACCCTCCCGATCACACCGGGGTGCTCAAAGAGGAGGTCCTCACCTTGCTGAGCAAACGGGCCATAGAACCAGTGCCCAGGCAGCAAAAGAACAAAGGGTCTTACTCCAGGTTCTTCCTTGTTCCCAGAAGAACAGGTGACTTGAAGCCCATTCTAGACCTCAAAGAGCTGAATATTTTTATCCAGTACAAAAAGGTCTGGATGGTCGCTTTGCATGGCCTTTCTCTGCTCAAGCAGGGTCACTGGCTATGCTGTCTTGATATGCAGGATGCCTACCTGCATATCATGGTCTGCCCCCTTACAGGCGTTACCTGCGGTTCCTGTTCAAGGGGGGTATTACCAGTTCAGGGTATTGCCCTTTGGTTTATCATCTGCGCCACGGGTATTTCCCAAGTGCTTAGCAGCTGTAGCAGCAGCCCTTCGGCACAAAGGTCTCTATGTGTTCCCATATCTGGACGACTGGTTACTAAAAAGCCCAGTCCCAGGAACTTCTATTGCTGACTCTTGAGCATACCCTTCAGTTGTTCCAGTCCTTGGGCATCACTGTCATTCTGCCCAGGTCCACAATGACCCCTTCTCAGAGACTGCAATACATAGGAGCAGTCATGGACTCTACTTGGGGCAGAGCCTTTCTACCTCAAGACAGGGAGGCCAGTCTTGTTGCCTAGGCCCAGGAGATGGCTCGCTGCCGGCATGTCCCTGCCAGAATATTCCTCAGACTACTCGGCCTCATGGCCACCACTGTTGTAATGGTCCCTCTGGCCTTGACTACACATGAGGATTCTGCGGTGGACCCTCAGGATTCAGTGGGGATTAATGCACAGGCAGTCTAAATCAGCTGATCCTCGTCTCCTCCCCAGTATGCAGAGTACTTCACTGGTGGATGGACCCTGCCAGTCTTTTAAAGGGGGGGGTCCCTTTTTTTTTTTTTATCTCCTCTCCTCACCAAATCCTCACCATGGATGCTTCAGGTCTGGGTTGCAGAGCCCATCTAGGCCATTACCAGACCCAGGGTCTTTGGTCTCATGAGGAGGCTCACCTCCACATAAACATCTTAGAAATGAGGGCAGTTCTGTGTGCCTTGCAGGCCTTCCAGTACCATCTTTCTCCGGGCCCGCTGTTGGTGCAGATGGACAATGTCTGTGTGGTCTATTACATCAGTAAACAAGGGGGGGCCCATTCTTACCCCCATGTCGGGAGGCAATGAGGGTCTGTTATTGGGCTCTTAATCACGGTCTGGAACTGTCAGCCATCCATGTGTCCAGTGCCCAAAATGCCTTGGCACACAGCCTCAGCAGGTCACAGTCCAAAGTGCATGAGTGGGAGCTGCTGACCTCGGTTGTAGAATACCTGTTCGACAGGTGGGATCATCCAGAGTTGGACCTTTTTGCATCCCCACACAATGCAAAACTGCCGCATTTCTATTCGCTAGATTCAGGGCCTGAAGTTTTCTGGCCAGATGTGTTTTCCGTCTCCTGGAAAGGGAGGTTCCATTACGCCTGTCTTCCCATTCCCCTGATTCAGAGGGTTCTTACCAAGTTACAGATGGAGGGGTGCCTCCCTAATTCTGGTGGCCCGGTTTTGGCCTCAGCAGATATGATTTCCACTACTGCAACAATTGGCTATGGAACCACTCGTTCCCCTTCCCCTCTGCTGGAACCTGTTGACCCAGGCCCAGGGGAAAACTGGTCCATCCAGACCTCAAGTCCCTTCACCTGGGTTCATGGCTCCTGAGGACGTAGCCATTGTTCGGCTTGGGATGTCTCAGAAGGTGGCTGATGTCCTGGTGGCTGCTAGAAAACCTTCCACCAGAGCCACTTTATAAAATGGAAATGGTTTGCTATTTGAGCTGCTTCGCATAGACTGGACCCTTTCACCTGCCCGGTGAACCAGGTTTTGGAGCGTCTCCTGACCCTGTCTGATGCAGGACTCAAATATTCCTCCCTTAAAGTGCACCTGTCAGTCATATCAGCCTTTCACGAGCCCATTGGTGGCCGTACTGTGGCACAGCTGGATGTGTTCTGTACTATTTTGAGAGACATTCTCCACTTGAAGATTCATATCTATAATCTGGTTCCAGCTTGGGACCTCAATTTTGTTTTGGAGAAGCTGACCCTGCCTCCTTTTGAGCCAGCCACATCTTGCAAGCTATGCTTTCTGTTGCGGAAAGCATTATTTTTACTTGCCATTGCTTCTGCTCGAAGAATTTCAGATCTACAGGCTCTCATGTGAGCAGCCTTATTTGATTTTCCATAAAGACCGGGTCTCTTTGTGTACTAACCCTAAGTTTCTTCCTAAAGTGGTGTCTGAGTTTATCCTAAATCAGTCTATCCACCTTCCTGTTTATTACCCAGAGCATGCCAATCTTGGGGAAGCATTGCTGCACACCTTAGATGTTCATAGAGTTTTACATTACTATACACACTGTACCAAGGACTGTGGGAAGTCCAAACAGCTGTTTGTTTCTTTCACCCTTGGCAGAGAGGGCGCTCCTGTCTCGAAACAGTGCTTGTCCAGATGATTGGCCAGCTGTATTATCATTTGTTACAGGAAGTACGGTAAGGAACTTCAGGGGTTGTTAAGGGCCATTCCACCAGGGGCATAGGCACTTCAGTTGCCTGTTTCAGAGGCGTGTCTGCAGCAGAAATTTGCACTGCTGCCACTTTAAGTACTGTCCACTCTTTCACCAGGCACTACAGTTTGGATATTGCATCCCGAAGAAGGGCAGATTTTGGCCTTGACTGTGCTTCAGGGCCTTTTTTCATAGGCCTCTGGCCTCCTGCCACCCAGACTGTCCTTGCTTTCAGCACTGCTTGGGAGTTGTTCCATAGGTGTGACGTGATGACAGAGATATCCCGGAAGATTGAATAGTTATGTAAGAACGTACTGTAACAGTAGATCTTCGAGGGAATTTTTGTCACCAGGTTATACCATCCATCCCCTCTCTCTCTCTCTAGATACAGATATCTGTATATCCGTGTGTGTGTGTGTGTGTATGTATGTATATGTGTGTGTGTGTGTGTGTGTGTATGTATATATGTATGTGTGTGTGCGTGTGTGTATGTGTGTGTGTGTGTGTGTATATATATATATATATATATATATATATATATGTGTGTGTGTATATATATATATATGTGTGTGTGTGTGTGTATATATATATATATATATATATATTATATTATAGTAGCACGGTTGTGCCAGTATAGTTAGGGTTGAGTACCCCACTTAAGGTTAAAATGTGAAATTTTGCAGCTTAATAACTTTTCCACCGTATGATGGATTTGCCTGAAATTGTGCAGGCTTGGAGCGGTACCATAGATCTCGGGATCTGCCAAGTTTCGTACCAGTCGGATATACGGTTGCGGAGTTATAAAGTTACATTCCGTAGCGCATTTACACTTCTTTGCACATTCTTTGCTCGCGCCTACAGGTCGCTCAGTTTGCACGACCGGTCCAAAACCTTCAGGGAACATGCAGCCGGGGTCCCCAATATGCCTTTTGAAGATTTCTTGAAAAAATATTAAACGGTTCGAAGTTATTCAAAAAACAAGATCTTACTTCGAGACACAGCTCTTGCAGCAGGTTACACCATTAGGACTGAAGCCGTCAGGCGCCAGGACCCCACGGAAAAATTCTAGCTAGCTAACTACAGCGGGGACCTCCCCCGACGTTGGTCCCTCCCCCGACGTCAGGCGTGGTACAAAAGGGGGCGGTCCCGCCAGATTCCCCAGTTCTTTTCCCGCCGTCGACTTAGCTACTTGACCCCTTCGGTTATCAGTCTAGCGCGCGACGCGTGAATAGTGCATTTTCTTCAAAAACCTTTTTGAAATATCTTCAAGCAAGATCTTGATGTCATCTCCTACTTCTGGCCATCCATCGAAGTGTGCTTGCGGAAAGCAGATCCCGTTCAAGGATCCCCACACAGCCTGCGTTAGGTGCCTAGGCCCAGACCACGATACCCGGGCCTGTCCTTCTTGCCAAGGGTTTAACAGCGTACCGGATCCGGCGTCAGAAGGCTCTGCAGGCTTATCTTCTGGAGGAAAACTGAAGACCATGTCCTCCAAGGGGAAAGTTCCAAGATCCACAAAGCGGAGAAAAGAGGGAGAGGCCCTTCAGGTCCCCATCCAGGGGGTTGGAATCCGCAGCTCGGTTCAAAATCTCCCCTGCTGCGGTGGAAACCTTCTCTCAGGCTAAATCGCCAGGCCTTCCTCCCCTTCAGGGCCTTGGCGGTCCAGGGGCGACACCATCACCACCGTAGTCGGGTTCCGCTCCTCGGTACCCGGCGTCAGGTCTCGTCGGTGCCTCCACGTGAAGCGGCTGGAGCTCCGCCCTTAAAGGCCTGTAGCCCAGGCGCGGCTCGGCGCCGTCCAGCAGTGCGCCATGCTTCCCTGGAGCCGCCGTCGGCCCGCGACCGTCGCGACCGTACATCAGCGGGACGCGGTAGAGGGACGACGTCCGCCCTTCCTGAGAAGAAGGCCCTGTCGCCTCCGACCGGCGTCGGTCAGGAGCCTCTATCGGAGGAGGACCTAGTGCAGCCGAGGACCAGGCCAGGCGACCCGGTCCCGTCGATACTCCCAGGGAACCCTCGCCGTTACCAGAGCCCCTTGCGGAGCCGACGCCGGAACCCGACGACCGCCCACCGGCACCCGGGCCGTCGTCGGGCCTCTCTCTAGCGGAGGTGAAAGATCTTTTCACCTCCTGGTGGGGCACCATTAGAAAGGAGCACCCTGTCACCGGACCCGGAGTCCAAACAACTGGATGCTTTGGGTAGGCGCACGTATGCTTCCGCTACCTGCGCCATCAGATCCTTGAACTATTTAACCCACATGGTTCAGTTCCAGAACGCTTTGTGGGAGCAGGGTCTAGAAACGGCTGAGAAATTGCCCGAAGGTGAGCAGAAGGAGGAGATGCTTCAGCTCCTCCGTACGGGTTCTGACGTGGGGACCCAAGTGCTAAGAGCCGCGTACGACTCCGCGGACTCATCGGCCCGAGCAGCAGCTTCCGGCGTATGCCTCCGGAGACACTCTTGGTTGCGTGAAAACAGGGGACCTCTGTCCAATTCTGGACCTCAGCGACCTCAATTTGTCGGTCACTTACAAGAGATTCCGCATGGTGACCCTTCCGGGTCTTATTCCCATGCTCAAACAGGACGCCTTTTTAGCATCCCTAGACATGCAGGATGCCTACCTGCATATCCCTATGGCTCAGGCGCACATGAGGTTCCTGCGCTTCGAGTTTCTCGGCCACCACCTTCAGTTTCGAGCCCTTCCTTTCGGACTGTCTTCCACACCAAGGGTCTTTACCAAGTGCATGGCAGTTGTGGCAGCATCTCTGAGGAGACAGGGCCATTACGTGTTCCCGTACCTGGACGACTGGCTTCTCATGGCCGCCTCCAGAGAGGCATTGCTTCTTGCAATCCAGAGCACCCAGGATCTGTTCCGGTCCCTGGGCATTCTCATAAATTAAGAGAAGTCTCTCCTGGTACCGTCGCAGAAACTGCAGTTTATAGGCGCAGTTCTGGACACCGTTCGGGGAAGAGCTTTTCTTCCGGCCGACAGAGCGGAGCGCATCAGATCCCTCATAAGGGACCTATCATTAAGCAAGGTTGTACCTGCCAGGTCGGTGCTTTGCTTGCTCGGACACATGGCTGTGGCCATTCCTACTGTCCCCGCCAAGACTCCACATCTGCAATTACTCAGTGGATGCTCAAAGTGCAATGGGACCAAAGGCAAGACCACTTGCAGCATCGGTCAGACTCACGAATTCAGTGATTCAAGACTGGCAGTGGTGGCTAGCCCGGGGTCGCTCTCCTCAGGCGTCCGTTCATGCGCCCGTCCCGGAGGTTACCCTCACCACGGGCGCTTCCGGTCTTGGGTAGGCGCACCTGGGCGGGGTAAAGTCCCAGAGTCGTGGACCCAGATGGAAGCTCATCTTCACATCAGCGTGCTGGAAATGAGGCGGTTCTCTATGCCCTGCAGGCCTTTCAGTCAGTTATCCCACGTGTACTCTTCTGCTTCAGACAGACAACACGGCGGTGATGTACCTCAACAAACAAGGCGCACACTCTTACCCCTTTGCAGGGAGGCCATGAGGTGTGGGATTGGAGCAATCAGACAGGAGCGAATCAGTCACTGTGCACGTTCCGAGTGGACAACACGATTGCAGGCGGCCTGAGTGGTTCTCGAGCCAGAGTCCACGAATGGGAACTTCTTCAAGAGGTAGCAGAGGATCTGTTTCTTCGATGGGGAACTCCAGATCTGGACTTGTTCGCCTCCCATCCAACTCAAAACTGCCCAATTTTTGCTCGCTAGATCCAGGGCCTGGTGTTTTCTGGCGAGGCCAGCGTTATCCCTCTCCTGGGCGAACAGATTCCTCGCTTCCTCCTTTCTCGTTGATCCAGAGAGTTCTTCTCAAACTCGCGGGGATCACGCACTCATGATCCTGGTGTGGCCGTTTGGCCCAGACAGATTTGTTCCCTTGTTGATTCAGCTGTCTCGGGAACCCCGCTCCGTTGCCGCTCAGCTCCACTTACTGTCTCAGGAGAAGGGTTCACTTGTCCACCGGACCTCGTTCCTTGAACCTGCATGCTTGGCTCCTAGAGACCATAGCCATCTTGCGTCCCGGGGTCGCCAAGGGGTTGCAGAAGTCCTTTCTGCAGCCAGAAAACCGACAGCACTTGTCTGGCGTCACGCCATGAAATGGCGCCCGTTTTTAATGTATGGTGTGAACGCGACCTTTCACTAGGTTGTCCTGTGGGAGTAATATTAGAGTATTTGCTCTCCCTCTTTCATTCGGTCTAGCCTACTCCTCTATTAAAGTACACCTTTGTGCAATTTGACTTTCCACCTCCGGTGGAAATCATTACAATAGCTCAAGTGGATGCATCTAAAGAATTTCTCAGGGGAGTGTTACACCTTAGGCCTCCTATTAGAGACCCTGTGCCTCCATGGGATTTGCTCTTTGTCCTAGAACAGCTCACGCTTCCCCCTTTTGAACCTGCCGCGAATTGCGAGCTACGTTTTCTGTCATGGAAGACGTTGTTTTTAGTTGCTGTTATTTCGGCAAGAAGAATTTCCGAACTTCACGCTCTCATGTGCAAAGAGCCTTATTTAGTTTTCCACCGGGACAGAGTATCCCTGAGGACGAACCCTCAATTTTTGCCTAAGGTGGTTTCTTCACTCACTCTGAACCAGGATATCGACCTTCCGGTCTACTTCCCGAGCTACTCGAATAGAGGAGAGGCTCTGCTCCATACCCTGGATGTTCACCGCAGCCTGAGGTTTTACCTCAACAGAACTCAGTCCTTTCGCAGTTCTGAGCAACTTTTCATTTCCTTCTCTGAGAGAATGATGGGCCAACCCGTATCCAAACAGTCCCTTTCTCGCTGGCTTGTCCAGTGTATTTCTCACTGTTATGGTATCAAACAAAAGCCCTTCCCGGGTACAGTCCGGGGTCATTCCACTAGAGGTGTGGCTACTTCCTTTGCAGCGCTCAAAAATGTTTCCACTTCTGCTATATGCGCTGCAGCCACTTGGAGTTCTGTGCATACCTTTATCAGGCATTACAGCCTGGACATCGCCTCTCCGCGAAGGGCTGGTTTCGGCTTGGCCGTGCTTCAGGGTCTCCTGTCCTAGGTTCAGGACCTGGTATTTATCCTTTATTTTCCTCCTCCCAGATTTTCTGACAGCGTTACTGCTTGGGAATCAGTCCTAATGGTGTAACCTGCTGCAAGAGCTGTGTCTCGAAGTAAGATAGTACAGTTACGTAAGAACTTACCGTAACAGTAGATCTTGCAGCAGGTACCTTCCCACCCACCTTCCCCCTTGGAGGAGGCATGGCTCAGTCTTTCTGAGCAGGAATTGATATTTTTCTGTCTTCTGACGTCGAATCCTCGGTCTCCCATTCTGATGTCAGCGGGCAGAAGTCTCTAGGAGAACTGGGGAATCTGGCGGGACCGCCCCTTTTGTACCACGCCTCACGCTCGGGCGGACCGACGTCGAGCGGGTCCCGCTGTAGTTAGCTAGCTAGAATTTTTCCGTGTCCTGGCGCCCGACGGCTTGAAGTCCCAATGGTGTAACCTGCTGCAAGAGTCTGTTCTCGAAGATCTACTGTTACGTGTAGTTCTTACGTAACTGTACTTTTCCATTATAGTCAATGGGAAAAGTTAACAAAAAGTTTGACAGTGTCACAAATGACCCCTGTAGTGTCGTGAGTCAGCCATTTTTTTTCAGTTGGTCACAGAAATGCTTGGCATTTAAATTTGGGACCCTCTAGGGACGCAATTCTTTTCGCGTTCACCTAGTTGAGCCCTGAGGATGCTAGCCATGTCTTTTTTTGGGGGTTGGGGGGTTAAACACCCCAGAAATACGTTTTTGAAACTTTTGTAAACTGTAGTGTCACATCTGCGACACTTTCGTGTTTTTTTTTGCGAAAGTGTTGTGATTTGCGACACTATGGTCAAAACAACAGGAATTCTTTGCCACCATGTTGCAAAAGAATGGTTTGGTCTTTTGGGCTGAAATTTCGAGGGAAGAAAGCCAACATCCTACAGATGTGCCTTTTGGTGGTTTGGTGACAAAATATTACAGGGATGCAGAGTTACGGTACTCCAAAGTTGACACTTTTTCCCATAGGCTAACATTACGGCATCCACCGTGCTTTTCGGGGCCTGTATCTCAGAAACGCTTCGAGATAAGGACTTTTCATCGGAAAAATCCTTAGCCCCCCAGTAGGGGCTAAGTACAAAACTAGCCAGGAAAGGCATGAATCATATGAAATTTCAATTTTTTTTTCTACGTTGTACGGTTCCTGAGATATAAGCAATTTAGTATTCCAAGTGCTAATTTTCTGCTCAGAGGCCCATTATTATGCATACATTCTTTGTACTCACTGTGTTTCTCTATGCAGCTGTTGGGTAAAAACAGGGTGTGCGCTTCCGTTACTGTTCCCACTTGCGTTTCTGTACCCATTTGCATTAGCGTTCCCATGTACGCCACTGTGTGCGTTTCACTTTGCGTTTTCGTTTGCGCTTGCATTTGCATTACTGTTTCTGTGTGCATTTCATTTTACATCACCGTGTGCATTGCCATTTGCGTTTGCGTACGCGCTTCCGTTTGTGTTTCCTTTGGTGTCATCGTCGCTGTTACCGTTACCATTTGCATTTCCAGTTGCGTTACTGTGACCGTGTGCGTTATGGTTTGCGTTTCCATACCCGCTTGCGTTTGTGTTTCTATTTCCATTACCATTTGCATTTCTATTACCGTTTGCGTTATCGTTCAAGTTTGCATCACCATGTGCGTTAGCGTTTGCGTTACTGTTATCATTTGCGTTTGCGTACACGTTTGTGTTTCTGTTTTCTTTGGTGTCGTTGCTGTTACCATTAGCATTTGCATTTCCAATTGGGATACCGTGACTGTGCACGTTACCATTTGCGTTTCTGTACGCGCTTGCGTTACTATTCAGTTTGGAGTCATCATTGCTGTTACTGCTGCTGTTTGTGTTTCCAATTGCATTACCGTTACTATTTGCATCTTCATCACCGTTTGCATTTCTGTTGCCGTTAGTGTTTGCGCTTTTATGGTTACGTTCCCATTGTCGATTACATTACTGTTTCCTTCTGCGGCGCCATTGCCTTAACCATTTGCATTTCTGTCTGCGTTCCTGTTACCATTTGCATTTTTTTTTTTACCGTTTGCATTTCCGTTGGCGTTACTGTTTTCATTAATGTTTGCGTTTCTGTTGCTGTTAGCGTTTGCGTTACCATTTGCATTACCATTTCTGTTTTCATTAACGTTTGTGCTTCTGTTTCTCTTACCGTTTGTGTTACCATTTACGTTTGCGTCATCATGTGCGTTACTGTTTGCATTTGCATTACTGTTAGTATGTTACTATGTGACAAAAAAATCACATAGTGGGAGGGCCCCGTGCTCCTACCACCACATTCCATTCACTATTTATAGTGTTCATTCTCAAAAAAAAGGAAAATTCATGGCAAAAAACTCTGTTTAATGCATCAGTTAGGGTCGTTCCACAGCGACAAAAGCGAGGGAATTCGGTGTCAGGGTTGCCACGTCTTGCACCCCAAGCCCACCCCGTCCCCACAAACAGGCATCAGGGTGTGCGTTGGGGTCATCGGTCCTAACTCTCACCCCATTCTGTTATATTGCACCACCTCAGCTTGTTTACACATGGGATGGGGTGAGAGTTAGATCGACAACCCCAACCCACACTCCGATGCCTGTTGGTGGGGTTGGGGTGGGCTTGGGGTGCAAGGGATGGCAACCATAACACTGAATTTCCTTGGTTTTGTCGCTGTGAAACAATTCTGACTGATGCATTAAATAGATTTTTTTGCTATATATATATATATATGTGTGTGTGTGTATGTACGTATATGTATGTATATACAACTCGGCTGTCCTGTTGCTCCAACATTCCTGCTAGCTGGGTACTTTTTCTGTCTCCTCAGTTCCCTGGTAGGACTCCTGTTTCTCATGGCCTCCAGCTAGGGAAAGAACTAAGGAGGGAGTGGGCCACCTGCACTTAATATAGAGTGGAGTCGGAACCTGACGTTGGCATGGGTTGCCCCCAGTATACTGCTGCAGAAAAGCTTCCATGGGATCCTAGTGTCTGATGGCTAAGTTCCATAGGTGTGACCTGATGACAGAGATTCCCTCGAAGATCTACTGTTACGGTAAGTTCTTATGTAATCAGCCGGCCTGGTGATGCTGAGGGCTGAGGTGCTGGTTGTCTTGCCTCCACGCGCTTCACGCCCAGCGACCGTGTTCGAGGCGAGCACGGGCACCCGAGGTCGACAGGGAGGAGGAGGATCGGCGTCCATGGGACCTCTCTCTCCGGGGGTCACTAGCGGTTTGGTGCATGACTGGCCCCTGGCGGAAGCTAGGGGCTGGCCCTGAAAGCTACAGATTAAGGGTGAGCGATGCGGCGTTTGAAGGAGTGCGTCGCAGGGCGACTGCTAGCTCACTCTGCGCGTCATTGTGGCGCCTCACCTAGGGGGACCAAAATTACAGGAGGAAAAAAGGTACTGGCGTTGCAGAATGAGGGTCAGTCCAGCGCTGCCCCCGCAATGGGCAGTAACCCTTTCAGCACCGAATCCGGAGTTAGGTGGGTTGAGGGATCCCTGCGGCCCCACCACGGGTTGGGGGGCAAGCTGTGGGGCAGCAGGAAGGTTAGACTGCGAGCGGGGGACAGGGCTGGGGGATCCGACAGGATGCATCGCTGCCAGGAACCAGGCCGATAAAGAAATTTAACTAAAAAAAATTAATAAAAAAAGAGAGTTCTTATGTAACTGTTTGTTTTTTGCTGCTCTGAATGTTGTTAATCCCATATTTCAATTGAACTGTATTCTGTATGATATCATTATGTGTGGTGTCTTTCTTGTGCTGTTCTGTCATCTGTTTAAACGTGGTTTCTTTGTCCTTGAGTTCATGTTGTTTAAGTGAGGAGGAAAAATGCAATAACGCTCCCTCTAATATATGCCTTGTAAAACTTCCATGAGGTGGATTTTGACGTATCAGGGGTGCAGTTTAAATCAAAATATATTGTATTCTGTAGCCAGTCTCTAAACTCCTTCCTTTAAAAAGGGACAAGTTTAATGTCCAATATTTGGGTACTATTTCCCTCTGAGATATGAATATGTTAGACGACATGGGACATGGTCAGATATTAAATTATCTATTGAAGTTTCAGTTATTTCCTGACAAAAATGTTTTGTACAAAAAGACAGTCTAGTTTGGCTGCACATGTTATGTCTAAATGAGAAATAGGTATAATCTCTTCTATCAAGATTTACAGTTCCCCACATATCTGTAAGGCCCAGGTCTTCTATTATGAAGGACAAGATTTTACAGGACTTTTCCTTGCAATGTTGACCCACATTATCTGATCTGTCCAAGACTGGATCTGCTGAAGATTGAACCCCCCCCACCCGCCGTATAAATTCCCTGCCTGAGATTTTTTTAGTTACTATTTTCTCCCCTCTGAATCCTCTGCTGCCCCTCTGATGTCCCCCCCCCCACACACACACAGACACCAGGTATGAGGTCCCTTCCCCTGAACCGCGTGACTTACCCTTTGTGGCAGGGGTTGGGTAGCAACTCAACCCACCTGACCAGATAAGTATTTGGGGAGGTGCCTTCCAGGGCCTGTTGCAATGGGGTACTATCGTCATCCTTGCAGAGGACTCCCATTTTCTTGTTTTTCCGGTTCTTCCCCTGAGAGGCCACGGCGTGCAGTGGTGCCAGCGGCATCAGCGCACACGCTTCCATGTGCACCCTCGCCAAGCGCCTGCCTGAGTCCCCTCCCCACGTTGCCTGAGATTTTAACTGAGAAACTGAGGAGGTACAGATACAGAAGAGAGGGCAGGGGTATATACCTTTCTTTAATGGCCTTGAGATTGAAAGTGAACTTGGAATAAATCTCAGGTAGGAATCTCTGTATGGATGACTTGATGGCCCATACACCTTTATCAGCCAGCAACTTCGGTGTTAACAAAAAGCAACATGAACGACAATGACAAAAAACATCTAAGGTCCTGGTGGGCACATAAGAAATACTACCAGCTAAGACCATTAAAATATTTTAGGCAGTCAAAAGGCCACTAAGATTAGGACAGCGCATGTAAACGCATTCATTACTGTAACCCAGTGGTCCAGTTAAGGGTTGTATCAGCATATTTTATGCCCGTTTTTGCCTTTTTTATGCCCTGTGTAGAGTCTTGGGTCATCTCATCACAAGCGGGTGTTACCACGGACTTTGCGCATGTGCACTTCAGGGTTTTAAATAGCCGGCATTGCATTGCACTTTGCAATGCGAACCGGCTTCACATGCGACCCATTTCTTTTTTGGATCACAAAACTGTGAGCCTTCTTAGCCGCCCATGATACATTAACAGTTTCACCGCCGTGGCCTCAGGTGTTGGCAGTCACTCCCAGTAATGCTTTGTGATATCGCAAAGCACTACTGGGAGTGATTGCTGGCACTCTGGGATACAGTGGTGAAACTGTTAATATATTATGGGCGGCACAGCACCGAAACTTCATGTCACTCAAGGGGGAGTTAAACACCAGTCCCCCGGCTCTCCAGTGGTTCCTCTGCACTGACTGCACCTCCGCCCTTCCCCACTGCTGAACTTCCTCAACCCTCTGTGCCTGTCGGTTCTTCATTTTGGCGTCAAGCTGCTTGCCGCTCAGAGTCGCACAGTATGCACTGGAGATTGTGTGAATCAAATCTTTGTCTGCTGGAGTGGGAACTGTTTCTTTTGGTAAATGGGTATGGCCCAAGACAAGTGCCTGTTTTCAGGGACGATGAATAAGTGCTTGCTCAAAGTCGCACAGTATGCAGTGGAGGTTGGAATCAAACCCTTGTCTGCTGGAGTGGGGTCTTTCATTGGTAACCAGGTATAGCCTAAAACAAGTGCCTGTTTTCAGGGAAGGTGATAATTGCTTTCTTAAGAGTCACACAGTATGCAGTGGGGAGGTTGTGGGAATCAAACTCAGGTCTGCTGGAGTAGGGCCTCTTCTTTAGTTAACAGGTATAGCCCATTAGATACAAGTGCCTGTTTTCAGGGGTGATTAAGTGATTTGTTCAAGAGTCACACAGTATGCAAGTAGAGGTTGTGGGACTCCAACCTAGGTCTGCTGGATAGCTCATTCACAGCTCATTACATTACTGTATCCCTAGGCTATACTGCCAGTTAGGCTTGTGTCTGTAGTGTGTATTGAAACAGATCACACAAAGACAGAGGTAATTTTAATGATAATTTTTACTCAGGATACTTTTGTCATCAGGACCCGGAGAGACGCTGCCTATTTTTCTCAGGCAGAAGGATGCTGTGCTGGTGGTGGTGCCACCATTAATTTATTCCTATGAGGATGTCACCAAAGCAGCTGGGTCTCCAGCCTCCATTACTCCTCCTCTCCTTAAAAAGGCAGATCGCCTTTATCATGCCCCAGCAAGTAAGCCCTTTCTGAGTGAGCACCCCAAGGTGGATTCAGTCATCATTAATGCAGCCCATTAATGAACCAAGAAGCCCAAGCACCTTAGTGCTCTGCCTCCTGACCATGAGCCTCTGCAGCTGGACCAGTCCGGCAGACTGGTCTTTGCTTCTACTCCTGTGGCTATTAAAGCCATAAACTATTTGACCCATATGATGCAATACCAGAATGCCCTGTGGGACCAGGCCAGGGACCTGGTTAAAATTTGCTGGAGGACCCCACCACAACACAGATTGCCCAGCTTCTAAAGTCTAGCTCGGATGTGGGTAACCACATGCTCCAGGCATCTTATGACGCTGTTGATGCCTCTGGGCATGGAGCTGACACAGGTATCTGTCTCCAATACTATTTCTGGCTCTGAGTCTCTGGTTTTGCCCAGGATGTGCAGGCCTGCATTCTGGATGCCCCTTTCCAGGGTTCCGTCCTTTTTGGGGGTTTTGTCCAAGACCTCATTTCCCCTTCTCTAGGAGACAGGGTGGGCCCATAAGTCAGTCCATTCACTCTATCACACTCAGCCTACAGCGAACCATCAGTCCTTTTGTCGGTCTTCCCACAAGCAAGCATGAGGGCAGTCTGCCAGGGGCCTGCACAAGCCTGCTACCACCCCTGCACCTGTCACTGCTTGAACCCCTAGAGGCTCTGCAGCCCCCCTGCCTGATCCAACCTCCTGACTCCTTAGCTGACCCCCACAGCTCCAACTGAGAGTCCACGGGAGGTGGTCGGGGATCGGTTCTCTCTCCACCTGGCTGGGTGACATGAAATGATCATGGACAATTGGGTGCTCCAGCTCATAGCTCAAGGTCACTCTCTGGAGGTCCTAGAGTGGCCGCCCAAAAACCCTCCTGTCCACTCTGCTTACCCTCCCACACATCTACTCTTACTGTACTTTGGGAAGAAATTCAAACTCTTCTTCAGAAAAGAGCCACAGAGCCCATCCCTCTGGTTCAGTGAGGAAGAGAGTTTTACTCCCATTTCTTCCTTGTCACTAGAAAACTGAGGATCTCTAGCCCATTCTGGACCTGAGCCGTCTGAATCTGTATATCAAGTACAAGCACTTCAGGATGGTGACCCTTCAAGGAATACTACTCCTGCTGATCTTCTTCCACCCAATGTCGGGACACTGACAGGTCGGTCTCCCAACCGCCCAGAGGTCCTGATCCTGCACCCAGAAAGACCAAGGACCTGACGTCCCTGAAAAGGGCATCGGACCCGACATCAGCTCACTACCCGACGTCAGCCAAACATTCCAAATCGGCTCGGCGCTCACTGGAGCCGACGACACCCAGACACCAGTCGCCGACCAGGTGTTCGCCAGCTCTGAAGGCGTCGGCCAGGGGACCGACATCGGCATCTCTGGAGCGGAAGACCACCCCCCATCACCGCCGGTCATAGGGAATCAACAGAGGAGGACACCCCACAGCCCAAAGACCAGGCGGACAACACCAAGGATGCCGGGCTCCCACGGGAACCCTCCTCAGACCAGGAGACACCCAGGGACCCAGCGACAGACCACCGGCGTCAGGCCCTTCGCCGGGCATGAATATCGTAGAAGTAAAAGAACTCTTTACTTTTTGGTGGGACACCATCAGGAAGGATGCGGTCCCCATCCATCCTCCTCCTCCTACTCCTACTCCTCCTACCCCTTCACCTCCTACGACCACCAACCCCTAAGGAACAGACTCCACCTCCTAGGGGCAGATCTACAGACAGGAGAAGGCCTCCCTCCACATCTTCATCAGGGTCGCCCAGCCCCAAACGACCCAGACGATGTTGGTATTCTCTGTCGGGGGAGGATTCAATATCGAACACTCCAGAATACTCCAGATCTCCTTCTCCGCTCAGCATCTCCTCTCCTGACCCACATGACCTCCCCAGGTCTCCACCGGATGATCCCTCTTTTGCTGAGATCATGAGGCACATCCAGGACAACATGGGGTGGGATGCTGAAGACCTTGACCCCGAACGACAACGCCTTGCCCGCTACCTTTGGCAGAAAGACCCAAAGCCTGTGGTAGTGCCACACTTGGTGGACACCTTTGCGGACGTCACCAAGGCTGCGTGGAAGCGTCCGCACTCCACTCCCGCAGTGCCAAAGAAGGCTGACCACCTGTACAAGGCTCCGAGAGAAGACCAATACTTGGAAAAGCAACCTCTGGCAGATTCCCTGGTCATCACGGCCTCACATGACCAGTCTCAAAGGCCCCAGCATATGAGCACTCAGCCACCGGACCAGGAATCCAAGCAATTGGATGCCTTGGGGAGGCGTACGTACGCGGCTGCTACATGCGCCATCAGGTCTCTGAACTACCTTACCCATATGGTACAGTTCCAGAACGCCCTGTGGGAACAGGGCCAGAACCTGGTCGTAAAGCTTCCCGATGGCGACCAGAAAGCGGATCTCCTCAACCTACTCTGCACCGGTTCAGTTGTGGGGACCCAAGTGCTTAGAGCTGCATACAATTCCATGGACTCTTCTGCCAGAGCTGCAGCTTCAGGCATTTGTCTCCGGTGACACTCCTGGCTCCGTGTCTCCAGCTTCACCCCGGACGTACAGAAGAATATTCTAGATGTCCCGTACAATGGTGAGGTACTCTTTGGTGAATCCACGGAAAATCACCAAGCTCCAGGACGCAGGGAAGGCAGTCCAATCTATACAGGCCATGTACAGATCCAGACCTAGTTCCTTTCATAGGAGCCAGAGCCGTTTTCGCGGCTGGCGACAAAGGCAGCAGCCACGTTCCGGCCAGCAGCAAAGGGGCACCTTTTTGCACAAGGCCCAGGCCAAGTCGTCCCCAGGCAGAGGCCAACGTTACACGAAGTCGGCCCAGCCCGCAGGGACTAATGCTGCCACAGCATGACTCCTTCCCGGCCCCTCCTCTGGATCAATAGGCAAGGAAAGTCGGGGGTCGCATCGCTCGCCACGTTTTAGGGTGGCAGTCGATCACCGCTGACATGTGGGTTCTCCAGTTGGTCAAGAAAGGCCATTGCATTGAGTTTCTAGACGACCCACCTACAAGACCTCCCCTGCTGTCACGTTACTGGGGTCAGCATGCCCTGCTCATACAGCAGGAGGTGCTTGCTCTTCTGGGAAAAGAGGCAGTAGAGCATGTACCAAGGAACCAGAGGGGACTAGGATATTATTCTCACTTCTTACTAGTTCCAAAGAAGACAGGGGACCTCCGTTCAATACTGGACCTCAGCAACCTCAACGTCTCGGTCTTGTACAAGCGCTTCCGTATAGTGACCCTTCCTGGCCTGATTCCCATGCTGAAGCAGGGCACTTTTCTACCGTCCCTAGACATGCAGGATGCTTACCTGCATATTCCTATTGCTCAGGCGCACAGGAGGTTCCTGCACTTCGAGTTTCAGGGTTGCCATTATCAGTTACGAGCTCTTCCCTTCGGGCTGTCATAGTCACCTCAGGTGTTCACGAAGTGCATGGCGGTCGTAGCCGCATCTCTGAGGAGACAGGGCCACTACGTGTTCCCCTACCTGGATGATTGGCTTCTCATGGCGCCCTCCTGGGAGGCCCTGATGTCTGCCATTCACTGCACTCAGTCTCTGTTCGAGACGTTGGGCATTATCATCAATTACGAGAAGTCACGCATGGTTCTGTCCCAGACTCTGCAATTCATAGGAGCGGTTCTGGACACCGTCCAAGGGAAAGCTTTCCTCCCCCCGTACAGAGCGGAACACATCAGATCCCTCATCAGGGACATTTCGGTGAAGAAGACCGTTCCTGCCAGATTGGTCCTTTGCCTGCTCGGACACATGGCTCGGCCATTGCAACAGATCCCTAGCCCGTCTCCACATGCGGGTAACCCAGTGGATGTTACGGGTACAATAGGACCAAAGGCGAGACCATCTGCAGCATCCAGTCCGGATCACAAAGGCCGTAATTCGAGATTGGCAATGGTGGCTGGATTCAAGGAATCTCTCAACGGGAGTCCCCTTCATAGTGCCGTCCCCGACTGTGATACTCTCCACAGACGCCTCAGGGCTCGGTTGGGGAGCACACCTCGACGGTGTCCGGTCTCGGGGCCTGTGGACAGACCAAGAGGCTCATCTCCACATAAACATCCTGGAAATGAGGGCAGTTCTTTACGCCCTGCAGGCCTTCCAGTTGGAGATTCCACCGGGCACACTTTTGTTAGAAACAGACAATTCCACGGTGATGCATTACTTCAGCAAACAAGGAGGCACCCATTCCTACCTGCTTTGCAGGGAGGCCATGAGAGTGTGGGATTGGGTCTTACAACACGGCGCAAACCTTATTGCCGTTCATGTTCCGGGAGTGGACAGCATCATCTCAGACAGCCTGAGCCACTCTCAGGCCGGAGTCCACAAATGGGAACTACTGCAGGAGGTGGCAGAGTATCTGTTTTGCAGATGGGGTACTCGAGAGCTAGACCTTTTCGCGTCCCCATCCAACACAAAACTGCCCAGTTTTTTCGCGCTAGATCCAGGGCTTGGTGTTTTCTGGCGAGACGCATTCTCCCTCTCCTGGGTGGGCAGATTCCTCTACGCCTTTCCCCCTTTTCCGTTGATCCAGAGAGTTCTTCTAAAACTTCTCGGAGCAAGCGACGCTCATACTGATCGTGCCCTTTTGGCCCAGACAGATCTGGTTCCCTCTCTTGCATCAGCTATCCCGGGAATCTCCAGTGTCTTTACCAATCAGCTCCCATTTGCTGCCTCAGGAGGCGGGTTCTTTGGTCCATCCGGACCTACGTTCCCTGAACCTGCATGCTTGGCTCCTAGAGACGTAGCCATGATGCAACACGGGGTCTCGCAAGAGGTGGCAGACATTCTCACTGCCGCCAGAAAACCGGCTACCCATGCGACCTACGCCATGAAGTGGTGCAGGTTTTGCTTGTGGGTTCAAGCGCTGCGGTTTATCGCCTTTGGACTGCCCAGAGAAGCTGGTACTGGATTACCTGCTGTCCCTTTTCCACTCTGGTTTGGCTTACTCCTCGATTAAGGTACACCTCTGTGCCATTTCAGCCTATCATGTCCCTATAAGCCAACACACTATAGCTCAACTGGACATGAAACGTGCCTTCCTGAGGGGTGTCCTCCACCTTAGGCCCCCGATTAAGGATCCAATCCCACCATGGGATCTACCCTTCGTCTTGGAGCAGCTCACGCTGCCACCTTTTGAACCAGCCGCAGATTGCGAGCTACGTTTTCTCTCTTGGAAAACGTTATTTTTAGTTGCCGTTACTTCGGCCAGAAGAATTTCTGAACTACACGCACTTATGTGCAAATAACCTTATTTAGTTTTCCACCAATTCAGGGTATCCCTAAGGACTAATCCTAAATTTCTGCCTAAGGTGGTCTCAGCTCTCACCCTTAATCAGGACATCGATCTACCAGTGTATTTCCCGAAATACTCTAATCGAGAAGCCCTTCTGCACATTCTAGATGTGCATAGGTGTCTCAGATACTACCTGACCAGAACCAAACACCACAGAAAATTGGACCAACTTTTCGTCTCCTTTTGCCCACAGGATCATGGGAGCTCCTGTTTCAAAACAGTCACTGTCCAGGTGGCTCATTCAGTGCATTACATTCTGTTACCAGAAGTGCAACAAACCCTTACCGGGCACGGTTAAGGGTCATTCCACCAGAAGGATGGCTACCTCTTTTGCGGCTTTAAAGAACGTATCCACCTCAGCTTTTTGTGCTGCAGCTACTTGGAGCTCCGTACACACTTTTATTACAGCCTGGACATTGCATCGAGGTGAAGAGCAGGGTTCGGTTTAGCATTCCTTCAGGGACTTCTGTCCTGGGCTCGATATAATTTGAGGATTTTTACCTTTCCTCCTCCCGACGGTGTGTGATTTCCAGTATTGCTTGGGAATCAGTCCTAATGGTGTAACCTGCTGCAAGAGCTGTTTCTCGAAGTAAGATAGTATAGTTAAGTAAGAACTTACCGTAACAGTAGATCTTCGAGAACAGCTCTTGCAGCAGTTACTTTCCCTCCCACCATCCCCACTGGAGGTAGGTTGTAATCACAACATCCTTCTCCTAGGATAAGGCATTTACAGCCTCTTTCTTTGCCATTTGATGGCGGATCCTCGGTTTCCTCTTCTGATGTCATCCAGTGGCTAGGAGTCTCCGGCGGGAGAATTGAGGATTATGGGGGACCACCTCCATATGTACTACGCCTGACGTTGGGGGCGGTCCCCACTGAATACTGGTAGCTAGAAAATTTCCGTGGGGTCCTGGTGCCTGCCGGCTTCAGTCCTAATGGTGTAATCTGCTGCAAGAGCTGTTCTCGAAGATCTACTGTTACGGTAAGTTGTTACATAACTGTATTCTCCAGGCTCTGATATATGAAGAGTCTTATTTGGTTTTTCACAAAGACAGGGTGTCTTTGTGTACCAGTCTTTAAGTTTTTACCTAAGGTGATACCTGAGTTTACTTTAAATCAGTACATCCACCTTCCAGTTTTATTTTCTTGAGTATTCAAATCAGAAGGTCTTGCTCTATACTTTAGTGTAATACTGCAGCATTCCATGAATGTCCAACCGTACCAAGTTTTTAAGGTAAACTGACCAGTTGTTTGTTTCATTCACCCCCAAGAGAGAGGGTGTTCCTGTTTCCAGACAGTGTTTGTCTTAGTGGTTAGCAAATTGTATTGTTTACTGCTACTGCAAATGCAACGGGTCCCTTCTGGGGTGGTTAAAGGGCCATTCCACCAGGGGTACGGCTGCCTCTACAGCTTGTTTCAGAAATGTCAGTTGCTGACATCTGTGCAGCTGGCACCTGGGGTTCTGTCCACACCTTCACCAAGCAGTACAGTCTGGACATCGCCTCTAGACGTAGTCAGTTTCGGCCTGGCAGTTCTTCAGGGCCTTCTGTTATGAGCTTGTGACTGCTGACTTGTCCTCCTCCTGGTGCTATTATTCTGATGATAACCAGTACTGCTTGTGACTCAGTCCTACCAGTGTGGCCTACTGCAGTAGCCTTCCTCAAAGTAAGATGGTACAGTTCTGTAAACACTTACTGTAACAGTAGTTCTTCGAGAGAAGCTCTTGCAGCCGGCCCTGCTTTTCCTCCCTGCTTCTTCTCTATTGCATCTGTCTTTTTTTTGGCTCTTGGAATCACCTCCTCAATTCTCTGTCAGCTGGCCGTGCAAAGTCTCCGGCAGGAGAACTGAGGTGGTGTGGGGGACCACCCTTCTATATAGCCTATACTGACGTCAGATGACTTACATCGGCAGGGGGCATTCCCTAGTGGGACACTGCTAGCTAGAAGTTTTCCATGTGGTCCTAGTGCCTGGTGGCATAGTGACCTGCTGCAAGAGCTTGTCTTGAAGATCTGTTGTTATGGAAGTTCTTACGTAACTGTACTTTTTGTCTTTTGTGGGCTTCAAAAATGGAATTGGGCAAGAGGGGTGAGGGCTTTGAATCCTTTCTAATAATGAGTAGTCCATTTGAATATTTGGGTTGTGATAAGACCCTCTCCCATTTGTTATGCAGAGAGTTAAAAAGCAAGGATCTATTTAGTTTATTGTTCTAGGAATTATTACCTTTGAGCCAATGGCTCTTTTACAAAGGTTCCACGTCATCAATGTACAAACAAACAAGACATGTTACATAGAATGGTCAGCAAATTATAAAGGTTTCAATAAGCCAGTATAATACAGTACATCACAGGAAAAAAACAAAACATTGGAGGAATGGTCAAGGTGGGAAGGGTAGGGGGAGATATGGGAAGGGGAGCAGACTGAGAGTAGTTACAGGTACTCAGATGCCTTTGTCAAGAAAGGAGCAGAGGAGGAGGAGGAGGATGATGAAAAACACTAAAAACAGCCATGAGGGAAGAATCATTAGTCAAGGCAGTCACAGGAGCTAGAGGCTGAGAGGTGAGAGTAAAGCATAGATTTGAAAGCTCCTAGTGACGTGGAGGATGTGATGAGCGAGCTCAGGGCATTGTACCAGCTGGGGGCATGATAGGCAAAAGATCTTTGGCCCTGTGTGGTCCGGCATCTGGGGACATGGAGAGGCTAGTGTTCCGATCTTCTGGTGGGACGGATGCTGGTATCGGGCAAAGTAGGTCTTGGATACAGTGATCTTGACCCAAGATGGATTTTTTTGCCATCAAGTATGTGAGGTGCCTTATGCGATTTGAGAGTTGCAGCCATCCTGTTTCAGTGTAGAGCTCACATGTATGAGTACATCTTTGCGCTCCAGTGAGCAGCTGACAGGCCTTGTTTAGGGTGGTTGTGATGCGCCTTAGTGCGGTGGTAGTGGCAGAGCCATAGATAATTAAGCCATAGTCTATGATTGAGATGACAGAGCTTTGGATAGCAATCCTCAGCGCAGCTTGGGTAAGGAATTGCCGGTTTCGGAACAGGATACCAATGCGCTGGTTCACCGTTTTCGCTGTGTTATCAATGTGGGTCACAAAGGTAAGACCTTGATCAAAGGTGATTCCAAGGTATTTAAATGTTGACACTTGTTCAAGGGTATTTCCTAGGTATGTTTTGACAGTAAGTGGAATTGGTCTTTTTCTGTTTTGTGGACTGGAGAAAAGCATGGATTTTGGTTTTTTGTGATTTAGGACCAGCTTGTGAGCTAGGAACCACTTTTCAACATTGGAGAAAGCAAGTTGCAGGCTCTGGAGTAAGGGTTTCAGGTCCTTATGAGAGGAGAGAATCACGGCATCATCAGCATAAAGGATTATTTGTTCCAGGCAGGATTTGGGGAGGAAGTTTAGGAAAAGGCTGAAAAGGAGGGGGCCTAGGATTGACCCCTGTGGAACACCTGAGAGCACCGGTTTTGTGTCTGAGAGAACTTCTGAAATGTTCACTGATTGAGAGCGTTGGGCCAGGTAACTTTTAACCCAGGCACCTGGTCCTTCTGAGAGCCCAAGACTGTATAGTTTTGTGATAAGTAAGCCATGGTGAACAGTATCAAACACCTTTGTTAGGGCAATGAAAGCAGCTCCGGTTTGATATCCTTTGTCCAAGGCAGTGTGAATTTCTCCTGAGAATTCCAGTAGGGCGGTCGACGTACTGTGTCATAGAAACATAGAATTTGATGGCAGATAAGGACCGCTTGGCGCACCCAGTCTGCTCATTTTTCTACCTAACAGATAAGCTGCAGATCCTAGTTAACCAACAGCTTACTTCCTCCTACCCCCCACTAGGACTGCCTTATGCGTGTCCCATGCATTCTTGAAGTCCCCCACTGTTCTTGACTCCACGACCTCCTCAGGGAGGCTGTTCCATGCATCCACAACCTTCTCAGTGAAAAAATACTTCCTCACATTACCTCTGAGCCATCCCCCCTCTATCTTCAAATTGTGCTCCCTTGTTCTTGCACATCTCTTTTTCTGGAAGATGCTACCCTCTTGGACTTTAATTCCCTTGAGGTACTTGAAAGTTTCTATCATGTCCCTTCTCTCCCTTCTTTCCTCAAGGGTATACATATTGAGCTCCTTTAGTCTTTCTTCGTATGTCTTCTGGTGCAGACCCTGCACCATTTTGGTTGCCCTCCTCTGGACAGCCTCTACTCTGTCTATGTCTTTGCAGAGATGGGGTCTCCAGAACTGCACACAGTACTCCAGATGGGGTCTCACCAACTGTCTGTACAGAGGGATAACAACTTCCTGTTTTCTACTATTGATGCCTCTTCCAATGCATCCCAGTATCCCCCTAGCCTTCCTGACTGCCTTCTCACACTGCTTGCCCACCTTTATGTCATCTGATATAATTACCCCCAGGTCCCTTTCTGTTTTTACTGTTGTCATTATCTCACCCCCCATTGTGTACGCTTCCCCTGGGTTTTTGTTTCCCATGTGCATTACCTTGCACTTCTTTGCATTGAATCTGAGCTGCCATACATTTGACCATTCCTTCAACCTTGCCAAGTCCCTTCTCATCCTTTCCACTCCATCTTGTGTATCAACCCTGTTGCAGATCTTTGTGTCATCTGCAAAGAGACATACTTTTCCTTCCAGTTCCTCTACAATGTCACTTATAAAGACATTAAAAAGGACCGGTCCCAGTACTGAACCCTGCGGTACCCTGGTAGTAACCCTCCTTTCTTCACTGTGTACTCCATTTACTACTACCCTTTGCGTCCTGTTGTCTAGCCAATTTTTTATCCAGGCTACCACCTTGGGACCCACTCCAAGGCTGGCTAACTTGTGTATTAATCTTTTGTATGGGACTGTATCAAATGCCTTGCTAAAATCTAGGTAGGCCATGTCCACAGCCCCTCCCTGGTCTACTACTTTGGTCACCCAGTCAAAGAAATCTATTAGATTCGTCTGACACGACCTTCCCATCGTGAATCCATGCTGCCTTGGGTCCTGTGCCCCACTGGCCTCTAGGTACTCAACAGTTCTTTCCTTCAGAAGTGATTCCATCATTTTCCCTACCACTGAGGTCAAACTAACTGGTCTGTAGTTTCCTGCCTCTGTTCTGCTCCCACTTTTGTGAAGAGGAATCACATCTGCCCTCCTCCAGTCCTCGGGTACCACCCCATCCTCCCATGATTTGTTAAAGAGAGTAGTCAGTGGTATCACTAGTTCTACCCTTAGTTCTTTTAGAATTCTTGGGTGAATCCCATCAGGCCCCATTGCTTTGTCCACCTTCAATTTTATTAGTTCTTTAAGAACCCTTTCTTCTGCAAATGGACTGGTATCGACCTCCATCTTCAGAGTGTTTCTCTTGTTTGGTTTAGGTAACTCCCCCTCCTCTTCCTTTGTGAATATTGAGCAGAAATATTCATTCAGTATCCTTGCTTTTTCACTGTCACCCTCT
Source organism: Neoceratodus forsteri (assembly GCA_016271365.2). Lineage (NCBI taxonomy): Eukaryota > Metazoa > Chordata > Ceratodontiformes > Ceratodontidae > Neoceratodus > Neoceratodus forsteri. Next base: position 1,240,749,278 of record CM028130.1, read on the forward strand.
ACCCACATTCCCTCCCCTTTATTAAGCTTCAGTGTCCCTCCTTTGGTCTTTCTTCGCTCCCTAATTTACCTATAAAAGGTCTTATCCCCCTCCTTAACAGACTTGGCTATCCTTTCCTCGGTTTGGGCCTTTGCTATTCTGACTGCCTTCCCAGCCTGCTTTCTGCTTTAACTGATAAAGTTCTCTGTCCTGCTCCTTCTGTGTTTCCTTATATTTCCTGAATGCTGTCCTTTTCTCCTTAATCTTCCCTGCCACCTCTTTTGAGAACCATAGCGGTTTTTTCCATCGTTGTGTTTTATTGATTTGCTTTACACAAAGGCTTGTTACCTCTGTGATGGCTGTTTTGATCACTCCCCATTGTTCCTCCACCCCTCCTCCTTGCCTGTTTGCTAGTGCTTTTCTGAGGCACTCTCTCATTTTCCCAAAGTCAGCCCTCCTAAAGTCCAGTACTCTTGCTTTTGTATGGCTTGATTGTATGGCTGTGTTTATCGTGAACCACACTGTTTGGTGGTCGCTTGTTCTTTCCTAAATCCATGTTGCTGCAAGCAGAGTATGTTATACTTATGCAGGTAATCTGAGATTTTGTCGTCCTCCTGTTGTTTAACTTGCCAGTCTTTTGCCTGTCTTGTTGTGCAATCAGTTTTTCTTTTGGCACCTAGGAATTGGCCACTCCGATGGTCCCACAATTTCCCCCATTATCTCCTGTCCTTCACTTCATGTTTCTACTCTTTCTCCCCTTGCTCCATTTGATGTTTCTACTTTCTCCCCTTGCTTCACTGTGGTTAAAAAAATATATGTGAATCTTTATGTAGAACTGAGATCCCTTGGTTTGCAAAGTATACAGTTATATTGTTGAAATGATTACAGACAGCTACTTGGGACTTTTATAGAAGTTAGCAGTTTGAAACACAGAGGATTGACCTTGAAAACCCTTTTGACCTTTCGCATGTGCTTGTTAACAGAATTGTCAGCAGGAAATCAGCCCTTGGACAGGATGTCTTAATTGGCTACACCTGTTTACAAGATAATGCACTCATTAGGCTGGCCTCAGGAAAGAACATGACAAAGTCTTAATACATTTTGTAGAACACAGGTGGTGTAATTTATAACAGCAGGATGCAGAGTTTAAACTGCCAGGAAAAGACATCTTATAAAAGGAGGGCAGTATTTTGGTGGGAGATACAGGGATGGGAGATTTAAATTGAGAGTTTCAAATGTAGGACTTTGTTTGAGTTACCTGTATGAAGAACTGTCCTGCTCAGGTTTTATTTTATTTTTAATTTTATTTTATCATTATTGATGATAAAAACACTACTTTAGAATTGTATAACTTCTTCTGGTCTGCCTGTGCTTCTATGGCAGTTGGTTTTAGAAGTGAGATTTACACAGTGCATGCTCCACGCCAAGAGTTATGAGCATGGTTACTAGACCTGGTACCAGAAAACCATAGAAGAAAAGTATGAATCCTGTAACAGCAAGCCCAGGAGTGATTATGCGAAGAATGACCGCCAAACTAGAAGCTGAAAGAAAAGTCTAAATTGAGACTGTACAGATAGCACCAGTGATGAAAGGAGAACAGGCAGGGACAGCAACAGATAGCATGCCTGGTTTCTTCAATAGGTGGACTGTACAACAACATAGACTGAGAAACAGAAATGAGAAGAGATGCAGCGACAGGAGCAACAGAGAAGAGATGCAGTGATAAAAGCAGTAATGGCCGGATGCCTTGCAAGCTATCGAAGCTGGAGGATCTGGTACAGGTCCAGCAGATCAACAAAACACAACTTAAAAGACATTCAGCTTACAGAGCTGTATTTCTTGAATTATATCGAAGCATACCGGACAACTTTTGAAAGGGTAGCTGGAGCCTGCCAGTGATCAGAACAGCAAAGGGCCATCAGGCTGCTACCTTATCCAACAGGTAAAGTCCAGCTTGCCTACAGCAATATGGACACTGCACAGTCAGAAAACTGACATTGAGAAAATAGAAATCCCTAAGATATATCTCATGATTCTGGTCCCTGAAGTGCACTCATTCGACAGTCTTGGAGAAGCCTTCAAATGACTCTGAGAACTCCTCATTAAGTGGTTCCAATCAGAGGGCAAAACAGTCCCACGGATCATCAACATATTTGCAGTACAGCAATTCATCAGCATTCTTCCCACATATGTGCAGTTTGGGGTAAAAGAACACTGACCAGAAAGTTTTTTTTTTTTTAGCTGAGTACTATCTGATAGCCAGACAGACACAGTAGCAGTGAAGTAACAGCCAAGGACTGATAAAACACCCTTTTTCTTGATTTAAATCCAGCTCGGATAAGAATGTTGATGGGGATAACAAATCTGCACCCTATTTTCTATTACTGTAATAAGCCAGGCCATATTGCAAGAAACCACAGTAAAAATAATGAGGATAACAAGGGAGTAAACGTGGCCTTACAAACTGGAGCAAGTGTTTAACAGATGTCAAGGTGGGAGGTAAGGCTGTAAGGGGACTTACAGATTCAGGAAGCAGAAAAACTCTGGTGCATGTTTAAGTTTTGAGAAAAGTCCATGCAAAATGACCAGGTACTGGGGTCTTATGCATCCACAGGGACAATTGATATTATCCCACCACCTTAGTGACTCTGAACATTTAATGAGGTGTTGCACCAGATGAAGGTGGGGTTACTACCAAAGTTATCTGTGGCTGTCATTCTTGGAAATGACTTTCCAGAATTTAAGTTAATGGCAGAGGGAGTAAATCCTGCTATTTCAACAGCTGTGATAAAAGAGCACAGGCAAAGGACATCTCAGACGTTGGGGACTCTTTTCCTTTCAGTGAATTGATTCGGACTTGTTTGAGCCCAGCTCCAAAATCCAGAAGTCTAGGAAAGAAAAAAGATATCTGAAAAAAACAGTGGCAACAAACCACTGATGGACATAAGAGGTTGATATATGCAAATACTGAAACTAAACTGATAACTGATTTGTTTCTGAACATAATAATGATGTTTCTCTCCAAGGTTATTTTAAGCAGCTGGGGGTGAAACAAAAACAGGGTAAATCAATATTTAAAAAATGTAATGGGTTACTTTACAGAGCTAAGTTAATCGTGAGACACAGGAATAGATACAACAATTGGTCATACCAAACAAGTATAGAATTGAGTGTTACAGACAGCACATGATTTAGTCCTGTGGCTGGTCACTCGAGGAGGGACCACAGCCTTGCTAGACTGCTGTACATATTTTTTCTGGCCTGGGATTTATGAGGATGTTGCTGCCTATTGCAGTTCTGGTGCTGTATGTCAGAAAGTAGCCCCAGTGACTAAACTAGACAAGATGTCCCAGGTGCCCCTACCCTTGATAGATACGCATTTTGAGAAAATTGCAATGAATGTGGTTGATCCATTAGACAAAAGTAAAAATCGTAATTGATTCATTTTGGTAGTATGTGACTGTGCCATTCGATACCCTGTGGCAATTCCAGTGTGTGCTGGCATAGCCACAAAAGTGTCTGCAGAGCTTGCCAAAATTTCAGTAGGGTGTGCATACGTAAAGAGATTATTACTGATCAAGACAGTAATTTTGGTGCTGTATTACTGAAGGAGCTGCACCGACTACTAGATATCATTGCTGTAAGAATCTCCCCTTATCACCCTCAGATAATCTTGTTGAGTGCTTTAATTAATCGGACCATAAAACACATGTTAAAAAGATTTGAGAAAGGTGAAGGGAAAGATTGGAACCATTACTGACCTTATAAGTGCCACAAGCATTAACAGGTTTTTCACCGTTTGAAATGTTGCGTTATAGACAACCGAGAGGGACACTAGATGTAACAAATTCTGGCCAGAGCCGATAGGGCTGCAGGTGAGGAAATTGGGGTAAAAATATGGAAAATTAGTTTTTTAATATGTTTACACCAAATTTGCAACATAGCCTTGTTAATACCCTGCTTCGTGAAGAAAGGCAGAGAAAATGTTCAACTCCTGACCTAAATGTGATTTTATGCAGGGACTGCAAAATCATCTTTCAGGACACAAAAACACATTTTGGGGAGGTGTTGAAAATGACAGCTGTCACATTCATTAGGTGCTGTAAGAAAATGGCTATGTTGTGAATTGGGGGGGAAATATTGAAAATTACCAAAGTTATGAGTCTGCATTCGCAAAAGTCAATGTAGGCTCATAACTTGATTGTTTTTTTTAATATTTTTGCACCAAATTTTCAGCATAGCCTTTTTATCGCCCCACCTCATGAACAAGGGCAGAGACATTTTTCAGCTCCTGTACAAAAGGTGAGTCCCTGCAGGGACTGCAAAAATCACCTTTCAGGATGTAAAAAACTTTCTGGCCAGGATTTGAAAAATGACAGCTGTCACACTCATGAGGTGCTGTAAAGATATGGCTATGTTGAGAATTTTGGGTAAAATATTGAAAATTACCAAAATTATGAGCTTGTGTTTGCAAAATTCAACATAGGCTCATAACTTTGTTGTTTTTTTAATTTTCTTGCAACAAATTTTCAACAAAGCCTTCTTATGACCCCACTTCATGAACAAGGTCAGAGAAAATTTTCAACTCCTGCCCAAAAGGTGATTTTGCGCAGGGATTGCAAAATCACCTTCTGGGACAGATCTGCCTAGTGACAGAGTCATTGTTCATGAGGTGGGGTCCCAGAGAAGGCATGTTGAAATTTTGGGGCCAAAATATGCAAAAATGGCCACGTTATGGCAAAACCCCATCGAAATACATTGAACCATGTACCTGTTTTTCTCAGTCGCAGTCTGGCATTGAAGAGTGAAGACATGTCTACGGTCCACAGAAAAGTACCACACTGGACCACACAGTGGTAAGTAAGGGCTTGGGTGGGGGTGCTGAGTGGGAGGGTTGGGTGGGGTCAGCAATGGCCGCAAAAGACCCTGATGGATGGTTTTCTTTTTAGGTCTAAGAGAAAACAAAAAGAACGAGGATTCCCATGGGACACTGGGGATTGGGCAACCTCAGTGTTTTGCTTGGGGGTTGCTGAGAGGAGGATCAATTGGGGGAGAAAGTACAGATGCACATGATCACGACACTGGTGGATTGGGCATCTCCAGTGTCATTGTTATGTTTTGAGGGGGGGGTGCTGAGATGGAGGGTCGCTTGGGGTATATGTGTAATTTAAAAGAAAACAAGAATCGTCAGTCATAGCACAGTCCACCATTTCCTAGATGGCCACCACAAGGTGCAGAACATGTGTTAGTTGTTGCGCATGTGCAGTAGACTGCAGTGGCCATTTTGGAAACAGCAAAGTTCTTGCCCGTGACCACCGATTCTTGTTTTCTTCAAATTATAGATATCTACCCCCCGACCCTCGACTTTCTCCCTCCTCCGCACTTCCAAAAATATAAGGGTGGCACTGGGGTGCCCAGTTCCCTATGTGATCAGGATACCACCATGTTTTACAAAAATAGTGCAGTGCCCCTAGAGACTAGGAGTGGAATGCTCCAGGGACACAATGGACGCGGAGGTGATTGTGCTCCATGGCCAACTTGTTCTTTGGTTGTAAGGAATGTGCTGAGTCCTTTTTCTGTAGCAAGAGGTCTGCAAGGCTACGCCCACTGCAGCCCTAAAAAAAAGAAACCTGGGAAGATAACCCTGCTCAGAAAGAATCTATAACATCTTATATGTGTGCACTGAGAAAGAAACTGGTAAAATATGTTGAAATTTCCCACAGTAATCAGGAAGAAGCACAAAAACAGCAGAAAGTGTATTAAGACTATGGGATAAAAGAAAAAGTTTTTGAGCCAGGTGAAAAGGTCTTGTTACTATTACCTCCTAGAAACAGAGAATTTGATGGCAGATAAGGACTGCTTGGCCCACCCAGTCTGCCCATTTCCCTACCTGATGGATAAGTTGCAGATTCTAATTAATCAACAGCTTACTTCCTCCTACCCCCCCCCCCACTAGAATTACCTTATGCCTGTCTCATGCATTCTTGAATTCTCCCACTGTTCCTAACTACACAACCTCCTCAGGAAGGCTGTCCATGCATCCACAACTCTCTCTGTGAAAAAATACTTTCTAACATTACCTCTGAGCCGCCCCCCTCTATCTTCAAATTGTGCCCCCTTGTTCTTGTACACCTCTTCTTCTGAAAGATACTACCCTCTTGTACCTTGTTAATTCCCTTGAGATACTTGAAAGTTTCTATCATGTCCCCAGTCTCCCTCCTTTCCTCAACGGTATACATATTAAGCTGCTTTAGTCTCTCCTCGTATGTCTTCTGGTGCAGACCTCGCACCATTTTGGTTGCCCTCTTCTGAACAGCCTCCACTCTGTCTATGTCTTTGCGGAGATAGGGTCTCCAGAATTGCACGCAGTACTCCAGATGGGGTCTTACTAACTGTCTGTAGAGAAGGGATAACAACTTCCTGTTTTCTACTGTTGATGCCTCTCCCTATGCATCCCAGTATCCTCCCAGCCCTCCTCACTGCCTTCTCACATTGCTTGCCCACCTTTAGGTCATCTGATATAATTACTCCTAGGTCTCTTTCGATTTTTGTTGTTGTTAACTGACCCCCACCTCCTAAAGTTAATGAAGTGGGCAAGGGCCTTATAAAGTGGTTAGATTTACTGTACGCGTACAGTTAACTATGAGATTGAAACCCCTTCTACCAAGATATACCATGCTATCCTCCTGAAGAAATGGGTTGAAAAAAATACCTGAGGTGACTGTTATTATTACCAGAAACTGCTGCAGAAGATATTGATACAGCTTATGACAGACTGGAATAGGCTGTAACTTCTGATGCTGTAAAGGTGAATGTTTCCATATCCACAGAACAAACCTCAGAAATCTGTGTCTTGGTAACAACATTTAAAAGTACTTTTGCTACACTGCCAGGTTGAGCAGAAGGGCTTGAGCACGTTATAGTGACAGAGAATGCTCGCCATATCAGACAAAAGATATACAGATTACTAGAGCAGTTAAAAGCAGACTTAGTTAAGGAAATGCAAAAAATGAAAGAACTGGGTATCATTGAAAAATCAAGAAGTGCTCGGTTATTGCCAGTGGTGACTGTAAATAAAAAAGAAGGGGGTGTACGAATCTGCCTTGATTTTAGGAAACTTAATCATGTGTCTGTATTTGACAGCTATCCTGTGCCAAGGATAGATGATTTGGTGGACAGATTGGAAAGTGCCAAGTACAGTAGTATCCTCAATGTCACCAAAGGTTACTGGCAGATTCCTCTAGCTAGAGAATTCAGACATGCATTTTCCATTCCAGTTGGATTCTAGCAGTTCAGCACCATATCTTTTGGGTTACATGGTTCACCTGCTACTTTCCAGTGGTAATGTATTTAATGCAGGGGTGGCCAACCCATAGCTCGTGAGCTACTTGTTGCTCACAAAGCAGTTTGATGTGGCTCACGTGGGGTTTGTCAATTACATGCCAAATACATGTAACATCTTTGATGTTCATCCGTAGTCTTTAATTACCTTGAAATTGTGAGTCGAAGACCTCCAGTGCTTTTGATGTTCGGCTGTCTCGATAGTAATTTGTCAGTTAGGTTTTTTGGTTTGTGAATGACGCATGAATTCCATGTCAGTTACTTGCAGATGCAGGTTGCTGGGCAACCAGCATTGTGGCTTAGCTGTTCTGCCTGTCTAGAGAAGAAGCTCTTTAACTGCTGCGTGTTTGTTTTCTTAGCTGTGGACAGTTGCTGCATGAGACACAGTCAGTGGGCAAAGCTTCGAGGACTGGATCCATGGCTGAAGTCATAGCTACTGACAAACGCTTTGCTTATCTGTAACAATCTCCTTGGTGCTTTTGAAGTTGTTTGTGAATTAGCTGCTGCTGTCTGTTTTATTTCTTCGGTGAGGAGACTTGCTTCACGAAACACAACTGCTGGGCAAAGATTTAAGGGCTGGACCCACGGTTGAAATCAGAGCTGCTGATCATGTTTTCTTCATTAAAGGCTTTGCAGTATCCAAGGGAGCACATTCTAAATTTGAGCAAAGTCAAAGTACAGGAGCTGAAAAGTGCCCTGAGTGCTCAGCAAGCTACTTTTACTAAGCCTGCAAGTAAATCTTGAGCTCCAGAACTGCTGTGAATAATTATTTTAAAATTACAACTATTTTTTTTTTAAATACTGTAACTTAAAACTTAACAAAATACCATTATTGACAATGACTGTTCTTATTTTAACTCCTAAATATGGGTAAATATGGGACTGGTAAGTGCCATACATTGGGTATGTACAGGCCGCATGTTGTTGTGGCTCACGTCATATTCAGATATTTAAATGTGGCTCACGACCCCAAAAAGATTGGACACCCCTGATCTAATGCTAGCCCATCACCCTGGTTATTACGTGGCTTACCTGGAAGATCTCATGGTATACAGTGTAGACTGGAAAAGCCACCTGGAACACCTATGAGCAGTTATCCAATCTGTCAAAAATACAGGTCTGACCATTAATCCTACCAAGTGTGCATTGGGCATGCAGTAAGCCAGATAGTCGGGTTATAGTTTGGAAACTGGAGAAGTAAAGCCAAACATTTCCAAGATAGAAGCTGTAGCTACCCGTCCTGTCCCTAAAGCAAAGAAACATGTCAAGTCATTTTTAAGTCTGGCTGATTACTTTTGGAAATGTGTTCCCAACTTTTCCCAGTTAGCTACATCTTTCACTGAAATCATGAAGAAACGGTACCTGAATAATGTGAAATGATGACCAGAGTGTGAAAGAGCTTTTCAAGCCATCAAGGCTGCCTTATGTTTAGTCCCTGTTTTAAGAAGTCCAGATTTTGAGGAACAATTTCTGTTGCAGACAGATGCATCAGAGGTAGGCCTAGGTGCATTCCTGAGTCAGAACATAGAAAGGAAGGAACATCCCTTTCTGTATATGAGTAGGAAATTGTGCTACAAAAAGAAAAAGTACTCCACTGTTGCTGCAAAATGGGCAGTGGAACCTGGCCAGGCACTGCACCCACTGTTCCAAAAGAGATGTCCTGTGGTAGAACTGCCCACCAGAATGCTCATGTAAAAGCAGAGGAGGACTCCAGGTCTGAGAGCTTTCCAGTGTCATCAGTGATGATGGTGAGGACCTCTAACTTGGGGAAGTTGAATGTCTTTTGGCAGACCTCACAGAGGATGATCTCGACCAGTGTCGTTTCTTCCCCTTCTTGCTAGAAGAGGAAGAGGCCGAGGAGTGCCTGGACCCTGATGCAGAGAGTATGCATGATCGGGACCACTTCTGTTTCTACCTACAGGAAGACTGCCTTTCCTTCCGTATTCTTGACAGCCCATAGTCAGAACCTCTATTTGGAGGAGAGAGTGGACCAGATACATCCCTGGTGGCAGAGCAGCCTGCCTCTTAAAACTCCCTACCGTCTTCCATGGTTGTCTACCATTGACACTTTGTAGGATTGAGAAGGAACTAAGTTACTAAATTGTGACAAAAGCTAAACTGACACACAAATAACAAGCTGTTGCTTTAAACACTAAAACTGCGTCGGCCCGATTGCGCAGAGGGTTGAGGCGCTGGCACCTTACTTCGAACCACGCCAGCGAACCGGGTTCGGGAACAGACTCTGGTCATCGGGGTCAGCTGCTCTCCTTTCCTCTCCTGGGGTGGGTTAGGGTAGCATGTCCCTCTGCAGTGGCCCCCGGTGGAGACCGGGAGCACTGCAGAGGAACATTGATGTGGGAAGCACCAGAAAAAGCGGAAAGTGCACTGGGATCGGCCTGATGATGGCGGACGACTCCAACAATGCCCTCAAGCACTTCCGACAGAGCAATGTCCGCCTCAGCAGCACCCGGGCAAGAGAGTAAGAGTGCGCTGGCCTGCCCCAACCGGTGCCTTCCCCCTCGGAGGAGGGGGACCCACCCGGAGAAGGGATATGTCGGGCTAACCCATAGGAAGCTGCAATATGAGGTAGGAGGCTCTGGGGGAGGAGTTGTGAGGGAGATCACTGGTGGTACTAGGTGGCCTGAAGGAGGAGCAGGTCCCAGTGAGTAAAGGGGGGGGGGACACTAAAACTGAGAAGAACTGAATGCTGTTGTGTAGATGTAAAGTTCTGACTCCTGGTGGGCAAGCGACATTGTCACTGATTTGCACACTACAGTTGGGAGAAAAGGAACTGAAGTGGTTGGGGACTAATGCAGAGGTAAACTGGTGAGCATGTGTGCTGACTTGCAATGTCCTGCTTGCATACTGCTTACTGTGGTGCCAGCCCTCGGAAAGTCCTTGCTTCCGCTGGATCCTAGCAGCTACAGCCAAGACCCACTAGTGGGAATCAGTGGTGAAGATTGATTCTTGGGAGATCTGCACCTGAGCCAGCCCACCAGCTCAGCGGTAATGCTGCCGCTTGTGGCACTGACAGCCTGCATTCGGGAGTGAACCTGGTGCATCAGAGAGTTGGCCAGCGGCAGGTAGGATGAGTGTCCCATGAACAGCTCTCCTCCTTCTCCTCCTCCAGGGTAGGGAGGGTTGTGGCTCCCTGGCAAGTCAGCGACACCCAGAGGAAGTTGAGTGTGCAACAGCCGGTGCCACTCTTTAGTGTGGAGACATTGGAGGACATCTGTAGGTCAGGTGCTGGAGTGCGCCTGACCCGTGCTGTCGTCATTGCACGTCCATGCCTCTGCGGAACCTATGTGGAAAATCCCTGGATCGGCAGCACAGTGACTCCCCCAGACCACCCAAATGACACCCTGGGCACAAGCCTTGACTGGAGCCTCTGGCAGGTTTTGTTCCCCCCCCCCCTTTGGAGGGGGGGAGAGGTGCCCTGCCAGACAGGGCAAACTGCAGGCCTCCGTGGTCCAGGCAGCCTAGGGTGGATGCCAAGTGTGAGGTCTTGGTGCCGAGGGGGTGTATATCTCTCATCCATACCAGGAGCGTAGAGAGTTAAAAAAAGATCTGCACCAACAATAATGCAGACTGCCACTGTGCAAATGCACAATGGTGGTGGTGCAGAGTGAAGCACACTGCTCAGGTACATGTAAATGCACCTTTTCCATCCTGCAGACTTGTTTATGTTTAGGTCTCATGACTCCCTTAGGATTAGATTAACTGATGGCAAGTCAACTCCTGGTTATGCTTTAATGATTAAGTTGAGCTGTAGTTCTTGATTACATTTGTAGAAAACTTTGCCTTTCTCATAATTCTCTCTCTTTTTTTTCTGGCCAGGGTATGGGAGGACAGCATGATTACTTTGGGTTGTGGCTAGACAGTGACTATGGGAAAGGCCACAGTAAGGCAAAACCCCGATGCACCACCTACAACAGTCCTCAACTCTCTGCCAAGGAGAGCTTTACTGTTGATGTCTTGGAAGTATGGGCAGTTGGAAACCCTCCAGATCTCCCCGTAAGTACCCATCTTAATATTATAAAGGTCTAGCTAGAATCCTTAATGATTTAGTGCATGTTCAGAGCCATTGCCATTATTGCCCACTTTGACCAGTGAAAATATTCTTCTGTAATTAGCTGTTACTGTTAGCCTTTGTGAGTGGATAATAAATTGCAAAAAAAAAAAAAAAAAACATGGTTCATGCACATTCCCCCATGTGATTTAAGGCATTTGGATTTACCTCTTACCCCACCCAGGGTGTGCAGTTATTACAATATAACTACATACACTGTCATGTGCTATTGCTTACTTTTACTGCTTGATGTGTACTTGAACTGATGATGGCTGCCGCCCTGAAGTCATACTATGTTAGTATGATTTGCAAAATAAATAGGTAATTACACTAAAACAGTATATCAATATCATTTATAGAAGAAATCTTCAATATACTGTGTACTGTAAATAAAATCTACTTTGTGCTGCAACTAAAGTGAAGTATTTGTTTAACCGAAATGAGTTGTATAAGGAAACAGTGGTACTGGTAGGGGGATTGGCATCCAGAAGTCATAGTATAGTATGTTAACCAGTTAGGAATAAAAATTATTTTATAGTTCAGATTGAATACATTTATAGTGCTGTTCTACCACAGTTCCAAGGTCATGGAATGCTGTTCTACCCTACCGTGGTAGAACAGCATTCTAGAACCTCTAGAGACTGCATGAGTTAGTTTAATTTTGAAAGCAAAAGAACTCTCAAAACACATTTTTCACACAGTACTATACACTATAAAAAATACAGGATGAGCAACTCTATTCACAACCAGTGTGTTTTGCCACCTCGGGGTTCTGATTCCCATGGACCTCTCGAGCTTCGCTCTTGAGGTCAGAGGGAATCAGAATCCCTCTGTGGCAGAACACACTGGTTCTGCATAGTTGCCCATCCAGTATTCTCTATATGCTTTGGGGCATCTGTAAAAACTGAAAGCTTTCTAATTTATTGAGACTCTGTACTATGTATGGAAATTCATAGCTGCATGAAATGCTGCGAGTGAAAAGTTTTGATGTGTCAGTGGCTCAGTTGGCTGCACATTCACAGCTGGGACTTTCCAGTTGCCTGGGTTCAAGTTCCAGCTGAGGCACTTACTTCTTTCTCTTCTGTTTACATGTGTTCCATAAATATGCACACCGTACTCTTGTGATTGAAAATGTAATTTTCTCACCCCAGGGGTCCTTTAGTATGCTTGACAAATGCAGAATGCCAGCTGAGTTCAACTGCCTTGGAGGTGGAGTCAATGGTAATGAGCCTAGAGAATTGACCAACGGAGAGCACGCAAGAGGGTGTGCTGCCAGCACTCAGCCTAGAGGGCACCAGAATTATTACGTTTCCACCTTTGCAGGGCGCCAAGCTTTCGAAACCCCTAACCCCAACAGAAAGATTGTTGTTGGAGCTAGAGGTGAAAGCTCTTCTGTCCGCAAAAGCAGTGGAAAGAGTCCCTTCCCCCCCAGTGGGGCAAAGGCCTCTATTCCAGATACTTTCTCACACGAAAGAGAAATGGGGAATGGCGACACATTCTAGACTTAAGATACCTCAACAAAGATCTGTTGAAACCCAATTTCAAAATGGTCACTTTGACTCTGGTAATCCATTCATTACAGCAGGGAGACTGGCTAGCCTCCCTACATCTCAATGACACTTATTTTCACATTCCTATAAGGTCGTCCCACAGAAAGTTTCTCTGATTCAGGCTGCTATCTGGTCATTACTAGTTTGTAGCCCTACCATTTGGTTTCACTTCAGCTGCCAGGGTCTTTACAAAGTACCTGACAGTAATTGCAGCTCATTTGAGGCAACAGGTGTCGGTCTCTCCATACCTAGGACGACTGGCTAATACTAGACAAGTCACCGGACAAGGCCAGGGAAGATCTCAGGCTAACAGTAAGTACTCTGGGATTCATAATCAACAGAGAGAAGTACCACTTCGAACCAGTTCAGGTACTAGACTTTATTGGAGCAGAGCTGGATACCATTCACGGGAAAGCCATGCTTCCTGTGGACAGGATCCAAAACTTCCTACACATGGCAAATTCCTTTGCCTTGGGCCAGCCAAAGCCGACCAAGCATTTTCTCAGACGACTAGACTAGGCCACATGACCTCTATGACAGCCATGGTCCCAGGTGCCAGGTTTCAAATGAGGGACATCCAGTATCACCTTAGGGCTCATTGGTCCCAAAAGTGGGACTCCCTCTCAAAACTAATTCCAATTTCAGGAACCCTTCTTCAGGCCCTGGACTGGTGGAAGGAAAAGGAAAACCTCAGGGCAGGGGTCCCTCTTCAGCAGAGAGCCCTCCAGGATTCTTACCACAGATGCCTCCCTCCCTCCTGGGGGGGTGCTTATCTGGCAGAGCAGTCTATAAGTGGAACCTGGTTCCCCAGGGAGTCCTCTCTTCACATCAACCTTCTCCACTCAGAGCTGTGTACCTGGCTATTGGGGCCTTCACTCCACAACTGAAGGGTCACTCTGTCCAGATCAGAACAGACCACATCACTGCCATGTTCTACATCAACAAACAGGGTGGCACAAGGTCCACCAAACTCTGTAAAGAGGCCATGAAAATGTGGTTCCTGGCCTACTCCATGGACATGCACCTGTCTGCCATTCACCTCCCAGGCAAGGACAGTATATTGACAGACTCCCTCATTTGTAGCAGTCAGGGTCATCACGAGTGGACCCTAAACAGACAAGTTCTGGACACAGTATTCAGGAGGTGGGGTACCCAAGGTAGATCTCTTCACCTCCAACCTCAACCATTGGCTCCCTCTTTATTACTGTTGCAGACCCCCAGCTCGGGGTACTCTTCCAGTAGATGCTCTGACTCTGGATTGGACGGGGGAGTTCCTCTGTGCCTTTTCTCTCTTTCCTGTGATATACAGAACTCTCCTAAAACTCGGGGCTCAGTCAGCCATTATGATTCTGATAGCTCTAGACTGGGCAAGGCAGCCCTGGTAGGCCCTACTTTCTTGGTCAGCAAGTCAGTCTGCCTGCCACTGAGCCACAGTCCCCTAACTCTGCCTCAGATGGGGGTAGCTTATCCCAACATAGATACTTTATTTATAGAGCGCCCCTTTCCGAAGACTCGGGGACGCTGTACATTCAAAACAATACAATTCTTCAAATCATACGCAATAAATAGATTAACTGGGAGTCAGCAAGTGATCTATCTATCCCAATTTAAAACATTACAGTATATATTTTAACCATTAAAAGCCTGTTGGAACAGGTAGATCTTCAGACCCTTTTTAAAGGCTTCTACTGAGGGAGCCTCCTTCAAATAAGCAGGTAATGAGTTCCACAGGGTAGGCATGGCCACCGAAAATGCCCAGTCCCTCAAGTGCTGCAACCTAACCCTGGGAACACTTAAAGGGTACCTAAACAAGCAGTTTTTTAAAACTGCAAACTCCAAAATCTGGCTTCATAACAAGATAAAGTAGAGGCTGCTGTTTACATTTATGCTAAAACTGTATTTATGGAAATAATATAAATGCAGTTTCATAGCTTTGGAAAAATGTAAACATCAGCCTTTCACTTCCAAAAAACAGCCTTGGTTTCTCCCTAAGATGGCTGCCAAGTCTGTTAAGTGATGAGTCACACTTCAATTACCTGATGATCTAGTGGTTATGTGATGCACTGAAATTTGTTTCTTGTTAGCCAGGAGAGATGCACTAAGCTGAAAGCTTGTTTACAGGTGTGGCCTGAGAGCACAAGGAAGTGTAATGACTTGTTCAGGGTCACAGAGCAAAGTACTGGTCTGCTTCAGTTCCAAAGCCCATGCTCTCTTGTTAATCCACAAATAAGGCTTTCTTTTTCCATGTGAACCTCCTGCATCTAGCCTGCCTTCTGTTGAACACCCCACCATCCATACCCTTTCCTTAATACTGCCTGGTGCCATATACGTGCTTACGGTCTTATGAAGAGAATTATCTTACCTCAGATTGTAATCTTGTACCTCAGAGAGTTGTGCACACCTATACCAATATGCATTATCAGCTGGCACTGTTAAAAATTGCCTCCCAAATCACTCTCCAGTCCACATTCTCAGTGTTTGACTTCTGCTCCCACAGTAAACATTGAATGGATCACCACCCTTCTGCATAGTGACGGTAGTATGTACAGTTTCCCTGTTGTGTTTTTTCCCACTTCAGTAACCAACAACTTAGTCTTCCTGGAGGGCCAAGCAATAAGCATCATGACCCATCAGAAAAACTGCTGCTCATGCCCTCATAAGGGCTGCACTTACAATGGGTAACGATATTATTAGCAGGAGAGGCATACTAATACCTTGAGCAAATCCACTCGACTTCCATTGTCAGTCTACTCCTTTACCTGTGATCAGCAGAACTCCGCAGGACAGTTCCCAGCAATTCTTCTCCAGTACTTTTCTGTGCTGTACTCCACAATTCGAATTGGCTGGCTACCCCCCTTCCAAATCTTGAATGAGCTATACACAACTCCCTCAATACTGTCCTAACAAACATCACCCCCACCCACCTGAGGGTAATCTCCCTACACTGAATTCAAGTAACAGTTTAGGTGCAGCCCTGCCACTCTGAGTATTTGTCATCGCTGGCTACTCTCATCCACAGTCAGGTAGTGATCACGATGTTGGCAGCCCCACATTTCAGATCTCACAGTGACCTGCTCAACGTCCTCCTTCATGTCTTCAGCTAACCTGACTATAGCTATACCCTGCTGGAATGGCCTCTTCAGTCCCTCTCTGGCAGTCAGTCTTCTCACTTGCACCCCACACCAAAAACTTGTGAGTTCACTACCCTTCTGCATCATGAATGTGGTTAGTCCAGTCTCCCATGTTATTTTTACATATTAATAATAAACATGATCTTCTGGTAAGCCAGGCTGATTGCTGCATTGCACAAGTGGAAAAATAGTCTTTTCTATCCATGTAAGATCTAAGCCACCTATGATTAGGCACTATTAAATGACGTGCATAATGATGTGCACACCCATCATTTAGCAGTGCCTAATCAAACGTAGCCTAGATCTTTTAAGGATAGGAAAACCCATCATTCCCCTTGTTCCCTGTTGCTATCAGCCTGACTTACTGGAAAGATATGTTTATATTTGATATGTCAAAATAAAACGAGGACTCTACTACTTGCATTCATGATGCAGAAGGATGATGAACTCACTAGTTTTTAATTATTGAAGAATAGTGATGAATGAATACCAGAGGGGGACTGAGAACGCCACTCTTGCAAGGTACTGCTATATTCAGGGAAGAGGAAGACAGAGGAGAGAAATATGAGCAGATTACTGTTGAGAAATAATATGTGGGCTGCCAGCACCTTGATCACTACCTGACCCCGTTGTCCTGGCCAACATTCCCCTTCCCATAAAACCAGTTCATGCAATTGTCCAAAGATGTGTGTGGATATTACTGTATGAAATGGCTTCCACTACGTGTTCAGTCACTTCACTACCAGTCTAGTATTGCTTGTAAAGCACTTTTGGATACAGTGTGTATGAAAACCACTATATAAATGCCGATTCTTATTATTATTATTACTTCCCATGGAAAAAGAAGACAAGACAAGCATAAATTTGAGGTTTGAGAAAGTATGAACTCTAACATTGGACTGAACAAGAACTTTGCTACAAAAAAGTGGTGGCTCTAGGGGGTGGTGAAGGGTGTGGCTGCACCCCCCCCCCCCCAACGCACATAGTAATGTACTTGCGTGCTGCTGCTGCATTTCACTTTGTTGAAGAAGTCTGATTTATTGATTATACAAATGTTTGCATTTTCAAACTATGGATTACATTTCTAGGTTCTGTCAAAAACGTACTAGAAAAGAATAGCAGCAAAATAAAGGTTTAATAATAATAATTAAAAAGTGCATATTAAGCATGCACACAACCCCAGCACCCCCACTGTAGCATATTGGATCCACCATAACCACTAGACCACCAAGGTATTCACGATTTGTACTGCACTGTGGTTTGCCACAGAGAAAGTTGGTTGGATTAAAGCACAATTTCAGCATGTTAAAATAAACAAAATGAACAGAAACATAGCCTAACATGTGCATTATACATAATAATGCACATGGTTTTGACCTTTTGGATGAAACAATTCTATACAAGGGAAAAAATAACTAGTTAGCACTATAGAGAGCCATATATCTTTCTGACTTTGGCTCAAATTATGTCATCACATAACACATTTGGCGGCCATTTTAGGAAGCAGGTAAGACAGTTTTTTTGAAATTAGAAGGCTGATTTTACAATATTCAAATGCTCTGGAACCACATTTAGGTAAATTTTATTTATATATATATATATATATATATATATATATATAGTTTTAGCCTTAATGAATACAGCAGCCTTTCCTTTAGTCACCTATAGAGTCACAGTTTTGAATAGTTTGTTGTCAAAATGTTGTTTAGATATCCTTTAAGGAGGTCTCTCTCAGCAGAACAGCATGCCCGGTGCAGGCGGTAGGGGACAAGGAGATCTTGCAGATAAACTGGCCCCCTTTCGTGCAGGGTCTTGTAGTTCAGAAGCCCTATCTTGAAGACAGTCCTCCACCTGACTGTCAGCCAGTGCAGTTCGCAGAGGACCAGGGTGATATGATCACACCTTTTCGCACCATTCAGCAATCTTGCTGCCGTATTCTGCACCAGCTGCAGCCTGTGGAGGTTGCCTCCAGATAACCCTAGGTACAGGGTATTACAGTAGTCCATCCTGAACATGCCAAAAACATGCACCAGCATAGTCGGGTCCTCAGGCGGGATCAGGGCTCAGATCCAGGCAGTGTTCCTAAGATGGTAGAATCCACTTTTGACCACGGCCGACAACTGAGCATCAAGTGTCAGGCTGTCATCTAAGATCAGGCCCAAATCCTTCGCCTGTCTAGATAGAGCAAGGGGAATTCCCTGGAGCACTAAGCCCGGGGTATCCCTCCACCCCCCCACCCCCCTGCCGAAGACCTGGAGCCCCCACAGTACCTCAGACTTCTCTGGGTTAAGCGTAAGCCAGTTTTGAGTCATCCAAGTCTGGATTTCCTCTAGGCAGCTGGTAAATACAGAGGCCGCCATCTGGGTATTTGGCATACAGGACTGGTATTGCTGGGTATCATCTGCATAACAGTGAATACCCAGCCCATACCGCCTGATCATGTCTCCCAACAGCAGCATATACACTGTGAAAAACAAGGACGACAAGACTGAACTCCGCGGAACCCCACAGCGCAGAGGGTTCGTGTTAGATGAGGCCAACCCCATCGTCACCCTTTGTACTCTTGTCTGTCAAGTATGACCTGAACCAGTTGATAACATTACTGGACAGGCCGCACCAGAACCATAGGTGGTCAAGTAGCACCTCATGGTCCATGGTGTCAAACGCCACTGAGAGGTCCAGGAGGACCAAGATGGTACAGTCTCTCCTGTCCGTCGCCATCAGGCGATCATTTAACACCCTCACCAGGGCAGTCTCTGTACTATGCCCCACTCGGAACCCAGACTGAAAAGACTCATAGGTGGAAGAAGAGGCAAGATACTTCTCGAGCTGAGCGGCCACCACCTTTTCTATAACCTTCCTTAAAAATGAAAGGTTAGAGACCGGCCAGTAGTTGCCAAGGCAGTCCGGGTCCATGGAGGGCTTCTTCAGAAGAGGCCTGACCAAGACCTCTTTTAAAGGCCAATGGAACGACCCCACTCCTCAAAAAACTCTGGACAATATCTGCAACCACAGGTCCAAACATCCAACCAAAAGGTGGGTAGAACCTGGGTCCAGATCACATTGTGTTGGTTGCAGCTTCGAGACTGTTTCCACCACCTCCTCCACCTCAGTCTCATTCCAAGCAGGAGGAGTGTTTTGACATGGTTCAGGATGAACTCTGCATCCCTTTTGAGAGATGCTCGACGAGACTTCGGCCCTGATAGAGGACACTTTGTCGGCAAAGAATAGAGCAGGCTCCTCGCACCTAGTGCTAGAACCTGCCCCACCATCACGGAGACAGACAGGATGTAAAAGTCCGTCTGCCATTCAGAAAAGCGGAGCTGGTCTGCTTCCTGCCACAGCAATTTCCCTAAACAAAATTCAGCCTTTTCCAGGAGATTTGCTCCCCGATAGCACAATGCAACTTCAGGGCCAATTTGTCCTCCGTCTGGCCAGATCTACTCCAGTGCCTCTCTAACCTCCGACCCCTAATCTTTAAACCCCAGAGATCCTCCTCATACCACAGAGGTCTCGGCGAGTAGACAGGGGCCGGACATGAATGGGTGCGATTGAGTCAAAGGCCTCAGCGACAACCCCATTTTAGGCTGCCAGTTCCTCCTCTGTCCCAGTCGCACATGTTGCTTCCACACTCGAAAGGTCTAGCACCACCTGAAATCCTACCAAGAAAACTCTTAAACGGCGGTACTGGACCATCTCCACAGGGGCAGGACCATCTGGGGGGGCCCTAAACATGAACCCAACGGTGCTGTGATCCGATCAAACTACCGGATCCACTCTGAGGTCAGTGATATCAAGACCTAAAGAAAAAACAAGGTCCAGTGTATGACTGCCCAAGTGCGTCGCTGTCATAACCTTTGACAGGGTACCGTCAAGGGAAGGTATGGTCACCAGTGGGGTGCCTCTGGGTCAGTACTTGGGCCACTCCTTTTCAATATATTTATAAGGGACATAGCTGAGGGGCTAGAGGGAAGAGTGTGTCTATTTGTGGATGACACAAAAGTCTGCAGTAGAGTAGATACACCTTAGGGGGTTAGCATTCTCATCCAGCCAGGTCTCCATGATGCAAGCCAGGTCGACCAAGGATATCAAGTCTGCCATTATGGCAGTCTTTTCCTCATATGCCTGGCATTGCATAACACAACCTGAGTAGGAGGAGGGGAGGCAGCTGGACCAGCCATCTGCCCACCGTCTAAGGTGAAGCCCTTGGGTATGGGAACTAAGCAGGGTAAACCCATCTCCAGTTCCCATTTCACCCCAGGGCATCTCCTTGGCCTCACCACCCGAATCCCGGATGCACCCCGGCAGCCACTCGGACATAACCCCCTCTAGACCCCCCTCCGAGCTATCCCCAATGCCCTATACCTCCTATAAACCTCCACAGGAAGTGCAGGGTGCTCAAAGGGACAGAGGTCCCGGAGGGAGGCCTCCGAGTAGCTACACCTTAGGAGTCCCTGTCCCAAACACGTGATCCCTAGATAAAATCCCCCACAACAAAAATAACACACTTAAAATAAACTAATCCTACCTCAGGCCACCGAGGGTTCGCAGGGGCAGGAGAGAATTGAGTGTCCATAAGACTGGTGGTCTCTCCTGGGGGTGGGTGATGCAGTCTCCTGCAGCTCAGGCAACCTCTGGCAGTGGATGGGGGTCGCGCTCTGTGGGGGCCATACAGTGGTGTATGGGGCGCCGGCAGTCATCCTGTGGGTGGGGGCTGGAGCGGGCCTACCATGCAGTGGATGTCATTGCACGTCCACGCCCTTGGGAACCAAAGAAAAAAAACAGGGAAAAATTCTGGCATCCGGGTGGGTGAAGGCCTGTCCCACCTGACTCACCCACACTCATCGCCGGGCCCGCTCCGTCCAAACTCCCATCACCTCCAGTCCCTCCAGTGGCCACTAGATACTTAGAGCACCAGAGGAGCTGGCTGCACTTACCCGGGGGGCTCAGAGTCGTGGAGTCGGCTAGCCGGAGAGGAAATTGGAAGATGGGCCAGGTCAGAGGTAAGGTCAGCGGGGGGGTCTCAGACAGAGCGGGATAATGAGTCGGAATGGGAGGCAGTGCTGGAGAGAGACCTATGAGGCCAGTGAAGGAGGAATAAAGTGTACCAAAAAAAAAAATAAATAAATAAATGATTCCTACAATTCACAACCACTCTAAGACCCACCCAACTTTACACTCTAAAAGAACTTAATAGCTACAAAAAAAAAATAATTACCCACCCTAAACTACCCTCCACTACAAATAATAATTACACAGTTCAAACTCTCAGACCACTCACTCTCCCGTACAAACCCCCAGAGACACACACAGTGTCACAAATAAATTAAATAATACCTCAGACACAAAGGGCAACCCTAGGAGGCATATGCCAAGTGCGGTCCAGCCCCTAGCCTTACTGTCTGTTGAGCTTCACTGATCTTCACCAGCTGGGAGCGGGACAATCACGGAGGGAAGGCAGACTCCGACTGGTGCAGAAGCAGGGATTTTTTGACAGCGGTTCTACCTGAATCCTCCTTGGAGGGCACAGTCTGGGCTCCTTTCTCTGCTTAGTCAGCTTCTCTCCTCATTCGCAGCACTCAGACCCAACCAGTGGCTGCTCTCTTAGCTTAAGGAGCTGTTGGAACACTTACCCAGAATTCCTGACTGCTGTATGTAAATCAGCATTTGTACACGGGTAATAGAAAGTTCTCAGCTGGAAGCAACAATTCTGACTCAAAGGGCATCCCTAGGAGGAATACACCAAGAGCAGTCCAGCCCCTAGCCTTACTGTCTGCTGAGCTTCACTGATATTCACCAACTACTGTACCCACTACTAAAATAGTGGTCGGCTAATAGAAAGCTTTCAACCAGAAGCAAAAGCTCAGACACAAAGGGCAACCCTAGGAGGCATATGCTAAGTGCGGTCCAGCCCCTGGTCTTATTGTCTGCTGAGTTTCACTGATGTATACATTTTTTTGTCCTCTCGCAGCCTCTACCTCTAGTTGTCCATATATTCCTTTCGTCCATAACAGCTCATGATAACAGCGACCCCCCACTGAACAGATACACACCCCAGTGAAATAGCAGGCATCCCTTTTCTTTCATCTGAATATTGCCTCTAGGCAATCTACTTCTCTCGCCAGGAACTTAATCAGAGAAATAAAGGCCATTATGAACCTCTTGAACTGCAATATCTGTGGCACACATTTTACCGATGACTTAATTTACAGAGTGGGGCACTGTCCAACATGCTCCACAATCAGAGACCTCTGATCACAGCTTCATGCAGCATGAGCTGAGATAAAATACCTCCACAGTATACTAAATTGGCCCCCACTGGGCAACAGCGAAAAATCTTTAGTTTCAAGGTGCACTACACCAGCACCCCTACCCCAAAGGACAAACAGGCCAGGCCAGGGGGCTGGCAACAGGTCAGGTCTTGTACAACTGGCACAAAATCCTCAATACAGGAAGGTACCAAACATATTCAAACATCAAATAGGTACATTGCACTATCTACCATGACAAATAGTGTAACAAGCATCAAATATTCTGTGAACTCGGAGCAGAGCAACCCTGAGCTGTTGCTTCTGGTACAGCACACAACCAAACCCACTAAAAAGGACAAAAAGAAATCGGTACTGATAATCCGCGACTCAGTCATTAAGGGTGTAAAGACTCACCTCCAGCAGGACCATGCTTCAGCTACGGTAAGGTGCCTACCCGGAATATCGGCATGGATGGACACCAGTAGCATAGAGGAAATCGTTTGAGGCATTGATCGAGACATACATGTCATTCTTCACATAGGTACGAATGACCAAGCCAGTAAATCAGTAGAAGAAACTAAACAAAACCTCACCAGGCTGGGCAACAAGCTTGCTTCCCTTTTGTCCACTATTGCCTCCTCTGAAATTCTGCCAGTCTGGAAAAAAGGAGACAGCAGGCAGAAGATCAGGGAAGGGGACATCTCCGAGCTAAACACCTAGCTAAAGGACTGGTGTCAAAAAAGGCCACCACTTTATTGGAAAATAGCAGGACTTTTGGGAACGGGAGTTTGTGAAATTTGACAGCCTACACCTCTCAAAGGAAGGGACCTGAGCACTAGGGCAAAAATTTGACATTCACACAGGTCAGTTAAACTAGTGGACGGATGATGGCACAGGCACCCCTAGCACAAAATGGGTTGCCAGATGCCCCTCCCCCCACCAGCTAGTTCAGCACAAGGATGCACCAATCATACTGGGACCAAACATCGCATCAGACATACTCAGACTAAGCATTTCAACAAAATTACACAACCAGAACATATTGAAAATGCAAATGACCAAAACAGAAGAGGATGAAAGGTAATGTGCATCGGTTGTCGTAGCCTGCCAAACAAAATCCCTGATCTCACAGCCATAATGGCAGACGCACAGTTAGACAGGGTTGCTGTTACGGAAACATGGTTCACTGAGAATCACTCCTGGGTATGTTACCATCCCAGGGTATGCATTATTCGGAAAGATTGCGAGGAAAAGAAAGGAGGGGTGTGGCATTGTATGTCAGAGATGACGTATGCACGACAGAAATCCAGGGAAAACACAGTAAAACAGAGGCCCTTTGGGTTACACTAGGAGCTGGGGACAAAGCCCCTATCCAGGTAGGAGTCAGATGCAAACCCCATCCCAGGAGGCCAACGTAGACAAGGAGCTCTTGGAAACCATCTCAATGATTTAACTTCATTTATTTTTTATTCTTGTAAGCCTGATGAGCAAAATGCCCGTTTTCACAGGCGACTAGATGAGGAATACATACACATGTAACATTACATACATAGAACAATAAATACATGAGCTTACAAATTAGACTTACAACTTAATACAAATATATATCACATCACTCTAACAAGCACAATGCTGTTGTTCTTGTAAATACAGCACAAGTCTTCTCTTAAATACTTGCATTGTTTTACAACTGAGCAGCTCATCTGGAAGTAAATTAAAAAATGTTGGGGCCCTATAAATGATAGATTTGTGACTGATAGCTTTACGGCATAATGGGAGTTTATAAGAATACTTATATTGAGATCTAGTCCCACAGCCATTGGCAGACCTACTAAATAAACTGATAATCGAATTGGAAAAGTGACCAAAAGTAATCTTGTACATGAAAACACCATAACTGTACTGAACTCTGTTTTCAAAAGACAGACATTCAGCGTGTTGAAACAGGGAACAATGATGGATACGATATGGGGCATTAAGCATAAATGTAACAATTGAATAGTATGTAACCCTAAGTCTTGATAGCAAATGACTATTAGAGCCTGTATAAATAATAAGGCCATAGCCCATTAGGCTCAAAGGAAAACTATGGGACAGCAATACCCGGGATTCCAGGGTTAAACAGGTTTTTACCTGATATAGCCCATCTAACCTTTGATGGATGGTTTTCCTAAGACCATTGATATGGTTTTCAAACGTTAAGAGAGAATCCAGAGTCGGCCCCAGGTATCTAAATTGATCAGCATATTCAGTTATATTCCCTTTCAGATCTAAAATTGGATCTAACCCCATAGTTCCTTGTTTTTTTTAATATTCGTTACCATATAATTCTGTAATAACCAATTCTGTAGCAGATTAAAATCATCCTGTACTTTTCTGATGGCATCAGATGGCTTTGGGCCAATCCTGAAAAGAACTGCTTCACCTGCATACATAATAATAGATATTTGTAGAAAAATACTAAGCCAAATTCATATACTTAGAAAATATAAGTGGTCCCAATATTGACCCCTGGGGTGCACCACAAACTATTTGTTTAGGTGAAGAAACATGTCCATCGATCACTGTTTTATGCATTGTAGTACTTAGATAGTCAACGTACCAGGTGATGACATTAAGAGAAAAATGAAGTCTTTGAAAAATCCCAGGTCTTACTTTGAGAGGGCTCTTGCAGTAGGTAATTACATACAGGACTGACCTGGCAGACGTCAGGACCCCACGGAAAAATTTCTAGCTAGCAGTCTGTAGCGGGGGACTCCCCCCCACATCAGGTGACCAACGTCATGCGATGTCAGTATAAAGGGGTGGTCCCGCACATCCGCCTTCCCGTTCTTTCCCGCCATCGACTTGTGAAAGTTCCTCACGGTAGAGTTCAGTCGCTCGTCAGTCTTCCGTCGGTTAGTTTCCAAACTTTTCAACCAATTTCTTTTCGCTTTTTTGCTCATAACGTCCCCAACGCCTTCCGAATTGCATAAAAATAAGTGCAACTCGTGCGGTTCCCAGCTGCCGCCTAAGGGTGGGCACTCCTTGTGCCTCTTCTGCTTAGGTCCGGACCACCCTGTGGAGGAGTGCCAGTACTGCAAAAAGTTCAATTCAGCCACCCGATAAAGGAAGCAGCAGTCCCTGGAGGCCCATATTCTTAAGAAAAAGATGGCTTCCATGGAGAAGGAGTCGAAGAAGTTGAGGCAGGCTTCCACTTCCCCCAAGGCCACAAGAAAAATGACAGGGACCAGGACCCGACCTCCATGGCCTCTGCGATTCCGGCTGGAGTCGCGGTTCTCAAGGTAACGTCCTCTCCAGGGGACCACTCCTCAATGACCGTCTTGGCAGTGTCCAAGACGGTGTCACCCCTCCCATCAGGCTCGGGTACCTCTGGGGTAAAGGAGGCCTCTGCTCCCGGGAAGGCCACTACCACGCGGCCCTCTGGGCCGAGCGGGTCCACTAAGTCGGACGCCGGTGCCAACGATGTCCACCCGGACAAGACCAGTAAGCCGCTAGCTCCTTTGGGAGAGCACACGGTCCCTTGTACGCCAGACAAGGCTGCATCCCCAGCGTGACCTGCTTCGGGTCAGGGTTCCCATAAGTCGGACGCTGGCTCCCTGATGCCTGCCTGGATCCAGCTGATAAGCCAGACATCGGCCCCTCCGACACCTGCCCAGCAAAAGAGCCTACATTGGACCCCTTCGACCAGTCCAACATCCCAGGCTCTCCGCAACACTTACCGTTGCCCTCTGAGGCTCCTGCGTCTCCTCTGCTGGACTCTGGGGATTTCAACCCTCCATCTCCGGTCGACATGGAGGAGCTGGGTACACTGATGTCAGGGCTTCCTTCTACAGGGCCGGACCCTCTGATGCTGGATCCTCAGATGTCTGCTCCAACATCTGCCTACCGAACGCCAGCCAACGTCCCTCTTCCGGACGCCGCTCCAATGCCGGACCCAACTCCCGCAGGGCCACTTTTACCTGGCCCACCTGCCGGGCCTTTCCCAGGGCCCTGTGCTCTGTCAGAGCCCCTGGCTCCCAGGTATCCAGCACCACTAAATCCAGTGCCACCCTACCCAATACCACAGTATCCAACGCCGCAGTACCCGGCACCTCAATATCTGACACCAGGCTTCCCACCTTTGGGTTATGGATACTCTCCATATGGATACCCCCAATATCCGTATACCCCTCCTCCTCCGCCACCCTCACCACAGCCGGCGGCGGACTTGAAGGAGACTCTGGCTGCCTGGAGTGCTGAGGCCAAGGCTCGGCTCACCAGGGAGATGGAGAGTCATCTACTGGCGCCAGACCCTGCACAGGATCCCCTGTGCCGGAGACGGGAGACTCCTTCCCCCTTACCAGACACCAGAGGTGAACCCTCGGGCACCAGGGGTAGGGAGGATATGCTTCCCAAAGGGTCCATTCCTCCCCCATATCGGGAGGAGTCTTCATTCTCTATGTCTGAGACCTCAGACTCAGGGGGATGCTCTGATCCGGATGACTAGCCTTGAACTCCAGAACTGCCCAGGCCAAGGACTCCTCCAGAAGATCCTTCCTTTTTGGAGTTATTGAGAAAGATCCAGGAAGTTCATCAGTGGCAGTCTCTGGAGTCAGATCCACAGCGTAAGATGCTCGCTGCCCACTTGGATCTGCCCGAGACCACTCCTACATTGATTCCACCTTGGATAGAGCCTCACGCAGACCTTGTTTCCACTATTTGGAAACAACCATCCGCGTTAGCTGCCCTTCCGAGGAAGCAGATCGGCTATATCAGGCTCCCGAGGGAGTAGATTCTTTGAGTATACACCCCAAGGCAGACTCGGTCGTGATTAGCACCGCTCACGGCTGATCCGCCAACCCCAAACATCTCAGCTTGTCTTCGCGTGGCAAGGAGTCTCGGCTTCTGGACCAGTATGGGAAGAAGGTTTTTGCATTTTCTACCCTGGGGATTAGGGCCCTGAACTATGTAGCACATATGGGGGACTACCAGAAGACCATCCTGAGTCAGGTGGAATCTAAGTTGGACTCCCTTCCTGAGTCTCAGACGAAACAGGAAGTGGCTGACCTTGTCCGTTCTGCTCGTTCGGCCAGTCGGCACATACTTTGTGCCACTTACGATGCAGTGGACGCAGCTGGACAGAGTTCGGCTTTCGCCATAGGTCTTTGGCATCATGCCTGGCTCTGGGTGTCAGGTTTGGTCCCTGAAGTGCAATCCACTACTCAGGATGCACCCTTCAGGGGTTCAGTGCTGTTCGGTGATGATGTCAAGGACATCATCACCGACCTGCAGGAGAAGGGCACTGCACTCAAGCCCGTGGACTCTCTGTACAGACCCCCTCAGGGACAGTGTCGCCCTTTGTGTCGACGTACTCGACCAAAGGCGAAACCACAGGGCAAGCGGGCCTAACGAGCCTGGTCCCTCCAGCAACCAAGACTCCCCCACCCAAAAATGCCGTGGGAGCCTCGGCCGCTGCACTGCCCCACGCCTCCTGACTCCTCCCTTCTCCCACGGCCTCTGGACACTCTAGAGGAACCAGTAGGAGGGAGGTTCTCCTTCCATCTACCAGGTTGGGAGAGGATAACATCAGATGCTTGAGTGCTCCAGCTGATCGCAGCAGGACACTCAATCGAGTTTCTAAAGAAACCACCCCGAAGACCACCCCCAAGTTGTCTTACTCCCCGGAACATCTTCCTCTGGTCCTGGAAGAAATCTCCTCCCTTCTCTTGAAGGCGGCGATAGAACCGGTTCCACACCACCTTTTGGGGACAGGTTACTATTCCCATTTCTTCCTAGTTCCAAAGAAGATGGGAGATGCGAGGCCTATTTTAGACCTCAGTTCCATGAACATGTTCATGGAGTACAAATGCTTCAGAATGCTCTCCTTGCAGAGCCTTCTGCCACTTCTTCGGCGGGGACAGTGGCTGTGCGCGTTGGATATGCAGGATGCTTACCTGCTCATTCCCATTCGCCCTCCCCACCACAAATTCCTTCGGTTTTGTTTTCAGGGGGACCACTACCAATTCAAGGCCCTCCCATTTGGTCTTTTCTCAGCCCCCCCAAATATTTACCAAATGCCTGTCTGTGGTAGCAGCCCACCTGCGTACCAAGGGAGTGCAGGTATTTCCGTACCTGGACGACTGGCTCCTGGCGGCCCTGTCCAGGGAGGAACGTCTGCACTCTTTCCTTCACTCTGCAGGTTTTCACCAGCCTGGGTATCTCCATCAACCAGGCCAAGTCCCATTTGGTCCCTTGCCAAAGACTCCAGTTTATTGGGGCGATCCTGGACACTACCATCGGCAAGACCTGTTTGCCTACAGACAGGGTGGATACCTTCCAGACTCAAGCAAGTCTGCCATTCAGTCGCAGAAGGGTCGGTGCCAGGTCAGTCCTTCGCCTCCTCGGGCTCATGGCGGCTGCTATCCCGACAGTCCCTAGCACTCGGCTACATATGAGGATCTCTCAGTGGATGCTTCGGTCGCAGTGGGACCAAACACTGGACGACCTAGACCAGGAGGTTCTGGTCTCCAGTCCCATGGTCAGGGACTTGCAATGGTGGATGGTGCAAGAGATCCTTTGCCGGGGAGTTCTCTTCAATATCGAACCCCCCTCCCAGACATTGACAACAGATGCCTCAGGAGAGGGCTGGGGAGCCCATCTAGGGGCTCACAAAGACTCAGGGCAGCTGGTCCAGGCTCGAGCAGACTTTGCACGTAAATGTGCTCAAACTCAGAGCAGTCCTGTATGCCCTCCAGGCCCTGCACTCCTCCATTCTTCCCGGTCAACTAACCTTCCAGACGGACAACGTGTGTGGTGTGGTACTTCAACAAGCAGGGAGGAACTAGTTCCTACCCTCTGTGCAGGGAAGCAGTGAGAACTTGGAGTTGGGCTGTTCAGCACAACCTTCACCTGACGGCAGTTCTTGTTCCGGGAGTAGAGAACACGCTGGCAGACCACCTCAGTCGGTCTTCAGCCTGAGCCCACGAATGGGAACTGGATCAAGGGGTAGTAGACAACATCTTCCTGCTCTGGGGAACCCCTCAGGTAGACCTGTTGCATTTCCTCAAAATGCAAAACGTCCTACCTCCTGCTCACTCGTTCTAGGGCAAGACAATTTCTGGTGGGACGCTCTGTCTCGACTGGAAGGACAGGTTCATCTATGCCTTCCCTCCAGTTCCCTTAATTCCAAGGGTCTTGCACAAGCTCAGATCAGAAGGAGCCCGGGTGATCCTCATTGCTCCATTCTAGCCCAGGCAAATTTGGTTCTCTCTTCTGCAACAATTTTCAGAGGAACCTCCGCTTCCTCTTCCTCTGTCACAACACTTGTTGACCCAGGATCAGGGGACCCTTGTTCATCCAGGTCTCAAATCCCTTCACTTGCATGCATGCCTCCCACAGACGTAGCTCAAGCCTGGTTCGGGGTTTCTCCGCATGTAGCAGATATTCTGGTAGAGGCCAGAAAACCTTCCACCAGGTCCACCTACGCCATGAAGTGGAAATGATTCTCGATTTGGTCTCATCAAAGGACTTTGAGCCTTTCTCTTGCCCAGTTGAGAGAGTCCTGGACTATGTGCGTCATCTCTTCGACCTGGGTCTCAGCCTTCCTCTTTGATGGTCCACATGGCAGCAATTTCAGCCTACCGAGTCCCCTTTGGAGACCGGATGTTGACTTAGTTGGAAGTCTCTAAGACATTCCTCAGAGGGGTTCTCCATTTGAGACCCCCCCCCCCATCCGCATTCCTGCTCTACATTGGGATCTGAATTTTGTTCTTGAGAAGCTTACTCTGCCTCCTTTCGAACCAGTAGCCTCAGCAGATTTGAAGTTCCTCTTTTGGAAGACACTCTTCCTAGTAGCCATTACTTCAGCTTGACAGATTTCCGAGCTTCAGGCCTTGATGTGCAAAATCCTGTGTTTGATTTTTCACAAGGAATGTGTGGCTCTGCGCACCAACCCTGAGCTTCTCCCTAAGGTGGTAGCGGAATCTATGCTGAATCAATCCATTCAGCTACCTGCTTTCTTTACGCAACACTCAAATCAAGGGGAGTGCCTCTTGCATACTTTGGATGCTCATAGAATACTGAGATACTATACCACTAGGACTAAGCATCTCAGGAAATTTGATCAGCTTTTTGTCTCTTTTGCTCACACAAGAGGGCAATGCAATTTCCAAGCAAT
Organism: Neoceratodus forsteri; assembly: GCA_016271365.2. Taxonomy (NCBI): domain Eukaryota; kingdom Metazoa; phylum Chordata; order Ceratodontiformes; family Ceratodontidae; genus Neoceratodus; species Neoceratodus forsteri. The sequence goes on from CM028130.1 coordinate 1,240,779,757, forward strand.
GCCTATCTAAATGGTTGGCTCATTGAATCACTTTCTGTTACGACAAGTACAACAAGACCCTGTTGGGTCAAGTCAAAGGTCACTCCACCAGAGGAGTAGCCGCTTCTGTGGCTTGTTTCAAGAATGTGCCAGTGGCAGACATCTGCGCAGCCGCAACTTGGACTTCTGTCCATACCTTTATGAAACACTACAGTTTGGATATTGCCTTTCGCCGTAGAGCAGGCTTCAGGTTGGCTGTACTCCAAGGTTTCTTTCATAAGACCCGTTCAGTCGGAGGTTCCATTAGTTGGATCGTTTTCCTCCTCCCGAGTGCTTTTCCTCTTTCCAGACTGCTTGGGATTCAGTCCTATATGATTACCTCTGCAAGAGCCCTCTCGGTAAGATAGTACAGTTACGTAAGAACCTACCGTAACAGTAGATCTTCGAGAGAGGCTCTGCAGCAGGTAATGCCTCTTCCTGCCCTCCATCCCCCTTAGCTTTTCAGCCTCTTTTCCAAGAAGGGAAATATCCTCCTCTCTCTCTCTCTCTCTCGCCTTGCCTTTTTTGGCCCTTGGGAAAGAACTGGAAGGCAGGCGTGGGGGGCCGCTCATTTGTACTGACGTCACATGATGTTGGTCACCTGACGTGGGGGCGGTCCCCCACCAGAGACTGCTAGCTAGAAATTTTTCTATGGGGTCCTGACACCTGCCGGGTCAGTCCTATGTATAATTACCTACTGCAAGAGCCTCTCTCGAAGATCTACTGTTACGGTAAGTTCTTACATAACTGTACTTTATTAGGCTATGTTCAACCAAGTCGAAGGCCTTGGTGAGGTCCACAAAAACAGCTGCCACAGAATGCCCCTCTAGAGCACCCTGAAGGCAGCTAGTGAACCCCACCAAGGCGTCTCTGTGTTATGTTTCTGTTTAAAACCATGTTGGGGGAGGGGTTAGCAACTCATACTTATTTAGAAATTCAGTAGCCTGATCAAAGATAATCTTCTCTAGTACAGTATATTTGATAATGGGGAGAGTAAGAAACTGGGACGGTAATTTGAAACGAAGTTTGGGTTCCCTGATTTAAATATTGGTTTAACAATAGAACGTTTCCATTGGGCAGGAAAAAGTCCTGAACATAAGGAAGCATTAATGGTAAGAGAAAGGGCATAGGCCAGAGATTTTATACCTAATTTAATAAATCTATAATCTAGTCCATTGGAACACAAGGAGGGACAAGGTTCCCTATTCAAGACATATTTCAACACATCCTCTGGGGCAACTTTTTTTAAAATAAAACTTAGGGAAATAATTGTCTCCTTCACCAGATTGAGATTTGCTATCCATAGAAGAAAATCGAGACCTGCAACAATCCAGATCCCTGAGAAAATTATTAAAAACTTTCGAGACTACAGCTGGATCACTTGTTAATGCATTATTACATTGCAGAGAGATATTGAACTGCTTTTTCTGTTTCTCTAATAAGAGATTAAGAATACTCCAAGTCTTCTTATCAATACCCTGAGCTTGTGTTTGTTTAGTTAGAACATACTGAGTTTTAGCCCTCCTAATTTCTATTTTACATCTGTTTCTTAAGGTTTCATAATTTTGAAGAGAAGTAGGGTCTCAAAGTTTCTTATAAATTTTCCAACTTTTATCCTGGGAAGGCAGACAGGGGCGAGTAGTTGCTGGTGGGAGACTTCAATCTACTGGATGTGGATAGGTCCTCATAACACAGCATCCTCAGACCGCAGCAAAGGGTTCCTTTTTTTGCACTAAGGGGAGCAGGTTTGCGTCAACTGGTGAACTCACCCACAAGAGGCAAAGCAATATTGGATCTAATGCTGACAAACAGCACAAGGATCCCAGAAGCAGGGGTGTAAGCCAATCTAGGGACAAGTGATCACTGTTCAATCTGGTTTAGTGTGAACAATATGGAGGAAAATAGTCACAGCAATATTAAAAGGTACTAGATTTCAGAAAAGCCGACTTCCCCAAAATGAGAACTATCTGTCTATTTATTTATTTCTAGGAAGTACCTTTGAGCCAAAGGCTCTTTTACAGAGGTTCCATGTCATAGTAATACATGGGCATTACATCATTTACAATGGTTACAAGTACATAAGCAGATACAAGGAGGTTCCATGCCTAGACAGACATGAGTACATCAGGTTACATAATTACAATAACAGAGAGTACATAAGTAAAAATATGCAGACATATAATTTAAAGCAGGCTAGGCTGACAGGTTGTTAAGTGAACAACTTGAGAATCTACAGGATATAGAGCGAATCAGGTAGGGAACAGAGGATGATATGGTCTGTAAAATAATTAACTAATACTGTATGCTAGGAGGCGAGAACTTGATGGGCAGTTCTTTTGTCTTAAGTGCTAAAGAGTGTAGTCATAAAGGAGGGCTAGATTCACTGGGGGGAGGGGAGTGCTGAGGTGGGGACCTGTAGCCTACTAGGGGAGTGTTAGTTAGCAAGAAGAGAGGAGAGGCTAGGGTGCAGGTTAGAATGAGGGTAGCAGGAAAGAGGAGGGAAGAGTGTGGGGGAGTTCAGGTCTCACAGTCACAGTTCCTGTTTGTGGCGAGGGCCACTCGGAGTTTATCTTTAAAGGGGCCTATTTTGTCCTCTTTTGTGATGCCTAGGTCAAGCGCATTAAGCCAAAGTGGTGCCCGGTATTTGTGGAACCGTTGCCCTTGTGTGGTTCTACGGAAAGGGATGCAGAGAGCTGAGTTGTTTGTACCCCTAGTGCATCTGATGGAATTAGGTCGGCTAAGGAGGCTTTGCAGGCCTGGGGTGGTAAGTCTTAGCATAGACTTCTTGGCGAGCATGCATACTTGATACTGGAGGTGACTGTCAAGGTTGAGCCATTTTGTTTGAGTGTACAACTCGCAGGTGTGAGTGAGATGGGGTGCACCTAGGACTAAACGACACGCTTTGTTTAGTGTTGTTTTGATATGTTTCAAAGCAGTTTGGAAGGCAGCCCCATATACTGCTAGACCATAGTCTATCACTGAAAGGACTGAGCTATGTACAGCAGTTTTGAGTGCCTCAGAAGTCAGGCCTTTTGGTGTCTACAGTAATCCTAGTTTTGTATTTGACAACTTTGCGACTGCGTCTGTGTGTTGGTTAAACAAGAGGGTGCAGTCCAGTGTCAATCCTAGGTATTTAAATGTTTGAACCACCTCCAGGGAAGTATTCTGATTGTTATGAATGGAAAGTTGATGAGTGTGGTGTTTGTTATGTGATGATGCGAATAACATAGTCTTAGTTTTTTTTATATTTGAGCAGTTCTGATTGAAGGAACCAGTGCTCAGCCGCGGTGAAATTAGCCTGCATTTGCTTTTCCAGTTTGTAGGGGTCAGAATTACATGCATATAGGACTGCATCATCTGCATACAGTAGTAGCTGGTCGTTTACCGATTGAGAGGTTGTTTAAGAACAGGCTGAATGGTAGAGGGCCAAAGATAGAGCCTTGAGGGATGCCTGTGTTAACACTAAGGATGTCAGAGGACGTGTCCAGGATTTTCACTTTTTGGACCCTCCCAGAGAGGTAGCTTCTGAACCATGCTACTGTTGCAGGGGAGAGGCCGGTATTGGAGAGCTGATCTAGGAGCAGATTGTGATGGACGTTGTCAAAGGCCTTGGTGAGATCAATATATATTCCCCCCACCAAGAGCCCTCTGTCTAGAGCATTATGGATAAAGCTGGTAAACTCCACTACAGCGGTTGTGACACTGTGTTGTTTTCGAAATCCATGTTGTTGCTGACATTGTAAATTAAACTTGTCTAGCTATTCCGTCAGTTGGTCACTCACGATTCGCTCCAGGGCGTTGGAGAGTGGAGGAAGGATAGATATTGGGTGATAATTTGTAGAGTTGGCCTGTCACCACTTTTGTAAACAGGGGTAATCACCTGCTACCTTCCAGATCCATGGGAATTCGCCTGATACCAAGGAGAGATTTAAGATTTTGGTGAGGGGTTTGAGAGTTACGTCCAGGGTGAGCCTAACTAGTTTTAGGTCCAGTTGATCAGAGCTAGTTCTGGAATTACCTAGCGCTTTTAGGATGTACTTTTTTGCTTCCATAAAGGTGATAGCTCTGAAGTAAAAAGGCGGATGAGAGTTTGATTGGGTTGTTCGGTGCAAGTATCTGATTGGTGTTAAAGGAAGCTAGGGGACAACTCTCCACTGAGGTCAGTAAAAGCTTTGTCGAAGACATTTGCTATGCCACTCTGATCCTATGTAGGTTGGCCCTCAATGTTCAGAAAGGTGGGGGGAGTTTTATTAGGTTTACTGGTTAGGGACTTGATGTTCTCCCAGAACAGTCTGCTGTCACCCCCTGAGTTTGTCAGCTCATTTTTAAAGTGAGTGTTTTTGGCCTTGCGAATAGCCCAGGTGCATTTATTCTGTGCAGCTCAATAGTTCTAGTAGTCTGGGTACCGGAGTTTCTTGCTTTGTACCACAAGTCATCTCTATTTTTCATGAGGGCTAGTAGCTGTGACGTGATCCAGGGGCTATCATAGTCACAGATCTTTCTTTTGGTGTAGGGGGCATAGACATTGCACACCTCATTGAATTTGCTTATAAAGCATTCTAGGGCAGGGCTGACATCTGTTTTGTGATCAATGGAGCTCCAATCTTGGAGGCTGAGCTGTGCTCTTAGAGCTCCCAACTTGCCTTTCTTCAGAAGTCTAGCAGTAATAGTCTTGGATGGTACCTTTGGGGCCTTATTTGACCATTTACAGATTACCGGGGTGTGGTCACTGAGGCGGTCGGGGAGAACCGTGATGGAGGATATTCTTTCTGGCCGATTTGTGACCACCCAGTTGATTACTGACCCCGTGCCTGTTCTACTGTTATACCAAGTGGGGGAGTCTACGAATTGCACAAGGTTGAGAGTGGCTAATGAGTTCTTGTATTGTACAGCTTCAGCAGAGGACCAGTTGATATTAAAGTCTCCAGCCATTATCAGCTCTGTGTTTGGTCCCCCTTCAGAGAGGTAGTTGATGACAGAATTGAAACTGTTCGCTTGTTCCTTGGGAGGGATATAGGCCGAGACTATTGTTAGGGTTTTCCCGTTCTTGCCAAGTATTACTTTTATGGCCATCAGTTGAGCCCCATATTTGGTATCACATGGGTTAAGCATTTGGCCCTGAATGTGGTCTTTAACATATATAATACAACCACTTCCTCTTTTACCAATTCTGTCTAGTCTGAATGCAGCATACCCAGTGAGTTGTATAGCAGAGTCTGGCACCCTAGGTAATAGTCAGGTCTCTTCTATCGCAAGAATGTCGGGCTGGTGCTGCTGGACCCAGACTTGGATAGTGTCCATTTTTGCTAACAGGCTGCAGATATTTATTGATGCTATTGTTAGTCCATTCTGTTTCTTATGACCTGTTGCAGTGTAGGTCATCGGGCCTGGGTTGGAATATATATATTACCTGAGATCAGTAGGAGCAGCCATCTGATCCTTATAGCTTGCCATTTTAGATATGTTGGGGCCTGCGATTGTGTAAAGCGATGTGATTTTTTTTGGCATGGGTAGGTTAGGGGTACATCACTACCAGTTGGAGGGAGGCGATAGCCAGCCTGTCCACTGCTCATATATGTGGCGTGGACAGCCAGTTACGAGTGCTGTATCATTTTGTTTTAAATGTAAAAATGTATTACTGATTATTGTCTCTGCTGAGAAATCTGGTGCTCTTGGAATGATCTCACTCACCCCCCCCCCAGTCTCTGCTAAAAAAATAAAAGCCTTGAGCTAATTACAGACCAGGCCTTAATCAAGGATCTCCTGTTTGTCTCAGTTATAGCTGTAGTTGCTAAGAGGGAAGATCATATCCATTTTATGACGTTTGGAGAGAAACCCTGGTTATTACACACGGGTGCAAAGTTGTAAATGTTCCTTGATGTCTGTGTGAGAGAGGAAGCTTATCATAGATCAAAGAGAGTAATTTGAAGAACATGAGTTATGCTGAGGATTACAGAATTTAATACTTTGAAAAGACATCCTGTTTTTGTATAGATATATTTTTTATATATTCTGACAGAGGAGGAGCTAGGTGACCTCCCCCAAAGGGGTTGGCAAATACAGTTTTCTTTAAGGACTATTCTGTTTTGCTACACAGACACACTTCTACCTAGACTCTGACAGAGAAACATCTGTGAGCACTTTAAGCAGGTATTTAGAGAGAGAGTGTCAAATCTAAGTACTGTAGTACGAATTGCACTGTTAAAACCTGTTTTATTTTAGAGATTTGTATGTCTTGTGATATAATAGTTCTGTATTTTATGTTTTACATATTCTCATCTATTTTAGTAAAACTCTTTTTAGAGCATACTTGGTCTGTCTTTGAATTTCTTTCTTTAACAAGAAAAGTATATATGGTTATAGCTGACACTAGACATAAGCTTGAATGGTGATACCAAACTGGAAAAAGAAGCATTTTAAATATGAGGTCTTTATTAAAGTTTTTAAGGGTTCATTTCTGTACACCTGACTAGGTGCCCATAGGCAAGATATCTGGCACCCGAAGACAGAATTATCTGAGCCTGTACATTGAGTACGCTAACAAGAGGTTCACAGTTTGAATCCTTCCAAGACTTGAGACAAAAGGTTGATCCAAACTCACAAAACAGACATGATAGTTACCTTGTTGTGTTAACTGTTCACAAGACTGCGCTCGGAGGTTGGCACTTTGGGAGTAGAGGGCTGATCTGCTGAGTGGGTTTGAGACAGATTGGTTGGCAGCGGTGCGGATAATTTTGGTATCACAAGCTTTTATTGTTCAGCGTGTCAGCTTGGGACCGTTGGCTCACTTGCAAAGAAAGAAAAAGGCAGTTTTTTTTTTTAAGAGGAAACAGAACTTTCTAGAGACGTGGATATGTTGTTCAGTCCACACTTATTGGCAGGTTCCTTGCCGCTTTAAATGTTGCTGGAAGGTCTTCAAGCTGGCTCCTCCCACCAACCCGAGGATAAAACCCTCGGCTCCGTCCCATGACGTCAGATCTTCCTTACCACTTGGAAGCTCAGGTTCCCTCCTTAGCGCTCTGTGTTTTAGGTCTGGATCCACACTCTTCGGTTAACCCAAAACTAATTCTAAAATTTACAAGACTCCGGTCTTCGTCTTCCCTTGCAGCTGCAATGGACAAATAGGCTTCCGGCTTTCGTCAGTGCTCCTGTGGGCAGAAGATGTCCCGGTCCGATCTGCACTCCACCTGCATCTACTGCCTGGGGCTTGGCCACGATTCGCAGGCTTGCGAATTGTGCAGCTATTTCTCGGCTTCAGTCTTGGAGCATCGCGCTGCTCGACTACTTCTTGGGCGCCCTGAAAACGGTATCCCATGGTCAAGTCAAGGAGGCCGGTTAGCTGTGTCTCGCAGCGCGGCTCCTGGAACAGTTGGAGCAGATGATCGCCCTCGAGGAGGAGGCGGCCCAGGCCGCTTCTTCTTCCTCCTCGGTCGCGGCATTTATCCCGCTCTCCCTGGGCTCTTCCTATACAGCTTCCTTTAAGGAGCTTTGTCAATCCCTCTCCACCAAGGGAGAAGGACCATCGGGACATTCCAGTCGGTCCAAGAAGAAGGACTCAAAAGGTAAGTCCCACCGTCGATGTTCGTGAGAGCGGGAGAGATCCCCTTCACTGGACAGTTGACTTTCAACTTTGGTCGAGGTTGCGGCTAAGGCCGCTGGCTTCACGGTGTCCCTGTCAGGTCAGCCGACTGAGACACCCGTGTCGGCCAGTCGGGTACTCGACCCGTCCGACGGTTTGTCGACTGGAGATGCCGACAACCCTAATTCACTGGTTCCCCCGGTGGAAACCAAGGACTTGCCTGTGCCTCCTGTGCCGGAGTCCCCGGTTAAGATCCCTGTACTGAGGGAGGAGTGGGTTTCCCCCGTCCCCTCTCTGACCCACCCTCGGAATCCCGGAAGGTCTCTGTCTCTGTCTCGGTCCTCTTCCAGGTCCAACCGGTCCCGCTGACATCGGCGGTCTTGGTCTCGGCACCATGGAAAGCGGCGCCGCCACTCATCCTCTTCGTCCTCTTCAGAGGATAGGCTCTGGCGCAAGTTGCGTCGGCGCTACGAGGACTTTATGTGGCAGCAGCTGTTACTGTCGGGTAACAAGCCGACTCTGTCGCCTTCTCCGGCCATTATGTGGCTGTCACCGGAGTGGCCGAAACAACCCCTCGTAGTAGTTGAGGAGCCACCACCGGCGCCGATTGTACGGCCGAAACCGGCTGCTCCACCCATTGTGGTGGAACCTCCGCCTCCACATCCGAAGACTGGGGCCCCGACCAAGGATTCTCGGTCGGGTCAGGGCTTGCCCCATAGGTTGTCGGTCACCCTCACTTCCGATCGACCTCGGCACGTGGAGGGTGGCTCAGGCACTCGGCAGCTGTTCTCAGACTCCTAGGAGTCTGACAGCTACTCCTCCTTGTTCTCCAGGCCGCTCAACCTGGAGTCTGCAGAGGGTCAGTCGGTGGACGAGAGCCCATCCTCGTTTTTCGGAATGCTTCGACTCATCTCAGAGTCTACTGGGATGAAGCTTGAACCAGTTCAGAAACGGGCCAAGTATCCCCTCACGGAGATGCTGGACTGAGGGGATTCCCCTACAGAGGCCTTTCTGGTGGCAGAAGCCATTGTTGGCCCGGCCCTGGAGTTGTGGCAGCGGCCAGCATCTTGTCCCGCACCTTCGGCCAGGATGGCTCGAAAGTATGCGGTCCCTACCAGTTTACTCTCTGGTTTCTTGGAGCACTCCTCAGCGGAAGGGTTAGTGACCGATAGCGTTTTCCGGCCTTCCGGGAATGCTCAGGATATGGACAAACCGCCTGATAAGGAATCCAAAAAGTTGGAATACTCAGGGCGGAAGGTATACACTGCTTCCTCCCTAGGCCTTCGTCAGGATAGCTCGGCCATTCTGATGGCACACTTTTCACACGCCCTTTTGCACTCCCTGGATGAGGTGATTCCTCATCTCGGCTGACCTTCAGGCAGCGGTCAAACAGGTGCGGGATCAGGGAAGGCGGTGGCTAAACAGCAGCTCCAAACCGTTGGACATTGCTGATTCGTGTGTCCTGGTCAGTAGTGGCCGCGGTGGCCATGCGCGCAGAGCTTGGCTGCGATCTCCACCTTCACAGCTGATACCCAGCACAAGCTGGCAGATGTTCCCTTCCTGGGTACCGACTTGTTCAGGCCCGGGGTGGAGGGTCGTCTCCAATGGATCGAGAAGTCCAGTGCCACCTTGGACTCTGTAACGTCTGCCCAGAAGGACAAAGGCTGCCAGCAGCAGCGTAAGCTCTTTCGTCCTTCAGCTCCTGCGGCACGTCCGGCCCAACAACACCAGCATCAGGGCAGCAGTCTCACGTTTGGCGCCCCAAAGCCAAGCTTGCTGCTTCCTCCAGCAGGAAGCCTGGAGGAAAAGGCCGAGGAGGCTCCTCGGCCGGCCCTTCCTCCAGGCTTGCCCAGTGACGGGTTGAGGGGTGTGGCCCCCAACCTCGTCACTTCTATCCGGGTTCCCCCCATGGAGACGGCTCCCACCCTTCCTTTCCGCCTGGTCGCTATCACCACGGACCGCTGGTTATGAGAAGTGGTAGGCAGAGAGTCTGCCTCTGGGTCGAAGTCCCCCGCATCGGGCGTCACCCCGCACGAGGCTCACGAGTTCCACAGCGCCTCTGTCGGCTCATCGAGCATGACATTGCCTTGCTCCTCCAGAAGGAGGTGATCAGCGAGGTGGTGGACCCCCCTCCATACCCAGAGTTTGTGTCCAGGTACTTCCTGGTCCCAAAACGGACGGGGAGCTGGCGCCCTTTTCTCGACCTACATGACCTGAACAAGTTCCTAAGGTCTCTCACCTTCAGGATGGTCACTCTGGCTCAGATCATTCCATTCTTGGAGCCAGGCATGTGGTTCTGTTCTCTGGACCTTCAGGACGCGTTTATTCACGTCCCAATGCGTCCATCTCATCAGCGGTTCCTCCGCTTCAGAGCAGAGGGATCCCTTTACGAGTTCTGGGCCATGCCCTTCGGCCTCTCTCCATCTCTCAGGGTCTTCACTAAATGCATGGTAGTGGTGACAGCATTCCTGTGGCACCGAGGGGTCTGGGTGGACCCTTGCCTGGACGACTTGCTGATTGCAGCCCCCTCCAGGTTGGAGGTGGAGCAGTCCAGGGATCTGGCCTTCCAGGTCTGCTCTCAGATTGGCCTCCTCATCAGCGAGGCCAAGTCGGAACTCATGCCATCGTAGGTGATTCAGTTCACCGGGGCAGAGCTCAAATCTCTTCGAGCCAGAGCCTGGCTCCCGGCGGACAGTGCCGAGGTCCTTTCCTCCTTTGCCCAATCATTTCTGGTTGGACAACTGCGCCCTGCCCGGGATTTCCTGCGCCTTCTGGGCCTCATGGCGGCCTGCACCAGTGTGGTCCATTGGGCCCACTGGCGTATGCGTCCCCTGCAGTGGGGGCTGGCCCGCCAGTGGTCCCAGCGCTCCGGTCCTCTGGACCAGCCAGTGACTGTGACCCAGGAGATGTGGAACAGCCTACAGTGGTGGCTTGTTCCAGCTCATCTGCAGGAGGGTATCCTGTTTGTCCGCCCCGAGCCGACGGTCACTCTGACGACCGACGCCTCTCTGATGGGTTGGGGTGCCCATCTGGGGAGCTCAGAGCCTACAGCCTCTGGTCCTCTCAATGCCACATCAACCTGCTGGAGCTTCGAGCGGTCCGACTAGCCCTCACCGCCTTCGCTCCGTTTGTACGGGGTCAAGTGGTCCAGGTACAGACGGACAACACCACGACCATGTACTACCCCAACCGACAAGGCGGGACGCACTCCTTGCCCCTGTGCAAGGAGGCTTTCCGCCCTTGGTCTCTCGTGATCCGCCTGGAGGCGGATCTCCCAGTCATCCATGTGGCAGGAGCCTCCAACAGTCTGGCCAATGCCCTCAGCCGGATTGGCGCTGCATCTCACGAGTGGTCTCTCCTGCCGGAGGTAGTACTAGATCTGTTCTCCCATTGGGGCACCCCTCAGGTGGACCTGTTCGCCTCCAGGGAGAATGCGACACTGAGGCTGTTTCATGCCTACCCCCCTCAGCAGGGCTCGCTGCAGGGGGATGCCTTCTCGAGGCTGTGGACCCCGGGCCTCTTCTACGCCTTCCCTCCATTTCCCTTAATCCACAACGTGCTTCTCAAGGTGAAGAGGGACAAGGCACAGGTGATTCTGGTAGCCCCAGACTGGCCCCGCCAGTACTGGTACCCAGATCTCCTCAGCCTCAGCTCCAGGCTCCCGAGGCAGCTTCCAGCGAACCCAGACCTGCTCTCAGTCGACAAGGGGAAGGTTTTCCACCCTGACCTTTAATCCCTGCACCTGATGGCCTGATTCCTGAGCGGCTAGAGTTCCAGGCCTTGGGTCTTTCCGATGAGGTCCTCAACGTAGTTGAGGCATCCCGTAAAGAGTCGACCAGAAAATGCTAGGCCTTCAAATGGAAGAGATTCTCCATTTGGTGTCGGGGCAAAGGGTTGGACCCTTCTTCCTGTTCCTTGGCTAGCATTCTGGACTACCTGTGGTCCCTTTCTCAGCTAGGACTTCGGTCGACGACCCTTAAGGTGCACCTGGCAGCCATCTCTGCTTACCGGGCACAGGCCAGCAAGCAGTCAGTGGTGCAGAAGAAGGTGGCCGGGTGCTTTTTCAAAGGCCTTGATCACATATCCCCTCCGGTGCGAGAACCTCCACCTCCGTGGGATCTACTGCTGGTATTGGCTAAGCTCATGGGCAAGCCATTTGAACTGATGCACAGGTGTGATATCTCTCACCTGTCGTGGAAGGCCTTCTTGGTGGCTATTACATCAGCCAGAAGGATGGGAGAGCTCCAGGCACTTTCTATTGAGTCCCCTTATCTGGTCTTCCACAGGGACAACGTCCTGTGCCCCCACTTGAAATTCCTTCCGAAGGTGGTGTTGGAGTTTCACCTTAACCAGGTGTTGACTCTGCCGGTGTTCTACCCCAGTCACACCTTGGAGGCCGAATATAGGCTCCATACTTTGGACCCTAAAAGAGCACTCTCTTATTATAAGGAGCGGATGGCTGAAGTTCGGGGAGAGGTTCGCCAGTTGTTTGTCACCTATGCTGAAGCTGCACCTGGAAGACCTGCAGCCAAGCGGACGATAGGCAGGTGGGTCACCTCCTGCCTAGATCTCTGCTATAGGTTGGTGGGCATGGAGCCTCCCAAAGGGATAAGAGCTCATTCTACCTGCCATACCGCTGCTTCGGTGGCTGCTTCTAGGGACGTCCCTATCCAGGAAATCTGCAGGGCTGCTACCTGGAAGCCAGCACACACCTTTATTTCCCATTACCACATTGACCTAGAGTCACGCCGGGATGCTGGTTTTGGGACCTCAGTTCTCCAGTCCTTATTCCCCAAGTAAGTATCGGGGGTGTGCGCCTTGCCTCCCTCCCTCCTCCCGGAGAACTGCTAGGAGTCTGCCAATAAGTGTGGATTGAACAACATATCCACGTCCCTAGAAATACAGGTTACTCACCTGTAACAGGAGTTCTAGGAGTGGTATATGTTGTTCATCCACACAACCCACCCGACCTCCCCGGCTTCGACGCGCAGCCTGGCTTCCTGCGGGCTATATCTGGCGTCATGGGGTGGAGCCGAGGGTTTTACCACCTGAGTGGGTGGGAGGAGCCAGCTTGAAGACCTTCCGGCAACATTTAAAGCAGCAAGGAACCTGCCAATAAGTGTGGATGAACAACATATACCACTCCTAGAACTCCTGTTACAGGTGAGTAACCTGTATTTATCACTTGGCTTACAGTCAAGTTCCTACCCGTTTTATTTATTTTTTTCTAAAGTGCAAGTCAGAGTAGCAGTAGTGAGGGAAGAAGAAGAGGGCTTCGACTACAGCAGGCACACTGTAGACTCCTTAAAGCAGTTGTGCGGGGACAGAGGAGTCCTATTTGCGGTGAAAGCCAGCAAGCAGACCCTCATAGATGCCCTGATGGTACCAGATACCCAGAGCAGCAAGTCACGGACCGTGACTGAAAAGGACCAAACCTCAAGTGTGGCAAGGCTAGTGGCCAGTGCTGTGTCCGGATCCAGTGAGGATGACAGCAGGGCCGCTGTCAGTGAAAGGCCACAGCAGCAGGGGAAGGTCACCAGTATCCTGGATCTAGAGGTACTCAGGCTGCAAATTGAGTTGTGCAGGATGGAGCTGGAGTTCCAGGAGAAGAGAGAATGAGAGAGAGATGAGAGGCAGAGCGGGAACAATGAGAGGTGGACCGTGAGGCAGAGCGAGAACAGAGAGATGCTGACCATGCGGAGCAGGAGCGCCAGAGGCAACACGAACTGGAGAAGATACGACTCCGACCAGCAGCACCAGAGCAGGTAAGTGGTTTAGGTTTAACTGGGACTACAGGACTGGGTTACAAAGAATTCCAAATTAATAGTCGAATTTAGAGAGGGGGAGGATATGAATGCCTTTTTAAATTCTTTGGAAAAAGTTTGTATTCAGGCTAAAATTTCTAGAGAGTCCTGGAGCTTCCAGCTATCCCTGCTACTTACCGGGAAAGCTCGGGATGCATTTGGTCAAATGGACAATGAGGACAGTGATGATTACAGCAAACTTAAAGCTGCACTGTTAAAAAAGTTTGAATTAACTGCTGAATCATACAGAGCTAAATTCTGTAAGCTCAGGAGAAGCCCTGACATGAGCTACGAGGAGCTAGCCATGAAACGTCAGTTTTTAAAACGGTGGGATGGAAATGAGGCAAACTCTGTTGCTAAAATTAAAAATGTGATTTTATTAGAACAGTTTTATTGGGCATGCCCAGCACAGCTAAAAACCTGGCTAGAGGACAAAGATCCCAAAACAGTGCAAGAGGCTGCTGAACTCTCGGACCACTATGCCAAGAGCAGACCAGCTCTGAAAGCTGATAGGGTGGGCGTGGCAGGGCAGAAAGGGAAAAGCGCACCTTCAGGGCAGCTAAAACCCTCACTGCCTCCACCAAAACCAATTAGCCCCAGGTTTTAGAGAAAAGATTTCTCTGAAAAGAGAAGTGAATGTTGGTTATGTAAAGAAACTGGGCATATTGCCAGACAGTATCCCAAAAAGACGAGCAATAATATTCAAGGTGGTGCTAGAAAAGAAGTGGGTTGTTTGTGTGTCCCTGGAAGCATGCCAGTGAACATGAGGAAACACATGCACCCAGTCATGGTGAATGGTGTACAGACGCAGGGGTTAAGGGACACGGGGCATCCCTGACCTTGGTAAAGGGGAATCTGGTAGAGCCTGGTCAGCTTATACCCAACAAATATGTCACTGTACAGGACTTCACTGGTGAGGTGAAAACATTGCCCTTCGCTAGTGTTCTCCTAGACTGGGGTGAAACGGGGAACTGTGCAACAGGTGGCTGTAGCCAAAACCTTAGCAGTGGATGTGATCTTGGGCAACAATCTAAAACAGGGAATGGTACGTGCAGTTACCCGTAGCCAAGTGGCAAGGGAAAATTGTAGTTCCTTGAACCCCACAGAAGCCATTGTGGAAACCAATGAGAGGCTGGTTCCCCAGCCTGTGTCTCCTGATATTGAGATTAATGAAGAGTGGGTAGAAATTTCCCCAGTAGCAGGTAACCACACAGCTACAGAGGGTTACTCCGAAGAGGGAGGGTGACTCATTGTCAGAGGGTTGGGATTGACAGTGATCCTGAGGGCCCTGACGCTAGTGCTAGGGACCCTAGTTTAGCGACTGAAGGGGACCTGTCTCATGCCGTGGGAATGTGTGAGGAGTTTGCAGCTGCTCAGAAAAGTGACCCTAGTTTAGAGAAGTTGAGGGCTTTGGCAGACTCGGATGGTGCACAGGGAGGTGATGCAGACATAAGGTTTATTGGGAAAATGGGCTAATGTATACTCAGGCTGTGCAGATAGAGGGAGGGATGCTAGGCAGGCAGCTTGTCATTCCCCAGGGGTATCGTGAGCAGTTGCTCAAGATTGCCCATGATATTCCCTTGTCTGGTCATCTGAGAATTGCACGCACTACGCAGCAGTTGAGTCAGAATTTCTGTTGGCCTAACTTCACCCAGCAGGTGAAGTTGTATTGCAGGTCTTGTCACCGGTGCCAAGAAATAGGGAAGGTGGTCAAGAAAACCCAAGCCGTCCTGATTCCGTTGCCCATAGTGGAGGAGCCATTCCAGAAGGTGGGAATGGATATTGTGGGGCCTTTAAGTACCCCATGCTCCTCAGGGAAGAGATTTATCCTGACTGTGGTGGATTATGCCATCCGGTACCCAGAGGCAGTCGCCCTATCCTCACAGAGGACAGACAAAGTGGCAGATGCCTTACTTGGGATTTTCTTCTGTGTTGGGTTTTGTGGGAGGTAATCACCGATCGAGGGGATTCGTTCATGTCGGACCTGATGAAATGTTTATGGCAGAAGTGTGGGTGGTGCAGAGATGCACAACACCGTGTCACCCACAAGCCAATGGGCTTGTGGAAAGATTCAGTGATACCCTAAAGTCAATGCTCCGGGAGTTTGCTGAACAGCATGGGAGGGACTGTGAGAAATACCTTCCCCACCTGTTGTTTGCCTACAGAGAGGTGCCCCAAGAGTTGACAGGATTTTCCCCCTTTGAACTCTTATATGGACGCCAGGTACGTGGGCCCCTAGACTTGATCCGGGAGGGCTGGGAAGGCAAGCATGCCACCCAGGGAACTCCCATTGTGGATTACGTCCTTAGGTTTAGGGAAAGGCTGAAGGAGCTTATGGGGACAGCCCAGAGCAACCTGGCAGCTGCCCAGTAGAAACAAAAAGTGTGGTATGACCACAGAGCCAGAGCTCGCTCATACAAAGTGGGTCAGGAAGTCATGGTCCTTATTCCGGTCAAGCTGCAGGCTGAGTGGGCAGGACCGTACAAAGCGGTTAGGAAAGTAAATGATGTGAACTACATTGTGGAGTTACCTGACAGAAGACAGACAGAAAGGATGCACCATGTCAGGATGATGGAGTCATATGCAAATAGGGCTCACATACTGTTTGCAGTGTTTAGTCATGGGGAGGGGTCGGACGAAGGAGAACCCCCTTCTGGACTTGCTGGAAGAAAGTAAGCGGAAGTCCTCCATGGAGGCAGTAAAATTGTCTCCCCAGCTGGCCCCGGAACAGATAAGTAAGGGAGGTTTTAGCAGACTTTGCCCCATTGTTTAGCGCCAAGCCTGGACTAACTCCCTTTGCGACACACGATGTAGAGACAGGGACACAGATGCCCATACAGTGGACAGCATATTGGGTGTCAGAGGCTGTCTAAAAGGACATTAGGAGGGAAGTGGAGGAGATGCTGGATTTAGGGGTAATCCAGAGATCCCACAGCCACTGGGCCTCACCCGTAGTCCTTGTGCCTAAGCCAGGTGGCTCTACTGTTTTCTGTGTGTACTGTCATGGACTGAATGCAGTCACGAAGTCAGACGCCCACCCGATGCCCCGGATGGACGAATTCCTGGACAAGTTAGGAGGGGCGACCTACCTTACGACCATTGACCTGATAAAGGGGTATTGGCAGGGAGAGTTGACACAGAGCTAGGGAGAGGTCGGCCTTCATCACTCCGATAGGCGTATTTGAGTTTAAAGTAATGCCTTTCGGAATGAAGAATGCCCTGGACACTTTCCAAAGGTTGGTGAACCAGGTGTTAAATGGTGCTGAGGAGTACACCGTGGCGTAGTTGGATGACATTTCCATCTTTAGTACCAGCTGGGAGGAACACCTGTCTCCCCTTAGGGAAGTGCTGGGCAGGATACAGAGGGCCGGGCTCACTGTCAAAGCCGAGAAGTACCAGGTGGCCATGGGAGAAGTGGCATACCTCGGGCATGTGGTAGGCCGGGGACAGCTCCATCCTAACCAGATAAAGATAGAGGTAATCCAGGCGTGGCCCAGACCAGAAACACAGAAGCAGGTCAGGAGTTTTCTAGGGACAGCAGGGTACTACAGAAAATGTATACCCAATTACAGTGCCCTGGCTGTTCCCCTATCTGACCTGACAAAAGAAAAGGATGCCCAAGAAAATTACCTGGGGCCCAGCCTGTGAGGAAGTCTTTTCAAAACTAAAGGAGGCACTGTGCAGTGCTCCTGTTTTGACAAGTCCTGACTATTGCAAAACCTTTATAGTTCAGACTGACGCCTCAGACGTGGGTATTGAGGCAGTACTGAGTCAGACATCCAGCCAAGGGACTGATCACCCAGTAGTGTACCTGAGTAGAAAGTTATTTCCCAGGGAGCAAGCATACTCCACGGTGAAAAAGGAGTATCTTGCCATAGTGTGGGCCCTAAAGAAATTAGAGCCATACTTATATGGGCAGCATTTTGTGGTACAGACTAACCACAACCCCCTGGTTTGGCTGAAGCAGATGGGAAAGAACAATGGTAGATTGCTAAGATGGAGTCTTGCTTTGCAAGGGTATGATACGACAATATTACATAGGGCTGGAGCCAGAAATCAGAACTCTGATGGGTTGTCTAGGGTCTATGAGGAGTGAACTGATTTGGGAAGCTCATCCCATGCAAGGGATAGAGCCCCCAAATTCAGCCTAGGTTGGGAGGATTGTGACGTGGACAGCCAGATCTTACTTCGAGAGGGCTCTTGCAGTAGGTAATTACATATAGGACTGACGCCGGCAGGACCCCACGGAAAAATTTCTAGCTAGCAGTCCCCGGCAAGGGACCGCCCCCACGCCAGGTGACCGGCATCAGGAGGCGTCGGTATAAAGGCGGTCGGACCACCCCTTCAGTTCTTTCCATACGTTAGCTTGTGCAGCGCCTCAGCGGAAAAGTTTGTGCCAATCAGCCATTCCTTCGTCGGTTTTTTACCGAAAATACTCTATTTTTCGACTAACGCCAGTACTTGAAGGCCGGTGTATGCCGCCTCTACACTCAGAGCACAAGAATAAGGCGATTCGCAAGGGCGCCTAACTACCGCAGACAAAGACAGCCACTCCCTGTGCCTGTTCTGCCTAGGCCCCAATCACCCGGTCGAGAAGTGCCAGCACTGCCTCAGTTTTAACGTGGCTACCCAAGAAAGGCGGCAGCAATCCCTGGAAGCCCATATTCTAAAGAAGAAAATGAGTTCTATGGAGAAGGAGCTCAAAAAACTGAGGCAGGTGTCCACTTCCCCCGAAGGCCATCGGAAGGAGAAGGAGAGGTACCGGGACAAAGGCTCCTCCACCGGGGCTCCCTCGGGAGTCACCGGGATGCAGGTAACATCCCCTCCTGGGGATCACTCCTCGACTGCTGTCTCAGAGGTTTCTGAGGTGGCGTCGGCCAGCCTGTCTGGCTCGCGCTCGGGCCTTGCGGGCGCCTCCGAGCAGTTAGAGGCCTCCGCCCCTGGTTCGGCCGCAGGCTCGCGGCCTACCACTGTGGGCGACTCCGGTAAGCCGGGCATCGGCTCCTCTGACGTCCGACCCTCCGGGGTGACGTGTGGCCTCCTCTCCACCGGACCAGGCCGATCACTCTACTCGGCCTGTCTCCGGTGGCGACTCATCAAATCGGACGTGGCTCCTCCGCACCGCGAGATCGCCACTAAGCCTCACTGCCTCGACTGACGTCCCGCCGGGCAAGGAACCAATGACGGACCCCCAACATCCGCTGCCTTGGTTTTCCGCAGCCTTCGCTGCCGCCTGGGGAACCAGAGTCTCCCAACCTGACCCCGGGACTTTTCCCTCGGTCCCTGGCGAAGCTGGGGATCTGCCTCCGTCAATCCTTCCTCCACCTGGGCGCTGGACCACACGGACCCCGGACGCCGGCTCCGGCGTCGGTACCTCCAGCGCCAGGGCCTCCGCCGCCGGCCCCTGGCGTTAGCCTTACCGACTCTGGGAGATATTCTGCTCCCCATCGACCCTCTGCCCTCCAGGCTCTCCCTCACGGACCCCCTGTGAGGTTCCCGGCTGGGCCGTCTGCTCCAGCAGCCCCCGGCTCCGGGTATCCTCCATCTTATTCTACGCGTGTACCGGGAACGCAGTATCCAGCGCCACAGTACCCAACGCCGGGCTCTCGACGCCAAGAGTACTCGATGTGCCACAATACCCCACGCCAGCTACCTGCAGCCGGGTTTTGATACGCTCCATACGGTTATAACCCATATCCTTATCCCCCACCTCCACCGCCCTCGCGGCCGCTGGTGGACCTGCAGGAGATTCTGGCCTCCTGGTGGGCTGAGGCCAAGGCTCAGGTCACCAAAGAGGTCAAGAGCCGCCTTCCGACGATGGTGCCGTCCCAGGTTCCCATACGCCTGAGGCGGCACACTCCCTCACCACCTCCGGACTTCAGGGTTCTTCTGTCTGGATCCAGAGAGGGGCAGGACACACTTCCACGGGGACTTCCCAAGGGGTCCGTTCCTCCCCCTGGTTGGGAAAGGGAGTCTTTCTCTTCTTCATCCTCCTCTTCGCTCTCGGACTCCTCAGACTCTTCTGACGGCTGCTCCGAGAGAGATGACGAGCCTCGCTGTCCGTCGAAGCCCCGGCCAAGGACTCCTCTGAAATCTCCTCCGGAGGATCCTTCTTTTACGAAGTTGCTTAGGAAAATCCAGGAGGTTCATCAGTGGCACTCCCTGGAACCAGATCCTCGGCGTCTGAAACTCGCTGAACATCTGGATCTGCCCGTGAGAGCTCCTACCTTGGTGCCACCCTGGATAGAGCCTCACGCCGACCTTGTTACCAAAATATGGAAACAGCCGTCGGCCTTAGCCCCACTTCCTAAGAAGTCGAACCGGCTGTATCAGGCTCCAGAGGATGTTGATTTCCTGGATTCTCACCCTCGTGCCGACTCGGTCGTGATTAGCACCGCCATGGCCGGTCGGCGAACCCAAAACATCTTAGCTCATCACCTCCTGTTAAGGAATCTCGCCTTCTGGACCAGTATGGGAGAAAGATTTACGCTTCCTCCACACTGGGGATCAGGGCCCTAAACTATGTCAGCCACATGGGGGACTACCAGAAGGCCATCCTTACTCAGGCGGAAGCCAAACTGGACTCCCTGCCTGACTCCCAAGTCAAGCAGGAGTTGGCTGATCTCGTCCGCTCTGCTCGTTCAGCCAGTCGACACATGCTACGTGCAACATACGACACAGTGGACACTGCTGGGCGGAGCTCAGCTTTCGCTGTAGGCCTACGGCGTCATGCTTGGCTCCACGTGTCAGGTTTGGTCCCGGAGGTGCAATCTGCTATCCAAGAAGCACCCTTCCGGGGGTCTGTGCTTTTCGGGGGTGATGTCAAGGACATCATTACCGATTTGCAATAGATGGGGATGGCTCTGAAGTCAGTTGATTCCATGTACTGTCCCCATCAGCAGCAGCGGCGCCGTCCCTTTCGCAGACGGAATCGGCCAAAGGCGAAACCCCAGGGAAGGCGGGCCACAAAAGCGCTGGGCCCCAGCAGGTCCGCTGGCTCTTGGCTACCCCACCACCCTGACTCCTTTCCTCTCCCACTGCCTCCGGATTCCTGGAGGAACCGGTAGGAGGGAGTTTTTCCTCCACCTTCCGGGATGGGAGAGGATAATCAGGATTTTTGGGTGCTCCAGCTCATATCAGAAGGACACTCCATAGAGTTTCTTCAGAAACCACCCCGCCACCCCCTCTGAAGTTGTCATATTCACGGGAACATCTTCCTTTGGTCCAGGAGGAAATCTCGGCTCTTCTGCTGAAGCAAGCGATAGAGCCTGTCCCCCTTCATCTTCAGGGGACGGGTTACTATTCCCATTTCTTCCTGGTCCCAAAGAAGACAGGAGATCTCAGACTAATTTTAGATCTCAGTTCCCTGAATCTTTACGTAACTGTACTTTCTGGGCGCTGTATCATTTTTTTTAAATATAAAAATGTATTACTGATTGTCTCTGCTGAGAAATCTGGTGCTGTTGGAATGACCTCACTTAACCCCACCCCCCAGGTCTCTGCTAAAAGATAAATGCCATGAGCTAATTACAAACCAGGCCTTAATCAAGGATCTCCTGTTTGTCTCAGTTTATTATAGCTGTAGTTGCTAAGAGGGAAGATCATATCCATTTTATGACGTTTGGAGCGAAACCCAGGTTATTACACATGGGTGCGAAGTTGTAAATGTTCTTTGATGTCTGTGAGAGAGGAAGCTTATCATAGATCAAAGAGAGTCATTTGAAGAACATGAGTTATGCTGAGAATTACAGAATTTAATATTTTGATAAGACATCCTGTTTTTGTATACATATTTTTTTTTTATATATATTCTGACAGGGGGAGCTAGGTGACCTCACACAAAGGGTTGGCAAATACAGTTTTCTTTAAAGAATATTCTGTTTTACTACACAGAGACACTTCTATCTAGACTCTGACAAAGAAACATTTGTGAGCACTTTAAGCAGGTATTTAGAGAGAGAGTCAAATCTAAGTACTGTAGTACGAACTGCACTGTTAAAACCTGTTTTGTTTTAGAGACTTGTATGTCTTGTGATATAATAGTTCTGTATTTTATCTTTTACATATTTTCATCAATTTTAGTAAAACTCTTTTTAGAGCATACTTGGTCTGTCTTTAAATTTCTTTCTTTAGCAAGAAAAGTATATATGGGTATAGTTGACACTAGGCATAACCTTGTATGGTGATACCATACTGGAAAGAGAAGCGTTTTAAATATGAGGTCTTTATTAAAGTTTTTAAGGGTTCATTTTTGTACGCCTAGTTAGGTGTCTGTAGGCAAGATGTCTGGCCCCCCGAAGGCAGAACTATCTGAGCCTGTTATTGGGTACGCTAACAAGAGGTTCACAGTTTGAATCCTTCCAAGACTTGAGACCAAAGGTTGATCCGAACTCACAAAACAGACAAGAGAGTTACCTTGTTCTGTTAACTGTTCACAAGACTGCTCTCGGAGGTTGGCACGTTGGGAGTAGAGGGCTGACCTGCTGAGTGGGTTTGTGACAATGTAGAGCCATGTAGTAGGAGGTATGATGTGCCGTGTTACTGACAGCTGCGCAATTGTGGTTTTTGTGTTATCCAGGTGGTGATATTGTGGCACTAAAGTTTGGAGGTGAAGAATTAATGTCCTTCTCATATTCTGCAATACATCCTTGATGGGGTCATATTTGTATATTGGCAAGCATTTTGTGTGGTCCTGTCCTGTAGAGGGGGCCAGTATCAGAGCTGATAGAAATAGAAAGAGGGTTCTAAGGAGGAACATATTGTGGACTACAGCAGGGAAAGAATTCCCTTGGTGTGTTTACAGATGGTGGGAGAGGTTCTGCGTTTAACCCCTGTAGGTAGATTGGAGCTAGAAGCACAAGTGGTTAGAGGTGAGAGTGGATGGCAGGCTTATCTAGTTTTTAAGGAGGGAGAGCGAGAGGAAAAGGAGAGCCCACTGAAGAAGGAGCATTGTGATGATAAAATCTGGAGAACACAGTGTGTGATGTGCCAGATAGGATAGGAGCTCCTAGTGGCAGCTACATATAACCTACTAATAGTGGAGTAGACACAGAAAATGTCACTGTTACCAGAGATATAGCCATCTAGTGGTGAGAGGATATAATCTGCTAATGGAAAAGTAAAAAAAAAAAACAAGCATTTGTCAATGCCGAATGTTTGCTTGCTGGCATTGGCATTGATAGTGTAGGAGTCACAGAGCTGCATAATAGGAATGGCAGTGAAGTATTGAACTGAAGCGAACCCCACCACCACCCTGCAGAGACTGACTGGCATTGGGGTGTGCCTTTGGTTCATCAGGTATAACGGCCACGCCATTTCACCACACCATACCCTGCAGACAGAAAATGTCACAGTGTGCCTTGGGGTCTTTGGCCCTTATGCGCACCCCATTCCATCAGGAAATATGGTGAGATGGGTGCGGTATAGGAGAATGGGGTGAACTTTGGGGCCGAAGAGTCCAAGGCACACCTCGATGCCTCTCAGTGGCTGCAGGGTGTGGAATGGTATGAGTATTACAGGCGAGAATCCCAAGTCACACCCCTGATGCCTGTAATTCTCTACAGGGTGGGGCGTTATGTTCGGAAACCCTAACGCCTCAGGCATTCGTTGGTATTTTCACTCCAAATTTTCAGCTTGGGTTTTTTGTGACCCCCACCTCATGAACAGTGGCAATATCAGTTTGTTAGCTGAAAGCTGCTTTTGCACAGTGACTATGGCATTTAGCACCACAGGTGCAAAAACACATTCCGAACAGGATGTGAAAAATGACAGCTGTACTGTTCATGGGGAGATGTAAAAAATGGCAATGTTGAAAATCTGCAGTAAAATATAAAAAAACTGGTGAAGTTACAAGCGTGCGTAGAAACTGTGCAACGCACACCCATAATGTAATTAGTTTGGGAATTTTTTACAGCAGATTGTCAACACAGGCATTTTGGGACCTCCAATCATGAACAGTGTCACTATGATTTTCTTAATCTGTCCTGAACAATGATTTCCCACAGCGACCACGCATTTCTGCGTTGAAAGTGTGAAAACACATTTTGGCCATGTTGTGAAAAATGACAGCTGTACTGTTCATAAGGAAGTGTGGAAAAATGCCACTGGTGAAAATCTGGACTGAAAATATTACAGATTCATGAACATACGAGGGTGCATGGAAAACAGTGAAATGCTCACTCATAACACAGTCATTTTGGGGAATTTTTTTCACCGAATTTTTAACATAGCCATTTTAAGACCTCTGCTCATGAACCGCCTCACTGTGATTTTCTTACTGTGTCCCAAACATTGATTGCGCACACCGACTGCGCCATTGTGCGCTACATGCGTGGAAACACATTTTGGGTGAGATGTGGAAAATGACAGCTGTACTGCTTATAAGGAGGTGTGGTAAAATGGCAATGTTGAGAATTCGGAATGCAAATATTAAAAATTTGCAAACTGGCAAGCGTGTGTAGG
Organism: Neoceratodus forsteri; assembly: GCA_016271365.2. Taxonomy (NCBI): domain Eukaryota; kingdom Metazoa; phylum Chordata; order Ceratodontiformes; family Ceratodontidae; genus Neoceratodus; species Neoceratodus forsteri. The sequence goes on from CM028130.1 coordinate 1,240,803,619, forward strand.
AACTGTGCAACGCACACTCGTAAAACAGTCATTTTTATTAATTTTTTCACCAAATTTACAACATAGGCATTTTGAGAGCCCACCTTATGAACACTGGCACTGTCGTTTCGTTAATCAGTCCTGAAAGGTGATTTTGCGCAGTGACTGCAGAATCACCCTTCGGGCCCCATTAACGCCATGACAGTTCAAAAATTCATGAGGAGGGGTCCCAAAAACCCCATGTTGAAAATTTGGTGCCAAAATTCCAAAAAATGCCTGAGATATGCATTAAAGTTGAAAAAACCCTATTTATTGCATTATGCAACTTACCGGCATTTCTTCAGTTCGCGGTCGGCTTTGAAGGGTGTAGACGTGTTCCCTGTCCACCGAAGATCATTGCGCCGAGCTCCAGAGGTGAGTATGAGGTGAGGGAAGGTGTGGGGAGGCAGGGTCGCAGGGTGGGCGTGGGTGAGGAGGCACGCCGAAGAACTTTTTTTTGTTGCAGGTTTTTTTTTTTTTTTTATGAAGACTACTGGGACGCTTGCCACATTGGGGCATGCCCCAGCATGGCAGCTGGAAGGCTGTTTGGGGTGCTTGAGCCGACGGGGATTGGGCACCCCAGTTGGCCATATGGACTTGTGCCACGCTGGGGTGGGCTCCCAGCGTGGCAGCTGGAAGGCTGTTTGGGGGCCTGAGCCGACGGGGGGTCTTCTCATGGCACCTGGAAAGCTTTTGGGAGATGCGTGGAGCCGATGGGGGATTGGGAACCTCCATCGGCCGTGCATGTGTATGTGCGGGGGGAGGGAGCGCATGAGCACGCAACTATGCGCGGCATGTGGAGGGGAGTGCCGCTCACTGAAGCAGAACCTCCTTTCACTGTACAGCACTGCATTTTCAACTGCTGTCATAGACAGCTGCAGCATTGATTGGAGAACTTTGACCGTGCCTGCAAACACACTGACTGAATTGGAAGATGGCTGCCACACCTCCGAAAACACGGATGATGGCACTATGTTTCTTGCACATGCATGCAAGCAAACATAAAAACACCTCAAAATTCACTTCTCAGAACTTAAAATGACTGTAAGGAGTAAACAAATTATTAAACCTTGGCACATAAATTCAACTAGAGACACAGAGGGAGATGCAGTAGTTAGAGATGTGTTCAGCAAGAGATAGTGGGGGCCACTTGGAAATCAGCTTCCACTGGTACCAGATCCAGAAGTCAGGGCTAGTACCTTGCAGTATCAGCTGAGCTGTAGCTCATGGAGGATTTCTGAACCACTGTTTAGGTTCAAGAAATTGAGGGGTCCCTGGCCTAGTCAAGGCTCGCTGGATAAAGGAGAAATTACAGGAGATGTAGAGGACTGCTGAAATACTCTAAAGGCAGCTCTGCATACAGTAACAGCTATATGCACTAAGCAGATAAGGAAATCCAAAAGAAGGAAAAGACCTCTCTGGTTCTGTCATGAAGTAGCATCCAAAATCAAAGAGAAAAAAAGGCTTTTACACAATTCAAGCAAACAAAACACGAAGCACACATGGAAGAATACAAGAACTAATTAAAGGAGGCAGCGAAAGTTGTTAGAAGGCCAAAAGCAAAAGACTGAAGAGAAAATAGCACAGGGTGTTAAGGAGGGAGATGAAATCTTCTGTTGATACATAAGAGAAAAAGAAAAACTAAGTGAGGAATAGTCCAACTAGCAAGCAAGGAAGGTGAGATGGCAGAGAGTGATGAGGACAAGGCAGAAGTGCTAAACAAATTCTTTTGCTCTGTCTTCACCATAGAACACAGTGGCAAAGGTCCTGCACTGAACAGGATAAAGGAAGATACTCAGGGAGCAGATACTAGCCCCTTCACAAGGGAGAAAGTCCTAAAAGAGTTTACTAAAGTGAAAAAAGCCATGGGACCGGATGGCATACACCCTAGGATATTGAACGCGCTCCAAGAGGAACTTGCCAGTCCACTGGCTGAACTCTTCAACAAGTCACTAGACAGCGGGAAAATACCTCAGGACTGGAAACAAGCAACCGTTGTGCCCTTACACAAGAGCGGAAACAAGGAAGAGGCAGGAATTTACCACCCTGTCAGTTTGACCTCTGTTGTGGGGAAAATGATGGAGTCACTTCTAAAAGAGAGGATAGTGACGTACCTAACAGATACTGGAAAAATGGACACAAAGCAACATGGCTTCACACCAGGATGCTCTTGTCAAACCAGCTTGATCGACTTCTTTGATTGGGTCACCAGAACATTGGATCTGGGAGGGGCAGTGGACGTTGTATACCTAGATTTCAGTAAGGCCTTTGACACGTTCCTTCACAGAAGGCTAACCAACAAGCGTGAACATATGGGAGTTGGACAGAAAATGGTGAGGTGAATCAGTAACTGGCTGAATGATAGGACCCAGAGAGTGCTAGTTAATGGATCATTGTCAAGGGAGGGTAGGGTGACCAGTGACATCCCGCAGGGATTGGTACTGGGACCGATCCTATTTAACATATCTATAGCAGACACAGCGAAGGAACTAAAAGGGAAGGTTTGCCTGTTCGCAGATGATACCAAACTCTGCAACAGAGTGGACAGAAGGGAAGGAGCAGACAATAAGGAAGCTGACCTTGGAAGGCTAGCGGATTGGTCCAGGAACTGGCGGTTACAATTTAACACTAAAAAGTGTAAGATAATGCACTTGGGAATAAGGAACCCTGGAAAAAAGTACACACTGGGAGGACATCAACTTGAGGAGACTCAAACGGAGCAAGATCTCGGCATAATCATCACAGACGAATTAAAGGTAGGAAAACAATGTGAGAAAGCAGCACAGAAAGCAGGTGGCATCCTCAGATGTATAAGTAGAGGTATTTCTAGTAGAAAGAGAGAGGTTATCACGCCCGACTACAGGTCATTGGTGAGGCCACACTTGGAGTACTGTGTTCAGTTCTGGAGACCTCACCTCAAGAAGGACATTGACCATTTAGAAATGGTGCAGAGAAGGGCTACTAAGATGGTGTATGGACTGCATCACAGGTCATAAGAAGCAAGACTGTGGGAACTGAACTTATACTCCCTTCGGCAGAGAAGAAACAGAGGGGACATGATTGAAACATTGAAGTACTTGAATGGATTTAACACAGCTCAGACAGGCAGTCTATTTCAGCAGAACACAGCAGCACGCATGAGAGGGCATGATACGAGACTGGTAGGAGGAAGGTTCAAAAGCATCCTCAGGAAATACTTCTTCACATAGAGAGTGATAGACCTGTGGAACAGCCTGCCCTATGAGGTGGTAGCATCAAAGACAATCAGGGAGTTCAGACTTGCATGGGAGAGACATAAAGAACAAGTTAGGTCGAAGGCTGCATCAATCAATCAAAATCTTTATTTTGCCAAGTGGAGCATCATTGAGACAAGCTCATTTACAAGATGGATCTGGGGCAAGACAATTGCCAACAGGGTTAAAACATCACAGGTTGAGTGAACGTACATAACAATTACATAGTAATAATAACAACATCATAACATATAACCATTGCATGTGACAAGATACTTGCACCAGAACATAGCAGTGGGTTCAACAGGAGGTATTGCCATTTAAATACAATTGCATGGATACAGATATATGGACGTAAGGTAATGATCTAAAGTTCATACAGCAAACCTCATTAGAGGAGTCCTAGTGAGCAGGAGTGGCAGTTCCTCTAGCGTCAAAGTGCAAAGAAGATTGAGATGTAAGAGTCCTTTGATAATTACTGTAGGCATGGCCTGGCAAGTGGGGTGGAAAGGGAAGGGGGGTATAGGGAGTGGGAAGGGAAAGTCAGCCGAGATAGAAGTGGGTTGGACATGATGACCTAGGGAGGAAGGACTGTTCGGGAGAACATGACAGATGCCACAGGCAATGGTTAGGGTTTAAGTCCAATATCTGAAGCAAAGAGAGATCGTGATGATGGGACCTTGATCTGGACAATGACAGAAGGGAGGACTCAAATGACGCCTCAGGTAATGGTTGAGGTTTAAGTCCAGAATTTAAAGCAGTAACAAATTGTGATGTTAAGATCTTGACTTGAAAGAATGACAGACCTCAGAGAAGGTCCTCAAGAACAAGGATTTGAAGAGGGTGAACGTGACAGAGGTAGCGAGCCTTAAGGTTTTCTGGATCTTATTCCAGAGCGTAGGAAGGCTGAAGCTTATTGAGGCTCTACCAAAGCGCATTTTAACTTTAGGGATAGCCAGCGATAAGGTGGTAAGACTTCTGAGAGAATAGGCAGTAGGGATGTAGGGAGTTAGGCAGCTTGTGAGGTACTGAGGTAATCTATGAGTGATTGCCTTATACGTCCATAGAATAGCATTCTTTGGCCTCCTGAAGCTAAGGGAGGTCCAGCCTACGGAAGAAGAGAGAATGCAGTGGTGTGTGTCATGAGGGGCATCCTAAATGAACCTAAGGGCTCTGTGGCATAGGGTATCAAGCTTGGAGAGAGCTGTGCTAGTACTATGGCCATAGAAGAAGTCCACATAGTCTAGGAGAGGCAAGAAGGTAGCTTGGACTAGAAGTTTTTTAGACTCCTGTGTTAGTGAGTGCTTGATCCAGAGTTTTAAGGTAGCCTTGAAGACTTATCTGTTTAGCCAAGCATATATGGATTTTTAATGCTGCTGTTGTGAGTTTTATCTTGTTTAATCATGGTTTTAATTAGTTGTTTTATTTATGGAGATATTTTAATGAATTATGTGCAAGCACCTTGGTTTTGGAAAGGTGCTTTTTATAAATAAAGTTTGACTTGATTTTGATTTGAAAATACTGAGCCTTTGACGCAGTTTCATAGTGAGTTCATCAGTGTGATCAATGAAGGACAATTTGTAGTCAATTCAGACCCCCCAGGTATTTGAATTTTACCACAAACTCCAGGGCTTCTCCCAAAAGGGTGCTTTTGTGAGGAACCTTATCTGGGATTTTTTTTTTCTTTTTTTGAGATGAGGGGCCAGTGGAGAGAAAATCATGGCCTTAGTATTTTTGGCATTGAGCAGGAGTTTCAAGTTGAGTAGATTTTTTTTGGAGGATGTCAAAATCATTCTGGAGGTCCAAAATGGTTTGATCCGGAGTTGATCTGTCAATGTATAGCACTGTATCATCAGCAAAGAGATGGATACTAAATGACTTTAGGCCAGTGTCAATTTGATTAATATAAATGGCAAAGAGAAGTTGACCAAGTATGGATCCTTGGGGGACACCTCTAAGGAGTATTGTTTTTTGGCGATAGGTCTCTTTCAGCCTTGACCTGCTGCTCTCTGTCCACAAGATAGTTTGTGAACCAACTTAGGGCCAGGTTGTCCACCCCAGCTTGCTTCAGGATCACCAGAAGTAAATTGTGGTCCACCATGTTGAAAGCCTTGCTAAGGTCCAATAAAAGGCGCATATGTACTGTCTGTCATCAAGTGCGGACTGCCAGTCATTTATAACCTTAACAAGGGCAGTGGAGGTACTATGCATGGGATGAAAACCGGGTTGAATTGGGAGGGGGTAGTTTCTAGGGCAGACTAGATGGATTGTATGGTCCCCATCTGCCAACGCTGTTCTTATGTTCTTAATACTAATTAATACGCAGTCCTCCAAAAGGGAAAGAAGAAAACACCAGTCCAGTGAAACAGAGTTCTTAACTGTTCAGTCCAGATTTATACAGTTTTATGCTTGAAGACTTGTTAGCAGATAGTTTCCTTCCAAGTTCAGTTTCCCATAAAATAACCAGCCATATATATATAGGCAAACGCTGAAGAGCTACCCCTCCACAGGCCAGTCAGTGCAAGTACCAAGAGGCTATCGCCATCCTGGTACTAACCATTTATTGGTAATTTACATGTATTTTGTAACACACTTACCCAGTTTAATAACAGAACGAAGCCACTAACCTGCTAAAATCCAAAAAGAGGTGGTCAAAGCCAGAGTTCATACTGTATGTCCCAAGTGATAACCGTCTTACTTGCAGTCCTGGAGGAACAGTTCGTCCAGCAAGAAGAATCCTCTTCAGAGGTAGCTCCCCACCAGGCACTGTCAAGCCTCCCAGCTATCCCCACAGACCAGCCACCCTCCAGTGACCAACCTACAAGATGCATCTGGGCCACAAAACTGGACCCAGTGAAAGTTGCCCCCAACTCCAGAAGGTCCTCTCGTACACAGCGCCTCAGGATCATCCCTCGAGCTACACGGCGGCCCAAGGACTCTCCCACACCAGCGACCACCCTCCAGCAGCTGCTCTGTCAGATCCTTCCCTTGGACGCAACCACCCTCTGGTCACTAACCCTCGGGACACAACTTGGGTCAGTCTCGCTCCCGGGAATTGAACCCCACCGACTGCAGTCCTGGGCACTCCTCACATTCGGCTCCGGATCAGCCACCATGCTCCATGCCGTTCCACTCCAACTGTGCTCCTCCAATATCCTGCCTCACTCTTTCAGTTCCATTGCCATTCTGCTGCCGCTACTCCAGCCAACTCCAACCAGCTCCAGCCAATTGCCTCCAACCAATATTGACACTTCACACCGCCACAGGTAATTTGGCAGCTTTAAAATGCCACTGACAATTTTATTTTAACTTAGCACAGGGCTTCTCGTTCTTCACTCCTCGCAGTACTCACAAGTTTGCATATATGAATACTGCTCAGCCCAAACACCCCTGTCTAGACAAAAAAAGCAGTTACACAGACAGGGACCAACTCTCCGGCTCTTCTATCCCTGTCAGAAAATAAAAGTAAAACGAAAATAAGAACATGCAAAAAATCAAAATAAAATAACTTAAAATTAATAGCATTCTTGCTCCCAGTTCGATGGACGACCCAGCATCGCCGCCATGTTCTAACCATTCTTGCACTACGCTATTTGCCTAACACAGAGTATATTCACCTCGAGGCCTGGTTCTTGAGGAGCTAGAGTATCCTGGTTCTCAGTACTCTGTGCAAGTGCTCAAAATCTTTCGCATGGCTAAAAAACCTAACACTAAGAAAAGCTATGGCCGGTCCATCAGCGCAGAGGCAGGGCGTCCATCTGTTATGCCTACAACCTGGGTTCAGGAACGTACTTGGGACATCGGAGGGCCTGCCAGGGAAGAAGGATTGAGCGTCCCAGGGACTGCTCTCCTTCTCCAGGGGGTGGAGGTTTGTGTGTCTGGGACGCTGTGGACCCCCAGCAGAGGCCGGGGGGAATCACAATGCTGGTGCCATAATGGTAGCAGGCTGACGCTGGCCATGGTTGCACGCCCCCGGCCACGACAGAAAGTATACAGAAAGCCACCCCCAAAGCGTGAAGCTCTGCTCCGACACCTCCACTGCCTACCATGTCCGCTGGGTGGGGCCCTGCATCTGTGGCCCCACCCTGGTGGGTATCCCAGGGCAAGCTGCTGTTGACCTTGGGGAGAGGGCCCCCACCCAGGGGGGTAAGCCCTGGCATAGGGAGGTGGTGGGAGCAGGAGCTGAGCCCCTGCAGGGGGATTGGGGGCCGGAATAAAGAATAAAAAACATTTTAAAAAAAAAATGTTCTTCCAAGTGGAGACGGTTCTCCCTGTGGTGTAGAGGTAAGCAATTAGACCCTTTCAAGGCCACTCCACCTACCTTGCTGGACTACTTAGTTCACCTGCAGTCATCAGGCCTTAAGGTCTTATCCCTCAAGATACGTTTAGTAGACATATCAACCAACCTCTCTGCTGGGAAAGAAAACTCTGTAATTTCCCATTCTGTTTTCAAGAACTTTTTCAAAGGCCTGCTGCATCTTTAACACCTACTAAGGGAGCCTGTCCCTCCCTGAGACTTGAATCTCTGTATAGCCAAGCTCATGGAACCCTCTTTTGAGCCCATGGCTACTGCAGATTTAAAATGTTACCTGGAAAACTGTCTTTCTAGTTGCCATCACTTCTGCCAGAAGGATTTCAGAGTTGCAGGCCTTGTGTACTGAGCCTAACTACATTATTGCCCACAAGGCCAAGGTAATATTTAGAACAAATAGGAAGTTCCTGGATAAGGTGGTTTGTGAGTTCCACCTGATCCAGTCCATCACCCTCCCAGTCTTTTTCACAGAACAGTCCACACCAGGTGAACGCAATCTTCACAGCTTGGATGTAAAAAGAGCCCAGGCCTACTACCTGGAGCACACCAAGCAATTCAGGGACTGCCATACTCCGCTTTTTCTCACCTACTGTATGGTGAGGTAGGCAGGGGAAGACCACCCACCAAGAGGATTATTTCATGTTGGATAGTCTTTTATTCAGTTCTGTTACAGGACATCTAGCAAACAGCCACCTCAGGGCCTATTCTACTGTGGTTACTGCCACCACAGTGGCAGCCTCAAGGGGCATTCCCCTGCTTGAGTCTGCAGAGCAGCCACCTGGAAAACTGTACATATCTTCACAAAGCACTACTGCTTGGATGTACAGTCCAGATCAGATGCCAAGTTTGGCAGAGTGGTTCTGCAGAGCCTGTCTCCTAAGCAGGTTCTGTACCCACCTCCCAACTGTACTGCTTTGTAGTCTGCATTTGTCAAGCATACTAAAGGACCTCTGGGGTGAGAAGAAAAAATTACTGTAGTAGTAGTATTGTTTCTTTCAAGGTGTCCTTTAGTATGTTTGATCTCCCACCCATACTCCCCTACATAACCTGACTGAGGATGGCTCTGCATCCTTTCTATCTGTGCTAGATTTTTCACTGTTGCTTGGAAACAAAGTATTTCACAGTTTTTGTATTTTCTGTTAATGTATTTTTTGATCATTTTTATTCCTGTTGTGACAGTTCATACTTGGGGCCTTGTTTTGCCCCTTACAGCTTCGAAATAATTCTGGTGCCCTCTAGGCTGACTGCTGGCAGCAAACCCTCATGCACTCTCCTCATTGGTCAATTCTCTAGGCTCATTACCATTGACTTCACCTCCGGGGCAGCTGAACCCTGCTGGCATTCTTCATTTGTCAAGCATACCAAAGGGCACCTTGGAAGAAATAATATTACTACGGTGAGTAATTTTTTTCATCTGTGCAGCACCGTGTTGTGCATTGGGAAACAGTGATGTGCTGCGGGATGGCTCAGTTTCCTCTTGCCTTGGTGGCACAACTGGTAGCGCAAATGGAACAGTATTCTGGGCGGCCTGGGTTCAAGTCCCAGCTGAGGCGTATACCTCTTTCTCTTTTCTGTTTGTATGTGTTCCATAAATATGCACACCACACTCTTGGTACTCATCCTGCATGTCCCGGAAAGCCAACCAATCCTGCGACTTGAGCAGTAGCAGGGTCCCTTTGGAGATCATTCTGAATTTCTCCTGCTGCATGAACTTAAGTTTCCTGAGATCCAGAATGTGGTGCATGCCTCCTGACTTTTTCAGAACGAGAAATAAATGGGAGTAGAAGCCTGTGTTGCTCTCTGCTTCCTGCACTACTTCCACTGCCCTGTTGCTCAAGAGGTCCACAATCTCCTTCACAAGAAGCTCCAACATGTGAGCTGAAGGGGGGGCTGCTTTCTGGGTGGCTAATCCAGAGGGAGTTCTGAGAAGTTCGAGTATCCCTCTCGGATGATCCTCAGAACCCACTTGTCCATAGTGATGGATTCCCACCGATGGTAGTACTGAGTCAGATGCCGCCCACTGGCGTGGAGAGGTCTGCCTCGGACAGCTAAGGCAAGACCGAGGCCGGGATTTCAGAGAGTGGCACTGGGCACTTTCGGGGCCTGTTACTTCGGTTGTGCTTTCTTCTGCACCTGGGGAGGCTTGAACTTTACTTAAGTTCCCTTGCTTTTGCCTCAAAATTGCTGCTTACTGTGATGAAAACTTTACCCCTTTCCCCTCTGGGGATGAGAAGGTGCAAGCCAAGAAGTCTTGATGGACATCCTGGCCTTCTGAGAAGCCTCAAGAGGCTGTTCTGCCTGTTGACCAAACAGAAACCATTAAAGGGAACATTCATAACCTGCTTCTGGATGTCACTGGAGAAACCAGATGCCCGAAGCCAGGAGTGTCTTCTAATGCAGATTCCCACAGCAGCAGAATGCAAGGCAGTGTCAAAGCGTCCATTGCTGCCTTCAACTGATGACTGTTTGACTCAATGCCATGAGTGACAGTCTGAAGTATCTTATGCTTAGTCTCTGAGTCAGGCAAGGACTCTGCAAGAGACTTAAATGAAATCCAAAGGGCATACTCATACTTAGAGAAATGCCCTGGTAGCTGGCTGTCCAGGAGAAGGGTCTGGGGTTGAATTTTCCAGGCTGTAAAACAAGTTGTCGCCACACTCAGAAATAATGGGTTCGGAATCAGATTCATCCACTTCTAGATCCTCTCTGGGAAGAGGTGGCTGAGAGAGGTGTGGACTTAAGATTCCCTAACCCAGCTCTAGGAGTCATCAAAACCGGTGACACCAGCACTGGCAAAAAAGAAGCTGGCCCCGGTGCCAGAAGAAGGGAGCTGGCACCAGCCCCGGCACTGGCAAAAGGAGAGCCAGTGCCAGAGGCGACGTTGCCAAAGAGACTGGACCCAACGCCGAGGGCTGTCTTGGCACCGGGGCAGTGCCAGACACAGCAACTAGTACGGCACCAGAACAGACCCCAAAGGCCCACGGCATCAAAGGTCTAGCTGGCACAGGAGTGCGTGGCAAAAGTACTTGGGCTTGTCCCAATACAGTGACACCGCAAGGAGGTGCGGCCAGTGAAACAAGAGGCATGGTCACTGGCAAGGACCCAGAGCCCATTGATGGAGCCAAATGCTGTACTCGGCTGGAGTGTCCTTACTGTGGGTCCAGTGCCCCCACCCCTGAGGGGCTGGGGTTGGCTCCACAAGAAGGGGCAGATGAGCCAGGTGCTGTACAGAGTGCTTCATAAGAACTACCCAGTGATGAAACCATCCACTGGTGTCCCCACAGGAAGACAGACAGGAACTCCGGGCCTGAGACCTCAAGCGCCCACGAGCAAAAACCATCAGAGACCCTGATCGCACCGGGGAGGGCCTCCTGCTCAGAGACACTAAGGACCTCATAGCAGACCTACCAGAGTGGTACCTTGAGCAGTACCACTTCTTCCCCTTCCGGTGGGAAGAGAATGAACTCGAGGTTGAGTGGTGCTAGGTCCCCGACCAGGATCAGGAACAAGCCTGCTTCTTTGTGTTTATGGGAGGGCTGTTCTCCCTCCCAAACACAGAACTGCCCATTGTCAGAACCTTCCCCTGCCGGGGGAAGTGGACCGGACATGGCCCTGCAGATGGAGCAGCATGCCTGAAGAGGCCCCGTACTGTCATCACCGCCATCTGTGGCCTTTGACCATTGCTCGGTAGAGCAGAGAGAAACTGACAGGAAAAGTTAAATAAAATCACTAAACTGATACAAAAACAACAAACACTAGCTTGTAACACTAAATCTGAGAATAACTGAATGATGTTGTCATAGAGACATGAAGTTCTCACTCCTGGCAGGTGAACGACATCGTCACTGAAGCGCATTCAACGATGGGGACAAAAGAAACTGAATCAGTTGAGTGCTGATGCTGAACTGAGCCATGCAGTGCAAGTTAGATTCGCAGTGCCACGTATGCGCATAGCCTGCCTCAGCCCTTCTAAAAAGTTCCGACTCCTGCAGGTTCCTAGTGCCTCCGGCTCAGAACCGATTGGTGAGAATCTGTGGTGAATATTGAATCCTGGAAGATCAAGCTTTCACAGCTTAGTGTTCCTTTCCTAGTCAAAAATTGTAAATACATAAATTAAATAAATTTGTCAGTCCGGCCTGGTGGTGCTGAGAGTTGAGGCGCTGGACGCCACACCAGCAACCCATGTTCGGGAACGAGCACAGGCCGCCATGGGTTGGCAGGGGAGGAGATGGATCGAGCGTCCAATGGACTGCTCTCCATTTCCAGGGAGGGGGGAGACCAGCGGCCGGTGCACGCCTGACCCCTAGCGGAGGCTGGGGCTCGGCAACATGGTGGCGCAACAGCGTGGGGTGGGAGCGTGGCAGATGCTTAACATGGGTGTACACAGGAGTTTGCGTGACCCCGTCCCAGGCATCATTGTATGCGGCACACTTGCAAGGGGGACAAAAACAGGAAAAACACTGCAGTGCAGTAGGATGGAGGAGGATGCCTTACAGGCCCTACTCCTGGCTAGCCGCGGTACTAGGCCACACTGGATCTGGTCTCCGGCGAGGGTTGTGGAACCCTGCCGACCCCACCAGGAGGGGCAAGCCCTGGGGGTAGGTGCTGGCGCTGACTGGTGGATGCCGGGAGATGGGGCTGGGGGCACCCTCCAGATGGGGGCTGCACTGAAGCAGAGAAAAAAATAGCAAAAAAAAATTTATTTTGTTTTTTGTTGAAGTTTATGATGTATTGCAAACATCTTGTGAGCCGCAGAACAGAAATGCTGCCTAATCCAGTCTCTCTAAATGGGACACAGCATACAAAAACGTATGCCGCATTGCTCTCTCTGCTCCCCGCCTCACACATCGATGTGACCTTTACTCCCGGCTGGAGTGGCTCCCACTGGAGTACCACCGCACCTTCATCCTTGGCAACTTTTTAGACAAAGTCATCCGTACTGCCACCCCTTCTGTACTTGCCCTGTCCCTCACTCCTGCAGCTCCCCCTTACCATCTAAGATCCAGCGACTCTCAGGTCCTCCTGGTTCCAAAAATCCACACTCGAATGGGCGACCAGGCCTTCCCTGCCTTCGCACCGAAGCTGTGGAACTACCTGCCAGCCTATACTCGCACCTCCCCATCACATTCCTGCTTCAGAACCTCCCTATGGGGCTTCCTGAAATCTGCCGTACTAGTCTTTGTACCTGAGCTGCTCTCACTTGGTATCTACCACTAGGTGGCCAGTCTGTGGCTGTAATCTGCACTTTGCCCAGCTGGTCTATCCCGTGTCACCTGACATACCTTGACTGGTGCTCTATTACCCTGAAGTGACTCGTTCTGATTGGTAATCTACCTGATGCTCTTTGTACCCTGTTCTGACTTATCCTACTGCTTTGTACCTTGGTATTCTTCTGGTTTGTTGGGAGTCTACCGTCGCCTATTCCTGTACTTGGCTGTTTGCCACCTCATGTATTTACCCATGTACCTCACTGATGACTCTATTCAATGTGCTCAGTCTAAATTGTAATCTATGTACCTCATTCGTATGTTACATAAGTGGCTTAATCTGTGTACTAATGTATGTTAACCCTGTATATGCCTGATGTTCATGCATTGTACCATTGTAACCGTCCCGGGTCGCCCCTGCAAATAGGCACTTGGCTGTCTAGTGCGCTCACCCGGTAAGCAAAAGCAAATAAATAAATAATACTACCCTTTTTTGGCTCCCCTGACTCCAGCAGACATGCACGTGCATGCACGTGGAGATGCACATTCATGCCGGGTACTGGCTCGGCCCTTTCCTCCCACCCCTGGCAATCCCGGTCGCCCCTCACGTACACTTGTCGGACCTCCACCTGATGAGCAGAAACTGGGGACAACCACCCGGGAGGGGAGACACCTCCGGTCATCCATCCCACTCCTCCCTTCACGCCTCCACCAGCTCCTGATGATCCAAGGTCATTTCTGAACCCGGTTCACCAGCGCGATACGAGGTAAGGCATCCAGTGCCTCAGCACCACTGGGCCGGCACCTAATACTGTTTCTGAAGTAGTAACCCAAGAAAGGGTTTACACTGGTGTAGGGCCGATAAAGGGGAATACTGGTATCCACAGGTAGAAATGGGGAAGGGATACCTAGGTAAGGGGATATGATCAGCCACCAGGGCTATCAGATCTTTCAATCCAGTCCTGATGTTAGGCCGGACATGGAGCTAGGTAGAGATATAAGCAGACTGACTAGAGGGACCATTGGGTCTGTTTCTGTCTGTGCACAGTTTTATTTCTCAGTCTGATTTTGATTTCCATTTATGAAGTGCATAAAGGTACAAAAAAGTAATTAAAACCTATCTTTGTTTTAGTCAAAGAGCAAAAAGAGCATCTTGGACGCAGACCCTGAGGTTCAAGCCTTACTAGATTTGGCAGGAAAATCACGGAAGAGCGAGGGACTACGAGAACCTGTAGATGAAGAAGAGGAGGAGCAACATAAAGGTGTGAAATGAGGCATTGCCTGGCAGAATCGCAACAAACTAAAGTACTTCTGAGATTTAGAAAACCATGCAGAGGACATCTGTTATTGAAATGAGATTTTATTACTGATTTGATCTTTTTCTAAAAGCAATTTCCAGTCCTTAATTTTGGTCAAAGAACATGGCAGAAGTTGTGTTTTTAAATCTTGAAATTCTTTTTGTACGCTACCTCCATAGTAGGGACAAAGACATTCAGCTTCCTTTTCTGCAGGAGTTTAACGTGTCTCCTGATTTTAACAAAAAAAAAAAAGCCAAGATAAATGAGGCTTTTATTTTAGGGATGAATTGTTTGTAAGCTACAGCAGTGGAAAACAACTGGTATGCTTGTCTTAAAGGGGACCGTACATCATGAAAGCCCTACACATCATTGGTAAGGTAAAATATGAAAGCTGCCTACTAACAGTAACTGCTGAGCTTCCTGAATATTTTATTGATATGTCTGAGCAGGAGACACTGGGATCACATAAGAGCCAGAACTTTTTTGGTGTGGGTAGGCCTCAAGTGCATGGCACTGCATGTGCCTGTTGTCTGGCGCCAGCAGCTAACCACCTCAGTACAGTACCTTTTTTTATCAAGGAGGTGACCATCATAAACCGAACAAGTAGCCTATGCACTTAACCTAAGGGCATAGATGGTGGCCCTTGTAATTAGGGCCACATAACCCGGTAACACAGTGCCTTCACAGCCCAAAATGAAATCCAACGGGGTGAAGACCAAAACACAATACTGGAGTGAGTCTGGGGGATGGTGGCCTTGCATGATAATCTATGGAGAAAATATTCCGAAGCATCAACAGTTATGGTAAGTATGTAACTTTCATATCTTGTAAGACTCGGTCTTCTCCATAGATTCCCATTAATGGGTCAGAATACCAAGCTTAGAGAAAGTCGCTTGGACTGGGGCAGCTGGAGCTCAGGACTCACTTCAAATACTAGGGGGTCTAGAACTCAGGGGTTACTTCAGATACTAGCGGGGCTGGAGCTCAGGGCTCACTTCAGAATTGTGCTGCCAAATGTAGCATGCTGCCTTGCATGGACATCCAGGGCACAGTGCTTGGTAAAGGTAATCACTGTGCACTAAGTTGCAACCTTGCAAATCTCTCCAGTCAGTACCAACTGTATTTCTGCCAAAGAAGTGACTACCCCTGTGATGGAGTGGGCATGCACTTTGCCGTCTAGTTTTACCTTTACCATGGCATGGCAGTGACAAAAGCAATTTATAATCGAAGATGAAATGCACTTGATTGTGACAAGTTGTCCCTTTCGATTGCGGTCAAACGAGACAAAAAGCAGCTTTGCCTGTCTGTAGTCCTTAGTCTGTCCAGGTAAAATCTAAGGATCCTCTTTACATCTAGTGAGTGGTGAGTCTTTTCTTCCTTATCCTTAAAGTTGGCAAAGTAGATAGGCAGCATCACAGCTTGATTCAGGTGGAACTCAGACACTATTTTAGATAGAAAGTTAGGGTGAGTATGGAGCACAACCTTGTCTTTGCGGAAGATAGTATACAGAGGATCTGTGACTAAACCATGGATTTTGGATGCTCTGCGTGCAGAGACGATGGCCCCCAGAAATGCTACTTTTCAAGTCATGTATTTCATGTCAAACGTCGCAGTAGGCTTAATGAGCTTGCAAGTGAGCATGTCCAGCACAAGGGTAAGGTCCCAGGGAGCTACCAGCTTCCTGATGGGAGGCCTTGTGTGTAGGATACTCCTGAGGAACATCTTAAGCAGTGGCAGCTGTGCCAAAGAGAGGATATCTACAGATCTTACTTCGAGAGGGTTCCTTCAGTAGGTCATCACATATACGACTGGCACCACCTAGCGTTGGGCCGTACGGCAGACTTTTCTAGCAATCCCTGACTTGGGACCGCCCACACGAAGTCACGTGACTGACATCAGCGTGACTGTGTATAGTGGGTGACCGCCCTCCAGTTCTTTCCCGCCGTCACTTCATGTCAGTCACTCTGCAGACTTCCATTTGAGATCGTCGAGAAAGTTCATCGCGCGGTAATCCCTCACTACTTTATTCTTTACAAAATGCTTCTTTTTGATGTCTTCTCCTAGGAAGAAGTGCTCATCATGTGGCACCCAGATCCCGCACTAAGACGGATATCGGAAGTTCGTCATCTGCCTAGGCCCGGACCATCCAGTCTGCTCTTGCCCTGAGCGCCAGTCCTTCAACCAGGCCACGAAAAACCGGAGACAGCAGGCTTTGGAGGCCCACCTGCTCAATGCCTGACTAGTTTCACTAGAGAAAAAGATGGATCGGCTTAGGGACTCGTCTGAAAAATCTTCCTCTTCGAAAAAAAACAAGGAGAAGACTAGGGAGCGGGCTCGCTCTGCGGACGACGTCAGGCCCTCAACGAGCAAGGCCCAGCTGCCGCTCAGGAAACTAGACAGTAAGTCGGACAAAGCTCCGGCAGATAAGTTGATAATCAGCTCCTCCGGCGACCGCGCCGCCTTGGCCGGTAAGTCAGCCTCCCGCTCCTCCGGAGATCACGCAGTGGCCGGTAAGTCGGCTCCACGGTTGGGGCAGTCACCCGGCTGAGTCGATAAGTCGGCGGGGTGCACCCTGACCTCCCGACCCTGCCCGCTAAGTCGGCCGTTTCCGACGACCGCATGGGCTTAGTTCCCCCGTCGGGGCCTAACTGCGCCACACCCAATGTCCGGTGGGACCAGAGGGAGAAAGCCCCTCTTCCTCCTCCTCCTCCGCCCATGTCCTCGCATTCTCCCGCGGACACATCCAGCGATGGAGACACCCTTGAACCTGTGGATGTGTTGGGTTCCTCTCCTGGCTCCCCTGCCGAGGTCCAGGTGCTGGAGGCTCCCCTCGTCCGGATGGCCTTTTAGTGGAGGTCCCTCCGCAGCCTAATGGCGAATTGCCGGCCCCTCCCCAGGCACCGACCATCCGGACGACAGTCCCTCTGCCGGGACCAGCCATCCGGCCTCTACCTTTGGCCCTGACGCCAGACCCGACCGACATCAGAGCCCCTTCGTCCACTGCCGACACCAGGCCCTCCGACGCCGGATCCCCTTCAGGCGCCAGATCGGGTAGCACCAGTGCCGACGTCGGTTCCTCTGATGTAGACTGTCCCGACGACAGACTCTCCTCTTGTCTATACCACAGCGGGTCCGACGTGGGTTCCCCCGATGTCAGGACCGATGACAGGAATTTATACCCAACCCCGAACTGTCCCCCATTACCCTTATGGGTTTCCTGGGGATCCTTGCAGGGGTTCCACTCCCGATTGAGTCACATGGAACAGTTCTACCCGGATTAACCCTATTCCACTACATGGGGCCTCAGGGTTATTATCCCCACGGTCGCCCAGCATCAGCCAGCTCCACCCTCCTCCCAGTTTGTTCCAGATTTCAAGACCCTAATACAGTCTTGGTGGCAGGGAGCTAGGTCGGAGCTGGTTTCGGATCTAGAGACTAGACTCCCACAACCGCAGCTTCCTAGGTCCTCTTCCCCGAGCAGCTCGCTTCTGACTGTCCACATCTCAGGGAAGACTCTGCAGGACGTTTCCGTTCCAAATTTTTCTCGTCGTCCTGTCGAGGGGGCAGATGATGACAGCTCAGATGGTAGGAAAGATTCTTTGGAGGAGGAGATTCTGGAGGACCCCGAGGAACCGAAAGGCAAGGCCTCTCCGAAGGCACCACCGGAGGACCCTTCCTTCTCGGACCTCCTGAGGGCCTTGAGAGACTACTTTGACTGGGAGTCTGAGGAACAGGACCCGATGAGACAGACTCGCGGAACACCTGGACTTGGAGTCTCTGTCTCCTGTCCCGGTTCCCCACTGGATGGGCTCCCATCAAGACCTCACTAGGACCATCTGGCAGATGCCTCTGTCTATTCCAGCTGTACCCAAACGTGTGGACAGACTCTGCCGGATGCCAAAGGATGCTCCTTTCTTAGTCTCATCCTAAGGCTGACTGTAGTCATTTCAGTGGTTCATGATCTCTCCTCTGCTCCTAAGCACATGAGCACTATTCCTCCGGACAAGGAGTCGAGGCAGATGAACCAGTTCGGAAAAAAGGTCTACTCCTTGGCCAAGTGTTCCCTTCACTCCCTCAGTTACGTGGCCCATATGGTGTCCCACTAAAAAGCGACTATGGCCAGGTTGGAGACAAAGGTCCAAGCCATGGTTCCTTCACCTCTCAAGGAGGAACTTGCCAAGGATCTCCACCTCTCCAAGATCTCCTGTAGGCATGCTCTGCGGGCCTCTTACGATTCAGTCCATGCTGTGGCCCGTACCTCGGCAACTGCTGTTGCCCTTAGATGGCACTCCTGGTTTCGACTTTCGGGCCTCGCTAACGAGGTCCAGTCGGCAATTCAGGATGCCTCTTTTAGGGTCTCCATCCTTTTCGGAGGGGCACACCAAAGATATCATAACAGACCTACAGGACAAAGGAGTTGCTCTGCGGTCTGTTAGGTCTATGTACCAATCGGGCACTCAACAACAGCAGCAGCAGTCGTTTCATAAAAGGACCTGGAGGCAGAGGAAGAACGCTGAGGCAAGGGAAGTGTAAGGCCACGGGTACAGCCACCCCTCCTGCCTCTAAGAATCAGAGACATTCAGGAGGCCCTCTCCCTGAACGTCCCGCCACTTCTTGACTCCCCGGCCCCACTGCCTCCTCAGTCTTGCGACGGGGAGCAGGTGGGGGGGAGGTTCGCCCACCACACGCAGGAGTGGAGGGCGATTACCTCCGACGAGTGGGTCCTGCAACTAGTGTCCATCGGGCACACCATAGAGCTCCTTGAGATTCCCCCGGGAAATCCTCTGCAAAAGTCCTTGTACTCTTGGGACCAGGCACTTCTTGTTTGCGAGGAGGTAAATTCGCTCTTGCTCAAAGAAGGGATCGAGCGCGTCCCCTCAGGGCAAAGGGGAAAGGGATTCTACTCCCATTTTTTCTTGGTTCCAAAAAAGACCAGGGACTTCCGACCCGTACTCGACCTGAGTCAGCTCAGCCAGTTTGTTGAGTACAAAAAATTCCGAATGCTGACTCTCCAGAGCCTCCTTCCTCTCCTCATGGAGAACCATTGACTCTGCGCCCTGGATATGCAGGATGCCTACCTACATATCCCTATTTTCCCCAGCCACTGCCGATTCCCGCGTTTCCGTTTCCAAGGGGAACACTTCCAGTTTTGAGCGCTTCCCTTTGGTCTGTCTTCGGCACTTTGGGTTTTTACCAAGTGCCCTGGCGGTGGTCGCGGCATTCCTGCGCCGCCAGGGTATTGTGGTATTCCCTTACCTGGACGACTGGCTGATTACAGCCCTGACCAGGGATTTCTTGCTGAAAGCTCTTTCCTTTACACTGGACTTGTTCAGCCGGTTTGGGATCACGGTCAGCATGCCCAAGTCATCCCTTATTTCTGCCCAGAAACTCCAGTTTATCGGGCCAGTCCTGAATACGGTCCAGTGCAGAGCCTTCCTCCCTCCAGACAGGGTGGAGACCCTTATCCATCAGGCCTCCAAAGTGGCTTCCAACAGGACTATCCCGGCCCAGGAAGTACTCCGCCTTCTGGGCCTGATGGCGACCTCCATCATTACCGTTCCCCTTGCAAGGATCCACATGAGGATCACTCAGTGGTCCTTGCGGGTGCAGTGGGACCAGCTTCTGGACAATCTGGACCATCCAGTCCTCATCTTCTCGGTGGTTCAGAAGGATTTGCAATGGTGGATGGATCCCCACAATCTTTACTTGGGACTTCCTTTTTGGAACTCTGCACCAGCAGCTACCCTCACCACGGATGCCTCGAACATGGGGTGGGGTGCTCACCTGAGGGAACATCAAGCCCAAGGACTTTGGTCCAGCTTGGAGATTTCTCTCCACATCAGTGTTCTGGAGCTCAGGGTGGTTCTGTATGCATTACAGGCTTTTCAGACCCTCCTTTTCGAAGGGAATACTGCTGATCCAAATGGACAATATGTCAGTAGTTTGGTACAAGGAGGAACCCGGTCGTACCTTCTTTGCAGGGAGGCGACCAGGGTGTGGAACTGGGCAGTCCAGCATCATCTGGCCCTAGTGGCCGTGCATGTGCCGGGCGTTCTAAACGTCCTGGGGGACAGTCTCAGCAGATCTCGGACCCTAGCTCATGAGTGGGAACTGCATCAGGAAGTGGCGGATTCCATCTTCCGAAGTTGGGGGCATCCAGAAATCGACCTCTTCGCCTCCCATTCCAACGCAAAACTGCCCAAGTTTTGCTCACTCATTCCAGAGCAAGGTGCTTTCTGGAGTGACGCATTCTCTCTGTCTTGGACAGGGAAATTTTGTACGCTTTCCCTCCATTTCCCATCTGCAGAGGGTTCTTCTCAAGCTTCAGGTGGAAAGGGCAAGGATGATCCTCAGTGCCCCTCTCTGGCTGAGACAGATCTGGTTCCCACTGCTTCAGCAGCTTTCCAGAGAACCACCAGTTCCACTTCCAGTGACTCACAACCTCCTTACTCAGGATCAAGGCCGTCTGGTTCACCCGGGGCTCAGGACCCTGCATCTTTATGCATGGCTCCTGCAGACATAGCAGTATCCGGTTTTGGGGTTTCCTCTCGGGTTGCACAGGTTCTAATTGAGGCCAGGAAACCTTCTACCCATTCCACTTACCCCATGAAGTGGAAGCGGTTTTCCAGATGGGCGACCGCAGAGGGTTGGAACCCCTACTCTTGCTCGGCCCTGCAAGTCATGGAATACCTCCTTCACTTATCAGACTCTGGTCTGTCCTACTCTTCCATAGAGGTACATCTATCAGCTGTTTCAGTGTACCACGAGCTAGTGGATGGTAAACCCGTGACTCAGTTGGATGTCTCTAAAACCTTTCTGAAAGGGATTCTTCATCTGAAACCCCCCATCCTCAGCCCAACCCCACATTGGGACTTGAACTTCATCCGGAAAAGCTCACCCTTCCTCCTTTTGAGCTGGCTATGAGCTGTGACCTGCGCTTCCTATCTTGGAAGGTGCTTTTTCTGGTGGACATCACATCAGCCCGAAGGATTTCTGATCTTCACGCTCTAGTCTGCAAGGAGCCTTACTTGATTTTCCACCGGGACCGGGCGGTCCTTAGAACCCATCCGAGGTTCCTCCCAAAGGTGGTATCGGAAGCAACGCTGAACCAGTCGGTAGAGCTTCCGGTGTATTACCCATCCCCCTTCTAACAGAGGTGAGGCATTCCTTCACACGATGGATGTCCATCGGATTCTCCATTGTTCTACACACCAGACTATGGAGTTTCACTTTTGCGTCCAGTTGTTTGTCTGTTTCGCCCTGAGATCGAAGGGCAAACCAGTTTCTAAGCTTGGCCTTTCCAAATGGCTGGGCAACTGCTTCCGATTCTGTTACCAGAAATATGATAAACTTATGCCAGGTTCCATCAGAGGTCATTCTACTAGGGGCATGGCTGCTTCCGTGTCCTTCCTTTGGAACGTTTCCATGGCGGACATTTATGCTGCCGCTACTTGGAGCGCTGTCCATACTTTTACCAAACACTATAGTCTGGACATTGCTTCTAGACGGAGGGCTGGCTTTGGCCTAGCTGTCCTACAGGGCCTTCTGTCCTAGACTGGGTCCTTTCTGGACTTCAGTTATTTCCATTGGAGTTTGTTTTCCGCCTCCCTAGTTTCTCTCAGTCTCTCCTCAGAGAGACTGCTTGGGGCTCAGTCCTATGTGTGATAACCTACTGAAGGAACCCTCTCGAAATAAGATAGTACAGTTATGTAAGAACTTACCATAACAGTAGATCTTCGAAAGAGGTTCCTTCAGTAGGTCATATTTTTCCCTCCCTCCTTCCTCTCATTTTAGGTTTTACAGGGTCTCCAGATCCTGTTTGCTCCAGCTGTCAGGCTTCTTCCTGGCTCCGGTGGGAGAACTGGAGGGCGGGCGTGGGGACCGCCCACTATATACAGTCACGCTGATGTCTGTCCGCGTGGCGTCGTTGTGATCCCCATCAGGGATTGCTAGAAAAAGTCTGCCGATGCGACCTGGCGCCAGGTGGCGCCAGTCCTATATGTGATGACCTACTGAAGGAACCTCTCTCGAAGATCTACTGTTATGGTAAGTTATTATGTAACTGTACTGTTCATGGTACGCTAATACAGTACATAGCATAGGTGGACCTTAACTATAAAATACTACATGCCAGCATCAGAAAGGTCCAGTAAATAACTCAAGAACCTTTTCAAGTGGATACTTAAAAGGGTCCTTGGGGGGCTTTAGAACACCAGATGGAAAATCATTTACACTTGGCTGTGTATGTCTTCCTGGTAGAAAGTTTACACACAGCCAGTAGTGTTTCAGAGACTCTGAGACACTTTAAACCTGTTCACTTCTATCTCTTCAGGAGCCAGGCTGGAAGATTAAGGGAGCACAGGTTGGTGTGGACTAGCTGGACCTGAAGTTGGACCAGTAAACCCATCCGGAGTGGCAGAATCCTCACTTTGCTGATTGAAAGCTCAGCAGAGGAAAGCATATCTGCTGAGGTCAACAGGGGGCTACTAGGATCGTTGTGCTTCTGGGTGCCTACAGCTTGAACAGCATTCTGAATAAGAGGGATTAGAGGGAATGCATACAGAAACATATTGTGCTGTGGCAGTGTGAATGAATCCTGACAGAAAATGCTAGGTCCTGGATTTCTGGAGCAGAACTCAGGTAGTTTGATGTTTAGTGGTGATGCATAAAGGTCCGCATCTGGGGTACCGCACTCGTTGAATAGTGATCACACAACATCTTGTACTAGTGACCACTCATGAGGATTTCCTGTCATTTGATTTGGCTCTTTTGCCAGAGTGTTTTGCAATACCGACAAATAGATTGTTTGAAGAAGGATTCCCTGCTCCAAGCACCATTCCCACACTTTCATCGCCTCCCTGCAGAGAGCGTAGGAGTGCGCTTCCCTTGTCTGTAGACTTAGTACATGACAGACTTGTCCATCTGGAAGAAGACTGTCTTCCGGCTAAGTCCACTATGGCTTTCAGACTGTAGAGACTACATGAATCTCTAGCACATTTATGTGGAGATGTGTTTTTGAGGAGTCCCGGACCCCTTGTGTCTGGAGGCCTTGGTAGTGGGCTTCCCAACTGAGTAAATAGGTATCTGTGGTAAGTGTCACCACTGGCTCCAGTGAGGAGGAGGGAAAGCCCTGGAGGAGATCATCCTTCTCTGATCACCACATCACACCAGAGGCGTGATTACCTGAATGGGGTAGTTGTGAGGGTGTGATGCCTGAGACCATCGAGTGCTGAGCATCCACTGAGTTGTTCTTGTGTGCTGTCTTGCCAGGGCAGCTGTGAGCACTGAGCACACCATGAATCCCAGCATGAATTAGATGGAGGAAGTGAGGTGGCAGAGTTTTGTGCTCCATGATTAAACATGTCCACAAGAGTTCTCATACTCTGTCTGGGAGGAAGGCCTAAGCCGTGTCCAGAACCGCTGCTGTGAACAGCAGTGCCTAGGAGGGCACCAGCTGAGACTTGGCAGGGTTCATCAGGATTCCCACGTGAATGTCAGAAATTGAGAGGCAGTGGCCACTGCCTGTTCTGTCTCCTGTCTGGACAGGCTTGTTAGGAGCCAGTTTTCAAGGTACAGGAAGACTTGTAGTCCCAGCTTTCTGAGATGCGCTGTGAGTACCACAGAACACTTTGTAAAGACTCATGGCGCCAAGGAAAGCCCAATAGGTAGGAATCTAAACTGGTAGTATTGCCCCTCCATGCAGAACCAGACGTACTTGTGGTTATGGTACACCAGTTATGTGTTGGTACTCATCCTGCTTATCCAGAGATGCTAGTCAATACTGATGCGTCAGGTAAGGTAGCAAGGCTTCCAGAGAAATCATTCAGGATTTTTCTCAAGTCATGTATTTTTTCCACTTTCTGAGCTCGATAATGGGGCACATGCCCAATGATTTCTTTAGTACTAGGAAGTAGTGTAAAGAGAATACTTTATTGACCTGTGACTCTGGCAGTACTTCTACCGCCCTGTTTCTGAGCAAGCCTTCAATCTCCGGGGGAAGGGGTTTCCAACAACTCAGTTTACCTCTCTCGGATGAGCCTTAAAACCCATTTGTCCATTGAGATGGATACCAACTGATGGTAAAACATGGTGAGCCCCCCCACTCTAGAGGATTGGTCTGCCTTGTGCAGCTGAAGTGGACCTGGGACAAGAGCTTCAGATGATGGCATTAAGCCCTTTTTTGGCTGCACCTTCTTTTGGGCCTGAGAAGACTGGGATCTGTTGTTGGATTCTCCCCTGCCCTTGCCACAAAAGGACTACTTATTATGGAACGAGCTACGTTCTCTACCATCTGTGGCTTGTAGGGGGCCACCCTGGAGGTCTTTAAGAGTCGTTCTTGTTTTGTTGGTCTGTTTAAGAGACGTCGCCACCTGCCATCCAAACAGATAGCTCCGATAGAAGGTTACGTTCATGATCCATTTTTCAATGACTGGGGTGACCCCAGCAGTGCTGCCTGATGCTGACACCTGCAGTCGCAGAACGGGCTGCTGCATTAGAGATATCCATAGAAGCTTTAAGCTGGTGGCTGTTAGATTCAGTACTTTGTTTAATAGCTAACAGCATTTCCAGCCTCCATAACTGGCAGCATCTTTGCTAGAGATTTTAGCTTGCACCAGAGAGCATACTTGTATTAAGAGAAGTGGCCCTAGTAATGAGTTGTTCTCATGCCGGGCTAGCAGAGGCCTAGATCTGCTTGCCTATGGTGTCTACTTTGTGCAGCTCCTTGTTAATGGAGTGTGCGGTGACCTCATTGGACACTATGGCTTTGTCATTCTCTGCCAAAATGACAGTGCCAGACGCTATTGACTGAGTGAAATATGTGGGCTTAGATTTAGGCACCACATATTTTCTGTCTGCCTGTTTGGATACAGCTATGGCAGTTTTCCTCAGAGTGGGTCTCTAGGGCTGGCTGGATGGGAGGAACTAGAGAGATCGGGATATTGGGTACATTTATTTATTTATTAGCTTTTGGTAACCGGCTAAGTGCACTAGGCAAAAAATCCTGCCTATTTTCAGGCACGACCTGGGAGAGTACAATATAACAATACAGTAAGAGTACAATATCACAGTACAGTAGTGATACACAATCAGATACATAATGTAGGAGAACTGTCCAACAAATACCATGACAGAGGACAGCTGCCGAAGATAATTCACCAACTGGAAGACACCAACAGTAGTGAAGTTATTGCAACATACACTTGTACAAAAACAAGCAATATTGACCAGTCTGACAGGCCTAGCTGTGAGAAACAGGCAGGTAGGCACGCTAACAGTATATACATGAAAGTAAGGTAGACAAGACAGGACTAGGAGTGAGAGAAGCAGACAGAGACACTATTACAAAAGGCAGATCCCGAAGAATGGGCAGGTCACAAGCTGATGGTCAAAGCAGAAACTTCAGTTGAAGGCACCAAGCTTGGTCTGTGGCTGCTGGCTCAAAATTTAAGGCAGTATACATGTTTTTAAGCAGAGCCTAAAAGTAGAGATCCTCCTGACATAAAGTAATTGAAACTGGTTCCGGGGTCTCTTTGGACCATAGGAAGAGTCCTCATTCTCCCCATTAGTGATGATGAGGTCCAGATCAGACCCATCTCACTCTAATCCCAGGTGGAAGTAGAGGGAAGGGGGCTGAAAGCGTAACAGTGCTGGCCATGGCCCAGCAACAAAGATGACACTGGCCCCTGATAGGATCTTAGGACCAAAATCAACTTAGAAGGGATCGACCCCGGCACCAAAAGCCCACAGTGCACCAAAGGCAGCTCTGGACCTGGCACTGACAATAGTTTTGACAGTGCCAGGTCCCAATAGAGACTGCCCACAACCCTGGAGGGGTCAGTGGTGACATCACAAGTGGAGCAGGTGTTGGCAGCGCTGACAACGGCCCCCACACTGAGGCCGGAGTCGAAGTCAGTCCCATGCCTAAATACAATGGCTCCAAAGATGGCGCCAGCTCAGACGACCCCAAGTGGTAGGGAGCCAGCAACAACAATGCAAATGCACTTACATGTGGCATCCACCGCTCCATAAGAGCTGCCCAATTCCCAGACCACCCACCGAAGTTTCCTCTATTGGACAGAAAGAGGCTCTAGGAATGAGACATTGACCCCGCATTTGAGAGAATGATGGGGTACCCTGGCTCCACAGGGGTTCAGTGTCTCACAGCAGAACGACCAGAGGAGGACCTCAACCGATGCCTTTTCTTCCTTTTATGGGAAGAGGTCAAGGCTGAACGGTGCAAAGACCCCAGTGCTGAGCAAGTGAGGGATGTGAACAGTTTCTTTTTGTGACTTTGAAAGGACTGTACTTCCTCTCAAACACCAGACTTCCCATTACCAGAACACCTGCACAGAAAGAGGTGGTGACCAGACACAGCCCCCTGTCAGAGCAACTTGCCTTTTCTGGCTCCCTACCATTTTCCATGGTCCTCGACCATTTGTGCGTTGTAGGGCTGAGAGAAAACTGTAGAGTTTTTGTGTTAAACTGACACAGAAAATACAAACTATGTTGTATTTTAATGTAAAAACAAGAACTGAATGCTGTCATCATATAGATGGTGAAGTTCTGGCCCTGATAAGGAGAGCGATGGTGCTACGCACTCAACAGTGGGGGGAGAAAAGGAACTGTCACCATTGAGGGCTGGTGACACTGTATACCAATAAAGCAAGATAGCCTGCACTCGTACACTCACAAACAACTCCAGACAAAGACTGCAAAATAAATCAGCTTCATTGCCGCTTAGAAAGAATGGAGTGTGCACAGAGTAGACCATACACCACTGAGTCCCAACACTTTGAGCTGTAACTCTTCATCAGGGGACATGACACTGTATACCAGTGGATTCATGTGGTGCCATGTGTACGAGGCCTGCTGATGTCACCAGCCCCCACTAGAAAAGTTCTGGCTCCCGTAAGGTCCCAGCACCTCTGGCTCACATCCCATTAATGAGAATCTATGGAGAAGATCAATTCTTGGTAGATGTTACTTTTTGCGTTATAAATGCTAATCAGGGCAGCCTCACAGTGAGGTGTGGGGCTCTTCATGATGTACATTTCTGTTAAAGGGAAAATTGCCTGAAAATGCATCACCTGTTCTCTGAAGTTTTAAAGGTAATGCTGCTCCTAAATGAGCTGTATTGAGTTGTCTGCTTAAAACAGCTGTACTAGATAATCAGGAAGTAATTATCAAAATTCTGTTTTTTGGCTGGAAGCATGCAGCCGTAGTTCGGGTATCCAAATCTGTAAATATTTTTTCCAGCGATCTTTAGTTTTTTCAGATATTTAAAATTTATTTCCATTGTTGTGGAACCACAGTAAATATGGTTGCTGCATAATTTGCAGCCGAACTCTCCCCTCACGTCACATGACGTCTTTTGTTTACTCCGTGGGAGCCTGTGCTGCATGTTGCCGCTGTCCCTGTGCAGTTCTGCGAGTCATGCGCATGTGCGGTTGGCAGCAGAGGGTTCCAGTTCAACATAGCAGGTGGGAGAAATGTAAACAAAACTAAAGAAAAATGGAGCAAATTATGAGGTGATGGTACAGCGAAAACAAGAAAAATGACCACTTAAGTGCTCAACAGAGCACTGGAAACAAATAGTTGCAAAATATCTTTTTTTTTTTTTTTTTTATCTAGCACTGCTGCTTTAAGAGCTTCTAAATACCGTGCACACTTTCAGCTCACTGTTTTGCATCAGCCTACTGACAGTGTGCTCAGGTTGTGTTTTTGCTTAGTTTTATTTTGTTTTAACCAGTATCTTTTTCATGAAATGTTTTATAGAAACTTAGAATTTGATGGCAGATAAGGACCGCTTGACCCGCCGTGTTTGCCAGTTTTTACCAACCTACATTATCACAGCAGACCCTACTTGATTTACAGCTCTTTCTCCCTCCCCCTTTCCTTTTTAGTATAATTTCCCTTGTGCCTATCCCATGCATTCTTGAACCCCACCACTGTTTTTGCCACCACTACCTCCATTGGAAGGCTATTCCAGGAATCCACCAATCTTTCTTTGAAGAAGTGCTTCCTCACATCTTTCCTTAATCTACCCCTCTCAAGCTTCATAGCATGTCCCCTTGTTCTTGAGCACATTTTGTTGTGAAAAAATACTTCCCTCCTGTACCTACTTTACCCCCCGTGAGGTATTTATAGGTTTCTGTCATATCCCTCCTCTCTGCCAGGGTGTACATATTGCAGTCCTTTAGTTTGTCCTCGTAAGGCTTTTGACACAGGCCTTGCACCATTGTAGTTGCCCTGCTCTGGATCACCTCCACTCTTTCTATATCTTTACATTGTGGTCTCCAGAACTAGACTCAGTAATCTAGGTGGAGTCTTACCAGCAATCTATGCAGAGGCAACACCACCTACCTCTTTCTGCTAGTGATACCCATCCCTGTACATCTCAGCATCCCTCTAGCCCTCCCAACTGCCTTGTCACACTGCCTGGCCACCGTTAAGTAATTAGATATCTATTTCCTTCTTGGTAGTCATTAATGCCACTCCACCCATTTTGTACTCTGTCCTGTATTTCTGTACCCTAAATGCAATATTTTGTACTTTTCATATTGAAACCTAGCTGCCATACCCTTGACCACTTCTCTTGTTTTCTCAGGTCTCTGCTCACCCCCCACCCCGGTGTCTACCCCATTGCAGATTTTGGTGTTGTCCGCAAAGAGGCAGATCATCCTTTCTAACTGCTGCCTGTGCCAGCAGTGATTCTTTAGGTACCTCGCCAGTCACCCTCCCTTCCTTGGGGTGAACTCTGTTTGCCACTGTCCTTTGTCACCTATCCCCTAACCCATTTTTTTTCCTAGTTTACCACCTTTGGATCCACTCCTAAGCTACCCAGCTTAGTTACTAGTCTCCTATGTGAAACAGTGTTGAAAGACTTACTCTGCAATCTATGTAGGCCATGTCCACTGTTCCGCCCTGATATAATTCATTTGTAACCCAGTCAAACAAATCTATCAGATTCATTTATCTATCAGGAGGGGTTACAGGCAAAATGGATGGGCCTAGGGGTCTTTATCTGCCAGAAACCTTATATGATTCTGTGATTTGGCATGACCTCCCCCTGTGAACCCATGCTGACTCCAGTCTTGTTAACCCATTGGATTAAAGATGTTCCACAATCCTTTCCTTCAGCAGTGATTCCATTAAATTTCCCACCACCGATGTCAGGCAGACTGGCCTATAGTAGCCAGCATCCTTCCCGTTACCACTTATGTGAAGTGGGACTACATCTGCCCTCCTCCAGTCCTCCCGAACCACTCCTGTTTTCAGTGAGCTGTTAAATAGGACTGTCAGAGGTCCCACCAGTGCCTCCCTGAGGTCCCTCAATACCTCTGGATGCACCCTGACTGGCCTCATTGCTTTGTCCACCTTTACATTAGTGAGTCCTTTCTAGACTCATCTGAAAAAGGACTAATGTCTGCCTCCTTCCCTCCCTCCAGAGTTTCTGTTACTTTATGTGGCCCCTCCCCTTCTCCTTCCCCTGTGAACACTGAACAAAAGTGTTCATTCAGGATGTCTGCCTTTTCTTGATCCCATTTTGTACGGTCTCCTCTTCACTTTTTAACCATACAATCCCACCCCTGTTCTTCCTCTTTTCACGTACATACTACAAAATGTCCCCTTTTGTTACCTCCTGGGCTACTCTTTCTTCAGGTTGCACCTTTGTGGCCCTTACTCCTTTCCGTGCTTTCCTCCGTTTCCCCTGATAACACCTCCCTATCCTACTCCTCCTCCTTCTGTGCCTCCTTTTGTAACTATTGTAGACAAATCCTGTGGTAAAAATCAGGGACCCTGGTTTTCCATTTTTACTGGTAACATCGATAACAATCACAGAATCCTGTTTAGTTTGTGGATTTTGAATTCTTGTACCGGTGCCTCACGGAAATTGCATGTCACTGCACAGAATCTCTTAAGATTTCAGCATCTTTTTAAATGTTGTTATTTTCTCTATGTCCCCTTCTCACAGCATCAGTCTCCACTTTTCAGAGATCCCTAGGCTGGGTATCCCCTAGCTTCACCCCCAGGTAATCCTCAGGAGCTCCTGTGGGTCTGCTCCTATCCTGCCTGGGTTGTAACCCCCGGTGGGAAGGGAGGGGACCCCAGGTCACCCCTCCACACTCCCTTAGTGTATGTCGGGCAGGCCAGTGGGTCCCTCATGGAGCCTGGTTATGAAGTCTGGGGCACCTGAGTCCCTTCTGCCAGTGGCCGATGTGGAGTGATTGTTCCTGGTTTTCTGGTCTGTGTGTCCCTGAGGGCAGTGGCACTAGAGGAGATGCAAGGAGGTAGGTCACATAGATACATGCCACTGCTCCAGATCCTGGCTAGTCTCCTCCCCTCCTGATCACTCTGCAACACAATTGCACCACCACATTTGGTCACACAGGTGGTGGTAAAGCAGCAGGAACTGCAGCCCACCCTCCCCGGAGGAGGAAAGTAGTCTCCCGGGTGCTCGATCCTACTCCCCTGGCCAGACCTCCAGCAGCCCAAGTTCGCTTCCAACCCTGGGTCGCTGGCATTGCAAGCAGTAGTGCTACCGCAGCGCCAGCAGGCCGACCCAGATTTCAGCATCTTAAAATGAATGCTGCTGTGCTTCACATTCTTTCTGCATTGCTGCTTTCCTGCTTATAGAGTCAGTAAGGAACTCACCCACACTGCTTTGTTGTAATCAGCCATTCAGTGTAACCACCCATGCTTCCCACCAACATCTCCGTCACCTGAGGACTGCTTTCCTACCTAAAACCATGGTTTTCATGTAGTATGTGCCTAAGAGTCTTTTACTATTTATATTGCACTGTATGATACCAAAAAAAAAAACACAAGTACCAGCACACATGGGCAGGGCCACTGGAAAATTGCAGGAAAACTATCTTGAAATTACAGAGATTGTTTTGCAAAACTTGCTGGGAAATTGCGGGAGTTCTACTATAAATCCTGAGTGCTTCACAATAAATCCTTTACTGTTTTCTACAGCATATATTAGTCAGCATAAACTACTAAATGAATACACTGACAGTTGCCGGCCTGGTGGCACAGAGGGTTGAGGCGCTGGATGCCACACCTCAAACCACACCGGCATCCCGGGTTCGGGAACGGACTCGGGACGCCGGGGGTTGGCAGGGGATGAAGAGGATGGAGCATCTGGAGGACTGCTTTCCTCTTTGGGGGGGGGGGAGTGGGTCGCCTTGCTCAACAGCGGCTCCCAGTGGAGACTGGGGGCACTGTTCAGAGCAGTGCAAGAAGGGGAACACTAGAAAACTAGAAAGTGTCTCTGTGTGTTCACTGGATGATGACTCCCCCGCTCTACGACAGCACCGGAACCTCCACATACCACCTCTACTGTAGCAGTGCTTCCGGGGGGGCCTAATTAAGAGTGTTCTGGGTGAGCCCCCTCACAGTGCCTTCCCCCTTGGAGGAGTGGGACCCGTCCGGTGAAGGGATACACCGGGATACCCCTCGGAAGCCGGCTGCGATATAAGGGGATCGAGGTGGCCCAGGAAGAGGATGTCCGGTGAGTCGGGGAGTAATGTGGAGCCCGAAGGAGAGGGGAACACTGGAGCATGAAGGCAAGGAGTAAACAGATTAAAAAAAAAAGAAGAAGAATACACTGACACTTGAATATGTTTTAAATATGAAGAAAAACATCTGTTTCTAGCATGAATCCTACACGGATAAGATGTGTTGCCTCTTCCAAAATGTAAAAACATCTGCTTCATACGGTGCTAGATTCTATTTAGTGAGCCACAGAAAAGCAATATTAAATACATCCAGAATAAACAAATGTTATCTGTTTCTGGATGTAGAATAATGAAGCCTGATCAAAAGCTATTTACAGTGCTCTGTCAACTATTCACCGACTTTGATGTAAGAAAAAATAAGCAGATGGAGTTGCAAATAGTTCGGTTTTAGTAAAATGTTGTTCAGAGTTTCATGTTCATAATTTGTACTGTAGGTACTATGCACTGTTATTAAAATACTGTATTAAAACATTATATATGGGTGTTATTATGGCTGGCAGTATAACCTAGTGGTTAGAGTAACAAACAGTGATTGAACTGAGTACATCCAGCAGACTTGGGTTTGATTCCCACAACCTCCACTTGCATACTGTGTGACTCCAAGCAAGTCATTTAACCTTCCCAGTGCTTCTAGGTCACTCCTGAAAACATGCAGTTCTGCCTAGTAGGCCTTACCTGGTTTACAAAGAATATTAAAAAAAAATACCAATATATGTTTACTACATCATAGAATAGTAGTCAGGGTACCATGTAATTTACCTGAGTTTTACTTGGGCTGCAGTGATTTTGTATAGGTAAAGATAAATGTTCAGATACATTTTATGTGTTTTATAAGCTTGTTTTTAGATTTTAGTCAGGTTTTTATTGTATTCTTTGCATATGAGCATCTAGGTTGTAGATTGCTAAATGCAGGATCACTGCTGCCAACTAGCTTATTCAAGTTTATAATCAGCAGGGCCATCCAAAATCCTCAGGTGTTTGAATGAAAACTAATCTGAATGAAAGTACAGTCAATTCCACTTGTATGCCTTTCGGTTGTATGCCTTTTTCGGTTATATGCCCATTTTATCAAAGTCCCAATCCACTTCCTATTCCCACAATATAAAAGTGTCCTGATGTATGCCTTGTCAATTTCGGTTGTACGCCTGTTTTATGTACTGCAGCTGTGTTTAAATGAAGCTCTAAATGAAGCTCCAGATACCTGAGTATGTGTTAATTAGGTAATTGCCATTAGCGGTTTCATGTTAAATACAGCAGCTTATCACTAGCACCGCATGCAGCGATGGAGAAGAACAAAAGAAATGTGCTATCTCTCGCACGTAAAGCTGAGCTTCTTGAAAAATCTGAATTGCCTGGTGTTACAAGAAGGATTTAGCATCGAATTTGGCGTTGACATTTCCAGTGTTGGTCGCTTTATGCGTCCGAGATCAGATCCCATGGAGTGGAGTCGAAGTGGCAACACAAACCGAAAAAGAAAAAGAGATGGCAAGATCCTCAGGTGGAAGAGGCGCCTCAGGTGGTTTACTGCCTCCTCGACCGTGGTGTTCCTGTGTCTGGTATAATGTTGATGGAAAAAGCCCGTACAGTCGCTAACACTGGTGTACAGTTCGAGCCAACTACAGGCTGGCTCTCCAGGTGGAAAGAGCGCAACAACATCTGTTACAGACGGATCCATGGCGTAAAAGGCTGAGAATGACACCGCAGCTGCCGAGGAGTGGATCCGTACTGTTCTGCCCACACTACTACAGGAATACACCTCTACTGACATTTTTAATGGTGATGAGACAGCCTTATTTTTCAGAGCGACTCCTGATGGCACACTGTCTTTCCGTACACAAACACCAGCCGGCTATAAGAAAGCAAAGGACCGTGTGTCCATAATGGTTTGCTCAAATGGCACTGGTACAGAAAAGCTCCCACTCCTTGTAATCGGACGCTCTAAAAAACCCAGGTGTTTTAAAAGCATAAATGTAGAGGCACTACCAGTTCACTATCGTGTCAACTCAAATGCCTGGATGGCCTGACATTTTCCATGAATGGCTAAAAGACCTTAACAAAAATGAGGTTTAGAAAGAAAAATCGCTATGCTAGTTGGACAACTGTCCTGCCCACAAAGCAATTACCCTGTCCCATATCAATTTAATTTTCCTTCCTCCTAACTGCACTGCGCTGATCCAACCTATGGATCAAGGGGTGATACACAACCTAAGGTCCATTACAAAATCGATCGTTAATCGTCTGTTGGATGATATTGATGGATCCATGGACATGTTTAACGACAAAGCACGAAAATGTCAATTCTTGATGCAATACACCTTATCCACTATGCGTGGAAAGAAGTTAAACCCCAAACTATCCAGAACTGCTTTATTAAAGCCGGGGTCATTCACGGAGAGCCCCAGGGTGCAGATGAAATTGATCCACCAACCGGAATGCAGGAGTCTGACTTTGTGGATTACGTGACCATGGACGCAGAGGAGCCAACTTCTGGTGTTGTGACAGATGAGGAAATCTGCAATGAAATCCTAACACAAAACGCACACACAGCAGAGGAGGAAGATGAGGAGGGGGAGCAGGAGCCAGTGGCCACAACGAGAGAGGTATGGCAGATGGTACGAGCAATTCGGCACTATGTTGCAGCGAGGGAAATTAAGGAGTATGAGTGGTTTTACACTTTTGAAAACGCCTTGAAATGTTAGCAAGTCGTGGAGCCAAACAGCAATCAATAGATAAGTGGCTCAAGCATTGCAAGCAGAATGCAGATGCAGTCATGGAAAATGACACTGCAGAAAACACAAACTGCATTGACTTGTGATCTTTTTTTTAAATTACTTTAACTACTGCACTACTGCACTGTACTTAATTATTGCAGTTCCATTTTTATTCAAGTCAGCTATCAAGGTTGGCTTCTGCATAAATAAACTAAATTAACAATTAAAATAGAGTGCGGCTGATTCTCATGCATAATAGCAGCTACCGGTAATTCGAAATATGTTCTCCCGCTTGTATGCCGTTTCGGATATATGCCCATTTTTCAGCTGTCCGCGGCAGCGGCATACAAGCGGAATTGACTGTATGTTCACAAGGAAGAAACTTCACAGTCAACACCCCATTTAGGTGAATTAGATCATTTGCACATTTTCTCCCACCTGCTGTTTCAGTCTCTGTGACAAAAAACGTTTTCTGATAGACTGCTTCAACAAAAAGCAAATGTTAAGTATTTAAGTGTACTTATGTTTGGCCAGTGGATTTTGAAAGCACATTCAATGACGTACAGAAGATAAGACCCCAGGGGCTGTATGATGCTGGTGGGCAGATGGGGTGCTCAATTCACATCTGAGCTCAGACATGAAAACTAGGAGACACCCTTTTCATGGACACCAAGTAAAAAAAAAAAAAGCATCCACATGTCAGGGAGATGCATGAATCCATTTGAAGGTCCTCCATTAATTACTTGTGGATTTTTTAGGTGAGGACACTTTATTTCAAAGAAGCAAATTCAAGCATTTTTTTTTTGGCTCCTCCTACCCCCTGGCCATCCACTCCTTCAGGCCTGCCAAGGCCCCCTACCACTGCTGCTGAGTTCCGACCACCATCCACTGCCCCTTACTGCTGTGCTACCAGGTAACCCCAAGTAACCCTTCATTGAGTGGGCCCCTACCCCTGTGGGAGGCTACCAGGGGAGGAGAATTGCCCCAAAGAGCTTCCTATGTATCCTGGGCATGGCAGGGGTCAGAATAGACACATGTCTGGGGCTTCCGGCTTATGGAGGGACCAGCAGCCATCCTTTGGTTGGCCAGCAGGTGTTTTCTCATTTTCTTGGGAGCGTGACAGGCCACATGATGTCAAGGCACAAGCCGACGTCCGTCACGCTTCCTCCAACAGTAAGGGCTGACGAGTTATGCCTCTGGCCTCCACCAGTGGCCAGCAAATGCTGAGCCGTGAACCCACGCTCTCTCCCAGGAGAAGGTGAGTGGCTGTTGGACACTCAAACCTTCACCCACCAGCTGGCCCTCCAACACCCAAGTCTGTTCCCTAACCCTAGTCAGCGGTATCACAGGCAGAAATCCAATTCAGGCAGTTAAATTATAGGTAAGAAAAAACAAAGGTAGTCCACCTTAGCGGTGCTGGTTCAGATTAATTCACATCTGAGTTCTAACAAGCAAAGAGACCCAGTCATTTGTAACTTGTGCATGTGGGGTGTGGGTGTTGAAGATAGGGGATCATGGTACTGTCACTACTGCCATCACCCCAGGGGGATGTGGACTGCATTGTTGCTACTGCCATCACACTGAATGGGTGGGGGCTGTAGTGCTTCTGCCATCACACCTAAGGGATGGGGGCCGCATTACTGCTGCTTCTGTCACACCTGAGGAGGGAGGTCATAGTGCTATTGCTGCTGCCATCACAACAGAGGGATGGGGCCGTAGTGTTGTTGGTGCTGCCATCGCACCTGAGGGATGGGGCCGTAGTGCTGCTTCCATCACACCTTAGGGATGGGGGCCGTAGTGCTGCTGCTGCCATCACATCTTGTACCTAAAATAACTTTAAATTGTTACAAGGATGGAAGGATGTGCAGTAGTGGAGGTCAAAATTGCTAAAATGCATGTTAGCAGAGCTGAATTGACATATAAAGTACACAGAACCAAATACCGTTAAAAACGGATTTTGGCTTAACAGACACCGGTGACAATACCATTTTTTACAATGTGCAAAACGTAATATGCCCCTTCTCAGTCCTGGTAAACCAGTGCCCCTGGTAAAAATGTCATTCTTATTTTTTTAGAATACTTGATTATTCTAGGGAACATTCTCACTGTGTAGTTCAATAAATAAATGAATAAATACGAACTTCATAAAAGTTTTTTCCTGTTTGTTACCTATGGCACGAGTATGGACAATGTCTTAAAATAAAGTGTTTTATCTGCTTTTAAATTTTTGCAGTTTCTCCTGAGTGCTGCCTTCTTTTGTGTCTTTTGCAGTAAATAAATGAAGACACTGATTTCATTTATTCATCATAGTCCGTCAGGTTGCTCATCACATGTGGTCCTTAAGTGGCATTTGTAATACAAGCAAACATATTCAAAGTGATAAAATGTCATATCTTAAATATTATTCCTTGTCATCTGGACTGTATTTTTTGTTACCCCAGTGACTGAAAATATTTTCAGTCAGTCTTCCCTGAGGACAAGCAGTTCATTTTCAAAGACAGTTTTTGGCAACATCATTTGAACCATTGTAAGACCAAGTTATAAGGAGCAGGTACATATTGAATAAAATGAGGATTTTTTCAATAACTATCCATTTCTTAAATTGGGGGACATGCTGTAATATCTATTATTTTAGTGGTTTTCTTAACCCGTAATGAAAAATAGGGGCTTATATTTCCTTTAAAAAATACCTGAACCCTCTAAAGAGTCAGACTGGCCCACCAGATACCTGGAAAGTTCCAGGCTGGCCTACCTCGGTTGGGTAAATTAACCACCTTCCAGACTCTGCATTTATCTTTTTTTGGCTGTTCTAATTTAAACAAACATTCAAAATGAAATTGCCATTTCTTAAATATTATTCCTGGTATTCTGGACTGTTTTTTCTTCTGTGATTTGAAAGTATTTTCAGCCAGGTTCCTAGTGGACAGGCAATTCATTTTCAAAAAACAGTTTTAATGATGTGCTTTGAGCCATTGGAAGACCAAGTTATGAGGATATTTCCTGTAACCATCTCTGTTTCTTTGAGTTGGGGAACATGCTTGAATATGCAGTATGTTATTGTCCTTCAATGGTTTCAGTAGCTTGTAATGAAAAATTGGAGTTTATTCCCTCTGAAGGTACCTAAACCCTCTACTGAGTTGGATTGGCCCACCAGGATACCTGATAGAGCTCAGGGAGGTCTAGCTGTACCTCTGATGGACCTTTTTAACAGATCACTGAAGACCAGAGTGGTCCCGGAGGACTGGAGAAGGGCAGATGTAGTCTCACTTCACAAAAGGGGTAGCAAGGAAGAGGCGGGCAGTTACAGGCCTCTCAGCCTGTTGCTGGTGGTAAGTTAATTGAAACACTGTATTGCGAAATCATTTAGGATTCTTCTCAAGCAGTGTTTTTTTTTTCCACTTTCTGAGATCGATAATGGGACACATGCCCCCTGATTTCTTTCGTACTAGGAAGTAGTGGAAATAGATTACTTTATTGGTCTGTGACTCTAGCAGTACTTCCACCTCCCTGTTTCTGAGCAAGCCTGCAATCTCCAAGAGAGGTGGATTCCAACAACTCGATTGAGTACCTCTCTTGGATGATCCTTAAAACCCATTTGTCCATTGAGATGGATACCCACTGATGGTAAAACTTGGTGAGGCCCCCACCACTGTAGAGGATCTGTCTGCCTTGGGCAGCTGAAGTGGATCTGGGACCAGAGCTTCAGATGATGGCACTAAGCACTTTTTTGGCTGCACCTTCTTTTGGGCCTTGGAACACTGGGAACTGTTGTTAGAGCCTCCCCTGCCCTTGCCACAAATGGGCTACTTATGGAATGAGCCACATCTTCTACTATCTGTGGGTTGTAGGAAGCTAGCCTGGAGGTCTTTAAGAGTTACTCTTGTTTTGTTGGTCTGTTTGAGACTTCTCCATCTGTTGTCCAAACAGATAGCTGCCATAGAAGGGTACATTCATGATCCATTTTTGGATGACTGGGGTAACCCCAGCAGTCTACAACCAGCAGTGCTTCCTGATGCAGACACCTACAGTCGCAGAACGGGCTGCTGCATTAGAGGAATCCATAGACACTTTAAGCTGGTGACTGTTAGATTCAGTACCTTGTTTAATAGCTAACAGCATTTCCAGCCTCCGTATCTGGCAGAGTCTTTGCTAGAGATTTTAGCTTGCACCAAAGAGCATACTTTAATTATTTAGAGAAGTGGCACTAGTAATGAGTTGTTCTCATGCCAAGGGTTGCAGAGGCCTAGATCATCTTGCCTATGGTGTCTACTTTGTGCAGCTCCTTGTTACTGGAGTGTGCGGTGACCTCATTAGACACTATGGCTTTGTCATTCTCTGCCGAAATAACAGTGGCAATCGCAATTGACCAAGTGAAATATGTGGGCTTAGATTTAGGCATCATGTATTTTCTGTCTGCCTGTTTGGATGCAGCTATGGCAGTCTGCCTCAGAGTGGGTCTATAAAGCTGGCTGGATGAGAGGAACTAGAGAGTGCACAACATTGGGCACATTTAGAAACTCCAGTTGGAGGCACCAAGCTTGGTCTATGGCTGCTGGCTCAAAATTTAAGGCAGTATACATGTTTTTAAGCAGAGCCTGAAAGTAGAGATCCTCCTGAGGTAAAGTGACAGAAACTGGTTCCGGGGTCTCTTTGAACCATAGGAAGAGTCCTCATTCTCCCCATTAGTGATGATGAGGTCCAGATCAGACCCATCTCCCTCTAATCCCAGGTGGAAGTAGAGGGAAGGGGGCTGAAAGGGTAACAGTGCTGGACATGGCTAAGCAACAAAGATGACGCTGGCCCCTGATAGGATCTTGGGACCAAAACCAGCTTAGAAGGGATCGACCCTGGCACCAGAAGCCCACAGTGCACCAAAGGTAGCGCTGGACCTGGCACTGACAATGGTTTTGACAGTGCCAGGTCCCAGTAGAGACTGCCCGCAACCCTGGAGGGGTCAGTGGTGACACTTCAAGTGGAGCAGGTGTTGGCAGCGCTGACAACGGCCCCCACACTGAGGCCAGAGTCGAAGTCAGTCCCGTGCCTAAATACAGTGGCTCCAAAGATGGCGCCAGCTCAAACGACCCCAAAGGGTAGGGAGCCAGCAACAACAATGCAGATGCACTTACATGTGGCATCCACCGCTCCATAAGAGCTGCCCAATTCCCAGACCACCCACCGAAGTTTCCTCTATTGGACAGAAAGGGGCCATAGGAATGAGACATTGACCCCACATTTGAGAGAATAATGGGATACCCTGGCTCCACAGGGGTTCAGTGTCTCACAGCAGAACGACCAGAGGAGGACCTCAACCGATGCCTTTTCTTCCTTTTATGGGAAGAGGTCAAGGCTGAACGGTGCAAAGACCCCAATGCTGAGCAAGTGAGGGATGTGTACAGTTTCTTTTTGTGACTTTGAAAGGACTGTCCTTCCTCTCAAGCACCAGACTTCCCATTACCAGAACACCTGCACAGAAAGAGGTGGTGGCCCGACACAGCCTCCTGACA
This sequence comes from Neoceratodus forsteri, assembly GCA_016271365.2. NCBI lineage: Eukaryota > Metazoa > Chordata > Ceratodontiformes > Ceratodontidae > Neoceratodus > Neoceratodus forsteri. The sequence goes on from CM028130.1 coordinate 1,240,843,427, forward strand.
GAGCAACTTGCCTTTACTGGCTCCCTACCATTTTCCATGGTCATCGACCATTTGTGCGTTGTAGGGCTGAAAGAAAACTGTAGAGTTTTTGTGTTAAACTGACACAGAAAATACAAACTGTTGTATTTTAATGTAAAAACAAGAACTGAATTCTATCATCATATAGATGAAGTTCTGGCCCTGATGAGGAGAGTGATGGTGCTACACACTCAACAGTGGGGGGAGAAAAGCAACTGACACCATTGAGGGCTGGTGACACTGTATACCAATAAAGCAAGATAGCCTGCACTCGTACACTCACAAACAACTCCAGACAAAGACTGCAAAATAAATCAGCTTTATTGCCACTTAGAAAGAATGGAGTGTGCACAGACTAGACCATACAACACTGAGCCCCAGCACTTTGAACTGTAACACTTCATCAGGGGACATGACACTGTATACCAGTGGATTCATGTGGTGCAATGTGTACGAGGCCTGCTGATGTCACCAGCCCCCACTAGAAAAGTTCTGGCTCCCGTAAGGTCCCAGCACCTCTGGCTCACATCCCATTAATGAGAATCTATGGAGAAGATCAATTCTTGGAAGATCTTACTTTTGCATTATAAATGCTAATCAGGGCAGCCTCACAGTGAGGTGTGGGCTCTTCAGATGTACATTTCTGTTAAAGGGAAAATTGCCTGAAAATGCATCTCCTGTTCTCCGAAGTTTTAAAGGTAATGCTGCTCCTAAATTAGTTGTATTGAGTTGCCTACTTAAAACAGCTGTACTAGATAATCAGGAAGAAATGATCAAAATTCTATTTTTTGGCTGGAAGCATGCAGCTGTAGTTCGGGTATCCATATCTGTAAATATTTTTTTCCAGCGATCTTTAGTTTTTTAGATATTTAAAATGTATTTCCATTGTTGTGGAGCCCCAGTAAATGTGGTTGCTGCATAATTTGCAGCCGAACTCTCCCCTCATGTCACATGACGTCTTTTGTTTACTCCGTGAGACCCTGTGCTGCATGTTGCCGCTGTCCCTGTGTAGTTCTGCGAGTCATGCGCATGTGCAATTGGCAGCAGAGGGTTCCAATTCAACATAGCAGGTGGTAGAAATGTAAACAAAACTAAAGAAAAATGGAGCAAATTATGGGGTGATGGTACAGCGAAAACAAGAAAAATTACCACTTAAGTGCTCAACAGAGCACTGGAAACAAGTTGTTACAAAATATCTTTTTTTTTTTTTTGTCTACCACTGCTGCTTTAAGAGCTTCTAAATACTGTGCACACTTTCAGCTCACTGTTTTGCATCAGCCTACTGACAGTGTGCTCTGATTGTGTTTTTGCTTAGTTTTATTTTGTTTTAACCAGTATCTTTTTCATGAAATGTTTATAGAAACATAGAATTTGATGGCAGATAAGGACCACTTGACCCACCGTGTTTGCCAGTTTTTCCCAACCTACATTATCACAGCAGACCCTACTTGATCTACAGCTCTTTCTCCCTCCCCCTTTCCTTTTCAGTATAATTTCCCTTGTGCCTATCCCATGCATTCTTGAACCCCACCACTACCTCCATTGGAAGGCTATTCCAGGAGTTCACCAATCTTTCTTTGAAGAAGCGCTTCCTCACATCTTTCCTTAATCTACCCCTCTCAAGCTTCATAGCATGTCCCCTTGTTCTTGAGCACAGTTTGTTGTGAAAAAATACTTCCCTACTGTACCTAATTTACCCCCCGTGAGGTATTTAAAGGTTTCTGTCATATCCCTCGCCTTCTCCCTCCCCCTCATCTCTGCCAGGGTGTACATATTGCGGTCCTTTAGTTTGTCCTCATAAGGCTTTTGACACAGGCCTTGCACCATTGTAGTTGCCCTGCTCTGGATCACCTCCACTCTTTCTGTATCTTTACATTGTGGTCTCCAGAACTGGACTCAGTAGTCTAGGTGGAGTCTTACCAGCAATTCTATGCAGAGGCAACACCACCTACCTCTTTCTGCTAGTGATACCCATCCCTGTACATCTCAGCATCCCTCTAGCCCTCCCGACTGCCTTGTCACACTGCCTGGCCACCTTTAGGTAATCAGATATCTGTTTCCTTCTTGGTAGTCATTAATACCACTTCACGCATTTTGTACTCTGTCCTGTATTTCTAGGGACATGGATATGTTGTTCATCCACACTCATTGGCAGGTATCCTTGCCGCTTTAAATCTTGCCGGAAGGTCTTCAAGCTTGCTCCTTCCACCCACCTGGGTGGTATAACTCTCGGCTCCGCCCCATGACGCCAGATCTTCCTTACCGCTTGGAAGCTCAGGTTCCCTCCTTAACGCTCTGCGTTTGAGACTGGTTCCTATTTCTCCGTTTGCGGATTTTAAAAATAAATTTTGCGAAAAAGACTTCAGTCTTCTATCCCTCGCGGCTGCGATGGACAAATCGACTCCCGGATTTCGGAGATGCCCATGCGGGCAGAAGATGTCTCGGACGGATCCACACTCCGTGTGTCTACTGCTTAGGCCTTGAGCACGACCCGCGGGCTTGCGACCTGTGCTCATCTTTCTCGACCTCGTCCTCGAGAACCCGTGCTGCCCGATTGCAACTGGGCCGTCCGAGAGCGTTTCCCTCGGTGAAGTCCAAGGAAGCCGGTTGGCGGTGTCAGCGCGCGGTGCCTCGGCGGATCAGCTCGAGCGGATGGTCGCCTCGAAGAGGAGGCGCGCGGCGTATCTTCCTCGGCGCAGCATTTATCCCGCTCTCTGGGCTCTTCTTACACGGCTTCCTTTAAGGAGCTTTGTCTGTCCCTCTCCACTAAAGGAGAAGGCCTACGTCTCTGCGGGACCTTATTCTCGGTCCAAAAGAGGGAGTAAGTCCCTCCGTCGGCGCTCTTGGGAGCGGGGAAAGGTCCCTCTCCGGGCGTCGACCGTCGACCGGCTGGCTGCCACTGGCCTCACGGTGTCCCCTGGCCAGGCCAGTTGACCGAGACTCCACCGATGAAGTCGAGATTTTCTCGCCCATTGGACGGCTGCCCTTTAGCAGCCGAGATCTTCTCCCGCGTCCCCGGGAGGAGTTGAGGATCCCGTGGCTCGCCTGTGCCTCCGGTTCCGGAGCCCTCGGATGGACCATCCGAGCGAAGGAGTGCAGTTCCGGCCGACACCTCCCGCACCGACCTCGGAAATTCGGGACTCTCGGTCTCGGTCTCGACCTCTACAGCGGTCCAGCCGATCCCACCGTCCATAGGCGGTCTCGCCTCGCACCGCAGTAAGCTGCTGCTGCTGCTCGTCCTCATCCTCCTCCTCGGATGAGGGGAGGCTTCGGCGTAAATTACGTCGACGGTACGAGGACCTTATGTTGCAACAGCTCCTCCTGGCCGGGAGTAAGCCGACCCCGTCGCCTTCCCCGGCCATTAAGTGGCTGTCACCGGAGCGGCCGACACAACCCCTCGACTTATCCGAGGAGCCTATACCCAGGCCGGTTGTTCGGCCAAAACCAGCTGCTCCACCGATTCCGGTGGAACCTCCGCCTCCACAGCCACCAATTGGGGCTCCGACCAAGGATTCTCGATTCGGCTAAGGGTCTACCCATCGGCTGTCAGTTACCTCACTCCCGACCGACCTCGGCAGGTGAAGGGTGGCTCAGGCCAGAGGCAGCTCTTCGAGGACTCTTCCGAGTCGAAGATGATTCCTCCTTTTTCTCCAAGCGACTGGACTTGGAGTCTTCAGGAGGTCAGTCAATGGGCGATAGCCCGTCATCCTTCCTGGGACTGCTTGGCTCATCTCGGAGTCCACGGGATGGAGCTCGAACCCGTTTCCAAACGGGCCAGGTATCCCCTCACGGAGATTCTGGACCGAGGGGATTCTCCGACGGAGGCCTTTCCGGTGGCCGAGGCCATAGTGGGTCCGGCACTGGAGCTTTGGCAGCGCCCTGCTTCCTGCCCTGCGCCTTCGGCCAGGATGGCCAGGAAGTATGCGGTCCCTACCGGTTCCTTGTCCGGTTTTTCGGAACACCCCTCTGCTGAGGGGTTGGTTACCAACAGCGTTTTCCGGTAGCGCCCGTGGCATCGGGATATGGACAAACCTCCTGACAAGGAGTCCAAGAAATTGGACTATGTCGAGGCAAAGTCTACGCTCGTCCTCTCTCGGCCCTTCGGCCAGGCCAGTTCGGGCCGTCCTCATGGCACATTTTTCATGCCCTGTTGGGCTCCCTGGATGAGGTCATCCCTCATCTTCCCGCTGATCTGCAGACTACGGTTAAGCAGGTGCGGGACCAGGGCAGGGCAGTGGCCAAACAGCAGCTCCAGACTGCTTTGGATATAGGGGACTCATGTGCCAGATCGGTGGCGGCCGCTGGCTATCGTCGGCGGGCTTAGCTGAGGATATCCACCTTTACTGGTTACCCAGCACAAGTTGGCGGATGTTCCCTTTTGGGGACTGACCTCTTCGGCCCTGGGGTGGAAGGTCACCTGCAGAGGATCGAGAAGTCCAGTGCTACCTTGACTCGGTCTCTTTCGCTCAGAAGGACAAAGGCGCAAGCCACAGCCTAAGCCTCCTTCCTCCCAGCCCCAGCGCCTGCCCAGCAACGTCAGGGCCAGCAGGCTCGGCCTTGGCATCCCAAACCCAAGCCGCCGGCTTCCTCTAACAGGAGGCAGGGAGGAAAAGGCCCAGGAGGTCCCTCGGCCGGTCCCTCCTCCAAGCCTGCCCAGTGACGGGCTGAGGGGTGTCGCCCCCATTCCCGTCACCTTACCCCAGGTTCCCCCCGTGGGGGGACGGCTCCGGCACTTCCGTTCCGCCTGGTCCGCTGTTACCACGGACAGGTGGGTCTTGGAGGTGGTGGGAAGAGGCCTGCCTCTGGAATTCGAGCAGGCACCACCCTTCAGAGCCGTCGCCCCTCGGGGGGCTTCGGGATCCCAGCCTCACTGGCGGCTCGTCGAGCCGACGCCGACCTCCTCTTCCAGAAGGAGGTGATAAGAGAGGTGGTGGACCCTCCTTCAGACCCAGGGTTTGTGTCCAGGTACTTCCTGGTTCTGAAGCGGACGGGGGCTGGCGCCCATTCTAATGCCACCGACCTAAACAAGTTCCTAAGGTCTCGAACCTTCAGGATGGTCACTCTGGCTCAGATAATACCATCCTTGGACGCGGCGTGTGGTTCTGCTCTCTGGACTTGCAGGGCCGCGTTTTTCACGTCCCTATCCGTCCGTCTCACCAGAGATTCCTCACTTCGGCGGAAGGATCCCTCTTGAGTTCAAGCCATGCCCTTCGCTTGTCTCCAGCTCCCAGGGTCATCACCAAATGCATGGCAGTGGTGACAGCATTCTGCGCGCGAGGGTCCAGGTGTACCCCTTACCTGGACGACTGGCTGATAGCAGCTCCTCCAGGAAGGAGGCGGAGTGGTCCAGAGATCTGGCCCTCCAGGTCTGCTCTCAACTGGGCCTCCTTATCAACGAGGCCAAGTCGGACTCGAGCCAAGCAGGTGATTCTATTCATCAGGCGCAGCTCGACTCTCTCGAGCCAGAGCGGCTCCAGGCGGACAGGGCCGAGGTTCTTTCCTCCTTGCCCGATCATTTCTGGTTGGGCAATTGCGCCTGCCGGGACTTCCTGCGCCTCCTGGGTCTCATGGCGGCCTGCACCAGCGTGGTCCGTTGGGCCCGCTGGAACATGCGTCCCCTTCAGTGGGGACTGGCCAGCCAGTGGTCACAACGCTGTGATCCTGTGGACCAGCTTGTGTCGGTGACACAGGGGATGTGGAACGCTCTCCAATGGTGGACCGTTCCAGATCATTTGCAGGAGGGCATCCCGTTCGTCCGCCCCGAGCCGACGGTCTCTCTTTCGACCGATGCCTCTCTGATGGGTTGGGGTGCCCATCTGGGGGAACACCGGGCTCATGGCCTCTGGTCCCCACGGGAGTCCCGATGCCACATCAACCTGCTGGAGCTCCGAGCGGTCCGCCTAGCTCTCACCGCCTTTGCTCCGTTCCTCCGGGGTCAAGTGGTCCGAGTCCAGACGGACAATACCACGACCATGTACTATCTAAACCGCCAGGGCGGGACGCGCTCCATGCTTCTATGCAAGGAAGCTCTCCGCATTTGGTCACTCGTGCGCAGCCTGGAGGCGGATCTCCTAGCCATTCACGTGGCAGGAGCCTCCAACACCCTGGCCGATGCCCTGGGCGGATAGGGGCTGCATCCCACGAGTGGTCTCTCCTGCGGAGGTAGTACAGCATCTGTTCTCCCATTGGGGCACACCTCAGGTGGACCTGTTTGCCTCCAGGAGAAGCAGGCTGAGTCTGTTCCATGCCCGCCCCCCTCAGCAGGGCTCGCTGCAGGGGGATGCCTTCTCGAGGCAGTGGACCCCGGGCCTCTTTTACGCCTTTCCCCCATTTCCCTTGATCCACAAGGTGCTTCTCAAGGCGAGGAGGGACAAGGCGCAGGTGATTCTGATAGCCCCAGACTGGCCTCGCCAGTTCTGGTACCCAGATCTCCTCAGTCTCAGCTCCAGGACTCCGCGGCAGCTTCCAGCTCGCCCGGACCTGCTCTCAGTCAATCAGGGGAAGGTGTTCCATCCGGACCTTCAATCCCTGCACCTGACGGCCTGGTTCCTGAGCGGCTAGAGTTCCAGGCCTTGGGTCTTTCCGATGAGGTCCTCAATGTAGTTGAGGCGTCCCGAAGGAGTTCACTAGAAAATGCTATGCCTTCAAATGGAAAGGTTTTCCATTTGGTGTCAGGACAAGGGCTTGGACCCTTCCTCCTGTTCCTTGGCAAGCATCTTGGACTATTTATGGTCCCTTTCTAGTCAAGGGCTTAGGTCGACGACCCTAAGGGTGCACCTGGCAGCCATCTCTGCTTACCGGCGCGGGCGGAAGCAGTCGGTGGCGAGGAGAAGGTGGTCTGGTGCTTTTTAAAGGCCTTGATCATATTTCCTCCAGTGCGGGAACCCCACCTCCGTGGGATCTACTGCTGGTACTGGCAAAGCTCATGGGCAAGCCATTCGAACCTATGCACAGGTGTGCTCTCTCTCACCTGTCGTGGAAGACCGCCTTCTTGGTGGCTATCACGTCAGCCAGAAGGATGGGAGAGCTCCAGGCGCTTTCCATCGAGTCTCCTTACTGGTCTTCCACAGGGACAAGGTTGTCCTGCGCCCCCACCCGAAATTCCTTCCGAAGGTGGTGTCGGAGTTTCACCTTAACCAGGTGTTGACTCTGCCGGTGTTCTACCCCAATCACACCTCGGAGGCCGAATATAGGCTCCATACTCTGGACCCTAGAAGGGCGCTCGCTTATTATAAGGGCGCCGCGGCTGAAATTCGAGGAGAGGTTGCCCAGCTGTTTGTCACCTACGCTGAAGTCGCATCTGGCAGACCTGCAGCCAAGCGACTATAAGCAGGTGGGTAACCTCCTGCATAGATCTTCGTTATAAGTTGGCGGGCATGGAGCCTCCCAGAGGGATAAGAGCTCATTCTACCCGCCATACTGCTGCAACGGTGGCTGCTTCCAGGGACGTCCCTATCCAGGAAATCTGCAGGCTGCTACCTGGAAGTCAGCAAACACCTTCATTACCCATTACCACATCGATCTTGAGTCGCGCTGGGATGCTGGTTTTGGGGCCTCAGTTCTCCAGTCTCTCTTTCCCAAGTAAGTATTGGGGGTGTGCGTCTTGCCTCCCTCCTCCCGGAGAACTGCTAGGAGTCTGCCAATGAGTGTGGATGAACAACATATCCATGTCCTAGAAATACAGGTTACTCACCTGTAACAGGAGTTCTAGGAATGGTATATGTTGTTCATCCACACGACCCACCCGACCTCCCGGCCTGGACGCGACAACCTGAGCTTCCAGCGGGCCAGATCTGGCGTCATGGGGCGGAGCCGAGAGTTATACCACCCGGGTGGGTGGGAGGAGCAAGCTTGAAGACCTTCCGGCAAGATTTAAAGCGGCAAGGATACCTGCCAATGAGTGTGGATGAACAACATATACCATTCCTAGAACTCCTGTTACAGGTGAGTAACCTGTATTTCTGTGTTCTAAATGCATTATTTTGTACTTTTTCATATTGAAACCTAGCTGCCATACCCTTGACCACTCCTCTTGTTTTCTTAGGTCTCTGCTCACCCCCCCCCCCCCGGTTGTCTACCCCATTGCAGATTTTGGTGTTGTCCGAAGAGGCAGATCTTCCTTTCTAACTGCTGCCTGTGCCAGCAGTGATTCTTTAGGTACCGCCAGTCACCCTTCCTTCCTTGGGGTGAACTCTGTTTGCCACTGTCCTTTGTCACCTATCCCCTAACCCATTTTTTTTTCCTAGTTTACCACCTTTGGATCCACTCCTAAGCTACCCAGCTTAGTTACTAGTCTCCTATGTGAAACAGTGTTGAAAGACTTACTGAAATCTATGTAGGCCATGTCCACTGTTCCGCCCTGATCTAATTCCTTTGTAACCCAGTCAAACAAATCTATCAGATTCATTTATCTATCAGGAGGGGTTACAGGCAAAATGGATGGGCCTAGGGGTCCTTATCTGCCAGAAACCTATGATTCTGTGATTTGACATGACCTCCCCTTGTGAACCCATGCTGACTCCAGTCTTGTTAACCCATTGGATTAAAGATGTTCCACAATCCTTTCCTTCAGCAGTGATTCCATTAAATTTCCCACCACCGATGTCAGGCAGACTGACCTATAGTAGCCAGCATCCTTCCCGTTACCACTTATGTGAAGTGTGACTACATCTGCCCTCCTCCAGTCCTCCAGAACCACTTCTGTTTTCAGTGAGCTGTTAAATAGGACTGTCAGAGGTCCCACCAGTGCCTCCCTGAGGTCCCTCAATACCTCTGGATGCACCCTGACTGGCCTCATTGCTTTGTCCAACTTTACATTAGTGAGTCCTTTCTGGACTCTCTCTTCTGAAAAAGGACTGTCTGCCTCCTTCCTTCCCTTCAGAGTTTCTGTTACTTTATGTGGCCCCTCCTCTTCTCCTTCCTCTGTGAACACTGAACAAAAGTGTTCATTCTGGATGTCTGCCTTTTCTTGATCCCATTCTGTACAGTCCCCACTTCACTTTTAACCATACAATCCCACCCATGTTCTTCCTCTTTTCACTTACATACCTACAAAATGTCTTGTCCCCTTTTGTTACCTCCTGGGCTACTCTTTCTTCTGGTTGCTCCTTTGTGGCCCTTACTGCTTTCTGTGCTTCCCTCTGTTTCCCCTGATAACACCTCCCTATCCTACTCCTCCCTCTGTGCCTCCTTTTGTAACTATTGTGGACAAATCCTATGGTAAAAATTAGGGACCCTGGTTTTCCATTTTTACTGGTTACACCGGTTACAATCACAGAATCCTGCTTAGTTTGCAGATTTTGAATTCTTGTACCGGTGCCTCACGGAAATTGCATGTCACTGCACAGAATCTCTTAAGATTTCAGCATCTTTTTAAATTTTGTTATTTTCTCTATGTCCCCTTCTCACAGCATCAGTCTCCACTTTTCAGAGATCCCTAGGCTGGGTATCCCCTAGCTTCACCCCCAGGTAATGCTCAGGAGCTCCTGTGGGCCTGCTCCTATCCTGCCTGGGTTGTACCTTCCCCCCCGGTGGGAAGGGAGGGGACTCCAGGTCACCCCTCCACACTCTCTTAGTGTATGTTGGGCAGGCCAGTGGGTCCCTCATGGAGCCTGGCTATGAAGTCTGGGGCACCTGGGTCCCTTCTGCCAGTGGCCGATGTGGAGTGATTGTTCCTGGTTTTCTGGTCTCTGTCCCTAAGGGCACCGGCACTAGAGGAGATCCAAGGAGGTAGGTCACATAGAGACATGCCACTGCTCCAGATCCTGGCTAGCATCCTCCCCTCTTAATCACTCTGCAACACGATTGCACCACCACCTTTGGTCAGACAGGTGGTAAAGCAGCAGGAACTGCAGCCCACCCTCTCTGGAGGAAGAAAGCAGTCCCCCGGGTGCTCGATCCTACTCCCCTGGCCAGACCTCCAGCAGCCTGAGTTCGCTTCCGACCCTGGGTCGCTGGCATTGCAAGCAGTAGTGCTACTGCAGCACCAATGAGCCAACCCAGATTTCAGCATCTTAAAATGAATGCTGCTGTTTTTCACATTCTTTCTGCATTGCTGCTTATAGAGTCAGTAAGGAAATCACCCACACTGCTTTGTTGTAATCAGCCATTCAGTGTAACCACCCATGCTTCCCACGAACATCTCCGTCACCTGAGAACTGCTTTCCTTCCTGAAACCTCAGATCTTACTTCGAGAGGGCTCTTGCAGTAGGTAATTACATATAGGACTGACGCCGGCAGGCGGCAGGACCCCATGGAAAAATTTCTAGCTAGCAGTCCCTGGCGAGGGACCGCCCCATGTCAGGTGACCGGCGTCAGGAGACGTCGGTATAAAGGGGCGGTCCCGGATGCCCGCCTTCCAGTTCTTTCCCGCTGTTAGCTCATGCAGTGCCTCGTGGAAAAGTTTGTGCTTTGTCAGCCCTACCTTCGTTGTTTTTTTTACCGAAAAATCTTTATTATTTCGACAACGTCAGTACTAACAGCGGTGTATGTCGTCCCCTACACCCTCCGAGCACAAGAACAAGTGCAATTTGTGCGGAGCCCAACTACTGCACAAGGATGGCCACTCCCTGTGCCTGTTCTGCCTAGACCCGGATCATCAAGTCGAGAAGTGCCAGCATTGTCTTAGCTTTAACGCGGCCACTCGAAAAAGACTGCAGCACTCTCTGGAGGCCCATATTCTTAAGAAGAAAATTAACTCTATGGAGAAGTAGTTTAAAAAGCTAAGGCATGCGTCCACTCCCCCCGAAGGCCATCGAAAGAAGAAGGACAAGGAGAGGCACTGGGACAAAGGCTCCTCCACCGCATCTCCCTTGGGAGTCGCGGGCACACAGGTAACATCCCCTCTGGGGGATCGCTCCACGGCCGCCGGAGTTTTTGAGGCGCGCCAGCCCGCCCATCTGGCCTCGTGCTCGGCCTTGCAGGCGCCCGGCAGTTGGAGGCCTCCGCCTTGGTTCGCCGCAGGCTTGTGGCCTGCCATCATGGGCTACGCACCTGGTAAGCCGGGTGTCTGCTCCTCTGACGTCCCCGCCCAGAGAGCTGGTAAGACATCCGACCTCCAGGGCGCACGCTGCTTCTTCCCCACCGACCAGGCCAACCTTCTTCTCGACCTGTCTCGTGATGGCCCTCATAAGTCGGACGTTGGCTCCTCCGGCGCCCACCGAGAGCTCGCCTCTACGCCTCACGTCGGCTCGTCTGACGTCCGGCTGGCGAGGGAACCAACGACGGACCCCCGAACGTCCGTCATTCCTGGTTCACTGCAGCCTTCACTGCTGTCTGGGGAACCAGAGTCCCCCCATCCTGACCCCGGGGATTTTTCCCCTCCGTCCCCGGGCGAAGCTGGGAATTTTTTGCCTCTATCAGTCCTTCCTCCATCTGGAGTGACGGACCTGATGGCTCCCCGGATGCCGGCTCCGACGCCGGGCCCCTCCGACGTCTGTACCTCCGGTGTCAGTGCCTCTGCCGTTGGCCCTGACGTCGGCCTTACTGACTCAGGGAGAGTTCCTGCTCCCATCGGACCCTCCCTCCGGGCTGTCCACTACAGACCTGCCCGTGAGGTTCCCAGCTGGGCCGTCTACTCAGGGTGCCCCCCCGGCCTCCGGGTACCCGCCGTCTTATTCGACACTGGTGTACCCGAGAACGCCATATCTGACGCCGCAGTACTCGACGTCTCAATACCCGACACCAGGTTACCCGCAGCCAGGTTTTGGATACGCTCCATATGGGTATGGCCCATAATCTTATCCCCGGCCTCCTCCTCCTCCTCCACCGCCCTCGCGGCCGCCAGTGGACCTGTAGGAGACTCTGGCCTCCTGGTGGGCTGAGTCCAAGGCTCAGCTCACCAAAGAGGTAGAGAGCCGCCTTCCGGCGACAGTGCCGTCCTAGGTTCCCGTACGCCCCAGGCGGCACACTCTCTCACCACCTCCGGACTCCAGGGTTCTTCCGTCTGGATCCAGAGAGGGGCAGGACACGCGTCCCTGGGGACTACCTAAGGGACCCGTTCCTTCCTCGGGCGGGAAAGGGAGTCTTACTCTTCTTCTTCCTCCTCTTCACTCTCGGACTCCTTGGACTCTTCCAACGCCTGCTCCGAGAGAGATGACGAGCCTCGCTCTCCGTCGAAACCCCAGCCAAGGACTCCTCCGAAGTCTCCTCCGGAGGATCCTTCTTTTACGGAGTTGCTTAGAAAAATCCAGGAGGTTCATCAGTGGCGCTCATTGAAACCAGATCCTCAGCGTCTGAAACTCGCTGAACATCTGGATCTGCCCGTGACAGCTCCGACACTAGTGCCACCGTGGATAGAGCCTCACGTCGACCTTGTCACCACAATATGGAAACAGCCATCGGCCTTAGCCCCACTTCCTAGGAAGTCGAATAGGCTATATCAAGCTCCAGAGGGTGTTGATTTCCTGGATTCTCACCCCTATGCCGACTCGGTCGTGATTAGCGCTGCTCACGGCCGGTCAGCGAACCCAAAACATCTTAGCTCGTCACCTCCTGATAAGGAATCTCGCCTTCAAACAACATGAAGTCTTTCTGTATTCTGACTGTTGCAGTGATATCCAACCTTTGAACTGCCCCGGAGAGGAAAGAGTTAACTTTCCATGCAAGGCATGGAACGCTGAGCTCGAGCTCAGTTGAGACTCTGTCTGCTGATGTTTGAACCCAAACCACCAGATTCTTTACTCCGCCTCACTGAACAGTCGCTCCAGAGATTTCTCCTTCGCTCAGTTCAGTTTAGTCGGTTAAAGTGTCACATAGTTTCAACCGAATTTCTTCCATCTAACCTGTCGGTTCAGTCTCTGTCTGTGGTACCGTGAGTACTAGATAGGTTTATTATTATTAGCTTCTGTATGGAACTTGTAAACGTCGGATCGGTTCGGTTTGAACCAATCAGGTTTTTAAATAAAGTTTGTTCTGCTTTTTAGAGTGTGGTAACCGGTCCTTATCGGTTCTCAAAAAAAACGGATTTCATTACATTTTTTTCCACGACCCGTAACACGGTCAGGAACCGATAAGGGTGTCTTGCCTGGTGGATTGCCAAAAAAAGGGTAAGTTTGGTTAGGACTGGCCATGTCTGAGAAACCCAAGAGAAAAACCGGGCCCACTGGGTTTCAACACTGTAGTGTGTGTGGGGAAGCCTTTGCTAAGGCTGACCCCCACACCACCTGTGTTTATTGTCTGGGGTTTGACCACCTCGATTCAGACTGCCAGATTTGCAAATGTTTTCCCACAGCTACCCTGGAAAAGAGAGTAGGTAGGCTGAGGGAAAGGGAGGCCAAAAAGTCCGCTGACCCGGATGGCCAGCCCGGTTCGGTTCCAACCGAACCAGAAGGAGTGCCCTCTGACCAGGGCGAAACTTCTTCGGTCAAAAGGAGAACCGACTCTGAGGAGTCGGTTCCGGTTAAAAGAAAAAGAAGGGATAAGTCAGCCGGTTCGGATCCACAAGTTCTTTCTCCGACCACTGATGAAATAGCCAAAGCGATAAGGATTGTTCAGTCGCTAACTCCGGTTCCAGCCAAACTGGTACCGTCGGTTAGGGGCTCGGTTCGGTCAGTTCACCTGGTTCCGGATTATAATTTAGAGGATTTTTATGAAACGGAGGAGGAGGAGGAGGGAGAGTATGAGGATAGTGATGGTGATTATGAAAGTCTGGATGTGCCCATCTCCCCAGACAGACCTTCAGGTGTTTCACCTCCTAGGCTTTCTGAGTCCCCTTCCCACTTTATGTTTTACAAAAAAGTTGCTGAAACTCTCCAGCTTCCTATGGAGGAAGCAGTAGAGGATCAGGAGGAGCCTGATTATGTTGAGATGATGGATGTCCCAGAGTCCAGGAGGCTGTTTATTCCCCTCCATAAGTCTTTTGGGAAACAGACATTTAAAAATTTAAAGACTCCTAATTCTATACCTCCTGTGGACAGAAGAATGGACAAGAGGTATACTCTTTCAGGCTCAGATACGGAGTTCCTTTCCCAGCAGTGCAGCCATTTGGGGTAGTGCAGGCTGCTGCATGTGATAAGACAAATATACCCTTGGCTTCACATCCCCCAGATAAGGACTCCAGGAGGATTGATGCCATGGCAAAGAAACAGTACATGGCAGCATCTTTGGGACTCAGGCAGGCTAATTATATGGCCTACACAGCTAGATACCGGAAGTCTAGATGGGACACTGTGATGGCTCTAGCTAAACAGGTCCCTGGCCAGCTTGCCAAGGAGCTGGAGCAGGTGGCTGCAGATGGTATTGAGGCATCCAAGGTGCAATTTCATGCTGCAGTGGACTCCAATGATGTTTCATCTAGAGTCATGGCTACATCTGTGGCCCTTCGTAGGATGGCTTGGCTCAGATGTACTAGCCTGTCACAGGATACCCAGACTAAGGCCATGGATTTTCCTGTTGTTGGTAATTCTTCTTTTGGGGAGCAGACAGAGAACTACATGAAGAAAATGGATGAGTACAGGACCACCTATAGGAGTGCTCAGGCCAAGGAAAGGCAAGCCACTCCCCAGAGGCAGCATTCCAGGGGCAGGGGCAGGCCTTTTCATAGGCCTTTCTACCAAGCCCAGGCCTCCTCTTCCGCCTTCACCCAGAGTGGGTTCTTCAGAGGGAGAGGCAGACGGGGTATCAGCGGGGCCTGCTACCACCCCTCAGCCTAAAGCCCCTGCCAAACAGGCACCCTGATGGGTTTGCCCAGGCCGATTCTCCACTACCCGTAGGGGGCAGGTTGGCTCACTTTGTCCAGGACTGGATGTCTTTAACATTAGACAAATGGGTCCTGGAAGTAGTAAACCAGGGACTGGTTCTCAGCTTCAAACAATTTCCCAAGATGAGAACCAGATCCTTTCCACCTGCAAATCCTTCAGAGGCCCTTGCCCTTGAGGCAGAGGTTTCTTCCCTCTTGGCTCTGAGAGCCATATAAAGGGTTCCACCCCTACACAAGGGAAAAGGATTGTACTCCAGGTACTTCCTAACCCCCAAAAAGACAGGAGAATGGTGGCCCATCCTGGATCTCAGATATTTAAACAAGCACCTTTAAAGCCAAAAGTTCAAAATGGTGACCTGGAATAATTCTACCTTCTAAGGCCAGGAGACTGGCTAGTCTCCTGGACCTCAAGGATGCCTATTTCCACATTCTCATCAGATGCTCCCACAGAAAGTACTTCAGTTTGAGTTGCCCTCAGGCCACTATCAATTCAGAGCAATGCCCTTTGGCCTAACATCAGCACCAAGGGTGTTCACAAAATGCCTGGCAGTAGTGGTTGCTTTCCTAAGGAGAAAAAAGATCTCCATCTTTCCATACCTGGACGACTGGCTCATAGTGGGTCAGTCTTCAGACCAAGTCAAGTCACACCTACAGATAACTCAGCAACTGCTCACTTCTCTAGGATTCCTCCTGAATCTTTCAAAGTCAGTTCAAGAGCCAGTGCAGCTCCTCACCTTCATGGGGGCGGAGCTGGATACAATAAGGGCAAGAGCCTTCCTTCCCCTGGACAGGGCAAGGACCATTGTTACACTGGCCTCTTCATTCACCCTTCAGGTGTCTCGAGCAGCAGGGCATTTTCTGCAGCTTCTGGGCCACATGGCTGCCTCTACAGCAGTGGTCCAAGGAGCAAGATTTCAGATGAGGGACATTCAGTTCCACTTAAAAGCCTTCTGGTCCCAGAGAAAGGATTCTCTGACCAAGCTAATCCCAGTGACTTGAACCCTGATCCAGGCTTTGCAATGGTGGCAGGATCAGAACAACCTAAGGCAAGGAGTTCCCTTTGTCACTCAATCTCATTCTCTAATCCTTACCACAGATGCCTCCCTCTTGGGCTGGGGAACCCACTTGGGGGATCTGACCACGCAAGGGTTGTGGTCACCTCAAGAATCTCTGCTTCACATCAGTCTCTTAGAACTCAGAGCAGTGTTTCTAGCACTTCAATTTTTTTTCCAAGTCTGTTCAGAACAAAGTAGTTCAGATCAGGACAGACAATACCACCATGATGTGGTACATCAGCAAGCAAGGGGGCACTCGGTCTACGGCCTTGTGCACAGAAGCAATGAAGTTGTGGTCTCTGGCCTATTCCCTGAATACCTCTCTGATAGCAGTGCACCTCCCAGGGAAGGACAATGTCCTGGCAGATGCTCTCAGCAGGATATCTCGGGACCATCACAAATGGTCCCTAAGTCCCCTGATTTTGAAGGTGATTTTCTCCAGATGGGGCACCTCACAGATAGATCTTTTCGCAGCCCCAAACAATCACCAACTTCCTCCTTTTTGCTGCAGACCCCCAGTGTTGGGCTCAGTCCCCCTGGATGCTCTAGTTCTCAATTGGGAAGGGAAGTTACTGTATGCTTCCCCCCTTCCCTCTCCCGTTCAAGGTACTAGTCAAAATCAGGTCTCAACCCTGCAAAGTGATTCTGATTGCTCCAGACTGGGCCAGACAGCCCTGGTACCCTCTCTTGCTGTCCTTAGCAGTCCACCTTCCCCTGTCTCTTCCCAGGAATTACAACCTGTTAACATGTTCTCAGGGGAGGGTTTGGTATCCGAATCTCAAATCTCTCAATCTCAAGGCCTGGCTCTTGAAGAGTTAGAGTTTGCTGATCTGCATCTTTCTCAAGGTGTTCTGGATATTCTTAAGGCTTCTCGAAAGCCTTCTACCAGAAAGACTTACAACTCCAAATGGAAAAGGTTTACTATTTGGTGCTCTGGGAAGCATATTTCTCCAGAGTCTGCTGGGTTGCCTATAGTCCTGAACTATATGGTTCATCTCAATAGCTTGAGACTCAGACCAGCTACACTTAGAGTGCATCTGACAGCTGTCTCTGCCTTCTTGTCAGCAGGCAAGCACTCTTCCCTTTCAGCTCATCCTGTATTCTGTAAATTCTTCAAGGGATTGCTGCATACCAATCCTCCCTTCAGGGACCCTGCCCCTGCTTGGGACCTTAATGTTTGCATTGCTCAGCTTATGCAACCCCCTTTTGAGCCTTTGTCCTCAGCAGAGCTTAAGTACTTGACTTGGAAAACTGTGTTCTTGGTAGCCATTACTTCTGCCAGACACATAAGTGAGTTACAGGCCCTGTCAGTGGAGCCTGATTTTATCTCTTTCCATAGAGATAAGGTGGTCCTCAGGACTAATGGGAAGTTTTTGCCTAAGGTGGTTTCAGATTTTCACCTTAATCAGTCTCTCTCTTCATGTTTTCTTCACTGACTATTCCTCCTCTGGGGAGAGGAGGCTACACAGCCTGGATGTGAAAAGGGCCCTTAGCTACTACATAGAGCACACCAAGGGTCACAGGTTTGACTCCCTCCAATTGTTCCTCACTTATGGTGAGGTTGGTAAGGGAAAACCTGCCACTAAGAGATCTATTGCCAGGTGGATTGTCTCTTGTATACAATTCTGCTATGAAAAATTTGGTAGGATCCCACCCTTAGGCCTGAGGGCTTACTCTACTAGAGGTACAGCTGCTTCCCTGGCTGCTGCCAGGGATATTCCTATCTTAGAGATTTGTCAAGCAGCCACCTGGAAAACAGTACATACTTTTACCAAGCATACTCTCTGGATATCCAGGCTAGGAGTGATGCTCGGTTTGGCACAGCAGTACTTCAGAACCTGTTCCCAACGTAGGTTCTGTCCCTCCTCCATGGAGGTACTGCTTGGTAGTCTGCAATAGTCAGAATACAGCAAGACTTCATGTTGTTTGAAGAAAAGATTACTCACCTTAGTAATATTGTTTCTTCTAATGGAGTCTTGTTGTATTCTGACCTCCCCTCTCAGAACCTGGGTTTTGGGATGTGGGTGGTCAGGAAAAGTGTTGGCACCCTAGAGGTGCCCCCTTTTTCTCAACCTCTTATTTTTGGGTGTGTGTTGTGTTTTGTTTTTTGGGTTTCCTGACTTAAGCCTTTGTCTTGGAACCAAAAAACCTTTTTATTAAATTTAGTTTGCCAGTTGGCTAGTGTGAGTTTACAGTTTCCACACAGGACGCCCAGTGAGTATAGCTCGTAAAGATCTGGCAGTTTGGGTTCAAACATCAGCAGACAGAGTCTCAACCGAGCTCGAGCTCAGCGTTCCATGCCTTGCATGGAAAGTTAACTCTTTCCTCTCCAGGGCAGTTCAAAGGTTGGATATCACTGCAATAGTCAGAATAGAGCAAGATTCCATTAGAAGAAACAACATTACTAAGGTGAGTAATTTTTTCTTCTGGACCAGTACAGGAGAAAGATTTACGCCTTCTCCACACTGGGGATTAGGGCCCTGAACTGCGTCGGCCACATGGAGGACTACCAGAAGGCCATCGATTACTCAGGTAGAAGCCAAGCTGGACTCCTTGCCTGACTCCCAAGTCAAACAGGAGTTGGCTGATCTTGTCCGCTCTGCTCGTTCGGCCAGTCGCCACATGCAACGTGCGACATACGACACAGTGGACACTGCTGGGCGGAGCTCAGCTTTTGCCGTAGGCCTACGGCGTCATGCTTGGCTCCGCGTGTCAGGTCTGGTCCCGGAGGTGCAATCTGCTATCCATGAAGCACCTTTCCGGGGGTCTGTGCTTTTTGGGGGTGATGTCAAGGACATCATTACCGATTTTCAGGAGAAGGGGACGGCTCTGAAATCAGTTGATTCCATGTACTGTCCCCACCAGCAGCAGCGCCGTCTTTTTCGCAGACGGAATCAGCCAAGGGCGAAATCCCAGGGAAGGCAGGCCACAAAATGTCGGGCCCCCCCCCGCCCAAAAAAGCGGGTGCAGCGGCGCTGCCCCACACCACCAGACTCCTTTCCTCTCCTCTCCCACTGCCTCCGGACTCCTTGGAGGAACCGGTAGGAGGGCGGTTTTCCCTCCACCTTCCGGGATGGGAGAGGATAACCACAGATTCTTGGGTGCTCCAGCTCATAGCAGAAGGACACTCCATAGAGTTTCTTCAGAAACCATCCCGCCACCCTCCTCTGAAGTCGTATTCACAGGAACACCTTCCATTGGTCCAGGAGGAAATCTTGTCTCTTCTGCTGAAGCAAGCGATAGAGACTGCCCCCCCCCCCCTTCATCTTCAGGGGACAGGTTACTATTCCCATTTCTTCCTGGTCCCAAAGAAGACTGGAGATCTCAGACCGATTTTAGATCTCAGTTCCCTGAATCTTTATGTAGAGTACGAAAGGTTCAGGATGCTCTCTCTGCAGAGCCTTCTGCCCCACCTCCGGCCGGGTCAATGGCTTTGTGCCCTGGATATGCAGGATGCTTATCTGCACATTCCCATTCGCCCATCTCATCACAAATACCTTCGTTTTGTGTTCCAGGGGGACCACTACCAGTTCAAGGCGCTTCCTTTTGGTCTATCTTCGGCCCCCCGAGTATTTACCAAATGCCTGGCAGTGGTGGCGGCCCACCTGCGTACCAAGGGAGTACAGGTGTTCCCTTACCTGGACAACTGGCTCCTGGCAGCCTTGTCAAGAGAGGAACTCCTGCATTTCCTTTCCCTCACCCAGCAGGTTTTGCCTGCCTGGGTATTACCATCAACCATTCCAAGTCTCATCTGGACCCTTCTCAGAGGCTACAGTTCATTGGGGCGATCCTCAATACGACCATGGGCAAGGCCTTCCTGCCTGCGGACAGGGCAGCCTCCCTTCAGACCCAGATAAGTCTGTTTTCCGACCGCAGGATGGTCTCGGCGAGGTCGGTCCTTCGCCTTCTTGGGCTCATGGTGGCTGCTATCCCGACGGTCCCTCGCGCTCGACTCCACATGAGGATCTCTCAGTGGACTCTACGTTCTCAGTGGGATCAACTAGTGGACGACCTGGATCACTCAGTTCTGATCTCATCGCGGATGATGTGAGACTTGCAATGGTGAATGGTTCGAGAGAACCTGTTTCGGGGGGTTCCTTTCTTTCTTCCTCCCCCCTCCCAGACTCTAACCACAGATGCCTCAGGCGAAGGTTGGGGAGCCCATCTAGGCCCTCATCGGACCCAGGGCTCTTGGTCCAGGCTAGAACAAGCTCTCCACATCAATGTGCTCGAGCTTCGGGCAGTGTTGTACGCTCTCCAAGCCCTTCACCAATACATCCTTCCCGGTCACCTAGCCGTCCAGACGGACAACATGTGCGTAGTGTGGTACATCAACAAGCAGGGAGGAACTCAGTCCTACCTTCTATGCAGGGAGACAATGAGGGTTTGGGATTGGGCAACACAACACGACCTTCACCTCACGGCGATTCACGTTCCAGGGATCGACAACACCCTGGCAGACAGGCTAAGTCGCTCTTCTGCTCTGACTCATGAGTGGGAACTGGACCAAGGGGTCCTAGACAATATCTTCCAACTTTGGGGAACACCACAGGTCGACCTGTTCGCATCCCCCCAAACGCAAAACTTCCCACCTTCTGCTCGCTAGTTCCAGAGCGAGGCGCTTTCTGGAACGACGCCTTCTCTAGACTGGAAGGACAGATTTGTCTATGCCTTTCCCCCAATTCCTCTTATCCCATGAGTCTTGCAGAAACTAGCTTCAGAAGGAGCGAGAATGATTCTGATCACTCCTTTCTGGCCCAGGCAAATCTGGTTCTTTCTTCTACAACAATATTCAGAGGATCCTCCTCTTCCTCTATCTCGAGGTTTGTTGACCCAGGATCAGGAGACCCTAGTCCATCCAGGCCTCAAATCCCTTCAACTGCATGCATGGCTCCTGCAGACCTAGCCCAATCCCGTTTTGGTGTGTCTCTCAAAGTGGCGGAGATTTTAGTGGAGGCCAGAAAACCCTCCACCAGATCCACTTATGCCATGAAGTGGAAAAGATTCACTATTTGGGCACGCTTCCAAGAACGTGGAGCCTTTCTCCTGTTCATCGGGGCTTCTGCTGGAGTATTTACGCCATCTGTTCGACCTGGGTCTCAGCCATTCCTCTTTGAAGGTACACATGGCGGCCATCTCGGCCTATCATGTTCCCTTCACAGACCAAGCTTTCGCTCAACTGGAGGTCTTAAAGACCTTTCTCAGAGGGGTCCTCCATCTGAGGCCCCCCATCCGTACTCCCTTCGAACCTGCAGCTTCTGCAAATTTGAAGTTTCTTTCCTGAAAGACGCTCTTCTTGGTGGCCATTACTTCAGCTCAAAGAATCTCCGAGCTCCAGGCCCTGATGTGTAAAATCCCCTGCTTGATTTTTCACAAGGAACGAGTTGCTCTTCGCACGAATCCTAAGTTTCTACCTAAAGTAGTAGTAGAGTCTACCTTAAATCAGTCCATATAGCTACCTGCCTTTTTTACGCAGTACTCTAATCAAGGGGAATATTTACTCCATACTATGGATGTTCACTGGATTCTGAGATACTACACCAACAGGACGAAGGATCTCAGAAAGACTGATCAGTTGTTTGTCTCTTTGGCTCACAAAAGGGAAGGCAATGCTGTTTCCAAGCAATTGGTTGGCTCATTGCATCACTTTCTGTTATGACAAACACCACAAGACCATCCCGGGTCAAGTTAGAGGCCACTCCACCCGAGGAGTAACTGCCTCTGCGGCTTGTTTCAAGAATGTGTCTGTGGCAGACATTTGTGCTGCCGTCCATACCTTTACAAAACACTACAGTTTGGATATTGCCTCTTGCCGTAGAGCAGGCTTTGGGCTAGCTGTTTTGCAAGGCCTTCTATCTTGAGGCTTGCACGGCTAGAATTACTTCTTGGAGTAGTTTTCCTCCTCCCGGTGCCTTTTCTTTGTTCCAGACTGCTTGGGATTCAGTACTATATGTAATTACCTACTGCAAGAGCCCTCTGGAAGTAAGATAGTACAGTTATGTAAGAACTTACCATAACAGTAGATCTTCGAGAGAGGCTTTTGCAGTAGGTAATACCTTCCCGCCCTCCATCCCCCTAGGCTTTTTCCGCTCCTTTTCCATTTAGGGAAATATCCGCTCCTCTCTCGTCCGGCCTCTTTCGGCCTGTGGCGGGAAAGAACTGGAAGGCAGGAGTCCAGGACCGCCCCTTTATACCGACATCTCCTGACGCCGGTCACCTGACGTGGGGGCGGTCCCTCGCCAGGGACTGCTAACTAGAAATTTTTCCATGGGGTCTTGCCGCCTGCCGGCATCAGTCCTATATGTAATTACCTACTGCAAGAGCCTCTCTCGAAGATCTACTGTTACGGTAAGTTCTTACGTAACTGTACTTTTTCATGTAGTATGTGCCTAAGAGTCTTTTACTATTTATATTACACTGTATGATACAGAAAAAAAATACAAGTATCGGCACACATGGGCAGGGCCACTGGAAAATTGCAGGAAAAGTAACCTAAAATTGCGAGATTTTTTTTGCAAAACTTTCTGGGAAATTGCGGGAGTTCTACTATAGATCCTGAGTGCTTCACAATAAATCCTTTACTGTTGTCTACAGCATATATTAGTCAGCATAAACTACTAAATGAATACACTGACACTTGCCAGCCTGGTGGCGCAGAGGGTTGAGGTGCTGGACACCACACTTCGAGCCACACCGGCATCCCGGGTTCGGGAACGGACTCGGGACGCCGGGGGTCGGCAGGGGACGAAGAGGATTGAGCATCTGGAGGACTGCTGTCGTCTTTGGGGTTGGGGGGAGTTGGTCGCCTCGTTCAACAGCGGCTCCCAGTGGAGACTGGGGGCACTGTTCAGAGCAGTACAAGAAGGGGAACACTAGAAAAACCAGAAAGTGTCTCCGTGTGTTCACCAGATGATGACTTCCCCACTCTGCGACAGCACTGGAACCTCCACGGACCACTTCTACCTTAGCAGTGCTTCTGGGTGGCCTAATTAAGAGTGTGCTGGTAAGCCATCTCCTGGGGCCTTCCCCCTCGGAGGAGGGGGACCCGTCTGGTGAAGGGATACACCGGGATACCCCTCAGGAGCAGGCTGCAATATAAGGGGATCGAGGTGGCCCAGGAAGAGGATGTCTGGTGAGTCGGGGAGTACTGTGGAGCCCAAAGGAGAGGGGAACACTGGAGCGTGAAGGCGAGTAAACATATTAAAAAAAAAAAAATACATTGACACTTGAATATGTTTTAAATATGAAGAAAATTTCTGTTTCTAGCATGAATCCTAAACAGATAAGATGTGTTGCCTTTTCCAAAATGTAAAAACATCTGCTTCATACGGTGCTAGATTCTATTTAGTGAGCCACAGAAAATCAATATTAAATACATCCAGAATAAACAAATGTTATCTGTTTCTGGATGCAGAATAATGAAGCCTGATCAAAAGCGATTTACAGTGCTCTGTCATCTATTCACCGACTTTGGTGTAAGAAAAAAGCAGATGGAGTGGCAAATAGTTCAGTTTTAGTAGAATGTAGTGTTTCATGTTCATAATTTGTACTGTAGGTACTATGCACTGTTATTAAAATAATGTATTAAAACATTATATATGAGTGTTATTACGGCTGGCAGTATAGCCTAGTGGTTAGAGTAACAAACAGTGATTGAACTGGGTATATCCAGCAGACTTGGGTTTGATTCCCACAACCTCCACTTACATACTGTGATACTCCAAGCATGTCACTTAACCTTCCCCATGCTTCTAGGTCACTCCTGAAAACATGCAGTTCTGCCTAGTGGGCCTTACCTGGTTTACAAAGAATATAAAAAAAAAGTACCAATATATGTTTACTACATCATAGAATAGTTGTTAGGGTACCATGTAATTTATCTGAGTTTTACTTGGGCTGCAATGATTTTGTATAGGTAAAGATAAATGTTCAGATAAATTGTGTGTGTTTTATAAGCTTGTTTTTAGATTTTAGTCAGGTTTTTATTGTATTCTTTGCATATGAGCATCTAGGTTGTAGATTTCTAAACGCAGGATCACTGCTGCCAACTAGCTTATTCAAGTTTATAATCAGCAGGGCCATCCAAAATCCTCAGGTGTTTGAATGAAAACTAGTCTGAATGAAAGCATGTTCACAAGGAAGAAACTTCACAGTCAGCACCCTATTTAGGTGAATTGGATCATTTGCACATTTTCTCCCACCTGCTGTTTCAGTCTCTGTGACAAAAAACGTTTTCTGATAGACTGCTTCAACAAAAAGCAAATGGTAAGTATTTAAGTGTACTTATCTTTGGCCAGTGGATTTTGAAAGCACATTCAATGACGTACAGAAGGTAAGACCCCAGGGGCTGTATGATGCTGGTGGGCAGAGGGGTGCTCAATTCACATCTGAGCTCAGACATGAAAACTGGGAGACACCCTTTTCATGGACACCAAGTAAAAAAAAAGCATCCACATGTTTGGGAGATGCATGAATCCATTTGGTGGTCCTCCATTAATTACTTGTGGATTTTTTAGGTGAAGACACTTTATTTCAAAGAAGCAAATTCAAGCATTTTTTTTTTGGCTCCTACCCCATGGCCATCCACTCCTTCAGGCCTGCCAAGACCCCTTACCACTGCTGCTGAGTCCCGACTACCATCCACTGCCCCTTACTGCTGTGCTACCAGGTAACCCCGAGTAACCCTTCATTGAGTGGACCCCTACCCCTGTGGGAGGCTACCAGGGGAGGAGAATTGCCCCAAAGAGCTTCCTGTGTATCCTGGGCATGGCAGGGGGCAGAACAGACACATGTCGGGGGCTTCCAGCTTATGGAGGGACCAGCACCCGTCCTTTGGTTGGTCAGCAGGTGTTTTCCCATTTTCTTGGGAGCGTGACAGGCCATGTGATGTCAAGGCACAAGCCGACGTCCGTCATGCTTCCTCCAGCAGTAAGGGCTGACGCATTGTACCTCTGGCCTCCACCAGGGACCAGCAAATGCTGAGCCGTGAACCCAACCTCCCTCCCAGGAGAAGGTGAGTGGTTGTTGGACACTCAAGCCTTCACCCACCAGCTGGCCCTCCAACACCCAAATCTGTTCCCTAACCCTAGTCAGCAGTGTCACAAGCAGAAATCTAATTCAGGCAGTTAAATTATAGATAAGAAAAAATAAAGGCAGTCCACCTTAGTGGTGGTGGTTCAAATTAATTAACATCTGAGTTCTAACAAGCAAAGAGACCAAGTCATTTGTAACTTGTGCATGAGGGGTGTGGGTGTTGAAGAAAGGGATCATGGTATTGTCACTACTGCAATCACCCCAGAGGGATGTGGACTGCATTGTTGCTACTGCCATCACACTGAATGGGTGGGGGCTGTAGTGCTTCTGCCATCACCACTGGTGGATGGGGAATGTAGTACTACTGCCATCACACCTAAGGGATGGGGTCCGCATTTCTGCTGCTTCTGTCACACCTGAGGGAGGGAGGGAAGTCATGGTGCTGTTGCTGCTGCCATCACAACAGAGGGATGGGGGCCATAGTGCTGTTGGTGCTGCCATCGCACCTGTGGGATGGGGCCATAGTGCTGCTTCCATCACACTTTAGGGATGGGGGCTGTAGTGCTGCTGCTGCCATCACATCTTGTGCTGGATATTCAAACTGCGCTATTCTTAGGTGCAAGCCCTTGCACTGCTCAAAATAGTTGCGCAAGGGTGTGGCCGGGGCAATATTCAAAGGAGTTACGCTATTGAGCAACTGCTTTGAATATCACCCCCCAGCCACAGCCACTGTGCATGGCGCAGTGGAACTTGCACCACTGCAAGTTGTCAGAGTGGAGCATTCAACTTGGCGGTACAAGTACCATTGCGCCATGCGCAAATCCCCATATTCAAAGGGGAGACATGCAAACAGATATAATCATGCAAGGCGAGGGGCGCCATTTGCATCTGATTATGGCCCCATTTGCATGCCATTAGCATGTAGGTGCGCCCGATCCCGAGGACTTGCGCCTGGCACCCCGCCAGGCAGCAGCGTCGGGGACCGGCGCCCTTGCAGCCGATCAGGGCAGTGTATAATAAGACCCCTTTCCTCCGCAGTCATCCCTGGTGGTCCAGTGGACTGAAATGCCCGATCGCGGGCAGTAAGTTTAATAAACCCCCCTCCGAACCATAGCCCTGGTGGCTGGCGTCCCCCACCCACCTGGACCCCACCACCCGCTCCCCGGTGAGCGGCAGCATCCCACCTGCCCTCGACTGACTGCCTGTGTGGGCTGTCGCCTGGTGCAGAGCAAGAGTCAATGGGTGTGCAGCCCATACCGTCCCATGACAGTCAGATTTGAGAATGATTCATTCACAAATCTGGACTGTCATATCTATATGGACTGCGCCCATTGGCTCTTGCCTGCACCAGTGTGCAGACCCTACCGGCAGTCAGTCAGCGGGCGGCAGGCGGTGGGATGCTGCCGGCTGCTGGGGAGCGGTGGTGGGGCTCGTGGGTGGGTGGGGGATGCTAGCACCAGGGCTATGTCTGAGGGGGTTTATTAACTTACTGCCCGCGATCGGGCATTTCGTCCACTGGACCACCAGGGTGACTGCGGAGGAGGGGGTTTATTATACACTGCCCGCGATCAGGCATTTCGTCCACTGACCACCAGGGATACGCTCTGGGGCTACATTGCTGCCCGCGATCGGGCTGGTGGGGAGTACACCTATGCCCGCGATCGGGCCACTGAGGGGGAGTCGTGGGGGATTTACAGTTGGCTGCCCATGATCGGGCTGTGGGGGCACAGGGGAGGTGGGTTGGGGGCCAGCCACAGGTGGCAGCTGCTGTGTTGCGCCCTGAAATGCAGCTACTCACCTGTGGGTGGCCCTCGACTTAAGCTTTTTTTTGGGCTCAAGTTAAGCGAGGTTGGGTTGCATGTATTAACTCTGCACAGTCCGGCTGAATATCGGGCTGTGCAGTTTATGCATGGTACCTCCCCCACCAGCTCAGCATGCATTCATTTGCATTGCGCTGTTGCTCAGCCTGTTTTCAGTGGCGCAACTGCCTCCTGCTGAATATCGCAGAATGGAGCAAGTTCGGACTTGCGCAGGCGCAACCCTTTTGAATATCCTGCCCTCGTACCTAAAATAACTTTAAATTGTTACAAGGATTGAAGGATTTGCAATAGTGGAGGTCAAAATTGCTAAAATGCATGTTAGCAGAGTTAAAAATTGTCATATAAAGTACACAGAACCAAATGTCGGTAAAACCGAATTTTGGCTTAACAGACACCGGTGACAATACCATTTTTTACAGTGTACAAAACAGAACATGTCTTTTCTCAATCCCGGTAAACCAGTGTGTAAAAATGTCATTCTCATTTTTTAGAAAACTTGATTATTCTAGAGACCATTCTCACCGAGCAGTTCAATAAATAAATGAATAAATACTAACTTCACAAAAGTTTCTTCCTCTTTGTTACCTATGGCACGAGTATGGCCAATGTCTTAAAATAAAGTGTTTTATCTGCTTTTAAATTTTTGCAGTTTCTCCTGAGTGCTGCCTCCTTTTGCACTAAATAAATGAAGACACTGATTTCATTTATTCATCATAGTCCGTCAGGTTGCTCATCACATGTGGTCCTTAAGTGGCATTTGTAATACAAGCAAACATATTAAAAGTGATAAAATGTCATATCTTAAATATTATTCCTTGTCATCTGGACTGTATTTTTTGTTACCCCAGTGACTGAAAATATTTTCAGTCAGTCTTCCCTGAGGACAAGCAGTTCATTTTCAAAGACAGTTTTTGGCAATATCATTTGAACCATTGGAAGACCAAGTTATAAGGAACAGGTACATATTGAATAAAATTATATTTTCAATAACCATCCGTTTCTTTAAATTGGGTGACATGCTGTGATATATATTATTTTAGTGGTTTCCGTGACTCATAATGAAAAATAGGGGCTTATATTTCCTTTAAAAGATACCTGAACCCTCTAAAGAGTCAGACTGGCCCACCAGATACCTGGAAAGTTCCAGGCTGGACTACCTCGATTGGGTAAATTAACCACCTTCCAGACTCTGCATTTACCTTTTTTTGGCTGTTCTAATTTAAACAAACATTCAAAATGAAAATGCCATGTCTTAAATATTATTCCTGGTATTCTGGACTGTTTTTTCTTCTGTGATTTGTAAAGTATTTTCAGCCAGTTTCCTAGTGGACAGGCAATTCATTTTCAAAAAACAGTTTAAATGATCTGCTTTGAGCCATTGGAAGACCAAGTTATGAAGATATTTCTTGTAACCATCACTGTTTCTTTGAGTTGGGGGACATGCTTGAATATGCAGAATGTTATTGTCCTTCAATGGTTTCAGTAGCTTGTAATGAAAAATTGGAGTTTATTCCCTCTGAAAGTACCTAAACCCTCTACTGAGTTGGACTGGCCCACCAGGATCCCCAGTTGAGCTCAGGGAGGTACTAGCTGCACCTCTGATGGACCTTTTTAACAGATCACTGAAGACCAGAGTGGTCCCGGAGGACTGGAGAAGGGCAGATGTAGTCTTACTTCACAAAAGGGGTAGCAAGGAAGAGGCGGGCAGTTACAGGCCTCTCAGCCTGTTGCTGGTGGTAAGTTAATTGAAACACTGTATTGTGAAATCATTTAGGATTCTTCTCAAGCAATGTATTTTTTTTTTCCACTTTCTGAGATCGTTAATGGGACACATGCCCCCTGATTTCTTTCGTACTAGGAAGTAGTGGAAATAAGATTACTTTATTGGTCTGTGATTCTAGCAGCACCTCTATCTCCTTGTTTCTGAACAAGCCTGCAATCTCCAAGAGAGGTGGATTCCAACAACTCAATTGAGTACCTCTCTCGCATGATCCTTAAAACCCATTTGTCCCTTAAGATGGATACTCACTGATGGTAAAACTTGGTGAGGCCCCCACCACTGTAGAGGATCTGTCTGCCTTGGGCAGCTGAAGTGGACCTGGGACCAGAGCTTCAGATGATGGCACTAAGCACTTTTTTGGCTGCACCTTCTTTTGGGCCTTGGAACACTGGGAACTGTTGTTAGATCCTCCCCTGCCCTTGCCACGAAAGGACTACTTATTATGGAATGAGCCATGTCTTCTACCATCTGTGGGTTGTAGGAAGCTAGCCTGGAGGTCTTTAAGAGTTAATCTTGTTTTGTTGGTCTGTTTGAGACTTCTCCATCTGTTGTCCAAACAGATAGCTGCCATAGAAGGATACATTCATGATCCATTTTTGGATGACTGGGGTAACCCCAGCAGTCTACAACCAGCAGTGCTGCCTGATGCAGACACCTACAGTCGCAGAACGGGCTGCTGCATTAGAGGAATCCATAGACACTTTAAGCTGGTGGCTGTTAGATTCAGTACCTTGTTTAATAGTTAACAGCATTTCCAACCTCCGTATCTGGCAGAGTCTTTGCTAGAGATTTTAGCTTGCACCAAAGAGCATACTTTAATTATTTAGAGAAGTGGCACTAGTAATGAGTTGTTCTCATGCCAAGGGTTGCAGAGGCCTAGATCCGCTTGCCTATGGTGTCTGCTTTGTGCAGCTCCTTGTTACTGGAGTGTGCGGTGACCTCATTGGATACTATGGCTTTGTCATTCTCTGCCAAAATAACAGTGGCAATCGCAATTGATCAAGTGAAATATGTGGGCTTAGATTTAGGCATCACATATTTTCTCTTCCTGTTTGGATGCAGCTATGGCAGTCTGCCTCAGAGTGGGTCTGTAAGGCTGGCTGGATGGGAGGAACTAGAGAGAGCACAATATTGGGCACATTTAGAAACTCCAATTTTAGGCACCAAGCTTGGTCTATGGCTGCTGGCTCAAAATTAAAGGCAGTATACATGTTTTAAGCAGAGCCTAAAAGTAGAGATTCTCCTGAGGTACAGTGACAGAAACTGGTTCCGGGGTCTCTTTGTACTATACGAAGTGTCCTCGTTCTCTCCATTAGTGATGATGAGGTCCAGATCTAGCTCATCTCCCTCTAATCCCGGGTGGAAGTAGAGAGAAGGGGGAGGGAAGGGTAACAGTGCTGGCCATGGCCCAGCAACACAGATGACACCTGCCCTGATAGTGTCTTAGGACCAAGATCAGCCTAGAAGGGATTGAACCTGGCACCAAAAGCCCACACTGCACCAAAGGCAGCAGTGGACCTGGCACTGACTATGGTTTCAAGAGTTCCACAGGTCCCGATGGAGACTGCCCACATCCCCGTAGGGGTCAGAGGTGACACCACAGGTGGAACAGGTGTTGGGAGCACTGACAACAGCCCCTGCACTGAGGCCGGATTCAAAGTCAGTCCCATGCCTGACTACAATGACTCCAAAGATGGTGCCGGCTCAAGCAGACCCAAAGTGTAGGGAGCCAGCAACAGCAGCAGTGCAGATACACTTAAACAGTACTAAAGAAGCTAAGGGTGGAACTAACTGAACCATTATCAGAGCTGTTTAGTGAATCTCTGAGCATAGGAAAGGTCCCAGAAGACTGGAGAAGGGCTCATGTGAGTGTAGCAGGGAGGAGGCAGGGAACTACAGGCCAGTCATTCTTACCTCAGTAGTGGGCAAGATTATGGAGGCACTCCTTAAGGAAAGGATAATGCAACACCTGGAATCCATCAGAGCGCAGGATCCAAGACAGCATGGGTTTACAAAAGGAAAGTCCTGCAAAACTAATCTCACAGATTTCTTGACTGGGTAACCAGAGTGGTGGACCAAGGGGGAAGCAGTTGATGTCACCTACCTTGACTTCAGCAAAGCTTTCGATACTGTTCCACATAGAAAATTGGTTAATAAGCTGGGTAGGCTCAGGGTGGGTCAGAAGTTGGTCAGCTAAGTGGCAAAGTGGTTGATGGGCAGAAAACAGAGAGTGGTGGTAAACGGTATATAGTCGGAAGAGATGCAAGTCACAAGTGGGGTACCTCAGAGATCAGTCCTGGGGCCAGTCCTCTTCAGTATCTTCATCAGTGACATTGCAGATGGACTGGAGGGTAAGGTTTGTCCATTTTCAGATGACACCAAGATCTGCAATAGAGTAGATGATCCAGATGGGGTGGACAGAATGAGAAGAGATCTGGATAAACTAGCAAAATGGTCAGAAGAATGGCAACTGGGGTTTAATGCAAAGAAGTGCAGGATCATGCACATAGGGAAGAGAAACCCTGAAGCCACCTATAGGCTGGGAGGGGAATTGCTGGCAGTCACAAGAGAAGAAAGAGACTTGGGCATCATCATCACTGATGACCTGAAATCATCCAAGCAGAGCAGTAGGTAAGGCTAGGGAGATGTTAGGGTGTATTAGTAGGGGTATCACAAGTCGGAAGAGGGAGGTAATAATCCCTCTTTACAAGACACTGGTTGAGCCCTATCTGGAGTACTGCGTGCAGTACTGGAGGCCACACCTTCACAAGGACATTAACCAAATTGAGGCAGTCCAGAGAAGGGTAACCAAAATGGTGCAGGGACTGCATCAGAAAACATATGAGGGCAGATTAACAGAGCTCAATATGTATACTCTAGAGCAGAGGTGATGTGATCGAAACATTCAAACACCTTAAGGGCATTAACAAGGTGAAAAAGTCTAACATTTCAATATAAGAAAAATAGGACAAGAGGACACAGCATGAGATTAGAGGGAGGCCGATTTTATTTATTTAAGAGTTTTACCAAGAAGGCATACTGTGCAGTGTACCACTCTATTCCAGATGTGCCCTGGGGAAATGAGGGATAGGTAGGATCCAGTAATAGTAGAAGTTACACATGTACATGTTCAATGCAATCATATTAGAATAGTCAAAATCCTTATATACAAATAGCAAATATACAGACAGGGTGGTATAGTTAAGGTAGCAAAACGTACAGAATTACGTATTTACCCAGCAACCAACATCACACAGTAAGCAGGGTTGTCAACAATAGGGAAAAATAGCGTAGTCAAATAAACAACTGACAACAAGGTTGCAAGGACTTTAGCGGGGCAGGATGCAAGAGCAAGTAGTAGAGAACTGAGTCTTAAGTAGAGCATTACTGTGTGGAGTCTTAATATTGGCCGACAGGGAGTTCCATAATTTGAGCATCCTGAAGCTGAAAGCAGCCTGTCTGGACCTGGAGGACCTATGAGGGATGTGAAGTAGTCGAGAATCAATGTTCCTGAGCGAGTAGGCTGGAAGGGGAAGAACATTCAGGGTGGTCACCAGGTAGGAGGGAAGGGACTGCAACCAGAATTTTGCAGCAGTTCTAGCACAGTGTACCAATCTCCGATTGTGGAGAGAAGGGAGATCCAAGGACTGGTAGAGGTCACAGTGATGTGTACTGGGAGGGCAGTCCAGGGAGAACTGGCAGAAGGAATTGAAGAGAGGGTCTAGTCTGGTTAGGGAGGATTGAGGGGCTGCACAGTAGACTATATTCCCATAGTCCATTGTTGGGAGGATCACCTTTTGAACGATAGCCAGTCGCGTTGGTAGGGGGATGCAACTTTTAGTACAGTATAATGCGCCTAACATGGGGTGTAGCTTCTTATGTATTGCATCAATATACGCAGTGAAGTCAAGATGCTGGTCTAACCAGACCCCGAGGTATCTGTAGGAAGTGCAAACCTCCAGGGTGGAGCCTTCTAATGTGTGGGAAGTTGGGGAGGCTGGAAGACGGGACAGTTTGGTCCGAGTGCCAAAAGTTAGGGAGATGTTTTTTTGGGGGTTTAGAAATAGCTGATTTGAATGGTACCAGCATTGGACGGAGTCAAAATCCTCCTGCAGGCAGGCTGCCACGGCAGTGGGTGATGAGTCAGAGGCAAACCGCACCGTGTCATCTGCATACATGTGGATAGATGTATAAGGGCAGGCTGTAGGCAGATCACTGAGGAAAATAGAAAACAACAAAGGGACTAGGACAGATCCTTGGGGGACCCCGCTGGTAACAGGGAGTGAGGTGGAGATAGCCGAGCCAATACAGACAGACTGGGACCTGCCTGCAAAATATGACTGGAACCAGTTGGTGGCAGGCTCAGTCAGTCCAGCTTGGGCAAGTTTGGATGGTAACAGGGCATGAGAGAGCATCTTGAAAGCCTTAGCCAGGTCGATAAAGATTGCCGCAGTTATCTCCCCTTTATCCATGCCCGTGAGGATGGCGTCGGTGAGACGGACGAGAGAGGTGGTAGTGGAGTGATTTTTTTTCTAAACTCAGCCTGGTAAGGGGTGAAGAAGAAAATAGAGTTGAGCTAGTGGGAGAGCTGGGCTAGTACAAGGTGCTCCTGGATTTTGGCTAGGATGGGGAGCAGCGATACAGGTTGGTAGTTGCACAGGGAGGAAGGGTCGCCTCCTTTGGTGAGGGGTATGACTGGCTTGTTTCCATAATGTAGGGAACGGAACCAAGTCTGAATGACAGGTTATAGAGAGCATCTCGAGTGTTGGCTATGGCTGGGGCAGAAAGATGGAGCATTTTGGAGTCAAGGCCCGAGGGGGCATTTTCCTTTGGCTGGATTTAGTGACTGAAGTATTTTTAGTACCTCAACGGGTGTAACCGGGCAAAGCGAGAAATAGGCAGGTGAGGAGACAACTGGAGGAACGGGGAGGGAGTGAGGGGTGAGAGAAGAGAGGATGTACTGTTGGTGAAATAGGAGTTAAACTCTGTGGCTACAGTGCATGGAGCAGTGATGATACTCCCTGCTATATTGAGGGTAGGAGTAGGGGGTTGGGCTGGTGGGGTGAGGAGGGATTTAATTGACTTCCAGAATTGTGCTGGATGAGAAAAGTTATTGTGGAAAGCGGACTTGAAATAATTAGACTTGACCTGTCGGATGAGTCTTGTACAGGCATTCCTTTGCGAACGGTAGTATTGCAGAGCCGTTTGAGTACCCGATGCCTTGTGGGTTTTCCAGGCTCGGTCCCTGACTAGTAGTTGTTCCAAGAGGTTTGCAGTTACCCAAGGTAGATGGGATCCTCTTACTCTGGATCTTCTGAGAGGTGCGTGGGAGTCCCAGATAACCAGAAATTTGGTTGTGAAGAATTCAAGGACCTCATCCATGAAGGGAGCCCTAGGGATGTAGGACCAGTCGATGCTGGTGAGGTTATTTAGGGGCATGGTCAGATCTAGGGATTTGTAAGCTCTATGTACAATGTGCAGGGGGAGGGGCCTTAGGTCTGAATATTTTCCTCACCAAATAAGTCATGTGGTGATCGCTGAGG
This sequence comes from Neoceratodus forsteri, assembly GCA_016271365.2. Taxonomy (NCBI): domain Eukaryota; kingdom Metazoa; phylum Chordata; order Ceratodontiformes; family Ceratodontidae; genus Neoceratodus; species Neoceratodus forsteri. Next base: position 1,240,877,374 of record CM028130.1, read on the forward strand.
GAGTCTGGTAGTAGGCCAGTGTTAATTATACGATGGCGGTGGGTGGTAAGGGCCCAATCCAGTAGAGTATGCTTCTTGGATTTGTGGTTTAGGTGAGTGGGTTCAGTTATTTGTTGGGACAGGTTTAGCGCATTTACCTGATAACGTGCTTTGGAGGCTGTGCTGTCTAGCCAGTTCTGGTTGAAATCCCCAAAGATATGAAGTGTGCCTCCAGCTGTGAGGGACCTCAGGGTGCCTAGGTGGTCTAGGATGATAGCCAGCGGTGTGTCCGGAGGGCAGTAAGACCCTGCTACGTATATAGGGATTGAGTGCGGTAGAGCGATTTTGATTAGGGAATCTATTGACAGCATGGGTGAGGTAGGTCTGTGGAGAACTGGAGTTTGGAGGAGATGTACATGGCAGTGCCACCACCCTTCTTTTTGCCCTGACAGTCCTGCCGAATGAGGGAGTAGCCAGGTTTTGAGAATTCGGCATCAAGGTTATGGGGCTTCAGCCAGGATTCTGTAATGATTAAGATATCAGAGCATAGGGATAAAACACTTGTTTGTAAGGCTGTTATTTTGTTCAGAATGCTGCATATATTTAGATGTACTATTTTGAACCCTCTTGAAAGGTGATTTGCTGGGGTGGAGAGGCATCCGTTTATTGGGGAGAAAGGACCAGGGTTTCATTCCACATCACTGGCTATAAGAAGCAGGAGTGACAGGAGTTGTTTTAATAGGTGCATGTTCCTTTGTGACTTACAGCGGATAGGGAGGTGGTGCGGTGTATGAGAGGTAGACATAGGGTCGAAAGAGTAGGAGACATTTAAAGCAGACAACCCAGGATGAAAGGAGGGAGGAAGGATGGAGGCTCCCAGTACCCAGTTTTGCCAGCAGTGCAGAGGGTGGTGCACTAGGGTAGAGGAAGAGTGGGGAGGCTGCTTTACAGTCTCAGAGATGAGGGGCAGAGAGATTTGTTGATTAAGGTAGGAAGAGGGTGGAAGGGATGATATGGTTATGAGCAGAACAACCATTGCTAGAGAGAGAGAGGGAACATTTTAATGAGAGTTAGGAACACTGCTCAGGGGCAGCCAATAGTGTTAGAAAAGTATAAGGAGCTAATGGAAAAGAGGGCTGATTGGTTCTGACAGTCACATAGTTCCACCTATAAAAGTAGGAGCTCACCAAGGTGGTGGTGGTGGGGAGCCAGCGCACAGCACTGGCGGGGATCCCTCTTACGCAGTCAGCTGGAGCTCTGCCTTAGACGTGGGATCTCTACCTTCAGGATTTTTGGATGGCGATCCATGGGGCCCGGGGGCTCTGGTGAGGGCTGAACCAACTGCTTGCCCTCACGACCTCTGCAGCTATGGAACAGAAGAGAAACAGCCTATAAATAACAGGTAGGGGAGGAGGAGCTAAAAGTGCAGGTACGATGATATTTCTTGCTCAGTAGGAGGTTCCCTAACATACGTTGCCTAGGATTACACTTTCATGCAGGTACTAAGAACTTAGTGTTACAAATAATTTGAATACTGTTTGCTTGCTTGTTAAAGATTTTAACAGAAATGGCAGAAATGAGCAACCCCTGCACAAACACCCTATTTTGGCTCCAGTGTACTACAGCCTAAGTTTTTATACAGAGAGATCCCTTAAGGCAAAAGTGTAAATTAGCTTCCATTAAAGTTCACTTCTGCCTGGAGTCCAATATATTAGTTCGGTGGAGAATGGGATAGGCAGTAAAAAAACAATCTATAGAGCTCTGCCGACTGTAAAAGGAAGCGCCTTTGTTTAAAAAAGGCACCAAATTCAAATCCCTCTCACGCAGTCAGCTGGAGCTGTGCCTTGGGCGTGGGATCTCTACCTTCAGGATTTTCAGACAGCGATCTGCGGGGCTCGGGGGCTCTGGGGAGGGCTGAACCAACTGCTTGCCCTCATGACCTCTGCAGGCAGTCAGTGGGAGCTCTGCCTTAGGTGTGGGATCTCTACCTTCAGGATTTTTGGACGGCGATCCATGGGGCTCAGGGGAGGGCTGAACCAACTGCTTGTCCTCACAACCTCTGCAGCTTCAGGATTTTTGGATGGCGATCCGCAGGGCTTGGGGGCTCTGGAGAGGGCTGAACCAACTGCTTGCCCTCACGACCTCTGCAGCTGTAAGGGGTAATGTGAGGAAGTTTTTAGTCACAGGGTGGTGGATGCATGGAATGGCCTACCTCAGGAAGTGGTGGATATGAATACAGTGCAGGGCTTCAAACAGGCTTGGTTTAGGCATAAGGAAGCAATACAGATGAGTATGAATAGATAGGCCATTGACAGAGCAAAGGCAGATGGCACATTTATAAGGTAGAAAAAGAGATGGGCAGACTGGATGGGCCTTGCGGTCCTTATCTAACATCAGCTTCTATGTTTCTAGTATGTGGCATCCACCACTCTCTAAGAGTTGCACAGTTGCTAGACTGCCTACCAAAGTTCCCTCTATTGGACAGAAAGGGGTTCTAGGAACGAGACCTCTACCCCGCATTTGAGAGAATGATAGGGTATCCTGGCCCCACTAGAGCTGAATGTCTCACAGCAGAATGACCAGAGGAGGGCCTCAACAGATGCTTTTTCTTTGTTTTATGTTTTTTGTGGGAAGAGGTCGAGGCTGAATGGTGCAAAGACCCCAGCAGTGAGCAAGTGAGGGATGTGAACAGTTTCTTTTTGTGACTTTGAAAGGACTGTCCTTCCTCTCAAGCACCAGACTTCCCATTATCTGAACACCTGCACAGAAAGAGGTGATGGCCAGACATAGCCCCCTGCCAAAGTAACTTGCCTTTTCTGGCTCCCTGCCTTTTTCCATGGCAAAGCAAGAAAGCAGCAGCAAAGGCAAACAAAATGTTGTGATGCATAGCTAGGGGGATCAATAGTAGGAGAGAGGAGGTTATATTCCCTTTGTACAGGTCACTGGTAAGGCTACATCTAGAGTATGGAATTCAGTACTGGTGCCCACACCTCAAAAAGGACATTAACCTGCTGGAAAAGGTCCAGAGGAGGGCCACAAAGATGATAGCCAGTCAGTAGGGCAAGGCATACGAGGAGAGGTTTAAGGCACTGAACATGAGAGAGAGAGAGAGAGAGAGAGAACATGATTGGGACCTTCAAGTACTTGAAAGGGATAAATATGGTTGATGAGGAGAGTTTCTTTAAGCTGAGTGGCAACCATACCACAAGGGGGCACAGTCTTAAGCTGGAGGGTGGGAGGTTTATTTATTTTTTGAGTCTTGGATTACAACACCTTTGAGCAATACAGCTCATTTACAAAGGTTCCACGTCAGTAGTACAAAAACAAAACAAGGTAAACAGCAGATATCAAGAATATACTTAAAAAATTAATACATAAAAATCAATCAAAATAGCACTGAATGTTGCACAGTGTAACAGTAGAGTGGGCTAGAAGAGAGGGCAGCATGGGAGGCCTTGTCAAAATCTAGGAGAGAAAGTAATGGGGTGTAAGGTGGGGGATGGGAGAAACGAGGGAGAAGATGTGTTGCACAGGAGGTGGCGAGGGAAGGAGCGGACTTGCAAAGGAGGCAATGGGGATAGAGAGATGAGAGGATGGGGAGGTGTAAGGAGGGAAATGGGGTGGGTGCAGAGAGAAAGGGGGAGTGCTGGTGAACTGAGGGCGAGGAAGACAAATTAATAGTATAAGGAGAAGAGGTGGCGTTTAGTCAGGAGAGTGGGCAGCCTAGCCGGCCTTATCGAAAAAACCTGAGAGAGTGAGTAATATGGGTGAGAGGTAAGAGAGAGAAACGTGTGGAGAAGGAGGGGAAGAAGTTGCAAAAGAGGTGGCATGAGATAAGAGAATGGGTGGAGGGCGGAAGTGGGAAGGAGAGGAGGAACAAGGGAAGAACTTGAATATGCGTGAGCAGAGAAGAAGCAGATGTGAGGGGAGATGGGGAAAAGGCTTGAGGGTAGGATCGAAATGAAGTGCCAAGAGTTAAAAGTGCCGAAAGGTATAAGTACAATGATAAAATAAGCAGAAGGCTGCTAAGGGTGGCAGTCACATATACTGTTTGCTAATAAATGTTGTCGAGTTTGTGTTTGAAAGGGCCACGTTTTGACTCAGCAGAGATGCCCCTACCCAGGGAGTTGAGCCGGGGGGGGGGGGTCTGTAAGCAAAATACCTCTGACCTAAGGTGGTGCAGTATCTGGGAACAGTAAAGACCTGAGTTGCCAAGCTGCAGAGGAGGGAGGTCAGGAAATATTTCTTCATAGAGAGGGTGGTGGAAACTTGGAATGCACTGCTGGAAGAGGTTGTCTCATTGAAGACAGTGGGCAGCTTTAAGAGAGCCTGGGATAAGCATATTGGGAAAGTAAGGATCATGGGTAGAGAGGATGGGAGAAGTGGGGAGAGAGGGCAGGGACATTAGCTCAAGCGGTGGACCCTGCAATACAAGCAGACTTGATAGACCAAATGGCCTTCTGCTGTCTTCCTTGTATGTTCGTATGGTCATCGACCATTTGTGCATTGTAGGGCTAAGAGAAAACTAGAGTGTTTGTGTTAAACTGACACAGAAAATACAAACTCAGTTGTATTTTAATGTAAAAACAAGTATTGAATGCTGTCATTGTATAGATGGTGAAGTTCGGGCCCAGATGAGGAGAGCTCTGATGGTGCCTCACTCAACCGGGAAGCTGAGGCCATTTGGGGGCTTGTGACACTGTGTACCAATAAAGCAAGACAGCCTGCTCTTGTACACTCACAAACAACTCCAGACAAGGATTGCAAAATAAATTGGCTTTATTACCACTTAGAAAGAATGGAGTGTGCACAGACTACACCATACACCACTGAGCCCCAGAACTTCGAGCCATAACTCTTCATCAGTGGGCATGACACTGTATACCAGTGGGTGCATGTGGTGCCATGTTTACGAAGTCTGCTGATGTCACCAGCCCCTGTGATGTCCTAATACCTCTGGCTCAGATCCCATTAATGGGAATCTGTGGAGAAGATCAATTCTTGGAAGCTCTTACTTTTGCATTATAAATGCTAATAGAGGCAGCCTCACAGTGAGGTGTGGAACTCTTCATGATGTACATTTCTGTTTAACGGAAAATTGGTTGAAAATTAATCACCTGTTCTCCAAAATTTTAAAGGTAATACTGCTCCTAAATGAGTTGTATTGAGTTGCCTGCTTAAAGCAGCTGTACTAAATAATCAGGAAGTGATTATCAAAATTCTGTTTTTTGGCTGGAAGCATGCAGCCATAGTTCAGATTTCCATATCTGTAAATATTTTTTTCTAGCGATCTGTGTAGTTTTTTTTTCTATTGTGGAGCCACAGTAAATATGGTTACTGCCTGATTTGCAGTTGAACTCCCCCTCATGTCGCATCACATCTTTTGTTTACTTCCATGGGACCCTGTGCTGCATGTTCCCACTGTCCCTGTGTAGTGCTGTGAGTCATGCACCTGTGCGGTGGGCAGAGGCAATTCAACATGGTGGGTGAAGCAAATAAACAAAAAGAAAAATAGAGCAAATTATGGGGTGATAGTACAGCAAAAACAAGAAAGATTACCAAGTGAGTACCCAATAGAGCACAGGAAACAAACTATTGGAAAAAATCAGTTTTTACAGCTGTGTGGGCAGAGCTCCACAGATGTTTGGTTATCACTGTAGGAGAACAGTGGGTCAGCCTCGGAATGTGACCCTGTGTGTTCCTACAGTGATGTGGCCACATCATGACAGTGCTGATGCCAAAGGCGCTGTCCCCTGTGATGGAGCTGCCCTCCACAGCACGGTTGCCCCCCTCCCAATGGTGCACTACTTCGCAAGTAAACTTCCAGCAGAACTGCGTAGGTGTGACTATTGCGCATGTGCAGTTTCACTCCCATCACCATATTTTGAGTGGCAAAATACTGCAGCTCTAAATCTGGTGCTCTAATGGCACCGCCACTCCATGGCCCATGCTCCAGTATCGCCGATGCTCTGAAAACCGTGCTGCCGCAGCTCTTCTACCCGGACAGGTAAGAGCTCGCCACAGCCGTATCGGCTCTGACCAGAATTTTTTTTTTTTTTTTTTATCTAGCACTGCTGCTTTAAGAGCTTTTAAATACCTTGCACACTTTCAACTCACTGTTTTGCATCAGTCTGCTGACAATGTGCTCAGGTTGTGTTTTTGGTTACTTTTATTTTGTTTTAACCGGTATCTTTTTCATGAAATGTTTATAGAAACAGAATTTGGCAGCAGATAAGATCCGCTTGACCCACCCAGTATGCCAGTTTTTCCCAACCTACATTATCACAGCAGACCCTACTTGATCTACAGCTCTTTCTCCCTCCCCCTTTCCCTTTCAGTATAATTTCCCTTGTGCCTATCCCATGCATTCTTGAACCCCATCACTGTTTTTGCCACCACTACCTCCATTGGAAGGCTATTCCAGGAATCCACCACTTTTTCTTTGAAGAAGCGGTTCCTCACGTCTTTCCTTAATCTACCCCCTCTCAAGCTTCATAGCATGTCCCCTTGTCCTTGAGCACATTTTGTTGTGAAAAAATACTTCCCTCCTGCACAGTGGTTGTTACTGATAGTTGCTCGTTACTGCGGTATGACATTTGCTAATGAGGGTGCTACCCGGTATTGACGTGGTGGAGCAGTTCCACAGGACCAATCATGAGTAGAGAGGGGGGAGTTAGCGAGGTACAGAAGGATACTTGGGAGGAGGAGATGCATAGGATTGGAGGGGAGGGTGGCCAGGGTAATAAGGAGGGGGTGGCATGCGACACCCAGATAGAGGGAGGAACAAGGAGCCGGCTGGGTGGAGGGGCCAGTAGAAAGGATGAGGGACATGAAAGGGGGTGGAGAAAAGGAGCAGTCAGAGTGTTCCTGTTGGGGGATTCTATGATCAGGGGTATCAAATGGGATAAGGAGAGAGAAGCCTGGCCAGTTAGAATAAAAATGCTTCCTGGATTAGCAGTTGCACAGTGCCAAGCACGAGAATATATCGGCTGGCAAGAAGTTGTGATTCCCAGACATACTGGTCCGCCTTGGTACAAATGACATTGAGGAAATAGCGAGCTAGAGATACAGACAAGATTCAAGGAGCTTACCAGGGTCTGTCATGACATAGGATGCACAGTTTTCTTCTCAGAAATCCTGCCAGTGCCAAGAGCTAGTGGGGAACACAAAAGGAAGATTAGGGAGATAAACCAGTGGCTCAGGGAGTGGTGTGAGGCCAGAGGGTATGGATTGGGGGGAGACCTGGGAGGATATGGAGCTGTATGCTAGAGATAGACTCCATCTCAATTTGGAGAGGAGGGGAATCCTTAAGTTGAAAATAGAGGGGTTCATTGGTGAAAAGTGGGGTTTAAACTTGTGAAGGGGGGAGGGATGGGAGAAAAGGCTGTCAAGGGGGTGCCGATAAAGGAGGGACTCTGTCTCCACCCCTCCTGGGGAGCTGGAGGAATGCAGGAAAAGGTCGACTGGTAAAGTGCAGACCAGGGGAAAACAGAATCCTATGGGAACATGAGCAGGGGAAATGGAAGTATAGGGAAAGGGTGGAAGGTAGTCCTGCTAAATGCCAGGAGCTTGGGCAGTAAAATGCCTGATCTCCAGACGATGCTAACTGAGGGAGCAGTGGATGTGGCAGCGGTCACTGAGACCTGGGCCACTGCAGGACACGACTGGGACCTGAACCTGGAGGGTTACACTATGTTCAGGAAGGACAGGGGGGAGGGAAGGGGAGGGGAGAAGGGGTAGCAATGATAGTCAAAAACTGCATTGGCATAGGTGGAGTAGAAGAGGTGGAGGGAACCATGGAGGCGATTTAGGTCACCTTGATAACAAGGGGGGGGCAAGAGAGTAAAAATAGGAGTGGTGTATAGACCCGCTGCACTGGCGGAGGAGCTGGAGGAGAGTCTGGTGGCAGATGTTGGGAGACACTGCAGACTGGGCAGGGGAAGGGTGGTGGTGTTGGAGGACTTAAGCATGCCAGGAACAGACTGGGAGACTATGACAGCCTCGGTGGCCAGGGAACAGAGGTCGTTGGATGTCTTTCAAGATGCGTTTCTAACTCAGCAGGTGGGGGAGCCGACCAGGGAGGTGTGGGTACTGGATGTGGTCCTGGCAGACAGTGACCAGATTGGGAGCCTGGAGGTAAGGGACCCGTTGATGGGGAGTGACCATGCCACGGTCTGGTTCTGCCTGGACCTAGGAGGGGTAGAAGGCTGCACAAAGACAGAGGTAACTGACTTCAGGGGTGCGGATTTTAAGGAAATGGGAAGGATCCTTAAGGAGCATTTGGATGGGATTGGGTCAGACATGGACGCTGATAGTAGGTGGGAAATCATCAGGAGAGGGATGCAGGATGCTACCAGCACCTGTGCAAGAGTAAGACGAAAATGCGGTAGGGCCGGAAAAACCCTGCTGGTGTACCAGGGAGGTCCAGGAGGTGGTGCTGGGAAAGAAGGCAGCCTGTAGGCAATTCAAGTGCTCAAGGAGTGAAAGGGATTGAGGGGAGTACGAGCTGATGGCTAGAAGGGCCACTAGGGTGGTGAGGGCGGCTAAGGCAAGGAAGGAGCAGAAACTGGCCAGGGAAATTAGGAGAGGGGAAAAGGGGTTCTTAGATACATTGGGGAAAAATGAAGGGTGAAGGGGCAGATTAGCAGGATTGAAATGGGAGAGATGGGCACAAGACCCGGGGGAACAGGCTGAGGTACTAAATGAGTACTTCACCTCAGTTTCCACCAAGGAAAATGGGGGTGCTGCATCATACGTGGGAGGAGATGGTGATACTGAGGAAGGAGCGACCCTTACTGATCGGCGGGTCTGGGGAGAGGGGGAGGCATCACTGGCAGGAGGGGGGAAGGCTAAGCAAGAAGAAGAGGTAGCGGAAGTGGAAATCACAGCAGAGAGAGTGAGGGAAGACCTCAGGCCCCTTAAGACGGAGAAAGCACTGGGGCCGGATAAATTACATCCCAGAGTGCTGAAGGAACTTGTGGATGTCCTGGCAAAACCCTTGGCGGAGCTTTTCACCATCTCTCTGAGGACAGGGTGGGTGCCCCAGGACCTGAAGGTGACGCATATAGTGTCTATTCACAAGGGGGGATCAAGGGAGGAGGCAGAGAACTACAGGTCTGTCAGCCTGACATCGATGGTGGGCAAGGTGATGGAGGACATTGTCAAGGAGAGGCTGGGGGGGGACCTGGAAAAGTCAGGGTGCCTGGACGATAGACAGCATGGATTCGTCCCAGGGAAATCATGTCAGACAAACCTTGTGGAGTTCTACTGGGTGACGAGTGCCTTGGACCTGGGTAGACCCGTGGATGTCCTCTTTCTAGACTTCAGCAAGGCATTTGACTCTGTTCCTCACATGGGCCTGTTGGATAAGCTGGGAGAAGTGGGGGTGGGGAACCAGATGATCAGATGGATAGGCAATTGGCTCCAGGACCGGACCCAGAGGATCGTAGTTGGCGGGACAGTCTCATCCCCAAGAAGGGTCATTAGTGGAGTCAACAGGGATCAGTCCTTGGGCCCCTCCTGTTCAACGCCTATGTCTCTGGCATAGGGACAGGTATCAGGAGTGAGATGAGTCTCTTTGCAGATGACTCAAAACTAGGGGCAGTGGTGGATGGGGAGGAGGGGAGAGTGGCCCTACAGGGGCACCTGGAGGCTCTGGAAAGATGGTCTAGAAAGTGGAAGCTGAGGTTCAATGCAGGGAAATGCAAGGTACTGCACCTGGGGGCCAGAAACCTGGGCCAAGTCTACACCCTGGGGGGGCAAATTCTGCAAGTCTCGATGGCTGAGAAGGACCTAGGGGTGGTGGTGGTTTTCAAGATGAACAACTCGGAGACTTGTAGGAGAGCAGCAGCCAAGACCAACAGGATGCTGGGATGCATCGCTAGGGGGATCACCTCCAGAAGGAGGAAAGTCATACTCCCTCTGTATAACTGCTTGATGAGGCCGCACCTCGAGTACTGCGTGCAGTTTTGGAGGCCACACTTAAAGAGGGACATTAAACTCCTGGAGAGGGTCCAGAGGAGGGCAACCAAAATGATCTGGGGCTTGGGGGACAGGACCTATGAGGAGAGGCTCGAAGAGCTAAATATGTACACATTGGAAGAGAGAAGGGACCGGGGGGACATGATAGTGGTCTTCAGGTACATGAAGGGTGTAAATAGGGGAGGAACAGTCAGGGTGCTTCGAAGGAAGGAGGAGGAGGGGGCCACTAGAGGGCATGGGTGGAAGCTGGAGGGGGGAAGATTCAGGGGAGAAAGGAGGAGGTGCTACTTCACTGAAAGGGTGGTGGAGCCATGGAATGTACTGCCTAGGGGGCTGGTGGAGGCAGAGATGGTGGAGGGGTTCAAGAGGGGGTGGGACAGGTACAGGGGAAGGGTTCTGGAAGCAAAATCCTATGCAGTGAGAATATCTGGAACTGGGAAGGGAGAAGTCAGAGAAGGCGAGGGGGGCAGCAAAGTCAGCTCCCAGGGTGGAGGCTGACCAAACGAGCAGACGCGAAAGACCGTTAGGCCTATTCTGCTAGCATTTTAGTATGTTAGTGTTAAATATTATGATCACAAAATGTGCCTTACTGTAATTCCTCCTTTGGCCACAAGATGGCAGTAGCGTCCTGGAGTGTGATGATTTTTTTTTTTAACTCCAGGGACTTCTCCAGCAGATGGCATTGTTTATTGAGTAGATTTATTTATTTTTTCACAGTTCCATGAGTTATACATTTTGAAAACTGCCTCTGAGCAGTTGTTTCTACAGTTCCGTAATTTATACATTTTGAAAACAGACATTGAACACTGAAAACGGACACTGAAATTATTTTTTAGTAACCCTGGAGAAAGGCACTAAAACAGGACCTCTAAATGGACTATCTGTCCTCCTCCCTGATTGGCATTATTTTAAATTATTTATATTTTTTTCCCCTGTTGTGGTGGTACTGTATAGTGCCCCACACCCCAGCAGGCACTGTAGTGCCCACCAAACTGCCCTCTTCCCACCATGCTGAATCACAGCCAACAAGATGGCTCAACGAAAAAAATGGGTATACTTTTAAAATGTTTATTTTCGGTAGAGCTTAATATGTTACAACTGATGTTAGTGTAACTCTGCCTGTTTAAACACAAACCCTATCAGTAGCATTACATGCACTGTACTTCCATCCATTCCTTTACTGTATCTCCATTGCTTACTGATGTCATGCATAGTGTGAGTACGGTAACATTTTCCCATTCACAAATCTTTCATTTTGTTTGCACAGTTTCGCCAATCCTTGAAACTTACAATATGCTTGTTTTAGTGCCTAGTGGATTTTGCTTGCATAAAAAAAAATCACACGCTTATTGTTTATTTAATATTCAGAACTCGCTCTCCAAGGCTCTGGAAACTTACTCTAGAGTTAGGAATGTATCATAAAAAATTGATACATTTGAGATCGCACATTCAGTATTCCTAATTTTGATTTTCTATTCAGCTTAGTGCTGATTATGTATGGTATTTTGTCATTCAGTGTTCTGTCCCTTGCTGAAATTCCCCACAGTAGTGAAGTGTCAGTTCACTGCAGTCTGACTTACCGGTTTTAAATAAAATAACCTGCTTTCTGCCTATGTCAACCAGTTGCTGTCTGCAAGATGATACTTGCAACCAGTGAAGACATGCTGAATCCCAATTTGATTTCGGCAGAATGTGCAGGAGTCATTAGTGGGTTATCGAACACATGCCACTGTTTAACAAAGTAATAGACGGATGCTTACCACTACAATTATCATTCAACAGTGTATTGATTTGTTGGGTTTAGCTGCTTGCCTTTAATGACTTTATTTAAAACCGCTCTGCCATCATGCTGCATCTCATTAATATAATTGCTGGTTGGTAGGCACAGTGGACAGGTACAGTACTGTACTTGCATCTACTCTGAAGGCATGAGTTTATACTTCAGTATAAACATCATTGAGTTCATAACACGTGCAGTCCTTCTGAAATGTGTTTGTGGTCCCTCAGTTTTATTTTTGCACCTGCTTTTCTACAGTGTAGTTAATGGAAGTTGCCAACCATAATCTTTAATGACAATTACATATATTACACACTTTTCGCTACAGGTAACTAATAAAATTGACTCTTGGTTACTGCTAAATATGGGTTCTGTATATGCAGTATTTACCATACGTTTCCATTTGTTTTACACAACCTGGGTGAATGGAAGGTGTTCTACCACTATCTCTGACCAGCCACCTAAATCAGCGTTCATAATATCACACACGGGCACTCACCATCTTATAACCCCACATCTCCCATCCCCGCTCAACATACATTTTCTGATACATTACCAGTGTGAATATGAATTATCCTATCCAAGATTCCTTTGACCCCCCCTCCCCCGGTGAATGAATATGGTGATGTTCAATATGTTTCACTCAGATCCAGCCTGCAAAATCATTATTTGTTTTTTATGTTACAAAAGCTGCATGTGGAAAAATGGTTTCAAATATTTGTGCAACAAATTGAAATGAGAATGAAATGCCTGTGTGCAGAAATGATATACAGGGTATGGCCCAATGCTTAAAAAGTATTTTTTTTCCATTTTATTCTTTGTTAACCAGGTAAGGCCCACTTACCTGGTTAACAAAGGGCACTTCATGGCTATTTTTAATTTTTATTGTAATAAAGCAATAGGTGCATCATCAACATGTGTCTCTGTGGTCTTACTTTGATGTGGTGCTTTTAAACTTTTGATTTTTGGCAAAACGTGTTTTTTTTTTTTTTTTTTAATAGATTAAATTCATAATACTGAGTGTGCCACCAGTAATACCGCAAGCCATGATGCAGGCCAGTTCCAGGACAGAGGTGAGAGTGATGTGGCTTAGTGAGGGGAAAAATCACTTATTTATCTGCCTTTTTTTACCTAATTGCTGAATAATGCTACATAAGTGTTTGCTAATGAGACATTATATGTCTTTTGGACACAGCTGGTTATTTGCTTCTTTTTTTTACCGAGAGATGCTTCTCTGTGAGGGTCTCGCCTTGACTAATTGTGTCAACTCCTTTTAATTTTTTTTAGGCACAGGAAAAGCTATAACGTATGTTGACCCCTCTTTTTTTAACTTGGAGTTGAGGTAACATTTTTTCCACACAGATCCATTCTCTGACCTCTGTCTGAACACTAACCGCTAATGCTATGCCCCTGTTCTGCCACTCGATCATGTCTCAGGTATTACCTTCCTAACCCCCTGTTGCTGGAACCAGGGTGTTATGGAAGATTTTTCTTTCTAACTTGTTTCTTTTAATCACAACTGGGAAATGCAGTGTGTACCCAGGTAATTACTTGCACCATATCTTCCTGTTTTGTGTCAGGTGGCTATTACCCAAGTCTGGTGATTTACCTGGTGATCTACTATTCTATACAGATAAAGTACAAGAATAAGTATGTGAAAGTGCTTTAGTTTTGTTAACCATATGAGACACATCATCTTGTTTTTATCTGGGTCTCTGTGAGCACATTAGCAGTCTGCAGATTAACACATTGCAATCCAATTTATTTAGAGAATGTATTTTTTGCAGGCATCCAGCACAAGGTGGATATCATTTATGAGAGTTTCTGTAACTTCCTTCCCCCCGCCAATTTGGAATGCCCGGTAAATGTCATGGAGGGCCGAAGTGACTAGGAATTTGCTGACGTTTTTTAAGCAATAGTTGAGTAACAACCCATACCATTATGAATGTTGCAGTCCTTTGTGGACTGCAAAATCCCACCATTATTACTGATTTCTCTGAGCAGTTGGATCACTTTGATTTAATGGACGCTCATCAGTGAGCCATATATGGTGCTGTTCCCTTGTCATGCAGCTCACATCCCATTCATGCAGAGAAAATACATAAGTCCTTTTTGACAGTTTTTGTGGGATCTGAGCTTTCCATGCATCTGGGATGGGGGAGTTACCAAGGTCCAATAAGTTAGGGTCAATTCCAGGCAGGGTGCCCCCTTCGGAGGAAACTGGTTGCATGGCTGTGTCTGCACAATATACCTGGGCTAAGGTGCATCCCTTTCTAACAACCACTTCCTGGTCTGTCACATTCTTCACTTGCACTATGACCCTTCTGACAAGCATGGGCCTGGACTGGCAGCACACTGGGCTTGACGAGCAAACTGGCCAGTAATCCATGCTCCTCGGGGACGTCCAACATTAGGATCTTGTTCTTCACTTCCTTTTTCAGATGTACGATGCTGCTAATATTGCACATGGTGTTAGAGTGCAGCACTATTCCCTCCACATCCTGCCTCCAGATTACACCCACCGACTCATCCTGTTCTTCAACTGAAGCTTGTACTTGCTTCTTGTAAGCTCCCCTTACCACTGGGTGAATGGGCATAACCTTCCCCCTCTGCTCAGCCTCCCGAGCTTGGTGGAGCTGTGCTAACCATCCAGATATGTGGGCATTTGTACCAACCAATACAGGCACCCCATCATATACTCCAACCTCAGGACAAATTAGAGCCAGAGTCTCCACTGTATCTCCCACTCCGGTCACCTTAGACAAGAAAGCTATCCACACTTTAACATAGCTGAGACAGGGATAGGATTTGTTGCTAAGACCCCAAACATTTAACCCTTCCAGTGGCTGCAACTCAAGGTGTGACAGGTGTTGGTAATACCAGGTTTTAAAGATGATGGTCACCTGAGTACCACTGTCTAGGATGGCACAGGTGGACACCCCATTTATGGTGATGGTAGTTTCAGTAGATGGTCCCACCAGCTTATCTATATCAGGTAGGGAAGGCTGTGCGATTTTTGCTGTTGAGCTTCTTGTGAACACCGTGGAGCTGGACTTGGTAGGGGCCACAATATGCTTCCTTACTGGGCCCCACTGAAGTTTCCCTGACGCTGGTGCTTCTCTTCCAACAGCCGGACCTTCGCACTGGCTGGGTCTTCACGAGATCGGTATTCTTTGTGGATATGTCCATCCCTCCCACACTTATAGCGGTACATGTCTCGTCAACTTTGCCTGTCTGGGTAGGAAACTTCAGCATTAGGCAAGGGGTCTTGGTGACTGGGTTGCCCGTGATACACTGGGGGGACTGAGGCAATCACTTGGGCCATAGCCATTCTCTGCTGTAGTTCTCCCTGCATTGGCATGCCTTGACTATTCAGTTCACTTACAGCCTTGCACAGTTCATTGAGGTGGGTTTTGATATGGGGGGGGCCACAGGGGGTGCCTGGGCCTGCACCCCCAGGCCCATCACAGAGAAGTTGGCTGGGGCTGGCAGAGCAGACTGACTCAGAGTGGTATTGGGGTTTCTATTAAAGGCAGAGGTAGCCCTGTCAGGTACTTTCTTGTACTCTTTGAGCAGCTCTTTGAGCTCATAAGCCTCAGCATGGGGGTATTTTTACATTCAACCAACATAGTCAAGGTTCCTGTAACAGAATCTAACATTCAGCCCCAGACGGTCTAATGGCCCAACCTCTTTATGTCAAATATGGCAAAATGCAGCTCCACGACACGGGAGTGTGCGCGGCTCAAAAGGACAATTGACAAACTTGCAAAGACCAGCACTACTCCAAGGAACTTCACCAAAATTCCAGCTTTATTAATATAAATTTAAAATCATGCCATGAGTAGCCATATAGTCGTAGAACCCTCTATTGGTTTCTCACTTCAATTGCAAATCATCAGGAGGTAACATCTTTATGGCAGACGGATGTGCCTCTATGGTCTCCGTATCTAGCTTAGGGGGTACTCCCAAGAGCAGGAGGGATTTCTGGGGGTCCATTTCCTGACATCCGCTCCACTCGACCAATCTTATTTGTTTTATTTTTTTGCATAATATGTTTATTAAGATTTTCGTATTCAAATAAAATCATGCACCAATCATAGTTTTAACAATCAAAATGACAAAGCCAAAGAAAACAAAGAACATTTAACATGGGTCTCGTTCATCATAATAAAAGTAAGTTGTACATCAGTTGATAACATTTCATATTCTCTATTCTCTGTCACCTGGTACCTTAGCATCTTGGTCTCTGCATTATTCTTCACACTTCATGTTTCATGTTTCTAGGGGGGGTCAGATGTTGGCTTTCCCCTGTCTAAATGGGTTCTCTCTCTATTACCTCCAGCCCTTACTGTCTATATTACGCCTTCCCTTATCAGCTGTGTCGAGCCCAGGAAGGGTTCCTATGTGGACAGGAAGCTTTCTGCCCATCCTGGAACTTTGTGTGGTAATTGCACAAATGCTAGGGTCAGGATGGCCAGTGTGTGCCACGGTTGTATTGTCGGCTTATTTCCAGCCACCCATGTGTTCAGGATAACAGTGTCTTGCCAGTGCCAATAGTACCCTGCTCCATCTGGGTAACATCCCCCATCCCTCTGCCCCTAGGTCCTCTATTCCAAATAGCAATAGGAGGGGTTCTTCAGGGAATGAGAGCCCCTATTTCTATGGCTATATCCTTCCAGAATTCTTGTATAACAGGGCACTTTCAGAAACAGTGGTAATAGTTCCCCATTTCCACCCCACATCTTCCACAAGTTGGAGGCATAGCAGGATTGAATTTATGTACAACTATAGGTAGGCAATATAGTCTGTGGATAAATTTGTAGAATGACTCTTTATACTTATTGCAACTTAGTATACCTTCATGTAGGCCTAATATTATTTCCCAGTCAACTTCTCGAATATTTATCCCGAGGTCTCTCTCCCAGAGTAGCTTGGTTTTCTGAGTAAGATCTGGAAAAAAACTCTTCCCATCCAGGTGGCTTTTCCTATCAAACCCATTGTGTCTTTCCTAGCAGAATACACAATGTGTTCCACCTGGTCTAAAGGGGACATCTCTCCCGTACCTCGACCTAGACCCTTTGTGTAGTCTTGCACTTGCAGATATCGGAAAAAATGATTTTGTGATAGCCCAGCCCCCTCCAGCAACTCTTTGAATGTGAGTAATTCACCTCTCCTCTTCAACAGCCCTAGGCTTGTCAGGCCCTTCTGTTCCCATTCTCGGTATCCACCTTCCTCCAGGCCAGGGAGAAAAAATGTATTTCTGGCAATGGGCAGTTACCAAGTCTCTTCTTCCCATGCCCCTATCCTCTTCCTGATCTGGGCCCACTTCTCCAACACTGCAGCCACCATTGGGTTGCCTTGCCCCATTCTATTGTATGCTTTCTGGCCCCATCTTGCTAGGTATGCCGATAGCCGCCCCAGGCATCTTTCTTCCTCAAGGTCTAGCCACCCCACTTCCACCAGTTGATTAACCCAGTCTTGGATGTATCTGTACTGCACTGTCAGGTAGTAGTTTTTGATATCTGGAAAATGTATACCCCCCTTTTAGTGTCAGCTTTGAGGCGCTGGAGACTCATATGCGGGCGCTTACCCTGCCATAAAAAATCAGAAAAAGCTTTCTCCATCTTCTTAATGTCTGTTCCAGTTGGTGCAATGTGCACCATCTTCATAACATAAATGAGACGGGGTAACACATTCATTTTCAGCAGATCAAGACATAGGCAGCGCCCGCCATCTACGTAGTTCACTCTCAATGGTTCTAAACAGAGGGGTATAATTCAATTGATATAGTGACCCCACCTCCCTCCCCACATGTATGTCTATATATGTAAAGGATGTGGTGACCTCTTTTAAGCCCCATATATTGGTCCATTGTCCACCACCCTCCCTTTTTAGTGACATATGTTCGGATTTGCCCACTTTGATCTTATATCCTGAAAATGCTGCAAATTGGGCTATCAGGTTCAGCAAAGGTGGTACCGACCTCTTGGGGTCCTTGACAAACAGTAACACATCGTCTGCATAGAGTGTTACCTTCTGCTCATAGCCTGTTCTTCCTATCACCTCCCTATGTTCTGGTCTCCCCTTATCGTAGCAGCCAGCGGCTCAGTAGCCAATGCAAACAGTAGTGGGGAGAGGGGGCACCCCTGTCTTGTACCTCTATGCAAGAGGAATTTTTCCAAGAGGGACCCATTCACCAGAACAGAGGCTACTGGAGCCTTGTAGAGTGCCCGAACTAGTGTCACAAAGCGGTCCCCCAGACCAAGACTTCAAACAGGTATTCCCATTCTGTTCAGTCAAAAGCCTTCTCAGCATCCATGGACAACACCGAAATGTCTCCCCCACACCAAGAGGCCCCCCCAAATAATGTTGAGCATCCTCCTCATATTATGATAGGAGAGACGTCCCTTGATGAACCCAGTCTGGTCCAGGTGGACCAGCTCCAGTAGCAACCGGTCCAGGCGATTGGCCAGGTCTTTTGCCAATATTTTCAAATCACTGTTTAGCAAGGAGATAGGTCTATACAAGGCACACTCTGCTGTATCCTTACCAGGTTTGGGCAGCACACATATCACCGCCTCATAACAGATAGTCAGGAGTGCCCTCTTTTCCCTCGCCTCTTTAAATACCTTCCAAAGGGGTTTATTCAATTCCCCAGACAGGGCCTTGTAGTAGTCCACTGGGAACCCATCCGGTCCACTGGCTTTCCCTCTTTTAAGGCTTTGTATCGCTAGTCTGAGCTCTTCATGGGTGATTTCTGCACCTAACTGATCCTGCTGTGCCTCCGATAATTTTGGTAGCCTTACCCCCTCTAGGAAGGATCGTGTTAGGTCCCCCTTACCCCAGCATTCAGCAGTATACAATTTCTGGTAAAACTGGTGAAACTGTTCTTTAATGCTATTTTTGTCCTTGCTGAGGTTCCCTCTATCGTCCTTGGTCCCTAATGTCATTGCCCCTCCCTTCCTTTTATTACATTTACTGGCAAGGGGCATGGTTTATTACCCCATTCATAAAATTTAGTCTTTATGAAGAACCATGATCTTCGGGCCTCCCCCATCAACATGCCATTTAAGGTGTCTCGTGCCACTGTCAGTTGCTGGAGGGTGTCCCATTTTTCTCCCCTTGCTACTGTCCTTTCCAGGTCTTTTATCCACTGTTCCATTCTCACCCTTTTTTTCTTTCTGTTCCTTCTTATGTTTGGCCACATAACTTATAATTGCCCCCTCATGAAAGCCTTCCCAGCATCCCAGAAAATCCTGGTAATTGGGTCTGTGTCCTTATTTTCTACCCTGTATAGTTCCCACTGGTCTTTTAGGTGATTCTGGAACTCCTCCCTACTTAATAGGTACTTGGGAAATTTCCGTGGTGGAGGGTCTCTCTCTTGCCCTCCACCACCTTAAGTGAGAGGATTACCATAGCAAGGACAGACACCTGAATAGGACTATGTTTCACCAAGCCCAGTCTATGATACCAGCTCCTTGGGATATATGTGTAATCTATATGGGACCATGTTTTATGGGAATTAGAATAGAAGGTGAATTCTTTCCCTGTATGGTTAGCAGTCCTCCAGCTGACAATCAGGTCTATATCATTCATACCCAGCTGCCACTGTCTTATATTTCCCCATTCCCTCACCCGCCCTTCTGAGTGATCCATTGTGGGGTCCATGATAACATTCAGATCCCCTCCCACCACTGTAGGATCTTGTTTCTTCCTTTCTTTTTCCCTCCCTCAGGTGCTTTATTCAGTTCAGTGCCAGCAGGAGGAAGCGGCAGCACAGAACTTCCACCACAGCACTCGTATCTTCAGGGGAACCAATCAGGAGCAGCTTCTCCAAGCCAGCCAATCAGATGGGCATGGTAGCCAGCAGAGGGACAATCGGGGAACTCCCATTGTTGCCTACCACAGCTCCGGTCCATAAGACCAGCATTCAGGCTTCGGGTCACCGCCAAACTGGGAACTCTCAAGGAGCGCAAAACATGCTCCCTTAGAAGCAGGACCAATGGCTCAAGAAGGCACCTACAAAGTGCTCACTAATCTCTGGACTTTGGCTTTTTGTCCGTGGCTACAGACAACAGCAGGGCGGCAGCAAGAAGCTGTTAGTGCGGCAGTGCAGAGGAATCCCCAGGAGAGCTGTAAGATCTTGTTCCTTCCTTTCTTTCTCCCTCTCTCAGGTGTTTTTGTTTTCCATCCAGTGCCAGTGGGCCTCTATTACTTGTGTCCCACAGGGCTAATCAGAAGGGTTAATCTCACCAGGGGCAGTGGCTTGGTGCAGCTGTGTGAGTTGATTGTTTCTTGTCAGCAGTGGATAGGGCCCACCCCTCATGCCACCCACCCCTAGCTGGAGCTTCCTTATATACATGAGACCTGTGACATCACCCTACCTCACAGAGCTGATCAGGTGAACATAACCGCAGTAACACAAATAAATTGGATACATTCTTAGCTGACATTTTGCTTTCCATCCACTTTTCTGAAACAATCTTACCTGACATTCTGCCTTCCGTCCGCTTTTCTGACAAGTAACCAATCTTATTTTCATCCACTCTCCCTCCCATGCCTGGGCATGAATATTACTTTACTGCCAACAAATCTGAGGTCACAATGGACATCATTAACTGCAACAGCTGTGGAATACTCTTTGCAAGGGCATTTGTTCACAGGGTGGGGCACTGTCCTACCTGCTTTGCAATAAGGAACCCAAAATCTCAGCTAAATGCAGCATTGTCTGAGATATACCACCTCCGGGCACAAGCTCGTTCAGTTCTCTCAAAACAATAACACCGCAACAGCAACCTGCCACCCCCTCAAGCAGACACCCCTGCTACAAAGGGCATGCCATCCAGGGGGCTGGCAAAGGGTTGGAAAATGCAGTATAAAACCAAATCGCGGAACAAACATTGGAATACCTCCTACAAACACATCAAATAAATATGCAACGCTGTCTTCAATGCAACTGGAAAACAAGGAGGACATAGAGCATATCAGGAAACCTGCACCACACAAGGTTGTGTGCACTACCAAGGAAAGGATAAAACATCATCCAGCCCAGTGGCGCTGAGGGTTGAGGCCTGAATAAGGCGTGTGCCGGTATTGGATCCTCGCCGGGGTCATGAGGGGACCCCTTTCGACAGTTGTAGCTGCATATGCCAGCTGGGCACATCAGCTTCAGGGTCGGTGGTGAAGGAGGAGTGGTGGCTGGATTAATAAGGAAGGACTGTGGCTGCAAGTGAGGAAAAAAAAGATGTGTAAAAAAAAAAAGACAAAACATCGAAAAACCAGTACTCATAATCAGAAACTCTATGATTAGGAAGGTAGAGTCTCAACTTTTGCATTATGACCAGGAGAGGATCGAGGTTAAAGTGCCTCCCTGGGACATCAGCATGGCAGGACACAGACTGTATAGAAAATATTGTGCACAGTAGGGAACCCGACACTAAGGTCATTCTCCACATAAGAACAAATGACCTAGCCAGTAAGTCAGTGGAGGAAACAAAGCATAACCTAATGAAACTTGGCAACAAGATGGCTTCCCTTTCATCCAGTTTATCTTTCTCGGAGATTCTGCCTGTCTGGGAGAGGGGGGACAGCAGGCAGAAGATTAGAGAGAAAGACGTAACCGAACTTAACAACTGGCTAAAAATCTGGTGTAAAGAAAAAGGACATCACTATATAGGGGACTGGCACACCTTTTGAGAGGGAGTTTTGTGCCTTTGACGGCCTACACCTCACAAGGCAGGGAACTTGAGTGCTCGGTCAGAAGTTCAATGTCCATATCGCTCAGTTAAACTAGCAGAGGGGGAGGAAGCAAAGGCGCCCATCACATCAGAGAAAGCGCCATCTACCCCTCCCCCATTCTCAGCTAGTACGGCGTCTCAGCACCATAAGGTTAGCATAACCTTAGATCAGAAGGATGATCCACCAAGGAAAAGCAGTGTGAGTATGAAACACAAACATTGTAAATTGATACTGCATAACCAGACTTTACAAAGGCAGACCCAGGGATGGCAGGCAATGTGCATTAACGCTCGTAGCCTACCAAACAAGATGTCAGAGCTCACAACCATGTTGGCAGAGACACAACTAGACTGGGTTACAGTCACAGAAATGTGGTTCACTACAAACCACACCTGGGATGTAGTCATACCAGGTTACACGCTCTTCAGGAGGGACCGTGAGGGAAGAAAGGGGGGTGGCTCTGTGTATGTAAGGGAGGGGATCAATGCAATAGAGATCCAGGGAAAACAAAGAAGCCCTGTGGGTTGCCCTAGGAGCTGGGGACAAGAACCCCATCAGAGCTGGGGTTATATACAGACCCCCAACCCAGGAACTAGAAATTGACAAGGAACTCCTAGAAGCCATCTCAATGATGACCAACAAAGGTGAGCTGCTAATAGTTGGGGACTTCAATCTGCCCAATGTAGATTGGACCTCATACACAGCATCCTCTGAAAAGAGTAGGGAGTTCCTGCTCACATTGAAACGGGCAGGGCTCAGCCAACTAGTGAACTCACCCACTAGAGACTGTGACACTCTGCCATCTGCTTATGGTTATTGTATAATATTTATATTACAAATCAATGGTCTGTGTATGAAATTGTCTCACACAAGTTAGCAGTTTGGCTTTTAACCTTCAAGGTGTCCGTGAGGATGTCATTGAACTGACCAGGGAAAAACTTAATTAATGCTTTCCTTCCAGAGGGATAGTTTATGGCCCCTTAACAACTGCTGCTGCTTTGATGTTGGTTCCTGAATATGAATTTTATGATACCAGGAAAGGACGTAACTTGGTTGATTTCCCTTGGCTTTCTCACACCTTAGTGACAGATTGTGGGGTTGTAAAACCTCAAAGAAATGTTTGGTTAAAGACTGTCATATGTAGGAAATGGCTTTTTTTCTGATGTTCACATTAATTAAAATACCCCCCTGGTAGAAAAAATGTTAGAATTAAATCTAAGGGAGGAGCTAGTTGACTCACCGAAAGGGGGTGGGGAAAGATAAGAGTTAAAATGAAACCCTGCATCTGGGAAATGTGTGGTATATGATTCTAGACTCTGAGAGAGAGAGAGAGAGTTCTCTGACTTGGAAAGCACTTAGAAAGGTAACACTCAGGGAAGAATTAAGTGTTTGCAGTAGGAGTTTGCATTCTGTAACTTTCCTTTTTTTATTTGTAGATGACTGTGAGATTTGTGATATAATTTGTTCTGTATTTTATTTTACCTGTTCTACCATTTGTCTAGTAAACAACATTTTCTTTAAAATACTGCCTGTGCTCTTTTCTGTTATTTCACATGTGATTGCTGAGCCTGTATTAAGTCTGACAGCTGTTAAAAACTTGATGGTGTTACTGAGCTTGCTTATAAGGTAAGAAATACCTAGGTCTCATATAGAGTTCTAAGGGTACACTTCAGAAAACTTGTCTGGGTGCCCCTGGGTGAAGGATTGTACCGCATCCCCCGAAGAGGGTACGTATCTGAGTCTGTTAATTGGATATACTAGCACTAGGTTCATAGTTTGAATCCCTCCAGAACTCAAGGCTAACAGGTGATTCAGACCCAAAGCAGACAGGAGGGTTACCCTATCTGTTACCTGTTCACACTATTGCACTCTGAGGTTTGCACTGTGGGAGCAGAGGGCATGACCTGCAGAGTGCGTTTGTGACAGAGACCACGCTACTCTTGACCTAGTGCTCACAAACAGCTCAAGGGTTTCAAATGTTCAGGTGGGTATAAACCTAAGAACCAGCAACCACAGGTCAGTATGGCTAGCAATCAACAAAGCAGAAGAAATATGTTACACAAAAATCAGGATCCTGGATTTCCGTAGGGCAAACTTTCCAGAGATGAGATCAAGAATCAAATCATTACTAGCTAGGGGAAGCATTGGGGATGCGGAATATGACTGGGAGCATTTTAAGAAGGCCATAACAGCAATTACTGAACAATGTACACGTCAAATCAATAAATCAAAAAGGAGGAGGCAACCTCTCTGGTTCACCAGAGACTTAGCAGTAATAACAAGGGATAAGAAGAGGGCCTTTAAGCAATTCAAGATATCACAGAAGGAAGCCGACATGGACAACTACTGGAACAAGCTCTGGGAGGCAGGAAGAGCCATTCAAAGGGGCAAAGCACAAACAGAGGAACTTATAGCACAGGGAGTTAAGGGAGATGAAACCTTCTATAGGTACAGTGGCGTGAAAAAGTATTTGCCCCTTTCCTGATTTTCTCTATTATTGCATATTTGTCACACTGGATGTTTTCAGGTCTTTAGACAAAATATAATATTAGATAAAGGGAACCTGAGTGAACAAATAACACTTTTTTTTTTTACTTATTTCATTTATTTAATGAAAAAAGTTAACCAACACCAACTGGCACTGTGTGAAAAGTAATTGCCCCTAGTTAAATCAACCCAATTAAAGGGATAATTAGAGTCAGCTGATTGAACACAGCCAGGCTTGATTACAGCCAGCCCTGCTCAATATAAACCTCACTTATTTTGGCCCTTACCATCAGAGTCATGTTGCCAGCACAAAGATTCAACAAGCACATTATGCCATGATCAAAGGAAGTTCCTGAAAAGATCAGAAAAATTTGTTGCCCTCTATCAGTCTGGAAAGGGTTACAAAGCTATTTCTAAGGCTCTGGGACTCCATCGAACCACAGTGAGAGCCATAATCTCCAAATGGAGAACACTTGGAACAATAGTGAACCTTCCCAGGAGTGGGCTTGCCAAAATTACTCCAAGGGCGAGTGTAAAATCATCCAAGAAGTCTCAAAGGATCCTAAAACAACATCCAAAGAACTGCAGGCTACTCTTGCCTCAGCTAAGGTCAGTGTTCCTGACTCACAATCAGAAAGAGACTGGGCAAAATGGGCTTCATGTGAGAGTAGCAAGGCGAAACCACTGCTAACCAAGAAGAACATAAATGCTCGTCTCTCATTTGCCAAGAAGCACCTGGATGATCTACAAGCCTTTGGGAAAATGTTCTATGGACAGATGAGTCCAAAGTGGAACTTTTGGACAACATGGATCCCATAATGTCTTGCGTGAAGCAAACACAGCATTCCACAGTAAGAACACCATACCAACAGTCAAACATGGTGGTGGTAGTGTGATGGTGTGGGGATGCTTTGCTGCCTAAGGACCTGGATGACTTGCCATAATTAAAGGAACCATGAATTCTGCTCTGTACCAGAAAATTTTAAGGAGAATGTCCAGTCATCCTTCCGTCAGCTGAAGCTGAAGCGTAGTTGGGTCATGCAGCAAGACAATGATCCAAAACACAAAAGCAAGTCCACATCAGAATGGCTAAAAAGAAGTAAAATTAAAGTTTTGGAGTGGCCTAGTCAAAGTCCAGACTTAAACCCAATAGAGATGCTGTGGCAGGACCTGAAACGAGCAGTTCATGCTCAAAAACCTACCAAATGTTACTGAATTAAAGCAGTTCTGCGAGGAAGAGTGGGTTAAAATACCTCCACAGCGATGTGAAAGACTGATATTGAATTATAGGAAGTGTTTGGTTGCAGTCATTGCAGCTAAATGTGGCATAACCAGTTATTAAGTGTAAGGCGGCAATTACTTTTTCACACAGTGCCAGTTGGTGTTGGTTAACTTTTTTTCATTAAATAAGTGAAATTAAAAAAACAAGTGTTATTTGTTCACTCAGGTTCCCTTTATCTAATATTACATTTTCTCTAAAGACCTGAAAACATCCAGTGTGACAAATATGCAATAATAGAGAAAATCAGGAAGGGGGCAAATACTTTTTCATGCCACTGTACATGAGAGAAAAAATAAAGAGTAAGGGGGGGGGGATAGTCAGACTAATAGCACAAGATGGTCAGATGGTTGAAGATGACAATCACAAAGCAGAGATGTTAAACACATTTTTCTGCTCCATTTTCACAATGGAGGACAGTGGAAAAGGTCTTCCACCAAAGCAGATGGAACACAATAACAAGGAGGCAGATATGAGCCCCTTCACAAAGGGAAGGAGTCCTAGAAAAGCTAAACAAACTTAGAGTTGATAAAGCAATGGGGCTGGATGGAATTCACCTGAGGGTGTTGAAGGAACTAAGGGAAGAAATTGCAGCACCTCTAGCAAAATTATTCAGTAGATCACTGGAGAGCAGCACAGTACCTCAGGACTGGAGAACTGCAACAGTAGTACCCCTGCACAAGGGAGGAAGTAAGGAGGGTACTGGGCACTATCGCCCAATTAGCCTAACCTCAATTGTGGGAAAAATGATGGAAGCACTACTAAAGGAGAGAACAGTGGAATACCTGAGGGAAAATAGAAAACTAGACCCCAGGCAACATGGTTTCACGGCAGGAAGAGCATATCAGACAAACATGACACATTTCTTTGACTGGGTTACCAAAACCATGGGCCAGGGTGGCTCAGTGGACATAGTGTACCCAGACTTCAGTAAAGTCTTTGACACCATCCCCCACAGGAGGCTGGGAGATAAGCTGGAGCACATAGGGTTAGGGCACAAGATAGTCAACTGGGATTGGAATTGGCTATGAAATAGAAAACAGAGGGTCTTGGCAAATGGGGCTATGTCACAGGAAGGAGAGGTGACCAGTGGCGTGCTGCAGGGGTCAGTTCTGGGTCCAGTACTCTTCAACATATTCATCAGTGATATTGCAGAGGAATTGGACAGAAAGGTATGCCTGTTTGCAGATGATACAAAGCTCTGCAACAGGGTAGACACACAGGAGGAGGCCACAAGCATGGTGGCCGACCTCAGGAAACTAGAGAAGTGGTCAAAACTATGGCAGTTAAAGTTTAACATTAAGAAATGCAAGGTCATGCACCTAGGAAAGTGAAACCCAGATGTAAATACACACTGGATGGGCACCAATTGGAGGTAACAAAGATGGAAAGGGACCTGGGTGTATTTATCACCAGTGACTTAAAAGTCACAAAACAGTATGAAAAAGCAGCACAGACAGCAAGTGGCATCTTAGGATGTGTAGATGGGGGCATTATAAGCAGAAAGCAAGAGGGAATCATGCCACTGTACAGATCCTTGGTGAGGCTGCACCTGGAGTACTGTATCCAGTTCTTGAGGCCACACCTGAAAAAGGACAAAGACAGGTTAGAGACTGTGAAGAAAAAGGGGACCAGAATCATGTATTCTTTTGATTACGTTATTCTTTTTGAATATGCACCTTCTTCAGACAAGATGGTTGTCAGATCACATGAGCAAGTATGTATGGAAAGTTAAAGTACAGGTCTGATGGTTCTCATGAGGAAGTTAACAGGAACAGCCAGGCAGGATGCAGTAAAGCAATAAACCCATAAACTCAGTGGGGTATGCTTCCGGGAAACATTCCCATGTTGAACAAAGGGGTCCAGGTGGACATCATTACGGTAGCAAGGAGGTGCTGAAGGGTGGGGGGACACGCATGCACACACTCTCAAAGAGGGCTGGGCAACATGGGCCTGTCACTCAGAGTGAGTAGTACCCTTCCCACTTGGAGCAAGGCAATATATTGAGGGGCTTACAACCAGCTCTCTCTCTTGGACTGAACACCAAAAAGTCCAGATCCCTTGCCATTACAAGGACTAGCTGAGGTAATATAGCACAGTGAGGGAAAAGTGCTTCTTTAGCTAGGGAAGGTGAAGCTTTCCTAGGGGAGGATAGCTTAGACTTTTGCTGTACAATACCTATCTGTTTAATGGGATTTTATTTTCTGCTTCTTAGTAAATATGCAACCCTTTTGTTTCCTGTAAATACATCCTGCTGTAAATACTTGTAGTATTTTAGTAAACAGTCTATTTTTATAGAATCAGTGACTGCTTGTGTGTTATTTAAAAGGGTAGTTCCATTTCTGCTGGACTCTGTTGCAGTTCGTCTCTGAGAGAGCACTCTACCCACAGTTATTGTGTTGACTTTCCTGACCTTGTGCAAAGGGGGAAGTCAGAAACAGGCTTCCTGGATCGGTGAAAACCCAGGTGGTGGCAGTGAACTGGAAGTCCCTAGTGAGGGATTTGCGTCACAGAGATGGGCTACTAAAATTGTGCAGAGGCTGCACCATGAGACGTGAAACTAGGCTCAAGGAACTGAAGTTGTACTCACTAGAACAGAGAAGAAACAGACGTGACATAATAGAAATGTTCAAATACATTGAGGGAATAAACAAGGTGGAGAACCTCTTCCAAGAAAACAAGGGAACTCAGACAAGGGGGCACAACTTACGTCTGGTGGGAGGCAAGTTCAGGAGCAACTATAGACAGTACTTCTTCATGGAGAGGGTGATAGAGCCATAGAACAGCCTGCCAGCACAGGTGGTGGCAGCTAAAATAGTAAGAGAATTTAAGCTAGCTTGGGACAGATAGTGTGGACAGCTTGGCTGGAACAATTAAAGGGGAGGGGGGTAGCCACCTTGGGCAGACTAGATGGATCAAGTGGTCCCCATCTGCCGACACAATTATGTTCTAACACCAATCCCAGAAACTGCTCTCTGACAGTGATGTCCAGTATTTTCTGATAGAACTCTGGGTCCCAGATTGCTGGAGCATATATACTGGCGAATATTATTTTTGCTCCCCTTGCAAGTCCCTCTCCACAAGGATGTATCTTCCTTCCCTTAAGTCCTCCACCACCCTGGTAACTCGGAACTGAAGGTGTTTATTAAGATTGCTACTCCCCTCTTATGGGAGGAGTACGAAGCCGCATAGCATGCCCCCACCCATCCCTGAACCAGTTTTTGGTGTTCGTGCATTGTGAGGTGCATCTCCTGGAGTAGCGCCATCTTTGCATGCTGAAAGCACAAGGCGGTCAGCAGGCAGGTGCACTTGACCGGAGGGGAAAACCTCTAACATTTCAGGAGGCCACCTTGATTTTGTTAGTTGTTGCCATCTTGCAATGAAATCCTGTCCCTTTCCCCATTCTCAGTTCCAACATCTGTCAGCCCCCATCTTAAACCCAGAGACCTCCAGTGAATATTATGTATTTTACTGAAGTCAGACCCATCTAATTTGAACAGTGTCAAACAATAACAACAACAACATGAACAATAAACTTCCCCATAGTCCCTTCTCCCTCCCTCCCCCATATCCCACCATTATTTTCTTAACAAGAAATCTTCTCCATGCCATGCACACAAAAGAATGTCAATGCAGAAAAAACACACTCCCCCACAGTGTGAATATGTCTCCCCGCCCCCTCCCTCGAGATAATGAAATTTTAGCCCCCACAGCATCCATTACTACATTCTAAAAGAAAAAAATGAGAATAACCAAGTTTTCCTCCTTTCTTTTCCCTCTTATTCACTTTTATCATTTCCTTTCCCAGCCCAGATGATGATTTGTGGTCTGTACGAGCAGCAGTCATAGTAAGTCTCCAGCTCTCCTCTCCTCCGTATCTTTCCCTCCCTCCCCCTCTATCTGAAGCAGGTGCGCCTCTCTTAATTTAGTGTATGTACAATTCCCTGTCATTTATTGGTGGTGTTCCCTGCCCCTCACCCACCCTTTCCTATTCATTTTGCCCTCTCCCATCTCCGGCCGCAATGACCCATTGGGCCAATATCTATGCATCTTCCCTGTACTTCCAGCTGTCGCCCCCCCATCCATATAATAGTGTCCCCTGTCTTTCTTTTTTTCCAGACACTTAACATTTCCCCTCTTGTTTCTTACATCCCTTCCCCAGTGTCTTTGAAACCTACTTTCGTGGTGACCTCTCCCAGGAACCACACAGGAAAACCCTTCCATGTGATCCAAGCGAGGGCTGCTGTTTGCTTCAAGGGACGAAAGCTCCAGGCTGAAGGCTGTGAGACAGCACTGCACGAAAACCAAACCATGCGCAATGCTCTGCCCCATCACACACACACCCTGCTTACCTCTGGTCCTAGGATTCATTCACTTTGCACCTCCACATGTCCATTAGGCCTCCGGATCCTGCATTATGTCTCTGTTAGTCAGTTCTAAGGCAGTGTTTGAGGGTGAGGGGAATCCACAGTGGCTTAATATCTTCATGTAGCAAGTGGGAGTTAGGGGGTTCCAGAGACCAGTCCATCCTGCTTCTGCACAACTGCTAGCCAGTCCACACCATCATCTAGTCCAGTCAAAAGCAACCGTTCAACAGTCCTGTAGGCTGCGCAGCCAATACAATTATCAGTGCTTCGTTTCATTCAGCCAACCTTTTTCCTTAGGTCTTGGACAAAACTTGCTGCTTTGTCTACCTCCCAGAAGAAATAAGTAGCACCCTCATGCTTGATTTTAAGAGTTGCCAGGTACAGCATGTAGGTTTTGATTTGGAGCTCTCGTAACTGAGTGACTTCCGCGTTGAATGCTCTCCTCTTTTTCAGTAACCTGGTAGAGTAATCCTGCGAGACGAAGATTTGAGTACCTTCAAACTCTGCTTCTTTCTTTTCAGAAGGCATTTCGTACTGCTTGCCTATCCTGGAAGTTATGGTATCTGATGATTTTCTGTGGTGGCTGCCCTTCTGGGAGTCTGGGTATCACCACACGATGCACCCTCTGCAGCTTATGTCTCCTTCCCTTCGGCTGTAGCCCTAGGATATTGGGGAGCTTTTCCGCACAGAAAGTCAGTATATCTCTTCCTTCTCTCCCCTCCGGTATGCCTCTGATGCACAAACTCAAGCAGTGAACATAATTCTCCTGATAATCAAATTGTTCTTTAAACTCTTTGAGTTCCTTCTCCAGAGCCAATATTTGGGAGGGGAGTGGATGCACCACATCTTCCATCTGTGAGATTTTTTCCTCTGCTTCTGATATTCTGGCCGTTTGAGCGGTTATTTGTTCTGCAATTTCTTGTAGGCACCCGTCCAGCCATTGTTCCTTCTTGTCCAGGTGCAGTGTGAGAGCCCCCAGCACTTGCGAGGTCACTTCACGGTCGAGTACCGCCATTTCCACAGCTGATAAGGAGATTGGGCCTATCAGTTCAGCTTGTGGTGCAGTGCCTTGCTTCTTAGCATTTTTTGTCACCAGTCTTGAGATATTGCCCACATTTTGCATTAAATATTCATCCATTATTGGTTGCCACGTATTCTAAGACCAAATATAGTTTTCTTTTCTGTAGATGCCATGGATATTTTAAAAATTTAAATCTCAAGACAGGGAGCCTCAGGAAACCATGTCCTTACTTTTCGCTGTTCATCAGTGCCCCCCTCCCAATCTTATTTTATCTGCTGCCTTAACCAAACATTTGGGTTTGGGGGGATAGAACTGGGGTTGGGGGAAAACAACAGGCATCTTTTCGATGGTGGCATCCTTGGTGGGCATGGCTGGTGAACAGGAGATCTCAGCAGTGCCTCCAAAGATGTAGCCCACTACCCTTGCCTGTTGACCACTACACAGGTTATGGGGCCTGGGTTCTGTTGCAATGGTGATTGGGGGTTCTATCCCAGAATAGAAGTAAAATAGCGCAGTGCCTCCACCCAGAGTAAAATAACAGTGGGCCAGGTGTTTGAATAGTACAGCCCCCTGGAATGTTGCATTTACCCACCTCCCCTTCCAGTCACCCCAACACACTGAATACCACGTCATATACCAATATAGAGGAACGCATACACTTAATAGCTATAACTAATAATATGCTCGCCACACAGGAATTTCAAACAACAAAACAGCTTTATTTTAGGGGGAGGGTTAGGGAAGGGGATACTGGGACACAGGTTTGCTGTGGGGAAAGAAAATATTTTGGGTTAACAGGGCCCGTAGGCCAGTACATCGACAGTGCAAATCCCTTATGTCGTATCTGTCCTGACTGGGTACCCAGATCTAGCACAGGCCTGCTAGTTGCCATAGGTTGGCCGGCATTGGGGCCCTTGGAGTAGCTTTTCACCAAACAGTTCTAGCTGTTTTAAATCACTCCCTTTTTGGCAGGGCAAGCTCTGGATTACTCACAATTTTGTAGATTCTCACCCCAGGAATAATCCAATATTCCTAACTCTTATGCAGTATGCCTTTAAGCCAGATCTGCCCAGAGATGGTACGTTATGCTAATGATGGAATCATTGGCACATGCCACTTTTTCAAATGCTGCCACCTATCAACTGCCTACATTCTACCCTCAGATTTCTCTCTCCACCTGTCAAGACTAGATGCTCGGAGAACATCTCATCATCTCATCGTGAAACTTAAAAAAAAATACATATAAGTATTATTTTGTTTTCATTCGCTGCCCTTATCCTTTGTTTATAGTAAAACCGTTAGCTTATTTTAGTTAAATTACTAATTTTCTCAGTTTCTCATGGTTCAGTATAACCGTTGGGGACCCAGGGTTTTTTAAGCTTAGTGGAGTTTTCCACTTTGAAACTCTTGTTTGAGGTAATTTGTCATTTAAATAAATTTTTTCATGACCACTATTATCGGTTCCTGAACTGCTAATCCCGGTTCTTTTTTTTGGTTCTGACTGGTTCTGAACTGACCGCGACCGATAAACATCTAAATTAATTGCGGTTGCAGTTTTGTGGAGTTTTTTTGTTGAAATGTCTGAAAAACCTAAGAAAAAGACCGGTGAACCCAGTTTCAAAAATTGTAGAGTGTGAAGTGTTTGCCAAGGCAGATAAGCACAATTATTGTGTTGTTTTCCTTGGTTCTGATCATTTAAAGACAGATTGTGAAATCTGTAAGACCTTTCCTGAAAAAACGCATGAAAAAGGTTTGGAAAGGCTTAAAAAGAAATTGTCTCCACCTAAGGGTCCCTCTGGCTCTGACCAGCCGACACCCGCTATGGGTGAAACCACAGGAGCTACACTTTCTACCCCTGATACGGGTACAAAAATGGCTTTCTGAACTGGCTAACTCTCCAGTTCCCAAGAAAAAAAACTATGAAAACTAAACACACTGAACCCCTTGCTGGTCAGTCTATGGGAACGTCTGCTGTATCTGTAACCATGCCTTCTCCTCTGGAAATTGCACAGGCAGTTAAAGTTTTACAAGCCTTGCAGGGTCTGCTGCCTGCTGGACAGTAGTCTACGTCCCAGACCCAAGCTGAGTTTACCCAGTCCTCTGTGCATGAACGTAATAACTATGGGGAATATGAGGAGGAGAAGGGAGAGCCTATGAAGACTGAAGTAGCAGGAGTTTGGCCTTCCCCCTAAATCATCAGAGGATTACTCATCTCATTTTTCTTTTGTCAGAAAAATGGTGGATGCACTGGATATCTCTACCAATAAGGTGACAGAGGATGAGGAGGAGGCAGCAGAGTACTTAGAAATGATGGCGTTAACACCCACCAAAAAGCTGATGCTCCCTATGAATAAGTTTTCCAAAAGGGAAGCAATAAAACTCCTCCAAACACCTGGGTCAGTCCTACCTTTGGATAAAAGGCTGGACAAAAAGTACCAGCTTGACAGGGATGAGTCTGAATTCTTATTTTCCTACCCTTGCCACCAGGGGGTGGTACAAGATGCAGCCTGTGATAAGGCAAAAGTTCCTCTTGATTATCACTCTCCAGAGAAGTATTCAATGAAAATAAACAGTATGGCCAAAAAGGGCTATTTATCAGCTTCTTTGGCCATGAGACAAGCTCATTTCCAGGCCTATGCGGCCCAGTACAAAAATCCCTCAGGCAGTCTGTCACGGCTATGGCAGACAAGGCTCCTTCTAACCTTTCAGCAGACCTTACTGAAACTGCAGTTTTGGCCTGGAGGCTGCCAAATATCAGTTCCAGATGACAGCAGACAACAATGACACTGCTGCTAAGTGGATGGCAAATACAGTTGCTCAGAGCAGAGTCTACCTGGTTAAGAGTCACAAACCTTACTCAAGACTCCCAAACCAAGGCTCTAGATTTCCCAGTTGAGGATAACTCCCTCTCTGGAACTCACACAGAGGCCTACATGAAAAAAGTGGATGAACACAAGACCACTTATAGAAGTAACTCTGTCAAAGAGAAGGCTTCCCCACCCACAAGACCATTTGGAAGGGAAGGTAGGGGCAGACAGTTCAACTCCAGGCCTTTTTTATCAGGCCATGGCCATACCACAAGTACAACAGTACCCTCAGGAAGGGCATTTCAGAGGCAGGGGCAGAAGGGGTTCCAGGCATGGCTCCCAGTTTCAGCACCAGGCAAAACAGGACCCCTGACTCATATTCCAAGGCCGCCTCTCCACTTCCAGTAGGGGGAAGACTAATTCACTGTTTCCAGGCTTGGAAACAGATCACCACAGGAAAGTGGGTCCTAGAAGTAGTGAGTCAGGGATTGTCCCTGAGCTTCAAATCCCTTCCCTCCCTGATAACCAGAGTGTTCAAACCAGCTTCCATTTCGGAAAGAAAGCTGCTGGAAAAGGAGGTTCAGACACTACTGTTGGCAAAAGCAGTGGAACCTGTGCCTCCACAGCAAAAGGGAAAGGGGTTTTATTCAAGGTACTTTCTAAGAACAAAGAAAAACAGGGAGTGGTGGCCTATCTTACACCTAAGGATGCTAAACAGGCATGTAACAAAGCCAAGGTCCAAAATGGTAACCTTGTCACTGATTCTGCCAGCTCTCCAAAAAAGGAGATTGGCTAGCATCCCTGGACCTAAAAGATGCTTATTTCCACACCCCTATAAGGGAGTCTCACAAAAAATACCTCAGGTTCAGACTCCCTTCAGGTCATTACCAGTTTTCACCCTGCCATTCCGTCTCACTTCAGCTCCAGGAGTGTTCACAAAATGCCTGGCAGTGGTTGTGGCACATCTGCGAAGGTAAGGTGTCACAGTGTTCCCCTATGTAGGCGATTGGTTGGTGGTGGGAGAGTCACCACAACAGGTAAAGGAACATCTACAGCTCACCCAAGGATTCCTGAAATCTCTGGGTTTTCTGGTAAATCTCAAGAAGTCAGTCATAATCCCTGCACAAGTCCTGCAGTTCATAGGAGCAGAATTAAATATCCAGGAGGGCAGAGCTTACCTACCCCTGGACAGAGTAAAAAGTATCCTGCAATTGGCAGGCTCCTTCAGCCTCAACAGACCAAAAACTGCAAGATAGTTTCTGCAGTTACTGAGCCACATGGCAGCCACCACTGGCACAGTTCTGGGTTCCAGGTTCCAGATGAGACATTCAATTCCACTTACGAGCTCATTGGTGTCGAAAAAAGGGATTCTGTATCAAAAATGGTCCCAGTAACGACAATTTTACTTCTGGCCCTTCAGTGGTGGAAAGAAGAAGCCAACCTCAGAGAGGGGTTCCCCTTCCA
This sequence comes from Neoceratodus forsteri, assembly GCA_016271365.2. Taxonomy (NCBI): domain Eukaryota; kingdom Metazoa; phylum Chordata; order Ceratodontiformes; family Ceratodontidae; genus Neoceratodus; species Neoceratodus forsteri. The sequence continues at coordinate 1,240,912,274 of CM028130.1, forward strand.
AAAAGACCCTCCATCAGTGATTCTCACAACAGATGCATCACTTCTAGGGTGGGATGCTTACCTAGGGGATCACACTACCCATAGCACTTAGTCAAGTGTAGAGTTGCTTCAGCACATAAACCTGCTGGAGCTCAGGGTGGTGTTCCTGGCAGTGCAAGCCTTCACACCACTAATTCAGGGAAAGGTGGTACAGGTCAGAACAGACAATACCACCACCATGTATTACATAAACAAGCAGGCAGGAACAACGTCGGATCCTCTCTGCACAGAAGTCATGTGAATTTGGACTCTGGCCTACTCCCTAGAACTCTCTCTTCATGCCATTCATATGCTAGGCAAGGACAATACCTTAGCAGATGCCTTAAGTTAAATCAACCAGGCCCATCACAAATGTACCTTAAACAGACAAATGGTGGAAGTGATTTTCAGAAGGTGCGGTACCCCAGAGATAGATCTCTTTGCATCCCATGAAAGTCACCACCTGCCACAGTATTGTTGCAGACCTCCAAATATGGGAACAATACCCCTGGATGCTCTGTTTCTGGACTGGTCAGGGAGGTACCTGTACGTGTTCCCTCCATTCCCTCTGGTGTACAGAGTGCTACTCAAGCTCAGAGACCAGTCAGCCACAATGATCTTGGTAGCCCCAGACTGGGCCAGACAGCCATGGTATTCTCTGCTGCTCTTCATGTCTGTGGCCGACCAATACACCTTCCCCAGAGGCACAACCTGCTAACCTCCACTCAGGGGAGACTCCTGTACCCAAACCTCAATTCACTCAGACTCAAAACATGGCTCTTGAGGACTTAAGAGTATGCTAATCTGCATCTCTCGGAAAGTGTCCTGGATATCTTAAGGGGGTACAGAAAACCTTCCACCAAGAAAACCTATGCCTCTAGATGGAAAATATTTTCTATTTGGTGCTCTGCCAGGAATATAGTACCAGCCCAGGAAGGGGTTTCAGCCATGCTGGATTACCTTACTTATCTGCATTCACTGGGCCTGCAGCCTTCTACCCTAGAGGTACATTTGGCTTCAGTGTCTGCTTACACTTCAGCTGGGAAGAATGTCTCTTTGGCATCAAATTCTATCTTTAAAAGTTTCTTTAAAGGTATGGCCCAACTGCACCCCCTATCAGGGAACCGGTGCCAGCCTGGGATCTAAATATCTCTATTGCCAAACTTATGGGCCCCCTATTGAGCCCATGTCTTCAGCGCCTTTGAAATATGTCACATGGAAATCAGTTTTCCTTGTGGCAATCACTTCTGCCGGAAGGATCAGTGAGCTCCAGGCTCTATGTATTGAGCAAGAATTCATTTAATTCCACAGGGACAAAGTGGTCCTGCAAAGTAACAGAAAATTTCTCCCAAAGGTGGTCTCTGGCTTTCATTTGAACCAGTCCATCACCTTACCTGTTTTCTTTACTGAGCATTCATGCTCTGGTGAGCGCAGGCTGCACAGCCTTGATGTCAAGAGAGCTCTTAGCTACTACATGACAGCCAAAGTCCCATAGGTAGGAAAGGAAGCAACTGATATTGACTTATGGGAGTGTAGGAAAAGGAACTCCAGCATCTAAGAGGTCCATTTCTCACTGGATAGTCCAGTGTATCCAGTTTTGCTATTCAAAAGTGGGGGAAGGAGGCCCCAGCAGGGCTTAGAGCCCATTCCACAAGGGGTACAGCTGCTACCATAGCAGCTACCAGGGAGGTTCATTTGGTGGACATCTATAAAGCGGCTACCTGGAGAACAGTGCACACCTTCGCCAAGCATTATAGCCTGGATATGCATACTAGGGGGTGATGCCAGGTTTGGCACAGCTGTCCTGCAGATCCTGTTTCCAAAATAGTCCTCTGTCCACCTCCATAGGTACTGCAACTTAGTCTGCATAAGAGTTAGGAATACTGGAGTATTCCTGGGGTGAGAAGAAAAAATTAGTTGCCATAGTAATCTTGTTTCTTCCAGGGAATACTCCAATATTCCTAACTCTCCCACCCTGCCTCCCCTGCTAGAACTAATGGCCTCTGCACTCCATGATGTAATACCAGGGGTATGTGTGCCACACTCTAGCTTTATATTTGGAACTGTGTTCTGAGGTGTTTCCCTCTTCAGGTGATTCTGACATTGAGGGGTGTTTTGTTACTGTTTTTCCTTCCAGTTGGAATTTTTTATTGGATGTTTTATTAACATTATTATTCTAGATAATTATTAAGCTCCTCTCAGGCCCTGTGTTATCAGGCATCCACAAAATCTGAGGGTAGAATGTAGGCAGTTGATAGGTGGCAGCATTTGAAAAAGTAGCATGTGCCAATGATTCCATCATTAGCATAACGTTTCATCTCTGGGCAGATATGGCTTAAAGGCATACTGCATAAGAGTTAGGAATATTGGAATATTCCCCTGGAAGAAGCAAGATTACTATGGTAAGTAATTTTGTCTTCTGGGCCATGAATACTGGCACAGTGGGTTCAGACAGTCTAGGAACCACCGCCTCGAGGGCAGCAGACAAAGGGGCAGTGAAGGCTGGCCTGGAAGATGAAGCAATGGCTATGAAACGGGTCGACCATAGACTTGCTTGAAGATTCTTGCAGCTTGTCACCTACTGACTTGCTTGAAGACTCTTCAGCTTGTCACCTTCAGCCCACGAAGTAGGCCAGATTTCAGAACACAAACTCAAGGCCTGCTAGGCCACAGGGAACCCAGATCCAGGAGTGACCCGTGGTCCAGCTCCCCAATGGATACAGAGTGCCCTAGCACTCAGGCACATGCCCATGGCCCTCTGCAGCCAAGTATGCCTGACTCAATAGGGGATTGCAATTTCCCTACCTGGCTCCAAGTTGCAGCTGGGAAGATTTCAGTTTCACCTTTTCTGGACAGAAGCAATCCACTCCAGTGGGCAGCAACGAGTTCTCTAACTTCCTCCTTGCCAGGGCTTTTGGCTAATGGTGCACAGTCTCTGGAGTAGATCTCCACCTTTCCACAGCTGGATTTCGGCAAACAACAGGTTCCTGAGCTCTGGATACCTGCCAACCTTTTCCCTCAAATGTCCTCAGATTCAGACAGATGTGCCCACTTTAGCTCTGGCACACGCAGTTCCAATTAACCCTTCTCACAAGGTCAGAGTTCGCCACACTGATGCAGACTCACTGCAGCACTGGCTCTCCAAACCACCAGGAGCTTTCACCAAATGCCTTGGATGTTCTGCTGCAACTCCACAGTTCTTTCACCCAGAGAAAATCCCTTTTTCCAATTCTCAGATAATCGACCATATGACCAATTAAATCCTGTAGAATGTCTCCAGCCTCACATATCCTGAGCCCTTCTTGACTCAATCAGAGCTCAGACCAGACTGCACAAAGTCCCTGGGGTTTCACATGAAAATCCCAGCATCTGATTGGCAGATTCCTGTTGTCCATCAAAAATATTAATAGTCACTAACCTCCTTCAATTATTGATTGGCAAGAGGGTCTTTGGCCCCTAGAATTAGTTCACACCTCTCCCAAAAGTCATTACAACAAGCTTGTGTGCACCTAAGTTAACGATTGGCTGTCCAAAGGGGTCAAACTGGCAAAGATGGCTGCCTGTGTACACAGTCTCATACAGTTCTACAGCAGTCCCAGATTTCCCCAACTCCTGCAGCCAAATAAAGCAGTTTTTAACCACAGTTGCCCCATTGTTCTGTAGCTGCCTCTGTCCCCTGTAAAGTGACTGCAGTATTGTATTTACACACACCCTAGTTTTCTGATCACTGCTGCCATTTAATACTGTCCTCCCAAACAGCTAGCAGCTCATTAATGCTCATACATATTTAAACCCCCCCCCCCCGTTCTCAGTGCTGTATTGGTGCTCTTTATTAAAACACTGGAGCCACTCTGGAGTCACCTCCTCCAGCTGTCCGATCCCCTATTTAGCCCATTTTGGGGGTCAAGGTCACTGGAGAGGTGATAGCTGAGCTGCCACAGGGGCAAGAAAATGGGCTGCTGTCTCTGCACATGTGCGGACCCAAGTTTGTTTTCCTCCTTCGACCCCTGTAAGATTTCAAATCACATGCAGGGGCCAGATGGAGACTTAATATGGCAGCAGGACCCAGGACTGGTGGTGAAAAGCAATGGGGGAAATGGGAACAAGTATGGCCTCCCGGGGCATCCAGGTAAGCCCCACCCAAAGAGGAGGGGTTACAAATAAATAAAATTAAACAGAGAGAAAGAGAAGGGTATGAGCTGAGGGTCATAGGTTGGTCTTAATAATATAATAATAATAATAAAATGTATTTGTATGGTGCCTTATCCAAAGCCAAAGCGCCTCACATTTTAAAACAGCAATAACAATATAAAATATAACACACTTCAATAAAATCAAACAAATATCCATAAACTAAAACAAGAGGCTCAGTTATTAAAAGCTTTAAGCCACAAATACGTGTTTAATGATTATTTGAATGCCTCCACAGTTACGCACTCCCGAATCTGATGAGGTAGAGAATTGCAAAGGATAGGGGCTGTAAATTCAAAAGCTCTTGCCCCTGAAGATTTTAAACATACCCTTGGAATCTCTAGCAACCACTCGCCAGCTGAGTGGAGCGATCGGCTGGGGAAGTAGAGATTCAGGAGCTCTTTCAGGTAGTTCGGGCCCTGGCCAGAGCAACTGGGCAGGCCAGGGAAGAAAAGAGAGGGTGGGGGGAGAGAGAGAGCGGGATCCCAGAAGAGAACCAGTACCCCTGGCTTGAAAAAAGGTAGGTGACTTTCTGGAAGGCCAAGGAGAGAATGGCCTATAGAGAATTAGAAAATGAGAAAATAGGTCACGGCCTATGCTGAGAAGGTAAGGCTTCGATATCATAGAGACTAGGGATACCGCTCCATATGATTCCGTAGCAGATCAGTGTCAGTGGCTCAGTAGGTAGCACACCCGCCTCTGAGGCTGGGAGATCAGAGGGCTGTGGGTTCAGTTCCCACATCTGGCACTTGGGTTAATATCCCAGTACTGACACTGTAGTGCAGCATGAGAGGGGTGCTGCACTTCTGAGGTGCCGTCTTTCAGATGAGACGTTAAACCGAGGTCCCATCTGCCTGGATTGGTGGTAGCTCAGGTGGATGTTAAAGATCCCATGGCACTTATCGAAAAGAGTAGGGAATTTCCCTGGTGTCCTGGCCAAATTTCTCTCATTCACTATAAATACCACCAACAGCTTAATCTGGTTCAAAGTCAGTTGGCATTCATCTGTATCCCCTTCCCCCGGGTCATGCCTGAAAATAGGCAGGATTTGTCTAGTGCACTTACCTGGTCAACAAAAAATAAATAAATAAATAAAGATGGGGGGGGTGCTGACCCCTTCGCACACATCTCCATGTTGTTATTTTTTTTTTTTGTTTTAAAAATAGTAGCATTGAGATTGCTTCAGTGAAGAATGTAGTGGAAATGAATATATTAACCCACCCACCCTGGGTCGTCCCATTTTTATGTTTGCTCGCACGCATATGCAAGAAACATAGTGCCACCATACAAGTTTTTGTAGGTGTGCCTTCCCCACTTCCAATGCCCTGCTGCCTTTTGCAGGCACGGCCGCACCACACCACACCACTGAATGTCGGAGCTGTCTATGACTGCTGCTCAGATGCAGTGGCATACAGTTGAAAGCAAAAAATCGCTGCAATCAGTGGTGGTAATGTCTAGGCAATTTGCATACTGCCATCGGCAGTATGTAAAGTGCCTACTCATCGACACTGCACTGAAACAGCTATCATAGACAGCTCTGTCCCCTGTAACAAGTAGCGCGCTGGGAGCCCACCCCAGCGTGCTCCATAATTCCACACACACGCACTGTATGCTGATGGGGTGCCCAATCCCCTCGGCTCTGCTGCACCCCCAACAGACTTTCCAGGTGCCACACTGGGAACCCACCCCAGCATGGCAACAGTCCATAGAGGCTGACGGGGTGCCCAACTCGCCGGCCCAGTGCCCCCCAACAGATTTCCAGGTGCCACGCTGGGAGCCCACTCCAGCATGGCAACAGTCCGTATGTTGACGGGTGCCCAATCCCCCATCGGCCTCCACTGCCCCCCAAACAATTTTCCAGCTGCCACGCTTGGAGCCCACCCAGTGTGGCAAAAGTCCCATGACGCCTTTAAAAAAAAAGATCTGTAAGACAAAACGGCCCCTCACTGACTGTCTTGACCTCCCCAACCCACACCCACCCTCTGAGTGTCCCACCTCCACACCCGCACCTTACCCCATACTTACCTCCGGAGGCCGGTGCGTCAATTTTCGGTGGACCGGGAACACGTCTGCACTCTTCAAAGCCAACTACGAACTGAAGAAATGCCGGTAAGCTGAATAATGGCATAAGTAGGGTTTTTTCAACTTTGGTGCATATCTTAGGCATTTTTGGGAATTTTTTCACCAAATTCTCAACATGGGGTTCTTGGAACCCCACCTCATGAACTCAGTCACTGTAATTTTGTTATTTGGTCCCAAAAGGTGATTTCACGTTCACTGCGTGGAACCACCTTTCGGGACCGATTTACAAAACAACAGTTTCACAGTTCATGAGGTAGGCCCCCAAAAACCCTATGTTGAAAATTTGGTGAAACAATCCCAAAATGACTGTTTTATTTAGCGAGGATAGGCTGCAGTTCCATGCACATTAGTGACCTTTGAGAATTTGTAATATTTTCACTCCAGACTTTCAACATTGCCATCTTATAAAATGGCAAGAAAAAATCTAGAAATCTCATTGGCCAAGACAGATCAGCTGACCGTACATTAATTCTCTGTATACGCACAGTCGTCCTGGTCCTAAACCACATCACACAATGAGCAGATCAGTCCTCCTACAACCAGAACTATCTTCCATCAGTTTCCCTACAACCAGAACTGATCTTCCACCACAAACATGGCTGCTACCTTTACATTGTAGAAACTTTCAACTGGGCCTTAAAATTAAAATGATATTAAATATAAAATAAAACAAATTAATTAAATGTTGTTTACCAGATTGTCAAACTCTCCTTACACACATAAACAAATGAGAAACATTAAGTATTGTTTATAGTTTTCATTATAACTGTTTGTTTGCTAGCAGTGAAAAATCCCCCCTTTTATCTTTATCTGCTCATCAGGGAAATCTCTTCTGCTTTCCCTGACAAGTGAGATAATTGTGTCTATGGCTCTAAAACAGGCCTTTGTTGTCTGTGTGTACAGTATGTTAGTAGAGGAACATTCTGCTAGTAGAACGGAGCAGAATTTTGAATCCCTGTATTCCATGGTAAACATTCCATGATAAACATTCCATTTCTTGAATGTGGGAAACACAGAGGGAAAAAAACAGAATGAAGAAAGTAGGCAATAATACTATATAAACAAAGAAGAAAGGCGGTAAATGACTCACCCTGCTGTTCATCTTTTAGGACAGAGTGAGCAGTTCATGATGCTGTCACTGAGTGTGGCAATTTTGAACCATGCTCATGCCTGCAGCACTGGGGAACTGAGAAGCCTCTGTTATGGCTTCCTTTTAGTTTTGTCTACAGAGTGAGGAGAATTAAATAAAATAAGGGGGCTATGTGTCATACTTATGTAACCCCCAGTGTGCCTATAACTGAGTGGGCTACTACCCCTGCCTGTGTAGCTAGTGAACAGGTTGAGGGGCCTGGGTCCTATGACACGGTGCCTCCATTTTTATAAGTTGAAACTTGGGGAGAAAGGTGTCACTCGGCATGTTGGCTAGGTTTGATTACTCTGCACAGGGGCACCCAAAGTAATCCAGAGACTAGAAGCAATAACGTAATGTCCAATACCAGGAGATGGGATTCTAAAGTGTGGCTTTATTCAACATCACTGAATGAAAAAACATAGATGGACCCCCACAGGGCTACACTCCTTGTAATGCAGATAAGATGGTGACACAGACACATATCCATTCTTGGATCCTAAACTTCCATATGTCATGGACTCTTTAACTAATGGCACACTGCCACCCTCTACTCCATCCCAACATCTGGGCACCCTGTTCAGGCGCTGGCCAATACCTGACAGAAAGATGACTGGTGTCTCAAAGCGAATTTGTAGAGGTGAGTCCTGTTACACCAGGTGGGGGGGTCTCCCACCTTTTGTTCCATAGACCCATACCCTGCCATTCCTTTGTTTACACCCACACACACACACACACACACATCCTTGGCTACTGTAGTGCAGACTGTGCATGGCTTTGTAATGCAGTAACTGTCTTTCTCTGAAGACTCCCCACATACAACTGTCATTACATCTCACTGTTCCATACGCCCTGGACTTGGCATCCTGACTGACCCAGAGCCCCAGAGACTTATTTACTCACTGTTTTGATGAATGATACTGGCCTTTTATCAAAGCTTCATCACCCTTCATGTTGCAGACGTCCAAAACTCTGAATGAATCTCATTCCACAAAAACTGTAATGCCCCAGTACTCTTCATCAGGCAGCTTCTTCCTTTTCCCAGGCCAGGGGGTTGCCCCTGGGAGTTGGTTCCTTGTGCCTCTCTTATGGTGGAAGCACACACCCCAAGGTAGCTCTGAGTCAGAGCTGAGAGCAGGGGGGCCTGCCCCTGCAGGGCACCCCCTCCCTCCACTGTACTACAGGATCTACAGCCTTCTGTCTCTTGAGCCTACTTCAGACTGACTTTGAAATTCCCCAACGTTCTATCTAACTCCCAACTGCAACATTCCATTGTGGCTTATGCTGCTGCAGAATTCTAAATGATGTCACAGCCCCAGCTCAGCAGAGACTGAAAACAGAGCAAGACATAGTGAAATCCATTTAACTGGAGTTTCACTAGATGTGTGTCCCTGCCTGCCACTAGATCTAACTAGGGTTCTAGTAACCCCGGGTAACAGGGGGGTTACACTTAGACTGAGAAAAACAGCATTTGTGAATTGTTGTGGCTGGTAGGGGATTATGAAGCTTTAGTGGGCAGGGAGGTACACACTGTATAACACTGCTTTAATCTAGCACCAATAGGAGGCAAGACTATTTTATGTTAAAAGCACAGATTCACTTACATTTTTACTTATTTAAAAATGTGTTTAAAAATTGCTTCTAAAAATAAAGGGACATTTTATAAGCGCAAAAAGACACTCATGGGTTGTGGATTACGGTGTGATAACCGCACTCCTAGGGATGACCGGCACTCGGCCTTCAGCCTCATGCCTAACTACACCCCTAAGAGTGCAGTTATCACACGGTAATGCACACCCTGTCATGTCTTATTGCTTACTTACCACACCTCCTTATGAACAGTATAGCTGTCATTTTTCACATCTCGCTCAAAATGTGTTTTCGCACATGTAGCGCACATTGGCGCGGTCAGTTTGCGAAATCAATGTTCGGGACACATTAGGAAAATCACAGTTACACTCTTCATGAGCAGAGGTGTTAAAATGGCTATGTTGAAAATTTGGTGACAAAAGTCCATAACATAACTGTGTTACATGTGTGCATTGCGCAATTTCCACGCACTCTGGTAAGTTCACGAATTTGTAACATTTTCAGTCCAGATTTTCAACATTGACATTTTTCCACACCTCCTTATGAACAGTACAGCTCTCATTGTTCACACCCTGGCCAAAATGTGTTTTCGCACTTCCAGAGCAGAATAGCGCGGTCATTGTGGGAAATTAGTGTTCGGGATAGATTAAGAAAATTACAGTGACACTGTTCGTGAGCAAAGGTCCCAAAATGCCTATGTTACAAATCTGCTGTAAAAAATCTTCAGACTAATTTCATTACGAGTGTACATTGCGCAGTTTCTATGCACGCTTGTGATTTCACGAGTTTTTTTATATTTTCACTCCAGATTTTCAACAATGCCATTTTTTACGCCTACTCATGAACAATACACCTGTCACTTTTCGCATCCTGTTCGAAATGTGTTTTTGAACCTGTGGTACCAAATGGCGCAGTCGCTGTGCAAAATCACCTTTCGCCTAACAAACTGATTGTGTCACTGTTCATGCGGTTGGGTCACAAAAAGCCCATGTGGAAAACTTGGAGTAAAAATACCAGGAAACACCCAGGGCATTAGGGTTTTCTACCATAACGCCCTACCCTGTAGGGTCTGACAGGTGTCAGGGGTGTTACTTGGGACTGTCAACAGTAATGCTCATGCCATTGCACCCCCCCCACTGCCACCCTCCAGCCAGTGAAAAGCATTGAGGTGCGCCTTGGACCCTTTGCCCCCACAGTTCACCCCATTCTCCTATACTGCACCCATTTCAGCATATTTCCTTATGGAATGAGGTGAATGTAAAACCCAAACACTCCAAGGCACACCTCAACACTTGGCATTGTCTGAAGGGTAGGGTGTAATGAAATGTCGTGACCATCATGGGTGACAACCCAAAGGCACACCTCAATGCCTGTCCATCTCTGCAGGGTGAGGGTCGAGTTGGTGTCAGTTCAATACTTCAATGTCATTCCTATACTACATCTGTCTAACTCCTGCACTTCCACTGCTAATGCCAGCAAGCAAACATTCAGCATTGATAAATGCTTGTTAATTACTGTTTCTACATTCAATTCAATCAATCCTGCTCAATCTGTCCCTCAGCTCTAATTACCTCTGAGCGCACTTGGGCAGTTTGTCATCTTTCCCTCTGACAAGTCATTCACGGTTGTTTCACCCCATCTCTAGTGCTGATTAATCCCTTCAGCTAAGCTGCAAATCCAATTTCCCATCACGTGCCCTTTTTGTCATATTTTCCTGCCCGCTGCCTAAGGTTCCCAAACCTTTGATCTCTCTCTGGGCCACTTTGCTTTCCCATGGTCTCCAGTGTCCTCTGATCTGCTTCTCAACCTCAAAACAGCTCTGTATTCAGCTGAAATTCCAATTCAATCACCAAGAGTCAGCTGCTATACTGGGTTATGTCTAGGGTTGGCAGTTTTCGATTTTAATTTTTTTATAATTTCGATGGAAAATATAGATTTTTATTTTTAAACCTTTTTCCCCCCAAGTTTTAACAATTTAAACTTACCAGTTTCATGAAATTATGGGTTTTTAAGCATTTATTTTGATTTGTATTGATTTAATTTTCACTGTTGCAGTTAATGACAGCAAATGCTGAGGATTTACAAACTGATAAAAGCACAAATTGTTATCTTCACATGTCAAAATAGCAACAGAACTTACTTTTTCTATCTGTAAATTTAGATTATTATTGATGGAAATATTTTTTCATCTAGTTGTGTGTGTCCAGTGAAATCGACATTTATCTACATTTATCGATTTAAGTATATACTGCCTAGCCTAGTTATGTCTGACCTGTGCTTACTGTTCTCAGTCTCCAACTGCTACCTGTTCTCACTGCGGACATTTCCTGGTCACCTGCTCCTCGCCTGGAATTTCGTTTTGTTTTTACTCGCTGTGGCATTTTCCATCTCGCAATATCCCTGAATCAACCACCCTGTATTCTGCACCTATGGTTCCCCTCTCATCCCCTATCAAGGTTTTTCACCAATCCTCCAGAAATTTCTAATTGGCTGTCTGTGGACCCAGCCCCTCCACCAATGTTGACAATAACCTTATTCATGGTGGTACTCCTTACTGGGACCACTGAGAAAGCCCTCCATACCAATAAACCTCCCCCTAATGCCTCTACCTCTGTATTCCCTCCTTTGGCAAACGTCCAGCACACTGCACTCCATGACACCCTCAGCACACTGTTACGCCCTTCTGAGCCTCCCATTAGGGCACCAAACCTTTGCTGTCCTCCTGAACTTTCTTCCTCCTCACTAAATCGGTGCTTACATTTCCTCGTCCTCTGGTATGGCAGTCTTCCTCCTCCATGCAGCCCACGTAAGCTCTCCCTTTTTCATTCCCCACACCAGAAATCTAATAAATTATATCCTAACAAATATAGGCACATGCTATTCTTCCTTCTGCTTCTCATATCTGGGTCCATTCACCCCAATCCTGCCCCCCCCTCCCCTGACATGTGCAGCTCTTTGCCCCTCACAAGAGATAAGAATATGATAAAACTGGGTCACCTAAACATTCAGAGCTTACTTGCCAAAAAAGATAGCTTTGAGTCCTGGGTCCTGTCCAACAACATTGATGTCATAGTACTTACAGAGTGCTAGCTCACGGATAAGATTCCCACTGGATTAATCAACATTGCTGGTTACACAGTCATTAGGAAAGACAGAATCGGCAAACGTGGAGGTGATTTGTCTCTTTTGTATCTCCAACCACCTTTCAGTCTCTGAATTAGTGCTGCACCCAGAAATCAGTTCCCTTGAATCCCTCTCTATACACCTCATCCTAGGTGACAACAAAACAATCACCCTTAGTTCTGTATACCTCCCACCTAGCACGCCCTGCCATGAACTTCTTACATTCCTCGACCTAAAGAACTCCCTCCCTAACAGTCAGGAGTGGATCATTATAGGTGATTTTAACATGGACTGGCAGTCTGACCATGCAAATGAAGCCAGAGAGGCCTTCGCCGGGACTGGTTTACATCAAATCATCACACACATCACCCACACCAACTACAAGACCGGTTACAAATCCAGCCTCAACTGGATCATTGTCTACAACCCCTCCTGAGTGTCAGCCCTTGGCATCCTCCCAGACTCTCTAAGCAACCACTGTGCTGTTTTCTGCCATTGGTCTGCTAAGAGCCTGAAACGTGATTCTAAGTGTATTCTCACTAGGCACCTGAACAAACTTAACCTTGAGGAGTTCTCAAAGGCTCTTCATGATGTGTACTGGTCATTCACTGAACACATCACCAACATTGATATTGCTTTGATACTTTCTGTAAGTCTTTCCTTGCCATACATGACTCTCTCATTCCCCTTAAGAAGCTCAGGGTCAGAGAAATTAATGGTTCACCCCTGACCTCCCGAAGCTCATTAGTACTAAGGACAAAGCCTGGGCCAAGTAAAGAAAATTTTGACTACCCAACCTCCTTCAAGACTATAAAACTCTTCGCAATAGGTGCAAATCAGCTGTCCGTGCTGCAAAAACTAACTTCATTAGGGAAAGGCAACTCCGGAGCAGCCATGACCCGAAACTCACCTGGCAGACTTTAAATAAACTGTTGGGAAGGAACAGGAAAGAAGACCCCATCTCCCTGTCTAGGGATGGCAGACTTACCTATGCAGGTTCTTCCTTGGAAGGGGTGGGCTTGCATGCAAAGGTAACATTTAAACAGTGAAAGATTAAAGGCGCAGCAGCCAAAATCTATTGTAAAGGGTACACATATGTATGAATTATATAAGTTTAGTTAGTTGTTAGTTAACGGAAAAGAGTAGTTTAGCTGGGGCAGTAAGTGTAGGATAGGAGTCAGCTTTTTTGTTTTTAGATAGGGAAGTGTCCCAGTACATCGGTACATTTTTAATCGTTCTTCTGTGAGATGCCATGGACCAACCTCCTGCTGGAAGTGTTTTTTTGCTTCGGGACAGCAGTCTGATGCTGGTTTCAGATCTGTGGTGGACTGGAGAGAGGAAGATCTGCATTCTGCCCTGAAGTCGGGTGGTCCTGTGACTTGCGTTCCGCATGTGAGTTTGGCCGGACAGGTACGTGCCGCAGCTCGGGCTCTAGTGTTGGACCTTGACTGGAGCGAAGAGGTCTTGTGTTCTACTTGGAAGAGAGAAGGGTTGTGCTCCGTGCAGCGCTGGTGAGTTTGCCAGTTGGGTGCATGCCGCAGTGCTGGTTTGGGTTGCAGCGATTTGCTCTAGTGGCCTGTTGTAATCTGAGGCTGGTGGTGTGCTGGCTGGCGACTGATGGGGAGAGTTTGTCTGTTTGTCCCTCTGTCTGAGGACTACAGAATTGGAGTTGTTGATAGTGTTGAACTGTTAATCCAGTATATGGCCGAGAGATCTAGTGGCAGTCTGTGAAACATCGCAGCTGGGAGCGTGGGTTGCCTCTTGACCGAAATCTGTCAAGGAATGCAGCCTAAACTGTCTGCACCTGAAGGTGCTGTCTATTGTGTCCCGGTTTGTTGTTTACCAGTTCCCTGAGAGTGGTGAGAGCACTCAGGGGGATAAAACTATATTCACTAGCATTATTTTCAGAGACAGTGCGAGAGCCTGTTCTTGTCTGGACATAGGAACATAGAGATTGTTGGCAGATAAGGACTGCTAGGTCCATCCAGTCTGCCCATAAGTCCTGTATTTGATTACAGCTTTTGACCCTCACCCGCTTAACCTCTATGGTTCCGCTATGCCTTTCCCATGCATGTTTAAATCCAGCCACAGTGCTTGCTCCCACCACCCCCTGTGGCAGACCATTCCGTGCATCCACCACCCTCTCCATGAAGAAAAACTTCCTCACATTCCCTCTTAACCAACCACCTTCCAATTTCATGTCATGCCCCCTAGTTCTTGTACTCCTCCTGTACTGAAGATCCCCCCGCAGCACCTGTTTATGCCTCTGAGGTATTTGAATGTTTCTATCATGTCCCCTTTCTCCCTCCTCTCCTCCAGCGAGTACATATTGAGGTCTCATAATCTCTCCCCGTACGTCTTGCAGTGCAAGCCCTATACCATCTTAGTCGCCCTTCTCTGGATCACCTCCAGCCTGTTAATGTCCTTTCAAAGGTGCGGCCTCCAGAACAGCACACAATACTCCATGTGAGGTCTGACCAGGGTTTTGTATAATGGCATCACTACCTCACGCCTTTTGCTGGTGATACCCCTCGCTATGCACCCCAGCATGCCACTGGCCCTCCCTGCTGCCTTTGTGCTCTGCTTTGACATTTTCAGGTCATCTGAAATAGTTTTTTCATTTATTATATCTAGGATTACAAATACTTTTGAACCAAGGCTCTTTTACAAAGGTTCCACATCGGAAACAGTACAATACAGAAAAACATGGAACATAACATGTTAAGAATGGCAGAAAACAATGCTGTAGTCAGAATAAACTGTATTGAGTGGATAACATAGAAGAAGACCAGGGTAAAATACAAGATTGGAGAGGAGAGGTGGGGAAAAGGGGACACAGGGGAGGGGGTACAAAAGGAGGTAGGAGTTGCCAGAGGCATTGTCAACATCACAGGGGGAGGAGCAGAAAGTGTCATAGTCAATATAACAGGGGGAAGTGCTAGCAGAGGAAAGGGGAGGGGGAAATAAGGCAAGGAAGGGGGAGGGAAGTGGGAGAAGAGGGAAGAAAGGAAAATAAGTGCTAGGGAGGAGGAGCATAGAGAGGCTAGGTTAATGGTGGAAATAGTAACCCTCAGGTCTCTTTCCTCTTTGATGACTGTCAGCAACCCCCCCCCCCCATATCCTGTAGCTCTCCCCGGGGTTACTGTGTCCCAGGTGAGTAATATTGCACTTTTTTGAATTACCCTGCAATTGCCACTCTGCAGACCATTTCTCAAGCTTTCCCAGGTCCCTCCTCATTTTCTCCATGCCTTCAGGAGTATCCACCCTGTTACAGATCTTTGTGTTATCTGCAAACAGGCAGACCTTTACTTCCAGCATTTCTGCAATGTCACTGATGAAGACATTGAACAGAACTGGTCGAAGGACTGATCCCTGAGGTACTCTGCTGATCACCCTACTCTCCCCAGATTGTACTCCATTTACCACCACCCTTTGTTTCCTGTCCATTAGCCAGTTCCTAACCCAGTTTACCACCTTGTCTCCCATGTCCAGACTACCTATCTTGTTAACCAGCCTCCTATGTGGGACAGTGCTGAAGACTTTGCTGAAATCAAGGTAGGCTACGTCCACCCCACCCGCCTGATTTACTTCTTTCATCACCCAGTGAAAGAAGTCTATGTGATTTGTCTGACATGACCTACCCGCTATGAACCCATGTTGCCTAGGGTCCTGGACACAGATGGCTTGTAGATGTCCCACTAGTCTTTCCTTAAGTAGTGCCTCCATGATCTTCTCCTTGCATTCCTATGCCAATACTTCCACTAGCCAAAGAAAGTTTAGTTCTTCTAAATTACCACTTGTTGCCCTGAGAAAAGTTGTACTCCTCCTCTTGCTGTGCTCTGGTAATGTTAAACTTAACCCTGGTCCTATACAAGCAATTCCTTCACTGTCCGAAGTCACAAAGTATAAAGGTATCAGCTTTATGCATGTTAATGTGTGTAGCCTCTTAAAGAAACTCACCTCAATACAGGCTTGGGCTATCCACACGGAGCCGGATGTACTTGTCATATCTGAATCCTGGCTTCGTCCATCCATGCCAGACAAAGAGGTCAATATCCCCAACTATGTTATTCAGAGCCGTTAGACTAACCAGAGGTGGTGGTGTAGCCATCTATGTTAAGGACAAGTTTACGGTCGCTACCCTGGACACTTCATCAATTGCCAATGCCTTTGAATGCCTGTCCTTAAAAATTGAAATATCTACATCAATGGCCCTCCGTGTCATCGGATGTTATAGACCCCCATCCTCAGGGTCACAGCTCCTGTCCCACCTATCATCTACTATGAGTACCAACACAATGGAAACAATTATACTAGGGGACCTTAACTATGACTGGCTGTCAAGCGTTCCACTTAAATCCTTCTGTGACTCTCATGGGCTCACTCTACTTATTAAATAACCTACTTGTATCAATAAGAAAAACCCTATGAAAAGTACACTATTAGATGTACTTCTAGTAAGCAAACCCCATTTCTTCTCCCATGCTGGGATCTTTTCTGCCGATGTTAATGACCATTGCTTTATTACTGGTATAAGAGCAGTTCCTAAACCAACAGCCTCAGCAAAGTTCTCTACCAAAAGGTCAAAACGGAATTTTGACCCGTTTGCATATATCAATAACTTCATAGCCTCCCTGCTTTGGCAGATCTTTTATTTAGTCAAATCAGTAGAAACAACATATGCCATTTGCCACGAAATTGTATCCAGTGCTCTTAACACCCACGCACCCTTAGTCAAAACCCGCATAAAGGCTAGAAAGTGCCATTGGTTTACAGCAGACATCAAGGCAGCACTATTAAAAAGAGACAAGCTCTAGAAGCTAGCACACAAATCCCACAAAGCCGAAGACTGGCATCTTTTCAGAACAGCCAGAAACCACTGTACAAAGCTAATTCGGGAAACCAAGTCCAACTTCTACCGCTCTGAACTCGACACTGCCTCCAACTGCCCTACTAAGTTCTGGTCCACAATAAAAGAACTTTCTAGTAATACCACAGGAAACACTCTCCCCTCAAAAATTATTTCTGACAATGTAACTATCAACAACAATAAAGAGATACTACAAGTCTTCAACAATCACTTTGCTACTGCAGGGCTAGCTTTTGATAACTCACCTGCAGCAACTCCACGCTCCCAGCTACCACGCAACCTTCAGAATCTAGTCCCTCAGATGCAGTTTTTTCATTCTCTCCTGCCTCACTAAAAGAGGTTGAAGATCTCCTCCTCCAGTTGGACACCACAAAAAGTGCCGGTGCTGACACCTTCGATCCATACTACTTAAAAATTGCCTATCATGTCTTGGCCGTACCTATTACGCATCTATTTAACTTGTCCCTATCTAAAGGGACCCTCCCCAAATCACGGAAGACCGCGCATGTTATTCCGTTGTTTAAATCCAGAGACCCCTGTGATCTAAACAACTACAGGCCCAGCTCCCTTCTTCCAGTACTATCAAAACTTCTGGAAAAAATCGTGAATGCCCAGCTGAAATCTTTCATAGATGATGCTAACCTGCTAAACCCAATGCAATCTGGTTCCAGAACTGAACATAGTACAATCACTGCCCTGGCCAAGGTGACAAATGACTGGCAGCATGAGCTAGAGAACAAAAAATTTGTCTGCGCCGTTTTTCTAGACCTAAGTAAGGCCTTCGACACTGTCAACCACAGCCTTCTTCTTTCTTCATTAAAAGCTATTGGTCTAGATCCTACCTCCTTGCGTTGGTTCCACAACTACCTTTCTGATAGGCACCAACAGGTCAGGGCCGAAGGTGAACTCTCCCCCTCAAATCTGTTAAAAAGAGGCGTCCCGCAGGGATCCATCCTGGGGCCACGCTTATTTACCATCTATATCAACAATATAGACTCAGGCATCAATGAGGCAAAAATTCATCTGTTCGCAAATGATATAGTGCTCTATCTAAGCTGTACAGCTCCTGAAACTGCCTGTAGCGACCTGCAAGCTGACTTCAACATACTTCAATACCAGCTCCTTAGTAAAAAATTGCTACTTAATGCCAAAAAGACAAAGGCAGTGCTAATCTTATCTGTGTCAGTCTTCACCATTCATCACTACTGGGTTAGGTCACCAGAGCTAGGACCCTGCGGGAGACTTTTTTTTTATATAGGAGAAGTCGACATCGGGCTGACGCCGCCATCGAGACCAGCATTCTATGTGGTGCTCGAGGGTTGGCAGTTAGCTGTTGTCGACTCCGCCCCAGCCCCAGTTCTTTCTCTCCCACCATCAAGTGAGGATCCTGCATGTGAGACAAGAGAATATTTGCGGCCTAAGTCCGTTGTGTGTATATTGCCTCGATTCTGATCGTCTGCTCGACGTCGTATCTTTGACTCCGGTAAGATCTTTCCTTTTTGTTAAAAGCAGCGTCGAGTACTATCTTTTGTTTAATTTTTCATCTGGTCATGTCTCGTCCAGGAGGCAAGAAGGCGTCGAAGGTGGGGCTGTCCCCCATGCGTCGGTGCTCCTGTGGCCACCTTTACTCTGTTACGGACCAGCATGACCATTGTCTCTCCTGCCTCGGCCCCAGACACGATATGGATAACTGCGATATCTGCTTCTCCATGGACCGCTGTGTCATTGAGATTCACACATGGAAAGTCAGACGAGTGCTGCCGACTTTCGAAGGATGGATTCACAGTCGTTAAGCCAAGGTCAGGACTCTTGGCCTTTCCTCAGGGTCCCCTCCCGGTCCTATATGGCCTGCGGAGGAGGGAACCCCCACCTCATCTAGCCTTGCCACGGCGGGAGTTTCTTCCATGGTGCAGGAGGCCCAGGCTGGCCCTCTTGGGGGTCAGTCGGGAGGCACCGTCCTGGCAGTCACTACTTCGGTAGTGAAGGCTCCCTCTGTGTCACATTCTGGGTCCCTCGGGACTGGACCGGCATCATCCTTGGCGCCGTCCCCCGGTGTCGCTTTCGGTCCCGGTGCCATTTGTGGCACAGTCGGCTTGGAGAGCGACAACGTGGTCGGCGTCGGTCCTGTCCTCGGCACCGTCATCATCCCTGATTTTGCTCGCAGTGTTGGGACTTCTGGCAGCATCGTGGTTGGTGGTTCAGAGCTTTCTGGGCCTGGTTCTAGTCTTGGCGCTGCTTGCAATGCCGAGACGGGAGCCAGTGCTGGGTCTGCCTTCAGTGTCGCTCATGGCGCTGGGCACGGTGCCGCTTCAGATTCAGCTCTCAGCGCTGTCGGAGATCGGTGTGGAGCCAGGCTTGAGGTCACACCTGACTGCGGTGCCAGAGACTGTGTCAATGCTGACTGCGGTACCGTACTGTCCTCTGATGCGGTTGGGGGTTTTGAGTCTCAGAGTGCCCAACCTCGGGGCCCGGGAACTGGAGGGGTCTGTGGGGTGGTCTGGCATCGGACCACGGAGTCTACTTCCTTGGAGATGGATTCTGAGTCTGATCCGGACTGGCTTCCGGATTCCTCGGGGTCTTCGGATCCTTTTGTCTCCAGCACCTCTGCTCCCACTCTCTCCCCCCTACTGCAGTTCAGCTTTCAGTGGTAGACCTCTCCCAGTGGCCACCATTGGGCAGACTGAGATCTCTGGAGAGGCTTCTGCTTCAGTTGGGGTTCCTCCTCCTTGACGTGTTTGGACAGTCCAAGTTTGGAGCAGCCCGGGGCATGTCAGGAGGGGGAGGGTACGGTTCCCTGGGTGGTCTCCTCGGAGGCTACTGGGGGATGCCAGTTGCCTCAGTTAGTGGTGAAGAGGACGAGGTCCCTTTCTGACTCTGAAGGGTTGAGAGGTAGTGGGGTAGCCCAGTGAGCTCTTTCTGGGTTCAGGCTGGGTCCTGGATGGAGCCATAGTGCAGACCCTTGCCTTTCCCTTACAGAGTCTGGGAGGGGGACTTCTACTTCTGCGGTCAGGGGCCATCCTTCTGGACTCACACGGTCCTGATCACCTCATGGGGGGGCTTCTTCCTTGGGGCACAGCTCTGACCATTTCGATCTGGTTGAATGGTTGTTAGCTGCAGCAGCTTTGGGTTCCCCCTCCCTTCAAAGGGTTTCCTGTTGGCCTCCCTGCCCTGACAGAGACCGTTCTCCTGTTGCTAGGAGCCTGCCCTCCGAGCCTCTGTCTCCACCTCCAGTAGTCCCAGGTATTACGGGCCCTCGGGGTCCTCTTACTTGGGGCAATTCAGAGGATTGGCTGCATTCTTTTCCACCTACCTCCATTCCCTGGACCAGCAGGTGTTCCACCATGCCCCCGTGCAGCTGACCCCTGAACTGGGGAGCTCGTCTTCTTCCTCTTCTCCCTCTACTGAGGAAGAGGAACCATTGGTCCACATATCCCCTGCGTCTGATCTGTCATCAGCGCTTCCTGGTGAGGATGTTGGACGAGCTCCACCTGACTCCCATACCTATAAGCAATCCCGAGCATGTGACATGCGCCTTTTTGGGTGAGTTCAGTGCGGCCCACTTGGTGGCTCCTGCCTGGCTGATTCCTTTTCAGGAAGCATCGCATTGGCTCTGGCTTCGTCCCTTCTCCATTGTTCCAGCCCCAAGGTACTTAAGCCAGCGGTATTGCGCTCCCCCGGGGTCTCCAGGTTCTCTGCCTCACCCCCCTTTGGGGTTGACCTCGCTGGATACTCCTTCAGGGCCTCACACCCCCTACCGTGACCGCCCTCCGGATTCGGACTCTGGGGATTTTGATTTCTGGGGGAGACGAGTATTTTACTCGGCACGAATCTCCCTTTCAATTGCTGCACATCAGGCCCACTTTGCAGCCTATGACAGCTCCTAGCTTCAATGTCTAATTCGGAGGAAACCAGGCAAGCCATTGCCCTCTCTGCGCAGGGCCTGGAGCTAGCAGGGCACCAAGCAAGGGCATCTTATGATGCCAATGAGATAGCTTCCAGGGTGGTAGGGACAGCAATCTGCCTTTGGCGGACGGCATGGCATCGCCTATCCCGGTTGTCACCCCTGGCTCGGCGTAGGGTGATTTACTCTGCCTACCGGAGAACCCATCTCTTCTCCCACCAAGTGAGACAGCGACTTTCGGGGCACCTTCCTTCCCCCGCAGGGGGGATCCCCGTCTCACCCAGACCAGTCTTAGGCCTTCCCAGACCTGTAAGGATTCTCCCCTTTGGTGTTTCACCCATTGGAGGCTAAGGGACCTGGTCCCTTAGGGTGCTCTAGGTACCCCCTTTTTTCGGGGGGGGGGGTGGCTCAGTACTCACTCAATAGTGATGCATGGTGAAGATTGACACAGATAAGATATGAAAATTACGTACCTACTGTAATTATTGATCTTTTTGTGTATCTTCACCATTCATCACTAAATCCCACCCTCCTTCCCCCAGGGCCTCAGTCTCTGGACTCCTCTCCTCTTCCTTGTGTGTCTTTTCCCTCCATCTCCTCTCCTGATATGTAGATGGAAGGGGGTTGTGAGGACACACAAGGGTAATCCTCTGTCTTTCTGAGTCTGAAAAGAACCTTCCGTTCTTTTCCCCTCCAGAGGGGTTGTGGAGTGTGAAGAGGGTCACCCCCTTTATATTTTTAAGAGTTTTTCTTTAATGACCTCAATTTGAGGCCACCCTGTATTTTTTCCTTTTTTGAAACCTCTAGTTAGTTTAAGAAAAAAAAACATTTAATTTGGTGAGAGAGGGGGAAAGGGTTGGGACACAGGCTCAGCCTGCACTTCTCCATGTGGTCTTCCAATCCTCGCTGCAGGTTTTCCTCTTGCAGCCTGCTTCTTTGTCCAAGTCTAGACCTTATGCCTAAAACGGAGGCAGTATAGTGCAGTGGTTTGAGTCTCTGAGCTGCAAATCTGGTGACTTCCAGCAGACCAGACCTGGGTTTGAATCCCACAGCTTCCACTTTTCTGCTGTGTGGCCCTGGGCAAGTCACTTGACTCCCTGTGCTCCAGGTCGCGCCTGAAAAAAAAAATATATATATACGTGGGGCACCTCTGTTCTGAGGTTGTGTTACACGTCCTTCCCCCTTTCTCCCTCACTTCTTTTCCCTTGCTTTTCTTTTCCTTCTTCTCCTTCCAGAGATTGGGGCCCCTCTTCTTCTTCTCCCCAATTTCCTTTCTCAAGTTTCCTCCTCTGTCATCTCAGTCATTTATTTCTCATTTTAGTTCATTCTTCTTTTTCCTTTTATCTATCCCTTAGGCTCTCTTGCCTCATCCTCCCTCCCTCCTCCCTCCTTCCATACCTCTCCGGCATGTCAGAACTGGGGCTGGGGCGGAGTTGACAATGGCTAACTGCCAACCCTCGAGCGCCACGTAGAACACTGGTCTTGAGGGCAGCACCAGCCCGACATCGACTCCTCCTATATAAAAAAAAAAAAGTCTCCCGCGGGGTCCAAGCTCTGGTGAGCTAACCCAATAGTGATGAATGGTGAAGATACGCAGAAAGATCAATAATTACGGTAGGTACGTAATTTTCATTTTTCACCTATTAACCATGCAGCCTACCCTGCTCTACCCCCCATCACCACCCTTCTAGGAGAAACCCTGGAATTTGTGCCGAAATTCAAATACCTGGGGGTTTGGCTAGACTTCAAACTCTCCTTTGCAGACCACCTGGAGGATTTAAAAAAAAAAGTGAAGCAGAGACTATGTCTCTTCTTCAGGTTAAACCGCCTACTAACTACAGAGGCCAAGAGACAGCTAGTTCAGTCTACGTTCCTTTCCCTAATTGATTACGCCGACTTTATATACAGCCAATGTGCTACTTCATACCTCGCTAAATTGGACATACTTTACCGCAGAGCCCTGTGCTTCATCACTGGCCTCCCCTTCTCCACCCATCACTGCTCTTTATATGAGTGTAGGTTGGACCTCCCTACACTACAGATGAAATAAAAATGCAGCTCTCTGGACATACAGAGCTATCACTGGCAAACTTCCGCAGTACATTGTTGATTGCCTGACTCTCAATATGCCTGGAACCTATGCCCTAAGAAGCTGTTCACTGATTTCTCTGAAAGTGCCCAAAGCCGTAATGCATTTTGGGAGAGCTGCCATAGGATTCATTCTACCATCACTCTGGAATGTGCTACAGAAATCACTGAAACTGAGGACTCCTGTTAGTCTCACTGTTTAAGACCTTATACTCAAAATACATTACAGAAGCCTGCAACTGCTTCCAATGATCCTAGCTATTTGGACTGCCTGGGATAATAATATCTGCCAGTTGGGGAGGGAGGATGGTTTTGATTTTGTGTTGTGTGTATGTGGTGTGTGAATGGGTGAATGTGACTGTGTGATAGTATTGTATTTTAAGTAGTAAATTTGATAATTGAAGTGTTGGGTGGGTTGATTATTTATTGGGAGGTGTGGGGGATTTTAGTATTTGGAATTTGTAGATATAGTGACAGTCAGGATGTGCCAGTAGTACAGGCTCTTAAGGTACAGTTATTCTTCGGCCCGTCTGTGCGGCCTATGATCTTTTGATCCCCTCCCATTGCCTGCAGAAGCATATATGAGGTGAAGGACCTCGAGGATTGCATGGGGTCAAGGGGCTGTGTGGAGAGACAGGGTAGGGACTGTCAGGGAGTCAGCGAATCGGGTGGTGAGGCCCAGGGGGTGCTCTGGGGCAAAATGGGTACTGGAAAGGGGGTCCTTACTGCCTGGTCCCCATACCCAAGGGCTCCACATTGGATAGTGGGCAGGTGGTTGTTGGTTCAACAGCTCCCACCCATCCAACCTGGGCTGTGCTTTGCAATGCCAGGTCTATGAGGAATAGGACTGCTGTAATGGTGGACTTAATTTCCTTGGTAGACCTGGCTTGCATTACAAATATCTGGCTGGATGATAGTGCTGCATCCATTTTGGAGGCAGCAGTTCCGGCCAGGTACTTTGTGGTACATACCCTGAGGAAGGATTGCAGAGGTGGGGTAGTGGCCATTTGTTTTAAAGCCAGCCCCCAGATGGTTAGTTCTGGAGGATTTCAACGTTTGGGTCAATGACGGGCTTTTGACTTTTGGGAGTGACCTCCTACAGAGTACAGAGGCTCTGAGCCTGTTGCAGGTTGTCACCTCAGCGACCCACTCCCACAAACACACACTGGACCTGGTGTTCACACATTGGTCTTGGGGTCGACGACCTCAGGATTGATTGGGTCATTTGGTCAGATCATAGCACTGTGAGGTTCACGTTTGAGTCCCCCCTGAGGGTCCGTCCTCAGTGGAGATGGTCTGGTACCGCCCTTTATGGGGATTGTCTCCAACCAAACTCCAGGTGGTACTGGACCTATAGGGGGTGGAGGCTGCTTGTGCGGTGGGTGCAGAGGAGGTGGTGGCAGCCTATAACAGAGCTGTTACTGTGGCCTTTGACTCCATTGCACCTGTTTGTGTCTGACCCTTATCTACTTGCTGGAAGTCCCCTTGGTTTAATGAGGAATTCAGAGAGTTAAAGATTAAGGGCTGGGGGTTGGAGCGATGCTGGAGGAGATCAGGACTGATTGAAGCCGAATTGGTTCTGAAGTCACATTATGGTGACTATCAGAGGGCAATCTCTCAGGAGAAGGCAAATTTTCTGTCAAGGGAGATTGCTGCAGCAAGAAATAGACTGTCTCAGCTGTTCTGTACGATGGACAAGCTGTTGCACCCAGCCTGTCTCCATACTGGGAGAGCTAGTTCAAGCACATGGTGCCATTAGTTTGCTCTGTTCTTTGCCGATAAAGTGTTCTCTATTAGGACTGAGATCTCCTCCAGTGCTGCTCATGGAGCTTGCAGTGTTGGACCGGGGACATGCCGGGGCATCCCTCCTGTCTGGGGTGAGTTTGATCCAGTTAGAGTGGAGGAGGTGGCTGAGTTGGTTTTGAAGCTGCAACCTACCCATTGTAGTCTAGACCCAGGTGCAACTTGACTTTTGGCTGGTTGTGTGGACCTGATTGGACCTGTGGTTGCTGGGCTCATCCTGTGTCCTTTGAGGAATGGGGGCTTCCCGGTGGCCTTGAAAGGCATTGGTGAGACCCCTTTTGAAGAAACCCTCATTGGACCCAGACTGTCTCACCAACTACAGACCGGTCTCAAACGTCCCATTTTTAGGGAAGGTATGGAAAAATTGGTGGATGTTCAGCTTGTGGCTCATTTTGCCTCATCGGCCACTTTTGAGTGCTTCCAGTCTGGATTTAGGCCTGGACATAGCACAGACACTGCCCTGGTGAAGGTGCTTAACAATCTCCTATTAGCGAGAGATGTGAGAGAGCATACCATCCTTGTTCTCATGGATCTATCTGCTGCATTTGACACTGTGGATCATGAGGTGCTATTGAACTGCCTGCCGAACTGGTGTGGATTAACTCTCACTGTCATCAGCTGGTTTAGATCCTATCTCACAGACAGAGTGCAGAGGGTGACGGGGTTATCCTCATCTAACCTGATGCCTCAGCACTGTGGTGTCCCCCGCAAGGTTCGGTCCTGGCGCTCTGTTGTTCATGGTGTACATGCTGCCGTTGGGAGATGTTATCAGGTGGTAAGGGCCAGGTTTTCATTGCTATGCTCATAATACCCAACTATACCTGTCCTGTGCACCTAGAAACCAGTTGGTGGCCTCTGTGTTTAACACTGCCTGGCCGAGATCCATAATTGGATGACTCATAACTGGCTCCGACTCAACCCAGACAAAATGAAAGTACTGGTGGTGGATTCTGGTTGGTGATGGGATGGTGGAGGATTGAGGGATGATCCTGGTTTGAGGCTAGGAAGTGTCCCTTTGATCCCCTCCAATTGGGTTAGGGATCTGGGTGTGTTCCTTGACGATGGCCTGACACTTGATGCTCAGGTGTCCGATGTTGTCCAGAGTAACTATTATTATCTGAGGAACATTGCCTGGATCCGAGCCCTGATGCTGGCTGAGGACCTCTCCACCTCAGTGCATGCCTTTCCAACGTCTAGGTTGGACTACTGCAATGCTCTCTACCTAGGGCTATCTGGAGGCAGTGTTTGCAATCTGCAGCTGGTGCAGAATGCAGCAGCCAGGCTGATGACAAGTGCACTAAGATCTGATCATATTATGCCTGTTCTCCATGGACTGCACTGGCTGCTGTTATGGTGGAGGATTGTCTTCAAGGTCGGGTTACTGACCTATAGAGCTCTACACAGCCGGGGACCAGACTTGCTTGCAAGACCTCCTGGCTCCTTATTGCCCGACCTGCTCTCTCCATCCCCCCCCCCCGAGGGTTGCCTGCTAGTAGTTCCCAGGGCTAGGCTACAGCAGTCAGGTGATTGAGTGTTCTCAGTGGCCGTGTCAGCCCTGTGGAATTCACTGCCAAGTTATTTGAGGGAGGCACCCTTGGTAGAAACCTTTAAAAAGGGCCTGAAAACATTTTTGTTTGGTCAAGACTATGAGCTGAATCAATATAATTATATGTTTGCTAACTATCTTGTCTGATAGGTAGATATGTCAAATATAATCTGTTTTTAGAGTTATTTGATTTTACTGTTTATTTTGTAAGTTGATTGCTGCTATTTTTCTATCTATTTGATATCTTCTGAAATGTGTTATATTGGATGTTTTTATGAATTGTGCAGTGCTTTGAGCCTCTGGGAAGAAGCTCTATATAAATAAAGTATCTATCTATCTGCCCCAGGAAGTTGTCAACCTTTTCAACACCCACTTCAGCAACCTGGACCATTACAAGCCTGTGATCTCCCCACTAGCCAAGAACCATACTGACCATACCCCTCCATCCCCATCTCCTCCCATCTCTTCCGCAGCCATCCCAAAATTATACTTCCATCTCCTCTCCCTAAGAGAAGTCTCCACCTAATTCAGGAAAAACAATCCAAGACCCTGCCTAAGCCCCAGTGGAGTTGACCTCCGCATCCTTAAACCCGCCTTTGCTCCCATCGCCATCCTCCTCACGAACATATTCAGTTATGCTTTCTCTGCACGGGTGTATTTCTAAGAAACTGGAAGAATGCCATCATAAAGCCCCTGTACAAATCCAGACCAAAAAGTGATGTTGGTTGCAATCGTCCCATATCCATTCTATCCCCACTCTCCAAGATCCTTGAGAAAATTGTGCTAGATCAGAGTAGGCTTTTCCTTGATAAGTACAATCTGCTCAGTAACTCTCAACACTTTTCCAGTCTGGACACAACACTGAGACCGTCCTGGTCAGTTTCACCAACTCTGTTGTTAAGGCATATAATGAAGGGCTCTATACTGCTGCTGTGTTTGTCGGCCTTACAAAGGCCTTTGATCTAGTCAACCACAAAACCTCCTCTTGTCCCTTTCCGCCCTGAACTTCTCAGAGGATGTTGTCAAATGGTACAAGGACTATCTCGGTCCACTCACATAAAACCGTCATTTGTGGTTTCTCCGCTGAACGCTGCCCCATCAGGTATGGAGTCCCACAGGGCTCCATTCTTGGCCCCCGGTTCTTCTCCCTGACTGTTAACTCCCTCCCAGAAATCTGTCAGTCCACTGACCTCATCCTTTTCACAGATGATGCTGCCCTTTTCT
Source organism: Neoceratodus forsteri (assembly GCA_016271365.2). NCBI lineage: Eukaryota > Metazoa > Chordata > Ceratodontiformes > Ceratodontidae > Neoceratodus > Neoceratodus forsteri. Next base: position 1,240,939,839 of record CM028130.1, read on the forward strand.
GCCTGGACAGAAATCCCTCCATTCCCCTCAATAAACTTCAATCAGATTTTAGCAGGCTGCCCTCCTGGTTCACCTCCAATGGCCTTGTCCTCAAGTAAAAAAAAAACAGACTATGGTTTTCTCAGGCCCAGAAAAAGCTACTGACTTTGCCTTCCCCATAAAGGATAACCTTGGCAACCTGACTGAGTATATCTCAACTGCTTAGGCATTTATCTTGACTGCCTCTTTACATTAAAACACCACACTAACTTACTAATTAAAAAACTTCATCAGAGGCTTGGCACCCTATATACAGTAGGTTAAAACAATACCTGATCCCAGGCACCAGGGTCCTTCTCACCAACAGCTTCCTGCTCCCTGTTCTTGACCATGGATCCCTGGATATAGCCACCTTCCCACTCCTTAAAAAAACTTAGTAGGCTGAGAGTCACCTACTTCGCATAATATGGTTTGTCTCTGGCCTCCCCAGGTATACACACCACTGTGACCTCTACCAAGCAGCTAGTTGACTGTCTCTAGAAGATTAATTCATCTTCAAAATTCTCTTTCCTCTACAAAGCCCTCTGGGGTATCCTTCCCAGCAATGTTGCCACCATCTTCCAGAAATCTGTCATCTCCAGACCCACCCGACTCTCCTCTTGCTCTTACTTTACCACGCCCTTCATCACACTTCCACAGATAACAGTCCCTTTCTTTCAAGGGTACCAAACTTTTTTTTTTTAACTGTTTTTATTCACCTTCAGTCTGAGACATCTCTCAGAGGTGCCTACTCAACTCACCACTGCTACTCTCTGCCAAGAGCCCCCCCCCCAGTGATCCCCTCCTACAGAGACTTCCCAGCCTCCCAGATCTCCCCTTGGGGGAGGACCTGCCACTCATACCTTGGCAATGTCTTTCTGTGATTAAAGAGTCTGTCTCTTGTAGGTGGTGCTTGGGGATCACTTGGTGCGGCAGTCCAGCATTTGGGGGGGGGGGTTGATCTCTGAGGCCCTCGTCGCCTCCTCAGTCCTCCGTGAATTTTCTCTTTATGTTGCCCCAGGAGTGCGGATGTGCCATGACATTGTGGCACAACGTGCTGTCTGTCAATGCTCCTTTCCCCCTGCAATTGTGGCGCTGCAGCCCTGCTGTACTTCTGAGCTCCCCTAGGAGCCACTAGAGTGTGACACAATTCCCCAGTTCTCCCAAGGGAAGGGAGAGCTGACCACCGAACACTCAATCCCTTCACTCCCTTGCCGACCCCCTGGGCTCATTCCTGAACCCAAGTCACTGGCATGGCATTAGATGTGGCATCCAGCGCCTCAACCCTCAGTGCCACTGGACCAGCTCGGTACCAAGCTTTTCAATAGCCTTTCCCCCAGTCTGGCCCTATGCCCATCTCTTTCCTCCTTCAAAACCAAGCTTAAGCAATTCATCTTGGATAAATTCTCCTGTAATTATACCTATCTTTAGCCTCTCCTTTTTCTCAGTCTGTTTCCTTTCCCTCGCTTCCCTTCTATCCCTCTCCCTCTAGTTCATTTTCCCTTGTCTCACATGCACTTTCTGTATCTGCAGTTTTCTTTCATCATGATCCCCATGCGGTTATACTTTTTACGCTCACTGTCCATTTATGAACTCCAGGTACCTGATTGTATTATATCATGTAGCCTGCTTGCCCTCGCATCTGTAACTATCTTTAACTTTGTTGTATAGATTTTCTTTTTGTAATGTAACTGTAACTGGATGCTTGTGAAAATGGGCAAATTTTGCTTAGATGCTTCTTGCTGTATAAAAATTAAAAATGAAAAACATCCTTTCAAAGAGGTGTAGAAGGCCAAAGACTAAGGCTGAAGGCTTATTTCGAAGCAGATAAGTGAGAAGAGGATTGAAGACCAAGCTAAACTATTGTTACCCGTATCCTAAAACGTGGTGACCGTACCCGCCCTGGTAACTACTGACCCATTTCCATCCTGCTGCCTCTCTGCAAGGCTCTTGAAAAAATAGTTGCTGACCAGCTCACTGATTATCTCACTATGCTTAACCTACTTTGCCCTGAACAACATGGCTTCCGGAAGGGCCACAGCACCTCCTCTGCCCTCCTGGAATATACCAATTTCATCCACCAGGCTCTCAATAAAGGACACCTTGTCGGGTCAGTGTACATTGACCAGACTAAGGCGTTCGACACTGTAAACCATGCCCTCCTCATCAGGTCCTTCCTATCAGTGGGGATTTTGCAGGATGCCTCCTGCTGGTTTACAGACTACCTGCGGAATAGGTCCCAGAAAGTCTGTGTGAATAACACTCGCTCCACCAGCCTTCCTGTGAGGTCGGGGGTTCCCCAAGGATCCATCCTTGGGCCTCTCCTGTTCTGTTTGTTCATGAACTCCCTCCCCAAGGCCTGCTCTGGAAAACTCCTACTCCATGCAAATGACGCCATTCTCTTCTGCAGCCACCCTGACCTCACCCATCTCCAGCTTGCCCTTCAAAACATATTCTCAGAAGCTAAAACTTGGCTCTCCTCCCATAAGCTGGTACTCAACTACAAGAAAACCAAGGTCATGTTTTTTTTCGCACCACCAGAATAAACAACAGGGTGCCCCCTTGCAAATATGTAACTCTCACAACTTGTACCTGAATCAAGTTTGCTCCTTTAAATACCTTGGAGTCACTCTTTATTCCGCCCCTCCCTTCCATGACCACATCCACCAACTTAGCACTGCCATCATCAACACCAGAATAGGGCTTCTTTATCACATCAGGTACTGTCTGCCCCCTGACACGATTTGCCTGGTAGTCGCTTCCTCTGTCCTCTCCCTTGTGGACTATGGTATCACTGTCTATGGAGCTGCTGACCACACTGCCCTTCATAGGATTAAGGTGTCACTGAGCAAACAGTTCCAAAAAGTTCTGTCTGCACTCTGGAATGAGGGTAATGCGCTGAACAAGGGTGACTAGCCCCAAAATTTGAAGTAAAAATCCAAGAATCACAGCGCTCTAATTCTTGCCAAATAAACAGTCAAACAAGTGTTGGTTTCAGTTAAATTAACCGATTTATTGCTCCACCACTATATAAAGCCTTTACACAGTGGTGGAGCAATAAATTGGTTAATTTAACTGAAACCAACACTTGTTTTGACTGCTTATTTGTCACTGAACAAAGCCTGTCATCTTGTCACTGGTTGTGACAGGCATATGCATACTTGTAACCTTTGCAGTCTGTCTAATTGGCTGAATTTTGATGGCAGACTTAAATACCAAACCTGCTTAATCGCCAAAAATATCTCATCAGGCCTTTCCCCTCCTGGGCTCCATACTCTCCTGCAATCTGTCCACTCACTTAGAGCAACTAGAAGCTCTTCCAAAGCCCCTATGCAAGTTTCTTGCTGTAGTACCACCCTTGGCCAGCATTTCTTCAACTGTAGGGCCCCCCTTTGGTTCAACTCTCTACCGGCTGCCATCTCTGCTGAACCTAAACTTGGTACCTTCAAAGCTCTCTCAGGGAACACATCATCTCCACCTGCTCTTGTGATTGCTTCAAACCTTAAGATTTAATTCCGGCCTGGCCCATACCTCTCAACTGTCCCTGATTTTTAGGGATGTCCTTGATTTTGCCTCACAATTTTCCTCTGTCCTTCGTAAAATTTGTCTTTTTGTGTTAGAACAGTGGGGATTAACATCACAAAATAATGTCAAACATTAAAGTTACAGACTTCTTCTTCTTCAGAAAATGCATCTTAACACAAATCCCCTTATTCTGTCAGCTTTCTGAGTGAATAGTACCAGTTTTTAGGATGTGTCCCTGATTTGGGGGTTGTTGTCCCTGATTTGGGGGTCGTTGTCCCTGATTTGTTTAAGCCCTGTCCCTGATTCATGAGGTAAGAGGTCGAGAGGTATGGCCTGGCCTGATTCACAGACCAAAATGATGTCCCTCTGCCTAGATTTATGGACCATGTTTTAATTTTGCCTGTCTGTTTAATTGATTTATTACACAATTTGTTTTTTGACTATGGATAGTTTCTATCCAGTATAATACTGCTTGTACTTGTTCCCTTTTCCTTGTCATTTGCTTTTTCATTGTTTGTACCTCTCTGATGTGGAGCCTTTGCAAAAGAGTCTTTGACTCAAAGGTTTGTAATTCCAATTCCTTTAATAAATAAATAAATAAAACCTAGGCTGTGGCACAGGTTAATATGTGATACAGAAGCAGAGGAGAGGCGTTCCGTAGAACCAATCTGGGGATCTGGAACCCGTCCAATATAGGGATGCTGTCAAGAAAGGATCCTGGTACAAAAGAGAGGGTTGGAGCATCCTGGGGGGGGTTCTAGTCTGTCTTAGGGGTATAAACACTTCAGGAGCTAGAGAAGCACCAGCCAAAGAAGTGTCCTCTGACCAGGCTGACTGAAGCAGAGTGCTTTTACCTCCATTAAAAAGGAGAGAAGCATCCAAGGGTGGCTGAACTCTAAGGGGCAGAGAGAACCCCTAGGGGCTTGGGAAAAAGGGGAGGAGCTCCCTCGTGTCTCTCTTTCTCTTTTTTTTTTAATAGAGTAAGCCACTTAAGAGGCTGTCTGTCTGACCAGAAGGGCTAGGGTCTGAGCTCAAGAATCATTGCTAAAGCCCTGAAGGAGTCAAGGATCTGAAACTCAGAATGAAAGTACTTCATACCCAACCTCCAAGGCCTAAGCTATGTGTCATCTGGAAAAGAGTAAGGTAACTAGTGGCAAGAGACTGGCACCAGAAGAGAGTCTCAGGCTTATGGGGCTGACCTCTGTATTTCATACATCTGGATTTCTAGTGGGGGCCAGATCGGCTTGTAGTCCAGAGGTGCTGCCAGGGCTGAGCAGGGGTGCCTAAGGAGAAGAAGTGTGAGACCTTTATACTTCTTCTTTTCATCTGAAAAGAGAGGTAGGTTAGAAGGAAATAGCCTTCCCAGGGATTGCATGCTGTAGACTAGCCCCTTGAGATCTGGATTTTTTTTTGGGGGGGTGGGAGGCCGAAGGAGGGAGAAGGCACTGCCCAGAAGTCTGGCCTTTAGGGGAAGGTGGGCATGATATTGTTATGAATGGTGAAGATATTCAGGAAGATCAAGAATTACGGTGAGTAATTTTCATACCTTCCCTGAATCAATCTTCACCATTCATAATGAGTGGGTCAGAGTGCCAAGCCACCGCAGTTGGTGGTGTTGACAAACCTTGAGCGAAGAACAGTCCCTCAGCCTCCTGTGAGGGAGACACAAGAGGCAGAGGCCCCTCACAGGTCTAATGGAAGCTGAGACTGGTCAGAGGTTGGTGAAAACTCCTGTGGCCTGGGAGATGGAAGTCACCCCAGTAACTTTCACTTGACCCTGTGGAAAAAGAAGTGGGCTGCCTGATAAGGTGAGGTGATTACCCTACACTGAGCCAAGGGTGATAACCGTAAAAGGCAAAGTCACACCATCTGCCTGATACAGACTGCAGTTCCCACTAGCCTGGAAGCAACCTTGTTGGTGTTGTAGGACACCCTTGACTGGTGTCTCGCTAGCTTCAGGCCACATGTGAAAAGGTTGATGGCTTGTCTGGTTGCTTCACAGTCAGGCATGGACACCAGGAACTGACCCAGCATCACCCGCAGGTGCCTATTGTAGGTAGCCTGGTGTGCTGCAACACATAGGAGAAGGGGCACCACCGAGAACACCATTCTACATCAGTGATCAAACTCGGCTGAGTTTGACTCCAGGGGACAGTCGTGCCTTCTGTGATGATGCCCAGGGAGGGGGTATCCAGGACCTCCACTCCAGAGGAGGGGTGGGGGCATAGAACCTGGACACCCCACGGGTGTGCAATATCTGCACTGACAGTCCCTTGGGGCTGGAACAGTGGGAGAGGGTCATGGACAGACACTGTGCAGTGCTTCTGTGAAAGGTTGGGGCCACGAAGGACTGACAGTAGATTCTGCACTATATTCACCTAGGAATGACAGCATTGAACGTGCAGGATTGTGTTCTCTAAAGTGGAAAAGGTGCAGCTCCTCCATCTTCTCTGACAGGAAATGTTGATAGCTAGTGAGTTCAGCACTGCAGGTGTAGTGAACAGAAGAGTCCTCTTTCTCTGTGGAGGAAGAGGACACAGAGGAGCTGGATTCATGGGGATGTAATGCAGTGGTTTGAGGTCTGAAAATGATCTCATCTATGACTCTTAGGTATCTGGGAAATGGAACTGCCATGGCCCTGAATTGTTCCCAGGTCATGGGCCCCATTGGGATGGAAAAACCTGGGAAAAGAGGTGGAGGAGGAGGAGAAGAAGGGTCATGGGAGACCAAACAAGGTTTTCTGCTAGGGCTGCGGGAGAGAGCAGGGAACCCTTCCCAAAGGAGGGAGCTCTGCAGTCCACCCACCATGGAACGCCCCAACTGGAGAGAGGCGAATGGGGTGGTGCCCTTGAATGAAACCCCCCCAGGTGAGGAGATGGAAACTGTTCTGGTTCTGTCAAGCGGCCCCATCCCCACCAACTGCAGGCCCTGATAAATTCAGCAGAGAAAGAAGACCTGAGTCAGTGCTCCAGCTCCTACCAGAGCCTCCAGCAACTCTTGAAACAGATTGCGGTGCTGACCTCTTAACCCCCCACCTCACACAACAGGGACCTGCCCCTCGAAAGTGGCCTTGGGCTAGAAACAGGAGGAGTAGCACACTCGGCACCACAAGAGGCACCGGAATTGATTGCGGTACCAATCCCAGCACAGAGACCCAATTTGTGCCACCTGCAACACAGAAATAGGTCCAGTGCTGATAATACCCTTCTAACTCAGCCAGGCTTGGACACTACTTCCTCACCAGTGCTGGGATTGACACCGGAAGCATCTGTGGCACTGCAAGCGGCACCTGGAGTTGCAGAGGATATGGCACCACAGATGGTGCCACGAAGGGGACTGCCAGGCTTTGTAGCCAAAGAAGGCCTTGGGCTGGGCCAAGAAGGATCCAGAGACTCTGTAGAGTCTGGAAGCATATCAGAATCATCCCAATCATCATCTTCCAAATCGGGGAACAAGATCAGGGAGATCACCAAATGGACAACACCCTAAACCCTTTTGTCCCAACACCGCAAGTGGTGTTTGAAGGGGACCAAGCTGCATGGCCCACACCGCCTTGCTCACCAACACCAGGGGTGATATAAGGAGCTGAGGCAGCACCAGGCCATGCATCTGAGGGATCCACCAGCATGGGCCCAGCGTAAAGCTGTGACATCATCACCAGGGGGCAACAGACTGTGAGGGGTGCTCGGCTGACCCCCCCCCCCCAGAGGAGGTTAGCTGTCCCACGGACCCCTCAGGCAGGCCTCAGTTCTCAGCAAGACTAGTAGTAGAAAAGGTCTGTCCTCCCTTGGTACATATAGTACCAGGGGAAAGGCCCAGAGACCTGAGTCTGTTGTCTTGGGCATGACGCTGTCCTCTGAAAGTTGGAGGGTCTTGCACCAACTTAAGCACATGGATTTGGAGGCCATGGAAGTCCATCAAGAAACAGGTGTCACACGAATCCGTGTCATGGTTTGGACCAAGGCAGGCCAAACAATGGTCATGATGGTGGGAAATGGTCATGGGCTTGCAGAGGGACACCAACGCATAGGGGCAAGCCCCACTTTTGATTTTCCTGGATTTTTTATGCCCCAGAGCGGACATGACCAACTAACGAAAGAAACAAAAATATAGCAAAGCACTCGATGCTGCATTACTGAAGGAAGAAAAGAAAAATTGGGGAGCTGATTTAATGAATGGCATTGACTGAAATGGTGGCAGTAGAACTAATGCAGTTTCTTCTTCTGAAGCTCCTCGTGAGATGTTGCCTCGACAGTGGGAAAAGTAGAACTGTGGAGGAGAGGGAGACAGCGTCAATTACAGGTCAGTCCACGAGCACCACATAGTACATCTGCTTCATGGATGGTGTCGTCCCCGATGTCAGCTCCCCCACTCCAAAAATCTTAAAGCTGAATGCATCCACAAGGGTCCTGTGCCACCAGCTGAGACCCACTTGTTATGAATGGTGAAGACTGATTCAGGGAAGAGCTGTTTGTTTTTTCCAAACTTGTGTATTTCTTCCTTTTTTTTTTTAATACAGCGAGGAGAAGGGACTGGAGCAAATAGGGGAGTCCCAAAGAAAAAGTGTTTTTTAGGGCCACAAAAGGGGGCCACAAAGGAGGTAAAATGATGTGGTCATCTCTATTAAAGAGGAAAAGTCAACCCACGATCTCCACTGAACTACAAGACAATTTCCACAGACTTGAACAATGGTTCTCCTGTAATAAACTTCAGCTCAACTATAAAACACAAAGAGCATGTTCTTCTCCGTTCAACAGAACAAGAAAAAGTTTGGGCCTTTACAGGTCCAGAGCCTCAAAGGTGACACACTGGAACAAGTTAGCACCTTTAAATATCTCTGGGTACATCTGGATGACACCCTCTCATTTGGAACTCATATCGACCATATTATTAAAACCGCTAATGCAAAGCTTGGTGTCCTCGATCACCTCCGGCATTCTATGACCCCGGAAGCCCTGAAACTGATCACAAGTTGCTCGATCTTATCCACAATAGACTACGGCCTTGTTATCTATGGTGCTGGCACTGAAACCACCCTTAGAAGAGTAAAAAACCTACTTAACAAAGCATGTCACCTGGTACTGGGGGTGGACCACTGGAAACATACTTGTGCCCTCTATCAAGAGACAGGATGACTCCCTCTTCACCTAAGGGTTAAATACCAAACGTGCCTGCTTGCTAAGAAGTCCTTGCTAGGGTTTACCTGTAGGTCAGTCTCCTGCCTATTCAAAACTGCTCAAGCTTCTATTAGGACTCGAAATGCAGTTGAGAAGGGGGGGGGGGGGACTGGCAATGCTGTTTAAGCAAACAGCACAAGCCCAGAGATCCTTCTCCTTCAAGGGACGCAAGTGGCTCAATGAACTCCCCAAGGACCTGATCGAATGTAGTAAGGTTAGTCAATTCAAATTGGGCCTCTGAGCCCACTTAGCCCTACAGAATGTCTGCGGATGCTTTATCTAGCCCTTGCCTAAACAGTGATCCCTGGCTCTTCTTACCCCCTTTCATACCACTCTCGAGACCTTAGTTTAAATTGGTAAATGCACCCACCTCCTCCCCCACCTCTGCCCTCCTCCTCCCACCTTGCATTTCCCCTTCCCCCAATCTCCCTTTCCACTCCCCACCGCGCCTCCTCCTACTATTGCCTACACCCCCATGCCCCCACCCCTGACCACCCCAGACAATTTCCTTCCTCCTACTCCTCTTCTTCTCTGCCCACCCCTGCCACATTTCTCCTCCCCTCCACATTCCTTCTCCTACACTTGAGCTGACAAAGCCTCCTCTGGCTGCTCTACAAGCACCCAAGATTTGGATCCTTGGTCCCACTGCTGTACTCTGCACTTACTATGTTATAGCATTTTCAATACAATCTGCATCTCAACTGGATACAGTTATCCCAACCTCACACTGAATTCTAATATAGTTATGTTGTGTCCTGGGTTACTAGGACCACTGATATCCTTTGAAACCTATGTAAAAATGTGTACCCTTTTGTAACTTGCAATGTAAACTTACTAAGGAATCTGTGTAACCTTTATGTAACCTATGTGTTTGTTGTCTTCTGTATCTGTACGACCTGGAACCTTTGTAAATGAGTCCCTGACTCAAAGGTATTAATCCCAATCTATACTAAATAAATAAATAAAAGAAACCTTCATTGTGTTTCCCCCATATGCTTCCTTTTTTTTTTTTTTTTCAACCTGGAGCACCTAGCAAGAGAGGCAGAAAGTGACAGAGACAGAAAAAGAGGAAGAAAAAGTCCTGAAGCCTGACCATTGAGTGGGAAAGGTGGGCGGGTTGCAGTAATGAATGTGAAGATATTCTGGAAGATCAAGAATTATGGTGAGTGTGTAATTTTCATATCTTCCAAGAATCAGTCTTCACCATTTATTACTGATGGGTCACAGTGCCAAGCTTACCAATAAGGGCAGTGTTGGCCAACCCTGAGGGAAATGATTGTTCCCTCAGCCTCCTGGGGGGAAAACACAGAGAGGCAAGAACCCCTCCTGGGCCTGGTGAGGTCTGAGGGTGGCTAGGGGCAGCTGGAGGCTCCCGTGGTCTGGGAGCAGTAATGCACCCCGCAAGCTCACGCCTGGCCCTGCGGGAGAAGAAGTGAACCCACTGGAACTGTGAGGCAATCACCCTACTCCAGGCCAAGGATGACAACTTGGAGAGATGAAACCATGCCATCTGCCTAATGCAGACTGCAGTTCCCACCAACCTGGAGGCTACCTCATTGGCGGTGTAGGACGTCTTGCCTGGTGTCTGGTTTGCTCACAGTCTGGCATGGACGCTGGGAACTGTCCCAGCATCCCTCACATGTGCCTGCCATAGGACACCTGATGTGCTTGTTGTGCTGAGATGCACAACATGATGCATACTGCTGTGAAAACTCTTCAGTCCCAGGCATCACACTCAGCAGAGTCCAACTCTAGGGGATGGTCACGCACTGGTCACCTGTGCTTGAAGGGGGTGTTCAGGAGCTGGATCCCAGAAGTGGGGTGTGGCATGGCTCCTGGAGACCCCACAGGTGCACATTACTTGCACTGGGTGTCCCTCAGGGCTGGAGATAGGGCAGAGGTACAGAGACAGACATCTCTAGACACCTCCACAAATGGCCTGCAGGATTGCAGCCTGAAAAGTGGGTTAGCCACAGCTCCCACATCATCTCCACAAGCAACTGCCAGTAATGAGGTAATGAGGGTACTCAGCATTGGAGGAGAGGTAACAGGAAGAGTCCTCTTCCTCAGAAGAGGAAGACAAAGATAAAGAGGAGCTGCACTAAGAGGGTGGCAGTGCCAGGGTCTCAGGTTGGAAAATGGCCTGATCTGGTGCCATAAGGAAAGTGGGGAAGGCATTTGCCGATTAAGTTCATTGGCCCTAGGTCAACAGCCCTGTAGGATCCAAAATACTCAGGAGAGCAGGAGCGGTAGGCAGAGGAGGAGGAGAGTTGTGGTGAGCTAGCTCCATTTCCCACCAAACTCAGACTTTGTTTTGCTTTCTTAGGCCCCTGAGAACCGGACATGACTTGACTATGGCAAATAACCACAAAAAAAAAAGCAAAAACAGAGTTCAGCACCATTAAAGGATAGGAAAGTAAAGCGGCAATGGAAAAAGCTTAAGAGAAGAATTACAATATCCAGCACGTGGCAACAGACAGAATTGCGCAGCTGGAAAAAAAATGGTGAATGCTCAGTTGCTCTCAATCAATCAATCATCAAAATCTTTATTTATCCAGGCAAACATCGTTGAGCAAGCTCATTTTCAAGATGGACCTGGTTAAGAGCGGGCCAAGTAGTAAAGTACATATAAAATATTTACAATGAGCTCAATAATACAAATGGATAACAATAATACAAGTAAGTACACAATATAACGTCAATCGTTGCAGCTTAATGGAATCATCAGTTGGATAAAGTGGTTAACAGCTCAACAAGAGAGCTGGTGCAAGCACAGAAGTTTAGAAGAGAGTGTGAATTCATGGTATTCCTTAAGGATAAGTATTCTATAGTCAGGCAACTAAGTGATCACAGCTCCTTCTAAGCGCACTTAGGCAAAAGATCGGATTTAACTTTGGTTTAGAAGGAACACAGAAGTGGACTGAGAGAACCAATCAGAAACCAACGACAAAGAGCCCTCACGTTCCAATTAGCTGAAGGCTATTGCCATGTCTAGCTGGTGATGGATCCAGGGGTCGTGCCTGAAAATAGGCAGGATTTGTCTAGTGCACTTACCCGGTCAACAAAAACTAAATAAATAAATAAAAAAGGCTTGTGGTCCACCGAGGCAGATAAAGAAGCACCGCACACCCAGTGACTAAGTTTCCCTGTGCTTCCGGGACAGGGAGCCCATAGGGGTCCTGTATACGGCAGGGAGGAGGAGAAGGAGTCCGGGACTGACTGCATCCATGGAGAAAAGGAACAGCAAGGCAAGGAGTGTAATTCCTTTGGCACCTAAAAGTTCAGCTCAAATACAGATTTACAGAAGGAAGTGTAATCACCCCAAGTCACTCTGGCACACTAAGCAATGTCAAATATGGGTCATGCAGTCAGGCAAATAAGTGATTTTATCATGTTAGATCAGGTACAATGGGAAAATCAGATTTTTTTGCAAAGTTTAGTGAAATCACAGGGGCAGACTATAGGAGCCAATCGGAGGCCAGAGCCGAAGAGCACTCACCTTCTGATTGGTTAGCGGCTTTAGCCGTGCTTTACTGGAGGGGAATCTGGGCTTGGGGTCTTGGGCGGTGGCTAAGAAAGCATCGAACACCCGATGGCCAAAAATCCCATGCCTATGGGCAGGGAACACCTGTAGTGCTTGACTTCGGCCAGGGCAAGAGCGTAGAGACCAGTAAGGGGAGGAACATTTAGGGTGATGGATATCTTGTAGCCCTAGAGTCGCCAAATAGTTCAGGCATACATGGTTAATACTGGGTGCAGGAGGCAGAGAACTAACTACAGGTAGCAGAGAACTAACTTCAGGCAATGCTTAGGAGCCGGGGAAAGCAACTGCATGGCTTACACACGTATCTGGTATATAAGGACTTAAAGGAGTTAATGATACAAAGGTTGCTCAGTTTCAGTAGTTTTTGCAAGTTATTCCACAAGGACAACAGCATAAAGCTAATGGACACTCTGCCAAAGCAGGAGGATGCCTTGGGGATGCAGAATGTGATATAGGATGCACTCCTTAAGGCATACATTCCGGGCTGCTTGAGGGAGATAGTCTAATATACATATTGCAGGAGTCATTTCATGATGACTCTGTAAGTCCAAAGGGCTGCATTTCTATTACGCCTGAACAAGAGAGAGGGCCAGCCTACAGCTTTATACAAGGAGCAATGATGTGTGGAGATGGGGAGGCTGGTAATAAATCTGATGGCCCTATGATAAAGCGTATCTAACTGTACAAGCAAGGCTTTAGGACAATGACTGTATAATAAATCTTCATAATTATCAGTGAGAGAAAAGTAGTTTGGACAAGGCGCAGTTTTGCATCTCGAGTGAGGAACTAGTTTATTCTAAAGAATAGCCCTAGCCTCTGCCTTAGTTTCTTTACCAGGTCTTCTACATGCTCGGAGAATGAGAGATTATGGTCTAACCACACTACTAAGCATTTAAACTTTGAAACACACTCCAATTTTTCCCCAAGTATTGTGATAATCTGAGGCAATGCTCCAGAGCTGGCCGGGTTTATCACACGGCTAGAGGGCGAGAACAACATTGCCTTTGTCTTTTTTGCATTTAAGAGACTTTTTTGTGAAGGAGCTGGTTCTGAATCTTGTTGAATTCTTCCTGTAGGTCAGCACAGGCAGCTTCAGGGGTCAGGCGACCTATATATTTATTTATTTATTTATTTATCAACGTTTCGGAATTACAATCCAGTACAAACAGACATATTTCTTTAAGACAGATTGAACAAATATAATTTAGTAGAATAATACATTAGGACTTTACATGATTACATCAAACATTTACTATGCTTGGTTTGTCTCTCTAGGGTTGTTTATAGACCCTGGGTCATCAAGGTGGAGTGAGTTAGTAGCAGCCACACATCACAGAGTCAATGAGATGTCTCTTGATTTCATTTTTAAATTGGCCTAGACTAGGGGCCAGGGAGATGGGAGAGGGGAGTTCATTAAGCCAGATGGGAGCCTGATAGCTAAAAGACCTTTGTCCTAGTGCAGTCCTGCAGTGGGGGACTAAGAGGGGTGTGCTTGCCTGGTACCTAGGGGTGCTCCTGTGAGGGTTTGGTTGGATGAGGGAGTGTAGACCAGTGGGTGCAAGCTTCATGAGTATGTTTTTTGCTTGGAGACAAGTGTGGCATTTTAGCCTCCCTTTGAAGGTCAGCCAGTCTGCTCGTTTGTAGAGGTCGCAGGTGTGGGTTAGTCTATCACTTGCTGTCACCAGTTGGCAGGCTTTATTGAGGGCAAGATTGATGCGATTAAGGGCAGTGAGGTCAGCCATCCCATATATTATTATCCCATAGTCAACCAGTGATAGGACTGAGCTAGTTACTGCCAGCCGCAGGGCCTGGTGGGGGAGGCAGTGCCTGTCCCTATAGAGTATCCCAAGTTTGGTGTTTACCGAGGAGGAGAGGTGATTGATGTGTATGTGGTAGGTAAGGGATGTATCTAGTGTGATGCCTAGGTATTTGAAGTGCAGGACCTGTTCAATTTGGATGCCCTGATAGTTAGAGATACTTAGTTGGGTGCTACTGTAGGGATTTTGGCAGTGCACAAAGATCATGGATTTGGTTTTAGTGTAATTTAGTATTAATCGATGCTCAGTGAACCAGTCCTCTAGTTCATGAAAGTAGCTTTGTAGAGTAAGTTGGAGGGAGTTAGGAGTGCTATCTTTCCAGTACAATACTGTGTTGTCTGCACAGAGCAGAAGCTTACCACTGCAGGCTTTTGGGAGGGAGTTCAAGAAGAGGGTGAACAATAGAGGGCCTAGAATTGAACCTTGAGGTACAACTGCAAGGACTGGTTTCTTGTCAGACAGGGTGATGTTGATTTTGACTTTTTGTGTCCGGTCAGTGAGATAGTGCTTGAACCAGAGTATTGAGGAAGGGGAGGGGAGTAAGTGGATAAGTAGAGCATGACTGACGGTGTCGAATGCTTTGGTTAGGTCAACAAAGATTGCACTTGCTGTAGACCCCTGTTCAAGAGCCTCGTGTATGTAAGATGTAAATTCAAGAAGGGCAGTGGTGGTGCTGTGACCTGCTCTGAACCCGTGCTGTTTTTGGCACAGCAGTGTGTGACTAGCCAGGTACTCTGTGAGTTGGTCTGACACTATTCTTTGGAGAGCTTTGGGGGATATCATGATGGGTCTATAGTTGCCAGGATCGGTTGGATCACCCTTTTTAAGGATTGGCATGATAATTCCCCTTTTCCAGAGTGTAGGGAATTAGTCTAGGTGCAGGGAACAGTTGAATATTTTGGTGAGGTGAGGGAGGGTCACTTCTAGAGTTAGAGGATTTTGAGGTCTAGGGAGTCGCTGCTGTACCTCTTGTTACATAAGGCTTTAGCCAGGTAGTGTTTGGTCTTACTACAGGAGATGGTTCTGAACCGGAAGGGAGGGAGGGTGGACATAGGGGAGGTGGTAGAGGGGACCCTGGGAATAGGGTCAAAGAAGTTTGGTGGGAGTATGTGACTGAGGTCCGAGAAGGAATTGTTCAGGACATTGGATATGGTGTTGGGATCCTGGGAGAGGGCACCATTGTCGAGTATCTGTGACGGTGTTTGATTGACAGTTTTCCCACAGAGCTCTTTGACATTGCTCCAGAACTTGTTCCCAGAGCCCCAAGACGAGGTGAGTGCTTGTTTGTAGTAGTTTGTCATAGCTAGTCGAATAGCCCTGGTGCACTTGTTTCTCGCCTCTCTATAAAGTTGTCTGTCATGGGGAAGCTGGGAGTTCAGTGCCCTGTGCCAGAAATTATCTCTATGATGCATTTGATCTAGCAGGGTCTGCGAGATCCATGGGGTGTATCTATTTTTTATAACCTTTTTTGAGAATGGGGCATACTTGTCACAGGCAGTATTAAAGATGTTCATAAAGGAGGTAAGGGCAGCATCAACGGACTGGGTGGCGTGGACAGGTGTCCAGTCACTGGTGGAGAGATAGCGTTTAATTTTGGTTATGGCGCCTTTTTTGAGGTACCTTTGGTGGGATATTTTGGGTTGGCTGGGTGTGTTCTTATTTGACCAATAGCAGGAGAGGGGAAAGTGGTCACTAAGGACATCCGGGAGGACTTTAATATTAAAGAGGTGCTTAGGGAAGTTTGAGAGGATGAGGTCTAGGAGTGTGTGTGTGTGTCCCTGTCCTGGGGTCTTGCCTTGTAGGGGACTGGACTACCTGGGTCAGGTCATGTCCTTGGGCTGCATCTTTGAAGGGGGCTGATGCCTTTGATAACCAGTTCACATTAAAGTCACTCATGATAATCAGCTCGCTCCTGGGGTAGAGATGGGCTATGCTGGCGAGTATAGAGTTAAAGGCAAATTTTTGGTTATTGGGTATGTAGACTGCCATTATATATAATGGTTTCCCAGGGGAGCCAAGTGTAGCTTTGATTGTAAATGGCTTGTCCCCCGTGTTCTGGTGAGGGCAAAGGGACCAGTAGTGGCTGTAAATTAGCTCTGGCATATATAGCACAGCCTCCACCGCTCTGTCCTGCTCTATCTGCTCTGAAGATTAGGTAGTCATTTAGGGCAATCGCAGCATCTGGTATATTCCTTGTGAGCCAGGTTTCAGATAGAGCCAGGATGTCAGGGGAATGTTGAGCTATCCATCCTTGTAGCAGTGTGAGTTTCCTTGGTAGACTGTGGATGTTTAGTAATGCCAGTAGTAGGCCACCATTCCCACATCCCTTGGTCCTGCTAGCCGGCATAGGTCCCGGGTTGGGGTGTATGTTACCAGACATAAGGAGGAGTAGGAGGAGAGCATGCCTGAGAGCTGCTGTCTGGAGCCGTTTGGAGATGTTTTTGATGAGGCGCGGATGGGTGGTATGATTGTGTAGTCTGATTGGTATGGGGATGGATTGGATCAGTTGGGCTAATTGTGCTTGGTGTAGGAGAGGATTGGGGCTATTTAGTGGATGAGTGTTTGATGGGGGTGTTGGTCTTGTCTGTAGGGGCCCCGCTTAAGGTGCAGCTAAGGCTCACGGTGAAATTGGAGCCAGATGGTGCTGTAGGAGGATGAGTTTGGTGGGGTTGCAGGTGTAAGTTTGTGGGGTGGTGAGTGTTGACGCAATTATTTGAGTCACAGGAGTTGTGTTTTATGAAAGGGAGAGAGGGTTGGGAGTAGGAAACGATTGTTAGGATTAAGATGGAATGGATAAGTGAGCTTTGGCTGCTTGTCATGCTGCCTGCTTTGGGAGTGAAACAATAAGTACAAGAGAGAGCCCTCTAGCATTTAATGAATATAAGTTGCTAATGGTAAAGTTAGCTGATAGGCTTTTGCGCTCATGTGATCATCCCTATAGAGCTAGAGTACGACCAAGGGTGGTGGTGGGGATCAATTCCAGCTGCTGAACAGAGTGCGAGCTGCACTGTGGCTTGTGGACTCCCTTCGTAACTTACATGGCTTCTGGGGTGGGAGGGCTGAACTTACGGTCCCTCGCGACCTTGTTGCTTGCCGTGTGTCAGGGAGGGCTGCACAATCAGCCCCTCGCAATCTCTGCAGTGGTCCCAGTCTGTGGACAAGGAGTAGGGAGAAGGAGAAGTTAATATACTGCCTGGTTGAGGGGCGTTACACAATATTGTACAGCTTTTCCGATCATTGGCTATGCAACAGTGAAAGCGGAGCTGGCTCAGTGAATCAGGGGAACACTTGGGAGATGCCGGTTGCAAGCAGCAGTTTGCTGTCCTTTTTAAGATTTAAAATGCAAGCTAGGCAGCTGCAAGCCATTTCCCTGCTTTTCCCTTGTAGCCCCATGCTAACCGACAGGTGGGGTTGGGAGTTTTACTGACCTTCTTTGTTTTACAATTTTAAACTGTGCTTTGGCGCCAAAACCTAACTGAACACTTTAAGCACAATGGACACTTCTGTTGTGACATAAAAACTATCTCCATGGGTGTGGGGACACAAAATAACTTTAACCTGTGTAACTGGGTCAGCAAATTAAAGACACAAAATAACTTTAACCCGTGTAACTGGGTCAGCAAATTAAAGTCCTTTTAAAGTCCTTTCAAAATTCCAGCTGCTTAACATTAGCGCAAGCTGCACTGTGCGCGAGCTGTACTGTGGCTTGTGGACTCCCTTTGTAACTTAACACGGCTTCTGGGGTGGGAGGGCTGAGTGTACAGTCCCTCGCGACCTTGTTGCTTGGCGTGTGTGGGGGAGGGCTGCACAATCTGCCCCTCGTGACCTCCGCAGTGGTCCCAGTATGGCTTCTGGGATGAGAAGTCTGAGCGTACAGTCCCTCGCGACCTTGTTGCTTGGAATGTGTTGGGGAGGGCTACACAATCAACCCCTCGTGACCTCTGCAGTGGTCCCAGTATGGCTTCTGGGGTGGAATGGCTGAGCGTACGGTCCCTCGTGACCTTGTTGCTTGGCGTGTGTTTGGGAGGGCTGCACAGTCTGCCCCTCACGACCTCCGCAGTGGTCCAAGTCTGTGTGTACCATCATGTCATCAGTAAACAGGTGTATGTTTGCCTCATTAATGCTTTCATCAATATTATTAACATAGATGGAAAAAAGCAATGGGCCAAGTATGGATCCTTGTGGCACTCCTTTCAGTAAAGGTTTAAGTGGGGATAGCTCACTTCCAGCTTTAATTTGCTGGTACCGTCCTGCCAGGTACTCAGTAAACCACTGCAATGATACTGAGTCCAGGCCAATGTTCCTCAGGGAGGAAAGTAGCAAGCTATGATCCACGGTATCAAAAGCCTTGCTAAGGTCTAGGAAAACAGCACAGACAAAGTTTCGACTGTCCAATTCACGGTACCAGTCATTTGTTACTTTGGCCAGTGCTGAAATAGTGCTGTGTTTAGTTCGAAAACCAGATTGCTTAGGGTTAAGTAAATTATTGGTTTCGAGGTACTCCCTTAGTTGGTTGCTGACAATCTTTTCCAGCAGTTTTGACAAGATTGGGAGGAGAGAGATTGGTCTGTAGTTGTTGAGGTTGCAGGGATCCCCTGATTTAAATAGAGGGATGACATGAGCAATTTTCCACATTAGAGGAAGGGACCCTTGGGACAATGATAAGTTAAATAAATGGGTGGTGGGAAAAGGAAGGACATGATAAGCGATTTTGAGGAAATAAAGACCCGAGTCAGCATCAGCACTTTCCTTAACATCCAACTGGCACATAAGATCTTCAACCTCTTTCAAGGAGACTGGTTTGAACGAAAAGCCAGGTATCAGGGCAGAAGTGACTATGCATGGGACACTTCATTGGGAGTGGACCAGGGCTGCAGGGGAGTTGTCAAAAGCTAGACCAACAGTGGCAACATGCTTGTTAAATGCATCAAGGATACCCAGTGTACCACAGATAGTTTTGTCCCCAGATATAATCTTAGATGGCAAGGAGTTGCTAGGCGTATAACCAGACATATCCTTGATTGTTCTCCAGAATTTATGGGAGCACTTTGCTACAGAGTCTAGCTCTCTTAGATAAAATGCCACTTTCGCCTCCCTGACCACTTTAGTGCAAGCGTTGTGTGCCTTTCTAAATTGACCCCAGTCTGATTCAAGCTTCGTCTGATGCACCCTTTTCCAAAGCTTATGCCTGCCGAGTAAGGCAGCTTTCAGCTCAGTACAGAACCAGCAGCATGTTTTGTTTTTCACTCAGATTTTTACTATGGATGCATACATATTTAGGGCCCCAACCAGTATATCATGGAGCATATCATAAGCCGAGTTAACCGTGGTGGCTAGGTGGAAGTCTTGCCAGCATGACGAATGTTCCCATTCATATACATAGGCAGCTGCATCAAAATTGCAATGAGTCCTTCTTGATATAAATTTAGCTGTAGGTCCAGAATGATGCAGTGATCTGACCACAGCAATGAAACAGTGGTCACTAATGTCAGCAAAGAAGGTCCCAGCATGTGAGAAAAGATGTGGCTTATCGACTAGGATAACATTTGGCAGGGTACTGTTACCAGATTTCTTTTTATTTGGGCAAGTAGGTTCATGTATCAGTTGCACCAATCCATTGGAGTCACAAAAGGTGTTTAGGGGGAAGCAGTCTTGGAGAGCCAGTCATAATTAAGATCCCCTAAGATAATAGTTTCAAGATTCTCTTTTTCAATAACAGAGCCAAGGTGTGAAATAAGTAAGGTTCCAGCAGAAGGGGGTCTGTAACATCCAATCACTTTGAGGGCAATGGAGGTAGATAGTTCAATTTTCAGTGTCAGACATTCAGACTCATTCTAAACAGATGTTGAATCCAGGCAGGATGTTGTAAATCTTTCCTTAATGTATACTGCCACCCCACCTCCCCTAGTAGGCCTGTCCATTCTGAATAGCTGGTAGGTGGGAATACTAATCTCCCTGTCCTGAGAAGCTGACCTAAGCCAAGATTCATAAATTACCAGGACATCTGGCTGAGTATGGCTGATCCATGCCTGTATCATGGTAAACTTTTTTAGGAGACTACAGACATTGACATGCCAGAAGCTGATTCCTTTAAGAGAGGCAGTATCTGAGGGAGAGGAAAGGGTAGCAATGAGACCAGGGTTTAACTCAATGTCACCAGAGCATATCAGAAACAGAAAGAGCAGCTTCATCGTGGCAACAATAGTTTGAGAATTCTAGTCCGGGTAGGTCTATGTGGCTTATTAGGCTGGGTATGCCCATCATCACCCCTGAGGGTGTACCGCCCTAAAGCTATGTGAACCAAAATCCTGACCAAGAAGTACAGGGAATGGCTGACACTATGAGGAACTGTAAGAATAACTGGAAAAGTTAGCTCAAAGCAGGTCCCACCACGATGAGTACAGTGGTTGTAGAGAGTCAGTAGGACTACTTGGAGGGCACATAGAGAACTGTGTGACAAGTCTCTGTCCATGTCCAATGTACAATCCATGGACCAGTCATATTCTGCATGCGCGGGCTTCTGCCAGTGAAGTGCCACTGGGACGCAGGGGAGGATAATCAGTATGTATGACAACAGGTAGTCCCTCGTGAAGGGTCTCTCGAGGCCGTCCATTCCCAAAATTTAGAAGTAGCTTATGCAAAATTCAGCTTGAGGACAGGGAGTTACAACAAAATGTAAGCTCCCTAAGCAATACAAGGTCTGAAAACAGAGAAGGCCAATTGTACCCAGATAGTATTATTAGGAGCGCAGAGTATAGAGGAACCATGACAGAATGATGGCAAAGAGGCTCCTGTATAGATGGATGGCTGAATCAGAGGGCATGCTTAAAATGTGGTATTGATGATTGGAATGGTGGATAGATGTCTTGGTGGGCGTGCTTTTTGAGAGGGGTGGGATACAGATGTATTTAATAAGTGAAGGGGTGAGGGATGGGTGGGCAGGCGTAAAATTAGCGGCTTTTGCCGTACCTTGCTGTAGGAGAGTCTGGGCTTGGGGTCTCGGGCGGTGGCTATGGAAGCACTGGCCACCCGGTGTCCATGGATCCCACGCCTGTGTGGCAGGGAGCCCCTGAAGAGCTTGTCCTCGGCTGGGGAGAGAAGAAGAGAAGAGGTTTATATGCTGGCCATGGGCAAAGGACCACCTGCACCAGCAGGACAGCCAAATCAATGGGACAAAGAGATGTGTATTCCTTTGGCGCCTAAGGTCTGGCGCTCACACACAAACTCAGAGAACAGTGTAATCACCTACTATCCCTGCACTTAACCCTCTAAACAATAAATACAGGTCTAAACATTCAGGCAAAAAGTAATTTCAGCTTTTTCCTGACAAATTTCAGAAACAAACTCAGACTTAGCTAGGTTTTATACAGGAACTCAGAAACAGACTGCAGGAGCCAATCAGAAGCAAGGGCCAAAGAGCCCATGGGTGTATCTGGTTTTCGGGTTCCATGTCATTTCAGCGATTCCAAAAGAGTGAGAGTGACAACAGTAGCGGCAATGGAAACTACAGCTACCATGCACATACAGTGATGGATCAGAATGTTCACTGCAGGGAGCCAATGTCCACATTTTCTCTTATGTGGGGGGGGGGCTCCACCGCCTGCACCCCCCTATTTTTAATTAACCAACACCCGGGGTGGGGGCAGACACAGGGGAAAAGAGTATGCTTCAGAGAAGGGGGCAACCTGCGGGTGCTGTTGCTGTAGTTGTCCCCTCGCTACCATGTGGCACTCGCTCTTTTTGCATCGCCATTTGCATTTCGCTGTTATTAAGTGATACCGGTTTTCAGTCCAGTAACAGGGTATGTTAATCCTCACGGTTTGTGCCCAGCCTCTTTGGGCTCCCAATTTCCCAGTTAACAATTTCAGTGAACTGGCCCCTCCCAAAGTAACGTTGCCCAAGGTAGTTTCTGTTTCACACCATAATTGAGAATATCTTCCAGTTCCTTTTTTGCATCCCCAATTCCTTTGCTCTACCCCTTACTGCTTGATTTTCTGCTGGGTATTTAAGTCTCTAATCTTCACTTCGAGTTCTTACATGCCTCCCTGTTTTTCTTTCTTGCACAGTATTCCATGAATTTTCCCCTCAGGGTGGCCTTCATCATGTCCCAAACGATACCTGGGCGGGTATCAGGCATATCATTATGCTGTATGTCCTGCCTAATTAGTTGTGGGATTGATGTTTTAAATATCTCAATTTTAAATGCCTAATTGAATTTTCAGAAATATATAGGTTTGTGGTCAGCCATGCCTGAATCTCCCATCCAACCACAAGACTTATTTTCTCCCAATTCTTTATGGACCAAAGGAGTCCAAAACTGGTACTGTGTTTCAACTGCCAAACCTTTGACCACCTCTCTAGCCTTTGCAAGTCTCTCTGCATTTCCGTAACCACCTCCTTACTGTATACCCGGGTCAGCTCCTCCACATCCCTCCAGGCATCAGCTGGCTGCCTGTCCCCCCCCCGCCTAAGGGGATACTTGCACCCTGAACAGGTCAGCTCCTCCACATCCCTCCAGGCATCAGTCGCCTCCCTGCTCCCCACTGCCTAAGGGGATCCTTGCACCCTGAATGGGTCAGCTCCTTCACATCCCTCCAGGCATCAACCACCTGCCTGCTCCTCACTGCCTAAGGGGATCCTTTCACCATGACTGGGTCAGCTCCTCCACATTCTTCCAGGCATCAGCCACCTGCCTGCTTCCCACTGCCTAAGGTATGGTGCAATTTGGAACTGAAGTTGCTTTAGTGGACCTGGAGGCAGCTTAACAGACTACCTCTCCAACTCAGCAGTGCCCTCAGACTGTCCCTATTTTTATTTCAGTACCTTGGGGAAAGTCCTTAAGCAGGGTGAAGAGGTAGGATCACTGCAGCTCTTTATCTGTACAGCTCTCTGGGTGATTTTTCGTCCCCCCTTCCTTTATTAAATACACTTTCTCCCAGTGACCCACCCCCACTCCTCACAGGTTTGTTTCTCTCTCTCTCTCTCTCTCTCTCTCTCTCTCTCTCTCTCTCTCTCTCTCTCTCAAAGGGGTAGTACCTCATTCCTGAGGCTTGTGCATCACAATGTCATTTAGGACCTCTGGGACCCTATTATGTATTGTCATACTCATGCTGTTATCCCCAACGGGACCTCCATGCACCAGGTTGCCTCCTTCCTCCCATCTAAACCACCAGGAGACAGTCCTTAATGTGTATATCTCAATCACCTCCCCCTACCAGGGGTCCAAAAGTTACACCCAGAATGGGCATCCCAGGACCTGGTCACAGTGCTGTCACCCAAAAGATCCCTCCTTGGTACCACTCACCCCTGGATCCATTGCCCAATTTAGCACCACTAAAGTACTTGTGTCCAGCAAAAGGCAACGGTCAAGAAATTATAAACTCTTACTGGACCACATTACTCACCTGCTGCTACTACTATTACGTTCGGGCAATATTCACAAAATGAAAATGCAGGTGCCTGGCAAATGAGTAAGGTAAAAACAGGAAAAAACTAATACTGGAACATAGACTACTCTTGCTTCTCCTACTCCTGATGTCTGGCAATGTGCATCCCAGCCCCGGCACTCCAACGACCCACAGTGCTAGACAGCATAAAACTTCAGGTCTTGAAACATAGAAGTTGACGGCAGATGAGGACCACAAGGCCCATCCAGTCTGCCCATTTCTTTTTCTACCTTATGAATGTGCCATAGGCCTTTGCTCAGTCAATGGCCTACCTATTCATACTCATCTGTATTGTTCCCTTATGCCTATCCCTTGCCTGTTTGAAGTGCTGCACTGTATTCATATCCACCACTTCCTGAGGTAGGCCGTTCCATGCATCCACCACCATTTCTGTGAAAAAGAACTTCCTCACATTACCCCTTAATCGGCCTCCCTCTAATCTCATGCTGTGTTCTTTTGTCCTGCTATTTTTCTTATATTGAAACATGTTAGACTCTTTCACCTTGTTAATGCCCTTAAGGTGTTTGAATGTTTCAATCATATCACCTCTCTCCCTCTTTTGCTCTAGGGTATACATATTGAGCTCCATTCATCTGTTCTCATATGTTTTCTGATGCACTCCCTGCACCATTTTGGTTGCCCTTCTCTGGACTGCCTCCATTTTGTTAATGTCCTTGTGCAGGTGCAGCCTCCAGTACTGCATGCAGTACACCAGATGGGGCCTAACCAGTGTCTTGTAAAGAGGGATTATTACCTCCCTCTTCCGACTTGTGATACTCCTACTAATATACCCCAACATCCCTCTAGCCATACCTACTGCTTTAGAGGTGTGCTTGGATGATTTCAGGTCATCGGTGACGATGACGCCCAAGTTCCTTTCTTCTCTTGTGACGGCCAGCAACTCCCCTCCCAGCCTATAGGTGGCTTCAGGGTTTCTCTTTCCTATGTGCATGATCTTGCACTTCTTTGCATTAAACCAGAGTTGCCACTCTTCCGACCATTTTGCTAGTCTTGTGTTCTTATCCGTAAGCATCTGCAGCCTCCTCCCAAAAATGGACAGTCTCAAGGCCTGAGTCTCTCAACACCACTCTAATGTGATAAAAACAGATAAATAACAGCTTTACATCTTTCTCCACGTTCAAAGAAAGTAAATAAAGCAAAATAAAAAACTTTAATCAGTTAATCAGTTTTAAAAAATTCTGTTATGAAACTTTGCTTGCTACTGTTTGCAGTTATACTCTTAAGGCAGAACTTGAAAATATAAAACCAGTTAAAGTCATTTCTTTCTCTCTGTTCCACATAGTGTCTGATTTTTAATGTCACTGCCCATACCTTGGAGGTTGTTGGTGGGATAATGACTTGCTCGCTCTCATCTTTATCTTCCTCGGCTCCCTGCAACAATGAGCAGATGTCTTCATCTGTTAAAACACTAGTAGTCAGTTCCAATGCATCAGTCTGGGCATACTGAAGGAAACTTGTTGGATCCATCCCTCTAGGTGGTGGGGATTCTGTCCCTGCTTCCACATCTTTGGATCGTATGCTCACTTTTTTGAAGCAGTGCCACAGTATGTCAGGGGTCAAGTCAGTCCATGTAGCATGGAGGAGATGGATTGTGTCTACCACATTGATGGATTTGGCAAGCTGACGAAACTCCTGCCGTGACTGATCGATGGTCCCGATCAGTTTGTTCACTATCCTCTTCCTGTAGTGGACTTTCTGATTCTGAATATCCCCCTGGTCCATTGGTTGTACCACTGCTGTGCAATTTGGTGGCAAAAACACAAGATTAATGTTCCTGATGGTCACTGACTTAGGAGCCGGAAAATTATCCACAATCATACAGATTTTCTTTCATTGACGAATCATTTTTTTGTCAAGATCAATTAGCCAAGCAGAAAAAATTTCACTCGTCATCCAGGCATTCACGTTGGCACGATATTAGACAGGTGAAACTTCCACTGCAACCCTGTGAAAGCAATGTGGCGTTTTGGTCTTGCCAATAATCATAAGTGGTAGCTTTTTGGGACCGTCGGCATTGCTCGCAATAAGAATAAAAAGACGTTCCTTACTCTTTTTATGCCCGTTCATGGGCTCGCTTTTAAATGTTAATATCCCTTCTGGTTTGCTCTAAAAAATAAGGCAGTCACATCTGCGTTATAAATTTGAGACAATGAATAACCTCTCAAAATGCCAGTTAGCACATTGGTGAGCCAGTCCTCCGAGGCAACAAAATCTGACTCTGCGCATTCTCCGTGAGTGCAACGGTAGGTGATCTGGTGTTTTTCCTTCCACCAAGACAACCAACTTGCTGTGGGTTCGAATTCATCAATATCCATTGTTTCTGCAAGTTGTTTAGCCTTTTCAAGCAATATTGGGCTGGACAGTGGCACCCCACGGTTGCGGGATAAGGAGAACTAGCGTTGCAATGCCTCTTCGACCCTGCCATCCTTCCCCTCCCGTTTTCTTTTTCATCTCTTGTTGCACTCCTTCCACCAGTCATCTAGGAGGAATTCTTTTTTTTTTTTAGGATACGACCCATGCTGGAAACATCAATCCCAAAGTCAAGGGCAAGTTCCTTTCTGGAAACCCCAGGTAGCTCAGACCTTTTGAGCAGCTTTATTTTTTGCTCCAGGTTCAAGACTATCCATGACACCTTATCCATTCTGGCTGGAATGAAGTGCTCACACACAGCCAAGCTTTTCATAGGTAACCGACCTAATTAGCACCTCTAAACACATTAAGTGAACAGCAGATGATCGTTTTGTATCCCTATCAACCATTTGTTTATGAAGCAACCTGACTTAGAGTCTTACAGACGGCATTCCCCGTTCCTAATTTCTCCAGTTAACACCACTTAACACCTATCTCAGCCAAAGATCGACGGCATCTGCCTTAAAAAAATGTGCATACAACCGAAAATCATGCTGCACACAAGTGGTAGTTTTAACATGGCATGTATAGAAAAAAAAAAAAGACATCGGGATTTTGTGCATATATCCGAAATATGCACACAACCAAATGGCGAACATGTGGAATGTACTGTACTGCCATATCCCTGCCTGGCTACACCCTGTACCGACAGGACCGGCGCTTGAAAAGAGGTGGAGGATGTGTCATTTACCCCAGAAATAAACTCCAGGGATATGTCATACCCCCACCACCCAGCAATGACAAACTCCAGGTACTAGCCATCAAACTAATGATAGGAGCACACAACAGAGTGCTAATCCTACTGTCCATATACATCCCAGCTAAGCAGACCACCGCCTGACATCAGCAACCTACTGGACTACAATACATCAGCATGCTGAGCCTAAACACTGAAACAATGCTGTTGGGAGACTTCAATATCAACTGGGTCTCACCTGCTGCTAACATCATCAAAGATACCTTTGGCACAATCCACTTCTCCCAACACTAGATCTCTATCTCAAAATTCAATGTAGCCTGTGACAAACATGCTCCCGTCACAGAGAGAAAAAACAGAGGACCTATAAATCCCTGGAATACCCCGGAACTACTGGCACAGCTAAACACAAGAGACCAACTCTGAAAACAGCATAGGCACATGGCACACCATCTAACATCCAAAGATATAAAAAGGCCTGCGATGAGTGCACAAAGGCAGTTCATAAGGCAAAAGCAAATTCTACAAGGAAGCACTCATCAACACCTGGAACATCAGCAAATCATTCTGGGCAAATCTAAATGATATCACTTGGAAGGACCCTAAAATAGCCCCAGCCATGCTAGATGTTGAGAGCGTCCCTACCTTGGACTCTCTGCTCATCGCTAACTCTCTGAACCTTGCCTTCTCAGATCTCAGTAGTGTGCTTCCGACAAACTTCTTCAATACCTCTGCTCCAGGGGTCAGTGAGAAGACCCCAGCACGACCAAACCGGCCACTCTTCCATTTCAAACCGGTCTCTGAAGCCGCTCCTAGAAAATACCTTGAAAAAGCCCTCGGCAAATCAAGGCACAGTGGAGACTCTGGATCTAAAATTTGTTTGACTAACACTAGACAAAGTACTTGGTCCACTGACAAAGATAATTAATCTATCCCTCTGCCACTCCAAATTCCCCCAAATCTGGAAAGCTGCCACAGTCACCACAGTATGCAAAAGTGGTGACCGGTCTCTTCAAAACAACTACAGGCTAATCTCTATACTCCCCCCACTCTCCAAGGCCCTTGACAGGATTGTGACTGACCAACTGGTGGAGTACTTCAATCAATATCAGCTCCTATACCCAGAACAGGATGGTTTCCGAGCTGGACATAGCACCATCACTGCTGTCCTGAAATTTACTGGATTCATGCATAGTGCTCTTGACAAAGGGCACATTGTAGGGGCAGCCTTTGTTGACCTATCAAAGGCATTTTACATGGTCCATCATGCCCTTCTTCTTGAACAGCTCTCGGACATTGGGCTAACCCTAAAAACCAAAACATGGTTTTGTTTCTACCTTAGCCTGTGATCACAGCAAGTAAAGATCGTGGACATCCTATCAGAAAGTTGATCGGTCAGATCAGGGGTATCACAAGGATCCATACTCGGTCCGTTACTCTTCAGTGTCTTCCTAAACAACCTCCCAGCTGCTTGCAATAGCCACATGCTCCCCTACGCAGATGATGTGGTGATCTTTACTAGCAACCTTGTCCCCATGCGTCTGGAATACGACCTCTAGAGTAGCTTCACAGCAGCTGAAAAATGGTTCAAAGAGCAAAAACTGGTCATGAACTATAAAAAGACCAAGACCATGCTCTTTGCCACTGCCCAAAACAAACTAAAAGGCTATCCCCTGGCAATTCAGAATGACTCCGGTAACACCTTGGAATTAGTTCCCCATTTCAAGTACCTGGGAATTGCATTGGACACTGCCCTGTCTTACACACAGCACATTGACATCATGGCCAAAGCCTTTCACACCAGGATTGGTGTCCTCTACAGGCACAGACATGGCCTGACCTATGAAGCTCTGAACTTGGCAATTAACAGTTCACTCATCCCCTTGATTGAATATGCCTAGCTGTCTACTGCTCCACTACTGACACAGCGCTCCAACACCTTTTAAGAGCCTTAAACAAAACCTGCTGCCTGCTCACTAATGCCCCAAAACTCACCCACACCTGTAAGCTTTATGCGTGATAGGACTGGCTACAATTGAAGGACAGAATACTTTATCAAACCTGCCTACTCGCAAAAAAAGTCTCACTAAACTTACTTCCTCAAGGAGTTCTGAGCCTTCTATGGAGGATTTTCAGTTGTATAGGAAGGACAGAAATAAAAAGGAAGGGGGGATTATTATTTACATTAACTATAAATTTAACACTCAGGAAGTTCTGTGCTCCTTTACTGAAAATGGATTAGACACATTGGCCCTAGAAATTGAGGTGCCCCACAGGAAACCGTCTTATTATTAGGAATATACAAACCTCCCAAGATTACTACAAAGGTTTTTCAGGCATTACAGGAATTCCTTCATGACTACAGATATTCTCACAAGTTGCTACTTACCAGTGATTGTAATGTTAACTGGTCTGATATTGACCCAAATCATGACCTAATTGAACTACAAATTGATTTGAGCCTGACTCAGCTAATTCTGGATCCCACTAGAATTAATCATAGAGATCCTACAAAGTCTACCATGTTGGATCTAATGTTTACAAGTTCTCTCCAATTGTACCAGGGAGCCGGAGTTCTTCCAGAATCTTTCTCTGACCATCAGGTAACCTACACTGTCAGAAATAAAATAAATAAGCCTGACCCGGGTGCCTAGATTGTATGAAGATGTTTTAGACAGTTTGATTACATCTCATTTATGCTTGATGTTGAAAATGTTAACTGGGCTACACTGGTCCTGATTCCTATGGCTTCTGCAGCTTGGGAGTATTTCCTAAATGAATTTTCACAAATATGTGATGAGCACGCCCCTTTAAAATCCAGAAGATCTAGGCATAAAGGGAATCTTTGGTTCTCCTCGGCACTTTACAAAGCTAGGAGAGACAGGGATAAGAAATGGGGCAATGCTAAAAAATCTATGAAGAACCATTATTGAACCCTTTATAGGCAAACCTGAAACCTGTACACCAAGAAGGTGAGGGCAGCTAAACATGAATTTGTTAGACCTAAACTTGATAACAATTACAGGCAGAACCCAATAAAGTTTTGGGAGATCATCTCTGATCTACTGGGGAAGCATAAACATTCCTTAGTAAGTAAGTAAGGTTGCTGTTGACGGATTATTGTTGCCTCTAGGGGATGGACTTGTCAATGCCTTTAATAACTATTTTATTAAGGTGGGCTCCCAGGATTCAGCTGTTTGGATCTCCTAGGATCAACATTTCTCCATAGAGCAGGACCTGTTGGGAATTAACCTCTAATGTAAGAGGGATAGGAGGGTTTGAATTTTAACACATTACCCCAGAGGAGGTTCACTCTGAACTCCTAAATTTGAATATTTTTAAGGCTATTGGTCACAACGAGATTCCTTCCAGACTTCTGAGGTATGTGGCTCCTTGCCTAGCGTTTCCTTTAGCTCATATTTTTAATTAATCTTGTATTAATGGTGAATTTCCAGAGGGATGGAAGTTGCTAAAGTAAGACCAGTATTTAAATCTGGTAATAAGAATGAGTTGGGCAATTACTGGCCTATCTTGCTGTTGCCGCAGATTTCAAAGATCTTTGAAAAAATAATCTCACTCCAACTGAAGGAGTTTTTAGAAGGCAGCAATAAATTGTCTCCTTTTCAATTGGGCTTTAGGTTCCTCCACAGCACTCAAACTGCTCTTACAAAAGTAGTAAGCGATCTTCAACTGAGTCTGGCTTGGAGGTTAATGGTAGGTGCCCTATTTATTGATCTTTCGAAGCAAGGGTGCCAGAAGATGGTAAAAGCTGAGGGGGATGAGAATCAAAAGGGCACTTATGAGGGTACAAAGGGCACTTTTCTATACTAGTTTTTGCCATACAGAAATAAAAATTGGAGCTTTTGACACCCTGAATTATCGGGTGCTCCTGTCCAGACTCAATAAGAATGGCTTGTCTTCCCACACGGTGAAATATTTTTTTCCTATTTGATAGGACACAGTCAGTTTGTGGAGGTGGGCTCCTTTAAATCTGGAGTCTTGGAATTGAGAAGTGGAGTGCCCAAGGGATCAATTCTGGGGCCTTTACTTTTCAATATTTATATAAATGAACTTAAGTTCCAGTCTTCAGATGTTCAGTGTCATCTGTACGCAGATAATACCATATTGTATGTTGAAGGGGCATCACTGGATCTAATTGGCCTAAAGTTGCAATTAGCTTTTGATGAGGTTCAGGACTTTTTTTTTTTTAAATACCACTTGGCCCTTAATTCAAGTAAAACACAGTCAATTTTGTTTAGAAATAAACATAATGATATACATGATCCTAAATTGGTAATTACTACTTTGGATGATATAATTATAAAGCAGGTTGACCAATATAAATATCTTGGTATTTGGCTCGATTCTCATCTGAGTTGGGCTTTTCATATAGATTATCTTATGGGAGGCATGAATAAAAAGTTAGGTGCTCTTTATAGATGTAAAAGGTATATGTTTAGAGAGGTTTGTCACAATGTTGTTAATTCCCTGTTATTGCCAGTTCCTGACTATGGAGGTTTACTCTATGGAGGTGCCATCGGATCGCTTTTAAATAAAGTGGATTTAATGTTCCACAGATTTGCCCATTTTATTTTGGATGCACCCTACCAGACTCATCGGTGCATGCTATTTAATGAGCTAAATTGGGTCAAATCATCAGTGAGAAGAAATTTACATTTACTTCATTTATGTTGAAGGTCTGGGGCTAAAAGGTTCCAGACTACATTGTTAGTTTATTTGAGTTTAGGAAGCTTAGTAATGACATAAGTACCTCACAGGGAGTTCAGTTTGTCCTTCACAACTGTAACCTAAACATCGGGAGATCCTCAATTCCTTTAAGGGGAGCCTCTTTACTGAACCATTCCCCCTCGTCTTTAAGATGCTCTAAGGCCAAAATAAATATTCTAGAATTTAACAATTGGTGTACAAATTGGTCCAGCAAAGTTTTTAATTGTATTCACTGTAGTGCACTTTAAAGACTAATGCGTGGTTTAAATGTTATTGGCTAACTGTATTTAATATGGTTGTTTATTTTTGTCTTTAATATTAAATTGTGGATGAGTATATGTGTAACTTACACACTTGACTGGCCTGGAACTTCATAGAAAATGAGCTTTGCTCAATTGAAAGTATCCATTATTTGTATGAATAAAAATGATTTACCACTACTACATCACACCTGTATATGCCAGGTGCACCAGGAGCTCGACTACACAAGTATTCCATGTGCCCAGATGCTGCACAACTATGGCCCAGTGATCCTTTGCTCAGTGGGCCCCTCTGTGGACAAATGGTCTATCACCTGAGATCGCCGGATCCACAACCCTTGGTTCCTTTAAGCACAAACTCCGTCAGCACCTCACTGACAATAGTACCTGTAGGTGCCCCTGATAGTCTGAGCCCTCAGCTTTAATCTGCCTCAGCACTTCCACCTCTCAATGAGCATCCACTTACATGTGTCATCCAAGACTTCAATAAATAAATAAATAAAAATACCCTGCCACCTAACTTATTTCTATCTGTAAAGAGGCACAGCTTGCCTTGGATTCCTTCCATGTCACTAATGAACATATTGAAAAGGACTCGACCCAGGATCATTTCTTGTGACGCCCACTGGCGACCTCCTCCTCTTCTGATTTGACTCAGTTAACCCCAACCTTCTCTTGTCTCCCTTCCAACCAATTTCTCACTCATCTGTGTCTTTCGCTGTACTCAGACTGGCTAACTTCTTCAGCAGCCTTCTGTGTGGCACAGAGCCGAACGCCTTGCTGAAACTGAAGCAGAATAAATCCACAGCATGTTCCTTATCCACTACCTTTGTAACCCTGCCAAAGAATACTATTAGATTGGTCTGACAAGGCCTTCCTGCCATGAAGCCATGCTGTTTACTATCCTGGAGTCCATTGCTTTCCAGGTAGTTTATGAGGTCCTCTATGACTAGTGTCTCCATCAGTTTACCCAAATAGAGGTAAGACTGACAGGTCTGTAGTTTGCCTAATTCTCCTTATCCCCCACACCCATGGAGTGGGACTACATCAGCTACCCTCCAGTCTTTTGGAACTACCCTGTCTGAATTGAGCTATTGAATACCCCCCAATTCAGTTAGTTCTTTTGCCAATTTGTTGAACACCCTCAGATGCATCTCATCTGGCCCTGGGGCCTTATTTATCTTAAGGGCTGCTAGCTCTATCCAACCCCTTTCTCTGGTAAATACTTGCTGCCTCATCTCAGGGACCCCCTTTACAGTTGCCTTAATGCCAATTTCTGACAGTGGTCCTTTGTCTTCCCTTATGACTATAGAACAAAAGTCATTAAGAATGGCTGCTTTCTGTCCATCCCCTTCAATTACCCTACCTCCTCCTGTTAGCCTAACAATTCTTCCTCCACCTTCTTTCTTTTTTCCTCTACTATATCTAAACTACTGTTTTTCCACACCCTTGGCCTCCTTCACAGTATGCAGCTCTGTCTACCTTTGCTTCCCTGGCTGCCCTTTTGGTTCCCTTTGTTCTCATTTGGTACTCTCCCCTCCCACAATACACAGCTCTGTCTGCCTTTGCTTCCCTGGCTGCCCTTTTGGTTCCCTTTGTTCTCATTTGGTACTCTCCCCTCCCACAATACACAGCTCTGTCTGCCTTTGCTTCCCTGGCTGCCCTTTTGGTTCCCCTTGTTCTCATTTGGTACTCTCCCCTCCCACAATACACAGCTCTGTCTGCCTTTGCTTCCCTGGCTGCCCTTTTGGTTCCCTTTGTTCTCATTTGGTACTCTCCCCTCCCACAATACACAGCTCTGTCTGCCTTTGCTTCCCTGGCTGCCCTTTTGGTTCCCTTTGTTCTCATTTGGTACTCTCCCCATTCTTCCTTACCTTGTTTTGCTTTGTACTTGGTGAAGGCCTTCTTTTTGACTGCTTCCATGACCTTTCCAGAGAACCATATTGGTCTCTTCTACCTTTATCTTTTGATTAACATTGTCATGCAAGATTTTGTTGCCTCGTCAATGGCCCCCTTGATTGCCCCTCATTTTTCCTTCACATCCCTGATGCTGTCCACTCTGACTAACTTGCCCCTGACCAGCTCCTTCATCTGGCTGAAGTCTACCCTTCTGAAATCTAGAACTTCAGCCTTTGATGAGGGCTTACTTGTCCCAAGGGGCAGGTTGAACCACATAGAGTTATGGGCACTGAAACCTAGTGGTTCCCCTACCCTCACTCCTCCTACCACTTCCATGTTGGTGAGCACCACATTGAGAATGGGAGCCTGCCTGGTGGGTTCCTTAACCAGCTGTATCAGCAAGCAGTCCTGCAAGGTACCCAGCAAGGCCTGACTTCTAGAGCTCCTGGCCACTAGAATGACCCAATCAGTATCTGGCAGGTTCAGATCTCCTACAACCACAACCTCTCCCTTTGCCACCCTCATTTCCTGTTCTACCCTTTGCATCTTTTCTCTCTCTTTTCCCCTGTCCTGGAAGTCTATAGATCACCCACATTCATAGTTTCATGCCCGAGGATGCCATGAGCCGAACCCACAGTGATTATTTCCCTTTGCCTCCACTGATATTTCCATCCTCCACTGCGTATATGCTCTTTTTGACGTACAGGACTACACCTCCTCCTTTACATTTTCATCTGCCCTGTCTAAACTAAAATCGAACTAAGTTGAGGCTAGGCGGTGCCTGGACCCAGAAGCAAAGCATGTGCAGGATCAGGACTGCTTCTTTTTGTGGTTTGCGGAAGGGATGTTTCCCCTCCAACACTGTGGCCCCTCTGCCAGAGCAGCCTGCCTCTTCAGGCTGCCTACTGTCTTCCATGGCCTTCAAAAGGTTGACACTCAGTAGGGCTGAGAAAAAAACTATTGTATATTAATTTGTGACAAATACAATGAACTGACAAAAAAATTACAAATTCTAGCTTTAAACACTGAGACTGAGAAGTCCTGAATGCTGTTGTATATATCCGAAGTTCTGACTCCCAGTGGACAAGCAATAAATTACTTACAGTATGTGCACTCAAGAATAGGGGGTGGAAAGGAATTGAGGCGTTTGGGGGCTGGCACTTATACAAACAGGCAGCTGCATGCGCTCACCCATGGAGCCATGCATGTGTGCTGCTTACCTCGGTACCAGCCTTCTGAGAAGTTCTGGCTCCCTCAAGGTCTTAGTGTCTCTGACTCAGACCCACTAGTGGGAATCGATGGTGAAGAGTGATTCTTGGAAGATCTTGTTTTGCATTTAGCCTGGTCATTCATTTCCCTATTGCTGTCACAGTAACATTTTATACTAAGTAAGAGTGATTGTTTTCCAGATCTTAGGTGTTGGTTGAGGGCTTGTGAGCTTATGTGCCAAGCATCTTATTTTGCTCCTTCATGCCCCTAGTGCCCCATTCCAGGTCCCATAAATGCCCCCACTGCCCACCAGACACCTCTCTCTGTGGGCTCCCACCTCCAGGTCTCCAAGTTGTCTATCCCTCTATTTATTTATTGAATTTTGTTGACCCGGCAGACCCACTGAGACTAGAAGTCCCTTTTTCAGGGGTGACTGAGGGGGGGGGATATAGATGGTAACCAACTGAAATTGAACCAGATTAAGCTGCTGGTGTATTTTTAGTGAATGGGGGACATTTGGCCAAGACACCAGGGAAATTCCCCTACTCTTCCAGGAGAGGGCACCGTGGTCGGTTGTTTCAGTCCTTGACTGACTTGTGAGGTGGAAGGAAGGATGGATGCGAGAGGTGCTCTGCCTGAGAAGACTATGGAGATGCCACAAGAATCAGAGGAAATGGAGGCGGCTGGAGTGCACTCAGATGTAGGACAGCACTTGGCCTCCGTCTTGATTACTGATCAGTAGTTATTGTAGGCGGTCTGCCCTGCTAACATTGCACTGGATCTTACTTTGGAGCAAAAATAGCACTGCCTAGAGGCAGCATTGGAGCTTGTCAGTCTGCAGATTCAACAAACGCATTTTCAGCAGGAGAATGAAAGAAAGAGGAAGCGATCTTTAACTTTGCCAACTGGGCAAAGCACAGTGGGGCCGGAGAAATTATTTGTCTTAAATGCTTCACTGCAATGGCAGGCCCCGATGGACGGCACAACAAGGAAGGTTTGGAGTGAGGAAGTGGAAAAAGCATGGTTGCCTGAAAGGGCTTTATAAGCAGTGGGATGGGTTGCCATGGAAAATGGCTCTTGGAGGCCGGACCCTTCCATTCCTTTGCCAGGCGACTCCCATCCCCTGGATCAGTCAACCCCACAGACCGCAGACGCTGGTCCTATACTGGATATCACCCACCGACATGAAGGTACGATTTATGATATGGATTCTACGAATGTTTTGGGCTCCCCTGTTGCCATGGGGATGGTAGTTACCCCACAGACTGTACAGCATGTGGAAGTGGATTTGGGGTCCCGAAAGGATGGGGAAGGGTCTGGGGACAAATTTTTCGTGAGCCTGTTCCACAAGCCAGTGGAACTCACTAAACAAAGGAATGCCATTAGATTACACTACATTGGCAATAGGTACATGCTCCGTGACAGATTTTATGTCAGAAAAGTGCTCTTGAAACAGTCCCTGGGCTTCACTCCCTCGGAAGTATATGCCCTTATCCATGCCCCAGGGGAAATTACTTTTGAAATTAGCTTTAGGACTGCAGTGATTCTTAAGTGCTTTTGGTGTAAATATGCCAATGTAAAGACTAATCCTATGTGGGCCAAGTTTTTGGTGATCCCACTGACCAAACAGCCCTTCCATGTGGTTACTATTTTATTCCGGAACGAGGGAGTTAATATCACAGATGTTGTCTATTGGTTGGAAAAGCGTTGCTCAGTTCAAGGCAATCCGAGCCCCATATTGGATGAGGAAGGCTTCTGGAATGGGGGCTGGAAGGTAAAAGTGACACTACAACACACTGCTCAGGACATTATTCATCTCCCTAATTGCTTTTTTTATTGGGCAAGACAAGGGTTTTCTATTTTACCCGGGACAACCACGCATCTGTTTCAAGTACGGTTCACTGACGCACATCAGCACCAACTGTGATATCCTTAAATATACTCATTGCGGGGAGTTGGGGCATCCTAGTGCACACTCTTTACATGACCCCAAGTGTAATCTTTGCAATGAACCTGGCTGTAACTTCACTGACTGCCCTTGGGCAGCTAAGAACAATGAAAATTCAGATTTTGGGATCCATGACTACTACATCAGGACTGCTGCCAAGCAGGGCCTCTCTAACACCATTTCTCATTTTTCCTCAACTATTGCTCAATCAAGTTCAAGTTTATTGCAGGAAAACTCCATTGAGCAAGCTCATTCACAAGGAGGTCCTATGACATAAACACTTAAAGTACAAACACAGATAGGTAATAACAGTATATACATGAAATGCACGTTACATGATACAGGCTGGATATACATACAAGGGTACCACATAGGGTGACCGCAGGTGGTAAACATTGATATGAGACAGGAAGTGACTTACAGGTTGCATACTGATAAATGAAACATGATGACTGTGTGTAATACATATACAGTATTTTGGAAGCTAGAACTAAACAACAGTCTACAACTGATATGGGGAGGATTTGATAGAGTAGCAGTGGAGCGTAAGCAAAGATAAAGCCAGGAGTAGAAGGGAAGGGAAAGCAGTTAATATGACAAATCAGTCGGAAGATGGGGCAGATCTGTGGCCCAGTTTGGCCAACAACAGGGAGCTCAAACTCCACCGACTCCCTTGAACACTTCTCAGGTTGATATGGACACTCTGCTGGATGGCATGGGCCCCCGGTAGATGCCCCTTGGAACCAGTCTTTCAGTGGTTAAACCTCCAAAAGGCAGGAGGATCTAAGGCCAGTGCCCAAACCAAGGGAAGGGGGCTGGAGCCCTTGCCCTTGCACAACTCTTACATTGCCTTGCTTGGTGCACAGCCGGAGATGGAGGGTGACTCTGACACTAATTCTTTGCCTTTTTTAGTGCCAGGAGTCAGGGCCAGCCCTAGGGTATATGGTGCCCCTAGGCGAACTTAGCAACGGCGCCCCCCCATTTTTTTTTTTGTCTTCTCACCCTAGTACAAACCATGACATTCTTAATGGCAGCTCACTTTATTAAAAAATAATTAAGACCAATAATTTACCTTTTTTTTACAATATGTGAAATCCTGATATTTGTGTCGGACAATCCTTTTTGAATAGTTAAATATTATCTGCTGTCATTGCTAGTCTAGTTTCCCTGGTTCCTGATTCTTCTGCCCCAACATCCTACTGGATTGGCACAAGTGCTGACACCACAGAACTTGAAAAAGTGACTACTTGAATGGGAAAAGCACCCCTGAGTCCCTCTATGTCTGTGTTATCACTGTGTGAAAATGTCTGAGGATGAGGGCGGCTGGCTGCCTGGCCTCAGGGCCTTGGACGCCGCCATGACATATGTGGCACCTGGGAGGATGGATGGATACCTCTTCTCTCTGACTGCCTGCTGGGATGGGAGAGGGCCAGGAGAGGGACGGGCCCCAGACCCTGAGGAGAAAGACAGACATCACATCACACCACTACGTAGACGGGCACAGTCACTGCTATAGTACTAACGCTGTCTGGGAGTGAGACAGCCAGAGCCTGAGACTCTCAGACCAACAGAGAGAGACCACCAAACAATTAACAACAAACAATGAATTTTTCAGTCTGTGACTGACAAGTGAAGTAACATATTACTAGGCTAGTTGTGGCTGCCAGGCTGGCAATGGCAAGCAACAACAATGAATCCTGCATCACAGTTTATATGCAAGCAAGGATTTTGACCTACTTCTCTATGTAGGGCATGACTGTTTTCCTCATGTTTATTAGTCTGAGATGTGGTGTGTGCCTTTTATCCATGTAATTACTGGACAAGAGGGTCAGGCACAGGCACTCATTTAATTTTCTTGCAAAAAGTCACCAAGGCAATGCCTGGCAAAGTGACTAAGTCTAAATAGCTTAAAAAATAGCCTGATAATATGATTCTTTATTTATTGTAAGAATTTATGGGTCTAAAAGGAGCATTTTTCCATGCATCTGCATCATGACTACAGTCAGAGGTGTCTAAAGTAACAATCTAGGTAAAGGTGGAGCGGAGACCATCAGGCCAAAAACTGCAGGCCAACAATATACACACTAACACACACACACACACACACACACACACACACACACACTTCAGTTGATCTCAGAAATTGAATAAAAAAAAGGTAAAATTAAAAATCTATTCACTCGCCTCGCTCTCTCTGCAGCCTAGTGTCCTCAGACCTGGGCAGCCGCAGACTAGTACTCGTCCTCTCCTCCTCATTAGCGCTTCTCCTGGCTGAGTCCTCTCCTCTCCAGACTCCCACGGTCTGGGTCATGGATGATTTTGAGCTCCGTGGCTGCGGTGGCCTGGCTGGGGCTCTACCTCTGCTTGCTCTGCTCAACTCTAACTGGCCTGTCTGGCCTATCAATTTAATCCTGTCCTGTCATCAGTCAACCTTTGACCTGTGCACTTAAATCGGGCCGGTGGGGCTGCAATCGGGCAGGGGAACAGCAGGCTTCTTCTCTTTTCCTGCTCCTCTCCACACATGACTCCATCTGACTCAGTCAGCACAGCAGGAGAGTGAGACAGACGGGAGATAGATAGTCAGACTATGTCCACAGTCTACCAATTTTTGACTCTTGTTTTTTTTTAATGGATCATTATCGAGGATCGATCGAGCCTCTGCCTCCTCGGCTCCATGAGGACCCCAACCGCCAGCCCGCCACACGTTGTGTTGCTAAGTGAGTGATTGAGGAGGAGGAAAATGGAGGATTCCGAATCAGTGAGTGCATGCACAAAACAAGCCCAACAGTTGGCTGGTTGGGTTTTGACTGGCGGCAGTGGTGATGGTGGGCGGCATGTGTGAGTGGCTGGCATGCTGAGTGGGGAGGGGCTACTGTCTGGCTGGCTACATCATCATGGGTGGGTCGGTTGGGTCCTGACTCCTGAAGACAAGTTCACTGTCCACAAGGTCCTTCCTTGACTTGCTGCTCTCACCTGCCTAAGTTAAAGCTGCTGGAACGGAATGAAACGAAAATAGGAAGCCCACCCCCCAAAAAAAAACCCATCAGATTTCATGCCTTTTAAAATCACGGCTGTCAGTGATCAAGAAAAAATAAAAGGGACAGAAAAAGAATTTAACTATTCTATCACACTGGTGCCCCCTGCTACATGGCGCCCTAGGTGACTATCTAGTTTGCCTATCCTTAAGGCCGGTTCTGCCAGGAGTCCTATCTGACACATATACTACTGCGGATACTAGATCTCTGGCACAAATATGTGGGAGGGTAACATGGGCTTCCAGTAAAATTAAATGAGGGTTTTCAGTCCTTTTCTATGGGGTCTCACCTGTATAATGTGAAATTCACATCCTTAAATGCGAACAGTCTACAGTCTGAAAAGAAACGCCTTAGCACCTATGCACAATTTGTATCCTCCACGTTAGACTGTGTTTTTTTCAGAATGTTCGTCTCCATTCCCCAGTTGAGTTGGAAGCTGCTAGTGCTAGATGTGTTTGGGGAGATAGTTTTTGGTCCAAGGGGATGGGACTTGTACAGGTGTAGGGATCTGTTTTTTTTTTTCTAACGTACGAGTAATACGCTTATTAGAGGTTCATTAGAGATTAGAGAGATGTTATCCCTCTGTACAGACAGTTGGTGAGACCCCATCTGGAGTACTGTGTGCAGTTTTGGAGACCCCATCTACACAAGGACATAGACAGGATGGAAGCAGTCCAGAGGAGGGCAACTAAAATGGTGCAGGGTCTGCAGCAGAAGCCATATGAAGAGAGACTGAGAGAGCTTAATATGTATACTCTTGATGAAAGGAGGGACGGGTGGGGGGACATGATAGAAACATTCAAGTACCTCAAGGGAATCAACAAAGTCCAGGAGGGTTGCATCTTTCAGAAAAAGAGATGTGTAAGAACAAGGAGGCACAATTTAAAGATAGAGGGGAACGGCTCAGGGGTAATGTGAGGAAATTTTTTTTCACGGAGAGAGTGGTGGATACATGGAACAGCCTTCCTGAGGAGGAGGTTGGGTCTAAAACAGTGGGGGAATTCAAACATGCATGGGACAGACACAAGGCAATTATAGTTAGGGGTTGCAGGAAGTAGGCTGTTGGTTAACTAGAATCTGCAGCTTAACCAGTAGGTAGGGAAATGGGCAGACTGGGTGGGCCAAGTGGTCCTTATCTGCCGTCAAAGTCTATGTTTCTATGTTCAACCTGGACAGGCGTTTTTGTTGGATGTTTGCATGAAAGGGATGGTGTTTCACCTTATTAATGTATATGCACCACAACTGAAATCTGACAGGGTGGCCCTTTTCAGATGTCTTAAACCTTTTCTTTTTACAGGCCATGCTGTCATCCTGGGTGAGGATTTTAATTGTGGTTTGTCCCTCGGTGATTGAGGTCTAAAAACTAGCAAACTATTCTGAGATACAAATTCCTTATTAATTGCAGTTTGGGACTCTGGGTTAGTAGATGTGTTTTCGGCTTTGTACGATACAGCACCTCATACCTATTCTTGTGGACCTCCCACGTAGCATATTGGTTATTTTTTTGTTTCATCAAATTTACAACTCATCAGGGCCACTGTCACTGATTTGGCAACATCTGATCGTAAGTATTTGACAGTGATCTTGGGGAAATCTCCCAGAACTGAGGAGAGGGCTGGGATTATGGAAAATGAATTTGAGCTTATTGGAAATTATTGAAATTTCCACTGGGTTCAGATACCTTTTGGAAGCATGCAAGTCAGTGTGTTTTTTATATGATGACCCAAATGAGTGGCAGGAGGAAACGAAGAACAATATCAGGACATATTTTCAGATCCTTGGCAGGTTGAAGGGTAAGCGCCACATGGAT
Organism: Neoceratodus forsteri; assembly: GCA_016271365.2. NCBI lineage: Eukaryota > Metazoa > Chordata > Ceratodontiformes > Ceratodontidae > Neoceratodus > Neoceratodus forsteri. The sequence goes on from CM028130.1 coordinate 1,240,981,382, forward strand.
CAACAACGCTTCCTACGGGAAAGGCTGCATTCGCTCTCTCTACAACGTCTGAAAACTTGCCAACAGTATGGTACAGTGGGTAAAAAGGGGGAAACGTGCCTCTTGAGGTTGGTGCCTCCTCTCGGAATACTAAACAGATCTCCTATTTGCTACGGGATGATGGTTCTAAACTAATGGGTATGATAGCCTTTTTGTCGGAAATTCTAACCTATGTCAGCAATCCTTTTGCTAGCTCTCAGCTATCTTGCAATGCAGTGACAGCTTGGCTGCGTACTTGCAATCTTCCCCTTCTGCCATTGGATTGTCATGCTCCCCGACAGCTCCCATCACGAAACTGGAGTTGCAGGAGGCCATTTGGTCTTGCATGAGATATACAAATATATTTTCGAGGTTTTGTTTGATTAATTACTTCTGGTGTATAATAGTGCTTTAAAACTCTGATCTCGCCCAGAGTATATGTTTGGGTGTCCTAGTATTATTATTATTTAAAAGAGGCGAGAGAGGGGATCTCAGGAATTTGAGGCCTACAGTCCTTCTAAATTCTAACTATAAAGTTCTCAGAAAAATTCTTGGTACACATCTGGCCAGAGTTCAGGAATTTATTCTTCACCCTTCACAGTTTAGTGGGATGCCCTCCAGTCAGATCCAGGAGGCACTTATTCTCCTCCATGAGATTTTAAGAAGGGCACATCTGGGGAAGTTATGGGTCATGTGGTCAGTTTGGACCAATCTAAAGCATTTGGTTGAGTGGAATACGACTATTTATGGGAAGTTTTCAGAGCATACCACCCCCCCTTTTATATCTTGGATGCAAGCCTGTTACAGGCAGGTGGACCTCCTGTCCAGTGTTAATGGGTGGTCCAGAATGGCAGTCCAAGTTACTAGAGGGGTGAGATAAGGGTGTGCCTTGAGTACGGTACTTTATGTGTTGATCCTTGACCCCCTTTTACATAAACTGAATTGAGACCCGGGTATCACGGGACTGTCGGTAGGGAGTGACGACGCCCCTATTGTTACAATTGCATATGCCAATGATTTGGCATTGATTTTGACCGATGACTGTTGGGCTCATGCTGCTCATAGATTGTCACAGGATTTCTCATGGATTACAGGTTCCACTATTAATTTCCATAAAAGTTGTTGTTTACCCATTGGAGAGAGTGTTAGTGATATCCCCAGGATTATGGGGATCCCCTGAACACAGGATACAAGAGGATATTGGTATTTATTTTGGAGGGCCTGACCCCAGATCTTATAATTGAGACTTGACATTTTTAGAATCACAACAAAAAGTGTCTTCCTGGAATAAATGGCGTATGTATAAGAAAAAAAGAGTGTCTATGATTACGTCCTTTTTGTTGCCCATGTTTCTTTTTTAAGTGCGATCTTCCCACCTCCTCGAACTAAGGAAACCACACTGTACAGCATTTTTTTTCCAGTGTTTGTGAGGCAGTCGTCTAAATCCCATTAAGAGGAGGGTCACTTACTTGCCAATAGCCAAAGTTGGACTGGCTATGATGCACTCTGTTTTGTTTCTCTATCTTGCATTTATTTACCATAACTTTGTACCACTTCTAAGACAGCAGAAGGTTCTATGGGGACCATGGTTTATGGATAGTGTAGGGCCTCATTTTCAGACTTGGGAGATGAATTTACCCATCCCTAAACAAAAGCAGATTTTGGCCTTACCTTTGTATGTGGCAGATTCAGTTAGCAAATTGAAGTCCTGGCAGGTGGTCAAGACACAGCTACTTACCTTATCCCGAAAAGGGTTAGATAACATTCTGTTAGAACAACATTTTTTGATTGAACCCTGGTACACGTCTCTTCTACCAAAAGATCAACAAGTTCTTTCTAAAGTTTTGATAAGTGCTGGGATTCCAGCTCATATGTGAGATTTTCTCTGGCTTTGCATGCACTTGAAGTTGGGAGTGAAGGAGAATCTGTTTTACAAGCATGTCAAGGAACTGGTGTGCCCTAGAGTAGACACTTGTTTTGAGACCATCGAGACAATGCAGCATCTTTTTTTAGATTGCCCATTTGCTGTATCCTTTTGGTGCTTTTTGCACAAAGTTTAGCCGTTAAATCCCTTTGATGCTTTATCATATCAGGCACTGTGTCAGGGGTTTTCCCTGCCCCTCAGGGTGTTACAGACTTACAATATAAAACACCCCAAATTGGTCTAGGAACTCAAAGGTTGCAAGACCCTATGCAGAAAAAAAGCTTTTTAGCCTCTATTAAGAATGGAGGATTTGTTTAAAAACAAAGGCAAACCCACTCCACAAAGAAATGCAATTCACCTGTTATGTAAAGGACGCCTTGAACTACCCCCAGATAGGGTATATATTGGTTAGAAATGTTAAAAAATTATTTGAAGTTCTACGCCTCTGAAGTGTTTGCCCTTATTCACACTAATGATCACAACTATGACGTTAGTTTTAAAACAGTGGAAGCTTTGGATCGTTTTTGGACAAAATATACCTTGAAAGAGACATCATTATGGACCCCCTTCCTAGCTTGTCATATCACAAAGCCAGCAGTGGGAACAGTTATGATCCTCTTTAAAAATGAAGGTGTTAAAACTGAGGACATTCTATTCTGGTTAAAGAAATGATGTGAAGTTTTGGAGCACCCCACCCCCATAATTGACTCAGAGCAAATTTGGATGGCAGGGTGGAAGGTCAAATGTAAACTTATTATGTCCAATAATGGAATAATACACTTGCCAAGTTGCTTTTATTTGGGATGAGACCGAGGCTGCCTATTCTATCCTGGACAGCCTAAATCATGCCATGGATGTGGCTCTCGAGTCCATTTAAACAGTGCCTATGATACTCCGAAATGTACTTATTGCCTGGACACTGACCACATCGCAGCAACCTGCACAAACACCTTCAGGTGCAGTTTATGCAAAGGAAAGGGTCACTCATATGTTAGATGTCTGTGGGCTTCACATAACAATGAAGATAGCTCAAGTCATGAGTCACTGGTGACCCAAGCTGAGAAAAAGGGTTGTGCGCAGGCATCAGAAAAAAGATGAAGGAAATTTACAAAGAGAAAGAAGTAGAAAAAGAAAAGGAAATGAAACAACAAACGAAGTAGGGGAAACTGCCCAGGGAAACTTTAATGTAGATGAACAGTCCAGCCTGCCCCACGTAGCCCCACAAACAGGAATCAGTTGGGTTTTGCAGGAAAAGCAAGGGGGGGGGAAACAACCCACATGGTTTAAAACAAAGCAGTACACAGCCTGGTCATCCAGCACAACAAAGTTAGCAGGGTAACGTGGAAATTGCAGAAGAGAACATAAGAGCAGCAGAAGAGACAGTACAAATGCTTGAGGAAGAAAATGGAGATGAAGATGGGAGAAACCTCAGGGATGTTTCAACAGGATCAGTCAAATATGCCACCCCATGACCACAGGCAGAACCACCCTTTAACCCAGTAATTTACAAAAAACACCTGAGGGGTTCAGTCGGGAGAAAAGTGGAGCCAAAGGGGAAAGAACGGAAAGTCTTTACAAAAAAACAATCCTTGATAACCTCCAACAAATACAAGCCATTACTGGATAATCACTCGAATGATGAGTCAGAAGATGGCTCAGAATTGGACTCCTCCTCGATATCCTCCTTAACTAAAGATCAGTCTTCAGGATTAGAGAATGGGGGACAAAGGGAAAAAGGAAAAAAAAAAGATAGGTTATGAGATCCAAGCCACAGGTGGATAGTGGGTTTTGGACACATAAACTTTCTTTTTCTGTAATATAGCACATTTAAGGGTACTATCTATCAATGCAAACAGTATGAAAAATACAAAAAGAAGGTTAAGTATTCTGTTGGAATTAATGCTACAACCCTCAGATGTAGTTTGCATTCAGGATACCAGAATCAAATCTCTACAAGAAATTGCTCAAGCATCAAAACTCTGGAGCAAGGGTGCTGCCGTTTGGTCTTGGGGGCAGAACATTTGTGACGGAGTAAGGATCTTGTTTGCAAACAGTGGTTGAAAGGTTTCTAGGTTGATAGACTTAGAACCAGGGAGAAATCTGATCTTAGATGTTCAGTACAAAGACACCAGATTGCGAATAAACTGCTATGCTCCTCAAACAGAGGCACAACGTATTTCTCTTTTTTTAAAAATCCAACCCTTCTTGCTCACAGCTAGATTAGTTATCTGGGGTGGAGATTTCAATTGTGGTCTCCAAAGATCAGACAGAGGCCTTAGAACCCCGAAAATGTTTTGTGACTCTGTGGTATTAAAAGACATAATAACCACAGCAAATTTAAAGGATTCATACAAGGAAAAATAACCCCAGGGTGGTTTTAGCTAGCTCTGGCAAAAAGAAATACAGGTGAGAGGGTACAGGCAAAGTGGGCAAGCATTAAAGATGCAATACTTGAAGCAACATCCCATTGTGTTAGTGAAAAAAGTGCAAAAGAAGAAGGAAACTACTTTGGTTCTCAAACACAGTAGCAGAAAAGGTCAGAGTCAAAAGGCTGGCCTTCAGGAAATATAAGAGAACGCAGCAGGATGAAGATAGGGAGGCATACCAAACTTCCCTAAGGGAAGCAGGGAAGGCAGTAGGCGCAAAGGCCCAAACCAAGGAAACACTAGCACGAACAGTAAAAGAAGGTGACAAGACTCTCTATAGCTGCATTAGTGAAAGGAGAACGTCCAGAGGGGGAATTGCTACGATTAAAGGGGATAAGGGTGTGTGTGAGGAGGAGGGCCATGTAAAAGCATCTATCCTAAATAGATACTTCTGTTCAGTATTTACTAAAGAGAAGGTAGGGAAGGGCCCACAGCTCTGCACCATGGACACAGGGAGGAGGGAGGTGTGCATTAGTCCCTTCACAAATGAAAGGGTTCTACAAGAGCTCGATAAGCTCAGGGTGGACAAGGCAATGGGACCTGATGGCAAACATCCCAGGGTACTAAAGGAGCTAAAGGTGGAACTAGCAGAGTCATTATTAGAATTGTTTAGTGAGTCTCTGAGCACTGGAGAGGTCCCAGAAGACTGGAGAAGGGCTCATGTGACCCCGCTCCACAAGAGTGGTAGAAGGGAGGAGGCAGGGAACTACAGACCAGTCAATCTTACCTCAGTAGTGGGCAAGATTATGGAGACACTCCTTAAGGAAAGGATAGTGCAACACCTGGAATCCATAGAAGCACAGGATCCAAGACAGCATGAGTTTACAAAAGGAAGGTCCTGTCAAACTAATCTCATAGATTTCTTTGACTGGGTAATCAGAGTGGTGGACCAAGGGGGAGCAGTTGATGTTGCCTACCTTGACTTCATCAAAACTTTTGATACTGTTCCACATAGAAGATTGATTAATAAGCTGGGTAGGCTTGGGGTGGGTCAGACATTGGTCAACTGGGTGGCAAACTGGTTGATGGGCAGAAAACAGAGAGTGGTAGTAAACTGTGTACAGTCAGAAGAGAGATGCAAGTCATAAGTGAGGTACCTCAGGGGATCAGTCCTGGGGCCAGTCCTCTTCAATATCTTCATCAGTGACATTGCAGATGGACTGGAGGATAAGGTTTGTCTGTTTGCAGTTGACACCAAGATCTGCAACAGAGTAGATGATCCAGATGGGGTGGGCAGAATGAAAAGAGATCTGGATAAACTAGCAAAATGGTCGGAAGAGTGGCAACTGAGGTTTAATGCAAAGAAGTGCAAGATCATGCACACAGGGAAGAGAAACCCTGAAGCCACCTATAGGCTGGGAGGGGAGAGTTGCTGGCAGTCACAAGGGAAGAAAGAGACTTGGGAGTCATCATCACTGATGACCTGAAATCATCCAAGCAGACCTCTAAAGCAGTAGGTAAGGCTAGAGGGATGTTGGGGTGTATTAGTAGGGGTATCACAAGTCGGAAGAGGGAGGTAATAATCCCTGTTTATAAGACACTGGTTAGGCCCCATCTGGAGTACTGTGTGCAGTACTGGAGGCCACACCTTCACAAGGACATTAACCAAATTGAGGCAGTCCAGAGAAGGGCAACCAAAATGGTACAGGGACTGCATCAGAAAACATATGAGGACAGATTAACTGAACTCAATATGTATACCCTAGAGCAAAGGAGGAAGAGAGATGATATAATTGAAACATTCAAACACCTTAAGGGCATTAATAAGATGAAAGTCTAATATGTTTCAATATAAGAAAAATAGCAGGACAAGAGGACACAGCATGAGATTAGAAGGAGACCAATTAAGGGGTAATGTGAGGAAGTTCTTTTTCACAGAAAGGGTGGTGGATGCATGGAACGGCCTACCTCAGGAAGTAGTGGATATGAATACAGTGCAGGGCTTCAAACAGGCATGGGGCAGGCATAAGGGAGCAATAAAGATGAGTATGAATAGATAGGCCATTGACTGAGCAAAGGCCTATGGCACATTCATAAGGCAGAAAAAGAAATGGGCAGACCCTTGCTGTCCTTATCTGTCATCAACTTCTGTGTTTCTATGTTTCTATAAAGGGGCACTTCAGATGAGAATAGACTTTGTGTTTATTTCTCACTCTCTTAACATTTTACAGGTTGGTGTAGAGGATCTAATTTTTTCAGACCACTCCACAGTTCTTCTAAACGTTTCCTAGAAAGATAGCTCAGTGTGCAGGAAAGGACCATGGCATTTAAATGCCAGTTTTTTAACAGAGACAAATTTACAAGCCAGTCTAGTTAAGCTTTGGACAGCAAGAAAATCAATGAAATGCATGTACGATAGAAAGTGCGATTAGTGGGAAGATTCCAAACAGAGTTTATAGACCCTTTTCCAAAGTTATGCAGGGAAACAGTCTTTAAACAAGCATTTGTCAATACCGAATGTTGCTTGCTTGTATGTGCTGTTTAGGTATTTGGAAGTCATTGGAGTGCAAATATTGAAAATTCGCGAACTTATGGAGCGTGCATAGGAACGACAGCCCGTAGTAAAACAGTCATTTTAGGAATTTTTAACCAAATTTTCAACATAGTCGTTTTAAGACCTCTGCTCATGAACAGTGTCACTGTGATTTTCTTAATGTGTCCCATACATGGATTTCTCACACCGACTGCGCCATTGTGTGCTACATGGGCGGAAACACGTTTTGGGCAAGATGTGAAAAATGACAGCTGTACTGCTCATAAGGAGGTGTGGTAAAATGCCAATGTTGGAAATCTGGAGTGAAAATATTGAAATCTCGTGAACTTACAGCGTGCATAGGAACTGCATAACGCCAAGACTAGAAATAGTTTTAGAATTTTTACATTTTCAACATAGGCTTTTTGAGAGCCCACCTTATGAACACTGGCAGTGTCATTTCGTTAATCAGCCCCAAAAGGTGATTTCATGCAGTGACGGCAAAATCACCCTTTGGGCCCAATTAATGCCATGACAGTGCAAGAATTCATGAGGAGGGGTCCCAAAAACCCCATGTTGAAAATCTGGGCCCAAAATTCCCAAAAATGCCTGAGATATGCAACAAAGTTGAAAAAATCCTATTTATTCCATTATACAGCTTACCAGCATTTCCTCAGTTTATGATCGGCTTTGAAGAGTGCAGACATGTTCCTGGTCCACGGAAGATTGTCGCGCCGAGCTCCAGAGGTAAGTATGGGGTGAGGGAGGGGTGGGGAGGCAGGGTGCTCAGTGGTGGGTGTGGGTGGGGGCAGTGAGACTGCAAGGACTGTTTTTATTTACAGTTTTTTTTTTTTTTTAATTAAGACGACGCGGGACGTTTGCCACGCTGGGGTGGGCTCCCAGCGTGGCAGCTGGGAAGGCTGTTTGGGGGGCTGGAGCTGACGGGGAATTTGGCACCCCCATCGGCTGTAACAAGATTTGCCACGCTGGGGTGGGCTGCCAGCGTGGCACCTGGAAAGGTTTTGGGGGGTGTGTGCAGCCGTGGAGCCAACAGGGGATTGAGCACCCTCGCTGGCTATAACATTTCTTGCCACGCTTGGGTGAGCTCCCATCATGGCACCTGGACAGCTTTTGTTGGAGGGGGCATGGAGCCGATGGGGGATTGGGCACCCCCGCCGGCCATACAGTGGGGAGCGCATCAGCACGCAATATGTGTGCTTGTAAAAGTGTGTGTGTGTGTGCGTGGGGGGGGGAGAGCTTTGCTCACTGAAGTGGAGCTCTCCCTTTCAACTGTATGCCACTGCATTTTGACTGCTGTCATTGACAGCTGCAGCAGTCATTGGAGAACTGCAGCTGGGCCTGCAAGCTCACTGACTGAATTGGAAGAGGGGGTGCCACACCTCCGAACACTTGGATGATGGCACTATGTTTCTTGCACATGCCTGCAAGCAACATTAAAATTACCTGACTTATTTACAAATTACATAAATTAATATCCATGTCAGATAGCAATAAGCAAGATTATAGTAGCCAAATTAAGGAAATAAAATACAAATGTATTTATACCAATATGACAGAGCAAAGACTATTGAACAGGAAGTAAGATTTGGTACTGAAAGTAAAAGACAGACTTTTGACCCCTTTAAGGACACCAAGAAAAGGATAGCAAATGAAATAACAGGAGAACTAGAAGGTTCACAAGGGAAAAAACAACACAAAAGGAAGATATCTTGAAAATGGTAAAGGACTATGTAAAAGAAACTTTTTCCACAACCCCTGTGATGTCAGGACAGAAGAAATATTTACAGGGTTTGAATATTCAAAAGCCATCTGAATATCAAAACTTAGAACTAATAGCAGAAATAACTGTACAAGAGATTAGAGAAGTGATCAAAACTTTAACCAACATTATAAAATGGGTAAGACAGACTCTGCATTCTGATTGGCTAACAGGTACTAGTAGCCGTGTCCTTATCAGCATGTATACATAGTAACTGGTACCTGTTATGCCAAGCAGGATGCACTTCAGCAAGGATACATGCCCGCCACTTTTTAAAAAACATTTTCTAACATGCTCTCCTGCTGACCACTCTCAACCATTCTCCCTACTTGTGGCTTCCTTTTCAAAGCTGCACCTGCACACTACTCTGTCAGTGCCGATGCTGCATAAACACAAGGGACACAGCATTTACATCAGAACACCACCACAGAAAACATTTTCCTCCTATTTAATTTCAAATCTCACCTCAAAAAATTGCAAGCAGTACCCAATCCGGTGACCATCACAATTCGTGTGTCCCACGGCTTTCAAATAAACATTGTGCCAGCAACCTGCTTCTTCAAACATTCCCTGAATTAGTGATTCACTGACCCAGACGACAGCTTTAAAATCCGTTGCACTTTTGTATAAACATACAAAGCTCTCTGTTGTTCTGGCTCCCTTGTACATCTGATTTTCACATTTTGAAACGCCGAAATACGAAACGGCTTTGTACGGTAGCTGCTGAAGGACATGCTCGCTCCCATTCAGCCAACCATTTAACATGAATAAAACCAGCAAACTCGAAGCAGAAATAAAAACACACCAAAAATGATTTCTCTGTCTTGTGGAGATAGGAAGGAAGCCAAGAAACATGACAGTAAATAGATCAGCCAATATAGGACATGTTCATTTCCAATGGGTGTAACACAAACTAAGCAAATTAAAAAATAGTAAAGAAAAAAGTCATGGGTTCAAGTGTTTCTCCATATATATATATGTGTGTGGCTGGAGAGTGTAAAAAACATTTTGTTTTACTACAGTGTTTGTGTGTGACTGAGGACTTTACACACAGACAGGCACCAACCTGTATTAACTTTGCATTAAACAGCTCCACTGAAAGTCAATGGCAGGGACTACTTTTTTATTATTTTCTACTAATCACATTTTTACATTTTTTTTACACTATGTATCTACATTTTTTTAAATTAACTTCTTTACTGATGAACCCATTTTATAAGTGCAATAACACACTCCGAGGTGTGGGTTATTTCCTGATAAGAGCACGTCCAGGTGCATAAGGCACTCGGCGCAAGCACCTTGTGCCTAACAATGCACCTGGGCATGCTCTTATCAGGAGATAACCCACACCTCATCATGTGTTACTGCTTGCATAAAACCCCGGGTAGTGATGGTCTTACATCGGAATTTTATAAAGCACAAATAGAAAGGCTAGTACCAGAATTAACCTTAGTATACAATGAGATTTTACAGACCCAGAAACTACTGGAAAGTATGACAGGAGCAGACTTGATATTTTTGTACGAAAAGGGAGAAAAAACAAATATAAAGAATTGGAGTCCAATTAGTATTTTAAATACTGCTTTAAAATACTAAGCAAAATCCTAACCAAAAGACTTGCAAGAATATCAAACAAACCGATAAGTAATGCACAAACAATATTCTATCCCAAAAAGAGGGATACATGGCAATTTAAAGATCACGTGCAATGGTTTTACATAATTTTTATAAAAGTTTGATTAGTGTTTCCTGAAAATTTCATTCTGTTTGGTTTGTGATTTTCTTTTAATCAGCATTTGTTAACTTGCTCTACAGTGGCTGAAAACAGTGGAGTCATTTCTGTCCTCTTGGTCAAACTTAAGAGTGCGATGAGATCATTTTAGAGTAGCTTGCTGTTTCAGATTCCCAATCAGAGCAGTAGTTTGTAGAGTTAATGGTTTTATAGTACATTTCTAAAAAAAAAATGTCTAAAAGCTAATATCTTTGAACCCACAGAAAAACCTTGGAAAGAACTGATAAACGAATGGGTAATGTTAGGGAAGCGAGCATGGGAAAAACAAAACCGACAAATATTTCCTAGAACACAGGTTGTCCCACAGGGTATACAAAACATGTTTAAAAAATTGATAAAATGGAAGGTCCCATATACTACAAATTCCCAAGTGTCCAGACTAGAAATGTATGATTCCATTGTGTTATGTTGTCTCCATGACACTCCAGACATTACCTCATGGGTTCCCAACCCACCTGATAGGCTAGTTGATGCACATGTGACCCAGATCAAATTTCCCAGCATTCCTAGGTCCCAGGAGTCCCTGCTCTCCAGTTCAATCTTTGCATCTGAAGAGGCTACAAGCACTCCAGGAGTCCCTGTGGGATCAATTATCTGAAGGTAGGCCAAAGGCTGGCTACATTTATTTGGGGATATAATTGAAGCAGCATTGTGTTAATTAGTGATTAAGCGATTGTTTATGGTGCATCAGCCGTTGCTATTGGTTGCCTTATTGGCAAGAGACAGAAAGCAGAATTTTAATTTAGCATGCTAGAAAAATTTGTATAGCACAAAACTGATTTAATTTGTTTCTGTAGTTTAGCAATGAAATTAGCACGATTAATCGAGTTGCTCAAACGAATTGACTGGTCTTTTTTTATATTGCTGGAAAAGGCTTTAAAAGAAAGAATAACATTTGAATTTGTTTCAATGTGTCCTTTAAAAATGAATTTTGCAGCTTGTTTAAACAAATTAACTGTTTGATATAGAAAAAAGTATCTAATGCTGTTGAAAAATATTTAAAAGACAGAATTGCATGTTATTTCATTTCAGTGTGTAGCTTAAGAACGAATTTTGCAGCTGCTTACACAAACTGAATGTTTCGGCATTAAGAAAGTATCAAATTGAATTACGTGCTATTTCATTTCAGCATGTAGCTCAAGAACGAAATTTACAGTTATTTACACAAACTGAGTGTTTCAGCATTATGAAAGTGCCTAATTGTGGGTCCAAGGATTAGCGAGCACATCCAGAGCATGCGTTGGGCAGCTAATTTAAAGACCATGCTCTAGCGCCAACACCGTAGTTGGTGGGCATTCCTCACAAGCACGGCCTGCTCACATAGCTAACGCGAACAGTCGCTCAGCTTCCCTAGCACAGTTGTTCGTGGTCTTCTGTCCACTGTGGTCTCCTCTCCCAAGTGGAGCTCACTCGCACATGCGCTTCCTTGGCTCAGTTGTCCATGGTCTCCTCTCCCAAGTGGAACACACGCGCCTTTAAAGCCATCACACTACTCCTGGTAGCACAGTGCCTGTTCTCTACCAGCCTACAGTCCCTATATTAGCGCCTATGGCACAGGGGAGAAAAAAATCAAGCAGAACAACAAAAGAATTGCCCTCTAATCCTGTGTGCTTTCGGGATTCATTCGACACGAACATGCGGTCCAGATTTAAACAATCACTGCAAGTAGCGCATAAATACTATTACACTGATCACTGCAGCTGGGGGAGGAGTCATTTCAAGCACTCAGCTTGCAACACATGGCCCAACATGCCATTCCTGAAAGGGGCTATGAAACAATGGCTGCCATTTTGGGCAAGGCTTGGCCACAACACTACTTCAGGGCAAGCATAGGGAGTGTTCGGCCACCATTTTAGGCAAGGTCTCACACATGGCTAGGCAGACATTTTGTTTAGGGCAACTTCCAAAACATCAGCCGCCATTTTGGGACAGCATTCAGAGTTCCCACCATTTTGGAGTAGCCACTACTTTCGTTGGGCCAGCTCCCCCCTCCCAAGAATTTTTTGCTTCTTACACAATGAACTTATTAACAGGGGTGCATGACGAGTGTTCAGGACATACTATAAAAAATATTTTTTTTCCCATTACAATGAACGAATATATATACTGTGTATATATATATATATATATATATATATATGGCATATGTAAGATTATTGGGATACTTGCAATATCTCTACGTTTAGATTCATTTACCTGACTTACAGGTAATCTACCACATTGGGTAATCTATATCTAACCCTGTTCTCCTTTCATCCTTAGATGGTGAAGGCCAAGAAATGCATGTCATGCAGTTCCACCTTGCTGCCCCATACCCAGGCCCACAATGTCCAGCATGCCAACTGGAAGACGAACAGTCGGCGGGGGGGGGGGTCAACTACATAATCTGGGGTTGGACGATCAGACACCTGGAGTTTCCAGCTGGATGAACCCAGGATCACTACTTATTCAAACTCAGCAAGCAACAGTGGCTATGATGGAGAGCCAACAAAACTTTATACTCAAGGTTATGGAAAAACTTGAGTCACTGACCAAGTCTAGGCCAACCCCAGCACACGTGCCACTCTCAACTCCAGGACCAAGTTCCCCCCTCAGCCTGATAACACTGAGGAACCTACTGCTCTTCCTCCTCCTCCTCCTGGGGAGGAGGAGGATATCGGTGGGGCACCAGACTACAGGGAGGATGTTGAGTCGGGTGATGAAGAAATGGACATCGTACCCGAGAATTCTTCACTGACCTCAAAGATCTGCTCCTTTGATTTAATTCTGGGCCTCATGCAGGCAATAAAATCCACAATGGGGTTCGACTTGGAAGCCCCAAAACCAGAATCCAAACTCGACCCAATGACACAACAGAATCAAAAGACCAGGGACACCTTTCCTAGCTGTCCCGCCATTGAAGATATTATCTCAAAAGAGTGGGAAGCGGCAGAGCCGGCTTGCATGTCCGAGAAAAGGAACTTGGATAGAATGTATCCAGTGCAGGAAGACTGGGCCAAGCTGTGGTGCACAGCCCCAACTATAGACCCGCAGATTGCAGCGCTGAGTAAAAAGACTGTGCTTCCTTGCGGCACCATTTCCCTTAAGGACCCAACTGACAAAAGAGTTGAAGAAATGTTAAAGAAACTCTTTGAGTTCACAGGCACGACAGCCAGAGCCGCAGTCACAGAGGTGTACTCGGCCAGAGCTCAAATCGCTGGCTAGAGGAACTGTTGGAAAAAGCGGATCCTAAGTCTAGGGAAGCAGAACCGCTGGAGTGTACCCTCGACACAGCGAAATACCTAGGGGACATGGCAGTAGATACTTTGAAACTGGAAGCAAGATCTGCTGCCCTAACAAACAGAGCCAGACGAGCACTTTGGCTAAAACTTTGGGAAGCAGACAATGAATCAAAAAATCTACTACAGAACCTACCACTGAAAGGGGACAAACTGCTCAGCGAAGGCCTCAATGAGTACTTGAAACAAAAGGAGGAAGGCAAGGATCTCACTAAAGACAAGCAGAGAGCAATCTACTTGCCGTCTGCCCGACGCAGATTTCGTGGGAATAACAGGTTTCAACAGAATAGAAGACAAAGTTATTCGAACAGTTCCTTTCGGTGTAGAAGCCACACCAACAACAATGTCTTCAGAGGTGCCTCCAATGGAGGCTACTCAGCACCCAGAGGTAGGAACCAGCGATTTGGAGGCAGAAGCAGAGGTGGAAAGACAAGACACTACTGACTATTCCACTCCGACATCTCCGATACCACACCACCTTTTACATTTCCCCCCCGTAGGCCAGAGACTGATGCTATTCCATCAGCAATGGCAGCAGACATCAGACAGATGGGTTCTGGAGATTATCTCCCAAGGTTACTCTATTGAGTTTTTAAACAAACCTTGCAGGGACAGAGTGGTACCATCCCCTATCGCAGGAAGGAGAGCCACTGCCACCAGGTTCAGGAGATCATCCGAGACCTGTTGCAGAACAATACCATTCGACCGTCCCACACTCCGAGATCAGCACTGGGATCTATTCCATCTTCTTCCTGGTTCCAAAGAAAAATGGAAATCTCAGACCAATATTGGATCTGAAATTCCTAAACCAATTTATATCCACCCCACGGTTCAAAATGGAGACCCTACGGTCCACCCTGAAGAACATATGGATGGGGGGACTACCTGACGTCAGTGGATTTGAAGGATGCATATATACACATCCCAATCAGACAGAGTCACCAACGTTTCCTCCGGTTCCACATACTGGGCCAACATTACCAGTATCAAGCCCTGCCCTTCAGACTTACTTCGGCACTCAGGGTGTTTACAAAAGTGTCCATTGTTCTGGCAGCCTGATTGCGGGAACAGGGAGTAGATATCATCCCCCATCTGGACCACTGGCTGATACGGACACACAGCAGTGTCAAAGCACAGAGAGATACAGACACGGTTCTTTCAGCCCTGTCACAACATGGCTGGGAAATCAACCGGGAGAAGAGCTCTTTGTGACCATCGCAAAACTTAGAGCACCTAGAGGCACAAATAAACACAGCCGAAGGGATGGCAAGACCCTCAAGCAAACGAATTGACACAGTGATTTTGATAGTCCGGACTCTACGATCTTCAGCCAAACCAACCATGGGCCAAGCGGCACAGGTACTCGGCTGCATGGCATCTTGTCTAGACCTGGTCCCCTGGGAAAGATGGAACATGCGTCCCCTGCAGAATTGCATACTGCAGCAAGGCTCCCCATCAGAGGACAATCTCAACCAAGTTGTTTACATATCAAGGGAAGTCAGGATCACTGGGGTGGTGGACACAGTGCCAGAATCTAGAGCTGGGCTACCCACTGGAGCTAGCATACCAAGCAATGGTGGAGACCAATGCCAGCTTTCTTGGTTGGGGGGCATGCATGGGCAACTCCACGGCTCAGGGAAAATGGACAACTGTGGAAACGTGATTGCCCATCAACATCCTGGAGATGAGAGCAGTGTTCCATGCTCTGTGGGCATTCAGGGACAACATCACCAGCTGCGCGGTTCTGGTAAAATCAGACAACCAGGTCATGGTCGATAACATAGCCAAACAAGGTGGCACATGCAGCAAGGTCATGATCAGAGAGGCGTCCAAAGTATTAAACTGGGCCCAGTCCAATCTCATGTACCTCCACGCCATGCACCTGGTGGGGAAACTAAATGTCAATGCAGATTGGCTGAGCAGACAGCAGGTTCATCCAGGGGAGTGCCAGCTTCACCTGGACCTGTTCGCCATGATACAAAGGAGGTGGGGTTGGGTCCCCATGGACCTGATGGCATCCAAGAGGAACACACAGGTCAAGGCTTATTTCTCTCGGTACCAGGAGAAACAGGCCCTGGGGATAGATGCCCTATCCCAGACATGGAGTCAGGAGTGGTCTTATGTCTTTCCTCCCATTCCACTGATTCCTCAGGTACTGGTGAAGGTCAGAGTATCCCAACTACAGATTATCCTGGTCGTTCCTTACTGGCCATGAAGGGCGTGGTTCACAACAGCAGTGTACATGACATTGGACAGATGGCATCTCCTTATTGAAAGGACATGCTGTTCCAGGGACCAATGCTTCATCCAGCACCCCATACCCTAAAGCTGTCAGCCTGGCTTCTGAAAGGCAGAGACTGTTGACTGCTGGGTACCATGACTCCGTCATGTCAACCATTGTACAATCCAGAAAACCATTCACCACAGCTACCTACAGCAGGCAGTAGAACATTTTTGCAAATTGGTGCAAGTCTACACAACTTGACCCAATGCAAGCGGACATATCAATAATCCTACTGTACCTGCAGCAGAGCCTAGAAAAGGGGCTGTCCACCTCTTCCCTACAGGTATAGTTATCAGCCATAGGAGCTGCCAGGGGAAGGGTCAGGCTCTCACAGCCCAGCGCCCATCCAGACGCCGTCAGGTTCCTCAGAGCAGCACAAAACATTCGTCCTCACATTCGAACGCCAGTGACTCCATGGGATCTGACCATGGTGCTCAATTACTTAGGTAAGGGCCCATTCGAGCCAGCCCATCAGGCTCCACTTTACTGGTTAGGCTTAAAAACTTGTCTTCTAGTAGCTATCTGCTCTGCCCACAAAATTAGCGAACTGGGTGCCATGTCCTGCAAAGAACCTTATACCATGTTCACAACACAGTTTTTTTTTTATGAAAACAGTACCGGCCTTTTGCCCCAAAGTTTCATCCACCTTTCATGTGGAACAAACCCTGGAGTTACCTATGTTCCACACACAATTACTACAGGGCAACACTGAAACCCCCCATCCTCTGGACGTAGGGAGTACCGTTTCACTGTATATTTCACAGACACAGACAATCCGCAAGTCCAAAAGACTCTTTATCGTATCTCAGGGCAGCAAACAAGGATTATCTGCTTCAAAGACCACCATTGCTACCTGGTTAAAGAGGATGATACAAGAAGCATACAGAACCAATGGCATTCTACCTCCAGAGGGAATCAAAGCCCATTCAACGAGGGCAGTGGCTGCCTCCTGGGCCGAAAGAGCCAACGTGTCCATGCAGGACATATGTAGAGCAGCGACATGGACCTCTGTCCATACTTTCACAAGACATTATAGACTTGAGACTTTACATAGACAAAGGACTAATTTTGCCAGACAGATTCTGTCATCAGCATGTTGCAAAAGCTGTCCGCCAGATCGCCCTGTCCTGCCATGATTAATTTATTATTGAACTGCTTATTACAGTAACCCATGAGGTAATGTCTGGAGTGTCATGGAGACAACATAACACAATGGGTGTTTACTCACCTGGTAAAGGTGATTGTGTTAGTTGTCTCCATGACACTCCATGACCCACCCATCAGAGCAACCACAGTGGACATCTTCACGCTGAATATATCATTTAAAAGTTTATTATAAGCTGCCTTGAACCACAGTTGGTTTCAGTCGGTATCATTTCGGTACTGAGGTAGATTTGTACCTATAGGGGAATAAAAAGACCTCATCCTAGTTATTTTAAAAGTACTGCTTCGTAATTTCTGGGGTTATACGGTACTATATATATATACAGCTATATAAAAAAATAGGGGTCAGATAGGAGGTAAGAAAAGAAGGAAAACGTTTGGCCTACTAACCTTTGTATTTCAGCTATGGAAGACGAGAACTGGAAAGCAGGGACTCCTGGGACCTAGGAATGCTGAGAAATTTGATCTGGGTCACATGTGCATCAACTAGCCTATCAGGTGGGTTGGGGAACCCATGAGGTAATGTCTGGAGTGTCATGGAGACAACTAACACAATCACCTTTACCAGGTGAGTAAACACCCATTATAGCTTCGCAATCTCCTGGACCTGTGGTTTTGCCATATTGTGAAACCCATCAGAATAAGATTGTTATTTCACATCTCCAGAATCAGAGAATATGAATGTTTGCTTGGGACCTAATATGGCTAACTATGCATGGGAAGCAAAATGTGAAGAATAACAATAAACATAAGCAGGTGCAGAAAAGGTACTGTCCAAGGCCTGAGTGCAAACAAATATTGGAAACATAAGAGCATCTACTTTTGGACTGTGACTATGCAGTGATTTTATGGGAATTAGTGAAGACGAAGTGGAAAATGGATTCCTTTGGTTCCTTAACATATCAAGAATTGATATGTGCTTTATATCCAGCAAGACAGAAACATTTTTACATAGGCCAGTCACAAGTCATATTTTCTTTGTTTAAATACTACATTTGGCAAGCAAGATGCCAATGGACTTTACAGCAACACTTAGTGATGCAGAATACCCTCTTGAGAAATGTACAGTTCATGTTGCAGCAAATGTATGAACAAGAAAAAAAGAATATGACCAAAGAGAAATATGAAGAGCATGCAACCAAATTCTAGAACCAATTTGAAATTAAAAACTGGTAAAACTAGAAACAGAATGATTTAATTTTTATTTTGTTTTCCAGTTGTTTCTTTTTGTTTTGGTAAAGATTCTCATGACAGGTTAAGTCTAGAAAAGAAAACGGGTGATATGAAAGGTTTTGAATTATACTACACTTTTCCCCCCAATAAAATTCCCCTACTCTTTTTGAGAAGTGCCATGGGATCTGTAACCTCCACCTGAACAGCCACCAGAACAGGCAGGCAGGACCTCGGTTTAACATCTCATCCAAAAGACGACACCTCAGGAGTGCAACACCCCCCTCATGCTGCACTACAGTGTCAGCATTGGGATTGCGCGGTGTGGGGATAGAACCCACAACTTTCTGCACTTCCGGCCTCAGAGGCAAGTGTGCAATGTGCTGAGCCACTGACACTGCTTATCCCTGCTGGGGGGCACCTGTCTGGTATCAACAGAAATTAGAAGACACTGACATTTGGATTAATGGTTGTGGGTTTGGGCCAGTAGGTTGAAGGGTCGGATGGCATGGGAAAACACAATGAGCCATCGTGCAGCTCACAAAGTCAGGCATTTTGCATTTCCCATTTCCCAGGCAAAAAGGCAGTCCAGCATCACCCACCATCAAAGTCTGAGAGGTACTAGGACACAGATTAGCTTGCTATCAAATAACTTTATTAAAGTTAAAATAATTCCAAACAGTACCTTTTGGGTGTCGACCATTTACAGAGACATTAGCGGGCACCTCAAACCTCTGACTAGTTTCGTCTAAAGCATCGTCAGGCTTTGACGGTGGGTGGTGCGTTATTGTATTTTTTGCTTCATTTTCTGTGTACCTTTTGCACTCCCAGCAGCGAGATGGCCTTATGTGTTTTGTGATTTACCATTTCTTTTCTGCCCTTTCTCTACCCGTATCCCATGTGGGATGTCATTGCATCTGGGGGGGAGGGGTGCATGGTAGTATGGTGTCACTAGGAGCACTTCTGCCAGGTTGCCACCAGGAACCACTAACACCAAACCCTCCCCTAAGGAGGAAGGCATCCATGCTGCTGCGTAGTCACCCTCACTGCTGGTGTCTGCTCCAGCTGTGATAGGCTAGGGACTCACACCAGGGTTGCAGATGTGCCCAGCTGGTGGCTCATTGCTCAGCAGCAAGAAGCCAGCCGTTGGCCAGTGTTCTAATTAAAAAAGATCAGGCAACTCTCATCATGTACCGCAAGTGCTAAACTTTCATTAGAAAACTACATAATTTATAAGAGAAGGGGGTTCTGATAATGTACAAAAGTCTTTATTCACAAATTTATTTTTAAAACTCTTCAAAAAAGACAATAGAAAAACTTTGTTGTTGCTGTGACATTGCACATTTTTGTTCCCTTGTTGTAGAATTTTACAAAATAGTGCAACAATGACAAGTAAGTTTGGGATAACATGGCAGATCACCCAAATGGAGTAGAAATATACTGTATACCATTTTATGTCAAATAAATTAATGCTGAAGTGGCTACAACCAAGGAGTTTGGCTCTACAGTGTGCAAAGCATGGATTCTGGATTAGTTGCCTGATTTATGAGGACATACCAGTTAGCAGTGATCAACTACAAGAGTTTAGGAAAACAGAAACTCATCAACATCGTCCTCTATTGAAAAAATATATATATTTTCCATATATGGCCAAAAATGCATTTTAAATATACAAACTGTATACTGGTTCCTTTTTTAAATATTTAAACTGTATGAAATATTAGGAAAATATAAGCTGTATATATAAGTGAATGGGCAACATATGAAAAATGCATTCTCAATGAAAATGATCCATACAGTATATTGTCTGGGCATGTCGCATGCACACCATATTTTTTCGTATTTTATATATTTAAAAAATATAAAAAGGTGCCATTTTGTGTATATTTAAAATGCATTTTTGACCATATACTGAAAATATATCTTTTTTTTCCCATATGGACAGACCTACCTTCACATATTTCTGATTTAACAGAACACAAGTGTACAAAGCAAACCTAAAATTACACACTGTCTGGCAACATTTAGGTTATGTGTGTTCATTCACACTCTTCAGTACAGTGGTGTTCAGGTCTATAAAGTTGTTTTGCCTCAGTGGTACAAAACGGTTTGCTTGTATCAATTCCCAAATGTTATGCACTAAACTAAATTTCACTAATCTAGTTAGCAACTTCACTATTGGGTTTCAACAAGGAAATGTGTATTTAAGATATGGACTAGATATTTCCAGTTAGTAGTTAAGTTGGAGATCTGCATAAGGTGAATCTGTCACAAAGGATAGAATTCAGGGCATCATTTTTATGTTTGCTTGCACGCATGTGCAAGAAACTTAGTGCCATCATCGGAGTTTTCGGAGGTGTGGCAGCCCTCTTCCAATTCAGTCAGTCAGTGTGTTGGCAGGCGCGGCCCCTGTAAGCCAATGCATGCTGGAGCTGTCTATGACAGCTCCAAAAATGCAGTGGCATACAGTTGAAAGGGGGAGCTATGCTTCAGTGAGCAGCGATAAGATATCGCCTGCTCATGCGCGCTCCCCCTACACACACACACACACCCATGCTGCAGTGTATGTCTCACTTGCTGACACTTCTTCCTGTCCCACCATAGGAAACAGCCAGCGCAAGTGCTCACTATCATTCTGAGTTAATTCACTGCTCCACACAAAGGAGATAGGAAATCGTTTTGCTTGATTTTAATAAAGCTTTATTCTCAAATCATGTAAGTCTTTTTTTAATGTGTGTACAATTGCCATTTCTCCTATCAAAGCCCGTTTTGAGTCATTGTTGTCAGTGTTTCAGCTCTGTGGTTCAGATCAGGGCAGAAGTATCGCTTGAGCTGTGAGTTTCATCTGTCATCCTCCATGGTGTCAATGACTCCACTCTGACCGCAGATTGAAAGAACCGCTCTCTCACATCTCAGCATCTTATCACATTGATTGTATTTTTCCTGAATTTGTTCATTGGAGTTACACTTTCTCTTTGCTATGGTTGCAGTGGAAAATGTGTCAGTGCTGAGACTGCATTGAATCTAAACCGCATTTTTTCTAGAATCCTGTTTCAGTTCTGCTTAGAAGCTGTCAGCTCATTATAGCGAAAGCAGGTCACACATAGCAGAACTATTGTTTGTGAGGTCTGGTACTGATGAAAAACTACAGATTTTTTTTCTGTATGTCAGGTGCATGCTGTATATATACTGTTCGCGATGGTACCAAAAATGAAATGCACTTTGGAATTGTTTTCTCAGTTCCGAGAATCATGTCCTGTATGTGGACTCACATACACTCTAAGTTAAGTAAATACAAAGGATCAGTGTTATGGTTGGCACATGTTTTGTTAAAAATGGCTCAGATGTGATGCTTTACATTCCATTCACCTCCACTGACACTGACATCTGCATCGGCTATTGACACAGAAACATTTACATTGGCTGCAGATGCTCTTCTAGTTCTACCCAGGAGCAGTTCACACGTGTATTGTTTTATTCCCCTCTATGTCATCAAACATGCACATAATTTTTCTGTATTTCCTCATGTGACTGACTAACATAATAATCAGAGACCTGCATATTTGTAGAAGCCATAACAAACTGTGGTTGTGTGTGTTAGCCCTCAGACAGGATTCTCATAATTGAGAAAAAAAATCCAATATGCATTTCATTTTATGAACGATTGTGAATAGCATATAACACTTTCCACATGTCATACTGGAAAAATCTGTAGGTTTTTATCCATAATAGCCAATATAAACAGCAGTCGTGTTACGTGTGGTTGGATTCCCTATTGAGCTGACAGCTCCTAAGCAACATCAAAATAGTATTCTCCAAAAAAAAACAAAAAAAACACAACTGCGGTTTAGATTTAATGTGCACTCTACACTGCCACAGTTCTGACTACCACTATATCCTCAAAACAGCCTATCTCCGATGAATAAATTCAGTAAAAAAAGTTAACACCGACAGCACTGAATCCAAATGGACTTTGCTGGGAGAAATGCTAATTACATACTGAAATATAATCATAGAAACATAGAAATCTGTCGACTGAAAAGGACCCATGGCTCATCTAGTCTGCCCCCCCTTTCTCTGTCCTTCCCCCTTACTCCTCCCTTTTGCACATGATTTGCAAATTAATGTTTATTATATTCAACTAAAGCCAGTTCCTTTCTCTTGTAGTCAGATATTCAATCCTCTAATATTCACATCTGTTGTTGTCTAGCATTATTGTTCTTTCTTTCTGCCATAATTTCTTAATCATGCCATCGAAAAAGATGTAATAGTCCATTAATGGAATGCAATCAAATTTGAATGAATAAACAGGACATTTATAAATTGAGTAAAATAAAAATAAATGATAATAATAACAAAAAATGAAGTGATGTGTGGTCCTATACTGCATTGTTATATACATGTATCATTAGTCCGACAGTACAAACAATCGCTCTTAGTGTCAGTGTGATTAACAAATTCCATGGTTCCAGTTTATTGTTCCGACACTCATTCCTTGATTTCAGAAGACATACTTTTATGATATGTGTCACAGTAATTACAGAAGTATTCAGTAATTGTTTATTTTTTTATTTTTGCTGATTGCACATTAGCAAAGGGACCACCCTGTATATATTTCTGTCTGGCTGTACTTTTTTTTACCAGTTCAAGCATGATTGTACTGTTGTGATATTCTTTTCTTTTCTGTTCGTTTTTGCATGTCATCAGCACACACCTCCCAAAAAAGAGAAAAAGACCCCCAAAAAAGGTAAAAGAAAACCACTAATGTCCCTCATTGCAGTAGATAGAATGTGTATATTTTCCTATCTCAAGTGTGAGTTGTTAAATACAAACACAAATAAAATTCCCCGTTGATGTCTGTAGATTTTTTGCATGTTTTTAAAGTGTTGCCGGTGTACAGACTACTACTACTACTGCCGCTGCTACTGATACACCACCACCAGAATGCAACCAAGTCTGTTATGAAGTGCTAAAAAACAGATTCAGAGGATGAAAGGGTGACCTGGACTCTAGCACCATTAACAGTGGTTCATACCCAGATGAAACGCAATATACATTCCTTTCCCCCTGTCCCCCCCAACACCCAACCCTCTCATGCCCTGACAGTCAATTGTTTATAGTTTGGGTACTCTATGTTATTTCCATTTCTCCTCTGCATTTTTATTTCCAGCTAGTCCCAATCACCCCAATGTACTCATTCCCAGTGATTATTGTTTGTTTGGTGCTGTCACTCCATCTCCTTGTCCTTTGCTATTCTTGCTTTCACTAGTCAGTGTGCAATCCAATCAGAGGTTCTTTTCACTACCAATAAAACCTCTTAACTATAGCAAATTGTTTTTTTTTATCTCATTTCTGGCTTCTTTAGTATGCTAATGAAACTGGACATATGGGGTGCAGGGAATGCTTGTCTGGGAACTGGATGAGAATTGAGAGACCGCCTCCCATTACTCCTATTTGGGGTATGTAGGGTTTATACACAGGATTGTTGATAATATTCAGGATAACCTAACATAAACATATCTGTGGTGCGTTAGCAGCTAAGTCTATCTGCAGGGCTGTTAAGGACCAAGGGATGATATGGATAACAGACAGACGAGGAGCCACAATGAGGGGGAGTTACTTAGCTGCATGACATAAGGAGCCTATGGCTGCCAATCTTCCTGTTGGCTTACTTTGCCCTGCACAGTATTAAATATTTAAAATACAAAGAAATAAAAAAAAAACAATGGCACGCTCAGAATCCTGGAGCTTACATGCTGCAGTGGTTACAAGTACAATAGTACTCATTTGGGCATCAAGCCATGATACATGTTGTGTACTGCTTCTTACTGAGTACCAAAACAACTCAGAGCTACCCCGATCTATGATTGGTTAGGGTGAATGGGCAGAACAGTAAGTTCCTGCACTTTACCGCCCGCATACACCAGGCTCAGGCAGTTTTGGAAACTTCAACATCACAAAGGAAGCACAGGTCTTCTGTTAAATTCAGGGAAAAACAAATATACTCATTATAAACTGTCTTACTTTAGGGCACTCCATCATCCCATTCCACAGATTTCAACACCAGTACCAGCTGTCTTGTTCAACTCAGTTCAAGTGTATGCAAATCATTTACTGCTTTACTACATGGATGTTAAAATATTGCTACAAACCGAATAACATCGTTTTGCAAACACGCTGCCTGCTGATACTGCTGCTGCTGCTGCTGATGATTTATATGGATGAGCTGTCAAACGGTGTGAAACACAGAGAAGACACTCGCTATTTTTTCAGAAAAATATATGAACCAGAGTTACGAGTAAATATAAGACACAGTAAAGTAGAAATTATAAACAAAATCCCACTGGTCCCAAAACAGCTCCTCTGCCTAAATGACAGTTCCGCATTACAACATTCAGTGCAAGGACATTAGATGGTGCCAAAACCTCAAATGATGGCATCACAGCAGAACACCTGGTACGCCACTTTCGCAAAAGAAACTGGTATGTGACCAAAGCCGGGCACAGCAGCTACCATACTGGAAATTCCACTAAATTGCATAACAAAATAAGTAAAACCAACAAAAATCACAAATTTATTCAGAGGGACACAATCAAGAAATTAAACAGAAACGCACCACACAATTGATTGTTCATAAGGACGATTTTTATTTCATGTCCTCTTTAAATGTGTGAGAAAACACGAAATAAAAAAAAAACGGATTACAATAAAAACAGATGTGGGGTCAAGTTAATGCTATGAGGGGCTGAACTTCATTTGCCGAAAAGATTGATTTGTGTATATTTATATAGTACAGCTCACTTCATTGATAATACTTCCTGTACAAAATGACGAGGCAGTACTTCAAAGCAAATAGTTATTCTGAAGGCTGGCAGTTTCCATCGGCATAAATCCCATTAGAAATAAATACCTCAAGTCATATTTTGGGTTTCGACATAAATAGATAAAAAATGCAAACTTTTTTTATTACTAAACTGTAAGATGCCCTTTACTCGATGTTTGACACAAGTCACGTAACTAGTCAATTAATCAGTCCACCTAACTTTAAAAATATGGGAATAGCAGGACTCCACAGAAAAGG
The DNA here is from genome assembly GCA_016271365.2 of Neoceratodus forsteri. Taxonomy (NCBI): domain Eukaryota; kingdom Metazoa; phylum Chordata; order Ceratodontiformes; family Ceratodontidae; genus Neoceratodus; species Neoceratodus forsteri. The sequence continues at coordinate 1,241,006,772 of CM028130.1, forward strand.
GAAATTATCTGGGAGATCCAGGTCCAGTCTTTTACACTCCTTATAAACAAATAAAGTGGAAAATGGCTAATTCTTTTGTGTGCTGGAGGAAGTAAAAGGGAGCGCTGCCCTAACTCCTTCATCAGACCCAGTGATCAGTGTCTGCACAAACTACTTTTTTCGGTGGGGGGCAGGGGTTATGTTACATGCACTGAACTCAAAAGTTGTAGTTTGTTTTGACTTAACAAAATGAAATGAAAAACATTTGCAAAACAAGTGGTCTTGTCCATTTGTGGATGTTCATGTCCACAGGGTTGGGGAGGGGGGTATGAGGTTAGCCTAAGGTTTGTCCATTTTTTTATCCAGTTATTTTGTGCCTATACTATTTTAATTCTCCAATTTTATACTGTTTTAATGGGTATCATGCTCTGCCAGTCTTTTAATAATCAGCAGTATTCTTTGGGTCACCAGTTATTGTAGCACTGTGTTTTAGTACCAAATGCATAGTTCCCTCATTATCCTGTATTACAAGCATCTCACTGAGCCTTCATCTCCCTGATATATCCTAAAATCCTAGATGTTTTCCATTGTACTACATTTCCAGTTGCAATGTCCATTCCCAGTTCAATCCCAACTGCTAAAATAAAAATAAAACTGCAGATGTGCCATGGACCCTGATCAGCATTCGCAAGTATTGATTCTCCTCTACTTCTCATGGCTATTGCCTTTCATCCACTGACCTAAAAATGCAGTCTTTCCGATTGCGCTATGTTGTGTCATGGTAAGCCTAGTGCCATAATGGGGTCATGATAAATTTAGAAAATAACACAAAAAGCTGTGAACCACCATTTCAGAGAGAAATAATTTAACACCCATGACAAAAGGGTTTCCTGCCTTTTTTGGGGGGATGGGGTAGCATTAAAAACTAATTGTACTGTTGGGATGTGGGGTCCCCCCCCCAAAAAAAAAAAATAGACTGCAGTATCAAGCAAAACTCACTTGCCTGCATATGAGAGCACCTTCATAAAAATAAAAATCATAAAATATGGTGGCATCATGACAGCCTGCTCTGCTAACTCAGTTTCCTTTGTGGGTTTTTTGTTGTTTTTTACACTCTTAATTGATGACATGCTGTAACCGAGAAAAGGACCATAGAATGAACGTCTGACAAGCAGGCATAAGTTTGCAGCAAATGGTGAAAACAGTGACTTGTCATGAGCAGTGAGCAGCAGACAGGTCAGCAAGAGCCAGCTGTATACAGAGATGAGGGAGGATGTGAGGAGACCAGCGCCTAAGCTGGGCACTGGGAGGGAGTCAAATTACAAAAAAATACAACGCAAGAGGGGAAGGTTATTCCATCTCTGGTTTGGATATGTTTTTGGAAAAAAACGGTCTTGTGGAAGTAACAGAAAAGGCATCAGAAAGGGGGGGTGAGTGGGGTGGCGAGAACCCTGTCACTTTTCTGGCCCCAATGAGACTGCCCCTTTGCCTGAAAAGAGCTTGTCCTTTAGACCAAAAAAAAAATGCAATCTACTGTTTTGCAGTGTCTGAATCTTTTACACTTCAGACACTACATGCGAGACTCAGAACAACAGTATGTAAATGGTTAACAGCAGCAGAAGGACTTCAAATTCCAGCTGTTCCCCACTGACCCTGCAAGCCTGGAAAATGTAAATGTTCCGCTTGAATCAGCGCATCCCGTCCTACCTGTCACACACAAGAAAAACAAAGCCTTACTTGTCAATTGCTTTGCTGTCTGTCTCTGGAAGGGAATTCCAGAAGTGTGAAATGCTTTTAACAGATAATATAACATCTGTTGACATCCAGCTCCCTTTCAAGTGCCCCTCAACAAGTCTTAACAAGAATTATGCCTTTACCATGCATTATCCTGCAGCTAGTCTAGCAGGAGCCCAGGGTCATGGGTCACTCTTCTCTGGCACTCCCCCCCCCCATGAAATCCCCATGGATGGCATAATGTCCTCGATGGCTATTCCCATCATGAGACAGTCATGAGTGCCCAGCTTAATGCCATCTTTCACGATTAACATCCGGAAGATACATTAATTCACAACAGAATAAACTAATCAAACCTACTTGTTGGCTGTCTTGTTTGAAAGGATGACGCCCTTGCGATCGCTGTACTGCAAAGCTTAAACATTTCAATGCTTCAAGTGATGTATTTATTGTCGTTACTGCCTTTGGGAGAAACAGGAATGCAATATTCCTGTACACCTTATGTATTATTTTCTATAGCTCTTGTATTTCAGAGCTTCACCAGGAATTTGGTGTTTGCTGTATTCAGATCGTGTTAATTATCTGCTCCGGATAACACAAACCACAAGCAATAATTAGGAATCTATGCAATTTTTAAACTAGTAATGGGTCAATTTAAAATATATATTTTTCAACCAACATTTTACTACTAATTACCTTTCCCATGCTGAATTATTTTGTTGTGATTTTTGTACAGAATTTTTAATGAACTTTTATAATGTGGATTTCCTATTTTAAATCATGCAGCTCCATCAATGTTTTTATATATACATCAGAAAAGTATCTCCAATTTATACAAAATAATTTAACTAATTTAAACCAGCAGAAAAGTGCTTAGAAACTTGTTCCGTTGCCGTAGCACTTACCTCCTATCCAATCATGTAAGATTGCACAGTCTTAATTTATTTCCCATCTTAAGTCGTATTCTTAAACGTAAAAACAGACCCATACCAACTGAGTAGAAGTAACAGCGAGAAAAGTGTATTCATGTGGAAAACATATCACTACAACCTAGTACTTGCACATACTTGTATATAACTGTATTAACCAGATGCCAACACCTTATTAAATATAAAAGCTGCTTGATATCATACAGTTTACACAGTATCACTTAAGTTTTATAAAACTCTACATTCAGTGATGTTCAAAAGCATCGAAAATGCCCAGACTAATGTATCCAATACCATTACATTGCATGACTTCACCCACATATCATACAGAATCATTGGATTGTTATAGCAAAAATTCAAACCTACAGCTGATCAGGTCGTTAAAGTTGGGCTATGAAGTAGTAAATTAGTACAGTAGCTGAAACAAATTCACACCTTTATTCCATAATTAGAACAATAGATATTGCATGTACAATGCAGTCCAGATGAAGTGCTGTCTGAAGTGTAATGCTGGTTCAACTGAAATCAGTTTGTACTGTAATTTTGTTTGTAATTTTGTATATTTTGATGTATAATGCAAATTGGGATTTTAGATAACTAACACTCATCAATTTACATGCTGAACATTTGGTCAAATGTTGCATTTCTCCATAAATGTGATTTCATTAGTGTAAGTAATTCCTATGGGATTATTGTTTTATTTTGATAGCTCATGAAAAGTTGAAAAATGTATTATTTGTAGAATAAAACCAATTAAAACTAATATTGTCTTTACCATTTGCGGATTTCTTAATGATTCCGAGTCAGATTGCACAAATAAAAGTTTTTTTTTATTGTTTTGTTATATAGGTAAACATATCAATGCTATTTGCAGTAGGAGCATATTTATATAATGTGTTAATCTTATGTGCATTGTAGTATTCTCTGGTGTGTGCATTCTCTACCTTGACAGAGGGGGGGGGGGGGAGAGACAGGGAGAGAGAGAGAGAGAGGGAGAAATACAAGTTACTAGACACTGGTAAAATGTCCTCTTGTAGGGGTCAAAGTTAATTTCTTCCAACATAGAAAAGCAGCCCATTTTGTCCCTTTTTTGTGGCACTGTTAACTTTAAAGTCTTGTGACAAAGGAAAATTCCAGTACATTTTCCGTAGCCAAACATGTTATTAGACTACAACAAATTCAGTAAACACTACTGTTGCTATGACTTGTGGGCATTTCCTGTTAGAGCTGTACATTAAAGGGTGGTACTTAGTTATAAAAGAGTATACATCATTAATCAAAGAATGTTGGGGCCACTGCAATATATATATATATATATATATATATACACACATACACACACACATACACGTACATATATATATATATATATATATATATATATATATATATATATATATATACATATACATATATACATATATATATATATATATATATATATATACATACATATATACACATACACACATACATACACACACACACACACACTTACAATGCATGTTAACAAAGGAGCGTGGCACAACTAGGATATGATGCTATTTTTTCGTATTCTATGCAAACACAGGAAGAAAGTGCAGTATATTATTTTCAGCCCTTTTCTTTGACCCTCTTGGCAGATGCAACCTGGCTTTCTCGGAAGGCAGAGCCCACTGAGAGATGGTTCAGCAGTCCAGCCTAAACTGCTTTGGCACTTGTCTTTCCCATAGACATGGTGGTTGTGAATAAGGTACCAGGAGAATATAAATTTGGCAGCTTCCCTTTGCCTCTCAGTAATCATTTGATTCTTATCACTTGCACGTCTTTGTATATACAGCAAACCATGCCATGTCCCTGCAGCAACTGAAACATGTTTACTATACATAGCTCCCCTTATCTCTGTTAAGTTATACTTTTAAGTTTTTGTTTAGTTGTTGATTCTTTTTCCTAGACAACTGCCTACTTTTACAGACACAGATGACGAACATATTGTATAATCTAGAGGCTAGAAACAGTCCATAAACAGTGTCCAACTGGTATGCTGGATTGCTGTATAGGGAACCTTACTGTGTATCACACTTTTTTTGTACTAAAACCTGTTGCCATTTATACAGGTTGCTGCATGTGGGCAACTATATAGCTGGAAGTTAATTGCTGGGCAGGCGCATACGTTTCAGGAACTCTACTTCATTGAGCTGGAAGAGCAAACAGATTTGTTCCACATCCATTCCTCTAAGAACCTGGGAGAGATCAAGCAAGTTCAGTTTGAGGGTACTCAGCCCTTTTAGATGTGATGCCAGCATTAAACAGGATGAAAAATGCAGGGCTAAGAAAAAAAACTACTTTAAGGTTAGGGACCTGTTAAAACTCTGGGTAGCACATCTTTGAAACTCAGAACAATCTCACTTTGAAAATTTAATGCACAGGCTCAACGTGAGGTTTTTGCTGTTCCTCCTTGCTAAAAAAATAAGGATTCTTTTAGTTAGTCAAAGGACAACACATGTACCACCATATTTTATTCAAACTGAGGCAGGCACAGATGTTCCTTCTGCAGGGGAGGTTTCAATTTATGAAAATGATATTGTTTATGCATGAATGCACTCCGCATAATACACAGTACTTCCATCTGATGGGAGAAATACCAGGGTACCAGTGCCAATGTCAGGAACATATTCTGCAGATTTATTCGCTTAAATGTTTAATGAATACTTGGAATGCTTCTTGCAACCACAGGAAATCTTTCTAATTTACCTGAACTCTTTCACATTCGAATTACCATCCATATTAAGTGAAGAAAAAAATCATGGTTACCACCTCCAACTACACACACACACACACACACACACACACACACACACACACACCTTATCTCAGCCAATGAAGCATCCAGAAACTCCAACTGTTCTGTTTGTTCTTCCCTGTAGGAACAGCATAAAATATATCCAGTAAGCATTTCTAGAGTGCTCTCTCTTGCATCTTTTATAGTAATTAAAAGCTGTGCACCTCTTTGAAGGTAAATCACAGCATAATCATTTAGGTGTCTGGCATATGCCATTTAAATCTCTTATCTGTAAGACAGCAAGGTCTAACTGAAAAGATGATCTTACAGACTCATTACATGTGGTATACTCTGCAGATGAACCCATGGGATAACTGTTAGGTTGTACACGGCAACATGACATGATCTTTGTTGAGGAACCTGTATATATATATATATATATATATATATATATATATATATACATATAGCAGGGAATGCTTTAAGTTGATCTTATCCCTAAATGAGTTTCTCAAATTTAGCAGCTGGCTGTATGACTGCAAAATAAAACAAAAAGTTCCATTTGCCTGGAGTTAAAAGGTTTTAGCTTCAATCATTGCCTATACAATCTTTTCATATATTCTACATTTTCAAACCATTTCAAATATGGTGCTTAGTCTTCAGGTTTTCATACATTCTTGTATCTATAATTACAATTATAAAGTAAGACAGGTAGGTATTGTAAGTCAATAAAAACAGAGGAAACCCATAATTTAGAACCCACACAAAGTATTGCAGCTTCATTCTTAGTGGGTCATCTATATTTTATGCAAGCCCAGGATAGTTTACCAACATTTAAGCCACACACACACACACACACACACAATACAGTTTACCCTTTTTAAATTGCCCAAGACAGTTTATCCACTTAGCTTATCCACCTCTTGTCCACAAAAAGGAAAAAAAAGAAAAAAAAAAAAAACTTTTCACCTCAACTACCACAGAGCTTTTTGAATCTTCGTTTCAAACCTACTAGTCATACAATAGTAATAACATTCAGTTAGCCATAGTATACTCAGAATAATCAGCTTCTGCTGTTGATTAAATACCTCACATTCAGACGTGGGTGTTTAATTACTCATATCAGCTGGTTATTACTAACTAACTGAACAATATCACTTAAATAAATTCCATGGCTTCTGATTACTCACTAGATCTGCTATCCTACAGGAAAAGATAACATACACTAACAAAACATTACAAACCCTGGCCTATCGCTGCAGCAGTAGGGTTACCACGCATGATGCTGGTAACTCAGGGTTGCAAAAGAGCCTGAGACACTGGGGACCAGCTAGGGAGATGAGACTTGAGCACCTTGGATGATGCTCACCTTCTCTGGGGGAGGGTTTGCATAATTCTGCTGCTATATTACTAGCTGGGTGACCACAGGTGGTAGTGCAGTTGGAGTCCTGTGCAAGAGTAGTAGTAGTACATTTATTATGTTTGCTTGCATGCATGTGCAAGAAACATAGTGCCATCATACGAGTTTTCTAGAGGTGTGTCAGCCTCTTCCAATTCAGTCAGTGTGTTTGCAGGCGCGGTCACAGTGCACCAATCACTGCTGCAGCTGCCTATGACAGCAGGAAAATGCAGTGGCATACAGTTGAAAGGGAGATCTCAGCTTCAGTGAGCAGAGCTCTCCCCCCCCCACACACACACACACAAGCACGCATATTGCATGCTGATGCGCTCCCTCCCCCCCCACGCACACACTGTGTGGCCGACGGGGGTGCTTCACTCCCGTGGGCTCCGCCTCCCAACAACAGCTGTCCAGCTGCCACACTGGGAGCCCACCCCAGCGTGGCAAGAACTGTTATAGCCAATGGGGTGCCCAGTCCTCGTCGGCCCAGCCCCACCAAACAGTTTTTCAGCTGCCTCGCTGGGAGATATACCCCAGCGTGGCAAACGTCCCGCATCCTCTCAAAACCTGTAAAGGAAAACCTTCCCTCGCAGTCTCCCCGCCCCCACAACCCGCACCCACCCACTGCACACCCTGCCTCCCCACACCCCCCTCACCCCATACTTACCTCCGGAGCTCGGTGCGATGATCATCGGTGGACCGGGAACACGTCTGCACTCTTCAAAGCCGACCGCGAACTAAGGAAATGCCGGTAAGCTGTATAATGGAATAAATAGGGTTTTTTCAACTTTGTTGCATATCTCAGACATTTTTGGTAATTTTGGGTCCAAATTTTCAACATGGGTTTTTGGGACCCCTTCTCATGAATTCTTGCACTGTCATGGCGTTAATCAGGCCCGAAGGATGATTTTGCAGTCACTGCACGGAATCACCTTTCAGGACCCATTAATGAAATGACACTACAAGTGTTCATAAGGTGGGCTCTCAAAAAGCCTATGTTGAAAATTTGGTGAAAAAATTCCTAAAAATGACTGTTTTACGAGCGTGCATTGCGCAGTTCCTATGCACGCTTGTAAATTCGTGAATTTTCAATATTTTTACTCCAGATTTTCAACATTGCCATTTTACCACACCTCCTTATGAGCAGTACAGCTGTCATTTTTCACATCTCACCCAAAATGTGTTTCCGCCCATATAGCGCTAATGGCACAATCGGTGTCAAAATCAATGTCTGGAGACACATTATGAAAATCACAGTGACACTGGTCATGAGCAGAGGTGTTAAAATGGCTATGTTGAAAATTTGGTGAAAAATTCGAAAAATGACTGTTGTAGGAGTGCACATTCGCAAGTTCCCTCATATGGCTAGCAAGTTTGCGAATTTATAATATTTGCACACCAGATTTTCAACAGTGCCGCTTTACCACACTTCCTTATGAGCAGTACAGCTACTATTTTTCATATCTCGCTTCAAAATGTGTTTCTGCACATGTACGCATAATGGTACAGTCGGTGCAAAACAATGTTTGGGACAGATTAAGAAAATCACAGTGTCACTGGTCATGAGCAGAGGTCTTAAAATGGCTATGTTGAAAATTTGGTGACAAAACTCCATAAAATGACTGTTATGAGTGAGCATTGTGCAGTTTCCACGCACCCTCGTACGTTCATGAATTTGTAATATTTTCAGTCCAGATTTTCACCAGTGACATTTTTCCACACCTCCTTAGGAACAGTACAGCTGTCATTTTCTACAACATGGCTGAAATATGTTTTCACACTTTCAGCGCAGAAATGTGTGGTCGCTTTGGGAAATCATTGTTCGGGACAGATAAAGAAAACCACACTGACACTATTCATGATTGGAGGTCCCAAAATGCCTGTGTTAACAATCTGCTGTAAAAAATCCAAAACTAGTTACATTACAGTTGTGCGTTGCACAGTTTCTCATGCGCTCGTGATTTCACCTTTTTTTTTTTTTTTTAAGATTTTCACAGCAGTTCTTCAACATTGCCATTTTTACACCTCCCATGAACAGTACCAGCTGTCATTTTCACATCCTGTTCGGAATGTGTTTTAGCACCCGTGGTACCAAATGCCGAAGTCGCTCAGCGAAACAGTTTTCGCTAACAAACTGATATTGCCACTGTTCATGAGGTGGGGGTCACAAAAAAAACATGTTGAAAATTTGGAGTGAAAATACCAACGAATGCCTGAGGCGTTAGGGTTTCCGACCATAACGCCCCACCCTGTAGAGAATGACAGGCATCAGGGATATGACTTGTGATTCTTGCCTGTAATGCTCATACCATTCCACCCCCACCCACACCCTGCAGCCCGTGAGAGGCATCAAGGTGTGCCTCGGACTCTTCAGGCCCAAACTTCACCCCATTCTCCTATACTGCACCCATCTCACCGTATTTCCTGGCTGACTGGGGTGCACATAAGGGCCAAAGACCCCAAGGCACAGTGACACTTGTCAGTGTCTGCAGGGTAGGGTGTGGTGAAATGGGCGTGGTGCGTTATGCCTGATGACCCAAAGGCACACCCCAATGCCTGTCACTCTCTGCAGGGTGGTGGTGGGATTGGCTTCAATTCAATACTTCGCTGCCATTCCTATTATGCAGCTCTGTAACTTCTACACTACCAATGCCAATGCCAGCAAGCAAACATTCGGCATTGACAAATGCTTGTTATATGGTCAGGCGTGATCACAAAGCAGGCTAGTTTGTACCAGGAAAGAGGAGGACTACTGTCAAAGGAAAAAATATTGAAAAAAATTCCTCACCAGGTGGCCAGGGCTAGTCTTGGGACCATTCACATCCCCAATCCCACTCATTTCCTTCCACTAATTCCTCTTCCATGCTCTCATACATAAAGGAAATTTGAGGCTCGTGTCACAGTGCTAGGAATCAACAGTGGGATGTATATTCAAGATCCCCATTTGCTCATGCAGAATGTTTTCTCCATATGCAAATTAGTGCCTGGAGCAAACTGCCGGTGTATTAGAACATGCCTGAAGCACATAGTGAGCATTAATAAAATGTTCCCATATACCATCCCAAGTGAGCCAGGCACGATCCTGATTGCTCCTGCAAACTACAACTGCTACTGGATAAATGGGTAATGTGGCCAGTAAGGAAATTCGGGGCTTAGAAACATAGACTTTGATGGCAGATAAGGACCGCTTGGCCCATCTAGTCTGCCCATTTCCCTACCTACAGGATAGGCCGCAGTTCCTAGTTAACCAACAGCCTATTTCTTCCTACTCCCCACAAGAATTGCCTTATGTCTGTCCCATGCATTCTTGAATTCTCCCACAGTTTTAGACCCCAACCTCCTCAGGAAGGCTGTTCCATGCATCCACTACCCTCTGTGAAATAATACTTCTCACATTGCCCCTGAACCGCCCACCATCTATCTTTAAATTGTGTCCCCTTGTTCTTGCACGTCTCTTTTTCTGAAAGATGCTACCCTCTTGGACTTTGTTGATTCCACTGAGGTACTTAAAAGTTTCTATTATGTCCCCCCTCTCCCTTCTTTCCTCAAGGGTATACATATTAAGCTCCTTTAGTCTCTCCTCATATGACTTCTCTTGCAGACCCTGCACCATTTTAGTTGCCCTCCTCTGGACTACCTCTATCCTGTCTATGTCCTTGCGGAGATGGGGTCTCCAGAACTAGACACAGTACTCCAGATGGGGTCTCACCAACTGTCTGTACAGAGGGATAACAACTTCCTGTTTCCCGCTGCTGATGCCTCTCCCTATACATCCCAGTATACCCCCAGCCCTCCCTACTGCCTTCTCACATTGCATGCTAACCTTATGGTCTTCTGATATGATTACCCCTAGGTCCCTTTCCTTTTTTGTTGTTGTTACTACCTTCCCACCCATTGTGTATTCTTCCCCTGGGTTCTTGTTTCCCATGTGCATTATTTTGCACTTCTTTGCATTGAATCCAAGCTGCCATACTTCTGACCATTCCTCCAACCTTGCCAAGTCCCTTTTCATCCTTTCCACGCCTCCTTGTGTATCAACCCTGTTGCAGATCTTTCTGTCATCTGCAAAAAGGCATACTTTTCCTTCCAGTCCCTCTGCAATGTCACTGATGAAGACATTAAAAAGGACTGGACCCAATATTGAACCCTGCGGTACCCCACTAGTAACCCCTCTTTCTTCAGAGTGGACTCCATTTACAATTACCTTCTGTGTACTGTTATGCAGCCAATGTTTTACCCAGGCTACCACCCTGGGACCCACTCCCAGGCTAGTTAATTTGACTATTAATCTTTTGTGTGGGACTGTGTCAAATGCCTTGCTAAAGTCTAGGTAGGCCATGTCCACAGTCCCTCCCTGGTCTACTACTTTGGTCACCCAGTCAAAGAAATCTATTAAATTCATCTGACATGACCTTCCCGCTGTGAACCCATGCTGCCTTGGGTCCTGTGCTCCACTGGCCTCTAGGTACTCAACTATTCTTTCCTTCAGAAGTGACTCCATCACTTTCCCTACCACAGAGGTCAGACTGACAGGTCTGTAGTTTCCTGCCTCTGTCTTGGTCCCACTTTTGTGAAGGGGAATCACATCTGCCTTCCTCCAGTCCTCTGGTACCACACCTTTCTCCCATGATTTATTAAAAAGAGTAGCCAGTGGTTTCACTAGTTCCTCCCTTAATTCTTTTAGGATTCTGGGGTGAATTCCATCAGGACCCATTGCTTTGTCCACATTCAGTTTTAGGAGTTGTTGCAGAACCCTTTCTTCTGTGAAAGGGTTGGGATCGACCCCCCTATCAAGAGTGCTTCTGTTAGGAGAAAACAAGCAGTTAGGGCTGCAAGTGACAACTGCTCCTGTGAAGCAATCTTTCATATTTCTATGTCCCTATGCAAATGACCCCAAAGCACAGGCAAGGTGCTCTGGGGTCATCTGTATCCCATTACGGCCTCAGTACAGGCCTGCAGTAGAGGGTGGGCAAACCAAGAATTTTTCATTTGGAGCCAAGATGGGTCTGGCTTGACTCTACAAGCCAAAACACGAGCCAAGCCCTGGTTACCACGGGCTGTTCTCTACATAGGAGTTGAACATTTCAGACACTACACTAACTGCTCAGGCTGACAAAAATACTTACTTTGACCATAACTGGCTCAGCTTGATCTTGGCTCTCAATTGCTCATAGAGCTTGAACCAAGCCAGGCACTAAGCCCAAGCGAGACACAAGCCTGCTCTGACTTGCCTACCTTAAGCCTGCAGCAAATGGGAGTGCACTCCTCCCCTCCTCTCCCATTGTCTAGTCTGTATTTTTTAATTCACTCCCTAATGTCCACTAGTCTCTCCCTGATTGCCCTTCCCACATTCAGTATAGTTGTCCCTGGCATCTAGGAGCCTGAAACCCTTACTGGCCAGCGATATCCACTGTGCACAAGCCTACCCAGCTGCCACTCACACTGCCTGTAGAGGTAGTATTGCCTCTGGATGTGCTTCGTGCAAAGTCCCTTTAAACAGTGTAATTAAATATTATTTAGATATGAGCAGCTGCGCCCATATCTCTAGCACCCTTGGGCTAATTGGGGAGGGATGTTAAAATCAGTGTTGACAGATAACACCCTTCCAAAATGGGTCTTGCCCAGTTCAACCCTATTTTTTTCTGCCTGTTGTTGAGGTTATACTGTATTTTAAGGACAGTGGTATACAGTAGCATGGCCTCCTGTCTGAAAATTAGGGTTAGAGTGAGTCCCAACTGCTGGTATTGCTTTGGATTGGTCTTGAGCTTAACCACCGATTCATTTAACCACTGGTTGATTTTGAACCCATGGGGACAGAGTCCGGGAAAAACTTGGATTCTCCTGTAAGACAGAGGTTGTTGTCTTAATTTGTTCACCAGTAAACCAACTGATTGATGGATTTGTCAGATGTTAGAGTTAAATTATCAAATGGAGAATGTTTTTGTAAAACCAGTGCTGCACAGATTCAAGTATATTTACTAAAAAACAACTCCCTACTTCCTTCCCCATACACAGACACATGCACTACATCATATACAGATTTTATCCTCTTCCATGCTCAGTATGCAAAACAAATCCACATGTGCAGTTTATTTGCTTGAGCAAAGTCCCAGACATGGTTTCATGCAAATAAGAAAGCCTAGTCAGGGCTTCCAGGAGCATCACCAGAATTATAAACTCTGGTGATGTCATAAGAAATTCCGGGCACACTTATTTCTGAAAGAACTAGTATTTAAAAAAATACACATGTAAATATTCTGAATACAGGACTTTCAGATAGCCCCTCCCACCCACTTTACTCTGTAGTCAGCTTGTGGGAAGAGGAGGGTTGCTTTGACTAAACAGAGGTTCTCACAAGTGGGACTCTACTGTAGGTCAAATAGCAGAATCCTGACTTGGCAACACAAGATTATAGAGAATGTTGCTGCAATGCTATTTTAAGGCCTTATTGTACCACAAATGAAAATTATGTACTCACCGTAATTCTTGATCTTCCAGAATAACTTCACCATTCATCACAGATGGATCTATGCTGGAGGCACTAGGACTCCCACAAGAGTGTATGCCTTTAAAGCTTTGGAGGTAGGGGGCCAATGCTGGAGACAGCACCGACCACAAGGGAAACATATGATGTGGTGCTCGTTGGCTGTTGTGTAACCAATGCTGGCCCCCCACCTCCTTAGCTCTGTTTGCCTAGGAGAGGAAAGAAAGGGTAAGAAAAAAGAAGGGTTGGGGCAAGGGAGACCAAGGGATAGACAAAAGGATATAGGTTATACAAAGAAAAAAGGAATATAAAAAAGACTATTAGAGGAGGATGGGTTTGGGAGGAAGGTCTTTGAAGTGGTAAAAGGATGGCTTGAATAACTGGGCAGAAGTGGGGGGGCAAGCAGCAGGGACCCCCAAATTTTCAGCTAGGAAAAACAGAGGTGTCAGAAAAGTTGGCTTACTCTCAACTGAGGAAAGAGCATTGCATTTGCTTTCTAAGGGCTAGTTTATCCTCAAGCAAGGAAAGTAGTCCACAAGAATGTCCAAGGATAAGCTTAGAAGGGTAGGTTTCAAGGAAAAGAGTACTTCCCTGAAGTCTCAGAAACAGGAGTAGAACTACGAGGCCTGAAAAAACATTACCAGTCATAGTCATCCACCTGTGGGTACAAGAACTATACGAGAAATGAAAATTATGACCTCTGCAATTCTTGATCTTTTGTATATCTTCACCATTCATCACTGCTGGGTTATACACTGGAGGTGCTATGACCGATGGTACCTTATAGCTAAAACTTTTTTCTAGTGGGAGGAATCAGTGCCAGGAATGGCACCACCCATGAGGACGACGCTCAGTGTGCTGCTCGAGCGTTAGCCAGTAACCAATGCCAACTCCTCCCTGACCTCAGTTCTGGTTGCCAGAGAGAGAAAAACAGATATAGAAAAGAAAGAGTGCAGGACAAGGGAGCCCGAGAGACAGCAAAAGGAAAAGATATAAAACAGAAAGGAGGATATGCCAACACAAGCGGAAAAGGGAGACTACATGAGGGTGTGGCAAGGAAGCCCCCAATCACTGGGCAGTCCCAAGGGGATAGAGAAGTGGAGAGGTAAGGGAAGAAGCCAGAAAGAGAGAAAGAGTCAATGAGAGACCAACTGGCATCTTACTCCTCTAGAGAACCAGAGGGCATCTAATAGCTAAAGGAAAATGGAACCTGTCTCCATGCTCCCCAACACTCCAGCAAGTCAGAAGGGAGATAGTTAGAATGGTCTGACACCTGTACAATGCTCAGACCAGAAAATTCTAATAGGCATCACCAAGAAGTTGGAGGCAGAGAACTGGGGATGCAGCCTACTGGCCCAAAAGAAAAAGGTGGGTGCCAGGGTCTCTCTAGTCTGTCCCAAGGACATGAAGGTGGAGACAGAGCCACACTTCTTCTCAACCCAAGACTTTTTAGGGGAATGACCTCTGGATTCTTCTTTTTTTTAAATATCCCATGCCAGTGAGAAGGGAAATAGGGTAAACACAAAAGTAGGCACCGACAGACCATGGTCGGGGATCAGCTGTACACAGGCAAAGTGACAACACAAGAACACAAAAACAGCGATACTCCACAGAGACCAGGTTTACAAATTATAAATATATTTATTGAGAGATGCCATGAACGTTCCCTGGCGCTTTGAGGGAAAAAGTCCCTCTTCATCGGGGGGGAGGGGGGAGTCTAACAATGTGTTAACAATTTAAAGTGCTTAATCCCAATCACATGGTATATATAACTTTGTGTGCACACGCAAATAATTAAAATTCCAGCAAGTGAAATGCATTCAAAAAATTATTGCAATGGAAAGCATTCAAAAGCGTAACGTGACAGAAAACACATAAAAAACATATATGTATTACATGTTTTTTATTATTGATGCTACTCTCCAGAGGTAGAATGTCGGCTTTTAATGGCTTCAAATTGACCATTTCGTTGTTACAATATAAGGCCAATAACTAAATTACTCCAGAAGAAGCAGCCACATCTCAGCCATCCTATATTAAATATTCTTTTTTATATTTACTGTTATATATTAGATGTGCTATAATTTAAGTGATCAAAATATCAAGCTGAGTTAAAACTGCCGATGAGGAGAAGATAAACATCAAAATAAAATAACAAAAAGTTTGTTAACTTCATCAGTAATGATCTAAACAGAAATGGGAATAAAACAGAAATGGAGAACAAAAAAAAACAAAACAAAATAAAGCAAAGATATATCATGTGCAAAAAAAATATTAGTCCATGTAAACACAGTATGTGTGAAATGCAATATTTCATACTGCTACAAAACCATAAGATTACAATACATCCTATTAATTTTGTCTTTACTATAAATAGACAGATCTAAATATTTGTTCAATCCTTTAGGAATCAAGCTTTTCAAGGAAAAAATCCATCTACATTCTCTTTGAAGTAACATTATTTTTCTATCACCTCTCCTTTGTGGTTTTACATGATCTAAAATCACAAATTGTAGGTTCTTTGGGTCCCTGTTGTGGACCTTATCAAAGTGTTCTCTGAGAGCTGAAGTAAGATTCACGTTCCTTGTGTCTCTTAAGTGCTCAAAACATCTCTCTTTTACTGGTCTAATGTTTTTTCCCACATAAAGCAAATTACAGTCACAAAAAGCCACATACACAATAAAAGAAGAAGAGCAATAATTCAGAAATTCTCTAATCTGTACTGTGATGTCTTCTGTAGGGTGAACAAAGATTTTGTAAGTTCAACATGTTTACATATCTCACAATGCCCACATTGGTAACAACCCAAGGGTTTAGGTGGCAACCAAGTGGCAATGTTCCTTCTTTTTGGTGTGTAGTGTCTGTGGCTGAGCAGGTCTCCCAAATTTTTCACTGTACTATATGTCACCCTAGGTCTATTAACAAAAAGACCAAGAACAGTACAGTGTTCAAAAATACCCCAATTATTCAACAAGATATTTTTTACTTTGGGGGCAACACAATAATATTCAACAATAAAATTCATTTTGTCATCTTCCTGATTAGCTCTGTTTCGGTTCTCTGCCTGTTACATAGCATCTAACAATGTTTCTTTCTTGTAGCCTCACTCCACAAATTGCAAAAACATCTCATCTGCCTGTACTTTATACATTTCAAGTTCTTAACAGTTACGTCTTAACCTTAAAAACTGTCCAAATGGTATAGACTGAATCAGCTTGGCTGGATGTGCACTAGAGGCATGTACAATTCTGTTACCAGCGGTACTGTACTTTTTCTGAAACAGGAGGATTTTACCTTGCCCTCATGTTTTTCTGCTTGTAATGTTGGGTCCAAAAAATCAATTGTTACTGCATCCATTTTGTAAGAAAACCTTAAGTTCAAGTTATTAGTATTTAAATACTCAATAAATAGCATGGCTTCTTCTCTGGAACCTCTTCAAACTATTAATAAATCATCAATGTAATGACTCCATTGTGCAATTTTGTAAAAAAAAAAAAAAAATTCCTTTTTGAAAAAATGTATTTGTCTTCCCACCATCCCAAGTACAAATTTGCATAGCTTGGAGCCACAGCGGACCAACGCTCTGATGAAAAAAATTGGTGGTGGTATACCCCAAATCAAATTATTCTCAAGAAAATAAAATAAAGCCTCTCAGACCTTTTTTGAGTGGGATGCAGGTGTACAAGAATTCACATCTACACTAATCCACATGTAATGATCTTGCCACTGTAATTTATCCATTTTTTCAAGTATGTGTAGGGAATCTCTAGTATATGATTTTAATGGGGAAATAAAGTTGTCAGAGGAGGGCTCCTATGAAGAAGGGGAACTGTCTCAGGCTAACCAACCTGGTTAACCTGAAAGGAGAAGAAAAAGGTGGGAAAAAGGGGTCCTTGGCACCTCTAATCTTAAAATTCAAAAGGGGTCCTAACAGGACACTGGACCGGCTCCAAACCCTCTTTTAACCAAAGGAGGACAGAGCTCTGAGATGTGAAACCTATCCGGTGCCCCACAGAAGGGGTCTCAAGGAGTCCACACTACAGGGGAAAAACAGCCCCACCACTCTCCCCTCCAAGGAGAGACCCTGATGATTAGCCAAGGAAACAGTGGACCCAGGGAAGCTAGCAGGCTCTGCCCACAATGGCCTCAATGGGGGAGGGCAAGCAGGGAGGAGGCACTGCCCAGAGGTTGAGGCACCAAAAGGGATGGTGGGTGGGAATCAGTGATGAATGGTGAAGATATACAAGAAGATCAAGCTGTATGGTAGGTACGTAATTTTTATATCTTCCTATTATGTATCCTCACCATTCATCACTGGTGGGTAAATACCAAGCCCCCCCCCGAAGGAAGAGCTTCCTTCAGCTCCTTGTGGGGAAAATCACAGGGGGAAGAAGCCCCCTATGGGTGCAGAGAGGCACGTGACTGATAAGGGTGAGATTGGGCCTCCCATGGCCTGGGAGACGGGAGATGCCCCGATTCTTCTCATCTCACCCTGCGGGAGAAAAAATGGGTTTCTTGGAAAGGGGAGGCAATCACCCTATGCTAGGCCAACGGTGACAACATGGAAAGGTGCAGACATGCCATCCATCTTATGCAGACCGCAGTTCCTGTCAGCCTAGAAGCTACCTCAGCATCGTATGATGCTCTTGACAGGTGCCTCACTAGCTGTAGACTGGTGGCAGAAAGGCAGATGGCTTGCCTAGTTGCCTCTGAGTCAGGCAGAGGTGCTAGGAGCTGTCCTAGCACTGTCCATATGTGCCTAGCATAGGCAACCATAAAGGCCTGATGAGCTGAGATACAAAGGCAGAGTCACACCACACAGAAAACCCTTCTACCCCAGTGGTCAAACTCAGCCAAGATGGACTCCAGGGGGCAGTCATGTCTTAGGCTATGATGCCCAGATGGGGTATCCAGCAGCTCTATCCCAGAGGAGAGGTGAGGCATGGAACCTGGAGGCCCATGGTGAGCACAATATCTGTGCTGGCAGTCCCTTGGGACAGAAGAGGGGGCAGAGGGGTTCTTCCAGATCTGATGTGATGCTTCCTGAAAAGGAACAGGCCACAGAGGAATAACATTCTCCGAGGAGAACTCCCCAAGGAGAGAGTGTGTGTCACATGTGCGGGATCGTGACTTGCAAAATGAGAGATGTGGAGCTCTTCCAACAGCCTTGACAAGAAGTGCTAATAGCTGGTGATATCCGCATCCGAGGACAGGTGGACCGAAGAGTCTTCTTCCTCAGGGGAGGAAGATGAGGAAGCA
Organism: Neoceratodus forsteri; assembly: GCA_016271365.2. Classification (NCBI taxonomy): domain Eukaryota; kingdom Metazoa; phylum Chordata; order Ceratodontiformes; family Ceratodontidae; genus Neoceratodus; species Neoceratodus forsteri. The sequence goes on from CM028130.1 coordinate 1,241,025,317, forward strand.
AAAGAGCTCAATTCAGACTGCAGCACAGCAGGTGCTTCTGGTCTGAAGATGACCTGGTCCAGAGCTCTTAAGTAGAAAGAGAAGGCTGTGGCCAAAGCTCTAAACTGGTCCCAAGACAAGGGCCCTGCAGGACCCAAAATACCTGGGAGTGCAGAAGGGCAAGGCAGAGGATACGAAGGAGGAGAAGAGGTCTAGTGAACCACAGGAGGATCTCTGCTAGGGCTGCAGGAGTGCTTGTGTGGTCCCACCGAGGGTGAGGCTGTGCAAATTGCCCACAGTAGGTCATCCAACCATACAGGAGCAGTCCAAGTGGTGCCCTAAGGAAAAGGCCCCATGGTGACCATGGAGGTGCTGACATCCAGTTCAGTACCGGGCGTGGTGCCACTCCCAGATCCATCACCAGCACCCGACTCAAGCCTGCCATTGACGCCATCTTCCTCAGTGCCAGGGTTGTTGACATGAGAGTCCCTGGCACTGCCAATGGTACCAGAGGACTCAGAGGAGTCAGCCCCAAGGACTGGCCTGGTAAGGGAGGTAGAAGAGGAAGATACCTCTGGAACCTCTTTGCTAGGCCTCAGTAGGTGCTATGACTCATTGGAATCTGAAGACTCCTCAGAATGGGGCAACCACTCCAGGTCATCCCCCTCATCCTCCGAGGACCTGGTCTGGTGCTGCATGCGGCATCAGGCATAAGCCTAGCAGCAATCTTGGCACCACCCTGCTGATCAACCCAAAAATGGAGCAGCACTGGTAGATGGAGTTGTGGGCCCCACCAGTTTGGATCCAGTGTACAGCTCTGATCACAACACCCGGGGGGGGGGGTTGCAGCTCCAAGGTGGCTGACAACTGAGAGGGGTTCTCAGTTGACCCCCCCTGGAGGTCAACTGTCTACCTGACCCATCTGGTGAACTGGAGTTCCCAGGAAGGCAGGAACTGACCAAGGTTCGTACCCCACTGGTATGTATAATATTGGGGGTGACCCATGGGAAGGGTCCAAAGTTCTTGCCCTGGCATCCCTGGACCTACTCCATCCTCTGAAGGTAAGAGGTCTCCAACTCACTTTCTACGCGTGCATTTCGAGGACCTGGTGGTCCATGGAGAAGCATGCGTCGCAGTTGTCCATGTCGTGCTGTGGACCCAGGCAAGATAAACATTGATCATGGTGATCTGTTATGGAGATGGACTTGCCACAGGGGCACCAGCTCTTGGAGGCACGTCCCACCTCAGACTTTGATTTAGGCCCCGGATCGGACATGATCGACCACACACAAAATAGAATTAATATACAGAAAAGACCCAGCACCATAGAAAACAAGAAATATAACATAAAGGGAACACTGTCACCCATCTGAAGGTCTAACGGCATTGAGTAATCATGAACAGAACTTTTGGTGACTCAAAATTACGGACTGCGCAATTACAGCTCTTCAGATCCCATGAGGTGCACTCTCAATGGCGGGAAGAACAGAACTGAGGTGAGGGAGGAGTCAGCGTTGGTTACTGGCTAATGCTCAAGCAGCACACTGTACGTCGTCCTCGAAAAATTTCTAGCTATAAGCTCCCGCGAGGTCATAGCGCCTCCGGCGCATAACCCACCAGTGATGAATGGTGAAGATACATGTAAGGAAGATCTACAAGAGGCTAAAGTTTAGGAGTTCCATATGACCAAAAGATAATATGGTAGATACACAGAGCCTCTAATCTTGAAAGGTCTGAGAATAGCCAAATCAGGGCTCAAGCAGTGCACCAGTAGGCCTGGTTTCCAAGCAAAGGAGAGACATCTTGGAACTCAAGAGGGAAAAGTGCAACCCCTAAGAGGGGATAAATGACTGAGAAAAGGGGATCCCTGCTAGAAGAGCAACTGCCAGCTATAGGAATCCACAAAAAACTGAACGATTCCCACCCATCATACTCCCTTCTTTTTATTTTAGTTTTTGTTGACGAGGAAAAGAAGACTAGACAATTCTGCCTATTTTCAGCCTCGTCCTGGAGGAGGGGGATACAGATGGATGCCAACTGACATTGAACCAGATTAAGCTGTTGGAGGTATTTTTAGTGAATGGGGGAAATTTGCCCAGGACACCAGGGAAATTCCCGTGCTCTTTTTTTTTTGAGACGTGCCATTGGATCTTTAACATCTACCTGAACTACCACCAGAACAGGCAGACAACACCTCAGGACATAGGCACTGGAACTATTTTTATATTGGGGGTGCTGAGAGCAATTTCACTGAAAACAGAAAAAAAATGCCAGGGGTCTGGGGGCTGCTAGGCCCCAGAAGCTCTAGGTTTTTAGATGCTCTGTGGTGAGTTTTGGGGCTTTTACTGAAGGAAAAGCTCACTTTTTTTATGTCTTCACTACCCCTGACTTAAATGGAAAAAAAAAATGTCCTGTATTCTGGGTGGTGGGACACTGTAGCTGGCCTTTTGAGTCTGGAGTTGCTAATGTGGTGTGCAACTGGTTTACACTCAATAGCATCAACCACCCACCCCATGTTCACTATTGTAGTTTACTGTGAAATATTTTTACATAAAGTTCTGGGGTCTGAGACTGGGGGCCACCAGACCTCCAGAAGCTTTAGGTTTTTAGATGCTCTGTGGTGAGTTTTGGGGCTTTTACTGAAGGAAAAGCTCACTTTTGTTATGTCTTCACTACCCCTGACTTAAATGGAAATTTATTTTCCTGTAATCTGGGTGGTGGGACACTGTAGCTGGCCTTTTGAGTCTGCAGCTGCTAATGTGATGTGCAGCTGGCTTTCACTCAATAGCATCAACCACCCACCCCATGTTCACTATTGAAGGTAGGCAACATCAACTGCTCCCCCTTGGTCCACCACTCTGGTTACCCAGTCAAAGAAATCTATGAGATTAGTTTGACAGGACCTTCCTTTTGTAAACCCATGCTGTCTTGGATCCTGTGCCCCTATGGATTCCAGGTGTTGCACTATCCTTTCCTTAAGGAGTGCCTCCATAATCTTGTCCACTACTGAGTTAAGACTGACTGGTCTATAGTTCCCTGCCTCCTCCCTGCTACCACTCTTGTGGAGCGGGATCACATGAGCCATTCTCCAGTCTTCTGGGACCTCTCTTGTGCTCAGAGACTCACTAAACAGTTCTGATAATGGCTCTGCTAGTTCCATCCTTAGCTCCTTTAGTACCCTAGGATATATGCCATCAGATCCCATTGCCTTGTCCACCCTGAGCTTATCGAGCTCTTGTAGGACCCTTTCTTTTGCGAAGGGACTAGTGCTCACCTCCTTCCCCTGTGTCCATGGTGCTGAGCTGTGGGCCCTGCCCTACATTCTCTTCAGTAAATACTGAGCAGAAGTATCTATTTATTCTGGTGTACACCCAACTCCATGAATACTTAGAGGCACACCTTCTTCTTTCCCCGGCTGAACATGGTTTCAGAGCCAAACATGGGACTGACACAGCCCTAACTAAGTTCTCAGCAGATGTGCTTAGGGAACTTGACTCAGGGTCCAATACAGGTGCGGTTTTCATCGACCTTTCCAAGGCCTTCGACTTGGTCGACCACCGACTCCTACTTCAAAAATTGTGCTACATAGGCCTGGACACTCATGCCCTCAAATGGTTTGAAAGCTACCTTACTGGGCGCTCTCAGAGGGTCAAGTGGAAGAACAAAATCTCTGATCCACTGCCCCTTAAGGAGGGGGTACCATAAGGGACCATACTGAGTCCCCTCCTGTTCTCCTTGTTTATAAATGATCTGCACAACCACTGCAGGAGCAGTAATGTCATCCAGTACGCTGATGACGCCGTGATTTACAGATCCTCTGACAACCTGGATGACCTTGGTCCATCCCTCCAAGCGGACATTCTCAATATGGAGAACTGGCTTACTAAGAATAAAATGGTCCTTAATACTACCAAAACCAAGGCCATGTTGTTCGGACTCAGCCGCCTTGGCCTAAACAGAACACAACTCCGTCAACTCACTTCCAGGGCGGGTAACAAACTTGAAGTGGTTGCCTTCACAAAATACCTTGGCCTTACTCTGGACCAAGGTTTCACCCTAAAGCAGCATGTTGATCAAGTCACAAAAGCCATCCATGGTAAACTCGGTACACTGTATCAGCTTAAGGATCAGCTGATCCCTGAAGCCAGGACTGCCATTGCCTCGTGTGTCTTACTCCCAACACTCACCTATGCTACCCCAGTACTTCAGGGAGTGGCCAAGCTGGAGTACAGTAAGTTACAGATTTTATACAGTAAGGTGGTCTGCTTCACCACTCAGTCCCACTCTAGGAGCCACCATTGTGGTTCATTGGTACTACTCAACTGGCCGTCATTTGAAGCCCGCCTCAGGTACCCAGTGCATAAGCTAATTAGCTCCACACCTCCCTCAAGCATTGCAGGGCTCATAACTGCTAAGTGAAATCCTTGCAACCTATGGACCTCAGGCCAAACTCTCCTCGAAGTCCCTAGGGTAAGGACCAAGGCACGGGACATGTCCTTTTCCCATGCTGCCCCTTCCCTCTGGAACAACCTTCCTCCAGAGATTCGGGAAGCTATATCACTAGTGTGCTTCCAAACAAGACTCAAGGCACATATGCTTGCCACGAGTCAATGCCAATGCTACGTTACCTGACACTTCCACACTACCCGCCGGCCTGAGCACTTACATCACTACCACCTGAGCTGGCAGCACCAACCCCTCTCAATTGTCTCTCCTCCCACGATATTCTAATCGGGTAATTGTGACTCAGTTAAGGCTCTGTACACCTCAATAATCAATGTAACCTGCTATATAATAGAACGCTGCTATATATACATGTTAGAATGCCGCGTGCCAAAAGCTGTATCTGTACTAACTGTTTACCATATTAGTCCTGTAACTCCTGGGTCACCCCGGAAAAAGGGACCTCCAGGGCCCATTGGGCCTACCCAGTCATCAAAAGTCAATAAATAAATAAATGAATAAATAAATTTAGGATAGGTGCTTTTACATGGTCCTCCCTCCTCCTCACACGCCCCCTTATCTCCTTTGATCTTAGCAATACCCCCTCTGTACTTTCTCCTTTCACTAATGTATCTATAGAATGTCTTGTCACCTTCTTTTACTGCCTGTGCTAGTGTTTCCTCGGTTTGGGCCTTTGCCTACCTTACTGTCTTCCCCTGCTTCCCTTAGGGAAGTTTGGTATGCCTCCCTATCTTCATCCCGCTGCGTTTCCTTATATTTCCTGAAGACCAGCCTTTTGGCTCTGACCTTTACTGCTACTGCTAAAGAGAGACGTGGTGACAGAGAATGTGAAAATGGTAGTACAACTTAAATAAACAGAAAAAAATGCAATGATACAAAAAAAAAAAAAAAAAAAAAGAAATTACACGTATCCAGCAACTTAACAGTGGATGGGGCACTGATCACATCAGTGAGTGACCTGCACTTATCCACTGTTTTCCTTTAAGCATTTTCGAATGTCATTCAGTTTCATGTTCACCATGCAAGATGATAGTTACAGTTCTTCAATCTCTGTACTGTCTCTGCAGCAAATCACAGCAGGGCATCTGACTGCTTGCTGACGCTCCTGTAGCAACACCATTCAGCACATCTGAACTGGCATTCACCATTCTCATGTCCTTCTATACTCTATACTGTATGTTTTATATATAGTTGCTGTGCCTCTATGGTTATAAGAGTGCATTGTCAAGTTATTTGGGTAAGAGAACTGTAAGCAAAGGTTTTCTACTAGGATGTGGCCCCGGTGATGTCAGATGCAAGGTGCTGAGCCACCCTAAGGTTTGCTGCCTTGATTTTCCCTTTCTTCCTTTTGTATTCCCTTTTTCCACACACTACCCCCTTTTACCCCCACCACCCCCAAACTGCCTAAATGCACACACCCCACTCTCCTCCCCTCCATTCCTCAACTCTTGACGCATCTCACATTAGTGAGAGACTGGACATACTAAATAGCTGATGATTATTATTATGTTTAGTGGTTTTGCTTTTAAATATACAATTATATATATTTCATTTGTTTACATTTGGCATACTGAAAAAATAATAATGTGTAGCACAGATAAATTGTGCACTTGTGTCAAGCCAGCTATCAAAATGACACACTTACTTGGCTAAATTGTTTTTTCTGACCTTAATCCCTTTTTGCTGCCCTCCCAGCACCCCTACAGTCTTCGTTTAAACATTTTTTTTCAAACCATGCTCTTTTTGTAAATTGTAAAGGGCAATGTAGAATACTGTGGCTTTTGGATTTTTTTATTAATGTAATGTTATACATATTTTGAAGATTTGGAAGATACTAATTATTTTTAGAAACTACAAAATGATCTGGGAGATTGCAGCATACTACCATCACCACCCACAGCACTCAGCACTCAACTGAAAGCACTTGGTGCCACCTGGACCTGGACGATGTCAGACACGCCGGTGCCTTGTATCTCATGTCACCATGTCATATCCTTGTGGCAGTGCAGGAAGGCAAAGGATGGTGATCACCAATTTAGATGTGCTGAATAGCATTTGTTACAGAAGTTTCAGTAAGCAGTCAGATGCCCTGCTGGAACTTGCTGCAGAGACACCACAGAGATTACAGAACTATAACGATCATCTTACATGGTGAGCATGAAACTGAATGACTTTTGAACATGTTTACCTTACGTTTGTTGGTTGAGGGGAATTAATGATGTTAACATCCGCATCTAATACAGATCTGAACTTGTCATAATTTACAGGAACATAAACCCTTAATAAAGCTAGCTGTTGTGGCCAACTATTGTTGTTATGCCATTAATACTTTACATTGCAGGAGATTTACGTCATTTACACTGGTTACACATGACATAGTGTACAGTCAAACCCCGTTTATCCGACCCCCCGAAATACCGAACCTCCCTATCTAGCGAATCCGACCTGTGTCCCCCAATATTACAGCTTCCCTGTCATGTTTCGCCTGTCAGTTCAACTTTGCTTCTGAATTGCAGTAACTGTCATGTAAGCTGACCTCCTCGACCTGGTGAACACAGATGTCTCCTCAGCAGAAATTTAAATCCTTGCTGCTGACCTCCCTGATCCTCCCTATGCAGAAGAAGTGCTGATCACAATAAGAACCAGGCAAGGAACACGATGATAATGAATCAGAGACAGGAACGTCTCACATTTGTTCTCAGTGTCTGGCGCTACACAGGGTTAATGCTGATCTCTCCTTCCCCCCTTACCTTATTTTGGGATTTCAGTCTAGATCTGATTTGCAATCAGTTTTCCTGGTGGGGGGGTGGGGCTATTCCCCCTGCAGCAATGGTCTCCTTTTTACATCGTCTCAGAGTCTGCCTACTCCATCGCCGAGGCAGTGCAGCACCTGGAAAAATCATGCTACTCTGGAGTCTAAAGCAGCGCGCAGCTAGGAAGCAGCATGATGCTCTGAAACAAAAGTCGATTAATGACTACAGTACTGTATTTTGATCCTCTATACCAGAATCCCGTTTATCCGACCCCCCTGGTTATCCGACCATATCGGATGTCCCCCGAGCAGGTCGGATAAACGAGGTTGAACTGTACTTATGTTATTTGAAGGATGTGCATCATGTTGTTTTGACCTTTCGCTTCCTAGCTCAGCACTCATGTGGGAGTCAGCTCAGTCAGTCACCCACAAAAATTGTTTCTCTCTGTCTTCCCCAAACTCTGTTCCGCCTAGCTGGTGTCTGGAAGAAAACAACCCCCCAACCCCCAGCATGTTAAACCATTCCACACGCCCCCTCCAAGAAATCATAGACCCCTACCCCTTCCCTGCCTAGCATTATAAAAAAAGTTTCAAAATGTTCTCTTCTTGACAAACTTTTTTTCTTTCTGAAAAGTGAGCCTAAGTGCTTTTATCAACATAAGGGGGGAGGGGGAGAGAGAGACGGGAGCTCTGTGTGTGTGGACCATGGAGTCCAGCATGGCCTGGCCACTCCCAGCTTGAGGACAACAGGAGGGGTGGTTAAGAGCCCCTTCGGCAGCTTTGTACAAATATTCCATTCGAAAGGGACTTGACCCCGGCTGACATCAGGACCTCGTAAATGAGCAAGACAGGAGGAATGAAGTGTCTGCAAGAATATTTAGCAGGCAACGGCCTTCTCTGTCTCATGGTCTGTGTCACCTCCCCGGGGACAGGCCAAGGTCACCCTAATGAGATAATTATGGCCCCGATCCCCAGTTTTAAAGTAATATACATGTAGCCTCCATGGAATGGCAAGCAGTTACTTCATTAAAATCAGAGGGGGAGGACCTACAAACTTTGGAAATGGTCACATTCACAATGTGGACTTCACAGACTTGAAGGCAAATGGTTGAATACAGAAGACTTTTGAATTACAGCCACAAAAGATAACTGATTGTTTCTCTGTGATTCTATATAAAGTTATGGGGGGTGCTATTAAGCCTTTCTAAGCGAAGTTAGCCTAGAAGGAAGAATATAACTCTCTATATAGAATCACAGAAGAATAACCATGATAACACATTTGGGCATTTCTGTGCTGTGCAATGTTGTTTGTATAGAAGCAAGAACAACATATGTGTATCCAGTAGTAAACACGTGTTTATATGATTGGCACCTCTAGCTCAAAACGATGTGCAAAAGTACAGTACAAATGGTTGGGATGAGTATGATACAATACAATTTGAAAATGTATTTGTTTCTGTCATCAGCACATTCACTGGCACAGAGCTGACGACTAAAAAAAAAATAGATGTGTTTAGCGAGTATGTATGAAATAATAGAAGAAAGGCAACAGTTATCCATCTAACATGGACTTACTTGAAAGATGCAGGCACTGGAAATAGGACTCACCTATCCAGTTATTAAACATAACTGCAAATGTTTGATTTCAGAGAATTCTGCAATAACCTGATGATCCACCAACATTCTGGGGTGACAGACACCTTTGCTAGGGTGGACAGGTTATTTCAAATGAGCCCTCTTAGTTCTAATCCCTTAAATGTGAATTTCTAACTCTTAAATAAAATGCTTTGCTGTCCTCCTGGACCACCTTTCAGTCCCTCAATGCATGTATTTATTATAACTGGGTGTGTGAGTCCTATCCGATTGACACTAATTTCTTTGGTTTGAATAGCAGAGAAACAGACTATTCCGTGATTTTAGTTTATTACTGCTTCAAATAAGGTAGGCTGTACTTGTGCTGGATCTAGCTCTGATTTACTTGAAAGATCAAGCATGATTAAATTACAGTGCTGTGCTGTTCATAGTCAAAAATAGTCTGCTCAATGTCATTTAAATATGGGGAGGATTCTCATGCATTTTTTATTTATTTATTTTATTTAACTGGGTTGATGCACTGCTCCAATAAACCTTTCCCAGTAGTCATGACATTAGTTCTCTGTAGCATTTCTACTTTGCTGAACCACACACACACACACACACACACACACACACACACACAGACAGGGAACCAAATTGATGATCATCGTCGACGACATGATAAAATAACATCGGATCGGCATCGGGAGTTAGTCAGGCAGCTCAATGAGTGAGCTTCACGTCGTGCGGTCGCGATCCCGTAAAAAAAAAAAAATTTTGATCTAGACTGGAGTGGATGCTAGGAGGCTGGAGACAGTCCACCCCTGCCCTAACTGCTCAGTGCTGCTCTCAGCCTCTCACTACTACACTGAATCTCGAATCGGATGAGTCTGGTCACATTGGTTGAGTCTCGGGCAGCTCCCAGGCTCAGTCAGTGAGCTTAACGTCGCGAGGAAGTGGGAGCGAGTAAAAAAAAAAAAAATATATATATATATAATTAATTTTGATCTAGACTGGAGGGACGGACGGATGGATAGATTTATACCTGGCCACCACCTGACAGTCCAGTCCACCTAACTGCTCAATTGGCTCCCGCCTCCCGCTCGCAGCTATCTCTCTCTGTTCAAACATAAGTAACCTCTCACTCCATGTCACACTGTACACTATGTAATAGCACTACAAAGGAAACGGCTCCAAATTCCCCTCGAGCCTACCACCTGACCTCATTCCTTAGCCTGCCAGCACATCATGTGATCTCACCTCCCCCATTCTGCACTGTTGCGGATGTCAAGTGCGGGCGCCCTCTGCTGGATTTAAAAAAAAAACAGTTTTTAAAAAGGAAGCAGCTGTGATTCTGTGTTTATTTGGCTCTCAAATATTCCAGTGGGTTCTGCTGCACCCCCAGCACCCCTACTTCCCGTACCTATGCCTCAGGAGTGCAGCACCCCCTCATGCTGCACCACAGTATCAGTGTTGGGATTTAACCCAAGTGCCTGGTGCGGGGATAGAACCCACAGCCTTCTGATCTTCCAGCCTCAGAGACAAGTGTGCAGCCTGCTGAACCACTAACATTGCTACTCTCACTGAATATCCCAAAAATAGATTAAGAGAAAGAGAGATGTAGCAGGCCACTTTAAACAAATGAAGGAGGCAAACTGCAAGGGAAAAGAAAGCTGAACTGGTGAGAGAACTTGGGCTACAATTCTCACAGCATTTCCTTTCCCTAGAGCGCCCACTCCCCTCAAGGCCTTGTTCCCAAAAAGGGAAGAGAAAAGCTTATCAAACATCAAACAACTATAAACCCCACCTCCTGAAGGGATTGGGGGGGGGGAGAAAAACAAAAGAAAAAGCCTCATTGCCACTCTGATGCTCTCTTTTTAAGTATTCAAGAAGAAAGAGGGTAAAAAGGACCTAAAAGTGATTTTTTTTTCTCTTAACACTCAAGTGAAGGCTAGGAGAAGGGTTAGGGGTAAAAATGTCCCATAAGGAAAAGTTTTTTTTTTTTTTTTTTATGGCCACAAAGGGACGTGTAGAGAGAACAAGGTCCCCGAAGAGGTTTGCCCCTTAAGTGCCCCCCCCCTTTAAAAACAAAAAAAACAAAGAAAGGGGCAAGGCAGGAGAATGGAAAAAGAGACTGCCCTATTAAGCCTGGCGGTTGTGGGTTGTAGTGATGAATGGTGAAGATATTCTGGAAGATCAAGAATTACGGTGAGTACGTACTTTTCATATCTTCCAAGAATCAATCTTCACCATTCATTATTGGTGGGTCTGAGGGCCAGACTTACCACCAAGGGTGATGTTGGCAAACCCTGAGGGAAAAGGTTGCTCCCTCCACCTCCTTGGGGGAAGACACAGAGAGGCAAGGGACCCTCATGGGTAAAGCTACCAACAGTCCCTATTTTCCCAGGACAGTCCCTATTTTAGGCAGCATGTCCCAATATCCCCACAAGTTTTGCAAAATGTCACTTTTGTCACAGTTTTTGCTTACTTGTCCCAGTTTTGTCCCCTTTTTTTTTTGCTGACTGCTAATCCGTGAGTGACAGTTATTTCAGTATCACTGTGGCGCTGCTCGGACAGGACAGCGGTTTGCAACTTCAATCCCTGGGCCTGTATTGCACTGCAAGTATGTCAGTGGGAGCACAGTAAAGCATGTTCCTTCCTGTTAGATTAGACTGGGTAGTAGTGCAAACAAGTGCATGTGGACATCTGCCTGCCAGCAGCTGAGAGGGACTCCAGACAGAGAAGAGACTGGCAGCAGGGAAATAAGCTACCTGAACCTGATCAGCTGAAGGGAAGTGTGTGAAAACAATCTGGTGTGGTTGTGAGAGTCTTTGAATTGACGTTTGCTCAGCAAATGAGGTGAGTGTTAGTGGGTTGGATGGAACTGTCAGGAGGAGCAACATGTACAGCTCGAATATCTGATCACAATTTAACGCAAGTTTGCTTCAAATGAACTTTAGGTATATCATGATTTAGAACTTGCTGCAGCAGAATGATGTATTGTTCTAATCTGAATGTTTGCTACTGGTGTTACTGTGGGGCGACGTGGCCAGAGCAAGCAGCAAAATGTAATTGTGCGCAGCATTGTTTGCGGCGGTGCCCATGGGAGTGACATGGTGGGGGGGTCATGGTCAAGATGGACCATCCCAGTTTTAGGCCTCAGAAAGTTGGCAGCTTTACCCATGGGCCTGGTGAGGCCTGAGACTGATCAGGGTCAGACTGAGGCTCCTGTAGCCTGGGAGCAAGAATGTGCCCTGCAAGCTTATGCCTTTCCCCTGCAGGAGAAGAAGTGAGTCCCCTGGAACCATGAGGAGATCACCATATGCTGGGCCAAGAGTGACAACCAGGAATGACACAGCCACTCTGCCTGATGCAGATTGCAGTTCTCATTAGTCTGGAGGCTACCCGTTGGCATCACTACCTGAGCTCACTCGGTCCTCCTCCTCCCCGCCCTAGCTTTAAAGCCTCCCTCTGGAACTTCCTGAAACCTTCCTCCCCCTGCTCCTGCTCAATATAACCCCACTCCCCTCCCCCTCCCCACCCCCCAACCTGACTGGATGGTGGGGGCCTCAGCGTGACTTGCACTTCTCCTTCTGGAACTGGCCATGCCTCCTGGACTTCCCACCTGCCTCAGGCCCCCCCCTTCTGCAGTCACCTTACTTGATCTCCGCTCCCACACTGCTCACCCCAGAGATCTATCCCGTTCTGTCCCTTCCTACTCTAATGCACCATGCCAACCTTGTCCTAGAGTCATCCTTGAACTGCCTGTTATTTTAGCTTTGTTTCTTGTCTCCTCGAGTAGGAACTTTGTGCCAACTTTGCCCTAGAGCTAGCCCTGTAACTGCCAGTGTATTTCTTACATGCTCTTCGCTGTTCCTCAACTGATCAATGGATGCCTGAGGACCCAGCGGTCTGGACTGAATTGCCTGTTTGTTTGTGTACAAAGTATTTATATGTATCTACCTTCCTATGTATTCCTAATGCCGCCTCAATTTACTCCTGTATGAAGTCTTACCTGTAACTCTCCCGGGTCGCACCTGAAAATAGGCACATGGCTGTCTAGCGTGCTCACCCGGTTAACAAAAGCAAATAAATAAATAAATAAATCGTAGGACACCCTCATCTGGTGTCTTGCCAGCTCCAGAGCCAGTGCATAAAGGCATATGGCCGGTTTGGTTGCCTGAAAATCTGGCACAGACTCTAGAAGCTGACCCAGCATTGTCCACAGGTGCCTGCCATAGGACACCTGATATGCAGTAATGCACAACATGGTGTGTGCCACCGAGAAGACTCTATGACCCCAGGCATCAAACTCAGCCAAGTCCAACTTGGGGGGGGGGGGGATAGTTTGCACACTGTGTGCTTATGCCCAGAGGTGGTGTCCAAGAGGGGTGTGGCATGGCTCCTGGAGACCCAAGGGTGCACAATACCTGTGCTGAACATCCCTTGGGGTTGGAGAGGGGAGCAGAGGGATGGAGCCAGATGTCTCTTGATGCCTCCGCAAAAGGCCTAGGCCATGGAGGTATGACAGTGGAGTCATGACTGCACTCCCTATGGATGGACAGTGTCATGCATGCAGGATTGCAGCCAAAAAAGGGACAGTCTCAGCCACCTCAGCATCTTCAAAAGGAACTGCTGGTAATAGGTGTACACCGTGTTGGAGGAATCCTCTTCCTCAGTGGAGGAAGGTGAAGAGGAGCTGGACTCAGGGGCAGCAGTGCCAGCGCTTCAGGCTGGAAGATAGCTAAATTCAGTTCCCTCAGGTAGGTGGAGAAGGCACTCGCTGAAGCCCTGAACTTTTCCCAGGTCAGAGGTCCTGTAGGACCAAATATGCTTGGGAGAGGAGGGGGAAGGGGGCAGAGGAGGAGGAAATGGGTTATGATGAACCAGGCCAAGTCCTCTGCCAGGGCTACAAGAGCAAACAGGCGATCTCACCAGAGGGAAGGGGCTGTGAATTTCATCCACCCGTGAACACCCAACTGTAGAGGGGCAGTCCAGATGGTGCCCTCGGGGGAGCCCTCAGGTGGGGAGATTGAAGCCGTAGTGGTCCCACAGAGTGTCCCTATCCCCACCTACCGCAGGCCTAGATGGTTTGGGGGGGAGAGAGGACCCGTGTCAACACTCCAGCTCCTGCTAATGCCACCAGCCACTCTAGACGTGGAGCATGGCACCAAATGGGACCTACCAGTCTCCACCTCACCTGAACGGACTCTGCCCTTATGGGCTAGGCCTAAGGACATCAGCAGCAGAATGAACCTGGAGCAAGGGGGATCTGGCACCATGAGTGGTGCTGGAACCCCCCTTGGCACTGCAAGTGGCACCAGAGTCAGATTCGGCACCGGGGGCAGCAACAAAATCCGACCCGGTGCTGGAAACAGCACCAGAACCCAACCTGGTACCGCCCTCTCCCCAGCATTGGAATCAGTACCAGGACCATCCCTAGCACCATGAGACAGAGGAGAGATGGTGCTATGACCATCACCAGGCTGAGAAGAACCCCTGGATGATGACACAAATGCTAAAGGCCTAGAGCTAGGCCCAGAAAGGGCTCCTTTCCTCACCAGGGCCCGGAAGCCAGTCGGAATCATCCTGATCCTCACCCTCTGGATCATCTGACTGCTCAGAGGACAAGATCTATAAGCTTTCCAACAGTCAACTAGCTCCAGAGACCTCCCCTCTCCCAGAGCCATGAATGGCAGCAGGAGGGGACCTGGCCATGCAGCTGGCACCACGCCACTCACTGACACCTGCCTTATTGTCAGGAGCTTAAGCAGCACTGGATTATGGCCCCACAGGACCCACCAGCACAGGTCCAGTCTATAGCTGTGACTTCACCACCAGTGGTGTCCAGACCCCCGAGGGGTTACCAGACTGGGAGGGGTGTGCAACTGGCCCCTTGGGGGTGGACTGGCTGTCCCACAGACCCCTCACCTCCCATCTTTGTGAGATGAGGACTAGCAGAGGCTTGGTCTCCCTCAGTATGTATAGTACCTGGGAGGGGCTTAGGGGAAGAGCCCAGGGACCTTATCTTAAAGTCCCGAATGCGATGCCTGCCTCTGAAGGTTGGGTGGGAGGTCCCACCAAGGGTCCCACCCTTATCTCATCATGTGGATGTGAAAAGTTCAGAAGTCCGTGAAGAAGCAGGCATCGCAGTGGTCCATGTCATGGTCCACTCCAAGGCAGGTCCAGTAGCTATCATGTCAGTACCAGATGGACATGTTTCTCCCACAGGGGCACCGATGCATGGGGGAGACTCTGTCTTCTTGATCGACTTCTTCTGTTTATTAAGCCCCTGGGATCTATACATGGTTGATTTGCAGAAAAAAAAGAAAAAACAGCAAAAAATAGGGCTTGGTGCCATAAAAAGGGACAGAAAAAAGAAAGACCTTGATGAAAAGCCGAAAAAGGCTATATGGCGTTGAGCGAGCAGCAGCAAACAGAACTTGGGCTGTGTGATGCAGCATATAATTATGCAACCATTCTGCAGTTTCATGATTTTATGTTTTCATACAATTTTGACAGATAAGCTTTCAAACAAACTTTTGATACAACTGGAATGTGCGGTGGTACAAAATACTGTCTGCTGGTTTGGCACTAAGGTCATGGGGTCTTCCAGCAGTAAATACAGTACTTCTGGTAAACTCTGAAGTTCATGATTTTATTGCTGCATTTGTTGCAGGAGAAACTGTGTAGGCATTTTGCTATATGTCTTATTTTAAAAAGATCCAAAATATAGGTACACAAGAAGGTAGAATAATCCCAAAAGACCCAATTTTGCAGCCTTCTTGAGCTGCAAACTATGTTTGTGCTTGCAAAAAGCAAACATACTGCTGTGATAGTGGATTTCAGAAATGTGTCACAGCAGAGTCCAATGCAGCTCAAGCTGCAGGGGGCTCAACTTTGACAGTCCAATGATCAGTGAGGCTGATCATGACGCTGCTGTGCTGGTTGATGGGTAGAAACTTTGTGTGGTTGAAAAGAGGTAGCTGTGCCTATAAAACAGGGGCTGCCTTCCTTCATGTGCATGACACCGCCCACCAACCAGCTGAGTAATACCTCTAAGCTGTCCTGACTTTTACAGGATCTCCTGAATTTAGACCCCCCTGTCCCAAGTAGCCTGCAGATGGTCCTGAATTTGAAGAATGCCAGTGTTCTTGATGTTTTCTCTGTCAGCCCGAGCAATATTTGTGTTTTCTGATGCCGATTGGCATTTGAAATCTTGCACTTGCGCTAACAGCCAGAGTACCATTATACGTTAATGTGGCAAATTTAAAATAAATGCCCATCAGCTGTTTTCCTGCCATGAGCGCTGTGCAGGTAATTAGGTGTACCGCTGGTCTGTCTCCATGATATAAAAGGAGACAGCCTCCTGGGCCAAGGCATCATCCTTCCAGCTTGACATCAACGACAATTCCAGAGCACCAGTCAGAAATTGAAGCCTCAGTGCTCCCAGATCTACAGGGATTCCTGTATTTTAAGGGATTTTTACTACAAAAATGGGATACGGGAAGGAAATCTTTTATTTTTAAAATATTAGGGGAATGGACAAACACTACGGGAAAATGCCCACTATGAATCTCATGGCTGCCAAGATCTAGACAGAGCCCTCCAATTGGTGCTCAGTTTGCTGACTTTGTTACACTAAGCAATTCTGTTGGTCCATTTGCAGCCTGTGTTTCTCTGGGGTAGTAAGGTAATATGCTGGCAGTGCATCTTTTTGAGGATGAATCCAGATCTGATCAGGAACCGGTGAGCTGCTGCATGAACACCTGCCATGTGGTCCCACTCAAAACAGCAACACCGTTGAGTCAGCTGAGCTGCATCTCAAATGCCACTGTTCTGGACTAGCAGAGCCTAAGCCACTGAAGGTAAACAAGCCTTCTTGTGGGCAGCCTCAGTTTAGTCTATTTTAAACTCATTTTAAGTGCAAAATGAGTCAGACAAAAGACTGACCACTTGATGGTGTTATGCTTTGGGGAGGGAGGGGGTGCAAGAAAGAGTGCTTAAGTGTTGCTTGAGGGAAGCAGCGCCCTGAACCACTAAGGCAAACAAACCTTCTGTTTTGCAACTTTGTTTATTTTAAACAAATGAAGTGCAAAAAGCAAGCCAGACAAAAGAGACTTGATGATGGTGGACTTTGAAGGGTGACGGGGACACAAAGAGTGCTTAAGTGCTACTTGGCTTGTTTGGTGCACAGAGTAGAGTTGTGTTTCTAAAAAGATCACTAAGGCAGCACTTCTTCTGGCCAGCCTAGAGGTTGAGGTTATTTGAAAAAAAATTAGACAATGTTTCTATTTAATTGTGAGCCTAGGAAAGGTGTGGGGGTGTCTTCATCAAGATAAGCAGGAGTTATGAATTATATGTGTGAGATCAGAAGGGACCCACAGACCCTGGTCTGGCCTAAGGTTAGTAAAATAAATGAAGTTTGGTGCACAAAGCTGTGTGTGTGTGTGTGTGTGTGTGTGTGTGTGTGTGTGTGTGTGTGTGTGTGTAGGGGATGCTTAAGCATGCTAATGAAAAACACAACAATACACTGAAACAATGTTTATTAATGGAGTGCTACAGGTACACAGAGCTGTAGGCCCAATGCACGGGGGCAAGTAGCTACTCCACACCCCCGTGCCCCCTGCAAGGCATATGCAGATCCACTACACCCAATCCCCCAGGTCTGCAGACAGCTCCGTGATGGGGACGTTCCGGGGGCATGCTAGCACTGCGTGTATTAATTAACCCGCATAGTGCTGGCGGCATGGGCGCAGAGGGTGGTGCAGGGTACACTAGGGAGACCCTGCCATAACCCACAGCATGCCCCCATGAACACAGGCATTCGGTCACCGGGGGACCAGACCAGGGCACACTGTGCTGCTCCCGACTGCTGGGCAGCAGGAGGTTGCAGGGGCAGCTGGATGGGCTAGAGCCCAGAAAGTTTATGTGAGGCAGCACTGAGACTGGAGGGTGCCGCACTGGTCTGGGTGCGTGCTATCAGCATGCACAGTCCCAGACCCATGCCACCCTACGTGTGGGATCCACTATGGGTCCCGGGGGCATCCCATTGGATGTCTGCCTGGGATGACTCCTCCCCCGGCCACCCTACAGAGTCCTGTGCATTGAGGGAGGAGCCGTGGATAGGTGATCGGCATTGGTGAATGCCGGTATGGGCACATCTGTCCATGGGCTGTGAGGGTGGGGTATGCGCATTTTGTGCATCCCTATGCCCCTTTCATGCATTGTGAGCAGAACACAAAATGTATCAGTCTGTGATTAAGGGATAAATTTGAAGTTAAGGCATTTCATACTATAAATAGAATACTGTATAAGGAACTGTATTATTATAATGTTATAATACCTTCAGAATGTTCTAGAGACATGTGAACATTGAGAACTGAGCTTTATAGGTTCCAGCATTTCCCCAGAACCTCAAGATGGTATTATATTGTTACGTATAAAGTTCTTATAGTTGTAGAGTTGTTATGTGATACGTTGTAGGTGATTTTTTATATTTAAAATTAATAAGAACACATAAAGCAGCCTGAACATTTGTCCTAGTGATTTTATTGACTGGCACAATGACACCAATTGCGTACTTACATTGATTTGTGCATACAGGAAAATCTGCAGGAATTTCATCCCAGTTTTACAGTGAAAATACAGGGAAAATTAGGGTGCACTACAGGAAAATGCTTTGACTGATCTGGGAGCACTGAAACCTGGATCTGTGACTGTGATGTGACAACCTGATGGAGGGGGAGAAACATGGTTGCTTGCTCAACTGACCAACAGCAGTACCAGGGAGCAGATTCCAGAGTGCAATCACCTGTCCTGCAGAGCACTCCAGCCAGCACACCTGTGTCTAAGTGCCAGCAGCAGCCACATAAAAACAGCCTATAATCACTAATAATTTCTTAGAGTTATCATTCTGAGCCCCACAAGGATAAACCACAGCAGCAGACAGCTTGAATTGGAGGATGGATGGATGGACAGACCTCCTTTTCCGCTCAATTGTGTGTGGCAGGCTAACTGAGGTGAATGATGTTAGCTTATGTAAGTTCGCATTTGATTTTTTTAAAAATCTTTAAATTTGATCATCCATCCTTCCTGGTCACCTGCAACGAAGCCCCCCTGCTGTTCAGCTTGATAGAAAATTTTAACTTTTGCTCTGGTGTGATGTCAGTGCAGCACTAATTGCTAAACAGGGTATAATGTTTTGATGTGACAAAATGACACTCTGTTTAGTTTTCATTATAAAAACTAGGTTTGCTAAAAAAAGTTATACAGCGTTTTTAGTCTTAAATCTGCATCTACCAGCAAATTCATTCTCTTATTACATATAGAATAAAGTATGGGTCGGGGTGTGTAACAAGATGTTACACACACCTGAGTTGTGGGATGCTACATAAACCCCGAGGACGAAGCCTGAGGGGTTTGCGAAAAGCATCCCACAATGAGGGCATGTGTAAAATCGAGTTTTACACCCCGACCAATTTTTTATTTTATATAATTGCCGGGTTTCCCTTTTTTGCCTCAGCAATTATATAAAATAAACAGCTCTGTGTACCCTCCCAGTGTATCCTAACATCGGTCCTTTTAGTCCGGTGCCGAGATTTTTATATTTTAAACTGCTTCTTTTTCCCGTTTCTTGAGGTTTTCTGTGTTTCCTGGGTATAAGGGGAGAGAAAAGAAAATTACTTACCGCCATTCTTG
Source organism: Neoceratodus forsteri (assembly GCA_016271365.2). Classification (NCBI taxonomy): domain Eukaryota; kingdom Metazoa; phylum Chordata; order Ceratodontiformes; family Ceratodontidae; genus Neoceratodus; species Neoceratodus forsteri. The sequence goes on from CM028130.1 coordinate 1,241,044,788, forward strand.
TGGCGGTTCTTTTCCAGTAACACGGAAGCGGTGAACAGTCTCGGCTGGTCGCGCTGCTGCACGAGCATGCGCAGAGGAAGGGAAATCTTGCGCGTGTTTGCCATTATAAACGCTCCTTTATAACGGCAAATTACGCCACGGTTTCCCTATGGGAAAAAGGGAGAGCTGGTAATTATCAGACAATAAGATACCAAGAACAGTGTGATATCCAGAGTTTGTAAACCTAAGTTTATTTTAAGCATGATTACAACCCTATCTTTATAAATATACAGGCCTGTTGAGCAGATGTGTTTCTAGGTACCTAAGGCCTTAGGATCTCGTTGAAAATTAGCTATGCTCAACCAAGCTATCCTGTTCATATGAAATTATGAATACATTTTACTACTACAGATATTATTTAAAATTCTTAGCTGAACATGCTGTGTGGTACCCATTTCTTTAAATGGAACTATGAGATATTAAGACTAATAGAATATCAAAACTTGTATCTTTTTGTTCTCTTGTTATGATTTAGCCCTCATGTCTTTTACATTAATTTAGGTACTACAATACAGAGATTATAAACCGTGACTGTGTTGTGCTCGTAGAGTGTCTCATTGAATATGCCATGTTTTGACTTTTTGTTCATAAAATATCAGAGATGAGATAACTAATATTCAGGACCTGAGCATAGTGCAGATACAGATTAAGTTTTTGCTCAGTCAACATTTTTACTTGTACAACTGTGTTCCGCAATGACAGTTCTTTACCTTGACACGATGCCATATTTTACTTTGTTCTTTACTATAGTTAATCTATGAATTTCATGCATTTCTACAGATACAAAGGTTGTGATGCTGTGCTATATGCTGAATAAAAATTGTGTCCCTATTTTGAGCATTTGCCCCTGATTTCAAATAGGCAGTGTTCAACATTTGGAGCCTGGAAGGTTGAAAGGGAACACTCATTATGCTGCTTCCAAGTCTCCCATTTTTGAAGATCCCCTCCTGATTTTAGGCTTTTTCTTGTGCCTCCTCATGGAATTTCCTCCTGGATTTGCTCAGAGTAAGGAAACCGCATGGTGTGTCACACATGGTCTGTCAGTGTCTGATGCAGTTTGCTCAGCTGTCCCATTGTGCTCAGTTTTCTTCTTAGTGCTGCTTAATGGCCTGCTTGGGGTTCCGTAGTTTGTGTGTGAGGTCATGCATATAGAGTTACAAGCTAATCATGAACTGATTGCTCTTCTCCTTTTCTGGTTCAGTGCTGCATGACAACAAGTGCAGCCCAAACTCCCTGTGATTCATTCTGCAGCCTGAAGCACAGCTCAGTTAATTAACCAAATGCCAATAGAACTGACAAGAAGATGGCTCATCTTCCTCCTCCCAATGCATCCTTCCACTGCCAAGTGTCCCTCCCACCTCCCAGTTCTTCCCCCCAGTGCCCCTTAAAAATAATAACACAAGTGCTGCAGTGATGCACATGTGGGTGGGTGGCATGGAAAATGCTGCTGTCTCACTGGTGTTTGCAGTTATGTCCAGTGGGTGGCATAGTTCTGTAACCATGGCAACAGTGGCAGTGCCAGCACAGTAGTGGGAGCAGCAGCAGCATCAGTTCAGTGTGGAGCTGGCATTATCCATAACACACACAGCGGCAATGAAGCATCACGGGTGGCAGACACACGTTCAGTCACAAGACTCCAGGAACATACCCTGTCACCAGCTGACCACAGAGACAGCACAGACCAGATGAAACTATAGGAGGTTCAAAATATGAAACCCTGCTGCAGGACTTCAGTGAGGAGAGAGGGCTCCATTACTACTGTCTCAGGACTAGCAAATGCAACCAACTGTGGGCTGTATGTCAATGTGTACAGGATTATAATGACTTTCTCTTTGCTCAAAGCTTATATGGTTAATCACTGCAGGTCTACAGACCATTCTCTGTAGATGAAGAACAACCATTTGCTGGTCAAATATAAGAATCCCTGTAGATCTGAGCGTCACTGAATGCTCTAACTGCAAAGGGCAACATTGTTATTATTGCTGGTTGATAGATTACTATAATGCTCTGAATTATTTTGCGGTGTCCATCGATCCTTTTTTTATCTGTGTAGAAAGAAAGCATAAAAATGACCTGACCGTGTGCAAATGCATTGAAAATGGAAATTATGTACTTACCGTAATTGTTGATCTTCTTGGATAGCCTCCATCACTCATTCACACTAGTGGGATAGCGTTGGAGGTGCTAGGACCAAGCGGGAGCCAACATTTTTCAGAAGGGTCAGCGCCGAGACAGGACCATGCATGCGCGGCACTGCGAGACTAGCTTGCGCCTGTGTAGGCTATCTCGGCATCGACCCTCCAACCGCCTCAGTACCTTTTAAACTGAGGAGGTGCAGTGTAACTAATGAAAATAACTTATCCTGAGTTTCTGGGCCTAAGAGGGCCCAGGTGGCCCTTGCAAGAAGGGTCAAAGAACAATGTCTTCACAGCCTGAACCACAGGACCATGATGACCAGGAAAGAAAATGAGTTAACCCAAGGGATGGTGGGTGGGCATGTGAATGAGTGATGGAGACTGTCCAAGAAGATCAGCAATTACGGTAAGTACGTAATTTCCATATCTTCCTGGACTAAGTCTCCATCACTCATTCACACTAGTGGGAGAGTACAGAGCTAAAACCAACAACCCTGAGGAGGGTGTAGGAGATAGGGTTCACTCAGAAAGGACGGCCAAGGACTGTCCTGCTAATAAAAAGAGCTGTCTTGGAAAGGGCTTCTAGAATATAGTGCTTACAAGATAAGCGCTTGAGTTGTAACTCACCACTTTGCAGACGACTGCAATGGACACAAAATGAAACTCTGCCAGGAAGCCACAACCACTCTATGAGGGCGTCGAGAACCCGGCCTCACAATTTGGTATAGGACCAAAATTAATAGTGTCAAAGACATGTACTAATCTAATGTAAAAGGACCTCTGGAACTGAAAGAGCCAGAGGTAAAGTGTACTGGTTCAGGGTAGATCGAGAAGTGCAGATGAAAACCCCCACTACCGAGTATGGCTGACCTGTAAACAACAGGTCCAGAAGCACTTGAACCCCTTACTTGGTGAGCAAAAGAAGGTCCAGGTGGGGTTAGCCCATCAAGGAGAATGGTTTCCTCTTAGTCACTGAAACCTTCCTGATGGAAGACCAAAGCACGACTTAGAAGCCTCTTGTGGTGGTCTAGTAGAACCAGATCCTACCACTTCATATTCCAAAAAGAAATCATCCTGCCCCTGTGTGTACAAGTGTAGTAGCAGTCTCTGAACTCAGGGAAGAAAGGAAAAGTGTACAGGAGGACGTGTCCACTGCAGAAAAACATTCCGACAGAAAAAACGGGCTGGATTCCTAAGGCAAAAAGAGGCATATGTGCGTCAAGGAGGGACACAGCAGGACCAAGTTAGGGCTAACCCACTAGATGAAAGTGACTGAATAGCAGCAGAAGTGACTCAATGCGGTGAGGCACTACTCACTCTGGCCTCCCTGAAGGGAGTAGGAAGGACTCTAGTTTGCTTTGCTGAAAAACAAACATCACAGCTCCATCATGCACTCAGAGAGGATAGCTTCACGAGCGACTGGCACGGAACCAGTGAGCAGGAACCGAAGATGTGAATATTTGAGAAGCAGTCTCAGAGAAAGATCTACGTGACCTACGGTCAAGAAAGGAGCATGTCGTCTGTTAAGTTGAAGCAAGCACGGAAGTAGGAACCTGAGTTCCGATTCACTGGAGAGTCACTTCTGTTGCTGCAAGGCTCTGATCAAGAAGAGAAAGCCTGAAAAAAAAGGGTGATCAACAGACTGGGCAGTCGCCTAGGTCTAGGAAATATCTCAGAATAAGAGAAATCTCTCTTGGAAAAATGAGATGACCCATACATCCGCTGGATCGGACTTCCCCTAGGGGTAGAAGAAGTTAGGTACTCTTTACCGTAGTTTAGAGACGACCGCCTCAGGGGCTGAGGTGGAATCTGACCAGATCCAAAAGTGTGGTATTGGGTAATTTCGACTAGGCCCTGTGCTGTGATCATTTTAATTTGTTTTTTTTTCCCCATCAGTCTGAGCCTGACAAAGTTTCAGGCTGCTTGCTATCTCGCAAGTATTGCCTGATACAAAACTGATGAAGATGTCATCCCTCTGAGGGGCAGGAGGAGCCTGAGCATCCATAACTGAAATTGTGACTGGACTAATAATCACAGCTGAAGAGATGTTAACCACCTGTGCCGAAGAAGACACCAAAAGGGCAGTATCAGAAGGGGGCTATATACTCCTTTTAAAGGAGTGGAAGAGTCTGTGCAGCTCCCGACCATTGAATTAGAATGTTCCACAGAGTGTAATTGTCTTGATGACTGAAAGAGTCTAGATGCAGAGGTGTATGGTCCACGGATGTAGTCTGAATACTATGGTGGACCCCATTACTGAGGAACTATTGAAAGATCTTCCATCATGGACTCTGATGATAAAGAGGGTGTGCCCTTCAGTATATAAAATGAGTCATCCGCTGTATCACTGACCAGAAGGACAGGGAGAGACTCATATAGATGCACTTCTACCCCAGAAGGACCCCCTAAGGGAGGTCTAGGTCAGTGCCACTAGAGACTCCGCCACCAGGAAGGATGTCGAGGAACTCGGCACCATGTAGGGAGCCGAGAAAGTGCTGAGCGGAATGAGAGATTCCACTGGCAGAACAGTACAGAAGAGTTCCATCAGTGGAAAACCACTGGATGTCACAAGATCCCATGCAGACTGCCACTCACTAAGATGTGTGGAAAAATAATCCTCAGAACAGGACTTCATTCTGTGGAAAACATCTTGCCACAAGTTCCGCAGAAGAAGAGGTCTACAGAAGGAAATCCATCACTAGTTCTGCTGGACAGCACCAACTGGCACCCCTGGGGCACCAGCATCACTTGTGGCACAGGAGGGTACCAAGCAGTGCCTATGCTAACCTGGGTGACACCCGAGGGCACCCGCGGCAGTACCCACAGGTACCCCAGTACCCACGGCAGCAATGGCACCTGAGGACACCCATGGTAGCAATGGTACCCGAGGGCACCCATTTCACCCATGGCACTCATGGCACCCATGATACTCGTGGCACCCATGGCTCCCATGGTACCCATGGCAGCAATGGCACCCGAGGACACCCATGGGTGCCCACTGTGCCACCTGCGGCACCTATGGGTGCCTGTGGTGCCACCCACAGGTGCCCCACACTGCCCGCAGCACCTGTGGGTGCTTGGCACTGCCCACGGGTGCTCATGAGACACCCGTGGCACCGGCACCAACAACAGCACCTGCAGCACCACACAGAGCAATGGCACTGAGCCATGGTGCCGACCCACAGCACCGACTCCTGGCGCCAACCCAAACACCAGTGGTGTCACCTACGGCACCAAAGCCAAAACCAGCGGCCACAGCGCCAGACCTGCAGCGCCACCCATGGCGTCGGGCACGGTGCCAGGACAAACACCACCATGGAAAATGCCAATGGAGAATCCTAAGAAGAAGGGGAGAAGGAAAATGGTGGTGCCCGTGCTGGCTCCTGCATGGAAAGAGAGAGGGGGGTAGGCACGAGGGGTCGACATGATGGCGAAGGCACCAAGAGGGCACCGCGCTCATCCTGATCCAATTGATCCGGCTCCAGTCTAGCGGCTTCAAGGCCCAGAGGCCCCCAAATCAGGAACACTGACCAGGAAAACTGGATAGAAGTCGAACCCCCTGCTCCACAGGAGCAGCCCAGAGGTGAAACTGCTCACTGGAGCTCCAACGAGGACAGAGATGGAGTCCAGAGTTGAAGAATGCAGCCGTTAGTAGTGGGGCCAAAGAGAACCCACCAAAGTTGGTTCAGGCCTATTGCCCCTGATGAACAATCCTCGTGTAGGTGTACCAGAGGGCAACCTCAAGTGGCACCGATTATTCTTCCCCCAATGAGGAAGAAGAGCTTGAGGTTAAGCGGAGCTGGATCCCTGGAACTGCTAATTCATGCTTTGGTGGACTGTCCTCCCCCGTTTATCAAAGGGCGGCAGACCGGACACAGACCCTCTGCCATAACAACTTTCAAACAAAGTCTTCCTACCGTCACCGCTACCGTCTATGGACGACTCCGTTGATAGCAGGTGAGAATTTTTTTTTCTTCTTCTTCATAATCTTCTTTTCTTGTTCGTAAAATAAGAAATCACTACTACTAAAATGTTAAATTAAACTCTAAAAGCTGCTGTTGTATAGACAAAAACTTTGACTCCGGCAGAAGAGCGGCGTTGACATCCATGCACACTCGACGGCAGGAGAAAAGGAATTGAGGCGGGTGGAGGGTCAATGCCGAGATAGCCTACACAGGCGCGAGCTAGTCTCACGGTGCCACGCATGTGTGGCCCTGTCTCAGCGCCGACCCTTCTGAAAAATGTTGGCTCCCGCTTGGTCCTAGCGCCTCTGGCGCTATCCCACAAGTGTGAATGAGTGATGGAGACTTAGTCCATGAAGACTGTGTTTTCCTCAGGTGGGATGTCTACAATAAAATAAATCTTGAGGCTAAAATAATGGTCTGAAGTACCTGCTGCGTCATTTTATATGCTATTTATTTCAGCAGTCCTCTGTGATTTAATGAATGAACTAACTGCTCTGATATACTACGTTTTTGTTTAAGTTAGGAAGATCCATTTGGCTCCTTTTCATGTTTAAGTGGTATTCGCAGCATTCTGCTGGTAATGACATAATGTGAAGCATCGCTGTGCAAAAGTTGAGCTAATGCAGGCCCAGTTCTATTGCAGCAAGTTTTATTTACTGTGACAGATCAGTGGAACTCTCTTCTCATTAATTTTATGAATGAGATGAGCAGACTAGTTTCTTCTATTTGAAGCTAACCATTGCCTTGGTTCAGACAAGCACAGACTGCAATTTATCACAACTAGTTGGGTGACTATTACTTTAGGTCGCATCATTAAATTGTATGCGCATGATCTGTTCTTGTTCAGGTTCAGACAACCTTATGGCAGCCACTAGGTTTTTAGTTCAGTAACACAAAAGCCCATGAAAGATCTAGCTACCTATCTACAGCATTAATTTCCATTACAATATACTGTACACAGTGCAGATACAGTGCATGGTGGTGTTAATCATAACTGGACACTAATAAACTAAACTGATTTCATTTTGAAGTTTAGTTGTAATGTTAATGAAACCTCAAAGGTTAGACTGCTCTTTAGTGCCAAGCAGTCATGAGAGAGTAGTCCTCTAAGCTGGCCTGTTGGATTAGTGTTAGCGCTACCGCTCTTGACACCAGCAGCCTGAGTTCAGAAGAGAACTCAGGACATCGGAGGACTGGCTGTAGGGAGGATGATTGAGCATCTGTAGGACTGCTCTCCTCTTCCAGGGGAAGGATTTGCAGACAGTCCAAAGAAACCAGCCCCCCCATAACATAGTATATTTAAACTTTGCACTGCCAAAATCTATATTTACTTTTAGTTCCATGTGAGGAGAGGGGTTCTCTTAGTTTCAGAGTGGAATTCCAACGTGAGTAAGCTAATCCACTAACGTCACGATGGGATCATTGATTTAGTCCCTATTCTGACTTTCCAACTTTCAAATGCCTCAATGGCTAATGTGCCTAATTGGCTCCTTTTATATAGTGTGCTCCCAGCAAGGAATTCATACAGGTGTTCAAAGGGAGCATGCTAAAAAGGAGCACCACTAGATTTGTTGGAGGATTTGCAGAGCCTGGGATCTGCCTGGCTCCTAGCGTCAAATGGATGAATGGCTCCTGGGACTACCCAGAAAGCAGGAGGGGTGGGTAGATGCCAACATGCAGCACGTGGAAGCATGCTGCACATGTCATGGCATCATTGCACGCCACACCAATAGGAGGTAACTAAAGGGAAAACATAAAAATTACATACTCACTGTAATTCTTGATCTTCTAGGAATATCTTCACCATTAATTCACACCAATGGGTTCAGAGCTGGAGGCACTAGGACCTTGCAGGAGCTAGAACTTTTCAGGACAGCCTGCACCAAAGTAGGCTGCATGCATGCACGGTACTGCGAGACTAGCTCATGCTGCGAGGATTACTTCGGCACAGGCCCTCAACTGCCTCAGTACCTTTTTTACTGAGGAAGTGCAGTGTAACCTAACTAACACTAATGCACTTAACTGAGAGGCATAAGATAACCACTGTGATCTGTGTGAAGAAGGGTCAACAACAAAGAAACTGTGTCTTCACAGCCCAAACCAAAAACAAGGGCTGAAGATCAACAAACAGAAAAGAGTGAGTCCAGGGGATGGATGGTGGGTGTGTGAATCAATGGTGAAGATATTCTTACAAGATCAAGAATTTTAGTGAGTACCTCATTTTTATATTTTCCTGGAATCAGTCTTCACCATTGATTCACACCAATGGTTATAGTACCAAGCTGAGAAGAAAGTCCCCGAGCAGGGTGGTAGGAGCCAGAGCTCACTCAGGACAGAAGTCCATTAAGGATTGTCCTGCCAAAGGAGGCATGCTGCCTGGCATGGACATCCAGGGAATAGTGCTTGATAAAAGTGTGCACTCTGCTCCAGTGGTAGCGATAGGTACAGAGTGAATCTCTTCCAAGGACGTAGCAACTGCTCTGGTAGAATGGGCATGAACCTGGTCCTCCAGTTTGACCTGTGTCATAGAATAGCAGTGATTGAATCCATGCAGAAATACATTTGATTGTAACAGGCTGACCCAACCGATTATGGTGGAAGGAAACAAACAGCTGTTTAGAATTTCGAAAGTCTTTCGTTCTAGTGAGGTAGAAAGGTGAGGGCTCTTTTAATGTCCAGAGTGTGGAGGGTGCACTCCCCTTCATTCTGGAAGCTGGAAAAGTACAGTATGTAGGCAGCACTAGAGGCTGATTTAAGTGAAACTCTGATACCACTTTAAACAACAGCTTGGGATGTGTGTGGAGAACCACCTTGTCTCTATAGAAGACTGTATATGGAGGATCTGTGACCAATGCATGTATCTCAAATACTCTGCGGGCTGAGGTGATGGCCACTAGAAATGCAATTTTCTAAGTTGGAAATTTCAGGTCTCATTTAGTCAAAGGTTCAAAAGGTTTACCAGTGAGCATGTCCAACACAAGGTTGAGATCCCAGACAGCTACAGGTTTCCTGACTGGGCCCTTGTGTGCAAAATGCCTTTTAGGAACCTCAAAGAGTGGCAGCTGTGCTGAGAGAGGTTCTGTATGGGCCTGTGGTATGCTGAAACAGTGCACAAATGGACCTTAACTGTAGAGTGTTGCAAGTCTGCATCAGAGAGATCTAACGAGTACTCCAAAACCCTGTCCAGTGGGCATCAGAATGGATCTATATGGGATTTGGAGCACCACACAGAAGAACATTTCCATTTTGCCATGTAGGTTTTCCTGGTGGAAAGCTTACAAGCAGCCAGAAGAATCTCAGAGATCTGAGATACATTATACCTGCCCACTTCTATCACCTCAGGAGCCATGTGTGGAGATGAAGGGAGTGCAGATTGGGGTGGAACATGGACCCCTGAGTCAGGGAGTCTGCCCGGAGAGGGAAGGCTGACTGACAACCTGTTGAGCAGGGGCAATCATATCTGTCAAGGCTAAAATGGAGCAACCAGAATCATCTTGCTCCCATGTGCCTACAGCTTAAGCAGTACTCTGTGAACTGGAGGAATAGGAGGAAATGCATACAGAAAGCGATTTGTCCATTGCAGCCTGAATGTATCTTGACGGAAAACGCCAGGCTCAGGACTGTTGGAACAGAAATGGGGCAGTTTGGCATTGGGTGGTGTTGCAAAACGGTCAACATCTGGGGTTCCCCATGCATCAAACAGAGATTGCATGATGTACAACATCAACAACCAATTGTGAGGATTGGCTTCTGTTCAGCTGAGCTCATCTGCTAGATTGTTCTGAGCCCCTGGCAGATAAACTTCCTGGATCAGAACATCCTTTTACAGAAACCATTCCCACACTCTCATTGCCTTCCTGCAGAGAAGATAAGAGTGTGCTCCCCCATTTTTGTTGCTGTAGTACATGACAGACTTGTCTGTCTAGAGGAGGTCTATCTCGTAGCTAAGTCCCCTGGGGCCCAGAGGGCATTAAGGACTGCTCTCATCTCCAGCACATTGATGTGGAGGTGGAATTCTACAGGGCTCTGAACTCCCTGGGTGAGGTCCTAACAATGAGTTCCCCATACCAGCAGAGACACATCGATGGTAAAGGTTACCTGAGGCTCTGGTTGAGAAAAGGGAAAGTCTCGGAGGAAACTGTTCTCCTGTGTCCACCATGCAAGTGACTGAAGCAAAGGCTTCATTACCTTGATAGAAACAGGGAAAGGGGAAATTGTTTAACCAGGAGAGGCACACTAAGCCAAAACTTGTTTCTAGGTGCGACCTAGGAGCACAAGGAAGTTAAGTGACTTGCTCAGGGTGACACAGTATGCAAGAGGGGGCTGTATGATTCAAACCCAGGTCTCCAGGTTTGCAGCTCAGAGCCTTAAACCACTGCACTATACTGCCTCCTAAATAAGACTGAGAATGCATTGCCGGAGACCACTGCATGTTGAGCATTTATTGGGTTGTCCTCATGTGTAGCTGAGCCAGAGGTGCCGTGAAGATGGAGGAGGCTATGATACCTACCATGCACTGCATGGAGCAAGCCTGAACAGACTTGTGCTCCATGATGAACTTGAGCCATCTGAAGGATGGCTTTTCATCTGTCTGCTGGAAGAAAGGCCCTTGCCTTGGCAGTGTTCAGGAGGGCTGCAGTGAGGAGTAGCTACTGAGAGGACTGAAGCTGTTACTTTTCTACATATAACAGGACTCCCATGGAGATCGGGAACTGAGAGGTTGTGGCCACTGCTTGCTCCACCTCCTATTTGGATGGACTGGCTAACAACCAGTCATGCAGATAGGGAAAAACTTAGAATGCGAGCTTTCGAAGGTATGCCATGAGAACAGCAAAGCACTTTATAAAGACTTGAGCTGCCCCTGCTAGCCTGAAGGGTAGGAACCAGAATTGGTAATGCTGACCCAGAACCACGAAGTGGAGAATCTTGTGGTGGCTGGGGTGGATCAGGATATGCTGATAGGCATCCAGTATGTCCAGGGAAGCCAACCAGTCCTGTGGCTTGAGAAGTGGTAGCAGGGTCCCTAGGGAGGTCATTTTGAACTTCTTCCACTACATGAACTTAAGTTTCTTGAGGTCAAAAATGGGGCAAATGCCCCTAACTTTTTAAGAGCAAGGAAGCAACAGGAGTTAAAGCTTGTGTTGCACTCTCCCTCTCCTGCACTACTTCCATTGTCCTGTTGCTCAAGATGCCTGCAATCTCCTTTGCGAGAAGCTCCGACATGTGAGCTAAAAGGAGGGATTGTTTTCTGGGTGGATAATCCAGAGGGAGTTCCATAAATTCAGTGAATAGCCCTCCCAGATGATCTTAAGAACCCACTGGTCCATAGCGATGGATTCCCACTGGTGGTACAAACTGGTAAAACTGATTTAGATGCCTCCCCCATCAGACAGGTCTGCCTCTGGCAGCTGAGGAAAAACCAGGGCCAGGATTTCAGAGAGTAGCACTGGGCACTTTCAGGGCCTGTGCCTTCGGTTGCAATTTCTTTTGTGACAGAGGAGGCTGGGGCTTGACTTGAGCTCCCTTGCTTTTACCTCAAAAGGACTGCTTACTGTGATAAAAGCCTCCCCCCTTTCCCTTCTGGGGTTGGGATGGGGCAGGCCAAGAAGTCTTGATGGCCATCCTGGTCTTCTGGGAGGCTTCAAGAGACTGTTCTACCTGTTGACCAAACAGATACAAACCATCAGATGGAACTTTCATAACCTGCTGCTGGACATTGTTGGAGAAGACAGATGCCAAAGCCAGGAGTGTCTTCTAATGCAGTGTACTTTCTATTTTCCTACAAACAGAAGGGATAGAGCAGGCCTGTTCCAGGCTACATCTGACAAGGTCTCAAATGCTGGAGGAATCAGTTTGACCAGCATGGTGGAAATGTTTAACCACTGCAGATGATGATGTTAGCTGGGTCAGTGGCTGAAAGCTCAAAATCAAGTGCAGAATGCACTTTTTTTTTTTTTTTTTTTTTTTACAAATTTATAAGGCCTGGAAAGTCAAATCCTCCTTAGGAATAGGAGAAGGGCCTTGGCCCCCTGGGTCCGAAGAATTCAGGCTATAGAAAGAGGTATCATCACTACCCTCAGAGGTGATGAGTTCAGGGTCAGCATTGTACCCCTCCAACTCCTCCCCCCCAGAGGGAAGATCAGGAAGGGGAGTGGATTGCAAGGCCCGCAGTCCAGAAAGTGGCCTGGGCAACACAGGCCTCAAAGTACAAGGAGCCAATGTCAAGGGTGGCACCGTGGCCAGAACTCAGTCTGGTGCTGGAAGATTTCCCAGCACTGAGGTCAGCACCTAGGCCATTGTTGGGACAGGCCGTGAGAAACCTAAGCCCAGTGCCAACCCCATAACTGATGCTCCAGCTGGCACTGTAGTGACTGGTAAGGGTATCGTGGTCAGTCCCATTGCAGTGACAGTGAATGGGGGTGCAGCCAGTGGGACAGGATTCACCAGCATGGTCACCAGCAAGGGCCCTAGGACTGTTGCTAGAGCAAAATGCTCTACCAGGCTTGAAGGCCCCACCTACGACTCCAGTTCTGCTGGACCCAAATGACCAGGGACTGGTTCTACAGTCACAGGTAAATGAGCCAGATGCTACTCCCACTGCCCAGTAGTGGAACTGTCCAACTAAGTCCCCACTAAGAGACAGAGGGGTACTCTGGGCCCAAGACATTGATGTCCCATGAACAGAAGCCCTGGTGATGCTGATTGGGCTGGTGAGGACCTCCTGCTCCGGGAGACTGAGGGCCTCGCAGCAGACCTTGCAGAAGGTAACCTTGAGCGGTACCGCATCTTCTCCTTCTTACAGGAAGAGGAAGAACTTGAGGCCAAGTGGCACCATGAACCCGACCAGGACTGGGAATGGGCCCACTTCTTTTTGTGCTTCTGGGAAGACTATCCTTCCTCCCAGGCACAGGATCACCTGTCATCATAACCGTCCCCAATGCGGGAAGTGGATAGGACATGGCCTCACTGCTGGAGCAGCTTGCCTGGAGAGGCTTCCTACCATTGTCCTCCATGGCCATTGACTCTGCAGGGCATTAAGAGACTGAGGAAAAAACATATGTAAAATCACTTAACTGACACGAGAATAACTCTAACTTTAAACATGAAAAACTAAGAACTGAATGCTGTTTTCGTACTGATGTGAAGTTCCGATTCCCTGCTGGTGAGTGACATCATCACTGAAGTGCACTCAGTGGTGGGAAAAAAGGGACTGAGGCGATTGAGGACTGGTGCTGAGATAAGCCATGCAGCATGAGCCAGTCTCATGGAGCTCTGTGTGTGTGTGTGTGTCGCTTACCTCAGCACCAGCCCTCCTGAAAAGTTCTGGCCCACACAGGGTTCTAGCGCCAAAGGCTAAGACCCATTAGTGTGAATCAGTGGTGAAGACTGATTCCTGGAAGATCTAGTATTGCTACCTGTGCTCTTGCTTCTGTAGTGACGCAGATAAAGAAAGGGTTTTCTTTTTGTGAGTAACTTACATGGCACAGCAAGATTCTTATTCCAAAGCCACCCTATTGGCTTGGTGGCTGTGCACTGTACAGCTTCATAAGAGGAGGTTAGAGTTTACATAGTATCATAAATGTGACAATGTTTTTTTATGCATCCCCCCCAAACCATACATGTACTCTAAAGTCTCATTTCAAGTCCAAGGCATCATAGGTATGCAGATCCCCGTGCAAGTCACGTTGACAAGATTTTACCAGAACAGACATTGACTTTTAAACCCTGCCTTTTAGAGATGGCTTTTTTTTCCAGTTTATTTAATAAATAAATGTAACAAAAAGTGATGATGTGTGGAGCTGAGGCTACATATACCACACACACACACAGACTACATCTGACATGCAAGAGAGAGTAAATCCTCAGTTGTAGTCTACATCTAGGAGGAAGATGCAGGTTTGTATTCCTACAGTATGCATGAATTTGTAGTTAGACAGATTCGTGTCATTGTAAAACTGCTTTCTTTTTATTCATTTTGTTCTATTAATATACAGTATTTAAATAGTTGAAAAATGTGTTCAGTGGCAGCAGCAAAAATGCACTGTAGGAGTAGTTTTAGTAACTAATGCAATACCTTATGACGGTGGGTGCAGACTTATTTTTCATTACTAGTTACAGTTATTGTCTAAGGACTGCTAGATCCTGGAAATGGCTCATTTTCTCTTCTTGTGCAGTGAGGCAAAGTTGGTTTTTACTTTTCCTCTAGCTTCCTGTGCTGTCTCATTTTATGCACCTTGTACCATGTCGTATTCAAAGTTCAATCCATGATTTTAAATAATAATGTTTAGAAAATGCAGAAATTTTTGAGACAAAGATATCCAAGTTTTAAAACCGGTCCATACTTCATGGAAGAAAATGCAGCAGAGTGTGTAGAGATGTCACTACAGTCCCACAGTTGATCCAGGTGACAGGAGCTTTCTTGTACTTTAGCAAACAAAAATAAAAGTATGATCTTGTTATCAAGTTAGGTGGCAATTTTGTTTTAAACACAGTAAATGGTAGTGTTTCTGCAATTGATGAGCAGTCTCCAAGATTCTTTTAACATAAAATATAGGGACTCTGGAAAGTATTGAGGATTGTTGTATTGTACTGTATTTATTTGTGTAACCCCCTGTTGGGGGCTTACCTGTGAGCCCCTGAAAAAGGCTAGTTTCCCTGGTGTTTTGTTTCTGTCCCCATTCTTTTTTTCCTTGGGTCCCAGTTTTTCCTGGCTTGCCCCTGTGCTTTCATTCTTTCTTGCTGACCCCCATATGGTTTTATTGAGAGAGCGGGGCTGGAGGAGCTGGTTTGCGGAGCCACTGGCTTGAGAAAGGGCACTGTGGTGCCGGTGAGCTCCGTGCATGCATATAGGTGCATTTTTGTATGGCCGCTTCAGCGGCCTTTGGATCCATCTCTCCAATGGTCCCGGTCCCGTTGGGCAATAAGAGAGGGAGGGGCCGGAGACCTTGGGGCAACTGGAGAGGCAGAGGGGAAGCAGCAGGAGGAAAATTTGTAAGTGCCAATTGTGCTTGAGAATACGGGAGCCACCTCATGAATATTAATGAAGCAGTGTCCCTTAGAAGTAGTGGCTCTGCCCAGCACCTAGGGGCTATGTAGAATGGCGCAAGGGCAGGCAGGAAAGGAAAAAGGTTAAATGAATTAAGTAAAGAAGAGGTTGCCAGTCCGTGGGGGTGTAAATAAATAAAATGGATTCCATGGACTGCAGCAGAAGGAAATAGAGTGTAGCTGTACACTGGGGTTATACTGAGCTGCCTAAGGGCAAGATATAATGGCAGCAGCGAATGAATGAGGGATGAACTGACAAGTTAATGAATGCAGTCACTTTGCATGGCACAGGGGTGGTGGCTACCAAATGGTATGGAAATGATTAAATAAATTATTAGTTTTTGGCTGCAGGAATGATTTAAAGAAGGGACACTGTATAAACTGTGGACACTGTTTACTTTGCCCACCATGTTTAGGAGCCATGTGACACCAGCCAGCCAACCACTGTGCCAGGATTCTTGCCAGGGACTCTGGGACTGTTTGAACAGACATCTGGGGGAAATACTGTGGAAAGTTTAGGCACCTTTTTTTGCACCAATGAGGCATCGAGGGAGCCTCTTGCATATTAATTTTTGCCTAAGGACAGTGGCCACTGGGGAGTGAGGAAAGGGCTCCCAATAAAGCAAGGATGGTTGAGCTTTGAGTTCAGTTTGGTGGGAGTTCCTCCAGGAGGAGGGACTCTTGCCCCTGGAGAGAATGGGGCTGCAAGATTGGCCTACCTAGGGACTGCCAGCAATTTGTTCCCCAGAGCAGGGAGTGCCTGCCCCATCGGGAAAAGAAAAGCTGGAGAAAAAGAAAGGTTAAAGAAGCAGCTTGGCAGAGAGAAAAGGAAAGCTGAAGGATGCTGACTGTTCTGTGTTGCTCTGAACTTGCACCACAGTGGTGAGATAAAGCAGAAAAGAGAACAGCAGTTGTGTCCTGAGCCAGGTAAAAGGACAACGGTTGTGTACTGATCCTGCAAAAAGACAAAGGTTGCATTCTAAGCTTGGAAAAAGAACGATGGTTGTGTCCTGAGCTGGGTAAAAGGATAAAGGTTGTGTCTAAGCCTGGAAAAAGATGGAATATAGAGGATGGGGAACAAGAGAAAATAAATGTGCTGAGTAATGAGAAAAGAAGAGTGGGCCTCTTCAGTTGGAGAACTGCTATGTACCTGCACGGTAAGAAATGAGACTTTGGGGGTGCAGGTGATATGTGTGAGCCAGAGCAAGAATGTGGCTGTGTTGAAGTTGAGAGACTGTGAAAGCACAAGGATGGATAGGTGCCTTTTGGGGATGAGTACCTGTTGTCTGCTCCTGAATTACAGTCAGCAAGGAAAATAAATGGATTGCTGTGGCTACACACCGTGGCAGTAAAGAGAGAAAGACAGAGAAGCAGAAAAGAATGTCTTAATGGTTTCTGTTGACACACAAGGCCAGATGGGGAACTTGCTAACCATCATCAAGTGGAGTCTGCTGCTGCAGGGGATCACGAATCTTGTATCCGAGTGCTATAGCACTCTGATCAGAGGGAGCCGGTCCATGGGACCACTCGCGGGTCTGGGTCCTCTGTAGTTGGCAGGTCTTATGCACATGCCCTGCAATGGAGCATGTAATGGACCGAAGGGAACAAGCTGTAAGATTTGCAAGCAAGAGCAAGAGAGGGCAAGCTGCAGCCTCTGTGCCCCCCGTTCAAACACTGTGTTTGGTTCTGCCTGTGTTGCCACCCATCCCCAGGACTTTAGCGAACTGTGTCATCCAAGGACTGATTCTGCAGAACTGTGAGTAAATTGCTGGAATTGCCCTGCACTTGGGGACTGTAAATCTGATCACCTACTAGGGCAGAAGATAGAGCTGAGGACTAGAGGGAAAAACATTAAAGTTTAGCTCTAAATAAAAGAAAGGAATGTAAAAAGGTTGTTTAATTCTCCAAGCGCGCCAACCCCAGCTACCAACTGCACCTCAGGCCTGCAACTAGAATCTGGGTACCCAGTGGAGGACTTCGGGGTTAAATGGATTGGGACCTGTGGGTCTGGGTTGAACACACCTGCAGCAGGTAGCTAGTTAGACAGATCAGATGGCTGAACTGATTGAGATCTGGGTTTGAATCAAAGGGAAATGTAAATTTGGGGAAATGCAACTCTTTTAAAATGCTTGAATTATGTTGGCCTGGTGATGCTGAGGGTTGAGGCGCTGGACACCACACCTCGTGCCACACCGGCGACCCGGGTTTGGGAACAAGCCCAGACCACCAGGGGGTCAGCAGTGGAGGGAGAGGATTGAGCAACTGTAGGACAGCTCTCCTCTCCCTGGGGTGGGCTCTGGGAATCCTTGGTGCAGTAGTGACACCCAGTGGAAACCGGTGGTACTACATGTGCCTGGAACATAAGGGGAGGAGTGGGGTGGACGCTCACAGCTTCTCTGTGCAGGCGTCACTGCACGTGTGGCTCCAGGGGGTAACCTAAAGTAAGAAAAATAAACCCAGGCAGAGGATAGGCGAAGGCACCTCCAGTCTCGGCCACACTCCCATTGCCGGGCTTGATTTGCAAGTGCCGGGCAGGTGGTCACACTTCAGGGGGCTCAGAGCTGGGGGATCTGCCAGGCAGGGTCGGCCTGGAATATCGATCTTCAGACTGGGACGTAGAGCTAGGCTGACAAGGTAGCTGGAGAGAGTTCCTCAGTCCCGGAGAGAAATAAAGTCTAAAAAATAAATAAATAAATCAATAAAATGCTTGAATTTTATTCCTCTTACCCCATCCTAAACCCTCTCCTCCTGTAAATAAATCATGGAGTTACTGTTTTGCAGCAGAAAATGGATCCAGAGCCTAATTTTGGTGAGCCGGTTATTGACTGAAATAGAAAAGGTAAAGGGTGTAACAGAATGTGGGGAGGTTCAAACCTGGTAAGTCCATGTCTGGGGTAACCGTTGGGGAGGTGGGTTGGTACGACATCCCAGGGGGTTGTACTGCAGCTAATCAGACCCACTGAATATGTACTCTGGGTAGAGGCACTGCCATTTTTATTTTAGTTTTTGGGAAAGGACCCCTGTAGGTCAGCTATGGGAACCCAGGCCCCTTATCCTTCGTCTGACCAGCAAGGCAGGGGCAGTGGCCCTCTCCAGGATTGTGCCAGAGAGGGGCTACATTTATTTTACCAGGAAAAGAATAATTGAGCACTGGTCATTTACAAGGAGGTCCTGCGTAGGACATATAACATGCAATGAGTTACAGTACAATTTCACAGAGTAGAGACTTTAAAAATCAAGTGAGGTTTGAATCTAAACAGAACGGAAGAATTTCCATAGTTGGGAAAGGACAAAGGGGTTTTAGTTGAATCATAAAATGGAATGGAATGAGAGAACATCTACTGCTAGGAGGGACCATATAGTGGGGATTTACTACAAAAATAAAATGAAAGTGGAATTGAGGAGTGTGTGCAACTCTGTCCTTATTTGATAATAAAACAGGATGGAATGGAGAGTGACAGAGCTTCATTTTAAAACTAAAATGGAATGGAAGAGTATCTCCGGTTGGGAGGGAAACTAATGTGGTAGTCATTTCAAAATAAAATAGATCAGAAGATCTGTCTGCAGCATATATTGTATTGTATTGCAGTATGGTATGGTCTCCACGTTGGAAATAAAATAGATCGGAAGATCTGTCTGCAGCATATATTGCATGGTGTGCTCTCCCCATTGGAAATGCTGATCTGATATACATTCCAGAGTACACTGTGCCAGATGAGGAAGTGATGACATCACCTCTACCTGAACAGAGAATGATGCCTAATGCAGATGCTTTCAGAAGACAACTAACTTCATCAATAATGTATCGGGCTGCATAATTTGGTGAACTGCACCTTGGTCAACCAAATTTGATGATGTCTTATTTGGCACAATGTCAATGTCTTTTGGATGTCACGAAGTCATAGAGCTGTCAATCATACATCATCTTCAGAATGTGAGACCTTGCTTGATGTGCAGAAACATTTCCTCAGTAGTTTTAAAAGTTCAGACACAAAGAAAACAGAGGCGGCCAGTCCAGTTAAAAACAAAAGATCTGTTAAGAAAAACAGAAAAAAATTGCAGTGAGCATTGCTTTGGTTGTAAAATAATTTCACAAGCATTTGAAATATATGTGAGCAGTACAGGAGGTATAATAAAGATATGAGGCTAGAATTTATCAAGGTCAAAAAGAACACAACTGTGCATTCATTTTTCTGTGGTAATCTTTCTCTGATGCTTTTGCTTCCAGTTACTGTATATACAGGTGTGAACAATACTGATACAGTCAGAGTGAAGTAAAATTATCCAGGCACACAGGCTCACATATTATTACTTCTTAACAATATACGAACATACAAAATTGCCAGCAGATACAGGCCACAAGGGTCTATCAAGGCTGCTCGAGTGCACAGCTAGTTATACTAGGTAGCTGCCCCCCTGCAGTTGTCCCCCCTCCCATCTTCTTCATGGGCCCTGCTGGTTCAATCATCTTCTTTAACCTGTCCCAGCCCTTCTTAAAGCAGGTCACTGACCTTGTTGCTACCTCCTCCTCTGGCGACTCGTTCCACCCCTTCACCACCCCTTCGGTGAAGAAGTACCTCCTTACTACCTTGTAAGGAGGCAGTATAGCGCAGTGGTTTAAGGCTCTGAGCTGCAAACCTAGAGACCTGGGTTTGAATCCCACAGTCTCAACTTGCATACTGTGTGACCCTGAGCAAGTCACTTAACTTCCTTGTGCTCCCAGGTTGCACTTGGAAACAAGCTGCAGCTTAATGTGTCTTTCCTGGTTAAATGATTTCCCCTTTCCCTTTCCTTATCTCCCACCTGAAACTGCCCCTACCGATTTCAGGCTATGTCCCCTTGTTGCTCCTTCTTTCCTTAGGGTAAAGATGCCCTCAGTGCTGATCCTGTTTATCCCCTTTAAGTATTTGAAAGTCTCAATCATGTCCCCTCTCTCCCTCCTGTCCTCCAGAGAGTACATCCCCTTGCCCTGAATCAATTTGGTTGCTCTCCGCTGTACTGTCTCCAGTAATTTGATATCTTTCTTAAGATATGGGCACCAGTACTGGACACAATACTCCTGGTGTGGTCTCACCAGTGACCTTTTCAACTGCAGAATAACCTCCTCCTTCCTAGAAGTGATGTCCTAGTTATGCAACTCAGCACCCTATTTGCTTTAGCTGCTGCCTTACGGCACTGTGCTGAGTGTTTCATGTCACCCTTTACTGTAACCCCCAAATCTTTCTCTTCTTCTAATGTGGTTACCTGGACAGCCCCTAGCCAGTACCTTGCTTTTGGGTCTTTTGCTCCCATGTGCATCACCTTACATTTTTTAGCATTAAAACCCAGCTGCCAGATGCCAGACCATTCCTCCAGCTTTGCTATGTCCTCCTTCCCTCCCTTCCTCTATGTTCACCCTCCCTCAGAGCTTAGTATCATCTGCTAAAAGACAGATTTTGCTCTTGACCCTCTCTGCTATGTTGTCAGTGAATACATTGAACAACACAGGTCCCAGCACCGATCCCTGTGGGACACTACTGGTCACTGTCCTGGGTTCGGACAACTCACCTGCCACCACTACTCTCTGGTTCCTGTCTGTCAGCCAGCTCTTTACCCACATTAACAGTTTTTTCCCCATGCCCCAGGTCCCCCAGCTTGCTGACCAGCCTGCCATGGGGCACAGAGTCAAATGCCTTGCTGAAGTCCCGATATAGTACGTGCACCACCTGCCCTTTGCCCAAGGTCCTCGTGACCCAGTCGTAGAAGTCCACCATGTTGGTTTGACATGACTACCCCTTGACAAACCCATGTTGCCTGTCATCCTGGAGACCATTGTCTTCAAGGAAGGACACGAGTCATTCCTTCTGAGTGGTTTCCATTAATTTGCCCACTATGGAGGTCAAGCTGACCAGCTTGTAGTTTCCTGGCTCATCTCTTGGGCCAGTCTTGTGAATAGGCACCACATGAGCTGTCCTCAAGTCCCGAGGGATGCACCTCTCCTCAAGTGAGGTGTTGAAAAGGTCCATCAGTGGTGCTGCCAGTACCTCCGCCAGTTCCCCCAGAACCCTTGGGTGCACCCCATCTGGGCCAGGTGCCTTGTCCACCCGCAGCTGTTTAAGTCCTCTCAAGACCCTGTCTTCCTCAATCTCCCTCTCATACTCCTTCCCCTCCTAAATAGGCTTCCCAACCCTCCCTTTTGGTGTGTACCTGCTGTCCTCCGTGGTGAAGACAGAGCAGAAATACAGCACTGATTAAGTGCATCTGCTTGCTCTACTCCCTCTTCCAGCCACCTTCCCTCCCTCTTGATCTTGACTATCTCATCCTTCCTGCTTCTTTTCTCCTTAATGTAGTGGAAGAAGTCCTTTCCCCCTTTCTTAATCCCCTGAGTCAATCTTTGTTCTTTGTCTGCTGATCAGACCTCCCTTTCTGCCTCCCTGGATTTCTCTGAGTAAATTTCTCTGTCTTCTTCCCTTGCAGTATGCTTATACTTCAGGAAGGCTGCTCTCTTGTACCTTATCTATTCTGCCACCTTGCTATTGAACCAGCTTGGCCTCCTGGTTCTGGCACACTTTTTCCTAGCCTGTGTGCAAGTGCTGGTAGCCACAATCAACCCCATCTTGATGATGGACCATTTTTGGTCCATAGTCATCCCTGGTTTGGTCATTGCCAAGTGCTCCCCCACCATGCACCACATTTTGGTAAAGTCTGCCTTTCTAAACTCTACAACCTTAGTTTTAATCTTGGTTGTCTCCTTCCCCATGCTGATTGAAAACCACACTGCTCGGTGGTCACTACCTGCCAGAGGTTCCCTCACCTCCACATCCTGGACTTGCTCTCCCTTTGACAATACCAGATGTAATATGGCATCCTCCCTTGTTGGGACTATGATTCCCTGCATTAGAAAATAGTCCTGGATAGCATCCAGGAGGACCTGTTCCCTGCTGCAGGTGGTAGCTGGGATGTTCCAGTCTACTCCTGGTATATTGAAGTCACCTAGAATTACAACATTTCCCCTACATGCTGCCCTTCTGATCTGATCCTCCAACTCCCTGTCCAAATCCATTCCCTGTGAAGGTGGTCTGTACACCACCCCCACTCTAATTCTTCTGCCACTGGTATTCTGCAGTACTTCTCAAAGGTCTTCTGTCATACCCTACTCCACATTATCCCTTCTCTTATATACAAAGCCACCCCCTCCCTTTAGCCCTGTTCGTCTTGTGCAGTTGGTAACCTGGGATTTCAAGGTCCCAGTCATGAAATGGTGTTGCCAATGTTCCTGTGATGGCAGCTATATCCACTTCCCCCTCCACCAATAGTGCCTGTGTCGTCGAGGCACAGGTCAGGAACCAGGAGCAGTTGTAGAATTCACCAAAAATATTCATTTACAGTAGCAGTAACATAAAAAAAAACTTGTTCATAATAACTATGTACAGAGGAGAAATGATTTTTTTTTTCTTTCAGTCTCTGTGCCCCTTTTTCTTCTAATCTTTCTTGCAGTTGCAACTTAGATTTTATAAAACCTTTCAATCCCCATCCTTAGCAAGCATCCTGTTTTTGTAAATATCAGGCAGGAGCTGCTAGAATACAGTGTGCTTCTTGAGTTGACATCCCCTTTTGCACAGCTTTTGCAAAAAGCTTCAAAATTGAACTTTGATAACCTCTAGCTTCCAACAGCTTTTTGCAGTCATCTCAAATTATAAATATATACATTTCAACACTAACACTATATATTTTCTAAACAAAAGGGACCTCAATATCAGTTACACTTCCATACAATAATTTGCACATACTGTATTTTTATATCAGCAGATCTATATATGCAAGGGAGGAAAAGACAGACAGCAAGGGAAGGCTGAGAGACAGTGAGAGGTAATGAACTGCGAGCCTGTCGGATTGAGCAAGTCCAAAGTCTCACAAGAAAATTTGGTTGCCCAACCGGAGAAGAGACAGAAAAGGAAAGATCCTTGCATTTAAATACGTTCTCCATAACAAATGGGATAGGGTTTGATTCCACCCTGTCACAGCCTGTTGATCTGGTATCTTGTTGTTCAGGGTCACTCCTTTCCAGTGCATTCCTTTGCCCTCATTGTCCTTGTTTATACTTGTCCTCAATCCTCCCCTCTCCTTACTGGCCCCTCCTCTCATACCCCATGCCTTTTGTTGTTCTCCCTGGGGGGGTGCCCCCCCTTACCTGGTGTTTATTAATGATTAAGTACTAGGAAAAATGAACTGTGAATAGGGTTTTTTCCTAGCATCACCAATAAATGGAATAAGAATTAATATTACCAAGGTTTGCATAGCTGGGTAAACTCACAACATTTACCAAGTTCCATTATCCTTCATAGTTCCTGAGATCTGCCATACAGTAACATTTTCTTAAATCAAGAGTTCAAAATAAACAGATGTTTGTATTTTGTGAAAATGGCTAATTGTACTATTCCAGAAGAGTCATATCTATCAGTCAGCCAAGCTTATCTGTATCTGGATCCTACTAAAAAATAAAAATTAAGTACTCCCTGTAATTCTTGATCTTCCAAAATATCTTCACCATGTATTCACATCTACTAGGTCTGTGCTGGAAGCAGTAGGACTCCACGGGAGCAAAGTCTTTCTGCAGCCTAGAATCTAGAGGGCTGATGTCAGTGATGGTGCTGCCCACAAGGCAGACGTGTGACGTGGCTCTCATGGACTGGCCAGTAACTGACTCTGGCCCCCCAACTTCCTCAATGTTGTTTGCCAAATTGCCAGAAGAAACAAGTGATAGAGGAAAGGACTAAGAGTTAACCCAAAGGGATTGGAAGAAGGATATAAAATTATGAAAAACAATAAAACCCGACTACCAGCTACAAGAGAAGGCTAAGGATGGGCCTAGGGGTAGCGGGTCAGGAGAGCCAAAGACTGAGGCAACCTAGGCATAGGTGGAGATAGCAGGAATAGAATGGTTGTGGCCAGAAAAGAAGGTAGAGGGAGCCCTCATTCCCCCTTCTGTTTCTTTTTGTTTTGTCAGGGAAGCAGAGAAAAGGGAGTTAACAAAAGCCAGGAAGAAGGGTCTAGATCAAGAAAAAGGTTACCCGGTTGCCACTCTAATGGCAGGTAGAGGAGAAGGGTGAGAAGAAAATATATGTGAATGTTCCCCCTTGGAAAAAAAGCTACTAAAACTCACAGGACTGAGAATTATTGGCAGTAGCTGAAAGAGAGCTAGAAAGAGCCACCTATGTTCAGGGAGCTGGTGCAACCGCTGCAAGAGGCCTATTACGGTAGCAACAAGTTGAAGGGCTGAAAAAAGGGGGACAGGAAGAGGAGGGTGCTCCACAGAAAGAGGAGAAAAACTAAATTTTTTTTGAGGGGGATAAACAAAATCCCAGAAGGGATCTTCTGCACATTCTGTCTTTCTCCCTTTAAAAAATAAGTAAAAGGGGCTCCAAGAAGGAGACAAAAGGAAAGGAAGACAGTGGCTCAGGGAAAGAATAGAAGGAGAAGACAGGGTGAGATGCCCAGAAGTCCTGGCTTTTGTAACTCAGCAGGAGGTGGTGGGCAGGTGTGTGAATAAATGGTGAAGATATTCTGAAATATCAAGAATTATGGTAAGTATGTAATTTTCATATCTTTCAAGAATCAATTTTCACCATTTATTCTCACTTACTGGGTCAGAGTACCAAGCTTATCATCCAGAAGGGTAGTGTTGCTCACCCTGAGGGAAAATATTGCTCCCTCAGCCCTCTGTGGGGATAACCACAGGAAGGCAGGGACCTGAGACTGGCTAGGGGCAAGCAGAGGCTGCCATGGCCTCAGAGCAGGAATGTACCCCAATATCTTGCACCTGACCCCACAAGAGAAGTGGGTTCCTAGGAAGCAGGAGGTGAGCATCCTATTCCAGGTCAAGGGTATCAACCTTGATAGGCAAAGCCACGCCATCAGCTGAGTGCAGACTGCAGTTCCCACCAGCCTGGAAGCTACCTCATTGGCATCATAAGATGCCCTCGCTTGGTGCCTCGCCAGTTCCTGGCCCTGGGGTGGAAAGGTGAATGATCTTCCTGGTTGCCTCACAGTCTGGCAGTGACACAAGAAGTTGACCCAGCATCATCCACGGATGCTGCCATAGGCCATCTGATGTGTAAAGATGCACAGCATGGTATCTGCTGCTGAAAAAAACCTTCAACTCCAGACATCAAACTGCATGGAGTCAGAGTCAGGTGGGCAGTCATGCAGCAGGTGCCTATACCCAGATGGGATGCCCAGGAGCAAAATTCCAGAAGAAGGATGTGGCATGGTACCTGGAGACTCCACAGGAGCACAATACCTGCACTGGAAATCCTCAGGCCCAGAGAAGGGGCAAAGGGACAGAGCCAGATATCCCTGGATGCTTTCATGAAGGATCAAGCCCATGGATGGATGACTGTAGAGTCTCTGCTATGTTCACCTAGGAATGACAATGCCAAGTTTGCAAAGTTGTGACCAGCAAAATGGTACAGGCTAAGCTCCTGCATTATTTCCCTTAGGAACTGCTGATACCAGTGTACTCAGTTGCAGAGGAAAGTTGGACAGAGGTGTCCTCTTCAGAGGTGGAGGAAGTGGAAGATGGTGAAGAACAGGAGTAAGGAGGTGCAGGGATCTCGGGCCAGAAAATGGGCAGGTCTGAGGATCAGAGATACTGGAGAAACACATGAGCTGCTGCCCTAATCTGTTCCCAGGACAGGGCCCCAAAGGATCAAAAATGTAAGGAAAAAAATGAGGAGGAGGGGTCATGCAAGACCAGGCCAGGTCCTCTGCCAGGGCTGTGAGAACACTCAGGGACCTCACCTCGGGGGGGGCCTGACAAACTTGCCCATCAGTGAACAACCAACATCTAAGGACCGATTGGGATGATGCCCTTGGTATTGGGATGATGCCCTTGGTATTGGGAAGAGGCCCTCAGGTGGGTAAACCAGATGGCTCTGGAGAGAAATGAGGGTCTGAACCAGCACTGTGAGTCCTGCCAGAGCTGTCACCTACTCTAGGCAGGGAGACAGTCACTGACCTACACCACACAGTCTCCCCCCCACTAGGACTGACTCTGCTCCTAGGCCCAAGGTCAGGAACAAAATCCCCAAGAGTAACAGTGCTGGAAACAGTGCAGCAAGTGCCAGTGACTCCCCTCCTGGCACTGCAAATGGTGTCAGGAGTAGGTGCGGCACAAGAAATTATGCTGGAACCCAAACCAGCAGCACAAATGGCACAGACAGGGGCCATGTGCACTGCCCACAGACACAGCAAAAACAGAAGACCCCAATATAGGCCCAGAACCAAGCCCAGGAAGGATTCCCTTATTGCTGAAGTCATCAAGAGTCCCAAGGGCCTCCCCTGGGTCATCTGACCACTCGGGGAGGATATCCAAAGTACCTCCAGGGGACAAGAGGGACTGGCTCTGGAAGCCTTTCCTGTCCCAGCACCAACAGTGGCACTGGGAGGGGCCCAGCCTTGCATTTTGCACTGCCCTGCTCACTGGTACCAGCCTGAGTACTGGAAGCGGTGGCAGTGCTGGGCCACAATGCTAAGGTGCCCACTGGTGTAAGCCCAGTGTATAGCTTCAGCCTCACCACCGGGGGCATCCGTTGTCCCAAAGGGCAGACAAACTGGGATGGGTGTTCAGCTGTTCCCCCAAGAGAGACTGACTGTCCACCAGACCCCTCCCCCAGGCTCTCCAATGTCCCAGTGGAGTGAGCGTTCAGACAGGCCTGGTCTTCCACAGTACATATAGTACTGGGAAGAGGCTCAGGGGTAGAGCTGAGGGACCTTACCTTGGTGTCTCAGGTGTGATGCCTGCCTCCAAAAATGGGGAGTGGTCAACCCCACTTCAATGCATGGATCTTGTGAGTATGGAAGTCCATTGAGAAGTGGGCATTGCACCGGTCCATGTCATATTTGATGCTGAAGCAGATCTAACAAGCATCATACCAGTCCTGGATGGTGATGTGTCACCTGGTGGAGCACCGACTCACAGGGTGGGCTGTCCTTGGTGGTCTTCTTCTTTGAAGACTTCTTCCTGGGCTCCTTGAAATTGAACATGGTGACTCATAGAAAATAAGAAATGGAGGAAAGAAAAGGGTTCATTGCTGTACAAAGAGACAGAAAATTAAAAGCGGCACCAAAATACAAGCAGAGCTGAGGTGTGGCATCGAATGTAGTGCCGGCGAACTGAGTAAAACAATGCAGTTAAAAAAATGACTGGAGCACCCCCACAGTGTGCCTTCGATAGTGGGAAAAACAGAACTGAGGAAGATGGGGGCTGGTGTCTGTTACTGGCCAGTCCACGAGTGCCACATCATACATCTGCCTCTTGGGCTGCACCATCACAGATGTTGGCCCACTAGATTCTAGGCTGCAAAAAGCCTTTGCTCCTGTGGGGTTCTAGTGCCTCCAGCACAGACCCAATAGGTGGGAATAAATGGTGAAGACTGATCCTTGGAAGATCACATCTTTAATAGTCACAGTAGCTGCTTTGAGCTACTTGCCTAACTTTATTTTATAAATTTTTGAAGTAAACAAATACCAGATAAAATAAGGTACGTAGCTGTAAGATGCTTCTGTACATCAAACCACATTAGTATATTAGTAAACATTTTAGACAGAAAGCTGCTACTTCATTTTTGGTGGAGCACCCCAGTCATATTGTCCAAGCAATTATGTCCCAGAAAGTGTCCCTAAGAAGATCTAGTTGACTGGCCCGATGGCTCAGAGGATTGAGGCACTGGATGCCACACCTCACGCCACATCGGTGACCCGGGTTTGGGAATGAGCCTGGGTCGTCGGTTGGCTGGGGGGGTCTAGAGCAGGCTGCCGGCTGGCGGCCCTCTACCTTGGGGTTGGGGTAGCAGGCCACCTCGGAGTTTGGCCGCCCTCTGGGGAGGCCAGAGAAGCGGCGCCTCTCCGAGGACCTTCGGCGTAAGCCGTTTGGGGGAAGGAGAAGGAGACCCATCTGGAGCTGTGGTGCACATGTGCTCCTCCACGCGCATGGTGTACCTCTTCCGGGGGTCTCGGGAGTTAGGCCCATGGGAGATAATGGAGGAAAAAGTGTGGTGCAGCCGAGGATGATACTTCTGGACTGGCTCAGGGGATCTGCCAGGGCGCGCATGGCGCTACAAGCCCCCGAAAGACCCAGAGTCCGGTAGGCTGGTGGATGATGAGGGAGGACCTGCCACGAGGAGGAGGATAAAATAAGTTGGGGGAAAAAAAAGATCCAGTCACATGACACTGAACCCATAATAGGAGGTAAGATCATACTGGTACTGTAAATAGTTAAGTGTTACTAATGTCTTAATTCCACATACAAACATGTTTTTATTCTATTTTAATCTGCATCTTTCACAAACAAGGACAAAAAAAGGCACAGAGCACCAAGAGTTACTGAACTGAACAGCACTTAACTATTTATTATACACTCCCCCTTTAAATTTTGAACATAATGGGTTTCACCTCCCTGCATCTGGGACCCTTGAGAAAGCTTTAATCGAAACTAATCAGGTAGTTGGTGGTTCTTTTTGTATACCACCACTGTACAGAGGCACGACTGCTACTTATGCACTACTTCCACCTTAAATTCACATGTTCTTGTATCTTCTGGCACTTCAATAAAGTGTTGTGCTGTTCAATAACTCTTGATCAGGGACCCTGGTTTTCCATTTTTACCGGTAACACCAGTAACAATCACGGAATCCTGCTTGGTTTGTGGATTTTGAATTCCTGTACTGGTGCCTCACGGAAATTGCATGTTACTGCACAGAATCTCTAAGATTTCAGTATCTTTTTAATTTTTTTTATTTTCTCTTTCTATGCCTCCTTCTCACAGCATCAGTCTCCACTTTTCAGAGATTCCTAGGCTGGGTAGCCCCTAGGTTCACCCCAGGTAATGCTCAGGAGCTCCTGTGGGCCTGCCCCTATCCTGCCTGGGTTGTACCCCCCCCAGGTGGGAAGGAAGGGGACCCCAGATCACCCCTCCACACTCCCGTAGTGTGTGTCGGGCAGCCCAGTGGGTCCCTCATGGAGCCTGGTTATGAAGTCTGGGGCACCTGGGTCCCTTCTGCCAGTGGCTCATGTAGGGTGATTGTTCCCGATTTTCTGTTCTCTGTCCCTGAGGGCACCGGCACTAGAGGAGATCCAAGGAGGTAGGTCACAGAGACATGCCACTGCTCCAGATCCTGGCTAGAGTCCTCCCCTCCTGATCACTCTGCAGCACCATTGCGTCACCACCCATGGTCACACAGGTGGTGGTAAAGCAGCAGGACCTGCAGCCCACCCTCCCCAGAGGAGGAGAGCAGTCCCCCAGGTGCTCGATCCTACTCCCCTGGCCAGACCTCCAGCAACCCGCGTTCACTTCTGACCCTGGGTAGCTGGCATTGCAAGCAATAGTGCTACCGCAGTACCAGCGGGCCGACCCAGATTTCAGCATATTATAATGAATGCTGCTGTGCTTCACATTCTTTCTGCTTTGCTGCATATAGAGTCAGTAAGGAAATCACTTGCACTGCTTTGTTGTAACCAGCCATTCAGTTTAACCACCCATGCTTCCCACCATCTCCATCACCTGAGGACTGCTTTCCTTCCTGAAAAAACACACTTTTCATGTAGTATGTGACTAAGTGTCTTTTACTATTTATATTACACTATATGATACAATAAAAATACAAGTATCAGCACACATGGGCAGGGCCACTGGAAAATTGCAGGAAAAGTAACCTGAAATTGCAGAGATTTTTTGCAAAACTTGCTGGGAAATTGTGGGAGTCCTTCTATAGATCTGGAGTGCTTCACAATAAATCCTTTACTGTTTTATATTATTTTTATATTAGTCAGCATAAACTACTAAATGAATACACTGACACTTGAATATGTTTTAAATATCAAGAAAAACTTCTGTTTCTAAACATGAATCCTAAACCGATAAGATGTGTTGCCTCTTCCAAAATGTAAAAACATCTGCCTTATACAGTGCTAGATTCTATTTAGTGAGCCACAGAAAATCAATATTAAATAAATCCAGAATAAACAAATGTTATCTGTTTCTGGATGTAGAATAATGAAGCCTGATCAAAAGCTATTTACAGTGCTCTGTCAACTATTCACTGACTTTGGTGTAAGAAAAAATAAGCAGATGGAGTGGCAAATAGTTCAGTTTTAGTAAAATGTTGTAAAGTGTTTCATGTTCATAATTTGCACTGTAGGCAGTATAGTCTAGTGGTTAGAGTAACAAACAGTGATTGAACTGGGTATAGCCAGCAGACTTGGGTTTGATTCCCATAACCTCCACTTGCATACTGTGTGACTCCAAGCAAGTCACTTAACCTCCCCAGTGCTTCTAGGTCACTCCTGAAAACAGGCTGTTCTGCCTAGTGGGCCTTACCTGATTTACAAAGAATATAAAAAATACCAATATATGTTTACTACATAACAGAATAGTAGTCAGGGTACCATGTAATTTACTTGAGTTTTACTTGGGCTGGAATGATTTTGTATAGGTAAAGATAAATGTTCAGATACATTTTATGTGTTTTATAGGCTTGCTTTTAGATTTTAGTCAGGTTTTTATTGTTTTCTTTGCATATGAGCATCTAGGTTGTAGATTGCTAAATGCAGGATCACTGTTACCAACTAGCTTATTCAAGTTCATAATCAGCAGGGCCATCCAAAATCCTCAGTTGTTTGAATGAAAACTAGTCTGAATGGAAGTATGTTCACAAGGAAAAAACTGCCTTACTATTTATGAAAATACTTCACAGTTAGCACCCCATTTAGGTGAATTGGATCATTTGCACCTTCCCCCACCTGCTGTTTCAGTCTCTGTGATAACAACAAACTGCTTCAACAAAAAGCAAATGTTAAGTATTTAAGTGTACTTATGTTTGTCAGTGGATTTTGAAAGCACATTCAATGACATACATAAGGTAAGACCCCAGGGGTCTATGATGCTGGTGGATGGAGTGGTGCTCAGACATGAAAAGTGGGAGACACCCTGCTCATGGACACCATGTAAAAGAAAAGCATCCACATGTCTAGAAAATGCATAAATCCATTTGAAGGTCCACTTGTGGATTTTTTAGGTGAAGACACTTCATTTCAAAGAAGCAAATTCAAGCATTTTTTTTGCTCATCCTACCCCCTGGCCATCCACTCCTTCAGGCCTGCCAAGGCCCCCTACCACTGCTGCTGAGTCCCAACCACCATCCACTACCCCTTACTGCTGTGCTACCAGGTAACCCAAAGTAACCGTTCATTGAATGGGCACCTAACCCTGTGGGAGGCTACCAGGGGAGGAGAATTGTCCCAAAGAGCTTCCTGTGTATACTGAGCATGGCAGAGGTCAGAATGGACACATGTCTGGGGCTTTCAGCTTATGGAGGGACCAGCAGCCATCCTTCAGTTGGCCAGTGGGTGTTTTCTTATTTTCTTGGGAGCATGACAGGCCACATGATGTCAAAGCACAAGCCAACGTCTGTCACGGTCCCTCCCACAGAGAGGGATGATGTGTTGTCATGCCTCTGGCCTCCACCAGGGGCCAGCAAATGCTGAGCCGTAAACCCACCCTCTCTCCCAGGAGAAGGTGAGTGGTCATTGGACACTCAAGCCTTCACCCACTAGCTGGCCCTCCAACACCAAAGTCAAGTCTGTTCCCTAACCCTGGTCAGCGGTGTCACAGGCAGAAATCCAATTCAGGTAGTTAAATTATAGATAGGAAAAAACAAAGGTAGTCCACCTTAGCAATGGTGGTTCAGATTAATTCACATCTGAGTTTTAAAAAGCAAAAAGAGCAAGTCATTTGTAAATTGTGCATGTGGAGTGTGGGTGTTGAAGAAAGGGGATCATAGTGCTGTCACTACTGCCATCATCCCAGAGGGATGTGGACTGCATTGTTGCTACTGCCATCACACTAAAGGGGTGGGAGCTGTAGTACTTCTGCCATCACCACTGGTGGATGGGGAATGTAGTACTGCTGCCATCACACCTAAGGTTTGGGGGCCACAGTGCTGCTGCTTCTGTCACACCTGAGGGAGGGAGGTCATAGTGCTGTTTCTGCTGCCATCACACCAAAGGAATGGGGGCTGTAGTGCTGTTGGTGCTGCCATCGCACCTGAGGGATGAGGATGTAGTGCTGCTTCCATCACACTTTAGGGATGGGGCTGAAGTGCTGCTGCTGCCATCACATCTTGTACTTAAAATAACTTTAAATTGGTATAAGGATGGATGGATGTGCAATAGTGGAGGTCAAAATTGCTAAAATGCATGTTAGCAGAGTTGAAAATTGTTAAATAAAGTACACAGAACCAAATACCGGTAGAAACGGATTTTGGCTTAGCAGACACCGGTGACAATATCGTTTTTTACAACGTGCAAAATGGAATATGCCCTTTCTCAATCCCGGTAAACCAATGTCCCTGCTCTTGATGCTCTAGGCTATTTTTTTGTCCTTGTTTGCAGTTGTTACCTGCAGGGGTTAACCTTTACTTTTCTTTGCACTAGCCAGCAGGACAAGTTGATTCAAAATTGCACTAGCCCGCAATTGTAATTGTAAATGTTGATCACTTATACAGGAAAAGATGCAAGCCAAGAAAATACTCCAATTATTGCACATGTATCCTGCTCTTATATTGCTTCTGGCCCAGCTGAAAAAAAGACTGCAGAGCCATCACACACAGTGTGCCCCCCCCAACTGTTTTGTACCTTGCCCTCCTCTCTTCTTTCTGCACCCGCTGAACCAGAGGATATCACAGCAACAAATGTTCAGTCAAGTAGGCCTTGCTCTGCACATACAATAGCTGGCATTATAATGCACCTCACCAAACTTTCACCACCACCCACACTGTAATAAATAGATACTCTGGTAGAAAAAGACACTCTCAGACCCCACCCTGTGATCAGCTGGAGCCCAGCACTTCTGGAAGTTTTCATACAGTGTCAAGTGAACCAGCAGCACATCTAGGATTTCTTTGGGGATGGGGCTACTCAAGCTTAAGGGGACTGGGAAACAGAAAACTTTGACATTCATATTTAGAAGTATTGATTTTAACATGCTATGCCCCAACAGTAAAATTTCTTAAACATTATCCTTTCATCAGGCCAGGGTAAGCAGTACACAGGCATGATACTATACTACCCCTGTTTCTATATAGGATGATCTATGCACCCCAGGAAAGCTTATTTTAACTTTTCAAATGATATGTTTTATTGAGGTATTTTATACCATACATGCCTCCAAAGCTTTGTTTTTAGGATAAAGGGACATGCTGAGTAGGATATGGGTGGGACTGTATGGATGGTGTTGGCTGACACGGTCCATTTTGAAGGGCTGGTGACCCCTACATTTGCCAGTAAGGGCAGCAATGGGTCTATGGATAGTCATTTCAGAGTGTGGTCTACAGGGTTGTCCAGGGAAGGTACAGAGTTGAGAGATTTGGAGAGGAGAGGGAGCAGGTATGTTAAGGCAGGGATAAATCCCACCACCTGCAGAGCAGACCCTGCATACCTCTTAGCATTTTGTCACAAAAATATTTATTTATTTATTTCAGTTGCAGATTGATACCTTTGAGCCAGGATTACTCTTTTACAAAGGTTCCTTGTCAAAATGTAAGACTCAGTCACTACAAAACATCAATTTGAAGATACTCTCAAACATAACAAACAAGTAGAGACCAAATTACAATAGCATTCATTAGTGAAGTATGCCTAGTGGCAAGTGCAGGGCATCAAAAGGTAGCAGCCGAAAAGGGCTTTGTAAATGCGATAGAGGTAAGGGGAGTGAGGGGATGGGAATGATAGCATAATGCAGGTAATGAGTATGGAGCAAAGTGGGCCCTGATAAGGAGTGTTTCATTGAACAGGAGGGTAGGTAGAAAAAGAGGAGGTTGAGGGATGGGGGAGATAAGATGAGGTTCTGTAAAGGGGTGGCCAAAGGTCAGGAATAGCAGACACATTGGAGTTCTTGGGCCAGGTGGATGTGTAGGGCATTTCTATAAGGGCCAATTTTTTGTGTGTTCCACAAGTGGTGCATGAAGGTCGATATTAGATACAGACACTCAAAATGTAGTAAGAAAGAAGAGAAAGTACAGGGTTGAGAGATTTGAATAGGGGAGGGAGCACTTGTGGTGAGGCTGGGGTAAAATCCACCACCTGCAGAGCAGACCCTGTATGCCTTTTAGCATTTTCTCACTGAAATGTAGGATGCAGATACTCAAAATGTAGGGAAATGAGGAGCACTGGTCTTAATAATTTGGGACAAATTGTCAGATAGATACATTCAGAAAACTGGAAGCTAGTGACTTAACAGCTTCTACTCTTGATCACACCCTGGACACTAGCTGAAAATTCTGACAGTGGAGTGATAAGTACTCACACAGTAAGCCTTTTGTGGGATCTCCTTCCTGGACTGCCAGATACTGTACCTGCAGCTCTTAATGAGGTGTTATTCACACCAGAAAGATCAGCATGATGACTAGAGCCTGCTAAAGTAGGGACATTTTTAACTTCATTAACAGCCATGGAAAACCTGCAATAGTCAAGGCAGACAAGTAGCGGGTTAACTGCACTAGCTCTGGTCAATTTGCACTAGGTTTGGGGCTAGTAAAACAATGTTAAGGTTGAACCCTGGTTACCTGGCACAAGCAGTCTACATGAAGCAGGGTTCTGTTTGCTTACCTCTCCTACACACATTTTTGCAGTGAAGCCCAGCAGGATGACGTGCAATGCCACAGCCTCTCTGCATGACAAAAGGGATTACCTCCCATTTAAATTGCATTGTTTCCTGCAGTAACTCTACTGCAGAATTCTGCAACACTGCGCTTCATCCTGGTGGGCTTCACTGTACCTTGCTCCTCCCTCATAAAAGTCATCTAACTAAAATGATCCTCCAGCCTGGAGGGCAGGCAAGCTGCATCTCTATCTTCAGTACCACTGCCTGTGTAGCTCATAGTGCATTTCATAGTTTGTCACAGAGGTGAAATGCTCATAACAAGAGCATGTTCTTGAACCCAAGGCCCCTCCAAGGCAGTGCAAAACTCTGTCACTATAACACCAGGCTTGCACTATATCATTTAAACAAAGTTGAATGGGCAAACAGAACTACTGTATCAATGCATTGCTGTGGATTCTTGTGTTTATCTAAGCTCCTACCCCAACCTATTACTAATTATGTTTTACTGACTCTATTCTATCTACTGATTCTACCATTTTTAATGCAGTCCTTTTATGCAGAAAATATATGGTTCGATTTTTTTTGTAGTGGGTGTGGTACTGCCCAATCAACATTTCTTTGCATCTATGTTTAGCTATTACGGCTGACTTAAAGTTGTAAAGTTCTCTGTGTGGAAGACCTCCTGTTATGGTTGTATGTAGACTGCACATACAAACAAGAGATATGTCTATCAGTCAACTGAGCCTATCCGTATCTGACTCTTACTAAAAGTAAATCTTTGATGTTCAAGGTTGTTATGTAAGTGTATATCACCACTTGATTTGTAACAGAGTTTATATTTTGGGCTACTTATTGATACTGTAAATATTAAGTGATATAAATATCTCAGTGATTTAACATACAAATATGTTTTTATTCTATTTTAATCTGCAGTGTGTGCACACCACACACACACACACACACACACACACACACACACACACACACACACACTCTTTCCTTTTTTTTCCCCCATAAAGGTCATCTAACTAAAGTGATTCTCCAGCCTGGAGGGCAGGCAAGCTCTGTTTTTATATTCAGTACCACTGCTTGTGTAGCTCATATGTATTTCACAGAGTTTGTCACAGAGATGATGTGTGCAGTAACTGAACCATGTTTCTGAACCTGAGGCCCTCCAAGGAAGTGCAAAACCCAGTCACTATAGCACCATGCTAGTGCTATATAATTTAAACAAAGCTGAATGAGCAAACAGAATTACCAGACCAACTCCTTGCTGTTGATTTTTTTGTGTTTATCCAAGCTCCTAGTCCTACCCCTAACTATTAGCATATATGTTTCACTGAATTCCATTTTCTAATTTTACTCTTTTAATACAGTCCTTTTAGGCACAACATATCTGGTTCCTTTTCTCGTAGTGAGTAATGGCGTGGTACTGACAAGTCAACATTGATTTGTACAGTATGTGCTGTATGTTTATTTATCATGACTTACCTAAAGCTGTCAAGTTCTCGGTGTGGAAGACCTTCTGTAATGGGGGTATGTAGATGACAGCCATTTGACCAAGAAGAGAGCCCAGCACAGAATACAGGAACATGTGGTTTCTGAAAAAGCCTATCTCTGCAATAGATTTTGTCTGCAAAACAAAGACAGATACCATTTTGTGAAAACTGCAGCTTATTACTATAACCCAAGCTGATCTACTAGCATGCCATCTAGCAGGTCAAAAAAATGAAAATTATAAACTCATCATAATTCCTGATCTTGTAGGAATATCTTCACCACTGATTCACACTAGTGGGTCTTAGTCGAAGAGATGGGACCCTGCAGGAGCCAGAACTTTTCAGAAGGACTGGCAATGAGATAAGCTGTGCATATGTGCAGCACCACAAGACTGGCTCATGCTGCATGGCTTGCCACAGCACCAGCTCTCAACTGTTTCAGTGTCTTTTTTACCGAGGAGGAGCAGTATAACCTGACATGTATGTATGCACTTAACCTAAGGGCATAAGATAGCCATGGTGACTCGATATTTATTGCACTGCAGTTCTATGGATTTTAACATTTTTGATTTCTGACTTTTTAATTATGTTTTGTTTAGATTATGTACAAGCGCCTTGGTTTTTAGAAAGGTGCTTTTTGTAAATAAAGATATGATGATGACATATGAAAGGTCAGCAAACCACTAACACAGTGTCTTCACAGCCCAAACCATGAACAATGGGTGAAAACCAATAAAACATATTAGAGTAAACCTGGTGGCTGGCAGGTGGGCATGTGAATCAATGGTGTAGATGTTCCTAGAAGATAAGGAATTACAGTGAGTTCATAATTTTCATATCTTCCATGAATCAGTCTTCACCACAGAGTCCCACTAGTGGGTCAGAGTACCAAGCTCAGACAAAATCCCCAAGACTAGAGCAGCAGGAGCCAAGGGCTCACTCAGGGGAAAGTCCATTCAGGACTGTCCTGCCAAAAGTGGCATGCTGCCTGGCATGGATATCTAGGACACGCTGCCTAACAAAGGTGTGCACTGTGCTCCAACTTGCAGCTCTTCAGATATGACTGGTAGGGACAGAGCGAATCTCTGCCAAGGACATGGCAACTGCTCTAATGGAGTGGGCACATACTGGATCTTCAAGTTTGACTTGAGCCATGCCATAGTTAGGCAGCCCACAATCGTGGGAGAAATGCACTTGATTGTAACAGTCTGTCCCTTTCAGTTGGGATCAAAGGAGACAAAGAGCTGTCTGTATTGCCTGAAGTCATTGGTTCTGTCCAGGTAAAACCTAAAAAAATTAAAAAAATTAAAACCTAAAGACCTTCTTAACATCCAGTGAATGAAGACTGTGCGCTCCTTCATTCTAGAAGTTGGCAAAGTAAGTAGACCACACTAATGGCTGATTCAGATGGAACTCCATCACCACTTTTGGTAGGAACATAGGGTGCATTTGGAGAACTATCCCTGTCCTTGTGGAAAACAGTATATACAGGATCTGTGACCAAGGCACAGATTTCAGACACTCTTCTAGGGTTACCACCTTTTCAGAAGCCCAAAGTAGGACATTTCTTACTGAGACATGATTTTTCACAGGACACTATGTAACTCTGACCAATGCAACAGACTTGTTTTCTCTTGATAATCAGAATTAAGGCTAAGTATTGTAATTTTTTAGTTGCAGCTATTGTTTCTTACCATTTTAAGGTATTTTAAAGTATTACAGTTTTCTGCAACATTTTTTGGAAAGTTAGAAAATATTTTTTCTACAAGAAAGTCAGGACATGTAGTATTTTTCACGTTTTTTTTTTTTGCAGGACACAGCTGGTAACCCTACACTCTGTGAGCAGAAGTGATGGCCACTAGAAATACTGCTTTCCAAGTTAAAAACTTCCACTCACAAGTCACAAGACACTCAAAAGGCTTGTGGGTGAGCATATTCAGCATTAGGTTGATATCCCAGGCAGCCACCAGCTTCCTGATGGGAGGCATTGTGTGTAAGAAGCCCTTAAGGAACTTCTTGAACAGTGGCAGCTGTGCAAGGTAGAGGGTACTGATGGGCTTGTGGTATCCAGAAATAGCACACAAGTGGACCTTAACTGTAGAATACTGCAGGTCAGTAAAAGAAAGGTCCAGCAGGTACTCCAGAACCTTATCAGATGGGCACCCAAAGGGGTCCACATGGGTTTTGGAGCAAAAGATGGAAAACCTTTTCCTTTTGGCTGTGTAAGTCTTCCTACTGGAAGGTTTACAGGCAGCAAAAAGTATTTCAGAGGCTGTCTGAGACACCTTGTACCTGTTCACTTCCGTCTCTTCAGGAGCAAGGCTTGAAGGTGAAGGGAGTGCAGGTTTGGATACATCAGGTGACCCTGAGTCAGTAAGTCCATCCGGAGTGAAATAATCCTCGGTTTGCTGACTAAAAGTCTGTTCAAGACGGGAAACCATATCTGTTGAAGCCAGCAGGGGTCAATCAGTATCATCTTGCCCTCATGCACCTCCAGTTTGAGCAATACCCTCTGTATTAGGAGGACTGGAGGGAATGCATACAGAAATAAAGTTTGCTGCTGCAGTCTGAATGCACCCCTACAGAAAACGCCATGTCCTATATTTCTGCAGCAGTATCAAATCAGTTTGGTGTTGCATGTGGATGCAAAAAGGACCAGATCTGGGGTGCCCCACTTACTGAACAGCAAGCTCACAATGTCTGGAGCTAGTGATCACTTGTGAGGATTGGCTTTGTTCGGTTGAGCTCGGCTGCCAGAGTGTTCTGGACTCCTGGCAGATAAATAGCTCGAAGCAGGATCCCCCTGCTCTAGACACCATTTCCACATTCACTCTGCCTCCCTGCAGAGAGAGTTAGAGTGTGCTCCTCCTTGTTTGTTGATGTAATACATCACAGACCTGTTGTCTGTTTGGGGGAGGACTGTTTTGTGGCTGACAAGATCCACCAGAGCTCGCAGTCACAGGCCATGCAAATATGAAAATTACATACTCACCGTAATTTGGGATCTTCCAGAATATCTTCACCATTTATTACCACCTATAGGTCTAAACTAGAGGCACTAGGACCTCGTGGGAGCAAATAACTTCTTCAGCTTCCAGCTAGAGGGCTGACATTGGTGATGGTGCTGTCCATGAGGCTCATGTAGGACAAGGCACTTGTGGACTGGCCAGTAACTGACACTGGCCCCCTGCTCACCTCAGTTCTGTTGCCAGGACAGAAACAAAGTGGGAGAAATGAAGAAGGGGGGAAAGGTTACCCAAGAGACAGTAAGAAGGATATAGGATATAAAAAGAACAAAACAATAGAACCTGACTACCAGAGAAGAAAGAAGGGGAGTGGGGGTTTGTCTATGTATTTTTTTTTTTAAACAGAGGCTGAGGCCATCTGGACAACAGTCTTGTAGGAAGCAGGGATGCCTGAACAATATGGAAGAGGACCCCATAGAAAGGAAAGCTAAGCAGTAGAATAGACAAGAGGTAGAGGAAGGGTGAGTGAGGAATCATAGGATTCTGTAGAGGGCTAGTCAGAAGAGGAGGAGTTTAGGTAAAGAGGACGGAGCCCTGCTCGTGGGGCACCCAAAGGTGAACCAACAGGGGCCCGGTAGAAAGATCGGTGGCCCTAGGCAGGGCAAAGAGGCTGCATTCACTGATGCCCCCACAGGCCTAGTTTGGTAAAAAAAAACAAGCTCCGAACAAAAACAGAAAAAAAAAGTAATTTGAGAAAAACAAATGGAGAGTCATCTTTGGATGTTGGACACTCACAATGGACCACTACAGCAAAACAAAAACTGCTTAGTAAGGATCTCGTTATCTTTTTCCCCCTGCTTTTCAGATATATATATATATTTTTAAATATATATCTGTAGAGCATCACGTGGTAAAATATTTACATTTCTTTCCCTTCCTTTGCATTCCTCCTTTTTTTTCTTTTAAAAGAACGAGGAGTCACATGAGAACCCACAGGGAAGGAATGGAAAGAAGAAACCAAAACAATAGTCTGACCTCAGACAAGGTAGCAACAAGTTTGGGGGGGGGGAGAGAAATTTGGAAAAACAATAACTTTTTTTGTGGCTTAATATGATATATATAGTGGGTTTTTTTGTTTGTTTTTTTTGGTCAGGAGGGGTGAGGTGAGGGGAAACCCCCAGATCCCTGTTCTTCTCCTCTCTTTTTTATCGTAGTAAAATACAGTATGCCCAACGGCAAAGAGAGTGAGAGAAAGACAGAGAGAGAGAGAAAGGGTGAGCTACCCAGATGCATGCCTTGTAGTGAGCGGGGTATGGAGGCCAGATTGAGCTTACCACCCATAAAGGGTGGTGCTTACTCACCATGAGGGAAGAGGTTGTTCCCTTAGCCTCCTGTGGGAGATAACCACTGGGAGGCAGGGACCCCTTATAGGCATTGCAAGGCCAGAGATTTGCCAGAGAGCAGGAATTCAGCCTGTTAACTTGTGCTGCTGGAGAAAAAGTGGGTCTCTTGGAACCATGAGGCAATCACTGTATGCCGGGTGAGGGGTGACAACCGAGAAAGACGAAGTCATGTTGTCCGCCTAATGCAGTCTGCATTTCCTGCCAGCCTGGAGGCAAGGCAGTATAGCGCAGTGGTTTAAGGCTGTAAGCTGAAAACCTGGAGACTCAGGTTTGAATCCCACAGTCCCCACTTGCATACTGTGTGACCCTGAGCAAGTCACTTAACTTTCTTATCCTCCCAGGTCGCACCTGTAAACAAGCTTTCAGCTTAGTGTGTCTCTCCTGGTAAAAAACAGAACAAAACAAAAAAAAAAAGCACCTTGTTGGCCTCATAAGATTCCCTCGCTTGGTGCTTCATCAGAATCACTCCCTGGGCAGAAAGGTGAATGGCATGTCTTGTTGCCTCGCAATGTGGCAAGGATGCTAGGAGCTGACCCAGCGTCAACCACAGGTGCCTGCCATAAGTAGACTGATATGCCTGGTGTGCAGAGATGCACAATATGGTGCATGTTACCCCCCAAAAACCTACAGCTCCAGTCATAAAACTGCACTGGGCACCAATGCCCAGTGGAGGTGATGTGCTGGATCCCAAAGGAGGGATGCGGCATGGCTCCTGGGCACACCACAGGTGCACAATACCTGTGCCAGACATCCCTTGGGGATGGTAAGGAGACAGAGGGACAAAGCCATACACCCCTGGATACCTCCATAAATGGCCTAGGCTACAGAGGGATGACTGCCGAGTCATGGCTGTAATTCCCAAGGAATAACAACACCATATTTGCAAGACTGCAACCGCAAAATGGTCAGTTCCAAGCTCCCTCATCATCTTCTGGTCCTGGGCTGACAAACTGGCTTTGAGT
This sequence comes from Neoceratodus forsteri, assembly GCA_016271365.2. Taxonomy (NCBI): domain Eukaryota; kingdom Metazoa; phylum Chordata; order Ceratodontiformes; family Ceratodontidae; genus Neoceratodus; species Neoceratodus forsteri. Next base: position 1,241,086,438 of record CM028130.1, read on the forward strand.
ATTCATTATGATGAATATCAAAGGGCAATCACCCATAAGAAGGCAGAATTCCTGTTCAGGGACACTGCAGCTGGAAGAAACAAGACCGGCTCAGCTATTCTGTACTGTAGGTAAGTTATTACATCCTGCTTGTTTTTAGTCAGTAACAGCATTTTCAACAGCTAAGTTCAAAGAGTTTGCTCGATTTTTCTTGGAAAGTGTCCTCTGTTCGGGCTGGGATCTCTCTAGACAGGCTGTCATAGCCTGGCAGAGTCAGGTTGGGATCTCATGGATGCATTTGGCAGTTGTGGTCAGAGTTTGACAGTTTTGATGAATGAGGCCCAACTGGTGGTTTCGGAGCTGTGGCCCAGCTTTTCTGAACTAGTTCCAGGCCCCACATTACTACTAGTGAGCTGCGTGGAGGCTCTAGAGTCAGTGTTCTCTGGAATAATTCGGCATTCCCTGTTGGAGGAAGTCTTTACAGCAGCACTGAAAGATGTACTGGTTTGGTCCCCTCTTGAAGAAACCAACTCTAGACAGATGTTGTAGTGAATTATCGCCAAGTCTCTAACCTACCTTTTTTAGGTAAGGTTATCGAAAAGGACATAGGGCTGCAACTTGAGGCACATCTCTCGGCCCATGACATCTATGAGCCCCTCCAATCTGGTTTTGGATCTGGGCATAGCACCAAGACGACATTAGTCAGAGTGCATAATGACCTTCTCAGAGCATAAGACAAGGGTGAACAGTTAATTCTCATTCTCCTTGATCTCTCTTCAGCATTTGATACTGTAGATCATGGGTTATTGTTGGATCATCTGAGGGGTCATGCTGGACTCACCGGCACTGTCATCTGCTGGTCTGAGTCCTATATCAGGCATAAGATGCAGAGGGTGACAATGAGTGCTTTCTCATCATCCTCAATGCCCCTGCCTTGTGGTGTGCCCCACAGTGCAGTACTCACACCCATGTTGTTTGCAGTGTACATGCTGCTCCTGGGAGGGATCGTTCAACAGTACAAGCTAGGTTTTCATTACTATGCAGATGATACCCAACTGTATTTGCCCTTTGCACATGTGACATTGGATGCTGTTGATGTGCTAAATTCATGCCTAGCTGAAATCCAGAACTGCATGGAATCTAGTTGGCTGAGGCTTAACCTAGATAAGATTATGGTGCTGGTGATGGATCCATGTCAGAAAGGGGGTGCAGAGGTAGTCATGGAGGAGACTGGGCTTCAGCTTGTGTCTTTCAGACTGCTGATCTCAGAGAAGGTGAAAAATCTGTGGGTCATTTTTGACAAATGTCTGACACTGAAGGTTCAGATGCTGGCTGTTGTTAATATAGAAACGTAGACTTTGACGGCTTGGCCCACCTAGTCTGCACATTTCCCTATCTACTGGATAAGCTGCCGATCCTAGTTAGCCAACAGCCTACTTCTTCCTACCCCCCACCAGAATTACCTTATGTTTGTCCCATGCAATATAGAATTCTCTCACTGTTTTTGACCCCACAACCTCCTCATGAAGGCCATTCCATGTGTCCACCACCCTCTCTGTGAATAAATACTTCCTCACATTGCCCCTGAGCCATTCCCCCTCTATCTTCAAATTCCATCCCCTTGTTCTTGCACATCTCTTTTTCTGAAAGATGCTCCCCTCTTGGACTTTGTTGATTCCCTTGAGGTACTTGAGGGTATACATATTAAGCTTCTGTAGTCTCTCTTCATATGGCTTCTGTTGCAGACCCTGTACCATTTTAGTTGCCCTCCTCTGGACTGCCTCCATCCTGTCTATGCCCTTATGGAGATGGGATCTCCAGAACTGCACACAGTACTCCAGATTGGGTCTCACTAACTGTCTGTACAGAGGAATAACAACTTCCTGTTTTCTACTAGTGATGCCTTTCCCTATATATCCCAGTACTCCCCAGCCCTCCATACTGCCTTCTCACATTGCTTGCTTACCTTTAGGTTATCTGATATAACTACCCCAGGTCCCTTTCCATTTTTTTGTTAATACTCTCATCCCCATTGTGTACTCTTCCCCTGGATTTTTGTTTCCCAGGTGCATTACTTTGCACTTATTTGCACTGAATCTAAGCTGCCATACTTTTGACCATTTTTCCAACCTTGCCAAGTCCCTTCTCATCCTTTCCACCCCTCCCCTTGTGTATCAACTCTGTTGCAGATCTTTGTGTCTGCAAAGAGGCATACTTTTCCTTCCAGTCCCTCTGCAATGTCACTTATAAAGACATTAAAAAGGACCAGACCCAGTACTGAACGCTGTGATATCCTGCTAGTAACCCCACTTTTTTTGGAGTGGACTCCGTTTACTATTACCATCTGTGTCCTGTTGTCCAGCCAATATTTTACCCAGTCTACCACCCTGGGACCCACTCCCAGGCTGGCTAATTTGTTTATTAATCTTTTGTGTGGGACTGTGTCAAATGTCTTGCTAAAGCCTAGGTAGGCCATGTCCATAGCCCCTTCCTGGTCTACTACTTTAGTCACCCAGTCAAAGAAATCAATTAGATTTGTCTGACATGACCTTCCTGCTGTGAATCCATGCTGCCTTGGGTCCTGTGCCCCACTGGCCTCTAGGTACTCAACAACTTCTTTCAGAAGTGATTCCATAATTTTCTCTACCACTGAGGTCAAGCTAACAGGTCTGTAGTTTCCTGCCTCTGTTTTGCTCCCACTTATGTGAAGGGGAATCACATCCACCCATCTCCAGTCCTTAGGTACCACACCATTCTCCCATGATTTGCTAAAAAGGGTAGTCAGTGGTGTCAGTAGTTCTCCCCTTATTTCTTGTAGAATACTGGGGTGAATCCCTTTAGGCCCCATTGTTTTGTCCACCTTCAGTTTTAAGAGTTCCTTCAGAACCCTTTCTTCTGTCAAAGGACTGGTATTGACCCCCCCTATCCAGAGTGCTTCTACTGATTGGATTAGGTACCTTCCCCTCCTCTTCTATTGTGAATACTGACAGAAGTATTCGTTCAGTATCCCTGCTTTTTCACTGTCAATCTCTTCCCCCCACGCTCTCCTTTATTAAACCTCACTATCCCTCCCTTGATCTTTCTTCGCTCCCTAATGTACCTATAAAAGGTTTTATCCCCCTTCTTAACTGATTTGTCTATCTTTTCCTCAATTTGGGTCTTTGCTATTCTGACTGCCTTCCCCACTTCCTTCTGCTTTAACTGGTACAGTTCTCTGTCCTGCTCCTTCTGTGTTTCCTTATACTTCCTGAATGCTATCTTTTTCTTCCTAACCTTCCCCGCCACCTCTTTTGAGAACCATAGTGTTTTTTTCTTTTGTTTTGATGTTTTTATTTGCTTCACACAAAGGCTTGTTACCTCTCTGATGGCAGTTTTGATGTTTCCCCATTGTTCCTCCACCACTTTTTCTTGCCTGTTTGCTAGTGCTTTTCTGAGGCACTCTCTCATTTTGGCAAAGTCAGCCCTCCTAAAGTCCAGTTCCACTTTTGTATGGCTTGACTCTGCAGCTGTGTTTATTGTGAACCACACTGTTTGGTGGTCACTTGTTCCCAGACAGCTACCCACTTTTAGATTTGAGATCCTCTCTCCATCCCCGTTTGAGAGTACCAGGTCTAAGATTGCTCCCTCCCGAATGGGTTCCAACACTAGTTGTCTGAGGCACGCTCCCTATAGGGCATCGAGAATGACCCTGCTCTTGGATGTGGCTACAGCAAAGGTGCTCCAGTTAACATCTAGCATATTCAGGTCTCCCATCAACAATATCTCCCCTTTTTCTGCCATCCTAAGGAAGCCTTCTATCATTTCCTTGTCCATTTCCTCCTCCTGAGACGGGGGTCTGTATACAACCCCCGTGTGGATTGTGGTGCCATTTCCGGTTTCCAGGGTGACCCACAGTGCCTCCTCTCCTCCTTCTTTACCCTTTAGTTCTATTGCTTTGATCCCTTCCCTTATGTAGAGAGCTACTCCTCCTCATTTTCTACCCTCTCTGTCCCTCCTGTAGATTGTGTTCCCTGGTATGTTGACATCCCAGTCATGGTTCTCTGTGTACCATGCTTCTGTGACTGCCACAATATCCAGGCGTCCCTCTTCCATCAAGGCCAGCAGTTCAGGGAGCATGTTACCCAGACTAAGGTACTCATTGCCCTCTAGTTTTTGATGGCCTTACCCCTTTCAGCTCCATCCCTGTCCTTACTGCCTTTTTCTCCATTTACCCCTGCCCTTCTCTCCATCAACTTCTCTATCTTGGTGTTTACCTCATTAACTACCCTGATTTTTTGGGGGTGGCTTGGATGTCCCTGCTCCTTTTCACTGCCTCTTTTTCCATGGCAGAGTAAGCCTGCTCCCTGGGAAGTAACTTTTTACTCAGGTACACTATGGGGTGATCTTCCCCTTGGTTGGATGTTTGGCTCAGCACTGCCCCAATAGCCAAATCTGAGACATCAGTCTGGACTATAAAGGGTCTGCTATAGTTTGGACTTGTCAATACAGGAGCACTGCTCAGTGCCTCCTTCAGTCCGCTAAAGGCTTTTTCACAGGCTGATTCCCAGGTAACTTTCTTAGGCATCCTTTTCTTTACCAGGTCAGATAGGGGAGTGGTCAGGGCACTGTAATTGGGTACAAATTTCCTGTAGTACCCTGCTGTCCCCAGAAAACTCCTGTCCTGCTTCTGCATTTCTGATCTGGGCCATGCCTTGATTGCCTCTATTTTCGCATGGTTAGGACAGCGCGGTCCCCGGCCTACAGCATATCCGAGGTATGCCACTTCAGCCATGGCCACCTGGCACTTCTCAGCTTTGACAGTGAGCCCGGCCCTCTGTATCCTGCCCAGCACTTCCCTAAGGTGGGACAGGTGTTCCTCCCAGCTGGCACTAAAGATGGCAATGTCATCCAGGTACGCCACGGCATACTCCTCAGCACCATTTAACACCTGGTTCACCAACATTTGGAAAGTGGTCAGGGCATTCTTCATTCTGAAAGGCATTACTTTAAATTCAGATAACCCTATCGGAGTGATAAAGGCCAACCTCTCCATAGCTCTGGCAGTTAACTCTATCTGCCAATACACCTTTGTCAGGTCAATAGTCGAAGGTATGTTGCCCCTCCCAACTTGTCCAGGAGTTCATCCATCTATGGCATCAGGTGGGTGTCTGACTTCGTGACTGCATTCAGTCCACGATAGTCCACACAAAAAGGAGTAGCACCATCTGGCTTGGGAACAAGGACTATGGATGAGTCCCAGGGGCTGTGGGATTTCTGGATTACCCCTAAATCCAGAATTTCCTCCACCTCTCTCCTAATGTCCTTCTGGACACCCTCTGACACCTGATATGTGGTCCGCCATATGGGCGCCTATATCCCTGTCTCCACATCATGCATCGCTAAGGGGGTTAGTCCAAGCTTGGCACTAAACAGTGGGGTAAAGTCTTCTAAAATCTCCCTTACTTCCTGGATCTGGTCCAGGGCCAACTGGGGTGACAATTTAATTGCCTCCACAAAGGACTCCCCCTGGCTTTCTTCCAAGTCCAGAAGGGGGTCTCCTTTATCCATCCCCTCCCCAGGACTACACACTGCAAACACCACGTCAGCCCTATTAACATATGGCTTCATCATGTTGACATGGTACATTCTTTCTGTATATCTTTTGTCGGGTAACTATAATATAGTTCACATCATTTACCTTTCTGACTACTTTGTACGGTCCTGCCCATTCAGCCTGCAGCTTGTCTTTCTGGACTGGGATGAGGACCATTACTTCCTGACCCACCATGTATGAGCGAGCTCTGGCTCTGTGGTCGTACCACACTTTTTGTGTTTGTTGGGCAGCTGCTAGGTTGCTCTGGACCATCTCCATAAGCTCCTTCAGCCTTTCCCTAAACCTAAGGACATAATCCACTATGGGAGTTCCCTGGGTGGCGTGCTTGCCTTCCCAGTCCTCCTGGATCAAGTCTAGGGGCCCACATACCCGGCATCCATATAAGAGCTTGAAGGGGGAAAACCCTGTTGACTCTTGGGGCACCTCCCTGTATGCAAACAACAGGTGGGGAAGGTATTTCTCTCAGTCCCTCCCATGCTGTTCAGCAAACGCTTGGAGCATTGACTTAAGGGTACAGTTAAATCTTTCCACAAGCCCATTGGCTTGTGGGTGATAAGGTGTCATGCATCTCTGCACCACCCCACACTTCTCCCACAAACATTTCATCAGGTCCAACATGAAGGAACCCCCTCGATCAGAGATAACCTCCTGCAGAAACCCAACATGAGAGAAAATCCCAAGTAAGGCATCTGCCACGTTGTCTGTCCTCAATGAGGATAGGGCAACTGCCTCTGGATACCAGGTGGCATAATCCACCACAGTCAGAATTAACCTCTTCCCAGAGGAGCTGGGGTTATTTAAAGGCCCCACTATATCCATTCCTACCCTCTGGAATGGCTCTTCCACTATGGGTAAAGGAATTACGGCAGCTTGGGTTTTCTTACCTGCCTCCCCTATTTCTTGACACCAGTGACAAGATCTGCAATACTCCTTCACCTGCTGGGCAAAGTTGGGCCAATAGAAATTCTGGGCCAACTGCTGTGTAGTGTGCATGATTCCCAGATGACCAGACATGGGAATATCTTGTGCAGTCTTGAGCAACTGCTTACGGTACCCCTGGGGAATGACAAGCTGCCTGCCCATCACCCCTCCCTCTGAGTATACATCAATCCATTGTCCCAATAAACTTTGTGTTTCCCGTCACCTCCATGTGCTCCATCATAGTCTGCCCAAGCCATCAGCTTCTCTAGACTAAGGTCACTTTTCTGAGCAGCTGAAAACTCCCTACACATTTCCAAAGCATGGGACAGGTCCCCTTCAGTCTCTAAACTTGGGTCCCTAGCTCTAGCATCAGGGCACTCAGGATCACTTCCATCCCTAACCCTCTGACAATGGGTCACCCCTCCATCCTCAGAGTAACCCTCCATAGCTGCTGGGTCAACTGCTTCCAGGGAAATTTTTACCTCCCTTTCATTAGTCTCCATATCAGAAGACCCAGGCTGGGGAACCAGCCTCTCAGCAGTTTCTACTGGGGCTTCTGCGGGGTCCAGGGAACTACAATTTTCCCTTGCCACTTGGCTATGGGTAACTGCACACACCATCCCCTGTTTGAGATTGTTGCTGAGAATTACATCAACCACTGAAGTTTTAGCTACAGAAACCTGTTGCGCAGTTCCCCCTGTCTCACTCCAGTCTAGGAGAACACTAGTGAGTAGCAATGTTTTCTCCTCCCCAGTGAACCCATGTATGGTCACAAATTGATTAGGTATAAGCAGACCAGGCTTTACCAGATCCCCTTTTACCAAAGTCAGGGATGCTCTCATGTCTCAACCCTTGTGTCTGTACACCATTCACAGTGACTGGGTGCATGTGTTCCCTCATGTTGACTGGCATGCTTTCAGGGACACATAAACAACCCACTTCTTTTCAAGCACCACTTTGTGTACTGCTTGTCTTTTTGGGACACTGTCTGGCAATATGCCCAGTTTCTTTGCAAACCCAACATTCATTTATTTTCTCATGTAAATCCTTCCTTTGAAACCTGGGGCTACCTGGTTTCGGTGGCGGCAGGGAGGGTTTTAGCTGCCCTGATGGCGCACTTTTCTCTTTCTGCACAGCCATGCCCACCCCATTTGCTCTCAAGCAAGTCTGCTCCTGGTATAGCGGTCTGAGAGTTCCACAGTCTCTTGCACTGTTTTTGGATCTCGGTCCTCCAACCAGGTTTTCAGCTCTGCTGGGCATGCCCAAAAAAACTACTCTAACAGTATAGCATTTTCAATTTTATCTACAGAGTTTGCTTCAATTCCTTCCCACCAATGTTTTAAAAACTGATGTTGTTTCATGGCTAGCTCCTTGCAGCTAATGTCAGGGCTTCTCCTGAGCTTATGGAATTTAGCTCTGTATGCCTCTGCTGTTAGCTCATATTTTTTAACAGTGCAGCTTTAAGTTTACTGTAATCATTGCTGTCCTCATTGGCCATTTGACCCAATGCATCCCAAGCTTTCCAGTAAGTAGCGGGGATAGCTGGAAGCTCCAGGACTCTCTAGGAATATTTGCCTGAATACAAACCTTTTCAAATAAATTTAAAAAGGCATCCATATCCTCCCCCTCTTTAAATCCAGCTATCAATTTAGAATTTAATTTGTTACCTAGTCCTGTAGTTCCAGTTAAACCCATGCCACTTACCTGCTCTGGTGCTGGTGGATGGAGTCGTAGCTTCTCCAGTTCATGTTGTCTGTGGCTCTCATGCTCTTCACAGTCAGCCTCTCAGTGTTCTCGCTCTCTCTTCTCCTCTGCATCTCACTGCTCTCGCTTTTCTTCTCTCTGAAACTCCAGCTCCATTCTCCGCAACTCTATCTGTAGCCTGATCGTTTCTGGCTCCAGAATGCTGGTGACCTTCCCCTGCTGCTGTGGCCCTTGGCTTGCACTGACCCCGCTGTCCTCCTCACTGGATCTGGACACTGCACTGGACGATGGCCTCTCCATGCCCAAGGTCTGATCCTTTTCAGTCACAGACGGTGACTCAAGGCTCTTGGCATCTGTGGCCATGAGAGCCTCTACGAGGTTCTGCTTTTTGGCTTCCCTTTGTGCTGGACTCCTCTCTCCTGGCGCAACTGCTTCAGGTAGTCTGCAGTGTACCCACTGTAGTTGGAAGCCATGTTCTTCCCTAACTATGGCTACTCTAACTTGCACTCAGAAAAAAAATAAAACAGGTAGGAACTTTGGCTGTAAGCAAAATGATATAGTTCTGTTTACTTTTTAAAAATAAATCACGGCCTTATTTTGCACGTGAGCTGTACAGTATTAAGCTGACACACTGAACTGTTAAAGCTTGTGTTAGCAATACTTGAAAATCGCACCACTGCCAACCAACTATGTCACAAATGCACTCCGCAGGTTAGGCCCTCTGCTCCCACAGTGTCAACCTCAGAGTGCAATAGTGTGAACAGGTAACAGACAGGGTAACCCTCCTGTCTGCTTTGGGTCCGAATCACCTGTTAGCCTCAAGTTCTGGAGGGATTCAAACTGTGAACTTTATGCTAGCATACCCAATTAACAGGCTCAGATAATACTCTCTTCAGGAGGATGCAATATAATCTTTTGCCCAAGGGCATCCAGCCAGGTATCCAAAATGAATCCTTAGAACTCTATAAGAGACCTAGGTATTTCTTACCTTTTTTCCAAGCATAGTAACACCATCACTCCTTTTAACAGCTGTCAGCCTAAACACAGATTCAGCACATCACATGTAAAATAACTGAGAGAAAACACAGGCAGTATAATAAAGAAAATGTTGTTTACTAGAAAAATGGTAAAACAGGTGGAATAAAACACAGAACAAATGATATCACAAATCTCACAGTCATCTACAAATAAAAAAAGGAGAGTTACGGAATACAAGTTCCTACCATGAACACTTAATTATTTTCTAAGTATTACCTTTCTAAGTCAGAGAACTATCTCTCTCAGAGTCTAGAATTGTATATAACACTTTTCCACAGATGGATGATCATCTGAAACTCCATCTCCCTTCCCCTCCTCTTGTGTGCTCACAGCCTAGACCCTCCCTTAGGTCTAATTTCTAACATAGTTATCTACAAGGATGTATTTTAAATAATGTGAACATCAGCAAAAAGCCATTTCCCAAATATGACAGTCTGGGATCAAACATTTCTCTTTGAACTGGTTGTTGATTCCTGTTCCCATGGAAGATCAAAGGGTTTATTACTTTATCATGGCGCTGTTATCCAATAGCCTGTTCCTCTAGGAAATCATAAAAGTTTATAAGACTTATCCTCTGGCAGATGGCCAGAGCTTTAATTAAAAACAGAACAGGAAATTGTAGGTTTTCCATTCACTAGTCAATTTCACACATCCTCTGGTCAATTTAATGACATCCTCACTGACACCTTGAAAGTTAAAGGCCAAGTGTTACACACTGCTGATTGGGGTGAGACAATTTCATACACAGACCATTTATTTATAATACCAATATCATACAAATAACCACAAGCGTCACACAAGGTAGAGGGTATCAACAGACTTTTGGTATGCAGAAATAGCACACAAGTGGACCTTAACTGTGGGATACTGTAGGCCAGCTTCAGAAAGATCCAACAAGTACTCTATAACCTTGTCAGGGTGGCACCAAAAGGGGTCCATGCGGGTTTTGGAGCACCAAAAGAGTCTCAAATGCTGGGGGAATAGGGTGTGCGATACTGACCTGCATGGTGAAAATGTTGAGCCACTCCAGATGGAGACGTTTCCCCAGGTCAGTCTCAGGATGCTGAAAAGCAAGTGTAGCATACATGTTGTGGAGAAGATCCTAAAAAGAAAGGTCCTCCTCAGGAGCAGGAGAAGGACCTGCAGTTGAATTGTTCAGACAGTAAACAGTCATCGTTGCCAGCCTCAGAAATGATGTGTCTGGGGTCAGACTCGTCCCCCTCCAGATCCTCTCCAGGGGAGAGGGGAGAGGGTCTGGAACAGGTATGGACCTCAGTTTCCCTAACCCAGGCCTAGGAGTAGGTGACACCAGCACCAGCAGAAATGGTCCAGCACTGGAGGCAGTGCTGCAGGAGAGAGTAGGTCCAGCACCGAGGACTATCTTGGCAGAGAGGGTGGTGCCAGGCCAGACCCCAAAGGGCCTGAACCTGGTGCCAAGCCCAGTACCACCCATGGAACCGAAGGTCCAGCCAGCACCAGAGTGATCAGCAGAGATACTGGGGCTGGTCCCAAAGCAGTGAGAGTGAACAGAGGTGCAGTCAGTGGTACAGGCATTGGTGGCATGGTCACTGGCAAGGACACAGAGATCACTGACTGAGCCAGGTGCTGTACCTGACTGGAAGGTCCTGACTGTTGCTCCAATGCCCCCCAGCCCCAAAAAGGCCTGGGGCCAGCTCCACAAGAAGGGGCAAACAAGCCAGATGCTGTAACTACTGCTCTATAAGAGCTGCCCTGTGGTAAAACTGCCTGCCAGCGTCACCACAGGAAGACAGGGAGGGACTCCAGGCCCAAGATCTTGACCTCTCATGAGCAGAGGATATCAGTGATACTGATGGTGCTGGGGAAGGCCTCCTGCTCTGATACTCATGGAGCATCTTGTGGCAGACCCCACAGAGGGTGACCTCAATTGGTACTATTTCATTCCCTTCTGACAGGAAGAGGAAGAATTCAAGGCCAAGTGGTGCTGGACCCCCTGACTGGGATCAGGAATGGGGCCACTTCATATTGTGTTTATGAGAGGACTGTTCTCCCTCCCAAACGCAGGAACACAGGATGTCCCATTGTTAGAACCCTCCCCTGAATGGGGACGTGGTCTGGATACAGCCCTGCCACTGAAGTAGCATGCCTGAAGAGGCTCCCTACCACCACCATCACCATCCATGGCTGTCGACCATTGCTTGGTAGGGCTGGGACAGTCTGAAGAGTAAAATTAAGTAAAACAGATGTGTAAAAACAAGGGGGCACAATTTGAAGATAGAGGGGGGACGGCTCAGAGGTAATGTGAGGAAGTATTTCTTCACAGAGAGGGTTGTGGATACATGGAACAGCCTTCCTGAGGAGGTGGTAGAGTCAAAAACAGTGGGGGGGAATTCAAGAATGCATGGGACAGACATAAGGCAATTCTAGTGTGGGGGTAGGAGGAAGTAGGCTGTTGGTTAACTAGGATCTGCAGCTTATCCATTAGGTAGGGAAATATGCAGACTAGGTGGGCCAAGCGGTCCTTATCTGCCATCAGATTCTATGTTTCTAAAATCACTAAACTGACACAAAAATAACAAACACTAGATTTAAACACTAAAATTGAGAAGAATTGGATGCTGTTGTTATATAGACAGGAAGTTCTGACTCCCGGTGGGTGAGTGACATCGTCACTGAAATGCACTCGACGGTGGAGAAAAAAGGAACTGAGGTGGTTGAGGGCCAGTGCCAAGGTAAACCATGCAGTGCAAACCAGTCTCAAGGTACCATAAATGCACGCAGCCTACCTCAGCGATGGCCTTCCTGAAAAGTTCTGGCTCCCGGAGGATCCTAGCACCTCTGGCTCAGAATCCACTGGTATGTACTAATGGTGAAGATGGATTCCTGGAAGGTTAAGCATTGATGACCTCACCAGCACCAAAGTGACCAGCAATGGCATCATTGCCAGCCTCGTCCTACATGGGACTTGGGGATGACCAGTGGGACAGACATTGGCAGCGCAATCTCCAGCAAGGACCCTGATGCTGTTGCTGGAGCTAAACGGTGTACTAGGCCCAATGACCCTGCCTGCACCTCTAGTTCAACTGACCCCAATGGGCTAGGGATCAGTTCCACCAGCAGAGGCATATGGGCCCCAGCTCTGCACCCCGGGAGGAGATTGCACAAGGGATAGTACTCATGAAGAGGAGGGAGTGAGTGGCATTACTAGTGGAGAGATTCAGCACGGTGTGGCAGGGGGACGGATAATATTCAGAGAGGTGAGGAGGGAGAGGGAGGTTGGCAGTCAAACAGGAGGCAAGGAAGGGGTCTCAATTGAGAGGGGCAGGGGAAAGACACTGGGCCAAATGGTAAAAGCACCGCCTTGAGTGGCCCCGGGAATGAGAACCTGGGTGGGGGGGTGGCGACGGGCACAAGGAAAGAGGAGGGGGGTGTACTGGTGTTGGGGGACTCCATACTCAAGGGGATCAGATGGGGCAGCAAGGGAGAGAGGCACAGTTGGATATGGGTGTAGTCCATACCGGGATTATTTATTAGCTTTTGATGACCGGGTAAGTGCGCTAGGCAAGAGACCTGCCTATTTTCAGGCAGACAAGGCAGGACAGGCAAGCCTAAGGTGCACAAGGAGGGGTAGGAGGAAACCGTACACAGTGGTACATGTGGGGACAAATGACCTAGTGGGGAAAATGATGGAGGTAACAAAGGAGAGGTCTGAGAAAGAGGGAAGGCTGTGCGAGGAGACTGGGGAGTCTGTGGTCTTCTCGGTGGTGCTCCCAGTACCCTGCGCAAGCACAGTGAGAAAGGAGAGGATTGGGGAAGTGAATGCATGGTTGGTAGAATGGTGCCAAACTAAGGGGTATGGGGTTGTGGGCAGCTGGGGTAGTACCTGGGATAATAACAATCTGTTTGCAAAGGATAGGTGGCACCTGAGCGGGGAGGGGAAGGAGGTATTAAAGCAAAGACTGGAGAGGTATATTGCAACAAAGGTGGATTTAAATTAGATAGGGGGGTGGGAAGTGGACAGCAGGTAGGCAGGGATCCGATAGAGTGGAGTCACAGCCTACCCCCAGACTAGCAGGGAAGAACTCAGGGTGGCCGAAAAGGAAGGCAGTAGAAGGGAGGAGATGGAGGCGATGAAGGGAAGGGGGCAGGATGGAGGGTGGTCTAGTTGAATGCGAGAAGCTTAGGCAACAAATCAGCTGAGCTACAGGCACTCTTGGCAGTGTGTAGGGTGGATATTGCAGCTGTCACGGAAACATGGGCAACCAGGCACTGGGAGTGGACTCTGGTAATCCCAGGATACAAATTATACAGGAAGGACCGTAAGGAGGGGAGGTGGGGTAGGGTGGCAGTCTATGTGAGGGATGGAATCAAATGCACAAGGGACAAGGAGGAGGAAAGGAGAACAGAGGCAATCTGGCTATAGCTCCTAGACTCAAGGGGTTGGAAACTGAGGTTTGGGGTGGTACACACGCTGTTCCAGTCTGAGGAGCATGACAGGGAATTAGTGGGATGAATCAGAAAGGTATGTAGAACAGGGAAGGTAGTCATTGTGGGGGATTTTAACTTGCCGGAGGTTGACTGGAGCATTCCGGTCACCTCCACTGCTAGGGGGCAAGTGCTCCTGCACGCGCTCCAGGATGGTCTCCTGACACAGTTGATCAGTGTATCTACTAGGCTAAAGAACACTTTAGATCTGGTATTGTCAAATGTGGAGGCAGTAAGTGAAATAAGGGTGGAGGACCCACTAGCCAACAGCAATCACCAAACGGTGTGGTTTAATATCATGATGTGCGGGAAGCAACAAAAATCAATAACCAGGGTGGTAAACATCAGGGCGGCGGACTTTGGGAGGATGCAGGAAGTACTGAAAGAGAAACTGGAGGGCATAAGGCAGGAGATGGACACGGAGCAGAAATGGGATATTATTAAACAGGGATTACAGAGGCAACAGAATCCTGCACCAAGACACAGAGTAAGAGGAGCAGAGCAAGGAAACCATGCTGGTTGAATAGCGAGGTAGTGAAGGTGGTGAGGGCAAAACGAGAGGCACACCTGAGGTATAGGAGGACAGAGAAGGAAGGGGACAGGGAGGAGGTGACCAAAAAAGTGAAAGAAGCCAAGGCCCAGAGTGAGCTGAGATTAGCGCAGGGAATTAACCGGGGAGGGGGGGGAGAAAGACTTTTTCAGATACATCAGGGAGAAAGGAAGTGCAAGGAGACAATAGTGAGGATAAAAAAGGGTGGGGAGTGGATGGAAAAGGGGGAGGAACCGGTGGAAGCACTGAATGAATACTTTTGCTCAGTGTTCACGGAAGAAAAGGCAGGACCGCTACCGCCATGGGCTGGGAGGGTGGGGATGGGGAGAGGAGGCGACAGATGGAAGAACTGAGGGAGATAGGGTCCTAGAGGGACTGAGGGCACTGAGGGTAGACAGGGCACCAGGGCGGGATGGCATCCACCCCAGGGTGCCAAGGGACATGGCAGAGGTGTTGGCAGAGCCACTGGCAGATCTGCACAGCACCTCAGTGGAGTCAGGAGGTGTGCCACTGGACTGGAGGATGGCACATGCAGTGCCGTTACACAAGAGCAGACCAAGGGACGAAGCGGGTAATTATCGTCCAGTAAGTCTCACCTCCATAGTGTGCAAACTCATGGAAATGATACTAAAGGAAAGACTGGTGTTGTACCCAGAGGACAACGGCCTCCAGGATGTGAGGCAGCATGAGTTCATTTTGGGGAAGTCTTGTCAAACCAACCTGATACAATATTATGACTGGGTGACAGATGAGCTGGATAAGGGTCATCAGTGGATGTTCTTTACTTGGACTTCAGCAAGACCTTCAATTCGGTGCCTCATGGGCAGCTTGGGGGGAAGCTAACTGGTGTAGGGGTAGGGGTAAAAATGACAAACTGGATTACAAGCTGGCTGAGTGGGAGGCTGCAACGGATTGTGGTGGGAAGGGAGTTCTCAACTCCAAAGCCAGTGATGAGCGGGGTGCCATAGAACTCTGTGCTGGGACCAGTATTATTTGGGCTCTTCATATCAGACATTGCGCACAGAATGGTGAGCAAGGTAAGTCTGTTCGCAGATGACACCAAAATGGGAGCAGTGGTGGATGGGGGGGAGGGATGGAAGCAGCTGCAGAGGGACCTAAGCAAGCTAGAGGAGTGGTCAGAGAGGTGGCAGCTGGGGTTCAATGCAAAGAAGTGTAAGGTTATGCACTTCGGGGTGAAGAACCCAAGGAGAGAATACTGGCTGTGGGGTGGGGGGTTAAGCTGGGGATCACTGAGGAGGAGATGGACCTAAGGGTAATGGTAACAGGGACCATGAACAACACTGCCCAGTGCAGGAGAGCAATTGCAAAAGTGAACAAAATGCTGGGGTGCATAGCGAGGGGGGTTTCATCCAGGTGAAGAGAGGTGATCTTGCCCCTCTACAGGTCGCTGGTAAGGCTCTTGGAGTATTGTGTGCAGTTTTGGTGGCCATACCTGAAGTGTGATATCAGGCTACTGGAGGGGGTGCAGAGAAGGGCAATGAAGATGATATGTGGAATGGAGGGGACAGACTATGAGAACTGACTGGAGACATGAATATGTACACCCTGGGGGATAGAAGGAACAGGGGGGACATGATAGAGACATTAAAATATCTCAGGGGAATCAATAAGGATGGGGCAGATGGGGTCTTTAAGCTAAGGAGGGGGAGGGGCACCAGGGGGCATGGGCTAAGAATAAAGGGGAAGATTTAGGAGGGAAATGAGGAGACACTACTTTGCGGGGAGGGTTGTAGCAAAATGGAATGCACTACAAGAATGGGTGGTATCATGTAAATCTGTGAACAGTTTTAAAAGAGCATGGGACAGGGAACAAGGGAGAGTGAGGGCGGGGAGGTGGGGGTGGCAGTGGGATGACAAAGGGGAAGGGGTGGGGCAGCTGCAAACTAGGAGTGCTAGCTGCACACTCGAGCAGACTTAGATAGACTGGGTCTTCTGTTTCTGATGACACATTCATATGTTCATATGTATCCATTGCTCCATAAGAGCTGCCCAGTGGTAGAACTACCCAACAGAATCCCCACTTACAAACATGTAGGGGCTCAGGGCCTGAGACTCTGATCTCCTGGAACCAGAGGCCCTCAGTGACCCTGATGGTGAGGGCCTCTGTCTCCTAGAGACCAGAGATCATGTGGTAGACTTCTCAGAAGGTAACCAAGACCAGCGTTATTTCTTCCCCTCCCGATGGGAAGAGAAAGAAGTTGAGGCCAAGCGGTGCTTCGGCCCTGGTGCCCAGCGTGAACGGGATCGGAACTGCTTTTTTTTGTGCTTGCAGGAGGACAGTCCTTCCTGCTGAGCACTGGACTGCCCATTATTAGAACCCTTCCCCAATGGGAAAAGTGGACCAGACATGGCCCTGCTACCTGAGCAGCTAGCCTCTTCAGGCTTTCTACCATACTCCATGGCCTTCGACTGTTGATGCTCAGTAAGGCTAAGAAGAAACCGACAACATTTTTGTGACAAAATACAGTAAACTAACACAAAAGTAACACACTCAAGCTTTAAACACTAAAATGGGGAAGAACTGAATGCTGTTGTCATACAGACATGAAGTTCTGACTTCCGGTGGGTGAGCGACATCATCATTGATGCGTACTCAGTGGCAAAGAAAAAAGGAATGGAGGCGTTTGAAGGCCGATGCTGAGATAAGCATGTGTCTGCATGTTATGTCTCATGGAGCCTGCATGTGTGCTGCTTATCTTGGCGCCAGCCCTACGAAACGTTCCGACTCCCTTGGGGTCTTAGCAACTCCAGCTCATACCCATTAGTAGGAATCAATAGTGAAGACTGATTCCTGTGTAACCCCCCTGCAAATGGGGGTTCCCAAAAGACTTCCAGGAGCTTGCTTGAATGCTCCAAGCCTGAATGGTGTTTGGCATTTAAGCCATTTATCAGTGAGTGTTTTTAGAACATCTGGTACTGTCTCTTTAAGAGCTGTCTGCTTGCAGACATAATTAGTTTGTATGGGGGACTGTGTGTTTCTTTGATTGAGTACCACTCAAGCTGCTGCCAATTCACTTCATTTTTGCAGTCACTAGGAGTGCAAAGGGAACCTATCTGAAAGATGTAACTGTTTGCCAGAAATTATTTAGAGTAATAATGAAATTACAGTTTGTCTAACCTGCTTTCTTTGCAGTCAGAACTGTGTCTGCTAGTTCCCCATTCTAGTTTTGAACTGCTGAACTGGACCAATCAGTGTGGGTAAGCTAGCTCTAAAATGGTGCCTTGGACGAATCAGAACTTGACTCATAATCTGAGCCAGCCACAAGAGGATTGTATGGGCAGTGACTCTGGGAGATGTAGTTTAGACTTCAGTGCCTTTTGGACCAACAGCAGCAGTCTATTGTGAGTGACAGCCAATCCAGTCAAGAACTGGGAGGAACTCAAAGGAAGTGCCCGGTTTTGTCGGTTGGAGTTTCAGTTGAGCTTTGGCAGTGAAGAAGGAAGGAGCCCTGTGCTTTTTCAGTGTGCAGTTTTAGTCAAAAACGTGTAAGGCCCAGAGTTCCGTCTGCAGCTTGTGTAACAGCTTGTTAGGACTGAATCTGTCCTGTGAAAAGAATCAAAGGATCTCTGAAGAGTAGAAACCAGGCTCACCCTGTAGAAGACTGGAGAAATTGTTGAATTACACTCGGTCTGTCAGGAACTGAATCTGCTGTGTGTTCTCCCGGTATTGTGCAGTAATTGCGATCGGGATACAGATGCAGCCTGCCTGGTGTAGTGCTTTCTTTTATATGGATGTGTGAAGAGGTTTGTGTACCTCAAGTGAGCCCTGCTGACATTGAAGGACCCTATCTTATTTGGAGGTCGTGAGTACTAATTCAGGGTCGCCCTGTTGAATTGCCACATTAAATCCAAATGGAATTACTGTACTGCTGACTGTTTAATTCCTCCTTTCTCTGTGTGAAAGGGCCTCACCAGCTGCCATGGTTTGGACTAGCCACTAGGTCTTGGGTACCCAGGGACAGTAACTGATAGGGATAGGCCTGTGCACAGAGCCATAGGTAGATTATTAGAGTGATAAGCTAATTAACCTGATTTCCCCTGTCCTTGTTATATCCCCTAAATAAATCAGAGCTGCTTGTTTCAGCAAAGTTATATTGCCTGAGGTATTTGTCTATGTTAAAGTACTGTACTGTGATTGTTGCACTGTATCTCATTTCACAGGAGGTCCCAGTGCGGAACCAGACCTGGGGTAAGTGTATACTGTGAAGGTAATTCTGATATATTGTGTGGGCCACTAGTGGGAAGAAAGGGGGGTTGCAGTGTCCCAGAGGGCTGTGACCAAGTTAGTTTAACTATTGCAAACCCTGACCTCTGGGTGGAGGCACCCGCCATTGGATCCAGGCCCCTCAACCTGTTAGTGGCAAATCAGGCAGGGGTAGTAGCCCCTGGGATAGCGCCATCTAGGGGTTACACCTGGAAGATATGCCAAAAAAAAAATATACTGCCCTGATGATTCAGAGGAGGCCCATCCCCCCCTTACATTTTCCTAGTGGGGGTCTTAGCCCCTTAGTACCTTTCAGACCCCCAACTGATGTCTGTGACTGCAGGCAGTGGATCTGACCACCCCGTATCCCTTATATAGAGCATTTCAGTAGACCAGTCATGAGGAAACAAAGGCATGCATCGTTGTGTGCAAGTAAGCAGGATCAAGTTAGGGGTGAAATTTGGATATGTTCTGGATATGCTCTTCAAACTTTCATGTACTTGAGCAGCACGGTGTGCAATTTGGAAATGCACACAACTAAAATCACTTTACTTGAACACTGGATTCTGGTGCTAGCTACTATGCAAACACATCAATAGGCTCTCTGTTACAATTGCTAGGCTGGTAATTTACAGTGCTGAATAAGTGATTACAGTTAATCATATTTATATATCAACCCAGTTACCATTGCTCTTAGGGTAAAATCCCTCCCAGTTACAGCTATACCAATAAAGAGCCTATGAAACAGCTCAAATATATATCTGAACATGGGGTTGCCAGCTAAAATCTATTCAGTCTCACCACTGTTGGATTAGAACCCACTTACAGTAAGTGCTGTATGAGAGATTTTCATGCTATGTTGTTTTATACAGCCCATGGTGGATTGACTTTGGCAAAGTACGGCAAGGATATACACTTTCACAAAAGGTGTCAAAAGGTATACAAGTGTTTATAGGCCTATATACAGACACCTGATCAGGT
Source organism: Neoceratodus forsteri (assembly GCA_016271365.2). Classification (NCBI taxonomy): domain Eukaryota; kingdom Metazoa; phylum Chordata; order Ceratodontiformes; family Ceratodontidae; genus Neoceratodus; species Neoceratodus forsteri. The sequence continues at coordinate 1,241,105,893 of CM028130.1, forward strand.
ACCACTTTGAATACAATGTACTGTTCTGCTCCCACAGCTGAAGAAAGACAGTGACATAGTTTTGAGAAAGCACCGAACAGAAGAGTGTAGCCAAGGTGGCTGAATGTTTTGAAAATTTGAGATACAAGAAATTAAAATGACGTACTCACCGTAATTTATGATCTTTTAGGAATATCTTCACCATTGATTCACACCAATGAGTGCTGACCCGGAGGCACTAAGACCCTGTAGAAGTAAGAACTTTTCAGGAAAGCTGGCACAGAAGTAGTCTGTATGTATGCGTAGCACCACGAGACTAGCTCATGCTGCATGGCTTACCTCAGCAGAAGGCCTCAACTGCCTCAGTACCTTTTTTACCTAGGAAGTGCAGTGTAACCTAACTAACACTAATACACTTAATCTAAGGCCATAAGATAGCCCTTGTGACTTGTGTAAGAAGGATCAAAAATGAAGAACACAGCCCAAACAAAAAATAAGGGATGAAGACCAACAAACAGAAGAGTGAGCCCTGTAGATGGAGGGTGGGTGTGTGAATCAAAGATGAAGATATTCCTAGAAGATCAATAATTATGGTGAGTACATAATTTTAATATCTTCCAGGAATCAGTCTTCACCATTGATTCACATCAATGGGTCAGAATACCAAGCTCAGACAAAAGTTCCCTGGGCAGGGTGGTAGAAGCCGGAGCTCACACAGGACAGAAGTTCATTAAGGATTGTCCTGGCAAAAGAGGTATGCTGCCTGGCATGGACATCCAGGGCATAGTGCTTTATAAAAGTGTGCACTGTGCTCCAAGTGGCATCTCTGCAAATGTCAGTGATAGGTACAGAGCGAATCTCTGCCAAAGATGTAGCAACCACTCTGGTAGAGTGGGCACAGACTTGGCCCTCCAGTTTGACCTGCTTCATTGAATAGCAGTGACAAAGGCAACTGACAATCCATGCAGAAATGCATTTGATTGTAACAGGTTAACCCATCTGATTGAAAGGAAATGAAGGCCTGTTTACAGCATCGGAAATCATTAGTTCTTTATAGGTAGAATGTGAGGGCTCTTTTAACATCCAGAGAGTGAAGGGTGCACTCCCCTTCATTCTGGAAGTTGGGAAAGTATGTAGGCAGCACTAGAGGCTGATTTAAGTGAAACTATGACACCACCTTAGGAAAAACTTGGAATGTGTGCAGAGGACTACCTTGTCTCTATAGAGAACAGCAAATCGAAGATCTGTAACCAATGCATGAATCTCAGAGATTCTGCGGGTAGAGGTAATAGCCATTAGAAATGCAGTTTTCCAAGTTGGGAATCTCAGGTCACAGGTAGCCAAGGGTTCAAAAGGCTTACAAGTGAGTATGTCCAACACAAGGTTGAGATCCAGGCGGCAAGGGATTTCCTGACTGGGGGCCTTGTGCAAAATGCCTTTCAGGAACCTGTTAAAGAGAAGCAATTGGGCTAAAGAAAGGTTCTGTATGGGCTTGTGGTATGCTGAAACAATGCACAAATGGACCTTAGCTGTCAAATATTGCATGCCTGCATCACAGAGGTCCAACAATTACTCCAAAACCATGTCTAGCGGTCATTGGAATGGGTCTATACAGGATTTGGAGCACCACATTTGGCAGTGTAGATTTTCCTCATGGAAGGCTTGTGAGCAGCCAAAAGAATCTAAGAGACTATCAGGGACACTATGCTTGCCACTTCTATCTCGTCAGGAGCTACGCATGGAGATGAAGGGAGCGCAGATTGCGGTGAACCAGGGACCCTGCATCAGAAGGTCTGTCTGAATAGGGAGGGCTCTCAGATGGCTGACTGACAATTTGTTGAGCAGGGGAAACCATATGTGCTGATCCCAGCATGGGGCAACCAGAATCATCTTGCCCCATGTGCCTGCAGCTTGAGCTGTACCCTCTGAATTAGAGGAATATGAGGAAATGTGTAAAGAAAGTGATTTGCCCTCCGAGTCAGAATACACCCTCACAGAAAACACCAGGTCCTGGATTTTTGGAGTAGAATTGAGGCAGTTTGGTGATGCGTGGGGATACAAAAAGGTCCAGCTCCGGGGTTTCCCACTTATCAAACAAGAGACTACACATCTGGTGCCAACGACCACTCATGAGGATCAGTTTCTGTCTAACTGAGCTCATCTGCCAGACTGTTTTGAGCCCCTGGTAAATAAATCACTTGGATCAGAGCGTCCTGCTCCAGACACCATTCCCACACTCTCATTGCTTCCCTGCAAAGAGGATAAGAGTGTGCTTCCCCCATTTATTGATGTAGTGCATGACTGACTTGTCCGAAGGAGGATTACTTTGTGGTGGTCAAAGCCCACTAGGGTCTGAAGTGCTTACAGGACTGCTATCATTTCCAACACATTGATGTGGAGAAGGGACTCTATAGGGCTCCAAACTCCCTGAGTGTGGTGGCCCTGACAATGGGCTCCCTACCTTAACAGAGATGCATCTGTGGTGAGGGTTATCTGAGGCTCTGGGAGGTGAGAAGGAGAGATCTTGGAGGAGATTATCCTGCTGCATCCACCACACAAGTGATCAAAGCAGGAACTTCATCACTTTGATGGGGTAAGACTGAGACTGTGTTGTCGGAGACCACTGCGTGCTGAGCATCCACTGAGTTGTCCTCATGTGCAAACATGCTAGAGGTACTGTGAAGACAGAGGAGGCTATGAGGCCTAATATCTGCTGCATGGAGTGAACCTGGATGGACTTGTTCTCCATGACGAAATGCACCATTTGAAGGATGGCTTTCCTTCTGTCTTCCAGGATAAAGGCTCTTGCCTTGGTGGTGTCCAAGAGGGCTCCAATAAAGAACAGCTGCTGAGAAGGTTGAAGCTGCGATTTCTCTGGATTCAGCAGGACCCCCATGAAGGTCAGAAACCGAGCTGCTGTGGTTACTGCTTGTTCTGTGCCCTGCTTTGATGGGTTGGTTAGTAACCAGTCATCCAGACAGGGAAAAACCTTACTTTAACATGCTGAAAATGTGTTTTAATCCAACCGACTTTCTCTGTGGCAAACCACAGTGCAGTACAAATCTTGAATAACCTGGTGGTCTAGTGGTTATAGTGGATCCATGATGCTACAATGGGGGTGCTGGGGTGGTGTGCATGCTTAATATGCACTTTATAACATTTTTATTACACCTTTATGTTTTCTGCTATTATTCTTTTCTAGTACGTTTTTGACAGAACCTACAAATAGAAACACAGAAACATAGAATTTGATGGCAGATAAGGACCGCTTGGCCCACCCAGTCTGCCCATTTCCCTACCTAATGGATAAGCTGCAGATCCTAGTTAACCAGCAGCCTACTTCTTCCTGCCCCCACTCCCTAGAATTGCCTTATGACTGTCCCATGCATGCTTGAATTCCACCACTGTTTTTGACTCCACAACCTCCTCCGGAAGGCCGTTCCATGCATCCACAACCCTCTGTGAAAAATACTTCCTTAAATTACCTCTGAGCCGCCCCCCCTCTATCTTCAAATTGTGCCCCCTTGTTCTTGCACACCTCTTTTTTTGAAAGATGCTACCCTCTTGGACTTTGTTGATTCCCTTGAGGTACTTGAGTTTCTATCCATAGTTTGAATGTAAACATTTGTACAATCAATAAATCAGACTTCATCAACAAAGTGAAATGCAGCAGCAGCTGCAAGCAAGTATGTTACTATGTGGGGGTGGGGTTGCAGCCACACCTTTCACCACCCCCTAGAGCCACCACTTTTTTGTCGCAAAGTTCTTGTGCAGTCCAATGTTAGAGTTCATACTTTCTCGAAACTCAAATATATGCTTATCGTGTCTTCTTTTTCCATGGGAAATATTAACAATAATAATAAGAATCAGCATTTATATAGTGGTTTTCATACACATTGTATCCCAAAGTGCTTTACAAGCAATACTAGACTGATAGTGAAGTGACTGAACATGTAGTGTCAGCTGTTCCAAACATTAATATCCACACACAGCCTTGGACAATTGCATGCACTGGTTTTATAGGAAGGGGAATGTTGGCACAGGACAATGGGGTCAGGTAGTGATCAAGGTGCTGGCAGCCCCACATCTTATTTCTCACAGTAATCTGCTCATATTTCTCTCCTTCTGTCTTCCCCTTCCCTGAATATAGTAGTATCTTGCAAGAGTGGCCTGCTCAGTCCCCCTCTGGTATTCAGTCTTCACTATTCCTCCTCACGCCCTAAACTGGTGAGCTCATCACCCTTCTGCATAATGAATGCAAGTAGTACAGTTCCGGTTTTATTTTGACATATCAAATATAAACATATCTTTCCAGTAAGTCATGCTCATATCAGCAGGGAACAAGGGGAATGATGGGCTTTCCTATCCTTAAAAGATCTAGGCTACCTTTGATTAGGCACTATTAAATGATAGGTGTGCATATCATTATGCACGTCATTTAATAGTGCCTAATCATAGTTGGCTTAGATGTTATATGAGTAGGAAAGCCTATTTTTCCATTTGTGCCATGCTGCTATCAGCCTGGCTTACCAGAAGATCATGTTTATTATTAATATGTAACTATAACATGGGAGACTGTATAACCACAGTCATGATGCAGAAGGGTAGTGAACTCACCAGTTTTTGGTGTGGGGAGCAGGTGAGAAGAATGAATGCCAGAGAGGAACTGAAGAGGCAAATTCCAGAAGAGTACAGTTATATTCAGGTTAGTTGAAGATATGAAGGAGGATGCTGAGCAGATCACTGTGAGATCTGAAATGTGGGGCTGCCAGCACTGTGATCACTACCTGACTGTGGATGAGAGTAGCCAGCGATGACAAATACTCAGAGTGGCAGGGCTGCCCCTAAACTGTTACTTGAATTCAGTGTAGAGAGATTACCCTCGGGTGGGGGGATGTTGACATTTGTTAGGACAGTACTGAGGGAGTTGTGTATAGCTCATTCAAGATTTGGAAGGCTGGTAGCCAGTCAACTCAAATTGTGGAGTAGAGCACAGAAAAGTACTGGAACTGTCCTGCGGGGTTCTGCAGATCACAGGTAAAGGAGTAGATTGGCACTGGAAGTCAGGTTGATTAGATCAAGGCATTAGTATGCCTCTCCTGCTAATAATATTGTTATCCATTGTAAGTGCAGTCCTTATGAGGGCATGAACAGCAGTTTTTCTGGTGGGTCATGATGTTTATTGCTTGGCTGTCCAGAAAGACCTACTTGTCAGTTAATAAGGTGAGAAAAAAAACACCACAGGGAACTGTACATACTACCATCACTGTGCAGAAGGGCGGTGAGCCTCTTAATATTTACTGTGGGAGCAGAAGTCAGACATTGAGAATGTGAACTGGAGAGTGATTTGGGAGGCATTTTTTAACAGTGCCAGCTTATGATGCACATCAGTATAGGTGTGCACAACTCTCTGAGGTACAAGATTACAATCTAAGGTGTGATAATTCTCTTCATGAGACTGCAAGCTCATATGCGGCCCCAGGTAGTACTAAGGACAGGGTATGTGGATGGTGGAGTGTTCAACAGAAGGCAGGCTAGGTGCAGGGGGTTCACATGGAAAAAGAAAGCCTTATTTGTGGATTAACAAGAGAGCATGAGCTTTGGAACTGAACAAGACTGGTACTTTGCTGTGTGACCCTGAGCAAGTCACTAAACTTCCTTGTGCTCCTAGGCCACACCTGTAAACAAGCTGTCAGCTTAGTGTGTCTCTCCTGGTTAACAAAAAACAAATTTCAGTGCATCATATAACCACTAGATCACTGGGTATTTGAAGTGTTGTACTGTAATGCAGTCTGCCAAAGAAAAAATCAGCTGGATTGCATGACATTTTCTGCAAGTTAAACTAAACAAAATGAACAAAATCATAGCCTAACATGTGTACTGATCAAAATAATCCATGAGGTAATACATGGTGTTGATCATTCTGGTATAACAATTCAAAATAAAGAGGGAAAGAAGAACTAGTTAGCACTATAGAAATATATGTTGCTCTCTGTTTCTAGCTCAAATTATGTCATCATGACTCATCACTTAACACACTTGGCAGACATCTTAGGGAGAAGCCAAGGCTATTATTTTGAATGTGAAAGGCTAACGTTTACATTTTTCAAAAGCTATGAAACTGCATTTATGTTATTTACATAAATGCAGTTTTAGTATACATGTAAACAGCAGTCTTTACTTTACCTCCATATGAAGCCAGATTTTGGAGTTTGCAGTTTTAAAAAACTGCTTGTTTAGGTACCCTTTAAGGGTGGTGGTGTAACACGCTTCAGTGGAAGTGGGAAGTAATGTATAGCAGTGTTAATATGGGAGGAATTAGCATTAGAAAAGAGATGTTTTTTATACAGATCACTGTAATGAAAGCGAATTCCAATGAAGTCAGTAGTATTATAAATCTTAAAGAGCTGCTGACGCCTCAAGGAAAACTTTAGAAAACATAATATTTAGGTGAACTGCAACTTGCATTCAGTATACATTCTATAGATTTCTCCTCCCCATTATTTCTTACTGAGTAAATTTGCAAGAATACATGATATTTATCCCTTAGAGTTCATCTGCCTCTATAGCATACTCCTTACTTGAAATCATAATGCTCTGTTGTGACCTCACAATTTGTTGCCATGGGAGTAAGTGTGATGTCACAAGCAGTGCACTATGACCTCAGGTAGGGAGACAGCAACTGGAATGGATGAACTCTTCAGGAGGAAAGATCCTGTTTTCATGCAAATGACCTCAGTAATAAGTAATGGTGAGGGGAAATACAGAAGTAATGTGATATATAAGCTGAACTGGGTCTAAATATGAAGTTTTGATAAGGTTGTCCTGAAGCTTTCAGGTGCCCTTTAATAGACCAGAATCTGTCCTACCTGTGAACGGCATGTAAGGGCATTGAACATATCAAAGAATACAAAGCAAGTGAATGTCATTGTTGTGCTTCTTGGTGTTGCTCCTTCAGCAGGAAACTGTGGAAAAATATACAAAATATAACCATTACAAATTGTCTTACCTTGTTTTCAAAAGTAATTTCATGGCACTGTACAATAAAACTATTTATTTCATAGTTACTGTATTGTTCGTTCTGCTTTCTTGCTATATAGTACACTTCTTTATGTATTACTGCAAACATATTCTTACAAAATATATAGCCATTTCCAACCAATTAGATTAAATATATGTTCGATAAAACAGTTAACAACAAAGTAAGTTTAAGATTGCATGCCGGTTGTTATCCATTTTAGACTATGTTGTAATCCATCACAACTACAGTAACACATTTTAAAAAGCATTAGTAACCACAGATAAATGGAAATTATGTACCTACTGTAATTCTTGATCTTTTTTTTTGTCAATTGTATTTATCCTCTTGTGGCAGGTCAACTTCTGCGTCCGCTGACCCTACCGAACTCGGGGTCCTTCAGGGGCTTCTTGCACCATGCATGCCCCGGCAGATCCCCAGAGTCAGTCCAGGGGCATCATCCACATCAGCACCTATGATTTCCTCTGTTTTTCTCCCGTGGTTACTAACCAGGATCCCCAGAAGCGGTGGCGTATGCGCGTTGAGGTGCACATGCGCACCGCAGCTCCAGACCGGGTCCCTTCCTTCCTCCTCATTGACCTAATGTCGGAGCTCCTCATGAGTGGCACCATCCCTCTGGCCTTCACCAGGGGGCAGCCAAGCTCTGAGAGAGCTGAGGTTTGCCTCTTGAGGCAGAGCGCTGCCAGCCGGCAGCATCTCATATCCTCTCCCTCCCCCTCTGCCAGCCTCTGATGACCCTGGCACACTCCTGAACCTGGGTCGCCGGCGTGGCATGAGGTGTGGCATCCAGTGCCTCAACCCTCAGTGCCACCAGGCTGGCTAATTCTTGATCTTCTTGAATGAAGTCTTCACCATTCATTCACACCAATGGGACTACGCCAGAGGTGCTAGGACTCAGTGGGAGCCAAAAATATTTAGGAGAGTCGGCGTCAAGGTAGGACCATGCATGCATGGCTCCATGAGGCTGGCTCATGCTTGTATGGGCTATCTCAGTGTTGACCCTCCAACCACCTCAGTTCCTTTTCAACCAAGGAGGTGCAGCGTAAACTAACTTGGGAAACACCTAACCTAATCCGGGCATGAGACAGCCCTGATGACCCATGTAAGTAGGGTCCACTCAACCGTGTCTTCACAGCCCAAGCAACAATGCAGCAAAGACTAGAAGCAGGATGAGTAAGCTCGGGGGATGGTGGGTGTGTGTGTGAATGAATGGTGAAGACTTCGTCCAAGAAGATCAAGAATTATGGTAGGTACGTAATTTCCATATCTTCCTGAACTAGAAGTCTTCACCATTCATTCACACTAATGGGAGAGTACCAAGCTAAAAACTAATCCCCCAAGAAGGGCAGCAGGACACAGAGCTCACTCAGGACAGAAGTCCATTAAGGATTGTCCTGCCAAAGGAGAGTGCTGTCTTGCATGGACATCCAGAGAGTAGTGCTTCACAAGGGTGTGCACCGAGCTCCAAGTAGCCACTTTGCAAATATCTGTAATGGGCACATTACAAATTTCTGCCAGGGATGCCATAACCACTCTGGTAGAGTGGGCATGAACCTGGCTTTCCAACTTGACCTGTGCCATCGAGTGGCAGTGACAAAGACATGCCACCAACCATGCAGAAATGCATCCGATGGCAACAGGCTGACCCAGTGGGGCCATGCTGAAAATACTAAAGGATGCTTAGATTTGTGAAACTCTTTAGTTCTGTCAATGTAAAATCATAGAACCCCTCTTGACAGCCAGAGAATGAAGGGTGCGTTCCCCTTCATTCTGAAGCTGCAAACTAAGAGGGAAGAACCAGGGGTTTGTTCAGATGATATCCGAAACTACCCTTGGGAGGAATTTAGGGTGAGTACGAAGTATCACCTTGTCCTTGTGAAAGACAGCATATGGAGGTTCTGAGATCAAAGCAGGGCATTCAGAAACTCTGCAACCAGAAATAACGGCCACTAAGAAGGCAGTCTTCCAGGTCAGAAACCTCAAATCACAGGTAGCTAGAGGCTTGAAGGTTTATGGGTGAACATATCTAGCACAAGGCTGATATTCCATATGGGTATCAGTTTCTTGACCGATGGTCCAGTGTGTGGGATACCCTTAAGGAATCTCTTGACTAGTGGTAACTGAGCCAGCGATGTGTTCTGTACTGGCTCAAAGTAGTCGGAAATCACACAGAGGTAAACCACCACTGTTGAGAATTGCAGTCCTGCATTTGATAGGTCTAAGAGGTACTCCAATACTTCATTCGGTGGGCAACAAAATGTGTCCAGCGTGGACTTTTTTGCACACCAATTGGAAAATTGCTTCCACCTAGTGATGCAAGTTTCCAGTGGAAGGCTTGCATGAAGAAAATTTCTTAGATCCTTTGAGAGACAGCAGACCTACCCACTTCTATTTCCTTAGGAAGCCAGGTCTGGAGATGAAGGGAGCACAGGTTGGGATGGACTAGGGGTCCCCGTGTCAGGAGGTCTGTCCGAAGAGGAGCTTCCTCAGGGAGACTTCTGGCAACCTGCTGATTAGTGGAAAGCATATCTGATGAGACCAATGCGGGGTGAAGAGGACCATCCTGTCTCCCTGAGCCTTCAGCTTGAGCAGCATCCTCTAAACTAAAGGAAGGGGAGAGAATGAGTACAGAAAACATCTTGTCCACCATAATTTGAATGCATCCTGACAGGAAATGTCAGGTTCTGAATTTCTGGAGTGGAATAGAAGCAGTTTTGTGTTGAGAGGGGACACAAGAAAAAGTCCAGGCCTGGCCTGTCTCGCTCACTGAATAGCATGGCTACGCAGCTGGGGTGAACGACCATCATGGGAACCCACCTCCAGCCTGCTGATGTGATCTGCTAGGTCATTCTGAATTCCTGGCAGTAGGCTGCCTGAAATAGGGTATCATGCTGAAGACATCACTCCCACCTCTTCATGGTCCCCCTGCACAGAGGGTAAGAGTGTGTCTTACCCTGCTCATTGGTGTAAAACATCATGGCCTTAGTGTCCATCTGATGGGGAGTACCTCAAGATAGAGGCCATCCTTCAGGACTTGGGATTTATGAAGATAAGACTCCTTCTGGGTCCACACTTTCTGAGTGCGGAGGTATTGACAGTGTGCTCCCCCATGGATCAGAGATGCATCTGTGGTGATGGTGATCTGAGGAGCCAGTGTGGCAAAGGATAGTCCTTGTAGAAGCCGGTCTCTCTGTGTCCACCATGCAAGGTGATCTTGTCAGGAATTCCACCACCTTTGTGTGGAAGTACTGTGGGAGTGTGGTCGGAGACCACTATATACTGAGCATCCACTGTGAGGTCCTCAAGTGGACCGGCTAGAAGCAGTTATGAAGCTGAGAAGCTTGAGCTGTAACTTTGCAGGGTCAGCAGTATCTTCATGGAAGCGTCCTGAATGTCCAGGGATGTGGACCAGTCGAGCCACTGGGGAGGTGATAGTAGAGCCTCTACGGGGACCATCCTGCCCTGAACAAAGACCTATTCTGTTCCTGTGTTCAAATACAGGGCACATGCATCTATTCTTTTAGAGACCAGATGACTACGAAGAAGGACCCAAATCTCTGAGGAGAGAAGGTCTCACTGTGAAGTGGGGAGACTGTGCTGCTACTTGAGGAAACAGTCAGGGAAGCCTCTGAAGGTTGAGGAAGTACCCCTTTCAGAAAATCCAGAGGGCCCGCTTGTCTATTGTTATAGACTGCCCTAGGCTGAAAGTAAGTCAAACAGTCTCTCAGTGCAGGGTGAAGATCAACCCCAGGCAGTTAAAACTGAACCTGGGCTACAGTCTCAGAAGTGGCACTTGGCGCCATCGGGCCTTTCACCTCAAGCTGTGTCTTCTTTGCAACTGATGGTTGACTGCTTGTTACAAATCTGATGACAGTTCCAGCCCCCTTGAGGGGCTGAAAAAGCTGGTCCAGTTGTTGTGAAGGCAGCTACCTGAGTGCCAGACAGAAAGAATCACTAGAGATCCAGATGTTCTAAGTGAGGAGAGTTGCCTGACATAGATTCCAGCAGTAGCTGCGCTGGTGGCAGCTCGTTTGCCCCAAGCTGTCAACCTTTCGAGATTCTAATTGATAGGATGAGCTGCAGACCCCTGAGGAAGAATGGTCTCATCACTCTCTGGTCTGACAACCATAGAAACTAAAAATGTCCCTCCCTGGGAGGGGCACCAAAGGAACCAGAGCTTGCCATCTCCACATAGCATGTGACAAGATGCCAAGGAGGATCGGCAGAGCATAAAAGCCTCCCCCCCCGGGTCTACATTGGAGTGCAGAGCCAGGTCAGAACCCATGTCCTCGGGAGAGAATAGAAGACATGGCTTGGAACAGGGTTCAGTTGAGACAAGTTCACGTCCAGGCTGTAAAACAAGCCATCTTACCATTGTTAGAATGATGAAGTCCAGATTAGACTCGTCATGCTCCACATCTGCCCCAAGAAACAGGAAATGCCCCAGCAAGGCTAACTTGGGTAAGGGATAGACCGGAGGGCACCTGAGTCCAGGGACGAGACCGCACCAAAAGACCCCAATGCCGCATGCGGCACCAAGAAGTCAACGGTGCTGCAGGTGGCATCAAGAAGTCAATGGCACTGCACGCAACACCAAAGTCAACGGTGCTGCAGGTGGCACCAACATCGATGGGTCCACAGTTAGCACTGATGTTGATGGCACCACAGATGCCACCAAAGTCAAGAAGCCCAGAGAATGGCCATCTCTGGAGGGAGGAGGAGGAGTGGTACCTGTGCCGGCCCCTGTGGGGAAGAGTGATGGGGGTAGGCACATGGGGTCAGTGTAGGTCACGTCGGCACCAAGAAGGCACTGAATGCAGAACCTGGACCAAAACCCTGGCCGTGGTTCAGCGGCACCAAAGCCCAAAGGCCACAGCACCGGAACCACTGGCAAGGGCAATGAGCCAACGCTGAACTCAATGCTCAAAGAGCTTCCCAAAGATTAAACTGCCGACTGGATCCTCCCCAAGGGACAGAGAAGGGCCCCCCAGTGATGAGAGTCCAGGCCGTCGAGAGCAGAAGCCCCTGGGAAACCCGGAGGGCTTTCAACTACTGGAGACTCCCTGACAGACATACCAGAGGGTGACCTTGAGGGGTACCATTTCTTCCTTCTCTGATGGGAAGAGGAAGAGCTCGAGGTCAAGCAGTGCCGGGTTCATGACCTGGATCAAGAATGGGCCCACTTCTTTGCGTCTACAGGAGGACAGTCTTCCCTCCCGGACACCGGACTGCCTGTGGTCAGAACCCCCCCTCTGGAGAGGACGGCAGACCGGACACAGCCCTGCTGCTGGAGCAACCTTCTGAAGAAGAATCCCTACCATCACCAAGACCGTCAAAGGCCGACTCTGTCAATGGGCAGGGCTGAGAGAAATCTTCTTCTTTGTTTTTTTTTTTAAACAATAAACAAGAATAACATTTAAAATTAATGAACTGAATGACTAAAAGCTGCTGTTGTATAGACGAGAAGTTTGACTCCCAGCGGGTGTGCGACATCATCACTGAAGCTCACTCAACGATGGGAGAAAAGGAACTCAGGTGGTTGGAGGGTCAACGCCGATAGCCCATACAGGTGCAAGCCAGCCTTGTGGTGCTGTGCCTGTGCGGTCCTACCTCAGTGCCAGCCCTCCTGAAGATTTTTTGGCTCCCGCTGCATCTTAGCACCTCTGGCATAGTCCCATTAGTGTGAATGAATGGTGAAGACTTCTAGTTCAGGAAGATCATTAAAGTAGTAGTATTTGGGGCAAAATATGTCATCATATATTGATGACATAATTAGATTCACCATCAGTGTATTTTTCATTACTCTAAGATGTTTTTAAGCAGCTTTTGTTACTAATTTTGCAATTAATGACTCAAGTCATTAAAGATGGCCACCACTAGCAATATTTAAAAATCCCTTCCTTCGAGGTTACTTTTCATACTGGATTCATACCATAGTTGATAAACAGCACATTACCACACCAACAATGTTTAAGTTATTCATAGTGGGTATGGTCAGAGGACAGGGACTTTTGAATTTTTTTCAATCCCATATTTCAGTTCAGGCATGGCGTACCTGTGCAGTGAAATATGGGCATACTGATATTTTTTAATCAATCTTTAATATTGTTGGTAATGGCTACTGTCTTCAGGCAACCTTTAAAACCCAATTGAAGTTGCTTTAATGCTTAAGACTCCAAATGAGAGTGGGGCTACTTCTATACTATTAAATAAGCCACTCTGAAACTCCCTATAGGCCGATTTTTTTTTTCAGATAGACAGAATTGCCTAGTCCTCCCTCCCGGTCATCAATAACTAAATACAAATGTTTTTATTTTCCTTCACACTGATGCTTCACCCCTATTACTGAGCTCTTTCAAGGGAATTGAATTCTGTGTTCTACGATTATACAAAAAAATATAGAAATTAAAAAGTGTTGTTTGTACATATTTACAAAATTCATAATTTGTTATACCTCTTTTTATGCTTAATGGTGACCTGCAAATTAACTTGTGTAGCCTGCTCCCATCCCACATACCTTTGTATGCTCCGGTGGGAGTCAGAGGCTGCTGTCGGTAGCATTGTTTGAAAAATGTGCACATTTTAAAATACTGCCAAAACTTTTCAGCAAAAACAGAAGTGCCAGCCGGGTCCCGATTGAATGGGCGCAAGTTTACTTGGCTAGTCCACCCAGTTTTGTGACATTGCAAACACTATTGCTCTCAATGGAGCAGCAGGGGAGTGGGGTTTAATATTCTTATTTTACTACTTTTGCAGGGGCCTTGATGCCTAAATTAATACTTACAGCAACCACCCATTCCAGTGTTGCTGCAAGTATCAATTTAGGCATCAAGACCCCCGCGAAAGTGGTAAAATAAGAATATTAAGCCCCCCCTCCCCTGCTTCTCCATTGACAGCAATGGTGTTTGCAACATCATAAAACTGGGTGGAATACCCAGATAAACTTGCAATCGGGCCCTGGACGGCATTTCCGTATTCACTGAAAAGTATTGGTAGTATTTTAAAATGTACACTTTTTTCAAACAATGTTTGTTTGTTTAGATTTGTTGACCCGGTTAGCCCACTGGGCTTAGAAGTCCCTTTTTCAGGGGCGACCGGGGGGGGGGATACAGATGGTAAACAACTGAGATTGAACCAGATTAAGCCGTTGATGGTATTTTTAGTGAATGAGGGAAATTTGGCCAGGACACCGTGGCAATTCCCCTACTGACAGCAGCCTTGGACTCTTGCCAGAGCATATAAAGATACTGTATGTGGGATGGGAGGGGCTGCATAAGTTAATTTGCAGGTCACCTTTAAACCATGTATATGGATTTTTTTGTCAGTGTTTGAGACATTTTGAGACTTGTCTTTAAATTTGTAACAGGTAGTGTGGGGAGCCCAACTCAGAAATTAATCTTGGGGTGAGTACATTAAGAAAGCCCTATGAATCAGGTGTACGATTTGGGGAGGAGCTGCCAAGGCTTAGTGTCTTTTATCCAGTGCACTATAAAATACACCCTTGTACAGTGTGTCCCATCACATTCATCTCCCAGTGTGTCCTTGGAACAGTGCAGGTGTGGGGCATCTGCCTTAGGCATCAACAGATTAGTGGAACACTGCAGGAGTGGGGCATCCGATTTAGACATTTGCAGGAGAGTAAAAAGTGCAGGTGTGGTGCATCTGCCTTAGGTGTTCACAGATAGTCCACAGTCCACTGGAGGCTTTACAGGAGGAACACCAAGCTAAGGTAAGAGATACCGCACTACAGTGTTCTAGTAACCGAAGCAGTCAGCTTCAGGGTAGGCAGCTACAAGTAATGGGTAAACATCTAGTGGGTAAGGAGTTGTAGGTGCCAGGATAAGGTAGGTGTATGTAAGGGGGTTGGAAAGGGAAAGCAGAAGACACCATATCTAGGGCTGAGTAACAAATAAGCTTGGGCAAGTGGGTAAGAAGTAGCAGACACCCAGAGCAAGTTAGGCACAGGTGGTGGGTTAAAAAAGGAAAATGAGACACCCTATTTAGGTAAGGTACCACATACATTTCAAGGGGAAAAAGGGTGTGGTAGGAAATCAATAGGCATAGAACAGAGGCAGTAAGGTACAAGGAAGTTTCAACAGGCACTAAGGTAAAAGAAGGAAAGAGCATGGGAGTGGTGCAGTGCAATGGGTGTGGAGCCACAGTCTCTCAGGACACCTTCTGGAGACTGAAGTGCTGCCCTATTTGTACTTACCTCTTTGAGCTGATGGTGGACATTGCTGCACTTTGAGCTGGCCTGCAAGGGTGCAGAGAACCTTCCTCCCACCTGGGGCCAGCAAGTCTATGTCTGCTCCCACAGGGACTGCCTAGGCAGAGTGGTTGAGCCTCCAGACAAGGAGGACACAGCTGTTGGTGGAGGACTCTGCTGTAAGGGGGACAGACTTAGGAGCAGGGGTAGAAAGGGACAGGGAGGTGCAATGCCTGAGAGGTGTTTCAGCTTGCAGGGCTGGAGAGCAGATCCAGAGGATCACTAGTGTGACAGGAGATGGGAGAGAGCTAGCTGTCATTGTCCACCTTGAAAAGAATTAGCTGGCACGAGACAGGGTGGGGTAGTGCAGGGAAATTTCAGAGAGCTGGGTAGGAGCCTCAAGCAGGTGGCACACATGGTGGCTTTTGCTGAAGTGTTATTTGTATATGGCCATGGGGAGGACAGAACACTCTGTACTAGGGTGCTTAACAACTGGTTGGAAGCATGGTGCATGGAGGAGGGCTTCAGCTACATTGAGGACTGGGGGCCAGGCTGGGAGGATATGGGCCACTATAGGAAAGACAGCCTGCATCTTTCCAGGAGGGGGACCACAGTCCTCAGTGGGAGATTTAAATGCTACTTGAATAAGTATTTAAACTAGTTGGGGGAGGCTGTAAAACCAAGGGAGGCAACAACTGCCACCTTCCAGATGATGAAGCAGCAGGCAGGGAGAGCTCAAGGGGAGCAAGCTCCCCCAGGGCAGAGGTGCAAGAAGACAGGGGTGGGGACAAGGGAGAGAACATGGGAGATATAAATCAGGAAAACAAGAAGAAAGGATTAAAGGAGGCAGGTAATGGAGAAGGTAATGAGAATAGGACGTCAGGGGCAGCTTCATGGAACAGCACAGGTGGGGGAGGAACAGAGAAGCAGGCAGGGATGGAGTAAGGTATGGAGAGCTATGTGTGCCAATGCAAGGAGTCCATGAAATAAAATTATGGACCTGGAGGCCATTATGGTGGAGGGTATCCTAGATTTGGTGGCAATAATGGAGTTATGGTGCACTGACAGCCACAACTGGGACATAGCCATACTGGGCTTCTCTCTGTATAGGAGAGGCAAGGAAGGGAGATGGAGAGAGTGGCTGTACTATATGTGAGGGAGGTCAAGGCCTCAGATGTATAAGGACACCCAGAGGAAACGTAGGGCTGGAGGTGCTGTGAGTCATTCTGGAGACAAGTACTGGGGCCGCTATCCATACCGGGGTGGTACACAGACCTCCAGCACAGGGAGAGGAGTTGGATAAGGCACTTGGGTCAGCCATTATCAGGATGGCAAGTAAGGGGGAGGTGCTGCTAGTTCGGGACTTCAATCTACCGGATGTAGATTGGAGCCTTCCAACTGCAGCTACAGCAAAGAGTGGGGCCACCCATGACTCCCTATAAGGGACTTTTCTCAAGCAGCTACTCAAGGAAATATCTAGGGACAGGGCAGTGGTGGACCTGGTGCTTACAAACAGGGACAGCATTGCAGATGTCACAGTGGACAGTCCCCTAAGTACCAGTGATCACTGTACTGTGTAGTTAAACATTTGGATGGGAAATGAAAGTTAAGTGCCTATAGTAGTTGTTGATGTTCCAGAGTATCTTCACCATTACTTACCACTTGTTGATCTGTGCCGGAGGTGCTAGGACCCTGTGGGAGCCAGAACTTTTCTGGAGGGCTGGCAATGTAAGTAGACACCACACACACATCAGTGCATGTGCCCAACTACCTTTATAATGTACCTTTCTTACCAAGGAGGTGAGCAGCAGGAACCTAATGAGTAACCTATGTACTTAACCTAAGGGCATCTGGTAGTCCTGGTGGTCCATGTAAGACTGGACCAACAAACCTGTTAGCACAGTGTCTTCACAGCCCTAACCAAATACAAAGGGGTGAAGACCAACACAAGAATACTGGAGTAAGTGGGTGGTGGTGGGCAGATGTAGTTATCAATGGTAGATATTCTGGAAAATCAACACTTACAGTAGTTGTGTAGCTTTCATATTTTCATTTTTTTTTTATACTTGAAAGTGAGATGAGTGCAACTGCCCTTTTCCACAAATGTCAAGTAGTACAAAAAACAAATAGACAAAGCATAATGCAACAGTATACAAAAACAGACTATACAATAAACACTTATTTAGAATTACATGAACAGTCATTTAAAGAATCCAACCACAATTTAAGTCGAGATTTAAAAGAACGGACTGAAATACAATTTAAAAGATCACTTGGAATAGAATTGAAGAAATGGGGGGGCACGATACAATAAAGATTTTTGAGAATAGACTTTTTTACAAAGTGGGAGATGAAAAACAAATCTACACTGAGATCTGGTAGTAAGTACATTTGGACTTTTAAGGAATAGTGCATAAAGAAAGGGCAGGGAGATAATCTCTTGTAACATTAAATAGTAAAGATCCTAAGCTGATCTTGATGCTATTTATTAAAGATGGACACTTAGATTCTTTGTACAATATACAATGATGTGTCCTCACGGGAAGACCTGTCATGAACCTTAGTGAACTATTATAAGTTGAGTTTAGTTTTGCCAGAGACCTTTAACTTGTTGCAGTATAAATCACTAATCCATAATCGAGTAATTCAAAAATAAAACTATTAGTAAGTACACTTTTAGTGTCATTAGTTAGAAACTGTTTGATCCTGTACATATGTAACCCCTAGGTGGCGCTATCCCAAAGGCTACTACCCCTGCCTGCTTGGCTAGTAGCAGGTTAAGGGGCCTGAGTTCTGAAACGGGTACCTCCGCCTGGAGGTCAGGGTTGGTAGTGGTCAAGCTAACGTGAGCACAGCCCTCCGGGACACTGTAACCCCCCCCTTTCCTTACTATTGGCTGGAACAATACACAATAATCACTTTCACAATACCCATGATACACCACACAAGTACCCACACTGTTTGCACTTACCACCAGGGCTTTCCTCTGGCTCGGCCCTGGGGAACCCCTGTAAAAGAAGGTTATACACTGCAAATAACAGCAGTACAGTACTCTTGCACAAACTGGAACCACAATCAGGATAAATGCAAAAAAGAGATCTGATTTATTTAAGGGACTTGAACAAGGGAGGGGCATAAACAGGTTAATTTGCTTAAAGCCTCTATCAATCAAACAATTATGCATGCACTTCAGGGTCCATAAACAGTCACACACTCTGGGTACCCAGATGGAGAATGGTGGGCGAGCCAGGAACGTTGCAGCTGGTTGGGCCCTGTGATGGAAGAAAAACAACATGCACAACACACACTATTTGTAATCTGGAGCCAGAGGGCTCAGTTTGTGAAAAGAAAACAAGAAGACAATCAGATGACACACTTTTAGATTAGGCTGTTGTTGCAGGGAGCTACCCTGATGATTACTCACGATACCCAAGACTGGACACAGGCAGGATGAAAACTGAGACTGCAGGTGGTTGATCTAGAGTGCCAGGAGAAGCAGGGCCCACACGATTCACCAAGGCATCTTTCCTGTTCAAGCTTGGAGCAGGGGGCTGATCCCCAGTCAGGTCTCTCATTGGTGACTTTCTCTGTGTAGTGGGGTAGTCTGGCAGGGCCAGCGTGGCATGGCCCATGCTGAATGGAGATGAACGTGGATTCAGTCCCATTAGGCTGGATAAAGCTTCCAGCAAGCAGAACACAGTTCACACAGTGGGGAGCCAAATCACGACCCATTTTCAATACACAGCACATTTACATGTAAAGAAATTCTACTGTACCAGGCAAACCTCTCTCTGGTCATGATCGCAAAGTCTCTGCACAAACCAGGGATTCAAAAGCAGCTGGAAATCCTGACAGGCCGATCGCATTCAGCAAATCTTCGGTCTTCTTCAGGTTAAAGACTGGTCACAGTCCAGTGGCTTAAATTGTCCTCACAACTCGGATTCAGTCTGAATAAACTCTATTTTCCCTCTCAGGGACAGCAGGCAGACAGGCAGGCCGAAACTCAGACCTTTCACAGTTCTCCCATGCAAAACTACACAGAACTCCTGCTCAAAATCACTTGAGCTGTTACTTCTTCACTTCTCAGCTCAAAACTGAAACTAGCTGCAGCAGCCTGGGAAATTCCCCAAGATCCAAAAGGTTCGGTTGGCTGATCCTCATGTCAGTCACAACAAAGGCTCCCCCTACAGGTGCAAAAAGGCACCAAAAGTCCAAAACTACAATTCCTACAGATCTTGACTCCAGACAGCACCTGTAGTCCGGCTCCATTTTAGGTCCCACCCGAACTGATTGGTCCAATTTGCAGTCCAGGACCAAGATAGCGGAGATAAACAAAACAGTCCTTGCTGCAAAGATGGCAGGCTAGACAAACAACATTATCATTATCACTTTAAATGATTTTCAGCAAATAGTTACATTTTTCAACAGAGTGCCCGCTCAGATTACTTATGACTGCAATCCAGGCAGCTCTTAAAGAGACAGTACACAAAGGCTATACAGGCACTCTCTGGCAATCACATTTAAACTGCTAAAACACAGGACACCAGCCTGGCAGTGAGCATTTAGGCAAGCTCGAGGAAGACTTTTCAGGAACCCCCATTTGTAGGGGTGGTTACACCCTTCCCTGCCTGGAGAAAACTTGGCATCCACGTCAAGTCTATACCATCATGCATCAGATAACATAAACTTATTACTTTACTATACATATTCACTACACTTCATGATACTATATCCATTCTGACAATACACTGTGTATATTTTACACAGGTAAATTGAACATTATTATACTGAATCAGGTAATAACTTCTTGTACCTTAAACAATGCAAGAGGGGGCCCTTCCCTATCAGCTAACTTGGGGCTAGAGGGGGCAGGGGCACCATGGGGAGAGGGAAAGACAAGCAACCTGGAATTGGCTGTCAAGCTCAATTTGGGCAGTGAGCTTGGTGAGACATAAACACCTTTGTGCACCACATTGAGGGGCAAATCCACTGGCCTCCCAGGAGAATCATAACTGAGGTGTACTACTGGCTTGACAGCTTGGCCAGTCTTTCTGAGGGGGACAACTACAGTCTCTGTACTCTCAGCACTGGCCTGGGGACTCTCGCCACTTGTGAGGTGTGCCTGCCTGGGTGGGAACGCCCAAACTTGGGGCACTGTCAGCCCTTGCTCTGCAGGCTCTGTTTCTACAACACTTGACTCATTTTATGAAGGCTCAGGCACAATCAAGCTTTGAGGCACTGGAAGGGGTGGTCGTACTCTATAGTGTTCTTCAAGTTCTGGCATGTCACCAGAAAAACTCATACCCTCAGCCCCTCCCTCAGGCAAGTCATACAGTTCCACAATACACAGAGACTCAGCATCTTCAGATGTGATACTTTACACTTCACTTTCAGGGAGCATTGGCTCCAAGGACAAAGCTGGGGGATTAGGCAGTCCAGAAGGCCCAGCTTCATCCCCACAATTAATCATTGGGTTACCTTGAAACAGCTGACTCAGTTCATAAGAGGGGTAATAGGCATAGTCGCACTCATTTTCGTCAGAAGTCGACAGACAGTCACTATCATTCTGGGCCTGCTGCAGAGGAAACCTTAAATCTGTGACCACTGGAGTAAGCTGACTCTGTCTCCTTCTTGCAGCAGCACGAGTCACTGGCCCAGGGGGCTCAATTTCTGGGGGTTCAGCCTCAATCATGACTTGGCCGATAGGTAGCAAGTGGTTATGGTGCATGGTCTTGACAGCTCTGGAGTTGTTCTCTGCGCGCACCTTGTACACAGGTAAATCATCCAACGTTCCAACTACTACATGGGAAAGATGGTGCCACTGATCAGCAATTTTGTTTACCATGCAGTCCCAAATTATGAATAAACACACGGTCTCCAGGTCAAGCTCTTGAGCCTTTACTTTTTATCATACCTCTTTGTTGGCTAGATTTCTCTTGGTGGCCATTGTCTGGGCCATTTGATAGGCATGGTTCAATTGAGCTTTCAGTTTTTGTACATATTGCAAGTAGTTTTTGGCTCGGACCCCATCTGGAGAGACCCCAAAACAGACATCAATAGGCAGACGGGCCTCTTTCCTGAACATGAGGCAGTAGGGAGATAACTCGGTAGCGTAATTTTTCGTGCAACTGTATGCGTGTACCAAGGTGCTAATCTGCTGGCTCCATTTATGCTTGTCTTTTGGGTGGAGGGTGCCTAGCATGTCTAGCAGGGTGCAGTTAAAACGTTCTGGTTGAGGGTCCCTCTGCGGTTGATAAGGGGTAGTTCTTGACTTTCACACCCCCATAGAGAGAACATTTCTTTGATTAGCTGACTCTCAAAGTCTCTACCTTGATCAGAATGAATCCACTGGGGGGCACCATAGTGAATGAAGAAATTTTCCACTAGCACCTTGGCCACGGTAGACGCCTTTTGATCTCTGGTGGGGAAAGCTTGTGCATACCGTGTGAAATGATCCGTAACCACTAACACATTGCCAATGTTCCGCTGATCAGGTTCTAAACACAAGAAGTCTATGAAGACTAGTTCCATGGGGGCGCTGGTAGTAATATTAACAAGGGGGCAGCCCTCTGAGGCAGGACTTTTCTTTGCAGGCAGTGACTACAAGTCTTTACATGGTGCTCAACATCGACCCCCATTTTGGGCCAGTAGAAGCAAGATCATACCAGGTCGAGGGTTCTGCCAATACTGAGGTGCCCCATGTGATTGTGGAGGGACCTCAGTACCAAATCTTTAAAGGCCGTGGGCAGGACCAATTGTTGCTTGTCTACTTTGCCACTACAATCTACTGTCTCTCTGTACAACAACTGATTAAGCAACTTCAATCTGGGGCCTTCTTTAAACAATAAAGCAGTTCGCAAGTCAGTGGAATGTAACTTAGGCACATCTTTCCCCACATGCAGGGCATCAAATGCTGGCAGAATCATAGAATCTTGGGATTGAGCCCACTGAATGCTGTCATTGTCAAATTAAGGTAGTGCACTAATATCTAGAGCTGAGAAGTGGCAATAAGCAGTTGGTATGCAGGTGTCAGAAGGGCCCAAGCACTCTACTAAACAGTCCACTGTGTCCGCAGACATCGGTTCATCTCTATCAAACTTTTGGCACAATGCTCGAATGTCAGGTTCAGACAGCCTGGACCCAATCACTCTTGGAAGTGGGCCATCGTGATAGGGCGTCAGCATCAATATGGTTCAGGCCCAGTCTGTATTCAACAGCATAATCATAGGCTGATAATGTAGAAAGCCACCGGTGCCCAGTGGAGTCTAATTTAGCTGTAGTCTGTACATAGGTCAAAAGGTTATTATCAGTCTTCATTAATATCTTTGCCCCATAGAGGTATTCATGAAACTGGTCAACAATGGCCCATTTTAGCGCAAGGAACTCCAACTTATGCACAGGGTAGTTTCGTTCAGTCAGTGTCAAGCTCCTACTGGCGAAAGCTACCGGTCTCAGGCCATCCTCATGGTCTTGATACAGCACCACTCCTAGACCCTGCAAACTAGCGTTCATATGCAGCACATAGGGTTTGGTGGGGTCAGGATAGGCAAGGATGGAGGCATGGGTGAGCTGGTATATGATCTCATGGAAGGCTGCTTCACAATTGGGCATCCAGTGGGGCCCGAAGAGTTCACCTGGGCGGAAGTATACTTTTTCTGGTTCTTTAATGGCCCCTTTTTTGTATTTACGATTGGTAGAAGGGTAACCCTGGGTAAGGTTCAAGAGTGGGTGAATCACTTTGGAATAGTTTTTTATGAACCTGCGATAGTAGCCACAGAACCCCAAGAAACATTGCAGTTCTTTCAGATTATGGGGCTGGGGCCAAGTAGTCAGTGCTTCAACCTTACTGGGATCAGTCTCTATCACTTTTGTAGATACTATGTGCCCCACATACTTCACGGAGGTTTGGAAAAACTGGCATTTGTCAATGGACAGCTTGAGGCTGAAGTCTTCCAGCTGGTCTAGGACTTTAAACAGTTGATTCTCATGCTCCTCTAAGGTGCTCCCAAACACAATGACATTGTCCAAGTACACCAGGCATTCCAGCAAATTTATATCTCCCACCACATGTTCCATCAGTCGCTGAAAGGTGACCCACAATTCATATCCCTGCAGCATCCTCAGAAACTCATAGAGCCCAAACGACAAGATGAAGGCTGTTTATCACGGTCTTCAGCTTATCAGGATCTGTAGCATCCGCTGTGAAGATCCAACACTAAGAACCATTTGCTCCCATTGCCAAATCCAGGGCATCTTGTTTACGAGGCATAGTGTATTGGTCTGGGATGGTCCGCCAGTTCAGGGTTCGATAATCAACACACATCCTCACAGACCCATTCTTCTTACGCACAACCACAATGGGAGAGGTGTATGGGCTCCTGGATTCTTGTATCACGCCAGCAGCGAGCATTTCCTAGTGTGGTGTCTTCTCCATCATCTATATCTGTTTGGGCTAGGCGTCTGACCTCTCTCTAAATGGCCGTTCATCGTGCAGGCATGTGTGATGCTTTGCACCCTGGACACATCCCACATCCCATTCCTTCAATGAAAACACTTGGTCTCTCTGGGCAAGTCTCTTGCTAATTCTAGCCTTCCATTCAGCTGGCAACGGGGAGTCACCAAAGTCAAACAAGTCTGGGGTCACTCTCTTCTTCTCACCAGGGTGCTTGTTGCTGGGCAATACTGCAATGTTGGCGCAGTGTACCATAGCTAGTGTGCACCCTCTGTTCACCCGGATCTCCCGATCTGACACGTTGTGAATCTGGACCATCACTCATTGTGCATAGGCATGGGCATGAGCAGGCAAGATGCTGGTCTTGACCAACAATCCTTCTGGCAATTTTCCATCGCCTAGCGCATACAACATCAGTATTTTGTCCTTGACATCTTTCCAGAGGTAGACCTCCCCTTGAATGGTACACTGGGCATTAGGGGCCAGTACCATTGAATCAGGATCCTTCTTCCACACGATCCCTACTGGTTCATCCTGGTCAACTTCCTTGGGTTTATGTTGTAAATCATAGGCTCCCTTGATCAGAGCCAGATTTCTCAGGGCCCTCCCAGTCCATCGCTTTTGTTTCTTGTGACAGAGTTGCTCCAGTCTCCCAAACATATGGGCGTTTGTCCCAAGTAACGGGGGACCCCATCATACAGTCTGGTATGGGGACATACTAGGGCCAATGTCTCCACTCGCTCCTCTATACCAGTTACAGTTGCAGGAAAAGACAACCAGAGGCGGACATACCCTAGGTAGGGAAAAAGACTTGACGTTCAGGCCCCACTCATGTAGGCCTTCCAGGGATTGCAAAGGCACATCAGATAAGTGTTTGTCATACCAGTCCTGGAATACAATGGTCACTTGCAACCCACTGTCAAGCACAGCCAGAGTATGAATACCATTCACAGTCACTGCAGTCGCCATTGAAGGACACACTATTTTGGACCAGTCTGGAGAGGCAGTAGCAGAGGCCTCGACAGATGATTTAGCCTCAAAGAAATTTGAGTTAGGGTTTCTCAAACCCTCACTGCTGTCATTTTGGGCACCCCTTGGCCACGGATTTGCTTTTCGGAGCTCCCCTTGGAGTCTGTTTACTACTCTTTCTAAGTCCTTCTAAGACAGGCATTCTCTTTTCGTATGGTTATCCTTTCCACAGTTGTGACAAATGATAGACTCCTGGGTCATCCTGGGAGAGAACAACGTATGAGGAACTGAAGCAGTAGTAAGAGATTGGGGTCTAGTATCCACTTGCAGCAGTGAGAGTGGTGCAACATGTCTTAACAGTTCCTTTAGAGTGGCAGTCAATCCGGTGATCTCAGCCTTGGAGCCACGCTCAGTAACGGATGCCTGAGGGTGCACCCCCACCCCCACGGCAGTCACATCCTGAAAGGGACCAGAATCTTGTTTCATGGGGGAAACCCTTGCAGAGGTACTCATCTTCAACTCTTGGACTTCCTTTAGTAGCTCATCTTTCCAATGCTGGGCCCAGGGCGGGAAGTCCTTTGCATTCTCAGAGTGCTCGTTAAGTGTTGACTTTTGCCCATGAGCCTCACTTGGCTGATCACTCTCAGTCACTTCCGCAGCAGCAGCAGATGTGGGTGCAATTCCCCCACAGGTGCTCAACCTCCAGAAATTTTTTCATTAGCTCGTCATAGGACGGGGGCGATTCCAGTCGGGTGGCAAGGCTCAACAGGAGCAGTAACAATTCTGAAAACAGAGCAGACTTAAGGATCTAGTCCAGCCTAGTTTGATCTAATTCATTTGACAGCAAACTACCCTTTCTGAGGCACTCTTGTAGCAGCTTTTCAAGCTGAGGTACATACACAGACAATGGCTCCCCTGGGTACTGCTGAGTGTTTCTTACTCTCCACCACAGATCCTCATCTGAATCTTGGTTCTCATACACATTCTCCAATGCATCAAGATAGTCCTGTGCAGTTGCTCTGGGGTTCTTGGCCCACTTGGCATGGATGGTAGCCAGGGCAGGACCTCGGAGGCTCTCACTCAACCTCTTTCGTTTCTCTGCTTCTGAGCATTGCCATTTAAGTACTAGAGGGGCAACATAGTCTAGCCAGGTCTCCCAGTCATCCTCCCCTTGGGGGGTGAGGAGGGTGCCCGAGAAGGTTCTCAGCCTTCAGTAGGAGTCGTAACTAATGGCAGGTACAGATATAGGGGCCAGCACTGGCATGGGCACAGAAGGAGGGGCAGTAACAGGTGCTGGAGTGGGAGGGGGTGTTGGGAAGGAACACTCTCAGGTGCAGGAATAGTTTCTTACAGTCCTCACGGTTTTCCTCCTCTAGCAACAACTTACAAATTTCTCCTCAAAAGTCTCAGATAATGGTGGGAGCTCATCCTTCCCGGCCTTCATTGTCTTTGTTATCACTCTCCAGGCAGCTGGAACCCCCTTCTGGGGCAATAGTCTGTGGCACTTTAGAGCTGTCCACAAGGTCACTACACTCTACTAAGGCTATGAAAGTTTGCATGATCAAATCAGCCTGTTGACCCACCACCATAAGGTGTTTTAAACATTCAGCTTTGGCGAGTACTCCCTCTACAGTGTCCTTACTGGTACCCAGGGGAATATCCAGTACAAGCAGAGCATGTTGGGGGTCAATACCCTGCCCAATACACCACCCCACCAACTGGTGTACAGCCATTTCTACTGGGTAGCTATTAATTCAATAATAATTCATAATTTATACATATTAGAAGGCACAAAACTTGTAGCGTGCAGCCTCCAAAATGTAAACCCTATGTGGCACTATCCTGCGGGTTACTACCCCTGCCTGCTTTGCTAGCAGCAGGTTAAGGGCCTGAGTTCTGAAACGGTGCTCCATCCAGAGGTCAGGCTGGTAGCGGTCGATTCAACCTGGGAAACACGCCTCCGGACACTGTAACCCCCTTTCCTTACTAGTGGCTAGAACAATACTCAATAATCACTTTCACAATACCCCAATACACCACACAAGTACCCACACTGCACTTACCACCAGGGCTTTCCTCTGGCTCGGCCCTGGGGACCCCCTGTGAAACATGGTTATACACAGCAAATAACAGCAGTACAGTACTCTTGCACAAACTGGAACCACAATCAGGATAAATTCAAAAAAGAGTTAGATCTGATTTATTTAAGGGACTTGAACAAGGGAGGGATGTAATCAGGTTAATTTGCTTAAAGGCTTTATCAATCAAATAGTTATGCATGCACTTCAGTGTCCATAAACAGTCACACACTCTGGGTACCCAGATGGAGAATGAGTGGGCTAGCCAGGAATGTTGCAGCTGGTTGGAAGAAAAACAACATGCACAACACACACTATTTGTAATCCAGAGCTGGAGGGCTCAGTTTGTGAAAAGAAAACAAGAAGACAATCAGATGACACACTTTTTGATTAGGCTGTTGTTGCAGGGAGCTACCCCGATGATTACTCACAATATCCAAGACTGGACACAGGCTGGACAAAAATCAAGACAGCAGGTGGTTAATCTGGAGAAGCAGGGCCCACATGATTCGCCGAGGCATCGTACCTGTTCAAGCATGGAGCAGGGGTTGATCCCCAGTCAGGTCTCTCGTCGGTGGCTTTCTCTGTGCAATGGGGTAGTTTGGCAGGGCCAGCGTGGCATGGCCCAGGCCGAGTGGAGATGAATGTGGATTCAGTCCGATTAGGCTGGATAAAGCTTCCAGCAAGCAGAACACAGTTCACACAATGGGGAACCAAATCATGACCCACTTTCAATACACAGCACATTTACATGTAAGGAAATTCTACTGTACCAGGCAAACCGCTCTCCGGTCACAATCGCAAAGTCTCTGCACAAACCGGGGATTCAAAAGGAGCTGGAAATCCTGACAGGTCAATCGCATTTAGCAAATCTTCGGTCTTCTTCAGGTTAAAGCCTGGTCACTGTCCAGTGGCTTAAATAGTCCTCACAACTTGGATTCAGTTCGAACTAACTCTATTTTCCCTCTCAGGGACAGCAGGCAGACAGGCAGACCAAAACTCAGCCCTTTCACAGTTCTCCCATGCAGAACTTCACAGAACTCCTACTCAAAATCACTTGAGCTGTTACTTCTTCGCTTCTCAGCTCAAAACTGAAACTAGCTGCACCAGCCTGGGAAATTCCCCAAAATCAAAAAGGTTCGGTTGGCTGATCCTCATGTCAGTCACAACAAAGGCTCCCCCTTCAGGTGCAAAAAGGTGCCAAAAGCCCAAAACTACAATTCCTACAGATTTTGACTCCAGACAGCTCCTGTAGTCCGGCACCATTTTAGGTCCCACCAGAACTGATTGGTCCAATTCGCAGTCCAGGACCAAGATAGTGGAGATAAACAAAACAGTCCTTGCTGCAAAGAGGGCAGGTTAGACAAACTACATTATCATTATCAGCAAATAGTTACATCTTTCAACAGAGCTCCCTCTCAGATTACTTATGACTGCAATCCAGGCAGCTCTTAAAGAGACAGTACACAGAGGCTATACAGGCACGCTCTGGCAATCATATTAAGACTGCTAAAACACAGGACACCAGCCTTGAAGTGAGCATTTAGGCAAGCCTAAGGAAGACTTTTCGAAACCCCCATTTGTAGGGGGTTACACACAACCCCAACTCTGATGCATATGTAACCCCCCTGCAAATGGGGTTCCCAAAGACTTCCAGGAGCTTGCTTGAATGCTCCAAGCCTGAATGGTGTTTGGCATTTAAGCCATTTATCAGTGAGTGTTTTTAGAGCCTCTGGTACTGTCTTTAAGAGCTGTCTGCTTGCAGACATAATTAGTTTGTATGGGGAACTGTGTGCTTCTCTGCTTGAGTACCACCGAACTGCTGCCAATTCACTCCATTTTGCAGTCACTAGGAGTGCAAAGGAACCTATCTGAAAGATGTAACTGTTTGCCAGAAATCATTTAGAGTAATAATGAAAATACAGTTTGTCTAACCTGCTTTTTTGCAGTCAGAACTGTGTTTGCCTAGTTCCCATTCTAGTTTTGAACTGCTGAACTGGACCAATCAGTGTGGGATAAGGTAGCTCTAAAATGGTGCCTTGGACGCAATCAGAACTTGGACTCAGTAATCTGAGCCAGCCACAAGAGGATTGTAGGGCAGTGACTCTGGGAGATGTAGTTTGACTTGGCGCCTTTTGGACCAACAGAGTCAGTCTATTGTGAGTGACAGCCAATCCAGCCAAGAACTGGGAGGAACTCAAAGGAAGTGCCCGTTTTGTCTGCTGGAGTTTCAGTTGAGCTCTGGCAGAAGAGGGAAGGAGCCCGTGCTTTTTCGTGTGCAGTTTTAGTCGGAACGTGTAAGGCCCAGAGTTCGGTCTGCAGCTTGTGTAACTGCTTGTTAGGACTGAATCCATCCTGTGAAGAGAATCAAAGGATATCTGAAGAGTAGAAACCAGGCTCACCCTGTAGAAGACTGGAGAAATTGCTGATTTGCACTCGGTCTGTCAGGAACTGAATCTGCTGTGTGTTCTCCGGTATTGTGCAGTAATTGCGATCGATAGAGAAGCAGCCTGCCTGGTATAGTACTTTCTTTTACCATATAAATGTGTGAGAAGGCTTGTGCAGCTCAAGTGAATCCTGCTGCCATTAAAGGACTTTTGCCTGTTACTGTTTACCATATAAATGTGTGAGAAGGCTTGTGCAGCTCAAGTGAATCCTGCTGCCATTAAAGGACTTTTGCCTGTTACTGTTTACCATATAAATGTGTGAGAAGGCTTGTGCAGCTCAAGTGAATCCTGTTGCCATTAAAGGACTTTTGCCTGTTGCAGTTTGCCATATAAATGTGTGAGGAGTCTCGTGGAGCTCAAGAGTAGCCCTGCTGACGTTGAAGGACCCTATCTTGTTTGGAGGTCGTGAGTACTAATTCAGAGTCGCCTCCCGTTGAATTGCCACATTGAATCCAAATGGAATTACTGTACTGCTGACTGTTTAACTAATTTTTTCTTTCTCAGTGTGAAAGGGCCCCTACCAGCTGCCACGGTTTGGACTAGCCACTAGGGCTTGGGCACCCAGGGACAGTAACTGGTAGGATAGGCCTGTGCACAGAGCCATAGGTAGATGAATAAAGTGATAAGCTAATTAACCTGATTTCCCTGTCCTTGTTATATTCCCCTAAATAAATCAGAGCTGCTTGTTTCAGCAAAGTTATACTGCCTGAGGTATTTGTTCATGTTAAAGTATTGTACTGTGATTGTTGCACTGTATCTTATTTTACAGGAGGTCCCAGTGCCTGAACCAGTCCTGGGGGTAAGTGTATACTGTGAAGGTAATTTGATATATTGTGTGGGGCACTAGTGGGAAGAAAGGGGGTTGCAGTGTCCCAGAGGGCTGTGACCAAGTTAGTTTAACTATTGCAAACCCTGACCTCTGGGTGGAGGCACCCGCCATCGGATCCAGGCCCCTCAACCTGTTAGTGGCAAATCAGGCAGGGGTAGTAGCCCTGGGATAGCGCCATCTAGGGTTACATCTTGAGGCTCACTGCTGGGATTGTGTGTCCTCTAGTGGCCATATTTACTAACCACTGTTAAGAAAAAAATGGGTACCCGACTGAAGTGGCTGTGCACCGCTGGTGGAGTGGTGTACTGGGGAGGAGATTGACCCCAAAATGCTATGCTTATCCTGGACATCCCCTGGGTATCAATACGACACTGTACAGGAGTACTTCCAAGGTGGAAGGTTTACAAACCCTGTGGTGGTGGGTCGGCATGCTAATCTGCTCACCCACACTTTCCTGGCCCTAGTAGAGTTTAAGGATCCCATAGATAGCTCCAAAGTGCCACAGACCATTATCCCAGAGGGAGCCCTCACTGCCTGGAGAGTGATAACTAAGTACAGAAGACCTGGGGAATGCGCCCACCACTGTCCTAAACTTTTAAGGAGAAATTTACAAATGGTTGCTGGGGAAGGGAAAACTGTGGAGGACCTGAAGAAACTATTCTGCCACCTGGGGTGTTCCTCCCAACACCCCTCTCCCGCCTCCAGTACCCGTAATGGTGGCTGAACCAATGCAGACTCCTATTTCTGCACCTACCATTAGTCACGACTCTTCCGGAAGGTTGAGGATCTTCTCTGGCACCCTCCCACCCCCCCAAGAGGAGGATGACTGGGAGACCTGGATAGACTATGTTGCCTCCAAGTGCTAGAATGGCAATGCTCGAAGTCAAAAGCTAAAAGAGGGTTAGTGAGAGCCTCCGAGGTCCTGCCCTGGCTACCATCCGTGCAAACGGGCCAGTAACTGAAGTGACTGCACAGGCCTCATCTTGAGGCCTTGGAGAATGTATGGGAGCCCAGATTCTGATGAGGATCTATGGTGAGAGTAAGAATGCACAACAGTACCAAGGGGAGTTGTTGTCTGTGTATGTATCTCGGCTGGAAAAATTGTTGCAAGAATGCCCTCAGAAAGGGTAGTTTGCCAGCGATTGAACTGGACCGAACCAGGCTGACAGGATCCTTAAGTCTGCCCCTCTCAGAACTGCTGTTGCTTCAGTTACGCCTGGCAAATCGACTGGAATCCCACCTCCTATGATGAGTTAATGAGAGAAATTGAGGAGTTGAGAAAAGGCGACTCGGCAGGACCTGCACCAATAGCTGCGGCTACAACCCGAGTGACTGAGGGTGGCCCATCAAGTGAAGTTCAGGGCAGAGGTTGGCAGTCAATGAGTGCTCTGACAAGGAAAAGATATGCCACAATGGGGCGAACTGTTGAGAGAGATCCGAATTCAAAAACAGTCCTTTATGAAGGCCACGCCTGCAAGTACGGGCCCCACCTATATCCGACTGTATTCTGGGGGTGGGGGGGTACCCACCCATGTATCTACTGCTGATAACAGCTCCAAACCAATTCCTTGACCATGGAAGTGGAGAAACTGACGATGTCTCCAAATGCTTATCACGCCACAGACAGAGATGGCACCCAGGTTTCCAGTTAGTAATACCTCCGCCCTGGCTCCCAGTGTGGCGCCCGCCAGCTCAAACTCCAGAAAGTATGTTTTGCTATAATTGTGGGAAAGATGGCACATGAAAAGGGAATGCCGGCCCCAAAAGACACTGACAAAGTTGCATATAGGCTACAAGGAGAGCTCGAGAACAAATCAGTGGTTTAGAGGTGCACGAATGATCCCAGTGAGGGCACCAAAATGCTAACTCACGTCCTTGTGGCAAGGTCAGTTGCCCAGGCCCCACCACCGCCTCCAGACTGGTCCAGAATAGTGGGTCCTTCCATGGAGACCATCAGAAAGGTGAATGCAGTGCCTAAAGAGCTGTATTAGACAGTGGCTCCCAAGTGACAATTATGTTCCAGGATTGATATCAGAAGCATTTGTCAGACGCACTTTACAAACCATTAGAAGGACTGCATGTATGGGGTTAAGTGAGAAGGCCTCACCCCTATTCCGGTATATCCGACTTTGCTGTCTTTCCCACCTCCGTGGCTGGAGTGGCCGACAAGTAGAGACCTAGCCTTAGTGTGTCCCCACTGGACTATATGATGGTGTCCCTTTGTTGATTGGAACAAATGCTCATATGTTCGAAGGCTGGCACAGTTGTGTTATGAAAAAACAGGGGTCAAAGACTAGTAGAGCTTTAAGAGTTCTGCTTTAATTAAGAAGGCCTATGAGGCACAGAGAGATGCTGAAAAATAGAACCAGAGGAACCGGTCGGAATTGTATGGAAGAAGGTTCCTGAGTCTCTGATCCTGGCACCAAATGCCCAGTGTACCTTACAGGGAGAGGTCCATATCAGAAAGGATGTTAAGAATAAAATATTAATGTTGGATGCACCAGGCGATGGAAAATTGCCAGAGGGACTGCTGGTCAAGCCTAGTATTTTGCCCGCTAGAGCCCATGCTTATGCCAGAAGGGTAATGGTCCAAGTTCAGAATGTGTCTGAAAGAGACATTCGAGTAAATAGAGGTTGCATCCTGGCTAATGTGCATTGTGCAGACACTGCAGTGCTACCCAGCAGCAAGAGTTCGAGGAAGAATGACAGAGTAACGCCTGACTTGTTTGATTTCGCGACTCTCGCTGCCAGCTGAATGGAAAGTGAGGATCAGTGAGAAGCTTGCCCAGAGAAACCAGGTGTTTTCTTTAAAGGAATGGGACGAGGATGCATGCAAGAGCCGAGCACAATATCCGGCTGCATGACGAAAGACCATTTCGTGAGAGGTCTCGACGCCTGGCACCTGCTGATATAGATGATGTGAGACGGCATCTGCAAGAGATGTTAGCTGCTGGTGTAATACAAGAATCCAGAAGCCCTTATGCTTCCCATATTGTAGTGAGGAAAAGAATGGGACAGTAAGGATGCGTGATTATCACACTTAAACCGCGGACTATCCCTGATCAGTACACAATGCCCCGCATTCAGGATGCTTTGGACTTCCTAAACGGCAGCAAGTGGTTCTCTGTGCTGGATCTCCGCAGTGGGTACTACTAGATCCCGACGGCCCAGAGGACCATGAGAAGACAGCCTTTATCTGTCCGCTTGGCTTCTATGAATTCATGAGGATGCCTCAAGGGGATTTCAGGTGCCCCAGCCACTTTTCAACGATTGATGGAGCTTGCGGTGGGGGACATGAACTTACTAGAGTGCCTGGTATACCTAGATGATGTTATTGTGTTTGGCAGCTCACTGGAGGAACATGAGAGCAGATTATTTAAGGTATTGGACCACTGGAGGACTTTGGCCTTAAACTGTCCATTGATAAGTGTCAATTCTTTCAAACATCAGTAAAGTATGTGGGACACATAGTATCCACTGAGGGAATAGAGACCACCCAAGTAAAGTTGAGGCCTTGACCACCTGGCCACAGCCCAAAAATCTAAAAGAACTGCAAAGATTCCTGGGATTCTGTGGTTATTACGGCTTCATCAAGGACTATTCAAGAGTGATCCGCCTTTACTTAACCTTACTCAAGGGTATCCCCAACCCACAAAAATACTAAAGTCAGCGCCCTCAAGACTGAAAGAGTGTATTTGTCTGAGTGAAGTATTTGGGGCCCGCTGGACTGCTGATTGTGAGACTGCTTTTCATGAGATCATATATCAACTTACCCATGCTCCAGTGCTGGCCTATGCCGATCCAAGAAAACCTTCACGTCCTGCACACTGATGCTAGCTTGCAAGGTTGGGGCTGTGTTGTACCAAGAGCACGAGAATGGCCTGAGACCAGTGGCCTTTGCCAGTAGAAGCCTAACCCCATCCGAAAAGAACTATCCTGTACATAAGTTAGAGTTCCTAGCTTTTGAAGTGGGCTATTGTTGACCAATTCCATGAGTACTTGTATGGGGCTAAAATACTAGTAAAACTGACAATAATCCTTTGACCTATGTGCAGACCTCAGCTAAGTTGGATGCCACTGGCCATAGGTGGCTTTCTGCATTATCTACATATGACTATGCTCGAATACTGAGCAGGTCTGAACCACATAGATGCTGATGCTCTCTCCTGGAGGCCTGTTCCCAGAATGATTGGGTCCGATTGCAGAACCTGACATTGGGCACTCTGCCGGAAGTTTGACAGGAAGAACAATGTCCACGGATGCAGTGGACTGCATGGTGGATTGCTTGGGACCTCTGAGAATTGCATACCTGCTGCTTATTGCCACTTTTCTGCAATAGACATTGGTTCACTGCCTCAGCTGGACAATGACAGTATTCAGTGGCTCAACTCACGATCCCATGATCAAAGCAGCTTTAGAAGCCCTCTATGCAGGAAAAGATGTGTCCAAATTACGCCCACTGATTTGAGAACTGCACTGTTATACAAAGAAGGTCCTAAGTTGAAACTGATCAATAAACTGTTACAGAGAAACAGTAGACAGAGGGGACAAGTAGACAAACAAC
The DNA here is from genome assembly GCA_016271365.2 of Neoceratodus forsteri. Lineage (NCBI taxonomy): Eukaryota > Metazoa > Chordata > Ceratodontiformes > Ceratodontidae > Neoceratodus > Neoceratodus forsteri. The sequence goes on from CM028130.1 coordinate 1,241,140,456, forward strand.
AACTAGTGCTGCCCACTGCCTTCGAGACTCAGTACTGATGTCCTTGCACAACCACATGGGGCACCTTGGTATAGACAGAACACTTGACTTTGTGAGATCCAGATTCTATTGGCCTAAGATGGGGGCTGATGTAGAGCAACACATTCAAACTTGTAGTCGCTGCTTACAGAGGAAAGCTTTGCCCCAGAGGGCTGCCCCCCTTGTTAACATCACCACCAGTGCACCCATGGAGCTGGTCTGTATTGATTTTCTGAGTTTGGAGTCAGATCAAAGAAATATCAGTAATGTGCTGGTGGTCACTGACCATTTCACGAGATATGCCCAAGCTTTCCCACCAAAGACCAGAAAGCATCCACTGTGGCCAAAGTACTTGTAGAAAACTTTTGTTCACTATGGGGCTCCACAAAGAATCCATTCTGATCAAGGGAGAGACTTTGAGAGTCGCCTGATCAAAGAGATGCTTTCTCTGTGGGAGGCGAAAGTCCAGAACCACTCCTACCACCCCAGGGGACCCACAGCCTGAACGTTTCAACCGCACTTTGCTAGATATGCTAGGCACCCTGCACCCAAAGGATGCTCTAGATGGAGCAACAAATTAGCACCCTGGTACATGCTTATAACTGCACCAAAAGTGATACCACTGGTTCCTCCCCACCGCTGATGTTTGGAAGAGAAGCTCGACTACCGGTAGATGTGTGTTTTGGGTCTCTCCTGATGGGGTTCAAGCTGACAACTATTTACAGTATGTGCAAAGTTAAAGGCCCAGCTAACTCATGCATACCAACTGGCTCAAACCATGGCTGCCAAAAGAAATCTAGCCAACAAAGAAAGGTATGATAAAAAGGTGAAAGCACAGAACTCCAGGAGGGGATCGGTATTGCAAGAAATCTGGGACTGCATGGCAAACACAAGATTGCTGACAGATGGCACCATCTCCCTCACATTGTAGTGGGCAAACTAGATGATCTGCCAGTGTACAAAGTAAGGCCTGAGAATAATTCAAAAGATGTAAAACAATGCATAGAAATCATTTACTGCCCACTGGACAAATCTTGATTGAGTCTGAGCCCCAGAAGATGCCCTCTGGACCAGTGACTAGAGCTGCTGCTAAGAAAAGATCAAGGAAGTCTGCACCTACAGAAGCAGAGTTAAAGTGTTCCCCTGCACAAGTCCCAGTTGAGCATGACTGTCAGTCCATATCAGAAGAAAGTGAGAGTGACTTTGAATACTATCCTTCTTATGAACTGAGTCAATTGTTTCGGGGCAATCCCCTAGTCAATACTGGAGACGAAGCTGGGCCTTCTGGACTGTCTAAGCCCCCAGCTTCGTCCCTGGAGCCAGTGCTCCCAGAAAGTGAAGTGCAAAGCATCAGATCAGATGAAATGGAATCATTGTGCATGGTTGAACTGTTTGAGCTTTCAGGGGAGGAAAATGATGGATTGGGGCAGACTGGTGATACACCAGAACAAGAAGAGTATTTTGAGTGCCCTGACAGTCCACTGCCAGTGTCCGAAAGCTTCCATGCGAGCCAAATGTTGTGGACTCAGAAACTGTAACTCCTGGAGCTGAAAGTGCCCAAGTACTAGCTCTCTACCCCATGGAGACCCCTGACAAGTGAGGACAATGCTGAAAATGAGGCTCAGAGTGCAGAGACTGTAACAGTTCCCCTAGAAAGACTGGTCGAGCTGTAAAGCCTGTGGTGCACCTCAGTTATGATTCACTTGGGAGGCCTGTGGACTTGCCTCTCAATGTTGTCCATAAAGGAGTGTATGTGTCCCCGAGCTCATTGCCCAAACTGAGCATCAGTGCCAACTCCAAGTTACTTGTGTTGCCCTATAGTATGGTGCCCTGCCCCGTCCAGCCCCAAGGTAACTGATAGGAAGGGCCCTCTCTTCAGGTTTCATGTACAAGAGGTAATAACTTGAGTTATGGTACAATGTGTGTGTAATACTATGTAAAGAGTGACGTACTGCAATGTTTCAGAAATGTGTTCTTGGTAAAATGATATACTGACTGACGATTACATGTGTGAGCCTAATGCAAATGTATATGGTTGCAGTTAAAACTTATGGGGTACTTGCTTGACGCGGACGTCAAGCTTTCCCAGGCCAGGAAGGGCGAACCCCTGCAAATGGGGTTCCCAAAAGACTTCCAGGAGCTTGCTTGAATGCTCCAAGCCTGAATGGTGTTTAGCGTAAACCATTTATCAGTGAGTGTTTTAGAGCCTCTGGTACTGTCTCTTTAAGAGCTGTCTGCTTGCAGACATAATTAGTTTGTATGGGGGGACTGTGTGTTTCTCTGCTTGAGTACCACTCAAACTGCTGCCAATTCACTCCATTTTTGCAGTCACTAGGAGTGCAAAGGGAACCTATCTGAAAGATGTAACTGTTTGCCAGAAATCATTTAGAGTAATAATGAAAATACAGTTTGTCTAACCTGCTTTCTTTGCAGTCAGAACTGTGTTTGCCTAGTTCCCCATTCTAGTTTTGAACTGCTGAACTGGACCAATCAGTGTGGGATAAGGTAGCTCTAAAATGGTGCCTTGGACGAATCAGAACTTGGACTCGTAATCTGAGCCAGCCACAAGAGGATTGTATGGGCAGTGACTCTGGGAGATGTAGTTTGACTGCCTTTTTGACCAACAGAGTCAGTCTATTGTGAGTGACAGCCAATCCAGCCAAGAACTGGGAGGAACTCAAAGGAAGTGCCCGGTTTTGTCTGCTGGAGTTTCAGTTGAGCTCTGGCAATGAAGAGGGAAGGACCCTGTGCTTTTCGTTGTGCAGTTTTAGTCGGAAACATGTGTAAGGCCCAGAGTTCCGGTCTCAGCGTGTAACTGCTTGTTAGGACTGAATCCGTCCTGTGAAGAGAATCAAAGGATATCTGAAGAGTAGAAACCAGGCTCACCCTGTAGAAGACTGGAGAAATTGTTGATTTGCACTCGGTCTGTCAGAACTGAATCTGCTGTGTGTTCTCCCGGTATTGTGCAGTAATTGCGATCGATAGAGAAGCAGCCTGCCTGGTATAGTACTTTCTTTTTACCATATAAATGTGTGAGAAGGCTTTGCAGCTCAAGTGAATCCTGCTGCCATTAAAGGACTTTGCCTGTTACTGTTTACCTATAAATGTGTGAGAAGGCTTGTGCAGCTCAAGTGAATCCTGCTGCCATTAAAGGACTTTGCCTGTTACTGTTTACCATATAAATGTGTAGAAGACTTGTGCAGCTCAAGTGAATCCTGTTGCCATTAAGGACTTTTGCCTGTTGCAGTTTGCCATATAAATGTGTGAGGAGTCTCGTGGAGCTCAAGAGTAGCCCTGCTGACGTTGAAGGACCCTATCTTGTTTGGAGGTCGGAGTACTAATTCAGAGTCGCCCCGTTGAATTGCCACATTGAATCCAAATGGAATTACTGTACTGCTGACTGTTTAACTAATTTTTCTTTTCTCTGTGTGAAAGGGCCCCTACCAGCTGCCACGGTTTGGACTAGCCACTAGGCTTGGGTACCCAGGACAGTAACTGGTAGGGATAGACCTGTGCACAGAGCCATAGGTAGATGAATAAAGTGATAAGCTAATTAACCTGATTTCCCTGTCCTTGTTATATTCTCCCTAAATAAATCAGAGCTGCTTGTTTCAGCAAAGTTATACTGCCTGAGGTATTTGTCTATGTTAAAGTATTGTACTGTGATTGTTGCACTGTATCTTATTTTACAGGAGGTCCCAGTGCCTGAACCAGTCCTGGGGTAAGTGTATACTGTGAAGGTAATTCTGATATATTGTGTGGGCCACTAGTGGGAAGAAAGGGGTTGCAGTGTCCCAGAGGGCTGTGACCAAGTTAGTTTAACTATTGCAAACCCTGACCTCTGGGTGGAGGCACCCGCCATCGGATCCAGGCCCCTCAACCTGTTAGTGGCAAATCAGGCAGGGGTAGTAGCCCCTGGGATAGCGCCATCTAGGGGTTACACATAACTTTAATGATGTTGGTGATATGAGTTTCAAAGGTAAGACCCAAATCCAGGGTAATACCCAGATATTACCACACAAAAGATTAATAAACAAATTAGCCAGCCTGGGAGTGGGTCCCAGGGCGGTATCCTGGGTAACAAACTGGCGAGACAACAGGACACAGAGGGTAATAGTAAATGGAGTCCACTCCAAAGAAAGGGGGGTTTACTACCGGGCTACCACAGGGTTCAGTACTGGGTCCAGTTCTTTTTAATGTCTTTATAAGTGACATGGCAGAGTGACTGGAAGGAAAAGTATGCCTCTTTGCAGATGACACAAAGATCTGCAACAGGGTTGATACACAATTGGGGGGGTGGAAAGGATGAGAAGGGACTTGGCAAGGTTGGAGGAATGGTCAAAAATATGGCAGCTTAGATTCAAAGCAAAGAAGTGCAAAGTAATGCATCTGAGAAACAAAAACCTAGGGGAAGAGTACACAATTGTGGGGGTATTAACAACAACAAAATGGAAAGAGACCTGGGGTAGTTATATCAGATGACCTGAGAGTGAAAGCGATGTGAGAAGGCAGTAAGGATGGCTGGAGGATACTGGGATGTATAGGAGCGCATCAGCAGTAGAAAACAGGAAGTTGTTATCCCGCTGTATAGACAGTTGGCGAGACCACATCTGGAGTATTGTGTGCAGTTCTGGAGACCACATTTCTGCAAGGACATAGACAGGATGGAGGCAGTCCGGAGGAGGGCAACTAAAATGGTGCAGGGTCTGCAACAGAAGCCATATGAAGAGAGACTAAGCGAGCTTAATATGTATACCATTGAGGAACGGAAGAAGATAGGGGAAATGATGGAAACTTTCAAGTACCTCAAGGGAATCAACAAAGTCCAAGAGGGGAGCATCTTTCAGAAAAAGAGATGTGCAAGAACAAGGGGACACAATTTGACGATGGGGGGGACAGCTCATGGGCAATGTGAGGAAGTACTTTTTCACAGAGAAGGTGGTGGACGCATGGACCGGCCTTCCTGAGGAGGTCGTGGGGTCAAAAACAGAAAATTCAAGAATCCATGGGACAGACATAAGGCAATTCTGGTGGAGGGTAGGAAGAAGTAGGCTGTTGGTTAACTAGGATCTGCAGCTTATCCAATAGGTAGGGAAATGGGCAGACTAGGTGGGCCAAGCAGTCCTTATCTGCTGTCAAAGTCTATGTTTCTATATTTGAAATTGTCAGCTAAGTCAGTCAGTTCACACTGAATAATATCTACTATAGGAGCTACTGAGTCCTTTTTCTTTTAGGATCCAGCAAAAATCATAAATTTTGTTTTCTTTGTGTTTAGAACCATTATTTTGGATAATAACCATGACTGAAAAAGAAGAAAATCATTTTGAACTACACTGACCGCTTCATGTGATTTCTTACTGGAGCTAAAAATAACAGTGTCATGAGCATACAAAGCAGAATATTTTTTACATGCATCAGGCATTGCTGAGGTACAAGGAAAAAAATATCAGGGTCCCTAGGATAATACCCTGGGGTACACCACAAACAACTGCTCTACAATCAGACTTCGTTCCTTGAATTTCAGAATTTCATATCTTCCAAGAATCAGTCTTCACCATTGATTCCCACTTGTGGGTCAGAGTACCAAGTTCAGATAATGTCCCTTGGACTAGGGAGGCTGGAGTTCAGGGCTCAGTCAGATAATCCACTCAGAACTGTCTTGCTAAAGGTGGCATGCTGCCTGGTATGGACATCCAGGGCATAGTGCTTGGTAAAGGTATGCACTGCACTCTGCAAATGTCTTCAATAGATACAGAAAACATTTCTCCCAGGTAAGTGGCGACCTCTCTGGTGAAGTGGACATGAAATTTGCCCTCCAGTTTTACCTAAGTCATAACATAGCAGTGGACGATGAGTGGAACACTGCAGGAACGAAGGCAATTTACAGTCCAGGCAGAAAAGCACTTGATTGTTAAAGGCTGTCCCTTTTAATTGGCATAGAAAGAGATGAAGAGCTGTTTAGACTGCCTGAAGTCCTTAATCTTGTCCAGGTAAGAACTAAGGAACTTCCTAAAATCCAGTGAGTGGAGAGTCCTTTCTCTCTCATTCTGGAAGTTGGTAAAGTAGGTAGGCAGTATGATAGCCTGATTAAGATAAAACTCCAACACCACTGTAGGTAGAAACTTGAGGTATATACAGAGAAAAGAAAATTATGTACTAACTGTAATTGCTGATCTTCCAGAATATCTTCACCATTGATTACCAGTTATGTGTCTGGGACTGGGGACACTAGGATCCCATGGGAGGCAGTGTCAGTTTCTGATGGCGCCTGCGCACCTCTCATGGTGCTGCTCACAAGTCAATAACTGTTGATAGCTACCTCACAGACCTCAGTTCTGTTTGCCAGGAGAGAAAAAAGTAGATAAAAATAAGAGAGGGCTTAAAACTTTCTGGCCCAGAGAGGTAGGGAAAGGATATGGGAAACAAAAACAAACAATAAAATAAAACCCGACTACCAACTTAGAATAAAGAACAGGATATGCTAGGTGGCACAAAGGGTAGTTGGGTCAATAGAGAGTGAGACAGAGCCTCACACCACTAGACAGACAGAAGTTGGATAGAGGCCTATAAAAAGGGGCAGTAACCCTGAGCATGTGGCTTTGGCAGAAACACGAGGGGGGTCTCAATCCTGGGCATCAATATGCCAAAAAAGGGACAGAGGCACCTAGACTCTTGAAAAAAGGGGCAACTCCATGCTACAAGACAGAAAATCAACTGGACTTGTGTGTTAACCTTGTCCTTATATGTTACCTCAGACAAGAAGAAAGAGGATACCTAGGTGCATCTGGAGTTGCAGGACTGGACAGCCTAAAGGAATCAAGATGTGTTCATCTTCCCTGGTACCCATAAGGGTAGTGAGATAAATAGTGCAGATAAACAAGGAAGGAGCATAGCAACCAAAATAGTCTGACATAACTGTAATCAGAAAAAAAGATTACATCAAAAAATTACCTGCTTCTCCTGCAACCACATGGATATACACCATGTGACAAATAGTATAGTTCATCCACAAAAGTGCATAGTACCCTCCACATACAGTACAGCTACAAAGTGGAGTTAGACTGGATAGGGCCCAGGGACACGTGCTCCATTTAGCAACTAGTAGGGATATACCCACAGAGTGGATATATCCCAGGCAGGGAGAAAGGACATGAAAAAAAAAGGGAGGAAAGGGCCACCTCCCACAACCCTACCATTTTTTTGGGTTGGTGTGAGGGCCCCAAAGGTGCCTCACCCCAGTTTTGCCTTTTTTTAGTGGGGGTGGGCACCCAGGAGAATGTCCCACTCTCTTTTTCAGATCTATATAAAAAAGAAGATATACCCCCTAGGAGAGTGTAACTAGAGAGATGCCCAATACTATGTGTCTGTGGTGCTGCCAGCAGAAGCAGGGTGAGCTCACCCAGAGGCCCTGGCTCTTTCTGAGCAGGGGATGGAGGGTGAGGCATGGTAATCCATGATGAAGATATTCTGAAAGATAGGAACATTATGTTTTTACCATAATTGTTAATCTTCTGGAACATCTTCACCATGGATTATCACTTCTGGGTCTAGGGCCAGAGACACTAGGACCCCCTAGTAGCACACATTTTTGCAGGGAGAGAGCCGACATCGATTACTGATGGTGCATGCATACCTCACGTGGTGCCGCGAGTACCAGCAAATAATTGTTGTCGGCTCCCTCAGCACCTCAGTTCTCCAGGAGAGAAACAAAGTGGAGAGAAAAATGGAGACAGCTAGCTCCTGTCTAGCCCAAAGGGACAGGAAAAAGGATACAGGAATAAAAATAAACAGCATAATAAAACCCAACTACCAACCTTAGACTAATAAGGACGGGGCACACAAATAGAAGGCTTGTAGAGCAAGTGCCTCACTTCATTAGCCAGACAGGGAATGGACAGTGGCAAAGAAGAGGGCAGCAGTCCTGAGCATGTGACTCTGGTAGAGAAACACAAGGATGATGTTCGTGTAAATGAATTGGCACAAAGTGCTTTAGGAAAAACTACATAGAGTCTTAGGAAAAAGGAGAAACACCATGCTATCAGAAAGATAGTTAACTCATAAGTTGGTTATGTCCCTGTTCCTTACATCAGGAATGAAGTAAGGGGGAACATAGTACATCTGGAGTTGCCAAGCTGGATAGCCTAAGGAGGTGAGATGTGCTCATCCCCCCAGACACCCCAAAGGCTAGAGCCAAATACATAAAAGGAACTGGGATACCCACCAAAAAGGCTTGACATAGTAATAAAAATGTCACATGAAAGAAACAAGACCTGTTTTTCTTGCAACCACAGGGATGTACCCTGTGTAAAAGCTAGTGCAGTTGATCCAATAGAGTGTGTAGCACCTACCACATACAGTGAATTGCCAAGAGGGGTCAGACTGGATATTGCTCAGGAGCATAGGTAGCATTTGGCAACTAACAGGGATGTACCCACAAGGTGATATACCCTAGGTAGGGAGCAGGAGGACAAGAAAGAAGGGGGGGGGGGGCGTTTATTTTGTTAAGGTTTTTTTTGGTGGTGTGACAGCCTAAAGACCATCAGCCCACTTTTTGTTTAGAACACTGAGAAAAAATCAGTCAGAGACCCCCTAGAGGGGTTGTGAGTGGGAAGTTGTCCAGCACCTACTGTGGTGCTGCCAGCACCAGTAGGGTGAGCTGTCCAGAAGCCGTGGCTCTCTCTGAGTGGATCTGCTGGTGGTTGGGACTTGGTAATCAATAGTGTATATATTCCAGAAGATCAACAATTATGGTAAGTATGTAATTTTCATGTCTTTTCACTACTGATTCCCACTTATGGGTCTGAGTACCAAGCTTCCCTTTTCCGTGAGGGAGGAGCTGGCTTGCTCTGAGGGAAACAAAATTCTACAGCCCACTGCTTGGAAAGGGTAACACCTGAGGGCTGGGACTCCTTAGTGGTCTGGCGGGAGACTGGTGCAGGTCAGGTGGGCACTTCAGTGGCACAGAAGTGGGAGGGTGCCCCAAAAGCTCTTGCATGACCCTATGGTAGAAGAAGTGAGTCCTCAGAAGTGTGAATTTAGCACCTTACAATGGCATAAAGGTGCCAGCCTGGAAAGGCAAAGCCATGCCATCTGCCTGAAGTAGACTGCATTTCCCACAAGCCTGCAGGCCATACTATTAGCATCATAAAATGCCCTTGATAAGCCAGCCCAGCGGCACTGAGGGTTGAGCACTGGACGCCACACCTCGCACTACACTGGCGACCCAGGTTCAGGAATGATCCCAGGACGCTGGGGGTAGGCTGGGGAGGGGAGGGATAAGATAGACTGAGTCACCAATTGGCAACTCTCCTCCTGGGTTGGGGCAGGCACCGCGCCAACTAGTGGGCGGTGTCAGGAGGGAGGGCATCGTTAGGTGAGTGGCAGAAGCCGTGTCTCACCACAGCTTGCCGATTGGATGTTGGTCCTGTTTGCTGGCACCCTGGAGGGTGGGGTGGGGGTGGGGATGGGACAACTAGCAAAAATCCCACCCCATGGCCATGCACAGTGATCCCCGATTGGGGAGAAGGAGTCCTGGATGGCGGTACGCCGTCCCTGAGCTGTAGATGGAGTGGGCTTAAAAAGATAATATAAAAAAAATGCCCTTGATTGATGCCTTGCCACCTCCAGGCATTGCGGTTCCATGCCCCCTAAGGAAAATCAGATGACCAAAGCACCAGGGTGAGTGGTAGACTGTGGGAGGCTCAGATGGAATGGTCCTTCCCTTGTGAATTATCTATATGCAGAAGGACACTGAGCACTTTGCAATTAATTTAAAAATTGACTTGCAGTAAATACAGCAAGTCATCCAGATATCTGAACATGCAGTTTGTTTGAGTCCCCTGTCTTTGTAGCAGGTGCAAGTGTTGTCTTTTTTTATTTTGTGTGTCTCTTCCAGGCCTCGATCGGAAAGGCAAATGGCTTACCCGGCTAACTCGCTTTTTAGGCACTGCAGCTAGGAGTTGCCAATCTGCAACCAAAGGTGCTGACTGAAAGCTGCCTGATGTGCCTGGTGTGCTGTGATGCACATCATGACGTGTACTGAGATAAACACCTTCCTGCACATAGCATCGGTCTGAGCAGAGTAAGCCTCATGAGGGTAGTCATGCATGGGGAGGTTTGGCCCTGGCGGGGTCTGCAACATCTCCAGCCCTGAAGAGAGGTGAGGTACTGCACCTGTAGATCCTAAGGGAGCACAGTACTGGACCACATGGTCCCTGAGGGCTGGAGGACAAGAGAAGGGGTGTCTCCATTCTGTCCTCGATGCATCCTTGAATGCTCTAGGCCAGCCAGGGAGGAATGACTGCAGAGATATCGCCGAAAGCTTCGAGGAGTCCCAACAGCAAGGATACTGGATCACAACTTGGAGCCAATTTCCAGTGCCTCAAGCATGTCTGCCAGGAATCTCTGGTACTCAATGTACTCAGAAGCCAAGGACAAGTGAAGTGAGGATTCAATGTCTTCTGAGATGGAAGCTGACAGAGAGGAGATGCTGAAACTAGAGGATGGTTGTGCCAGGGGGATGGGCCAAAGCTGGGCCTGGTCATACTCTCTATGGTGTTTCTCTAAGATACCAACAATGTCTATGCCAATCCCAGGTAACCGGCCACGAGGGCACACATACCCAGGTAAACTCCTACAAGAGTGGCAGAGGCCTGGGAGGGAGCAGAGACACAGGGTCTCTAGGGCCTGTAGCTGGGCCGTGGGGTTGTGCAGGAGATCTTGGTCAAGGGAAGGGCCTGGGAGGACTGCTGAATGGGGTTGTCCTTCATCAGAGGAATGTCCTGGTTGGTGCCCATGGGGTATTCCCCTAGGTGGGGAGAACAGAGTTGTACAGTCCCCCTAGTGCAGCCCCGGTCCCCAGTGATGAAGGTGTCTGCCAATGGCAGTGGGGAGAACACCACCTCCTGACTGTCATCAGACCCTGAGCCAGCGTCACCTCTGGTGCCAGATTCAGGATTGACAACAGGCCTGGAGACAGGTTCACCACCAACGTCACAGCTGGCACCATCCTCGGTGTTGCGCCTGATGAGTCCTACATCAACCCAGGAGCTGGGCCAGCATCGACTCTGGCACCAGGAGTGGCACATCTTGTCCTGGCACCAGGACCAGGGATTGACCGGGAGAAGACACTGTCACCCTGTCATGCTTGGTGCCAGGAGCAGGACCAACAACATGGATGGCGCTGCATTAGTCTCCAAAGGAATATCATCCTCTTCCTCGACTTCACTAGTGACACTGGAGGACAGAACAACCTCCACGTCTGCAAAAGGAAGCAGCATGGCTCCAGTGTCAGTTCCCCTACGGACACCAAGAACAGTGCAGGAAGGGGACCCAATGTCACGACCAGTGTTGTCCTGCTCACCAACACTTTGAACGGTGTCAGGAGCTGGGGCAGCACCAGGCTGCAACATCGCAGTGTCCATTGAGTGAAACCAAGTGTATAGCTTCAGCCTCACCACTGGAGACATCTGTTGCCCAAGGCAAATGGTCTGTGGGGAGTTTGTAGCCGGCTGCCAGAAAGAGCTGGTTCTCCACCAAACCCACCCACCAAGGCCTCCATTGCATTGGCAGGGTGAGGTCAAGGAGGACCCTGTGCATCCTTGAAATCGGAGGTTCAAGGAAGGGGCCCAGGGAAAGGGCTCATAGACCTTACCTTGGCCTCACAAGTGCAATGTCTTCCTCTGGCTGACCCCACCTCACTGGACAGTTTTCCAACATGCGGTGGTTCATGAAGAAGTAGGCCTCACTCTCCTCCATGTTGTGAGCTGTGCCAAGGCAGACCATGCAGGAGGGATGCCAGCCCATAATCAACATCTGATTTCCACAGGAGCACTGATGCATGATGGGGGGTAGACAAACTTTGTTTTAGATCTTCCAAAAATCAGTCTTCACCATTCATCACTGGTGGGTCATTGCCAGAGTCACTAGGACTCTTTCTTCGGGAGTGTATGCTTCTAAAAGCTTTGGAGATCGGGGACCATTGTCGGAGATGCCACTGCCCATGAGGCAAACGTATGATGTGGCACTCACGGACTGGTCAGTAACTGACACTGACCCCCTTGCCTCCTCAGTTCTGTTCTTCTCACCATCGAGGAAGGTACTCCATGGAAACATTTTCCATTTTTTGCTGCATCACCCGGCCTTGGTTCTGTTCATCACTACTAGTTCAAAGCCATATAGCTTCTTCGGCTTCTTGTCACCGCCTTTTCTCCTCCTATTCCATTTGTACAGCACCATGCTCTATTTTAGCTAATTTTTGTCATTGTCCATGAGACGATCATGTACAGATCCCATGGGCCTAAAAACAGAAGGAAACAAGCAAGAAGATGAATTCTCCCCCCATGCATCACTGCCCCTATGGGAGAAACATGTTCATCTAAAACCAACATGATCATTGCTGGACCTGCCTCGGAGAAGACCATGACATGGACCACTGCAATGCCTGCTTCTAGATGGACCTTCACACTTCGGAAATCCATGCGATGAGATGGGGACATAGGTCTCACACCCAAGACTTGACAGTAAAGTCCTTGGACTCTTCCCCAGAGCCCCTCCCTGGTACTATACATACTGAGAGAGGCCAGCCATCCACTAGTCCTAATCTCACCGAGAAGGGAGACCTGAGGGAGGGGCCTGTGGGACAGGCAGTTCCCCCCAATGGGTCAGTTGTGCACCTCTCCCAATCCAGTACCCCCTCAGGCATCTGGATGCCCACCATGGTGAAGTTACAGCTATATGCTGGGCCTGTGCTGGTGGGTCCCTTGGGGCAGTGGTCTGGCACTGCTTCAACTCCTGGCACTGTGGCCGGTGCCACCTGTGCAGCTGTGTTCACTCCTGCTGATGTTCCCGGCTGTGGAAGAGGGAAGTTCTCTAGAGCCAGTCACCAATTGGAGATCTTCTGAATCTTGTCCTCTGAGCAGTCCAGTGATCCGGAAGGTGAGGACCAGGATGATCCCGACTGACCTCTGGGCCCTGGTGAAGGAGACCTTTCTGGGCCCAGCCCTAGACCCTTAGTGTCCGTGACATTGTTTAGGGCCCTCTCTGCCTGTTGCCAGCTGTGGCACTGCCTACCCTGTGTCCCATGGTGCTGTTTGTGGCACCAGGGATGCCTTTCATGCCGATTCCAATGCTGGAGGGATTGATGGCACTGGCCGTGGTGCTGGGATGTGTTCCAGTGCCACCCCGGCATCAAATCTGATTACTGTGCCATCTGTGGTGCCAAGAGGGATGCAGGTGTCATCTGCAGCACTGACTCTCCTTTGCCTGGGAATTCTGCTGCTGGGGATGTTTTTAGACCTAGCCCAAGGAGCAGCACCCATTCAGGTAAGATGGGGGCTGGTAGATCCTGGTCAATGCTGCACTCTGTGTCTAGAGTAGCTGTGGGCTCTAGCAAGAGTCATAATGTTGACTTGGGTCTTCTGACTCCCCAAAAACCATCTGGGCCTGCAGTAGTTGAGTGGGGATAGGCCTCACCTTGTGGGACCACTACAGCTCCGATCTCCCTACTCGGAGTTTCCCCCCAAAGGCACCATCCAGATTGCCTGTCTATGGTTGGATATTCCCAGGTGGACGGGATGCAAAGCTCCTCCCCTCGGGGAAGGTCACCTGTCCACTGTTGTAGCACAGGCATAGGACCTGGCCTGGTCCTTCATGACCCACCTCCTCCTCTGCTTGTCCCTCCCTCCCTATCTCCTGGGCATTTTTGGTCTTACGGGACCCCTGACCTAGAATCAGTTCAGGGCTTTGGGAAGTGCCTTCCCAATCTACCTGAGGGCAATAAACCAGGCTATCTTTTGGCCTGAAACCCCGGCACTGCCACCCCCTGAGTCCAGCTCCTCTTATTCTTCATCTTCCTCCATTGAGGAAGAGAACTCCTCTGTTCACCTCTCCTGTGATGCTGACTACCCCTGTTATTAGCAGTTCCTTTTGAAGATGAGGGAGTTGTGACTGTCTGACTTTTCCAGCCACAATCCTGCACGTCTGATGCTGTCCTTCCTTGGGGAGTACAGTCATGACTCCACAGCTATACCTCCATGATCTCAGCCATTTGTGGAGGCGTCAAGAGATGTCTGGCTTGGCCCCACTGCCCTCTCTCCAGCCCCTGAGGGACATCCAGTGCAGGTATTGTGCACCCCTGGGATCTCCAGGAGCCATGCCACACCCCTCTCCTGGGGTCCAGCTCCTGAACACTCCCTCTGGGCATAAGCACCCAGTGCATGACCGCCCCCTGGAGTCTGACTCAGCTGAGTTCGACATTTGGGGTCGTAGGATTTTCTCAGTGGCATGCACCATGTTGTGTATTGCTGCACACCAGGCACACCGGGTATCTTATGGCAGACACCTGTGGGCAATGCTAGGACAGCTTCTAGCATCTCTGTCAGACTGTCAGGCAACCAGACAGGCCATATGCCTTTTTGTTCAGGGTCTGGGGCTGGCAAGACACCAGGAGAGGGCATCCCATGATGCCAAGGAGGTAGCCTCCAGACTAGTGGGAACTGCAGTCTGCATTAGGCAGATGGCGAGTTTGCATCTTTCCTGGTTGTCACCCTCGGCACAGCATAGGGTGTATGCCTCACATTATCAGGGGGCCCACTTCTTCTCCCATAGGGTGGGCATGAGCTTGTCAGGTGCATTCCTCCTCCAAGGTCAAGGGAGTCTCTGCCTGACCCTGACCAGTCTCGATCCTCGCCAGGCCCATGAAGAGCCCCACCCCACCTCTCTTTGTCTTCCCCCACAGGAGACTGAAGGAACAACCATTCCCTCAGAGTTTGCCAGCACTGCCATTTGGTGGTGGCTTGGTACTCAGACCCACCAGTGATGAATGATGCAGACTAATTCTTGGAAGATATGAAAATTATGTACTCACCATAATTCTTGCTCTTCCAGAATATCTTCACTATTTATCACTACAGCCCACCCACTTTCCCTGCAATGATCAGGTTTCTAGGCAGTCTTCTGGCTTCCCTTTTCTTTCAGCCTTACCCCCTTTTGTTTAACAAAAACAAAAGGGAGGCATTAAGGGCCAAACTCCTTTGAGGGATCTGTTCCCTCTATGCACCCCTGTGAGGCCAACCTAACCAAAAAAAAAAGGGGGGGAGGGTATTTCTATCTTTTTTTTCCATTACATGTGCCCACAGGAGTAAGAGGGGTGCAGTGATGCTGGCAATCATCAGCATCACTGCACACCTCATACCCCTGTGGGTCCATGCTACCACAGTGGGGTACCCTCCTGCCGTTAGTGCCCCCAGGGCTTACCCTTGTCAGGGTCAGCGGGGCCGCAACTGTACCACTGCACACAGGATCCAGCTATGTGGTATGAAAGAGACCACTGTAGCCAGGATGCAGGGTGGAGGTGTTTGCATCATTCGGCCCATTCTCCACATTTTTCTCTGTTAATACCACCCCATAGGCCGTAGATGTGCAATGACGTTATTGCAGCATGCGCGTGCACCCATACGCATGTTGAAGTTGTCCGTCGATGGCCCTATCTGTCTCCGTGTGTTTTTGGGCTGAAGCACACCCAGCCTCCATTGGGCGTTACACTTAAGTGCTGGACCATGGTGGATCCATAGATCCATTAGTATGAATAAACAGTGATGATACATTTCTGGAAGATCATAGATTTCAGATACACTGCATACAGTGGTGACAGTCACTAGATATGTGGCTTTCAAAGTGAGAAACTTCAAGTCACAAGTCACAACAGGCTTAAAGGTCTTGCAATGAACATATCCAGCACAAGGTTGATATCCCAGGGAGCCACCAGATTCCTATCAGGAGGCCTTGTGTGCAGAATACCATTAAGGAACCTCGTAAACAGTGGCAGCTGTGCCAGGTGGAGGGTACCTGCAGATTCATAGTATGCTGAGATACCAAATAGGTGGACCTTAACTGTAGAATACTGCAGGCCAGCATCAGAAAGGTTCACATAACTCATCTCCTCTTAGCCCCGAGGGGGAGCAGAATGGGCCCTAATGGACGACAGCAGCAGCTGCGGCCTTGGCAACACAGGTGATACCAGATCCATCACTGGAAAAGGTCTCAGAAACAGCACCAATGGCAGCAGTGAAGATGGGCCTGGAGCTGGCCCCAAAGTGACCAACCCTGGCACTAAGGGCACGCATGGCACAGGGGGTGGCTTGGGCATCAGCACCATGGCAGGTCCTGGCCTTGGTGCTAGACATAGCACCAACAAGTGTTGAGGGTCCCGCCAGCCCTGAAGAAACTGGCAGGTGCACATGGCTGCCCCCATTCTGGCAGAAGATGAAGATGACAGTACTAGTGGAGCACGTGTTTGTGGAACCAATGATAGCCCCAGCATCGAGTCAGGAATCAAAATCAGTTGCATGCCTTCAGTCCAATGGCACCCGTTCAAATGACCCTGAAGGGCCAGGAGCCAGTACCAACAACAGTGACACCAAACTTATAAGCTGCCCCCACTGTTCCACAAGAGCCGCTCTATGGTGGAGCTGCCCACTGAATTCCCATGTATTAGACAGAGAGGGGCACTGGGATCGAGACCTCTACCACCAGGCTCCAGTGACCCTGGTGTCATAGGAGAGGATGGTGGTGTACCCATTTACATAGGTGTCGAGTGCCTCACAGCAGAACAGCTAAGGGACAACCCTGATGGTGCTTTCTCTTTATTTTATTTTTTGTTTGTGGAAAGAGGTGGAGGCTGAATGGTGAAGAGACCTCAATATCAAGCATGTGAGGTATGAGGATCATTTCTTTTTGCCACTCAGGGAGGGAGGACTTTCATCCTCCAGACAGTTGGACTTCCAGCTGCCAGAGCACCTGCTCAGATAGAGGTGGTTGCCAGAGTAACTTACCTTTTCAGGCTCCCTACCTTCCATAGTCATTGTCAGTTTCCATGAGGCAGGGCCAAGAGAAAAATGAAAATTCTGTACTTACAACAATTGCTGATCTTCCAAAATATCTTCACCATTGATTCATACATATGGGCCTAGAGCCAGAGGCACTAGGACTCTGTGAGAGCTTTTTTTTCTACAGGAAGGGAGCCAGTGCTGGCTGCTGATGTCACACATGCACCATGGTGCCGCGTGCTAGCCAGCAACCACCATTGACTCCCTTGTGCACCTCAGTTCTGTTCACCAGGAGAGGAACAAAGTGGAGAGAAATGAAAGAGAGGACTAGATACCATCTAGCCCAAAGGGACAGTAAAAAGGATAAAAGATGTAAACTATACAGCCAATCAGAACCTACAAACTTAGAGACTATGGGTTGGGTCTACCAGGTGGCACAAGGGTAGTGGGTCTAAAACAAGGCACAGCCTCTTTATCACTAGCCAGACTGAGTGTGGACAGTGATAAAAGATAGGGCTACAGCCCTGAGCAAATGGCTCTGGCAGAAGTAGCAAAAAGAGGAAGTCCAAGTTGGGACTCCCTTGCAAACAAGATGGAAAAATGCCTCATAAATGGAAAAAGGACTTCTGGACACCCAAAAAAGAACAGCTCCATGTTACTGGATAGTACTTGAGTAAACTCAACAGTAAACTCATTATGTGTTTTCTCGATGACAGAGTGGGGAAAAAAAGGGATGAAGAGCATTGGAGTTGCAGGACTAGCAGACCTTTGGAGGCACAATGTGGTTATCTCTTCTGGCATACTCCAGGTAAAATTGGTGAAGCCCAACACACAGAAACAAGCATTAGTCAATGCCGAATGTTGTCTTGCTGGCATTGGCATCGGTAGTGCCAGAGCTAGAGACGCATAATAGGAATGGCAGTGAAGTATTGAAGTGACGCCTACCCCACACCCACCCTGTAGAGAGCGACAGGCATTGGGGTGCGCTTCTTTGTCGTTGGGGTTATAATGCTCATGCCATTGTATCACTTTACCCCGCAGACACTGACAAGTGTCGTGGTGTGCTTTGGGGTCTTTCAGCATTATACTTACCCCATTCCATAAGGAAATACACTGACATGGGTGCAGTATAGCAGCATGGGGTGAATCGTGTGGCTGAACAGTGCAAGGCACACCACAATGCCTTTCAGTGGCTGCAGGGTGGGGTTGGGGGTGGAATGGCGTGAGCATTACATCTGATGATCCCAAGTCACACCCCTGGCACCTGTCAGTCTGCACTGGGTGGGGTGCTACAGTTGGAAACCCTAACACCATAGGCATGCGGTGGTATTTTCACTCCAAATTTTCAACATGGGCTGTTTGTGAGCCCACCTCATGAAAAGTAGCACAATCAGTTTGTTACCTGAAAGGTGGTTTTGCACAATGGCTATGCCATTTGGTGACACAGGGACGAAAACATATTTTGGGCAGGATGTGGAGAATGGGAACTGTATTGTTCATGAGGAGGCGTAAAAAATGACAACGTTGAAAATGTGGAGTGAAAATATGAAAAATTGGTGAAGTCATGAGCATGCATAGAAAGTGCGCAACACACGTCCATAACCCAATTATTTTTGGGAGTTTGTCACCCACATTTGTAATGTAGGCATTTTGGGATCTCCCCTCATGAACAGTGGTGCTGTGATTTTGTTAATCTGTCCCAAAAGTTGATTTCCCACAGTGACCACACCATTGTGTGCCACAGGTGCGGAAACACATTTTGGGCAGGATGTGAAAAATGACAGCTGTGCTGTTCATAAGGAGGTGTGAAAAAATGCCAATGTTGAAAATCTGGCATGGAAATATTGCAAATTTGCGAAGTTACAAGGGTGCATGGAAACTACGCAATGCACGCTTGTAACACAGTCATTTTATGGACTTTCGGCACCAAATTTTTAACATAGGTATTTTAGGACCTCTGCTCATGTATAGTGTCACCATCATTTCCTCAAACTGTCCCAAAAAGTGATTTCACACAGCAACCGCACTATTCTGTGCTGGACGTGCAAAAAGACATTTCGGAGTCGGCCCGGTGACGCAGAGGGTTGAGGCGATGGACACCACACCTCGCACCACACTGGCGATCCTGGTTCGGGAACGGACTCTGGCCACTGGGGGCTGGCAGGGGAGAGGTTGGATTGAGCATCCCAGAACTGCTCTCTTTCCTCTGGAGTGGGCTCGTGGGGTTGCGTCACACTTGGGTGGCCCCTGGTGAAGACCAGGAGAAGAACAAGGCACGGCACCAGCATGGGGAGGAGTTTGGCTAGACGCTTGCATAAGCGCAGCACTTCATTGCACTGCCGGCTCCAGGGGACAAAAACCAAGGTGGAAAAAGGGCTGGGCGCGACCAAGCAGCTTGATGGCTGCGCACTCGTAGACCTGGAGGCCTGTGGTGGAATCGCATCGGGGGGGTGCGGTGATGGCTGTGCTAGGACCCTCGTGATATCGAAAGAGCCTGCTGTCCTCCGGGTCGGTGGGGGCCAGCGGTTGGATGCCCCGGCTGGAGCACTGCAGAGGTGCAAAAATCAAAGTATGATAAAAAAAAAAAAGACATTTTGGCCAGGTTATATAAAATGACAGCTGTACTGTTCATAAGGAGGTGTGAAAATGCCAAGTTTGAAAATCTGGAGTGAAAATATTACAAATTCACAAACTTATGAGCGTACGTGCAAACTGCGCAACACACGCTCGTAACTCAGTCATTTTATGGAGTATCATCACAAAATTTTCAACACAGGCATTTTAGGACCTCTGCTCATGAACAGTGTCACTGTCATTTTTGTAATCTGTCCTGAACACTGATCTCCCACAGTGACAGCGCTATTTTTGCACCGGAAGTGCGAAAACACATTTGGGACAGGATATGAAAAATGACGGCTGTACTGTTCACAAGAAGGTATGTAAAAATGCCAATGTTGAAAATCTGGTGTAAAAATATTGCAAATTCATGAAGATTCACAGTGTGCGTAGCAACTGCTCTAACACACGTCAGAAGCAGCCATTTTTTTGACTTTTTCCACCAAATTTGCAACATAGGCTTTTTGAGGGCCCACCTCATGAACACTGGCACTGTCATTTCATTAATCAGTCCTGAAAGGTGATTCCGCACAGTGACCACGAAATCACCTTTCGGGGCTGAATAACGCCATGACAGTGGCAGAATTCATGAGGAGGGGTCCAAAAAACCCCATGTTGAAAACCTTGTGCAAAAAATCCAAAAAATGCCTGAGATATGCATCAGAGTTGAAAAAACCCTATTTACACCCTTATACAGCTTACCAGCATTTCGTCAGTTTTCGGTCGGATTTGAAGAGTGCAGACGTGTTCCGGTTCCACCGAGGTCGTCGCGCAGGACTCCGGAGGTAAGTATGGGGCATAGGTGTGTGGGGGAGGCAGGGCGCAAAGCGTGGGTGCGGGGTTGTGGGGGGCAGGAGACGGCGAGGGACCGCTTTTGTTTTCACAGCTTTAAAAAAAAAACATTGTGGGACTATTTTTTTTTGCAGGGCATTTGGCAGGCTGGGGTGGGCTCAGCGTGCCACCTAGAATCTTTATTGGATGGGGTTCTGTAGGCCGAGGGTTGGGCACCCTCATAGGGCACATACTAGGGGCATACGAGCCGAGGAGGACTGGGAACCCCGCAAGCAACCAAAGGTCGGGGATCACATTATGCCGACGGGGAGTGGGCTCCCCATAGGCAAAATAAAAAGGGACGGGGATGAACACAGAAGGGATTGGGCCCCCTGTCGGCAAAGGAAAACTGTTTGGGGGGACATGATGCTGAGGGGGATTGGCCACCCCCTCAGCACACATTGTACATGTGAGGGCACAAATTATGCTGACAGGGAGTGGGCTCCCCCGTCGGCATTGTGACAGGCAGCGGCACCCATCACTGCCGTCATGTTGCCTGCACTTCGGGAGGCTTGTTGTGGTCACGCTGCACGAGAGCTTTGCTCTCATTGCAGCGGACCTTTTCTTTGTTCTGGTGGCCACATTTGGTATACGTGAGGTCAGAGTCTGGTGCTGGTGGATTGGGGAATGAGGGATGCACCTTCTGATGCGTACCCTGCATTCACGCAACACTGGCTGTGCCTACAAATGTGCTACCACCGCAAGATGTTGGCTGGCACGCAAGTGTGCGAGCCAACATAAAAAGTGACAAGGGATGGCAATCAATAATTCTAGCATAAGAGGATGAACATGCCCTGCTTCTCCCTGCAACCACAGGAATGTATACAGTGTGAAGCTAGTACACTGATCCAAGCAAGTGCTTTGCACCTTCCCACAGACAGCACCTGCATAAAGAAGTTAGACTGGGTGGTGCCCAGGGCATATGTTGCATATAGCAACTATCAAGTATATTCCTTTGAGGGGACATCACCGTGCAGGGAGAAGGAAAGAAAAGAATGGAGGGACAGTGGCAACCCACCCTCTCCATGGAAAAAACAATAAGCTTTTTGGGGTTGGTAGGAAGAAAAGTGACAACCACTCCCTTCTCTTTTTTGGGGAGATAGCTGGCAGTGAATGCTCAACTCTCTCCTTTTTAACTACAAAACTGAAAATTACATACTCACCATAATTGTTGATCTTCTAGGAATATCTTAACCACTGATTCACAGTAGTGGGTCTTAGTCAGAGGTGCTAGGATCCAGCGGGAGCCAGAATTTTTCAGGAGGTCTGGCGCTGAGGTAAGCTGCACACATGTGTGGCACCACGGGACTGAGCCGTGCTGCATGGCTTACCATGGCACCTGCCCTCAACTGCCTCAGTACTTTTTTTTTACCAAGCAGGTGCAGCATAATCTAACAAGTACTTACGCCCTTCACCTAAGGGCATGAGAGAGCACTAGTGACCATTAAAAGAAGGGGCAACAAACCAGTAACACAGTGTCATCACAGCCTACACCAAGAACAAGGGGTGAAGACCAATTAAACATACTGGAGTGTGCCTGGGAGATGACAAGGTGGTGTGTGAATCAATGGTGAAGATATTCTTGGAAGATCAAGAATTACAGTGAGTACATAACTTTCATATCTTCCAGGAATCAGTTTTTACCACTGACTCACACTAGTGGGTCAGAGTATCAAGCTCAGACAAAATTCCCTAGACTAGGGTGACAGAAGCCAAGGACCCACTCAGAACAGAAGTCCACTCAGGACTGTCCCAATGAAGGTGGCATCCTGCCTGGCATGGACATCTAGGGCATAGTGCTGCCTGAGAAGGCTCCCTATTGTCGTCCTCCATAGCTGTTACCATACACTCGGTAGGGCTGTGAGAAAACTGCCAGAAATATTTTTGTAAAATCACTAAACTGATGATAACAATAAGAAATTATAGCTTTAAGCACTAAAAGCAGAGAGAATTGAACATAGCTGTCATCCAGACGTAAAGTTCTAACTCCCGACAGGCGGGCGATGTTATCACTGATGCACACTTAATGGCAGGAAAAAGAGAACTGAGGGAGTTGAGGGTTGGTGCTGAGGTAAGCCATGCAGCACAAGCCAGTCTATTACCTTAGCGCCAGCCCTCCTGGAACATTCTGACTCCCGCAGGGTCCTAGTGCCTCTGGCTAAGACCCACTAGTGTGATTCAATGGTGAAAATTGATTCCTGAAAGATCAGCTACCATATAAGGGCCATGACAGAGGAAATGTAAACAGGCAAGTGCTGTCAGCACCCACAAGGTGAGCTGCTAGAGTCCCTGACTCTCAGCTGAGTGGGAAATGGTGAATGTGCATCAGAATTAATGATGAAGATACTCTGGAATATCAACAGTTATGTTAAGTACATCATTTTCATACCTTCCAAGAATCAGTCTTTAACACTGATTCATACATACAGGTCTGAGTACCAAGCTTCCCAATTAAGAAGTAGCTGGCTGACCCTGAGAATAACAAAAAATAAGCACTCTGTGTGTGGGAGAACACCTGAGGTCGGGGGCTCCTCACGGGGCTGACGAGACCCGGAATGTTCTAGGTTAGCTGGTGATATTGGAACAGCACCATAGTCACCTTTTCATGCTGGGTCCGGGTGATAGGCCCAAGAGGACCCATGATCCCTGGAAGTTGAAGAAGGGGTGGCATAGACCCGGAAAGGAGTGAAGGGCCAGAGGTCCTAGGGTCTATACCTCGGCTGCGAGAATAGTCAATGGACCTCGCTTGATGGGAGGCCATGGTGAACCTACCAAAACAAGGTCAATCTACTAAAGTGGAATGACCAGGTCAGTGCCCGCAAGGGGGAGGACACCCAGGTGAGGGGAGCGGAGCCATTCAGTCCCATCAGGGCAGCTCTGGTCCTCACTGGTAATGGGTTTAACCAGCTGCCATGGGGAAAACTACACATCCCAACCAGCCTCTACCTCTGAGAAGGTGATGCCTCTAGCACTGGTCAGTTACCAGCCTAGGCAAGGGATCTCCTTGGCTCCGTGGTAGGCACCATCCTTGGTGCTGATTCTGATGCCATCCCTGGGTCTGTCCCTGCCCCAGACATGGTGAGTGGTGTTGGAGACTGTCCCAGTGCCATGAATAACACTGGAACCAAGGACAGATTTAGATGCATCACCATCACCTGCAGCACGCCTGGTGTCAGGCCCAGAACTGGCACCATGGCCTGTACCACACCTGCTGCCGGGACAGCATTGACCTCACTCCTGAAACCAGAAGGGCTACATGGGGGAGAGACCAACACCACCTTGGCAGCAGGGCACCCCATGGCCTTGGTACTGGTCCCTCTCTTGACACCATGAATGGCATCAGGAGGGGGCCTGACATCATGGCTGGCACCACCCAGCTCACCAATACCACCAACAGTATCAGAAGCCAGGACTGCACCAGGTTGCAACACTAAGGTGTCCACCAGTATAGACCAAATGTATAGCTTTGGCCTCACCAGTGGGGATGTCTGTTGCCCATGGCAGACAGACTGGTGGGGGGGTGCTCAGCCAGCCACCCAGAAGGAGCCAACTGTCTACCACACCCAACCCTATGGCCTCTGACACTTTGGTGAGGTGAGGTCAAGGAGGACACTGTGTTTTCTCATTACCCTCGGTACTTGGAAGGGGCCCAGGGGAAGGGCCTAGAGACCTGGTCTTGGCCTCATGAGTTCACTGCCTGACACTGAAGGTGGGAATTGGACAACCCAACTTCAGTACAGGAACTTCAAGGTTATGGCAGTCCACTGAAAAGTAGATACTGTACAATTCTACATCATGAGTAGGCTGAAGGCAGGTTCAGCAGATCTGATGTCAGTCCGTTGCCATGACCGGCTTTCCACATGGATGATGCATAATGGATTCCTGTTTAGGCCCCTTTTTATTTTTCTTGGACCTGGACATCATGGTAAAATAATACAATGAAAGGTGGCACCACAACAAAAAAGTAAACAGAAGTGGCACAGTAGAAATGTCAACTAAGGTAGAACTGAGGCACTGTCACTCCCTTAGTGTGCACTGAACAGTGGGAAGAACAGAACCGAGGTGCATGAGGAAGCCAACAACTGTTACTGGCTAGCGGACTTGGAACATGGTGCATGGATAATGTCAGTAGCCGATGTCCATTTCCTACCTATAGAAAAAAGCTCCTGTGGGGTCCTAGTGCCTCTGGGCCTTGATCCGTATGTATCAATCAATTATGAAGATTGATTCTTAGAAGATCTGTGGATTTTTGTGTAAATGTAAACTGATTTGACACAAAAAATAAACTTTAGTGTAATTTAATCTAAACCGAAGGAACTAAATGCTGTCATATAAATGGTGACGTTCTGGTCTGACAAGGATAGCAGTGACACTGCTATATACGCAACGGTAGGAAAAAAGGAACTGAGGCTGCAGAGGCTAATGTGGCAATGTTAATGTCTGGCCTACATTCATCATCAGCCCCCTCTAGAAATGTTTCGACTCTGACAGGGTCCTAGCACCTAGGGCTCAGACCATGTAGAGGGAATCTATGCAACAGGTTGATTCTTAGAAGATCAACATATGTGTCAGTAGTGGGAACCCAGAGGAGTCCCAACAGCAGGGTGAGAGGACCACAATTTATATAAGTTGGGAGGTCCAACATCTATAACATCTCACTGACGAACTGCTGGTACAGAATATACTCAATGAATCAGACCATGTGTAGGGATAACTCATGGTCTTGGGATTAGGACGTTAATGGAGACGAGGCATGGAAACCGCCTGAGTTAGGCACAGGGTAAAGGACCCTGAATTGGGTTCTCTAAGAATCCCTGTGCCACGACTCTATGGTGCTAACAAACTTGCAGCTTCAATTCTTACACAAGAACCCAGGAATCCTGAAGAACATGGGTATTCTGTCTACCCACTCTCAAGGCACTTGAGGTGGTTATCTGAAAGGCGAACGAAACAGCCTTCTGAGTTGTGGTACCCATGCCTCTGGTAGGATCTTGAGGCTCCAGCGATACCCTTGCCCAAGAGGAGGATAGCGTAGAGCCTCTCACTGCTGGCAATCCTACAACAGAGGAAGTGGCAGAGTGATGGACTTGGGAAGGAACCTCAGAATGGGCAGAGAGAGCCCATAGCCAAGTAAGCACCTGGGGCCTAAGCCAATGCCAGAGATAGGGGAAAACTCATCACCAAAGTTGTCATTGCCTTCTGAATCTGCACCACTAGTGACAATGATATCAAAGGCTCCAAAATCTCTGTCGCTGTGGGTCACCCCCCGCATTAACAGCAGCACTGATATTGGCACTAGTGTCAACACTGTACTCAATATCAACTTCTTCATTTGTGCTGCTAGTGGCACTGAGTCCAAGGTTAGCAACTGAGCTGGCACCAACACCAATCTCAGCAACATCCTCAGCACCAGCACCACAAGTGGTGTGAGTGCCAGAACTGGCATTGGTGTCACCTTCAGCATCATCATTGACTGGTGACAACAGCCTGGGTGACATTGACAAGTGGGGTCAACAACTCCACAAATGTAGACAAGATCACAGGCCTTGACTCTGAAGTCAGAGTAGTCCATTGTTCAGGATAAATGGACTATGATATGTTCTCTGCCAGGCACCCAGAAGGAGGTAGTGGTCCACTCAACACTACCACCCGAGACTCCAACATATCTTGAGCATGGTGGTGGGGGAGAAGAGCTCCATACCTTGCCTGACTCCAAAGAGTGGAGAGGGGACCTGGAGGAAGGCCCAAAATTCTGCTTTCAGACCTCCTGGTCTGACACCTGCCACAGAAGTTTGGGACCAGATGCCCCAGCTTCAGACATCCAATTTGGAGGGTGTGCTGGTAGAAGCAGAAACAGGCATCACAGGATTCCATGTCGTGGCCTGGTCCGAGGTAAGAGAATCACTGCAAATGACCATCACCATAGCTAGTTTTCTTGCAATACCTGCAAAAATAGAAAAGAAGGCCCTGTTCTTTTTCTTAGGTGTCCTTGGCATTCTAAAAAAAATAATAAATAATAAAAACAATAAAATGAAAGTTAGATGATGAAGAAGCGAATAAAGGCAAACTGATGTGACAGGACTCACTCCCGTGGTGCACACCTGATGGCAGGAAAAACAAAACTGAGGCAGACAAGGGGGCCAGCAATGGTTATTGGTAGACACATGTCACCACGTGGTGTCATGCAGGCACCATAGGCTAGTAGCCACTGCTGGTTTGCTGGCCAAAAGACTTGCTCATGAGAAGGTCCTAGTACCTCCAACTTAGACTCAAGAGTGGGACTCCATGGAGAAGACGGATTCTAGGAAGATCAATGATTTTTCTTCCCCCACCCACTAGCACACATCCCACCCTCTTCCCCCTTCCCACCACTCCTCAGCATAGCCCTCATTCCTTAGTCTTCTATTATCCCCTTCTCACACACCTGCCCCCATGCCACCCCAAAGAGATGGCAATGAGTGCAGTCCTCCTCTCACCACCTTGGCCGGCCACCATCAGAATGAATGAAAATGGAAATTACGTACCTACCGTAATTCTTGGTCTTCTTGGACGAAGTCTCCACCACTCATTCACACTAATGGAAGTTCACCGGAGGCGCTAGGACCCAGTGAGCAAACCTTTTCAAGAGGGTCGGCGCCTGAGATGGAGCCGCGAGGAAGCAGCACCACGAAGCCCAGCTTGTGTGGTAATGACTATCTTGGCGTTGACCCTCCAGCCATCTCGGTACCTTTTTTCTGAGGAGGTGCAGCGTAACTAACCTAAAAATCGGACATAAGATAGTCCAAATGACCCTTGTAAGAAGGGTCAACAATAAAGTCTTCACAGCTTGGCCATTGAGGGAGTGAAGACAAAAAACAGAGAAGTGAGATTGGGGGATGGTGGGTGGGCATGTGACTGAGTGGTGGGGACTTTGTCCAAGAAGATCAAGAATTATGGTAGGTACGTAATTTCCATATCTTCTTGGACATAAAGTCTCCACTGCTCATTCACACTAATGGGAGAGTACCGAGCTAAATAATCCTCTGAGGCAGACGGCAGGAGATAAAGAGCTCACATACTTGGGACAGAAGTCTGTTAAGAATGGTCCTGCCAAACGACAGATGTCGTCTGGTATGGACATCCAAGGCGTAATGCTTAACAAAAGTATGCACGGAGCTTCAAGTATCCACATTGCAAATATACTGTGATGGGCATATTGCGGATTTCCGCCAGAGATGCCGCGACTGCTCTGGTAGAGTGAGAGTACACTCTGCCTTCCAGCTTGACCTGTGCCATAGTATAGCAGTGGCGAAGGCATGCCACCAGCCACGCTGAAATACATCTGATAGCAACAGGTTGACCCAGCCGGGTCTCGCTGAAGGAAACATACAGTTGTTGAGCCTTGCAAATTTCTTTTGTTCTATCTAGATAGAACCGCATTGCTCTCTTAATATCCAGTGAATGAAGGGTATGCTCGCCTTCATTCTTGAAGTTCGCAAAGTAGGTAGGAAGGACTAAATGTTGGTTTAGATGGAATTCTGAGACAACCTTAGGGAGCAACTTAGGATGAGTCCTAAGAACTACTTTGTCCTTGTGAAATACAGTATACAGTGGGTCTGTGACCAGTACATGTATTTCAGAAACTCTACGGGCCGAAGTAATGGCCACCAGAATGGCCTTTTTCCAAGTGAGGAACTTCAAGTCGCAAGTAGCTAGAGGCTCAAAAGGTTTACGAGTGAGCATGTCTAGCACAAGGTTAATGTCCCAGGCTGTGACTGGATGTCTGATAGGAAGTCTAATATGCAGAATACCCCTAAGAAACCTCTTAACTACAGGCAGCTGAGCCAGTGACATGGAAAGTACCGGCTCATGATATGCCGAAATGGCACAAAGCTGAACTTTGACTGTGGAGTACTGCAGACCTGTTTTTGAGAGGTCTAAAAGATACTCTAAGACTTTATTTGGTGGGCAGAAAAAAGGGCTCCAAGAGGATTTTGCACACCAGATAGAGAAACGCTTCCATTTGGCTGTGTAGGTTTTTCTAGTGGCCGACTCACGCACAGCCAAAAGAATATCTGAAACCCTACGAGAGACATTGAACCTATTCACCTCTATCTCTTCAGGAGCCAAGCGTGAAGGTGAAGCAACCTCAGGTTGGGATGGACCACGGGACCCTGGGTCAAAAGGTTCATCTGAAGGGAAGTGTCTTCGTGGGGGTTCTGATAGACTGTTGAGTAGTGGAAATCATATCTGCCCGAGGCCAGAGGGGCAATGAGAATCATTCACCCCCACCGAACTCAATTTGAAAGTACCCTCTGAATTAGGGAAGAGGAGGAAAGGTGTATAAAGCGTCTGGTCACACGCAGCCTGAACCACATCCTGACAAAAAAATGCCAGGTCCTGGATTTCTGGAGCAGAAGAGAGGCAGTTTTGTGTTGAGTGGGGACGCAAAAAGGTCTAGATCTAGAGTTCCCCACTCTTTGAAGAGTGACTGAATGACGGTTAAGTCGAGAGACCACTTTTGAGGATCCATCTGTGTTCTGCTGAGACGATCTGCCAGGTCGTTTTGTACTCCTGGCAGGGAAACCACCTGAATTAGAGCCTTGTATTCCAGGCACCACTCCCACACTCTCATTGCTTCCCTGCATAATGGGTAAGAGTGTGCGCCACCCTGCTTATTGATGTAATACATCACTGCTTTGTTGTCCATTTGAAGGAGAATATTCTTGTGACAGAGTATGTCCTTCAAGGCTCGGACTGCGTAGAGGATGGCTCTCATTTCCAGGACATTTATGTGAAGTTGGGACTCGTCCTGAGTCCATGTACCCTGGGTGTGGAGATTCTGGCAGTGGGCTCCCCTACCCATCAGGGATGCATCCGTGGTAATGGAGATCTGATGATCCAGAGGGGCAAAGGGATATCCTTCCAGAAGATTGTCCTCTTGCGACCACCAGGTGAGTGACCTCTTCAGATGTTCCGTCACCTTGATGAGAAAGGACTGAGGGTGAGTGGTTGGGGACCACTGAGTACTGAGCAACCACTGAGAGGTTCTCATGTGGAGGCAAGCTAAAGGTACAGTGAACACCGAGGATGTCATGAGGCCCAGCATCTGTTGCATCGAGATAGCTTGAACCGAGCTGTGTTCTCTGATGTATCGGGCCATCTGTAAGATATCGCTCCTTCTGTCCTCTGGAAGAAAAGTCTTCACACAGGAGGTGTCCAGAAGAGTTCCTATGAAGAGGAACTTCTGGGAGGGCTGCAACTGCGACTTGTTGAGATTCAGTAGAACTCCCATGGATGTGAGGAAGTCTGAGGCCATGGTCACAGCCTCCAGAGTCTCTTGCCTGGAGGGACTTGCTAGGGGCCAGTCGTCCAGATATGGGAACACTTGTATTCCAATTTTCTTGAGGTGCGCTGCGAGAATTGCACAACACTTTGTAAAAACTCGAGGCGCTGAGGATAGCTCAAAGGGCAGGACTCTGAACTGATAGTGTTGACCCAATGCCACGAACCTTAGGTATTTATGGTGCTTTGGGTGTATGAGAATGTGTTGGTAGGCATCCTGCATGTCTAGGGAGGCTAGCCAATCATGTCGATGAAGCAAAGGTAGCAGGGTACCTAGTGATATAATTTTGAACTTCTCCTTGTGAAGGAACTTGTTTAACTTTCTGAGATCCAGAATGGGACGCATGCCACTGGTTTTCTTCAGGACCAGAAAGTAATGGGAGTAGAAACCTGTGTTTCGTTGATCCAGTGGAACTATTTCTACTGCCCAGTTGTTCAGAAGGCCTTGTACCTCGGAAGCAAGAAGGTCTGACTGTACTGCCGACAGCCTGGGCTGTCGTTTGGGAGGATGCTCTGGAGGGGTTTCAGAAAGACTGAGAGAGTACCCCTCGAAGATTATCCAGAGGACCCATTTGTCTGATGTTATAGATTTTCACTGATTGTAGAACTGAGTCAGACGTCCTCCCACCACTGAGGAGGAGTCCCCCTCGGACAGCTGAGGTGGAACCTGGGCCAAAAACTCAGAAGGTGGCACTGGGTGCTTTGGGCCCTTGTGCCTTCTGCTGCACTTTCTTTTGTGGCTGAGGGTTGTGTTTTTGTTAAAATCTCCTCTGCCTCTGCCCCGAAAGGACTGACGGTTGTGAAACTGATGCTTGTTCACACCCCCTCGGGAGGGGGCGGGTGCAGGTCTAGCTGTCTTAATGGCAGACCTAGTCTTCTGCATGGCCTCCAGAGCTTGTTCCACCTGAGGCCCGAACAGATGCATACCATCAAAAGGTAAGGCTATAACTTGCTACTGGGCACCATTCGTGAAGCCTGAAGTATGCAGCCAAGAGTGGCGGCGGGTGCAGATGTCAGCCATCGCCACCTGGGAGGCGGTATCGTAGGCATCCATTGCAGCTTTAACCTGTTGATTATTGAATTCGATACCCCTAGTTATGGGTTGAAGTAGCTCTGAGATAGCTTCTGATTTGGGCAGAGTTTCTACCATATCTTTGAGGGAATGCCAAAGTACATACTCATATTGAGAAAAATAGCCCTGGTAGCTGATAATGCGCATACCCAGGGTTGAGGCAGCAAAGACTCTCTTACCTAAGGTGTCTATCTTGCGAGATTCTTTGTTCATTGGTTGGGCTGTAGATCCTTGAGGAAGGACAGCCTTATCGTTCTCTGCCAAGACCACAATGGCATCAGCAAAGGCTTGTGAGGCCAAAATGGGGCGATCCTTGGGAGGGGCATACTTCCTATCCATGGACTTGGCCATGGAAGGAATGAGAGACGAATTCTTCAACACCATCTGTGAGAGGGTCTTGAAAGAGGGCTGTACCGGAAGGGTTAAATCCATAGGGATCTCCAGGACATGAAGATATTGTAGTCGCAAGAGTCTCCCAGGATCGATTTCTGTAGTCTGGAGAGAAAGAGTAGAGTTAAAATTTTTGAGCAGAGACTTAAAGGACAGGTCTTCAACCACAGGCTCTGCAGAAGGATTGATCCCTGCTCCCAGGGCAGTGTCATCAACATCATCACCCAGGTGAAGATCTGGGTCAGACTCGAAATCATCTCCTGACAGTCCAGGGGGGACTGTATAGACAGGAAAGGAGTGAAAATCAGGAGGAAGAAGAGAAGAAGAAAGAATCAGAGTCGAGAACCCCGGAAGACCAGCTGGCACCACACCAGTACCTGGCGCGGTAGAGAAAAACGGTGCTGAGAACAAGGAGGGAGGCAATAGCCGAAGCAGCACCACAGATGGTGCTGACAGAGCCCACAGCACTGCGTATGGCACCAACAGAGCCCCAAGCACCATGCATGGCACTGACAGAGCCCCCAGCGCAATGCACAGAGCCAACAGAGCCCGTGGTGCCATAAACGGTGCTGACAGAGCCCCTGATGCTGCGCACAATGCCGACAGAGCCTCTGACACCATGGATGGCACCAACAGAGCCTGTGGCACCATGGACAGTGCCGAGAGAGTCCCAGAAGTCAAAAAACTGTGATTTGAGGTAAAAGAGGGGAACATGGTAGGAGATAGAGGCATCGGTGTGGACCCCTGTGCCACAGCCATGTGAGGGCAATAAACACCCGAGTGCAGAGTCAACAGCACAGAAGGCAGCGCCGTGTGACTAGAAAGGCCCAACCGTCCTACCCATCCCTCTGAAGCTGAATGGCCCAAAGGCCCCAGCATCGGAGTGACCGGCTCGGGGCAACTGGACCAACTTCTGAGCCCACTGCTGCATAAGAGCACTGGTGAAACTGCTCATCAGAAGCCCCTCCAATAGGTGAGGAAGAGCTCTGGTGTCGAGGAGGTCAGCTACCAGAGACAGAAACCGGCGACTCCGACAGAGGTGAAGACCGGTGCCTGCCCCTAATAACTGACCATCTACACGCAGACATACCAGAGGGAGACCTCGAGTAATGCCTTTTCTTCTTCAGCCTATGTGTTGAAGAAGAACTCCAAGCGGCACAGAGAATGGGGCCGTTCCTTTTATCTTTCGGGACTGCA
The DNA here is from genome assembly GCA_016271365.2 of Neoceratodus forsteri. Lineage (NCBI taxonomy): Eukaryota > Metazoa > Chordata > Ceratodontiformes > Ceratodontidae > Neoceratodus > Neoceratodus forsteri. The sequence goes on from CM028130.1 coordinate 1,241,172,730, forward strand.
CATCCCCTGAGCATTGGACCATCTGTTGTCAGACCCCCGGGGAGGGCACGGACCAACCGGCCTGGCCCAGCTGACTGAACAGCTTTCATACAAAGTCTCCCTACCGTCATCTGAGCCGCTCATGGTTGACTCTGTCAATGGAGGGCTGAAGACTTCTGTTGTACAATTAAAATATATAATCGGTACTGATTCAAAATAATTCTACAAAACAATAAACTGAACTATCGCTGCTAGTGAAGTTTAACTCCCGGCGGGTGAGCGATGTTGTCACTGAAGCACACTCGACGGTGGGGAAAAAGGAACTGAGGCGGTTGGAGGGTCAACGTCGAGATATTCATTACCGCATGAGCCGGGCCTCGCAGTGCCACTTTCTCTCGACTTCATCTCGGGCACAGACCCTCTTGGAAAAGTTTGCTCCCGCTGGGTCCTAGCACCTCTGGTGAACTCCCATTAGTGTGAATGAGTGGTGGAGACCTTATGTCTAGGAAGATCTCTGAACAGCTGATTGTTCATTCATTCATTCAGACACTGGCCAGCCAAGATGATATGGGTGTTGAGAGTAGGAATGGGGTTCTACTTGACTAGTGGAAGTGTGGGGCTACTGGTGTGTTGTGAGGAGAGGGAAGAGGGAGGGATAAGTGTTTTGTCTGTTAATTTAATAGCTATTTCCAACATGGAGGTTGGTCGTTAATGTCAGAACTGGGTATGCCTGGGGACTCTTTTGCTTGCAGGGGTTGGGCTCCCATTGGCTGTATATGCTTTATTTTAATATGACATCTCTGCAACACTGGGAATAAGCTACATTGTCCACATTAAAAAAAAAATAGAGGGCACAAATACCAGGGACGGGCTGTCGATGTCAGCATTTAGCATTAAGAAATTGGATCCCAAATCAGGCAGTAATCATGTGTTCTTTGGTGTAAGCACATCATTATTTCTCAGTTTTATAGCACTATGAACTGCAGCTTTCGATCTGTGACAATGGGTTAAATAGTGAATGGCGTTGATATGGCCTTATCTGACATCGGACTGATTTTTTGAGTCGTGCATGTGCAAACTCCATGGTTTGTTTTGTTTATATTTTTTACGTTTTTAAAACACAAAAACATCACCACTGCTAAAGGATCTAACAAACCTATAAATTTCATGTTTCAGATGCAAACCATTTGGCAGTTATTGTAGAAAAAAAAGCATTAAATGTTTTACTTTTTCCCCAATCCATAGCACAAAAAATTAAAATAATGTACTCACTATAACTGTTGATCTTCCAGAATAATACCATCACCATTCATTCACACTTATGGGTATAGAGCCGGAGGCTCTAGGACCCAGCGGGAGCAAAGTGCTTTGCAGCCCAGGGGATTGCCATCATGCTAGCATCACCCACAAGGCAGACGAGGATGTCGTGCTTGTGGGTTGGCCAGTAACCGACACCAGCCCCCTACCTTCCTCAGTTCTGTTAGCCAAGAAAGAAACCAGTGGGAGAGAAAAAGAGAGAGAGAGGCTAGAGACTCCTAGCATAAAGAGATAGGAAAATAATATAAAATCGTAAAAATAATAAAACCTGACTACCAACTTAGAGAAACTAAATAATGGGTCTAAGTGGCACAGGGTTAGTGGGTGCAAGAGCCAGAGCCAACTAGCCAGGAACATGGAGAAGGGCAGCAGCAGCCCTGGCATGGTGCTCTGCCAGGCCTCAGAGAGGAAAAAGCAAGCAAAACCACCCCACAGTTGGATGTGCAAATGAGGAAAATGTCAAGCAAAAGGAGGACTCCAGTACTACCCACCAATGACACTGGACACAGAAAATAGCTTAAATATGTCACATTTATTGACAAAGAATGTGTATAAGACTTTTTACCAGAAAACGAGGGAGGGACCGGTGAGAACCCACAAAACTCCAACTGGTTTCGCTAACGTGTCCTCAGGGATGGACCAGTCAAAGTTTTGTGGGTTCTCACTGGTCCCTCCCTTGTTTTTTGATAAGAGGTCTTATACATACTTGTCAATAAATGTGACATATTTCAGCAAGTTTCTGTGTCCAGTGTCATTGGTGGGTGGTGCTGAGTCCTCCTTTGCTTGACCTCAGAGACACCTGAGGAATCTCCCTGCGGGTTAAGATGGCAGTAGCTCAGTAGGAAAGAATCTTGTGCTTAGGTCATGTGTGTGAATGCTAGAAGTCTAGGGAAATAAGCTCACAGACCTAGAGGCCAACATGGCGGAGGCTGACCTGGATACTGTGTCCATAACTAAGTCATGGTGCACTAACAACCATGACTAGGACATGGTCATACTTCATACACGATGTTCAGAAGGGACAGGGCAGGAAGGAAGGAAGGGGAAGTGTTGCCTTATGTGAAGGATATCATAAAAGCAACAGAAATGCAGGGAATTCCGGGGAGGCAGAGGTGTTGTAGGTCACCCTTGAGTCAGGAAATGGAACCACTATTTGGACATGTGTGATCTACAGGCCTCCAGCACAGGGGGAGGACTTAGATAAGGAAATGTTAGAAGAAATTGGCAAAATGGCTGAAAAGGGGAGGTGTTGCTGGTGGGGCCTTCAATCTGCTGAAGGTAGACTGGAGCCTCCCGTCTATGGCTTCAGCTAGAAGCAGGGACATCCTGGACTCCCTGCAGGAGGCATTACTCAGGCAGCTAGTCAGTGAACCCACTCCTGATGGGGCAATATTGGTCCTGGTGCTTACTAACAGGGACAGTATTGCAGACATAAAGGTGGCAAGCCATCTGGGGACCAGTGATCACTGTATGGTGTGGTTTAACATAAGAATAGCTGAGGAATCCAACCACACAATGGCGAGAGACCTGGACTTCAGAAGGGCTGATTTTACAAAGGTGGGTGAATGCCTCCAAAATGGACTGGTGGGGGAGATTACCTGGGGAGGAAAAGTGGGCCAAAAATAAAAGAGGGCATAGTGAAGGCAACAAACCTCAATGTCAAGAAGTAAGTAAAAGGAAGAGGAGACCGCTGTGGTTCTCGAAAGAGTTAGCAGAAAAGGTAAAGGCAAAAAGAATAGCATTCAGAAGGTATAAGGGAACTTGGAGAGAGGAAGATGGGGAAGTGTACTAGGGAAAACAGAGGGAAGCAGGAAAAGCAGTAAGGAGCACAAAGGCACAAACTGAGGAAAGAATACCACAGGGTGTATCAAAAGGAGATGATATTTTTTAGGTATGTTAGTGAAAAAAGGAAGATAAAGTGGGGTTTGTATGGTAAGGTGGGACAGTGGTGCAAGTGGTAGAGAAGAAGTACAGGATCTCAGACTCTGGCAAATATGAATTGCAGAATGAAGATCCTCAATCTGAAGGATAGCTGTGTCAAAACACGACTGTCTGTTTAGAAACGAGTAGATTCAGTTAGAGATATTGAAGTATTTCTAGGAAAATAGAATTGTTGTACGAGTCAAATGTTGTTGTGGAAACCATGATTTCAGATCACAGGCCCAGAAACTGTCATTATGTTGCTGGTTTAAGAATTTCAGTTCCAGTGTCAGTGAAAAGAAGTACAGGAACTCCGTTCCTGCTGCAAAAAAGGTACAGGAACTGAGTTCCTGTGTGTTCCTGTTCACTTTCATCACTGAGGTGGGAGGGGGTGACTGTACGGAGCTGGATCAAGAAAGGTAAGCATCTTGAACAAATACTTTTGCTCAGCGTTCACAGTAGAAGGTGAGGGGTCAGGACCACAAAAAGGTGCCAGGAGCTTTACGGGTAAGGAAATGGACACTAGTCCATTTTTGGAGGGGAGAGTCAGGAAAGCACTCTTTAACCTGAAGATAGACAAAGCTATGGGGCCAGACGGGGCACATCCAAGGGTGTTGATTGTGTTGAGGGAGCTCAGGGAGATACTAGCTGCACCTCTGACAGACCTATTTAACAGATCACTGGAGACAACATGATCCTAGTGGGCTGGAGAAAGGCTGAGGTAGTCCCACTTCACAAAGTGGTAACAAGGAAGAGGCGTGAAATTACAGGCCTGTCAGCATGACATCGGTGGTGGGTGTTAATGGAAACACTACTTAAGGAAAGGATGGTGGAATATCTTGCATCCAATGGATTACAGGATCTAGCCAGCATGGTTTCACAGGGGAAGGTCATGCCAAACAAATCTGATAGATTTCTTTAACTGGGTGACCAAGGAGTTGGATCAGGAAGGAGGGGAGGGCATGGCCTACCTGGATTTCAGCAAGGCTTTCAACACCGTTCCACATAGGAGACTGGTGAGCAAGTTGGGTAACTTTGGGGTGGGTAATAATATGGTAACCTGGGTAAGAAACTGGTTAGGGGATAGGACACAGAGGGTAGTGGTAAACGGAGTTCTCTTTGAGGAAGGGAGGGTGACCAGTGGGGTACCTCTGGGATCAGTGCTGGGACTGGTCCTCTTCATAAGTCTTTATAAGTGACACAGTGGATGAAATAGAAGAGAAGGTCTGCCTCTTTGTGGATGACTACAAGATCTGCAACAGAGTGGACACTCCGGAGGGGATGGAAAGGATGGGAAGGGATATGAAAAGACTGGAAGAGTGGTCAATGGTATGGCAGTTTTGCTTCAATGCAAGAGTACAAAATAATGCAATTGGGTCATAGAAACCCAGGAGCATAGTACAAAATGGGTAGAGTGTTACTGACAAAGACCATGCAGGAAAGAGATTTGGGGTAATCATATAAGATGTCCTAAAGGTGGCTAGGCAGTGTGACAAGGCAGTCGGAAGGGCTAGTAAGATGCTAGGGTGCATAGGAAGGGGTACCACCAGCAGGAAGAGGGAGGTGGTGCTGCCCCTATACAGATCACTGGTAAGACCCCACCTTGAGTATTGTGTCCAGTTCTGGAGACCACATCTCAGGAAGGACGTAGACAGAGTGGAGGTGGTCCAGAAGAGGACTATCAAAATGGTGCAGGATCTGCATCAAAAGTCCTACAAGGAGAGGCTAACGGAGCTAAATATGTACACCCTAGAGGTGAAAAGGGGATATAATAAAGACCTTTAAATACTTCACAGGGGTAAATAAGATAAAGGAGGGAAGTATTTTTCAGAGAAGAAGGTGCTCTAGAATAAGGGGGCATGCTATGAAGCTGGAAGGGGTAAATTCAGGGAGATGTCGAAAGTACTTCTTCACAGAAAGGGAACAGCCCTGCAGCAGAGATAGTGGGGGTGAAAACAGTGGTAGGGTTCAAAAATGCTTGGGACAGGCACAAGGGAATCGTAGGGGTAAGAAGGGGGGGGGTCGATTACATCTCCTTGCCACTCCAAAAGAGTCAAGAGAGAAGAAAGGAAAAGAAACACACCACTAAGGTGTGGGACAGTATACAACTTAATGGGCTGAGATAATTAATTAAAAAAAAAACTGGCACCCACACCTTCAAGCACCGGAGGTGAGGGCTGCACTCTGATTTGATGCTATGCTGCCAGTTAGCAAAGGCTGGAAAAAATTGCAATGTAGAGACCAAGGTCACAGAATCCCTAGGGTTAACCAAAAACCTCCTAGAAGGAGAAGGGGGAATGAAGGGCGTTAACAATACAAACAAAAAAGAAAGAAAGAAAAAAGCTTTCCTTATATGTTTTTTGGGGGGCGGGAAAAAAGAGTAGAGACCCTCATCCCTTTTTTTCTTTTTTAAAACAAACTAAAACCCAATGAGTGGGAAGGTGCAAGAGGGCACAGTTCTCACCAGGAAGAACAGGGACATCAACTAGAGGGGAGAATGCCCTTAGGGTGTCACAAGAGGATACTATTTTTTTTTTTTTTTTTATCAAGTCTAGGATTACAAATACCATTGAGCCAAGGCTCTTTTACAAAGGTTCCACGTCAGAGAAAATACAAATTATGGTGAACATCAAGACAGACCTTACAACAAATGGGGACATTGCAACAATTTACTGATTAATACATTTCGAGGGTAACAATGTAAGCAAAGCAGTCAGTGGCATTTGTCAGAGAAAACAGACAGGCGATGAGAAGTGCTGGAGTCCACAGAGAGGGAAGAGAGGAGGTGGGGGCTAAGGGATGGGGCAGCGGGGAGGGGAAGAAGAATTGAGTTATGGTGGGAGAGGGTGGAAAAGTGCAGCATTGGGTGTATCAAGATGTGAGTGGTGTGTCCGGTGAGGGGGCCGGGGGGGAGGCAGAGGACCACTAGAGCAGGCAGGGAAGTGGAGAAACTAGGTTAAGTTGGGCAGTCACAGGAGCTGTTGGTAGTGAGATAGTCCCGGAGCCTAGTTTTACGTGTCCTGAAAAACACAAGGTGAGCTGCCCAGATGCCCTGGCTCTTACCTGAGTGGGGGACGGTGGGCAGGCTTGTGAATGAATGGGGAAAATATTCTGAAAGATTAACAATTATGGTGAGTACTTAATTTTCTTTTTTTAATTAAATATACTTTATTTCAGTTTTAAGCAGTCACTGTAACATACAGTCAGAGTAACAGACACAAGCACGACTGTGTTTTATAAAAACATATTACAGTAAAAATGAACATAAAAGAACAAACAAATATTCTGATCTACCATCCACCTCCGGCCCCCCCCCAGCCAAGTGTCTATTGACAAAGATTATTTATAGAGCTATATGCTAGATCAGTAAAATAAGAAACAAGTATTAGGGTTTCCATATCGTCAGTAACGCATCCAGTGGGCCACAGAGGCTCTGAAAAGCCTGAAGTCTATTCCGTATAGAGGCAATATGCTTTTCTAATTGGAGCGTCAAAAGCATCTCTCTATACCATTCTATAACCGGGGGTAAATGGTCATCTTTCCAATGTCACAGACATAATGACTAATTTAGCATTTGCTGCCACTAGGGTAAGATGGGCTTTTCTAATCTTTGCAGTCCCCTGGGGAAACAGGTACACTAAACATGCCTCTGGAGTGAACAATGAGTTCAGTCCCAAGAGGGGGTCCAATGCTCCCCTAATAGCCTGCCAGAAAATTCGAGCCTTTGGGCAGGTCCCTAACATGTGGAACAATGTTCCCTCTGTCTCTCCACATCTTTCACAATTAGGAGAAGGTGTTGTACCAAATCTAAATAGTTTCACAGGTGTATAGTATAAATTGTGCATGATGTTAAATTGGGTTAAATGAAGTCTATCCTGTTTTACAAATCTGTAGCAATCTTGCCAGATTTTCTTCCAGGTATTTGCTTCCACAGGGAGATGCAATTCCTGGGTCCATACATAGTTTTCATGTCTTCCAAGTGTAACCCCCCTGCAAATGGGGGTTCCCAAAAGACTTCCAGGAGCTTGCTTGAATGCTCCAAGCCTGAATGGTGTTTGGCATTTCAGCCATTTATCAGTGAGTGTTTTTAGAGCCTCTGGTACTGTCTCTTTAAGAGCTGTCTGCTTGCAGACATAATTAGTTTGTATGGGGGGACTGTGTGCTTCTCTGAGTACCACTCGAGCTGCTGCCAATTCCTTCATTTTTGCGGTCACTAGATGCAGTGGGAACCTATCTGAAAGATGTAACTGTTTGCCAGAAATTATTTAGAGTAATAATGAAATTACAGTTTGTCTAACCTGCTTTCTTTGCAGTCAGAACTGTGTCTGCTAGTTCCCCATTCTAGTTTTGAACTGCTGAACTGACCAATCAGTGTGGTGTAAGCTAGCTCTAAAATGATGCCTTGAACGAATCAGAACTTGGACTCATAATCTGAGCCAGCCACAAGAGGATTGTATGGGCAGTGACTCTGGGAGATGTAAGTTTAGACTTCAGTGCCTTTTTGGACCAACAGCAGCAGTCTATTGTGAGTGACAGCCAATCCAGTCAAGAACTGGGAGGAACTCAAAGGAAGTGCCCGTTTCGCCAGTTGGAGTTCAGTTGAGCTTTGGCAGTGAAGAAGGAAGGAGCCTGTGCTTTTCAGTGTGGGTTTTAATTAAAAAAACGTGTGTAAGGCCCAGAGTTTCCGTCTGCAGCTTGTGTAACAACTTGTTAGGTACTGAATCCATCCCTGTGAAAAGAATCAAAGGATCTCTGAAGAGAAACCAGGCTCACCCTGTAGAAGACTGGAAGAATTGCTGAAAATTGCCTGGTCTGTCAGAACTGAATCTGCTGTGTGTTCTCCCGGTATTGTGTAGTAATTACATCGGGATGCAGATGCAGCCTGCCTGGTATAGTACTTTCTTTTACATGGATGTGTGAAGAGGTTTGTACCTCAAGTGAGCCCTGCTGACATTGAAGGACCCTATCTTATTTGGAGGTCGTTGAGTACTAATTCAGGGTTGCTCCCTGTTGAATTGCCACATTAAATCCAAATGGAATTACTGTACTGCTGACTGTTTAATTCTCCCTTTTCTCTGTGTGAAGGGCCCCTACCAGCTGCCCGCGGTTTGGACTAGCCACTGGGCTTGGGTACCCAGGGACAGTAACTGATAGGGATAGGCCTGTGCACAGAGCCATAGTAGATTATTAGAGTGATAAGCTAATTAACCTGATTTCCCCTGTCCTTGTTATATCCCCTAAATAAATCAGAGCTGCTTGTTTCAGCAAAGTTATACTGCCTGAGGTATTTGTCATGTTAAAGTACTGTACTGTGATTGTTGCACTGTATCTCATTTCACAGGAGGTCCCAGTGCCGGAACCAGACCTGGGGGTAGTATACTGTGAAGGTAATTCTGATATATTGTGTGGGCCACTAGTGGGAAGAAGGGGGTTGCAGTGTCCCAGAGGGCTGTGACAGCTAGTTTAACTATTGCAAACCCTGATCTCTGGGTGGAGGCACCGCCATTGGATCCAGGCCCTCAACCTGTTAGTGGCAACTTAGGTGGGGTAGTAGCCCTGGGATAGCGCCATCTAGGGGTTACATCTTGAGGCTCACCGCTGGGATTGTGTGTCCTCTAGTGGCCATATTTACGAACCACTGTTAAGAAATACCGGTACCCGACGGAAGTGGCTGTGTCACTGCTGGTGGAGTGGTACTGGGAGGAGATCGAATTCTAAAAATGCTATGCTTATCCTGGACATCCCCTGGGTATCAATACGGACACTGTGCAGGGAGTACTTTCCAAGGTGGAAGGTTTACAAAACCCTGTGGTGGTGGGTCGGCATGCTAATCTGCTCACCCACACTTTCCTGGCCCTAGTAGAGTTTAAGGATCCCATAGATAGCTCCAAAGTGCCACAGACCATTACCCCCAGAGGAGCCCTCACTGCTTGAGAGTGATAACTAAGGACAGTAAGACCTGGGGGAATCAGCCCTCACCACTATCTGAAACTTTTGAGGAGAAATGCTGAATGGTTGCTGGGAGAGGGAAAACTGTGGAGGACTTGAAGAAACTATTCTTTCCACCTGGGGTGTTCTCCCCAACACCTCTCCTGCTCCAGTGCCCGTAGTGGTGGCTGAACCAATGCAGACTCCTTATTTCTGACTGCCATTAGTCACGACTCTTACCGGTTGAGGATCTTCTCTGGCACCCTCCCCACCCCCAAGGGGAGGATGACTGGGGAGACCTGGATAGACTATAATTGCTTTAAGTGCTAGAATGGCAGTAACTCGGAAGGTGGCGAGAGAGGGTTAGTGAGAGCCTCCGGTCCTGCCCTGGCTACTATCCGTGCAAAGCGGGCCAGTAACCCTGAGGCGACTGCACAGGCCTATCTTGAGGCCTTGGAGAATGTATGGGAGCCCAGATTCTGGTGAGGGACCTATGGTGGAGAGTAAGAGATGCACAACAGTACCAAGGGAGTTGTTGTCTGTGTATGTATCTCGGCTGGAAAAATTGTTGCAAGAATGCCTCAGAAAAGGTAGTTTTGCCAGCGATTGAACTGGACCGAATCCAGGCTGGACAGGATCCTTAAGTCTGCCCCTTCTCAGAACTGCTGTTGCTTCAGTTACACCTGGCAGATGCGACTGGAATCCCCACCTCCCATGATGAGTTAATGAGAGAAATTGAGGAGTTGAGAAAAGCGACTCGGGAGGGACCTGCACCAATAGCTGCGGCTACTGACTCGGAGTTGACTGAGGTGACCCATCAAGTGAAGTTCAGGGGCAGGGTTGGCAGTCAGCCAGGTGCTCCTGACGAGGAAAAAAGATATGTCACAATGGGGAAGTGAACTGTTGAAGAGATCAAGAATTCAAAAACAGTCCTTATGAAGGCCACGCCTGCAAGCACGAGCCCTGACCTATATCCGACTCAGCATCTGCTGTGGGGGGTGGGGGTACCCACCATGTATCTCCTGCTGATAACAGCTCCGAACTCGATTCCTTGACCATGGAAGTGGAGAAACTGACGAGATGTCTCCAAATGCTTATCACGCCCTAGAACAGAGATGGCACCAAGGTTTCAGTTAGTAATACCCCCGCCCCTGCTCCCCAGTGTGGCGCTCGCCAGCTCAAACTCCAGAAAGTATGTTTTGCTATAATTTGGGAAAGATGGGCACATGAAAGGGAATGCCAGTCCCCAAAAGACACTGACAAAGTTGCATATAGGCTACAAGGAGAGCTTCGGAGAAGAAATCAGTGGTTAAGAGGTGCACGACATGATCCCAGTGAGGGCACCAAAATGCTACTTCACGCTCCTTGTGGCAAGATCGGTGCCCAGGCCCCCACTCTACCGCCTCTCCAGACTGATCCAGAATAGTGGGTCCCTCCATGGAGACCACTGTAAAGGTGAACAGGAGTGTCATAAGAGCTATAATAGACAGTGGCTCCAAGTGACAATTATGTTCCAAGATTGGTATCAGAAGCATTTGTCAGACATACCCTTACAACCATTAGAAGGACTGCATGTATGGGGTTAAGTGAAGGCTACCCCTATTCCGGGTATATCCGAATTTGGCTGTCTTTCCCCACCTCCGTGGCTGGAGTGGTCAACAAGTAGAGACCCCCTAGCCTTAGTGTGTCCTCTCACTGGACTGTATGATGGTGTCCCTTTGTTGATTGGAACAAATGCTCATATGTTCGGAAGGCTGGCACAGTTGTGTTATGAAAACAGGGTCAAAGACTAGTAGAGCTTTAAGAGTCTGGCTTTAATTAAGAAGGGGCCTATGAGAGAGAGAGATGCTGGAAAAACAGAACTAGAGGAACCGGGTCGAATTGTATAGGAAGAAAGGATCCTGAGTCTCTGATCCTGCTCCAAATGCCCAGTGTACCTGGCAGGGAGAGGTCCGTGTCAGAAAGGATGTTAAGAATAAAATATTAATGTTGGATGCACCCAGGGCGATGGAAAATTGCCAGAGGGACTGCTGGTCAAGTTTAGTATTTTGCCCGCTAGAGCCCATGCTTATGCCAGAAGGGTAATGGTCCAAGTTCATAATGTGTCTGAAAGAGACATTTGGTAAACAGAGGTTGCATCCTGGCTAATGTGCATTGTGCAGACACTGCAGTGCTACCCAGCAGCAAGAGTTCAAGGAAGAATGACAGAGTAACGCCTGACTTGTTTGATTTCATGACTCCCCGCTTGCCAGCTGAATGGAAAGTGAAGATCAGTGAGAAGCTTGTCGAGAGACCAGGTGTTTTCTTTTAAAGGAATGGGATGTAGGATGCAAAGGAGCTGAGCACAATATCCGCTGCATGACTAAAGACCATTTCGTGAGAGGTCTCGTACGCCTGGCAACCTGCTGACATAGATGATGTGAGACGGCATCTGCAAAGAGATGTTAGCTGCTGGTGGTTACAAGAACTAGAAGCCCTTATGCTTCCCATTGTGGTAGTGAGGAAAAGAATGGAACAGTAAGGATGTGTGATTATCGCATCTTTAAACCGCAAGGACTATCCCTGATCAGTACACAATGCCCCGTGATTCAGGATGCTTTGGACTGCCCAAACGGGAGCAAGTGTCTTCGTGCTGGATCTCCGCAGTGGTACTATCAGATCCCATGGGCCCCAGAGGACCGCGTGAAAAGACAGCCTTTTTATCTGTCCGCTTGGCTTCTAGTGAATTCATGAGGATGCTTTCAAGGATTTGTGTGCCCCAGCCACTTTTCAACGATTGATGGAGCGGGTAGTGGGGACATGAACTACTAGAGTGCCTGGTATACCTAGATGATGGTTATTGTGTTTGGCAGCTCACTGGAGGAACATGAGAGCAGATTATTTAGGTATTGGACCGACTGGAGGACTTTGGCCTTAAACTGTCCATTGATAAGTGTCAATTTTTCAAACATCAGTAAAGTATGTGGGACACATAGTATCCACCGAGGGAATAGAGACCCACCTGGCAAAGTTGAGGCTCTTGACTACCTGGCCACAGCCCAAAAATCTAAAAAGAACTGCAAAGATTCCTGGGATTCTGTGGTTATTATCGGCGCTTCATCAAGGACTATTCAAGAGTGATCCGCCTTTACTTAACCTTACTCAAGGGTATCCCCAACCCACAAAAATACCAAAAGTCAGCATCCTCAAGACTGAAAGAGTGTATTTTCATCCAGTGAAGTATTTGGGGCCGCTGGCTCCTGATTGTGAGACTGCTTTTCATGAGATCATATATCAACTTACCCATGCTCCAGTGCTGGCCTATGCCGATCCAAGAAAACCTTCTCATTCTGCACACTGATGCTAGCTTGCAAGGGTTGAGCTGTGTTGTACCAAGAGCACGAGAATGGCCTGAGACCAGTGGCCTTTGCCAGTAGAAGCCTGACCCCATCCGAAAAGAACTATCCTGTACATAAGTTAGAGTTCCTAGCTTTGAAGTGGGCTATTGTTGACCAATTCCATGAGTACTTGTATGGGGCTAAAATACTAGTAAAAACTGACAATAATCACTTTGACCTATGTGCAGACCTCAGCTAAGTTGGATGCCACTGGGCTATAGGTGGCTTTCTGCATTATCTACATATGACTATGCTCTCAATACCGAGCAGGTCTGAACCACATAGATGCTGATGCTCTCTCCTGGAGGCCTGTTCCCCAGAATGATTGGGTCCGATTACAGAACCTGACATTCGGGCACTCTGCCGAAGTTTGACAGGGAGGAACAAATGTCCACGGACGCAGTGGACTGCATGGTGATTGTTTGGGAGCCTCTGAGAATTGCATACCTGCTGCTTATTGCCACTTTTCTGCAATAGACATTGGTGCACTGCCCTCAGCTGGACAATGACAGTATTCGGCGGGCTCAATCCCGATCCCATGATCAAAGCAGCTTTAGAAGCCCTCTATGCAGGAAAAGATGTGTCCAAATTACGCTCCACTGATTTGAGAACTGCACTGTTATACAAAGAAGGTCCCTAAGTTGAAACTGATCAATAAACTGTTATACAGAGAAACAGTAGACAGAGGGGACAAGACAAACAACAACTAGTGCTGCCCACTGCCTTCGAGACTCAGTACTGAGGTCCTTGCACAACCACATGGGGCATCTTTGGTATAGACAGAACACTTGGTGGTGAGATCCAGATTCTATTGGCCTAAGATGGGGGCTGATGTGGAGCAACACATTCGAACTTGTAGTCGCTGCTTACAGAGGAAAGCTTTGCCCCAGAGGGCTGCCCCCTTGTTAACATCACCACCAGTGCACCCATGGAGCTGGTCTGTACTGATTTTCTAAGTTTGGAGTCAGATCAAAGAAATATCAGTAATGTGCTGGTGGTCACTGACCATTTCACGAGATATGCCCAAGCTTTCCCCACCAAAGACCAGAAAGCATCCACTGTGGCCAAAGTACTTGTAGAAAACTTTTTTGTTCACTATGGGGCTCCACAAAGAATCCATTCTGATCAAGGGAGAGACTTTGAGAGTCGTCTGATCAAAGAGATGCTTTCTCTGTGGGGAGTGCGAAAGTCCAGAACCACTCCTACTACCCCCCAGGGGACCCACAGCCTGAACGTTTCAACCGCACTTTGCTAGATATGCTAGGCACCCTGCACCCAAAGGATGCTTCAGATGGAGCCAACAAATTAGCACCCTGGTACATGCTTATAACTGCACCAAAGTGATGCCACTGGATTCTCCTCCTCCGCTGATGTTTGGAAGAGAAGCTCGACTACCAGTAGATGTGTGTTTTGGGGTCTCTCCTGATGGGGTTCAGGCTGACAACTATTTACAGTATGTGCAAAAGTTAAAGGCCCAGCTAACTCATGCGCACTAACTGGCTCAAACCATGGCTGCCAAAAGAAATCTGGCCAACAAAGAAAGGTATGATAAAAAGGTGAAAGCACAGAACTCCGGAGGAGATCGGTATTGCTAAGAAATCTGGGATTGCATGGCAAGCACAAGATTGCTGACAGATGGCACCATCTCCCTCACATTGTAGTGGGCAAACTAGATGATCTGCCAGTGTACAAAGTAAGGCCTGAGAATAATTCTAAAAGATGTAAAAACAATGCATAGAAATCATTTACTGCCCATTGGACAAATCTTAATTGAGTCTGAGCCCTAGAAGATGCCCTCTGGACCAGTGACTAGAGCTGCTGCTAAGAAAAGATCAAGAAAGTCTGCACCTACAGAAGCAAAGTTAAAGTGTCTCCCCAAGTCCCAGTTGAGCATGACTGTCAGTCCATATCGGAAGAAAGTGAGAGTGACTTTGAATACTATCCTTCTTTTAACTGAGTCAATTGTTTCGGGCAATCCTAGTCAATACTGGAGACAAAGCTGGGCCTTCTGGACTGTCTAAGCCCCCAGCTTCATCCCTGGAGCCAATGCTCCTAGAAAGTGAAGTGCAAAGCATCAGATCAGATGAAATGGAATCATTGTGCATGGTTGAACTGTTTGAGCTTTAGGGAGGAAAATGATAGATTGGGGCAGACTGGTGATACACCGAACAAGAAGAGTATTTTGAGTGCCTGACAGTCCACTGCCAGTGTCCGAAAGCTCCATGCGAGCCAAATGTTGTGGACTCAGAACTGTAACTCCTGGAGCTGAAAGTGCCCCAGGTTCTAGCCTCTCACCCCCATGGAGACCTCCTGACAAGTGAGGACAATGCGAAAATGAGGCTCAGAGTGCAGAGACTATAACAGTTCCCTAGAAAGACTGGTCGAGCTGTAAAGCCTGTGGTGCACCTCAGTTATGATTCACTTGGGAGGCCTGTGGACTTGCCTCTCAATGTTGTCCATAAAGGAGTGTATGTGTCCCCGAGCTCATTGCCCAAACTGAGCATCAGTGCTAACTCCAAGTTACTTGTGTTGCCCTCATATGGTGCCCTTGCCCCATCCAGCCCCAAGGTAACTGATAGGAAGGGCCCTCTTCAGGTTTCATGTACAAGAGGTAATAACTTGAGTTATGGTACAATGTGTATGTAATACTGTGTAAAGAGTGACGACTGCAATGTTTCAGAAATGTGTTCTTGGTAAAATGATATATTGACTGATGATTACATGTGCGAGCCTAATGCAAATGTATATGGTTGCAGTTGAAACTTATGGGGTACTTGCTTGACGGACGCTGCTTTCCCAGGCCAGAAGGTGTAACCCCCTGCGTGGGGGTTCCAAAGACTTCATAGGAGCTTGCTTGAATGCTCCTGCCTGAATGGTGTTTGGTATTTGCCGCAGTCATCATGAGTGTTTTAGAGCCTCTGGTACTGTCTTTAAGAGCTGTCTGCTTGCAGACATAATTAGTTTGTATGGGGGGACTGTGTGCTTCTCTGAGTACCACCTGAGCTGCTGCCAATTCACTTCATTTTTGCAGTCACTAGGAGTGCAAAGGAACCTATCTGAAAGATGTAACTGTTTGCCAGAAATTATTTAGAGTAATAATGAAATTACAGTTTGTCTAACCTGCTTTCTTTGCAGTCAGAACTGTGTCTGCTAGTTCCCATTCTAGTTTTGAACTGCTGAACTGGACCAATCAGTGTGGGGTAAGCTAGCTCTAAAATGATGCCTTGGACGAATCAGAACTTGACTCATAATCTGAGCCAGCCACAAGAGGATTGTATGGGCAGTGACTCTGGGAGATGTAGTTTAGACTTCAGTGCCTTTTGGACCAACAGCAGCAGTCTATTGTGAGTGACAGCCAATCCAGTCAAGAACTGGGAGGAACTCAAAGGAAGTGCCCGTTTCGTCAGTTGGAGTTCAGTTGAGCTTGGCAGTGAAGAAGGAAGGAGCCCTGTGCTTTTCAGTGTGCAGTTTTAGTCAAAAAACGGTGTAAGGCCCAGAGTTCCGGTCTGCAGCTTGTGTAACAGCTTGTTAGGACTGAATCTGTCCTGTGAAAAGAATCAAAGGATCTCTGAAGAGTAGAAACCAGGCTCACCCTGTAGAAGACTGGAAGAATTGCTGAAAATTGCACTCGGTCTGTCAGGAACTGAATCTGCTGTGTGTTCTCCCGGCATTGTGCAGTAATTACGATCGGGATGCAGATGCAGCCTGCCTGGTATAGTACTTTCTTTTATATGGATGTGTGAAGAGGTTTGTGTACCTCAAGTGAGCCCTGCTGACATTGAAGGACCCTATCTTATTTGGAGGTCGTGTACTAATTCAGGGTTGCTCCTGTTGAATTGCCACATTAAATCCAAATGGAATTACTGTACTGCTGACTGTTTAATTCTCCTTTCTGTGTGAAAGGGCCCTACCAGCTGCCACGGTTTGGACTAGCTACTAGGGCTTGGGTACCCAGGGACAGTAACTGATAGGGATAGGCCTGTGCACAGAGCCATAGGTAGATTATTAGAGTGATAAGCTAATTAACCTGATTTCCCCCTGTCCTTGTTATATCCCCCTAAATAAATCAGAGCTGCTTGTTTCAGCAAAGTTATACTGCCTGAGGTATTTGTCTATGTTAAAGTACTGTACTGTGATTGTTGCACTGTATCTCATTTCACAGGAGGTCCCAGTGCGGAACCAGACCTGGGGTAAGTGTATACTGTGAAGGTAATTCTGATATATTGTGTGGGCCACTAGTGGGGAAGAAAGGGGTTGCAGTGTCCCAGAGGGCTGTGACCAAGTTAGTTTAACTATTGCAACCCTGACCTCTGGGTGGAGGCACCCCCATTGGATCCAGGCCCTCAACCTGTTAGTGGCAAATCAGGCAGGGTAGTAGCCCCTGGGATAGCGCCATCTAGGGGTTACACAAGAATCAGTCTGCAGCACTCATTCCCCATTATGTGTCAGAGTACCAAGCTTTCCCTCAAAAAAGGGAAGGAGTTGGCTCACCCTCAGGGAAATAGTTCTTCCCTCATCTCCCTATAGGGCATAACCAAATGAGGGCAGGGACTCCTTAATGGTCCGGTGGGACCTGAAACTAGTTAGTATCAGGTGAAGGCTCCCATGGCTTGGGAGCAGGAGGCTGGACCAACAATGCACACCTGACCCTGCAGGAGAAGAAATGAGTCCCTTGGAAGTTTGAGTTGAGCACCCTTTGCCGGCCAGGGGTGCCAACTGGGAAAGGCAAAGCCATGCTATCTGCCGAATGCAGACTGTAGTTCCTTCCAGCCTGGAAGTTACATTGTTGTCATCATATGAAGCCCTCAGTGGTGCCTCGCCAGCTCCTGGCTTTGGGCAGGAAGGTGAATGACCTTCCTGGTTGCCTTGTTATCCAGCAAGGATGCCAAGAGCTGACTCAGTGTCACCCAGAGGTGCTTGCTATAAGCTGTCTGGTGTGTCTGATATGCAGAGATGTACATCGTGGTGTATGCCACCACAAACACCCTTCCACCCCAGGCACTGAACTTCACAGAATCGGTGTCCATGTGATGGTCGTGCACAGGGTCTAGGTCCAGAGGGGGTCTGCAGCATCGTAATCCCAGAGGAGGGATGAGGCATGGACTCTGGAGATCCTGCATGAGTGCAATATTTCTGCTGAACATCCCTAGGGGCTGGAGAGAGGGAAAAAGAGATGGAGCCAGACATTCCTGGATGCCTCAGTAAACAGCCAGAGCCATGGAAGAATGACAGTGCTGTCACTTCTGTATTCCCCAAGGAATGACAGCGCCAGGTTGCAGTTTTGTGACCTAAAGTGTTGAAGACTCAGCTCCTGCATCATCTCTGCTAAGAATTGCTGGTACTGAGAGTACTCAGAATCAGAGGAGAGATGAGCTGTGGGATCCTCTTCCTCAGAGGAGGAAGTGGGAGAGGAGGAGCTGCTGGATTCTGGTAACAGAAGTGCAAGTACCTCAGGCCTGAAAATTTCCTGATCAGCTCTAAGGTGTTACTAGTAGAACACAGCAGACACTGACCTGAATTGGTCTCAGGTCATAGGCCCAAGAGGACTGAAAATACTTGGGAAGACAGGAAGGGGGGAGGGGGTCATGAGAGACTTGGCCAGGTCCTCTGCCAGGCTACAAGAATACTTAGGGGACCTCACCCGGAAGGAGGGCCTGGTAAACTCACCTGACTGTGAGCAATAAACACCTGTAGACCAGTCTAGATGGTGCCATTGTGGGGGAAGTCCTGGGAGGGCAGAGCCATACACATCCTATGGGATGGCCTTGATCCTCACCAGTGACAGGGTTAGATGTTTCTGGAGAGAAACTATGCTTAAAACTATCGCTTGGACCACTATTAGAGCTTCCACCAACTCTAGGTAAGAGGTGAGTCACAGGTCCAGTGCCCAGCCTCTTTTCCTCACCAGAGTAAACCCTGCCCCCTGGACCAAGACCTGACTAAAGATCAGGGCCACCAGAAGGGTCTGCCTCAAGGTCAGCACCATGAATGGCACTGGCCCCATCCCCAACATTGCAGACAGTACCAGGACCAGGTTCAGCACTGAGAATGGTGCCAGGATCTGAATCGGCACTGCGAAGGGACCCCAATGCTGACCACAGAGATAACACTTGAGGAGGGTCCCAGCCACAAGTCTGGCCTGGAACCAGGACTAGGAAGGCTTCCATCCTCACTGGCCCCCACCACAAACCAAAGATCGATGTCAACATCCTCCCCTGGGTCATCTCACCACTTGTGGGAAGAAATAACTACAACCTCAAGGGCAAGATATGAAAGGTGCCCTTTGCATCTCTACCCACATGCACTGGAGTACTACAGGGCGCCATACTCGGCCCACTACTGTTCTCAATGTTCATAAATGCTCTTCCCCTCAGGAAGCCTAAACTGAAATGCACTCCTCTATGCCGATGACTTGGTACTGTACCATAGTGACAAATCCCTGGAGAAAATCTCATCCACGCTAACTATCAACTATGGTGCTGCCCATGGCTGGTTCCTCTCCAGGAAACTGCTTGTTAATGAAAAAAAAAAGGCCATGCCGTTTGGCACAAAGCCTTTTCTTGCCACAGTTGCCAAGTCAAGCGTATCCCTACTCATACACTCCCCTGCTGGTCCACCGCTTGACACCGTCTCCTCCTCCTTCAAATACTAGGGGTGACACTAGATCCCTCCCTAACATTTAATGAACACATAACAAATATCATAAGTAAAATCCACCAAAACTTGGGGCGGTCTACAGAACCAAACTATTTCTGTCTCTGGAGGCCCGCTGGGCCATAGCACAAGAAAATCTCCTTCCTCTGATTGATTACTGCTCCACTGTCTACTCCTTCGCCGCTGTCTTCTTGCCTCTCTCTCTCCTCACTACTGCGTACAACTCCATCTGCTGCTTTGTTCTCCAAGTGCCCTACTTTACTCACCACTGCACACTCTACAAATCCTTAGGGTGGCCAAACCTCCAGGGACGTTTTGACCAAGCCATGGGCCGCCTAATTGATAACTCTCTCAGAAATCACCACCTGTCCCCTTTCGTCTCACTACTCACAGACAAGGTTGCACCTAGAACCCTCAGGTCCTCCTCCACTCTTTCTCTGGTAGCCCCACACACCCATTCTGCCATGGGCAGTAAAGCCTTTTGTGTGTCAGCCTCCTCTCTCTGGAACAGGCTCCCACAAACAATCCGCTCCTCCCCCTCACACATGTCCCTCAAAAACAACCTATGAGCTTGACTCCTGACGGAATCCTCCTGCAACTGTTTCCCGAGCCCATGTCTCGGCCCATGATCCACCCTAGCCACCTTACTGCATCGCCTTTCTGCACTGCCTCTACATCAGACTTTTACTCGTCAGCATTTACCCCTGCCCTCTAATCCCATTTTGAGCTTATCTACTTTTGCTTATTGTCCCTGCTGTCTTATTTCCTCAGGGTTAATCAGGACTGCCCTGACAAAATAAACTGCTGTATTATAGTCTAATGTTTTTTAGCACCTCTGTCTAAATGTATGACAGCTCAACTATTGTAAATAAGCTTTTGTTCTGTGTAATTGTACATAGTTTTTTGATCTGTAGACCAAGACCTTTATATTGTAACCCAGTCTCTACTTCTCTGTGTCCAAATTGTTTCACTGTCCCTACATGTACTTGTCTTACTGCTGGATATGCACTTTAGTACAATCTACTAATGTGCACCTTGCTGCATCTCTTTGGGGCCCGGGTCTTGGCTGAAATCGGTCCTTATGGATCAGTCCACCTACCCAGTTTTCAAAGACATAAATAAACAAATAAATAAAGTGAGGGGCTGGCTCTGGAACCCTTCCCTCCTCCAGCATCATGAACAGTGACGGTGGGGGGGGGGGCCTGGTCTTGCAGTCAGCACTGTCCCATTCACCAGTACTGGCCTTTGTACTAGGAGTCAAGGTAAAGTCAAGTTGCAACACCAATGTGCCACTGGTCAGATCTAGTGTATAGCTTTGGCCTCATCACCATTGGCATCTGCTGCCCCAAAAGGCCAATGGACTGGAAGGGATGCTCAACTGGCTTCTCAGAGGAAGTCGGCTGTCCACTCAACCCCTCTCCCAGATCCCCCAATGTTTCAGAGGGGTGAGCATGTGGAGATCCCTGGTCTTCCTCAGTATGTATGGTACAAGGAAGGTGCTCAGGAGAAGAGCCCAGGGACCTTACCTTGGCATCGCTAGTGTGATGCCTGCCTCCAAAATTGAGAGGCTGGTGACTCCACTTCAATGTGTGGATTTCAAGGGTGAGGTAGCTCACTGAGAAGCAGCCATTGCACCTGTTCATGTCATGGTCGGCACCAAGGCAGGTTGAACAGATGTCACACTGGTCCTGAATGGCATTGTTGCCCTCACAGGAGCACTGACGCACATTAGGTCTACCATGATGCTTCTTCTTTCATTTGGCCTTCTTACCATTATGCTCCTCAGGACTGGACATGGTGCCATGGACAAAAATACAAGAAAAAGGACCGAAAATGAGTTCAGTGCTGCACTGAAAATGAGGGAAAATGATAAAATAATAAAGCAGCACCATGAAGACTTGGTGTCAAGAGGTACGGTGTCGAACTACAGTGATGAACTGAGGAAAGTGCTATGATGCAGTTGCAATAACAAAGCTCCCATGGTGTGCTCTCAATGGCAGGAGAAATAGAACTCATTGAGTTAGGGGGCTAGCACTGATTACTGATCAACCCATGAGAGCAACGTCACTATGTTTGCCTCATGGGTGGCAACAGCACCAATGTCGGTCCCCTAGACTACAAAAGACTTTGCTCTTGTGGGGTCCAAGTGCCTCCAGTTCTAGACCCATAAGTAGGAATGAATGGTGAAGATTAATTCTTGGAAGATCTACTGAAATCATCAAGATTATTTTAATGTGATGACTTATTCCAAAGTTACCCATCATTGTGTTCACACTTCATAAATATTCAATAATTTTCCATCATAAAAGTATTGATTGTGATAATCTTGTATACATGCAATACTTAAAAATGATTGACATATCCATAAACTTGCACTACTTCACAAACTTCAGATCTAAGAAAAATGAAACATTCCTTTATAGATTATAGTTTAATATGACATGCAGTATCCTACTGTATTGTACATCACATTTTCAAATCTCACCTCTGTCCAAGCGACAAAGAGGGTACCGCTGATGATGACAGCAGCAGATATGAGGATTTTCAGTAGTAACCATTTGCTGAGAATTGAACTTTTGGTACTTCTGGGTGGCTGTTTTATGACATCTTTATCAACTGGCTCAACACCCAAGCTGTACAAAAAAAAATTACAAACAATACACAGCTGTCATTAAAGAGGAGGTCTCTTCCCTCACTGGAGGATTATGGAAATCTTACTGTACACATGTTTTAGCCTTTCATCCCTGCAGTGCAGTGCCTAAACTGTGAGACACTTCATGAAATCATTAAAAGACTGAAGCATAGTTGGTAAGTTTGCTATAACAGAGGCCAATCAGGGCTGAAACCTAACTTTTTGTGATGTGTTTTGTACAACAAATTCTACAACATTGCGACTGAAGTGCTGCATGCTAATAAGGAACACTTGCTGTAGTGCCACAAATGTTGACTCTATTTATTAATTTTGAATAATCGGAATTACAAACCTTTGAGCTAAAAGCTCATTTACAAAGGATCCTCGTCATAAAAGGAAGGGGAAATACATAAGTAAGGGAAACAGTAGCAGCTAAAAAGGCATTGTCAAGTAGCATCTAATAGGAACATTGTGTAAACAGTAGCATAGAATAACATAGGCAAAAACATCCAAAGCATGAGAACAGAGTACATGGGGATACAGTTCACACAGCAGCCTTGGTAATTAAAAGTGCACTAGTCTAATTATGTACTGGCTAGAGTGATCAGAAGTAGTAGCGATACAGCATTATTGACACCTAAGGGGGTAAAAAGGCATCTTCATCCAGGAGAGTAAGTACAGCCGTAGTTGGCAAACAGTATGGGGGGGGGAACAAGATTAGGTGACAGACGTGCAGTCAGATACGGGGACAAAGGTGGAACAGGAGGTGGGCTTATCAAGGGTGGGTGGGGTGAGGAGAGGGAGGTACATGGTAAGTACATGAGGGCCCATCGGGGGAGGGTGTAGAGAGTGGGGGGGTACAAGGAAGGTAGGCAGGCAGGGGCAGGTGCAGCAGTTTTCCTATCATTTTTGCCACAATTGCAGTGGGTATGAGCACTTGTATAGCAGGCATAGTACATCCCATTTCAATATGACTATATATTGAACACATATTTGACTGTGGAATATTGCAAGTCAGCATCAGAAAGGTTCAACAAGTACTTCAGAACCTTGTCAGGTGGGCACTGAAAGGGGTTCATGTGGGTTTGGGATCACCAGATGGAAAATCATTTCAACTTGGCTGTGTAAGTCTTCCTACTGGAAGGTTTATGGGCAGTCAAAAATATTTCGTAGACCTTCTGGGATACTTTGCATCTGTTCACCTCTATCTCTTCTGAAGCTAAACCTGAAGATGAAGGGAGTGCTGGTATGGAGCAGGTGACCCCGAGACAGTAAGTCTGTCCTGAGTGGAAGGATCCCCAGTTTGTTGATAGCCTCTTCAACAGAGGAAACCATATTCATAGAGGCCAGCAGGGGGCCACCAGTGTCATCTTGCCCCTGTGCGCCTCCAGTTTGAGCAAAACCCTTCGTACTAGAGGGACTGGAGGGAATGCATACAGTAGTAGAGTTTGCCATTGCAGTCTGAATGCAACCTGACAGAAAAAGTACAGTTTCGTATTTACTGTAACAATAGATCTTCGAGAGGCTCTTTTGCAGCAGGTACTACTCTTGGGAGCTCGCTAGAGGGCGCTATTGCAGATGATCGCTTTTCTTCTAGCAGTGTGCAGTGAGGGGGCACCCACCTGTGATGTAATCATACCTGTTCAGGTATAAAAGGAAGTTGGCGGCCCCCAGTATCCTCAGTTCTCCCCAAGATACCAGCTCACTGAGCATGGCTCTGAGGGAGAACGAAGGATGCCAGTGGTGCCCTCCTAGAATTTAGATTGCTGTCCCCGAGAATGAGGAAGAAGGAGGGTGGATCGTACCTGCTGCAAGAGATCCTCTAGAAGATCTACCATTATGGTAAGAATGAAACTGCACTATCTTCATCTAGGGTGTCTCTTGCATCAGGTACTACTCTTGGGATGACTCCTAAGCAGTTGTTTTCTAGGCAGGGAGGTATCTATGAGAGGAGGCCATGCAACACAGCCCAGCCAAAGAACATGTGGTGCTTCGATGCCATATCTAGGCTACAGTGTCTTGTGAATGTATGAATGGTGGACCGTGTGGCCGCACAGAAAATGTCTGAGATGGACACTCCTCTAAAACATGCCGCTGAGGTTGCCAGGGCTCTAGTGGAATGTGTGTGCACCATTCCAGGTAGTGGCTTTTGTGCTTTTCTGTAACAGAAAGTGATATAGTTGGCTAGCCATCTGGATAAAGTTTGTTTTGTAACTGGCAATCCATGTTTTTGGGTGGCATAAGCCACCAAAAGTTGGTAGGATTCTCTTTATTTTTGTATTATCTATTTTTCTGCCCCGTGCTTGCTGGTCCTCCACTCCTTCAGGCTCTGCCAAGTTCCCCCCTGACCTCTTCTGTCCTTGCCCGGCCCTCCTCTAGTCCCCAGATCACAGCCGACCCCAGGGATATCCCAGTGTATCCCTTCACTGGCGGGTCCTCTCTCCCGAGGGGAAGACACTGTGGGAGGATAGCCCCAGCACATCCTTCTAGGACCCAGGGATGCTGCTGGGAAACAGGAGGCACCGGAAAGGCGCTGGAGGCCCTTAGGAACAGAGAGCCGTCATCTGGAGGGCCAGCAAGTGATTTTCCTGGCTTTCTGTTGGTGGCAGCGTAGTGACGTCACAGCATACGCCGACATCCGCTCCTCCCCCAGTTAGTATTGGGCCGTGCGTCCTTCGATACTCCCAGCCTCTGCTAGGAGCCAGCAGGCGCTGGACTATTCCCTACCCTCCCCCAGAGAAGGAGAGCTGTCCCTGGATGTTCAATTCTTCTCCCCCGCCGCCCTCCAGTGACCCAGGCTCATTCCCAACCCAGGTTGCTGGCGTCACAAGCGGAAATCCAGCCGCTGCGCCTGCGGGCTGGTGATGGTAGGACTTTCTAGTAGTTTGTGATCTAGAAATATAAATCTGTAGAATATGTTGGACATCCAGGGTGTTCAGCAACTTTTCCCCTGGGTTTGTATGGTTTGGAAAATACACTGGTAGGTCTATGGTCTGGTTTAGCTTGAACTGAGAAACCACTTTTGGTAAGAATGTTGGATTGGTTCTTAGAGAGACCCTATCTTCGTGAGAGATTTGGTAGGGTTACTTACACATTTGTGCTTGTAGTTCTTAGATGTGTCTAGCCGATGTAATGGCTAATAAAAACAGTGTTTTCCAAGACAGGTAGTTCATGTCTGCTGTTTCAGCAGGTTCAAATGATCTATGACAAAGTTCAGGTCCCATGGAGGGATGGGACTTTATAGGAGGTTTTAAATGTAAGATGCCTTTTAGGAACATCTTTGTCAGCTCCATTTGGGCTACCAATTTTTGCCCAATCAGGTCGTGAAACGCTGATATGTGCACTTTAATGGAGGAGTACCCAAATTATTTGTTGAGAGATCAGTTAGATACTCCAAAATGTCCTGTAAAGGACATGTGAAGGGGTCAAGTGATCGTTTGGTTACCCATATGGAGAATTGCTTCCATTTATCCTGGTAGCATTTCCTGGCAGCCAACAAGATGTGGGCTACTTTATCTGAAATTTTATTTTCTGTTATGAATGAGTGCTTAGGAGCCAGGCATGCAGATGTAGAGCTTTTAGGTTGGGGTGGAGGAGTGTTCCCTTCTGTTGAGTCAGGAGGTCTGGAATGATAGGGAGGGAAATGGGATCTGTTTGTACCATTTGTTGTAGTAGAGGGAACCAGATCTGCCTCGGCCAGAAAGGGGCTATGAGGATCATTTGTGCCAGTTCCTTCTGTAGTTTTATCAGCACTCTTTGCAGGAGAGGCGAAGGGGGGAAATGGGTATAAGAATTTCCTTGCCCAGGATTGGGATAGGACATCTATAAAATGACCCTTCCTGTCTGGCACAATGGAATAATATTGAGGCAGTTTGTGATTCTGTGGGGATGCAAAGAGGTCTATTTGAGGGGTCCCCCATACTTGGAATACTGCTTGTAATGTTGATGTTTTTATACTCCATTTGTGGTTGTAAGCATATCTGCTGAGATGGTCTGCTAGCACATTTTGTGTTCCTGACATGTGCTGCTATAAGCGTTATATTTTGCTGTAGTGCTGTGTACCACAGTCTCAAGGCTTCCTGGCACAGTGAGTGGGATTTTGTGCCCCCTTGCTTGTTGATGTAATAAACCACTGCTGTATTGTCTGATGGTACCAGGAGTTGTCCGGGCTTTATGTATGGTTGGAATGTGCAAAAGGCAAGTGAGACTGCCCTCACCTCCAGTATGTTTATATGGAACTGTGAGGTATGTGTGTCCCAATTGCCTTGCATTTGGTGTCCGTTGTCCAGGTGTGCGCCCCATCCTGTGATGGAGGTGTCTGTTGTTAAAGTTTGCACTGGGGCAGGTGTTTGGAAAGGTATGCCTACCTCTAAGTTCATGGGATCCGATCACCAGTGGAGTTCTGTGATGATTAGTCAGGTTATGATAACTGTGTCCTCTAAGTCTCGTGTTTTTTTGATGCCATTGTCTGAGAGCCTATTATATGGGTCACATTCTGAGGTGGGCAAAGGGCACTGTGTGAATGGCTGCTGCCATGTGGCCAAAGAGCTTGAGGAACTGTTTGGAGATAACTGCTGGTGTTGCACCATACAGCAGCGCCAGTTGTGACAAGGTGTGAATTCTGTATTCTGGAAGGTAATCTCTTCTCATGGTAGTGTCTAGCACCGCTTCTATACCTAGCCAAAATACCTTCAGAATGGAAACATGCCACTCATCCCACTTCCTAATGGTGGCAACCCCTCCATTCCTGGTAACTATCGGCCGATCTCCCTCCTTCCCATCCTGGCTAAACTTCAGGAGCTCTTAGCCCTCACTCAACTTGTCACTTTTCTCAACTCCTCCTCCTTTTTCTCTCCTTACCAGCCTGGCTTCAGGAAAGCCCACTCCAGTGCCACCTCCCTTCTATGTGTCACTGACTCCATCCTTGCTGGAATGGATAAAGGACATACCACCTCAGCTATATTTGTCAACCTGGCCAAAGCTTTCAACACTGTCTCCCATGCTCTACTCCTGGACAAGCTCTCTCTCGCAGGGCTATCCCCTGTGTCCTTCAGCTGGTTCCACTCCTATTTGGTAGGCAGGTCACAATCAGTGAAAATCAGTCCCTCCACCTCATCTTCCCTCCCAGTTACCTCTGGAGTCCCACAAGGCTCGGTCCTTGAATCACTCCTTTTCTCCATCTTCCTAAATGACCTGCCTTCTGCCTGCCCACACACATCCAACCATATGTATGCAGACGATACAGTACTGTATACATCTGGCCCTTCACCTGCTGATGTGGCGACTAGGTTACAGCTGGACTTCAACACAATCCAGCTCTGGTTTTGCAAAAAACATCTTTTTCTTAATGCCAAGAAGACAGTCTCCATGACCTTCGGCACAAGGCAGAGACTCTCTCGGCTCCCTTCTCCCCCCACCTTTCACATTCTGGATGGGACCACTCTGGAGGCCTGCACCTCCTTTCACTACCTTGTGGTCTGACTAGACCAGCACCTCAGCTTTTTTGTGCATGTTGATGCCATCCACAAAAAGCTCCACTCCAAATTGGGAGCCCTATACCGCCATCGTGGATGCATACTGCTGGCAGCTCATCACACACTTGTACAGAAAATGATCCTCCCCATGTTTGACTACTGCAATGTAGTCGACAGTGCTGCTCCCAAATTCACCCTAGCCAGACTGGACCCCCTTTTCCATTCCTTCTGCCATTTCGCCCTCGACTGCCTGCCCTCTACTCACCACTGTGACCTCTATAAATCCCTCGAATGGCCCTCGCTCCAAGAGCGCAGGTTGATCCACTGTGCAAAACTCACGGCGAAGTTCTGGTCACTAACCTTACCACCATACCTGGCCTCTGCCCTAATCCACCTACCATCTCCAAAGTACCCGCTTAGAAACTTCGGCACCCGACGCCTTGTTGTGCCTCGCATGGCCTCCTCGACTGGTCAGGCAGCTTTCAGATACCACATGCCCAAATTTGTGGAACTCCCTCCCAGTTGACTCCTAGCAGGCAAGTTCTCCTCAGCTCCTAAGCTCCTTAGTATGTGCCCATTTCTACACCATCTGCTCCTGCAGCAACTAGACCAAATGTTTCTTTACGTGCTCCTTGCACTGGCCAACCGGCTGCCGTCAGGGATCCCCTATCCTTGTACTCAGGCAAAGCCTGCCCATCCAGAATTGCACAACTATACTGCACTTACTCTCATAAAATTTCTCTATAGCCAGCTATGGCATGTCACACAATAAATTCTGCTTATGATGTTTACTTCTGCTCTGTAATTTGTCAACAAATCGCTACTGCAAATCATGTATGTGTTTGCTTGTCAGCAGCTACCTCGACTGCACTGTTAATGTAAAATGTCTACAATATTCTGTACAAATTGTCTGCACTGTTAATGTAAAATGTCTACAATATTCTGTACAAATTTGTCTGCACTCCAATTGTTCCATCCCGCAGGGTCACCTGGAATCAAGCAGTACTCTGCTCAGCGTGCCTCCCTGGTAAAACTCTTAAATAAATAAATAAATAAATAAATATATTGGAGTCTCTATGCTGGAGCCATCTGGGATTTGGGGTAATTTATTGTAATGTCCAGTTCTTGTAAGAGTTGCAGGGTGGCGTGCAGGGATTGGAGCAGGCCTTCCTTGGACAAAGCCTTTATGATCCAGTCATCCAGTAAGGAAAAACAAAGTGGCCCCTTCGCCTCGGGGTGGCGGCTACTACCACTAGGCATTTGGAGAACACTTTGGGTGCTGATGAGAGGCCAAATGGGAATGCTCTGAATTGGTGATGGTGACCCAACAGGTTGAACCTTAAGTATTTCCTGTGGGCCGGATGGATCCGGATATGAAGGTAAGCATCCCTCATGTGTAGTGCACACATCCAGTCCTCCTGATGTAGAAGGGGTAGAATGGTTGCCAAGGTCACCATATGAAATCTCTAGTACTGAATATGATTGTTCAGTGGTCTTAGATCCACTACTGGTCTGAGATCCCATGTTTTCTTGGGGATTAGGAAGAAGTGGGAATAAAACCCTTTTCCTTTTTAACTGGGTGGTACTGGTTGGATTGCCCTCTTTTCTTGTAGGACCTGTAATTCTTCCAAGAGAATAGGGATATGGTCCTGTTGATAAGAGGTGTGAGGCGGTGGGCGTACAGGAGGCTAGTCAATTAATCCTAGAGTATGTCCTGATTGAATAATCTGTATCACCCACTCGTCTGTCGTAATGGATTTCCAAGCCTCTAGATGGTGTGAAAAACGACCCCTGACTGCCTCTGAGACTTGTAGAGGAGGGGCTGTGGGGATTAGAGGTAGCTCAGTTGGTGAGGGTGGTGCCACCCCTGGGAGTGGGGGTGTAACGACCACCCCTTGATGCCACAGTGGAGAGTCTACTAGAACAGTGCTGATCTTGTCTGCCTCCGTAGGACTGTCTATCTGATCCCTGTTGTCTGCTAGATCTTAGAAATTTGCATTGTTGCTGGTACCTGGATTGACCTGGGCAATGGGGTGTATAATACATCCCATGCACCAATTTCAAGGTTTGGCCCAATGCTTGGAGATCATCCAAAATTGTTTGTGTGCTGGCACCAAACAGTTGTTCCCCATCGAACGTAGCATTCATTATTTTATGCTCGACGTCAGGGGTAAATCCTGAAACCCTAAGTCAGACATTGTGTCTGAGGGTGACACCTAGTGCTGAGGATCTAGCTGAGGTATCTGCAATGTCATAAGTGGCGCATAATAAGTGTCTGGACAGACTACAGCCTGTATTAAAGGTATTTAGAAGCCTGACCTTTTCCTCTGAGTCTGTAAGCTAACTGACAATATCTGAAGTGGCTGTACAGAGAGTCTTTTGATAACTAAGCACATGACCCACATAATTGCTAGCTCTAATATTTAGTGCCACTCCCTGATATACTTTCTTCCCCATATAATTCAACTTTCTGGATTCTTTATTGGGGGAAGTGAACTCATGTGCTTTGGCTTTTTTGTTCTGTCATGGGCTGCATTTATAACTACTGAATCTGCCTGTGGTGTAATCACCAGATAGGTATGATCTACCGGGGCTTGGTAAAGGCAGTCTACCTTTTGCTGGACTATGGGTATGTGTGCTGTTTTTTTGCCAGGCTGCAAGTATAGTGTCTTGGTAAGATGGTACAAGAGGAAGTACCACTATTGCTGGATCATGAGGCAGTTCTAGGTATTCTGCCAAGTTTAGCTTTTGTCTATCAGGTTCCTTGGTCATGAACCCCATGACTTTCTGAATCTGGGACATTATTTCCAGAAACGTAGGGTCATCAGGGGGAAGAGACTGGGGCATGGTTGGTCAGTGCCCCATCCACTGAAGATATAGTAGAACTGGTGGAGGGAGGGCACAGTCCATCGTCCTCCTCCAAATTCTCCTGGTAGTCCTCTTCCTCCTCCTGGAAAGAAATGGGCAGACTGGATGGGCCTTGCGGCCCATATCTGCTGTCAACCTCTATGTTTCTATGAGTGACAGAAGGGTGACCTTGACAGGCTTCTGTCAGGTACAAATGTCACCTCTGGGCAGAAGCACGTTGGTGGTGGTGGGTAAGAGGAAGAAGGAGCAGGCCTGGTCACCGTCGAAGGGCAGGGAGGGCGTAAATTCTGCATCACATGCAGAACAGTCTGATCTACTGTTATCACATCCACTGAGTATGTAGTAACCTTTTGGCTGCTGTTGGATCCTGAATCTGGTGCTCTCTCCATCTGGGAAGTGAAAGGCAGGATAAAGGACACAGAATGTGGCTGTGAGACCATGAGAGAACCTGCGGTAGCATAGCCTGGTCCCCTGCTGTCCATATAAAGACTTCTGTGTGATCCCACCTGTGCAGGAGGTGGAACTTTTGGAAGAACCATTAAGAAGAAGCCTGGTCCTCTTTACACTTGTCCGCAAGTGTCTTCATCAACGATTGTCCTGAAATTGTCGTCAACAAATGCGAATGCTTCCCTTCTGTTGAGCGAGTTTTGTCCTGGTGCTTGTTTTGCACTGTTGTGGGATAATGGAGAAGATGAAGCTGGGGTTTGGGACCCTTCCTTCTCAAGGAGAGCAGTCTTTTGCTCCATAAGGTGTGACTTTATCTCCTGGAATCATTGACAATAAGTAGCCTGGTTAAAGACTTTGCAGATATCACAGTCTAAGATGCTGTGAGTGGCCCCCAAATACCGCACACACACACAGGATGCTCATCGTATCTGAAGACTTTTCTGCCACACGGGCACTTTCTGAATAACAATTCAGACATTCGTTGTTTTAGAATTAAAGGTGGGAACGGAGAACCGTTCCTGTAGTTGTAGCTGTTGTCGATGGTGTTCGATGCACTGCTGGCTAAAAGCTGTCATGCTGCAAGGTCATAGACAGTGAGAATATAACTGTAGGCCGCCCACTTCCTTTTATACCTGAACAGGTGTAATTACATCACAGGTGGGCGGCCCCCCCCACCACTGCTGGAAGAAAAGTGACAGTTTGCAACAGTGTCCTCTATTGAGCTCCCAAGAGTAGTACCTGCTGCAAGAGATGCTCTCGATGAAGATCACCAGCTCCTAGATTTCTGGAGCAGAACTGAATCAGTCTTGTATTGAGTGGGGACACAAAAAGCTCCATATCCGGGGTGCCCACTCATTGAGCAGTGATCTTACAATGTCCGGTGTTAGCGACCTCTCATGAGGATCGGCCTCTGTTCGACTGAGTTCATCTGCCAGATCGTTCTGATCTCTATATTGAGTTCCGTACTGAGTTTGTAAGACAGAAGTAGGCATTTAGCCCATCTGGCCTGTCTCCCACAGTATGTGGGCCATCTTTACCGTTGGTTGAAAAAATATTCGTCAAGTCTTTTCTTAAATATTTCAATAGAACCTGATCTCCTGGCAGGTAAATGACTTGAGCATTCCCACTCTCTCATCGCTTCCATGCGGTGAGCAGAAGAGTGTGCCCCTCCTTGCTTGTTGATGTGATACATCTCAGACTTGTTGTCTATGTGGAGGAAGACTATTATGTGGCTGAGTATATCCACTAGGGCTCACAGACAATACAAAACAGCTCTCATCTCCAACACATTGATGTGGAGATGAGTCTCTGATGGGTCCCAGATACCTTGTGTCTGCAGTCTCTGGCAGTGGGTGCCCCACCTCAACAGGGAGGCATCTGTGGTGAGAGTTACCTGAGGCTCTAGCTGGCAGAAGGGAAATCTCTGGAGAAGAATGCTCTCCAGTGACCACCTTGTGAGTGGACAAACCATGGGCTTGGTCACTCATATGGGTAGGTCTAAGGATGCAATCCTTTTGACCGCTGTGCACTGAGCATCCACTGAGGCATTCTTATGTGTAGTCATGCCAGGAGCACTGTGAACACTGAGGAAACTATCAGATCCAGCATGCTTTTTGTGGAGTGGACTTGAACATTTTTGAGCTCCATTTATGTAGCATGCCATCTGCAGGATCACCTGCATTTTGCTCTCTGGAAGGAAGGTCTAGGCCCTGGTCATATCCATAAGATCCCCCTATAAACAACAGCTGCTGTGAAAGCTGGAGCTGAGACTTCTCTAGATTCAGCAGAACCTCCAGGGAAGTAAAGAAATGAAAATTACGTACCTACCATAATTATTGATCTTCTAGGAATATTTTCACCATTTATTCACACTAATGGGTTTGTGTCAGAGGAACTAGGATCCCATGGGAGCCAGAACTTTCCAGGAAGACCAGCGTGAAGGCAAGCTGTGCACATGCACAACACTGCAAGAGTGGCTCACGGCACCAGGCGTACCTCAGCACCAATCCTCAACTGCCTCAGTTCCTATTTTACTGAAGAAGTGCAGTATAACCTAACCAGCAGTTATGCACTAACACTAAGGGCATAAGGAGCCCTGGTTATCTGTGTAAGAATAGTCAACATGAGAGTAATCCACCGTCTTCACCATTCAAGACTTGAACAAGGGAAGAAGACCAATATAGGTACTGAAGTGAGCTTGGGGGATGTCTGGTGGGCGTGTGAATAAATGGTGACTATATTCCTAGAAGATCAAGAATTACGGTAAGTATATCATTTTCATATCTTCCAGGAATGCATCTTCACCATTTATTCACACTAGTGGGTCAAAGTAGCAAGCTGAGATAGAACCCCTGAGGCAAGGTGGTAGGAGTGAAGAGCTCACTCAGGACTGAAGCCCGATCAGGACAGTCCTGTCAAAGAGGCACACTGCCTGTCAGTGACATCCAGGGCATATTGCACAACAAAAGTGTGCACTGTGATCCAAGTTACAGTTTTGCAATGTATCACCGACAGGCGCAGAGTAATCCTCTGCCAGGGGCATGACATCTGCAGTGGAGGCATCAGTGCATACCTGACCTTTCAACATGACCTATGCCATGGCACAGCAGAGGTGCAAACAGCTCACCATCCAGGCAGAAATTCACTTGACTGGAGCAGGCTAATACCTTCAACTGGGAGCAAAGGAAACCAAAAGCTGTTGGGATTTCTTAAAATCCTAGATCTGTCCAGGTAAAAGTGAGGGCCCCCCAAACATCCAGAGAATGGAGAGACAGCACGTTCCGTAATTCTGAAAGCTGGCAAAGTAAATCGTCAGCACAGTGGCAGATTCAGATGGAACTTCAACACCACTTTAGGAAGGAACTTAGGGAGTGTACAGAACACTATCTTGCCCCTGTGGGAAACAGTATATGGCATGGATTTCTGACACTCTGTGAGCAGAGAGACAGCCACTAGAAAGCTGCTTTCAAAGTAAAAACTTTAGCTCACATGTTGCAAGAGACTCAAAGGGCTTGTGGGTCAGCATGTCCAACACAAGGTTGATATTCCCAGCAGCTGTCAGCTTTTGGATAAGGGACCTTGTGTGCAAAATGCCCTTAAGGAACCTCTTAAAAAGAGGTAATTGAGCCAGGTAGAGGATACCAATGAGCTCATGGAATGCAGATCTAATACACAATGGACCTTGACTGTGGAATACTGCAAACCAGCAACAGGAAGGTCCAGTAAGTACTCCAGAACCTTGTCAGGTGGGCACTGAAAGGGGTCCATGTGGGTTTTGAAACACCAGATGGAAAACCTTTTCCATTAGGCTGTGTAAGTCTTCCTAGTGGAATGTCACAGGCAGCCAAACATATTCCAGAGACCTTCTGAGATGCCCTATATGTATTCACTTCCATCTCTTCAGGATCAGGCCTGAAGCTGAAGGGAGTGCAGGTTAGAATGGACTAGGAGACTTTGAGTCAATACTTCTAGCCTGAGAGGAAGAAGCCTCTGTTTCCTGACTGATAGTCTCTTCAGCCAAGGAAACTGTATCTGTCAAGCCTAGCAGAGTATGATCTGAATGATCTTGCCCCCGTGTGCCTCCAGCTTGAGCAATACCCTCTGCACTAGTGGGGACTGGAGGGAATGCATACAGAAAAAGATTTTGCCATAGCAGTCTCAATGCATCTTGATAGAAAATGCCATGTCCTGGCCTCCTGAAGCAGAATCAGAGTAGTTCAGCATTCAGTGGGGATGCAAATGGGTCCACAGCTGGGGTGCCCCATTCATCGAACAGCGATCTCACAAAGTCATTCATGAGGATGGGCCTCTGAACGGCTGAGCTCACCTGTCAGAGTGTTCTACACTCCCGGCAAATAAATGGTCTGGAGTAGGATCCTCTGCCTCAGGCACCCTTCCCACACTTTCATAGCCTCTCTGCAGAGAAGGAAGAGTGTGCTCTCCATTGCTTGCTCATGTAATACATTACAGACTGTTGTCTGCCTGGAAGAGGACTGTTTTGTAGTTGACAAGATGCACTAGGGCTCAGAGGCTATACAAAAAAAGATTGCATCTCCAACACACTGATGTGGAGATAAGGCTGTAACAGGTTCTAGACACCTTGTGTTTTGAGCCCTGACAGTGGGCCACCCACCTCAACAGGGAGGCATCTGAAGAGAGAGAGTCACCCGAGGCTTCAGTTGGGAGAAGGGAAACCTTGGACGAGGCTGTCATCCACTGACCTTTATGTGAGTGATAGAACCAGAGGTTGATCACCTGCTACTAGACCTAGCATGCATTCCATGGAGTGGGTTAATACAGATTTGTGCTCCATAATGTAGCACACTATCTGCAGGATCACCTGTATTTTGCCCTCTGGAAGGAAGACTGGGTCTTGACTGTAACCGGAAGAGCTCCTGTGAACAGCAGCTGCTGTGAGCGGTTGGAGCCGAGTCTTCTAGATTCAGCAGAACTCCAAAGGAGGGAGGGAACTGAGAGTCTGTGGCCACTACTTGTTCTGCTTTGTGTGAACTGGCTATCAGTCAAATTTCCAGCCTGGAGTCCTGATTTTCTTAGGTGCGCTGCAAGTAGTGCAAAGCACCTCGCAAAGACTTGGGGTGTCGAGGAGAGTGCAAAGGGCAGGCCCTTGAAATCTGCATATCCAAAGAGCTAACTAATCCTGGAGAAATAATTGGAACTGGTGACTATTTGAAATCTGTGTCAGGGAATAAGTGAGCTCCAAAGGGAATAGATGCAAAGGGAGAAATAACCTTGGAGCTAGCAAGCAAGAAGCATGTCCTGAGGCACAGCAGGAGGACCTGGGTCTGAAGAATTCAGGCTAAGAAGTCATCACTGCCACCCTCAAAAAAGATGAAGTGGGGGTCAGACTCATCCTCTTTTTATATCCTCCCTGGAGGGAGGGTGTAGGGAGGTGCAGTAAGCTGAGAAGCTCTCATGTCAACTGGATACCAAACAGGGCACCAGACACAGCACCAGACACATGCCAGAAACTGTGCAGAACCCAGTGCCAGACACAGATCCAGACAAGATTCCAGACATGGTGCCAGATACAGTGCCAGAACCATCGCTGGACATGGCATCAGATCCAGCACTGGACATGGTGTCAGACACGGTGACATACACAGTGCCAGACACAAGACACTGACACAAAGAGAGAAACATTGCC
The DNA here is from genome assembly GCA_016271365.2 of Neoceratodus forsteri. Taxonomy (NCBI): domain Eukaryota; kingdom Metazoa; phylum Chordata; order Ceratodontiformes; family Ceratodontidae; genus Neoceratodus; species Neoceratodus forsteri. The sequence goes on from CM028130.1 coordinate 1,241,208,490, forward strand.
GGGGGGCCAGTTCTGTAAGGGGCAGCACCAGGAATGGACTGAATCCGGCATCCCCTGGTGCCACAAACCCCAGCGCCGGCAAGAAATGACCAAGCACAGGACCAGCACTGGAGTCGCAGCCAGGCCAGGCCATGAGTGCTGAATCTGGTACTAGGGATGACGTCTACATCGTGTTGACAAGATGCCGATACAGTGTCAACCCAGTACTAGGACCAGCACTAGAAGCGGTATCAGGTTAGGGTTTGAATGGCCCAAACCTGGAACAGATGCCACAACCAGACCAGCACCAAGGACCCAGCCAGCACAGAAGTAACCAGAATGGCGTATGCCAATCGCCCATCGACACCCACACCATGAACGACAGTACAGCGATAACATTGATAGGTCACTGTACTGGCAATGTGGGACCCAGCACTGCCATCTGGGGGTCTTGCACTCCCTCCCCGAATAAACTCTGATTTAGAGTTGATTAATTATGGGGTGTGTGGGGGCAGAGCCTTCTGCATGTGGGGTTTGGGGTTGGCATAGCCCCCCGAAGAAACAGAAGTCTAAAGTCAACAGTTCTATGCCGACCGCAATTGCAATCAACCTAGAGCCATCGCTGTAACTTCGGTCGACAACGACATTGTCAAACTGGCAGTGTAGAGCCCCAAAATAGTACCTGGCTGGTCCTACCAAGTGACTCAAGGTAGGGATGTGGCCAGTGGGACAAGAGTCGGCAGTGCGGTGATTGGCAAAGGCAGAAGGCTGTTGCTGGAGCCAAATGCTCTACCTGGCTCGAAGGCCCTGCTCCTGGGTCCAGTGCAACCAACCCAAAAGTGCTAGGGACCAGATCCACAAGCAACAACACACTCATTGCTCCAAAGAGCTGCCCACGGGTGGACCGTCCATCGGGTCCCCAGTAAAGGACAGAGGGAGACTCAAGGTCTGAGGCCTCAGTATCCCAGTATCAGAAACCCCCCTGGTGACAGAGACAGTGCTGATGAGGGCTATGGCTGCCAAGAGACTGAGGGTCTCAGGGTAGACCTCCCGAGGGTGACCTCGAGTGGTACCATTTCTTCCCCTTGTGAAGGCAAGAGGAAGAACTTGAGGTCGAGCGGTGCGAAGAATCCAACTGGAATCGAGAACAGGTCTGCCCTTTTGTGCTTCAGAGGTCTGTCCCTCCTCTGAACACAGGTCCACCTATGGTCAGAACACTTTCCTAGTGGGAAAGTGGACCAGACATGACCCCTGCTGCCTGAGCAGCTCTCTACCATCATCCTGCAGAGTCACTGAATTTAGGCTTGGTTGGGCTGAGAGAAACTGACTAAAAAATTTACATAAAATTACTAACCTGGTACAAAAATAAACTCTTAACTTTAAATAACTAAAACTGAGAAGAACTGAAAGCAGCTGTCATATAGATGTGAAATTCTGATACCCGAAGGGTGAGCAACATCGTCACTGAAGTGCACTCGATGGCGGGAAAAAAATAACTGAGGCAGTTAAGGGCTGGTGCCACAAACCACTCTCTCAGTGCCGTGCATGCACACAGCTTGCCTTGGCACCAGACACCCTGAAAATTTCTGGCTCCCATGGGGTCCTAGTGCCTCCGGCACAGACCTACCAGTGTGAATAAATGGAGAAGATACTTTCCTGGAAGATCTGAGAGGCCATGATCACTATCTGTTTTGTATCCTGCTTGGATGGACTGGCTATGAGCCAATCATCCAGATACAGGAAAACATGGAGTCCTAGTTTTCTGATGTGCACTGCGAGTACTGCGATGCACTTTATAAAGACTTGAGGCACCAAGAAAAGCCCAAAAGTCTGGACTCTGAACTGGTAATGCTACCCCACCACGGCAAATTAAAGGTATCTGAGGTGACTGGGGTGCACCAGTATGGACTGATATGCATCCTGCATATCCAGGGAGGCTAAAAAATCCTGAAGCTGCAGAAAGGGAAGCAGAGACCCCAGAGAGATCATCTTGAATTTTTCTTGATCCAAGAACTTATTCAGGTTTTTGAGGTCAAGAATGGGGCACATGCCCCCAATTTCTTTGGAGCTAGGAAGTAGTGGGAGAAGAAGCCTGTGTTTCCTTCTGACTTTGGCAATACCTCCACTGCCTCATTGCTCAGAAGGCCTACAAGCCTGTGTTTCCTTCTGATTTTGGCACTACCTCCACTACCTTGTTGCTCAGAAGGCCCACAATCTCCTGCACAAGAAGCTTTGATATATGTGCTGATAAGAGGGGTTGCCTTTTGGGTGGATAGTCCAGAGGGATTTCTGTGAAGTCCAGAAAGTATCCCTCTTGGATGATCCCGAGGACCAACTTATCCATTGTAATGGACTCCTACTGATGGTAGAATTGGGTAAGGCACCCCCTACTGGGGAAGGGAGGTCTGCCTCTGCCTCAGCAGCTGAGGCAGCACTAGGGCCAGGGCTTTAGATGGTAGCACAGGTTGCTTTCAGTATCTGTGCCTTTGGCTGCACCTTCTTTTGAGGCTCGTGAAGCTGAGATTTGCTTTGGACTCCCCTGCCTTTTCCATGAAAGGATTGCTGGTTCTGAAAGAAACCACATCTTTCCCCCTCTGTAGGTTAGCATGAGCTGGCCTGGAATTCTTAATGGTCATCCTAGTTGTCTGGGATGCCTAAAGAGACTTCTCTTGTTGCCCAAACAGGTTAAGTGCCATCAAAGGGGACACTCATAACCTGTTGCATCTTGAGAAAAACAGAAATACATACCCAGGAATGCCTTCTGATACAGATGCTTGCCTCAGCAGATCAGGAGGACATACTGTACAAAAGGCATCCATAGCTGCTTTAAGTTGATGACTGTTAAGTCTCAATGCCATGAGTAGCAGTGTCCAGGATCTTCTGTTTAATTTCAGAGTCTAGCAGGGACTCTGTCAGAGACTTTAGTGAGCTCCAATGGACATACTCATACTTAGAAAAATACCCTTGTTAGCTTAGCAATCTGCATGTGAAGGGTAGCTGCCACACAAGCCTGTTTGTCCATATGTCAGTCCTTGTTAATAGGATGTGCAGTGACCTTATGGGGAAGAATGGCCTTGTCATACTGAGTGAGAATAACAATAGCATCAGCTATCGGTTGAAAAACACACTGTCCTATCCTTAGGAGCAGTGTACTTCCTATCTATCTGCTTGCAGATAGAGGGAATAGAGGCAGGTTTCAAATGCTGGCAGAATAGGAGAAACTAAACTGACCAACATGGTAGCAACGTTTAACCACTGCAGATGGAGACAATGTCTGAACACTCAAAATTAAGTGCAGTATGCCTGAGCAAAGCCTGGAAAGTAAGATCTTCATAATGAACAGAAGAAGGGCCTGGGTCATAAGACTCCAGACTATAGAAAGAGTCACCATCGCCACTTTAAGCAATAATGAAGTTAGGGTCAGACTCATCCCCCTCCACTTCCATCTGGGGGAGGAAGGGTCATAGACGGGGTGGATTGTAAACGCTCCAATTGAGAACACAGTCTTGGCAACACCGGCAACAGTGGCCCGCATTTACGAGGGGCTGGCGCCACTGCAACCAGAACAGAATTCGGTGCTGGGGAGGTCTCTAGCACTGATGATGGCACAAGGAATGGTTACAGAGCTAGTACTGGGATAGGCCCCGAGAGGCCTAAGTCTGGTGATGACAGCTGTGCTGTCCCCACTGATACAGACTCAGCTGGCACTGGAGTGATCGGCAATGGTACAGCAGCTGGGCACATCACAGTGACACTGAATGGGGTTCGGCCAGTTGGCAGGAGTCAGGAGCATGGCCACCAGAAAGGACCCAAAGGTTATTGCTGGAGTCAAATGCTCTACTCAGCTTGAGAGCCCCAACTGCGGTTCCAGTTTCACCAGCCCTGAGGAACAAGGGACTGGCTCTGCTGCAGAGGAAAAGAGCCAGAGACTGTACCCACTGCTCCATAAGAGCTGCCCAGTGGTAGAACTGCCCACTGGAGTCACAACTAACAGACAGAGAGGGACTCTGGGCCCAAGACCTTGACCTGCTAGAACCAGAGGCTCTCAGTGATGCTGCCAAGCTGGTGAGAGCCTCTGACTCCAGGAGACCAACGACCCAATGGCAGACCTAGCAGAAGGAAATCTTGAGCATTACCACTTATTGCCCTTCCAACAGGAAGAGGAAGAGGAAGAGGAAGAACTCGAGGCTGAGTGGTACTGAGAACCTGATTAGGATTGGGAACGGGCCCACTTCTTTTTGTGCTTTTGGGAGGGCCATCTTTCCCCCTGAGCACAGGACCACCTTTTGTCAATGCCCTTCCACAATGGGGACAGTGGACTGGACATGACCATGCTGCGAGAGCAGCTTACCTGAGAAGGCTTCTTACCATTGTCGTCCATGGCCAATGACCATTGACTTGGTAAGGCTGTGAGAGACTGAGAACAACTTTTGTAAGATCACTAAACTAACACAGAAATAAACTCAAGCTTTAAACACTAGAACTGATAAGAACTGAAAGCTGTTGTCATACAGACATGAAGTTCAGACTCCCGGCGGGTGAGTGATATCAACACTGATGTGCACGCAGTATCAGGAAAAAGGTATTGAGGCAGTTGCAGGCTGGCCCCAACATAAGCCATGCAGTTGGAGTCATTCTCACGGTACGGTGTATGTGCGTACCTTACCTCGGAGCCAGCCCACCTGAAAAGTTCTAGCTCCCATGGGGTCCTAATGCTTCTGGCTCAGACACATCAGTGTGAATCAATGGTGAAGACTGATTTCTAGAAGATCTTAGGGTGTGTGTAGAGAACTACCTTATCTTTGTGGAAAACAATATATGTGGGATCTATAACCAAGGGATGGATTTCAGATACTATGTGAACAGAGATGATGGTCACTAGAAAAGCTGCTTTTCAAGTTAAAATACTTTAGCTCACACATTGCAAGGGGATAAAAAGGCTTATGAGTGAGCACATCCAGCACAAGGCTGATATCTTAGGCAGCCACCGGCTTCCTGATGGGAAGTCTTGTATGTAAAATGCCCTAAAGGATCTTCTTGAAGAGTGGCAGCTGTGGCTGGTAGAGGATACCAAAGGGCTTGTAGTATGTAGAAAGAACACACAAGTGGACCTTTACTGTGGAATACTGCAAGCCATGATTAGAAAGGTCCAGCAAGTACTCTGGAACCTTGACAGGTGGACACTCAAACGTGTCCAATTCAGGTTTTGGAGCACCAGATGGAATTTTTTTCCATTTGGCTGTGTACATTTTCCTAGTCAAAATTTTACTTGCAGTCAAAAAATATTTCAGAGACCCTCTGATACCTTGTACCTGTTCACTTCTATAACTTCAAGAACCAGGCTTGAAGGTGAAGGGAGTGCAGGTTGGGATTGACCAAGTGCCCGAATCAGAAGTTCATCCTGAGTGAATGAATACTCGGTTTTCTGACAGATAGTCTGTTCAACAGAGGAAACTATATCTGTTGAGGCCAGCAGGGGGTGATTAGTGTCATTCTACCCCCATGTGCCTCCACGCTGAGCAATCTTCTCTGTATTAGAGGGATTGTGGAAATGCATACAGAAAAAGATTTTTCCATTGCAGTCTGAATTCACCCTTGATAGAAAACACCATGGTTTGGATGTCTGGACCAGAATTGAGACAGGTTGGCATGGAGTAGGGATGCAAAAAGGGACACGTCTGAGGTGCCCCACTCATCAAACAGCAATCCCACAACATCTGGAGCTAGTCATTGCTCATGAGGATAGACCTGTCTTTCGCTGAGCTTGTTTACCAGAGTGATCTGGACTCCTGGCAGATGGAAGGCTTAAAGCAGGATCTCTTGGTCCAGGTACCACTCCCAGATTCTCACTGTCAACCTGTAGACAGGGTAAGACTGTGGTCCTCCTTGTTTGTTGATGTAATAAATCACTGTTGCTTATCTGATGGAAGACTGTTTTGTAGCAGAGAAGATCCACTAACAAAGCAAAGCAAACTATTTATAGAGTGCTCAGTCCCATGGGCTCTAAAAGGTTTTATCCAAGTGATATTTCTAAAATGGTAAAAACCTTTTCAGACAAAGGATGACATCTGAGCCTCCAGTGTCAGTTCACTGTTGAAAATAATGCCCAGATTCTTCATCTTTCCTGAGGCAGTCAGAGAAGAAGAACCAAGCACTAGTCAGGTCTCCTCTACCTCCACATCAGCTCCCCACTGGTGACCAGGCTTGATCACCAATACTTCTGTCTTATCTGGATTGGCCCTCAACCAGTTGGAGGACTTCCAGTCCTGTATCTCATCCAGAGAAGAATTCAGAACCAAAACTGCACCCTGTGTCCCTGGTTCAAATGACATATAATTGGGCTTGCAGGTCATACAAAAATAGCTTGCATTTCCAACACACTGATTTGGAGATGAGTTCTGATGGATGTCAGACACATTGTGTTTGGAGACTTTGACAGATTGCCTCATCCCAACAGGGAGGCATCTGTGGTGAGACTCACCCGAGACTGCGGTTAGAAGAAGGGAAAGCCCTGGAGGAGACTGTCCTCTACTGACCGCCATGTCTGTGGACTGGAGGAGGGAAGATGTGATTCCTCTTCACAAAAGTGGGAGCAGAACAGAGGCAGAAAACTACAGACCAGTTAGTTTGACCTCAGTGGTAGGGCAAATGATGGAATCACTTCTGAAGGAAAGAACTGTTGAGTACCTAGAGGCCAGTGAGGCACAGGACCCAAGGCAGCATGGATTCACGATGGGAAGGTTGTGTCAGACGAATCTAATAGATTTCTTTGACTGGGTGACCAAAGTAGTAGACTAGGGAGGGGCTGTGGGACATGGCCTACCTAGATTTTAGCAAGGCATTTGATATAGTCCCACACAAAAGATTAATACACAAGTTAGCCAGCCTTGGAGTGGGTCCCAAGGTGGTAGCCTGGATAAAAAATTGGCTAGGCAATAGGACGCAATGGGTAGTAGTAAATGGAGTCCACAGTGAAGAAAGGAGGGTTACTAGTGGGGTACTGCAGGGTTCAGTACTGGGACCAGTCCTTTTTAAAAAAGAAAAGAACAGCCACCATAAAGGGCCATGGCAGAGGAGATAAGACAGCAAATACAGCCAGCATCCACAGGGAGAGCTGCCAGAGGCCTGACTCACAGCTGAGCAGGGGATGGCGGGGTGGACATCTGAATCAAGAGTGAAGATATTCAGGAAGATAAACAAGTACAGCGAGTATGTAGTTTTCAAATCTTCCAGGAATCAAGCTTCACCAATGAGTCATACATATGGGACTGAGTACCAAGCTTCACAGTTAGAGAGGAGCTGGCTTACCTTGAGAGTCATGGTCACACTCAGCCCTCTGCATGGGGCAGAAATGAAAATTATATACTCACTGTAATTCTTGATCTTCTAGGAATATCTTCACAACTGAGTTCTGAGTTGGATGCGCTAGGACCCTGCGGGAGCCAGAACTTTTTAGGAGGACTGGCACCAAGGTAAGCGGCATGCATGTGCGAGAGTGCAAGACTGGCTCATGCTTCATGGGTTACCTCGGCACCAGCCCTCAACCACCTCAGTACCTTTTTTACTGAAGAGGTGCAGCACAAACTCACTAGCAATTATGCACTAAATCTATTGTAAAGGCATAAGATTGTCCTGATGACCTGTGTAAGAAGGGTCAGCAAATCAGTAACAGTGTTTTCACAGCTCAAACCAAGAACAAAGGAGCGAAGACCAATAAACAGACTGGAGTGAGCCTGGGGATGGCAGGTGGGCATGTGAAAAACTGGTGCAGATATTCCTAGAAGATGAAGAATTACAGACAGTACCTTACATAATTTTCATATCTTCCAGGAATCCATCTTCACCACTGATTCACACTAAGTCAGAGTACCAAGCTCAGACAAAGTCCCCTGGACTAGAGTGGTAGAAGCTGTTGGCTTACTCAGGACAGAAGTCCATTCAGGACAGTCCGGCAAAAGGTGGCATGCTGCCTGGCATGGATATACAAGGCATAGTGCTTAACAAAAGTGTGCACTGTTCTGCAAGTTGCAGCTCTGCAAATATCACAAACAGGCATAGCGTGAATCACTACTAGGGTCATGGTAACTGCTGTGGTGGAGTGGGCACGTACCTGACTTTACCGATTGACCTGCATCATGGCAAAGCAGTGGCATAGGCAACTCACTGTCCAGGCAAATATGTACTTGATTGCAACAGGCTGACCCTTTTGATTGGGATTGAAGGAGACAAAGAGCTGTTTACATTGCATGAAGTCCTTTATTCTGTCCAGGTAAAATTTCAGGATCCTCCTGATATACAGAGAATGGAGAGTGCATTCTCCTTTATTCTGGAAGTTAGCAAAGTAGGTAGGCAGCACAAGCGTCTTGATTTAGACAGAAATCTGTCACCACTTTGGGAAGGAACTTAGGCTACGTGTGTAGAAATGAAAATTACATACTCATTGTAATTCCTGATCTTCCAGAATATCTTCACCATTCATCACTGGTGGGTTAGTGCCGGAGACATCAGGACCCCGCAAGAGCATATGTCTTTAAAAGCTTTGGAGGCAGGGGACCAACATTGAAGATGGCGCCTCCCACAAGGTGAACATATGGTGTGGTGCTCATGGTCTGGCCAGTAACCAATGCTGGCCCCTTGCCTCCTCGGTTCTGTTCACCGAGGAGAGGAAGAAAGGGTAAGAGAAGGGCTGGGGCAAAGGAGCCCAAGGGACAGACAAAAGGATATAAAAAGAACAAATGAATAAAAACTTATCAAAAGAAGAATATGATTTTGGAAGGAGGGTCTTCAAAGTGGCCAAGGATGACCATGGCAGCTGGGGGAGGGGGAGGGGGGAGAGAAAGCATCGAGGACCCCAAATTCTCAGCCAAAAAAAACAAGAGTGTCGGAAGAGTTGGCTTGCTCTCAGCTGTAGAAAAGCATGGCTGACACCTTCTGAGGTTAGTTGACTCCCAAACGAAATGCATGGTCTACAAAAATGTCAAGGACCAGCTAAAGGAGTTGACTGGAAGGAAAGGAATATCTCCCTGAAGGCTTAGAAACAGGAGAAAGACCCATGAGCCCTGTGAGAAGCATAGCCAGCCATAGATGTGCATCTCAAGGGCTCAAGAACCAAAATAGGCTAAGGATTACGAGTCATTTAATATGGGAGAAGGAAAGACTTCAACTTTGAAGGTCTGAAAGAGTTGATCCAGGGCTCAACAATACACCAGTGGGCCCAGTTTCTATGCCAAGTAGATACAAAAAGAGCTTGGAGAGAAAAAAGCAACCAGAAAGGGAAAAATGACAGAGAAAAGGGGGTCCCCACCAAGGACAACAGACAAGATTAGGAATCCACAAAAAAGAAAGGATTCCCATCCTCCTGACTCTCTGCCTCTGGAAGCAACATCCCAAAAATAAGGGATTAAGAGAAAGACAAGCATAGCAGGCCACTGGAACAATTATGGAGGGTGACTACAAGGGGAAGAAGCTGAACTGGCAAGGGAAGTGGGCTACAACTTCAAAATTCTCAGCCTCTAGAGTGCCAGCTCGCCCTATAAGGCCTTGCCCCAAAGAAGGACAAGAAAATCTATCCAACAGCAAACACTATAGATCCCCTCTGCATAAAGGGTGGGGAGGGGGAAAAAAAACAAAGGCTAGAACAGCCCACTTGGTATTAAAAATATTCTCTTTTTCTCTTTACTCTCTCTCTATCTCGCTCTCTCCTTTTTTTAAAGAAGGAAAATACAAGGACTCAGAATAAGTTCTTCCCCAAAACATTTTTTTTAAAGAATAAGAATAAGGGAAAGCTAAGGGAAGTGGTTGGGGCAAACTGCCCTTAAGACAAAGGTCCCTCCCTTTTTGTTATGATTTTTTTTTTTTTTTTTTTTAGGGACATACAGCAGCTAGTAGAGGGAAAAGTCCCCAAGGAGTTTGAGTTTGCCCTTATGCCTCACCCCTTTTGTAACACAAAAGGGTAAGACTGAAAGAAAAGGAAGGCAGTATAGTGCAGTGGTTTAAGGCTCTGAACTGCAAATCTGGTGACATTCAGCAGACCAGACCTGGGTTTGAATCCCACAGCTTCCACGTGCATATTGTGTGACCCTGAACAAGTCACTTAACTTTCCTGTGCTCCCAGGTCGCTCCTGTGAAAAAGCTTTCAGCTTAGTGTGCTACTCCTGGTTAAACAACTAAATAAATAAAAAAGGAAAAAAAAAAGAAGGAAGACTGCCCAGAAGCCTGGCCATTATGGGGAAGGTGGGTGGGTTGCAGTGATGAATGGTGAAGACCAAAAATTATGGTGAGTACAGAATTCGCATATCTTTTAAGAATCAATCTTCACCACTCGTCACTGGTGGGTCTGAGTACCAAGCCACCACCAATTGGTGGTGATGGCAAACCCTGAGGGAAATGGTTGTTCCCTCAGCCTCCTGGGGGAGAAATCACAGAAAGGCGTGAGGCCAGAGACTGGTCAGGGTCAGGCAGAGGCTCCCATGGCCTGGGAGCAGGAATGTGCCACACAAGCTCACGCCTGGCCCTACGGGAGAAAAAGTGGGCCCCCTGGTAAGGTAATGTGAGGCAATTACCCTAAGTCGGGCCAAGGGTGACTACCAGGAAAGACACAGCCACACCATCCTCCTAATGCAGACCACAATTCCCACTAGTCTGGAGGCTACCTTGTTAGCATCATAGGACGCCCTTGCCTGGTGTCTCACCAGCTTCAGACCCAGATCAGGAAAGCGTATGGCCTGCCTGGCTGCCTCACAATCTGGCAGAGATGCTAGGAGCTGACCCAGTACTGCCCACAGGTGCCTACCATAGGATGCCTGGTGTGCTTGGTGTGCAGCAATGCACAACATGGAGCACGCTGCCAAGAAAACCCTACAACCCCCGATGTCAATCTCAGCTGAGTCAGACTCTGGGGGAAGGCACCTATGCCCAAAGGGAGTGTCCAGGAGCTGGACCCCAGAAAAGGGGTGTAGCATGGCTCCTACAGAACCTAGAGATGTGCAATACCTGCGCTAGACGTCCCTCGGGCCTGGAGGGGGACAGAGGGATGAAGCCAGATGTCTCTTGATGCCACCGTAAATGGCCATGGCCAAGGAAGTATGACTGAGGAGTCATAACTGTACTCCTTAAGAGAGGACAGCATCAGACATGCAGGATTGCAGCCGGAAATGTTGGACAATTGCAACTCCCTCATCCTCCCTGAAAGGAACTGCTGATAACAGGCGTAGTCAGCACTCGAGGAGATGTGGATAGAGGAGTCCTCATTCTCAGTGAAAGAAGACGAAGAAGAGAAGCTGGACTCAAGGAGAGGCAGTGCCCTCCCTGTCTTTTCAGAAAAGACAGGGAGGGCAAAAAGGGGAGAGGAATGGCATTATATGTAAGGGAGGAAATCAATGCCACAGTTATCCAAAATACTCATAAGAAGTCTGAGGCACTTTGGGTCACTCTTGGGGCAGGAAATGGCACAGTCATGAGGGTAGGAGTGATTTACAGACCTCCAATGCAAGGACTGGAAGGCAACAAAGAACTCATAGAATCCATGCACAAAATGGCAGACAAGGGAGAAGGAATACTGGTGGGTGACTTCAACTTACTGGACATAAGTTGGGGCTCCCACTCAGCAGCCTCAACAAAGAGCAAACGCTTCCTCGAGGCTCTTAGGGATCAGCATTAAAGCAACTAGTAAAAGACCAAACTAGAAGGGAAGTGGTCCTTGATCTGCTACTCATGAACAGCGATAACATCATGGAGGTGATAGTTGGTAGTCACCTCAGAATCAGTGACCACCTCACAGTGTGGTTCCAGGTGAACAAAGGTAAGGAAGCTAAATACTCCAAAACTAAAGTCCTGGACTTTAAGAGAGCAGATTTTAGTAAAATGAGGGAACACCTAAAACAGAACCTACTAGACACAACATGTGAGGGGACGGGGGTAGAAGAACACTGGGAAAGGATCAAGATGGCTACAACCAGGGCCTCAAACCTATGTCCAAAAAGGGTATGTAAAACGGGGTCTGTACTAAATCCCGACACAGAAAATCCCGTCACCGGAATCCCAACTGCTCGATTGCCTGACACATTAAATGCCTGACTGCCGAAATCCGACATACTATATAAGCATCACTCAGAATGGGCTGCTATTTTGTTAAGTGACTGCTGAATGCATGACTCAGCTGCTGTTTGTGGCTGCTGAGTGCTATTTTGTTCGGTTAGCTGTGGGGGGGGGGGTGAGTGCCTATATGGCAGTCCATGGTACTTGTATAAAAAAGGCTGTAAATCACGGAACCTGAAGAGCAAGACATCAACAGTTTAGTTAGATCTAACTAGTCACTGTATTCAGTACATAAATATTAAAAATGTGCTTACTGTTACGATGCTGTTGTCATTTTAAAAATCCTATATAATCCAATAAAATGCACCGCAACCCATTAAAATCCAAAAGTACAAAAAAGTCACAACCTTTATTTAAAAAATTTTAAAATCCAACAGGGGCATTAACAGAATACCCCCAGTCAAAGGGTCATGTTGTGCACTATTCCCAAACTTCGGGCATGACAACTACCGCTGATGATGCGGCAAGTCTGTGGTACACTGTGCTGTTATCCAGGCTACAGGGCTATCCGAGTTATGGGTCTAAGGTCTTGCAGCTGGGTTTCAAGTTGATTTCTGACACCCCCCCAATTCGACTTGTTAATATGTTGCTCACCAATTCCTGTGATTTACGATACCCCATTCTGAATTACTTAAGATATGTTACAACCTTGCCGTACAGACGATCGCTAAAATCATCGAACCCGTCCCCCCCAAAACACACACACACACACACACAAACACAAAGATAGTCATCAACAGTAACTGAACAAAATAGCAGCCCGTTCACGTAAGCACATTTTACATTTTTATTTATATGTACTGCCTACAGTCACTGGCATTGATGCATTTGGCAGTCTCTGTACAAAACAGCAGCCCGTTTGAAAGTGATGCATTCGGCAGTCACTGAACAAAATAGCAGCCCACTCTGAGTGATCAATTTGGCAGTCACTTAACAAAACAGCATGTTGGGATTTCAGCAGACGGGCATTCAACGTGTCAGGCAATAGAGTGGTCGGGGATTCCGGTGTCAGGATTGTAAATGTCAAGCATTTATATGTCAGGATTGCATACTTAACCCAAGTAAAATGAAGAGGAAAAGAAACCCTCTTTGGTTTTTCAGGGAGGTGGCTGTCAAAATCCAAGAATAAAAGTCAGCCTTTAAAAGGTACAAACAGTCTAAAACCAAAGAAGACAGTGATACATGTGAGGAGAAATTGAGGGAAGCAGGTAGGGGAGTTGGACTCACAAAGGCAGCCACTGAAGAAAGGATAGCTAAGGGGGTTAAAAAAGCGGACAAAGCCTTCTATAGATATATCAGTGAAAGGAGAAGGAAGGGAGGGGGTATAGTCAAATTTTAAAGGTAACAGGGTTACACGAAGGATGACAGGGAAAAGGCAGAGATACCAAATGGTTACTTCTGCTCAGTTTTTACTAAAGAAGGGGATGGTAATGGACCCAAGCTAGGGTATACAGCATCTTGGGCATGGAAGTAGATTTGGGTTTTTTTCACAAGAGAAAGGTCCTAGAAGAACTATGGAAACTCAAGGTAAACAAAGCCATGAGACCTGACAAAATACATCCTAGTATACTCAAGCAACTGAGAGAAGAGCTGACTGCACCCCTGGCAGACCTCTTCAACCTTTCACTGCATCACGGGGTGGTCCTTGAGGATTGGAGAAGAGCCACTGTGGTCCTCCTTCATAAGAGTGGGAGTAGAGATGTCACGGACAACTATGGATCAGTTAGCCTCAAATCGACTGTGGGCAAAATTATAGAAACACTCCTCAAGAAAAGAATTATCTCCTACCTAGAGGAGAGCAGAACATTAGATCCTAGACAGCATGGATTTACAACAGGGAGATCATGTCAAACAAACTTAATAGACTTTTTCAACTCGGTGACCAAGACAGTGGATCTGGGTGAAGCAGTGGATGTAGTCTATCTGGATTTCAGCAAGACTTTTGACTCTGTTCCACAAAGAAGGCTATTAAATAAGCTCTCCAACCTAGTGGTGGGGCAGAAGGTGGTAAACTGGGTGCAACACTGGTTGAGTGGGAGGACCCAGAAGGTACTGGTAAAAGGCACACTTTCAGGGGAAAGGGACGTGACCAGTGGGGTGCCTCGGATCAGTATTGGGGACTACTCTATTTAACATCTTCATTAGTGACGCAGCTGAGGGCCTGGAGGGCAAGGTGTGTCTGTTCACGGACAACACAAAGATCTGCAGTAGGGTAGATACTCCCGGGGGAGTGCGAAAGATGAAGTCTGACCTAGAGAAGCTATAAATGGAAATTACGTACCTACCGTAATTCCTGATCTTCTTGGACGAAGTCTTCTCTATTCATTTGCACTAGTGGGACTACGCCGAAGGCTCTAGGACCCATAGGGAGCCAAAAATCTTCAGGAGGGCCAGCGCCAAGGTAGGACCATGCATGCGTGGCACTGCAAGACTGGCTTGCACTGTATAGGCTATCTCAGCTTCGACCCTCCAACCGCCTCAGTACCTTTTTGACTGAGGAGGTGCAGTGTAAACTAAACTAGGAGAGCCTAACCTAATCCGGGCATAAGATAGCCTGGATGACCCGTGTAAGATGGGTCAGCACAACATCTTCACAGCCCAACCAATAAGGGAGTGAAAACCAAAAACAGAGGGAGTGAGCTCGGGGATGGTGGGTGTTCATGTGAATGAATGGTGAAGACTTTGTCCAAGAAGATCAAGAATTGCAGTAGGTACGTAATTCCCATATCTTTCCTGGACTAAAAGTCTTCACCATTCATTCATACTAGAGCTAAAAACCAATCCCCCAAGCAGGGTAGCAGGAGATCGAGCTCACTCAAGACAGAAGTCCATTAAGGATTGATCTGCCGAAGGACATGTGCTGTCTGGCATGAACGTCGAGAGCATAGTGCTTTATGAAGGTGTGCACTGAACTCCAAGTAGCCACTCTGCAGATGTCTGCAATGGGTACGTTATGAATCTCCACCAGGGAAGCCGGAACTGCTGTAGAAGAGTGGGAGTAAATCCAGCCTTCCATCTTGATCTGCGCCAACGAGTAGCAGTGTCAAAGACAGACTACTAGCCACGCAGAAATGCATCGGATCAAGACAGGCTGACCCAGCCGGGTCGCACTGAAGGACACGAAGGGCTGTTTAGATTGGCAGAACTCCTTAGTTCTGTCAATGTAAAATTGCAAAGCTCTTTTGACATCCAGAGAATGAAGGGTGCATTCCTCTTCATTCTGGAAATGACGAAGTAAGTCAGAAGCACCGAAGGTTGGTTATTGGAAGAAACGTGAGGTGGGTGTGAAGAACCACCTTATCCTTGTGAAACACCATGTATGGAGGGTCTGTGACCAATGCATGGATCTCAGAGACCCTACGAGCGGAAGTAATGACCACCAGGAAGGCAGTCTTCCAGGTCAGAAACTTCAAATCACAAGTGGCTAGAAGCTCAAATGGCTAGCAAGTGAACATGTCTAGTATGAGGTTAATATGCCATGCAGCCACCGGTCTTCTTACCAGGGGTCTGTTATGAAGGATGCCTGTAAGGAATCTTTTGACCAGAGGAAGCTGAGCCAGCGCCAGGTTATGCACTGGCTCATGGTAGGCAGAAATCGTGCAGTGGAGTACCTTTACTGTGGAATACTGCAGTCTGCATTCAACAGGTCTGGAAGGTACTCCAACACCTTGTTTGGTGGACAACAGAAAAGGATCCAGGTGGGACTTCGCACACCAAATCGAGAAACATTTTCACTTTGCTGTGTAAGTCTTTCCACTAGTGGAAGGTTTATGGGCCGCTTACAGGATTTCTGAGATCTGCTGGGAAACCTTGAATTTACTCACTTTCATCTCCTCAGGAGCCAGGCATGGAGATTGAGTGAGCGCAGGTTGGGATGGAGGCAGTTGCTTTGGAGGAACCTCTGGTAATCTGTTGATCAGCTGGAACCATGTCTGTCAAGGCCAGTATAGGCAATTAAAATCATCCTGCCCCCTTGTGCCTCCAATCTGAGAAGCACCCTCTGAACCAAAGGAAGAGGAGGAAATTGGTACAGAAAGCATCTTGTCCACTGCAGGCTGAATGCACTCTGACAGAAAATGCCAGGTTCTGGATTTCTGGAACAGAATCGAGGCAGTTCTGCATAGAGTGAGGATGCAAAAAGGTCCAGGTCTAGAGTGCCCCACTCGTTGAATAGCAATTGCATGACATCTACCGCAAGCGACCATTCGTGAGGATCCACCTCTGTTTTGCTGAGGTGATCGTTCTGGACTCCCGGAAGGTAAACTGCCTGCAAGGATGCCTCGTTCTTGAGACACCATTCCCACACTCTTATCACCTCCCTGCATAGGGGGTAGGAGTGAGCTCCACCTTGCTTGTTGATATAGTACTTCACATCCATGTTGTCTGTCTGAAGTAGAATTACTTTCTGACAGAGAGCATACCTCAGGGCTCAGACAGCGTACAGGACCACCCTCATCTCCACAACATTTATGTGAATGTGAGACTTGTCCTGGCTCCACATTCCCTGAGTGTAGAGGTCCTGACAGTAAGCCCCCCAACCTGCCAGGGAAGCATCTGTGGTGACAGTGATCTGTGGCTGCGGTGGGGCAAAGGGAAGAACCTGTTGCAGGTTGATTTCCTGCATCCACCACAGAAGAGACCATGCCAGAGGCTGTGTCACCCTTATGTGAAAGGACTGCGGATGTGTAGTCGGAGACCACTGAGCATCCATGAGAGGTCCTCATGTGCAGTAGTGCCAGGGGTACCATGAAGACAGATGATGCCATGAGGCCCAACATCCGCTGCATCACAATGGCTCGAACTGATGTGTTCTTCCTGATGAAGCGGGCCATCTGAAGAATAGAGTCCTTCCTGTCCTCTGGGAAGAAGGTTCTCACCTGGGTGGTATCCAGTAGAGCTCCTATGAAGAGGAGCTGCTGGGAAGGCTGAAGTTGAGACTTCTCTAGGTTTAAGAGGACTCCCATGGATGTCACGAACTGGAAGACTTCGGCCACCACCTTCCCTGTCCCTTCCATGGAGGGGCTTGCTAAGAGCCAGTCATCCAGATAGGGGAAGACTTGAATACTTAGCTTTCTGAAGTGTGCAGTGAGCACTGCGAAGCACTTTGTGAAGACTCGAGGCACCGAGGACAGCCCAAAGGGCAATACTCGGAACTGGTAGTGCTGACCCAGAACTACAAAGCGGAGGTATTTCTGGTGATTCGGGTGCACTGGGACATGCTGGTAAACGTCCTGCATGTCGAGGAACATATGCCAGTTGAACTGGTGAATCAATGGAAGTAGTGTTCCCAGGGAGACCATCTTGAATTTCTCCCTGGAAAGATACTTGTTTAACTTTCTGAGGTCAAGAATCAGGCACATCCCGCCTGTTTTCTTTGGAACCAGAAGGTAATGGAAATAGAATCCGGTGTTCCTCTCTGTGAGGGAAGGACTTCTATTGCCCTGTTCTTTAACAGGCTCTGGATCGTAGCAGCAAGAAGGTCTGACTGAGCAGCGGACAGGTTGGACTGCCATTTTAGTGGAAGGTCTGGGGGGGTGTCCACAAGATTGAGGGAGCAGCCTTCCCTGACCCACTTGCCTGACGTGACTTGCTTCCATTGCTTGTAGAAAAGAGACAGATGACCTCCCACCATTGAGGAAGAGTCCCCCTTGGGCAATGGAGGAGGAACCTTGGCCAGATTTTCAGGGAATGGCACTAGGCACCTTTGGGCCCTGCATCTTTTGCTACACTTTCTTCTGCAGTTGGGAGCTGTGTTTTTATTACCAGCTCCTCGACCCTTAACCTGAAAGTTCCATCGACTGTAAAATTGCAGGCAGTTCCCATTTTTCTGAGAGGCAGGGGCACCGGCCTGGCTTTTTTCAGGGCAGATCTAATCTTCTCTGTGGCCTCTAGTGCTTGTTCTACTTGAGAGCTGAAGAGCAGTGGAGTAACCAGCCTTAAAAAAAGTGTACGCACCCAAAATGCAAACTACAGGCAGTTTTATTTTTGGTGCATTCTGGTGCATTTTCGAGGTTATCTGAAGCATAACTTGCTATCCTGTTACCCCACTCCCCATGCCCAGTAAGTTGCATTCTAGCCCCCTCCACAGAGTCCCCCCCCCCCCAAGTCCAGCATGTTGCCTGAATCCTGCTCTAGGAATGCTGGAGCAGTTCTAAAAGTGTGTGTGTGTGTGTGTGTGTGGGCAAGGTGTAGACACGAGGAGGTAGCCATTAAAAATGTTTAAAAAAAAGCTGGGGGTCAGGGGGCCGCTAGGCCCCCAGAAGCTCTGGGGTTTTAGATGCTCTGTGGTGAGTTTTGGGGCTTTTACTGAAAATAAAACACACTTTTGTCACATCTTCCCTACCCTTGACTCCAGGAGAAAAAAAAAAAAATTCTCCTGGAGTCAGGGGTGTGGGAGACCCTGGCTGGCCTTAAAATCTGCAGCTGCAACTGGGGTGAGCAACTGCCTGATCAATGCCACCAAGAACCCACACCATAGGCATTATTGTAATGTACTATGAAACATTTTTAATAAATAATTAAGGGCTGGTGGTCTGGGGGCAGCTGTGCCCTAGCGGCTCCCAGATCCCCAGCCATTATATAAAAATCTTTCACAGTATTATACTACTTGGAATAACCTCTGTCCTAATCCCAAAGAAGCTATTAGCTGCCACAGCATCAACACCTTCAAACACATCATGTGTGTAACCCCCCATGCAACTGGTGGGCTAAGTGGTCCTTTTCTGCCGTCAACGTCTATGTTAAGCTACCAGTTCAAGCAAGGCCCCCGCCCCCCACACACACCTTTTGCTGGCCCATCACTCTTCAGCTCAGCATGTGACTCTCTTCCAAAATACTGAACAAACTGGGCAAAACAAGTTACTTGCCAATGGAAGCTGAAACAGCACCAGCAGGAGAAAAGCTATCACAGACATGCCTCCTTGCAGCAGAATCCAGAACCACCCTTGCAGCCCCCCTTCTGAGTCCTCCTAGCAAATTCTCATCTGGATGCAGCTTTCACTTTGTATTTCTTGTGTTGCCCCCCCCTTTGCATTTTATTCATCCCCCCTCCTGTCCCTTTCTTTTCCA
Source organism: Neoceratodus forsteri (assembly GCA_016271365.2). NCBI lineage: Eukaryota > Metazoa > Chordata > Ceratodontiformes > Ceratodontidae > Neoceratodus > Neoceratodus forsteri. The sequence continues at coordinate 1,241,227,633 of CM028130.1, forward strand.
ACCCTTGCAATGCCATGTGAGCCAGTTGAAGGTGAGTTCATTAATCAGCACTGCTACCTGGAGATTCAGAGTAATGGACACCCTCAAGACTTTTACTAGTATTCTAACATACCTTTCTGTGTATGTTTTTTATGCATCGATTCAGGCAATGAAAGCATTCAAATGTGTCCTAGACTAGAACAGATGTGTTATACCTTGGATTTCTGGACACAAAGTTAAGTGTCAGTAGTTCAAAAAGGGAACTGATGTGGCGAGATGTGGTTTAGAAAGATGAAGCAGAAAATGGCATAAAGTATAACAGTTTGACAAAAAATGCTCAAGAGCAGAAACATTTTGAGACAGAAGAATACATAATTGGCACAATAGGAAACAAGCAAATCAGTTGAATAGTTTTGTCTTTTCTAATCATTGTCATGTGTGCAGAATTTCTCTGTTTTACCCTTACGCTGTAAAAAAATACTGTTTATAGCCATGTTTGCACTTGAAATACTAGACCTATTGAACAGAATAATTTATACAGTGCAATTGGGTATAACAAAATTGCAAATAGATGCATTCATTTTCATTGGTAAGGGAGCTGGGGTAAAAATCATTTATTTCCACTCCTGCTCAGAGAACAATGGATATTTTCATGCCAGCTCCATAATGTTCTGAACAGAATCTTCCCTTATTCCTAACATTCTGTCCAGGACTACTGGTAAAAAATGACACAAAACAATGAAACTTATGGCACCGGTTCCTGACATTGTTTAAATGGCACGCGCTATGGGCTGCGTGGAAATAATTTATTTAGCATGGGTAAGACCTCCATAAATCTCACTTATGGCTCCTCCACTCATGAGGTCGATAGAGGTCATAACTAGCCATTCAAAATAAATCATTTATTTTTATGCAGCCCATGGTATATCCCATGTATATTTTATTGAACCAGCATAGATACTGTCCATAGATGTAGCACATATCCAAACAGTGGAAATTCAGTTCATGCTTTAAAGTTTATCTGAGGCTGCTGATTTCAAAGTCAATTTTAGCACAGAGAAATGCTGGATCAGCTATTTTTTTTCTGCTCTTTCTTTGTGGTACAAGGCACTCCTCATACTGTCTCTCATGCTTCAATCCCACTACATTTGGGGGCAGAACCTATATACTGCATATGGTCCCCAGGTTCACTTTGTCTAACCCTCAACCCTCCTCTGAAAATGTCTGGATTTACCCCTTTGGATAGGTCAGACCTGAATACACAAGCTCTTTGTTAGCAGTGGTCGGGCACCCAGGGATTCATATAACAAAACTGGGTAAGTTAGGGCATAGCCTCATCACCTACCCAAATTATCTAACCAAGCACCACCTCTTTTTTGTCCACATTTATATATCCTCTGACCTCTCCTGCAGACTCCCACAATAAGACATGGCTTGTCATGTCCTGCCGACACTGGCATCAGGCTAGAAAAAATGACCCCCTGACCATCTTTACAACACCAGTGCTTGAACCTTATTACGCAGTTCTAAAATTAAATGTAAACTGAGTTGTTTTATAATCACAACATGGAAGACCTTGTAAATAATTGTAGGATAACAGCACTTCTCATGTATTACTAACCCAGGATTCTACAAACTTTAGAGAACCCTGGATTAGTAGCATGACATTACAGGAGTTGGAAAATAGTGACAGGAGGGAATGAATAACATAGGGGCAACACAAGAACAACGTTTGTTCCTGTGCTGCCCCCCTGTATTTTATTCATTCCCCCATCCCTTTCTTTTCCAACCCTTGCAATGCCATGTACTACCAACCCAACAAGGAAGGAAAAACACAAAAGTAGGCTCCGATGGAGATTGAATCTGATGGTGTGTCAGGTTGAGGGGTTTGGAGGCCTGAACGGTGCATGCACCTACCTCTTCTTTCTTCTGGACACTAACTGGCTGCTGGCCCTCTGACAAGTCCTCCTGGCCCGGTACTGGGCAGGTCCTCCACTGCACTGCTGCTCCTGGCTTGATGGGTGACTGACCACCTCCCGTGGGCCATGACACAGGAGTCCTTCCTCTTGCACAGGAGGAGGACGACAAACCGAGTTGACTGTCGACCGACGACTGGCTGGCCTGGCTAAGGCTGCAGGAGATAGGCCTCGATGACGACAACTCGTGAGTACTCCAGTCCTCCAAGCTGAAACTCCTAAGACGAGGAAGGGGCAACTTCAAGGTGCAGCCCTGTGCTAGCGTGTGCCTTAGGCAAAGTGTGATTCAGCTGCTGGCTCTGAGTTGGCTCTCACTCTCCATGTCTTCTCTCTCTCTGAGGCTGCCACGTACAAGATGACTACTAGTGAGCTGGCTCTGGTCCCTGTGAGTGAGGTAGCAGGTGCAGCGGTTGGAAAATTACAGCAACAGATTGGCCTCTGGCCAGCCGGTAGCCTAAGGACCAAGGTTCATGACCCAGGCGGCTTTAAAAAAAAAAAAAATCCTGCCAATTTAAAAAGGGGAGATTTTTTCCTGTACACAGTGGCATACAATAAGTATGCATGGTTACGCCACTGCTGAAGAAGTAGGCACCATCAAAAGGGACATTCATAACCCTTTGAGGTACATCAGCCAGAAAACCTGATGTCCTGAGTCAGGAGTGACACTGTGTATAAATCCCCAAAGCAGCAGCCCTGGAAGAAGTATCATAAGCGTTCACTGCAGCCTTCAGCTGCTGGTTATTGGATTCTATGTCTCTGATGATGGTCTGCAGTAGCTACAAGGTAACGTCAGACTCCGGGAGCTTCTTGGCCAAAGCCTTAAGTGAGTACCACAGAGTATACTCATATTGTGAGAAATGACCTTGGTAGCTAGCAATACACATACCCAAGGTTGCAGCTGCAAATGTCCACTTGCCCAGAGTGTCGATCTTGTGAAACTCCTTATTGACAGGTCAAGTGGAAGATTCCTGAGGAAGGACGACCTTGTCATTTTCAGCAAGTACAACCAAAGCATCTGCAAAAGCCTGTGAAGACAAGATTGGCCTATCCTTGGGCGGGGTGTATTTCCTATTGATGACTTTAGACACCAAGGGAATTAGAGCCAGCTTGTCCCAAATCATCTCCGATAGAGTTTTGAAAGAAGGGGTAATCGGAGGAGTAAAATCCAGTGGGATTTCAGGGACATGCAGGAACTATAACCACAACAGCTTACCTGGGTTTACTGAAGAGGTTTGCAAAGTCAGAGCAGATCCCATATTCTTGAGTAAAGACTGGAAAGAAAGATCTTCCACTATGGATTTGGCTGAGATTGAAGGCTTGCTCTCCAGTCCAAAAACGGAGTCATCCGCATTGTTGTCACAAAGAATCATGTCTGGATCAGACTTATCAAGGTCTCCCTCTGTGCCAGGCTGGCTACCAATGACAGGCATGGGGCAGGAAAAATGAGGAATCAATGAGGCCACCACTGGCATCGGCTGCAGCACTGGCACTGCTTGCGGCACCAGGGATGGCACCATGGGAGCCAGTGCCGCATGCAGAGCCGGCACTGAGGTCAGCCGTTGGACACTCGGCTCTGAAGAGGCCTGCACCATCCCTTGAGAAGTCCTGACAGACCTAAAAGAGAAGGAGAAGAAGTTGCAGGTATCTGTGCCGACCCCTGCATAGTCAACAGTTAAGGGGGGAAGGCACGATGAGTGGGCGAGGAGGACGGTAGCATAGCAGATGGAGCCTGCGCCTCTTGATCCGAACCCAAGCCAATCTTGCAGCACTGCCCATGTGCAGTCCTACCCTGGCACCGGCCTTCCTGAAGGTTTTTGGCTCCCACTGGTTCCTAGCGTCTCCAGGGTAGTCCCACTAGTGTGAATGAATTGTGAAGACATTTAGTCCAGGAAGTTCAAAGGTCTGTGACCTGGCAGCTGAAACTCAATGCGAAAAAGTGCAAGGCCATGCACTTGGCGAAGAGTAACCTGGGGGTGGAATACTCCATGGGAGGTGTGAGGCTGGAAGTCATGAAGCAGGAGAAGGACCTGGGGGTGATTATCATGGATGACCTAAAAATGAGCAGACAATGTGAAAAGGCAGCATTAAAGGCAAATGGGATGCATAAGTAGGGGTATCACCAGCAGGAAAAGGGAAGTGGTGCTCCCGCTCTACAGATTACTGGTGAGGCCACACCTGGAGTACTGTGTGCAATTCTGGTGTCCACACCTCAGGAAATACATTGTTATACTAGAGAGGGTTCAGTGGAGGGCAACTAAAATGATACAGGGTCTGCATGAGACACCATACAAGGGCAGATTGAGGGAACGTAACATGTATTCTCTTGGACAGAGGAGACACAGGGGTGACATGACAGAAACATATGAACATACGAAGAAGCCAGCAGAAGAAGGCCATTTGGTCTATCAAGTCTGCTCGTATTACAGGGTCCACAGCTTGAGCTAATGTCCCTGCCCTCCCTCTCCACTTCTCCCATCCTCTCTACCCATGATTCTTACCTTCCCCCTATGTCTAACCCAGCCCCTCTTAAAGCTGCCCACTGTCTTCAATGAGATGACCTCCAGCAGCGCATTCCAAGTGTCCACCACTCTCTCTGTGAAGAAGTGCTTCCTGACCTCCCTCCTAAACCTCCCACCCTCCAGCTTAAAGCTGTGCCCCCTTGTGATATGGTTGCCACTCAGTTTAAAGAGACTCTCCTTATCAACCTTATTTATCCCTTTCAAGTACCTGAATGTCCCAATCATGCCTCCACTCTCTGTCCAGTCTTCCAGGGAGTACATGTTCAGTGCCCTCAACCTCTCCTCATATGCCTTGCCCTGCTGACCAGCTATCATCTTTGTAGCCCTCCTCTGTACCTTCTCCAGCAGGTTAATGTTCTTTTTGAGGTGTGGGCACCAGTAGTGAACTCCATACTCTAGATGCAGCCTTACCAGTGACCTGTACAAGGGCAGTATAACCTCCTCTCTCCTACTACTGATACCCCTAGCTATGCATCCCAGCATCTTGTTTGCCTTTGCTGCTCCTTTCTTGCACTGCGTGGAGTGCTTCAGGTCCTGTCCTGCCTACTGTCTTAATGACACAGTCAAAGAAGTCAATCAGATTTGTTTGACATGATCTCCCCCCCCCCATGAGCCCATGCTGCCTCTCATCCTGGAGACCATGTTCCTCTAGATATTCCACCAATCTTTCTTTTAGTATGGTCTCCATGAGCTTGCCCACAATAGAGCTCAGACTGACTGGTCTGTAATTTCCTGGATCATCCTTGGGACTGCTTTTGTGAAGGGGCACTACATGTGCTGTTCTCCAGTCCTGTGGTACCATGCCTGACTCTAGTGAACTATTAAATAGGTCTGCTAGTGGCCCTGCCAGCTCCTCAGCCAGTTCCTTAAGTACCCTTGGATGTACTCTGTCTGGGCCTGGTGATTTGTCCACTTTCAATGCCAGCAGACCCTTCCTCACTCTATCCTCCTCTACCACTATGTCTGTGTTCCCCTCCCCCCTGCTCCTCTTTTCCCTCCTGAAGGCACTGGTCCTTCCTTTTCCCTGGTGAAGACAGAACAGAAGTATTCATTTAGTATCTCTGCTTTTCTTCCATTATCCTCCACCCACTCCACACCTTTCTTAAGCCTAACAATCCCTTCCTTCTTGTCCCTTTTCTCACTTACATAGTGAAAGAAAGCCTTCTCCCCCTTCTTAACTCCTTCAGCTATTCGAAGCTCCTTCTGTGCGTTTGCTCGCCGGACTTCCTTGCTTGCCTCCCTAGCCAACCTTAGGTAATTTTCCCTATCAACCCCCCTCTTGGTCTTCCTGAATTTTCTATAGGTCAACCTCTTTTCCCTTACTGCCTTGGCAACCTCAGACTTGAACCAGCTGGGCGCTTTGGCCCTTGTGCTCTTCCCCCTGAGCCTAACACACTCATCTGTGGCAACCAGTATTCCTTCCTTAATGAGGGACCACTCTAGGTCCACCCCCATATCTGCTCTGATGCCCACGAGTTGGCTCCTTAGAACCTCACCTATTTTCCTAAAGTCCGCCCTCCTGAAATTCAAGATTTTGGTCTTAGTCGGGATGCTTTGCCTGTCCATATCCAAATGGAACCACACTGTGCAATGGCATTTCCCCTCAGTGGCTCCCTGACCATTATTTCCTGTACATGCTCCCCATTTGTGAGCACCAGATCAAGAATTGCCTCAGCTCTTGTTGGTTCAGTGATGCCCTCAGTCAGCAACCCACTCTGCAGTCCTTCCAGGATCACCTGACTCTTAGCACATGTTGAGGATGGTATACTCCACTCCACCTTGGGCAGGTTGAAGTTCCCCACAATTACAACCTCTCCTTTCCATGCAGCTTCCAATTCAGTTCCCTGTCTCTCTCCTCATCTTGATTGGGTGCTCTGTATACCACCCCCAATCTCACCTTTCTCCATCTATTGGACCTTAACTGAACCCGTAATGCCTCCACCTTCCCTTCCTCTGACTCCTCCCTCATGCAAGTTATTCCCTCCCTGATATAAACTGCCACCCCTCCCCCATTCCCGACTACTCTGTCCCTCCTGTATAGTTTATATCTAGGGATTGCAAGGTCCCAGTCATGGTGTGATGTTGCCCAAGTCTTGGCTACTGCAGCTATGTCCACCCTCCTGTCTGCTTATAGTGCCTGCAGGTCATCCATCTTGTTTCCAATATCTGAAGGGAATCAACAAAACTCAGGTACTGGACCTGTTTCAGGGTAGGAGTTATGCAAAAACCTAAGGGCATGGCATGAAATTGGGGGGGGGGGTTACAGATCAACGTAAGAAACATTTTCTTCATGGAGAGGGTGGTGGACCCCTGGAACAGCCTCCCTCAGGAGGTGGTGGGTGCCAGGACAGTCAGGAGTTTCAAACATGCATGGGACAATTACAAAGGCATCATTGCATTGGACAGTAAATTGGTGGAGGGGAGTTAGTTACTCTAAAACAGGCAGACTAGAAGGATCATAAGGTCCCCTTCTGCTGTCACATTTCTATGTTTCTATGTTTCTAAAAGATAGCCTGGTCCATTGCCCTCAGGTATGTTGGAATGGCACTTGCTGAAGCCCTGAACTGCTCCCAGGTCAGGGTTCCTGTAGGACCAAAAATGCCTGGGAAGAGGAAGAGGAGGAGGAGGAGGTGGGTCATGACGGACTAGGCCAGGTCCTCTGCCAGGGCTACGAGACCAAACAGGTGACCTACCCTGAGGGGAAGGATTCTGCATCTCCTCCACTCGAGAATACCAAACCGTAGAGGTGCAATCTGGATGGTGCCCACTGGGGGAACCCCCAGGTAGGGAAATCAGAGTCAAAGTGGCCCCACAGGGCAGCCCTTAGCCCCACCTACCGCAGGCCCAGATGGTTCTGGGGGAGCCAGAAGACCCAAGTCAACACTACAACTCCTGCTAGAGCCCCCATCTACTCTAGACATGGAGCATGGTGTTGACCAGGACCGACCAGCCCTCACCTCATGTGAAAGGGCTCTGCCCCTTGGGCTAGACCCAGAAATGGCCCCAGCAGCAGAATCCCACAGTAAGGGAGATTCACTGCCACAAATGACACCAGGACCCCCCTTGGTATTGCAAATGGCACCGGAATCAGATTCAGTGCTGGGGTGGCGCTGGAGCCTGACCCGGTGCCGGAACCCAACGCAGCACCACACCTGGCACCACCAACCCCTCTGGCACTGGAAACATCCCCAGCACCACATGCAGCACTGCAGTACACAGGGGAGGTGGTGCTGCAGCCAGCACCAGGCTGAGAACGACCCCTAAACAACTCTAAGGATGCTAAGGGCCTAGGGCTAGGCTCAGAAAGGTCTCCTTCTTCACCACAGCCTGGCAACTAGTTGGGATCATCCTTTTCCTCACCCTCCAGATCATCCAAAGATCTCCTATGGGTGACTGGCTCCAGAGACCTTCCCTCTCCCAGAGCCGTGAGAGTAGCAGGAGGGGACCCAGCTGCATGGATGCCACCACCCTTGCTCACTGGCACTGGCCTTAGTGCTAGGAGCTGAAATTGTGCTGGACCACAGCCCCAAGGGACTTAATAGTGCAGACCCAGCATATAGCTGTTACTCCACCACCAGGAGGGTCTATACTCCCGAGGGGGTACTGGACTGGGAGGGGTGCACAACCGGCCCTTTTGGGGGGACCAGCTGTCCCATACACCCCTCCTCAAGGCCTCCCATCTCAATGAGAAAAGGACTAGTGGAGACCTGGCCTTCCTTGGTACATATAGTACTGGGAAGGGGCTCAAGGGAAGAGCCCAATGACCTTATCTTCGAGTCCCGGTGTGACGCCTGCCTATGAAGGTGGGACCCCATCCCCACCTCACCGTGTGGATTTCCAGGATGCAAAGGTCCACTGAGAAGCAGGCATCACAGTGGTCTGTGTCATGGTCTGTTCCGAAGCTGGTCCAGCAATGATCATGTCATTCCAGGGTTTACATATTTCTCACAGAGGGGCACTGATGCATGGGGGGAGAATCTGTCTTCTTGCTTGTTTTCTTCTGTTTTTCAGGGCCTGGGGATCCAGGCATGATAGACTCATGGAAAATCATAAAAATAGAGTTTGGTGCTGTACAAATGGTCTAGGAGAAGAAAAGGTGGCGACGAGTGGTCAAAGAAACTATGCGGCATCGAGCTAACGGCAACGAACAGAACCAAGGCCTTGTGATGCAGCAGAAAATGGTAAATGCTCCCACAGAGCACCTTCCTTGATGGCAGGAAAACAGAACTGAGGAGGCAGGGGGCCAGCATCAGTTACTGGCCAGTCCTTGTGGGTGGCACCGTCTCTGATGTCGGTCCCCAACCTCCGAAGATTTTAAAGGCATATGCTCCTGTGGTGTCCTGGTGCCTCTGGCACAGACCCACCAGTGATGAATGGTGAAGACTAATTCTTGGAAGATGTGAAAGTTATGTACTCACCATACTCCTTGATTTTCTAGGACTATCTTCACCATTGATTCATACCAATGGGTTCTGAGACGGAGGTGCTAGGATCCTGTATGGACCAGAACTTTTCAGGCGAGCTGATGCTGAGTTAAACTGTGCATGTTTGGTACTGCAAGGCTGGCTCATGCTGCATGGCTTACCTTGACACCAACCCTCAACCGCCTCAGTACATTTTTTTTACTGAGGAGGTGCAGCATAACCTAACTAGCACAAGACAGCCCTGATGACCCATGTAAGAAGCTTCAGTAAATCAGTAACACAGTGTCTTCACAGTCCAAACCAAGAGCAAGGGGTAAAGACCAACAAACAGACTGCAGTGAGCCCGGGGGATGGCAGGTGGACACGTGCATCAATTGTGAAGATATTCCTAAAAGATCAAGAATTACGGTGAGTACGTAATTTTCATATCTTCCAGGAATCACTCTTAACCACTGATTCACACTAGTGGGTCAAAGTACCAACCTCAGACAAAGTTCCATGGAGTAATGCAGTAGGAGCTGAAGCTCACTCAGGACAAAAGGCTATTCAGAATAGTCCTGCCAACAAAGGGATGTTGCCTAGAATGAACATCCAAGGCACAGTGCTTAGCAAAAATGTGCACTGTGCTCTAGGTTGTGGCTCTGCAAATATAACTGATAGGTAAAGAGTGAATTTCTGCCAGGGACATGTTAAGTGCTCCAGTGGAGTGGGCATCTACCTAACCTTCCAGCTTGACCTGTACCATGGCATGGCACTGACACAGATTGCTCACACTCCAGGCAGAAATGCTTCTGATTGTAACAGACACGATGTCCCTTTCGACTGGGATCGAAGGAGACAATAGTTACATCCAGGTAAAACTTAAGGACTCTCCTAACATCCAGGAAATGGAGAATGTGTTCTATATTCTGTAAAGAAGCAAAGTAGGCAGGCACCACTAGAGGCTGATTCAGATGGAACTCTGACAGGACTTTCGGTAGGAACTTAGGATGCCTGCAGACAACTACCCTGTCCTTGTGGAAAACTGTGTACAAAGGATCTGTGACCAAGGCATGAATTTCAGAGGCTCTGCGAGCCGGACTGATGGTCACTAGAAAAGCTGCTTTCCCAGTTAAGAACTTTAGCTCACATATCACAAGACACTCAAAGGGCTTGCAGGTGAACATGTCCAACACAAGGTTGTTATCCCAGGCAGCTACCAGCATCCAGATGGTGGTTCTGCTGCGTAAAATGCCCTTAAGGAACCTCATAAAAAGTGGCAGTTGAGCCAGGTAGAGGGTACCAACAGGCTCCTGGTATGCAGATAGTGCACACAAGTGTACCTTGACAGTAACTGCAGGCCAGCATCAGAGAAAGGTCCAGTAAGTACTCCAGAACCTTGTCAAGTGGGCACCAGAAGGGGTCCATGCATGTTTTGGAGCACTAGATGGAAAATCATTTCCAACTGACTGTGTAAGTCTTCCTGGTGGAAGGTTTACTGGCAGCCAAAAGTATTTCAAAGACCTTCTGAGCTACCTTGTACCTGTTCACATCTATCTCTTCAGGTGCCAGGCTTAAAGGTGAAGGGAGAGCAGGTCAGGATGGACAAGGTGTCCCTGAGTCAGTAAGTCCATGCAGCGTGGGAGGACCCTCGGTGTGCTGACTGATAGTCTATTCAACAAAGGAAACCACATTTGTTGAAGCCAGCAGGGGGTGGTTAGAATCATCTTGCCTTCGTGCATCTCCAGTTTGAGGAGAACCTTCTTCACCAGTGGGATTGGAGGAAATGCATACAGAAATAGATTTTACTGTTGCAGTCTGAATGCATCCTGACAGTAAACACCATGTCCTGGATTTCTGGAGCAGAATTGAAGCAGTTTGGCATTAAGAGGGGATTCAAAAAGGTCCACGTGTGGTATTCACCACTTGTTGAATGAACAGTGATCTAATGACTTCTGGAGCTAGTTGCCATTCAAGAAGATCAGCCACTATTTAACTGAGCTTGTCTGCCAGAACATTTCATACTCCTGGCAGGTAAACTGTTTGCAGCAGGATCCCCTGCTCCAAGTACCATTCCCACATTCTTTTTGCCTCCCTGCATAGAGGGTGAGAGTGGACTCTTCCTTGCTTGTGTATGTAAAACATGACCGACTTTTTGTCAGTCTGTATGAGGACTGCTTTGTGCCTGAGAAAGTCCACTATCGCTCAGAGGCCATACAGTACAGCTCTCATTTCCAGCACACTGATGTGGAGATCATTGATGAGTCTCTGAGAGGTCCAAACCCTTGTGTTTGGAGACCTTGACAGTGGGTACCCCATCCCACCAGGGAGGCATCTGTCATGATAGTTACCTGAGGCTCCAACTGGGAGAAGGGAAATCCCTGGAGGAGGTTGTCCTCCTTTGTCCATCATACCAGTGACTGATCCAGGGACTTGGTCACCAGAGTGGAGTAAGTTTGAGGATGTGATAACTGTGACCATGGTGCACTGAGCATCACCTCAGTCATTCTCATGTGTAACCATGCCAGTGGCACTTTGAACACTGAGGAGGCTATCAGACCTGGCATGCAATGCATGAAGTGCGCTTGTTATGTAGCATGCCATCTGTAGGACTGTCAGCCTCCTGTTTTCTAGAAGGAAGGCCTGGACCTTGGTGGTATCCAGAAGAGCTCCTATGAGCAGGAGTTGCTGTGAAAGCTGAAGCTGAGACTTCTCCAGGTCACCCGAACTCTCGTGGAGCTAAGGAATTGAGAGGATGTGGCCAATGCTAGTTCTGTTTCTTGCTTGGATGAACTGGCTAGCAGCTTGTCATCCAGATAAGGGTAAAGTTGGTGTCTTACTTTTTTCAGGTGCACAGTGAGTACAGCAAAGCACTTTTGTAAAGACTCAAGGCACCAAGGATAGCCCAAAGGGCAAGACTCTGAACTAATAATGCTGTCCCTGCACAACAAATTGGAGGTACAGTATCTGTGGTGGCTAGGGTGCACTAGAATATGCTGATAAGTATCCTGAATCTCTAGACAGGCTAACAAGTCCTGAGGCTTCAGAAAAGAAAGCAAAGATTCCAGAGAAACCATCTTGAATTTTTTTCGATCCATAAATTTGTTCACATTTCTTAGGTCAAGAATGGGGTACATGCCCCTTGATTTCTTTGGTACAAGGATGTAGTGCAAGTAGAAGCCTGTGTTGTGCTCAGACTCTGGCACTACCTCCACTGTCCTATTGCTCAGAAAGCCTACAATCTTCCACGCCAGAAGCTCTGATATGTGAGCTGATAAGAGGGGTTGCCTTCTGGGTGGACAGTCCAGAGGGGTTCCTGTAAAGTTTAGAGAGTATCCTTCTCGGATGATCCTGAGGACCCACTTGTCCACTGTGACGGACTCCCATTGCTAGTAAAACTGGGTCAGGTGCCCTCCTACTGGAAAGGAGAGGTCTGCCCCAGGCAGCTGGGGCATCAGAGGGTGGCACTGCGTACTTTCGGTGCCTGTGCCTTTGGCTGGGCCTTCTTCTGTGGTTGGGGAGGCTGAGATTTGTTTTGAGCTCCCCTACCTTTTCCTCAAAAAGACTGCCTCTAGCCAGCCCAGTGGCGCTGAGGGCTGAGGCGCTGGTGCCTTACCTCGTGCTACGCCGGCAACCCGTGTTCGGGAATGAGCACGGGCCATCGGGGGTTGGCAGGGGAGGAGAAGGATTGAGCGTCTGATGGACTGTTCTCCTTCTCCGGGGAGGTGGGATCCTGGTGGTCGGCACTTGTTCACCCCCCAGTGGAGGCTGGAGGACAGGGCGCCATACCACAAGTAGGGGAGGAGTCAGGCCAGACGTATGGAGGGAGTGCGAGCAGATGCGTGCGCTCTCCCCTCTGCTGACATCATTGCATGGTCCCAACTCCTGGGAGAACAGGAGAAAAGGAACACTGCCGTGCAGGATGGCAGAGGGTGCCTCGCAGGCTCCACCCCCCCGGCTAGCTATGGCGCTGGCCAACTAAATCCAGTCCTCGGTGGGGAACTGGGACCCCCACCAACCCCGCCAGGGGGGGTAAGCCTTGGGTTCAGGTCAGCGTCAGCTGGTGGACGCTGGGGGACAGGGGCTGGGGACACCCTCCTGAAAAGATACAAGCTGGCAGTAGGTAGGAAAATGATTAAAAAAAAGACTGCCTCTTCTGAAAGAAACCTCATCCCTTCCCTTTCTGAGGATTAGCAGGGGCTGGCCTGGAAGTTTTTATAGCCATTCTAGTTTTCTGAGAGGCTTCAAGAGACTCCTCCACCTGCTGTACAAACAGGTAAGTGCCATCAAATGGAACATTCATAACCTACGGTTGAACATCTTACAGAAATCCAGAAGTATGAAGCCAGGAGTGTCTTCTGATACAAATGCTTGCCGCGGCTGAGTGAGAAGCAGTGTAAAAGGCAAGCTGATGACTGTTAGGTTCGGTGCCTTTAGTAACTGTCTGCAGGATCTTTTGTATAGTCGCAGAGTCAGACAAGGACTCCGTGAAAGACTTAAGTGAGCTCCAAAGGGGATATTTGTATTTGAAAAAAATTCCCATTAGTTGCGGTGATTCTCATGCCCAGGGTAGTAGCAGAGAAAGCTCTCTTATCCACAGTGTCTATCTTGCGTAACTTCTTGGAGGCAGTATAGCACAGTGGGTTAAGGCTCTGAGCTTCAGATCTGGAGACCTGGGTTTGAATCTCACAGCCGCCTAGGTGCATACTGTGTGATCCTGAGCAAGTCACTTAACTTCCTTGTGCTCCCAGTTCACATCTGGAAACAAGCTTCGGCTTAGTGTGCTACTCCTGGTTAAACAACGTTGCCTTTCCCTTTCTATTTAATGGGATGCACAGTGTCCTCCTGGGGCAAAAATGGCTTTGTCATTATCAGTGGGAATAACAATAGCACCAGCAATAGGCTGACAGACATACACTGTTCTGTCCTTTGGGGTAGTGTACTTTCTATCTAGCTTCCAACAGACAAACAGAATAGAAGCAGGGCTATTCCAAATTGCATCTGATAGGTCTAAAGGCTTAAAATCAAGTGTAAAATGCATATTGTTTTAGAAAGCCTGGAAAGTAAAATCCTTCTGAAGTACAGGAGCAGGGCCTGAGTCCAAAAAGTCCAGACTATAGAAGAAGTCATCACCACCACCCTCTGCAATAATGAGTTCAGGGTCAGACTGACCCCCCCAAAGAAGGACCCGGCAGGGGAGTGGATTGCACATTCCACAATCCAGAACAAGGCCTAGGCAAAATCAGCAACACCTCTCCGATTTATGATTTATGAGGAGTCAGCATCAGAGGCGGCACCATTTCCAAAATTTAATCCAGCACCAGGAGGTGTCCTGGCAGTGAGGGTGGCATTGACACCAAGGCTGGCACTGGGAGAGGCTCCAAAAGGCCTAAACCCGGAGCTGACCCTGGTGCTGATGATCCAGCCCACACTGAAGTGACCAGCCAAGACACTGCAGCGGGTCTGATCACAGCGACACTAAATGGGAGTGTGACCAGTAGAAGAGGAGTTGGCAGCGCAGTCACCAACAAGGGCCCTGGGCTGCTGTCAGAGCTAGGCGCTCTGCCTGTTATGAAGGCCCTTGCTGCGGCTCCAATGCCACCAGTTCGGAAGGGCTAGGGACTGGTTCTGCAGGAAGTAGTTAACGAGCCAGATGCTGCACCCACTGCTCCATAAGGGCTGCTCAGTGGTGGAACTGTCCACCGGAGTCCCCACTAATAGACAGGGAGGGACTCTGGGCCTGAGACTTACACCTCCCATGAAGAAAAGCCCCTGGTGATGCCAGCAGTGTCAGAGAGGGCCTTTGGGTCTGGGACATTGAGGACCTTGTGGCAAACCTCAAACCTTGAGCAGCATAATTTCTTCCCCTTCCTACGGGAAGAGGAAGAACTTGAGGCTGAGATGCGCCACAACCTCAACCAGGATAGGAAATGGGCCTTATTTCTGAGCTCCTGGGAGGACTGTCCTTCTTCCCTGGCACAGAACCACCTGTCATTAGAACCTTCCCCTGAAAGTAGAAGTGGAGTGAACATGGCCCCACTGCCAGAGCAGGTTGCCTGAGGAGTTTCCCTACCATCATCATCCATGATCATTGACCGTTGACTTAGAAGGGCTAAGAGAGACAGAGAATTATTTTAGTAAATTCACTCAATTGACCCCCCCCAAAAAAAAAAAAATAGCACACTCATAGAAACATAGAAATTGACAGCAGATAAGGACTGCTAGGCCCATCCTGTCTGCCCATTTTCCCTACCTGCTGCAAAAGTTGCAAACCCTACTTGATCTCTGTCTTTACCTTCTTGTTCCTAACTCTAACTTTAAACACTAAAAACTGAGAAGAACTTAATGCTGTTGTCATGTAGATGTGAAGTTCTGACTCCTACTGGTGAGCTATGTTATCACTGAAGCGCACCTGACAGTAGGGAAAAAAGGAACTGAAGTGGTTGAGGGCTGGTGCTGAGGTAAACTCTGTAGCGTGAGCCAGTCTCACAATGCTGCACATGTGCATAGGTTACCTCAGCGCCAGCCTTCCAGAAAAGTTGTGCCTCCCAGAGAGTCCTGGCACCTCTAGCTCAAAACCCATTAGTGTGAATCTATGGTGATGACTGATTCCTGATGTACCTTGTACCTGTGAAGAACAGTATACAGGGGATCTGTGACCAAGGCATATATTTTGGACACTCTGCAAGCACTAGAAAAGCTGCTTTCCTGTTAAAAACTTTAATTCACATGTTGCAAGGGGCTCAAAGGGCCTGTGGGTGAGCAAATGTAGCACAAGGTTGATGTCCCAAGCAGCCACCGGTATCCTGATGGGAGGCCTTGTGTGTAAAATGCCCTTAAGAAACCTCTTGAAGAGTGACAACTGTCCCAGGTAGTGGGTGCTGATGAGCTTGTGGTATGCAGAAATTGCACACGAGTAGACTTTGACTATGGAATATTGCAAGCCAGCATCAAAAAGGTCCAGTGACTACTCCAGAACTTTGTCAGGTGAGCACCAAAAGGGGTCCATGAGAGTTTTGAAGCACCAGATGGAAAATCTTTTCCACTTGGCTGTGTAAGTCTTCCTAGTGGAAGGTTTATGGGCAGCAAAAAGTATTCCAGACACTCTCTGAGATATCTTGTACTTGTTCACGTCTATCACTTCAGGAGCTAGGCCTGAAGGTGAAGAGTGCAAACTGGAATGGACCAGGTGACCCTGAGTCAGTAAGTCTATCCTGAGTGGAAGTAACCTTGGTTTGCTGACTGGTAGTCTGCTCAACAGAGGAAACCATATTTGTTGAGTCCAGCAGGGGGCCACCAGTATCTTCTTGTCTCCATGTGCCTCCCATTTGACCAATACCCTCTGCACTAGAAGAACTGGCGGGAATGCATACAGAAATAGATTTTGCCACTGCAGTCTGAATGCATCCTGACAGAAAATGCCACGCCCTGAATTTCTGGAGCAGAACTGAGGCAGTTTAGCATTGAGCAGAGATGCAAAAAGGGCCGCATCTGGGGTGTCAAATAGTAATCTCACAATGTCTGTAGCTAGTGACCACTGGTTAGGATCGGCTTCTTTTCAGCTGAGCTCATCTTCCAGAGTGTTCTGAACCCCTGGTAAATGGCTTGAAGCAATATTCCTTGCTCCAAGCACTGTTCCCGCACTCTCATCACTTTCCTGCAGACAGGGTAAGAATGTACTCCTCCATGCTTTTTGGTATGCTTGTTGATGTACTACATCACAAACATGTTGTCTGTTTGGAGAATTGTTTTGTGCCTGATGAGATCCACTAGGGTTCATATGTCGTACAACATAGCTCGCATCTCCAACACACTGATATGGAGATGAGTTTCTGAGAGGTCTCCGACACCTTGGGTTTGGAGGCCCTGCCAGTGGGTGTCCCACCCCAATAGGGAGACATCCATTGCGATAGTCATCTGAGGCTCTAGTTGGGAGAAGAGAAAGCCCTGGAGGAAATTGTCCTCTACTGACCACCATGTGAGTGACCGAACTATGAGCTCCGAAGGGTATTCTCATACTTGGAAAAATGCCCTTGGTAGCCAATGATCCACATGCTATGAGTAGCTGCTGCGAAAGCCCACCTGCCCATAGTATCAGTCTTGCATGACTCATTGTTAATAGAGTGTGCAGTGACATCCTGGGGAAGAATGGCTTTGTCATTCTCAGTGAAAATAACAATGGCATTAGTTATTGACTGAGAAATGCACACAGGCCTATCCTCAGGTGAAGCATATTTCCTATCTATCTACTTGCAGATAGAGGGAACAGTGGCAGGCCTATTCCAGACTGCATCTGACAAGATCTCAAATGCTGGTGGAATAGGAGGAACCAAACTGACTGGCATGGTAGCAATGTTTAACCACTGCAGATGGAGATGTTTACCTGTGTCAATCGCTGAAGGCTCAAAATCAAGTGTAGAATGTATATTCCTGAGCATAGCTTCCTCCTGTGAAACAGAAGAAGGGACTGGGTCTGAAGACTTCAAACTACAGAAAAAATCTCTGTCACCATCTTCAGAAATGATGCAGGCAGGGTCAGACTCAAACCCCTCCACTTCCTCCCCCCCCAGGGGAAGGGTCATGGGGGGGGGGGGTGATTGGTAAATCCTCCAGTCAAAAATGCAGTCTTGTCAACACCAGACCCAGTTTATGAGGGACCGGCATCAATGGTGCCACTGCAACCAGAGTTGAATCTGGTGTTGGAGAGGTCCTCAATGCCAAGGGTGGTGCCGGGGATGGGTCCAGTTCCGGTGCTGCAGCTGGCACCGGGATAGGCCCCGAAAGGCCTAAGCCCAACACTGACAGTGGTACTGACCCCATCAATGATGACCCAGCTAGCACCATAGTGACCAGCAATTGTACCGTGGTTGATCCCATCACAGTGACACTGAAGGGAGTGCTGCCAGTGGGACAGGAGCTGGCAGCATGGCCACTGGCAAGGACCCAAGGGCTGTTGCTGGAGCCAAATGCTGTACCCGGCTTGACGGCCCTGCCTGCAGCTCCGGTTTCACAGGCCCCAAGGAAATAGGGACTGGCTCTGCTGGCAGAGACAAATGATCCAGATGCTGCACACATTGCTCCATAAGAGCTGCTCAGTGGTGGAACTGCCCTCTGGAGTCCCCACTTACAGACAAAGAAGGGCTCTAGGCCCGAGACCTTGACCTCTTAGAACCAGAGGCCCTTGGTGATGTTGATGGTGCAAGTGAGAGCCTCCGACTCTGGGTGACCGAGGATCCTGTGGTAGACCTTGCAGAGGATGACCTCGAGTGGTATTGCTTCTTCCCTTTCTGATGGAAAGAAGAACTCAAGGCCAAGCGGTGCTGAGAACCTGTATAGTATAGGGAATGGGCCCACTTCTTTTTATGCTTTTGGGAGAACTGTTCTTTCCCTCCTGGGCACAGGACCGCCCGTTGTCAGAAAACATCCCCAATGGGGAAAGTGGACTGAACATGGCCTCACTGCTGGAGGAGTTTACCTGAGAAGGCTGCATACTGTCATCATCAATGGCCGTCAACCCGTTGACTGGGCATGGCTGAGAGACACTGACTGAAGATGTCTGTAAAATCCCAAAACTGACACAAAAATAACAAACTCTTGAGCTGAGAAGAACTGAATGCTGTTGTCATGCAGACGCGAAGTTATTACTCTTGGTGGGTGAGTGACATCATCAGTGATGTGCACTCAATGGTGGTAAAAAGAAACTGCGGCACTTGAGGGTAGTGTCTGTGATGCTGGGCCAGCTGGTTATGATTGTTCTTTGATATTTGTAATATAAAAATGTAGTGTGTGATTTGTCTCCATAAGGCAGCTGTGCTACGGGTCAGGTTTTAGTGGAAATAACAGGATATATTAACCTGAAACCAGGAGGTAATTAAAAAAGACTAGAGAGCCTTAATTAAGGGTCTCCTGTTTATCTGACTTAATTGGAGCTGACCAGCTGCCAGGATATAGGGATCATAAACTTTTATGACGTTTTAGAGGAAAAAAAACATTGTTATACCACTATGGTGCTAAAAGTAATAAAATTCTTTGAAATGCCTGGGACTAGGAACTGTTTGCGATCAAAGAGGGGATGTTAATTAAGGAGTCATATTGGGAAATTAGTTTTTGCTGAAGTCACAGTATTTAAAATATCTCCTGACAGGAAGATCATTGTTTATATAATTTATAAATATATATTTAACAAGGCGGAGCTAGATGACATCATGGAAGGGGTGTGCGAGACAGACACAGTTTAACCTAGGATCTGTGTCTGATGTTAGAAACATTTTCTTTGTGGGCCCTTAAGAAACATGAACTAACTTAAGCACTGTAAAAAAAGTAATACATTAGATAGAAAAAGTCTAATTGTATTGTGGTAGGAGTTTATGTTTGTACTTTTCCTTGTTTTCTTTTAAGTGATTGTATGCTTTGTGATATAGTGTTCTATGTTTACATTTTACATATTTTTATTCATTTTTTTTTTAAATAAACCTCTTATTTTAAAGAGACTGCCTGGTGTGTCTTCCAAGTTCTTTCTTTTGCATGTGATGTATAGAGGGTTAAGATTGACAAAACTGTTCATAAGCTTAATGGTGTTACCAGACTGGGAAAAGGTAAGAATATACCTAAGGTCTTTTATAGAGTTTTAAGGGTTCATTTTGGATACCTTGTCAGGTGCCCTTAGGCAAAAGGTATCTGGCATCCCCCCGAAGAGCAGATTATCTGAGTCTGTACATGTGGGTACGTTAGCATAAGGTTCACAGGTTGAATCCCCCTAGAACTTGAGACTAAAGATGATTCAGCCCCATAAGCAGACAGGAGGGTTACCCTGTTCTGTTACCCATTCACAATACTGCGCTCGGAGGTTGGCACTGTGGGAGCAGAGGGCCTGACCTGCTGAGTACGTTTGTGACAGTGCCGATGTAAGCCATGCAGTATGAGTCATTCTTGCAGTGCCACGCATGTGCACACACGTTACCTTGGTGCCAGCCCTCCTGAAAAGTTCTGGCTTCCACAGGGCCCTAGTACCTCTGGCTTTGACCCATTTGTGTGAATCAATGATGGAGACTGATTTCTGGAAGATCTCGGTTCTTCCATGGTACCAGAAGCACCAGGAAGGGGCCCAGAAAAAGGTCCCAAGGACCGGACCTTGGCAACACGGGTCAGCTGCCTGCCCCCAAAAGTGGGAATTGGATGACCCAACTTCAGCACACAGATCTCGATGGTACGGTGGTCAATCAAAACATAGGTGTCACAAGAATCCATGTTAAGTTCTGGGCCAAGGCAGATCCAGCAAATCTGATGTCAGTCTTCCATCAGAATCAAATTCCTATTGGAACACTGACAGATAATGAAGACTTTTTTGGGCCCCTTACTGTTTTTCTCAGACATGGACATCACAGACAATGGACAAAATAAGAAAATGAAGGCGACACCACGAAAAGAATAATATTGGCAATGTCATAGTAGAAGTTCAATAATAGTTGAACTGTGGTGCTACTCCCACAGTGTGCATTTGATGGTAGTAAGAACAGAACTGAAGTGCGTGACGGAGTCGATGACGGTTATTGGCCATGCATGGCACCACGTAGCCATATGCTGCACATGAGCAACATCAGTAGCCAACAGTGGCTCCATCTCTACAAGAAAAAAGCTCCTGTGGGGTCCTAGTGCCTCTGTGCCTACACCCATGTGCATGAATCAATGGCGAAGATTGATTATGGGAAGATGTAAGGGTTTCATTATTTTGTGTTTTTGTTGTTGTTGTTGCTTTTGCAGTTTTGTTTTGCTCTGTCTTTGGGTGATTGCCTCCTGGAAATGGAATTTGGTTTTATACAGCATCTTTGTTACTGCTTACACAACAATGCACTCTAAATTCAGGAGAGGGTGGGGAGGTACACAGTGAGAGTCAAATTGCACCGATTACTTAAAAAAATTACAAAGAGGTTAAAGCACAAGTTAACAAAACAAAATCAATATTTTTGATAACATTTTGGATATTACCAGTTCATGACGTAGGTATTGCTTTTGCCAAACCCTATAAATGTTTTATTAAAGAAAGACTAACAGTTTTTTATAGAAACAGAGAAACAGAATTTGACAGCAGATAAGGACTGCTTGGCCCACCCAGTCTGCTCATTTTTCCCTACTTACAGTATCACCACAGGCCGTAATCAGTCTCCAGCTCTTTCTCCCTGCCCCCCTTCCTTGCCTCTAAGATACCCTTATGCCTATCCCATGCATTCTTGAACTCCACTACTGTCTTCGCCTCCACCACCTCTGGTGGAAGGCTGTTCCAAGAATCTACCACTCTTTCAAGTGAAGAAGTACTTCCTCACATCTCTTCTGAATCTACCCTCTGCAGCTTCACAGCATGCCCCCTTGTTCTTGAGCTCCTTTTTTTTACTGAAAAATACTTCCTTCCTGTACCTTATTTACCTTGAGAGGTATTTAAAGGTCTCTATCATATCCCCTCTCTCCTCCTCTCTTTCACAGTATACATATTGATGTCCTTTAGTCTCTTCTCATAGGGCTTTTAGTGCAGACCCTGCACCATTTTAGTTGCTGTCCTTTGCACCACCTCCACTCTGTCTATGTCCTTCCAGAGATGTGGTCTTCAGAACTGAACGTAGTACTCAAGGTGGGGTCTTACTAGCAATCTATAAAGGGGCAACATTACCTCCCTCTTTCTGCTGGCAATGTCCCTCTCTATGTACCCCAGCATCCCATTAGCCTTCTCAACTGCCTTGCAACATTGCCTGACCACCTTTAGGTCATCCGATATGATTACCCCAGGTCTTCTTCCTGCTTGGTGTTCGTCAATACTATTCCACTCATTTTGTACTCCATCCCCAGGTTTCTGTGCCCTGAGTTCATTATTTTGCACTTTTTCTCACTGAAACCCAGCTCCCATACTCTTGACCACTCCTCAAGTTTTCTCAACTCTCTACTCATCTTGTCCATCCTGCCAGAGTGTTCACCCTGTTGCAGATTTTGGTGTCATCTGCAAAGAGGCAAACGTTCCCTCCAGCTCCTCTGCAATGTCACTTATAAAGACATTAAAGAGGACCAGTCCCAGCACTGATCCCTGAAGCACCCAATGGTCACCCTCCCTTCCTCGGGGTGAACTGTTTACCATCACACTCTGTCACCAATCCTCTAACCAATTTCTTAACCAGTTTACCACCTTTGGACCCACTCTGAGGCTACCCAGCCTGCTTAATAGTCTCTTATGTGGAATGGTTTTGAAAGCCTTACTAAAATCTAGGTAGGCCACATCCACTGCTCCACCCTGATCTAATTCCATGGTCACACAAAGAAATCTATCAGATTCATTTGACATAACCTTTCCCCATGAATCCATGTTGCCTTGGGTCTTGTAACCTGCTGGATTCAAAACATTCCACAATTCTTTCCTTCAGCAGAGCTTCCATTAACTTTCCCACCACCGATATCAGGCTGACTGGCCTATAATTGCCAGCCTCCTTTCCGCTACAACTTTTGTGAAGCAGGACTACATCTGCCCTCCTTCAGTCCTCTAGAACCACTCCTGTTTCCAGAGAGCTCAGAAAGCTGTTACAAAGGACTGTCAGAAGTGCAACTAGTACCTCTCTGAGCTACCTCAGTACCCCTGGATGTACCCCATCTGGCCCCTTTGCTTTGTCCACTTTCAGATTAGTGAGTCCTTTTAGGGCTCTCTCCTATGAGAGAGGATTAGTGTATGCCCCCCCCCCCAAAGATTTTGTTACTTTTTTGTGGTCCCTCCCTTTCTCTTTCCTCTGTGAACACTGAGCAGAAGTATTTGTTCAGGGTGTCTGCCTTTTCCTCATTCCCTTTCTGCACAGTCCCCCCTTCCCTTTTTAACCTTACAGTCCCATCACTGGTCTTCCTCTTTTTGCTTACATACCTTAAAAAATGTCTTGCCCCCTTTTGTTACCACCTGGGCTATTCTCTCTTCAGTCTGTGTCTGCACACTCCTTACTGCTTTCCCTGCTTCCTGCTGTTTTGCCTGATACATCACCTATCCTCCTCCTCCCTCTGCATCTCCTTATACCTATCCAACTCGGTTAAGAGGGGGGCTAAAACCTTCTATAGGTACATTAGAGAGGAAGAAAGACTAAGGAAAGGATAGTGAGGCTTAATAAAGGGAGGTGGGTGGGCAGAGGTGACAGTGAAATAGCAGGGATACTGAATGAATACTTCTGCTCAGTATTCACAAAAGAAGAGGAGGGGGAGGTACCCAATTCAATCAATAGATGCACTCTGGATAGGGGTCGATATCAGTCCATTCACAGAAGAATGGGTTCTGAAAGGACTCCTAAAACTGAAGGTGGACAAAGCTATGGGCCCTGATGGGATTCACCCCAGAATTCTAAAAGAACTAAGGGAAGAACTAGTGACACCACTGACTACCCTTTTTAACAAATCATGGGAGGATGGTGTGGTACCTAAGGACTGGAGAAGGGTGGATGTGATTTCCCTTCACAAAAGTGGGAGCAAAGCAGAGGCAGGAAACTACAGACCTGTTAGTTTTACCTCAGTGGTATGGAAAATGATGGAATCACTTCTGAAAGAAAGAACTGTTGATTACCTAGAGGCCAGCGGGGCACAGGACCCAAGGAAGCATGGATTCACAGCGGGAATCTAATAGATTTCTTTGACTGGGTGACCAAAGTGGTAGACCAGGGAGGGGCTGTGGACATGGTCTACCTAGACTTTAGCAAGGCATGTGACACAGTCCCACACAAAAGATTAATAGACAAATTAGTCAGCCTGGGAGTGGGTCCCAGGGTGGTAGCCTGGGTAAAAAATTGGCTGGACAACAGGACACAGAGGGTAATAGTAAACGGAGTCCACTCTGAAGAAAGGGGAGTTACTACCGGGGTACCGCAGGGTTCAGTACTGGGTTGGGTCCTTTTTAATGTCTTTATAAGTGACATTGCAGAGGGACCGGAAGGAAAAGTATGCCTCTTTGCAGATGACACAAAGATCTGCAACATGGTTGATACACAAAAGGGGGGAGGGGCGGAAAGGATGAAAAGGGACTTGGCAAGGTTGGAGGAATGGTTAAAAGTATGGCAGCTTAGATTCAATGCAAAGAAGTGCAAAGTAATGCACCTGGGAAACAAAAACCCAGGATAGAGTACACAATGGGGGGGGGGTTACTAACAACAACAAAAATGAAAAGGGACCTGGGGGTAGTCATATCAGATAACCTAAAGGTAAGCAAGCAATGTGAGAAGGCAGTAGGGAGGGCTGGGGGATACTGGGATGCATAGGAAGAGGCATCACTAGTAGAAAACAGGAGGTTGTTATTCCTCTATACAGACAGTTGATGAGACTCCATCTGGAGTATTGCATGCAGTTCTGGAGACCCCATCTCCACAACGACATAGACAGGATGGAGGCAGTACAGAGGAGGGCAACTAAAATGGTGCAGGGTCT
Source organism: Neoceratodus forsteri (assembly GCA_016271365.2). Classification (NCBI taxonomy): domain Eukaryota; kingdom Metazoa; phylum Chordata; order Ceratodontiformes; family Ceratodontidae; genus Neoceratodus; species Neoceratodus forsteri. The sequence goes on from CM028130.1 coordinate 1,241,251,936, forward strand.
GCACCAGAAGCCATATGAAGAGAGACTAAAGGAGCTTAATATGTATACCCTCGAGGAAAGGAAGGAGAGGGGGGACATGACTGAAACTTTCAAATATCTCAAGGGAATCAAAACAGTCCAGGAGGGTAGCATCTTTCAGAAAAAGAGATGTGCAAGAACAAGGGGGCACAATTTGAAGATAGAGGGGGGCCGGCTCAAGGGCAACGTTAGGAAGTATATTTTCACAGAAAGGGTGGTGGATGCATGGAACAGCCTTCTTGAGGTGGTGAGGTCAGAAACAGTGGGGGAATTCAATAATGCATGGGACAGACATAAGGCAATTCTGGTGGGGGGGGGGGTAGGAAGAAGTAGCCTATTGGTTAACTAGGATCTGCAGCTTACTCAATAGGTAGGGAAATAGGCAGACTGGGTGGGCCAAGTGGTCCTTATATGCCATCAAAGTCTATGTTTCTATGTTTCTATGAATGCAACCCTTTTACTCTTTACCTTTTCTTCCACCTCTTTCAATAACCACTCTTTTTCCTCTTGCTTTTCATCATTTGTTTGATGCATAGGTTTGTTGCCTTAACTTTGCCCCCTTTTCACTTCACCCACTGTTCCTCCACTCCCCACTTCATCCCCCTGCTAAGTCACGCCTGAGGCATTCACCCCATCTTTATAAAATCTGCCCTCCTGAAGTCCAGAACCCATGCTCTTGTGAGGTTTGATTCTGCAGCTGTTCTTATACTGAACCACACCATACAGTGATCACTGGTCCCCAGGAGGCCTCACTCCTTGACCTCTGCAATACTGTCCCTGTTAGTGAGTACCACATCCAGTATTACCCCAACACAAGTGGGTTCACTGACTAGTTGCCTTAGGAACGCCCCTGCAGGGAGACCAGATGTTCCTGACTCTAGCCGAAGCCACTGCTGGGAGGCTCCAATCTACGTCCAACAGACTGAACTCCCCCATCAGCAGCACCTCCCCTTTTTCTGCCATTTTGCTAATAGCATCCACCAGTACTTTATTTAACTCTTCCCCACGTACCAAAGATCTGCAAGAAAAGAGAAGCGATGATATTGTTAAATTATACTTTTAGTGGGTGGCTATTCTCCCATAAGCTGACCCAAGTTGGAGAATCATATTTGGAATTAACAGATCAGTCTTCTATTGTAAAAACATTACTATCACCTGACTGTACTGATCTGCTACCTGTATGTAATTGTTACACCCGGGCCGCCCCTGAAAAATGGACCTCCGGGGCCCAGTGGGCCTACCCGGTCATCAAAATTCAATAAATAAATAAATAAATAATACTTAGGAAACATACTAAATTTCTCTTTCAGCACAATACATCAACTGTATTAAAAGCTAGGTTCAATAAAGATAAAGATCCAGTCAGTAGATTATGTGGGTGTGACCTTGGCAGATAATAAGATAACTCATTTGATCTTGCATTGACAAAGGTATAATAATTACAGAAAGAGGTGGTTAGAGAGTCATTTGGCTAATTGTAAACTGATCCCTGTGTAACAACTTGATAATATTCTAAACAGTGCTGATCCTTTCCTACTTAGTAATTTTGAAAAAAAAAAAAAAAAAAAAAAGTTCTGATTTAAAAAAGTACTACACAAACAGACTATTATATTAAACATATAAATGTAATTTTCTAAGCATGAGTTGGTGGGAATGCTGTGGAGAATTGGGCTTGATAAGGGTAGAAAAAGATTTTAGTTTAATTCTTGTGCATCATTTTCTATTGTACAACTTCATATTGTTCTTAATTCAGGGAATAGACCACATCCTGAAATCTGACATTTTAAGCAAAGTTTTTTTTTTTTTTGTACATCAACCTATATGTACTCAGAGAGTTTGGTAATTAAAGAGGAAATGAAACTTATGTACTTAACCATTAATTCTTGATCTTGGAGGATATCTTCACCATTCATTACATCATGGGTCTGTTCCGCAAGCGCTAGGACCCCACAAGAGCATACAGCTTTCAAATTTTAGAGCTAGGGGACCAATATCAGGGATGGCAGTGCCCACAAGGTGGACCCATGATGTGACGCTTGTGGGTTGGCCAGTAACTGATACCAGCCCCTGCTCATCTCCATTTTGTTCTCCAGGAGAGGAAACAAAGTGTAAGAAAACAAGCATTTGTCAATGCTGAATGTTGTCTCACTGGCATTGGCATTGGTAGTGTAGGAGTTAGAGATGCATAATAGGAATGGTAGTGAAGTATTGAACTGACGCTAACCCCATCCCCACCACCACCCTGCAGAGACTGAGTGGCGATGGGGTGTGCCTTTGGGTTGTCAACTATAATGCTCACGCCATTGTACCTCACCCTACCCTGTAGACACTGACAAGTGTCGTGGTGTGCTTTGGGGTCTTTGGGCCTTATACTTACCCCATTCCATAAGGAAATACGCTTAGGTGGGTGCAGTATAGGAGAATGCCTTTAGTGACCACAACCCCATTTTCATTGTACGTAAGGTTCATCGCCCCAAACCTCCACCTAAAATCATATAGCTCCAGTCCTTGAAATCTTTAGATCTTACTCCAATCAGCTTTGCACTCGCTTACACTGACTGGGCCCCTCTCTCCACTGCCATTTCTGTCGACCAAGCACTTGACTGTTTTAAGGATAAATTCATTGCCACCTGGAATGCCTTCGCTCCTTTCAGATGGACCAGAGTCCATGGGCTTCACCTCCCCTGGATCACCCCCAAACTACTGCCCTGCTTCAGGGAGCGTGATCAGGCCTGGAGAAAACACAGATCTATTAAAAATCCAAATGACTACGCCAAGTACAGAATGCTACGCAATTCATGTACTAGAGCTACTAGACTAGCCAAGTCTGATTATTTCACCTCCTCATTCCTGACTAACACTAAGACTCCATCTAAATTCTGGAGGGTAGTTCATGCCCTATTCTCTCCCCCCTCTTACCCTCCCCTCCAGTTCTGAAAACAACTCTCTACTTTCTGACCCTGGTTCCATGGCCAATGAATTTACTGCCTACTACACCGCGCGTGCCATGTCTCTTCTAAATTCCCTCTCCCTATTGCCACCTAGGAACTTCAGCCCTTCACCGCAGCCAGTGCCTACCCCTCCCCCATTTTCCTTTTTTACTATCTCCCCTGATGAAGCTCTTAATGCTCTCCTATCCCTCAACCTCTCTAAAGGCTTCTCACCAGATGAGCTCGATCCTAAACTTCTTTACCTTTCTGCTCCTGCAATTGCTTATCTTATCTCCCTAATCCTTAACCTGTCCTTTATTTCTGCCCAATTACCCTCATCCTGGAAATACGCTGTAGTCCTTCCTCTCTACAAGGGTGGTGACACATCCACTCCTGGCAACTATCGCCCCATTTCCCTCCTTTCTACCTTTGCCAAACTTCAAGAATATTTAGTTCTCTCTCAACTATCACCCTTCCTTTCTGATTCCTCCTTCTTCACCCCGTTCCATTCTGGTTTTTGGAAGAACCACTCAACAACCACCTCCCTCCCTCCTCAGGCTTACTGACTACATCCTTTCAGGAAAGTACAATGGCCTGATCACCTTGTCCATCTTTGTTGACCTAGACAAAGCTTTCGACACTGTTTCCCATCCCCTGCTTCTTGATTCACTTTTCTCAGCTGGCCTTGCTCCGTCAGCCACCAACTGGTTTAAATCCTACCTCACTGGCAGGACCCAGTCAGTGAGAATCCTTGATTCCATCTCCCCTCCACTCCCCATCAACACTGGTGTCCCTCTGGGCTCAGTGCTTGGTCTCCTACTCTTCTCCATTTTCCTTAATGATCTTTCCACCGCCTGCTCATTCTCTTCTATCCATATGTACACTAATGATACTGTTTTGTACAGTTCTGGTGAAAACTCTGCTGCTGTGCAAACCAGCTTACAGCATGACTTCAACCAAGTTTATCTCTGGTTTGCTTCTCACTAGCTTTGTCTGAATGCCAAGAAGACAGTCTCAATGACCTTTGGCACCAGGCAAAGACTCTCTAGGCTCCCGGCCCTAGCCACCTTCCACACCCTTGATGGGACCATCTTGGAGGACACCTCCTCATTTAGATATCTGAGAGTTTGGCAGAACCAGCACCCTAACTTCTCTGTGCATATCGATGATATCCTGAAGAAACTGTGCCCCAAGTTTGGTGCTCTGTACAGGAATCGTAGTTGCATCCCGCTGACTGAGAGGTGCGAAATTGTTCAGAAGATGATACTCCCCATCTTTGACTACTGTGATGTAGTCTATGGTGCTGCTCCCAAATCTTCCCTGACTAAGTTGGACACTCTCTTTAACTCCTTCTGCCACTTTGCTATCAACTCCCCTTCCCGCTCCCACCACTGTGAACTCTATCGCTCTCTAACCTTCCTTCCACTATCTCACAGACGATCTCTCACTGTGCCAAACTAACCTCCAAATTCTTGTTGGGGCCCTCCTATTCTCATCCTCTCTCCACTCCACCTCCCCACCCACTCTCTCAGATCAAATGACGCTTACACCTTTGATTTGTTCCTCGCCGCTCCACCCTCATTGGTCAGACTGGTTTCACCATCGCTTCCCTAAAATCTGGAATTCCTCCCCTGAAATACAACACTCCTCCAACTACTCCCTTACCTCTGCCCTACACAATTACCTTTCCCTCAGCTGTTCCTGCTTTAACCCACCTTAATACCTATCCCCAGTTTCTGCCTTCCTACCATGACCCCCAGTAGGGTTCTCAACATCCTGAAAGGGGAAATCAGGAAATGGCTAGCCCTTCTTCTCATATTCAGTTCTTGTCTCTCCCCCCTCTCTTCTCCACCTGCCCTTCTGGGTCACCAATGTGTACAACCTAACCCCATCCTTTTTACTCCAACAACACTTGTGTACTACCTTGAGCCTGCTCCTGGTACACTCATGCACTATAAATGGTTCTATTGCAATATTTACTGTTTTGTATGTTCATATGTTCTTTTGTATAATTTTGGACAAGTATTGTAATTTCCCCAATGTTCCACTACTGTTTATTGTACAATACCATGTGTTCCAACTGTTGCACAATCTTACAATGTTGTATTGTTTGTACTACCCACGTAGTATTGTAACTGATCACCCTTCACAACCCTATGTAACCCTCCCCCAGGTCACACCGTGAGATGAGCAACTTGTTGTTCAGTGTGCCCTCCTGGTGAAATATTTCAATAAATAAAATAAATAAATAAGAATGGGGTGAACTTTGGGGCTGAACACTCCGAGACACACCTTGATGCCTGTCACTGGCTGCAGGGTGGGGTTGGGGCCGGAATGGCGGGAGCATTACAGCTGATGATCCCAAGTCATACCACTGATGCCTGTCAGTCTCTACAGGGTGGGGTGTTACAGCTGGAAACCCTAACGCCGTAGGCGTGTGTTAGTATCTTCACTCCAAATTCTCAACATGGGCTTTTTGTGACCCCACCTCATGAAGAGCAGCACTATCAGTTTGTTAGCTGAAAGGTGATTTTGTACAGCGACTGTGCCATTTGGTGCCACAGGTACGGAAACACATTTTGAGCGGGATGTGAAAAATGACAACTGTATTGTTCATGAGGAGGTGTAAAAAAATGGCAACGTTGAGAATCTGGAGTGGAAATATGAAAAGCTGAAGTCATGAGCATGCATAGAAATGCAATGCAGGTCCACAACCCAATTATTTTGGGGATTTTTTTAACCATATTTTCAACATAGGCATTTTGGGACCTCCCTTCATGAACAGTGGCACTGTGATTTTGTTAATCTGTCCGAAAAGTTGATTTCCCACAGCGACCATGCCATTGTATGCCACAGGTGCGAAAACACATTTTGGCCAGGATGTGAAAATGACAGCTGTACTGTTCATAAGACGGTGTGAAAAAATGGCAGTGTTGAAAATCTGGCATGAAAATATTGCAAATTTGCGAAATTACAAAGGTGTGTGGAAACTGCGCAACACACGCTTGTAACACAGTCATTTTATGGACTGTTGTCACCAAATTTTCAACATAGGCATTTTAGGACCTCTGCTCATGAACAGTGTCACCGTCATTTTCTCAAACTGTCCTGAAAACTGATTTCACACAGTGACCATGCTATTTTGTGCCAGACGTGCGAAAACACATTTCAGCCAGGATATGTAAAATGACAGATATACTGTTCATAAGGAGGTGTGGTAAAATGCCAATTTTGAAAATCTGGAGTGAAAATATTACAAATTCACAAAGTTACGAGCATGCATGGAAACTGCGCAATGCACACTCGTAAAACAGCCATTTTTGAGATTTTTTTCACCAAATTTGCAACCTAGACTTTTGAGAGCCCTCTCATGAATAGTTTCACTGTCATTTTGTTAATCAGTTCAGAAAGGTGATTTACAGTGACTGCAAAATCACCTTTCAGGACCGAATAACATCATGACAGTGACTGAATTCATGAGGAGGGGGTCCCAATAACCCCATGTTGAAAATTTGGTGCCAACATTCCCAAAAATGCCCGAGATATGCACCAAAGTTGAAAAAAAAAACTATTTATGCCATTATACAGCTTACTGGCATTTCTTCAGTTTGCGGTCGGCTTTGAAGAGTGCAGACGTTTTCCCGGTCTACCAAAGATCGTCGCGCCAGACTCCAGAGGTAAGTATGGGGTGAGGGGTGGGAGGCAGGGTGTGCAGAGGATGGGTGCGGGTTGGGGGAGGGTCACCGGACTCGACGAGGGACCGTTTTCTGGTTTGCAGGTTTTAAAAAAAAATAAAACATTGCGGGACATTTTTTTTACAGGGGTATTTGGCACACTGGGTTGGGCTTCCAGCATGCCACCTAACTGTTTGTGGGGGACTGTAGCCAACAGGGATTGGGCACTCCTGTCGGCACATACGGAGTAGTGGGGGGCAAGAACCGAGGGGATTGGGCACCGCCTCGGCACACACCAAATGGGGGCATTATGCTGATGGGGAGTGGGCTCCCCTGTCGGCAGATTGAAGCAGGAACTGGGGGACTGAAGCCAATGGGGATTAGGCCTCCCATTGGCAAAGAAAGACTGTTGGGGGGGTGGAGCATGATGCCAAGGGGGATTGGGCACCCCCTCGGCACAGAATTGCAATCGGCGGGGGTCAATTATGCTGATGGAGTGGGCTCCATAGTGGACGAAGAAATTTTCCACTAGCACCTTGGCCATGGTACAGGTCTTTTGATCTTTAGTTGGAAAAGCTTTCGCATACCTTGTGAAATGATTTGTAACCACTAACACATTGCCAGTATTCCGCTGATCAGGTTCTAAACACAAAAAGTCTATGCAGACCAGTTCCATGGGGGAGCTGGTAGTAATATTGACAGGGAGGCAGCTCTCTGAGGCAGAGCTTTCCTTTGCAGGCAACGACTGCAGGTCTTTACATGGTGCTCAACATCGGCTCCCATCTTGGGCCAGTAGAATCGAGATCTTACCAAGTCGAGAGTTCTGTCAATACCAACGAGCCCCATGATTCTGGAGGGACCTCAGTACCAAATCTTTAAAGGCCATTGGTAGGACCAATTGCTGCCTGTCTACTTGACCACCATGATCCACTGTCTTTCTGTACAACTGATTTAGTAGCTTCAACCTGGGGCCTTCTTTAAACAATAGAGCAGTTTGTAAGTCAGGGGACCGCAACTTGGACACATCTTGCCCCGCATGCAGGGCATGAAGTGCAGGCTGAATCATAGGATCTTGAGATTCAGCCCACTGAATGCTGTCATTATCAAATTGAGGTAGTGCACTAATATCTAGAGCAGAAGAGTGGCAATAGGCAGCCAGTATGCAGGTATCAGGAGGGCCCAAGCAATCTACTAAACAGTCCACTGTGCCCACAGACATCTGTTCATCTCGGTCAAATTTTTGGTACAAAGCTCAGATGTCAGGTTCAGACAGCCTGACCCAATCACTCTTGGAAACTGGCTTTTGTGACAAGGCATCAGCATCAATATTGTTCAGTCCTGGCCTGTATTCAACAGCATAATCCTAGATTGATAAGGTGGAAAGCCACCAGTGCCCAGTGGCGTCTAACTTAGCTGAAGTCTGTACATAGGTTAACAGGTTATTGTCGGTCTTCACCAATATCTTTGCCCCATAGAGGTATTCATGAAACTGGTCGATGATGGCCCTTTTTAGCACAAGGAACTCCAGCTTCTGCACAGGGTAGTTTTGCTCTGACGGGGTCAAGCTCCTACTGGCAAAGGCCGCTGGTGTCAAACCATCCTCATGGACTCGATACAGCACAGCTCTTAGACCCTGCAGACTGGTGTCCGTATGCATAGGGCTTGGTGGGGTCAGCATAGGCGAGGATGGGGGCATGGGTGAGCTGGTATATGACTTTGTGAAAGGCTGCTTCACATTCGGGTGTCCAGCGGGGCCCAAAAAGTTTACCTGTGTGGAAGTACACTTTCTCTGGTTCTTTGACGGCCCTTTTTCATATTTATAGTTGGTAGGAGGGTAACCCTAGGTAAGATTCAAGAGCAGGCGAATCACCTTTGAATAGCTTTTTATGAACCTGCGGTAGTAGCCACAGAACCCCAGGAAATGTTGTAGTTCTTTCAAATTATGGGGCTGGGGCCAAGTAGTCAGTGATTCAGCCTTACTGGGATCAGTCTCTATCCCTTCTGCAGATATTATGTGCCCCACATACTTCACGGAGGTTTGAAAAAACTGGCACTTGTCAATATACAGCTTGAGGCCGAAGACTTCCAATTGGTCTAGGACTTAAAACAGTCTGGTCTCATGCTCCTCTAATGTGCGCCCAAACACAATGACATTGTCTAGGTACACTAGACATTCCAGCAAGTTCATATCTCCCACCGCACGTTCCATCAGTCACTGAAAGGTGGCCAGGGTGCCTGAAATCCCCTGTGGCATTCTCAGGAATTCATAGAACCCCAAAGGACAGATGAAGGCAGTTTTCTCACAGTCCTCTGGGGCCATCGGGATCTGGTAGTATCCGCTGTGAAGATCCAATACCGAAAACCATTTGCTCCCATTCAAACAATTCAGGGCATCTTGTATACGGGGCATGGTGTATAGATCGGGGATGGTCCGCCAGTTCAGGGTTTGATAATCAACACACATCCTTACCAACCCATTCTTCTTGCGCACAACGCCAATGGGAGAGGCATCTGGGCTCCTTGATTCTTGTATCACACCAGCAGCGAGCATTTCCTGCAGGTGTCTCCTCACATCATCAATGTCTGCTGGAGCGAGACATTGGAATCTCTCTCGAAATGGCCGGTCATCATGCAGGCATATGTGATGCTCTGCACCCTGGACACAACCCATGTCCCATTCTTTTAATGAAAACACTTGGTCCCTCTGAGCGAGTTTCTTGCTAATTCTAGCCTTCCATTCAGCTGGCAACGGGGAGTCACCAAAGTCAAATAAGTCCGGGGTCACTTTCTCCTTATCGCCAGAGCATTTGTTGCTGGGCAATACCGCAGTGTTGGCACAGTGTACAGTAGCTAGGGTGCACCCTCTATTCACCTGAATCTACCGATCTGGCGCATTCTTAATCTGGGCCATCACTCGTCTTGCATAGGCGTGGGCATGAACAGGCAAGATGCTGGGTTTGACCAATAATCCCTCTAGCAACTTTTCATCTCCTGGTGCATCCAACATTAATATTTTGTTCTTTACACTTCTCTTTAGGTGGACTTCTCCATGGATTGTGCACTGGGCATTCGGGGCCAATACCAAGGAGTCAGGTTCCTTTTTCCACACTATCCCCACTGGCTAATCTGGGTCCACTTTATCAGGTCTCTGTTGCCAGTCATAAGCCCTTTTTACTAAGGCTGGAATTTTTAGGGTCCATCCAATCAGCTGCCCTTGTTTCTCATGGCAGAGTTGTGCTAGTCTCCCAAACATGTGGGCATTTGTTCCAATTAACAGGGGAACCCTATCATACAGTCTTGTGGGGGGAAACACTGGGCCAATGTCTCTACTTGCTCCTCTATGCCAGTGACAGTTGCAGGAAAAGACAACCAGAGGTGGGCATATCCTACATCTGGATAAGACTTGTCGCTCAGCCCCCACACATGTAGGCCTTCTAGGGATTGTAAGGGCACATCAGATAAGTGTTTGTCATACCAGTCCTGAAACACAGTGGTCACTTGTCACCCACTGTCAAGCACAGCCTGAGTAGGAATACCATTCACAGCCACATTAGTCTCCATTGAAGGGCTCACTATCTTGGACCAGTCTGGAGGGACAACAGCAGGGGCCTGGACAGACACCGCTTGCCAGAGGGGGTTTGAGTTAGGATGGTCAAGCCTTTATCATGGTCATTTCGCACCCCTTGACCACTGACTCATTTTCTGAAGCTCTCCTTGAAGCTGGTTCACCACTTTCTCTAAGTCTTTCTCAGACTGGCATTCCCTCTTCATATGGCCATCCTTGACGCAATTGTGACAAATGACATGCTCTCGGGGCATCCTTGGGGAAAACATAGCAGGGGATGCTGGAACATCGACGGGAGATTGTGATCTGACTTCTGTGGGTAGTGTACCATGTCTCCTAAGTTCCTTTAGGGTGGCAGTCAATTCCTTGAGCTCAGCCGAGGAGTCACCCTCAGTAGAGGATGCCTGAGGGTGCACCCCAACCCCCATAACAGTCATGTCCTGACAGGGGCCAGGCCAGGGTCTCTGTCAGCAGGGGATACCTCAGTGAACGCACCTGGTTGTACTTTTCTGACTTCCTTCAGCAACTCCTCCCCCCATCGTTTAGCCCACGGTGGAACACTCTTAGTGGTCTCTATTTCGGAAGGGCCTTCCGGTACCATGATCACTTGGGCTGCACTCACCCTCTTCACCTTCTACCTCCCAGAGTTCTTTTATCAAGTCACAGTAGTCAAGTGGGTTATCTCTCCTATCTTGTAGCCTTAACTGGATGATCTGCAGTTTAGAATGCTTGGCATGTTGCAGTATGTGCCCCAATCTCACATGGTTCAAATCACTAGCAGCTACCTCACCTTTCCGGTAAGCTTTCTGCAGAGCTCTTTCTAGGTGAGTAACATACGCAGACAAACTTTCCCCCTTCCATTGTTTGGTACTTTGGAATTTCCACATCAAAGTCTCCCCTGACTCAATGCCCCCAAAATTGCCTTCAAGTACAGATAGGTACTTCTGAGCAGATGCATCAGGGTTTGTGGACCTCAAAAATTTAATGGCTTCAAGGGCTGGGCCCCTCAAACTTTCTATGATTCTTTTCCACTTCTCAGCCTCCACACACTGCCACTTGGGTACCAAGGGGGCAACATAGTCGATCCAGGTCTCCCAGTCACCCTCCCCCGGGAGGTGGGGAGGGCGACTGAGAAGATTCTCAGCCTTCGGTAGGAGTCGTGACTAATGGCGGGTACAGATATAAGGGCCAGCATTGGCACAGGCACAGAAGGGGGGGCAGTAACAGGTGCTGGAGTGGTAGTGGATGTTGGGTAAAGAACACCTCCAGGTGGCAGGAACAGTTTCTTAAAGTCCTCTATGGTTTTCCCGTCCTCCAGCAACAACTTAGCAAATTTCTCCTCAAAAGTCTCAGATAATGGTGGGAGCTCATCCTCCCCAGGGTCTTTACTGTCTTTTGTTATCACTCTCCAGGCAGCTGGGACCCCTTTCGAGGCAATAGTCTGTGGCACTTTAGAGCTGTCCATGAGGTCACTACACTCTACCAAGGCTATGAAAGTCTGGGTGATCAAATCAGCCTGTCGACCCACCACCACAGGGTTTTTGAAACATTTAACTTTGGAGAGTGTTCCCTCTACAGTGTCCTTACTGGTACCCAGGGGAATGTCCAGTATAAGCAGAGCATTTTGGGGGTCGATCTCCTGCCCAGTACACCACCCCGGCAACTGGTGTATAGCCATTTCTACTGGGGTAGCCTATAATCTTTAACAATAATTCATCATTTTTGGCCACTAGAAGGCACAAAATCCCAGCAGTGAGCCTCCAAGATGTTACCCCTAGGTGGCGCTATCCCACGGGCTACTACCCCTGCCTGCTTGGCTAGTAGCAGGTGAAGGGGCCTAGGTTCTGCAACGGGTGCCTCCACCTGGAGGTCAGGGTTAGTAGTGGCCAAACTAACCTGGGCACAGCCCTCTGGGACACTGTAACCCCCTCTTTCCCTTCAAGTGGCCTGAGCAATATACGATAATCACTTTCACTGTACCCCTTGTACACCATACAAGTACCCACACTGTTTGCACTTACCACCAGGGCTGGTTCCTCTGGCTCGACCCTGGGGACCCCCTGTAAAACAAGGTTATGCACAGCAAATAGCAACAGTACAGTACTCTTGGCACAAATTGAAACCACAGTCACGTTAAATGCAGAAAAAGTCAAATATGATTTATTCAGGGGACTTGAACAAGGAAGGGGCATAATCAGGTTGATTGTCTTAAAGGCTATATTGATCAAACAGTTATGCATGAGCTTTAAGTCCCCACACAGTCACGCCTCTGGGTACCCAGGTAGGGAGATGATGGGCTAGCCAGGAACGTTGCAGCTGGTTGGGGCCCTGTGATGGAAGAAAGCAACATGCACAACACAAACTATTTGTAATCCGGAGCCGGAGGGCTCAGTCCGTGAAAGCAAAAGCAACCAGACAATCAGATGACACTTCAGATTTAGCTATTGTTGCAGGGAGCTACCCTGACGTTTACTCACGATACCCAATACTGGACACAGGCAGGGAAAAATCGAGACTGCAGGTTGTTGAGCTGGAGTGCCCGGAGAAGCGGGGCTCACACGAATCACCGAGGCATAGTTCCTGTTCGAGTGTTGCGCAGGGGGCTGATCCCCAGGCAGGTCTCTCGTCGATGGCTTTCTCTGTGCAGTGGGTAGTTGGCCTGGGCCAGTGTGTCAAGGCCCAGGCCCAATGGAGATGATTTTGGATTCAGTCTGTGGGGCTGGATGCAGCTTCCAGCAAGCAGAATACAGTTCAAACCACAGTGGGGAACCAAATCGCGACCCACTCTAAGCACACAACACATTCTCACGTAAGGAAATTCCACTGTACCAGGCAAAAGGCTCTCTGGTCGCAATTACAGAGTCTCTGCACAATCTGGGAGTTCAGAGGTGGCTGGAGACCCAGACAGGCTGATCGCATTCAGCAAATCTTCGGTCTTCTTCAGGTAGGAGACTGGTCACAATTCTGTAACTTACTTCGCTCTCTAAGTTCGGATTCAGTCTGAAAAAGGCACAAGTTCCCTCTCAGGGACAGCAGGCAGGCATGAAGGCCAAAACTCAGGCCTTTCCACAGTTCTCCCGCGTGAATCCACTATGGATTGCTGTTCGAACTACCTTGAGCTGTTACTTCTTCACTTCCCAACGTAGATCTAACTGAAATTGCAAGCAGTTTGGAACTTCCCCAAAATCCAAAAGGTTCAGTTGGCTGATCTGTCTGTCAGTCACAATAAGGTCTCCCCCTCCAGGTTATTTTTGGTGCCAAAATTCAAAAACTACAATTCCTGCAAGTTTTGACCCCACCAAGCTCCTGTAGGCAGGCTCAATTTTAGAGTCCCAAATGTACTGATTAGCCCATTTCAGCAGTCCAGGACCAAGACGATGGAAGCAAACAGAACTGTCCATGTTGTAAAGAAGGCAGGTTAGAACAAATTGCAATATTATTACTACTCTAACAAATGATCAGCAAACAAGCACATCTTCTAACAGAGCTCCCTTTGAGATTAAATATGACTGCAATCCAGGAAGCTCTTAAAGAGACAGTACACAGAGGCTATATAGGCACTCTCTGGCAATCACATTTAAACTGCAAAAACGCAGGACACCAGTCTGGCAGTGAGCATTTAGACAAGCTCAAAGAAGACTTTTCGGGAACCCCCATTTGTAGGGGGGTTACAGGATGACATTTCCTGAGAAAGGTTCCACTTTCCTGTAAAACACAGGAAGGGCAACGGAAGGGTAAATTGTTTAACCAGGAAAGGCACACTACAGTACGTCAGACTTTGATTCCAGGTGCGACTTGGGAGCACAAGAATCCCAGCGTAGCTTGGAACTCTGAAATGTGTCACTAACAAAGGTTCTCGAATCAAAGAGGTGACACCTAGGACTCTGAAAGCTAATGAAGCAATCTCAAGGTGGGAAAAACAAGCTGGGAGGAGAGGATCCCCACTAGAAAGGAAAGATTCCATCTGAGAGTATCAAAGAGATATTCTACGGTTCTCTTACCATTTCTTTCTCACTTTTTTTTTTAGGTTCCCTAGAGAGAAGGAAGTAAAAGAAAGAAAACTGTGGAAGGCTGGCTGATTTTGCAGTATAGGCAACCTACTGCCAAGAAGAAAGGAGAATTCTACTAGGTGAAGGAGTCTGAATTGAGATTCCAGCATATTTCTCCTGGTTCTTTTCTGCGCCTGTTTCTTTTTTTTTTTTGTTTGTTAAACAGAAGAAGGAGCTCCTTAAACTGCAAACAAGCTTACAGATTCCATGTCCAAAGGGGGGGAAGATGAAAAAGGGAAGGGAGGTAAAGATTTTTTTTTAAACTTTTCTTTTTAAGCAACACAAAGTGGTGACAAGCGGCCTAAGCACATACAGAAGTGTAATTTTTATATAAAGGTTTTTTTTTGAAAATGTGTATTTTTTATTTTTGAAAATAGCTGCAAAAAGCTTTACTGAGGAGCTCAGAATAGCCCTGAAGCAGATTTTCCCACTCATTTTTCTTACTGTGCCAAGCAGAGGAAAGGGAGAAGAAAAGAGAGATGGAGAGAGAGAGAGAGAGAGAGAGAGAGAGAGAGAGACAGGTGAGCTGTCCCGATGCCTGGTCATCGAGGGGATGGTGGGTGGGCTGTAGTAATGAATGGTGAAAATATTCAGGAAGCTCAAGATATTCGGGAAGATCAAGAATTACAGTAAGTACCTTATTGTCATATCTTCCAAGAATCAAGTCTTCATCATTCATTACTTCATGGGTCAGAGTGCCAAGCTTACCACCAAAGGGCGATGTTGGCTTACCTTGAGGGAAATAATTTTTCCCCCTGCCTCTTGTGGGAGAAAAATACAAAGAGACGGGGGCCCCTCATGGGCCTGGCAAGGCCTAACACTGGTCAGGGGCAGGCAGAGGCTCCAATGGCCTTGGAGCAAGAAGGCACCCTGCAAGCTTGCACTTGGCCCTTTGGGAGAAGAAGTGGGCCCCCTGAAACTGTGACGCAATCGCCCCACACCAGGCCAAGGGTGATAACCAGAAGAGATGAAGCCACACTGTCCGCCTAATGCAGATTGCAGTTCCTACCAACCTGAAGGCTACCTCATTGGCATCATGGGATACCCTTGCCTGGTGTCTCACAAAGATCCAGGCCATGGACAGAACGGCGTATGGCCTATCTGGTTTCCTCACTATCTGGCATGGATGCCAGAAGTTGTTCTAATGTTGCCTATCAGTGCCTGCCATAGGACACCTGGTGCACTAGATGTGCCGAGATGCACAACATGGTGGGTGCCACCAAAAAAACTCTTCGACCCCAGGCATTAAATTCCACAGAGTCAGAGTCTGGAGGACAGTCACGCATTGAGTATCAATGCCCGGAGGTGATGTCTAGGAGCTGGACCCCAGAAGTGGGCCATAGAATGGCTCCTGGAGACCCCACTGGTGCGCAGTACCTGTGCTGGGTGTCCCTTGGGGCTGGAGAAGGGGCAGAGGGATGGAGTCAGACATCCTTAGACACCTCTACAAAAAGCCTAGGCCATGGAGGTATGACTGAATAGTCATGACTGTACTCCCCAAGAAAGGACAGCATCAGAAGAGCAGGCCTGACAAATAGTTTAGTTGCAGCTCCCTCATCATCTCCACAAGGAACTGTTGGAAATGAGGTTACTCAGCATCTGTAGAGAGATGAATGGAAAAGTCCTCTTCCTCAGAGGGGAAGATGAGGATGAGGAGGAGCTGGACTCAGGAGAAGCAGTGCCGGTGTCTCAGGCTGGAAAATAGCCTGGTCCAGTGCCCTAAGGTAGGTGGGAAAGGAGCTCACCGATGCCCTGAACTGGTCCAAGGTCATGGGCCCCGTAGGAACCAAAATGCCCAGGACAACAAGAGAGGAAGGCAGAGGAAGAGGAGGAGGAGGAAGGTCATGGCAGACTAGGTTAGGTCCTCTGCCATGGCTACAAGAATGAACAGGGGACCTTACCCATGGGGAGAGCCTGACAAACTCATCCACGTGAGAACACTCAACCATGCAGAGACAGTCTGGGTGGTGCCCTTGGGGGGAACCCCAAGATGGGTAGATTGGAGCCATAGAGATCCCACAGGGTGGCCCCTATCCCCACCTAAGACAAGTCCAGATGGTTCCAGCCAGGCCAGAAGATTCAAGTCAGCATTATGACTCCTGCCAGAGCTGCCATAAGCTCTGGGCATGGAGTGAGGCACTGACCGAGATGTACCAACCCCAACCTCACCAAGACTGGCTCTGCTCATTGGCCTAGGCCTAGTGACAGACACAGCATCGAGAATCAGAGCTGAGGGGGAGCTGGCACTGCAAGCAGCAGCAGTACTCCACTTGTCACCGCAAACAGCATCAGAGTCAGGTCCAGCACTGAGGGCGACACTGGAACCTGACTCGGCACTGAGGGTGGTGCAGGAATCATGCCCAGTGAAGCTTCCGGCACTGAATCCCCTGCTGGAATTGGCACTGAGGCCAGCCCTGGTGCTTCGAGTGGCACAGGAAGACAGAAGGGGACAGCATCCCATTTGGCACTGGACTGAGAAACAGCCAGAGACAAAGCCGAAGACAACACAGACCTAGAACTAGGCCCAGAAAGGTATCTTGCATTGTCAACATCCGAAGGCCACTTGAGATCATCCCGGTCCTCATCCCCCGGGTCATCTGACCGCTCAAGGGACAAGATCTAGAAAATTTCTGCAGGAATGCTACCCCCAGAATCCTTCCATCTCCCAGTACCACAAGTGACATCAGGAGGGAACCCGACCACAAGGATGACACAGTCCTGCTCACTGGCTCCAGCTTCAGTACCAGGAGCCAAAGTGGCACTGGATCATGACCCTAAGGAGTCCACTGGTGTAGGCCAAGCATATAGCACCAACCTTGGCACCGGGGAATCTGTGCCCCTTAGGGGGCCCTGGAGTGGGTGTGTGTGCAACCGACCCCCCAGAAGGATTTGGTTGTCCCACAGACCCCCTCCCCTAGGCTCTTTGTCTTGGCAAGATGGGGATCAGAAGAGGCCTGGTCTCCCACGGTATGTATAATACTGGAGAGGGGCTCAGGGGAGGAGCCCAGGGATCTTACCTTGGAGTCCCTCATGAGACGTTGCTCCAAAATGAGGGGCAAGGACCCCACTTCATCGCATCAAATCTCGAGTGCAGAACCATGGAGAAACAGGTTTTACAATGGTCCATGTCGTGTTGTTTCCAAGGCAGATCCAGCATCGGTCATGACGGTCCTGGACAGACATATTCCTCTCACAGAGGCACTGATGCATAGGGGGAGAATCTGTCTTCTTTTTTTAACTTCTTAGGTCCCTGAGAACTGGATATGACTGAATTTGGGAAATAATAAAAAACAGCAAAAAAAAAAAAGAAAAAAAAAAGAAAAGGAAAAACAGAGCCCAGCACCATAAAGGATAGAGGAGAGAAAGTGGTGCCACAAAGGTGAAAAAAGAGAGTTATGGCATCAAGCTGGTGGTGACTGACTAAATGCGTAGCAAAAAATTGGTGAACGGTCCCACAGAGTGCGACCTCAATGGTGGGAAGAACAGAACTGAGAAGAGCAGGGGGCTGGTGTCAGTTACTGGCCAGCCCACGAGCGCCACATCATGTGTCCAATCTTTGGGTGGCACCGTCCCAGACATTTGTCCCCTAGCTCTAAAATTATATGCTCCTGTGGGGTCCTAGCGCCTCTATCACAGACCCATGAAGTACTGAATGATGAAAATTGATTCTTGGAAGATCAGTCAGCACAAAGGGCCACCAAACTGAAGTGTGTGGCTGGTCCCAATGTGCACTTTATGTGCAAAAACATTCTGTTTACTTACTCTTTACTGTAGTATACCAGATTATATCAGACCAATTTTGCTTAGCTCTAGGCTAACATTTTCTGTTACTACAAATGTCAGAATCCCCTGCAGCTGACATCACAGCAGTAGGCAGCAGTGGGAGATTCAATAGCCTGCAGTGCATGCTGAAGCTTTTATAATCTTCAATCAGATGTTTTCTGAGTCTGCTTTTCTCCAGGGGCTAAGTACAGTCATCTGTGACTTTCCTTAGCCCAGAGAGAGCAGCAGACCAACAAGCAAAAGAATATAAATTAACATGCACTGCAGGCTATTGAATCTCCCACTGCTACCTACTGATCTGACGGATTTGTGGTAATTAAGATATCAGCCTAGAACTAAGCAAAATTAGTCTGATGCAATGTACTACGCTACAGTAAACAGTAAGTAAGCCAAAATGTTTTTTTCACACAAAGTGCACACTGTGACCAGCCTTACACTCGAGTGTGGGGCCCCTCGGTGCTGACTGTTCCCCTTTAAAGTAGCCCCATGTATCAAGGAATGTTGATGACCATGCCTGAAAGTTTCGTGGTGTGCTATCCAAGTACATGGTACACTTAAGAAACCCATATGTTTGCTTAGGGATTCAAGCATAGTACTGTCACATATTTATAGAGATTTAAAATGAAAGTTAAATAATGTTCTTGATGTAGTAGCATATTTGATTATGCGTTTCATCTCAAAAATGTAGTTTAATAATTATTGCTTGTATAAATGTGTATTTGTTTGTGATATATGATATGATAGCATTTTGTGTGATTTCCACACTGTGATGTATATTTTAAAACAAAAGAAAACCTGCAATGGACACCGTAAGCCAAACAAAGATAAACTGAACTGTAATCTTTTCACTCTACCAGTGCAATTTGAATCTCATTGTGCACTTCTCTGCCCTCTCCTGGATTTAAAGTGCATTGCAATCTAAGTCATATTTTATAACAACAATAAAAAAAGATGCTGTATAAAACAGAATTCCATTTCGAGGAGGCAAGCACCTAAAAATGTGTCAAGAGAAAAAACAAAACAAAACAAAAAAACAAACAAACCTAAACCATAACACCCTTAGTCTCAAGTAAGACCACATATGTCAGACGAGGCTCAAGATAGATAGTTAGATAGATAGATAGACAGATAGATAGACAGACAGATATTTTATTTCTAAAGCACCCATTT
Source organism: Neoceratodus forsteri (assembly GCA_016271365.2). Classification (NCBI taxonomy): domain Eukaryota; kingdom Metazoa; phylum Chordata; order Ceratodontiformes; family Ceratodontidae; genus Neoceratodus; species Neoceratodus forsteri. The sequence continues at coordinate 1,241,271,125 of CM028130.1, forward strand.
CCAGAGACTCTGGACGCTATACAATATAAAACCATACAATTTAAAATTGTGCACAAATATACATATAAAAAGAATACAACTGGTTCTAACCAGGTAAAAAGATGTTGTTATATAAAGCATCACTGAAATAAAATAATTATTATTTTGACTTGAAATCTGGGGATAGGTTTTCCAAAGCCAAGACCAATGCAACATATAAAAAACCTTTTATAAATCTCTGCAGGGAGGGGAGTAGGGGATCCTGCAAAGAATCACTCTCAAGTGGGGCAGGGACTTGGGGTGTGAAATGGACACTCACCTGGGGGAACGAGCTTGCAAGCACTTGGCTTCCTGCTCTAGAAGTATTAAGTTGAGAAAAGTACAGTTAAATGTTTTACATCAAGCTTTTTATACCCCTGTTAGGCTACAGCAGTTAGACCCTTTGAAATCCGATGAATGTCCAAAATGTCTGGGACAGCCTGGGGACTTAACCCATATGGCTCTCTTGTGTCCAAAAGTTGCTCCTTTTTGGCATGAATTTCATGCAGTCATGTCAAGGGTTTTGGGATTTAGCCCTCCGGAGAGCCCTGCAGAATTCTTGCTGGGAGCTGACTTGGAGCATCCTGGGAGAGGGGATACTGGAGCACTGTGGTCTTTGGCTTTTGTGAATGCAAGAAAGACTGTTGTGCAGGCCTGGTTGTCCTCATCCCCCCCGACTAAACAACAATGGGCTAATAACTTGAAAACCTGTATGTCAATTGAGAGAGCACAGTACACTGCTATGGGAAAATAGCAATTCTTTATGGAAATGTGGGGCCCCTTGTTAACAGCAATAGAGGCAAACAATTTTCCTTATTAGGTTGGGGCTGGTGGGACCCCCATGAATGGTGTATCTCTTAGATCTCACTGTTATGTATAGTGTCCCCCTTGCAGTTCTAACTATACTAAAGTTGTATGTGATCCTTCCCACAGTTTTGGGCCCCAAATATGAGATATGTTTTAAACGCAGCTAAATAAGCTGACCTTAACAGGAGCTCACTGCAGATCCCAATTTAAATCCGGTTGGTTCTGGCATGGTGCCTCACCCCCTGACCATCTCTCAATACGCTACTAGTTATTGTACTTGACAGCTCAACCCATTACCATTACTACGATCTCCCTGTTTGTGATATGTTACAGTATTGGAAGTGACTGCATTCCTCTGAAGCATATTTTGTAACATGATATTATACACTGTATTTGTGTGATGTAGTGACCTTCATCTCATGTCTCAATAAACTATGTTGGGGGGAAAAAAAAGAATACAACTGGGAGCATACAATTATCTATCTATCTCATATAAAACAAATAATAATATCCAAACAATCAATAAAACGCTTGCTGGAACAAGTATGTTTTAAGGCCCTTTTTAAAGGCTTCCACTGAGGGAGCCTCCTTTAAATAACCAGGCAAAGAGTTCCAAAGGGTAGATGCAGCCACCGAGAACGCCCTGTTCCCAGAATGCCACAGCCTCACCCTAGGAACTCTCAGGAGGCCTCCCCCGGCAGAATGGAGTGATGTTTTATGTCTGTATTCCCACCTTACCTCCCTAGGTCCCAATTTGTATGTCAATTCTGCTTCTGAAAATGCATTATACGTAAGGACATAGACAGGGTAGAGAAGGTTCAGAGGAGAGCAACAAAGATGGTACATGGATTGCATCACAAGTCCTATGAGGACGGGTTGAAGGAACTGAATATGTACTCCCTGGAGGAGAGGAGGGAGAGAGGGGATATGATAGAGACATACAAGTATCTTACAGGGAGGAACAGGGTGCAGGAATACACTATTTTTAAGGGAAAAAGATTTTCCAGGACTAGAGGGCATGGGATGAAGATGGAGGGAGGACGATTCAGAGGAAACGTGAGGAAGAATTTCTTCACAGAATGGGTGGTGGACAAGTGGAACACCCTGCCAGAGGAAGTGGTGGGGGCTGAAACAATCACTGGATTTAAGAATGCATGGGATAGACATAAAGGCATTCTGGAGGTCAGGGGTAAGGGGCAACAGACTTCTAGGAAAACATAAACTGAACTTACAAGCCCAAATGGGCAGACTAGGTGGGCCATAGGCCCTTATCTGCCGACACTGTCTATGTATCTATGTATTATGCCCAGGTTTCCACAAAATATGCGTGTGGGAAAAGGTTACAAGCACTGTTATCTCAACAGGCCAAGGCAAATGTGTTGCTATGTTGCATTGGTCTTGGCTTTGGAAAACCTATCCCCAGATTTCAAGTCAAAATAATAATTATTTTATTTCAGTGATGCTTTATATAACTGTTTAAACTTTGCACTACAAGGATGCCATCGTAAATGAGTCTTTTAGCTCAGAGGCTTAACATGTTCTGTTCATATTTATTTTAATAAATGTATTATTGTAAATTCAACTTGTTGCTGTTTTGCAGACTCTTCTTTCCAAGCTTTCCAAAGACAAGTTCAGTTTTCTATTTGCATACAGTACGTACAGTTACAGTGTCTCTTATACAGTATGTGGTAATACTGTATGTCCCCTGGAGCCTGTTGTTGCAGGATAAGAGTGGTTTCAAACGCATTATCGTGTGTGAGGACAGGAGCAAAACTGAGCTGTTCTGACACATGATGAACTCAAGGAAAACCATTCTTATCCTGCAATGATGTGGGAATGGGGGTGGGATTCCCATCATATTATAGATTGGGAGGGAAAAAATAATTATGTATGCACTGTAATTCCTGATCTTAGAACATAGGATAAACCAACAGGAGGGAGCAAAAGCCCATCTTGCCTGTCCACTAAACAATCAATGTGTACTGCTAGCAAACTCCCTTGCTTGTAAATATCTATCCAGCCTGCTTTTAAAGGGACATTGTCAACCCCGTTTAGGCCTCTAAGTGTCCCTAGTTTAAACAAGCATTTGTCAATGCCGAATGTTTGCTTGCTGGCATTGGCATTGGTAGTGTAGGAATTACAGAGCTGCATAATAGGAATGGCAGTGAAGTATTGAACTGAAACCAACCCCACCACCACCCTGCAGATACTGACAGGCATTGGGGTGTGCCTTTGGGTCGTCAGGCATAACGGCCATGCCATTTCACCACACCCTACCCTGCAGACACCGATAAGTGTCACGGTGTGCTTTGGGGTCTTTGGCCCTTATGTTCACCCCATTCCATCAGGAAATATGGTGAGATGGGTGCTGTATAGGAGAATGGGGTGAACTTTGGGGCCGAAGAGTCCAAGACACACCTCGATGCCTCTCACTGGCTGCAGGGTGTGGGTGAGGGTGGAATGGTATGAGTACTATAGGCGAAAATCCCAAGTCACACCCCTGATGCCTGTCAGTCTCTTCACGGTAGGGCGCTATGGTCGGAAACCCTAATGCCTCAGGCGTTCATTGGTATTTTCACTCCAAATTTTCAACATGGTTTTTTTGTGACCTCCCACCTCATGAACAGTGGCAATATCAGTTTGTTGGCGAAGCTGATTTTGCACAGCGACTATGCCATTTGGCACCACAGGTGCGAAAACACATTTTGAACAGGATGTGAAAAATGACAGCTGTACTGTTCATGGGGAGGTGTAAAAAATGGCAATGTTAAAAATCTGCAGTGAAAATATTAAAAAAAACTGGTGAAGTCATGAGTGTGCGTAGAAACTGTGCAACGCACACCCATAATGTAGTTAGTTTAGGGATTTTTTACAGCAGATTGTCAACACAGGCATTTTGGGACCTCTGCTTATGAACAGTGTCACTGTGATTTTCTTAATCTGTCTCGAACAACAATTTCCCCGCAGCAGCCACGCATTTCTGTGCTGGAAGTGCGAAAACACATTTTGGCCAAGGTGTGAAAAATGACAGCTGTACTGTTCATAAGGAAGTGTGGAAAAATGCCAGTGGCAAAAATCTGGACTGAAAATATTACAAATTCATAAACTTACGAGGGTGCGTGGAAGCTGCACAATGCTCGCTCGTAATATAGTTATTTTATGGACTTTTGTCACCAAATTTTTAACATAGCCATTTTAAAACCTCTGCTCATGAACAGTATCACTGTGATTTTCTTAATCTGTCCCAAACATTGATTTCGCTCACCGACTGCGCCATTGTGCGCCACCTGCGTGGAAACACATTTTGGGTGAGATGTGAAAAATGACAGCTGTACTGCTCATAAGGAGGAGTAGTAAAATGGCAATGTTGAAAATCTAGAGTGAAAATATAACAAAATTAACGAACGTATGAGCGTGAGTATGAACTGCGCAATGCACGCTCCTAAATCAGTCATTTCAGGGAATTGTTTCACCAAATTTTCAACATAGGGTTTTTGGGGGCCTACCTCTTGAACTGTGACACTGCTGTTTCATAAATCGGTCCCAAAAGGTGGTTCCTCGCAGTGACCACGAAATCACCTTTCAGGGCTGATTAATGCCATGACAGTGCTAGAATTCATGAGGAGGGGTACCAAAACCCCCATGTTGAAAATTTGGTGCCAAAATTCCAAAAAATGCCTGAGATATGCATCAAAGTTGAAAAAACCCTATTTATTCCATTATACAGCTTACCGGCATTTCTTCAGTTCGCAGTCATCTTTGAAGAGTGCAGACAAGTTCCCGGCCCACTGAAGATCATCGCGCCGGCCTCTGGAGGTAAGTATGGGATGAGGTGGGGGTGTGGGGAGGTGGATGCGCAGAGGGTGGACATGGGTTGGGGGGGAAGACAATCAATGAGGGATCGTTTTTTTTCTTTTCTGGTGTTTGTTTTCTTTTTAGGAAGATGACGCGGGACTTCTGCCATGCTGGGGTGGGCTCACAGCATGGCAGCTGGAAGATTTTTTTTGGGGGGGGATCAGTGGAGCTGACGGTGGATTGGGCACCACGTCGGCCATACAGACGTGTGCCACGGTGGGGTGGGGTGGGCTCCTAGCGTGACAACTGGAAGTTTGTTTCTTTTGGGGGGGGTTTTAATCGAGCCGACCAGGGATTGGGCACCCCATCACCATTCTCACTTATGCCACGCTGGGGTGGGCTCCCAGCGTGGCACCTAGAACTCTGGGGGGGGTGCGGAGCCGCCGGGGGACTGGGCACCCCCTCAGCCATACTGTGTGTGGTGGACAGGGGAGAGTGCTATTCAGAGACACTCAGAGGGTTGGGGAATATTATTACAATACTGATCAGGTGTGCCAACAGACGAAAACTGCGTCTACTTTTTCGGTCTGTTTGGAGTTCTGTTTTCCTGCTTTTGTCAATGCTGCTCCTACCCTGAACTCTGACTCAACATTCCAAGGATGGCAATTAGATCTTTTTTTGGAAACATTCCAAGATGTCATTTTAGTCACATGCCTCCTCCCGGAAAGATAGTCCTAGGAAAAGTTCACTTCAAACTGAATTTATGTTCCAGGAAGAGAAAGCAGAGACATATACAAGCAGGATTGCCGGCAATATGCTAATCAACACTATCATATCGCTGCTCACTGAAGCGGTCTCTCCCTTTCAACTGTACGCCACTGCATTTTCAACTGATAGATAGCTGCAGCATTCATTGGTGAACTGTGGCCGCACCTGCAAACACACTGACTGAACTGGAAGACAGGGTGCCTACAAAATCTCTGATGATGGCACTATGTTTCTTGCATATGCATGCAAGCAAACATAAAAACACAATTTATGATTGTTCACATTCTGTAGAGACTGTTGATGCAGGTGGCAGTTTGTTTTGGATTCGTTTTTTCTTTTAAAAAGTGAAAAACTCACTGCACACCATATTGGTGTTGCCACACAAAAACATGTTTGTTTACGTGTCTTGACCAACTCCCACTGCATCTTTCATGGACTTTGGAACACCCCCAACATAATCTAGCCACTCACTATGCAGAAGGAGTAGAGGAGATTATTGTATCATGAGTGGTTGCACTGTTTGAGGGTGCTTTTAATATTCAGGAAGTATACAGTAAGCGTAGTTCAAGGATTTGAAGGAAAACAACGCAGGGAATAACTATACATTACCATGAATTTTAGTTCTATAAGCAAGGAGGCAGATAAAACACCCAGCTACATCAATGAATTTTAGAGAAGGTAAGCAATCATAAAATGTGGGTTTTTACCTAGAAATAATATGATACAAAAAAGGTTGACAGTGCCCCTTTAAATGTGACTAAATTTTGACTGTTTACTACTCCCTCTGGTAATACACGCCAGTGTGTTACCGCCCTCTGTGTAAACCAGATTTTCTGCTTGGTTGTCCTAAAATGACTTCCTTTATTTGACATTTATGGCTCTAATATATCTTTTTTTGTCCTTGAATTCAATATACAGCCAATCTCTCAAGTCAGTATTTTGTAGTGACTTGTAAATTGCTATTAGATCACCACCAGTCTCTTTATTTCTAATGAAAAGAGACCTAGGTTGCTCAGTTTCAAATTCCAAATCCTTCAGCCCAACAATCTGTTCAGTTGTTCTTCTTTGCACCCTCTCTAATTTAGCAATGTTGCTGACATCCTGCAATGCCCAGAACTGTCTGCAATATTTCAAATGAGGTCTCACTAAAGATCTATACATGAGCAACACCATGTCTCTTTCCCTACTTGTTGATTCTACACACACACACACACACACACACACACACACACACACACACACCATTATTCTATTGCATTTGCAATGGTCTGATTACAATGTTTATCAGGTCTGAGATCACTGGACACTATCACCCCAGGTCTCTTCCACAATCTGTTGATCTGAGACTGTGGTTACCTGTGTTATACTTTGCCATCCTATTTTTTGTTCCCAAGTGCATAACCACACATTTGTCCAAATTAAACCTCATGTTTTTTCTGATGCCCACTCATATAGTTCAGTTAATTCCTCCTGTTAAGTCTTGTATCTGATCACTGGCATCAACCAAATGCCCTATTTTGGTGTCATAAGCAGATGTACTTATCCACCCACCTTACAGATGTTCATAATAGTGTCACAGATATTAAACAATGTAGGCCCCAGTACTACCTTTGGGAAACTTCACTCGTGACATCCCTGTCTTCGAGAAATATCTACACCATTGATTCACACTAGTGGGTCTTTGTTGGAGGTGCTAGGACCCTGCGGGGGCCAAAACTTTTCAGGAGGGATGGTGTCGAGGTAAGCTGTGCACATGCATGGTGCCACAAGACTGGCTTGCACCACACAGCTTACCTCGGCACCAGCCCTCTACCATCTCAGTACCTTTTTACTGAGGATATGCAGCATAACCTAACAATTACCTATGCACTTAACCTAAGAGCATAATTAATATAGCTCTGATAACCCCTGTAAGAAGGGTAAAAAAAAAAAAAGAGCAACACAGTGCCTTTACAGCCCAAAACAAGGTGAAGACCGTAAAACGTACTGGAATGAGCCCAGGCAATGGCAGGAGGGCACGTGAATCAATGGTGAAAATATTCCTAGAAGATCAGGAATTATGTAGAGTACATACTGCAGTTTTGATATGTTCCAGGAGTTAATCTTCATCACTGATTCATACTACTGGGTCAGAGTACTAAGCTTAGACAAACTCCCCTGGACTAGGGCAGTAGGTGCAGAGGCTCACTCAGGACAGAAGTCTATTCAGGATAGTCCTGCCAAAGGAGGCATGTTGCCTGGCACAGACATCCAAGGCATAGTGCTTAAAGGGGACAGGATGATGCTAACTGGCGGTAATAAGCAATGTTCCTATCTATAGAAATGAAATTCATACCTCAAAATGATCTATGTTTATTTGTACCTAAATAAGTACTGATATTACAAACTGTGCTTTGTATTTTTTTCTTTCTATGGGCAATATTCTGCAAGAGTTCTCTTCATGGAACCAATAAGTTGGAGTTTTTACTACATCATGATTTGCGTACCGAATGCTAAACATGAGCTGTTAACCTATCAGAACCATGCTTAGAGTTCTGTACCCAAACCATGACATGGTTAAAACTTCAGATCACTGGTTCCATGAAGAGAACTGTAACAGAATGCTGCCCATAAAAAAAAAAAAACAATCCAAAATATAGTTTGTCATAGCACTTTTTATTCAGGTAAAGTTACATATTGCTCATTTACGGGTATACATATCAGTTCTGAAAATAGGACCATTATAAACAGCAGCCCTGGCTCACACTCTTTCCCTATTAACTTCCTACTGCACCCACCCTTCCCTAGTCCACTCCAGCCTGGCTAAAGTCCCACCCCATCCATAGTAGTGTCCCAATTATCTACCCCTCCTCCGTCATTATTCATAATAAACAAGTACATGACAGCCATCATCACTTTCTGTGGTTTTAGCTCAATTTTTCCCTCAGTCATCAGTAATATATCCCTCCTCTTCTTTACCTCTCTAACCTGCCACCCCATACACAGCCTCTTTCTCCTATATGTGTAGTTGCAGGCTGCCTCACTCAAAAGATCTCTGCTTATAACCCCTGTATGCCTATGGTTGATTGTACATCTGCTGACTTCTTCAACTGTAAAATAATGCTGGTTTTTTTTATTTCAACCTTGTACTGTACTGTATACGCTGTATATACTTTTTCTTCCTTGTATATTATTGCTTTTTGTATACCTGCTTCTGTACTGTACTTTGATGTATTCATGACCAGGTCCACCTTGCAAATGAACCTTGCTCAATGGTGCCCGCCTGGATAAATAAAGATTTTGATTGATTGATTGATTGAATTAGAAATGATTTCCTGTCCTCTTCAACAAAAGTGTGCACTGTACTCTAGGTTGCAGCTGTGCGAATATCAGTGGTAGGTACAGAGTGGATCTCTGTTACTCTGACACTGTACAAAATAAATTTTTTTGGGCAAAGTTGCTGCCAAATTTTGATTTTGCCTCATGAAAACTGCATGAACAAAATGCATTTTTTTTTTAGAAATGTCCATGTCCGCTGGCCTATATAAATCTCTTCCCTCCCACTCCAGTAATAAAGTCCTTCCCAGAATCACTTTCTCATTGTGCAGTATTAAAACTGAATCACAGGATAGGCTCAAGGATATATGTATGTATATGTGTGTGTGTGTGTGGGGATTTCAATTCAGAGGGGTTGTGGGTTGCTGAGTCCAGTTCTGAATCTTGCTTCCATCGAGCTTTGCAATTCTTTTCATATCTGGGTGGAAGTGAAGTTCTGAAACTTCACACAGCTCTGGTAGCAGAGCTTTACCACAGTCACCCACGTTGCCGGTGAATTTTGTGAATGAAAAATGTGTTTGCATTGCACAGCACTTCAGCAATTTTCAAGTGAATATATGGTATATTGCAGCTGATGCTACTCTAACAAACATTTAATGATCTGTACTCATACCTCTGAGCTGGCGGGCCGTCCATAATGATATTGATCCATAAAATCTGCATAGCATTGAGTGGATTTGGTAAATCAAATACTGTGGACAAAGTAATCAGACTTAAAGCTGAAATACTCCTGTTAAAATAAGAAAACAGTGATTCGACATAAACATCTTAGATTGAATAGTACTGTACTAGTAATAGATCATTATGTTATTAATCTGCACTCTGAATCTGTTACTCACGTGCTGAGTTGAAACTGAACAAAGTTTTGGATGTTGTAAAAGATTCCCTTTCCTTCTTCTATTGCACTCCTGGGAGAAAAGAAAACTCGTCATGGTTGTAAATCATAACAATGAAACATGTCTTAATTTTTTTGGTGGAAGGCATTTCATATGACCCAAACAATACTGTTTATTTTGGGCCAATACAAAGATAAAAAGAAAAAATTACTCACCGCAGTAATCTTCATTCTTCCAAGAGGTCCTTTAGCATCAGTAACTTTTTTTGCACTTAGCTGACTGGGTGTAACTGCCCCAGAGGTGTGCCTTTAAGAGATATTTAAATGAGCTTAGGGCCAAGCAATCGAAAGACAGGAGGGGTGTGAGCTGAGTGAGAGCTGTTGAAGGCTTCAGAATTTTTTCGAGGAAAAACGAAGGCAAATGCCCCGAAAAAGAATCAATAGGATTCAAAAAACTTGCAAATGTCCACAAAAGTGGAAATAGAAACAACAGCAACACGAACTAAAAACTCATCAATAAGAAACTGAAAATTTGGTAAAAGGTGACATAAAGAGCCCTTCTCCGACAGGTAAACCGGGGAGGAAGGGTGGGAGCTTACCGATGCTAAAGGACCCCTTGAAAGAAAGAAGATTACTGTGGTGAGTAACTTTTTCTTCTTACCCCAGGAGTTCTTTAGCATCAGTAACTTTTTTGCAGACTACCAAGCAGTACCAAGTGGGAGCTGGGCAGAGAACTTACTTAGGAAAGAGGCTCTGCAGAACTGTCCTGTCAAATTTGGCATCAGATCTGGTCTGCACATCCAAACTGTAGTGTTTCACAAAGGTGTGCACAGATTTCCAGGTAGCTGCTTTTCAGACATTCAGTAGGGGAATGTCCCTTGCTGCTGCAAGTGAGGCTGCAGTGCCCCTGGTGGAATGGGCCTTGAGCCCCACTGGAGGTTGTTGACCAGCTTCTCATAGCAGAATATGAAAATTACGTACCTACCGTAATTCTTGATCTTTCTGTGTATCTTCACCATTCATCACATTTGGGTATGTGGCCGGAGGTCATGACCCCACTGAAGCTCTTTTTTTTTTTTTGGATGGGCAGAGTTGATGCACCAACGGCACCGCTCTCGAGGCAGACGCACTGCATGGCACTCACGGGTTGGCAGTGAGGTGTCGACCCTGCCCTCCCGCCAGTTCTGAGTCACCGTAGAGTAAGAAAGGGTTGGGGGGGGGGACAAGGAAGTCCAAGGGACAGACAAAGGAAAAGATGTATGAATTAAAAGGAGAAATAAACGATGGAGAGGACAGACAGGAGATGGAGAAAAACTAAGGGGATTGGGAAGGGGCCCCAATGTCTGGAATTAGAAAAGGAAGGGAAGGAGGGAGGGAAACAAGAAGTGGAAGGGGAGAGGACATACCTCGGAATCACTAACTGTTCCCAAACTGAGTTTTAAGAACGGTAAAGGAGTAGCCAGAAGGCTGTATTGCAAGAATTCAAGGCACAGAATTACTGGCAACTAACTCCAGCAGAAGCAGTAGAGGCTACCATGGGACAGAAGGGGACAGGAATCCGAGGTTGTCCTCCCTCGAAACCAAATAATTGGAATAGGGGAGAAAAAACAAGTCTCCCTAATTAAAAACTGAGGGATGAGTCCCTAAGGACAAGGACGGAGGAAGATAGAGGAGAGAGAGAGAGAGAAAGAGAGGGCAGCCATCAAATCCCACCATAAAGGGGTGGAGCCAAGGCACTGAGGAGGGAGCCCCCCTTCCCTTGATCCCTCCCCCTACCAGAAGGTGAAGGAAAATCCCCCTGTGTGCCCTAGGTCACCCCGTTCCTGACCAGTGGAGAAGAAGGGGGGGCACACAGAGAGAGGGGGACCCAGAGACTGAGGCCCCAGGGGGATGGAGGATGGGATTCATGATGAATGGTGAAGAGACACAGAAAGATCAAGAATTACGTAGGCACGTAATTTTCTTATCTTATCTGTGCCGGCCTCACCATTAGTCACATTTGGGTGAGTACCGAGCCCGCCCGAAGGGGGCACTAGACCCTAAAGGACTAAGTCCCTTAGCTCCCAGTGGGGGAAACACTGAGAGAGAGAGAGAGATAATCTTTAGAGGCCTGGGGAGGCCCAAGACTGGGGAGAATGAGGTGGGAACCACCCGGAGGGGGCAGGAGGTTGCCCCGACAGACGCTGCCTCACTCTACAGGAGAAAAGGTGGGTTCTCTGGTAAGTGGAGGAAATCACCCTATGCCGGGCCAAGGGACACAACCGGGAAAGATGTAGCCATGCTGTCCACCTAGTGCAGATCACTGACCCTGTGACCCTGGAAGCTACCTCGTTGGCAAAGTAAGATGCCCTCGCTTGGTGGCTTGCTAGCTTCAGGCCATGTGCAGAGTGCGCAGTGGCTTGTCTGGTTACCTCCGAATCAGGCAAGGAGGCTAGGAGTTGACCTAGCCTGGACCACAAGAACCTATCATAGGAAGCATAGTGGGCCTGATGAACAGAAATCGAAAGTAACAACCATGCCGAGTAGAAGGTCCTCCTCCCCCAGAAGTCAAAATCCACGGAATCTTGATCTGGGGGCCAGTCATGGTAGAGGGTGCGAAGCCCATCGGGAGTGTCCAGCTGCATCAGTCCTGACTGAGGATGAGGCATATGACCTGGAGACTCCGGGGGGGGGCACAATACCTCTGGCTTAGATCCCTAGGGGTTAGTACTCTGGAAAAAGGCCTTTGCCAGAACTGCAATGATGCCTCCTGGAAAGGAGCAGGCCAGGCAGGCACCACAAGGATGGCCGCACTGAAGTCACCTAAGAAGGCACACATCGAATGCTCCGGATTGTGCTGAGTGGGTGGTGTGACACGGAGGTCTTCCATCATCCTCACGAGGAAACGCTGATACTCAGCGAGATCAGCAGCAGGGGAGATGTGGACAGAGGGCTCCTCTCCCCCAGAAGAGGAGGATGAGGAAGCGGAAGACCTCAGAGAGCCAGAGGTTGACTGCTCAGGGGGAGGGTGAACACCCGCTCATCCATGACCCTGACATAAGTAGGGAAGTGTGCAGCAGCACCCCTGAATTGTTCCCAGGAGAGAGGTCCCATAGGACCACGAATGCCTGGGAAAGCAGAAGATGGCGACAGAGGAATGGGGGCTAAGTCCGCAACAGAAGGGGACCGTCCTCTGTCCGGGCAAGAGAGTGCACCAGAAGCCTCAAGAAAAGGAGGAACTCCGGAAAACCCAACAGCCAACAGCTGATTAACCACGCTGAAACTGCCTAGGCTGTGCTCGAAGAATCCCCCTCCCCCGTGAGGTGACAGGGACCCTGTAAACCCAGAAGGATGGTCCCTTCCCTCCAAAGACCAGGGCCCCCTCGAGGAGACTGAGAAGGAAGGGCAGGGGTCCCTGCTGCGACTTCTTCCTGAACCCGGGTGGGTCCCAGAAAAGGGATGCTGCATCGAGCCCTGACCCCTCAACCCCTCAGAGTCCAAAAGTACCCTCCACCTCACAAAAATCAGTCTGGGCAGCTGACAATGCTCGTCAGTCCCTGAGGAGACCACCCAGGGAGTAGCACCCTCCTGAGGGCACACTGGTCGGCCCTAAATTTGGGCGATCCAGGCACACCACATGAGGGGGTAACCCAACTGAGGGGTCAGAAAACCCTCCATGCCTAGGCTGCAGGGCAATAGTGGCCTGGACCACCGCCTGCTGGTCAGCACCCCTGACCCCAGATGTGGGGGCTACCGCCCACTCCTCAGAGGGAGGCTGGTTCCAGTCAGCCAAAGTAACCACCAGGGTGTCCACATGAGCTGCCAACTCCAGAGTCAGACAGCTGGTCCGAACCAGACTCGAAGTCCATCTCCTAAGAGGTAGAGACCGAAGTCCTGTGCCAGACCGTACACGGATGCCCACTCCTGTATGGACCAAGAGAAGTGCCAGTCTGGGTGTCCGCACCAGAGCCGGTACCAAACTCCCCCATGGCACTGTGAACGGCACACGAAGAAGAGATGGCACCGAGAGTGGCAGCAGAACCGGAGTCGATGCCCGCCACGGTGCCATCCTCCCCATGGCACTGCGAACAGCACCAGAGTCAGGGATGGCGCCGACAGCGACACTGACAGCTCCCTCAGTGCCATGAGTGGTGCTGTGAGTGACACCTCCCATGGCACCTTGTCCTCGCTGGGCACTGAAAGCGGCACTGGAGCTAGACATGGCACCATCCCCAGCCTCGGTGCTGTAAATGGCGCTGAGATGAGAAGCAGTCAAAGATAGCACCATAGAACTTCCCACAGTGCCACCAGCACTATCAGTGCCATGAACGGTGTCGACAGCAGCAACGGCGCCAAGCGGCATATCAGTGTCGACCACGGCGCCGTGAGGACCCATGGCACCGTGAACAGCACCGAGGCCCAAAACGGCACTGGACAGTGTCAAGGATGGTGCTGACACAGGCTTTCCAGCATGAGGAAATGACACTGGGGGAGCCTTCGCCTCAAAAGGGTGATTGCCGGAGTGGTGCCTCCCACCCGCTCCCCAGGGGGAACAGACAGGGCCTCCTGCACCACGGAAGGGGCTTCTGCCATGGCAAAGCTACAAGAAGCGGAAACCCCCTCCTCCGTGGTCCATATAGAACCGGAAGGGGACCCGGAGGAAAGGGAGAGACCATGGCTTGGCCCGATGAGTGTGCACCCGTCCCCCAAAAGTTGGCGGAACTCATCTAACTTTCCACACACGTTGTTCCAGGACACGATGATCCACAGAGAAACAAGCATCACACGAATCTATATTGTGAAGTGAGCCAAGGCACATAAGGCAATGATCATGCTGGTCAGTAATGGAGTACTTGAGGCCACACGGGCACCAATGCATAGGAGGCAGCCCCGCTTTCATCGACTTTTTGTCCTCTGACCTAGACATGATTGATGGAAAAGCAATGCAAAAAAAAGATTCGATGTTGCTGAAAATAATAAAGGAACAGTCTTACCAAAACAGCGGCGTAGAGTCGGGTGAAACAGAACTGGCAGGTAGAACTCAGCGTCAAAAGGACATGAAGACTAGGCCCGACGTAGTTTCTTGGAGCTCCTCATGAGGTGAGACCTCTACGGTGGGAGATGAAGAACTGGCGGGAGGGTGGGGTGAACAACTAATGGCTAACCATGGAGCGCCACACAGTGTGTCGACCGAGGGGTATTTATCGGTGCGCCGCACTTCATCAAAAGAAAAAAAGAGCTCCCACAGGGTCATAACCTCCGGCCACATATCCAAATGTGATGAATGGTGAAGACTGACACAGATAAGATCTAACACAAGAGACCAACCGACGAGAAATAGTTCTCTTGGTAGCTGGTCTTCCTCTGCCTACATCCCCGTAGGAGAGGAACAACTGAGTGGAAGAGCCTCTGGACTGTCTAGTATGCTCTAGGTAGTGAAAGTTGGCTCTTTTGACATCCAAACTGTGGAGCTTTTGCTCACCAGGAGTGGATGGCTCAGTAAAGAAGACAGGCAGAATAATGGACTGGCTCAAGTGAAATTTTCAAAAGTAATGTGTTCTGGGGGCCCTTTTAAGAATCATAGACTTCACAACGCTTAAAGGTTTTTCAACCTTTTTTTGATTTCCCCTGTGTTTCACTCTGTGCCACAGTTTGTTCACGGGGTTCATTTTCTTCTTTTAATCAATCCTAAGGTTGTCATCATCATGTTTTCTGTCCTGCTTTTTATTAGTTTTTAAAACAGTCTGTACTAATCCTGTTTGAGGTATTTGCTTCTTTGTTTTGGTTTTTAAGCTGTTTAAGGTGGAGACTTTGCAAGTGTCTTTCACTGCACAGTGACGAATTTTAAAGGATTTGGAGATAAAAAGCAAGGTGGAGTAAAGGGCAAACGTCAGAAAGTCTCCACAGAGTGAAACGAAGGGGAAATCAATAAAAGGTTGAAAAACTTTTAAGCATTGTGAAGTCTATGATTCTTTTAAAGTGCCCTCAGAACACATTACTTTGAAAACTGTCTTTGAGCCTCATCTGGGGGGCTGAGGAACCTACAAAAGAGTCTCCATTTCCTGCTCACGCTGTAAATTCATGAATGGTTCAAGTGAAACTCTGAAACCACCTTTGGCAGAAATTTCCTATTTGTCCTGAGCTCAAATTTATCGTTGTGAAGGATGATATAATTTGATACAGTGCACAGGGCCTGTAGCTCTGAAATCCTCCTGGCAGGCATAATGGCTACTTGAAAGACGGTCTTCCAAGTTACAAACTTGATGTGGACCATGGACATAGGCTTGAAGGGTGGATTCATGAGCCCATCTATGCAAAGGTTCAGGCTCCATGAGGAACGGGCTCCCTGGTTGGAGGCTGGAAGTGCAAGAGGCCTTTGAAAAACTGTTTAAAAATGTTGTGGGGAAAAAAAATAATTTCTTCTTTCCCACCGAAAGGAAGGCCAAAAGTGCCACAAGGTGTAGCTTGAGTGAAGATGGTTTCAAGCCTGATGCCTGTAGGTGTACCAGGTAGCCTAGCAGCTGAGGGTCTGATGCTGATAGGGGTTCGACCTTTTCGCTCTTGCACCAGAGGGAAAACCTTTTCCATTTAGCTTCCTAAGTCTTGTTAGTGTTCAGTTTTTTAGCTATCTTCAGTATCTTAAGGACCTGTTCAGAGTACTATGAGGATGGAAACTCTAACTCCTCAAGAATCAGGCCTTTTTTGTACTAAGATGAAGGACACCCTAAAAGAGATCCGCACTAATCTGGGAGACCTGGAATCGCGAGTAGCAGAGGCGGATGCCCAGATCTCTGAACAGTCCAACAAAATAGTTATTTTAGAATGAGCGGTTCACACTTTGGCTGAGGAACAATTACATTTTGCAAAACGATAAGAGGATATGGAGAATCGGGGTTGACGTAAAAATATAAGAATATATGGGACTCTGAAGGGAGAGGAGGGGAACACCCGTATCGCATTCGTAGATTACCTACTATGCTTGGCCCTAGACTTAGACCCAGACTACCAGATAGACATTGAAAGGGCTCATCGGGCACTCGGCCCCTGTCTTACAAAACCAGATGCCAGACCCAGACCATTCGTTATGCGATTTACCAACTTTTTCCAAAAAGACCAACTACTGGCAAAAGCTTGGCACAAACAGACAGTGATGTTGGGGGAACGCCGAATTATATTCGATAACGACTATGCCCCAGCTACCCAGCAGTTGAGAAGGGAGTACTTCCTCTTATTTTCCCCACTCCAAGCTAAAAACTTAAAATTTTGGACTCCCTATCCAGCAAAGTTAACTGTTCAGTTCCCTACTGGCCCCATTACCTACAGCACTGCAATGGAGGCTAAGGCAGACCTGCTTCAATGAGGGATAATATCCAATAATGATCCTAAATTGGCAGTGAGGGACTGGGCAGTGCCTTTAAGGCCAGCTTCTCAGGCAACTTCCCGACCTGAAATTGGATACCCTAAACTGCAGGGATTACTGAACAGAGTGTGTTTTCTAAGGAACCCGACCCTTCAAGCAGACTGCGAAGGCAAAGCTATGGTGGAGGTACAGGCTGTTTCGGGTTGAGGGGTGTTGGGGGGGTCGTACACATTCATGAGAGGGAGGGTTGAGAGTGAGCTATTGCTCCAGCAAAGGCCACATTTCTAAACTAAAAGTACATAAGGCCTTTATTATAGATCTGGCCCTTGGGTGTGACCTGCAAAGCGCCCTGCGCTCCCCTTACTCGCTGTGGTGCGGCCTGTTTGTCTCTCCCTCCCCCTTCCTCTGAGTCTACGGGCTCAAAGCCTTTTGTACTCTCTCCCCAGTTTTCATTGAACCAGACAGAGCTTCAATCGGAGTGGGTGTTCATTCAGACTAACACTGGACTATTAACAGATACCAATTCATCGAAATAAAAGTTTTGAACACACTCTCTTTTGTAGATGATGGCCTAGACGGGTTTGGAGAGACAATGGCTTGGGACTGTGCTCTATCTAAGGCCGCCCTGTTGTGATCCAGAAAGAGACAACAATTGTGTCAGATTAGCTTTTGGGGAGGGAGGGCGAAAAGGACCTGGACTTTGGAGCTGGATCTCTACAGTTTTTCCCTCCTCTATAGCTTTTTTTTTTGGCTTTTAAGGGGGTATCAGTGGCACCCTTTCAGCCACATTTGATCTTTACTCATGGAGGGAGAAACCTCTCCTTACACATCTTCAAGCCTCTTCTTTAATTCATGGGGAGGGTTCCCGAGGTGGGCCTCAGTTAACAGGGTTTGGATCCTCAAGTGAAGAGCTTCCTAGGAAGTCATGTTTCTAGAGGTAGATTTTATCTTGAAACCCTGAAGGCTTTTGTAATTTTAATTCCCATAGGGTGAAAGGGGGGGTTCTTCCACATGGAGGTCAACTGGGAGCTGAGGCGAGGTAGAAGAAAGGAGATATAGGACATGAGGCTCATTGGGACCCTTCCTTGACTATTATAGGTCGTCTATCCAAAATAAAGGGATGGTTTTCACTCTTGCCCTGTAATCCAGGTTCTTTTGCCCCAATACCCCCGAGAAAGATTAGACGAACACTCACTCACTTATGGGTGGTGGAGGGGTTCTTCCCTTAGACTACATGTGTTAATTTATGGTTTGAACACCAAATTAAGTCTATATCTCACCACTACAGGAGCAGCCCCTAGAGTGGGCTTGTTCCTAGATAGGGTGTTCCCTCTCAAGCGGGCCTAGACCCACCCTTTGGTGGGTTGTCCCCCACTTACCTAGGAAGAAGGGATTCCCTTTATCCTGGGCATTAGGTTGGAGATGGGAAAATCTCCCCCACCAGTGGAAGCAGGTTTGTAAATAGTTTTCTCCTGTAGGAGGCAAGTTGCAAATAGTTATTTTAGATTATGGTTTAGACTGTTGTTTTTTTTTTTTTGTAAATGGAAAAAATTAAGGTGACACAATGCTTGCGAAGAGACATGCAGCTCCCTCCTTGGATGGATGTGCAGGTAGCCGAGGGGTCATAGAGTGCAAATACACCACTCAGTCTGGGTATGCTGGAATTGGTCCAATTGGACCCCCGGACATGATGTGGGATGTCTGGAACATAATTCAGTAGGTTTACTTGTCCCCTTTTGGCTCCAGTAACTCTGCCAGGTACACAGTATGGGTACCCCTTTCCTGGGATCATGGTTAATGTACCAGTGAGAATTTTTTCACAGAATGTAAATGGTCTGCATTCCTGTTAAATGTTACAAAATCATGCAACATTTAGGAAAACTGAAGGCTGATTTATATTTCCTACAAGAGACTCACCTCTCATCTCTTGAGCATTCAAAGTTACATTGGGGTGGTTGCTATCAGGCTGTGGCATCCTCTCATCCGAAAAGTAGTAAGAGGGGCATGGCGATATTAAACCCAGCATCTACCCCATTAGAAATTCAAGATACTTTTTGGATCCACAGGGTCGGTACATGATCTTTACAGGGACACTATACTCCCAGACAGTTATGCTAGTTAATACATACCTCCCTCCCCAGGCCTCGCTCCCCATAATAAGGACTTTTCTGCAAAGATTGATGGAGAGCCTCAGGGGCATTCTGTTGATGGGTGGAGACTTTAATATCTCCTTCTAACCCCATCTGGATTCTTCGAGTCCCAAACCGCATAGGCTATCTAAAGTTGCGGAATTTGTCCTCTTTGGGTGTAGAGGACATCTGGAGAAGAATTTTCCTATCAACCCCAGGTTATACTTTTTTTCTGGGAGGCACAACATGTACTCACGATTAGATTACTTTTTTGTGACAGGGGAATATCTCACCCTGGTACAAGATATTTTAATTGAACCAAGGGTCCTGTCCGATCACAACCCACTAATCCTTAAGATCAACTTGGGAAAACAAAAGAAATTCAGGCACTTGAGGTTCAATAATTCCCTCTTACGGGATCAAAAATTCTTGGATCATTTCAGGCAACGCATTCCTCAGGTGATATAGGACAATTCCTCTCCAGAAGTGTCCTGCCCTATTCAATGAGAGGCCTTAAAGGCAGTGTTGCATGGAGAGATGTTGGAATAATTCTCCCAAAAAAAAGGAAGCGAATACAAGGCTTAAGTTTTTAACAGATCTTCTGACTTCATACCAAATGTTATTTCGTGAGGGCGGTATGGCCTTTCAGCGATGCATAAGGTCTATAAAGCAAGATATACAAAAAATGATAGATTACAGAACCCTTCAGAGCCTGAACCGCTTACGACATTACAATTATGAAGGAGAAGCTGCAGGAGCCTGTGTTTTGACACAGAAATTAAGAGCTAATAAGCGGGCCTCTACCATCTTGAAAATAAAATCTCACACCACAGACATATCCACTTACAAGGAAGAGCAAATTGGACAGGCTTTTACTCAATTCTATGAAGCCCTATACAGTGCCCCCCACATCCCGCAGAACCAGGAAGAGGCAATATTTAAATTTAAAAAAAAACTTCATCTACTCAAACTGTCTGAGTCCCAAAAGGATCAATTGGAACGTGTTATTAGTCCTGAGGAGATAATCTATCAGGTAAAGAACTTAAAACCTTTGAAATGCCCGGGCCCAGATGGTTTCGGCCCCGAGTGGTACAAAACTTTTATACCTCAGTTACTTCCCAGTTTCTTATTAGCATCCCGAGCAATAGCAGAGGGAGAGACTCTTCCCCCATCTTGGCACTATGCAGTCCTCTCCCCTTTACTAAAACCTGAGAAGGACCCCACTCTCCCAGCCTCATATCGCCCAATCTCAATTTTGAACGTAGACTATAAAATATTTACGGCCATATGGGCCAAACGGTTGGAGCCGATTCTCATACAGTTGGTCCATCAAGACCAATCTGGATTTATTAAACTTAGGAGCACCTTGGATAATATACGCCGTCTTTTATTACTTTTAGAGCATATCCATGCAAGAAAGATCCCATCTACTGTTATTAGTTTAGACACTCATAAAGCGTTCAACAGGGTGAACTGGGAATATTTATGGGCTGCCCTGTCCAAGTTCTCCTTTCCAAATTCCTTCATTACCTGTCTGAAAAATATATACTCTCAGTCAAGGGCTTATATTCGGGTTAATGGTTCCCTATCCCAACCAATATACATACAAAGGGGCACAAGACAGGGATGCCCTTTATCCCCATTATTGTTTGCCTTGTACATCGAGCTCTTGGCAGAGACAATTAGGAAGCGTAATCAGATAGAGGGAGTCCCGATAGGTCAAAGAGAGCATAAGGTGGCTTTGTTCACTGATGACATTCTGGTAACCACTGTCTCCCCTGATACTTCTCTTCCTGATCTATGGAAACATCTGGAGCACTTCAAAAGTGTCTCAGGATTCCAGCTAAATGTGGCTAAAACAGATGTGCTCTGACTATATTTTTCTCCTTCCCAAACACTCAAAAATAAATATCCAATAAAATGGTATAAAACCACATTTAAGTACTTGGGAATCTATATTTCAAAAGATCTAGATAATCTAGAATTGCTAAATTTTGAACCCTTGTCTACCCAGATCCAAACGGATGTGTCCTCTTGGTTTAAGTTGCCTTTGAACTTTTTTCAGAGAATTGAGATGATTCATATGATAGTTCTCCCCAAATTATTATATTTATTCCAGAATGTCCCTACCTTCCCCTCTAGTTTTTACTTTAAATCCTGGGATAAGCTCATATCGAACTTCACTTGGAATGGGCAGAGGCCGAGACTTAGAATGTCTCTCTTGCAGTTACCGCTCTCCTTAGGGGGGGCTAATCGCCCAAATTTGAAATTTTACGCTTTAGCAGCCTTTTTTAAATACTGTCCTTATGGATATCACCAGCTTATCAGGCACCATGGAAGGACCTGGAATTCACCATTAATGATCTCTATGATATCACCAAGGTTACCTTAGCTTCGGCGGCTAGGCTACCCTCCTTGTGGGATTTCACCCCTTTTATAGCTCAAATTTTAAAATTGTGGTATAAGTTAAAAAAATATAAGAGCTTTAGAAACCTTTTCTTTTTCTATACACACATCTCAGAGGATGATCGCTTCCTTCCGGCTTCCCTGGACCACACTTTTTCAAGATGGAGACAGCTTGGGCTTCAATTTTTCAAACAATGTCTCTCCCCTGCTAGTATCATCCCATTTGAAACTTTAAAAACTACCTACGCCCTCACCAATAATGACATTTTTTAGATATACTCAAGTTAGAAATTACCTTGTGAGGTAAAAATATATCATTTCTAAATTACCAGACCCAATACCTATGGCCTGGAAATATTTGGAGGATAATATTTAAGGTCACTTATGGCCCCACCAGATAGGTTACCTCTATAAAATTCTAAGAGAGGGGATGGGCGACTCATCAATCTCGATCTTGAATAGCTGGTGCAGGGATCTCAAACTAGATATCTCAGAACAGGAATGCTCCGGGCGTCCCCCCAGGCATGTAGAGTTACACATGCTACTAAGTGGCCTGAATTTGCGTGGAAATGCCAAAGTCGGGTTTTTTTTCACTCCCCAGCCATATTAACTAAATACCTCTCATCATCATTCGGGAAATGTTTGCGGAGATGCCAATGTGATCTCTCCGGCCACAGTCATATTTTTTTGTCATGTCCCCAATTAATGCCATTTTGGTGCTCTTTACAACAAGAAATTTCAGATTGCCTGGGAGAGATGCTCGACCTCACAGTTAAGATGGTATTGTTGTCTATATTCCCATCTCATAACCCATCCTGGTCCAAAACCCTGCTACCTATTTATATTCTGGCAGCTAAAAAGACCATAACAAGACATTGGTGATCTCCTGCCATTCCTGCAGTCAAAGAATGGAGGGAGCTAGTGTCTGAAATTTATTATATGGAATCCCTAATGGCCACACTCCATAACAGACAACATATGTTTGAGCAGCTAGGGAGGCCTTGGGTGGTGTATTTTCCTGGGCACGATCCAGACTTTGTCCCTTGAGCCTCTCTGAGTCACAATCTCCAGGTTCTTGGGGAGGGAGGGAAGAGGCCATGTGGGGTCAGGGGAAGCAGGCCCTTCAACCATGAAGTGTTCTTAGATCCTAGGAGAATTTCTCACTATATGAGCATTTGGGAGTTATACATCAGTACAGTTTAATCTCAGCCACCTGTAGAACAACTACTTGTTTGGAGAGAAAAACAGAATTATTTACCAATATCTAATTACTTAGGCATGAAGCTTTTGAATACAATACTATGCTGTCTGTACTCTATGCCAATGGCTGTGTTAACTACATGTACATCTGTTACCTGCACACAGTAAAAAGAAACAAAAAAAAAAGAATCAGGCCTTGAAGTGAAGAGAGTGTATGCCTGAGTACTGCACTCCCATCTGAGTAAGGGTCAGCAGGGAGTGAGTTGGAGGCAGGTGAATGGGCAGGTTGCAGGACACTGAGAGAAGCTGAGGGTACCAGGCTTGCCTGGACCAATATGGAGCCACTAGGACCATTGATGCAGGCTGCTGTCTGAGTTTCAGCAAAACCCTGAATATCAGGGGAAAGGGAGAAAATACGTATAGTAACCTCCCTGACCAGTCCAGGATCAGGGCATCCAGAGGAAGTGTTCCCACAACTGGGGGCCTGCAACAGTACTGAGGAAACTGAAAATTGAGAAGAGAGGCAAACAGATCCAAGTCGGGTGTGCCCCACCACCTGAACACTGGGGATAGTACTTGCTTGTTCAGTGTCTGTTCGCTCTGGCCCTGACTGATGCAGCTTAGAGCATCCACCAGAGTATTGAGTTAGCCTGGAAGGTGAACAGCCGAGAGGCTGACTCCCAGGGAGAATGCTAGAGACCAGAGCTTCAGAGATTCCAAACAGAGTATTCCTGATCTGACAACACCCTGCTTGTTTATGTAGAACATTGCAGTGATGTTGTCCGTTCGAATTTGAACTGCCTGCCCTTCTATGCTGGGAGCAAAGGCTTTGAGAGCTAGCAAGATTGCTCTGAGTTCCCAAAGATTTATGTGCAACTGTGACTCTTCAGGAGTCCAGTTACCACTTACTGAGGCACTGTCCAAATGAGCTCCCCAGCCCAAAAGGGAGGCATCTGTGGTGATCACCTTTGTGGGAAGAGGAGCTTGAAAGGGAACCTCTGCCTACAAATTTGCAGGGTTCTTCCACCATATCAAGTTTTGGAGGAATTGCTCCGACACAGGTATCATCTTTGAAAATGTGTTGCTTCTCTGAGACCAGCGAGCTCTGAGGTAGGCTTGCAGGATTCTCATCCTGTACCTAACCCCTGGGACTACTGCAGTCATAGAGGCCGTATGTCCCAGAAGTTTGAAGAAATGTCTGGCTGATCTTGGCTATCCCCAGGCAAAAGAATCTGCCACTGAAAGGAAACTCTGAATTCTTTCCTGCAGCAGAAAAGCATATTCCTTCTGAGTGTCCAGCTGGGCCCCTATGAAGGTGGGTGGGTTCCAGGTGAGATTTCTTTAGATCTACCAGGAAATTCAGAGACTCCAGGGTGCTTTCTGTGAGGGAAAGAGATTCCTTGACCTGGCAAGGAGACTTTGCTTCCATGAGCCATTCATCCAGATAGGGGTAGAGAGCGACACCCAGTCTCCTGAGATGTGCTGCTACCTCTGCGAGACACTTGGTAAAGACTCTTGGGACTGAGAACAGACTGAAGGGCATTGGGGTGAACTGATTGTGACCCGAAGGAAGTTTGAACCTGAGAAATGTCCTGTGAGATCTCCTTATGGTTATGTGGAAGTAGGTGTCCTTTAAGTCTAAGGAGGCTAGACAGTCTCCCTGCTGTATGACCAGTGACAGAGTGACCATTTTGAATTTGTTTTTTTTCAGGTGTTTGTTTAAATATCTGAGATCTAAGATAAGTCACCACTCCTCAGTTTTCTTTTGTGTCAGAAAATATCTGGAGTAGAGGCTCTTACCCTTCTCATGGGTGGAGACCCTCACCACTGCTCATAAAGACAGAAGGTTTTGTACCTCCATTTCCAACAGCAGTATCTGTGTTGGGCACAGAGG
The DNA here is from genome assembly GCA_016271365.2 of Neoceratodus forsteri. NCBI lineage: Eukaryota > Metazoa > Chordata > Ceratodontiformes > Ceratodontidae > Neoceratodus > Neoceratodus forsteri. The sequence goes on from CM028130.1 coordinate 1,241,295,631, forward strand.
TCTTGACACCTGGGTACTCTTGAGGTCTGGCAGCCACTTGAACTGTAATGGCAGACCCTGCTCCACTATCTCCAGCACCCACTTGTCCAACGTGATGAGGGACCAGTGCTGAAGATAGTGGGAGAGCCTGCCTCCAACTGGAAGTGGAGAGGCGACCTGGACACTGACTTTAGGACTTCGACTGAGAGGCAGATGGCTGGGTAGAGGTGGCTCTTCTTTGTCCCCTTCTGCCCCTGCCTCTGAAAGATCCCTTGTACTGGCCGAAGTCAGATTGGGGATAGGGACTGTAAGGCCTGGGAACAAAACTTCTGCCTCTACCGCCTCTGGGACGGGATCTCTGAGGGGTGGAAGGCTTAGACTTGGATGAGTGGCTCTGCCAGAAGGCCTTGTACTCATCAACTTTTTTTCATGTAGTCAGTGGTTCTGTAATCAAACAACATATTTTGATCACAGGGAAAATCCATGGCCTTGTTCTGAGTGTCTGTGGTCAGACTGGTTGTTCTAAGCCAGGTGAAGTGTCTCAGAGAGATGGCATGGGCCATCGCCCTAGAGGCTGTATTATTGTTGTCGTCTGCCATGTGGAATTGGTACATAGTAGCTTCCAGGGCAGTTTTTGATGTACCCACCATCTCCTGTACCATAGACTCTGATCCATTGTGGGTGATTGCCTGGACAGATTTCCAAAGGGCTTTCTGATATTTGGCTGTCAATGCCATGTGAGAAGAAAGTCTGAGAAGCAGGGAAGGTGTGGCATACATTTTCTTTGCTATAAAGTCAGTTTTCTTGGAATTCTTGTCTGGGGAGAGGGGGACAAGGAGACTCCAGTTTTCTCACAAGCTGCCTGCTGCACTATTCTCTCATGACTAGGGGTGTGCAGACAGGAACTCGGTACCATTTTTAGACAATTTATATTTTCTCTCAATCCGCTTATCTACCACTGATACTGAAGTGGGGCACTGAAGCACCTTCATGGTATTTTTTCTAATTGCATTATAGATAGGGATGACCAAGGTCTTTGAGGATGAAGGACCCTTCATCTCCCTATAATCTTCATCTTCATTGACATCCTGGTTGGGCTCCTGCATAGGTAGGTCCAGGGTATCCAGCATATTTTGTATAAATGTAAATATAGAGGAAGGATCCTCGTGGTCACCTGGGGGATCCCCAAGATGAGGGTCTGGGAACTCCTGGGGCTCAAGGCCCTCAAAATCCATGTCAGGGGCATCATAAAATTGATCATCATCTGCGTCACCCTCACAGTCTACAGAAGAGAGAACTGTGGAAGAGTGTTTGCCAGCTACAGTAACTAGAGGACCCATCTTTTGAAGGGTTTGAAACAGTTGCCATGCTTTTTCCATATCTTGCGCTGACGGAAGAACTTGTGCAGTTTGTGAGTGTTTTGTTTTTTCTGTATGCTTTAAGCTGCCTGTTGTCTCACTATTGGCTTTCCCAGGAGCAACGGGAGTATATTTGTCTTGACAGAGTTTCTTTTTAGCCACTTCATCAGAGGCTTGATCAAGCTTCCTTTTTTCGTCAATCTTATTATTTTTCAATTTGTGAGGAACTTCATTTTTAGAAGCTTTATTTTATGGCTGGTATCTGGAGGGTTCCTCAGCACCTCTGCTTTTAGTATTAGTACTTTTGAATGGCCCCTCGTCGGAAGCCTTTGATTTATCCTCAGCCCTAATAATCAAGGTTTGTCTACTATGTTTGCCAATTTAAGCAAAGCAAACCAGTTCTGGACCTACGAACTGAGTGCAGGTTTCTGTGAACATGCCACTGGCCAGTCCTGCCCCAGTTAATAAACTCTGTCTATTACTAGTGCCTGTTTTTTTGGTTGTAGAACTGGGATCTATACCAGTGCCAATCTTAATAGAAACCCAGTAATACTCAACTGTGCACAGGTGACTGCTGGACCCTTACAGACAGTCCTGACACAGATGATACCAAGGTCCAGTAATAAAACAAAAAAGGTTTTCTCATAATTGCCAATCTAGAGAGAAAACCCCCAGGCACTGTTTAAATTTAAAATGCACTGCAGGTGCCTCGTGGTAAACCCCACTAGGTTTGAGGTAAAAAACAAGGCAAGTGTCCCTAATTCGACGGTTCCCACAAAAAGTTGCCCCAAAATGAAGGAAACCGTTGAAAATAAGCACTCATGATAAAATTAAGTTTTAAACTAAACAGTCACAGTATAAATAAAGTCAAAATAGCGTAGGCATACTAAAAATAACAAATTTGCGTGGCGCTAATGAAAAAGTAAAACTTTCACTCAGCACACTAAAGGAAATAATTTATGAGGAAAACTTTACCCAGATAAGCACTAGGAGGTTGTCAACAAGGAAAGTTGGGAGAAACCTCAGAGTCAATATTGCCCAGTCCAGTGGAGAAAAAAATTCTGAAGCCTTCAACAGCTCTCACTCAGCTCATACCCCCCCTCCTGTCTTTTGATTGGCTTGGCCCTAAGCTCATTTAAATATCTCTTAAAGGCACACCTCCAGGGCAGTTGCACCTAGCCAGCTAAGTGCAAACAAAGTTACTGATGCTAAAGGACTCCTGGGGTAAGAACGGATTATTCCTGCAGCAGTAATAACATTTCTAGTGAATGGTTTGCAAATGAATTGAACTCTGGTGAACACTTCTTTGACAGCATCAGACATTTGTGAACTCTCATGTGGTTTTAATAAATTCAAGAAAAGTTTGTTTGTGACAAAAAACACACAGATGATCTCCTGCTCTCTGTTAATCTAGAAGTCTTGCTTGGAGAAATGTTGGTATGAAAGTTATGTACTTCCTGGCTGCATTCTCCATGGATTACCACTAAAGGGTCTGAGCCAGAGGCAATAGGACCCTGATGGAGTCAACATTTTTCTAGTTGGGGCAGGTGGTGCGAGTAGCCACTGCATGCACAGACTGGCATATGCCCATTGGTATGCAATGACACCAGCCACCCCAGTACTTTTTTTACCAAGCAGATAGCAGCATGAAACCTAATGAGTACTCTTTGCACTAACTAAGGGTATAAGAAAGCCTGGTGGACTGCATAAGGAGGGACAACAATTCCAGTAACACAGCACAGCACAGCACAAACCAACAGAAAAGGGTGGAAGACAAGAACACAGCAATACTGGAGTGGATCTGGGGGATGGTGGGTCGGAGTGGTAATCTATGGAGAAGATACTCAGGAAGATCAACTGTTCAGGTAAGTAAGTACTTTAGTATCTTCCAAGAAAATAAAGTTACATGCTTACTATAACTGTTGATGTTCTAAAATATTTTCACCACTGACTACCACTTATGGGTGTGGCAGAGAGGCACTAGGACCCTGATGGAGCCAAGTGTTTGCTGTGGGCTGGTCATGGCTACAGGGCATAGTGTCTGTGTACCCCCCCACATGGTACCACATGCCAGGCAATAACCAATGCTGGCTCCCTCACTAACATCACTTCTGTTTGCCAGTAGAGAAACAAAGTGGGAAAAAAATAAGAGAGAGCTAAGAAGCTTCCTAGCCCAAAGGGAAAAGGGGCACACTAGGTGGCCTAAGGGGGTAGTTATTATGGAACCAGAGCCTCACATCACTAGCCAGACGGGAGATGGACAGTGATCCTAAAAAGGCAGCTGCCCTGAAGCATATGACTCTGGCAGAAAAGTAAGAGAGGATGCCCAGAGTAGGGACCTCCTTTTAATTGAGATGGCATAATGTACCAAAACAGAAATGAATCGCACAGACTACTGCAAAAAACAAACACACCCCATGCTACCTGATGGAGGATTGACTGAACAGCTTAGCCAAATATGTCCCCTTTATCCTCTCAGGAAAAAATAAAAGGACTCTCTGGTGAATGTACAGTTGTAAGGCTGAACAGTTCAAAGAAGTCGAGGTGTTCATCTCCCCAGGCACCCCTTAAGGTAGTGGGATAACAGAATACCAACCAAAGGTATAGTATGGCATAGCAAGTAGAAAAAAAGCATTTGTCAATGACGAATATTTCCTTGCATGGTTTGTGTCGCTGGGGTGTATTGTGTTAGTTGAACTTCTGGTGAGAGGAAAAGCCTACCTGAAGTAAGTTTTGAGAAGCTGTCATATGTTGGACAACATTTGAATACAGAAGCTCGATTAATAGAAGGCTGTGTTGAAAATGTGGGGTGCATTGCTGGCCCGGTGGCACTGAGGGTTAAGATGCTGGATGTCACACCTCGTGCCATGCCAGCGACCCATGTTCGGAAGCAAGCGCGGGCCACTGTGGGTCGGCAGGGGAGGAGAAGGATCAAGCATTCCAGGGATAGCTCTCCTTCTCCAGGAAGGGGGCAACCAGTTGTCTGTACATGCCTGGCCTGTAGCAGTGGATGGAGCTGGCACATCAATGCTGCAGGCATCAGGTCAGAGGCGGGGAAGATGCCTGATGGGGTGTGCACACAGGAGAGTGCACGGCACTGTCGCTGGTGTCCTTGCACGCTCCGCTCCTGAAGGGGAGAAACCAGGAGGAAAAAAGCTCATGGCAGAAGACTGAGGGAACTTGCAGGTCCCACCCCCAAATAGCCATGGTACTGACCCCTGTACTGGATCCGGTCTTGGTGGGGGTGGGCCCCCGCCGCTGACCCTGCCCGGGGGTGGGGAGTAAGCCCTGGGGTAGCTGGTTGGCGTCAGCTGGTGGACATCAGGGAACAGGGCTGGGGCTCCCAACAGATAGAGAGGGCCATGGAGCAGGAGTATAAATTAAAAAAAAACTGTGAGGTGTAAATATTTAAGATCTTTGTAGTTACAAGCATGCATAACGAAATTGCAACAAATGGCCATAACTTTGTCATTTTTTCATATTTTGACCCCAAATGTTGAACCTAGTCTTCTTATCACCCCACCTCATAAACCCTGTAGGTGAAAATTTTCAAATTCATGGGAAAACGGCATTCCATGGCACAGGTGCAAAAACACATTATGGGCAGGATGTGAAATATGATAGCTATACTGTCCGTGAGATGGTGTGATAAAATGGCTATACTGAAAATTTGGAGTGAAAATATTGAAAATGACCAAAGTTACATGCATGTGTAGAAAATTTTGAATGACTGGGTATAACCCTGCCATTTTCTGGAATTGTTTCGCCAAATTTTCAACATGGCCTTTTTGGGACACCATCTCATGAAGAGTGCCACTGTCATTTCATTCACTCATCCCGAAAGGTGATTTCATACAGTGACCGCACCATTCTGTGCCACAGGTGCGAAAACACATTTTTTGGCAGGATGTGAAAAATGACAACTGTACTGTTCATGACGAGGTGTGAAAAAATGGCAATATTAAAAATCTAGAGTGAAAATATAAAAAATTGGCAAAGTTACGAGTGTGCGTAGAAACTGGGCAACGCACACTCGTAACACAGTCATTTTGGTGATTTTTTGCACAAGATTTTCAACATGGGCTTTTTGGAACCTCTCTTCATGAACACTGGTACTGTCATTTCATTACTTGGTCCCAAAAGGTGATTCCAGGCAGCGACCGCATAATCGCCTTTCTGGACTGAGCAACGAAATGACAGTGACAGCGTAAATGAAGTGGGGTCCCAAGAAACCTATATTGAAAATTTTTGGTCAAAATTCCTAAAAATGGCTGAGATATTAACATAAATTGAAACCCCCATTGACAGCAATTATACAGGGCTTACCTTGATTCCTCTGTTCACAGTTCGGCTTTGAAAATTGCAGATGTGTCCCAGTTCTTAGAAGATCACAGCTGCTGATCTTGGAGGGTAAGTATGGGGTCAGGATGGGGGAGGGGTATGGGGAGACGAGGAGGGACTGTTTCCTTTTTTACAGGCTTTAAAAAAAACATTGGGGGACAGTTTTCCTTTTTTTAACTGGGGAAAAAAATGTTTCTTTCTGGACACTGGGAGTGGGCTCCCCAGTGTCGGGGAGGGGTTAGATAATGCTGACATGGGGATTGGGCACACTGATTTCGGCATGGGGAACAGAGGGAGTGGGGAAGGAGGAGCCAGCTCACCCTGAGGGTGAGAGATACCCTCAGCCCTCTGTGGGGAACACCTGAGGGCAGAGGCTCCTTACTGGTCTAGTGAGACCTGAGACTGGTCAAGACCAGGTAGGGACTCCTGATAATTCCTACCTGACCCTAGAGGGGAAGAAAAGGGCCCTCTGGAATTGCACGTTAAGCACCTTATGCCAGGCCGTAGCTGCCAGTCTGGAGAGGTGAAGCCATGCTGTCTGCGTGATGCAGACTGCAGTTTCAGCCAAACTGGAGGTCACTTTGCTGGCAATGTAAGATGCCTCAACTGGTGCTGAGCCACCCCAGGCCATGAGCAGAAAATGACCTGCCTGACTGTCTTGCTAAGTGGCAGTATAGCTAAGAGTGTGCTGAAATGCACATTAGGTGACAATCCAAGGAAAAAGCCTTTCTCCTAAGAGTGTCCATCTGAGTGGACTTTGCTTCTGTAGATCAGTCCAGCATGAAACGCCATAGCCCTGACATGGATTGCAATACTTCATTCCCCAAGGAAGGGTGAAGTACATCACCAGTAGATCCTGTTGGTGCATGATACTGTGCAAGGAGGTTCCTGTTGATGGCAGGGTTGGAGAAGAGATGACTCCTCACTGTCCTGGATGCCTCCTCAAAGGCTTGTAGGCCATGGAGGAATGACAGTAATGTCAACATTGGGAACTCAGGGTTGCTGGATAGCTGCTTGTAAATGCATGTATGTCAAATACCTTAAACATCTCCATCAAGAATCACTGGTACAAGGCGTAATAAGTAGCAGATAAAAGATGGGCAGATGATTCATTGTCCTTTGAGAAGGATGTCGTTGGAGACAAGGTGGCTATCAACAGTGCCGAGAAGGGTCTGCCTAGGCCCTGTCAGATTCATAATGTCGGCTCCCTAAGGCACCAATGAAAGTCTGTTTTTTCCCCACATTTAATGGCCCTTTAGTGGCATAGACAGCTCTCAGTCCAGGCAGAAATGCACTTGATTGTAACATGTTGTCCCTTTCGATTAGGATCAAAGGAGACAAAAAGCTGTTTGGATTGTCTGAAGTCCTTAGTTCTGTCCACATAAAACCTAAGGACCTTTCAACATCCAAAGAGGGGACTGTACTTTCTCCCTCATTCTGAAAGTTGGCAAAGTAGGTAGGCAGCACTAGAGACTGGATAAGATGGAACTCCGCCACCACTTTTGGTAGAAACCCAGGGTGTCTGTGGAGAAATTAAAATTATGAACTCACTGTAATTCTTGATCTTCTAGGAATATCCTCACGATTGAGTCACACTAATGGCTCTCAGTGAGAGGTGCAAGGACCCTGCAGGAGCCAGAACATTTCAGGAGGGCTGGTTCCGAGATAAGCTGCATGCATGAAAGGCACCATGAGATTGGCTCATGCTGCATGGCTTACCTCAGCACCAGCCCTCAAATGCCTCAGTATCTTTTCTACCGAGGTAGTGCAGCATAACTTAACTACTGCTTTTGCACGAAACCTGAATGGCATAAGATAGCCCTGGCAACTTGTGTAATAAGGGTCAACAAACCAGTAACACGGTGTCTTCACAGCCCAGACCAAGAACAAGGGGTGAGGACCAATAAACAGACTGGAGTGAGCTGGGAGGGCATGTGAATAGATGGTGAAAACATTCCTAGAAGATCAAGAATTACAGTGAGTACATCATTTTCATATCTTCCTGGAATCATTCTTTACCACTGATTCACACTAAAGGGTTAGAGTACAAAGCTCAGACAAAATACCTAGACTAGGGCGGTAGGAGCCATGGGATCTCTTAGGACAGAAGTCTATTCAAGATAGTCCTGCCAAAGGTGGCATGCTGCCTGCCAGGGACATCTAAGGCATAGTGCTTAACAAAACTGTGCACTGCTTTCCAAGTTTCAGCTCTGAAAATGTCATCGATAGGCATAGAGTGAATCTCTGCCAGGGATGCAGCAACTGCTCTGGTGGAGTGGGCATGTACCTGACCTTCCAGCTTGACCTGCACCAAGGCATAGCAGTGGTGCAGACAGTTCAAAATCCAGGCAGAAATGCACTTGACTGGAACAGGCTGCCCCTTCCCACTGGGATCAAAGGAGACAAAGAGCTGTTTGGATTGCCCAAACTCCTTAGTCCTGTCCAGGTAAAATGTAAGGACCCTCTTAACATCCAGAGAATGGAGAGCATTCTCATTCATTCTGGGAGCTAGTAAAGTAAGTAAGCAGCACAAGAGGCTAATTCAGATGGAAGTCTCACACCACTTTGGGAAGGAAATGAAAATTACATACTTAACCATAATTCCTGATCTTCTAGGAATACGTTCGCCATTAATTCACACTAATGGGTCTTAGGCCAGAGGCACTAGGACCCCATGGGAGCCAAGACTTTTCAAGAGGGCTGACACTGAGACAAACCTTGCACATGTGTGGCACTGCAAAGCTGGCTTGCGATACCAGGCTTACCTCAGCACCAGCCCTCAACTGCCTTAATTCCTTTTTTACCAAGGAGATGCAGCCAAACCCAAACTGGAGGTGATGCACTTATTACAGGGGGATAAGGAGCCTAGCTGACCAGTAAAGAATGGAAGTGCAAGACCTGCACAAGGGAGAAGACAATAAACTGGACAGAGCCCAGGGGTTGGTGGGCTGGTGTGTAAATTAATGGTGAAGACAGTTCTAGAAGTTCAGGAATTATGGTAAGTACATAATTTTTATATCTTCCAGAAACAAATCTTCATCATTAATTCATACTAATGGGCCAGAGTACCAAGCCAAGAAAAAACTCAGAAGGCAGGTGGGGGAGAGAAGAGCTCAGTCAGGACTGAATCCACTGAGGTCAGTCCTTACAAAGTGGCCCCATGTCTGACAGAGATCCAGGGCCTAGTGTGGAACTAAAATGCCCCGTGATCCAGTCTAGAGCTGTGCAATGCACCAGGAAGAGGTGCAGAGAGAAGCTCTGACATGGACATGACCCTAGCAGTAAAGGAGTTGCCTATAGAGGGATCCTTAAATATGATTTATGTCATGGCACAGCAGGGAAGTAACAACTCACCATTCAGACAGAATATACTGGACTGGAACAGGCTAACCATTCCAACTGACAGGAAAGGAAACCAAGCGGTAGGGATACCTGAGTTCCTGGGAGAAGGAAATCAGCCAGGCTAGAACATAATAGCAATGACCCAGAAGCACTGAAGCTCTTTGGGTAGCTTCTTGGAGACTGGGGGTCCATAAGCATGGTATGGATTCAGACCCTACGCAAGCAGAAGAAGGGAAGAAGAAAGATGTTTTCAAGGGGACTCTAGCTCATGTTTCAAGAGATCTAAAAGGCTTGCAGGTGAGCGTATCTAAGACAGGATAGACACATCTTGTAACCACCAGGTTCTAGATATGGAATATTGTGAGCAAAGCATCCTAAGGATCCCCAAAAGAGGTAACTTATCCAGGAAAGGGACCAAGTGACCCCTGACCTGGAAATGTACTACACAATGGCTCTAGAAGGACACTGCCACAAGAACTAGAAAGTCCAGCAAGTACTCTAGAGCTTGCTAGGTGGGCATAGAAGGGGCCACATCGGATCGGGGTAACAGCTGGAAATCTCTTCCACTAGGCTGAAAAGCCATCCTAGTGGAAGGTTGGGGTGGCTGAAGAATTCCAGAGACCTTCTGAAAGGTTGAAAGCACTCACCTGCACCTCCTCAGGAGCCATACCTGAGAAGAAGTGAGTGTAAGTTGGATTGGACTAGAAGAGCTGTGGGGGGGGGGGATCCCATTGAGAATATAAGGTCCATGAAGGCCCTCTGCCCCTGGACTGACAGAGTGCTGAACCTAGGAAACCAAGTTACCTAGGCAGGCTGGGTGTGATCAAAGATCACATCCCTAGGAGCTTCCAGCTTGAGTAGTACCCTAACAAGGGGGGATAGGATAGATTGTAACAGGAGACTAGGCATAGAGATCCAAATGAAATTGGAAAGCCATGTCCTGTCTGCTGAAGCAGCATCAGGCCAGTTCAGCATGGAGGGACAAAAAAGTGTTCATCTCCCAGGGGCCCCATTCATCAATCAGCAATTTCATGAGTCAGGCTTGAGGGAGGGACCTCTGAGAGACTGCGCTTGCCCACAAAAGCATTATAGACTCCTGGCAGAGAGGGAACTCTGCTCCAGGTACCCATCTCCCATTTTCATGGTGCAGAGACTAGAAGAGTGCCTTCTGGTGTGAAACAACCTAGTTTGTCGCAAGAGAAATATAAGCAGTCACAGGCGCTTGAATCCCATGTACAAGGGAGGCGCATCCACCTAGGGAAGGTGGGGGTGCGAGTGCTGTACCACAGTGAAAGATTCAAGAATAAATGCTGCAAGGACCAGGTGCTATGCCCTCTGGATGCAGAAAACTCAAAGAGGAGGCACCTAAGAAGACCAGTACCTTAACTCTTCAGGAGTACTGGTGCAGGATAAGATGACAACTTCTAAAAGAGAGTTGCAGAATGAGGTAACTGAATGTCCTGTCAAGTTTCTTTTTCTTTTTGTCAAAAGAAAATCACAGAAGCTGCACAACAAATGATATATACCCAAGTACAGCAGAAAAATCCTGGACTGAAGAGGCCAGGTAGAGGTCACTGTCATTCTAGGAGGAGGCAAGGAAAGACTAAGGAGCTCAAAAATCCTAGAGGGACAAGGCAGGGTCTCTAAGGAAAGCTTCAACTTCAAGTGAACATCTAGAGACAGGGAAAGCTTTGGGATTTATAAACAGAGACCAATATAGCTGTGGGCCTGGAGATAGGCACAGCACCAGCAACTGTGACAGCCACTATGAACTCTGCAGAATAGTACCAAGACACTGTAGAGGTCGAAGCAATTGTCTGAGAGAATCAAATGGGGTGTTCATGGAAGCTGCTCTTCCCCCAGTACTTAGAATTTTTCTGTGAGATGTGGCCTTAAGTGCTTCCCATGTTACACCCATGGAGGTATCCAAAGGATTGTTATAAAATAGAAAACATTTTATTTGTGTTCTAATCCAGGGTAGAAATTTGGGATCTTTAAGTAGTAAGGTATCTAGGCACCAGGAAGGAGATTTAAGGGGAGGGGAGCCCCAGGTAAGATATAATTTAATGGGTGAATGGTCCAATATAACTAAGGGCAAAATGGAAGACTCAATTATATTTTCAGTTACTTCAGGTGAAGCAAGCCACTAATCAATCCTAATGTATGATTTATGAAGGGAAGAGTAAAATGTATATTCACAGTCTCTGGTATGAAGAAGTCTCCAAATATCTGATAATCCAAAATCTTTCATTTCTAATGAGAGGACAGCTGTGCTCCTTGGATGAGCATCAGAAAATGAATTACTTCTATCTAAATAAGCTTCTCGAGTAAGATTCAGGTCTCCTCCTATTAAGATAGGTGAATTATTTAAGTTGGCCAAGATTAACTGCTGGGCTAAATTACAGAAGAATTCAGGAGTGTCAAAGTTCGGGGCGTAAACATTAACTAAAGTTAGTGGTCTGGAGGCAGTATCAAAAGAAGCAATCACCCACCTGCCCTCGATGTCCCTAATAATATTTAAAAGTGTCCATTTTAATTTTTTGTGATTTAGAATTGCAACCTCACACTTTTTAGAGGCAGCTGAAGCTGCATATACCTGACCAACCCAATCACGCTTTAGTCTGTCGTTGTCCTTAGCTAATAACTGAGTGTCTTGTAAAAATGCTATTTGTTCTTTGTTTTTAAGATGATTTAAAACTTGTTTATGCTTGCTAGGTGCATTGAGTCCCTTCACATTCCATGTATAAAACAATAAGCCAGCCATAAGGGATTACACAGAATCCAGTTACATTAAGTTTTAAGGAATTATCAGGGACTAAAAGTTCAGAGTCAAAGAAACAAAGAGGGTAGCAGAGCACAACAACAGAATCAGCAGTATTTATTAGCCTGTGGGCAGGGATTAAATAACCACTTGGGAGTAAGCAAGCCATGAGAAAGAAAGAAAGTGATTGAAAGGGCTCCAAAGTACCAAAGTATGTATCTCTTTGCACCAAAACTATTTAATAATAATAACAATAACAACGTTAACAAACAGAATATTACAAAATACCAAAACTCAGCCATCTTGGATACATAGAGAGGTATGGGTCGGTTGAAAAAAGATCAACACCAAGACCCCAGCTCGACACATCAGGGCATGGAAAAGGGCTTAAGGAGTGAGCATATAACAAAATCCACCACTCCTATACAATTGACTACAAAGATATAGTATTATAGAAGATATATGCAGAATATGGATAAATCTTATAAAGTCTAATAGACTATCTATCTAATGCCATTGAACCCACCATCACCATCATCATATATATACAAACTCAAATAATAGATATTGATGACCACTGCAGTCACAAAATAACTGAAGCCAGTAAAACATTAAATTAGCTATATAGAGCATGAGAGGGACTATATATCAACTACAGAAATAGAGAATAGTTTGGATTAAAAAAAGTGTCTCCTGATAGTCTGATTGTTAATAAAATGTTTTCATATAAAAAGTAACCATTAGGTATACCAAGAGATAGCCTGCAGGCAACCCTATCGCATTATGCGAGTGTCGAGGAATAAATAATTTTACCTAGCAATCTGAAATAGTTACTGAACAGCTACCTCAGCTGGTGGTATTATGAGCTGATCAACAAAAACTGTATACCCCAGAGAAGGCACAACTAAAACTAATTTAACAGAGCCAGGCTTCAAACTCATAAGAGCATTCTTGGGGGAAGGCAAAACTGAAATAATAGCAAGCACCTTATAACGCCACTACTCATCTTACTTTGCTCAAATATCTCCATATAGAGTGGGATATAATAAAGTCATTGGGTTCACAGAGTCCATAATTAAATAGACCCCAAAGACACAAATTATATCATACAGTAAGGTCTTTACAGTAGTGTATATAGGCTTTGAGCAAAGCTGCAGTTGCAGGAGAAGTAAATTTAAAGTTTGTCTAGGGCATACATTCAAGGATGCACCACAGTATTCGAAAATTGCTTGCAGATATGTTAACCGTAGGTGTAATCTGTTATAATGCAATATTCCAGGGACTTTACAAAATTGGTACTAAAAAGTTTCAAAAGTGTCCAGGGTATCAAAAAAACCCAAAGAGCTTATATTTAAAAGCGACTTGTACCAAGTGAAATTAGATGCATCGGTTCTTATTAGAGCTGCATATGTAATTATATCCCAGGTTATATTATTAAATTATAGTAGTTGCCATGCAGACTTTAAACTGTCTCAACGAGGCCATCTTGCCTCCACATTAAGTTAACTATGTAATCAGGTGTAAAAGAGTTCATAAGCAAGTGATAAGGAAACAAAAAGTATGGTAAACTGTTGGATAAAACAGGCTAACATTCATCTAGGTAATGCAAAGATCATCAAACCCGCACCAGAAAAACAACACAGTGAACAGTAAAAAAAGACATACCAGTGAATATAAAGGACATATTTAAATAGAGACCTCCTATGATACAATAGTAACTGAGGGTCAAAATATCAAATTTAAACCCAACAGTATACAATGCAAAGTTCAGGTAGCAGGGATCAGTGAAGCTTGCGCCTGTGTATACCTGGCAGCTGTCATTTCAGATTTATTTTTCACCTTGCCATGGTGTTTCTTTTTGGGAGTTTCCATTGCTTTCAAGGGTGAATTAGCCACCATTTCCACCAAAGAAGAGTCAGCTGAATTACGGCCTGGATCATTCGGAAATATAAAAGTGTTCTCTATGGAGGGATCGTCTTGGGCCAGGTCCTCTTGTGATGAACAGGTAGTGTTTTGCAATGGTGCATATTTATTGCTCAAAGGAATAGGCGAGCTGAAGTTGGGTGCACGGGTCATGGACATTACATGTTTATGCACAACTTCGGGGCAGCAACAAGTGTTTTTACTGGCGATAGCATTTGCGGAAGCCTTCTCCTAAAGTCTAGTGGATTGTCTGCATGTCGGTTCAGCAACCGAGGTAGTACAGACTGGAATGGACCCGGGATTAATAGCAGAGGTAGGAGCATTGTGTGAACTGATATTAAGGGTTTCTGCATTCGATTTTCCTACTGGAGAGATATTTGACCCATGATCCTGAAAGGGGGTTTGCTGCATGTTGTTTAGAAATGACGTGAGGGATTTAAAAGAGTCAAAATCTTTAACAGAGTTATCAAGATAGATTCTCAGAATCACAGGGTACCTTAAAGAGAACTTGATTCCCCTCTGGTGTAGTAAGTGTCTAGCTGGAGTGAAAGCATGGCGTTTTGCAAATTCTTCTTTTGAATAGTCTCTGTATATAAATATGCACTATTCTTGACAAGTAATTGTACCCATCTCTCTGGCCTTTTGTAAAATAAGTATGGTATGTGCATAGTTGAGAAATGTGGCCAAAATCGGCCTTGGTCTTTGTTCTGGTGGAGGTTTAGGGCCCAAAGAATGGTGAGTCCATTCTATAATTAGACCATGATCTGGATGCAGGTTTAGCAAACTGGGCAGTATGTGTAAGAGAAAGGCAGCAGTGTTTCTAAGCTCTGCTTCTTTGGGAAATCCAAAAAAGTGCAGATTATTTCTTCAACTGGGATTTTCTATGTCATCCAGTTTATTTTTAAGTTGTTTTATGGTGCATCTTGTTCCCTGATGGTAGCTTGCAGATCATGTACCAAAGCTTCATTTTGCTTAGTTTTGTTTTCTGTCGATGACAAATGGAGGTCTATGGTATGTAAAGTAACAGTATTTTGCTGTGTTGCTAATTTTAGCTCGCTCATATCATTAATCAGCTTTTCAAACATAGCTTCTACCTTTTGTAGGAAAGTAAGTTGTTGCATGGATTCAGCCATAGTTGGAGGCCTAAAACTTTCAGAAACAGGAGGATGTCAAAATAGAAAATAGCCCAGAAATTTAGTGCTGAGGCAAAAAAGAACTCAAAAGACTGCTGCAGCAAAACTTAGTTGATAGTATTCCATCAAAATTTCTTCTACTTCTGACTGTAGATGAAAGTGGATACTGAGGGTTATCACAGAGAAAAAGTTTTAGGAATCCATCTTAGCACTGGGCCAGGCCATGCCTCCGATGTGAAGTTCCGAGTCCCAGCAGGCAAGCATCATTGTCACTGAAGCACACTCAATGCCAGGGAAAAAAAGAACTGAGGCAGTTGAGGGCTGGTGCCGAAGTAAGCCATGCAGTGCAAGCTACTCTCATGGTGTCACACATGCACACAGCCTACCTTGGTGCCGTCCCTCCTGAAAGATTTTGGCTCCTACAGGGTCATAACACCTCTGGATCAGAATCTATTGGTGTGAATCAATGGTGAAGACTGATTCCTTGTACATCATCTGATAGGTAGAAGTCATAACACATCATATTGTACATAATGTTTGCTGCTATTGTAAAGATCCCTATTACTGTTTGCTGTATTATGTTGTTATATTGTCAACTGCCACTATAAAATATTTTGAAATACTATTGAAGGATGTGATTCACAATAAAAATTGCAAGGTACTGTACAATACATAAAGAGCTAGTACACTGCTTGATAATATCAACTTTTAAAAATAGTCAACTGTTATTTTTCACATATGAAACACTTTCTTCCCCTCTTCCTAATTAGAAGATTTTCTACTTGACTTACTAGGTGTGATGTGTGGAAAAGTACTGTATCTGAATGCTGACATTTGTAGTTCTGTTACTCATTATACCTCACCTGAACTGTGAGCTCACTGACGTACTGACTTCTCAGTCAATAATGTGCAAGGAGTATGACTATAGTATATACATAGACATAGACTGTACAGTACTGTAGTGCATGTGTGGAATAGTAGTCTGCCTTGAAGCAAATGAAAATGATGTACTCACCGTAATACTTGATCTTGTAGAATGTCTTCACCATTCATTACTTCATGGGTCTGTGCTGGAGGTGCTAGGACACCGCGGGAGCATATAACTTTAAAATGTTAGAACTAGCAGACTGACTTCGGGGATGGCACCATCCATGAGATGAACAGATGATGTGGCATTCATGGGCTGGCCAGTAACTAATGCTAGCCCTGCTCATCTTAGTTCTGCTTGCCAGGAGAGGAAACAAAGTGTAAGAAAAAGAAAAGAGAAAGGGTGGGGCAAGGCTGCCTAAGGAATAAAAAAAAGATATAGGTGTGACAAGGCTGAATAAGGCCCTGCCCCATTTGTTATGCAGAAAGAGTTTAAACACAAGGGGTCTGTTCTATCCTCTCTTTTTCTCTCTTTGGTTTGCCAACCAAATTTTCTTGTGAGACCTAAGAACTGATCACTCCGATGGTCTCACAATTCTCCGCCTCTTGCTATCTCTCTGCCTTCTCTTGCTATTTCTGTCTTTTCTTCCCCCTTGCAAATATCTGCAGTTATAAAAATAATATGTGAATCTCTGTGTAAAACTGTATGTGATACTGGGATCCTTTGTTTAAAACTGTATATAATTTTACTGTTGAAATGATTGCAAAAAGCTATTTGGAACTCAAGGGGTTAACCTGAGATGCAGTTGTTAAGCCCTTTGTAGAGCTGTGAACAAGAGATCAGTTCTGGGACACCATGCACTATTTGCTGCACCTTCAAGGAATGAAACTGACAAGAACATTCTGTAAATTTACAAGAACATTCTATAAGAAGTAGGCTCTCTTATCAAGTTCCCAGACAAAGACTTACAGTATAAAAAGAACAATGCTTTTGCTAGAGAGACAAGAAGAATGAGAGTCTGAAACATGGAATTAAGAGATACCCTCAAAAGAAGGACTTAGTTTTCTCTGTTTGTACTGCCTTTGTAAATAGTTATACTTCATCATTTTTATTTTTTAATTTGCTGTTATTGAGAAACATAAAATACTATTTGTGAATCTTGAAACTGCTCCTGGTTTTCCTATGCTTACTGACCTGTGCCTCAATGACAGATGGTGTCAGACCAAATGGGATTTACGCTGTGCATACCCAAAGCCAGGAGTTTTGTGTGTGGGTACTAGACCTGGTACCAGGGAAGCATAGAAGAAAGGTATGGATTCTGCAGCAGCAAGTCCAGAAAAGAATGGCAGCCAAACTAGCAGAGAGATAAGTCCAAGCTGAGACTGTACAGCCAGCACAAGTGATGGAAAAAAAAGAACAGGCAGTGACAGAACCTGAAAGCCTGACAGCCTTTTTCAAATGGTGGGCAGTACAACAAACAGAGATGGAGAAACAGAGAGGAGATGCAGCACAGAGAAAAAGAGATTAAGCATTTAGAGGCACAGAGAAAAGAAGAAATGCAACAACTCAGGAAGCAGAGAAAATAAGAGATGCAATGACAGGAGCAGCAAAGAAGAGAAGAAATGCAGCGATGGATGGATGCCTTGCAAGTTATCAAAGCTGGAGGATCTGGCACTGATCCAGCAGAGCAACAAAACACAAACAACTTAAAATATGTTAAACTTACAACGTCGTGTCTCTTGGATGATATCAAAGCATACCTGACAACTTTTGAAAAGGTTGCCTCAGCCTGCAGTG
This sequence comes from Neoceratodus forsteri, assembly GCA_016271365.2. Classification (NCBI taxonomy): domain Eukaryota; kingdom Metazoa; phylum Chordata; order Ceratodontiformes; family Ceratodontidae; genus Neoceratodus; species Neoceratodus forsteri. The sequence continues at coordinate 1,241,313,133 of CM028130.1, forward strand.
GCCTAAGCAGCAATGGGCAATCACACTGGTACCTTACCTGACAAGGAAAACCCAACTTGCCTACAGTGATATGGACACTGCACAGTCAGAAACTATGACCTGATGAAAAGAGAGGTCCTTAAAAGATATGACATCTCAGGAGAGACCGACAGGCAGAGATTTCAGTCTCTGAAGTACAATTCAGTCGACAATCCTCAAGAAGCCTTCACCTGACTCAGAGAATTCCTTATGAAATGGCTCCAACCAGAGAGAAAAACACTCCCACAGATCACTGACACATTTGTAATGGAGCAGTTCTTCAACATCCTACCCACATATGTACAACTCTGGGTAAAAGAACACCATCCAGAAAGTGAGGAAAAGGCTGTTTCTTTGGCTGAAGACTACCAGATTGCCAGACAGATGCTACAGCAGTGAGGTAACAGCCAAGCATTGTTAAGACACTCTTTTTCCCATTTATTTATTGCAGATCTTGGATTAAACCTTTGAGAAGAAGAAGAAGAAGAATCAGCATTTATATAGCGCTTTTCATACATCTCAAAGCGCTTTACAAGCATTGCTAGACTGGTAGTGAAGTGACTGAATGTGTGGTGGCGGCCATATCGCACATCATCACCCACACACAGCCTGGAAAATTGCATGAACAGGTTTATGGGAAGGGTAATGTTGGCCAGGACACCGGGAATGTTCCCTACTCTTTGCGAAGAGTGCCTTGGGTTCTTTTACTTCCACCTGAACACCCAGCAGGACAACACCAAGATGGGCAGAAGGGACCTTGGTTTTTTTAACATCTCATCCGAAGGACGGCACACCCCAGCAGTACAGCACCCCCCAATACTGCACTCGGATGCCAGTGATTTTTAGGTGCAAGTCCAATCCCGCTGTGGGACGAGAACCCACGACCTTCTGGTCCAGAGGCTGATGTGCTACCAACTGAGCCACACTGACACCGTATAACCGAGAACAGGCTCATTACATAGGTTCCACGTTAAGGTAAACAACAAAAAACATAACAACAAAGTTACAAAATTTACAGAGTTATGGTTAAACCATGAGATAAAAGATGACAACAATGTGTAGACATTTAAGCAAAAATAGGAACAGGGCAGTGACACTAAAACAAATAATATAACACCATAAATACTAAAAACAGACAAAGCTTAAGGAAAGAGAAGGGGTGTCGGGGGTGTGACCAGGAGAGGTTAGCACAGACAGAGGGGCAGCAGAGGGAGGACAGACTGCTGGAGGGAAATACTGCTTGAATCAGCTCAGGAGTGGGCCTTGTCATGTGGGATGTCAGGATTAGCTGTAGGAATCTGGCATTGGGGTGGGACCAAGCCAGTACTAAGTTGTAGGTACAGAAGATTACCTAGAGGTGCAAGATGTTAAGGGGCAGGGAAAGATCAATAATTAGGTGGCTATTAAGAATTCAAAGGGTGAAGAGATTAGAGCTGACAGTGTGTTATGGCGAGAGGAACTGGGAAGGGTAGGATATTTCAGGAAGGGATGGGAGAAGTAAAGAGATGAGGAGGAGGTAAGGGCTGTGGTGTGGTTGTTTAAACTCCAAGTCTGTTAAGAACTCTGCTGGGGGTAACAAATTTGCACCCAAAGACTTTATCCGTTATACAGTAATTATAATAAGCCAGGTCATATTGCAAGAAATTGCTGTAGTAAGAAGAATGATACTGGAACAGATTTGTCCTTAGCAAATTGGGGCAAGTACTTAACAGACGTAAAGGTGGGAGATAAGACTGTGAAGGGACTTATAGATTTGGGAAGCAGACAGACCCTAGTGCATACTGAAGTGCTGGGAAACAATGTCCACAAGGACCAGGTACTGGTGTCATCTGCATCCACGGAGACACTCAATACTATCCCACCAGCTAAGTGACTCTATTAATGGGGTGTCGCACCAAATGAAAGTGGGGGTAGTACCTAAGTTACCTGCACCTGTGATTATTGGAAATGACTTTTCAGGATTTACTGAGTTAATCAAAGAGGGAGTAAATCCTGATGTTTCAGCAGCTGTGGTGACAAAAGCTCAGGCAAAGAAAATCTCAGATGGCGGAGACTCTTCCTTTCGCTGATTTTAATTCAGACTTGTTTGAGCACAGCTCCAAGATCCAGAAGTCCAGGAAAGAAAGACGATGCCTGAAGAAACAGTGGCGACAAAAGACTGATGGACATAAGGAATTAACATATGAAAATGCTGAAATTAAACTGATAACTAATTGCATTTTTTTTTCAGAGCAAGCTAATGATGTTTCTCTCCAGGGTTATTTTAAGCAGCTGGGGGTGAATCCAAAACAGGGTGAACCTATGTTTAAAAAATGTAATGGGCTACTGTAGAGAGTTTGGGTTAAACCTCAGACACAGGATGAGACAGAACAATTGGTTATACCACAAAAGTATAAATCTGAGTTGTTACAGATAGCATATGAAAGTCCTATGGCTGGTCACTCTGGGAGGGATCACACCCTTGCCAGATTGCTGTACAGATTTTACATGCCTGAAATTCATGAAGTTGTTGCTACCTATTGCAGTTCTTTTGTTGAGTGTCAGCAAGTAGCCCTAGTGACTAAAAAAGACAAGGAGTCCCTGGTTCCCCTACCCTTGATAGATGTGCCTTTTGAGAGAACCGCAATAGATGTGATTGGCCTCTTAGACAAAAGTAAAAAGGGTAATCAATTCATTTTGGTAGTACGTGACTATGCTACTCGATACCCAGAGGCAGTTTAAATACATACTGTCACAGCCCTAAAAGTGGCAGCACAGCCTGCCAAAATTTTCAGCAGGGTGGGCATACCTAGAGAGACTGTTACTGATTAGGGTGGTCATTTTGATGCTGCATTACTGAAGGAGCTGTAGTGACTACTAGGTATCACTGCCATAAGCACCTCCCCTTATCACCCTCAGATAGACAGTCTTGTTGAGCATTTTAATCAAACCCTAAAACGCATATTAAAAAGGTTTGTAAAAGGGGACGGGAAAGACTGGGACCAATGCTTACCTTACCTGCTTTTTGCTTATAGAGAAGTGCTACAGGCATCAACAGATTTTTCACCATTTGAAATGCTCTATGGTAACCAACCTAGAGGGCCACTAGATGTATAAAAGAAACCTGGGAAGATAACCCCCATTAGAAATAATCTATTACAACAGAAGCCACTTAAAGGGGACTCGGTTAAAGGGGACATCTGCCTAATTGGGACGATCCCCTGGGCACTGATTTTTGGCTGATGTTATTCAACGGGACCAGCTTCTGTTTAATTGGGATGGTCCTGTCACTTAATTGGGATGATTATCTAGTCACATGTGTAGGAAAAGGTGCTGAAAATGTAATCGCACCTCGTTATGTGCCCTGCATTTAAGCTGTTTCACATTCCCATCTGCTTAGCATCTCTCTGGAGTGTGTTTGGTTTGCAGGATGGCATCTACAAGCAACAATAAAAGAGTCAACCTCCCACTGAGTGAAAAAATAAAAGTTATCAAGGCTTTACAACTGCCCAACCCCTCTCTCTCTCAAAAGTTGCCAAGTGAAGCTAAGTGATTTTAATTAAAGTTCAGTGTGTTGCTTTCACCAATTAAATAAAGATTAAATCAAGAACCAAACCAAACACACTTAAAGGAGCTGTAATCATAAAAAGTACTGGCATGCAGTACTTCTTGATGTGTTGTTTGTTTTCTCTGTTTTGTTTGTTACTGTAACGCGTGTGTCTCATGAGCAAAGTCTCTTCTAGTCGCGATGGAAAAAAAGACTGCTTCTGATAAATGGGAGGGCCTCTTAAAGGGGACAATAGGGTGTCCACGGAGGTGTCCTCTTTAAGAGGCTTCTACTGTACATGTTATATGTGTGCCCTGAGAATGAAGCTGGCAAAATATGTTGAAATTGCCCATAGTAATCAGGAAGAGGCCCAAAACCAGCAGAAGGTGTATTATGACCATGGGGTATAAGAAAATGTTTTTGAGTCAGGTGAAAAGGTCTTGCTACTGTTACCCACTACAGAAAATAAACTGTTAATGAAGTGGCAATGGCCTTAAAAAGTTTAAATGCAATGGCACAGTTAACTATGAGATTGAGACCTCTGATAGGAAAACTCCTGTTAAGATATACCATGCTAACCTCCTCAAGAAATGGGGTGAAAAACACCAAAAGCTGTTCTGCTGGTTTTACCAGAAACTGATGAAGAAGATATTGATGTGGCTTATGATAGACTGGAACAAATTGTAAATGTTGATGCTGTAATGGTGAATGTTTCCTTAACCACCAAACAAACTACAGAAATGTGTAACCTACTAAAGACATTTAACCGTTTACCACAGTACCAGGCCAAGCAAAGGGGGTCAAGCATGTAATAGTGACAAGGAATGCTCGCCCTATTAGACAAAAGACATACAGATTACCAGAGTGGTTAAGAGCAAAAGTGGTTAAGGAAATGCAAAAAAATGAAAGAAATGGTTATCACAGAAGAGTCGAGAAGTTCTTGGTCACCACCAATGGTGACTGTAAACAAAAAAAGAAGAATCTGCCTTGATTTTAGGAAACTTAATCAAGTGACAGAATTTGACAGTTATCCTATGCCCAGAATAGATGATTTGGTGAACAGACTGGGAAATGTCAAGTATATCAGTACCCTCAAGCTCACCAAGGGTTACTGGCAAATCCCCCGAGCTAAAGAATCTAGAGACAAACCTGCATTTACCACTCCTATAGGATTCTATCAGTTCACCAACATGCCATTTGGTATATATGGTACACCCACTACATTTCAACGGTACATGGATGTAATTTTAGTCCCTTACACTGGTTATTGTGCTGTGTACTTGGAAGATATTGTGGTGTACAGTCCAGACTGGAAAAGCCACCTGGAACACCTATGAGCAGTTATCCAATCGATCAAAAAGGCAGGTCTAACAAATAATCCGACCAAGTGTGCATTAGGCATGCAGGAAACCAGATTTCCTGAATAATGTGAAATGGACAGCAGAGTGTGATGAGAATTTTCAAGCCATTAAGGCTGAATTATGTTCAGCCCCTGTTTTAAGAAGTCCAGAGTTTGAGAAACACTTTCTTTTACAGACCGATACATCAGAGGTAGGCCTAGGTGCAGTCTTGAGTCAGCATATAGATGGGAAAGAACATACTATTCTGTATATAAGTAGGAAATAGCACAACAGAGAGAAAGCGTACTCTGTCATTGAAAAGGAATACCTTGCAGCAAAGTGGGCCATGGAGTCCCTTAAGTTTTACTTATTAGGAGCTGACTTTGTACTTGTAACAGATGATAATCCTCTCTGCTGGCCTAACCAAATGAAGGATAAAAATTCTAGACTCACACAGTGGTACCTGGCACTACAGCCATTTAAATTTAAATTTAAAGTGATGCACAAAACTGTGAAAGAGAATGTCATTGCTGATTTTCTGTCAAGTTATGGATCAGGAATTGAGAATTCAGAAGGTTGAAAAAGCAAAATATGTGAGTTTACATTTCACTGTTTGCTGTGCTGCATATTCACTGAACTGTAAATGTTATAAGCTAATTTATTTGTTTCATAATTCAGATTTACAACCTTTGAGTCAAAGACTCGTTTACAAAGGCGCCTCGTCGCAGGGCAAAGGCACCTCATCACAGGGATGTTAGATGGTAATTTAATATAACATTTTGGAAACCTATTTTTGTAAAATAGGTTCCCTCTGAGGGCTGAATAAGGCCCTGCCCCATTTGTTATGCAGAACAAGTTTAAATGCGGGGGTCTGTTCTGTCCTCTCTTTTCCTGTCTCTTCTCTGTCTGGATGTACAACCAAATTTTCTTGTGAGACCTAGGAACTGATCACTCTGACGGTTTCGCAGTTCTCCACCTCTCTCTATCTCTGCACCTTCCCTTGCTAGTTCAGTCTTTTCTTCCCCCCTGCATATATCTGCAGTTATAAAAATATATGTGAATCTCTGTGTAAAACTGTATGTGATACTGGTATCCTTTGTTTAAAACTGTATATAGTTTTGCTGTTGAAATGATTGCAAGAAGTTATTTGGAATTCAAGGAGTTAACTTGAGATGCAGTTTTTAAGCCCTCTGCAGAACTGTGACCAAGAGGTCAGTTCTGGGACACCATGTACTGTTTTGCTGCACTTGCAAGGAATGAAACTGACAAGAACATTCTGTAAACTAGAGGGACAAGGAGAATGAGAGACTGAAATGTGGAATTAAGAGATGCCCTCAGAAGGACTTAGTTTTCTCTGTTTGTACTGCCTTTGTAAATAGTTATACAGAATAATTTCTATTTTTTATTTTGCTGTTATTGAGAAACATAAAATGCTATTTGTGAATTTTGAAACTGCTTCTGGTTTTCCTATACTTCCTGACCTGTGCCTCGACGACAATAGAATATAAAAAGAACAAAGCAATAAAACCTGGCTACCAGAGAAGAGAAAGAAGAGGTTTGAAGGGATGGCCTAGAAAACAGGTTAAATAATGACCAGGGCAAACTGGACAGGAGAGAGAAATTGCCAAGACACAGAGTGTAGCAGGGATCCACAACCTCCCAGTAGGAAATCAGTGCTTTCAGTAGAGTTGGCTTTGCTTGTAACTCCAGAGCAATTTACCTATGTTTTCCTGCAGATTATATGACTCCCAAAGGAAGTCAAAGCACTCAGAGATCCAATATAACCAAAGCAAAAGTATGGAATGAAATTTCCTGAGAAAGTTTCCACTTTCCTGTAAAACACAGGAATCCCAGTAGAGACAGGAGCCCCAGAAATGTGTTACTAGCAAAGGTTCTCCAACTAAAGAGGAGACATCTAGGAGTTTGAAAGCTAACGGAGCAATCCTGTGGTGGGAAAAACAAGCTAGGAGGAGAGGATCCCCACTAGAAAGGAAGAAGCCTAGGCTGGCCCGGTGGTGCTGAGGGTTGAGGTGTTGGACGCCACACCTCGTGCTATGCTGGTGACCCGGGTTCGGGAACGGACTGTGGCTACTGGGGGTCGGATGGGGGGAGAGGGATTGAGCATCCGAAAAGGATGATCTCCTTCTCCTGGGGTGGGTTATCAGGGTGCATATAGTACCTATAGCTCCTCTGCTGGTGGAAACACAGGCAGTATGGGACACATGACTCTCCGGAGTCAAGGGTGGGGAGGATGCTGTTGGGTGCTTGACGAAGACGTGCGTCAGCACGTCACTCATCTGGACCTAGTCCTCTCCTCTGCGCAGGTGTCCTCAGGGGGTACCAGGGGAAAAAAATGGGGGAAAAATACATACACCCCAGGTCCACTGAGCAACATGAAACTGGGGGGGAGGTATGAATGAACCTGGTGGATGGAGTAGGAGGAGGTACGAGGGCCCCGTCCAAAAGCCAAGGAGCTGGGAAAGTATATTAAGGGAAAAAAAAGGAAAAAGCCTAACTGAGAATATCGAAAATATATTTTACGGTTCTTTTACCATTTCTCTCTCTCTTTTTTTTTTTTTTTTGTAAAAATTTACCTAGAAAAAAGGATGTAAGAGAAAGAAAATGTAGAAGGCTGGCTGGTCTGGCAGTGCAAGTGACCTACTGTGAAGAAGGGGAGAATTCTACTAGGTGATGGAGTCGAGCTGAGATTCCAGCATATTTCTCCTGGTCCTTTTCTACATCTGCCTTTCTGTTTCCTGTTTTTTTTTTTTTTAGCTAATTTCTTTATCCTTCACCCAGGTGGCACACCATCATGCCTGATCCCCTAGCCCCGTCCCTGCTCGCAGCTTACTTTCCACTTCTTCCACGAATTGCCCCCCACGGTAGGGAGGCGGGGATCCCTCAACTTGCTGAAACGGATCCAGTTTGGAGGTTACTGCTAATCACAGGAGCGGGTCCTACAGGGATTGACATTCATCCTGTTGTGTCCAGGCCACTTTCCTCCTCCATTTTCTCCCCTTAGGAGAGGAGGCGTGTAATGATGCCCTATGGACACAGCGCGCATGCGTCTGCACATGCTTCTCCAAGCATCTGCCTCCTCTCCTCCCCTTTCTGAAGCATCGGTGTGCTGTCCCCCAGCTGCCGATAGGGGCCAGTGGAGCACTGACTGCTGGTGGCCCCCCTCCATGGAGAAGAGCAGTCCTTGGATGCTCGATCCTTCTCCTCCGCTGCCGACCCCTGGCAGACCATGCTCATTCCCGAACATGGGTTGCCCGCGTAGCGTGAGGTAAGGCATCCCACATCTCAGCCCTCAGCCCTCAGTGCCACTGGGCTGGTTGTTTCCTGCTTTTTCTTTAAACAGAAGAAGGAGATAAGGAGTCCTTCAACAGCAAACAAGCTTACAGGTTCCCCGTCCAAAGGGGGGAGATGAAAAGAGGGAAGGAAGGTAACGATTTTTTTTGAAGCAACACAAAGTGGTGAAAAGGTGCTTAAGCACATACAGAAGTATAATTTTTATATTAAAGTATTTTCAAAAATTTATATATATATATATTTTGGGAAACAGTGGCAAAAAGGGTTCCTGAGGAGCGAAGAATAGCCCTCAAGCAGATTTTTTCCCCTTGTCTCTTTTTTTAAACAACTGTGCCTATCAGAGGAAAGGAAGAAGAAAAGAGAGACAGAGACAGAGAAATATACAATTAAGCTGTCCAGATGCCTGGTCTAGGGGGATGGTGGGCAGATTGCAGTAATGAATGGCGAAGATATTCTGGAAGATCAAGAATCACGGTGAGTATGTCATTTTCATATCTTCCAAGAATCAATCTTCACCATTCATTACTTCATGGGTCAGAGTACCAAGCTTACCGCCAAAAAGTAGTGTTGGCTCACCCTGAGGGGAATGGTTATTTCCTCAGCTTCCTGTGGGAGAAAAAACACAAAGAGTCATGGGCCCCTTACGGTCATGGTGAGGTCCAAGATTGGTCAGGGGCAAGCAGAGGCTCCATTGGAGCAGGAAGTTGCCCTGCAAACTTGCACCTGGCCCTGTGGGAGAAGAAGTGGGCCCCCTGGAACTATGAGACAATCATCTATGCTGGGCCAAGGGTGACAACCAGGAGAGACAAAGCCACACCATCTGCCTAATGCAGACTGCAGTTCCTACCAACTGGGAGGTTATCTCACTGGCATCATAGGATGTCCTTGCCTGGTATCTCACCCCACTCCAGACCCTTGGCAGAAAGGTGTATGGCCTGTCTGGTTTCCTTAGTGTCTGGCATGAACACCAGAAGTTGTACTACAGGTGCCTGCCATAGGACACCTGGTGTGTGTGTGATGTTCCGAGATGTACAACATGGTGCATGCTGCTGAGAAAACTCTTTGATCCCAGGCATCAAACTCCACACAGTCTGAGTCTGGAGGACAGCCATGCACTGGGTGCCTATTCCCCGAGGGAATGTCCAGGAACTGGACCCAGGAGTGGGGTGTGGCATGGTTTCTAGATACCCCATGGGTGCACAATACCTGAGCTGGGTGTCCCTTTGAGCAGGAAAGGGGGGCAGAGAGATGGAGCCAAATGTCTCTAGATGCCTCCACAAAAGGCCAGGACTATAGAGGTATGACTGAATAGTCATGACTGTACTCCCCAAAGAAGGACAGTGTTAGGTGAGCTTGACTGCAGCCTGAGAAATGGTTTAGTCACAGCTCCCTCATCATCTCTGCAAGGAACTGCTGGTAATAAGGGTACTCAGCATCTGAAGAGAGATGAAAGGAACAGTCCTCTTCCTCAGAGGAGGAAGATGAGGATGATGAGTAGCTGTACTTAGGGAGAGGTTGTGCCAGGGTCTCAGGCTACAAAATAGCTTGGTCTAGTGCCCTAAGGTAGTTGGAAAAGGCTCTTGCCGATGCCCTGAACTGGTTTGAGGCCAAGGGCCCTATATGATCTGAAATGCCCAGGACAGCAGGAGGGGAAGATAGAGGAGGAGTATAATGGCAGACAAGGCCAGTTCCTCTGCCAAGGCTATGAGAACATACAGGTGACCTCACCTGAGGGGAGGGTCTGACAAACCCATCCACCTGAGAAAACTCAGTCATGAAGGGGTGGTCTGGATGGTGTCCTTGGGGGGGATCCCCCAGGCAGGGAGGTTGGAGCCAAAGAGATCCCACAGGGTGGCCCCTATCCCCACCTATGAAAGGCCCAGACAGTTCCAGCTAGGTCAGAGGATTCGAGTCAGCACTATGAATCTTACTAGAGTTGTCACAACTCTGGGCATGGAGTGAGGCATCAACTGAGGTCCACCAGCTCCAACTTCACCAGAATGGGCTCTGCCCCTTGGGTTAGGCATAGTGATGGACCCAGCATCAAGAATCAGATCTGAAGCAGAGCCAGCAGAGCAAAAGGTAGCAGTGCTCCACCCCGGCACTGCAAAGGACACCAGAGTCAGGTCCGGCACTGAGGGCAGCTCTGGACTCTGATCTGGCACTAAGGGCAGTGACAGAACCCTTCCAGTGCCGTGTCTGGCACTGACCCCCCCCGTCTTGGTGCTGGTACTGGCACTGGTGCCATCCCCAGAAAGGAAGACTGCACTACAACCAACACTGGACTGAGAAACAGCCAGAGATGATGCTGACAACAGTGCAAAGCTAGAACTAGGTCCAGAAAGACATCTTTCATCATCAATGCCTAGAAGCCACTCGGGATTATCCAGGTACTCTTCCCCTGGGTCATCCAACCACTCAGGGAACAAAATCCAGAAGATCACCACTGGGCTTGTCTTCTCTCTCCCAGCACTGCAAGCAACATCAAGAAGGGATCTGGCCAGATGGACAACAGCGCTCTGATCAACAGCCTCAGTGCCAGGAGCTGCAATGGCACCAGACCATGATCCAAAGGAGCCTACTGGTGTAGGCCCAGCATATAGCTCTGGCCTCAGCACCAGGGGCATCTATCCTCCTGAGGGTGGCCCCGGACCTGAATGGGTGTTCAACTGACCCCCCCAGAAGGAGTCAGCTGTCCCAAAGATCCCAGACTATCCACCTTGGCAAGACCAGGACCAGAAAAGGCCTGGTCTCCTTTAGTACTTATAGTACTGGGGAGGGGCTCATGGGAAGAGCCCATGGACCTTACCCTGGAGTCTACTGTGCAATGTCTGCCTCTAAAAGTGGGAAGTGACAACCCCACTTCATCGTGCGAATCTCAAGTGTGTGGAAATCCATGGAGAAACAGGAGTTGCAATGGTCCATGTCGTGTTGAACTCCAAGGCAGATCCAACAATGACCATGTTGGTCCTGGATGGACATATTCCTCCCACAGGGGAACCAAAGCATCGGAGATAATTTGTCTTTTTCTTCGACTGCTTAAGCCCATGAGAACCGGACATGACCAAATTCAGAAAATAATAAGAAATAGCAAAAAATACAGCCCAGCACCGTAAAGGCTAGAGGAGAGAAAGTAGTGCCAGAAAAGGCAAAAAAAGAGATATTATGGCACAGAGCTGGTGGCGATGGACTGACTGCATATCAAAAAAATGGTAACACCTCCACAGAGTGTGAGCTCAATGGTGGGAAGAACAGAACTGAGATGAGCAGGAGGCCAGCATCAGTTAGTGGCCAGCCCACAAGCATCATATCATGCGTCTGCCTTGTGGGTGGCTCTGTCACTTACGTTAATCCCCTAGCTCTAAAATTTTGAAGCTATATGATCCTGTATAGTTCTAGTGCCTCTGGCACAGACCCATAAAGTAATGAATGATAAAGACTGATTCTTGTAAGATACATTGCTGTTCCTCTTTAGACCTCATTAGCATTGTGACCTCACTAATTGACATCTCAACTGACCAACAAAAGTCACTTACCATCTGTCCAATTAGTCACTAATGAGTAATGTCACAATATTGAAGAAGTATGAAGGGAGATAGTACTAGATATGTCAGTGTTTGGATAGAATGCTGTTTTAGTATCACACCTAATTATATAACAGAACCTTCTAATAAGCAAAAAGAAAAGGAAAAATACTTAGCAAATCAAAAGCAACAACTGGCTACTTATAAAAATAAATTCAACTTTCCATCTACAGTTCTGATGCTACTAGCTCTTTAAGTTAATTTACCTTCTCAGTTATAACGTGCAAGAAATATAACTATATCATCACTTTAAAAAAGTCCAGCAATACTAACATAATAGTTGAGAAGTCATCGTCCACCAGTATCATATCTGCAGCCTCTTTGCTGACATCTGTTCCGGTCTGTCCCATAGCTACCCCAATATTAGCCGATTTCAAGGCTACTGCATCATTCACACCATCCCCTGTCATTCCTACAATGGCACCGCTCTTCTGTAAGGCCTGGAAGGACAGAATAAAACAACTGACAGAAATATTGGTTCTCATATGTCTTTCCCCTTAATCTTCCAAATCAAAAATCAACTTTACTGTAATACATAGCTTAAAACCACTAGATGTATACCAGTTATGCTTTAACTTTAGTGTTTCCTATGTTTTTCTATATATTTTTTCCTGCCATTAGTCCACTAAACAATGCAGATAATACAGTATTTATTTCACTGAGCCTTTCAAAATGTATACAACTCTTCCCTGATGGCTTCACAGTTACTGTTTGTAACATCAGTCTGTTGTCATGGTGAGCACTCTGATGCCTAAACAAAAACACTGTGAAGTCAGTGCTCAAGGTCATTTTTTGCTCTCTGTTTTGACTTGAGGGTTGTTAACAGGGGAGAGTCAAATGCTTTTTATACAGACACTTTAGATATATAGTACTACCAATGGGTTGTAGACCTTGGAAAGCAACATTGAAAATGAATCAAATGTATTTTCTAGTAATATGTAATAGGTGAAACATCATATTTATAAAAGTACATTTTGAAGTGCAGAGATGCTCTTCAAAGACACTATCCCTCAAAATATAGTGAGACATCATCAAAGGTAAGGAATCAAGCTTAAAATGTTGCAAAACTTTGTACTCTGTTTAATATACTTTGATGTAAACCGAGCATCAAAGATCAATTTGAATTTCTTTTTAAAATCTCAGTGGGCAGCACCTTCTTCGTGTGTACTAGATTATGATTCTAAGTGGGAAACAAGAGACATCCCTCATATTCTTCTTAATAAATGGGTAGTTGAGAGGTGGGTTCCTGGGACAGCATTCCAGCGGAGGTGGTGGGCACACACAGTGGGGGAGTTCATAAACACATGGGAGAGGCACATGGGTATCACAGTGAAAAGGAAGAGAGGGAGGGAGACCTGTAGATCAAGAACAATCTGCAGTAAAAATATAGATAGGGAAAACAGGCAGACTGGGTGGGCCAAACAGTCTTCATCTGCCATCAAATTCTATGTTTATTGTTAGAGAATACGCACAGAAACTCAACTGAAGGACAATACTGAAACATTTATATAGATTTTGTACAGGAAATCGAGTTTTTCTAATTCATACTATTCCTTTTCCCATCAGTTTTTCTTTTAGGGACTGTGTATTTTGAGGGCCCTAAAGAATGACACAATGAGTTTAGGGTCTCTGCTCACTTTGTGGGACAGTAAGACAGCAGTCCATGTACAGCAGCAAAGCATTCACACCATTAAGCATCATATTTTCAAGTCACATTTACAACAGGCACAGAATAAGAGAAAGAGTTTTGAGTGTTGGGCTATAATAGGTTGCCTGGATAGAAGCAGTGCCAAATACAAGGATGAAAAGTTCCCAGTAAGCCTTCTTAAGTATTTAAATGCATACTAAGGGAATCAAGGAAGCCTCGGGTCAAATTAAAGAGAGTGTTTTCTGATTTTATTGTCAACTTTCCAAAGCTAGAAGAACCTTTTGGTGCCAACTTTTGGAAAAGTGAAACTAAAACAATAACTGTTCAGTTTGCTTTTGAGACCTGAATGAAGACCCTGAGCCCACTTCTCAGTAACATAGCGGGGTGGTAAGTGGTGGTAAAGACCACAGTGCACCTGAACTGAAAGTTGCGCACTTACCATAAATGAAAATTAAGTACCATAATTGTTGATCTTCTAGAATATCTTCACCATTGATAACAACTAGTGACTCTGTGCTGGAGGTGCTTGGACTCTGTGGGAATCAGACATTTTCTTGGTGCTGATGATGTGGTAGGGACTATGAGCATGGCATCACATGTCAATGCATGTACCCACTGGTATTCAGTTGCATCAGCCCCGACCGACTCACCTAATGCTGGCCCGCTCCGGCAGTCTCTGCACTGCTCTGTTTGGCATTTTACCATTTATTATCTGATATCTTTTTGTTCCTTATGTATTGAGGATGAAAGGAGTTCTACATACTGATATGTGTATTCCTGCACTTTATTTTGTTTTACATTGGTGTCTACGGTTTATTGTCAAATGAGTATATACTCAGCGTGCTTGGCGTCTTTGAAGCATGAGAGAGATGCCTCGATTTTAAATTGTGGCATCGTAGAGTAACTTCACTAGGATTCTTCAAAGGAAAATTGGAGCTGGGATGCTATCGCACAAAAAGGAGGATGCTGAAATTATGGTGGCACTTTATGGGCTGACAGGCTCATTGAAGCCTTTTAAAGGTATGCTACTTGTTGCCTGGGGCTGGGGTCTTTTATGTATGTTTTTCCTGAATTTACTACGCTTAGAGGAGCATTCTCCTTGCTTTGTTTATTAGGTGTGTGCACTTCCAGAGCCAGAGCTGAAGAAGGGAGCTGGGAGATTGTTGGAGGAGCATTCCAGACAATGAACAGACACTGAGAAATATATCATCGACTCCCTGAATAGGGGTATTGGACAAACTCCCAGAAAAGTTAGTGGAGATTTAATTGTCAGCAAAGAAGAGTCAGATGCCATCAGCCAAGGCTAATTTGCTGTGAGATCAGAAAACACTTAATTAAGGGGGCTAGTTTCAAGACTCTTTAAGTAGAAGTATCGCTTTAGCTTAGTTTGATATTACTCATATTATACTTTCTGAGCGTTGGATTTCTTTTGTGCCTGTTCTGATGGATGCATTATTGAGTAAAGTTAAATGGACTCCCAGAACAAGATAAGGGAGCAACTTTGTAAGGGCCGTGAAGCCTCATTGATAAAACTATATATAAAATTACACATATGCATCATGATATTCTTGAGGAGCTACAGTATTGTACATAAACATTTTATCGTACAGAGGCACGTGAGCCGTTTTTCCCTGATATGTATGTTCTAAGCCAAAGGACTCCCAGTGTTGGAGCTGAACATTAAATCTATGTCTGGCTCTGAATGGCTATTGTAGGAGGCAAAACAACTATGAATAAATCATCAGTGGTAGTTGGGGTCATGCTTGTTTGACCTCAAGTTGAAATGCTTTGTGAGGCTCTTTGGAACTACAAAAGAGATGCTTTATCAGCACTTTGTTACTGATTTAGAAGATGGGACATGGGGTATCTCCCCCCCAGAAAAGTGACACGAGGCTTTGTCTTGGAATTAGAGGTCTCCTTTTAGACAGTTTATTATACAGTAACTGGATATAATTCATCTCACTTTATAAGTCCTAAGGGGTGATTTTTACATCAGACGATAAAAGTGGGACTCTGTTATATGGACTTGGGTTGCTGTATGGCTAACAATTTTTTTCATTAACAATTAGGATTTTACAAACTGTGGTTTGTTATTTTGATTACATGAGGACCAAATGGTGCTGTGGTGGTGATGATGAACCCCTACACTCTTTTTTTCTCAGGAGCACTACAGACATTTATTGTTATAACAATGTTTTTGATTTGTCTGATAGGTTTGAACCAATACTGATTGGATTTGACTTATTTGTGACTGTTTTGTAAACAGCTTAAACACTTGGTCACCAACGGACCACATTTGTTGCTGAAGGATTTCATAAGTTTTACCTTGTTCCGTGTTGTGCTCCATAATTATGCAATTTAGTAACAAAAGCTGTCTTAATTATTTTAATTGCTACTGTATGTAAGAAAGATCTCATCAGGTAAGAATTCTCATTTGGCATCCTTAGCAGGTGCTAACTGCATTTTGATCTGTATAACATTTTATAAGCCTTTTACACATGACGTTTGAGGGATCATACATCACTTAGGATATATCTTATTATTATGGAACCTCTTTAGGTAAACTATCTTTTAGTGTCTGGGTCAGAACATTAATATGCTTTAATTTTATTCAGATTATTAAATAATTAGACCCAGATGTAATTTATTGTTGACTTTCCCCTCCTGTTTGGGGGTGGTTTGCATGCCATGATGTGGCTCAATGTGACTCAATAATTTTGCCTGAAAAAGGGATTTGACATTCAGTAAGTTCTGTTGTTAGTTTTAACTTACAGCTACTTAGTATAGGATACTGGGAGCAAAATGTCCGGGTGGTCCAAAGGTATGTACTGAGACAAGACCAATTTCTATCCTGTATTTAGTTGGTATTATATCATATTTGGACCATAATTCCCAAGTTTGGTATACATGATACCCAGTGGAAAAGAAACCCATGGAGATTTTGCTTCTGCTGACAAATATTAGGATGTAGTGGGTGGAGAGCCAGTGGAAAATGAAAATTATATATATATATATATAGACCATGGGACAGAATGGTTCCCAGATAGTACCTGAAAAGTTTAAAGTATAACTGAGAACTAGCAATGGTCAAGCTGAAGTGTCCTATACTTGTAGAATAGACATTCAATTACCCCCAGGTCTTGACAGACAGTTCCATCTGGAAGGGTTAGAAAGCCCTCATGAATTTATTTATTTATTTAAATAATTTATTTATTTCACTAAAGGTGGTTCCAGGAGGAATACCACTGTACAGATTAACTGGATGTAAGTTAGTGCAATATTGAACTCATTTTATTGATCTTATAAAAATGTTATTGGCCCAATTATCCAGCTGCAGGTTAGTACCTAGTATGTTGCTTGATAATATGTATTCCTTTTGTTATTTTTTATTTTTCAGTGGATTTTATTGTGTATTCAAGTGTCTGAGTAATGCATTGTGTATGGACTTTTGAATCTATACATAATCTTTTAAATGTTGCAATGGTTTGTAACTGATCAACAATAAAATAAACTTGAAACTAATGAGTAATCTGTGCACTTAACCTAAGGGCATAAGATAGCCCTGGCTGCTCATGAAAGAAGAGTCATGAAAAAAAGCAAAATTACGTACTCACTGTAATTCTTGATTTTCTAGCAATATCTTCATCACACTGATTCACACTAATGGGTTCTGAGCCAGAAGCACTAGGACCTTGTGGGAGCCAGAACTCCTCAGGAAGACTGGTGCCAAGGTAAGCAGCATGCATGCATGGTGCCATGAGGGGGAGCTCGCAGTACAGGCTTACCTCAGCACCAGCCCTCAACCACCTCAGCACCTTTTTTTTACCAAGGAGATACAGCATAACTTCACTAGCACTTATGCACTGAACCTAAGGGCACAAGACAGCCCTGATGACCTGTATAAAAAAGGTAAACAAACCAGTGACACAGTGTCTTCAGGGCCCAAACCAAGAACAAAGGATGAAGACCAACAGGCAGACAGGAGTAAGCCTGTGGGTGGGTCGGCATGTGAATCAATGGTGAAGATATTCCTAGAAGATCGAGAATTACAGGGCATATGTACTTTTCATATCTTCCAAGAATCAATCTTCACAGCCAGCCCGGTGGTGCTGAGGGTTGAGGCGCTGGACGCCACACCTCGTGCCACGCCGGCGACCCGTGTTCGGGAACGGGCACGGGTTGCCGTGGGTCGGCGGGAGGGAGATGGATTGAGCATCCATGGACTGCTCTCCATCTCCGGGAGGGGGATTTGGGTGTCGTGCTTGCTTGACTCTAGTGGAGAGCTGGGGTCGACGGCACTTAGCTGCAAGCTATGGGGGGGCGGGACGTGGCAGACGCTTGATTGGGGCAAGCACGGGAGCGTGCGTGCACCCAGTCACAGGCATCATTGCATGCCAGGACCTGCCGGGGGGAAAAACAGTGGAAAAGAGAGCCTGGCAGTATGAAGTTGTTCTGCGGCGCCGTCCCTGGAAGGGCACCTCCCTGGCATGGATCCGTTGGGGTGGGTTGAGTCACTTCCCACCACCCTGCCGTGAAGGGTAAGTCACGGGGTGCATAAAGGAGGGGGTCTGATCTTCGGGGATGGCGCTGGGGGAACAAAGGATGGCGGGGGTCCGCAGCCAGAGCTCTGGAGGAGAAAAAATAATAACAAAAAAAAAAAAAGAATCAATCTTCACTACTGATTCACACTAATGGGTCAGAATACTAAGCTCAGACAAAGTCCCCTGCACTATGTCGGTAGAAGCCAAGGCTCACTTAGGACAGAAGTCCATTCAGGATAGTTCTGCCAAAGGAGACATGTTGCCTGGCATGGACATCCAAGGCATAGTGCTCAACAAAAGTGTGCACTATGATCTAGGTTGCAGCTCTGAAAATATAGGTACAGAGTGAATCTCTTCCAGGGGTGAGGCAACATCTCTGGTGGAGTGAGCACATACCTGACCTTCCAGCTTGACCAGCACCATGACACAGCAGTGGCATAGATGGCTCACAATCCAGGCAGCAATGCATGTGATTGCAACAGGCTGTCCCTTATGAATGGGACTGAAGGAGACAAAGAGCTGTTTGGATTGTCTGAAGTTCTTAGTTCTGTGCAGGTAAAACTTAAAGACTCTCCTAACATCCAGAGAATGGAGAATGCATTCTCCTTCATTCTGAAAACTGGCAAAATAGGTTGGCAGCACTACAGGCAGATTTGGATGGAACTCCAACACCACTTTTGTTAGGAACTTAGGGTGCATGCGGGAAAACTACTGTACCTTGTCCTTGTGGAAAACTGTGTATGGGGGATTTGCAACCAAGGCATAAATTTCAGAGACTCTGCAAGCCCAAAGTGATGGCTACTAGAAAAGCTGCTTTCCAAGTTAAGAACTTTAGCTTACTTTAGCAAGAGGCATAAAGGACTTACTGGTGAGCATGTCCAAAACAAGATTGACATCTCAGGCAGCTACTGGCTGCTAGATGGGGAGCCTTGTGTGTAAAATGCCCTTAAGGAATCTCTCTGGATAAGTTGCAGTTGAGCCAAATAGAGGGTACAGATAAGCTCATGATATGCAGGTGTAGCACACATGTGGATCTTGACTGTGGAATACTGCAAACCAATATCAGAAAGGTCCAGCAAGTACTCCAGAATCTTGCCAGGTGGCATCATAAGGGGTCTATATTGGTTTGGAGCTCCAGATGGAAACATCTTTTCCACTTGGCTGTGTAAGTTTTCCTAGTGGAAGGTTTACAGAAGCCAAAAGTATTTCAGAGGCCGTCTGAGATACCTTGTACTTGTTCACTTCTATTTCTTCAGGAGCCAGGCCTGAAGGTGAAGAGAGCACAGGTTGGGATGGACCAGGTGACCCTGAGTCAGTATGTCCATCCTGAGTAGGAAGCTCCTCAGTGTGCTGACTGACAGGCTATTCAACAGAGGAAACCATATCTGTCAAGACCATCAGGGGTGATTAGAATCATCTTGCCTCCGTGTGTCTCCAGTTTGAGCAGAACGGTCTGCAATAGAGGGATTGGACAAAATGCATACAGATATATATTTTGTCACTGCAGTCTGAATGCATCCTGACAGAAAATTCAATGTCCTGGATTTCCAGAGCAGAATTGAGGCAGTTTGGCATTGAATGGGGATGCAAAAATGTTCACATCTGGTGTTCCCTACTGGTTGAACAGTGATTTCATGATGTCTGGAGCTAGTGACTACTTGTGAGGATCAGCATCTGTTTGGTTGAGTTCATTTGCCAGAGTATTTTGTACTCCAGGCAGTAAAATGCTTGGAGCAGGATACACTGCTCCAAGCACCATTTCCACACTCTCATCACCTCCCTGAAGAGAGGTTATGAGAGCGCTCCTCCTTGTTTGTTGATGTAGTACATGACACACTTGTCTGTCTGAAGGAGGACTGCTTTGTGGCTGACCAGGTCCTCTAGGGCTCTCAGACTGTACAAAACAGCTCTCATCTCCAACATATTCATGTGGGGATGAGTCTCTGCTAGGTCCCAGACACCATGAGTCTGAAGACCCTGACAGTGGGTGCCCCATCCCAATGGGGAGGCATCCATAGTGATAGTCACCTGAGGCTCTGATTGGGAAAAGGGAAAGCATTTGCAGAGGTTGTCCTCCTCTGTCCACCATGCAAGTGACCGAATCAGGGACTTGGTCACCAGAATGGTGTAAGTTTGAGGATGTGATACTTGTGACCACTGTGCACTGAGCTGTTCTCATGCGTAACCATGCCAGGGGTGCTGTGAACACTGAGGAGGTTACCAGACCCAGCATGCTCTGCATGGAGTGCACACTTACAGATTTGTGCTCCATTATGTAGCATGCCATCTGTAGGATTGCTGCCTCCTGCTCTCTGGAAGGAAAGACTGGGCCTTGATAGTATGCAGAATAGTTCCTATGAACAGAAGTTGTTGAGAAGGCTGAAGCTGAGACTTTTCTAGATTCAGCAGAACTCCCATGGAATTAATGAAGTGAAAGGCTGTGGCTACTGCTACTTCTGTCTCTTGCCTGGATGAACTTGCTAATAGCCAGTCATCCAGATGAGGGTAAACTTGGAGTCCTAGTTTTCTCTGGTGTGCTGCAAGTACTGCAAAGCACTTTGGAAAGACTCAAGGTGCCGAGGACAGCCCAAAGGGCAGGAGCCTGAACTGACAATGCTGTCCTAGCACAACAAATTAGAGATGTCTGTGGTGACTCGGATGCACTACAATATGCTGATACTCATCCTGCATATCTAGGGAGGCTAACCAATCCTGAGACTTCAGGAAGGGGAAGCACAGATCCCAGAGAAACCATCTTGAATTTTTCTTGATCCATGAATTTTATTAAAATTTCTGAGGTCAAGAATGGGGCACATGCCCCCTTATTTCTTTGGCACCAGGAAGTATTGGGATTAGATGTCTGTGTTGCCCTTTTGACTCTGGCACTAGCTCTGTTGACCTGTTGTT
This sequence comes from Neoceratodus forsteri, assembly GCA_016271365.2. Taxonomy (NCBI): domain Eukaryota; kingdom Metazoa; phylum Chordata; order Ceratodontiformes; family Ceratodontidae; genus Neoceratodus; species Neoceratodus forsteri. The sequence continues at coordinate 1,241,334,009 of CM028130.1, forward strand.
TAGAAGGACTGAAATCTCCAGTGTCAGTCGCTGTGACATGTGAGCTGATAAGAGGGGTTGTATTCTGGGTGGATAGTCAGGAAGAATTTCTGTAAAGTTCAGGAAGTATCCCTTTCAGATGATCCTGAGGACCCATTTGTCCATCAAGATGGACTCCTGCTGATAGTAAAACTAAGTCAGGTGCCCTCCTTCTGGAGAGCAGAGGTCTGCCTCGGGTAGCTGAGGCAGGACAGGCACCAGAGCTTCAGAGGGTGGCACTAGTTGCTTTCAGTGTCTGTGTCTTTAACTGCACCTTCCTTTGCAGTTGGGAAGGCTTAGATTTGTATTGCGCTCCCTTCCTTTTTCCTCAGAAAGACCGCCTGTTCTGAAAAAAAGCTAACCTTTTCCATCTCTAAGGATTAGCAGGGGCTGGCCTAGAAGTCTTTATTGCCATTCTAGTTTCCTGAGTGTTGTCCAAATGGGTAAATGCCATCAAATGGAACATGCATAACATGCTGTTGGACAGCTTGCAAAAATCCAGAAGTAGGAGACCAGGAGTGTCTTCTGGTACAAATGCCCGTGGCAGCGGAGCAAGAAGCAGTATCAAAGGCATCTATAGCTGCTTTAAGCTGATGATTGTTAAATGCAATGCCAAGTGTAACAGTCTGCAGAATCTTTGGTTTAGTCTCAGAGTCAGGCAAGGACTCTGCAAAAAACTTAATTGAGGTCCAAAGGGTATATTTGTATAGTATTTGTAAAAATTCCCTTGGTGGCATGCAATTCTCCTGGCCAAGGTGGCAGCAACGGATGCTTACTTACCCATAGTGCCTATCTTGCATGTCTCCTTGTTAATTGGATGCACTTGACAACTCCTCCAGGCTCAGTGTCTCAGTGAGGTAAGGATGAGGAGAAGCCTTGTCTCCCTCAATATGTACAGTACTCGGGAGGGTCTCAGGGGAAGAGCCCAGAGACCTTACTTTAGCATCCCTGTTTCAAAGTTTGCCTCCGAAAGTGGAGGGCGAATGACTGTACTTTAACATGTGGATTTTGACAGCATGGTAGTCCATTGAGCAGCAGGCATCGCAGTGATCCATTTGATGTTTAGTGCTGAGGCAGATCCAACACTCATCATGTCAATCCCAGATGGAGATATGTTCCCCACAGGAGAACCGATGCATCGTGGGGCTGTCCTTGGTTTTCTTCTTCTTTTGCTCCTGGGAACCTGACATGGTGAGACACTACAGAAATAATAAAATGCAAGAAAAGAGCAGAGTTTGGCATGGTACAGGAAGTACAGAAGAAATGCAGCACCGAAAAAGAAACAGGGGCAGGGGTATGGCATCAAACAAGGCAGTAGTGAACTGAAGAAGGCGATTACATAGGAAGAATTCACTTCAACACTCCCATGGTGTGCCATCAATAGTGGGAAAAACAGAACTGAGAAAGGTAGGCAGCCTGTGTTGGTTGCTGGCCAGGCCATGAATGCCATGTCCCTGCGTCTGCCTCATAGGTGGTGCCAGCACGAACGCCAGCCCCCAAGGCTGCAGAAAGACTTTGCTTCCATGGGGTTCTAGTGCCTCTGGCACATACACATTAGTGGGAATAAGTCATGAAGATTAATACATGGAAGATCCAGCACTGCCTTCTGATACAGATGCCTGCTGCAGCAGATTGGGTCATCTATAGCTGTTTTGAGCTGATGACTGTCAGATGCAATGCCATGAGAAGCAGCCTCCAGAATCTTCTGTTTAGTTTCAGAGTCGGGCAGGGACACTGCAGGACACTGTAGCGAGCTCCAAAGGATATACTCGCACTTGGAAAAATGCCCTTGGTAGCTAGCAATCTGAATGTTAAGGATAGGTGCTGTGAAAGCCCCCTTGCCCATAGTATCAGTCTTGTGCAACTACTTGTTAATAGGATACACAGTGACCTACTAGTAAAGAATGGCTTTGTCATTCTCAGCGTGAATAACAATGACATCAGCTACTGGTTGAGAAACATACACTGGTCTACCCTTAGGGGCAGTCTATTTCCTATTTATCTGCTTGCAGACAAAGGGAACAGAGGCCGGTCTATTCCAGACCACATTTGACAAGGTCTTAAATGCTGGCAGAATAGGAAGAATATCTGATTTGTAGAAAATGGGTCGTCCCGAACAAACAATGCATCTGGGTCAGAAGATTAATATTGTGTAAAGCAAGAAGACCCTAAGCCTGTTTTCAATGACAAAAATTTACTTCATTCCAATTTTGGAGATAAAAGCATTATGTTTATTTATGCCATTATTAAAAAGTGCACATCTATGCAGGAAACATAAAAATCCCCTTAGGGACCACAAAGAACTTCTCAATGCCATTTTGCAATCCTACGGGTACTTTTTCAAGGGTATACTTTCTCCATCAAACCCTCAGTTTTTATACGGGAAAGATTTGTAACATTCATTATCACAAATACAATTACAATTGAAAAGTGTCACTGAATATCTATATAAAACATTGTGCTCTCTCTCTCTCTTCAAATTGCATTTCAAAGTAAACATTTTAATTTACTTAACTATTCTTATATAGCAAAGAGACTTAAAAGTTACTAATAAAAAAGATGAGGTTACAGTGTTTGCCCCCCCACCCCCACCCTGGCTGCACTGTTGCAAGTTTTGCAAATTTGTAAAGAAAGGTAAATCTTTTGAACAGCCAATTACCAAAGAAACATTTACAATAAACAGTATGATCAGTTGTGATACACAGGGAATTGTATATTTAGCTACGTATACCTGTGGTTGTTTTTATGTAGGAGAACAAGCAGAACATTTAAATTAAGAATCAGTGATTATATAAGGGATACAGCAGATGGAGATATGTCAAATACATTGGCAGCGCATGTGAAATTTGCTGCGGCTGGCACTAAGCACTCATAGATGTACATGGGTATAGAAAAGGTCTGTTTGGGTCTGAGAGGTGGAGACCTAGATAGACTGATTTTGCAGAGAGAAACCAAATGGATTTGTGTTCTCAATACACTAAGGAAACTGGGCTTGAATGGTAGATCTAAGATTAAACCTTTTTTATAGAACCAACTATAGTGATAAGAGGATATAATTTGGATTGAATGGAATGTATTCAAAATACGAATATTCACATTTGTCTGTTTACTTTTTTTTTTTTAAGATACGGGCTAAACCCCACCCCTCACCACCACCACCACTTGGGGAAAAATGTAAAGAAAATGACAAGCAGTGTAAGAATTCAGCTCCCCTAAGTTCCAGCAGCTCCTTATGCTTCCAGGAGGATTGTCCTTCCCCCAGTCACAGGACTGTCCATCATCAGAACCCTTCACTGATGAGGAAAGTGGACTGGACATGGCACCATTACTGGAGAAGCTTGCGTGAGAAGACTCCCTCCTGTCATCATACATGGCTGTTGACCGTTCACTGAGAAGGGCTGAGAGAGACTAACAGAAGAATTTTTGTAAAATCATTAAACGGACACAAAAATAACAAACTGTAGCTTTAAACACTAAAAACTGAGAAGAACTGAATACTGTTGTTGTATAGACGTGAAGGTCTGACTCCTGGGGAGCAAGCAATGTCATTACTGATGTGCACTCAGTGGTGGGAAAAAGGAACTGAGGAAGCTGAGGGCTGGTGTTTAAGTAAGCCATACAGCACAAGCCAGTCTTGTGGTGTTGCATGTGCATGCAGCTTACCTCAGCGACAGCCCTCCCAGAAAGTTCTGACTTTCACAGGGTCCTAGCACCTCTGGCTCAGATCCATTAGTGTGAATCAGTGATGAAAACTGATTCCTGGAAGATCTGGAACTGAATCCAGCACCTGGGAGATCCCCATCACCAGGGGTGGCACCAGAACCAGCACTGGAGTTTGCCAGGCCCAGTCTAGAAGGGCCTAAACCCACTGCCGATGACCCAGTCAGCACCAAAGTAATTGGCAAAGGTACCGTGGCTTGTCTCAGCAGAGTGACCTTGAATGGAGGCAAACCCAGTGGGACAGGAGTCAGAGACACGGTCACTGGCAAGGGCCCAGGGGATGTTGCTAGAGCTAAATGCTCCACCTGGCTGGGGGGCCCTGCCAGTGGCTCTGATTCCTCTGGCCCCAAAGGACCAGGTATTGGCTCTATTGGCAGAGGCAAATGAGCCAGACACTGCTCCATAAGAGTTGCCTCGTGGTGGAACTGCCCACTGGAGTCCCAACTTACAGACAGAGGGGGGTTCTGGCCCTGAGACATCGATTTTCTAGTGCTAGAGGCCTGACTATGATGCCAATGGTTCTGATGAGGGCCTACAGCTACAAGAGACTGAGGATCTTGTGGCAGACCTCATAGAGGTTGACCTCAAGCAGTACCACTTTTTCCTTTTTCAACAGGAAGAGGAAGAACTTGAAACTGAGTGGTGTCGAGAACCCATTTGGGATAGGGAATGGGCCTGATTCTTTTTGTGCTTCCAGGAGAACTGTCCTTCCTCCTGAGCACAGGATCATCTGTTGTCATAACCCTTGCCTGATGGGGAAAGTGGACTGTACACTGCCCCACTGTCAGAGCAGCCTGCCAGAGAAGGTTCCATACTGTCGTCATCCATGGTCGTTGACTGTTTACTCTGTAGGGCTGTGAAAGACTTACAGAAATATTTTTGTAGAATCACTAAACTGACACAAAAATATCAAACACTAGCTTTAAACACTAAAACTGAGAGAACTGAATGCTCCTGTCATATAGACATGAAGTTCTGTCTCTCAGTGGGTGAGTGACATTACCACTGATGCGCACTTGATGGAGGGAAAGAAGGAACTGAGGCAGTTGAGTGCTGGTGCCAAGGCAAGCCTTATGCCAAGAGGTCCCTCTTGCAGTGCCACACCTGTGCAGCCTGCCTCGGCACTAGGCCTCCTGAAAAGTTGTGGCCCCTGCAGGGTCCTAGCACCTCTGGCTGAGACCCACTAGTATGAATCAACGGTGAAGACTGATTTCTGAAAGATCATGAACTACCAAGAGAAGCTGGCAGACCATAACATCCTCAATGGAGAGGACATGACAGAGACCTAAAAAACATTGGGTACTATGTAATAGGGTGGCTATCAACAAGCTGTTCAGACTATGGGGTGGAGCGGCAAGATGACGGTGGTGCTGCTCCACTTCCTGCATCTCAGCGTTTGTAGGAGCACTTGTGTAACTCTTTTAACAAAACCGCTCTTTTCTTTTTAAAATTGAATGAGACTAAAGTTATTGCAGTACAAGGTAACTTTTTGTACTGAGCATTTATTCTGTCGTGTATTGAAAAGGAGTGGCAGTTGGTTTGAGCTTTAAACCTCCAGTATGCCAACTTAGATGTGGTCCGTTTCGAAAACCCATCTTGCCTGTGTCTATCGGGAATGCTCAGCCTTGTTACCTACTAATTTTTGAGTGGTAGTTGTTGCTTTGGTAAAATGTTGAGACCCTGCCTTTCTTCTTCATTGGACCTGAGAGGACTTGAGTGGAGAAGAGATGAATGACAGAATCTTTGGAACCTTGATAATACTTTTTGTGCTGACATGATCGTTTGCATTATTAAAAGGTATGCTAACATTGCCTATGGGTTGGAGTTTTACTGCTGTTGAGCTATACTCCCCCCCCAAAGTTATTGCACTCAGTGGAGCATTCTTTTCATTTATTTTACAGGTGCAGGTGCTTACAGTGCCATGGAAAAGATGGAGGGCAGATGGTGGAACTGCTGTAAATCTACCGTGTGACTGCCTGGGGCTAATAGAATCCATTGCGGGAATGTCTGCTTAACCAAATGAACCCTCAAAAGGGGAGACTGGAAAGCAGGAAAAATAACCAGTGTTTCCTGGCTACAGGAGATTTGCAAATGAGGCCATAGGAGCCCAGAGATAGGAGTCAAGTACATTTATTTTTACTATCAGCTTCATAAGAACGCTTCTTCGGTGAGAATTATAAATTGCCTGTGGGGTAAAACTTACAGGAAGGTAACTTTAACACCTTTTCACATGGATGGTAACTAGCAATGATTAGTTGGGAATTGAGTCCAGAGAGGAAAGGACCACATGATTTAGTTACTGGTTTCGGGAGTCTGTGGTACCTTTATTCAGTTTACAACCTTATTTGATGGGAACTCTGTCTGAGGAGCATGATTCCTGCTAACCATTAGGTACTATGAGGGCAAAGAGACATGGACATCCACTTAGAAATCCTGACAGAAGTAAACATTATTAGTAAAATAAATTTGAACATCAAATGCTAGGAGTAATTGTCATCAATGTACTTCTGAATGCAAGGGAGCCTAAACTATGATCAAGACCCTTGGAATTCCGTGATTCTGTGGTTGTGGAATTTTCTGCAGAATTTGCATCATGCTGCAGAATATATATAGTGCCACAGAATTCATTGGTTTTGGTGAATTTTCATTTATAGATACTGTTTTTCCATAGTGTCAGGCTTCCTTTCCCATCATGTTTATCCTGAAGTCCCTCCTCTATGCTCAGCATATGATGTCATCCATGACATCACAACATACTTAGCCAATGGCAGGACTGCGTTCTGCCAGGGACATGAATAAATCATGCTGCAGAAATCAGAAAATGCTGCCGCTGAAGCCAAGGAGCCCTGCCGCAGAAATGAGAAAATTCTGCCGCATAGCACTAGGGGCCCTGACTATGATGAACAGAATGTATTATGGTTGCTTGTTAAACACCACAGATGTAGTACTGGTTGCTTGCATTTGCTTACTCCTTTAAAATGTGGCTAGTCAGGTTACATACTGCATTCCTAGGTGTGCAGTATGATTTATTCAACAAAAGGACTTCTTCTTAGAAGCCTAATAACTTAAAACTGAAGGGAAGTGGTAATCTGAGCAATAGCCTTTGTATAGTTTATCATTATATTATTTTACCATTTCAATACCTTTTTGTTGTAAACTTATAGTTTAAATAAAGGCAATACACTGTTTAGAGTATCAAGTTCATTTGGCCTGAAGCTTGGAATTCTGAAAAGCTTAGTGCATCAGAATATTTTATATAAAATGCAAGTTGAAATAACGCATGGATTTTTACTTTTTATTTTGAGTGTAGCTATGCGTCTTGTTAATAATTAATCAGATCAATTAGAGAGTGGAGAGAGCGAAGGGATTACTATTCACATTTTAATCTCCCTTTATCAGGGATTTTACATATTAGGATGCAGTAATGATCTCTAAGTACTCTAATAATTAACAGCTGAAAAACATTTAATTAGTACGGGGTCTGTGAGCTCAAACAAAGGTTCACACAGATTTATTTAATCTGGCTAAAAGCTGATCCAGAGAATAAAAACTTGGAAAATCTTCTGGGATCTTCGTATGGAGTCCAGTTATCAAATACTTGTAATGTTAATCTTCCAGATTTGAAGTTTGGACATCAAGATCCCGGGTTAATGGGATGGATCGAGTGTAGCTCTGTGTTTAATTGATTAAGAGCCTTTCTAAGGATCCTACGAATCCTACGATGATGGTTGTGGTTTTAGGGGACCGAAATGGCCCTTAGTGTTGGCCACATAAACGGTTGGTTTACATACTGGCCAAGGTTAGTGTATCCCAACTGAACCAGAAGTAAGGCTGCCCTATTTTAAGGCCCTGTTCAATGTATAGTGGGGCAAAACTAGAGCAATCTTGGCCCTGATGGAGTTATGTATGTGACCTTCTGATTTCTGGAGGGTATATACAGGTATGAAGTATAAAGACTGGTATAAATACATGCCTATGAGTATAGATTTCCTCATTTCCTATCTTAAGGTTTCATCATACGGCTCTGAAAGGCTGAAAATTATGTTTTGGGCCTGTAAACCAAAAATTTTTTAATTAATTAATTTATTTTTTTACTTGCCCGGTTCCCATGGCTTCAGAGGAGGCCTCGTATCACCTCCTACTCCGTTCACCTGGGCATCCCTTTAGGCAACCCCTGCCCCGACTTCATCTTGCTTAGGGCTGGGGGTGTATGCATTTTTCCCCTTTTTCTCCCTTGCCCCTGAGGATGCTGGCACAAAGGATGTACGTCCAGGCAGATGATGTGCTGACGCACGCTGTTGCCAAGTGCCCACAGTGTCCTCCCCTCCCCAGCTCTGAAAAGCCATTGTTGCCCCTGAAGGCCCATACTTCCACTGGCCATGGGAGTGTCAGGTGCTCAAGGCTCCCCCGGTAACCCACCAAAGGAGGAGGAGAGCATCTGTTGGGGTGCTCAATCCTCCGTCTCCCCGCCGACCCTCAGCAACCCAAGTCCGTTCCTGAACCCGGGTCACCGGCAAAGCGTGAGGTGTGGCATCCAGCACCTCAACCCTCAGCACCACCAGGCCAGCCCCAAATTGTAATATTTTTATCCAGTCCTGCATTGTTTATATTTGGGGTGCGCTTCTGATGTCTTTTCAGCATAAGTTGAATATTGAATTCAATTTATAATGTACTTTATAAACTAAAAAGAGTACTTGATTCCACATGAGACAAATACCCTAGAGCTAGTTTCTGCTTAAGTGTTTATTATGTGATGGTATATTGTCTCTGATGTATCGTATATCGTGTCTGCTGGATGTTAATTTATTTCAATTTTATATCTTGATGTTTATGATAAGACATGACAAGATCATTTGAGCTCCCACTCCAACGGACTGATGAACAGTATCTTAACATATTGCACTTTGCCAATCCAGTGCCTATAGCATGAATACTGGTCCTAAAATAAAGTACATGTGGAATGTGATTTATATTTGCAGGTGTTCACAGCTCCTAAATGTCTTTGCCAAGTGACATTTATTTGAAATATGTATTTGTATGAAATGTATGCACTGTTTTTTCTTTTAGAATACTGTAATGACTTTTTAGCCGAACAATAAAATTTGCTTTGACTTTATTCAGACTAAAATGTTAGGCAAACACCAGGGGTCATATCCACAAACTAACAGGAGGCAACCTCAAGATGGATGTAAGGAGGTTTTTCTTTACTAAGAGAGTGGTGGATCAGTGGAAATGATACCCCAGGAATGGGGAATGTGGGCTCCATATCAGACTTTAAGAGCAAACTGGGATAAACACAAAGGGGTAATTGGGGAAAACAGGATAACAAAATGTCAGTAGAAGGGGGAAACTAGCAAAGTTAGATAGAAAAGCAAAGCAGATTACATTGATGAAAGTCATTATATGTCCCTAACCTTCTATGCAGCTGGATCCCAATGAGCACTTGGACTTTGTGAGGGAGTGGGTGTGGGTACATTCTTGTATGACACAGGGTATGCTTTAAATATAACAGGGTGGGGGGCAGCACCATAGATGCCTTGTAGCTGTGCTTTTTTCTGCCATCTGAGGAGCATGTTGCAGTATTATGTAGTGCTGCATCTTTGAGAAGTTGCTGGGGATGTTGTGGCATTATCCATGGATATCTGCATAGTTTAGGTCCACTGCCTAATACTCGTAGGGGATCAACCCCCCCCCCCCGTGCAAATGTGAGTCCTGCATTTTTGTATCATCGTGACACAATGGTGTGTGAGCAAAAGGTCCATATTGCACTGTCCTGAATATGATTAAGAAGCAAGCCCTCTGCAGTACTGCATGTGGCCTGAAAGTTTGTGTACTATAAAAAGATTTCTATTAGTCCTTTAAAGTATGCATTGATTTAAAGGAAAATGAAAAAAAGTATTTACCTTTATTATTTTAAGCTTCTGTTTTGGATTTGTTCTATAGAAAACTGAAACCTATAAAATATTAAGAGCGCACAATTTAGACAAACATTTAACCTAAAGGTTTTATTTGAAATCCAATCAAAGTATTCAAAACTGGTTTAAGGAATGTCACCTTTTGGATGATGGATGTTAGCTCTGATTCTTGTAGCAATTCCAGTTCTTCACCTGACATTACTTTATAGTTCTTGTTACACAACCCAATTTGCCTACCTGCAACCAGAAAATGTTCAATATGTTACAAGCTCCAGTTACCTGTCTCTTTAATTTTAGTTAGGAAAAAAATATATTCCTTGTTAAAACCCATTACTTTTAACCTTGACAAATCCCACTTGGATTTCCATCAGCATAATTTGTGTATATTTAAATCAAGCACTGCCAAGCAAATCAAAACAAAATACTGCAGCTGTTTAGAGACACAAATGTGTGACTGTTGAGGAAAACAATTGCAAATTAACAGTACTGCCCTAGCAGCACTGGAAGACAAATATCTCAAGCATGACAGAAGCGAAGTCAAATTACTAGAAATGATACTACATGTTGACCTTCTCCTCCAATCAAAGGGCAGAGCTGCAATCTTTCTACAGCAAACAAACAGCATTCTTAATAAAATGACAGTAGTGACATTGCCATGTTAATCTGCATTCTAACTGGGGAGAGGTATAGACAAAATGCAAAACAAATGCTTTAAAAAAAAAGAATAGCAGCAATAATATGATACTGGATTCACTGTCCTTGTCAAAAATCTGATTGTCTCATGGAAATAAAGTACTTGACCTTCAGCCTGGTACATTATACTGGCCACAATCAGATTATGGCCTTGACCAGTAAGTACACTATGCTAATATCACTTAAACCGTACAGCAATAACTGCATATTGCTCATAGTCACACACACTCAGTCTTCAGAATCATAAAGAGTATTATGCAGGCTGAAGGCACTAGGACCTAGCAGGAGCCAAAACTTTTCAGGAGGGCTGGTGCCAAGGTAAACTGTGTGAATGCTTGGCACCATCAGGCTTGTGCTGCGTAACTTACCTCAGCACCAGCCCTCAATCATCTCAGTACCTTTTTTTACTCAGAAGGTGCAGCATAACCTAACAACTAGTACTTATGCACTTAACCTAAGGACATAAGAGAGCACTGGTCACCCTTAAAAGAAGGGCAAACAAACCAGTAACACAGTGTCTTCACAGCCCAAACTAAGAATAAGACGAGAAGACCAATAAAACATACTGGACTGAGCTCGGGGAATGGCAGGTGGGCATGTGAATCACTGGTGAAAATATTTCTAGAAGATCAATAATTATGGGAAGTACATAATTTTCATATTTTCCAGGAATCAAGGATCTTCATCATTGATTCACACTAGTGGGTCAGAGTACCAAGCTCAGACAAAATTCCCCACACTAGAGTGACAGGAGCCAAGGGCTCATTCAGGACAGAAGTCCATTCAGGACAGTCCTGCCAAAGGTGGCATACTGCCTGACATGGACATTCAGGGCATAGTGTTTAACAAAGGTGTGCACTATCCTCCAAGTAGCAGCTCTGCAGATATCAATGACAGATATTGTACTGCTAAGGATCTGGCAACTACTCTAATGGAGTGGGCGTGTACCTGACCTTCCAGCTTGACCTGAGCCATGGCGTAGTAGTGGCATAGGCAGCTCCAATCCAAGGCAGAAATGTAATTGATTGTAACAGGCTGTCCCTTTCGATTGGGATCGATAGAGCAAAGCAGATTGTCTGAATTCCTTAGTTCTGACCAGGAAAAATGTAAGGATTCTCTAAACATCCAGAGAATGGAAAGTGCATTCTGGAAGCTGGCAAAGTAAATAAGCAGCACAGAGGATGATACAGATGGAAGTTTGACATCACTTCTGGTAGCAGTTTAGGGTGTGTGTGGAGAAATGAAAATTACAAACTCACTGTAATTCTTGATCATCTAGGAATATCCTCACCACTGGGTCACACTAATGGGTTCTGAGCCAGAAGTGCCAGGACCTTCAGAAGCCAGAACTTTTCAAAAGGACTTACACCAAGCCAAGCTGCATGCATACACAGCGCCACATGGGGGAGCTTGCAGCACAGATTTACCTTGGCACAAGCCCTCAACCACCTCAGCATCTTTTTTACTGAAGAGGTGCAGCGTTACCTAACTAGCACTTATGCACTAAACATAAGGGAATAAGACAGTCCTAATGACCCACATAAGAAGGATCAACAAACCAGTAGCCCAGTATCTTCACAGCACAGTCCAAGAACAAGGGGTGAAGAGCAACAAACAGACTGGAATGAGCCTGGTGGATGGCGGTTGGGTGTGTGAATCAATGGTGAAGATACTGCTAGAAGATCAAGAATTACAGTGAGTATGTAATTTTCATATCTTTCAGGAATCAGTCTTCAACAATGATTCACACTAATGGGTCAGAGTACCAGGCTCAGACAAAGTCTCCCAGACTAGGGTGATAGGAGCCAAGGCTCACTCATGACAGAAGTCCACTCAGGATAGTCTTACCAAAGGGGCATGTTGGCTAGCATGGAAGTCCAAGGCATACTGCTCAACAAAAGTGTGCACTGTGCTCCAGGTTGCAGCTCTGCAAATACCACCAACAAGTACAGAGTGAATCTCTGCCACAGATGTGGCAACTGCTCTGATAGAGGAGGCATGTAACTGACCTTTCAGCTTGATCTGTGCCACAGCATAGCAATGGCATAGACAGCTCACAATCCAGGCAGAAATGCACTTGATTGTAACAGGCTATCCATTTCATTTAGGATCGAAGGAAATAAGAGCTCATTCCTGTGACTTTAAATATGATCACAATCTCTAACAAAACCAAAAAAGAATGTGCAAAAGTCTGAAACCATACGCAGGCATTAAAACAACTAAAATGGCAAGCAAATAAGAATGGCATGGATACTACTGCTACTATCAGGCAATGTCCAACCCAACCCTGGACTCACTCCACTAACACCTGAACCCTTAAAGAAGCACAGTGGTATAACTGTAGCCTTGCTACAAGTGTAGGCAGCCCAACATAAACCAGAAGTGCTCTCAGTGGTTGAAACATGGCTTACATCAAGGGTTACAGATATGGCTATCCAGCTGGAGGGGTACACCTCTTTTAGGTTGGACAGGATTGGTAAGCAAGGTGTCGGATGTGTCATATATATCAAGGACACCATCCAGGGTCAAGTCCTACCTCACCATGCCACTAGCAATAATGTACAAGTACTGGCAATAAAACTACTACTAAGTGCTTGGGGTAAAGGATTAACACTTGTCTTTGTCTACATTCCCTCAAAAGAGCAATCTAGTGGATTTAAAGTACTCGTAGACTACCTCTCTGACCTGCACCACAACTTGGAGGTACTAGTGTTAGGGGAGTTCAATATAAATTGGCTATCCCCTGAGGCAGCATCCTACAAGGATGCAATCTCCTCAATATACATAGCCTAATTAGTGGACTTTCCCATATGAACAAATTATCATACTGTAACCAGTACACTGCTAGACCACATGATTACTAACCAGCCAGAGAAAATAACCTACTCAGCTGTCCTCCCTGACTCCATCAGCGATCACTCCCCTATCCTTTGTATCTGGTTGAATAAGTCCCCCAGAACCCCAGCTAAAACACTCACATCTGGAGTGCTAAAGAAAGAGCAATGTGCCTCACTTAAAGTGCACCTCAGTCAGCAAGACTGGACAGATCTATATGCTGCAAATGATGTTGATGAAGCACTTGACCATTTCACCAAGACCTTCAATGTGGCATGCAACATATATGCCCCCTACTGTAAGTGGAAAGTTCGTGGGGCTTGTAAGTCTTGGATCACGCCACCTCTCATCGAACTTATGAAGCAAAGAGACAACCTCTGTCATAAAGCTAGATGCACTGGCTCTCAAACAGATAATCAGAACTATAAAACCACCCAAAATAGATGTACCTGGGATATTTATCAAGCGAAAAGCCATTTCTTCAAAAATGAGCTGGCTAACTTCCGGGGGGACAGCCACAAGCTCTGGGACAATATCAGGACCCTAACAGGGAAACGAAACAAGACACCTCCAACCATGCTAAATCTTGAAATCACAACCCAGGATCCCAAAATCATAGCAAACACCTTTAATAAGGCATTTACTTACTTAAGTGGTGTACTTCTCCCTGATTTCCTGACCCCCCCTCCAAGTAGCACAAATCTAAATAACAGGCAGACTACCCATACTGGCACTGCCTCACATTTCTTCTTCAAAATTGTCTCTCAAGCCAAAGCCAAAAAATACCTGTTGCAAGTTTTAGGAAAAACCAGAATGAGTTCTGACATGCTTGACTTCAAGCTCATTGCTCTCACACTTGATGAGTTACTGTCACCCTTACCAGAATTATGAATCTGTCTCTTATAACTGGTAAATTTCCACAGCTATGAAAAGCGGCAGTTGTCACCCCTGTTTTTAAAAGTGGTGACAGAGCTAGTTTCAATAAATACCATCTGATCTCCATACTCCCCCCACTCTCAAAAGTGCTGGAGCATATTGTCTATGACCAGCTTGTCGACTACCTTGACAAATACCAGTTGCAATGCCCGGAACAGCATGGTTTCAGGAAACAGCATAGTACTACAACAGCGCTGGTGGAGTTCACAGGCTACATTCATGCTGCACTTGATTGGGGGCTTATGGAGGGGGCAAACTACATAGACCTCACTAAGGCCTTTGACAGGGTCAATCATGAACTGCTGCTGAACCAACTACCCTGCACTGGGTTATCACCTGAATCAGTAGGGTGGTTCCAGAGCTACCTGTCCAGGAGAACACCAGTAAAAATAGTTGATACCCTCTCTGAAACTCTGAATGTCAACACGGGGGTCCCCCAAGGTTCAATCTTGTGCCCCCTGCTCCTTAGCCTGTTCCTAAATCACCTCCCTCTAGCGTTCCAGGATAAGATCCTACTGTACATTGATGATGCAGTACTCTACATTAGCCACACAGACCCAGAAGCACTGGAAAAGCGAATGCAGGTTAATTTCTCTTTAGTTGAGGCCTGGTTTCTTGACTCAAAGCTCTTGCTTAATTATAAGAAGACGAAGACAATGCTGTTTGCCTCTCCTCACAACTGGCAGAGATCTCATCTATTAAAAGTAGTTAACAACCAAAACACCTCACTAGAAATGGTCCAAAGTTTTAAATATCTTGGGGTCACTCTAGACTGTTCCCTCACATTTTCACAGCACATTGACCTTGTAGCCAAGGCAGCAAATATCAAAATTGGTCAACTATTTAGGCATAAACACTGCCTAGCCAATGAGGCATCAAAACTCACTGTGTGCAGCTTGATGTTATCCATGCTTGCCTATGGGCTCATAGTCTACAGTGCGGCAACTGACACAGCTCTCAAGAGAATAAAGCTGGCCCTAAACAAAGCCTGTAAGCTTGTCCTAGACACGGCATGCCTTAAACACACTTGAGATCTCTATTCCCAGTCTGGGTGGTTAAATCTGCACTGTAGAACTCAATACCAGGTCTGCCGGCTGGCTAAAAAGTCCACCCTAGGTCTAACACCATTTGGCATTCAGAGTCTCCTCTGCCCACCAACAAGGCTAGAATTACTAGAAGAACTAAGAGCCAGCCACTGAAAGTCCCTTTCCTTTGCACCTCCCAGGGTCAGTGGTCTTCTGAGTACCGGGCACCCACTTGGTTCAACTCGCTGCATGATGACCTGCTGGCTGAATCTAAACTTGGCCCCGTCAACTCTAAACTTCGTAACCATCTAGCAACATTTAGTGGGTGTGGTTTTAACTTCTAATCTACACAAGCCAACTTCTGTCTTCTTTCTGTTCATTGCAGCACTTATAATCTCCCCTATCCAAATACCTTGTTATTTACCCCTCTCCCCTACCGTCCCACTCTGCCATCATCCTCCATTCCATTCCTCATCCATTTCCCACCCCCCCACACCTAATCTGCGTCTCCTCTCCCCTCACCGTATCCTCCCACTCCAAAACCTCATGGAATTTTCCCCTTCTGGAAAACCAGTGACAAGGCCCTATGGCTGTTCCTGTTTTTCTCCACCTGTTCTCCCTTATACCTTCCTCACCTACTAGGCACTCTCTCCACATCCAGCCTCTGTTGTTACCAGTTTCTCTCTCCATAGCAAACTACCTTTCCATTCTGTTCACACCTTGCGACATACTTATTGCTTAATGTGATTGAATTTTGTAATTTTAGTTAAAAATAGCTGAACATTCATTTTTGTATCGAATGCAATTTTGTAACCACTGTCTGTATTGTTTTGCTGTATTTGTGCTGTTTGCAGTTGATGTGGAATCTTTGTAAATGAACTTACAGTTTAAAGATATTAATCTGAGAACTGAATAAATAAAATAAGTAAATAAGAGCTGTTTAGATTGCCAGAAGTCCTTAGTTCTGTCCAGGTAAAAAGTAGGGACCCTATTAAAATCCATAGCATGGAGAGTCCACTCTCCTTCATTCTGGAATTGGCAAATTAGGTGGGCAGTACAAGTGGCTGATTCAGGTGGAACTCCTACACCACTTTAAGTAGGAACTCAGGGTGCATGCGGAGAAATTACCTTCTCTTTGTGGAAAACAGCATATATATTTATTTATTTAAAATCTGATAACTGGGAAAAGCACAATGAGCAGATGCTCATTTCCAGGTGCAACCTGAGGACAGGGGTACAAAACAACAGAGGGTAAATACAAACCATGAGTGACATGGTAATACAGTGTACATAAAAGCAGTTCATACAAATGACAAATACATGTACTGTACAGAGAGTATTTACATTAATATACAATATAATACATAGTTATACACGTTATTGGGTTGCATAGATAAGACGGCTGATAATTTGTAGCCTAACAGCTATGCAGGGCAAAATATAAAGGGAGCCTGCTGATGCAGGGATGGAATATAGCCTGCTGATGCAGAGATGGAGTAAGGAGGTGCAAAGCCAGGGGAAGAGGAGAAAGAGCTTTAGGAGGGGGACAGAAGTGCAGGATGTGGAAGGGTAGGTCTGAGTAAGCACTTAAGGGCGGGTAAGGAGGGGGTGAGGTGGGTTTGGGGGGGAATGCTGTTCCAGAGGGAAGGAAGCCTGTAGAAGAAAGACAGTTTGCCTGCTGAGGAGTGGACACACAGGAGGGCAAAAGAACGGGCACTGATTGTCCGCGAGTTACATGGGGAGGGGGTGGCAGGTTTGAGAAGAGAAGTAAGGTATGTAGGGAGTGTCCCAAACCAGAATTTAGATATGAAGGTGGCACAGTGGGAAAAGCGTTTCTGGGTGAGGGATTGGAGGGATAGGAAGGAGTAGAGGTCGCAGTGGTGAATCAAGTGGGGAGAGTTACAGGCAAACCTACAGAAAGCATGGTATAGCACATCAAGTTTGGAGAGGGAGGTTGTTGGGGAAGCACTGAAAACAACGTCTGCATAATCAAAGGCAGGGAGATCCACTTGACCAGTATGTCACATCTAACAGTGAGGGGAAGGCTTGCCTTGTGTTGGTAGAGTAGCTCTAATTTAGGCCGAAGTTTAGAGTGGACAGTGCTAACATGGGAGGAGAAGTCGAGTAAGGGATCTAGCCAAACTCCAAGGTACTTGTAGGTGAGGACATTTTCAAGGAGTGTGGATGCTTCAGAGAGGAAGGAGGGTAGGGCATTAAGCTTAGCCAGTTTTTGCTTGGTTCCGAATGTCATAATAATGGTTTTATTTGTATTTAGTTTGAAGCAATTAGTGTTGAACCATGAGATAACTGCTGAGAAATAATTTTGTAGAGGTGTTTGGATTGCTGAAATGGATGGTCCAGGAAGAAAGAGTACGGTATCATCTGCATACATGTGGGTCTTGGCGTGGGAACATGCAGAGGGGAGGTTATTAATAAACAGGGAAAAAAGAACATGCCCGAGGATCGAGCCTTGGGTACACCAACAAGGAAAGGGAGGGGGAAGGATAGGGCGTTACAGATTTTTACAGACTGTGACCGGCCCATCAGATAAGATCTGAACCAGGACACCGAGGATGGAGAGAGGCCCAGAGCACTTAGTCTATTTAAGAGGAGAGGTTGGGACACAGAGTCAAAAGCCTTCACAAGGTCACTGAAAATGGCCGAAGTGATCTGTCCTTGGTCCATGGCAGAGTGGATGGTATCAGTAAAGTATAGAAGGGCGGTAGTGGTAGAATGATGCTTTCTGAACCCTTACTGGACAGGAGATAGAGTGTTAGAGGCCAGGAGGAGATCATTTAGCCTAGAGAGGACTAGGGACTCTTGGACCTTGGCTAGTGAAGGGAGAAGTGATACAGGGCGGTAGTTGCCAGGGACAGTGGCATCAACCCTTTGAAGAGGGGGAGGACCATGGTGAACTTCCAAGCTGAGGAAATGGTAGTGGAGGAGATAGATAGATTGAGAATAAAGGTTAAGGGGGTGACAATGGAGTGAGCAGAGATCATAAGGAGCTTAGGGTGCAAGCTGCCAGGGCTGGATTTGGTGGGGTTGAGGGAGGCAAGAGCTCTAAGGACTTCAGAGGGGGATATTGGTGGCAACTGGAATTCAGGGGACCGCGGGGGAAAGGGGTGCAGGATGGGGAAGAGGGAGGATCATGCAGAATGGCAGAGGTTGTGAAGAACTTACTTAGAATTTCCACAACAAGGGTGGGGTTCACGACAAGTGATCCCGCCTCACTGAGAGTGGGTGGGTGAAGGGGGGGTGCATGGAAAGGGTGGAGGAGTGCTCAGATATCATGCCAGAAGGAGGACGGAGGGCTTATAGGTGAAATAAAAAAAATTCCAACTTGGCCTGTCGAATGCGCTTGGTGCAGTTGTTACGGAGGGTATGGTAGGTCTGAAGGTCGGCAGGGTCCTGTGAAGTTTTTAAACTAGACCACAAAAGGTCATGAGATTTGCACGTGGCCAGGATTTTAGGGGGTGATCCAAGGAAGGTGAAAACGCTTTACTCTGACTGATTTTGGAGGGGCATGGGTATCCCAAACTTTTAGAAAGATGGATGTGAAATGTGCGAGTGCAGTATCAACAGAGGAGGAGGAGGAGAGGATGGGTGACCAGTCGGCTGTTGCCAGGTCTTGGAGTAGTTTGCCCAAATTGAGGGAGCTGAGGGGTAAGTACTGGATGTATTTCAAAGGGTTAGGGGGAGTACAGATTTTCCTGATACAGAAGGCTGGGCAGTGGTCACTGAGTGCATCAGGAGGTAGGTCAGTAGAGCAAATGTGGTGGGGATGAGTTAAAAGCACCCAGTCGAGCAGGGAATGGGATTGGGGTGTGTGGGTTTTATTTTATTAGCTGGGACATGTTTAAAGCGTCTATCTGTTGACAGAAGTTGAGTGATGAGGGTGAGAGCCAGTCTAAATTAAAGTCTCCAAGGAGGATGATTTCGCCTATTGAAGTATGGGAAGAGGCAGTAATGACACAAGAGACAAGGGAGGATGGTGAAAGTTTTGGTGAGGCATAAAGGACACCCACAATTGCAACATGATGTTGCCTTGCTACACCACACTCTGAGGGGGTAGGACAACAAAAAAAAAACAGTGGAAAAACCCCTCTAGCTACCTGGTAAGATGATGGAGGCCCCAGTGGAGCGCCCACATCCCTACGCCGGCCCAGTGCACCCAGGTTTCTTCAAGGGCCGACCTGGCAATGAAGGTAGGTCCTTCACACTCAGCTACAAAGAGCCACCATGGGAGGGCGGACCGAGTCCTGGAGGTGATCTGGGGGGTCGGACTTGCTGATGTAGTCTGGGGGGAGAACTGGGGGAATATGGGGGTTCAGGCCGGGAGCAGAGGCACATCCAAGAGGGCACTCCCAAAGGATGCCCGGGAAGGTTCAGAGGAGATTAAGAAAGTTAAAAAACAAAATAAAATAAAGGACACCCACAAGGTTGGGCATTGAGAAGGGAAAATGAAGAGTGGCTAGTAGGAATTCATGGGAACGAAGGATCACTTCCCGATGGGAAATAGTGCAAGATAAGGAGTTGCAGAAGTAAATAGCTATGCCACCACCTCCTTTACCAGGGTCTTGCCGGAGGAGGGTAAAGTCAGGAATGTTCAGCTGAGTATCTGTAATGCAGGAGGATAGCCATGTTTCTGAGATAAATAGTATGCCAGGAGAGTGCTGCGTTACCCATACTTTTAAGTCATCCAGCTTAGGTAATAGGCTGCGAATATTAATGTGAAATATTCTCAGACCTTTTGGATATATCAAGGGGGAAGCAGGGGGGATGGGATTGAGGGGGCCAGGGTTTAGTTCAACGTTGCCAGTCAGAAGTAGGAGACGCATCAGAAGGTGAAGGTGAGGGGCATGATGTTTACATTTAAGTTGGTAGCCTTGCAGTGGGAAATGAGAGGTAGATGTGGGAGGGGGGCATAGATTGTGAATTGCTTCAAAATTTACGAGGGAACCATTGAGAAGCCCAGGGTGAAACAGGAAAGCGTGATAGGAGGAGTTTGAGAGATAGGGAGGGTGAGGGGAGACAAGGGAGGGGGCAGTAATGTTGCAGAGAAGGCAGGAAGTCACAGGAGGTATTGAAGTGGGGCAGGGAGGAGACGGGGGAGTAGCAGGAAGAAAGAAAAGGAAGGTTAGGATAGTGAAGGGGAGGACACTGAAGTTGGCCATGGGGTTGGTTATAACCGTGTGTAGAAGTTTGCCATATAACAATTGGCTGGGAAGTGTTGCAGGGCGGGGTTCTGAGTGCAGTTAGAGCATTTAAAGAGAGCCAGGGGTGGGGGACGGTGGGCAGGAGAAAATCTAAAGTTTTCTGCAAGTAGCACCAGAGACCAGCAGCTGTTTGGGCTGGAAGGTTGACAAAGTCCTTGGATTCAGAAAGGCCAATCAGTGTAGGAGCCAAAAAGAAAGTGGCCAATCAGTAGTGAGGAGGAAGGTGAGCACCAAGAAATGAATCGCTGGCACTTCCAAGGAAGGACCATACCTGGAATGAGGGCCTGTCCGAGGAGGCTGGAGTGGGTGTCGGAGAAGAAGAAGCATTGCACCGCTCTGATTCGAGCACCCGGTCAGGGGGGCTCAGAGAACGCTGAAAGAAAAGAGAGAGAGAGAGAGAGAGAGAGAGAGAAAGGTTAAAAGTAGCTGGTTGAAATGGGGGCAGGGGGTAGACAAGGACAGATAGACAGGTTAACAGCAGGAGGCCAAGGGAGGATAAAAAAAAAAAAAAGCTTAATCGGGGGAGGGCTATGAGAGGAATGCAATAGAGAAGAAGAGCAGGAGGCAGGGTGGGTCAGCACTGAGCACTGAGGGGGTTAGGGCCAGGAAAACCAAAGCCAGCAGCAGGGTAGGAAGGCACCAAGCTTGGGGGGAGGTAGCTAAACAATAGTGAAGGGAGCAGATAGAGGGAGGGCGTAGTACAGAAAATATCAGGCAGCACAGATTAACTGGAGAGCTATTAAATTAACTTATCAGCTGTAAACTATACTGGCACAGTAAATCATCAGTGTAGATCAGCTAAAAACAGCATTATCAGCAGTACATGAATATATGGCAGTAGAACAGTCTAGGCTTAAATAAACAGAGGTAACAATATTATGGAGAAAAAGGATTAGAGAGGGTAAGTAGTTGAGAAAAAATAATTAAGTTAAAATAAAAATTTGCCACAAGTATCACCAGAGGGTAAGCAATTGAGAAAAAAAATTAAGTTAAAATTAAAATTTGCTGCAAGTAGCACCAGAGACCAAGCAGCCAGATGGGTTGGAAGGTCGGCAAAGTCCTTGGATTCAGACAGTCCAATCAGCGTGAGGACCAAAAAGAAAGCAGCCAGTCAGTAATGAGGAGGAAGGTGAGCGCCAAGAAATGAATCGACGGCGCTTCTAAGGAAGGACCATACTTGGAATGAGGGCTTGTCCGAGGAGGCTGGAGTGGATGTTGGCGAAGCAGAAGTGCTGCACCACTCAGATTCGAGCACCCAGTCAGGGGGGTTCAGAGAAAGCTGGAATGAGGGCTTGTCCGAAGAGGCTGGAGTGGGTGTCAGTGAAGCAGAAGTGCCGCACCACTCGGATTCAAGCACCCGGTCAGGGGGGTTCAGAGAAAGCTGGAATGAGGGCATGTCCGAAGAGGCTGGAGTGGGTGTCGGTGAAGCAGAAGTGCTGCACCGCTCAGATTTGAGTGCCCGGTCAGGTGAGCTCAGAGAAAGCTGGAATGAGGGCTTGTCCGAGGAGGCTGGAGCAGACATTGGCGAAGCAGAAGTGCTGCATCACTCACATTCAAGTGCCCAGTCAGGAGGGCTCAGAGAAAGTATATGGAAGATCTGTGACCAAGGCATGGATTTCAGACACTCTGTGGTCAGAAGAGATGGCCACTAGAAAATCTACTTTCCAAGTTAAAAACTTCCACTCACGAGTTACAAGTGGGTCAAAAGGCTTGCATGTGAGCATATCCAGCACAAAGTCAGTATCCCAGGCAGCCACCAGCTTCCTGATGTGAAGCCTTTTGTGTAAAATGCTCTTAATGAATCTCTTGAAGAGTGGCAGTTGTGCCAGGTAGAGGGTACCAATGGGCTTGTGGTATGCAGAAATAGCACACAAGTGAATACTATAGGCCAACATCAGAAAAGTCCAGCAAGTACTCCACAACCTTGTCAGGTGGGCACCCAAAGAGGTCCCATGCAGGTTTTGGAGCACCAGATGGAACATCTTTTCCATTTGGCTTTGTAAATCTTCCTAGCTGAATGTTTACGGGCAGCCAAAAGTATTTCAGAGACCTTCTGAGATACCTTGTACCTGTTCACTTTTATTTCTTCAGAAGCCAGGCCTGAAGGCGGAGGAGCACAGGGTTGGACCAGGTGACCCTGAGTCAATAAGTCCATCTTGCATGGAAGGCTCCTTGGTTTGCTGACAGATAGTCTATTTAACAGAGGAACCATATCTGCCAAGGCCAGCAAGAGATGATCAGTATCATCTTGCTCCCATGCACCTCCAGTTTGAGCAATTCCCTCTGCACTAGGGTGACTGGAGGGAATGCACACAGAAAAGGGTTTTGCCATTGCAGTCTGAATGCTACTTGACAGCAAATGTCATGTCCTGGATCTCTGAAGCAGCACTGAGGCAGTGGGACTACAAAAAGTTCCACATTGGGAGTGTCCCACTCATTGAACAGCGATATATGAAAATTACATACTCACCGTAATTCTTGATCTTCCTGAATATCTTCATTGATAACGAGTGGGTCTCAGCCAGAGGCGCAGGACCCTCGTGGTAACGTTCAGCTTTAAGTTTTCTGGAGTGGGGAGCTGAAGTCTGGGACATCGCCACCCATGAGGCAGTCGTACGATGTGGTGCTTGTGGACTGGCCAGTAATTGATGCCATTTCACTCTCCTCCTCTGTTCTGCTTGTCCGGAGAGGAGTAAAGAAGAGTGAGATAACATGGAGGGTGGGGCAAGGGAGCTCCAGGGACAGAAAAAAGGAAATATGATATAAATCAAATAAATAAAACCTGACAGAGGGAAAGAGAAGGGTGTGGGCTTAGGGACTTAGGTTGACCTTAAGGGGCCAGAGAAACTGGGCAGGCTGGGGGGGGAAGGGCGAGGAAAAGCGAGAGAGAGAGAGGGATCCTAGGAGAGTCCCAGTACTCCTGGCTTGGAGAAGGTAGGTGACTTTCTGGAAGACCAAGGAGAGACTGGCTTGTAGAGGATTACAGAATGAAAAAATAGTTCATGACCTCAGTTGAGGAGGTAAGGCTTTGATATCATAGAGGCTAGGGGTATCTCTCCATATGGTTCCGTAGCAGATTGGGTTGGACCCCTTCGCACACATCTCTGTGTTGTGTATTTTTTTTTTGTTAAAAACAGTAGCATGGAGATTGCCTCAGCAAACAATGTAGCAGGAATGAATATAGTAACATCCTTTCAAAGAGGTGTAGAAACACAGAAGTTGACAGCAGATAAGGACCGCAAGGCCCATCCATTCTGCCCATTTTTTCAGTAACCCGTGAGGTGGGCGCATGAGGAAGGGCACCATCTGTAATGGCAATTCCTTATCAGCGCAATCCCTCAGGGTGATGGGAGGGTAGGGCGACCGGATGAGGCTGTGGGCTAACTGGGCGACAGGATGTCGCCATGCGTATGCATGCGGGGGGCTGGGAGCGAGCACCGCAAGCGTGATCTGGGAGGGGGTGGAGAGGTTGTAGGGGGTGGTGCTGCAGTAGATGGCTGAGCTGCATCATGGCATTGGGGGTTGGTTAGTGGTTGGGGTAGGTGAGGTACCGGGTTCGGGTCCGGGCGCTGGTGCAATTTTTTTGCGCCCAGCCTAAACCTTTATTTTTTTTACAGCTTTTACCCCCCCCGACATGCACCCCCTGGAGTTGAGAATCTTATAGACGGTGTGGGGAATGCTCACAAGGGGGGGATGCAGCCCCAACAGAAAGCAATAAAACTGTCCTGGCGCCATTGTCCTGATGCGCCGGGGTTGTCAGAGTGCCAAAAATGTTTTCAGCACTCTGACTGAGCGATAGCAGTGATTGCCTTTAGGCATTTGCCATTATCACATAGACCCCATTTTTTCTACTTTATGGATGTGCCATAGGCCTTTACTCTGTCAATGGCCTATTTATTCATACTCATCTGTACTGCTCCCTTATGCCTATCCCATGCCTGTTTGAAGCCCTACACTGTATTCATATCCACCACTTTCTGAAGTAGGCCATTGCATGCATTCACCACCCTTTCTGTGAAAAAGAACTTCCTCACATTACCCCTCAATCAGCCTCCCTCTAATCTCATGCTGTGTCCTCTTGTCCTGCTATTTTTATGTTTGCTTGCATGCTTGTGCAAGAAACATAGTGCCATCATCCGAGTTTTCGGAGGTGTGGCACCCGTCTTCCAATTCAGTCAGTGTGTTTGCAGGCGCGGTCGCAGCTCTCCAATGAACGCTGCAGCTGTCTATGACAGCAGTTGAAAATGCAGTGGCCATACAGCTGAAAGGGAGAGCTGTGCTTCAGTGAGCAGTGATAAGATATCGTGTGCTCATGCGCGCTCCCCCCCACACACACGCATCCATGCTGCATGCTCATGCTCCCCTCCCACACACACACTGTATAGCCAACGGGGGTGCCCAACCCCCCATCGACTGTGCTGTACTCCCCCCCAACAGAGTTCTAGATGCCATGCTGGGAGACCACCCCAGCGTGGCAACAGATTGTATGGCCGATGGGGGTGCCCAACCCTTGTTGGCTCCACTGTCCCCCCACCCCAAGAGACTACAGGGTGCCACGCTGGGAGCCCACCACAGCGTGGCAACAGATCGAGATGGCCGACGGGGTGCCCAGTCCCCATCGACTCCATGCCCCCCAAACAGTTTGCTGCCACTGGGAGCCCACCCAGCGTGGCACAAGTCCCGCCGCCTAAGTGAAAAAAAAAGAAACCTGAAAGAAAAACCTTCCTTGCTGACTGTCCTGACCCAACTTCCCCCACCCATGCCCACCCTCTGCGCAACCTGCCTCCCCACACCCTCCTCACTCGATACTTACCTCTGGAGTTCGTGCAAGATCTTCGTGGACCGGAGAATGCCTGCTACTTTTCAAGCCAACCGTGAACGAGGAAATGCCGGTAAGCTATATAATGTAATAAATAGTTTTTTTTCAACTTTAGTGTATATCTCAGGCATTTTGGGGAATTTTTTCACCAAATTTTAAACATGGAGTTTTTGGGACCCCACCTCATGATTTCTGTCACTGTCATGGTGTTAATCGGCCCCGAAAGGTGATTTCGCGGTCACTGCATGGAACCACCTTCCGGGACTGATTTACAAAATGACAGTGTCACCGTTCATGAGGTAGGCCCCCAAAAACCCTATGTTGAAAATTTGGTGAAAAAATTCCCAAAAATGACTGTTTTATGAGCATGCGTTGCGCTGTTCCTACACACGCTCATAAGTTCGTGAATTTTCAATATGTTCACTTCAGATTTTCAACACTGCCATTTTGCCATACCTCCTTATGAGCAGTACAGCTATCATTTTTGACATCTGACTCAAATGTGTTTCTGTGCATGTAGCGCATAATGGCGCAGTCAGTGTGCGAAATCAATGTTCAGGACAGATTAAGAAAATCACAGTGACACTGTTCATGAGCAGAGGTGTTAAAATAGCTATGTTAAAAATTTGGTGAAAAAATTCCCAAAAATTACTGTTTTACGAGCATGCGTTGCGCTGTTCCTACGCATGCTCGTAAGTTCGCGAATTTTTAATATTTTCACTCCAGATTTTCAACATTGCCATTTTACAACACCTCCTTATGAGCAATACAGCTGTCATTTCTGACATCTGACCCAAATGTGTTTCTGCGCATGTAGCGTACAATGGTGCAGTCGGTGTGCAAATTCAATGTTCGGGACAGATTAAGAAAATCATAGTGACACTGTTCATGAGCAGAGGTGTTAAAATGGCTATGTTAAAAATTTGGTGAAATACGTCCATAAAATGACTGTGTTATGAGCGACCATTGTGCAGTTTCCACGCACCCTCGTAACTTCATGGATTGCTAAAATTTTCAGTCCAGATTTTCACCACTGGAATTTTTCCACACTTCCTTATGAACAGTACAGCTGTCATTTTTCACACCATGGCCAAAATGTGTTTTTGCACTTCCAGCACAGAAATGCACGGTCGCTGTGGGAAATCAGTGTTCGGGACAGATTAAGAAAATCACAGTGACACTTCATGAGCGGCGGTTACAAAATCCCTGTGTTGACAATCTGCTAAAAATCTCAACCACTGCATTACGGTGTGCTGCATTTTCTACGCATACCGCCGTGATTTCACCATTTATTTTTAAATATTTTCACTGCAGAATTTCAACATTGCCATTTTTTGCACCTCCCTATGAACAGTACAGCTGTCATTTTTCACATCCTGTTCGAAATGTGTTTTCACACCTGTGGTGCAAAATGGCGTAGTTGCTGTGCGAAATCAGCTTTCAGCTAACAAACTGATATTGCCACTGTTCATAAGGTGGGGGTCACAAAAAACCATGTTGAAAATTTGGAGTGAAAATGCCAACGAACTCCTGAGGCGTTAGGGTTTCCGACCATAACGCCCCAGCCTGTAGAGATTGAGAGGCATCAGGGGTGTGACTTGGGATTCTCACCTGTAATGCTCATACCATTCTACACCCTGCAGCCAGTGAGAGGCATCGAGGTGTGCCTTGGAGTCTTCGGCCCCAAAGTTCACCCCACTCTCCCATACAGGACCCATCTCACCGTATTTCTTGATGGAATGGGGTGAGCATAAGGACCAAAGACCCCAACGCACACCGTGACACTTAGAAACATAGAAACATAGAATTTGATGGCAGATAAGGGCCGCTTGGCCCACGCAGTCTGCCCATTTCCCTGCCTACTGGATAAGCTGCAGATCCTAGTTAACCAGCAGCCTACTTCTTCCTACCCCCACCCCCTAGAATTGCCTTATGACTGTCCCATGCATGCATGAATTCCACCACTGTTTTTTGACTCCATGACCTTCCTCCGAAGGCTGTTCCATGCATCCACAACCCCTCTGTGAAAAATATTCTTCAAATTAGCTCTGAGCTGCCCCTTCTATCTTTCAAATTGTGCCCCTTGTTCTTGCATACACTTTTTTTGAAAGATGCTACCCTCTTGACTTTTGTTGATTCCCTTGGTATTCTCAAAGTTTCTATCATGTCCTCCCTCTCCTCCTTTCCTCGAGGCTATACATATTAAGCTCCTTAGTCTCTCTTCATATGTCTTCCGGTGCAGACCCTGCACCATTTTAGTTGCCCTCCTCTGGACAGCTTCCATCCTGTCTATGTCTTTGCGAAGACTGAGTTCCAGAACTGCACGCAGTACTCAGATGGGGTCTGACCAGTTGTCTGTACAGAGGATAATAACTTCCTGTTTTCTTACTGGTGATGCCTCCCTATGCATCCCAGTATCCCCCAGCCCTCCTTGCTGCCCTCTCACATTGCTTGCCCACCTTAGGTCATCTGATATGACTACCTCTAGGTCCCTTTCCATTTTTGTTGTTGTTAGTATCTCACCCACCATTGTGTACTCTTCCCCTGGGTTTTTGTTTCCTTGCACTTCTTAGCACTGAATCTAAGCTGCCATACATTTGACCATTCCTCTAACCTTGCCAAGTCCCTTTTCATCCTTTCCACCCCACCTTGTGCATCAACTCTGTTGCAGATCTTTGTGCCATCTGCAAAGATACATTCTTTTCCTTCCAGTCCCTCTGCAATGTTGCTTATAAAGACATTGAAGAGGA
Organism: Neoceratodus forsteri; assembly: GCA_016271365.2. Lineage (NCBI taxonomy): Eukaryota > Metazoa > Chordata > Ceratodontiformes > Ceratodontidae > Neoceratodus > Neoceratodus forsteri. The sequence goes on from CM028130.1 coordinate 1,241,361,939, forward strand.
CCGGTCCTAATACTGAACCCTGCAGTACCCCACTAGTAACCCCCCTTTCTTCAGAGTGGACTCCATTTACTATTACTCTCTGTGTCCTATTCTCCAGCCAATTTTTTACCAAGGCTGTCATCTTGGGACCCATTCCCAGGTTAGCTAACTTGTATATTAATCTTTTGTGTGGGACTGTGCCAAATGCCTTGCTAAAGTCTAGGTAGGCCATGTCCACAGCCCCTCCCTGATCTAGTACTTTGGTCACCTAGTCAAAGAAATCTATCAGATTGTCTGGCATGACCTTCCTGCTGTGAATCCATGCTGCCTGGGTCCCAGCCCCTCTGGCCTCTAGATACTGGACAACTCTTTTCCTTCAGAAGTGATTCCATCATTTTCCCTACCACTGAAGTTAAACTAACAGGTCTGTGTTTCCTGCTTCTGCCTTGCTCCCACTTTTGTGACAGGGAATCACATCTGCCCTCCTCCAGTCTTGGGTACCACCCCATCCTCCCATGATTTGTTAAACAGGGTAGTCAGTGGTGTCACTAATTCTACTCTTAGTCTTTAGAATTCTGGGATGAATCACTTCAGGCCCCATTGCTTTGTCCACCTTCAGTTTTAAGAGTTCTTTCAGAACCCTTTTCTTCTGTAAATGGGTTGGTATCAACTTCTGTATCCAGAGTGTTTCTACTGTTTGTTTTAGGTACCTCCCCTCTTCCTTTGTAAATACTGAGCAAAAATATTTGTTTAGTATCTCTGCCTTTCTGACAGTCACCTCTGCCCACCTTCTCCCTTTATTAAGCCTCACTATCCCTCTCTTGGTCTTCCTTCGCTCCCTGATGTACCTATAAAAGGTTTTATCCCTTCTTAACTGAGTTGGCTATCTTTTCTTGGTTTGGGCCTTTGCTGTTCTGTCTGCCTTCCAGCTTCCTTTTGCTTTAACTGATACAGTTCTCTGTCCTGCTCCTTCTGTGATTCCTTGTACTTCTTGAAAGCTTTTTCTCTCTTGAACCTTCACTGCTACTTTGAGAACCATAGTGTTTTACATCGTTTAGTTTTGTTTATTGCTTCACACAAAGGCTTGTTACCTCTGTGATGGCAGTTTTATCATTCCCATTGTTCTTCCACCCTCCTTCCTGCCCATTTGCTAGTGCATTCCTTAGGCACTCACCCATTTTGGCAAAGTCAGCCCTCCTAAAGTCCAGTATCTTTGCCTTTGTATGGCTTGACTCTATTGCTGTGTTTATTGTGAACCATACTGTTCGATGGTCGCTAGTTCCTAGATGGCTACCCACTTCTACATCTGTGATCTTCTCTTCATCTCCATTTGAGAGAACCAGGTGCACTTGTCAGTGTCTGCAGGGTAGGGTGTGGTGAAATGGCGTGGCCGTTATGCCTGACGACCCAAAGGCACACCCCAATGCCTGTCAGTCTCTGCAGGGTGGTGGTGAGGCTGGCTTCTTTTCAATACTTCACTGCCATTCCTATTATGCAGCTCTCTAACTCCTACACTACCAATGCCAGCAAACAAACATTCGGCATTGACAAATGCTTGTTCTTATATTGAAATATGTTAGACTCTTTCACCTTGCTAATGTCCTTAAGATATTTGAATGTTTCGATCATATCACCTTTCTCCTTTCTTTGCTCTAGGGTATACATACTGAGCTCCGTTAATCTGTCCTCATGTGTTTTCTGATGCAGTTCCTGCACCATTCTGGTTGCCCTTCTCTGGACTGCCTCCATTTTGTTAATGTCCTTGTGCAGGTGTGGCCTCCAGTACTGCATGCAGTACTCCAGATGGGGCCTAACAAGTGTCTTGTAAAGAGGGATTATTACCTCCCTCTTATGACTTGTGATACCCCTACTAATACACATCAACATCCCTCTAGCCTTACCTACTGTTTTAGTGGTCTGCTTGGATGATTTCAGGTCATTTGTGATGATGATGCCCAAATCTCTTTTATCCCTTGTGATTGCCAGCAACTCCCCTCCCAACCTATAGGTAGCTTCAGGGTTTCTCTTCCCTATGTGCATGATCATGCACTTCTTTGCATTAAACCCCAGTTGCCACTCTTCCGACCATTTTGCCAGTTTTTTCAGATCTCTTCTCATTCTGCCCACCCCATCTGGATCATCTACCTGTTGCAGATCTTGTTTATCTGCAAACAGGCAAACCTTACCTCCAGTCCATCTGTAATGTCACTGATGAAGATATTGAAGAGGAATGGCCCCAGGACTGACCCCTGAGGTACCCCACTTGTGTCTTGCATCTCTTCTGACTGTATACCATTTAGCACCACTCTCTGTTTTCTGCTCACCAACCAGTTTGCCACCCAGTTGACCAACTTCTGACCCACCCCAAGCCTACCTAACTTATTAATTAATCTTCTGTGTGGAACTGTATCAAAAGCTTTGCTGAAGTCAAGATAGATTACATCAACTGCATCCCCTTGGTCCACCACTCTGGTTACCCAGTCAAAAAAATCTATGAGATTAGTTTGACAGGACCTTTCTGTTGTAAATCAATGCTGTCTTGGATCCTGTGCTCCTATGGATTCCAGGTGTTGCACTATCCATTCCTTAAGGAGTGCCTCCATAATCTTGCCCACTACTGAGGTTAAGACTGACTGGTCTGTAGTTCCCTGCCTCCTCCCTGCTGCCACTCTTGTGGAGTGGGATCTCATGAGCCCTTGTCCAGTCTTCTGGGACCTCTCCTGTGCTCAAAGACTCACTAAACAGTTCTGCTAATGGCTCTGCTAGTTCCATCCTTTGCTCCTTTAGTACCCTTGGATGTATGCCATCAGGTCCCATTGCCTTGTCCACCCTGAGCTTAGTGAGCTCTTAGAGGACCTTTTCTTTCGTGAAGGGACTTGTGCACACTTGCTTCCCCCTGTGTCCATGGTGCTGAGCTGTGGGCCCTACCCTACCTTCTCCTCCATAAATACTGAGCAGAAGTATCTATATAGGATAGATGCTTTTCCTTGGTCCTCCTCCACACACTTTCCCTTATCCCCTTTGATCTTAGCAATACCCCCTCTGGACTTTTCACTAATGTATCTATAGAAAGTCTTGTCCCCTTCTTTTACTGCTCATGCTAGTCTTTCCTCAGTTTGGGCCTTTGCCTGTCTTACTGCCTTCCCTGTTTCCCTTAGGGAAGTTTGGTATGCCTCCCTATCTTTGTCCCACTGCGTTCCCTTATATTTCCTGAAGGCCAACCTTTTGGATCCGACCTTTTCTGCTACTGTTTTTGAGAACCAAAGTGGTTTCCTCCTCCTTTTGCTCTTGCTTTTTTCCCTAACACAATGGGATGTTGCTTCAAGTATTGCATCCTTAATGCTTGCCCACTTTGCCTGTACCCCCACTCCTGTATTTCTTCTTGCCAAAGCTAGCTTTACTCTGTTGGCCATATTATCAAAGTCAGCTCCTCTGAAGTCCCATATTTTTGCCTTGGAATGGGATGATTTAGTTCTAGTGGCCAAATTGAACCATACCATGTGATGGTCACTGGCCCCCAGGTGACCTCTACCTGGAGATCTGTGATCCTTTCCCCATTAGTCAGTACTAGATCCAAGATAGCTCTGTCTCGTGTGGGTTGTTTTATTAATTGTTTGAGGCCCTCCCCTTTCAGGGAACCCACTTTGTGCCTAGTTCTGGCAGATGTTCCAGCTGGTATTGAGCAATCTGTATTTGGCATGTTGAAGTCTCCCATTAGCAGAACCTCCCCTTTAGCTGTCATGTTTTGTATATCTTCTAACAGTAATGTGTCTATGTCCTTCCCCTGGTCTGGAGGCCTGTAAACAACCCCAGTTTGTGTGGCTGTCTCATTTCCTGTTTCCAGGGTGACCCACAGTTCTTCAGGCTCCTTATGTGTATTCTGAATTTCTGTAGCTTTGATATTTTCATTGACATAAAGGGCCACTCCACACACCCTCTTTTTTCACCTCAGTCTCTTCTGAACAGTACATAGCCAGATACGATAGTTTCCAAAGTGTGGTTACTGGTGAACCATGTCTCATAATGGCTACTATGTCTAGTTTAGCCTCCGTCATTGCTGCCTCCAGGTCTCAGATCTTGTTTCCCAGACAGAGGGCATTTGTGTACATGATTTTCTATTGGCCAAATTTTGGCGTGTTAGCTGTGGTCTGAGGTCTGGCTTTTCCCTTGTGCTTCGTATGGGGAGCCAGACCTTTTTCCTCACTAGGTGATACAAATGAACTACAAACATGCTGAACTCCTCTTTGATCACTAGCTGAGGGGGGAGGGTGCTCTTCTTATTCGATGTATTGGGTGCTGCACCCCTCTCTCCATTTGCTAGTTTAAACATTCTGTAAAGACATCAAACTTCTGCCCCAGTACACTGACTCCCTTCTTATTGAGATGCAGTCTATCAAATTTAAAGAACTTTCGCTCTGAAAACTGTTGCCAGTTACCTACAAATTTGTGTAATTTTTCCTGGCACCAGCCTTTGAGCCACATATTTAGCTCCCCTATCTCCCCTTCTCTGACCTTCCGCCTGTCTATCCCCCTCTCCCAGACTGGCAGGACCTCAGAGAAGGAGATGCCAGATGAAATGGATGACAGTTTGTCTCCCAGCCTGGTCAGGTGTTCCTTGGTCTCCACATCTGACTGGCTGGCTGGCTAGATTGTTAGTTCCTATGTGTACCAGAACATCAATGTTTTCTCCTACTTCCTGCATGAAGCAGGCCAAGGACTAAGGCTGAAGGCCAGAGGCTCTTTGAGAGGCAGATAAGTGAGAAGGGATTGAAGACCAAGCTAAGCCTAGGCTGTGGCACAGGTTAACACATGATACAGAAGCAGAGGAGAGGTATTCCACAGAACCAAGTCTGGGATGTAGAACCCGCCCAAGACAGGAATGCCACCAGGAGAGGATCCCAGTACAAAATAGAGGGTTGGAGCATCCTGGGGGTGTGGAGGGTTCTAGGCTGTCTCAGGGGTCTAAACACTTCAGCAGACAGAGAGGTGCCAACCAAAGAGGTGTCCTCTGACAAGGCTGACCGAAGCAGAGTGCTTTTACCTCCACAAAAAAAGAAGAGAACCATCCAAGGGTGGCTGCACTCTAAAGAAATAAAGAGAGACTCTAGGGGCTTGAAAAAAAGGGGAGGAGCTCTTTTCTGTCGCTCTGTCTGTAAGAAGTCAAGGAGGCTCTTTTTTTTGGGGGGGGGTGAGGGGTTGGCCACTCAAGAGGCTGTCTGTTTGACCAGAGGAAGGACAAAGGGCTGAGTTTGAGAAACATCACTAAGGCCCTTATGGATTCAGGGATCTGAAACACAGAAGAATGAAAGTGCTTCAGCCCCAACCTCCTGGGTGTAAGCTGTGTACCATCTGGAAAAGAGTAAGAAAATTAGCAGCAAGAAACTGGCACCAGAAGAGAGTCTCATGCTTACAAGGCTGACCTCCAGATTTCTAATAGAGGGCCAGGCCAGCTTGTAGTCCAGAGGTGCTGAAAGAGATGTGTCTGTGCCTGACGAGCAGAACTTTGAGCCCTTTATACTTCTCCTCATCTGAAAAAAGAAGTAGACTGGAAGGAAATAGCCTTCACAGGGTTTGCATGCTGTTGACTAGCCCCTTGAGATCTAGATTTTAAGGGACAAAAAGTGTGAAGGAGGGAGGAGGGAGGAGGCACTGCCCAGAAGTCTGGCCTTGAGTGGAATGTGGGCAGGTAGTTGTTATGAATAATGAAGATATTCAGGAAGATCAAGAATTACAGTGAGTATGTAATTTCCAAATCTTCCCTGAATCAATCTTCACCATTCACAATGGGTGGGCCAGAGTGCCAAGCTGCCATCTTCGGTGGTGTTGGCAAACCTTGAGGGAAGAACAGTCCCTCAGCCTCCTGTGGGGGAGATACAAAGAGACAGGGGCCCCTCATGCGTAAGGCATGACCCGAGACTGGTCAGGGGCTGGTGAAGGCTCCCGTGGCCTGGGAGATGGAAGTTGCCCTGGTAATTCTCACCTGACCCTGTGGGAAAAGAAGTAGGCCTCTTGGTAAGATCAAGCAATCACCCTACGCCAGGCCAAGGGTGATAACCATGAAAGGCAAAGCCATGCTGTCCACCTGATGCAGACTGCAGTTTCCACTAGCCTGGAAGCAAACTCTTTGGCATTGTAAGACACCCTTGACTAGTGTTTTGCTAGCTCCAGGCCATGCGTGGAAAGGCTGATGGTTTGCCTGGTTGCCTCACAGTCAGGCATGGACGCCAGGCGCAGACCCAGTGTCATCCACAGGTGCCTGTCATAGGCAGCCTGGTGTGCTGCAATGTGCAGGAGAAAGCACACCACCAAGAACACCCTTCCACCCCAGCAGTCAGTCTCAGTCATATCAGACTTGAGGGGCATTTGTGCCTTGGGCGACAATGCCCAGAGGGGGTATCTAGGACCTCCAGTCCTGAGGAGGGGTGGGGCATAGCAAATGGAGATCCCACTGTGCACAGTACCTGTGCTGACAGTCCCACAGGACTGGAACTGGGGCTGAGGGGCACTGCCAGACATTGTGTAAAACTTCCATGAAAGGCTGGGCCACAGAGAAATAACAGTAGATTCTGCACTGCATTTGCTTAGGAATGACAATGTCGCACATGCAGGATTGCATCCTCTAAAGTGGGAGAGGTGCAGCTCCTTTTTTCATCTCCAACAGGAAATGCTGATAGCTGGTGATATCAGCAGCAGAGGTGTAGTGAATAGATGAGTTCTCTTCCTCTATGGAGGAAGACAAAGACAGAGAGGAGCTGGATTCAGATGCAGGTGGTGCAGAGGTCTGAGGTCTGAAAATGATCTCATCTATGGCCCATAGGCTTCTGGGAAATGCAGCCGCCATGGTCCTAAATTGTTCCCAGGTCATGGACCCCATAGGGCCAGAGAAACCTGAGAGAAGAGGAGAAGGAAGTAGAGGAGGAGGAGAAGGGTTATGGGAGATCAAACAAGGTCCTCTGCTAGGGCTGTGGGAGCAAGCAGGGGACTCATCCCCAATGGAAGGGCCTGTGCAATACGCACATCGTGGAATGCCCAGCCAGAGGGTGAAGAACGGGGGGTGGGGCATTCTGGGGAAACCTCTTGGTGAGGAGATCGGAGTCATTCTGGTCACATTGGGCAGCCCCTATCCCCACCAACTGAAGACTCTGACAGATTCGGTGGAGAAAGAAGACCTGAGTCAGTGCTCTGGCTCCTACCAGAGCCTTCAACCACTCTGTGAACAAGTCATGGCGCCAATATCGACCTCCTACCCCTGCCTCACCCAACAGGGACCTGCCCCTCGAAAGTGGCCTTTGGTTAGAAACAGGGAAAGTAGCAGACTTGGCATCTCAAGCGGCACTGGGATCCACTGCAGCACCATCCCCAGCACCAAGACCCAATTCAGTGCCTCCTGCAACACCAGAAATAGGCCTGGCGAAGAGACGGCACCACACCCCGACTTGGTGCCAGGCTCAGCACCGCCTTTCACACAGGTGCTGGGGTAGACACTAAAAGCATCTCTGGCACCACAAGTAGCACCTGCAGACACAGAGGAGGTGGCATTGTGAACAGTGCCACAAAGGGAACTCCCAGGCTCTGCAGCCAAAGAAGGCCTCAGGCTGGGCCAAGAAGGGAGCAGAGGCTCCAAAGAATTGGGGAGCCAATCAGGATCATCCCAATCACTGTCCTCCAAATCAAAGGATGAGATCAAGGAGCTTTCCAAATAGGCAACACCCTGAACCCTCCCTCTCCTGGCACCTTGAGTGGTGTCAGAAGGGAACCCAGCCACAGGACTGGCACCGCCTTGCTCACCAACACCTGTGGTGGTGTCAGGAGCTGAGGCGGCACCAGATCATGCCAGTGAGGGATCCTCTGGCATGAACTAAACATATAGCTGTGATGCCATCATCAGGGGTGCCTGTGTCCCTGAGGGGGCAACAGACTGTCAGGGGTGCTCAGCTAACCCCTCAGAGGAGGCTAGCTGTCCCACTGACCCCTCGTGCAGGCCGCCTATCCAAGTGAGACCAGTTGTAGCACAGGCTTGCTCTCCCTTGGTAAATACAGTACTGCAGAGGGGCCCGGGGAAAGGCCCAGAGACCTGACTGGCATCTCAGGTGCAACACAGTCCACCAAAGTTGTGTGTGTGTGGGGGTCTTGCCCCAACTTTAGTATGTGGCTTTGGAGGACAAAGAGGTCCATTGAGAATCAGGCATTGCACAAATTCATGCCGTGGTTTGGACCCAGGTAGGCCAAACAATGATCATGATGGCCAGAAACAGTCATGGGCTTGCCACAGGGGCACCGATGTTTAAGGGTAAGCCTTGCTGTTGACTGTTCAGATTTTTTAGACCAGACCAGATATGAATGACTAACGGAAAGAAACGAAATTATAGCAAAGCACTCAACGCAGCACTGAAGGAAAAATGGAAGAAGGGAAAAAACGGTACTGAACTTTTCGGAGCCAATCTAATGTACAATATTGAGTGAAATGGCAGTGGGAGAACTGACACAGTTTCTTCTGCTGAAGCTCCTTATGAGATACTGCCTCAACGGAGAGGAAAACAAAACTGAGGAGGAGGGGGAGCCGGCGTTGGTTACTGGCCGGTCCATGAGCTCCACATAGTATGTCTGCTACGTAGGTAGTGCCGTCCCCAACGTTGGCTCCCCCCACTCTAAGATTCTTAAAGCTGAACACTCCCCTGACAGTCCTGCACCTCCGACTGAGACCCACTTATTATGAATGGTGAGGATTGATTCAGGGAAGATCATCACATATTGAGCTGCTGCCTACTCATGAGGATCAGCCTCTGTTCAGCGGAGCTCATCTGCCAGAGTGTTCTGGACTCCTGGCAGATAAATGGCTTGGTGTAGGATCCCTTGTTCCAGGCACCATTCCTATGCCCTCATCATCTCCTTGCAGAGAGCGTAAGAGGGTGCTCCTCCTTGATTGTCGATGTAATATATCACATAGTTTTTGTCTGTCTGGAGGCGGACTGTTCTGTGGCTGACAAAATCCACTAGGGTTTGAAAGCCATACAGAACAGCTGCCATCTCCAACACTCTGATGTGGAGATCAGACTCTGATGGGTCCCAGATGCCTTGTATATGGAGGCACTGACAGTGAGCCCCCACCCCAATGGGGAGGCATCTATATTGAGAATCATCTCAGGCTTACATTGGGAGAAGGGAAAGCCCTGGAGGAGACAGTCTTCTATTTACTCCCATGTGAGTGACTGAACCAGGAACTTGGTCACCTGGATAGGGTAGGTCTGAGGATGTGGTGCCTGTGACCACTGTGCACTGAGCATCTACAGAGTTGTTCTCATGTGCAACCATACTAGCGGTACTGTGAACACTGAGGAGTCTATTAGACCCAGCATGTGCTGCATGGAGTGTGCTTGAACAGATTTGCACTCCATTATATAGTACGCCATCTGCTGGACTGCCTGCATTCTGCTCTCTGGAAGGAAGTTCTGGGCCTCAGTCATACCCAGAACAGCTCCTATGAACAGCAGCCACTGTGCAGGTTGAAGCTGAGACTTCTCTAGATTCAGCAGAACACCCATGGGGGTAAGCAACTCAGAGGCCATGAACACTGCCTGTTACATCTCCTGCCTACATGGACTGGCCATCAGCCAATTGTCCAGGTAAGAGTAAACCTGGAGTCCCAGTTTTCTCAGGTGTGCTGTGAGTACTTCAGTGCTCTTTGTAAAGAGTTGAGGGGCTGAGGACAGCCCACAGGGCAGGACTCTGAACTGGTAATGCTGTCCCAGCACAACAAACAGAAGGTATCATGTAGCTGGGGTGCATCATTATATGCTGGTATGTATCTTGCATATCCATGGATGCCAACCAATCCTGATGTTTGAGGCAGAGACCCCAAAGAAATAATTTTTAATTTTCTGAATCCATGAACTTATTCAGATTTCTGAGGTCGAGAATGGGGTGCATGCCCCCTGATTTTTTTGGTGCTAGGAAGTAGTGAGAGGAGACGCCTGTATTTTGTTTGAGCTCTGGCACTATTTTCACTGCCCTGTTGCTCAGAAGGCCTGAAGTCTTCTGTGCCAGAAGCTCTAACATATAGGATGATAAGAGGGGCTGCCTTCTGGGTGGATAATCTGCAGGGATTTCTGAAAAGTCCAGGGAGTATCCCTCAGAGATGATCCAGAGGACCCACTTGTCTGTCATAATGGACTCCTATTGACAGTAAAACCGGATCAGTCATCCCCCCCACAGGGGAGGAGAGGTCTGTTTTGGGTAGCTGAGGTAGGACTGGGGTCAGATCTTCAGAGGCTGGCACAAAGTGCTTTCACCATCTACGCCTTCAGCTATGCCTTTCTTTGAGGCTGGAGAGGTTGAGATTTATTTTGGAGTCACCTGCCTTTCTTGCAAAAGGACCGCTGGCTCTGACAGAAATGACATCCTTTCCACCTCTGAGGGTTTGCAGGAATTGGCCTAGAAGTCTTAAGGGTCATTCTGGTTTTCTGAGACACTTCAAGAGACTTCTCTACCTGCTGTCCAAACCGATAAGTACCATCAAAGAGAATATTCATAACCTGTTGCTGGACATCCTGAGAAAAGCCAGAAGTACAAAGCCAGGAATACTTTCTTATATAGATGCCAGCATCAGCATGGGAGGCAGAATCCAGGCATCCACAACAGTTTTGAACTGATTACTGTTAGATTCTGTTCCATGTGTGGCAATCAGCGGAATCTTTTGTTTAGTTTCAGAATCTGGCAGGGACTCTGACAGAGACTTAAATGAGCTCCCAAGGGTATACTCATATTTGGAAAAAGGCCCTTGAGAGCTAGCAATCTGCATACTAAAGAAAGCTGCTGCAAAAGCCCGCTTCCCCATGGTGTCAATATTGCATAACTCCTTGTTATTAGGGTGCGCAGTGACCTTTTGGGGAGAATGGCTTAGTCATTCTCAATGAGAATAACAATGGCATCAATTATAAGTTGAGAAACATGCACTGGTCTAGCCTTAGGGCAGTGTATTTCCTGTCTATCTGCTTGCAGAAGAAGGGACAGAGGCTGGTCTGTTCCAGACTGCATCTGACAAGGTCTCAAATGCAGGCAGAACTGGATGAACTAAATTGACCGACATGGTAGAAATGTTTAACCACCGCAGATGAAGATGTTTACATGGGTAAATGGCTAAAATCTCAAAATCAAGTGCAGAATGTATATTCTCGAGCAAGGCCTGGAAAGTTAGGTTCTCCTGTGGAACATAAAAATTGCCTGGTTCTGATAAGTCCAGGCTAAAGAAAGAGTCTTTGTCACAGCCCTCAGAAATGATGAAGTTAGGGTCAGACTTGTCCCACTCCACATCATCTCCAGAAGGAAAGTGGTAGAGAGGGGTAGATTGCAGGCCCTCTGATCCAGAACGTGACTTAGCAACACCAGCGACACTGGCCTCAATGGGCCCATTTAAAGCCTGAGGGCCCTGCACTGCTGCTGGCTAAATACAGGTTCTCCTCTCCTACTTCCTTCTCTGAGGAAGAGGATTTTTTAGTCCACCTCTCCTCTGATGCCGAGTACTCTTGGCACCAGCGGGTCCTGATGGAGATGTTGCAGGGCTGAATATTGGGTAATTTGTAGATCACAATACTGCTACCCTGGCACGGAGATTCCTTTGGGATTTCAGTGGTGATTCCTTTGTCATCCTTCCTTGGCCTCAGCCTTTTAAGGAGGTATCCAGGAACATCTGGCTCCATCCCTTTGCCCCTTCTCCTGCCCTTAAGGATGAACAGTGCAGATATATGCTCCTGCAAGGTCTGCAGGTACTATCCCTCACCCCACCTTATAGAATCTGGTACTGCAGACCCCCTCTGGGCCTAAGTGCCCAGTGCAAGACCTGTTCCTGAACCTGACTCAGCAAAGATCAGTGCCTGGGGCACAAAAGGATTTTATGGGGGCACACACTATGATGTGCATTTCTGTATATCAGACACATCAGGCCACTTACAACAAATGCCTGTGGGTCATGTAAAGTCAGCTGTTAACATCCATGCCAGACTGCAAGTCAATTAGACAGGCAATTCACCTTTCCACCCAGGGTCTGGAGCTGGTGAGGCACCATGCAAGGGCATTGTACAATGTCAAAGAGGTAGCTTCCAGATGGTGGGAACAGCAGTCTGCATTCGGCAGATGACATGACTTAAATGCTCCTGGCTGGCATGGTGCAAACAGCAGTCTGCATTCTGTGAACAGTATGATTTCAACTGTCCCAGCTGATACCCCTGGCGTGCCATAGGGTACTTAACTCACACTACCAGGAGACTAGATTTTTCTTCCATAGGGTCAGGCATGAGTTGTTGAGGCTCCTTCCTGCTCCTAGCCCAAGGGAGCCTCCAGGTGCCAGTGACCAGTCTTGGGTCTCGCTGTACCTATCAGGAGTCCCTACCCTCAAGTGCTTATCCCCCACAGAGGGCTGTCCATCAGTGTGAGCCAACTCCTCCCTTGTTTTTAGGGGAATCTTGGTACTGTGATCCATAAGTGGGACTGAATGGTGCAGATTGATTCTTGCGAGATACGAAAATCACGAACTCACCACCATTTCTAAAAATGGGCCTGGTCTGCCTTAAGATGGTATTGTGGGAACTCACCAGCCATAGAACAGAACTGTTGCCAGGTCATAGACCCCAGGGGACTAGAAATACCTGGTAAAGCAGTGTAGGGAGTGGAGGAGGAGGATCCTGGATGACCAGGCCAGATCCTCTGCCAGGGGCTGCAAAAATGCTGAGTGGACTTTGCCAAGAGGAATGACCTAGCAAACTCGCCCGTGTGGAGTGGATCAACCTCAGAAGTATGATCCAGTCAGTGTCCCTTGGGGGGGAAACCCAAGTGGGGAGACTGGAGCATGACAGGGTCCAGAGGGTGGCCCAGTCCTAACAAGTGACAGGGCCAGCAGGTTCTGGGGAGAAACTAGGTACCAGGCTAGCACTGGGGTCCCCAATGGAGTTGCCACCATATAAGGGGCATGCCCAAACCCCTCACCAGGGCTGGCACCATCCCCTGGGCCAAGCCTAACACTCAGGCCAGGGCCACCCCCAGATTCAGCCCCAGACCTGGCACTGCCAGTAGCACCAGAATCAGGCCCGGCATTGCAAATGGAACCTGAACTAGATCCAGCACCAGGAGTGGCACTAGAACCTGAACCTGCACCGCAAACAGCACCAGAAGGAGACCCAATGCCATTCCCAGAGCCAGTCCAAGGAACAAACACAGGGGGCACTCCAGGTCCAGAGTTGGGCTTGGAACCAGACCCAAGATGGTTTCCATCACCACCAACTCAGTCCCCATGCCAAAGGTTGGCGTTGTCATCCTCCCCCAGGCCACAAGGGCACTCAGGGGAAGAAATAACAGTAACCTTAGGGTCTGAGATAGGGTAAGCTTTGGAGCCATTCCCTCTTCTGGGACCACAAACAGTATTAGAAGAGGGTCTGGTCTTATGGGTGGTGCCACCCCACTCACCGGTACCAGCCTTAGTACTAGGAGCCAGAGTGGCATCAGGCTGCAACACTGAGTTGCCTACATGTGCAGACCAAGTGTATAGCTTTGGCCTCACCATGCCAAGAGGGGGTGGGGTCTGCTAACCTGAAGGGTGGAGAGATGGGTGGATGCCTAGCCAACCTCCCGGAGAAAGCCAGCTGTTCACCAGAACCCCCCCCCCTCGGGCCTCTGATGTTTTGGCAATATGAGCATGTGGAGATAGGTCCAGCATTGATCATGTTGGCCCTGGATGGCAATCAGACCCCCAAAGAAACATCAATGTGTACAGGCACTGCCCTTGTCCTTTTTAATCTTACAGTCTTTAGGACCTGACATGACGATGAGAAAAATTAGAGAAACTAGTCAGAAAAGATTCAGTAGTGAAATAAAATTATAAAACAAAATGACACCGGTACAATATATGGTGCCAAGGTAAAACAGTGGCAAACAGAGGCAGTGGCAAACTAAGGAAGTTGTGATGCAGTTTAGATGACTGAGGGCTCCCAAAGTGTACATGTAAAGGTGGGAAAAACAGAACTGAGGAAGGCGGGGGGACTGGTGTCAGTTGCTGGCCAACCTGCGAGTGCAATGTCAGTATGTCTGCTTTGCAGGTGGTGCTGGCACTGACGTTGGTCCCCTCCTAGGCTGCAAAAGACTTTGATCTCACTGGGCTCTAGTGCTTCCTGCTTAGCCTTATATGTGGGACTGAATGGTGATGATTTATTCTTGGAAGATCCCTCTGTTCTCTATGACAGATAGGAGAAAAGGAGGAATGAGAGCACAGCAGCTGCAGGACTAGCAGTCCTAGGGAAGAAAGATGTGATTATATACTCTGGCGTGCTCCAGATGGAGTGGGTGAAGCCCAAAGCACTGAGAGAAGTGACAAGGCATACCTATCAAAAAATCTGAACATGCGAAGATGACCATGTCTTGCTTCTCCCTGCAACCACAGGGATGTACACTGTGTGAAGCTAGTACATTGATCCAAAACAAGCACACAGCACCTCTCCAGAAATGAAGTATATGCTCAGTGGAGTTAGACTGGATAGCACCCAGGGTACGCGTTTCATAAAGCAACTAACAGAGATATATCCTAGAGGGGACACAACCTGGCAGGGAGAAGGAGGACAGAGAAAAATGAATTGAACGGCCTACCTACCCACTCCATGGAAAATATTTTTTGAGTTGGTAGGGTGGCCATGAGTGGCCCCCTCTCTCCTTTCTGTTTTTTTGTTTTGTAAGGGTGGCACACCTGCGTGATAAGTCCTCTTTTTAGTTTTTTTTTTTTTTTTAAACAAGTGGCATAACCACCAAAGGACCATGGCAACGAAGATACTACAGAGAGAGATCTGCTGCCAGCATGCCAGAGGCCCTGGCTCTGGACTGAGCAGGGATGGTGGTCAGATATCTGAATCATTGGTGAAGATATTCTGGAAGAAAATTATGGTAAGTATGTAATTTTCACATCTTCAAAGGATCAGTCTTGAAGGAAAGGAAAGCAAAAACAGATGCACGCACCAAATAGCTGGTGTAAGGGGACTCATTATCACCAATAAAGTAAAAAAAACTACCCCGAGTGAATTCGCATTCTCCAGTGCTCTCCAAGGCTTCATCAAGGCAGTCCCCTGATGAAGCCTTGCAGAAGGCAAAAGCACGTGGGGTAGTCTTTGTATTTTGTTGGTAATAATAAATCCCTTACTCCAGTTTATCAGCATGTGTTTTTGCTTTTCTTGATATGTGGCTACATGTTATAGACAGGACCTTCGGGAGGCACAGTCCTCAGTGCACCAGTTTTTTGGTTTTTTTTTCAGTTTTCAAGAATCAATCTTCACCATTGATTCATACTTATAGGTCTGTGTACCAAGCTTCCCAAAAAAGGAAGGAGCTGTGTCACCCTGAGGGTAACAAACACCCTCAGCCCTCTGCATAGGGGAGAACACCTAATGGCAGTTGATCCTCATGGGTCTGGTGAGACCCGAGACTGGTCTATGTCAGAAGGATGAATGGCAGGGCGCCTTAACAGCTCCTGCCTGACCCTATGGGAGATGAAGTGAGTCCCTAGGAACTAGGAGTTAAGCACCTTTTGCTGAGTCATAGGTGCCAATCGTGAGAGGTGAAGCCACGTTATCCACTGAATGCAGACTCCAGTTCCCACCAGCCCAAAGGCCACCTCATTGGAATCACACGATGCTTTTGACTGGTGTTTGCCAATGCCCAACGCTTTTCAGTAAGGTAGGTGGCTTGCCCGACTAACTCTGCATGTGGCATAGCAGCTAGGAGCTGACCTAACTGCTCCCACTGGTGCTTGTTTTTTAACTGCCTGATGTGCCTGATGTGCAGTAATCCATGTCATGGTGCGAACTAAGGCAAACACCTTCCTGCCTAAAGCATCTGTCTGAGCAAAGTCAGCTTCAGAAGGTCAGTCAGGCACCAGGTGCCAAGGCCCTAGTAGGTTCTGCATAACCTCAGTCACTGAGGTGGGTTGAGGCACTATACCAGTGGAGCCTGAGGGTGCACAGTGCCATTGCTGATAATCCCTCGGGGCTGGGAGAAGTATGAAGGGATGTCTCCAAACTGTCCTTGAACATTCCTCAAAGGCTTTGAGCCAGGAAAGCAGGACACAGCTGGAAAATTTGAAAGCTCCTAGAAATCCTTGCTGCAAGGACGCAGTATTGAGGGTGGCAATCTGCCAGTGTCCAGTGCCTGCAACATGCCCACCAGGAATCTGTGGTGCAGGGCATACTCAGAGGCTGAGGACCTGTGAAGGGAGGATTCCATGCCTTCAGAGGAAAAAGTTGATGGAGGTGGGGCACTGGACATGAAGTGGGTGGTGCTGCCGTGGGTTGGAACTGAAGTCAGTTGGCATGTCTGGGTACTGGTACAAGGCACCTGCTGCACTTCCATGCTGACTCCAGGTGATTTAGCCACAGAGGGCCCATGATCCTTGGAATTTCTGGCAGTTGTGGTGTAGGCCCAAGAGAGAAGTGGGAGCCAGAGGCTCCAGAGCATATACCTGGGCTTTGGGGATGCTCAGAAGACCTCACCCAAGAGGAGGGCTTGGCAGGATTTCCCAAACAAGGTTGACCTATGGGAGAGGAATGACCAGGTCTGTGCCTATGGGGGACACCCCCAGGTAAGGAGAGCAGAGCTGTAAAGTCCCCTCAGGGCAGATCTGGTCCTCACGGGTGACGAGCTCAGCCTGCAGGTTCAGAGTGAAATCCATTTTTTGGCTGTCCCCTGGTCCCGAGCCAGGGACTGGCCAAGACACAGGTTCCCCTCCAGTGTTACGGCTGGCACCACCCCTCAGTGCCAGGCCCACTGCCGGGTTCAACACCAGACTAGTGCCACGATCAACACCGGAACAAAAGATGGACCTAGAGGAGACACCATTGTCTGCACCATGCCCAGTGCCAGCCTCAGAACCGACATCAGAACCACTGCTGCATCCATCTTCAGGGGTGGCATCGACCTCCATCTGCTCAGGTCAGAGATCATCACCTCCACTTTAGCGAATGGACACTGCTCGACACTGCGAGCAGCGTCAGGAGGGGATCTGATGTCACAGCTGGCACCATGCCACTCAAAAACACCACAGGTGGTGCTGCTTCCATGTCATATTTGATTGGTACAACTGGCGTTTAGGCAGTTTTGTGATAGAAATGATAAAAAGTGGTGACACTGAATTTTAAGTGTCAGCTTCAGTGTAACTGAGGGGTAGGTAAGAGCCTAGAATAACTAGCTTTTTCATTTTGATTTATAGAATTTATTAAAAACCAGACATTTTAAAAAAGAGAATATGAAATCTTCAAAGTTGTGATATAAGAGCATCTAAAGCAGCCAAATAACAGTCTGAAGAAGGAACAAGATTGTCCTGAAACGTTATTGATTTAATGAACATTTCTTGAGAGCATGGAACATAAATAAAAAGAAGTAGATTTTATTCCCTGAAGTATTTACGTGAATGGATTTTGGGAGTTGAGTGCCACTTTTTTCTTGACTACTGAATTTTAGGTGTCAGCTTCAATGTAATTGAGGGGCAGGTGATCATTAATTCCATGCAACAGGGATAGTTACACTGTAGTTACATACTTGTTGTATGTAATGCAATTACTGTATAGTTACACTGTAATTACAGTATAGTTAAGGAAACAAAGGATTACCTAAAAAGTTACAGAAGGAAAAAGTGCAATACATAAACTGTGCCACTCAAAGCATTTCACTCTCACCCATGTCAGTTTGATTTGCACAACAGGTGTTTAGGTGGTTTTGTGATAGAAATGATAAGAATAAAAAAAAAATTACAAAAGAGAAAAAGTAAAAAATTTAAATTGTGCCCCTCGAAGCATCTGCTGGCTTCAGTGCTGCACGTGGTTAACGTGATGTCATCAGCATTATAAAAGCTGCTCTCTGGTTGGCTTAGTATTCCATTGTGACATACCCAGCTTTGCAAGATAGTTTATTTATTTATTTAAGAGTTTAACCAGGAGGGCATGCTGAGCGGGGTACCACTCGATTCCAGATGCATCCTGGGGGTAAGGGAACTGGGACACAGGATATAAAATGAGCATACAAAGGCAACAAATTACAGATCATTACATTTGAACACAGTACTTGTTAAGAGAGGAGAACAGTGTTTGCAGAGCATGCAATTAGCATACATACATTCTATAGAGTGAATTCAGTTAGTTGCTAGGCTGAGAGGGATAACGGCCTTAGTAGACAGAACTAACTGAGTAAGGGGTGGGATCATAGCCTGAGTGACGGAACTAAGCTGGGAGGAAATCCACACCGTGTCCCTTGTATGGGGGGCAGTCGACCAGAACCTGTAAGTGCAGTGACAACCAGGGTCCCAATTGAGAGGCCAGGTGGTCAGAGTGTGCATGGCTCGGGTAGATTGGGTGGCTTGCAGTGCTAGGTGCATGCACAACTGGTGGAGAAATGGGCATAGAGAAGGAAGTTGAAACTCTGAGTTTGTGGCATGTCTAATGTTGGTAGGCAAAGTGTTCAAAATTTTGGGCATCTGGTATTTGAAGGCAGCTTGGCCTTTGGAGGAGCCCATAAATGGGATGTGAAGGAGCCTAGAATCAATGCTCCTAAGGGAGTAGGCGGATGGTGGCTGTGTCGAGAGGGCAGATTCGAGGTAAGGGGGAAGGGACTGAGTCCAGCATTTAGCTATGACCCTGGTACAGTGGACCTGTTTGCGGGCCTGGAGTGAGGGTAGTGCTAGGGAGCTGTAGAAGCTGCAGTGGTGAGTCTTTGGTGGACAGTCCAGGATAACGCAGCAGAAGGAATGGAAGAGTGTGTCTAGACTGGCTAGGGAGGAAGTGGGAGCCGGGCCGTAGACTACGTCTTCATAGTCAAGTAATGGAAGAAACATCTTTTGAACAATTTCCTTCCTGGACGAAGTGGGGATGCAACACTTGTTGATAAACGGCGCCAAGTTTAGGGTGTAGTTTCTTGTGAATTGATTCAATGTGCATGGAGAAGTCAAGGTGCTGGTCAAGCCAGACCCCTAGGTACCTGAAGGAGGTACATGCCTTTAGGGGGTCCCATCCGTGGTTTGGTATGTGGGACGAGCCACAAGACGGGAGAGTCTTGCCTGTGAGCCGAAAGTTAGTGAGATGGTTTTCTTGGTGTTTAGGATCAATTGGTTGGAGCGGAACCAATGCTGAACAGTGCTGAAGTCCTGTTGGAGTGCAGTAGACACTTCAGCGGTGGAGGGGCCTGTGGCATACAGTACGGTGTAGTCCGCGTACATGTGGATGGATGTGCGTGGGCAGGCCGACAGGAGATCATTTAAGAAAATGGAGAAAAGTAATGGGCCCAGAACTGAGCCTTGGGGGACTCCAGTAGAGACTGGCAGGGGGTTAGAGGTGTGTGGTCCAATTTTTTACAGATTGGTGTCTGCCTACCAGGTATGAATGAAACCAGCTGGTGGTAGGACCAGAGAGTCTGCCGTCTTTTAATTTGGTTAGTAGCAGGAAGTGGGAGACGGTATGAAAGGCCTTGGCAAGGTCAATGAAAATGGCCGAGGTGATGTGCCCTTTATCCATCCCGGTAAGGATGGCATCCATGATTCTTAGTAGGGAGGTAATGGTGGAGTTCAATTTGCAAAACCCAGACTGGAAGGGGATAAAGAAGGAGGATGCATCTAGGTAAGAGGAGAGTTGGGCGAGAACAAGACATTCCTGCAGCTTGGCCAGAATGGGGAGGAGGGAGATGGGGCAATAATTACCTGGTGAGGAGGGCTTGCTGCCTTTTGGGAGGGGGATGACGATGGCCTGCTTCCAGTCTGCTAGGATTTCAGTTATTGAAAAAGAGAGATTGAAAAGGTCAGTGAGCGGGCGACGATGGCGGGAGCAAACAGATGTAACATTTTGGCGTCCAGGCCCATAGGGCATTTGCCTTTGTTGGGGTTGAGAGCCTGCAGAGCTTTTAACACTTCGGCTGGGAGACAAGACAAAAGGAGAAACTGGAGGGCTGGGAGGGGGTGGCGTTTTCAGGGAGGTATGCAATGTGGGGTGTGGGAGAGCAGATAGGAGAGAGTATGGTGAAGAATGTGTTGAAGGCAGTGGCCACTTCACCAGGGTCGGAGACGGTAGAGCCTTGGATGGTTAGGGTCAGGGTCGGTGGTTGGGTGGGTGGGGGGGGAGTAGGGATTTGATAGTTTTCCAGAAATGTGTAGGGTGATTGAGGTTTGAGTTAAAAGCCATCTTGAAATAATTCTTTTAGGCCTGGCGTATGAGTTTAGTGCAGGAATTGCACAGAGCATGGTAGTATTGGAGAGATGATTGGGTGCTCATTTTCTTGAGTGTTTTCGATGCCCGATCCCTGGTGTGGAATTGGCTGATGATAGCGGTGGAGACCCAGGGATGGTGGGAGCCCCTGTCCCTTTTTTTCCACAGGGGAGCATGTGCATCCCACACTGCGAGGAATCTGTCCTTGAAGTTTTCGAGTGCGTGGTTGATGGAAGAAGCCTTAGGTATGAAGGACCAATCAACATGTGCTAGGTCATGCAGGAGAGATGCTAGATCTAGGGACTTGTAGGACCTAGTGAGCAGTGTCCTTGGGGGGGGGGTGCATTGGGCCTGTGTACTTTCCTGACCATGTAGGTCATGTGGTGGTTGCTTAAGGAGTCCGGGAGCAAACCAGCAGCAGTAATTCGGTGGGGGTGAGAGGTGAGGGCCCAGTCCAGGAGGGAATGATTCTGCGTTTTATGGTTTAGTCGAGTGGGGTGGGAGACTTGCTTGGTGAGGTTTAGAGTGTTTATTTTGGTACGCATCTTCGCGCTGTCTTTGGCAAGCCAATTAAAGTTGAAGTCTCCGAGGATGTGGAGCTCTCCTGCTGCTGCTGCTGATTTTAGAGTATCCAGATGGTCAAGGACGCTGGGCAGGGGGGTGCTAGGGGCACAGTAGGAACCGGCAACATACACTGGGGTGGAGTACGGAAGTGAGAGTTTGATAAGTAATGAGTCTATTGCTGGCAAAAGTGAAGGAAGATGTACCAGGGTGAACTGGAGCCTGGTGGAGATAAACATGGCAATGCCTCTGCCTCTTTTCTTGTCCTGGCGGTCGTGCCTAATGAGTGAGGAGCCGGGGATGGTTAATTCAGAATCCGCATGGTGGGGCTTCAGCCAAGTCTCAGATATGATCAGGATGTAATGATAGGACAGTAGGTTGCAACGCAGTTAATTTATTTAGGATGCTGCAGATGTTGAGGTGCAATAATTTGAGGCCTCTGGGGAGAGTAAATGGTACGGAGGGGTTGGTAGGGGTGGGTCCAGGATTGGCTTCGATATCCCCTGCTAGTAGGAGTAGCAGTGCTAAAAATTGTTTCATTTTGGGCCAGGTAGATTTGGGCCTATGGAAGGAATGGAGTTCGTTTGGGGGGGGGGGTAGGCGAAGTGATCCTAGAGGCAATGGTGTGAAGTATCGTTTGCCCAGAGTGAAAGGAGGGAGGCAGAATGGTGGCACCAAGAACCCAGTTATTCATTGGGCCATGGGGCTGGTTTACTTTGGTAGAGGTTGAAAGGAGAGGCAGGGGTAGGTAGGAGGGGAATTAGGTTGCCATTACGGATAGATAACCGGAGGGAGGGAGGGAGGCTAGTGGAAATGCCAGGCAAAGTAGAGGGAGATATAGAGGTATTATTCTGCCTGTTGACTAAAGCAATCAGGACTTGGTGTGGCAGCCTCTAGTGGTAACACCTGATAAGCTGCTAATGGGAGAGTGGGCTGGTAGGTTCTGGCGAGTCACGTGAGTAACTCTATAAAGCTCTTAGCTGACCAAGGGTGGTGGTGGTGGGGGTAGCCGCATGCAGCACCGGTGGGGCAACAGTCTCACTATTTCAAAATGCTGGCGCTGGTTGCTCAGAGCTTGAGGTTGCACTCTTTACCTTGCTGGGTCTCTCAGGGGGAGGGGGGTGGCAGCGTTGCTCCGGCTGGGGAGGGCTGGCTCCGATTGCCCTTGTGACCCTCACAGCTGTCTGAGAAGAAGTGAGGGGAGATTACAAGGCACAGTTGGAGGAGGAGGAACACAGCATTAAGGTATGATCTTTGTTTGTACAGCCCACTACGAATTACTAGCACATTGATAGTTGGGAGGGGATTTTACAGAGTTTTTTTTTTTGCTTTTTTGTTTTACACGGACTGGCTGGTTCGAATTAAGGGCTCAGCAGTTTTCGAGTTAGAGTCGCTGCTGCTTGGCACATGTGCTTTGGAATGCCTCTTTTAAAATGGATGCAGGCTGGATATTCCAATATTAACAAATTGATTCCCACAGTTGGTGATTACTTAATTAAATACATGCTTACTGTTGCTAAATAATCTCGCGTGTGGTATTAAATAGTGCTAGCAGTAAACAAGACAGATCAGCATAGGTCCACTAACTCTGCATACAGTTTAACCTCGACTATCCGGACCTCTCCAGGACAGCAAACCAGTCCGGATAATCGATCGTCCGGTTAATCGAAATTACATTTCGAAACACTGGTAGTTTACTTAGAAAAGCATTTTATTGAAAACTTAACTTGAATTTAATGATTCATAGCATTTCATTTTTAAAAAATTCTGTCAATGTCTTTTGTTTTGACCCGCTGAATTGTTTTCGTAACACAATTGCAAGCAGCCTGTTTCATGTTATTAAATGTATGGGGTCAGCATCTTTTTGGTGTTTTAACCAGTGCACGCACCTCTTGAAGTGTTCCACAGCCTGGGAATTGGTTACAAACTCTTCTTGCTCGGTTTGTTCGTCGGGATCACAATCCTCCTCCGGTTCCTGTAATCCATGTTCACTTACAAGGCTAACAATGTCCCCATCAGAGAGGTCAGGTGAGGTCTGAATCTCCTGATCATGAGCATTGAGCTCCGCGATCTCCTCCAAAAAACCTCAAAGCCATTCTTGGGCACCTCGTTGATATCCAAGAGTTCGTCTGGGCTACCTTCGGCATTTTCTTGCATCTCTGTCATTTCAACCACCCCACCAGACCCCGACCCAATCTTCAGCATTGAGGAAAATGATTTTGAGATGCTGTCTGCTGTTGCCTCATCCCAGAACTCCCCAATTATATAGGAAACATCTTTCAGAGTGAGTTTTTTTAATGTTTCCATTATTGAAACATCTGGATCTGCCTCTGACAGAATGTGACACAGGAGTTTTTTTCCTGTATTGTTTTTTGAGCCCCTCCAGTATCCCGTGGTCAAATGGCTGTAGTAATGAAGTCATGTTAGGGGGTAAAAATTCCATCCTGATTTTGCCATTGGATGACACACCTACTCACACTGTCAGACTACGCTACTGCTACAGTACTATGAGCCTCAAACAGAAAAAGGCTTTAAAGTTGGGACAGAGAGAGAAGTCCTTACGAGCGAATTATCCAGATAATCAAGGTTTAACTGTATTAAGGTAACCACTGTGTTTGCAAGAGCAGAGAAAATGAGCAATTTCACTCCAAAAACACTTAAAATTACTAATGAAATCTAGTGCAAACACTGAGGCTTCACAAAATAAAGTACTGGAAAAAAACTATCTGTATAGCTTCGCCGATAAAAAGGTGGAAGTCTTTTTTTTTAAATTGACATTTGGTGCCAAAACACTCTCACCATTTCAAAATGCTGGTGCAGGTTCCTCAGAGCTTGAGGTTGCACTCTTTACCTTGCTGGGTCTCTCAGGGGTAGGGGGTGGCAGCGTTGCTCCAGCTGGGGAGGGCTGGCTCCGATTGCCCTCACGACCCACACAGTAGTACTATCTTATATGTTAGTCATATATTCCATTATGACATACTCAGCTTTGCAAGATAACAGCACTATCTGGTCATAAGAAAGTCATTTTATTTTAGCCAATCCGGACCCACACCTGTTGTATAAACATATTTATACAATAGGCATGGGTTAAAACTGCTCAAGTTATTGCTACTATCTCACTGCCTACTGTGAAGATAGTACTGTTATCTTGCAAGTTGAAAGGTCGCAATGAAATACTAGAATACTGAACCAATCAGACAGCAGCTTTTATAATGCAGATGACATCACACTAGCCATGTGCAGCACTGAAGCCAGCAGATGCTTTGAGGGACACAATCTAAATTTTGCACTCTTTTTCCTTTTATAATTTTTTATCATTTTGGTCACAAAACCATTTAAACACCTGTTGTGCAAATCAAAACCAGCATGTGTGAAAGTTTGATGCTCTGAGTGGCACCGTTTATATTTTGTACTTGTTTTCTTTTTTTAACTTTTTAGGTAACACTAAGTTTCCTTAATTACACTGTAGTTACTGTGTTACTACACTGTAATTGCAATGCAGTTACATGCAACACACATGTAGCTACAGTGTAACTACCCAAGTTGCATGTAATTAATTATTACCTACCCCTCAGTTACACTGAAGTTGACACCTAAAATTGTCACACTTTTTTGCCATTTCTATCATAAAACCACCTAAACACAAGTTGCACAAATCAAATATGACATGGGTCAGAGTGAGACCATAGAAATATCTTCACTCATTATAACTGGCCACTCATAAGGTTAGGAGGTGAAGTACAGCTAGTGAAGATATTTCTACTATCTCACTCCCACCCATGTCATATCCCATAGATATATTATAGGGGCACAGCAGCACCCCTATAGTTAGGACTGAGTAGGGTGTTCAATGCTAAACTCCTAACTTTGCATCATAATAGCTCTGGCAGCATTTGACAAAATTAGCTGAAATTGTGCATGTATTGTCTAGGAGGCAATGTCTAGATCTTTGGAAAGTTTCACGATAGCACCTTGCGTCTTTTCTGAGCTCCGGATATGTTATTTTCCTGTATATGTCTATTTTTTTCGTATACTTAACATGGGATTTGGATTGCTCTCACCTACAGCCTACACAGAATGGATTTTTCCCAAAACATTCAGAGTAGAAGCCTGCTGTGCCAAGGTAGTGCCTTTGGAAGGTTTCATGAAAAAATATTAAACAGTTTCAGAGTTACAGGGATTTAAAGTTTTTTTTTTGTTCTGAGCATGCCCAGTAGGGTTTCTGATTTAATGTTCTGATACATCACAAAACATTCTGTGTTGCAAGACCATTTTTGGTTTCTCAATACTTGCTTCTCACAGCATGTAACATTTTTTGTCCAGTGAGAGCCGCCATCTTGTTTCTTTTCCCCTTGAAATAAAAAACATGTACAATACAGAAAATGGTATAATTTTAAGAAACAAATGCCTGAACCTAGCTGGACCTGTTTAGTTAGATCCTGGTGTTTAAAAAAATACAAATAAATAAATAATTGCCAAAAATTTTTTTTCTGGGTACCCCAAAATCCAGCTTAGCGAGAGGAGCCATCCGCCCACATTCTCTGTATGAGAACAGCAGGACTTTAAGTTGTGTCGCTGCAGCTGGAGACATGCTGCAGGCTGCAGTGAGAACAGTAAGCTGCCGATCCCCCATTATGTCTGTCTGTCTGTCTGTCTATCTATCTACCTACCTACCTACCTGTGTATATGTTTCTATACAGTGCTCCAATAGTGGGGTGCCCTAACCCAGTGTCAGACTTTAACCTGAAATAAAGAAAACTGTCCCTGGTGATTTATTTTTTAACCTGAAAAAAAGAAAATGGTACCTCACCATTCTGACCTGGCAACCTCAACCTCCCATTCAGCACCCACCACCCCACTCCCCACATTCCCTCACTCACCTGAACATGTCCCATGGCGTAGAGCCACTCTCTGATCAAAGACATGTCTTGCTGCTGTTACAGGCTACTACAATATAAGAAAGTAAGGTAAATGTGGTTTCAATTAATTTCAAAGGGGTTTTCAACTTTATTGCATAACTTTGCCATTTTTGCATATTTTAAGCCCAAATTTTCAACACTGCCCCACTTCATCACTAATGGCAGTGGAATTATTCAAATCAAGCCAGAATGGCATTTTCGTGGTCACTTGATGAAATCACCTTTCAGGCAGGATTTGAACATTTTCACCACCCTTCCTCAGGAGGTGGGGCCATAAGAAGGCTAGGTTGAAAATTTAGGGTCAAAATATTTTGTAATGCTTTTCTGTATTCTACTGAGAAGCATTACAGAGCGCACGAGAGTAAATTGCCGAAGAAGCCACTGTTGCCGCCAGTGACAGAGCACTGCTGCCAGCAAGCCAGCCAGGTCCAGTGAGCTGCAGTCCCGACATGACCTGTACAGCCAGTGCTGTGTGCGGGCCCACCATCAGCCCTAACAGACTGGGTAACTGCAAAGAAAATTTGCAGAAGAGCTGTAATTTACTTATTACAGAAATGAAATCCAGGCAAGAAACAAAATCCACCTGCCATCTGCGACTGCCCATGACAGAAATGGTAAGTGTTCAATTTGTTGCCAGGCCAGCCAGTGTACCCCTCTTCCTTTGTGAGTGTATTTTTTTTTTTTTTTGGGGGCATCATCATTCTCCTATATTGTTACTGTCTTCTGTGGTTGGGCGGCCCCCCCTGCCAGCACTGATCAGAGGTACAACACTATCAGTTGCAGACAGTATTCCCACTGGTGCGAGTTAACAACCCACCACCCTCACCAGCTGATCTCAGATCACTGGCCTGAGCAGTAAGACACTCGCCATTGTGTGGTAACCCCCCCCAAATGGGTGGATCCTCATTTTCAATACAAAAATACATTTCTCCCATGGTCTGAACTGTCCCCCCCACTACCCCCACCCCCACTATGCGCCAATTGGCATTCCTCTTGAACAAATGAAGTCTTCCCCGGTTCCCCACCTGCACTCATGCCAGATGGGAAAGTAGTTCTCTCTGCCTGCTGCTCGCTAATGTACCCCCACCACCAGCACTGCTGCAATCTCTGGTTGATGGACTGTGAATGTTTGGGTATGCAACCAGGTGCTAGGGACCCCACCACCGGTGATCATTAATCACTCACCAGTGACACTGACAGTATGTACCATACGGACTCAGGCTATTGTGACAGAAGGCATGGCTCAGAGCAATGTTGTTCATAAATATCCATGGTGGTCTATGGGTCCATCCCCCCAGATGATAGACAGCTTGTGCTTTTTTCTTATGCCTGGTGGTCTAGCGGGCAATCCTAGCCACTGACAACCAAGTTCCATATAGGAATGTTTCTGGTGTCCAGCGATCCCACCGCTTCACCCACCATCATAGCCAACCACAGTACCTAGTGGTATCACTCCAAAATGATCCACGGCACGGGTGTCAGATGGGCCCCCCCACCCACACGTTCCTTACAGACGCAGCCAAGCCATCAGTGGGTAGCACTTACTCTGCCCCCCACCACCACCATGGCTCCCTTTCAGTCAGTGAGCTTGCTCACCACCCCCCACCCCACAACCATAGTTGGTGTATATTGGTCCCACCGTCCCTCTGGTGGTACTGACACACACACACACGCACCGTCCCCGTTATCTGCTGGTCGGTGTCCAGGTCAGATAGAAAGCAACACTTCCCTCCACACAGTCCACCTCCACCACCCGCGGTCTGACTGCTTCTGGAACACGCTGCTTGTATATAGTGCAGTCTTCCCTATAAAGAAGCTGTGACCTCCCAGCACCAGCTGGATGACAGGTGGCTGAGGTGGACTGTGTGGAGAGAAGTGTCACTCACCGTCTGACCACGGCACTGACTGGCAGGTAACAGGGAGCGGTGGTGAGTGTCAGTGCTGTGGGAGGGAGGGGGGACCACTATACAACAACTGTGGGAGTGCTGCAACTGGGGGCAAGTTAACTGGCTGTAAAGGAGCTATGACAGGGGGGATGGGGAGATTTGCTACCCACGGGAGGGAGGGCGAACCACTATACATCAATGCTTGCAGTGCAGGGTGAGGGGTTGGGGGCTGCAATAGGTTTGGGCCGGGGAAGGAACATTTTCTCATTCAGCTTGGCATTGGGGAAAGGGAAGGGGGGTCCGGTAGATGACCGGGAATGTGCTTTGGTAAATGGTGTGGGAAGGGAACGCTACACAGCAGGGAATTGTAATCATCTTTCGGGCATTGGTGCAGGTGGTTGAAGGGGAACTGGACTGATGGAGACTTCTTTTTTTTCAACTTTTGGTTGAGACTGTGGGTGTGGAGGGGGCGACCGCTAGCGCGTGAAAGTTTGTATGGAATGTGGGCTGAGCAGTAATGGCTTTGCTATAAGCAATTAAAAATGTTTTATTGGTGTTCCTGGTATTGAAAATAGTGGTGCCTTCTTTTCTGATACATAAAGTCACTATAAATGTCATGGAAGCGTACTGTGAGCTTCATGGGCTGGCATCCGCGATCACGGGGGAAGGCGAGCACCAGAGAGCATACAGAAAAGATCACGGGAAGGCAGTGAGGGAATCACAGGGGTGGGGGCTGGGGGAGCTAGAACTAGGGAGAATGCTGTAACAGTGATAGGTCAGCAGTCGGGATCAAGGAGGGAGTTGGATGACAACTGTCAAAATGGAGAGATCAGTCACAGTCCCAGACCTGGACGTGCACACGCAAACACACACGAGAACGAGCCAGCATCCAGTGGCGTGTGCCTGCACACAAAGGGCAAGCAGAGAACATGGTGGGCTGCACCAGGAGTGAGGACAGAGTGGCTGCTCTAAAACTGACTTTCAATCAGAGAACAGCTTGGTAAGTTAAAAGAAATAACCAAGATGAAAGAGCATCATTAAGGGGACACTTTTGAAAGGTTCAGGAGATGTAATAGCTGGTGTTTCCCTTTAAGAATTCGACACTTAAAATGTGGTTGGCCAATTGGGCCCCATCTATGGCTGACTGGAAAATGCGAATGTCTGGAAATTCCTGGATCTGAAAGACTTGCACATTTAATGATGAATCAGAAGTATAATTTTGAGGCTTAGTGGGGAACCATTTATAAGCATTTTTCCAATACATCTTTATGATTAAGTATGACATTTTCCATCACAGCCACAAATGGGTACAAATATTACTGACAAGGCTATTGGCTATTCAGCTCCTTCACTAATAAAAGCATTTATTGGCTCCTTCCCTTCTCCCTTCCCCTCCCCTCCCTTCCTTCCTTCCTTCCAAAATGTAAGTAATGTACATACTGAATAGATAACTGCTGTTTAAACTTTTCAATACTATAGAAATACAAACATTGTTTGCAGAGTATGCAGAGAAATATTATTACATTTATAAAATAAGTTATATTACCTATAGCCACTGCAGTTTCCATAGCATCTCCAGTAATCATTTTCACAGATACACCAGACTTCAGGAGAATTTTAACTGCCTGCTTCACTCCTTTCCTTGGAGGGTCAATCATTCCAATTAGGCCCAGAAATGTAAGTCGGCCAAGTTCTGATCCAGAAGCAAGGGTAAGTACTGTAAACAAATAAGAATCATTTCATGTATTATGTCAAAGACTACACAGGAGAAATGCATAATTAGAAACCAAGGTGTGAGAAAACAAAATAGTCTCTTGCTGGCTAGGCAGAACTGCAAGATTTCACCTCCATTAATTTCCCTGAGGAATGCACAATTTCCAGAGAATTCTGTTAGATTTGGCAGAAATGTCCAACCAAATTTGCATGAATTGTATTATAGATGTGGTAATCATAATGTTTGAATTTCTATGCATTCATACAATATTATTGGTTTGGCAGAAATAAATGTTGCAACTTTTCTGAACTGTGTGTAAACTAAACTTCCCAAACGAAGGGAGTTTACCTGATTCAATGGAGCTCATCTGTCATCAGCCTGCTGCTGCTGCTGCTGCTTTCTGGCCCCCAGGACTGATAACGGGGACTGGGACATTTAAGGGAGTGCTGTCTGCTTTGGGGTTGCCTGCACCACTGATTATCATTGCCGCTCACTGCTGCACCACAAAGCCCTTTCCCTGCTGCCAACAATGCAGAGTGCATCTGCGCTACCAACCAGCCTGGGAATCACCCTGACCAGAAATGAAAATTACAAACTCACCATAATTCTTGATCTTCCAGATTATCTTCATCATTCAGTCACACTGATGGGTCTAAGCCAGAGGCACTAGGACCCCACAGGAGAAAAGTCTTTTGCAGTCTATTAGGGAACTAATGTCAGTGCCGGTGTTGCCTAGGATGCAGATGTAGTGACATTTTGCATGTGGGTTGGCCAGTAACCTATGCCAGCCCCTTCCCTTCCTCAGTTCTGTTTGCCAGGAGAGAACAATGAAAAGTATGTACTCTGCGTAATTCCTGATCTTCTAGGAATATATTCACCATTGATTCACACTAGTGGGTTTTTGCTGGAGGTGCTAGGACCCAGCATTAGCCAAACCTTTTCAGGAGGGCTGGTGCCGAGATAAGATGAGTGCAAGCATGGCACCACAACACTGGCTTGCACTGCATGGCTTACCTCCGCCATCAGTCTTCAACCACCTCAGTACCTTTTTCACTGAGGAGGTGCAGCAAAACTTAACAAGCACTTATGCACTTAACCTAAGGGCACAAGATAGCCCTGTTGACCTGGGTAAGAAGGATCAACAAATCAGTAACATGGTATCTTTACAGCCTAAACCAAAAGCAAGGGGAGAAGACCAATAAAACATACTTGAGTGAGCCAGAAGGGTTGGTGGTTGGGCAGGTGAATCAGTGATGACAATATTCCTAGAAGATCAGGAATTATGGTGAGTGTGTAATTTTCATCTTCCAGGACTCAGTCTTCACCACTGATTCACACTAGTGGGTCAGCGTACCAAGCAGGAGTCAAAGGCTCACTCAGGACAGAAGTCCTTTCAGTACTGTTCTGCCAAAGATGGTATGCTATCTGGGGTGGACATCTATAGCATAGTGCTTAACAAAGGTGTGCACTATGCTCCAAGTTACAGCGCTGCTGATATCACCGATAGGTACAGAGTGAATCCCTGCCAGGGACACGGCAACTGCTCTGGTAGAGTGGGCACGTATGGGACTTTCCAGCTTAACCTGAGCCATGGCATAGCACTGGCATAGGCAGCTCACAGTCCAAGCAGAAATGTACTTGTTTGTAACAGGATGACCCGTTTGATTAAGATTGAAGGAGTCAAAGAGCTGTTTGGATTCCCTGAAGTCCTTAGTTCTGCCAGATAAAACTTAAGGACGCTTTTGACATCCAGAGAATGAAGAGTGTGGTCTCCTTCATTCTGGAAGTTGGCAAAGTATTGCCGGCCTCATGATGGAAGGCCTTATGTGTAAAATGCCCTTAAGGAACCTCTTGAAGAGTTCCAGCTGTGCCAGGTAGAGGGTGCGATGGGATCATGGTACACAGAAATAGCACACAAATGGATCTTAACTGTAGAATACTGAATACCAGCATCAGAAAGGTCCAGCAAGAACTCTAGAACCTTATCAGGTGGACACCCAAAGGGGTCAATGCGGGTTTTGGGGAACCAGATGGAAAATCTTTTCCATTTGGCTGTGTAAGTCTTCCTTTTTAAAAAAGGTGTTTCCATGGAACACATCTTTTAGGAGTTTTCAGTGTATTCTTCCATCAACTGCAAAATAGTGCACTCCCCCTCTGATTTTTGCTATTGGCTGCTCTGCCTTAAAGGCAGGGGGCAGGGGGGATGCTACTGTGCCTCACAACGTCTCAGGATATAAACAAAAATAAAAAATACTTTTTGAAGCTGCTGTCATTTAGCACTTGCAGGGCTGCAGAAAGAGCATCTGTCTAGCTCAAGCCAAATAGATTCATTCCAGTTCTTTCAGCAGCCTAGGAGTTAACTCATTAACTCCTTACTTTGACTGAATACTGATCCAGTAGCACATGGTTAATTAGGCACACGTATTATGTGGAGACAGAGCAATGTAAGAAGTAGACCGGCCTCCGCCCCCAAGAATCCCAGCCTTGAAGCAGGGAGTCATCATGTAGGAATTTCTACTGTCTACTGCTCTCAACACTCCCACATGTCTAAGTTATGTAGTTCAAAAATAAATTATAGAACTACAAACCCAATCATACAGAGGACATAATGACTTGAATAGTTTTGTTTTGTATCTTTTTGTTTGTTTTTCTGTTACTGGTCCAACATAAATATCCGTTTATAAGTGTATGAGCCCTGTTTGATAAATGAATTCTATGCTATGCCATGCAGCTCCAAATATCAGTACTAAAACAATGTTATCAGTGTGTGTCCATTTGCCAGTTGCAGTAAGGTTAAACATTCCATGCTAAGGAGGCACATTCTGTAATTGAACACTGTCTATTCTGCTTCTCTCTGGGATCCATTTTAACTGGAATTTCCAGCACAAACATAGGGTTTAAGGATCCTTTAAATTCTGTTCTGTTATTCCCTCTGAGTGCATTTACTGTCGATTTAATTTGATTTTGGCGCCAATTCGTATTTGAAATTCAGCAGGGACTTAGAGTCGGCACAGTATTTCAGATAAGTTTTTGCTGCAGGAAAAAAAATACCACCTTTTATTTAATTGAACAGAGCAGCATTTTGTATCATATTCATTTACTTCGAGGAGCTACTTGTTTAAAAAGCATAATTTAACTCCTTGGTTGTATGCTGCAGGGAAAGTAAAAAAAAAAACAACAACCTTTTATTTGTTGAACAGAGCAGCATTTTTGTATTATATTCTTTTAAGGAACTACTGTTGTTTAGAAGGCATAATTTAACTCCTGTACTGCCTCTGTCACTAAAAGTAATTCTTAGCTTTAATTTAGCTCAGCCTGTGCTACTGAACTGTATTTAGCTTGCACCCTCCCTCCCCTTACCTGTATTAATTCTTTGTCCTTTCTCTATTCGTCCCACAGCTCCACATTATTTGGAGGTCGAAACAGCATCCCTGTACACCCCTCCCCCACACTGCCAGGAGCCAATGCCAGCCTGAGAGCCCTCACCTGAAGCAGCAGGTATGCAGTAACGGTTGTGGAAGATTTTCTGCAGTTGGAATTACCCTGCCGATGCTATGCGTCGGCTACCCCACCACCACCCTGGTGATCCTCTAGCTATATAGAGATGGCCACGTGATTTTTAACCGATCAGTCCATTTCTCTGCCTGCAGGTTATCAGAACTTGCTACTAGGTGCTGTTAACACCCTCAGCAAGACAATTTTCTGCATCTACCCATTCAGATGTCTCTCCTCAGTCTCTTTATCATGCTTCTCCCTCTTCTGATCCTCTTCCTCTGGGCCCCTCTGCTGTCCCTCCCACCCTCCTCTCAGCCAACTGATCAGAAGTGCATACCTACACCCCACTCCCCTTGTACCACCGGCACCTCCCCAACCATCACATGCTGGGGAGCACCTCTACAATCTTCGGTCATGGGCCCCAACATCCTCCCTCCCTCCTTTTTTCTGGGGCAAATAGCCCTTCATTCCTCTATGGATATATCCTTCATGACCATCAAGCTTTCAACTAACCAGCCACAGAAGCCCCTGTGGGCAAGGCCCCTAGCCAAACTGGTGACCTCTCTCCTTCTCCCACTATCGGGGAACGTTGAGCCTCACCCTGGCATTCCTCCCCCCCTCGATTCTACCTCCACCCAACCTACCAAGCTCCCCAGGGGTCTGAAACTGATGCACCTGAACATATGTAGCCTATTACTCAAACTGCCCATGTTACAACCAACCATACTCTTGCTTCTCCCTGACGTCCTGGTCATATCTGAATCCTGGCTAAAACCTCGTAACAGGGACTCTGAAATTATGATCCCAGGCTACTTAATCATCCACCATGATCATCCAGGCTGCAAATGAGGTGGTGGAGTTGCCATGTATATTGCAGTCAGGACTCAGTTCTCAAGCATTGTTCTGCCACCCTCCATAACATCAATAGATGCGCTCCTAATAAAACTAACCTTCCCTCATAATGCTCCTACGTATAGCAGGTTCATACTGCACACCTGATACCAACCTGTCTTCCATAATGGACCACCTTGGATGCCTAAAATCACTAGTTGCAAGGGGGTGAGCTCCACATACTTGGGGACTTCAATCTAAA
The DNA here is from genome assembly GCA_016271365.2 of Neoceratodus forsteri. Lineage (NCBI taxonomy): Eukaryota > Metazoa > Chordata > Ceratodontiformes > Ceratodontidae > Neoceratodus > Neoceratodus forsteri. The sequence continues at coordinate 1,241,395,796 of CM028130.1, forward strand.
TTGGCTCTCCAGGACCAACTCCAAAATCCGTAACAAAGTCAGTCCCTAAACCTCACCCAAATGATCTCTGAGTCCACCTGCCTAAACCACAAATCACTAAACCACTCCCTTATTGACTGGTCCCTTACCTCCCACCCTCACCAGATCCTTGAAGCAGGCCTGCTCCCTGACTCCCTTAGTAACCACCACTTAATATATATGATCAGGAAAATCTTTAGGCCTAAAGCACCACCACCTCACATCCTCCTTATCAGATCTTACAAAGCCCTAAACATCGCCGCTCTTCCACAGGACCTGGCTGACGTCGACTGGTCCTTCACCTACCATGCAAATTCCCCAGACACTGCCCTACATGGTTTCAAATCTAGGTTCCTTGCCATCTGGAACCACCATGTCCCTATCAGACAAGCCAGGGTGTGAGGCGTACATCTCCCCTTGATCTCAGCTGAGATCATCGCCTGCCTCAAAGACTGTGACTCAGCATGGAAAGTTTTTAAGGTATCTGGCTTGCCACAAGACCACCTGAAGTAATACACTCTGCACAACACTTGCACAAGATTACTCCATCAGGCAAAGGCTAGGTACTTCAACACAGCATTCCATGCCAACATAAACCATCCTGCTAGATTCTGGAGGGACCTCAAACCACTTCTTGACCCCCCTTCCCAGTCTCCAATGCTGTCCCTAAATATAGGCTCATCCATGGTAAATGACCCTCCTGCTGTAGCTACAGCCTTCAATTCTTATTTCGTTAACTGCACTGCTTCCCTGCTATCCTCTTCCCCAATCCCCCCACCTGCTCCCACTCTCCTAAAGCCTGCCCTAGATCCCACATCTACCCACTCCTTCTCCCTTTCCCAGTTACTCCACTGGAGGTGTACAATGCCCTCATCACACTCAATCCAACCAAGGGTAGATGATGTCCCAAAGGCCTCAATACTAAAATGTTATACCTATCGGCCCCTGCCATTGCCGCCCCCCTGGCTATGATCTTCAGCCTGTCTTTCTCGGAAGCCTCATTACAGCAGAATGGAAACATGCCATGGTTATCCCCCTACCTAAGGGTGGTGACCCATCCTTCCCTAGAAACTACAGACCCATTTCCTTCTTACCTATCTTAGCCAAGCTCCAAGAAAAACTTGTACTTTCTCAACTTTTCACCTTCCTTGACTCCTTTTCCTTCTATACCCCCTTCCAGTCTGGTTTCAGAAAATCCCACTCCACCACCACCTCCCTTCTAGGGCTCAGGGACTCCAGCCTCATGGCTATGGATAAAGGGCTCATCATCTCAGCTATCTTTGTTGACCTAGCAAAGGCGTTCAACACAGCATCCCATCCCCTTCTCCTGGCTAAGCTTGCCAGTGCAGGCCTCTCCCATTTGATCACCACCTGGTTCCGTGCCTACCTGATTGGCCGGACACAGTCGGTCAGGATTGGCAACGCCACCTCTGACCCCCTCCCCATCTCCTCAGGGGTTCTGCAGGGCTCTGTTCTGGGACCTCTCCTGTTCTCCATTTTTATCAATGACCTACCTTCCTCCTGCCCCCACACCTCCATTCAAATGTACGCAGATGACACAGTGCTGTACACATCAGGCCTATCTTCTGGGGATGTGATGACCAGACTGCAGCAGGATTTCAACAATGTCCAGCTCTGGTTTCAATCAAACCAGCTCCACCTCAATGTCAAGAAAACAGTCTCCATGACCTTCGGCACAAGGCAGAGACTAGCTCAGCTCACCTCCCTCCTTTTTTTCCACACCCTAGATGGGACTTTTCTGGAGGCTTGCCCTTCCTTCAGATACTCTGTGAGGTCTGGCTTGACCAGCACTTTGATTTTTCTGTACACATTGATGAGATCCAAAAAAATTTCACCCTAGATTGGGTGCCCTCTACCGCAATCATGGCTGCATCCCACTGCTGGCTCGCAGAGCCATAGTAAAGAAAAAAATACTGCCAATTTTTGACAATGGTGATGTAGTCTACAGTGCTGCACCCAAGTCCTCCCTGACCAGACTGGACCCCCTGTTCCATTCCTTTTGTTGCTTTGCTCTTGACTGTCCCTACTCCACCTATCACTGTACCCTCTACTAAACATTAGGCCTACCCTCCCTTCAGAACCATAGATCCTCACACTGTGCTTGCTTCACTGCCAAGTACTGGACCAACGCCTTGTTCCCCTACCTCTCCTCAGCCCTGACTACTCACCCCCTCAGTATATGAGCTCAGGAGAATGGACTCTAGTTATTTTATATTTCTCTAAGATCCTCCTCGTCGGGTCAGGCAGCTTTCAGCTACCGCATGCCCAAGATTTGGAACTCCCTTCCTCCACACATTTGGCACTCCTCATCCTCACTGCTCCTAAAAGATTTCTTGTCATCACATTTCACCACCTCCTGCTCATGTTCCTAACTACATTCCCAGCACTAGGACAACTACCCCCCCACCCCCACGGATCACTCTGAACAACTTCTAAACCTCCCTTTACTCAGTTTTTGTCTCTTCACATCCTTCCCTGCCTGGAATCTCAATCATGGCTGGATTGGTCTGCACTTCCTCACCCCGCATCATTTTTTTTTTTACTGCAGCACTAGGACAACTACCCCCCCGATCACGCTGAACAACTTCTGAACCTCCCTTCACTCAGTTGTAACCACCCCCCCATTTACTCTGACAACTTCTGAAACCCCCTTTACCCAGTTTTATGATCCCTATGCCCCCTTCCCTGTCTGGAACCACAGTCGTGGTTGCACTGGTCTGCACCACTGCACCCAGCACCTTACTTTACCTGTATCTGCACTACAGCTGGCATAACTAATGCACTTCTATTCCTGTACCTAGTTATACCATATCTTGGGTTGTAACCTTGCTGTTATCTTGCCTGTACTGTCTCTATTTGTTATATTGTATGCTTCACTTTGTTGTATTGTCCCCAGGATGCAGCTGGAATTGAGCGGCACCCTGCTCAGTATGCCTTCCTAGTAAAACTCTTAAATAAATAAATAAATAAATAAATAAATTTACATAATGTATCTCCTTAGAACCAGTTTAACCTTGCTGCAACAGGGAAACTGACATACATTATACAGCAAATTGTATTCAGCTCAGATTTAAAAAAGAAATATGTGTGCATAGATTCTATTTTGTAACAGTAGCCATGAACATGATAAAAGTATCCCTGATCTAACACAAGTGCTCCTGGGTCATAACATGTAAGTGGCTCTGGTGGGATTTGAAGCAGGTGATTCATGTATCTCAAGCCAGGAAACAACTTTGTAAACATAAGATTGCAGAATACTGTTTTCTGTTGTGCCATAAATCTGATGTACTACAATACATTTTACTGTCATGTTTTCTATGATGCATTTCAGATTACCTGATGAGGATAGGTTGAGGGACCTCAACATGTACTCATTGCAGGAGAGAAGGGAGAGGGGTGATATGATTGAAACCCTTCAAGTACTTAAAGGGCATCGACAGGGTTAATACAGAGGGCATGTTTCAATTAAAGGGAAAAGGAATTACTAGGGGGCACAGCGTGAAGTTGGTGGGGGGTAGTTTCAGGAGAGAGGCGAAGAAACATTACTTCACATTGAGGGTGGTGGGGGTGGAATGCACTTCCTGAAAAAATGGCATCTCTTAAAACAGTGGAGAGCTTCAAAAGGGTGTGGGACAGGGTCAAGGACAAGATAATAGTCAGTGAGAAGTTGCGGGGGGAAGAGAAGGAAGCAAGGAGTGGGGGCAGCAGCAGGAGTCTAACCTGTGTGTTGCACAACTGAGCAGATGTGATAGATCAATTGGCCTGTATCTACTGGCATTTTTGTATGTTCGTATCACTACATTTTCTTACTTTAGATCTGAGATTTGGACTTGCTACTGTTATTGCTAAAGATGCTATTAGTTAAAACAGTGATTAAGTTATTTTTAGTAGTAGTAGTAGTAAAGTAGTAAAAGACTTTATTTATGCAGGAAAGAAGTGAAAAGTTTTTGCATTTTTTCACGACAAACACCATTAGGACCTATAAGGCCCTCTTTTCAAGGTACTCCTGTTTGATGACGTTATACAACAATGTTTCATGAAAGGTTACAATACAATCAAGACTAAAGATTAATAACATATACAATTAAACACTATAAATAATCCAAAGATTGCCATATTTCATCAGTTACAGTTACAATGAAAAACATATTCCTGTTTCATTTTTGTTTTAAACTCCCCCTCTGTCACATTTTGAGTTTTAATAGTTATCGGAAAATTATTCCATGTTTTAGATGCTTTATGCTTAAATTACATCATCCCAAATTTATTTTTTACTTTAGGAACTTCAAATTCCCTGGCCCTTGCTTTTGTTAGTTTAAATTGATGTAGAGGTCCAGTTAACTTTCCAACTAATGAAATCGGAAGACCAGATCTAAAGATTTTGAAAACAAAATTTGCCCAACTTTCTTGTCTACGTAAATCCAAAGATGTCCATGCTAATGCTTTATACAACAAACAATGATGAGTGTCATATCTGCATCGTAAAACAAGTCTAGCTAACTTGTTGTAACAGATGTCCAATTTGTGAAGTGAATTTTGATTTGCATGTTAATAGACATGACTTCCATAGTCAATCAAAGGAAGAACCAGTTGATTGGCTATGGTTAGTCGGTCTCTTTTACTAATACAATTTGCAACTCTCCTTAGCGCTCCAATTCTAGAGTTAACTTTACTAATTTATCCATTATGTGCTGTTCAAAAGATAAGTTTTGATCTGTTGTGACCCCTAAATATTTATACGCTGGAACTTGTGTTAAGTTACAACAACTTTGTACTGTTACCTGCAAAACATTTTCACTTAGCTTTTTCCCAAAAGGGACTGAACTGAATAATACTGTCTAAGACTTTTTAGAATTTATAATCAAGTTTGAAAATAAAAAACATTTTTGCAAAATGTCAAAGTCTGACTGTAGTCTGGCTTCAACCTCCCCAACACTTGTTCCTTCAAAAACCAGGACTGTATCGTGCATAAAGTCTAATTGAAGTAGACTTCATTAAACCAGGAAGTTCATTTAAATATATAATGAAAAACAGGGGTCCAAGAATGGACCCCTGTGGGGCACCTCGGGACACTGGGAGTGTTATGGAACACTTCCCCTCCACCACCACCTTCTGGGACCTATTATTTAAATAAGAATGAAATCATTTCAGTGGTTCATCTGTCACAACAACCCGCTTTAGCCTATTTAACATAATGGAATGATCAACCAAGTCAAAGGCTTTGGAGAGGTCAATGAACACCGCACCCACAGGCCTTGACTCTCCTAAAGGGGATGAGATCAAGTCTAAAAATTCCAAGAGTGCAGTGCTCATTGAATACCCTCTCCTAAAGCCTGACTGGTAGTTGTTTAATCTATTATATTTTTCCAAGTAACCAATAAACTGACTATTTTTCTATTATGACAGGTTTGTACAAGGGGTAAATGTGGTCATGTCAGAAATTAAAACTATAGACTGGATTACATTCTAATATACAACACAGAGCAAGATGAATTATACTAAAATGTTTAGTGACTGCAGTGTACAATCAGACATTATGTCTTCATCTCAGTTAGACTGCTGGAAGCCACGCAAAGACAACACAAAAACAAGCATTTGTCAATGCTGAAGGTTTCCTTGCATGGTGTATGTGGGATGACATTCAACGGCGCTCATGGCACTCGTTACTTGGAGCTTCTTCAAGCTCACCACAGCCTTATTGGCTCTGACTAGAGTTTGTTTTTTTTGTTCTGACTCTGGCATTATTTCCACTGCCCTGTTGCTCAGAAGGCCTGCAATCTCCTGCACCACAAGCTCTGACATACAAGCTAGTAAGAGGGGCTACATTCTGGGTGGACAGTCTGGAGGGATTTCTGTGAAGGCCAGGAAGTATCCCACCTGGATGATCCTGAGAGCCCACTTGCCCACTGTAAGGGACTCCATTGATGGTGAAACTGGATCAGGTGCCCCCCCCCACTCAGGAGGAGAGGTCTGCACCAGGCAGCTGAAGCAGGACCAAGGCCAGAGCTTCAGAGGGTGGGACTGGGTACATTTGGCATCTGTACCTTCTGCTGTTCCTTCTTCTGAGACTGGGGAGGTTGAGATTTGTTTTGGGTTCCCTTGCATTTCCCACAAAGGAACTATGGTTCTGAAAGAAACCACACCCTTTTCCCCTCTGAAGGTTAGGAGGAACTGGCCTGGAAGTCTTCAGGGTAGTTTTGGTTTTCTGAGATGCCTCAAGAGACTTCTGTACCTGCTGTCCAAACAGGTAAGTACCATCAAAGGGGATGTTAAAAACCTGTTGTTGGACAATCTGAGGAAAAAACAGCAGTATGTAGACAGAAATACCTTCTGATACAGATGGCTGCAGAAGCAGAGCGGGAAGCAGTATCAAAGGCATCCATTGCAGCTTTCTTCCTATTGTACTTCTCCTCCATGGGCCCCAACAAGAGAGACTCCATTCTATCACTGCTTGCTGCCTCCCCCCACCATGTGCAGTCTCCACAGGGCTTAGTCCCCCACAGATTGCCTCCCCTCGTGGCAGGGTCAGGAGGTGGAGGGCCATTCTCCCCCCATGCCTGAAATTCAGTCATTGCTGTAGGTTGTTTGGTGATGTTGTGGGTAGGGATGCGGTGGGCAGTCATCATACACCCCCACCAAGCCTTCCACTTTCCTCCTGGATTTCTGGCCTCCAGTTTCCAGCCATAGTGTACTCAGGCAACAAACTCGTGTGGAGGTGCGCATGCGTCCTGACACTGCAGCTCCCTCCACTTCCCTCTGACTGTCATCTGCCTCCTGGCACTACTATGGGCTACCAACAGGTCTCCATCTGGTGGCAGTCGAGAACCAGTACAGTCAACCTCCCTGATCCAGGAGAGGAGAGCTTCTGGTGACCACTCAATCCGCTCCCAGCCCTCCCCTAGCTGACCTCTGGCAACCTGCGCTCATTCCCAAACATGGATCACTGGTGTGGCAGGAGGTAAGGTGTTCAGTATCTTAGCCATCCATGCCACTGGGCCAGTTCTTTCATGGCAGCTTTGAACTGATGACTGTTAGATTCAGCTCCATGAATGGCAGTCAACAGAATCTTTCATTTAGTTTCAGAATCTATCAGGGACTATGCTAGAGATGTAAGGGACTTCCAAAGGGTATTATTATATTTGGAAAAGTGGCCTTTGCAGCTAGCAATCCACATACTAAGGGTAGCTGCTGCAAAAGCCCACTTGTCCATAGGTTCAATCTTGTATGACTCCTTGCTAATAGGGTGCACAGTGACCTCTTCAGGAAGAATGGCTTTGTCATTCTCAATGAGAATGACAATGGCATCAGCTATAGGTTGGGAAGCATACACTGGTCTATAATTAGGGGCAGTGTATTTCCTGTCTGTCTGCTGCACACAGAAGGGATAGAGGTTGATCAATTCCAGACTGCATCTGACAATGTCTTGAATGTGGGGGAAATATGAGGAATGAAACTGACAGGCAAGTAGAAATGTTTAATCACTGCAGCTGAAGACATTTACCTGGGTCAATGTCTGAAGGCTCAACATCAAATGCTGAAAGCATATTCTTGAGCAATGCCTGAAAAGCTAGACCCTCCAGTGGAAAGGAAGAAGGGCCTGGTTCCAAAGTGTGCAGGCAAAAGAAAGATTCTCCTTCTCCACCCACAGACATGCTTAGGGCACTGGAACTGGTTCTGGAACCAGGTCAGGCCATGAAAGGCCTAAACCTGGTGCCAACAGCTGCACCGACCCAGTTGCTGATGACCCACCATGCACTGAAGTGATCAGCAAAGGTACCTCGGCAAGTCTGATCACAGTGACACTGAATGGGGGTGCTGCCAGTGGGACTGTAGTCAGCAGTGTGGTCACTGGCAAGAGCCCAGAGGCTTTTGCTAGAGCCAAATGCTCTATCCAGCTTCAGGGCCCTGCCCGTGGTTCCAGTTCCACTGGCCCCAGAGGACCAGGGACCAGGTCTGCAGGCAGAAACAAATGAGCCAGATGCTGCATCCACTGCTCCATAAGAGCTGCCAATAGAGGAACTACCCAATGGCTTCCCCACTTGCAGACAGAGAGGAGCTCTGGGCCCAAGATGTTGCCATCCTAGTGCCAGACACCACAGCTGATGCCTATGGCACTGGTGAGCTGACTATGGGAGACCAAGGATCTTGTGGCAGACCTCGCATAGGGTGACACCAGTAACACAGTCTTCACAGCCCAAACCAAGAAAAAGGGGTGAAGACCCAACAAACAGACTGGAATGAACCTGGGAGATGGTGGGTAGACATATGAATCAACAGTGAAGATATTCCTAGAGATCAAGAATTATGGTGAGTACATCATTTCCATATCTTCAAGCAATCATTCTTTACCATTGATTCACACTAAAGGGTCAGAGTACCAAGCTCAGACAAAAGTCCCTTGGACTAGGGCGGTAGGAGCTGAGGCTCACTCAGGACAAAAGTCCATTGAGGATAGTCCTGCCAAAGGAGGCATGTTGCCTGGCATGGATGTCCAAAGCATAGTACATAACCAGTGTGCGTCCAAGGCATAGTGCATAATTGAAAATTACATACCTACCGTAATTATGATCTTTCTGTGTATCTTCACCATTTATCACAGATGGGTATCTGCTGGAACGCACTGCGTGGCACTCGCGGGTTGGCTGTTAGGCTGTGTCGACTCCACCTGCCTACCAGTTCTGAGTGGCTGGAGAGGTAAGAGGAAGGGAGTGGAGGGTGGGACAAGGGAGTCCAAGGGACAGAAAAAGGAAAAGATGTATGAATTAAAAGGAGAAATAATGACTGAGAGGACAGAAAAGAAAGAGGTTAGAAACTAAAGGGGATTGGGAGGGGCCCCAATCTCTGGAAGAGGAAGAAGGGGGGTAAGGTGGGAAAAGAATTTAGGAGCGAGGGGAGAAGGATAAGACATCCCGGACCCTGGTCCGTCTCCAGATTGTATAGGAACTGCAAGGAGTAGCAAAGCTTTCTGCCAGAATTCAAGGCACGGAATAGCTGGCAAACACTTCAGATAAGCAGAATCGGCTATTCTGGAAGAAGGACAGGATACAAGGATTCAGCACCCTCTCAAGGAAAGATTTGTGGTGAAAAAATTTTTTTTTTAGGAGAAATAGGTTGGATGGAAACAGGGAGGAGGAGAGAGGGAGGGCAACTACCAACTCCCACCCCACAGGGGTGGAGTCAAGGTACTGGAGAAGGAGTGCTGCTCGAGCTATCCACTCTTCCTGGAAAAATACTCCCCTGTGTGTCCCTATTTTACTCCACCCTAAGGAGGAGAGGGGGAGTCACAGAGAGGGAGGGGGACCCAGAGACTGAGGCCCCAGGGGATGGAGGGTGGGGTTGTGATGAATGGGGAAGATACACAGAAAGATCATAATTACGGTAAGTACATAATTTTCATATCTTATCTGTCAGTCTTCACCATTCATCACAGATAAAATGAATGCCGAGCCCCCGAAGGGTTTTCTTTTACACCCTAAGGGACAAAGTCCCTTAGCCCTCAGTGGGTGACACACTAAGGGGGGGAAACTTCAGGGCCTGGAGAGGCCCGAGAGTGGGGAGAGAGAGAGAGAGAGAGAGATGGAGTCCCCCGAGGGGGAAGGAAGTAACCCCGACAAGCACCGTCTCACTCTGTGGGAGAAGAGGTAGGTTCCCTGGTGGGCGGAGTTAATCACCCTATGCTGGGCCAAGGATGACAGCCGAGAAAGACATAGCCATGCCGTCCGCCTAGTGCAGATCGCTGTCCCTACGACCCTGGTAGCTACTTCGCTGGCATCATAGGATACCCTCGCATGGTGCCTAGCTCCAGGCCATGCGCAGAGAGTGCAATGGCTTGTCTCGTTTGCTCCATGTCAGGCAATGAGGCTAGGAGCTGACCTAGCCTGGACCACAAGAACCTGTCGTAGGCTGCATAGTGGGCCTGCTGTGCAGAGATAGAGAGAAGCAACCGTGCTGAGTAGAAAGTCCTCCTACCCCAGAAATCAAAATCCGAGGAGTCTTGGTCTGGGGGCCGGTCACGGTGAAGGGCGCAAAGCCCATCAGGAGTATCCAACTGCGTCAATCCAGACTGTGGATGAGGCATGGAACCTGGAGACTCCGGGGGTGCTCAATACCTCTGGCTGAGATCCCTTGGGGCTGGAACTCCGGAGAAGGACCTCTGCCAGGAACGCAATGATGCCTCCCGAAAGGGAGCCGGCCAGGGTGGCACCACAAGGGTGGCCACGTCAAAATCACCTAGAAAGGCATGTGCTGAGTGTTCAGGATTGATAATTGTGGAAGGAGTAAGGTGTAAATCCTCCAACATCCTCATGAGGAATCACTGATACTCAGAGAGATCAGCAGCCGGAGAGATGTGGACAGAGGGTTCCTCTCCCCCTGAAGAGGGGGATGAGGAGCTGGAGGTCACCGTCTGTTCAGTGGGTGGCTGCACGGGGGGAGGTTGAAAAACCTGGCTGTCCATTGCCCTAACGTAAGCAGGGAACCGAGCAGCCACTGCTCTGAACTGCTCCCAGGTGAGAGGCCCACCAGGATCGAGGATGCCTGGGAGCACAAGAGAGTGTGGCAGAGGGGTGGGAACAGAGCCGAGAAGAGATGTTGACTGACCTCCGCCTGGGCTAAGGAGCGGACCGTGGGCACCCGCGGAAGAAGGTGACCCGGAAGACCCCACAGCCGACAGCTGAACAACCACATCGGTACTGCCTCGGCTGCACCCGGAAGAGTCCCCCCTGTGAGGCGACCGGGGCCGTATAGGTTCAGAAGGATGGTCCCCTACCTCAAAAGAATGGGACTTTCTCAAAGAGACTGAGGAGGAAGAGCGGAGATCCGCACTTCGGCTTCTCCCAGGGTCCGGGTGGATCCCAGAAAAAGGCCAATGCGCCGATCCCACACCCCTCGACCTCTCGGAGTCTGAAAGAGCCCTCCTCGAGAGGGCCAGCCTAGGTAGCTGGCATCTCTGGGCAGCCCCCGAAGGGGTTATCCAGGGTGCAGTACCCTCCCCCCCGTAGGTGCTCCTATCAGCCCCAAAGTTGGGCGATCAAGGCACACCACTGGAGGGGGTACCACAACTGAGGGGTCAGTGAAACCGCGAAGACCAGGCTGCAGAGCTATGGTGGCCCACACCACTGCCTACTGGTCAGCACCCCTGACCCTAGTCTCGGTAGCCACCGACCTCACCTCAGAAGGGGCCGGACTCCGACTGGTCGAAGAGACTATCATGCTGCCTACCTCAACAGCCAACCCCGAGGGGTCAGACTGCATGTCTGACTCAGAGCTCGACTCCGTCTCTGAGGAGGTAGAGTCCGAGGCCCTGTGCCAAACCGTGGGAGGGCAGGCAGTGCCATCTTTACCAACAGGCCCAGAGACCACAGCTGTGTCCAAGTCGGTGCCAGCACCTCCTGCAGCCCTGCGAGCGGAATCTGAGTGAGGCGCAGCCCCAGCCTGAGCCAGAGATCCAAAGCCGGGACCAGTCATGGCACCATCCGGTCCCACGGCACCGCAAGCAGCACCGAGGATGGAGATGGCACCTATGGCAGCCCCGGCGGCACCATCGACGCTGCCGATGGTGCCACCCAGCTCCCTGGCACCGCGAACGGCACCGAGGGCAGGGGCGGCCCGAGGATGGCTCCAAAGGCAGACACAGCACCGAGCACGGTGCTGCCCGGCTCCCGAGCTGAGGGCAGGGGCGACGCCAAAGACAGCGCTGACTGAGGAAAATAAAGCCCACAGCACTGGAGCGCCTAGAGGACACGCACTGCGTTTCAACCTCAACGCCGAGGCGAAAGCCATGGAAAAGGATTTGTGTCGTAGTAGATCTCATGGCGCTGTTAGCAGTGTCGGCACCATGAACGGCTCAGACAGAGATCACGGTGCCGTGCGACAAGGCAGCGCTGATGACGGCCCCGTCAGGGCCCATGCCGCCGCGAATGGTGCCGAGGCCTCCACCGGCACTGGCTGACGGCATCGAGGACGGCGCCGACCCAGGCCTTGCGAGCCACGGGAGCGACACCAGGGGAGCCTTCACCCCCGAAGGGGCGATTGCCATGGCGGCACCTCCCGCCCGCTCCCGGGAAGGAGCGGGAGAGGCCTCCTGCGCCGCGGAAGAAGCCTCGGCAACAGCTAGGCTACAAGTAGCCGAGGCTCCCTCCTCCTCGGTCCGCATAGAACCAGGAGGGGACCTGGAGGAAAGGCCGAGAGAGCGTGGCTTGGCCTGATGAGTGCGCACCCGACCCCGGAAAGTCGGCAGAGCTTGCCCCACTTTCCACGCGTGTTGTTCGAGGACCCTGCGGTCCATGGAGAAGCAGGCGTCGCACAAATCCATGTCGTGAATCGGGCCAAGACACGAGAGACACCGGTCATGCTGGTCAGTGACGGAGAAATTTTGGCCGCATGGGCACTGTCGCATGGGGGGCTGACCCGTCTTAGAAGATTTCTTGCCCTCCGACCGAGACATGACCTACGGGGAAAAACACCAAAAACAGACTCGACGTCACAAAAAAGAATAATAATGGAAAGATCTTACTGGTCGACGTCGAATAAGCAACACAGAACTGGCAGGAATAACCGACGGACTTCGGCATGATATATAGTGTAATGGAGAAACTGCGAAGCAGGCCTCAAATTTCTTCAGCTTCTACACGAGGTGACCTCTAAGGCAGGAGACAAAGAACTGGCAGGCAGGCGGAGTCGACACAGCCTAACGGCCAACCCGCGAGCGCCAGGCAGTGTGTCGGCGACGGTGTGTCAGCTCCGCCTACCTTTAAAAAAAAAAAAAGCTCCCGCGGGGTCCTAACCTCTGGCAGATACCCATCTGTGATGAATGGTGAAGACTGACACAGATAAGATCAAGTGTGCACGCTCTTAAAAGTATGCTGCCCCACCACTGCAAATTCAAGCACCGTAAAGGAAAATCATTGACTTTCATCACCCTCACAAAAAGGAACGCCTTACTACTGTTGCTATTACTATCTGGTAACATTCATCCTAACCCAGGGCCTCCAGTTACCTCTGGGACTAGGAAGAGAAAGACCAGCGGCCTAAAAATAGGGGCAATGAATATTGATAGCCTGCTTGCCAAACAGACATAACTCTAGGCCTCGACAGCACAGCACTGCCTAGACATCATTTGCCTAACTGAGACATGGCTTACTAGCAAAACTAAAGACATTGACATCACACTGCCAGGCTATATAGCCTTCAGGTGTGACAGACATGGCAAAAGGGTGGTGGCTGTCTCATTTACATCAGGGATGCTCTCCAAGGTATTGTGCTACCTATAACTGGTGTGGCTGATGATCACAAACTCCTTGTAGTCAAACTCCTGTTTGGCCAACATAAGGAACCCCTTGTAGTCGCTTCAATCTATCTCCCACAAAAAATAGCCAGCGAGGGCCTGAACAAAGTCTTGGATGCAATGGCAACCCTCTCTAAGGACAGTGAACTCATTATCATTGGGGACTTTAACATAAACTGGCTTAGTAAAGAGTCGACTCAACAGAGGTATGCAGTTGCCAGTTCGTACCTCATGCAGCTAGTAATGGAATCCACCAGGATGAACTACAAAATAAGTAATAATACATTCATTAACTGGCTCCTCGCTAGTTCCCCCTCAAAGATTTCTAAAGTCTCGGTTCAATCAGACACCCTGAGTGACCACTCCCCTATTACATGCAGATGGGCCAACAAATACAATAAACCTCCCCTTATTATAGTGCAAACCAAAGTCCTGAAAAGAAGACAGCTAGGCTCCCTCAAGGCAGCCCTGTCTCAAATCGATTGGTCTCCCATAGATGTGCAATCAGACCATGACCTTGTGGTTAAGTACTTTGTTGATAGCTTCAACATGGTATGTGGTAAATTTGTCCCCGTCAGGAAAAGGAAAACACGTGGCAGCAAAAATGGATGGATAACTGGAGAGCTCCTAGCTCTTATGAGGGATAGGGACAATCTCTGGTCTAGGGCCAGGTCCACGTGAAAAAAATGACTACCAAAACTACAGAGCTACTAGTAACAGGTGCATGAAACTTATCAGGCAGGTTAAAGCAGATTACCACAGAGACCAGCTAGATAAGAGCTGTTAGAGATGGGAAGAGGTTCTGGGAGAACATAAAAAATCTCCTTGGGAAGGACATCAAAAAACACCCCTCTGTTCTCATTATAAATGGATCTACTACCACGGATCCTTATACCATTACAGAATCTTTCAATACCTCATTAACTGATCTGAGTTCCGTTCTCCCCCTGACTACCTAAAGCCTGAAGCAGTGGATCAGGACCAAAACCCGACAGAGCTAAAGCACCCAAACTTTTACTTCAAGAGGGTAACAGTCAAAGAGACCTTGTCTTATGTAAAAAAAAAGCACTGGGCACAACCAATATGGGCAGTGATGGGGTCAATATGAAACTGGTTGCCCTTGATGAGCTCATTGTATCCATTACAAAGCAATTCAACAAATCCCTCACCCTGGCAAAAATCCCCACAGTCTGGAAACAAGCCCTAGTTATCCCCGTTTTCAAGAGTGGAGACAGGTCTTGCACTGCAAACTACAGGTCAATTTCAGTCCTCTCCCCCCTACCCAAAGCCTTGGAAAAGATTGTCATGGATCAAATCTCAGACTACCTCCAGGAGTATCAACTACAGTGTCCCCAACAGCATGGTTTTAGAAAGAACTATGGCACTGCCACAGCCTAGGTGGAGTACCCTGACTTTGTGCATAAATCCTTGGATGACGGTAAGCTGGTGGGGTCCGTCTTCATTGATTTAACAAATGCCTTTGATATGGTCAACCACCCCTCCTCCTGGTTCAACTGCAGTCCCTGGGAGTGGCCCCAAATGCAGTATGCTGTTTCAAAGATTACCTGTCACACAGGACCCAGTGTGTCAAAGTTGGCTCAGCGGTCTCAAACTCCAGAGAAGTATCTCTGGGTGTTCCACAGGGCCAATTCTGGGACCAATGCTATTTAGCCTGTTTCTAAATGCTCTACCCAAGACCTGTAACAGTAAAGTTATTCTGTATGCTAATGATGCAGTCATCCTCAGCAGCAACCCTCACCTTGTTCCCCTGCAGAATGATCTGCAAGCTACGTTCCATCAGCTTGAGGACTGCTTCAGCACTCACAAGCTCTTACTCAATTATAAAAAACCAAAAACCATGCTCCTCTCCACCCCTCATCTCAAAAAAACATTTTCAACAAAGGCAACGCCCCTCTGGAGCAGGTTCATTTGTTCAAATACCTGGGGGTCACAACCAATGACACACTCTCCTTCTCGCAACATATTGACATGGTGGTAAAGGCGGTCAATGCCAAACTGGGTGTGCTATATAGGCATAGGAAAAACATCACCCCATCTGCTCTTCATCTCACCATCTCCAGCTCCATGCTATCCACCATTGACTATGGTCCTGTGGTCTATGGAGCAGCCACAGACACAGCGATTAAGCGGGCAGTTATTGCCCTTAACAAAGCATGTACACTTATCCTTGCTGCTGACCACCATGCCCACACCTGCACACTATATGCACAGACAGGCTGGCTTTCCCTTGGGACCAGAATCAAATTCCAAACCAGTCTCCTAAGAAAAAAGGCTCTCCTGGGCAAGACCCTTCATCACCAAACTATTCTCCTCAACAAATAGTAAGTATGGCACAAGAAGTAGGACGCAGAGTGCACTCACTGTCCCTTTTCAAAGAACTGCACTTGGTCAACAATCATTCTCCTACAGGGCCTCCCTCTGGCTAAATGAGGTCCCTGTGGTTATTCAAAATACTTGCAGTCCCCAGGCCTTTAAGTCTGAACTTAAACGATACCTCGTGATCTGGAGTGCATGTGACTGTCAGGTGAGCACCTGATATGTTTTCTTCTTGCAGTGTTCCCGCTTGACCTCCTCTCTCAGTAGGAACTCCCATGTTTTTCATTCCATCAGTCTCCTCATCCCCCCACTTCCCTGTACTTGGCCACTCAGTGTGACTCATACCATTTTTCCTATTAAGGACCCCCCAATAACCTTATACCCTCTAATGTACATGGACACCCCCTAAAAACATCCCCATCTTATTTCCCCCTTCTCTCATGTCCCGGACCCATTTCTCTCTTGGGCCCATTGCCCTTCTTTCAATCACTCACTATTTTCTCCTGCTTCCTTTCCACTGACAAGGCCTTAGACCTGAGGCTGCTTCTTTTTCTTTACCGCACCCCCATCCCTTTCTGGCCTTCAATTACTTTTTTGTGTTTGCCTGCTAAGTTACTTAGCTGTAGAAATTTTCCATTCAAAGCTGAATGTAATTGTGAACAGTTTAGGTGTTCTTTCCTGCATTAATACATGCATGTGTGTACCTTTGTATTGTGTTTCATGATGTGGGACCTTTGTAAAAGAGCTCCAGCTCAAAAGTTGTATCCGAGAGATTAATAAATAAAAAATAAATAAACTATGCTCCAAGTTGGAGCTCTGCAAATATCACTGACAGGTATAGAGTGAATCTCTGCCAGGGACATGGTAAATACTCTAGTAGAATGGGCCCCATACCTGAATTTCCAGCTTCAATTTAGAAAAGCACTTGACTGTAATAGGCTGTCCCTTCCAACTGGGATTGAAGGAGACAAATAGCTGTTTGGATTGTCTGAAGTCCTTATTTCTGTCCAAGTAAAACTTAAGGATTCTTCTAGCACCCAGAGAATGGAGAGTGCATTCTCCTGTATTCTGGAATTTGGCAAAGTAAGTAGGCAATACTAGAGGCTGATTCAGATGGAACTCTGACACCACTTTTCGTAGGAACTTGGGGCGCTTGCAGAGAACTACCTCATCCTTGTGGAAAACAGTATATGGAAGATATGTGACACTGGCATGAATTTCTGACAGTGTGAGCAGAAGTGATGGCCACTAGAAAAGCTGCTTTCCAAGTCAAGAACTTTAGCTTACATGCCACAAGAGGCTCAAAGGGCTTGTGGGTGAGAATGTCCAACACAAGGTTGATATGCCAGGCAGCTAGTGGCTTCCGGATAGGGGGCCTTGTGTGTAAGATGCCCTTAAGAAACCTCTTAAAGAATGGCAGTTGAGCCAGGTGAAGGGTACTGACAGGCTCATGGTATGCAGAAATATCACACAAGTGGGCCTTGACTATGGAATACTACAAACCAGCATCAGAAAGGACCAACGAGTACTCCAGAACCTTGTCATGTGGACACTGAAAGGGGTCCATGTGGATTTTGGAGCACAAGATGGAAACTCTTTTCACTTGACTGTGCAAGTCTTTCTGGGGGAAGGTTTATGGGCAGCCAGAAGTATTTCAGAGAGAGACTCTGAGATACCATATACCTGTTCACTTCTGTTTCTTTACAATTGAGGGACTGGAGGAAGTACATACAGAAAAAGGTTTTGCCATTGTAGTCTGAATGGATCCTGACAGAAAACACCATGTCCTGGATTTCTGGAGCAGAATTGAGGCAGTTTGGCATTGAGTGGGGATGCAAAATGGTCCACATCTGGTGCTCCCCACTTGTTGAACAGCAACCCCATTATGTCTGAAGCTAGTGACCACTCATGAGGATTGACCTCTGTTTAGCCGAGTTCATCTTCCAAAGCATTTAGTACTCCTGGCAGGTAAACTGTTTGGAGCAGGATCCCCTGCTCCAGGCACCATTCCCACACTCTAATCACCTCCCTGCAGAGAGGGTAAGAGTGTGCTCCTCCTTGCTTGTTTATGTAGTACCTGATTGACTTGTCTGTCTTCAGGAAGATTGTTCTGTGGCTGATGAGATCCACTAGGGCTTGGAGGCCATACAACACAGCTCTCATTTCCAGCACAAAGATGAGGAGGTGAGTTTCTGGGGAGTTCCAGTCACCTTGTATTTGGAGACCCTGACAGTGGGTGCCCCATCCCATCGGGAAGGCATCTGTGGTGATAGTCATCTGAGGCTCTGACTGAGAGAAGGGAAAGTCTTGGAGGAGATTGTTCTCTTCTGTCCACCAGGTAAGTGACTGAACTGGGGGCTTAGTCAAAAGAATGGGATAAGCTTGAGTATGCAGTGCTTGTGATCAGGGGCACTGGGAACACTGAGAAGGGTATCAGAGCTGGCACACATTGTATGGAGTGAGCTTGCACAGATTTGCACTTCATTATGTAGCATGCCATCTGCAGGATTGCCTGCCTTATGCTCGCTGGCAGGAAGGCATGGGTCTTGGTGGTATCCAGAAGAGCTCCTATGAACAGCAGCTGCTGAGAAGGTTGAAGTTGAGACTTTCCTAAGTTCAAGAGAACCACTATAGATGTAAGGAATTGAGAGGCTGTGGCCACTGCTTGTTCCGTCTCCAGCTTGGATTAACTGGCTATCAGCCAATCATCCAGACAAGGGTAAACCTAGAGTCCTAGTTTTGTTAGATGTGCTGTAAGTATGGTGAAGCACTTTGAAAAGATTCAAGGCACAAGGGACAACCTAATGGGCAGGACTCAGGACTGATAATGCTGGCCCAGCACAACAAATGAAAGGTATCTGTGGTGACTGAGGTGCACTAGGATATGCTGGTAAGCATCCTGCATATTCATAGAGGCTAACCAATCCTGAGGTTTCAGGAAGGGAAGCAGAGATCACAGAAAAAAACATGTTAAATCTCTCTTCATCCATGAACTTGTTCAGATTTCTGAGGTTGAGAATGGGGTGCATGCCCCCTGATTTCCTTGGAACTAGAAAGTAGTGGGGGTAGAAGCCTGTGTCTCATTTTGACTCTGGCACTACCTCCATTACCCTGTTGCTCAGAAGCCCACAATCTCCTGCACAAGAAGCTCTGACATATGGGCTGATAAGAGGGGTTGCCTTCTGGGTTGATAATCTGGAGGGATTTCTGTGAAGTTCAGGGAATATCCCTCCTGGATGATCCAGGGGACCCACTTATCTGTCATGATGGATACCCATTGATGGAGAAATTTCGTTAGATGTCCCCCTACTGGAGAGTAGAGGTCTTCCTTGGGCAGCTGAGGCAGGACTAGGGCCAGAGCTTCCGAGGGTGGCATTAGGTGCTTTCGGTGCCTGCACCTTTGGGTGCACCTTCTTTTGAGTCTGGGGAGGCTGAGGTTAATTTTGGGCTCTCTTTCCTTTTCCTTGAAAGGACTGTCTGTCCTGAAAGAAACCTCATCCTTTTCCCCTCTAATGGTTAAAAGGAGCCAATCTGGAAGTCTTTATGATCATTCTACTTTTCTGAGATGCCTCAAGAGACTTCTATATCTGTTGTCCAAACAGGTAAGTACCATCAAAGTGAAATGAAAATTATGTACTCACCATAATTCTTGATCTTTCAGAACATCTTCACCATTCATTAATCACAAGTCTGTGCTGGAGGTGCTAGGACTCCATGGGACTGTAAAGCTTTAAAATTCTTGAACTAGGGAAACAAAACATCAGGGATGGCACTGCCCATGAGGTGGACACATGACATGTTGCTCGCAGGCTGATCAGTAACCAATGCTGGTACCCTGCTTGTCAGTTATGTTCACCAGGAGACGAAATAAGGGGTAAGAAAAAAGAAAGGATGGGGCAAGGTTGCCCAGGGGATAGAAAAAGTGTACGGGATATAAAAAGAACAAAGCAATGAAACCTGGCTACCAAAGAAGAAAAAGAAGAGGCGGGGAAGGAGGGCCTAAATAGCTGACCAGAACAACTAGACAGGAGAAAGAAAGTGCAAAGGGAGAGAGTGTAGCAGGGATCCTGTGCTCCCAGTAGGACAGCAGTGCTTTCAGTAGAGCTGGCTTTGCTTGCAACTCCAGGGCAATTTACCTATGTTCTCCTGCAGATTACATGTCATGCAAAGGAAGTCAAAGGTCTTAGAAATCCCATATGACCAAAGCAAAAGTAT
Organism: Neoceratodus forsteri; assembly: GCA_016271365.2. Taxonomy (NCBI): domain Eukaryota; kingdom Metazoa; phylum Chordata; order Ceratodontiformes; family Ceratodontidae; genus Neoceratodus; species Neoceratodus forsteri. The sequence goes on from CM028130.1 coordinate 1,241,415,672, forward strand.
GGAATGAATTCTTCGAAGAGGGTTCCACTTCACTGAAAAATACAGAAATGCTAGTAGAGCTATGAGCCCTGAAATCTCTGACCAGGTTTGTGAATGGGACCACTTCTTTGTGCGCTTCTGGGAATACTGTCCTTCCTCCTGAGGACAGGGCTGCCTTTTGTCATAACACTACCATGATGGGGAAAGTGGACCAGACACAGCCCTGTTGCTGGAGTAGCTTGCCTGAGAAGGCACCCTATCATCATCCACGGCTGTTGGCCATTGACTCATTGGGAAGTGAGAGACTGATGTAAATATTTTTGTAAAATCACTAAACTGACACAAAAATAACAAACTCTAGTTTTATCACTAAAACTGAGAGAACTGAATGCTGCTGTCATATAGATGTGAAGTTCTGAGTCTTGGTGGGTGAGTGATATCATCTCTGATGCACATTCAGTGGTGGGAAAAAAGGAACTGCGCGGCAGTTGAGGGCTGGTGCCAAGGTAAGCCTTGTGCTGTGAGCTCCCTCTTGCAGCACCGGGCATGTGCGCAGCTTGCCTCGACACCAGCCCTTCTGGTATGTTTTGACTCCCATAAGGTTCCAGTGCCTGCAGCTGAGACCTACTAGTGTGAATCAATGGGAAAGATTGATTCCTGGAAGATTAACAATGGCATCAGCTATTGATTGAGCAACATATATTGGTCTATCCTTAGGGGTAGTGTATTTCCTGTCTATCTGCTTGCAGACAGAAGGATAAAGGCAGCCAGGTCTGTTCTATTCCAGACTGCATAGGACAAGATTTCAAATGTAGGTGCAATAGGAGGAACTAAACTGAGCCGTATGATAGAACATTTAATCACTGCAGATGGCAAATGTACCTGGCTCAATGGCTGAAGGCTCAAAATCAAGTGCGAAATGCACATTCCTGAGCAAAGCCTGGAAAGTTAGATCCTTCTGTAGAACAGAAGAAGGACCTGGGTCTGAAAAGTCCAGGCTAAAGAAAGACTCTCTGTCACCGCCCTCAGAAATAATAAAGTCGGGGTCAGACTTGTGCCCCTCCACATCCTTCCCAGAGGGAGGGTTATAAAGGGGAGTGGATTGTAGGCCCTCCAGTTCAGAATGTGGCCTTGGCAATATGAGTGACACCAGTCCCAAGGGACAAGGGTCCGGTGCCAGATGTGGTGTACTAATAGGAAATAAATCCAGCACTGGGGAGATCCCTGGCACCAAGGGAAGCACTGGAGCCAGTGCCGGGCCAGGCCCAGAAAGGCTTAAACCCAGTGTCAACAGTGGCACCGACCCTGTCATTGATGACGTAGCTGGCACAGAAGTGATAGGCAATGGTACTGTGGTCAGTCCCATCACAGTGACACTGAATGGAGGAGTCACCAGTGGAACAGGAGTCAATGGCATGGTCACTGGCAATGGCCCAGGGGCTGTTGCAGAACCAAATGCTTTACCTGGCTTGAGGGCCTGCCCTGCAGCTTCAGTGCCACCAGCCCCAAAGAACCAGGGACTGGCTCCACTGGCAGAGGCAAAAGAGACAGATGCTGCACCCACTGCTCCATAAGAGCTGCCCGATGGTGGAATCACCCATTGGAGTCCCCATTTACAGACAAAGAGGGGCTCTGGGCCTGAGACCTCAGTCTCCAAACACCAGAGGCCCCTGGTGACACAAACGGCATGGGGGCCTGTGGCTCTCAGAGACCAAGGATCTCACAGCAGACCCTGCAGAGGGCAACCTTGAGTGGTACAATTTTTTCCCCTTCCAATGGGAAGAGGAAGGACTTGAGGCCGAGCGGTGCCAAGAACCTGACCAGGATCGGGGATGGGCCTCCTTTTTTTGTGCTTTAGGGAAGACTGTTCTTTCACCCATAGTAGGCACAGGACAGCTCCTTGCCAGAACCCTTCCTTGATAGGGAAAGTGGACCAGACAAGGCCCTGCTGCCAGAGCAGCTTGCTTGAGAAGAATCCTTACCGCATCGTCCATGGTCGTTTAACCAGTGACTCAGTAGGGCTGTGAAACACTGACAGAAATATTAAATCACAAAACTGACCCAAAAATAACAAACTGTAGCTTTCAACACTAAAACTGAGAGAACTGAATGCTGTTGTTATATAGATGCAAAGTTCTGACTCCCGGAGGGTGAGCAACGTTTTCAATAATGACATTGATGGCGGGGGGAAAGAAGGACTGATACAGTTGAGAGCTGGTGCTGAGATAAACCATACAGCATGAGCCAGTCTTACAGTGCTGTGCATGTATGCAGCTTACCTTGGCACCAGCCCTCCTGAAAAGTTCTGACTCCCACAGGGTCCTAGCACCTTTGGTGAAGATCAACTAGTGTAAATCAATGGTGAAGATGGATTCCTGGAAGATCTGTACCCCTACTGTATACAAGTGTGTAAATTTATCAAGGCGCTCTTGTAACAATTATAAGTTATGTGTATGAAACATAACTGGATTACATTTATCAACAAAACAAGATAGACAATAGAAGAGATATGTTTGGGCATGCATGGTTAAGTACTGCTTGGAGGGAAGCATGGCGATGGTCACCCATTGCCCCTCTGAAATGCAGGTGTAGCCTTAATATTCTCCATTTTAGGTGGTATAGGTATCTTTAGAGCTAGAAGATACATGTCCACAATGCTCGCCATAAAAGTCAGCCATATGCAAAAATGTTGGCCCTTTTGCAGTAGTTGTCAAGTCTAGTTTTAAATTCAGACATGGTAGCACCATCATGAATCATCTCCTCAACTGGGTACCACTAGAGGAATGGTGTTGCTGCAAAATGCCTCAAGGGAGGAGGGTAGAGGGGTGAAAATGTTACATATAGTTACCCCCACTGTCCCCGTGAAAGACACCCACCTGATCTCTGAGTAGAGCTGTACAAGGGACTGATTCTTGACATTTGTATTTGTGGCACTTATATTTTGTATTTGTATGTGTCAAGTGTTTGTATTGTTAACAAGATAGTTTCAGGCCATTTCAGACTTGTGAAATTGTTAATAAAAACACAGCATCAAGGGTTTTTTTTTAATTATCAACATTAAAGTCTTCATTCACGATATATAAAGAACATACTACGTTAATAGGTAGATTAATAGGTTATTAATAAGTTATCAAGTTACAAAAAACACAACACATAAGATTAGTGGCAGGTAGGTTGTTTTTGCCTTTTGCACATTGCCCAGTGAAACAAATTGTACTATTTTGTTAGTTGAAAAACAAGTTTGACACAAACTTAATGAAAGGGCTGCCTCTGCATTACAGGGCCTTCACACCCTCCCATATCACTGCAGATGTTACAGCTGGAGCAGTTTGGGAAAAGTAAGATAAAAGCATGGGCAACTTTGCATCCAAGGTTAGTTGTCTTACCTAGAGTTAATAAGGACCATACCCTATGCACACTTTACCACTGTCTTACTTATTTTGAGTCACACTAGCCTCAGCCAATCAACACAAGTGTAACATGATGCATTCAGCATCTGAGATGATACATGACACTAACTGCAGCCCCTGGGTCTCGTCCCGCAGAGAAAGTGACTACAGTATGCTGCATTTCATGACATTAACTAATGACATGATATAGGAGACAGCACTATGTTTCAGATTTAGAGGAAATCAGATCTTGATTGCTGTGTTACATTAAGTGTTAGACATTGTTAACCTGGCCAGTGGTGGGCAGACAGGTTTTTGACTTGGGCATCTTGCCCAGTATTACACATCAAAGTGTTTTAAAACCAGATTTAATATACATTTTCTTTCTGAAGGAGCAAAGTCTGAAATGCAGGGCTATCCAACCGACCCACATAAGCTGGATAAGACAGGGTGCACCCAAGGTTACTTATGGTAGTAACACTAGCCCAAAGCATAACAGAGGAGAAGAAATAGGTAAAATGGTTGGTTAAACATAAAATAAAATCACATGAGTTGTATTACCTAAAATCTGACACAATAATCTCACTTACAGTCATAAACCAGCAGTGGGAGATTTAATTTCAGGAAAGCAAGTTCTTCTACCTGCTCTGGCTTGAGACTGGACCTGTGTGGTGCAAAACCACATCATCTGCAGTACTAAATATTCTTTCAGAGGACACACTCATAGGAGGACAACCCAAATACTTTACAGCTACTCGAGTAAGTGATGGTTGGCCATACAATCTTTTTTGACATCCAGTATTTTAAAGGATCTGATTTAAAGTGTTGCTTTTGTTCCCCCAAGTAACTAACCACCATATTCTTTGCACCAATAGTATGCCTACAGAAGGAATCTTCCTCTGAGTCTGTGTCTTATAAAAGACTGATGTGAGCCAACATATCACTGCCAGATGGTGGTGTTGTTGAAGCTGTAGTGTTATCACCTCCTGCCTGTGCATTGCCAAATCCAGTGCCATCAGTTTCATCATTTTGCTAAGAGTAACACTCATTACCATGAGCAAGCTGATCCTCCATGTTACTGAAATCAGGCAAAGTGTCTTTAACATACTGAACCTCTCACATGAAGTTAGTTTTAAATGATCTTGCAGCCTTCTTTAGTAGAACAGACCCTTTCAAACGAAAGTCAAGAACTGTTGCAAGAAAAGGCTGGCCTGGTGGCAATGATGGTTGAGACACCGGACGACACACCTCGTACCACGCCGGCAACCCAAGGTCAGGAGTAAGCTCGGTCTGCCTGGGGTTAGCTGGGGGAGAGAGAATTGAGCATCCAGAAGACTATCTTGAAGAGGGTGGGCTGTGGCATCCCTGCTACTAGCGACTCCCAGTGGAGACTTGGGGAGTAACAGCAGGGACCACCATAGAAAAGGGTGGAGGCAACAGCGGACATCCATGGGACTAGTGCAGGAGCGTGCCCATCTCACATTGGACATCATTGCACGTCCGCACCTATAGGGCAGAACAAAGAAACAGGAAACACCCTGCCTCCTGTGGGGTAGATGTTGCCTGCCACCATGAGCAGTACCAGATCCTGCCCTCCCAAGACCTGCACATCCCCTTATCTTCACCTCCATCTGAGAGGCTTAGATTGCAAGGTAAAGCATTGTGGAGCTGACGGTAGCCCCGCTCTGGGGGGGTTATGACTGGGGGTCCCCAATGGTGTGTCATGGGTGGGTTGGGGAGCAGGTCCAAAGCAGGGAGGATCTCAATGGACGGGATCAGGCAGCGGTGACCAAAGCAAAACAAAGTTTGAAAAAAAAAAAAATAATAATTGTTGCAAGAATATACTTTTGGTCTTTAAAGACTCTGACAAAATGCCTGTGAAGTTCTTTCATGAAAACATTTGCAAGAGAGGCGACCTCTTGAGGGGCATCCTTTTTTTGTGGAATGCTGCCATCCTATGTAACAAGATGCAAATCATGGATATAACCTGACTCAAAGAAGAAAATTGAGCATTCAGGTCTTTTGTTACTTCTTCAAATGGTCTTAACTCATCAACAAGAGCTTCTATTATACCCCACTGTATTCAAGTTACACTGCCACCAACATTGTGCTCCGCTGCCATTGCATGAAGTTCCATTTTCAGCTCTAGCAGCCATTCCAGCATATAAAATGTTGAATTCCACCCGGTCTCGACATCTTGGATCAAGTGGTGCTGTGAAGTATTAGTTTCTTTTTTAAAACTGCTCAAGTACTCATTTGATTTTACTGAATGTTGAACATGACCACATATTTTTTGTGCAATGCTGAGTAAATTAGAGACCACTCTATTACCATATAGGGTTTTGCACACTACAAGATTTATAGTGTGTGCAATAAAGTGAACATGTTCATAACCTCCCATCATGGACAGCTTTCAACATGTTTCTAGCATTATCAGTAACAAATGTGCCAGGATTTAATTTGTTTGCATAGGTCCAGTTATACATCATGGCATTTATATTGAGCAAGATACTGGCAGCAGTTTGCTCTCCCTCTAAAACAGCAACATGCAAAACAGACATTTTTATGTTTGCTTGCACGCATGTGCAAGAAACATAGTGCCATCATCCAGTTTTCGGAGGTGCGGCACCGGTCTTCAATTCAGTCAGTGTGTTTGCAGGCGCGGCCACCATTCGCCAATGAACACTGCAGCTATCTATGACAGCAGTTGAAAATGCAGTGCCCTACAGTTGAAAGGGAGAGCTACGCTTCAGTGAGCAACGATAAGATATTGCGTGCTCATGCGCGCCTCCTACACACACACATTGCGTGCTCATGCGCTCCCCACGACACACTATATAGCCGACAGGTGCCCAATCTCCGTCGGGCTGTGCTGCACCCCCAACAGAGTTCCATGTGCCATGCTGAGAGCCCACCCCAGCGTGGCAGCAGTCTATATGGCTGACAGGGGTGCCCAATCCCCTGTCGGCTCCACGTCCCCCCAAACAGCCTTCCAGCTGCCACGCTGGGAGCCCACCCCAGTGTGGCACAAGTCTCCCATTGTCTAAGTAACACACACAAAAAAAACCTCACTGACTGTCCTGACCCAATCTCCCCACCCACGCCCACCCTCTGTGCATCCACTTCCCACACCCCACCTACCCCATACTTATCTCTAGAGTATGGCGCGACGATCTTCGGTGGACTGGGAACACGTCTGCACCCTCCAAAGCCGACCGCGAACTGAGGAAATGCCGGTAAGCTGTATAATGGAATAAATAGTTTTTTTTTCAACTTTGATGCATATCTCAGGCATTTTTTTAAATTTGTTCACCAAATTTTCAACATGGGGTTTTTGGGACCCCACATCATGAATTCCGTCACTGTCATTTTGTTATTCAGTCCCGAGAGGTGATTTTGTGGTCACTGCGCAAAACCACTTTTCGGGACCAATGTATGAAACAACAGTGTCACAGTTCATGAGGTAGGCCCCCAAAAACCCTATGTTGAAAATCTGAGGAAAAAAATTCCCAAAAATGACTGTTTTATAAGCGTGCGTTGTGCAGTTCCTACGCACGCTCGTAAGTTTGCAAATTTTTAATGTTTGCACTCCAGATTTTCAACATTGCCATTTTACCACACATCTCCTTATGAGCAGTACAGCTGTCATTTTTCACATCTCGCCTAAAATGTGTTTCTCATGCATGTAGCGCACAATGGCGAGTCGGTGTACCGAAATCAATGTTCGGGACAGATTAAGAAAATCACAGTGATACTGTTCATGAGCAGAGGTGTTAAATGGCTATGTTGAAAATCTAGTGAACAAATTCCCAAAAATGACAGTTTTACGAACATGCGTTGCGCAGTTCCAACGCACGCTTGTAAGTTCGCAAATTTTTAATATTTACACCCAGATTTTCAACACTGCAATTTTACCACACCTCCTTATGAGCAGTACAGCTGTCATTTTTCACATCTCACCCAAAATGTGTTTCCACGCATGTAGTGAACAATGGCGCAGTTGGTGTGCGAAATCAATGTTTGGGACAGTTAAGAAAATCACAGTGATACTGTTCATGAGCAGAGGTCTTAAAATGGCTATGTTGAAAATTTGGTGACAAAAGTCAATAAAATGACTGTGTTAGGAGCGAGCATAGCGCTGTTTCCTCGCACCCTCGTAAGTTCATGAATTTGTAATATTTTAAGTCCAGATTTTTACCAGTGGCATTTTTCCACACTTCCTTATGAACAGTACAGCTATAATTTTTCACAACATGGCCAAAATGTGTTTTCACACTTTCTGTGCAGAAATGTGTGGTCGCTGTGGGAAATCACTGTTCGGGACAGATTAAGAAAATGACAGCGACACTGTTCATGAGCGGAGGTCCCAAAATGCCTGTGTTGACAATCTGCTGTAAAAAAAAATCCCAAAACTAATAACATTAAGGGTGTACGTTGTGCACTTTCTACGCATGCTCGTGACTTCACCAGTTTTTTTACTATTTTCAACATTGCCAATTTTTACACCTCCCTATGAACAGTACAGCTGTCATTTTTCACATCCTGTTCGAAATGTGTTTTCACACCTGTAGTGCCAAATGCCATAGTCACTGTGCAAAATCAGCTTTCAGCTACCAAACTGATATTGCCACTGTTCATAAGGTGGGGGTCACAAAAAACCCATGTTGAAAATTTGGAGTGAAAATACCAATGAACGCCTGAGGCATTAGGGTTTCTGACCATAACGCCCCACCCTGTAGAGACTGACAGACATCAGGGATGTGACTTTGGACTGTTGCCTGTAACGCTCATACCATTCCACCCCAACCCACACCCTGCAGCCAGTGAGAGGCATCGAGGTGTGCCTTGGACTCTTCGGCCCCAAAGTTCACCCCATTCTCCTATTCTGCACCCATCTCACCGTATTTCCTGATGGAATGGGGTGAGCATGAGGGCCAAAGACCCAAGGCACACTGTGACACTTGTCGGTGTCTGCAGGGTAGGGTGTGGTGAAATGACGTGGCCGTTATGCCTGACAACCTAAAGGCAAACCCCACCAATGCCAATGCCAGCAAGCAAACATTCGGCATTGACAAATGCTTGTTTTATATGATTCCACAAACCATTGGATAGCTGTTGTGATATCTTCTGGATGCAAAGTGAAATGCTGCCATATATCAGATGTGACCCTGGAAGAATATGGCTTGTGCGAAGAAGATGAAGGATCTTTGCTGAAGACTTTTTTGTCACATTAGACAGGAATAAAGCAGAATGAGACATTGGTACTGGCAGTGGAATCCTAACACTAGTGTCACTGTCATTTTTCTCATCTAGAATAAAGACATCAAGGAAATCTGTGTCATTTTAAATATCATTTGAAATGTAGGTAGTAAGTAAGGTAGATGAACTACAATCTGAATTAGCTGGTGTTGCTGGGGTAGTGGTGCTGGCACTGGATTTGGCATGCTGTTTCCTCAGAGTACTCTACGTGTCATCTTCTAAGACAATGGTGGTAGTGACGGTACTGGTAGCAGTAGCAACAGTATCAAATCATTGTCTTTATTATATGTAGCTCTTTTAGCACTTGTGCCAACAGCAGTTTTGTTGGGAATGTTTGTACTGACAAGAGGACTACTGCTGCTGCCAGGGTATCTTTATTCTTATTTTCTGTGGAATGTGCACTTGTACTGCATTTCTCAAAAAGGGGGAAGCAAACTTTTTTGCAGTAAGTGATTGTGCATTACTGCTGCTACCACCACTACTAGTACTTGGTGCAGAACATATCAGCTGATGGGCAGATGAACAGGAAGAAGTCTGTTTTTTATTAACTGCAATATTTTAATATTTCAGGTTTTAGAAAACAGACTTTAATTCTTTGGCTTAGCAATACGGCATGATCTTGTTTGCTTTACTCCAAATGACACTTTTGCTGTTGGCGGAGCACAAGGACCATCAGTGTTGTCCTCATCACTGCTGCTGACTAAACCTTCATTTGTTCTTTTGCTTATGGTACGGTGGTAAGTATTTAAATTGTGCTTAGTACTGACAAGACTTGATTTTTTTTAAATGGTCACACTAGGCAAGATGCGCAAGGTAACCCTGAACCTCTGCACCACCACGGTGCCCCAAATATAGTTTTTTAAATGGTCACACTGAGCAAGATGCACAAAGTAACCCTGACCCTCTGTACCACTATGGTGCCCCAAACATAATTTTTTAAATGGTTACACCAGACAAGACACACAAGGTAACTCTGACCCTCTGCACCACTACAGTGCTTCAAACTGAATTTTATTTAACTGGTCACACTGGGCAAGATGCACAAGGTAACTCTGACACTCTGTAGCTCTACAGTGCCTGTGGCATTTTAACTGGTCACACTGGGCAAGACGCACAAGGTAACTCTGATCGTCTGCACTACTATGGTGCCTGTGAAAGACCAGTTTATTTAAATGGTGATATGGAAAAAAAAGCAAGGCACCCTTAACAGAGCAGAAATATAGTGCCTAATATTTTAAGAAATAAAAATGATGTACTCATCATAATTTTGATCTTCTAGTAATATTTTTACCATTGATTCACACAAATGGGTTTTGAACTGAAGGTGCTAGGACCCTGCAGAAGCGAGAACTTTTCAGGAGGGTTGGCACCAAGGTAAGCTGTATGCATGTGCAATGCTGTGGGGGGAGCTCACAGCACAGGATTACCTCAACACCAGCCTTCACCCACCTCAGTACCTTTTTTACTGAGGAGCTGCAGTATTAACTAACAATAATTACTGGTGACCCCATTTATCAAATGGATTTTGGTACCTTTCAAATGCCGTAATAACCCGAAATCGGGTTATTACGGCATTTCTTAAAACTTAATCTCGCCATCACTGTCACTTATTTGTACGCCATGTTGTTGGCCCTTACTGTCAATGGGAAGGCCAATCAGCCTAAAAACATGGCTACTATGTCCTGCCTAGTAACGACCAGATAACTCCTCCAAGGCGAGATAACCAGCTGCAGTGAGCTATTATTTTCTTTTGTAATTATCTGGTTAATCCTGCCTTTTTGAGGCAAACCATAAAAAAATGTATCCGGTTGATCCTGCCGTTGTCGCGCTTCGGTCTGGCTTCTGTTCGATCCAGCGCGATCTTGAAGGAGATTGTTTCCTCACGGTAAGCAGCAATAGCATTTTTTGTACCAAAAACAAAAAAAAACAACAGAAAACATCTTGCTATTTCAGTGTGTGTGTGTGTGTGAGAGAGACAGAGTGTGTGTGTGTGTGTGTGTGTGTGTGTGTGTGTGTGTGTGTGGCAGAAGTGACACTGACTTTGTGAGGAAACAGTCCCCAGCACCAACTATTTGGACCAGCAATTATAAAAAATAAAGTCTAGGCAGTGGTGTGTTCATGAAGTTTTTTTACACACCCTCGGTGGTTGATGAGCTATAAACCTCGAGTCGCTCTCGAGGTTTATGGCACATCACTCACCTCGGGTGTGTAAAAAAACATCATACTACACCACTGCCTAGATATTATTCTCTATTTTATACACTAACCTAAGGGCATAAGATACCCCTGGTGACCCATGTAAGAAGGGTCAACAAACAACTAACAGTGTCTACACAGCCCAAACCAAGAACAAGGGTTAAAAACCAATTAACAGGCTAGGGTAAGCCCAGGGGATGGTGGGTGGGTGTGTGAATCAATAGTGATGATATTCCTAGAAAATCAGGAATTATGCTGAGTACATGATTTTTATATCTTCTAGGAATCAATCTTCACCACTGAGTCACATGAATGGGTTAGAGTACCAAGCTGCTGAAAGTCCTCAGGGTCAGAGCAGTGGGAGTCGAGGCCCACTCGGGACAGAAGACCATTGAGGATGCATACAAAAGGAGGCATGCTGCCTGGCAAGGACATCCAGGATATAGTGCTTGACAAAAGTGAGCACTGTGCTCCAAGTTGCAGTTCTGCACATGTCACCGATAGGCACAGAGCGAATCTCTGCCAGGGAAGTGGAAACCATTCTGGTGGAGTGGGCACAAACCTGGCCTTCCAACCCGACCTGCACCATAGCATATTAGTGACAAAGGCAATTGACAATCCAAGCAGAAATGCATTTGACTGTAACAGACTGTCCCATGTGATTAGGATCAAAGGAGACAAAGAACCGTTTAGAGTGCTGCAAGTCATCGATTCTGTCAAGGTAGAACTTCAGGGCTCTCCTGACATCCAGAGAATGAAGAATATGCTCTGCTTCATTCTGGAAGTTATGAAAGTATGAAGGCAGCACAAGAGGCTGATTCAAGTGAAACTCAGACACCATCTTTGGTAAACACTTGGGGCACATGTGGATGACCACTTTGTCTCTGTGGAAGACGGATGAAGAGGATCTGTAACCAAAGCATGAATCTCAGAAACTCTGCAGACAGAGGTGATGGCCACTAGAAAAGCCATTTTCCAAGTTAGGAACTTCAGGTCACACATAGCTATGGGCTCAAAGGACTTAAGAGTGAGTATGTGCAGTACAAGACTGCTGTCCTAAGCGGCTACAGGTTTCCTGACTGGAGGCCTTGTGTGCAGAATGCCCTTCAAGAACCTCTTCAAGAGAGGCAAGTGGGCTAGAGAAAGGTTCTCTATGGGCTTGTGGTATGCTGAAATAGCACACAAAGTGGACCTTTACTGAAGAGTACACATGCCTGCATCAGAGAGGTTCAATAAGTACTCCATAACCTTGGTTGCTGGGCACTGGAAGGGGTCCACACGAGTTCTGAACCACACAGTAAAACATTTCCATGTGTCTGTATAGGTCTTTCTGTGGAGGGTTTACAAGCAGCTAAATGATTCTCAGAGACCGTCTGAGATAGTTTATACCTGCTCACTTTTATCTCTTCAGGAGCCAGGCCTGGATGTGAAGGGAGTGCAGAGCAGGATGGACCAGGGTCTCCTGTGTCAGAAGGTCCATCCTGAGAGAAAGAGCCCTTGGAGCAGTGATTGACAGTCTTTTGAGCAGAGGAAACCATATCTGTCGAGGCCAGCATGATGTGACCAGAATCATCTTTCTCCCGTGTGCCTCTTGCTTGTGCAGTTCCCTCTGAACTAGAGGAATTAAAGGAAATGTGTACAGAAAGAAATGTATCCACTGCAGCCTGAATGCATCCTGACAGAAGATGGCATGTCCTGAATTTTTGGAGCAGTGTTGAGGCAGTTTGGCATTGATGGAGGAGGCAAAAAGATCCACATCTGGGGTTCCCCACTCATCAAACAGCGACTGCACATCTGGTACTAATGACCACTCCTGAGGGTTGGCCTCTGTTCAGCTAAGTGTGTCCTCCACAGTGTTTAGACAGCATTTCCACACTGTCATTGTTTCTTTGCAGGGAGGGTGAGCGTGTACTTCTCCTTGCTTTTTGATGTAGTATATGACAGACTTGTCCATCTGGAGGAGTACTATTTTGTGACTGACAAGGTCCTCAAGGGCTCACTGGGCATAGTGAACTGCTCTCATTTCCAACACACTGATCTGGAGATGGGATTCTACTGGGCTCCAAGTTCCTTGAATGTAGTGTCCCTGAGAAAAGGCTCCCAGTCCCATCAGAGACTTATCCATGGTGAGGGTTATCTGAGGCTCGGGCTGACAGAAAGGGAAACCCTGGACGAGGTTTTCCTCATGTGTCCGCCATGCAAGAGAGCAAAGCAGGGCTTCATAACCTTGCTGGGGTAAGATTGAGGATGTGATGCTGGTGACCACTGTGTGCTGAGCATCCACTAAGTTGTTCTCATGTGTAGCTGTGCCAGAGGCACCGTGAACACTGAGGAGGCAATCAGGCCTAACATGTGCTGCTTGGAGTGCACCCAAATCGACTTGCGCTCCATTATGGGAATGTGCCACTGAAGGATTGCCTTCCTTCTGTCTTCTATATTTGATCAAAAGTTTATTGATTTTTTAAGAAATGAAATAGAACTTACAGATATGGACCACTATACATAGAAGGACAAGCCTGGCCGGGGGAAACCCCTCATGGATGTACAGCACTAAATGTGGCCCAGATTTATACGGATTATTGCTACCATATATTAACAGATGTTATCCAGTAACTTACAACTAGAGTAACTTTACAATTAAAAAAGAGAGAGGAACCATAACAACAACAAGGTAGAAGGTATGTAGCTAATATGAAGGTTAATTCAGAGTAGAGAGGCATCTTATATAATCTAGGAAGTTCTGATTAAGCAGAAGGGAAAATAAACCACAGGTGTGTTATCGGGGAGGGTAAGCCAGGTTCCTGTGTTTGTACTGGGTCTGCAGGGTAGGGGATCAGCTAGAAATGGAGGCATATAACAGACTTGTGGAATGATACAGTATGAAGAGGATAGCAAATGGGACCAGAGTTTATCATAAATGTTACGCTTATGGTTAGAACCTTTCAAAACAGGCTAATTTCTAATCATCTCTTTGTGTGTAATCATTTGTAGTTAAGCCTAGGGAACACTCTGCTTTAGATTGTAGAACCATAGAGTATCCAGTAGTGAATAAATATCTAACAAATATTTTCTTTTATGCTTACCTAAGGTTTCATAAAAGTGATAATTTTAGTATTGCATATTAACTATTTTATTTGTAATTCCTTGTGTTTAAACATGCTGAATTATACATGCATGTATTCGTAATGTTAAAACTTTAATAAAATTTGAGTTACAAAAAAAACAAAAACCAGGCTAATTTCTCGAGTTCCAGAAACCATTTGGACAGCGGGGGGGGTAGCTTTCTTCCAGTGATTAAGTATGACTCTTTTAGTTATGACTAGGCTGCCTAAATCCTTCTGTCTTCTGGAAGGCCCTGGCTCTGGTGGTGTTCAGGAGGGCCCATATGAAAAAGAAGCTGTTGAGAAGGCTATAATTACTTCTTCAGATTCAGCTAGATTCCCATGGAGGTATGGAACTGAGATGCTATGGCCATTGCTCATTCTGTCTTGTGCTTGGATGTGCCAGTTAGAAGCCAGTTGTCTAGACACGGAAAGAGCTGGAGTCTGAGTTTTCTTAGGTGAGTGGCAAGGATGGCAAAGCACTTTGTAAAGACTCAATGTGCTGAGGACAGCTCAAAAGGCAGGACTTGGAATTGATAATGCTAACCCATCACCACGAAGTGGAGAAATCTGTGGTGGCTGAGGAGGACTAGGATATGCTAGTAAGCATCATGCACATCTAGGGAGGCTAACTAATCTTGCAGTTTGAGGAGTGGCAGCAGGGTTCCCAGAAAGATAATTTTGAACTTTTCCCATTCCATGAATTTGTTTAAATTTCTGAGATCAAGAATGGGGCGCATGACCACTGACTTTTTCAGAACTAGGGAAGTAATGGGATTAGAAGCATGTGCAGTGCTCCACCTCCAGCCCTAATTCTATTGCTCTGTGTTGCAGAAAGCCCACAATCTCCTAAGCAGGAGGTCTGATAAGTGGGCTGAAAGAAAGCATTGCTTTCTGGTTGGGTAATCTGCAGGAATCACTGCAAAATTCAGGGAGTATCTCTCTCAAATATTCCTGAGCAACCACTTGTCTGTTGTAATGGATTCCCATTGATGGTAAAAGTGTGTAAGGTGCCCTCCCCATTGGAAAGGAGAGATCAACCTTGGCAGCTGAGGCAGGACAGGGGCCGGAAATTCAGAGGTTGGCATTAGCCACTTTTGGGGCCTGTACCTTCGACTGTGCTTTCTTTTGTGGTTGGGGAGGCTGGGACATTATTTAAGCTCACCTGCCTCTGCCTTGAAAGGACTGCTTACTATGGTAGAAGCTTTGTCCCTTCCCTCTTTAGAAATTAGTGGTAGCAGGCCTGGAGGTCTTGATGGACCTTCTGGTTTTCTGGGAGGCCTTAAGAGACTATTTCACCTGCTGTTCAAACAGATAAGAATGATTAAATGGAACATCCATAACCTGTTGCTGGACATAGTTTGAGAAACCAGAGGTCCGAAGCCAGAAATGACTTCTGATACAAATTCCTGCTGCAGTGGCGTGAGAGGCAGTGTCAAAGGCATCCATAGCCACCTTGATCAGATGACTATTAGACTCAATGTCATGAGTCACAGTCTGGAGAATCTTTTGTTTAGTCTCAGATTTAGACAGGGATTCTGCTAGAGACTTAAGAGAGGTCCAGACAGCGTACTCAAGTTAAACTTAGAAAAATTCCCCTGATAACTGGCAGTCTTCATGCTAAGGGTAACAGCAGCGAAAGTCCCTTTCCACAGTGTCTGCCTTGTGCAACTCCTTATTAATAGGGTGCACATTCACTTCCTGAGGAAGAATAGCATCGTTGTTCTCAGCTAAAATAACAATCTTATTTGCAATATGCTGAGAAGTACGGAAAGGCCTGTCTGTATGGGCAGTTTATTTACTGTCTAGCTACATACAGACAGAGGGGATAGATGCAGACCTATTCGATACTGCATCTGAAAAGAACTCAAATGCAGGTGGAATGGGGGGATAAGACTGACCGTCATGGTGGAAACATTGAGCCACTCCACACTGAGACATTTGCCCGGGTGAATAACTGAAGGTTCAAAAGTGAGGGCAGCATGCATGTTGTGGAGAAGAGCCTAAAAAGAGAGGTCCTTCTGGGGAACAGGAGAGGGACCTGGATTCAAAGTGTCCAGGCTATAGAAGGAGTCATCGTCCCCGCCTTCAGAAAGGATGAGTTCAGGATCAGACTCGTCCACCTCCAGGTCCTCCCCATGGGAGGGTCTGGAAGAGGGGTGGACCTTAGCTTCCATAACCCAGCTTGAGGAGTGGGCAACACCAGTGACACCAGCACAGGCAGAAAGGGAGCGGGTGCCAGATGTGGTGCCATGGGCAGAACTGGGTCTGGTGCCAAGGGCCCTATCGCAGCTGAGGGTGGTGCTGAGCCAGGCCTCGAGAGGCCTAAACTCAGCACTGAACCCAGTACCACAGTGACCAGCAGAGGCACCAGGGCCAGTCCCAAAGCAGTAACACTAAATGGGGGTGCAGCCACTGGGGCAAGGGTTGCTAGCATGGTCACTGGAAAGGACCCAAAGGCTGTTGATGGAGCCAAATACTCTACCCAGCTAGAATGCCCTGGTTATGACTCTAAGGTGCCACCCCCAAATGTTTGGGTCCAGCTCTGTAAGTAGGGGTGAATGAGTCAGACTCTACACCCACTGCTTCAAAAGAGCTGCCCAGTGGTGAAACTACCCACTGGAGTCCCCACAAGTAGACAGGGAAGGACTCTGGGCTCAAGGCCTCGACCTCTTGTGAGCAGAGTTTGTTGGTGAAACTGATGGCACTAGGAAAAGCCTTCTGCTCAGAGATGTTGAGGACCTTGTGGCAGACCTCATGGAGAGTGACCTCCAGTGGTACCATTTCTTCCCCTTCTGATGGAAAGAGGAAGAACTAGAGGATGAGCAGTGCCATGTTCCCCCGCTGGGATTGGGAATGGTCCCACATCTTTCTGTGTGTATGCAAGACTTGTCCTCCCTCTTGAATGCAAGACTGCCCATCATCAGAATCCTCTCTGGAGGGGGAAGAAGACTGGACATGGCCCCACTGCCTAAACAGCCTGCCTGAAAAGGCTCCCTACCATCACTGTCACAATCCATGGTCATTGACCGTTGCTTGGTAGGGCTGAGAGAGCTGAAGAAAACATTTTATTTTTCAAAACTAAACTGAAACAAAAAATAACAAAATCTATTACTGCGGGCAAGATCTGAACAATGTTGTCGTACTGATGTGAAGTTCTAACTCCCAGTGGCCGAGCAACGTCATTACTGAAGCACATTCGATGGTGATAAAAAAAAAAAAAAGTGAGGTGGTTGAGTGTGGTTGAAGGCTGGTGCTGAGGTAAACCTGTGCTGCGAGCTCCCCCTTGCAATGCACATGTGCACAGCTTATCTTGGTGTCAGCCCTCCTGAAAAGTTTTGTCTCCCACAAAGTCCTAGCACCTCCAGCTTAGAACCCATTCATGTGAATCAGTGGGGAAGATTGATTCCTGGAAGATCTGATGTTTTTTTAATGGTCACAATGGGCAAGATGCGCAATGTAGATTACAGCCACCACCGATATTTTGTCTGGCATAAAAAAAACATTTTCAGTCTAAATCTAAATCTAATCCTGTAATCTAAGGATTTTTTGGGGGTAGGGGTGGGGGCTAGCCTTATTCTGCCTTCTAGGCTGCAGGTTGTTCTACTGTTTTCTCTGCCACCCTGACCCACCCCCTCTCCTATCTCCTTCAGTAAAACTTGCTATTGTTTTGTCCCTGAACAAGATTTTTAATAACAATCACATGCTCTCTGACTAAAACTTTTTAGTCATTTGTTTTGCTTGACTTGACACAACCACTGAAGCACTCTGTTGATGACACAGACAATAAATCCCTCAGACATAGTCCTCAATGCTGCATTGTCCCAAGTCTATCCCAGAATGAGCAGCAGCAATGTGTTGTCCTGCCGTACAGTCGGAGTCACTGCCATTGCCAAATGGTACTGAATCACTGCAATCTGGGGACAGGCAATTGCTGTGTGATTCTGTCACAGATGCTATTACTGCAGGCATGCTCTGCTCAGACCACTCCAGCTTGCCTTCACAGCTTGTTCTGATGCACACAGAATCAGTGCAATCTGGGGAAAGACAAGCACTGGCTGTGATGCTGTCACAGATGTTGTTTCTCCAGCTGTGCTCCACTCAGACCACTCCAGCCCATCTCCTCCACTGTATAACTCTACACAGGATGGCATGGCAGCAGGGAGGAACTGACAGAATTTATTCAGTTCCTGGAGGATAGTAATCCGAATCTCAGATTTTCGGCACAATGCAATTCCCATTGTGTCTCCTTTCTGGACTGAATGATTTACAAGAACGAAGATGGTACATTGTGTACGAACCTATTTCGAAACGAGACAGATAGGAATTCTTTATTGCTGACCATGAGTTGCCACCCTCTCCATACGATTACTAGCATCCCAAAAGCCCAAATGCTGACAGTGTGAAGGAACTGCAGTGAGGAATGTGATTATGTGAAAAATGGCCTTGAGATGTGTGAGAGGTTCAGAGCTAGAGGTTACCCTAGGGAGATTGTGCAAAAAAGCCTATGATGATGCTTTTGGGGTCAGATAGGGAGACCCTACTGGTTAAGAAAACCCCACAAAGGAATGAATCTAGGTTACATTTTGTAATCAAATATTCTAGACACAGCAAGGGGATCGAACGAATTATTAACCAGAATTGGCATGTGTTAGAGGCTGAACCACTTTTGAGAGAGGTCATCAAAAATAAACCTAGGATGGTGTACAAAAGGGGACAAAATATTAGGGATAAACTTGTGCATGGTTATCAACCACTGGAGTCATGCGCAAGTGCACGCATAACACATCCCTTATGCTGGAGTACACATCCATGTGGCAATTGCAAGTTTTGCAATTTCCTGATTAAGTGCAACACCTTTACTAGCTGTAACAGCAATAGGAACTTTCAAACTAGTGACTTCATAAATTGTGTATCAGAGTGTTTGATCTATATGGCCACATGCCAATGTGGGGCATTTTATGTGGGCACGACTCAAGGTCTTT
Source organism: Neoceratodus forsteri (assembly GCA_016271365.2). Taxonomy (NCBI): domain Eukaryota; kingdom Metazoa; phylum Chordata; order Ceratodontiformes; family Ceratodontidae; genus Neoceratodus; species Neoceratodus forsteri. Next base: position 1,241,434,581 of record CM028130.1, read on the forward strand.
TAAGTCTAGAGTGGGGGAACATCTTGGATCCACAGCCCATAATGATACTGGAAGTGCCCCAGCAATACATTGCCAGAACAGCAGATCAAGAGATGTTACACACACTTTCAAATTCTGCAGATTGGAAAAAGTGAAATTAGGACCCAGAGGGGGCAGCATGGAGGATAAATTATCAGCGAGAGAAACCTATTGGATTTTCATGTTAGGTGCATTGCATCCACCAGGTCTTAATGATAAAATAGATCTGATGCCGTGCTTGCAAAAATGATCAATACATTCACATACCTGGTGTACTGGCCTCTATTGATAATCCTGTCTAATCTTATACGCTGTAAAGAAATGATACTGTTTTTTATGTTTAACTACTGTTATATGTTATAGCTGGAGGCAGAACACTAACTATACAAATGCTGTTTTTCTTCCAGGACTGGATGAGATTGCTGTGGTTGCAGCCAGTATCCTGCCTCAGGACAAGCCTTCTAGTAATAAGTAACAGTTTTAAATTTTCAATCTTATTCTGGAACAGTATTTAAGTCTAGAGAATACTATACTGCTGTGATTGACTTGTTTAAGAATTGAAGGATTTTTTGTTTGAGTATGGTTATGGTTATTTATAATTATTTATAGGGTGTTAACACAATTCTAGGTGACATTATAGGTGATAAACGCCTATAGAAATATTTTGTTTGCACAGTATGAGAATGGATGGGGTAGAACTCATTGCATGTGTGTGTCTGAATTGCACTGTCACTTTAAATGCGTATCTATTTAACGTGTACTAGGGGAACAAAGAACCACCCTCCTGATGATCTACTGATTACGAAACCGGTCGGGGCATTCTGATTCTGTATCTCCAGAGTGGCATGCTTTTTAAGCTTTTGCTATCAATAAATAATATTTTTAAATTCCATGAGGTTGAAGAGTGTGATATTTTTGTTTGCTGGTGCAGGATGTAAATGCCTCAACTGATGCTCACAGAAGCACACCGGATGCTTCCCTTCCCAAGTCAAGTGCTCGCATTGCACAGACTGGATGTACCAGCTCCTAGAAAGAAAAAGAAGAACCATCTACAGGGTAAGCGTACAAATACAAGCTGAATATAGCCAGTATTTGGGTTTCTCCTTAGTAACCTAATACAGGCATATTTGGCTGTGTTTGTGCCGAATACCATTCGGCTTGCATAACCCTAACTCTCAGACCTCATGCCACAACTGAAGCTGAACAGTGGCTGTCGGGCCAGGAAGTCACTGGTCAGACCCTAAACGAAAAACAGACAATTGTTGGAGGGACATAAAGCTTATTAAAACAAACTGAATGCTGCTGTCTGCCAAAAGTACCTCTAATGATTGTTATTGTACTTTACTTTATGAAAGGCAGATATGAAAGTGTCATTGCACATGGGCTCCTCCCCTTCACGCCCTTTTTTCTTTTTTATGTTGGCTCGCGCGTGCGTGCTAGCCGACATATTGCATTAGTAGCAGATTTGGAGGTGCAGTCACTGTGGGTGAATGAAGGGCACGCATCAGAAGGTGCATCCCTCATTCCCCAATAAGGCAGCTGCAGGCGGTGACACCATGCATACGTCAAGTGGAGACCAGATTTAAGAAAAGGTCTGCAGCAATCATGCAGCGGCACCGTAACATGCCCTCCCGAGGTGCCTGTCCTGGTGAAACCGGTTGTAGAGTGCCCCAACCCACTTCATTTGCTGACGGGGGAGCCCACTCCCTGTCAGCATAATGCCCCTCCTCCCATTTAAAATGTATGCCGAGGGGGATGCCCAAACCCCCTCGGCATCATCGCCCCCCCAAAAAGTCTTTCTTTGCCAATGGGGCCCCAATCCCTGTCGGCTTTAGTCTCCCTTCTCCAATTCATTTTGCAGATGGGGCCCAGTCCCCATCGGCATAATGTCCCCCACTTTGTTGTGTGCCGAGGGTGCCCAATCCCCTCTGCTCTTGTCCCCCTTCAGTATGTGCTGACAGGAAGCCCAATCCCCGTTGGCTACAGCATCCCCCCACAAAACACTTGGGTGGAACACTGGGAGCCCACTCCAGCACGCCAAATGCCCCTGTAAACCAAAAACTGTCCTGTGATGTGTTTTTTTTTTTTAACCTGTGAAAGAAGAAAACGGTTCCTCACGGTCTCCTTGCCCCTCCCCCAACCCGTGCCCACCCTCTGTGTGCCCTGCCCCACACCCTCTCACCCCATGCACACACCTCCAGAGCCTGGCGCGACGATCTTCGGTGGACCGGGAACACATCTGCACTGTTCAAAGTCGACCGCGAACTGAAGAAATGCCGGTAAGTTGTATAATGGCATAAACAGGGTTTTTTCAACTTTGGTGCATATCTCGGCCAGTTTTAGGAATTTTGGCACCAAATTTTCAACATGGGGTTATTGGGGCCCCTCCTCATGAATTCAGTCACTGTCATGGCGTTATTCTGTCCTGAAAGGTGATTTTGAGGTCACTGCACGGAATCACCTTTCGGGACCGATTCACGAAACGGCAGTGCCACTGCTCATGGGTGGGGGGGCTCTCAAAAAGCCTATTTTGCAAATTTGGTGGAAAAAATCCAAAAAATGACTGTTTTAAGTGTACGTTCTTGCAGTTTCCACTGCGCTGCTAACTCGTGAATCTGTAACATTTTCACTCCAGATTTTCAAAATTGGCATTTTACCACACCTCCTTATGAAAAGTACAGCTGTCATTTTACATATCCTGGCCAAAATGTGTTTTCGCACGTCTGGCGCACAATAGTGTGGTCGTTGTGCAAAATCAGTTTTTGGGACACATTTTTGGAAATGACGGTGACACTGTTCAGGAGCAGGGTCCTAAAATGCCTATATTGAAAATTTGGTGATGAACGTCCATAAAATGACTGCGTTACAAGTGTATGTGGCGCAGTTTACATTCACCCTTGCAACTTTGCAACTTTGTAATATGTTCATGCCAGATTCTCAACACTGGCATTTTTTCACATCTCCTTATGAACAGTACAGTTGTCATTTTTCACATCCTGCCCAAAATGTGTTTTCTCACCTGTGGCGCACAATGGCGTGGTCGCTGTGGGAAATCAACTTCTGGCACAAATTTACAAAATCACAGTGCCACTGTTCATGAGGGGAGGTCCCAAAATGTCTATGTTGAAAATGTGGTTAAAAAAAATCCTGAAAATAATTAGATTACGGACGTGTGCTGCACAGTTTCTATGCATGCTCATGACTTCACCATTTTTCCTATTTTCACTTCAGATTTTCAACGTCACAATTTTTTTACACCTCCTCATGAACAATGCAGTTGTCATTTTTCACATCCTGCCCAAAATGTGCTTTCATCCCTGTGTCGCCAAATGGCATGGCCGCTGTGCAAAACTACCTTTCAGCTAACAAACTGATAGTGCCGCTCTTTATGAGGTGGGGTCACAAAAAGCCTAAGTTGAAAATTTGGAGTGAAAATACCAACAAACACCTACAGCGTTAGGGTTTCCAACTGTTACTCCCCACCCTGTAGAGACTGACAGGCATCAGGGGTGTGACTTGGGATCACTGGCTATAATGCTCATTCCATTCCACCCCCACCCTGCAGCCAGTGACAGGCATCAACGTCTGCCTTGGGGTGTTTGGCCCTAAAGTTCACTCCATTCTCCTATACTGCACCCACCTCAGCATATTTCCTTATGGAATGGCGTATGTATAAGGCCCAAAGACCCCAAAGCACACCACGACACTTGTCAGTGTCTACTGGGTAGGGTGAGGTAGAATGGCATGAGCATTATAGCTGACGACCCAAAGGCACACCTCAACACCTGTCAGTCTCTGCAGGGTGGGGGTGAGGTTGGCTTCAGTTCAATACTTCACTGCCATTCCTAGTATGCATCTTTAACTCCTGCACTACCAATGCCAAAGCCAGCAAGACAACATTCGGCACTGACAAATGCTTGTTTCTTTTAACACTTAGTAACACTCCAAACAACCTCTTGTTTGCTGACAACTGACTGGTTTCACCATTGAGCACTGTAAATTGTCTGTTTTCCTGTGACCTGTACTGTGCTTGATATATAATCCTGTTGTTTACCTTTGTAATTCTGCAATCCTTTGTATAATTTCACCTATCTTTTGTAATGAAATGTCCCTGACATGGAACTTATGTAAAGTGCTCTGAGCTCAAATGATGTTCTGAGTATTGAAATAAATAAAATAAAATAAATATTGCTAGAAAATAAAATAAAAAGCACTTACCGCGTAGTCCTAAAGTCCCCAGTTTTTTCTCTTCCTTTGAGAATACAGCCTTCTGCTGTGGAGTTAGAGCAACAGATATTCCACTGCTGTTGTAGTCACTGCAGTACTGGATGACACTTTCATATGCACCTTTCATAAAGTAAAGCATTTTATTTTCCTGAAGGAAAAAAAAGAGCACAGAGTTATGTAATGATGTCACGTTTTACTTTTTACTAACAACGTCATGAAAATGAAAGATCTTCCAGAAATCAATCTTCACCATTGATTTACACTAGTAGATCTTAGCCGGAGGTGCTAGGACCCTGTGGGAGACAAACCTTTTTTAGGAGGGCTGGTGCTGAGGTAAGCAGTGTGCATGCACGGCACCATGAGACTGGCTCTAGCTGCATGGCATATCTCGGCACCAGCCCTCAACCACCTCAGTTCCTTTTTTCCCCACCGAGTGCAAATCAGTGACAACATCACTCGTCCAGCAGGAGTCAGAAATCCATGTCTGTACAAGAACACCATTCAGTTCTCTCAGTTTTTGTGTCTAAAGCTAGAATGTGTTATTTTTTTGTCTGTTTAATGATTTTACACCCTATTTAGGAGAGACAGGGTAGGTAGAAAGGTGGGAGGAGTGGCTCTTTGTGTTAGAGACAACATAAAGCCACAGAAATTCAGGGGGAGTGGGGGGGGGAGCACTGTGGGTCACACTGGAGAGAAGGAATAGGGCAGCTATCTGCATAGGAGTGATATACAGACCTCCAGTTCAGGGGGAGAAACATAGAATCTGACGGCAGATAAGGACCGCTTGGCCCACCAAGTCTGCCCATTTCCCTACCTAATGGAGAAGCTGCAGATCCTAGTTAACCAACAGCCTACTTCTTCCTACCCCCACCCCCTAGAATTGCCTTATGACTGTCCCATGCATGCTTGAATTCCAACACTGTTTTTGACTCCACAACGTCCTCCGGAAGGCTGTTCCATGCATCCACAACCCTCTCTGTGAAAAAATACTTCCTTATATTACCTCTGAGCTGCCCCCCATCTTCAAATTGTGCCCCCTTGTTCTTGCACACCTCTTTTTATGAAAGATGCTGCCCTCTTGGACTTTGTTGATTCCCTTGAGGTACTTGAAAGTTTCTATCATGTTTCCCCACTCCCTTCTTTCCTCGAGGCTATACATATTAAGCTCCTTAAGTCTCTCTTCATACGTCTTCTGCTGCAGACCCCGCACCATTTCATTTGCCCTCTTCTGGACTGCCTCTATCCTGTTTATGTCTTTGCGGAGATTGGGTCTCCAGAACTGCACGCAGTACTCCAGATGGGGTTTCACCAGCTGTCTGTACAGAGGGATAACAATTTCCTGTTTTCTACTGGTGATGCCTCTCCCTATGCATCCCAGTATCCCCCAAGCCCTCCTTACTGCCCTCTCACATTGCTTGCCCACCTTTAGGTCATCTGATATGACCACCCCCAGGTCCCTTTCCATTTTTGTTGTTGTTAGTATCTCACCCCTCATTGTGTACTCTTCCCCTGGTTTTTTTTTTCCCAGGTGCATTACCTTGCACTCTTAGCATTGAATCTAAGCTGCCATACATTTGACCATTCCTCTAACCTTGTCAAGTCCCGTCTCATCCTTTCCACCCCACCTTGTGTATCAACTCTGTTGCAGATCTTTGTGTCATCTGCAAAGAGACATACTTTTCCTTCCAGTCCCTCTGCTATGTTGCCTATAAAGACATTGAAGAGGACCGGTCCTAGTACTGAACCCTGCGGTACCCCACTAGTAACCCCCGTTTCTTCAGAGTGGACTCCATTTACTATTATCCTCTGTGTCCTGTTCTCCAGCCAATTCTTTACCCAGGCTACCATCTTGGGACCCACTCCCAGGCTGGCTAACTTGTATATTAATCTTTTGTGTGGGACTGTGTCAAATGCCTTGCTAAAGTCTAGGTTGGCCATGTCCACAGCCCCTCCCTGATCTACTACTTTGGTCACCCAGACAAAGAAATTGATTAGATTCATCTGACATGACCTTCCCGCTGTAAATCCATGCTACCTTGGGTCCTGTGCCCCTCTGGCCTCTAGGTACATGGCAATTCTTTCCTTCAGAAGTGATTCCATCGTTTTCCCTATCATGGAGGTTAAACTAACAGGTCTGTAGTTGCCTGCTTCTGCCCTGCTCCCACTTTTGTGAAGTGGAATCACTTCTGCCCTCCTCCAGTCCTCGGGTACCACCCCATCCTCCCATGATTTGTTAAAGAGGGTAGTCAGTGGTGTCACTAGTTATACCCTTAGTTCTTTTAGAATTCTGGGATGAATCCCATCAGGCCCCATTGCTTTGTCCACCTTCAGTTTTAAGAGTTCTTTCAGAACCCTTTCTTCTGTAAATGGGCTGGTGAAGGAGGTAGATAAAGGTACGTTGCTAGCAATTGAGAAAATGGCTCACAGGGGAGGGGTATTCCTAGTAGGGGACTTCAATCTACTGGACTTGGATTGGAGCCTCACTGCTGCAGCATCAGCCAGGAGTAGAAACATTCTGGACTCCCTGTAGGGTCCATTCCTCAGGCAACTAGTTATGGAACCCACTCAGGAGGAGGTGTTATTGGACCTGGTGCTGTCAAATGGGGACAGTGTCATGGAAGTCACAGTAGGGGACCACCTGGTAAATAGTGATCACCGATTGGTGTGGTTTGGGATAAAAACTGGACTGGAATCAAATCACATAAGGACAAGGGCCCTGTACTTCAGGAGGGCCCACTTCAAGATTATGGGTAAATGCACGAGGGAGAAACTGGCAGGCTCAGGGGAAATGCAGGGGGTAGAGGAGCAGTGGCAAAAATAAAGGAGGGCATTGAGAAGACTACAAACCTCTGTGTCAGGCAGGTTAGCAAAGGCAAAAGGAAAAAGAGACTGCTATGGTTCTTCAAGGAGGTGGCAGAGAAAGTAAAAGCAAAAAAAAATGGCATTTAAAAGATACAAACTAACACAGGTGGAGAGCGACAGGGAAAGTTACCAGGAGAGGCAAAGGGAGGCAGGGAAAACTATTAGGAATGCAAAAGCACAAACAGAGGAAAAATTCACCAAATCAGTGAAAAGAGGGGATAAAATATTTTTTAGGTACATAAGTGAAAAGAGAAAGACAAGGGGGAGGTATAGTAAGGCTAAAGGATGAAGGAGGGGGTAGTGCCTAGGAGGACCACCGAAAGGCAAATGTACTGAACAAATACTTCTGTTCAGTGTTCACAGAGGAGAGGGCAGGGGACATTCCAAGGTTAAAGGACAGAGGCATTGGAGCAGCGAGGTGGACACAAGTTCCTTTATAGGAGAAAGGGTCCTTAGGGAACTAACGATGCTAAAGGTGGATAAGACAATGGGGCCAGATAGGATGCATCCCTGGATACTGAGGGAACTCAGAGAGGAGCTGGCATCACCTCTGGCATTCCTGGTCAACCTGTCATTTGAAATGAGGGTGGTGCCAGAGGACTGGAAGAGGGCAGATGTGGTCCCTGTATACAAGAGCGGGAATAGGGAGGAGGAGGAAGGAAACTACAGGCTTGTCAGTTTAACATCAGTGGTGAATAAAGTAATGGAATTGCTATTAAAGGAAAGGATTAGTGAATACCTTGTCACCAGTGGGCTTCAGGATCAGAGATATCGTGGCTTCATGTGGGGGGGGGGGGGGAGGGTTGTGCCAGACTAACCTGATCGAGTTTTTTGACTGGGTAACCAGGGAAGTGGTTCAGGGAAAGGCAATGGATGTGGCTTACTTACATTTCAGCAAGGCCTTTGGCACTGTCCCACATAGAAAATTGACAAGCAAGCTGAGCAGACTAGGGGTGGGTACTAAGGCTGTTAAACAGGTGGAGAGTTGGCTGAGCAATCGGACTCAGAAGGTGGTGATAAATGGGACCGACTCCGGAGAAGGCAAAGTAACCAGAGGGGTACCATAGGGATCAGTACTGGGCCTGGTCCTCGTCAATGTCTTTTTTAGTGACATTACTGAAGGGCTGGAGGGAAAGGTTTTCCTTTTAGTGGATGACGCGTAACTCTGTAACACAGTGGACACACACGGGGGTAAAATAAGGGGATCTAAAAAGCTGGAAGAATGGTCAAGAAATTGGCAGCTGTGTTTCAACACAAAAAGTGCAAAATAATGCATATGGGGCACAAAACCAGAGGCAGCATTCAAACTGGAGGTACACTGACAGTCACAGATCAGGAAAGGGACCTTGGGGATCATTACAGTTAACCTGAAGATTGCAAAACAGTGTGATAAGGCAGTGGGGAAGGCTGGATGGATGTTGGGACGCATAGGTGGGGCAAAACCAGCAGAAGGAGGGAGGTAATAGTGCCCCCATACAAATCATTGGTGAGACCGGACCTTGAATACTGTGTCCAGTTCTGGAGGCCCTGTCTTCAAAAGGACATAGCTAGGGTGGCGGTAGTTCAGTGGAGGGCAACCAAAATTGTGTAGGGAACACAACTGAAGACCTGTGAGGAAAGTATTAGAGACTGGTAGGAGGAGGAGGAGGAGGAATATGATGATAACATACAAATACCTCATGAGGAGAAACAAGGTACAGGAGGGCTACATTTTTCAAAGGAAAAGATGTTCAAGGATGAAGGGTCATGCTATGAAATTGGAGGGGGGAGGTTCAGAAGAACTGTGAGGAAGCACTTCTTCACTGAAAGAGTGGTAGATGAGTGGAACAGCCTACCTGCAGAGGTGGTGGGGTTGGAGACAGTTACAGGATTCAAGAAAGCATGGGATAGGCACAGAGGAATCTTGGAAGTGTACAAAGGGGGAGTGGAGAGGAACCGGAGGCAGAGTTGGGTCTACAGTGTCACATTAGGATAAAGGAGAATATATACTGCAGACAGGATGGGCCTTGAGGCTCTTACCTGATGTCACCTTTTATGTTTCTATTTTTATGAAATATATGTGTTAATATTTCACAGCCCCATTTCATGAAATATATCTGTCAGTATCTCATAGTCTCACCGAGTCAAGGATCGATGGCCATGGAGGACGATGGTAGAGGAACTTTCTCAGTCAAGCTGCTCCAGCAGCGAGGCTGTGTCTGGTCCACTTTTTCTGTTGAGGAAGGGGCTGACAATGGACAAGCTTATGCTCAGGAGGAAGGACAGACCTTCAAGAAGCACAAAAAAAAAACTGGCCCATTCCCAGTCTCAGTCAGTTTCTCAACACCACTCAGACCCAAAGTTCTTCCTCTGCCCATTGGAAGGGAAAGAAACGGTACCACTCGAGGTTAACCTATATGAGGTCTGCTGTAAGTCCTTCCATTTCCTGGAGCTTGTGGCCCTCACCAGCACTGCCAGATCACAGAGGGCTTCTGGTACTAGAAGACTGAGGTCTTGAGCCCAGAACCCTTCTCTATCTGAAAGTGGGGACTCCAGAGGGCAGTTCCACCATTGGCAGCTCATATAGAGCAGTGGGTGCAGCGTCTGGCTCATTTGCCTCTGCCAGCAGAGCTTGTCCCTGGTCCTTTAGTGCTGGTGGAACTGGATCCACAAGTGGGGCCTTCAAACTGGATAGAGGGTTTGGTTCTGGCAACAGCCCCAAGGCAGATACTGGAGACCATGCTATAGACTCCTTTCCCCACGTGCTGAACTCATGTTCAGTGTCTTTGTAATGGGACTGGTCATGATACTATTGCTGGTCACTTCAGTGCCAGCTGGGTCATCAGTAACAGGCTCAGCAACACTGTTGGTGTCAGATTTAAGCCCTTCAGAGCCTGGCTTGTCACCAGTTCCATTGCTGCCCACAGTGCCTGGGATCTCCTCACTGCCGGATAGAGTTTCGCTTATGATGTCGCCTCTGGCACCAGCCCCTTGTCCCTTAGGGCTGGTGTCACCAGTGTTGCCTAGGCCATATTCTGAACTGGACAGCCTACAAACCATCCCCTTTACAACCCTCCCTCTGGGGTGGCTAAGGAGGGGGGATGAGTCTGACCCTGACTTCATCATTTCTCAGGGTGTCGACAGATTCTCTTTCTTTAGCCTGGACTCTTTGGATCCAGGCCCTTCTTCTGTTCCACAGGAGGATAAAAAATTCCAGGCTTTGCTCAGAAATATCCAAAGTAAGCAAGGAGTACTGCACTCAGAAACACATCAAGGAAGCAGATATAAATGCAAAATATAGCAAGATATGAAAATTACATACTCACCATCATTCTTGGTCTTCCAGAATATTTTCACCATTCATCACTGGTGGGTCTGTGCACCAAGACCCCATGGTAACATATGCCTTTAAACGCTTTGGAGGCAGGGAACTGATGTCAGAGATGGTGCTACCCATAAGAGAAGGGCTGGGGTGTGGGAGCCCAAGGGACGGATAAAAGGATATAGGATATGAAAAGAACAAATGAATAAAAAACAACAAAAAGAATAAGATGGTTTTGAGAAGAGGGTCTTCAAAGTGGCCAAGGATGACTAGGGCAACTGGGCAGGAGAGTGAGGGAGAGAGGAAAAGAGGAAGAGAGAGAAAGTGAGCAGTGGGGACTCCACATTCTCAGCTGAAAAACATGAGTGTCAGAAGAGTTGGCTTGCTCTCAGCCATAGTAAAACATGGCTTATGTCCTTTGAGGCTAGCTGACTCTTAAACTAAGAGCATGGTCTACAAAAATGTCAAGGACCAGCTAAAGGACTACAAGGAAAGGAATACCTCCCTGAAGGCTCAGGAACTGGAGGAAAATCCATGAGCCCTGGGAAAAGCATAGCCAGCTATAGCTGTCCATCTGAGGGCTCAGAAACCATAATAGGCTAAGGATTATGAGTCCCATATAACCAAAACATAATATGGGAGAAGGAAAACCTATGATTTTGAAGGTCTGAAAGAGTTGATCCAGGGCTCAACGTGCACCAGTAGGCTCAGTTTCCAAGCCAAGGAGATACAGAAGGAGCTCAGAGAGAAAAATGCAACCCCAGAGAGGGAAAAAAAGGACAGAGAAAAGGGGGTCCCCACCAAAAACAACAGACAGGACTAGGAGTCCACAAAATAGAAAGTGTAACCCCTCCTACAAATGGGGGTTCCCAAAAAGTCTTCCTTGGGCTTGCCTAAATGCTCACTGCCAGGCTGGTGTCCTGTGTTTTAGCAGTTTAAACGTTATTGCCTGAGAGTGCCTGTATAGCCTCTGTGTATTGTCTCTTTAAGAGTGGCCTATATCGCAGTTATAATAGATCTAGAAGGGGGCTGAGTGTTTCTATGCTCGAGTCCCGTCCGGGTTGCCAGATAGTCGCTCCGTTCTGCCATCGCTATTTGTGCAGAAGGAGCCTTGTTAGAAGCTGTCATTATTTGCTGATTATCTACCAGAATAGTAATGATATTGCAGTTTTTCTGACCTGCCTTCTTTGCAGCATGGAAAGTTCTGTTTATCACCACCATCTTGGTCCTGGACTGCCAGAATGGGCCAATCAGTACCTTTGGGGACTGTAAAATGGAGCTTGTCCCCAGGGGTCTTACGGGAGCAAAATTTGGTAGGAATTGTAGTTTTGGAACTTTGGTGCCCAAATGGACCTGGAGGGGGAGCCCTTGTTGTGACTGACAGACAGATCAGCCAACCGAACCTTTTGGATCCTGGGGAAAGTCCCAGGCTGCTTGCAGCTACAGTCAGTCTGAGTTGGGAAGTGAAAAAGTGAGCAGCTTGAGATAGTCGAGCAGTAGTTTTCATGCAGTTTGCACAGGAGAACTGTGGAAGGACTGAGTTTGGCCTGCCTGCCTACCTGCTGTCCCTGAGAGGGAACTTGTGGATATTTTCAGACTGAATCCGAATTGAGAGAGAGAGAGAGAGAGAAAAAGAGAGAGAGCTTAAAGCCGCAGAACTGTGACCAGGCTCAAACCCTGAAGACCACCGAAGATTTGCTGAATGTGATTGGCCTGTCAGGACTTCAGTGACTGCAGGAATCCTGGTTTGGTGCAGAGACTCTAATTACGACCGGACTGCCATCCACCTGGTATAGTGCTATTTCCTTACTATAAATGTGCTGTGCTGCTAGTGGGTTGTCATTTGTTTCCCCACTGTGTGCTGAACTGTGTTCTGTTTGCTGGAGGCTGCAACCAGCCCCACGGGACTGATTCCACATTTATCTCCACTTGGCCTGGGCCTTACCATGCTGGCCCAGCCAGATTACCTGCAACACAGAGAAAGCCATCGACGAGAGACCTGCCTGGGGATCAGCCCCCTGCTTAATGCCTTGAACAGGAACGATGCCTCAGAGATTTGTGTGGGCCCTGCTTCTCCTGGCACTCCAGCTTAACAATCTGCAGTGTTGATTTCATCCTACCTGTGTCGAGTACTGGGTATCGTGAGTAAACATCAGGGTAGCTCCCTGCAACCACAGCTAAATCTAAAGTGGTGTCATCTGATTGCCTTGTTGTCTTTTCTTTCACGAACTGAGCCCTCCAGCTCCGGATTATAAATAGTGTGTGTTGTGCATGCTGCTTTCTTCCATCACAGGGCCCCAACCAGCTGCGATGCCGGCCCAACCCGGGCAATGTTCCTGGCTAGCCCACCTCTTCCCCACTTGGGTACCCAGATTAGTGACTGTGTAGGGACCCTGAAGTGCATGCATGACTGTTTGCTGATATAGCCTTTAAGCAAACCAACCTGATTACACCCTTCCCTTGTTAAAGTCCCCTGAATAAATCAGATCTAACTCTTTTTGCATTTAACCTGACTGTGGTTCCAGTTTGTGTCAAAAGTACCGTACTGTTGCTGTTTGCTGTGCATAACCTTATTTTACAGGGGGTCTCCAGGGTTGAGCCAGAGGAACCAGCCCTGGTGGTAAGTGCAAACTGTGTGGGTAATTGCATGGTGAATAAGGGTCATTACATAAGTAATTACTGTATATTGTTCAGGCCACTAGTAGGGAAAGAGGAGGGGTTACAGTCTCCCAGAGGGCTGTACCCAGGTTAGCTTGACCACTAACAACCCTGACCTCCAGGTGGAGGCACCCATTTTAGTACCCAGGCCTCTTAAAATCTGCAACTAACCAAGCAGGCAGGGGTAGTTGACCTTTGGGGTAGCGCCACCTAGGGGTAACAAAAGGATTCCCATTGTCCTAATTCTCTGTCTGTAGAACAAACATCCCAAAAATAGGGGTTTAAGTGAAAGAGAGATATAGCAGGCCACAGAAACAATATGGCAGTGGACTGCAAGGGGAAGAAGCTGAACTGGCAAGGGAAATGGGCTATAACTCCAAAATTCTCAGCCCCTAGAGCACTAGCTTTCCCCTGCAAGGCCTTGTCCCAAAGATGGATGCGAAAAGGCTATCCAACAGCAAAAACTATAGAGCCCCTCCGCTCCACATAAAGGATGGGGAGGGGGAAAAGAACAAAGGCTGGAACAGCCCACTTGGTATCAAAAAGGTTCTCTCCTTCTCTTTACTCTCTCATTTCTTTTTTTAAGGAAGGAAAAAGTGAAAAAGCAAGGACTCCAAATGAGTCCTCCCCCAAAAAGTCCCCTCCATTTTTTTGTCAGGTTTTTTGTTACAGGAGGGCCACACAGGGGCATGTAGAGGGACAAGTACCCCAAAGAGGTTTATCTCTTAATGCCTCGCCCCCCCACCCCCTTTTATTTTACACTAACAGTGGTAAGGTTGAAAGAAAAGGGAAGGAGGAAGACCGCCAAGAAGCCCGGCCATTGAGGGGGAAAGTGGGCTGGTTGCAGTGATGAATGGTGAAAATATTCTGGAAGATCGAGAATGACGGTGAGTATGTAATATTTATAAATTCCAAGAATCAGTCTTCACTATTCACCACTGGTGGGTCTGAGTACCAAGCCAGACCAAATGGTGGTGTTGGCAAACCCTAAGGGAAATGGTTGCTCCCTCAGCCTCCTGTGGGGGAAGACACAGAGAGGCGGGAGCCCCTCATGGGCCTGGCAAGGCATGAGACTGTTCAGGGTCATGCTGTGGTTCCCATGGTGTAGGAGCGGGGAATGCATCCCACAAGCTCACACCTGGCCCTATGGAAGAAGTGGTGGGATCTCTGATAACGTGAAGCAATCACCCTACACCGGGCCAAGAGTGACAACCAGGAAAGACACAGACATGAAAAAAACATTTGAGAAAGTGATACACACAGATGTAGAAAAACATGTAACTTATTTATTCAAAATGCACATAACCAGAGCTCCTCTGCACTTTGAGGGCATACACCCTATTCATCAGGGGGGGTAAATAAAACATCATGTGTATATATAAAGAACATCAATTAGTGACTCAGTACAAACTAACCAATAAAGTACTAGTGTAGTTCTAATCAATTAGTGCTTTACCGTATTGTCTCTCCTGGGGCACATATATAAAATCTCCCAGTGTGATTACTATAATGTATCTAATAGTTTCACCAATAAATAGTACAATAATATTAAAAATCAGCAACACATCTCATAATGGACCCTGTTATGTTAACGGTTACATAGGTTATCTGATTGTATATATATACCTATACATAGTTCTTTAAGTATACTTATTAATACCATAACTGGTTTTATTCTTTTATTTCAAACCAGAATTTACATCCTATATTTAAATGCCAGGCCCTTTGTTCAGAAAAGCTTTTCAATGTCAACAAATTTATAGATTTAAACATATTTTGATAACTTTATTATAGTGGTCAAATTTATTAAAGGCAAAATATAATGCCCTAATGACCCCCCCCCCACGTGAACTAACTATCACTGACCATGTTTTTAAAAATGGTTTGGACCATGAACTCAGTTTTCGCTGTTGTTGCAATAGGTGAAAATAATGTAAAGGTTAAAATGACTATTGCCTGTTTTTGACGAACTTGTAAAAATTGTAATAGAAACATAGAAACATAGAATTTGACGGCAGATAAGGACCGCTTGGCCCACCCAGTCTGCCCATTTCCCTACCTACTGGATAAGCTGCAGATCCTAGTTAACCAGCAGCCTACTTCTTCCTACCCCAACCCCCCAGAATTGCCTTATGACTATCCCATGCATGCTTGAATTCCACCACTGATTTTGACTCCACAACCTCTCCGGAAGGCCATTCCATGCATCCACAACCCTCTGTGAAAAAATACTTCCTCAAATTACCTCTGAGCCACCCCCTCTATCTTCAAATTGTGCCCTCTTGTTCTTGCACACCTCTTTTTTGAAAGATGCTACCCTCTTGGACTTTGTTGATTCCCTTGAGGTACTTGAAAGTTTCTATCATGTCCCCCTCTCCCTCCTTTCCTCGAGGCTATACATATTAAGCTCCTTAAGTCTCTCTTATGTCATCCTCGGTGCAGACCCTGCACCATTTAGTTGCCCTCCTCTGGACAGCTTCCATCCTGTCTATGTCTTTGAGGAGATTGGGTCTCCAGAACTGCACACAGTACTCCAGATGGGGTCTCACCAGCTGTCTGTACAGAGGATAATAACTTCCTGTTTTCTACTGGTGATGCCTCTCCCTATGCATCCCAGTATCCCCCAACCCCTCCTTGCTGCCTTCTCACTTGCTTGCCCACCTTTAGATCATCTGATATGACTACCCCCAGGTCCCTTTCCATTTTGTTGTTGTTAGTATCTCACCCCCATTGTGTACTCTTCCCTGGGTTTTGTTTCCCAGGTGCATTACCTTGCACTTCTTAGCATTGAATCTAAGCTGCCATATATTTGACCATTCCTCTAACCTTGCCAAGTCCCTTCTCATCCTTTCACCCCACCCTGCATCAACTCTGTTGCAGATCTTAGTGTCATCTGCAAAGAGACATACTTTCCTTCAGTCCTTCTGCAATGTCACTTATAAAGACATTGAAGGACTGGTCCTAATACTGAACCCTGCGGTACCCCGCTAGTAACCCTCCTTTCTTCTGAGTGGACTCCATTTACTATTACTCTCTGTGTCCTATTCTCCAGCCAATTCTTTACCCAGGCTGTCATCTTGGGACCCACTCCTGGCTGGCTAACTTATATATTAATCTTTTGTGTGGGACTGTGTCAAATGCCTTGCTAAAAGTCTAGGTATGCCATGTCCACAGCCCTCCCTGATCTACTACTTTGGTCACCCAGTCAAAGAAATCTATCAGATTAGTCTGGCATGACCTTCCCGCTGTGAATCCATGCTGCCTAGGGTCCTGTGCCCTTCTGGCCTCTAGATACGTGACAATTCTTTCCTTTAGAAGTGATTCCATCATTTTCCCTATCACTGAGGTTAAACTAACAGGTCTATAGTTTCCTGTACTTCTTGCTCCCACTTTTGTGAAGGGGAATCACATCTGCCCTCCTCCAGTCCTCGGGTACCACCCCATCCTCCCATGATTTGTTAAAGAGGGTAGTCAGTGGTGTCACTAGTTCTACCCTTAGTTCTTTTGAATTCTGGGATGAATCCCATCAGGCCCATTGCTTTGTCCACCTTCAGTTTTAAGAGTTCTTTCAGAACCCTTTCTTCTGTAAATGGGCTGGTATCAACTTCTGTATCCAGAGTGTTACTACTGTTTGTTTTATGTACCTCCCCTCTTCCTTTGTAAATACTGAGCAAAAATATTTGTTTAGTATCTCTGCCTTTTCACATTCTCCCTCTGCCCACCCTCCCTCCCTTTATTAAGCCTCACTATCCCTCCTTGGTCTTCCTTTGCTCCTGATGTACCTATAAAGGTTTTATTCCCTTCTTAACTGAGTTGGCTATCTTTTCTCAGTTTGGGCCTTTTCTGTTCTGACTTCCTTCCCAGCCTCCTTTTGCTTTAACTGATACAGTTCTCTGTCCTGCTCCTGCTGCGATTCCTTGTACTTCCTGAATGCTTTCTTTTTCTCTTGAACCTTCACTGTCACTTCCTTTGAGAACCATAGTGGTTTCTTACATCGTCTTGTTTTGTTTATTTGCTTCACACAAGAGCTCGTTACCTCTGTGATGGCAGTTTTATTATTCCCATTGTTCTTCCACCCTCCTTCCGCCCATTTGCTAGTGCATTCCTTAGGCACTCACCCATTTTAGCAAAGTCAGCCCTCCTAAAGTCCAGTACTTTTGTCTTTGTGGCTTGACTCTATTGCTGTGTTTATTGTGAACCATACTGTTGATGGTCACTAGTTCCCAGATGCTACCCACTCTACATCTGTGATCCCTCTCCATCTCCATTTGAGAGTATCAGTCTAATATTGCCCCTCTCGAGTGGGCTCCAGTACTAGTTGTCTAAGGCATGCCCCTGTAGGGCATCTAGAATAACTGCACTCTTGAGTGGCAGCTGCAACTCGCTCCAGTTAACATCTGGCATATTCAGATCACCCATCAGCAATATCTCTTTTCTGCCATTCTAAGTATACTTTCTATCATTTCCTTGTCCACTTCCTCCCCTGAGAAGAAGTCTGTATAACCCTGTGCGGATTGTGGTGCCATTGCCTGTCTCCAAATTTACCCACAGTGCTTCTTCTCCTCCCTGTTTACCTTTTGTTCTGTTGCTTTTATTCCTTCCCTTATGTAAAGAACTACTCCTCCCCTCTTTTACCCTCCCGTCCCTCCTGTAGATAGTGTATCCTGGTATGTTTACGTCCCAGTCATGGTTTTGTGTGTACCATGTTTCTGTGACTGCCACGATATCCAGATGTTCCTCCTCCATCAAGGCCACTAATTCAGGAAGCTTGTTTACCTAGACTACGGGCATTGGTACTCATTGCTCTCCATTTTTTGATGGCCTTACCTTCTGTTGCAGCATCCCCCACTGACCATTCTACCTTGGTCTTTTTCTCATTTAGTACCCTGTTTTGTAGGGAGAGGCTGGGATTTTTCTGCTGCTTGTCAGTGCCTCCCCCATTGACTAGTTTAAAACCTTGCCAATGAAGCATTTAAACCGATTCATCATGACTCCATAGTCATATCTTCATGGCCTCAGCCATTTGCGATATCTATGTATTGTTTTGTATTTTTGTATTGTTATAAACATTTGTAAAATGTTAACTATTTTAGTATTATGTAAACAGGTAAGCCTTGTGAATAGGGATTTTCGGAACCCTAATGGCTTTATCACTGTATAGATAAAATTTTACCATACCATACCATTTAATTATGAGGGATTCTTTTAAGAATAAGGGAAGGCATCAGACACAGCCATGCCATCTACCTAATGCAGACCACAGTTCCAACTAGTCTGGAGGGAACTTCTTTGGCGTCATAGGATGCCCTCACCTGGTGTCTTGCCAGCTCCAGATCCTGAGCAGGAAGGTGTATGGCCCATCTAGGTGCCTCACAATCTGGCAGAGATTCTAGGAGCTGACCCAGCATTACCCACAGATGCCTAACATAGGATGCCTGGTGTGCCTGGTATGCAGATATGCACAACATGGACAGCACTGCTAAAAACACCCTAAGTCTACAGATGTCGAGCTCAGGTAAGTCTGACTCTGGGGGACAGCTGCGAACTGGGCGTCTATGCCAAGAGGGAGTGTCCAGGAGCTGGACCCTAGAAGAGGTGTGTGGCATGGCTCCTGCAGATCCCAGGGGTGCACTGCGCTGTGTCTCCCTTGGGGATGAAGAGAGGGCAGAGGATGGAACCAGAAATCTCTTGACACCTCTGCAAATGGCTGAGGCCATGAAGATATGACTATGGAGTCATGACTGTACTGCCCAAAGAAGGACAGCATCAGATATGCAGAACTGCAGCCAGAAAAAAGTCAGTCACAGCTCCATCATCATCTCTGAAAGGAACTGCTGATAATGGGTGTAGTCAGCATCAGAGGAGAAATGGACATAGAAGTCCTCTTCCTCAGTAGAGAAAGACGAAGAAGAAGAGGACCTGGATTCGGGGTGGTGGTGCCAGGGTTTCAGGCCAAAAGACAGCCTGGTCCATTGCCCTCAGGTAGGTTGGAAAGGCACTCACTGAAGCCCTGAACTGCTCCCAGGTCAGGGCTCCTATAGGACCAAAAATGCTCGAGAGAGGGGGGAGGGACAGGCAGAGGAGGAGGAGTAGGAGGTGGGTCGTGAAGGACCAGGCCAGATCCTCTGCCAGTGCTATGAAAGTGAACAGGTGACCTACCCAGAGAGCAGGGGCTGTGTATTGTCCACCCGGGAACACCCAACCATAGATGAGTGATCTGAATGGTGCCTGGGGTGGGGAGGGAATCAGAGCTATAGTGGTCCCACAGGGCAGCCGCTATCCCCACCTACAACAGGCCCAGATGGTTCCAGGAGCCAGAAGACCCAAGTCAACACTAGGACTCTTGCTAGAACCCAAGCCACTCTAAACATGGAACTCGGCGACAACTGGGACCTACCAACCCCACTTCACCTGAAAGGGCTCTGCCCCTTGGGCTAGGCCCAGAAACATCCCCAGCAACAGAGTCCAGGAACAAGAGACAGTCAGTGCTGCGAAGGACACCAGAACACCCCTCGGCACCGCAAATGGTAATAGAATCAAATTCAGTACCAGGGTGGTGCCAGAACCTGACCTAACACCAGTGGTGGTTCTGGAACCCAACCCAATGCCTTGCTCAGTGCCAACAACCCCACCGGCACTGGAATTGGCACCAGAGGCATCCCTGGTGCACAGGACATAGGGGAGGTGGTATCGAGGCCTGCACCAGGCAGAGAAGGATCCCATGACAATGCCGTGGATGTTAAGGGGGTTAGGGCTATGCCCAGAAATGTCCACTTCTTCACCAGAGCCTGGAATACAGTCGGGATCATCCCGGTCCTCACCCTCCAGATCATCTGACTACTCAGAGGATGAGATCCAGAAGATCTCTAATGAGCAAATGGCTCCAGAGACTTTCCCTCTCCCAGAACTGCGAAGGGCAGCAAGAGGGGACCCCACTGCATGGGTGGCACCACCTTGTGAACTGGCCTTAGTGTCAGGAGCTGAAGCGGCACTGGACTGCAGCTCCAAGGCACCCACTGGTGCAGGCTCAGCGTATAGCTTTGACTCTGCCACTGGGAGCGTCAGACCCCCAAGGGGGTACTGAACTGGGAGGGGTGCACAACTGCTCCTTTGTGGGGGACTGGCTGTCCCACAGACCCCTCCCCCAGCCCACCATCTGAGTGAGACAAGGATTAGTGGAGACCTGACTTCCCTCGGTATGCACAGTACCGAGGAGGGGCTCAGGGGAAGAGCCTAAGGACCTTGTCTTCGAGTCATGGGTGCAATGCCTGCTTCCAAAGGTCGGGGGGTCCCCATCTCCACCTCAATGTGCAGCTTTCCAAGCTGTGAAGATCCATCAAGAAGCATGTGTTGCAGTGGTCCATGTCATGGTCCACTCCAACGTAGGTCCAGTAACAATCATGTTGACCCCAGACGGACATATTTCTCCCACAGGGGCACCTATGCACAGGGGAGAATCTGACTTCTTGCTTGTTTTCTTCTGTTTTTTAGGTCCATGGGATCCAGACATGATCAACTCATGGAAAATAACAAAAATTTGCAAAAATTGTGCTTGGTGCCATTCAGTGGGGATAGGAGAAGAAAAGACAGTGACAAGAAGTCGAAGAAACTATACGGCATTGAGCAAGTGGTGACGAACAGAACCACAGTCAAGTGATGCAACAGAAAATGGCAAACACTCCCATGAAGTACCTGCCTCAATGTTGGGAAGAACAGAACTGAGGAGGCAGGGGAACCAGCGTCAGTTACAGGCCAATCCATGAGTGCCTTGTGTACAATGCCGTCTCCAATTTCAGTCCCCTGCCTCCAAAGGTTTTCAAGGGATGTGCTCCCATGGGGTCCTGGTGCCTCTGGCACAGACCCACCTGTGATGAATGGCAAAGATTGATTCTTTTTTTATGTAGCTGTTTGCTCTCCATGGCCACCAACTTCTGTCATCAGACCCCTTCCGCCCCCAACCCCATCAGCCTCTCCCCCTACCATGTTGGCCGATGAGGATCTGCATGAAGTGGGCTCCAAGAGTGGAAAGGCCATCGCATATGGCCCCGGGGAGACATAGATTTGTTGGTTTTCTCCCTTCCCTCCTGAAGCAGTGACAGCACAGGTGAGCATGCATACGTGGAGGCATGCTCACCTCCTGGAAGCTGCATGCTCCTTTCACCCACGCAACATTTTTGCCAGTCCCCCAGACCTCCTTTGAGCTGGCATCTAGCCTCCACTGGGTATTAATCAAGAGCAAGGTGACTAACCTCCCCCATCCAGGAGATGGGAGCAGCCCAGTGGCTGCTACAAACATCTCCCAGTCCTCCCCTTCCAGTCGACCCCCGGTGACCTGCACGTGCCTCTGAACATGGGTCCCCGGTGTGGCACAAAGTGTGGAATACAGTGCCTCAACCCCCAGCACCACTGGGCCAGCATGAAGAGTGATTCTTTGGAAGATTTATTTATTACCTTGACATGGAGACTGGCTGGAGGACAAACAATACCCCATGCCAGTCGCCATATTTGTCACATGTCAAGGTCATAAAGAAAAGTTGCTATATTTTGTATTTATATGTGCCTCCCATATGTGTTTCTGAGTGCAGTACTTCTTGCTTACTTTGCATACAGTGTCCAGCTTGCTGCCCTGTACTGCACCCATAGACTTTCTTAAGACACGTTGCATCCACATCTACTTTGCTCAGGAATATGTATTCTGCACTTGAGTTTGAGCCTTCAGCCACTTACCTAAATAAATATCTCTCTCTGCAGTGATTAAATGTGTCCACAATGCCGGTCACTTTAGTTCCTCCTATTCTACCCATATGCAGTCTGCAATAGAACAGCTTCTGTCCCTTCTGCCTGCATGCAAACACACAAGAAATATACTGTCCCTAAGGATAGACCAGTGTATATTTCTCAACCTATAGCTGATGCCATTGTTTTCTCACTGAGAATGACAAGACCATTCTTCCCCAAGAGGTCACAGTGTGTCCTGTTAACAAGTTGTTCAAGACTGACACTATGGGCAAGCAGACTTTCACAGTAGCTTCACTTAGCATGCAGATTGCTAGCTACCAAGGGCATTTTCCCAAATATGAGCATACCCTTTGGAGCTTAAGTCTCTGTCAGAGTCCAAGCCAGATTCAGAAACTAAACTAAAGATTCTGCAGAGTGCCACTCATGGGACTGAGTTGAAAAGTCATCAACTCAAAGCTGCTATGGATGCCTTTGATACTGCCTCCTGCTCTGCTGCCACATGCAGCTGTAGCAGAAGGCATTCCTTGCTATGTACTGCTAGCTTTTCTCAGGACGTCCAACAAGAAGTTATGAATGTTCCCTTCTATGGTACTTGCCTGCTGGGAGAGCAAGTGAAGAAGTCTCTTGAGGCATCTCAGAAAACTAGAATGATCCTTAAAGAGCTAGTGTTTACTGATTAACCTCCCCCCCCCTTTACCTGGTTCAGTACCTTACTCTCCATTACAACAATCCTTCTGTGTGCTGCATTTTTTTAAGTACTATTTTTGTATAAACACTTGTAACATTCGCTCTTCAGACCCACAGCCAAAACACTTGCTCTTCTTAAGTTGGAGGCATGCCCCCATGCTGGCACATTTTGTGATGTCTGTACTAGAATTGTGCAGGGCATGCCCCATAGGCTATAATAGGGCTGGCTTTGGCATGCATTTTTAAATACTTTTAAGTGCTGGTTTTGAGAAAAGAAGGCCACTGCTCAACTGTAGTTGAGCGGTGGCCCTTCTTTCAAACAAGCAAAAGTATTTAAAACGATACCAAAACGCCCTATTACAGCCTACAGGGTGTGCCCCTACACAATTCTAGTACTGACATCACAAAATGTGCCAGTGTGGGGGCGTGTCTTCAACTTAAGAAGTAACAAGCGTTTTGGCCACAGGTCCCAGGAGCAAATTTTATGAGTGTTCATATGAAAAATGTACTTAACAAAAGAATGCAGCACACAGAAGGATCATTGTAACAGAGGGTAAAGTACTGAATCAGGTAAGGGGGGGAAGACAGGTTAATCAGTAAACACCTGCTTTTTAAGACTTCCAGGCCAGTTCCTGCTAACCATTAGAGGGGGAAAGGACATGGTTTCTTTCAGAACTGGCAGTCATTTCATGGGGAAAGGCAGGGGGTTCCAAAGCAAATCTCACCCTCCCAAGCCTCACGAGAAGGCATAGTCGAAGGCACAGACACCCAAAGCTCTGGCCCTGGTCCTGCCTCAGTTGCCTGAGGCAGACTTCTCTTCCCCAATGGGAGGGGGGCACCTGACTCAGTTTTAACAACAATGGGATCCCCTTACAACAGACAAGTGGATCTTCAGGATTATCCAGGAGGGACTTAAACAAAGAAGGGGTTGGGAGAGAGCACACATGTCTCCCTAAGATGCTGCTGTAAAAGTACCCAAAACTGGACAAAAAAGTGCACACGTTCAGAAAAAATAAAAAATGAATTTATTGGTGAAAAAGGAACATGAGTGAACAGCCCCTATGTACAGTATCACCACCCAAAGTGGCTTTCTCAGGGGCGTGGCTGTTTCACAACACCTCAGATTAAATACTCCTTGTAACTGATTAATTACCAGCATTTGAGACACATTCAAAAAAGTGCTATGAATTGGCTAATCTGTATTGTGCAAACACTGATTAAAACAGATACAACAGATTCTGGTCAGATCCACCATGGGTGCATAATGAAGTTAATGAAGTTGTGTGGAATTGTTAAGGAGGTATGGAGAAACACAATGATTTGTAAGTAGTAAGACTTGTTTTAGTTTCTGTTCTAAGGAAGGCATAGACATTATTAGGAAACTATGTGGAGGTGTATATTTTAATGGAAGGAATAGGAAGCAAAATAGGTTTACAAAAGAACCCCAGAGCAAATGCCACTGAGGTATGTGTTATCCCAGATGATATTGGCTGGACAGCCACATTTGAAAGAAAACACAATTGCACACACCCCAATAATGCAAAGTATTATGGGAAACATATGCAAATCCCCATGATGGTTCAGAAGGTGGCAGTACATGAAAAAGTAATGGCTGGCATATGTTCAGCCTTGAGATTATTTACACAGTTTTTTTTTTTGTTGTTTCTTTTTAGAGAAACAGGATTTTTGTCCATGAGGTGATGTAAGTTATATTAAAGCAATGTGTTGATGTCAGGAAGTCAGGTGTAATGATGGACTGTTAGCAGAGAAAATGTGACAGCAGCTTTCAGAGGGGGGTCACTTTTGATAAGGGCAAGATAGTTATGCTTTGATAATGGGAATATTAGGAAAGTATGAGGTCTATGCTGAAGTGGAGTACAAATACACACAGTTTCATAAGTATGTGCTCAGAGTGCAGGCAAATGTGATATGCAGGTTTGTTCTAGAAATAGGTAAAAATAGTGATACATACAATTGACAGAAAGACAGATAATTACTTAGACATATATATAGAGAGAGCAACAGATGGACAGACAGGCAGAATAGGAATAGCAGTGAAGTACTGAAGTGATGCTAACCCCACCTCCACTTCGCAGAGATGGACAGGCATTGGGGTGTGCCTTTGGGTCATTGCCCATGACGCTCATGCAATTTCACATCACCCTACCCTGCAGACACAGACAAGTGTTGAGGTGTGCCTTGGGGTGTTCAAACTTTACACTCACCCCATTCCATCAGGAAATATGATGAAATGGGTAGAGTATAAGAGAATGGAGTGAACTTTGAGGCTGAAGAGTCAAAGGCACACCTCGATACCTGTCACTGGCTGCAGGATGGGGATGGGGGTAGAATGGCATGAGCATTACTGCTGACAATCCCAAGTCACACCCCTGATGCCTATCAGTCCCTACAGGGCAGGGTGTTATGGTCAGAAACCCTAACGCCCTGGGCGTTTCTTTACATTTTCACTCCAAGTTTTCAGCATGGGCTTTTTGTGACCCCACCGCATGAACAGTAACACTATCAGTTCATTAGTCAAAAGGTGATTTTGCACAGCGACTGTGCCATTTGGCACCACAGGTGCAAAAACACATTTTGAACAGGATGTAAAAAATGACAGCTGCACTGTTTATGAGGAGGTGTACAAAAATTGGTAATGTTGAAAATCTGGAGAGAAACTATAAAAAAATTGGTGAAGTAGTGACATTGCTCCTGCTATTGTATACTTGTTTCAAATTCCTGTGCATCTCATTGTTTTCATCTCTATTGCTGTTATGTGACCTAACATAGCAACAGCATTTATGCATTACGTTATAAGGACAAGTAAATGTTTTTGATACATTTATAGACAGTTACATAAACTTAATTTTCTTCATAGAATAATTTAAATTTAGTAACAGTGGTAGTACAAAGCAATTACTTAGACAACTTGAAAACTATAACTACTTTATATTGTACATTGACACCCCATAAGGACCTCCTTGAAACTGAGATGCAAATGTCACACATTTATCAGTTTTCTAACAGGAATATTTTACTGCCCTAAATACATTTCCTGCTTCAGTAACTGCTCAGCACATCTATTGCATGCCCTACTTATTGACATTTTACACCTGCTATGCAATGTACTGCTACTTACTACACCCACATCATGAACCATAACACAGATGACTGCCATAACTAAGGAGGCAGTAGCACAGTGGTTTAAGGCTCTGAGCTGCAAATCTGGAGATCTGGGTTTGAATCCCACAGCCCACACTTGCATACTGGGTGACCCTGGGCAAGTCACTTAACGTCCATGTGCTCCCAGGTTGCCCCTGTAAATAAGCTTTCAGCTTAGTGTGCCACTCCTGGTTAAACAATTGAAAGAAAAAAAAACACAATATATTATTTTTCTTGCTTTATTTTGCTACTACAAGCTTTGACTAATATATCCATCCTTAAATGTACTTTTTAGAGCTTATGTGTCTGTGACCTAGGCAGAACTACACTTAAAATCTTACACATAAATAAATAAATCATCAAAATAGTATTTATTTCAGTAGTAACTCCTTCCTTTTCAGATGCCCATGACACTGTGGCCCAGATTTTCAAACTGCGCCATTCTGAGGCGCAAGCCCCTGCGCTGCTCAAAATAGTTGCGCAGAAATTGTAGTGAGGTGATATTCAAAGGAGTTGCGCTGTTGAGCAACTCCTTTGAATATCACCCCCAGCCACAGCACTTGCGCATGGCGCAGTGGAACTTGCGCCACCGCAAGTTCCCTTCCAGAGTTGAGCATTAAACTTGCGGTGGCGCAAGTACCATTGCGCCATGCTCAAATTTCCGATATTCAAAAGGTGACATGCAAATGGGGCCATAATTTATGCAAGGCGCAGGGGGCCATTTGCATCTATTTATGGCCCCATTTGCATGCCATTTGCATGTAGGTGCGCCGATCCGAGGACTTGCTCCTGGCCACCCTGCCAGGCAGCAGCCACAGGGACCGACACCTAATGCAGCCAATCGCGGGCATCACAGTTACATGAAACCCCCCACAAATCCCACAGCCCGATCGCGGGCAGATACATGAACCCCCACACATCTCCCACAGCCCGATCATCGGGCAGTACACATACATGACCCCCACACATCTCCCACAGCCCGATCGTGGGAAGAACCTGTGAACCCCCAGTGCCCGATCGTGGGCAGAATGTAACCCTCCCCCAACCCGAATAACTCCCTGGTGGTCAGTGGACCGTAAAGCCCGATCGCGGGCAGAATGTCTAACACAACCCCCAAACATCTCCCTGGTGTCTAGTGTCCCCCCACCCACCACGAAGCCCTCCACCCCACTCCCCGCGGCGGCGAGCGACAGCAGCCCATAACAGACATGACAGTCCAGATTTGTGAATGATTCACAAATCTGGACTGTCGTAGTGGCGGGCTGCACGCCCATTGGCTGTAGTCTGCACCAATGGGCGGCAGCCCTACCGACAGTCAGTCGGCGGGCGGGCGGGCGGCAGGCGGGTGGATGCTGTCTGCCGCGGGGGGAGTGGGGTGAGGGGCCTGTGGGTGGTGGGGGGACACTAGACACCAGGGAGATGTTTGGGGGTTGTGCTGACATCTACCTGCCCGCGATCGGGCTTTACGGTCCACTGGACTACCAGGGAGTTATTCGGGTGGGGGAGGGTTACATCCTGCCCGCGATCGGGCACTGGGGGTCTATATAGGTTCTGCCCGCGATCGGCTGTGGGAGATGTGTCGGGTGGGGGTCATGTACCTGTACTGTCCGCGATCGGGCTGTGGGAGATGTGGGGGTTTCATGTAACTGTGATGCCCGCGATCGGGCTGGTGGGGGGCACAGGGACCGAGTTGGGGCCAGCCAGGGTGGCAGCTGCTGTTGGCGCCCCGCAATACAGCAGCTACCTGTGGGTGGCCCTCAACTTGATCCTCTTTTTGGCTCAAGGTTGTGCAGGCGCAGGTTGGGGTTGGCGATGACAACTCTGCACAACCTGACTGAATATCGGGTTGCGCAGGTTATGCATGGTTCCTCCTCTCCTGTTGAGCATGCATTCATTTGCATTGCTCTTTTGCAACCTGTTGCCAGTGGAGCAACTGCCTGCTGAATATCGCAGAATGGCGCAATGTAGATTCTGCATGCGCAACCCTGTTGAGCATGGAGCAACCCTTTTGAATATCTGGGCCTATGTATATAAATTTATATATTTTAACTTCAAAGCACTAAACCTATTCAAATACACAAAACACAATACTTTATTCTCTTCACACATTACTGTTAAACTTCAGGTCCCAGAATGGCCAAGAAATAATTGTTAGACTTCACTCTTGCATGTCACTGTCACACCCACTTCTCATGCAATCAATTAGGCAAACTCTTTTGTTTCTGTGCTATGCACTCTTACATCAGAGACATAAATCTTACAGAACTGCTAACAAAAATGGTCAAAACTGGATTTCTGAATTAAAACCTGTCATTTACAGTACCTACGTAAATAATAGTTTACCGGCTACAAACAATGCTACAGACATGACAATAACAAAATTTCTGTTTTACATGAAAAAGATCCATATCATGAACTTATCATACAGGATTTGCGACCTTCTGTCTGCATGTATCTGACAAAGGAAAAGGCACCTGCTTGATCCTCTTTTTTCTATTTTATTTTTATGCCCAATTTGCACATACTGTTAGAGCCAAATGAGACATGCTTAGAGTTAAAAAAAAATCATGATGTCTATGTGTGTGTGTTGGTGGGGGGATATGCCTAGATGCAGTTTCAGGCACTCCTTAATTACTTCCCTCGGCAGCTCTGACAGTCAGTTGTTCCAACATGATAGATCTACCTCATGCCTCTCCCACATGAACCCCAAAAAAAGGTGGGGGTGGATCTTTAGGATCTTCTCAGGTGGAGGTGGGGTGGATCTTACTGCCCCCCCAAAAATAATGCTGACTCCCACTACTCAGGTTCCAGTTCTTGTACCTCCCATTTAAGAAAGAAAATAGTGCCCTGCAACCATTGACTAACAATAAAACATTTTTTATTTGAGGGTGGAAAACATTTCTTGGAGGAGGGTAAGACGAAGGAGACTATTTATACCTTCAGTCAGTTCCACGGACAGAAAACATGACATCAGCCCTTTTGTACATGCAAAACACCTGCAGGCTCTGATCACTGCAGCTGTAATAAACAGTGCTGCTAATAAGACAAAACTAGAGCCATAAAATGCCTCAAATGCAGGTTAATTCACCAATTTGCAGTAAAACTACCCTGGATACAGGGGGAAACAATCCAACTGGGATCACAGAGATAGAGACTCTCGAGATAGAGACACTTTGTTAGAAATGAAATTTCTTTCTTTTTTTTTGAAAGAGGAACAATGGGGCTGCCCTTGTTATTCCATAGTGGAAGAAATGAGGGAAAAATAAAACAATTGTGACCCAGACCACTGTGACAAGGTCAGGCCTGTGAAAAAAAATAATAAAGTCTGGTGCAGGTGAAAACCACCGCATCCAAGGAGTGCTTAAGGAAGGAGTGAGGGAGAGCAACACTGTCCAATTTTTTTTTTGTTGTTTTTTTCAAGAGGACCAGAACCAATCTACAGGAGGACAGAGATCTCTGCCCCCCTCACCTTCTGAGATACACTCAGATGCCCAGCTCATACTGATCAGGGAATGGTATGCAGATGTGTGAATAGGTGGTGAAGATATTCTGGAAGATCAGCAATTACAGTGAGTGTGTAATTTTCATATCTTCCATGAATCAATCTTCACAGCTAACTCAGCATAACCCACAGGTAGTTGCCGTAAGCTGCTGGATGTGTCTGATGTGCAGAAATGCACATCACAGTGCGTGCCACCACAAAAACTCTCCTATCCCACCCACTGATCTCTGCAGAATCAGTGTTGGGAGAGTGGTTCTGGAGGAGGCTATGAGACCGAACATTCACTGCATGAAGTGAGCCTGAACATACTTGTTCTGCATGATAAACTGAGAGCCATCTGAAGGATCATCTTCCTTCTGTCTGGAAGAAAGGCCCTTGCCTTGGTGGTTTCCAGCAGGGCTCTGATGAAGAGAAGTTTCTGAGAAGGCCAAAGTTATGACTCCTCTAAGTTTAAGAGAACTACCATGGAGGTGAGGAACTGAGCTGCTGTGGTCACTGCCTGTTCTGTGTCCTGCTTGGATGGGCTGACTAATAACCAGTTGTCCAGACTGGGAAAAACTAGGAGTCCAAGTTTTCAAAGATGTGCCGCGAGAACCACAAAGCACTTCGTAAAGACCCAAGGTGCCAAGGATAGCCCAAAGGGCAGGACCCAGAATTGGTAGTGCAGGCCCAATGCCACAAAAGGAAGAAACTTGTGGTAGTTGGCATGGATCGGAATATGCTGGTAGGCATCCTGCCTTTCCAGAGAAGCTAACAGTTCTGCTGCTTGTGGAATGGCAGTAGGGAACCCTGGGAGACCGTTTTGAACTTCTCCTGGTGTATAAACTTGTTCAGCTTCCTGAGGCTGAGAATGGGGTGCATGCCCCATGACTTTTTGGGAACGAGAACGTAATGGGAGTGAGAAAGTAATGGGAGTAGAAGCCTGTGTTGTGCTCCACCTCCGGTACTACTTCCACTGTCCTGTTGCTCAAGGGGCCCGCAATCTCCTTTGAGAGAAGGTCTGACGTGGATGCTGAAAGGGGGTACCATTTTCTGGGTGGACAAGCTGGAGGGAGCTCTGAGAAATTCAGTGAGCCTCTCTCCCTAATGATCCTTAAGACCCACTTGTCTGTGGTGCTGGAATCCCACTGATCGTAAAACTAAATCAGACCCGCTTCCCGGCCCCACACACCCACCAGGGAGGAGAAGTCTATCCTCAACTGCCAGGCAGGACCAGGGCCATATTTTCAGAGAGTGGCACTGGGCACTTTTGGGGCGTGTGCTTCAGTTGTGCTTTCTTCTGCTGCTGGGAAGGCTGGGACTTGACTTTGGCTCCCTTGTGTTTGCCACAAAAGGACTGCTAATTCTGGTAAAAGACTTGCCGCTTTCCCCTTTGGGAGTGAGCAGGGGCAGGCTTAGAAGTCTTAATGATTGTTCTGGTCTTCTGGGAGGCCTCTAGGGACTGTTCCACCTGTTGACTGAAGAGGTAGGCGCCATTGAAGGGCACGTTCATGACCTGCTGCTGGACATCGTTGGAGAAGCCAGACATCTGAAGTCAAGAGTGCCTTCTGAAGAAGATTCCTGCAGCAGCAGAGCAGGAGGCAGTGTCAAATGTGTCCATAACTGCCCTTCAGCTGATGACTGTTTAACTCGATGCCATGGGTAACAGTCTGATGTATTTTCTGCTTAGTTTCTGAATCCAGCAAGGTCTCTATGAGAGAACTGAGAGAGGTCCAAGGGGCATAATCATACTAGAAATGCCCCGGTAGACAGCTATTTACATACTAATGGTCTCTGCAGCAAAAGCTGTTTTCCTCACCATGTCTGTCTTATGAGACTCCTTATTGATGGGATGAGCTGTAACCTTCTGGGGAAGAATGACCTTGTCATTCTCAGCCAGAATGACAATCTTGTCAGCAACAGGCTGGGAAGCCAAAATATTGGCCTTTCCTTAGGGGCAGTATGCTTATAGTCTATCTGCCGACAGACAGAGAGAATTGATGCAGGCCTGGCCCACACTGCTTCCAAGAGAGTCTAAAATGCAGGGGGAATGGAAGGTATAAGGCTGACCAGCATAGTGAAATTGTTAAGCCACACCAGATGGAGATGCCTCCCCGGGTCAATGGCAGAAGGCGCATAAGCAAGAGTTGTATACTTATTGCGAAATAGAGCCTGGAAAGAAAGATCCTCCTATGGTATAGGAGAAGGGCCTGGAGTTGAATTATCCAGGCTGTAAAAAGAGTCATCATCACCACCCTCAGAAATAAGATCTGGGTCAAACTCATTCCTCTCCAGTTCCTCGCCAGGAAGAGGGACTGAGTGAGGGTTGGACTTAGCAATGTCCAACCCACCTCTGTGAGTTGGAAAGACAGGTGATACTGGCAGAGAGGGGGCTGGTGCCTGCTCCAGTACCAAGACTGGCACCACATAACAAGGAGTCGGAACCAGCAAATGAGGAGTCGGAGCCAGGGATGGCATTGCCAGAGAGACTGAGCTTGGCACAGAAGTATCTCTCAGTGCCAGAGGCAGTGCTGTGTGTGGTACCAGGACAGGCCCTAAAAGACCTGATACCAGTGCTGGACCGACTGCCACCCATGGCCTAGGTCCAGCTGACATGAAAGAGACTGGAGATGGTACCTGGTCTAGTCCCAAGAAAGTGGCACTGCAAGGCAGTGTGGCCAGTGGAACAGGCATCAGCGGCGCAGTCACCAGTAAGGACTCAGAGGCCACTACCAGAGCCAAATGCTCTGCCTGGCTAGAGTGTCCAGACTGTGGCTCTGGTGCCCCTTGCCCTGTGGGACCCAGAGCTAGTTTTGCGAAAAAGGGCAAGTGAGGCAAACACTGTACTCACTGCTCCACAAGAGCTGCCCAGTGAAGAAACTGCCCACCGGAGTCCCCACAGGAAAACAGGCAGGGACTCTGGGCCTATGATCTGGAATGCTCACAAGTAGAAACCATCGGGAATACCAATGGCACTGGAGAGGGTCTCCTGCTCTGGGTGCTGATGACCTTGCATCAGAACTACCATGGGTGACCTCAAGCTGTACCATTTCTTCCCATTCTGACTGGAAAAGGAAGAACTCCAGGTTGAGCGGCACTGGGTCCTTGACTGGGATAGACAATGGGTCTGCTTCTTTTCATGTTTATTGGAGAGCCATCCTCACTCCTGAACAGAGGACTGCCCATCGTCAGAACCCTCCCTCAGACAAGGAAGTGGACTGGACATGGCCCCGCTGCCGGAGCAGCATGCCAGAAGAGGCTCCCTACTGGCACCATCTGTGTCCATGATCTTCAAGTGTGGTGTGGTAGGGTTGTTAGAAACTGACAGAAAAACTTTTTTTTTTTTAAATACTAAACTGACACAAAAATAATAAACACTAGCTATAAAGGCTAAAACTGAAAGAACCGAATGCTGTTGTATTGACATGAAGTTTTGACACCCAGTGGGCGAGCGACGTCATAGCTGAAGTCCATTCAATGGCAGAAAAACAGGAACTTAGGCAGTTGAGGGCCGGTGCCAAGGTAGGCCATGCAGTGTGAGCTAGTTTCGCAGTGTCATGCATGCGGACAGCCAAACTTGGCACTGGCCCTCCTGAAAAGTTCTGGCTCCCACAGGATCCTAGTGTCTCTGGCTCAGAACCCATTGGTGTGAATCAAGGGTGGAGATAAGTTGTAGATGATCTGTTGGTGATACCGATGGAATGAGGGAAGGCCTTTTGCTCCAAGACACTGAGGACCTTGTGACAGGCCTACCAATGGGTTACCTTGAGTGGTACCGTATCTTCCCCTTCCAGTGGGCAGAGGAAGAACTCAAGGTTAAATGATGCCAGGTTCCCAACCAGACCAGGAAAGGGCCCACTTCTTTTTTGGTTTATTGGAGTGCTAGTCTCTCTCCAAACACAGGACCATCCATTGTCAGAATCATCACCCGCAGGGGGAAGTGGACTGGATACGGCCCTGGTGCCAGAGTAGCATGCCTGAACAGGCTCCCTACCATCACTGTCTCCATCCATTGCCTTCAACCATTACTCAGCAGGGCTCAGAGAAACTGATAGACAGTTTAAATAACAACACTAAACTGACACAAAAATAACAAACATTAGCTTTAAGCACTATAACTGAGAAGAGCAGAATGCTGTTGTCATACAGATGAGAAGTTCTGACTCCCAGTAGGTGAGCGATGTCATCACTGAAGCATGCTTGACTATGGGGGAAAAAATGAACTGAGGCAGTTAAGGTCTGGTGCAGAGGTAAGCCATGCAGCTCCAGCTTGTCTCATAGTGCTGAGCATGCAAACAGCCTATTTTGGTGCCAGCCTTCCTGAAAAGTTCTGCCTCTCATGGGGTCCTGGTGGCTCTGGCTCAGAACCCATTGGTGTAATCAATGGTGAAGACTGTTTTTGGAAGATTAGTGTTTTTTTTTTTTTGGTGGGGGGCTGAGGGAAAAGCCTTGGATCCCTGTCCCTTCCCCATCTTTGAAATGAAAAAAAGTGCTCAAGGGGCAAAGAGAGTAGAAAAGAGAAAAGAGAGGGTGAGCTGCCCAGAGGCCTGGCTCACACTGAGCAGAGTATGGTAAATAGGTTGTGGTAATAAAAAGAGAAGAAATTCTGAAAGATCAACAATTACAGTGAGTACATAATTTTCATATCTTCCGAGAATCAATCTTCACCATTTATTACCATGTCTGGGTCAAAGTACCAAGCTTACCACCCATAAATGACAGTGCTGGCTCTCCTCAAGGGAAATGGTCATTCCCTCAGCCTCCTGTGGGGATAACCATTGAGAGACAGGGACCCCTTATGGGTATAGTGAGGCCCGAGAGTGGTCAGGGTCAGGCAGGGGGTCCTGTGGCCTGGGAACATGAATGCACCCTGCTAACTTGCGCCTGATGCTGTGGGAGAAAAAGTGGGCCCCTTGAAATTGCAAGGCAAGCACCCTACACCGGGCCAGGGGTGACAACCAGGAAAAATGAAACCATGCATGTAACCAGAAGGGAAAGGGATCAGATCAGTTCCACTATAGCAGCTTCTTCTTGCTGTTTTTACATTGTTTCTTGTGGATTTTATTTGGTAGAAGGTTATTTCTTTTCTTTCTTACTACTTCTAAGGGGCTAGCCCGGTATTGTTTTGGGGCTGTTGGAATTCTGAAACCTGTTTTGGTGGCTATAAGTGGGCTCATTTGTTTGATGTTTCACTGTGTAGCAGTCTGCATTTGTGGAAGCTTATTTCTTCTGATTTAAAACCTATTTGGTGTGATTTAATTAGGGCTGTTTCTTTGAATTAGAGAACTACATCTTCTAATTTCAAGCCTATTTTGATGTGTTGTTGGGGAAACTGTTTGAATTGGAGACCTGTTTCTTTTGGTAGCAAACCTATTTTTGGGGCTAAGAGTAGAATTGTGATTCCTTTTGCTGGCTTTACTAGCTGCAACGTTTAGTGCATAGTGGGGGAAAGGTGCTATTGGTCTGACCAGGGGCCTCAGCTACCTGATTGTTTCTGTAAGACTTGGGCTGGTCCCACCCTCCCAGTCCCTCACCCCACCTGGCCCTGGTCAGTGATTTCCTTTATACCAGGGGTTCTGACATCACTTCCTCAAACGGTCAAAGGATATGCACCTGTCATAGCAGAAGCAGACATCCAGGAAAGGAACAGCAGCGAGTGAAGAGGTGACTGCTCTCTCAGTGGAAGGGCAGTAACTGCAAATCAAGGAACTTTCATTGTTACTTCTTTGCATTGCTATTTGCATTGTGGAAAGGAGGAGTGGGAGTTTGAGGAAGTTTGTGCAATAAGTCTCTTTTTGGGTGTGGATAGGAAGGATAGGACTATAAAAAGCAGTTGCTCAATCTATCTAAATGTGTACAACAAAGGGGGAAAAGGAAATTAAGAAAAGAATGTTTTGCACTGATAGAGGGGGGAGAGGGGAGACTTGGGGGAGTGTTTGATATCCTGCATCTGGAAGGGTGGGGGGTCACCGGTGGGCAACAACAGCAATGGGTAGGGTGGTAGGCTGCAACAACTGCAGTGCACCAATCTTTCTAAAAATTGCCTGGAGGGTGGGGGTATGTTTAGTGTGCAACCACATAATTTATTTATTTATTTAGTTAGTTAAACATCAGTTTTGAAACCTTTGAGCCAGAGGCTCATTTACAAAGGTACCTTGTCACATAGAGGACATAAGAACAGTAGTACAAGGGACAACAGAAATTACAGAGACAAGAAAGTTACAATTCAGTTACAATTTTGTTACAGTAGATTTCAATACCCATGATCAACATGGCATAGAGTGCAAAGACTTGGGGTTGGGGGGGTGTGCAGGTAGAGGTAGAAGGGGAGAGTGACAGGGGAGGAGGATTAGTAGGGAAGGAAGGGGGCCGCTCAGTGAGCATTGTCAAGGTGTTTTTTTTTTTTTTATAGTTTAGTGGCAGTTGCATTTTGAGATAAGCAGGAAGTTTCTGAGCCTGGGCTTAAAGCTTGCTAAGGTTGGTGAGTCTGAGATACCGGCAGGGAGGGAGTTATACCAGTAGGGTGCACGGTAGGGGAACGCCCTCTGCCCTTGAGAGGTCCTGGCTCTCGGAATGACTAAGGTTGTTCTTGATGAGCTGCGAGTGATCAGGGTCGGTGCAGTTCGGTGAATTGAGTCAGATAGGCCTATGGGGGATAGGCCATGCAGGGCTTTAAAGGCGAGCTGGCAGGTCTGATACATGAGCCGCTCATCCAGGTTGAGTAGGGTTGCCAGGGTGTACAGCACACATGTGTGAGTGAGTCTGGGTGCACCGGTGATAAGTTGGCAGGCCTTGTTAAGCGTAAGGCGAACCTTGCTGAGGGCTGTCTGATCAGTTGAACCATAGACTGGAAGGCCATAGTCAATGAGAGATATGACAGAGGAGGTGACAGCCAGGTGGAGGGCATCTGGAAGGAGGCATTTCTTGTGTCGGTAGAGAATGCCCAGCCGTGAGTTGGCGGCAGAATTTAGGGCAGATATATGTCCATGGAATGAAAGTGCAGGGTCAAAGGTTATTCCAAGATATTTATAGGACTGCACAGGTTCGATGGGGATATTGGGTGTGGAGTGGACGGCTAGGGGGAAACTTGCTGTACTTATTTTGGGGGTGGGAGAAGAGCATAGTTTTTGTTTTCTTTAGGTTGATAACAAGTCGGTGCTCAGTGAACCAGGTCGCTGTAGAGTCAAAAGCTAGTTGGAGAGAGTTCTGAAGCAGCATGGGGTTACTGTGAGAGGCAATGAGTACAGCATCATCAGCATAGAGAAGGATCTTACCCGTACAACTGCTGGGTAGGGAGTTGAGAAAGAGGGAGAATAGTAGGGGTCCAAGAATCGAGCCCTGCGGCACTCCAGAGTGAATGGGGTAGGTTTCAGAGAGAGTACCACTAACTTTCACATGTTGGGAGCGGGCGGAGAGATAGCTGGTGCACCAGGAAACAGGTCCAGAGGCAAAGCCTATTAGGTCGAGGGTGGAGAGCAGGAAAGGATGCAAAACAGTATCAAAGGCTTTAGACAGGTCAATGAATATTGCACCAGCCAGGGCGCCAGAGTCCAAGGAGGCGTGGAGGAGAAGTTGGAAAATTCCAGGAGTGCTGTACTGGTACTATGACCCGCTCTGAACCTGTGTTGTTCAGGGCAGAGAACATTGTACTTACAAAGGTAGTCAGAGACTTGGGATGCCACAATCTTCTCCAAAGCCTTAGAGAGGGGAGAGGATCGAGATGGGTTGGTAGTTACCCAGAAGAGTCCTGTCACCACCTTTGTGGACAGGGGTAACAGTGGCAACCTTCC
The DNA here is from genome assembly GCA_016271365.2 of Neoceratodus forsteri. Classification (NCBI taxonomy): domain Eukaryota; kingdom Metazoa; phylum Chordata; order Ceratodontiformes; family Ceratodontidae; genus Neoceratodus; species Neoceratodus forsteri. The sequence goes on from CM028130.1 coordinate 1,241,471,506, forward strand.
AGACAGCAGGGAATTGTCTGGAGACAGTGATTTTTGAAAATGCATGTGATAGGGGAGAGGACCTGATCCAGGACCTGACGTAGAAGGCAGGGATCAAGTGAGTCATTACCGACGGTGTTACCCTTTAGGGCTTTTAGCAGGTATGGCCTGGTTTCTTGTATGGTGACACAATGCAGGTGGAAGGAGGGGCGTGCGATGGGTAGTGGGGCAGAAGGAGGTGGCGGACTGAAAAAGTTACCAGGGAGTACTGAGCTAAGGTCGGTAAAGGAGTTATTGAGGTGAGCGGCAATGAGGGCAGGGTCAGAGGATCCTCTCCCCCTCTCTAATCACCATTGATGTTGAGAAGCGAAGGAGAGGGGGACCGGGAGTGACTATTCAGTTGCTTGATGTTGTCCCAGAAGCACCTAGGGTTCCCCCAGGAGGAGGTAAGGGAGGCTTGGTAGTATTCCGCCTTCGCTTTGCAGATGGCCCAGGTGCACTGGTTGCGAGCGGCAGCATAGGACTGCCTGTCTGCTGATCGGCCAGTAGCGACAGCAAGGTGCCAAAGGTTGTCTCATTGCTTAAGATGCCACAGTAGGGCAGGGGTGATCCAAGGGGCATGTCTCACTTTGGACCTCCTAGCAGTTATAGGAGCAAAGATGTCACAGGCAGAGTTGAAGGTGTTTACAAAGAAGGCCAGGGCCGAGTCAATATTAGTTGCGCTCGTCAGTGGGACCAATCAGTATGGGCAGGAGGCGCTTGGGTCTTTGAGGTCCCCCAGGTCTAGGCCGCCTCCGAGGTGGTTTTGACCGAGGATGTGGGCGAGGGGTTGCAGTTGAAGAGAACAGGGGTGGTCACTGGGGCAGTCAGGGAGGATTTGGATGTTATGGATGCGGCTTGGCCTGTTAGAGAGGACCACATCCAGGAAGGTGCTTGTGCCCCTGCTGGGGTTGATTCTAGTAGGCTGCATGACCAGTTGAGTTAGGTCAATTGAATCGAAAGCCTCACGGTGGGAGGAGGACGAGGGGCAAAGCCAGTTTATATTCAAGTCGCCCACCAGGATTTGGTCCAAGGGGTTGGGTAGGGAGGTAAGGTAGTCAATTAGTGGGCCCAGAGCCTGGGATTGGTTTTGGGGGTATGTAGGCTATGGTTAGGAATATAGGGCCTCTGGAAGGGTCAGGGGACAGCTTTAGAGTAAGGGCCTGGGCCTTATGGTCGAGGTCAGGAGGAGGGGTAGACCCATGAGAGAATCCTTCAAATGGGAGGCTGTCCCCACCTCTCCTTCCGAAATGGTCCAACCGGTAGAGAGTGTAGACGGGGAGAGAGACATGAGAGTTGGGAGTGGAGTGAGACAGCCAGGTTTCAACCAGGGCAACAACATCAGGTTTATGAAGCATCACCCAGCAGTGTAGTGAGTCCAGTTTTTTCAGGAGGCTACAGATGTTCATAGATGCAATACGCAGCCCAGAAGATTTCAGGGGAGGACCAGTGCTGCCAGGCCCGGGATTGGGGTGGATATTGCCTGACAGGAGCAGGAGGAGGAGGGCTGCTCTTGGGAGTGCGTGACAGCGAGATAGTTTTCGATGGTTGGAGAGGGGGCGATGAGGGGCTGAGATAGTGCAGGGGATAGGCAGAGTAGAACAGACAGGAGAAGCAAGCACGATGAGATGTATGAGGGGGCAGTGGGGGTAAGAGAGAGGGTGGCAATATGTAGGGTGATAGGTCGGGAAAAATGCTGGGTGAGTGTAAGCAGCAGGAGGAGGTGTTGTAGGGGGAAGGGGTGGGTTGCAGGCATATGATTAGGGGCATAGGGCAGCATGCTAGCGGGCTATAGCACCCAAAGGGGAGTAATGATTATAAGAAGGAGGGGAGTAGTGCAAGATGCAGGTGTTGGGCATTTTTTTTGGAACTAACAGGCTAGGGAGTAGTGAGAATTATAGTTGGAGGATGAGAGGAGACACGGAATGGGAGAGCCTATTTGGGATCAGGTAGGGTAGCACGGCCGTAGGGTTGTTAGGTGGGGACCAGTGCCCCCTGGTGGTCAGCTAGTATAACCTGCTAATGGGAAAGTGGGGACTTAGGTTCTGGCACAACAGGACGTGAGGTCACAGGAAGTGACGTCAGCAACCTAAACCAATAAAGCTACAGCCGCCCCTGGGTGGGTGGTGGCTGGGGGCGGGGCGGGTCAGGCAGCAAAGCGTCGTCGGGCTAGCACCCCACAGCAGCTGTCCGCTGAAACAATCAGTGGGCTGTGGGTAGAGAAGCAAGCCAACGAGTCCTTCTGTTGCCCGATCGTCTATGGCAGGTGATTATGCTGTAGTTCGTCTCGTTTCATTACCTGGAATTGCAGCAATGGGATCCTGGGAGGGCTCCTGGTAGGAGCAGCAAACGTCCTTCCCTGCCGCGGTCGGCAGTGTTCTGAGCATGGGGGGGGGTACCGTCTGAAAAATGTAGGAGGCAGGGAAAATTAGTATGCAGCGGGAGGATTTAAACCACAGCACTAAAGTTACAAACTGCGCATGACTTAGCTACGATGCAATGCTAGTCAAACACACAATAAGGCCACCATTAAACATTTAATACTAAGCTATATTCATTAAACATCTACTTCATCTACCCTGTATGCTGTGTGCCTACTGCTTAAATTAATCAGCAGTATAACTGAGGTCCTCAGCATAAAACAGAACTCGCAGGCACTGCTGATGCTTTAGGTGTTACACAGATCAGCACATTTAAATTACAAACATTCAGCTATGGCTAACCCAGCAGTGAACAGGAGGAGGCTGATAGCAGCACACAACAGCACACCAGGCGACTTTTAATAGTCAACAGGCAGACACACTCCCATTAATTTGTCTGCTCCAAACCCAACCGTCAAGACCAGCTACACAGGTAGCACCCACAGCAGCTGTCCGCTGAAACAATCAGTGGGCTGTGGGTGAAGAAGCAAGCCAACGAGTCCTTCTGTTGCCCGATCATCTATGGCAGGTGATTATGCTGTAGTTCGTCTCGTTTCATTACCTGGAATTGCAGCAATGGGATCCTGGGAGGGCTCCTGGTAGGAGCAGTAAACGTCCTTCCCTGCCGCGGTCGGCAGTGTTCTGAGCGTGAACATAAAGAAACTTGGAAAGGGATCGAGGGTCTGCAGGAGGAACTAAGACAGGCAAGGCAGACTGGGGGTGGGTTTAGCCCAATACTAGAGGGAGGGAGGGAGGAAGGGAGATGAGGGAGGGTGATTTGAGCCAACAGTGGTGAGGAGAGGGTCAGAAGAAGGGAAGCAGAGACAAAGGGGCCCAGGCCAGGAAGAACAATTGCCGGGGAAACCAGGTCAGGAGACAAAAGACAAATGGAAGCAGGAGATAGGGACTTGTGAGGGGAGGAGAAGTGGTGGCAAAAGTCATGGAGTAGAAAGGAGTGGAAAGGAGAGAACAGGTTACTATGAAGAGAGAGGGACTGGGCATTTGTGAAGGGTCTTCAGAAAATAGTTTTGCACTGCTAGAGGGGAAGGAGGAGGAGGGAAATGATGCAATTGGAGGAGTAGTTGATAAATGCCTGGACCAAACTGAAGTGGGGAGAAGTTCTGCTGGGAGAATTGCAACAGGGGCAAAAGGGGGAAATAATGTGCAGGAGGAAGAAGAGGAGCCGGAAATGAGAGATGGAGATGAATGGAAGCAAGCAGGGAGTAAGAAGGGTGGAATCTTAGTGCTGGGGGACTCAATACTAAGAGGAGTCAGGTGGGGTAATGAGGGAGAGCAAAGTCGCATTTGGGTGGAGGCCATGCCAGGAATGACAGTGGAAAGGGTGGGACAATCTGTTCTGAAATATGCTAGAAGGGGTAGGGACAAGCCTCATTTAATTATACATCTTGGGATGAACGACCTGGCTGACAAGACAGTAGATATAGTCCAGAGGAGGTTTGAAGAACTAGGACAATTATGTGAGGGGGCAGAAAGATCAGTAACTTTTTCAGAGATACTTCCAGTGCCAAAGGCAAGCACAATGAGAAAGCTGAGAATAGAGGAATTTAATAGATGGCTAAGAACCTTTTGTTATGCTAAAGGGTAAGGGCTGTTGGGGGTGGGGAAGGACCTGGGAGGACAGTAGTCTCTATGCCAATGGCAGACTATACTTGAGTGAGGAGGGAAAGAAAGTGTTGAAACAGAGGATGGATGAGTACGTAGAAAAGTTGGGAATTAAACTAGGAGGCGGGGGGCAATTGGGCAAGAGACATGCAGGAGGCCACAGGTTGGGAAACCATATGGAGCTTACCACCCAACAGTGGTAAGGACAAATGGCAAGTACTATTAGTGATGCTGGTAAAGGAGGGCAGAATGGGGGGGAGGGTGGAAGGTGGTTACCCTTAATGCTAGGAGCCTTGGAAGGAAAACTGCAGAGTTACAGGTGCTCATGGGAGAGGGAGAGGCGGACAGTGCAGCCATTTCAGAAACATGGGCCACCCAATACAATGACTGGGACCTGTCTATACCAGGGTACAGGTTATTTCGTAGGGACAGGGTGATTGGGAAAGGGGGGGTGGCACTATATGTGAAGGAAGGACTGAAGTGTGTCAGGGAGGAAGGGGAGGAGGGTAGTACGGAGTCACTTTGGATGCAAATCCATGATTCCAAGAATTGGATTCTCAGAATGGGAGTGGTGTACAGACTGCCATCTCAGACGGAGTAGACAGGGAACTAGTGGGACAGATCAGGAGGACCTGCGAGAAGGGTAGTGTGGTGATTGTGGGGGACTTCAACATGCCAGGAGAGGACTGGAGTACTCCAACAACCAGGAACAGAAGGGAGCAGGTACTGCTGGATGCCTTCCAGGACAGCTTCCTGCTGCAAATGGTCAGTGAACCAACCAGGTTAGGGAACACCCTTGACCTTGTGCTGGCAAATGGGGACTTTGTGAGAGAACTTATGGTGGAGATACCACCACTCAGTATGGCTCACATTGGATGTGGGCAAGGAAGGAGTGGAATCTGGCACAAGAGTGCTGGACTTCAGGAGGGCTGACTTTGGGAGGATGGGGGAAGTGGTGAAAGGGTACCTGGCCAGAATTCAATCTTGTATGGACACTAACCACAGGTGGGAGCTCATAAACCTCTGGATAGTGGAGGCAACCAAAACCTGCTGCAAGGCTCAGAGCAAGAAGGCTAGGGCTAAGAAACCGAGCTGGTTGAGCAAGGAGGTCATGGAAAAGGTAAGGAGGAAAAGAGCTGCTTTTAGGAGGTACAAGAAAACAGGGAGGGGAGGACAAGGAGGAGTACTTGATGGAATCAAAGGAGGTAACAAGGGCAATAAGGGGAGCCAAGGCATCTACGGAGCTCAGGCTGGCACACAGCATTAGAGGGGGAAGGACTTCTTTAGGTACATCAGGGAGAAAAGGAGCTGTAAGGACCACATAGTAAGGATTAGGAAGGAGGAGGGTTGGGTGGAAGCAGGGTACAATAAGGCAGAAGCACTAAACGATTACTTCTGCTCGGTATTTACTAAGGAGAAGAGGGGGTGACACCCAAGGGGGAGGAACAGCAGAAACGGGGGGAGGGGGTACAGATGGGGAAATCATGGAGGCAGACTTTGGGAGGGTTTGAAGGCACTGACGGTGGACAAGGTGCCAGGCCCAGATGGCATCCACCCCAGGGTACTGAAGGAGCTGGCAGAGGTCCTTGCGGGACCTTTGGCAGACCTATTTAATGCCTCACTACACTCAGGGTGTGTACCTCAGGACTGGAGGATGGCTCATGTAGTGCCCCTCCACAAGAGTGGCCCCAAGGATGAACTGGGGAACTGCAGACTGGTGAGCCTCATATCTATCGTGGGTAAGCTAATGGAGACTATCCAGAAGGAGAGGCTCGTGGTCCTCCTAGAGGCCAAAGGACTACAGGACAGCAGACAGCATGGCTTCATACATGGCAGATCCTGCCAAACCAACTTGGTGGAGTTCTATGACTGGGTAACTAGGCAACTGGACAGGGGCCATGCAGTGGATGTCCTGTATCTGGACTTCAGTAAGCATTAGACTCGGTGTCGCATGGAAGGCTGGGAAGTAAGTTAGAAGGCATAGGGGCTGGTGCAAAGCTGGTGAGATGGGTAGGGAACTGGCTTCAGGGAAGGCAACAGAGGGTGGTGGGTGGGGAGCTCTCACACCCAAGGGTAGTGACGAGCGGTGTTCCACGGGGCTCAGAGCTGGACCAGTGTTGTTTGGGATATTCATTGCAGACATATCATTGGACATCAAGAGCAAGATCAGTCTGTTTGCTGATGATAGCAAGGTAGGAGCGGTGGTGGATGACCTAGGGGGATGGCAGGAGCTGCAGGATGATCTGGAAAAGCTTGAAACCTGGTCAGACACCTGGCAACTGGGGTTTAATGCCAAAAACTGCAAGGTGCTGCATTTTGGGATGAAGAACCCAAGGAGGAGTTACCAGTTGGGGGGAGTACAGCTAGCCCAGACAGAGGAGGAGAAGGATCTGGGGGTGCTCATTACAGGGTCAATGAACAACTCGACACAATGTAGGAAGGCACCTGCAAAGGCCAACAAAATGCTAGGTTGCATTGCAAGGGGTATATCCTCGAGGAGGGAGGAGGTGATTCTGCCACTGTATAGGTAATTAGTTAGACTGCACCTGGAGTACTGCGTGCAGTACTGGTGCCCGTATCTGAAGAGGGTCATGAAGTTACTGGAGGGGGTGCAGCGCAGGGTGACAAAGATGATCAAGGGGCTGGGGGACTCATCATACGAGAGGAGGCTGAGGGAGTTGAACATGTACTCACTAGAAGAGAGGAGGGACGGGGGACATGATTAAAACCTTTAAGTACATGAAAGGAATAAACAAGACAGGTACAGAGGAGCTGTTCAAAGTAAGGGAGGAGAGGGACACCAGGGGCCATGATATGAGACTGGAGGGAGGAAGGTTCAAGAGGGAGCTGAGGAGACACATTTTTACACAGAGGGTGGTGGCAGGGTGGAATGCATTACCTGCAGAAGTGGTATCCAGTAGAACAGTGGACTGCTTCAAAAGGGGGATGGGACAGGACAAGGGGGAGGGACAATGGAGGGGAAGGGTGGAAGGGAAGGGCAGCTGCAGAATAAGGGGTGCTAGCTGCACATTCAAGCAGACTTGATAGACCTCTAGGCCTTTATCTGCTGGCAAATTTTGTATGTTTGTATGCTGTCCGCCTAATGCAGGCTGCAGATCCCATCAACCTGGAGGCTACCTGGTTGGCATCATAAGATGCCCTCATTTGGTGCCTCACCAACTCCAGGCCCTGGGAAGAAAGGCAAATGGCCTGCCTGGTTGTCTCACAATCTGCTAAGGATGCTAGCAGATGACCCAATGTTGACCGCAGGTGCTTGCCATAAGTTGCCTGATGTACCTGATGTGCAGAGATGCACAACATGGTGTGCTGCTGGAAAAAAAATCCTACAGCCCCAGGGATCAAACACCACAAAGTCTGACTCTGGGGGTTGGTCACACACTGGGTACTGATGCCCAGTGGGGGTGTCCAGGAACTGGATTCCAGAGAATGGATGTGGCATGGCTCCTGGGGACCCAATTGGTGTGCAATACTTGTGTAGTACATCCCTTGGGGCTCGACAGGGGGTGGAGTGATGGAACCAAATATCTATGGATGCCTCTGTAACTGGTCGAAGCCATGGAGGGGTGACTGTTGAGTCACGGCTATGATTCCAGAGAAATTACAGTACCAGGTTTGAAGGATTGTGGCCTGTAAAATGGCCAATTCCAAGCTCCCTCATTATCTCCATAAGGAACTGCTGGTACCAATTGTAGTCAGCGTTGGAGGAGAGGTGCAAGGAGGTGCCCGCTTCCTCAGAAGAGGAAGTTGGAGATGAAGAACAGCATTAGTCAGGGACAGCAGTGCAGAGGCCTCAGGCCCAAAAATGGCCTGGTCTAGTGACTGGAGGTACTGGGGAAACACACTCATGGATGCTATGAACTGTTCCCAGGACAGGGGACCCAAAGGACCCAGAATATTTGGGAGAGAAAGAAGTGGAGGCAGAGGAGGAGGGGTGTGGGGCTCATGAATGACCAGGTAAGGTCCTCTGCTAGGGCTATGAGAGTGCTCACATGACCTCACCTGACAGTAGGGGCTTTGGCAAGCTCATCTAGCATAGATCGCTCGACAGGTGTTAAGCGGTCAAGGTGGTTCCCTTGGGGGAGAAGTCCCTGGGCAGGGAGAGCGGAGACATGAAGTTCCCATGGGGTAGCACCGATCCCCACCAAAGATGGTGCTTGATGGTTCTAGTAAGGCCAGGGGCTCTGAGTCAGCACTGTGACTTCTAACAGAGCTGCCACCTATTTTGGGCAAAGAGTGAGCCACCAATCAGGATCACCCAGCACTCACCTAAACAGACAGTGCCCTGTCCCTTGGGCTATGCCTCTGAACAGGCCTGGCTTCAGTCTCCGAGGAAGTGAGAAAACTCACACTGTGAATGGCACTGGCACCCTCCTCTGCACCACAGATGGTGCCAACCCCCTGCCCAGTGCTGCAGCCAGTACCAGCACCCTCCCCAGCACCACAGATCGTGCCAAGAGATGACCACGTGGTGGCACAAGGAGTGGTACCAGGAAGACTGGGAGCCCCCAGAGACACGCTAACTGCAACTGAGGTCTAGAACCTGGCCAATGAGGACCCCTTCATTGCCAGAGTCCTACAAACAGATGAGGCCCACCCAGTCCCAAACCCCCAGGTCATCCAACCGTTCAGGGGAAGAGATCCACAATATCTCTATAGGCCACCTAGAAGGCCTAACTCTGGAGTCTTCCCTTTCCTAGTGCCACAAACAGTGTCATAAAGGATGTAGTCTTGCAGTTGGCATTGCCTTGTTCACCGGCACTGGCCTTCATGCCAGGAACTGTGGTGTTGCCAGGTTGCAATGCCAAGGTGCTCGTCAGTGTGGGCCCATTGCATAGCTTTGATCTGACCACTGGGAACGTCTGAGTGGCTATAAACTGGGAAGGGTGCTCAACCAGCTGTCCACGCAACCTCTGCCCCAGGCTCTCTGTTTTGGTGGGGTGAGAAACAGGAGAAGCCTGGTCTCCCTCAGTAGGTGTAGTACTGGGAAGGGACTCAGGGGAAGACCCCAGGGACTGACCTTACCTTGGAATCCTAAGTGCATGGCCACCTCCAAAAGTGGGGGGCTGATGACACCACATCATTGCATGGATCTCTAGGGTGTGGAATTCCATTGAAAATCAGGTGTTACAGTGGTCCATGTCATGGTCAGCTCCAAGGCAGGTCCAGTAACAGTCATGCTGATCCTGGATTGACATGGGTCTCCCACAGGGGCACTGACACATGAAGGAGCCGTCCTTGTTCTTCTTCTTATCCTTTTTCTTTTGTCCATGGGATTTGGACATGACTGAAGTGGAAAATAATAAAACAAGTGAAAAAGAAGCTTAACACCATGAGACAGAAAAGTAGGAAAGAGCTGCACCAAAAAATGGCTGAAAAGGGAGAATGCCGAGTGAAATAACAGCGAAGAGGTTTGACACAGTTAACTAAGCTCGAAGCTGAAGCTCCTATGGTTTTGCCTCAACAGTGGGAAAAACAGAACTAAGGTGAGCAGGGGAGTCAATGTCATTTACTGGCCAGTCCATGAGTGCCACATCATATGTGAACCTCGTGGACAGCGCCATCACTGATGTTGGCCCCGTAGCTGTAAGTTAAAGAAGTTTTTGGCTCCCAGGGGTCCTAGTGCATCCAGCACAGACCCAGACATGGTAAATAAATGGTGAAGACTGATTCTTGGAAGATCAGCCAAAATAGAGATTTAGCAAAGATGACAAACTAAGGCAATTCAGCTCACTCACGTGGTGCACACTTGGTGGCAGAAAAACTAGAATTGAGGTAGGTTGGGGCATCAGCAGGAGCTGTTGGTAAGCGCGTGGCACCACGAGATGTTCTGCATGCACAGACACCAGCGACAGATGCCGACGCCTTAACTGAAAAGACTTGCTCCCACAGAGTATTAGCACCTCTAAACACAAGAATGGGACTCTGGAGAAGACTTATTCTAGGAAAATCTTTTTTTTTTTTTATGTACCCTTGGTGTGTGATGCTTAGTTAAATCATTTAAGTTTTAATTTTGGGGATTAAGTGATATCTCACACGTCTGGTGTGCAAAAGAATCATACTACACACCCTTTCCTATTAATCGTTCTGTATATTGCTAATATTGAAGCATCTCTGCACTCATCAAAAGTGTTCACTTATGCATCCTTTTGGTAGGTAAGTGGACCACAAACCAAAGTTAAGACAACTGATAAAGGCACTCCACAAAGACATTTTTCATGAAAGCAGTATTGTGCTACTAATAATCAATACAAACCCAGCTGTTTTGTGAGTTTAGATAATTTCTTAACCTTTATATTTCCTGTTTTGGATTTATACCTCAGAACACTTATAATCTGACTCTGAAAAATGAATTCTTAGTAACAAAGGACTGCTGGTAAATGGTCGCTATTACCCCCTAGCTACAGTCATGTGTTTGTGGACCCCCTCTAAGCTATGTTAGCTGCAGGTGCTACACCAGCACCATAGACAACTGTAGGCAAAGGGTGTTGCAGTGCTGCAGTCTAAATGTGAGGAAAGCATGCACCAGTGTTGACAGGTAATTTAAAGCAAGAAAGTGCTTGGTCTGGGTGATATTTTAATTTCATTGATGGAGAAAGCCACTGTTGACTACAGCTGACACCTGATGTTCTAGTATCAGCTTGCATTTCACAATGACCCCAACCAGATGTTCAACCCAATCAACAGTTCCCAATGTGATGCCATTTGATGATGGAAGGGCAGCATCTATGTCATTCAATGCTGACCCATACCAACCTGGTTCCACCAGAAACAGCTCCTGATGAATTAAGGCTCAGCCATCTAGTGACAATCCAATCAGGAATTTTCGTAAGTCACTCGCTGAGCCCTAAGACTGCATACCCCCATCAGGTTCACGAGACAGATACAGCTGGGTATTATCAGCACAGCAATGAAAACCCAGTTTGTAATGTCTGATGATCTCCCCCAATGGCAGTATGTACAGGGATAGTGGAGATTATCAGACCAGCACTACCTGTGTGGCGTAAAGCTTTCGTGAATACAATGCAGTATTGCCTAGAGCTGGCGGCTATGTTCTTTACGGTATGTTAGCCGCAAGGTCCCTGTTCACTTAGATCTTCTCACATCGTGCTAGTTGGAGGGCTCTCCCCCCATATCCCCTTTTGTGTTTTTTAATATTGGGGGGTGGAGGTAAAGCCCTAAAAGTAAAATAAAGTAGTGAAAACATAAAGTACAAAATAAAGTAATAAAAAAATGAAAGGACATGGAGTCTGGTCTGATTAAATAAAATTTTGTCATTACTTTATTTTACTTTGGGGGCTTCACCCCTCCCCCCTATTTCAAAAAGACAAGAGGGTGCAGGGGGAAGAGTCTCTGACTAATGCACAAAATCCAACTGAACAGCGACCACGCTGCTTACATAGCCATGTGCATCATGGTGTTATGTCAAATGGACGGTGTTATGCTACACTGGTAGTGGAGCCATAACCCTGGTCTGATAATCTCTACTATCACGGTATATACACGGTGAACAACATAGGGGCCAGGATTGACTTGAAGTACTCCACAGCAGAGCACAATGCTTCCTGAGATGTAAAAACCCAATTCTAACTGCCATGTTCTGCTGGACAAGTTGGACTTGAACCACCATAACAGGATGTCCAAGAGCCGTACATAGTACCTCAGACATACCAACAATACCCCATGGCCCACCATGTCAGACACTGAGGAAAGTCTAGCAGAACCAAGATGGAATGAAGTCCACCATCCCTAACCAGGAGGGGATCATGGAACACCCTGACAAGGATGTTCTCAGTGTTGTACTGAGGCCAGAAGCCAGACTGGAAAGGTTCACAATGTCCTACTGTTCCAGGTGATGCTCCATGTGTACCATTATGACATTTTTTACTACCTAAAAGGGAAGGTTAGAAACAGGTCTATAATTTGCAAGAACATCAGGGTCCAACAATGTTTTATTCTAAAGGGGCCTCATCCCCACCTTCTTTTGTGCTGAAGGAAAGACACCTTCTTATAAGGAACACCTGATAATCTCAATGAAAATTGTACCCAAGGCCTCACTACACCCAAAAAGGTCAGGTAGGCTATAGATCCAAACTACAAAAGGTAGGGTGTAGCCACAAGGACACCTGGAAGACTTCTTCTACTGAATCTACCTCAAACTCAACCTGCAGAAAAGGAGTGCCTTCGCCCATTATTGAGAGGACAGTACCAGCCCACAACAGACAACTTGAGGAAATACTGGACCAGATAGAGGATACCTTTGTCCAGGAACAACTGATTAAATTCATTGCACTTATCTACTGAAAAAAACTCTACTAGACTGCATACAGATGGGATTTAACAATTTGCCCACAGTGTGGAAGAGTTGGGCTGCTCAGTTCTTCCCAGCAGCAATCACCTGAGACAGAAATATTTTTTCTGGGTGATTGCCCACTGATAATCACCATGGTGAGTTCTCAGTGCCAGTCAGTCTTCATCTGATCTGGACCTCCACCAAGAATGTTCTAACCTCCTTCCCTTTGTTGTCATCCACAACAAATAAGGCAATATCCTAGACATGGTTAATAACTTCAAGTACCTAGCGGTCACGTTGGACAGCGCCCGTTCGCACTCCCTCCACATCGACCAAGTCGCTAAATCAGCGAGCAGAAAGTTAGGGCAAGTGTACAGGCATAGGCACTGCCTTACAGAAGATGATCTAAGACTTGCCTTAACAAGCTCAGTTTTCTCTGTGGTCGACTATGGTCTTGTTATATACAGTGCGGCCTCAACTACAGCCCTAAACAGAATTGCCATTACTCTCAATAAAGCCTGTAAGCTATTCCTGGGTGTTCCTTGCCCTACCCATATGTGCGACCTATACTCCTGTATGGGTTGGCTTGACCTTGATAACAGAATTAGTTACCAGCTCTGTCTCCTGGCTAAAAAGGCTACCCTTGGCATGACCCCCACCCCGGGTCCAGAACATGATTACACCTTCTGCACTATCTCATCCGACATGAGGAACACTCACTAACTACTTCAAGGTGCCATTCCGCCACACCTCCTTAGGCCAAAGGTCTTTTGTATATGAGCCCCTCACCTACAAAACACCCTTCTGAGTCGGCTAATTGCTGAATCCAGAATCGCGCCTTTTAAGTCGATGCTCCGCACACACTTTATTAGCTGCATGAGGTGCACCTGCCCTTTATAACTCCAGTTTCCAGTTTCCATCAAGGGCTTGCCAGGTCACCCCCCTACACTTCTTACCTACCCATGTGCCCCCTGCACTTATCTCTGTATAATCAGATGCTGTTACCTACCCCCGATTCCTACCTACTACTCTATCTTCCCCTTGTCTCTCTTACCCATCCTTGCCTTGTCTACCATCATCCCCTCTCCTCCTTAATCCCACTCTCCTCCACAATCCCCCTCCCCTCGATTATCCCCTCTTCTCCATACCCCATCCCTATTTCCACACCCTTGCACCTGCTCCATCCCCCCACTCTGATCCTAAACTTTCCTCTCCCCTACTACCCCCCAACTACCTCACCTTGACAATGGGCCTCAGTCCTACTTGGTCCCCTCCCCCCCACCCATTGCCTATTACCTTTCACTTGAGGTCCCTCTGCCTCCTGCATAGCAAAAGCAGTCTTCCTTGATTTTCTGTACAACCATTTACATCCTAAAGCCATGTCTGAATCTCATTATCACGCTTGAACCAACTATGTAACTTGTTGTGTAATTATAATGGTAACCAGTATGTACCAAGTGTTTGCCTGAATCTCATATTAATGTTTGTACCACTGATGAAACTTGTTATGTCAGGCATTCTGACCCGCAGCCGTTGCTGCAGGAGCTTCCCCCAAGCAGCTACCCAAGTTCTCTGCTCACCCCCTGGGCATTTTGACCCACAGCCATTGCTGCAGGAACAGCCCCTGCCCAGCTACCCAAGTTCTTTGCTCACCCCCCCCCGGGCATTCTGATCTGCAGCCGTCACTGCAGGTGCAGCACCCAACCAGCTACCCAAGTTCTCTGCTCTTTCCCCGGGCATTCTGACCCAAAGCTGTTGCTGCAGGAGCAGCCCCGCCAACTACCTAAGTTCTCTGCTCACCCCCGGGCATTCTGACCCATGAGCCCCCAGCTACCCAAGTTCTCTGCTAACCCCCCTGGGCATTCTGACCCACAGCCATCACTGCAGGAGCAGCCTCCACCCATCTACCCAAGGTATGCACAAACAGACAGCACCTTGCAAACCTCCTATTTAAATTTGGAGCCTTTTCTGTGGACCAAAATTCCCCATTGCAAAGTCGCTCGTCTAGTCAGACAAACATAAAGAAAAATGAACTTGTTTTGCCATTGCTTATTTAATCACTAAATTGCATATCTATTTTTTAGATTTTACATTGGAAATGCTATAGTCCAGCTGAACAAAATTAATCACCAAAGTTCAGCTGTATCAAATTTATTACCTGTTAATTAAAACTGTTTGCCTAGTAGGGTGGCCAAGTTGTAAAAATCAATTGCTAGTGAGTGCTCACTATGCTGCAGTCTCTGTTGTTCACAGCTGAAACACCGCATCATAGCTGATCTTACCTGACTCTGACTGCACCAAGTATCCTTTAAATTCGGAGTGCAGAGAGCCTATCTCGGTTGTGGTCTAAAACGGAGCTCACAGAGTGGCTGAAGAAGCTTGGACAGCAGAGCACAGTTAAATTGGAGCTCAGAGAGCAGCCTAGCTCACTAAATATTGGAGCTCAGACAGCAGCTGAATTTGAAACCCTGTTGCGGTCGAGTTCAGCTTGTAGCACAGCCGCTGGTCTTGAAGCAGTGTGTAGAGTCTCTCTTCCCACCGCCGCTATGCAGTGGCTCCCCACCCTCCCCCACCACACCCATCCTTAGCTGCCCTGAAATTTCTAGAAGACTGTAGTCATGTGACAAAGTGACAACTTTGCCCTTTGCAGCTTATCAAGTTTCACTGCTAGATGGTGGGTGGTTGCCATCTACTAGGTTATAGAAATCATAGGTACAGTAAAGAGGGGATCCAGCTCCAGCAGCCCTCCATAATTTGCCTAACTCTCTCCACTAATTAAACCCCTCTACAAGTCAACAACCACTGTTAGTTATAGGCATCACTGGTACACTAAGAAGGGTGCCTGTTTGTGTAGCTAATACATAAATTGCCTATTTCTCCCATAGCAAAACACTTGCAGTTATAACAAAAGTTTGTAAAAAGCTGCTATGACAACAGCAAAAAGCTGAACAATTTAATACTCACTATGAGTATTATCATTACTGTAATTCTACTATAAACTACATATACTACTATAACTATAACTATACTATAAACCCTACTGTATCCAGGGTGATGCCTGCTAACTTTGCTATGCTAGTCGTACTTATCCTCCTGGGTGCCCTTCTCTCTCACTTGTGCCCCCTCACTAGCTCTCCCTCATTTACCCCACCCAACCACCCCCACACTTCCAAGGTGGCTTGCATCTATCCTATCTTCCCCTACGATCTGGCTACTATTTCCTGCAACCACACCCCCTGGAATCCTGCTTTCACTTCTCTTGCACTTACCCTCATCTCCCCACTAAAGCAAGTCTCATGGGCTTTAACGCTCACCCATGCAACCCTCCCAACCAGCCTATATCTCATGCAGAAGATCCCCATTCCTGTATCACCCAAGACTGTCACCAGGAAATAATTAGTGCTTCTCAGGCATAATCTAGGAAAACTTATAATGGTCCTACTGCTCTGTTCAGGGAATGTAGAAGTAAACCCTGCCCCCCACCCCAACTATCTCCCTGTTGGACTTTGCAACAGCCCCAGGCCTAAAAATAATGCTGGTCAGCGTATGTAGCCTGGTGAAAAAAATGGACTAAATCAAAGTTTGGGTTTCCCACACCAGCCCTGATATCCTAGTCATCACTGAAACCTAGTTTAAGGCCACCACTACAGACCAGCAGATTATGCTCCACTCCTTTAACTTATTTAGACAAAATCTTCAAACAAGGGGGTGGGGGTGGGGTTGTCATTTATGTTAACTCTAAATATCCTGCCACTGAACTCTTCTCATTATCCAAACCAAAGGAATTCAAAATCCTGGCAGTGAGACTCTCACTCCTGTCCCCTGTAGCTTTTAACACCATTGGGTGCTACAGACCTCCTTCATGGGGTAATAACCTACTCCCCACACTAAGAAATATTATCGAATCAAACACAAATGAATCTATCACCCTTGATGATTTTAACTGGGACTGCTTGGCTCCTAGAGCAAACCCCCTTAAGGACATGTGTGACAAACTGGGAATTGTACACCTGCTGACCAAACTCACAAGAATTAACCTAAAAAATAATGCAAATAGTTCCATCCTGGATCTAATACTCACTAACAGGCCCCATAAAATACAACATACAGCCATCTTTCATAATGACCTTAGTGACCACAATATCGTGGTCTGTACAAGATCCCAGGACAAACACACCTCTAATGCCAAGTTTGTCTTAAAATGTAGCTTCTGGTAATTCAATCTGGGAAGCTACCTAGCAGATCTTAGGGGCACACAATGGCAAAGTCTGTACTTAGCTAAATCGGTCAATGAAGCCACTGATATACTCAATTGCACTCTGTCAACACTAGCAAACAAGCATGCCCCCTTCATTAGATACAGAGTCAAGAAGGTCACCTCTCCGTGGTTCACCCCTGATCTTTAGGATGCCTTAAAATGCTAGGACACATTATAGACCAGGTCAAGGCAATCCAAGGCCCCTGTTGACTGGGCAGCATTCAGAGCATGTCGTAATGCATGTACAAAGCTAGTCAGAGAAGCCAAATCAAAATACGATGTTGACTGTCTCGAAGCCACAAATGGTAACTCTGCCAAAATTTGGCGGATGCTTAAAACAGTAGAGGGTCATAGAACCCCCCCCCCCATTCCTCTCAAAATAACTACAGGTGACACCACAACCTCCACAACGGTACCATCCTAGAAAAGCTTAACAACCATTTCACAATGGCTGGGCTAGCATTTGATTCTTCCCCAGCTGCTGGACTGATGATCGCCACCTATGCAACAACAGACTCCTCTGTGGTCCTAAATTTACGTAACTCCTTTAACCTCACACCAGTAACATATAAGGAAGTTGAGGACCTTCTAAAAGCACTGGATATTAAGAAGGGCACTGGTGTTGACGGTATCGAAGCCATATTCCTAAAGCTAGGGTACCACCACCTCACCACTCCCATAATGCACTTATTCAACTTGTCAGTATCATCTGGAACAGTCCCCCTTCTGTTGGAAAATGGCTTTTGTTCACCCGCTGTTCAAATCAGGTGATCCATGTAACCTCAACAGCTACAGACCACTCTCCATCCTTCCAGTACTGTCAAAACTACTTGAAAAGATAGTCAACTCTCAATTAAAGGAATACCTCGCATGTTCCAACCTTCTTAATCCCCTGCGGTCAGGCTTCAGGCACAACCATAGTACTGTGTCTGCCCTAGCGAAAGTGACCAATGACTGGATCCTAGCTCTCGACAACAATCAATCAACAGGAGCTGTTTTCCTAGACCTGAGCAAGGCTTTCGACACAGTTGATCATGATCTCCTGCTTTCGAACCTCAAACAGCTTGGCTTGAGTAGCAATTCACTTGATTGGTTTACAAGTTACCTCAACGACAAGTTCCAATGTGTAAAAGTGGACGGGCTCCACCCCCCAGTCACAAGAGGGGTCCCCCAAGGCTCTATCGTAGTTCCTCTCTTATTCTCCATTTATATCAACTCAATGGGCAACGGCATCCAGAATTCAAAATTTCACTTCTTCGTGGATAACACCATCCTCTAAACTTCCAAGCCCTCCTTATTGGAAGTTGGTACGGAACTGCAGAATGACTTCAATCAGCTGCAGCATAATCTTCTGAACTCCAAACTCCTCCTAAATGCAAAGAAAACTAAGACCATGTACTTCCTCCCCCACAATCCCATTCTTCCCGCCACTATCAGACACCGCCTGTTCCAATCACAACTCTTCTAGGTGACACACTTGCGACTGTAGATAACTTCAAGTACCTAGGTCTGTGGTTAGACTCCAAACTATCCTTTCAACCCTCATCAAGTCACTTTCCAAAAAGCTAAAAATAAGATTAGGGTTTTTTTCAGGAACAAATCCTTGTTCCCTGAGACAATTAGGAAAAGACTCGTCCAGGCTAACTTCCTCCCTCTCATTGACTACACGGATGTCATTTACAGCACCAGTCTTGCGACCCATCTCCAGAAGCTCAATGCTCTCTATCACTGGGCACTTCGTTTCATAACTAAAACACCCTACAGAACACACCACTGCACCCTCTACTCATCTGTAGGATGGTCCTCCCTTTCCATAAGAAGGCTGCAACACTTATGCACATGGGCTCTGAAGAGCCTATTACACAAACTGCCCAACTAAATCTCTTCCCTCTGCCATGTTTCCTACAACTGCTATTCTCTGCACAAAAACAACTACATCCAGATTGACGTACCCAGAACACATACTCTTCATGGCAGAGCTGCATCCAGCTACAATATACTGTACTTCTGGAACAAAATAAAAACCTCCCTTAAGCTCACTGATACTGTCTCTGTGAATTGCTTTAAGTTCTTGTTCAACAGGTTATTCAGGGAAACCTGCCAATGCCACAGCAGTTAGCTATGGGTCACACTTCCCAGTACTTCCTAGCTATCCCCTGTGTTCTGTTTTATCTCTCTCTCTCCATCACAGAATCAGCACCGTCTGCACTGGTACTGACCCTCCCAGCTTCGGGATCACTCTACACTGAGCCCCCTACTCTTAGCCATCTGTTTTCTGTCTTTTCTCTCCTTCTTCATCACAGAATCTCCTCTGACATCACCCCCCTTTTCCCTTGATCACTTGCCTAATGATTCCATGTCCTGCTCTTTATTTTATCACTGCTTTATTTTTCTCTCCTGTGCAGCCATCACCCTGCATTACATCCAGCCACCGCTCCACTTCCCCCTGATGAACCCCCTGGGGCACCCCACACACACCGGCTGGCATATGATGCTGTACCCCCGAGAGGTACTCCCCCTTAGTCCCCACGCCAGGCCAGGATCCAATACCAGTGTTCCAGGTCACCCCCGGGCTGCCACCGGGCTCAGGAAGCTGTAGCCATCAAGATGCCGCAAGTAGTGCTGCTGATTTTCCTCCCTGGTTGTTCCCCAGGAGTGCAGACATGCAATGACATCTGACACTGACATGCTGACATCCACTGCACTCCTCCCTCCATTGCACTGTCTCTAGCAGTTCCTCCAGGCATCCTCAGGGGCTGCTGCAGAGTGGTGGAAACCCACATCCCTCCCCAGGATAGGAGAGCAGTCTGCTGGACGATCAATCCTATCCTCCCCAACCAACCCCTGACAACCCGGGCTCATGTTCGAACCTGGGTTGCCAGCATGACATGAGGTGTGGCGCCCAGTGCCTCAACCCTCAGCACCACCGGGCCTGCCATGTCCTGCTCTTTCATTGACACGGCTGCATCCACAATACCATTGCTCTGTATACACAATCCGCACTTCAGCAAACTGCTCTTAACTTGCTGTCTTGATTGCTCATTGACCACCTTGTAATATCCATTGCCAAATTGTGCTATTATTTACAAGTGTATTACTGTCATTTGAACCATAAATTGCCAATTACTATTTCTGTCATGTGCTCTCATCACAAGCTATTATTGCAAACTGTTTTTATCATGAAATTGTTAACTGTTTTGATCTTGTATGTAACCCGTTATCATACCAGGACCACCTTGTAAATGAGCATGCTTAATGGTGTTTTTAATGCTAATAAACTTGAAATTGAACTAGAACTATGTAACCCTTGTATGTAACCTGTATGTACCTATTGATTGCTCACTGTTTGACGTGGAAGCTTCGCAAATGAGCTCCCAGCTCAAAGGTCTGTAATCTGAGACTTGAATAAATAAAGAAATTAATTAATTAATTAATTAAGTAGTGGCCTCAGGACATTTTCCTACTATGGTGACCTGTGGTGGGGAATCAAGGAAAGAACACTGAAAAGTGCCAGGGAATCACAGGCATCCATAATGCCCATGTTTTACAGTAGCTCTACATGGCCTGTTCAGCTCCCTCATCACATGCCATCATTATGCCTGTTTTGTTCAGTACTACTTGGTGATTCTAAGAAGCCAGATTATGAGCCGGGTAGTATGTGACCATCTCCACAGGGGAGGAATTTAACTGGGGGGGGGGGGCGCTGCAAAGGAACTGCACAGCTTAATGATCCAACCAAACAACTGGCTCAATCTTAATGTTACTAATGTCAAAACCCAAAAAAAAAACCAGGTCCAAGGTGAGGCCATGCCTGTGGGTACCAGAGGCAACCACCTGTATCAGACCCAGTGATGTCATCAACTAGAAGAACTGCTTTCCAAAAATAGAGGCTTCATCATCGACCCAGGCATTGAAATCATAGAGCACTAACAGTCTGGCTGAGTGCACCACCAAGTTAGTCATAAATCCCTCAAGGTCCTGCAAGAAATCATACCTGTGCCCTGGAGGCCGATATATGAGAATGGTCCTATAATCTGTACCTTAACCACCTTTAATTACCACACATTCAAATGACATTGCCAAATCTGTGGGGTATGCCTTCAGTCGTAGAGAAGATCTAAAACAGATGGTCGCCCTATGTTGTCTGGGAATGGCACTTGGGAGGGGAATTCCACTAAACACCAGGAGTAAATAAATAAGGGATGGGGACTAGGGGGGTGGAGCCATCAGACTAGGCATCATGGGACCTGGAGTACAGAACATAAAGTGGATGAGAAGTGGACCTTAAGGTACAGGGCAAGTGAGTGGGGGACACTTTCAATGGCAGTGCTGGTACCCACAAGCTTTGCGAAAGGCATAGCACCATGCCATGTTTAGACATCCGTAGGTGTTACTAAACTATATACTGGCAGGTGACAACCCAGTTTGCACCCCCCTAAGATATGGCAGACTAATCTGCACTGTGAATCACTAAGAACATCATTCCTATATGGCAGTAAAGTGTGGGGGCGGCACAGGATGGCTGTTTATAACCTGTTTTGCACCTCCACAATTTGGGAGTGTGTATTAAAGGAACACTGTCAACCATTTTTGCATCATACTATTTCAGGTTGAAAACCCACATTTTGTGATTGCTTACCTTCTCTAAAATTCATTGGTGTTACTGGTGGATTAATCTGCCTCATTTCTTAGTACAACTGAAATGTATGGTAATTGTTTATTTACACCCAACTTTTTTGTTTTGTTTCAAATCCTTGATCTATTCTTCTTGCTCACTTCCTGAACATTAGGAAAACCCAAATGCAGTGCAGCCACTCAAAATACAGTAATTTCCTCTGCACTCACTGCATCTTAAGTGGCTAGGCCATGTTGGGGTATTCCCAAGTTTAGAAAAGATACAGTGAGAGATTATTAAGAAATGCAAACAAACACATTTTGATGTGGTAACACCAGTATGGTGGGCAGTCTCTTTTTCACTTTTAAAAAGAAAAAAAGGCATCAGAATCAAACTATCAGCCACATCAACATATTTTACAGAATGCTAACAATCATAAAATATGTTTTTTAAACTAGAGACAGTTTGAGGCCTAAGGGGGTTGTCCCTTTAAGGCACTCAATACTACTGAAAAAGTACTGTAAATTGTTAGCAGGGCCAGGTACTGATTCTTTTTTTTACATTTAAAACAAACACCTCCATTGAAAATATTAAGTAACATTGCAAACACAAAATAAAATCCAGATCTGTTGACCCAGTCAGCAAATCACAGGTTTTAAAACTAGCTCACGATAATTCCAACCAATGCACACCGCTGTATACTAAAACCAATAAAACTGTTTAGTATTACTGGATTTTATTCTGCTCAACATATATGGGTTCTCACAATACACAGAATAATGTAGAAATATTTATATCTTTTACAAATGTTCTGCTTTGCATCAGTGTGAGAAAAAATATAACTTTTTTACCTGACTTTTTGGTTCACATTTCACTGCCATCCACTTTTGTTCAGAGCTAAATGGATATTCTTTCTTTCTGATATACTCTTGTTTTATATCACTGATGTCCATCTAATTTTGAAATCAAAACATGATTAATTACTTTTTAATTGAATGTAAAGCTCTGTAGGCATCATCTCATGCACACAGTTTGTGGTGCAAAAAGCACCCCTTTTAGAGCTACATGTAAGTTGCTTCCTGGGGCTTGGAATGGAAAATGTGTTTACCAGGGTGTTTTAGAATGGCAGCATTCTAGTGCTGCTCATGTTTTTCAAACACTGCACTGTTTTGGGAAACATAGCACATGATGTCTTCTGCTATTGCTATAAACAAGGCTGTTAGCCCAGAAACTGTTCCTGATACAGTCCAATTACTATTCAAGTCAAATCACTTAAGTACAATTGAGTGGTTGCAGACTAAGCTGACCTCATCAGTCAGCCAGTTAAGAGCACAGTGTGAATAGGGCACCTGTGAACACAGGAAAGATGTATTATCTCAGATTTACCACCATAGAAAATACGTAATGTATTTTAATTACTGGTACTAATTTTTTATATCTTGATAACCAGACTTTTAAATCATGTTACAAGTGCCCGGTTGGTATTTTGCATTACAACCTGGTGTTGTAATCAGTGCCTGTCAATCAAGCTCCACTACAGAAAGCTCATTGGTGCTTAGTCTGTGTGTGGGTGGGATGAACATCTCAGCCAACATCGTGGCTCCATTTCTCCGCTACCAAGCACCCGTACTCATCCTTTGCTTCACACTGTCATCATGACAAGTAACTTTTTAAATATTTTTAATTATGTGTCTTGTTGATCATACCTTCACAACATGAAAAATCTATCTGGTGATCCTGCTGTTCAGACCCTTGGAACGGGGCTTTGACACACAGCAGCTGAATCATCAATGTTCAGCAGCTGACTAGCTAACTTAACTCACTGTGGTTCACACTGTAATTAAAAAAAAAGTAAGGAAAAAAAAAAACTAATTAATTCCTGTACTGGAAAGGGAGAGACAGACAGTATATATGTGTGTGTGTGTGTGTGTGTGTGTGTGTGTGTGTCGCGCGCGCGGGTCTCCACCTGTCTGTCTGTGACAAAAGTGCTGCACTAGTTTACTCAAGTGTGTTAAAAGGAAAAAAAATTAGGACCAGTAATTAAATAAAATAAAACATGGGTGGGTGTGTGTAACCAGAATTTCATACACACCCTCGGTGTGGGGATGCTTTTATAAACCCCTTGAGCTTTGCTTTTGGGGTTCATGTAGTATCCGACACCTCGGATGTATGTACAATTCTGATTACACACACCCACCCATATATTATTCAATATGTCTCATATCCACCACTGCTGTTCTACATACAAAGGTTTGGAAGCTTAGACAACATCTAGTTGCTAATGCCAGCTATGACTGCTTCCACTAACTAGTCCCAGTCAGGGTTTTGCACTTAGCCTCAGTCTCTTGTCTCCGTCCTGGTTCTTCATGATCTTAACACTTACTTGCCTCCCTTAATTATCCCTTACCCGCCCCTTCACCCTCCTGCCCATGTATCTCACACTCCCTAACTAACCTACCCTCCTCACCCTTTGACTAGGCCCTCTGGGCTGATCCTCCCTCTCTCCCCTATATTAGTCCCCATCTACTTATCTCCATCCTTTTGTCAGGGGCTCTGGGTTGTTCTTCTTTCCCCTAATGTAGTAGTTCTCTATCTACAAAGTCCACCCATTGACTAGGCCCGTTGGGCTGATCCCTACTTCCCCCCTGTTGTAGTTCCTGTCTGTCTCCTTTTGTCTCCTAGGTCCTGTAACGCATTTTTTTTGCACTGTGGCATACATTGTACAATGCCACATATACCAGCTCAGTTCCAAATGTTTTGTGATTTATTTTCTAGGTTTCCCTACTGCATCTGTTGTGTTGTTTATGTATTTAGCCTCCTACCAGCTTTTTGCTGCTTCATCTGTTTTTTAATCTTCTGATGTGGAACCTATGTAAAGAGCTTTTGCTCAAAGGTGTTAATCCGAGTTATTAATCAATTAATAAATCAATCTATCAATCAATCAATCTATCTATCTATCTATCTATCTATCTATCTATCTATCTATCTATCTATCTATCTATCTATCTATCTATCATAGCCCAAAGCCTTCTATTCAAAGCACAAGGTACAGTTCCAAGTCAGTGCCTCATAGTAATACACTCTTCAAAGGTAGATTAGTATGTCTTGCCACATCTG
The DNA here is from genome assembly GCA_016271365.2 of Neoceratodus forsteri. Taxonomy (NCBI): domain Eukaryota; kingdom Metazoa; phylum Chordata; order Ceratodontiformes; family Ceratodontidae; genus Neoceratodus; species Neoceratodus forsteri. The sequence continues at coordinate 1,241,495,868 of CM028130.1, forward strand.
CCAACATAATCTGTTGCATTTCTCTGAAGGACATGTATGTAAAAAGGAGATCATGTCTAACCTTATTTTTTTAGGGGAAGGGGTGGGCATTAGGGTTGACAACCCCAAGGAAGACCCCACAACAGATTCTCCAAGACTATAAAGACCCAAAACCCTAATTCTTTTTTTTTTTTTTTTTTACTTTTGCTGCTTGGAGGGTGGGGGTTAGGGAGTTAGTGTTGGAAACTCTAGTGCCTCATTTCCCCACTTTTGTGGTGCTAAGCTGAACCGTAACTGGGGCATTAATGTAGTTTTTTGCAAAGAATTTCCTTTCTTTTTGAGATACTGGGATTGTATCCTCATTTGTACAGATTCCTTAACAGATGCAGATGTGCATAGTCCACTGGGTCCTGCACCAAAGGAAGACTCTGTCTGTCTATGGAAGTGCAGGGTTCTATGGGCCCTGCACTTCCATGCAGCAAGAGATGGCAAGAATTTATGGGGCTGTCTGATGGACTGTAGAAGTGCAGGGCTCTCTGGGTCCTGAGCTTCCATATGTCCACAAACAGAGATGCACAGGGCAAAGAACACATCTCTCAGCTGAAACACTTTTCTCTTGGCATGGGGCCCTGTACCTCTACATGGGAGGGCCCTCTGGCATCCTATGGTGTAGAAATACATGGCCTATGCCAAGAGAAGAGTTATCTTCACTAAATGCTACTTGGGCCCATGCAGGCAACCTTGTACCTACCCTTCCAAGTTTAGGGGGTTGTATCACATGACAGCACCATCCCCACCAGTCTCACAGAAACACAGAATTTGATGACAGATGAGGACTGCTTGGCCCACCTAGTCTGCCCATTTCCCTACCTAATGGATAAGCTGCAGATCCTAGTTAACCAACAGCCTACTTCCTCCTACCCCCCACTAGAATTGCCTTATGTCTGTCCCTTGCAGTTTTGAATTCCCCCACTGTTTTTGACTCCACGACCACCTCAGGAAGGTTGTTCCATGCATCCACAACCCTCTCTGTGAAAAAATACTTTCTCACATTACCTCTGAGCCGTCCTCTCTTGATCTTCAAATTGTGCCCTTGTGTTCTTGCACATCTCTTTTTCTGAAAGATGCTACCCTCTTGGACTTTACTGATTCCCTTGAGGTACTTGAAAGTTTCTATCATGTCCCCCTCTCCCTCCTTTCCTCAAGGGTATGCATATTAAGCTCCCTTAGTCTCTCTTCATATGTCTTCTGGTGCAGACCCTGCACCATTTTAGTTGCCCTCCTCTGGACAGCCTCCATCCTGTCTATGTCTTTGAGGAGATGGGGTCTCCAGAACTGCACGCAGTACTCCAGATGGGGTCTCACCAACTGTCTGTACAGAGGGATAACAACTTCTTGCTTTCTACTGGTGATGCCTCTCCCTATGCATTCCAGTATCCCCCAGCCCTCCTTACTGCCTTCTTACATTGCTTTCCCACCTTTAGGTCATCTGATATAACTACCCCCGGTCCCTTTCCATTTTTGTTGTCAAAATCTCACCACCCACTGTGTACTCTTCCCCTGGTTTTCTGTTTCCCAGGTGCTTTAATTTGCATTTCTTTGCACTGAATCTAAGCTGCCATACATTTGACCATTCTTCCAACCTTGCCAAGTCCCTTCTCATCCTTTCCACCCCACCTTGTGTATCAACCCTGTTGCAGATCTTTGTGTCATCTGCAAGGAGACATACTTTTCCTTCCAGTCCCTCTGCAATGTCACTTATAAACACATTAAAAAGGACCAGACCCAGCACTGAACCATGCGGTACCCCACTAGTAAGCCCCCTTTCTTCACTGTGGACTCTGTTTACCATTACCCTCTGTGTTCTGTTATCCAGCCAATGTTTTACCCAGGCTACCACCCTGGGACCCACTCCCAGGCTGGCTAATTTGTTTATTAATCTTTTGTGCGGGACTGTGTCAAATGAATTGCTAAAGTCTATGTCAGCCATGTCCACAGCCCTTCCCTGGTCTACTACTTTAGTCAGCCAGTCAAAGAAATCAATTAGAGTCCTCTGACATGACCTTCCCGCTGTGAATCCATGCTACCTTGGGTCCTGTGCCCCACTGGCCTCTAGGTACTCAACAATTCTTTCCTTCAGAAGTGATTCCATTACTTTTCCTACCACAGAGGTCAGACTGACAGGTCTGTAATTTCCTGCCTCTGCTTTGCTCCCACTTTTGTGAAGGGGAATCACATCCCTCCTCCCGATCTCAGGTACTATACCATCCTCCCATGATTTGTTAAAAAGGGTACTGAGTGGTGTTACTAGTTCTCCCCTTAGTTTTTTTTAGAATTCTGCAGTGAATCCCATCAGGCCCCATTGCTTTGTCCACCTTCAGTTTTAGGAGTTCTTTCAGAACCCTTTCTTCTGTGAAAGGACTGATATCGACCCCCTGTATCCAGAGTGCTTCTATTGACTGGATTAGGCACCTCCCCCTCCTCTTCCTTTGTGAATACTGAGCAGACATATTTGTTCAGTATCCCTGCTTTTTCACTGTCCTTCTCTGCCCACCCACCCTCTCTCCTTTTTCAGCCTCAGTATCCCTTCCTTTGTCTTTCTTCACTTCCTAATGTACCTACAAAAAGTTTTATCCCCCTTCTTAACCGAGTTGGCTAGCTTTTCCTCGGTTTGGGCCTCTGCTATTCTGATTGCCTTCCCTGCTTCCTTCTGCTTTAACTGGTACAGTTCTCTGACCTGCTCCTTCTGTGTTTCCTTATACTTCTTGAATGCTGTCTTTTTCTCCCTAACCTTCCCCACCACCTCTTCTGAGAATCATAGTGTTTTTTTCTTTCATTTTGATTTGTTTATTTGCTTCACATAAAGGCTTGCTGCCTCTGTGATGGCAGTTTTGATATTTCCCCATTGTTGCTCCACCATTCCTTCTTGCCTGTTTGCTAGTGCTTTTCTGAGGCACTCTCCCAATTTTATTTTTGAGTGATCTATTTATCTCCCCTCTGTGCCATGAATCAGCCTCTTGTTTGGGCATCCAGGGTCACCAGCATCCCTTCTAACCTGCCCTGAGCCCCTTTGCCTCACATTGCAGCCTACCTCGACGTAGCTCGGTGTTACCCTTTGCTGAGTGGGTCCCTCTCCTCTGAGGGGGAAGGCACCGGTTGGGGCAGCCCAGTACGCTATATATTTTTTTCCTTGGCCTTGGGTGCTGCTGAGATAGCCGGTCCGCAGGAAGTCTTCCGGGTGTGCTGGTAGACTGGATGCTATCATCTGCCTAATCCACAGCAGTTTTTCCATGTTCTGGTACTTCCCACATTGCAATGCTTTTGTGCAGTGCTCCTGGTCTCCACTGGGGGCTGCTGCAGAGCGAAGCAACCCTGGAACCCACCCCAGGAGAGGAGAGCAGTCCTGTGGATGCTCAATCCTCTCTTTCCCCTACCGACCCCTGATGACCCCAATCCATTCCCGAACCCGGGTTGCCGGTGTAGTGTGAGGTAAGGCACCAGCGCCTCAACCCTCTGCACCACCACCACAAAATCAGCCCTTCTGAAGTCCAGTACTTTCACTTTTGTATGGCTTGACTCAACAGTCGAGTTTTTCATGAACCACTCTGTTTGGTGGTCACTTGTTCCCAGACAGCTACCCACTTCTAGATCTAAGATCCTCTCTCCATCCCCATTTGAGAGCACTAGGTCTAAGATTGCCCCTCCCAAGTGGGTTCCAACACTAGCTGTCTGAGGCATGCCCCATGTAGAGCATTGAGAATGGCCCTGATATTGGATGTTGCTGCAGCAAAGTTGCTCCAGTTAACATCTGGCATATTTCGGTCCCCCATCGGCAATATCTCCCCTTTCTCTGTCATCCTAAGCATACCGTCTATCATTTCCTTGTCCATTTCTTCCCCTGAGATGGGGGTCTTTATACAACCCTTGTGTGGATTGTGGTGCCATTTCCAGTCTCCAGGGTGACCCACAGTGCCTCCACTCCTCCCTGTTAACCCTTTAGTTCCATTGCTTTTATCCCTTCCCTTACATAGAGAGCTACTCCTCCTCCTCTTCTACCCTCCCTGTCCCTCTTGTAGATTGTGTACCCTGGTATGTTGATATCCCAGTCATTTTTATTTATTTATTTATTGAAATTTTTCACCAGGTAGGCACACTGAACAACAAGTTGCTCATCTCACAGTGCGACCTGCAAGGAGGGGGTTACAAAGGGTTGTGAAGGATGATCAGTTACAATAGTATGTGGGTAGTACAAACAATACAACATTGTAAGATTATGCAACAATTGGAACACAAGGTATTGTACAATAAACAGTAGTGGAACATTGGGTAAATTACAATACATGTCCAAAATCATACAAAAGAACATATACCGGTAAAGATACAAAACAGTAATAATGCAACAGAACCATTATAGTGCATGAGTGTACCAGGAGCATGCTTGAGGCAGTACGCAGGTGCTGTAGGAGTAAAAAGGATGGGTTAGGTTGTGCAAATGGGTGACCCAGAAGGGCAGGTGGAGAAGAGAGGGGGGAGAGGAGTAAGGGTATCCATTTCCTGACTCCCCCTTCAGGATGTTGAGAACTCTGCTAGGGGAAGGGTCGGGGTAGGAACACAGAAACTGGGAATAGGTATTAAGAAGGGTTAAAGCAGGAACAGCTGAGGGAGAGGTAATTGTGGGCAGAGGTAAAGGAGTAGTTGGAAGAGGAGTGTTGTATTTCAGGGGACAGAGAATTCCAGATTTTAGGTAAGAGATGGGAGAAACCAGTCTGACCGATGAGGGTGGAGTGGTGAGGGACTGTCAAGGTGCGGGCATCATTAGATCTGAAAGAGTGGGTGGGGGGAGGTGGAGTGGAGAGAGAGAATGAGAGATAGGAGGGGAGCACTCCGAACCAGAATTTGGAGGTTAGTTTGGCACAGTGTGAGATGCGTCTGTGAGATAGTGGAAGGAAGGTTAGAGAGCGATAGATGTCACAGTGGTGGGAGAGGGAAGGGGAGTTGAGAGCAAAGTGGCAGAAGGAGTTAAAGAGAGTGTTCAACTTGGTCAGGGAAGATTTGGGAGCAGCACCATTGACTACGTCACAGTAGTCAAAGATGGGGAGTATCAACTATTGAACAATTTCATGTCTCACAGTCAGTGGGATGCAATATGATTCCTTTATAAAGCACCAAGCTTGGGGCACAATTTCTTCAGGATAGCATCGATATGCATGGAGAAGCTGAGGTGCTGGTCCAGCCAAACCCCCAGATATCTAAATGAGGAGGTGTCCTCCAGGATGGTCCCATCAAGAGTGTGGAAGGTGGGCAGGGGCAGGAGCCTAGAGAATCTCTGCCTGGTGCCAAAGGTCAATGAGACTGTCTTCTTGGCATTTAGAAAAAGCTGGTGAGAACCAAACCAGAGCTGAACTTGGTTGAAGTCACGCTGTAAGCTGGTTTCCACAGCAGCAGGGTTTTTGCCGGAACTGTATAAAACAGTATCGTCAGCATACATGTGGATAGATGAGGATGAGCAGGCTGTGGGAAGATCATTAAAGAAAATGGAGAATAGTAGGGGACCAAGCACTGAGCCCTGAGGGACACCAGTGTTGATGGGGAGAGGAGAGATGGAATCAAGGATTCTCACCGATTGGGTCCTGCCAGTGAGGTAGGATTTAAACCAGTTGGTGGCTGACAGAGCAAGACCAGCTGAGGAGAGGGAATCAAGAAGCAGGGGATAGGAAACAGTCTTGAAAGCGTTGGCTAGGTCGACAAAGATAGCCGAGATGATCAGGCCGTCATCCATCCCTTAAAGGATGGCGTCAGTAAGCCTGAGGAGGGAGGTGGTTGTTGAGTGGTTCTTCCAAAAACCAGAATGGAAGGGGGTGAAGAAGGAGGAATCAGAGAAGTAGGGTGATAGTTGAGAGAGAACTTAATGTTCTTGAAGTTTGGCAAGAGTAGGAAGGAGGGAAATGGGATGATAGTTGCAAGGAGTGGATGTGTCACCACCCTTGAGGAGAGGAACGATTACAGTGTGTTCCTAGGATGAGGATACTTGGGCAGAAATAAAGGAGAGGTTAAGGATTAGGGAGATAGGATAAGCAATTGCAGGAGCAGAAAGGTAGAGAAGTTTAGGATCAAGCTCATCTGGTAAGGAACTTTTAGAAGAGCTAAGGGATTGGAGGGCACTTAGAGCTTCATCAGAGGAGATAGCAGAAAAGGAAAAAGGGAGAGGGGTAGGCACTGGCTGAGGCAAAGGGCTGAAGTTAGTAGGTGGCAAGGGGGAGAGGGAATTTAGAAGAGATGTGGTGCATGAGGTGTAGTAGGCATTAAATTCATTGGCCACAGAGCCACAAAGCCATGGTTCTTTGTGTACCATGTTTCTGTGACTGCCATGATATCCAGGCATCCCTCTTTCATCAAGGCCACCAGTTCAGAGAGCTTGTTACCTAGACTATGGGCATTCGTGCTCATTACCCTCCATTCTTTGATGGCCTTATTCCTTTTTGCCCCATCCCTGTCCTTACTGCCTTTGTCTTTTTCTCCATTTACCCCTACCCTTCTCCCTATCGACTTCTCTATCTTGGTGTTTACCTCACTAACTACCCTGATTTTTTCTGGGAGGGGCTAGGATTTCTCATCTCCTTTTCAGTGCCTCTCCCCTTGGCTAGTTTAAATGCTTGCCAATGAAGCATTTAAACTGATCACCAAGAATCCTGGTTCCCCTCCTGGACAGATGCAGACCATCATGCCAGTATAGGCCTGTATCCCTCCAGGTGGACCCCTAGTCCCCAGCGAAGCCAAAACCCAGAGTTCTGCACCAGTTTTTTAACCACTGATTGAATCCCATGGTGCAGAGCACCCTAGCCTCTCCCATACCATAGACAGGCAGCACCTCCAAGAAGGTAACTGTGCATGATACTTGTCTAAGGCCCCTTCCCAACTCCACATACTCCTCCTGCACTGCTCTGATCATTTTTCCAGCCAGGTCATGGACAATGACATCAGGTTCCCTCCCCTGTGCAGCTGTTCCCACGATCCTGAGGATTCGCTCCCTGTCCCTCCAAGCCATGGTGCCAGGCAGGCAGGCACCTTACCCCCCTCTCCCCTTTACCCCCAGTTCTACCCTCCTAACAAAGGAGTCCCCCACCAGGAGTGGTTTTCTTCCCCTGTGGGGTCCCATGCCACCCTCCTATGGGTCTCCTTTGTGGAGGCTCCAAGCATCCTCCTTGGTCTCCACTGTGGGTGCCTCCATAGAGGAACCACAATCTGCCAGAACGGCATATGAATTGTGGAGAGGTACATCTGGAGGGATGTGCCTCTGTTCCACCACCTTCACCCTCACTGAGCCCACTGTGGTCCAACCGCTCCTCTTTCTTGGCAACTTCTGAGGCAGCAGCGGTGGCCCTCGTTACCCCTGGGTGGGAAAGGAGGTCCCCCAAATTCTGGCTGGATCAGTCTGGAGAAGAGCAACCTCCTCCCTCAGCCCAGAGAGGTGTCTGCAGATGGGACAACACCACATCCTCCAGAACATCTCCCGGAAGACTGCTGCTCCACAGCTACGGCACTGCACCACTCCCATCATGTCTTATTTGTGGCCTCTTAACTGTTATTTTGTATACTTACTCTTTCCTCTATTATTCTTTTTTTTTGGTTATATAATTTTTCTCTCCCTACTTTCCTACTGCGTCTGTGCCCTTAAAGCTCCTAATCTTCCTGTTCTGGGACAGTAAGTTCCTATATTCCTCAATAATCTCCTTCTTAGTTGCTCAGAGTCAGACCTCCAGCAGCTAGGGGTGAATGGAGAGCTACTCTTTTCCTTCTAGGGTGGTGAGTCTTTTGTGCCTCTGTGATCACTCCTTTCCTGCTCCTAAACAGGAAGTTCCTGTTGTCAGTCAAATCCTGTGTCTATAAAAATAGAACCTGCTAATGGTGGCAGGGGGTGGAAGGGAGGGATGGAGGGCAATATAGTTCCAGTAAAGTTCTAACAGCAGCTCCTTCCCTCTTGCTGTTCTCTGCACAAGCTATCTAGGTTAGTTTTTAAATGCAAACACCTGTCTTCCTTCTCTCTAAGCCACTCCCCCCTAATTCAGTTTCTTTCTTCACCTAGCTAACTGCACAGATAACAATTCCATCACTCAGCTCAGACAAACACACTCTTTTTTGGTTTTTGTTTGTTTTTACTCTAAATTGAAGTTCCCAGTAGTACAGTTCTAGTTCTTTAGTCCATTAGAGTAGAAAAGTTCTAACAGTAGCTCCTTCCTCTTGCTGTGCCCATCCAGCTGAGTCACTGAGCTTGCCTCCAAACTCAGCTCACTGTCACGGGATCACAAAGTACAACCCACTGGGGTAAAGGCTGGTATTCCACACAACATTTCTTAATAGTATTTTTTTTTCATTTTGACCCCATATTTTCAAGATAATAATTTTATGACTCCCCTTATAAACATGACGTGGCATTTATGGAATACTGTCTGAAACATCATTCTGTACCACATGTACAAAAACACGTCTCATCAAGTTTATGAGGTGGTCTGAAAAAATGGCTATGTTGAAAGTTTGGAGTCAAAATATTGAAAATTAGTGAAGTTATTAGTGAACGTTGAAATATTTCAGCATTCACTCATAACTTAATAATTTTACCATATTTTTAAATCACATTTTCTACCTTCTTATGACATCACCTCATGAATCCGATAGGTGAAAACTTTCAAATCCTACCCGAAAGGTGATTTTGTGGAGTGACTGCAAAATCACCTTTTATGGGAGATTTGAAATATTTCACCTGCTTTGTTCATGAGGTGGGGTAACAAAAGGCCAGGTAAAAAATTTGGTGTAAAAATATTTAAAAAATGACAAAGCTATGAGTAAAAGTTTGAAACCCATTGAAATATATTAAACTGGACTACCTTATTTTCATAGACTGCAGTTGCTGGTTCTAGCTACAAGACATGTCCTCGGTCAGAGAGTGGGTCTACATCATGGGACACATTCAGGTGAGTGAGGGTGTGTGGGTGGTGGGTCCTAAATGGAGGGGTGGGAGTCTATTTTTTTTTTTACGTGATCAATGAGGGATAATTTTATTATTTTGCTGAGGGACCTACACAATGCTGGGGATTGGGCATTGCCTCAGCCAGTGCCTACCCCTCTCCCTTTTTCCTTTTCTGCTATCTCCTCGGTGGCATCAAAGGTGGTTACCCTGGTACCAACATCTATACTTTTGAGATGTTGAGCCAGTGGCCTGTGGGGGGGTCAACAGAAGTGGCAGCAGGTTTGGGTACCCCAGTCCGCTTATTTTATTTTATGGTGGCACAATAGCACCACAATAGTTAGGGTTCAGCAGAAGTTTCTATGTTAAACCTCAAATTTGCACTTTAATAGCTTCACAAGTGTTCAAAGTATTTGCACAAAATGTTTTATGCATTGTCTCAGGTAGTAGATCTCTCAAGAAGCCAAGTTTTGTTCTAGTTGGATGTGCAGATTCCGAGATACAGATAGCGAAAAAAGTGAAAAAGTCTGGCTTTTTTTTTGCTGTTTTTTTTTGTCATCACCTAGTGCACAGACAGTTTGGAATTTTGGTCTGACATTTTTAGGGTAGAAAGGTCTTGGGCAACAGCAGTGACTTTCACTAATTTGATGAAAAATAACTAATCCATTCCAAAGTTATTAAAGTTTGAAATTTCAGTTCTGAACATGCTCAGTATGGTATTTTGAACAGCTGCTTGGAACATAAAAAGATTTTGATCCATACAAAAAAGGATAATTTTTCTTATTGGGGGGATCCTTTTTCATGGGGAAAATATATTTTTTTGTATGGCCATCATCTTGTTTTTGTATTTTTTTTTTTTTATTTTTGAAAACCCACAAAAATGACATCCTGCACACACACACACACACACACACACACACACACACACACACACACACATGCATCTTGCTAATTGGGACCCGTTAGATGGATTCTGCACCTACTTTTTTGGAAAAATGAACCAAAAATGTGTTTTTATACGTTTTAAAATCCTTTCTCATGGCTCAATTTCCTTTTTCGTATGGCCATGCAAAAAAGGAATTCAGCCTTATGGAAAAGGATCACATCATACTGAAAAAGAATCAGAAAGAAAACTAAGTCCAATTTCTTTTTTCATATGAAGGGATTCTTTTCATATTTTTTTTTGTTCATACGAAAAAAGTTTAGACTTCACTTTTTTCTGATTCTTTTTTCATATGAGGGGATCCTTTTTCATACACTTTTCATTCATACAAAAAAGGACACCCTCATCCGATTTTCTCTTTTATATAAAATAGGATACCCTCATTTGAAAAAAAAAAAGATTTTGGACTTAATTTTTTTCCTGTTTTTTTTTTCATTTGAAATAATCTTTTTTTCATATGTTTTTTTCATTCACATGAAAAAGAACCAGTCAAACGAAAAAAAGAATTTGGACAATGTTTTTTCTTCCTATATTTCAACTTCAACAAGCAATAACTCCTTCAACATTTGCAGTTAGGGGGCAATCATTATATTAAAACAATGGTCTTAATGAGAACTACAAGAATAACACATAATACCCCCCCCCCCGCAGCAATTTAGGGGGCATATAAAAAACACAGAAATTAAAACATTAAAACTCTTATAGGATAACATTGGAAGTTTTACAAGCCATACAGTCAAGAGAAAAAAATAGATTTTTGGCAGAAATGGAAGCACAGGGTCTGGAGGGCACTGTGCTTCCATACCAACATGGATGTATGCATCTACAGTATGGAGGGATGGAAGTGCAGGTCCAGATGGCCTTGAGCTTCCACATGCAAATGAATATTTTCATGCAGATCCTGAAGGGACCTGCATGAATGAGGATATTTATTTATTAAAAATGTGGTAACTGGGAAAGGCATACTGAGCCTAGGCCCATTTCAAGGTGTGACCTGGGGAGTACAAAGAAGATACAGGCAAAGGGAGACAAAAATGTACATAATGACACATACAGTAGTGACCAGCAGGATGAAATGCAGCACTGCAGAATTTTGCAATAGTTACTGCAGCAAACAATGCCATTTCAATGGGAGTTAATCCCTTTTGTCATGTAGTAAACCTGTGACACTGCACTTCATCCCAGTCGGGCTTGACTGTCTACATAATACAGTTTATGAAGAATTTGTACATAACTTTGTTTGAAATATGAAAGTGACAAAACAGATGATGTAATTGTTTTACAATAGTTTGCTTAAGTGAGCAGGTGCAACAAAATTAAATATGGCAGCAGCATCAAGCAGGCAAATAGAAGCCATTGACTCACCAGTATTGGGCCATGAGGAAGAAGACAAGGCTAGGAGGTTGAGGGGCAAGAGCAAGTAGCACCGGGTGGGGGTCTGAGCAGGTGCTTAAGGGTGAGGAACAATGGGGTGAGATGAATGGAAGAGGAGAGTTGATACCGGAGGGAGGGGAAGTGATAGGAGAAAGCCAATTGGCCAACAGAAGAATGGGAGTGAGGGAGGGTGAAGGAGCAGGAGTGCTTGGAGTGCACACAGTAAGAGGTGGGAGTGGAGGAGGATACAAGAGAGGATAGGAGAGTCCCAAACCAGTATTTAGAAATAAAAGTTACTGTGGGCTAGGCACCTTAGTGGAAGTGAGGAGATAGAGATAGGAGTAGAGATGGCAATGGTGTGTGTGAGAAGGAGAATTAGTGGCAAACTGACAAAAAGCATTAAAGAGTGTCAAGTCTAGCAAGTGACGTGGCAGTAACAGAGCCTTAGACAATGTCAGCATAATCGAATACTGGGAGAATAGTTTCCATTATCAGATCGCAGTGAACAGGGAGAGAAAGGCAGTCTTTATTTTGATATAATGCTCCAAGCTTGGGGTGAAGTTTGGAGGGAAAAGCATCTATATGGGTTGAGAAGTCAAGATTTGAGACAAGTCAAACCCAAAGGTATTTGAACGCAGGGACCACATCGAGTGGGGTGCCTTCCAGAGTGGAGAACACTTGCGGTGTTGAATGCCTGGCCAATTTTTGCATGGTGCCAAAGGTCATAGAGAGTTTTTTGCATATTTACCCTGAGTTGGTAAGCAAGAAACCAGTTAAGCACATTATGGAAGTCTTGCTGGAGAGGGGTCAGGACATCAGAGGTGGATGGTCTGGAGATGTAGATGACAGTATCATCTGCATACATATGTATGCGAGAGTTTGAGCAGATGGAGGGAAGGTAATTTATGAAACGAGAGAAATGATTATGCTAACTCAAAAAGTAAGGAAATTCATTGCAAAAAACTTCATTAATGTACCAGTTAGGGTTAAAGTGACAAAGGTATGGAAATGTGGTATTAGGGTTCCCATCTCTAACATCCCACCCCCACCGTTTAGGCAGCAACAGGAAAAGCCATTACAGTTTCACCTCTCCTGAGCCTTCGTAAATCAAGTATGGGGTGTACTTTGGGGTTGTCAACCCTATCGCTAACCCCATTCTCATATACTCTAAAAATCTGAGCTTATTTACTGATGAAATGGGGCGAGTGTTAGGGTTAACAACCCAAAGGTACACCCCATGCTTGATTTGCAAAGACTCAGGAGAGGAGAAACCATAATGGGTTTTCCTGCTGATGCTTGCAGGGTAGGGGTGGGGTGTTAAAGTTGTGAACCCAAACATCACATTTTCCTACTTTTGTTGCTTTAACTCTAACTGGTGCATTAATAAAGCATTATATAGAAATAAACATCTGGAAGGCGGGCAAGCAATGTAGATGGAAGGAGGGTGGGAAAGTGGTACTGGGGTGGGCACCCAGGTCTGCTTTTTACAGAAGAATACTGCGCATAAACAAGGGGAGGCCGGCTGAGCTGGTTAGCTGGCCCAGTGGCACTGAGGGTTGGGGCACTGGACGCCACACCTCACGCCACGCTGGTAACCCAGGTTCAGACATGAGCCTGGGCCACCAGGGGCTGGCAGGGGAGGGATAGGATTGCGTGTCTGTAGGACTGCTGTCCTATCCCGGGGAGGGATTCAGAGTACCACTGCTCTGTAGCGGCCCCTGGTGATGACTGGGGGCCCTACCAGAGCGATGGCAGCAAGGGGGCAGAGTGTGGCAGACATCGGCACACAGTGCCCAGACCCCATTACACACCTGCACTCCACAAGGGGCAAAAATCAGGTGGAAAATGGTGGTGCGATGATCTGGCAGATGACGGCCATGACCGGCACCCCCAGTTCCAGAGAGGATCCAGCCACAGAGTGCATGAGCGACAATGGCTGGCTCTGTGAGGGTGCCAGACTGGGTCCGGGGATGTGTGGGTGCTGGTGGCCAGAGATCCACTCTACGTGTGAGGAGGACAAATAGATGTTTAAAAAAAAAAAAAAAAGATTGCTGGTTCACTGCTGGCACGCAAGCCAGCAGCACACCTCCATCTGTTTTTTTTATTTTAGTTTAGTTTTTGTTGACCGGGTAGGTGCACTAGACAAATTCTGCCTATTTTCAGGCACAACCAGGGAGAGGGGGGATACAGATGAATGCCAACTGACCTTGAACTAGATTAAGCTGCTGGTGATATTTTTGTGAATGTAAATTTACCAGTTGTGAATCTGTAGCTGCAGGTGTCATGAAAGTCATGCTGTTCACATGGTGAGAACATGGGTGAACAACTCCTCTTGCTAAGCTGGGCACCCTGGATTTTGAGATGCCCAGAAAAGGTATTTCTGTTCTTTTTTAACACAAGCACCAGAGTCTAGCTAAATGGGTCATGTTTAGTGACATATAATTTTTTTATGTATTTTCAAGTTTTTTAGTTTCGAAGAAAACAAAAAGATGCTGACCATCATGATCAATATTTTTTCTCACAATGAATAAATCACAAATGATAAACCCTCAAGATAGATGTTTTTTATTGTTTATATCAGGGGTTATCCAAAAACACTACTGAGCATGCGCAGAAAAAAACTTAAAATCCTTATAACTTTAGAACTGTTTAATATTTGTTCACGAAACCTTCAAAAGGTACTACCTTGGCACAGACCACTTTTACCCTGAAAGGTTTATGGAAAAATTCCATATAATCTAGGCTGTACATGAGAGCAAATAAACTTACGCTAAGTTTAGGAAAAAAGTAATCCATTAAACATCTATGCTCCATATTTCATAAACTTCACAAGATGTCATCACAAAACTAGTCACATTTTGAGACCCCGCCTGCCAAACCATGCGTGCAACATTTTGGGATATTTCACTGAATGCTGAAGAATTAATTAAGATGCAAATAGGGCTAAACATTAAATACTTCACTCAACCCTAACTACTGGCTCCACCATACCAGTACATACCTCTCAACTGTCCCTGATTTTCAGGGATGTCCCTGATTTTGCCTCAAACTTTTTACCTCTCCCTCGTAAAATTTGTGTTTTTGTGACTGAACAGTGGGGATTGTAAGCACAAAATACTGTCAAGCACTTGAAGGTGCAAAACCTTTCCTAAGTTCCCAAAAGTGCCGTAGCTACTGAAAAAAAAGGGAACTTGCTCTGAGTGCTATACACAAAACATTCACAGTTGCGGAAAAAAAAAAACGACTGTGGAAAAAAGGGCAGCTACAGAAGTTACTGAGGAAAAAAGCCATTGAAATGTATGGCATATCCCCTTAGAGGCTATTCACAACCAGTGTTTTTCTGCAGTTGGGGGAAAAAATGTTGCACACATGCTGCACCACAAAGAGTGAGGCGTAACTCTCCCTGAGCAAAGTGCAGTGTACCAACAATTGAGATACAATTATAGTGGATGTGCAGGCACAATTAATAGCAAACCTATAGTAGTGTCAGTTGTTACAACAAAAATAGCACACATTTTCATTGAAATGCAGCAAACTACAACCACTAGACACAGTGCAGCCCATAAAGGAGCCCCGCAAGCAGTATAGGCAGAGTAGGTAACATCCTGCAGTGAGTGCTACTGAAGCAGACAACATAAACACTCCAGGGAGAGACACAACCATCAGTTCCACCAACAGTTACAGACAGCCACTGTGCTATATGGCCCTGCTGCTACCACTGGTGCTGGAGTGGTCTCAGTTGAGGGACTGGCTGCTGGTCTCTCTGTGAGTATGTACTGCTGCATCTATGGCAAGACTGTCAAAGTATGCTACTCCAGTTAATATGGATCACCTGTTGTTGTGCCTGCTGAGCTTTTTCCTCAGCTAAGGAAAGAATGTTAGGGAGATTTCAGCATTTGTGGACTTCCATAACTTGCCTATTTTATGAATTTCCGCAACTGTGGAAATTTTCTTTGTGAATCCGGTGCAACTAGATTTTTGCAGTGCTACAAGCCATTTTTCTGCAGCTATGGGAATTTTGGCTCTCTTTGTGAATCCAGCTCCACGTTCTTCAGAAAATGTATCTTAACACTAATCCCCTTATTCTATCAACTTTCTGAGTCAATATTACCAACTATTTAGATACATAGATACATAGACAGTGTCGGCAGATAAGGGCCTATGGCCCACCCAGTCTGCCCATTTGAGCTTGTAAGTTCAGTTTGTTTTCCTAGAAGTCTGTTTCCCTTACCCCTGACCTCTAGAATTCCTTTATGTCTATCCCATGCATTCTTAAATCCGTGATTGTTTCAGCCCCCACCACTTCCTCTGGCAGGGTGTTCCCTTGTCCACCACCCGTTCTGTGAAGAAATTCTTTCTCATGTTTCCTCTGAATCGTCCTCCTCCAACTTCATCCCATGCCCTCTAGTCCTGGAACATCTTTTCGCTTACAAATAGTGTTTTCCTGCACCCTGTTTCTCCTGTAAGATACTTGTATGTCTCTATCATATCCCTCTCTCCCTCCTCTCCTCCAGGGGTACATGTTCAGTTCCTTCAACCTGTCTTCATAGGACTTGTGATGCAATCCATGCATCATCTTTGTTGCCCTCCTCTGAACCTTCTCTACCCTGTCTATGTCCTTACGTGAGGTATGGTCTCCAGAACTGTACACTGTACTCCAGGTGGGGCCTCACTAGTGTCTTGTATAGCGGAATTATGACCTCCTTTTTCCTGCTGGTGATGCCCTGCCTATACATCCCAGCATCCTATTTGCTTTACCTGATGCCTTGTCACACTGTTTCCCTACCTTGAGGTAATCAGATGCTATGACAACCCCAAGATCCTTTCCTGCTTGGTGCATGCTATATCCTCACCCCCAACTGATATATTGTGCCAGGGTTTTGTGCCCATATGCATTATCTTGCACTTCTTTGCATTGAATTTCAACTGCCAAACCCTTGACCATTCTTCAAGTTTCTGCAGGTCCCTTCTCATTCTGTCTACACCCTCTGGTGTGTCTACTCTGTTACAGAGCTTTGTGTCATCAGCGAACAGTGAAATTCTGCCTTCTAGATCCTGCGCAATGTCACTGATGAAGATGTTGAATAGGACCAGTCCCAGCACTGATCCCTGTGGTACCCCACTGGTCACTCTTCCCTCTGTGGAGTGACAGCCATTTACCACCACCCTCTGTGTCCTGCCACCCATCCAGTTACCTACCCACCACACTACTGTCCTGCCCACACCCATATTCCCCAGTTTGTGTAATAGTCTTCTATGTGGCACAGTGTCAAAGGCCTTGCTGAAGTCCAGATAGGCCATGTCCACTGCCCTCCCCTGATCCACCTCCCTAGTCACCCAGTCGAAAAATTCAATGAGGTTGGTTTGACATGACCTCCCCCTGGTGAAACCATGCTGCCTTGGGTCCTGTAGTCCATTGACAACCAGATGTTCCACCAATCTCTCCTTCAGTAGTGCTTCCATGATCTTTCCCACTACCGAGGTGAGGCTGACTGGTCTGTAGTTCCCTGCTTCCTCTTTGTTCCCACTTTTGTATAAGGGGACTACATCTGCTGTCCTCCAGTCTTTGGGTACCTCCCCTATTTCCAGTGATTGGCTAAACAGGATAGCCAGAGGTTCAGCCACCACCTCTCTTAGTTCTTTAAGGACCCTGGGGTGCACCCCATCTGGCCCCATTGCTTTGTCAACTCTTATTACTTCCAGTTCCTTCAGGACCCTTTCTCGTGTAAAGGGACTTGTGTCCATTTCTGCACCATTCTCACCCCTTGTACTCCCTTCAGACCCATTACCCCCCTCTTCCTCAGTAAAGACTGAGCAGAAATACCTATTCAATATGTCAGCTTTACTGTTGTCATCCTCCACGTGACTCCCATCCTCCCCCTTCAGTCTCACTATCCCTCCCTTTGTCTTTCTTTTTTCACTTATATACCTGTAAAAGGTTTTGTCCCCTTTAACCACTGATTTTGCAATGTGTTTTCTGTCTGAGCTTTGGCTTCCCTTATTGACTTCCTGCCTCCCTTTGTTTCTCCTGGTACTTCTCCTATCCCTTCTGCCTGTGTCTTTTTTGTATTGCCTGAATGCAATCTTTTTGGCTTTCACTTTCTTTGCTACCTCTTTGGAAAACCATAATGGTCTCCTCTTCCTTTTCCTCTTGCTAACCTGCTTAATGCATAATTCTGTTGTTCTTATAATCCCCATTTTAAATACTGCCCACTGTTCCTCAACCCTGATTCCTGTCCCATTCCCTTAATGCCTCTTTCAAGTATCTCCCCATTTTCCCAAAGTCTGCCCCCTAAAATCCAGGATCGTGTTTTTGTGTGGTTTGGTTCTGCTCTTTCTGTGATTTCAAACCACAATGACTGGTGGTCACTGTTACCCAGGTGCTCCCCACTGTTACCCCATCACACTGTCCCTGTTTGTGAGCAGAAGGTCCAGTATTACCTTCTGCCGAGTTGGTTCCATGACCAGTTGCTTGAGGAAGGCACCCTGAAGGGAGTCCAGGATAAATCTGCTCCTAGTTGATGCTGCTGCTGGGATGCTCCAGTCCACGTCTGGAATATTGAAGTCTCCAACCAGTACTACCTCGCCCTTGTCTGCCATCCTTTGGATGGCTAGCATCAGCTCCCTATCTGTTTCTTCCTCCTGGGCTGGTGGTCTATAGACCACACCTGTGCGGATGGCTGGCCCCATTTTCCTTTCCAGCTTAACCCACAGTATCTCTCCCCCATTTTGTTCCTCCTGGATCTCTGTGGCCCTTATGTCATTTTTCACATACAGTGCCACTCCTCCTCCCTTCCTGCCTGCTCTGTCTCTTCTGAATATGTTGTAGCCAGGTATGGCCATCTCCCAGTCATGGTTATCATACACCAGGTTTCAGTGATGGCCACAATGTCCAGGTCTGACTGTACCATGACAGCCTCCAGATCTTCCATCTTGTTGCTAAGGCTCCTGGCATTTGCACACATGGCTTTCCATGATTTGACCTCCCTAGCCTGCTTCACTGTTCTACTCCAGCCCCTTCCTCGGTTGCCGTTTATCCCTGGTTCTCCTTGCTGTCTGCACTTCTGCTGAATTTTGCCCCTTTTCTGCTTATCCACCTTTTGGACACTAATCTCCATCTTTTGCACACTGCTTTGCAGAGACAGCCACTCCTCTGGTTCACTGGTTCCACTGCTAGCTGTGGGGGGTGAGCAAGTGGTACCCTCCTTGCTGGCCTGCCACCCCCTTTGCTAGTTTAAATGCTTGTCAATGTAGCATTTAAACTTATCATTGAGTGCTTGGATTCCCCTCCAGGATGGATGCAGGCCGCCAGGCTTGAACAAACCTCCATCCCTCCAGGTGGGTCCCCAGTCACCAATGAATCCAAACCTTCCTCACAGCACCAGTTCTTCAACCATGAGTTAAAGTTCCTGGTGCATGCACTCTATGCTCTCCTTGCCTCTCACAGGTAGTACTTCTGAGAAAGTGACAGAAGTAGCTACTTGCTTGAGACCCTCCCCAGTTTCCTAAACTCTTCCTGAACTTCTTTTGGCTCCCCATTTGCCAAGTCATTAGTACCTAGGTGGATAATGACATCCAGCTCACCCTCCGTCTTGCCTTCCCAGTGATCCCCAGTATCTTCCTTCCATCCCTCCATGCCGTGGCACCTGGAGGCACCTCACCTCCCTGTCCTCCCCTCCTGTGTTCCTAGCTGGATCCCTCTTATGATGGAGTCCCCCACCAGGATTCGCTTCCTCCTCCTCCTCTGGGGTCCACTGCTTTCCCCACTGAGGTCACCTCCTTGGCTAACCTCCACATCCTTTCCTTCCACTTCTCTGGGTACCTCTATTTGGTTGTCCTCATTTGCCAGTGTGGCATATGAGTTCTTGAGAGGAATAGGATCTGGGATGTGCCTCTGCCTGACTGCTCAACCCTCCCTGAGCCCACTGTCATCCAAGTGCTCCTCATTCTCGGCATCCTTTGAGGCAGCTGCATTGGACTGGGTGGTCCCTGGATAGGGGTGATGGTACTCCTGACCCAGTTTAGTTCTGCTCTGAGTCTGGTTACCTCATCCCGTAGTCCAGAGAGATGCATGCAGATAGGGCAGCACCTCAGTGTCCAGAAGGTCTGCCTGAATAGGGCTGCCCCACAGCCACTGCATTGCACCACTCCCCCACATTATACTGCAATTCCACTACTTGTCTGCTACTGAAACTCTCTTAGTTCTCTTTTTATTAATTTACAGTACTAAAAATCCTGTAACTGATCCTCTGATATTTTTTTAAGGAAAAAGAAACCAATAAATAAATAAATGAGTCAAAACACTTGTCCTGCTGAGGGTGGGCTTCTTCCCCCTTATGCCCCTCCTACTTCACACCTCTTACTATACTTTAGCTCCTGTCAATCAGATTTATCAGGGCATATAAAAAGCACTGAATTGAATATGTTTCCTTCCTTCTCCTTCTGGCTTCTTCTGAGAAAATCAACCTTTGTTTGCTACTTTAACTCTGACTAAGCCCCACCTCCAGTTATCACGTAGCTGAGGTCAGAGGCCAGACAATTAACACCCTTCACCCAGCTACAGGACAGTCAGACAAGCCAAGATAAAATTTGCAGCTATTAAAGACAGCACAGAATTACACCACCACTATGTTTTAAATTTTCAACAGCCCAAAAACAATTATAAGTAAAGACAACAAAGAAAGAAAGTATAGTGTCACTACAAGCCCACAATCTAAGTTTAAAAGAAAAATACCAATTACCAGTTACTCTAAAGCACTGAATTGAATATGTTTCCTTCCTTCTCCTTCTGGCACCCCTGATTTAGGGGCTTTGTCCCTGATTTCTTTTAAGCATTGTCCCTGATTTATGAGGCAAGAGGTTGTGAGTTATGCACCAGTACAATATATATTCTTTGCAAAAAACTTCATTAATGCACCAGTTAGGGTTCAAAGTTAAAGCCACAAAAGCAGGGGAATTTCGTGTTAGGGTTTACTTCCACTCCCAAGCAGCAAAAGGAAAAAACATTAGGGTTTTGGGTCTCCAGAGTCTTGACAAATCAGTTGTAGGGTCTTCTTTGGGGTTATCAACCCTAATGCTCACCCCTCTCTGCCAGCCTGTCTGAAGCATAAGGTACAGCTTCAGACCAGTGCCTCATAGTCATACAGTCTTCAAAGGTAGAAAAGTATGTCTCACCACATGTTGCCAACACAATCTGCTGTAGCTTTCTTTGGGCCCTGTGTGAAAAAAGGAGATCACAGCTGACATTGTTTGCTCAGGGAAAAGGATGGGCATTAGGGTTGACAACCTCAAGGAAGACCCCACCACTGATTCACCAAGACTCCAGAGACCCCAAACCCTAATTATGTTGGCACGCTTGCGCAGCCAACATCTTGCAGCAGTGGGGATTTGGAAGCATGGTCGCTGTTGGGCGAATGCAGGGCACGCACCAGTAGGTGCGTCCCTCATTCCCCAATCAGCCTGCCTGCCGATTCCACACCATGCATGCTAAGCTGGCGAGCACATCTAAGGAAAGGTCTGCTGATATCTGAGCAAAGCTCGTCACACTTAGTGGACCCTTCCTATGTGCTCGTCAGCTAGTAGCATGGCGGCACAGTGGCTGCTACACTGCTGACAGCGCCGACTTCGGGTGTGCCCAATCCCCCGGTCGGCTTGCCGTGCCCCGTGAAGTATGTGTCAACAGGGGAGCCCATTCCCCATCGGCAGAATGTGCCCCCCACCTCATTGTTTGCCAACGGGGGTGCCTAATCCCCATCGGCATCCGCCCCCTTCCCACTGTAATGTGCCGATGGGGAGCCCACTCCCCGTCAGCATGATGTCCCCCTTCTTCTGTGCTGATGGGGTTCCCAATCACCCATCAGCTACTGTACCCCCAAACAAAAGAAACCACCTGTAAAAAAAACTGTCCATGAAGTTTTTTTTTTTTTTAGTACCTGTAAACTGAAAATGGTCCCTCATGAGTCTCCCTACCCACCACCGCACCCACCCACCCACTGTGCACCCTGCCTCCCATACCCCCACCCCACCCCATTTGCCTCAGTCTGGGGATGATCTTTGGTGGACCGGGAACATGTCTGCACTCTTCAACGCTGACTGCGAATTGAGGAAATGCCGGTAAGCTGTATAATGGAATAAATAGGGTTTTTTCAACTTTGATGCATATCTTGGGCATTTTTTGAAATTTTTGCACCAAATTTTCCACATGGGTTTTTTGGGACCCCTACTCATGAATTCTGTCACAGTTTTGACGTTAATTGGTCCCGAAAGGTGATTTTGTAGTCACTGTGCATAATCACCTTTAGGGACCGATTAATGCAGGGACAGTGGTAGTGTTCATGGGGTGGGCTCTCAAAAAGCCTATGTTGCAAATTTGGTGGACAAAATCAAAAAAATGGCTATTTTACAAGCGTGCATTGCGCAGTTGCTACACAAGCTCGTAACTTTGCGAATCTGCAATATTTTCATGCCAGATTGTCAACATTGCCATTTTTCTACACCTCCTTGTGAACAGTACAGCTGTCATTTTTCACATCCTGGGCGAAATGTGTTTCTGCACTTCTGGCTCACAATACCGTGGTCACTGTGGGAAATCAGTGTTTGGGCCACATTACAAAAATAGCAGTGACACTGTTCATGAGCAGAGGTCCTAAAATGCCTATGTTGAAAATTTGGTGACAATACTCTATAAAAATGACTGTGTAATGAGCGTACATTGCGCAGTTTGCACGCATGCTCGTACCATTGTGCATTTGTAATATTTTCACTCTGGATTTTCACCATTGGCATTTTTACACACCTCTTGCTGAACAGTACAGCTGTCATTTTACATATCCTGCCCAAAATGTGTTTTCGCACATCCGGCGAAGAATAGTGCGGTCGCCGCGCGAAATCACTTTTTGAGACAGCTTCAGGAAATGACAGTGACACTGTACATGAGCAGAGGTGCTAAAATGCCTATGTTGAAAATCTGGTGCCAAAAATCCATAACATGACTGTGTTACAAGTGTGCATTGCGCATTTCCCACACACCCTTGTAACTTCGCATATTTGCAATACTTACATGCCACATTTTTTACCACTGCCATTTTTTACACCTCCTTATGAACAGTACACCTGTCATTTTTCACATCTTGCCAAAAATGTGTTTCCACACTGCACTACCAAAGTCAATGCCAGCGCGACAACATTCGGCATTGACAAAAGCTTGTTTTTTTTTTCTTTTGCTGTTTGGGAGGTAGGGGTGGGGAGTTAGGGTTGGAAATCCAAATGCCGCATTTCCCTACTTTTGTGATATTAACCTTTAGGCTGCCGGAAGATTTAGAATGCATAGGTTTTTAGGACAAGATATCTTGTCGGCGGCAGCCTAAGGGTTACCTTGAACCCTAACTGGTGCATTAATGAAGTTTTTTTGCAAAGAATGTCCTTTCTTTTGGAGATAGTAGAATCATATTCTCTTCATGCAGGTCCCTTTGGGGCCTGTGTGAACAGATGTAGATGGGCAGACTAGATGGATTGAAAGGTCCCCATCTGCTGTCACATTCTATGTTTCAAAGAGTCAATCTGTCAGCCAATGCACAGGGCCGTCTGCCACTCATGGGTGCAGAGGTGTAGGGCTCTATCCCAAGAGGATAGTTATGTTCATTATATGGTACTCAGACCCATGCAGACAACCCTGTACCTTTCATTCCTTGGCTGTTGGGTGGGTCACATAACAATACCATCTCCCCCACCATCACCCCATCCAGCTGGGTCACTAAGCCTGCCCCCAAACTCTGCTTACCGGCACGGGATCACAAAGCATACACAAATGCACGAAGTCAAGACTGGCACTACACCCAAAGTTTCTTAACAATTATATTTATTTTATTTCAAATTTTGACCAAAATTTTCAAGATACTCATTTTATGACTCTCCTTATAAACATGACATGCTGCATTTATAGTATATTGGCCAAAATGTAATTTCACACCAGAAGTGCAAAAAAATGTCTCATACAGGATTTAAGAAATGTCACCTGTTACATTTAAGAGGTGGTGTGGAAAAATGGCTATGCTGAACGTTTGGAGTCAAAATATTGAAAATTAGTAAAGTTATGAGTGAACGTTGAAATAGTGCAATGCTCACTCATAAACTAGGCATTTCACCATATTTCTACACCAAATTTTCAACGTAGCCTTCTTATTATCCCATCTCATGAAACTGGTAGGTGAAAATTTTCAAATCCCCACTGAAACCTTAATCAGCACCACCAAGGCGTCATTCTGCACCACAAGTGCAAAAACACATTTTGACCAGGATTTGAAAAATGACAGCTGTCACATTCCTCAGGTGGTGTGAAGTAATGGCTATGCTGAAAATTTGTGGTCAAAAATATATATTTTTTGTTGTTAAATATTTTATTGAAAGGCTATAACACAAAATCAAACAAACAAACATTACAGATATATACTGGCAGCTGTAGTTAAAAAATGAATGTCCAACAATAAGTTCTCAAGGCCTAGCGGCGATGCTTGACCTCTCATCCCTCTCAGTGGCAAACAGTGACCCAGAGGCTCTCACAAAAGCTTTTAATTTGGTCATTTCTGCAGCCCTGGATGTCTTTGCTCCTGTCCGAGTTCATCCTCTCTCCCTTCGCCCTCGATCCCCATGGTTAGATGGGACTTTGAGGGAGATGCGGCTACTAGGACAAAGGTTAGAGCGTTGCTGGTGGAGATCTGCCCTTGATGCTGACCGCCTTAGATTGATGGACCATTATCAAGTCTATCGATCTGCAATCACCCGTAAGAAGGCAGAGTTCCTGTCTGGGGAGATTGTAGCTGCTCAGAATCGACCAGCTCAGCTGTTCCGAACTGTAGACAGACTATGCAACCCAGCCTATCTATAAGTTCAGAAAGCTTTTTAGCAAGTAGAGTACGATGAACTCGCTTGGTTCTTTGTGAATAAGGTGGCAGACATCAGTGTGGAACTCCAGTCAGCACACTCTATGGGCATTGCTTCTGATCAGCATGAGGTCACTGCACCTCGGTTTTCCTGGAGTACCTCTGACAGACCAGCGTTCATGGATGTCATGCGGATTGTCCAGAGTGTGCACCCTACATACTGTAGTTTGGACCCAGGACCTACTTCCATGATTTTGGGGTGTATCAATTCCATCGGTCCAGTCCTAGCTTGGATAGTCTGGTTCTCCTTGGATACAGGTGAGTTTCCTAGCTCTCTGAAAGAGGTGGGGGTGACATCACTCTTGAAGAAAGCTTCTTTGGACCCAGACTGCCTTGCAAACTACAAACCAATCTCTAACCTTCCCTTTTTAGGGAAGGTGATTGAGAAAATAGTGGCTGCACAGCAGGAGGACCATTTGACCATCCATGACATCTATGAACCCCTCCACTCTGGATTTCGAAAGAACCATAGTACTGAGACAGCGCTGGTTCAGGTGCTCAATGATCTCCTGATGGCTAGAGATCAGAAGAGCCATTCCATCTTGGTTCTTCTAGATCTCTCATCAGCATTTGATACTGTGGACCATGGGGTCCTGCTTGACTGTCTGAGGTTCATCTGTGGACTGGCTGGTACAGTCCTTGGGTGGTTTATATCATTCCTCACAGGAAGAACTCAGAGAGTGGTGTCTGGGGTTTATTTCTCGGATCCAGTTTCTCTGTCATGTGGGGTTCCTCAGGGGTCGGTGCTGTCCCCTATGTTGTTCGCAATGTATATGCTGCTCTTCGGAGACATTGTAAAAATGTATGGGCTGAGGTTTCACTGCTATGCTGATGACACCCAGCTCTACCTTTCTTTTGCACCCGACCAGGATAGAGCTCTCTCGGTCTTTAATAGCTGTCTCACAGAAATTCAGGAGTGGATGGATTCAAGTTGGTTGAGGTTGAACTCAGGTAAGACTGAGGTGCTGGTTGTGGATCCAGGTCACCGGATAGGGGGGTTGGGGGTGGGTATGCCCTCTGGACTTTTTCTTGGGGGCATATCTCTACTGACCTCTGAACAGGTGCAAAACCTAGGGGTAATCTTTGACAAAGGGCTGACCCTGCATTCTCAGGTGTTGGCTGTCATGAAATCTTCCTTTTACCACCTAATGAATATCTTCAGGATTAAGCACCTTGTTCCATCCAGTGACCTTCCTACTTTGATCCCGCCTTTGTGTCTTCATGCTTATACTATTGCAATTCCCTGTACCTAGGGCTACTGGGGTGGAAATCCATCGCCTGCAACTAGTGCAGAACGCAGCGGCCCGGCCCTTGACGGGATCATCTCGGTCCTGTAATATTTAACTGGTTCTACGCAGCCTGCACTGGCTGCCAGTTCAGTGGTATATCACCTTTAAGGTCGGTCTTCTGACTTTTAAAGCCCTACACGGACAGGGCCCGGACTACCTGAAAGAGCTCCTGGTTCCCTACTGCCCTGGACGATCACTCCACTCAGCCAGCGAGGGGTTGTTAGAGATTCCAAGGGTGTGTTTGAAATCTTCTGGGGCCAGAGCTTTTATGCATGCAGCCCCAACCCTTTGGAATTCTCTACCCCGTTGGCTATGGGAATGCACGACCGTAGTAGGATTTAAGCAAGCGCTGGAAACTTTTTTATGGCACCAAGCATTTGATGAGTAACTGTTTGATGTTGTTAATGATCTTGTATATATTATATGTTGTTGAGATGTTTGTTTTGTGATTTTAAATTTGTAAGGCGCCCCTGGCATTTGAAAGGCACCTTATAAATAAAGTTTATTATTATTATATAACAGATTTAGACTGTATACATGAGAATAACACACCTTAAGTAGTGGAAGTAAGGGAAATAATATAATACACCAAAGTCTTTTTAGTCAGTGCAAAGTTACACCAATCAGCCTATGGAGCACATGAAGTCATACCTTTATGTCTAATGTTGGAGGAGGCCATCCAATAGTGTCAGAGGCATGAAAATGGGCCCCGAGGAGCAGAGAACCTCATGTGTGAGGGTGGTCAGAGAGCCAGGAAATGCTCTAGGAAGGGAAGAAATCATCTTCCAAGGCTTCTGGCAAGGGCTTCCACATATGGTACATACAAATTTGTCCTAGGTCCCATTGGCTGTCAGTTGTATCTTTTCCAAAGTCAAACATTGTTTTAGGTCGTTAGCCCATTGCTGGATTGTGGGAACATTGGGAGAGATCCAAGATTGGGCAATTTTTTTTTTTTTTGCAGTAACTAGAGCAAGGGACCAGAGTGGCACCACTACCTTACCCTGTGGATGAGATAGATCAGCTCCCAACAGAAGCTCCACGAGTGACTTAGAGTGTGCACACCCAAGGACTTTACTCATTATTACTCATTATCCTATGCATTTCATACCAGAAGACTGTGACCTTCAGGCCTGTCAAAGAAATATGTAAAAAAATCTCCATCTTCTGAAGTGCACTTGGGGCACTCATTTCTAATTTTCCAGGTTGATGGCATGCATCAGTTTAGGAGTGATGTAAGAGCTATGCAAAATGTTCTGATGCACCTGCCTTAGCTTGTTACTGTGGGAACAGGTAAGTGAGTGCTTAATAGCCACTTTCCAGGTTGCTTGGCTAACACAAACAGACAAATCCTGTTGCCATTTAGACTTAATGGCAGCTGCCACTGAGTCTTCTCTCCCCTGAAGGGTTTAATAAAGGGCTGAGGTTTGTATAGTTGCTCCTCAAATGGAGAGCGCTGAGCCCAACCAAAGGTGGAATCAAGTGAGTCCCCCAGCCTGTGCCAAACTGTAAGGTAAACAAAGAAATCCCCTGGGTCTAGTTGCCAAGTGTGCCACACTGTGAAAAGTCATACAGCCCACCTCCATTGTATAACTGAAATGCTGAGTGGAGGCCCAGAATGTTGCCAGAGTAACAACCTTTGATGCATTTGCACCTTAGCACAGACCTTTCCATCTTACAGTGGTAATAAGGTCAGTGGATGGAGATGGGGTGATTAATATGCCTATGTCCTAGGGATGCTAGGCAAACAGGCAGACTAGGTGGGCCTGGAGGTCCTTTTCTGCCGACACTTTCCTATGTGCCTATGGGAAACCAACCACACTTTTAGGGTGGCTGCAGAGAAAGGATCAGATACCATGGGGGGAGAGAAGGACCAAAGGGAACCAGACATAAATTCAGGTGCTAAGGCTCTCTGTAGCCATCACAAAACTTTCCACAGATTTAGACCCTGCCTCTTGGAAAACACATGCAACATTTCAGAAAATTTCATTAAACTCTGCCAAAGCTATT
Organism: Neoceratodus forsteri; assembly: GCA_016271365.2. Lineage (NCBI taxonomy): Eukaryota > Metazoa > Chordata > Ceratodontiformes > Ceratodontidae > Neoceratodus > Neoceratodus forsteri. The sequence continues at coordinate 1,241,523,360 of CM028130.1, forward strand.
AAGGTGCAAAGTTAGGGGTTTAACATAGAACCTCTCACTCAACCCTAACTATTGGAGTGCTACTGTACCCCTGTAGTATGCATTCAAAAAATTACATTAATGCAGACAGGGTTTAAGAATACGAAGCAAACAAAGTAAGGAAGGAAAACAAACTCTTGTTAATGCCAAATGTTCACTGCTTGCATTGTTGTTGTACCAGGTCTTGCTTGTATACATTTTTACTATATATTTACTCAGGATAGATCAGAAGAGATGCAGTATCTCATTTACAGTAGTGTCCTGCTTTTACACATATTTAGACTGTATTTACCCAGGACAGGCCGGCTGAGAAGTGATATTCAATTTTCAGTTGGGCTCCCACATTTTGACTCTAAAGTTTAAAACAGTTTTTTTATGACCTGATTGATAGGTGGAATTTTTAAAATCCCTTCCAAAAGGTAATTTTGCAGCGCTGCAAACCAGTTATGGAGGGGATGTTCAGGTGGTGGGGTAATGAAAGGGATATGTTGAACATTAGGGACCAACATCTGAAAAAATAAAGTTATAATTAAATGTTTCTTCATAGCTTAGTTGTTTTTTTTCACATTTTGACCCCACATTTTCAGCAAAGTCTTTTTATGGCCACTCCTTCTGAACATGACAGGTGCCATTTATAAAATTGCGTCCAAAACATCATGAACAATTTCAATGTATGCTCATAACTTACTAATATACTAAAACGTCAGCAGAATAGGCCTAATGGTCTTTTGCGTCTGCTCGTTTGGTCAGTCCCCTCCCTGGGAGGTGACCTTGCTGCCCCCCTCGCCTTCTCTGGCTTCTCCCTTCCCAGTTCCAGATATTCCCTCTGCATTGGATTCTGCTTCCAGAACCCTCCCCCTGTACCTGTCCCACCCCTCTTGAACCCCTGCACCATCTCTGACTCCACCAGCCCCCTAGGCAGTGCATTCCATGGCTCCACCACCCTCTTAGTGAAGTAGCACCTCCTTCTTTCTCCCCTGAATCTTCCCCCCTCCAGCTTCCACCCATGCCCTTTAGTGGCCCCCTCCTCCTTCCTTCAAAGCACCCTGACTGCTCCTCCCCTATTTACCCCCTTCATGTACCTGAAGACCTCTATCATGTCCCCCCGGTCCCTTCTCTCTTCCAATGTGTACACATGTAGCTCTCCGAGCCTCTCCTCATAGGTCCTGTCCCCCAAGCCCCAAATCATTTTGGTTGCCCTCCTCTGGACCCTCTCCAGGAGTTTAATGTCCCTCTTTAAGTGTGGCCTCCAAAACTACATGCAGTACTCGAGGTGCGGCCTCACCAAGCAGTTATACAGAGGAAGTATCACTTCCCTCCTTCTGGAGGTGATCCCCCTAGTGATGCATCCCAGCATCCTGTTGGCCTTGGCTGCTGCCCTCCTACAAGTCTCTGAGTTGTTCATCTTGACATCCACCACCACCCCAAGGTCCCTCTCAGCCATCGAGACTTGTAGCATTCCCCACCCCCAGGGTATACACTTGGCCTGGGTTTCTGGCCCCCAGGTGCAGTACCTTGCATTTCCTTGCATTGAACCTCAGCTTCCACTTTCTAGACCATCTTTCCAGAGCCTCCAGGTCCCCCTGTAGGGCCACCCTCCCCTCCTCCCTATCCACCACCACCCCCAGTTTTGAGTCATCCGCAAATAGACTCATTTCACTCCTGATACCTGTCCTTATGTCAGAGACGTAGGCATTGAACAGGAGGGGCCCAAGGACTGATTCCTGTGGGACCCCACTAATGACCCTCCTTGGGGATGAGACTATCCCACCAACTACGACCCTCTGGGTCCAGTCCTGGAGCCAATTGTCTATCCATCTGATCATCTGGTTCCCCACACCCATTTCTCCCAGCTTATCCAACAGGCCCTCATGAGGAACAGAGTCAAATGCCTTGCTGAAGTCTAGAAAGAGGATGTCCACTGGTCTACCCAGGTCCAAGGCACTCATCACCCAGTCATAGAACTCCACAAGGTTTGTCTGACATGATTTCCCTGGGACGAATCCATGCTGTCTATTGTCCAGGCGCCCTGACTTTTCCAGGTCCCCCCCAGCCTCTCCTTGACAATGCCCTCCATCACCTTGCCCACCATCGACATCAGGCTGACAGGCCTGTAGTTCCCTGCCACCTCCCTTGATCCCCCTTGTGGATAGGCACTATATGCACCACCTTCCAGTCCTGGGGCACCCACCCTGTCCTCAGAGACATGGTGAAAAGCTCTGCCAGGGGTTTCGCCAGGACATCCGCAAGTTCCTTCAGCACTCTGGGATGTAATTTATCCAGCCCCGGTGCTTTTTCCATCTTAAGGAACCTGAGGGCTTCCCTCACTCTCTCTGCTGTGATTTCCACTTCCGCTACCTCTTCTCCCTGCTTAGCCTTCCCCCTTCCTGCCAGTGATGCCTCCCCCTCTCCCCAGACCCGCCGATCGGTAAGGGCCTCCCCAGTATCACTGTCTCCTCCCATGTATGATGCAGCACCCCCATTTTCCTTGGTGAAAACTGAGATGAAGTACTCATTTAGTACCTCAGCCTGCTCCCCCGGGTCTTGTGCCCATCTCTCCCATGTTTTAATCCTGTTAATCTGCCCCTTCACCCTTCGTTTTTCCCCAATGTATCTAAAGAACCCCTTGTTCCCTCTCCTAACTTCTCTGGCCAGGTTCTACTCCTTCCTTGCCTTAGCCGCCCTCACCACCCTAGTGGCCCTTCTAGCCATCAGCTTGTACTTCCCTCAATTCCTTTCACTCCTTGAGCACTTGAATTGCCTATAGGCTGCCTTCTTTCCCCGCACCACCTCCTGGACCTCCCTGGTCCACCAGCAGGGTTTTTGGGCTCTACCGCATTTTCGTCTTACTGTTGCACAGGTGCTGGTAGCATCCTGCACCCCACTCCTGATGATTTCCCACCTACTGTCAGTGTCCATGTCTGACCCAATCACATCCAAATGCTCCTTAAGGATCCTTCCCATCTCCTTAAAATCTGCCCCCCTGAAGTTAGTTACCTCCGTCTTTGTGCAGCCTTCTACCCCTCCTGGGTCCAGGCAGAACCAGACCATGGCATGGTCACTCCCCACCAACGGGTCCCTTACCGCCAGGCCCCCAATCTGGTCACTGTCTACCAGGACTACATCCAGTACCCGCGCCTCCCTGGTCGGTTCCCCCACCTGCTGAGTTAGGAACGCGTCTTGAAAGACATCCAACAACCTCTGTTCCCTGGCCACTGAGGATGTCATAGTCTCCCAGTCTGTTCCTGGCATGTTTAAGTCTCCCAACACCACCACCCTTCCCCTGCCCAATCTGCAGTGTCTCCCAATATCTGCCACCAGACTCTCCTCCAGCTCCTCCGCCAGTGCAGGGGGTCTATACACCACTCCTATTTTTACTCTCTTGTCCCCTCCCTTGTTATCAAGATGACCCAAATCACCTCCACGGTTCCCTCTGCCTCCTCTACTCCACCTATGCCAATGCAGTTTTTGACTATCATTGCTATCCCCCTCCCCTTCCCTCCCCCCTGTCCTTCCTGAACATAGTGTAACCCTCCAGGTTCAGGTCCCAGTTGTGTCCTGCAGTGGCCCAGGTCTCAGTGACTGCTGCCACATCCACCGCTCCCTCAGTTAGCATCTCCGGGAGCTCAGGCATTTTATTGCCCAAGCTCCTGGCATTTAGCAGGACTACCTTCCAGCCTTTCCCTATACTTCCATTTCCCCTGCTCGTGTTCCCATGGGGATTCTGTTTTCCCCTGGTCTGCACTTTACCAGTCAGCCTTTTCCCGCATTCCTTCAGCTCCCCAGGAGGGTGGAGACAAAGTCCCTCCTTTATCGGACCCCCCTCGACAGCCTTTTCTCCCATCCCTCCCCCCTTCACAAGTTTAAACCCCACTTTTCACCAATGAACCCCTCTATTTTCAACTTAAGGATTCCCCTCCTCTACAAATTGAGATGGAGCCTATCTCTAGCATACAGCTCCTTATCCTCCCAGGTCTCCCCCCAATCCCCCATCAACCCATACCCTCTCGCCTCCCACCACTCCCTGAGCCACTGGTTTATCTCCCTAATCTTCCTTTTGTGTTCCCCACTAGCCCTTGGCACCGGCAGGATTTCCGAGAAGGAAACTGTGCATCCTATGTCATGACAGACCCTGGCAAGCTCTCTGAACCTTGCCTGTATCTCTAACTCGCTATTTCCCTCAATGTCATTTGTACCCAGGTGGACCAGTATGTCCGGGGAACCCCCACAATCCTTTGCCAGCTGATATACCTCCTGCTTGGCCCTGTGCACTGTTAGTCCAGGGAAGCGTTTTGTTCTAACTGGCCAGGCTTCTCCCTCCCTATCCCATTTGATACCCCTGATCATAGAATCCCCCAACAGGAGCACTCTGACCACCTTTTCCTCCATTCCCCCCCCTTCCATGTCCCTCATCCTTTCTACTGGCCCCTCCACCCAGCCGGCTCCTTGTTCCTCCCCCATCTGGGTGCCACACGCTGCCTCCTCATTTACCCTGGCCACCCCCTTCCCTCAGATCCTATGCCTCTCCTCCTCCCGAGTATCCTTCTGTACCTCGCTAACTCCCCCCTCACTGCTCGCGACTGGTCCTTCTCCCCCATCCGCTAAACTAGCCTGGCTCGTCCTCCCTTCCTTCCTGTCTCCATTTAGTCCCTCCTTGCTTGTCATGCTCCCCTGGCCTAAACCCTCAGCTCCCTTTACTGTATCCTCCTTGTACTTCTGGTCCTTCTCCTTGCCTTTTCTTCCCAACTGGTCCTTCTCCTTGCACTTTCCTCCCTCTTCCCCCTGCTCCTCCTGCTGTGATTCACTGCTCCCCCCATTTTCCTGCATTCCAGGTTCCCCCCTGTTCCTCCTGCTATCCGGCCCCTGCCTCCTGCCCCCACTCCCTTTCCATCTCTAACCACCCCTGTCATGGCTACATCACCCCCCTCATCCTCAAGCAGAAGAAGAGAATTGAAGTGGTTACTGAGCGTAAGGTCCGATCCACCTCCCCGCCTTGCTTCCTTCTGTCCAGCCCCGGCCATCTGCATACTTCCCTGAGAATGTTGTCCCTCTGACTCCCTTTGTGAGGGTCCCCAGTTACCTGCCTGCTTCCTTGGTAGTGTCCTCCTTTTGGGCCCCCTCTGCTAGGGTCCCTATGTGACCCCAGAGTATTCTCCTGCACTCCTTTCCCTATGCCCCCACCCCTAGTGTTTGGTGCAACCCTGTGGGAGATCCCCTGCCCTCTTCCCCAACCATACCTCCCTTCCCCAGCTGTCTCCTAATCCCGCACCTCCTCTCTAGCTGTGCCAGCTGGTAGCACACTGGGCAACCACCGAACTTCCAAGCCCAGTCCAGTATCATGGCTGCCCCACACCCTGTGCACCCCACCACCCTCCCAAAGATGCCGGCCCTAATGACGTGTGGTCTCATCCCCCTCCAAGTAGGTTTCCTTGGGTGAGCCACCAGGTTCCCCACTAGTCCAAGATACACCCCTACTGCCTAATCAGGTCACCCACTAATCCTAGATACAGTCCCACAGTAAACCGGTAACCCTGTTACTAGGTGCAGTACAATACAGTAAACTTATAAGGGAAGTGAACAACTCCCTAAGCTCCTCTCTCCCAGCCTTTAAATCCAACCCCCAGTGGCTAGAACTACATGAGCTGCACCTGCAGCCTTTTCCTCCAATTGCAGGACAGGTGTTCCCCTATAAATAAGCAGAGCTCTAGGGAGGGTGGGATTTGGGCCTACACCCGACTCTCGTAGAGAGTGTATCAGCCCTGTGTCTGCCCCTCCAAGCCCTGCAGCCAAAGAACAGCCCCAAGCAAATCCCACCAAATAGGTTTTAAATCAGAAGAATTAGGCCTCCACCAGCGTAGCCTGTTACACAGTGAAACATCTAACAAATGAGCCCACTTATAGCCACCAAACCAGTTTTCAAACTTCCAACAGCCCCAAAAACAATACCCTGCTAGCCCCTTAGAAGTAAGAAAGAAAAGAAATAAGCTTCTACCAAGTAAAATCCACAAGAAACCCTGTAAAAACAACAAGAAGCAGCTACTGTACTGGAGCACAACTGATCCTATCCGTTTCTAGTTCCTTCTGAGAAGCCAAAGCAACTAACACCACAAACCTGATTCAGCTCTGCCTCCAGTCAGTTAGCTGAGTGAGACCTGGCCAGACCATTAACACCCTTCCCCCACTATGCACTAACCTTTGCAGCTAGTGAAGTCAGCAAAAAGGAATCAAAATTCAACCCAAAGCCCCCAAAATATGTTTGCTGCCAAAGGAAACAGGTCTCCAATTCAATCAGCTTCACTAACAACACATCAAAATAGGCTTGAAATTAACAAATATAGGTCTCCAATTCAAAGAACCAGCCCCAAGCAAATCCCACCAAATAGGTTTTAAATCAGAAGAAATAGGCCTCCACCAGCGCAGCCTGTCACACATTGAAACAGCCAACAAATGAGCCCACTTACAGCCACCAAATCAGTTTTCAAACTTCCAACAGCCCCCAAAACAATACCCTGCTAGCCCCTTAGAAATAAGAAAGAAAATAAATAACCTTCTACCAAGTAAAATCCACAAGAAACCCTGTAAAAACAACAAGAAGCAGCTACTGTACTGGAGCACAACTGATTCTGTCCCCTTCTCATTGGTTTTCAATATTTTTACCATAAATTTTCAACATAGCTTTCTTATGACCCCACCTCATTAACAAGGGTGGGGAAAATGTTCAAAACCTGACTGAAAGGTGATTTCTTGCCATAAATGTGAAAAACATTTTGGCCAGGATTTATAACAAGCATTTCTCAATGATGAACGTTTGATTCATTGGAAGATGTCTGCCCCTGCACCTTGTTTATGCCCTCGAGGTGCTTGAACATGTCTAGTATGTTCTCCTGCTCCCTCCTTTCCTATAATGAGTACATACTAAGGTCCTTTAGTCGCTCCTGATATGTTCTGTGTTGCAAGCCATGTACCATCTTGGCTGCCTTTATGTGGGCTGCCTTCACCCAGTCAATGTCCGTGAACAGTTGCAGCCTCCAGAATTGCATACACTATTGTAGTTGAGGCCTCACTAGTGCATTATAAAATGGCATCATCACCTCACGCCTTCTGCTAGTGATACCTCTGCATGTGCACCCCAGCATGCCACTGTCCCTCCTTGCAACATCTGTGCTCTGTTTTGACACCCTCAGATCATCAGAACTGATAACTCCTAGGTCTCTCTCTTCCTTGGTGACCGTTAGCACCTCCCCCCACATCCTGTAACTCTCCCCAGGTTTCTCTCTTCCCAGATGCATTATTTGCACTTCTTTGCATTGATATCTGTTGCCACTCCTCAGACCATTTTTCAAGTCTCTACATGTCCCTGCTTATTTTCTTCACCCCTTCTGAAGTATTCACTCTGCTACAGATGTTAGTGTCATCTGCAAACAGGCAGACAGACCTTTTCTTCTAGCCCTTCCATAATGAAGACATTGAACAGGACTGGTCCCAGGACTGATTCCTGAGGCACCCTTGCTGGCCACCACCCTCTTCCCAGATTGGATCCCATTGCCAACACCCTTTCCCTCCTGTCCGTCAGCCAGTTTCTAACCCTGTTTATCAGCTTGCACCCTTTGGCCAGACTACCCATCTTGTTAATCAACCTTCTATGTTGGTCAGTGTCAAAGGCTTTCCTGAAATCAAGGTAGATAATGTCCACTGCCCCTCCCTGATTTACTTCCTCACTGAGGTACTAGGGTTTCCAACTCTTAATACTCAGAGAGTGGAGGGTGCACTCTCCTTTGTTCTGGAAGTTGGGGAAGTATGTGGGCAATGGTTCCATGTCATAATGGTGATTGCAAAAGAGCGATCACCATTAGAGCGAGTGTACATTGCCGAAAAGCACAACAGCGATGTACACTTGTGGGCAACAACACAGCCAGCAAGTTAAAATAGTATTTATGGGCTGTGCCTCAGACCACCCTGATTTAATATAACCAACTCTGGGGGTGCGTGTCGGAGGGGGCATTAAAAAAAAAAAACATTATGGCAACAGTAAAATATTCCCTGGTCCCCAGCCCTGAACCCAGTACCTACTGCACTGAAGCTAGCCACTCTCACCACCTCACCACATAGCTAGCTTGGTGGCAGCACAGCACACTACCCTATCCCTTGCCTTCCAGTCACCCTCCCTCACTCATCCCTATTCTCGCATTAGCATTCCGTCGCTACCCTTATAGGGTAGCTCAGCAGGGTAGCACTGTAAATGAGTCGCTTTTTTGACAGTCACTCATTTACAGTAACTATCATCACTGGATACCGTGGGCAACACCAAGGGTTAGTTTAGATGGAACTCCAAAACCACTTTAGGCAAGAACTTGGGGAGTGTGCGGAGAACCACCTTGTCTTTATGGAAGACATTGTACGGAGGGTCCATGACCAAAGCATGTATCCCAGAGACCCAATGGGCAGAGGTGATGGCCACCAAAAAAGCAGTCCTCCAAGTTAGGAATTTAAGGTCACACATAGCCTGGGGTTCACAGGGCTTATGAGTGAGCATGTCCAACACAAGGTTGATATTCTAGGGAGCTACCGATTTTCTCACTGGGGGCCTTGTGTGCAGGATAACCTTCAAAAACCTCTTGAAGAGAGGTAGCTAAGCAAGAGTCAGGTTTTGAACTGGCTCGTGGTAGGCAGAGACAGCACATAGACTTACTTTGACAGAAGAGTATTATAATTCAGCATCGGAAAGGTCCAGTAAGTATTCTAAAACCTTGTCCAGTGGATACTGGAATGGATCCATACAGAATTTGGCACACCATTCAGAGAAATGCTTCTATCTAATTGTGTAAATCTTTCTGATAGAAGGTTTATGAGCAGCCAGGAGAACCACAGAGACCCTCTGAAAGACCCTAAACCTGTTCATTTCTATCTCCTCAGGAGCCAGGCATGAGGATGAAGACAGCGTAAATTGGGATGGACCAGAGACCCCTGTGTCAGAAGGTTCATCTGTAGAGGTAGAGGCCTCAGAGGAGTCACTGACAACTTGTTTATTAATGGAAATCAAATCTGCCGTGGCCAGAACAGGGCATTAAGAATCATCTCTCCCCAGTATGTCTCCAACCTAAGCAGCACCTTCTGATCCAGTGGAAGAGAAGGAAATACATATAGAAAGCAGTTTGTCCACCATACAAATGGTGCTGAATGCACCCTGACAAAAAAAAATGCAAGGTTCTGGATTTTTGGAGCAGAACTGAGGCAGCTTTGTGTTGAGTAGGGATGCAAAAAGGTCCAGCTCTGGAGTTCTTCACTCGTTGAAGAGAGGTTGTCAACATCTGGAGCTAACAACCACTCATGAAGAACTGCTTCTGTCCAACTGAGTTGGTCTGCCAGATTGTTCTGTGTCCCTGGCAAGTAGACTGCTTGGATCAGAGCATCCTGCTCCAGACACCACTCCCACACCTCATTGCTTCTCTGCATAGAGAGTAAGCGTGTGCGCTCCCTTGCTTGTTGATGTAGTACATGACTGACTTGTCTGTCTGAAGGAGGAATACTTTGTGCTGGATGAAGTCCACAAGGGCTTGAAGGGCATAAAGGACTGCCCTCATCTCCAACACACTGATGTGGAGATGAGATTCAATTTTAGTCCAGACTCCCTGGGTGTGGTGACCCTGACAATGGGCTCCCCCATCCCAGGAGAGATAATAATAATACCTTTATTTATTAAGCGCCTTTCAAATTATCAAGGTGCTTTAACATACAAACTGGATAAAACAGAATAAAATATAAAACACAATATAAATATGGATAATCAATAAAATCAATCTGGGTAGGCTTGACGCCACAAATAGGTTTTCAGGGCCTGCTTGAAACCCCTCATGGTCACGCACTCCTGTAGCTGACGGGGTAGAGAATTCCACAGGGCTGGAGTTGCATACATAAATGCATGGGCCCCTGATGACTAAGGATGCACTTGAAATCTCTAGCAACCCCTCGTCAGCCGAGTGGAGTGGTCACCCAGCATAGTAGGGGGGCAGGAGCTCTTTCAGGTAGTCTGGGCCCTGACCATGTAGGGCTTTATAAGTTTATAAGTCAAAGGTCCGACCTTAAAGGTGATCTGCCACTGAATAGGCAGCCAGTGCAGTTCGCGCAGCACTGGTGTAATATGACACATCCGATGGGTCCCTGTCAACAACCGGGCTACAGCATTCTGCACCAGCTGAAAGTGACAGATATCAACCCTGGCAGCCCTCGGTAAAGGGAGTTGCAGTAATCAAGGTGCAAGGTCACGAAGGCGTGGATCAGAGTGGGAAGATTGCTGGATGGAACTAGGTGCTTGATCCTGGCGACGTTCCTCAGATGGTAAAAGGAAGACTTGATGACAGCCGACACCTGAGATCGCAGTGTCAGCCCGTCATCAAGAATCACCCCCCGGTCCCGCACCCATTCAGAGGCAAGAAGCTGGGAGCTCCCCAAGAAAAGCCCTATAGGCTGACCAGCTCCTGACCCCTCTATCCGGTGACCTGGATCCACAACCATCACCTCAGTCTTTTCTGAGTTCAACTACAGCCAGCTGGAATTCATTCAATCCTGGATTTCAGCGAGGCAGTTATTAAATACTGAAAGTGCATTATCTTGGTCGGGTGCAAAAGACAGGCAGAGCTGGGCATCATCAGCATAGCAGTGAAACCTCAGCCCATACCATCTTAGAATGTCTCCGAAGGGCAGCACGTACACCGTGAACAACATGGGGGACAACACCGAGCCTTGAGGGACCCCATATGGCAGAGAGAATGGGTTGGAGGAAAAAATTCCCGACACCACCCTCTGAGTTCTGCCAGTGAGGAAGGATTTAAATCACCTGAGAACTGTACCAGACAAGCCACAGATGAACCTCAGGCACTCAAGCAGCACCCCATGGTCCATGGTGTCAAACACTGAGGAGAGATCAAGAAGTACCAAGATGGAGCGGCTTTTCTGATCTCTCACCATCAAGAGATCATTGAGCACCCGAACCAGCGTGGTCTCGGTACTATGCCTCTTTTGAAAACCAGATTGGAGAGGTTCATAGATGTCATGGATGGTCAAATGGTTCTCCAACTGTAGCAGCACAACATTCTCTATCACCTTCCCAATGAAGGGAAGATTAGAGATGGGTCTGTAGTTAGTAGGGCAGCCTGGGTCCAGAGTAGCTTTCTTCAGGAGGGGTGTCACCACTGCCTCCTTCAGGGAGCTAGGGAGCTCACCTGACTCAAGGGAGCACCAGACTATCCATGCAAGGACTTGGCCAATAATGACACAACAACCCATAATCAGGGAAGCTGGGCCCGGATCCAAACTACAGCACATAGGGCGCATACCCTGGACAATCCGCATAACATCCCTGAACTGCAGCCGGTCGAAGGTACTCCAGGCAAAGTGAGGGAAAGTGACCAAACACCAATCACTAACAGCCCCCATAGAGTGTGCTGGTTGGATCTCTGCCTTGATGCCAGCCACCTTATCTGCAAAGAACCGAGCAAGCTCATCACACTCAGATTGTGAAAAGGCTCTTAAGGACTGCAGACAGGCCTGGTTGCACAGCCTGTCCACAGTTCGAAAGAGCTGAGCCGGTCGGCTGTGTGCAGCAGCAATCTCCCCAGACAGGAACTCTGCCTTCCTAAGGGTGATTGTTGATTGATAGACTTGATAATGTTCCATCAGTCTAAGATAGTTGACCTCCAGGGTGAATTTTCACCAGCAGTGCTCTAACATTCATCCTAGTTGTCGCATCTCCCTCAAGGTCCCATCAAACCAAGGGGACCAAGGGCGAAGGGAGAGAGGACGAACTCGGACAGGAGTGATAGAGTCCAGAGCCATAGTAATGACCTTATTATAGGCCAGGACCAGGGCCTCTGGGATTCCACTTGCTTCAGGAACTGCCGATAGGTCAAGTACTGCAGGAAGGCCATCAGGGCTCACATCCCATAATGGGCAGTATCTGACCATCTCCAGAGGGGTCGACCTAGGAAGGGGGGCACAAAAACAGAACCCACAGTGTAGTGATCAGACCATCTGACTGGTTCCACCCCCAGATCAGAGGCTTCAATCCCCAGGAGGAAGACCAAGTCAAGACAGTGACTGTGTTTATGAGCAGCAGAGGTAACAATCTGTGTAAGAACCAGTGATGTCATCAACTGGAGGAAATGCTGTCCAAATTGCGAGAGTTCGTCATCGACCCAGGCATCACCCAGGACCATCAACTTGGGCTACTCGAATGCCATGTCTATCACGAAGTCCGCTACTTCCTGAAGGAATAGCTTCTCATCCCCAGGTGAACAGCAGATGAGAGCAATCCTACAGCCTAAACCTGCTACTATGGTACACTCAAATGACTGGGCCTCCTCAGCTGGTACAGTTGTGAGGCCTAGTTCAATCCTGAAACAGACCGCTACCTCCCCCCCGCGGTCCAATCTCAAGCGGTGTATCACCAAGTATCTAGCCAGAATTGCAGCCTCCAATGTGGGGCCAGCATTCTCATCCAGACAGGTCTCAGTGATGCAAGCCAGATCAGCTGTCCTAACAAGATTTGCAATAATTGCAGTCTTGTTTTTAATGGATCTGGCATTGCATAACACCACTTGAGTTGGACGGGATTCCAAGGCTGCCAGGGCTACCTGTCCACTAGTAATGGTGGGGCCCTCAGGTATGGAAATCAGGCATGGAGGACCACGTTCCAGAATCCATTTCACCCCAGGGCATCTTCTGGACCTAAAAACCCTGATGTGAGTGCTCCGCTCATTCATCCTCTGCTGTTCGCCCCCCCCCCCACCGATGGCAATACCCAGTGCTCTGCAGTGCTGATAGATTGAAAACTGTAAAGTGGGGGAGACAAAAGGGTGGAGGCTACTTAGTGCAGAGGATGAATAGTGCACAATCTGGGGGGAAGGCCTCCAACACATGTTACTAACCCCAAATCAAAGGAACTACGCCCAAGCCCAAAATACCCAACAATTAACAAAATGAACACTTAAACTAATCCCAAACAATAAACAAATGATACAATTCAATACTCCATCATCTCTCACTTGGTGGAGGATCAAATACAAATGAATAAAATAATAAAACAATCAAACAGCCAAAGCAGAAAATTAAGCCCACCCCTTCGGGAAACTAATCCTCTCTCTCTCACCGAGAGGATGGAGTTTTAAACAATTATAAAACTAAATCAAACTTGAAAGTATATAACCCTACACACCCACCCATACAATAAACTATAATATATAAAAAATTATAGTAACAAATACCTAATGGCCACTTAAACTAGGGCTCTAAGGCCAGTCACCAGAGTCACAAATGATGATGATGATTCTGCTTGAGTAGTTCAGTTCACAGCAAAGAAAATGTTACAACTTCCCAGATTGTAACTAAAACCAGTTTCAATGTGCAAATGGGTTATAAGTGCATCTCCTCTCACTATGGTGAACTAGTTAGAGACTTTAATGTAAAATGTATTCAGACCTCATCAGGTACTCTCACTACCTGCATCTGGACGCATCTGTGGTAAGAGTTATCTGTGGTTCTGGTGGAGAGAAAGGAAGACCTTGATGAAGGTTGCTCTCTTGTGTCCACCATGCAAGTGACTGAAGAAGAGGCTTTGTCACTTTGATGGGGTAAGACAGGGGATGTGTTGTTGGAGACCACTGTGTGTGGAGCATCCACTGAGTTGTTCTCATGCGCAGTCTTGCTAGGGGCACTGTGAAGACTGAAGAGGCCATGAGGCCTAACTTCTGCCATATGGAGTGAGCCCACATGGATGTGTTCTCCATGATGAGGTGTGCCATCTGAAGGACGGCCTTCCTCTTGTCTGCCAAAGGAATGCCCTTACCTTGGTAGTGTCCAATAGAGATCCTATGAAGAGGAACTGCTGTGAAGGTTGAAGCTGTGACTTCCCCAGGTTCAGTAGGACCCTGATGGAGGTCAGAAACTGAGTTGCTGTGGTCACTACCTCCTCTGTGCCCTGTTTGGATGGGCTTGCCAGGAGCCAGTTGTCCACATAGGGAAAAACCTGTAGCTTGAGTCTCTGAAGGTGTGTTGCGAGAACTGTGAAGCATTTTGTAAAGACTTGAGGTGCTGATGATAGCCCAAAAGGGCAGGACTTTGAACTGATAGAAAATCACAGAAACGTGCTGCGGCCGGCTGACCGAAATCTGAAAGGTGCTGTGTTTAGGGTAGCTAACTCACAAGCGAAGAAAGTCCGAAGAACATATCAAGCCTGATGAAACAGTTCAGTACATAACGAATAATGGTTATTTACATTATTTATTGCAGTGCACATATCGACAGCAGGTCCACCACTCACCATTCAGCGCGATTGAATACACAAGAGTCTTCCCAAGGGGTAAGACTTAGGAAGACCTTGTGTGAGCCTAAGCGCTGGGTGCTGCAAATTTAGTTTTGGATTGCCTGCTGGTCATTGTGTATTGTGCACTGCAATAAAATGGTACGAGTAAGCCATTTATTTTCGTTCTGACCTTGATTTTGAACTTTTCATCAGGCTTGAGTGCTGTTTCTTCAGACTTTGAACTGATAGTGCTGGCCCAAAGCCAGCTTGCATGTCCAGGGATGCCAATCAGTCTTGTGGCTTGAGAAGTGGCAATATGGATCCTAGACAAACCGTCTTAAACTTCTCGTAATACAGAAATGTGTTCAGTTTTCTGAGGTCAAGGATGGGGCACATGCCTCCAGTCTTCTTTAGGACAAGAAAGTAATGGGAGTAGAAGCATGTATTGCATTCTGCATAAGGCACTACTTCCACTACCCTGTTGCTCAGAATGCCTGCTATCTCCATAGTAAGAAGGTTCGACATGCCAGCTGACAGAGTGTGCTACCTCTTGAGCAGATTGTTCAGGAGAATTTCTGAAAAGTTCTAGAAATATCTCACTCAGATGATCCATGAAACCCATTTGTCCATGGTGATAGACCTCAACTGATGGTAAAAATGAGTCAGACATCACTCACCAGGAAGGAGAGGTCTGCCTCGGGCAGCTGAAGCAGAACTATGGCCAGAGCTTCAGAGGGTAGCACTAAGTGCTTTTGGGGCCTGTGCCTTCTGCTGCATTTTCTTTTGTGGCTGAGGAGACTGTTGCTTGACTTTGGGGTCCTCTGCCCCTTCCACAAAAGGACTGCTTGTTGAGGAAGAACTAACGGTCCCTTCCTCTTTGTGGCTATACCAAAATTAGCACGCTCTAACCTTTGCAGTACTCACAAAATATAATTCCAATTTCTACCTAGGGGTGCTACTGGTTTGTGGCATGTAACAGAAAAACAAACAGGATCCAGTGCACAACCCCTCCCCATGACCACCACCAACATGACAAATCTGAGAAATTAAACATATAAACTGCCTGAATTGGCTTTTCTTACTTTAAATGTTATAATTTCTCAGATTTGCCATGTTGGGGTGCATTGAATCCTGTGAAAAGACAGAAAATGTAGCCAGTCAGCTGTTTATTATTTCTGACAAGGAGCCTGTCAATTTGCCAGTTGCCATAAAAAAAATCTCCACCAAGTGGCAACGACGCTAATACATAAAGATGAGCTACCAATCTCTCCGTGAATGCAATGTTTCCAGTGCCATATTATGCATGTCATTTCTGTTGCAACCCGGGCTGCTTCAGGAAGGATGAAATTTGGTTCTATATAGTACAATACTTTTCACATAAACTGTATCCTAAAGTGATTTACAGTTGGGGTGGGAGAATTCTGCTCTCATTTCAGGCACGCTGGGAGATTCAAACAGCACAGAAAGAGGAAAAAGAGAGAGATATAGTAGCAGAGAGGGTAGGCACAGGAAGGTTAAATGACTTGCTCCAGGTGTCACAGTGGTGAACTAACAGCTGCGGAATTCGAACCTGGATCGCCATGTTCACAGGTCTGTGTTCTGCTTCACTGCAGGACTCTGCTACATTAATATGGTGTCACTGTGGGCAAACCTATTTTATGCAGAGTGCCTGCTTTGTTTAGTTTGTAGTCTAGCATAGTTTTATACTAGTATATGTGAGAATGCTCATACTGGGAATTTACGCTGCTTTTTATGTTTGCTTGCACGCATGTGGAAGAAACATAGTGCCATCATCCAAGATACTGGATGCAGTGGCATACAGTTGAAAGGGAGAGCTCCGCTTCAGTGAGCAGAGCTCCCCCCCGCATGCCATGCAAATGCTGCATTTGCAAGCTCGTGCAGCATCCCTGGCCTTACACACTGTATGGCCGACAGGGTGCCAAATCCCCGTCTGCTCCAGGCCCCCCCCAAAAAAGAAACAAGCTTCCTGGTGCACTGGTGGGAGCCCACCCCAGCATGGCAAACAATGTAATGGCTGACGGAGGTGTCAAATCCCCGTCGGCTCCACGTCTCCAGGCCCACCCCCAAAACGTTTCCAGGTGCCACGCTGGGAGCCCATCCCAGTGTGGCCAAAACTGTTATGGCTGACGGGGGTGCCCAATCCTCCGTCAGCTCCAGCCCCCCCAAGAAGCCTTCCCTATGCCACACTGGGAGCTCACCCCAGCATAGCAAATGTCCCGCGTCGTCCTCCTTTAAAAAAAAAAGTCCCTGAAAGAAAAAGCGGTCCCTCGTGGTCTCGTTGGCCCCTCCCCACCCGCTCCACCCACTGTGCACCCTGCCTTCCCAGACCCCCCTTCACCCCATACTTAACTCCAGACTCTGGCGCAACAATCTTCGGTGGACCGGGAAAACGTCTGCACTCTTCAAAGCCGACCGCGAACTGAGGAAATGCCGGTAAGCTGTATAATGCAATAGATAGGGTTTTTTTCAACTTTGCTGCATATCTCAGGCATTTTTTGGAATTTTTGCACCAAATTTTCAACATGGGGTTTTTGGGACCCCTCC
This sequence comes from Neoceratodus forsteri, assembly GCA_016271365.2. Lineage (NCBI taxonomy): Eukaryota > Metazoa > Chordata > Ceratodontiformes > Ceratodontidae > Neoceratodus > Neoceratodus forsteri. The sequence continues at coordinate 1,241,540,239 of CM028130.1, forward strand.
TCATGAATCCTGTCACTCTCATGGCTTTAATCAGGCCCGAAGGGTGACTTCGAGGTCACTGTGCGGAATCACTTTTTGGGACTGATTAATGGAATGACAGTGACTGTGTTCATGAGGTGGGCTCTCAAAAAGCCTATTTTGAAAATTTGGTGAAAAAATTCCTAAAAATGACCGTTTTACGAGCATGCATTGCGCACTTCCTACGCACGTTTGTAAGTTCACGAATTTTTATATTTGCACTCCAGATTTTCTACATTGCCATTTTACCACATCTCCTTATGAGCAGTACAGCTGTCATTTTTCACATGTTGCCCAAAATGCGTTTCCGTGCATGTAGCGCACAATGGCGCAGTCAGTATGCGCAATCAATGTTTGGGACAGATTAAGAAAATCACAGTGACACTGGTCATGAGCAGAGGTGTTAAAATGGCTATGTTGAAAATTTGGTGAAAAAATTCCCCAAAATGACTTTTAGGAGCGCATGTTGCACAGTTCCTACGCACGCTGGCAAGTTTGCGAATTTGTAATATTTGCATGCCAGATTTTCAACATTGCCATTTTACAACACTTTCTTATGAACAGTACAGCTGCCATTTTTCACATCTCACCCAAAATGTGTTTCTGCACATGTAGCGCAGAAATGCATGGTCGCTGTGGGAAATCATTGTTCGGGACAGATAAAGAAAATCACACTGACACTGTTCATGATTGGAGGTCCCAAAATGCCTGTGTTAACAATCTGCTGTAAAAAAATCCCCAAACTAGTTACATTATGGGTATGCATTGCACAGTTTCTATGCATGCTCATAACTTCACCAGTTTTTTTAATATTTTCACAGCAGATTTTCAACATTGCCATTTTTTACACCTCCCCATGAACAGTACCGCTGTCATTTTTCACATCCTGTTAAGAATGTGTTTTTGCACCTGTGGTGCCAAATGCCATAGTCGATGTACAAAAGCAGCTTTCGGCTAACAAACTGATATTGCCACTGTTCATGAGGTGGGGGGTCACAAAAAAACCATGTTGAAAATTTGGAGTGAAAATACCAACGAATGCCTGAGGCGTTAGGGTTTCCCACCATAACGCCCCACCCTGTACAGAATGACAGGCATCAGGGCTGTGACTTGGGATTGTTGCCTGCAATGCTCATACCATTCCACCCCCACCCACACCCTGCAGCCAGTGAGAGGCATCAAGGTGTGCCTTGAACTCTTCGGCTCCAAAGTTCCCCCCATTCTCCTATACCACACCCATCTCACCACATTTCCTGATGGAATGGGGTGTGCATAAGGGCCAAAGACCCCAAGGCACACTGTGATACTTGTTGATGTCTGCAGGGTAGGGTGTTATGAAATGGCGTGGCCGTTATGCCTAACGACCCAAAGGCACACCCCAATGCCTGTCACTACTGCAGGGTGGTGACGGGCTTGGCTTCAGTTCAATACTTCACTGCCATTTCTAGTATGCAGCTCTGTAACTCCTACACTACCAATGCCAATGCCAGCAAGCAAACATTTGGCATTGACAAATGCTTGTTTCTTACGCCAGTGACCTGATATCCTGTAAGTCAGTCCTTTACTTTTTCATCTAAAATTAAGGGAACCAACATCTCTTTGTCACACAAGCCAACTTGCTCCCTTCCAGTTTGGCATTATACATTAAAAAAAAATCAGAAACTTCTGTTACTTTGACAAAAAGAGAGCGAGAATACAATAAAATGTCAGAATGGGATCTGGTTGGTAAAATATCAGAACAGACATATAAAAGCAAACTGTCTTCCAACTGCAGTATTAGGAGAGGGGTGGTTTTACAAACTCCAAGTATAGTAGTCAATAATTAATAGGTTCACGCCTTGGTTCTTTTGTTTAGAGCCAGCTGGTTCTGCAAGTGGAAAAAAACAAAGAAAATTTCTGGCTGCCCCACCCCAGACACTTTGTTGCATTTCAGAACATACCAGGGGAAGGGTGCCCCACTGGAGTATCAGGAGAGGAGTGGTCTCAGGAAGTCCAAGCAGTCTGTAATAAACAGGTCATCATCTCCATGGCTGTTTTGTTTATTTGCAGCTGACTTCACAAGGGAGAAAAGAATACAGGTAATCTCAAACCCTGCATGACTAAACTATGTTGCATTTCAGATAATACCAAGCAGACAATGCAGACTGAAAAAAAAGGCAACAGGCATCATTACCAGTGTAAACTGTTCTGTATCCAGTCCAACGATAGATTAAAATTCTCTCAATAGAAACAGAGAAACAGATGTTGTAGGCTGAAAAGGACATTTAGGCCCATCCAGTCTGCTCCATGCCCCTGCCTATTGTATCATCACTGACCGTAGTTGGTCATAGATGTCGCTCCCTTCCCTATTCTTCTACCTAATATGCCCTGTGCCTATCCAGACAAGTGCTTGAAGCTCCCCACAGTCTTTGCTCCCACTACCTCCTCTGGCAGGCTTTCCGATCATCCACCACCCTTTCCATGCAGAAGTATTTCCACACATCTCTTCTAAACTTCCCCCCTTTAGCATCACTGCATGCCCCTTGTTCTGCTGCCTTCCTTTCTCACTACTGTGAGGTACTTGTATGTTTCAATCATGTCCCCTCTCGCTCTCCTCTCTTCCAGGGAGTACATGTTGAGTTTCTGCAGCCTTTCCTCATATGGCTTCTTGTGAAAATCCCTCACCATTTTGATTATCCGCCTCTGTACTGCCTCTGCACTTTCAATGGCCTTGCAGAGGTGTGGCCTCCAGAGCTGGACACAGTGCTCCAGGTGGGGCCTCACCAGTGAGCGATACAACAGCAGCACGAACTCCCTCCCGTCTTCTGCTAGAAATCCCTCTCCCAATGCACCCCAGCATCCTGCTAGCCTTTCCCACTGCTTTGTCACACTGCCCAGCCACCTTGAGGTCATCAGATATGATGACCTCTCAGGTCTTTCTTGCTTAGTGACAGTAAGCTCCACTCCCTCCATGTTTTACACAACCCCTGGGTTCCACAGCCTTAAGTACATAACCTTGCACTTTTTGGGACTGAAACCCAGCTGCTACCCCCGGACCATTCCTCTAGTTTCCTCAGACCCCTTTTCATTTTCTCCATCCCTTCCTGAGTATCAGCCCTAGTGCAGATTTTTGTATCATCTGCAGAGATACACCTTCCCCTCAAGTTCCCCTGCAATGTCACTTATGAAGACATTGAAGAGGATCGGTCCCAGCACCGAACCCTGTGATACCCCACTAGTCACTCTCCAATTGCCTGAGTGGCTGACGATTACCACCACGCTTTGCCTCCTATACCTTACCCGGCTTGATACCAAGCTTGTCACTTTCTCTCCTATCCCCAGGCTCCTTCATTTCTATACTAGCCTCCTGTGCTGTACAGGGTGAAAAGACTTAATGAAGTACAGACAGGCCACATCCACTGCTTTCCCTTGATCCACCTCCCTGGTAACCTAGTCAAATAAATCTATGAGATTAGTTTGCCATGACATCCTGCACCCCCAAAAGTGTGCTGCCAGTGGTCCTGCAGCCCTTTTGCCTCCAGGTACTTCACAAGCTTCTTCTTCAGTAGTGTCTCCATTAGCTTCCCCACCACTGATGTGAGACAGACAGGCCTGTAGTGTCTAGCATTCTCCCTACTGCTGCTTTTGTGTAGAGGGACCACATCAGCTCTCCACTAGTCCTCTGGAACTTCTATCATCTCTGCTGAGGTGTTAAAAGGTGCTGCAAGTGGGGTAGCCAGCACCATGCTCATTTCCTTTAGGACCCTTGGATGGATCTCATCCAGTCCCATTGCCTTATTCTGTATAGCTGCCAATCCCTTCTGGACCCTCTCCACTGAGATGTACATGTGTCCACTCCCCCTCCACAGTGCTTACTGCAGCATGCCGATTCATCCCTTCTCCCTCCACCCTCAACTGTGAAGACTGAGCAGAAGTAATCCTTTAATATTTCCACATTCTCTTGATCATCCTCTGTGTTGTCCCCTTGCCTTCCTGATTCTCATTATCCCTCTCCTTGCATTCTCCTTTTCTGCGACATACCTGAATAAGGTCTTGTCCCCTTTAATGACCTCCTTAGCTATAATTTCCTCTGTTAGTGCTTTAGCTGTCCTCCTGTCTGCCTCTTTTTGTTTTGCCAGATACCCCTTCCTGTCTTCATCCTTCTGGATCTCCTTGAACTTTCTAAATGCTGTTTTGTTTTCCTTCACTACCTTTGCCACCTCCTTAGAGAATTATAGCAGACTCTTCCTCCTTTTCCTCTTGCTCACTTCCTTCAAACAGCATACTGTTGCCTTGGCTATATCCTCCGTAATATTTCCCCGTTGAGCCTCCAACCCCTTTCCATCTACCTTCCTCCCCTTAGAGGCATTTTCTGAGGCAGTATCCCATTTTCTTTAAGATCTGCCCTACTGTAGTCCATGACCTTCATTTTACTGTGTTTTTTTTTTTTCTATCCTATCCATATGCCAAACCACACAGTACAACGATCACTTGCACCCAGGAGACCACCCACTGTGATGTTGCAATGCTGTCTCTGTTTGTAAGTACCTACCTGGTCCAGCACTGCCCCATCCCTAGTGGGTTCCAAAACCATCTGCCTGAGAAATGAGTGAGCAGCAGAAAACTAGGTTACCACTGGGTGAGGCAGATGGTGCCCTGTACTCATGCCAGTTTAGCCTGGAGTCCAGAGACCTCTGGTCTCAGCCTAGAGAGATGCCTGCACATGGAGCAACACCTCAGTCTCCAGAACATGTCTCTGAAGATTGGGACCCATACCCATTACACTGCACCACTCCAGTGGTTAATTTGGAAATGTTTAGGTGGGAGAACTCTCATATCTAGATTTCTAAGTGGCAGAACTGTCATTTCTAGGTAATGGAACTCTCCTATAGTAGTCCAGAGATAAATAGAGAAAGTTGACAGAGATGGTGGAACCGTCATACTGGTGGAACAGAGTTCCTGTTGGCTCATGTTCAGTTTAATCACAGCACCACTCTCATGCCTGATGATTTGTTCATCTTTGTGATGTTTTGCTTCCCTGCCTTTCCCTTGCCTTCAGCCTTCTCTTATCACTAGCAAGATAAAACCAACTTCTAAACAAAAATGTGATGCAGCCCCTCCTCCAGCTATCACCTAGCTCAGAGGCCCCAGGCCAGAAAAGTCTCACCTAGCCCCCAAACTATAGGGCAAGATAATGATCATTAATATGGCCCTTAAATATAGGCCACTGTGGGTGCTTTCAATTAACCCTACAGACAATAATTAAAACATTGCTTCAACTGGTTACCCCTCCATTGTAGTCTTAAAGAGAAGCTGACATGATCCAGTCAGGCAACTCATTCCAGGAAGTTGTCTGCCCAGTGAGCTAAATGAACAAGCTTTGAAAATGTTTTAAGGAGGTTAAATACTTTAATTTAAGGAGGTTAAATACTGTAATTTTAGCTTAGAGTGCTCGGCTCATAACTTCCAAACTGAGCAGTCGCTCGAGTGTTGCAGCCCCACCCTGGCTGACAAACAACACTTTGATGGTGTTAGGTAAGGCACAGGGCTGCAGGCGCTCTATGTAGTAAGTAATGGGATGGGAATAGGATCTGGGGAAGGGGGCTGTCTAAATGTACTAACATTATCTTTGCTGGCAGTTCTACATATATGGGGCAAGTATATCACATATATCATAGCCCCACAGATAGAGAGAGAGGTACAAACCCTGGGAGGGGCCTTAGGTGAAGGGAGCCCAAGGGACAAGAAAAGGAAAGGATATAAACTGAAACCCAAAGCTGACCAGAAAGAGAGAGAGAGGTACAAACTTTCAGGAGCTTTAGGTGAAGGGTGACCAGAGACACTGGGCAGACCAAAAGAAGAGAAAGTGATAGAGAAGGAGAGACGGAGAAAGAGAGAGAGACAAAAATGGGGAGGGACACAAGGGCCCCTTTAACCCCAATCTGGGGCAAGAAAACTCATTGTCCCATCTAGAACTGAGGAGCTGAAGACAGTCCACAGAGGGACTCCTCCGTGGAATCATCCTATAAGGTATAAGGAGTCCGATAGGACTGGACAAGGGTAGGCACCTTACTGATGCCCCAACACCCCCCTTTTTTGTTTTTACAGAGAAGGATTCACCTGAGATGGAGGAAGGAACCCTGGAGGACAAGAAGAACTGTCTCCAAGGAAGGAAGTGGGAAGCAGTTGAAGGGAATGCACTAGTCCCTGACCTAAGGGACAGATATTCACAGACAAGAGAGAGTGAATGAAATTCTCAGCATGACAGACCACAATAGGTCCATGAGCTCCTGATGGAGTAAAGAGTCCAAGGTGCCTACAACACTACTACTATGACCTGGTCTGGAGAGGAGTAACTCCAAATCTACTCCTGAAGAAGTCTCTGTCTCTATCTCTTTCTCTCTCCCCCCAAAGGAGATCCAAAAGGAAACCCAGAGGGATAGCTACCCTTAAAGCATAAGGGTTAAAGAAGAAAGTCTGGCAAGGAGACCACTTAAAGGTACCCCAGAATAGGCAATAAAAAAGATGCACCCCCCCATGGATCATGCCAGCTAAGTTGCAGGTCCCTGGAAAACACCAGAGGATCCTGCAGAGCAATAAGAATGAGTTGCAAACTGGTCCAATCTTGCAACAAGTGCCTACAACAGGCATAGTGTGCCATGGAACAGTACCATGGCACTGAGCCAGTCTGATCCAGAATTCAGAGTTGGTCCCTGCAAGAAAAAAACGGGGGAAAACTAGCACCTCTAGAATTAGAGCCAATGTGATCCCTGGGAGGTCTAGAAAAATATATTTTCTATAAGAAGGAGGAGGAAAAAGGAGGTCGGCTGTCCCTGTCTGCCCTCTCCCCCTAAAATTTAAGGAGAAGGAGAACCTCCTCCTCGCCAACCAAAATCCAGCACCCACAGGGGGTGCCAGCTAGACAAAGGCAGTAGTGAGGAAGAAGGCAAACAGGGAGGTGGCACTGTCCCGAAACCTGGCCATGAGGGGATGGAGTGTGAGAAGGAGTAATGAATGGTGAAGATATCTTGGAAGATCAACAATTACAGTGAGTATGTAATTTTCATATCTTCCAGAGATCGATCCTCACCATTCAGTACTGGTGGGTGAGTACCAAGGACCAACTAGGTGATGCTGGCACCTCCCTGAGGGGAAAAAGTCTTCTCAGCCCCCCTGTGGGAGAGAGCACAGGAGAAAGGGGCTTTTTACAGGTCTGGTGGGACCCAAGACTAATCAGAGTCAGGTGGAGTCTCCCGTTGCCTGTGAGAGGGAGAGCACCCTGACAGCTCATGCCTGGCTCTGCGGAAAAAGAAATGGGCCCCCCAGAAAGGTGAGGCAATCGCCCTACATTGGACCAAGAGTGACAGCTGGGAAAGATAAAGCCATGCCATCCATCTGACGCAGACCACTGTTCCCACCAACCTGGAGGCTACCATGTTGGCGTCTTACAATGTCTTCACCTGGTGTCTTGCTAGCTCCAGGACCCCAGTGTGGAAATGGTGATGGCTCATTTGGTTGCCTTACAATCAGGCATGGCCATGAGGTTCTGCTCCAGCATAGCCCACTGGCACTTGGCGTAGGCTTCCTGGTGTGCCTGGTGTGCAGAGATGGATAATAGGAGACACGTTGAAGAGACAACTTAATTACCCCAGTGATTGAACTTGGCTGAGTCAGATTTTGGAGGCTGGGCATGCTCAGGGTGATGACACCTGGAAGGGGTGTCCAGCCACTCCAGACTTGAGGAGGGGTGGGATATAGCTCCTGGAGACCTGGGGGGGTACAGTACCTGTGCTGGCAGTCCGTTGGGGCTGGAACAGAGGCTGAGGGAAACTGCCAGACACTGTGCGACTCCTCCATGAAAGGTTGAGGCCATGGAGGGATCACGCTGGATTCTGAGCTGTACTCTGCTAGGAAGGACCACGCCGCATGTGCAGGATTGCAACCTGCATAACAGGGAAGATGAAGCTCCTGCAGCATTGCTGAGAGGAACTGCTAATAATTAGAGTAATCAGCATCTGACAAGATGTGGGTGGAGGTGTCTTCTTCCCTGGAGGAAGAAGTAAATGAGGCAGAGGATCTTTGTGCAGGGGGAGGCAGAGCCTGGGATGGAGGTGCAAAAATGGCCTCATCAATGGATTGAGGTAGATGAGGAATGCTGCCACTGTAGCCTTGTGCTGTTCCCATGTCAAGGGACCCAGGGGTCTAGAAAGACCTTGGAGAAGGGGGAGGAGGCAGAAGAGAAGGAGAATGGCCATGAGAGATCACAGACCCTCTGCCAGGGCAGTGGAAGTATGCAGGGGACACCCCCTGAGGGAAGAGGCTGTGCAGCCCACCCACTGCAGAACACCCAACTGGTGAGGAGCGAATGTGGTGGTGCACTTGGGAAAGACCTCCTGGTGAGGAGACTGGAGCCTTTCAGGTCCACTAGGATGGCTCCTTTCCCCATTGACTGTAACCCCAATCTGCCAGAAGGGGGAAAAGAGGCATGAATCAGCATTCCAACTGTGCCCAGAGACTCCTGGCACTTTAAGGACAGACTGGGGCACCAAACATGACCTCCTCACCCCAACCCAGCAGAAAGAGATCTACCCCTCAAGAAAGGCCTTCCAAAGGCAGCAGCATACAGAGGGGAGGGTAGAGAGAATCCAGCACAGGGATCAGCACCAGAACCACTCTCTGTGCCTGACACGGCACCACCTGCAGAATCAACACCTGTCCTGGCTTCGGGAGCAGGCATCACTCTAGATCTGGCACCATCTGCTGATTCTGCACCAGATGTGACAATGCCCTCCAACCTTACAACAGAGTCGGTGCTGGGAGGGTCTGTGGTGCTGCATGTGGAATTGGCAGACACAGGAGAAGTGGCATCACCATTGGTGCCAGATGGAGGAGGAACAGACTGCAGTCAAGGCCTGGGACTGGGCCTAGGAGAGCTGGGATGCTCTGTAGAGTCTGGACACCAATCAGGATCATCCCGATCCTCATCTGTACTTGAGGACGAGAGCAGGGAGATCTCCAATGTAGCAACCCCAGTAACTTTTCCCCTGCCAGCACCCAGGATAGTGTTGGAAGGAAACCCAGAGGCACGAATGGCGCCGATCTGTTCACTACTCACTGACATCAGAGATGACACTGGGAGCCGAGACTGTGCCAGTTGACAATACCAAGGGTGTCACCAGTGCAGGTCCAGTGTATAGCTGAGATCTCAGGGGTGTCTGGGCTCCCAAGGGGGTACCAGACTGTGAGGGGTGCTCAGCCAACCCCCCCCAAGGGGGGGCCGACTGTCCACCTGACCCCTCACAAAGGTCTCAGTGAGACCCAAAACAATGGATATCTGGTCTCCCTCTGTACATACAGTACTGCGGAGAAGCCCATGGGAAGTGTGAAGGGTCCTGGCCTTGGTATCCCTGGTGCGACGCTGCCCTCCGAAATTCGGGGGGGCCTGCCCAACTTTGCTGCACGCTGACAGAGGGTGCAAAAATCCATTGAGAGGCAAGTGTTGCAGTTATACTTGTCATGTCAGGGACCCAGGCATGAAAAGCAACAGTCATGCAGATCCATAACAGTCATTGACTTGCCACAGAGGCACCGATGCACGGGGCAAAGTCACACCTTAGAACCAACAATTTTAGGCCTCGGACTGGACATGACCACGATGGAACAAAACAACAAAATGAAAGGAAAGCACCCGATGGCACATTGAAAAAGAATATTAAAAAGATAATACAACCTTACAGGAACAGACTGGTATGGCGCAGAGCGATGAGTCTTAAATGAAGAGCAGACTGTGATGCAGAAGATTCACTTCACTCCACGTGAGGTTTTGCTTCGACAGCGGGCAAAGCAGAACTGAGGAGGCTGGGTGAGCGGTGTCGGTTACTGGCCAACCCATGAGCGCCACATCGTACATCAGCCTCGAGGGTGGCACCGTCCCTGATGTTGCCCCCTCCTCCTGAAAGGCTTAAAGCTATACCCTCCTGTGTGGTGTGGTGCCTCTGGCTTAAACCCACCAGTAATGAATGTTGAAGACAAATCTCTGGAAGATCAGGTAGGTTAGATCAAATAGAGTTGCTACAGGTTGAACATATATGCAGTATTGTATCAGACACAAAAAGGTAATACATTGTAGCAAATGGTTTTCTTTGAGAACACTTTGCAACAATGTATTCATCTGTGATTTACAACTTACTATCTAAAAATGTTTCAGTAGTTGAGAACAATTTGCAACGATTTATCATTTTGCTGCTCAACAGCCTGTCCCTATCTCGCTCCCTTACAATGTATTTCATTTTACCACTGAAAACATGTTCTCTGTCCCACAAGGAATGCTGTGTCATGTTCTCATCACTAGGCCTTTAAAGCACAAACTTGTATTGACCTACGGTATGTTGATAAATGCACTGCAAATTGTGCAAACATGTAAGCACTAACTTGCAGCACCTGACCCCTGTCTCTATCATTTGCAGACATGTCACACCTTTTTCTTCTTTTCTCTTACATCTTATGAGACTAAGTCCCACATTTGGGTGATATAAGATTTAGAGGTATGAACCTGCATGATGACTGTAAGCATTTCCTGAAGGGCAAGTGTACAGTACCATACTAGGCTAGGCATAACTTTATATACAGAATTATTTTGTAGTATCTTGGATACAATAGCAACACAATACAGCACTATATACATCAACTCTAGAAGTTACAGGGATAGCTTGTATAGAGAACAATCAGATATAAATATTGATGGATGATTACAGAAGGCTACCAGATAAGGAAGTGTAAGAAGTTTAGAAAATATGTAATAGCCTTGGCAATCAGCTTTTCTCATGTTCAGGTTTTTCTTCTATTTATATCAGCAGATTAGAAAGCTGAAGTTCTCTGCATTCTGAATAATCCTGGGTCCATGGAGGGTCACGTGGCTACAGACTTGCTACGGGCCTGCAGGACTATCACTTTTTGGGAGCTAAACAAGTTAAAGTACTTCATCTGTTGGTGATTTTTCACTCAGAAAAACAAATCATTTGGCATGACATTACATTTTGTGTAGGAACAGGCCAAACATTTATGATAAGAATGATCTGCTCCAATTTGAGCAGCTTATTTGTCTTCAAATCCCAAACAAGCACCATTGGTTTGACTAGGATTGTGTTTTTTAAGTATACAAATTCTTGTGTTGCACTCTAGCATGCCTTTTGACTCACCCAACTGCTTCTATTTATTCACCCTTCATGTGATGGGTGTGCTGTCAGGGGTCACATGATGTGTGGGAGTCAGCAGTATTGCGCATATGTCATGCCCTGCAATACACATGGAAAGTATGAACAACAGTGCACTGTATACTGTATCCACAGTACTAGCACACTCCATGTCATCACTGAAATGGATAAGACAGGGCAATTGATGCTTGTTACAGAGTGTAAGCACAGTACAGAGAGGCCCTAGTCTGTGGGGGTACAGCACTGGAGAAAATAAAATATAACAAGAAAAACACTGGCAAACAGTTGCATTAAATTAATTAAGTGGCATAAAAATGGTAAAAAATTTAAAAAAATAACAATAAGAAGAAATCATTCAGCCAGTAGTGGAGGCAGGGTAGAAAAGTGTTAGGTTTTGGTCTGGGCTGGTGCTGTGTTACAGGCAGGGGTGGATCACTGCTTACCTTTTGCTGCAGTTGTACCACACACTGCGTCCTAACTCAGGCAGTCCAAATTAAATAAAAATATGCATACAGTGTATTAATAATCCATTTCTGTTGCACTGCAGGGTACAGCTACAGAGTTTGGAACACTCACTGAAAAAAGTGAAAGGGATGACAGCGATGAGCTTCCAGAGAGGGACCAGTTTTATCAGGACACAAGCTATGTCTGAAGTGACAATGAAAGCACAGGGATCAAACCAGTGTTGGAAAGAAGAAACTGATTGTCATTATTGCTCCCACTATGGTGCTGTACTGCTTTATATCACTTCATTGAGATAAGAGTACATAACACAGGCTTTAGAAACCCAAATACCAGCCCAGATCAATCATTCTGGTCCAGTTTTCCTGAAGCTTGAGGAGGGTTTTGTGAGTTATAGTAGAACTGAGGGACAGCGTATATACTCAAATGAAATACATTTAGGTAAAAATCTAAGGTTTCTTGTGTGCTAAACTTGCTGCTTCTGTAGTTTTTTATTATTTATGAAATCTGACGTGTGTGTATGTGCCATTTTTGTGTTTCGCTGTCAAGCATTTCTCTTTCAGTGGCACCCAGATATTTATTTCTGAGCAAGTTCCAGTTTGTGGCTTTTGTTCTATACTACAAGTCCATTTTGCTGGTGGAGATGCGCAGAATAATAGAAAACTTGATCATGGGCTGCTACTGTATAACCACCATTGAGTCCTTGAGCACCTGGATATAGTACTGACTTTCATGGGGGGGGGGCAAGTACAGCTTTGTCTATCCTCCTTGGAACTGCCAGCAGGGTCCCTGAATACTGCCAAGCAATGTTCATGGCATCCTGTAGTGTTTGGTTGACAGATGGTAGCATCACTAATGGGACCTTGGCAAGTTGAGTCACTCAATAGGGTACTTAGTCTGGTTAGCGATGCAGACAATCTCAAAGTTTAGCTCGTGCTGCACAGTATATTTCATTGAAGATTATGGAATGAGATGTCCTTGAGGATCCACTTAGATGAGGAAAGGGTAGGATGTTACATTTCATCAAAATCTGCAGTATCCTTCCTCTTCAGCCTGGTATTCAAGAATATATTTACCTCCCCTCCCCAAGGAGCTATTTGAAATCCTAAGAAAGAAGGAACCACCACAAGGACTGGTTTTGTTAAAGCTTGTAGCTCAGTGGCAACTGCTTTGGAGCCTGATGCCATCACTAGTGACACTCATCTTGGCACTGATGGCAGTGCAGCTGATGACATCAGCATCAGGGCCAATCCCTCTGTGATGTAAGCAGGGTAACAGAGAGCTGTCTTTGGCTTTCTACCATTCCATCAACACCATTACTCCTTCATAAGTTTCACCTCTAGGGAAGTGGAGTCAGAAGACCTGGTGCTGTTGGCAGGGTCACCATGATAGATGTAGCCATGGTTGAGGATGGCACCATTACTGGTGCTCCAGCACCGTTGAACTCAAATTCCAATGAGTCGGTGTGGACAACCTTGATGATTCAACCACAAAGGGAAACAGCTCCTGGCAAAACAAGGACAATTCCAACACCTCCAGCTTCAAAAGTAGAAACAGGAACTTGGACATTAATTTAGAGTGGTGTGATGATGCCAGTTGATTCAGCTCGTGGTCATTCTTATGGCACTTGTGCGATGACTATATGTTACAGCTAGTATACCATTTCTTTTTCATTTTGTGATGCCTGTTTAAGTAGACAACTTGTTAATGGTTTCATAATTAAATATGTTACATATTCCACTTATTACTACATACTGAGAATGTTATATTACAAAGGGATCAAGTGACATATATGATGTCTGTGGTTATAGTAGTTTCATTATAACACTGGTTGGTGGGGGAGGTAGGATCCAGTTAGTGAAGTTACACTTTTTTATTGCTGAAGCTGACAATAATAGCACCAGGTCACCAAGAATACAGACTGCACTTATTTGATCATGCCCACCCCACCAATCATCCAACTTTATAACAGAAATTACTATGTAAAAATAGCCACAGACTCCACTTGTACTTGATACTCTATCCCTTTGTGATATAATGCTGTCAGTATATATTAATAAGTGGTGTCTATAACATATTAAATTATGAAACTGTTAACAAGTAATCTATTTAAACAGGCATGTGTAGTGGGTACTGTATTATTTCAATTCACCCATTTTTGGAACTCTCCCCTCAAACAATCAGGGTAGTCCTTTGCATACAGCACATATATCACCTCCCTCCTCCTCCCAACCACCACCGCCACTCTCTTATAGATATAGGTTCATTTGATGCAACATCATATTTTATATTATTTAATAAGATTTATTATTGAACACTGCTCTGCATTTACAGAGAGCCTCAATATTGTTGTACTGGCAGTATTTAATTGATTTAAGAAGTAACACCATCACGCAGTTGCCATCGCATAAATTCATGAATGATATGCGAGCAGGATGCTCAAGATACCATTTGGCACCAACACACAGTAAGAAACATACCAAGAGAGAAATCCACACTCACAGAGGACATCCACACATCTCTTTGGCTGATGCCAAAATAAAGTTTATATTAGTCAAAAATAGGTACGTATGTGCAGACAAAGCTGCCAGCCATGACTGCCCTGGCTCTTCGAGGTAACACTCATCATTGTTTACAGAGAGCCTGAATATTGTTGTACTGCCAGTATTTAGTTGCCATCACATAAATTCATGAATGATATGTGACCGGGATGCAATGGTTTGGTGACGGTCGTGGGTTGGGGGGTATCAGATTGATCGGTGGGTTCTTCGCTCAAGGTGTCATTTGTCACTAGCACACAATAAGAATTACTGTGGGAAAAATCCTGTCAGTTTACATAACTTGACTGTGTCACTCATTTTAATTCATCAGAATGAGTCAGCAGTCCACTACCATGTCTCATGCCATGGTACAGTAAGTGAATGAAACAAAATGCAACTACAACAGATAAGCAACAATAAACAACATATTTTATCTAAATGAATCTAAATTTCAATGGGACACATCTCAGCTGCTGTCTTGTTTACAGCTAGTCAAAATCTGAGGCTGACAGGTGCATGCTCGCTGTCACTCTAGCAGCAGTTTAACATTTAAATAAATTACAGAATAAAAACAGGTGCTGGCCACAAACATGTCATGGCCTGTATGATGTGTGTTCTAGCCATTGTGAATAACTAAACAGATGACAGAGGTGCTGAACTTCAGCTGGAAACAGGAGGTTTCATAAAATAGCATCTTGCAGACACCATCTGCTATCTAACTGCAGCACAGCAGGATTATTTCTTGAAAGGAAAAATGCTGAATTGCTGCAGGGAAACATTATTTTTTGGGCACATTAATGCAACATTCTTAATGCAGAATTCTGTGTTAACACACTTCATCCTGGTGGGTGGCACTGTAGCTCAGACTCACCACCAAGGACATCCGCTGTCCCCAAGGGACAATGGACTGGGAGGGGTGCTCAGTCAACCTTTCAAGGGAAGCTGGCTGTCCACCTGACTCCTTGCCCAGAGCCTCCAACGTCTTGGTGGAGAGAGTGTGTGGACAGCCCTGATCTTCCTCAATGCATAGAGTACTGGGAAGGGGCTCAGGGAAAAACCCCAGGGACCTTACCTTGGCATCCCTAGTGCAATGTCTGCCTCCAGAGGTGGGAGACTTGCCACCCCACTTCAATGCACAGAGTTTGAGGGTGCTGTAGTCCATTGAGAAGCAGGTGTCACACCTATCCATGTGGTGGCAGGCACCAAGGCAGGTAGAACAGACATCATGCCAATCCTGAACAGCAATGTGGCATCCACAGGAGCACCAATGAATGGGGGGCTGCCATAATTCTTCTTCTTTTGCATGGCCTTCTTGCCCTTATGCTCCACTGGACTAGGCATGGTACCATGGACAAAAAATGAGAAAAAGGAAAGAAAATGAGTTTGGTGCCACGCTAAAGTGAAGGAGAATAGAATTATAAAATAATAAAATGGCACCAAGAAGACCTGGTGTCAAGAGATAAAGCATTAAACTAATGGCGGCAAACTAAGAAAAATGCTGTGATGCAGTTGTGATGATGAGGCAACCACGGTGTGCACTCGACAGCAGAAAAAACAGAATTGAGGAAGGTAGAGGGCTGGCATTGGGTACTGGCCAACCCATGAGAACAACGTCGATATGTTTGCCTCATGGGGACCTCCGGCACCAACACTGGTCCCCTAGGCTGCAAAAGACTTGGCTCCCATTAAGTCCTAGTGCCCCCAACCCAAGATCCTTACGTGGGAATGAATGGTGAAGATTAATTCTTGGAAGACTGGACAGATCTTTAGAATGTGGTTCTTACTTTTCTTTTTTTCTTTCTATGTCTGTCTTGTGTCTCTAACTTTTCTTTTAATCGAGACTGGAGGTTTATATCCAAATTGGATAATCTTGCTATTCTGGGTTAAGGCAAACTGTTTGCTAAACTAATAGGGCTGGATATTCAAAAGGGTTGCACCATGCGCAATAGGGTTGCACCTGCGCAAGTCCGAAATTGCGCTATTCTGCCATATTCAGCAGGAGGCAGTTGCACCCCCCCAGGCAAGCTGAGCAACAGCGCAATGCAAATGAATGCATGCTGAACTGGAGGGGGAGGAACCATGATAAACTGCACAGCCCGATATTCAGCGGAGTTGTGAGTTGCAGCAGGCGCAACCCCCAACCTGCACCTGCACAACTTTGAGCCAAAAAAAGGAGTAAGTCGAGGGCCACCCACAGGTGAGCTGCCATATTGCAGGGCACAACACAGCAGCTGCCACCTGTGGCTGGCCCTCAACCTACTCTCTGTGCCTCCCTGCAGCCCGATCGTGGGCAAAAGTGTAAAATCCCCACCCCTGACTGGCCTGATGCGGCAAAAGCGTAAATCCCTCCCCGACTGGCCCAATCATGGGCATAAGGTTAAACCGCCTCCCACTAGCCCGATCGTGGCAGCACAGGAGTCCAACCCCCAAGAATATATCCCTGGTGGTCCAGTGGACCACTAAGCCTGATCTGGGCTGCATAGCGTTGACCTCCAAGAACAGATCCCTGTGGTCCAGTGGACTGCTAAGCTCTGATCGCAGGCTGCATAATGTTGAAACACCCCCAGACCATATCCCTGGTGATCTAGTGTCCCCACCCCACCCCCACGAAGCCCCACCACCCCGCTTCCCCGCAGCCAGTGGCGGCAGCATCCCACGTGCCTGCCACCCCACTGCCTGCCGACTGACTGCCTGGTAGGGCTGCACACCCATTGGTGCAGAGCAAGAGCCAATGGGCGGCAGCCCATGCCGCATAAGGCAGTTCAGATATGTGATCAGTATAGTATGGACGCATGCCCATTGGCTCTTGCTCGCACCAATGGCATGCAGCCCTACCGGCAGTCAATGGGCGGGCGGGCGGGGCGGCAGGTGGGTGGATGCTGCCGCCTCGCCGCCGCCGGGGAGCGGGTGGTGGGGTTTTCGTGGGTGGGTGGGGTGGGGGGACACTAGATCACCAGGTATATGGTCTTGGGGGTGTTTCAACATTATGCAGACCGCGATCGGGCTTAGTGGTCCACTGACCACCAGGGATCTGTTCTGGGGTTCAACATTATGCAGCCCGCGATCGGGCTTAGTGGTCCACTGGACAACCAGGGATCTGTTCTGGGGGTTGGACTCTGTGCTGCCCGTGATCGGGCTGGTGGGGGGTATTTAACCTTATGCCTTGATCGGGCCAGTCGGGGAGGGGATTTAACACTTTGCCCACGATGGGGCTGCAGGGGGTATCGGTCCGATGGCTGCTTGCTGGCGGGCGCCAGGCGCAAGTCCTCGGGGATCGGCTACGCACCTGCATGCTAATGGCATGCAAATGGGGATAAATAGATGCAAATGGCCCCCCTCGCCTTGCATGAATTATGGCCCCATTTGCATGTCACCTTTTGAATATGGGAAATTTGCGCGTAGCGCCCAATGGTACTGCGCCACCCAACCTGAATGCTCCACTCTGACCACTTGCGGTGGCGTTGAAGTTCCACTGCGCTATGCACAGTGGCTGTGGCCGGGGGGTGATATTCAAAGGAGTTTCTCAATAGCGCAACTCCTTTGAATATCGCTCTGGCCACACCCCCGCACAACTATTTTGTGCAGCGCAAAGGCTTGCGCCACAAAATAGCGCAGTTTGAATATCCAGCCCATAAGTTATACGGTTTGTTTTTCCTTTTTATCATCTTTTGTATTTTATCTTACATGTTTTATAGCTTAAGGTTAACATGTTTTACAATAGGATTTTGTTTTCATTTCCCATTTTAAATAAAGAAAGATTAAAGGGTGTTATGTTTAAGTTAAGGCACTTAGTTACAACAAGAGCAATATAAAATGTTTAAATTAGTTTAGTAGTAGTAATGCCTTCATGTAGAATCAAAAAAAAAATTTGAATTATCTAATGGTTGTGAAATACATGCATGCATTTATATAAAAATATGTAATGTTTATCTGGATTTATATCTTTGAAATATTTTAGTAAATATCTCATTTAGCATTTAGGAACCATCTGTGCAGACTGGGTGGGCCAAGCTGTCCTTTTCTGCTGATGAGTTCTATGTTTGTATGTTTCTGTATTTCTATTAGAAAAAAAGAGTTACAATTGTATATTAACTCCTTACTTTTGCACCTTAGAGAATAACCTGAAATTTGACATGCATGTTCTTGGTGCCAAGATCTTCGGACTTTGAAAATTTAGTAATGAGGTTCAGCTGTTTAAAGGTTCTAGAAAGTTGAAATTATATAAAAATATATTTTTTAAGACATTTGTTCATTTACAGTATAGCTCAAAAACGACTGACAATTTAAACATGAAACATTCAGGTTTGTAAAAGTTTGATCCAAGGAGGTGCATCTGATAGGTGGTTCTACTGTAAAATGTGTTTCTTCAAACTTAAGAAAATACTGGTTTTCCTGTATATGCACAGAACTTTTTTCAATATGTTCTATTAAAAAGGAGTTTTTTTATGTCAACAGCAGCTACCATTCTTGTGACTTGCAATCCATTTATATGAGCCATTTCCATGACTATTGCTGGCCATGAAAACAGCCCCCACTGTCCCTAGCTTCTGACAACAAGTGCCAAACTCCATTTAAGGTACCCCCCCCCCGAACCCAATATGCAAAGACACCAGTGGCTGGTGCCCAACCCTGACATCAATCCCCTCCCATCTGTCCAGTTTCTGAATACACTGGTGGAAGGTGCCCAACCCTACTACTGTTATGCCTCTTCCCTCTCAACTTCCCAATCTCTGAATACACCTGTGTCAGTTGTCTAACCCCACCACTGGTAAAAAAAGGAAAAAGAAATGACAAGCCACTGAGTTCAGTAGCTTTTATCTTTACTTTCCTAACTGCTGGCAACCACACACATTTCCTGCTACCACTGCTGCAAACATAACTTAGAGCTGCATCCCTCTTCCTGCTGTGCACTTCACTGTCAAGTATTACCCTTCCTTCCTCCCACCTGTGCTTGATCTATGAATACACTGACTGCGAGTGCCCAACCCCATAGCTGGTACCTATCTTGTCAACTACCCATCCAATTGCTGAATACACCAGCAATGGGTGCCTGACCCTGCCACAGGTACCTTCTCTTTCTCAACAGATCTCTGAATACACCAACAGTGGATGACAACTCCACCACTAGCTCTCTCCTCCCTCCTGCTCACCTGATGTCTGTATATAACAGCTCAGGTGATCCCTCCCTCCTATCTAATCTTTGAATACAGCAGTGGGGGTACCCAACCCTGCTGCTGTTTCCTCTTCCATCCCCCCACCTTATAGTAAACCCATCATCCTCACCCCCCAGCACCCATATCACCCTCCTTCCGCTATACATGACCATTCTGTGCCTTTTCTTGATCCTCAGTGTCCCATATAAAAAAATTACTTACCAGAGTAATCTTGTTTCTTACAAGGGATCCCTCAGTATTTTTGACAATGGCAGTTAGCCAGCTGGGTTCAGCTGGCTCAGGAGGAGGAGTTTATATAAATTGGAAAACCAAACTACCAGTCAGATTGTAGTAAGAGATTGCTGCTTGTAGGTTGTACTGTTTGCTAGTCAGATTCTTTTCAAAGCTGAATAGGAGGGAGAAGGCCCTGTCTAAACTCTAAGACTAAGGAGAAAAAAACAATCTCCAAAAAGAGAACCCGAAAAACACCAAACTGCCCAAGGCGAACAATAAAACACTGCATGAACCATGAAGCCTTTTACCAAAAATGCTGCTCTACAAAAAAACATTTGGGCAGAGTAAACGACCATAGATCCTCAAACAGAGGGGATCTGTATGGGGAGGCAATCAAGAATGCTGAGGGATCCCTTGGAAGAAACAAGATTACTATGGTAAGTAATTTTTTCTTCTCACCCCAGGAATCCCTCAGTATTCTTGACTATAGTAAATTACAAAGCAGTGCAGTTGGGAGGAGGGAACAGAACCTACTTCGGAAACAAGTTCTGCAGAACTGCAGTGCCAAATCTGGCATCCAGTCTAGACTGTACATCTAAACAGTAGTGCTTTGTGAAAGTGTGTACAGTTTCCAAAGTAGCTGCTTTGTAGATATCAAGCAAAGGAATGTCTCTTTGAGCAGCCACTGAGGTTGCACCGTCTCTGGTAGAGTGGGCCCTGAGGCCTTGGGAAGGCTGCTTGCCAGCACTTTTTGTAACAAAACTGAATGCTGGAAACTATCCAGTGAGAGATGGGGGTGGGAAGATGTAGGCTGTTGGTTTACTAAGATCTGCAGCTTATCCAGTAGGTAGGGAAATGGGCAGACTAGGTGGGCCAAGCGGTCCTTATCTGCCATCAAAGTCTATGTTTCTATAGTTCTCTTAGAAGCTGGCCTACCTTTGCCTACCTCACCATAGGTAAGGAAAAGCTGAGTATGAGAGGCCCTGAGCTCTTTAATGTGCTCCAGATAGTAGGTCAGTGCTCTCTTAATGTCCAGACTATGAAGCCTGTGTTCACCTGGGGTAGATATGTCTGAAAGAAGACAGATAGGGAGATAGATTGGTTGAGGTGGAACTCAAACTACTTCAGAAAGGAATTACCTATTGGTTCTGAGAACCACTTTGTCTCTGTGGGAGACAATGCAGTTAGGTTCAGTACAAAGAACCTGTAGCTCTGAAATTCTCCTGACAGACATAATTGCTACAAGGAATACTGTTTTCCAGGTAACATACTTTAAGTCTGCTGTAGCCATAGGTTCGAATGGGGCATCCATTAACATGGCTATACACAGATTCAAATCCCAGGGAAGGACAGGTTAACTAAGTGGGGGCTGAAGGTGCAGCAGATCTTTAAAGATTTTTTTTTAATGGAGTGAGAAATAACAGATTTATCTTTGCCCACTGAAAGGTAAGCTGAAATTGCTGATAGGTGAACTTTCAGAGAGGAGGCTGTCAGGCCAGAGGCCTGCAGGTGCACCAAGTAATCTAGAATAGAGGACAGGCTTGATTGAATGGAATCAATTAATTTATCCTTACACCAGAAAGAAAATATCTTCCATTTGGAGGCATAAGTTAAATATATATATACCCGCTGGAGATTAGAAGAGATAGATGTGACATGATAGAGACTTAAGTATATGAACGGAATAAATAAAGTGAATGAAGGTAGATTATTCAAAATGAAAGTAGGAGTTGAAATACGGGGTCATAATTTAAGATGGGAAGGGGTGAGATGTAAGAGTAATATAAGGAGATGCTATTTCACTGAGAGGGTGGTGGAGCCCTGGAACAGATTACCTAATGAGGTGGTGTGTACAGAAACAGTGGAGAAATTCAAGAGGATGTGGGACAGACACAAGAGGTTGGCTGGTGGGCAGAGGAAAATATCCCTGGGAAGTGGACACAAGTAGGGGAGGGTGGGAAATGGGCAGACTAGATGAACCAGGATGGTGCTTTTCTGCTGACAAATTACTATGCTACTATGATAACCCTTTTTGATTGTTAGACCTTTTAGCCAGTCTGAGGATTTTCAGGACCTGCTCTGGATATTGAGAGTCAGGGAACTCTAGCTCCTCAAGTACCAGTCTGCAAGACGAAGAGACTGGACATTGGGATATGGGACTGCCTTCTGAGGCAGAGTCAGGAGATTGTGACTGGGATGCAGATGAATAGGCCACTGGACTGATAGGTGGAGAAGCTGGGGGTACCAAGGCTGTCTCGTCCAGTCCAGGGCTACTAGGATCATTGTTGCAGGCTGGTTCCTGAGTTTGAGGAGTACTCTGAGAATCAAGGGAAATGGGGAAAAAGCATACATGAACCTCACTGACCAGTGGAGGTGCAGGGCATCCACTGGCACAGTGCCTAGTGCCGGGGGCCTGCAATAGGATAGAGGGAGTTGATGATTGAGTTCAGAGGTGAAGAAGTCTATTTCTGGAATGTCCCATCTCCTGAACACTGTAACTAGTACCTGGCTGTTCAAGGTCCACTCATGGTGGTCCTGACTGATATGGCTCAGAGAGTCTGCAAGGACATTGTCCTTGCTTGGTAGGTGAATAGCAGTTAACTGCATGTCCAGAGAGTAAGCTAGCAGCCAAATCTTCATGGCTTCTGTGCGCAGTTTCAACGATTTTGTGCCCTCTTGTGTTTTTTTTTTTTTTTTTTTAACTCTATTTTTCCCTCCTGGTCACTGACTGCCAGGGCATCTCTCTGGCAGAGACCCACTGGACCAGCCTTTACCACCCACCTGAACCCCCTCCCCAGATGAGGAATTGGGTGCTGGGTCCCCCCCTCCATATGGGAGGAGGCAAGGACCACGGAGAGTCAAGTTGGGTCAGGGGTCGGCATTGAGTGTGGGGGATGGATGCTCGAGTCCCACCATCACCTTCTTGGCAGCCATGGTTTTCTTTCTTGGTTTTCTACCCATGCTGTGGATGTGCAATGATGTCACCAAGTGGAGGGCATGCTCCCGCCCCCTCCCACAGACATATGAACATACAAAATTTGCCAGCAGAAAAAGGCCATTTTGTTTATTGAGTATGCTCGATTTTGTAGCTAGCAGCCATATTCTGCAGCTGCTTCTCCCTCTTCACCCTCTCCCTTTATCCTCCCTATTGCTCTTTCCCAGCCCCCTTCTGAAGCAGCCCACTGTTTTACAGGCTACCACCTCTGCTGGTAACACGTTCCACCCTGCCACCAACTTCTCAGTGAAAAAAGAGTCTCCTCATTTCCCTCCTGAACCTTCCCCCCTCCAATCTCATGTCATGGCCTCGAGTGTCCCTCCCTACCCTTACCCTGAATAGCTCCTCCATGCCAGTCTTGTTTATCCCTCTCATGTACTTGATTGTCTCGATCATATCCCCTCTGTCCCTCCTCTCCTCCAGCGAGTACATGTTCAACTCCTTCAGCCTACTCTCATACAGTAAGTCCCCCAGTCCCTGGATCATCTTAGTTGCTCTGCGCTGCACCCTTTCCAGTAATTTAATCTCCCTTTTCAGGTACGAGCACCAGTACTGCACGCAGTATTCGAGATGAGGTCTAACTAATGATCTATACAGTGGCAGACTCACCTCCCCCCTTCTCGATGTTATTCCCCTTGCGATGCAACCAAGCATTTTGGTTGGCCCTTGCTGCTGCCTTCCTACACTGTGCCGAGTTGTTCACTGATCCCGTGATGACCACCCCCAGATCCTTCTCCTTCTCAGTCTCCACCAGCTGTACTCCCCCCAGGTGGTAGTTTCTCCTTGGACTTTTTGCCTCAAAATGCAGTACTTTACACTTTTTGGCATTGAAACCCAGCTGCCAAGTGTCTGACCAGGTCTGCAACTTTTTCAGATCTTCCTGTAAACTCTGCCACCCCTATATGTCATCCACCATCGCCCCTATCTTGGTACCATCAGAAAACAAGCTGATCCTGCTCTTGATGCCCATGGAAATGTCTGCAGTAAATATCCCAAATAACATTGGTCCCAGCACAGAGCCCTGTGGAACCCCACTCATTGTAGCCCTTGGAGAGGAGAGTTCCCCTTTCACCACCTCTGCTGCCTTACCTGCAGCCAGTTTGTCACCCATCCCACCATTTTTGCTCCTGCCCTTGTGCCTTTAAGTTTTAATTCAAGTCTCCCATGCAGCACCGAATTGAATGCCTTGCTGAAGTCCAGGTACAGGGCATCCACTGCATGGCCTTTGTCCATCTGCCTAGTTTCCCAGTCATACTAATCTACCAGGTTGGTTTGGCAGGATCTGCAAGCGACAAAGCAATACTGTCTACTGTCCTGCAGTCCACTGAACTCCAGCAAGGACACCAACTGTCACCTCTCCCTTTCGAGGCCCCACTGGCATGTAGTGCTCGCAGTCTCCACCAGGAGCCGCTACACAGCAGGGAAACCCCAGCAGCCACCCCAGAAGAGGAGAGCAGTCCTCCTGATGCTCAATCATCTCCTCCTCCGATGACCCCTGACGACCCAAGTCCGCTCCTAAACTCGGGTCATTGGTGTGGCAGGAGGTGTGGTGTCCAGCACCTAAACCCTCAGCACCATCGGGCTGGACACCCCCCTTGTTTTTTGATGTAGACTACAAGGGTGGTATTGTCTGTCCTGACCTGGACAGAGTGACCCTTGAACTGGGGGAGCAAAGGCTTTTATGGCCAGTTACACAGCTATGAGCTCTAGGAGGTTTATATGACAGCTGGCTTCCATGGGGTACCATGCTCTGCTTATGGACTGGTCCTCCAGATGGACCCCCCAACCTAGAAGGGAGGCATCTGTTGTAAGGACCTTGGAGGGCTCCCTCTGCTGGAAGAGAACCATTTCCCTGATATTTTGCCTGTCTCTCCACCAGTCCAGAGCTTGCAGAAGTGTCTTTGTGACTGGAATTAGCTTTGACAGGGAGTCTGTTCTCCGAGCTCAATGTGCCCTGAGGTAGTTCTGAATGCCCCTCATTTGGAACCTGACACCCGAAACCACTGCTGTGGTAGAGAACATGTGGCCTAGTAACCTGAGAAAGTGTCTGGCTGACCTTGGCTGGCCTAGCACAAACAAATCTGCCAGTTACTGGAGATTCTGAATCCTGTCCAATGGAGCAGAGCATTTCCCTGCTAGGTGTCCAGTTCTGCTCCAATGAACTCCAGTATTTGGACTGGTTCCAATTGAGACTTCTGCAAGTAGATCAGGAACTCCAGGGTGAGCTGAGTGAGCTTTAGGGAGTCTTTGAGCTGTTGAGGAGACTTTCCTACCACAAGCCAGTTGTCCAGGTAAGGGAAAAAGAAGACATGCTGTCTCCTGAAGTAAGCCACTGCAGCCCAGCACTTTGTGAAAATCCTCGGTGTTGTGGTAAGACTAAAAGGCAGGACTGTAAATTGATAGTGTCCAGATGGCAATCTGAATCTGAGGTACTTTCTGTCCAGAATAGGTCACCAGTCACCATTTATCTTCAGGGTGAGAAAGTATCTGGAATTGATGTCCTTTCCCCACTGGGAGAGGGATAATCTCTCTACTGCATTTTGTGACAGGAGGGACTTTACCTCTATCTCCAGCAGAATCTTTTCTGTTGAGGTGATAGATCTGAAACTTCTGTGTTCCTGCTGAGTGGGGAATCTTTTGAATTGCAGGGTAAGACCTTGGCCCACTACCTTCAGCACCCACCTGTCTGTGGTGATGCTTTGCCAGTTGTGGAGGTAGTGGGTGAGCCTTCCTCCTACCAGAACATTCCCATCAGGAGTTTAGTTTGGACTGGGTTTTTGTGGAAGGGGCAGGGTCAGCATGCTTCTGGGTTCTTCTGCCACTTCCACTAAAGAAACCTCTCATTTGAGAGAAGTCCATTGGCATACTCATGAGTACTGGATAGAAATCTCTGGGGTAGTAACCCTGCCTCTGGCTCCTCTTCCGTGGGGCTTGTAGGAAGTGGAAGTTTTTTCCTTAGCTGCCTTGCACTTGTAGATGGTTTTGTATTCATCCACCTTTTTCATATAGGCCTCAGTTTTATCCCCGAAAAGTGAGTTGTTCTCTCAGAGAAAATCCATGGCCTTATTCTGGGTATCCTGTGTAAGGTAAGTAGTCCATAGGCTTAGCCAAGCAAATCTCCTAAAAGAGATAGCTTGCTCTGTTGTCATGGAGGTGGTATAATTTGTGTCCACAGCCATGTGAAATTGATACCTGGTGGCATCCAGGGCAGCCCGTACTGTTTCGGACAAGTCCTGACCAATGTTGTCAGGGAGCTTCTGGCTAACAGCCAGAACAGCGTTCCATAGAGCTTTTCGGTACTGTGCTTAGTATGCCATATATGTGGCCAGGCATCAGCAAGGAGACTGGCCATGGTGTCCAGTTTGCCGGACTCTTTGTCAGGAGGCTGTGATGATAAGGGTACTTTAACCTTATCACAGGCTGCTGCTTGCACCTCACTTTCGTGATCAGGATGTGTATAAAGGTAGTCTGCATTATTCTTATGAAACTGGTACTTTTTCTCTATGTTCTTGTCCACACCTGGGATGGATATTGGACTTTGTAGCAGTTTAAAAGTCACCTTGCAAAGGGACTTGTAGACTGGCAAGAGCAATTCATTGGGGGGAGGGAGACCCATCATGTCTAAAAAGTCTGCCTCCTCATCCTCTTCAGAGGTTTCTTGAATAGAGAGGTTAAGGGTGTCCACCATCTGTTGTACAAAAGTGTAGTAAGAGGTGAAATCCTACTGACCTGGTAAGGGGGACTCAAATTCCTGGTCAGGGGATTCACCTAGCTCTGTCCTGTCCTCCTGTGCCTCTTCATTTTCATCATAATAAAAAAAACCTGACTTAGGTCACGGTTAAATGGGGCAGGGGTAGATGGCCCAGGTGGGTCTACAAACAGGTTTTCCATAGCCTGGAACATCTTATACATTTACCAAACCTTTGCCAACTCCTCAGGAGAAGGCATATTTTGATTTGTCACTGGTGTCTCCCTTTGCCTTTTGGTGGGATGGGCAGCAATATGGTTTTTTTTTTTTTTGGCAGGTACCAAATTGGAAACCTGCTCAGAATGCCTTTTGTGCATGGCTTGGTCAACATTATTTTTATCAGCCTTATTTTCACTGGGGTCCTATATGACCTATCTTCATATCTATTATGGGAAGAAGTCCCCTCCTCAACAGGCTTAGTAGATAAGGAGGGAGACTGAGAAGCAGTAATTCTGACCTCTATTCAACTTTATTTTTAAGTTGAATACAAGGAAAATAATAAAAACTTGGACCCACAAGAAAAACAACAAGGTCTCAGTCAGCAGCAGTGATCATGATTAAAAATAAATGAAGCAGATTTTTATAAAAAACATAGGTCCAGCTCAGTTTAAAAGTCTGTCTGACAGAAATTAAAAGTCAGAAGACTGAAAAAAAATATTTCCCAAAGGGAGCTAAAAATGTAAAACACGTTTACCCTTAAAATGGGGAGAAACAGTAGAAAATGAGTTTAAAGTGAGAAATAAACTGGGGTTTTACCTCTAAAAATGTTGTATCTAGTCAGAGAATACAGCGTGGAAATCCTGAAGTAATGCCTGTGAGGGAAAATTTAAACTGCTCCTGGAAAGTGCTGGGAGCCCAGAAAAAAAAAACACTAAAACCAGATAAAAATGTAAAAATATCAACCTATAGGTAGTAAAAATGTATAATAATAAACTATAAACAGAAAATAACTTTCTTCAAGTGAGAGAGAGAGAGAGAGACAAAGAGAGACAGACAGACTCCGGAGCCAACTAGCCACTGCGGTGGGGGAAAAGAATCAGACTAGCAAACAGCACAACCTACAGGCAGTAATCTCTTACTACAATCTGACTGGTCGTTCAGTTTTCTCATTTACATAAACTCCTCCTCTGGGGCCAGCTAAACCCAGCTGGCTAACTACTATAGTCAAGAATACTGAGGGATTCCTGGGGTGAGAATGTCAGTCTTCAGTTTCCCTCAATGCACTCCTCAACCTACAGGAAACGAAACAAATTGGAAAAAAACTGTAGTCCTGAAGTGTGTGGAAGTGTGTACTGCATGTGTGTGGACTTAGGTTTTTGTTTTCTTTGGTCATAACCTGGGCACTTTCAAGCATTTTGGACCCAAATGTTCACTGTGGTCCAGTCTCCATCCCGTCTCATATACCTTGTTACTCTGATTCAAAATGTGTTTAGGGGTCAACAATCCAAAACACATTTCAGTATGATTTTACAGTGCACCACTTATGCAGTCATGAGCTGGAGTGATGACTTAACCACCCTGAAAATTTGGGCCAGAATGGCTTAAACTGGCTAATTTATGACCATATGAAAACAAAACTGAAAAAAAAATCTGAAGTGCACACACGTGCAATACAAGCAATATGGGATTTTCTCAATTTTTTTTCCTTTTTCGCTGACAGCTTAGGCATTTGTGGCCATGTTATGCCAATATTTTCAAAGTACTCTAGTCACCCAACCCTCTCGTAATCACCTGCCATAATGGCATGTTATACAGTAAATCTAACACAAAATGTGTTTTTCTGGTCAACCCCCCCCCCAAATACATTTTGGTTCACATTTATGAGGTACAAATTATATAATGGTAATGTATTATAGCAATTAGGGCACCCTGAAAATTTGGATCCAAAACGGCTAAACATTGGCAAGTTATGTGCAAAAGTACAAAAAAAGAAAACACCTAAGTCCAGATGCATGCACAGTTAGAGCATTTTATGACTTACACACTTCTCCATTTTTTACACTGGTTGCATGCATGCGCAAACCAACATATTGTTGTAATATGGGATTTTGGGGGGGTGTCGCTGCTGGGCTTATTGCAGTACACAAAACCAGAGGCTTGCAATGAGCTCAGCAGTTGGCATTAATGACTACTCAGTGTGGTCCTGACACAATCCTTTCCTAGGTGGGCTGGACAGTCATGCACTTCAAAGGACTGAAGCTGCTCCAATCAGAGAGGGCTTTGGTCCTTTGATTTGCATGAAGCCCATGTCAGCAGAGCCAAGCAATCCTGGGAAGATGACAACTGCAGTAGCTGGGAGACCCTAAGAAACTTGCAACTGCTCTCATGCCAAGTTGCCATACAACAACTTGCACTCAACCTTGATTGCAGAGGATGAGCTGGATGGCTGCAGTGCATGTGTGGCAGTTGGGGGTGAGCCGGTGGTGGTGGTGATGGGAGCATGCCCCTGTAATGACGTCCTCGCTTCACGCCCTTCCAAAGGCTTCAACAGTATCCATAGTGTGCCTTTTCTCCTGGTCCTCACTCCTGTGCCCCACCGTTAAACATTAGCCGTGGTGCGTCTTTCTCTTAAAGCCAACATCGGGGTGCCCAATCCCCTTGTCAGCTATACAACCCCCCCGTGGCACCACTAAGGGACACTAGGGAGCCCACTTCCAGTGTCTCCATATCTGTACCCCCCAATAGTCCCCATATCTGTACCTCCCAATATTCCCAGACACTGGGTAGCCCACTCCCAGTGTCCCTATATCTATTACCGATAATAAAAAAGAAAATGGTCCCCCGCCATTTGTTTTTTTTTCCTGAAAGAAAATGGTTCCTCGTCACCCCGTCCCCCTTCCCATCCGTCCCCTCCCTCTGCACAACCACCTCCCCTTACCCCCCTTACCCCATACTTACCTCCAGAGGTCGGCAGGTGTTATCTTCTGTGGAGTGAGGCATGTCTGCACACTTTAAAGTTGAACGGCGAACTGAAGAATCAAGGGAAGTGCCGTATAATGGCAGTCAATGGTGTTTTGAACTTATGTGGATATCTCTGCCATTTTTTAAAATTGTTACACCAAATGTTCAACACAGCCTTTCTGGCACTCCACCTCATGAACACTGACACTGTCATCTCATTAATCGGTCCCAAAAGGTGATTTCATGGTCACTGCGTGGAATCACCTTTCGGGACTGGTTAACAAAATGACAGTGCCAGTGTTTATGAGGTGAGGTCCCAAAAAGACCATGTTGTAAATTTGGTGCAAAAATACCAAAGAAAGTCTGAGTTGTGCATGGTCATTGAAATTTTGCTACGCACGCTCATAACTTTGGCAATTATTAATATTTTTACTCCAAATTTTAAATATTGCCATTTATTTATACCACCTCATGAACAGTATAGCTATCATTTCTCATATCCTGCCTGAAATGTACTTATGCAGCAGTAGCACAGAATGGGATGGTTGCCACACGAAATCCCCTTTTGGGACCCAGTAATGAAATGACAGTGCCAGTGTTCATAAGGCATGGTCCCCAAAAAGCCATGTTGAAAATTTGGTGCAGAAATACCTAAAAATGTCCACAGTATGAGCGTGCCTTGTGCAGTTTCTACGCAGGCACATAACTTTGCCAATTTTTAATATTTTCACTCTGAATTTTCAACATCCACATTTTATCATACCACCTCATGAACAGAACAGCTGCCATTTCTCACATCCTGCCCAAAACGTTTTCACACCTCTGGCACAGAATTGTACAGTCACTGTGTGAAATCACCTTTCAGGACTGATTAAGAAAGCGACAGCACCAGTGTTCGTGAGGTGGGATACCAGAAGCCCATTCTGAAAATTGCCAGAAAATTCCTCAAAATGGCCATATTACGAAGGTTTATTGACATTTTCCTGCACATGTGCATAACTTTGTGCTGTCCTTCCCTGCACCCTTAATTCCCCATCCCAGCATCCAATAATCCCCCCCCCCCCGTGTGCTGTCTGCCCTGCACCCTCCATTCCCTGTGTTGGCATCCAGTTAAACCCTCCTGCTTGCTCCCTCCCTCTGCGTGCTGTCCGCCCTGCACCCTCCATTCCCTGTCTCGGCATCCAATTACACCCTCCCACACCCTTCCTCTGCATGCTGTCCACCCTGCACCCTCTCACTGACTGACTTTTGCAGCATCTTTAACCCAGCCACCTTAACCTCAACCTCTACTCCAGAGTCCCAAAAATTACTCTCTCGATTCTTGGTTCCTCTCTCTAGAAAAACATCAAATTGTTTGACAAGCAACCAATGTTCTGCATTGACAAATGCATATTTCTTTAGAAGACGTTGACTGCACAAGGTGGATGGAGGGTTGTATCAGTTGTCCAGCTCTGAGTGTGGGAAAGAAGGATGGGAATTGGTGCTACTGGTCATGAGCTGGTGTGACTAGGTGGTATGTTTTACTTGCACTGGGGCTGGAGGGTGGCATGGGTGCTAGCAGTTGAACATGTTGGTGTTTGATTGTTTGCCTTACACTGAGATTGGGAACCTGGTGCTGGAATCAGATAGGGTGAGGGTCTGCTATGGGCCAATTGTGGTCTGGGGAACTATGCGTCACTGTGCAGTTTGCTTTAGAAGTCGTCTGTTGGAGCCGGCCCGGTGGCGCTGAGGGTTGAGGCGCTGGACACCACACCTCACGCTATGCCAGTGACCCGGGTTCGGGAATGGACTCGGGTGGCCGGGGGTCAGCAGGGGAGGAGATCGGCGTCCCGCGGATGCTCTCGTCCCTCAGGGTGGGAACCAGGGCAACGCTCATGCTTCACATCTCTCGCAGCCGCTGGAAGCACCGACAATGAGGGGATGGAGGCGGCCCGCCGGAGCCGTGAGGGGAGACGTGAGGCGATGAGGGCTTGGCGTGCCAGCACGCCGCCACTCGGGATGTACGTCCTAGCGCACGATGTCTCAGAGGGCAGGGGAAACCAGGGGAGAAAAATTGAAAAACCCTCTCAGTAGCCCTAGATGATAGCCTCTTGGGTACCATCCGGACCACCAAAAAGAGAGACAGACCCCACTGTGCAGGAGAGGAGAAAGGAGGCACTCTAGGGGCAGATCCCACCGGAGGTGGAATGGAGGATGAGAGGAAGGAATGAGTGGGCTCCAAGAGTAGGGAAGGAGACAAAAAGAGATAAAGTAAAAAAAAAAAAAAAAAGTTGTCTGTTGGGTCACTCACAAAGCCAGCTATGAATGTGGTGCAGTGGCATCACTGTACTGTGTTCATCAGGGGGTATAATACAAATGCAAGCTAAAGGTGTCAGTTCTATATCTTTTTAAAAAACTAAGGAAATTCATTACATATGTTTAAATATCTATTAGGGTTGCAGCATAAAAAGTTGGGAAATGAAAAATTAGGGCTCAGAGTCTCTGGAACCTTAGCAAATTGTTGGTGTGGTGTTCTTCCTGGTGTGACTACATGCAATACAGGGTTGGTGTTACCTTAATATTGGCACTCTCTTGTCACCCGAAGTAAATGACACGGCAATGCTTGCAGAGTGACGATATTAGGTTAACGTCAGTCCTGCACTGCATAATTGTTGAAACCCTGGGGAACACCATGCAACTGATTTTAAAGGTTCCAGAGACTCTGACCACTAATTTTTGATTTCTTGTCTTTCTACCCTGTCACGCTACTAGGTACTTTAGTAAAGGTTTTGCAACATGCAGAAATCGACACTAGGATGGAATTTTTAACTAATATGACCTGTGGTTAACTACATAGTTGCTTCCAACAGGAAAGAACAGCACATAAACAATGAGTCATGCCATACATTTTAATGTGTTCTTAAACACAAAATAAGCTTAGGAGCAGATTTCAGAAATGCAATGAGTGAGTGAGTGAGTAAGTGTGTGTGTGTGTGTCTGAGTGTGTGATTATGTGCCTATGTGCATGTGTGTATGTATGTATGTATGAAGCCCCCTCAGCCTTTTTTCTGTTTGCTTGTGTAGCTTGCAGGCATGAACAATGATTGTCTCTATCACACCCTCCTAATTTCATGAGGATTTAAATGTAAATAAAGTTACTTAAGTCTGGTGTGAAAATCTGCTTGACTCCATTACAAAGGTCATGACCTGACTCGTGTAAAGCATCCTGGAATTTTATGATGTTTTAGAGCTAAAGCCTGCAGTAGATATGCTGTATCAGTCAGTGCTGTTGCTGCCCTCTGCAGTCCTTATGTACTTGTTTTATGCTGGCCATGAAACGTTTTAAGGCATAGTAAGTGCACTTCTGTTTTCTATAGTTTAAAGAGTATGTGAGTTAGAAAAAATGCTTTTAGAGAATACAGGGACTTCACAAGACATGTAACAGAACTGACTGACAGCATAACTTCTGCTGGCTTGTGCAAATACTCATTATCAACTCCCAAGGTGTCTTGCATGAGTGGGGTGATTATCAACTGCCGAGCCTCAGTAAGAGCTAGGCTGGGATGGTGGAAGTAAAGACAGTAAAGCTGTCAAACTGAACCCCAGAGCCATGCTGGAGGATTGTTTAGTGGGGGTTAAAAAACCCTGACATTGATGAATGCTTAAAGCAGGAGTCATCGACGAAGAACCATGCCCCATGCTGAAGGGACAGGTCATTGACGAAGATTGAGATGTTGTTGACTGAGAGGACTGGGTAGTAGCCAGGATGGACAAAGCCTCTGTAAGGGTCATTGACTACAGCACTGACAAAGAGATCATTGAAGGAGCTGAGTGTTGGTCAGTGCAGGAGGCCTCCATACTCTGGACCAGAGCTGTGAGTGCCATCTGGGTTTTTTGAGCTGGAGTTGGAGAGGCCCAAATCATCAACAAGTGACCACAGGTGGAAGCCGTTGATAGTTGAGGGTCCTTACCATGTCCACTTGAGGCCTTGTCCTTGTCTTGGTGCTTATGCTTCAATGAATGGTGCTTTGATTGACAGGCCTGGCAGCTCATCGATGGTGGCTGAGACAAGGACCGGGACTGCATTCCTTGTTTGTGGAGAGCTACCTTCTGCTCCATGAGGTAGGATTCTAGTTCCTGGAATTGTCAATGATGAGTAGATTGGCTGAATTCCTGGCAATGAGCACAGGAGCGGACATTGTGGGTAGCTCCCTGACAGCGAACGCAGAGCGAGTAGTTATTGTATCAGAAAATCTTTCTTCCACAATGGCACTTGCAGAAAAGGGATTCTGAACTGGACATACAGAAAAACAAAAAACTGTGAACTTCCCTAGTTGATGAAAGCGCTGACGCACTAGTGGCGAAAGCAGCTTGTGAAGCGAGCTGGGAGATGGTGAGAAAAGAACTGAAGCCACTAGGGGGCCACCCATGTATTTATACATATGCATGATGTGATGTCACCATGGGTGGCCACCATTCAACACTGCTGGTGAATACTACCATAAACGAGAGGGCCATCTGGCGGACACCCAATATGACTTGCTGCAAGAGATTTCCTCAAAGAAGATTTATTGTTCAGGCCTACAAACAACATAGGTGTACAGAAAAAAGGTTGAGAGGACCTTCCCTTTAAGATTAAGAAAAATGTCATTTCCAAAATCAGTTTGCCATGTGGTTCCCATACCGAAACATTTTTTGTTACTTACTGTATTTAAGACAAAACCTCCACTAATATTATTGAATTAAGTCAGTACACACATTTAGAAGCAGGCCTGCAGCAGAACTCAGGGAGAATGGTCTACCAATCATTCAGAAATATTTGCTTCACATTAAACAAGGGACAGTGGTCCACCAATCATTTAGAAATCTTTGCTTAGCATTAAACAGATCCCTTACTGCACACAACAGATGCACCATTCTCCTTTTAGTACAGACCTATGGCCTAAGAGCAGCTATTGCACATAACTTTCTCTAGTGAAATGTTTAGTTTTTGATAAGTGCTGTAATTACTGTAGAAGCAAAATTATAGTAGGGCATGGATAGAACTAAAACATTGACTAGTTTTTTTGTTCTACATTTTTTTGTATTAATCCACAGTATGAGTTCAGAAAAGGCATAGCAACTATGCACCAGATCCTCAGCTATAGTAAATGTATACACTATCACACACTGAAGGTTCAACAGTACTCCATTCTGTTTTCTGAATGGCTATGACATCATGCCTCCCTTTACACTGTC
This sequence comes from Neoceratodus forsteri, assembly GCA_016271365.2. Lineage (NCBI taxonomy): Eukaryota > Metazoa > Chordata > Ceratodontiformes > Ceratodontidae > Neoceratodus > Neoceratodus forsteri. Next base: position 1,241,574,699 of record CM028130.1, read on the forward strand.
CCTCCCTTCCCTACATAGAAACAGAAACATAGAATCTGTTATCAGATAAAGGCTGCTTGGCGCACCCAATCTGCCCATATTTTTTCTATCTTCATTTTTGCTGCAGACCCTACTTGATCTATGGTGCTGTATCTTCCTCCCCTTCCTTATCCCTCCAATTCCCTTGAGCCTATCCCCAGGCATTTTTGAACCCCACCGCTGTTTTCACCCCCAATACACCTGCAGGAATCCATGGTTGCATGAAAAAGTGTAATAGTCTATGCATGGCATTGAAGAGTAAAAAACAAGTGCCTTGGAACCTGTTCAAGCAGAAAAACTATCATCAGGGACGAGTCCGCCAGTAACCAGGATTCAGGATAAACAAACTGCTACAACCCAGTCTCACTCACCATATATCTTGATTTTGAAAACTGTTGTTAATGCACCATAAACTCATTCAAGTGTATTCAATGTTTTATAACTCAGCTGTTACTTCTTCAGGAAATTGGCTTTTTTATCTAAGAAAAACCAAAATCATGTGCTTCTATTTGTATTCTTCAACTCTATTATCAATATTTAAGGAACATGTTCATGAGTTTATCTTTATATTCAAACTTCTTTATAAGCAACATTCATTTTAAAAAGGGGTCTATTTTTAAATTTGAATGTTACTTATAAAGAAGTTTGAATGTAAACTCATGAACACTGGGTAAACAGACATCCCTTTTTTATACTTTATTACATTTAAATTTTGATATTGACAATATATTTGAAGAATAAAAATAGAAGCACATTATTTATATGTTATAGATGAAAATGCAATTTCCTGAAGAAGTAACCACTGAGTAATGAATTCATCTGAATTAATTTATGGCTCATTAAAAATAGTTCTAAAAATAAACCTACATGGTAAGTGAGACTTCTTTGTGACATTTCAAAATGCCATTACCCACATGGAAAATGCAAGCAAATCCCTTGTGTTGACCCATAAGGGTGTGTAACCTTTCAAGAAGTGGTTCTAATTTTTGATTTTGTTTTGAAGATGAATGCAGATTTGTAGGGTCCTTCAAAGTTTGAAAGTCACTGAAAAGCTCTTTCAAGTCCTATTATGGGCTTAATACTTATTTTTCAGTCAGTATGTACATGAAACGAAAGAAAAGTTCTAATTTTTCAGTTATTACCACCAGGTGATGCTGCTGTGTTTTTTGTGGTGGTGTCTTCTTTGTCACCACCCCCGCTATCGAGAAAAGTTGTGTTTTGTAATTGTCCTGTGAGATAATAGAGTGTGGACAGTTCCAGAAATGTCAGGATGTTAAGTAATATTTGAGATCAAGTTTCAAGTACAGTACGGAAAAGAACTGAGTGAGTAGTTGGCATCAGGAGTGGTGAATGTGCATAGGTTTGGAAACACCCTTGCACTCACTCATACAGTACTTTTGGGATGGCTGACTGGAAGTCTGATTGTATATCATGAAGCCACTTGGAGCACTGTCTGAAACTTTCAGTTAGACTTCAGGAACAAGGCTGAATTAAACATCATAAAAGTTAGTTGAAAATAAATCAGGGCAAGAAGTAGTTTTAAATTGTTCCTTGATTGGTGCTGCTGTAGAGTGACAGTTTTTTTTCAGTTTTAATTTGATGTATTGAACTGACAAAGATGAAGGTGTCATTAAACACTAGGACAAAAGGGACTGTACTCATGTAGTTTGATTCATTCATGTAATGGGATCACGTGTATGCTAAGATTTCTTTCAGGAAAACATCATGGGTGAAGTTCGCAGCTCACCAACCAGGAACCAACATTTTTCTATACAATTTTATAATATAGATTTCCCAACTGTGACATCACTTTCTGTCTTTAAGGTTTCATGTTATGGTTGTAGCCTTATTTAATAAAGGGCTGATTTAAATATGGATAGCTCCAGACTGCTGACACCTATAGGTAAGCACCGTATCTCATTTGAAAGAGCTTTTCCTGGGCTTTTAAAAATTGATGGAGAATGCATGTCCAGTTTCCCTTTAAAATATATGTGGAGAAAAATATTTTTGTGACTGGATACATTTCTGTGATAAGGAATTGATGCTCAGATTTAGTGCTGAATTTTCAAAGTGATGAGGTAGACACAAGTCCCAATTTTCCAGAATGTTTGAATGCTATTTTCAAATATTTTGACATTATAGCATTAGTTTACCTGTGTTATGGCACTAAAGTGATGGATATGTCATTTACTGTACATAAATTGCTGCTATTGTGACAAAAAGTTAGATCACATTTTATGTGGTCTGCTTTTTCAAGATAAGTTGTGCAATTGCAATAAAAAGATGCTGCATGTCAAGGTAGCTCATTTGAAAATTCAGCCCTTAGTCACTGCTGTGCATTTGAAACACATATTGCAATGAGGCAGACAGAATGTGACCTTTCTAGGAACTGAACCCAGGCCCCCACTGTACCTTGCTCTACCAGCTGAGTCATGAGGTCAGCTGGCTGCCCTGAGCTTCCCACAGTTTTTTTTTTGAAAATGCAAATCCTGCACTTTGTAATGATTTAGCTGGTAAGGGATTGGGGTACAGTATTAGCCTCTGCTAAGCATTTCAGATATCAGCTGTAGTGAAAATTATATAAACCATATAAGTTAGGCCACATTCTTTCTTTCTTAGGCTATATTTTTATAAGGTCTTGAACTGAAAACAGAACACTGTGACAGCATTGAACAAGACCCTGTCCCATTTGTTATGCAGAGAGAGTTAAAATCAAGAATGTGTTTTTCTCCTCTCTTATTCTGCCACTTGCCTGTTTCTTGCCTGTTTAATTGTGCAAGGAAATTTTTCTTATGGCACCTAGGAATTGACCACTCCAATGGTTCCACAATTTCCCCATTATCTCCCTTTGTTCACTCGCTGTTTCTATTTTATCTTTCTCTGCTTGCTTTAATGTGAATCTTTATTTGAAACTGAGATCCCTTTGTTTGCAAATTTACACAGTTATATGGTTGTAAGGATTATAGACAGCTACTTGGGTTTGTTAGTGAAGTTAACAGTTTGGAACACAGGGGGTTAACCTTGAGAAACCTTTTCACCTTTCACAAGCTTGTTAAAAGAAATGTCAGCAGGAAGTCAGCCTTGGGACAGGAAGTCTTCACTAGCTGCACCTGTTAAGAAGACTAATGCACTCTTCAGGCTGAGCACAGGAAGGCTAACAGAAAAGGTCCTGTTGCATTTATGTGAAAAACAAGAGATAAAACTCACAAGAATAGGATTCAGAGGTTAAACTGCCAGGCAAAAACATCTTATGGAAAGAGAATAATGTTTGCTTGGTTAGTTAGAGAGAGATCGAGACTGAAATTTAAATTGAAAAGAGACTCTCAGATGAAACACTTTATTTCTTTGTGTTGCCTTTGCAAAGAGCTATCCTGTACACCTTTATTTTTTCATTTTATTGTTATTCATAACAAAAAATCACTACTTGCAAATTTTATAACTTTTCTTGGTCTGCCGATGTGTCCTGACCTATGCCTCAATGACAAACCCAGTACAGATATGTCTTTTGTTTTTACTTCTTACAAAGAACACACTATAGGTACCAATAACGATAGCCAGGGAGAAGAATTTGTTTGAACCATATGAACCCTCATCAGTCTCCACCTCTGTAGGCTTACTGTATCTTTGATAAGAATCCTGCTTTCTAAACGACACAGGCTGCCACCTGTCCTTTATTGAGATGCACAGCAGTTTTTATACTCCTATAGACCTTTAACCGTTCATGTGTTCTGCATACATTAGTGCCATACCTAAGTCTGGGAAGGTCACATTTTGCAACTAGTTAAAGGCTTTGTTGTGACAGAGGTTGGTTACCCAACTAAACAGTACTACCCTCTATTTTTCCACATTAGAAGTTGCAAACCTTTTCTGCTGATTTGAAATTACCTTTTCTTTAAAGGGATATAATAAAAGATAAATCCTTATCTACTTTCTACAAATTCCTAAGAAATTGATTTGCTGTATCATGCACCACCCATACATCTGGCATACCACCTCATACATTAAAAAACAAACTCCCATAAAATAAACATGTACAGTACTTGATAACCCACCTTCATTGCAAGAGCAATCAATGCCCCTTCTGTTGGCTGACCCATGAGACTTTCCTCTCTAATGATTGAATTATTGGCCACACAACCAGCCTGCAGATACAAAAAAATATATATATATTAGCTAGCTTCAGCAACAGGACATGACTGTTACTTGTACTATATGCATTCTGTCATTACTATATTTGGTAAAATGAGAAAGTACAGAACAGGGTTAACTTGAGCCATCTTTACTTTCATGAGGCATTATGCAAACAGTTTCCTGTATGTATGGTGTACAAAGCTGCTGTTTTTGGTCACCGTTATCACCAGAGGAAACAGTGGCATCTGGTTACCATGGGGTGATAGGGATGTCTCTGAATGGTGTGTGCTGTGTCATGTCAGGAAGTAACTTGATATATGTCACCACACTCAATGGTGCTAAAATAAAGAATTATGACATAATCAAGATGGAAGGAAGTGGTGTTGTATATCAGTCACTGCTAGGCATTCAAATCACAAACTGCAGTAAGAAATAGTGTGTTGGAGTGGGTGGTTGAGATTTTTGTACATTTTGCTATGGTTGTATACAGTGAACATGAAAGCAGCAACCTACAGAGGAGTTTATGTTTATTTTATTTTCACTTTTTTGTCCAGGAAAGGCATGCTGAGCTGAAATTCAGTTTTGGGCGTGTCCCGGGGCATAGGGAATTCAAGCTACTTTCTCCGGGACACTCAGTATGCAAATTCTAGTTTGGGTTTCAAACCTAGGTCTGCTGGGTCTCCAGGTTTACAGCTCGGTGCCCTAACCTCTATACTATATTGCTTTCCCAGTTGGCCAAGCTGAGTTTTGTATGTGTTCTCAAGTTCAATGCCAGAATAATATGTGTATGCCAGTTTGCTTACCTCCACCAGTTTTGCCACTGAAATATTTGAAAATTTCACAATTTTTTCCTTGTTAGGCAGCAGATATACCTCGCCATTCCCATTGTAACCAACTCCAGTCACCTGAAAAAATTGTATTAAAGACATGATTACATGTATTTTATTATCTTAATGTTGCCTGGTTATAATTGTGTTCTCTGTTTTTATGGTTATTCCAATTGTGGGGTGAAATGTCAAAGACTGCGCGCCCATTTCAAATAGTCTACCTGTAAGCTATGTGAAACTGTCATTGTATCTTAGGAGTGTTGCAGGGCTAAAATTTGTGGTCTCAGTTTGTATTGTCATCCCACTGTGTTGGATTAAATAAAAGGCAGTACTCATCTCAAGCATTCTCTCTGTAACCTATGTGGAACTGTTTTTTTGAATGTCCTGCTGTTCATGTTTTTGTACCGTGTGCCACCTAGATGGCCCAGGTTGTACCTGAAAATGGTCCTCTGGACCAGTGTATTTACCTGGTCAACAAATACATACGTACATAAATAAATAAACTATTCAGCTTTTGCAGTATAATAGGATGCACTGTTATAGAAGCTAAGCAACATTGCTTTATACCGGGAAATGAACCTTATTCTGACCCATCTCTGAAGCTACTCAAAAGATATATGTATTCTTTCATCCATTTTTGCATGACAAAGATGTGAAACATCTCTATGAAGTCTGCATTCATCCTGCAGACCTACCCTCCATCAAACAGGTGCAACTTGGTATTGCTTTTCAAGTAATGAATGTCTCTGTCAGGAAGTTTATTTTAAAGCAGGAGGCAGAATGCCAGTAGAGGACATTGCAGGTATCATCAGCAGAAAGGCAGGATACTAGTGAAGAAAATCACTGCTGGCATCAGAAGAACTAAATTAAAAAACATTCCCCTCCTGCCACCAATTAAATGACATGCCATTTCCTTCTTTATTACTAACGGCATTTGCAGGAAAGTAAGATTGCTGTCTTTTAGAGCTGATCTAGATTTGAAGCTTTCCTCATATATGTTGCTTTTCTATGATGTCTCTACTTCAAGCTTTCATTAACAAACAAACAAAACCCCAAGGGCTGGATTTTCCAGGAATTAAGGCACAATTTTGTTGCCCCTATGCTAGTTGCGGCATAACTGTTAGACCACATAAATGTTGTCTAACATAATAAATGGCGCAAGTTGCACATCAAAATTGAAATGTCTTTTTTTCTGTAAAGGGTCACAGATGCACCAACATATTTGAAAACAGACTGCAAACATGTTGGCACACTTACAATGATGCAGCTCACTGTGTCCAAACCTTTGAAAATCCAGGCCTAATTTCTAGCCCTAACGGTTCCAAAGTTAAAACTTTCTAAATATTATTTTTTTGAAAAAGGCTAACTTTTAAACCATTAGTGCTAGAAAGCTGATTTTTTTAAATAAAGGCTTGGAGTCATGTTGTCATCAATGAGTTATATTGGTACAGTTCTCAATTATTAATGTTTTATTTATTGATCCACTTTTTAAACTTATTTAAGATGACTGTTACTATTTTAAAATATTAATAAAAGGAAACTGCATTGATATGACTTATCTGTACAACTGACTCCAAGGTTTCATAAAAAAAAAAACAGATTCTTGCCCTAAACACTTTTAAATAATCTTTTTTAGGAATGATGTCTTTGAAAAGGGATAACTGTTGAATTGTTAGGGCTGGAAGCTAATTTTGTTTTTCAAAAGAGGGCTTAGAGCCATGTTGGCATGGTGTTGTCCTGTGGGTACAGTTTATATGTGCCAATGCATTTTGATATATGTCAGTACACATAAATATACTTGTAACCATATCATTATGGTTACAAGTGCATTGATGGATATTGATATACTGTATACTGATGCATGCAGACTGTATCCATAGGACTTATCATTATGAAGTTGATTCCATTGCTATGCCACCACAAACAAACATAGGAAAAGTGATGATTCCTTAAACAGCTGGGATCAAGTATGCAGTAGATACTAGTGGTATTCTATCATGGAGAATCACACCCTTTCTATGTTTGCTTGCATATGTGCAAGAAAATGTGCAAGCAAACATTTTGTTAGAATGAATGGGATTTCAGAAGTGTGTCAGTGTTGTTGCCAATGCAAGCCAAACTGCATTGGGTTCATCCCTGATAGACCAATGACTATGTGAGCTGACTATGGCAGTGGCCAGAGTTTCATGGGTGGAAACCTTGTGTAGTTGAAAGGACTGAAGCACTCCAAAGAGAGAATGCTTCAGTCCTTTCATTTGCATAAAACTGGCCGGCAATCAGATGAGCAGCTTTATGACTCTCTGTCACTTCCATCAGAATACCCCTGTAGTTTCTAAAAGCCTCCCAAATGCATGCCCCCCTCACCCTTCACCACAGCACTTTTTCTGCCTAAAAGATGCACTAAAAACTTCCCATATAACGATTCCCCTGTCAGTTCACTCACATCCACCCACCTTTCCACCAAAGCCCTCCCTCTCCTTCTGCTGCCAATTTCAGCAAGATGAATCAGCACATAGGCAGGGGTGCTGCTATCTAGAAGTGATGCGGGGGAGCTGCTGGTGCAAGTGTGGCCGCAGCATGGGGATGGAAATGCACCTGAAGAGGAGCCACTCAATGCAGCAGTTGCTGCAGTACTAACCTGCAATTATTGCATGGCATGGTTCCAGAGAATATCTGCACTGAACCCTCTCCCTGCAAGTAAAAGGCTTGCTTCCCTGTGTGTTCTGACATGGCGAGAGTCCTTGTGTAGCATTCTGCAGGACACGATTTCACATTCCCATATGCTATATCTGCCCTCTTGAGCTGTTTGGGACTGTTAGGCATTGTTTTGCTTCACTCCCCCCTTCCCCACAGAGTCTGGGATCCTATCACATGGGGCAGTGGATCGAGCAGAAGGGGCAGTAGGTCAGACCTGCAACTATTAATTTTCTAGTCTTTTTTTGGTGAAACAAAAGCAGCACTCGAGACTATACAGCTGAGTCATTAGTTGAATTTAGCACTGGAACAATGCCAGTTTCCTCTGTTAAAGTGTAAGAAATGATGAGTGTGAGTGAGCATGAAATTCTCTCTGTTTTTAACTGTCAAAAGCCTCATGTCCCACAACTTCTGAATTTGTTAGAAACATCTATACGTACTGTCAGGCATTGTTCTGCTCTATCTCTCCCACACACAGAGTCTGAGATCCTGTCTCATGGGGCGGCAGGTCAGTCAGAAGAGGCAGTGGGTCAGATCTGTAACTCTTGATTTTCAAGTCCTTTTTTTAATGAAAAGAAGCAATACCCTTGAGGATAGACAACTGAGTTGTTAGTTGAATTTAGTCCTGGAACAATACCAGTTTCCTCTGTTAGAGTAAGTATGAGAAATGATGAGTGTGAATGAGCATGACATTCTCTTTATTTTTAGCTATCACAAGCCCCACATCACACAACTTTTGAATTTATTAGAAGCATCTATATGTAGTCAGGATCCAAACTGGGCCCATTTACAATAAATGTTTGAGGCGGGGATTTAAATGGAATATCTTTCGGAATCCCAAATACAGAAAAAATCAAGACTCTGCTCTGGTGAGTACACTGTACCTGTGTAAGTTCTGGGCATAAAAAGGACAATAAATCACACACAAAAAAAACAAAACAAAAACACAGCACTAGACAAACACCAAACCTGTTACATGCAAAAGATCAAGAAAATAAATTGATAGTAAAGAAGGGGTGGTGGACTGGACCCCATCTTTTAATTTGCTTGTCTTTTTGTAGTGAAAAAGCAATAACCTTGAGGCTGGACAGCTGAATTATTGGTTGAATTTAGCACTGAAATGATGCCAGTTTCCTCTGTTAGAGTAAATATGAGAAATGATAAGTGCAAGCGAGCGTGAAATTCTATTTTTAGCTGTCAAAAGCCTCATGTCCCACAACTTCTGAATTTATTATAAACATGTACAGTATATGTAGTCAAGGCCCAAATTGGGCTCCATTTACAATAAATGTTTGCAGCAGGGATTTAAATGGAATATCCTTCTAAATCCCAAATACAGAAAAAACAAGACTCTGCTCAAATGAGGACACTGTATCAGTGTGAGTGTAGGGCATGAAAAGAGAAAAAAAGAAAAATAAACGGCACCAGACAAACTCCAAACCTGCTATGTGCAAAAGATCACAAAAATATACTGATAGTAAAAAGTTTATATACCAAATGCCCCCAACCCCCATGTCACTTGTACTTAACCTTACAAAGCATTTGGATTAAACTCTTGTTTTAGATTGCCTTTACATTTTTTCATAGTTGTACATAACTATACCAAACAACTTATATCTGTCACCATTAATTATATGTACAGCTCATAATTCTTGCCCTCTTGCTGATCATTTTTTAATTAACTTTTATTACACTGTCACCAACTCACTGTTACCATTCATGGTCACATTTTTTCACAGTTTCTTCAAACATGTTCTTTTACTCACTATCGTTGGAGACGAACATAAATTCCTTTTCAACTCAGCTACCTGGTGGGTTTGACTCCTGCCATGATCACTGAAATTGTTCTCCATTTTCCTTTTTGTTCAATAGAAGACTCACATATTACTAAACTCTTGCTCTGCTTTTTTTCATTCATGGCATTGACATATTTGCTCAAAATAAGTCAATAATCTTTGGCTCTATTATATGACTAATGACTATAAACAGTTTGATGTTCGATTTTTAAAATCACTGCATTGACACCATTCTATCTTTTATGCCTTTAAATATAAGAGTGCTACACTTTCTTTAATACATAGTAAACCAATTTGTTTTACTTATGGAGTGGCTACAAAGAAGTCAAAATGTAAAATACATGCATTGGGGATTCTTCTAGCTCCCTTAAAGGGTGCAACCGGCCCCCATCCTTCCATTTTGAAGGTTTGCTTCTATTAACAACATTGGCAACTGAACTCTGGAACAAAAATGTTTACTCTCGTTGGGAATTTATATATAGAATAAAGTGTGGGTTGGGGTGTGTAATGAGATTTTACACACACCTGAGTTGTGGGATGCTACATAAACCCGAGGGGTTTGTGAAAACATCCCTAGCAGGTCTGTGTCGTCAGTTATTTCTCGACCCATTTTTATTTTATATAGTTGCTGGGTTTCCCTTTTTTGCCTCAGCAATTATATAGAATAAACAGCTCCGTGTGCCCTCCCAGTGTATCCTAACATTGGCCCTTTTAGTCCGGTGCTGAGATTTTTGTATTTTAAACTGCTTTTTTTTTTCATTTCTTGAGGTCTTTCTGTGTTTCCAGGGTATAAGGAAGGAGAAAAGAAAAGAAAAGGACGTACTGCCGAGTTCTTGTGGCAGTTCTGTTTCCCGTAACACGGAAGCGGTCTCGGCTGGTCGCGCTGCTGCACAAGCATGCGCAGAGGAAGGGAAATCGTGTGCATATTTGTCGTTATATACACTCCTTTATAATGGCAAATTACGCCACAGTTTCCCCTATGGGAAAAAAGCAGAGCCAGTTATTATACTATGATTATCAAGGTGTTTATCATTCTATTTCATGACCTCTAGATATGCATGTCTAGATTATATCACATTTTTGCATAGCTTTCCTTCTTTGTTGGTTACTCTCCTCTCTCACCCTTTTGTACTGTATATAAATCTGCTTTGTTTTAGACAATTTACCTGAATCTTAGGTGAGAAAAAAAAATGTACTTCTTTGGGTAGATTTTATAATACCTAGAGTGTTCTGCATTTTTTATTATGTTTCATACATAGGAACTTCTGCACTACAGCAGACTTTTTAAGTACTATAAGATTCAATAGGCAGTGTTTAACATCTAACAGAGGTACTTACTGTAGGTCTTAAACAAGATGGTGGCCAAGCTGGGCTGCCATCTGTCTGCTCTCTGAGTGAGAGCAGCTTTTAGCTTGGAATTCTTGCTCTGTACACTCTTTGTTTAAATTTTAGGAGAGCGGTATTTGGCATGTGCATGCCTAAGTCAGATAGTGTCGACTAGAGCACCCAAATTGCGAGGGTAAGCCTCCATGGTGAAATTAGTGTTTTAGTTAGGGTTTTTAGTTATAGGCAGGGCAGGGGAGTGAGACAGACACAGAAGCTAGCTTTTTTAATTTTCAGGGTAAAGATTGGCCTGCAGGTTTGCCTCATTTTACCTGTGCATCCTCTGGAGTTTTGGAAAGCTGCTACTGCCTGGACTTTGCCTGTATTGTGTAGTCCATCTGCTGTTTCATCTGCCGGCAACAGAGTGGTACTGTTCTGGTATCTGGCCTGTGTTAGATGGTGCACGCTTTTGCAGTGTCTGACTGCCATCGGGGCGGATAGCAATTCCCTGGTCTGGTGTGTACGATCCCCGGAGTTGGAGGAACTGAAGGACAAAGGCACCAGGAATGGCTAGAGGTGCCTCTGTAGTCATCAATAAGGGGTCCGAAGGTGCAACTGGCATCTGCTGTGATTGGACTTCCTTCCCAGGGGAACTTGGATGTATAGAGGGTGTCATCCGTGGTTCCTTTCCCCAGGATTTCCAACCTGAAGTGTGGCTGGGGAAACTTAAATTCCTCCTCTACTATTTTCTCCTCCTGGCTGGAGTTCTTCCAGCTAATGAATATTGAGACTTATAGGTTCAGAGTGTAAATTACAAGTTCAGCAGGTGTTAGCCCTTAGAGAACTTGCCACCTCTTAAAGGTGGTATTTGTATTTAGCAGTACCCATAAAGTTATCAGTTCTGTTTTTGTAAGTCTCAATTGTGTCACTCTCAATTATAGTTTAGGGAAGTGTGTGGCAACTAACGGTTTGAGGATTATCTATAGACATTACACCTTGCAAATTTTTTTCCATCTTGCCTGGAGCTGGTGAGAGAAGCTCCAGGCTGTCGAGTAAGAGGTTTTTTTTCTGGTGGACTGCACAGGTATACTTTTTCATTGCTTGGTTCCATAGACATTCTGTCCAGCAGAGACTATGGGCAGTGAGAGGGCCTGTGGCCTCATAACTATTCTGGACTGGAAATTATCTTCTGCATTTTGACTGATTACTCAAGGCTTTGTGACATATTGCCTCGTCTTGTAGGGCACTGTTTTAAATCCTGCAAGTTGCTCTCCTGGAATGTTGGGAGGCTTGGCTCCTTGGATATTTTAGTTCCACTTTGGGGAGGTTGAGCGTGGGGGTGGTTATTAGGGTTTGGGGTTTTAGTTTAATGAGTGTGTGCATTGTATGATTCACTAGGCTTGTGTATACTGGTTGTGTGGATATTTGTATAACTGAAAGTTGTTAGTTATTTATTGAGGCTTTCTGGCTGGGACAGTATGTGCCTGGGGAAGTCTGGAGTGGGCTAGGATTGTGTATGAAGCATCCCAGCTCTTCAATCTGTGGCCCTTCACTGACCTCTCAGTCTCCACCACCACAGCTCATCACTGTAGGGAGGGTAGAATTAAGAGGGCTTGCACTGATTGATTTTGGCGGGGCACCTCGGACACTTGGGTGGAAGTAGGATTGAGTTTATCAGGTGTAGAAGGTGCCCTGGAAATCAATAGGTCCTAGGGAGAGGCCAGACATGTTTGGTTCCTGTCCCCAGGGTTTCCACCAGACTGGGTGGACTAGCACCTAGAAGGGTTACACTGCCCACCACTCCCCTGATGGCAGTGCTTTGCAATGCCAGATTGATCAGGAACAAGACCGCAATTATAGTGGACTCGGTTTCCTCAGTCGATATGGCATGCATTACTGAGACCTGGGTGGGTGATGATGCTGGCCCAGTATTAGAGGCCACCGTCCCCCTGGATACTTGGTGGTGCACTGCCCCAGAGTGGAATGCAGGGGCAGGGGAGTAGTCATCTGTTTTAGATCTGAACTTGGGTTCACTGTACACCAAGTGGAAGGGCCAAGTTCCTTTGAATGTGTGGCCATATGTCGGTGTCTGGGTGCAGGTTGTAGGATTCTCCTGATTTACCACCCCCTGGGATGGCAGGAGAATTCCTGTAGGAGATTGCCGACTTTGTCTTTGGTGAGACGTTGGAGTCCCCCAGATGTCTAGTTCTGGGGGACTTTAATGTTTGGACCGATGATGAATCTTCTAGGCTAGGTTACAACCTCTTCCAGTTAATGTCTTCTCTGGGCCTGTCACAAGAAGTTTCTTCCGTGACCCACCAGGGTGACCACATGCTGGATCTGGTCTTCTCACTTGGGCTTGAGATTAATAATCTCAAGACTAATTGAGTCATTTGGTCTGATCATTGCACAGTGGAGTTCTCATTCAGGGCTCCCCTGAGAGCCCCCCCCCCGTTGAGATGGTAAGCTACCACCCTTTGAGGGGTTTGACCCTGGAGGGATTTCTGGTGGCAGCAGATACATCCAGTGTGAGTAGTGCATGCGTAGGGTGTGCGGGTGAGGCTGTTGCCACCCATAATCAGGTGATGTCTGCTGCACTCAACTCTCTCACACACCGGTCCATGTACAACCCAAATCCTCTCACTTGAGGTCCCAGTGGTTTGATGGGGAGCACAAGGTGATGAAGATTGTGGGTCAGATGTAAGAGCACTGCTGGCAGAGGTCCAGGTTCAATGTGGACAGACTGGTCCTGTGCTCTCATTACGCTGAGTATTAGGGGGCAGTCACCCATAAGAAGGCAGAGTTGCTGTCCAGGGAGATTGCTGCCAGGAAGAAATGACCAGCTGTGCTCTTTTAGACTGTGGACAGGTTGCTAAATTCAGCCTGTCTGCAGCTGAAAAAAAAGCCTTTTCCAGTGCTTTATGCAAAGAGTTTACTCAGTTCTTCTCAGACAGAGTGTCCACTATCCAGCAGGGGGTTCCTCCAGTGTGCCACAATGTGGCCGACAGTGATCACCTTTGGCATTCAGACAGCGCTCCACCTATTTGGGAGGAGTTTAAACCAGTGGAGGTGGCTGAGGGCATTGAGGTTGCTCTCAGGTTAAATCACACATATTGTGAACTGGACCCGGTGCTGACACATTTCCTTACAAGATGTGTCAACTCCGTTGTCCTGGTGTTCGCCTTAATTGTCCAGTGCTCTATCTCAGAGGGGGTCTTTCAGATGCATTGAAGGAGGCACTGGTTAGGCTGCCTCTGAAGAAACCATTGTTAGACCCTGACATCAAGGTGAATTACCGTCCAATTTCCAATCTCCTATTCTTAGGGAAGGTTGTTGAGATAGTGTGGTGCAGCAGATAGGAGCACCTCATGATCTTTGGCCTTTACAAGCTCCTCCAGTCAGGGTTTCGGGCAAGGCATAGCACAGAAACTACACTAGTTTGGGTGCATAATGACCTCCTCAGGGCTCGAGATCAAGGGGAGGTGACAATTCTCGCTGTCCTTGACCTCTCCTCAGCATTTGACATGGTAGACTATTGTGTTTTGCTCGACCGCCTGAGGGAATTTTATGGACTCGCTGGCAGTGTCATATGCTGGTTTCAGTCCTATCTCATGAACAGGAGGCAACGGGTAGTGATGGGGAATTTTTCCCTCCTCCCCATGCGTCCTGTTGTGTGGAGTACCTCAGGGTTCGGTCCTGTCACCAGTGTTGTTTGCCATGTACACGCTGCCCCGGGAGAGCTCATTAGGAAGTACAGTTTGGGTTTTCATTGCTATGCCGATGATATCCAACTGTATATTTCCTTTGCCCTGGGACATCCAATGTGGTGGCAGTGCTGAATAGATATGCCTTGCCAAGATCAATGATTGGATGGCCTCCAGCTGGTTGTGACTGAACCCAGATAAGACGGAGGTACTGGTGGTGGAGTTGAACAGAAGGCATTATAGGATGGCCTCTGGCACTGCAACCAGGCTATTCCTGGGATCTGAACCATTGAAGGCCTCCTCTAGGGTGCATGATCTGGGTATGACCTTTGACAGTGCATTGACATTTGAAGCACATGTGTCATCCGTTGTCTGGACAAGCTTTTACCATCTTAGGAACGTCACCATGATCAAGCCCCTAGTTCTGCCTATGGACCTCCCTGCCTTGGTACGTGCCTTTGTAACATCTAGGCTTGATTAAATCTACCTTGTATCATACCTTAGACCAAAGGACTACTTAAGATACTTGATGCAATGTTTATACACTGTACTATGTGACCTATATTTAAATACTGGCAAATGTTACGTTTGTTCTTTTGTACTGATGTGGAGCCTTTGCAAAGGAGTCTATGACTCAAAGGATTGTAATTCTGATCATCTTCAATAAATAAATAAATATAATGCACTGTACTTCGGGGTCACAGGAGGTATCCTCTACAGTCTGCAGCTAGTGCAGAACACAGCTGCCAGGCTGTTGATGGGGCAGTCTAAAAAACTGCCACATCACCCCAGTGCAGTGTGAACTGCACTGACTGCCGGTCAGGTGGAGGGTCCTCTTTAAGGTGGGCTTGCTCACATTTAAGGCCCTACATGGGCTGGGCCCTGGATACTTGTCTGACCTTCTAACACCTGCTGCCTCTGTCCGCTCCCTCCATTCTTCCTCTAGGGGCTTTCTTGCCATTTCTAGGGCAAGGCTAAAGATTGCCAGTGACAGAGCATTTAATGTCATCGGCCCCATCCTGTGGAACTCGCTTTCTCCATCTGTAAGGGAGACCTCTTCGGTTGAAGTGTTTAAGGCCCGCCTCAAGACCCTCCTGTTTAGTCAAGCTTTCCCAGATACTGTCTTTTAGTATTTATTTCTGGGATAGCCTCATAATGGACTATTATTATTTTTAACTGTTCTCTTATTTGGATTATTTATTTGTGTGCTGTTTGTATGTGCTGTATTTTATGAAAAGTGTGTATTTATTTGTACGGTGCCCAGAACTTCCGGGATTGGGGGCCTTGAAAAATAAATCTTGCCTTGCCTAACAGCACAATAATCATTCTACAGAGAATTCACAAAGTCAGAATATAATATATACTGTGCTGGATGTAACTGATGGGTGTTTTGGATAAATAAACAGGATTTTGCACTTAGAATGTAAGAGTAAAATTTTATTAATCTGTAGTTATCTTGAGACATCATTACACTTAGCTTTATTAACTGTGCACTTTGCACTTTATGTAACACTGTGAATTCTTTATCATAATATGCACATTGTTTTAATTGACTGGGGTATTTATTCACCTGTGTTGCAGTACAACTCTTCCCCCCGAAGAAACCACATTGCTGTGTTGATTTGTAGGGGAAGTTGTTCAGCATTTCTTTGCATCAGTAAACTATTTATTTTTCCATAGAGTATGTGCTTGTAAAGAAAATCCCCACACCAGGGACTTCTAGTTCACTGCCACCACCAGGTTTTTACTGACAGAAACCTGCTTCTTACCTCCTCCTTTGCACAAGGTCAGGAAGGTCAACACAGTAACTGTGGGTAGAAAGCTCTTTAGGGACAGATTGCAAACAGTGTCCAGCAGAAATAACCAAATTATCTTAGTAAATAAACAGGCAGTCACTTGTTCTAGCAAAAATAGATTCTTAGGCTGGCCCAGTGGTGCTGAGGGTTGAGGCACTGGCTGCCACACTTCACTCCATGCCAGCGACCCGGGTTCTGTGATGGTATTGGGTCACTGGGGGTCAGCTGGGGGGGGGAGAGAGATCGAGTGCCTGATGGCTGCTTTCCCTCTCTGAGGAGGGTTGCAAGCTAGCCACACCATGTTACTGCCATCTCCTGGGTAAACCTGGGTACTGGCAGTGCGGTTGGGGAAGCGGAGAACGAAGGGAGAGGCTGATGTCGTCCGAGGTCCCTGAGCGGGGACGTGTCTCTGTACACATCTGCCTCACTGGCCCTCCTAGAGTGCCAACATCAGCAGGGGGGGAGGGCACAGAACAAAGGAAAGACACCCTGCAGCTGGTCCGGGTGACAAGCCACCTCACCGCACTTCCACGAAGGAACCGAGGGCAGACTCCACTCTGGGGAGAGATAAGGGCAAAAACAGAATGTATATATATATATAAAAAAAAATGATTCTTTACTAGAGGATACAAGTATTTACAACAGAATATAGGCATGGGCTCAATACCTCACAAACAAAATAGCGTGGTCAACAACCCCGCAGGCAAAATGCCAAAAAACAAATATAAAGTCGGTGAAAACACTGACTGATACCAAAACACCACAGCAACAATATAACCACAATACAGCCACATAGAACAGTAGAGTTTTTATTTCATTTCTTTTCTATATACTTTTTTGCTCCTCTGAGCCCTGGTAGGCGGCTTCTGCTCTCCGAATGGAGGGACACTCTCTCGCTCTCTCAGCCCCAGAAATTCCCCCTGCAGCGGGGTCAGGTGGAGGTTGCCGGCTTTTCCCTCCCCCCGGAGATCCAATCCAGACCCCGGGACTGCTCCTGGGGGCAGCAGGTCATCATCAAGCCTGCCAGGCTCAATTTTCCTGGTTTTCCTCCCCACTCCCCTCCCCGCCAGCTCGTACGTCGGCTTTAGCTTCCTGACCCATATCCTCCTCCAGCCGTCGCTAGGGGGCACTCAGCAGGTTGGACAGCTATCCCTCCCTCCCTGAGAGAGGAGAGCAGTCCTCTGGATGCTTAATCGTCTCTTGTCCCTGCTGACCCGTGCTCATTTCAGAACACTGGTCGCTGGTGTGGCGCGAGGTGTGGTGTCCAGCACCTCAATCATCAGTGTCACTGAGCCGGCTCCAGAGTTTTATTTTTGGGGGAAGGCTGGGGCTCTGCCCCCTCCCTGATATTAATATAATCAACTCTGAGGGGGTGTGGATATCAGGGATGGGGAGAATCTTGGGAGGGGGGAAAATTTGTTTTAAAAAAAACAGCAAAAAAAAAAAATATATATATATATGTATCTATATATATATATATATATATATATATATATATATATATATATATATATATATATATATATACCATATGTCTAAGATCAGGAGATGGGGAACCAAACCCGGGTCCACAGGTCTCCACTGCTCCAGGTGCTAGTGCCTTAGCCACTCCACCACAAGAGTGGCTTGACCTGTCACCACACCTGAAGCCACTTCAGCCTTTCCTCCTCTCCACGGACAATGACAGGGGTAGCGGTAATTTACACATGCTACCCCTGTCACTGCCATTGTTTTTGACCTTTTTATAGTGCAGTTTATACCATGCTATTAGTGCAGCACTATACTGACCTGGTACCCATGATATATATTTATTTATATTTAGACAAAAAGAATACCAGTTTACTAGAAATGAAAACAAATAAAGTTAAACCAGACAGTTAACAGATAGGAGAATCTGAGCTATTCTCACTCTTTAACCCATTGACCTGCTGCTATCTGAAGAAACATCATTCCCTAAGCAGTGTTTCTCACCAGATCTCTAGCTGCAGGGCTCTGGGTTTTCAGATGTTATTGGGTCCAAGAGAGCAAAGTTGAACCTCAGCTCACTGATTTATTCTCTTTTACTGTGGGAGGTGGTTTTTCCTATTTGAGTGACAGTTTACCACTGTCCCCCTCCCCAGATGGGTGGGTATATGGAGGGATGACATCATCCAGGACAGAGGCACCCTTCACACCCAAACATGCTCTATTCACTTTTACAACTTATATTTATCTGGACATAAAAACACAGAATGTGTCGGCAGATGGGGTCCATGTGGACCATCTAGTATGCCCATGTTTACAACCCCCCCAGGCTGCTGTATTAAGCTTTCCACATTGTTCGTCCCATGCCAGCTTGAATTCCCTGACAGTTTTTGACACCACCACCCCTGATGGGAGGTCATTCCAAGGCTCCACCACTCTTTCTGTAAAGAAAAACTTCCTTCGGTTGCTCTTGAACCTACTCTCCAAGCACATGTTGTGACCTCTGGTCCATGTGCAGTTGTTTACCTGAAGGGGACCCTGGCCCTGTACCTTGTTTATACCCTTCAGGTATCTGAATGCCTCTATCATGTCCCCGACTCTTCTTTGTTCCAGGGAGTACATGTTTAGCTGTTTTAGCCTTATGTCCTATGGCTCATGATGCAGACCATGCACCATTTTTGTTGCCCTTCTCTGTACAGACTCTAGTCTATCTACGTCCTTCTTTAGGCGAGGCCTCCAGAATTGGACACAGTACTCCAAGTGAGTCCTCACTAGGGACCTGTATAGTGGCATAATCACCTCCCTTTTTCTACTAGTTATGCCCCTCCCTATGCAGCCCAAGATGCTGCTGGCCTTTTGTGCAGCCTTTTCACATTGCTTACCTACCCATAAGTCACTGACGATAATAACCCTAAGATCGTGCTCATGTTCTGTTACTGCCAACTGTCCCCAGTTTAGAAAGTATTTCCTCCCTGGGTTACGTCTCCCCAGGTGCATAACCTTACATTTCTTGGTGTTGAAATTCAACTGCCGATGACATTCCTGCAATTTTCTAAGGTCTTTCTCCATCATTTGAGCCCCTTCAGCTGTGTCCACTCTATTGCAAAGCTTAGTGTCATCTGCAAAAAGGCACACCTTCCCATTTAGGGTGACAGCTATGTCTCTGATGAATAGAATGAAAGGATTGTACCCAGTACTGAGCCCTGTGGAACTCCACTTGTCACTCTACCCTCCTCTTACAGAGTGCCATTTACCAGTACTCTCTGGGTCCTACCATCTAACCAGTTCTGGATCCAGTTTCGAATGTTTGGCACTGCACACGTGTTTCCAGTTTGTTTATTGGTGTGACACTGAAAGCTATGTTTTGTGTTCACTTTGCAAATACCATAATTTATGACAGAAGCACAATAACCTTAACAAAATACATTAACAAAAAGAAATTACTAAATCAGTCTGGCCACATGCCTGTCACAGTGCTGTTTTGAACTAAATTTAAAATGCACTCCAAAGGTCGGGTGAAGTCCATCTACATTGGGATCCTTGTGTTGGACTCACTGGGTAACTCCGTCACCACCTATGAGCTGCTGAGGAACAGGAGCCTGCAAAATAGAACCTGAAGAGCATCACACACTACCGAACTTGGGGAGCCTGCCACTCTTCAACCTGCTCATCCTGCTCCTATGTATGTCCACTGAGCTCTACAATTGCATTTGAAAGCACCGCTTCTGGCCATATGGTGATATGTGCTGGGATTACTACTTTCTCCATGGTGCCTGCACTTACAGTAGGCCACAGTACTCAACATTGCCAACCTGCACAGAGAGTTACATGGCCATCTGCCACCCAGTCAGGTCCAAAGTCATCATGTCCAATATCCTGCCTAGAAACTCATCAATGCCATCTGGGTCATGTCCATCATGCTGGCCCCCCCATGGTCTTCACCATGGGTCAGATGTATGGCTGAGAGGAGCAGCGTACTGACTCCATTATCTGCACCAACTTTTTTGACATATCAACAGTCAAGAGTGTCATCCAGGTGAGTAGCAGCACCATCCTGCTACTAGGCCGCCATCTCCCAGCTGCATAGAGCTATCATGGAGAGCATTATTCATGGGTTTTGTTACATAAAGAACACATCTGGAAACCAGTTAACAACAGCTCAGTAAATCTCTCTTGATATAAATAAAAGATTGACTTGTGTTTGTTTATTTATCTCTTTAAAATTCTTTTACCAAGGTATGAGAACAAGTGTTGTTTTCAAATGTGTTAAGGGTGAAGCTACACAAAAAAAAAAAATCTAATTTAAGATAAGTTACAACCAACTGCATGAAATCAAGAATGGCAAAATCTAATATCTACATTGAGTTATTTAAAAAAAAAAGTACAGTTATGTAAGTACTTACCATAATGGTAGATCTTCAAGAGAATCTGTTTTATCAGGCCACACTTTTGTAACATACAGCTGTCAGGCAGCAGGTCCACATGGAAACTTCTGCAAGCAGTGCTGCCAGGGTCCACCCATGATAACATCAGATGTCGGAGAACCTATGAAAGGGGATCCCTCCTCTCCTCAGTTCCCCACTGGTGATCTTACACAGAGGACAGGCTCTGAGGGAACCAGGAGAGAATGGAGCCATTTGCAAGGCAGGTGAGGCAGAGGTTGGGAAAGCAGTTATGAAGACAGCTGCAACAGGATGCTCTGAAGCAGTGCCCAGAAGGAGGGAGGGACGTCATGGTCTGATGAAAGAGATCCTCTTGCAGATCTACTAGTATTGTAAGTACCTACATAACTATAGCATCTTCTTTGAGGACATCTCTTTCACCAGCACACACCTTTGGAACGAGTATCAAGCAGTACCCCAAAGGCAAGCAGTGGAATCTGGAGAGGAGTCCTTGCAGGACTGCAAGTCCAAAGCCTGCATGTCTATGAGAGTATATGTCCAGATTGTAATGTTTGGTGAAGGTGTAGACAGTACTCCAGGCGGCAGCTGTGCAAATGTCAGCAGCAGTCACATTTTGGAAACAAGCAATAGAAGTGGCTATCCCCCTAGTGGAGTGGTCACAAACTGGACCAGGAAGTTCCTTGCTGTATGTCTGGTAACAAAAAAATGATGCAATTTGCTAGCCACTTAAACATTGCTTAGATACGGGAGCATCCTCTTTCCCTTGGGCGACTGAAACAAAAAGCTGAGAGGACTTTCTAAAGGCCTTGGTGTGACTGAGGTAGTAGCTCAGAATTCTATGTACATCTAAAGTACGGAGCAATGCTTCCCCGGGATTGGCATGCTCTGGGTAATAGACGGGAAGGTGGTTGGCTTGATTCAAGACAAACTCAGACACCACCTTTGTGAAAATTCAAAAAAGGAGGCTGATGCGTAACAGCCTGCAGCTCTGAAGTTCTTCAAGAAGAAGTAATAGCAACTAAAAATAACACTTTCCAATACAGAAAGCATAGTCTGCAGCTTGCAGCAGGTGCAAAAGGAGCCAATGTAGCTTTTCCAAAATAAAATTAAGTTCTCATGGGGGCACTAGATTTCATATAAGGGGCTTCAGATGTAGAATGCCCCTGAGGTACGTCTGTGCCACCTGTAGTTTAGCCACCGGATGTCCGTCAACAGGTGCATGAAAGGCTGATATAGTTGAAAGATGTACCTTAATGGTAAAGTATTGAAGGCCTGCATCTGATAGGGTGAGCAAGTATTATAACATTTGATCTACTGGGCATGTAAAGGGGTCAAGATGGCGAGAAATGGCCCATATGGTAAACCATTTCCATTTGAGGGCATAGGTGTGTCTGGTGGAGGGATTCCTAGCAGCCATCAGAACATCTGCCACTTTCGCTGCGACTTCAAAGAGGGCCATGACTATGTTTTCAGGAGCCACGTATGAAGGTGAAGGGACTTCAGGTCAGTGTAGACCAGAGTACCCTGGTTCTAGTTCAGGAGATCATGTTGGAGTGGCAGTGGTATTGGGGCTTCACTGCTAGTTGTTGCCGAAGTGGGAAACAAGGCTACTGAGGTCAAAAGGGAGCATTGAGTATTAGTGCTGTGCCCTCCTGTTACAGTTTCAGCAGCTTTTTCTGAATGAGAGGAAAAAGAGGGAAAGCATAAAGGAACCTCCCCGTCCAGTAGATGGATGATGCGTCTTGCCTGAAAAACTCCAGGCCCTGTCTTGAGTGAGCAAAAACGTGGCAGTTTTGCATTATGCAGAGATGCAAAGGAGCCCAGGTCTGGTCTCTCCAACTTTGTGAAAAGGTCTTCTACCACAGAGGTCAGTAGTTCCCACTTGTGCATAACTGACTGGGATCTGCTGAGCTGGTCTGCTAAGACCTTTCAGACACCTGGAACATGAATGGCAGAGAGGGTGAAGCCGTGTGCCAGGGCCCAGTACCTCTCTGCACAGCAGGCAAGAATAAGCCCCACACTCTTGTTTGTTGATGTAATGCATCACAGTGGTGTTGTCTGTCTGTATTAACAGAGGACGTGGAGACAGATATGGGAGGAATGCATGAAGGGTGTTCAGGGTAACACGGACTTCTAGCATGTTGATCTGCAAGGTGCATTCCAGCGGGGTCCAGGTGTCCTGTGTCTGATAAGAGCACCCCGAGCACCCCAGCTGATACCTGAAACATCTATAGTCAGGATATGGAGAGAGAGTTAGGAGGGAGGAACCTTTGAGAAGGTTGCCACGATCCACCTACCATAACAATGTTTTATGTAGAGGTGTAGTGACAAGGACTGTTTGGTCCAAGTCATCCATCAGTTGGTGCCATTGGACCCTGAAGGTCCATTGGGGAATGTATATGTACTGTCTGGCTAAGGGGACAGTGACAATAGACACTGCCATGTATCCTAGAAAGCACAGGAATGACCTGATGGTGATATGATGACTGGCATAAATCGAGTGAGCTTGAGCAATGAGGTGGTTGGCTCATTCCTCTGGTAAAAAGGCTATGCTAATAGAGGTATCTAAGACTGCCCCAATGTATTGGAGGCATTGACAAGCTGTTGGTATTGATTTTGGTACACTGACTGTAATACCCAGGCTGTTGAACATTTGCTGGGTTCAACCCAGAATATATAAGAACTGATCCCTGGAGCTGGCTTTTACAAGCCAGTCATCCAGGTAGGGAAACACATACAGACCTTCCCTGTGAAAAGCTGCTGCCACTATAGCAAAGCATTGGTAAAAACATGTGACACTGAGTACAAGCCAAAAGGCAATGCCCTGAATTGATAATGGTTGCCTTGAAGGAGGAATCTCAGATGTTTTGGTGAAATTTCTTGATTTTGATGTGAAGGTAGGCATCCTTCATATCTAGGAAACACAGCCAGTCTCCTTGCTGCAGTAGTAGTTGGAGCCCCTGAAGGGTGACCATCCTGAACTTTTTGTACTTTATTAAGTGGTTGAGACACCTGAGCTCTAGTATTGGGAGCAAGACACCTGTCTACTTAGAGACTAGGAAGTACCTGGAATAAAAGCCAGTATTCTGTTGTTCTAGAGGAACCGGTTGAATGGCTTGCTTTTGGAGAAGGGATTGAACTTCCTTTAGTAACAGAGCGAGATGTTCTGCTGAGTTATTTGGCTGAATAGGCAGATGGGCTGGAGGATTGCATAAGAGTGCCAGAGCATGGCCCTTGTCTATAATTTCTAGAACCCAGGCATCTGAGGTGATCTCCCTTCATTGGGGAAGCTGGAGGGAGATGTGACCCCTTACAGCTACTCCTGAAGGAAAAGGTGGCTGGGAGAGGACTGAGGAGTCAGGCTGTAGCAGTGGGGGCTGCTCCCCCTGCTCCACCACCTCTAGGGACTTTGAAGTGAGCACCTGGAGTGTGGCCTGGAATTGGTAAGGCTGCTTCTTTTCCTTTACCTTGTTGCCTGGAAGGGGAACATTGCCCTTCGATCCCTGCAGGATGGCAGGAACCCTGAAACTGACCCCTAGGCTGGGTAGGGTAGAGGAAGGTTCTACCTGAAGCTTGTAGATCCCTTAAAGTATCCTGCACATGAGAGCCAAATAGTTTAGTGTCCTTGAAAGGAGCATTTGGTACAGCCTGCTGGACATCACAGGCAAAAACATGCCACTCTGAGCCATAAGTATCTTCTAAGGCAGATCCCTGAAGCAGCTGCCCTGGCAGAGGCATATGAGATATCCCAAGTACCTGTGTTATTTAGAGGTGACCTCCTGGACTAGAAGATGCAGATCTTCACAGACCTGGAAGACCTTTGATTCCCCTTTACTTAGTTCCACAGTAGTCTCTCCTTTAAAAGACCTTAGTGAGTTAGACCTTTTGGATTCTCTGAGGGGGAGATCTTGGGGGGGAGGTGGAACTCGTGGATGGGGGGGTAGGATAGTAACAACGCATTAATGTATAATTGTTGCTGGTTTTCTATTTTTTTGCTGTTGTTGAAAGTTCAATAAAGTGTGTTAAACTGAAGGAAAAAAAGGCATCTGAGATATCATAAGCTGGTCGAAGGAGATGTTTGCCCACATCCGCACCTGTAGTGAGAAGTTTAAGCAATTCTTGCTTCTCCGCACTGTCAGGCAAGGCCTTGGCAGTAGTCTTGGCCTTAGACCAGAGGAAGTTTTGATATTTCATCATATGGGTCAGGTAGTTTGCAATGTGTAGGCCCCAAAATGCTGAGGCGTACGTACATTTGCCTAGGACATCCAGCTTCCAAGACTCCTTGTCAGGAGGGAGGGATCTAAGGTGTTTAAGTGCCCTGGACCTGTCATGGGCTGCAGTAATAACTACTGAATCCATCTCAGGCTGTGTGACATAAAATGGTTTGGCTGATGGGACACGATGCAATTTATCTGCCTTTCTAGGGACTGCAGGGATGTTATTGGGCCTGTGCCAAGCAGCATATATGGAATCTTCTAAAGCTGGTAAAAGAGAAGACACAACTATAGTGGGACATTCACAGAACCCCAGAAAATCTAGTAAATTCTTACTGGTGGTTTCCTGTTCCTTTAGAGCAAACACCACAGCAGCCTGAAGTTGCGGCACCATGGAAAGAAAAGAAGGGTCTTCTGGAGGTGACTTGGGAGTGTTAATAACAGAGTCCTTGCCACAGATCAAGATAGTAGAGCTGGAATCCTGTTCATAGGCTAGCTCAGCTGACTCCTCAAGGTCTTCCTCATCCTGCGTGATAAGGTCTGGGTTATATTCATAGGCATTGTTGGGTGTGTTGATGGGCAGGAGGGAGCAGGCCGGTGAAGATGGTGGCTGCGTCACAGAGGGGCCTGGCATCATCGAGCGGAGAGGTGTCGGCAACTCCATCAACTGTGGGACAGTACTAGGCAGGCAAAGTAGGAGTTGGCATATTGTCTCAGAGAATGTGGTGAGAGCTGCTTGAGCATTGGCACCCAGTTGAGAAAGGGGTGTGGCAATGGAGGTTGATGGTGGAGGCGAAACCATCAACATCACACTGGAGGTCATCAAGCCAGTAGCATCTATGCCTAACCCAGACAGCTGTGGAGGTCGATGGGAGGGGGAGCTGAAATCATCACAGCCAGAGCGGTCAATGGCGGAACAGAGACCACACCTGTAACAGACCTGTGAGGAGTTCTGGAATGGAGTGGGAACAATCTGTCCTTGTCCCTATGCTTGTGCTTGTAGGTGGACTTATCTTTGGATCTGGATGACTTTGAAGCCAATGAGGAGGCCGGTGATGCCGATGTCTCCTGAGACTGCTTTGAAGCAGCTTGTTCTGTTAGATGCTTCTCCATGCCAGTGAGTTGTTTCTTTAGTAAAACCTTTTCTAAGGTGCCTTTGTGGCATTGCCTGGTTGCAGACTTAAATTGCTAACAAATTTGGCAGGTGGCAATGTCATGGTCAGGGCCTAAGCAGCAAACACAGATGGTGTGAGAGTCACTGTTGTATATTTTATCTCTGAACTCACAATAATGAAATAACTTTGATAGCTCCTTCGCTGACATATAGGTCATCGACTAATCACTTAAAAAGTGATTACTGCAGCTAAAAAGAAAAGAAAGTGGTGTGGTAACCAATGGCAGCTGTTGCCTTGAGGTCACGAGGGCTGCGGGTTCAGTTGCCCTCACCGCCCCCCGAGAAAGCATTAAGCTGCTGCCTTGAGGTCGCGAGGGCTGTGGTTCAGTCCTCCCACCCGAGAAACATTCAGCTGCTGCCTGAGGTCACGAGGGTTGCAGATTCAGTCGCCCCCAAGAAAGCATTAAGGCACGGATACAGACTCTTCTGGGACTCTCTGGCTCCTTCTAGCTGCATTCAGAGCAGCTGAACACCGCAGACAAACAGAGAGCTTGGCGCCTTTTTTTAAATTCAAACTGCCAGCTATTTTAGTCGTCGCACGAGCGGAGATAGTTTTATTTTGCAGTTAAAACCAAGATATTACCTGTATTTGCAATAACTTATGTTACTTTAAGACTGCTAAAACTAATATACTGCTCGTTATTGCCAGAACTTTAGCTACTTTAAGGTTGCTATACCTAAGTTACTGCTTGTTATTGCCAGAACTTTAGTTAATCTAAGGCTGCTAAAACTAAGATACTGCTTGTTATTGCCAGAACTTTAGTTACTTTAAGGCTGCTAAAACTAAGATACTGATTGTTATTGCCAGAACTTTAGTTACTTTAAGGCTGCTAAAACTAAGATACTGATTGTTATTGCCAGAACTTTAGTTACTTTAAAGCTGCTAAAACTAAGATACTGCTGTTGGACAAATAGCCAGTTTATAACAAATAGCCAGTTTTGTCTTTACTGCATATTGAACTTGGATTACCAGCCAGTCCAATTAAATACAGGCACACTGATTTTCTCCCCCTTCCCTCCTCCCACTGTATAAATCTCACCTTCATCTCCCTGCTTCTTCACAGCTGCTGCCTTGAGGTCGTGAGGGCTGCAGATTCAGTCGCCCTCCCCAACCCCTGAGAAAGCATTAAGCTGCTGCCTTGAGGTCGGGAGGGCTGCGGGTTCAGTCGCCCTCCCCACCCCCCGAGAAACATTAAGCTGCTACCTGAGGTTGCGAGGGCTGCAGATTCAGTCGCCCTCCCCACCCTCCGAGAAAGTATTAAGGTATGGATACAGACTCTTCTGGGACTCTCCTGGCTCCCTTCTGGCTGCATTCAGAGCAGCTGAACACCGCAGACAAACAGAGAGCATGGCACCTTTTTTTAAATTCAAACTGCCAACTGTTTTAGTCGTCGCACGAGTGGAGATAGTTTTATTTTGCAGTTAAAACCAAGATAATACCTGTATTTGCAATAACTTGTGTTACTTTAAGACTGCTAAAACTAAGATACTGCTTGTTATTGCCAGAACTTTAGTTACTTTAAGGCTGCTAAAACTAAGATACTGCATGTTATTGCCAGAACTTTAGTTACTTTAAGGCTGCTAAAACTAAGATACTGATTGTTATTGCCAGAACTTTAGTTACTTTAAAGCTGCTAAAACTAAGATACTGCTGTTGGACAAATAGCCAGTTTATAACAAATAGCCAGTTTTGTCTTTACTGCATATTGAACTTGGATTACCAGCCAGTCCAATTAAATACAGGCACACTGATTTTCTCCCCCTTCCCTCCTCCCACTGTATAAATCTCACCTTCATCTCCCTGCTTCTTCACAGCTGCTGCCTTGAGGTCATGAGGGCTGCGGGTTCAGTCGCCCTCCCCACCCCTGAGAAACATTAAGCTGTTGCCTGAGGTCGCGAGGGCTGCAGATTGAGTCACCCTCCCCAACCCCTGAGAAAGCATCAAGCTGCTGCCTTGAGGTTACGAGGGCTACGGGTTCAGTCTCCCTCCCCATCCCCCAAGAAACATTAAGCTGCTGCCTGAGGTTACGAGGGCGGCAGGTTCAGCCGCCCTCCCCACCCCCTGAGAAACATTAAGCTGCTACCTGAGGTTGCGAGGACTGCGGATTCAGTCGCCCTCCCCACCCCCCGAGAAAGTATTAAGGTATGGATACAGACTCTTCTGGGACTCTCCTGGCTGCATTCAGAGCAGCTGAACACCACGGACAAACAGAGTTAGACCCCACCACCACCCTTGGTGGAACTCCCTGTTATAGGGCCGCCTCTGTTGCTACAACCAATCAGCCTACTTTTTCATTTGCAAGCTATACCTGCTCACCGCTAGAGGCAACTGAGCCTGCTCGTCCCTCCGTGCAGGCGTCTCTTCTCCATATTTCCTCCTCCTACTTAGACATGCCACTGTTACGTGTAACTCTGTCACTACTGATGCTTTCCCATACCTACTCCTTTCCCCCAGATTATCATCCTCACTATGTCCATGATGAATGCCTGTCAGCCTGTCAGCTCTCCCCTGATGTTCATACTGCTAACCAGTTCAGACTCCTTGGTCTGAGCCATATCTCTGCTCTGATTCCACCTCCCTCTCTGGATGCGAACACATCCCTGCCTACTTTCTCTATATTTTGCAGCTGCGCTCACTGTCCCAGATGCACCCAATGCTCTCATCCCTGCCTTCCACTCCCACCCTTATGGGTACCCATTACCCCCATCCCCGCATCGCTCTCCCCCCTCTCTGGCCACCACAACCTTAGTTGACCTCCCTATCCCCACTTGATCAAGCACCCAGGGGTCCCTCCTACGCAAATCTCACTATCTTAAAAAATTGGCCTGGAACTCTCTCCTCAGATCCCTCCTCCTTCTCCTCCTTATGTCCGGCAATATCCACCCTAACCTAGGCCCTCTAACTACCTCCGTACCCAGACAAAATAAGGCCACCGGCCTACTCATTGCCACCATCAATGTTTGCAGCCTAATGGAAAAATGGGATGCCTTCCAGGGTTGGGTCCTTCAACATCACCCTGATGTCATTGCCATAGGTGAAACCTGTCTCTCCCCGCATCCCAGACTCCTCGATAACACTCTCTGGGTACAACCTTTACAGGTTCGACCTGCAGGGTAGTAGGGGGGTGGCTGCACCATGTACCTTAGGGACACATTGCATGGTCTATTACTCCCACCCGCTCCACTGCTCCCTGGATCCCAAGCCCTTACATTCAAAATTACACTTGGTTGCTCCCAAACCCCACTTCTCATCACGGTGGTCTACATTCTCCCCAGGAATCAGAGTGAAGCCTTCCACTCTGTTTTGTCCTACCTCACCACCCTCCCATCAAATAATGAACTTATTGCATCAGGGGACTTCAATATCAACTGGCTGGCTAAGACAGCCACCCCACACATCGACGCTGCAACTGCACAAGACCTTATGCAAGTAGTCCACTCCCCTACATGCCTAGACCAGTGCTCTGGATCCTCCTCCCTATTGGACCTGGTCTTCACCAACTGCCCGCACAAGATCACTAGCACCACCATACTCCCTAACGCCCTAAGTGACCACTCACCCGTCCTCTGCTCCTCGTCATGCAAAATCCCCCCCCTCCCAAAATAATACAACAGCATAAACTTGGACATGGTAAACTTGCCCTCCTCAAACCTAATCTTTTGTCTTGGGACTGGTCCCCCTTAACTAATACTCTCGATCCTGACCGAGCCCTGGACCTCTTTGTTCTTACCTTCAGTTCTATCTGTGACTCCCTTGGCCCTATTAGAAATAAGGTGGTCAAAGGGAACCCTGCCTCCTGGCTCTCCAGCCACCTACTGGCCCTTATGCGAACCTGAGACTCACTATGGCACCTCTCCAATGAGACCAGCCTGCCATCCGACCGACAAAGGTAGAGGGTGGCCCGGAACAACTGCACATGGGCTCTACGCCAAGCAAAAGCAGAGTATTACGAAGCCTCCCTTACCTCCACCTTGGGCTCAGAATACAAGTTCTGGAATAATATTAAAGACATCTGTGGCAAGAGCCATAGCCCCCCTCCAAATCAGATAGAGGTTGATGGGTGCCTGACCATGGACCCCACCCATATTGCCTCAGTCTTTAATCACGTCTTTACTAATCTTAGCCATGCTCTCCCTCCAAACTTCTTCAATCCTCCCCCAACACACTCCCCTATGGCCCCCTTCGGCAGCCCCTCCCTTCCACCTTCGTTGCATTTCCCCCAAGTCAGCCAAGCCATACCTAGAAAAAGCCCTAAGCCACGCCCACTACAGCAGTGACTCTCTGGACCTGAAACTCCTCCGGCTCACTCTCCATGAGGTACTCCACCGTCTAACCCACATTCTCAACCACTCGCTCTACCAAGGGAAATTCCCCTCCAAATGGAAATCTGCCTCCATTACCCCCATATTTAAAAGTGGGAATCACACTGACACCTACAACTACCGCCCCATCTCTATACTCCCCCCATCCAAAGCGCTTGAGCGTATTGCATCCGGACCAACTCACCTAACACCTTAACAAACATGACCTACTCTGTAAGCAACAACATGGCTTTCACAGCGGGCACAGTACCAATGACAGCCCTCCTGGAATTTACCACCAAATCCACTCCTCCTTAGATAGAGGCCACATCTCAGGTGCGGTCTTTGTTGACCTCTCTAAGGCTTTGGACACTGTCAGCCACTCCTCTTACTTAATACACTCACCAACTTCGGCTTCTCCCAGGATGCCCTTGGCTGGTTCACGGACTACCTGTTGGATCGGCACCAACAGGTAAAAATTGACACTGCCATCTCTAGCAGACTCCCAGTCCATTCTGGTGTCCCCCAGGGGTCCATCCTCGGTCCTCTTCTTTTCAGTCTCTTCCTTAACTCTCTTCCTTCATCCTGCACAGGCAATCTACTACCGTATGCAGATGATGCTGTCCTTTATTCCTCCAATCCAGACCCTACCCTATTACACATGTCCCTTCAGTCCTCCTCCTCTGATGCCGAAAAATGGTTATCCACACATCATCTGGCACTAAACTACAAGAAGACAAAAGTCATGTACTTCTCACATCTGCTGAACTCATGGAAGGCACTCTGCCCGCATATCCTTACTGCCAATCGGACACCCCTGGAGGAAGTGGTAACTTTCAAATACCTGGGCATAACCCTTGACACTGCCCTAAACGTCCATCAGCATATCCATCTGCTGTCCACCACCCTGAATGCCCATATTGGAATCCTCTATCACCACAAACACTGTTTAACCCTGGACGCTCTTCGGCTCACTGTCTCCTCCTCAGTCCTCTCCCTTCTGGACTATGGCATTCTCATTTATGGAGCTGCAAACCCCTCGGCCCTAGGTAGACTCTGACCCTCCCTGAGCAAAGCTTGCCGTCTTGTCCTTGGCTGTGACTGTCTTACACACACCTGCTCCCTATACACTTTCACTAATTGGCTGAACCTAGACAGTAGAATACAGTTCCACACATGCCTTATGGCCAAAAAGATTGCCCTTGGTCTTGCCCCCGCTTGCCTCTCCCCATTACCAAACCCACCCTGACACACAGAACCACCCATAGCACGGGCAAGCTGGTTTTCTGGGTTCCCAGGTGTTGGACATCCCAACTCCAAAGATCTTTTGGCCACAGGGCCCCTTCCTTGTTGAACTGCCTGCCTAATGCACTTGCCAAAGAAACCAGAATCGTCCCTTTCAAAACCGCACTCAGACACCATCTCCAGTCCTCCACCACCTGAGACTGCCATTGATCTCCATGCCCCCCTGACAAAGGTCACTGGCCTTCTCTCCCTCTCCTCCTCCTCCTCCCACTTTGCCCCTTCCTGTATTCCCCACCCAGCTCCTTTTCTTAGCCTCTATACTAAGCTGCTTAGACCTGTCCAAATACTCCTTTGGAACTGACAGTTAGCCATTCACCATATTCAGTGTAACAAATCTGTCTGAGTCTTGCTATGGAATTGTGTTTTACTGTTGTTGTACTGTGTGTGATGTGGAGCCTTTGTAAATGAGTCTTTGACTCAAAGGTGCCTTCCGAATAAGCAATAAATAAATACATTTCTTCATGGCATCTGAAGAGTAGGAGTGATGGCATGAAAAGAACTGAGGAGAGGAGGGGCAGCCCACTCTTATAAACACATCAGTGCTTGATGTTGGGGAGGGTGGCCCCTGGCTCCACTGCTTCCAAATGTTTCCATGTGGTCCTGCTCCCTGACAGCTGTATGTTCCAAAGGTGTGGCCTGGTGAGAGATGTCCTCGAAGAGAATCAAAATATTCACTAATTTCATGGCTTTGTGAGCACATTAGGCTGACTAAACTGGAGTGACGGCCTGGGTATGACAGGCCAGCTCTATTGCACTGCAAGCAAACATTCGGCATTGACAAATGCTTGTTCTAATCTTTACCGTATTATCCCTGATGTAACTTGCCATTTCCACCTTGAAACAAGCCTTGACTCACTGTGTGCCTTTACCAGTCAAACTATACTAACTAGCTAGCTAGCTCACTAACGGCATACTGTAACTAATTAAAAAAAAATATTATGGTTGAGTTCAAACTTTTAAAAAAAAATTAACATTCTGATGATTTTTGAGCATTTTGTTCATATCCTTTAAAGTTCATTCTTGTGTACTTTCACAGTTTTCAAAGGTGACAGTATTTTTGTATTAAAAGAGATGGACTACATGATACAAAGTCTTGAGGCTCAAGGCTTTCCTTGCTGTTTTATTCAGTGTCTTTACTCACTAATGATTAGAACACTTAAAGTAGGGGTTGAGACAGTAACACAAAAAATGACAAGTTGCAACAGCAGCTCATTATTGAACTGTTTTATGAAGGACACATAAACAGGAGGTTTTCAGTAGTTACTAATTAGTATATTTGTTCGATCTAACATTTCTTTGTGATGTATGCTTTTAAATTTCCTAATGTCCTACCCTCCAGCTGCTGGTTTATGTTCTCATTTTTCATTTCATGTATTTTTTTTTATGTCTCTTGTGCACTTTCACACATAATACACTTTTACCTTATACCTGTAATAACACTACAAACATTTCATTTCTTCCCCCAATAAACCTTTTATCTTTCTTGCTTCTGTGCCTGTAGAAGCTTCAGAAGATAATAATTGTGATTTTCTATAGCAAGATTAAGTAGGAATAGGAAGAGAGGAGAGAACATGGGGAAAGGAGAAGAGAGAGGAACAAGTAAGCTTTTTAGAAAAACTGCAGCTTTCATTAGTTTACCAAAGTAAAGCACATTTGATATTTGCCAGCCAGTGGTAATCAACACTGCTCAAGCTTAGAGATATGCTACTGATTCTGATACACATTGGTGAGCTAGAATTAACTGCTGTATCTGAGTCCCTATGATGACATTGTGCTAATGAGGTCATATGCAATTCTGATAATGATGCAATGATAATTATGGCATGATTGCATGGAAAGTTTATGTTAACCCATTAGACAGTAATATGTGCAGAATATTTGCAAGTATCCGGAAGAGATCATTTAGAGCTGGCAACGTTCATTATTAATAAACCACTGAGCAATGTTAATTTTGCAAGGAGTGACGTTTTTCATTAATATAACAGTGGTGGTTCACAAAAATACAATTCAAAATCAGAGGAGCTCAGCATCATACAAAAATAGAGCAACTGGGCAATAATCTACATCAGAGTGTGGGTTATGGTGGGATTTAAGCATGCCTGGCGTGGTTTGGTCATGAGGCCATGGGCTGAGTGACTAAACCACACCAGAAGTGGGTAAATTCCACCATAACCCATACCCTGGAGTGGATTATTGCAATTATACAATGTCCCCTTTTACTTTTTGTAAAAAAAAAAAAGAAAGAAAAAGAGAGTTTTTTTTTTTTGTAGTTTAAATAATATTTATTGGATGTATTATAGTGCTGCAAAAAATAGTTCTAGTTGCTAGGTAGAATATTGAGGAAATGCCCCCACAACTTACAGAGTGATATGGTTAGAGGAACGCAATGTTACTGTTGTTGTTTTTTTTCTCATAGTTTTAATTTTTTCATAACACGTAGAATGTAGAGATGTATGCTGGCAGATATGAGAGGCTGGGACAGCAAGAGGCATTGCATGTGTCAGCCCCGTTCAGTAGTATGACAGCTGGCACTGAATCGAGAGCTCACATTTCTTTTTTTTTTTTTATTATTATTATTTTTTGTTTTGGAGTGAGGTAACATGGGAGCCATATTGAACTGCAAGCAGGAGTTCCTCAGGTCAATACTGGAGTTTAACCGAACTACAGCTGGGGGCTGCTGCTCCAAGCACAGGTCTGAGCCGCTTGCTAACCACAGAGAGAGGGCAAGCGAGGTTCAGGAGGAGTGGCATCAGCAAAAATAAGTTTGTAGAAGGAGTGGCAGTATTCAGGAGAGAGCTGGAAGGTGGGAGACACTGCTGAGCACCAGGTACTGTGGCCTACTAACTGATTTCGAAGGTGTTCTTTTTTATTTGTTGCTGGTTGCTAATTGCGAGGGAGCAGTTTTCCTTTAGTGGGACGAGCACTAAGTGGGCTAACTATACGGCAGTGTGTTTGTTTACATTTTCATGACTGAAGAACAATTTCTTTGTCTTTACTTTTTTGTGAAGTGGCTCATGTGATTGCTGATTCTTCATCTGTCGGTTATTGTGGGGATTTACCCATAGGTATAGACCCCAGTAGCCAATCACATTTCTAGAAAATATAATCCCATTTTACATTACTATTTTTAACATTATAGTGTGGACACCAGAAAACATATGAGTGAGTTGCTGGGTTCTTAAAATGTATTTACCTAGCATAGACATGCTCAGATGCAAAATTTTTGTTTTCTGTCAAGTCCTAATTTCTACCCAGTGTTTTTTACAGCAGAAAAAGACTGAAACATAGGGAGGTCAAATTATTTGTTCAAG
The DNA here is from genome assembly GCA_016271365.2 of Neoceratodus forsteri. Lineage (NCBI taxonomy): Eukaryota > Metazoa > Chordata > Ceratodontiformes > Ceratodontidae > Neoceratodus > Neoceratodus forsteri. The sequence goes on from CM028130.1 coordinate 1,241,609,661, forward strand.
GTCACACAGTGAGCCAGTGGAATTAGAACCTGTGGTGTCTTGTTTAACAGCTCAGTGCTCTAACCATTAGATTGAACTGGGCCTCCCCAGGTTCAGCAATAAATGGCAAAAATGATTTATTTATCTGCAATCAGACATAGTAATCAGAATGCTTAGCTTTGTATACCACGTTTGTCTTCTGAAACTGATTTATTTACCTTTGTTATTATGACAGCCTTATTCCAATTGTTATTTATGGCTAATTTTAAAATGACTTTATAACACTGCAAAAGGTAGCTGGCTCTGTGGTGCTGAAGGTTGAGGCATCGGACAATACACCTTGTACAATGCTGGTGCCCTGAGGTCATGAGCTATCTCGGGCTGCCGGGGGTCGGCCGAGACAGAGAGAGAGAGGCTCGAGCATCTGGAGGACTGCTGTCCTCTCTCAGGGAGGGTGGGTTATGGCTTCCTTGCTACCAGTGACTCCCAGTGGACTGAGGGGAGCAACAGCAGGGACCACCAGGGAAAAGGGTGGAGGCGACAGCGGATGTCTGCAGGACTGGTGCAGAAGCATGCCTATCTCATGCTGGATGTCACTGCATGTCCACACCTCCAGGGGGGAAATCATGCTCATGAACAAAGGAAACACCCTAATGGCAGGAGGAGGCAATGACGTGCAACAAGACCCATGCACACCATCGTATCCCACTCTCCCTGGGTCCTGATATCTTCCGGCCTTCACCCTATCTGCATGGAAATTGGATTCAAGGAGCACCAAGGTAAGCAGATGGTAGCCATGCCTGGGGGCACAAGCCAGGGGATCTCCTGCAGGATGGGGGTGACAGGTTGGCGTTCCAGGGGGACCCAGGGCTGTGGGGGGTCTCAGGCCAGGTGTGAGTAGCTGGATGGGGATGTCTGAGGGATGTCCCTGAAGTCAGCAACTGGAGGGGAAAAAAAATGAAAAAGAAAAAAAAACACTGCAAAAAGTGAAAACAAGTAAAACAAAAATCATGCAAAAATTAACTAAATAACGTCCATATTTCACACTGCTTCATAAGATATAGGGTACCAGAAATTGTACATATATGCAGAAACTGTCTTTTAATGCTCATACGCACCTCTGCATGAATTCCATCTGAAGTAACCAAATGAGTTGCTGTCATTTCATTGGCAGTAAGAGTGCCTGTCTTATCTGTACAAATAACATTGCAGCAACCTGGAAGAATACAGCATGTCATCAGATTAAGGAATTGGATTACCTAAATTCCCTGATTACAATTAATATTCAAACATCATTGGTGGTATATACTGTACCAAAATTACATTTCGTTTAATTTGGGAGGGGGGGGGGCAGCATAGCAATCTCCACAACACAGCTGCAGAGAATCATGTAAAAGTGTAAGTTGCTATGAAAGCAGTTTTGTCATATTGGGTACAGGGTTACAGTGTTAACTCTAAATGCCTACAATAATTAGCCATTTGGCTACCCTCCCATTTTTGTTAGCCACCTCCTGTTTTGTTTTAACCTATTTAACCATTTTTGCAACTAGATGCCTGATAACATGATATAACTGCATTGACCAAGAATGGTAAATTAAAATATTTTCAGGAAAATTATTAAAAAGTGAAAAATAAACAAATGGCCCAGAAGCTAGTACAAACAGCCAACACTGATTGGGTATGGCACTGCAGTCTATTAGTTAGTACACATAACAGTAAACCAAGAGATGAGGTCCATATCTTACCAGTTACTGACTTATAGTATTATGTGTGGCTTGCAGCAAGTTACCTGGGGCTAGATTCACAAAATGTTGCCCTGGTGAAACCCAGTTTTGCACCAATTTGGTATTAACAAAAGCCCAGTTTATGCGCTCAAACCAGGTTTGTACCACAGAAAAGTGTGGAGGGGGCCGCAATGCAAATGAGGGGGAAGGGATGTGAATATAGGTGCTAATACTGCTGACCAAGACCTTGCTTTAGTCCCCCACAACCCTAGTGGTTGGGAAAGGTACTGTGGTGGGACCCCACACTGATTGATGGTTTGATAGAAAAATAAGACTTCCCTGGTGGTAGTGGTCCCCCCCCTCCATAACTGCCGATCACTGGACCAATATACGAAACTTAATTTCACCAATTGCTGCCCGATATGAAAAATATAAATGCATACAGTATGCACTCATTGACAGGTCACTCAATGGCCAGCTGTGGTGGAGAGAGGAGAGCTGAGCTGGTCACTAGCTCAAGAATGGGATGAGGGAGCGTGGTGGTGGGGCACTGTTGCTGGGATGGGGGGTCCTCCAGACCACCAGCGAATGGTTTACATTCACTATATGGGGGATCGGGGATGGGGGGAGGTCCACTACACCAGGGAAATGTTTATATTTAGTATACAGGGGATCAGAATAATGGGGGTTACACTGGACACCAAGGAATATGATGTCAACATCGGGCTGGTGATTGGGTGGGGGGGACCACTGGACACCAAGGAAAACTTTTATATATATTGGGTGGATGATTGGGTGGGGGAGGGACCACTAGCCACCAGGGAAATCATTTTTATATATCGGGCGGTTAATCAGTGGGGGGAGGGACCACTGGACACCATTGAAAACATATATTATTCATATTGGGAGAAGATTTGCGGGAAGGGGGACCACTACCACCAGGGAAATTCATTTGTTTTAGATCTGTCTGGCAATTGGCAGGGGGGGAGCACTAGCCACCAGGAATACTTCAGTTCTAACACTCGGGCCGGCAATAGGTGGAGAGAGGACCCATCAGCCACCAGGGACTGTGGCTGACTATCAGGTGGGGGGGCATGCTATGCTCCTCACAGCCTATGCAAATGGGCCCATAATGGGCATGCAAATGGCCACCTAGCACCTTGCATGCCCAATGGGCTCATTTAAAGAAAGACAAAAGGCAGTGTACTAAATTTGTGCTGAGTGCAGCTACTTGGTGTCACATCAACTAAGCACAAAAAATTTAGTGCTCATCAATTCGGTACCACTAAATGAGCAGGGTGCAGAATTTTACAGTTTGAAAAAAAATTGGGAATGGAGTACATGGTCCAACAGCAGAAGGAGATCATGGTCAAAAATAAATCTTTGCAGTGACATAGGCTGTTACAAGTGCTTATTGTTGGTATGGTGTTATTGCATTTATGCTGGGGTAAAATCAGTTTATGATTTCTTTGCATGTCTCCATGCATTTGCATTCCCTGCATTGTATGTTGCTTTGCCTATGTATTATTATAGGAATTAAATAGATGTATACTATCACTTTAAGAAAGATATTTAAAGACCACATTTAGTGAAAGCCCCTTGGGCTTGGTGTCTTCCATTTTTACTGAATGAATCACTGTGTTTATTAATTTGGCTATACGAGTCTTTTATATTTTGACTTCTCTAAAAGTGTGGTTTTCTGTCTTTCTTTGTGTGTTAAGAAGTTAGCAACCTCAAACCTGCATTTCCCATTTGTTTCTTTGAGATGTGGTACATACTGTTGTCCAGTCTAAGAGATGAAGGGTAAGGTATGGCAGGTAATAAATAACAATGAAACATAGTAGCCCCCAGGTAAAAGTTCCACCACCCTCCATCACACATTGTCTTGCAAAACCCTACCACTGGTGTTCCAATTAAGCCCAATGTCCCTATGGGAGCAGAGATCTCTTAAATTTATCAGTGTGCTGTCTGTAACAAAAATTATAAGCTCCACAGACCAGACTTCTAATGCAGGTCTCTTTACAACCCTGCTCCTGTTCCCCTTCCCTCTTTGCCGCTCCCCCCAATATCAGTGATCTGCCACCCCTCAAAAATATCTATTGTTATTGCTCCCAATTTATGCAGCACATATGGAATGGAGCTGAACTGATATATGAACTGAAATAACGGAGTTGAATTAAAGCGGCGCTGAATGGACTAAGCTGAATTGATGCACTCTGAATTTTATGCACTCAGCTGATGTAGAATCCAGCTACTTCTGTATTTACAATGGACTCATTTGCATGGCTGCCTTTGTGAATTGGAAATAGCGCACCTGCACTATTCACTGTGGGGCCATTCTCCTGGCTACATGTCTGGGTGGCACTAGTGGGGTACCGCTAGTGGTACTGGGGTTACCATTGCCTCAACCTAGCCCTATTCACAGTTGGATAGTGGGGTGCACTATCTGACTGTGAATATCAACTTTTGGCACCTGCACAATCGCAAGGCACAAAGCAAACTTTTGTGCTGTGCTTAGTGACTTTTTGTGAATCTAGCCCCTGACCTCCCTGTGCTTCAGCTGTGTGTGATTATCTTCTCTGTAGTAAAATGTTATAGACTCAAGACTACTAAAAACTAGATAAGTCATCTCAGCTGGACATTTCTAGGTAGAAAATTGTAATCAAAGACTTTTTATTTGCTGCTGCTATCTCTCTATGAAAGTTATCTTGATTACTAAGTAAATGAGTAGATAATTTCAAAAAAGTTATCTCAGATGATGTGTTTGAGAGACAACAGAAAGTACTGCACAGAGTGAACAAATACTTGGGCAGCATAAAAGAAAAGTCAGATGTGCACAACTGCTATTGCCTGATGCCAAGCTCAGCCGGGCAAAGACTTTGATCTGACGTGCTAGCCTAAGGAGAAGTAAACTAGAAAAGGATGTGTGTCTTCTTAAGCAAAACAACCACTAATATATTCCAACCATTTCCAGAAATATATTTCAGGTTATTTGATAATGCCTGAAAATACATTTTAAAATAAGTAACTTTTAAAATTTAAGGTTTAGAAAATGAAGTTTCTTTTTAATGAAAGTTTGGATTCTAATATGCATGGCTAGATCATAACAATACAGTTCTCATTTGTTAAAACATGTCTATACATGTCGATATATTTTGTTAAAAATAAGATTGAAAAAATGTTTGAGCTACTTCATATTTTTATATATTGATGCACATAAAATAAGAGCAATACATAAATACTGCATAAATAGGACTGACTCTTAACAACTGCACTCCAATCATTCATTAAAAAAATAAGCTTCTAGCCTTAACAGTTTCAAAGTTATTCCATTTTAAATAAATTATATTAGGAAAGGTCTAACTTTAAAACCGTTGGCGCTAGAAACTTAATATTGTTAATACAGTTAATGAAATCTGGGAGTCAGTTCATTAAGAATCAGTCCTATCGATATACTTTTTATGTGTCGATATTATTCTACATGTATCAATATGATTTCAAGTTCCTTTTTCAGTATATTATCAATACAGGTTTTTTAGTTTTGCTACAGCCAAAAAATGGCTGACACATAGCATCAATACTAATTTTTTGATGGATAGGCTGAATCAATAATCTTTTTTATACTGATATATAGTATTACATGACAGTTTTTTTTTTAATTCTTAAATCTTTTTTTTCTTTTTCTGAATTTTGGTAATACTATATATTATTTAGTTAAAAACTGTATAGTCTGCAACTTAATTTCCCTTCATCTTATGCCCGTAATTGGGTTGCAAACATATCAGTCTCTCCTGTAGAAACTCCTATTCTTCCTAGCCTTTGCAGGCCTTGCCTGTGAAAGCACCAGAATGTAATTTGAAATTTCCATTTTTTATTACATTTTTAGTTTTTTCTTCATGGCTGGGCTGGGCTGGCAGAGCTGTTGATCATCAGGCCCCCACCATGTATGTCATTTCTTGTTTCTTTTTTCTTCTTCTTTGCTTCAGAGACAAACCTTTTGTATTTGTTTTTCCAGAATTGCCTCACTGCAGTCAGTCAGCCATCAATCAACTTGCTGTGGGATGAGCAAAGCCTGAGACAGCTTGAGACAGCCTAAACACTTTTCCTGTTGGTTCATATTCATGACAGGCTCCTCTTTCAAAACTCTGCCTTTTTGATTTGCTCATTTCAGAGTCAAAGTTAAAACTTCTCTGAATAAGTTATGAGTTGAGTGTGAGGCAGGTGGTGGGAATAAAGCTGAGAAGGAAGTAACACACTAAGCAGAATAAAGACACTGATCTGGCCGTGGACCAGACATAGCAGCAGTCAAGCTTAACAAAAATATTTTTTAAGTGTCCCAGGGGTTCTCTGTACCACAGTTCAATAGGCTGTGTATAGTTTTTTTAAATAATGATTACATCATCAATGCTGAAAGAGTTGTATGCTGCACAGCATTTTCTGTGGAGAGGGGGGACTTTATTATTATGCCAGGGGACAGTAACTCTCTAAAGTCAGGACAAAAATGGAAACCAAGCACACAAAAACTAAAGTGATGGACTTCAAACAAGCAGACTTCACAAAAATGAAGGAAATTCTTAAAGAGAGGCTTGAAAACACTGTAAGGGTGAGGGATGTGGAAGGGTACTGAACTCAACTTAATAACACCATAATACAAACGGCAAACCATTGGATAAAAAGGGTGAGCAAAGCAGAAAAGAAAGCTGCTCTGGTTTTCTAAGGAGGTAGCCAACAAGGTGAGGGGAAAAAAGAAATGCTTTCAGGAAATAATAAAAAAAAAAAAAAACAGGATCAGACAAGGACAAGGAAGAATACATAGAAAAACAAAGGGAAGCAAATAAAGAAATCAGAGCTGCAAAGGCATCAACAGAAGAGAAGATTGCCAAGGAAGTCAAAAATGGAGACAAAACATTCAACAGGTATATCAGCAAAAAGAGAAAGAAAACATGTGGCATTGTCAGACTCACAAATGAAGGAGGAGGGGACACTAAGAATGATATGGATAAAGCAGACCTCAACAGATATTTATGCTCTGTATTCACCAAAGAGGAGGATGGCTGCAAATCTACCAGTACAGAACAGAATAAAAGAGACACTGGTGTATACTCAGGTCCCTTTACAAAGGAAAGTGTCCAAGAAGAACTCTAGAAAATCAATATAAACAAGGCAAGGGGACCAGATGAAATACACCCCTGGTTATTGAGAGAACTAAGGAAGGAATTGATTGCTCCACTGGCTGAACTTTTTAACCTAACACTGGAATTGGGTGAGGTCCCACAAGATTGGAAACAGACCGCAGTTATTTCACTACATAAAAGCAGGAGCAAGGAGAGTGCGAACAACTACAGACCAGTAAGCCTCACCTCTATAGTGGGAAAAACAATGGAAACCCTCCTCAAGGAGAGGATTATATCCTTTCTTAAGGACAACAACAAACTAGACACAAAACAGCATGGCTTTACTAAGGAACATACCAGATCAATCTAATTGACTTTTTTAATGGGGTGACAAAAATAGTGGACCAAGGAGGTGCAGTAGACATAGTATACCTGTATTTCAGTAAGGCTTTCAACTTGGTCCCACATAGAAGGCTAATAAACAAGTTAGACAGTATGGGGGTAAGGGAGCAGGTAGTTAATTGGGTACAGAGCTGGCTTACTGGAAGGACCCAAAGGGTTCTAGTAAACAGCTCACTCTCAGAGGAAAAATACATAATTAGTTCAGTGCCACACAGATCAGTGCTGGGACCATTACTATTTAATAATTTTATTAGCAACATTTTAGAAGGACTAGAGGGTAAAGTGAGTCTGTTTGCAGATGACACAAAAACAGGCAACAGTGTGGATATTCCAGGGGGAGTGGAAAATATGAAGACTGACCTCAAGGCCCTAGAAATGTGGTCAAAAACATGGCAACTAAATTTCAATAATAAGAAGTGCAAAGTCATAAACATTGGAAAGACTACCCCAGGAGGGGATTACTACCTAGGTGGACAGAAACTGGAATCCTTCAAACAGGAAGGAGATCTGGGAATCATCATTACAAATGATCTGAAAATGTCAAAACAATGTGAGAAGGCAGCACTGAGAGCAAATGATATGTTAGGGTGCATAGGCAGAGGGATTACTAGCAGAAAGAGAAAGGTCATTCTGCCACTCTATAGATCACTGATGAGGCCGCACCTGGATTACAGCATCCAGTTCTGGAGACCGCACCTTAAAAAAGATATTAACAGACTGGAAACAGTGCAGAGGAGAGCAACCAAAACAATTTGCGGGCTGCACAACAAATCCTAAGATGAACCCCTGCATGACTTGAACATGTATTCCCTTGAGCAGCGAAGGGAGAGGGGTGACATGATCAAGATCTTTCAAGTTCCTGAAAGGTATAAACAAGGTGTAGATTCAGGACCTGTTCCAAACCAAGGATCACTCAAGAACAAGGGGGCATTACATTAAGTTAGAGGGGAGCCAGTTCAGAGGCAAAACACTTAAATTCTTCTATACTGAGAGGGTGGTGGATGTATGGAACTGCCTTCATTGGGAGGTAGAGTAGGCAAAAATGGTGGTAACATTTAAAAACACATGGGATAGGTATAAGGACACCATAACACTGAATAATGGCTAATGGGAGGGAGTAGGCTCATGGGCAGACTAGATGGGCCAGATGGTCCACTTCTGCCATCACTTTCTAGGTTTCTATGTAAGGTGATCAAGGCAGGAAAGGAGGTGATGATTGAGGCAGCCAGCTGCTAGACTTAGTTTTTGGAACAGCAAGTAATACAATGCAGCACTAGCACCCTACTGCATGGTAAGTTAAATTTTATATAAGAGTGACAGGAAGCGGGATTGCTAAAATTGCCCCACTGAGCTGTCTGATGTGATGAGAGATGGTGGGGCATTGCTACTGGGCTGGGAGGGATGAAAGCTGAAACCAGGATTATGTGCCCAATATTTTTCATGATACTGTAAATGTGTTTGTATCAAGGTGGGAGAGTCTCAGGAGAGGACTGGGACAACTTGTTACTGTACAGCTAAGCAGCTAAGAAGTGAAATACCATCCTTAAGTCCCAACTATTCAGTTACTGGAACACCCATCATTGCTGCATGCTGCGGAAAAAACAAAAAAAAACTGACTGATGGATTGCAGTTGTTTGAGCTGCCTGCCTGTCAATCATTCTCAATCATACACTAGTGTTTCATGGACAGATTTGGGAAAAAACTATAGGGAAATATAACTCAATGACTGAGCATTATAGTCTCCTGAGAGACTAGGTGAGCCCTGTAACTATATAGACAGATGTATCTGGTTGGTTTGGGCTCATGGGCTTTGAAAAATGGAGAAAGACACTGCCAAAAGATAAAGAAGTTTCATCCAGACAGACAAACAGCAGTCATATGATGGAACTGCTTGTGTATTGGGGTGGGGGTGGGGGCTACAGAGCAGGTCAAAGGTCTGGGATTCAGCCTGCCATCTGGTAAGGTTGTCTCAAGGATGAGTGCATTGTTGAGGTGAGGTGATTGACTCCAGTGTGAGACAGCATGGATAGCTCTGCTTTCTGAAAAACACCACTATCAAGGCATGGCATTGATGGAAAAGGTGCAAATTTTGGTTAGAAAGGTAAGAGATTCTATGGACAAGTACATTTTTGACTACTACTTGATCTGGGACAAGTCTGCAAAAATGTAATTTGTACACCAGTGGGGAAAGTGCTGAAAAAGGGACTCTCTGAGGCCCAGTGGGTTTACCCAGTTAACAACATTCAATAAATAAATTGCTTTAGCTGTGTCCTATGCCACCAGCCTAGACTTTCTCAGGATGACCACCTTCTGGTCCTGGCTCCTCCAGTGCTGCTCAACTCCCTACACTTAGTCCTCCTGGAGCTTATTTTCCCCAGCATTTCCCCCAACAAGCTCCTGCATGAAAGATATCATTTATCTAGTGACCTAAGGGGATGTGAGGTTGGGGAATTCTGAATTGCTCAAATGTTGAACTGGGGAGGCCATGGTAAACATCTGCTGAGGTCCTATTTTCCATGCCCCCCCATCCCCTCCCTCTTTTTCTGGGGCTCAGCTTAGAGGGGAAGCAAAAGACAGACCCACTGACTCTGTTCAACCTGCTCCCCAAACTAATCCTTGCTTCTCCTGCAGCAACAGGGAGAAAAGCAATGGGGAACTGCACCCACTGCTCTCAGAGGAGAACATATACTGGGATATCCAGTCCTTTCCTCTGCTGGCCCACAGTTATATCCCAAGCGCTGGAGGCAAACACAGGGTGTTGGTTTGGTAAATAATTTACTTAATAGAACAAAGCTGCATTAAGGATATGAGGACTGTGCATTACAGGGCTATATTTGGTATTAAGGGTCTCCGATTATGTCTGTAAATGTTTGCATAATGTCATCAGTAATGTCAGATTGTAAACAAGAGATAGTCTCCTAATTTGATTACCAATAAATTGATTGATTGATCAGAACCATGAGATACAAAATATAGCCCATAATGCACTGTTTACCATGAATTGTTCTTTAATACACATTTTTATTTAAGTAGTTCTTGCTGGCCAGGAAAGAAGAGCTAGGAAATATTTTCCGTTTTCAGCTTCATACTTGGGTGCTGGGGAACACAGGGGCCAACTGATTGATTTTGAACCAGGTTAATCTATTATTGGATTAGTTGATGGGGAACATTTGGCCTGGATACTGGGGAAATTCCTTTACTCATTTTTAGAAGTGCCACAGGATCTTGGATTTAAATCGTTATGCCTAAACTGAGCCCCTCTAATGGCAAGGGGGGAGAGAGACAGACAGAGCTGTTGTTTATCCCACTGTAACTGCTTTTGCTCTGCAGGTTAGTATAAACACTTTGGGGATGATCTTGGCAGGTTAGTATAATTATTTTGGTAGTAATATGGACTGGTTAGTATAATCACTTGATTGTGTAGGCAGGTTAGTATAATCACTCTAGGATGATGCAGGCATGTTAATATAATCACTGTATGAGTAGGAAGGTTAGTATAATTCCTTTAGGAGGGAGCTGAATTATTGAGAAATCAGGGAAAGTATTTTGCCAGAAAATAATGCTTCCCTAAATGCTAAATTGATTTATTTATTCAATCTTGGATTACATACCTTTGAGCCCAGGCGGCTCATTTACAAAAGTTCCACGTCAGGGGGAAGGGAGTACAATAAAGGGTAATTCAATGTTACAAAAATCTGTCAGCAATATTACATACTTTGAAGGTTCAATGTCAGGGGGAAGGGAGTACAGCACCTAGGGTAATACAATGTTATAAAAAATCTGTCAGCAATATTTACATACCTTGAAGAAATAGAAAGTCAGAGAACAGAGCAGCACGAAGGCCTTGTCCAGATAAGGAGGGGTGCTCAGGGTTAAGGTAATAGGATGGACCAGATTGGGGGGGGTCAAGGTAGGAATGGCACTGAGGTTAGGAGGGGAGGAGAGAGACCAAGGGTTTGTCACACCAGCAGAGAGGCACTTAGGTGTAGCAGTCACAGGAGCCTTTAGCCATGAGATCCTGGTGAAGCAGATGCTTGAAGGGGCCTAGTTTTGACTGGGTTGAGATTTCTTTGTTAAGTGCATTATATTGATATTGATTTTAATACACCATTTTCAGTGCTGTTTTTGCATATTTATTAGCCCCTAAACTACATTTATTATACAACTGTTTTTCTTACCCAGTGTCTCCACAATTGGCAGTTTCTTGACAATAACTCTCTTCTTTGCCATCCTCATCACACCCAGAGCCAGTGTTACTGTGACAACAATTGGAAGGCCTTCTGGTATGGCAGCCACTGCCAAGCTAGTTATCAAAGAATAACAGAGAATGCAATAAATGTGATAACCTGTATCACATATCAAAGATACCTTTCTCCAAATTAACATCATCTATATTTTTGTGATCGTAGAACAGAAACAGAAGATGGAAAAGTAGGAGAATTAGCTACGCCCACTAGAAGGGGAGACAGTACGTAATGGGCAAAAGCCTCCTTCTGTCTAATAAAACCAAGTATTATGTGTAACCTGATAATAAATCACAGTTTTAATGAAAGCTGTGCTAAGGTAAACTGGGTGGCTTAGTGTATCAGCAGTAGTTTATTGGTCATGTTTATGTCACTGGTTTGAATCCATCCCAGGTTGGTAGTAATCGAAAATCATTATCACCTAAAGGCTGTGTCAAGGCTGTTTCAAGGTGTATGACCACACAAATCACAGAACCTTTAACACAACTGGCACTGTAAGTACCCAACTGGCTATGTCACATAAGAAGCTAAGGATTTAATGGGTATGGAGTGTGAACTACCTCCTCAACATCTGGGGAGGGGGGTGTTCCATGGCAGCACTGGAAAATATTTGGTGGGGTACAGTGGGAAAGCCCATGTCATGACTACCCATGCTACACCTCTTGAGTTGATAAATAAAGGCTTTAGTCTTCAGCGTTGTCAGCATGGCACTATCCATGAACACTCAAATTCATTTCACAGTATTAAAATGAAAAAAAAAATGAAGTCATGCTCATATTGTCACTGTATTGTACTTGTGACTCTCAAGCACAAATGGCTATCTTAAAAAACAATAACATTAAAAAAAACAGGAATTTCCTTCATACTGTGGATTTAATAGAAAGGTCTCACTCTTTCATGAATCATTCAGTGAAATGCAAAAAGTAAAGCCACTGACTCATTGTACAGTATGTGAATTGCAGCAAGTCCCCTGACCGCCATATGATTTAATCTTTCTGTTGGTGACTGCCCATGCTGTATCTGTATCTTTATATTGATAATATGTTATGTAGGTATTTATATACATAAAATAGCATGGATTCTTGGCCTCAGCATAATGTATGAAGGCCTACAGCTGTAATGGCTTATTTGGTGATGGATACATCCTATCAACAAGCTTCAAAAGCATAGGGCATCTACTAATGAGTAGACATGTATTTAATACACTACACATACTTAAGGTTAATTAATTTCAATTTTATATTAGTGAATTATCAATTTGTATTTATATAAACACGTACATAGACAAACAGACTAGCTATCATTAGTACATTATATGTAATATAATAATAATAGCCTAGGTTTGCACAGGTGTCTGTCCACAGTGTTTGTGATGTTAAAACAGGAATGAAGTAGGCACACATGAAAACCAAGGCTATGGGATTCCTCCTCCCTAATGACTCCTCCTCCAAGAATTTGTGTGGATTCCCCCTTTCAACTCTCCTGACCCCGATGGAGGACTTTTTTTTATGGGGTACATAGATACATAGATACATAGACAGTGTCGGCAGATAAGGGCCTATGGCCCACCCAGTCTGCCCATTTGAGCTTGTAAGTTCAGTTTGTTTTCCTAGAGGTCTGTTGCCCCTTACCCCTGACCTTTAGAATTCCTTTATGTCTATCCCATGCATTCTTAAATCCCGTGATTGTTTCAGCCCCCACCACTTCCTCTGGCAGGGTGTTCCACTTGTCCACCACCGTTCTGTGAAGAAATTCTTTCTCATGTTTCCTCTGAATCGTCCTCCCTCCAACTTCATCCCATGCCCTCTAGTCCTGGAACATCTTTTCACTTAAAAATAGTGTTTTCCTGCACCCTGTTCCTCCTGTAAGATACTTGTATGTCTCTATCATATCCCTTTCTCCCTCCTCTCCTCCAGGGTACATGTTCAGTTCCTTCAACCTGTCTTCATAGGACTTGTGATGCAATCCATGCACCATCTTTGTTGCCCTCCTCTGAACCTTCTCTACCCTGTCTATGTCCTTACGTAGGTATGGTCTCAGAACTGTACACTGTACCCAGGTGGGGCCTCACTAGTGTCTTGTATAGCGGAATTATGACCTCCCTTTTCCTGCTGGTGATGCCCCTGCCTATACATCCCAGCATCCTATTTGCTTTACCTGATGCCTTGTCACACTGTTTCCCTACCTTGAGGTCATCCAGATGACAACCCCATGATCCCTTTCCTGCTTGGTGCATGCTATATCCTCACCCCCAACTGATATATTGTGCCAGGGTTTTTGTTCCCCATATGCATTATCTTGCACTTCTTTGCATTGAATTTCAACTGCCAAACCCTTGACCATTCTTCAAGTTTCTGCAGGTCGCTTCTCATTCTGTCTACACCCTCTGGTGTGTTTACTCTGTTACAGAGCTTTGTGTCATCAGCGAACAGTGAAATTCTGCCTTCTAGATCCTGTGCAATGTCACTGATGAAGATGTTGAATAGGACCAGTCCCAGCACTGATCCCTGTGGTACCCCACTGGTCACTCTTCCCTCTGTGGAGTGACAGCCATTTATCACCACCCTCTGTGTCCTGCCACCCAGCCAGTTACCTACCCACCACACTACTGTCCTGTCCACACCCATATTCCCCAGTTTGTGTAATAGTCTTCTATGTGGCACAGTGTCAAAGGCCTTGCTGAAGTCCAGATAGGCCATGTCCACTGCCCTCCCTGATCCACCTCCCTAGTCACCCAGTCAAAAATTCAACGAGGTTGGTCTGACATGACCTCCCCCTGGTGAAACCATGCTGCCTTGGGTCCTGTAGTCCATTGACAACCAGATGTTCCACCAATCTCTCCTTCAGTAGTGCTTCCATGATCTTACCCACTACCAAGGTGAGGCTGACTGGTCTGTAGTTCCCTGCTTCCTCTTTGTTCCCACTTTTGTATAAGGGGACTACATCTGCTGTCCTCCAGTCTTTGGGTACCTCCCCTGTTTCCAGTGATCGGCTAAACAGGATAGCCAGAGGTTCAGCCACCACCTCTCTTAGTTCTTTAAGGACCCTGGGGTGCACCCCGTCTGGCCCCATTGCTTTATCAACTCTTATTACTTCCAGTTCCTTCAGGACCCTTTCTCATGTAAAGGGACTTGTGTCCATTTCTGCACCATTCTCACCCCTTGTACTCCCTTCAGACCCATTACCCCCTCTTCCTCAGTAAAGACTGAGCAGAAATACCTGTTCAATATGTCAGCTTTACTGTTGTCATCCTCCACGCGGCTCCCATCCTCCCCCTTCAGTCTCACTATCCCTCCCTTTGTCTTTCTTTTTTCACTTATGTACCTGTAAAAGGTTTTGTCCCCTCTACCCACTGATTTTGCAATGTGTTCTTCTGTCTGAGCTTTGGCTTCCCTTACTGACCTCCCTGCCTCCCTTTGCTTCTCCTGGTACTTCTCCCAGGCGTGGCAGTAATAGCTACCTATTCCAGCCAGCTCGGTGCCTCCCCCTCGTGTAGTGTGTCCACTGGGTAATAAAGATTGTGTGAGATGGGAGTCAGTGGGCATGTGACCAGGTAATGATGCTAGGCAAACTAACCAACCAGTCTGCCTAACATCATCAGTGATACAACTGTTCCGCCCTCTCCCTCCCATCTGTGTAGCCACTCACACACATCTCCTACAATCCTAACAGTGCCATGGGATGGGGGCTACTGGGTTAACCAGATTATTGGGAACTATTACTGCCCACTGGGCTTTATATCTTGTTCATATATGTTATGGGGTAGATTTTAAAACCCAATTCACCATGCTGAACATCATATATAATTTACATTGTTGTTTCATTCTAAACTATTGTTGTCTCTCTCACACACACACACACACACACACACACACAGACCACTGTTCTTTGTATGACTACAGTAACTGCATTGTCTCTTCTTGGACTCCAGACATTCCTATCACACTACTTTTCCTGGTGCTATATACTCATTAAAAAATCCCTTCTACCTAAGCACCTTGTTAACTCTGTTCTTGTTGATTTTATTTTATTATTTTGTAACCAGTATACCAAGCTGAAGTTATTACATATTAATTATCATATTATTACACAAAGAAAAGCAATACAGTGATTCAATAATAAAAAGGAAATAATACACATAACACACCAAGGACTATACATTTACTGCACAACTTTCAGAGACAGAAGTTGATAAGCAGTAAAAACCTATCTTAAAAATCCACCTCTTGATTTCTAAAATAAAGGAGTTGTTGCCTTGAACCCAATTTAAATGAACTAACATGCATAAGAAGAAGAATACCCAATTTCAGAGGTCAGGGAATATTAAGGAACTATTTCTTTTAAATGGCAGTTTACAATATAAACATTCAGGGCCAACAACACCTTCATTAATTTAACAAAAAGATTTAACAGCCCTAAGAAATATATCTAGAATTGAATCTTTTGTATGTCCAGTTGGTTGTAGCCCATTTTCTTAATTTCCAATGTTGACAGGGGGCTCGATTTTCAAAGCCTCTGATTCCTGCAAGCCCTGGGTGTGCCATAGATATGGTGCATAGAGCTTGTGGCAATCACCTGGCCAATGGTTGGGATTTTCAATTCCGTGTACCAGGAGCCGCAAATTAGACCAACTTTTTCTGGTCTAGCTTGCACCAATCCCGGTGGCTGTTTTTATAGAGTTTCCACCAGTTATTTGGTGCAAGCTGCTGTAAAACACGGAAACTGTTGCAATTGCACCCGCCATTGGAGAATGAGGTGCAGTTGTGGCAAAGGGGTTCAGCACATCACCAGAACTGAAGTGTCGTGGCACCGGGCTTGAAGCAAGCCCTGAGCCATGCTTTGAAAATTGAGCCTAGTGTTTTTATTTTAATTTCCAGAAAAAAAACACAGCAGTTTCCCTGGTGCATTTACAACATTGAGGAAAAGGGATTTACTAACTATGTTCATCTGACAGGGGGAAGAGAGGGTGGATCCCCAGCATACTTAAACCTTTCTGATATCCATTATGAACAAGATCCCCTACGCTGATGCAATACACCCATTTTGAATACTTTCAAAACTGTTACTGTCCTTTACTCTTAACTACACATGCCATACAGAGGAACCAGAACTGGCCACATTAGGGCCCTGTACAAAGTGATAAGCTCCATTTTAGCCAGGCCAGCCCTTTATAAGATTGTAAGAAAATGTAAGTTTTGGCTTTTTTTTCCAAAGCATATTCTGTAAGAGCATTCCAGATTATCATTTAAAAGTAGTCCCCAGCAATTTTGCTTGAGTTTCTAAAGTTTATTACCACATTGTTACTATAATGTCTGCATACTTACTCTGTACTCAAGCCTACCTTCTAAGAACACAAATGGGAAATAGATTCTGAATCCCTTATTGCAAAAGAAGCTTTGGCAAAGTTGTATTTTGTTTCAGATTCCCACACTGCTGGCATTTTTCACCTTGTGCATCCTCATATGTAGCATATATTCATTTTCACTACACAGTTACCTTGCTGGCATTTAATCTTACTCTACCCTTTCTCCACTATTTGCCTCTCTCAGACTGCAACTGTAAATGAGATTCCTTATGTTATCTTTGTTTTTTTTCTACCTGGCCTGGACTTCAGTAAATAATAAACTAGAAAAGAGTGTGTTTGTTCTTTCATAGAGCAACCATTAGTATCTCTGACTATGAATATTACTTATAACTGTACATATTATTGGCATATCATGTTTGGATTTTCTTAACTTTCAAGGGGAACAGTCAGCACCAAGGGCTCCACACTGAAGTATGGGGCTGATCCCAATGTGCACTATGTGTGCAAAAACATTTTGGTTTACTTACTGTTTACTGTAGTATAGTAGATTTTATTAGCTTGATTTTGTTTATTTCTAGGCTGAAATCTTCTGTTACTACAAATCCCAGAATCCCCTGCAGCTGGTATCAGAACAGTGGGAAGCAATGGGAGATTCAACAGCCTACAGTGTATGTTAAACTGGAGTTCATATAAGATCTGATCATTTGTTTGCTGGTCCTGGAGTTCATATAAGGTCTGATCATTTGTTTGCTGGTCTTGCTGTCCTCCTTGGGTTGAAGAGCAAGTTTCAAGTATTAATGGTCCCCCCCAACATATACTGTAGCTTACCCTCCAGATAAGACATTCATCCATAAAGGGAATTTTTTTTCTGGCTGCATGTCTCACAAAAGCACTTGTAAAACAGCTTGGTTGAGCTGGTATCCAAAATGCTTTCATTTCCCTACCCGGAGCTGCACCCCCATGCTTTCACTCTTGGTGATGTCAGTACAAGAATGGCATGGCCCTCAATGGACTACAATGGGGCCAA
This sequence comes from Neoceratodus forsteri, assembly GCA_016271365.2. NCBI lineage: Eukaryota > Metazoa > Chordata > Ceratodontiformes > Ceratodontidae > Neoceratodus > Neoceratodus forsteri. The sequence continues at coordinate 1,241,627,456 of CM028130.1, forward strand.
TTTTTACAAGTTGTTTTTATACGTTTAAGTGTTGAATTTGAGGAAGGAAGGCCACCGCTTAACTTACAAGGACTTTATTAGTTGAGTAGTGGCCCTCCTTTCTCAAATTTTTCTCAAACAATCCCAGGTAAAAATCCACTGGTGTAACTATGCCTAATGACCCACAAGTAAAACCAAAAGACATGGAGGGTGAGGGGGTAAAATAATGAACCCAGGTATAAAATAGTACAAAACAGCCAAATAGTTGGAAGCCTGGAACCTTCTAATATTAGAGACAAATGAATTAAGGGAAATGAACCAGGCTTGCCAGAAATTAACAATCCAGCCAAGAAAACCCCACCCCAACCCCAGTTAAGATTTAAATATATAGGAGAAATTAAATCAGACATCAGGAGCCCTAAAAGACTAAAAACAATACCCACCCCAGAACTAACCCAGTGGTAACAACCCAACCCTGAATTTGGTTCATGAAGCCCCCAAGATCAGCAACATAAATCCCACTCCCACCCCCACCTCATTCCTCGCCGACTCATTAAACTTTGTTCCACTTGTCTTAAAACAAGAAAAAAAAAGTCCTTTACAGTATGGCATTAAAGTTGCACCAACCATACCTCACCAAAGGTACCAAATATACTTTTAAATCAGCTATATGAACGAAAAGTCCCCTTAACTGTCAAAGAACCCCCCCATGAAACTCTGTAAAGAGAAAGAAAACACACTGTTACTCTAATTTCCTTGCATTGTTTAAGTTCAAATAAACATGTACAGTATATATTTATAAATATAAAAGAAAAGAAACAGGCAGTTATAAATAGCAGGGATTCAAAAAGTCTATAACATATCAGTCTCTTGACAGCTTTCTGCTGAAGATTGTGGAGCATTCAAAAGTCCCAGCTGATTAATAATACAGGGAGGAAGGGATATCTGAGTTGTCCAGCATAGTCCAGGAATCAATTAAATGCTAGCCCAGCTGGAGGAGAGGAACAGATCCCGACGGGTACTCCAAGAGTGTCGAAATGATGAGCCAGGGATGTAGACCATAGAAACCATGCTGCTGTAAGAGCCTAATCCTATAGAAGCAACAGTCCAATCTTGTTCAGATGGAGCAGCGGTGGATTCATAATTCGATGTACCATGTGGCGAGATCCTTGTTCGATGGAGATACCGCTTACGAGTAGTCATGCAACGCAGAACCAGCATCTTGGAGCAGGTGCAGTCAGGGCTAAAGAAGGCCAACAAATTGGGAGGGACAACAACCAGCAAGGCGGTAAAACAACTCATAGTAGCAGTGTAGTCACAGACATGATAGGACCTGTTCAGGAAACATATACTGTAATCAGGCAGCAAATGCAGGGACGACCAGCCAGGTGGGCAAACAAAAGTAGGGACACATCAAGGGGGTAAATACTGCACCTCCAAGAACAACCAAACAAGTCCTGGGGCTGCCATCAATCCAGACACTCGCATACCCCAAGGTTAATCATACAAAAATACAATGCCCTTGAACAGAATAACTGACATTAATAGGGGAGTCTGTTACCGTAACGGAAAGGACAGTCAGCCTAAGGTGAACAAGTCGGGTAAAAGTCTCTGGAGGTCCTTAGATGCTTGAGCACTATTTTCAAAGGAGTGCCAGTGATCAGATATACAGATCTCTAGGCTGGCCAGGTAAAGCATCCTGAACTTGATGCCCACTGGTATCAATTTAGAAACAACAGGGTGAAATGATGTTCTCTTTTGGTGCACTGTAGTGGGTAGATTCTGGGAAATTCTGAGCTTATTTCCCTCTTAGGAAAGTGATTGTATCTCCTGCAGCTTAGATAGAATGTGCTTCGTGTCAAGATAGTTGAGGAGCTTGAGGAGAAAAGGACAAAGTGGTGAACCGGGAGGAGGTCTGGGGTGGAGATCCCAGTGTGCCTGCTCCACGATGTAGGATGGGCCATTGGGAGATGGCCCCACCAGCTTTTCAAGCAGCTGTTGAGAAAGCTGAATCAGAGTGGAGCCTTCAGCGTCCTCTGGGAGCCAGAGAATAAGTTGTTTCTCTGACTCCTTCCTTCCAGGTCCTCCAATTTTAACTCAATCTTGTGAATCTTTTGTCAGAGAGAGGAGAGCTCTGTGTCCATTCAGTCACACCATTTTTCCAGGGAGATGGACCGGGCTTCCACATCTCCAACTCACCAAGAAATGTCCCCAGTGTCTTTCCTCATGGAAGTGACCTCCAAAGTAAGTACTGCCAAAGCATCTGTTAGTGGCTGCATCTCCAGTGAAAAACGTTCCTCGGTGAGAGGGGTAGATTCCGCTGTAGAAGTAGCAGTAGACCCAGATTTAGCAGTGTGGCCCTTCGGCTTCTTGGAGGCCTTGTCTGGTGTCTGTGGAGGTGTATGATGCGGCAGTGCCGATTTCATCTTCATATCCATAATATACCAACATTTGTTGGTAAAAGTTACAGCACTGTTCACCGGGAGGGTCCTACTCACTGTGGAAGTAGCTGGTATTCCACAAATGGTGAGTTAGGAGATGAAAAAGAAGAAATTAGAATACAGCAGGCAGGAGTAGAGTGAGAGCTGCTAACTCTAGCTAGGCATCATGTGACTCAGGTGGTGGTCCTCTAGTTGAGAAGTGTAGGTGCGGAGGTGGTGGGAAAGGGTCATTAGGGGCTGTCAGCAGCTCAGAGGTGAGTAGGTGGAGGCCCATCTTGATCATGGATGGTAGTTTACTCTGTCCCCTCCCAGGCATTCTCTGCAGATGTCTGTGGGACCATCTTGTGGGAACAGGGGCTGAAGGTGAGGAATGACATCGCCACGTTACCCATGATGTCACTGCCACCACCATTCTCACTGTAGAGTGTGCTTTAGTAGTGAGAAGACCAGATTTCTTCTTCTGGATTCAACACACCAGGCCTCTGCAACACACACTAGATCCCACCAACCAAGGGTCAGGACACAATCCCCAGCCTGTGCGGCCTCCCATGTGGCAATGCTCTGCAGAACCAGCCAGTGACATTAGAAACAACATCACATTGTCAGGGGGTCTTGTTTTTATGCAGTGTTATAGCTGCATGCACTGAAGTAACATGGAAACAGATAACACTGCTATGCACTCTGTCCAGGCTGCCTAATGGGAATTATGAACTGCTAAGTAATATGGTGCATGTCTCACAGTGGGTAAGTGTATCAGGTGGGATTTGAACTTATATCTTCAGGTATGCAGGTCTATCCTTTACCCACTGGGCTACACTACCTTTGTACCCTGCATTTAGGGTATATCCAGATATCTTCCTAGTCCAATTCTACTCCGCTCCTTTGACACAGATTGAGACAGACATTCCTCATGTTAGTATCAGGTGCAGCAACAATTATGTGCTCTTTGTGACAGGACTAATGAATGTTTGCTACAGTGTGCTACATAATAGTACCATAGGGGCAGGCCATGCAGGGTCTACTAGACTGATTCCACATAGTGCAGTATTACTTTTGTTCTGGAACTTGGATTTTAGCACATGCCTGCAGAGCAAACACTCCAGAGATGGAAACAGAAGTGCACATACTGTATAGGGAGCGCATGTTCTGTCTATAGTGAACAGTACCCCCCACTCCCTATACAGTACACAGCAAACATGCTCTCTGTCATTCCATATAGTGGATGGCTGAGGTGGTGAGGGGAGGGCTGTGCCTTTCACTTTATCAGATCCCCCATGCAGCACTGGACACAGAGGTGATGAGGGTTGACAGGTGGTGTGCTCCGTGTGGGCATTGGAGGGGCCATTAGTCACTGTGGTGTTGGGTGACACTAAGATGGGTGTTTGGCAGGTGGGGGGGTACAACTAGACACCAGGGACCTAATAAACACTTATGAGGATGGGCAATCGGAGGGTTGGATGCCACTAGCCACCAGGGACAGCTTTCCTAAGATGGCAGTGGGTGATCAGAGAATGGGGGGGGGACTAGACAGCAAGGACAGCTTTATGAACACAGAAGCAGAAGATCAGAGGCCCACTAGACACCTAGTACAGCTTTAGTGACATGGATGCATGTGAATGGGGGTTGGGGGTGCAACTGGACACCAGGGAATATCTAAACAATAATGGGGCTGGGTGCTTGGAGGGCAGGGGGTGTCAACAGACACCAGGGACTATGTGTATGTAATGGGGATGGATGATCGGAGGGTGAAGGGTGCCACTGAACATCAGGGAGGACATGTACATTGCTGGGATGGGTTTTTGGGGTGGGGGCCCCTCACCACCACACTTGATGTGGCTGGTGGCCAGAAGATGGGGCGCATAACCTGCTGCTGCTTCCCATGCAAATGAGCCCATAATGGGCATACGTATGGCCCTTAGCACCTTGCATGATCCATGGACTCTTTTGCATGTTGCCCGCTGAATATCGTGCCAAGGGCTATTAGGTCTGGAAGCACAGTTCCGTGCACTGTCCTATGGACTGCATATAGCCCAGATCCATGTCGGTGTGGCAGTATTCGACTCTGTGCTGCCCTTGACATGGCCCTATATTCAGTTGGATAGCACCAGTATGATATCTGACTGAATATAGCACCCTCAGGGTCAGGCGCAAAGGCAAGCACAGTGCAAACCTTTGTGCTCCACCTTTGCCCATTACTGAATATGTGGCCCTTGCTGTTTTGTATAGTTTAAGTGTGCTAACTCATTTTAACCCAAAGAACAGTGTGGTTATACAGTACAGTAAGTGTATCACTGTATATCAGTGTGTATAAGCACACAAACTGCATTAACAGGATACAACCATGTTTTAGACTCCAAGCTTTAACTGAAAAATACAAGTGCTGTACAGTAAGCATCTTTCCCTTATGTTTCTAAAGTTAGCCCTTCTCAAATGAACTATCTTTAGAAGGGTTTATTTTTGAAACCATTTGTACTAGGAACTTAATTTTATAAAATGAAAGCTTGAAGTCAGGGGAAAAATAAATTATTCCTCTTGGTATACTTACATGCATCAATAAACTGAAAATACACTTTTACAATATTGGTATACTAAAAATACTTTTTACAATAGTTATTTGTGATTACATAGATACATAGATGTTGTCAGCAGATAAGGGCCTTGTGGCCAATCCAGTCTACCCTATCCCTCTTCCTAATGCTTAAGGTACTCTAGATGCTACAACCCCCCTTTCCTAGCTTGATAATTCCCATGTGCCTATCCCATGCATTCTTGAATCCCTGAACCGTGGCCACCCCCACCACTTTCTGGGGAAGACTGTTCCAGTTCTCCACCACCCTTTGAGTGGCTCAGTTGGTAGCACATCCACCTCTGGACCAGAAGGTCATGGGTTCTTGTCCCACACTGGGATTGGACTTGCACCTAAAACACTGGCATCCGAGTGCAGTATTAGGGGGGTGCAATACTGCTGGGGTGTGCTGTCCTTTGGATGAGACATTAAACAGAGGTCCCTTCTACCCATCATGGTGCTGTCCTGGTGGGTGTGCAGGTGGAAGTGAAAGAACCCAGGGCACTCTTTGTAAAGAGTAGGGGACATTCCTGGTGTCCTGGCCAACATTCCCTATCCCATAAACTGGTTCATGCAATTGTCCAGGCTGTGTGTGGGTGTTGATGTGCGATATGGCCACCACTACACATTCAATCACTTCACTACCAGTCTAGCATTGCTCGTAAAACACTTTGGGATACATTCTGTATGAAAAGTGCTTTATAAATGCTGATTCTTCTTCTTCTTCTTCTTCTTCTTCTTCTTCTAAGTAGAGTTTCTTCAAGTTTCTTCTAAGTTTTCCCCCTTTTAGTCTCATGCTGTGCCCACTTGTTCTGCTATTTCCGTTCATGTAAAAGATGCTCCCCTCTGGTACCCTGTTGATCTCCTTTAGATATTTGAAGGTCTCTATCATGTCCCCCTCTCTCTCCTTTCCTCCAGGGAGTACATATTGAGAGCTCTGACTCTCTCCTCATATGACTTATGCTGCATCCCCAACACCACTTGTGTTGCCCTCCTCTGTACCATCTCCATCCTGTCTATGTTTTTTTGGAGATGAGGCTTCCAGAACTGAACACAGTACTCCAGATGAGGCCTTACTAGGGAGTTGTACAATGGTACCACCACTTTCCTCCCTCTGCTTGTTATACCCCTCCCTATGCAACCAAGCATTCTTTTAGCCTTTCCAACTGCTTTGTCGCACTGTTTAGCCACTTTGAGGTTGTCTTCTATGACTACCCATAGATCTCTTTCCTCTGTGGTGGCCTCCGGTATTACCCCATCTAGTTCATACTCGGCCCTAGAATTCCTTCTCCCTAGGTGCACAATCTTGCACTTCTTTGCATTGAAACCCAACTGCCATTCCTTGGACCAGTTTTCTAGCCTCTTCAGATCCCTCCTAATTTTTTTTATACCTTTCTGTGTATCTACCCTGTTACATAGCTTTGTATCATCTGCAAACAGGCTAACTCTCCCTTCTAGACCCTCTGCAATATCACTTATGAAGACATTGAACAGCACTGGTCCCAGCACTGATCCCTGGGTTATGCCACTTGTTACCATCCCTCCTGTGAGCTAACCCCATTTACCACCACTCTTTGTGTTCTGTTACCTAACCAGTTTCTAACCCATGTGACCACCTCTGTCTCTACTCCCAGATTTGCCAGCTTGTGGATTAGTCTCCTGTGTGGGACTGTGTTGAAGGCTTTCCTGAAGTCCAGATAGGCCACATCTACTCCTCTACCCTGGTCTATTTCCTTTGTCACCCACTCAAAGAAATCAATCAAGCTGGTCTGGCATGACCTCTCTGCCATGAATCCATTTTGCTTTGGGTCCATCAGCCCCCTTGTCTCTAGGTAGTCCACCAGCCTTTCCTTGAGAAGCGTTTCCATCATTTTACCTACTATTGAGGTCAAACTGACCAGGTGGTAGTTTTCTGCCTTCTCCTTGCTACCACTTTTGTGCAGGGGTACAACTTGTGCCCTCCTCCACTCCTCCAGAACCATGCCTGTTTCCAGTGATCCACTTGAACAGTTCAGCCAGAGGTTTACCCAGTTCCCCATGGAGCTCCTTTAGGATTCTCGGGTGTATCCTATAAGGCCCCATAGCTTTATCCACCCTAAGCTGTTCTACTGCTCTTTTTACTCTGTCCTCTGAAAAAGGTCTAATGTACACCCCTTCTCCCTTTTTGTCCTTCTCCATTAGTGTGGGACCATCCCCATTGTCTTCTTCCATGAATACGGAGCAGAAGTATTTGTTGAGGACGGTCACCTTGTCAGTGTCTTTCTCCACTACCCTGCCTCCCTCTTCCCTAAATCTCACAATCCCTCCCCCGTCTTCCTCCTCTCACTAATATACCTAAAGAATGTCTTCCCTCCTTCCTTCACTGACTTAGCTAGCTTTTCCTTAGTTTCGGCCTTTGCTGCCCTTACTGCCTTGTTCGCTTCCTTTCATTTTTCCAAGTATTCTTGCCTGTCCTCATTGCTTTGTGTTGCCTTGTACCTCAGAAATGCCATCTTGTTTCCTCTTACTGGCTCTGTTACTCCCCTTGAGAACCACAGTGGTTTCCTCTTTCTTTTACTCATGCTGCAGGGCCTGGCACACTGGTTTGCTACCAGGTGCATGGCTTCCCTTATCTTATCCCACTGTTTCACTACTCCCCTTATGTTATTGTATCCCTGCATAGCCTTCCTGAATTCGTCCTTCATATTACCAAAATCTGTCCTCCTGAAAGCCAGGATTCTAGTCCTTGTGTGGCTAGCCTCCTGCCATGTCCTTATGGTGAACCCCACAGCTTGATTGCCACTAGTCTCTAGGCTCTCCCCCACTGTGACTTTTTGTATCCTGTTCCCACTGCTTAGGACAAGATCCAGAATTGCATTCTCCCTTGTAGGCTCCCTCACTAGCTGTGTGAAACCCACTCCTTCCAGGGATTGCAAGAATCCCCTACTCCTGGCTGAAGCTACCGCCGGGATGCTCCAGTCCACATCTGGCAAGTTGAAGTCACCCATCACCAGCAAGTCATCCTTTCTTGCCATGTTCTCTATAGTCCCCAGCGGTCCTCTTTTGAAATATTAAAAGTAAATCAGCAGAATGTAGCTATACTGATTTTTATGTTTGCTTGCATGCATGTGCAAGAATCATAGTGCCACCATACGAATTTTCATAGGTGTGCTACCCTCTTCCAATGCCCTGCTCCTTTTTGCAGGTGAGGCCTCACTGCACCAATAAATGTCTGAGCTGTCTATGATAGCAGTGGCGAACAGTTGAAAACCAAAGACCACTACAATCAGCGGTGGTAATGCGTAGGCAATTTGTATATTGCTGTCGGCAGGCAATTTACATACTGCCGTCGGCAGTATGCAAAGTGCCTACATTCAGCACTGCATGTGAACAGCTGTCATAGACAGATCCAGTTTTTTCTACTCCTCCTCCCAACAAACACCCAGTAGCATGCTGGGAGCCCACCCAGCGTGCTCATGTAATTTCAGCAACTATGGTGGCCAATGGGGTGCCCAATCCCCATCGGCTCCACTGCCCCCCAAACAGACTTCCAGGTGCCACGCTGGGAGCCCACTCCAGCATGGCAAAAGTCCATATGACCAACAGGGTGCCTAATCCCCTGTCAGCTCCACTGTACCCCCCCAAAAAAAAACAGACTTCTAGGTGCCACGCTGGGAGCCTAACCCAGTGTGGCAATAGTCCATATGGCCAAAGGAGGTGCCTAATCCCCTGTCAGCTCCACTGCCCCCCAAAAAAACTTCCAGCTGCCATGCTGGGAGCCCACCCCAGCGTGGCAAAAGTCCCGCGTTATCGTCCTGAAAAAGGAAAAAAAAAACCTTTAAAAAAAAAAAAAGGTCCCTCATTGACTGTCTTGCCCCTCTCCCCCAACCCATGCCCACCCTCTGTGCACTCACCTCCTCACACACACCCCTGACCCCATACTTACCTCCGGAGCCCAGTGCGATGATCTTCGGTGGACTGGGAACACGTCTGCACTCTTCAAAGCCAACCACGAACTGAAGAAATGCCGGTAAGCTGTATAATGGCATAAATGTTTTTTTGTTTTCAACTTTGGTGCATATCTTGGCCATTTGTGGGAATTTTTTCACCAAATTTTCAACATGGGGTTCTTGGGGCCCCACCTCAAGAACTGAGTCACTGTCATTTTGTTATACAGTCCCAAAAGGTGATTTCATGGTCACTGAGCGGAACTACCTTTTGGGACTGAGTAACAAAATGACAGTGTCACATTCATGAGGTAGGCCCCAAAACCTATGTTGAAAATTCAGTGAAAATGCCCAAAATGACTAGTTCTCTTGTGCTGCATTATGCAGTTCCTACACACACTCATAACCTGGCTAATTTTTAATATTTTCACTCCAGATTTTCACATTTGCCATTTTAACACACCTCCTTATGAGCAGTACAGCTGTCATTTTTCACATCTCGTCAAAAATGTGTTTCCATGCATGTAGTGCACAATGGCGCAGTCGGTATGCGAAATCAATGTTCGGGACAGATTAAGAAAATCACAGTGACACTGTTCATGATCAGAGGTCTTAAAATGGCTATGATGAAAATTTGGAGACAAAAGTCCGTTAAATGACTGTGTTACAAGCGTGCGTTGCGCAGTTTCCACGCACCCTCATGAGTTCACGAATTTGTAATATTTTCAGTCCAGATTTTCAACACTGGCATTTTTCCACACACCCTTATGAGCAGTACAGCTGTCATTTTTCACATCCTGACTGAACTATGTTTTCACACTTCCGGCGCAGAATAGCATGGTCGCTGTGAGACATTAGTGTTCGGGACAGATTATGAAAATCACAGTAACACTGTTAATGAGTGGAGGTCCCAAAATGCCTGTGTTGAAAATCTGCTGTAAAAAAATTCCCAAACTAATTACATTACAGGTGTACGTTGGGCACTTTCTACGCACGCTCTTGTCTTCACCTGTTTTTGTATATTTTCACTCCAGATTTTCAACAATGCTATTTTTTATACCTCCTCATGAATAGTACATCTGTCACTTTTCACATCCTGTTCAAAGTGTGTTTTTGCACCTGTGGCACCAAATGGCGCAGTCACTGTGCAAAATTGCCTTTCACCTAACGAACTGATAGTGTCACTGTTCATGTGGTGGGGTCACAAAAAGCCCATGTGGAAAACTTGGAGTAAAAATACCAAGAAACGCTCATGGCATTAGGGTTTTTGACCATAATGCCCTACCCTGTAGAGACTGACAGGCGTCAGGGGTGTGACTTGGGATTGTTGACAATAATGCTCATACCATTTCACCCCCACCCTGCAGCCAGTGACAGGCATTGAGGTGTGCCTTGGACCCTTTGCCCCCAGAGTTCACCCCGTTCTCCTACACTGCACCCATTTCAGCATATTTCCTTATGGGATGAGGTGACTATAAAGGTGAAACACCCCAAGGCACACCTCGACACTTGTCAGTGTCTGAAGGGTAGGGTGAGGTGACATGTCATGACTGTCATGGGCAACGACCCAAAGGCACACCCCAATGCCTGTACATCTCCACAGAGTGAGTGTGGAGTTGGCATCATTTCAATGCTTCAATGCCATTCCTATATTGCATCTGTCTAACTCCTGCACTTCCACTGCTAATGCCAGCAAGCAAACATTCGGCATTGACAAATGCTTGTTTAAATTGGTTTTAAGAGTGACCACATCTAAAAACATTATTGGTTGAAACACAATACTAGACAGTTGATTAATTTCCAAGAAACTGCACTGCTTATAGTTAACCTAACCTAATGTACACAGCAACAGCCTCTTTACAACAAAAGAAATCAATCGATGACAACACTACTCTACAAAACCAGTTTGAACAGAAAGTGTTTTCTAAGGGATAAACTGTATGGACTTGCTATAAAAACTGCTTGTTATGACCTGCATACTATCCACTATAGCACTGCTCTGCCAAACCACGTTAAACCACTTTGAACACAATGCATAGGAGGTGTTTTCTAAGGCCCTGTCCACATTATTAAGGTTAAACCAATAGCAAAATGAAATCAGTTTGACAGTGCTTGTAACAGTAAGTATCCACACTGCTGCCCAGGCAGAATGGTTTTGAAAGCAGCTGTGGAGACCATCTCAGGGGCTAGCATCTACTAATGCTCTTGTGATAATCAGTTAGAAATAGTTGCCTGATGTACTTCCTCCAGCAGATGCTGCCTGCTAGTGTGCCCCATACTCTATGCTGACTCTGAATTGCTCACTGATATGTCATGCTGTATTGTTCTGCTTGTACTCCCCTTCCCCCTGGGTCACACCTGGAAATGAGCCTTGGCTCAGTGTGCCTTTCCCAGTTACCAATTTTCAATAAATAAATAGTCTTAACAATGGTTTTAGCTGTAACAATTTAACTCATTACCTCCTGGGCGGCCATTTTGTGTCAGGTAAACAATGAAAAGTTTGGACTTCATATGGAGCTACTGGAGGTAATGAGTTAATAAAAAATTCTACCTGCAGTGTGGATGAACAAGCACAGTTGTGTACTGTGTTGGTCCTCCAGCTGCTACTCCCCAACACATCATAGTGCCACTATCTAACCCAGAAATACTGAACAACTTACCTTTACTCCAGGTGGTCAACTGAGAGGAGGGCAGATGCAGGTTTGAGCCCTTGTGGCATTCCCTCACTAGTCCTAGCTCCTGCCAGCAGTCACACAGCATGATCATTAAATAAAAAAAAAAATATCCACAGTTTTCTTCCCCTCACCATTCCCAGCTCCTGCCAGGGAGAGGAATGCAGTCTTTGGCTGTCAATCCATTCAAAACTTTAAAAAATGTGCCTCATGTGTTCCCCTCACTGGTCCCAGCTCCTGTCAGTGAGGGAAGAGCAAACCTGTGCCACTGCACCCTAATAAATAAAAAAAATTGTTCCCTGTTTGTGTCCCCTTGCCGGTCTTGGCACCTGCCAGCAAGGAGTAAGCAGACTTGAGCAGTTAATCCTTTTTAAATTAAAAACAGTTCTCTCATTTTTCCCCTCTCTGATAATGGCTCCTGTCAACAAGGGGAGAGCAGACATGGGCCATCTGTTTATTCTAAATAAAAAAAGTGCCCCCATGTATTCCTCTTACCTGTCTTGGCTGCTGCTGAGGAGGGGAGAGCAGTCCTGGGCTATTGGGCCCTTCTAAACAAAACAAGCTCCCAACTGTATCCCTTCACCAGTCCCAGCTCCTGTTGGCAAGGATAATTTTGAGTTGGGTCATGGGGCCCTTCTTGGAAAAAAAAACTTGTCTCCAGACCTGCCTGATGTCATACACCCATCCCCAGAGCTGGGATACTAAACACCCTTTTTACCTCTTTCCTCCACTAGGCTGTGACTGTCATGTCACTCCTCTCACCTTCTCAGTTTTCTACTGTCTGATAATACAAAGCGCTAAACTACTGCTAACATGCTAACTGTTTAGCACAATTTTCATCAGATGGAAGCTGGCCAATAAGATGAGAGGAGGGTCACTATCATGTATGAGGGGGATGTAAAGGGTGGTCTCCTACCATAGACTGTATGGTCATATGAGTGGGTACCACTGGACACCACTGAGTGAGTGATATGGGACAGAATAGGGGAGGGGGGCCCACTGGACACCAGGGAAAGAGATACATGGGACAGGGGGAGGAAGGAAGGGATAGAGGGAAGGTGGGAGGGAAGGATGGATGGAGGGGGTATCACTGGACACAAGGGAGTGAGTACATTTGGACAGGGTGAGTGAGGGGGTTACTACTGGACACCAGGGAATACTAAACATGAGATGGGGACTGGCCCATTGGTGCAGAAGCTTGCGATGAAGGTGATCTGGGTTTAGGAGTTTTGTTCATTTAGAAATGGCTGGTAAAAATATTGAGAATCTCAAGAGAAGCTCTCCTGCTCTAGGGTGGGAGGAGACAGATCCTACTGGGTGATCTTTACCTGATTAAGCCCAAGTGGCAGAGCAGGCTGGAGTATAGGGAGGGGAGATGCTGACAGGCTTTGGCACTTTAGGAACATTTTGCATGCATGCACACCACCTACCTCTAGTCACTGGCATCCTGTGGGTAGGGAGAAAAGATAAAGGACAATACTTTGGTTCTGGAGCATGAAGCCTGGTACTCTCAGGCCCATCAGTGCTAACTGCCCACCCCACCACCAAAAATGTGGCTATCCTGCAAGGGTAGGCTGGGCCCACAACAGCCCACCACAGAGGGGTATGTCTGTGGTATCAGGTGATGGGGCTAAGCAGCAGAGAAAAGCTGGGGCTGGGAGGTCACCTTGGGTGAGAAGTGTCACTGTGGAAAGCAGAAGCATAAAATAATAAGTAACAAAAAACATGTGATAAGGTGAGGGAGGGTTGTACCACAGAACATCCAGAATACTTTAATAGAACTGGGTGAGGTTTGAGGCTGTCACTGGACATCAGTGCTTGGCCTGGGAACAGGGTAAGAGAGGGGCTGCATTATTCCTTTCACCAGTTCAGCTCCTGCAAGCAAGAATAGAATTATGTTGAGCAGCTGGGTCTTTGATTTTATAAAAAAATGTAAAATATTACTAGCTTTGTAGACCTCCTCAGTCCCAACATCTTCCAGAGAAGGGAGAACAGACATGGGCCAATCAGCCTTTTTAAATTAACAAAACAAAATGTGTTTGATGTTGTAAATATCCCCTGGTTGGCAGCTGGAGATGCTTGTGGGAGGAAGCAGGCTGACTCCAGAGTACACAGCCATGTGCAGCATGTGGATGTGCCACAGATTCCTCACCACTTGTGTTCTAAGGGGTGTGGAACTGCCTCCACCCCTCCCAATGGAATCCACCAATCTCACAGAGACAAAACTGTTGCAATAATATCTTTAATTTCATTTAATTTACTTGGTCATTAGGTAAGCTCACTGGAAAATCAGTTCCTTTTACAGCAGCAACTTTGGATCAAAGATTAAAACATAGTACAATACATTCGTCACCAAAAAAAAATAAAAATAAAATAGCAACTCACTAAATAAATAACTGTACAAGCCTGTCATTATCCAACCTATATAGAAGCCCTCTGCACCTAGATTTTATGTTGGCTTCAGATCTGATCATGATCCGGAGTGTGGAAGAATCCATCAGAGAGAGCCAACACAGTAAATGATACACTTTCTGAACATCTCAAGTTCTCAGCCATTCCAGACTTTTTCATGCCAAAAATGTTCTTGTTCTTAGTCAGCCGAGATACAATATTCTTTGCTGAAATCACTATCAGCTTTATTCCTTTATAAATTAATCACTGGGGTTACCTAGGATATCCCTGTATACATTTCCGCCCCATGATCTTGTAAATGAAACATCAATACTAAACTCAAATGTTTCAAAGGCACCCACCCGAGAAACAGACAGAACACTCATCAGAAGTAGTCTTTCTGTGCAATTTCTTTGAAGAAGCATGGTTATGTCACATGAAATGTGTAAATTCAGGTGGTCATGTCTTTCCTTAGCAACACAAGTACATTAGGCTAACTGTGGGGAACATCAGAGTCTTGGCTTCCCTTCTCTATAGCTGCCATCATGTCCAGGATGTTGGAGTCAAACTTCTGAACCTTTTTCATGGTTGTTGGACTCAGGCATGGCAATGATGTACATGGAAAACCAGTGAAGGTACAATACATTGGTGGGATAGCATCAGGGTAGGCAGTGGACACCCAATATGTCAACTGCCATTTGGAGTCCCAGGAGTGAACATCTCATCATGGGCATCCTTCCGATATATAGATTTCACCCCCAGATTAGAGGCATGGGTCTATCTTCCTTCAAATAACAATTAAGGATGGAGGCGTCAGGGCATCAATCATTATATTTTTTTATTTATGGCATCTGAAAACTCATAGTCCATGCCAGGTCAGTACTGTAAGCTAAAATCATAGGTAAAAAGAGCTTGCAGAGAACCAGCAGCATCCTGTTTCAACAGTTAAGCAGTCGTCAACCTATGCTGCACGTTAACAGGTGATTGTTATCTGTGCAGTCCAAGAATCTGGCTCCATACAAGACGTCATGGAAATGTTGTCATTTACCTTGTTTTTTGTTTTTATAGTGCTCACCACAACCCAACCCATATAGACCAACTTAAGGTAGCTGGTTCATTCCACTGGGGTGTCATACAGATGAGGCACACTGATGAGTCCTGGTAGGACGAAACACGTGTCTGTGTCTTCTGTTGTCACCCTTTGCAGACTGTGTGAGAGGCCTTTTGGCACCATGCATTTCTTCTGCTTAAAGTTGAACCAGCATAATATTTTGTGGTGATTTGCATATACAGTCCATGATGCTTTGCATTATGGGGATATGTGTGATTTCGTATTTCTTTGAAACTTGGCTTCCTGGCCAATGCCCTTTGGGGTAACCCTTGCCTCGGTGCTTGCGTGCTAAGGCTCTTTGTCTTTTATGGAATTGATCTACAACTACCCACTTCAAAGTCAAGATCTCCAACTTGTGGACAGGGTATAGAGTTAGTCAGACTTTACCCAAGGGCTCTATACAGTATATGTTTTCACTCAGTGACTGTCTCAAAAAGCTCAAGTAACACAGATTGCTGTCCATGTCCCCACCACCTACCCTGGGGTCCATATGCACATTCTTTCCCTTTGTAGCAAATATAATGATGGCCCTACAGCTAAACCAATGAACAAGGACATCCTGCATCCTTTTTTCAGGCACAGTATTGCAATCCATATAGCAGCGTTCAGCCGAATCTCACAAGCACTTGAAACAGAACACCAGTAAGATCCATGAAAGTGAGGGTGGTTACACAAATGAAACTGGAAGGAACAGATAAGGAATGGAGCTACCTCTCTTGAAAAACAAGCACTGGTCCGAGCCACAGTGGCTGCTACTGCAATAGTACTGAAGTAATTTGGATGCACATGCTCATAAGCCCCCATCCAACTTTTTAGTGTACCATTCAGATGTACTGAGCTATGTGCTTTATCTCTGTACTTGTAGCACTCTTCCAGCTGTTCTCTTACCACGGAACACAAAACTGCAGTACTGGAGCATTGTCACTGCAAGACTGTGATCAAACCACAACATTACTAAATGGAGAGGACATGGAGAGATGTAGTTCAACTCCAGCTGGTGGAAGGACACAGCTATGGTGTGTTTGCAGTCACATGCTTCCAGAGCCCCTTCCTCGATGTAACAGCACTATGTCATACATAGCTTTCCCTATGCAGCTGTAAGAAGGAGTGGTTGCCCCAGCTTAATGGTGCATTTGGTAAAAGACAGTAGCAGGTACACATGAAAACCTGGCACTCAAACTACTCACAGATGCACCTTGCAAGGATATGCAAACATAGATTTAGTTTCCACTCACAGAACTGGGTGCAATGCATATAGCGGCCACCCTTGATAAGCTGCCAGTCTGTCAGAAAATGGAATCATGTGTTTTCATATAGACTGAGATGGATTACACTATGTTATATGCATTGATCCCCGTTTTGTAAGTAGTAAATACAGCAGAGCCAGTCACAATTAATGTAATAACTTGCAGTAAGTGACGTCACAAAATATTGCAGTAAAACAGGCCTTAATTACCACTGAATTACACTGTTCCCTGCAGTATACTGCAGCATTCTGTGATATACTGCAGCATAACTGCAGTGCATCCTGGCTGGCACAGTGTCTTTGTAATGTGTATGTATGGGTAGTGTATGTGCAAAGTTTCCTTGTGTATCTGCTATGGCAGTGGTAGCCCTAGACCACAAGAGGTAAAAACAAAGGGGGACAAAAGATGTTAATCTGCTTGTATGCTGCCAGCCCTGTACCTGAAGACTGAATGTGCACCAGTGGCCTGCCAGAACCGCCTCACCCACAAAGCCCCTGTGTCCCCATCAATCACTGTTTGGATATGGAGCCTGGCCTTGTGAAGGGAAAGTGCCATTTTACGGCATCAGGAGGCAGTTAAGCTGGAGGGCCAGCTCTTGGGCCTTTTATCAGCATTGGAGCCAGTTGTTGGACCAGCAAAGCAGAAGGAATGGCCACAAAAGTCCATAATAACAAAACATTTAAAAAAAAAAAAAAAAAAGTGTTTAAAAACATGACTATCATAGTTAAATAAGTATTTAAAAAGAAAAGTGGCTTTATACATCTATGAGATAATGAACTGGAGGGAAAAAATAATTAGCATAGTAATCTTGTTTCTTCCAAGGAATCCCTCAGTATGCTTGACTAATGCAGAATAGCCCCACTGGTTAAGTTGCCCTGGAGACAGGATGTGTGCAAATGGCAGAAAGGAGATAGCCAATCAGCATGAAGCTGAGAGATACTGCCTGCAATCACTACATGGAGATGAGTCAGATTAATTTGGTAGCCTAAGGGGCAAAGGCCCCCTAACCGACAAGGTAACCCCTAAGTAAAATAAAAAAAAAAGAAGAAGAGGCAAGAAAGGGAAAGCAGAAAGAGGAATAGCAACCACGAAAAGGCATAGGCAGACTCTGTGAGAGATGTCAACTATGGAATGCACCAAGTATTTGTTTCCTCTGTTAAAAATTTGGTACTAGGAAGAACTGTAGGACATTTTTGTTCTAGGCTGTGTGAGGGGAGGTTAGGTGGGATGTCAAGCATACTGAGGGATCCCTTGGAGTAAATAAGATTACTATGGTAAGTAATTTTTTCTTCTCACCCCAGGAATCCCTCAGTATGCTTGTCTAATGCAGACTCCCAAGCAGTGCCCCTAGCTCATTGTACCCAATAGCTCCACATGAAGTCCGAACCATCCACTGATTATCCTGATACAAAATGGCCACCCAGGGTATAATGAGCTAGGAGGAGGGAACATGGCCTACTTGGGAAAAAGGTTCTGCAGGACTACAGTGCAAAATCTGCCATCTGATCTGGAGTGTATATCCAGGTAGTGATGCTTTGTGAATGTGTGTACTGTCCTTCAGGTAGCTGCTTTGTAGATTTCAAGCAAGGTGATGTCCCTTGCTGCTGATATAGAGGCTGATGTACCCCTGATGGATGGGTCTTGAGGCCCTGTAGCAGCTTTTTTCCAGCCTTGCTGTATCAGAACTGAATGTAGGAGATTATTCAATGAGAAATAGTTCTCTTAGAGGCTGGTTTCACTTTGTCTACCTAAGTATAGGTGAGGAACAGTCTGGTATGAGAAGGCCTGAGCTGTTTAACATGCTGTAAGTAGTAGGTAAGGACTCCCGTAACATCCTGGCTAAGAAACCTGCATTCACCAGAACTGGGCTTGTCTGTGAAGAAGACAAGGATTGTGATGGACTGATTCAGGTGGAATTTAGACACCACCTTGGGGAGGAATTTCCTGTTAGTCTTGAGAGCCACTTTGTCTCTGAGGAAGACAGTGTAATTAGATTTACTGCAAAGTGCTTGAAGCTCATTCACCCTCCTGGCAGATGTGAAGGCCACCAGGAAAACAGTTTTCCAGGTAACATAATTGAGATCTGCTGAAGCCATTGGGTCAAATGGGGTTCCATTAACTTGGCTGTGCACAATTTCAGGTCCCAGGGAGGGACTGGTTCTCTGGGAGGAGGGTGCAGGTGGAGCAGTCCCTTGAAAATCTTTTAATGATAGTGTGAGAAATCACAGTTTTCTCCTTGCTTGCTGAGATGTAGGCAGAGGGTACAGCCAAATGCACTATTAAGGTGGAAGGTCTGAGATCTGATGCATGGAGATCTACCAGGTAGTCCAGGATGGTTGACAGGCCAGCCTGCAAGGGGATAATTTGTCTTTCTAGCAGAGAGAAAATCTTCTCCATTTTGAAGAGTGAGTCTTCTTAGTAGTGGATTTCTTGACCCCCGAGGACTCTAAGGACCCCATCTGAAAATTGTGAGTCTGAGAACTCTAACTCCTCAAGAACCAGGCTTTGACGAGAAGTAGCTTGATGTTGGGGAAGGGAATCGTGCCCTGAGACATGGTCAGGAAGTTGTGGCTCCTGGGCAGGCTAGTGGATTGTTTGGTTGATAGGGTAAGGATCAGGGAATACCATGGCTGCCTTGCCCAATTCAGGGCCACTAAAATCATTCTTTCTGGTAGCTACCTGAGATTCAGGAATACTCCAAGAAACAGAGAGAATGGAGAGAAGGCATGCGGGAACCTCCCTGACCAGTTCATAGCCAGAGCATGCATTGGCACTGAGCCCAGTGCTGGAGGCCTGCAATAGTAAAAGGCAACTGCTAGTTTTCCTTGGAGGCAAACAGATCTACATCTGGAGTGCCCTTCCTCCTACTGAAGATTATTGCAAGTACTTACCTTTTTAGGGTGCCCTCATGGTGGCCCTGACTGATATGACCGAGAAAGTCTACTAGGACACTTTCCTTGTCTGAGAGGTGGATAGCAGTGAAGTGCCATTCAGAGAATAGGCCAGGAGCCAGATCTTCATGATCTCCATGCAGAGGGGCTGGTGCTCCCTCCTGCTTGTTGATGTGAAACATGAAACATGGTGGTGGTGTTGTCTGTCCTGTGTTGGGTAGACTGACCCTTTAGCCAGGGGGCAAAGGCCTACATGGCAAGGTACACTGCTCTTAGTTCTAGTAGGCTGATGTGGTGGTTGGACTCTTGGAGGGATCAAACCCAATTTATGGGATGGCCTGCGGGGGTTGGCTCACCACCCCATTAGGGAAGCATCTGTTGTAAATACCAAGGAGGGATACCTCTGCTGAAAGGGAACCTCTTTTCTGAGGATGTATGTGTCCTTCCACCGATCTAGGACCTGGAGCTGAGGTTTTGTGACTGCCACTAGTTTTGATGGGGAGTCTCTTCTTTGGGACTGATTGTCCCTGAAAGTGATACTAAATGTCTTGCACTGAAACCTGGCCTTTGATACCAGTGCTGTGGTGGAAGTCATGTGGCCCAGTGGTTGCAGGAAATGTCTGGCTGATCTTGGCTGGCTGAGGACAATGAGTTTGTAAGACTGTGAAGGATTGCTAGACTAACTGAGAGAAGCAGAGCTTTGCCCTGCAGGGTATTGAGCTCTACCTCCATGAATTCCAGAAGCTGCACAGGTTCTAGTTGGGAGTTCTCTATATTGATGGGGAAGCTCAGGGATTGTAGGGGAAGCTGTGTTTGATGGAGGGAGTCCATGACCCATTGGGGGGACTTTTCTGTGATGAGCCAGTCGTCTAGGTAGGGGAAGATTGTGATCCGTTGTCTCCTTAGGTGGGCTGCCACCTCTGCTAGACACTTTGTGAAGACTCTTGAGGCTGAGAAGGTGTCGAAAAGGAGTGCCATAAACTGGTAGTGGACTGAAGGCAGCCTGAACGTGAAGAGTTTCCTGTGAGGGGGCTTGACAGGGATGTGGAAATATACGTTCTTTAGGTCCAGTGAGGCTAGCCAGTCTCCCTGTGGTAGGGAGGGTATTACCACTGAAAGGGCGATTGTGTTGAATTTGGGATTATGCAAATACTTGTTTAGGTATCTGAGACCCAGGATTGATCACCAGTTCTCATTCTTTTTCTGAGTGAGGAAGTATCTGGAGTAGAGCCCTTTTCTCCACTGGGAAGTAGGGAGTCTGTCCACTACATTGGGTGGAAGCAAGTTCTTGACCTCTAACTCGAGCAGTAGCCTTTCTGTGGGAATGGAGATTTGAAAGTTTTGTGTGGCTGACAGGAAAATTTATTTTTTTGAACTGTAGGGAGACCCCCGGTCCAGTACACACTAGTCTATGGTGATGGACTGCTACTGCTGGAAGTAATAGACAAGCCCTACCCCTAATGGGGTGGGGAGGTAACCTGGACATTCCCCTCAGGGATTTGTTTGGGCTGAGTCTTTTGTGTTGCAGAGGGATCAGCACACTTTGTGACTCTGTGTTCCCTGCCCCTAAAATATCTCTTTGCCTGGGAGTAGTCAAATAGTATGGTTGTTGGGTAGGAATCCCTGGCTATGCTCTCCCCCTTCCTGTAGGCTTGTGGGAGTGGAGGGTATGTGTTTGGCTGCATTGCTCTTCCAGGCAGTTTTATACACATGCACATTATTCAGGTAGGACTCTGATTTGTCCCTAAAACGAGAGTTGTTCTCATAAGGGAAATCCATAACCCCTGTTTGGGCATTCTGAGACAGGTTGGTAGTCTCAAACCAGATGAGCCTTGTAAGGGAGATAGCCAGGGCCATAGCCCTAAGGGCAGTGTAATTAGTATCAACAGCCATTTGGGACTGATACTTAATGGCATCTAGGGCAGTTTTAACTGACTCAGGTCTTGGGCAACAGCATCAAGGGCCTTCTCGCTCATGGCAGAGACAGAGTTCCAGAGGGCTTTCTGGTACTGTGTTATATATTCCACATAGGCAGACAGACAGAGAAGGAAGAAGCTGTGGAACAGGATTTTTTTTGTCATGTTATTCAGTTTTCTGGATTCCTTGTCAGGGGATAACAAGGAAGTTTTGTCCTGTCACAGGCTGCCACCTGAACCACCCCTTCATAGGCTGGGTATGAATAGAGGTACTCTTTGTTGGTGTTTTGTAACTGGTACTTATTTTCCACTTTTTGTCCACCTTTGGCATGGACTGAAAGAAGGAGCCTTTTGGGAGGGGCAGTCCCATCATGTTTAAAAAGACTTCCTCCTCGACCTCCTCGGGGGCCTTCACCAGAGTTTCCACATCTATTGGACAAAATTGTAGTGGGAGGAGGTATCTTCCTGACTGTGAGAAGGGAGCTAAAGACTTGATCTGGGAAAAAGATCAGGTTTGAAATGTTCCATCTCCTGTGCCTCATATATAGCTTCCTATAGGAAAAAACTCTGTCCTGGGTCAGGGATGGCAGGAGAAGGAAAATACGGTGCAAGAGGAGCACCCAAAGAGTTGCCCATAGCTGGAAGTACTGATAAAATTGCCACGCATAGTCATGCCCTCTGGGGAGAGCATTGAGGTATCACATTGGCGTCTCCCTTTGCTTTTCAGTGAGAGGGGCAGTGGTATATTTTTCTTTTGCTTTTCTTTCTTTCTTTTTTTTTTTGTTAGTAGGGATGGGTTTTAAATCCTGCTCAATATGTATTCATTTATTATATTTTTTTTTTCGGTCTGAGCTTAATTTTTTCAGAAGTCTTATTTATTAGTATTATGTATTTTTTTCCATTAGCATACACAAGACTGGGACGCAATACTCTAACAGAAATCGTAACTGTCTGCTCTGGCCAGGATCATGTAGCACATAATAGTATTTTAGAGTCCTGAGGTCTAGTCCTGTTTTGGCATTAACCAATGTCTGAAAGCGCCAGAAGAGCAATGTCAGTTCCCAAAAGGGGAGATTTGGAAAATCGCAGTCAGTTCCCAGACTCACTGGAACCACAAGTATCAGTCCCCAAAGAAAAAATAAAAGCAGAAAAAAACAGTGAATTAAGGATTCATAAATGAAAATAGCACCCAAAGTAAAATATATAAAAACACAAAGTCAGCTGAAAACAGGCACAAGGGAACCGACAAACTCTTGACAGGATAGCATTCCCCATGGTTCCTGGAACTGAAGGGAGCAGAGAGAAAAAACTAAATTTAAGCAAAAAGAGGGATTCAGAAAATACACACTACGGGCAGTAAAAACAAGTAAAAAATGTGACAAAAACTGTGAGAAAAAAACTTCAAGAGGTGAAGTTCGAGAAGAGAACTCCAGGGAGACTAGACTCTGAGGACGGAGAAATGAATCTGACTCATCTCCACACAATGCCTACAGGCAGTATCTCTCAGCTGTATGCTGATTGATTGTCTCCTTTTTGCCATTTGCATGCATCCTGTTTCCGGGGAAGCTCAACCAGTGGGGCTATTCTGCACTAGTCAAGCATATTGAGGGATTCCTGGGGTGAGAATGTAGTTTCTCCAAGACCCTGAGTACATTAGATATGTGTTCTAGATCCAACTTAGGGGGACAATATACTTTGCTGCAGCCAGCGGCTACTGCAACATACTATAACAAGGTGTTGAATTACATCTCAGCCTCAATGAGCTCCTCCACATTATTTACCCTGCCAACCCAGTTCTGAACTGGAGTCATGGGCTCAGCCTCCTCGTTGCTGGAGAAGTTCTCCTGATTTTTGTTCTGGATGGTGAGGTGCTTCAGGTAAAGCTTAACATACGCATCTTTCTTTTGCTCCCCTGAAGGCAGTGGCACATTGTATGCAAGCACTTCCCCCTTCAGCCTCTCTCTTGTCAGGATGAAGGGGGCCTTCCAGGAAATCTGGCATCATCTTGCTGTTTGTGTCAGCAGGGTCTGTGCTGGGAGAAGATGAAGGAGAAAAGGATATTCCCACAGATGGTGGCAAAACTGACCAGGCTGAAACCTACAACAACTCACTGCTCCAAGAAGTACTGGCCCACCACCAAATAAAATGCATCACTATTGGACGCAGCAGCAGAGAAGTACTCTCCTTGGTGATGGTTCTCTAAAGCTGATACATGGTGTCCATTACCAGTGTCTAGGTGAAACTAGTTTTTTCAATGCATTGCAGTGGGGTTGGGAGCAAGAAAATAGTGCAGTGTGGGTAAGGGAGGACGCAACTGCACTGTACTGAATGGAGAAGATGGGGTGAGAGATGATTCAACCCCACTCCACTTGAAGGACATGACATGCTACCAAATTCCCCTCATCACAGTTACCAAAGCCCACTTCTCAATGCAATTGCACTACGTCAGCATAGCTCTCATGGTGTAGCCATAAAAACAATGTTGCAATATAGTGTGGGAGCAGGCACAGTTAGTGTGTTCTTTGTTTTCCCCTTGGCAAAAGAAATCCCACTGCAAAAAAAAAATGATGCTGCAACCTTGCACCACAACTACAGGCAACAACATTATGGGGGACAGCATTAATGAGAGCCGGATGTTTGATTTACAAGATGGGTATATTTTTCACTGCTGCTCAATATTTCACGTTGCCAGAATATCTTTTTGGTTTCATTTTATATTTAATACATTTTCAGTTCTGACACAAAAGGCAGATTTCTAATTTGTGCAACATAAATAACCAACTCTTATTTATTTCTCTTGGTAAGGGGGACAAGGATCCATCCATTATTATGCTGAAACCTGTATATTAGATATTGAGATACATGTTAGAATAACTGGTATGTTATTGGCACAGTTAGTTTCTCTGTTACACAGGAACAAAAAAGTTTGCGTTTAATGTTTTGGTTTTGTAGTCACTAGATTTATGTTGCACAGATTAAAGATCTGCCTTTTGTGTCAGAATTGAAAATGCATTAAACATAAAATTAAACCAAAAAGATATTCTGGCAGAGTGAAATACTGAGCATTGAATACAATGTAACCTGTCTTGTATATCAAATGTCCATTTCTTGTTATGTTGCCCCTCCATAATATTGTTACCTGTAGTTGTTGTGCAAGGTTGCAACATCATCTTTTCTTTTGCGTGGGATTTTCTTTTGCTTTGGATTGGTCAGAAGTATTGTGTAGGGACTCGTTATAAAATGTTACAATCTGTTTGGAGAGATTTCTCAATTTTTCTATAAAAGTTAAAGAACTCTATAATTATTCATAGTGGCAGTGTAGTACTGTGCAACAATAGTGTCGGGGCAGGTACAGTCAGTGTGTTGTTTGTTATCCCCTTGGCAAAAGAAAATCCTACCAAACAAGGAAAAATGATGTGGCAGCCTTGCACCTCAACTACAGGCAACAATGTTATGGGGCGGGTAGCATAACGAGAAGTGAAAGTTTGATTTACAAGATGGGCTACATTTTACTCTGCACTCGGTATTTCACTCCGCAAGAAAATCTTACTGTTTTCATTTTATGTTTAATACATTTTCAATTCTGACGCAAAAGGCAGATTGCTAATATGTGCAGCCTAAATCTGGTGAATGCTAAGTCAAAATATTAAACACATAGTGCGGGGGGGGGGGGCAGCAACTGTACTGAATGGAAAGGACGTGAAGAGATATACTTCAACTCCACTCCACTGGAAGGACACAGTTGTGGTGTGTTCGCAGTCACAAGTTACCAACGTCTCCTTCAATCAGAGTCATGTGCTACCAAAGCTCCCTTCTCAATGTAATCGCACTATGTCAGCAAAGCTCTCATTATGCAGCCACAAAAACACAACAGAGGCAAACAAGCTTGACAGTAGTAGCACGAAACAGTGACAAAATGCTTGAGCATTTAAGATTTGTCTGTGGTGGGGTTTTTTTACTTTGGAATGTGCATAGTGTGTTGCCTCCCCTTGTCAAACCTAAGACAAGACCTTTTAAATACTGTAGATGGCACTGAGATGACAGACAGGATTTGGAAACTATCTTGCCCATCATTTTTAACAGCCATGGATCTGGACATGTAACTCATCCTTTAGATTTCAGAAGAAATATTATACATTAATAATATTTTAAGACATGACTCCTCCCCCAAACAAATCACCTTTTAATTTAACTGGAACCACAGTAAATTGTACACACAAATGTCTTTACTTACCTAACTCCTATTGTGAACATACTGAGCAAAGGTTTCCCTTGTAGCCAGCCAATCAACACAATTAAAGCTATAATAATCATGGAAAATGTTATTGTTTCAGGTAATGTCAGTATTGCAAGTGCTTACAGTATATTGTACATATGCATCAGAGCCTCTGCAGTAAAGACGTGTAATGCTCACCTATTATTCCAAATGAAAACACAGAAAGCTGTTTTCCCAGTTTGTCCATACTTTTTTGCAGAGGTGTTTTAGGGGTCTGAAATTACAGAACAAGGGTCTTTAATTGTACAGCAAGTCTGCCTCCAAGTTCCATTTAATATGACTTGGAGTTTACTTGTATCAGTGAGAATTCCTAACAGGATATACTTTTTTTTTCTGCTAAAAACCTTAAACTAGAATGACAGTAAAAAAATGCAACCATGAGAATAATTCTTTAATTTTTACAATGCCCTCATAGAACATGAGCAAGACAAATTTTGTGCAAAATTTATTTTCAAGACCTACATAGCATAGGGGAGATGTTAAAATCATTAGCAAAATTTCATTTCCTATTTGAAGACTTACAGAGCATAGGGCAGAATATAAAATCATTAGTAAGAACAATTTTGATACTCCAGCAAATTTTTAAAACATGTTTTTTGGCAGAAAACTACTTTTAACATTGGTGATGACCCACAAAATTCTTGGAAGTGCAATACTTTTCCCTGTCAATAAAACAGGTTACTGTAATCCACCACCTCAGAACACAACTGGAAACAGGCTATCATAGCTTAATCTGCCTTTCTCAGTTAAAAAAAAAAAATAAAAAAAAATGCTTAAATCTACTACTTAGCCAAACTGCACACCAAAATGGTTTACTCCAGGGAGTCCAGAATGGCCCTTCATTCCTGAAATGTAATAAAACACTTGGCGGAGTCCTGCACAAACACAAGCTGTGCTTCAAGACAAGACAAAGTTTGAATATAAGGATCCACTAACAAAATATTTTTGTTTTTAACTCTTTATTATAGTTTGCCACAAGTCCACTTAAAACACCAGCATCAATATATCACAACCTAACTGTTGTTTCATTAGGATGCAATGTGTTCTTATGTCTTGGGACAACCACCTCTTAATTATATTTTCATTAAATCCACATGGTATAGTTCTTTAGATTCATCCTGGTAAACTACACTTGGACTCTACCTTACTGCATATACTGATTTTACTTTCTTTTTAAATGAGGAAATGTCCGCTTGTTCAGTATTGCTTTTCATATAACCTGCCTTTTCACTAGGAGAGCCTTTAATTAAGAGATAGTTGTCCCAAGACATAAAAACACATAGCATCCTGATAAAGCAACTGTTGGGTTGTGAAACGCCAATGCTGGTGTTTTAAGTGTATGTGTGGCAACTGATACCTATAAGAAATACCTGAAAATAAAAACCTTTCCGTGAGTGGATCACTATATCCAAAATTTGTCTTGTCTTCAAGTACATCAAAAAAGTTTTAAACTCTAGCCTGACATATTTAAACATTCTTGGAGTATGTTACAGACCATTAGGAAGTTCAGCAGAGGTGGTAAATGAAATTAAAAGGGCAACAACTATGGGGCCCATGGCTCTCCTTGGGATTTCTACCTACTTGACATTGACTGGGATGTTGAGATTAGCCAAGGGAAAGGAGGTAAGAATTTCTTGCTAGCTGTGAAAGTTGTTTCCACATTCAGCATGTCTGACATGGGACATGAGAGGATGGGATTGTAATTTGACACTGAGCAATGGGGATGCCATGGTCAGGGCAGTAAATGTTGGGAAGTCAGTGGATAACAATACCCCTAATAGGATCGAATTTAAGGTGATGGGGAAGTTTTTCACAAAAATTAATACCTAGACGTTAAACTTCAGAGCAGCTGACTTTGACATGCTGAGAGAGCGGGAGCTGCAGCACTAATGCCAAGTGAGAGATCTGAAGCAAAATATAATGGGGCCAGTGACTAGATGTGTCTTCATCTGCAACAAGGACAGATTGGCTAGATGGAGGTTTCTGAGATTGTCAAAAGAACTTCAGGGGAAGTTAAGAGATAAAAAAGGGCAAGTGATAAGTGCAAGGATTCTTCAAACAAAACAATAGAAGTAGAGTACAGGACATTACAGAAGGAATGCAAGGCCAAGATTGTTCATGTGAAAGCTAGGATGGAATACAAGACCATCTGGGGACAAGGTAATAATAAACCCCTTTTTTCAATACATAGGAAATAAAAGAACAGTTAGCAATAAGGTAGGACCACTGATCACTGGGTGGAGAAGAAAGCACTGGGAATGATTGGCAGAGGCACCAAATAAACTACTTTGTTCATTCTAGGTTCTTGCTAGATTCTATAGGTGGAAGGAAGCCATGAGGCCCAGCTAGACAGCCACCTACTTCTCAGAGGAAGTAGTAAAATGTGTATCACTTTATTATTATTAGGCTAGCAATATGATATTTAAAGATCCCTTTTCTACTACTGTTAATCACATATTGTGGTAGCGCATTCCCTAGTCCAACACTGTGTTTTTTCAGTGTAAAAGAATGTTCTTCTTGTTTAAACATTTAAGGTTTTGACTTGCATGTTATGCCCTCTTGTTGTCATATCAGTACCCTTTAGGCTCACACTTAGTTCTTAACTTCTCATCCTTTATTATATCAAACACTGATAAACGATGCCCTCTCATCCTTATTTCCAGCTTTATGCCAGTATTCAGTCATGAACTCATGGGGTGGGCATCCATAACTCAGAGTAGAAGCTATGAGATTGGTGTAGGCCAAACAGCAAGCAGTGCTGATAACATCAGAATAAGATAGAAAGTATCTGAAGGGTGTGAATCTGTGAAAATCCCAGTGTTCAGATGGTATACTCCCAAGAGTAACAGTCAAGTTGAATAGAGTTCTGGGTGGGACCAACACAAATATCTTTAAGAATTTCTTATAGTTAGGGACCCAGCCAGAGGACTGTAAAACAGCCAGCTTCACCCCCCATTCAGAAACAGTACAAGATCAAACCCAGGTTAACTGCAAAACTGTGAGCCATACCTTGGTGCTTGGCAAAGTGTGTGAGTCAATCATAAAAGATGTGGTGGTTCTGCTCATGGATGAAAATAATCTGGTCTCAAGCATGCAGATGTTTCACAAAAGATAGATCCTGGCAAATCTATCTGATTGTCCTCATTGAGGAGCTAACTAAGGATAGAGGTTGTGTGGTTGATGTAGTCTATTTAGACATCAGCAAGGCCACTGAGACAATACTGCATGAAAACTCAGGAGAAGGTAGCACTATATGGAGTCTACAAAGAGCATAGGAGATGGACATTGAACTGTGAACATTACACCAACAGAAAACTCTTACAGAAGACAAATTTGGCCAAAGAAATAGATTGCAGAACTACTCTCAGCCAGGTTATGTGAGGGGAGGCTGGGTGGGAGGTCAAGCATACGGAAGTGTCTCCTGGAACCAACAATATTACTATGGTAAGTAACTTTTTCTTCTCACCCCTGGAATCCCTCGGTATGCTTGACTAATGCAGGCTACAAAGCAGTGCAGATGTGAGGAGGAACAGAACCTGTTCAGGAAACAGGTTCTGCAGGACTG
Source organism: Neoceratodus forsteri (assembly GCA_016271365.2). Lineage (NCBI taxonomy): Eukaryota > Metazoa > Chordata > Ceratodontiformes > Ceratodontidae > Neoceratodus > Neoceratodus forsteri. Next base: position 1,241,656,437 of record CM028130.1, read on the forward strand.
CAGTGCCACATCTCGTATCAGATCTGGACTGTATATCCAAGCAGTAGTGCTTTGTAAAGGTGTGTACAGTCCTCCAAGTAGCTGCTTTGCAGATGTTGAGCAAGGGGATGTCCCTTGCTACTGCCACAGAAGCTGCAGTGTCCTGGTAGAGTGGGCCCTGAGGCCTTGAGGTGGCTGCTTGCCAGCCTTAGTGTAACAAAACTGAGTGCAAGAGACTCTCCAGTGAGAGAAAGTTCTCTTAGAAGCTGGCCTACCCTTGCCCACCTTGCCATAGGTGAGGAACAGCTGGGTATGAGAGGCCCTGAGCTGCTTAGTATGCTCGAGATTGTAGGTCAGTGCAATTTTAACATCCAGGCTGTGGAGCCTATGCTCCCCAGGAGTGGATTTGTTTGTGAAGAAGACTAGAAGAGTTATGGACTGAAATTCAGACACCACTTTGGGAAGAAATTTCCTGTTAGTCTTGGGAACTACCTTATCCTTGTGGGAAATAAATAGTTAGGTTCAGTGCAGAGAAATTGCAGCTCAGAATCCATCTGGCTGAGGTGATTGCCACTAGGAAAACAGTTTTCTGGGTGATGTACTTCAATTCTACAGTGGCCATGTGCTCAAATGGAGACTCCATCAACTTGGCTATATGCAGGTTCAAGTCCTAGGGGAGAACAGGTTCCCTGAGTGGGGGTTGAAGGTGCAGCAGGCCTTTAAAGAATTTCTTGAAGATGGAATGAGAAATTACAGATTTCACTTTGAAAGCCAAGAGGTAAGCCAAAATGGCTGGCAGATGGGCTTTTAGAGATGATGCCCTCAGGCCTGATGCTTGCAAATGTGAAAGGAAGGTGTACAGGAACCTTCCTGTCCAATTCAGAGACAAACCATCCACTGGCACTGTGCCCAGCAGTGGAGACACCACGTTGATTTTGGGGAGGCTACAGCCCCCCCAATCTATGTCAAAGCCCCCCCAATCATTTTCACTGAAAAAATAAATTAAATACCATTTTGAACTGTTTAAATTCTGCAGCCACATCTAACGCTGCTGCAGAATCTAAACAGTTAAGAAACAGCATCTACTAAATTGTTTCTGCTGCAGTTAATAACTATAAGCTAGCCAGAGAGACGAGTAGACTTTTTTTAAATTTATTTGTGTTTGTGACCATCCGGCGTCTGATGGCGATGACAGTTTGAGAGAGACTGATTGAGGAGGACTGACTGAGTGTCAGTGAGCCAGGCAGCCACCTGCCAGTACCCAATAGTGAGTGAGCATGAGCAATGCAGCCAGCAGCGCGAGTCGCGCAACTACAAGCCCTAATTTTTTTTTTTCATAAACAGCCAGGCAGGTACAGTAATACTATGAGTCCCGGGATGAGTCTTTGTAAGCTCAGCTGAGCGACGGGAAGGGAAACAATCACGAGAGACCATGCATACTTACTGTACGCCTGTGCGTACAGAAAAAAGTCCATGAAAAATCCACTTTTTTTTTTTAAAATTAATTTTTTTTCCATGTTGGCCAATGGTCCAGAACCCTGGTCCTGATCGCCAGTCCTTGGTGCTGGGGGGGGTGATACTGGCGGCACTCAGAGGCAGCAGCTGCAGTTTCGCATCCATGCGAGCAATTGGACAGTTTTGTTCACGGTTTTGCCCGCCAACCACTTTATGGTAGTTTCCCGCCTGCACTCAGAGAGGATCGGCTAGTAAACCGAAAGTGAACTCGTTAGAGCCACCACGAGAGGAGTCTTCTTGTGTTCCCTCAGTGTTAGGCGGCGGGTGGCCACGGACTGGACATGGGAGAGATTATTCCCTCTGTAAGGTTTCAGAGTTGGTCGGACTCCAAGAAGTTGTTGGCCCTGCGGCTGTACTAGTTTGGTGAGTGGCGTCGTGGCGACAGCGTGTATGGTGGACATCAAGCAAGCAGATCTTGCAGAAGCCAAGGTCCAGGAAGAAGAAGGTTAGGTAGGAAGGACAGACAGTCAGTGAAGGCAGAGAAGCAGCTGCACCAGTGATGTTGTTTTCTCGGCCCTCTGCTTGATTGTAGAGCAGTTTGGGATTGGGAGTATAGCTAAGAAGGAGTGGGGTGCGGCAGCAGCACTGCATTAGAGACATAAGGCACAGTTCTTGAAATGCTGTCACTCTCCTGGTCACTTAGATCTTTGTAATGCTAGCATTTGACATGCAGCTGTGTCTCAGAATTGAGTTTCTCTGTATTGTTTTCCATTGTGTCCACTGAAGTATTTGCATTAGGGATTTTCTTAGGACAGAGTACAATTTTAGAGCACCTTGTATTTTTAAGCAATAAAATGTTGCTGGTACTTTTGAGTAGTAAGAGAAAATGCAAGTGGGTTGTCATGGTGGATCAGGATGGGAACTGGGAAATGACTTTGGCTTGAACTGAAGTTGTGGCATTGGCACAATGGCAGGAAGAACCTGGTCTTTAATTTACCAAAGCTGCATGGAACACTTGTAGAAAATTAGCAGGGATTTGGGAAAATGTTTAGTGCCAGTAAATATTAGATGGGCCACTAATATCATCATCAATTTGCTGCAAAGCTTTTCTGCCATGGTAGGAGGACAGGAGGATACTAATTGTGAAGTTTTATTAAAACCAATAAGCAAAAAAGTGAATAAGCGTTCAAGTGACTAGTGAACTATATGAAGCAATATAGTGTAGTGGTTAAGAGCACTGAGTGGAAGTAGGGGCTGATGGGGATTGAAACCCTGGTCTCAGGTTTGCAGCTCAATGAGCTGCAAATCGAAAGACCTGGGTTTGAATCATCAGCCCCAACTCACTGCATACTGTGTGATCCTGAGCAAGCCAGTTAACTTGCTTGTGCTCCCAGGTTGCACCTGGAAACGAACTTGATTTAGTGTGCTTTTCCTGGTTAAACAATTTCCCTCCACCATCCCTCCAGTGATCACCCTGACCCATAATATTTTACTGCAGTATCTGTATTTAACATCCTTATTAATATTTGCTATCCAGACTAGGGTTCTTCTTTGTCTTCCTCAGCAATCCAGGACCCAGGACCACCTTGAAAATGAGCTTGCTCAATGGTGTTTATGCCTGGTTAAATAAAGTGATTGCTTGATTGACTGAAATATTATTGAGGATAATCCAGACTGCCTTGTGGAGAGACAGGGCAGGCCACACATTAGCTGTTTGAATCTGATGTTATTTTTAGTGAATTAATATAAATAGACATACAGTATATGGCTGTAGCTTTAGCAGTGTAATGAGTAATGTTCAATATTCTGACACAAGTGTGTGTTCTGGACCTGGAGGCATTGCTGATGTTGGTATTAAAATCTCCACAGACTTGAATTTAACTAGGGAGGCCTCAGATGGTGCAATGAGCGGTGGAATCTAACCTGCTCTTATGATGATTAACCAGTATATGCATAGTGTGGCTCAGACCATTAGACAATTTGACACTACTGTAGGTGTTTTTGGGTCTGTTGGTACAGTGCCTCCTACTTGCACTTGTATTGGTTGGAGCATGTCACATACTGCCCCTTTACTTTGCTGAAATGTAATGCTCTTTCTCAGTTTTCTGTTGCTTTGGTGAATGGTGATAGTAGTATTGGTTTACTGATAAATCACCTTGTGCTGCGCTCCAACAAGCATGTGACTATGCATAAAAGATGTGGTAAATAATGAATTCTACTGGCACATTTAACAAACTGACTGGGAAAAATATAATATGACTCTGAATTCCACTAAATGCTGACCCTGGTTTTAAAATGTTTTCAGTTGTATACATTGGTACTTTTACCTTGATGGGTTGTGTGGATTTTAAGATGGTCTGGATGGAGGGCCTCTGTGGATATGAGTGTCATCTCATGCCACTAGTCAGTCAGTAAGTCCACCACAGGCTGCAATTCAACATTGTCTTCTGGGTAAGTATTTCTCAGAGGAATGGGAAATGAGACACCAGGCAAGGCTTTTTGTTTGTCTGGTTCCCTGTGTGTGTGTGTGGGGGGGGGGGTCTCTTTCCTCATTGCTGACTGCCTCCCCCCAAAATGCCATTCTGTTGCTCTCCCCAGGTGCATTACTTTGCATTGACTTCTTTGCATTTGCATTGCTCCTCAGTTACCGCCTCTAAAACATTTTCAAGCATCACCACCTAGATAAGATTAATTCTCATTTTCTCCAGCCCCCAGTTGCCATATCTCAGACCATCTGTCAAGCTTTTCCAGGTCCCTCCTCATCCTCTCCACTTTGTCTGGAGTATCCACCCCATTGCAGATCCTGATGTCATCTGCCAATAGGCAGACCTTTCCTTGCAGCCCTTCTGCAATGTCACTAATGAATACATTGAACAGGACTGGTCCCAGTTCTGCTACCAGCTATGGTCCTTGACCCTCCCTCCTTAGTGAATAGTGAACAGAAGTATTTATTTAGTATCTCTGTCTTGTCAAGTCTCCTCCTATTTTTCCTAGATAAGTATTGGTGTTGAGTTGTTCTCAGACCAATGACAGCATCTTCAGTTGCCCGGTAGAACCAGGGGAGTGCAAGTCAGCCAACCAGCCAGTGTTCCTACCATTCTAGTCTACATGTGCAACCACCAGTGGCTAGCAAAGTGGAACTGCAGTGGTATGTCAGACTCTGGTACTGGGGCACTGCCCATAATTGGCCCCAAAATGTACCAGAATGCAACAAAAATAATAAAACTTTCTGGGGGCCGACCTCAGGCTTTTTTCACTGCTATTATATATTATAATTCTTAAACAGTTTAAACAGCCTTCAGTGCTCAGTTATTAAGCACTCATCATTTTCATAAGTGCTTATTACCTAACTGTATGCCTGCACTGCAAGGATGGCATCAACAGTGGGTGCCAAAATGAAACTATGCAGCCACCAGGGGCCAGAACAATGGGACTGGTATGTAAAAAGGCTATGGTAGAAGGGTACTCCCACACTTGGCCCCAAAATGCACCATAAAGCATCAAAAAATGGTAAAATTTTCTGGGGGCTAGGCGGCCCCCAAACCCCCAGCCAATTGGGTACAGTTGTTGACTTGTGCGTATACTTTTAAAAGGCTGGTTACTCCACTGACTGGAGTCATAAGTGCAATGTATCTGGTGTGTGGGCTGGGGGACCCAGGGCAGTGCCAGCATCTGACTGACTTGATTGGGAGGGGACAACAAGTCAAGATTTAATTAAATGGTGTCAGTTGAATGGAGGACTGGGGTGATAGACAGGAGGAGAGAGGAGGGTTCTAGTCTGTATTCTGTGACTGGCACCCCTCATACTCTGCCTAGTGACCTTTACAGAAGATCTCCTGGAATAATGGTGTCTGGCTGGGGTCTTACTTACTCTGTTGTCCTGTAACCTTCCCAGCAGATCTGCTGGGATAACGGTGTCAGGCTGGTGTCTTACTTGCTCTGGGGTCCTGTAATCTTACCAGCAGATCTTCTGGATAATGATGACTGGCTGGTCTCTTTCTTGCTCTGGGGTCCTGTAATCTTCCTAGCAGATGTGCTGGGATAATGGTGTCAGGCTGGTGTCTTACTTGCTCTGGGTTCCTAACCTTCCCAGCAGATCTGCTGGGATAATGATGTCTGGCTGGTCTCTTTTTTGCTCTGGGGTCCTGTAACCTTCCCAGAAGATCTGCTGGGATAATGGTGTCAGGCTGGTGTCTTACTTGCTCTGGGTTCCTAACCTTCCCAGCAGATCTGCTGGGATAATGGTGTCACTCTTTCCGTTGTCCTTGGTGGTCCAGTAACCACATTTTTCAACATGCAACATTAAATAGATGTCATGATAACCAGGTTTTTCAAACACATATTTCACCATTAAAATGCAGGAAAAGCCACCATTTGAAGGTAAAATTTTCAAAATTTTCCAGGAGGGGCATGCCCCCGGACCCCCCTAGCTTTGTTGGTATTTTGACTGAAGGGCATTAGCCCCCCCAGCTTTACAGCTCTGGTGATGCCCCTGGTGCCCAGAGCTGGAGGCCTGCAACAGTACAGGGGAATCTGATACCTGAGGTTAGAGGCAAAGAGATCTATCTCTGGAGTGCCCAACCTCCAGAAAACTGTGGCCAGAACTTATCTGTTTAAGGTCAACTCATGGTGGCCCTGACTGATGTGGTTCAGGGAATCTGCCAGCACATTGTCCTTGCCTGGCAGGTGAATGGCAGAGAGTTGCATGTCCAGGGAATAGGCCAGGGACCAAATCTCCATGCATCTGTGCAGAGGTTTGCAGATTTTGTGCCCCCCTGATTGTTTATGTAAAACATAGCATGGTGTTGTCTGTCCTGCTTTGGACAGAGTGACATTTTAGCTGGGGGGAAAAGGCCTTGATGGCTCTGAGCTTGAGGAGATTTATGGGACACCTGAACTCTCTGGGAGACCACACCCCACTTATGGATTGGTTTGCAAGCTGTGCACCCCAGCCTAAAAGGGAAACATACATACTGAGCACCCTTGGAAGGCTCCTTTTACTGAAAAGGGATTCCCTCCCTGAGGTTTTCTATGTTCTTTCACCAGTCCAGGGATTGCAGCAGGGTCCTTGTGACTGGAATGAGCTTTGACAGAGAGCTTCTCTTCTGAGGCAAATGAGCTCTGAGGTGATATTGGTTGTCCCTCATCTGAAACTTGACACCTGAAACTACAGCTGTTGTAGAGGCCATGTGCCTCAGGAGCCTCAGCAAGTGTCTGGCTAACCTTGGTTGTCCTAAGGCAAATGAGTGTTCCAAGCTTTGGAGGTTTTACACTCTGTCCAGTGGGGTTAGAGTTTTGCCTAGCTAATTGTCCAGTTCTGCTCCGATGAACTCCAGTAGCTGGGCTGGCTCGAAGTGGGAATTTTCTGTGATGATGAGGAAGCCCAGGGACTCCAGGGTGCACTGTGTGAGGCTGAAAGAGTCTCTGACCTTTTGGGGAGACTTATCCACTATCAGTCAGTCATCCAGATAGAGAAAGACACATATCTCCAGCTTTCTGAGGTAGGCTGCCTACACTACCAGGCATTTATAAAGATCCTGGGAGCTGAAGAAAGGCCTAATGGCAGAGCTGCAAACTGGTAATGGCCAGAGGGCAGTCTGAACATGAGATATTTTCTGTGCAAGAGCCTGACTGGAATGTGGAAATAGGCATCCTTGAGGTCTAGGGAGGCTAGCCAGTCTCCCTGTTGTAAGGATGGCATTACTACAGACAGGGTGACCATCTTGAATTTGGGATTGAACAGTTGCTTGTTCAGGTACCCAAGATCTAGAATGGGTTGCCAGTCCTCATTTTTCTTTTGCATTAAAAAGTATATGGAGTAGAGGCCCTCCCCCCACTGGGAGAAGGGAACTCTTTCCACTGCCTTTGCTGACAGGAGAGCTTTGACTTCTAACTCCAGCAGAATTCTTTCTGTGGGGGTTAGAGGTTTAGATTTGTGTGGACCTGCAGAGTGGGACATTTTTTGGAACTGCAGGGTAAGTCCTTGACCCACCACTTCCAGCACCCACTTGTCTGTGGTGATGAATTGCCAGTGGTGGAGGTAGTGGGTCAGTCATCCTCCTACTGGTATAGGGGAGGTGACCTGGGCCTTACAGTCAGGGATTTTGTTCAGTCTGAGTCTTGCCTGAAGGGGCAGGATCAGCATGTCTCTGAGCCCTTCTATCTCTCATTTGAGGGTAATCCAAGGGCATTGGCATAGAATAAAAGGCCCTGGGATAGTAGCCTCTACATTCTCCCCTCCCCTCCCACTTTGAGGTTTATAGGAAGTAGAAGCTTTCTCTTTAGCTGAATTGCTCTGATAGGTGGTTTTGTTTTGTATTCCTCCATCTTTTTCATGTGTGCCTCTGTTTTATCCACAAAAAGAGAATTATTCTCACAGGTGAAATCCATAGCTTTAGTCTGTGTGCCCTGGGAGAGATTAATGGTTCTCACCCAGGCAAACTGCCAGATAGAGATGGCCTGGGCCATAGCTCTAGAGGCATTGTCATTGGCATCTACAGCCATATGAAACTGATATTTTGTGGCTTCCAAGACAGTCTTAACCATTTTTACCAGATCCTGAGTCACCCTGTCTGGGGCTTGCTGGCTAATAGCCAGAACAGAGTTCCAGAGAGCCTTCTGGTATTGAACTATGTACGCCATGTAAGTAGAGTGGTGAAGCAGCAAGGAAGCTGTGGTGTAAGGTTTCTTACCCATAGTATCCAGCTTTCTAGATTCCTTTCCTGGAGGCAGGGATGACAGAGGCACCGTAGCTTTATCATAGGTTGCAGCCTGTACCACCCCTTCATGATCTGGGTGTACTGTATTTAAAAATACTCAGCATTGGTTTTCTCAAGCTGGTATTTTTTTCTTTATTTTCTTATCCACCCCAGTGATTTAGGTGGGATTTTGAAGAAACTTGAAAGTAGCCCAGCGAAGGGACTTATGGATTGGAAGGAGTAGCTTTTTGAGAGGAGGAGGAAGACCCATAATATCTAAAAAGTCTGTCTCCTCATCTCTATCAGTGATCTCTTGGATAGAGATCCAGAGTGTCCACCATACGCTGGACAAAGGTATACTGAGAAGAAAAATCCTCCTGGCCATTGGAAGGAGTGCCAAATTCCCAGTCAGGGGAGACATCTGGTTCCAAGGATTCATCCTCCTCTTCATCCTCACCCTCATCAAAATAAATACCCTGGCCAAGACCAGGATCAGAGGGAATAGTAGCAGTAGGACTAGGTGGAGCATTAAATAGATTGCCCACAACCTGGAAGGTTTTATATAGTTGCCAACCCTTAGCCATTTTCTCCACAGAGGGAATATCTTCTTGTGGCACTGGTGTCCCCCTTTGCTTTTCAGCGGGAGGGGCAATGATATGTTTTTGTTTTTGTTTCTTTTTATCAGTCACTGGGTCAGAAACCTGCTCAGTATGTCTTTTTTGGCTTGGCCATAATTATTTTTATCAGACTTATTTTCTTGGGGGTCCTTGGAGGACCTGCCTTTAGATTTCTGATGAGAGGAGGATCCCTCTTCTGAATTTTTACTAGAGGGGGAGGCAGACTGAGAAGCCATCATTTCTAGCCTTTTGGCTCTTGTTTTTTTAACTGTTTTGGAACACAATTTGGTAGAAAGTACACAGAAAAAATGTGGGCTGGACCCAAACAACCTAAACAAACGCCGTGGCCATCTGCTTTGGCCACTATTTTAGAGCACTTTATACACTTTTTGAAACCAGTGGGTTCAGTCCTCTTTTTGGGTCTATCCGACATGCCAACTTGTCAGAAGACCTCAAAATATTTGTTCCCTGAAGGGAAAAAGACACATTTTTGATCGATTCCCAAATGCTGAGGAACCTTTATAAAATGGTTCCCCGAAGTGAAAAATAAAAAAAGGTATAGGAAAATGCAGTTCTCTTCCAAAACAGGGAATCACGAAAAAAGTATTATTAAAATATAAAAGTTGTTTTACCTGAGAAGCGGTGTTAAAAGACAGAGAACAAAGTGGGAACCACAAAGGGAACCGCTATAAGGGGAGAAACTGTGGTTCCAGGGAACAGAAAGGAACTGCAGAAACACTCAAAATACAATAAAAATAGCAGAAAAACACTAAAGGCAGCACAAACTTAAAGAAAATACTGACTAATTAGGAAAAAAACTGCTTCAAGCAAAGATGTGAAGAGAGAGCTCCAGGACAGACTTGTCTAGTCAGTGAAGAAATGAATCTGACTGACTCACAGCTCCAGCTACAGGCAACACTCTCTTACTGCAACCTCATATGCTAATTCTCCTGGCATCATTAGCATAAACTCCACCTCTGGGGCAGTTGAACCCAGCTGGCATACTACCTTAGTCAAGCATACTGAGGGATTCCTGGGGTGAGAATAACATGTTTATTAATGACCTAAAAAAGGGAATCAGCTGTAGGCTGCTGAAATTTGCTGATGATGCCTAAGTGGCAAGAATAATGGACACAACAAAGGGAGGAGATAAACAACAGAGGACTTGTACACATAAAGGGCACGGGATGATAAATGGGGCTTGGATTAATGCGCCAGAGTGCAACTTACTATACATGGGGAGAGAAATCTGCATCCCAGACACATACATGGTGTGGTACAATAATGGACAGCACAACAGAGGAACAGGATTTTAGGGTGATTGTGGATCATAAGATAAAGCCAGGCAGGTAGTGTTCTGCTGCAATCAAGAAAGCAAATGCAACACTGGGATGCATTAGGAGGTGTGAGGAGCAGGTCAAGGGTGGGGATCCTTCCTCTGTACAAGGCCTTGGTCTGACCACAACTGGAGTATGGTGTCCAGTTCTGGTTACTGGCAGTACAAAAAGGATATTGAAGAGATCAAGAAGATTCAGCACAGTGTCACCAACCTGATTAGTGGCTTAGGAGGCAAGAGCTATAAGAAGAGATTGGACATACTCAAATTATTTAGCCTAGAGAAGAAAAGGCTGAGAGGGGACACGATCACAGTTTTTTTGTATATTAATGAGACAGACAAGACAGGGTGGCATATATACAGATGTTCTAGTAAAACTAGATGGCATTCCCTCAAACTGATAGGGGTGGAATAAGAGAGAACATTAAACAACTTTACTTCACATAAAGAGTTATTAACATGTGGAATAGCCTTCCCAGTGAGTTTGAGGCAACTGCTGTAGCACTGTTCAGGCTTTTAAAGCAGGACTAAGCAGATGACTAAGGCCCTGTCCACACTACACCTCTGTAATGATACAGAGTGCCCAAACCGTTACTGCAACAGTTTGCGTTTACACCTGTAACGTTACAGAAGGCATTTTCATAACTGTTGTTGAAACCACAAATGAGGTGGTTTCAACAATGGTTATGAAACCGGTTATGCCTCGGTAATGTTACTGGGCGAAGTGTGAATGTGTGGTAATGGTCCACTGCAGGGACCGTAGCGCAGCGCAAGCTGCATCCTGGGAATGGGTGCTGCCGTAACGGTTGCCCGGCACCCCAGTGTGGACCGGCGGTACCGGTCCCATAATGGATACCACTGCAATGTGGACACACTGCATCGCTCCCCAGCCATAACGGATTGCATCCGTTACTGGGCCGGAGCGGTGTAGTGTGTACAGGGCCTAAGAGAGAGAACAGCATTGAAGGTTACACAGCATGAGTTGGGGTAACAGTCTGGTTACTCAGCTTGATGAGTGTTCACACTCAAATTCACTGTCATGTGATAGGAGGGGCATGAAAAATAGTCCCTAAAACCCTTCAGTCATCCCAATACCATGTTACTATTTCTTCTTATTGGGGAGGGCATGTTGCATTACAAGACGCAGATAATTTTTTTATTCATTGTAACTCACAGTTTCACATAAGTGGGTCAACAAATGTTCAGAGGGCTCTGAATGTATAAGAAAAGAAAAGGAACAGTTGAAGAAAGCAGATGAGTAAAGCTTCCCGATTATTGAGCTCTTAAAACATAGGCTACCATTGTGCATGAACAGTGAGAAACAAGAGGAAAATGAAACACTTTATTCCACATGTTAATTCCTTGCTAATATGCTACTAAAACGCATACAAGCTAAGCAGAGTTCATCATGGATTTTTTTCATACAAATATTACTCAATGAATAGAAACAATCTCAGCTTCTTAGAACAGCAGTCCATGTTGTCAGCTGAAAAAAATGGGCATGGAGTGCTGTGCTTGCTGTTTGAAAACAGATCTGCCCCACCCCAGTAAAACTGCAATGATATTTGCAAGTTTAGCTGAATGTGTTTATTTTTAAGTGTGTAACAAGTTTCTCAGATCTGTGTACATTTTTGTATTTCACCTTCCTAAGGCCACCTCTTTAGCAACTGGGCCAATCATAATTGATAACCTTTGACAGTAATTAGTCTCAATTGGTCCAGCGCATGAGGAGAAAACATAGGATAGGGAGGTGTTAGAATTTCTGCATATACACAGCTTTATACAGTATATTTATAAATTAATATATTTTTTATATGTGTATAAATTAATGTATTTTATTCATGAAAACCTGGAAATATCATTGCCATTTTACTCACTAGGACCTGTCTGCTAACAATAACTGCAGCAGCCTACAGTGACTGTTTTTGGCAGAAGAGTTGTTAGCATGAGATATTCAGGCCAAGGGCCCCAAAACAATAGCGCATCAATCTATGGTCTGCCTATGCCTTCCGAAGCTGTCAAAATGTTGATGTTCTCTGGTGCAAAATAACACATGCCTGCTACTTTTTTCTCCCCTCTAAAACAGTAAACATCGCTGCATGTGCTCAGATATACTGTAGTATGGATTTGTGACTTTCTTAGTTTTTAATATAACTTCTGTATTTTTTTAGAATGACAAACCTGAACCTTTCAGCTGTGATTATATACATTACTGTTGATGAGATCTTTTTTTGTGTTTGTTTGTGGTTCTCAAACAGCCTTTCGGGGGGAAATCGCATTTTGAGTTCCTTCATGAAATTCATGACACCAGCGACCATTGTAAATTTATGGGGTACTATTTATCGCAAATAAGTGAAGCAGAGAATGTTTTTTTCTTTCACAAAAAATCAGCTGAACTCCACAGAATAATAATACAAGGAGTTATCAATTTCACAAGACTTACAAGTTTTCATACACAGTTTGTTTACGTAGACAGTGTCTATAGTGAAGCATTCTGCATCTCAAAACTCCTCTCTCTTGTCTTCAACTCTTAGCCTGGCCACACTTATTTGCTGACTACTGTTTTTTAATTTTGGTTTTCCATTTTTACCTTGTTCCCCAACCCCAAACCCTGTGACTGTCATAGCTGAACCATTCATTGAGGCAGGAGAATGGGTGAGCATCTGCCTTTATAACCACCACTAATTCTACGTCTTGGTCAGATGGTATGGGGTGTTCAACTGCTAGGCAGGCTGCACCATCCTTTTTGGGAGCTGAGTGCCTCACCTTCACAACATGCTTGGTTGGGCTCTAGTTGGCCTCAGAGTAGGATTCTAGTAATAATAAACAGTAAGCATGTTTCCCAGCTGTTTGAAACGTTGTTGTTCACAGTGTACAATGTTATGAAATTAAAGTATGTACTTAACATAACTGTTGATCTTCCAGATATATCTTCATCATTGATTATCACTTGTGTGCCTGCTATGGAGGCAATAGGACCCTGTGGGAACAAAGCTTTTACCAGGGAGTGGACCACAGCGCAGGGCATGGCACCTGCACCCCCCCGTGCATACTGTGACATGTACATATTACGGCACTGGTGCATACAATAGGCACAGCCACAGTCTCATCATTCACTCTTTCACATCTCATTTCAGTAGTCATGCTGTTTTTTAATACTAAACAGTGGTTTAACTGCCTTTTTCTACAGATATGTGGATTAAAAGCTATTTTAAACGATTGTTTTTAACATACAGTAACCCTAATACATAAAGGTTCTAAAAGGTTTAGATAAAGTTATAGTAACTATCTGAACCCTTTTCTGCTTATCAGATTCTTTTAGAATCTCAGAAACTTTTGAGGTTCTCCTACCTTTAAAAAACAAAGATCTGCATCTCCTACAACATCAGGGATGTACCCTGTGCAAAAGCTAGTGTAACATGATCCAGCCCAGTACACTGCACTGTTCCAAAGACAGCGCAATTGCCAAGTGGCATTAGATTAGAGAGTGCTAAGAGGCACAGAGTGCATTTAGCAACTAAGAGGGATATACCACAGGAAAGGGAAATACTCTGGGCAGGAAGGAGGAGGACAAGAAAGAACAGGCATTTGTCAATGCCGAATGTTTGCTTGCTGATATTGGCATTGGTAGTGCATGAGTTAGAGAGATGCGTAATAGGAGTGGCAGTGAAGTATTTATTTATTCATTCATTACAAATCAGGTTTACAACCTCTGAGTCAGAGACTCATTTACAAAGGTACCTCGTCGCGGGGGGCAGACATCAAGACGGTTATTACAGTGCAGATTAAAACAGAGGATGACATTACAGGTGCAGTAAAAGGAATATTTAACATCGATACACTTAGGTTACATGATGTAGTAGTTTGTATGTTACATAGGCTACATAATGTTACAAAATTCTGAGTTACACTCATGGATATAGTAGGTCCTCAGAGAAGACAGTGGGTTACATCCCTGTTTGGACCTAGTAGGGAAGGAGTGGGTCTGGGGGAGGGAGAGGCTGTCCAGGGGACATTGTCGAGCCAGGGGGCAAGGCAGGCAGGTACCACAGGGGGTTAGTTGCACCTACAACAGCGGGTATTAAATATATGGTTGTGAAGGGCTGTTTTGAAGGAGCCAATTTTTGACAACCTGGAGATGCAGCTAGGGAGGGATTTGAACCAGTTGGGGGCTCGGTAGAGGAAGGATCTCTGGGCAAGAGAGGTATTGGTTCTGGGCACCTTGAAAGTGGCCTTAACAGAGCTATGGGTGGTGACGGACGATGATGACTGCTGTAGGGAGGTGGAGACCCCTGGTGGGGGGTGGAGAATCCAAGCAGTAATTTCTTAGCGAGAAGGCAGGTCTGGTAGAGCAGTCACTCCTCAAAGTTGAGCAGATTGGTGGTAGTATAGAGAAGGCAGGTGTGAGTTTGGCTGGGGGCACCGGTCAGGAGCCTACAGGCCTTATTGATGGAGAGTTGGATTTTGGAGAAGGCAGTGTTGTCAGCTACGGCATAGATGGGCAAGCCATAGTCCACGAGGGACAAGACGGAGGAGGTGATGGCCAGCCTGAGGCAACCTGAGGCAGGCAGTCCCTGTGCCAGTATAGCAGGCCAATCCGAGAGTTAATGATGGCTAACAGGGCATTAATGTGGGTGTGGAAGGAGAGGGCAGTATTGAACGTGATGCCTAGGTACTTGTATGTGGTCACTTGTTCTAGTGGGTGCAGAGTGCTGGGGATAATCAAGAGGAGGGTAGTTTTAGCTTTATTTTGGTGGTGGGAGAAGAGCATTGATTTGGTTTTCTTAAGGTTAATGACCAGTCTGCGGTTGCCAAACCACCTTTTGGCTTGGTTGTAAGCTTGCTGGAGGGATCATTGGAGGGAGGTAGGATTGGGATGCGAGGCAATGAGGACTGCATCATCGGCGTAGAGGAGCATTTTACTGGTACATGAGCTGGGGATGGTGTTGAGGTAGGGACTAAAAAGTATTGGACCCAGGATGGAGCCCTGAGGGACCCCAGAGTGAATGGGAAGAGTGCTGGAGAGGGAGCCACTGATCTTGACATGCTGGGATCTAGCAGAGAGGTAGCAAGAGAACCAGGAAATGGAACCACCAGAGAAGCCAAGTTGGTGGAGAGAGTCGAGTAGAAGGGGATGACAGACAGTGTCAAAGGCCTTGGAGAGGTCAATGAACACTGCTCCTGCAAGGCTGCCAGAGTCAAGAGCAGCATGCAGGTGTTGGGAGAATTCCAGGACAGCTGTGGTTGTACTGTGTCCTGGGTGGAAACCGTGCTGCTCTGGGCACATAATGTCGTACTTAGTTAGGTATTCAGAGAGCTGGATCAACACTACTTTTTCAAGGGCTTCAGAGAGTGGGGGGGAGGATGAAGATTGGCCAGTAATTGTTGGGGCTGGACCAGTCCCCACTTTTATGTATGGGTGTGATTTCAGCAGTTTTCCAAGCACTTGGGAATGGACCCAGGCATAGAGACCAGTTTAGAAGGTCAGTCAGGGGGACTAGGGCTTCGTCCAAGACCATACGGAGGATTAAACTAATGCTGACCCCCAACCCCACCCTGCAGAGACTGACAGGCATTTGGGGGTGTGCCTTTGGGTCATCAGCCATAACACTCACACCATTCCAACTCACTCCACTCTGCAGACACCGACAGGTGTTGCGGTGTGTCTTGGGGTCTTCGGCCCTTACGCTCACCCCATTCCATAAGGAAATAAGCTGAGATGGGTGCAATAGAGGAGAATGGGGGTAACATTAGGGTCAAAGACCCCAAGGCACACCTCAATGCCTGTCACTGGCTACAGGGTAGGGGTGGAATGGTGTGAGCATTACGGCCGGTGACCCCAAGTCACAGCCCCCGATGTCTGTCAGTCTCTACAGGGTGGAACATTATGGTTGGAAACCCTAATGCCCTGGGCGTTTGTTGGTATTTTCACTCCAAATTTTCAACATGGGCTTTTTGGGACCCCACCTCATGAACAGTGGCACTATCATTTCGTTACTGCATCCTGAAAGGTGATTTCGCACAGCGACTACGCCATTCAGTGCCACAGGTGTGAAAACACATTTTGGGAAAGATGTGAAAAATTACAGCTATATTGTTCATGAGGAGGTATGAAAAAAATGGCAATGATGAAAACTTGGAGTGAAAGTACGAAAAATTGGTAAAGTTACAAGCGTGCATAGAAACTGTGCAATGCACGCCTATAACGCAATCATTTTATTTTTTTGCCAAATTTTCAACCAGGGCATTTTGGGAACTCCCCTCATGAACAGTGCCACTGTGATTTTATTAATCTGTCCCGAAAGTTGATTTCCGACTGTGACTGCACCATTCTGCGCCACAGGTGTGAAAACACATTTTGGGCCGGATATGAAAAATGACAGCTATACTGTTCATAAGGTGGTGTGAAAAAATGGCAATGTTGAAAATATGGAGTGAAAATATTACAATTCTTTCAAAGTTACGAGCGTGCGTACAACTATGCAACACATGCTCGTAATGCAGTCATTTTTTGGAAATTTTTTACCAAATCTGCAACATGGATTTTCTGGGACCCCACCTCATGAACAGTAGCACTGTCATTTTGTTAATCGGTCCCTAATGGTGATTCTGCACAGCAACCACAAAATCACCTTTTGGGACTGAGAAACCAAATAAATGTGACAGTGTTCATGAGGTGGGGTCTCAAGAAACCCATGTTGAAAATATGGGTCCAAAATTCCTAAAAATTGTTGCGATATCAACCTATGTTGAAACCCCCCATTGACTCCCATTATACAGCTTACCATCATTTCTTCAGTTTGCTGGTCAGCTTTGTAGAGTGCAGACGTGTCTCGGTCCATAAAGATCACTGCTCCCTACCTCCAGAGGTAAGTATGGGGTGCAGGGGGTGCGGGGAGGTGGGTCCACAGAGGGGTGGGGAGGGAATGGGGGATGACGAGGACCATTTTCTTTTACGGGCAAATAAGACTTTGGGGATGGTTTTCTTTATTTTACAGGTTATCAAAATATTTAGGCACATTGGGGTGGGCTCCCAGTGTGTCACAATAGTGTGTGTGTGTGTGTGGGGGACATGCTGACATGGGGATTGAGCACCCCGATGTTGGCACTTGAAATATTCAGGTGGGTGGGAGGGGGTCATCTGACACCGGAAGTGTGCATCCCAGTGTCAGAAACATAAATAAAAAATTATTTTGGCACACTGGGGTGGGCTCCCAGTGTGCCACATTATGGGGGGAAGGAGGGATACATGGGGACAGGGCACACCGATGTCAGCTTTCCAGGAAGTGTGTGGTGGGTGGCAGGAGCCACCAATGTGGAAAGTCACGCCACAGCTCATTTATTTATTGATTGAAATGGTTCACCAGGAAAGGCACACCGAACAAACAAGGTGTTTGGTGGCAGGAGCCGACAAAAACCGTAACTCCGGCTATGCGCATTGTGCACAGTAATGCACATTGCCGAGTCTTGTCAGCTGCTGCCAACAGAGAGGTATGTCTGTGTGCCTGGTTGCGAGGGAGGGGGAAGGTCCCGCTGCAATGAGGAAACTGTCCCTCATTGCAGTGGCAGATTTCTTTCAAGTGCGGTCCTCTCTCTCAAACTGCTGTCATAGGCAGCTCACTGATTCATTGGTGCCTGAGGGATGAGACCCATAAAGCATCAACTCATAACCATCCCTGATTGGAGCAGCACTTTTCTTTCAAGTGAAAAACACTTCTTGCAAATTGCTGTCATAGACAGCTCGTTGATTCATTGGTGCCTGAGGGACGAGCTCCATAAAGCGTCAACTGCATTGGGCAGAAACTCACACACCTCTAAAATGTCATACAGTCCCAAGATGTTTCTTGCGCATGCATGCAAGCAAACATAAAAAGGAGGAAGGGCACTGCTTTATCTTTTTTTGGGGGTGGGGTTGATATGAAGGCCCAAAAAGGACCCCTCATCTCAGTTTTAGGGGTTTCTTTTTTTGGAGGGAGTGAGAACCCAGCAATGGTCCCAAACACTTTTATAACAACTATTTCCCTAGGGAGAATAACAGGGGAGATGCCATGGCACTAGATGATGCCATCTAGCACTAATAGGGTGAGCTGCCTAGAGGCCCTGGCTCTATTAGAATGAGGGATGGTGAATGGCTATGGTAGTCAATGATGAAGATATTCTGGAAGATACAATTATGTACTCAACATAATTCTTGATCTTCTATGAATATCTTCACCGTTGATTAACACCAATGGGTTTGAGTCTGAGGTGCTAGGACCCTGCAGGAGCCAAAACTTTCCAGGAGGGCTGGTGCCAAGGCAAGTTGCATGCATGCCTGGCACTGCAAGACTGGCTCATGCTACATGGCTTACCTCGGCACCAACCTCAACCACCTCAGTAACTTTTTTACTGAGGAGGTGCTGCACAAGCTAACAAGTACTATGTACTAAACCTAAGGACATAAGATAGCCCTGCTGATACATGTAAGAAGGGTCAGCAAATCAGTAATACACTATCTTCACAGCCCAAACCAAGAACAAGGTGTGAAGACTCACAAACAGACTGGAGTCAGCCCAGGTGATGGTGGGTGGGCCTGTGAATCATTTTTGAAGATATTCCTAGAAGATCAAGTATTACTGTGAGTACGTAATTTTCATATCTTACAGGAATCAGTCTTTACCACTGATTCAGACCAATGGGTCAGAGTACCAAGCTCAAAGTCCCCCGGACTGGGGAGGTATGAGCTGAGACTCATTCAGGACAGAAATCCATTGAGGCCCCTGATGAAGACCAACTGCTGGCCTAAGTGCTGGGGTTGTGATGCCTTGTCCTCACTTAGAAATAAACCCCTCATACATTTGTTAAACTTCAATACGTCCTTTGTCATTTCCTTGTTGAGTACAGAAACTTGAGTGCTTTGTATTGGAACTACAGGCTCGCTGCCCTTTCTGCACCACCTCCTAACTCCTGTGATATGCTGCTACTATGTGCACTACCCAGATGAGGCACATCGTCTGGCATGGACATCAAAGGCATAGTGCTTAACAAAAGTGTGCACTGTGCTCCAGGTTGCAGCTCTGCAAATTTCACCAATAGAAACAGATTCTCTGCCAGGGATATGGCAATTTCCCTGGTGGAGTGGCAAGGCAAGGCAAATTTTATTTAAAAGATGCCCAATCCTGGAGGCTCTGAGTGCCGTACATAAAACTAATCACAAAATAATCATCAACAAATAAAAATACCTATAAAAACTATAATACTAATTAAGTGCAGTTCAATAAATAAGTAAGATAAGATTCTAAAAATTTGGGACAGGTAGTATGACGAATCAGAACAGAACAGAATTTACAAAACCATGTCAGGGAAAGCCTGTACAAACAAGAAGGCCTTGAATACTTCCACTGAGGGAGCCTCCCTTATAGATGGAGGAAGCTAATTCCACAGGATGGGGCCGGTGACACTGAAAGCTCTGTTGCCGTCAGTTTTTAACCTCATCCTGGGAATTGCAAGGAGGCCCCTCGAGGAGGAATGGAAGGAGCGGACTGAGGTAGCAGGCATAAGAAGGTCTACCAGGTAACCAGAGCCCAAGCCGTGTAGAGCCTTTAAGGTGAGCAAGCTCACCTTGAAGAGGATCCTCCACCTGACTGGAAGACAGTGCAGTTCACGCAGCACCAGGATGATGTGGCAGTACTTAGACTGCCCCATCAATAGCCTGGCAGCTGCATTCTGCACCAGCTGAAGCCGGCGGAGGGTACCTCCCAAGATCCTGAGGTACAGCGCATTACAGTAATCAAGCCTCGACATCATGAAGGCATGTACTAAGGTAGGAAGGTCCAGGGGTGGAACCAGGAACTTAATCCTGGCGATATTCCTCAGATGGTAAAAGCTGGCTATGAACCTATCTCTCCCACTTGACCTGTGCCTGAGCATAGCTGTGGTGTAGACAGTTCACAGTCCAGGCAGAAATATACTTAACTATAATAGGCTGTCCCTTTCAATTGGGGTCAAAGGAGACAAAGAGATGTTTGGATTGCCTGAAGTCCTTTGTTCTGTCCAGGTAAGACTTCAGGACTGTCTTAACATAGAGAGAGTGGAGAATGTGCTCACATTCATTCTGGAAATTGGCAAAGAAGCTGTGCAGCACTAGAAGGCTGATTCAGATGGAACTCAGACATCACTTTTGGTAGAAACTTAGGGTGTGTGCAGAGAACTACCCTGTTCTTGTGGAAAACAGTGTACAGAGGATTTATGACTAAGGATGAATCTAAGAAACTCTGCAAACCGAAGTGATGGGCACTAGAAAAGTTGCTTTCCAAGTTAAGAACTTCAGCTCATGTGCCGCAAGAGGCTCAAAGGGCTCGCAAGAGAGCATGCCCAACACAAGGTTGATATCACAGACAGCTACTGGCTTATGGGTGGGGGCCTTGTGTGTAAAATGCCTTTAAGGTACTTCTTAAAAAGTGGCAGTTGAGCCAGGCAGAGGGCACCAATGGGCTCATTATATGCAGATATAGCACACAAGTGAACCTTGACTGTGGAATACTATAAGCCAGCATCAGAAAGATCCAGCAAGTACTCCAGAACCTTGCCAGGTGGGCACCAAAAAAGGATCCATGTGGATTTTAGAGGATCAAATAGAAACTCTTTTCCACTTGGTGTGTAAGTTTTCCTGGTGGAAGGTTACGGGTAGCCAAAAGTATTTCAGAGACCCTCTGTTCTCTTCTATTTCTTCAGGAGCCAGGCCTGAAGGTAAAAACAGCATTGGTTGGGATGGACCAGGAGACCCTGAGTCAGTATATCTGTTTTGTATGGTCTGAGAACCGTAGTGGACCTAGTCAGCCACGAAACAGGATCCTCAGTGTGCTGACTGCCAGTCTGTTCAACAAAGGAAACCATGTCTACCAAGGCTTGCTTGCAGGGGGTGATTAGAATCATCTTGCCTCCATGTGCCTACAGTTTGAATAGAACCTTCTGCATTACAGGGAATAGAGGACATGCAGAGAAATAGATTTTGCCATTGCAGTTTGAATACATCCTGACAGAAAACACCATGCCCTGAATTTCTGGAGCAAAACTGAGGCAGTTTGGCATTAAGTGGGGATGCAAAAAGGTCCACATCTAGTGTTACCCACTAGTTGAACAGCAATTTCATGCTGTCTGGAGCTATTGACTTCTCATGAGAATCAGTCTCTGTTCGACTGAGTTTGTCCATTAGAACATTTTATACTGCTGGTAGGCAAATTGCTTGGAGCAGGATACCCTGCTCCAGGCACCATTCTCATACTCTCATTGCCTCCCTACAGAGAGGGTAAGATTGTGCTCCTCCTTGTTTATTGATGTAGTGCATGACTGACTTGTCTCTCTGAGGTAGGACTGTTTTGTGGCTGACTAGGTCCACTAGGGTTCTCAGACCATACAAAACAGCTCACATTTCCAACACATTGATGTTTCGATGAGTCTTGGATGGGTCCTGGACATCCTCTGTTTGAAGACCCTGACAGTAGACCCTATCCCATTAAGGAGGCATTTGTGGTGATGATCACCTAAGGTGCCAGTGGGGAGAAAGGAAAGCCCTGGAAGTGGTTGTCCTCCTCTGTCCACCATGCAGGAGACCAAACCAGGGACTTGGTCACCAAAAGAGGGTGAGTTTGAGGATGGGATATTTGTGACCACTGTGCACTTAGCATCCACTAAGTCATTCTTAAGTGTAACTATGCCTGGAGCACTGTGAACACAGAGGGGGCTATTGGATCCTGCATGTACTGGATGAAGTACACTGGAACAGATCTGAGCTCCATTATGTAGCATGCCATCTGAAGCTGCAGGTGATCTTTTCAGCTCTGTCTCTGCCTCCTGCTTTCCGGCGCCTACCTCTTTTGAACCACAGAGCCTGAGATCCCCCACAAATGACCCCCTGTGGCAGGACTGGGAGGGGGGGCTATCCCCCCACATGGGGACTCTCATCCAGATTGTCCTGGTCATCAGGTGGCATTGTGGGATGGGGCAGGTGGGCAGGGCTTCATATATCCTGCACCAGCCAATTTTCTGTTTTCTCCCATGCCCCAGGACTGTGGACAACATGGATTACGCATGTGTGTGGAGGTGCGCATGTGCACAGTAACCACCTGCCCTGCACCACCCACCTGGCATAACGTCAGCCCCCCTCAGCATCAGTTCTACATTCAGACCTATATCCCTTGGCAGCCAAGAGCTGGGAAGGCTTGTCTCCCCAATCAGGGAGAGGACAGCTGCCTGACAGCTGCCTGCTGCTCTCCCAGCCCTCCCTCTGACCATCCCCAATGACCAGAGCTTATTACTGAACTTTGGTCACCAGTGTAGGAGAGGTAAGGCACATTACAGCACCTCAGCACTCTACACCACCATCTGGCCTCCCTTCTCTTCTGTGAAAAGAACTGACTCACCTTGAGAATAACAGATACCTTCAGCCCTCTGTGTGGGAGAGAACAGCTGAAGGCAGGGGATCCTTACAGGTCTGGTGAGACCTGACTGGTCAGCACCAGACAGGAGCTCCTGTGGCACAAGGCCATGAGGGTGAGGGGGTGCTGATGAGCAGTTAAGTGGCTGGACACAATTTTCTCGAGCTCCGTCCTTCCCACCAGTTTTTTATTTAAAAGTGTAATTTCCCCTTCTATTTTGGAGTGAACTCATGGAAACAGTTTACTCATGGAACATGGATGAATTCTTGATTAGTTCAGTGGCCAAGCAGCAGTGTGGCACCAGGAAGAGCAATAAGAAGATGCAGGGTGGACAGCAGCAGGTGGGCCCTGACACAATCACCCTCTAGGCCATGGAAATGATGGTTTCAGGCTGTAAAGTGACAGAGCAAGTTTCAGCAGCTCTTTCCTCCAAACTGAGTATTCTCATTGGGAAGCTGGAAGAGCTGACTGCACATGCTGTCGGACAAGTGAAGAGGCTGCAGTAAGTGGAACAGCATATCTCCCAAATAGAAGATTCATATGGGAGCTTGCCAGACAGAGTAGTGCATCTCGAGTAGGAAATTGCAGCCTTAACAGATCAACTGGAATGTCAGGAAAATTATAAATGGTGCTCCAATTTGCAAATCCGTGGACTACTTGAGGGCAAAGAAGGGGCCAGTGTCTTGAAATTTTGCGCGGTGACAATCCCTGCCTTATAGGGCATGCAGCTAAAGGCACCTTGCTTAAAAACTGAGAGGGCATACCGCACCTTAGCCCCCCACCGGACCAACCACAATGACAGATTATATTTAGACTGCAGAATTTCGGAGACTGCCAGGCCTTTTAGCAGCCTATCATACCAAATAGGAGCTGACCTTTGAAGTGAGTCACCTATATATCCATCAGGACTTCTCCCCTCAGCTGCAGAAATGACATAAAGCCTTCTCCCAGATTCTGGACGCTTTGTGAGAATGGCATATTGACTTTGTATTTGTGTACCCTGCGGTGGTCTGCATCAAGCTGGAGGAGGCTACTTTCTCTTTTGAAGACCCTGATAGTGTGCGCCTGTTTATTGCTGATTGGGACAAGAAGCACATGTCTGAAAGGCCTCTGGATAGCATTACTTTGGACACTGTGAGTCATTTGGCTGGATTGGGGACATTATATTCTCACTGTGTTGCTCCCATGCTAATGGCCGTGGTCTAGTCACAATAAATGACAATAACAGAATGCCTTAAATAATTGTTGTGTTGCTTAATTTACTACATTAAAGTTGGACTGTAGGTTGCACCAGTTGTGATTTGAAGCTATGCTGTAAGTGTTCATTCATTAATCAGTGTGTTTGTGTATGTGGGGGGCTACTCCTCCCTGGGCACCATAGTTTCTCACTGTCCCTTAAGATGGTGGAATTCCTGGATTGCTTGAGAGCTTTCAGTGGCTCGACTGGAGCAGGTAAGTGATCTGAAATGCTCTGGCTGGGGTGGAGGGGAAGGCATTTTATGTATGGTTGCTGGGCCATGCTAGTATTCAGAATTTTTTCTATGGTTTGGCGTTTCTTCTCTCAGAGCAATCACTGGGCTGTGGGTCAGGCAGCACCAGTCTGGGGGGAGCGGCAACCTTATGATTGCCTCCTTCATCTAATTCCACTAATTTGGGGCTGATCCTCCTGGCTCTCCTGCCACATATGTGGTGATAGTTTGGGTTGGCAATGTTCAGGGCTGGATGGGACCATATAAAGCTAGGACCAGGGCACAATGGAGTGGTACAACCCCCCCCCCCAAGGCCATCACTGCTGGAGTTTTAATTTGCTCTAAGGATGAGGGGATACCAGCTTAATACCCCCCCCGCTGGCCTTAGCTTTTAAGCTCTTTCTGCTCCTGGGTTGGGATAGGAATTGGAGCTCATTTTTGCAGTTCCGGGGGGGGGGTGATGGGTGGGTGTGCAGCAGCCCCCATGCCTGCAGTCCTCTAGGTTTTGGTTGTATGAAGTATCGGGGTTACAGATTTTTCGGGGGGGGGGGTTGGATGCCCACAGACTTGAGCATAGTTTACTGATGTGCGACCACTGTGGGTGTTTGCTTGGCAGGTAATTGCAGCTAGCCTGTTGTCTGCGGCTGCTGGGCTGGAGCAAAGTAGGGTTGGGTCTTCAAGGTGACAGTGGGATGTTCTTGATCTGGTTGTTTGACAAGAGACAGCTATGTGGACCTGTTGGAGGGGGAGTTGGGGAGGGCCTACTTGCCTGGTAGGCCCCGCTGTGTGGGGCTGGGGCAGAATACCTCTCCTTTCCGGGCGGGGGGGGAACATTCCCTCGCTGCCCCACCTAATGTGTTTTTACCAGGCATATTGCTTAGGCCTATGTTGCTCTATTCTTGCTGGTTCTCTGCTTTGCTTACAGCTAATTTTTGTTGGATTTGTCCATGGTTACGGTGGGCTACCCCACATACTTTGAGAGGTTATGTTTTTATAAGGGGGAAGGGAAGTGTGTGGAATGTGGGGAGAGGGATGCTCATGTTATGGTTAGGATCATGGGCTTGTCTTCTTGACAGGCTGAGTTTTTCAATGTTCTATTTTCAGATGAGCTGGGGTGGTCTATGGTTATCTGTATGTTATAGGCTTTTGATGAATATTGCTGATATAGTTGCATTTTTCTGTCTGTTTGATTATCCTGTTGTTACAAGATGCACAGAAGACACACAGCTCCCTGTGACCTGGTATGGGGACTGTACATTCACTTTACAGATGGGCTGGTTTCACTTTGGAAGGCCCTGGGTCTAAGTTTGGATAGGGGATTCCCTCCCCCAGGACCTTGCTTCTACTCATGTTTTTAAATATGCATAGTCTATCTGTTCCTGGAATGTCCAAGGTATCTCTTTCCCTATTGAGCTTAAAAAGATCTACATGGTGTTAAGGAGACATGATGTGAGAGTAGCCATGCTTCAAGAAACTCACCTTACCCCAGACGAGCATAGTAAATTAGTTCAGGAATGGGTGGGACAATGCTACTCTGCCTCTTTTAATGGCCATAGGTGAGGTGTAGCAATCCTTCTTCACAAGGGACTTGCATTTAAGGAACGGTGGTGGTGGACTCTTCCAATGGTAGGTATGTTTTTGTAAGTGGGACCCTACAGGGGGAGGCCATTACCTTTCATAAAATTTAAGCTCCAGCAGAAAGGGATCCTGCATTTTATGATCAACTTTTAGCCTTGCTGCAGAAGGAGCAGTTTCCAGGGCGAATTCTAGGGGGAGATTTTAATTGTGTATTTGATCCATGTCTGGATCACTTGTCTTCTGACTCTAGATGAGACCCTGCTGTGGAGAGATGGGGATTGGGACTTGCTGAATTAGATATGTTGATGCATGGAGGGAGGCCAATCCAGGGGCCAGGGAATTCATCTTTTTTCTAACCCCATTGCACTTGGTCCCGTATTGATTATATAATGCCCTCGAGGGGGAGGTACCGGAGGCTACGTGCCTCGTCCATTAGCTCAATTTCAGTTTCTTACCACGCTCAGGTGCCTGTGACATATGATCTGGATGGGTGAAGGCTGTTTTTCAGGAGAAGAGGTTTCCCACATATATGTTAATTAATCAAAAATTAAAAGAGTACTTGGTGGATAGCTGTAAATATTACTTGGACAATAATGCCCCTATGGCACCATCCAAAAACAATCTTTTGTGAGGAGGAGAAGCATATATGAGCAGTGCAGTGGTGGCATATATGGCTGCCCTTCACAAATTAAAGTTAGAGCAGTTACAACTGCTTAAAGGTATTGGCAAAAGACTTGAACTAATGGTTTTTTCAGGATCCCCAGGAGATCATGTGCAGGGAGCTTAAAATAGCAAGGGAGGCTATTAACAAAGAATTATCTGGTAGTGCTAATTGGGCCCTCATTTATGCTAACCAAAAAGTTTTTGAATGGGGCAATAAGCCCAGCCCATTGTTGGCAAGGTCAGAGAAAGGGAGAAGCAAACTCAACTGGATATCGGCGATTAAGGATGGAACGGGTAAGCTAACTTCAGATGTTAAACTAATAAAAGAACAATTTGTGGATTTTTATACCAAATTGTATATGAGTGAGATTGGTACGGACCAAGAGGCTGCCACTGATGCTTTTTTAGACCAGTTGCAGCTGCCTAGGCTCTCTGAAGAGCAATTAGGGAATCTAAACAGCCCCTTGATGATGGGAGATTAGAAAGGCGGCTCTTGGTCTTACTGGAGGCAAAGCAGTGGGCCTGGATGGGTTCCCCTTTGAGTTTTATAGGTCATTAGAGGATACAGTCTGGACCTACATGCTTAATATGTTTCAAGAAGCAAGGGATGAGGGAGAGTTACCACCTACTTGCAGTCTGACCACGATTATACTTATAAACAAGTATGGTAAGGATCCTTTGTTGTGCTCAGCTTACAGGCCAATCTCCTTCTTGAACACTGATATTAAGGTATTGGTGAAAGTGTTAGAGAAATGGCTTGAGGTGGTTTTGCCATCTCTGGTGTGAGAGGACCTAACAGGGTTCATCAAAAAATCGTCATTCGTATCACTATGTGAGGTGACAGCAGGTGGTGGTGGAGCTGGCGTCTTGGCATCTGGGGGGGGGCTGTGTGCTCTCTCTGGATACCAAGAAGCCTTTGACAGGATGGAATGGGACTACATATTTAGGGAGGCAGATGACATTAGGGGGCCGGGGGTTCAACATAAAATCTCACTATATGTGAACGTTCTCTTGATATATTTGTCCCAACCAGAGGAATCCATTCCCCCCTTGACAGCTTTGATTAAGGAATGTTCCTCCTTTTTGGGGTACAGAATACATTTTAACAAATCAGAGCTGATGTGTTTAGACAATGTGGACACTCTGGGTCTTAGTCATTTCCAGTTTGGAATTGTGGCCTCCCATGTTAGATACCTTAGCATTCAGGTGGGCTGAACGTTGAATTCTCTCTATAGATTTAATTACACACCTCTCCTTGTGAACTCCCAGTCTTCTAGCTAGGTAGAATAAACTTAGTTAAAATGAATATTTTGCCAAGGTTATTTTACCCTATCCAGATGCTTCTGACGGGACTACACAAAAAGGACCTCTAAATCTTGGAAAGGCCAATGTCAGCTTCAATTGGCAACAGAAGAGACCCAGAATCAGCCTTTAGAAGCTCAGAAGTATTTCCCCTATGGGGGGCTTAAATTATCTGGATTTTAAACTCTACCACTTTGCAGTGCAGGCCCGGCTTGTTACAGACTGGGTTAAGGCTCAGGAGGTGCAACTTGGGTGTCCTTAGATCCGGATGGGTGGCAGCATCGCACTGCAGCTTATCTGGGCCAGGGAAGGTTGTGGGCATATCGCTCGGAGAATCCAAGGAGTATTTTAGTTGAGCACTTGCTGGAAGCCTGGGGGAAAGATTAGGAACTTTTTGGGGGACATGCCAGTTATACTCTGTTGGCTCCGAAATTTTCAAATCCAGAATTTCTCCCAGGACTTGAAGATCATGACTTTCAGAGATAGGAGGCTGGAGGGATTCACTGTCTGGGGAATTTATATGGTAGTTAGTGGTTCCAGGCCCATCAAGAACTTATGGAGAAGTTGGGGATTCAGTCTGCTCAGATCTTTCATTATATGCAAGTTAGAGACTAGGTAAGACATATGGACTGTCTTCAGCCACAGGATTCCCCTCTTTCTGATTTGGAAAGGGTGTTTCACAAGCAAGGGTTGACCCTAAGGGGGCCTTGTCTAAGCACTATCATAATATTAAAGTGTTGATGCCGGATACTTGACTGAAGGCCAGGGCCTGGTGGGAGTGAGATTTGGGGGGCCCAGTACCAGAAGGGGGATGGAGGGAGCTTTGTGAGTCCCATACAGGACTGAGTAGGACTTAATATCTGCAATCAATACAAAAAGGCCCAATTTAAATTGTGCGTTACGGTGCAGATGTGGAAGGATTCCCTTCTTAACATGCTTCAACTGGAGCATCTGATGTATAACCTAAAGGGTTGGTCTGATAAGTTTGAACAACAGTGGGGCAGGTACTTGGACTCGCTCACCCCTCTAGAACAAGCAGCAGTACGGTTAGGTTAGGTGGGTGGTGACCGGGCTGGGGAGAGGCCAGACTAATTTACTTTATTTACTGGTCTTGCTTCTAATTTAGGCATGGCTGCTCTCACTTTTACTCTCAGTTTTAATATTTATGGTAAAGGATTGCTTCTGACCCGGAAGACAGAGTGAAGTATTGTTAGGTGCTGGAGCTGTGGTTAACCACTTAGTGCAAGAAATTGATTTATGGATGTTAGTTGTCTTTTTAACTGTCTGTGTGTTGGGTATTGGTTGTTTGTCTGTTTGCATGTTTTGTACTTGTCTTAAATATCAGATGTGTGAAGCATCATTGTACGAACTGGACTATCTGTCTGGTGTGGATTTAAAGAGCTAGTGTACTGCCTGGAAACTGCCTGCAATTAATTGTAACTTTAGGATGTAGTCAGCCATCATTTTTTATATCTCAAGTATTTTTTCTTTTCTGTTTGCTAATTAGAAGATTTTCCACCTGGCAATACTAGGGTGATGTGTGAAGCAGCACTCTGTCTGGAGGGAAAAAAAGTCATTTCTGTTCCTCCCACTAGATCGCCACTGAGACCACACTGACTATGACATCACTAGTAACCAATGAGAACCATTTCTCCCTACCAGGTTTCACTTTCACATGAAGCAGCAGGGACTGGCTCTCCCTGGTTACTAATGTTGTCACAATTTCCTGCATTTTGATTGGTAGCTTGTGAGAGTCACTGCTCAGATTGCAAGGAATGTGGTGCCTCAAGGTGTTTGGTCTCATTTCCGAGGAAGTAGTGGGAGGAACAGAACTGACTTTTTTTTTCCTCCAGACAGAGTGCTACTCCACACATCACCACAGTACTGCCAGGTGGAAAATCTTCTAATTAACAAATAAAAAAGAAAAAAATACTTGAGATATAGGAAGTGATAGCTGACTGCATCTGAAAATTACTATTAATCTCAAGCAGTACACTAGCTCTTTAAATTACTGTATCAATGTACCTGTTGTACCCTTTTGTACTCTCCCGGGTCGTCCCTGAAAATAGGCATAAAACTTGTCTAGTGTACTTACCCGGTAAACAAAAACTAACTAAATAAATAAAATTGATCTGGAGGTGATGCTTTTTATATCTTATATTTATTCTGCTAATATGTTGTTGTATTGTAAATGTTTTATGGAAAACATGTTGAATAAACAGATCTTACAATAAATAAAAGAGCATGAGGGTTCCCCAATAGCACCTGCCTGACCCCAGTGAAGAAGAAATGTGCCCCCTGTAAGTGTGAGTTTAGCCCCTTACGCCAGGCCAAAGGTGCCAGTCAGGAGAGGCAAAGCTATGCCATCTGCCTGATGCTGACTGCAGTTCCTACCAATCTGAAGGCCACCTTATTGGCATTGTAAGATGCCTTCAGCTGTTACTGAGCTACCTCCAGCCCCTGGGTAGGAAGGTCAAGGGCATGCCTGATGGTCTCGCTGTGCAGCGTGTATCTAAGAGTGTGCTTAGCTGCAACTCTAGAAGATAGTTATAAGTTGCCATATTTTCCTAGTTTGCAGAAATGCACATTAAGGCATATGCTAAGGAAAAGGCCTTCCTGCCAAGGGCATCTGGCTGAGTGGAATCTGCCTTTGGAGACTGGTCACACATGAGGCACCATGGCACAGACAGGGTTTGCAGTACTTCAGCACCAAAGGAAGTGAAGTACCTCACCTGTGAACCCTGGGGATGCATGATACCATGTGAGGAGGTCCCTGGGGATGGCTGCATTGGAGAAAAGATGCCTCGATACTGCCTTGGATGCTTTTTCAATGTCTCTAGGCTATGGAGAAACAATAGCAGTATTGAGATTAGAAACTCCATGGAGTCCCAAGAGCAGGGCTGTTGGAGTGCAGCTTGTAAAATCATATAAGTAAGGGTGCCTGATGGCTTAGTTGAAGTGACTTGTGCTTCCATGCTGATGACCGAGGTTCAGTGGTGAGCCCGGGCTTGGGCAGCCAGGCTGGGGTGTGCTCCCGAGGGGAGCGTGAACCAGCTGGGGAGGGTGACAGCCAGGTTCTGGTGCAGAAGCGGCCCCCTGCGGTAAATTGAGGAGTTAGCTCCCTTGCAGGGGGTGGCACCAGCCCAGCACATGTTGCCATCGCCAAGGTGATCAGCAGCATAACTCACCATCAAGGGGTTGTGGGAGCGATTCAGGGAACAGAGGGAAGAAAAACATTATGTGCCTTGACTTCCATTAATGAAGGTCTCCCTGGTCCTTGTACCCCACTTCACATGAATCCCTGCCAGACTCAACAGTGGGGGGAGTGGCAGACATGCTGGGGACATGTGGCTGACCTGATGAAAGGAGCATAGCTGCAATCACAGGCCAAAGAGCTTTATCAAAAGAGAAAAAAAAGCATGTAAGTTGAGTGCCTGGAGCATCTCCACCAAGAATCACTTGTACAAAGCATACTCAGCAACAAAGGAAGGTGGATAGATGATTCTTTGTCCTATGAAAATGGCACTGATAGAGACAAGGCACCAACTCAAGGGACCATTTATGTCAGGGAGAAAGGCCCATACTGGGCCCTGTCAGACTCCCTATGTCAACTCTCTAAGGCACCAAAGAAATCCCGGTCTTGATCTCACATTAATGTTCCCTCAGGGTCTATGAATTAGGGCAGCCTCTCCAGGAAACAATGAGGTCATGCTAGTGGGGGTCTAGACTTCTGGACTGAAGGGGGTTGCTGAACTGTGTAGGGGGCTTTGCATGAGGGGAGGGCCTAGCAGAATCACCCAAAAGGTGTCTTCCTACATCTGAGGAGTGACCTGATCAGTGCCCATGGGGGAAAACCCACAGGTGAGGACAGTGGAACTGTAGAGGTCCCACAGGACAACTCCAGTCCTCCCCTGTGGTGGTGACGTTCAGCAGCTAAGGGGAAAACTCCATGTCCGGGCTGCCATCTGACCCCAAGTCAGCACCAACTCTGGCACTAGGCTCAGGATCAGCAACAATCTCAGAGACAGGGTCATCCCCATCACCATGGTTAGCACCATCCTCAACACTTGGGTGCTGACAAGTACTTGGTGCTGACTTCGCTCCCAGAGCCATCACCCTCCTTGGTGTTGTGAATGACACCAGAGCTGGGAACAACCTAAGAGATGACATCATCATCATCATCAGCAGCAGCACCTCTCCGGAGCTAGGTCCAGAACTGACACCATAGCCATCACCATCTCTGTCACAGTGTCTGGTGCTTCCATTAACTTCTTTAGTGTCACCAGTGACACCATAGACAGTGACAACATCTGAACTGGTAAGAGTGCAGACAATAGCCTCGGTGCTGGTCCTTCTCCTGATACTATGAAGAGTGCCAGAATGGGGACTGGCATCATCCATGGTGCCACCTGCCATGCCATCACCACTAATGGTGACAACAGTATGAGCAATGCCAGAGGATGATGTTGAGGTGTCCACCAGTGTAGACCAAGCATATGTCTGAGGCCATGCCACCAGAGACATCTGCTGCTCAGGGCAGGCTGACTGTGGAAGTTTCACAGTCAACCACCTAGAAGGAGTTGATGGACCACCAAACACATCCACCAGAGTCTTCAACACCTCAGCATGGTGAGGCTGAGGACAACTCTGCACCTCCATGAAACCAGAGGTCTCAGGAAGAAGCCAGCGGAAAGGCCTAATGACTTGAGTTCAATGTGTGGTTCTTGAGGGTGTGGCATTCCATGGAGAAGCAGTCATCATACACATCCATGTTAGGCTTTGGTGCAAGATGGCCCACACAGGTCTGATGCCAGTCCAGAGCAGCCACTGGTTTCCCACAGGGGCAATGATGCATAAGGAGTGACACAGCAAAAAAGGTAACAGTGGTGAGGCAGAAATAAATAAGTTGTTCTTAACTCTTTAGAATGTAAAGAACAACTTTCCACAGGTGCCGTAATCACTCTTATGTGCCGGCCTTAGTAATGATTTTAGCACAAGCTGAGCTACACCCCAGAAACAGCTGCACTGACTGGCCTCATGAACTGCTTTAAAATGACTGTTCTCACTTAAACTGACTCACATACAAAAAGTGTTGTGAGTCGGTCTGTAAAGAAGAAAAACTGTATCGGTATTTACTGTCCAGGAAACATGCTTTCTGTTGTATTAAACTGAATAAAACCCCTTAAGAGTTAAGAACTCTCAGGTTCTACACACTTCACTAGTGTAGTGACATCATTTAGCCACTTGAGCTTTGCTCTCGTGTCACTGATGTCATCACACTAACTTGGTGTGTAGGACCTCCTTGTTCTTAACATTTAGGGGTCATTTATTCTCTTTTTCTTGTATGTGAACCCCAGTCTCCCAGGTGGCAACCCAATGTCCTGCCACAATGCCACAAGGTCAGCCAGACTGTAAGTTTTTAACCTTATTTTGTTTTACCAACCATGTTTTTTTTTCTGCTGTGTTCGATTTTTGCTAAAACTGTGAAATATTTTCTAATAAATAAGGAATGAATGTTGCTATATAAAATACAATTGTATTTCAGTGCCCTAGTTTCAAGTATGGCACAAATGGCTAGTGAAAGGACTGAACTGAGGCAAATTAGAATGCATAAGTAGGGTCAAACATTCATGGCCTGTTTTGCAATAAGTTAAATTCAGGTTCAGCTCTAGTTTGCATCTGCATGTCTAGAATATTCCTGGTGCAATTTTTAACATTACATCTCATTGATTTAGGTGGACTTTCTGAGGCTGGAGGTGGCACAACCCTAGTAAGACATAAGAAAATAATGACCATAGAAATATTGTTTCTTCCAGGGGATCCTTCAGTATGCTTGTATAATGCAATTATGCCAGCTGGATTCAGCTGCCTCAGAGGAGGACTTTATGCTAATGATGCCAGAGCATTAGCCAATTATGTTGTAAAAAGAGAGTGCTGCCTGCTGGTTGTGCTGGAGGCTAGCCAGATTCATTTTGAAGCTTGTGGGACAAAAGGCCCCAAAATCTCTAACCGATCCTAGAACTAGAAAAAGCACAAGAAAGAGAACCAGGAAAAATGGACGATGTGTAACATAAAAAAACTGTGAAACATTGCACATATTAAATCTGAACAGTAAGAAAATTTGGCCAAAGGCACAGACTGCAGAACTAATCTCAGCAAGGTTATATGAGGGGAGGATGGGTGGAAGGTCAACCATACTGAGGAATCCCCTAGAAGAAACAGTATTAGTATGGTAAGTGATTTTTTTTCTTCTCACCCCAGGAATCCCTCAGTATGCTTGATTAATGCAGATTACAAAGCAGTGAAGTTGGGAGGAGGGAACAGAACTTACTTTGGAAACAGGTTCTGCAGGACTGCAGTGCCAAATCTGGCATCTGATCTGGACTGTACATCCAAGCAGTAATGCTTTGTGAAGGTGTGTACAGTTTTCCAGATAGTTGCTTTGCAGATGTCAAGGAAGGGAATGTCACTTGCAGCTACCACTGAGGCAGCAGTGCCCCTAGTGGAGTGGGCACTGAGGCCGTAAGGTAGCTGCTTGACAGCCATACAGTAAAAGAATTGGATGCAAGAGACTATCCATCGAGATATATTTCTCTTGGAAGTTGGCCTGCCCTTGCCTACCTAGCTATAGGTGAGGTAGAGTTGGGTAGAGGCCCTGAGCTGCTTCTTATGCTCCAGGTAGTAGGCCAGTTCCCTTTTGACATCCAAACTGTGGAACTTGCATCACCAGGAGTGGATTTGTCTGTAATAAAGACAGGGAGTGTTATGGATTGATTTAGGTGAATTTCAGACACCACTTTAGGAAGAAACTTCCTATTTGTCCTGAGGACTACTTTATCTTCATGGGAGATACTGTAGTTAGGTTCAGTGCAGAGAGCTTGTAGCTCTGAAATCCTTCTGGCTGAAGTGATTGTCACTAGGAAAACAGTTTTCCAAGTGACATACTTTAAATCCACAGTAGCCATGGGCTCGAATGTGGGCTCCATCAGTTTGGCTATGCACAGGTTCAAGTTTTAGGGAGGGACAGGTTCTCTAAGTGGGGGATGAAGGTGCAGCAGGCCTTTAAAGAATTTCTTGAAAATGGAGTGAGAAATTATGGATTTCTCCTTATCCACAGAAAGGTAGGCCAAAATGGCTGCTAGGTGAACCTTCGGAGATGAGGATCTAGGGCCTGATGCTTGGAAATGTACCATGTAATCCCGTAGAGAGGGCAGGCTGGCCTGTAGTGGGTCATTTGTCTGTCTCCACACCAGAAAGAGAATCTCTTCCATTTGGAAGCACAAGTCTTTTTGGTGTGCTTGGCTTCTTTACTAGCTGAAGGATTCTGAGTACTTGCTCTGAATACTGAGAGTCTGGGAACTACAGCTGCTCAAGTACCAAGCCTTGAGGCAAAGAGACTCTATGCTGGAGTATGCTATCCCCATCTGGGGTACTGTCAGAAGACTGAGTCATGGGCAGATGAATGGGCCCCTCGACTAGCAGTGCAAGGAGCAGAGAGTACCAAGGCTGACTTGCCCAGTCTATAGCCACCAGGATCATGGTGGCTGGCTCTTGAGTTTTAGCAGGACTCTGAGGATCAAGGGAAATTAAGGGAAAGCATACAGGAACTTTCCTCTCCAATCTAGAGCCAAGGAATCCACTGGCACTGTGCCTAGGACTGGAGGCCAGCAACAGAACAGTGGGATCTGGTGATTGAGGCTGGAAGCGAAGAGATCTATCTCTGGGGTGCCCCAGCCTCTGAAGACTGTGGCCAGTACTTGTCTGTTTAGGGTCCACTCATGGTGACCCTGACTGATGTGGCTCAGGGCATCTGTCAGCACATTTTCCTTGCCTGGGAGGTGACTGACAGTGAGCTGTATGTCCAAGGAGTAAGCCACAGACCACATTTTCATAGCCTCTGTGCAGTTTTGTTGATCTTGTGCCACCCTGCTTGTTGATGTAAAACACAGCAGTGGAGTTGTCTGTCCTGATTTGGACAAATGCACCCTTTAGCTTGGGGGTAAAGGCTTTGATAGCCAGGTACATGGCTTTGAGTTTGAGGAGATTTATGTGACACCTGGACTCCCTGGGGGACCACTCCCCACTTATGGACTTGTTTCTCAGGTGTGCACGCCACCTCACCCTAAGAGGGAAGCATCTGTAGTGAGCACTCTGGAGGGCTCCTTTTGCTGGAAGGGGATTCCTTCCCTAAGGTTTTTCTTGTCCTTCCACCAGTCCAGGGCTTGTAGGAGGGTTCTTGTGACTGGAATGAGCTTTGACAGAGAGTCTCTTTTCTGGGAACAATGAGCCCTAATATGGTACTGAATGTCTCTCATCTGAAATCTGGCACCTGGGACCACAGCTGTAGTAGAGGCCATGTGGCCCAGGAGTCTGAGGAATTGTCTGGCTGTCCTAGGACAAATGAGCTTGCCAGATTTTGAAGGTCACCCTGTCCAATGGGAGCAAATATTTTCCTTGCTAAATATTCAGTTCTGCTCCAAAGAAATCCAGTATTTTGGGGCAGGGAGGAGGGCAGCTGTAGTATAAGGGATTGCTAGCTGCACACTTGAGCAGACTTAATAGACCATATGGCCTGTATCTGCTGGCAGTTTCATATGTTCATATGCATGTTCGTAGTAGTTGGACTGGCTCAAAGTGGGACTTTTCTGTGTTGATAGGGAAATCCAGGGACTCTAAGGTGTGCTGTTTGAGGCTGAGGCAGTCTCTGACCTTTTTGGAAAACTTGTCCACTATCATCCAGTTGTCCACATAAGGAAAGAGAGACACCTCCTGTTTTCAGAGATGGGCAGCCACCACTGCTAGGCATTTTGTGAAAACTCTGGGAGCTGAAGAAGGGCCGAATGGCAGAGCTGCAAACTGGTAATGTCCAGAGGGCAGTCTTAATCTGAGATATTTTCTGTGGGAAGGCCTGATTGGAATATGGGAACAGGGGTCCCTGAGATCCAGAGAGGCTAGCCCATCTCCCTGATGCAAGGAGGGAATCACTACTGACAGGGTCACTATTCTGAATTTCGGGTTGAACAGGTGTTTGTTCAGATACCTGAGATCCAGAATGGGTCACCAGTCACCATTTTTCTTTTGGGTGAGAAAGTACCTGGAATAGAGGCCTTTTCCCCCAGTGGGGGAAGGAAACTCCTTCCACTGCATTTCCAGACAGAAAAGACTTTACGTCTAACTCCAGCAGAAATCTTTTTGTGGGGGTTAGAGGTTTTAAGGTCTTGTGACCCTGCTAAGTGGGAAGTTTTCTGAACTGCAGGGCGAGTCCATGACCCACCACCTCCAGCACCCACTTGTCTGTAGTGATGAGCTGCCATTAGTGAAGGTAGTGGGTCAGCCTTCCTTCTGCTGGGAGAGGGGAGGCAACCTGAGCCTTGCAGTCAGGACTTTTGTTTGGCCTGGGTTTTTGTGGAAAGGGTAGTATCAGGATATCACTGGGTCATTTTCCCTCTTCCCCTGAAAAAAACTCTCATGTGAGAGTAGTCCAATGGCATAGGCATAGGCATTGGCATAGCATAAAAGGCCCTGGGATAGTAACCCCTACCTCTGCCTCCCCTACCTTGAGTTTTGTGAGAAGTAGAGGCTTTCTCTTTAGCTGCATTGCTCTGATAGGTGGTTTTATATTTCTCCACCTTTTTCATGTATGCCTTTGTTCTGACCCCAAAAAGAGAATTATTCTTATAGCCTTAGTTTGGGTGTCCTAAGAGAGATTAGTAGTTCTCAACCAGGCAAAGTGCCTGAGAGAAATGGCCTGAGACATAGCCCTGGAAGCAGTGTCATTGGCTTCCATAGCCATATAAAACTGATATTGTGTGGCTTCCTAGGCAGTTTTTACAGTTTTTGCCAAGTCTTGAGCCACCCTGTCTGGGGCCTGCTGGTTAACAGCCAGGACAGAGTTCCAAAGAGCCTTCTGGTATTGAGCTGTATATGCCATGTAAGTAGCAAAGCGAAGCAGCAGAGAAGCTGTGGCATAAGATTTCTTACCCATAGTGTCCAGTTTTCTAGATTCTTTCTCTGGAAGCTGGGAAGAAAGATGCACCTTAGCTTTATCACAGTCTGTGGCCTGCACCACTCCTTCATGATCTGGATGTATGTAAAGGAACTCAGCATCAATTTTATCTAGCTGATACTTTTTCTCTATTTTCTTGTCCACCCCAGAATAGAGGTGGTTTTGTGACGTAACTTAAAAGTGGCCCTGTAAAGGGAATTATGTATTGGAAGGAATAGCTTTTTAGAGGGAGGCAGACCCATCATATCCAGAAAGTCTTCCTCCTCATGTTGGTCAGTAGTCTCTTAAATAGAGAGATCCAAAGTGCCCACCATATGCTGGACAAGAGTATAATGAGGAGAAATCCTCCTGGCCATTGGGGGGGGGCAAAGTCTAGGTCAGGGGATACGTCTGTTTCCAAGGGTGCACCCTCCGCTTCATCATCATTATCTTCATAGTAAAAGCCCTTGCCAAGCCCAGAGTCAGAGGTGATAGGAGTGGCAGGATAAGGTGGGTTACTGAAGAGGATGCTCATAGCCAGAAAGGTTTGATACAATTGCCAAGCCTTAGCCATTTCCTCTGCAGAGAGCATATATTTTTGTGACACTGGCGTCTCCTTTTGCCTTTCAGCTAGAGGGGCAGTGATATGAGTTTTTTTTGTTTCTTTGTGGCAGGCACTGAATCAGGAACCTGTTCAGTGCTACTTCTCTTGGCTTGGTCATTATTATTTTTATCAGACTTACTTTCTAGGGGGTCCTTGGAGGACCTGTCTTTGGTTTTTTGATGTGAGGGGGACTCCACTTCTGGGTTTTTACTAGAGGGGGAGGCAGACTGAGAAGCCATTATTTCCAGCCTATTGGCTCTTTTCTTAACTGTTTTTGAACAAAATTTAGTGCAAAGTTCACAATTAGTAAGAATATGGGCTTGACCCAAACAACTTAAACACAGGTTGTGGCTGTCTGCCTTGGCCACTATTTTAAAACACTCAATGCAATTTTTAAAACCAGTGAGTCCAGTCCTCTGTTTGGATCTATCTGACATACCAATTCATCAGAAAACCTATAAAATTGTTCCCTGAAGGGAAAAAAGAAGACATTAGGTTGGTTCCCAAAGGCTGTGGACCCGCTAGAAAACGGTTCCCAAATTAAGTAAAATACAGAAAAATATCTGAAAAACACAGTTCCCTTGAAATATAAGGAACTGTGATCAAAGTAAGGTTAAAAAGTGAAAAGTGCTATTTTTTTTTACCTCAGAAGCATTATTTTTATATAGAAAATAAAGCACAGGAACTACAGGAAGAATCGCTGTGAGGAGAAAAATCGCAGTTCCAGGGAACCAAAGGGAACTGGGAAACCCCACTCAAAACCATTAAAATACGAATAAAAAAACACTAAAGGCAGCATAAACTAAAAGAAAATACCGACTTTGAAATAAATAAACTTCTCCAAGCGAAGTTGTAAAGAGAGAGCTCCAGGGCAGACTTGTTTCAGTCAGTGGAGAAATTAATCTGACTAGCCTCCAGCACAACCTATAGGCAGCACTGTCTTACTACAACCTAACTGGCTAATTCTTTGGCATCATTAGCATAAACTCTACCTCTGGGGCAAGTGAACCCAACTAGCATAACTGCATTAGTCAAGCATACTGAGGGATTCCTGGGGTGAGAAATTTCAATTTTTATAAGTTCAGTTACTTGCGCAAAGGCTTGATTAATACTATGTGGAACAAAGATGCATCTCACTAATCACATTATTTTACACCTGAGGGAAATGGCAAGATAGTAGATATTTTTTTCTTTTTATTTATTTAAAATTTGATGACCGGGAAAGGCACACTGAGCTGAGGCTCGTTTCCAGGAGTGACCCGAGTACAGAGTGTACAGTGAAACAGTGAGTACAAGGGGGGTTACGTCCAGTATATAAGACATTTTTACAGAGTTCTTAGTACATTACAATAAAATATGAGTTTATGTGCATAGTAAATAAATGAGGCTGAAGTGTAGTCCTGGACTAGGGTATGCTGGTATAGAGTGTAAGGGGTTTCACCTGGGTGCCGTGGCCATTAGAGTATTTTGGGCATACTGAGGTGGGGAGGAGCCTGAGGAGCTCCATCAAGGCAGAATGGGAAGAGGCCAGGTGAAGGTTGGAGGGAAGGTTATTCCACAGAAGTGGGAGATGGTACGAGAAGGCAGTTTGGCCGGTAAGAGTATGAGGCGAGGCAGGTAGAGGTCTGAAGTGGGTCTCTGGCGGGAAGAGAGTAATTTAGGAGGTGGCAGGGAAGGTGGAGGTGAGGTAGAGGGGTAGTGAGTCAAGCCAGTATTTTACATAAGTGAAGGAGGGGTGCTGTGGATGGTGGTTCTGTGGGAGAGCGGGGCTGTGGAAGAGAGTATGCGAGAGTTGCAGTGGTGCCTGAGTTGGGGGGAAGCAGTGGCAAAACGGCAAAAAG
Organism: Neoceratodus forsteri; assembly: GCA_016271365.2. Taxonomy (NCBI): domain Eukaryota; kingdom Metazoa; phylum Chordata; order Ceratodontiformes; family Ceratodontidae; genus Neoceratodus; species Neoceratodus forsteri. Next base: position 1,241,696,380 of record CM028130.1, read on the forward strand.
AGTTGAGAAGGGTGTCTAGTCTGGAGAGAGAGGTTGTTGGGGCTGTACCATGGATTATGTTGGCATAGTCAATTAATGGGCAGGATAGTTTTGTGTACGAGCTCACAATGAGTGGGGATGGATAAGCTGGCCCTGTGCCAGTAGAGGATGGTGAGTTTGGGTCGGAGTTTTGTGCAGATGGTCTCCACATGTGAAGAGTAGCTGAGGTTTCTGTCCAGCCATACTACTAGGTACTTGAATGCAGGGACTAGCTCCAGGGGTGAGCCAGCCAGGGTGGTAATCGCTGGGGGGGCTGGGAGGGTGGCAAGCTTCTGCCTGGAACCAAAGACCATGGTGACAGTTTTTTTTATCATTGAGGGTAAGCCGGTTCTCAAGGAGCCAGGATTGGACTCTTCTGAAGTAGTTTTGGAGGGTGGGAAGGATACTGTAAAAGGAGGGGCCTGAGACATAGATTATGGTGTCATCTGCATATAGATACACATTGGAGGAGGGGCAGGTGGATGGAAGGTCATTTATGAAGAGGGAAAACAGGATGGGGCTGAGTATTAGGCCTTGGGGGACTCCAGAAAGGATAGGGAGAGGGGTGGAAAGAGTGTCGCCTATTTGAACAGATTGTTGTCTGTCATGGAGGTAGGAGTGAAACCAGGCAATGGTAGGTTGGGCTAGGTTAAAGGACTTAAGTTTGCAGAGTAGTAGCAGGTGGGAGACAGATTCGAAGGCTTTAGCTAGGTCTATAAAAATGGCAACTGTGGTGAGGCCATTGTCCATGGCAGAGAGGATGGAGTCAGTTACACGTAGGAGGGAGGTGATGGTGGAATGGTGTTTTCTGAATCTTGACAGTACAGGTGAGAGGAGTTGTTGGAGGAGAGAAAGTCAGACAGTTTGGTCAGTAGGGATTCCTGGTTTTGGCAGGGAGGGAGGGTAATGAGTAGCCTGTATTTCGGTAGGGTGGGAGTCTCCACCCTTGTGCAAAGGGATGATTCTGGCTGATTTTCAGACTTTAGGGACAGTGGCAGTAGACAGAGAGGTTTAGTATGTGAGTTAGGGGGGCCACTATAGCAGAGGCAGAGATACGAAGCAGAATGGGGTGAATTCCGTCGGGGTTGGATTTGGACGTGTTAAGGGAGGCGAGTGCACTGTATATCTCCTGGGGTGTGAGGGGAGGAAGGAGGAAGCCAGGGGCGGGGGAGGATGGTTTGGCTGACATGGGAGCTGGAGGGGGGGAAATCAGGACGAGCACAGGAGACGAAGAATTTATTGAAGAGCTCAACCACGGAGGCCGGGTCTGAGATGGTGTTGTCTTCACTAACTAGGGTCGGGCAAGCCCAATTAGTAGGGGGGTCAAGTAGGGAATTGATCAGCTTCCAAAATGATGCATGTGGGTTTTGGTACCACTTAAGTTGTGTGTTAAAATAGGATGATTTGGAGTGCCGAGTGGTCTTGGTGCATTTGTTCCTGAGATGTTTGTATGCTTGTAGGTCTTGAGAGGCACGGGAGGCTATGTACAGTTTCCAAGCCAAGTCCCTGGAACAACACAGGGCGATTAGGTCAGGTGTGATCCATGGGTGGTGGTGGCGTTTTACCCTGTTTTTTCTGAGGGGGGCATGTAGATCCCAGATAAGCCAGAAAATTACGCAGAACTGTGAAAGGGTGATGTCTACATCAGATGCAGAGAAGACTGGATGCCAATCTGTGTTGGAGAGGTCTAGCTTCAGGACATTCTCATTTAAGGAGTGTAGGGGGCCGGACCAGATGTATTTGGGAGGAGAGTGTGGGGAGTGGATTTTGCGGATGCAGTAAGTAACACAGTGGTCACTGAGGGCATCAGAGAAAATGCCAGAGACCGAGATACGGTGGGGATGGGTGGATAAAATCCAGTCCTGAAGGGTGTGGTTTTGGGACCAATGGTTTAGATGAGTGGGTTCCCTGATAAGCTGGGAGAGATTTAGGGCTTCAGTCTTAAGGGTGGTGGGTTTGGCAGAGGAGGAGAGCCAGTCAAGATTGAAGTCACCTAGAAGCAGAAATTCCCCATTAGCTGTTCTAGACGAGATTGAGGAGATTGTCTGAACAATAGAGTCAGGCGGGGTCTTTGGTGGGGTGTACAGAGCCCCTATGTAGAGGGGAGAGGAGGAGGGAAAGGATAAGAGTGCAACAATGGATTCATGAGAGGAAGGGCATGATTCAATGAAGATGATCGAACATGAGAGGGATTGACTGATGTATAGTGCCACGCCCCCCCATGCTTGTCCTGGTCCTGATGAAACAAGTTGCAGTCAGGAATGGTAAGTGAGGAGTAAGGGATTTTGGCAGTTAGCCATGATTCCATGATACAGAGTATGTTGTGATGGTACTGGGTGCCCCATACTGTTAGGGTGTCTACTTTGGGGAGGAGGCTCCTGGCATTGAGATGGAAAATGAGGAGTCCTTTGGGGAGTGAATCTGGGTGTGGCAAGAGGATGGGCCTGAAGAGTTGGGGCATTGCCTGGGCACCTGGGAGCCCGGGTTGGGATGTATGTTGCCTGCCAGAAGCAAGAGGAGCATGGTGAAGGTGAGTAAAGGTGAGCATTTGGTAGCACCAGATCGGTGATTGGAAGGGGACATGCATAGGTTCAGGCAGTGTAGCAGAGCTTCCAAGTTAAGGAAGGTTAAGTGGAGCAGAGATGGGTGGGTGGAGGGAGATTGTGTGAAGAGATGGATAGGTGGAAGGGATGGGGGGAAAATGGAGGTTGGGAGAGTAGAAGAGTTAGCTCTGGGGTGGGAGGGGGTGCCTCATGTAGGACTGAGAGAGTGGGGGTTCTGGAGAGAGTGGGGACAGGAGATCAGCATGGGTGATACAGTGGGGAGAAAAGTAAAATTAGCAAGAGAATGAGCATTTTGGCTTGCTTTGCAGTTAGGTAGTTTGGTAACAGAGGCGGTGGCTACTAGTGGCGAGATCAGGTAACCTGCATATGAGAAAGTTGCCTGATTGTTTTTTATCCCTCACGTGGTGTCTACTATAAAGCTCTGTGTTGACCAAGGGTGGTGGTGGGGATGGCGGGGCAGCCAACGCACCACGTCGGCGGGGTCCGACAAGTCCTTGTCGGCCATTTCAGCTGGGCATGGAGGAGCTCCTTCGATCATATCTTTTGCAAGCTGAGGAGGCTGTGAGGGAGGGCTGTGCTGTTCTGCCCTCACGACCCCTCGGGAGGAACCAAAATCTGCGGGGATCTGCCGTCCATCTGGAGACCTGAGGAGACAGAGAAGCAAGCTTTATAGCAGGTACAGCTAAAGGTATGGCTGATGGGGGGGTCACAATAGTGTATGCGTGTGCTGCAGGAGAAACGCTGATCAGAAACTTTACTGCTTGGGGCACATTTCAATTAATTTAGTAATTTGGCAAAAAAAAACACTGATGCTAAGCCAATGCCTGAAACTTTACTACTTGGGGCTGCTAAACCTAAGCCGGAAACTTTACTGCATGGGGCACAATTCATTAATTTAATTGATTTGGCAGAAAATGGCATTTTCCTCTACCCTTTCCTAGAAGTAAATTAAGGGCACAGTTAAAGGCCTCTCCCTTAAGGGGCTTGGTTTAAAAGTGGAATACACCTGACAAGTGCAATCGTATCTCTTAAGGTACACTGTAGAATAGTTAAAAAAAAAACTAGCGTATTTCACAGACCAGCCATAGAAAACCTATCTGCACATCTCTGTCGACACAAAACGAAGGAGAGAGTTCTGCTTTTTTAAAAATGGCACCAAAACAAGTCCTTGTCGGCCGTTTCAGCCAGGCATGGAGAAGCTCCTTCGATCATACCTTTTGCAAGCTGAAGAGGCTGTGGGGGAGGGCTGTGCTGTCCTGTCCTTGCGACCCCTTGGGGGAGCCAAAATCTGTGGGGATCTGCCATCCGTCTGGAGACCTTTTGCAAGCTGAGGAGGCTGTGGGGGAGGGCTGTGCTGTCCTGCCCTCGCGACCCCTCGGGGGGAGACGAAATCTGCGGGGATCTGCCATCCATCTGGAGATGATTTTGCTATGGAGTTGTTCTCATCTCCAATGTAAAATGCTGATTATAAATGGGGTAGGGGAAAATGCAGATTACAAAATTGTTAAGGAAAATCCACTAATCTGATTGTCCGGTACGTGTGCAACAATTTTCCCTGACTGCACCACAAGAACAAGTGCTGACATCATACATAGCATCACATAATTCATATCCCTCCACTCTCTCAAAACTAAAGAAATCTTAATAGTCAGCCATTTTCCCCTCATCACTTCATCCCCAATGTCCCCCACTACATGTGCTAAAATATTTTACCCTAACCACCTAGATAGTAACCACTCCTTCAGTAGCTTCATGGTTTCTTCTGAAATTATAAAAAAGCCTACTACTCTTAATGAATCCCCCAACCACTGTAGCATTTTAAGTAATTTATTTTTAAACTCACCAATCCTTTCTCAAAAAAATCAAGATCTAGTCAGAGCCAATATGGTTACTAATGCATCAATACAGAAACACTGAAACTGATGGCAGGTAAGGACCACTTGTCCCACCATGTCTGCGCATTTTCCCCTTCCTACAGTGTCCCTGACCTGCAGACCCTACTTGATCTCTAGCTCTCCCTCCCCTAACATTCCACTAAAATTCCCTTATGCCTATCCCATGCATTCTTGAACCCCACCACTGTTTTTGTCCCCATCACATTTGCTGGAAGAATGTTTCAGACATCCACCACTCTTTCTGTGAAGAAATAATTCCTCACATCTCTCCTGAATTTACACCCTCCAGCTTTACTGCATGTCCCCTTGTCCTCGAGTATCTTTTTTTTGGGAAAAATGCTCCCCTCCTGTACCTTTAGTCCTCTCTTCCAGGGTGTACATATTGAGGTCCTGTAGTCTCTTCTCATAGGGATACTTATGCAGACCCTTTGCCAATTTAGTTTCCCTCCTGTGGACAACCCCCACTCTGTCTATGTTCTTCTAGAGATATACCATCCAGAATTGTACACAATACTCTAGGTAAGTTCTCACCAGCTATCTGTTAGGAGTCAACACCACTATTTTTTCTGTCTTTTTACATAGAACTGTACCAGTGGGGGTAATATGTTTTTATCATGATATTATTTGTCCACTGCTGTGGACCCAGCAGGGGCTATGACCCCCCCCTTGGAGGGGTACATCCTCCAGCCCATCGGGGCAATCATGGGTCCTACTGGGTCCTGGTATTTTTCCTCCATTTTCTTCCCATACCCATGCCTGTGCAATGTGCGCAGCAGCTGTTTTCACCTCCATAGAGGCAGCCAAGCACCCTGGGGATGAGTTGAACCCCTCTTGTTGTGCTGATGCACACATCACAAACCCTCCACCTCAAGAAAAGAGAGCAATACTCCAGACACTCAATCCTTACCTCCCCGGCTGACCCTTAAATGACCGGAGTCTGTTCCTGAACCCAGGTCGCTGGCATGAGTGCAAGGTGTGGCATCTAGCGCCTCAACCCTCAGTGCCACCGAGTCAGCACAGTGGGGGTAATTTGTAAAAAAAATTATGTTTAGCATGGTGGGGGTAGAGAAAACACCTGTACTTATAACACATAAAGCAGCATGGGACTACATTTTTAGAAGTAGGAATTTTTATAAAAGCAAATGAAAAATCCTAAAGCATCCTAATACTATATCATGCAACAATTACCCACTTTATAAGTGCAATAACTCACGTCAGGGTGTACATTCATAGACACTTTGTTGTGTTTAAAGGCCCTTTACCACTGGCCTCATACCCAACAACACACCAAAGATGTGTGTATATTCCTCAATGATTGCATAAACTATAGTGTGTTGCTGCTTACGTACGGTATGGAACAGTGAATTTAGTAGTAGTAGATGTGATCTGTTGCGCTCCACGAACAGTCATTGTAAGGTTCAAAATGTAACGTTCATATATTAAGGGGTATATAGTAAGGCATAAGAGCTAACACTTGTTTAATAGACTTTCACTATACACTTTAAAAGAGAAGCCAGAATGAACTTAACACATTGCTCCCATTTTGATGTCATGGATTATGTATGCCAATTGGTTTGGCACTGCTCAATACTTCTAAGTGCTTTGACTTTATAAACACTACTACTAACCTCTTCAGCTTGCATCATTTTAAACACTTCTCCAAACTGAGAGTTCTCCCCAGTTGCAGTCACGATTCCCTACATATGGGAGGAGAAGTAACACATGTTATATGACTATATCAAGAATTTCATTCATTGTATAAAAGAACACAATTTTATAACAGTGAAGTACTTGCCTTTCCTTTTCCACATCGTACTAAGGTGCCCATGAAAGCAATGTTACGGAAGGATGTCATGTCTCCAGCTTCTATTAAGGTAGCGTCTGTTTTGCTGCATGGCTCTGTTTCTCCGGTAAAACTGGATTCATCAAGAAGCAGGTCAATGGCCTGGTGTAAAAAGCTAGATGTTACTGAAATGAACTATTCATTGCCTTTTAGCTGTCGACCCTCTGCATTATCCAATACAGGTAAGTGATAATAAAGTAAATGGCTCCTATTTCTATTTTATCTAACATAAAAGCAATTAAAAAAAAGGGTTACTACTACCATGGTTTACTTACTTCACTAATGTTAGGACTCTGCTATTAAGTCCTACAGCATATCATCTGAATCTGAGAAATTAGCTTCATGGAGAGTCCAATACATAGGCACATAGATTTGTTTAATTAAGATCATGCAACCCATCTATTTGCTTCCCTGTTATTACTAGGATTACTTGGATTTTAATGACATGTGGGAGCCAGTAGGCCCATTCAACATGTCTCCCACATATGTGGGACCATTACACCAATATGTTGTTGTTATAATAGGTATAGTCTAAATAGTTTTTAAAATATTCCAAACAGGGACTGTTTATTCCATCCTGAGAATGTTTATTCCATGCGAATGCTGTTCAAATTGTAAAGTATTGATCCCTTTTAAGGGTTTTGCTTTTCTCGACCAGTATTTTCTGGTCATGAGAACAGAGATTCATCCTTGTATTATTATGTTGCATATTAAATTCTTGTAAACCAAAATCACTTTGGACTAATTTATACAGAAAAAGAAGAGCCCCTCTTTGTCTACGTGCCTCAAGTGTATGTAGTGCAGTCTCTTTCAATCTATCATAGTACTGCTTTGTTTTTAATCTGGGAATATATCTAGTTATTTTTCTTTGTACCCTTCTAACAACCCAATGTCCTTTTTTAAGTATGGCTACCAAAATTGTGAACCATAGTCCATAATGGATCGTACATAAGTTTTATAAAGGGGTACAATAAGGTGCTCAGATCTACCTACAAATGTTCGTCTTATTCTGGTTAGCAAGGACTGGGCAGACCTTGCTAATTTTTTGCACTGGCTATCTGCTAAAAGAGTTTAATTAACTGTTATTCCCAAATATCTGACACAATAAGCTGATTTGATTATAGTTTGGTTGAGGATATAAGTATATCTAAGATTGTTTCTGCCAGCATGAAGAAATGCACACTTATCTGTGTTAAATTTCATATCATTTTCATATGCCCACTTTTCAATCTTTGCCAGGTCTGAAATTAACTGAAAATGTTTATGAGTAGTGCCAACTTCACCACATAGCTTAGTGTCATCTGCAAATTTGCTTATGTGAGAATGAATATTACTATTCATATCTTGGACATTGATTCTAAGAGCAATAACCTGAAATGCCTTGTCTCTCTTCAGGTGACCACCAAGCCTAGCTTTGAAACTCTGACCACTATCTGCATCTCACCTCCTCAGATAATCTGTTCCACAATCCTATCACTCTCTGCCAGAAACATGTTGATGTACATTCCACCTGACTGTCTCCCCCCCCTTTTCTTAGCTGAAACTCATGCCTCTGGTTCTGCTATCCTTATTTCTTCTGAATAATTTTCTTTGTCTATTTCTGTGTCATCTTTCATGATTTTGAGTACGTAAATCATATGTATCGTGAATCTCCTTTTCTTTAAGGAGAACAATCCAGGTGCTACATCCTCTTCTCATGAGGCATGTTTTCTAGTCCCCTAATCATACTTCTTCCATTTTAATTCAGTACTTTCTGTAATGCTGGGCCCAGAACAACGCACACTGTTCCACGCACACTATTCCAAATGGGGTCAAACCAGTGCCTTGTATAGTGGGATTATCATCTCTGTCTTTACTAGTATGCCCCTTTTAATGAAACCCACAGTAGCATTCTGTTGGTCTTGCTGGCTGCTGAGAACTCAGAGGACAATACTGGTCCTTCCAGCACCCCACCCCCCAAACCACAACCACCTGATTAGGCTTTTTTAGCTTAAAAACTAATTTTGTCATTACCTCTATATGATATTAGCATCTCTGATGTATTGGCCATAATGTAAATATAGCCAGGTCAGTGCAGCACCATTTTACATGCTCAGCATAACTCTATGCTGCTCCACTGTATTGCTTATATGGTGGAGCAGTGCAGAGCCATGCTGAGCATGACAAATGGTGCTGTACTTCTCCAGCTATGTTTACCTTACAGTCGATACATAGAAGGAGCTATTATTATATAGAGGTAATGAAAGTTATTTTTTAGGCTGAAAAGCCTAATTGGGGTGGTGATTTGGGGGGTGGGGTTGCTGGAGGGACAAGTGCTGTCCTTTGAATATGTTCAAAGTCATGTCTATGATAACCTTCAAGTCTCTCTCCTGCTCCCCCACATTCAGTATTATACAATTTTAATTTGTATGTCCATTTTCTGTTTCTGGTTCTTAGGTGCAATACTTTGCAGTTCTCCACATCAAACTACGTTTGTCACCTGTCTCATTAACTACTTACTTTATCAACGTCCTCCTGTTGACTAGTTTTGCTCACTTCATATCATCTGCAAACTTCACTAAATGATTTCTGCACTCCATGTCTAACTAATGAACAAGTTGAACAGAAATTACCCCCCAAAACCAATCCCTGTGGAACCCAACTAGTCACAGGCTTCCAGCCTAACACTTGTCCACTTTTCACTACTGGCTGCCTCCTGTTACTCAACCAGTTTCTAATGCATATTAATAGTTTACCACCCTGCTTACCAATAACAGTCTTCCATTGAAGGCCATTACAGCATCAGCTGATATCACCTGCTGTTGAAGTCTATCTTTCTGCCTGTAATGACAATGAATGCTCCCTTGTCCTTTAATCCTTTGCATTTTAAAGATATGCACGTTGTTTGATTGGATTATCCCTTTCAGATACTTGAATACTGTAATCATGTCTCAACTGAGTCTTCTCTTTTCCATGGAGAACAGTCCTGGTTTATGCTGACTATCAGAATCACCCTGTGCTTAGCCAAATGTGGCACCATCATAAACATCCTCAATAGTATCATATATCATGGGTGCATAATGTGACAACCTTGCCCTATTACAGTGCTTCTTCCACTTGCATGTGAGATGCTCTTATTTCCTTAAGAGTATCTCATGTGCTGTGCTGAACTGATGGGCTTTTCATAGCAATGCATGGGCCACACAGTCTGGGACTGTTGTACAGATAAAAATGTAATTAAAATAAAATTGCGTATGTGCTATAATAAGTTTATAGGGATGCTAGGAAGACCTCCTATGGATTTAAAGGTGTCACCTCTTGTGTCCTTAAGGCACAAGGGTTGTTCATCTTTGATTTACAGTTCTCTTTCCCTATGAACATGTGAGGGGACATTCTTCATTCCATAAAAGGCCCTCCTAGCAATCCTATAAACTTATAGCTTCTACCAATTTGCCTACTAATGAAATCAAGCTAACTGGCCTGTGGTGTCCAGATCTCTCCTAAGTCCATTTTTGAACCAGATAAACAAGAATATGTAAAACATCACTCACTTGTTTAGAAAGGTGCCCAGAAAAATCATTGCATAATAATAAATTTAGAACTGTGTGTCAAGGGCTGTATACTGGAGAGTAACATTTCAAAATCAATGGAAGAAATAAAATGAAGGAATTTGAAATTCAGGGACCCAAAACACTGTTGCAGGGGTCTGTCCCTAAGTGATGCAATGATCACTTACTGAAATATACTTGATTTGTGCATTTGGGGGCACAAGCATTTCATGTGTGGTTGACAAACATACTGCAGCAATGTGGGAAGGAGCAGGGCTTAACATACAAATGGCCCTGTGGGCAATTCGCAAAGCATGATAACTTCTACAATCCTTGTTGCAGCCTTTAGCAACACCCCAACTTCTACAATCCTTGTTGCAGCCTTTAGCAACACCCCCTTCCTCTAGAACTATGGAGGGGAGGCAGTAAGGGATGGTTATTATCATGTGACCAGAGCTCTGGGTATACCATAACACCAGGTGTCTGGTGCTATGCCATGTCCAGACCTCTGTGGGTGTTGCAACAGTAATCCAGCATGTTAGCTAGTGCAAACACTATTTGTGCCCCCTGATATGTTGCTGTGTAATTTCCACTACAACATGATTGCTGGGGGAGAGTTTCCCTCCAGCAACTAAGTCATGGATTTGAATATACAGTAGCAGATTTTGGTGAAGGGGCAATGGGAAGCATGTTTGCAAACCAAATATGTGCTGCCACCAACTGCAGCTGAGTATGGGCCAAACACTTAGTGGAGACCTTCACATGTTTTAGCTAGCTGGTATAATTGTATACACCTGCTATTGATTTCAACTATGTTGTTGAGCTCCATAGTTATTTTGTTGTATGAGTAAATTTGTTTTTATCGTGTAACATTTTATTATTTTCCACACTTAGCACAGCATTAGTAAAGAGCATATAGCAATACCATCTACATCAACAAAAGGCCGGTCTAAATACATTCAAATAACAGCTTTCCACCTGGGTATACATCATGGGTCAGTGTACTTGCTTTAAGAGAGAGAGACAGTTTATCTTCATGCCTCTGGAGTTACATAATAAATTTCAGAAGCCATCTATACCTTACAATGCCTATCAACATCTATTATAAGCAGCCATAGATGCACCTATGAAAGTGAAAAATTAAAAGGCAGCAAGACAGAATATACTATAAAGGCCTACCATCAGTGGAAGTAGAAAACAAGTCAAGAAATAAAAGATTATCCGAGGAGTGGCAAGTGAGGTGGGAGATAATCAGGAAGCACAGTTTGCAGTGGTGGGAAGCAAAAGCATGGACTCCCCTCAGAAAGGGGGATAACCCTATCCTTCATCCTACCCCATCTTTAACCAACAGGGGGGTTTTGCAGGGGAGGGTGCAATCATACAAATATGCAAGTGCAGGTATGTATCCCACTTACGGTGGTAGCCAGCCAGTTTACCCTTGGCTGCTGCTGTGAGCCTCTCAAAGACCGCCAGCCTAGCTATCGCCACACACCACTGTGAGATTGTGGGGGGGCGAGGGGTTCCTCCATTTTAATAGGAGAGCCCTTTTCACCTCCATGACTAACATAGAAACATAGAAGTTGATGGCAGATAAGGACCGCAAGGCCCATCCAGTCTGCCCATTTCTTTTTCTACCTTATAAATGTGCCATCGGCCTTTGCTCTGTCAGTGGTCTATCTATTCATACTCATCTGTATTGCTCCCTTATGCCTATCCCATGCCTGTTTAAAGCCCTGCACTGTATTCATAGCCACCACTTCCTGAGGTAGGCCGTCCCATGCATCCACCACCCTTTCTGTGAAAAAGTATTTCCTCACATTCCCCCTTAATTGGCCTCCCTCTAATCTCATGCTGTGTCCTCTTGTCCTGATATTTTTCTTATATTTAAACATGTTAGACTCTTTCACCTTGTTAATGCCCTTAAGGTGTTTGAATGTCTCGATCATATCACCTCTCTTCCTCCTTTGCTCAAGGGTATACATATTGAGCTCGGTTAATCTGTCCTCATATGTCTTCTGATGCAGTCCCTGCACCATTTTGGTTGCCTTTCTCTGGACTGCCTCAATTTGGTTAATGTCCTTGTGAAGGTGTGGCCTCCAGTACTGCATGCAGTACTCCAGATGGGGCCTAACCAGTGTCTTGTAAAGAGGGATTATTACCTCTCTCTTACGACTTGTGATACTCCTACTTATACACCCTAACATCCCCCTAGCCTTACCTACTGCTTTAGAGGTCTGCTTGGATGATTTCAGGTCATCAGTGATGATGATGCCCAAGTCTCTTTCTTCTTTTGTGACTGCCAGCAACTCCCCTCCCAGCCTATAGGTGGCTTCAGGGTTTCTCTTCCCTATGTGCATGATCTTGCACTTCTTTGCATTAAATCCCAGTTGCCACTCTTCTGACCATTTTGCTAGTTTATCCAGATCTCTTCTCATTTTGCCCACCCCATCTGGATCATCTACTCTGTTGCAGATCTTGGTGTCATCTGCAAACAGACAAGCCTTACCCTCTAGTCCATCTGCAAGGTCACTAATGAAGATATTGAAGAGGACTGGCCCCAGGACTGATCTCTGAGGTACCCCACTTGTGACTTGCATCTCTTCTGACTGTATACCATTTACCACCACTCTCTGTTTTCTGCCCGTCAACCAGTTTGCCACCCAGTTGACTAACTTCTGACCCACCGAGCCTACCCAGCTTATTTATCAATCTTCTGTGGAACAGTGTCAAAGCTTTGCTGAAGTCAAGGTAGGCTGACATCAACTGCTCCCTTGGTCCAACACTCTTGTTACCCAGTCAAAGAAATCTATGAGATTAGTTTTGACAGGACCTTCCTTTGTAAACCCATGCTGTCTTGGATCCTGTGCCCCTATGGATTCCAGGTGTTGCACTATCCTTTCCTTAAGGAGTGCCTCCATAATCTTGCCCACTACTGAGGTAAGACTGACTGGTCTGTAGTTTCCTGCCTCCTTCTGCTACCACTTTTGTGGAGTGGGATCACATGAGCCCTTCTCCAGTCTTCTGGGACTTCTCCTGTGCTCAGAGACTCACTAAACAGTTCTGCTAATGGCTCTGCTAGTTCCACCCCTAGCTCCTTAAGTACCCTGGGATGTATGCCATCAGATCCCATTGCCTTATCCACCCTGAGCTTAGCAAGCTCTTGTAGGCCCTTTCTTTGTGAAGGAGTAGTGCTCACCTCCCTCCCCCCTGTGTCCATGGTGCTGAGCTGTGGGCCCTGCCCTACCTTCTCTTCAGTAAATACTGAGCAAAAGTATCTATTTAGGATAGATGCTTTTACAGGGTCCTCCTCCTCCTCCTCACATGTCCCCTTTTCTCCATTGAGCTTAGCAATACCCCTCTGGACTTTCTCCTTTCACTAATGTATCTATAGAAAGTCTTGTCACCTTCTTTACTGTTCATTGCTAGTGTTTCCTCAGTTTTGGGACTTTGCCTGCCTTACTGCCTTTCCTGCTTCCCTTAGGGCAGTTTGGTATGCCTCCCTATCTTCATCCCGTTGTGTTCCCTTATATTTCCTGAAGGCCAGCCTTTTGGCTCTGACCTTTTCTGCTACTGTATTTGAGAACCAAAGTGGTTTCCTTCTTCTTTTGCACTTCTGGGTCAGTCAGTACCCATGCTTTACTGTAATGGGGGAGAGTGGTCGAGGGGAGACATCCCCCAACAGCAGGGGGTAGTGCTGAAGGGTGATTTGTGTGCCTACTATAGTTGAGCAATCCTTCAGGACTTGTGTTCAAAAAGTATGTATGCCTGAGCAGGACCACAGTATGTGGAAAAGGTGGGCCGGAGAAGCTTGACATCTCCAACATGTATATTGCGGGATGAGCTGATGGCTGAACAGGACTGCAGGGGTCCTGTGCCATCTGAGTAATATCTTAAGTTGCAAAAACTAGCTCCTGGAGTCCTCATATGCCGTGTGTGCTGCCCTAAGACAATCTGACCATTGCTGGGGAGATATCGGGTGGGGAAGGTCTCAGTCCCACGCCGCTTTGCTAGGTAGTGAAGTGTCCGGCTGCATGTCTCTAAGTGTTTTATACAGGGCGCCTATTAGGCCCCTGCCACCCAACGGTCGGTGGAGATTGTCTATGCAGCTCCACTTAGACTGAGATATGGCCGACCTGAGAAGGGGGGATAAGGGCACTCCTTAACTGGAGAAACTTCCAAAAATCGGGAGATGGCAGGTCATATTTGCCCCTAAGCTGTTCAAAGGACATCAGCACATATGTATTTGGGAGGAGAAGATCCGCAACTGTGTTGATGTGCTTAGAGGCCCAGAGCTTCCAAAAGATCGGCTTATTGTCCACCATGATGAAAGAATTATTCCAAATCGGGGCATAGCGAAGGGGAGGGAGATACTCTGCTTTCAGAACTTTAGCTAGGGCCATCGCCCTATGCCAGGATCTGCATGTCTCTTTCATAAGAGGTGTCAAATGCTGCCCCCGGGGTTGTTTTCCAGACAATAAAGAGTAAAGGGAGAATCTGGGCGATAGGTCGGTTTCTAGCTGAACCCATTGGGGGGGGAGCGAGGGGCAAACCAAGCCACCGCCTGAGCCACCAGAAAGGCAAGTTGATACCCTATGAACCGGGGGAGGTTCAAACCCCCTCTGGTCCAATTGGCGCACAACTCCGCATGCCCCCATCTGGGGGCTTTGCCCTCCCAGAGAAACAGTGCCACCAGCCTATCCAATGCCTGAAATGGTTTCTGAGTGAGGGGAATAGACAAGTTTGCAAGCAAATATGAAACCCTGGAGAGAATAAACATTCGAATAGCTTCGATTTTCCCTTTCAAGGTGAGGCGTAATTTCCTCCACCATTGTACTTCGGCGGCTAATGACGCCAAAAGGGGGGAAAGTTAGCTGGTTCTAAGTCCTTCCATGCTGACGTAACAGTGATACCCAGATAGGGGAAACCTTGTGGAGCCCAGGTAATATCTGTGCCACTCAGAAAGTGCCTACTGCATTTCTTATTTAGTGGGGAAAGTGTAGTTTTCTTTTGATTTACCCGGAGTCCCAACAAAGAGGTGAACTCTTGCAGGATGGGCAGAACCAGGGGGACAGAAACCTGCGGGTAAGAAAGCATGAGCAGCATGTTGTCTGCATATGCATTGACTAGGTATGAAGAACTACCTACTTTTATGCCCATGATGCTTGGGGTAGCGGTAAGCTTCCTTATCAGTGGATCAAGGGCCACTAGGAAGAGTAGAGTGGAGAGGGGGCAGCCCTGCCTAGTGCCTCTGTACAGGGTAAAGGGGGGGGGATATCCTTACTAGTAAGAATTCTGGCCGTAGGTAGATTGTACAGAGTTGAGACCCAAGAGCAAAAGTAAGGGCCAAAACCATACATCCGGAGAACCTGATGGAGGTATGCCCACTCCAGCGAATCAAATGCCTTGGCAAAGTCAATTGCCAAGGCAGCCATGGGAGTATCGGACTGTAGCGCCAACCATTTAAGGTTGAGGATGAGCCATAGGTTATCCGCAGTGGATTTCCCTGCTAGAAAACCTGTCTGTGAGGGGTGAATCAACCCTGCGAGAAGTGGGGACAGCCTGGCCGCCAGCATTTTGACCAATACCCTAGTATCCACTGGGAGGAGTGAAATGGGCCTGTAGTTCGAGCAGAGTAGCTCATCTGATGCCTTTTTTGGAATCAGTGTGATGAGGGCCTCTGGCATGGTAGAAGGGAGTGAGGTGTCCTTCTGAGCTTCCTGGAGGGCATTTAGAAGGGGGGTGGCAATTTCATCCTGTAACATTTGATATAACTTGATGGACATCCTGTCCGGACCCGGGGCCTTCCCTTTAGCCATGTGTGATAAAGCCAAACGTAGCTTATCTTGGGTAATTGGGGCATCCAAAGCATGGGTCTGTTTGTCAGTAAGCACCAGTAAGTGGGCTCCTTGGCAGAAAACTTGCAGGCGCCGAGCTATCTCCTCACTGGCAGGGTGGTTTGGGACTGATAAAGTTCTTGATAAAATTGATACATGGTTTCGTTAATAGCTTTCGGTGTAGTCACTACCTTCCCCTGTTTGGTCTTTAAAGCCAGGATCCTAGAAGACGCCTGTTGCTTTCGGAGGTAATAGGCTAGGAGCTTTCTCCCCTTGTCCCCTCCCTCCCAGGAGCGGTGCTTGGCTTGAGTTAGTTGCCACTCCACTTTTCTATTTAGCAGAATATTGATTTTATATTTTACCCCGGTAATATCAGCTAGGAGGGGAGAGTTAAGTGGATTAGCAGTGGATAACTTGAAACGTCTTTCCAAATTCACAAGTTCCATTTGCAACGCGGATATCTGTTGCCCCTGCTGCTTATTTTTAGCCGCCGAGTAGGAGATAATCCTCCCCCTTAAATAGGCCTTAAAGGCTTCCCACACTACCATCGCACTGGTTTCCTCTGGAGTATTGAGGGTGAAATAGGCATGGGATTCTTCCTTCAGAAAATCCCGAAATGCTACGTCTTGCAACAGGAGTGGGTTGCACCTCCATCTTGTTGAGGATGGCCCTTGCCCTGGAGGCAAATAAGTGATTGTCACCGGGGCATGGTCCGAGATCAGTATACTACCAATGGAGGTATCTGCCACCCCCAGAAGAGCAGCATGGTTGGCTAGCCAAAAATCCAGCCTGCTATGTGTTCCATGTACATTCGAAAAGAATGTATAGTCCCGCCCAGTTGGATGATGAAGTCTCCAGGGGTCCCCTAACCTCCATTCAGATATTAAAATATTTAGGGATTCTAAAACTCTCGGGTGAGACTGCCGTGTGGGAAGAGATTTGTCTAGGAAGATATTTCTCACCAGGTTGTGGTCTCCACCCAGCAAAATTGGAATATCTAGTTCCTCAGCTGAAAGTTCTGCCAATGCCTGGTTCAGGTCAGGGTAAACGTCCCCCCCATGTCTGAGTTAAAGCCATAAACATTAGCTATTATAGCTTTGCCACCTGGGTATGGCAACTTGGCTATCACCCAATGTCCCTCATATCCCTGTGTTGAGCCTCCACTATCCAGGGGCCCAATTTCTGTAACAGGATGACGACACCCTTGGACTTTGTGGAGGCGCAACTGGCTATCACTGTGCCCACCCAAGACTTCTTCAGCCACTGGACTGCGCGGGTGGTAAGGTGCTTCTCCTGGAGTAGAGTTATGTCCGCCTTCATAGAGTTTAAAAATTGTAGTACTTTGGTATGTTTTACCGGATGGTTCAACCCACGCACATTCCAGGAGACGCACTCCCAGCCACGCGGTCCAGCTGCAGCTTGAGTCATTCTTTTGTGTCCCACCAGATATATATTAATAAAACCAGGTACTCACCAGTCCGATGGTAGCAGTGAAGACAGGCGAGTGAGAAGGAGGAGAGGAAGAGACAAAAAGCAAGGGGGGGTACCTGGGTAGCAGTCTATACGGCAGATACTTGCCCCCGGCGGTCCCTGGAAGTAGAAGTTGCTAGATAAGGAGTAATAACAGATAAAGGGTGCTCCATCTATGGACTGCAAGGAAAGTCTAGATAACACAAATTTGAAAGAAGAATAAGGTGTTAGCTATAAAACTAAGTTATCGTACAAGTAACAAGACCAGTTATCTACCAATAATATCAGCATCACACAGACTATAAATTTGCTAAACACAACGTAATCTCAGTTATGGTGCTGGAATAAACGTGTGCGAGGAGGAATTAACACCCCAACAGTCACACTGCTTCAAACACCAACATGTAAAGGGGGGAAGGTTGCGCCAGATATGGGTAATCTGACCCAGCCTGCCTCCATCGGATTAGTGCTGGGACCTTCCTCCTAAAGTAGGGGTAGTCCCTTTTTTTTCTTGACCAGACTAAAATAGAAGCAACATCCTCGTCAGTTAAGTGTCAGGATGTATTTATCTGGTCATGGGATAGGATATAGCAGATCAAGCAGCTTCCTAGCTGCCCTTGCCAATCAGGATATCTCAAGTCTGGTTCAGGGTAGGCAGGGGCTAGGTTGGGGTGGGGGGAGAGGGGGGAGCAACAGAAACGACCATGCAGAATGCCTGCCAGAAAGGCAGGGCCATCTTATGGTAGCGTTAAGACCCATGTTTGTAGCAGGCAATTGCCCTTACACCGCCTCCAGTAGATGGGGGAAGGCATAGCAGGAGCTGGCAATACAGGGCAGTGTCATATAGCAGAGGTCTGCCGCTTCCCATAAGGATAGTCACATACGCACTATCGCAGGGAACAGGGCTCTCAGGGACAAGGGTCAGGTCTTTACTAGAGCAACATCAGGTAGGAGGGAAAGTGGGGGCTATGAGACCCTCCATCATTGCCCACGACCCTTAGGGGCGATGGTAGTCTGGACCAGCCACCCAAGAAAACAGTCGAATCTGACCAAGTCTCCAATCATCACACATTCTTAAGCAGTTCTCCCTTGCTTGGTGTCGCCAGAGCTTCGGCGAAGGTTTTAAGTCCTGGTTTAAGTCAGCCTTCAGTCTCTGCTGCCTCTTCTTCAGCTTCTTCCATGGCTTCCACCCAGTCCAACGGGACTGGGTCTTCCAGATGACCCCCCAGCCGGTTCTCCGCAGGCTCCAGGCACTTTCCAACTTCTGGGGTTAATCTGTCCGCTTGGGGAAATTTAGCCGGAGGGGAGGCAACAGGGTTGTCTGGGGCTGAGGACCGGGGGCTTCTAGCCCACTGACGCTGTTTTATTGGGCAGGAGGAATCGGGAGGGTCTGCTGGTTTGGCTGTTGCACCCCCGCACTGTGTATTAGGCTTAGACTGAATGGCCTCTTCTGCTGCTGGGGCCAAAAGCTGTCATTGAGTGTGGGGTTCCTTATTCTGGGGATCTGTCCGTCTATGATCAGGGTCCCTGTGAGCAGCAATACCTTTGCCCTCCGTTCCACATTCTGTGCGGTCACATGGATCCCATAGGCATCTGAGGGATGAAGTCCGTGATAGTAGGCCAGGCCAATGGCTCCGGATCCAGGATTCGGCTTCTCGAGAGGATTCAGCAAGGAAGGACTGGCCATTCTTTGAAATATACAGAGAGGTAAGATTCTTGAATCTGCATTGTATGGCATTTGCACTCAGGACTTTCTTCAGCTGACTATAGGCCTTGCGTTTAGCTGCAACCTCTTGGGAGAAGTCCCTATAAAATGAGATAGTGTGACCCTTCCAGGTCAGTTCCCCAGCTTCCCTCATTGCCCTGAGTATTTTCTCTTTTGTGGAGAAGCACAGTATATAGGCTATTATGGTCCGGTGATTCTTGCTGCTATTCGGCCTGCCAGGGACGCGGTGAGCATGCTTCACCCCTATAGGATCTATCCAGCGTTCACCGAGGATCTGAGGGAGCCACTCAT
The DNA here is from genome assembly GCA_016271365.2 of Neoceratodus forsteri. NCBI lineage: Eukaryota > Metazoa > Chordata > Ceratodontiformes > Ceratodontidae > Neoceratodus > Neoceratodus forsteri. Next base: position 1,241,715,548 of record CM028130.1, read on the forward strand.
TCAGGAATCTTTCCATGTTGGGGCCTTTGCCCCTTCAGGCACACCAAGGATCCTGATGTTATTACGTCAACTTCTGTTTTCCTGATCCTCCACCCTGTGCCACAACTGGGCTAGCTTTGCTTCATGATCCCTCAGCCTGTGGAGCATGTTCAAGAGCTGGGTCTCAAGCTCCTCCACACACTGCTCGAGGACGTTCTGCTGATCCTCCAAGAGGCAAACATCAGGGACGTTACCAGCAAGGGATGCCCCGATTGTGTCTACCCTGCTGAGTAGTGCTTCCAACATCTTAGTGATGTTCACCAGGGCCTCCCCCACTTGCTGGCGTTCTGCTGCACTAAGGGGTTGCTCCGGACTCCCTGCCCTCACCTGGGCTGCAGGCCTGCTCCATCTGCTTAATTCGAGCTCCCAAACTACAGGCAGTTGCAGTACTATCAAGTAAAACTCTGGTCTGAAACTGATCTCTCTTGGGTGCCCACTGCCCGCGTAGTGCTCCTCGAAAAATAACGGGGGGGGGGAGGGAGTTGCTAGGAGCCGCCGATCTGCCGGTAGCCACGCTAGGCCTCACATCGATGACATTGTACCGAAACCACACTCTGTGCACTATTTGCCGATTAACAAAACGTGGCCATCCCCCAACGAAAACACCTCAATGATGCGTACCAGTAGGGAGTTAGGACATGTCCCATTAACACAGATGGATTTTCAACCCAGCATAGTGATCAGGTATAGGCAGATTTTCACTGGGCTGGGGCAGAGCAAGTGATTCAAGAAATATCTTGTCCGGGTCCGCCACTGTGATGAGTAAATTTGTAATTGCAATTGGTCCTTTGCTGCCTTGATCAGGTCTCTGTTGTGAAACAGACTTCAGTCTCAATGGGACTGCCTGGTTTCAAAAAGGTATATTGACAAGCAAAATAGACAGCACACTAGCCACATAAAAGGAGGAAAGGTGGAGGAGTAGCAGTATATATTCCAGGGATGGTTATAGAAACATAGACTTGAACATCTTTGAAAAAATCAAAACAGGCTGATAGTACAACGGAGACTTTATGGTTAAACTTATAAATAAAAGTGGGGGAAATGTCATAATGAGCATATGCTCCAGACCACCCAATGCAAGTAATTCGATTACAAAAGCTATAGGTAAAGAACTTGAGAGAGCATGTGAGACGGGGGAAGTAATGTTTCTCGGAGACCTACATTTTAATATCTATTGGATATCAGTGTCAGCCACTAAACATCAGAGTAAAGAATTCTTACAAGTAACTGAACAACTAGGCCTTAAGCAACACATACTGTACATCTACTCACTTGAGGAACAAAAACACCAGATATCGTATAAAGCAGCAACAAAGCGAACATCACAGACTGTGAAACTGATGAGCCACTTGGAAGCAGTGATCGTAAAAGTATCTATTTCTCATTCCAGGAATGCGTGACAATAAATATAGGATGCAGGGAAGTGTATAACTACAACTCTGCAAATCTAACTCACATTGGAAAGGACCTAAACAAGTTACAATGGGACACCCTATTAGAAAATAAAACAACTAAAGAAATGTGGAAAATTTTAAAAACAGAATTATTCAAAATATGTGATATGCATATAAAAAAGATTAAGGAATATAACAACAGGGGTATTAAACCTAAGTGGCTCACTAATAGCTTAACAAAGTTACTCAACAAAAAGAGGAAACTCTACATAGCGTAGTCAAAAAACACAACCGATGAAATTTGGATAAAATACAAGGGTGGACGAAAGGAATGCAAACAAAAAATAAAGAAAAACAAACAGAAACTTGAAAAAAGCTTGTCAATAAACAAAATTAAGAGCAATATGAGGGGGGAGGAAGGAGGAGGTGAGTAGAATAGTCAAAAACTGCATTGCCATAGGGAGGAGGGAGGAGGCGGAGGGAACTGTGGAAGCGATCTGGGTCACCTTGATAACAAGGGGGGGGGGCAAGAGAGTAAAAATAGGAGTGGTGTATAGACCCCCTGCGCTGGCGGAGGATCTGGAGGACAGTCTGGTGGTAGATGTTGGGAGACACTGCAGATTGGGAAGGGGAAGGGTAGTGGTGTTGGGGGACTTAAACATGCCAGGAACAGACTGGGAGACTATGACATCCTCGGTGGCCAGGGAACAGAGGTTGTTGGATGTCTTTCAGGACGTTGCCCTAATTCAGCAGGTGGGGGAACCGACCAGGAGAAGCAGATACTGGATGTGGTCCTGCAGACAGTGACCAGATTGGGGGCCTTGAGGGGCAAGGACCACATGGGGAGTGACCATGCCATGGTCTGGTTCCTACCTTAACCTAGGAGGGGTAGAAGGCTGCACAAAGACGGAGGTAACTGACTTCTCTGGGGCAGATTTCAAGGAAATGGGAAGAATCCTATGGGAGCACTTGGATGGGATTGGCCACACATGGACGCTGGACAGTAGGTGGGAAATCATCGGGGGTTCAGGATGCTACCAGCACCTGTGCAAGAGTAAGATGAAAATGCGGTAGGGCCTAAAAACCCTGCTGGTGGACCATGGAGGTTCAGGAGGTGGTGAGGGGAAAGAAGGTGGCCTATAGGCAATTCAAGAGCTCAAGGAGTGAAAGGGACCGAGGGTAGTACAAGCTGATGGCCAGAAGGGCCACTAGGGTGATGAGGGCGGCTAAGGCAAAGAAGGAGCAGAACCTGGCCAGGGAAATTAGGAGAAGGAACAAAGGGTTCTTTAGATACACTGGGGAAAAACGAAGGGTGAAGGGGCAAATTAGCAGGATTAAAACAGGGGAGGGATGGGCACAAGACCCGGGGGAGCAGGCTGAGGTACTAAATGAGTACTTCACCTCAGTTTTCACCAAGAAAAATGGGGGGCTGCATCACATGGGAGGAGAGAGCTGAAACTGAGGAGGTGGGGACCCTTACCGACTGGCAGGTCTGTGGAGGGGGGCATCACTGGCAGGTGGGGGAAGGCAAAGCAAGGGACGAGGTAGCGGGAGGTGGAAATCATGGCAGAGAGTGAGGGAAGCCTTCAGGTCCCTAAGACAGAGAAAGCACCAGGGCCAGATAAATTACATCTCAGAGTGCTGAAGGAACTGGCTGGATGTCCTGGCGAAACCCTGGCAGAGCTCTTCAGCATCTCTGAGGACAGTTGGGTGCTTGGGACTGGAAGGTGGTGCATATAGTGCCTATCCACAAGGGGGGATCAAGGGAGGTGGCGGGAACTACAGGCCCATCAGCCTGACACGTGGTGGGCAAGGTGATGGAGGGTATTGTCAAGGGAGAGACTGGGGGACCTGGAAAAGTTGTGTGCCTTGACCGATAGACAGCATTCATCCTGGGGAAATCATGTCAGACAAACCTTGTGGAGTTCTATGACTGGGTGACGAGTGCCTTGGACCTGGGTAGACCAGTGGATATCTTCTTTCTTGACTTCAGCAAGGCATTTGACTCTGTTCCTCACGGGGGCCTGTTGGATAATCTGGGAGAAATGGGGGCGGGGAACCAGATGATAAGATGGATAGGAAATTGGCTCCAGAACCGGACCCAGAGGGTCGTGGTTGGCAGAATAGTCTCATCCCCAAGGAGGGTCATTAGTGGAGTCCCTCAGGGATTGGTCCTTGGGCCCCTCCTGTTCAACACCTACATCTCTGACTTAAGGAAGGGTATCAGGAGTGAGATGAGTCTCTTTGCGGATGACTCAAAACTGGGGGGCGGTGGTGGATGGGGAGGAGGGGAGGGTGGCCCTACAGGGGGACCTGGAGGCTCTGGAAAGGTGGTCTAGAAAGTGGAAGCTGAGGTTCAATGCAGGGAAATACAAGGTACTGCACCTGGGAGCCAGAAACCCGGGCCAAGTGTACACCCTGGGGGGGGATGCCACAAGTCTTGATGGCTGAGAGAGACCTGGGGGTGGTGGTGGATGTCAAGATGAACAACTCGGAGACTTGTAGAAGGGCAGCAGCAAAGTCCAACAGGATGCTTGGATGCATCACTAGGGGGCTCACCTCCAGAAGGAGGGAAGTGATACTCCCACTGTATAACTGCTTGGTGAGGTCGCACCTAGAGTACTGCATGCAGTTTTGGAGGCCACATTTAAAGAGGGACATTGAACTCCTGGAGAGGGTCCAGAGGAGGGCAACCAAAATGATTTGGGGCTTGGAGGATAGGACCTTTGGGGAGAGGCTCGAAGAGCTAAATATGTACACATTGGAAGAGAGAAGGGACCGGGGGGACATGACAGAGGTCTTCAGGTACATGAAGGGGGTAAATAGGGCAGAAGCAGTCAGGGTGCTCTGAAGGAAGGGGGGGCAAACTAGGGCATGGGTGAAGCTGGAGGGGGATCCAGGGAGAAAGGAGGAGGTGCTACCACTGAGAGGGTGGTGGAGCCATGGAATGCTGCCCAGGGGGCTGGTGGAGGCAGAAACGGTGGAGTGGTTCAAGAGGGGGTGGAACAGGTACAGGGGAAGGGTTCTGGAAGCAAAAACAAGTGCAGCAAGAATATCCGGGACTGGGAAGGGAGAAACCAGAGAGGAAGAGGGAGGCAGCAAGGTCAGCTCCCAGGGTGGGGGCTGACCAAACGAGCAGACACGAAAGATTGTTAGGCCTATTCTGCTGGCATTTTAGTTTGTTAGTATACGTGAATTCTCAAAGAAATGCAAATAGTGGCCTATGTTCTATTACAGGGGGAATCAGGTAATAAATGATCCTAAGGAAATGGCTGAAATATTTAATAAATATTTTGCTTTTTTTCCTGAGAATAAACCATATAAAGAAAAGCTAGAGACCAACCATGAGGACATTAAAAACAAAATTAGCTAATTGAAAAACACTCATTCAGCAGGCCCTGATAATGGTATACTGTGATGATAGAGACCTCATCTGGGTGACCCATATGACAGTGCTATCATCATGGGTGACTGCAGGGGGATGGCGAATGTTGTGACTGCGAGGTAGGATGGGCGACAGGATGTGGAGGGATGGGGAACAGGGATGTGACCCTGTGGTGAGCCTGCTTCCACCAAGCCAACCGTGTGGTGTGGTGGGTTGGGTGGCTGGCTCTGACGTAGCAGGTCCTGGGGCGGGTGTAACTTTTGTATATAAAGTGGTGCTTCCCACAGCTGCGGGACTTACATTTTTTTTAACCAGGCTGTTCCCCCCTCCCCAACATGCACCCCCCTGGAGTTGAGAATCTTTATTTAGTGGGGTGCCGCATGTACAGTTTCCCGGTCACCTTTTTCTGCATATCGCCGAAAATGTTTTTGCCGATAATGCAGGTCTCAATAATAGTGATCCCCTTTGTGTGGTCGCCATCATCACATAGAATCACGATAATATATCTGCTAAGCTACTCACACCCTATGTATCCAAACCATTACAAAAGATATTCACTTCATCACTACACAAAAATTAAATCCCATCAGACTGGCTAAAAGTTACTGTGATCCCTGTACATAAAGTCTGGCCAGAGCCGATAGGGCTACAGCTGAAGAATCTGGGTAAAAATATTGTAAATTTGTTTCTTAAAAACAGTGGGGAGAGAGGGGTAAACACCAGCTATTTTATAGCAGAAGGGTCCTGGAGGAACTTACAAAATTGAGGGTGGACAAAGAAATGGGGCCAGATGATGTACACCCCAGGATATTAAAGGAATTACAGATGATGCTAGGGGCACCACTGGTGGCACTGTTTACTGAGTTGTTCAATACAGGGGTGGTTCATGAGGACTGTAAGGGGCAAATGTAGTCCCTCTCTACAAGAGTGGTAACAGGAAGGAGGTAGGAAATGATAGGCTGGTCAGCCTCACCTCAGTAGTGGGTAAGATTATGGAGGCTCTGCTTAAGGAAAGAATTGTGGAACACCTGGAAACCATTGGAGCACAGGATCCAAGGCAGCATGGTTTCACTGCAGGAAGGTCATGTCAAACAAATCTGATTGACTTTTTTGACTGGGTAATGAAAGAGGTGGATCAGGGAGCTGTGGTGGATATCACCTACCTCGATTTCAGTAAGGTCTTCAACACCATATCCCACAGAAGACTTGTGAACAATCTAGGAAGCCTGGGGGTGGGCAACAAAGTGGAAAACTGGGTTAGAAACTGGTTGAGGGAAAGGAAGCAGAGGGTGGTAGTAAATGGGATCAAATCCGAGAAAAAGAGGGTGACCAATGGGGTGCCTCAGGGATCGGTCCTGGGGTCAGTCCTTTTCAATGTCTTCATCAGTGACATTGCTAAAGGGCTGGAGGGGAAGGTTTTCCTATTTGCAGATGATATCAAGATCTGCAACAGGGTAGACACTCCAGATGGGGTCAAAAGAATGAGGAGGGATCCGGGAACGCTGAAAAAATGGTCAAAGGTGTGGCAGTTGAAATTTAATGCAAAAAATTGCAAAATCATACACATGGGGTGAAGAAACCCTGCAGAGATCTACGGAATGGAGGGGAATTGCTGAGAGTCACCAGGGAAGAGAAAGACTTAGGGGCAATCATCTCAGATGACCTAAGTGTGACCAAACAGTGCAACAAGGCTGTGGGAGGGCCAGTGGGATGTTGGGGTGCATAGAAAGGGGTATCACTAGCAGAAGAAGGGAAGTGGTGATGCCACTGTACAAAATGCTGGTGAGGCCTCATCTAGAATACTGGGTTCGGTTCTGGGGGCCGCATTTTCACAAAGACACAGACAGGGTGGCAGGGTCCAGAGAAGGATGACCAAGATGGTGCAGGGCTTGCATCAGAAAACATATGAGAACAGATTAAAAGACATCAATATGTATACACTCGAAGAGAGGAGGGAACAGGGGGGATATGATAGAGATCTTCAAGTATCTTAAAGGCTTGAACAAAGTGCAGGGGAGGTAACATCTTTCTGTACAAGAGTTGTACAAGGACGTGGGGGCACAATATGAGATTGGAGGGGTACAGGATTAGGGAAATGTGAGGAAGTTTTTCTTCACAGAGAGGATGGTGGGTGCTTGGAATAGCCTACCCCAGGAAGTGGTGGGTGCGAACACAGTGAGGGATTCAAACATACATGGGCTAGACATAAGGGAAACCTGGATATGGGGAAGAGAGGCAAAAGCAGATGACCAAGTAGGGTCAGTAGCCGCTGATGCAGACAGGGAATACGGGCAGACTAGGTGGGCATAGCAGTCCTTATCTGTCGTCAAGTACTATGTTACTGTTACTATGTTCCTATGAGTGCTCATCACTACAGTTTGTCCACCACACATCACATTGCATTTCTCAAACGTCGAAGTACATCTGCCATTTTACCAACTAATTTCCAAACCTTTTTAAGAAAGTTGTGATGGGCAATGGAGTAAATGTTCTTTTCACAATCTTCAGCCTCCCCCGAGGAACTGGCAGCAAATCCTGAATATAGAAGTATGGGTGTGTATGTGTGTGTGTGTGGGAGGAGGGGGGGGTTAGTATAAAAGGACTCTGCTCCACAGATCAGTTAAAATTCCTTTTTTTCTTTTATCTTCAGGGGAAGAGAAAGAAAATAAAGGAATTTTAACTGATCTGTGGAACAGAGTCTTTTATAGTAAAGCCCCCCTATACTTCTATATTCAGGATTTAATTTCCAAATCTGTCCAGATCATCTACATTTAATTTCTCTTGTGCCATATTGAATATCATCAATAAAGTTAGTGATCTAGCTGGTGGTATCCACCTCAAGGTTTTGGGGTAAATGTTTGATTTTAATTTGTTTGCTATTCTGCAGCAACTTCCCAAGTATTTACATCAAACTGATTGACCTATATATCCCTGGTTCTCTCCCTGAGCCTTTTTTGAACATTAGCACTGCATGGGTCTCTTTCTGTGGTCATCAAGTAAGTATTCATCAAATCCTGTACCAGCATGACTTGATTATCACATTAGTAAAGTTGTATACAGTTTCTGTGAAGAGTCCAAATTAAGTGACCAGTGTCCACTGAGTTAAGTTGGATGAGAAGCATCATTCCCAATTCACAGTTTTGTACACTCTATTTGATTTCTGTACAACTGTCTCTTATTTTAGCTTTCTGTCTATCTGGCCTTACAAGCTAGTTATATATGCATAGTAGCCCTCCTGTTGCATTATTATAGCTGCTCCAACCAGTGACACCATTGCAGTCTGTCATTGGCTCCTGATGCTGATACTTTTACTTACATAACTTGCTACTTTTGTAAATATTTAGCACATGAAGGAGCTGCTTCATTTTCATCTGTAACAGTCCGTCAAGTACAGTAATGATATTAGTACCCAAATCCAATGGTTTTGCACTTAATGATGTCACATATTGGGAGGGAGCATACCTCTCAACTGCCCCACATTGTAACAGATGGCCTTCATGTTACAACACAGAGAAGTACTGTAAACTGATACTTTAAAGAGAATAACCATAATACTCTGTCATGCAAAAACAAGATTAAGTTTGCTACAAATAAAGGCATTTGTTTCCACAGTGTTCAGAGTTTGTTTCTTTAGGACTGATGATGTGTCCAATATTATGAGAACCAATATCCCACATTTTGCCACATTATGAATACCAATGTGACAGTGTCCTTCCCACATTTCAGTGACTAAATGGTGACCTACATATGGGAGTACCTACACTTGCCCAATAGCTGGTCTTTAGTGTAAATGTATTTAAATGTTTGGAACTGAAACCCTTGTTGAGCAAAGAATTCTTTTGAGGATTATTTTTAAATGAAGAATTTCTCTGAACACTAGTTTTCCACAGACATAGCAAGTATTCAAGACAGTAAGCAGGCATACTCACTGTACACTTATTTGCAGTTTTTAAAGTACTTGTTCTAAGCCACTGGTTTTTCATAACCCTTAAAATTCTAATTTGGAGTAATAAGCACTAATGGAGAATAATATGCCACTGCTGTCTTTTGAAGTAGTCATTGGATAGGCATGGTGTTGGCAGTTTAAATGTACAGTTCTATTATTAAGGGCAATGATTTGAGTATCTACTGTAGAGAATAGTGTAAGTGAAGACCCCACAGTAACAAGATGTCCTAGGGTATGATAGGGTAATGTGGGCACACTGGATGGACCGTCAGTCTTTTTCTACTGTCATTTTCTATGTTTCAATGTTTCTATTTTAATATTTGGAGGGAGCAGCAGTTGGAGAGTGTGTATATGTGTGTGTGTGTGTATATGTATATATATATATGTGTGTGTGTGTGTGTGTGTGTGTGTGTGTGTTACAAAGTCAACATTTCTGGCTACACTCCTGTAAGAGTTCCTTTTATTATACCCATTTTAGCAGGCAGTAAATTCCCCATCCTCTCTTACCACCTACCTGCAGTGCCTGTCCCCAGCCTACTCACTGAGAGATGTGGACTCTCAGGCTTTCCTTGAGTACTGGTGTTCCACTGACATTTGAAAACTGGTGTTTGCAGTTTATGATCCTATTTACTGGAACTCCCTTCCCCCAAACTTGCTTCTTGCTCCAAGTTACTCCATTTCTTTCAAGGCAAAGGAGTACAGTAGCTGTGACTGCCAGGTTCATCCTCTTGCCCCTTTTAGGACTAGGAGACTATGCATAGCCTGACCTAGCTCTGTGCTTTTTTCCACGAAACTTCTGATGAGTACTTTTATACCAGTCTTTTTCCGATACAGGTTTAAATAAGTTGCTTCTGCTGCTCTATTGTCACCTAAAATCATTGTAAGTCTTTTTTTTCTGTTGTATAAATTCATTGTTACTCATCACTGTGCATTTCTATTTATCCATAATGTCAATGGCAGTTATATCTATGACTTTGTTTTCTTATGTCACTTTACTATATATTGTAAGTACTTAAAGTTGCAACTGCTGCTGTCTTTAATTTGCCCTAATGTTTCTTATTATTACTTGTAACTCCCTATTCATGTCTTTTCCCGAATTATAGTTTACCATACTGTATAGATGACGTAAGTTCTGTAATTCTTCCACCTCTGCCTGAAAATATGGGTATGTATGCCTTGTGTATCTTACCTAGTATTAACAAAACAAATTAATGGCAGAATGTTAATTTAAAATAAATGGCCAGAATTAATTAAAAAACAAAACAAGAATTAACTTTTAACTGATATTAATTGTAAAAATACATTCACAGAAACCAATCTACGGGGGCTATACATTTAAACAATTCCAAATACAGTGAACACTGCAATCCAGAAAATGAATGGCAAAAACATAATGGTGAATTGCAGCACAACTATTGAATCTCCACAACCGTTTCTGTCAAAAAACAAAAATCCCTTCTTTTTCAGTTCCACATGTAATGGTTGGTAAAACTAGCATTTGGGCAAACCTTGATCACAAATGTGAGGTGCTGTATCAGTATCCAGAGGACCACATAAATATTTTTCACTTTTTGCCACCATTATTTTCTTTGTTAGTAAAAATGTTTCTAGTGGCAGTTATTTAATATTTAGTTTTGGAGTTTATATGCAATTGATGGCATACAGAAATGTGGTTGCTGAAGAGGTTAATGTGTTATAGTTTGTTTTACAGAGTCAGAGAGTGACTCACTGCATAGTCCCCAACATGTTGCATTTATCACCTCAGGGAACTGAGTCATATACCAAATCATTTTAACTGCATAAAAATTAGACTAATTTAGGGGAATGGTTATGAGTTACATTTTCTTAAAGTCTTTTTTCCTTACCTCACATATTTAGCCATCATGAGCACACCTTTATGAAATAAAACAATATAAACAAGTATGAGAAGACTCCTCTGTTGTATGGAATGGCACTGTGCATCTGAATCCCAAGGTATACTGTAAGCTCCATTATTTATTAGTTACCCAAGATCTCATCTGTCCTTTTTTTAGCTTTATAGTATTTCATGAAAGATTGCACTGCAAATGCAGTACAAACACGATTGGGACATTCCAGTTGTCTGCAACCAGCATACTCTCCTCTACACAGATGACGCAGTCATCTTCACTAGCCACCTGGATCCCAATGCTCTTGAAAACAGTCTTCAACAAGGCTTCACAGAAGCAGAGAGATGGTTTAATAATCACAAACTAGTGCTAAACTACAAAAAAAACTAAAGTCCAGCTGTTTTCGTCCTCAGAATAAGTTTAAGGACCATCAACTCACTATCACCAACAACCACGGAGACGCTCTTGAACAAACTCAGCTTTTCAAATACCTAGGTCTAACCCTGGATAGTCACCTTATCTTTGTGTCTCACATTGAAAATGTTGCCAGAGATGTTAATACTAGAATTGGGCTCCTCTTCAGACACAAAGTCTTACCCAAGAAGCCCTGAAGGTTGCAGTTCACAGCTCGGTCCTCTTGATCATTGATTATGGTCTAATCATATACTGTGCTGCAACCTCCACATCTCTTAAACAACTCACAGTGGTACCGAACAAAGCCTGTAGGTTAGTTACGGGTGCTGTGCGCCTCACTCATACCTGTGAGTTATATGCTCAATCTGGCTGGCTCCAACCAAGTAATAGGATCAAATATCAAACCTGCCTCCTGTCCAAAAAAGCTCTACTTGGATTACTACCCCCGAGCATTGGTTGCCTGCTAAACAAATCCCCTAAGACCCAACACACATGTACCTCAGTTTCTGACCTCCTTCTAGTGCCCCACTGTCGGACTGCTCAATACCAGTGATCCTTTCAATACAGAGCCCCCTTGTGGTTTAATAATCTAAGCAACCAACTGAGCAGTCTTACTAGTCTGTCCCAATTTAAACTTACGCTTCATCAGCATCTCCTAACCGAAAGCACTTGTGATTGTTACACCTAGTTTCCCACTTCTGCAGACACCCCTTATACCACTTTTGCACTCTCTCTGAGGCTCTTACTTGGCTTCCTGTTTCGTTTTGCCTCTCCTGACAGAACAATTTCCCCTTTCCCCCTGCCACCTCCTCCCTTACCTCACCCCTTCCTTGCTCTTATCCCACTGATGCCCCTCTTCCTGGACCTGTCCAGGCCCTCTGGTCCCCACTCTCCCTTATCTTCTTTCCCTTCATCCACCTTCCTATTCCCCTCTTTTACCCCTTCACCCACCTTAGCCTCCCCTCCCTCTCACCCTAAGACAAGGCCTCTGGCTGCCATATTTTCTTTTCCTTCTTTGTCTGGACTCTGCCCTCTCATCTCCCCTATCCCTTCTTTACTCTTCCCCTGCCCCCCACTTCTGATTAGCAATGTTGCTTCAAATGTACCTTATGGTTTTCTATGCTTGCTTGTAATCTTGAGTGTGTAGCACTGTTCCCACTTATTTACCAGTTGACTTGCTGTGATCCGATGATAACATGAATGTTGTCTGTACCTCCGTTGATACCATGAATGTTGTCTATACCTCTCTACCTTATTGTAACCCTTTCCTTTGATGTGGAACCTTTGTAAATGAGCTGCCTCAAGCTTAAAGGTATTTGTAATCTGAGAGTAATAAATAAAATAAATTCTGATCACAACAGTTTTTCCACTGGTGCTTAAGAACCATGTACACCTGATTTCTAAATATCACATTTGGTACGGCACAGTATGGGTAGTATAATCTTTAATGCCCTTGTTAAGTGTGATTATAGTATGCATTTTAATCAAACCAAACTGCAAAACACTTGCAATCCATAGCCAACAACCAGGCAGATTCTATGTACTGGGCATTGCAAAACCACTGAACACTTACTACTTAAGAATAAAGTTAAACATTTAGATTCTATCACCATGCATTTTCGGCTTTTCAGTGACTTCACACATAACCATTCTTTCTACTAGTATAAGGCCCAACAGCAAAATCTGCTCCGAGACCTAGCATCACAGCACTAGTAGCTACAACAGAAAGTGAGTGTGTGTGGTTACCTAAGGAGATATAGTGCCCTTCCTTGCCCACCAATGTTTGCTCCAAGTTGAGTAAAGCACTAGAGACTAATAAATTTATAAGCTTGATGTCTGCATTTATAACCTCTAGAAAATGTAATTGTATTATATTCTTGTTATGTATATGCAGCTGCGTAGTCAAAGTTCTCTTGTAGTTGCAAGCAGTCTTTTTCAAAGGAGTGGGTCCCATGACATTTTTAAGGAACTATGTCATGTGACTTTTTCTATAGTTTTCTTGCCTCCTTTCAGCAATGCCCTTTCACATCACCAAGGAAGTCAAATCTTTTGTTTTTCACACAGGATTTAAAAAAAAAACAAAGAGGATACCTGCACTTGGTGATTGGGCACCCCCAGTGCCACTGGTATGTTTTGGGGGGGAGTGGAGTGGTGGGTGCATCGAAGGAGTGTCAGGTGGGGGGACCCTATTTGTAGCTGTTTTCCATGTCATCCAATATGGGGCAAAATGGAAAACAAAATGAGTCATGTTCGATTATCTGTCCTAGAAACATACCGGACTGATGCAGGACAACACTGTATCTGCTGATACATTTTTTTTCATACATTCTTTATAAGCCTTTGCCTCTCAATGTATGACTGCAACAAATTTCCCCAAGACTGTAACTCCTCTCCTTTGGAAGGCAACTGTCTCTCATCCACTGACTTCATAATTGTGTAATGTGTAGTGCAGGTCTTTGTTATTACCGTAGGCTTTGTTCTATTACCGGTGCACAATGAAGTCAGAAAATAATGTTAAAGCCTGTCAGACAGAATTCTTGGCTAAAGAAATGCAAAGGCTACAGAGGGCGCCATGATGTGGATGCTAGACACGACATGTTTACTTTTCGGGGACACTGATTTGAAATTAATTATATTTGCTGCATGTTTTTTGTTACACCACACAAAAAAGGTGTCTCCAATAACTGCTTTGCCTACAAATGAGAGCATGCCTAAAAGGGCCACCGTGGCTGCCTGCTTTACTACAGTTGCATTTTTTAATTTTTTGCTTTACCGTTGTTTGATGAAATGTAGTAGTCTTGCAAAGGACTAGCATTTGGCAAACCTTGGTCGCAAATGTGAGATACTGTATCAGTATCCAGAGGACCACGTAAATCATTCTCACTTTTTGCCAGCATTATTTTCTTTGTTAGTAAAAATGTTTCTAGTGGCAGTTATTTGCTATTTAGTTTTGGAGTTTCTATGCAATGGATGGCATATAGAAATGTGGTTGCTGAACAGGATAATGTGCTGTAGTTTGTTTTACAGTCAGAGAATGACTCACTGCATAGTCTCCAACATGTTGCATTTTTCACTTCAGGAAATTAAGAGTCATATACTACAGGGTTTTATTTAACTCTAAAAATTGCTTAGCATTTTGCTCATAAAAGTTCTAAAACATTGTGAAGATGCACAGCACTTGCCTCACTGTGTTTAACAAACACTTCTAGAAAACCTATATACAGTAAATGCTTTCTGTACAGTTAGTACTGTCCCAAGAAAAACAAGCATTTGTTAATGCTGAATGTTGATTGCGTTGGTCTGTTGAGCTCACTCACTGCCCCTCTGTCACTCGCCCAGTCTGTTTCTCCCGGTGCTGCAGGCTGCTCTTTTGTACTGGGCTCCTGCCTGCGTTGGCAGCTTTTTCTGCCCACTAAGAAATCTGCAACTGTCCTGACAGAGCTCCGTTGAGGTGGCTCACTCCCCCTCTCTCACTTGCTCATTCTGATTCTCCTGGTGTTGCAGGCTGCCCTTTTGTACTGGGCTCCTGCCTCTGATGGTAGCTTTTTCTGCCCACAAAGAAATCTGCAGCAGTCCTGACACAGGTCTGTTGAGCCTGCTCACTCCCCCTTTCTCACTCACTCATTCCATTTCTGCTGGTGCTGCATACTGGCCTTTTGTACTGGACTCCTGCCTGCATTGCCGCCTTTTTCTGCCAACAAAGAAATCCACAGCAGTCACGATAGAGCTCCGTTGAGCTCGCTCACTCCCCCCGTCTCACTCGCTCATTGTGTTTCTCCTGGCGCTGCAGGCTGCCCTTTTGTACTGGGTTTCTGCCTGCGTTGGCAACTTTTTCTGCCCACTAAGAAATCCGCAGCTGTCCTGACAGAGCTCCATTGAGGTCGCTCACTCCCCCTGTCTCACTCACTCATTGCGTTTCTCCTGTCACTGTAGGCTACCCTTTTGTACTGGGCTCCTGCATCTGTTGGTGCCTTTTTCTGCCCACAAAGAAATCTGCAGCAGTCCCAGCAAAGTTCCATTGAGCTCACTCACTTCCCATCTCTCACTCGCTCATTCCATTTCTGCCGGTGCTGCAGGCTGCCCTTTTCTACTGGGCTCCTGCCTGTGTTGCCGCCTTCTTATGCCCACAAAGAAATTTACAGCAGTTACAATGGAGCTCCGTTGAGCTCGCTCACTCCACTCCCCCCTCTCACTCACTCATTTTGGTTTTCCCACCACTGGAGGCTGCCCTTTTGTACTGGGCCCCTACGTACATTGCTGCCTTTTTCTGCCCACAAACAAATCTGCAGCAGTCTCAACAGAGCTCCGTTGAACTCACTCAGTCCCCCTCACTCATTCTGTGTCTCCCGCTGCTGCAGGATGCCCTTTTGTACTGGGCTTCTGCCTGCATTGGTGGCTTTTTCTGGTCACAAAGAAATCTGAAGTAGTCCCAACACAGCTCCATTGAGCTCGCTCACTTCCCCTCTCTCACTCACTCATTCTGTTTCTGCTGGCGCTGCAAGCTGGCTTTCTTATACTGGGCTCCTGCCTGCATTGCTGCCTTTTTCTGTCCACAAAGAAATCCTCAGCAGTCACAATAGAGCTCCGTTGAGCTTGCTCACTATTGCTCTGTCACTCACTCGTTACATTTCTCTTGGCGCTGCAGGCTGCGCTTTTGTACAGGGTTCCTGGTTGCACTGGCACCTTTGTCTGTCCACAAAGAAATCTGCAGCTGTCCCAACAGAGCTCCATTGAGGTTACTCAGTCTCCCTCTCTCATGTGCTCATTCTGTTTGTCCTGGCACTGCAAGCTGCCCTTTTCTATGGGGCTCCTGCCTGCATTGGCGCCTTTTTCTGCTCTTAAAGAAATCCGCACCAGTCCTGATAGAGCTCCATTGAGCTTACTAAGTCCCCCTGTCTCACTCACTCATACTGTTTCTCCCACCGCTGCAGGCTGACCTTTTGTACTGGGCCTCTGTCTGCATTTACGCCTTTTTGTGCCCACAAAGAAATCCGCAGCAGTCCTGACAGTGCTCCAGTGAGTTCGCTCACTACCCCTCCCTCACTCTCTCTCTCGTTCTGTTTCTCCCAGTGCTGCAGGCTGCTCTTTTGTACTGGGCTCTTGCGTTGGGGCCTTCTTCTGCCCACAAACAAATCCACAGCAGTCCCGACAGAGCTTGACTTGAGCTCGGTCACTCCCCCCGCTCACTCACTCGATCTTAATCTGTCCCAAACACTGATTTTCTACAGTGACCATGCTATTCTCCGGCAGGAGTGCAAAAACATATATTAGCCAGGATGTGAAAAATGACAGCTGTACTGTTCATAAGGAGGTGTGAAAAAATGCCATTGTTGAAAATGTGGTGCGAAAATATTACAAATTTGCAAAGTTACAGGGGTGAGTGGAAACAGTTCAATGCATGCTTGTAACACAGTCATGTTATGGAGATTTGTCACCAAATTTTCAACATAAGGATTTTAGGACCTCTGCTCATGAACAGTGTCACTGTCATTTTCTTAATCTATCCCGAACACTGATTTCCCACAGCAACCGCATTATTCTGCGCCGGAACTGTGAAAACACATTTCGGTCAGGATGTGAAAAATGACAGCTGTTCTGCTTGTAAGGAGGTGTGAAAAAATGTCAGTGTTGAAAATCTGGCGTGACAATATTATAAATCTGCAAAGTTATAAGGGTGCATGGAAAATGTGCAACACACACTTGTAACACAGTCATTTGATGGGCTATCATCACCAAATTTTCAACATAGGCATTTTAGGACCTCTGCTCATGAACAGTATCGCTGTCATTTTCTTAATCTGTCCCGAACAGTGATTTTCCACAGCGACCGCTCTATTCCGTGCCAGAAGTGCGAAAACACATTTCAGCTAGGACAGGAAGAATGACAGTTATACTGTTCATAAGTAGGTGTGGGAAAATGGCACTGTTGAAAATCTGGAGTGAAAATATTATAAATCCGCGAAGTTACGAGCGTGCGTGCAAACTGCACAATGCACGCTCATAACACAGTCATTTTATGGAGCATCGTCACCAAATTTTCAATATAAGCATTTTAGGACCTCTACTCATGAACAGTGTTACTGTCATTTTCTTAATCTGTCCTGAACACTAATTTCCTACAGCGACCATGCTATTCTGCGCCGGAAGTGTGCAAACACATTTCGGCCAGAATGTGAACAATGACAGCTATACTGTTCACAAGCAGGTACAACAAAATGTCAATGTTGAAAATCTGGTGTGAAAATATTGCAAATTCATTGAAACTACAGTGTCACATGTATGCATAATGTAAAACAGTCATTTTTTGATTTTATGCAAATTGCTACATAGGCTTTTTGAGAGCCCTCCTCATGAACAATGGCACTGTTGTTTCATTAATCGGCCCTGAAAGGTGATTCCACACAGTGAACACGAAATCACCTTTCGGGGCTGATTAACACCATGACAGTTCCAGAATTCATGAGGAGGGGTCCCAAAAACCCCATGTTGAAAATTTGGTGCCAAAATTCCAAAATATGACTGAGATAAGCATTAAAGTTGGAAAAAGCCCATTTATTCCATTATACAGCTTACCGGCTTTTCCTCAGTTCGTGGTCGGCTTTGAAGAGTGCAGATGTGTTCCCGGTCCACTGAAGATCATCACGCCAAGCTCTGGAGGTAAGTATGGGGTGAGGGGGGTGTGGGAAGGCAGGGTGCACAGTGGGTGGGCGTGAGTTGTGGGAGGGGGGCAGGGAGACCGCCGAGGGACAGTTTCCTTTTTTACAGGTTAAAAAAAAGAAAGACATTGTTGGACCATTTTTTATTTTACAGGGGCATGTGGCATGCTGGGGTGGGCTCCCAGCGTGCCACCAGAGTATTTCTTTTGTGGGGCAAGCTGTAGCCGACGGGGGATTGGGCACCTCCATTGGCACACAACAAAAAGGGGGGGTGACATAATGCAGACGGGGATTGGGCACCCGTCGCAGACAATATAAGCGGGGGTTGGTTTACATAATGCCAATGAGGAATGGACTCCCCCGTTGGCAACATAAACATTGGGGCACTGAGGCCCCCGTCAGCAAATAAACACGGTGGGGGGGTTAATATTGTTTGTGAACACTGCGGCAAACTGCCGCCATGTTCAAAACAATATCAGTGTGCCAAGATCCCACCCTGCAATGACAGGTCGCTCCATCATTGCAGCGAATGGCTTACGCTGTAATGACGAGGCGGCCCCCGATTGCAGCAGCTAAATTTTTACAAGTTGGTGGCATGCTAGCTGAACTAGTGTCAGCAGCAGCAAGCCGCAGCAATGGGGGATGCTGGACAAGCCTTTAAAGGCTGTGGGAACATTGGCCACAACAGTGCCGCACCTCCACAACCTGCTTGTGGAGAAAGCTGCTGCAATATGTTTCTTGCGCATGCGTGCAATCAACATACAAACTGCTAATCAATTATTTAAAACCCTGTACTAAATCATTTTAACTGCATAAAAATAAAACTAATTTAGGGGAATGGTTATGAGTTATATTTTCTTTAAGACTTATTTCTTTAACTCACATAATTAGCCATCATGGGCACACCTTTATGAAATAAAACAACATTAACAAGAAAGTGTAGACTCTTCTCTTGTATGGAATGGCACAGTGCATCAGAATCCTGAGGTATTCTGCAAGCTCCTTTATTTATTAATTACCCAAGATCTGATCTGTCCTTGTTTTAGCTTTACAGTGTTTTATGAAGGATTACACTGCAAACGCAGTACAAACAGGAGTGGCACATTCTGAAGACAATGGTTTTCTGCCCGTGCTTAACAATCATCCAGACCTGATTTCTAAATATCACATATGGTACAGCACAGTATGGGTAGTATGATCATGCATGTCCTTGTTAAGTGTGAGTAAAGTATGCGTTTTAATCAAGCCCAACTGCAAAACACTTGCAATCCATTGCCAACAACCAGGCAGCTTCCATATACTGGGCATTGCAAAAACACTGAACACTTACTACTTAAGTATTAAGTTAAACATATTAGATTCTATCACCGTGCATTTTCGGTGATTTAGCGGCTTCACACATAGCCATCCTTTCTACAAGTATACCATCCAATATTTTGCTCTGAGACCTAGCATCACAGCACTAGTAGCTACAAAAGAAATTGTGTGTGTGTGACCTAAGGAGGTATAATGCCCTTCCTTGCACACCGATGTTTGCTGCAAGTTGAATAAAGCACTAGGGAGTAATACATTTGTAACCTTGATGTCTGCATTTATAACCTCTATAAATGTAACTGTAT
This sequence comes from Neoceratodus forsteri, assembly GCA_016271365.2. Lineage (NCBI taxonomy): Eukaryota > Metazoa > Chordata > Ceratodontiformes > Ceratodontidae > Neoceratodus > Neoceratodus forsteri. Next base: position 1,241,734,869 of record CM028130.1, read on the forward strand.
TTTATTTTTGTTATGTATATGTAGCCCCTGTAGTCAAAGTTCTCTTGTAGTTGCAAACAGTCTTTTTCAAAGGAGTGAGTCCCATGGTATTTTTAAGGAACCATGTCATGTGATTTTTTTCTGTAGTTTTCTTGTCTCCTTTCAGCACTGCACTTTCAGGCCGCAAAATAAATTGATGAAATTTGTTGTACAGGATTTAAAAAAAAAAAAAGGAGGATTCCTGCAATTGGGGATTAGGTACCCTCCAGTGCCACTGTTATGTTTCTGGGGGGTGGGGGGGAGTGAGGTGGTGGATGCAGCGAAGGAGGGTCAGGTGGGATGACCCTATTTGTAGCTGTTTTATATGTCATTCAATATGTGGCAAAACTGAAAACAAAATGAGGCATGTTCGATTATTTGTCCTGGAAAAATATGTGACTAATGCAGGACAACACTATACCTGCTGATACATTTTTTCATACTTTCTTTTTTTTTCCCACTTGTTTTCCGATTGTATAACCAGGAATGGCACACTTAGCTGAAAGCTTATTTACAGGTGTGACCTGGGAGCACAAGGAGGTTAAGTGAATTGCTCAGGGTCACACAGTATGCAAGTGGAGGCTGTGAGATTCAAACCCAGGTCTCCAGATTTGCAGCTCAGAGCCTTAAACCACTGCACTATACTGCCTCCCTTTACCTCTCAATTTATGGCTGCAACAAATTTCCCTGAGACTGTATCAAAGACTGTCATTTACACATTCTCCTCTCTTTTGGAAGCCAACTCTCTCATCCACTGACTTCATAATTGTGCAATGTGTAGTGCAGGTCTTTGTTATTACTGTAGGGATTGTTCCATTACTGGTGCACAATAAAGTCAGAAAATAATGTTAAAGCCTGTTAGACAAAGTTCTTGGCTAAAGCATGCAAAGGCTAGAGAGGGCACAATGTTCCAGACACTACACATGACATGTTTAGTTTTTGGGGACACTGATATGAAATTAATTATACTTGCTGCATGTTTTTTGTTACAACATACACAGAGGTGTCTCCAGTAACTGCCTTGCCTACAAAGCAGAGCATGCCTAAAAAGTCCATCGTGACTGCTTGCTTCGCTACAATTGCGTTTTTATTTTTGTTTTACCATTGTTTGCTGAAATGTAGTAGTCTTTGCTGAAATGTAGTAGTCTTGCAAAGGACTAGCATTTGGGCAAACCTAGGTTGCAAATGTGAGATGCTGTATCAGTATCCAGAGGACCACGTAAATCGTTCTCACTTTTCGACGGCATTATTTTCTTTATTAGTAAAAATGTTTCCAGTGGCAGTTATTTGCTATTTAGTTTTGGGGTTTCTATGCAATGGATGGCATATAGAAATGTGGTTGCTGATGAGGTTAATGTGCTGTAATTTGTTTTACAGAGTCAGAGAGTGACTCACTGCATAGTCCCCAACATGTTGCACTTATCAACTCAGGGAATTAAGAGTCATATACTAAATCATTTTAACTGCATAAAAATAAGACTAATTTAGGAGAATGATTATGAGTTACATTTTCTTTAAGTCTTATTTCTTTACCTCACATAATTAGCCATCATGAGCACACCTTTGTGAAATAAAACAACATAAACAAGTAGGTGTAGACTCCTCTCATATGGAATGGCACAGTGCATCAGAATATCAGAATCCCAAGGTATACTGTAAGCTCCTTTATTTATTAATTACCCAAGATCTGATCTGTCCGTTTTTTAGCTTTACAGTGTTTTATGAAGGATTGCACTGCAAATGCAGTACACACAGGAGTGGCACATTCTGATGACAATGGTTTTCTGCCAGTGCTTAACAGCCATCCAGACCTGATTTCTAAATATCCCATATGGTACAGCAGAGTATGGGTAATATGATCATTCATGTCCTTGTTAAGTGTGAGTGTGGTATGCATTTTAATCAAGCCCAACTGCAAAACACTTTCAATCTATTGCTAACAACCAGGCACTTCCATATACTGGGCATTGCAAAAACACTGAGCACTTACTACTTAAGTATAAAGTTAAACATATTAGATTCTATCACTGCACGTTTGAGGTGATTCAGTTGCTTCACACATAGCCATCCTTTCTACTAGTATAAGGTCCAATAGCAAATTTGCTCTGAGACCTAGCATCGCAGCACTAGTAGCTACAAAAGAAAGTGAATGAGTGTGTGTAGGTTACCTAAGGAGGTATAATGCCCTTCTTTGCCCACTGATGTTTGCTCCAAGTTGAATAAAGCACTAGGGACTAATACACTTGTAACCTTGATGTTTGCATGTTTAACCTCTATAAAATGTAATTGTATTTTATTTTTGTTATGTATATATAGCCCTTCTAGTCAAAATTCTCTTATAGCTGCAAGCAGTCTTTTTTTAAAGGAGTGAGTCCCATGGTATTTTTAAGGAACCGTGTCATGTGACTTTTTCTATAGTTTTCTTGTCTCCTTTCAGCAATGCCCTTTCACATCACCAAGGAAATAGAATCTTTTTTTTTTTTTTGACAGGATTAAAAAAAAAAAATGAAAAAAATTGAGGATTCCTGCAATTGGGAATTGGGATTAGCCCCCCAGTGCCACTATTACATTTCTGGGGGGGGGGGGTGTTGAGTGCAGCAAGGGAGGGTCAGGTGGGGGATCCTATTTGTAGCTGTTTTCCATGTCATCCAATATGTGGCAAAATGGAAAACACAACGAGGCATGTTCAATTATCTGTCCTGGAAAAATACGGGACTAACGCAGGACAACACTATATCTGCTGATACATTTTTTCATACTTCGCTTTATAAGCCTTTGCCTCTCAATGTATGGCTTCAACAAATTTCCCCAAGACTAACTTCTCTCCTTTGGAAGGCAACTGTCTCTCATCCACTGACTTCATAATTGTGCAATGTGTAGTGCAGGTCTTTGTTATTACCGTAGGCATTGTTCCATTACCGGTGTACAATGAAGTCAGAAAATAATGTTAAAGGCTGTCAGAGAGAAGAATTCTTGGCTAAAGGCATGCAAAGGCTCGAGAGGGCACCACGATGCAGATGCTAGACATGGCATGTTTAGTTTTTGGGGACACTGATTTGAAATTGATTATACTTGCTGAATGTTTTTTGTTGCAACATACACAGAGATGTCTCCAATAACTGTCTTGCCTACAAATGAGAGCATGCCTAAAAAGGCCACCGTGACTGCCTGCTTCGCTACGGTTGCATTTATTTTTTGCTTTACCATTGTTTGACAAAATGTAGTAGTATTGCAAAGGACTACAGAATTAATGCTCGTCACATCTGATTACAGTCTGCAGCAAGCCAGTTGTCAGAAGAATTAATGCTGGACACACCTGATTTGACTCTGTTGCAAGCTAGTTGAAACCGAACATTGATAATCACATTGATTTAAAGGTTAGGGCTGGATTGTCTTGGGGACATAGTGTTCTCCAGTATCTCTTCTTTGTTTGGGACAGACCATGGAACATGCAGGATTGTCGTTGCTGTTATGCTATTCTGCTCCGTGACTTTTTCAATCTATTTTGCCACATACATGACCCAAGACAACCCAAAGTAGATGCAGTATCTCGGTCATTATCAAGGTGGTCATGCTTAGACAACAGTTTGCCAGTTTTACCTGGGACAACATAGCTCACATGCATTTTTTCTTTTATTTAAGTCCAATCTAACTATTCCCAATGTCACTGTATTTACACAGGCAAGAACACCCGGGATGTATTATCTACTTTTACACGTTTCCCCACCATTACCCATTTTTATTGCATGTTATTTACCCAGGATAGCCAATCTGAGAGACCCTTAATGATTTTGAGGTGCACTGTGCATGGCATAGAGGATCATTTATGCACAGTCCACAGTGTGCTCCCATGTACTGTGGTCCTGCTTATGACCCAAGACAACCCAAAGTAGATGCAATATCTCATTGTCAAGGTGGTCGTCATGCTTAAACAACAGTTTGACAGTTTTACTCAGGACAACATAGCTCACATGCATGTATTTTTATTTTTAAGTATCATCCAGCTATTCCCAATGTCACTGTACTTACACGGGGAAGAACACCAGGGATATAATATCTATTTTAACACATTTCCCCACTGTATTGTATGTTATTTACCCAGGATAGCCAACCTGAGAGGCCCTTAACCATTTTGGGGCACACTGTGCATGGCATTGAAGATCACTGATGCACAGTCCACTGTGTGCATTCATGTACTGTGGTCCTGCTTTTACACATTTTTACTAGACATCAACCCAGGACTGTCTAGGTGGCAAGCACTATCCCACTTTTGGTGGTCTCCTGCTTTCACATATTTTTTGGGGTCCATGACAGGCAATGAAATAAATAAGCAGCATGAACTCAGACATTTACCTCAACCTGCACCCCACCCCCCATCACAGAGCTTTGGCTTGCAACTTGTACAGATCAGACAAGGATGCATTGCATAGTTGGCATTCAACAAAAAACAATAAATTTGTTGTCTCCATCTCACAATGAACTTTTGTAAGAGCCGTTCTGACATTCTATTGATGCTAGTAAATTGTTGTTTAAATTGTCATGCACTTTAGTCTGATCTTTTCCTCAATAGGCACTCTGTTGTCAGCCGACAATGCTCTGCAAGCTGTCTCACAGTGATCACCATGCAGTTATTACTTGATTGTGGGTTCAGCTGGTTCAAAGCTTACATTTGCATTCCAGTTAAAGCAGAAGTGTTGACCTTTATTGAGCATGCCTGAGGTCAAATATAATTTAAAGAAATCTTGCTAATAATGCCTGACTGCACCATCTTGCATAGTATGCAAAACTGGACCGGAGCACAGTCGTCAGTGAAAAATGATTTATTTAAAACATTTAATTAACCACTTATTTTCTGTAACTGCACCCAGAATGTTTTCAGTTAATTTGTCTACTATCCTACTCAAACTTCAAACATGTTCAAAGTTTATCTCTATTATTGAAAAACTGCATGTGTGGTATGTTATACAGTTTGTTTATTTCGGGGGCATTTTGCCCATTAACAGTAAATACACATCTTTCCCCGATCAGCAAATTGTGAGGCACAGTGTCTCGGTATGTGGCAAAAAGGCAGTACAAACAGGAGTGGCACATTCTGAGGACAATGGTTTTTCTAAACTGGGGAAGCAAGTAGGAGTGGTGGGGTGGCAGGATTCCCAGAAACCAAGAGAGTAGCAAGCAGAGGAACATTTTGATCTCCATTGTACGCTGATTGAAAAGTGACTGGTGAGTTGCTGCCACTAGAAAAAGACATTAGAAAAAAGAAATCCTGGGAGAATTTGGAATGAAAGTGGTCGATGTGGACAAAGCCCACCTCTGTTCATAAGCAGTAACATCCAGCAGTTAGGTAGATGAGAGACCATTGTTCTAACTACCAGAAGTTAACATTTTCTTTATGTTTTACAGTACAGCTGTCAGATAGTTTTATTGTGAATATGACTGAACTTTTTTGCCCTGCCTGCTGCACTTCTCATAGGCTTTCAGATACACAGCTAGTGCGCTAATGATTTTGTATTGGCAGATCTTGTTTGACTGGTAGATATGCTGGTACCTTGGTGCATCTCAGTCTTGGATTGTAACATCTAAACGCGTGTGGGACTGCCTAATGATAGTAAAAAAGCACTATATAAATGCAAGTTCTGTTTCTTGTTCTCTAACTTATGGTGTTATTGACTAAGAGACAGAATGTTGGACGATATATACCAGGGTTGTCCATTTTTGCTCTTTTCAGATAGTGCCATGTCTACCTGAATGATACTAGAAAACTGATAGCCCATAGCTCTACTGAATGAATGAGAAGATATTTTGTAAATGAAAGAAGTGGCAGAGTTCAAAGCTTTGCTGAAGAATCATCCGGGAAGGCTAGGTATGAAGTTTCCTAATAGGTAGGGTGGGGGTGTGGAGGAATTGGTTTCTGCTAAAAAAGAGACACTGGGGATTGGACACCCCCAGTGACACTATTATACTGTTTTAGATAAACTTTGTAAGTGTGAAATATACTACTTGTTGCATTTTGCAATTTACATCCAAGCTGTATAGCATCTCTGTTATAAGGAGAATCGATCCTATGTATGTGTTAAAAAATTCTTAACTAAAATGTTAACTAGAGGGATAACTTGTCACCTAATGAATATTTATGATCTGTATTAGCATGCGATTGGCCAGTAACATCAGAATCATTTAAATTATTTAAACTAATGTTTAGAAACTCGCTGTATTTATTTATCACATTTGCACTTTATAATGGTGGTTTGGGTCCCTGATGGTAGTATTACTTATATGTATTTGTTTATATATGCTTATATACATTTACATTGGTTGATTTACACTCACTGTAGGGGGTATTTAACAGGGACCTTTTGTGTCCTACCTAACCAGTCTCCTTGAAAAAGCACCTTTAGAACAAAACTGCTCAGGGTTCTGTGCACCTTGTCTCCCAGTGTGGGCAGCTTCCAAGTAATTTAAGTTAAAACATTATTTTTATGCTTTTAATTTGGTGTACTTGTGGTACAGTATGGTGCCGATTCTTCTGGATATTGCTCCGCTTTGTCATCAGGCACATCAAGTGGTGGAGCTACCTTTGCTGCTAGTTTGCATCTCTTAAGGCTGCAGTGTGGTGTTCTGTCTGCTGCTGTCTGAAATGGTAAGCTAAGAGTTTCCAGGGTTTTTCCTCCTCCCTCCCAAAACCCATGTTTTGCCTGGAACAGTGCTAGCTCAACAGCACTAGAATTTTGCATCACTTTTGCACACTAAATATGTATTGCACAATGGGTTTTTATGGTACTGGTAATGAAGAGTTTTTGCCAATTATGACTTTCACAAAACAAACTTTCTTTTTATATGTAATGAATAAGCACATCATGCCATAAATGGAGAAACACTACCTATTCAATTTGATTACCACGGTTAGTAGGGGATGACTTTCTTGGAAGGTTACTTCACAATTTAGACCATCATTCATGGTAAAGTATTGACCAAAGAGATCAACTACATCCCACATGCATGCAGGTATTCACAGGTCTTTTTTTTAATTGAATATACTTTATTCAAATTTTGAAGGATACAAATGGTCAGAAAAATATATAATAATGACAAATAATGGAAGCAGTGCTTACATGTATATAAACAGCAAAGAACATCCAGGGATCATATTCTAACATCGCATCCATATGAACATCCCATCCCCCCACCACCCCCCATACCCCAGAGAAGAAAAAAATTAAAAACACAAATCAATAGCTCTTTTATAGTGGAACACAACTCTCTAAATTAGGCCACTAATATATTATATATAGCGTATCAGGGATGCATCAATACCTACACGAAAGGATAAAATCTCCAACCTAAAGAGTCAGATGGAGTTACCAAGAAAAAGAGGCCTAATAGTATCAAGTTAAGTCAAAAATGTGGAAACCCAACTACCTAATCCCTACTGAGCAACCTCTGCAGGGCATGGCCAAAAAGATCAGGAGATTACATTATGAGTTGAACCTGTAGTCAACAAAGTATAAAGAGGATCCAAGATCTTCTTGTATTTATTCATACAGTCAGTAAGACTAGCAATGGTTCTCTCTGCCTGTAAAGCAAACAGGATTTCTATATACCATTCCCTATATTGAGAGATGGTCTGGTCACACCAGTGTCTCATAATAAGTTTCTTGTCACAAGCCGATATCAGGACCATATGGAGCCTTTGGTTTCTTATTAGTTCAGTGTCAAAATTCCCCAGTAAACATATATCAGGTGAAAAAATGGAGTCTAAGCCCAGCAAGGGGTCTAACTGTTGCTTTATGGTCTTCCAAAAAGGTGCATATGAATATACAAAGAAGCCAGTAGAAGAAGGCCATTTGGTCTACCAAGTCTGCTCATATTGCAGGGTCCATAGCTTGAGTTAATGTCCCTGCCCTCCCTCTCCACTCTTCCCATCCTCCCTACTCATGACCCTTACCCTCCCCCATGCCTGTCCCAGCCTCTCTTAAAGCTGACCACTTTCTTCAACAAGATTACCTTTTCTGGCAGTGCTTTCAAGTGTCCACCGCCCTCTCTGTAAAGAAGTGTTTCCTGACCTCGCTCCTAAACATCCTACCCTCCAGCTTAAGACTGTTCCCCCCCATGTTATGGTTGCCACTCAGCTTAAAGAGACTCTCCTTATCAACCTTATTTATCTCTTTCAAGTACTTGAAGGTCCCAATCATGTCCCCTCTCTGTCTCCTGTCTTCCTGGGATTACATATTCAGTGCCCTCAATCTCTCACATTCCCACTTTCTCACATTCCCCGAGAAAGTGTAATACAGTACCTCTGTCCTGGTTACACCTAGAACAGACCATCAATGGGAGTTTACCCATCCTGTGCAGTTTGATCAGAGTATAATAAAGGTTATGAAATATCTGGAACTGCATAAGGTAGTATCTGTTCCATTTCAGATATCTATAGATGTTCCTTCAAAGATGACGCCCATTGTGAAGGCCAGCAGGGGAGGAAATCGGCTGATCTCAGTAATAATAGGGTGTAGGGTCTCTACTAGAAAGAAGATCCTGAAACTTTTTAAAATAAAAATATATAAAATGAGACCCTGGAACTACCAAAGCCAAAGAAAAAAGCTGAGACCCATAAGAGTTAGACCACTGCCTAGTTCCAAAATGGTGCATAAGCATATGGGATCTCTGACAATTTTTAAAACTAAAGGAAGTAGGTCACCCATATTTTTGTTGTGCCTCCAGTAATGTAAGCAGTTTACTGTCTTGTAAAACATGATCTACCCTACTGACTTCTGGATATGGCCATAAAGTCGTAGTCAAGGGTCGGCCAGCAATTTTAAAATTTGGATTTCCAGCAAGGGTTGCGAGGCATCTCTAAATGGGTCCAGACCAAAGAGAGAGGATAACTGTTTACGGGCACTCAAGTACATGTCTATGAGCATACCATATAGAGAATGTGGAAGCTTTTTATGAGGGATGTGGAACAAAGCTTGGATATTCAACCCAAGATTAACACATTGATCTTGTTCAATATCCAGCCAAATTGGAGTATATGACTTCTGCTTTTATTTTTTTTATTTATTAAACTCTAGGATTACAAATACCTTTAAGCAGGAACTGCTCAGTTACAAAGGTTCCACGTCAAAGGATGTAGGGTGACATATATACAAAGGAAAATAACAGTTACATTCTTAACACATAAAGTTGACTTAAACATGATATATACAGTAAATTCTGGAGAGAGACAGCAAAAGCCAGCTTGAATCAGTTTTCAAGGTGAAGTGTATGTGGGATAGGAGAGAGTCAGAATGGAGTCAGCAGGCAAAGGTCCATTGCTGGAGGGTAGAGATAGATAGCAAGAGATTGGTGTGGGTGGGTTGGAGGCATCAGGTCAGCTGAGAGGGGAGGGGTGGGTAAAGGCTGGAGTAGTGGAGGCTGGTGAAGAAAAGAGTGAGGCAGTATGGCTGGTTACAGATCACCAGTGACTAGGGTAGGGGGCGATGACCATTGTTTAATAGAGGCAGTCACACTGCATGGTAGAGGCGAAGGATAGTCATAACTCCTTTTAATGGGACCAAGAGTCACAGCTGCAAGGGCTTCTTTATTAAGGGTATTGTACCACTGAGCAGCCCTGTGTGAGAATGACCTCTGACCAATAGTGGTCCAGGATCTGGGGACCTGGAAGGTCTGTTGAGTTCTCCATGTTGACTGGGTGCTGTTGTAGGCAGTAAGGAGTTTTGCCACTCCTGGTGGCATGTGCCTGAGGAGAATTTTTTTGGTGAGTAGACAGGTCTGGTATTGTATTCTACTAAGGAGTGGCAGCCACTTGGCCTGGTCATATAGGTCACAGGTGTGCGTTAGGTGGGCGGCACCTGTTAGGAGCCTACAGGCTTTGTTAAGCATCACAGATATCCTCCAGAGAGTAGTAGGGGAGACAGACCCATAGATGACTAGACCGTAGTCAATAATGGAGGTGACAGAGCTATAGATGGTCAGCCTAAGGGCTTCAGGGGTCAGGCAATGCTTGTGCTTGTGGAGCAGGCCAATCCATATATTTTATTTAGTTTTTGATGACCAGGTAAATGCACTAGACAAATCCTGCCTATTTTCAGGCATGATCCGGTGGAGGGGGATACAGAATAAATGCCAACTAACCTTGAACCAGATTAAGCTGTTGGTGGTATTTTTAGTGAATGAGGAAAATTTGGCCAGGGCACTGGGGAAATTACCCTACTCTTTTCAATAAGTGCCATCGGATCTTTAACATCCACCTGAACTACCACCGATACAGGCAGATGGGACCTTGGTTTAACGTCTCATCTGAAAGATGGCACCTCAGAAGTGCAGCACCCATCTCATGCTGCACTACAGTGTCAGTAATGAGATATTAACCCAAGTGCCAAATGTGGGAACTGAACCCACAGCCCTCTGATCTCCCGGCCTCAGAGGCGAGTGTGCTACCTACTGAGCCACTGATACTGCATATATTGGCGGCCTTTGATACATTACCAATGTAATGCAAGTATGAAAGTGAGCTGTCCAGGGTGATGCCAAGGTATTTAAACTCAGGAATGTGTTCAAGTGGGCCTCCACATGGTTCTTGATGATGAGGGGAAGAGGTTTGTACTTGCTCCTTGGGTTTTAGAATGTCATGATCTTGGTTTTGGTATAGTTCAGTACAAGTTTGTGTGAGCTAAACCAATCTTCAATGTGCCTGAAGTCGTGTTTTAGTTGACTCTCAAGTTGACTAGTATCTCAGTCCCTGGTAAATAGTACTGCATCATCTGCATAAAGTAATATTCTCTGTTGGCAGACGCTAGGGAGACTATTAAGAAAGAGTGAAAAGAGTGCTGATCAGTTGATCCCAGCTGGCACCATTGAAAAAATCTAGAGCTGGATAAACCAAGTACTGAGTCAAGATTATATATTGTTTTAATTTAGATAAGGAAGTACTCAAATAAATTACAAAGTATTTGAGTTTGTCCTTGGTCCAAACCAAGCCAAGATGTCCTGTACTAGCCCTTGTCAATATCACATTTAAAGAGATAATTTCAGTTTTAGATATATTTAACTTATAATTAGAAATTAAACCAAATTGCTTGATGACCTCTAATGTGGCAGGGAGAGATACCTCTGGGACACTGATATGTAGTAGTACACCATCCGTGTAAGTGGAAAGTTTATATTGATGGGGACCTAAAGGAATACTAGATATTAAAGAGGTAAGATTGCTTTTCCTTATTAACAGTTCTAAACATAGATGAAACAAAAGTTGAGGGAGTGGACATCCTTGTGTAGTACCTTGCTGTAAAAAAAAAAAACAATCAGAAAGAACCCTGTTGCATAAAATACATGTCAATGGGTGAGTTCAGAGAACCTTTATCCACTGAATAAACATGTGGGAATATGATAATGCAAATGAAGGGAGAATAGCTACTCCCATGAGATCTATCAAAGACCTTCTCCGCATCCAGGGAGAATTCTCTTGTCATTTAGGCATTCAGTCACTTTAGTTAGAGTAGGGAAATTTTTATTAAAAAAAGACAAAATAAAATCAAATATACTGACAGAATTTATACAAACGAAATTACCAAAACAAATATTATCGGTTACAAATCAAAGTTCTTCATTATTTTACTGGAAGGAACGAAACTACAAATCAGCAACATCACCTCCCCTGTTTGACCCATGATATACCTTTCAACAGATCAACCAACTTTTGTCTCAGTAAACATGAGCATTCAAAAGCATTTTCAGCTGTAAACTTCGAGGTCACTTGGTTGAAAAGTGACTGATGATTTGCTGCTAAAAGAAAAAAAATCCGGAGAGAATTTGGAAAGCAAGCGGTCGATGTGGACAAAGTCCACCTCTGCTCATAAGCTGTAACATTCAGAAGTTAGGTAGATGTGAACTAGTTGTTCCAACCACCAGAAGTTAACATTTTCTTTATGTTTTACAATACAGCTGACAGATAGTTTGTTGTGAACATGACTGATTTTTTTACCTGGCCTGCCAAGCTTCTCATAGGCTTTTGGGTAAACTGTTTGTTGCTAATGATTTTGTATTGGCAGATCTTGCTTGACTGGTAGATATGCTGGTATCTTTGTTCATCTAAGTCTTGCATTATAAGGTCTAAACACAAGTGGGACAACTGCCTAATGATGGTGAAATGGAAGATGGAAGAATTGCACATGTGCGGTAATGGAGGGGCGAGGGAATTTCATGATCTGGACACTAGGGGTTTGGGCACCCCAGTGTCATTATTATGTTTCAGGGGGGTGATGTGGAGTGGTGGGTGCTGAGAGGAAGAATCAGTGGAGTTTTGTATTTTAGTGGTCACAGACCACAGAAAAAATGAAAATGAAAAAAAAAGTGTGAGTGAACGGACTGTTCCGATGCAGAGGCAACTTTTTTATCACCTTAATGAGTTGTTCATTTGCAAGCCCTTTCTCAAAGCAAAAGGTCTGCAGGGCTCCACCCACTGCAGCCCTAAAAAGGGTAGCAATGCAAACTGCAAAAGTTATAGGCCCATAAATCTGACCTCTGTACCTGGGAAGTTACTGGAATCCCTAGTAAAAGATATGATAGGAGCACATAAAAAAATACGATACTCTGGACACAGAGCAACATTGCTTTACCCAAAACAGGTCCTGTGTAACAAACTTACTGCGCTTGTATGAAAAGTATCAAAATCTTTGGATAAGGGATTACCAGTCAATTATACATATCTTTGATTTTTCAAAGGCCTTTGACACAGTGCCACATGGGGCAATAGTACAGGTGCTTATAAATCTAAAAGTAGACACTAAGATAATACAGTGGATGCAAAATTGGCTCAGTGATAGAACAGAGAGAGTGTGCATAAGAGAATACTATTCTGACCCTAGGGAGGTCACTAGTGGGGTGTTGCAGGGCTTGGTGCTGGAACCTTTGCTGTTTCAAATATTCATTGCAGACATGGGAAAGTATGATTCAAGCCAGATCAGCAAATATGGAGATGATACAAAATTAGCAAGGGTGGTTAACACCATACTAAGGTTCATACTAAGGTCTGAGGAGCTAAAAATGTGTTTGGCCCATTTATGCTCCTGTGATTCAGCTATAATAAATTAAATAATGTATGTTTTGTATGTGACAATCCAGTTTCATTTTAAATTCATGTTTACTCTTACTGGATACAACATATGATGGAAATGCGTTCCAGGGATTTATCACCCTCTGTGTAAAAAAAGCTCTCCTCTTTTCAGTATGGAACCTATTGTGTTTTAGTTGCATGTCATGTCCCCTTGTGCCTTTATCATGAGTTTTAAAACTTAAGTCTAATTCTGTATATAAAGTTGGAACCTGCAAGAGACTATAATACATCATATCTCCCCTAATGTTTCTCATGTGAAGTGACATTAGATTTAGTTTTGACAACCTGTTCTCATAACTCAGTTCTCTACAATCATAAATTAATTTTGTTGTTTTTCTCTGTACTTTTTCAATTATATCGCTATTGTTTCCCTTAAGTAGTCCCCGTAATGGGCTACCATAATCAAGTAATATCTTATATAGGCTCTATACAGAGGTATGATCACTTTTGCTTCTCTACTTTTAAAGTTTATTTTAATTGTTCAAAGTACTCTGTTTGATTTAATATCCTGAATTTGACAATGCTTGCCATATGTCAGTTTATTAGATATGCTGTCTCCTAGGTCTCTTTCCTCTGTTGTTCTTTTTAGAGAGATGTTATTCAGATGGTAATTTGCTTCTGTGTTATGTTTCCCAAAATGTATCACTTGAGCATTTTTCTGGATTAAAGCACATACTCAGTTTGTTAGCACAGTCTACTATCATGTTGAGAGCTGTCTGTAATTTATTCTGGTCAGAATTAGAATCAGAAACCCATGCAAGTTTAGTATCATCGGCATATTTGCTGATCCATACACCAGTTCCTGATCCTAATTTTGATATGAATAATTGTAATAACAGAGGTCCCAATACTGACCCTTGTGGGACTCCACTCATTACTTTTTTTATACTAGATATATGTAATTTATACTTACAAACTGCGTCCTACCTGTAATCCAGGACTGTACCCACTCAGTCAGTCTAGGATCTATTCCCAGGTTTATCATAGTTGTAATTAACTCCTCATGTGGTACTTTATTGAAAGCTTTGGATAACTCCAAAAAGATGCAGTCGACTAAGTGCCCCTGATCTAGTGCCAGAGACATTTTTTTCTTAGAAATAGAGTTGGTTGCTGACATATGATCTTCCTTGGTTGAAGCCATGCTGAGATTGATCCAGGAGACCCTTGTCTTTTATGTGGTTGTATAAGTTATCTTTAATAATTGATTCCATGACCTTACCAACTACAGTTGTTTAATTAATAGGCCTGTAACTGGTACAATCAGTTTTATTTCCCTTTTTGTGTATTGGTATAACAATTGCATTTAACCAGTCAAAAGGTACTGTTTGTTCCGAAAGTGATTTCTCATATAGCATAGCTAAAGGTATAGTTACTTTTGGAGCTAATAATTTAAGCATCTTAGCTGAGATTTCGCCAATGAGGACAAAACAGAGCTACAGAACAGTTTAAATAATATCTTAACATGGCACATGAGTTTCAATCTGGAAAAGTGTTGTGTCATTCACCTAGGTAACCAGCCACAGATGACTACATATATCCTGAATGGATCCCCACTTAGAGAATCAGTAGAAGAAAAGGATCTAGAAATAATAAATCATAACTTGACAAGCTCATCCCATTGTGAGGCACAGATCTCAAAAGCAAAGCAGCTAATCTGGACTATTAAAAGAAACTTCAAGAGCAGAAGGGAGAAGATGATAATGTCATTGTACAGGGCATATGTTAAGACAATCTTGGACTATAGGAGCCCTGTTTGGAGCCCTAACTCCATGGGGGCTATTGATAGGATTGAAAAAGTACAGCAACATGCCATTAAAATGATATAACATGAAAACAACACCCTATCAAGACAAGCTATGGGAACCAAATCTAATGTCCTTAGAGACTAGAAGAGTAAGGGGTAATTTGTTACTATACTACAATATAATACATAATGATTACCTGTTTAGTGGACTAAATCTGGAATTTAAAAATGATCAGAAAGGAACTAAAGGGCACCTTCTGCAATTAAGACCAAAACATTTTCAAACTAATAGAAGAAAAGCTTTCTATACACAAAGAATAATTAACCTATGGAATAATTTGCCACCAGAAATCATAGCCAGTAAGGATAAAAACCATTTCAAAAATAAATTAGACTCCTATATATTGGATGAGAATGTTGTTTCCTATTATGGGTGATTGGACAGGAGCACACATGGGCCAAGTGCCTCCTCAGCTCCTTATACTTTAGTATGAACCTTACTATACAGTTGTTCTTAAAAGTCATGCTGTTTTGAGTGCAGCAGCAGACAGAAGGAGCTAGACATCATTGTCCATCTAGGGACAAATGACCAGACAAGGGATAAGGTAGGAATGGTGCAGGGTAATTTCAGGGAACTGGGTAGGGGCATCAAGCAAGGGGCATGCACACTGACTTTTGCTGAAGTGTTACCTGTGGGTAGGAAGAAATAGACTGTTGGTTAACTAGCATCTGTGGTCTATCCTGTAGATAGGGAAATGGGCAGACTAGATGGGCCAAGTGGTCCTTATCTGCCGTCAAAGTCTATGTTCCTATGTTTCTGTGCACAACTGAGGAAATGCAAGGGAACTTTGTAACAGGGCATTTAACATTTGGTTGAAGGCATGGTGCATGGAGGGTGGCTTTGGTTACACTGGGGACTGATGGCCAGCCTAGGAGAATGTGGGTCTCAATAACAGAGATGGCCGGCATCCATCCAGAAAGCGGGAACACAGTCAATGGTATGAGGTTTAAATGCTACTTGGATAAGCATTTAAATTAGGCAGGAAGCAGACAGTAAAACAAAGGGAGGCAAAACTTGCCCCTACTAGATGATGGAGCACCAGGGAAGGAAGGCCTGAGGGGAGTAAACTCCCTCTGGAAGGGGTGCAAGAAGCTAGGGCTAGAGACAAGGCAGATGAAAAAGATTTATAAATCAGGTAAGAAAGGATAAAGAATTGAAGAAGACAGGGAATGGTAGAGATAAAATAGGAATAGGTGGGTCAGGGGGAATTCAGGGAATAACGTAGGCAGGTAGGACTAGGGGTAGTAGGCAGCAAGGAAGAAAAGTTATGTTTGTCAGTGCACAGAATCTTGGAAACAAAATTCCAGATCTGGAAGTCATCATGTCAGAGACCAACCTGGATTTAATGGCCATGGTGGAGTCATGGTGCACTGAGCACAATGACTGGGACATGGCCATAGCAGGCTACTCTCTGTTCAGGAGGAACAGGGCAGAGAGTATGGGTTGTATTATATGTGAGGGATGGAATCAAGGTCATAAAGGTACAGGGGCACCTGGAGGAAATGGAAGGACTGGAGGGACTGTAGGTTATCTTGAAGATGGGCTCTGTGGCTGGTATCCATACCAGGCTAGTGCATGGACCTCCAGCAGAGGGATACAAGTCAGATAAGGCTCACTAGGAAGCTACCATCAGAATGGCAAGCAAGAGGAAGGTGCTACTGGTTGCTGACTTCAAGCTGCCATACATAAAGGGGAGCCTTCCAACAGGGGCTTGGGCTCAGAGCAGGGCCATCCTTGACTCCTACAAAGGGATGTTCTTAAGAACCTAGTCAAAGAATCCACTGGGGTTGGGGCAGCCTGGACTTGGTACTTTCAAACAGGGACAGCACTGCAGACATCACAGTGTGCAGTCCCCTGGGTACCACTAATCACCATACAGTGTAGTTTAACATAAGGACAAGAACAGAGGCAAGCCACATGATGATGAGGGCTCTGGACTTTATGAGAATGGATTTCAAAGAAATGAGAGACTGCAGTGGCAGAAGCAGTCAGCACTTCAGTTAGCCCAGTATAAGAAAAACATACAAAGCAACATGCGTCAAAAACAGGCATCCAAATAAAAATAATTAAGCAGCATTTATTTTTATTTTTAGAACACGGCAGCAAAACAGTTACCACTTCTCAGAAGAAACAGGCAAAGTCATTTGAAAGCACAAATTCCATAAAGCTGTATGCTCAAACCATGTGCATCCACCGTTACTTGCATAGCTACCTGCTCCCTGTGCACACCTGAGAGAACACCTGACCACACATTGACATTTCAACATCACAATGACATCTTCCTCAGAGTGCGGAAGGTAGGGATCGGGTCTCTGATATACTGTGTATAATTAAAAGTGCCTCATGTTTATTTAAAGGTGCAGTGTGCAATCACTATATCTTAATTAAAAATCCCAAACCAAATAGTGTGTACTCAAAGACAAAACAGTAGAAGCGACTATGACTACATATTTAAATACTGTAGAGTGGTGGTAAGCACCAGGATGGAGGTGCAGCACGGCAAGCTTAATCAAGATACAACTGAAATGGCTGCACTCACCCTCCGTATAACGAGACAATGGGCTCAGAAGTTCAAAGATAAATTATCTTTATTTCCAAGCAATAATCACAATATAAGTAGATGTGCAGTTAGCTAGATGGTAACAAGACCATCTCCTTATGTTTTGCAACCTCTGATTGGAGGAGGAACATTGTGCTAAGGATTCTGTATTTAAAACAGATTAAACCAATGGCATGCTTACGACATATGCACGTCATTCTTCAATTAAACCTTAAAACACACAACAGTGCTTACACCACATTTAAAATCCCAGTGCATGTTATTCAGTCACGAATTCATTCACAGCACTTATACTTCTGGTTTCCTACACTCATCCTGTATTTCTCCAGTAAGGCTCCTAGAAGACAGTATAAAGAATCAGTATCAGCATTTCATTAAAACCCAATTAAAAACATAAATATACATATATACATTTATGAGAGTTCTATAAATAATCAGTTGTGGCACATAGAATACATTGGTCATAGTTAGCTTGTAGCACATAGATTTAGATAACGCTGAGGCAAAAAGATAGAGTACCAAGTACAATTTAGGACCGGACAAAAGGACACAAGCCAAGAAGTGCTGTACTTGGTTTAGATCTTAAGAATTTATCGAACCAAAAAGAACAGGAATGATTTTCCATCTGGGAGCCCTGCAAAAACCAGGGATTAATGGGAAGTTTGAAGTAAAACCATTTTTGACTAAAAGGTAAACAATTATGATGTACTGGCCAAGTACAGCATCTAGCTATTGAGATACCAGGATTAATCTAACCCCTTTTAAGTAAAAAATGTAGTTGTTTCATATGACAGTCTTGTTCCACACAGGCAAATACTTGCTGAACCCCCCATCCCCGAGGGTTGGTTAGGTTTGATATAGATGTAACAACATGGGGGGTTCTCTGCCACAACTGAACATTTATAGAACTCTCATACATGTATGAGTGTATATTTATATATTTAATTGGGTTTAATGATATGCTAATACTGATTCTTTATACTCTCTCCTAGGTGCCTTACTGGAAAAAAAACAGGATGAGTGTAGGAAACCAGAAGTATAGGTGCTGTGAATTAATTCATGATTGAATAACATGCACTGGGAGTTTTAAATGTTGTGTAAGCACTGTTGGGTGTTTTAAGGTTTGATTGAAGAATGACGTGCATATGTTGTAAGCACGCCATTGGTTTAAATCTGTTTTAAATATAGAATCCTTAGCACAACATTCACAGGGTTTTATTTAACTCTAAAAATTGATTAGCGTTTTGCTCATAAAAGTGCTAAAACATTGTGAAAATGCATAGCGCTTGCCTCACTGTGTTTAACAAACATAACACTTCTAGAAAACCTATATAAATACTTTCTATACAGTTAGTATTGTCCAAAGGAAAAAAGTGCTAATCCATTATTTAAAACCCTGCATTCATCCTCTGATGAAGCCTCTGATTGAAGGAGGCAAAACGTAAGGAGAGAATCTTGTTACCATCAAGCTAACTGCACACCTACTCACAGTGTGGTGATTGCTTGGAAATAAAAATCATTTATCTTTGAACTCCTGAACCCATTGTCTCTTTATATAGAGGGCGAGTACAGCCATTTCAATTGTATCTACATATTTAATTACTTTACATATAAATAAAGAATAAATAAATCATGACCATCAATCACCCACATACCTAGGAAATAGACAAAGTGCAACATGCAGAAAAGAGAGTTTAAAAATATGTTTTCCATACACAGCTAAAGAATCCAGACATGCCTGAACTGAACAATTTATAAAGAATGCAATGGTATTTTATTGTTTAGTCCAAATGGTTGCAGTGTCTCTGAAGTTAGGATCCAGTATGCTTCACGTCTCAACAGTTTATTTTTTAGGCATTCAAGAGCCTCCTCCTGGGGCTTTGTGGGTGGCTGTTTGTGCTTGTCTGTGTCTGTGTCTGTAGGTTAGTTTTTGTTCATTTACATGTTTTTTCTGCTGGGAATACCTGTGCCATTCTTGCACACAACATTGGTGAAAGTCTCCTGGACTGAATTTCTGCAAATCGCCATCATCAGGTATCAGCTTTTTAATTTTAAATCAACTTTCTTGAAGCCTCCCCAAGGAAGCATATGCCTTACAACTAGTCTTACAAACATGGTGATGCTGGGTCCTGCAACTGAATCAACATTTTCAACATTCTCATCTGACCACTCTTAAAGCAACTGCACTTGTGGACTTTAAAGAACAAAGGAATTTTAACACATTTTGTGACTGAATCAACATTTTTGTCTGACCTTTTCCAAAGGTATTGTACTTGTCTCTGAGGACTTTGAAGATCAAAGGAAACATACAGACAAAAGGATTTCACACATTGCATATGCCTACTGTCTGACCTACTCCCAAGGTAGTGTACTTATCTCTGAGGACTTTGAAGAACAAAGGAAACATATAGACAAAATGATTTTACACATTGCATATGCCCAAGCCACAGTTTATCACCTTTCAGGAACTTTAACATATTATGTGATCCTGGATCTCAACAGTACTATAGTACTTCTCTTAAACCCTCTGGCACCAAACCCTCCCAGTCTTTTTTTTTCATTTTTCTCTGTACTTCACCATAGTGCTTAGCTTTCCACCTTAGCCCACTAAAATCCGTACCCCACTACTCTCCTATTGCTCGCCACCCCCCCCGACTGCCTAGCCCACACTACTTCTCGGCTCTCTCCTGCCTCGCTAAAAAAATGCTTTGGCTTAGTCCCTACCACCTGTTCCTGCTCACCCTCACCCTCCTTTTCCCTTTATGCCAACTCCCTCTGCCTACCCTACCCTCCACCTACTCTCACCTTTCTATACTACTACCCGAACATTGTACCATGGCTTTTACTCTGAAGTCTTAAACAAACATCACCCAATTAATACCTGGGTCAAAGAGCCATATTTCCTAATTGGAAACTGCCACATCATTATAACTCACTAACGATCACCCCACTGGGACCCAGAAGACAATCCAAGCATCTTAAAAAGTACAAGCAGAAACTCATTCCAACCTATTATGAACTACGAATGGCATCGCTGAAACTCCTGCTCCTCCTACTTTTAATATCTGGTGGATACACCAAACCCTGGACCTGTTGCACTGAAGCCAACAAAACAGGTAAGTTGGTAGTGGTCTCCATTATCACTCTAAATATCTGCAGCCTCCTTCCCAAATTGGCATCTCTTCAAACTCTCGCTGGACAAAAACCCTGATATACTAGCCATTGTGGAAACCTGGCTATCTCCCAGCACCCCGGATCATGCGGTCTCGCTTGAAGGCTACAATCTTTTCAGACTCAACCGGGCAAGCAAGAAAGGTGGGGGCTGTGCTATCTACATAAAGGACAACCTCTCCTGTCAACGCGGCAGCTTCACCCTCACAAATACGCAGATGCAACTCCTCCCTATAAAACTGCTTCTGGTGCACAAAACAAAGTTCTCACAGTGGCCGCAGTCTATATCCCTCCAAAAGACCACCTGCCAGTATTAAGTCTGTACTTGATTTTGTTAGTCTGCAGCCCTCTGAAAATGAGCTCCTCCTCCGGGATTTCAACATAAACTGCTCGCCTCTGACACTGGCTCTTACAAAGATGACATCCTAGCAGCAAACCTGACTCAGATGGTAACCTCCCCACCCGGAAAAATTACAAAACTGGTACAAGCACCCTTATTGACTGGGTTCTACAAATCACCCTGACCGGATAAAAACATTAAAGTCCTCCCTGACTCCTCAGTGACTACTCCCCAGTGTCCTGTACCTGGTCTAATAAATTTCTTAAGCCACCCCCAAAGTTATAACAAGCAGAGTATTGCCTTATGGGAATCTTATCAAGTTGAAAACCCATCTCCTACAACAGGACTGGACGCCAATCTTTGAATCAACTGATATTAATACCGCACTAGAATACTTCATTAAATCTTTCAACTCTGCATGCGACTTATATGCCCCAGTAAAAAAATGTAAAATCAAAGCGCTATCAAATCCATGGATTACTGCCAAACTACTTGCCGAGCTCAAGGTATGGGACCACCTCTGGGTAGTTGCCAGAGACACAGGATCACCTCATGATACCCTAAAATACAAGCAGGCATGAAATAGATGTACCTCACAAATTAAGCAAATGAAGAGCGTCTATTTCAAAAATGCCTTTGAATCCACCTGGGGTGATGGAAGAGCTTTTTGGGACAACATGCGAAACATAATGGGTAAACAATCAAAATCGTCACCTACCATTATGAAAGTTGATGGATCCACCACTCTTGACCCAAAGTCTATTGCAGATGCGCTTAATAAGACATTCACAGACCTTAGTGGGTCCTCCCCAGATTTCTTCTCGGACTTACCTGTGCTTAGCCTAGTATCACAAAACACCCTCGTGACAAACTACAATTTTACTTAAGAAAATCAAAGTGCAACGGCACACAAGTACATAAGAAAGGCCTGCTCCAAATCCAGAACAAGTAGTGACACGCTAGATCTAAAATCCTGTCTCTCACCCTGGATGAAGTAATTCACCCCTTGCAAAATTCTTAATCTGTCACTTTGCCAAAGTCAATTTCCCAACAAATGGAAATCTGCCATAGTTACACCAGTGCACAAAGGGGGGGG
Organism: Neoceratodus forsteri; assembly: GCA_016271365.2. Taxonomy (NCBI): domain Eukaryota; kingdom Metazoa; phylum Chordata; order Ceratodontiformes; family Ceratodontidae; genus Neoceratodus; species Neoceratodus forsteri. Next base: position 1,241,756,970 of record CM028130.1, read on the forward strand.
ACAAAACCTCAACAGGAAACTATCGACCAATATCAATACTCCCTCCCTCCCTCCAAAGCACTTGAACGAATAGTGGCAGACCAACTCTCTGATTACCTGGACAACTACAATCTACTCTGTAATCAACAGCATGGCTTTAGGAAAGGACATAGTACAACAACAGCCTTACTTGATTTCTCTGGAGAAGTTCACTCAGCCCTGGACAAAGGGTGCCAAACAGGTGCAGTCTTTATCGATCTTACAAAAGCTTTTGACACAGTCCATCATGGCCTACTTACCTCCCTACTTTCTAGCCTAGGCCTGGCAAGGTCCTTGTGCTTGGGTAAAAAGTTACCTGTCCAATCGGGTCACAGGCTGTAAAATCTCTAATGAACTCTCCGACTTCAAACCAGTTCTCTTGGGTGTACCACAGGATCAATTCTTGACTGCTCCTCTTTAGCCTGTTCCTTAACTCCTCCCAGATATCTGCCAGGAGAAAATAATCTTATACGCTGATGATGCTGTAATTCTCTTCCCACAAGGATCCAAACTCCCTACGAAAAAGCCTGCAACTTGCTTTCTAGTGTTGAAAGGTGGTTCCTGGATAGTGAACTTGTGCTAAACCACAATAAAACAAAAGCCATGCTCTTCTCCAATCACCAAAACAAAATAGGCATACTCCACTCACCATACAAACCTCTGCGGAATTACACTGGACCAAGTAAATACTCAAATACCTTGGCATCACTTTTGACCAAGGGCTCACCTTTGCAACCCACATTGACAACACTGCGAAAACAGTGAACCAATGCCTTGGAATACTATTCCGAACCGCAATTTCTAAATCAAGCGGCATTGAGAATAGCTATACAGAGTTCCATAATCTCAATCATTGACTATGGCCTTATTATTTATGGCTCAGCTACCTCCACTGCTCTAAGGCGTATCTCAATCACTCTAAATAAGGCCTGCCGGCTCCTCACGGGGGCTCAAAGACTGACTCACATGTGTGATCTGTACTATGAATCAGGCTGGTTGAACCTATCAAATCGTCTTATTTATCTCACCTGCACAATGGCAAAAAAATCTATCTTGGGACTGACTCCATTATGTATTCAAAACCTACTCCAACTGAATCCTGGCTCATGACCCTCCACCAGATCTGAATGCCAACCTTTCCTGGTTCCGAGATGCCGGACTGCACAGGGACAAAGATCTTTCGCATACAGGGCCCCGACATGGTTCAATGCGCTTAGTCCACCTACTCTATCCTCAACCTTGCTTGAAGCTTTCAAATCCATGCTCTATGCCCACCTCACCACCACTAACAACTGTGATTGCACTAGATAAAGACTACTACTCCTCATGTCCATACTCACATCTGACGCCTCTTCCTCCCTGACTAATGAACCCTCTGGTACCTCTACTACTTCCTGTCTCCCACCCAAACTCACTCCCCCCCTTTTTTCCTGTCCCCTCTCACTTACTCTCCCACTCACCACCTTTCCCTCCTCTCTAGCCTCCTTTTGGCGCCTAATGATCACCCTCTCCCTGGAAGTTTCCTTAACCTCGAAATTGTCTGCTCGCTTGAACCTGTTATAGCTTGTTTTTCTATGAAACTTAAAAACGTTACTGCCTTAAACTGTTAATAGCAAATTTATGATGTAACTTTCCTGTCTGGTTTTACCTGTAATGTGTATCATGCTTTGTTAAATGTTCTTTGTGACGTGGAACCTCTGTAAAAGAGCCCTGGCTCAAAGGTATTAATTCCTAGACTAATAAACTAAACTAGGCTGTTGCCTCTGTAGTCCAGTTCTGCCCTTTTGACCCCTAAATGTCTTAGAGCAGCTGGGGATCCAAGATGTGCATCTCTAAAATGTCTTGCCATGGCATATGTTTCGTTGCCAATTTGTATTGCTGTTTGTGTTCTGCAATGTATAATTTAAGGGCTTGTTTTTTTTGCCCAATATACATAAGCCCACACAGACAAAAAAAATGCATAGATGACACCTTCAGTGCTGCAATTAATAGACTGATTTATTGGATATCTTTTGCTACTTCTTGGGTGTGGAAAATAACTTGAATTGCTAGTGCTGTTGCAGTGAACACAACTGCCACATTTAAAATTTCCAGTTGGTGGCTTTGGTAGCCATTGACTAGTGGGTACTAGCTTTAGCAAAATGGCATGGACCAGCGAGTCACGTTAGTGCCTCTGCGATAACTCATCCTTGGTGCTGTACTACTTATGCTATCATATTTGCTGTCAGCTTGAAGAATACCCCAGTGCTTCTGTATTATATTTCCAATTAGTTCTGCTTGAGGGAAGTATTGGATACAGAATGTAAGAGGTGCTTCCTCATTTTGATAATCTTTACCTTGCAATGGTTTGTCTCTATTTGTATTTATTGCAGCTTCATAAGCTTTTTCAGTGTCCTCTTTTATATTTTCTGGCTGCAAATCTGTTTGCTAGATCCTTAAAGTTACTTTCAGAATCTATTTGATTTGTATAGGTTTGACACATTCGTAAGAATTGCCCTTTAGGGATGTCATGTACGAGGTGTCCAAGATGACAACTGTCAGCCTGCAGAATAATATTTCACAATGTCTCTTTTCTGTACAGCTTCATGTTGAGTTTATTGCCTTCTTTAAAGATGGTCAAGTTCAGAAAATGTATTTGCTGATGATTCTATTCTGAAGTGAACTTCAAATGTCCATTTATATTATTTATATATTCCTCAAAATTTTTAAGCTGTTCCACACTGCCACTCCAGACCATAAAGCAGCTCATCCATATATAATTTCCAAACATGGATATACTGCAAAAACTGACTGAAATGTGGATCAGAAATAAACTGACTCTCCCACTCTCCTACATACAGATTTACCAAGTTAGGTGCAAAGGTAGTACCCATACTGGTACCTTTTATTTGTGTGTAGTACACGTAGTTGAAAATAAAGTAGTTGCAGTCTAGAACCAGATGGGCACAATTCCCAATAAATTCAGATGGTGGGGTCATGTCTGTTGCCCTCCCTGAGAGAGCCTTCATAATCTCATTAATGCTGCCCTTGCATGGTATATTAGTATAAAGGCTCTCCACATCACAGCAAACCAATATATCATTGTTATCAACACGTATATCTTTAATGAGCCTACTCACGTGGTTAGAGTCTTGAATATAAGATGGGAAGTTAGTTAAAAAAAAGAAAATAAAATAAGCTGTTGAGACGTGAAGCATACTGGATCCTAACTTTAGAAACACTACAACCATTTGGACTAAATGCTAAAATACCATTGCATTCTTTATAAATGGTTCAGTTCAGACACGTCTTTGATTCTTTAGCTATATATGAAAAAACATATTTTTAACTCTTTTTTTCTGCATGTTGCACTTTGTCTGTTTCCTAGGTATGAGGGTGATTGGTGGTCATGATTTATTTATTCTTTATCTATTTATATGTAAAGTATTTAAATATGTAGTCATAGTCGCTTTTGCTGTTTTGTCTTTGAGTACACACTATTTGGTATGGGATTTTTAATTAAGATATAGTAATTGCACACTGCATCTTTAAATAAGCATGAGGAACTTTTAATTATACACAGTATATCAGAGACCCGATCCCTACCTTCCACACTCTGAGGAAGATGTCACTGTGACATCAAAACGTTGGTACATGGTCAGGTGTTCTCTCAGGTGTGCACAGGGGGAGCAGGTAGCTATGCACATGATAGTGGATGCACATGGTTTGAACATACCACTTTATGGAATTTGTGCTTTCAAATAACTTTGCCTGTTTCACCAGAGAAGAGGTACCTGTTTTGCTGCTGTGTTCTAAAAATAAAAATAAATGCTGCTTAATTATATTTATTTGGATGCCCGTTTTTAATGCATGTCACTTTGGATGTTTTTCTCAAACTGGGCTAACTGAAGTACTGATCGCTTTTGCCACTGCTGTGGCTTTGTGTCCTTTTGAATTACCTCACCCTGGTAAGTGCACCCTGAGCTGAGCTTGTGAATTACTAGTGTATTCATTGAGCTGCTGCTGTTCTGTGTTTTTTAAATGAGAGATTGCCTCAGAAGCTGCCTCACAGGGGAATAGCCAGGATAGGGTATAGGCACAATAGGGAAAAATAAGGGATGATGTAATTAAAGCAACCAAACTCTGTGTGAACAAACTGAGTAAAAACAGAAGGAAACATAGAAATATAGAAGGTGACAGCAGATAAGGACCATGTGGCCCACCTAGTCTGCCCCTTTTCCCTACATAATGCAATACTGCAGACTCTAGTTGATCTGCGGCTTATCCTCACTTCCCTATTGTTAGAGTACTCTTATGTCTATCCCATGCATTCTTCAATTCTCCTACCATTTGTGCTCCACCACCTCTGCAGGGAGGTTGTTCCAAGTATCCACTACTCTTTCTGTGAAAAAGTGCTTCCTCACATTGACCCTGAGCCTGCCCTCCTCTAGCCTATCATGTCCTCTTGTTCTTGTACACCTTTTTTTAATGAAAGATGCTGTCCTCCTGTACCTTATTTATACCCCTGAGGTACTTGAATGACTATCATAGTCCCCCTCTCTGTCCTCTCCTCCAGGGAATACACATTGAGGTCCTCTAGTCTTTCCTCATATGACTTTTGTTGCAGTCATTGCACCATTCTTGTTGCCCTTCTCAAAAATGGTGCAAGAACTACAATAAAAGTCATATAAGGAAAGGCTATAGACCTCAATATGTATTCTCTGGAGGAGAGGAAGGGGGGGATATGATAGTGACATTCAAGAATTTCAGGGGTATAAACAAGGTACAGGAAGATAGTATCTTTCAGAAAAGAAGGTATACAAGAACAAGGGGTATAATATGAGGCTAGAGGAGGGTAGGCCCAGGAACAACATGAGGAAGTACTTTTTCACAGAAAGAGTAGTAGATGCTTGGACTGGTATGGTTCTTTAAGGAAGTGGTCAAGGTGACCAAGGAGAAAAGGATGGCATTCAGGAAGTACAAGGAAACACAGATGGAGGGAGGAGGACAGGGAAGTATACCAAGAAAAACAGTTGAAAGCAGGCAAGGTGGTGAGGGGAGCAAAGGTGCAGACAGAGGAAAAGATAGGCAAAGAGGTCAATAAAGAGGATAAGACTTTTTCAGATACATACATGAGAAGAGGAAAGCAAGGGGAGGAGTAGTGAGGATTATAAGGATGGAAGGGGAGACTGTACAGAAGAGGACCAAGAAAAAGCTAACATCCTGAACAGGTACTTCTGCTCTGTCTTCAAGGTGGGGGGAGCAGACCACCAGTGGGTAGTAGGAATTAAGGAGATCCCACATACAGTCCTTTCTTAAAATTTAGAATTAATGGGAAATAAAAATTAATGTTGACTTTTGCAGAAGTGCAGAGGAATATTATCACCTTCCAAGATACTTTGATAGTTTTTAAATGGTAATCAAATACAGTGGTAGTTACGGTGAAGTTTCCCGGTACCTCGGTATACCTCGATAGCTGCGCTATTACTGAGCGGTACCCAGTAATGCGGCATTACTGCATCAGTAAGGTTTAATTGTCTATTGAGGTATGCAGAGTTCTGATTTAATTGGCTCACTATTATCAGCTGCTAAAATGTGCCAGGTGGCACTGTTTTCAGTTTTAATCTACTGTTATAATTGAAATTTCCAGTAGGTTTCCAAACAGTTCACATCTCCATCCCTAATTCCTGATCAGCAGTAATCAGGACCCTCATCAAGTAATTAGCACTAGGGTTTGAACATGCCACAAAGAAATACATGCTTGTCTGATCACTGTCTTATAAAAAAATCAACCAACGCAAAAAGATTTCAAAAAATTTCAGTAACTCCAACCCCAATTGCACCATCTGCTCCACATGCCAGCTGTAACAGTAATAAAAAAGACACAGTCATAAAGGCATGTATAAAATCCACAAGCCGGACCCCAAAATTCCCATGAGTTTGTTTAGCCCCATTCTCAAGAAATCAGCAGTGTCACAAAATACATGGGGAAACAGAATGGGTTAACTAGACTACTTTTTAGCTTTGTTGCAGGCCCCCCATTGACCTCATCATCCAGTGAGAAAATAAATAACTGTAGTGTATAGTAACCACTGTACTAATTGGACTAGACCCAACATCTGGGTATTCACTCATACATCCAATTATGTACCACAGTATGCTTGTTACAATAAAAACTGTTGTGGCAAAGTGTGGAAAAAATACATGATTTTAATGTACAGTATGTAAGTTAGTAGGGTCAGTGCATTTTAATTTTATTGATTTTTTTGGCTCTGCTCAACCTCTTTATTTCCCCATATTCAGAGCTTTACAGTTCTGGTCAAGGAGATGATATCAGATGTTGCCCCTTCATTTTATAGCTGGCTGTTTCAGTAACTTTAATATCTGGCACTCAGAGGGAGGAAGCAGGAGGAATAACTGAAATGAGACTGGTGCCGGGTCGGGGAACAGGTGTGCATGGTCAGCACTGAGAGGGAGGGAGTGGGTGTGATTTTATATTATTTTATAGGTGATCATTGCAGTTCATTTAATATCTGGCACTCAGAATGAGGAAGTGGGTTGGAAATTGAAATGGTACTGGTGCCGGGTCAAGGTGTGGGTGGTCAGCACTCAGAGTGAGAAAGGGAGTAGGTGTGATAATTGAAATGGGATTGGTGCCATTGCAGTAAATTAAATGCAGTTGAAATAATATTTAATTGTTGGTGTCTGGGTACTGTACAAGATTAGGTCATCTGGGAAAACAAAAAATATTTACCCCATGTTTGTCAGATAGCATGATCCAAAAACATAATTTTGATGTATGCACTGTAGGTTAGTAGGGTCAGTGTGTTTTAATTTGAATTATTTTTTTGGATCTGCTCAACTTCTATTTTTCAAGGACAAGAGGAGACAGCATGAGATTAGAGGGAGGCCATTTAAGGGGTAATGTGAGGAAGTTCTTGTTCAAAGAAAGGGTGGTGGATGCAAGGAATGGCCTGCCTCAGGAAGTAGTGGATATGAATACAGTGCAGGGCTTCAAACTGGCATGGGATAGGCATAAGGAAGCAATACAGATTAGTATGAACAGATAGGCCATTGACAGAGCAAAGGCCAATGGCACATTTATAAGGTAGAAAAAGAAATGGGCAAACTGGATGGGCCTTGCAGTCCTTATCTGCTATCAACTTCTATGTTTTTATTATAAATAATTGTATATATTGTATTTACAGAAACATTTTCCCAAAAGTTATGAAACAAGCACCAGATTGATCAGTGTGCCCTCATGAATAAAGAGTCACTCAAAAATGGATGGATGGGTATCAGGGAACATGTACACTTTATCCACAAAAAAATTGTGCTCCTCCTATCAAACGTTGGTAAAGTCACAAGGATCTTACTATTATACGCAGCCCATGACATTAGAAATCTGGCCCTTACACCATCCTACCAGCATGTCAGCCAGCCAGAGAGCCAAATCACACACACCAGTTACCAATAAAAATCTCCCAAATAAAATGTCCTTCCTGATGAAGGAAAGCATCAGACTGAAATTCCATAGCACAGAATCAACACCCATATTCATGGGGGTACAGTATGGTAGGAGAAAGGGTGGGGTGGACAGTACTCTGAGGGAGGAAGTGGGTGGAACAATTGAAATGGGACAGGTGCTGGGTCAGGGATTAGGTGAACATGCCCATTTCATGAGCAGCTAACCTCAGAGCTAACTCAGAGGAAGGGAGGGAGGGAGTGGATGTGATTTTATATTATTTTATAGCTGGCCATTGCAGTTAATTTAATATCTGTCAGCCTGAGGGAGGGAGTGTGTGGGATAATAGAAATGTGACTAGTGCCAGGTTGGGGAACCAGTGTCAGTGGTCAGCACTCAGAGGGAGGGAGGGAGAGAGGGAGAGATTGGTTGTGATAATTGAAATGGGACTGGTGCCCATTGCAGTAAATTTAAAAATTAAATCAAGTTGAAATAATTTTCAATTTTTGGTGTCCAGGTACAAGATTAGGTTATCTGTGTAAATAGAAATATATACCCTCTGATTGTCAGATAGCATGAGCTAAAAACTCTATAAAGAGAGAAAAAAGTAAAGAGATATCAAGTACCCCTGTCAAGCACTCTTTAGTTGGTGAATGTGATAAATAGACAAAGGATTTATTCTGATTTGGGCTATAGGGGCATGTATTGTAGATCAATCCAAGCCAATAATGACCCGATCTCCCGTATCAACCGTAGACATTTTTGTTAAACACTCATGTAACGCGATCACAAATCTGGAGAGGACACCCATTCAGTTATGTTCAGGGTTCTTCTAATATTGTAAGCCCACCCATTAAATATGGATGCAGAATAATGATTTGCAGTATTGTTTTAATTTTGCTGATCATACCATTTTTTTGAGGTTGAGGTCAGTACATGCACCAAACTCCTATTGGTATCCTATAGGGAGCTCAGCAGAAGTGGTACAATAGCACTCCATCCTAGTTCAAAATGTATAAGATCCCCCAACCCCTCCCAACCCTGCTTTCACTTTTGTTTAGTACATGCAAAAAAATTTAAAAATTGTTAAAAGAAAAACCTGATCCAGAGTATAGGCATTCATACTTTTATAACCCCCCCCCCCAAGAAACTCGCTCCCACCTCTGTTTTATAAATTAAAAAAAAAATGTCAAAAAACTGCTCCAGGGTATAGGCTTTAATTCTAGTAGTGCACATGTGTTCTTTTAATACCTGCTAGTGTGGAAGGCAGAGATTTTAAAGCTTTAAGGCATTTGCACAGTTACAGTGACAGGTTATTGAGGTGCTATCAGCAGCAAATCCTCATAAACAAGTATAGTAGATATTAACTTCATTATCTGCATCTAAACAGAGAGCATCAACAAGTTATTTCCTTTTATTTAATCTCTGGTAGCTGAGTAAGGCCTACTAGGCACATGGCTAATTTGCAGGGATGACCAGGGAGCACCGGGGCTGTTAACTGTCTTGCTCAGAGTGAAACAGTATGCAAGTGAAGGTCTGATGGATGAACCAAGTGCATTCAAAGACTGGTACTGTAACTTTTGGGATATACTGTCAGGCAAACAGATCACCATCATCCATGAAAAATGGTATTGCAATACATATACCATGGTGTTCTGATGCATAGCAACTTGTTTATATATGTATTAAGTATTTGGCACTGCACTCCTTCCTCTGTAACAGTGCTTGCAATCAGCATGCTGCAGATTTCATTTGTTTGGCTTAAAAACCGATAAAGGGCTAATAAAGCCAAGCAACAAACTTACAGATCTCTGAAGCTGATGGAAAATGGCTTTGTGTTTGTACACAAATCATATTAGTGCTAGTGATAGTGGTATGGTGGACTAAATTTCCAGAAAAAGAATGCTGCTAAACTTGTCCCTTTTTATTTAAAACACACTCAGCATGCTCTTAGGCTCTGTAAGTATGTTAATGACAGTAAATATTGGCACCAGACTCCTCTTCTGGACATTTACTTCCCTCACTACCCTCCCAATTCCAAATAATGGCTTTTCTTCAGTACTGTGGTTGCTTAATTGTCTGCTGATCAGTGGCAGAGGCATGAATGAAACTATTACCCCATCCCCTTTAACAACAAAGATGTGATAAATGCAGCTGAAAGACAGTGGCTGGAGACAGAGAAGTTCAATGAACCTTCCCCATAAATTGAAAGGGGCCTCTTCCCATATAACCCTCCCCACTGCTATGGAGAAGAGCAAGGTGGATGGAATGTTTGCAAATGGAAGAATAAACGGCAGAAAAAAAACTAAACATACAAAAATTAACATTGAAACTTCTATAACTGAGCAAATAAGCACATGTGTAATTTAAAACTTATTAATTAGATGTTACCATGGTTTTGACTTGCATTACCTATAAAAAAACATTAAATAAAAATGTAGTGAAGCAAAACATACTGGATATTATAAATAATCATATATATTGTATTTACAGAAACATTTTCCAAAAGCTATGAAAAAAGCACCACATTGATCAGTGTGCCCTCATGAATAAAGAGTCACTCAAGTTCAATAGGTACCGGGGAACATGCACACCTAATCCACAAAAAAATGTGTTCCTCATATCAAACATTGGTAAAGTCACAAGGACCTTACTATTACATGCTGCCCATGGCTTTAGACATCTGGCCCTTACTCCATCCTACCAGCATGCCAGCCGGCCAGAGAGCCAAGTCACACACACCAGTTACCAATATAAAATACCCCAAATACAATATCCTGCCTGATGAAGGAAAGCATCAGATTGAAACTCCATAGCACAGAATTAACACCCATATTCATGGGGGGTACAGTATGGTACTATCCACTAGAGGGTAATGGGTGGGGTGGGCAGTACTCTGAGGGAGGGAGGGAGTGGTTAGGATAATTGAAATGGGACTTGTGCTTGGTCAGGGAATGGGGGAACATGCCCATTTCAGGAGCAGCTAACCTTTGTTCAGCAGTGGACTCAGGGAGCAGGGGGTCAGGGCTAGTAAATGCTGCCAAATGAAGCACAAGCCAGATGAAGGAGGGAGGACATTGAGCTGCAGCCTTCCACTAACCTCAGTGCCTAATTGCGATTGAAATTCCACTCACCCCACCTACAAGCACCAAATACCCTCCTTTTTCCCTATTCCCAAAAGAAGGATACAGCCTATCCAGATTATTCATAAGGACATATCTGAAAACATAATAGCAGTTCTCTACAAAGGATCTCTCCATGTGAGGTTTCCAAAATGTGGATCTGAAAAGATTTGGACATCACTTTCACATGGTTCAGTGCCAGACAACTTCAGTTACTTTTTAACCTAACGTGAAGCATAAACATGGTGTTTTCGACATCCAGAAACACATTTATACACACACATGTTGAGAATCGGTATGAGAGAGCCTCTGCTGGGTTGACAACACTGTCAGTACAGTGTTGTATCAAAAAGCTGATTGTAAGGCACTGCTGCCACTCATAATAAAAACAATAATGCAAGGTTTAATAACAGAGAGCAAAAATGTCTAAACCAGTGAACAAAATTTGGTGTTGCTTAATATCATTAGAGTAGAAGTGACGTATTGTATCTAAATTGACTTTTGCTCAATATTTTTGCAATTGCTGGTACACTAGCAACATTCATTGCTGGACAGAGGAAATGACATCTAACTTGACATCTCCTAAGACCAGTCTTTTTGTAATTTCAGCCATCACATTAGGGACGTGCATCTGCAGAAAATACAGTCTACTGTGTGAAAGGAAAAATGAAATCTGATGCAAAATTTTCATTATAGACTGAATTCAGTTTTAAAAGCAGTGCAAGTACCAGGGAAATGCATTTACTTCTCATAACTCACACAAAACAAGTCGTGCCTACAGTAGGTAGCTGAATGAATAGCACCAGATCAGAATTACAGCTATAACTCAGAATTATTGTCAGTATTGTGAATATTATTGCCAGATATGTTGGATGAGTGCTAACATTGCCAAAGGCCATTCATGTATGACTCTGACATGATAGCTTCAACAACATAAAGACTGGTTTGAGGGGTGTACTAAATGTAGTAAAAATGAAACAATAAATAATGACAGCTACTGGAAACATGTTCTTGTCATTTTATTCCTGATGAGGCACCTGTTAAGTTAGATGCAATTTCCCTCTGTCCAGCAATGAATACTGCTTGTGTACCAGTAACTGAAAAATATTAAGTAAAGTTTAAACTAACTAGAAGTCAGTTCACAGGTGTCTCTTCTTATCTAATATCTGTCAAGGATATTAATCAATAAATACTAAATTGTATTCACTGGTTTAGACAATGTTGTCTCGTTTGTTGTTAAAGCTTGCATTTTTTTAACTATGAGTGGCAGCAATAATTTTTTGTTATGGGACTACACTGACTGACAAAATTGTCAACACAACAGTGGCTCTGTTGCACATTCACAATGATGATTTACGGGTAAAGAAGTCTACAAAAGAACCTGCATGCTATTATACAGTCTAGCAATCCAGCTCAAGTGGGAAGCAGATATGCTGATTTTTTTTCATAATGAAAAGCTGAAATGCCAATTAAGAAAGGAAAAATAATGAACATTGCTAAAAAAGTGCAAGTACCAGGGAAATAGTCATTTCTCATAACTTATACAGAATAAGTCATGCCTGCAAATGCTGTTGAGTGCAGTTTATTTAGGATCTACAATAATTAATAGACATGTACAGTCTTGAAAAGAAACATGAGAGAGTGTGTGTGTGTGTGTGTGTGTGTGTTTGCTAAGCATGACAGTACTGTTTGGTGCTGCAAGGATAAAGTTACAGACACCACTTCCCCTCAGCCAAGGTTGCAAACAATTATTGTAGTTAGTTCAGCCCTTTCTTAGTAGGAGCAACTAATCTGGGAGATGCAATTAGGACCATTAGCAGATATAATTAATCTAATCTTTTCCACTCCGAATCTTACAGCACCACTACAGCAAAGATGAGGCTCAGTGCACAGTAATGTGTTGTCGAGTTCTTAACTAATGGAATCACTTTGCCCCCACCACCCTCCACACACAAAAATGGTACTTAAAATTGATGGGGATTTATGCAGACTTTACTTGTGGTTACATCAGAATCTCTCCCCACCTCAACCACCACATTTATCATAGCGTTATTTAGGGTCTCTGCATTAAAAAAATAGTAAGGAAAGGCTTTTGTGTCAGTGCAGTCACCACAAGAAGATGTTGAAATCATACTGAGTGTCATACATTACATTAAGCAATTTTATTTTGGTATGATCAGATTTAAACAAGATATAAAAAAGTCTCAGATTTCATAACTGAATCTGTTGGCGAAATGCCAAAATTAAAATAAAATAAAAAACATTGTCAAGCATTCCATATGAAAATCATGAACTAATTACAGATTTCTGTTTTATAAATGGGGAACTGTTCATGAGCTTTTATAAGGTATTATTTAATAAAGTCCACAAATGGTTACAAAAATAAAGTATATTAAGAATTATGCAGTCTGCTAGCAGCACAGCTCAATCACCCCCAATGGTGCTTAAACTTGACGGAGATAAGGTAAAAAGCATTGTCAAGCATTCATATGAAAATCATGAAATAATTCTAGATTTTGTTTTATAAATGGGAACTATTCATGAGTTTTTATAAAGGATGATGACAGCCATGAGCAGATGAATGGATCCAGAATGGCATGATTACCCAACTCACAGTAGCTAGATAAAAAGGAATTTGGAACCAAATTATCCTTACCTTCACACTATCATTTTTTATACTGCATCCTGCCTGGCTGCCAAGGAGCATGATTGAACAGATATGTTTCTTAATGCACAATTTCCCCTATGTGAAATATCTGTAGCTAAAGCATTATGATTCAATCAGGTAGATACTGGCTGTTTATTAAAATAAGTTCCATGTTCTAAAACCACTTGTTCTGGATTAGGAGAAAAAAAAAGCTAGTCAAAATGTAACTTTGTATATACTGAAGTTTAAGCAAAGTACTAAAACTTATGGTTCTGTACCTTATTAGACTATGTGCATGCCTCTGATGCAGGGCATTAGAGAAGTGTTCAGAATGCTTTTAATTAATTGCATGGTACTGAATTTATCACAACTCATTATATGAAGTGGCTGCTTCTGAAAGTTATTCTAATGCATGCTACTCTGATCTTAATATCAGAATTTCAATGAGTTCACAATACTTCTATGTGTGCTGAAAACATTGTTCGAATCCCACTCTGGTAATAGGGATACAGATAATTACACTACTATGTATTACTGTTAGAGAACATCAAAAGATTAAATTCAAAAATACATTGTGAATGTAATTGTTTTATTACAGTGATTTGAGAGTGTCTGGAAACAAGAAGATATCCCGCTAGGTACCCTGGTGGGATTTACGTGCAACTCTGTATGGGTAGGAATATGTAGAAAAAAAGATTCAGTGTGCATGCATGGCTTTTGTGCATTTGACAGTGTGCAAAACAACAGTCTGGTAATTTCCTATCAGTATCAAAATTACAAAGCTATTTATGAGCTGGGTGGGTCATGAAGAAAGAATTGTGGACAACTGGTTATATGAACCCAATCTGTAGCATTCATTTCTATAATTAAAACTGTGTGTCCTGCAGACTTTAATATTTTATGTTGGAAATGAAATATGACTTTAATATTTTATGTCAGAAATGAAGCAATAGCAGTCAGTATACCAAAAAGAACATTTGTTTAGCAGTCCATTGTTCTGGTCATGAACAGTGTTCTGTATCCATGGCAATTTCGGGGAGAGTTATTTTATTATTTTTAAACGCCACTGATTGCATGAGATGCTGTAGTTACTGGAGCTCTGACTTGGAAATTCACAACAGAAATACAGTAGATACTGTCTGTTGGAAAACACAGTACACTCTTAGCACATTATGTTTTTATTCATGCATTTTTCTTACTGAATGTGTTTTGGTTCTACAGCATAAGGATCAGAGGTTTATTTCCACTTGAGAATGCATATTTCATAAGGAAAAAGAAAGTATTGCTGCTGTTTTAATCCCTGGTGCACATCCCGTGTGGAGTACTGAGTCCAGTTTTGGAAACTGCACTGTTCAGAATTCCTCAGTACAAAACATGGGAATTTGGTGGCTGATCTGTTGCCAGTATACCCTCCTGTGAGCACTACCCTATACACAAAAAATGCATTTAGTGAATTGTAATGGGTAGTGAGCTCATGATATTTTTTTCTACAAATAATAGGAGGTACAGTATGCTGGAGCCATCATGCCAATGCGTTATACAGTGCTACAGGCATTGGGAGATTGTTCCATACAGTATGTTTACCACCCTTTCCATGAAAGAATACTTCCTCATGTTGTTCTCAAGTTTCCACCCCTCTAACCTCATATTGAGACTTCTTGTTATTGCACATTTATATATCTGAATGATGCTGTCTTCCTGAACTTTGTTTATGCGCTTGAGTTACCCCAAAGTGTATTTATGTATGTATTTAGCTTTTGTTAACCAGATAAGTACACTAGACAAGACAATTGCCTATTTTCAGGTACGACCCTGGAGAGTACAGGAATTACAGATTTAAATACATAAGACAACATGTTTACAGATTAGAATGGGTTACAAGTCATGTGGGGACAACAAGATACAGATTAAAACAGAAAACAAATCTTAGTAAGGCATAGTTTTATACAGTATGTACACAACAGGATAACACATGTAGCAGCTAAGAGCAGTACCAGAGGTACAGTTAGAGATGTAGCAGATATGAAGCTATTTACAACTTAGATAACGGGGAAAGTAAAACTGGCTTCCTGATTGGCTGAAACAGCCTCCTACCCAGGCCATTATTTCTTAACAACGGCCCGCTAAAAAACAAGTTCCACTTGGCACTGCCCTGTGACTAACACCATCATCGGGCACCCTGAAATCGAAACCTGCCACCTGCCGTTTTTCCTCCGCTCGATTAGCCACACTGATTTCTCTACACAGTCTCGCAGCAAAGTCCAAAAGAAATGTAGAACATTACTAAACATTTTTTTCTGCTTCTTAATTACTTACATTTCTTTACTGGGCCTGGGACCCAAAGAGCATGGCCTGGGTTTTTTTAAGATTAAGAACCAACTTATGGGACAAAATCCAGGATTGAATGTTACCCAAGTCCTCACTCAGGTGGCGATTTATGACCCCTATCTCCGGGGAGTGGATAAGTATGACCAGGTCATCTGTGTAGAGGAATGGCTTACAGTGGACAATGGCAGCAGGGAGATTGTTCACAAAAATGGAGAAAAGCAGGGGCCCCAAAACGGAGCCTTGGGGGACACCCATGGTAACAGGAATAGTGCCCGAGAGCTCCTTACCATACTTAACAAGTTGCTTTCTGCCATGTAGATAGTTGGAGAACCAACTGAGCACCTCAGGTGATAGACCATAAGATCTGAGCTGAGTGGAGAGCATGATGTGATCAACAAGATCGAAGGCCTTGGAGAGATCTATACAGAAAGCTCCAGAGAGTTTGCCTTGGTCCATAGCTGCCCTGATCCATGATGAGACAGTGACAAGGGCAGAGGATGTGCTGTGCCCTTTCCTAAAGCCATGCTGCACAGGTGATAACAGGTCATGTAACTGAAAGTACTCCGAGAGTTGCCCTGCCACAACCTTCTCAAGAACTTTGCTGACCACTGACAAAATGGATATCGGATGGTAGTTTTCTATTAGTTTGGGGCTCCCCCTGTTTAAGGCTCGGGACCACCTTGGTGACTTTCCATATGTCCGGGATGACACCCAATGACAGGGACAAGTTAAAGATATGAGTCACCAGGGGGGCAATCTTACTCGCACCAAGACTAAGGAGCTTCGCCTCCAATCCATCATGGCCAGCACTCAAGAAGGGAGAGAGGCCCAAGAGCAATCTTTGCACCTCTTGCACCATCACCACCTTAAAAACAAAGGGTGGGTAAGGCGGAGATGGTACAGGGACCCATTTACCATTATCACCTCCACCATGGGGGAATGACGAGGTGAAAGCAGACAGGTCTGAAAAGTACTGGTTAAAAGCATTTGCGATGGTTAGGGAGTTGTTGCAGCTGGCACCATCAATAACCATATCAGAGGTCTCACCCCCTCTGAGAGTGACTGACTATGTTTTTAATGTTTCTCCACAACCTCCTGTGGTCCCTGGCTGTGTGCAGAAGCACATTTCTGCAAAACTCACCTTTTGCAGCCCTTATAGCCTTCTTGCACTGATTTCTGAGATTCCTGTACTGCAGAAATACAGCCTGTTCTGCTGTGGCCTTGAAATTTGTCCAGCACTTATTTCTGTACTTCATGAGAGCTAACAGGCTACCAGATAGCCACTTTGTAGCTGATCTCCTGACCCTCCATCTGATGAGGGGGGTATGCTTATCCTGCAGAGCCCTAAATGTGCTGAGGAAGTGACTGACTGCAGATGGTGAGTCCTGGGCATTCCATACTGTAGACCAGTCAGTGTGCTGTAGATCATCATGGTAGGAGCCAAGATCAAACCTGGAGTAGTCTCTGACCTGGATGATCTTATGCGGGATTCTCTGGGCAGGGATCTTCCACACACAGTACACCAGGGAGTGGTCAGAGATGGAGTCGGGGAGGATGCTGGAAGAGCTGATCCTCTCTGTTCTGTTTGTCAGGACCCAGTCCAGAAGAGAGCTCACTCCACCATTTGGTGAGCACCTGGTAGGATCCTTGATCAGTTGCGACAAGGACAGACTAGCAAGCAGTGGTTCATATGCTTTGGTGTTACAACCAAGCCAGTTTAGGTTGAGATCACCTAGGATGATTAGCTCGTTATGTCGGGTCACAGCACCCACTGCGTCAAGGAGAATGGACAGCCCCTCTAGGCCACCCTTAGGAGGACTGTAGGTAAATATGACATGCATCTTTTTGGTCATCCCGAGCAACAGCACCATGTGTAGTAATTCACAGGGGGACTGCACTGGCTGCAGACAGGGTAAAATTGACAGGTTGAGGTGGCTTCTATAATAGACCAAGATGCCACCCTCCCTTTTTTTCCTGGACAATCAAGCCTGACAAGGTCATGGCCAGGGAGGGCACACACAGAATTTGGAGTAGAGGGTTTTAGCCAGGTTTCTGTTATGCCAAGGATGTCAGGGCTGTGGTGGGTGACCCGAACAAGAAGTTCTGCCAAATTGGGCAGGAGGCTACGGATATTGAGATGAGCTATTTTCAGCCCTTTAACAGCTGACCAGCCCACAGCAGCAGGGGTGGCTAGGCAAGGCGGGTTAGAGTTAAGCTCAATGTCTCCCGCTAGCACTAGGGTCATCAGTAGTAGCCAAAGGAGATGTATTAAGGGAAGGGAGCCATCCCTTACATGCAGCCTGCGGCCATATCGCCTGACCATGTGTGCAGGGCATAGGAGGCACCTCAGGTCAAGACTGCAGAGGAGCTGGGGAGGTCTGCCTTCAGCTAATAGGTTGGAGAATGTGAAGTCAGTCTCCACCAGCTGGGTACAAGTGCCCCAGGGTTCTCCCACGGTAGGGGCACCTGCACCAGTATGCCAGGGGATGCAAAGGATAGTGAGGAAACCAAAGACAAGTGTACACATGAGTGGAAGCAGTGGGAGTGACTTAAATAGGTGCTGATGGTTCCCCATGACCACCAGATACAACTGATTATCCAGCAGTTACTGCCTACTATTACTGTAAAAATTATGAACCCATTCATACACTAGCACTGATTATGCCCCAAAGTTTGTGAGCACCCATGAATATGCTGCGCTAAGCAAGCAACATGTAACAGTTAGGATTACAAAGCAGTAAAGTAGACAGGATTAATTTTGCTGGCAATTCAGTCCAAAGAATAGCCAGTGCACCCTTGATGCACCCTTGAGAGATAAGTGATCATACACCTAACACCTAGCAAACTGTACAGCAAACTGTATAACAGTATGTGATCATACACCTAACAAACTGTATAATGGGGGCTTTAGATATTGTAAGACAGATCTGCTACTAGTTAACAACTGTAACGCAGGGTACTATATAAATTGTCGGACAGATATGCCCAAGGATTTTATATGGTAGCTGAGTTCCTGTCTATTGCCAGAGCAGATTGGTCCTGGGCAGCAGGAAGGCATGGCTACTGGCATTTAAGGGGAGGAGAGAACGGGGTGGGCAGGTCTGACAAAAAACAAGTCCTCGTTGATTGCAGCAGCTACTTCTGCTGCTGCTACCCAGCCCCAACGATTCTTCTCCAACAGTGTGAAATGACAAGCAAAGTGTCCTGAATTTTCATTGGGGGAGGTCCGCCCGGTTTACTGGCACCTCAACCCCGAGGTGCTCCTTTCTTCAGGTGGATGCAGGAGGAGTCTCTGTCAAGAGCCGCCCACTCCCCCATGGTGAGAATGCAGTCTCAAGTTCAGGGAAATCAGGCCAGCCTTTAAGCCAGGCTGCCCAAGTGTCACTGTTGTTTGAGCCAATTGGCGCTGTTGCCTTTTTTAAAATGGCAGTTTGGCACCAACATATACTGGGGCTCTGAAATTAAACTCCAAAATTAAACAAAGGGCTGCTGGCATTAAACAGAAAAACAAGCCCTCGTTGATTGCAGCAGCTACTTCTGCTGCTGCTATCCAGCCCCAAGGATTCTTCCCCAACAGTGTGAAATGACAAGCAAAGTGTCCTGAATTTTCATCGGGGGAGGTCCTCCCAGTTTACCGGCACCTCAACCCCGAGGTGCTCCTTTCTTCAGGTGGATGCAGGGGAAGTCTCTGGCAAGAGCTGCCCACTCCCCCCCGGTGAGAATGCAATAAGAAGAAGAAGCAGAATCTGAAAAAATGTTACAAGTGACAGATCTACTGACAGACTTACAGGTACGAGGGTGTTGCGGGTGTGGGGCAAATGGCTGCATTAACCATCATTGATGTACAGTATCAACTTTAACTAGACAGAATCATAGTAAAAACAATAAAAGACTGCTGATGCCATTAATGCTTATAAAAAAGAGAAACTGCACATGAATGACTACAGTACAATATGTGTGTGAAACTCTAAGATATAAAAGTAAGTCAGAGAGCATTCCATTATCTTCTATTACTGTAGGTCTTTATTGTTTACAAGCTATTTCCTATCTTTGTAACTGTCTGATAGTCAAATACTGTATTAATAATGGATCCGGCAATCACTGTACTGTAATGAATACTGTATTAAAGTACATGCTGTACAGCAACTAGCTAAATTTGTATAGATCTGTCACTAATGAGAGAATACAGATGATTCATCAGTCGGTAAATGGATCAACAAAGTGATGGCAGTACAGATGACTGATAGTAGTCTGGGTGGGGTTGGGGTTGGAACTTTGTACACAATTGAAGGTTGAGTGGGGATTGTGGTGTGATTGGAGTTGGACATTTATTTTTTTATTTTTAAGCATGGAGTACAGGTTACTGCTGATTAAACACTCCCAGTTACACATCTGCTTGTCATTTTGTAATAGCAGAGTTGCAGGTACACTTTAAAAATGTACAGTAATCCAGGTCACATGCCGAAGGTTGGAGAGAGCCTGGTGGAAGTCCAGCCATGATGCTGACAGGCTTAGGTTGGTGGCACATTATGATGGCTATTAATCAGAAATCACCCATAAGAAGGCAGAATTCCTGTCCAAGGAGATTTCTGCTGCACAGAATTGACCGGCTCAGCTTTTCCGGACTGTTGACAGATTGTGAAATCCAATCTGTCTCCAGCCTAGAGAAGCTTTTTCTCAGCTGAGATGTGAGGAGTTTGCTCAGTTTCTTGCAGATAACGTTGCCAGCATCAGGTCTGGCATTGGTCCAACCTCCCCTATGAGGGATTGCAGTGGTCAACAGGAAGTGGCATACACTCGGTCTGTCTGGTCAGATTTTCGCCGGCTGGAGTTCACTGACATTGTGATGATCATCCAAACATTGCGACCAACCAGTTGTAGTTTGGATCCAGGTCCTACACCCCTTCTACTGGGATGTGTAGAAGTTATCTGCCCGATCCTTGCTGACATTGTCTGGAAGTCTTTGGAGATGGGGGTCTTTCCTGACCCCCTCAAGGAGGCGGTCGTTTGACCACTCCTTAAAAAACCCTCCTTGGATCCAGACTGTCTAGCCAACTACCGGCCTATCTCTAACCTGCTATTTGTTGAAAAGGTTATTGAAAAGGTGGTTGCGTTGCAATTGGATGATCATTTTACAACTCACAATGTCTATGATACCCTCCAGTCTGGTTTTAGGTAGAAGCATAGCATGGAGACTGCCCTAGTCCGGCTATTGAATGACCTCCTAATGGCTAGAGATTGAAAGGCATGTACCATTCTGGTCCTTCTCGATCTCTCTGCTGCATTTGACACTGTAGACCATGGTGTGCTGTTGGAGTGCCTGTGGTTCTTTTGTGGGCTGCCTGGTACAGTCCTCAAATGGTTCCATTCTTACGTCACGGACAGGTCTCAGAGAGTTGCCACTGGAATTTATTCCTCTGGTGCTCACTCCCTGACTTGTGGGGTACCGCGGGGTTCCATTCTAGCCCCCATGTTGTTTGCAGTGTATATGCTGCTATTGGGAGATATCATCAGGTGACACAGTCTGGGTTTTCACTGCTATGCAGATGATACTCAGCTGTATTTGTCCTTTCTACCCGGACAAGATGATGCACTCTCTGTGCTAAATAACTGCCTTGCTGAGATTAGACTTTGGATGAGTTCCAGCTGGCTGAGACTGAATCTGGATAAGACTGAGGTGCTGGTAGTGGACCCAGGTCAGCCGGGGGTGGGTTTGGGGGCTGAACAACTATCAGGCTTACTACCTGGTGGTATGTCGCTCACTACCTCTGATCAGGTGTGCAACCTGGGTGTTATTTTGATGATGGTTTGACCCTAAACTCTCAGGTGTCAGCTGTCTTCAAATCCTCTTTTTACCATCTGAGGAATATTGCCCAGGTGAAACACCTGGTTCCTCCGGGTGATCTTCCAACACTGGTCCATGCCTTTGTCACTACCCATCTTGATTACTGCAATTCCCTCTATCTAGGGCTACCTGGGGTTGATATCTGCCACCTGCAGCTGGTGCAGAATGCAGTGGCCAGACTTTTGACTGGGACTTCTAGAACCAGTGATATTACACCTGTGCTCCACGAACTGCACTGGCTGCCTGTTTGGTGGTGGATCACCTTTAAGGTTGGCTTGATAACCTTTAAAGCCCTACATGATCAGGGACCCAGTTATCTGCAAGATCTCCTGGTACCCTACTGCTCCCTCTGTCCTCTCTGTTCCACCAACGAGAGATTGCTGGAGATTCCCAGGGTATGAACTGAAGACATCAGGATCTCGTGCCTTCACTTTTTCAGTGCCAACCCTGTGGAATTCTCTACCTTGTTGGTTGAGAGAATGCCCAACTGTCTATAGATTCAAAACAGAGTTAAAAACGTATTTATTTAGTTTAGCTTTCCCTAGCTATGGATGATTTGTTTTAATGTTTTTGTTTTAAAATTTTATCTTTATGTATATGGTTTTTATGTACAGTGCCTTGGTTTTGAAAGACGCTATAAAAATAAAGATGATTTGATTTGATGTAAAATCAGAGGTAAAAGAAAATCACTGACAGTTCAGAGCTGCAGCTTGCTAAAATGAGTCATGGACACTACCGTGTGATTAATGGAAAAGTGCACTAAAGCCAATTATACAGCACTGCATACCACACCACACAATCACATCACTGAGCGGCACAGAGGCACGCCAACTGGCACACCATATTACTGGGAAACTTTTCTATAACAACCACTGTATATACAGTGAAGCCCACCAGGATGAAGCGCAGCACTGCAGAATTCTGCAGTAGAGTTACTGCAGGAAACAATGCAATTTCAATGGGAGTTAATCCCTTTTGTCATGCAGTAAACCTGTGACACTGCACTTCATCTTTGTGTGCTTCACTGTATATAGCCATTACACTGATTAACACATTTATTTTGGGGTATTTTCATATTATAAGGAAATTTATTGCAAAAAATTTCATTAATGCACTAGTTAGGGTTAAAGTGACAAAAGTAGGGAAATGCGGTATTAGGGTTCCCAATCCTAACACCCCACCCTCCACCCAGTAAGGAGCAACAGGAAAAAACATTAAGGTTTCATCTCTCCTGTAACTTCACAAATCAGACATAGAGTGCAACTTCTAATGCTCACCCCATTCTCATATACTCTACATAGTTTAGCTTGATTACAGATGGAATTAGAGTGTTAGGGTTGACAACCCCAAGGTACACCCTTATGCCTGATTTAGAAAGATGCAGAATGTTTTTTTCCTGTTGATGCCTGCAGGGTGGGGGTGGGGTATTAGGGATGACATCCCTAACACCACATTTCCCTACTTTTGTCACTTTAACCCTTAGAGGTGCATTAATCAAGTTTTTTGCAACAAATTTCTTTTCTTTTTGAGATAGTATAATCATATCCTCATTCACCCATCCCTCCATAGATGGATACATCTATGTTAGTGTGGAAGTGCAGGGCCCTTCTATTTCTGCCAAAACAGCAATTTATTTGTGTCATAGTATGGCTTATTAAAGTTCCAGCGTTATCCTAAGGAAATTCAGATTTTTTAATTTGTATGTTTTTGTATGTGGCCCCTACTTTTTATTTTGGGGGGGGTATGTGTTATTCTTGTAGTACTCATTAAGACCTTTTATTTGATATATAGATTGTCCCATAATTCCAAATACTGAGGAAGTTATGGCTTGTCCAAGTTTAAATGTGGGTAAAGACACTAGTTCAAAAATCTTTTTTCATATCAAATAAAAGACCCATATGAACAAGGATTCCTTCATACAAAAAAGAATCAAGCCATACAAAAAAAGAATCAGGAAAAGAAAAAAATAAGTTTAAAATCTTTTTTCGTATGAAGGCATCCTTTTTTGTGTGAACGAAAGTACCATATGACAAAGGATCCCCTCATGCGAAAAAAGAATTGTGAAAAATACGCCCAAAATCTTTTCACATGAGAGAATCCTTTTCATATGAACAGAAAAAGCATACAAAAAGGATCCCTTCATACGAAAAAGTATCCCCAAAATAGTCCAAAATCTTTTTTGTATGAAGGAATCCTTTTCATATGAATGAAAAAGCATACAAGAAAGGATCCTTCATATGAAAATAGAATCAGAAAAAATTAAGTCCAAATTCTTTTTGGTATAAGGTATCCTTTTTGTATGAACAAAAACATCATACAAAAGATCCTTTCATAGAAAAAGAATTTGGACTTTGTTTTCTTCCGATTCTTTTTGTATGAAGGATCCTTTTTATGCTTTTGTTCATACAAAAAAGGATGCCTTCATAGGAAAAAAGAACTGGAAAAAAAAATCCAAATTCTTTTTTCATATGAATAGGTCCTTTTTCCATCTGGCCAATTCCTTTTTTGTACGGCCATATAAAAAAAGAAAATTGGCTAATAAAAAATGATTTTTAAATGTCTAAAAAATACATTTCTAAGTCATTTATCTACAAAGTGCAGAATCCATGTAATGAGGTCCCGATAAGCAAGATACATATGTTGGTGTGTGTGCTTGATGTCATTTTTGTGGATTTTTATATATTTTTTTAAACAGAAACAAGATGGCAGCCATATAAAAAAGGATTACTCCCATATGAAAAAGGATCACTTTTTGTATGAACCAAATTCTTTTTTCATTCCAATTAGCAATCCATAAGACCGTACTGAGCATGCTCAAAACCAAAATTTTAAAATTTAATAACTTTGGAATGGATTAATAATGTTTTCACTAAACCAGAAAAAAGCACATCTGTGGTCTAAGCTCTTTCTACCCTTAAAAGTTCAGACTAGAATTCCAAACCATCTGGTTGCTGGGTGAAGACCAAAAAACCTAATTTTTGTTTCTTTTATTGCTATATGAATCTCAGAAACCACACATCCAATGATAACAAAATTTGGGACATCAAGAAATCAACCCCCCAAGATTGTGTATGCTACATTGTGTGTAAATCTGTTTAATGATTGCAAAGCTATTAAAGTGCAAAATTTGAGGTTTAACATAGAAACCACTGCTCAACCCTAACTATAGTAGCACTACTACACCACTATAATTTACTTATTTATACAAGGTGTTTATACAGGTCGCTCCTGTAAAAAACCTTTCAGCTTAGTGTGCTATACCTGGTTAAACAACTAAATAAATAAAAAATATACAGTATTTATTTTGCAATTTTTAAATATATGTTTCTCTGTACAGATCCACGTGTTTTCTTTTGGAAATGAATTTGAATATGTAAATTTGTCAGTAAGTTTGGGGCTATAAAATCATGTGGTATGCAGCAAGCACCGCCCACTGAGGAAGCCTCTTGGGGGGGTGCTACATAGTGGTGTTTTGGACGTGAGTTTGCTGTCTTAAATAAAAAAAATGTACTCCAGCAGTTGTGTGTGCCACTTTATCTGTTAACTGCTTTGAAGGAGGGGAGGACACAAGTCCATTTTCAGAAGAAAGAGTCCTGAAGGGACTTGCAGTGCTGAAGGTGGATAAGGCTGTGGGACTGGACAGGATACACCCAAGGGCACTGCTAGAGTACCAATAGATACAATTCTTATTCCCCACAAGAAACAGGACTACAAAACACATGAATAATTGAGCTGCTGCTTTGCTAATGTTGTATATCTGACCATGTGCTCAAAATGACCCAACACAGACCTTTATGTGGGGGGAAACAGTATAGACTGCTAGGAAGCGAATGAACCTGCACTGCTACAATATCAAACACCAGATCACTAGCACACCAGCAGGTGAGCATTTCTCCAGCTTGGGATATACTTGTGGTAACATACAAGTGGCAGTCCTGAAGGGCAACTTCAGAGCACAAAAGGAGAGAATGGCCTCAGAGTTCAAATTTATACAAACTTCTAACTCCCTTGAGTCCAGCCTCAATAAGGACGGAGATGTCATGTCCCACTGCTTAACACAATCTTTGAACATATCATTTCCCTTGTTATTAAACAAACAGCAAGTGGACTACTTCATAGGGTTACCAGCTTTTAAGAAGCCCAAAGTGGGACATTTCTTACTGAAATGTAATTTTTCACAGGACAATATGTAATCTCAACCAATGCAACAGGCTTGTTTTCTCTAAATAATCAGAATTAAGACTAAGTGTTGCATTTTTTTTGTTGTTTCTATTGTTTCTTAAAATATTTTTTGTATTATCTTTTTATTGAGTTTTCATTTTTTAACACAGATACAGTCTATGATACACCATCGTAACTAGGTAGCAATCGCCATACATGAATTGCAAACTGATAACAGACAATTTAAGATCCAGTAGTAAGTTAGTGTCACAATCCATTTGACATATTTAAATCCATCGTATGTACTATTCTAGGCTGCTATATTTCTTTAACATCTTTCACCTGTCCACCACTGGATTTTCACAGGTGTTTTGCTCTAAATCTTCAGAAGTTCACATACAATGTATGTGTAGTCATACAGAAAATGAAACTATTGCCTAGATCATGAAACCTGCAGTCTATGCATAAATCTATATTCCAGCATTAGAACTGATAAAGGCTAAGTAGATACATAGGAATATAGAAAAAGAACTTCACACTTTATTTTGCTACCACATTTCCATGTTAGCCCACCTACTTCATTGCCTCAGGTAATTTGTCTACCATCTTTCAGCTTTTAAATTATATATTGAATGATAACTCATGACATCATCCATTCTAGCCCATGTGGGTTCGGTTTGTCTGGTAAGGAGTTCTCATCCCACACCTTCCCTGAGTATTAGGGCCTCCACTGGGGACAGCGAGGCCAGTAGCCCATCCCATTCCATCAGGAAACATTCCTTCCTCCATTTCAAGGCATATGTCAACCTGTCTGTGGATAGAGTGGCCAACAGGAGGTTCTTCCACATTGCCACTGTGGGCTTCACACATGAGACCCATGTATCAAATATAATCTGCCTGGCTCTAACCAGCATCACTTTTATCCACCTAGGATAGAAGCACCAGTCCCCCCTCTCATCCATCTCTACCCCAAATAGGAGAGACAGGGATGACACCTCCACTGTCTGGCCCCATGTGGCAGAGACAGCTGTTGCTGTCTCTTTCCAATAGCTCTTAAGAACCTTGCAATCCCAAAAATAGTGGAAATATGTATCCCTCCCCACAACACATCTATCACACATGGGAGACACCCCTGTGCAGAATTTGTGGACCATGCTTGGGGGTTAAAAAGTTGATGTAGGAATTTAAACTGAGTTTCTTTTGAATCTATTGTATAGCAATAGTCTCATATGCAACATAATAATCATTCCCCAGTTATCTTCTGAGATGTTTATACCCATATCCATTTCCCACATCAGCTTGGTGCCTCTTGACGTTTCTGGAAATTGGGCCTCATCATATCCAGCCACCCTGCCTATAAGCCTCTCTCCTATCTTTTGGCTTTGAGAATTTCCCTTTCGACTATTGACGGGGGGGGATTCTGTTGGTGTCCTCCACTGGTCCCTATTGTAGCTTCATACCTGTAAATATCTAAAAAGAATGTGAGGTAGGTATCCCCGAACTCTTCTGTACCACTGTAAATGAGTACATTCTCTCCACCTCATACAGATCTCCTATGCACTGTATACCCCTCTCCTCCCACGTCACCAGTCTTTGATCCTCCAGCCCCAGCAGAAATTCTGGATTCCCTGCAACTGAGAACAGAATAGTGTTCTCCCCTTCTACCCCATGCATTTCCTTGATACTTACCCACACCTCTAGGACCACTTCTACCAAAGGGTTGTGGTGCGGTAACTGTTTATAGACTGATATCTTACTTGTTGGGATGCGGGCTATCAGTCTGCCAGGGCATCCCTCCTCCTCTAGCTCAACCCAGGATGCCACCTCTCCCTATTTACTTTATTATCATTTTAAGGTGTTTTAGTTAAGATAGTATAGTTTTCTGCAACATTAAGAGGAAAGTTAGAAAAACATTTTTCTACCATAAGGTCAGAGCAAATAGTATTTTTTCATGTTTTTGCAGGACACAGTTGCCCAAATCAGGACTGTCCTGTGAAAATCAGGACAGGTGTTAACCCTACTGCACATAACTAAATGTCAAATATAAACAGTATCTTAACACCTTCTGCTCAGACCCTGCTTGATGTAAAATCAGTATTACTATACTTGTTTTAGTCTTAGCGTTTTAAAACCTCTGAGCTTTTTGTTTGCATGTCTTTTAAAAAACAACTTTCTGTGTGTACTGTGACAACAGCTAGAATATAAGTAGTAACATTATTCCTACTGCTTTGATGTTAATTAGCATTTCAAAGTTTACTCAAACTTTTACACAGGCACTTTAGCCTACATTGTAATATACCTGAAGAAGAGGTTTATAGAATTCAAAAGCATGTATCTTTAACTTTTCATTGGCCTAATAAAGGTACTATCTTTACCAAGCAAAAAGACTGTAATTTTGTTTCTTTCCTACCAAACGGTACTGAAAGAACTCAGTGAGTTAGCTGCACCACTGACAGACTTTTTCAGCAGCTCCCTGTAAACAGGCATGCTTCTGTAGGAGTGGAGAAGAGCTGATGTGGTCCCTCTGCATAACAGAGGCAGCAAGAAGTAGATTAGCAATTATAGGACAGTCTGTTTGCTTCAGTGGTGGGGAAAGTGTCTTGAATCCAATGGGCTATAAGACCACCGGCAGCAGGGATTCATGGGAGGGGGTCATGCCAAACAAGCATGATAGGTTCTCTGACTGTGTGACCAGGGAAATAGACATGGGGACATCAGTGGACGTGGTCTATCCAGACTTTAGCAAGGCCTTTGACACTGTGGTGCATAATGTAGCAGGCTAATAAAGAAAATGAGCAGCCTAGAGGTGGGATCCAAAGTGGTGAACTTGGTTAGAAATTAGTTAAACGGTGGGAGACACAAGGATATGACACTAACTCTAATGATGGTAAGGTGACCAACAGGATGCCATAGGGCTAAGTACTCAGATCAGTCATCTTTAATGACTTCATAAGTGACATTGCAGAAGAATTGGAAGGGAAGGTATGCCTTTTTGCAGATGATACCAAAATCTGTAATACGGTAGACACTCCTGAGGAGTTGGAGAGACTGCATAGGGATCTTGGGAAACTTCAGGAGTGGTCAAGAGCATGGCAGTTGGTGTTCAATGCCAAAAAGTGCAAAATCATGCACCTAGGGTATAGAAACCCATGAGCTGAGTAAGGATGGGGGAGGTACTGACAGTCACTAAACAGGAAAGGGACCTTGGGGTTATCATAACTGATGACCTTAAAGTTGCAGGGTAGTATGACAAAGCAGTGGGTAGGGCTAGTGGAATACTGGGGTGCATAGGGAGGGATGTCCAGCAGGAAGAGGGAGGTGGTGTTGCCATTATAGCACTCACTGGTGAGACCCCACCTTGAGTATAAATCTCCACTTCTGGAGGCCACACCTGAGAAGAGATATGCATAGGGATAAGGCAGTTCAGAGGAGGGCAACTAAAATTTTACAGTGGTTGTGCCAAAAGCCATATGAGGAGAGACTGGGGGATCTCAACATGTACACCCTGGAAGAGAGGAGAGCAAGAGGGGACATGATAAGAGTCCTACATGTACCTCACAGGGGTGAGCAGGGTGCAGGATAGGGGAATCTCTTTCAAGTCAGAAAAAGCACCAGGACAAGGGGCCATGCACTAAAGCTGGAGGAGGAAAGCTTAATAGGGTTGTAAGGAAGTACTACTTCACTGAAAGTCTGGTAGACCCCTGGAACAGATTGCCAACAGAAGTGGTAGAGGTTAAAACTGGGAGGTGGACCTTTAAGCATGCATGGGATAGGCATAGGGGAATATTATGAAATAGGCAAGGAGGAAGACCGGAGGCCAGTTATGATCCATGGAAAAGGATTAGGCATGGCACATCTGAGCAAACTGTGTGGACCAAGCAGTTCTTTTCTGCTGAGTATGTTTCTAGGTTTGTGTGAAAGTGACATACATGGAGCCCACTTATAAGATCAAAAAATGTTCTTATAAGTGGGCTGTTCTATAGACAGGCTGCCTATTTAAATGACAATTCACCTGCAGGTCACCATTCTGGCCACAAGGTGGTGCTTGTAGAAATGAAAATTAGCATGCATTAGTAAGGTACTTTAGTTCAGTTCCATAATAATCTTTAATATGTGAATGTTATTTCAAAGCATTAAAAGTATAAAAGCATAAAAACATTAAAAACATAAAAAACTGCAAATTGTTAAAAAGATGAAAATGGACTCAATTCAGTTCAGGTTTATTAATTGTTTGGCTACTGCCATTACATTTACATAAACCATTATACTTTCATAAATAAGTAAATTGAGCATATAAAACACATAATATACAAATAAAACATCATAATTCTAACAAAAATAGTCTGTGATCTTCAGCTGTTCTGCATTCTTCAGAGACAGCATCAATGTAAGTGCCAAGTGTATAAAAGGCACTGGGATTTACTGATTCCCTGCTAAGGATGTACTGCCCAATTCTTCTCAAGCATTCCTTTATGTCACTGAGAGCTGTTGTTTCAGTGATTTCCTTGGCATTTGAGTCTGCAGGAAAGTCCTCATCATCCGAATGCTCTTTATCTTTAGGAATAATGATGTCCCAGGTTATCTCCTCCTTAGTGAATGTGACAGTGGTTTTAACGTCAATGTCTATGCCCATGTAAGTGTCAAACTCTTACCAGGTGAGCCAAGGTGCCTCCATGGTTTCCTCATGAGTAGCCTCTTGTTTAGGTGCAGGTGCAGGTTCTCTACTAAATCCTGCTTTAATGAGACAGTTTTTCATAGTCTCTGGTTTAACTATCCTCCAGGCTGCATCTAGTCTTTGAATGCAGTCCAGGATTGTTATTTCTCATGCAAGATCTGTTGCCCTGGCCACCCTCCCACCATCGACTGCCAAGAACATTTTTTTTCTTATAATTTTCATATCACCCCTTGATCCATTGGTTGGATTAGAGCTGTAGTGTTTGGGGAGAGAAAAACTAATCATATGTTACGGACTGACAGATTATGGTAAGTGCTGTAGTTGTCGAGAATCAGATTTTTCTTTTTTTTCCTTCCTTCTCATTTTTGAGTTAACATGAGTTACCCAGTCAGTAAAGATCTGCCCAGTCATCCAGACGATAGAATTTGCCTCATACTCCACAGGCAGGGAATCTACAGTTATGCCATGGAAACACCATGGTTTGTTTGATTTTCCAAAGATCAACAGGGGTAATTTTTCAGACCCATTCATATTTGCACAGATGAGGACTGAACTGTGTTCTTACTCTTTCTTCCTTTAGCAGCAGGGTCACTGCGGAAAGTAAGGGTGCCATCAGGAATTGCATGGAAATAAATGTCTGCCTCATCAGCATTAAAATGTCATTCTCATTAAAGTAATTTAAAATTATAGGCAGTGCAGTGTCCTTCCATAGACAGCACCATCACAGTTGGCATCCTGTTTCTCTCCATGGCATCTTTTAAATTGTATGCCTTGTCTTTCTTTCCACCAGCACTACTTCCCATTTGTGGAAGTGAAGCTGACCCCCATGCCATCGGCTAACTGCTGTGCCTTACCCAGAAGAATCAAACTGCTAAAAGGAACATCAACAGTTCTACATGCACTGAACCACAGGAGAGCATTTTCCACCAGCTCATCCTTCCCTGTACGCTTGTTTTTGTTATCACGGTTCAAACTACACTCAAAGTCTGAAATCAGCTGCTCCTTGTTGCTCAGGATTTTGGAGATGGTGCATACACTGGCATCAAATCCCTTTGCTGTGTTGCTTCATTTGACAGAAGGATTGTTGAGACATTCTATAATGGTGAGCTTCTGTGTCAAGGTGAGTGTAATTTTTTGTTGCCTTTGACGGGAGTTTGTTTCTCCATATTTGGGACCGTAACTGAAATGAGGACTAAAAACAATAGCCAGACAATGCCTTTTAACTGCTCAGTTCATGTAGGAATGCACTGAATATCAAACTTAATCAGCACCCATCCACACCTAGCTGCATTCCGGAGAAGGCATTAATAGCAAGAGCACAGCAGTAGGCAAGAAGTGACAGTGAAGTCAGTGAATTTAGCAGACAGCTGACAGTGAACTAACAGAAAAAATGTTCCTTTAACCATGCTGATAGTGATTATAAATGGACTTTATGGCCATAGGAATGCATTATTAAAAAATCTGGACATGGGATTAATGTTCTTATAACAGGGATGTTTCCTTAACCAATGTTCTTATAAGTGGGCTCTCCTGTATTTTGCTGACATTAAAATTGGTTTTAATGGATGTGAAAACTAAAGTCCAGCAGCCATAAAATCTGAATTATCATCAGGTGACATCTTTATATAGAGGGCCTGCTGCATTACTTATTTATTGTAATTATTTATAAAGGAAAGAGCAAACATCTTGTTCCCAGGGGTGCCCTGCTGGTAGTGGCAGGGGTACAGTTACAAAAACAAACAATAAACAATACATATAGTACACTGAGGTACTACATAATAAGAGTCAAAAGCATCTACAAGTGACTTTATCTATTTCAGTATTCTTAAATACCAATATTGTGGGAGCCAGGAATATACATGGAGCATCTGTTTGCTTTGGCCTAATACAGTAATAACATATATTATTTTAGCATGATTCTGCATTGTTATGTCTGTTCCCTCTAACTGAACAGATGCATTTCCAGACCTTGCTCAGACTAGAGGTGTGTGAAGTTGGCAAACTTTGCTTCAGAAATTAATTCACAGAGTTTGCCTAATTTGTGAAGTGCAATGTGCCAACTTCTTAAAGTTTCCGGCAGATGAAGTGGCATTTTTTTCAAGTGAAGTCACACAAATTCAAGAGAAAAGTTGCAACTTTTTTTTTGAAGCTATATGTTTTGAGTTTTTCAGTTGAAAACCAAATCATACGGGAAAATTGTTACATTACTTTCAGCAGGTCATGGTGCCTTACAAAAACTGAATGACTTGGGTAGATGCATTGACAACATGTGAGAATCTTTCCTATATTATCCAGCATGTGACAAAAAGTGTATTTTACACTTCTCTAGTGGAATATAGGAAATGTTGCAACTTTGCCATGACTTCACCAGATATTGCCAGAAAAATTGCCACTTTGCCAGGAAAACTCATTGGGAAGTAACACAGTGGTGAAGATGCAATTTCACAAAATGTTTTACAAAGAGAAAGATTGCAACTTCTCCAGAACTTTGGCAAAGTACAACTCTATAACATCTCTATATCCAGGATTCAAACCTAGGACCCTGAGTCCCAAAGGCAACAGTTAAAATGAACTGTTCCTAGCTGGGAGGTTACAGAGTTCTTTTATTTATTTATTTGGTTTTGTTAACTGGGTAAGTACACTAGGCATTACATATGCCTATTTTAAGGTATGACTTGGGAGAGTACAAAATGAAAGAAACATGCATAAACATACACTGAGATCAGTAATAGACAAGTAGTAAAAAATACTCTGTACAAAGGTGATGTGTACAGCAGTTGAATTCGCATGGTATAGAGTGTATGGGAGATATAAAATGCCAGAATAATAAAAAGCAGTGAAAATAAACAAAAGCACTAGATACAATATTTGGTGTAACCAGTAGGCAAATTTCAAACATTATAACACAAAGTATCACAAAGAGAAGGCAATGCTACATCATACATATACTAGAGGAGGAAAATTCAAGTACTTAGTAAAGACATGAGAAGGTAGAAGTAAGAATGAACAGCAGCAATGGTTAAGACATTTGTAGAGAGGAAGGAGACAGATATAAGTGCACCAAACAGAAAGTATGAGAAGAAGAGGTTAGGGGGAGAACTAAAGAGGGAAAGGAACAAAAACATAAGTTCAGCAAGAAATTCATGGTGAAGAAACACAAGTAGTCAAGGTGTAGTTGGAAAGCTCATGTGGGAAGAGAGCAGTTACAAGGATGAGAGAGCTGATGATAGCAGTGAAACTCCCTTTTGAAGTGACTATGTGAAGAGGAGAGTCTGACAGACACTGGTAGGGAGTTAAATAGCATTGGGGCAGAGTGTGAAAAGGTTTGGGAGCCCATGGTCTTAAGGCACCTAGGGTCAGACAGTAGGGACCGTTCCCCATAGTGAAGGGGGTAGGGGAGGAGAGGAGGAGATAATAGTGAGGCAAGGGAGGATGGTACTCCTGTGCACACTATTTTATCCGTTATAGTATCAAGGGCATTTTAACTTTATATACTTGCCGTTCAATAGACTACCACTAGATGCTTGTATTGCTTCTGACTGTTATTCACTGTGTTCACTACTACATGGGACTACTTTGTGCTGACTGCTTTTCCTCATATATATTGTAATAAGCACATTCAGCAATCATTGTTCAAGATTATACTAGACAGAATGATCATAGAGACTGATCAATATTTTCATTGTTCTAGGTGAGGGTGAGCATCCAGGATCTTCTGTACAACAGTTTCTTCCTCTAATAACCTTAATTCTTGTCATTCCTTTTGCAGTTATCAACATTTTGACACACACATATATATATATATATATATATATATATATAGCAAATTGCTGTACACTTTACTTGCAGAAATTGAAACACACAATTCTCACCTCAATGAGTCTGACATCAGCAGGGATTCTGTCGCCAACAGAGAAACACACAATATCACCAGGAACAAGGTCTCTAGCTTGGAGGTGCTGTAGTTTACCTTCCCGTATGCTGTAGTTGATGTGAAAAGAAGCAGATCAAAATTTGTGCAACAATCTGATGCTTAATAACACTACATTTTGTTTTAAATTTACCCTATAACAGATGATAATGGCAAAATAAAAACAAGAGGTTTTTTAATATTTCTTAAACTACAGGAGACTGACTGGCATTATATAAAAGTACATGTTGTAATTTATATTGGGATGAAGTTCAAGAAACTTATCTGTATGCTTGGCAAGTTCTGTCTGCTGTGTTTTTATTACTACTATTGTCCTCCTTTTTTCTCTGGCCGATCCCTACTACACTGTTACTTTTCCCAGATATTCCAGTCCTGACAAAGGCCAGCATACCATGGCTTGTTCACCACAGTGGGGCTCAGATTTATTTTAGTGCTAAATTGAGATAACCCTAAATTGGGTCTAAAGATCACAGATATAGCTATACTGTAACTGGATTAGCTGGAAGAGCACTTTGTTTCTGTTCTCTTGTGTCCCCATTCCCAGACACTGAAGTTCTCATGCCATGTCACTGGCCACATGTGTTGTCTGGTCCCCTCCCTAGATCCAATTCATCATTTAACAGTAGCTCCCCCTGCAGCTGGAGATGCCAGTGTGTATGTCAAGGTACCTCTTGACACTGCCTTGGGGGCCTATGCAAGAGTGGTGGTGTTACCACTGTATAGATCATTTGTGAGGCCACACCTGGAGTACTGTGTCCAGTTCTGGAGGCCCCATCTCAGGAAGGACATAGATTGGGTGGAGGCTGTGCAGAGGATGACAACCAAAATGGTACATGGCTGTATCAGAAGTTCTACAAGGAAAAACTCAAGGAATTAAATATGTACTCTCTGGAGGATAGAAGGGAAAGGGAAGACATGGTAGAAACATTCAAGTACCTCAAGGGTATTAAATAAGGTAAAGGAAGGGAGCATTTTACATAGAAAGATATGGGAAAGGACAAGGGGTCATGCATTGAAGCTGGAAGGGGGGAGACTCAGATGGAATCTACAGTAAGAAAGTACTTCTTCACAGAGAAAGTGGTGGACATCTGGAACAGACTCCCAGCAGAAGTGGTGAGTGCCAAAATGGTAGCAGAATTCAAGCATGCATGGGATAGACACAAGGGAACCTTAGTAGCAGGGCTGTAGGGGGGGAGGAGGAGGTCGGAGATCAAATAGGGTCTGTGGTAAAACAGTAGGTAGGAAATTTTTAGGGTAGACTAGGTGGGCCAGGAGGTCCTTTTCTGTTGACAACTTCTATGTTTCTATGACACTGTTTGTTCCCTCTCCAGACAGGAGAGTGCTTCTGATGATAGCAGTCCTTCTTCCGGCAGCTCAAATGCAGAGATCCAGGTTTTGCAGTGCAAACTCCAGAAGCTGCATTTTAGGAGGATCAGAACTGCCACAAGCCCTGGGTGCGCCAAAGATAGGGTGCACTGGGCTTGTGGCAATCTAAAGGGATTTTCTCTCCCTTCTGTTGAAAAGAAGTTTGCTTGATCATCTTTTCATGATCTAACTTGTATCTTAAATGGGGACCCTTTACTGGCAGTTTGCAGCTGAGGTTTGGTGCAGGCTGCCATAAATCAGGTTGGCTGTCGCAACTGCGCCCGAGATTATAAAATCAGATGCATTTGCGGAAAGCATCAATACTGCAGTAGCATTGGCACTAAGGTTTGATGCAAGGCTGGACAAAAGCCCTGCATCAACCTTTTAAAATCCGTCCCCAATTGTCTGCATGGTAGCACAGCTCTTTGGGCCATCCAGTAGTCTGATGGAATTTTAATATACAGTAGGTAAAACATTTTAGTGATGGAGAGACATTCCTCAAGATCTAAGGTAATTTATGACAGTTCAGAAATTCCTTGTGTCTATTTTTAAATAATTTCTCAATGTTTTTGCAAACATCAGAATGTTCCAGTCTTCAAGTTTTGGAATGACAAATCCAAAATACTCTAAAATATCAGTCAGGCCTCAGTACAACTGAGTGTGATGAGTGCCCCTTTAAAGGGAATGAAATGAACGTGCAATACAATTTTCAAAAATTTATTTTGCAGTTTTTGTTAAAGGAAACATTCACGTTCAGATTGCCTGCAGTCCACATACAGTAGAAGTCCTCCAATTCTCAGGAAGGTTAACTACTGCATCCCTTTCTGAAAAGGCTGTTAATCATGTGGGCTGAGCAGCTGGTTGTAGTGCTTGTAGTTAATCACTGCATTAGGTTGGTGGCCCTGAAATGCAAAATACCAACAAAAAAGTAAGATGCAATCAAATGAGTAAACCAGCAGTAATACAATGAAATGAAAATAAAAATAGAAAAGCAACAAGACCAAATGTAAAGTGTGATGCCACAAAAATAAAGCAGCAAACCAAAAAACAAATATGAAATTCAACAAATGAAAATTATAAATAAAACATTAAATGTAAACCAAAACAGTAAAGTGCACCTGAAAATCATGAATTAAAATAAAATATTAGCAAAACTAAAAAATGAATGCAAACATTTAACCAACTAAATAGTAAATGCAATAGAAAAGCACAGCAAAACCCAAAAGTGAATGCAAACAAAAAAGCACAACACAACTAAAAAGTGAATGCAACCAAAAGGCACAGCACAACAAAAATGTGAATGACAACAAACAAAAAAAAAACACACAGCACAGGTAAAAAGGAATGCAAACAAAACAATCACTGGTCAATGCCAATGATGTTTGAGTGCATGTTTTAGCAGTGCAGTAGGTAGGGTTAGTTAGGTACAGAAATAGATATTAACAAGTGGTCGTGCAGTATGTGAATTAGGAAGGGGTTGCCATGGTGGAGGGCAGGTGAATGTTTTTTTTTTTGAATGTAAACAAAAAGCACAGCACAATAAAAAATGTGAATGTAAACAAAAATAAACAGCACAAAAAAAAGTGAATGGAAACAAAGCAAGCATTGGTCAATGACAATGCTGTTTGATTGCATGTTTTCATAATGCAAATGTGGTGTGAACAAGGGCATGGAGGAGATAGATGAAGTTGGAGCTGAACAGTCCTTTAGACTGTGGGAGTGACTGTACTATTAAGTCCAGTTGTCTTTTTTTTTCCATATAGGTTTTTCTCTCATCAGGGGCACTGGACAGGTTCCACTCAGGTCCTCTCATCGGGAGGACTCGCTCCATCCCCGAGCTCAGGGCATAATCCTATCTGCCCTGGTGCTCCCTTTTCCCCATTTTCTCCCCATCAACTTGAGACCACATTACATGGACACACATGCATGAGAAGGCACGCATGCACTCACAGGCTCCAGTGACAACCTGTTCCTCCCACCCAGCCTAGCTCCAGCTCCCCCCCCTTGGCTTGGTGCTGCCATCAAGTCTTCACCTGGTGGCAGCCAAGAGCAAGGAAACCCCACATTCCCCCTTGGGAGAGGAGAGCTGCCTAGTGGCTACTCAGTCCAGATCCTTGCCCTACCCCCAGCCAATGCCTGATAACCCATGCTCATTCCCGGATGCAGGTCGCCAGCATAGGAAGAGGTAAGGTGTGTCTCAGCCCTTTTTGCCACTGGATCAGCTTAGGTCCAGATGTTTATTTAGTTATTTGGAGTGGTTGGAGGGGGAAAAGAGCTGCAGGATCTTTGTAGACTGTTGCTCCTATATGAATGCCTCGCTGTCATGAGGGGGGTTGGCTGGGATGCTATCAGCATGTATCCTATATGGATTCTCCCATTTCATCCTGGGAGGGTTAGCTGGCTGGATTGTCACCAATTGCAGTGCCTCTAAGGATGCCCTTTTTCCAGGAAGAGGCAGGTTGGATCACCACTGAGCATGGGTCATAATGCTGCTCCTGTGGTGGGGACTGGGATGGCCCACATAGATACATAGACAGTGTCGGCAGATAAGGGCCTATGGCCCACCCAGTCTGCCCATTTGAGCTCAGCAAAGAGCAACTGGTTGGTTACCTGTTGCTCCTGTAGGGTACTTCCACTGGTTACCTCAGTGGCTGGCAGCTGGTTGGGCACTGGCAGCCACCTCTGGCCCTCGTGTGGCTCCTATTCCTCTTAATGCTGACCCATCAATGTTCCTCGATGGACCCACTGATTTCCACATTGTTTTTTAAATTCATAACACTGATTTTGGGAGGATTTGAAAGTTGACACCTATTGGGGTCCTGAGGGTGGGCTAAAAATACTGTGACAGAAAAAAGTAGGCACCCTTATGTCATACATCCAGTGTAGACAGAGCTCTGAATTGCTTTGTTTCTAAGCTCCAGGCATTACGGGACAAGCATATTGCCCAAATAAGGCATAGGGTCAGAGAAGCAGTCTCTAGATAGTGAATTATTTGCATCCATTAAACCTAGGGATAACTACTGGACTGGATTTAAAGTTTCAGATTTAGTCTTTGACTGGCAGGACTATAAAAGTCAGAGAAATTAATGTAAAAAATCTATACAGGCTGCTAAAAGTAATTACTGTAAACAGCTTTTCCAGTCCTCTGTAGGTGATTCACATGGTTATTTGGAGTTGTATTAAGGGTTTTATGGGGAACAGTGCTAGTCCCAAAATATCTGATATGATACTGGCAGGTAGACATTTTTAATAATGATGTGACTGTTGCTAATGTTTTTAATTCTCACTTCTCTGATCCTTCCAACTACATAAATATGTCCTGGTGTGCCATTGACCTGAACTCACCTGTAGAGCAACATGCTTCTCCCTCCCTTCCATCTCAGGTCTGTCACTTATGGAGAGGTATTGCACCTTATGAGGTCCATATCTTCCTATAGTAGTGCTGGCAATGGTGGCCTTGTACCTAGGTTCCTTAGGTTTGCTGCTCCTCAGCTAGCTGCCTAAGTAACTCATATATTTAACCTGTTTCTCTCTTCTGGGGCAGTGCCCCGGCTATGGAAGGTTGCCAAAATGGCACCAGTCTACAAAAAAGGTGACCCACAATGAATGGAAAATTGCTGTTCCATCACAATCCTGTCTGTGCTCCATAAGTTGCTTAAGAAACTTGTGGCCTCTCAGGTAACCAAGCATCTTCAAAAATAAAATGTACTATCATCAGCTCAATATGGTTTCAGACAATCTCACAGCATGTCTAAAACCCTCATCCACTTTACCAGTGATGTCAAAGTTGCCATGGATAGAGGAATGCTTACTGGGGCTCTCTTTGTTGATCTAACTAAGGCATTTGACCTTGTGGACCACTACCTACTCACATCCAAATTGTATACCCTTGTTTTTTGTCCTCTGCTATTGCCTGGTTTTCAACTTACCTTAGTGAGAGACAGCAGTATGTAAATATTAACCAAGCCAGATTTGAGCCCTCCACCATTAACACTGGGATTCTGAAAGGGTCCATAATTGGTCTGCTGCTCTTACTCTATCAATCATTTTTTCCTCTGTATTTGTTTACCTCTGTAACTTCCTATGTACCTTGATGTGGAACCTTTGCAAAGGAGTCTATGGCTCAAAGGTGTATTTCTGATTACTGTAAGTAAGTAAATTAATAAATTAAAAAAAATTGCCAAGATCCACTGCCTCATGTTCCACTCTGCTTTTTGCAGGTGATATGGTGCTATATACAGATGCTAAGAAAATGTCAAAAATCAACATGTAGCTTAATGCTGACTTTGGGATTATTCAGTCATGCTTTTTTGGTTCTCCACCCAAACTGAGGGCATGTTCACCAGCCCTATTTACTGCTTGGAGGCCAACTCCTTACTCCTGTTGATTCTTTTACTTTGTTATCACCCTGGACCCAGCTCTTGATTTTAGTCTTCACATACCAATAGCATGCAAATCTGTTAATTCAAAGCAAGGACTGGTTTATAAAGTCAGACATACCCTGATTCCGGCAGCTAGGCTAATTATACCTCAGGGAGTTTCATTGTCTAGCCTCACCTATGGTCTTTTACCTTGCACTGAGGAAAACAAACGTATTATAAATAAATGAAATACCTGTTACAACAACATATTTAATGGGTAACATATTTAATGGGTTGACAGGGTGGGCCAAACAGTTCTTTTCTGCTGTCAAAGTCTATGTTTCTATATTATCTGTCGCTTTACCTTCTCAGTGCTCAGGGTGACAACACTGCTCACTCTATTCGAACCTTAGCTGGCTCTCTCCAGTGTCATGTCACCTGTTTACCACTGGCTGCACCATTAACAAAATTATCAGATCAGGTTCATATGTTGCCCTTGCCAGTATGTTCAAAAAAAATGGTCAGCCCTACCCCCTATGATCCAATATGTTTCTGGCAGTACTTATATGCACTACAAAAATGGGAGAGAAGGCTTTTTCAATCTTTGTCCCTAAATTCTGGAACTCATTTCCAGCTATTCTCAGGAACTCTTGGACTCACCTAGTTTTCAAGAATGAGCTCTGTACATTTTTTTTTAACAGTGGATAAGTGCTCCTTTAATGGATGCCTTGTACTGCCACTGTTACTGTGCCTTTATATGCCTTCTATAGTGAAACTCAGGATGTTTTACTGCACTTTAGTATTATGTCCTCTGCTGTTACATGTAAAAACACAATGCTTATTTAATGTTTTTACTTCTCCTGGGTCATGCCTAAATATAGGGGGTGGGATATTCAGACTGCAACAGGCAGGGGTGCAAGCCTGGGTGCAGCACAACTGGGCTGCGCCAGGGCATGGACCAGGTGATATTCAACGGTGCTGCACCATGGCGCAGCACCACTGAATTTGGCAATGAGGGCACATGCACAGTGCATGATGCAATGGCACTGTGTCAGTGCAAGTGGCAGGAGAGAGCAGGGGGATGCACCAGTGCAAGTGCAGTTGTGCTAGGTGCATCAACTGTGATATTTAGCACTGGGCATGCAAATGAGCCCATTATGCAT
Source organism: Neoceratodus forsteri (assembly GCA_016271365.2). Taxonomy (NCBI): domain Eukaryota; kingdom Metazoa; phylum Chordata; order Ceratodontiformes; family Ceratodontidae; genus Neoceratodus; species Neoceratodus forsteri. The sequence goes on from CM028130.1 coordinate 1,241,798,030, forward strand.
GCAAGGCACAAATAGGGCCATTTGCATGTTATTATGGCTCCATTTGCATGTGGTGCTCTGATCCCTGGCAACTTGCGCCTGGTGCCCTGCCAGGCTGCAGCCACTGGGAACCAACACCCTGCCACCCTTCGGCGGCCTCCACTCCCGGTCACCCGATCATGGGCATACGTATACTACATCCCTGGTTGTTCAGTGGACCACTATCCATCACCTGATCATGGGCATAAGTTAAATAAATCCCTGGCGGTCCAGTGGACCATTATCCATCACCTGATCGCAGGCTTCGGTGAAGTATAACCCTAGTGGTCCAGTGGACTGCCCCCCCAGTGCCCGATGGCAGGCGGAATGAATGAAGGACATTCTGGTGGTCCAGTGGTACTCCCTCCTCCCGCCCACTGAGGCCCCGGCCAGCCTGCACCCCCAGTCAGTGGTGGGTGGTAGCACCCATCCTGCAAGCTGCTTGCCAACTGACAGCGTACAGTAGGTTCTGTACACTTATTGGTCCGCTGTGTGGGCCAATGGGCGTCAGACCATACTGTACTATGTTGGCCGAAATGTCTTTTGGGTTCAGGTACAGTATGGTTCAGGCATCCATTGGCTCATGCAGTGGACCAATAGGCATACACACCATACTGTATGTTGTCAGTTATCCGGCAGCTTGTGGGCCGGGTGCTGCTGCCTGCTGCTGACTGGGAGGGGTGCAGGGTGGTGGGGGCCTCAGTGTGGTGGGTGGGAAGGGGGGTACCACTGGACCACCAGGGTGTCCTTCATTCATTCCACCCATGATCAGGCACTGGGGGGGCATTCCACTGGACCACCAGGGTTATACTTCACCAAAGCCCGTGATTGGGCAATGGATAGCGGTCCACTGGACCACCAGGGATATTTTTTTAACTTATACCCATGATTGAGCGATGGATAGCAGTCCACTGGACCATCAGGGATGTAACAGATGCCCATGGATGGGCGGGGGGGCATGATGCCCCCTGGGCAGGGGCATGTGGACTGTGTCCTGGGTGGTCAAGTGGCCACCCACAGCAGGTGACTGCCGTGTTGTGCCTTGCAATACAGCAGCTCGCCTGTGGGCGGCCAGGATTTGTTCCTGGATTTGCCAGCCACAACTTTGCACCCCCCTGAGCAGTGCAAGGCGGGTATGTGCCAGCATATGCACCACACATCCCAGGCTGAATATCGGGATGTGCTACATATGCATAGGCATGCCCCCGCAACCCTTTTGAATATCCAACCCAGGCACTGTATTTTTGTCTAGTGCACCAACCTGGTAAACAAAAACTAAATAAATAAAACCAACTGCCTGCCGCTGAGGTGAACCATCCTGCTTCCCTTGCAGGAGCTTCGATAGGGGCTGTGCTTGGTGAGAATACAACCCATCCCACTCAGAAGAGGGGGGCATCCTTAAAGGTGCACTGTCCAGTGGTGATCCAGCTGCCCCTCCCAGGTGACTGGGGGCATCCATAAAGGGGCCAAGCTTTGTGGCAATACAGCTCTTCCATTTAAGAGTGGGGGCATGCATACAGGAGACTGACTGATGGCAATCCAGCCCACCCCATCGTGAGGAGGCATTCATATAGTAGCTTGCTGGGTATGATCCTAGTCTCTGTCTCCTTCCATCAGTCACAATAACTAAATAAACAACTGTACCCACCTGTGCAGTCACTTCTGCAGTATTAAGGACCGTTCAGCCACACCCTCATTTTCATCTATCGCTTCCTTGTTCATACCATGTTTACATTATAAAATATGTAATCCAGCATCATTGACACTGATCAGTGCTTGCGTTTGTATTCACTTTTTGTTGTGCTGTGGTTTTTGTTTGCATTCAATTTTTTGTTGTTGTTGTGCTATACTTTTTGTTTGCACTCAATGGAACCCAGTCACCTGCCCATCATCACCATGGCACCTCCTCTTACTCCATGCATTGCACTACAACTTGTAAACATTTCTATCTTTACCTCACCTACCCTAACCAGCCCTACTTTCTGCACTACTAAAACATGCAATCAGACATCATTGGGGTTGACTAATGCATGTTAGTTATGTTGTGCTTTTTTATTTTTATTCACTTTTTATTGACTTGTGCTTTCTTTTTTTTGCATTCCCTTTTTATTTGTGTTGCGCTTTTTCTTTGCATTGACTTTGTAGTTGTGCTATGCTTTTTGTTTGATTACACTTTTTAGTTGTGTTGTGCTTTTTAGTTATGTTAAAAATGTGTGTGCATTCATTTAGTTGTGCTAATATTTTATTTTAATTCATCTTTTTTTATATTTACTCTGTTGGTTTTCATTAATATTTTATTTGTCATTTTCATTTCGTTGCAGATTACATTTGTTTTTGCTTTGTTACTTTACTTTTGTGGCATCACACTTTACATTTAGTTATTTGGGTGTGTGGGAAGAGGAGTAGTTTTGTTGTTTGTCTTTTTGTTGGCATTTCAATTTTTGGTTATTTCTTTACTCATTTAATTGCATTTTGCTTTTCATGTTTGCCGTGTGTGCACGTGCAGCAAACATTTTGTTAGAATAGTGGCTTTTGAGGGGCGTGACTCTTATCAGTCCAATGCAAAGCAGTCTGTAAGGGGCTCATCCGTGTTACACCAATCATCAGCCAGGCTGATAATGACATTGTTCTTGCCTGATGAGCAGAAACTATGTGTATTTCAAGGATAGAGATGACCCAATCACAGGTTGGCTCTTTCCTTTGATCTATGCTGCCCAGCAAGCACAGCTGATCTGTCATGATCAGCCTGCTAAGGTTGCATTACATCTTGTAATGAAAAAACTGTTCATTAATGTCTGTTGCTGCCCTGTCCTTACTGTCCCCCACCCGACCCTCCCACTCAGCACCCATCATGCCACACCCCCAACAAACAGAACACCAACACTGGGGTACCAAACCACCAGTGCCACCTCCTGAAATAAAGGAAACCATCCTCAAAGTTTTTAATAGACCCTGCAAAAATAATGCCATCCATTGATGTCTGTTGTACCATTAATCCCCCCACCCGACCCTCCCACTCAACACCCTCCCCAAGCCCCGACTTACCCACCAGGGGTCCACTGCTGTAATCCTCTCTGACTACAGACATGTCTTCATTCTTCAACACCAGTCCATGAATGGAGGAAATGAGGTATGCAGATCAATGTATTTCAATGTTTTTTTGAACTTAGTGGCATAACTTGGCCATTTATGAATATTGTTGCCCCAGATTTCCAGTATATGCCTTTTTTGGACCCTACCTCATGAACAATGGCAGTGAAATTAAGCAAATCTGTCACAAAAAGTGATATTGTGGTCACTGCATCAATCACCTTTCAGCCACAACTTGAAAACTTTCTCTGCCCTTGTTCATGAGGTGGAATTATAAGAAGGCAATGTTGAAAATTTGGAGTAAAAATTAAAAAAAAAAAAATTATGAGCCTACATTGAAATTTGTCAATGCAGGCTCTTAACTTTGGTAATTTTCAATATTTTGACCCCAAATATTCAATATAGCCACTTTTTTTTTTTTTCTATATTTTTATCTCCTCTATGGCTGGGGGGTGTTACCTATGGTTCTCCCCAATCTGGCTTGATCTCACAGCCCCACTCTACTCCAAGCCCCAAGCTCTACCTCTCCTCCAGTCCTGTACAGCGGTCCTTGTCTTGCGGCAGGTACACAAACACCACTGCAGAAGCCGGGGGTGGTCAGATCGGGGGAGCATCCAGAGTTTTTTGAAGCCAGGTGGTGCCAACATCATGTAGCATGCTGAGGTTTTTGTTTTTTTGTGCTCCCCCCATTTGCGGTCACACAATGTCATCAGCATTGAAATATCCGTAGACGTCAGCCGTGCATGTTCCCAATTTTGCTCTCAGCATCGGTAGTACCTCCAGTCTTCACCGGAGGTCACTACTGCACCGAGATGCCCCTGGATCCCACCCCAGGGGGAGGAGAGCTGTCCTCAGATGCTCAATCCTGCTCCCTCCCTGCTGACTCCCAGCATCCAGGCTTGTTCCCGAACCCGGGTCACTGGCGTGGTGTGAGGTGTGGCGTCCAGTGCCTCAACCCTCAGCGCCACCTGGCTGGCTAACATAGCCATTTCTTCACAGCACTTCATGAAAGTGACAGCTGCATTTTTCAAATCCAGGCCAAAATGTGTTTTCGCACTTGTGGTGCAAAATCACTTTTTGGTCAGGACTTGAAAATGTTCTCTGCCCTTGTTCATGAGGTGAGCCCATAAGAAGGCTATGTAGGGTCATAAGAAGTTTATGTTGAAAATCTGGGGTACAAATATGAGAAAACAACAAAGTTATGAGTCTACCTTGCAAATTTTTCAACTCATGCTCCTAACTGTAGTAATCTTCAATATTTTGACCCCAACTTTTCAACATAACCATGTTTTCATACCACCTCGTGAATGTGACAGCTAGCATTTCTCAAATCCTACCACAAATGTGTTTTAACATTTGTGGCACAAAATTATGTTTCAGCCATTGTTTTATAAATGACACCTGTCATGCTCAGAAGGACTGGTCATAAAAAGATTATGTTGGAAATTTGGGGTAACAATGTAAAAAAAAACTAAGTTACGAGGAAACAAATTGTTCCAACATTTACTCATAACTTTATTTTTTCAGATTTTAGCCCCTAATGTTCAACAGATCCCTTGTGTTACCCCACCTCTTGAACATGGCAGGTGTCATTTTCCAAATCTCCTCTGAAACTTATTTCCACAGTTGCACAGCAAAATCAGCCTTTGGATGGAATTTTAAAAATTCCACCTGTCTTAATCATAATGTCAGGTCATAACAAGCATTTGTCAATGCCGAATGTTTGCTTGCTGGCATTGGCATTGCTACTGTAGGAGTTACAGAGCTGCATAATAGGAATGGCAGTGAAGTATTGAACTGAAGCCAACCCCACCACCACCCTGCAGATACTGACAGGCATTGGGGTGTGCCTTTGGGTCGTCAGCCATAACAACCAAGCCATTTCACCACACGCTACCCTGCAGACACTGACAAGTGTCACGGTGTGCCTTGGGGTCTTTGGCCCTTATGTTGACCCCATTCCATCAGGAAATATGGTGAGATGGGTGCAGTACAGGAGAATGGAGTGAACTTTGAGGCTGAAGAGTCCAAGGTACAACTCAATGCCTCTCACTGGCTGCAGGGTGTGGGGGGGTGGAATGGTATGAGCATTACAGGTGACAATCCCATGTCACACCCCTGATGCCTGTCAGTCTCTACAGGCAGTGGGGCATTATAGTTGGAAACCCTAACACCTCAGGCGTTCATTGGTATTTTCACTCCAAATTTTCAACATTATTTTTTTGTGACCCCCACCTTATGAACAGTGGCAATATCAGTTCGTTAGCTGAAAGCTGATTTTGCACAGTGAGTACGTCATTTGGTGCCACGGTTGAGAAAACACATTTCGAACAGGAAGTAAAAAATGACAGCTGTACTGTTCATGGGGAGGTGTAAAAAAATGGCAATGTTGAAAATCTGCAGTGAAAATATTGGGAAAACTGGTGAAGTCATGAGTGAGCATAGAAACTGCGCAATGCACACCCGTAATGTAATTAGTTTGGGGATTTTACAGCAGATTGTTAACACAGGCATTTTGGGCTCCACTCATGAACAGTGTCATGGTGATTTTCTTAATCTGTCCCAAACAGTGATTTCCCACAGTGACCATGCATTTCTTCACTGGAAGTGCGAAAACACATTTTGGCCATGGTGTGAAAAAATGACAGCTGTACTGTTCATAAGGGGTGTGGAAAAATGCCATTGGTGAAAATATGGACTGAAAATATTACAAATTCATGAACTTATGAGGGTGTGTGGAAATTGTGCAATGCTCACTCGTAATACAGTCATTTTATGAACTTTTGTCACCAAATTTTTAACATAGCCATTTTAAGACCTCTGCTCATGAACAGTGTCACTGTCATTTCTTAATCTGTCCCAAACATTGATTTCCTGCATAATTCAATCATGATTGTGCAATTACATGTGCGGAAACACATTTTGGGCGCAGATGTAAAATGACAACTAAAATAGTCTCTGTTCATTTGTGTGCTGTGGAGGAGCTGCCAACCATTGAATTATATAGAGCAGACACTTGGTAAAAAGGTATGAAGGAATTATGTGAAACTATTTACAGGATATTTAAAAAAATATCCCCCTTTTAAAACAGCAATTAAAAGCAGGTGAATTCAGGTAGCTGCTGTACTGTTGCTGTCTTTTGACATGACAACAATTCCTTCACATGTGCGTGCTGATTTAATTTATATATCCTGCATTATCCTACGTTATTTAATTGCTGTTTTTTTCAAGTTTGGTGGCATAGTTGAAACCATTGTCACACAGGCTAGAACATCCCTTGTAAGTTTACTCATGTAAGCTTCAGAAGAAGAAATTGTTGGGCCAAACACTTAGACACTTTGTTCTTTTTGTAACATCCATGTATGTTGGTTCAATAAAAGGCAACAAACCATTTGCTGCAGTATAATTTTTTTGAATGCACTGCATTAAAATAGGAATTATATTGTAAGACCCGGGCAGACTACATACAGCAGGGCTCCTAGATCTACAGGGAGTCATTTACAGGGAAATTTTTCCCATTGACTTGTATTGGTTACAAGGGCCATCAGAGCAATTTTGCTTCATATGAAATAATGAAATGTATGGGGGGGGGGCAAGGAAAATTTGCGCTGGAGTTACAGGACAATGCAAAATCAATATGATAGCACTGCTACTGTGTCCTCTGAAGTCCATCATTTATTCATTTTTTTTCATAGTGTAATAGACCAACAACATGCCTTTCCCTGATTTGAAAGGAAGTGTGAATTATTTAGCATCTGAATGTGCTAGTGTGAACTGGCCTTCATGCTTTGCCCAAGAGAAGTGGGGGTGGAGGGTTGAAACAAAGGGAGTGGATGAGGCAATGTGCAGTTTATCTGACACAGCTTCTGAAATCCATGTAACTCTTCTCAATTCAGTAAGCACCAGTGGCTTTGTTTGAGAGGTGTGAGGGGGATGAGCATGGGAATGCAGACACATGGCTGACATACAGCATCTTGTTTCTGCAGTCACATAAAAATATAGTGGCTGAAGTCATACCTATCAACCTCTTGCCTCATAAACCTGGGACAAGGCTTAAAAGAACACAGGGACAAAGAACTAAAATCAGGGTCACATTTTATAAATTGATAATAGTAACTCAGAAATCTGACATAACAAAGGCAATAGTAGTAAGATGTATTTTTTGGAAGAAATATTTGCAGGGAGTTCAGTGACAACACGAAAGTTCACCAGATCAGGCCTTAGAAAACTGTAAGAACCTAAGAAAGGCTGTATGAGTTAAAACATTAAAACAATACCTTATCTGATAGTACTGTAATTAACAATTATTATGGCTGTGGCTGATAGGCACTAAACATCTGCAGAAATGGATAGAAGCAGCACCCCACTGAAATTGAGATGCTACATCTCAGCTGGACTACTCTGAGCAAAGAAATAGTAAAAATAAAAATAAGTAACTATAAAACTAATTGTAGGCTTTTGATATTTTGTTAGCACCTTTATTTTTTCCTTTCTGACTAGATGCCTAGGTCTCCTTCTAGCTGCCGAAAAGTTTCTGACCAAGATTCTGTGGAAGGGCTGGGTTTGACCCTAGCACCATGGCAGCTCTCACCCCCAATCATACCATCAGGGTACCCTGCTGCAAAAGGGCATAATGACTTTCAGGGTGTTGATCTACTGTAGGCAAAAGCAGACCCGTCATTCTGTGGCTGCAGAATCACACACAGCCGGTGGGTGCTTGTTTTGCAATTGGCAAAGGGGGCCTCTTCTGGCAGTCCATTCCAGGGCTCAGCCACTTTCTCCATGCAGTAACACTTCCTAACATTTCCCCTAAACCTTCCGCCTTCAGACCATGCCCTCTAGTTCTTGTATCTACTGTACCTTGCCTAAAATAAGCTCTCCCCCACTTTATTGATCCCCTTCATGTACTTGAATGTTTTGATCATGTTCCTTCTCTCCCCTCTTGTCTCCAGAGGATACAAATCCAGCTCCTTCAACCTCTCCACATATGTCTTCCCACTTGTCCCGTGCACCATTTTAGTGGCCCTTCTCTGCACCCATTCCATGTTTTCAAGTACCTCAAGGGAATCAACAAAGTCCAAGAGGGTAGCATCTTTCAGAAAAAGATATGTGCAAGAACAAGAAGACACAATTTGAGGATAAAGGGGAACAGATCGGTGCGACTTGAGGAAGTATTGTTTTCACTGTGAGGGTGGTGGATGCATTGAACAGCCTTCCTGATGAAGTTGTGGGGTGCAAAACAGTGTGGGAATTCATGAATGCATGGGACAGACACAAGGTAATTCTGGGGTAGGGGGTCAAGAGGAAGTAAGCTGTTGACTAAGTAGGATCTGCAGCTTATCCAATAGGTAGGGAAATGGGCAGACTAATATAAGGGAATTGTCTTGCCTTTTCTATAGCTTGCCCTAAACACCTGTTTTTCTTTGTCTAATGTTCATCTGCTGCCAACCTTAGTTGTACAACCATACAGTATGTGTCTATTGTAAGTTGCTACAGTTGATGTTTTTACACAGTGTCCAGTATACATAGTATCCAGTATACATAGTATACATAGTATCCAGTATACATAGTATCCAGTATACATAGTAGACATAGTATCCAGTATACATAGTATACATAGTATCTAGTATACATAGTATCCAGTATACATAGTATCCAGTATACATAGTATACTTAGTATCCAGTATACATAGTAGACATATTATCCATTATACATAGTATACATAGTATCCAGTATACACAGTATACATAGTATCCAGTATACATAGTATCCAGTATAAAAACCACAGAGATCACACACACAGATAGTATCCAATCTCCAGACAACCTCTCTTGATACACTGTATCCAGTTGATTGAACAGATTATTCACCCTACACATACATTATCATTCCTACTTGTTTTTTCACTGCATTATGCTGTCTTTCATGTTGAGCTACAATATAAAAATCAGATTGCAATATAAAACAGACTACCAGTGAATTGTAGTAGCAACACTTACTGTACATTGAAATTAAACATAAAGGGGGATGAATTCCACAGGTTTGTCATATTTCTTTTAAGGTATTAAATTGATGCAACTTCAAATGCAATCAGTGGGCCATAATTGTCATGTTAGTATCTTTACAATATAAAACAGATTTCATTCCTCATATAAGGATGATTGATATATAGCTGGTTAACGATGTCACATTGTCTAGAGTGACACTTAGCAGAAATAACCTGTAAATCCCAGAAAGGTAAGTATTTAATGTAATTATTTTATTATGCCTGGTGTGAGGATAGAACCCACAGCCTTCTGATCTCTCAGCCTCAGATGTGAGTATGCTACCTGCTGAGCTACTGCAATTAAGTGGCTGGCTTGGAAGGTGGTCTTAACATAGGCAATGATGTCATAATTCATTTATGGGCATAACAGGCTTTTCTGCTCTGAACATACTGTAACTATTGTGCTAATAAAACAGTATAATACAGCATGTCTTCAGTGCTGAGGTTATTTAAAGCAGCACACACATCCATAGCCACGGTTGTAAATGTAGTAGCCTCCTCATTAACAAAAGCAATGTAAAATGACAGTAGTATACCATCATAATTAGTCTTATAACTGTGTGATGCATCTAAAAGCTGCTTTCAACCTAAATAATTAATGAAGTGCATACTGTAGTTATCAGTAGAATAAAAACCTGACTGGTTTTCAAAAGGTTGAAATGTCAGAATACTTTTTTTCAGAAGGTGCTTTTCTCATTGAAAGTCTAGAATCTTATTATTATACAGTACATGTGACTATTTATAAATCTGAAACATTAATACTGGCAGTGGTTGTGTTCTGACAATCAACAACTTTGAAAAGAAACCATGCTTAACCATTTTTCTGTATTATTATCAGTAGGGACTTTGTTGGTGATTTACTATAGCTTTTAAGGAGCGTTACACATTTAAAACTGATTTGTGAATAAGGTACTACTACTGTATATCTCAAACTGTGGAAATGTGTGCTGCTTTAGTTAACCTCATCATTGGAAACAAGCTGGAATATACTGTATGTGGCTTAATACAGTTTTATCTATCCTGAAACGGTCACCTGAATGGATAGTTGACTGGGTACTTTCAAATTTGCTGTCCATAGCTGGACTATTTAAACCAAACATTCTTAACTTGAAACTCTGCAAAGAAGATGCTGCTTTCATCAAATGCATAAGGGGAGTGTCAATGTTTGACCCATGCCTTGTTAATAATATTTAATGCATCAAATGCATTTTATATTATATATATACTGTATGCACATTTGCAAATGAACCTCCATTTATGGTAAAATCAGTTTGACTAATGCACTTTATTATTTAATGATATGTAAGATAATTTATCATTTTTTATTAGCTGGTGTACATGTGATGCTGAGTGAATGAGAGCCATAGTGCAATCTTGGTAAGGTATACATCATGTATACAATCAACATAATTGTGGAATGTTCTGCATTTTTTTGTTTTGCCATGTAAATGATTGGACTGACTCTTAGTCCATCATGAAAATAAAGTGATAAAATCCAGGTTTATGCTGTTTCTGACTGTAGTTGTTAACCCTCATATTACTCCATAGAAGAAGCAATACAGTACATAACACGATAAAATAAATTATTGGAAGATGTATAAAACATCACAAACACACTTATTCAGTTCCACTGTTTTCTGATGCTGAAACAGACACAGGGAATACTGTAGGTGTGCATGCAGATTGCAACATAAACTGAATTTATATATATATATATTTTTTAAGTCAGTGATCAACTGAAATGATTGCAGAAGATCAATGCAGTCCTTTCAGTTGGCAAGGTCACCCGATTAATAAAAGTATAAATTCAGTCTACAGTATATTGCATACTGCATGTAAACCTATTCAAATTTCAGTGACCCCCTTTAGGCATCAGAAAACAACAGTGGTTTGGGCTTCTCACCGGTTACTGTGTGAACTATGAATTCTAACTTTTCTCATGGAAGTGTGCATGTAATATTGCCCTTCAACTGTATTAAGTTTTTTTAATTTTCTGTACTCTGTGGGAGTGATGGGGCTTGGGGAGCCACACCTTAGCCCAGCCTTGCTTCATGGTCCCTTGCAGTTGACAGCAAGGACACAGTGCACGCTGTCAGAAAATGAAAAGAAAGAATGAATGACATTGTCATCACCTATAGTAATACCTGATTGGCCACCTGTCAGCCAGTCTGGTTTTACCACAGGCAATGATGTCATCATTCATTTATTCATGCTGGAATGAATGAGCACGGTCATCAGCTCTGTATGCATAATTAGTCACTAATAAAAGAGGAATTATGATATACTGTGCTGCAGATTGTTGCAAAGCTGGAGGATAGTTCAAACAACACCTCTTAAATCCATTTTACTGTCTGATTTATTACAGCTGTCAGCGTATCCATGTACTTTTAAGCCATTTTGGCCAAGCTCAGAATTAAACCCTTGCACTGATACAACTCTATACTGAGAAACACATGTATGTGGCTTATACTGAGAAACCAAGCTTGGACTTTATGCATAATTGCAGTTGAAATGTAATTAGCCCAAACACTTTACTATAAGGGATATGCTTCATTTTTTTCAGTTCATTAAGTTTTATCCTTTATTGGGCCAGGATAAGTGTTACAGTACACTTCCTCTAATGAAAAGTACAGTCTTCACACAGAAAGCAGTTTATTACTCTGATTTCAATAGCACTGGCAAATGGCCTAGCATGTAAATTAATCTATTTGTTGCAAATTTTCCTAACAATACTGATAATGTGCAGACCATTTTAACTTTGAAAGTTACAGATTGGTTGAATGCTTCTCAACAATAGTTATCAGAGCAGCAGAAGCAACTGTGCAGGGTCACAGGTATGGGGGTGGGGAGTGGAGATGCTGAGAGGTAATAGCTGTACACTTAAGTTACGATGTGCTGCAGTTTAGTTCAGTTCTGAATAAAACATGTTTATAATAACTTGACCCATATTTTCTGCTTTGCCCACAAACAGCATTTCTCCTGATATCAGAACGAAATGGCGAAGTAGCAAATATGGGCGAGCAAGGAAAGATCAGATTGTAGAAATGGTAAAAAAAGGTGCATGTCAGGTGAGACTGCTAATATTAAAGAAATAACGGCATTGACTCCTGTTGCAGGATTTTTAAGATTTCCATTACAAAAGTGATATGTCCATGCCTGTCATTATATGTGGAATGTAATTAAGAGCATCAGGGCTGAGGAGGTACTGTTTCATACTATTTGTATCCTGAAAGGCATAGACTCATTAAATTTCACAGTTGGAAAGGCAGCAGCTTTATTATAGTGCAGTGTTCTGTTTTCATGCACATTGGACAACTGCAAGGGTTACCAGAGTTCATAAATCTAGTGATTAGCTGGATCTGGTTCCACACGCTGTACGTTTACGGCTGATAAAAAGCATTAGTAGTAGGTGGGTAGTGCAGACTAATGAAGGTATCTGAGTTATTTCTTAAAATAGTAACAGACGTTTTGAATGTTTTTCTACCGCTGTATGGAATACTGTATATCAAATGCTGCACTGTTTATGAACCCTGTTCAGACTGACAGTTGCTTTCTGGTTTTCTACATTCTTACACCGTGTGCTTTTTACTTCCATTTTTTGTAAAAAAATAAAAGTAATAAAACATTTGCAGTGCAGTGTACAACAGTCAAAGGAACTACAGTACATAAAAAATGCAACAGCAACTGGGTAAAGGTCAGCATCATCAGTTGCAAATACACAGTATGGTAATAACTAGCGACAACAACCACAACAACAATTAAGCAGTGGGCAAAGAAATACAAACAAATGTTCCAGCTAAAAGGCTGGAAGTATTTTGATTTTAGTGACAGATCACTAGCAAACGTGAATATTCAGATTGCATTCCAAGCGTTTCAACCTTAACATGTGTTTGCATTTCTTTATGCACCTTTGTTTGTACTTATCACTGTGTATTTATAACCAGTGCTAACCTTAACAATGAGAGAATCTGACGCCTTCATCCAGAAGTGCAGCCCCTCCAGCAGCAGTGAGCAGAGTATTTAACTACTGTATGTGCATGTTTGCTTTTTATGACCACCATCCTTAATCAGATCTGCCTTTTCCCTGGTAGTCTAGTGGTCCCCACTAGTCTTGATTGTTGAAAAATATGAAATTATTTGACCCTTTTTCTGTGCCCTATATTACCAGGAACACGGTCAACTATTTTACTATTTTTCAACAATCGGATTGGGGGAAGGGGACTACTAGACTACTGGGCAACACCACTAGCAAGGATTCCTGAAGGGGGCCCATGTCCAGTCCCTGCTAGAGCAAATAGTCTGTGTAAGACCTCCATCAAGATCTAGATATTCCTGCACATGCCAGTTAAAATATGAAACTGCCTTGTTACTGTACTCATTCACAATGAGGTCCTGGTAAAATGTAATCATGTGCAAACAAGGAACCCTACAGTATATGAATGTGATCATGGGAGGTCCTGTTAAAATGTAACCTGGTTGCTAATTGCTGTTACTAGTTACTGGTAAAGTTTTCATTACAGTTTGTAAAAGTGTTTGCCTAAATGAATTGTGACCTCGCACTGAAAATCTGATCTCTGTGACACTGTGCTGTCATGTGGTTAAGAAAGATACTTTGTTCAAACATTGTTTAGCTTTTTACAAAATACCTTTATTATTCTTAATGAGAGCTAATGCTAGTGGCATGTCTTAGTGTGTTTTGATCTTGTACTTTTTTTTTTTTTTTTTTAAGAAAACCTTGCTGTTTTTGTCTGGTTCTCCAATTAGCAGCCGCAGCTGAGAGTTGTCGGATGTTGTTACCACGTATTTCTACATGATTCATTTTTTTGACTTGAAATAAAATGTGGCTGTGAGTTGAGAGAAAAAAAATGTTTTTTTAGTTTGCAATGCTCTACAGAAACCTTCATGGGATGGGAAGTGTATTTAATCCATTTCCTAAAACTCCTGTTAAAAATCTCTTTCTCTCTTTTTAATAATAATAATAATTATATCATTATATTTTTACTTATATTTTTTCAGCTTCTGTGATTTTATATATACAGAATTTCAAGCTGTTGTGATAGTTCGTTGTACTGATAGTGAATAAATGTATTAGAATACAATGTACAGTGCTGAGCCAAAATGAAAATATTGAGCTTCTTTATTTTTCTGTTTTGAACATTCAAATGCGGATATCAAAAGGATATATTTATGGCAAAATGGCAAAACAAAATAATGCATCAATCCCTGCTGCACAGAAGAATATAGGTTCCAAACTTTCCTAACCAATATGTGGGATGTGCTAGCTTAAAAACTGGCAAAATGTAGTACATATGCCAAGGAAGATGGAAGCGACAAAATTAGTGCTGTCGTGTTCATAACAGTCTAGGCTGGCCCCTACATTGAACAATGTGATTAATAATGCACACATTCCTATCAGTTCATAATGGACTGATAGGAACATGTGCTTTATTAACCCCAGTGTTCAATGTGGGGGCCAGCCTTTATTCCTGAGGGAAAAGGCTTCTGACTGCTAAAATGAGGGACTCCCATCTTATGTGGGACTCAGAGGTATATGCACAGAAAATATTTCATTGGTTATCTCTTCAACTTCAGTTTTTAATGAGCATAGATTACGTTATAGTAAACAAATTAATCCAGGTTTCGTTATCCAAAACGTGAAACTGTATTTCTACAGTGGTGTACTATTAAATAGAAAAGCAGCGACACATTGAAACAGTAATTGCCTGTGCACCGTGCAATTTCTAATAATAAAATTCTGTGGAAAAAATGTCATTGTGAGTGGATCAATGCCCCTTGCGAGTGGATCAGTACCCCTTGCTAACCCCCACCCCCGCTGATACAGACAAGAGAAGTGTGCGACTTCAAGCCCTCAGAATGAATAGCATTAAAAAAAGCAGGCGCTCCTTTACTCAATCAAAGGTCCAGACCTTGTGAAATTGTAGGACATTAATAATTTTAACATTTTCCACAAATAAACACTGTAGGTTTGTAGTATGTCAAGGATGCATCATGCACTAACGCACATTTAGATGCCGTTAAAGTGAAAAAAAAAATGCGATTCAAACAGAATAACTATTAACCAGGGAGCTATAACCAGTCCACTACAACAAATTCGTTCACATCTACAAAGCAACTCCTACAATGTTGTTATTTATAATTAAACTGCATTTGGTTTGAATGGGGGAACCCATAAAGTGATGCAGCTATAGCTGCATTGTGGTTATTTTTTCGATAATGCAATTATCTATAGTATTGTATTAAGGCCACTTTTCATTTGTAGCAACAATGTAGGTTTATAATATACTAATTCTTATTTGTCTGTCAATCTGTCTGACAGGAAGCCCTTGCAATATTTGTATCGTTTCCATACACAGTGGGCATAAGAAGCCGACAACTTAGTCTATCACATACTATCACAAAATAGATCCCAAGCAGTAATGTGCACCATTGTACACATCTCTGAACTTTCTGTGATATAGGAGGTCATAAGTTCGAATCTCATCATCGCACCTGGATCCGCGTGACTGCCGTGCTTCCAGTTCAGACACAGGTACCAGTGTAGGTGTTTCTACATCTTGCTGAGCTGTTGTGGAATTTAGGGTTACCACCTTTTAAGAAGTCCAAAGTGGAACATTTCTTACTGAAACATGATTTCTTGTAGGACAACATGTAACCTCGACCAATGCAACAGACTCTTTTTCTCTAAATAATCGGAATTAATACTTAGTCTTGTAGGATTTTTCTTTTTGTTTGTTTTTAGTTGTTCATATTGCTTCTGATCATTTTAATATATTTTAGTTAAGGTGTTATAGTTTTATGCAACATTTAGAGGAAAGTATGACAATATTTTTTTCTACTATATAAGATCAGGACTTGAAGCATTTTTCATGTTTTTGACAGGATACAGCTGACCAAATCAGGACTACCCTGTCAAAATCAGGACAAGTGGAAACCTCAGACTGGAAACACAAATTGTAACTATCATTATATAGCATCCATTGTAGTAATCAAGTGTATCCCGACTGTAAAACATGTATAATAGCTCATTGATTAGTAATTTTAAAATTGCCTTAAAATAACATTTTTGTAACCAGTGAAAATAGTAAGAGAACCTAATTTTTTCATTACTTTATTAGCTACTTCTGAGTTTCTGATTCTCCCACCTCCTGACAAAAGAACACCTACTGTAGTTATACACCCAGGACATATCTGGAAACAAGCTGTTATCAGTTCCGTTTGTCTTTCCTGATAAAAGCTTTGAAATAAATAGATACACACACACACACACCCTATTTGTGCCGCTTAAAAATCTCTACAAATAAGAAATAACTTAAACTAGCCACGGGACAATACTGACTGCCTGCACATTACCTGTGTAACGTAATACTGTTCCGTGGCTAGCAAAACTTCAGTGCATCGAAAGTAACGCAAGGCGACTAGCTTTTTCAGATTTGAATAAAATAATATGCTGGGATAGAATCGCATCTCCTTTGTACCCCCACTTGCATTTTTTAGAGTTTTTGACTGGGAAATGCACAGTGAGAATTACCAGACACTGCTGAGTCACGGTTTTTATGGTCTCTGCATAGCTCGAGGTTAATGTCTCACTAAAAATGCAGTGAAAGTGGCTGATTGCATCGGCTAATCACAGAACTGTACAACAGTGGCCTGGGAATTCTGATTTAGTAGGCGGTCATTGAAAATAACACTTTTTTTCTGGACAGAACTTGAATGCATGTAGTGCTTATGAGTTCAACTTTCAATGTTTATATAGCACATTTGCAAAATGGCCAAAGTATGTCATATACTAATTTCCTGAACCTGAACAAGAGAAATGGATGTGCTGGGTCTGTGCATTATATAAGACAAGCTTGCAGTGGGGTTGTGTGAAGGAGAGTCTTCCCAAACAGGCTGTGTGTGTGTGTGTGTGTATGTGTGTAGGGGGAGCGCCACATGAGCAGGCGATATTGCTGCTCACTGAAGTGTAGCTCCCCCTTTCAACTGTATGCCACTGCATTTTGGAGCTGTCATAGACAGCTCCAGTAGGCATTGGAGAACTGGGGCCACACCTGCAAACACACTGACTGAATTGGAAGAGGGCTGCCACACCTCTGAAAACTCCAATGATGGCACTATGTTTCTTGCACATGGGTGCAAGCAAACATAAAAAGACTGTTGGACATTTGGGGTCAAAATGTGGGAGCCAGCTTAAAAGCAGAATAGTGCTTCTTAGTTGCCCTATCCTGGGTAATTATAATTGAATGTGTCAAAGCTGGACACTGCTGAAAATGAGATACTGCATCTCATCTGCTCTGTCCTGCAAATCATAGGTATCATAGGTATTTTCTGAGCCAGAAGACATATGTCCATGATGCTCACTATAAAAATCAGCCATAAGCAAAAATGTTGGTACTCTTGCAGTAGTTATCAAGTATAGTTTTAATTCAGACATGGTGGTGCTGAATTTAAAAGTAGACATGACAAGTACTGCAAAAGTATCAACATTTTTGCTTATGGCTGATATATAGTAACAAGCATTTGTCAATGCCGAACGTTCGATTGCAGGTATTTGCAGTGGTATTTGGCACTTGGACATGGCTTAAAAAATCAGTGACAAAGAAGTACAAGCATTTGTCAATGCCAAATGTTGCTTGCTTCTATGTGCTGTTTAGGTATTTGGAAGTCATTGGAGTGCAAATATTGAAAAATCACGAACTTACGAGCGTGCGTAGGAACTGCGCAACGCATGCTCGTAAAACAGTCACTTTTAGGAATTTTTTCACCAAATTTTCAACATAGCCATTTTAAGACCTCTGCTCATGAACAGTGTCACTGTGATTTTCTTAATGCGTCCCATACATTGATTTTGCACACCGACTGCGCCATTGTGCGCTACATGGGCGGAAAAATGTTTTGGGCAGGATGTGAAAAATGACAGCTGTACTGCTCATAAGGAGGTGTGGTAAAATGGCAATGTTGAAAATCTGGAGTGAAAATATTGAAAATTCGCGAACTTACGAGCATGCGTAGGAACTGCGCAACGCACACTTGTAAAACAGTCATTTTTAGGAATTTTTTCACCACATTTTCAACACAGCCATTTTAAGACCTCTGCTCATGAACAGTGTCACTGTGATTTTCTTAATGTGTCCCATACTTTGATTTCACACACCGACTGTGCCATTGTGCGCTACATGGGCGGAAACACATTTTGGGCAGGATGTGAAAAATGACAGCTGTACTGCTCATAAGGAGGTGTGGTAAAATGGCAATGTTGAAAATCTGGAGTGAAAATAATAGTGAAAATGCATGAACTTACGAGCATGCATAGGAACTGCGCAACGCACACTCGTAAAACAGTCATTTTTAGGAATTTTTTCACCACATTTTCAACACAGCCATTTTAAGACCTCTGCTCATGAACAGTGTCACTGTGATTTTCTTAATGTGTCCCATACATTGAGTTTGCACACCGACTGCGCCATTGTGCGCTACATGGGCGGAAACATGTTTTGGGTGAGATGTGAAAAATGACAGCTATACTACTCATAAGAAGGTGTGGTAAAATGGCAATGTTGAAAATCTGGAGTGGAAATATTGAAAATTACAAACCCACGAGCATGCTGTGAACTCGCGCAACTCAAAGCTCTAGAAACAGTCATTTTTAGGAAATTTTTCACCAAATTTTCAACATAGCCATTTTAAGACCTCTGCTAATGAACAGTGTCACTGTGATTTTCTTAATGTGTCCCATACATTGATTTCACACACCGACTGCGCCATTGTGCGCTACATGGGCGGAAACACATTTTGGGCAGGATGTGAAAAATGACAGCTGTACTGCTCATAAGGAGGTGTGGTAAAATGGCAATGTTGAAAATCTGGAGTGAAAATATTGAAAATTCGTGAACTTACGAGCCTGCGTAGGAACTGCGCAACACACGTTCAATAAAACAGTCATGTTTTGAATTTGTGCATATAATTTCAACATGGCTTTGGAACCCCTTCTCATGAATGATGTCACTGTCATGGCATTATTCAGGCCCAAAGGGTGATTTCGCGCAGTGACTGCGCAGTGACTGCGAAATCACCCTGGGCCCGAATAACGCCATGACAGTGACATCATTCATGAGAAGGGGTCCCAAAAACCCAATGTTGAAAATTTGGTGCAAAAATTCCAAAAAATGCCTGAGATATGCAATAAAGTTGAAAACCCTATCTAGCCCATTATACAGCTTACCGGCATTTCCTCAGTTCGCGGTCGGCTTTGAAGAGTGCAGACGTGTTCCCGGTCCACCGATGATCATCGCGCCAAGCTCCGGAGGTAAGTATGGGGTGGGGGGGTGTGGGGAGGCAGGGTGCTCAGTGGGTGGAGTGCGGGTTGTGGGGGGCTGGGAGAAGAGCCCGTGGGACCGTTTTCAATTTACAGGTTTGTAAAAAATAAACGACGATGTGGGACATTTGCCATGCTGGGGTGGGCTCCCAGCATGGCAGAAGGATGTGCTGGGGGGGCCGTGGAGCCGACAGGGGATTGGGCACCCCAGTCAGCAGATGACGCGGGACATTTGCCACGCTGGGGTGGGCTCCCACCGTGGCAGCAAAGATTTGGGCGGCGATGCGGTGCTGTGTATGACAGCGTTGGTTTTTTTTGAAGAGAAGACCACCGCTGTCATACACAGCACTGCATCCGATTGGTGCAGGACTGCCATGCCTGCTCAATGGAGCAGGGGATTGCAGGGGAGGGGCACACCTCCAAAGTGTCCCATTCTCCCAAGACGTTCCTTGCGCATGCGCGCAAGGGAACGTAAAAATGAGTATAAGCAAGACCTTGTGCAAAGGCAACATCAGCAATGGACATTCAGCATTGACAAATGCTTGTCTGTATTTGTGCTTTGCACTTCAGGGCCACCGTACTTTAGAGTATGTTATAGCACCACCTTGTGGTTATTGCAGGAAACTTAAGGGACAAGTAAACAGGGTTCTGTCTTACTGCAATTCCCAAAATTGGAAAACATAGGGCTATAGTATAATCCCCTATACAGTATGTTACATGGTGAGCTTTTTATAGTCCCAATTCATATTTTTATACAGTTTCAGCAGATTTTAAATACAAAAATGAACAGGTGGAGGTTTTAAAAGTGGCACTCAGGCAGCACCCTTAGATGGCTGCCACATGCTAACATTATGATGTTATCAGAGTGACCGCACTCTAGAGCAATAATGGGATTTATAGAGGGGCTTGTTATATACAGTGGATTTAATACTTTTAGATAGCATTTTTGGGGAAAATCCTTGACTGTGCATGTGTGAAGTGGGTATCACACATGAACATTAAGGGATTTTCCACAAAGACACAGTCTAAAATGTTAAATCCACTGAATATAACAAGACCCTACACAGATCCCATTATAACTCTGGAGTGCTGTCACTCTGATGACATTACCACGTTAGCATGTCATGGCCATCTTAGGGTACTACAGGAGCACCCATTTCAAACCTCTGTCTGTATATGTATTTAGAATCTGCCCAAACTGTATTAAAATGTGAATTGGGACTATAAGAAGCTAACCATGTAACAGGCAAGAGGTTATACTATAGCCCTATGTTTTCCGATTTTGGCAGTTTCATTTTTATGGCTGTGGGCAGAGCCTACAGCCATCTTGCTGTCTGTAGCTGGAAAAAATGGAAGATCATGGAACACATTTTTCAAGTTTTCGATGTATCCCTCCTCAGCTATAAATCACTATGCCAGTTGAAATAAAATACTCCCTTCTTTCTGTTTATAATGTTGGAGACAGCGCTCCATGCTGCTCATCAGATGGCCATTAGGAAACTGAAACAGCTTGTTAAATATTGGTTGCCTATTAAACTGGAGATTTGTTTACCCCCTTCAAAATGCAACAACGTGCACATTTAAATACTAAGCATTTAAACGTTTTCTTGTTACTAGCTTCAGTTGGGCAGGTATGGTCTTTCAAGAAAGATTCATACCTCATAAATTTCACCTTTTCCCAGCAATCTAAAATGATTTACACTGTTTTTTAACCTCTTAAGACACTACCTGATGAGCACTGTCTCAGATATATGCCAGATCTTCTGTGAACTATCCAAGCCTAAATATATAGCAATCAGCAGACATGTTTTACTATGCTTTTTTTTGGGGGGGGGGATATATTGAGCTATACACACACATGCACACACACACCATCCTCATGACCACAACATTTAAAATAAATACTGCAATCTAATATGTTATAAAACAATAAAGAAACTGTTTATGTCAGTGAACACAGTGAAGTTCAGTTTGCAGTAGATTTCCTTTAAATATTTCTTATCCTACATTTTGTATCCTGGATAGCACAGGGGAGATGCTACATCTCATAGAGATCTTCATTTTACACATTTTTGCACTGCATTTACTCAGGATGTCCCAGATTAGATGCAATATCTTGTTTTCAGTGGGGTCATGATTTTACCATTTTTATAATGTAATAATACATATATATATATATATATGTATATACACACTTTATTCAGGGTAGCCTAGTCAAGATGTAAAATATTGCTTTCAGTGTGTTCTGATTTTATGCAATGTAGCATAATATTGTGTAGATTTAGAGCCACCCTGAAAATAATATGCCATGTCTTCTGTGAACTATCCAGGCTAAATATATATAGCTATCAGCATGCCTATACTGCGAAAACACATTGTAAAAATGTGTAAAAGGAAGACAACATTGAATCTGCTTCTCAGCAGATCTGTATTGTGCAAATTCATTAGACATAATGGTTAAAAGCATACCAAAAGCTCTCCATAGCCTTATTGGCTCTGACCAGAGTTAGTTTTTTTAAGTACCCAGTTTAGGTGTCCTTTAATAAATGATGTAAAATGATGCAGAGATCACTAGCTTCACAGCACAGTCTGCTTTACGACAGTGAGACAGAAAAGAAACAGAGCTTGTCACTGAACGCATGGAATGAGTGTCTAGAGCACTGCAAGGAGCCTGTAAAACAGTGCACTGGTAGTACAGTATTTGCACTGGAGGCTTCCTGCAGAGACTGTATAGAAAACATACTTTATCTGGGGAACTGTTTGTCATTGTTTTGGTCCTTGACCTTGTGCAAAAAGATGAACAAAGTGGATGATTTCATACCTTTTATCAGACTAAAAAGAGACTTACAAACCACACGTTTTCAGGCTACATAGAACCCTTTATCAGCTAATGGTGGAATCTAATCTGCCCCCCCCAAAAAACAAGCATTTGTCAGTGCTGAATGTTCACCACTTGCATTTCTGTTGTACTGGGTTCTGCTTGTACACATTATATTAACCCAAGACAGAGCTGATGAGACGTACTATGTCATTAATCAACTAAAAATACCACCAACAGCTTAATCTGGTTCAAGATCAGTTGGCATTCATCTGTATCCCCTTCCCTGGGTCGTGCCTGAAAATAGGCAGGATTTGTCTAGTGCACTTACACGGTCAACAAAAACTAAATAAATAAATAAATAAATAATTTGCTATGGGGTCCTGATTTTTTTAGTCCTTCTCTGATGAACAGAATGGGTGTCAATGTTCAAATCTACCTTAAAATGGGTGTTTGTGGAGTATGCTGGCATACTCTATAAACACCCATTTTGGGGTGGATTTGAATAGAGGTGGGCAAGCCAGGAATTTTTCACCTAGAACCAAGTCAGAGCAGTGCCAAGGGTCTGGCTTGCTTCTATGAGCCAAAGCACGAGCTGAGCCGTGGCTACTGTAGGCTGCTCTGTGCATAAGAACTGAATGTTTCAGACACTACAATAACTTCTTGGGCTGACAAAAATGCTTACTTTGGCCACAAATGACTCAGCTTGACCTTGGCTCTCAAATGCATATGGAGGTGGAGCTGAGTAAGGTACTAGGATCATGTCTGCTTTGGCTTGCCTACCTCTAGATTTGAACATTGATATCCATAGTGTTCATCACAGTGGGACTAAAAAAGACCTCAACAGCAAAAGTAAGTAAAAATTATTAAAAACCAAAAAGTTATCAACGAAAGACAAAAACCCATTGAAATGAATGGGAAGTATGAGTCCATTCATTTCAACAGGTTTTTTTTCTTCTATTCATAACTTTTTTGGTTTTACATAGTCTTACATACTTTTCTCCGTAGAGGTCATTTTAAGTCTCTCTCTGATGAACAATTGGTGTCCACCTTCAAATCCACCTCAAAAGGGGTGTATGCGGAATACACACACTGCAGTCTGCAAACACCCATTTTGGGGTTGATTTGAATGTTGACACCTACAGTGTTCATCAGAGTGGAACTAAAAAAGACTTCAACAGAAATAAACAGGTAAAAATATTAAAAAACCAAAAAGTTATCAAGTAAAGAAAAAAAACATTGAAATGAATGAGAAGTGTGAGCACATTTATTTCAAAGATGTTTTCCCTCCGGTTCATAACTTTTTTGTTTTTCACTATTTTTATCTACTTTTTTCCTGTTGGTCTTTTTTAGTCCCATTCTGATGAACTCTACTGGTGCCAATGTTCAAATCAACCCTGACATGGGTGTTTGTAACCCATTTTGTGGTAGATTTAAATGTTGATTCCAATAGTGTTCATCAGAGAGACTAAAAAGACCTCAACAGAAAAAAAGTAGGTCAAAATATTAAAAAACAAAAAAGTTATGAACTAAAGGGGAAAAAAACATTGAAATGAAAGGGCTCACATTTCCCATTCATTTCAATGTTTTTTCTTTACTTGATAACTTTTTTGTTACCTTTTTTTCTAAAATCAGGAGCCCACTGAAAATTACATATTATGTCTGATCTGGTCTATCTTGGGTTAATATATAGTAGAAATGTATACGTCCAGCCCGGTGGCACAGGTGGCTGAGGTGTTGGTGCCTTACCTCACACCATACTGGCGACCCAGGTTCAGGAATGGACTCGGGCGCCAGAGAGTTAGCAGGGAAAGGAGTATGATTGAGCATCCAGAGAACTGCTCTCCTTTCCTGGGGTGGGTTGGGGATTGGTCTCATTCTGCAGCGGCCCCCCCGGTGGAGACTAGGGGAAGCTCAGAGACAGCACGACTGGGGGAAATCGGAGGGAAAAAAAACCTGAAAATGGCATCTCCTCCTGCTGGATGATGGCCACCCGGACCAGTGCCCCCTCGGGATCTGTGGCAGCCAACCTGACTACAGCAGCACCCCGGTCCAATGCCTAGGCCGATAGGCTGTTTCTCCTCAGAAGAGGAGGACCCACCCAATGCAAGGGTTACATCTGGGTACCCTGTGGTGGTTGTAATGTGGGGTTGAGCAGGCAGTGGAACTGAGCGAGAGGTGAGTGTCCATGGGCAATTGGCCTGAAGGAGTGGTAGGGGATTCGCAGGGGAGATAAATACATAACACAAGAAAAAGAAATGTGTACAATCTGGACCTGGTATAACAGCAATACAATCAGTGAACATTTGGCAGTGACAAATGCTCGTTATAAGGAGGGAGTGCATTTATTCCCCCAATCCCATTTATACTGGCAATTTATGATGGTAAATTTCTAACTTTTGCACTTCGTACTACTGTCTCCTGCCCCCCATCATCTATCCAGCAGGCTTCTGTAATTCATGATGTCTGAAGAGTTAGTGCTGTATTCATTTATCAATTTTGTGCCTATTAACATTTTTATTTTATACAGAAGTATAACAAAGAATGTTACTGTAAGGCATTTTCATTCACTGGAAAGACGCTCCTTCGCATCCCTTCCCCGACACTATGATTAGCAACCGCGCAGTCAAGCTCATTTGCAGAAGGAAGAACATTTAATTCTTATTCACTTATTCTATTCTAATATGGATTAATTAAACTATGCCACATCACTGGGCCATTGTTGCCATAACACCTTCATTTTTTTTTTTTACAGTTACACATTCTGTTGCAGGGATAGACGCAGAATTACAGACAGAATCAAATCCAATGAGTTCATTGATATGTTTCTTGTGACAGTAAATTCCTTTTTTCAGTGAGGGTAACACATTTTCTGTGGCAGGGGCCCCTAGCTGATGTTCAAATTTAAGACATGCCCCTCGGTGTGAAACAGTGCTAACAGCATTTTAAATGTGGAAGAAGGGTTATCTTTTTTTTCCTTTAAGTTACAGAATGTGGGATATAACCTTGAATATTAGAAACATGACAGTCATGATGCATAAAGCTGTAACTATGCCTGAATGCTGCATGTCTCCCGTGATCTGCAGAAGCACTGCTCAGCTGGTTGGAGGGTGGCATTATGCAGATGAAGGAAGGCAGTCAACTCTCTGATAGGCACAACTACCTCTTTTCAACTACATGAAGTTTCCACCCATCATTTGGCAGAACAGCATCATAATCAGCCTCACTGATCATTGGACTATCACGGTCGAGCCCACTGTAGCTTGAGCTGCATTGGGACCCAACAGTGACACACCTCTGAAATCGGGTGTCACAGCAATATGGTCACCCTTGCACAAGGGTGAATAGGACAGCCTTAAACACCCTGGGTAGACCTGATAAAACACAAACACACACACACAGTCTGTCTTCAGGGAGGCTCTTAAAACATTAGCATTTAACAATTTATAGGCCCCCTGCTGTCACATTCCATCCATGGAGAGGAGCCTAATTTAAATTTTTTCTATATAGCTTTTTTCCCCTTTGGGGTTCCGAGGCAGGTGCAGCTATGATCTTCCCTCAGAGGAGTTTGTTTCATCCTGTTGGCTTCAGGGCTTCATTTTTCATTCATCAGTGACTCATTTTCTGCTTTTCTTCCTATTAAGCCCCGGACCCCAGAACATGGTCATGCATGCATGTGGAGGGGTGCATGCACTCCATGGCTCAGGTGATGGCCTATTCCTCCCATCTGGCCTAATGCCTGGTTTCCCTTGTGGCTGGGCACTGCCACCTAGCCTCCACCAGGTGGCAGCCAGGAGTCAGGGAAACCCACATCCCTTCCCGAGAGAAGATAGCTGCCTTGTGGACTCTCAATCCAGCTCCTTGCGCTCCTCCCCTGGATGACCCCTGATGACTCGAGCTCATTCCCAAATCTGGGTCACCAGTGTGGGAGGAAGTAAGACATCCAGCACCTCAGCCCTCCATGCCACTGGGCCAGCAGGATCCTACTTTTCTAAACTGATTCACAACCAACTAGGATTTCAGTCTTTTATTTTTTTGTCTCTGCACGTATTGAATGGGGACCATAAGGTGTGAAGGATCTCACTCCTAGTGTTGTTTTGAAATTTGCCTCTCAAAAGTTAAGATGTGCTACTTGTGTTGAATGAAAGACTCATAAAGAATGTAAGTTATCAGCTAGTGACAGTATAGTTTTATATCTGTGGATTTTGAATAGCAACATTTTTTAAACTGAGTTTTATTCAGTTTAGAATGTATAATAATACTCATAAACATCCCTTGCAAATATGATCACATGGGGCAATGCAATGCAGTAATGCAATATAAGTTTAAACCCACATCCATACTGTTACACATAGTGGGGGGAAGCTACAATATTGCAAACTAGAATTTTCTTCATTGCTATAACATGTCCAGAAAATGAGCCATAAATGGCATGACCTTGGTAATGGCTGTTCAGGAATGAAAAATGTCTGAATATCTTAGCCTCTCTGCAACAAAGACAATGTTGCAAGTAAGCATTAAGCCACGCTGAAGGTGGCATCTAATGCTGGATTAATGCATAGTTGGGAGGGTTGTGGCCCGAGGCCGGAGGCCGAGGGCGAACAACCACCCAACCATGCATTAATCGCATTAGATGCCACCGCCGGAGTGGCTTAATGCCCTTGTAACATGGGCTGCCTGATGAGAGAGTCACCAGGAGTGTTTTTCATCTGCTTAAAACAACATTAGATAGGGAGTCGGTGTGATGATCAAAGATTTGTGCTGCGCTTACAAATCGTCTAAGAGAACAGCATTAATATGCTGATGTGGTCAAAACATTAGGCGGCTATACTAAAAGAAAAAAGGGCATCTCACATGGCAGTCCAAATAATGTGGTGATGTACTCGGCTCTGTCTCTGATACCAGCCATTGGGGGTTTCCAGTGGACGGCTGCCTCGCCACGGTGTGCGACGCGATGAAAAATGTACATGCTGGCTGGGTCACTTCCCCTAAGGGTGCACCACTTCAGTGCATACTGTGTGTGTCTCTCGGACTCTGCTGTGTGCTGCTCTGTCTGCACCTGCTTCTTCTCCCACACCCCATTTCCGTCTGTGCCTAGCTGGTCTCCCTCTCCCTGTGCCATGCTTGCCTCTGTGAAACTTGATCCCCGCCTGTCCCAGTGCTGCTAACCTAGCTGTCTGGCTCACATTGGTAGTGCAGTTTTGAACACGGCATCTATCGTGGATTAATACACGCTCCGACTTCGAACCCGTGATGCCATTTGACCAATCGCGGGTCCCCATTCCACCATTCATATTATTGCCATGTTACAAGTATAATTCTTTCAGGCAAGGTGTCTACTTTCAGCACTCATATAGCATGCAGTGATGTATTCTCATCTGGCCAGCTAGTGCAAAGTGACATACTATTGTAGGCTGCAGCATAAATATTAGAAATATTATTAGAAAATGCACATTTCCAAGGTTGGCAATAGTATTTGTTTCAAACAGTTGTAACCACTTAACTGCAATATCTAAATAACATTGTTATGCCTGTCAGGCAACTTACTGCTGCAGGCAAAACATTGTTTTGGAGAGTTGCTGCCAAATAAATGTTTAAACTAGCTTTAATAAGTCACCAGCTAGCTGGCATTTGATCAAACCCATTATAACTACTGTTGGGGATATGACCACACTGAAGACTGTCCAAATAGAAAACAAATATTATGCAGGTGCAGTCGCGGTCGCAGGGGTGGGTGCTGCCCCCCTGCCAAAATCACTTTATTTTTGCAATGGCACAATGACGACCGCAGTTGTGGTCGACATGCAGCCATCATTGCAATGTCAGGTCGATATATTTTTGTTGAACCGGCATCGCAGATCCAGCTGGGCCCATGCACTGGGTTAGGACTGTCTTCAATATAGTACAATATAGTATTTACCCCATTTTGCTCAGGTCCCTTAAATGAGGATACAATTCCACTATCAGAAAAAGAAGGGAAATTCTTTGCAAGAAACTACGTTAATGCAGACATTGGGGATGTAGAACACAAAGCGCATAAAAAAGAGAAATGAAAAACATTAGGGATTGGGGTCTCTGGAGTATTGGCGAATCAGAGGTTGGGTCTTACTTGGGGTTGTCAACCCTAATGCCCACTGCTCCCCTGATCAGATGAGGTAAAATGTGATGTCTTCATGCAAGGTCTGTAGGGCCCTGCATGAAGAAAGCTCTGACAGATTATGTTGGCCATACTCTATCACTATGAGGCACTAGTTTGGAGCTGTATCTTGTTCTTCAGACAGG
The DNA here is from genome assembly GCA_016271365.2 of Neoceratodus forsteri. Classification (NCBI taxonomy): domain Eukaryota; kingdom Metazoa; phylum Chordata; order Ceratodontiformes; family Ceratodontidae; genus Neoceratodus; species Neoceratodus forsteri. Next base: position 1,241,826,618 of record CM028130.1, read on the forward strand.
AGGCTACAGGTTCAGGAGAGAGGGTGGGCATTAGGGTTGACAACCCCAAGTAAGACCCCACAACTGATTCACCAATACTCTGGAGACCCAAATCCCTAATGTTTTTCATTTCCCTTCTTTGTGTGCTTTGCGTTCTACAACCTTGTCTGCATTAATGTATTTTTTTTTGCAAAGAACTTTATATACTATTTATGGTAGCATTTTATTAAATATTTGAAAATTGGGCCTTTTGGTATAGTGCTCCCTCTTTTATCCACCCTGCCATTATCCTCCACCCTTGCATACCGCCAGTGTGAGCTCCTGTCCTATTTTCCAGAAATAATGCTATCTCCCCCTTTAACCACCACTTTCTTATCTGTCACCCTCTTTTATCTGCCAAAATGTAGGAGGTAGAGGTTGGTGGATAAAAGAGGGAGCACTGTATATTTAAAGTATATAAAAGAGTGATAAGATACATGATATATATAAGCAATAACACACAATGGGATGTGTGTTATGCTCTGATAAATGCACGCCTAGGGGCGTAGTGAGGCATGAGGCCACACACCGAATACTTTACCACCCCCCTAAGTGCATTTATCAGAGCAAGACCCACAATACGGAGTGTATTACTGCACTTATAAAATGGGTATATGTTGAAAAATATTGCAATTTAAAAAAAAAACATAAATATTGGATTTTTTTCTGTTTTGAAGCAACAGTCCCTCCATTGAATTGGCAGTAGAGGCAGTGGAGAGTAAGCTGACTTTCTGATTTTTGTCTCCACCATCCGCTGACTATTTATTCTGTGCCACTTCTTTTTGACTTCACCATGATGCTGAGTTTGGTCTCCCACCCACCACTCTCTTTCCTTCTCAGCCAATTGCTATAAAGAGTGACCATGGCTGTTTGTTAGGCCAATATTTCCTTGTGGTCTTGCCAGCATCACACTTCCATGTGTGATTGCGCTTTACAAAAGTGCTGGTGGTCTCACTCTGTGCTGGTTGGGACAGAGAGAGAGAGAGAGAGAGACAGCACCAGTGACTTGAGTGAGGACACTGGATCAGGAGATAGAGGCCGGGGGATTGCTTTGCTAAGATAATCATGTCCCATGTGTTTTATTTAAAAGGTGCTTCTTTTGGGGGGATTTTATTGGAGTGGAACTTATGAAAGTGGCAGGTAAAAATAGCAATATTTTCAGAATGGAATCAGTGACTCCTAGAGTCTACAGAGTTAAAAGATGACTGAAACTGGCTCTTTTTTTCCTGTGGTTTATTCTGAAAAAACAAGACATGACATGAACATCCTTTCAGCTTCTCAGGATTCTGGGCTGTCACCACCTATTTTATAAATAAATACAAATATTTACAATAAATGTTACCCCTCACACCTATAGGATACTTTATGTTACTTTTGATTTTTGTGACAGAGAGAGTGTGTATGTGTGTGTCTGTAAGTGTGTAGGCACTGCAGTGTGGTCAGTAAAGAATTCCACTCCCTCTTTTATATGCACTGCTACACAGAAATGGCTTCACTGCTTCTCAGTATGGGAGTGCCTCTTGAAGGAAGCTATACATATGATTTAATGAGTTATAATTTAACACATAGGAATGCAGAGAGGTGGAGCTGTATAGAATTATTACTAGGTATTGACACAGTTTCATCATATATCCAAAGTGAACATTTACATTCTGTTTTATGAAGTGCTAAGGTGCTTACTAATCTTCTGGGAATGTTAAACAGCTGTTAACAGTGCATCAGTGTGTTTCTGCTTTAAATTGTCTTAATCATTGAGTGAATCTCAAAACTGTGTTACAGACATTAGTTTAATTTTATTGAATATGGTGATAAATAAGGAATAACTCAATTGCACATACTGCACCATTATTTACTAACTTTAGAGGGTCTCAGATGTTACTGGGACATTTTGAAAAAATATTTTCAGACACCTTTCTGCTTACATTTATACATTCCCTACATTTACCTTCACCATTTTCATGGCAACTATTCACATTAATATGAAAGCCATCTGTCAGTTTTTTACATCATCATTTTCACAGTGCCACATTAAGATGCTATGAACCAGAGAGTGTGACAGCATGTGTAGACATGCAATCAGAGCAAACAAAGTTTTGGGGATAGTTATTCAATTATAATTTTAATGTGCATTGTTATAAAAAAAAGAGAAGCTAAACACAGAAACTGTAAAAATATAAACTGAAACATGACTAAAAAGTATGTTTGGGGCTTCTTAAAATTGTAGTACGTGTTCAGTAAGGCAACTTTAAGTACTGTAACATTGGTGTAACCATGATGTTGTTGCACTTCTATCAATATCGCTGAATAGTCAACGCAGAACATAATACTATTTGTTTATACACATACTGAGGGTTGTCTCTTACTGAATAAGAATGCTCTTGCATGCTGTTTGACTCACTCAGCAAAACAGCATGCTCTCACATGCTGTTTAGCTGAGAGAACCATGCATCAATAAGAGACACCCCTTGTGATGATTCACCTATCTGATTGTTATTATATTGTATCATATTTGTGATAAATATATATTTTTTTTAATTTCTGCTTGGAAAATATGGCAGTCTGCACAAGGCATTGTGGGACCTTGGATTTAAAAAAAAAAATACTGCTCTCCCTCTGAGTGGAAAATCTAATTAAGAGCTTCCTTTACACCAGACTGTAACAGGCTATAAAACCAGCCACTTGTAGAAAGTATTGAATTTGATGACCTATTAGGAGGAAAACAGCTTCTGACAGATACCTGTTACATTTCTCACCACTAGGATAAATAGCTGTCAGGAAGTTCCCTGAAGATCAAAGGAGTAATTCTGACCTGCCATAAAGCAGGCTCACTAATTAAAAAGAATATATATATATCTATACACACACACATACATATATAACATATATATATATATATATATATACACACACACACACATATATATATATGTGTGTGTATATATATATATATATATATATATATACATATACACTGTTTGGGGATGCTTAGCAATATGCAGATGCCTGTGACTACCATTTGGTATACAGGAGATGTGAGTGACCTCACAGCCAGCATCACCACTGAGTTATGACCTCACAAACTGGGTGGGACACTTGTTCTCTAAAGAGTGCCAAAGCTAAGAGAAGACTGGTCTTTTTGATCTCTGGATTCCTGAAAGGCACACTCTCAAAAGTACTTCTACATTAGATAAATCAATCTCTATTTGCCAGTTGAAACTAGGGTGGGATTAGATACTCAATAATAAGGCAGTTTTATTTAAATTGTCCATTTAATTTGCAGGACTGTACATTCAATGTTGTATGTTCTGTGTTTTGTATTTCATCTACTATTTTTAATTTTAGTAAACTTTGTTTTTCTTGAGATCCTGACTGAGCTCTTTTCTCATTTTGAATGTGTATGCTGGGACAGTGTTGATAATTCTGACAGAACTGTGAAGCACGTACAGTGTGTTACCATATGCACCAAGGTAAGAAAAGTACGTTGGTCTCAATTGAGTAAAAAGGGGGATTGTGAACCAGGTTAGGTGCCTACTGGGTTAAGTATTGCACTGCATTTCCCTGAAGAGGGTGTGATATTTGAACCTGTTACCTGGGCCTGCTAGCAAAAAAAGGTTCATATTTGACCCCAGGATTTGAGACTGGTAGTTGTTTGGATCCAAAACAGACAGTAATTACCATGTTTGTCTCCTGTTCATGTATTGCACTTCGAGGTTTGCCACTGTGGGAGCAGAGGGCCTGACTTGCGGAGTACGTTTGTGACAGATCTGGTTGAAAGTGGTGCGATTTAAAAGATTTGGTTTGCAGTGCTACAATCAAAAAGATATGTTTTCATACTGTGAAATTATTTGGTGACACGAACATTAACAGTCTAGTGTATCAGACTGATAAACTGTAACAGTTCACATACAAAATAAGGCAGTGATTTAAGCTAATGTAGCCATAAATTAGGGAAGAAGATGACTTCTACCTACAGCGAGTACACTGCAGAATACCTAAGGCAGTTGTGCCAGGAGAAAGGAGTCTGTTGCAAGGGGCAAAACAAGCAACACCTCCTGGAGGATCTTGTAGCAGCCGATGCCCAAGACCTCTAGTCACAGTCAGTGACTGAAAGGGACCAGACCTTGAGCGTGGAGGGGCCAGGGTCCATCACAGTGTCCAGACACAGTGAGGAGGACAGCAGGACAACTGTGAACTGAGACCCACTGCAGCAGGGGAAGGTCACCACCACCATGCTGGAGCCAGAAGGGATCAGGCTGCAGATGGAATTGTGGAGAATGGCACTGGAATTCAAGCAGAAAAGATTTGAAGCCCAGCAATAAAGGGAACTTGAACAAAAGAAGATAGAGATGGAGGGAGAAAGAGGAGAAATGAGAACAGTGAGAGGCTGAGCAAGAGCAGCGAGAGCACCAGCACCAGAGGAAATTTGAACTGGAAAAGCTGCAACTCCAAAGACCAATGCCAGAGCAGGTAAGTGGTGTGGGTGAACCTGGAACTCCAGGACTGGGTTACAAATTAAATTCCAAATTGATAGCTGAATTTAAAGAAGGGGAAGATATGGATGCATTTTAATTCATTTGAAAAGGTATACATTCAGGAAAAATGTCTCAGAGAGTCCTGGAGCTTCCAGCTATCCCTGTTGCTCACTGGGAAAGTTTGTGATGCACTGGGTCAAATGGACAATTAGGACTGTAATGATTTTGGCAAACTTAAAGTTGCATTGTTAAAACAGTATGACTTGACAGCTGCAGTGTACAGAGTTTACTTCCGTAAGCTCAGGAGAAGTCCTGATATGAGCTATGAAGAGCTAGTCACTAAACAATGTCAGTTTTTAAAATGTTGGTGAGAAGGGATACAAGCAGACTCTGTAGAGAAAATTGAGGATGTTGTACTTTTGGAGCAGTTCTTTTGGGCTTGCCCAGATCTGAAAACCTGGCTAGAGGACCAAGATCCAAAAACAGTGCAGGACGCTGCCAAGCTCTCAGACTGCTATGTCAGGAGCAGACCTGCTTTGAGAGGGAGTGGGTGGGCATGGCAGTGCAGAAAGGGAAAAGCATGCCTTCAAGGCAGCTAAAACCCTCACTGACTCCCTTGAAAGTGGGCAGCCCCAGATTACAAAGAAAGGAATTGTCTGACAAAAGAAATGAATGTTGGTTTTGCAAACAGCCTGGACATATTACAAGACAGTGTCCTAAAAAGGCAGAGAGTGCACAAAGTGGTGCTGGGAAAGAATTGTTTTTTTTTTTTGTGTATCCCTGAAAGCATGCCAGTAAACATGAGGGAGCACATACACCTAGTTACCGTGAATGGGGTGCAAACCAATGGGTTAAGGGACACAGGGTCATCCCTTACTTTGGTAAAAGGGGATTTGGTTGAGCCTGAACAGCTTATACCCAGTTTGTTACAGTGTGGGGATTCACTGGGGAGGAGAAAATGCTGCCACTTGCTAGTGCTGTCCTGGACTGGGGTGAGACAGGAGAGACTGTACAAAAAGTTGCAATGGTAGAAAATCTTGCCCTGGATGTGATTATAGGGGACAATCTCCAAAAGGGGATGGTGTGTGCAGTTACTTGCAGTCAAGCAGCAAAGGCAAATTGTAGTTCCCTGGAACCCATAGAACCCCCTGTGCAAAACACTGGGCAGCTGGTTCCCCGGCCAGTGTCTCCTGATATGGAGAAAAGTGAAAGGGGGGTAGAAATTCCCCAGGTAGCAGTTAACAGAACAGCTACAGAAGGTTACTCTGAGGAGGTAGGGGAAGCCAACTGTCAGAGAGTTAGAGATGGCAGTGACCCTGAATGCCCTGATGCTAGAGCTAGGGACCCTAGTTTAGAAATTGGAAGGGACCTGTCCCATGCCTTGGGAATTGTAAAGATTTTGCAGCTACTCAGAGAAATTACTCTAGTTTAGAGAGACTGAGGGCTTGGGCAGACTCTGACAGAGGAAGGTGACAGGAAACATAGAATTTACTGGGACAATGGACTGCTGTATACACAGGACATAAGGACCAAGGGAGGGGTGCTGGGCAGGAAGTTTGTCATTCCGCAGGGGTACCGTGGGCAGTTGCTCAAGATTGCTCATGATATTCCCATGTCTGGACATCTGGGAATTGCATGCACTATGCAGAGATTGGCCCAGACTCTGTATTGGTCCAGCTTCACTCAGCAGGTAAAGGAGTATTGCAGGTCTTGTCACCGGTTCCAAGAAATAGGAAAGGCGGGTAGTAAAACCAAAGCCACCCTAATTCCCTTGCCCATAGTGCAGAGGTCAATCTTAACATTGTTTTACTAGCCCAAACACTAGTGCAAACTGACCAGGGCCAGTGCAGCTAACTCTCTACTTGTCCATCTCGACTAGTGCAGATTTTCATGGCTGTTAATGAAGTAAAAAAGTCTCTACTTTAGCAGGTTCTATTCCTCATGCTAATCTCTGTCAATGTTCAAGATGGCCTCATGTGATTAACAGCTCATTGAGAACTGCAATTATCTGCTGGCCCAGTGGCACTGAGGGTTGAGGCGCTGGATGTCACACTTTGCGTCACACCGGTGGCCCGGATTCGGGAACGGACTCGGGCTGCCGGGGGCTGGCAGGGGAGAGGGAGGATTGAGCATCCGATGACTGCTCTCTTCTCTCTGGGGTGGGTAGTGGGGCTTGCATCACTCTGTAGTGGTGACTGGCAGAGGCCAGCCGCACTACAGTGGCATGCAATCAGCGGGGGAGAGAGCACAGCAGGCAAGAGCACTACCTGCTCAGACTCCATTGCACGTCTGGCTCTCCATAAGGGAGAAAATGTAGAAAAATGCGGAGGGTGATTTTCATGGCTGATGGTCGCGCCTTGCACCCCCAGAGAGACCTGAGAGGGGTGCATACCCAGTGGGTGAGAGAGCGATGAAAGGCCGGCCCACTGGGGGAGCGGGTTCATGTGGCCCATACATACGACCGGGTTTGGGGGTGCAGGACTGGCGGCCAGAGATCGTGGGGACTGCTCTGCTGAGGAGGTAGAAACAAGGGTATGATAAAAAAATAAAAGAGCTGCAATTATCTGGCAGTTCAAGAGGGGGATCCCACAAAAGGCTCAATGTGAGTCATCACTCCACTGTTAGGACTTTCTGCTAGTGTCCAGGGTGTGATCAAGGGTAGAGTGCTATTAAGTCACTAGCTTCCAGTTTTCTGAATGTGTTTCTGTCTAGCAATTTGTCCCCTCATTTCCCTACATTTTGAGTGTCTCTATCCAATATTTCAGTGACAAAATGCAAGGAGATATACAGGGTCGGCCCTGCAGGTGGTGAGTTTTATCCCAGCCTCACTATAACTTCCCTCTCCCCTCCAAATCTCTTAACTCTGTTCTTTCCCTGGACACCACTGCAGATCAGACTCTGAAATGACCATCCACAGATCCATAGCTGCAATTACTGGAAAGTGTAGGGGATCCCCTGCTCTTCTAAATGGACCATGCCAGCCATCACCATCCATGCAGTCCCACACTCATCCCACCCATCATGTCTTTTCATCCTAAAAACAAAGCTTTGGATCATGTACGGTACAAAAATAAACCTTAATAAAATACATATCAGAAGTATGGTAGCTTGGATTCAATGCAAAGAAGTGCAAAATAATGCACCAGGGAAACAAAAACCCAGGGGAAGAGTACACAATGGGGGGGGGTAGTAACAACAACAAAAATAGAAAGGGACCTGTGGGGAATCATATCAGATTACCTTAAGGTTGGCAAGCAATGTGAGAAGGCAGCAGGGAGGGCTTGGAGGATACTGGGACCTACAGGGAGAGGCATCACCAGCAGAAAACAGGAAGTTGTTATCTCTCTGTACAGACAGTTGGTGAGGTCCCATCTGGAGTATTGCATCCAGTTCTGGAGACTCCATCTCTGCAAGGACATAGACAGGATGAAGGCAGTCCAGAGAAGGGCAACTAAAATGGTGCAGGGTCTGAAAGAGAAGCCATATAAGGAGAGACTAAAAGAGCTTAATATGTATACCCTTGAGGAGAGGAGGGAGAGGGGGACATGATAGAAACATTTAAGTACCTCAATAGAATCAACAAAGTCCAAAAGGGTAGAATATTTCAGAAAAAGAGATGTGCAAGAACAAGGGAGCACAATTTGAAGATAGAGGGGGGACAGCTCAGGGGCAATGTGAGGAAGTACTTTTTCACAGAGAGGGTGATGGTGGATGCATGGAACCACCTTCCTGAGAAGGTTGTTGTGTCTACAACTGTGGGAGAATTCAAGAATGCATGGACAGACATAAGGCAATTCTTGTGGGGGTAGGAAGAAATAGGCTATTGGTTAGCTAGGATCTGCAGCTTATCCAGTAGGTAGGGAAATGGGCAGACTAGGTGGGCCAAGTGATCCTTATCTGCCATCAAAGTCTGTGTTTCTATGTACATAATTTGAAAACTTAAAATAGGCATTCTTGGGGTACATAGATTATCTTGTATAGAAATAGAGATAGTATAGCATTATGCCTGTGTACTATTTCCCCTGGGCTGATGAAAGGACAATGTTAAAGAAAAATCTATTATTGTTGGGGCAGAACATATTAAAATCAATGCTTTTAAAAATAAAAACATCATATTTTTCTATTTCCCAAGCCTCTTAGATTTGTATAGCCCCCGTCCCCAAATAAATCTTAGATGTGCTCCTGGATCACTTGAGACTGTACAAAAACTTCCACAAGTGCAGGTCTCCAGTTGACTATAGGGTGGGGCCTGAGAGTGTCCTTCTCTGCCTGACTCTGTCCATTACCCTGTGGGTGGTGGTGACAGTGTGGAGAGATGCATGCTGATGTCGACTATTGTGTAGGCAGAGCTAGGACTGCTTGATTGAACATTTGATGTTGTGATGTCTTCTGGTTGGGGGGGCAGAAAGAGGAAGAGAGGAGGCAATGATACAAAACAATGGGGGGCTCACTATGTGTGATAACGTTGCAGTCTTTTTTTTCTGCTGGGAAGCTGGAACCAGTGTGGGAGCAGGATAAATGTGCAATAATCAGAGTACTTCTTTGCTTGCATTGTTTCCTGTATAAGTGATCAAAATGTACCATTATAATTAAGGGCTAGTGCAAACTTCTGTAGGCTAGTGCAATTTTTAGTCAACTTGCCCTTCTAGCTAGTGCAAAAAAAGGTTACAGTTGACCCCTGGCCATAGTGGAGGAGCCCTTCCAGAGGGTAGAAATGGATATTGTGGGGCCTTTGAATATCCCCCAGCTCCTCCAGGAAGAGGTTTAGCCTAACAGTGGTGGATTATGCCACCCTGTACCCAGAGGCAGTAGCCCTATCCACACTGAGGATAAACAAAGTGGCAGATACCTTGCCAGGGGTTTTCTTCTGTGTTGGGTTCCCACAGGAGACTATCACCGATTGAGGGGGTTCCTTCAAGTCGGACCTGATGAAATGTTTGTGGGAGAAGTGTGGGGTGGTGCAGAGATACATGATAGCTTATCACCCACAAGCCAATGGCCTTCTAGAAAGATTCAATGGTACCCTTAAATCGATGCTCCAAGTGTTTGCTGAACAGCATGGGAGGGACTGAGATAAATACCTTCCCCACCTATTGTTCATATACAGGGAGGTGCCCCAAGAGTTGACAGGGTTTTTCCCTTAGAGCTCTTATACAGATTCAGGGTGCGTGGGCCCCTGGATTTGGTCCAGGAGGACTGGGAAGGCAAGCATGCCACCCAGGGAACTCCCATAGTGGATTATGTCCAAAAGTTAAGAGAAAAGCTGAAGGAGCTTATGGGAACAGCCCAGAGCAACCTGGCAACAACCCAGCAAAAGCAAAAGGTATGGTATGACCGTAGAGTCAGAGCTCACTTGTACACTGTGGGTCAGGAGGTCATGGTCCTAATCCCAGATAAACTGCAGGCCAAGTGGGCAGGACCATACAAAGTAGTCAGACAGATGAATGATGTAAATTACATTATAGAACTGCCTGACAGGAGACATATCCAAAGGATGTACCATATCAACATGATGAAGCCATATGCAAACAGGGCTGACACGGGCTTTGCAGTGTGTTGTCCTGGGGAGGGGACAGACAAGGAAGACCCCCCTCTGGACTTGCTGGAAGAAAGTCCAGAGGGGGGTCCTCTGTGGAGGCAATTAAAATATCATCCCACTTGACCCCGGACCAGATCCAGGAAGTAAGGGAGGTTCTAGCAGACTTTGCCCCATTGTTTAGTGCCAAGCCTGGACCAACCCCCTTAGTGACACATGATATAGAGACAGAAATGCAAGTGCTCACATGGCGGACAGCGTATCGGGTGTCAGAGGCAGTCCAAAAAGACATTAGGAGGGAGGTAGAGGAAATGCTGGATTTAGGGTTAATCCAGAAATCCCACAGCCCCTGTGCTGCACCCCATAGTCCTCATTCCCAAGCTGGATGGCTCTACTCAATTTTGCATGGACTATTGTGGACTCAACACAGTCACAAAGTTAGACACCCACCCAATGCCATGGACAGATGAACTACTGGACATACCTCACCACTACTGACCTGATGAAAGGGTATTAGCAGGCGGAGCTAACTGTCAGAACTAGGGAGAAGTCAGCCTTCATCACTCTGATAGGGTTATTTAAAGTTAAAGTAATGCCTTTTGAAATGAAGAACGCCCCTGACACCTTCCAAAAGTTGGTGAACCAAGTGTTAAATGGCACTGAAGAGTATGCTGTGGCATACCTGGATGATTCTGCCATCTTCAGTGCCAGCTGGAAGGAACACCTGTCCCACCTTAGGGAAGTGCTGGGCAGGATACAGAGGGCTAGTCTCACTGTAAAAGCTGAAAAGTGCCAGGTGGCCATGGCTGAGGTGGCATACCTTGGGCAAGTAGTAGGCCGGGGGGACAGCTCCATCCTAATCAAGCAAAAAACTAGGCAATTGAGGCATGGCACAGACATGAAACACAGAAGCAGGTTCTGAGTTTTCTAGGGACCGCAGGGTACTATAGAAAATTTGTATCAAACTACAGTGCCCTAGTAGCCACCAGCATGGTGGCATAGAGGATTGAGGTGCTGGATGCCACACCTCACACCACACTGGTGACATGGGTTCAGGAATGAGCCCGGGTCATTGGAGGTCAGCCAGGGGGGGAGGGAGAGGACTAGAGCTGGCAGCTGACTGGCAGCCCTCTACCTCGGGAACAGAGGTAGCAGGTACCTCTGAGCTTTGCCACCCTCTGGTGGAAGCTGGAAAAGTGGCACCTCTCTGAGGACCTTCGGCGCTAGGCCATTTGGGGGAGAGAGGAGGAGACCCCATCTGGAGCTGTGGTGCACATGTGCGCCTCCACGCATATGCACTACCACTTCCGAGGGTCTTGAGAAATAGGTCCACGGGGAGAAAACAGAGGAAAAAGTGGGGGGCCACCGAGGATGATACCTCCGGACTGGCTCTGGGGATCTGCTGGGTGCTACAAGCCCCCGGAAGACCCCCGAGTCTGATAGGTTGGTGGACGTAGAGGGTGGACCTGTCACAGGTGGATAAAGATAGTTGAAAAAAAAATTACAGTGTCCTGGCGGTTCCCGTATTTGGCTTGCTAAAGAAAAGAATGCCAAAAAAGGTTAACTGGGAACAAGCCTTTGAACAAGCCTTTACACGGTTAAAGGAGGCACTGTGTGGTGCTCCCATATTAACCAGTCCAGACTATAGTAAACCCTTTGTAGTCCAGACAGATGCTTCAGATGTGGGTATTGGGGCAGTACTTAGCCCAACTTCTAAACAAGGGAAAGATCACCCAATAGTGTACCTCAGTAAGAAGTTACTTCCCAGGGAGCAGACTTATTCTGCAGTGGAGAAAGAATGCCTTGCAATGGTGTGGGCACTAAAGAAACTAGAGCCATACCTATACGGGTGGCACTTTGAGGTACAAACAGATCATAACTCCTGGTCTGGCTGGCACAAATGGGTAAAACAAATAGTAAGCTTTTAAGATGGAGCCTTGCCTTGCAGGGTTATGACATGACTGTCACTCACAGGGCAGGGGAACAAACATAAACACAGATGGGCTATTGCATCAGTTAGAGCAGTAAACTGAATTTGGGAAACTCGTCCTATGCCTAGGAACAGATTCCCCCAAATTCAGTCTAGGATGGAGGATTGTGATGCTTTGCCTATCTGGCTTGTTGTTATATTGTATCATATTTGTAATAAATATATGTTTTGAATTTCCACTTGGAAAATATGACAGTCTACACAAGGCATTGTGGGACCTTGGATTTAAAAAAAAAAAATACTGCTCTCCCTCTGAGTGGAAAATCTAATTAAGAACTTCCTTTACACCAGGTTGTAACAGGTTGTAAAACCAACCACTTGTATAAAGTATTGCATTTTATGACCTATTAGGAGGAAAGCAACTTCTGACAGATATCCTTTACATTTCTCACCACTAGGAGAAATAGCTGTCAGGAATTTCCCTTGAAGATCAAAGGGGGAATTCTGACCTGCTATAAAGCAGGCTCACTAATTAAAAAGAAAAAAAAATTATGGAATGCTTAGCGATATGTAGATGCCTGCGATTGTCATTTGGTTTACAGGAAATGTGAGTTACCTCATAGCTAGCATCACCACTGAACTGTGACCTCACAAGCTGGGTGGGACCCTTGTTCTCTATAGAGGGTTAAAGCTAAGAGACGATTGGGCTTTTTAATCTCTGGACTCCTGAAAAACACACTCTCAAGAGCACTTCTACATTTGGTAAATCAACCTCCACTATTTGCCAGTTGAAACTAGGGTGGGATTAGATATTCAATAATAAGGTGGTTTTGTTTAAATTGTCCATTTAATTTGTATGACTGTACCTTCAATGTTATATATGCTGTGTTTTGTATTTCATCTATTTTTAATTTCAGTAAACTTTGTTTTTCTTGAAATCCTGCCTGAGCCCTTTTCTCATTTTGAATGTGAATGCTGGGAAAGTGTTGATAATTCTGACAGAACTGTTAAGCGTGTACAGTGTGTTACCATATGCACCAAAGTAAGAAAAGTACATAGGTCTCAATTGAGTCAAAAGGGGGGATTGTAAACCAGGTTGGGTGCCCGCTGGGCTAAGTATTGCACTGCATTTCCATGAAGAGGGTGTAATATTTGAACCTGTTACCTGGGCATGCTAGTGAAAAAGGGTTAATATTTGACCCCAGGACTTGAGACTGGTAGTTGTTTGGACCCAAAACAGACAGGAGGGTTAACCTGTTTGTCTCTTGTTCACATATTGCACTTCAATGTTTGGCACTGTGGGAGCAGAAGGCCTGACCTGCAGAGTGCGTTTGTGACACCCCTCAGTATAATTTTTTTTTTTTGGTAAAACTTCACTCAGACATTTTGACTCCCCATCTTATTTGTTCAATTCATCTTTGATGACTCAATCCTTTCCATTAGGTTGGAAGCATTCTATAACAATCCCTTTCCATCAGGGTGGTTCAAAATCTATAGCTGATAATTACGCTCCCAATCTCCCATTTACTTATCATTTCAAAATTTATTTAAAAAATTATATTAACTCAGATGAATTATTATTTGGTAAAGTATCACATTTTATCATTTCATTAGTCAGGGTTTCAATCTTTAAATTTCCCATTCAAACTGCTCTTGTATACGTTGATGATTCTGTCTCCAGTGCTTCGGATTCAGGTTGTTTTGTAGGTTCTGTTTTTTATAGATCTTTCTACTGCTTTTGATTTAATCAACCATTCTTTGCTTATTTCTCATTTATCTTCTTATGGTTTTTCTCTTAATTTTATTTGTTGGTTTTCTTCTTACTTACACAGGAGTTCTCAGTCTGTTCTCTGGAACTGTTGTCTTTTATCAACTCTTCTGGTCTCCATGGGAGTGCCTCAAGGTTCCATACTTGGACCAATTCTATTTTCTCCGTTAATTCTTTACCCTCCATTCTTAAAAATTAGCCTGTTCATCTTTTTTTCTGCAAACACTGTTCTTTACTTTGCATACAAGTCTGTTCCTACCATGTTCTCTTACTTTACAGCAAGAACTTGATAAAATAGTTAAGGGGACCCTGTAAACTCAATTATGCCTCATAGTGTCTTTAGTTTAAAAGGTGCCTTTAATGATTGGTCACATTCTATAAAGATTGCTGATGTAGCTGTTGGTTTGATTCTGATAGTGAAAAACAGACTGCACACCATAATGGTGACATCACACAAAAACATGTTTGTTTACATTTTTTGATCAACATCCATTGAATCTTTCCTGTACATGGGAAACCCATCTAGAGTCTAGCCACATATGATGCAGAGGGAGGAGACTTTACATCATGAGCGGCTGCATTGTTTTGGGTTTGTTTCCATTGTTCAGGAAGTGTGCAAGAAGAGTAAATCAAGGATTGGAAAAAAAGTTTTGGTATAATTACACCATTGGCATGTATTTCAGTTCTACTTAGAAATGAAGCAGGTAAAACAACAAGCATCATCAATGAATTTTAGAGAAGGTAAGCAATCATAAAATGTGGGGTTTCAACTAGAGGTAATACGATCCAAAAATGGTTGACAATGTTCCTTTAATTGGTTCTCAGAAAACAACACTGATCCTGAATGGGAAAAAGACACAAATTGTGTTGTTTGGTTCTCAATATGATTTATAAAATCTGGATTCTCCCTTTTCTATTACCCTGAAAAGCCAGTCCCTGGAAAAAAAGGGACAGAGTTTAAGTATTTAGATTTTACTTCTGATTTTTCAATGACTTTCAAAGCTAGTATTGAAAAAACAGCTTTAAAATCAGTTTCTGACTAGGTTATGTAAAACATGCTTGATATTGTCTATTTGAAGCAAATAAACACATAGTTGTTCAGGCAATCCTTCCCATTTTGGACTACAGTAACATCATTTATCAATATCTCTCTGAGTCCAATTTGACTTTTTTAAATGTAGTCTATTATAAGTTGTTGCACTTTATTCTAAAGGCTCAATGGGATGTGCACCATTGTTTGTTACTTACACTACTAAATTGGCAATTCCCATATCACTGAAGAGATCTCAACTGGCTGTCTTTAGTTTGTAAAGCAGTAAACAACCAGACTGTCGCATATTTATCCAGCACTTGTTGAATTCAACCCATAAGTATGATTTACGTAATGTTTTACATCATGGTTATCAACTGCCAAAATCTGCCTCACATTATGACAGAACTTTTTCTTTTGAATCATCATACACATGGAATGGTTTTAAACTTCAGTTCACAAATTGTGCTAGTATAGGGAATTTTAAGAATGCTGCTGTACTGTAGCGACACTTGAGAGCTCATAATCTGAAATCTTTCATTCTTGATTAACTATGTTAGAGTAATCCTTTTATAGTAGGCACACAAAGAAACAAACACAAATTGTAGCTATGCACTGTGGTACAAAATTACAGCTTAGATGAGGAACTCAGCTGTATTATTATTATTTCTCTGATAAACCAAGAAAGCAACACATACAACTGGCTATAAAGGTCATAATTTTTTTGACTGCTCTAATTCTTATATTTTTATCTCTTTTAAATCTACTCAGTAAAATTACAAAAGCTCATTAGCAGATCTTTTTAAGACTGGTAGATCTCTAGGCTGTCCCATTGGCACAGCTGCAGAGCTACCGCTAGTGACGCTGGCAGCCTGGTTTCAGGAAGGAGCCTGGATCATCAGCAGCCAGCCAGTGTAGGGCGGGAATCCTGTGTCCCATATAACGCTCTCCCTCTCTTGGGGGGGCAGGGTTTCACCTCCCACTGCAGCACTGCCATATACAGATGTGTGGATGGTAGGGTGCGTGGGACATGGAGAGGAAGTGAGGTGCCATGTTGCATACCATGTGAGCATGCCACCACATGCTCACTTCAGGAACATAGTCCCAAATGTTGGCATCCTTGTGGGGTGGAGTAGTGTGGCAGTTTATGGGGAATGGAAGACCAGAAAAAACACCCTGGTTGGCAGGATTATCACCGATGCTTCACAGGCCCAGCGCCCGGTGATTTAGGCTCCTCCTGAACCTGGATCTAGATCTTGGCAGGTTGAGGGACTCTCCACCACCCTGCCATGGATGACTCAGGGAGAGCTAAGTCCTGAGAGAAGCCAAGGTGACAGAGCTGGGAGGATCGGCAGGAAGGAGGGACAGCCAGGGAGACAGGAGGAGAGACTTTGTATGAAAAAAAAAAGAATGGTTGATCTCTAAAATGTAGAGTCTGTATTCTTTGTTATAAGAAATAACTTATTAGTAACATCCTAGTGGACTATGCTGGTACTAACAAAGAGCAACATGACTGAAATGGAATAAAAGTTTGCAAGTCATTATTAGTTATAGGGCTGTCATTTTATTGAGTGATTTAGGTGACAGCTTTAAAGAGCACATGCAATGATTTTTTCATATTTTTTAATAAAAGCTTGAATTCACTTGAATTCAAGTCCCTGTGTCATGATTAGTGTTTCCTGAAAATATCATGCTGTTTGGTTTTGCGATTTTCTGTAAATTAGCATTTGTTAATGTGCTCTGCAGTAACTGAAATCAGTGAAGAGGTTTCTGTCCCTATCATTGAGGTCTGCAGAGTGATGAAATCATCTTGGCCTAGACTGCTGCTTCATCAGTTAAGTCCCTGATTGACTGAAGAAGCTGTTTCACTTCTCAGTTAAGGCAGTCTGTAGAGCTAACTATTTCTCTCCAAGTTGTTTACTAACACATCTGGTTTGTGTTTAGATAGATTAGCTTAAAATCAATCATTCTGTTATTATAAAAAGTTGATCATTTGAGTTTCTGTGCTGAACTGAAGTGGTATGAATGTTTGTCAGAAATTACCTTGTCTGTATCACAATTGTTAGTTCTTTCTCTTCAAAACTCTGAATAGTTCTCTAACTATATAACACAGAGTTGTTTAATGGCTGTAAAATAAATCTAAACTTTGTTCATTATTAGAAGTAGTTTGTCATTGATGTAGCCTCCATAAATAGATTCATATGAGAACATTTTTATGTTGTCTTGCACAGGTGCAAGCAACATCTTGCGGTAATAGCACCTTTCAGAGGTGTGTCGGTGTTGGCCAATGCACGGAACGCTTTATTGGGTGCATCCTTCAGCCCCCAATTAGTGAGCATGCTAGTGCTGACACAAAACTTCAAAGAGCGCCAAAACCTTGAAACAAATCTGCCGCTCCAATGAGGTACATTTACCTCACTGGAGCATCAGATGTCAATGCTCCATTACATGCCTTTCCTGGTGAAATATTTCAGTGAATATGGCAGCTCCTGCCACTCACCACACACAATCTCCACAAAGCTGATATCAGGGGTGGCCAGTCCCCATGTTGGCATGTCCAGCCCCACACACACAGTTTCTTTGCCGACAGGGGCCCAATCCCCATTGGCAGCATGTCCCCCCACCACACACACTTTCTTTGCCAACAGGGACCCAATCCCTGTCAGCATCAGTCCCCCCAACACTTTCTTTGCCAATGGGGGCCCAGTCCCAGTCAACATCATGTTCCCCTACTCCACACACTTTCTTTGCTGATGGGGGTCCCAATCCCCATCGGCATCAGTCCCCCCCAAACTCATGGGGCACACTAGAGCCCACCCCAGTGCACCCAATATTTATTTTTTTATTTCACCTGTAAATAAAGAAAACTGTCTCCCAATGTCTGCTGAGAGAGAGAGAGAGAGAGAGAGACAGACAATGTCCTTGTAAAAATTAAAACAGTCCATTGTCGTCCCCCAACCACCCTCTGCACACCCCACCTCCCCAGCTCCCCTCACCCCATACTTACCTCTGAGGTCTAGAGCGCCATGATCTTCTGTGTACTGGGAACACATCTGAACTCTTCAAAACCGAACACTGAAGAAAATCATGGTAAGCTTTATACTGGCATCAATGGGGTGGTTTCAATTTAGGTAGATATCTCAGCCATTTTTTGGAATTTTGGCTCCACATTTTCAACATGGGGTTCTTGGGACCCCACCTCATGAACACATGCACCATCATCTCTTTACTCAGTCCTGAAAGGTGATTTCGCAGTCACTGCACGGAATTACTTTTTGGGACTGATTAACGAAATGACAGTGCCATTGTTCATGAGATGGGGTCCAAAAAGCCCATGTTGCAAATCTGGTGAAGAAAATTCCAAAAAAATGACTGTTATGAGCATGCATTGCACAGTTTCCATGTACGCTCGTAACTTCAACAATTTTTAATATAGTATTTTCACTCCAGATTTTCAACATTGCTATTTTTTCACACTTCCTTATGAACAGTACAGTTGTAATTTTTCACATCCTGCCTAAAATATGTTTTCACAAATGTGGTGCACAGTGGTGCTGTCACTGTGGGAATTAACTTTCGGACAGATTAACAAAATCACAGTGCCACTGTTTATGAGTCGAGGTCCCAAAATGCCTATGTTGAAAATTTACTTAGATCCCCAAACTAATTGAGTTACGGGTGTGAGTTGTGCAGTTTCTATGCACGCTTGTGACTTCACCAATTTTTCATATTTTCACTCCAGATTTTCCACACTGCCAATTTTTTACACCTCCTCATGAACAGTATAGCTGTCATTTTTGACATCCTGCCCAAAATGTGTTTTCACACGTGTGGCACCAAATGGCATAGTCACTGTGCAAAATCTAATGCCCCACCCTGTAGAGACCGACAGGCATCAGGGGTGTTACTTGTGATCATCGGCTGTACTGCTCACACCATTCCACCACCACCCTGTCACCTTGTAGCCGGTGGCAGGCATCAAGGTGTGTCTTGGAGTCTTCAGCCCAAAAGTTCATGCACATTCTCCTATACTGCAACCATCTCAGCATACTTCCTTATGGGATGGGATGAGTGTAAGGCCCAAAGACCCCCAGGCACACCGCAACACTTTTCAGTGTCTGCAGGGTAGGGTGAGGTGAAATGGTATGAACATTATGGCCGACAACCCAAAGTCACACCTCAGTGCCTGTCAGTCTTGCAGGGTGGGGGTTGGGGTAGGCATCAGTTCAATACTTCACTGCCGTTCCTATTATGCATCTCTCTCTAACTCCTGCACTACCAATGCCAGCAAGACAACATTCGGCATTGACAAATGCTTGTTGTTTCATGTCAGAGTGACCAAAAGGTGTATGCCACACTCTGCTATTTCAGGAACATGTACTGTTCGAACTCACTAATGTCAGTTATTTGAGGGTTTCTGTGTGAAAATACATAATGTTTGTGTAGAACCAGAAATACTATATGGCATCCTGATTCTCCTGTCTCCTGCCCCTCAGTTGAGGCTGCTGCACCTTGCTCTGACCCCCACCCACACAGTCAGGGCCAATGCACCCTGTTGCCCATTGTTCCTGTCTCCACAGACAGGGCTGCTGTGCACTGCTAAGTTCTAGAGTCCCAGGCCTCTGCCTCCATGGTTTGGGCTGCTTGATGCACCATGCTACCCACTTTCATTGCCCCAAATGAGCAGGGCTGCTGCAGCATGTGCACCCTGTCTCACAATCAGGGCTGCTGTACCATGATGCCCCACTGTGTCCTTCCTCACAGTGAAGGCTTCTGCATCATGGTGTTCTCTGTCCCCTGCCACCACTGTGCCCTGCTGCATCATAGAGCCTCTTGCCTCCACAGTTAGGGTTGTTGCACAATGCTGCTCCCTGCCACTGGAGTCAGATTCTTTGGTATACTGCTGAAACTGCTCAAAAGAAGAAACAAAAAATTACTTTCATCTTGTGTTATGGGGTGGGGGACAGAGGGTAGCAGGGTGCAGCAGCCCTGACAGTTTGGGCAGGAGACAGGGGAGGCATCAGGGTACAACAGCTCAAACTATGGGACAGAGTGCAGCAGACATGCCTGTTTGGGACAAGGGGCATAGACAGCAGGCTGTAGCAAAGGATCTGACTCGGGTGGCAGGGGGCAACAGGGAGAAACTGCCCCAACTGTGAAGGCAGGGGACAGGGTGAAGCACATGCCCTGCCTTGTCTTATGGCAGGTTGCTATTGCTGCACTCTGAAATTTGTAATGTGTATTATTTTAGCTGAATATTTATTGTAATTAATCCCAGGTTGCCCCTGAAAAAGGGACTGTAATGGTCTCAGTGGGCCCACATGGTTATCACAATTTAAATAAATTAATAAATGGCTGCATGGTGCAGCAGCCCTGTGTAGGAATGGGGCTGTAGGGCACAGCAGCCTTGACTGTGTAGACAGTCACAGGGTGCAATAGCCTTGGATGTGGTGGCAGAGACAGAGGACAGCACGGTGCAGAAGCCTCAACTGTGTGGCAGGACTCAGGGGGGCATCAGGGTATGGCAGCCTTGACTGTGGGACATGGTGCGTATGGTGCAGCAGCCTTGTCCAGTTAGGGCAATGGAAATGGATAGCAGGTGCAGTAAATACTACACCTCTGGTGGTCTGAGGCAGCATGGTGCAGCAGCCTCAACTGTAAAGGCAGGGGACCTGGGACTCTAGGGCTTAGCAGAGCACAGCAGTCCCAACTGTGGAGACAGGGATAGGGGGAAACAGGATGCATTGGCCTGACTGTTGGGGTGGGGGACAGAGGGAAGCAGGGTGTAGCAGCCTCAACTGTTTGTGCAGGAGGCAGCTGAGTGCAGCAGCCCCGCTGTGTGGAGAAGACAGCAGGCAGCAGGGTGCAGCAGCCCCAAATGGGGGCAGGGGAAAGGGGCAGCAGAGTGCTGCTGGCTCAACTGCCGGGCAGGAGATGAGGCATTGGGATGCCAAATAGTGTTTCTATTTATACACATCCATGATGTATTTTCACACAGAAACCATCAAAGAACTGAAATTTGTGAGTTCATACAGTACATGCTCCTGAAATAGCTGAGTGTGGCAGACACCTGTTTGTCAATATGACATAAAAAAAACTGTTCTCATATGAACCTATTTATGGAGGCTACATCAAAAACAAACTACTTCTATGAATTAACAAAATTTAGATTTATTTTATATCCATCAAACAACCCTGTGTTATATAGCCAGCAAACAATGCAGAGTTTTGATGAGAAAGAACTGACAGATGTGATACAGACAAGGTGATTTCTCACAAACATTCATATCACTGATTTAAAGAAAACCACAAAACCAAGCAGCATTAAATTTTCAGGAAACACTAATCATGACACAGGGACTTGAAGTGAATTCAAGCTTTTATTAAAAATATGCATCTGATCTTTAAGAGAGTGAAGCTCAAGACATCTATAGTGTACCTAAATTACAAGATGAAATCTGCCATGTAAGAGATGTTTTTTCTAATATATTGAAATTCTATATTAAAGTTTTGAAAACACTGTGCTCTCCCTTCTTGAAGAAGTATTCCTATTGTGTAATCATTATGAAAGATCAAAAAAGAAAATAACAAAATATACAAGCAGGGCCAGGAATAGAGCAAAGAAAAATCAGTCAATGTGAGTCAATTTTATCTATCAAAAAGAGCCGTCTACCAGAGCTGCAGCATTGTTGCTGGCAGTCTGACTGTAGACAGACAGTGGCAGACGGCACCTGGTCATGAAGACTGTTGTGTCTGTATGTAACTTAAGCAGCAGTAAGGTGGCAGACTGACATGAGTGTCTCCCTCACATGCTAGGTCACAATGGGAAGAGAGACCATCTATATACAAGAGGTAAAAAAATGCAGGGTGTATAAATTTTTTATTTCTTTTTTAACAAACATTTTTATTAAAAAAATTTAAAAATACAGAACCATAGAGATTCAGAACACTGGTACAGAAAATAATTGACCAGAAGCAAACACACAGACTGTAAGATAAACTGAAATCAATGCAGATACAGTAAGACAACAAGACTCAAACACAGCATAGTTAGCTATGAACACAGGCAAACAATTCTTCTGAATGCCTGTAGAAGATCAGATATGGCTATGGATCGAGTTAGAGAACTTCTCTCATATACTGTAGTGGACTAGAGTAGTCCATCTATTCACTAATTTGTGGGGTGAAGGGGGGAGAACAGTGAATAGGGAATCCGTACCATTCTGTGTTTCAACCTAGCAGGACGGGGGGGGGGCTACTTTAACTGACTGATTCAGTGGTGGGGTAAGTTGGGCAGTGTAAGCAGTGAGCTGAAGAATGGGCCCATTTTCCAAGATAACTGTTGCCTTTTTTCTGTGCTGAGTATGTGAACCTCTCAAACAGTGCCACCTGACCAGAACCACATGCCATTTAAGTAGGGATGGTGCACCCGACTGGTGCCACTGCATCAAGATGGCTCTTTTTTGCCTCTGAAAGAGTAGTCAGAAGACAGTATTGTATCTGATTTCCTAGAGCATTAAGTATGAGGTGTCCCTTAAGAAGATCAGGGTTGGGAAGTGTGGTATGGGTACACAGAGAATCTTGGAGCAGCCTGAGAGGACCCCAGATCAAAAGGAATGCAGGCATGGGCATGACCACAGAATTTGTAGTAGTCCAGCCTCAGGAGTGCCACATCTCCAGCACTTGGAGACGGGGAGCAGACCCATTCTATGCAATGTCGGGGGGTCTGTGTCAGCTGTGCAGTATCTTCATCTGGATGAGTTGCTTGCCCCCTAGATATTTTTCTTTTTTTTTCCTTTTCCATATTCTGCTTATATTCCTTTGACCAGGACAGGCTATGGTACGGTAAAATTTTTTCCATATTTCGTATGAATAGGAGACTCAGTTAAGCAGTGCTCATTTTCTTTTCAATTAGGTCCTTTTTTTTTACAATAAAAAACAATTATATAGATTTGACACAAAAGATAAAGTATAAGAAAAAAATGTGCTATAAAAATACATAAATTATATGTACAAATTTTAAGAACATTTGAAGTAAAAAAAATACACAGGTTATAAATATTAACCAGTATCCCAGTTAGAACAACAGACAGAATTTCTATGTGCCTGGCTAATTAACCATTTACTAATCCTTCTAACGATTTCCCCCTCTAATGGTTTTAAGTAGGAAGGCAAGTTATTCGATAGGTTAGGGCCCATTGTAAAAAAAAGTAGGATCTTCCCACTTCAAGATTACATTTTCTTAGAAGAAATTCAAATCCAGAAGCTGATCTTAAGCTTGCCTTAATGTTTCTGCATGTAAGGTTCTCTAAGAGATAATCTGGCACTACATTTTTGTAACATTCATGCATAAACATGATTATGTTATACCTTCTCCAGTCTTTTAATTTCAACCAATGCAGTCTTCTAAGGTGAACACAGCTGTGTGTCATGCAGAGGGGAGGGGGCATCAAGGTTGAAGTGGGCAAATCTGTGTTACATTATGTAACCACCCAATCCCTTGAGGTTACTAGAATCTCATCAGAGTTAGACACAGTGTAGGGAGGTTTCTGGGCAGTCTGTCGGGAGATGTTAAAAACTTCTTACAACATGATGTAATTATTTACTCAGGTAGCCTGAGGAGAGAATGGATTATGTCATTTAGAAGTCTTACAGCAGCCTGAGCCACTTCAGAATCAGCTGCCTGGGGTTAGCTTTAGCATGTTCAGACAGGAGTAGTCAGTTGGAGAAGTTAGAGAGAGTTGGAGTTAGAGTGGAGAGTGAGCAGCAGTGCTTTGAGATAGAGGTGCCTGCCAGCCTGTCCTGAGGCTGGGTGAAGGACCTCTGGTCATTTTCTCACCCTAGTGAGTGAAATAACAGCAGTGCCAAAGGAAGTGGTTGCTAGCTGGACCCCTGTGGGTCAAGTTTTTCTGAGAGAATGGGACTGATTAATTCAGTGACTCCAAGGGACAATCCCCTGAGGGACCACGAGAGTGTTCAGCTGCCCAATAAGGAGACAAAGAGTGTCTTTTGTGTGAAGCTATGGAATGCTACCAGAAAAGGGAAGAGAGGTGTTCTTCCAGCATCCATGTCTGTAACAAGGGACAACCGTGAGTACAGTGACATGGTACTGTTTCTTGAGGGAGTTGTCTAAGGTGTATGTGCCCAGAGATATAGCTAGAATACACCATTCAGGGCACCTGTATCACCACAAACCTGTATAGAATGTTAGTAGTTAAAGTCTGGAGTCCTTTGGCAATTTGTGGGAATTGAAGGCTCAGTTGTGTAATCCCAAAGGGATGGTAGAGGATGGCTGTGGCTAAGGTGGGTGAACCCTCACCTGAAATTCCGGTCATGGCTAACTAGTCACTAGAAGGGCACACGTTTACCCTGCAAATGTTAACTATGCCCATCAGGCCAGGAGGATGCATTGTTTTAAAGTGTGTGGCAACCCCCCAGGTAACAGACACATACAGGGAGAAAAGGAATGTAATGTTTTAAAGTGTGTGGCAACACCCATTTAACAGACACTTTGGGAAAAGGATGTTCTTGTATATCCCAAGTACAGAGGGATGGACTGGTCATAGTTTGTGACAGAGAAACTGTGCAAAACCCAAGACATTGTTGTTGTTCTGGAAAAGAAAAGTGTGTTGTTCTGCATGTACCAGTTTCCAACCCGGGGGGACCACCCCTGTTCCGCTTTCCATCTGTTCAGAATAAAGCCATACTGTACAATCCCATCTCTGGTACAGGACATTCCATCTGTGCTTCCCAGTATGGACTTGTTTGTGGGCCCCCAGAGAAGTTAGGCCTAGCATAGCCCAAGCACCTCTCTCTCCCAGACCTCAATGTAAATATAAATGTTATTTTGCATCCTAACCCTCGACCTCTTAGATGCTGAGCCATGTATTCACCCCAGCACCAGGGGTGATACCTATTGTTTGCCAACTTGTGGTTTGTTGCCTTGTCTGCGTACAAGTTTGGGGGGGGTCCTGGTTTCAAGATGTCACTCTTGGCTGGAGTATGGGTTGCAATTACATCAAGATTTTCCAGCTCCATACTCGAGGCCCCAGCATACACTAAGTCACCATAATCAAAAAGGGGCAATACTATAGTGTTTACTACATATTTTCTAGTTTCTGAGTTAAGATATGTAGGGTATGAAATCTGCCTCCTTTCTCCTATGAAGAAGCATAACTTGATTTTGTTTGGCATTGAGAACCAAACTGAAGCAGTGAAAATTATTTTAATATTAGTCAAAGGCTACTTGTAATTCAGATTCGATTTGTGATACTTTTGGTCCATCAGTGTATAGCACAGTATCATCCGCATAGAGATATTTAATTTGGGAAGGCATCTTGGGAAAGTTATTCTTGTAGATGTTAAATAACATTGGGTCTAAAACTGAACCCTGGGGAACTCATGACAAGGTAGGAAGTAAACTAGACCTAACGTTGTTTAAGGTGACGAGTTGCTGATGTGCTTTTAAATAAGAGCCGAACCACTCCACTATTTCCTGAGACAGCCTCACTGATTGCAGCCTGGACAGAAGGATGTCATGGTCCAGGCTGTCAAATGTTTTTGATAAATCAACAGAGATAGCTCCAACGTACATCCTCCTGTCCAAATGCCAAAGTGGTACTATGAAAAGGTCTAAACCCTGACTGAAAGTTATTAAGTGCATTATTTTTCTCCAGAAAATTCTGCAACTGTTTTCCAATCAATTTTTCAAAGACTTTTAGGGCAATAGATAACAGTGAAATTGAACGGTAGTTTTCTTTAACTTTTTTGAACCTGATTCAAATATTGGAATAACTCCGGCAAGTTTCTAGTCATGAGGCAAGGCAGCAGTAGTCAAGGATAAATTAAATATATCTGTTAAAGGAAAAGCAATGATGGGGCGGCATATTTAAACAACCTTACTGGAATTTCGTCTAAATCACTAGATTTTTTTAACTTCTAATTTAAGAATTTCCTCACAAACTTCATCCCTGAGATTTCTTGAAATGCATAATTTATTTCTAAAACAGGCTTAGTTAACTCAGCAGGTAAAATGGGAGAGAAAGTTTGCTCCACAGACGCAGTGCCCATTTTAATGAAATAGTCATTAAATTTGTTGCCTACAAATTCATTTAGGGTGAAATGTTGTCCATCTAACTCAAAATAGGTAAGACAGAATTGTTTACTTTTAATGTATTCATGGTTTCCCAAAATAGTCCCAGATTAGATCTCATATTCTGGTTAAGTTCTTGTTTTTTTTTTATAAAACTCCTGCTTAGATTTCCAAAGTTCAAGGGTATAGTGATTTTTAACTTGTCTATAATTTAACTAATCAATTTCACTATTAGCAAATTTAGCCTTTTTCCACAATTTATCTCTTATTTTATGTATTTTATATGAGTTAAACCAGGGGTATTCCCAAACTTAATTTTTTTTTTCATTTTAGCAGTGATTGGAGATTACAAATGTCCATGAAGTTCTGACAAAATAGTAACCAAGGTTCATTAACTGCAGGGATTAGTTTTGTTCTATGCCTATTTTTACCCTCCAGGTCTAACATGAAACTTACATAGTCAAATTTACTGTAATTTCAATATTCAACAGTTTTTCCTGCTTTTTTTTTGATTTCTTATGCAGAAAATTGCCTGGTGGTCAGAAGCAGAGTCCAGTAGGACTCTAGATAAAGTAACTTTCTCAGGATGAGAGGTCAAGATTCAATTCAAGGTAACTAGGCTAGGCTCCCTTCAGTTCGGCTCCACTGACCCCCACCATCCTACCTTTCTCTTCCCAGGACTTACCTAGTGGCCAAAATACCTCCACGGATTTTCCCCATATAGTGGGGTCAGAAGGGGGAGGGCTGTCCACCTACACACCAAACTAAAATCCAGTTTTTGGCCTCCAGATCCTGGTGATACAGCAGATGAGGGATTGGCAGGCAAAGTTTCATACAAACCTGTCCTGCCACCATTTTATCTCTGTTTTCTCTCTTCTCCACACTGAGATGCACTCATCAACATGTGCCTGTGGAGGCACTCACACACTGCAAAATCCTGCAGCACCTCCCATGTCTGCTGCTCCCATCCCATACTGCCACCAATCGTCCACCTGGTGGCAGTCATTTCATGGAGCAAGAAGTGTGTCCTTCCTCACTGGAAGAGAAGGAGCAGTCCCTTGAATGTTTGATCCTCTCCTCCTCCCAGCAAACCCCTGGCAACCCATGCTCATTCCAAAATATGGGTTGCCAGCATGGAACAAGGTGTGGCATCCAGCATCTCAGCCATCAGTGCCCTGTGGCATCTTTATAGGAAAAATGGGCTTCCCACATGCATGCCTCCCAATTAGCTTATCAATGTTAATCTGCAAGTCTGTCTCCCAGTCTTGTCCTTCATGTTTATTTAAGGATGGGAGAGAGGGTCTCTCTAATTGTGCTGTATAATTTTCCCACCGGAGCCCAGCTAGCTGCTGGTTTGTTTATGCCCTGCATCTGCTGCCAAGTGTTGCAAGAGGGGCTGTCCTGTCCAGAAACTGTATAGTGTGCTGTAGCTGCAGATATCGCTAGAAGTCAGTTTTCTAAAGCCCATATGCGTTGCACAGATGTTTGAAGGAAAGTAGTGGGTCCACATTTTGTCTTGAGACTTTTGAGAGGAGCCAGATGCATCTCTGCTCCCTGTGGGCCCAGTGGATAGGCTTGGTGCCTATTTGGATGTTTGAATTCTCCCAAAGAAAGATAAAGGGGAGACTGGGAATGCTAGCAAGTTTGGGGGTGCTGGTTAGTGTTTTGCATTGTAGTCAGGCTTTTCTGGTTTCAGTTAGTATGAGGGTTTTGATCCAGCTTAATCTATACCTTAGAGCTCAACAGTAGACTGAGAGATGGCACCTCCACCAGTGCTATCTCTACGGTAACACACTGAGGTGATTAGTAAGTAAGTAAAATTTTATTTTTATAAAGCACCCTTCCCAAGCTCAGTTAATAAATCAATTAAAATCACATTTCAAAACAATAAATCAGACAACCATACAGTACACTTATTCATTATGTACCGGCAAATGCTAAGGCAAAAAGGAAAGTTTGCAGTTGTTTTTTAAAACTTTCAACAGTTAGGCATTCTTGTATCTGACGAGGTAGAGAATTTCACAGGGTTGGTGCCATATAGGCAAAAGATCTACCTCCAGATGTCTTTAGATGCACCCTGGGAATCTCTAGCAATCCCTCGTCAGAGGGGCGAAGAGAATAGGCAGGACAGTAAGGCACCAATAGCTCTTTCAGGTAGTGCGGTCCCAAATCATGTAGGGCCTTAAAGGTCAATAATGCGACCTTGAAGGTGATCCGCCACTGTACTGGCAGCTAGTGCAGATCACGCAGCATAGGTGTCATATGACTAGATCGTGAAACTCCCATCAACAACCTGGCTGTCGCATTCTACACAAGCTGCAAGCGGCGGATAACCACCTCCGGCAGCCCTAGATAGAGGGCATTGTAGTAATCAAAACGGCTGGTAACAAAAGCTTGGGCCAAGATGGGAAGATCTTCCCGTGAAACCAAGTGTTTCACCCAGGCAATGTTCCTCAGATGAAAAAAGGCAGATTTGACTACGGCCGACACCTGCATCTTCATAGTCAGGTTTTCATCAAAAATTACTCCAAGGTTACGCTCTTGGCCAGAGGCAAGAAGCTGGGCCCCCAAGATATAAACCCGAGGGTTTCCCCATCCAAGCCCCTGTTGTCCTCCTCCCTCCAGGGTCCACAACTAACACCTCAGTTTTCCCTGGATTCAACCTAAGCCAACTAGCACTCATCCAATCCTGAATCTCCAGGAGGCAGTTATTAAACATCGTGATGGAATCCGATTCCTGATCAGGCATAAAAGACAGGTAGAGCTGAGAATCATCAGCATAACAATGAAAACAGCCCATACCATCTTATAATGCCCCCCAGTGGAAGCATATACCCCGCGAATAACATAGGGGACAGCACCGACCCCAGCGGTACCCCACAGGGCAGCCAGTGATGGGCTGAGGTGTTAACTCCAGACACCACTCTCTGAGATCTGCCCTCCAGAAAAGATTGAAACCAGCTGTGGACTGCTTCCCTCAGACCACAGCAAAACCACAGGCTGTTGAGCAACCCAATGATCCATGGTGTCAAATGCTGCTGAGAGATCCAGGAGAACCAAGATGGAATGGGTCCTCCGATCTCTTGCCATCAGGAGATCATTCAATACCCGAACAAGAGCCGTCTCTGTACTATGCCTTTTCCTGAAGCCAGATTGGAGAGGGTCATAGATATTGTGGTTGGACAAATGATCCTCCAGTTGCAAAGCGAGCACCTTCTCAATAACCTTCCCTACAAACGGGAGGTTAGAGACTGGTCTATAATTTGCTGGGCAGTCGGGGTCAAGAGAGGGCTTTTCCAAAAGGGGCATATTACCACCTCCTTTAAGGGATCCAGAAAGATCCCTTCCTCTAATGACATCACCACTATCCCAGCCAGGACTGGACCGATAACATCTACACACCCCACCACCAGGTGAGTAGGGCCTGGGTCCAACTTACAGTAGGTAGGTCGCAGAGTCTGGATAATCCTCACTATATCTATTACTGCTGGTAGTCTAAAGGTAGACCAGTACAACTGGGTGTTAGTACCACCCGATTGATCAGTGCAATGTCCAATAGAAGGATACTGGCGGATCTCATCCCTGATGGTGGATACCTTGTCAGCAAAGAATTTCACAAACTCCTCACACTGTACCTGTGATAATGTTCTACCGGTCTGGAGACAGACTGGATTGCACAGTCTGTCTATAGTCCAGAAGAGCTGGGATGGTCTATTCCTTGCTGCAGCAATTTCCCTGGACAGGAACTCTGCCTTCTTATGGGAAATTGCTGATTGGTAGAATTTGTAATGTTCTAACAATTCAAGTCTATCCACCTCCAGTTGAGTTCTCCGCCAGTGTCTTTCTAATCTTCATCCCTTCCTCTTCCACTCACAGACCTCCCCAGCAAACCAGGGAGCCCCTAGGTGAAGAGCACGGGGATGAACATGAATTGGAGCAATGCCATCCAGGGCCTCAGTCACAGCCGATTATAGACTAAGACCAAAGGCCCTGGATCCATGCTATCCCTTGGAAAATCTGTGAAGTCCAGCTCCATCATTAGGCCTTCTGAGGTAACCCCTCTTAAAGGACAGAACTGTACTAACTCCATGGGGGACAGGCCTATTTTGGGGGCCGCAAATCTAAACCTCAGGGCGTGATGGTCAGACCATCCGACTGGCTCCACCTCCACATCATATATCTCCATCCCCAGATGGAACACCAAGTCCAATGTATGCCCCCCTCATGGGATGCAGAGGTAATTACCCGTGACAGGTCCAATGAGTCCATTAATTGGAGGAGGTTTTGACCAAATGGCGAGAGTTCATCATCGACCCAGGCACTGAAATCCCCCAAAATTAACCATCTGGGAGATTCCAATACCATATCGGCGATGAAGTCCGCAACCTCCTTCAGGAACTCCCTCTCATCCCCTGGTGGACGGTAGATAAGAAGGGTCCTGTAGCCTGCACCTGCACCCACTATGCATTTAAAGGAGTTGGTATCACCAACTGGCACTTCCCTGAGATCCAGATCTTGTCTAAAACAGACCGCAAACCCCCGCCCCTCCGGTCCACTCTTGGCTGTGAATCACCGAGAACCCAGCCAGAATTGCGGAGTCCAACACAGGACCAGCATTTCCATCTAGCCAGGTCTCTGTGATGCAAGCCA
Organism: Neoceratodus forsteri; assembly: GCA_016271365.2. NCBI lineage: Eukaryota > Metazoa > Chordata > Ceratodontiformes > Ceratodontidae > Neoceratodus > Neoceratodus forsteri. The sequence goes on from CM028130.1 coordinate 1,241,857,114, forward strand.
AGTGAACTGAGGAAACAAGATCCGCAATCACTGCAGTCTTATTCCTAATCGGCCTGGCATTGCTTAACACCGCCCGAAAGGGAAGGAAATCCAAGGATGACCCCACTTCCTGCCTGACACACTCCAAGTCAGTGCCCTTGGGTATGGGAACTAGGCAAGGAGGACCTCGCTCCAGTACCCATTTCACCCCAGGGCGTCTCCTAGCCCTCACTGCCCTTATCCATTTTCTTCCCTCCCATCCCCCCAAGAGTTCCAAGATCCCCGTATCTTTCTGCCTTTTGATCTTATAATGCCGAGATTTCGACATCTAGCATAAACCTCCCCTGTAAGTGGGGGGGTAATTCAAAGGGACGGAGATTACAAAGTCGTGAGGGGGAGTACTGCCTAACCGTTTTACTTATACTCCAACACATATTTTAAACCAATTTATTCACCCTCATACAAACAAAAAACCCTCCCACCCCAACTTAAACAACCCTAAAAAGAACAAAAATAATAAAATAAATAAAATAAAATACCCCTTAAAATATTAAAACAATTTCATACACAACAAGAGGAGTTCAAATGATCTGGGCCCAAAGTTCCAATCAGTTTTCCATCTGTAAATCTAAAAGCAAAGAATGATATACACCCTCAGGGCTCTCCTCCCCTGTGGAATTTATACCCAAACCTCTCTCTCATATAGGCAGGGTAATAATAATTAAACAGTTGCACAAATGATCTTGATGAAAAGAAAGAAGCACTTTTACTGCTTCACCACAGTACATAAGACAGAAAGGGAACAAACTGACCTGGATGGTTCTCAATCTAGTCTATGTGTGATATGAACCATTTCATGACCTGCACCATTCTTTAGGCCAGCATACACCCTTGGATCAAAGAAAGCCCAAGACCTCCTTGGGACCAATGGACCCATAACCTGGCTTTTCTTAGCCTCTGGGCTTTACCCTCCCAAATGAAGTAGTCTACCAGCTTATCTATCTGGGCTAGGAGCTTGCCTTTGATTCTTACAGTAGGTGTAGCTTACTGAAGACAAAGGTGAATTTTGAGAGAATGTACATTTGTACCACATCCACTTTCCCGTTAAGGGTAAGATGTATCTTCAGCCATTTTTTTATGTCTGGTTCAAAGGCAGCAAGTAAAGGAGAGACATGCACTGATACCTATCTGCACAATTATATGTTATGGTGATACCCAAGTAGCAGAAGCTTTGTCTAGCCGAGATCAGCTGCATCCCTTGCACACAAGAGATGTGACAGATGAAGCTGAGGGGAGACAAAGTGGTTCTGTTCTAGTTTACTACCAAACCTGATAAAGCTGCAAAAGTAGTCAGCTAGCTCAACACATATGGGAGTGACTGGATGGGGTTTGCTATAGTGAGAAGGAGGTCACTGACACAGGTTTTCGCTAGGTATTATGCATCACCTACCGAGATCCCTTGTATTTCTTTTGTGGCCAGCAATTTCCTGGGAGGGGGTCAAGTCTAACAGGAAAAGGAGAGGGGAAATGGGGTAGCCCAGGTGTGTATCATACTTAAGGGTGAAGGGCAGGCCCATTGCCAGTTGGGGTTCGTCTGGTTTGAATGAACCCCCGTTTATTTTGAACTGCCTTTTATTCTTTTTCTTTATTCTGTTTTTTTTTGTCACTGTCTCTTTAAAAAGTTGATGGTGCTTTGTGGCTTAAAGAGTGTGCCCAACTCGGGCATCTTCCTGAACTGACATGCCCCTCCCCTGCCCACAATCAATCATTCTAGACAGGCACTTTCTGAGCCAGTGACAAGGCACAGTGGCTGCCCAGAGCCTCCCCAATCTGCCAGTCACCTCCTGCCCATTCCTATCACCAAGCTGCACAGTCTTTTGCACCACTACCTCCCCAGAGACTGTCTCAGCCAATCAGTACTGCGAGAGGTATGTAAGCATGCCCATAATGCTGTGTGATAGCCAGCGAACTTCACAGTGCACCACAGTCTCAAGGTGCTCAGCAGCTTAGCATGAAGCATGGAAGATGTGTTGAGGTGAGGGATTCAGTTTTGGCTGCTGGTAAAAAAAAAGCAATGCAGGCACATTGGTGCTGATTTGGGCTAATAACTGAAAATTTTAGCTCAGCCCAGACTCGGTCAGGTAATAAATTTGCTGGGGGTGGCCCAGATCTACAAAAAGTGCTAGGATTGTCGGCCATCGAGGACAAGGTAAGGCAGGATAGAACTAGTGTGGGGCTAAATTAAAAGCAACTAAGCAACAGGCAATTGAAATAAATACATTTTCAACCTATTTTTACTGAAATCAAGCTGCCTCCTCAAAAATGTCATTTTTTGAGCTCTAGAGCATTCATCATTCCTGGCTGCCTGAAATTTTGCTTATGATCCAGCCATCTCTGAAAAAGGGGCTAACAATAAGAATGTGAACAACTCATCTTCCTTATACAAAAAATATTGAGCTCTAGAACTCATCATCCCTGTGTGGCTGCCTTAACTTTTGCTCATCCAGAGTTCAGTCTGCAGCAAAATCTAAGGAAAATAAAGACTGAACTCCTCCATTGTGGGGGATAATCTCTGAGGCACTCCACACTCCTTACACATGGGTTGTGTCCACCTGATAGGTTGCTTGATGCACATGTGACTTCAAAGAAGTCCGACACACTTTCCCTGTGATGCTGCCTTTCCAGGATCAGTTCTGAATGTGCATCTGTACAGGTTGAGGCACATCACAACAGCTCCCAAGCAGTTATTTCAAGAGGTAAGGCCACCAAGCTTAACAATTTTATATCTAAGTTTTTTTGGCAGCTTAGGATATGCTAGCATAGCAATGAGTCTTATGGAATTACATCACAATTATACGTCTCAATCTAGATTCCAGAAAGAGAGTTGTTTTTTTTAAATAACTTCCTTTGTGCTACTGAAAACCAATTCATGGTATCCGACTAGGAATTACAAAGACAATCACTCAGCCTACATTTAAATTATTGCCAGAGGCACACTACAGGAGATCTACTCGGGGTATTGTGTCATGCCCATAAATTTAATTCCAAATGCCTTAGATTCCCTCTCAGTGAGTCTAAGATGAATGAAGCACTCAGGTCTGCAGTTTGCAGCTTTCTGGGATCCCTGCTTGCGGTCTCAGTTCAGCCTGCACCCACTACTACACTCTTGTGGGACTGGGAACACCCTATGGCTCCTGATAGTAGCCACAAGAGTGCTGTCCCACATATATTTAAAACAACTCCTATATGGAGTTTGGTTGCTGCAACAAGTGAATATTTCAAGCACATCCTATATCTCCAGTATACTGATAAAATCTAAGTTTGCTAAAAGCAGGTAAGAAGACTACATTATTTAGAGCATTTGATATCAAAAGAGCTAAAAGCACCTCCTAATATAACAATATGAACATAGAATATAAGTATTTTTTTTTTATTCTGTTTATCCCTCCTACACCCTGTCAGCCCCACATCCTTGGGAGATCCATGGAGTCAACCCCTGCAAGCCACCTTACCTGGGTCCATTGCTGATACCCCATGGAGCCATGGTTTTTCCCCCCAGGTGAGGATGATGTGGGGCTCCTACACCCCGACAATCAACTTTTGTCGGTCCAGGTGGCCCCAGTAGGTGGCTGCATATTAGGGCTAGCTCCCAGAACACCATCTCCTCGGGGCCAGAAGGCATTTTCCGTCTAGTTTCCTCCCTGCATGCAGCATGTACCCTGATGTCAAGGTGCAGCGCGTAGATGTCCACTGTGTGACTTTGGCCAGCTTTCCCCTGCTAGCAGGGCTTGCTGTATGGCCCCCTCCCTCCCCCAGAGAAGATGAGCTGTCATGGGAGGCTCAAGCCTATCTCCCCCAAGCTGGCCCTCCAGTGACCCAAGTCCACTCCCAAAGCTGAGTCGCCAGCATCACACGCCGGAATCCAATCACTGTGCCGATGGGCCGGCCAGAATACAAGTACCTTTAAATGCCTACACAGTGACTGAATGACTGGGCACAGTAACTGATTATCCATGGGACAGACAATAAGTGATGACATTACTGCAAAATAAGCCTGGTACCCCTGCTAGTGGTACCTGTGTTTAGATGTACTGTAAAATATTTCAACACAGCAGTTCCAGAGGATGTTTCAGCAGATATGCAACTGTTTAAAATTACAAAACTGGTAGTCTTAGAGATGTTAGCACTGCAGTTTCTACTAGTGTCGGTTGTCTAGAAAAATATTAGCTGAGAAATTGCCAGCACAGTATTCAAATTATGAACATTATCACATTTTACAAGCATAGAGATTATTAGCTACCTGAACACCCCTGCTAGTGGTGCGAGGAGCTAAAAAGCATTGTCTGACCCATATAAATGAACACATAATCTATGCAATGATTTACAGGAGGTAATATAATAAATAATCAACCTGGTTCCCCTGCCAGCGGTTTCTGAGTTGTATTAATCACCAACAAGAATCGGGTGACCCACTAGCATCACTAACTTGTACAAAGGTACTCACAAACTCCTCCAGAAATGTTTTCTTGCATTGGAAGGTGTTTAAAATGCCCATGCTGGATTCAGTCATTCCCCTAATTCAGTTGCACTAAATAAAAGCACCTGCAACCATTTCATGCTATTTTCTGTCCAAAACATGCCCATAGAGAAAAGGAAGCTCTAGGGACCAAAACGGAGCCACCCAAATGTTATTCCATGGCCCCAGCTTCTCAAACAACTCCTAGCAGCATGGCCACCCCCATGCGTCTTCCTAGTTTCCAAATCTCCTGCTACATGGGAGCTGCAAGCTGACTGGCTCTCCGCTTTCGCAAGATCTCGACCACCATCTTAGAGGAGGATAAACAAAGAAGATTTGACTAAATCCAACATGTCTTGCAATGGAGAACAGAGCTAGCAATTGCTACAGCTCCTCAAGCCTAAGTCCCCTAACTTGTAACACTGACCATGAAGGAGAACTGAAGAAACATGTTTTAAAGAACGCAAAATGCTTCTGCCCCAAACTGTGTCCTATTACACAAGCAGCAATGCAGATGATTCCTCACTTAGTTTACCACAGCCAAGGCAAGGGCTAGCTAAGGCATCCTGCCCACCTCCCCCCTCTTAAAGGCACATATCTACTTTACCCCAAAGATAACCAAGGCATACAAAAAGGGCAAAAAATAAAACACAGTACTGTGTTATATTGGGTCAACATACAAGGAGGTTTGATTAAAATAAAATAACTGTTTGGAAAATAGTGAACTGTAATAGTCATTTCTTTTCTGGTATCCACAGTTGTTTCCTTCTCTTAAAGGCACAGTTACATATTAATTAAGGAGCTGCTAATATGTACTGTGTGACAAAGTAATGCATACCAATGTGATGCATGACTTAGCCCCAGTAATTTCAAAAAAAAGGGATTGAACAAGATAATTTATCACAGTTTTGAAATTTAAAGGATGCTAACAGAATCATGTATTGTCTGAGATCTTTCATAGATGACCAAATAGATTCCACAGCCACAGTTACCTGGAAGCCCCTACCAGTGGTCCCAGGAGTTCAGTACATCAGGGGCTACAAAATAATTAAAAGCTCTCATTCCTTAATTGGGCATATACTCTGAGTTCCCCTACGTGCTGTTCAGAACAAGCATACCACCTTACTAAGGTGCCTGATGACCTGGAGCCCCTGACAGTGGCTCCAGAGTCTATCCACTGCTAAATGAGCAAGTGGCCACCTTAGAACATTGATAGTACCCTGCCAGTATCCCGGACTGCTAAAATACTAAGTAATGTGCCACATTTCCCCATTACAAGCATAGTAGCACCTGAAGTGCTCACTCAAGACATAACTACACAACAGTCTCTGAAGCATTTTCTCAGTACCTCTGTGCCTCACCTCAAAATAACATGCTCTCAAGAGTTTTTTATGGCACATTATGTCTTTTAAACTCACCACCTTCTTTTATCAAAAAAGTAGAGGAAACTCCTCTATCATCTACCTGACTGAAATACCACAAACAAAGTAGGTCTCACAAGGAGGAAGAGCATTGAGAGAGACTAACCTAACTTACCTAGCCAGATCGGCAGCTGCAAGAAATATCACAAGACTTGCTACTGTGATCTTGGAAAAGCTCTCCACTCCCCCCCTTATCTATGCGGGATTAAGGATGTAGGTGGCCGCCAGACATGTAGATTGACTGACAGTCACTGTCGCCATCTTGTGGAGAATGCAACTATGCTCACAAATGTCCAACCAGCACAGACGGCATTGGTTTAAAGCACCAACCGATCTGCAGCAGCAGACCACAATGCGAATAATTAAATATAATGGCAATGATTTGAAAATCAATTAGTAATGTGGAAAATATATTGAGGGCAGCACTATTACCACAGCTGTGGGCAAGGCAGCATAACACTGAGTCCATCACTCACTCTAGCCACATTTATAGGGACAGTGCACACTTTAATGCACAGGCACAACAATAGCCTATATGGTGCAGAACATTATTGATTACTGTGCTGGGGAAGAATTAAGGGAAATAATAAATCAATAAAACAATATATCTAGTCCCCCCAACACCACTTTCTCAATGTTTCCTTTCTCAACTTACTACAATGGCCAAAACAAAGAGCTGCAGCCAACACAATGTGCCGCTAGCCCCAAAACAACTAAGCATACTGTGTGCATCAGATGCAGAAGATGCACCCATGCCATCTGACCAGGAGGATGCTGGGGAGGACACCTATGAAAACACAAAAGACAAGGCACAAACAAATATGCCACCTACAATCCCAAATCCTCCACTGGGCAGGATTTAGACACAGCAACAATTCCCCACCAAAATAGTCAACCAATACAGGCACAACTAGTGTAAAACACCATGTGAAATAAAGTCAGGTACTGGCAGGGCCAGAACCCCACTCATCACAGCCAGACTCAGAAACACACTCCAATCTAGAAACAGAGATGGAGGTGGTTACACAAACACTAACATCCAAATGATGTTTGCTTGATCAGAAACAGGCATTAGTGCGAAACACAATGACGAAGGTGGGGTTTGGCATGCCAACTCCTACCCCACTACCCAAGCTAATCCCCACATCTTAATGGCACACTGCCCATGCCATTTACCTGCTAATAATGCCATACACCCTTGAGTAGCCTCTATATAGTGGCCACTCCACTGGGAAGCCTAGAAAAGTTGTATGTGCAAAAGTCCAAAATAGCCAAAAACATTCTGGAAATCGGGGCATTATCCTGTGCGCCACTGTAATTCACAAGGCAAGTCAGGAATAAGGGAAATTTCCTCATACACTTGGACAATCAGGTTATCATCTCCTATATCAACAGGAAAGGAGGAACAAAGAGTGGCTCAAGACTCATTCTTTAGACACAAAAACATCTGGCAAGCATATCAGCCATACACTTGGCAGGCAGGCTGAATACCACTGCAGACTGGCTAAGTTGCCAGTTAATACATCTGAGAGAGTGGAAGATTCATTCAAACATATTCCAAATGATCAACAGACATTGAGGACCGAATGAAATAGACTTAATGGCCACCAACAAGAACAATCAGTGCCCCAGATTCTACTCCTGCTTCAGGGATCACAAATCCATGAGAGTGGATGCACTATCAGCTACATGGTCATTCCAGGTTACCTACATCTTTCCACCAATATTACAGGTTTTGAAGGAGGTATGCAGAACCAGAACCTGGGTGATAATCATCACCCCCTCATTGGCCCAGAAAAACATGGTTCACCATGATAGTGACAATGGCACTAGACCATCCATGGGCACTAGCATTCAGGGAAGATATTCTCACCCTGGGATCGGTATGTCACCTCAGTTTGAACAATCTCGAAATAACAGCCTGGCTCCTGAAAAGGAGAGACTATTAAAAGAGGGATACCACCCAGTGGTAGCTAACACTAAGAAAAAGTCACATTGCCTCAAAATATCAGAGACATTCGAGAATAATCTATAGGTGGTGCGAAGAAAAGAGAAAAAAATGCAACCTCTTAGGGCTACAGTACCCAACATACTTCCTCTTTCTTCAGCAAGGTCTGGATAAGGGACTATTTTCAGCATTCCTAACAGTGCAAGTGGCCGCAGTCAATCCAATCTACATCCTAAAACAATGGACCACTCCCTGGGACCTCAACTTAGTACTCAGGGCAATGACCAACTCACCATCTGAACCTCTAAAGTCACTACCACTCAAAGGGCAAACACTTAACCCTTATGGTCACTATATGTTCAGCTAGATGAATAAGCAAACTACAAACATTATCCCACAGACTGCCTTATCTGGTATTTCATGAGGACAAGATCAGCTTGAAGATGAGCCCTTCATTTCTACCTAAAATATGCACACCCTTTCACACCAAACAGGATATCGAAATAGATTCATGAGGACAAGATCAGCTTAAAGATGATCACTTCCTTTCTACCTAAAATATGCACACTTTTATACACCAAACAGGATATTGAAAAACCTGTCTATATGCCTGCAGACAAGGTAGACAGGGACCCTCAACATCAACTGCTAGCTATGAGGAGACTAATGTCAACTTACCTCACAAGAACGGCAGACATATGGTGCATATTGGCTTAAGTCTGCCATCACAAAGGCGTATAAAGCCTCAAATCATACACCACCAATGAAAATCAAGGCCATTCCACTACAGCAATAGCCACATCATAGGCTGAGAGAAACATGGCCACAGTAGAGAAAATTTGTGCTGCCACTACATGGGCATCAATGCACGCATTCACTAAATGCGACAGGGTAGATGTAACCTTGGAAGCACAAAATAACTTTACTTAAGTAGTGTTGTTAGCAGCAAGGTTAAACATCACATAATGGACTGACTACTCACCCTTCTCATTAGGGTACTGCTTTTTACACAGAAACCCATGTGTAAGGAGTGTGGAGTGCCTCAGAGATTATCCCCCCACAATGGTAGTTTGCTCACCTGGTAAAGGTGATTGTAGGGGTATACATCTCTGAGGCACTTCACAACCCACCAAGGTAGTCAGTCAGAGACAAAGGACTCACAGATGAGCTTCAAGAAGTAACAATCAGCATGCCATATGGGCTGGAAATTTTAGATTTGTATTAATAGGAAAGAAAGAGAGGACCCTCATGGGCCACATAACTTTCGGTAAAACATAACAAATGTCTCTACTATAATTTATTTAACATGCTAAGATACATATCAGGAAATGTTGTGCTGCTTACTAACAAGTCAAGAGTTATTGGTTACAGATTAGGTACAGCTCTGGAAGAATTCAAACTGATCCTGAAGAGGCAGCATCACAGGAAAAGGGGGTCGGACTTCTTTGAAGTCACATGTGCACCAAGCAACCTATCAGGTGGACACAACCCATGTGTAAGGAGTGTTGATGCCTCAGAGATGTATACCTCCACAATCACCTTTACCAGGTGAGTAAAATACCATTTGTCAAGTTCCTGTAAATCTGATGTGCTTGAGACCCTGTATGGCTGCCTGAATTTTGCTCAGTGAGACTCATAGTCCAACTGCAGCTGAGCAAATGTCTGCTGTATTTTTATTTCTGGCCAGTGTTGTGTACAGATATTTTTTTTTCTACATTGTTTTATGGGTCAAAACAGGTGTGGATTAAGATGCTGAAGTATTATGTGTAAATATGTTTCTGCAACTAAGGAAAGTACTACAAATCCTTGGCTACTACAGTTTTCCTTTGACTGTGTCCAGCACTGTGATCTAGCTACAGGGGTCTGTCACTGTTTAAGCAAGATAAGCAGTAATGGTTTAAGCACCAGCTTGTGAACCATCTAGTGCTAAATACTGTGTAACATTGGGCAAGTCACAGTAAAATCCCAGTGCTAGTCCACCCAGATAAATATTCAGGGTTCATTTCAGACATTTATCTTGATGGGATAATTGAGCCATTGGGTAGAAAAAGTAAGGGTCAAATGAAAATACTAATGGGCAGGGCTTGCATTAGCATGAGTAAAATGGTGGTCAGTACACTGACTCTTGCTGTCCACAGGTAATGAATATATTATTAATATATGGTTGTGAGCCACACAGATAGTAACTGTCCTGACAGCCAGGAGTGAAGGAGAGATGACAGATGACTTCTTGAGCTTTTCAAGTAATCACAAAATGAACCACAGTAGCCCAGGGCTTCTATGGGCCTAGCAGCCCCCAGACCCCTAATATCTGGCTTGCTGCAGCATGAAATCATGCTTCAGTTCTGTACGTGAGGTTAGCAAAATTCTGACATTTACCTGGCCTATGTCAAGACATCAGGCGACAGCTGCAGCCAATGTAAGTATCAGTTATACTACATTAATATATGGATCTTCAATTTAGTAGGTCTGTAAAGTATACAAAAAAAAACTGGTAATACCCTCAAAGGTTCAGTGATAATACTATTGTCGATCACTGTTAATAGTACTGTCAATCACTTTTAATAGTATAGTTTTGTGTTGATAATAGTATCATTGCAAGCTTCCGAAAAGATACCTTCTGCTCCCATGACCTAAGTGTGCCTCCTCATTGGCCACTTTTCCTGTGTGGCGGCAGAACAGTTTAAAAACATGGCGGCCCTTCTCTTGCTTACCAAGATCGAACTCGGTCGTTACGCTTCTCGGTTTTTATTTCTTTTTTCCCCTCAGCAAATGAAACTATCTGGTTGATCCTGCCATTCCACTCATGAAGAGCAGGTAGGATCTGAATTATTTAAAAAAATGGGCAGGGGCAGGAACCTTCACAAGCGAGCAGACAGCTCAACACACAGTGTAGGACAGTGCAGCAGTCGACCAGTACAAAGTCAGTACTCCACTGAAACGGTCGACCGCCCATTACAAACAAACGTCTCATCCATATATTTAAAAAAATAACTGATAGGTTTGTGTGTCCATTACCAGGGAGTACTGGCATCTCGAGGTTCTGGACACATTGGAACCTCTCAAGGTTCATGTGTCCAGAAACCTCAATGCTATTACTCCCTGGTATAGACACAAACCTATCGGTTATTCTCTATATATCAGCATTTTGCTAAACTCACATACAGAATAGTACGTATTCACCCTAAAGCCAGTCACATCATCATTTTAGAGCAAGGGGTGGAGCAAAGCTAAGATAAGTGTTATTTAACTTCAAAAAAAGCTAGGAAACGCATCACAGAGCATCTAGAGCCCCTTGGCTTCTGGGGGCCTGGCAGACCCCAGCCCCCTGGCATTTTTTAAAGAGTAACAGTCTATAAAAAAGGAACACCACTTGAAAAAATCCTGGTGAGGGCCTGCCAGCACCCAAACCCCTATTATCTGGCTGGCTACAGGATGAATAAATACCTATATTCTGTACCTGAGGATGAACAATGCTAACATTCATGGCCTGGTCTATGTCAAGCCTGCAGGTGACAGGTGCAGACAATAAATATATCACTTGTACCACAATATCAGCATTTTGCTAACCTCATATACAGAATACAAGTATGTATTCACCCTGCAGCCAAGCAACTCATAAGTTTAGAGCAAGAGGGTGGAGGATAGCTAAGACAGGAGTTATTTAGCTTCAAAATAAGCCAGAAAATGTACAACAAAGCATCTAGAATCCCTGGGCTTTTGGGGACCTGGCAGCTCCCAGACCCCTGGCTTTTTTGAAAAAGTCACAGACTCCAAAAAAGCAACACCTCTTGTAAAAATCCTGGCAACAGCCCTGAAGGGTGCAGAAATTATACAATTTGTAAAGAGCATAGTTGTGGGATTTTGGTGCAGGGTGGAAATCCAGCTCCTGAACCCATAGAGCTCTAGCACAGCATGATGGTAGTCCATGGAAAAGTTGAACACTTTTCTAAAATCTACCACCAGTGCTGTAATGGGAGTGTTCAACTGGAAAACAAGCCATTTAAGGTTGAAAACTGTTCAGATGTTGTCTGCCTCCATTTTTTCTTTTCGAAAAATCACTTCTGTGGGGTGAATCAATGTGGAGAGGGCCGTTTTCACCCTTGATGCCAAGGCTTTAACCACAATCTTGGTGTCTGTAGAAATTAGACAAATGGGGCAGAAGTTTGCATAGTCCAGGGGTTCACTGGAGTTTTTTGGTATCAGAGTTACCAGTGCATCCTTCATGGTCAGGAAAAGGGTTCCAGTGAGCTGGATGCCTGGAGGGCAGCTGGAGGGGGGTTATGATTTGTGGCATGAGCTAATAAAGGTCAACGGTAAAGCCATCCCAGCCCGGGGCTTTACCTTTAGCTAACTGCTTCAGAGCTTGGCCAAGATGTCTCTCCATCAGGGGCATTTGAAGCTGTTGCTGTAGAACTAGTGGTAAGGTAGTACCGGTGTTTGACCCAGAAAGTTCCAGAGGAACAGCAGTGATGTGATGTAGGGGTGGCATGGCAGGAAGCATACCATTTTTTTGTAACAGGTCATTATTACTTGGTTGACCTCATCCGGATCAGAAGCAAGTAAGCCATCACCTTTGTGGAGAGTAGGGACGAGGATTTAGTCTTCTGCTTTCTCAGCTTGTAGGCAAGTAACTGACAGCCTTTCTATCATGACTCCATGAAGCTGTGTTTGGGCTATAGAAGCTGCCATTGCACTTGCAATGCAACAGGGTGTTTATTTTGTATTTGAGCCCTGTGATTTTGGGCAACAAGGCTGGGATGAGGAGTAGTTTTTTACTGTGTTTCTAACTGCCCTATTTGTTGTTTCAACCCCCGCCAGTTCAGCTTCCCTGTTTTTCTTCTGTTTAGCTGAGAAGGATATCACCCTACTGTGAATGTTTTATTTTATTTGAATTTTGGTAACCAGGTAAGCCCACTGAGACAAGGTGTTCCTTTTTCAGGTGTAACCAGGAGTTAATAATACATCAACATAATACATACAGTTTCAAAAATTGAAAACATACAGTAAAACTAAGAATAATACAGGAGTAGGAGGCAACTGAAAAAAAGACTAGGTAGCAGACCATATACAGACATTATACAGTACATGTATGCCTTAAAGACTCCCCAAATTGTGTCTGCAGGGACATCATCTGTGATGTTCAGTTCAAAATAAGTTTTAGCCTCTTGCACTATCTATTCCCTGAATTCAGGGTCATTAAAAAGCAAGGGGTTACATGTCCACCAAGGGAGCTCTTGTGTGAACCTACTGGCCAAAAACACAGCATGACTGGGGCATGATTAGATATAATGATCCTCCCTACACTGGCATCAGAGAAAAGGCATCAGATAGCCAGAAGTCTATGCAGATGTGGCAATCATGGACCAGAGAATAAAATGAGTAGTCCCATCCATCTGGAATGTCTCACCTCAAGATGTTAGGATTACCATTCCTTTGTAAGGGCCAGGAGGGCTGCTTGGGCTTTGGGGTGACTGGGGTTGGTTTGTCGCAATCTAGGAAGATGTCAGAGGTTAAATTGAAATCTCACCCCTCTAAAATGGGTACCTGCTTGTCTCCCTTAAATTCTGCAAGAGCCTGACTCATCTGAGGGAAAAAATTGTCAACAACAATGTTGGTTATGTAAATGTTAGCTGCTATGACTGAACGCACAGGACAGGATAGCAGGACCATAACCCAGCTCCATGTTTGTCTCATTCTGACTTTTCTGCTGTCCAGTGGAGGGATTTGTTCAGTAGGACTACAACACCTCAGGATTTAGAGGAGGAGGACTCATGTGCTAAAATGCTCACCCATGATTTATGCAGCCAGAGTACTCTTCTTCCAGTAGGGTGCATCTCCTGGACTAATGCCATGCCTGCTTTTAACATTTTTAGATGCTGGAGGACCATAATCCTTACATAGAGTGGTTCAGCCTTTAACATTCCAGGATACTAGCCTTACTGCGGTCCCCTGCTCTGGCTTGTTATCTTCTATGGTGCTCAAAGGGTGGGGTGAGAGGAACAAGAACCTTGCAGAAGATCAGCAAGAGAGAAAACTCATTCTGCACTAGGGCTCGGGGTGGGGGAACTGGGTTGTCTGGATAGATATGAGAGAGTTAAAAGGTAGGGTGCCGAGTGAGGAAGTGAGACAGGACCTACTATAATGCCAGTCCCTAATCTGCCAGCCAGCAGTGAAAGCTTGCCAAACTGTATGCTGCAAAGCAGAAAGCACCTAAACCAGTGGTGTCAGGTAAACAACAACAGCGTTGCAACAAATAAACTGAGTAAACTGCAATAAATAAATTTCAGCAAAAAACAGCACATTCAAAACTATACACCTCATGTAAATTGAAGCTTAAAGTAACTTTATGAAGTGTACCACCCTATAGGTGGTCCTGAACCTGAAGGATGTGGTGTTTAGTGCATCTGATAAGCAGGAAGATAGAAGAAATTAAAATCTTTCTAGCTCTGCCACAAAAAGCACAGTAATGGAGTCGAGATGCATTATCCAACATGGGATATCTGCTCCAACCTCAGAGCAATCAGATGAGTGTATGTAATCCACCTAAAATAACCATAACTTCCCCACTGTCTGTACAGTGGCAAATCTGTATCAGGCTCCACAAGCCTGTGGTACCATTTGAGCAGGAAACAGAACATTCTGTGATGTTAGACAGGAGGCATTGTGATAGATGGAGTTGGGGGGGGGGGCTCTATTTTCTGAGAAGTCTCCTACTGGCAATCCCTACCATTACAGTTAGCTGAGTGGGGGGCTGTACCGGCAGGAAGAAGACCTGGGAGAAACGGAGCTATCATATTTCAAAGAGTTAGGGTGAGAACCAGAGGAGGGAGTAAAGTCTCCAGCATGCTCCAGTCTATCTGCTGACCTAGCCTTATAAATCCAGTTTTGCACTTTGCATGCTCCAACCCCTTCGGCTGGTCACAACATGGAATCATCTTCCACTGGAGGTAGTGGATAGCCCAAATATGGAATCATTTAAAATAAGACTGGATCAAGTATATGGGGATGGGGAAAAATACAATTTTAAGTAAACCCTTAATGGCAAGCATTAAGGATGTAAGTCCATACACGCTTGTAACAACCTATGAAATCTATAATAGGAACTACAAGATTCCTCCATGGGGGGAGGGGGGAGTGCCAATTCTGCTTGGTGGCTGGCCAGCAATACATCACTGTTGAGGCTAAAGGAGCATGGTCTGTGGCCAGGAGGGCAATAGCTCATATACACACAAGTACATCAAAGCAGGAAATTACCTCTTTTCAACAATCCTCACATCATAATTGCCCAACCCTGAGTCCCACGTAATGAAAGGTCCCAGTAAACCTGTAAGAAATAAGCAAGTTAGTTTTGTAATCAAATCTGAGATCGAGAGAGGCAGAACCACTAGCTGAAAAGGACAGAAACATATAATTTGTAGGCAGATAAGGACTGCTTGGCCCATCTAGTCTGCCGCTTTTTTCCTGCCTATATTTTCACTATAGATTGTGCCTGAGCTCCAGTTACCTCCTGCCCCCTTTCCCAGCTAAGATATCCTTGTGTCTATTCTACACATGCTTGAAGCCCATCACAGTTTTTGCCCCCACTACCTCCACTAGAAGATCATTTCAGGCTACCACCACTTTTTCAGTGTAGAAGTACTTCCTCATATCCCTTCTAAATTTCCCTTCTAGCTTCATTGCATGTCCACTTGTTCTCATGCTGTTACCTACTCTACAAAATACTCACCGCCCATACCTTGTGCAACTGTGTGAGGTGTTTAGAGGTCTCTAGCATATCCCCCCCTCCTCTCTTCCAAGGTGTGCATATTGAGATCCCATAGCCCCCCTCATAGGACTTCTGATACAGCCCGTGCACTATTTTAGTTGCTGTCCTCAGGACAGCCTCTACCCTGTCTATGTCCTTCTTTGAGATGTAGTCTCCAGAACTGGACACAGTACTCTGGTGGGGGTCTCACTGACAATCTATAGAGTGGTAACACCACCGCATCTTCTGCTGATGATACCCTCCATCTGCACCCCAGCATCACAATGGCCCTATCTATTGCCTTGTCACACTGTCTTGCCACCTTGAAGTCATCAGATACTATTCCCATGTCTCTACCTGCTTGGTGACCACAACACTTCCCCATATTATACTCTGCCTCTGGGTTTCTGTGCTCTAGGTGCATGATTTTGCACTGTAACTCAGCTACCATACCATTGACCACTACTCAAGTTTTCTCAGGTCTCTGCACATACTCTTTACCACCTCTGGCATGTCTACCCTATTGCAGATTTTGAAACCATCTGCAAGAAGGAAACCTTCCTCTCCAGATCTTCTGCAATGTCACCTATAAAGACATTAAGAGGACTGGTCGACCAGACCATTGGCACAGTGGTTGGATTTCTGCTTGCAATGCCTGTGACCAGAGTTTGGGAATGGACCTGGGTTGTCAGAGGGTCAACCAGGGGAGAAGGATTGAGCATCCCATGGACTGCTCTTCTTCTCTGGGGGGGTGCAGTGTGTGACCAGTGCTTGATGGACCCCTGGCAGAGGCTGGGGGCACCACAGAGACTGGCACCAACAAGACTCTGAGGGATGAGATGGATGCTGGCGTCATTGCACATTCCCACCCCTGCTTACAGGGGAGAAAACCTAGCTACCAGTCACCCTAGATGAAGCCAGTCCTCGGCTTCAATCAGTTTCCAGGATGGTCTCCTTGACCTATCCCGTTGTCTGTGATGCCGTGTAGGGGGTCGGTGTCATGGCCCCACCCTAGGGGGTAAGCCAGGTGGTATCAAGGGGGATACATCCAATATGGAGGTGGAAGCAAGGGTCCATGACCTGGCTGAGGTACCAGGTGGCTGGCAGCTGCAAAAAGTATAATAAATAATAAAAAAAATAAATTTAATTAAAGAGGACTGGTCCCAGTATTGAGCTCTGAGGGACCTCACTGGTCACGCCCTTCTCCCAAGTGATTCCATTTACCACCACCCTCTCTCTCTCCTCCTATCCATCAACCAATTTTGTACTCAGTTTACCTCCGTAGGACCCACACCTAAACTGCCCAGTTTTGTAAAAGTCTTCTATGTGGTAGGTGTCAAAGCCTCTCGGAAGTCTAACTAGGTCATGTCCACTGCCCCACCATGATCTTTATTCCTGGTCACAAAGTTGAAGAAATCAATCAGGTTCACCTGACATGACCTCCTCCTCGCTGCCTTCGGTCTTGTAACCAGCTGGTTTCAAGACACCACAATTCTTTCCTTCAAAAGTGTCTCTATTAGCTTCCACCATTAATATCAGACTGACCAACCTATAGCTGCCAGCCTTCTCACTGCTACCACATTTACGAAGCAGAACTACATCTGCCCTCCTCTAGTTCTCTGGAACCACTCCTGTTTTCAGGATATGACCTATTTGTAAGCTCTGGAAGTAGTTACAGCAGCCACTTCAACAAATGTTTTAAGCCCCAGGACCACTGGTGCTTGTAATGGAGAGGAGGTGTCCATGTTGGAGGTATTCCCTATAATGCTCACCCAGGAGTGGGGAGTCAGCTCAGGAAGTGTGGGACTAATTAAGGATTTGTCTGGTTATTGCATGTCTGTCAGTGCCAGGTCAGGCACAGAGTTGCAGGCAGTTTTTACCACCAGTGAGGAGGGAACCAAGCAGTCTCAGTCTTCAAGGCTTCTAGTATGGGAGAAATTCCTGGTGCTCCCAGTGCTCTGGTGTTACCACTGCTTCTATGTTTAGTCCCAGTTTTATTTTTTCTCTGCCATATTGTGGTGGCTGCCATAGTGTGCATCAGGATGTTTGACTCTATGCTTTCCCATGCATTCTGCCATTCTCTTCTTAGGGTCATATCACTTGGGTTATTGTCATTCTGGTCAGCTCAGAGCCTTCTGGGAGTTATAGTTCCAATTCAGAGGATGGGCCTTGAACATTGGATCATGACTCCGGCTCCTTGTGGGCTACAGCATTCAAGTTCATGGCTATTGTGAGAAATATTAAAGTTTGTAAACCTTTTAAATCTATATGTAACCCCCTACAAATGGGGGTTCCCAAAAGTCTTCCTTGAGCTTGCCTAAATGCTCACTGCTAGGCTGGTGTCCTGCATTTTAGCAATTTAAATGTGATTACCAGAGCATGTAAAGCCTCTGTGTACTGTCTCTTTAAGAGCTGCCTGATTGTAGCTTAAGTAATCTGAGAGGGAGCTCTGTTGAAAGATGTAACTATTTACTGAAAATCATTTAGAGTGATAATGATAATGTAGTTTGTCTAACCTGCTTTCTTTGTAGCAAGGACTGTTTTGTTTGTCTCAACTATCTTGGTCCTGGACTACAAATTGGACCAATCAGTTCTGATGGGACTTAAAATGTAGCAGGAGCTGTCTGAATTCAAAATCTTTAGGAACTGTAGTTGAACTTTTTGCCTTTTTGCAACTGAAGGGGAGCCTCTTGCTTTGAGTGACAGCCAAATCAGCCTACCAAATTTTTGGATCTTGGAAGTCCCGGCTGCTTGCAGTTTTCAGTTAGTTCTGAGCTGGAAGTTCAAGAAGAAGGAGCTGAAGTAATTCTGAGCAGCAATCCTGAGTGGATTCGCATGGGAGAACTGGGAAAAGACTGAGTGTTTGGTCTGTATGTCTGCCTGATGCTCTTGAGAGGGAGAGAAGAGAATTATTTTGGACTAAATCCAAGTTTGTGTGACTAAAGTAAGCTACTGAAGTGGGCCAGGCTCAACCTGAAGAAGACCGAAGATTTTGCTGAATGCGATCGGCCTGTCAGGAGTTCCAGCTACCCCTAAGCTCCCAGTGCATGCGGAGACTTTGCGATTCTGACCGGGGAGCACTTTGCCTGGTACAGTAGAATTCCCGTACATGTAAATGTGCTATGAGCTGCTAGTTGGTTGTGAGTTAGTTTCCCACTGTGTGAACTGTGTTCTGCTTGCTGGAAGCTGTATCCAGCCCAAAATGGACTGCATCCGAATTTGTCTCCATGCGGTCTGTGCCTTGCCAGACTGGCCCAGCCAGACTACCCACTGCACAGAGAAGCCATTGATGACAGACCTGCTTGGGGATCAGCCCCCTGCTCCTCGCTTGAACAGGAATGACGCCTCTGTGACTCATGTGGACCCTGCTTCTCCTGACATTCCAGATCAACCACCTGCAGTCTCGATTTTCATCCAGCCTGTGTCCAGTCTTGGGTATCGTAAGTAAATACCAGGGTAGCTCCCTGCAACAACAGCTTAATCTGAGTGTGTCATCTGATTGTCTTGTTGTTTCATTTCCTTTATGAACTGAGCTCTCTGGCTCGGATTACAAATATTGTGTACTGTGCATGTTGTGTTTTCCATCACAGGGCTCTCAACCAGCTGCAACCCCGGCAATAGTTCTGGCTAGCCCATCTCTTCTCCACCTAGGTACGCAGAGGTGTGACTGTGTGGTGGGACTTAAAGCACATGCATAACTGCTTGACTGATATAACCTTTAAGCTAATTAACCTGATTTTGCCCCTTCCTGGTTCAAGTCCCATGAATAAATCAGATCTAACTTTTTCTGCATGTAATCTGACTGTGGTTCCAGTTTGTGCTCAAAGTACTGTACTGTTGCTATTTGCTGTGCATAACCTTGTTTTACAAGGGGTCCCCAGGGCTTAGCCAGAGGAACCAGCACTGGTGGTAAGTGCAAACAGTGTAGGTACTTGTGTGGTATACCAGGGGTATTGTGAAAGTAATTATTGTACAGTGTTCAGGCCACTACAGGGGGAAAGAGGGGGGTTACAGTGTCCCGGAGGGCTGTGCCCAGGTTAGCTTGACCACTACCAACCCTGACCTCCAGGTGGAGGCACCCATTTCAGAACTCAGGCCCCTTAACCTGCTACTAGCCAAGCAGGCAGGGGTAGTAGTCCTTGGGATAGCACCACCTAGGGGTTACATATATAGAATCCCCACTTCCCTGAGGGCATTTCTAATAGGCATAAACTCCTTGCAGCCCTGCGCAACCTCCTGGGAAGAGTTTTGTAAAGAACATTTTCATGCCTTTCACGAGGCGGTCCCTCTCCATAGCAAGTCTGACAAGGCATTCTTTTTCTTTCAACTCTATTTCACTTCAGTCACTGACCCCTGAAACTCTCTCAGTCAACACCCTCAGCTCCTCCCACCTGGCCTGAGATCCTCCATGCCTGGGAACCCCCTGGGACCTCTGACCCACCCACAACACACCTGCAGGAACCCTCCTGGCTTTCGCCCCTGAGGTGGGGCTGCCTTCAGCTGCTCAGTGCTTCTGTATAAACATCTAATTTACCTGCAGGCAGAGGTGAAGATCAGAGGCCTTAGGACCCAGGAGGGCAGGATCTGGCAGTGGGCCCCATGGGAGCTATTGCAGGACTTCATCTATCCAGGTGTTGAGGTGTTTCAGTGTTCTGATGCTTGGTTACTCCACCCACAGTGAACACAGACATGCAATGCTATCCAGGGGCACACACACTTCCATGCACCCCACACTGATGTGTGCTGTGACCCCACAATCTGCATATGCGAGAGAGTTATTGGTGGAATACCACCTGGCTGCTGCCAAGAGTATACCTGGTTTTGCACGTCAGCCAGTGCCATTACCGGTACTACTGCTGGAGCTCTCAATCCTCCCTCCCTGGTGAAAGTGAGCTTCTGTTAGACACGCAAACCTTCTCCCCCCAGCTGACCCCTGGCACCTCAGGTTTATTCCTTAACCCAGGTTGCCAGTGTGACACGAGGTGGGAGTCCGGCACTTCAACCCTCAGTGCCACCATGCCAGCTCCTCAAAAGGCATTCGTTAGGTGAAAATCTTAGTAGACATGCAATTATAAACCAAGGTCTGGACCCTGGGACAGCGGAAAGGCCTCTGATGTGGTGGGCCCTCTCAACCTCGATCGAGTCCTATCAGGCAATGGCAACCAGATGTGGCAGTAGTTCTTGAAGAAAACATCTCCTATTCTTGCTCTTGGAGCCCTCAGGGACTCCTAGGAACTGAATATTGTTACTTTGCCATCTACTGTCTTGATATTCTGCTCTTTCCCATAATCACTCCAGTCTGTGTTTGTGATCTGTTAAATGTTGCAGTATGCCTTTCTGCATGTCATCAAGGTTACCAAAGTGCAGCTTGGTGGCACTGATCAAGTCCATCATAAAGCAGACTTTTTCAAATGTGGAGGCAGTAGAGGTCTTAAGTTCTGCCATGACTGCTACCAGGGTCTCCAGCAGCTTCATTATGTACCCCAGAGTTGATGTGTTAGGGCAGCCAGTGCTGCCTGATGATGATGCTACAGACATTTCAGTTGCTGGTAGGGTGTGCTGTGCTGTGTAAGAATTGAGAAGTAGGCCACAACTATCGTGATGGATCTACAATGAATAAATGGCAATCTGCTAAATGGGATGTACATGTGAGCAAATAAGCTGTTCTCTCACACTAATGCACAAAATCAGGTATGTCAGGAAAACCTATGTGTATTGAGAGGGCTGGGGCAGACAGACAGGATTAAGCTGTCATATTGCTCGGCATCCAATCCATGACCCACCATTTTTCATTTCTTGAGCAAAGATTAATCTAAAACATTTAGGGCTGGATATTCAAAAGGCATGTATTAGTACAATTCTCAAGTTTGGTGGCAAAACATATGAATGCTCTTTTCAAATGCACATTTGCAACACGTGCCCTGCTTTAATGTAAAATTATACACTGCATGTGTCTTATACTGACCCATGCCCATTTACCACAAGTTGTGGCAGTAGATATAAGTTAGACCAGATAAGTTAGTCTGTCTTGTTGTCGCACGCATCAGAGATGTGTCATGATCGCACTGCCAGTTCCCAATGCAACTTTGAAAATCCAACCCTTTAAAGCTTGGTAAACATTAATGGAAATTATGGTTCCTAAAAATAAATTAAACTAAAAGATGTCAGAAATGTCCTACAGTAAAGAAAACAGCCAGATTCTCCTCCATGTAGAGTACTGATGCTTTAAGATGTGTAAACATAAAATGTGTTAATGGTTTTGGCAAAGTTTATAAAGATCAGTGGATACATAGCATAATGCTCTTCTGCACTTGACATAATGCTGTAGCTAAAAAGAAGCATTAATTTTCATAATTATAAAGAGCAACTACACTAATATTACCTTGGGATAGACAGATCCTGACAAAGAACCGTCAGCCCCAGGACCAAACTCAGTCACTGTTTGTCATTCATTGTACTTACAGAGTCATAGGCAATGTTTCCTAGTTAAGCAGAGACCCCAACCACCCACTGCAGCCCCTCCGCTAAAAGCCACATTATGATGACAGAAAGTAGGGAAGCAGCTGCAGTGAAGCTAATAGGTTTTTGAATGACTGGCACTGTGCTGGCCATTATACATAATTACTTTAATCTGCAGGCAACTGTACATGATTAGGGGGTACTGTACTAGAGTGTACTACTCCCTTAACATGTACAATTGTCTGCAAATTAAAATAATTATGAGTATGGGCTGGTGCTGCCCTCAATCACACTATTAACATATTAGTATCATTGTAGCCCCTTCCCTACTTGGCATCATCATAATGTGATTTTATGGTAGGCTGGAGAGCGCAGGTGGTGACCTGGCAAATTAGAAGTATTGCTGACAACGTTGTACTAAAATATTTTAATAATGCCCTAGTAAAAATTAAAATAGTGGCTGAATTAGGTTTTCAGGCAGATAGTTCCCTGTCATGAGCTGCTTATCCTGAGGACGTCAACTGTTATTTAAAAATAGATGCAAAATTACTCCAGTAAGAATACGTGAAAGGGCATACAGTGATGTGACACAAAAATCCAGTCTTACACAGTCTGTTCAACAGTAGTGACCAGAAAAACAAACTCTGGTCAGAGCCAATACAGCTGCCAAGTAATTGTAGTGATGGTGGTGAGAGGTGTGTAGAGAAGATGCAGTAGAGGAATGATGGATGAATTAGTTAAGGGTTGTTGTGGTTTACTAGAATTACATTACCTCTTGTGGAGATCCTTATAATAGATCCTAAGTACAGGAAAATGTCCTGCAATTATAAATGTCCAGATTTCAAAGCAGGATCATAAATTCATGCCTGCCCTATCCTGCTCATTCACCTACTCTGATACATTTTGGTGTATCCTGCATCTTGTGGAGACTCTTATAACAGGATCCTAAATATGTTGAAATGTCCTGCGATTATAAATGTCCAGATTTCAAAGCAGGATTCTAAAATCATGCAAATGTCCATAATAATGCAGTATGCAGCAGCAGTGACTGAGAGATCACTGTAGCTAAAGCACGTCTCATGTTTCATAGGTCTCATAGGTGTATTCTGAGCAGAGAAGACAAACTGTCCATAATGTTCACACTTACTCAGTCTGACTACACCCAGTTATTCCATTGCTTATACAAAATTAATCTGACTTCATCTTAAAGTCATTCACATCTTTGCTGCCTACTACCTGTCATAGTAATGAGTTCCACAGTTATGCAACTCTTTCATTATTCTAGTAGGTTTCTTATTTGAGTGACAAAATCCCCTTCAGCTGTAATTTTATGATCTTATATTATGGGACTGATGTTTGAACTTAAGACCCAGGCAGTCCCACAGGTTGTTATTGTTCAGTGTGCCAAAACCATACACAAATCCCTCAATCTGTGGTATTCCAAAGAGTACATCCCCAAATTCTGCAACCTTTGTTTATATGTAAGCCCCTTGAGGTCGCAAATCATCCTCATTGCTCTATGCTTGATTCCCTCAAGTGCTTTTGTCATAGTGTTTGTGCCTGGTGCCCATAACTGAGCACAATACTCAAGATGTGGTCTGACCAGGGACACATACAGAGGAAATACCACATCTCTGTCCCTACTAGCAATGTAAAAAGTAATGTTTCCATTTGGGGGATGTTGGTAATGGCATCCATGGTTTATGATGCAAGCAATCACTCCTACTCCAATGAAATATTCCTTTGATGTTGGGTGGTTCCCTGCATTCGAACTCTCCAGAGTCACCATACTATAAGCCTGCCGATTACTTCTCTCATTATGGTTGGCATGAGTCTCTCAGTTATTTCCCTTTGTTGTGGATCTGGTACATAAAATATTACATGTTGTACTGCAGGTACTGAAAAGTCAAAGAGTGATACCCTCTGCCTTACTAAAAATTCAGTAACCAGGAATGAGTCGAGGAGAAGTCTTGCATCTTTTCTCAGCAATATCTCCCTAACCCTTTATGTGTAAGTGTTGTGTGCCTCCTCCTCTGGTTATCAGCAGTCCTATTTCTGTCCAAATCTGCTTTGTAAATAAAAATATATTGCCCCTAGAAGTTATCATTTTGTTTCTCCTCCATTTTTCCATTAAAGTTGCTGGAGGCTGATGTCATCAGAGCAACAGAGATAGTGGTGTTACACAAAATGCAGTTCCACCAGCAAACTGCTGCCAATAAGGATCTCACAGAAATAATTTCTCTAAATATGTATATTTGCAACATTTATAATTATGTTCCTTTGATATACTGTACTGCTGTATATGACCATCATTTTTATAATGCTGTTAATTACTATTTCATTTTTTCCTTTTGTACTACATATCCCTCCCCAGGACACATCTGAAAATAGCTGCTTATGCATCACTGCATACCCAGGAAAGATCATATGATGGCTATTTCACAATGCACAGTTGTGAATGCAGTTATTCTGCACACCTTGTGTGTCACATTTGTGTGATAGGTCTCTGGTATATACTCACCTTGGTTACATGATCACACTTGGCTCTGCCTCATGCCTCGATGCATACCCAGGAAAATGCATATCATGGCTTGCTCAGTATGTACAAATGGAACTGCACTTATTCTACAAACTTAAGTCTCACTTTGCATGATCAGCCTCTGATACTGTATATGCTGTGTGTTAATGAACACTTGGCTTTGCCTTGTGCCTCATTGTCTAAGATAACTGCATACCTTTGCTTGATCACTATGTACAACTGTGAGTGTAGTTATTCTGAAAAATCTTCTGTCACTTTATGTGATCGATCTCTAATGTATGCCCTCCTGGGTTACATAAAGACACTTGGCTCTGCCTTGTGCCTCACTGCATACCCTGGTAAGTGCATACCATGGCTGCATCACAAGGTACAATTGCTTCTGCAATTATTCTTCAAACTTTGTGTCACTTTTCTTGACTGGTCTCTGCTATATGCTCGCCTAGGGTACTTGAACACACTTGGCTCTGCCTCATGCCTCAGTGCATACACAGGAAAGTGCATACCATGGTTCCATCATTATGTACAAATGTGGCTGTACTTATTTTGCAAACCTTGTCTCACTTTGCGTAATCAGCGTCTAATATACTATCACCTAGGTTACATGAGCACACTTGGCTGTGCCTCGTGCTTCAGTGCATACCCAGGAAAGTGCATGCTAAGGCTCCATCACTCTGTACAAATGTGACAAAACTTGTTCTGCAAACCTTGCCTCTCTTTGTGTGTTCAGACTCTGACATGCGCTACACTGTGTTCACTGACTACACTTGGCTCTACCTCATGCCTCGATGTCTACCAAGGCACCTTTTTTCATCACAGTGTAAAATTGTCTGCACTTCTTCTGAAAACCTTCTCTCTCTATGATCGGCCTCTGATATATGTGGACCTAGGTTACATGAACTCACTTGGCTTTGGCTCTGCCTCGTGCCTTACTGGATGCGTTGGTAAGCGCATGCTATGGCTCCTTCACAATGTAAAAATTGTGAGTGCAGTTATTCCACAAATCTTGTGTCACTTTTGTGTGATTGATCTATGCTATATGCTCACCTCGGTTACATGAAGAAAGTTGGCTCTACCTCATGCCTCAGTGCAGACCCAAGAAAGAGCATACCATGATTCCATCACTATGTTCAAATGTGACTGCACTTATTTTGAAAACCTTGTCTCACTTTCTGTGAATGGCCTCAGATACACCCTGACCTAGATTGCATGAAAGTATCTGGCTCTGCCTCGTGCCTCAGTGCATACCCAGGAAAGTGCATAACATGGCTCCATCACTATGTACAAATGTGACTGCACCTATTCTGAAAACCTTGTCCCACTTTCTATAATCAGCCTTTGATATACGCTACCCTTGTTAAAAAAACATACTCAGCTCTGCCTCATGCCTCAATGTCTACTCAGGTAACTGCATACCATTGCTTGATCACTATGTACAATTGTGAGTGCTCTTATTCTGAAAATCTGTCACTTTGTGTGATCTGTCTCTGATATACACTCATCTGGGTTATGTGAATACACTTTGCTCTGCCTTGTGCCCCACTGCTAATCCTTGTAAACACATACCATGGCTCCATCACCACATACATTTGTGAGTGGAGTTATTCTGGAAACCTAGTCACTTGGTGTGATCAGTTTCTGATATACACTCACCTTGCTTACATGAACACACTAGGCTCTATACTGTGCCTCAGTGTCTACCCAGGTTTCTGCATACTTTTGCTCGATCACTATGTATAATTTTGAGTGCAGTTATTCTGCAAACCATGTGTTACTTTTCCGTGATTGACCTGATATACACTCACCTTTGTTACATTAACACACTTGCCTCAGCCTTGTGCCTCACTGCATACCCTGGTAAGCGGATAATATGGCCCGATCCATGTGGAACAGTGTATACCCAGGTATGTGCATATCACATCACCACTACGTTGTGCTAGTCTGGGATTACGCACTTCTTTGCATTGAAAGACACAAAATCACTTACTGCAATGTAAAGTACAGTTACATAACAACTTACTGTAACAGTAGATCTTCGAGAGGATCTTTGCAGGTTTCAACAGGCCATGACTGGTAGGACTAAGTCATCAGGCACCAGGACCACATGGAAAACCTTCTAGCTAGTAGTCTACCAGAGGGCCCACCAGCCCTGACATCAGCACCTGATGTTAGCCTATCCTATAAAAGTGGGCAGCCCCCACACCTCCCAGTTCTCCTGCTGGAGACCATAAGTAGGATGCTGGAAGGGGAGAACTAACATACTAAAATGCCAGCAGAGTGGCCTCATGGTCTATCAAGTCTGCTCAGGCTTCAGCACCCTGACTGGTTTCTGTAGTCATCCACCTTGCTCACTTCCTGCCTGTTCCATCTCCCTCTTCTAGCCCCCCAGGCAGGCCATCCCCTCTTACACCATGCCTACACCTGTCCCATCCTCTCTTGAACCTTCCCGCAGTAACTACCTGTACAAGCTCCTCCAGCAGTGCATTCCATGGTTCCACCACTCTCTCAGTGAAGTACCTCCTCCCCCTTTCTCCCCTTAGCCTTCCACCCGCAATCCTCCAACTGTGCCCTCTGGTGACTCCTCCCGCCTTTAGCCGGAGGGTCCCATCTAGGCCTATCTTATTTACTCCTTTGAGATACTTAAAGACCTCATTCATATCCTCCCCATCCCTCCTCTCCTCCAGCGAGAACAGGTTGAGCTCCTCCAGATGCTTCTCATATGTCATATCCCCCAGTCCCCAGATCATTCTAGTTGCCCTCCTCTGAACCCTCTCCAGAAGCTGGATGTTCCTCCTAAGGTGCGGTCTCCAGAACTGCACAAGTACTCCAGGTGCGGTCTTACCCAGGCTGGTGTACAGTGGCAAAATCACCTCCCTGCTTCTCGATGTAATCCCCCTGGCGATGCATACCAGCATCCGATTTGCCCTGACCGCGGCCCTCCTCCACTGCTCTGAATTATTCATGTTGACATCAATCATGACTCCCAAGTCTTTCTCCCCTTCCAAATCCTGCAGCTCCTCCTCCCTCCCAGGGTGTACATATATTCAGGTTCCCTCTCCTAGGTGTAGCACCTTGCACTTAGAGGGTTAAATTGCAATCTCCAGGTGCATGACAACCTTTCCAGAGTATCCAGATTACTTTGCAGGGTAGCCCTTCCTTCCTCTCCATCCACTACTGTCCCCAGTTTAGAGTCGTCCACAAAGAGACACATTTCGTAGTCGATATCTGCCCTGATGTCAGAGATGTAGGCATTAAACAGGAGCGGCGCCAGAACCAACCCATATGGGACTCCACTAATGACTTCCCTAGGAGACGAGACCTCCCCCCACCACTACCCTCTGGGTGCGATTGGACAGCCAGTTTCCAATCCACCTAACCATCAGTGTTCCTACCCCCATTTTCGTTAGATTCTCTAACAGACTCCCATGTAGAACTGAATCAAATGCCTTACTGAAGTCCAGGAAAGAGTACATCCACCGGTCTCACCTGGTCGAGTACTGATGTCACCCACTGGCAGAACTCCACAAGGTTAGTCTGACGTGACCTACCTGGTATAAA
Organism: Neoceratodus forsteri; assembly: GCA_016271365.2. NCBI lineage: Eukaryota > Metazoa > Chordata > Ceratodontiformes > Ceratodontidae > Neoceratodus > Neoceratodus forsteri. The sequence goes on from CM028130.1 coordinate 1,241,885,278, forward strand.
CCCATGCTGCCGGTCATCTATATATCTCTTCACATTTAAGAAACCACCTAGCCTCTCCCTAAATATGCCCTCCATTAGATTTCCCACCACTGACATCAAGATGATGGGTCTATAGTTTCCCAGTTTTTCCGAAGAACCCCCTTTACGATGAGCACAGCATGTGCCTGCCTCCAGTCCCTGGGCACCCACCCCGTCTGCAGTGACAAGTCAAACAGATTCGTCAGTGGTACAGCCAAAACATCAGCCAACTCCCACAGTATTCTTGGATGGATAGCATCAGGACCCAGGGATTTGTCGTCCTTTAGGGACTGGAGGGCTTCCCACACACAGCCAATAGAGATATCAGCATTTGTTATCCCCCCATGGCAGATCCATTCTGTCTTCCTACCCCCAGTCCTTCTCCCCCAATGACACATTCACCACCAGGTACTCTAACAGGAAGGTGTGCTGCCTCATCTGTCCCCTGCAGCCTCACATATGGAGTATCCCCAGCCCTCTCCCTAGTGAATACCGAGGCAAAATACTCATTGAGTACCTCTGCCTGCTCCCCAGCCCCTTCCGCCCCCCCCATCCACAGCCTAGTAAGCTGGCCCTTGACTTTCCTCCTGTCACCAATATATCTATAGAACCCTTTTTCCCCACCCCAAATCCCTTGCACCAGTCTCTGTTCCTTCCTAGCCTTTGCCCCCCTGACTACTCGGGTGACCTGCCTGGCTGCCAGATGATAGCTCTCCCTATCCCAATCCCCACACAATCTTTTATATCTACTGTAGGCCACCTTCTTTTCCCTCACTGCCTCTTGGACCTCCTTATTCCACCAGCATGGTTTTTGAGACCTCCCACCCTTCTGCCTCCCTTCTGCACAGGCCCTGGTAGCCTCCCATAGCTCCATCTTAATGACCCCCCATGACCTTCTACGTCCATACCTGGTTCTAACCCCCGCAGATGCCCTTTGAGAATTTCCCCCATGCACCTAAAGTCTGCCCCCCTAAAAATCAATCGTCTCTGTCCTAGTACAATTCCCCCCCAGATCAATCAAACCAGACCATGTCATGGTCATTTCCCGCCAGGGGATCCTCATGACCAAATCTCTTTCCAGGTCCCTGTCTGCCAGGACCACATTCAGGATACAGCCCTTCCTCATTTGGTCCATTACCTGCTGATTAAGGAATGCATCCAGGAAGGCATCCAGCAGCCTCTGCTCCCTCGCCACAGTGGACGTTATAGTATCCCAATCAGTGGCCGGATATTGAGGTCCCCCATCACACCCTTCCCTTCCTGCCCACACTGCCTCCTAATATTAGCCAGCAGACAGTCCTCAAGATCCTCAGTCAGTCCAGGTGGCCTACATACCACTCCTACCCTGATCTTTCTTCCCCCTTGGGTTCTCAAGGTGACCCTCTGCCTCCTCTATCCTAATAATTTCAATGTTATCCCTAATAAACAAGGCTACCTCTCCCCCTGCCCACCATTCTATTCTTCCTAAGTACAGTGAACCCACTCAGATTAAGATCCCAGTCGTGGCCAGGAGGACTCCAAGGTAACCCTATAGCCAAGAAAAGGAATAAGGCAAAAGGCTCATCCCCATGGAAGGGGAGAGAGGCACAAGATAAAAGGGAAAAGGGAGCAGGAGGGAGGGAAAGCAGGGCCTGCTGCAAGATATCCTCTTGAAGATTTACTGTTATGGTAAGTTCTTACGTAACTGCACTGTCTTACTTTGAGGGTATGTCTTGCAGCAGGCAATCACTGGTAGGACCAAGTCCCAAGCAGTTCTGACCACTACTGACTGGCAGTCCGGAGGTAGGTGAAAAATGATGGCCTATGAAAGGAGGCCTTGAAGGACAGCTAGGCCAAAGTTGGTCATACACCTAGATGCAATTTTCAGACTGTAATGTTCAGTGAAGGTGTGGACAGAACTCCAGTAGCAGCAGTGCAAATATCAGCTGCTGAGACATTTCTGAAACTGGCTACTGAGGCAGCCTCACCTCTGGTGGAATGACCCTTGACCCCTCCTGGAAGTTCTTTGCCTCACATCCAGTTACAAAAGATAATGTAATTTGTTAACCATTTAGATAGACGTACACTGGAGCACCCTCTTTCCGAGGGCAAAAGAAACAAATAACTGATTAGACTTCCTTGAGTCTTTGGTTTGCTGTATATAGTACCTCAAAATTCTATGCACATCAAGGTATGGAGCAATGCCTCCCTTGGCTGGAATGCTCAGATCTCCTACTGAACTGCTGACCTGTGAGATGGCCTTGCTGTGAGATAGCCTAACAGTGACTTAAACTCCTTTATAAAACTTTTACACTACTTTGTTCTGCATTTTGGATGTATTGTATGAGTGAAGCATCTGGTGCAGTAGGTGACAGGAAGGGGAGGATTCTGTAGTTCCATGGGGAATAACTCACAAACTACAGCAGTGTAAACCAGAGCCTGAATTGTCTGGGAAGAACACAGTAATTCACTGTTTTTTTACTCCAGGGTGCTAGACCTGGCTGAAACTGCAGAATTTTTTGTTTAAAAAATGTTTACTTGTGCAGCTGAGGGCAGTGACACGGTCACTGATAGGTTAAAAACTCACTACACAATGACTGGGGTGAGCTTGAGCTGGGTGCATGCCTCATCGAACGTGGAGACACGCTCAGAGACATGCGCATTCTGTGCACATGTCAGGTGTACCCAGTGGGACCAGAGGGACAGTAGAAGGGTTTATACTGCATGCAGTAATTATAAACTTACACTCTAGAAAGTTCAGAGCAGAGCCTTCATGTGTGGTACCTCTCATTGTGACAGCTCATTGTTGTAAAGAAAGGAGATTTCTATCTCTGTTGAGTACTGTGGGAATACCACTATTAATGGAATCAATAACATCTATCAATTACATAGGTGGGGACCCACTAACCATATAAGAGAAACAAGGATGTATACAACCCTCAGAAGATTTTCTGTCAGTACTGTGCACAGAGGAACTGCCATGAAATGTTACAATTGCTTAATGTACACTACAAACATACTTGATAAAACTACTGATTGTTATATATGCCCTAAATGTATAGAAATGTGGCTACTGATTAAGGAACTTAACATGTTGAAGGAAAAAGTCTTGAGCATCAAAGGCTATACCTAATAAACTCCACTCCCAAAGACAAAAGGAAAAGACATCTAACTGGTAACCAAGACATGCAAAGAACCGCATGTATTCCAATCCCTAGTACTAGTAAAACACAATGCAGAGGAAGAAGAATGGTGTAGAGTCCCTAGCAACCCAAATAAAAAAGGTAGAAGGGCATTAAGTAACTCACAGCTCCCACTGTCAAAACAGATTTGACCTTCTAGCTAATAGAAATGAAACAGAATGGATGCCTAATAATCAGCAGGAAACAGAGCAGAACCGTCCTACTAACTTACTTGTAATTGGCAACTCTATACTCAAGCAATATGATAACATAATTTGTAGAAAAGACAAGACTAATAGACAGGTTAATTGCTTACTGGTGCAAAAGTTAGTGACATTAGAGCAATATTGCCAAACGTCATGAGTACAAGTGGGATGGTCAACTAGTGACAATACATGTAGAATTAACAACATAGAAAAACTGCATGAAAAAGATATTACAGAAGAAATTGTAGAAGCTGCAAATCTAATTAAAATAAAGGAAAAGGGCTGTGGTCTCCTGTATTCTCCCAATAATGAAAGGATACCCAGAAAAGAATCATACCACTGAACGCCAGAATATCAGGGTGCAAAACAGATGTACTGGCGGAGGGCATTGTTAGCAGTAATGCATGGGATACATCCTATAAACAAACTGAACTTTATGCCAAGAATGGACTCCACTTAAGCCCTAAAGGGACAAAAATGCTGACTAACATTATTAATAATAAGATCAATGGTGGCACTTTAAAGTCTGACGAAGGGGGGAAGGATCTTTCCACCAAGACAAGAAGCTAAAGACTTAATTAAAGGAAAACTAACTAAGAAAAAAATCATCCAATGACCAGGTCACAAACTTTCAGGGACCACCAGTTAGCTATTTTATCTATAAATGCATGAAGTATGAATGCTAAAATAGATGAGCTCAGGGCAATTATTAATAATAATCCTTCGATATTACTGCAATCACCAAAACTTGTGGAGAGACTATACGGACACATGGGTTAACAACCTTGAAGGTTACTCATTATATAAATGCAACAGAACAAATAAGAGAGGTAGAGGGGTGGTCATATACATAAGAAACAAAATTAAGTCTACTAACATTACTAATAAAATAAAAACATAAGATAGCACAGAATCTATCTGGGTGAAAATTAATGGAGGTGTATTGCAGCCAATAGTTATTGGTAACATATACCGCCTGTGACACTTAGAAAGCTGGTTCCAATTACAGTACGATTTTTGTAATATAAAAATGTGCTATTGAGTGTCTCTCCTAAGACATGCTGAGATAGCATGTGGGAAGACCCCCCCCCCTTCCAGGTTTCAGCTACAAGATATTAACCTAAAAGCCCAGGAGATAATTAAAGACTAGAAGAGACATGAAGAATAGAACTTTGGTTTCAGAGCAAGAAACAGAAGTCTAGAACTACAGATTCTTTTACTTACTAATCACGTCTATCTCAGCAGGTGTTAGTACCTGTTTGGATTAAGCATATATGTTATTAGAAGAAGGGGGTCTCATTCAAGTAAAAAAAAAAGAAGAAAGTCACTGTGTGTTTCTCTGAGGAAGGGGTCTGTATCAGCTTAATTTACTGAGTCAGAGCCGAGGGTGAATCTAATTGGGGGTGTGGCTTAGCAGTTTAGGTATACAAAAGCAGCTGTCTCCAATTACTGCTTTCTGCTGTTTCTGACAGAAGAGAACTTTGGTTTCAGAGTAAGAAACAGAAGTCTAGAACTACAGATTTTTTTACTAATTAATCAATTCAATCTCAGCAGGAGTTAGTACCTGTTTGGATTAAGAAAACAAATACTTTATTAGAAGAAGGGGGTCTCATTTAAGTAAAAAAAAAAAAAGAAGAAAGTCGCTGTGTGTTTCTCTGAGGAAGGGGTCTGTATCAGCTTAATTTATTGAGTCAGAGAAGAAGGTGAATCTAATTGGGAGTGTGGCTTAGCAGCTTAGGTGTACAAAAGGAGCTGTCTCCAATTACAGCTTCCAGAAAAGAACTTTGGTTTCAGAGCAAGAAACAGAAGTCTAGAACTACATATTTTTTACTAATTGCTCTCCTTCCCACCCCCACCCCTCCACCCTCTCACCCAAAGCCAGTTCTACTTTTATAGCCACTGGATTTGACTGACAACAGGAACTTCCTGTTTGGCAGTAGGAAGGTAGGATCACTGAGACACATTAGTTTCATCAACCTTGAAGGAACCTAAAGTAACTCTTTCTCCCCGGCTGCTGGAGGTCTGAATCCAAGCATGGAAGAAGGAAACTACTGAAGACTACAGGAAGTTCCTGTCCCAGAACAGGAAGGGTGAGACTTGTAAGGGCACAAAGGCAGTAGGAAAGTAAGTGTAAAAATACATAGAGGGAGGAAACAGTAAGCATACAAAGCAACAGGAGAGAGAGAACACAAAATAAGTCAAGATGGGAGTGATGCAGTGCAATGGCTGTGGGGCAGCAGTGTTCTGGGAGACATTCTGGAGGCTGCAATGCTGTCCTGTTTGCAGGCACCTCCAGTCTGAGGGAGGAGGTTGCCAGTCTCCAGACTGACCTGGCTAGGATTTGAGAAGCCTCTTCCCTCACCTAGGGACCACCAGGGCCACCACTGTTACCTCAGAGGTTGCCAAGAAAGAGGAGCAGTTGGACCAAGGTGGGCTCAGGGAGGGAGAGGGTGGTGGAACAGAGGTGCATCCCTGCAGTTGTACCTCTCCACAATTCTTATGCTGTTCTGGCAAAGAGTGGTTCCTCTATGGAGGCACCTGCAGTGGAGACCAAGGAGGATGCTGGGAACCTCCACAAAGGAGACCCACAGGAGGGTGGCATGAGACCCCACAGGGGAAGGAAACAACTCCTGGTGGGGGACTCGATCATTAGGGGGTAGAAGTGGGGGAGGAAGGGGATAGGGAGGTAAGGTGCCTGCCTGGTGCCATGGCTCAGGGGGACATGAAGCGAATCCTCAGGATAGCAGGAGCAGCTGCATGAGAGAAGGAGCTGGATGTCATTGTCCACTTAGGGACATATAACCTGGCTGTGAATGGGATCAGAGTGGTGCAAGAGGAGTTTGTGGAGTTGGGTGGGGCCTCAGACAAGTGCATGTACGGTAACCTTCTCAGAGGCGCTGCCTGTCTATGGCAAGGATGATACTAGGGTATTCCACACTATGGGATTCAATGAATGGTTGAAAAACTGGTGTGGAGCTCAGGGATTTGGCTTCACTAGGGACTGGGGAGCCACCTGGAAGGATGCAGGCTTATACTGGCACGATGGTCTGCATCTGTCCGGGGGGGACACCAGGCTCCTAGGTGATAGGTTTAAATGCTTCATTGGCAAGCATTTAAACTAGCCAAGGGGAGGCACTGAAAAGGAGCAGGGAAATCCCAGCCTCCCCCTACAAAATACAGTAGTTAGAGAGGTAAACACCAAGGTAGAGAAGTCAGTAGGGAGCAGGACAGGGATAAATACAGAAAAGGTGGTAAGGACAGGGGTGGAGGCTAAAAGGGGTAAGGCCATAAAAATAAATGGAAGGTGATGAATACCAATGCCTCAGTCTGTGCAACAAGCTCCCTGAACCAGTGGCCTTGATGGAAGAGGATTCCTGGATATTGGCATCATTGAAACATGGTACACAGAGAACCATGACTGGGATGTCAACATGCCAGGATACACAGTCTATAGGAGGACAGGGTGTGTAAAGAGGAGGAGGAGTAGCTCTCTATATAAAGGAAGGGATTAAAGCAACAGAACTAAAGAGTAAACAGGAAGTTGATGAGTCACATGAAAGAAATGGCACCACAATCCTCATGGTGGTTGTGTACAGACCCCATCTCAGGGGAGGAAATGAACAAGGACATTTATTTATTTATTTACGAGTTTTACCAGGAAAACATACTGAGCAAACATGCTTGATTTCAGATGACCGGGGCCAGGCCCACATACAATTTGACATGCATAGACTGTACAGAAATGAGCATAGGCTTGTACAATTAACAATTTAGGAGAAAATTTGAGAGTAAATTGTAGTCATGGGTAGGAAAAAATACATACAGTGTAATGACATATAGTTAGATTACTTACAATACTTATTTAATCGTAAGAGCATGACATTTGAAAAAAATATACATAGATTAAAATAATCCTAGTTAAAACAGGAACAACTGGAGGTGAAGTGTGCTCTGAGTAATTGGTTACGTAGGGAGGGGTTTGGGGCGTGCTAATGGGGCAGGTAGGGCATTCCAGTGTCTGGGGCATCCGGTAATTAAAACGCCTGCCTTGGATGTGCGCATAAACGGGACATGGAACAGTCTTTGGTCCATACTCCTAAGGGAGTATGCAGGTGAAAGTTGTTGGGAGAGGACAGAGGTCAGCTAGGGGGGAAGGGAGTGGGATCAATATTTGGCAGAGAACCTAATACAGTTTGTTTGTCTGCTGTCATGTAGGGATGGCAGGGTTAACGAGCTGTAGAGGTTGCAATGGTGTGTGGATTGGGGGCAGCCGAGGATGAAATGGCAGAAGGAGTGGAACAGGGTGTCTAGGCTGGCCAGTGCGGACCCGGGGGCGATAGAGTAAACTATATCACCATAGTCAGTGCGGAAGGATAATTTTTAACAATGACGTGCCTTGTCTGTGTGTTGGGAGGCAGCTTTTGTTACGGGTGTAGTGCCAAGTTTGGGAGCAGCCACTTGTGTAGAGAGGTGATGTGAGCCGAGAAATCTAGATGTTGATCTAGCCAGATGCCCAGATATTTGAAGCTCATGCAGTTATCCAGGGGTGTCCCATCCAAAGTTTTGAAGGGGGGCTTGGGGCTTGGAGGGAGAGTCTCTTGAGGCAAGCCAAAAGTTAGTGATACGGTTTATTTGAGTTAAGATATAGCTGGTTTGACCTGAACCAGTTCTGGATGGCATTGAAATTGTCCTTGGAGGAGGTTTGCTACTATGTGTTGTGGGACCAGAGGCAAAGGACAGTGGTCATCTGCTATACATCTGAATGGGAAGAGCGGGAGCATGCAGTAGGGAGGTCATTTAGAAAGATGGAGAAGAGTAGGGGACCCAGGACAGAGCCTTGGGGGAACACCTGCAGGGACTAGCAGTGGGTGGGAGGTGTGAGAGGCAATTTTAACTACTTGTTTCCTGCCTACTAGGTAGTCACGGAACCAATTAGTGACTTGTGTAGACAGCCCTGCATCCGTGAGTTTGGCGATGAGTAGGGGGTGAGAGACGGTGTCAAAGGCCTTGGCTAGGTCTATGAAGATGGCAGAGGTGATATATCCTTTGTCCATACTCGTGAGGATGTCATCTGTGACATGAAGCAGAGAGGTGATGGTTGAGTGGGATTTACGGAAGTCCGATTGGAAAGGTGTGAAAAAGAAGGAGGCGCCAAGATACGGAGATGAGTTGAGACAGAACCAGTCATTCCTGTAATTTGGCCAGGGTTGGAAGTAGGGAGATGGGTCGATAGTTTCCTGGGGAGGAGAGGTCACCTTCTTTGGCAGGGATATAATGGTGGCAGCTTCCAGGCTGTAGGTAGCTTGCCCAAGGAGAAGGATAGATTGAAAAGGTCAGCTAGGGGCGGCTACGGCAGGGGCACAGAGGTAAGCATCTTGCATCCATGGACACAGGGCACTTACCTTTATTTGGGTTTAACACCTGAAGGGAGTGAAAGACATCAGCTTGGGAGACTGGGCGGAAGGAGAACAGTATGGTTGTGGGGGTAGGCTGGGGGGCACTTGTGCGGTGGAGGGGGACCGGGGGTGAGAATGAGGGAGGGAGGAGAGGAGCTTGTCAGCGCAGCTGGAGAAGTGGGTGTTAAAAGGTTCAGCCACGTAAATTGGGTCGGAGATTGGGGTGCCCTGTACAAGTAGTGTCGGGGGTGCTGGTTGGGTTGGGGGGAGAGCAGGGTTTTGAGAGATTTCCAGAAGTCACTTGGGTGGTTTAAATTTTTGTTGAAAGCCAATAGAAACTAGGTTTTTTTCACTTGACGAATGCTGTTTGTACACGCGTCACGAAGGGATCTGTATGCAGTGAGGGAGGCCTGTGTGCCCAAATTCTTATAGGCTTTCCAGGCGAGGTCTCTGGTGTGGCATTTTCTAATTATGTCAGCCGAGATCCAGGGGAGATGCACTCCTCTGACTCTTTTCGTACATAATGGTGCATGTTTGTCCCATATTTTAAGGAAGTTTGTTTTGAAAGCCTCAAAGGCAATGTCAATGGAGGGCGCCACTGAGATGAAATTCCAGTTTATTTGCCTTAGGTCTGACAGGAGGGAAGCTAGGTTGAGGGAGTTATAGGACCTAGTGTTTATTGTCTTTGGGGGAAATGATGGAAGGCATCCTTAAAATGGCAGAAAAAGGGAAGATATTGTTAATGGGGGATCTGAATATGCCAGATGTTAACTGGAGTATCTTTGCTGCAGGCACACCCAAGAGCAGAGTCATTCTTGATACCCTACAGGGGGCATGCCTCAGACAGCTACTGTTGGAACCCACTCGGGAAGGAGCAATCTTAGACCTGGTACTTTTAAATGGGGAAGGAGAAAGGATCTCGGATTTAGAAGTGGGTAGCCATCTGGGAACAAGTGCCCACCAAACAGTGTGTGGTTCACAATAAACACAGCCATAGAGTCAAGCCATACAAAAACAAGAGTATTGCACTTTAGGAAGGCTGACTTTGGGAAAATAATAGAGTACCTCAGAAAAGCACTAGCAAATAGGTAAGAAGGAGGGTGGAGGAATAATGGGGAATAATCTAAACAGCCATCATGAACAACAAGCCTTTGTGAAGCAAATCAAAAAACAAAATTAAGGAAAAAACCACTACGGTTCTCAAAAGAGGTGGCAGGGTTGGTTAAGGAGAAATGGATAGCATTCAGAAAATAAGGAAACACAGAAGAAGCAGGACAGAGAACTTTATCAGTTAAAAGCAGAAGGAGGCAGGAAGGCAGTCAGAATAACAAAGGCACAAACTGAGGAAAAGATAGCCAACTCTTAAGAAGAGGATAAAACCTTTTATAGGTACATTAGAGAGCGAAGAAAAGACCAAGAGGATACAGAGACTTAATAAAGGGAGGGAAAGTGGGCAGAGGGTGACAGTGAAAAGCAGGATACTGAACAGATATTTCTGCTCAGCATTCACAACAGAAGAGGGGAGTACCTAAACCAAATGAGGAAGAAATTCTGAATGGGGTCGATACCAGTCCATTCACAGAAGAGAGGGTTTTGAACAAACTCTTAAAACTGAGGATGGACAAAGCAATGGGGCCCTGATGGGATTCACCCAAGAATTCTAAAAGAACTAAGGGTAGAACTAGTAACACCACTGACTACTCTCTTTAACAAATCATGGGAGGATGGGGTGGTACCTGAGGACTGGAGGAGGGCAAATGGGATTCCACTTCACCAAAGTGGGAGCAGGGCAGAGGCAGGAAACTACAGACCAGTTAGTTTGACTTTAGTGGTGGGGAAAATGATGGAATCTCTTCTGAAGGAAAGAAGTGTTGAGTACCTAGAGGCCAGTGGGGCACAGGACCCAAGGCAGCATGGTTTCATAACAGGAAGGTCATGTCAGATGAACCTAATAGATTTCTTTGACTGGGTGACCAAAGTAGTAGACCAGAGAGGGGCTGTGGATATGGCCTACCTAGATTTTAGCAAGGCATTTGACACAGTCTCACACAAAAGATTAATATACAAGTTAACCAGCCTAGGAGTGGGTCCCAAGGTGGTAGCCTGGATAAAAAACTGGCTGGACAACAGGACACAATGGGTAATAGTAAACGGAGTCCACAGTGAAGAAAGGAGGGTAACTAGTGGAGTATCGCAGGGTTTGGTACTGGGATCCGGTCTTCTTTAATGTCTTTATAAGTGACATTGGAAAGCACCTGCAAGGAAAGGTATGTCTCTTTGCAGATGACACAAAGATCTGCAACAGGGTTGATACGCAAGGTGGGGTGGAAAGAATGAAAAGGACTTGGCAAGGTTGGAGGAATGCTCAAATATGTGGCAGCTCAGATTCAATGCAAAGAAGTGCAAGGTAATGCATCTGGGAAACAAAACCCAGGGAAGAGTACACAACGAGGGGTAGGTTAATAACAACAACAAAAATCAAAAGAGACCTAGGAGTAATTATATCAGATGACTTAAAGGTGGGCAAGCAATGTGAGAAGGCAGTAAGGAGGGCTGGGGGGATACTGGGATGCATAGGGAGAGGCATCAACAGTAGAAAATAGGAAGTTGTTATCCCTCTGTACAGTTAGTGAAACCCCATTTGGAGTTCTGTGTGCAATTCTGGAGACCCCATCTCCACAAAGACATAGACAGAGTGGAGGCTGTTCAGAGGAGGGCAACCAAAATGGTGCAGGGTCTGCATCAGAAGACATACAATGAGAGACTAAAGCAGCTTAATATGTATACCCTTGAGGAAAGGAAGGATAGGGGGGACATGATAGAAACTTTCAAGTATCTCAAGGGAATTAAAGTACAAAATAGTAGTATCTTTCAGAAGAAGAGATGTGCAAGAACAAGGGGGCACAATTTGAAGATAAAGGAGGGACAGCTCAGAGGTAATGTTAGAAAGTATTTTTTCACAGAGAGGGTTGTGGACACATGGAACAGCCTTCCTGAGGAGGCTGTGGAGACAGAAACAGTGGGAGAATTCAAGAATGCATGGGACAGACATAAGACAATTCTAGTTGGGGAGGAGGAAGTAAGCTGTTGATTAACTAGAATCTGCAGCGTATCCATCAGGTAGGAAATTTGCAGACTAGGTGGGCCAAGCGGTCCTTATCTGCCATCAAATTCTATGTTTCTATGTTTCTATGACATAAATTAGGATCTCCTGTTTATGTGACCTAATTGTAGCTTGCCAGCTGACAGGATGGATCTCATAAACTTTTATAATGTTTAGAGGAGAAATCAGGTTATGTCACTTTGGTGCTAAGTCATAAATGTTCTCTGATGTCTGTGAAGGGCAAAGACACACTAGATCAAAGCGGCATATGGGGGAACAAGTTTTTGCTGATGTCACCTTAATTAATTTACCTTTTGAATGAAAAGACATCCTGGTTGTATAATTTTTAATAAATAGAGGACTAGCTGGGTGACATCATGGAGAAGGCAGGTTCAAAACCATTTTTTAATTATGCTGTGACTGACCTTTAGAGATATACATGTTTGGACTCTGAAGAAGAAACTTCTACTCTAGCACTCTTAGAAGAAATACATTAGATAGACAAGTCTAAGTGTATGGTTGGTAGAAGTTTGCACTTTAAACTTTGCTCTTTTAAGTGATTGTATGTTTTGTGATATATTGTTCTGTATTTAGATTTTACATTTTTTAGCTATTTTAAAGTAAACCTCTATTTTAAAAAGACTGTTTGGTGTGCCTTGGAAATTCTTTCTTTGACAAGTGAAGCATATATGGTAAAAGTTGTCACTGAGTTAAGCTTTATGGTTATACCAAACTGGGAAAAGGTAAGAATTTTTCCTACGGTCTTTCATAGGGTTTTTAAGAGTTCATTTTTTACCTGGTTAGGTGTCCTGGGTGAAAGATATCTGGCATCCCCAAGAGCAGAATTATCTGAGCCTGTACATTGGACGCTAGCAAGAGGTTCACAGTTTGAATTCCTCCAGAACTTGAGACCAAAGGTGATTCGAACCCACAAAACAGACAGGAGGTTACCCTATTCTGTTCCTGTTCACAATACTGTGCTCGGAGGTTGGCACTGTGGGAGCAGAGGGTCTGACCTGCGCTGAGTGGGGTTGTGACACCGCTCAACCGATAGCTCTGTTGAGACAACATCCCAATCAATGGAGGAAACCATAAACTAAGGGATCTGGGGAACTTATAGTCATGGGCAACTTTAATATTAACAACATTAACTGGACAGAAAACACAACATCCTTAACAGCTAGTAAGCTACTACTTGATGTATGCCACAGAAATAACTTGTTTCGACGTACAAAAAATGCTACAAGGGGTGACTCTATTTTGGACATGGTGCTTTGTTCAGAGAACATCAACATTACAAACTGCATAACTGACACACCCCTAGGAAACAGAGACCACAATTCTATAAAATTCAATATAGAATATGTTTCCTCTCCCAAAAACGGATGTACAGAAATATATCTATACTATAAAGCAGACATAACACAAATCAGAAATGCACTAGAACATATTAATTGGAAAAACCTTCTTAAAGACAAGAACATAGAAGAGATGTGGCAAATTATCAAGACCACTCTAAATTAATTAGCCAATAAGCACATACCTAAAGTGAAAAAACTGTTAGTACCTCAAGAAAAAAAAAATGGCTCAATAAAAAAGTTAAGAGACTGATTAATAAAAAGAAAAAACAGACTTTATAAAGTCCAGCGTCAACCCAAATCCAGTGCTACCATTTCTGTCCTTAAAAACATCCTAAAAAATTGTAAAAAAAAATAAAAAAAATTAAGAAAGCTAAAAGAGAATATGAACAAAACTTAGCAAACAGGGCAAAAAAAGAGAATTCAAAGTAGTTCTATGCCTATATTAATTCATAAAAAAAAAAAAAAACTATGCCGGGGGGGCTGGCAGGGGAAAGGAAGGATTGAGCATCCCACGACTGCTCTCCTTCCTCTGGGTTGCGTTGGAGTACTGCAGCACACTGTAGCAGTGACTGGAGGAGGCCAGCAGCACTACAGCATTGAGCAGTAGTGGGGGAAGGGGAAGCATGGTGGGCATCGGCATATATGTGCTCGGATGTCATTGCACATCCAGCTATCCAGGGACAAGTAATCAGGTGGAAAATAGCAGGGCAGCGATCTTGATGGCTTCGCTCGGCACCCCCAGCTCCTGAAAGGATCCTGCATATAGTGTGTGAGAGCTATGAAAGGCCGGCTCTGTGGGGCTGCAAGTGTCAGTAGCCGTGGATCGCAGAGATCCACTCCGTGGCGAGGAGGATAAACAGAAATATGATAAAAAGGCAAAAAACTAAAGTGGGTCCACTTTAATATAACAATGAGATTACTGAAGACAATTTGCAAATGGCAGAGCATTTCAACAAATATTTTTGCAAAGTCTTCCAGGTAGGGGTAAAACCTACTCTCACACAAACAGACTTTTCCAACTCTAAAATAGACATCACAGAACAAGAAATCCAAGAGAAAATAAAAAAAACTTAAAGCCAAACCCTTCTCCAGGACCTGATAATATCCCCACAAAACGTTTGCACAGTGTTTCTGGTCTCTTGGCCTCACCTCTTAAAACCCTTTTTGAGGCATCCATTAACACAGGAATAGTACCCAAGGACTGGAGATTGGCACACATGGTGCCTATATTTAAATATGATGAAAAAAGGAATGTCCAAAACTACAGAATGATATGCCTCACATGTGTTATAGGTAAATTACTGGAGAGTATAATTAAAGACAGACTAAGCCTGTCACTGCACACCCCTGACGGTGAACAACATGGCTTTAAAAAAAGGAGAAGTTGCACAACTAACATCCTCTGCTTCTATGAGAAAATTAGCAAGGCACTGGATAATAATTCCCCTTGTGACATCGTGTACTTAAGACTTCACTAAAGCATTCAATCTCACTCTACACTGGGCTATATACATAAGCTAGAACAAGCAAACATTAGTCCAATTATTGTATGATGGATTACGGAGTGGTTAAGTGGAAGATGTCAGAGGGTAGCAGTAAATGGGCACCTTTCTGGAGAGGGTACAGTCATGAGTGATGTTCCCCAGGGTTCTGTCCTGGGACCTGTCCTTTTCCAGGCTTTCATTGCTGATCTCATGTCCAGGCTTTATCGTTAGGGTAATCAAGTATGCCGACGATACAAAATTGCGGACCTAGTAGGACCATACAAGATTCGGAACTAATACAGCAGGACCTAAACAAAATAACTAATTTGGTAACTATAACATATTAAATTAAACATGAATAAATGTAAAGTTTTGCACATGGGAAGGGGTAACTTGAGATGTAACTACATGCTAAATGATACACCACTTGAAAAAAATCATAAATGATAAAGACCTTGGAATTCATATATTAGGTGACCTAAGCTTCACTTAACAAATTTATGAAGCACCATTAAAAGCAAATAAAATTATATGGACAATAAAAGAACATTACATCCAGAGAAAGCGAGGTCTTGATACCCTTATATAGGGCTTATAAGACCTCATCTTGAATACGCCTCACGAGGGTGGAATCCATATAAAGAAAGAGATTGAAACAGACTTGAGAAAATACAAAGGAGATATGCAAAAATGATAAAAGGACATACAGACATGGAATATGAAGAATGCTTATCTTCACTAAACTTAATGTCACTGGAAACTAGAAGTATTAAAGGGGACATTCTCCTCATGTATAATATATTATAAGATCCATCTTTAATGGTAGAATTAAATACTGATTTCAAACCAGGGAATATGGAAACTCGAGGGCAACTGCTCCAGATTAGTGAAAAACAATTTAGTAAAAAGAAAGTTTTTCTATACTTCAAGAGTGGTAAATGCATGGAATTCACTTCCAACTGAAGTTGTCATCAGTAAATCCAAGCAAGAGTTTAAAAAATAAGTTAGATACTTTCATACTCTCAGGTGGCATAGTGAAGTATTTCTGATGAAATCATTATTGGAGCAATTATGGGCTAATGCCTTTATGCTTCTGACCCTTCCTAGTATCACTCCTAGTATGGATGGATTGATTCAAAGTAAACTCAGACACCACCTTAGGAAGAAACTTAGGATTGGTACACAAAGACACCCTGGCTTTGAGAAAAATCAGATAAGGCTCCTTACACATGAGGGCCTGAAGCTTAGAAATCCTTCAAGCAGAAGTAATGGCAACTATAAATAACACTTCCCATGACAGAAAGCTCAGCTCACAAGATGTGGCGGGTTCAAAGGGAGGCAGTGTAAGTTTTTGCAACATAAAGTTGAGGTCCCAAGGTAGGACAGGGTCATGGACTGGAGGCATCAAGTGCAGAATGCCCCTAAAAAAATGTGCAAGACATATCCAGTTGAGCCACTGAGCGACCCTCTACAGGTACATGGTATGTAGAGATGACAAAAAGATGTACCTCAATAGAGGAGTACCTCAAATCTGAGTCTGAAAGAGACAAAAGGTACTCTAGTATCTGATCCACTGTACAGTTGAAGGGATCTGGGTGCTACAATGCAGCCCAAAGAGCAAAGCGCTTCCATTTCATAGAGTAGCAGGACATTCGCTACTCTGGGGGAGACCCCAAATCTGGCAATGGCTATATCCTCTGGAACCATGCAAGGAGATGAAGAGATCTGAGGTCCAGATGGACCAGGGTGCCCTTATCCTGGGAGTGCAAGCCTGTGCACAGGGGCAGGGGCTGGGGTAGGGGAGATTTCATTATCAGCTGCTGCAGCAAGGGGAAATCAGATTTGCTGAGGCCAGAAGGGGGCAATTAGGATAATTGTCGCCCCCTCCATCTGGAGTTTTAACAGAACTTGGAGAAGCAGGAAAGGAGGAAAGGCATACAGAAACTCACAAACAGAAACTAGTGCACACAGGAAAGGTGGTGCTCACGGTGAAACTGCAACTATACCAAAACTTGAAACTGGGTACTCACCAGCCAGTAATAGACAACTCCATCAGTGTGATATAAGCTGAATTTATTATTAAAAAAGACCATAACAGGGTCAAACGTTTGATACGTTTCAGATCCTCATGGACACTATATAAAAAGCTATTGAACCCAAATACTCACAATGTTTAAATATCCCATCTTGTGGACATCACTCTGACATTGCTATAAACTATCCGTGCCACCACATCACCTGATTTTACATCTCATAAATATTCAGGCTATCTACAATTAAATACAATTTATCTGAAAACTACATTAAAACAATATACAATATAACTGTTGATTCTGAGTGAAAACACGGGGTGGAAAGCACTAAAATACAAAGTCATCTGATTGTCCTAACTAAGCACATGCTTCCTGTTACATATAAACATGTTATTCCTATAAGTGCAAAAAATGTGTTGTCATAGATCTTTATCTCTGCTCTAGATACAGTTTCAAGTTCAGTCCTGTATACAATCCAGGTCTAACTGTGGCTTGCAATTTAATTATCTAAAATGTTTCTCGTTTTAATATCAAATTATTAAAATTGCCACCTCTCGGATTCCTGCTAACTTTGTTAATAATACTGAACCTGAAACCATGTGATTCACTCCTGGATGCTGCATTGATAGGGGCTGCGGTGGCATACAGGGGATCCCCTCGTTCTATGGCCCTCATGTGTTCCCTCAAATGTTGCTTGAAGGGTCTCTCTGTCTTGCCAATGTAAAATGCTGAACAACTGCACTCTGCCAAATAAACCACCTCCACTGTATCACATGTTGCACACTGTCTCACATCAAATTCTCTATCTGTATTAACACTTGTAAATATTTTGCAGTCTTTTACAAACTCACAATATAAACACTTTTTACAGTGATAACATCCCCATACTTGATCAAGCCATGTAGTGCCTCTGGGTTCAGAGAAATGACTGTGGACCAGTCTATCTTTTAAAGTAGGGGCTCTCCTATAGGCCATTCTAGGGGCCACACTAGCTACCTCTTCCAGCCTTGGGTCTCCCCCTAAAACTTTCCAATGTGTTTGAATTATATCTCTTATTTCATCAGCATGTGCCGAGAAAGTCATCACAAAATTAAACTGGTTACCACTTTATCTCTGCCTTTCTTTATCTTGCAGCAGATCATCTCTACTCATGTTCTCTGCCACTATTTTTGCTTTCTGGATATGTTTTCACTATATCTCCGATCCTGTAACCTGTGGGTCAAGCACGTCACTTCCTGTTGGAAACCATCTTCTGTGCTGCAATTCCTACAAGCCCTGAGGAACTGGCTATTCGGGATGTTGCTTCTAACATGGAGTGGTTGACAACTAGCCAAGATCAATAACCTATTGCCATCTACTGCCTTCCTATATAATGTTGTGTTCAGCTAGCCCTCATAATTTTTACTCAATGTAATATCCAGGTAATTAATACTGGTGACATCACTGCTATATGAAAGCCTAATATGTTCGTTGGTTCTGTGTAGATATTCTACAGTCTGGCTGAGCTCCTCTCAACTCCCTTTCCATATAAGTAGCACATCATCAATATATCTACCCCAGTACATAATTTTTTCTTTAAAGGGTTAACATTAAAAACAGAACACTCCTCTCACTCTCCGATATACAAATTAGCTACTGAGGGGCACAGTGATCCTCATCGCTGTTCCTTTACCTGTAAATAAAGTCCCTGTTAAACATGAAAACATTACACTTCAGAACATATTCCAGTAACTTTAGGATAAACTCAGTGGGAACATTTGTGTGATCGTTTCATGTTAAAATCGTGACTATAAAACCACGACTTACAAAATAGCGCAGTTTTAATAGCGATCATCTAAATAGCGAGCATACATACAGCATTATCCCCAAATAGCACCATGTAAAAATAGTGATCAGCTCTAGTAACAAGTGGGGATGCCACACATCATAGTTCAACAGACCCACCAGTGCAGACCAGCACCAGAGAAGACCTCGTCAGCCTCAAAGGAGTTAAAGGTTTGTCCATCTGCAGAACCCTTGGTCTGTCCTTGGAAAGGGGAATTATAGTAAGAGGTCCCAGAGAGTTAGGATTCCCTGTGACTTGTCTGGCATCTTTTAACAGGAGGGGGATGCCATGCGTCATAGTTCCACAGACCCACCAGTGCAGACCTGCACCAGAGCAGACCTCATATGGACCCGTGCTTTGGTGGACTTGGAGTATTCAGAGGTTTCTTCTTTCTGATTCTATGTAATGGGGGTACCTGTTGTGATAAGTCTGAAGTCTTCTTTTGGGTAATCTTGATGGTGTAGAACAATTAACACTGTTAGGGGGGGCCACAGGAAAGGGATTATGGTAGTGTTATTTTTTCGGTCTACGTATTTTTGTGATGAGATAGTAACGTATGTCTTAAAAATGGAACCGGTGGGAGAATGTGAAGGTTTATATAGTTACTGTCTTCAAGAGGAATACCATTTTTGCCATTTTTAAACTTTGCGACCAGGCTTACTACAACTGTGACTCTGCTTACTATGCAGTTTAGAGCTATTCTTTTCACTTCCTTGTGAGTTTACTAAGAGAGTCACTAATATTGGTTCGTCACGATTATTGATCTCACTATGGCAGTAATTGTCACTGTTATGTCTACCATGCTGTTATTTCAAGTTACTGAACATGCAGTCGCTGTGACTGACTTGCAATTTTTTAAGTCGCAATTTTCACGGGATACTGTGTGATCAGTACGTGAATTCAAAAAAAATGCAGCCGCATCCATGGCCCCTTCATGGGGTACATTTATATATAAAGCATCAATGTCTAGAGTTGCAAGTAGTACTTCTTCCATACTCAAGGTGTCACAGATGGATAAAAGATGCTTTGTGTCTTTTATAAATGATGGAGGAGCCTGCACAAACATTTTTAAATGGGAATCCACATATCTTGAAAGTGGCTCAGTTAAGGATTCCAACCCACTTACCATTGGTCTCCCAGGAGGGTGTTCCATGTCTTTGTGGATTTTAGGAATCATATAAAACGTGGTTCTGACAGGGTTTGATGTAATTAAAAAAACCTTGTTTTATCTGAAATTATGCCATCATAAAATAGAAACATAGAAACATAGACTTTGACAGCAGATAAGGACCACTTGGCCCACTCAGTCTGCCCATTTCCCTCCCTATTGGATAAGCGGAAGATTCTAGTTAACCACCAGCCTACTTCCTGCAATCCCCCACTACAATTGCCTTATGTCTGTCCCATGCATGTTTGAATTCCCCCACTGTTTTAGACCC
Organism: Neoceratodus forsteri; assembly: GCA_016271365.2. Classification (NCBI taxonomy): domain Eukaryota; kingdom Metazoa; phylum Chordata; order Ceratodontiformes; family Ceratodontidae; genus Neoceratodus; species Neoceratodus forsteri. The sequence continues at coordinate 1,241,905,304 of CM028130.1, forward strand.
AACAACTTCTCCAGGAAGGAGGTTCCATGCATCCACCACTCTCCGTGAAAAAATTCTCATTACCCCTGAGCCGCCCCCTCTATTTTTAAATTGTGCCTCTTGTTCTTACACATCTTTTTCTGAAAGATGTTACTTTTCTGGACTTTGTTGATTCTCTTGAGGTACTTGAAAATTTCTATCATGCTCCCCCGTCCCTCCTTTCATCAAGGGTATACATATTAAGCTCTCTCAGTCTCTCTTCATATGGTTTCTGATGCAGACCGTGCACCATTTTAGTTGCCCTCCTCTGGACTGATTCCATCCTGTCTATGTCCTTGCATAGATGGGGTCTCCAAAACTGCACACAGTATTCCATATGGGGTCTCACCAACTGTCTGTACAGAGGGATAACCACTTCCCTTTTTCTACTTGTGATGCCCCTTCCTATGCATTCCAGTATCCCCCTGGCTCTCCCTACTGACTTCTCGCATTGCTTACCCACCTTTAAGCCATTTGATATGACTACCCCCAAGTCCCTTTCCATTTTTGTTGTTGTTAGTACCTTCCCTGCTATTGTGTACTCTTCTCCTGGGTTTTTGTTTCCCAGGTGCATTACTTTGCACTTCTTTGCATTGAATCTAAGTTGCCATATGTCTGACCATTCCTCCAACCTTGACAAGTCCCTTCTCATCCTTTCTACCCTCCCTTGTGTATCAACTCTGTTACAGATCTTTGTGTCATCTGCAAAGAGGCATACCTTTCCCTTCAAACCCTCTGCAATGTCACCTATAAAGACGTTAAAGAGGACTGGACACAGTACTGAGCCCTGAGGTACTCCACTAGTAACCCCCATTTTTTCAGAATGTGTTCTATTTACTATTACCTTCTGTGTCCTGTTGTGCAGCCAGTTTTCTACCCAGGATACCACCCTGGAACCCACTCCCAGGCTGGCCAACTTGATTATTAGTCTTTTGTGCGTGACTATGTCAAATGCCTTGCTAAAGTCTAGGAAGGCCATATCCACAGCCCCTCCCTGGTCTATTACTTTGGTCACCCAGTCAAAGAAATCAATTAGATTCATCTGACATGACCTTCTTGCTGTAAATCCATGCTGCTTTGGGTCCTGTGCCCTGCTGGCCTCTAGGTACTCAACAATTCCTTCTTTCAGAAGTGATCCCATCATTTTCCCTACCACTGAGGTCAAACTTACAGGTCTGTAGTTTCCTGCTTCTGCTTTGCTCCCACTTTTGTGAAGGGGAATCACATCTGCCATCCTCCAGTCCTCAGGTACCACCCCATTCTCCCATGATTTGTTAAAAAGTGTGGTCAGTGGTGTCACTAGGTCCTCCCTTAGTTCTTTTAGGATTCTGGGGCGAATCCCATCAGGCCCCATTGTTTTGTCCACCTTGAGTTTTAGGAGCTCTTTCAGGACTGTTTCTTCTGTAAATGGACTGGTGTCAACCCCCCTACCCAGAGTGCTTCTATTGTCTGGTTTAGGTAACTTCTCCTCATCTTCTTTTGTGAATACTGAGCAAAAGTATTCATTCAGTATCTCTGCCTTTTCACTGTCTCCCTCTGCCCACCTCCCCTCTCCTTTATTAATCTTCACTATTCCTCCCTTAACCTTTCTATGCTCCCTAATGTACCTATAAAAGGTTTTATCCCCTTCTTAACTGAGTTGGCTATTTTTTCCTCAGTTTGGGCCTTTGCTATTCTGACTGCCTTCCCCACTTCTTTCTGCTTTAATTGATACAGTTCCCTGTCGTGCTCCTTCTGTGATTCCTTATACTTTCTGAATGCAGCCTTTTTCTCCTTAACCTTCCCTGCCACTTCTTTTGAGAACCATAGTGGTTTTTTATTCCGCTTTGTTTTCTTCATTTGTCCCACACAAAGGCTTGTTGCTTCTATGACAGCAGTTTTGATTTTTCTCCATTGTTCTTCCACCCCTCCTTTTTGGCCATTTGGTAGTGCATTCCTCAGGTATTCACCCATTTTGCCAAAGTCGGCTCTTCTAAAGTCCAGTATCCTTGCTTTTGTATGGCTTGTCTCCATGGTTGTGCTTATTGTGAAGCACACTGTGCAGTGGTCACTTGTTCCCAGATGTCTACTGACTTCTAAATTTGTGATCCTCTCTCCATTTGAGAACACCAGGTCTAGTATTGATCCTTCCCGAGTGGGTTCCAACACTAGCTGTCTAAGGCCTGCCCCCTGCAGCGCATCAAAAATGACCCTGCTCTTGGATGTGGCTGCAGTATATGTCATCCAGTTAACATCTGGCATATTGAGGTCCCCCATCAACAGTATCTCCTCTTTTTCATCCATTTTGAGAATGTCCTCCATCATTTTCTTGTCCGTTTCCTCCCCTTGAGATGGGGGTCTGTATACAACCCCTGTGCAGATTGTGATGCCATTCCCTGTCTCCAAGGTGACCCAGAGTGCCTCTTGTCCTCCCCTTTTACTTTTTAGTTCTGTAGCTTTGATTCCTTCCCTTATGTATAGAGCTTCTCCACCTCCTCTTTTACCCTCCCTGTCCCTTCTATAGACTGTGTACCCTGGTATGTTGACATCCCAGTCATGGTTCTCCATGTACCATGTTTCTGTGACTGCCACAATATCCAATTTTTCATCTTCCATCAGGGCTACTAGCGCAGGAAGCTTGTTTCCCAGACTACGGGCATTGGTACTCATTGCTCTCCATTTAATGTTGGCTTTATCCTTTTTCCCCATCCCTGCTCTTATTGCCCTTGTCTATTTTTCCATTTACCCCTGTCCTGCCCTCTGTTGAGCTCTGTACCTCAGTGTTTACCTTACTACCTGCCATGTTTTGTGGGGGGAGGCTTGAAATTTCCTGCCTCTTATCAGCACCTCCCCCTTGGCTAGTTTAAGAGCTTGCCAAGGAAGCATTTCAATCAATCAATCAATCAAATCTTTATTTATTCAGGCAATCATCATTGAGCAAGGCTCATTTACAAGATGGACCTGATAAGGTCAAGGTTCGAGTTGATGCACAGCAATTACATCACATACTTATGAGACAGTTATACATACAGAAAAAAGAAAATGTTATTTATAACACAATAATATACAGAGAATTCACATTTTAAAGGTTGGCAAGAGAAAGTTAAACTAACATCTACAATATGTACAGTACATATGTATCACAATGAGGGCCATGACAGTCATTCGCATAATGAGTACAACGATGGTGAAGGGAATATTGGGTGCCATATACTGGCGGTGTCTGGCTGGAAGGAATATGCCATATGTGATTGGAATATGGTTTTGTGGGATGACTAGTCTATCTCTAGTGGCAACAACTGCATTTCTCTGTGAAGAAGGCTGTACAGTGCTGCTTGAAGGATGTAAATGGAATGATAATGGACAGTTTTAGGATTTTGTAGGGTGTTCCATGCTATGGCTAGAGAATAGCTGATTGCTGCCCTCCCTATTTTGGTGTTGACTTTGGGCAATTTGAGCAGGATGATATTTTACTTCTTAGGGAATAGGAGCTGGGAGTGGTCAGGTTGAAGCAGTCCAGGATATAGCTTGGAAGTTTTTTTGATAAAGCTCTGTAGATCCATAGAGCTGCATTTCTGCTCCTCCTGACATGAAGGAAAACCCATCCAATTGCATCATAGAGAGAACAATGGTGGGTATTATATGGCAGGTCTGTAATGAACCTTATTGCTCTATGGTATAAGGTATCCAACTTTTGAAGGTAGGGAGTGGGGCAGTGACTATAGAGGAAGTCTGCGAGTCAATGACTGATAGAAAGATGGCCTGGACTAATCTCATCTTTGAATCTCTATTAAGGAAGGGTTTTAATCTGTAGAGGAGGCCAAGCCTTAGGCAAAGCTTTTTCAGCAGTTGTTCTAGATGCTAAGTAAAGTCAAGTCTGTTGTCAATCCACACACCTAGGTATTTGAAATTTTCAACATACTCCAGATTTTCTCCAAGTATAGTGCATAGCTGGGGGAGACTGATTGAAGAGGATGTGTTGGTGGAGGTTTTTAAACCTGTCACTTAAATGCTTGGTTGATCGTCTCATCTATGGCATATTTGTGCTCATATGTAGGGTCCTCATGGAGCTTAGCATAAAACATTCTATTCTGTAACTGTCTCATAGCTTCTGTCACATAGTCACATTTGTTCTGTATAGCCACACACCCACCCTTGTCTGCCTGCTTTATGATGATATCTTTCTAATTCTGCAGGCTTCTCAGAGCTGTTGTTTCTGCATTTGTCATGTTATTAAATCCTGCCTTTGAAGGATTGGAGAATACTGTTTGTAAATCCTTCTCCACCAAATTCTTATACATAGTTACTGCAGGACTAGGTGGAGGACAAAACATGGAACTGGGCTTGAATTTATCAACTGCTCATATTTCAGAGTCCTCTACTTGTTTGTTAAAGGAAAATGATTTAAGGTTCAGCTTCCTGCATGCTAAATTCAAATCCACCATAGTCTGTACTTCATTTATGGAACATGTGGGTACAAATTTAAGTCCCTTTTTCAAAACCTCCTCCTCAGAGACATTCAATGCCCATTTGGGTAAGTCCACAATTAGAGGCTGTGCCAAACCTATGTTTCTTACCTCCTCTGGTGCCTGAAATTCCCTGCTGGTTCTGGCCCCGCCATCTCCCTCTGCACTGTCCCTTGATGTAGTATGTGTCATCACCTCGTGTCTCTTCTCATTCTTCTCCTTCTCTCAACTGTGTGTTGAAACATGGGCTCCGCTGTACTGTTGTGGAAGTACCTGGTTGGGGCTGCGGGGTTTCGGCATTGTCCTGGGTGTGGTATAAAAAAGGCCCTCTTGTCTCTGTTTCTACTTCTGAGTCACTCTGATCCATGCTGAAGTTGAAAGGGACACACCTCGAACATTTTAAAATCCCTCTTGTAGTGTCTTTTTTCCAAGAATAAATTATCCCATGTTCCAAATTATTTTTGTCCCTGGTAAATTTGGTCTGTTTGGCCTCTTTCAGTTCCTTATCCAATTTGGCAGTTGATTCTTTTAGTCTCTTGTTGTGGTTATCAAAATCTGCAAAGTCCTGACATTTAAGCACCTCAGTTTCACATGTTTAACCTCTTTTAATCTCATCTCTCTTTCTTTACAAAATTTAATGATAAGCTGAATAATTTATTTATTTATTTATTTAAAAGTTGATAACTGGGAAAGGCACACTGAGCCTAGGTTCATTTCCAGGTGTGACCCAGGGCAGGGGGTAAGGGACAAGTACACATAAACAATAAACATTTAAATAATACACATGTGAGGAACAGCATATGCTACACGAGCAACCAAGAACAAAATCAGCAGTTACAGGATATACATGGAAAAGGGCCTTGCAGCTGACATAATATACACGTTAATAACACATTAGCTATATATTGCCATGAAATAACTTGAAAGAGGAGAGTGGGTAAGTAGGTGTGGCCAGGTGGACAGCACAGTGACACACAGTGGACAACAAGATAGGAGGGAGCTGGAGTTGGCATGATAATAGGAGGTTTGCTCTTCAATGCCATGGTGTCTGGAATTAGGGAGGATTGAAACACTGGCAAGGAGGGGTGGGAGGTGCTTAAAATATTTATTGAAGGACATTACTGTTGGCAGGTTACGTAGAGAGGAGGGAAGAGAGTTCCAGAGGGTAGGGAGATGATGGGCGAATGCTGTGTTACCAGCAAGTGTACGGGGTGTAGCCAGGGTGAAGGTGTGGTGGTCACGTGAACAAAGGGAGTAGCCTGTTCTAGGAGCCAGCGTTAATAAGGAAGAGAGGTAGGAGGGAAGGGAGTTGAACCAGAACATAGTGATAAGGGTTGAACAATGTGCAAGACAGCAGCTAGCGAGAGAGGGCATTGTGACAGATTAGTAGAGAAGGTAGTAATGAGTGTGGTGCGGGAGATTAGAGGTGAATCAGCAGAAAGCATGAAATAGAGGATCCAGTTTGGCCAGAGAGGATTTCAGTGCTGAGCTATAGACCACATCTGCATAATCGAACAAGAAAGGATAAGCTTGGAAATTATTTCCCTCCTGATAGGGAGGGATAGACTGTACATGTGTCTGTGAAGCATTCCGAGTTTGGGTGCAGTTTATTGTGGATGGAATCTAGGTGTATGGAAAGTTCGCTAGATTCAGCCAAACTCCCAGGTATGAGTCAACTGCTGTGATTTTGGAGCCATCTAGGGCATAGAGGGAGGGAGGAGGAGTAGTCATTTTGGCTAGTTTTGGGTGGAACCAAAACTATTGCAACCATCTTTTAGTGTTGCATTTGAGCAATTTATTTTCAAGCCATCTTAGAGTGTTCATGAAGTCAAATTGGAGGATGGGTTCAACCAGGGTAGAGAGGTCCAGAAGCAAAGATGGCAGTATCATCAGCATACATCTGAACCTGAGATGCTGAGCAGGACAGAATGTTGTTTACAAAATGGAGAAGAGGGTAGGCCCCAGGATTGAACCCTGGGCTACACCTGCCAGGATCAGGAGTGGGGCTGATTTTGTTTCCCCAAACTGGACAAACTGAAACCTGTCTGAGAGGTATGCCTCAAACCATTCGATGGAGGTAGTGGACAGGACTATGGCTGAGAGATCCTCCAGGAGTAGTTTATGGGCCACTGAACAAAGGCCTTGGCCAAATCTATAAAGATGTCAAGTGTCAGATGACCTTTGTCCATGGCTGAGTGGATGAAGTTGGTGAGGCGGAGAAGGGAGGAGGAGGAGGTGGAATGGAGGCGATGGAAACCAGACTGGTATGGAGACAGTATGTCCTTAGAGGAAAGGAAAGAGTTTAGTCTTTTAGAGATGAGGGATTCCAGGATTTTGGAGAGGGAGGGGAGGAGAGAGATTGGCCTGTAGTTGCCGGGGATGGAAGGGTCACCCCCATTGTGAAGTGGGATGACTTTGGCTAGTTTCCATGCCTTAGGCAGGGAGCAGGTAGAGAGGGACAGATTGAAGATATGGGTAATTGAGGGGACTATAGCAGGGGAGGAGATCTTCAAGAGGATGGGGTTTATTCTGTCCAAACTTTGTTTGGAGGAGTTCAGAGATTTGAGGGCATGAAGCACCTCTAGAGGGGTGATGGAGTGAAGGTGTGATTGGTAGGTGAGAGGAAGGGTTGGTGCCAGAGCTGGGGGAAGGGAGGGTGGGGGATTTGATAACTGACTGGTCCCTGGGGTTGGGCCATACAGGTGCCTACGTGGAGGAGATAATGATTTGGGGTTGCCTTTGGGGTAAGGCACAGGTATTGAAAAAGTGGTTTATGGAGGAAGCTACTGCCCCATGCTGTCATTGGTGGGGTCCTGTGAGGAGGCGGAGCTTGTTGAGTGGAGCCAAGCTGGGAGTGGAGAGTTTTCCAGAAGGCAGTGGGGCAACAGTCCTCAAGCTGTGACTTAAAGAATCTAGCTTTAGTGGAGTGCACAGCCTGAGTGCATGCATTCCTCAAGGATCTGTATGTTTGAAGGTCAGAGACATTGGAGGAGGCTTTAGATACTTTCCAAGCTTTATCCATGTCCTTGAAGAGCTTTACAAGTTGAGGAGAGATTCAGAGGAGATGCCTGCACTGGAGACACAGCTTCTATGGGAGCATGAAAATTCCATATACCTAGGAAGGTAGAGTTAAAGCCACCAGTGCAGAGTCAATGTCTGGGGCAGTGAAGATGCTGGACCAGTCAGCCAGGTAGAGATTGGCTAGTAGGGCATGTTGGTTGAGGAACCATAGAAGCCTGAACCACATGTATTTGAGTGGGGCAGGGGGTGGGCGATGCTTCCTGTGGCAGAAGGTGATACAATGATCACTGAAGGTATCCAGGAGGGTGCCAGCTGTGGAGAATTTTTGAGGGTGGGTAGCTAAAATCCAGTTCAACAGCGAGTGGTTGGAGGAGTAAGGGTTGAATCTGGTGGGGTCGGTAATAAGCTGTGTGAGGTTAAGGGACTTGATTTCTTGGGTGATAACCTTAGAATGCTGTGCTAGCCAGTTAGTGTTGAAGTCACCCAGGATTAGAAGTTCACCTGAGGCAGATGAGGATGTGAGGGCAGCTAGGTTAGAGACCAGAGAGGTTGGGGGGGCACTAGGAGAAAAATAGCAAACTGTGACAAAGAGGGGTGAGGAAGAGGGGAACTTTACCCTGGAGAGTAAGATCTCATGGGATTTTGGGGTGACCTCCTGTGAGACGATAGATGCATGAAGGGAGTTATGGATATAGATGGCAACCCCCCTATCCCTGTCTTGGTGGAAAATGGAATATCCTGGAATGGCTACAGAAGAGTTGGGGACTTTAGCAGATAGCCAGGTCTCAGAGATACAGAGGATATCGGGGGAGCATTGGGAAATCCAGGCTTTGATGTGGACTAGCTTTGGCAGCAGACTCCTAGCATTTAGGTGGTAGATACCCAGCCCATTAGTGGGGACAGTCCTAAGGTCAGAGGCATCTGGTCCAGGGTTGGGCTCAATATCCCTAGCCAATAACAGCAGGGAGAGTAGGATGCGGAGGGGACAAAACAGATAGGAGACATGGGGGGAGAGGGACTGGGTGGAGTGGATGGAGAAACCAAGCAGTTGACACTCATGGTTAGATAGGAAGCAGAACGTAGTGGTGCTGAGAGGGTTTAAGACCCAGTTAGCTTGAGGAGAGGGAGGAGGAGATGATATATCTTCAGAGGAGTGGAGGAGTTCCACCTGTTCAATGGACAGTATAGAGGCAAAGAGGTCAGTTAACAGAAGTGAATCTGACAGAAGGTCAACTACTGCCAGTGGGAAGAGCAGTTTCATTGTGGCAAGGATGATTGATGGGGGGCACTGAAAGAGGGGAGTGCCCAAATGGGTAGATGGTTGGTGCCCGAGTGAGCAATTTGGGCCCTTGCAGAAGTTAAGTTTGCCTGGTAGTATGTGGGTGAATGGAGGAATGCAAGATAGATGACTGGGGACAGGGATAAATAAGTACCACAGCTGAAACTGTCCCAAGTAGGATACCAGAATAAGTTGACTGGTAGTAACCGTGGGGCTGAAATTATCCCTAGGGCAACAAGAAGTTGACTAGCGGTCACCACAGGGGTCGGATTTGGTGGTGGAGGTGGGGGAACTTAAGCTAGTACTCAGGTGGGTAAAGTTGAGGAGGACCTCTAAGAGGAGGTCTAGTGAGAGTACAGGAGGGGGAGATGTGGATCTAGGCTGGGAAGAGTATTTAATAGAGGCCAGGGTAGGGGAGGGTGGGTGGGACACAAATATGAGTTACAGAGCACTAGAAATTTAGCAGAGCAGTTTTAAAATAAAGTGCTGAAAGCACTGCAAGGAGCAGGACCAATGAGGAGAAGTCTGAGTGCGGTGGCATCCAATGAGAAGCCTGGTCCAAGCTAAGCAGCCAACTGGAGCTTGTGGTTTCCACACCGGGGCTTCCAAGATTTTGAGCAGTCGTACCTGGTAATGGGCAACGGGTCGGGGATCCAGGAGTGGCCGGCACAGCTTCAGGGCTGGTACTGCTAGCAGCAGGGCGCCTGGACTGAGGGCTGGTACTGAAGAGAATGTGGATGGAGCCAAGGATGTGGTGCCAAGTTCCAGAAGACAAAAAAAAAACAGAATAGCTGAAAAAGGGGGAAAGGAGACGATAGCAAAGACCAGAGGAGTCTACTTTAGCAAATTAGGGGGAAGGGAGACAGAGGCAGACAATGAGCCAGGTAAAAAAAAAGGTAGAGATTTGAGTCGGGAGTTGCAGGGCTTTTGGGAAGGTAAAGGCAAGCTTTAGATGGGAACACAGGGGTGCAGCCAAGGAAAATGCAGCAGTCAAGCACTTTAGATAACATAGCTAGGAAACTTAACAGCTTTAACAATATCCCAGGTTGAAAAATGGACAGAAACCAGTTTCAGCATAAAAGCGCTGAAGCGCCGACAACTGTAAAACAAATAGAACAGTTTTAAAATACAAATATGAGTTACAAAGCACTAGAAATTTAGCAGAGCAGTTTTAAAATAAAGTGCTGAAAGCACTGCAAGGAGCGGGACCAATGAGGAGAAGTCTGAGTGTGGCGGCGTCCAATGAGGAGACTGGTCCAAGCTAAGCAGCCAATCAGAGTTTGTGGTTTCCATGCCGGGGCTTCCAAGAAAGCAGTCATACCTGGTAATGGGCAGTGGGTCGGGGATCCAGGAGTGGCCGACACAGGTTCAGGGCCGGTACTGCTAGCAGCAGGGTGCCCGGACCGAGGGCTGGTCCTGAAGAGAAAGAGGAGAGAGTGGTGGTCAGCAGTTAATACAGTACAGCAGGCTGGTAGAAGAGGAGGCAGGTCAGGGAAGGGACAAAAGGTTGTGGGAGTGAGTGCAAAAAGAGGGATGGAGAGAGAGAGAATATGCAGAGAGGAAATTGTAGGGGCTGAAGCCAAGGATGTGGTGCCAAGTTCCAGAAGACAAAAGAAAACAGATTAGCTGAAAAAGGGAAGGAGATGATAGCAAAGACAAGAGGTCTACTTTAGCAGATTAGGGAAGGAGACAGAGGCAGATAATGAGACAGGTAAAAAAAAAAAAAAGGTAGAGATTTGAGTCGGGGAGTTAAACATTGTGAGTATTTGGGTTCAGTAGCTTTTGATAAAGGATCCATGACAATCCGAAACACATCAAGCATTTGACCCTGTTATGGTCTTTTTTGAATAAGAAATTCAGCTTATATCACACCGGTGGAGTCATCTATTACTGGCTGGTGAGTGCCTGGTTTCAAGTTTTGGCATACAGAAACTTCCCTGTCCAGGAGAGGGGCAATCTGTCTCACCAGAAAGTTCCAGGCCCTGGATCTAGCGAGTTGAAATGTTGCAGTTTTGCATTGTGTGGGGATGCAAAAAGGTCCAGTTCAGGATGGCCCCACCTATCAAAGAGGTATTTAACTACTGAGGTCAGAAACTCCTACTTGTGGGCTCTCAACTGAGAATGGCTTAAGCTGTCCGCCAGGACATTTTGGTTGTCTGGGACATGGATAGCTGACAGTTCCAGGCCGTGCTTGATGGCCCAATATCAGACTCTCATTGCCTCCCTGCACAGGGGATAGGAATGAGTCCCCCTGCTTATTTATGTAATAAACTATGCACATGTTGTCCATCTGAACAAAGAACGGGCCTGTGGAGAGCAGAGTCTAAAAGGCCTGCAGGGCAAAAAGAACTGCGCACATCTCTAGAACGTTTATGTGGAGATCTTTTTCTACCTCTGATGATGTCCCTCACATTTGTTGGGTCCTCATATGGGCTCCACAATAGAAGCCTGAGGCATCCATTGTCAGAATCTGCTGAGGGGGAGCAATGCAAAAAGGGACTCCCCAAAACAGGTGGGTGGGTTCCAGCCACCATGACAGTGCTTTCTTGACTGGACCTGATACCAGCACAAGCACAGGTTGTTCCAAGACATCTGTGTTGGACTCACAGCTTCCATTGAGGACTCTCATGTGCAGCCTGGCTAAGGACTGTAGCAATGGCTAACCATGAGACCAAAAGCCTGAGAAAGTCCTCACCAGGACATTAACAGTTAGAGCAACAAAGGTGGGCCAGAGCCATCAGGTGCACCACCCTGTCTGGGCATAAGCAGGCCTTGCCTGACCTGTACCTAGAAGTGCCCGATGTAAAAAGGAGCTGGCAGAGGGTGAGGAATGACTTGGGTAGATTGATGGTAATGCCCAGAGCTTGGAAAAGGCTACAAGTGCTGCAAGTGTTGGCAGGAGATGGTCCCTGGCGAGGCTGCCAACAGCCAATCATCCAGGTAGGGGAAAAAAGTATCTCCTCAGTGCAGCTGCCACTGCCAGGCACTTGGTGAAGACCCCAGGGCAGAGAACAGGTCAAAAGCAGAGCCCAAAACTGGTAATGTTCCCTGCAAGTGGAAGTGCAGAAAGCGCCGTGGGATGCCAAAGCTTTGATGTGCAGGTAAGCATATTGCATATCCAAAGAGTACAGAACCAAGCCCCTTGATGAATCAGGGGTAATAGCCCTGAAGGGTGACCATCCTGAACCATCTGTACTCCATAAACAGGTAGAGAGTGCTCAAGTCTAGGATGGGAAAGAGGTCCCCCATCCTCTTGGGGACCAGGAAAAAGTGGGAATAGAACTCCTTTCCTTGTTGAAACCATGGGACGAGTTTGAAAGTCTTCTTCTGAAGCAAGGCCTGGCTCTCCGCCTGTATGAAGGGAACATGATTTGTTAGATATATGGATGGACCTGGAGGATTTTCTGGAGACCACTTCAAGAACTTCTTTCCCTGCTGAAACCATGGGGCAGGCTTAATGGCCTTCTTCCGAAGTAAGGCCTGGATCTCTGCCTGTAGGAGGGAAACATGATTTGGTGGATATGTGGATGGACCTGGAGGATTTTCTGGAGACCACTCCAAGAACTCTAGCATGTGGCCATGCTCGATGAGCTGCAGCACCCAGTTGTCAGTTGTGACCTCCCTCCGCCTGTACTGGTGGAGTGAAAAATGACCCCCAACTACCACCTCCTGAAGACCTTCAGGAGGGGGGGTCTGGCAAAGGGTCAAGAGGTGGGGGCAGCCCCTGGCTTGGCTGTAGTGGCACCTCTAGAGGCTTGGGAGGCTGCAGAGGTGGGAGTAGGAAGGCTAGCCCCTACCTTGTGTTTGCCATGTGTTTTGGGAGGGGGCAAAGCCTATCTATGTGAGGAAAAGTGAAAAGGAGCCCTTGGCCCTGACTTAGATTGTGTGTGGTACATAGAGTGGACTGATTTAAGAGCTTGCCCGGATGTCTAGTGGTCCAAGATGATGTCTTGAACATCTCCCCCAAACTGCTTGGGGCACCAAAAGGGGGCATCTATAATACTGGATTGAATATCAGAGGCAAAGCCCAAGACCCTGAGCTGAGCATGGTGCCTCATACTGATCCCTGCAGCAGCCACCCGACCGGAGGCATCCATGGCATCATAAGCCACCCTGAATATGTGGGTACCAATGTCTGAGCCAGTCTTCAGGGCCTGAAGGGTTTGCTGTTTTGAGGGGTTGTCTGGCAATGCTGTGACCACCTCTGACTAGGTCCCACAGGAGGTTCTGGTATTGCACCATGTGGGTCAAATAGTTAATGGCCCAGGTGACTAGGGTGGCAGATGCAAAAACCTGCTTGCCTATATGGTCTAGCTGGCGAGACTCCCTATCTGGAGGGATGGTACTGAGGTGCTTCAGCCTCTTGGTGCAGTCATGGGCTGCATTAATTATGATTGAATCTGCCTTTGGCTGGTCACTAAAATATAGATTGTCAGCTGGGGCATGGTAAAGCTGGTGAGCCTTTTTGGACATCACCAGCACCGTATGGGGTGGTGCCAAGGGGCCCTGGTGAGGTCCTCATAGGACTCAATAAAGAAGGGAACCACGGGGAAGCATCCCTGTGATGAAGATAAACAGCCAGGCAGAAGCACTCTGGCTCCTGTTCCTCAGTTTCCCACCCCATGGTGGCCTGAATGTGCCTCATAGTGTCCATGAATGAGAGATCATCAGGGGAGAACTGGGGACATTACTGGGCTCCCCTTCATCACCTAAGGAGTCTTCAAATATGGAGGAAGACTCTGAACTGTCACCATCATCGGTGCCTGAGGCACCCCTGCTATCATTGGCCAACGCTGTTGTTGAGATGAAATAAAAGGTAGTCATTGGTTTGTGTGGACATTGATGACATTTGTAGCAGTTACAGATTGTGCCTTGAATATGATGCAGGCATTGAAGAGGGTGCACTCTGGTATATAAACAAAAGATGTTTCCACCACTTCTTTGCTCTGTGGTAAACATTCTACAGGGAAATCATCTGGTCACTACAGTCTACACCATGCATATACTTCATGTAGTCCACCAAGGAAGATGGGCAATGGATCTCAATCTTTGTGCCATCCTTTTGAATCCTTTGAAGAGTAGGCATAACATCTGTATCTCCAGGAAGTGTATGTACTGTGGAGAGGGAATAAATGGCATGCTCGTCAAGCCAATGAGTTGCTAACAAAGGATGATTGTTTCTCCAGTCAGTGGCACATTGTGGCAGCTACTGACATCTCTTTTGGCTAGCACTAGATCCTTCGGATAATTCTTCCAATTTGTTCATATTGTGTCTCATGCATACATTCCCCTTTCATTAAGGATCATTAGCAGGTCTGGACTGGTATAATTGTTGTGTAGATGTGGTGTTATGTGTTTGACAGGTGACTTGTCAAATTTATAACTACCTTTGTTGGAAGTGTAAAGTCCTGTACATCATCTAACTCATTTACAGTTTTTCCTTTGTAAATTTGTATTTTTGAAATGTATGTAGTCTTTGCCTCTGACAGCACCCACACTTTGATGCCCCATTTTTGTGTCTTTGCACGCATATACTGTATGAATGACAGACGTCCCTTGTATGGAACCATTGCTTCATCCACTGTTAGTTCTCTAGTACAGTCATACTCACAAATTTAGGGATGATACAGTCCAAGAGGTTCCTAATTTTCTTTAGCTTGCCTCTCTGGTTCTTTTTACTATGACTAATTTCTTTATGTTTCATCTGTAGGTAGCGCCCAATCATGTAAAACCTGTCCCTAGACATTACTCTGCTAACATCTGGCTGAAGAACAAATGCACCTGCACACCAGTATGTACAGCCTAGGAAGCTGCATTCCCCATGATAATAAATAGACCAATGTATGCCTTCACTTCTTCAGCATATGTTGGCTCCCACATTTTAAGCTCATCATGGTTTGCTTGTCTGATGTCTTCAGCATACTCATTTGTTCCAGTGACGGAGTGGTTTGTCTATGACTTCAGAGATAAATCTTTGCATACATGACATTTCATCTGTGCTTCCACGAAATTTATGTACAGGCCCAGTTGGTCTGTTGAATGAGTGTATGCTGACTTGTCACTGTACATCACCACCCACCTTCGGATTGGGAATCTACAGAAAGTACTATTTGATCAGGTTTATTTTCATTTGTGCTTTTTCTTTTCTTTGCTGCTTTACCAGATGTAGTTGGTTTCGATACAGGACTGTAATCTGTGTTATTTTCACTGTCAGTGACACTATATTCACCTTTTAATTGAACAGATACATTTATGTTTTGCACTGTTCTGCTAGTTGTTGCATGACTTTTATTTTGTGACATGTTGCTGATGTTTTTTCCCCGGTTTACATTTTATACCACAGAGCTTTTTTGTTTCACCTCTTTTAGCCATCTCTGCCATGGTTATATTCTCTTTATTACCCTCTCTTGACTTTCCATAAGAACTAAGAGGTGCTGCTTTTCTCCTTAATTTATATGTCTCTTCTGTGTAACTATTTGGTGTTGGAGATGGATTTTTTTTAATCTAAATTTACATAATCCCTCCCTCATTGTTGAAGAGGGCATGGACAGATCATTTACACTGGCTGCATCATTCATCACATCGAATTCCTCCCTTACTATTTCTGCAGTCAGTTTGGGCTCCAAGTCTGTAAGAGGACATGCTGGCCACATTACCTTAGTTTCACTAACTGGGTCGGTGCTGCTCTCAGAAAAGCAAGTTGTATCACATTAATCATTTAGAATAGATTCCAGTGCCTCATCAGCTGACTTATAACATTTCAATGAGTCAATTTTTAGTTTATTTTTTTTAGTCAGAAACAGTATCTGATCAAATGAATATTGAAAAACAACTATGCATTCATTTCCTATTAGAATCATCAAGCCATAGAGCAGGGACAACATGCTTGCATGACTTTCCTGGACACTCTGTGTAAGTTAAAATGTTTGAAATAAAAACATGGTTTACTTATGGGCTATGCACTGTAAGTGGCTCATTTTGCTGTTTACTTTTTGAAGTTCACTGCTGCTTATCTGTTTGAAGAAAGATTACTTTATTACTGTGTTATGCATTTAGCAGTGTGAAGTCTGATGTCTGCTTTCAACTCTGCCAGCAGCAGCTCATCCTCCACAATTCATACTGCAAATGAAATTATTTGTAATTAGTTACGAGAATGGCTACTATGAGACTGTTTATTTACTGTCTGACCATGGAGACAGAGAATGGGGGAGAAAAGGAGAGAGAGAGAGAGAGAGAAGGGGAGGAGGAGGAAGACAGACATTCTGCTAATAACCTGATGATTTACTATGTAGAGGTATTCATAGAAACATAGAATTTGACAGCAGATAAGGACCGCTTGACCCACCTAGTCTACCCATTTCCCTACCTAATGCATAGGCTGCAGATCCTAGTTAACCAACAGTCTACCTCCTCCTACCCACCCCACTAGAATTGCCTTATGCCTATCCCATGCATTCTTGAATCCCTCCAATGTTTTTGAGTCCACTACCTCCTCATGAAGGCTGTTTCATGTATCCACAACCCTCTCCATGAAAAAATATTTCCTCACATTACCTTTGAGCCATCCCCTCCACTATCTTCAAATTGTGCCCCCTTGTTCTTGCACATTTCTTTTTCTGAAAGATGCTACCATATTGGACTCTGTTGATTCCCTTGATGTACTTGAAAGTTTCTATCATGTCCCTCCTCTCCTCGAGTGTATACATATGAAGTTTCTTTAATCTCTTTTCATATGTCTTCTGGTACAGACCCTGCACCATTTTAGTGTCCTCCTCTGGACAGCCTCCATCCTGTCTATGTCCTTGTTGATATGGGGTCTCCAGAACTGGACGCAGAACTCCAGATGGGGTCTCACCAACTGTCTGTACAAAGGGATAACAACTTCCTGTTTTTTCCTGGTGGTGCCTCTCCCTGTGCATCCCAGTATCCCACCAGCTCTTCTTACTGCCTTCTCACATTGCTTGCCCCCTTAAGGTCATCTCATATGACTACCCCCAGGTCCCTTTGCATTTCTGTAGTTGTTATTATCTCACCCCCTATTGTGTACTCTTCCCCTTGAATTCTGTTTCCCAGGTGCACTACTTTGCACTTCTTTGCATTGAATCTAAGCTGCCATATATTTGACCATTCCTCCAACCTTGCCAAGTCTCTTTGCATCCTCTCCACCCCACCTTCTGTATCAACCCTGTTACAGATCTTTGTGTCATCTGCAAAAAGACATACTTTTCCTTACAGTCCCTCTGCAATGTCACTTATAAAGACATTAAAGAGGACCAGTCCCACTACTGAACCCTGTGGTACCCCATTAGTAACACCCCTTTCTTCAGAGTAAACTCTGTTTACTATTACCCTCTGTATCCTGTTGTCCAACCAATTTTTAACCCAGGCTACCAGGGGGCATTATTCAGAGGACATAATGCATCAGGGAAAAGAAAATGGAGCTTCATTGCTGTATATTTTGTTTTACTATAAAGCACTGAGGTATGCAACATTTATAAAATGTCATGGCCAAAAGTAATGTAAGGAAAATACAGACACCACAAAGAGCTAGGTTCTTTTTAGTTTATGTGTTCTTATTCACCACATGGCAGCACCAAGCTGTGCTAGAAAAATGTGTTAGGAAAGAAACTCCACCCCCCTTCCCAGAATAGTGATTTCAGATAGCAGAGGGATCATACTTAAACCCCAAAATTGTGCTTTGGTGGAAGTCTGAAGTGCCCCTTTTTCCCCAAGTGATAGCAAGACATCTGCAGGGCTCTGCCCCTGCAGCTATAAAAATGGGATATGGCAATCACAGTTCTTTGTGATTTGAGACTGATTGTGGGAAACTCTGGTTATCACTCAAGGGTGGTTCTGGATCTCAAACAGTTGAATTTTACCCAAAGGAGAGAAAGGGTCAGGGAAAACTTGGTAGGGGTAGACCAGATTAAGGGGTAGAGAAAAGGGGGGAATCCAGTGAACAATTCTGGAGGCGACCAACTATTGAGCCAAGGTCAGAAAAAGAACAAGTATAAGAGACTAATCAGGTTCTCTTGTGAGGTGAGGGAGGCAATGGGGGCACAAAAGAAACCTATTATGAGGTACAAGGTGGCTAAAAGGGAGAAAGAATGGGAGGAATATAGAATAAAGTTATAGAAAGCAGTGGCAGTGATAAAAAAGGTGAAGGCAGACATAGTGCTGTGTATGGATGAGGGTATGAAGGATGGGGAAATGAATTTTTTTAGATACATTTGGGGAGGAAAGGATGGCAGGGGAGGGATTGTCAGTCTAGCAGGCAGGGAGGGGGAGGATGGTGGAAGATGATGAGTAGAAGGCCAAAGTCCTAAATAATTACTCCTGCTCAGTGTTCATGGATGTCATATTGGGGGGGGCACAGTAAATGGGAGGCTTGTGAGCATGGCTGAACTAACAGGGAAAGAGTTACAAGCCCTTAGGCTAGACAAGACCCTGGGCCCAGATGTCCTACACTCAGGGGTACTTAAGGAACTTGCTTCTGAGCTGACAGTACTCACTGGAGGTTGGATGGTACAGGATGGACATGTTAGAGATTTATAAGTTCCTAAGGGTAAATTGTGAGGGCCTGTTTGTTAGAGATACAGTCAAAAGGAGGTATTTTTTTTGTTTTATTTATTTAAACATTTGGTAACTGGGAAAGGCATGCTGAGCTGAGGCTCAATTCCAGGTGTGACCCAGGGGGAAGGAGCAGTGGAAATACAAACAATGAATGCAGAGAATTAGTTAACAGAACAATAGCAGCTAATTACAATCAATATAATACAGTAGTGAGAGCAAAAATAATGACGTGATGAATATCTAGAGGTGAACTATACGATAGTAAGTGCTCTACATAATGAATCTTTAATAACTGCTAGAGAGGGTTGTAGGAAGGTAAAGTCAGTAGAGGTAGTGAGTTTAGCTCAATTGTGGCAGTGGCATAAGGGTGGAGGAAGGAGATGTAGCTGTTGCTTGCAGCTAGAGTGAGAGGGTGAGTTTCTGATGGTATGACTGGAGATTGGTGGAAGTAAATTCATTGAGGACGTGAGGAAGTTTTTCTTCATGGGAAGGGTAGTGGACCCTTGGAACAGATTACCGGTGAAGGTTTTGGGGGCAAGAACCATTAATGAGTTCAAACATGGGTGGGACAAGGCCAGGGGACTCATAATCCCACTTAGACGAACCAGAAAGAGAGAGGGAAGGAGGGAAGAGAACTGCCTACCTTAGCACTAGGCCAGGAGGTAAGACAGTAACAATTATGGGCAGCGTTGATGGCCCACCTGTCTTCTGCTGTCATATTTTATGATTCTTTGTTGCTGTATTGATCATATAAACTGTGTTGCTACTGAATGCAGGAATCGTAACATATAATGTACACTGTCACTGTGAGTAATACCATCCATAGCAATAAAACTTATTTGCACAAACCAAGGATCTAAAATCCTTATAGACAATAAAGATCCTGTGAAGACTTTCCATTTTGTTAAACATTCCCCAGATGATGCTTCTTATGACCAGAAATCTTTAACTTGAATTGCACGGTTTATTTACTAAAGGTTTGTGCTGAAAGTATACTGCATCTCATTTCATTTACAGCCCTTTATCTGTACCAGCAGGACAGGCTCCTAATGGACTAGCTAAACAAAGATATCAATCCTATCTTATGTAAACATTGTTTAGACAGATTTAGCAATTTCAAAATTAACCAGAGAAAAAGGCTGACCTTACAATGCTATTCACAGTTTACTTGCTTAAGATGGAACTTTTTTTATACTACAGGTAACCATCGCTGTTCTTGATGAACAGAAGGCACTCCAAACTGATGTTCTGTCTTGGAGTTCATGAACACTGAGTTGCTAATCCTGTCTTGGAGATCTGTGACCGATCAGTCTTGAAAGTTACTGTCCAGGTTCTAATAAAACATTCTAAAATGTAATATCCAGACATTATTTAGCTTATACTACATACTGTAGATATGTTTGTGTTTATCACCCCATTTTATTTATAACAGAGGAAATTTGCATGAAAACAGAATTGTTGTCCCCAGACTTCATCTGCTCCTTCTGCCTTTTCCTTTGCTAAAGTCACATTTCTTTGTTTCAGAGTTCACAATATTTCCACTGCATGAGAGTGTGACTTCAGTGGAAGTTAAAACAAAGAAAACATAATGTCTTGGCCTAGAGGCTACAGAGAACAGGCTTAGAAACCTAGAGACACTGGTTATCCAGGTTTGAATCTTACCATAGTCATTTACCCACAGCATGACCCTGAGCAAATCACATAACCTCTCAGTGTTTCAATTCACTCAAATGTAAAAAAACTGGGTAACTGCTGGACCCCACTAAATTGGGATTTTGCTACTCAGCAAGGCTATCCTGGGTAAATAAACTATTTAACAATCTGAAGCAAAAATATGCTGTTTTCATAGAAACATCAGCAACAAAAATAAGGGCTGATAAATACAGAAGAGTATTATAAGCAAAATTGTATCTAAATATTACATTTCAAAAAAGTTTTCAAAAGAAACTGGGAAATGACTGTGTCAGGAGAAAGCAGCTACTAGAACAATAGCTGGATCCTCAGTATACAACAGGTACAAGTGCAGAAAACATTGGGCTAACAGCTCTAATAGGCCAACAAAAAGAAAAACTGTGTAGTCCAGTAAAAATTAAATTTAATTACAACATATTTAAACGTACAGCAGCACTTGCCCTTCTTACAAAAAAGATGGCATTTCTCACTGGTCATGTGCACTCTATCAAGACCTTGATAAAGCGCACATGACCAGCACGAAACATTAACTTTTTTTTTTTAAGCAGGGTGAGTGCTACTGTACTTTTAAATATGTTGTAATTAAATTTACTTTTTAACTGGACTACACAGTTGCTGTTTTTCTTGGCTGGTTAGAGCTGTGGGCCCAATTTTTCAGCAAAATTACTCTGATGTATTGTAAGTCTGATTTTTTATTTATTTAGTTTTTTGTTGATTAGCTAAGTGCACTAGACAAATCCTGCCTAATTTCAGGCACAACCCGGGGGAGGGGGATACAGATGAATGCCAACTAACCTTGAATCAGATTAAGTTATTGGTGGTATTTTTGGTGAATGAGGGAAATTTGGCCAGGACACCGGGGAAATTCCCCTACTCTTTTCGCCGCTAGAGGGTGCTGCATTGCTGCGAGAAAGTGAACAGAGTGCAAGAGATTTTGGAGAAGCAAGACGTGTGTGTGGCTGAGGAGTGGGTCTCCTTGATCTTCCCAGATCTGGAGACTATTGTGGACATGGAACCTGTTTCGGAAGAAATGTTTGTTTTGGCTACAGAAAATATGGATGGTTCAGATACTGGCTTACGTTGTACAGATGAGTCAGAAACTGGGGCTCAGGAGTCCGCTCAGAAGGCTGTCTTAGGAAAAAAGGCGGCTGATATTTGATTGCGGATGGTGCTGGCTGAAAAACAATTTGTGGAGACTTGGAACAAATTGCAGGAGGAATTGCGGCTGCAGGAGGAGTGGTCTGCAACTCAGGAACCAGATACAGTACAAAACAGAATGGAGACAAGTTTGTGCACAGAGGATTCAAGAGATGCAGAGAATCTGCCTTTATCTACTACTGATATCACCTTCCCTAGCTCTCCGATAAAGCGGGTAACTGAAGTTATGGTGGCTTCCACATCGGATGGGAGCGAATGGAAGGAAGTGCAGACTGCTAGTGACAATTTGGTTTCCCTAGATTCTGGGAATCGAGTCCAGCAGATTAATGTAATTGATTCTGACCAAATAGACGGTGGAGAGATGGGGCCTTTATCCCTGATAATTGTTTTAATTGGAGTCTCCTCGGGAGGTGGAAAAAAGTCTGTCTGTAGGGAGGGAGCTGGTAAGGGACCAAAAAATGCATTTTCAGGTCCCCCATGTTATTTGTAAATCCTCTGGTGTTGTTCAGAAAGCTTCTGATACACCTCTATTGGAGCCTTCCACTAGTTCTGCGGACTGGATCTCGTCTGCATTGGAAGCTGCTGGGTAGGTAAAAGATGATATTTTTATGAGGTGGACTGCTAATTTTCAGGGTAAAAAGGCTTCTGATTCTGTTCCTGAACAACCCCTCATTATTTCTGCCCAAACCTCTGAATTGAGTGATGGATCTATTTTGTCACCAGGGCAACATTCTCCCTTGGTGCAAGTCACTGCTACACAGCCTGATACTTCTAATACATCATTGGAAGATATTAAAAATTTAGAAGGTGACGATTCCGTTCCTGGTTTGCTGGACTCTCCTTTGATAGCTCCTGTGGTGGATTTGGCTGGAACAGTTCCTTTACGTCAGGATACCGCCCCTAAGTTACATATAGGCCCTGAAAAAAACTTTCAGGCCCCTGATAATGTATGGCATGATAAAGTTAGGGATCAGCTTTTTCCATCGGACTCTAAGCTTTTATCAGAGCTGGCTATGAGAAGGAATGCTGTACATTTAAAACATAGGGATATCATCTCAGATGTCCCTGACAGACATTTTGTGGGGCAGGCTTTGCTAAAAGACAGCATGAAGTATTATGCCTAAGAGGTATATGCCCTGATACATGTGCCCAGGGATTCTGTGTTTGATATTCATTTTAAACACCCAGTAGGCCTTGAAAGGTTTTGGAAACAGTACCAACTGTTGAATCATTCTCCTTTATGGAAGCCATTTTTGGCTATCCCTCTGACAAAACCTCTGACAAAGAAAATAACTGTTCTGTTTTGGAATGAGGGGGTGAATGTTGCTGACATCATCTATTGGTTACAACAGCATTGCACAGTTAAAGGATATCTGGAACCAATATTAGATGATAAACAACTATGGACTGGGGGATGGAAATAACAGGTTGTTTTAAAACTGGAACAAGGACTGACTAAACACGTACCAAATAGTTTCTTTCCTGGACAGGACTGTGGGTGATTTTCTATCCAGGGTAACCCAGGGCTTGTTTTAAATGTGGAGATGTTGGACATTTAAGTAATGTCTGCGATAAGCAGAAGTGTGGCCTTTATGGTGAGGTGGGTCATTTTGGGGCTCAGTGTCAGCAACCCATGAGGTGTAATCTGTGAGATGAACAAGGACATAATTTTCATAACTGTTCCTGGGCATCCCACAACAGTAGAGATTTGGCTATTCGGGCGGAGCACGATGCTTATGTAGCCACCGCACAAAAAGAGAAATTGCGTATGCTGGAGTTGTTAAAATCTGCACCCAATATAGCTCCAACCCCAAAGAATATCTAGGACATGAAATGAGGCCTCCACAGAGGAAGTACCTCTGGAAACAGTGATGCTTCCTGAGTCTCGGTCTGCTGCCATAGAGGTGGAGTCTGCACTTGTAGAACCCAGGCATGACCCAGATGCCATGGCTGAGGCCAATCTAAGTGATCCC
The DNA here is from genome assembly GCA_016271365.2 of Neoceratodus forsteri. Lineage (NCBI taxonomy): Eukaryota > Metazoa > Chordata > Ceratodontiformes > Ceratodontidae > Neoceratodus > Neoceratodus forsteri. The sequence goes on from CM028130.1 coordinate 1,241,928,463, forward strand.
CTTTCCCAGAACATAATTGAGCCCTGTGTGCAAGAAGGCCTGGTTACAGACGCCGAGCAGAGTATGGAGATGGTGGGAGAAAATTCCATGCTTCCTCCTGATATACAACAAGAGGCATTTTTTCACAGGGTTACTAGGTCAAAAGCTGGGAAACCCCTAATAGAATCTCCAGCTATGCCTAAGGAGATGAATGGCCTTCCTGTACACAATTCTTATTGCTTTGTTGTTTGAGCAAGGCAGGGAAGATGAAAGTCTCGATTCAGACTTGTCCTCTATTGTGTCTTCACAGGTTGATGTACCACAGATGTAGGGCCTGTTGATAAGCCTAAACCTAGGAAGCATAAAAAGAAAAAGTGACTTTGATTGACTATTTATTATGTTTTGCTGTTATGTTTTTCTCTCATTTCTATTCTCCTTCTTATGAATGCAAATATTTCTCTTCTCACAATTAATGTGATAGCATTAAGTCTTTAGAAAAGAGACGGTCACCTTTGCTAGTCTCAGAGATGGAGAGGATAAGTTATTTTGTTGCAGGATATGAGACTGCATTCTTTGCCAGAGGTGTGGGAGGCACAGATGGATTGGAGATGGGGTGTCTCCTTTGGGTCCTTAGGGGAGGAATCTTGTTCAGGGATAGGTTTTTTATTTTCAGGTCTGACTGCACATGTGTTACAAATTTTTGATGTTCAGCCTGGGAGAGCCATGATAATGAATGTGGTTTTATGTCATGTGACAATTATAAACATCTATGCCCCTCAAGTGAAGGCAGATAGGTCTTCTCTCTTTAGGATATTAGAGCCCTACCTGCACACTTCTAAATTGGTACTATGGGGAGGTGATTTTAATTGTGGCCTTTCACATAGGGATTGGGGGAGGGCTAAAAAAAATTATAGTGACACAAATGTTTTGCTTAAAATCTTGAAGTTTAATAATTTATGTGATGTTTATGATCTTATGAAGCAGGTTCCAACATATACCTTTTATAAAGGAAATTTATCTACAAGGATAGATTTTTGGATCATGTCAGATCGAGTTACTTGTCAGGAAGTGGTGCTTGCTCCTTTGGAAACTTCAGATCACATGGCTGTTAAGCTCTGCCTAGGAATGGTGCAGAAGGTTCCCATGGGTAGGGGATATTGGGAGATGAATGTTGCTATTTTACAGGAGGCCTTTATACAGAATTCTATGAGAGAATATTGGATGTTGAGAGCTGATATTTGCTTCATATATGATAGCCCTATAGAGTGGTAGGAAGATACTAAGTGAGATCTAAAAATGCTCTACATAAGTATTACCAGTGACAGGGCTAAAGGAAAATATATTGAGTATTTGGGACTTAGAGCAAAATATATGCAGTTGTTAATGCAGGCAGCTGACCAGCAGAATGATGTGAAGCTGCAGTTACAATCCATAACAGACAGAATGTATATGTATTTGAAAGTGTCAGAGGATAGGGTAGTACAACAACAAAAGTACCAGACATGGGGAATGAAAGAGCAGGTGAACCCTTATGATTCAGGATTACATGGGGTTCACGCCTGGTTATGTCTGCTTTAAAGGATGACATGGGACTTGTAGTAGAAGACAGTAGTGGACTCATGCTGTTAATTCCAAATCATATCAAAACTACTTTTCAGAAGCAATGGGTAGGGCAGCCAAACTTGTTTGTATAACAATTGCATATACCACAGTTGAGTAAAGAGGATGAGCACAGTCTATTAGTCCCTTTATTTATGACAGAAATATGGAAGCTATTATTAAACTAATGCCAAGGATTGCCCTAGGATAGATGGTATACCTAATGATTTTATAAATGTTTTGTGACATCTTGGCTACTTGGTTGCAGGTCATTTATGGGGCTATTTTGGAAGAAAATAAGCTGATACCAAGTGTGAAGGAGGGAATTATAACCTTTCTATATAAAAAGGGGGATCCTCAAAAAGTTAAGAATTGGAGGCCCTTGAGTTTGCTGAACACAGATTACAAGATTTTAACTAACATTCTGACTGTTCGGTTAGCCAAAATTGCTCAAAAGGTGATTAGTTCTGTGCAGACCTGTGCAATTCCAGGTAGAAATATTGTTAAAAATTTGATTTTCATTAGAGAAGTGGTGGAACAAGGTTTATGTATGAATTTAGATGATTATTTGTTAACCATTGATCAGGAAACAGCTTTTGATGCTGTACGGCAAGAGCATATCTGAACGGTGCTACAGCACTATGGTGTTCCAGAGCTGTTCTTAACATTATTGTGGACACTGTATACTGAAATGCAGCTTACCCCCTTGGTGAATGGGCATCTCGGCATACCAACCCATTTGAAAAATGGTGTTAAACAGGGTTGTCCGGTGAGCCCTCTGTTTTATGTATTTGGATTAGATCCCATACCAAGGGTCATTGAAACTGCAGCAGACATTAGATATATAAAAAATAAGGACGAGGTAGTTCTGCAGAAAGTTACTGCTTATGCTGATGATTGTGTTTTTACTATAGCTGATTTGGTATCTGGCAAACAGATTTTAAGGAAAATGGAAGACGTCTATGATACTACTGGGATTAAGATTAATATAGGAAAAAGTAAAGTTTTGGCTCTGGGTGCTGCACAGGTTGTGGAGGAGTTTCCTATCTCTGTGATGAAGGAGGATGTTAAGATTTTAGGCTTATTCTTTGGTACTAGAGAATCAGAAGGAAAAAACTAGAACGCTGTATATGACATGGCTCACCGCAAAGTTAGGTCATGGCTTTCCTGGAAAATGACTAGGAAAAAGAGGGTTTATTTGCTTAGAGCATATATAGCTCCTATCTTCTTATACGTCTCTCATATATTTCCGCTGCCTTTTGCTATGCACATGAAAGTTATGGGCCTTTTTTTTTCTTTTTTTGTGGGGAAGTAGGTTGAATCCAGTTAAGAGAGTACATACATATACTGCATGGAAAATGGGGGTTTGAATATAATTCAGCCTTTAGTATATTTTTTGGGGAATTTCTTTTTTAGTTCAATATGTCCCTTAGTTGTAGAATCCGAGGGTATGAGATTATTATGCATGTGGTTGTGGGGGACCCATTTTTTTACGGCATGAAATAGGAGTAAATGGCATCCCTCAGAGAAAGTTCTTCCAGGGTATTTACAGACTACTTTACAATATATTAGGACTTGGAAGATCGAGCTTACTTGGTTTTTTTAGGACATGAGAAGAAACATTTCTATAAGGTAATACTAGAAAAATGGTATAAGGAGGAGCCCTTATTTCAGGTACCCCCTACAATTAATACAGCGTTGTTGCTGGAAAGTATTTTGGAACCAAGGATTCCCCTTAAAATGCAAGATTTTATATGGTTATGTGGACATCAAAAATTGAATGTGAGGGGCAATCAGAAACACAAGCAATTAGATGATAGAGGCTGTGGGGAGATACTCTGTCATGGTCAAATAGAAACTAAGCAGCACTTGTTTTTTTGACTGCGTGCATGTTCAAGGGTTTTGGAAAGAACTAGCTGGTTGGTGGGGAGAAGATCTCTTTCAGCACATGTCATATGATATTTTAATATTGGGACAAATTCCCATATCATGGTTGAAATGGACAAAAAGCTCTAGTTTTGTGATTTTAGCTTCCTTAAAATGATCATTATGGCAGGAGAGATGCCAAAGATCTCTACAAGGTAAAAAGGTCACACAGCAGGAGGTATTGTTTAACATTCAGGGAGAACCTGATAAAATTTATGAATATGAATTCTGAACATTAGGACAAGTTTTGGGTTCTAGGTTATGGAAGAATGTTGGGTGGGTGGGTTAATCCTTGATGTACTTTTTGGGTTTATTTACATAGAGCATTACATGTAAGATGTCTCTGGTATAAGGAATATAGTTCTATGATTTGGTGATGGGACCTTTCTTGTTTTATATCTATGTCACGATTTATTCTTACTGAGGGATTGTGATGGTATGAACACTATGTATGGGGTGTTTTAAGTAAGGAGTATGTGGTGGGTTATATAAGCTATATGATATTTGTGTTCTGATTTCACTATTGTTATTCCTTATGTTTGGTTTTGAATACTGAATAAAAATTTCCCCTACTCTTTTCGATAAGTACCATGGGATCTTTAACATCCACCTAAACTACCACCAATCCAGGAAGATGGGACCTTGGTTTAATGTCTCATCCAAAAGACGGCACCTCAGAAGAGCAGCACCCCTCTCATGCTGCACTATAGTGTCAGTACTGGGATATTAACCCACGTGCTAGATGTGGGAGCTGAACCCACAGCCCTCTGATCTCCCGGCCTCAGAAGTGAGTGTGCTACCTACTGAGACACTGATCTGACAACATTAGTTCCAAGACTGGAATTAAACTCATTGCAGCACAGAACTAGCTATTTAAAGGACTGCATTATGGGCAAATTTCACTCTGGCAATGTAGAAACAATCATTTGTCAATGCAAGTTGTTCGCCACTGGTATAGAAGTCCTGGGGTACTAAATGTATTATGGTACACTCAGTGGGTTGTGTAATAGCAAAGTTAGGAGCCTGCATTTGTAAATTTCAATGCAGGCTCATAACTTTATGTTGTTTTAATATTTTTGCCCAATATTGTCAACATAGCCTTCTTATGACCCGACCTCATGAACAAGTGTGGAAAAAATGTTCAACTCCTGTTTGAAAGGTGATTTCATGCAGGGACTGCAAAATCACCTTTCGGGATGCAAACTTACATTTTGGCCAAGATTTGAAAAATGACAGCTATCACATTCATGAGATGCTGTAAAGAAATGGCTATGATGAAAATTTGAGGTACAAATATTGAAAATGATCAAAGTTACAAGCCTGCATTTTCAAAATTTAACATGGGCTCATAACTTTGCTGTTTTTAATATTTTTATGCCAATTTTTCAACATAACCTTCTTATGAACCTGCCTCATGAACAAGGGCACAGAAAAATTTGAACTCCTGCCCAAAAGGTAATTTCGCACAGGGACTGCAAAATCACCTTTCGGGATGCAAAAACACATTTTGGCCAGGATTTGAAAAATGACAGCTGTTACATTCATGAGGTGCTGCAAAAAAAAGACTATGTTGTAAATTTGGGGTACAAACGTTAAAAATTACCAAATTATGAGCCTGGATTCATAAAATTCAATGTAGGCTCATAACTGTTGTCTTTTGTTATATTTTTACACCTAATTTTCAACATATCCTACTTATGACCCCACCTCATGAACAAGGGCAGAGAAAATGTTCAACTCCTGCCCAAAAAGTGATTTCATGCAGGGACCGCAAAATCACCTTTTGGGACAGATTTGCCTAATTTCACTGAAATTGCCCATGAGATGGGGTTCCCAAAAAAGTGTGTTGAAAATATGGGGCACAAATATGAACAAATGGCCAAGTTATGCTACTAAGTTCAAAACCTCATTGAAATACATTGAACTGAGTACCTGTTTTCTCAGTTTGTGGGTCTGCTTTTAAGAGTGAAGATGTGTTTGTGTTCCAGAGAGGATTACAGCATTGGATCTCTAGTGGGTAAGTAAGGGCTTGGGGGGCATGGGGTGGTAGTGCTGAGTGGGAGGACAGCAATGGCAACACACATCGATTAACATTTTTCTTTTACAGGGTTTATTTAATAATAATAAAAAAAAAAATGAGGGAAGATTTTCTTTATTTCAGGTAATGACACTGGGGGATTGGGCACCCCCAGTGTCAGTGTTATGTTTGGGGGTAAGGTGCTGAGAGGGAGGGAGGGTCAGGTGGGCAGGACAGTTACAGGGTTGGCAAAAACAGAGTGCAACAGTGACACTGGGGGATTGGGCACCCCCCGTGTCAGTGAAAAAAAACTACAATTGAAGATTTTCTATATTTCAGGTCACGACACTGGGGGATTGGGCACCCCCAGTGTCAGAGTTATGTTTGTAGGGTAGGGTGGGGTGGTGGATGCTGAGAGAGAGGGTTGGGTGAGTGGGACAGTTATGGGGTGGCAACAACAGAGCAGTAACACTGAGGGATTGGGCACCCTCAGTGGCAATGTTATGTTTGTGGGGGGGGTGAGGAGGGTAAGGTGGGTGGGACAGTTAACGGTGGCATCAACAACAGACATCAATGGATGGCTTTGAATGAGCCTTCTGGCACTTCAGTGCCATTTAGAGATGTGACCAGGCATTGGGAGTGACACAGTAGTGGATCGAGGAGTTCACTGATGAGGTGGTGACAACCCCAGTGTCAGTGTTATGTTTGTGAGGAGGTGAGAGGGAGGGTGGGTGCTGGGGACAGTTGCAGGGGCACCAGTAACAGACCTTGATGGACAGTTTTCTGTTACAGTTGGTGTAAGCCCCTGCATCTTTAACATTCCAGCCAGATCATGACAGATCAGCTCTGGCTGCTGGGCAGCGTAGATCAAAGGGAAAAGCTGACCTATGATTGGGTTGGCTTTTTCTTTAGAAGTCCACGACATCTCCACCCAGCAAGCCAAAACAATGTCATAATCAGCCTGGCAGATGATTTCTGTGCCAATGTCATGCCCCTAAAACATTACTCTGCTTCCGATGGACAGTGTCACACCTCTGAACAGCCAACTACTATAACAAAATGTTCATTATACACACGTGCATGGCTAACATAAAACAAAAGTTGCTACCACAGGTGAAATTTTGTCTGTCAGTGTCAACATGGAATAGAAATATAGAAAGTGATGGTAGAAGGATACTAAGGGCCCATCTAGTCTGCTCAAGAGTTCCCTAGATATTTTTTCTTTTTAGACCCCAGGACCTAATTCTTCCACTATTTACTGCCCCCTACTGCTTCCACAGTTTTTATTCAAGATCTTTCCCTATCCCACCCCAGCTTGAATGATGTCACTGTCTTTGATTCCACCACTTCAGTGGGCAGACTATTCCATGGTTCCACTACCCTTTTCATAAAACAGTGTTTCCTGAGCTCCCTCCCCTCAACTTCCACTCGTGTCCTCTGGTACTAGAGTTGTCTACCTTGATGAACAGATCCGAGGATAGCACCTTGTTTATTCCTCTCAGAAACTTGTATGTCTCTATCACGTCCCCTCTCTTCCTCCTAGTCTCCAGTGAGAACATATTCAAAGCTTCTAAACGCCCTTCATAGGAGAGCCCTTAGAGGCCCTGGATCATCTTGGTTGCCCTTCCGTGGATGGTCTCCTGCCTGTTCCTATCCTTCTTAAGATGTGGATTCCAAAACTGGGCACAGTACTCCAGATGAGGCCTTACCAGGGACTTGTATAGCGGTAGAATCACCTACTTGCTCCTGCTGTCAATACCTCTCCCTATGCAGCCTAGCATTTTGTTTGCCTTGCTGTGAGCTGTGTTGCATTGGCTGGCCTATTTGAGGGTGCTGGAAATGATGACTCCTAAGTCCCTTGTGAGATACTAAGCTGAACACTGTTAAGCCAGCTTGCTGTCCTTGGATTCCTCTTACCTAGATGCATCACTTTACACTTTTTTGGTCAAATCATTTTAGAGAGAAAGCAATACATGTGCTTCTTTTTCTCCTGCAAGAAATGTAGAATGTTTACAACAGAAACTGACAGGCCCACCTTTCTCCCCCTTCCCAGAATAAACACACTGCATTTATGCTTGGACTCCAGTTCAAGGAAGGATAATGTGGATTTGCAATCTGTTTAAAAAATCATTGGGTCTCACACAAGTGGTGACCTCTGTTACCACAAACTCAGAAACACACTGGACCTTATCTTCTTTTGGGACTGAACCTTTGGGATGTCAGGTTGGATCCAATCAGTTGGTCAGAAATTATGTTGTGCAGTTTCAGATGGGTCCCATTTGCCATCCCCCGACGGAGATGGTTCAGTACAGATCAGGGCATAACCTGGTGCCTAATAAGCATGTTGTCAGCTTATAGGAGTGGGACAGAGTCAGTGGGGAATAGCTAAACTAAAGCTATTGCAATAGAGATGGGCCAAAGCCTTCCCTTGCAAACTGAGCCACTTCGAACTCAAGCGGCTTGGTTTTTGAGAGACCCGAACCGAATACAGCAAGACCGGCTCAGGTCTTACACTCCCCAGCCTCCCTGTCATGTGACAGACTTATTTCCTGTCATTTGACAGGCCCAGAATGCTGGGAAAGAGGTCAGAGGGTGCCCGAGCAGTGCGTGCCTCAGTTGTATACTGAGTTTGTGCATATGCATAAACTTGGTACATAGCAGACGGCGTGGCTGCTCAGTACGCTATTCTAATAGGGACTGCATGGGAAGGAGGGAGGGAGGTACTGGGTCTCCTGGTGACCATGGAGGTTCTGAGATACAGTCTTATTTTCCTCTTTTTAGCCATGTTGCCCAATTTTGGAGGCCACACAGAAGGCACCCCCCCACCACGCTCCTGGCCGCTCATCTCATTTTTGGCCACTGGATTGCCCAAGCCTGGTGGCCCCACAAACATACCTCCTTTCAACCTTCTGGAGGTCATGGACACTCAGACAGAGGGACAGTGAGGAACACTGACACTCACAATGAAGAAGATATCCTCAAGCATGGAGATACACGTTCAGAAAACAGGAAACCATTGTGTTTACTTATACAAGTTTAATTTGATTTAGCATCTTAAAATATTATGAATTTCTTCTTTAAAGGCTTAATATACAGTACATTCTCTATGTGGGCAACACCTTTTCCATGAGGGACGAATGAGGGACAGAGCAATTTTGAGGGGTAAAATGAAGATTGTCCCTTGTAATCAGGGACAATTGAGAGTTATGCACACAGACACCCCCCCCATTTGCTTTTCGGCCACTGGGTTGCCCAAGTCCAGTGGCCACATGGATGCCTCCCCAGTCTCTTCTGGCCACTGGATTGCCCAAGCCCAGTGGCCAATAAAATAAACAACCCCACCATCTCCCATTATCTTAGCTCCCATGCCACCCACCTCCACCTGACAAGTTAAATCCTGTAAAAAAGAAAATGGTCCAGTGCTTTCCTTGTTCACCCCCCACTAACCTGTAAAAATAAAATGGTCCAATGAGGCATCTCCCACCCACACTACCACCCAGCTCACCCTCCAAGTCATCTATTTACTTTGACAAGCTCCCTCATAGTAATCCTCTCTTATCACAGCATGCAACCTCTCTGAATCATGTCTAGCCCTGAACAGAGAAAAAAACCTAAAATTATTTTTTAACTTTGTTTTTTTTTTTCAGTTCATTATAACTTACACTCATAACTTCATGATTTATAAAGATTTTGACCCCACATTTTCAACATAGGCTTTATTGACCCCACCTTATGAAGTAGACAGGTGTCATTTTTCAAATCCTACTGGAAATGCCATTTCTCCATTGTTCTGTAAAATGATGTTTCCATTGGGATTTGAATAACACCTGACTAGCTCATGATGTACTGTCAAAAAAACCCATGTTGAAAAATTGGGGTCAAAAGGTGCAGGTTGATCAGAAATTAACATTTCAAACAGCAGGATGCAATATATCTTAAGCAGTGGACCCCTTTTAATATTACTGTAACTTCATTGACATTTTCTGGTGCTTTTCTCCTGATAACCCCCCTTTTCCTTCAATTACATATAGGCTGAATCTGACAAATCCAAATCTTTTTCAAATCCAAATCCAAACTCAGCCTGGATTTAGCAAATCCCAAATCAAATCCAAATCCACCCCGGCGTTGCCCATCCCTAACTGCAACGGCACTGGACACCCTAGCTCCAGGTCTTGTGTACCTAATGTTGTTTCATCGTTGTTCAATCATGGCTCACCATGGTACGGCAGTGAAATGAGATGGTTAAAGACAGTTGGGTGGAGGTTAGAGTATTCCTGGGGAAGACCCAATTCCTTGGAGGACAGAATGACTGAGAGTCTGTTATGAGGACTATCAGTGGGTGGCCAGCCTAAAAACGGGAAATTATGGTCAAGAGTGATTGCCGCATGTAAGAAATGAAAATTATGTACATATCATAATTTCTGATCTTCCAGAATATCTTCACCATTGATTCATACTCATAGATCTAGGGCTGGAGGCACTAGGACCCTTTGGGAGCTTTTTTTCCTATAGGGAGGGAGCCAACATTTGCAACTAACATTGCCTGCGCACCTCACATGGCACCATGCACTATCCAATAACCTTTATCAGTTCCCTCATGCACCTCAGTTCTGTTCGCCAGGAGAAAAACAAAGTGGAGAAACATAGAATTTGATGGCAGATAAAGACCGCTTGACCCACCTAGTCTGCCCATTTCCCTACCTGATGGATAAGCTGCAGATTCTAGTTAACCAACAGCTTACTTCCTTCTACCACTCATTGGAATTGCTTTATGTCTGTCCCATGCATTCTTGAATTCTCCAACTGTTCTTGACTCCACAACCTCCTCAGAAAGGTTGTTCCATGCATCCACAACCCTCTGCATGAAAAAATACTTTCTAACATTACCTCTGAGCCATCCCCCTCTGTCTTCAAATTGTGCCCCCTTGTTCTTGCACATCTCTTTTTCTGAAAGATGCTACCCTCTTGGACTTTAATTTCCTTGAGGTACTTGAAAGTTTCTATCACGCCCTCTTTCCTCAAGGGTATACATATTAAACTGCTTTAGTCTCTTCATATGTCTTCTGGTGCAGATTCTGCACCATTTGTTGCCCTCCTCTGAACAGCCTCCACTCTGTTTATGTCTTGCAGAGATGGGGTCCAGAACTGCACGTAGTACTCCAGATGGGGTCTCACCAACTGTCTGTACAGAGGGTAACAACTTCCGTTTTCTACCGCTTATGCCTCTCCTATACATCCCAGTATCCCCAGCCCTCCTTACTGCCATCTCACATTGCTTGCTCCACCTTAAGGTCACTGGAAAAATAATTACTCCCAGGTCCCTTTCAATTTTGTTGTTGTTAGTACCTCACCCCATTGTGTACTCTTCCTCTGGGTTTTTGTTTCCCAGGTGTATTACCTTGCACTTCTTTGCATTGAATCTGAGCTGCCATGCATTTGACCATTCCTCCAACCTTGCCAAGTCCCTTTTCATCCTTTCTACCCCACCTTGTGTATCAACACTGTTGCAGATCTTTGTGTCATCTGCAAAGAGACATACTTTTCCTTCCAGGTGCTTTCCAATGTCACTTACAAAGACATTAAAAAGGACCGGTCCCAGCACTGAACCCTGCGGTACCCCACTAGTTACCCTCCTTTCTTCACTATGAACTCCATTTACTATTACCCTTTGCGTCCTGTTGTCAAGCCGATTTTTTATCTAGGCTATCACCTTGGGACCCACTCCAAGGCTGGCTAACTTGTATATTAATCTTTTGTGTGGGACTATGTCAAATGCCTTGCTAAAATCTAGGTAGACATATCCACAACCCCTCCCTGGTCTACTACTTTGGTCACCAAGTCAAATAAATCTATTAGATTCATCTGACAAGACCTTTCAGCTGTGAATCCATGCTGCCTTGGGTCCTGTGCCCCACTGGCCTCTAGGTACTCAACAATTCTTTCCTTCAGAAGTGATTCCATCATTTTCCCTACCACTGAGGTCAAAATAACTGGTCTATAGTTTCCTGCTTCTGCCCTGCTCCCACTTTTGTGAAGTGGAATCACATCTGCCCTCCTCCAGTCCTCAGGTACCACCCCATCCTCCCAATGATTTGCTAAACAGAGTAGTCAGTGATGTTACTAGTTCTGCCCTTAGTTCTTTTAGAATTCTGGGGTGAATCCCATCAGGCCCCATTACTTTGTTCGCCTCAGTTTCAAGAGTTCTTTCAAAACCTTTCTTCTGTGAATGGACTGGTATTGACCCCCCATCCAAAGTGTTTCTCTTGTTTGGTTTAAGTATCTCCCCCTCTGTTGTGAATACTGAGCAGAAATATTTGTTCAGTATCCCTGCTTTTTCACAGTCACCCTCTGTCCACATTCCCTTCCCTTTATTAAGTCTCTGTATCCCTCCCTTGGTCTTTCTTCACTCCCTAATGTACCTACAAAAGGTTTTATCCCCCTTCATAACAGAATTTGCTATCTTTTCCTCATTTTGGCCTTTGCTGTTCTGACCGTCTTCCCTGCCTCCTTCTGCTTTAACTGATAAAGTTCTCTGTCCTGCTCCTTCTGTGTTTCCTTATATTTCCTGAATGCTATCCTTTTCTCCTTAACCTTCTCGCCACCTCTTTTGATAACCATAGTGTTTTTTTTTTTCCTTTGTTTTGTTTTATTGATTGACTTCACACAAAGGCTTGTTGCTTCTGTGATGGCTGTTTTGATTATTCCCCATTGTTCCTCCACCCCTCCTTCTTACCCGTTTGCTAGTGCTTTTCTGAGGCACTCTCTCATTTTCTCAAAAGTCAGCCCTCCTAAAGTCCAATACTCTTGCTTTTGTATAGCTTGATTATATGGTTGTGTTTATTGTGAACCACACTGTTTGGTGGTTGCTTGTTCCCAGATGGCTACCCACTTCTAAAGCCGAGATCCTTTCTCCATCCCTATTTGAGAGTACTAGGTCTAAGATTGCTCCCTTCCAGGTAGGTTCCAACACTAGCTGTCTGAGGCATGCCCCTTGTAGGGCATCAAGAATGACCCTGCTCCTAGACGTGCCTGCAGCAAAGGTGCTTTAGTTAACATCTGGCATATTCAGGTCCCCCATTAACAATATCTCCCCTTTTTCTGCCATTTTAAGGATGCCTTCTATCATTTCATTGTCCATTCCCTCCACCTTAGATGGGGGTCTGTATACAACTCCCATGCAGATTGGGGTGCCATTTCCTGTCTCCAGGGTGACCCATAGTGACTCATCTACTTCATGTTTACTCTTTAGTTCTGTTGTTTTAATACCTTCCCATTCATAGAGAGCAACTCCTCCTCCTCCTGTTTTACCCTCCCTGCCCTCCTATAGATTGTGTATCCTGGTATGTTGACATCCCAGTCATGGTTCTCAATATATCATGTTTCAGTGACTGCCACAATATGCGGGCATCCCTCTTCCATAAAGGCCACTAGTTCAGGGAGCTTGTTGCACAGACTACGGGCATTGGTACTCATCACCCTTCATTTTCTGATGGCCTTACCCCTTTAGCCCCATCACTGTCCTGACTGCCTTTTGCCTTTTTTTGCATTTACCTCTGTCCTGCTCCCAAATTACTTCTATACCTTGTCATTTACCTTGCTAACTACTGTGTTTTGTGGGGGAGGCTGATTTCCTGCTTCTTTCAGTGCTCTCTCTTGGCTAGTTTAAATCAAGCCAAGACGAAGCATTTAAACCTATCACCCAGGATCCTGGTACCCCTGCCCCCAGACAAATGCAGACCATCACACCAGTATAGTCCTGCATCCCTCCAGGTGACTCCCCAGTCCCTAATGATGCCAAAACCCTGAGCTTCACACTCGTTTTGCAACCATTCATTGATTCTCATGGTGTGGAACACCCTAGCATCATCCTTGCCGTAGACAGGCAGCACCTCCGAGAAGGTTACTGTACATGCTACTTGTCTAAGGCCCCTCCCCAACTCAACAAACACCTCTTGCACCACTCTGATCCCATTCCCAGCTAGGTCATTTGTCCCTAGGTGGACAATGACATCTGCTCCCTCCCTCATGCAGCTGCTCTGGCAATCCTGAGGATTCGCTTCCTGTCCCTCAGAGCCATGGCGCCAGATAGGCACCTTACCTCCCTCTCCCCTTCCTCTCCCAATTCTACCCCCAATGATTGAGTCCCCCACGAGGAGTTGTTTCCTTTCCCATGTGGGGTCTTGTGCCACCCTCCTGTGGGTCTCTTTTGTGGAGGTTCCCAGCAACCTCCTTGGTCTCCACTGCAGGTGCCTCCATAGAGGAACCACTCTTTGCCAGAACAGCATATGAATTGTGGAGAGGTACAGCTGGAGGGAGGCACCTCTGTTCCACCACCTTCTCCCTCTCTGAGCCTACCTTAGTCCAACCGCTCCTCTTTCTTGGCAGCCTCTGAGGTAGTGGTGGTGGCCCTGGTGGACCCTGGGTGGGTGAAAAGATTTCATGAATCTTAGCCAGGTCAGCCTGGAAACTGGCAACCTCCTCCCTCAGACCAGAGAGCTGCCTAAAAATAGGGCAGCATCACAGCCTCCAGGATGTTGCAAATACTACTGCCCCACAGCCATTGCACTGGACCACTCCCATCATGACTTATTTGTGCCCCCTCTCCTGTTGCTTTTTATGCTTACTCTCCTCCCTCAACATATTTTTCCACCTACTTTCCTACTGCCTATGTACCCTTATAACTCTCGCCCTTCCTGTTCTGGCACAGGAACTTCCTGTAGTCTTCAGTAGTCTCCTTCCTCCTTGCTTAGACTCAGACCTCCAGCAGCTGGGGGGGAACTATTTTTTTGCCTTCAAGGTTGATGAAACGAACGTGTCTCAGTGATCCTTCCCTTCCTACTGCCAAACAGGAAGGTCCTGTTGTCAGTCAAATCCAGTGGGTATAAAAGTAGAACTGGCTTAGGGTGGGAGGGTGGAGGGTGGATGGAGCGCAATCAGTAAGAAAATCTGTAGCTTTTTTAGTCAGCTGCTTGCTCTGAAAGCAAGATTCCCTCTGCCAGAAACTAGCAGCAGGAAGCTGTAATTGGAGACAGCTGCTTTTCTACTGCTCAAGCCACACCCCCAATTAACTTCTCTCCTCTGCTCCTGATTTAGCATATTAACTTCTCTCCTCTGCTCCTGATTTAGCAAACTAAGTTGATACAGCCCCCTTCCCCCAGAGAAACACACAGTGATGTTCTTCTTTTTTTTTTACTTAAATGAGACCCCTGCTTCTAATAAAGTATATGATTGCTTAATCCCAATAGGCACTGACTCCTGCTGAGATAGAAGTGATTTATCATTAAGAAAATCTGTAGCTTTCTTAGTCAGCTGCTTGCTCTGAAAGCAAGATCCCCTCTGCCAGAAACTAGCAGCAGGAAGCTGTAATTGGAGACAGCTGCTTTTCTACTGCTCAAGCCACACCCCCATTAACTTCTCTCCTCTGCTCCTGATTTAGCAAACTAAGCTGATACAGCCCCCTTCCTCCAAACAGAGAAACACACAGTGACTTACTTTTTTTTTTTTTGCTTAAATGAAACTCCCTGCTTCTAATAAAGTATCTGGAGAGAAATAAAAGAAAGGACTAAACACTTTCTAGCCCAGACACTGAAATTATATGAAATAAAATAAACAACCAATAAGTACCAGACTACCAACTTAGTAAACTAAGGCTGGGCCTACAGGTGGGAAAAAGGGTGTTAGATCTGAAAAGAGCCAGAACCTCTACCACTAGCCAAACAGAGTGTGGATGGTGAAAGGTAAAAGATAGGGTAGCAACCCTGATCATATGGCTCTGGCAAAGTAGCAAAGGAAGTCCAAACTGGGATCACCTTGTAAATGAGTTGGCAAAAATGCCAAAAATGGAAAAATGAAATCTGGACTCCCAAAAATTAATAGCTCAATGCTACCAGACAGAACCTGAGTAAACTCTTAGCAAACCCATAACCATCTTTTCTCTATATCAGATAGGAGAAAAGTAAGGCTGAAGAGCATAGGAGTTGCAGGACTAACAGTCCTAGGGAAGGAAGATGTGGTTATCTCCTCTGGCATGCTCCAGGTGGAGTGGATGAAGCCAAATGCACAGACAGATGAAAAGGGATACCAACTAAAAATTCCAAGATGAGAAAGAAAACATGCCCTGCTTCTCCCTGTAACCACAGGGATGTGCTCTGTATGATGCTAAAACATTGCTCCAAAACAAAGTACATAGCACATCTCCAGAAATAAAGTGCCTGCTCAGTGAAATTAGACTAGATAGTGCCCAGGGAGCATGATGCATATAGCAACTAACAGGGATATGCCCTAGAGAGGATATACTCCAAGCAGGGAGAGGGAGGGAGGGAAGGGGCCACCTACCCACTCCATAGAGAAAATACAAGGTTTTTTTTTAGGGGGGACACGAGTGAGCTCTCCCTTTTTTTTATTAATAAAAGAGCAAGAACAGCCACCAAAGGGATCGTGGCAGAGGAAAAATATGCAGACTGATCTGCTGCTATCAGCCACAGGTTGAGCTGCCAGAGGCCCTGGTTCTCAACTTAGTGGGGGATGGTGGATGGGGGTATGAATCAATGGACAATCAATTACAGTAAGTACATAGTTTTTAAGTCTTCCAAGAATCTATCTTCACCACTGATTCAAACTCATGGGTCTAAGTACGAAGCTTCCCAAAAAAAGGGAGGTGCTGGCTCTCCCTGAGGGTAACAGATACCCTCAGCTCTTTGTGTGTGGAGAACACCTGAAAGCAGGGCTCCTGTCGGTCTGGCAAGACCCAAGATGGGTCAAGGTAAGATGGATGAGAAGGAGGCTGCATCTGTAACTCCTGTCTGACTTTACAGAAGAATTAAGCTCCCTGGAACTGGGAGTTAAGAACCTTTTATGGGTCCATAGGTTCCAGCCTTGCAAGGTGAAGCCATGCTGTCCACTGAATGCAGACTGTGGTTCCCATCAGCATTAAGGCCACCTCACTGGCATCATATGAGGCCCTTGACTGGTGCTCCACCAACTCCACACACTTGACAGAATGGCAGATGGCTTGCCCAGCTAATTCCATATGTGGCATGGCAGCTAGTTGCTGACCTAACTGCACCCCAGGCACTTATTGTAAGCTGCCTGATGTGCAGCAATGAACATCATTGTGTGAGCTGAGATAAACATCCTCCTGCCTAATCATCTGTCTGAGCAGAGTCAGCTTCAGGAGGTCAGTCACATACTAGGTGCTGAGACACTACCAGTGTCTGCATACCTCTATTCTTGAAGTGGGGTGAGCCACTGTTCCTGTAGAGCTTGAGGGTGTGCAATACCACTACAGAACGTCCCTTGGGGCTGGAAGATATGCAGGAATGTCTCCAGACTGCCCTTGAACACTCCTTAAAGGTTGTCAGTCAGGATGGGATGACATGATTGACATCCTGAAATCTCTTTGAGTCCCAGCTGCAACTACATGGTACTGCAGCTAGCAAGTGTCTCCAATGTCCACCAGGAATCTCTGGTACAGTGAGCACTTAGAGGCAAAGGACATGTGAAAGGAAAATTCTGTGCTCTCGAGGAGGATGTTGATTGAGAGGAGATGCTGGACATGGAAGTGGGTGATGCAGGGGCCCAAGTTGGAGCTAAACCTAGTCGGCATGTCTATGATACAGGTGAAAAGCATCATCATATCTTCCATGCTGACTCCAGGTGACTGGCCCCAGAGAACCCATGATTCCTGAAAATTCAGGCAGAGGTGATAAAGGCCCAAGAGGGAAGTGGGAGCCAGGGGCTCTAGGGCCTACATCTGGGCTGCAGGGATATTCAGAAAACCTCATTGAACAAGGTTGACCTATAGAAGTGGAATGACCAGGTTGGTGCCCAAGGGAGAAGACCTCCAAGTAAAGAGAGAAGAGCCGTACAATTCCCTCGGGCAGCTCCAGTCCTCACTTATGGTGGGCTCAGCCTGCAGGACTGAAGATAACTCCATGCCCCAGTCATCCTCTGGCCACAAGCTGGTGCTACCTCTATCACATGTCCTAGGGCCAAGGACTGGCCTACACATGGGTTCCCCTCTGGTGCCACGGCCGGTACCACCTTCAGTGCTGGGTCTGATGCTGGATCTGATGCTGTCCACAGGGCCATCCCACCCCAACACTGCGAGCAGTGTCGGAGCTGGCCCAGTGCTAGGAACAGCACTGGAACCAGGGACAGACCTAGCGTAACAGCACTGCTGGCATCATGCCCAGTATTGGGCCCAAGACTAGCACAACAGCCTGTGCCATACCCTTCACCATGTCCTGCATTGACCAGGAGTCAAGAAGGCTACATGGGGCAGAAAGCAACAGCAGTGCCTCAGCAACTGGACACTGCACAGCCTCGGTGCAGGTCCCTCTTCTGACATTGCAAACAGTGTCAGCAAGGGACTCCCTATCCCAGCCCACACCACCCTGCTCACCCACACTGCAGACAGTGCCAGGGGACAGGGTGGCACCAGGCAGTGACACTGAGGTGTCCACCAGTGCATGCCAAACATATAGCTTTGGTCTCACTTCTGGGGACTTCTGCTGCCCAGGAGAAACAGACTGGGGGTGCGTAGTCACCTGCCCAGGAGCCAGCTTGTCCACCAGGTCCACCCCCAAGGCCACTGATGCATTAGTGAGGAGAGTTTGAGAAGGACCCTTTGCTTCTTCAGCATGGGAAGTACTGGGATGGGGCCCAGGGGGATGGCCCAGAGACCATACCATGGCCTCACATGTGCAACATCTGCTGTCAAATGTGGAGATTGGATGACTCTACTTTAGTGCATGGATCTCTAATGTATGGCAGTCCATAGAGAAGCAGGTATCACATGCATCCATATTGTGAGCCAAGCCAAGCCAGGTCCAGCACTGCCAATGTTGATTTGTCACCAGGATAGGTTTCTCACAGGGGCAACAATGCATGATGAGGGGGCTGATAGTCTTTCTTAGCCCCCTTCTTCTTTTCCTTGGACTTCAAAATTATGGAAAATAAATAAACAGAAGTCAACATCACGGACAGAAAATATTCTCGGTGTTGATGCAAAAGAAATTTAGTCAGTGATAATTGAACTGAGGCACTGTCACTCCCATGGTGTGCACTTACAAACAAACAAAGAAAGTGGATTTGGTGATATTGATGCCCGTTTCTGAAATATTCTATGTATGAGATTGCTCAACCATGGACAGATCTTTCTAATAGAAGTTTAATGGACAGTTCCTTTCCAAATCCATGGAAATTAGCTAAAATTGTACCTATCCATAAAGGGGGATCGGATGTTAGGCCTACAAATTTTAGACCAATTGCACTTTTGTCTTATTGTTTCTAAATTGTTAGAGAGAATTGACCATAGTCAGTTTATTAGTTATTTGGAAAAATACAATAGATTAAACAACTACCAGTCAGGCTTTAGGAGAAGTTATTCAACAAGCACTGCATTCACAGAATTTATAGACGTGATCTCATCTGACCCCTTTAGGAGAGTCAAGACCCATGGGTGCAGTGTTTATTGACCTTTCCAAAGCCTCTGACTTGGTCGATCATTCCATTATGTTAAACAGGTTGAAGCAAGTTGGTGTAGCAGATGAACCACTGAAATGGTTTCATTCTTACTTAAATAACAGGTCCCAGA
Source organism: Neoceratodus forsteri (assembly GCA_016271365.2). NCBI lineage: Eukaryota > Metazoa > Chordata > Ceratodontiformes > Ceratodontidae > Neoceratodus > Neoceratodus forsteri. The sequence goes on from CM028130.1 coordinate 1,241,947,581, forward strand.
AGGTGGTGGTGGAGGGGAGGTGTTCTACATCACACCCAGTGTTTCACGGTGTCCCAAAGGAGTCCATTCTTGGACCCCTGTTCTTCATTATATATTTAAATGAATTTCCTGGTTTAATGAAGTCTACCTCAATTAGACTTTACATGGACGATACAGTCCTGGTTTCTGAAAGAACAAGTGCCGGGGAGGTTGAAGCCAGACTACAGTCAGACTTTGACATTTTGCAAAATGTTTTGTCTTCAAACTTGATTATAAACTCTAAAAGACTCAGACAGTATTATTTAGTTCAGTCTCACCTGGGAAAAAGCTCAATGAAAATGTTTTGCAGATAACAGTACAAAGTGGTAGTAAGTCAACACAAGTCTCAGCGTATAAATATTTAGGGGTCATAATAGATCAAAACTTATCCTTTGAACAGCACATAAATGGATTAATTAGTAAAGTTAACTCTAGAATAAGAGCTTTAAGGATAGTTGAAAATTGTATTAGTAAAGGAGATCGACTAACCATAGCCAATCAACTGATTCTTCCATTGATAGACTATGGAAGTCATGTTTACTTTCACGCAAACCAAAATTCACTTCATAAATTGGACATCTGCTACAACAGGTTGGCTAGATTTGTTTTATGATGCAAATATGACACTCATCACTGTTTGATGTATAAAGCATTAGCATGGTCATCTCTGGATTTACGTAGACAAGAAAGTTGGGCAAATTGTGTCCTTAAAATTTGTAGATCTGGTCTTCTGATTCCATTAGCTGGGAAGTTAACTCAACCCCTGCATCAATTTAAATTAAGGAAAGCAAGGGCTAGGGAATTCGAAGTTCTGAAAGTAAAAAACAAATTTGGGATGATGTCATTTAAGTATAAAGCATCTAAAACATGGAATAATTTTCTGATAACTATTAAAACTCAGAATGTGACAATGGAGGAGTTTAAAACAGTGGTGAAACAGGAATATATCTTTCATTGTAACTGTAACTGATGAAATATGGCAATCCTTGGATTGTTTATAGAGTTTAACTGTATATGTCATTATTTTTTTGTCTTGATTGTATTGTAACCTTTTATGAAACATTGTTGCATAATGTCATCGAACAAGAGCACCTTGAAAAGAGGGCGTTGTGGGTCCTAATGGTGTTTGTTGTGAAAAACTTCTCACCTATTCCTGTATAAATAAAGTATTTTACTACTCCTACTACTACTATTACTTGGAAGATCAGGCTATGTCAATTCCTTCACATATTTGACAAGTTAATCTGTGTCTTCTGTCCACACTTTGGAGAGATTCTGTATTATGAGCGGAGTGTTTAGCCAATTTAACATGGTCAGAATTCCTTCCATTAGGGTTGGGAATTTTTCAGGTGATCTGTAAGGGACTCACAGTGTTGAGATTGAGAGGTGTAATGGATCTCCACAGCCATGGACAGAGTTCAGGACAGTTTCTTCTGAGGAGATGTTTGAGGTGGTCTCGGTTTCTGGGTCCAGTAATTTCCAGTATTGCCTAGTGTTCATTAACAGAGTGGGACTTCCCTGCAGCTCTTAAAAAAGCAATGGTGAGGCAATGTTTGACAAAATCATCATTAGACCTTAATGTGCTGGCAAATTGTAGGCCTGTTTTAAATCTTCCCTTTTCAGGGACGATTATTTAGGTTTGCCTCAAAGAGATTAACATCTATGAACCTTTCCAGTCGGGTTTCAGGCTACTGTGCAGTATTCAAACCATGCTAATCAGGATATTTAATTTGCTCCTGGTGAGAAATAGAGGAGAATACTCAATAATGGTTCTTCTTTGTCTCATCAACATTTGGCACTGGAAATTATGGGGTGGTAATGGAACACCTTAAAGAATACACTGGAATCACCAGAAATGAAAACTACATACTTACCATAATTGTTGATCTTCCAGAATATCTTCGCCATTGATTACCACTCATGGATCTGAGGTGGGTGGTACTAGAACCCCACAGGAGCAAATGTTTTCAGAGAAGGAGCTGATATCAGCTACTGAAGACAGTGGTTTCACCACTGGAACATGCCCGCCGGGATGCACCCGGTCATTATGGCACCAAGTCCCAATTTTGTTGTCCCATCCTTTTGTGGAGGGCTGTGCCCCCCATAACCCCATGCTGTGAAGTTATGCTCCCAATGCCCCCTTTCTAATTATTCTAACTCTGTGGGTGGACCTTGGGAAGGGGATGGCAAATTTCTCCTTGGAGTTCTTAATGACGGTGCCCTGATGCCCTGGAAGGGGAACATAGCATCTGTGCACCTCATGTGGTGCTGGGCGCCAGCCAACAACTGTCGCTGGCTCCCTCATGCACCTTAGTTCTGCTCTTCCCACTGATGAGTGCACACCTTGGAAGTGACATCACCTTAATAAGTTTGCCATCACTAAACTACAGTAGCAGCCACAGACAGTGCCAGATATTTTGCGAAATTTCTGTGATATTTCCAGAAATATCTCCTGCTTTCTGCATTTTCACAGTAGGGGCAGCAGAGAGAAACTCTTCAGAAATTTCGCTAAATATCTGAAAATAGCTGACAATGTCTCTGGCTACTACTGTACATCGCTGCATTGTTTTTCTTCCTGCATGTCATAGTTGAAAACCAACATAGTTATGACCTCTTAAGGCATGCAAGGACCTAAGAGTCCATTTGCATGTAATTATATTACCATTACCAGATCTGCACCATGCCTTCATGCTTTTTTATGCAGAGGTGCTGGTGCTCCTTCTTCCATTAAAACAGACCTGGCAGTCTTGTGGACTTCCTACCCTCACCTGACCCAGTATTAAAAATTATTGTATAAACCTGGTGGTCTAGTGGACCCCTTACCTTCACCCCACCCCGATTGCTGTTAATCATTCTTTATAACTCATCACCCTTGCAGAACCAGTTACACCTCCCAGTGACTGGCACTTACCCATCACACATCTCCATGGCTGTCTGCCATCTGTGCTACAAGTTCAAAATGAATAGACTTGTAACCATACAAATACAGCTATCAACACAGATCTTGTGGGAAAGCCCTTTAGACTAATTTTCCATGAATTTGAAGGGTCATCCCACAAGACCTGTATCAATAAACTACATTTCCATGTTACATGACTATTGATACCAGATCTGTAGGGCAGACAATGGCCCACTGCAGCCATGAGTGAAGAGTAACCATCAGCCACCGGGAGAAGGTGTGGTAACTGGTGTGTAGGGGAGTGTATTGGTTCTGGGGAGGTACTGGTGTATGTGTGTGTGTATTTCAGTAGAAGAGACTGGGTGAGAGTTGGGGGTTGACTAGACTACCAGGTTTAAACAATTATGTTTAATACAAAGTCGGTGATGGTAGAAATTCCAAGAGACAGCCAGGGATTGTATTAACACTACAGTGACGGAGATTGTGGCAGTAAAAATGGCTTGCAGGGTTCATGTTTGCATAACATCACCAGAGGTGCCTGCTGGAGATGGGGGGGAACAAACACCACTTTTTGCCAAGTAAAAGGTAGGGTTTCAGCAGTGTTAGCTAGCATGGCACTGCCAGCCTGTTAGCACTTCTGAAAACCTTTGAATATGCCAGTGAGCCAGTATGCAGTGCTGTCACAGTGACTTTCATAGGCGCTATACATCTGTTAGCGAACACTCACAATCAGCTTTGCACAGGACAATCTGCATCTTTCAATATGGCTCCTGATGTACTGTCAGGCACTGAAGCTAGAAAGCACTACTAGCATGCAAACACTGCTTGGATGGGGTTAACAGTTTGAATATGGGGTTCATTATCTGTTAATTATCTGTGGAGTGGATACCAGAGTATCTGCCTAAACTATCTGAAAAATACTTGGAGACTCACCAAGTTAAATGAAGGAGATTTGCACCACCTATTTTGGTGCCTTACCTCCGAAATGCTGCTGCTGTTTTTGGCCACACAATTTCCAATAGTTTAGAAGTAGAGCACTTGTAAAATTTCCCTCACTGAGTCATTTTGCTTCTGGTCCATTAGATCCACCCCTCGCTCCAGCAAGGTTATGACATGAACCCAGGGAGAGTGTGAGGATGAGCTCCATTATAGTCTATGGGGGGCAACTTCAACAACATATTTATACTGTATATCAAAATGACTATCTGGTTATTAATCAAGGGCATTGGGTGACTAACAAGGTCCTTGTTAGTCGCCTAGTGCCCTTAAGTAATCACCAAATGGTCACTTTGATATATAAATATGTTGTTAAAATTGCCCCCATAGACTATAATGGAGCTTGTCCCCATGCTCTCCCTGGGTTCATGTCATAACTTGGCTGAGCGCGGAGGATGATCTACAGACTGGGAAGCAAAGTGACCCAGTGAGGGAAATTTTATGAGCGCGCTTATTGCTAAACTATTGGAAATTTTGGAGCCAAATAAACAGCAGCATTTTGGGGAGGTAAGGCAACGACAGAAGTGGTGAATAGGGCTAGGCTGATAGGTCTCTTTAATGTAGTCTTCCAAGTATTTCCTAGGCATGCAACTTGTCACTTACCAATTACATTCTGGAGGAACCAGCTTGTTGAGCTCTTCCAAGGATTTCTCTGAGCGATATTCCTAACAAGAAAAAAAAACAGATGACAAATGTGAGATTAACAATGGCCTGTGCCATCACCCTAACTTTAGGTAGCAAATTAGTCTCCATGCTGCAATTTTAACATTCATTTTCCCAGGAAACCTCAGCAGCAATGCATTGTTTTGTTACTGGATGGAAACATGGCTACACTGAAAACAAGATGATGCATTGTTGATCAGTTTTCCTGGGAAAATTAATCGACAGTTCTAACACCTTCCCAAACCCATTGCATTTATATGTATTTACACAGTATACAGTTCTTTCTAGACAACTCATGCCTTTCTATCCATAGCATTCAATTATACAATTGCATCCTCCTACCTGAACCTACAGTACATACAGAACATTTGGGGGTATCACAGAGACAATATGATTATGAACCACATGGATGGGGTTATTAGACGAGACACCAAGGGTGTCATATGAGAACCTGATGATGAGCTTCGGCTCATGTTCAGACATTAGAGGAACAACAGTTTCTTCCTCAGGAATAGAAGGCATGCTTTGTGTCCAGCACAAGGGCATTGTCAGAAATGACAGGTATTACATCTGTCTCTGGCATTTGTTCTTCCAATTTAAACTCCACACCTCTGTGCATAGTTGGGATTTTAGGTGGATCAGTTGCCAGTTACACCAGCACAAAAGGAGTTGCATCTGGGTTCAAACTGTGTGAACATTCATTGCTTGACGATTCCCCAATTGGAGATGCATTAGTTGATGGTTGAGAACTTCTCCATTAAATCAGTTGAAATCACTCATTTTGGGATCTGCCAGGTACTCTGGTGCAACACACAATGTCATCATAATTTTCATCAGAACTGTTTTCAGCTGACTCTTGCACAGGTGCTACATTCAGGATAGCAGTATCAGGTGCAGGCATCCTATTACTCTGCTGGTTGTTGTGACTCCAAGAGTTTGGTCTCCTGGCAATGGGGCACTCCAATTTCAGGTGCTGGATTGGGCTCAGTCTCCCCAGTGGGTAGGAGGTGGTTCCCATGTACAGTCTCTTCCAGGCCTCTACCTTATTCTTGATGATTTATTTAGACTGGAAGGTCAGCAATTTGTTTGACTATGACATATGGTTCTGGAACCCGTCTGTCCTGAATTTCATGTTTTCCCTGCAGGCCTAAGCTTCTCAGTAGCGTACTGTCTCCAGTATATAATACCTAGTGTTGAACTCCTCTGTCGTAATGATTTTTGTTAGCAAACTGTTCTTGGCGGTAGCCTCAGAGGCAAGTTGATAGGCTTTTTCCAACTGTGGACACAATCGGCTATTGTGCTCTAACTATATTTGTTCTGATACACCATCATCTGAGACTCTGAAACAGAGATCAACTGAAAGACAAGCTTCTCTACTGAATGTTAGGTAGTAACATTTGGCAAGCATCATTATGGGCACAATTGTTAAGTGTGTACCAGTGAACTTACTTTCTGTCTCCATTTTGATTTCTGGGCTGGTTCAAGGGTTTCCAACATGTCAAGCAGGGTTCTGTTTAAGTATTCAGGCTGAGGGTCCCCCTTGGGGTGGCAAGGAGTGCTTCTCAATTTCTTATTGCCATAGGGACCAGAAACTCTTTCACAAGTTAACTTTCAAAGTCTCTTCCTTGCTCAGAGCAAATTCTTTGGGGGATGCCATGATGGTTGACCTACTGTTTTAATGCTTTGACAGCAGTGGTGGCCTTTTGATCTTTTGTCAGGTACACCTAAGCATATTGTGTGTAATAACTGGTCATTACTAAGATGTTGCCATTATTCTTGTTACCCAGCTTTAATGAGAGAAAGTCCATGCAGACTAATTGTAGGGGTCTACTGGTTTTGATGTTGGCTAAGGATACCACTCTTTTTGGCAAGACTTTTCTCTTGATGCACCTGACATGGTTCTTGCAATTGTGCTCCCCCTCTGTTTCCATTTTGGGCCAACATAAAAGGGCCTACTTCAAGTTCAGAGATTGTGGTCAACTCCCAAGAGACCCATGTTGTCATGCAGGGATTGGATGGTGGCTTTTCAGTATTTCCAGGGTAAGATCAGCTGTTGATGAGGGAATTCAGGGTGTGCATTGTTGTGAATTATTCTGATGAGCAGTCCAACTTTCAAAGACAACTTTTTCCACTGTCACAATAACAGGGTGATAGTGGGATGATTTATTTGTACCTGACTTGCATCCTATCCCTTCTCCAGGGCAACTACCAAACCATGTAACACGCAGTCCTCCCATGAACTTGGCCTTGTTTGAGTTTGGGACAGCTAGGATGGGGCAAAGATGAAAGGTCCAAACCAATATAACAGAGATATGCAGTTGGAATGGCATCTGGAGATGCCCCTGTATGTCGATTGCTCAGTGTGAGTTTGCAGGGGTAGCACAATCTGTTGTTTCAAATTTCAAACACATTGCTAAGTGGAAATGAAGTACTTTGAATTAGCTGACTGAGGTGTGGACACCAGGATAAGGAGACAATGTCAATGTTGCTTTGCCTACTGTGGTATTCCTGACCATAATTGTAGGTGAATAAATCTGAAAGCCACCAGTATCCTGCCGCATCCAACTTGAAGATCCTATTCATATAAGTGAGAGGATTATTTATGTTATTAATTTATTTATTGAAATTTGTTGACTAGGTAGGCTCACTGAGACTGGAAGTCCCTTTTTCAGGGGCGACCCAGGGGGAGGATATACAAATGGTAACCAACTGAAATTGAATGAGATTAAGCTGTTAGTGGTATTTTTAGTGAATAGGTGAAATTTGGCCAGGGCACTAGGAAATCCATCTGCTGTTTTTGAGAAGTGCAATGGGATCTTTAACATCCATATGAACAACCTCCAGAACAGGCAGACGGTACCTCGGTTTAATGTCTCATCTGAAAGACAGCACCTCAGGAGTGCAGCATCCCCCTCATGATGCACTACAGTGTCAGTATTGGGATTTTACCCCAAGTGCCTCGTGTGGGGCTAAAACCCACAACCTTTCAATTTTCTGGCCTCAGAGGCAAGTGTGCAACTGCTGAGCTACTGACACCGATTATTGTCTGTTCCCACTGAACTGGGCCTCATAAGGGTAGTCTTGGACTTTTTCAGTGACAGCCAAGTCCAGTGCCAGAAATTTCAGTTTGTGCACCGGGTACTGCTTTTCAGATGGGTTCAAGCTTCAGCTGTCAAAACAGCTAGATGAAGTCTGTCAGGGTGCTCCTACTCTCAGTACAAAGAAACCCCTAAATTTTTTCACTTATTTTGCTATCTCAGTCTCAAAGTCCTTACATTCAAAAGAAATTAAACTTGCTACATAAGAAACATTGCCGTAGAGACCACACATACAAAAATTCTTGCAAATCTGTAGAATGGAGGTGAAGCTATTAAAGTGCAAAGTCAGGGGTTTAACATTAAACAGCCTACTCAGCCCTAACTATACTAGTGCTACCACTAACACAACTGGTATTTTCTTTTTATTGTAGAGGAAGAACTTTAAAGGCATGTAGATCTCAGACAGAAAAACATGAATTTGTTTAAGGTGATTCCACAACATGTTTTTAAATAATGTATTTGGGGATATAACAACAATTTTAAGATGGTTAGGCACATTTTTATGATCTTTCAATTCCCCGTCGGTGGGAAGACCATAAAGCATCTGGTAACTCAATCTGTTTAAAGCAATCAAAGTAAATCGCAAATGGCTACGGACACAACAATCTTAAGAAGCAGTAAAGGCAAAACGCAAGATTTACCTATGCCTATTGCCAATCTGGGACTCTCCTATGTCAGCAAGGCATTACATAGAACTCAGTTACTTTCAGACACAGCTGTGATAGGTTTTAAGGATTTGGTTGCATGTACTAGAAGGCATAAGAAGATACTAGTTTGATCACAGAACTGTTAAATGGGAGAGCACAGCTTTAAATCTCACCAGTCACATTCCTAGTGTGACCTTGAGCATGTCACTTAACTTTGTGTACTCCAGTATGAGATGTACCATGGCACCAGGTCACTATGGCATGGGTAAAAACAGTGCCATGCGGTCACTACAAAATGGCACTGTCGGAAACTGTGCTAGGTTAAATAAACTCTGAAACAGTGCATGCTGTTATGACCATCGGTTTTCTACCACATGTATGTGCTGTCATGCTTTTGACCAGATACCATGTACTATCTCAAATGGGCTGAAAAAAAATAAGTGAACCCTAAATGTACAAATAAAATCAGAAATCTAAAATTTACTTTGAAGAAAACTGTTCATGTTCATTACATGGACCTTAAACCATTTCTTAACATTCGAGATTAGTACTGATCCACCTTAAGAACTAGTAGTTCGCACTTGACTCCTCAGAACACTCCAGAACTACAGTGAAGGTTTCTTGAAGGTAGATCGGTTGCCAGTTACACCAGCACAAAAGGTGTTGCATCTGGGTTCAAACTGTGTGAAAGTTCATTGCTTGACGATTCCCCAGTTGGAGATGCATTAGTTGATGGTTGAGAACTCCTCCATTAAATCAGTTGGTCCTGGTCCTGCCCTGAGATGGGGAGGACAGGAACACAGCAGGGTATCCAGGGGGTCTGGTGATGGAGTCCTTTTTCACATTTTTGTTTAATTCAAAGCACCCTGCTGTTGCCACAGGTCAACTTGATTAGCTGTTAACTTTGTAGCTGCCCATCAGTCAGTGGAAGACAGCATTGTACAGGAGGGTGTTGATGCTTATTTTCATGCAAACAGTAATACTACACGTTTGGCTGAGTTATAGATTTTTGACATGTCTACTGCTAAATCTAGTATTATCTGTCACCATAAATTTGTTATTAAAGGATTAATGCCTGACAGGGTGTGTGTCGTGCTGGGATAACGTCATGAAAGACTAAAGGAGCTTAATATGTATACCCTTGAGGAAAGAAGGGAGAGAGGGGACATGATAGAAACTTAAGTACCTCAAGGGAATTAAAGTCAAGAGGTAGCATCTTCCAGAAAAGAGATGTGCAAGAACAAGGGTCACAATTTGAAGACTGAGGGGACGGCTCAGAGGTAATGTGAGGAAGTATTTTTCACTGAGAGGGTTGTGGATGCATGGAACAGCCTCCCTGAGGAGGTCGTGGAGTCAAGAACAGTGGGGGACTTCAAGAATGCATGGGACAGGCATAAGGCAGTCCTAGTGGGGGGTAGGAGGAAGTAAGCTGTTGGTTAACTAGGATCTGCAGCTTATCTGTTAGGTAGGAAAATGGGCAGACTAGGTGGGCCAAGCGGTCCTTATCTGCCGTCAAATTCTATGTTTCTATGACTCAGGTGGCTGGGCATGAGGCCACAGGCCAAGTATGTCCAATAACTGAGGCATGACATTATCCCAAATGACACACACCCTGGAGGGCATTATTGCTATTATACAATAGCTCATTGTTATATGGAATAAAAAAAATCATTTTGAAGATGTTTTTGTATTGAAAAATATTTTTGTTTTTTAAGAGAAGATGAAACAATCAAGCAAAGCAAATGGTCATCTGCAGATTCACAGTGAGGATGAGACTAGACTCGTGATGTTGTGCTGGAATAATATCACGGGTCCAGCCCAAGACTGACCAATCAGAGTCCAGGATTTTTTCTTGCCCTTGTATAATATACTGTATTATGTATTTCCTTCACTGGGTGAAGGCTAAATAACATCACCAATCTGTATCAATGTACCTAGTCCTGCCCTGAGATGGGGAGGACAAGCACACAACTGGGTATCCTGTGACATTGACAGCTGCAATTGGGCACCTACAAAAATGATGACTCAATGGTGGTGTCTGTCATCAGGGCTACCAGGGAAGGAGGGTGACTGGATGGGGAGTTTGCAAAACAGCGACATCCTGTCGTGCATGTCTATGTGCGGGGGGAGGGACGAGCATACTGAGTGAGGAGTGGGACAGGAGGGAGGGATTGTGAGGGGTGGTGCTGTGGCGAGTTGCTCCTGTGGCATGGTGGGTGGGCACAGGGCTGGGCTGCATAGGGTATTGGGTTTGGGGCTGGGCGCAGCTACCTTTTGTTGTGCCCAGCCCCAAATGCTTTTTCTTTGTCTTTTCTTCCCCGACATGCACCACCCTGGAGTTGAGAATCCTGAAGTAGGGTGCTGGGGGGAAGCCCCCATTTAAGGTAAAATGTAAGTCCCCAGTGCCCTTGCTGTGTGCTGGTAGTACATTGCAGAAAAGTTTTTATAGCGACGCGCGCACTTCACCGTATGGTGATCGCTATTCTGTGATCTCCGTTACCACATAGATCCACACAACAGTACTACAAGCTGTGAACATTTGGCATTGACAAATGCTTTATCCTAACTTGAAGCAAGAATTACTTCTTTGTCCCCAAAGACCATCAAAGTTTAAGGTAATTTTCATCATTATTATATCAATGTTTGAACTGGCTGGTAACAAAATCCCCCAAACTTCTGTCCCTGGGCATTTCAAGCATCTTTAGTAGCATAGGAATTAATAAACATTATATCATACCTGAATAAAGGCCACGGTAACCACAATCAATATTGCCTATTAAAGTAAAAAAATACAGAAATTGATTAAAGTTTGACATAAAATGCACTTTAAGATGGCAAATAAAAACACTAAGTTGCAATTCCTGATTATTTGAGATTCCATAACTATAATGTTAAAATCTTGACCGGTTAATTTTTGTCATCCCAACTGCTGTCTTGACTCTGTGACTTTTCTTTTTATTCTGTTTATCACCCAGTTTCCCTGTCTTCCCCCTGGCCCCACCCTTATGATCAGGGCAACCTCAGCTGCATCCTTTTTCAGTCTGGAGGGCAGGAGAGCAGCTGCCTTCAGAGCCAGGGACAATGTGGCTCCTCATTTGGCTGGCAGAGAATGTGTGAATGCCAGGTGGTGCACACCCTCCCTCACTCCTACAATGCACTCAGCCCTTATTGGCCCCTATTGTGGGGACTTGGGGCTTGTGCATAAACTCGTTCCAGTCTCTGAGTGTTTCTTTTTTAAACTTGTGCAGTTACCTGTCACATTTAATTAAAATTATAATTCTAATTATCTACTTCATAGAAACATAAGGGAAACATAGACTTTGACGGCAGATAAGGACCACTTGCACCCCCCAGTCTGCCCATTTCCCTACCTACTGGATAAGCTGCAGATTCTAGTTTACCAACAGACTACTTCCTGCAACCCCCCACTATAATTGCCTTATGTCTGTCCCATGCATGTTTGAATTCCCCCACTGTTTTAGACCAAACGACCTCCTCAGAAAGGCGGTTCCATGTATCCACCACTCTCTCCGTGAAAAAAAAATTCCTCACTTTACCCCTGAGCTGTCCCCCCTCTATCTTTAAATTGTGCCCCCTTGTTCTTACACATCTCTTTTTCTTTTTTTTATTTTTTTATTTGCATTTTTCCACCTCCTCCTAGCTGCCGGCCACTAATGTTCAGCCCAGTCACAGGCCAGCAGCTTCCACCCCATCGGCCTCGGGTCCTCGATACCCGTGGCTTTGCCACAGTGGGGCTGCGGGATGGGGAGAGCAAGGCATCCCGCAAGGACCGTGGTGGTCGGAGGACTGGCCTGGGGGGCTAATCAAAAGCTTGGCCGGGCTTCATGGAGGGTGGCGGCAGCAGATCCATTTTCCTCTTTTTCGGGAGGCGGGGTCATGCAATGACATCCAGCGTCCGCCCGCCTCCTACAATCTTTGGCGCGGCAGCATGGTTGCTCCTAGCTCCGCCAGGAGTCCCCATCGCCCGGATGCTACCCCTCATCCTCCCGAGAAGGAGAGCAGTCCAACGACGCTAATCCTTCTCCTCGTGCCGCCCTCCGACGACTCGGGTCCGTCTCGAACTGGTCGCCAGGCGTCAAGGAAATCCAACCGCTGCGCCGACGAGCCAGCACATATCTCTTTTTCTGAAAGATGCTACCCTCCTGGACTTTGTTGATTCCCTTGAGGTACCTGAAAGTTTCTATCATGTCCCCCCTGTCCCTCCTTTCTTCAAGAGTATACATATTAAGCTCTCACAGTCTCTCTTCTTATGGTTTGTGCTGCAGACCCTGCATCATTTTAGTTGCCCTCCTCTGGACTGCTTCCATCCTGTCTATGTCCTTGCGTAGATGAGGTCTCCAAAACTGCACACAGTACTCAGGACGGGTCTCACCAACTGTCTGTATTGAGGATAACCACTTCCCTTTTTCTACTTGTGATACCTTTAAGTCCCTGAGTCTGCCCTGACACTCTGTCTTACTGTAGCTCTCAGAGACTGCCCTCAGCCTCCACTGTTCTTCCACCAGTGATTACATGCCCATTCTGATGATCCCTTTGAAACTGTCCCACTGTATTTTCAGTTCACTTGTGGCCCCTGCACTAACCACATTGCTGAGCAGGATGTTCCATTTTGCCAACACCCTCTATGTGAAGAAAGGCTTCTTGACAGCAGTTGAGGAATACCTTATTTTGAATATTCAGCCAAAGATTTGTATTCAGGGCCCAACGCATTTGGAAATTCAGTATTCATATCTGTTATTCATGTAGCTGTGGGGGGAGTTAAAAAAATGCACTTACAGGAAACCCTGCTTGCCCTTTCTTCCCTCAATCCATCTGAGTTCGGTTCTGACTATCTCGACCCCAAGTTCCCCTGCCTCTCAGCTCCTGCCATTGCAGCTCCCCTTACTCACCTACATAACCTTTCCTTCACCTGCTGCACTGTTCCTCAGTCCTTGAAGTTGGTCAAAGTTTTTCCACTCCATGAAGGGGATGTCCCCTCCTCTCTTGGCAACTTCTGTCCCATCTCCCTCCTCCCCTCCCTCTCTAAACTGCGAGAGAAACCAGTCCAATGGAGACACCTCAATTTCATCTCATCCACTAACTTCCTCCCATCTTTCCAGTCTGGTTTCTGGAAGCACCACTCCACAATCCCCTCCCTGCTGCATGGTCACAGATACCATCTTCTGTGGGCTGGATAGGGGGCTCATTACCACAGCAATTTTCATTGATCTGGCCAAAGCCTTAAACTCAGTGTCTCACTCACTTCTCCTGGACAAGCTGAGATCTGATGGTCTCTCTGCCCTTGCTGTTGCTTAGTTCCATTACATTTTTACCTAACTGGCCAGCAACAATCTGTACAGGTCAGTGATTCCCTGTTGCCTCCCCTTCCTATCCAATCTGGGGGTCCAGAAAACTCCATCCTTTGTCCCATTAATTTCTCAGTCTTCCACAATGACCTCCCCACCACCCGTGTCATCTCTTAAATCCACATGTATGCAGTTGACACAGTCATCTTCACCTCTGGTCCTTGCACTGCAGCTGTAGAAGACCTGCTCCAGTGAGACTTCAGCAATGTCCTACACTGGTTCCAATCTAAATAATTTAAAGGAAACTGAAAATTACTAACCGTAATTCTTGATCTTCTTGGACCATCATCATTATTGATTCACACTGATGGGTTCTGAGCCAGACCCTAGCGCCGGAAGTGCTGGGACCCTGCGGCAACCATAACCTTTCAGAAGGGCCGGCGTTGAAGTAGGCAAGGTGCATACATGGCACCATGAGACTAGCTCATGCTACATGGCTTACACCGGCCTTCAACTGCCTTAGTACCTTTTTTACCAAGGAGGCGCAGTGTAAAACATCTAACATAAAAGGGCTTAACATAGCCCTTTGAACCCATGTAAGAAGAGTCAACAACAAAAAGCAGTGTCGTCACAGCCCAACCAAAATAAGGGAAGGTGAAGACCATTGAAGAGAAACAGTGAGCCCAGGGGATAGTGGGTGGGTATGTGAATCAATGGTGAAGAAGAAGATGAAGAATTATGATGAGTACAGAATTTTCATATCTTCCTGGACCTTATCTTCAACACTGATTCACACTGATGGGTTCAAGTACCACACTGAGATGAAAGTGCCCCAGGCAGGGTGCAGGAGCTGGAGCTCACTCAGGACAAGAGTCCATTAAGGACCATCCTGCCCAAAGAGGCATGCTGCCTGGCATGGATATCCAAGGCATAGGGCTTGATGAAAGTGTGCACTGTGCTCCAAGTGGCAGCTCTGCAAATATCAACGATAGGAACAGAGCAATTCTCTCCCAGGGATGTAGCAACTGATTCTGTGGAGTGGGCAGGAACCTGGCCTTCCTACTTAACCTGTGCCATGGAATAACACTGGCAGAGGCAAGCAACAATCCATGCAGAAATGCATTTGATCATAACCGGCTGGATGAGGGTGCAAAGAGCTGCTTTGACTGCCAGAAGCCCTTAATTGTAAGTAGAATTTGAGGGCTTTCTTAACATCCAGAGAGTGGAGGATGCGCTCCCCTTTGTTCTGGAAGTTGGAAAAGTATGTAGGCAGTACCAAGGGCTGGATCAAGTGGAATTCTGACACCACTTTATGTAAAAATGTGGGGTGTGTATGGAGAACCACTTTGTCCTTATGAAAGATGGTATACAGATGGACTGTAACCAGAGCATGAATCTCTGAGACCCTTCAAGTAGAGGTGATGACCACTAAAAATTCAGTTTTCTAAGTTAGGAATTTGAAGTCACAGGTAGCCAGGGGTTCAAAGGGCTTACAAGTGAGCATATCCAACACCAGGTTGGGGTCCCAGGCAGCAACAGGTTTTCTGACTGGGGGTCTTGTGTGCAAGATTCCTTTCAAGAACCTCATAAAAAGGTGTAGCTGAGCTAGGGTGAGGTTCTGAAATGGCTTGTGGTAAGCTGAGACAGCTCATAAAAGGACTTTAACTGAGGAATACTGTAACCTTGCATCAGAGAGGTCCAGCAAATACTCTAAAATCTTACCCAGTAGGTAATGGAATGGATCTATATGGGATTTGAAGCACTACTCAAAAAATGTTTCCATTTGGCTGTGTAAGTGTTTTTGGTAGAGGGCTTGCAAGTGGCCAGGAGAATCTCAGATGCTTGCAGAGAGACCTTGTACATGCTCACTTCTATCTCCCTTCAGGAGCCAGGCATGGAGATGGAGGGACCACAAGTTGGGATGAACCAGGGACCCCTGCATCAAAAGGTCTGTCTGGAGGGGAATGGCTCTTGGAGGGGCAACTGACAAGTAGTTGAGTAGAGGAAACCATATCTGTCAAGGCCAGAATGGTTCAGTGAGTATAATCTCACCTCCATGTGCCTCCAGCTTGAGCAGCACCCCCTGAACTAGAAGAACAGGAGGAAATGCATACAGAAAATGATTTTTCCACCACAGCATGAATGCATCCTGAAAGAAAATGCCATGTTCTGGATTTCTGGAACAGAACTGACACAGTTTGGCATTGAGTGGGGACACAAAAGGTCTGGATCTGGGGTTCTCCACTTGTTAAAGAGAGACTGCATGACATCTGGTGCAATAGACACACTCGTGAGGATCTGCTTATGTCCAACAGAGCTTGTCTGGCAGACTGTTCTGAGCCCCTAGAAAATAAATCACCTGGATCAGAGCAGTCTGCTCTAGGCACTATTCCCATACTCTCATTGCTTCTCAGCAAAAAAAAAAAAGGGTAAGAGTGTGCTCCCCACTGTTTGTTGATGTAGTACATAATTGTCTTGTTGTTTGTCTGCAGGAGGATAACCTTGTGACAGACAAAGTCCACTAGGCCCAGAGGCAGTACAAGACTGCTCTCATCTTCAATATATTGATGTGGAGATGAAACTCAAGTAGATTCCAGATTCCCAAAGTGTGGTGGCCCTGGCAATGGTCTCCTCACTCCAGAGACACATCTGTGGTAAGGGTTATCTGAGGCTGTGGAGGTGAGAAGAGAAGACCTTGGAGGAGATTGTCCTCCTGTGTCCACCATGCAAGTGATCAAAGTAGAGGCTTCATCACTTTGACAGGGTAAGACTGAGGATGCATTGTCAGAGACCAATGACGTTTGAGAATCCACTGAGTTGTCCTCATGTGTAGATGCGCTAGAGGCACTGTGAAGACAGAGAAGGCTATGAGGCCTAACATCCGCTGCACAGAGTGAGCTCAGATGGACCTTGTCTCCATGATGAAGTGCACCATCTAAAGGATGGCTTTCCTTCCATCTTCCAGAAGGAAGGTCCTCACCTTGGTGGTGTCCAAGAGGGTTCCGATAAAGAGAAGCTGCTGAGAGTGTTGAAGTTGTGACTTCTCTAGATTCAGCAGAACCCCCATGGAGGTCAGAAACTGAGTTGCTGTATTTACTACATGTTATACACCCTGCTTGAATGGGCTGGCTAGCAGCCAGTCACCCAGATAGGGGAAAAACCTGGAGTCTGAGCTATCAAAGATGCATTGTGAGAACTGAAAAGCACTTTGTAAAGACTCAAAGTGCTGAGGATAGCCCAAAGGCAGGACTGGGAATTGGTAATGCTCTTCCAAAGCCATGAAACAAAGAAATTTGTGGTAGCTGGGATGGACCAGAATATGCTGGTAGGTGTCCTGCATGTCCAAGGTGGCCACTCAGTCTAGGCACTTGAGAAGTGGCAACAGGATCCCTAGAGAGACCCTCTTGAAACTTCTCTCACTGCATAAACTTTAATTTTCTGAGGTCAAGAATGGGGTACATGCCCTCTGACTTCTTCGGAACAAGGAAGTAATAGGAGTAGAAGCCTATATTACACTGCATGTCTGGCACTACTTCCACTGCCCTGTTGCTCAAGAGGCCCACTATCTCTGAGATGAGAAGGTCCAACATGGCAGCCAACATGAGTACTGCTTCCTGGGTGGATAGTTTGAGGATTTTGAGAAATTCAGTAAGTATCCCTCTCGGATGATCCTTAAAACCCATTCATCTGTGGAGATAGATTTCACTGACTGTAAAACTGAATCAGATGCCCCCCACCAGACAGGAGAGGTCTGCTCGGGCAGCTGAAGCAGAAACAGGTCCTGAACTTCAAAGTGTGGCAATAGGCGATTTTGGGGCTTGTGCATTCAGCTGCATCTTCTTCTGTGAATGAGGAAGCTGGGACTTGACTTGGGCTCCTCTACCTTTGCCACAAAAGGACTCTTTATTATGGTAGTCATCTTGGCACCTCCCCTTTTGAGGGTGAGCTGGGGCAGGCTGACCAGTCTTGATGGCTGTTCTAGTCTTTTGGGAGGCCTCGAGGGACTGTTCCACTTGTTGGCTGAACAGATAAGAACCACCAAAAAAGACATTCATGACTTGCTGTTGGACATCAGTTGAAAAACTGGACGTCTGAAGCCAAGAGTGTCTCCTAGTGCAGATAGCTGCATCAGCAGAGGGGGAAGCAGTGTCATATGCATCCATAGCTGCCTTCAACTAATGACTGTTGGACTCTATACTGTGGGTAATAGTCTGAAGAATTTTATGTCCGATTCTGGCAAGGCCTCCGCAAGAGATTTGAGAGAGGTCCAAAGGGCATACTTGAACTGGGAGAAATGACCCTGGTAGCTAGCTACTCACATACTCAAGATAGCTGCAGTTCAAGTCCTCTTCCCCATTGCATCAACTTTTTGAGACCATTTATTGATGGGGTATGCCATAACCTCCTGAGGAAGGACAGCTTTGTCATTCTCAGCCAGGATGACAATCTTATCAGCAATAGGCTGAGATGCCAGAATAGGTCTATCCTTAGGAGCAGTATATTTACAGAACATCTGCTCATAGACAGATCGAATGGAAGCAGGCCTGGCCCACACCACCTCTGAGAGAGTCTCAAAAGTAGGATGGATAGGAGGTGTGAGGTTGATCGGAATATTGGGCACATGGAACCACTTGAGACATAATCGTTTACCTAGATCTAAGGCAGAACTCTCAAGAGCAAGAGTTGCTTGCATACTGTGAGAAAAGTCTGAAAAGAAAGGTTCTCCTGTGTTACAGAAGGAGCACCCAGAGTTGGGGTATCCAGGATGTAAAAAGAAACATCATCACCACCCTCAGAAATAATGAAGTTGGGGTCGTACTCATCCTCCTCCAACTCTTCTCCAGGGAGAGAGGTAGGGAGAGAAGTGGACCTAGAGACACCTAGCCCAGCTCTGGGAGTTGGAAAAACAGGTGGCACCGGCAGAGAATCCGATACCAGACCCTGTGCCAGCATCCTCAAAAAAGGAGCCACCACCGGCACCACCCTGGGGAGAGTTGGCGCCGGCACCAGCCCCATGGGAGCCATTGCTGTCACAGAGACAGAGCCTCAACATTGCAGGTGTCGTCAGGTGCAGCTGTGGATGAGGTGCCAGGGCAGGCCCCAGAAGGCCTGAGCCCACTGCCAAACCCAGCAACACCCACAACAGAGTTTTGCTGGCACCAAAGTGAAACGAGAAGGTACCTGGGCTGATCCCAGCACAGTGACACTGCAAGGGGGTATGACTAGTGGAACCGGCATTGCGAGCAGTCACTGGCAAGGATCTGGATCTGTTGATGGGGCCAAATGCTCTACCTGGCTAGAATGTCCTGACTGTATCACTGTAGTCCCAAACTCTGAAGGGCCCAGAACTGGTTTCACAGGAAGGGGCAAATGAGCTAGACGCTGTACCCACTGCTCCATTAGAGCTGCTCAGTGGTGAAACTGCCCACAGGAATCCCCACAAGAGGACAGAGAGGGACTCTGGGCACGAGATCTTGAACATAGAAACATAGAAGTTGTCAGCAGATAAGGACCTCTTGACCCACCTAGTCTGCTCTATATTCCCAACCTACTGTGCCACTGCAGACCCTACTTGATCTCCGGACTTCCAGGTACTCCTCCTATTCCACAGGAGAGCCTTTCTTTTCAGACTTTGCTTTGCAATATGCAAGCAGCTCTTGCTCTCGAGGCTTCTGCCTAGATCCAGAACACTCATGAACAGGAGTCACCAGGGATACCGGTGGCACTGGGGAAGGCCCCCTGCTCCTGGACCTTGAAGCTCTCATGACAGACCTACCAGAGGGTGACCCTGAGTGGTACCATTTCTTCCCTTTCTGATCAGAAGTAGAAGAACTCGATGCCAAGCAGTGCCGAGTCCCCAATTAGGATCGAGAACAGGCCCACTTCTTTTTGTATTTATGGAAGGACTCTCCTTCCCTCTGAACACAGGATCCCCCATCATCAGAACCCCCCTCAGTGAGGGAAGTGGACCAAACATGGCCCCACTGCCGGAGCAGCAAGCCTGAAGAGGCTCCCTACCATCACTGTTGTCATCCATGGTCTAGGCTTTTGTTGGTAGGGCTGAGAGAGACTGACAGGAGTTTTTTTTAACTAAACTGGTACAAAATAAGCAATAGCTAAAAGTTAGAAGCTGAATGTACTGAAACGCCTGTTGTTGTATAGCCATGAAGATCTAACTCCAGGTGGGTGTGATGTTGTCACTGAAGCACACTTGCCAGTGGGGAAAAGGGAACTGAGGTAGTTGAGGCTGGTGCCAAGGTAAGCCATGCAGCGTGAGCTACTGTAGTCTTATGGTGCTGTGAATACACACAGCCTACCCCAGGACTGGCATTCCTGAAAAGTTCTGGCTTCTGCAGGGTCCTAGCACCTCTGTCTCAGAACCCATCACTGTGAATCAATGGTGAAGACACAGTCTAGGAAGATCTAGCCAGACTCACTGCCTCCCCATCTCCAACATTCTGGATGGCATCCCACTTGAAGCGGTTCAGTCCTTTAAGTACCTGGGGGTGTGACTAGACAATAAACTTGACCTCTCGAGCCACACTGATGCCATCCATGCCAAGCTCCATCCCAAGCTGGATGCCCTCTATTGTTACAAAGATTGCCTATCTCTGCATGCCCAAAGGGAGCTGGTTACCAAAATGGTGCTCCCTGTCTTCAACAACGCAGATGTAGTCTATGGTTCTGCAACTCCCCTCCCGTGGGTCACACCTGAAAACAAGCCTTGGCTCAGCATGCCTTTCCCGGTTACCAAATTTAAAATAAATGAATGAAACACAGTCCCCCCATCCTCCTCAGACTAATCATGTGAAATGTAACCCCTAGTCCTGCCACCCTCTGCATCAAGTCTACTCCCACTCTTATCCCCCGCCAGCACCCTCAATTTAAGCTCTAAAAGGATAAATGGCAAAAAAAAAAACTCCCATGATGGCTGACCAGCACAACCCGACCACTGCCATGGGCAGTCACTGTCTTGTCTTGCCATTTTTTACTGTTACAAATAATCCCTCTCCCCTGCAGCAGCACTCAAGCCCCACGCTCCTCCCTCAGTACCAAGAGCTCATAAACTGAATGGTCCAACAGGGTTGGGAAGGTGACTGACACAACTCTCCATCTTCCACAGCTTGCCACCTTCTTGTGATTGACCTCCCATGCTTGAAGACATAGTAAAAATGAAAATTACATACAGTAATTTTTGATCTTCTAGAAATTTCTTCACCATTGATTCACTCTAATGGGTCTCAGTCAGAGCTGCCAGGACCTCAGGAGCCTGAACTTTTCAGAATGGCTGGTGCCGAGGTAGGCTGCATGCATGCATGCATGCATAATGCAGCAAGACTAGCTTGCACTACATGGCTTACCTCAGCACTAGCCTCAACAGCCTCAGTACCTTTTGACTGATGGGTGCAGCGAATGAAACTAGCACTTATGTACTTAATCTAACAGCATAAGATAGCCCTCATGATTCCCATGAGAAGGGCCAACAAACCAGTAACACAGTGCCTTCATAGCCGAAAACCAAGCACAAGGGCTAACACCAGCAGTCTGGAAAGGCCTGGGGATGGGGCATGAATTAGTGATGAAGATATTTCTAGAAGATCAAGAATTATGGTGAGTGTGTAATTTTCATATCTTCCAGCAATTAATCTTCCCCATTGATTCACACTAATGGGTCAGAGTACCAAGATCAGGCAAAGGTCCCCCAGAATAGAGCCATAGGAGCTGAGGCTCATTCAGGACAGAAGTCCATTCTGTATAGTCCTGCCAAAGGAGGCATACTGCCTGGCATGTACATTCAAGGCACAGAGCTTAACAAAAGTGTGCACTGTGTTCCAAGCTACAGCTCTGCAAAGATCACCAATATGTATAGAATGAATCTCTGCCAGGGACGTGAAAACTGCTCTGGTGGAGTGGGCCTGTACCCAACCCTCCGCTTGACCTGTGCTATGGCAATCACATTGGCAAAGACAACTCACAATCCACGAGAAATGCAATTGACTGTAACAGGTTGTCAGTTCTTATTGGGATCAAAAGAGACAAAGAGCTGCTTGGATTTTCTGAAGTCCTTAGTTCTGTCTAGGTAAAACTTAAGGACTCTCCTAACATCCAGAGAATGAAGAGCATCTTCGTCATTCTCAAAGCTGTCAAAGTAGGTAGGCAGCACAAGAGGCTAATTCAGATGGAACTCTGACACCACTTTTGGTAGGAACTTAGAGTGCATGCGGAGAACTGCCTTGTCCTTGTTTAACAGTATTTTGGGGATCTGTGACCGAGGCATGAATTTCAGACAGTTTGTGAGCTGCAGTGACTGCAACTAGAAACTTTGCTTTCCAAGTAAAGAATTTTAACTGATATGTCGCAAGATGCTCAAAGGGGTTTCAGGTGAGCATGCCTAATACAAGGTCAATATCCAAAGCAGTTTCTAGCTTCTGGATATGTGACCTTCTGTGTAAAATGCCCTTAAGGAACCTTTAAAGAAAGGCAACTGAGCCAGGTACAGGGTACCAATGGGGCTTATGATATGCAGATACAGCACACAAGTGGACCTTGCTATGGAATACTGCAAGCCAGCATAAGAAAGGTCCAGCAAGTACTCTAAAACCTCGTCAGGTGGGCACCAAAAGGGGTTCATGTAGATTTTGGAGCACTAGATGGAAGATCTTTTCCACTTACAGCAGCTGTGTAAGTCTTCCTTTTGGAAGGTTTATGGGCATCCAAAATAATTTTAGAAACCCTCTGAGATACCTTGTACCTGTTCTCTTCTATTTCTTCAGAAGCCAGGCCTGAAGATAAAGGGAGTGCATGTTGGGATGGACCACGTGATCCTGAATTAGTAAGTGTGTCCTGAGTCGAGGATATTCAGTGTTACTGATAGTCTTTTCATCAGGGAAAACAATATCTGTCAAGCCCAGAAGTGCCTCCAGTTTGATCAGAACCTTCTGCACCAGAGGGATTGGAGGAAATGCATACAGAAAAATAATTTGGTACTGCAGTCTGAATACATCCTGACAGAAAATGCCATGTCCTGTATTTCTGGAGCAGAATCAAGGCAGTTTGGCATTGAGTGGGGGCACAAAATGTTCCAAATCTGGTGTTAACCTCTTGCCTAACAGTGGTGTCATGACTGGATGTCTGAAGCTAGTGACCATTCATGATGATCAGCCTTTCTTCAGATGAGATAATATGCCAGAGCATGTTGCACTCCTAGCAGGTAAACTGCTTGAAGCAGGATCACCTGCTCCAGGCACCATTCCCACACTCTCATCGCCTCTCTGAAGAGAAGATAAGAGTGTGCTGTTCCTTGTTTTTTGATGTAATACATTACAGACTTGTCCATTTGCATGGGGACTGTTTTATGAATGACGAGAGTGGGCTTCTCACCCTAACAGAGAGGCATCCATGGTGAGTGTGCATTTGTGAACAGGTCACAGAACAGGGTAACCCTCCTGTCTGCTTGTGGGTCCAAATTACCTTTGATCTCAAGTTCTGGGGGATTCAAACTGTGAACCTTATGCTAGCATACCCAAATGTACAGGCTCAGATAATCTGCTCTTCAGGGGGATGCCAGATATCTTTCGTCTAAGGGCACCTAACCACGTATCCAAAATGAACCCTTAAAACTCTATAAAAGACCTTAGGTATATTCTCACCTTTTCCCAGTCTGGTAACACCATCAAGCTTATGAACAGTTGTCAGATTTAACCGTTTATACTTCACATGCAAAAGAACTTCGAAGACACACCCAGGCAGTCATTTTAAATGAAAGGTTCACTTAAAAATGGATAAAAATAAGTAAAATGTAAACACGGAACACTATATCACAAAGCATACAATCACTTAAAAGAAAACAAGGAAAAGTACAAACAAACTTCTACCACAATACAACTAGACTTTTTCTGTCTAATGTATTACCTTCTTACAGTGCTTAAGTTAGTTCTTGTTTCTTAGAAGTCCAACAAGAAATGTGTCTCAGTGGAAATACAGAATACAGTTTAAACTCTGTGTCTCCATCCCTTCTCTGATGCCATCTAGCTCCTCCTTTTAGAATATAAAAATTATACAAACGAGGATCTTCCTGTCAGGAGATATTTTAAAAACTGTGACTTCAGCAAAACTAATTTCCAAAATGACTCCTTAATTAACATTCCCTCTTTGATCTTTAAGCAGTTCCTCTTCCCAAGGATCAAAGGACTTTTATGACTTTTCACACCATGGTAAAAAAATGTTTTTTTCCTCTAAAACGTCATAAAAGTTTACGATCCCTTTATCCTGGCAGTTGGGTCAATTCTAATTAAGTCAGATAAACAGAAGACCCTTAATTAAGGGCTCTCTAGTCTTAATTACCTCCTGGTTTCAGGTTAATACATCCTGTTATTTCCATTAAAACTTAACCCATGGCACAGCTGCCTTATACAGACAAATCACACACCACATTTTTATATTACAAATATCAAAGAACAATCAAACCAACTGGCCAAGCGTCACAATGATTGGTTGGCAGCGGTGCAGATACATTTGGTAACGCAAGCTTTAATTGTTCAGTGTGTCGGCTTAATATTGTGCAGCTCACTTGCAAAAACAAAAAGAAAAAGGCAGTGATTTATCTTTAAAGAGGAAACAGAACTATATCATATGTTTACAGTTGAGTTCCTACCTGTTTTATTTTTTTTTTTATTAAAGTGCAAGTTAGAGTAGCCATAGCTAGGGAAGAGGATGTCTTCCAACTACAGAGGTTATACTGCAGACTACTTGAGGCAGTTGTGCAGAGACAGAGGAGTCCTGTACGACATAAGAGCCCCCCAAGCAGAACCTCACTGATGCCTTGATGGCAGCAGATGCCCAGAGCATCGAGTCACAGACTGTGACTGTAAAGGACCAGACCTTGAGTGTGGAGGGGCCAGCGGCCAGTGCAGTGTCTAGATCCAGTGAGGATGACAGCATGGCCAGTGCCAGTGAAGGGCCACAGCAGCAGGGGAAGGTCACCAGCATTCTGGAGCCAGAAGCAATCAGACTGCAGACTGAGTTGCACAGAATGGAGCTGGAGTTCCAGGAGAAGAGGGAGCGAGAACAGTGAGAGGCTGACTGGGAACAGTGGAAGGCTGACCGGAAGAGCGTGGTCTGCCAGTGAGCTGCAGAGGAGAAGAGGGAGGAGAACAGTGACAGGCAGACCATGAGGAGTGGAGTGCCAGAGGCGACATGAGCTGGAGAAGCTACGACTTCAACCACCAGCACTAGAGCAGGTAAGTGGTTTGGATTTAACTGGAACTACAGGACTGGGTTATAAATTGAATTTCAAATTGATTGCTGAATTTAAAGAGTGGGAGGATATGGATGCCTTTTTAAATTCTTTTGAAAAAGTTTGTATTCAGGCTAAAATTCCTAGAGGGTCCTGGAGCTTCCAACTATCCCCGCTACTTACTGGGAAAGCTCTGGATACATTGGGTCAAATGGACAATGAGGACAGTAAATGATTACAGCAAACTTAAAGCTGCACTTTAAAAAAAAATTGATTTAACTGCTGAAGAATACAGAGCTAAATTCTGTAAGCTCAGAAGAAGCCCTGATATGAGCTATGAGGATCTAGCCGCAAAACAACGTCAGTTTCCAAAACAGCAGGAAGGAATTATAACAAACTCTGTAGATAAAATTTAAAATGCTATTTTGTTAGAACAGTTTTTTGGGGCATACCCAGCAGAGCTGAAAACCTGACTGGAGGACCGAGATCCCAAAACAATGCAAGAGGCTTGAACCTCGGACCGCTATGCCAAAACAGACCTGCTCTGAGAGTGAATGGGCAGGCGTGCAGTGCAGAAAGGGAAAGTGCACCTTCAGGGCAGCTAAAACCCTCACTGCCTCTACCAAAACCAGTTAGCCCCAGGTTTCAAAGAAAAGATTTCTGAAAAAGAAAAGAATGTTAGGTCTATAAAAACTGGGCATATTGCCAGGCAGTGTCCCAAAGGCAAGCAATATGCAACAGGGGGCTAGGAAAGAAGTGGGTTGTTTGTGTGTCCCTGAAGCATGCCTAGAACATGAGGGAACACATGCACCCAGTCACGGTGAATAGTGTACAGACACAAGGGCCAAGGGACACAGGGCATCCCTGACATTGGTAAAGGGGATCTGGTAGAGTCTGGTCAGCTTATACCCAATAAATATGTCACTGTACAAGACTTTACTGGTGAGGAGAAAACATTGCCCCTCGCTAGTGTTCTCCTAGACTGGGGTGAAACAGGGGGAACTCTGCAACAGGTGGCTGTAGCCAAAACTTTAGCAGTGAATGTCATCCTTGGCAACAATCTCAACCAGGGGATGGTGTGTGCAGTTACCCTTAGCCAAGTGGCAAGAGAAAACTGTAGTTCCCTGGCCCCACACAATCCAAGGTGGAAATCACAGGGAGGACGATTCCCCAGCCTGTGTCTCCTGATATGAAGACCAATGAAAAGGGGGTAGAAATTTCCCCAGTAGCAGTTAACAACACAGCTATGGAGGATTACTCTAAAGAAGGAGGGGTGACCTATTGTCAGAGGGTTAGGGATGACAGTGATCCTGAGTGCCCTGATGCTAGTGCTAGGGACCCTAGTTTAGAGACTGAAGGGGACCTGTCCCATGCCTTGGGAATGTGAGAGAAGTTTGCAGCTGCTCAGAGAAGTTACCCTAGTCTGGAGAATCTGAGGGCATGGGCTGACTCTGATGGTGCACAGGGAGGTGGCAGTAAACATAAGGTTTATTGGGAAAATGGACTGATATATACCCAGAGTGTGCAGACAGAGGGAGGGGTGATAGGCAAGCAGCTTGTCATTCCTCAGGGGTATCATGAGCAGTTGCTCAAGACTGCACATGATATTCCCTTGTCTGGTCATCTGGGAATCACATGCACTATGCAGCGGTTGGCCCAGAATTTCTATTGGCCCAACTTCATCCCGCAGGTGAAGGAGTATTGCAGGTCTTGTCACTAGTGCCAGGAAATAGGGAAGGCAGGTAAGAAAACGCAAGCCACCCTAGTTCCATTGCCCATAATGGAGGAGTCATTCTAGAGGGTGGGCATGGATATTGTGGGACCTTTAAATACTCCCAGGCCTCCAGGAAGATGTTCATCCTAACTGTGGTGGATTACGCCACCCAGTACACCGAGGCAGTTGCCATATCCTCACTGAGGACAGACAAAGTGGCAGATGCCTTACTTGGGATTTTTTCCCGTGTTGGGTTTTCGCAGGAGGTTATCACTGATTGACGGGGTTCCTTCATGTTGGACCTGATGAAATGTTTGTGGGAGAAGTGTGGGGTGGTGCAGAGACGCACAAGACCTTATCACCCACAAGCCAATGGGCTTGTGGAAAGAT
Source organism: Neoceratodus forsteri (assembly GCA_016271365.2). Classification (NCBI taxonomy): domain Eukaryota; kingdom Metazoa; phylum Chordata; order Ceratodontiformes; family Ceratodontidae; genus Neoceratodus; species Neoceratodus forsteri. Next base: position 1,241,974,548 of record CM028130.1, read on the forward strand.
TTAATGGTACCCTGAAGTCAATGCTGCAAGCGTTTGCTGAACAGCATGGGAGGGACTGGGAGAAATACCTTCTCCACCTGTTGTTTGCATACAGGGAGGTTCCCCAAGAGTTGACAGGATTTCCCCCCTTTGAACTCTTATGTGGACGCCAGGTACGTGGGCCCCTAGACTTGATCAGGGAGGACTGGGAAGGCAAGCATGCCACCCAGGGATCTCCCATAATGGATTATGTGCTTAGGTTTAGGGAAGGCTGAAGGAGCTTATGGGAACAGCCCAGAGCAACCTGGCAGCTGCCCAACAGAAACAAAAAGCCTGGTACGACTGCAGAGCCAGAGCTCGCTCGTACATGGTGGGTCAGGAAGTGATGGTCCTTATTCCAGTCTGGAAAGACAAGCTGCAGGCTGAGTGGGCAGGACTGCACAAAGTAGTTAAGAAGGTAAATAATGTGAAAAAGATCGTAGAGTTAACTGACAGAGCTAGGGAGAGATCAGCCTTCATCACTGTGATAGGCTTATTTGAATTTAAAGTAATGCCTTTCAGAATGAAGAACACCCCGGCCATTTTCCAAAGGTTGTTGAACCAGGTGTTAAATGGTGCTGAGGAGTATGCCTTATGGACCTGGATGACACCTGCCATCTTAGTGCCAGCTGGGAGGAACACCTGTCCCACCTTAGGGAAGTGTTGACAGGATACAGAGTGCTGGGCTCACTGTCAAAGCTGAGAAGTGTCAGGTGGCCATGGCTGAAGTGGCATACCTTGGGCATGTTGTAGGCTGGGGACAGTTCCATCTTAATCAAGTAAAAATAGAGGTGAATAAGGTGTGTCCAGACCAGAAACACAGAAGCAGGTCAGGAGTTTTCTAGGGACAGCAGGGTACTATAGGAAATTTGTGCCCAATTACAGTGCCCTGGCAGCTCCCCTATCTGACTTGGTAAAGAAAAGAATGCCTAAGAAAATTACCTGGGAACCAGCCAATGAAAAAGCCTTTACCAGACTGAAGGAGGCACTGTGCAGTGCTCCCATGTTGACAAGTCCTGACTATAGCAGACCTTTTATAGTCCAGACTGATGCCTCAGACATGGGTACAGGGGCAGTACTGAGTCAGACATCCAATCAAGGGAAAGATCACCCTGTAGTGTACCTAAGTAAAAAGTTACTTCCCAAGGAGCAGGCTTACTCTACTGTGGAAAAATAGTGTCTTGCCATAGTGTGGGCCCTAAAGAAGTTAAAGCCATACTTATATGGGCAGCATTTTGAGGTACAAACAGACCACAACCCCCTGGTTTGGCTGACCCAAATGGGAAAAACTAATGGTAGACTGTTAAGATGGAGTCTTGCCTTGCAAGGGTATGATATGACGATCTTACACAGGGCTGGAGTGACCAATCAAAACAGTGATGGCCTGTCACATCTTTATGAGGAGTGAACTTATTTGGGAAGCTCATCCCATGCAGGGGATAGAGCCCCCAAATTCAGTCTAGGTGGGGAAGATTGTGACGCTTGGCCAGCAGGTTATGATTGTTCTTTGACATTTGTAATATAAAAATGTGGTGTGTGATTTGTCTCCACAAGGCGGCTGTGCCATGGGTCAAGTTTTAGTGGAAATAACAGAATATATTAACCTGAAACCATGAGGTAATTAAGACTAGAGAGCCTTAATTAAGGGTCTCCTGTTTATCTGACTTAATTAGAACTGACCCAGCTGCCAGGAATTAGGGATTGCAAACTTTTATTACATTTTAGAGAAAAAAAAATGTTATACCATGGTGTGAAAAGTCATAAAAATTCTTTGATCCTTGGGAAGAGGAACTGCTCAAAGATCAAAAAGGGGATGTTAATTAAGGAGTCATATTTGGAAATTAGTTTTGCTGAAGTCACAGTATTTAAAATAGCTCCTGACAATAAGATCCTTGTTTGAATAATTTTTATATTTTAAAAGGAGGAGCTAGATGGCATCATAGAAGGGGTGGAGACACAGAGTTTAAACTGTATTCTGTATTTCAACTGAGACACATTTCTTGTTGGACTCTTAAGAAACAAGAACTAACTTAAGCACTGTAAGAAGGTAATACATTAGATATAAAAAGTCTAATTGTATTGTGGTATACATTTATGTTTGTACTTTTCCTTGTTTTCTTTTAAGTGATTGTATGTTTTGCAAAATAGTGTTCTGTGTTTACATTTTACATATTTTTATCCATTTTTAAGTAAACCTTTCATTTAAAATGACTGCCTGGGTGTGTCTTTGAAGTTCTTTTGCATGTGAAGTATAGACGGTTAAATATGACAACTGTTCATAAGCTTGATGGTGCTACCAGACTGGGAAAAGGTAAGACTATACCTAAGGTCTTTTAAGGATTCATTTTGGATACCTGGTTAGGTGCCCTTAAGCGAATGATATCTGGCATCCCCCCAAAGAACAGATTATCTGAGCCTGTACATTTGGGTATGCTAGCATAAGGTTCACAGTTTGAATCCACCCAGAACTTGAGACCAAAGATGATTCGGACCCACAAGCAGACAGAAGGGTTGCTCTGTTTTGTTACCTGTTCACTATACTGCACTCAGAGGTTGGCATTGTGGGAGCAGAGGGCCTGACCTTCTGAGTGCATTTGTGACAAAGGTCACCTGAAGCTCCAGTTGGGAGAAGGGAAAGCCCAGCAGGAGATTGTCCATGTCTACCACTGTCCAACATGTGAGTGACCAAACTAGGGGTCTGTAACCTAAATGGTGTAGGTCTGAGGATGTTATGCTTGTGACTACTGTGCACTGTGCATCCACTGAATTGTTCTTATTCGTAAATGTGCCAGAGGCACTGTGAATACTGTGTACTGATTGTGCTCCATTATATAGTGTGTCATCTGCAGAACTGCCTGCTTTTGGCTCTCTGGAAGGAAGGCCAGGGTCTTGGTAGTGTTCAAGAGGAGGCTGTGGCCACTGCTTGTTGCATCTCTTGCTTGGATGAACTGGCTATCAACCAGTCATCCAGATAAGGGTAAACTTGGAGTCCTAGTTTTTTCAGATGTGCTATGAATAGAAGCACTCTATAAAGACTTGAGGTGCTGAGGAAAGCCCAAAGGGTAGGACTCTGAACTGATAATGCTATCTTAGCACAACGAATTGGAGGTATCTGAGGTAGCTGGGGTGCACTAAAACTTGTTGAAAATTTGAGGTCAAGGATGGGTGTATGCCTTCTGATTTATTTGGAATGAGGAAGTAGTGGAGAAGAAGCTCTGTGTTTCACTCTGACCCTGGCACTACCTCCAGTGCCCTGTTGCTCAGAAGGTCCACAATATCCTGCACCAGATGTCCTGACATGCAGCTGATCAGAGTTGTCATTTGGGTAGGGCTGGTGAAATTTATCTTCTGCCAGCAGAATTATGATGAAATGCTGATTTAATTTCTATGAAACTGCACAAAATTTCTACAAACATTTTGCCTTATTTTGCCAAAATTGCAATTTCAGTTATTTCCGTCTAATTTCAAAAGTATTTCTTCAAGTTATACTACATTTGGTATAGTGACCTTGCCAATGCCCATAAGGAAGTGTATCAAGGTTCAGACCTCTATCTTTACAGATGACTGAGTTATAAGCCTCCAAACATTTGGAAATGTTAAAATTACAGTTAACAACAATGTAAACTAAAAGTGTTTGTCAAATTGCACCAAATTTGGTAAGGCGACTTTATCCATGCCTATAGATATCCATGCCAAGTCTCATCTCAGATCTTTGTGTTTAAAGGTGACTGGGTTATAAGCCTCCAAATTTTCGTAAATTTAAAAATTACATTTTGCCATTATATAAACTCCTACATTTTAAGCCCCTAATTATTTACAGCTAGAGAACAGAATATAACAAATGTTATTTGATTCACTGACCCTAAATATTAGGCTTTAAGGCAACCCCCATGGCCCAGCATCATATCATCATGCTGCCATACTGATAATCCGGGTTCGGAAGCTAGCCCGGGAAGTCATATCAGGAGGCAGGTCATGGCTTAACAATTTACATAGCCAGGACTTCTCTATTTAGCAGTTTCCTGGACTCTTCCAAGAAAGTGTGCATCTCAGTTTTCAGTCATCTAGGTCCAAAGGTGGCTATGTTGTAAGCATAGAAATATTCAGAAATTTTCACATGGATATTAAATTGCCAGATTCTGAGCTCCCTGTAACATCTTCACCCTTCATCCAAATGTTATGAAACTTAACACACTCAGGGCCCATATCAGACAATCTGCATGACAAATGTCAGACCTCTAGTTACAACATAGACCGATTTATTGCCAATTAAAGAACTTCAGAAAATTCCACAAAAATGATGGAATTTTGTGAAAAGTTCACAAATTTGGAATTTGCTAATTTTGCCCAACTCTACTTCTGGGTGGATAGTCTAAAGGGATTTTTATAAAGTTCAGGGAGTATCCCTCTTGGATGATCCTGAGGATCCACTTGTGCATTGTTATAAACTACCACTGAAGGTAAAAATGAGACAGGTGCCCTCCTACTGGACAGGAAAGGTCTACCTTGGGCAGCTGAGGCAAGACCAGGGCCAGAGCTTCAAAGGGTGGCACTAGGCACTTACAGCACTTGTGCCTTCAGCTGCACCTTCTTTTGGGGTTGGGGAGGCTGAGATTTGTTTTGCGCTCCTCTCCCTTTTCCTCAAAAGGGCTGCCTCTTCAGAAAGAAACCTCATCCTTTCCCTCACTGAGGATTAGCAGGGGCTGGTCTAGAAGTCTTTATGTCTGTTCTAGTCTTTTGAGAAGCTTCAAGAGACTTCTCCACCTGCTATCCAAACAGGTAAGTGTCATCAAAGGGAACATTCACTACCTGTTGTTGGACATCCTAAGGAAAAAAACAGAATTACAAAGCCAGGAGTGCCTTTTGATACAAATGCCCACCGCAACAGAGAGAGAAGCAGTGCTAAAGGCATCCACAACTGTTTTAAGCAGATGACTATTAGAATCATTCCCATGAGTAACAGTTTGCAGCATCTTTTGCCTAGCCTCAAAGTCAGGTAAGACCGCTGCAAGAGACTTAAATGAGCTCCAAAGGATATATTCATATTTGTAAAAAGGCCCTTGGTAGCTGGCAATCATGCTCAGAGTAGCAGCTGTGCAAGCTCACTTGCCCATAATGACTATCATGCATGATTCATTGTTAATGGGACATGCAGTGACCTCCTGGTACAGAATGGCATTGACATTCTCAATGAGAATAACAACAGCATCAGCTATAGGCTGAGAAATATACACTAGTTTGTCCTTGGGGCAGTGTACTTTCTGTCTATCTGACTGCAGATACTTGGAACAGAAGCAGACCTGTTCTAAACTGCATCCAACAGGGTCTCAAATGCTGGAGGAATAGGAGGAACCAGGTTGACCAGCATGGTTGACATGTTTAATCACTGCAGACAGAGACATTTACCTGGGTCATTAGCTGAAGGCTCAAAATCAAGTGCAGAATGCACATTTTTTAACAAAGCCTAGAAGATTATATCCTCCTGAGAAATGAAGGGGGGTGCCTGGGTCCAAAGATTCCAGGCTATAGAAAGAGTCATGGTCACTACCCTCAGAGATAATGAGTTAAGGGTCAGATTCAGCCCCTTCTAGCTCCCCCTCCCCACGGAATGAGGATGAAGTAGGGGAGTGGATCACAAATTCCTCAATCTAGAAAAAGGCCTTGCAACACTGGTGACACTGGCCCCAATGTATGAGGAGCCAGCATCAATGGCAGCACTGCAGCCAGAGTTGAATCCAGTGCCGGGAAGTCTCCCGGCACTGAGTTCAGTGCCAACACCAGTGCCAAGGCTGACACCAGAAAAGCCCCTGAGAGGCCAAAACCTGGCACTGACCTTGGCACCGATGATCCAGCTGTCACCAATGTGACAAGCAAAGGTACCGTGGCCCATCCCATCATAGTGACACTAAATGGGGATGCAGCCGTTAGGACAGGAATTGGCAGTGCAGTCACTGACAAGGGCCCAGGTGTTGTTGCCGGAGCCAAACAGCTACCTGAATTGAAGGCCCCACCTTCAGCTTCAGTGCCACCAGCCCCAAATGGCCAGGGACCAGTTCTGCAGGCAAAGGTAAATGAGCAAGACATTGCACACTCCTCCACAAGAACTGCCCAGTGGTGGAACTGCCCACCAGAGTCTGCACTAAGAGACAGAGAGGGACTCTGCTTCCAATACCTTGACCTCCCATGAATGGAACCCCCTGGTGACACCAATGGCTCTGGTGAAGGCCGCTGCTCCGAGAGACCAAGGATGTCACAGCAGACCTTCAGTGGTATAATTTCTTCCTTTTTATGAGAAGAAGAAGAATTCAAGGCCAAGTGGTGCCCCAACCCTGACTGGGACAGGGAATAGCCCCACTTCTTTTTGCGCTTCCTGCAAGACTATCCTTCCTCTCAGGCACAGGACCACTTGTTGCCAAAACCCTCCCCTGAAGAGGGAAGTGGACCAGACAGCCCTGCAACCATAGCTATTGAGCGTTGACTCAGCAGGGTTAAGATAAACTGAGAGAAAATGTTTGTACAATCACTAAACTGACACAAAATAACAAACTGTAAACACTACAAACTGAAAAGAAATTAGTATTGTTTTATAGATGTTAAATCTGACTCCGGCAGACAAGCGATGTCATCATTGAAGCACACTCTGACGGTAGGGGAAAAAAGGAACTGAGGCAGTTGAGGACAGATGCCAAGATAAGCCATGTAGCACAAGTAGTCTCTTGAGGCCGTGCATTCGCAGCTTACTCTTGGCATCAGCATTCTGAAAGGTTCTGCTCTCACAGGGTCTTAGGGCCTCTGGCTCAGACCCATTAGTGTGACTCAACGGTGAAAATGGCTGTTTTTAACATGATTGGGCTTGGGAGAAGGGTTGGGGGCTGTTTTCTTCCCCTTTTTGTTAGTATTTCCCAAATATAAATAGGCATAAAAAGTGTCACTATTCATTATATATATTTTGTATGTTCAGTCTTAAACAGTTGATGGGTGGGGAACCACAAATTCTAAGAAGTGAGTTCTACAGTGTAAGTGCAAAGTGAGTTCTACAGCATAGGTGCAAAGAATGAAAAAGCAAGTTCCCCAATTTTTTGCATACTGATAGTGAAGCCTGATCTAAGGACCGAAGGGTATAGACACAAGATGGTTTTGTAAGGATTGTGGTGGTGGTGGGGGGGGGGTTGATGGCATAGCACTTTATTAATAAGGCACCCTACACTAAAGGTGCACAGTGCAGCAGTCTAGAGGTAACATAGTCCTGAAAAGAGTAAACAATGTTAAGTGGGTGGTAACTAGAGCAAAGCAGCAAATGTTACTGTGTATGTTACATCCCACCTTTCAAGTTGGATTTGGACTTGCTGAAGTAGGCTAAAGATCCATAGTTTATTTGGGCAGTAGGATGCCTTATACTACTGCCACACGGTCGAATTATGTCCAATTCTGTATTGAAGGCCCAGACTAGAATTAACAGATTTATGCTCAATATTTACGTGAAGGGCAAAATTAAGAGTGGGGTTAAAAGTAAGGCCTAGATATCTGAAAGTGTCTACTGATTCATGCAGAGAGCCATCAAGGTAAGAGAACTGTAATTTATTAGCTACCATGGAGTTTTGGCACTGACCCAAACAGCATGACCTGAGTTTTGCTAGTAGTTAAAACCTATTTGGCTTTTTATAAGCCAAATTTAAAGTAAACTGAAATCCTGATTTATCTATCTGTTGAGGTCATTGATACAAACCAAACTGTGCATTAGGACACAATCATCTGCATACAGAAGGTGCAGTGGAAATGTTAAGGGCAGACTGTTAATATAAGGCAAGAATAACAAAGGGCCAAGTATGGACCCCTTGGAACAACCACTAGGGCAGAAGCAACATCTGAAGATATTTGTCCAGTCCGCCTGGTGGCACTGAGGGTTAAGGTGCTGGACACACATCTCGTGCAAACCAGCAACCCAGGTTTGGGAGCAAGCATGGGTCATCAGGGGTTGGTGGGGATGGGGAAAGATAGAGCACCCTAGAGGTTGCTCTCCTTCCCAGGAAGGGGTTCTCTCATCCAATGCACTGACTACCCCTGGCAGAGGCTGGGGACATTGCAGTGCATGGCAGCAGATGCAGGGGATTGGAGCAGCGGATGTCCTCCAGGTGCATGAGGGAACATGAGATGCTGGTCAGGATGTCATTGCACGTCTGTGCTCTGGGGAGGAAATCAAGACAAAAATCCCCCTACCTTGGGTGAGGTGACAGAGAAAATAGGCAGGTGGTCCAACCACATGCCCGATGTTGGCCAGTTTTCTGGTTCTCCTTGGGGTCTGGGGCCTCTCTGTGGGGCCGGGAGATCCCGGACCTCGCGTACCCAATGAAGCACTCGGAGAACAGTTCAGGCGGGTGGTTGAGTCTGGCGGCTGCAGATGGAACCCTGAGAGTTGTCCCGAAAGTAGGGTGCATAAATAGAAACTACAAAAAAAAAAAAAAAAATCTGTACACATTTTACAAGTTTCTTTCTATGTGAGATGTAATTACTAAACCAGCTTAATACAGCAGGGGAGATTCACAATTCCTGTAGCTTGTCACATGACAGCGGATGGTCCACATGGTCAAGTGCCCTAGTCAAATCAATAGATATGGCCCCCATTAGCAGGCCATTATCTATGGTGGAGGAAATGTTATCAGTGAGCTTTACCATAACAGTAGCAGTGCTCTTCCCTAGCCTAAAGCAATGTGAGCTAGAGAGAGATTATACTAATGTAAGGAGTCAGTTAGCTGGGCAGACTCCACTTTCTTCAGGAGTTTGTTTAATTCCCATAGAATGGCAATGGACCAGTAATTATTTATATCTTTTGGGCTGCCATTTTTATAGACAGGCACCAAGTAAACGAGTTTCCACAGATCAGGAGCTTTACCTGTAGTAAGTAATAAATAGAAAAGTCTTGTAACAGGGACAAATAAATTGTATGCAACAAAATGTAAGAGCTTTAGCTAAGTGCCATCTGAGTCATCACGTTTCCTTATGGATATACATGTTAACAGCTTGCAGATGGGTGATCCATGATGAGCAGGAACCAGTGTTCAGGGAACTTAGAGGAGTACTTCCTGGAGGGGAACACTGGGAGCTAGTGAAGCAGATATGTCCGAGAAGTGAGTATTGAAGGCATTTAGCAATGGTACCAGAGTTAGTACTGTGTTATGCCATTCAGCCCCATATCCTGTTTGATACAGTTTCGATTCATACTCTTAAAATCCTACTATATTTCCAAATGTTTTGAGGGTTACCAGCAGATTAGGAGAGTAGGTTCTTATACTATATGCTTTTCATTGTACATACTCTTGTTTCTTTTTGGCTTTCTGTACTCATTCCAGTCTGAATTAGATACAAAGGTAAACCATACCCAGTATTTAGCCCTGACTTTAATTAAAGATAGAAAATCCCTAGCTAGCCATTTAAAAGACTACCTCTAACTCTCCTTTTGATGAGAGGTACATACTTATCCTGAAGTTCAGTGAACTTGGCAGTAAAATATGGGCATCATTTACATCATCTGTGTTCCAGAAATATTACCAGTCAATTTGATTTAGATCATTTAGGAAGGCATGAAGAAGGAGATTAGAGAACTCACTAAACTGAATAATTCTTGGAGAGGCCCTTGTAGGCTGGACTCTCCAGACACAAATAGATGGAAAAGTGGTTTCTTATGGTATCAGGGAGGACACCTGTACAGAAAATTCTTTCCTAGGGTGGACTGGTTGCCAATATTAGATAATCTGATAGGTTTAGTTATTTATTTATATTAATTTATTTGTTTTAGTATTGTGTTTTACACTCCTGGTCCAACCAGCCTACCCAACTTAGACCCATCTCTATAGCCCTCTAACTCTCCTTCTCTCTGGACAAACCTCCAGCTTTCCTCATAGCACTGTGTTCCCTTGGTAGGGACTTGTATGATAGTCCATATGCACCCTAGGGTTCCACTCTATGGCTGCAGAGGTGGAGCACTAAAGTCAGCAGTGCACAGCCCACAGGAGGTCCGGTATCATTCCTTTTTGGCTAGTGTGGTTTATTTTGCTCCTTTCTTTTCTTTGCTGAGGGATGGCAACATGCAATGACATGTGTGGCATCTGATGCTGACCATCCCCACAGTGCGAGTGTCTCTTGTTACAATGCCACATGACTTCAACCAGTTGTTGCCTAAGCAATGAACACTGTCCCTCACGAGATCCAAACAAACAGATGGACTTTCTAAAGGTTTGGTTAATGTGTCAATGAATTAGACTCAAAGAACCTAACATGGAATAGTACTTCTGGTAGAATTTCTCTCGCCAAAAGGAAATATAGAATAATCAATGAATAACTTCATCAACTGTTTTACTTCTCAGGAATTCCCCTAAGGAAGTGACTTACAGTAGTGCCTCAAAGTGCCAGGGTTCTTTTCACTGCCTAGCTTATACTGAGATGGGCACTTTAAAAAAATGAAACGATAGGTAGTAAAGCTCCACTTTGAGTATATCTCCTTTTTCGCAGTGAAAATTCCATGAGGAGTGCAGTCCCATGTTCATTCTTCTGAGAATGCTACCACCCCTCCCCCCGAAAGGGGAGCTGTACCTAGGATAATCAGTCTTCCTTCCACCAGCTGACCTCTGACAACTCATATCCTCCCCCAAACTTGGGCTGTCAGCATAGTGAGTGGTAGCACCAGGCCGAAGCATGGTTATTAAACATGTTAGACTGAATTTACTTAATGACTACTCTCATCTCTTTGTTATGCCACCTAACCAGTCCAGACCAAGGGTGTAGACAGGCATACTCACTGTACACATTTGAGTACAGTTTTGTTGAGTGCTTGTCACAAACCATATGCCTTTCTGTTAAGATTTTTCATTCTAATCTGTAGTGTTTAGGTTAGTGTAGGCCACTGAGGAGTGTCTCTGTTTAAAGTTATGTTGTTTAGGAGACAGATACATGTATAACCTCTTTAGAGATTAGAGAAATCATCTGACAACAATCTGACTTGTTTGGAAGGCAGTGCCTTTTGGCGAGAATGTGTACATTTTTAAATTGGGGGGGGTGTAACTGCTGGAGATTGTGTACAAAATAAAAATTTTTGGATGATTAATTCATTATTCTTTATGGATATCCCCAAATGTTTGGTAAGAGAGGGAAGGCTTGCTTGTCCACCCATAGGGGGAACTGTATAACAAGCCAAGTGTAGGTTTTTTAACTTGGACCATCACTAACACAGTATGATACCATTCAGAGGGACATTCAGGAGTTAAGATTATGCTAATTTACTCTGGGGCAGTTGAGACTTATAGTATATAAGAATCACCCCATCTTTTTTCACAGGGAGGGCAGGCACACCTGATGAAATTAAACCCAGGGATGGGGCACACTGAGCTTGGAGTTGAGGGTTTTAACCAGGATTTGGTAATCACTAATATATCAGAGCTAAAAATCATAATTAGTTATTTTAGTTCTGTTTTATTAGATTGCAGAACACATATACTGTAGTAAAGCAACAGTATGTGTCAGTCACCGTGTAGTTTTTTTGGCAATAATGTTTTCCTAGCAAAAGCATCAATGTACCCATTTTTCTTTTTTTTTTCCTTCTATTCATTTTTTTTCAATCTATATTCTATCTCTTTGGTTCACAGGCCTGCCCCCATCTGGTCCATCTGGTACATACCTCCAGCCCCATCGCCTAGCTTCTCTGGGTCTTACCTGTGCTTCAGTGATTCTCTGCCACAGGATCCTTGTTGGAGGTGTCCAGACACTGATGTGGGGCCTACGAGAGGTCAGGCTTTTATGCTGCCTTGGCCAGGGTTTTTCCTCCATTTTCTTCCCAGAGGGCTTCCACCATGTGCAATGATGCTTTGTGCAAGCTCCACCTCCATGGAGACCACCCAGCACATGCTGATGGACATCCTTTCCTCTAGCATTCTGCTGCACTGCAGCTTACATTTCGTTAAGTGGCAGCTGCTGAGTGGAACATACATACCCCTCCCAGATGGAGGACAGCAGTCCTAGGGATGCTCAATCCTCCTTCCCCAGCCAGTCTCCAAGCAACCCGTGTTTGTTCCTGAACTCAGGATGCTGTCATGGCAGGAGGGAAGTGTCCAACACCTCAGCCCTCCACACCGCTGGGCCAGTTGTTTTCTTCCACTCCTTAATGAGGCTATGGGATTTTGATGTTTTTAAAAGTTCTGACTTCTGTGCCATGCCTGCATGAAAAAGCTAAACATCTTGGTTCAGATGTGGTAGCCCATCATAATGCATCCACAATATGCATTTAGCAGGTACATTCAACAGATAATTTCAATAGAAGAGGTGTTCAAAATCTGCAAGTGGTGACCATCTTTAAAGGGATACTGTCAACCCTTTTTGTATCATATTATTTCTAGTTGAAACCCCCCTTTTTATGGTTGCTTACCGTCTCTAAAATTCTTTGATGTTGCTGGTTGTTTTATCTGCTTTTTTTCTTATCAGAAATGAAATGCATGGTAATGGTGTAATTATACCCTACCTTGTTGTGCTTGAAATCCTTGATTAGCTCTTATTGCATACTTCCTGAACATTATGAACACCCCTAAACAGTGCAGTCACACGTGATGCAACAGCCACCTCTGGTGCCACTGAATCATGAGTGGCTAGACTGTGTTGTGGTATTTCTATGTCCAGAAAAGATACAGTGGGAGGTAAAAAGAATGTAAACAAATCAGTTTTTGTGTGGTAACACCAATATGGTTGGCAGTCTGTTTTTTCACTTTTAAGAAAGAAGAAAGGAATCAGAATCAAACAACCAGCTACACCAGTAGTCTATGTAATGTAAGCAATCATGAAATGTATTTTTTAAACTAGGGATATTTTGAGTCCAAAGGCAGTTGACATTGTCCCTTTTATGTCTTGAGCCAATAATTGCAAGATTAGCCAATAAAGTTGCTTTAAAAATATCTGTAAAAAATTAAAATGCACCTGGGAAGAGTCTATGGATGTTAGAAATAAATTTTTGCTTAAAACTATGACGACTTTTTTTGGCAATTAACAAATATTGTTGCTTTAAATTGGCTATTTTGAGTCCTTTCATGTATTGTCATTTAGGTGTGTGAGAGTACAGTGTGCAGCATGGATAGCAGGGACTCAGTGTCACTCACCATATAATTAAAGTGATAGTGAAACCAGATCAAGTTGATATAGTCTAGCACACATAGTGCCAGAGGCAGGTACATACTGTGCCAGACAGGGTCTCAGATAATCAGCAATGAATAGAACGACTTTGTGATGGAGTAGCCAAGTAGAATCTATAGCATTGTTTGTAGTCAGTAAGACATTAGACGTGTGAAAATCAGATGGGGGGTTGACATATTCATACCCTTTGCCTGTTGCAGATATAGAGTCTGATAACAGAGAGAGCTCCAGAGTGATGAGCCCTATACAGACGGAGATTCTAAAGCCCGTCAGACAGTGGTAATCAGAGATAAGTCCCTCTATATCTAGATATATCTGGATATTACACAGGAAGTCCACATTCATTTCAATTGGTTTTCCTGTGTTGTATCACAATATAACTAAAGATTTAGTGGAGAATATCTCTGGCTGCCACTTTAGTTATGTTAATGTAGTAATCCTAGAATACGAATGTAAGATTTGCAGTTAAGACAACTGGCTAATAAGACAACAGTAGGCAGTTTTGTGTACGTAAAAAGATAGTTCAATGAGCTTATGCACCTTGGTGTGGTGTTGTGCTTCTGCAACTTGCTGAATAAACTTTGTTGTGGCCGTTTTCCTTTCTGTGCCTCAGGACTACCACCCTGCAGGGATGCCAAAGGCAAGGAACCCTGGAGGAGGATTCCACCCCTAGAGGTGTCGAGTGAAGGATTCCCTTAGGCTAAAGGTAGCTTAGGAAAAGTCCCTGAGGAGAGAGACTAGCCACTGGAAAAGGAGGGAAGGATGGTGGGGCAAAGAAAAAATGCTTCTGAATTAAGTAGGAAGGAAGAGTTTAAATAGGTTAGGCAAGGGGGGCATGGCTGTCACTTCAGCCATTGAACCACAGGCTTAAGCCTTTCAATTCAATGTGCTTACACAACTCGCTGTGGTGCTGTGCTTATGCAATTTGCTGAACAAATTTTGCTGTGGCCATTCGCCTCTCTGTGCCTCATGACTACCACCCTGTAGGGAGCCGAAGGCATGGAAACCTGGAGGAGGGTTCCACCCCTACAGGTGCTGTGGGAAGGATTCCCTTAGGCTAAAGGTAGCTTAGGAAAAGCCCAAAATAGAGTAAATAAGAAAGTATTGCAGAGGTAATGAGTTGGTATTGAGATTTGGACCTTCAAATAGGTCAGCAGAGATATTGGTAATGGTCAACAGATAACTGAAATGAGTAACAACTTTAACGTAGGTAGAATGAATTAAAATGAGAGGGCATGACTTCCCAAGGAGAGAGGGAATGGCAAAGGAGGGCCACCATCCATCTGTATCCAACAGTAGAAACCTACTTAAGTAGCCTAGAGAATTGCAACTAAAGAAACTAGATATTATGGCCTTTGGCACTGAGGAGAGGAAAAAAACCCATTTGAGGAGGAAACCTCTGGGGATCCAAGGCCTGCATCACCTTCCCTCTAGGCTAGGGATGTTTTGTTTAGCATTGGCTCTGCTACTGCAATTTAGAAAGCCAATCCAAAGGGAGGAAAATACTCCAATTTGGTGGCAAGCTTTCACAATCCCTTTAACGGGAACACTGTGAAGGGTTTCGAGCACACTCTGCAACATTAGATACTCTGAAGTGAGAGCAGGACCCTCAAGGTGGGAGGAGGAGAGCAATGACCACTGAGGCATTCAGCCAGCCTACTGATTAAAAACAGACCAGTCAAACCAGAGGTGGCCATGTGGAGAATAGCATAGAAGGTGATGCCGAACCTGATTTGGCTAGCTAAAGGAGAGCTTCTGGGTGTGAGGGCCCCATCCTTCATAGCTGAAGTCTCAAATTCTACATCAAGCAGTGTCATCGATATGGCTGCATGGCTAAAGCTCCACCTGGAGTGAGGACATAACCACTATGGGCCAGATGAGAAGGACCCCATCCCAAGTTTCGCATGTTCAAGATGTGGACTTCATGGGCGCAGACCAAAACCATCAGCTGCAGGGCAGGCCCTAAGCCATGGAAAGTAATAGTCATGGTTGGCATGCCTCTGATTTATGATTGAGAGCATACAATCAATGTCAACTATAAAGTGCTAGATATGAGGAGGCCTGGCAAACCCAGCAGCTGTCATTTAGGTACTGGTATGCAGGGCGATATGACTGACTGAGATATCTGACTGAGAAGATTGACTGATAAGACTGACTGATATGAGCAAAGCCAGCAGAAAGCATGCCAACCAATTTCATTATTGAAGCCTAATATTAATCAGATTGAAAAAACTCAATGGCAGTAGGTAATACTGATGTGGACAGGTGGTAGGAGGCCAGGTGAAGCCAGCGGATGTTGGTTAGCTGCAAATGCCAGAAACTGAATCAATGAGGTATAGGTAATTGAATGGATATGGTTTATGCATGATTACTTTAAATGCCATTTAGGCTGCACAGGAGCAGTAGTAGGAGAGCTGGTAACTAAACTGATGAGGAGTACACAGGAATATGACAAACAAGCATGGAAAAAGTCATTTAACTTACATAAAGCATGCTCCTGCTACTTGGAGCCACGATGCCCCACTGTGAAATCACAGTCCCCCACCGTGGAATAACAGAGAAGCAACAAGTTGAATGTCATGAGACCAAACAGGTAATTTAATGACTGAAGATTTCGGTATAGATAGAAATTAGAAACAGACTGTTTAAATGTCAGCAGGTGTAAGCTGAGCTGACATACCTTAGATTGAATACATAGGCAAAAGTACTGAGAGTCTGAATTATGATTACATATACATACGAGTCCTGCACGTAGGACTAGGACAAAAGTAAATTTATGATAGAGTGTAATTTGGATGTTAGGGCAGGAAACACCAAAAATTGTAGAGGCGCTCCCTGTTTCCCCACTTGGTTTGACTGCTTTCATTCGTAGTTCAATATGAAGTAAAGGAGCTTGGTCTGATAAGCTGTAGCAGAAAACTCCAAAAGAAGTAGAAGCAGCGCAGAATTGTAGAGTTGGGAGTTGCAGCTGCCTAGATGGAGCCAGCATTGACTGAAGTCAGTCCAGGTGAAAACAATTAAGGTGGATGTGCAGACTGTTAGAGGCAGGGAGAACAAGAGTGCTAGATAGCACACAGATCACAATTGCAGCTGAACAGAGAGATTTGTTAAAGGGGGATACTTTCGATCAGCTGAAATGCATCGGCCCGACCGGCAATATCCCAACCCCAGATGCCCGAAACACAGTTGTCTGACATCGATTTTACCCCCGAGTGAGAATGAACCTAGCACAGAGGGTTTGGGGGCAGAGACCCCATTGGGGTGTGTAGGGCAAAGCCTCCAAATCACTCTCTGGAGGTAAATCCCATGTCAGGCAACCATGTTTTGGTGCCTGGGGTCGGATATGAGGTCGTGGCCGAACATTTTTCGTTGCCCACAGTATATCCATTAAAGGTATGATGAGGGAAATGGGAGCCTGAACAGCACAAGGCAAACAAAAAGGACAGCAAAACACTAGGAAAACTAGAAAGGTCTCACAATGCAAGCGAAGGAAGCAGAAGGATGCTAGGAAAACTAGACCCCACTAAAAAAAGAAAAAAAAATGAAGAAACACAAGCACACCAGAACAGTAGAGCAGACACAGACAACAGAGAGAAGCAAGCAGCAGCTGAAGGCACAAGCAAAATACAGACTGAGAAAGGTAGGAGAAATACAAACCAGTAGAACAGCAGCACCAACCAAGTAGAACATCCAAAATGCAAGAGGAGAGTGGAGTCCATCAGAGCCTCTGGTGGCAAAGAAAAAATGCTTCTGAACGAAGTAGGAAGGAAGAGTTTAAATAGGTCAGGCAAGGGGGTGTGTGGCTGTTGTTTCAGCCATTGAACCACAAGCTTAAGCCTTTCAAATAAAGTAAGGTAGGATACTACATTAGTACACCAAGTAAGATGTAAACACCATAGCGAAAGTATAACTGCATTCATACAAAAACTGTTTACATAGGAGCCTGCCAGGATGCAACACTTTTATCACAGTTTCTGCCAGTGATATACTGCAGAAAACTGCTATGACACAATATAATTCAATGGCAATTACTCCAATTTGTCACACAGGAAACTGACATCCTTATTACAAATTGTTGCATCCTGGCAGGTTCCACTGTATCTGTCATTATTTTCAAAATGGAGCAGAAGATACAAGGGCATGAAAACAATATACAGAGCTTACACCTAGGAAACAGGATCTCCTGACAACTGCTGCCCCCAACTGTAATGCCCTTATGCTCTTGCCCTTGTACTGCAGCCCATTATGTGGTGGCCTGCTTGATGTGACTGTCCCGGGGAAGAATCCTCCTTTCCCGTCCTTCCCAAATGCACAATTGGTGGGTGGGGTTTATGTGACCCAGACCTCTTGCTCTGGTCACCAAAGTCCTTAGAAGAGCAAGCGAAAGTGGGAAGCACTTATAAACTCGCACCTCTCACCCTTTCATGCCCTGTGGCGTGTCCTCTGGAATGGTACCAAAAGCCATGAAAGTGACAGTCAACAGATTCTGACCCTCTGACAGAGTCCTCCCTTCCCACCTGTTCCGGCTACCCAATTAGGAGGTGGAAGTCATGTGACCAGGACCTCCCTTTCCGGTCACCAAAGTACTTGAAGGAATCAGCTGAAGGGGGAGCACCAGCAAGCTCCCACCCCTCATGATCTCCATAAGTTCTCTGCTCTATCCCTCCTGCAATGGTACCAAAAGTCATGGGACCAAGAGTTAACAGACTTAAACCCTGGGACTGAGGATCTGTCTTTCCCACTGCCCAACTGGCAAGTGCTGGTCATGTGACCAGAACTTCCTGATCTGGTCACAAGTGTCCTAGGAGAAGTAAGTGGAAGGGTGGGGGAGCACCAGCTAACTCCCACTATTCCCAACCCCTTCAATGTTCTGTGGCATGTCTCCTTGAATGGTGCCAAAAGCCATGGGAGCAACACAGTCAACAGATTCAGACCCTCCAACTGTGGATCAACCTTTACCATCCTTCGTCACTGCCCACTTGGTGGCGGGGGTATGGTGGGGCCACATGACCAATATCCCCTGGTCCAGTAATTAAAGTCCTTGGTGGACTAAATAGGAGTGGAGGAAGAGTACCAGCAAGCTTCCACCCCTTACAACCCCTTCAATGCTCTGCAGAATGCCACATGGAATTTTGCCAAAAGCTGCAGGAGCAACATAGGCAATATTTTTGGATCTTCTGATGTAGGGTTCACCTTTCTCATCCTTCACTGTGTGATTGGCAGGCAGGGGTCACATGACCCATCTGGTCACCAATGTCCTTGGAGGGGTGTGTTATAGGTGGAGGATAGCACCTGCAAGCTACCACCTTGCAAATTTGTGGTGCACCTCCTGGTTAAAAAGATAGTTTACCAAATTACAGTAGCAAAGCCCTTAAAATCACATGAGTGTGGAAAAAACATAACATAAATTCGCTGTATGGCAGACTGCAGTTTATAAGATACATTTACAGTACAAGTACATTTGCCATTTTATTTCTATACCTTACAGATACTAACATTATACTTACCACTGTTATACTAACAGCATCTTCATATTCCTTGGTAATAGCACTTACTACAGCTGATGCAAGCAGCAATAAGATGAGAGGATTCTTAAACTGTAAAAAGAAAATCAAAAAGCTATTTTTTCTACTTGCAAAAGTAGTATATAGAATTGCAATACTAAGAAATATATACAGCAAATAAATCCTGTTATCGGGATAAATATGTATTTTCACTTTGAACATGTTATTTCTCTTAGAACACATATTATTTTACTTAGAACATATTAATTCCATTTAGAATCTGTAACTACAATGCAGAGAAATGAAAATACATACTTATAACTTGATTTTCCCGAATATCTTTTCCATAGATTACCACCAAGGGGGCCTGTGCCGAAGTTGACAGGACCTCTCAGGAGCAAGAACTTTTCTGGAGGGTTGGTGGTGCGAGCAGACTGAGCCAAAGCTTTTCTGGAGGGTTGGCAGTGCAGGCAGACCGTGCACTCATGTCACCACATGTGCCTGCTAGTACACAGCAGTGCAAGCCCCCAACTGCCTCAGTACCTTTTTAACAAGGAGGTGAGCTGCATAAATCTAATGTATTACCTATGCTCTTAACCTAAAGGAATAAGTTAGACCTAGTGGCCTATGTAAGAAGGGCCAGCAAACCCAGTAACACAGCCCAAACCAAGTACAAAGTGGCCCCTCTAATCCGATAACTATTGGCCAATATCTATTTTCCCCCCACCTAAGCAAACTGCTCGAAAAAGTGGTACATCAACAGTTATCTGAATACCTAATCAAAAATGAAATCTTATGCAGCCAGCAACACGGTTCCACAGACACCATAGCACAACTACTGCCCTTGCCCTATTCATCAGCCATATATATGTCAATATGGATCAAGGACGTGCCACCGGCACCATATTTGTAGACCTGTCAAAAGCATTTGATCTGGTAAATCATACTCTCCTCCTCTCCAAACAGAATCAAATCGGCTCCTCCGAGGAAACCACGTGCTGGTTTCAGAGTTACCTTACCAACAGTTCTCAATTTGTGTGCATTGGCCAAGCCACCTGTCCCGCCCTACCTGTCACCACTAAAGTTCCCCAGGGCTCTATACTGGGCCCCCTGCTCTTCACCATTTTTGTCAATACCCTCCCCTCAGACTGCCTCTCCTGTGAATCCCTCCTCTATGCCGATGACTTGGTCATCTATCATAGCAATAAATCCCTTCCCCACATATCATCTGTCCTCACCCAGAACTATAGAGCTGCCCATAATTGGTTCTCCAATGACTTGATGTTGGTTAATGCTAAAAAAGCCAAGGCTATGCTGTTTAGGTCAAAACCTCACCTTACCAGATCACTCAAATCTTATTTATCTCTCATGATACACCCACTAAGTGGCCCTGCACTGGAAATCATCCACTCCTTCAAATATCTAGGGGTCATGCTGGACCCTACCCTCTCCTTCACTGACCATGTTAACTCAGTAGTTCGCAGGATAAATCAAAATCTCTGTGCAGTATACCTCATTAAGCGCTTCCTGACAGTGGAAATTCACCTGATCATAGCTAGAGGAAACCTTCTTCCCATTCTGGACTACTGTTCCTCAGTCTACACTCATACATCCTCCACCCTACGGACTAGACTCGCGACCATATACAACAGTGTCTGCCGCTTTGTACTGTCTGCCCCCTACTCCAGCCCTCTCTGTGACCTGTACCACTCCCTAAACTGGCCCTCCTTGCAAGGTCGCTTTCACTTTACACTTGGCTGCCTCATCGATACTTGTATTTGAAGTGGTCCTGCTTCCCCTCTGTCTGCCATTTTCAAGACCAGTACCATGCCAAGAAATCTCCATTTCTCCCTTGTCCATTCCTTGCTGACTCTGCAAACTGCCACTGCCATGGATTGTGAAGCACTATCAGCTGCAGCCCCCCTACTATGGAATGGTCTGTCTATCTCCCTCAGAGCAACCGACAATCATCACGCCTTTAAACATGACTATAAATCCTGGCTCCTTGCTAGGGACACTTGCACCTGTCTGCACAGATAACACACATTCCCACAGCTCTCCCTGTCTGGATCACTAACCTCCTTTCCTGACCTCACTTGGTCGCCAGTTAGCCATGGTATTAACTTGATGGGGGGGGAGTGAAACATAGTAACTTCTTTGCCCAGTGTACCTGTACTTGTATTGCTTCTGTTACCATAGGTGATTGTTAATGACTCACTTTTTGCTGTAACTGTTTTATTCTATTATGACAGTCTGTAACCCTATTGCATTGCACACTACTGGTTGTCAATATTTTGTTGCCATTTACACACTTGTCACTCTGCCATTTGTATTCTTCTCCTGCCACGTTGACCTAGGAATTGCTGATTTGTACTTACCATGCACTGTTGTGACTGCCTGTGCCTATTGCTATGTACATTTGCTGTTGCCAGTTGTTGTCTCAATCATTGTCATCTGTTATTTGTACCTGTTCATGCCTATTAGGCCAAGGTCATGCCTGAAAACCTTTGGATCAGTGCACTCTACCTGGTTAACAAAGTCATCAATAAATAAATAAGTCCAACGCAAACACTGGAGTGAGTCTGGGGTATGGTGGGCAGGTGTGGTAATCTATGGAGAAGATATTCAGGTAGATCAACAGTTACAGTAGGTACATAACTTTTATATCTTCCAAGACTCACTCTTTTCCACAGATTCCCACTAATGGGTCAGCGTACCAAGCTCAGAGAAAGTCCCCCTGATGAGAAAGGATGGAGATCAGGGTTCACGCAGGATATTAATCCATTCAGAATTGTTCTGCCAAAAATGGCATGCTGCCTGGCATGGACATCCAGGGCAAAGTGCTTGGTAAAACTAGGACAAGTGCTCAAAGTTGCAGCTCTGAAAATTTCCTGAATGGATGCAGAGCGTATTTCTGCTAGGGAAGGAAAACCACTCTGGTGGAGTGGGCATGTACCTTGCCTTCCAGTTTAACTTGAGCCATAGGATGGCAATTTACAATCCATGCTGAAATGCCTTAATTGTGACAGGCTCTCCCTTTTGATTAGGGTTGAAGATGACAAAGAGCTGTTTTGACCATCTGATAACCTTAGTACTGTCCAGGTAAAACCTAAGGACCCTCTTAACATTCAGTGAGTTAAAAGTCCTTTTTCTCTCATTCTGGATGTTGGCAAAGTAGGAGGCAGGATTACAGCCTGATTAAGAAGAACTCTGACACCACCTTAGGTAGAACGTGGGGTGTGTATGGAGAACTACCTCATCTTTGTGGAAAACAGTACGTGGAGGATCTATGACCAAAGCATGGATTTCATATACTCTGCAAGCAGAGGTGACCGCTATCGAAAATGCTGCCTTCTTAGTAAGAAACTTTAAGTCACAAGTTGCAATAGGCTCGTAAAGCTTGCGAGTGAGTACACTCAGCACAAAGTTAATATCCCAGGGAGCCACCAGCTTCCTGATGGGAGACCTAGCATGCAGAATACTTCTGAGGAACCTCTTAAGCAGAGGGTGCCTAAAGGCTTGTGGTATGCTTATATAGCACATAGGCAGACTTTAACTGTGGCATGCTGCAGGCCAGCATCAGAAAGGTCTAGTAAGTTCTCCAAAACCTTTTCAACTGGACACCTGAAAGGGTCCCTGTGGATTTTGGAGCACCGGACAGAAAATATTTTCCACTTGGTTGTGTAAGTCTTCCTGGTGGAAGGTTTACACACAGCCAAAAGTATTTCAGAGACTGTCACAAATGCAATCCACAGGTCAGGCCCTCTGCTTCCACAGTGCCAACCTTAGAGTGCAATAGTGTGAACAGGTAACAGACAGGGTAACCCTCCTGTCTGCTTTGGGTCTGAATCACCTTTAGCCTCGAGTGCTGGGGGGATTCAAACTCTGAACCTTATGCTAGCATACCCAATGTATAGGCTCAGATATGTACCCTCTTCAGGGATTTCGGTACAATCTTTGCCCGGGGCACCTAGCCAGGTCTCCAAAATGAACCCTTAAAGCTCTATAAAATATCTTAGGTATATTCTTACCTTTTTCAAGCTTAGTAACACCATCAAGCCTTTTAAACAGTTGTCAGACTTAAAATACAGGCACTTCACATGCAAAAAGAAACTAAGAAGACACCCAGGCAGTATCTTAAAGAAATGAGACTTACTAGAATATGATAAAAACAGGTAAAATAACATTCAGAAAAAATATCACAAGTCTCACAGTCGTCTACAAATAAAAAGGAAAGTTACAGAAATCCAAACTCCTACCACAGACACTTAATTCTTCTCTAATGTTTCCTTTAACTGCTTGTTAAATCAGAGAACTGTCTTTCGGAGTCCCAAGAATGATATCACCCATTTCAGAAACAATGATGTATTTTCAACTGTATCTCCCCAACCCCTTGGTGAGTCAGCTAGCTCCTCCTTTTAGAATTAATTCTTACAAACATAATTTCCTATCAAGAGGTATTTTAAAATGAATGGTACATCAGAAGAAAAAACATTTCCTAAATATGGCATCCTTTAATTAAACATTTCACTTTGATCTTAACATTCCCACATCTGTCATGTCCCTTGGCTGATTTCCTGTGCCAGTGAGATCTGAGGTATTTTATGACTCTTCAGCTAGTTGCTAAATGGAGAGGAACTAGCCCAATTACCTTTCTCTTGAAACATCATAAAATTCATATTTAAGTTCCAACTTCAAAAGCAGCAGCAGGCAATAAACTGTCTCTGGAAGCATATCTCAATTAATTGTTTTCCTCCTGGTCTGTTTAATTACATCCTGTAGTTCTCAGCCACTGACACCTTGAAGTTACAGGCCAAATTCCTCACACACTGAAATGTTATACACAGAGCATGTATTTATAATACCGATATCATACAATAATCGTGAGCAAGGGGCAGAGCATCACAGAGACCATCTGAGATACCTTGAACCTGTTAATTTTTATCTCTTCAGGAGTCAGACCTGAAGGGGAAGGAGGCATAGGTTGGGATGGGCTAGCTGACCCTAGGGTATGATGTCCTTTTGGAGTGGTAGAACCCTCGGTTTGCTGACAGATAGTCAATTCAACAGAGGAAACTATATCTGTCGAGGCCAGCAGGGATCAACAAGGATCATCTTGCCTCCATGTGCCTCTAATTTGGACAATACTCTCTGGATGAGAGAAACTGAAGGGAATGAATACAGAAACTAATTTTGCCATGGCAGCCTGAATTAATCCTGACAGAAAATGTCATTGTCCGTATTTTTGAAGCAGAATGTAGAAAGTTTGATGCTGAGTGGGGACACAAAAAGTTCCACATCTAGGGTGCTACTCTCATTGATCAGCGATCTCACAATGTCTGGTGCTAGTGACCACTCATGAGAATCTGTCTCTGTTTGACATGACTTATCTGTCAGAGTGTTCTAGACCCTTAGCAGACAGATTGCCTGCAGCAAGATCCCCTGCTGCAGGCACCATTCCCATACACTCAAAGCCTCACTACAGAGTGGGTAAGAGTGTGCACCTCCTTGCATGTGGATGCAATACAAGACAGACTTGTTGTCTATCTGGAGTAGGAGAAAGGGAAGCCCTGGAGGAGGTTTTCCTCCACTGACCACTGCATTAGGGATCTCACCAAAAGTCTGGTCACCTGACTGGGGTAGTTTTATTTTTTTAACTTAGTATTTTCTCCCCTTCACCAACCTGCCCTCTAGCCCTTTTTCAGGTCCTCTCCTTTATCAGGTCCACCACCCCTACACCAACCCAATCACCCCGCCTTCTCCTAGGGCTTACTTACCTCCATGGTAGTTGCTCATGGTATTCCCCTCCCTACGGTAGAGGTCAGGAAGGGTGGACCAAGTTCCCCACTGTAAGTTTTGGTTCTGCTTGGCACTGGGAGGCTTGCCAAGGTTGGCGGGTACAGAGTCTGTGTACAGGGTGGTGGTTTTCATTCTGAATGCAAGTTTTTTTCCCCTGTTTTTCCTTCCTCCAGGATGCCAGCCAACAGTGGAGTGAGCAAAGCATCAGCTTCCATTCCAACCAATCTGCATCACCTTCTGTACTTGTTCTGGTTCCTGCCGGCACTGCCACTACATTCCCTAGGTGGCAACTGCTCAGCAGAACAAACTCCCCTTCCTCCTCCTCCGAGAGCACCCTATGGGACATTCAACCCTCCTCACCCTGGCTGACTCTTGATGCCCCAGGCTTGTTCCCAAACCTGGGTCACTGGCATGACGACAGGTAAAATATAAGGTGCCTCAGCCCTCTGCACCAGTCATGGAATGGGATAGTTTTGACAGTGCAATGCTTGTGACTGCAGGACACTGAGCATCTCACAGTTGTCCTCATGTGTAGCCTTGCCAGAGGCACTTTGAACACTGAGGAGGCAATTAAGCCCAGCATGCATTGCATGGAATGGGCTGGAACAGTCTTGAGTTCAATGATGCAACATTTGCAAGACTGCCCATAGTCTGCTGTCTGGGATGATGGTCCAAGCAAAGGTTGTGTCCAGAACAGCTGCTATGAACAGCAGTTCTTGTGAGGGCATCAGTTAAGACTTTGCAGGGTTAAGTTGGACTCCCATGGAAACTAGGAACTGTGAGGCAGCGGTTGCTACCTGTTCCATCTCCTGTCTGGACAAGCTTGAAAACAGCCAGTTGTTCAGCTACAGGAAGACTTGGAGTCCTAGCTTTCTGAGGTGCACTGTGAGCACCCCGTGTTGAGTTCTGACTCTGGCATCAGCTCCACTACCCTGTTTCTCAAAAGACCCACAATCTCCTGCACCAGAAGCTGACATGTGATTGGGCAAGGGGAGTTTCCATCTTGGAGGATTTTCTGGGGAGTCTCTAACAATTCTAGGGAGTATCCCTCTCAGATTATCCTTAGAACCCATTTGTCTGCTGAGATGAATTCCCACTGATGGTAAAACTGAGTTAGGTGTCCCCTACTGGGGAGGAGTGGTCTGCCTTGGCAGCTGAAGTGAGCCTGAGGCTGGAGCCTTAGAAGGTGGCACTAAGCACGTTTGGTACCTGGGCCTTTGACTGCTTCTTTCTGGGCCTGGTGAGGTTGTGGTTTTATTGTTTTAGGATCCCCTACCCCAACCTTGAAAAGACTGCCTATTGTTAAAAGAGATGTGTCTGCTAACCCTTGAGGGTTATAGGGTGCTAGACTGGACGTCTTAAGAGTCATTCCTGTTTTGTTACACTCTTTAAGAGACTGTTCCACCTGCTGTCCAAACATATAAGTCCACATCCATGCCAAGCTCTGCCCTAAATTTGATGCCTTGTACTGCACTAAAGACTGTCTGTGTCCGCAAGTATGCCATGAGCTTGTCACCAAAACAGTGCTCCAGATCTTTGAATATGCAGATGTGGACTATGGCACTGCTCCTCCACCTCCCTGACTAGACTGGACTTCCATCATTTTGCAACCAATGTTACAACCAATCCCCTCTCTTGTACCCACCATTGCTTACTACTCTTCCCTATCCATTCTTCCTCCACCTCTGCCTACACGCTGCCAGAACCACTGGGCCTCATTCACACCCAAATACTGGTTTGGGTCCCTTCCCTCTTACCACTCCTCACTTCTCTCCTCCATTCCCTCTTCCTCCTGCTCCCTCCACTCCAAGGATCCTTGCACGTTTGCCATTCCTCATTCCCGCTCCTCTACCGAGCAGCCAGCCTTTTCCTATTGTCTCCCTTCACTCTGGAACCTTCTCTCACCCTCTTTCTATTTCTCTGCCTCCCCTGATTCCCTCAGATACCAGCTGAAACTCCTTCTCTCCCCCTGGTCTTGTTTTCCCCCTATCTGACTGCCCCTTACATTTGCCTCCTTCCTCGGTGTAGGTGTGGCTGAACTGCCTGATTTTTTCTACTTGCTCTTATTGTACTTACTGCTGTTGTAATCATGTACTTTGCTCCACTTTACTGTAACTGTGAACTATGCTAGTGCTATGTAATTGCATTTAAGTGTGTACTGTGTGTGTGTGTGTGCTTAAGGGTGTGCTGTGTCCATGGTAGGTTCCCTTCCCCTGGGTCACACCTGAAATGAGCTTTGGCACAGTATGCCTTTGCTAGTCACCAATTTTCAAATAAATAAAAAAATAAATGCCATTGAAGAGCACTGGTGGAATGGTACTCTTCAAGGCAACATCAGATCCTAACCATTGGCCAGTTTCAGGGGAGCCGCCAACCTCACCATGGGTGGCAAGCCATGGAGGAGCAGTGAGCACAAATCCAAGTGAGCATTGCTTTAGCAACACTCGCTGACACTTGCGTCCACTTTTCTTAAGCTGCCAACTCGCTCACTCTCCTCCTGCACACACAGCCTGGGGAAAATATTCATGCATAATGAAAAATGTCTGGGCGCAGCAACAATCCATGTGATACTCATGTAGCTGTTTGCTGCCCATCGCCACCTTCTCCTGCCATCAGGCCCTGAGGGAGCTGCCCTAGGAGCCATCACATACAGTGAGACAGGGACATAGTGTTTTTCCTGGTTGGCTCCCTTTATGCCCCTGGGGTCCCAGCCGACACATTTGCACATGTGTGCTGGAACCAGTAAAGATCCCGCTGCACCCACTCAGCCTAGCACCAGCCCCCATCTGCTTGACACAACCATTGAGCCTCAAGCCGGTGGCAGTCAAGGGCCAGGAAGGCTAACCTCCCCAGTCCGGCACAGAAAAGCTGCCCGACATCCACTGAATCCTCTCCCAGCCCCCCAGCTGACCCATGGTGGCCTATGTGTGTTCTTGAACTCGAGTCATTGGCATGGGAGAGGTGAAGTGCTCCTCCTCTCCTTTGCCCTCTATGCCACTGAGCTGGCTATAGATCTATTAAGTTTAACAATTTGGGTTAATTCTGTAGTTCAAAAAACAGTTTAAGGTACTAGGTATTCCAAATCCCATCTCTGTCAGCCTCAGCAGCAAAAGTTCATGGTCGCCAAGATCAAATGTGTTAAAGAGCACTAATCCCATTCAACTTTTTTGTATTTCTTTTTGTTCCTGCCACCTTGGACCCTTTCCTCATCTGCTCAAGACAGCCTCCCAGCGTGGCCACTGCTCTTCTCACACAAAACTCACCCCTCTGGATTATTCCCCGTGTCATCAGGGCTGTCAAACCCCATGACCTCTCAAACCTCTCTAGAGACCAAAAGCCAATATTCCTCCAGAGAAGGTGATGATCTCAAGCATGAGAGTACTTACTGCTTCATGAATGGGCCCAGACATTTTCCATTTTTCTGTCCCATCACTAGGGCTTCATGTAAAGCATTACAGGGTGCAGGCAAGCATGTCTGTATGCTACCAGCAGATGCCCCCCCACACACAGTCCCTCCCACCTTTAGTATCACCTATTGTCACCCATATGGTGGTTTTATGGAGTGGGACATCCTCCTTCCCTCCCTTTGATGAGGCAATAATTTTCTGGGACATTCAGGTCTCTTCCCCCACGCCTGCTGGCCCTCTGATGACCCAGGTTTGTTCCAAATCCTGGGTTGTTGGTGTCACGAGTGGTAATGCTGTCACTATGCCAACTGTCTGGCCCAATCATGATCAACTTTATTACAAAAACAATGTGGACGTAACCTCACCTCCAGTCTTAAGTATTCCATTTTTTCATTGCTGCAAGGAAGGAATTGTATGGCAGATCAAGTTCATCCATTTCCTCATTCACAGCTCTGCCCTCACACTCCAATGTTTTATGATGAAAGTGTCCGTTAAAGTAAAGGGGGCACCTTTTAAAATACTTTTGTGCCATTTTGTTGAAACCAAGGCCTCTGCTCAACTAACTTCAATAGAGAGGGCTGCAGCACTCATTAAACAATTTGATCATAAAACATGATAGTACTGAGGCAGGACTCTGAATGGGGAAATGGAAAGGATAGGGCTGCCCAGCAGATGGAGTCTAGATATGACCACTTTCATTCTTTAAATTCAGCATTGCACATTTTGAAGAACCTATGCCTGCTACTTAATCTGGAGGTAAGGCTTCTATCACATTATGGAAAAGGGTAAACAATTTGTGCTGTTAAGAAAATGTTTGTTGCATTGTGCAGACTGGATGGGTCTAGCAGTCCTTATCTGCCGACAATTTCTATGTTTCTATGCTCAGAATTAGTTTTCCTCCAGAAACTCAGTTTAAACTGATGAAATCATGGCACCAATGCTTCTCACCTCCCTCCTGCAGATTTCAGTACTTTTGTCACTCCAATCTGTGGTGTAATCCTTACAGATTGTCCCCATCGGCAACCTGAACATGGGAGGCACTGAAGCTTAGCCAGTCGTGGTAGTAAGGAATAGCACTTGAACTGTTGCACATGATACTGTGACATCTCAGGCTGCCTGTGCTGCCCCAGTATCCTGTCAGGTGCCCCATTGCGCATGGGAGGCAAGCAAGGCAGATGCTGCCCACACTCCTGGAAGGCACTGCATATTTCAGGGTTAAGCCACATTTCAAATTCTTACATGGTCTGTCCCTGGCAGATTTTTAAAATTTCAGTTAAGCAACAAAGCATGAGGCTGTGTGGAGTTCTAATGCAAAAACACCACACTGAAGGGTTCTAACATCAACTGCTGCAAACACCTCAGCTTCATAAATTATGTCATAACACTACTCCACTAAATGTTCCTTTCAGCTCAATACACACTCCAGAAAATGTTCCATATAATTTAGTCTATATGCCTGGTGTAAGTGAGAGAAGCACTGAATACATATTAAAAAAACAAAACATATGTATTTTATTTATTTGTTTATTTATTGAAATTGTTTCACCAGGAAAAGCACACTGAGCAAGAACTGCTTGTCTCTCGGTGCAATCCGGGGAGGGGTACAGTGGGGAAGAGGACAAGGGTAGTCCAGGTCCTGACATATATACATACAATTACAATACAGTTGAAAACATTTGACAGAAATAGTTGGGCACAGATGACAATTTATCCTTACCTATAGTATAGTAGCAATAACATGGGGAAGTCATGCTTTATACCTTGAAAACATATAATTAGATAATACAGCCGCATATGTTTGACAGGAATAGGTGAGTGTGGATTAATACATATACCCTAATAGTCGAGAGTGACAGTTACAATGAGGAAATCCTGCTACGGTATTGGGTTGTGGTATATAATGAGATAGGGGTAACTGCCAGCTAGCTAGCTCAAAAATTTTAACTCAGTCTCACATTTAGGAAGTTTGTCCATAAAGTGGTAAACTCTTGGATTATCTTAACCTATGTTCCTGGCCAATGTGTGAATCATCGTATTGTTCAGAACGAGTCTGTTTGCCAACAATCAATGCTAAAGCAGTAAAACTCCTCACTCTTTTTACAATAACAATTAAAAAACGTATTCACCCAGAATAGCCCAGATGTGATGCAAAATCTCATTTAGAATGGCATTCTGCTCATACAGCAATTTTATCTGGAAAGATGCGCGTACAGGAGGGTCAGGTAACTTGCTAAATGTTAGACAATTTTATTTTTTATTTATTTAAATTTTGTTGATCAGGTAAGCCTCACGGGCATCAAATGCCCGTTTTCAAGGGGGACTTAGTAGTACAAAATATAAAAGATTACAATATAAATTCACAATACTTTAAGGATTATTACAGGAACACTTTGAGTGACAGGCAGTGAAGTTTTAAGTGTTTCTTTAACACATGCAAAGAACCAAGAGACAACAATGAATCCAGTAATGTATTTCAACTTAATGACATGAAACATGAAAGATCACTGACCTAAAGATGCTCTGAAGAAAGTGAGGCACAAATGATTTTTTGTCCAGATCTAGTGTTGCATAAGTTTGAACAGTCACGAAAATCCGACATGAATGAATATTATACAGGTGAAATTTAAAACTGCTTGAATGTATTTAAATTAAAATAAGGAACCCTTTGTTTGAAAGACATCCATTCCAAATTACTATACAAATCACAAAGATGAGTTAAGGAATGAGCAGAACCAGCAGAGTGACCAATAGAATGATCAAGAACTTTAACATGCTGAAGCACTGAGGAAGAGGCTGAGGGCCTGAAGCATATATTGGGAGACCATAATCAGTAGTGGACAATGATAATGATTGGGTCAGTACTTTTTCAAGATGGCTAGGACAAGCAATTTTTTTAACCGATATGACTGCCCGAGATAAATATGTACAGATCTGATTAAGTTTTCAACGTGATCATGGTACGATAAAGATAGATCCAAAACAAATCCAAAATACTAAAATTGTGCAACCTGCTCTATTTTTCCCCCTTGTAAATCCCAAAATGATAAGCCACAGTAAAACTGTTTTAGCTTCTGTTGGGAGCCACAAAGTAAAAATGTTGTTTTAGCAGTATTTAATAGCATTCCATTCTCTAGCAACCAGTTCTGTACATTACAAAAGTCCACTTGAAGATGAATACCAATACTGTATATGTGGAATTTTTGCCTCATCTGTACAAGACTATATTATTGGTGTACATGGTAATACAAGTATCCGTACTCTGGATGATGGAAGGTAATGAGTTCAAGACTGCTGAAAAGTATGGGGCCTAGGACGGATGCCTGGGGAACACCCATATTAATGTCAACCATTGGGGAAATTGTACTACCAAGTAGGACTGAGTGTTTCCTATTCAGTAGGAAATGTTGAACCAACAAACTGCGGCAAAGGAAAGAGCAAAGTTCAAGAGTCTTGTAAGCAAATGATTGTGATTTATGAGATTGAACACCTTAGCTAAATCAAAAACAAGGCTCCCGCTAGGACACCTCAATGAGTGACTGCCTTTGGTGGAAATTAAACCTGTGATGTCCTGTTTTATACTACAGTATAGTACAATGGCCATGAGAGTACACTGTTTTCCTAAATGTGTCTACTTTTAGGCATGGGTTTGTATGAAATCTGGAAGTAAGGGATTTTTTGGCTAAAATAATTTACAGCCACATTCAAGTCCTCAAACCATATTGTTTCTGCCCAGACACCGGATCCCCCTCTTTTTGTAGTTTTCCACCAGCTTCAAAGCAAAGCTCTATCTTGATCTCAAGAGTTAAATAAATAGACCTGTGTGTACTGAATATGCGTGTGTTGGGCAGGGGATCCCAAATGCAACCACTGCTAGTACAGTAGTTTGGGGAGGGGTGGAGCTTAAACTTTTTCAAGTAACTAAAGTGTCCACTATTCTGTTGCCCAAGCATGTGGTTTGTGAAAGCTACTTACACGTTCATCCAGAAAATGAAACATTTTCCCTTTATAGAATTTATTAAAACATACTCATTTGGTCAGAAAAAAATCTTCAGTATTTAGCATGAGTCCTCACTTGGCGGTGAGGTAAGACAATGCAAGGTGGCAGCTGCAAATTAATTAGCATAAAACATGCATTGAATAACTCACTCCTGCCTGGTCATTATGCATGCTCGGTTGGCCACCGCCACCATTAAAAAGAATACATTAACCAACTAAGCTACAGTACAACTGAGAGCTTGCCTGTTGCCTCTTACTGATCTTCATCTCTCACTCTGTTTGTGCCTAAAAAGACTTTAGGTTTGGCCCACCCTTTTGTATTGGTAATGCCTTTTCTGACCCTGGCTCACTTAGCCTGCCCCAAGCTTGTGCTTGCAACTTGTATTTCTAGAAAACTGACAGACAGACAGACATAGACAACAACAGTAATCACCCTAGGCACATAAAAAAATCAGTAATATACATTCAAGTGCTTCAATACCACCGAATATGTTTGAGTGAGGAGGACAGAGATTAACACTTGACCACAATAAAAAGAACATTTATTAGGTAGAGACACTCCTCTAGAAAAATTGACAGAGCTGTGGAATGTTACACTTATGCCAAGAGAACAACTACTACATTATAAATAATATAATAATCTGGGGATCCAAGGCCTAGGTCGCCTTCCCTCCAAGCTTGGGATAGTTTATTTAGTGGCAGTTCTGCAGCTGCAATTTGGAAAACCCAGTTAAAGGGCAGTGGAAAATATTCCAATTCGGAGGAAGGCTCTCACTTAAACCCTCTAGCAGGAACACCGTGGAAGGTTGCGAGAAAACTCTGCAACAACGTCCATCCAAGGCACAAGAGGAGAGCAACAACTGCTGAGGCACTCACCCAGCCTACCCACCCTAAATCAAACCAGGTGAACCAGAGGCAGTCGTAAGGAGAATGCGGTGAAGGTGCCTTGCTAGGGAAACCGCTAAAGTCAATGGCTAACTGGTAGAGTGGAA
Organism: Neoceratodus forsteri; assembly: GCA_016271365.2. Lineage (NCBI taxonomy): Eukaryota > Metazoa > Chordata > Ceratodontiformes > Ceratodontidae > Neoceratodus > Neoceratodus forsteri. The sequence goes on from CM028130.1 coordinate 1,242,007,431, forward strand.
CACTAGAGCCAAAGGAGATCGTCGTAACCACTCTTCACCGCTAGTCTTAAATTCTACACCAGGAGCTGCTGTTGTGTAGCAGGCAGCAAAAGCCAAGCCTGGGGTGAGAACATTCCCAGCTATGGGCCAGGTGAGAAGGATCCCACCCCAAGTTGGAAAAGCTCGAGATGCGGACTAAATGCAGAGCGAGGCTGTCAGCTGCAGGAACCCTGCGCCAGAATATAATGGCTGGCATGCCCCAGAATTGATTGAGAGCTGAAAAGCTGGTGAGTTGAATGAGCATGGCGTGCCGAGATCATAATGAGCATTGAGTGCCGAGACCTTGCAAGGTCGACAGCAGATTGAGTGCAGCAGAATCCCAGACTGAAGCCGAGGGGATGGCAGTAGGCATGAAGTAATGGTTTGCGTAGGCAAGGAGCAATGGTTGCGTAAGCTAGTGTAAACCTGCATGTAGGTCAGCAAACAGAGTAGTAACAATTGGACCTGTATGCAGGTCTGCATAACGTAGGGCAAACAGCACTAAATAGTGGGCAAGCCAGCCAAGCAGTTCAAACCAAATCAAGGTGACAAACTCTGAGGATTTTGAGCAGCGAAGACAGGATTTAGAACAGAATTAATCAGCCACATAGGCCATGACCCCCAAACACCTCCCAGTCCCTGCTGTAGGACAAACAAGGAAGTGATGGAAGGGCTGAGAACCACATGCAGATATAAAAGCTAATTTAATAGCCTCAGCAGGAGCTTTAGCCAACATCAGAGTTAAACAATGTACAACAGCAATGGGAGTAAACAAAGGAGTAGCAGGAAGCAAATAGGCCTGTGCGGCAGTAGTGAAAACAAATGAGTACACTGAGTTGTAATTGCTGCAATGAGGTAATTAGAACAAGCATGAGTAAGCTGTATAGCTAGGTTTGAATAAATCTGAGTCAGGTGAAAGTAATAGAGTATGCCATATGAAACAGCTATAGCTGAGCTGAAACACACAAATCAGGTTTGCAGTTGTAGTGCAAGTAATTGAGTTGTGAGTAACTGAAAGCAAGCAGTATGAGCTCTGAAGCAGCAGTATGCTTAGGAGCTCAAGAAACCCCCAAGGAAGGAAGCACACACAGCCAACCGGGGGAGCGGGTGGGCGGTTCATGTGGCTTGTGGGGAGGGGGGTACCGTTGGACCACCAGGGTTTTCTTCTGTTACAATGCCCATGATTGGGTTGGATTCGGTCCACTGGACCACCAGGGTTAAACTTATATTTACTACGCCCGCGATTGGGCAGGGGAGCAGGTCCACTGGACTACCAGGGTTAAAATTATTTTTACTACGCCTGCGATCGGGCAGGGGTGCAGGTCCACTGGACCACCAAGGTTTCTTTAGGGGTTACAAAGCCCATGACTGGGCAGGGGAGCACGATGACGATGGGCCGTGGCTCTGGAGGTTGGGTGGCCACCCACAGCTGGCGGCTGCTGTGTTGCACCCTGCAATAAGGCAGCTCACCTATGGGTGGCTGGGCCTTGCTCTTTTTTTTTTTTGTGGATCCTTGCGCCCCCCCCGTGTGGCACAAGGCATGTGTGTGCCTGCATATGCGCTGCACATCCTGGGCTGAATATGGGATGTGCCAAATATGCATAGGCACACCCCTCACCTTGTGCTGCATACATTACTGGTGCACCTCATGATAAGGATTTGCGCAGTGCAACATCTCCCTTGAATATCGTGTTGGGAAAGATCAGTGGTTGCGCATGGCGCAACACTGTTGTGCCATGTGCAACCCCTTTGAATATCCCAGCCCATGTATATATATTTATATCTTTTAACTTCAAAGCACTAAACCTATTCAAATGCAAAAAACACAAGACTTTATTCTCTTCACACATTACTGTTAAACTTTAGATCCCAGAATGGCCAAAAAACAATTTAGACTTCACTCTTGCATGTCACTGTCATGCCCACTTCTCAAGTGAACAACAATCAATTACAGAAACCGTTTCATTTCTGTGCTACACACTCTTACATCAGAGAGACATAAATCTTACAGAACTGCTAAATAACAAATTTATCTAGACTGGTTCTCTGAATTAAAACCTATCATTTACTGTACCTATGTAAATAATAGTTTACTGGCTACAAACGATGCTACAGACATGACATTAACAAAATTTCTGTTTGGCATGGAAAATATCCATATAATTAACTTGTCATACAGGATTTGTGACCTTCTGTCTGCATGTATCTGACAAAGGAAAAGGCACCAGCTTGATCCTTTTTATTTTTATGCCCAACTTGCTCACACTGTTATAGCCAAATATTGACATACTTAGAGTTAAAAAAAAATCATGATGTCTGTGTGTGTGTATGGGGGTGGGAGAGTATGCCTAGATGCAGTTTCAGGCACTCCTTAATTACTTCACCAGGTGGCTCTGATAGTCAGTTCTTCCAACATGATAGATCCACTTCATGCCCTAGAGTTAAAAAAACAAAACAAAAAAAAACCATGACGTCTATGTGTGTGTGTGTGTGCGTGTGTGTGTGTGTGTGGTGGGGAAATATGCTTAGCTGCAGTTTCAGGCACTCCTTAGTTACTTCACCAGGCAGCTCTGGTAGTCAGTTGTTCCAACATGATAGATCCACTTCATGCCGCTCCTACCACTGACGTAGGCAGGCATACGCAGTGTATTCAGCTGAGTACACTTTTCCCAGAGGGGGGGTAGCATTTTGGAAGTAATGTATTCTGCCCACACAGTCTGCATCTTTTCTTTTGTGCACCTCATACTTAGCAGCTCAAACAGTAATGTCCCTTTTCTGTGCTGAAACAGGATGGGGTCAGGGGGTGGTCGAGTGAAGTGTCACTCATCACTCGCTCCATTGTGGGCATTACTCTTGCTGGCCGGGCCGAAGAAATGATCCATGGGGCGATAGCATATCAATGATACAAGCCAATTGGCTATGCTGAAGAGATCAGCCCAAGCTCCGACAGTGATTGACTGAGGGGAAGGGTCAAAGCAGTGGGCTTTTCAAACGTAGAATAATAAAAACTCAGGTTTTTTTGTTTGTTCCCTTATCCTTTCCGAGGACAACCGGAGTGACCCTTGGCTTTGTGTGAGCTGGATGATCAGTGGTGGCAGCAGCAGCAATGACGAGGCGGCTTCAGACCTTTCATCCAGACCAGTGCAAATTTCGAGGATCGGTGGATTCGGTGGCAGTGCACAGCAGCGAGACCTGACCTATCCAAGCTCTGATCTGTGACTTTGCTGCAGTGAGTCCACTTTGTGACCCGTGTTTGCTTTTGTGGTTTGCAATTGCTTTGCGTCAGAGGAGTGACTGAGTCGGGAGGGACCAAGTCCAGACCCAGTTATCATCACTGAGTCAGTCATTATCGTTTGTGTGCCTGGAGATGGAGGAGCAGTGATTGAGAGAGCTCAGACTCAGAGATGGTCTGCAGGCAGATAAATTGTACTGCAAACGAAGGTGACTAGGTGAGGCGAAGCACAGATTTCACACCCCCCCCACCTTTGCTGGCTTAAGGAAACTGATGACTCCCAGGTCAATATCCATACGCCGCTGTGGTTAAGTTTAGAGGTATCCCAGATTACTGACTCCGGCCTTACGCCTGGGGCCTTGCTATATTGTTCACTGAAAGCTCTCCCCGTGGCTTTGCGTAATTCCTCCATTGAGATTTCAGTCAAAGTTCATGTACAATTATGTACCTTTCTAAAATATTCTCATATTGGGGATCCAGCTCAACCATTATTGGGTAATCCCAATTTTCTAATAGATGGCAAACCTATTAAAGATACTTGGTTACCATTATTGGGGAAAGTTTTGGTTAAAGATCTGTTTGCAGACGGAGGTAAATTACTCACGTCAATTGATATGCTGAACAAGTTTCAAATTCCTCAGGGTTTGATATTTAAAGTATTTCAACTTCGTCATCTCCTGATGGGGAAACTGGGCACCTTTACTTTTAGTAGTGGTCCATTTGAATTCGAGGGTACTTTGATTCCATTGGTTGGAAAAGCTCATGCTGTATCGGCCGTATATAACACGTTGGTTAGCTGGTTACACCCTAATATTCTCACTCCCAAACAGTATTGGTCTCAGTTATTTCCGGAATATAATTTTGACTGAGGTAATATTTGGGGAAGGTCATAAATTCTTGTTGCAGGATAGGGCTCAGGTTAATGCAATTCAAGCTATTGCATAATTTATTATTCCCTTAAAGTTGGTGGATCAGGGCATGGTCTCCTCCTCCTGTTTTAGGTGTCAGCAAGGGGTCGGAGATCTGCTCCATATTTTTTGGAACTGCCCGAAAGTAGCTGTATTATGGGAGTCTATCAAGAGGAATCTGGACCCTCTTTTGAGTCTGGAAAACTTATTTACCCCTGAGGTATGTATTTTGGGAGACACGGCCCCGGTTGGTGTCCGGAGTAGGAAATACCACATGGGTCTGATCTCGGCCTCAGTCAAAAAAGTGATTTTGAGGCATTGGAAGGATACCGTAGAGATTTCATATGGCGAGTGGTTGCAGGAATTCCTAGCTAATCTTAGAACGGAAAGAACCATAGCAAGCTTGCAGAATAAGCTTCCTAAGTTTAATCATATCTGGGGTTCCTTATATACTTTTTTTACTGTTCCTAGGTAATTCGCAATATATTTTTTTCAGTCAGTTCAAATTTAAGTGCTGTGCATAGGGTGGGTGTTTGGGTTGAGAGGGGGTTTTGGGGAGGGGTAAGATTGCATTCTGATGTTCTTTCTTATTATGGCAAGTATTTCCATTGTTACCCTGTTTCCTTTTTCTGGATGTACTCCTTTATTGGTGTAAAACTTTCAATAAAAGTTGAATTGAAAAAAAAAAAGATTTCACACCCCCCAGTCCATCAGACAGCACAGCAGCTAATAAGGTAAGCCTGCCTCCTAGTGAAAGACCTCAGAGGACAGGGTGGGAAGGGGGACAAAGGGCATAACTGAGACTCAGGAGGAAGGCTGACAAGAGAATTATTCCATGGCTACGGGGGCAAAATAGTTGAACAGTTTCCTGAGATTATTTAAATAAAATAATGGAGAGACTGCCTGCTCACTGCCCAGCTTTTCACGATGACTATACGGGGGAAAAGAGGCATGAATAGAGAACCTATATTAAAAGTGCAGATGAATGGGTGGAGCACAACTGGGAGAAATTAAGGACTGGCTAGCTATGGCTATGCTAGGGCAGAATAACTGAACAATTTCCTGACTTCAAAATAAACGGAGACTGCACCGCCCCTTTTTCACGATGGCGGGGTGAGAAAAAGAGCAGCTGCAGAACAGTTTGCTTTTATTTAGTAAATGGGGAAGGCAGTATAGCATAGTGGTTTAAGGCTCTGAGCTGCAAATCTAGAGACCTGGGTTTGAATCCCACAGCCCTCATTTACATACTGTGTGACCCTGAGCAAGTCACTCAACTTACCTGTGCTCCTAGGTCGCACCTGCAAACAAGCTTTCAGCTGGTTAAACAACTGAAGAAAAAAAATGAACTCCCGTTTTTTTCACCACGGCTATGCCGTGTTTGTTGTTGGGGGAGGGGGCAGCAGAATTGTTTCCTGGTGCAACTTTGTAAATGGCCATTTTTATGTTTGATTTTGACCATGCTTGCTAGCACCAGTGCCACTGCCTACTAAGGAGAGAGAGAGAGAGGGAGGGAGGGACAGAGGGAGAGAGACAGAGAGAGAAGGGACAGCCAGGGACAACGGGCAAAGAAACAGTGGACACACACAAAATTGAGTGGTCCCTGCTTACTTTTGCTTTAGTTTAAACAGGGCAAGAAAGTGTTTTTAAATTTAATGACTGATGTAATGCATAAGGTAAACAATATGAAGCATGCACCACCTCGGTTTTTGTGTGTTCACTGTTCTTCCTTGGCCTCTCACCTCATCCCCCCCCCCCCACACACACAGATGGAAATGCTTCACTCACTTTGGATTTTATGAATTTATGAATTTTTATTGGTTTGTCAGATGTTAATGTTTTCCACTGCAATGGCAGCTTTTTTACCAGTGTGCATTACATCATAATAAAAGCAGTTTTTCACAGTATCATACAAGATTCTGTACGTTTTATCTTCTGTAGCTGAAATAATAACAGGTAGGCTATATAGCAGGTAGCTTTTCCTGCTCTGTCTCTGATACTGGTTTTCCTGGGATAATATTGCTTATTGTTGTCCCAAGTGTTACTTCGGCCAGGACACTGGGGCCTGTACAGTAATACAAGCCTTGTCTGCTTTAGCTGTGTGATCAGCCTCTCCTCTGTAAGCTATGCTGCTTTTGTTTAGGAGTCTAAATGTGAAGCAGACTAATTTTCCTGACACTTTGTGTGGGATGAAGAAAGTTTTCCTTTCATTATTTATAGTGGGTCCTGTGTGTGTTCAGGAAATTGAGAAGTGGTTTATCTGTGGTATGCACAGTATTAGCATCGCTTGTGGAGCAGCAGTGGGTAGCATCCTATGGGGAACTTTCTTAAAGAGCAACTTTCAATTTTTAATTTTACTTTCCACTGTTTGCTTACTAAATATTGCAAATAAAGCAGTAGTTATTGCCCTGAATCTTCTAAAATGTATCTTTCTCCCTCCCCCGACACTAACCACATACTTGATGATTTGCATCTTTCAGTTGTCATGGATAGCACTAATGCCATAAACAAACAGACTGTGAGCTTAAAGTGACTTACCAACTTCCCACGATGTCATGTTTGCAGATCACCTTCCCTTCCCTTCATTGAATGATGCAAAGCTCAGCTGCCCTGAAGTCAAGTATTAAATATATTCAGATGCTTAGTTTTTTAACATTTTTGTGCCACAGTTGTCTCTGCATGTTGTTTTTTCTTTGTTTGAAGTTCGCACATGAGCAGTGCATCCACATGCATGAGTGACATCAGCACAGGGAAGGTGTTCCCACTGCACCTTTCTCACTGCTTCTTCATTCATCTTTCCTGGGCCCAGCCTCAGTGAGTGCAGATCCAAAACTGAACTGGCAAAAATTACAGCACTGATGACTGAAACTGTCTGTTATATTGGCAGCTGAGGCGGATATTTGCTTTTGGGACTGCAGAAGTGGTAATTTCTCCTGATTTTCAATTTTACTCATCTGACTAAGCTCTGTGTCCTAGGTTCATCGGTTCTAGGAACATCACAATCTACATTGCTTTAACACAGTGTTACAGTTTTAGTAAGTGCTGCAAGTACATAATTATAATAAGTCTGTATAAAAAATAAATTTTTTTAACTGAGTGGAGCTGTAATCTGTAGCGTATTGGGACACAAAAGGACGGCTTTTGAACTGGGCAGATCTGTAAATTGCAGTAAGCTTCACAGTATTGGTACATAGAGGTCTATGTTAAATGGATGACTTTTTCAACAGTTCAGAATTGTAATGTGCAGCAAGAGTGTAAGCACTGAGCTGCACAGTCCAATCCCAGGAGAACAGTGCAATAAATTGTGTATTTTTGGCAAGGGCTGCTTCCAGTGTGATTGCTTCAGTAAACTGCCTTTGCTATTGGTTTTCTGATTGTCACCATCATTATAGACAGTTTATATTTTTTCCTGTGCTCCTGTGTTTTCTTGGTCTCATTTGGTGTTCTAATGCAAGCACCAGAACACTGATCACCAAAGTATGCTTAGATGTGCATGAATAAAGGGATATGGTGCACTGAATTGTTTCTCCAGCTTGCCAGCTTCTCGCTAAGTTTATAAATGAATGCAATAAAATCAGTTATATACTGTACATAGTTATACTTTACATAGTTTATAGTGTATCTCAAAATTAAACACTTAGGCCCAGAAATTCAAACTGTGCCAGGCTGTGGTGCAAGCCTGGGCAGAGCTCAACTTGGATGCGCAGGGATGTGGACTGGGCAATATTCAAAGGAGCCGCGCATGGCTCAGCAGCTTTGAATATCGCACCCTGGCCACCCGCAGTGCACATGGCACAGTGGCACTGCACCAGCGCCAGTGGCCAGAGTGGAGCATGTGGATGCGCTAGCGCAAGTTCCATTGCGCAAGACGCAGCAACCGCGATATTCAAAAGTTGACATGCAAATGGGGCCATAATGTATGCAAGGCACACATGGGCCATTTGCATGTCATTATGGCTCCCCAATTTGCATGCAGGTGTGCCGATCCCCGATGACTTGCGCCTGGCACCCTGCCAGGCAGCAGCCGACGGGGACCGACACCCCCTGCCGCATGGCAATGTGCCCCACAGCCCGATCACGGGCTGCAGTAAAAAATAGAATAATCCTAAATCCCTGGTGGCTCAGTGGACCACTGCCCGCCTGATTGCGGGCTTAAGTGTTAAAAAAGATAACTTCTAAATCCCTGGTGGTCCAGTGGACCACCGCCCGACCGATCGCGGGCTAAGGAAATGAAATATAAATCCAATATCCCTGGTGGTCCAGTGGACCGCTGCCCGCCTGATCGCGGGCTAAGTAAATAAAAGATATATCCTATACCCCTGGTGGTCCAGTGGACCTGTCTGCCCAATCGCAGGCTGAAATAGAATTAAATGAAACCTATCATCCCTAGTGGTCCAGTGGACCTCCCCACCCGCTTACTTATCCCCACCACCCCCCCGGTCAGAAGCAGATGGCAGCATCCCACCCGCCTGCCGACTGACACCGTCGGTAGGGCTGTATGCCCATTGGTCCACAGCGTGAGCCAATGGGCTGCACGCCCATTGGCAGACGCTGTGGACCAATGGGTGTACAGCCCTACTGACGGTGTCAGTTGGCGGGTGGCAGGCGGGTGGGGCACTGCCATCCGCTGCTGACCGGGGGGGGAGCGGGGCAGTGGGGATCAGTGAGTGGCAGGGATGATAGGTTTTGTTTAATTCTACTTCAGCCCGCAATCGGGCAGACAGGTCCACTGGACCACCAGGGATATAGGATATATCTTTTATTTACTTAGCCCGTGATCGGGCGGGCAGCAGTCCACTGGACCACCAGGGATACTGGATTTATCTTTTATTTACTTAGCCTGTGATCGGGTGGGCAGCGGTCCACTGGACCACCAGGGATTTTGGATTAATCCTTTTTTTTTACTGATGCCTGCAATCGGGCATGGGGGCCACCACGGAGGTGCAGCTGGAGCTTGGGTAGCCACCCAGAGGTGGCAGCTGCCGTGTTGCACCCTGCAATGTGGCAGCTCACCTGTGGGTGGCCATTCGTTGTTCCTTTTTTTTTTGGATCAGATTTGTGCTGGCGCAGGTAGGGATTGCGCATGCATGGCTCCGCACATCCCAGGCTGAATATCGGGTTGTGCAGAGTATGCACGGGCACGCCCCCCCCATCTGCGTCTGCATACATTACTGATGCGCTCCACCCCTTTTGAATATTGCACAGGGGCGCATCAGTGGGTTGCGCATGGCGCAACACTGTTGCGCCATGCGCAAACTTTTTGAATATCTGGGCCTTAGTTTTTTAACATTTTAACACACAGGTCTTTATTTATAATTAGGATTATAGCTTCATTGCATGCACTCCGGAGAATCAGCAAAAGAAGAGACTGCAGTTGCCATCCTCTCCCGACACTGTGGTATCAATGTACAGCTTCTATGGTGTTATATTGCAGTGTGTGCTAGTCAGTTCGGCATACTTAGGGAATAATGTCTGAACCAAAATATGGGCTACACAGCAATGATTGCAGGGAGTCTACACAATGCACCATGACATCGGTAAGGCATGGGAGACAGTATAGTGCTGCATCTGTTGTATTTGCTGTACACTTTACGCATGTGCATCAGAGATCCACTGTAATGGAAAAAATGGGAAAACACAAACGGCTTGACACAGACCGAAGTGGTAATGAAGTGTGGTGACATAAGTGAGGAAGGGTGGTTCAAATATAGTCTAACACTTGAGTACCTACCGCAAGGATATGTCCCTTTTTGTAGTGGACCAATCAAATGGTACTTAGGCTATCTAAACATAAATGCAGTCCCTTTCTCTATGAGAAGGGTATTGGCAGTGTCATTTTTAACCTGGGGGGGGTTGGGGAACGATCACCGACTGTACTGTGTATTTTTTGCTCAATTCCTGCACCTGGAGGCACACATGTAGCTGCAATAAGCCAATGCCAGGATGGTATTACAGATGCGTATGCAGGCACTAATGACAGCTGCAGTCTGTATAGTTCCTGAGTGCTTACAGGTAACACAAAGCTGGTGCAATAATTTGTATTTTTAAATTTATAACATGTCATAAAAAGGGGAACCGGTGACTTCAACACGTTACTCAATCACTGATACCTCTAAAGGGGAAAGTACAAGCCCCCCCAACCCCAAACACACACGTACAAAGAGAAGAAAGTTATAGCGTAGACCAGTTGGCACTAAGGCAAAGACAGACCCAAACAGTATAAATAATTTACAGATAATAAAAGTTCTTTGCTGCAGCATTTTTATAAGTGTATGTGTGCAGCTGGGGGGTTTGGAGTGGTTGGGGTACAAAGTGCCTGCTTGTAATTTCCACCCTGTGCTCCATCAGAGTGAGTGACTGATAAATCAATTTGTGGGAGGTCACTACTAACTAGTACCAGGTGAGGAATCTGGACAAATTGGATTTGGACAAATTGTGAGCCATTTGTCCTGCTCAAGCAATGCCACCAGATCAAGCCGTGCTCTCAGTGTCAAGCTGGAGTGGCCAACAACTCATTCGCATAGGGAAAGCAATCCCCCCCCCACAAAAAAAAGAAATATAAAAACCCAGGGTACTATCACTAGCATTTGTGTGGGCAGATCGATGCTGGGAGTAACAGAACACATACCATACCTCTATTTTGCACAGTAAAATGACACCAATGATGGGAACCAAACCATAGCACCAAGTAGCAAAATATAATATTAACAGTCCGTGTTGCTAAGTCTGGTCTCGCTGCTGTACTGGAATGGATTGGAACTACTGCTGTGACTGCCTGAGCTACTGCCCACATCATTCTTGCTGCTGTCATAGGGTCATCCCTATGGGGATCTACTATGAAGCGGCTGTCAAATTGTGGCACTATGTCAGTGTCCGAAAGATCACTGTTAGTGCAGGACAACATAATGCTTTCATCATCGGACCCTGAAAATGAATTGTTTGACATTGCCATTGTCGTGCTGCATGCTGCGACCGAGAGCTCTGTTATCAAGACAGAATTGCTGTGACCAAGAACTAATTTTAATTGCAGAGCACAGATCTCCCTGTGGTGACATTGCAAAGGTAATGAGTGTCAAAGGTCACCAAATACAGGCTCCAATACACAAAATGACACTTCCTGGTTTGTGAGGGTGAGAACCTGATTTCATGTGCTAAAATAGGCTATGCATCTATCAAAAAACATTGCAAATCAGTTCTATATGCAGTCACCTTGCAGTATATGTGTTTATATATTCAAACTTGGTAAATCGCTTTATCAGGGGAAAGTCACATGTTTAGATGGACCACCAAGATATGCTGTGATTTTTGGAAGGAATGCTGAAAATTCAATATTGTTGTCTCCCCCATCATTTGTTATGCATGGAAGTTGGCAGAAAAAAAGTATCTTTTTGTTCTGCAGTGGTTGTTTTTTTTTCAGCCTGTTTCAGTGCTTGCTTACTTTTGCAACATTTTGTAATTTAATTGTCAGCTGCATTTCCAGGTTACAAACTTGTTTTTCACTATTGTGCTTTTTTATAAAAAGCATTAACCTGGGGGGTTTAATGAGCCCATAGCACACCATTAAGGACATTAGCAGATGCTTAGCCTAATCATCCTCACTGGAGCAGCAAAACAAAGTGTGACCTTGTTTTTTGTTATAGTGAAGAGCAATATTCAGTTAAGTATCATTTGCAACTAAGCTTTTTAATCTCTAGTAGAATTCAAGCATCTTCAAATGGTAACAAATAGTGTTTTACATTTCTTTTCTTGGGGGGGCAGTATACCACTTCAAAATAGTACTGCAGTCTGTCAGACTAACCTGGTGGAGTTCTAAGATGGGGTGACAAGAGGGCTGTATTAGAGCAGCCCAGTGGATGTCCTCTTTCTAGACTTCAGCTGGGCATTTGACTCGGTGCCACATCTCAGGTTGATAATGAAGCAGGAGGATATGGGGGGGGGGTACTTGGTAAGGTGCGGGGGCAGTTGGTAAGGTGGTTAGAAAACTGGCTAGCAGGGAGGGTACAAAAGGAGATGGTGGGGGGAGGTCTTATCTATCAGGAGAGTCATTAGTAGGTTCCACAGGGCTTGGTGCTGGGCCCTCTCCTGTTTAATGCATATATCTCAGACATCAGAAGAGGTATCAGGAGTGGGATAAGCCTATTTGCTGACGACTTGAAACTGTGGTCAGTGGTGGAAGAGGAGGAGGGCAGGTTTTCTCTCCAGGAGGACCTGGAGACCCTGGGGAGGTGGTTCTGCACCTGGAAACTAAAGTTTAACACTGGGAAATGCAGGGCACTCCACCTGTGGGCCAAAAACCTAGAGCATGTGTACACTGTGGGTGGGCACAGCAAGTTTCTAGGGGGCAGAAGGATCTCGGGTTGGTGGTGGATGCCAAAATGAACTCTGAGCAGTGTAGAAGGACTGTGGCCTAAGCTAATAAAATGCCAGTGTGCATTGCCAGGAGGATAACCTCAGGGAGCCGAGAGATGCTCCATCCACTGTATAATTGCCTGGTTAAGCTGCACCTTGAATACTGCATGCAGTTTTGACATCCTTACTTAAAAAGGAATATTGCTCTTCTGGAGAGGGTCCAGAGGGGGGTGATCAGGGGAGACAAGGAGGCAATACTTCACAGAGAGGGTTGTACAGCCTTGGAATGTGCTGCCTGTGGAACTGGTGACTGTTGGAACCATGGACTGTGGAGGGGTTCAAAAGAGGCTGGGATAGGTACAGGGGGAGGGGGAGGCCCAGAGCCTCACCAGGGGTGGGTGTGTGGTGGGACCTTGTGAAGGGGGCCTAAAACAGTACCATTTTGTTTGTTATATCATTGCATATCATTGTACTTTATTTACAGCATGTCCCTCATCAGGACCCCAGATCATATCTGTAACATAAAAGCTTAGAATCTAACAGCAAATAGAGACTACCTGCCACACCTTGTCTGACCATTTCCTTACCTACTGTTTAAACTCAAGATCCTACTTGATCTGCAGCCTACTTCTGCCTTCCTGTCCCTGCTGTTGTCTTTTGCCTGTCCCATGCATTCTTGAATTTGCCTACTGTTGTTGCACCCACAACCTCCTCAGGGAGGCTGGTCCATGTATGCACCATCCTTTCTGTTAAAGAATACTTCCTTGCATTGCCCCTGGGTCTTCCACCTCCAGTCTCTTATTGTGACCCTTTGTTCTGGCACATCTTCTTTTCTGAGAGACTCTTTAGGGGTCGAAATTGGCACTGGCCTGCCAGAAGAATGCAGGCAGATTTTATATCTGGCTAGTAAGATTTTCATTTAACTGCCCTGTGGGCTTATAGTGGAGAAGGCAACACCTCAGTATGTACACCAACTGGGCCAATGGAAAGGCTGGAAGGGCAGTGGATTTTCAGTCACTAGCCCTGGTGGCTGCAAAACCTAATTTCGAACCCTGCCTCTTGACCTCTACTGATCCCCTTGAAGTATTAGAATGTCTCTATCATATCCATTGCACCATTTTTATTGGCCTTCTCTGGACTGCTTCCACCCTGTCAATGTCTTTTTGGAGCTGAGGTCTCTAGAACTGCACATAGTACTCCAGATGAGGCCTCACCAACTGCCTAACCCAACTGCCTGTACAGCGTCATCACCACCACCACCTGTTTTCTACTCATGATACCTCTTACTATGTACCCCAGCCCCCCGCACACTTTCCTCACTGGCTGTTCTGATTGTTTGGCTACCTTTAGATCATCAATTCTGTTAAGACTACCCGCAGGTTTCTTTCCAGTTTGAGCAATACAATACCGAACCCTGTGGCACACCTCTGGCTAATGTCCTTTCTTCAGACTGAACTCCTCTTACAGCTACCCTCTGCTGTTGCTAAGTAAAATTCTGACCTAGTTTACCACCTTCTGTCCCTACTAAGAAAATTAAGGGAGCACTGGTGAAAAGCAGTGCCAGTACGTCAAAGTCCTCCCCTGTGGGCACTGTTTTTTGAAATAAAACAAACAAGGGATGGTGAGGCAGTCATTTCAAGCTTGGTGGGGGTATTGGTGTGTTGAAAGCTTGCTGAAACCATGGGCTTGCAGGTATCGCAATGTAAGGGGGTGGTATCTGTGGTATTTTTGCAGGAGTTGGGGGCGGTCATTACTGGTAAAAATGATACAGATTTCATAGTTTGAATGTGTTGTGCAGAAAGCTGATGACTCGTTAGCAGCTATGTAAAATGTGGTAGGCAAAGTTGCTCAAATAATGGGTGTCTCATTGATGCCAGAAAGTGCTTACTGGCACTGTGCCTCACTGCAAATGTACTGTTTTGACAGTGACTTGACTGGAATGTCATGTATTTTTATATAGTCCTGCTTCTACTCCCCATGTTTAAACTGCCATTCTGTGGTGCATCCTCTTGCATCAACCTTGCTGGCCAGTTCCAAAATGTGTGTGGTGCACTTTGTTTGCCCAACAATGTAAGTTGGAATTGAAATGATTTTTTCCCATTATTTTCAGTTTTTAGCCTGCAGTATCGTTAATTATTTTTGTCCTTCTTGCACAGCATGAAGTTTTCACTGAAGAGAAAGCAAGTGTCTGGGGCCCAGCAGAGGAAAGCAAAACATGCTAGACAGGAAGAGACACAGCAACTGTCCAAAGTTATGGCTGCTTCCCCAAGTCGGTATGTAAAAGATATAATCTTGAGACATGTTTTAAAGTATAAAAATATTTTTTTCATAATGCTTAAAGTATGTCTAGTTGCTGTTGTATAACTTTTTTTCCCTTTGTACTGCAGGAACTGTATGGCTGATTTTTGTACTTGGAATTCTCTTTTTGATCAAATGGTAGATTTGTGTAATAACTTGCAAAACTGTTAATGCTCGATTGCAAAGTGCAATGGGCAACTGAACTGGCCACTCTAACCTGTAAATGTTTTGTCTTTTTGATAACTGTTTATTTCTAATAGTGCATTTGTACTTTTTTAGGCCTGTTGCTAAGAAGCCTGCTCCTGTTGTGGCACAAGATCTCCTGGAGAAACCATCCATGATTCAGTAAGCATACACCTTTGTTTTTATTGACTTTTTGCTAACTGGGACACTCTGAGACAGTGACAATGCAGCTTATTCCAGCCTCAACTGGGGGAAGGGGATCTGGTAGGGGAGGAAGATGAGCTTGAACAATATTTGTCTGTTGGTGGTATTTCTTAAACATTTCCAGCTGCATATCTCACTGTATGCTTTTAATACAAACAAAATGTTTACAATGGTAATTCAGGCTCAGTAACAGTGTTTTTGTTATAGTATAGGAACTTCAATGCCAACGTTATACTAGGAGCATGTTGTTATTGGTATATGTGTAAAATATGAATTTTAATAAGCTATAATTTGTATGTTGCTTTATTCATAATGTTAATCTAACAAGGTATTTTCTCTTTCCCTGTCTCCCTCCTTTTAGGAATATGACCACCTCAGATACTACATTATGCAAAAACCTACTGCTTTGGATGCATCAGAGCATGTCATGAAGAACCAGTTACTGTTCCTTGCACCAACTACACAAAGTGTGAAGATCCAGCTGCTCCGCAAAGCAGCAGAACAAATGAGGACCATGACACCCCACAGCAGAATGATGGTTACACCGGTTTATATAAACGCATGAACCTGACTGAGAGAAACAAACAATCCTATCAACACAGTGGCAACCATCTCCTGATTTTCAGTTCCCAAAATGACTGATGGGATATGCTGGCAGCCAACAGTACAGAAGATTCAATCCACATCGTCTCCATGAATTTAAGTTTGCACGGTACTCCCCAAAATTAGATGTCTTCTGTGGCTTCTGCTTCGTGTTCAACACATCTAAAGAAACTGGTTTGGTCTCTACACCCATGACTGACTGGTCCAATGGAAAGAAGATATTGGCGAGACACAGCAAGCTGAAGGAACATGGGAATGCAGTTATAAAGGCTGAGGCATTTGTTGAAGTCTGTGGTGGTAGAATAAAGACAGAATATCTGTCCATTGTGCAACAGGAAAAAAAATTGACTGAACGCACCAGGCATGCTTTGAGACAGATTGTGAAAATAATCATTCTTTGTGGAAGACGAAATTTTGCATTGCGTGGAAAAACTACAGTACAGGAAATTTCAAGGCTCTGCTTGACTACACCGCAGAACTGGACCCAGTATTTAAAGAACATTTGAAGGAAGCACCAAGGAATGCACAGTACATCTCAGCATAAATCCAGAATTAACTGATTCAGCTCATTGGGTGGCAGATTCAACGGATAATTCTCAACAGAGTCAAAGATGCAAAATTCTTCATTTTAATAGCGGATGGGATAACTGATATTTCACACAAGGAGCAGATCACCCTGGCTTTGCGATATGTACACAGAAGTGAAGACGGGAATGTGGAACTCCGAGAAGACTTTATCTAATTTGTGGAAGCCTTCAACACCACTGGAAAAGGCCTTGCAGAGCTCTTTTTACAGTGACTGAGAGCCTGGGGTGTTGAAACAGAATACCTGAGAGGACAAGGTTATGACTGAGGAAGTAATATGAGTGGTCATTTCAATGGGTGCAGGCAAGAATTCGGGCTGTACTTCCAGAAGCAATGTATAGTGCCTGCAAGGCACATAACTTTATCACAGCCATTGTTCATTCTTGTGCAACACGTCAAGTGTCTAACATGTTCAACACATGCAGAAAAGTTATTTCTTCATTAAAGACTTCAGCAAAGTGTCACAATGTGTATTTATCAGAATTGAAGGAATTTGCAAGCTTGCCAAATGAATATAAAGACACTGAGGAGGATAGAAGTACATCCTTAAGGGCACCTGGCAACACACGTTGGATGAGTCAAGCTGATTCACTTCACAGTTTCAAAAATAAGTATATTGTGATAGTCAGCACCTTGGAGAAGGTTGTGGGGTTTGATGACAATGATGCAGAAAGATTTTTATTCTCCATTAGGAAGTTTGATTTTATTGTTACTTTGGTGTGTGTGGAATCTGTGCTTGCAACAACAAAGCCACTTCTTTTATACCTTCAACATGAACAAATTGACCTAATTCAGGCATCAGAGGAAGCAAATGTCATCATAGAGACACTGAAAAACATGAAAAATGATGCAGAAATCAGTTTTGCAAGCCTGCATGAAGAGGTGAAGCAGCTAGCAGATAGTGCCCTAGTTGAAGAATCGGTTCCCAGAATCTGTGGAAGGCAGACTCAAAGGAGCAACATCACTGCAGCAGATCCAGAGGAGTACTACCGTCAGAACACCTTCATACCATTCTTGGATCATGTTATATCTGAACTAAGGAAGCAACTCATTGAATGCCGCCTACGTTTCCTAGCACAATATTTGGTACCCAGTGCCTTGCATGTTCTTTAGGATGACAGTAAGGTGATTGCACTCCATGAAGCTTACAAGACTGATCTTTCCAGTCTAACAAACCTGAAACGGGATCTGCAGAGATGGACAGTAAAATGGAAATTGGTCTGCAGGGAAGAGTGGCCAACTACTATCCTTGATACTTTACAGAAATTAAACCCTGCATTCTATCCGGAAATCAACACTTCTTTATGCATTTTGGCTACTACACCAGTCAGTGTTGCATCAGCAGAGAGGTTGTTCAGTGCACTGAGAAGATTGAAGACCTGGCTAAGGAACACCATGAGTGAAATGCAATTAACTGGTTTGGCTCTGCTTCACATCCATCAAGACATCGAAGTTGATGTTGTTCAAGTGTTAAAAGATTTTGATCCATGCAACGATCGCAGCATAAACTTTGTGATGTATTACAGAATTACAGTGAATCCTTTTTCATTATGGTGTCTTCAGTTGTTTCATAATTGTTAAATTGTGGTGAACCGTTGGTATACCGTATGTTGGATGGTTTGTGGCTATTTGGTGCAGAGTGGTGTAAGTACAGTAGTCATGTTGACCAGATTCAAACCTAAGCACCATGTCACACACCCCAACCCTTTGTTGTTACTGTTGTTCTAGTCATTTGAAAGTTCATTTTGTTGCCACTATGTCCAAGTCAACATACTTTTTAATTTGGGTTCCTGTGTGCTGTTGGTTTCTTGTATAGTTACTGTAAATTTAAGTCAATTAATCAGTAATTGTACACTGTTTGTGGGGTACTGTACATTACAATTTTATTCTGCTGATTGGGTGATTTCAGGTACTGTGTATGGGTGACTATGTGAATGATTTCTGCGTGTATGGGTGACTGTGAATAATTGCCAGATGGGGTGAGCAACTTTCCTGAGATAGCAAATAGTGTGTGAACACTAGTACTGCTGTAATTTGCTTCAATGTGTATATCGCAGTATTATTACTTTTTTGGTTCGCATTACTTGGTATTCAAAATTGTAAACTGGTGCCATACACTGCTGTGATTATTTTATTGAGTGGATGATTTGGTTGCTTTGAGTAGGAGTGCAGCACAAGTAATGTCTTTTTTTTTTAATCTAATTTGAGTTGTAATGAATTTTTAAACTGTATAACGGTAATATAGCAAAGTTTGGGTGGAATAGGGCTTTTTGATGGGAATGATTTTAAGTGGGTAAGGTGTGAATCAAAACCAGAGCACCATCTAGCTTACCCCAGCTGTCCTGTACTGTAAATTACTGTAATTTTAAGGTAATTAGTAACAGAACACTGCTCTGGGTAGTTGGGTATATTACCATTTTGTTGAATGGGTGATTTGAAGTACTTTGGGTATGAGTGGGCTGCTCATGTGCACACTTTTGGTTGGGGTCGTAGCTCCACTGTTTGTCTTTTTTTTCTCATCTTGGTATTTGATATTGTAGTCAGTGCTTAACTGGTAAGGTTTCAACATTTGGGTGGCATGGAGCTGTTGGTGCAAATGGTTTAGGTGTTATCTGAACCAAAACCAGAGCACCAGGTAGCTCACCCCTAGCACTCATATACAGTAAGTAATGTAAATAGATATCATAATAATGTAATTGGCAATATTATACCATTGTTACTATGTTATGAGACTGTGTGATATGGTTTGGTATTTGATATTGTAGTCGGTGCTTAACTGGTTAGGTTTCAACATTTGGGTGCGAATGGTTTAGGTGTTAACTGAACCAAAACCAGAGCACTAGGTAGTTCACCCCAGCACTCTAATACAGTAAGTAATGTAAATAGATATTACAGTAATGTAATTGGCAATATTATACCACTGTTACTATGTTATGAGACTGTGTGATCTGGTTTGGATATGTCGAAGTATGAGATTTTTGGCTGGTTTAGTTTGGGTATGCGGAAATATATGAGATTCTTGGCTGGTGTGAGTGGACCTCTGTGGAACTGGCTACCTTGATGTGGTACAGAGGCTTGTCACAATGTATCCTAAACATTGTAACTAAATGCCAGTCTGTTAGTCTGACATTGTTGGTGAGTGAAAAGCTTTCTTACGGTATGGGAATGCGAGTATGCATGCTGCACCTTTACTTTTTATATCTACAGTATTCGATGCAGACTCGATAATGTTTGAGTTGCGAGGGAAGGGTTGAACAATGGGGGGGTAGCAGTGTGACTGCTCTGTGTACAAATCTGAAATCCCTGGCTACACCCATGCCTCCCACATGAACCAAAAAAAAGGTGGGGTGGATCTTTAGGAGCTTCTCGGGTGGAGGTGGGGTGGATCTTACTCCCAAAAAACCTAATGCTGCTTCCCACTACTCAGGTTCCAGTGCTTGTACCTCCCACTTAAGAAAGAAAATAGTGCACTGCAACCACTGACTAATATGAAAGCATATTTTTTTGAGGGCAGAAAACATTTCTTGGAGGAGGTAAGGCGGGGGAGACTATTTACACCTTCAGTCAGTTCCATGGACAGAAAACATGACATCACTCCTTTTATACATGCAAAACGTCTGCAGACTCTGTCTACTGCATCCGTAAAAAGGAAGTAAGAAAGGATGGAGGGAAACAAGGACAAAAGATTCACTGGTTAGAAATCAGGAGAGTGAGAGGCATAAGTAAGAAGACTTGCTGAATAAAAGTAGAGAAGATGGCCAAACACATGAAATAAATAACCAAAAGCAGAAGGCAACCCCCTCCAAAAAAAAAAGACTGCATGGAAAGACTGAATTTGAATTTGAGACAGGTGAACAACAGTCACAGATTCCAAAAGTCAGAGCAAGTGACTCAGGAACCTCATGCCGTTACTATGTAAGCATTCTAGCTTGGAGTTAGAGCACCAGGATGGTATTCCAGGGACCTATGTTCAAATTCCAGATAAAACACATCATTTCTTTATCATTGTAATTTGTGTACCACACTTAGCAGTGGCTAATATGGCACTAATACCCAATTACACTATAAGCAGCTCTGTATATCTGAATCCTATTTTGCTCAGATTGCATAAAGCATATGATAATATCATAAGGGATGCTGCACCTCAGAATATACATGTGCAGAGAAAGCATGGTGAATGCTTTTCTGCACACAGTTCTACCCAAGTTGCTTTGACAAGAGATTTATCAAAGGACTTTACAGCGACAGCGATCACATCGCCATGGCATAGTGCCAATGGCCCCAACAGCAGCAGCAGTCATGTAGTGCTTGTGGCGGGCTTTGCACCCTACACCCCAACCCAGGGGGCTCTGCCCCCACACACACCTGGACTTTTACGTTCCCAACTCTGGGGGGGGGGGTGATGTCGGGGGAGAGTGGCCAAACCTGGGAGTCTATGAATCTGTTCTTCACTCCCACAACTCATTCGACACTGCGGGTGTCAAATGGGTTGAGTCACTATGGGGGGGGATTTATTATAACAGCATCGCTGTTATAATGGTATATGTCTGCACAAATGTGTGAACCCTCCTTCCTGCTTGGCCAAAGGTCTTTCCAGTAGCAAGCCCTGAGAACTTCATACTCTTCTCTGAAGCTACCATGCCGTGGCTAATGTACTTTACCAAATTAAAACTGTTTATTCCGTCCCCCCCACTGGTATTTGATTAGGCTAGAGATGCAGTAACAGGTGCTGTGTGGGATACTGCAGTTATGTGAGAGGGGGGTGGCCTTGGGTAGAAAACCTTGAGGAGGGCAGAAAGTGGTACTGTTGGCTTGAACAAAAATAAAGCAAGAATGGATGGCGGGAAACAAGGATGGTTCTTATTAAGGTTCATACTAAGGCAGAAAGGAGCAATGGAAGGTGTTGCCCATAGGGACTCCCATGTGTCATGAGGAAAACTTGGGTTGTACTCCACTGAGAATACAGTTGTCTAATTTTATTTTAAATTCTGTTTTATTTTTACTCAGTATAATATCTAATGGCAGTCTGTTCCATGGGTTTATGACTTGTTGAGTATAATAGTATTTTTATTATTAGAGTTAAACATCTGTCAGACAAATTGTAAAGGGTGACCTTAAGTTCCCATGCTGTCATTTTTAAATTCTACTTGTAACTCATATATGAGACATGGATCTTTACAGATGTCATATATAAGTAAAATATCTCTTCTCAGCTTTCTTGTCTCAGGGGACATTAGATTAATTGTTTTAGATTATCTTCATAGGTTTCACTTTTGTGTGTGTATATCATTTTGATTGCCCTGTGATACATCCTCTCAATCCTATGGATAGCCTTCCTTTTTTAAGGACACCACATGTGGCTACCATAGTACAAAGTTGGTCAAACATATGCCCTATGGAAAGGCATAATAACCTTTGACTTCCGACTATTAAAGTTTTTTCTGATAGTCCACAATACCCTATTAGCTTTGGCAATAGCAGATGCACACTGATCTTCATATTCAAATTCACTATCTATAAGTATCCCCAGATCCTTTTCTTTTTCTACTGCTTTTATCACAGAGTTACATACAGTACATTTGTGAGGGGGGGCGTTGTTGTGCTAAGTGAATAACACAGCTCTTATTGGTGTTGAAACACATCCCCCATCTATATACCCATGTTGAGAATTTGTCTGTATTAGATGGTAACAACTCTATTTGTGAGATGTTACAGACTGATCCCCCTAGTTTTGTGTTATTTGCATATTTGTTTGCCCAATTTTGGACATCTATGAACATGACAGATATGAAAATCTGAAAGAGTATAGGGCCAGGCACTGACCCTTGTAGAACTTGCTCATCACTTGTCCTAGATCAGAAAGGCGGCCATGTATGCTAACTTTGCATTCTGTTTTGGAGTCAAAAGTCTATCCAGTTTATGAAATAAATATTACCACCAAAATTAGCATGATTTTCAGTAATTGCCTAGTGTGGGATGGCATCAAAGGCTTTTGCAACGTCTAAAAATATACACAGATACATAGAAGTTGACAGCAGGTAAGAACCAATTGGCCCTCCCAGTCTTCCCTATTAACCCCTATCTAGTATGAGAACTGAACTCTGGAGCCCCCCCCCATCTCCAGGATACAATTATGTCTATCCAACTCCTTCTTAAAGTCTGTGACCATTTTAGCCCCTACCACCTCCTTTGGTAGACCATTCCAGTTGTCCACCACCCTCTCCGTGAAAATTTTTTTTCTCATGTTTTCCCTGAGCCTTCTCCCCTCCAGCTTCATTTTGTGCCCCCTTGACTTGGAGCATCTCTTACTTTGGAAGATGCTTCATTCCTGTATTCTGTTTATACCGGTAATGTATTTGTATGTCTCAATCACATTACTCCTCCCTCTTTTCCTCCAGAAAATACATCCTGCACCATGCTAGTTGCCCTCCTCTGCACTGCCTCCACCCTGTCTATGTTCTTTCTCAGATGGGGCCTCCGGAACTGGATGCAGTTTTCTAGGTGCGGTCTCACCAGTGTCTTATATAGGGGCAAAATGATTTCCCTCTTTCTACTCATGATTCCCCTTCTTATGCGTCAAAGCATCCAGCTAGCCTTTCTCACTGCCTTATCACACTGTCTAGTTCTCTTAGGTCCTCCAAGATGATAGCTCCCAGGTCCATTTCCTGATTTGTGGCTGTCAGTACCTCCCCACCTAGTTTGTACATTGCCCCTGGGTTTTTGTGCCCTATGTGCATGATCCTGCATTTCTTTGCATTGAATCCCAGCTGTCATTCTTCAGACCATTTCTCCAGTTTTTTAAGGTCTTTCCTTATTCCTTCAATGCCCCCTGGTGTGTTCACCCTATTGCATACCTTCATACCATCTGCAAAGAGGCATACCTTCCCCTCCAGTCTCTTTGCAAGTTCCCCAATAAAGACATTGAGGAGGATGGGCACCAACACCAATCCCTTCGGCACCCCGCTCTTCACCTCTCCCCCTACAGAGTGCACTCTGTTTACCACCACCCTCCGACTCCTGCCATTCAGCCAGTTCTCCACCCACAGAACTATTTTAGGATCCACCCCAGATTGCGCAGTTTATCAGCCTTCAATGGGGGATGGTGTTGAAGGCCTTTCTAAAGTCCAGATAGGCCACATCAACTGCACCGTCCTGGTCCACTACCACAGTTACCCAGTCAACAAACTCTCTTAAATTTGTCTTGCAGGACCTTCCTCTGGTGAATCCACATTGTCCCGGGTCCAGCAGTCCACTCATATCCACGTAGTCAACTATCCTTTCTTTCAACAGTGATTCCAGTATCTTGCACACTTCTGAAGTCGGGCTGATCAACCTGTAATTTCCAACCTTTTCCCTATCTCCAACTTTGTGGAGCAGGACCACATCCACTCTCCTCCCATCACCTGGCACCTTCCCTGTCTCCAGTGATAAGTTGAACAGCACAATGAGGGATGCAGCCAACTCTTCCTGGAGTTCCCTCAGCACTCCGGGGTGCATCACGTCCAGGTCCATCACCTTGTCCATCTTTATTTTCTCTTGCTCCCTCCAGACTCTTTCCTCTGTAAAGGAATTGGTGTCCACCTTATTGCCCATTATGCCCCTGCCCTCCATCTCCATCACCACCCTCTCGTCCTTGAATACAGAGCAGACGTACTTGTTAACAGTGTCCACTTTTTTGACAGTTCTGCCCTTCCTGTATCCCCCCTTCAACCTAATTATACTTCCCCTTGTTTTCCTCCTTTCACTAATATACGTATAGAATGTCTTGTCCCCCTTAATTGTTTTGGCTATAGTCTCTTACTTCCTTTGCCCTCATAACTGCCCTCCCTGCCTCCTTTTGCCTTTCCTGGTGATGTTCTCTTTCTTCCTCCCTCTGTGACCTTTTGTAGTTTATAAAGGCTAGTTTTTTTGACCTTACTGCTTACGCTAACTCCCTAGTGAACCAGTTCCACTTCCTCTTCCTCCAGTTCACGTGCCTGACACATAGCTTTGTAGCTTTCTCAGTTCCTTGTCTTATTTCCTCCCACTGTTCTTCCAACCCCTTTCATCTCCCCCAGTTCTGCCAAGGCTCCCCTCAGGCATACCCTCATTTTCTCGCAATCTGCCCTCCGGAAGTCCAGAACCCTCATTTTGGTGTAGTTTGGCTCCAGCCCAGTTTTTACATTAAACCTCACCAACCAATGGTCACTTGTCCCCAGGTGGCCCGAACCTTTATGTTTTTGACACAGTCCCCATTTGTTAGTATCGGGTCCAGCACCGCAAGCTCCCAAGTGGGCTCCATTACAAGATGCCTGAAGCTTGCTCCCTGCAGAGAGCCCAGAATGTCCCTGTTCTTTGAGGCTGCTGCTGCTGGTAGGCTCCACTCCAGATCTGGAAGGCTATAGTCCCCCCACCAGCAACAATGTCCCCTTGCTAGCCATCTTTTGCATTGCTTATGTAAGCCCCCTTCTCCATATCTAGGAGTAGATGGATGGAAATTTAAGGGGATGGGGCACTATACAGCCCAGAAACTGAGTCCAGGGCCATCCCAGTGGCAATGAGGGCTGAGGCATCAATGCCTCACCTCCTGCCATGCTGGTGACCTGTGTTCGCGGTGTCAGTGAGTTGCCAGGAGTCAGCCGGGGAGGAGGAGGAGGACAGAGCATCCCCAGGATAGCTCTCCTCCTCCAGGGAGGGTGGGGAAGAGCATTTGGTGTTAGCCTGTCCCCAGTGGAAGATAGGGGCTGGCACACCAATGCTGTATGACTGAGGGGCAGACGTTTGGTGTGCCACAGATGGGAGTGTGTGTGGCACTGCCATTGGCATCCCAGCATACTCCCCACTGTGAGGAAGAGAAAAAGTGGGAAAACAAATGGTGGTTGGATGACAGTGGGCACCTGTGGGCCCTGCCCCTAGCCAGTTTGACTCATCAACCAGAACCAGATCCTGTGTGCAGTGGGGGTGAATGCCACCCCCCCACTGACCCCATTGTGGGGGCAAGCCCTGGGGAAGAAGGCTGAAGTGAGTGCCAGTGGGAACAGGGCTGGGGTGCCTGCCTGAACGTAGGTTGCCAGTGAGGGAGCAGAAACAGAATAACAAAAAAAAAAAACGAGTCCAAGGATAGACAGCTTGTTACCTGGGTTCTGACAAGCAACTTCTGGTGGCCATAGGGAGCAGTGGAAGCAAGCTTCAGTCTCTGATAACGGGGTAATAGTGGCAAGATGGTTGGTGCACTTGAACAAATAAAAATAAAGCCACTGTCCATGCCAAATTAAAAGAAAAATGAATGATTTCATCCAGAATAAATCCCACTCCATGGAGCACAGAAGCAATCAAACAGCAAGCAAGCAGTTCAGACTTCATGGGCCCCCAGCCCTTATTTGGTGCAGACCACAAGGATCTTCATGGCACAATCTTTCTGTTTTTCCAAATGGAGCCAGGTTAAGTTCTTTCAAAGGTGGTAGCAGCAAGCCACAACCAAGGGTGGAACAAACCATCAGACTGCCTCATTCTTGCCTTTCTCTCTGACTCTCTGCTTCACAAATGTGTGAAGTCGCTAAAACTGACCAGGCTGTGAACATCCCTGAACCCACTATTTACCAGGAATGACTGACCCCATGGCGTGGCACCCTGCAACTCCCACCTCCTCCTGCAAAATTCACCAGACAACAGGACAAAAAGGAACTGGATCTTCTGCCATTTCATCCAGCAGAGCACAGACTAGTGGGGGACCATAGGAGCAGGCTTCCTCCACTGCTCCCCACTTCAAGGTCTCTCATCACTGTGAAACACCCCACTGTAGCAACCAGCCAAAATCTATGGGGCTCCCTCTCCAACCTACCTCGGTGCCAGGGTTCATGAGGTAGGCCGTGACGCAACTCCATACTGGGCTCTGGCTCCCATCAAACAGAGAGAACCCCCATACCCAATGAGTGCAACTCCAGCCCAATCGAACTACTCCACCACCTTGCACAGAGACAAAAGGGAGGTGGACTGGGATGGCAATCACCCCACCCTAGCCCGAATCTATGCCTCCAATGACTGCACTCCTCGGTTGACCCAGGAGTTCTTCCCACTAACTGCTCCCCACTCCCAGACCCCCTCCATCATGCCAAAACTCCGCTGTTATGCTTCCAGGCCCAAGCTTCACCTGCCAGCAGGCAGGACTCAGCTCCCCAGACAGCAAGATTTAAATAAATCCCTCCTGTAAGCTCCTCGAAGGGGGCTTACACTTGCACCAGATCAGTATCCTCTTCTTCTCCCTGAGTTGGAGGTCTGTAACTCCCCCATGCGTATAAGTGGCCCCTTTCTCTTCTCCAACGTAACCCACAGTACCTCTGCTTCCCCCTGACTCCTTTTTATTTCTGTAGCCCTTATGCAGTCCCTCACATAAAGAGCTACCCCTTGCCCTCTTTTCCTTTCCCTGTCCTTCCTAAATGGAGTAAAGCCAGGAATGACCAAGTCCCAGTACTGGTGCTACTTGCACCAGGTTTCTGTGATAGCCACTAGATCTAAGTCTTCCCCTGCTATGGCAGCTTCTATGTATGGAATTGTGTTGCCCAGGATATGGGCATTCGCACACATGGCTCTCCATATGTTTCTCCCACTCTTGGCACCATCCCCTGCTCTATCCCTGTTCTCTCCATTTGAGGGAGTGCCAGCTAAGTTCTCATCTTCCTTGTTTACCCTCTTTCCCTTCCTAGCCACATATTCCTCCTTCAATAGTTTAACTTTAGGACCTCATCCATATACTTAACTTCCCCCTGAGGATTCCCGACTCCTCCTCATTTAGGTGTAGCATATCTTTAGAAAAAAATTCCCTCAATGAACCACTTGTTTCCCCATCCTCCCAGACAGACATACATACCCCTCCACCCTGCACCAGTATCTCAGTCACTCATTAAATTCTTCTATCCTTCATTTCCTCCCTGTGTTGGCACTGGGAACTGGGATAGCCTTAGAGAATATTACAGAGCTCACTATCATACTGCAATATTCTGCCAGCTCCCTGAACCCTTGCTGGACCACCCCACCTCATTCCCTGCCAAATCATTTGTTCCTAGATGTATAGTTAGTGAGGTTTACCCCCCCCGCCACTTGCTTTGCCGCTTTCAGGATCCCAGACCCCGCATTCCCTGCTTCCATCCCTGGTTCACAGATGACTGATCGTCTGTGTTTTGGGTCCCATTTCCTTACCCAGTGAATGCCCTTTCTGATGGAATCTCCATGGACCATCATTATTTCTTCTTTCTACTGCTTGCTACTTGTCCCCCTGGCTGCTCCAGCCAAGCTTACCTCAACATATACATAGACAATCAACAGGTTTACGTTTATCAAGGTTGTCTGATAATTTTTTGTAAAAGCTTAGGAGGTTAGTCACACTCCATCTCCCCATGGTAAAACCATGTTGCTCCATGTCAACTTTCCCTGTTGCAGTGAGGTGTTCAACCATTTTGTCTTTAAGAATAGATTTGAGTGATTTTCCTGGAACTGAGATCAAACTTATAGGCCTAAAGTTGTTGAAGTCATTTTTATTTCTTTTTGTGTGAATTGGTATCACATTGGCCAGTAGTCAATTTTGTGGCAGTACCCCCTCCTTTATAGATGTCTGAAATAATATTTTGAGTGGATGGGCTATGTTGTATGTTAATATTTTCAGAATATGTGAGGATATTTCATTTGGTCCTATAGAACTTTTTGAGCTAGACAGCTATGCCTCCACCTTTTTTGTGAGGATGGTCAAGTCTAAATGGTTGGTATCATTTAGTATCCTTCCCTTAGCTGTCATTTTGACTCTACCAGGTTTCTGGTATAAGTAGTTTTAGCTGTAATTACATCCTCAAGTTCACGTAGCTTATGTTTACTTAAACTCTGCAGACACTTAATAAAATTGTGTCTGGGTGTTTTCTTTTTCCATGTGCAAAAGATCCAGTGTACTGTATGTCCCCTTCCCTTGCATGGTTAGCTTAAATTATTGTTAGCACTAAGTTGAATAACACCCCTAGGTTTCAGTTTCTGTTTTATTCAGAGGAATGCCATCTTAGGCATACAGATGTTTTTCCCCCCATACACATTTCCTATGAGTTCATGAACTTAATGCTTTCCCTGCTGTACCAGTTATGTAGCCTTGCATTAATTTGAATCATAGTATTTTTTTCAGGATGATCTTGGTGAACTAGTAATATCACTGAAATAACTGGGGATTCGCCTTTATTTTTTTTTATTTTTGTCCTTAATTAAATAATCTCTTTACATATGTCCTTTTCATGGTCATGTCCAACATTATTTATGCTACCATGGACTGCCATGGTTTGATTTGACCCACATTTACTTAGTAAAGTGGGAAGACAAGTTTTCAAGTTGCAAATTTTTGTCCCTGGAAAGCAGGACACTGTTGAGTTTAATTTGTCATTTTTGCAAATATCAGTGCAAACGTGTGTCTTATTATAGTCACCAATTACCAAGATTTGCCCCAGTGTTTCTATTATTCCTGAGAATCCTGAGTCAGTGGAGTTGATTCAGATTGGTATTTGGACTGGTTCTTTGCTTTGAGATAACATGGGAAATCTGTTTGTTAAGATTTCTTTACTGTTTAAGACCGCCCTGTTTCCTTTTTTCATTTTTATGGTATGCTATCCAAAAGGCTTTTGACAACATCTCGTACTCTGAGCTCATATCCAGTCTAAGAGAGACTGAATTGGATGAGTTATTGGTAAGGTGGATCTCGGCATGGTTGACTAAGAGGAAGCAGAGTGTGACTATTAAGGGGCATCTTTTGGGATTGAGGGAGGTGACCAGTAGAGTCCCACAGGGCTCGGAGTTGGGTCTGGTGCTATTCAATATACTAATAGCATCCCTTTCTTGTACCAATACTGCATGGATGGTAACATTTCCAGATGATATAAAAATGGGAGCTTTAGTTACAAATGGAAGAGATATGAAAATGTTCCAAGATAACACAGACCAGTTAACTGAAGGAGCAAGAAGGAAGAAATTGAAATTCAACCTAGGCAAGTGCAAGATAATGCATTTTGGGCAAAGATAACCTATGGTTGAAATATAATATAGGAGGGAAATGAACTTCAGAATACTACTTCAGAAAGAAACTTGGGAGTTTTGGTTAATAAATTAAGTTCATTGGATCATTGCTCGAGTATCATTAGGAAAGGCTGTGGCATCCTGGCAGCAATTAAAAAGAATATCAAGAGTAGGGCTAAAGAGGTGGTGATTCCACTTTACAGGTCCCTGGTGCACCATCATTTGGAGTATTGCTCCCAGTTTTGGGCCCCCTACCAAAAGACTGATGCAAGGAGAATAGAGGGGATCAAGTGTCGGGTGACTAAACTCATTGGAAATATCAGTATGCTCTCTTATGAAGAGAGACTAGAGCACTTTGGGCTTCATTCATTGCAGTATAGAAGGCATGGGGGTGACATATGCCTTGTATTTATAGCCCACAGTGATCAGGACTTATGGAAATGTACAGGATTAAAACCAAGACCAAATACCATACCAACAAGGGGGCACTGCAAAATGTTAAGAGGAGATCACCACAGGACTAACCTAAGAGGGATGTGGTTTTCACAAAGAGTAGTGTCAGGGTGGAATGCCTTGCCACCAGAAGTAGTAATGAGTAAAACTATGAACCACTTTGAAAAACCGAGCAGTCACCTTTTAATGGGCACAGGTCTAAAAGGCTCATATTATTGACCCGTATAACTTCCTATTATTCCTATGCTATTTTATACTATTCTTCCTCAGAGTCTCCTTAATCTGCTCTTCCTCTTTTGTTTATGCCTTCTCATCAACCACTCCTCCCTATGCTGTCCTCTTCCTCCAGAGTTCTTTTTTTTGTGCCATTTCCTTCAGGTGTCATTTGTTCTTTATCCAAAATAAAACGGTCACTTTCTAAGCATTTGACAAAATGTCCAATTTTATTTATTTCTGATGCATTTGCTAGCTCTAGTTTGGAAAAGGATTCACTGGTCAGAAATCAGAAGACAGCGAGAGGTGTAAGTAGGCAGACTGGCTGCTAACCTCCAAAGACACTCATCGAATAAAAGCAGAGAAGCTGCCCAAACACATAAAATGAAGTAATCAAAAGCAGAAGATATCTCCCAAAAAAAGATTGCATAGAAAGACCAAGTTTGAATTTGAGACAGGTGAACAGATCACAGATCACTTTTTTGTTTAATAATGACCTTGTCTGTCAACTTCACTATCAACTTGGCCCCATTAAATACCACCGGCTCCACTATCAACTTGGCCCAATTTAAGACCGCCTGCTCAGGGCCCCCCTAAACTTTGGTGTCAGTGTCTTTGGGTGGTCAAATATACTGCTGAATAGCTGCCTCAGCCTTCTGCAATGAATATAGCCATGATTCTTTTCGGAGCATGCCAATTATATAACACAGTTGGCCATAAAGTATATATACTTGTCGCAAAAAATGTGATAGTAAACTCATTACAGAGTATAGACTAGACCTTGTCCCTAGGAATACATAAGAAAAGGTTTGTTTTTTATGTTTACGCTTTGGGGGAACTTTAATTTCCTGAACAAGACACTCTCTGGAATGTAACTTTTTAAGACTTAACCAATCTCCTAACTACTCCCCTTATACATTACACTGTGCTACATTCCTCTGTGTTTCAGCCTTTAAAAACAGTGTTTCCTATCCCTCAATATCCATTCTACCTGTTAACAGATACCAGCCACACTGTTGTTGCCTGATCTCCAGTGATGTCCCTTGTCCAGTGGTTGTCTCATACCAAAGCAGTTGAAAAATATATTTTCTCTATTGATTCTGTGGACTCTGATTAACTGTTTAAGCAGGCTGATATCCCTGTCTGTGTCATGGAGGCTGTCAATACAGGACTTTCAACATATGCCTGCTCCAAGCAAGCACCAATGATCAGAATACGTTAACTACTTGGTAGAGTCCAGATTTCAGCTTGGGACGTACAGTGCTGTGCACAGAATTATGAAAGTGGTTTTCTTTCAAATTTATGTCACATCCAAAGAAATAGTACATGAAAGTACAGTTCACAAATTTAAAATAGACTATTTAAACAAACTTTAGACAGCATCTGACCCTAACCTGCCAATGCCAGAGCTCCCAAGAAAACCTAGAGGCAGACCACCCTTACCGATGTCCTATGTTGAGCATGAACTGAAAAAGGTTATAGAGATTTCTGCTAGCTGAAGGAGCCATGGTTAATGCTTGGGCCATTATGGCAGGGGCCACAAGTGTGAAAGTTCAGAATTCCCAGCTGCCTGTAGAATATGGAGGCAGTACTGAATTCACGAGGCAATGAACCTGGATGTTTTTAAACTGGAATGGCTTTTCCAAAAGAAAAGGGGCAAAGACTGACAGCAAGATTTTGGCAGATTACCCTGAATTGCATGCAAAATTCCTGCAGCATTATCAACTTTGTTTCATGGCAGGATACTGGAGGAGCTGGTAATAAACTTAAAGGTAAAATGTAGCTTGATGTATTCTGCAAAAATTTTCATTTTTTATCTGTAAAAACATTTTTTGAGTAAAAATAAAAGTCATTTACTTAAAAAACATTACAAAGCTGCAGTTTACTTTTGTCATGTGTGTTGCCTCACTCAGTTTTTATGCAGCACCATCAGCTGCCATCTAATCAGTTGGGTGGGGCAGAGCACTGCATTATCAAGTGATTAATAATTTCAATACCCTGTTCTGTCAGATGTGAGCTGTTACTATCTTTTGATCTGCGACGTGAAGCTACTGGGCATTGCAGTCATTTTGATATGGCAAACTGACTTTGCAGTATTTATCTACATTGATAAAATCAAAAACTTGTCACAACTTTCAATAAAGTTTCAGTCTGTAAGGCAAATCAGATCAGTAACTTCATAATATATAATTAATTACTGACAGCTGATCTATGTTGTTTGGGCCTCCTGTGTGTTTTATTACATTTGAACAGCACAAAGTACTGACAAGCTTCTGCGATCAGGTGGATAATTTATGTGGTAGCCTGACTACTTTCGTCATGTAGACCAGCAGTTGATTCAAAATAAAACAAAAAAGTAAACATTACTACATGTTGATAACACTATATGATCTATGGTGAATCAGATCAGATGGGTCACTAAACTATCTCATTGATGCAAAAAGGCTGTCATTTATTGTGTTTGTGTCTCTCTCTTGTTTCTTTTTTTTTATCACACGCATTATTGTTGTCAGATGGTCAATCATTTGTTTGTATTACTACCTGGGGAGATCAGCAATACTAAAAATCCACTTGTGTGTCAGTTAGGGCCTGCTTTGGTGAAAGAGTGTGTACTATTGGAAGGAGGGGGCTACCAATATTTGAATAGACTCATGTATCATAAAATCTCAGTATCAGAGTTCTCTATAACATCAGATTTCCCATAACATCATAGCTGAATTTGTAATCAGGTCATGTGTGTCTCTAATAAAATCACGGTACCCAAATACAAAAATGCATTTGTTGCTCTCTGTCTGTACACATGTGCTTCATGAGACTACTTTTTATGGCTGCAGTGGGTGTAGCCCTGCAGACGTCTTGCTATGACAGTAGAGAAAGGGACCTCTCCAGATTCCTAATGGACTAGATAATATTGGAGGTCTGAGTAAACACTCCACTAATTGAAAATGCCTGCTGTATTCCTTCAGCAGAGCAGTGTTGCACTGGACTATTTTATGATTACTAGCTTGGATCTTGTTACTATTCTCTTTCAAGAAAGTTTCATAGCTCATAAACATGTCAGCTGTGTCACTCCTCCCAGCAACAGATGTCACAAAAATATTTACACTGTTTTTTTAACTTCTTAAGACACTATCTGATTAGCACTGTCTCAGACATAGATTACTCTAGCAGAAGACATTATTTAACCCCGAAGACAAGTAAAGAACTGTTATCTTTTGTTACTTCTTTAGCTATGCTTTTAAAAAAAAAATAATTATATTGGACTTTAGCTGGCAAACCCATTATGAAACTTTTAGCCCTGAAAACAGCCACCTTTTCTGGTTTCAAAATTAAGTACATATTACAGCCTCCAGCACTATGTCCAGCATAGTTTACTATATCAGAAGACAGATGTTTCTTTAACCCCTTTCACTTAAACACACACCATCCTCATGGCCACAACATCCAAAATAAATATTGCAGCCTAATGTGTTATAAACAATAAATAAACTGTTTGTTTTGTCAGTCTTGGTTAGATGGAACATGGTGAAGTTCAGTTTACAATGTAAAATTTGCTACCATAGTAAATGTAATCATTATATATTTACATTCAGCTGTTTAATGATTAAAATAACATATTCATCAACTTAGCCTGTTGCCCACTTTGACCACATCTTGACTACATGATTTACATAATGACAGTACAGAAAGAATTATAGATTTCCTTTAAATATTTCTTATCCTATATTTTGTATCCTGGATAGCACAGGGGAGATGCTACATCTCATTCTCACAGGGATTTTTATTTTACACAAATTTGCACTATATTTACTCAGGATATCCCAAATTAGATGCAATATCTTGTTTTCAGAGTGGTCACAGTTTTTACAATTTTTACAATGTATTTATCTAGGGTAGCCTAGTCCAGATGTAAAATATTGTTTTCAGCATGTTCTGATTTTAAACAATGCAGCATAATAATCTGCAGATGTAGAACCCCACTGAAAATAAGATGTCACATATTCTGTGAACTATCGAGGCTAAATATATAGCAATCATTAGGCATATTCTAGGAAAACACATTATAAAACTGTATAAAAGGAAGACCACATTGACACAGCCTCTCAGCAGATCTGCATTGTGCAAATACATTAGAAAAAATGGGAAAAAGCATGACCTCACTGAAAGTTACATACTAAATCTCAACTGGCATATCCTGTAAAAATTCAATATTTAAAATGGGTTAAATGCTTTACCTAAATTAAATAAAAATTTTAAATATAGGCTTGGCAAGTTTTTCCTCATAGATCTTATCCTGCAGGTCCTGCACCATTTTCGTTGCACTGCAATGCCTACACCCTATGTTCTTTCTCAGATGGGACCTCCAGAACTGGATGCAATATTCCAGGTGTGGTCTCATGAGTGTCATATACAGGGGAAAGATAACCTTCCTCTTTATACTCTTGATACCCCTCTCTTTAAAGTCAGTTAGGGCTTATAGTGAGTAAGAACAGTGAGGTACAGCATCATTTTTGGGGGGTTTTAGTTGAGGTGTTTGGTATTCCATATTGCTGACTGCTACAATTTTGGATTCCTTTTTCCTAGCAGTGTTAAGGATCACTAGTAAACTTTCTGAAATGTTTAAGTCTGTGTTACTCCCCTTTTTTGTAAGTGGGGATTTTATTCTCTTATTTTCCTTGTGTCATAGCTGGCCACCTCTTAGTAAAGTCATGACTGAAGATCTATACAGAGCTCAAACTGGAACTGCTTATACTACCTGCCTGCTTATACTATCTGCTGGAGTGGGATCAGAGTGGAGGTGTATTTGAGGGAGATGTGTATGCCTGTTACAGCGGGCCACCTCTCAGTAATGCCATGACTGAAGACTGATACAGAGTTCTGACTGGAGCTGCTTATACTACCTGCCTGCTTATACTATCTATTAGAGCAGGGCTGGAGTGGAGGTGGATTCAAGAGAGCTGTGTATGCCTGGATTAGTCACTGTACTGACCACAGTGGATTGATGAACTAGCTGGTGGTGTTGGTGAGAGCACAAATGGAGCTTTAACCGCTAGTGGATTATTGTATTTGCCTGCAGCCTATCCACAGTCCTTTTTACCCTGGTGCTTGCTTCTTTTACTCCTGGAGGGATGGCTGGTGGGTTTGGGTTGTGTTGGGTTTCCTGGGGGGACAGTGGTGAGGGACTAGCTGGAGGGTTGACTCTAAGTAGCTGTGTTGGGTAAGGGGACTTTGACCATCGGTGGGCTGCTAGGGTCTCCAATGCCCCCTGGCCTGGGCAGTCTATATCAGCTTTGACTATAGCCAGCCATCATTCTGTGAGTGGGGAGAGTGGCAGTACAATTTGCGTTTAAAGACCACAGCTCAACTGGGGGTTGTTGCCTGAACAGACCTGATTCCAGAGGGGGCATCGGAGGGGCGTGGACTGGTGGGTTGTGTGTTTCTCAGAGGGGCCGTGTGGGTTTCACTGAGGTGGGAGCTGGTGGGTTTTCCCTTGTGTACCCCAGATTTACTGGCTATGGGCTGGATGGTTTTCAGCCCCTTGGGGGTGTTATCTGTTGGTCTTAAGGCTGTGGAGGTTTAGACTCGGTGAAGAACTCCATGTGTGACTGTTCAATCTGTTTTTGGGCAAAACATTAGCAGTATCTTATTTTGGCTTAGAACTCTGGTCTGATATTTGGGATTTGGGTGGTAGTGAGAGTACCACCAAAGATTGTTACCTATAATCTTAATTCTGTGTTGCTGCTAATGGGAGAGGAGAGTAACTTTGTACAGTGACTGCGTGAACTGAGTGTAGGTGAGTGTCTCGCTTGGCTTAAAATAACTCTCTTCAGAAGTTTAGGTGTGCTTCTTATACCTGGATATTGACTGCTCATCTGATTCTCTAAAGCACTTTATTAATTTGATTTAATTATTATTTTATATTGTGTTTTGGTTTTATTACGTTGGGTTGGGGTGTGAAGTTAATTGTTTGGCTGTTTTGCACTTCTAGTGTTAGAAAATGTATTGTGAAGGCTTAAAGATGGCCAGGCAGTATTCCCCCACTAGGCTCAAGGAACTGCACCCTTTGAATGTCCCTCTTTACCATCAGAGACCTATATAAGGTGTTGAGCTCTAGGGATAGTTAAGAGGTGAAGGAGAAGGGAGAGAACTGGACCTGGTGGGGGAAGGGAAAGGGGAAGGCAGATTGAGGTAGTGGTACCAGGCAACACCCTGGGGTGAAATGGAGCCAGTACAGAGGTATTCTGTCTTGTTCCCATACCCAAGGGCTCCACAATAGGTGGGCAGGAGTTGAGGTCTTCCTCAACAACCAGTCCTACTCGGGCAGTGTTATGCAATGCTGGATCTATTAAGAACAAGACAGCTATTATAGCTGATCTTGTTGGAATTGCAGATCTGGCATGCATCACCGAGACTGGGCTGGATGAAAATGCAGTTCCTGTATTGGCTTCTGCTGTTCTGGTTGGGTTCTTGGTAATACACCATCCAAGACTGGATTATAGGGGGGGGGGTGTAGCCATTATATTTAAGATGGAACTGGGCCTTTTGGATGTGCCCTTGGGGACCACCAGATCCTTTGAGTGTATCCTGAGAGAGGGTGTAGGCTGTGGGATACTCATCATCTACTGTCCACCAGGTGATGGTGAGGAATTCCTGCAGGAGATAGTGGACTTCATCACTGAAATGGTACTGAAGTCCCCCAGATGGATAGTTTTGGGGGACTTCAATGCCTGGGTCGATGATGAACTCTTGCAATTTGGTCCAAATCTCCTCCAGTGAATGACCGATGATGCTGGGCCTCACACAGGTAGTTACCGCTGCTACCCATATAGGGGGTCACTCATTGGATCTAGTGTTCCTCACAGCAGATGGAGAGCATGGATCTGGTGGTGGAACTAGTCAGTTGGTCTGACCAACATACCATAAGTTCCGTTTTGGGCTCCCCCCAATGGGCCTGCCCCTATGGACATGGTCCAGTAATGCCCTTTAAAGGGGGGGTTACCCCAGATGATCTATCAGCAGTGCAGGATCTATAAGGATCATTGGGTGAATGCATGAGTCCAGGGGCTCTTGTACTGGCCTATAATAAGGTGGTGGGAGATGCCCTGGACATGATTGCTCCCGTTCGTGTTTGACCACTTATTCTTCACCCAAGGACCTTTTGGTTTGATCATTCCTTGAAGGAGTTGAGGCAAGCTGGTAGAAGGATGGAGAGAGCATGGCAGAGGTCTGGCCTGGATGCTGACAGGCTTAGATTGATGGAACATTATAAGGGATATCAATCAGAAATCACCCATAAGAAGGCAGAATTCCTGTCCAGGGAGATTTTTGCTGCACAGAATTGACCGGGTCAGCTCTTCCGGACTGTTGCCAGATTGTGCAATCCAATCTGTCTCCATCCCGGGGGAGCTTTCTCTCAGCTTAAAAGCTAGGAGGTTTGCTAGATTCTTCGCGGATAAGGTTGCCATCATCAGGTCCGGCATCATCCCATCTCTCCCTACAACGGATTGTGGAGGTCGTCAGAAGGTGGTGAGCACTTGGTCTGTCTGGATGGACTTTAGCCAGCCAGAATTCAACAGACATTGTGACGATCATCCAGAATTTGTGCCCAACCAGTTGTAGTTTAGATCTAGGCCCTACACCCCTATTAGTGGGTTGTATAGATGTTATCTGCCCAATCCTAGCCGAAATCATCTGGAGTTCCTTGGAGAGGGTTTTTTCCTGATCCTCTCAAGAAGGCAGTTGTATGACCATTCCTTAAAAACCATCCTTGGATCCAGACTGTCCAGTTAGCTACCGGCCTGTCTTTCTCTAACCTGCCTTTTGTGGGTAAGGTTATTGAGAAGGTGGTTGTACTGCAACCGGATGATCACCTTGTGACCCACAATGTCTATGAAGCTCTCCAATCTGGATTTAGGAAGAGAAACAGCATAGAGATTACACTTGTCTGAGTATTGAATGACCTCCTAATAGTGAAAGATTGAAAGGCTCATACCATGTTGGTCCTTCTTGATCTCTCTGCAGCGTTTGACACTGCAGATCATGGTGTGCTATTGGAGTGCTTGCAGCTTCTTTGTGAGCTGTTGAGTACAGTCCTCAAATGGTTTTGATCTTTCCTCACAGACAGGTCTCAGAGGGTAGTTACTGGGATTTATTCCTCTGATTCCTTCCTCCTGTCCCGTGGGGTGCCGCAGGGCTCCATATTGGCACTCATGCTGTTTGCAGTGTATATGCTGCCATTAGGAGATATCATCAGGTTATATGGTTTGAGTTTTCACTGCTATGCAGATGATACTCAACTGTATATGTCCCTTCTACCCGGACAGGTCAATGTAGTCTCTGTGCTAAACAACTGTCTCGCCGAGATGAAGAACTGGATGAGCACCAGCTGGCTGAGACTGAATCCGGACAAGACCAACATGTTGGTAGTGGACCCAGATCATTCAGGGATGGGTTTGGGGGCTGGGAAGGCATCAGGCTTATGGCATGATGGTGTTCAGCTCACCACCTCAGAGCAGGTGCATAACCTGGGTGTTATTTTTGATGATGGCCTGACTCTGAAATCTCAGGTGTCAGCCGTGGTTAAATCCTCATTTTACCATCTGAGGAATATCACCAGGGTGAAACACCTAGTTCCCCCAGATGACCTTCCAACATTGGCCCACGCCATCATCCCCATCCGCCTTGACTACTGCAATTCCCTCTACCTAGGGCTTCCTGGGGTTGATATTCATGCCTGCAGCAGTGCAGAATGCTGTGGCCAGGTTTCTGATGGGTACACTGAGGGCCAGTCATATTACACTTGTGCTGTGCGGATTGCACTGGCTGCCTATTCAGTGGCGGATCACCTTTAAGGTTGGCTTGCTAACCTTGAAAGCCCCACACAAACAGGGACCGAGCTACCTGCAAGATCTCCTGACTCCCTACTGCTCCCTCCATCTTCTCTGATTCACTGACAAGGGATTGTTAGAGATTCCCAGGGTTCGCTTAAAAACATCTAGTGCCTTTGCTTTTTCTTTTGTGGCACCTACCCTGTGGAATTCTCTCTACCTCATCGGTTAAGGGAATGCCTGACCATCTTTAGATTTAAAACTGAGTTGAAGACATATCTTTTTAAATTAGTCTTCCCAGACACTTTTTAATTCATTGCTATATTTGTTGTTTTAGCGTAAATTGTATGTCTGCCTATTGTATTTTATGAAATGGGTAGGAATAATGCTGGCTCCTGACTGGCCAAGAGCAGCTTTTAGCTGGGCTGTTATCCCAGCACAATGGCCCAGCTAAAAGTTAAATGTTTGAAAAAGGCAGAAAATGTACTAAAAATGACCCATTTCATCATCGCAATAAGGCACTCCAGGGTGTGTGTTATGGTATGCTAGCGGCCCTTCTCAGGTGGTGAAAGCTCTCAGCTACACCTCGTGCTTCAACCCACCTGAGGTGGGCTGTTATCCCACCGTAATACACCCTGTGTCATGCCTTATCGCTTAATTAAATGTGAAGCGCCTTGGTTGTGGAAAGACGCTATATAAATAAAGATTTACTTTACTTTATTTTTCTTTTAATTACTATGCATCCAAGCATCTGGCTAGCCATTCTAGCCACCTTATTGCACTGCCTAGTTTCCCTTAGGTCCTCTGAGATGATAAGTCCTCTGTTCCTTTCCTGCTTCATGACTGTAAGTACTTCCCCATATAGTTCATACTTTGCCCCAGGTTCTTGTGCCCTATGTGCATGTTCCTGCACGTCTTTGCATTGAATCCAAGCTGCCATTCTTCAGACCATTTCTCCAGTTTTAAGGTCCTCCCTCATTCTTTCAACACCCCCTGGTATAGCCATCCTATTTCATACCTTTGTATCATCTTTGAAGAGGCATACCTTCCCCTCCAGTCCCTGTGCAATATCCCCAGTAAAGAAATTGAAAAGGACCTACCTCAACACTGACTCTTGTGGCACCCTGCTGATCACCTCTCCCTCTCCAGAGTACTTCCTGTTTACCATAACCCTCCGACTCCTGCCATTCAGCCAGTTCTCCACTCACAGAACTACAGTGGTAGCCACAGACATTACCAGCTATTTCCAGATATTTCGCAAAATTTCTGAAGAGTTTCTCTCTGCTGTCCCTACTGTTTAAATGCAAAAAGCATCAGATATTTCTGGAAATATCACAGACATTTCGAGAAATAGCTGGTAGTGTCTGTGGCTACTACTGTATTTTAGGATCCACCCCTAGGCTGCATAGCTTGCTAATCAGTCTTCTATGGGGGAACAGTGTCAAAGGCCTTTCTGAAGTCCAGATAGGTCACATCCACCATGTCTCCCTGGTCTACTACCTTAGTCATTCAGTCATGCTGTTGATTGGTACAATGAGTTAGTGCAAAACACAGTGCTTATCCTAAATACAGTAAAAATTAGGTTCAGTCTGGTTTTTGACCAAAGCA
Source organism: Neoceratodus forsteri (assembly GCA_016271365.2). NCBI lineage: Eukaryota > Metazoa > Chordata > Ceratodontiformes > Ceratodontidae > Neoceratodus > Neoceratodus forsteri. The sequence goes on from CM028130.1 coordinate 1,242,047,927, forward strand.
CTCCACTGGAACTGCCTTCCTGAAGGTTAAAAATTACCTATTATTTGCTATGGATGCAGGCTGCCATGTTGATGCAATCTTTATAGTCCTACATAATTAAGATCTTTGATACTGTGAACCATAGCTTATTCCTCTACAAACTATGATAGTTAGATCTATCTGTAAAATATTTGAACTGGTTCAAGGACTACCTGTCAAACAGGAATCAAACAGTCAAAGTTAGAGGTGAAATTTTCCAACTTAGCACACTAAGCCTAGGTGTTCCTCAAGAGTCCATTCTGAGCCCAATCCTCTTTATACTGCTGATTAATGATTTACATACAGTATGCTCAAACACAAACACTAGCATCATCCTCCTCTGTGCTGATGATACCGTAATTTACATATCATCAGACTCAGCTACAGAACTTAGTGTAACTCTACATTCACTTTATGGCACAATGCAGACCTGGATGGAAAGTAATCACTGACTGCTTAACAACTCAAAAAAAAATGTTCTTCAATTCCAGCTCTTCAACCCTGTCCTCCATCCAAATACAGTAGTTTTGAAATATGGAGCTCCTCTACAGAATGTGCAGTGTGCGAAGTATCTGAGTTTATGGCTTGACCTCAAACTATCTTTAATGAACATACCACAACAGTAGAACAATCAGAAGCTCAAATCAAAAAATTGGGCTTCTTTATGTTAGCAATAACCTATGGTAGGGTATGGCACTACAGACATTTAATCCATGTGCCTGGTGCGTTGTGAAGCATAAGGCCACAGGCCAAGCATTCTCACAGCACCCGAAGTGTGAATTAAATGCCTATTGCCCAATACCCTGGAGTGGGTCATTGCGCTTATAGCATGGGTTATGTTAAAAAAAAAAATAGTCATAAAGGGAGATTCCCCTGTTTAAAGAGGGAAAATGTTAATGTATCCTACTGACTGGAAAAGTAGTCCCCAGCAGTGATACATATGTGAGTACCTTTATGAACATATAAATGTGAGAAATATACTGACGACATGATTTCTCACATATGTATGTTCATAAACTTAAGTACAACTACATGTCTAACCTTCCCTCTCTCTCTCTCTCTCTCTGCTTCCCTATCAACGCTGCTCGCTTTGTGTGTGTGTGTGTGTGTGTGTGTGTGTGTGTCTGTGTCTGTGTCTCTCTCTCTCTCTATATATATATATATATATTTTTGTATGTCCACCTCTCTCTGTCTCGCTCTCTCTCTCAATATTGAGGACACCATGCATGAGGTCAAATAGAGAGAGACAAACAGAAAGGAGATGTCCCGGTTTCACACTATCACTGTCTGTCACTGTCCTGCTCTCTGTAGGTGCTGTCACTAAGGCTACTCACCCCAGTAGTTTCTACTTTCAGTTGTACTTTCAGCTCACTGTTCTTTGTGACCAAATCTGTAGAGTCACAGCAAGAGAGGGAAGCACCGGAATGTGCTGCTGCCATCAGTAGACTGCAGTGACCTGCTGACAACAGTCTCTCGCTGTTTGTGTAAAAGTGTTGCATGTGCCAGGAGGTATTAAACACTGTTTGGTGTGCCCAAAGGTGCAGAGAGACAGTGAGAGACCTAGCACTGGAATGCGATGCTGTGTTCAGAAGGACCACTGTGAGCTGCCTGCAGTGACCCTCTCTCGCTGCCTGTGTAACGGTGATTACAAACTTGAGAGGGCGCTCAGTGATGACTATCATTGCTGATTGTGACTGGCACCGCAGTATGTTCTGCAACATAGCATGCTGACACCCAGAGAAACACAACACACTGCTGCACATCTGATTGCAATCTCCTGACACCCTACACTGACAGGATGCTGAGAGAAGCATAGACAAGACAGTGCTAGAATTATGTATTCAACATGCGGATCATGGATTTACTCACAGTGTCTGAGTCATACTGTGTCTGTGTCATGATGCATTGTGTTGGGGGGGGGACAGTACCACTGCTGAAAACGGCATCCTTCACTGAGCTGCAGAATACCAGGAGTACAGCTCCAGTACAAGACACTCATTGATGGTGGGGCATAGCTACTGTCACCAACTTTACCACCTGGTTGCACCTTTGCAGGATTACAATCTCTACCAATGGTAATACGACAGACGGTGGGCACTGTTGAGATTTGCTGTACCCTCCTTTCTTGCAGCCTGCCCACTAGGGAAAGTAAGGTATGGCCAGTTGTTGAGGGTCAACTGGCCAAACAATGACAAACTGATGTGGATTTGGCAAGGTCTGTATCACTCCAATCACTTTCTAAAAAAAAAATAAAAAAAAATGGCTGCCACTCTGTTTGTGATTCTGTGCTGCAAGAACAGATATTTTAGGACATGACTCCTCACTACATTTCTCTGGGGGAAAAGTTCAAGAACTCCAACTGTGGATTAAATAGTGAATTTAATCCACAGTCAGGTGCTCATCTTCAGACAGTCAGGTGTACTATTGTGGCCAAGCCTTGTGAACCAATGTTATAATGTAATTGGAATAACTTTAACACAAGCTGTATAAAGCTGCAACTCTGGCAATCCCTGCTCCATGCCCTGGAATATAGTAGCCAGAAATATAGGTCAGCAAATTATTCTTACCCCACAAGTTTACTGTGGCATTCAACAACAGTATGCAAATTTGCCCTCGGTTATGACAGTCGTACTCACCACTATGACCTATATACTAACCTCAGGCCTTCTCTCACCTGACAGTAGGTGCAAGTTCAAATGGGCTATCCTGGTATGTAAATTCATGCACAGTTTACTGTATATCCTGACTATCAATTAAGTCTTCTTGTTAGACCACTTCCACCAATGATGCAACACCAATAACCTCCACATTCCTAGGGTATATAAGTTCACTGATTCAAAAGTCTTTAGCACAGTTGCCCCTGCCATGTGGAAAACATCACTGCACAACCTCAAAGTACTTCATGATACTACAGCCTTTCAATGAGCTCTGGATCATCACCTCCACATACCATGCACATGTTCAAATAACTATTCAACTTGTTACACATTCAACCAAATCTATCTGTCCACAGTCACACCCATTCTCACTTGCTCATCAGTGTCACTGGTTATCATTACTGCTCTCGGCTAATCAACTCTGTTTTCTTAGGTTCCACTCATTAGAAAATTGTTATCTGAATTAGCTTGTAAATTTGTAAATATTTTTGACTTTTGTTTTTTATTCACTATGTTAGAACATTTGAACTTTTACTTACTAGAACTTTTAACTCCCACATATTTGCTTTGCTGCAATAACTGGTTCTTTTCAGGACCCATTGAAAGATCGGTGTAACACCTACATGTGTTTATGCTGGTGTGCAAATTAGTATACTGTATGCAAAGAAGCCAGGCTACAGACACACAAGACTGAAGACTCCAAAATCTTGGATTGCATAAAATTTTTTTATGACAGAAACAGATATCACAATAGTAGTATCCCTCATAAACCTGGCAATATTTCATACGTGCACAGTGCACTTTGTCACACCTTGACAAAGTGCACAGCATGTGAGTGAGATGTTGGCAGGTTCATGACAGGTGCTACCATGGTGATATCTATTTTTATAATCCAGTATCCAAGATTTTGGAATCTTCAGTCATCTATGCCTGTAACCCGACTCCTTTGCATACAGTACAAGATATGTTTTTGCCAGGAGCTCATTACCTTACTTCTCTAGAGCTGCCGTCATTGCTTTTCTGCAAACAACAAATAAATAACTTTGTCTCACATGAAACATGTTACAAATATACATATATTCATTCAAAATATAGTCCTTGCTGAAATAGTTGATGATATGCTGATGATATTGCATATTGGAGCAATGCCTTTGTTATGCTAATAATTGTTGCCATGCTTTACTTTTGATTTTACCTTGACTTTTACTTAAAATTTTTCTTAAATAAATACTTGAACAAAAAAAAAATCAATCAACTTCTCAACAAAAGATGTGGGTAAAATCTCAGTTACCCACATCCTGGAGTGTCTTATTGCAATTATACAATGGGCTGTACTGTAACTAAAGGAATGAAAGGATGTCATTAAAATGTGTTAAATTTAACTTTTTTAATTTATGTTTTTGATAAGTTTTTTCAAGATTTTATTGAAATATTTTCTTCTCTCTAAATGAACTAGCACCCCCCCAAGCAGCCAGCACATGAAGTACAAGGATTGATTTAAAATATAATTTTGTTCCCTCCTGCTCTCTTCAGTCTTAGTTTTATTTTATTTTTAAATTGTGAATTCTTGTGAGGATGCCAGAGAGTGAGTGGGCCAGCGGAGAGAGAGAGGATGGTGCAGTTTAGTTGTTGTCAGTGCCAGGAGGGAGCAGATTGAGAAAAAAAGTGTGTACTATTTATTTATTTATTTTTATCAGCGGCAGTAAGGGGAGTGAGACAGTAGCACTGACAGAGGGACAGCAGAACAGCCTAGTAGTGCGGCATTGATGATGGCCTCTAATATAATTCATGAAGTGACCAAGAGTGGTGATAAGTTGGTAGTAGGCAATGGCGAAATGTACTGTACTGTGAAAGCCAGCAGCACAGCAGAGACTGAGACAGACTTTTCAAGGCAGGGTTGAATAGGTTCATGAGACAGACTGAGGAGGATTACCGGTTGTTTCAGATATGGATCTAATGGTAGTCTCGCATGCAGTTAGTAATATTTTTACTAAAAGAAAGTGTTAGTTCTCTTTGTTAGGAGGACTAGCAGAATTAGTTTCAGGGGAGGTGTCCTTGATCTTGAAACAAATGGTAGTGACTGAGATTTTTAAAGTTCCTGTAGGTGCTGGGTATGACTGCGCTTGCTGTAACGTATAAGCAGGCCAGCTGGATCCTTACCCATGGGTTATGACAGGATTTACCTATGTGTTCAGATGCTATCTGACAAATCAGGATCCAGGATTTCTAAAGCCCACTGTGTAATGTACCATTGTACAGTAAGAGGCTTTAATATTCATGTTTTGCATTAGTGTGATTGTCCCTACAAGCTGAGTGTCAGCTGTTTCTCTTTTTTGTTTGTGAAGTGCCTATTTAAAGTGCACAGTGAACTATTACAGTATGTGTGCAGTTTTCAGTTCCACATAACATTGGGGATCAGAATAGGCTGAAGCAGATTCAGCACAGCTACACTAAGTGCATTAAGGGATTAAGAGACATGTCATATTAGCAGTAATTAGTGGAATTGCAGTTGTTTTCTCTAGAATACAGAAGACTGTAAGGAGACCTGATTTTAATGTTCAGGGCAATGAGTGACTGGGATCTCCAGTTGTGTATGGATCTGAGATTTAAGCTGAATTATTATAAGGGTATCATGAATGCTGCAATCTGATTGGTTGTCAGCATTCTAATAGCCTTATGTTAATATCCTTATTAATGTACATGTCCAGCCTAATCACTAGAGCATTAATTTGGCTTGGTCTAGTTTTTTTTTTTTTTCCAAGTTCCATTGGAAGAATGTACAGCCACCATTGTGTCCCTATGATAGATGTGCTGGCCAGTGTAAATGTTAGTTTGTAAAAAAAGATAACAGTGAAAACATTGCGAAATCACCTGTCAGTCTTAGCTCAGTATCCTAATTTTTTTTTTTTTTTTTTTTACATGAAACACTCGAAATACGCTTTACAAAATCATTCCTTGTTACAGTGAAGTTCATACAGAAGATTACAATTATGGAATTATAAAGAAACACTGCATAGATATGCTGTACTCCAACACTGCTGGCATCCAAATCGCAGACTAATGAAATCATTTTTTTTCTGCCTGGTGTTTCAGGTATATTCCACAGGAAATCCACCCCACCGCATCCACCCAGTGCAGCACCTAGATCTGTGACAATGCACAACTATGGAGCCACAGTAAAACTCCATCCAGCTACACCACATCGAAGCACACTGATCCCCCAGCAGAACTCATACCCGGCTCACCATTCAAGAAATGTGCAGCTGCAGACAGCTACCAAAAGGAGTCCAGTATTGATGTGTATGAGTTAATAGCAGCAGTGTTTTTTTTTATTTTTATTATTTATCTGAATCAACATTGACTCAGCCTACGGTCACGGGTTCCGGAGATGGGCGGGCCAGTATCAGCTTTCTGTTGCCGTTAACACCTTGGTGTAGTCTCAATTCAGTACGGGCACAGTATACAGGCACCATTGTAGGATTGAGCAGTTTTCCATGTTACTCGCATTCATGATTGCTGCTGTTCACCTCAGAATCCCCAGGTTCCAGTCGGATGATGGCAGAGTGTCAGGGTATTTTTTTTTTTTTAAATACACTACAGCATTCCATGCATCCGCTACCTAAGCAAGGCTTCCTCAATTTGTCCTATAGCCTAGCAATTTTGTTTTCACCTAACCCCCCAGCATCCTCTCAATCCATACTGCCTAAATACCAGGAGCTCCAAGAAGATGTCAGCAGTGACAGATTTAATGTGTTTGCTGGATGGAGATAGCTAGCATTTCCTAGTTTAGCACTGTAAGTTTTTTTTTTCTTTCCAGCTGAGTGTTCTATGTAAGCATTATGCGTAGCTGGAGAGGGTCACTTAGAGATGGACTAGGCGGAGAGTTGGGGTGGGGACAGGGTGAAGAGAAAGTGGATCTTTGTCTCTGTTCAAATACTGGACTGCAACGGAAGGATTAGCTCACGTTCGTTCCATTGAACTGGTCTTGGGCTAACATAAAGAAAGAAATATTTTTCCCAACAAAGACAGTAAAACGCACACAATAAATAAAATAAAATTGACCCGTAACATTATTACTATCTCATCTTGTTTTTTTTTTTTTCTGACAAAGGGTTAAACAAAAACAAGGAATTGTGTACAGGCTAGTGCACAGAATGTCCATTTGTCTGACAAGATGGCAACACATTTAACACTGCATCACAGGAGAGGGTGGATAATCAGTCATTTAAAAAAATAGGAAAGCCATCTCAGATATAAAGAATGTCACATAACTGAACAATATACAACTTACAATTAGCAATGCAGCTGACACAGATCTAGATCACATCCAGCAAACCAAATTTCATTAAATTTAGCATGGCGGAGGAACTATTTTATGTTAATTTCATACAAAATAAAACAAATTAAAAAAATTATTCAAACTACATTAACTCCTAACCCAATTACAATAATAGTAATAATGAACTCTGGGGGGTTACGTTAATTAACATAACCCCCCAGAGTTCATTATTCATTACTCGGCTGAGCCTCATGTCACATTACACCCCCAAGGGGTGATTAACTAGAACATTAATGTAACCCCCATCATTCAATATTGCTTAATAAGACTGTAGCAAGAGCACACAGATTCCAAATAAAGGGAAAACTATGCACAACAGAGGGTAGTATCCTTGTGAAACCATATACCATTGTTAGGGCAAAGTCATTAGGGCGCTTAACATGCGCGACAGAACCAGTTTGCCTGTCATAGGGGAGAACTGGATGTTGCAGGGCTCTGGATTTAGAGGAGTACAAGGGTATCGCCCCATATTTCAAAACACCTCAGCCATGTAGGTGATTATACTTAAGTTTGGGGGGTGCGGGGGGCTGTGCCCCCTCAAATGTCATATACCTGACTGGCCCATTGCATGCTGTTGGGGTCAGGCAGCACAATGGTCAGGTGCAATGCTCAGTGGTGGCATTGTGCTTGCATTCTAGTGATGGTCACTTTTTTGCAGGTGCACTGGCATGGGTGAATCTTGTGAAACACTCTGCCAACAACCTTCGTAGAGTGTACCTCCACTGGAGCATTCAAAATGAGTTTGGATGCCTATTAAGTAGAACCAGTATATCACAGGTTGCAACACCTGTTATGCAGAGGGCAATCTAGATGGGCCTTCAGTATTCTTTTGTCTGTTCCTTCCTATGATCCTATGATACTATTACTACTCTGGGAAAAACTTTATGGGCTTAGCTTCCTGGGATTACATGCCTTATTTTTTGGCCAACATCTTTCTTTAATTACTAGCACAGTAGACTTAGAGGATTGTACAAGCCACCGCTAGTAAATGAAATCAAGCACAAATGATAAAGAAAAATGCTACTGTATATATTGCATTTGCAGCACGTTAGATCAGAGCTGAAACACGCATGACCATCCAGAATAGAGTATCCTGCCACCCTTTGGGAAATGTTAACCCCATCTACCATTTTTCCCACTGCCCCATCCTCATTTCCCCAAATCAGGACTGCTTCAGTTGCACCCTTCCTCCAACTGCAACTGTAGGTGAGCAGCTGTCTTGTAGCCAATGCCCATACTGCTCTGAAAATGACTGGAAAAGGATGTGTCAGTGCTGTGATGTCTGCTTTGCCTCATAGAAGCCAAGTCTGTAGCATATCTGACCTCCAGTCAGTACAAGCAAGCATTTGTAAAACCCAGTTTCCATGGTGCCAGGATGATGCGATGCCACCATGCCACTGGTCCAGCCAAGACTATAGTTTTTCAATTAAAAAAAAAAATTAAAAAATTAATTTCACCCTGCAGATAAAGTATACTGCACACAGTCAGACACCATTTCTTGCCTTCTTTCTACATTACATTCTGATAGGCTGGAACACATATAATTAAATGGAAGTCAGTCAATAACATTTTAGGAAACAAATAGTATTTAAAATGTTTCTCAAACCTGTCCCCATGGTACTAGGGATAGCACATTGTGCTTTCAAGTGGGAGATCTGCATTCATATCCCAAACCTGACTCCTGTATCCTGGGCTGGTGGAGGCTGGGGTTGCTGCAGAACAAAGACAAAAGTAGGCTGCACTTGTCCTGCTTAAGAGTCAAAATGAAGGACTCTGGCATCAGATTTTCGGTGTCTCTGCCAAACAATTTCACCCCTCCTACCCACCTCTAAGGTTCTCCTATGCCTGTCCCAGGCATGTTTAACTCTTAGGCTGCCAACAGAATTAAAACATATAGGAATTCAGGACTGTTATACCCATCCATGGCACAGCAAGGGTTAAAACCCTCCACTGTGCTACACTATGCTTGCTCCCACCACCTCCTGTGGCAGTCTCTTCCATGTGTCCATCACCCTCTCTGTGAAGAAAAACTTCCTCACATTTCCCCTCAACCTGCCACCTTCAAGTTTCATATCATGCCCCCTCATTCATGTACAACTCTTATATTAGAAGATGGCTCCAACCTGCACCTTGTTTATGCCTTTAAGGTACTTGAATGTTTCTATCATGTCCGCCCCCCCCAACCCTCCTCTCCTCCAATGAGTACATATTGAGGTCCTTTAGTCTCTCCTCTTATGTTTTATGGTGCAAGTCCTGTAAAGCCCTGTAAAAAATGGCAAATATATCTTCTTCCTGGAAATTAAACCTTCTACCCTTTGCTTGTGAAATAAAGACATATCCAGTGTCCCACTTGAGGCCCTTGAGTGGTCTTACTGTCCAACCCACAAACACCAACCCACAAGGGCACCAAACTGCATACATCACAAAGTTTGTGATACAGTTAGTGAACTGTCCGACCTTCGTGGTGGTGTCAAGTTTAGTATTTCTGAATTATTTTCCTGGGACTGCTTTTCTGCATGTACCACAACTCCCACACCCACAAAACTTTGTAGTTTGGGGGGCAACCATGTATACGGTCTGGTATTATGTGTGTCAAGGTGGCAGTACACCAAACAGTCTTTAAAGAGCTAGTGTACTACCTGGAATTAATAGTAACTTTCAGATGTAGTCAGCTATCACTGCTTATTTCTCAAGTATTTTTTCTTCTCTGTTTGCTAATTAGAAAAATTTCCACCTTGTATGTGTGGAGCAGCACTCTGTCTGGATGCTAAAAAATCAGTTCTCTTTCTTCCACTATATCAGCATTGATACCACAATGACTATGAGATCACTAGTAACAAAGGAGAACCACGCCTCACAGCCAGATTATTCTCTTTCATATAAAGCTGCAGGAATTGGCTGCTCTTAGTTACCTATCACAACTTCTAGCATTTTGGTTGGTAACTGGTGAAAGTCACTGCTCAGGTTGCATGGGTTGTGGTGCCTCAAAATGCTTGGTCACATTTCTGATGATGTAATAGGAGGAAGAGAACTGACTGTTTTTAGCCCCCCAACAGAGTGTTGCTCCACACATCAGCCCAGTACTGCCAGATGAAAAATCTTCCAATTAGCAAACAGAAAAGAAAAAAAAAAATACTTCAGATAAAACACATGATAAATGACTGCATCTGAAAATTACTATTAATTCCAGGAAGTACACTAGCTCCTTAATTAGAGATTTGAGGTGTGTACTTTTGGCTCTCAAGATCGAGTTGGTAACTGTTTCCTTCCTAAACCCTTCACTGGGACCTCCCCCTTCTCAGACTTTAGAACCACATCCAGATTGTCTGATTTTTATCAGTCATACTGGCGAATCTCAGATTTAAATTATTATCATTTAGCCAACTGACAAATTCTACAGCATTCTCTGCTGAGCCTTTCCTCACACAGGAAATGTCCTCAATAAAAAGGTACCACTTAATGACACTGTCTGTGTGTTAACTGACCAGTGGATTAATATTGTCATTTGTTCCCAAATGCCCATCATTATATTCCGATATGAGGACTCCATGGTGGTACCCATTGCAGTACCACAGGTCTGTCTGTAAAAGGACCCTTCAAAGTCAAAGTAATTAAGTATTAATTTAAACTCGAGAGTCTCCATAATGAATCTTCTTGGTATCAAATCCTCCCACCCCATCCTCTGGAGGATTATGTCACAAGCTCTTAAACCATCTCTGTATGTAATACTGGTATACATGCTTTCAACATCTGTTATCACCGAAAAATAATCATCTATCCATTCTAGTCCCTGTAATTTGTTCAATATGTCCATAGTATCCCTGACATATGGTTTTAAAATAGTTATCTTGTTGTTTAAAAAGAAATCCATAAATTTCATCAGATTTTCAGTCAGGGAGTCATTCTTGAGAAAATGGGTCTACCCATGGGTTACTGAGATTTTTATGTATTTTGGGTAATGTATAAAAACAAGGAACTCAAGGATTATTATTCCAGAGATTTTGGAATTCATCCTGCGTGATGTCTTCCCTAATGACAGCTCATTCAAGTAGTGAGAAAACCTCTTTTTTCATACTCTGCAGTTTGATTATCCCCTAATTTTTCATACTTATCATGATTTCAATAAGTCTAAGAACCCTTCTCACGTATGTATCCCTGTCCATTACCACAGTGTTACCCCTAACCCTTGCTGTGCCGCAGACTGATATATTAATCTAGAATTCCTATAAGTGCAAATTGTGTCAGCAGCCCATGGGTTAATTGCCACAACATTCATAGCAGACAATTAATTTATAGCTGATCTTTCATCTGGGGTAACATTGTGATGTTTATGTGCATTCTCGTTACCAAACTATTACTGATATTGTTGGAGGGGCTGGAGGGGAGAAGTTATGCCTATTCATGGATGGTATCCAGTGATATGGGTGATTCAGATGGAGCAACTCAATTTGAATGACTCAATTTGAGTACCTGTAAGTACAGTGAGTGTGGAACAAGAGTGACTGTGGAAATGATGAGGGTAGAAGGGCTAAAATGGCGACTGTAGAATACAGTGCCGGTAGGAGGGACATCCCAGGAAGCAGGATATAGGAGGTCGTTCGGGGAGGCAGTACCAAGCTGGCTGTGTGGGCTTGTGGAGGCAGTGTATGCCTCCAGTGTGGAAGGATCCGGGTTGGTGCTCTAGTGTTTTTTGATTGTACAGTTCAGGAGCTATATTTTTTTTCATACATTGCATCATTTGCACTGTTGTGTTCCCACTTCTTCTCCATCATGCTCTCCTGCCATCCCAGTGGTCCCCCATTTGTGCTGCCCTGAGTATCCCCTCCCAAGTTGGATCCTTACCCCAGTGTCAGGCCCCCCTCAGAGTTGATTATATTGAGTGTGGGGTGCAGCTCCCTGCATAGAATGTAAAGCACTATGTGGTGGTATGGGCATTGATATCCTGCTCATTGTAGTGCACAGTTGCCATTTGTGTTTTCAGCATTGTGCACTCGCTCATATGTGCTTCGTTGTTTCACTGTCACTTATATGACATAGAAACACTGTGGATGACATGAAATTATGTAACAAAGTGGACATGCCACGGGGGTTGAAAAGATGAGAGGGACCTCAAAAAACTGGAGGAATGGTCTTGAACATGGCAACTAGGACGCTAAAAAGTGCAGGATCATGCACTTAGTGCACAAGAACCTGGGGCAACATACAAACTGGGAGGGGAAGAACTGACAGTCACAAAGCAGGAAACATACATGGGAGTTGTCATCTCAGATGACCTAAAAGGGGCTAGACAGTGTGACAAGGTGGTAAGAAAGGCCAGCCAAATGCTTGGATGTATAGAGAGGGGTTTCACCAGTAGAAAGAGGGAGGTAATTTTGCCCCTGTACAAGACATTGGTGAGATCTAACCTTGAGTACTGTGTTCAATCCTGGAGTCCCCACCTGAAAAGAGACATGGACAGGGTGGAGGTGGTACAGAGGAAGGCAACTGAAATGGTGTAGGGCCTGCAGGTGAAGACCTATAAGGAGAGACTAAGGGAATTAAATACATATTCCCTACAGGTAAGGAGGGCGAGTGGGGATATGACAGAGACGTTCAAATACCTCTCTGGTATAAACAGAGTACAGGAAGGGAATATCTTCCAAAGAAAGAGATGCTCAAAGTACAAGAGGGGCACAGTATAAAGTTGGAGGAAGGATGACTCAGGGGTAAAATGAAAAAGTACGTTTTCATGGAGGGGGTGGCAGAGGGCCTGGGGGTCAGTGACCATCACATGGTATGGTTCAATTTGGCCACTAGAACTAAATCATCCCATTCCAAGGCAAAAATGTGAGACTTCAGATGAGCGGACTTTGATAAGATGGCCAACAGAGTTAAGCTAGCCCTGGCAAGAAGAAAGACAGGTGAGAGGGTACAGGCAAAGTGGGCAAGTATTAAGGATGCAATACTTGAAGCAACATCCCATTGTGTTAGAGGGAAAAGGAAGTGCAAAAGAAGAGGAAACCACTTTGGTTCTCAAAAACAGTAGCAGAAAAGGTTTGAGCCAAAAGCCTGGCCTCCAGGAAATATAAGGGAACGCAGTGGGATGACGATAGGAAGGCATACCAAATTTCCATAAGGGAAGCAGGGAAGGCAGGAAGGCAGACAAAGGCCCAAACCAAGGAAACACTAGCACGAACAGTAAAAGAAGGTGACAAGACTTTGTATAGATACTTTAGCGAAAGGAGAAAGTCCAGAGGGGGTATTGCTAAGATCAAAGGAGATAAGGGGGAGTGTGAGGAGGAGGACCACGTAAAAGAATCTATCCTAAATAGATACTTCTGCTCAATATTTACTGAGGAGAAGGTAGGGCAGGGTCCACAGCTCAGCACCATGGACACAGGGGGGAGGGAGGTGTGCACAAGTCCCTTCAGAAAAGAAAGTGTCTTAAAAGAGCTCGATAAGCTCAGGGTGGACAAGGCAATGGGACCCGATGGCATACCTCCCAGGGTACTAAAGGAGCTAAAGGTGGAACTAGCAGAGCCATTATCAGAACTGTTTAGTGAGTCTCTGAGCACAGGAGAGGTCCCAGAAGACTGGAGAAAGGCTCATGTGATCCCACTCCACAAGAGTGGTAGCAGGGAGGGGAAAGGGAACTACAGACCAGTCGGTCTTTCCTCAGTAGTGGGCAAGATTATGGAGGCACTCCTTAAGGAAAGCACAGTGCAACACCTGGAATCCATAGGAGCACAGGATCCAAGACAGCATGGGTTTACAAAAGGAAGGTCCTGTCAAACTAATCTCATAGATTTCTTTGACTAGGTAACCAGAGTGGTGGACCAAGGGGGAGCAGTTGATATCACCTACCTTGACTTCAGCAAAGCTTTCATTACTGTTCTGCATAGAAAATTGATTAATAAGCTGGGTAGGCTTGGGGTTGGTCAGAAGTTGGTCATCTGGGTGGCAAACTGGTTGACGGGTAGAAAACAGAGAGTGGTGATAAACGGTATACAGTCAGAAGAGATGCAAGTCACAAGTGGGGTATCTCAAGGATCTGTCCTGGGGCCAGTCCTCCTCAATATCTTCATCTGTGACATTGCAGATAGACTGGAGGGTAAGGTTTGTCTGTTTGCATATGACACCAAGATCTGCAACACAGTAGATGATCCAGATGGGGTGGGCAGAATGATAAGAGATCTGGATAAACTGGAAAAATGGTCAGAAGAGTGGCAACTGGGGTTTAACGCAAAGAAGTGCAAGATCATGCACATAGGGAAGAGAAACCCTGAAGCCACCTATAGGTTGGGAGGGGAGTTGCTGGCAGTCACAAGGGAAGAAAGAGACTTGGGCATCATCATCACAGATGACCTGAAATTATCCAAGCAGACCAGTAAAGCAGTAGGTAATGCTAGGGGGATGTTGGGGTGTATTTAGTAGGGGTATCACAAGTCTAAGAGGGAGGTAATAATCCCTCTTTACAAGACACTGGTTAGGCCCCATCCGGAGTAGTGTGTGCAGTACTGGAAGTCACACCTTCACAAGGACATTAACCAAACTAAGGCAGTCCAGAGAAGGGCAACCAAAATGGTGCAGGGACTGCATCAGAAAACATATGAGTACAGATTAATGGAACTCAATATGTATACCCTAGAGCAAAGGAGGGAGATAGGTGATATGATCGAAACATTCAAACACCTTAAGGGCATTAACAAGGTGAAAGAGTCTAACATGTTTCAATATAAGAAAAATCGCAGGACAAGAGGACACAGCATGAGATTAGAGGGAGGCTGATTAAGGGGCAATGTGAGGAAGTTTTGTTTCACAGAAAGGGTGGTGGATGCATGGAATGGCCTACCTCAGGAAGTGGTGAATATGAATACAATGCAGGGCTTCAAACAGGCAAGGGATAGGCATAAGGAAGCAATACAGACAAGTATGAATAGATACTGAAGGCCATTGACAGAGCAAATGCCGATGGCACATTCATAAGGTAGAAAAAGTAGTGGGCAGACTGGATGGGTCTTGTGGTCCTTATCTGCCATCAACTTCTATGTTTTTATGTTCTAGAACACTTGGAATAGTGTCTCAGTGGAGGTAGTAGGTGCTAAAACAGTCATAGGATTTAAGAATGCATGGGACAGGCGCAAGGGTATCCTGGAAGCAAAAGAAGGATGTTCCGGAGTTCAGGCTGAGCATCTGCTTTCATAATAGGTTAGGGATTGGTAGGGTAGACTGGGTGGGCCAAGAGGTCTTTATCTGCTGTCAGCTTCTATGTATCTGTGTTAATATTTCCATAATATTCTTTGCGATTAATTTTTCAAACACATTTATAGCATCACAGGACGTACTTAGAGTAAACACTGATTTTTGTTTAAATATTTGTTTTTCTTAAATACGCTTACATCAAGATTATCATCATAATCCACAGTGGCTGATTGTTCAGTTGTTGGCATTCCATCATCAGATAGGAAATTTAAATTCCCTGTGTTGCCAAGTACTTGATTACACATTAGTAGTTCCTCCAGAGCATCAAAATGTACATTGTCCAAATCAGTCCAACTTTTTGTTACTGTTTTCTCCGTGACATAATCACTCTGGCTCACCTCAAGCCCTGATGCAGCATGTCATGACAATTCATTTGGAAATTTAGAAACACTGTAGGTACAAATGAGAACCCTCTTTTTAAAATACTGGTTTGCGTTCAGTCAGCATAATGCTGGAGAGATTCTAGAGATTTATTACTTCTTGGGCTTTTGTTTTGTTTCCTGGGCCAACTTCCTCAGGGCCCCCTGTATTTTTTTGGCTTTTACATCTACTCCTTTGTCCCCTCCTTATCCTCTACTTTCTGGTAGATTGTTGAGTTGACCTTGTTTGTTCAACAAAAACAAAAAAAACAATGCAAAACCCTTCTGTTTTCCTCTGAAGTATTTGCAGTACTGTCAGCACTGTTTCTTTCAACTGTTGGCCTGGATTTCTCGTGGCTTCAGTTTCTGCAGGCTCTTTCCCTTCCCTTTAGTCTTATCTCCTCAGCTTCTCCAGTGGGGTCAGCCTCTGCTCATACACCTGTTTCTGTTTTTGTTTTAAAGAATGTATAGTTTATTAAGGTTTTACATTACAGATATACAGCTTAACACATGAGCCAACATAAAGAAACCTCCCAGCCAGACACAGCAATGATAGTCAGCTGAGCAAGAGTTTTGACGAGTCACACCTGGAAATGTAGTGCCATGCTATAAAAGTAAGTCATTTAAGTCAGGATTGGATAGCCGGCACCTGCTACCAGTGGCAAAGTTAAAATGCAATCATGTACTGCTTCAAACTCAGAGATAAGGAAGAACAGAGCATGCTTTCATTTGATCCCAAGACATGCTTCACTCTATTTTTGTGCTCAAGGTGCTGTTTTTGTCAAGATCATTTACAGTAAAAAGGGAGCAGTATGTTATACACAAAGTACAAGGAGCTCCTGCTACAAGATATTCCCCTTCCTCTCACTCAATCCAAATCATGTCATCTAATGCATTTCACACTTTTAGTACTTTTTTGAGCAGGGGATTGAGTTATTCCTGCCAGTGACAGATCCTTTTTTCTGGCCCTGGAGTACTTCCATCAGGAATGCAGCAATACAGAGGTGCGGCTGGAGCCTCCAGTGCTGGCTCGGGGAGACATGTTGCTCTATCTGCTTTGAGCACAGTAGAGATACAGAGAGATAAAACAAAGTCATTAAATGGAACAGAGACTGGTCTGGAGAGTGAAACAACCAATCTCAAAAGCTGTTTCATTAAGCTTGAGCATTCAGGAATATAGCTGAATGGGAAGAAATGGTCAGTGAAAACGGGACACAGAGATATAAGGAACTATATAAATTAATCCAAGAAGTAAGGGAAGAGGTGAAAAACTGTTCAACACCCTAAATTTGAGGAGTTTAACAAAAAAGAGAAAATATATAAATGAGACTCATCTGGTAAACAAAAAAGTACAGTATAAATTAACAAGATATTAAAAGGATTTTCTATCAGGAAATATTTTCAGCAGGAAAAAAGAAAACAGGTCTATGAGCAGAGATTGACCATGCTGAAGAAGCTGGGGACATAATATGACTAAATGAAAGGGAAAAGAGCCTGCAAACACAGAAACTACTGGGAAATCCTGGTCAACAAGTGAAAAAACAGCAGTGCTGATAGTACTACAGATACTTCAGAGGAAAACAGAAATTGTTTTTATTTTAAACAGACAGGGACAACTCAGTGATCTGCCAGAAAATGGAGAACAAGTAGGGGACAAAGGGGTAGATGTTAACAATCAAAGAAATGCAGGATGCCTGGGAAACAAAACAAAATCCCAAAAAATAATGCATCTCTCAAGCATTATGCTAACCGAACAACAAACCAGCATTTTAAAAGAGGGCTCTCATTTGACCTATAATGTTTCCAAATGAAATTCCAAATCCACGTAGACATTTTCAAAATAATAAGATGACTGAACTTGAAACATCTTTTTTTCTGTATGATAATTTAACAACATGGGTCTTCAAAGTTTTTAATTATCATGAAATGCTGCATAAAGGCTTGATGCGATTCTGAGTGATTGCCTCATAGAGGAAATAGGAACAGAAAGCTGGACTGATTTGGATAAGGTAAATTTAGAGGCTCTGGAGGAGCTACTTAAGTGTAGTAAAGTACTTGGCAACACAGGGGATGTAAATCTTCTATTATACAATGGCACAAAAGAATCACTGAAATCCCACATCCTGATTGGTTGGCACCTTTTCACCATGATAAATTGGCCAGTGTGCCCAAGGGAAGAAGTGCCAGCCAGCCGTCCCATGCCCAAAAGAAATATCCCTACGACCGCCACTTCAAACGACTGCCACCGCCATTTATTTTTCCCGCCTAGCGCTTCAAAGGCATACCCGCTACATAATAAAAATTAATTTGTGCTTTGAGTTATACAACAAAAGCAACCTAGAAATAATTTTTAGCCACCAGAATGAGCCTGTAGACATAAATATTGTACCTAACACAGTTCCAGAGCAATATCTAACCTCTACAGACATCATGAATGTCGGGCCAAACCCTTTCGCACTTGTGACTGGCTCTGAAACTGCAAGTTCCCAGCCTGCAGTACAGCTTCACAGGGATGCAAGTCAACCACACCCGATGTCTCCACAAGTACATCAAAGGAGGCCACTGCGTAAAAATATGTCATAGCAAACAACAATTCTTAAGTAATAAAATAAGTAAAAACACACGCACCAAAAAAAAAAAACATTAAAAACGATCGCATAATAGCAATTTCTCCCTCCAGGATGTGGGTATACTGGAGGAAAAGAAGAGAGTTGTGGGTTCAGTCATCAGCTGTGCTCGTGACTGAACCACACCAGCCATGATAATCCTCCAGCATCCCCACACCCTGGAGGGATAAACTGCTTAATTTGATGATGGAATGCCATCAACTGAACAATCAGCCACTGTGGATCTTGACGTAAGTGGATTTGAGCAGCTAAGGAAAAAAATGTTTAAACCAAAATCAGTGTTTACTCCAAGTACATCCTGAGGTGCTACAAAAATGTTTGAAAAATGAATCACAAAGGATATTGCAGAGATCCTTAGTAAACAGCACATGCACACCACAATGTTTCCCCAGATGAAAGATAGCTATAAATGAATTATAGTGTATGGGAGAGCATTATTGCAGATGGAAATCTGTTACTGGAATCACCTCGTTGTGCTGCAGTAGTGACGTCACAATGTTGTTGTGCTGCACTAGCTAAGTCACTACTGCAACACAAGATAGAACACCTTCTCATGCTGAAATGTTCTCCAGCCATAGCTGCCACTGCCAGCATAGTATCAGACTTACTTTCAGCTTTTTTTTCTCACTTCCATTCATTCACATGACCTCTGAATTCAAGCTGATGACACAGCAGACTGAAGACTGTTATAGTATAAAGTGGACTGCTGTTATGTATGGAAGTCCATGCCTGGAATATGCTTGTTCTGTTGCAGTAGTGACATCGTTATGTTCTACTGCAGTAGTGATCTGACTACTGCAGCAGAACAACTTGGAATGCTGCCACATAATTGCTTTCCTCTATCCAGTTCTGTGGTAGAACAGCATTCTAAAACCTCTAGAGACTTCACAAGTTAGTTTCATTGTGAAAGAGAAATAAAACACAATGTACACATTTCTCATAATACTTTACACTATAAAAAATACAGGATGAGCAACTTTATGCATAACTAGTGTGTTCTGTCACCTCAAGGTTCTGATTCCCATGGACCTCTCGATCTTCGCTCTTGAGGTCAGAGGGAATCAGACCCCTCTGTGGCAGAACACACTGGTTATGCATAGTTGTCCATCCAGTATTCTCTATGTTCTGTTGCTCAGATAAGACTGTTCTTTTTCATTTTTTATGTTTGGCAATTCAGTTAATGCGCCTGTCAAACTAGCTATTACGTTAGCATAGATGGAGTTTAAATAATAGAAATTGACGACATCCCTCACTGAAGTGTAATACTAAATTTAGTTTTAAAGCAGTAATTAATTTGTCTTTTAAAACTAAGTTTAGTAATCGTTAATCTTCTGTAATCATCACAAGAGGAATACTGCCTGTATGAAGACTAATTTTAAGAAGTATTCCACTGTAATTGTTTTTAAGAGTAAATTATTACTAAATGAATATTATACACAGATTTTAAAAGTACACATTTTTGAATATTTTCTAATGGTAAATGAAGACTTTTCAATACTTCTGTTTGTGTTATATGCAAGCTTGTTAATTTTCATTCTGAGCACTTCTTTTACAATAAGATTTGCTCTATCAAGAATGCTAAGAAAGACATTAATACTGCTCTGTCAAATACATAGATACACACATGCATGCATACAATCTTAGTTGTAGAGTTTTATACAGTTACTTCTTGAGCTCTTTATGTGCTTTTAACTTCTCAGATCATTTAGCTATTCAGGTGCCATTTCCTCAATAGGAGCAAGAGGAGCATCTCTCATGGTTGAAAATAATCTTAAACAGAAAATTATAAAACATGTCCCTATACTATATCAGGTACACAATCAGTTACTCTAACAGAGTATGGGCCCCATTTTCATAATGGTTGCATTGCATAATGACATTATTAGAATCAAAAGGGAAGGTGGATGGGCAGAAAAAGGGGAAGACTAGGCAGAGGAACTCAACGAGTACTTCTGCTCAGTGTTCAGAAAAGAAAGAGATAGCCCAATACCACATGGTAAAGGGAGCAGGGGTGAAGGGGCGCAGAGATAACAGATGGGTTAATCCAGGAGGATAGCATCCTGAAGGGCCTTAAAACCTTGCGAGTGGACAAAGCACAAGGACCGGATGGTGTACGCCCAAGGGTCCTGAAGGAACTGGCAGAGGGGTTGGCAGGCCCTCTGACAGACCTGTTTAACACCTTTTTGGAGACAGAGAATGTACCCAGTTCCTGGAGGATGGCTCATGTCGTGTCCCTCCACAAGAGTGGACCTAAGGATGAACTGGGCAATTACAGACCGGTGAGCTAGACCTCTGTAGTGGGGAAGTTAATGGAGACCATTCTGAAGGAGTGAAGGAGAGGTTAATAACTTTTCTTGTTAGTAATGGTCTACAGGATGAAAGAAAACATGAGTTTGTCTTGGGAAGATCATGCCAAACTAACTTAATCGACTTCTTTGACTGGGTCCCTAGGGTGACTGACAAAGGCCACACTGTAGATGTTCTGTATCTGGATTTCAGTAAGGCATTTGACTTGGGTGCTGCACAGGAAGTTACTGAGCAAGCTGAGGGACCTGGATGTGGGGCAGAAACTGGTGGGGTTGGTTGCTAGCTGGCTACAGGGCAGACAACAGAGGGTGGTTGTATGGTGGGGGCATCCAAGCCAAGGCCAGTAGCTAGTGGGGTGCCGCAGGGTTCAGTGCAGGGCCTTGTTTTGTTCAGTGTCTTCACTGAAAAATAAGATCAGCCTGTTCACTGATGACACTAAGATTTGTGCAAAGTGGATGGTAAAAAAAGGGAGGCAGGAACGCAGGTAGTATCTAGCTAAACTTGAACGCTCATCCAAGGAGTGGCAGATGGGGTTTAATGCAAAGAAGTGCAAGGCCATGCACCTCAGAGCCAGAAATCCAAGAACCAGCTACTGACTAGGGGATTGCAGATAGCAGTTACAGAAAGGATCTGGGGGTAATAGTTACAAGGGACATGAAGGTATTAGCACAATGTAGGGGGGAGCTGCAGCAAGTCCAAACAGGATGCTGGGGTGCACTGCCAGAGGGATCACCTCTAGAAAGAAGGAGCCCATACAGGAAAAAGAAGGGTGACTTTACAGTTGTTTTATTCTCAAAGTCCCTTCATTTCTCAGTATTTGTACCATTCAGCCATTTATTTTCCATTTTTTATCTTTACCCTTCATTTTTTGCTCCCGATATCCCTTCAAATACCCTTCAAATGACTCATATTTTTGAGCAGTTTATTCCGAACAATTCATTTTCCATTTTGTATTATTCTGAATCATTAATTTTCAATTTATCTTTCATTGTCAAAATTGCACCCAGTATCCATTCAAATACCCTTGAAATGACCCATCTTGTAGCAGTTAAATTATTTTAACCATTACATGTGTTTTCTTTTTATTGTTGCACAGCGCAGACAACATATTGGGGTTGCTTGAAGTGGAGTAGCAAGTTTTGGAGGCATGGTCCTGTTGTGATGAGTGGTGCCACTGTTTTTTCAGGCTGGGCTCTGTGGCACAAATTGGATTGCACACTGTGTATAACAGCAGTTGCAAAACGTGCCACCAATTTGAATCAATTTAGCCACTGCAATGAGGGAGTGACTCCTCATTGCAGGGCATGCCTTCCCTGGTGTAATATTCAGTAAAACATGGCAGTGGCTGTCACCATCCATCTCTCATAATCACCAGCAAGCCAATTTGTCAGTAATGTTTACAACAGTAGCAGCATGTTCAACATGGTCTGCTCCACCACATACAGTGCTGGTAAGTTCCATTCTCACCCTCCCCAAACCCCAATTCAAAGTCTGCCGTGTCCAAATCAACCAAAAGATTCAAGGTGCTATGCCACCATGCTTTGCGTTGTGGTTCTTTGTCATTTTGTGCAATAGACATATCAGCTTGATTGCTTCATTATCGATGTTCTGATGACAAACGCTCAGTGTCTGTTAATATGTTATGCTTTGAAACAGATCATTGTGTTTTCAAAATGGAAAAGCACATTGAAATATACAGTATTGCCTTTGTCTGTACTGAACCCTGGTCATTCCGCATTTTTATTGTGTCACACAGAGCTGGCCAAACCCAGATTAAATTTAGTCCATGTCAGATGCTACGGTAAAATAAAAATTGCAATGTCAGAAAAATATGAGAGGCGAGGTTGATGTAAGCTAGAAATTGTTGCATTATCATCTTGGGTAAACACTGTCAGCAAGGTATTTGGGGAGACGAGGGTAGGGCTGTCAGTGTAAGGTGGGGTGTTAGGAATCACCAGCAAGGTGTGGGGAAACACAAGAGCAAAGGTAGAAGAAACACAAGTGTTGGTTAGTACTCCATGGGCCCGATGATGTATGTGAATGCAAAATCACAAACACAGTTTCCAACAGAAGGGCTAGTGCCAGATCAAAGTGTTGTCTTGGCATTCTCGAATCTGCATAATCTGTCTCTTAGTAAGCCCAATATATTGTCACAGCTATAGGGTATGGAACAAAAAGCCAGGATTGTGTATTTTGGCTCATAATATTCAATCGGTACCAGACTATGAGTTTTTAAAAAAAAGCACGATCAATGAAGTTATGAGTTCCAGTTCCAATGGTAGAAAAAAAGGTAATAAAATCAATCAAAATCTCTGATGGCAAGAAAATGGTCCCATCTCCACGTTCTCAGAATAAACAGTAATTTCTCATGTAAAATATGAGCAGCAGCCCTTTTATAGGCAGCTTAGAAATTATGTGCAAACTTCACGGGAAGCCTGAATTCTAGCTAGATTCCTGGTTTACTGAAGAATAGCAATAAACTGGCTGACAACACAGATACAAAATGCAAAGAACTGATGCAAAGTGCTTGGTATTAATCAGCTTGGGGAGCGAGGGCAGCTAATTAATTAACCATGGTGATATAACTTCGTGTCTACCAGGTACTAGTCAGCTCTGCACTTTTTCTGATACTTAATTTAGGAAATTTTAAATGCCACAGTGAAAAAATACTGAATGTGTCAAAAGTGAGCATATAAGACTGATATTCACAGATGAACCAAAATGCTGGTGAATATATTGCCCATCATGCTCAGATAAACCCAGATCTAAAATCGCATGACTATGATCCCCCAAAATACTGTTTGCTGTTACCAATAATTAAATTAGCAGAAGGTACCATTTTTAATACAGCTGCTTCAGTTAGACAGAGTGCTTATGTGCCTAAAGTGCAGTGTTCATAAACCATTAACAGTGCAATATGATGCTAGCAGTGTGAGTGCGAGTTCTTCACCAGTTGCTGGCAATAGTAATAGCAGTAATAGTAGTAAAATATTTGCATCATGCTGTTTTGCTTCAAGGCACGCCACACAAGTTGCATGCATGGAGTACTATAGCACTCTGTTTTTTCTTTTTGTTTGTTTAACATGCATGGCTATATTTAATGCAGCTTCATGGCATATTCAAAGTGTCCTAAAATACTGCAAATAAATCATTTCTCAACATCCTGAAGAACCATCTGTTTACAAGTTTGGCTGTTTTAGGCTGCCAAACCATTTTTTCAAGCGAGATCTGGAACAGTTTTCAACATACAACTTGTGACAACTAAAAACCTTGATAATGCAAAATTTTGTTACTATTGCTGATAACTGATGAATAACCTGGCCTCCTGTTTTTCACTGCTAGCCTCATTTTGGACAGTTTTTTGATTATGCAACCTGCATTTTTCGCATGTACGCACTTTAACAGAAATAGCTACATAAACAAGCTTTGGTCAGATGTGATATCTCTCTGGCGAGCTTGTAAGCCATGGGTAGTGTCTGATCATTTATCACTGTAAGGTGCCATTTCTCACTGTAAGATGCCATTTGTGACTATGACTATGATATGAGCATCTGCACCTAAATGTTTCCGTCTCTGATTAGATTAGCTACAAATGCAAAGCAGTACACACTCAAAAGACAATCAAATCTGTACCAGCTACAACTGCTTTTGAACAAGATAAGACAACCAAGCCACATTGAACAGCTACACGCCCTCCCATGCCCCAGCCAAAGTACCGAGCGAATCTCTTATGGAGTGCAGAGAGGTATTGGTCAAGATGCGTACAACTCAAAAATCACTGAAAAAATTTCACTGCTGCTGCTTCAACTACTGTACTTCCTGTGACTTGACTGTAGGGAAAAAGTGGCTAAAATAACCTCACTCACATAGACAGTAATTCAACAACGCCAAGGTGCACTGATGCTTTGCCACATAAGATTTGGTCAGGCCCACCCTCAGGGCAGCTTGGTACATACAAACATGAAACCATCAAATGCATCATCCAAATCTCTCACACACACACACACACACACACACACACACACACACACACACACACACACACAGTTTTCAAAAAAACAATGTAACTGCCCAGGTCAGCATTTCTTAGAGATAACTTTGATTAGAATCTTTTTAGGTAGCTTATCCCATTTGCTTCTGTCAAAACTCTTGAGTCAGTTCAGTTCAGTGCAAAATTCATTTATCGTGTACAGCAGCAATGTGAGGTTAAAAAAAAAAATCCACATTAGTACAGAAAAAAACAGTCTTGCTAGGGGGTCACTAAATTAACAGTTTTAAAGTACAAAAAAATGTTTTGCTATTCAACTCGCTTAGACCGCCAACACACCTGGACAGTACAGCAGGTCCAGGTGTGTTTCTGGTCTGAACGTTGAATAGCAAAACGTTTTTGTACTTTAAAGCTACAAACTGAGTGACTGCTAGCAGGATTGTGTTTCCTAGACTAATGGGGATTTTTTTTTTCCTTTAAGACACAATGTTGCTGTACACAATAAATTAATGTTACTTGGAACTGGACTGACTCAAGAGTTTTGACAAAAGCGAATGGCATAATCTACCTAAAAGAGTTCTAATTAAAATTATATCTCTTGAGAAGGGCTGACCTGTCCACAATTTTTTTTTGTTTTGTTTAGGTAGTATTTCCAATCCCCGGTGTGTGCACTCTTGACATGTTGATGTATCATTGTACTGCAGCTGGAAGTAACATAGCAGGACCACCGTGCAGTAAGATCTCCATGCCCCAAGGTGGTCAGGTACTCTCCAAGTCAATGGGCAATGCTACCATCACTGGATCAGGGCAGGTGTCTATTTAGTAAGGAGTTGCAGCAGCATCAGGCTATGAGAATGATGCCGTATTTGGGAGGGAAAGCAAAAAAAAAACATCACCAATCTCTGGGGACAGCTGTTTCTCAAGTAAAATCCTATATTCTATCACTGGAAAACATAGAAAACAAGTAGCACATGATGCACAGAAAATATTATCCCTTACCACAGAAATTCACGTTTGCTGATGTATCACAGTGACTCACAGGCTGCAGCATTATGTATCATTCCACTCAGAGCTGTCAGACTGACTGACAGTAGTCCTGTAAGCCATGCAGAGCTGCATACTGCTCAGCAGAGAAACACAAGCAGAGCTCAAGACAGAATTTTTTTACAATATTGCATAAAATGGGAGATTAATTTAATAAAAAATGTGAACTTGTCAAAATGTACACTGTAACATCTTCCCCAATTCTCAACAATATGACACATTGTACCCATGTCCCTTCAGCATCCATATCCCAACAGAGTACTTCTCTGCAACTCCTCTTGCATCTGAGTAACATTTCACCCTTATACTTCTTAAGTGTCTGTTTTAGGAACCCTAACGCCCTGGTTGTGCTCAAGGGTATGAGCCTGTGTGGAAACTGTGGAACCCGCACTTGTAACACAGCCATTCAGTGGAATTATTTCACCAAATTTTCAACATAGGCATTTTGTCACCTCTGGTCATGCACAGTGCCACTATGATTTTCTTACTGTGTACCAAAGCCTGATTTCCCACAGTGACCGCGCTATTCTGTGACGGAAGTATGAAAACAGATTTCAGCCAGGATGTGAAAAATGACAGCTGTACTGTTCATAAGGAGGTGTGGGAAAATGCAAATTTTGAAAATCTGGAGTGAAAATATGACAAATTCGCGAAGTTACGAGTGTGCGTGGAAACTGCGCAATGCATACTCGTAAAACAGTAATTTTTTGGAATTTTTGCACAGAATTTTCAACATAGGCATTTTAGGACATCTGCTCATGAACAGTGTCACTGTGATTTTCTTACTCTGTACCGAACATGATTTTCCACAGCTGCCGTGCTATTGCACACCAGAAGTGTGAAAACACATTTCAGCCAGGATGTGAAAAATGACAGCTATACTGGTCATAAGAAGATGTAGGAAAATGGCAATGTTGAAAATCTGGAGTGGAAATATTACAAATTCACAAACTTAAAAATGTGTGTAGGAACTGCGCAACGAACGCTCGTAACACAGCCATTTTATGGATTTTTGCCACCATATTTTCAACATAGGCATTTTAGGATCTCTGCTCATGAACAGTGTCACTGCAATTGTCTTACTCAGTAGTGAACACTGATTTCCAGCAGCGACCAGGGTATTTTGCTCTGGAAGCACAAAAACACATTTCAGCCAGGATGTGAAAAATGACAGCTGTACTGTTCATAAGGAGGTGTGGGAAAATGCAAATGTTGAAAATCTGGAGTGAAAATATTACAAATTCACGAACTTACGCGTGCAGGCGGAAACTGCTCACCGCACACTCGTAAAACAGTCATTTTTTGGAATTTTTTCACCAAATTGGCAACATAGGCTTTTTGAGAGCCCACCTCATGAACACCAACACTGTCGTTTCATTACTCAGTCCCAAAAGGTGATTCCATGCAGTGACCACGAAATCACCTTTCAGAACCAAATAACGCCATGACAGTGACTGAATTCATGAGAAGGGGTGTCAAGAACCCCATGTTGAAAATTTGGTGTTAAAAGTCAAAAAAATGTCTGAGATATCCACCTAAGTTGGAAAAACCCTATTTATGCCATTACACAGCTTACCGGCATTTCCTCAGTTCGCGGTTGGCTTTGAAAAGTTCAGACGTGTTCCTGGTCCACCGAAGATTGTCACGCCAGACTCCAGAGGTAAGTATGAGGTATGGGGGTGTGTGGGAAGGTGGGAGCACAGAGGGTGGGCGTGGGTTGGTGGGGGGGCTGGGACTCACCGAGGACTGTTTTATCTTTACAGGATTAAAAAGTATGCTTTTAGCACACTGGGGTGGATTCCCAGTGTGCCACCTACCTGTTGTTGGGGGGGACTGGAGCCAAGGGATTGGGCACCCCCATTGGCTATACAGTGTGTGTGTGTTTGTGTGTGTGTGTGTGTGTGTGTGTGTGTGTGTGAGGCATGAGCATGCTGGGAGCTCCCAGAGTGCCAACTTGGTGTTTGTTTGGGGGCAGGCTGCAGCCGACAGTGGATTGGGCACTCCCGTTTGCCACTCGTGTCTTTGGGGGAGATAAGCTGAGGAGGATTGGACACCCCCCTTGGCACACAACATCAGGGAGGGGAGCACATTAACGAGGGAGGGGGAGGACATTAGCTGAGGGAGGAAGCGGGAGGTTTCTTTTACTGCCAGGCTGTGCATGACAGCAGTTCGGTTGCTGTGTATGCTAATTGCATACATGCTACCACCGCTGATTGCAGTGGACCTTTTAGTTGAAATGAAGACCAACACAGCCGAACTGCTGTCATACACAGCTCAGCATGTATTTTTCCGGTAGGGTCGCGCCTGCTACACTGAGCGCTGGATTCGGGAGGAGGGTCACGCACCTTCAAAAGTCGTACTGTTGCAAGACGTTCCTTGCGCATGCGCACAAGCGAACGTAAAAAATGTATTTCTAAATATATATGTATATAGATATTTTGAGATATATATATATATATATATATATATATTGAATATGGTAAACAAATATTGTTAATCCCAAAAGCTGAACTTTATGTTTTTAGTATATAAATGTTGAAGAAAAACATGTGGCTCTTTCAACTTACTGTAAATTAGAATGCTGTGTCTATTGTTTTCCTTGGAGCTGTAGTTTCACTCAAATACTC
The DNA here is from genome assembly GCA_016271365.2 of Neoceratodus forsteri. Classification (NCBI taxonomy): domain Eukaryota; kingdom Metazoa; phylum Chordata; order Ceratodontiformes; family Ceratodontidae; genus Neoceratodus; species Neoceratodus forsteri. The sequence continues at coordinate 1,242,076,134 of CM028130.1, forward strand.
TTTTCTTCTGAGGCCCCAGGTAGCTCTGATAATCATTTGTTCCAAGGGTTTTTAAGTCAATTTGAAGGCATTAACTCATTCTCTCCCAGTGGCCATTTTGGGTCAGGTTCAGCAATGGATGGTTCCAACACCATATGGCGGCTACGGGACTGAAGAAGTTAAATATCTTCTGTTCTCCTAGTCCTTAATAAAGGCATTAAGTATCTTCTGTTCTCCTAGTGCTTAATAAAATGCAGGGGCTCCACAACTGGATCACTGCACAGAGTTGTTCTGTTGGTTGATACAGGTCACAAACTAGTGTGTCTTGTTCCAGCATGATAGAGCCTCTCATGCCCCTCCCACATGAATAAAAAAAGGTGGGGGTGGATCTTTAGGAGCTTCTCGGGTGGAGGTGGAGGTGGATCTTACTCCCCCCCCAAAAAATGAATGCTGCCTCCCACTATTCAGGTTCTAGTTCTTGTACCACCCATTTAAGAAAGAAAATAGTACCCTGCAACCACTAACTAACATGAAAGCATATTTATTTGAGGGCGGAAAACATTGCTTGGAGGAGGAGGAGGCTATTTACACCTTTAGTCAGTTTCATGGACAGAAAACATGACATCACTCCTTTTGTACATGCAAAACGTCTGCAGGCTCCACCTACTGCAGCCGTAAAAAGTGGTAGCAAGGAGGAGGCAGGAAATTACTGCCCAGTCAGTTTGACTTTGATAATAGGTAAAATGATAAAAACCCTACTTAGGAAAAGATTGGTGGATTATCCAGAGACAAGGGGGCTGCTGGACCCAAGGCAGGGAGGTCATGCCAGACCAACTTGATTTCTTTGAGTGGGTGACAAAGGAAATAGACCAGGGTAGATGTGACCTATCTAGACTTCAGGAAGGCATTCGACACATTTCCACACAAGAGACTAACTCACAAGCTGGCAAATCTGGGGGTGGGGACAGAGGTGGTCACATGGATTAGCAACTGGTTGAGTAACAGAACACAAAGAGTGGTGGTAAATGGGGTTAGCTCACTGGAGGGGCCAGTTACAAGTGGTGTACCCCAGGGATCGGTGCTGGGACCAGTGCTCTTCAGTGTCTTCATAAGCAATGTTGCAGAGGGCCTAGAAGGGAGGGTTAGCCTGTTTGTGGATTATACACAGCTATGTAACAGGGTAGATTCACAGGAAGGTATAGAAAAAATGAGGATGGATCTGAAGAGGCTAGAAAACTGGTCCAAGGAATGGCAGTTGGGTTTCAATGCAAAAAAGTGCAAGATTATGCACTTAGGGAGGGGGAATCCTAGGGCTGAGTATGAACTAGATGGGGTAATACTGGAGGCCACCACAGAGGAAAGGGATCTAGGGGTAGTCATAGAAGACAACCTCAAAGTGGCAAAACAGTGCAACAAAGCAGCTGGAAAGAGTGACAGAATGCTAGGGTGCATAGAGAGGGGTATAATACATAGAAGGAGGGAAGTGTTGGTACTGTTGTACTGCTCCAGGTAAGGCCTCATCTGGAGTACTGAGTTCAGTTCTGGAGGCCCTATCTCCATAAAGACAGACAGATGGAAACTGTACAGAGGAGGGCAACAAAAATGGTGTTAGGGATGCGGCATAAGTCATATGAGGAAAGACTCGGAGCTGTAAGTATGTACTCCCTGGAGGAAAGGGGGGGGGCATGATAGAGACTTTCAAATATTTAAGGGGGATCAACATGGTACCAGAGGGGGGACATGATAGAGACTTTCAAATATCTAAAGGGGATCAACAGGGTACCAGACGGGAGCATCTTTCACATGAAAGGAAATAGCAAAACAAGGGGGCACAACATGAGACTAAAGGGGGAAACCTAGAGAGAACATGAGGAAATTCTACTTTACTGACAGGGTGGTGGAGAGATGGAACAGTCTTCCCCAGGAAGTGGTGGGGTGGCCATGGGTCAGGGATTCAAGAATGCATGTGATAGACACATGGGAATTATCAAGCTGAGGGGGGGCTTGTAGCATCTAGGGTACCTTAAGCATTAGAAAGAGGGATAGGGCAGACTGGATGGGCCACAAGGCCTTATCTCCCGATAACATATTTATATCTCCTTGTATCCAGTAATAACTTGCTTACTGATCTGTAACTGTAGTGGGTGGAGAGCATCATAATTGTGGACTTTAAGGTGTAAGTGCAGACATGTATCATTAAATGTACTCAAATATTGTTAGGCCTATAAACATGATTTAGATTGGATTTAGAAAAAGTGTACATTTATTGCAGTTTTCTTCTAATGAACAAAAATAAATGTAGTATACAACTGTGTTTTAATGTTCAAGTTTATTCATCACTCATTTTGGCCACAAAGTAACATGCCTATGTAGCTTCAATAATTATTTTTTCGCTTTAGGTGGTTCTGCACAGCAAAAGATCTGACTCTCCATTTGGTGTAATCTTCAAACTGGTCAAATGTCAGCAAAGATAAGTTTATTTTTAATGATAAAGACTTTTATTTTTGGAGTTAAAGAAGCTGGACAAACATCTTTTATGCCATAAAAGCTTGCCTATCTTGCCCCTCCCCACTTGTGCATATAGATGTGTAGTGGGGACAGGGAGCCAGATGCAAGTGGAGTGGAAGATGCCAGCAGGCATTCAGTTGGATTGCCATCCTGACAGCAGACTGGATCTCCTAAGTCATGCAGAGTAGGGGATTGTGGGTACTGGTGTACCATTACATTAAGGAGATGTGTGTAGAAGTACCAGTTCATTTTACGGTAAAGCGTGTTAAAGTGCCAATACATATTGGAGCACTAACAGAGGTAGATGCATCAGAAAAATAAGGGTGTAGGCAACAGCAGTTCTGTATTGCATTACACTGCCAATGTGCTCATGGGTGCATATTGAGTCACATGAAGATTACAAGAGCAGCATACAGAGACTGCGTGCCACAGAGGGATAGAGTACAGTCACACCTGCAGTATACACATATGCACACTTTAAATGTGTTTCTTTTACACTTGTGAAGTGGTGGGGATAACAGGAGTGGGAACACTCAAACCATGATACATCCTATGCTTTGAGGTGCACATTCAGCAGGATGGCCTGCAGGCATATAGGCTGTGTGCTGTACAGCAGCTGTGCTTGCCAGCTAGCCCCAGCTGTAGGTGCAGCTCATAGGGATGTCTTTTGAGTAAGAACCAGCATGCATATGGCCTGTATACTGTGCCAGTGCATGAGGGCAGGCTAGCCTGCCCCCATGTATTGGCACTATATACAGGCCATATGCATGCTGCTGTACAAAACCAGTCCCTGTGAGTGGCACCTGCAGCTGGGTTAGCTGCAAGCACAGCACACAGTCTATGCTGCACAAATCACATATATGACACTATATAAATGCTAATTGAGTGCTACCGTAGTACTATTTACCACTATTAAGAAGTATTCAACTAGTCTTCATTGGTATTGTTATACAATTCAGAAGTAATCATTTAAGTAATCATCTAATCTTCACAGCATTGCCTTAATTTACATACGACTACCTAGCTACTAACCGAATACTTAATTATTACTAAGTTAGTCTTCAAATAGTTCACTTAAATTATTCGGCTCGTGGGCAGACTACTTTACTACTACTGAATACTACCCAAAATTATCATAAAATTACTATTGCAATACTAGCAAAAAAGTCAAAAAGATAGTATTCAGACATCGCTGAGGGATTGAGCAAATATGATTATTCAAGTTTTGAAAATGTTATGAAGTTCTTTTTTTTTTATTTGTTTTGAAAAAAATTTTGAATTTCTCCTCTTTACAATAGCACACAACTTCTGTGTTTCATGCTAGTTAGACACAAAATAAAAACAGTCGGGGGATCCTGCAAAACGAGATCCATTATTTAATAGCTGATTTCTTCTTTTTGTCATAATTATGCCTGTTCCATACACAATAAAAGATTGTGTATGAGCAGGTATACACAGACAAAGCTGTGTTTGAATCTTGAGGTTTCCTTGGTAACAGAAGGCCTCTAGATTAAAGCACAATCTTGTTGCGTATGCCTGCTCATACAAAATCCTCTATGTCTGCTATGAATGACGTGGTAATTAATCCGGCTGACAAAGGGGGTCACACTGTGGTAATGGACAGGGATAGACTAAAAAAAAGAAGAAGTTTTGACATTGCTTGAATAAATTGTCATTAGGGGAGGCATTACACAGGACAATTTCTAGTATCTCTGGAATGATAATCCTAAAGCTCCCTAAAAACATCACTGGCACCCCCCCAGAGTAGACCCACTTTCTCAAGGAACAACTCTTAGACTGAAAAGCTGATGAAATGTATGGATTTCTTTTTAAATAAGCATTTGTCAATGCCAAATGTTGTCTTGCTGGCATTGGCATTGGTAGTGCAGGAGTTAAGAGAGATGCATTACAGGAATGGCAGTGAAGTATTGAACTGATGCCAACCCCACCCCCAACCTGCAAAGACTGACAGGTGTCGGCGTGTGCCTTTGGGTCGTCAGCCATAACGCTCATGCCATTTCACCTCACCCTACCCTGCAGACACCGACAAGTGTTGCAGTGTGGCTTGGGGTCTTCGGGCATTATGCTCATCCCATTCCATAAGGAAATATGCTGAGATGGGTGCAGTATATGAGAATGGGGTGAACTTTGGGGCCAAAGACTCCAAGGCACACCTCGATGCCTGTCACTAGCTGCAGGGTCAGGGTGGGGGTGGAATGGCATGAGCATTACAGCCGACGATCCCAAGTCACACCCCAACGCCTGTCAGTCTCTACAGGGTGGGGCGTTACGGTTGGAAACCCTAACGCCCTGGGTGTTTGTTGGTATTTTCACTCCAAATTTTCAACATGGGCTTTTTGAGACCCCACCTCATAAACAGTGGCACTATCAGTTCATTAGCTGAAAGGTGATTTTGCACAGCGATTGCACCATTTGGTGCCACAGGTGCGAAAACACATTTCGGGTAGGATGTGAAAAATGACAGCTGTACTGTTCATGAGGAGGTGTAAAAAAATAGCAATGTTGAAAATCTGGAGTGAAAATATGAAAAATTGGTGAAGTCACGAGCGTGCGTAGAAACTGCGCAATGCATGCCCGTAACACAATTTTTGGGGGTATTTTGTTAACCAAATTTTAAACATAGGCATTTTAGGTCCTTCGCTCATGAACAGTGGCACTGTGATTTTGTTACTCTGTCCCGCAAGTTGATTTCCCACAGAGACTGCACCATTGTGCACCACATGTGTGCAAACACATTTCAGTCAGGATGTGAAAAATGACAGCTGTACTGTTCTTAAGTAAGTGTGAAAAAATGGCAATGTTGAAATTATGGAGTGAAGATATTAAAAATTGTCAAAGTTACGAGCGAGCATGGAAACTGCGTAATGCACGCTCGTAACGCAGTCATTTTTTAAAATGTTTTCACCAAATTTGCAGAATGTGCTTATTGGGACCCCACCTCATGAACAGTGGCACTGTCATTTCATTAATTGGTCCCGAAAGGTGATTCTGTGCAGTGACTGCGAAATCACCTTTCGGGACTGAGTAGCGAGACAACAGTGCATGTGTTCAAGAGGTGAGGTCCCCAAGAACCCCATGCTGAAAATTTGGATCCAAAAGTCAAAAAACATGACACAGCTATCAACTTAAGTTGAAACCTCCCCCATTGATGCCATTATAAAGCTTACCGTGATTTTCTTTGCAGTCGGCTTTTGAAGAGTTCAGACGTGTTCCTGGTCCACAGAACATTGCAGCACTGGCCCTCCAGAGGTAAGTATGGGGTGAGGGAGGGTGTGGGGAGGTGGGGCTCACAGAGGGTGGGTGCAGGTTGGGGGAGGGGGCAGGGAATAACAAGGGACAGTTTTATTTTTTACAGGGTCATTCTCTCTCTCTCTCTCTCTCTCTCTCTCTCTCTCTCTCTCTCTCCACAGCAGACATCGGGGGACAGTTTTCTTTATTTATAGGTAAAATAAAAAAAATGCTGGGCACACTGAGGTGGGCTCCCAGTGTGCCCATGAGTTTAAGTGGGGACTGATGCTGATGGGATTGGGCCCCCCATCAGAAAAGAAAGTGTGTGGGGTGGGGGAACATGATGCCGACAGGGACTGGGCCCCTGTCAGCAAAGAAAGTGTTGGGGGGGACTGATGCTGACGGGGATTGGGCCAATGTTGGCAAAGAAAGTGTGTGGGGGGGCACATGATGTTGACGGGGATTGGGCCCCCATCGACAAAGAAACTGTGTGTGTGGTGGAGGGACATGCCGACATGGGGACTGGCCACCCCCTATGTTGGCATTGTGGGGATTGCGTGTGACGGGCGGCTGGAGACGCATATTTACTGAAATGTTTCACCAGGAAAGGCACGCAATGGAGCCTTGTTATCTGACACTCTAGTGAGGTAATGGCACCTCATTGGAGTGGCAGATTTCTTTCAAGGTTTTGGCACTCTTTGAAGTTTCACGTCAGTGTTAGCATGCTCACTAATTGGGGGCTGAGGGATGCACCCACTAAAGCGTTCCATGCATTGGCCAACACTGACACACCTCTGAAATGTGCTTCTATTCCAAGATGTTGCTTGAGCCTGCACAAGACAACATAAAAATGAGATAACCAAGTTAAAATCATATGTCAGAGATATAATGGACATACTGAACAAACAGGGGCTGGAACGGAAAGATAGTTATCTTTGGGTGACAATAGTTGTTGAAAGTCTATATACCAGTATTGTACACAGAGAGGGTTTAAGGGCTTGTGACGTAATCCTTCAGAGGATCGGGCAGGAGGATTTCATACCAAGAAGTTTTATTATAGAAACTCTTGAGTTTATATTAACACATAATTACTTTGACTTTGAATGGTTCTTTTACAGACAGACCTGTGATACTGCAATGGGTGCCACCATGGAACCCTCATATGCAAATATAATGCTGGGCATTTGGGAAGAAATGACAGTACTTAACCCACTGGTCAGTCTACTCACAGACAGTGTTATTAAGTAGTACAGCTTTATTGATGACATTGTCTATGTGTGGAAAGGCTCAGCAGAGAAAGCTGCAGAATTTGTCAATTAGCTAAATGGTAACAATCTGAATTTGAGATTCACCAGTATTATTGATACAAATCAGGCTAACTACTTGGACGTGGTTCTAAAGGCTGAGAAGGAGGAGGTCCACAGTGATGGGGTTGGGAAGGAAACTGCTACCAACTTGATCTCAAGAGCAGAAAGTGTTCATTCCAAATGTCTAAGTCTATTCTATATGGGCAATTGTTACGCCTAAGGTGAAACTGTTCTGGGAATGAATGTTTTGAATAACAATCAAAGGAACTTAAAGTTAGACTAATGGAGAGGGGGTATGATGAAAAACTCTTTGAAACAGCATATCAGAAGGCCAGCAAAATGGACAGAAAGCAACTACTGACACCAAGGGACCAGACACCTGATGATGATAAATGTATTACATTTGTAACAGGTTACAGCACTGTGGCAGAAAAATAGGACAAGTGGTCAGAAAACACTGGCCAGTACTCCTTACAGATGACAGACTAGCAAGGGTGATTAATATCTACATTAGGATCACATTTACCAGGGTGATTAGCCTTAAAGACCATTTGGTACACAGCCACCTTGACACATGTAATACTATTGTAACCTCCCCCCACCGCCCCCCCCCTTGATTAACTAGCAGGGCTGCTCCTCTCACACATGGCGGCAAAGAGAGGGATGGGGGTTGTCACTACAACAGTTCTGTTTACCAATACTTCTACTTCGGAGCCTGCCATCCTCAGACAGGCAAACCAAGTGTGGCAACTACCCGGCTCATACCTGGGGATACCATTTATCATGGCCATCAACCTGGTTCCTGGGAGAAAACATTTGCTCAGAATTATGCTAGGTTTGTACCTCTGATCGGGGGCACCCAAGTAAATCCAGACACAGTGGAAGCAATAACAGTACTGTCCAAACCAGGTTGGGATTCAAGAGTTTGGCTTTTATTCACATACACAGAATAATACAGAATGAAGATGGACCCCCACAGGGCTACTCCCACTGGTAATACTGAGGTACAGAGCACACACACAGTGAACCCTCAGGTTTTGAAATGAAAACAGTGAACACTGTCTGGTTCTGAATGGAAATTGACACACACGGCCAGATCTGGTACACTTCCCTTGACTAGGCACCCATGGCCAGTACTAGGAGACTTTCCCATATTTCATGAGGAATTACTGGTGGCACCCTTGACCACCAATGAGCACACTCCAGCTCACAGAAAATCCAAAACCCATGTTTTGGTGAACTATTTTCTTCAGGCACTGGCCAAATGCATTGAGAGAAAACAAAGGTGACCAAACTGAACCTGGAGAGGTAAACATGGTTACTCCAGATGGGGGGTCTTCCATCTTTTGCTTCCAACTTTATACTCGGCCATTCATCTGGTTACTAACACCCTTCTCAGAAAACATGTAGATGCTATCTTGAAATGTCTTTCACATTTAACATACTACTTTACACACCTCTGAGGTGTCATGAAGTTAAAAGTTCTGTACTTGGCAATGTCTCTTCACTAGATCCCCACTTTAGCAGACACTTTTAAATCAGACACAAACTAAAAGTTCTGTACTTAGCAAGTCTCTCTCCAAACCCCATAGTAAGCAGACACTTTTAAAACAGAAACAAACTAAAAGTTCCGTACTTGGCAAGTCTCTCTCTGGACCCCATAGTAGGCAGACACTTTTAAACAGAAACAGTCTTGGTGACAGAGACCCTTTATCAGAGAAAAACTCACCACAGGAATGCAGGTGCCCCAGGGCTTTTTCCACACAAAAGTCTTGCGTACTTACAGAGCAGATGAATCTCAGGAAGCTTCAACACAGTCCAGGCTGGAGGAGGGGGACTGCCCCTGAATCCTGGAATTTCCCCCCATCCCTCCGGGTATAGGGCACTGGAAAACCCTCTAGGAACGGTCTCTACCACGTCACTCTCTGGTCTTCTTCTAGGGCAAGAACAAACTACTCAAACTATGGAGGTAGCTCCCTGTCAGAGCTAAAACTGAAGAGCTGCCAGGCAGCAGCCTCCTCCTCACTCTACACTCTACAGACTCCTCCTCAGACTACTCTAACTCAGCATTCTACAGCTAACTCCCCAGCTAGCATTCCATTGTGGCTTATGCTGCTGTGACAATTCTAAAGTGACATCATCACTCCAGCTCAGCTGAGACAGAAAAACAGAGTGGGACACTGTGAAATCCATTTTTTTTTGTAAATATATTTTTTATTGATCATTTACAGTTTCACGGTCACAGTTTCCTTCAAAATATTCAGGCATTATACAGAAATTGGCAGAAATAGAATTCATACCTTGGTATCACTTATGTAACAGATTAATCCAGAAAAGGACAAACCCCAGTTCATAGTTCTTTGTTTTGAGTATTTCCCTTCTGCTTCAGGCTAGAGCCTTCAAACCTCTGCTTAACCCCAGGTTTCTTCATGTCCCATCTCCAAAGAAACTTGCCCGGTCAGAACATCCCCTGTTTCAGTGCTTTGCATGCTGCACCGCGGGTTGGGAAGCCCATTTGGATTAGTTTCCCAGTCAGTTAAGGGAACAGGTGTGTAGGGCAAACCTGACTCGTAGATCCCTGTATCTTGCAGATATAGCCTATTTGCGTTGTAAACAACAGTACCTTGCTTCTAGGCCTTGCATAAGATGGTTTCTTTCTCCCAAAAACATAGAAATCAAGCCAGAATGGTGCGAGGGCAGGCTCCTGGGGGTGGCTTTTGGCCTAGTGTTTGATGTGCCCTCTCAAGTTCCAGAGTAAGGGCCTCAGGACTGTTCAGGGACTCACGTAATAGCTGTCTGACGAAGGTCGGCATGTCCATACCCTCTGGAATTCCAGATATCCGGATGTTATTCTGTCTGTTGTGACTTTCCACATCCTCAGCCCTAGCTTGAAGGCCTTGGACCTCCTGGTACAATTGAAGTATTGCTCACTCTGAACTATCCACACGCCTATTGATCTCAGTGGCCTGCGCTTTGAGCGCTTCATTTCACTTTTCCAGTTTGAAAATGTCAGTACACAGGGCAGTTGCCATGGATCTTATCTCTTTCCAAAAGTTCCTTAGTTCTGTGAGCATTAGGGACATTTGCCTTTGGATCATCATAACAGGAAGCTGCTTTGAGTGAGATCTCCCGCGGTGCAATATGGCTGAGGCCTGTGAACCTTCACTCCTGGAGTTACCTTCCGATAATCCTCCATCATCATGCTCGTCATCTGGATTTGAATTATTTAGCTCACCTCTCTTGGGCATTTGTATCAGCCTCCTTGCCATTTCTGTGGATTTTGATCAAAAACGCTGCAATTCAGGAGGCTTTTCCAGTGGGGAGTTTAGGAGCCAACAGAACTAGGCTGTCATTTGGTGAGTGACGTCACCGGAAGTCCCCTGTGAAATCCATTTAACCAGCATTTCACTAGCTGCCTCTCCCTGCCTGCCACTGATTCTAAGTGGGATTCTAGTAACCCCTGGGAACAAAGGGGTTACACTGACCATATACATGGTTGCCCCTTTGAACCACAAGGTTTTGAGGGTGTGGGAATTGTAGTACTTGCAAAAATGCAGTGCCAGGCAGGGTTTGACAAATCCAATAGCCCAATGTCCCAGGCTATCACTATGCAGTCAGGGACAAGCATTTTGCACTGAGCTAGTTGTCCGCAGACAAGTACTGCAGTGCTTAAAAAAAAAAACACAACACTTTTCATTGCATTTCTTGGATCCTCCACTAGGGTGCTTGCTTCTGATACCCAAGTCCGACCATCCTGGTGGCCACATGACTGCCCGGAGTGTCAGGGAGCTAAGTCACATGAGGACTCTGAGCCCAGGAATGAGACAGCCGTGTTGGAATAGAGAGAGAGAGAGAGAGCAGCTGGGTACTGAGGAGGAACCAGAGAGTCATTAGAGTGGCAGGGAGGAGCAGAACTGTTGGAAGCTAGGGTTAGAAAACCTACTGGCCGTGGTGGTGATTTGGGGATTTAAAAATAAGATCGAAGGTGCATTCATGATTCACACTCCGACTTAAGAGGGGAAAAGAAGTAGTCCTATCAGACCACGGGGAATGGCGCAACACTGTGTGTCTGGTTGTTTGTGGGGAGATTTCTGCAAGTGTCACCAACTACAACATATTGAAATATAAAAGAAAAGATCAGAGAACTGAAAGGGAGTGTGACTGTCTGATGGTGGTGAGCTTGGGGGCGGATGCACTCGGCAAGATCGGATCTGCATGTCTCTGACTTTCAGTGTGATTAAAATCTTACCCAAAAAAATGGAACAAAAAGGAAAGTACAAAAGAACTGAAAAAAAAAAAAAGTGTGTTGGGCTGCAGGGTCAGGTACTAGAGAGTGGAGGGGCAAAATGTAGTGTGTTACTGCTTGACCGCGCTGATTTATGTACTAGCTGCAAAATGACTGTGTGTAGCATAGTAGCAATTGAGCAAAAAGGAAAATTCAATCTGGAAATAAAATTTAAAAAATTAAGGATGGATACTTGAGAGCAGAGGGGCAAAAGATAGCCTGTTACTATTGGGCAAGGGTCACCATGATTTACGTGCTAGCTAAAAAGGCTCCAAAGGAGGAAGAGTGAGGGTTGGGCTTTGTGTTGCCCTGGGAAAAGTTTGTCAAAGTGTAAAAACCAGAACTGATGTTAAGGCAAAAGCTGCCTCAGGACAATAAAAATGTGTGTGTTGTGGTCTGTGGAGTGGTAGGAAGGGAACTGTCTGTCGAGCATGTTGGGTGAGTGTGTGGCTGGCATGAGACAAACTGTAGTGTAAAAAAAAAAAAAATAAGCATCAAAGCTTGTAAAGTCTTGTAAATCTTTCTAGACATTGCCATTTCTTCCCATCCCAATCCTATTCCACTGCCTTTCTGTTACTCCCTGACTGCGTGCCTTGCTTAGTCTAAGCAGCCTACATCTGTAAATTAAGCATTATTTTTTATCAGTGTCTGTGTGTCCCCTCCCACTGCAGTTTACCACACAGTGAGTGTAACAAAATAAGTTTTATTACCATCACAAAAAAGAAATACATCTGTGCTCGATGAGCAGGTGGAAGAGAGAAGAAAAGAAATATGACTCTGACTTTAACCTGTATTAACAATTTAACAGAATAATTTACAAATCATTTTTCCTGTTTTCCAATACCCTCTATCTACAAAGTATTAATAACACAACCCCCCCAGACCATGTACTTTGTTGCTACGTAATTATTTTTAAATGTGCCTTAAAATAAAGCCTTCCGACCATGGACTACCACTCACAACACTGGGACTACCATTTTTGGCTAGGCCAGTTGTCTTGGACTAGCATGTAAATTAGAAATGTGTTGATCCCTGGTGCCAGGAAAAGAATCCAGACATACTAAATGTGATGCCATCATGCAGGTCAAGACAGTTCATTAACTGTGTCACAAACTTTGTGGTATATGCAGTTTGGTGCCCATGTGGGTTGGTGTATGTGGGTAGAACAGTTAGACCACTCAAAAATAATATACAGGAGAACCTATCCAACATAAGTAATCTGAATGCAGTAGCACCAATTGGCACTCATTTTAGAGAGGTATACCAAGGCAGAGGTTCCGAATTCTCATATATGTGCACTGAAGATGTCAAGGCAGCAGTTAGATGTGATAACCCCCTACAGCTGCTACTACTAAGAGAGGGAACCTTTGTACATACACATTTAGAGCCTGAACGCAGATGGGTCTGAACAGAATCACTTATTTCAAGCCATATTTGTAAACTGATGTACTTTTCAAGACAAATCTGTAGCAATATCTCTGTAAGTTATAGTTTAGTTTATTGATACAATCCTTTTTCAGAACTCCTCCCAACCCACCTTCCTCATTATCTCATACATATTTTTGCACTACTTTTCACTCCTAGTGTTTTCTCTTTCCCATATAGAGACATTTAAAGAATGTTTAGGATTTAATTATGCTATCCATTATTTATAGTTTCTCATATTTTTCTTTTCTCAAACAATGAATTTGATACCTCTTATTTCCTGTCTGTGAAACTGGATGCTAGCCAGAGTCAATTACAGTGGTGGATGACGGCAGCTTTTCTTTCTGTCTTCACTCTTCCTAGACAGGTTTGAAATCTTAGGTATAAGTGATATAATGTAATCCATAGTGTAATTTGCTTTAGTAGTAAAATACATTAACATGGATTTTAGGATTTTATAGCCTTATCAATATGATTAAGTTGTTATACCTCAAAATTAACCTGTGTTCTGAGTTAAAAAAAAAATGTGAAATTTGCTGTCAAATTGTTCTTTTGAAATCACTTAACATGTGGGGCCTGATTCTCAAGAGTTAGATTGACACAAGGGACTTGCATCAGGCGAGTTTGACGCAAGTGGTGACTTGCATCATAACTTGCATCAAATGCAATTCTGTGAAGCAGCCTGCATCAAATCTAATGCATCTGCACCAAAGCCCCCTTGCGCCAAGGTTGCAGTAAGCAACCAGGTGTACCAGGTTGCAGGGGGACTTACGCCATGGTGAAGCTGCAATATCCCCTTTTTTGGGATTCTGCAAACCCTGCCATGGACGCAGCAAAGGACACCACTTAGACAAGCCAAGATGTGTTCGAAGTTGTGTGTGCCAATGGGATGGGGTGTGACAGGGGCCTGTGGGGGGGGGAGTTGTCAGGTGGACAGCTGGTCAAACGCTAGAGTTATATGTCACATGTGGGGTGCATCTGCAGTGTAGTGTAAGTGACTTGACAATAATGTACAAAATACAGTGCATCACTGGTGACCCAGTGGACCCCCGATCCCTGATGTCACCCATCCAAACTGACATGCTCCCCATTGGGTATAGTGGACCCCCGTCCCCAATCTTTGATGTCCCACAAATACCATGAAAGAGCCACTGTGGCAGTCTTGTGCCACCCCCAGATCCCTGATCTCCCCCGACACCACGTTGCAAAGTGTCCCTGGTGGTCTAGTTGACCCCCCACCCCGATACCCCACAACCCCACTCCCACATCCCAAACTGGTGCTGGCGACCAGCACAGCACCCCTATCACCTCCACAGCTGGCCACCGACTGAGCTGTCAATGGACTCCTACTGTATACAGTATGCGCATTGATTGATGGCTGCTATCATTCAATAAGTGCATACTGTATACAGTACGTGCTCATTGAGAGCTCAGTTGGCAGGCAGTCGTGGAGGGAGAGGAAGGCTGACACTGGTCACTGGCTCTGTTTTGGGATGTGGGGAGTGGGTTGTAGGGCATTGGGGTAGGGAGGGTGGGGGTCCACTAGACAACCAAGGATACTTCTCTAGGTGGTGCCAGGGGAGATCAGGGCTGGGGGGCACAAGACCACCACAGTGGCTCATTCACTGTAATCATGGCACATTGAGGATTGGGTGAGGGGGCTGCTATACCATCGGGGGGGCATGTCAGTTTGGATGGGTGACATCGGAGATCAGAGGTCTTCTGGGCCACCACCAATGCACTGTATTTTGTACATTATTGTCAAATCACTTACACTACACTGCAGATGCACCCTGAGGGTGGCACATAACTCTAGTGCTTGCCCAGATGTCCCCCCCAACACCCCCACTGCCACTAACTGTGCCCCTAGTCTGCCTGGCCCCCTGCTGTCCAGCAGCTCCCCCCCCACACTATTACAGTTCCTCTAGTGTCGCGCTGGGTAGGTGGGTTGGATCCTTGTGACAATTCCCCAGGTGCACCAACTGTTTGGCGCTGCAGGCCACATGCAGAAAACCCAGGGACTTTGGTGCTGGGACCCCGATTTTTACAGAATTGGGTGCAGGGTGCCTGGTGCACCCTGAATTTGCTGCATCCCTGAAGCAGCACAACTTATGTCACTCCAAGTGATCTTTGAGAATTGGGCTTATGGTGTTTAATGTTTTTGTCTTTAAGGTACTGTTTTGGAAGGAGGTAATTTCACATTTAAATTATATACACATGATTATGTCATGCAACATGTTGTATGAAAGCATACATACTCTATAGACCCTAACCATGCTCCCTGAGGATGGTCAGGTAACCGATAAGCTGGGGTAGTGGGTGTATTTTAGGAGTTCTATGCTTGTATTGAAGGTGAAAGTTTGTTTTCATTAAACATTTTAAATTGCACTGATGGACACGGAGCAACTATGGTGTTTAGTTAAATACATTTTTTGGTGGAGACACCTGAAATCTGATGTCTAAGTGCTTTAATGGAACTCCTAAGCAGGATAAATGCAGCCTACTTTTGTCTTTGTTCTGTGACCAGTTGGCTATCAGGCTGCGCCGTGACCATTTCAGTGAGCATGAGCTACATTTTGTGCCTCTTGGTGTTGCAGCTGAGGCAGGGCTCCCAGCCCAAGGGGAAGGTGCTGCTTGTCCTACTGTTAAAGCATCCCCTGTAGTCTTAAGGAAGAGATGCATAGTGGAGTGATTGACCACGAGGTGTCGGCTCTCCTTTTTATGGGCCAGGTGTAAGTAAAGCATTCTACAAAGAGTGGTTGGAGGGTCTAATGGGAAGGAATATTTATTTTATTTATCAGAAAAGTCAGATTTACAACCTTTGAGTCATGGACTCATTTACAAAGACACCTCGTCATGGGGTGGTAGACAGAGTTATAGTGTGGTTACAACAGTGAGAACAGTACAGGTGCAGAACATTAAACACAGAGGACACATAGGTTACATAATAATGTTACTAATAATAGGTTACAGTCAAATACATGGTACCTAAGGGTTACATTGGGGGTACAGCCCTGGACATAACTAGATAATACCTGGAGAGGGTGGAGGTAGGGATGGGGAGTGGGGTGGGAGGGAGGGGGAGAGAGGATAAGCTATGTTACCAAGATACCATGTTTGAAGGCCTATTCTCCACACAAATCACTGGGCTCAGAGCCTCACCTGGTTCCTCACCACATATACATGAACGCATAATTTTGCCTTAAGGGCTGAGCTCTGCAGTGGAGGGGTTTCCCAGTGGTCATGTGGTGGGTGGAGGTCTGGAACAATAGTTGCTTTAGGGACAGACTATAGCCCTGATAGTACTGGTGGATGAGGCTAGATGGAAGGATGGCAATCAAAGGTTAGGCAGACTGCTGTGAAATAAATGGCACATTAGCAAAACTAATTAGGTTTGTGTAGATAGTGCATAATCTGATCCATCAGGATATCCAAACATAGCCAAATTTTTTATCCTGGACAATGGATTTGCATAGGGTGTCATTTGCTCTGGATCTATGGATTTGTATAAGGTGCCATTTGCTCTGGATTTATGAACAGTCTAGATAGACTATCTGAAACTGAACAGACTGCTGGATGTATGTATCAAGCTCATTCACAGCTCGTTTCTCTAACCTCTAGTCTATACTGCCAGCCCCAACGTGTAGATCAAGGATTAGAACAAAACAAGGTTGGATATAATTATACCACTAGTACGCATTTAATTTCCACTAAGAAAAGTAGCAGATACAAATACCAGCAACATCAATGAATTTTGGAGATGGAAGCAATCGTAAAATGTGGGTTTTCAATTAGAAATAATATGGTACCCAAAGGATTGACAATATCCCTTTAAGTTACTGTCATCTAGAAACTTTAACATTTCTGAGTATGTACAGTATTAGGCAGATCTTTCCGTAAGACCAAAACGAAAGCTTGATCATGATTTTCTGCAGTTAAGTGATCATCAGCTCTGTGTAGTACAGTAACTTTGTCCAACGTCCAGGCAACTGGGAAACCTCCATGATATTTAAAAAGGAAAAATCTATATTTCTCCATCAATGGAATATAAGAAAATATTTACTTATACACATGCACATACACATACACATAGTGTGTGTGTATGTATATATAAGATATGAAATGTCCTGAGTAGAAATATACAATTGAATCCCAGAGTGACAGTATGGAACTATAAATGTCATGAATGAAGACAGAACTCCCCCCCCCCCTTTTCTAATCCATCACTGTATGTTCCTGGCCTGCATCCCACCCTCACCCCAGCTGCTTTTCTTACCCCTGGAACCACTTCTCTTTATTCCATCAACAAGGTCTGTCTTGGCTGCTCTTGTTTTTCCATTTTAAAAGTCTAATTCTATCAAAATTACTACTGCTTATGTTATTTGCCACTTTGTCAGATTATAACACTTACTATATTTTTGTATGTATTATTGCCATAATGTTGTGTTTACTGCTGTTTGCTTTATTTGGTGTTCACTGTTCTTTCTACTGACATGGAACCTTAGTAAAAGTGCTCCTGGCTCAAAGGTGTTGTAATCCAAGAATTGAGGTAAATAAACAAATCAAGGTAAGGTACTTCCCCATCACAAATTAAATACAATCTATGTTTCTACAGTCAAGTTTTCTCACTAACAAAAATAGCATGCTAAATATAGCACATCACTGTGCAGTACTAAAGCAACAGGAGAATAGTTTAACAATGTTTGATAACATCAGAATGGAGCTAAGGTGCATTCCAACAAGGTACTCCTACCAGAGCAGAAAAACAAACAGTTATCTAAGCAAGCTCTGGCAGAGTCACTATGACTGTGAAAGCATTAACTAGATAAGGATGTTTCATGGGCTTAAACATAAACATTTATTTATTTATTTAAAAAAATATCAGATTTACAAACCTTTGAGTCAGAGACTCATTTACAAAGGCACCTCGTCGAAACTAATACAAAGACAGTGCAGTTAACAAGTCCAAAAACAATGGCTCGGAGCACAGACAGTTATAACATTAATTTACTGGAGATACATGGGTAGCAGTAGATAAACAGATTACATAGTTTAGGCACACAGGCACCACATCAAGAAGACCAAAGCAGTTCAAACAACATACAATAGCTAAAGCAAATAGACATCAGGAGACAAAGAGAAACCCAGAGTGTTCACATGAAGGCTGTTGCATACATTAACTGAATCAAAGTATAGTACATTGAGGAAGGGCACATTTAAGCAATAAGGCATGACAGGGTGTGTGTTATCATGTAATAACATCACTCCTGGGGTGGGTTGAAGCACGAGGCAAAGCCGAGTATATATTTATTTATTTGCACGTATTTATTTGATCCACTGGATCAGCAATATTTGCCAAACTGTACCTAGTGCAGATTTTACAGCACTGGTCTGGTGATCTGGGTTTTACCCATACCACACTGCATATGGCTTAGCGATATACTGTACAGACGGCTGCAGAGTCTAACCCATTGAAGGCTGAAGTTTCAGAAAACCATTATGCTACAAATATCAAGACTCACTCCCTTCCTCCCTCACCCCCCAGTCACAATTAATCCTCTACCAAAGTCATGCTTAAATACTGGTGCCTCTACATCCACACCACTAAGCTTCTAATGCCAACATGCTTCTTCTGTGGCTGTGAGTTAAACTCTTTATTTAAAAACATTTTGTTGAGAAATTTTTGTTTTAGTATATCCATGGTCAGGAAAAATGAATTTATAAAAGAAACCAAAATCCCCATTTATCAGTTCATTGAATCATAATACAGCATGTTATGAATTTTTCTGATTCTATGGGTAACCTACAGTAAGTCAAACAGAAATTAGACACAAATGCCTACTTATTTGCAAGTGAAGCAAATGTGGTTATTATCATTCAGTTGTAAACACCTATAGTCACAGCCAGGATTCACATTGCTAGACTCTGGGTATGTATGACAAGTTTCCTAAATACTGGTACCTTATCCAGCTATGTTCTGCTTGCTGTATGTGTGTGTGTGTGTGTGTGTGTATGTATGTGTATGTGTTTAAACATGTAACTTTATATAGTACATTGTACAGCACTGTGAATCCTGGCTGCAGTATTTTTTTCTCTGCTGTGGCTAAGCAAGACACTAACAAGACACTGGCCTGCTGTAGGGGCTATTAGACATCAAACCAAAGGGTACACTGTGAAGACTAACTTGAAGAAGATGCAATAAAACAAACTTGAATGACCGCCCCCAGGCATCATAAAATAACCAGGGAAAATTAGAAGAACTCCTCTAACAGCCTAGGCAGAAACAAAACACTGGATTGAAGTGAGAACTCAAAACTGATAGTAATAAATATATTCCTGATTTTAACATGCCGTTTTCCTTTAAGAAGGTTCAGTAGAATAT
Source organism: Neoceratodus forsteri (assembly GCA_016271365.2). Classification (NCBI taxonomy): domain Eukaryota; kingdom Metazoa; phylum Chordata; order Ceratodontiformes; family Ceratodontidae; genus Neoceratodus; species Neoceratodus forsteri. The sequence continues at coordinate 1,242,095,269 of CM028130.1, forward strand.
AAATAGTAGCCCAGAACTGCCTGCCTGAGAATGAAGTTGGTAAATTATTTGGAAAAAGGGAAGGCTAGGTCTCTTGTAAAGTAACACACTGACTGCTCTTAGGATGGTAGTGGCAAATGCTGTGAGGTACCATGGGGAACTTGTTATGCAGAAAGTTCTAGGAAGTGTTTAACCCATTCTACTTCTAATAGGTGTCTGTACTACCAATTTGTGCAAGTCAACTCCACTTCTCAAACTTAAAAAGAAAAATACACTTCATCACAGACTGTGTTTACCAAGCACTGTGCCCATTATTAAAATTATTTGAGCCCCATCCCCCCAAAAATGTGCCCTCACATGAACATGCATGATTTACCTATAAAGACAATTAAAAATGTATTTCTAAATGCAGTAGTAACACCAATGCTTTCAAGGTTATCTGTAAAGACAATTAAAAAAATGTATTTCTAAATGCATTAGTAACACCAATGCTTTCAAGGTTATCTGTAAAGACAATTAAAAATATGTATTTCTAAATGCATTAGTAACACCAATGCTTTCAAGATTTTGAAACTACTAAAAAGACAAACTATATATATATAGATAAATAGAATATGGTAAACAAATATTGTTAGTCCCAAAAGCTGAACTTTGTTTTTAGTATATAAATGTTTAAGAAATACCTGAAAGCTGTCTATTTTCCTTAGTTTTTAGACACTTCTTAGTCTTTCCTTTTGAGACACCAGGTGACTCTGATAATCATTTGTTCCAAGGATTTTTAAGTCAGTTTGAAGGCATTTTAAGTATCTTCTGTTCTAGTCCTTAACAAAATGCAGGGACTCCACAGAATTCTGTTCCTTGGTCCACATCACAAACATGTGAGTCTCTTTTCAGGATGATAGATCCACCTCATGCCCCTCCCACATGAATAAAAAAATAGGTGGGATGGACCTTTTGGAGCTTCTTGAATAGAGGTGGGGTGGACCTTACTTCCCTCCAGAAAACAATGTTGCCTCCCACTACTCGGGTTCCAGTTCTTGTATCACCCATTTAAGAAAGAAAATAGTACCCTGCAACCATTGACTAACATGAAAGTGTATTTATTTGAGGGCAGAAAACATTTCTTGGAGGAGGGTAAGGCCGAGGAGACTATTTACACCTTCAGTCGGTTCCACGGACAGAAAACATGACATCACTCCTTTTGTACATGCAATACTCCTGTAGGCTCCACCCACAGTCGTAAAAAAGAGATACTTTGAAAATGTAACATCTGAAAAGATGTAGTGTGACCCAGACAGACAACGGTGTGACTCAGACTATGACATCTATCATCAATTGACAGGGACCAAACTTTTGTAATTAACACACGGCTTTCCCACCGTGTGAGTTATGGGCCTGCCCATTCACACATAAAGATACATGTCATATTCTGAGTCAGACTTTATCTGCTCAAGGGGATAACTACTCCTATACGTATAAAAGACTAATGAAAACTAGATTTGCAGAAATCGTATGTGATGCAGACAGAACCAGCTTTGTTAACTTAAAAACAGCACATTTGTTTCTAAAGTTTAAATATCTTCATGGGTATGAATTATATTTAACATTTCACCTCAATGCCAAAGGTTGCAGAATTCTAATTTTGTACAGGCTTGATATGATTCTTTTGAAAATGTAGTAAATTAGGTATAAACAGCACAACAAACTGGATACAGAATGTTGTAACAATGGTCAAGATGAAGACATATTTCATATCATTTTCAATTGTCCTCTTTCTTCTAAATAGAGAGTAACATATTTGGATGTTTTTATAAATCCATATAAGTCAGCCTTTCAAGATTGTTTGGAAATATTATTGAATCTCACTAATGTAAAGGACACAAAATGATTAATTTTTTGAAAGCTGTTCTTGGGCACATAACCAGAACAGCTGCTACTTACTAATCTCTTTTTTGTGAGCGTTATAATACTGTGCTGCTTTATTTTTGACTGATATTCATGTTTTCATGCTGTTTGTAATGTTCGTTATGGACCTATAATGGCCTCCAGTAGAATAAAATAAATTATGAATCTGAATCTGAGTCAGACCTCACTATATCCTCAGTTTAGAAGTAGTACAGCCTACAGGTTACAGCACCAAGCTGAAAACCTAGAGACCAAAGAGTCCTGGATTTGAATCCCACAATCGCCACTTCCATACAGTGGAACCCTGGACAACTTACACAACCTCCTTGTCCTCCTAGGTCACCCGTGGAAATGAGCTGCAGTTTGGTGTGCCTTTTCCACCCAAAAATTCTTAAATGTATACAGAAACATACAGGGGTGTGGCAGTGCCCCTATAGTTAGAGTTGAGTAGGGCTTTTAATATTAAATCCCTAACTTTGCACCTTAGTAGCTTCACCCCCATTCAGTGGAATTGTATGATGATTTGTATGCGAGGTCAGGGGGCTAGATCTCTTTATATGGCCAGTTTCATGACAGTCTGATGTCTGAATTCCAAGTTCTGGATAGCGCAAAAAGTGGAAAAAAAGAAAAAATTACTCACCGTAGTAATATTGTTTCTTCCAAGGTCTCCATTAGTATGCTTTACAGGTGCAGAATGCCAGCTGGGTTCAGCTGCCCCAGAGGTGGAGTTAATGCTAATAAGCTTAGGGAATTAGCCAATCAGAAGACAGAGAGAGAGAGAGAGAGAGAGAGGAGAGGTAGTGCTGTCTGTAGCACGGTTAGAATACACTCAGAATTATTTTGAAACTGTGAAGGGCAAGACAAAGCCCCTAAATATGAACTTTCACAACAGGAAAAAAATTATTTAAAACTATGTTCCAAAATAGAGAAAATACATAACTGTGATGAAACTTTTCATTTTAATACAGAAAAACAGTTAAAAATCTGGCAAATGAAGAAGAAATGCAGAGGCTAGAGACATCCTCAGTCAGGATGGGTGAGAGGTCAAGCATACTAAAGGAAACCTTGGAAGAAACGATATTACTATGGTGAGTTAATTTTTCTTCTCTCCCCAGGGTGTCCTTTAGTATGCTTGACAGATGCAGACTACAAAGCAGTGAAGTTTGGAGGCACATAACCTACTTAGGAAAGAGGTTCTGCAGAACTGTATCTGGCCTGTACATCCAGATGACAGTGCTTTGTGAAGGTGTGTACAGTCTTCCAGTTAGCTGCTTTGCAGACTTTGAGCAAGGGGATATCCCTTGCAACTGCCACTGTGGCAGCAGTGCCCTTAGTGGAATGGGCCCCTGAGGGGCCTGTTTACCAGCCTTGCTGTAACATAACTGAATGAAAGAGACTATCCAACAGGAAACAGTCCTCTTGGTGACTGGTCTCCCCCTGCCTACCTCACTATATGTGAGGAAAAGCTGAGCATGAGGGTCTATGAACTGCTTAGTATGTTACAGGTAGTAGGTCAGAGCCCTGCTTACATCCAAGCTGTGAAGCTTGCATTCACCTTGTGTGGATTGTTTTGTGGAAAAGACAGGGAAAGTGACGGGCAGGTTAAGGTGAAACTCAGAGACCACCTTGGGCAAGAATTTCCTGTTTGTTTTAAGGACTACCTTGTCCCTGCGGGCAATGATGTAGTTAGGCTCAACACAGAGGGCCTGTAGCTCTGAAATTCTTCTGGCAGAGGTGAAGGCAACTAGAAAAACAATTTTCCAGGTGATGTACTTTAAATGGGCAGTAGTCATGGGCTCAAAGGAAGGCTCCATGAGCTTAGCTATCCAGATATTCAAGTCCCAGGGAGGGACATGCTCCCTTGTGGGGAAGGGGGTTGAAGATGCAGCAGGCCTTTGAAAAACCTTTTGAAGATGGAATGGGAAATCACAGATTTCTCTTTCTCAGCAGAGAGGAAGGCCAATATAACTGCTAAATACACCTTGAGGGATGAAACCCTAAAATCTGATGCCTGTAAATGCACCAGATCGTCCAGTAGAGTGGGTAGGGTGGCCCTGAGAGGATCAATCTGCTTGTTTCTGCACCACAAAAAGAACCTCTTCCACTCTTTCTTAGTCCTAGGTTTTTTAGCCATGCGAAGGATTTCAAGGACTTGCTCAGAGTACTGAGAATCAGGGTACTCTAACTTCTCAAGAACCAGACCTTGAGGTGAAGAGACTCTATGCTGGGATAAGCTACCCCTGTCTGAGGCAGAGTCAGGAGATTGTGGCTCAGCGGAAGGAAAACGGGTTTCCCAGCTGAGAAGGTAAGGAGTAGGGAATACCAGGGTTGCCTTGCCTAATCTGGAGCTACCAGAATCATAGTGGCTGGCAAATCCCGGAGTTTCAAGAGAAATCTGTGTATCAATGGGAAAGAAGGGAAGGCATACAGGAACTTCCCTGTCCAGTCCAGAGTCAAGGCATCTACTGACATGGTGCCCAGTGCTGGGGGTCTGCAACAGTAAAGTGGAATCTTTAGGTTGAGATTGGTGGCAAACAGGTCTATCTCTGGGGTGCCCCACCTCCTGAATACTGTGCCCATCTCTTGTCTGTTTAGTGTCTACTCATAGTGGCCCTGACTGATGTGACTCAGGGTGTCTGCTAGCACATTGTCCTTGCCCAGAAGGTGAACGGCAGAAAGGTGTATGTCCCGGGAGTAGGCCAGGGACCAGATCATCATGGCCTCTGTGCAGAGTTTGATAGACCTTGTGCCACCCTGTTAATTGATGTAGAGCATGGCAGGGGTATTGTCTGTTCTGACCAGGACAGAGTAGACCTTTAGTTGTGGGATCAGTTGGGAATAGTCCAAGGACACTGGCATAGTATAGAAAGGTCTAGGATGATAGCCCCTGCCTCTGTTTCCTGTGTTCTGAGGTTTTTGGGAAGTAAAGGCATTCCCCTTGGCAGCATTGCTTTGGTAGGTGGTGTTATATTCTTCCATCTTCTTCATGTAAGCTTCAGTTTTGTCCCTGAAGAGAGAATTGTTCTCACAGGGGAAAATCCATAGCTTTGGTCTGAGTGTCCAGGGAGAGATTGGTGATCCTCAGTCAAGCATAAAGCATAAGGGAGATGGCCTGGGCCATAGCCCTGGAGGCAGTGTCATTAGTGTCCACAGCCATGTGGAACTGGTATTTAGTAGCCTCTAAGGCAGTCAGTCTTAACAGTTTCTGCCAAGTCCTGTGCCATTCTATCTGGAGCCTGCCGACTTATGACTAGTACAGAGTTCCAGAGAGCCTTTTGATATTGAGCTGCATAGGCCATGTAGGTGGAGAGGCAAAGCAGCAAGGAGGCTGTGGTATAAGATTTCTTACCCATACAGTCCCATTTTCTAGATTCTTTTTCAGGAGGTTGAGAGGAAAGAAGCACTTTAGCGTTGTCACAGGCTGCAGCCTGTACCATTGCCTCGTGGTCTGGGTGCATATAAAGGAACTGAGCATTAGATTTCTCTAACTAGTGCTTTTTCTCAATTTTCTTATCTACTCCAGGTACAGAAGTGGGATTCTGGAGCAGTTTAAAAGTTGCCCTGCTAAGGGAGTTGTGAAAAGCAAGAGCAACTTTTTCACAGAAGAGAGACCCATCATTTTCAAAAAGTCTTCCTCCTCTTCCTGATCAGTGGTCTCCAGGATATTAAGGTCCAGGGTGTCCACCATGAGCAGCACACATGTAAAATGAGAAGACCAATCCTCCTGGCCATTAGAGGGGGGTGCCAAACTCTTGGTCAGGGGATGCATCAGGCTCCATAGGTTAACCCTCTGGTTCATCTTCATCACGCCCATATAATAAAAACTCTGGGTAAACCCTGGGTATGAAGAATGAGGCATATTGTGTCAGAAGGGTCACCAAAAAGGCTGCCCATTGTTTGCAAGCCTGGTATATTTGCCAAGCCTTAGCCATTTCTTCAGCAGACGGTGTTTCTTTTTATGTCACTGGCATCTCCCTTTGCCTTTCTGCAGGAGGGGCAGTGACATGCTTTTCTTTTTGTTTCTTTTTAGCAGGCACTGAATCAGGAACCTGCCAAGTTTGCCTTTTTTGGCTTGGTCGCTGTTATTATTTTTATCAAACTTATTTTTTGAGGGGTTCTTAGAGGATCTATATTTAGTTTTATGCAGAGATGAAGACCCCTCTTCAGTATTTTTGTTAGAGGGGGGAAGCGGACTGAGAGACCATTATTTCCAATCTTTTAGCCCTCTTTTTAACAGTTTTAGAACAAAATTGAGAGCAAAGCTCACAGTTATGGTTTGGACCTAAACAACTCAAATAAAGATCATGGCCATCTGCCTTGACCACGTTACACACTTTTCAAATTATGTTGGTCCAGTCCTATTTTTAGGTCTTTCTAACATGCCAATTTGTCATAAAACCCCTAAATGTGATAGTTTCCTAATGGGAAATGAAAGAAAAATGGTTGGATCCCTCACGGAATGGAACCACGATGAAGAGCTTCCCAAAGCTAAGAAAGCAAAGCTTTTAATTAAAAAATACAGTTCTTGATGAAAAATGGGAACTGCTAAATGTTTAAGGTATTTTGAGTGAAAAGCAAAACTTTTTTACCCAAAGTGCTAAAATTTTTACCTCAGAAAGATGGAAACTGCTAAAGGAACCACAAAATAAAAAGGAGTTTGCAGCTCCCGGGAACCAAAGGGAAACGTGAAAAAAGTAGTAAAAATGTTAAATATACCTCAAAAGACACCAAAGACAGCACAAAGTGAGGAAAATAAACACTCCTAAAGAAACAAACTTTCTTCAAGCGAAGTGAGAAGAGAGCGCTCCGTGTTGCTCAGTCAGCTTCGAAATAATTCTGACTGCACTCTAGCTCTGACACAGACAGCACAACCTCTCTCTTTCTCTTTCTTCTGATTGGCCAATTCCCTAAATTCATTAAAATTAACTCCACCTCCACGGCAGCCGAACCCAGCTGGCATTATGCTCCTGTCAAGCATACTAAAGGACCCCTAGAGTGAGAATTATTATTTTTTTTTTTTTTTGCAGTTGTTTGGCTCTCACCTACAGCCCAGATGATTTGGAATTTTGTTCTGAACATTTCAAGGTAGAAGGGGCTTTCCCTAGAAAGATGTTCTTTTAGGTTTGTTGAGAAACTATTAATCCACTCCCAAGTTATATGGATTTCAATTTTCAGTTCTGAGCATGCTCAGTAGGGTCTTTAATTTAGATGTCTGAAAGAAGAATTTCTGGCTCACGAAAATAGAATCTTCTTTTGTGATATGCAATTCTTCTTTCATGAGATTTTTTTTTCACATGAAAGTTATCTTGTTTTTTATTTTGTTTTATAAAAAATGGAAGACCTTAAAAAATGATGCCCTGCAGAAAAACAAACTCATGAATCTAACTAAATGGGTTTTTTGAAAAAAGACCTTGAAATAGCATTTTGGGACATCCCTAAAATCTGAGGTGGAAGGCTTAGTGAGGGCTTCCAATTATTTTTCTATGAGCTGAAATTCTTCTTTCATGAGCCTCATGAAAAAAGAGGGTGGGGCTTAGCTAATTCTCACAGTTCTTTTGTGAGATCATATGAAAGAACCATTTTTCTTTTGTGAGATATATGTCTCATGAAAGAAGAACATTGTCTCATGGAAGAAGAGTTTTGGACTTGTTTTTTTTCAGTTCTTTCATGAGATCTCACAAAAGAACCGACAGAAAAAAAATAAGCCTCACCCTCTTCTTTTGTGAGCCATAATCCTTCTTTTGAGAAACTCACAAAAGAAGAATTTTGGCTCGTGAAAGAAGAATCAGAAGCCCTCATTAAGCCTTCCACTTAGGATTTCTTTGTCAGCAGGCCTTTCTTGTATTGTGAAGTTGCAGCTGGAGTTGTGTGGCTGGCTGTAGTTTGAGCCATGAGGCGGAAGGCTTAGCAAGGGCTCATGCAAAAGGAAAATATGAAAGAACTATGATTCTTTTGTATTGTTCTTCGGGAAGAACAGCAGGAGATTGTTGAATATTGAAGCTGCAGCTGGACTCTTGCTTCTGACTTCAGTTGGAGCAGTGAGCCTCTGATCCCCTGATCTGTCTGTCTGTCTGTCTATCTATCTGTCTATCTATCTATCCATCCATCTAATATTTGTTAAGCAGATTGGTGTGCCCACCCCCTCAACTGCATCTTTCTTCCCCTTCCCAAATGTTTATTTACTTTATATATATTTAAAATATATAATAAGTGGAACAGGGTGACTATCCCTGGTACCAATTTTCTTGATCCCCCACCTCTCCAGGTGGCTCCCCTCCTTCCCATAATATGCGTGGTGGCACCGGTGTGCCCATCCATGATATTGTTAGAGTTTATCCCAACAATGGAGTGCCCAATCTCCAGTGTTGAGTTGGGTCCCCTTAAAATAAAGAAAACTGTCGCTTGTTGATGTTTTCATTTTGTAAGTTTTACCTAAAAAAGAAAATGGTCTATTAGCAATCTGATCCTCCCCCAGAGCCCACTCACCCCAAACCAACCCCCACTCAGTACCCACCACCCCACACAATCTCACTTACATGAACATGTCCCATGATGTAGATCCACTCATTAATCAACAACAAGTCTTGCTGCTGGAACCAACAACTGCGATATGAGAAATTAAGGTAAGTCCAGTTTAATGTATCTCGAAGGGGTTTGAAATTTTATTTATAACTTCAACATTTTTTTTTTATATTTTTACACCAAATTTTCAACATGGTGTTTTTGAGACCCTATCTCATGGACAAGGGTGTTGACATTATCTAAATCTGTCATGAAAGCTGATTTCATGGTTGCTGTGTGAAATCACCATTCATGCGGGATATGAACATTTTTACCACCCTTGTTTATGAGGTGGGGTCATTAAAAGGTTGTGTTGAAAATCTGGGTTCAAAATATAAAAAAAAAAAGCAACAACGTTATGAGCCCCATATATATTCAGTAAAATATTGCGAACAGCATAGCTACTCAGGCTCCAACTTGTAAAATGGATTCCAGATTGCAGCCAGATGATAACATTCCTAAGTTGTAGTTTAGTACACCTATTTTTAATAATATTGATTTTATTTGAGGTTGGCCTGTAAGAAAACTCAGAATTTTACTTTATAAAGTCATAGTGAAGTTCAGTACAATATTATCACTTTTTGGGGAGTTATAACTTGTATTCTATTTCTTTGACAAAAGCAGTGGAAACAATTTTCTAACTGCATGTTCTTACTGTACACTATTTGTCTCTGTAATGTGCTTGTTAAACACAAAAGTGCTGTCATGCATATACAGTATATATCTTGTCACACAGACATGATGCTGCTGACACTACTGCTATGCACCATGCTGCCACAGGAAAGGTAACCGTAGCTTCATTTTTATGTGTAAAATGGGCTGCTGTTTTAATCTGGTTCGCCACTTTAGACCAGCCTCAAAGAATGAGCAGGAGTGTTTTGTGTACAAATTACAAGCAATAGGATCAGTTTACTTGACGTAAGCCTACCATGAACTGTCTGAACACAAAGCATAGCTTCTTGGATATTCATTCTCAGCAGTATTATATGTACTGCAATAATAGTCTATGCAATGTCCAGTGATGGATATCTTGTTCTCCTAAGTCCATTTTACATAAAGTAAACTACTCATTTTTTGCATCAAATCATTTCATGTCACTTACAAACTTTTTTTTTCTGACTGCAGTTGCCCAGGGTTCTTATTATGAGCAGGGCAAACATTATCATGGATAGTGGAAAATCTTTTCTTGTCCCTGTTACTACAATAAACGTCACTTCATTTAATCATTCATAAGTATTTAAACAGTATGATTCCTACATACTCTAAGAGTTTAACTCTGATGAAAAATCTAACTATTCTCATCTTGCCATGTCAATGCTGTTTTAAGTAGAAAGAAATAACTAATGAATTTTCAGTTTTCATTTGTTTTCCTGCAAAATTAAACTTAGGATACTTCAATACAGTGGTCCCTCACTATAGTGAACCTTGCTATAACTAATCCCTGCATATAATGAATGTGGGGTATGGCTCCCGACTTTTTACAATAACTTGTAAACAGAAAAAAAAATCAATGCGGCTTTGCAGTTGCATTGTGCTCTATACTCTGAGCTCATTACTGCTCACTACTATGCTCATGCTGCAGTTCTGTCTGCTTTGCCTAACTGCTTAATTGAAACACCTGGGATGTTATTTAATAAGCTCTAATGATAGTTCTGGTCTACATTGGTGTTTTGCCGTCTGTGCTGCAGAATGAAGCACTCAGGGTACATAGTTGAGCTCAAGCCATCTGTGCTTGACTGACTTCATTCTGGTGAAAGTCTGGCAAAAATATTATTGGAGACAGGTTATTCAAAATCAACAGTATGCACCTAGAGGAAGCAAGAGGGGGCACTTTGAGAGTTTGCTGTTGAGTGTAACGAGCAGAATGGCATGGCTTGCAAAACCTCCACAGACCCGATGAAAGAGAAACTGACAAGACAACTCAGCTGTGGTTCATACAGCAGCACGTCAGTGGTGTGCCACTGTCAGGATCCATTGTGCAATCCAAGGCACAGCAATTTGCAAGGGAAAGATTTGGTTTATGGAGAGCTTTGTCCCAGCTGTCAGAGCACATTTCAGGCAACAAAAACAACCCAGTAAAGCCCTGCTTCTCTTAGATCAGTGCCCAGACCACCACTCAGAGTCTGAACTTAAATCCCGTGATGGCAAGACAAAAGCTTTATTCCTGCCCCAAAACACTACATCCAGAATTTAGCCATTAGATGGTGGAATCATTGCGACCTTCAAAAAACACTATCGCAAAAGGTTGCTGAGTGGTTTAGCGGCTGCCGAAACCCAAGTTGCTGATTTCCTAAAGAAGATGAACTTGAGGAATGCAGTGCACTTTTCAGGGGAAACCTGGAGTAATGTTACCCAGTCCACCATCGCTCACTGCTGGGAGGCTACATTAAGGGCTGCTTTTCCGGACAGTCTAAGTGCAGAGCTAAATAATGAGGAGGAGGAGGATGACACACTGCACATCACAACAATTGCCACAGACCTTAACCTGATTGAGAGTGTTGATTCCGGTGCAGTCATAGAGGAACAGATATCCATTGATGATAGAATACAAACGGATGAAATGCTGTCAGAAACTGACATTGTCAAAGTTATTGTTGGTACTGACAGGGAACTGAGTGTGTTCAGATGATGACCTTGACCTGGAAGAGGTCCCGAGCTACTGCAAGGCTGTCAAAGGCCTTGAAGCTGGATTACAATGGCTTCAATCGCAGGACTCAGACCTGATCACAGTGCTTCAGTTACGGCATCTTATTTCCTACACAAAGGATGTAGCCTCCCGCACCACAAAATAGACGGCAATTACCGACTTTTTCCAAGCAGGTGTCAATGAGTTGCAGTACTTTTGCAAAACATGCTGAATGGACATGGACCTTCGCTAAAAGCTGCTAATTGGCATTAAGCCCATTTTAAAACTGATTTTAAAAGTTGTGTTTAATAAAGAGTAGCAGTTTTTGATACCTGACATTGGTGTGACATATGTGGCCTTTTCAAAGGTAGTGCTAGTACAGTACTGTCACATTTTTATGATTCCCTCGATATAACGAACACGTTGCTATGACGATTAGTGACTTGGCTCCCATCGCGTTTGTTATAGTGAGGGACTACAGTATGATTAGACATACATCTAAATATACTAAAGCTTGAACAATCTGGCTGAATTATGCTGAGTACCATTCATGTGAACCTATTCTCCAATATTTTTATGAAACTGGTCACAGTTCATCAAGGGAATTGATGAATAGAAGCTGGACTCCATTATAACTTTACTTTTTGAAGGATAACTATAATTTAAATATTACTGTGCTATATCTTGAATGTTTGTGGTACTTTTAGTCTCAAGAAGGTGGGTTGCTTAACCAGGTGCAGTAAAAAAAAAGAACCAGATTTTCAGAATCTATACAAGAGTTTGTGGATCCCAGATTGTTTAACAAAGGGGAGGTTGCAAGGAAAGAAATTAAATATGTAACACCCCCATGGTGGAGACCTACCTGGACTCCTGCTGTGCTGCCCCAAACTCGGCCTACCATTTTCATTTTTTCCTCAGGCCCTGGGCCTGCAGGCTGAGATGAGGACAGGAAGAGCCATCTTGAAGATAGCTGCATGTTTGCACAGCCAATGTGTGCGTGTTTGAGCATCCGCCTGCTTGAATGTGTGAGCTGAATCCCACTTGAGTGTCATTCTGGCATTGGGTGCACCCACCTACTGTATGACTTAAAAGCTGCAATGGTGGCCAGCAACAGCACCTTCTCTAGTGTGCTCTGGCCCAAGGAACTACAGTGGGTATCAGTGGGCTCAGAGACATGGGGGGGGGGGGGTAGAAAAGGATGCTACGACTTTGACATGCTGTGCCCTTAAGAAATAAAGTGTCTCTCAGATGCAAATAGACTGCCTACATGCAAGGGGGGGGGGGGAGGAGTAGATAACGGAGCTCCGAACAGGGAACACAAAGCTCAGATCAACTCTACTCTTCTACTAGACAGATGGGCACAGATTTGCCTGCCAAACTATGGGGCTAGAAAAAGAAAAAGGAGGGCAATTACCCCATAAAATAAACTCTAAAATGCAACAACTGTTTAATGTGAGGACAGCCACTATCTTGTCAACTGGATCCAGGATGCCGAGTCGACAACTAACTCGTCGACTGGCATCACAGCGCCAGGCTCCCACGGACAGCAAGGATTATTTCTTTGGGAGTTTGACCCCTGAATCCCCATTAATATGGATGCCAACTTCAAGTCAGAGTTGATTCGGGGAAGGGGTGCAGGACAGGGGTAAGTGTTGCCCAGTCCCGAGCGCATTCCCTAAAGTGACATGGCACTGTTGTTGGCAGCAACGTATGTCACTGCAGGGGTTTCGCCGCAGGAGGTGTATACCTTGTCGACCCTTGACCTCACTGCCAGCTAATCAGAGGTCAGAGATTTCTTAGTGGCAGCTGAGAACCCCAGAGGAATGTGGGGGATTGATGCAGTAAAGATCCTCTTCAATGGACAGGCAGGCTGAAGGAGCCAATCAGAGGGCAGGACAGGGCAGAAGGGCTGGTGGACAGCACTGCCTGTCCAATTAGACACTGAATGGAGGGGAAAGAGGTTGCTGGGCTATCAAGGAGCTGGGGGCAGTCTGAGGAGGATTCACAGGTGTTCAAACCTGCGGCTGGTGAGAAAAAGCAAGAGGCCTAGCCATGCCAAACCTCCTGGAAGCCGTCTCCTGGGTTCAGTTAGAGAAAAAAAATCCCTTGCAAACTTTTCCCTTGGTTCAGCATATCCATAGACTGTTTCAGACTAGTCCTTGGGTGGAAAAAAATAGTGAGAGTGTGAGCCGGTGGGCTACTTCTGCATACCAAAGTTGCTGAGGTGTACTGAGTGGAGACTGAGGCCTGCATCCTGCCCAGACTACTTAGGAGCCAGGTAAGGGGCATGCTAACCCCTTCCCAGTGGGGTGGATCAGGGAACAGGGAGTCATGGAGTATGTACCCCAGTATGGGTGTACTCTCAATCCATTGGGGAGTCAGACAATGGGGTCAATCTGGGGGTCTGGGCTCCTTAGGAACCAGGAAACCACTGCATCCTGAGAATTGAGCCAGAAAGGCTGCGTGTTGCAGAACATTTGAAAAAAATCAGAAGCTCCTAACTGTGGTTTAACTTGTTGCTGTGTGCTATTTCCTGACTCATCTAAACTGCTGCATCCGTGGGTCATGTGAATGCTGGCATTTCTGGCAGCATCTTTGTGCTTTTCCATTTGCGGATTACAATTTCGGGGTTTCAAGCCATCTCGATTTGGAAGTTAAAGTTATCTGTATTGTGCTAGCACACTATGGCCTGTTGAAGGATTAAACTGTAAGCTTTGCTAACTTTCACCAAGTGCACCACCGAAAGAATTGGCAAAGTAGTCACCAGGCCTGCACTGGAACTCTAGTGTAATCCTTGAGTACCCAGAATAAATGTTAATTGAGTCATACATAAAACTGCAGTTTATTTCTGGTACCAGTTAAAGCAGCGATATTTGTTAATCAGAAAAAAATTGCATCTTTTTTGTTTCTTTAGCAAAACTGTGTCTTTGGCATTCTTAGATTCATCTTCAGCATATTTTAAGTTTTCTCAGATATTGCTAAAATAGCTTTTATAGCTGGTTTTGTAATAAAAGATTCACATTATTAGAGATGGCCACCAGTCACAATTTTTAAAAATTTCTTCTGCTGAGGTTACCTGTTGAATGCACATGTTATAGTCATAATGTGGCTGTATAAGAATGATGTTAACCGTGTGTTTCTAATGGTAAACAGGACAGCACTGTACCAAGATATTCCTGGCAGGCATGGTACATGAATGGGAGCTTTTAAAAATGTTAAAAAGTCAAAATCACATTTCTTGGTTCAAAAATGAAAGAAAATGGAAAGAAAAATGGGTACCTTGACATTTTTGCCAGACAAACGTTATTGCTGAAAATAACTGTATGGTGACTAACAAATACTCTTGTATTAGAGGGAGGAAGAGGGAGAAAGATATAGCCTAGGGGAGTCAATCTGGGTAGTAGGGACCAGGAGCCACCCTGGGTTGAGAAAACAGCTGGGGCAGGTCCTTCATGCCTTGTCCCTATACCTAGGATATCCTCCAGGCTGAGAGGACAGATAGCTGATGAATCGGCCCCAACCATTCTTCCACTTCAGGAGGTACTATGCATTGCCAGGTCGATGGCCAACAAGACCACTATAATGGCTGGCCTTGTTGGGTTTGTCAATCTGGCTTGCATTACAGAGACCTGGCTTGGTGATACCTCAGGCCCTGTGCTAGAGACATGTGTCCTGGCCAGGTACTCTGTTGTGCACTGCCTGAGGAAGCACTGCAGGGGAGGGGGGGTTGTGATCTGTTTTAGATCGGAGCTGGGCCTGACAGTGCACCCAGTTGGGGACACCAGTTGTTTTGAGTATGTGGCTATATTGGGGGGGGGGGTCCCAGCATGGAGTTTAGAGTGCTTCTGGTCTACCGTCCACCTGGGTGGGACTGGGGTTTCTTGCAGGAGGTGACATCCTTTGTCATCGAGAGGGTGTTGGAGTCATCAAGCTGGATTATTCTCGATGACTTCAACACCTGGGTGGATGATGTGGCATTGCCTGGGGCCTGAGATTTCTTAAGTATGGAATCTCTGGGCCTGACCCTTTCTTTCCACATCCGGCACTCATCAGTCTGGCCATGCGCTTGATCTAGTGTTCACTCTGGGTCCTGAAACTGATACCTTCAAAACTGATTGGGTCATTTGGTCCAATCATTGCACCACTGGGTTAAGCTTTAAAACACCCCTGATTGTCCCACCCACTGTGGAAATGGTCCCTTTTTGCCCTTTTAGAGGTGTTCACCCAGAGGGACTAATGGCGGAACTGGACATTTAGTCTGTGTTGGAGGCTTGCGCCAGTGATCCAGGAGAGGCAGTGATGTCTTACAATACTGCTGTTGCTGGGGCCCTGGACCATCTGGCACCAATCCATGTACGCCCCCTTGTCTCACTCCTTGACTTCCCCTGGTCTGATGGGGAGGTAAGGGTGTTGAAGACAAGGGGGCGGCGGTTGGAGAGGTGCTGGAGAAAGACTGGATCCTGAGAGGACAAACTGGTTCTGATATCTCATTATAGTAAGTATCAGAATGCAATCATTCAGAAAAAGGCAGCTTTTATGTCTAGGACGATTGTAGCTGGGAGGAATCGATCAGCTCAGCTGTTTCGGGTTGTAGACAGGCTATTACATCCAGCCTGTCTGGAACCCATTAGGGCTTTTTCTACTCACAAATGTGAGAAGTTTGCATGATTCTTCTCAGAGTGTCCTCTGTGAGATCTGGGATTGCTTCAAGCAGAATTCTCCAGCAGTGGTGTTTCTCATGTGGGCAATTGCACTGGCCACCCTGGGGTGAGTTCTGACTGGTGATGATGCAGGAGGTCTGTCGGATAGTCCTTGGGCTAAAAGCAATGTTCTGTGGCCTGGACCCGGGCCCAATGTGGCTACTAGTTGGCTGCATTAAAGATCTGAGCCTGGTCTTTGCCAGGATGGTTGGGAGTTCCCTGTTAAAAGTATAAAAAGAAAATAAACTCTGCACTCATGGTTGCTTTTAGAAAGCACAAGGCTTGTTTTATTGGCAAGAGAGCCTGGAAAAAAAGACCAAGCCCCTAGTGCCTCGGCCCTACAGCAGGCCTTCTAATGGGGGTAATCTGTTTGAATAGGTGGCTTCTTTAAGTCAATTATGTCACAACGTGTCCCATTTTATAAGACCATTTTTATCCTGTGGTTATCCTCCTCCTGCCAGTTAAGTCCTATCAAGCCTTCCTGCATGAGCCGGCCCAGTGGCGCTGAGGGTTGAGGCGCTGGACGCCACACCTCGCTCCATACTAGCGACCCAGGTTCGGGAATGAGCCCTGGTTGCAATGGGTCGGTGGGGGGGGGGGGGAGAGATTGAGTGTCCATAGGACTGCTCTCTCTTCCCCAGGAAGGGTGAGGAATGCGATCGCTCTTCGAGCGGCCTCTGGCTGCTGTCAGAGGCACCCAATATAGCAACGCTGCAAATGTTGGGAGGCAGAGTTATGGTATGACATTGCCTTGACAATGAGCTGCACTCCGCAGGGATCAAGGAACACTCATACACTAAAAGAAAAAAAAAAAAACAACATTTCCTGGGGATAGATGAAGGCACCATGACCTTCCATGCCCACACCTCCAATCCTGGGCTGATTTCCTCTCTTCGCATGCCGCCTTGTGTGCTGGGCACTTTGCCCTATAGATACAGTGCCTTGGTAGGATAGGGCGGCCCTACTTCCAGAGGGTTCAGACCCAGAGGTGGTGCGAGGGGAGAGGAGCAGTCACAGGGAAGGGTAGAGGCTGAGAGCTAGTGGATGCTGGAAGCAGTTCTCCAGGAGCCAGAGATAAAAAAAAAAAAAAAAGCCTTCCTGCATGACCTCTTAGCCTAGACAGCAGCCACTTATCTGACTCCTCTCTCCCACAGCTTGCCCCACAGTGAGTTTTGGGGGGAATTCTCCCTTCAGTACATGATCCAGATGATCAGGCGCAATGTAGGGCCTGAGAGTACCCTATGCCCTATGCAGTCATCCTCTATGCAGCCAGCACTGCCTTGTCTTCAATATTAATCCCCATTCAGGCCGGTGCCAAAAGGGCCCCAAAGTGCATGCACTTACAGATATGTTGAAGCAGGAGGAGGTACTGCCTGTGCACCCTGCTATGTATACCTAGGCTGCATTACAAACTCTGGAACACATGGGGACAGTGACAGAGAATGTTGAACATGGATCCTCCGTGAGAGTCTGGGAATGTCCAACAGATGTTTCTCCAGCCTTCTTCTGTCCCACAGTAGTTTCCTTCTTCTAACCCAAAGTAGTTTTTTCATGCTTGGCATGGCAAGTGGTTCTGCAACTACTGTTCTATTAGGCTGGCCCATATTTTATTTTTATTTATACCAATGCATACATTTCTGAAAAATGAAAATTACTTACTCACCATAATTCCTGATCTTATAGGAGTACAGTATCTTCACCATTGATTCACATTAATGGGTCTGAGCCAGAGGTACTAGGACTTCACAAGAGCCAGAACTTTTCAGGAGGGCTGGTGCTGAGGTAAGCTGCATGCTTGCGTGGCACCATCAGAGTGGCTCACGCTGCATGGCTTACCTTTGCACCAGCCCTCAACCTCCTCATTTCCTTTTTTACTGAGGAGGTGCAGCATAACCTAACTAGTACTTAAGCACTAAACCTAAGAGCATAAGATAGCACTGGAGACCTGGTCAACAAACCAGTAACACAGTGTCCTCAGAGCCCAAACCAAAAACAAGGGGTGAAGACCAATAAACAGACAGGAGTGAGCCCAGGGGATGGCGGGTGGGCATGTGAATCAATAGTGAAGATATTCCTAGAAGATCAACAATTACTGTACAGTGAGTATGTAATTTTGCATTTCTTCCAGGAATTAATCTTCAACATTGATTCACACTGATGGGTCTAACCACCAACTCAAGCTCAGACAAAATATCCCCTGGACTAGGGCAGTAGGAAATGAGGCTCACTCAGGACAGAAGTCTGTTCAGGATAGTCCTGCCAAAGGTGGCATGCTGCTTGGCATAGTCATCCATGACACAGTGCTTAATAAAAGTGTGCATTGCGCTCCAAGTTGCATTTTATAAATGCCACCAATAGAAACCGAGTGAATCTCAGCCAAGGACGGGGCAACTGCTCTGGTGGAGTGGGCACATACCTGACCCTCCAGCTTGACCTGTGCCATGGCATAGCAGTGGTGAAGACAGCTCACAATCCAGGCAGAAATGCACTTGGTGGTAATGGGCTGTCCCTTCTGACTGGGATCAAAGGAGACAAAGAGCTGTTTGGATTGCCTGAAGTCCTTAATCCAGTCCAAGTAAAAAGTAAGAACCCTCTTAACATCCAGAGAATGAAGAGTACATTCTCCTTCATTCTGGAAATTAGCAAAATATGTAGGCAGCACAAGAGGCTGATTCAGATGGAACTCCAAAACCACTTTGGGAAGGACCATAGGATTTGTGCAGAGAACTGCCTTAACCTTGTGGAAAACAGTATACAGAGGATTTGTGACCAAGGTATGAATTTTAGAAACTCTGTAAGCAGAGATGATGGCCACTAGAAAAGCTGCTTTTCAAGTTAAAAACTTTAACTCACAGATTGCAAGGATCTCAAACAGTGTGCGGCTAAGCATATCCAGCATAAAGTTGCTATCATGGGCAGCCACTGACTTCTTGATGGGAGGCCTTGTGTGAAAATTGAAGAGTGGCAGCTGTGCAAAGTAGAGGGTACCAACGGGCTCATAGTATGCAGAAAGATCTCACCAGTGGACCCTGACTGTGGAATACTGTAAACTAACATCAGAAAGGTCCAGTATGTACAGGTGGGCACACAAAAGGGTCCATGTGGGTTTTGAAGTGCCTATGGAAAACCTTTTCCATTTGACTCTATAAGTCTTCCTAGTGAAAGGTTTATGGGCAGCCAAAAGTATTTCAGAGACTCTCCAAGATACCTTGTACCTGTTCACTTCTGTCACTTCAGGAGAGAGGCCTGAAGGTAAAGGGAGCACAGGTTGGGATGGACCAGATGACCCTGAGTCAGAAAGTCTACCCCAAGTGGAAGTATCCTCGGTTTGCTGACTGATGGTCTGTTTCACAGAGAAAACCATATCTGTCAAATGCAGCAGGGGGGTGTTCAATATCATCCTGCACCCATACACTTCCAGTCTGAGCAATACCTTTTGTACTAGAGGGATTGAAGGGAATGCACACAGAAAGAGATTTTGCAATTGCAGTCTGAATGCATCCTGAAAGTATATGCCATGTCCTGGATTTGTGGAGCAGAAATAATGCAGTTTGCTATTGAGTGGGGTTGCACAAAGGTCCACATCTGGGGTGTCCCACTCATTGAATAACAGTCTAATTGCATGTGGCATTAGTGACCACTCGTGAGGATCGGCCTTTGTGCAGCTGAGCTCATCTGCTAGAGTGTTCTATACTTCAGGCAGGCAAATGGCTTGCAGCTGTATCTTCTGCTCCAGGGATAATTCCAACACTGTCATCACTTCCCTGTAGGTAGTTAGGGGTAATATAATGTACTCCTCCATGTTTATTGATGTAATACCTTACAGACTTCTTGTCTGTCTGGAAGAGGACTGTTTTATAGCTGAAGAGATCCATTAATGCTCGCAGGCTGTACAACACATCTCACATCTTCAACACACTGATGTGGATACGAGTCTCTGATGGGTCCCACAAGCTTTGTGTTTGAAAGTCCTGTCAGTGGACTTCCCACCCCAAAATGGAACCATCTGTGGTGGGAGTCATCGGAGTCTCCAGCTGGGAGAAGGGAAAGCCCTGGAGATTGTTCTCTACTGAGCACCATGTACTGTAGGTGACTGAAGCAGGGGCCTGTTCACTTGTATACAGTAGGTCAGAGGATGTAATGTTTGTAACCACTGTTGCCTGAGCATCCACAGAGTTGTTCTCATGTGTAGTTGTGTCAGAGCCATTGTGAGCACTGAGAAGGCCATCAGGCCCAGCATGCGTTGGATGGAATAGGCTTGCACAGATTTGTTCTCTATCTATTATGTAGCATCCCATCTGCAGGACTGCCTGTATTCTGCTCTCTGAAAGAAAGGCCTGGTACCTGGTAGCATGCAGAAGAGCTCCTATGAACAGCAGCTGTTGTGAGGTTTGTTGCTGAGACATCTGTGATTCAGCAGAACCCTCATAGAGGTAAGGAACTGGGAGGCAATGGACACTGCCTGTTCCATCTCCTGCCTGAATGGACAGGCTATCAACCAATCCTCCAGATAAGGGTAAACCTGGAGTAATTTTTTTCTCAGGTGCACGGTGAGTACTGCAAAGCACTTTGTAAAGACTCGAGGCACGGAGGACAGCCCAAGGTAGGTCTCTGAACTGGTAATGCTGTCCCAGTACAACGAATCAGAGGAATCTGAGGTGTCTGGTGTGCGTTGGTATGTTCTGGTATGCATCCTCCATATCCAGGGGAGCTAACCAATCCTGAGGTTTCAGGAATGGGAGCAGAGATCTCAGAGAAATCATTTTGAATTTTATTCGATTCATAAACTTGTTCAGGTTTCTGAGGGCGCGAATACAGTGCTACATTCCACATGATTTCTTTGGAACTAGGAAGTAGGGGGAGTAGAAGCCTTTGTTCTATATTGTCTCTGGCACTGCCTCCACTGTCCTGTTGTTTGGAAGGCCCCCAATCTCCTGTGCCAAAAGCTCTAAGATATATGGGCAGATAAGAGGGGCTGCCTTCTGAGTGGACAGTCCGGAGAGATTTAAGTGAAGTCCAGGGAGTATCCCTCACAAATGATCTTGAATACCCACGTGTCCATTGTGAAGGACTCCCACTGTCAGTAAAAATGGGTCAGGCATCCACCTACTGGGACAAAAAGTTCTGCTTCAGCTAGCTAAGGCAGGGCAAGGGCCGGATCTTCAGAGGGTCGCCTTGGCTGCTTTTGGTGCCTGTGCCTTTTCTGAGGCTGGGTAGGCTGAGATTTATTTTAGGCTCCCCTGCCTTTCCATGAAAGGAGTGCCAGTTTGGAAAGAAAATACATTCTTTTCCCCTCTGAGGGTTAGCAGGAGCTGACCTGGATGTCTTCAGTGTTATTCTAATTTTCTGAAACGTCTAAAGGGATTTCTCCACCTGCAGTTCAAACATGTAAGTGCCATCAAAGGGAGCGTTCATTACCTGATGATGGACATCTTGAGAAAGAACAGAAGTATGTAACTAGGAATACCTTCTGATACAGGTGTCTGCAGCAGCAGAGTGGGAGGCTGTACCAATGGCATACCTAACTGCTTTGAGCTGATGACTGTTAGACTCAATACCATGAGTCAGTCTGCAGAATCTTCTGTTTAGTTTCAGAGTCTGAGGGGGACTCTGCCAGAGACTGTAGCGAGCTCCAAAGGGTATACTTGTACTTGGAAAAATTCCCTTGGTAGCTAGCAGTCTGCATGCCAAGGGTAGCTGCTGTGAAAGCCTTCTTGACCATAGTGTCAGTCTTGCGCAACTCCTTATTGATAGGGTGTGCAGTGACCTCCAGGGGAAGAGTGGCTTTACAATTCTCAGCCAGTATAACAATGGCATCAGCTATCAGTCGAGAAACATTCATTGGTCTATCCTTAGGCCAGTGTATTTCCTGTTAATCTGCTTGCAAACAGGAGGGACAAAGGCAGGTCTGTTGCAGACTGCATCTGACATGGTCTCAAATGTGGGTGGACTAGGAGGAACTAAACTGACTCACATTGTAGAAATGTTTAACCACTGCAGATGGAGAGGTTTACCTGAGTCATTGATTAAAGGCTCAAAAATCAAGTGCTGAATGCATATTCCTAAGCAAAGCTTGGAAAATTAGATCCTCCTATGTAGCAGAAGAAGGGTCTGGGTCCGAAGAACCAAGATTAAATAAATAATCTTTGTCGTTGCCCTCAGAAATGATGAAGTCAGGGTCAGACTCGTCGTCCTCCACTTCCTCCCTGGGGGATCATAGAGGTTGGTGGATCATAAGCCCTCCAATCCAGAATGTGGCCTTAAAAACACCAGTGACACCAGTCCATATTTATGAGGGGCCATTACCAAAGATGGCACCATAATCATAACTGAATCCGGTGCTAGGAAGGTCCCCAATACCAAGGGTGGTGCTGGAGCCGTTAACAGAAGTGGCACCTAGACAGGCCCGAAGGGCTTAAACCCAGTGTTGGCAGCAGCACCAATGCAGTCGATGACCCAGCCAGCACCAGAATGACCAGCATCGGTACCACAGCCAGTCCCACTGCAGTTACACTGAAGGAGGTTGTGACCAGTGGGACAGGAGTCAGCAGCATGGTGACTGGCAATGGACTGGAGGCTGTTGCTGGCTTGAAGGCCCCACTCGTGGCTCCAGTTCCACCGGCCCCGAAGGAGCAAGGACTGACTTCACTGGCAGAGACAAATGAGCCAGATGCTGCACACACTGCTCCATAAGAGCTGCCCAATGGTGGAACTACCCACCAGAGTCCCCACTAACAGACAGAGAGGGATGTCAAGCCCAAGACCTCTATCTCCTAGTACCAGGGGCTCCCCATGAAGCTGATGGTGTGGGTGAGGGCTTCCAACTATGGGAGACTGAGGATCCCATGGCAGACCTTGCAGAGGGTGGGCCTTGAGCAGTACTGCTTCTTCCCTTTCTGATAAGAAGAAGAAGAACTAGAGGCTGAGCAGCACCAGACATCCAAATGGGATTGGGCCTGCTTCTTTTTGTGCTTCCAGGAGTACTGTTCTTCCCTCCAGAGCACTGGACCATCCTTTGTTGGAACCTCTACCTGATGGGGGTAGTGGACCAAACACAGTCCCACTGCTAAAGCAGCTTGACTAAGAAGGCTCTCTGGTGTCTTCATCCATAGCCTTTGACCATTGACTTGGTAAGGCTGTGACAGACAGAGAAAATTATTTTCATAACAACACTAAACTGATACGAAAATAAAAAACTGTAGCTTTAAACACTAAAAACTGAGAAGAACTGTATGCTGTTGTTGTACAGACATGAAGTTGGTCAGTGAGAGACGTTGTCACTGATGTGCACTTAACAGTGGGGAAAAAAGGAACAGAGGCTGTTGAGGGCTGGTGCAGACGCAAGCCATGCAGCGTGAGCCACTCTCGTAGTGCCTGCATGCATGCAGCTTACCTCGGCACCAGCTCTTTTGAAAAGTTTTGGCTTCCGTAAGGTTCTAGTACTTCCGACTCAGACCCATTAGTAAGAATCAATGGTGAAGACTAATTCCTGGAAGATCATTTACTCAGCTTTTTGATTAAAAATAAGTTATAGCGCATTAAAGTCAATATGCAATTGTCTTAATCAGGAAAAATGTCAGCAGGTAAGGAAACTGCCAGCATCCTAGTAGCATTTGACCACAAAAACTGATTTTGAGGTGAACATCAAAATTGACTCATGAAATACAGTCAGAACAAGTGTAACCCCCACCCCTGCCTTTTTGCCAAAACGACAGGTGGCATGCTGTTGGCTCTGGCAGCAATACCTGGTGGGGACCTGGGTTCGGGGAGGATGAGGTTACTCGGCACAGGGGGACCTAGATTTGGCTACTCTGCACAGGGGCACCCAAGTAAATCCAAACACAGGAAGCAATAACTGTAATGTCCAGAACCAGGAATGGGATTTTACAGTGTGGCTTTTATTCACTACTAGCTGAACACAACAAAGCATAGATGGACCCCCATGGGGCTACATTTACTGGTAATGCAGATTAGAGACTACAAGGCTGTCCACTGGAAGAATGAACCAATTATACTGTTTTCAGGCTCTGGACCCACCAGGCACACAGCCCGGACTTGCACGTGCTTTGGGTACACAGCCCGACTGGCCCGGCTCCCCTGCCGGCCACTTGATCGGCGGTCCATTTGAAGAATGAACCCATTTTCTTGTTGTGGCTCCCCACACCACTTAGAGTCTGCGACTCCTAGAGAGATTTCCTTCTTACTTCTTCTAACTCCCATCTCACAAAGAGAATTTTCTTTACACTTGTTGTGGTTCCCCACACCACTTAGAGTCTGCGACTCCTAGAGAGATTTTCCCATTTGCAACCCACGTCTGGGTACTTCCCTCATCACTGGCCAAGTGCATGAGTTAAGTAGCAATCACAGCAGAAATCCGTAGAGGTGGACCTGGTTACTAAAGATGGGGGGTGCTCCCACCTCCAGTTCCCACAGCTCATACCCGGCCATTTCTCTAGAAAAACTGAAACTTCTGAATGTAGATTAAATGGTGGATGAACTGTCGCACCCCCTCTACAATATTACTTGAATTCACACAGCACTCTAGCTTTTGACACTACTCCATTTGTTGGACCTAGTCCTATAGGCTTCCCAAATAGTAGTTCAAATCCTAGATTTCCTCACATATCCCAGGCTGAAGAAACACATTTTTTGCCCTCTCATATTAGAGCAAACACTCACCCTTTTGTTGCAGGTGCCCCACAGGCGAAGTACAACTCTTCCCACTTTCCAAACACAGACTGAACTGAAATAGGCAGCTTTCTTTCTTCTGGCAGAATTTAGGGGATTGCCCCTGGAATCTACATGGGGATCTTTACTCCCCCCCCCGGAGGGAGGGGGCACTGAGACCCGAACAGCAGTCTCCACCACTTGAAGGCAATCTGGAGACTGACCTTCTCTTACAGAAGGCAAACAGGAACTCTCCTTCCTGTTTGAAAGCAAACAGGAGACTGACTACTTTGAAAACTCCCAACATTCTATCTAACTCCCTCTCCTGCAGATTCCAATGTGGCTTATGCAGCTGGGACAGTTCTATTGGTGATGTCATCACTCAGTCTCAGCTGAGACTAAGAACAGAGTGAGACAGTGTGAAACCCATTTAACTGGAGTTTCACAAGCTGCCTTCCCTGCCTACCACTAGGTCTTACTGGGATTCTAGTAACCCTGGGTAACAAGGGGTTACACAAGTATTTCTCTGTCATATGTTTTTGATTATTGCAGGGTTTTAAATAATTGATTAGCAGTTTTTTTCTTGGGACAATACTAACTGTACAGAAAACATTTATATAGGTTTTCTGGAAGTGTTATGTTTGTTAAACAGTGAGGCAAGTGCTATGCATTTTCACAATGTTTTAGAACTTTTATGAGCAAAACGCTAATCAATTTTTAGAGTTAAATAAAACCCTGTATTATCTACCTAAGTTATTGGATATGTTATGTGTAGTGCAGCTTTAAGAAATGTTGGACAGTACAGCTTTAAGAAATGTACTTCCTGTGAGTCTTCCTGTGTGTGTGTTGAGAACAGTCATCCCCTTATATCTGAGCTGAATGGAAGTAAACAGAGAGAAGGCCTAAATGTCTGTGGTGCATGTTTTTCTTTCTACCAAGACCCTGATGGTTTTAAGGTACTTATTTTCGGCCACCAAATAGAACAAACTGGTGACAAGGATAGTACAAATTTTCATAGCTCCAGCTTACTGAATTACATCATTTTGTGACTTTCTGCATTGGAGGCAAGTAAGTGGAGCAGGGAGCATCTTGAATCTAATTTAGCTGATAAGTTTGTTATGGGGTTAAATAATGAACATCATATTCGGCAATTACTTTCTGTAAGTGTCAAGAAGCCTGCTGATGAACTTTTACAGCTGGCACAAATGTATGAGGCTGCAGAAAATGAAGCACATGCTAAGATGAACACTAAGATGAACACCACAAATGAGGTACAAGTAGCCACAGTAAACCCCAAACTGAAACAGCTCAAATCTAAGTCTAAACCACTGTTTTCAAAGAAAAATTCAAACAATCCACGCAAACTGCATGACCAGTACAAATGTGCATCATGTGAATCGTCTCAACATAGCAGGGACTAGCGCAAATTCAGAGAAGTTCAGTGTCGTGCATGTAAATGTCAGGGTCAAATTGCTAAGGTTTGCAGGAGAACTGCAGCGGTCAGTTTGGAGAGCACAGACAGTGCAGTGGTTCCTACTGCACCACAAATGCAAACTAAAGATGTTCCTCCTCTCTACGTGTTACTTTAGTTGCCACAACTGAGACATCAGTTGCGTTTAATGGTAGATTCTACTTCACCAATTACTTTTACTAACCATCAAATATGATCTGATCTGGATAAGCCACCATTGTCTCTGTAATAAGTTGCTGCATGCATCTGAAGGGCAACCAATCCAACCGCTGGGCTCATTTACCACTTTGGTACGCAGGACTGATTCTCTTGGTATACCTTTTTTCTGGTTTCAAAAAAGGTGTCAACATTTTGGGCAGAGATGCTCAGTTTCTTCTAAACACTCATATTGATCCAGCAGATTTTGGCCTACATGCTGCTGTCCAGGTACCACAAAGCAGTAATCCGTCCAAGCTTGGGGAGATTTTAGCCATGTATCCAGAGTTGTGCACAGGCCTGGGATGTTGCACAACAGCTAAAGCAAAACTAGTTATAAAGCCTATTGTAGTCCCTAAGTTTTGTAAACCACGGAAACTTCCTTTAGCCTTAAAACTGATGTTTGGGGCAGAACTGAACAGACTAGGAAAAGCAGGTGTGCTGCAAAAGGTTTCAAGTTCAGATTGCGCTACTCCAATTGTGGTGGTATCTAAACCAGGTGGTAAGGTTTGAATATGTGGAGATTTTAAGGTGGCACTTAATCCAGTACTTAGCACAGAAGTATTTCCTTTACCTTATCTGAGGAACTTTTTCACAGACTGAATGGTGGTGTGGGGTTCTCTAAACTGGACCTAGCTGATACCTTCAAGTGGAGTTGGATACAGACTCTCAGAAACTGGTAGTGATTAATACACACCAAGAACTGTACAAGTACAAATGGTTATGTTTTGGCATTAGTTCTGCACCTGTTATTTTTCAAAAAGTGATTGAGCAAATAGTGGGTGATATACTAGGTGTTGCTTGCCATTTGGATGACATCTTTGTCATGGGCAAGACAGAAGCAGAACATGTATTTAACTTGCAAAATACTTTAGAGAGATTGCAACAGAGTGGATTCAGGCTCAGGAGAAAAAATTGTCAATTTTGTCAACCAAGTGTCACATACTTAGGTCACAATATTCATAAAGATGGAATTCATCTGAATGATGAAAAGGTGGAAGCCATTGTGCACATGCCTGAACCCGCAGAATGTTTCAGAGTTGCGCTCATTCTTGGGTATGGTGCACTACTATGACCATTTCATACCTGGCTTAGCCACTAAATGTGCTGTCCTAAATGAACTGTTACATAAGGGTACTCCATGGAAGTGGACCCAGGACTATAGTAAGGCAGTTCAACCCACCAAGCTCTCTCTAACCGATGTGAATAATTTAACTCATTATGACCCTAACTTACCTATCACATTGACCTGTGATGCTAGTCCTGTGGGTATAGGAGCTGTCCTTTTCCATATAGATCCAGAAGGAGTGGAAAAGCCCATAGCCCATGCTTCATGCAAACTCACTGCAGCTGAAAGAAATTATGCCCAGATTCAGAGCGAGGCATTAGTGAAGGTGTTTGGAGTCCAGAAATTTTGCCAATACTTGCTAGGTAGCAAGTTTCACCTGAAGATGAATCACAAGCCACTAGTGACAATTTTCAGTCCAGAAAAAGGAATTCCAGAGACAGCTGCTAGCTGACTTCAATGATGGACAGTAATTTTGTCTGTCTATAATTTTGAGGTCATATACTAACCTACTGACCAGCATGGAAATACGGATGCCTTGTCAAGGTTACCAATATCCAGAAAAATGGAGTTCGATGTGGGACTTAAAGAGGAGCCATTAGTATGCCAGTTGGGGCCAGATAGTTTTCCAATGCAATTCAAAGACATGGAGGATTCTACTGTTGTGTGTGCAATGTAGCTACAATGGTTAAATCAGCTTCCAGTACTAGCCAAGGACATTGCAAAAGCGGCTACTCAAGATGTAATTTTGAAACAAATGTATCCATATACACTTGAAGGTTGTCCGCAAGGCACTACTTGTTTGGCTGAACTATAACCATACTATGCAAAGAGACAGCAGTTGTTCATTGCGGAGGGGTATCTTCTATATGGATTGCATGTCATAGTACCCCGGTGCTATCACTCAAATGTGTTGACTCTTTTGCATGCGGGCCATCTAGCCATTTCTAAAATGAAATCTCTGGCCAGACTTCATGTATGGTGGCCTTCCATTGACAGAGACAAATACCAGGTTGTGCAAAGATATGAAAGGTGTGCTGTATCAATGGGACATCCTGCAAGATCTCCAGTTCACCACTGGGAATGACCTGAAAAACCCTGGCAAAGGTTGCATATTGATTTTGCAGGACCTTATTTAAATTTCATGTGGTTACTCTTAACCGATGCTTATAGTAAATGGCCAGAAATTCATCAAATGTCTTGAACAACTACTGAGAGTACCATCAAAGTGTTGAAATCTATCTTTGCTACCCATGGTTTTCCGCAAGTGATTGTCTTGGATAATTGACCACAGTTCATGCCTGTTGAATTCCAAGCATTTTGTCAGCAACGTGGTATCCGCCATATTTTATCACCTCCCTACCATCCAAGTTCAAATGGTGAAGAGGAACACCTGTTTCAGACTTTTAAAAGGAGTATGGACAAAGCTAATCCTACTACACCAGCGGTAATACAGATAGGCCTTTTGGACTTTCTTGCAATGTATCGAACAACACCACATTGTGTCACGGGACTATCCCCTACAGAATTGTTGTTTGGACATCAGATTCAAACTCAATTGGACCTTCTTAACCCTCTAGGCTATAAGTCAGTAACTGAAATACTTCCTAACACCAGATCCTTCAAACGCAATGATCTTGTGTGGGTCAGGATGTATGCAGGCCTGAAGACATGGATAGAAGGTGTAGTAGAAAAAAGTTCAGAAATGTTGTCTATACTGTTCGACTGACTAACCAGAGGAGAGTGAAAAAACATGTGGACTAATTACATACTAGAATTGAGACAGAACAAAAAGGGATACTCAGAGTTGGGATAGTTATCCAGCATTATTTCTTCCAGAACAAGAAGAGGAAGAGATAATGAAACCACAGCATTTGAGACAAGATGTTGCTGATGCAAATCAGATTCCAGAGCAACAGCCTCCAGTCCTACGTCAGTCAGGATGTATAAGATGTCCACCAAAGAGAACGGACTTGTAGAGGTATAGTCTAATGACATAGACTAACTAAAAGGGACATTGCAGTAGGAACTTTAATAGCTTCATACTATTTTCGGAACTATTGACTTATGTACTTTCTAGCCAAGTCAAGAGGTATTGTTATGTGACTAGACCTGTTACTTAACCACTGTGAAATGGGTGTCTGAAAGGAAGGAAGACACTCGCCAGGTTGGAGGGTCAGAGTTGTAGTTGATTGTTTCTGGAGGGCACAGGTTTACTGCCACCCACCCTACCCCTCACCCCACCCACCCCAGGTGCATAACTTCCTTTATTTAATTTTTATTTATTTATTGAGATATTCAGAAAGACCTTTGAGTCAGACTCACTTACAAAGGTTCCACATCATACATAGAGAGGTACAGGGATGACATTACAGATTTAAAAGCATGGGGGACATGACAGAAACTTTCAAGTATCTCAAGGGAATCAACAAAGTCCAAGAGGGTAGCATCTTTCAAAAAAAGAGGTGTGCAAGAACAAGGGGTCACAATTTGAAGATAGAAGGGGGGTGGCTCAGAGGTAATTTAAGGAAGTATTTTTTCACAGAGAGGGTTGTGGATGCATGGAATGGCCTTCCGGAGGAGGTTGTGGAGTCAAAAACAGTGGTGGAATTCAAGCATGCATGGGACAGTCATAAGGCAATTCTAGGGGGTGGGGGTAGGAAGAAGTAGGCTGCTGGTTAAATAGGATCTGCAGCTTATCCATTAGGTAGGGAAATGGGCAGACTGGGTGGGCCAAGCGGTCCTTATCTGCCATCAAAATCGATGTTTCTATGTTTCTATTACAATACGTCTCAGAATAGGATACACAACTTGATACAGAAAGTGACTGAAATAGGCACAGATCATATGAATACAATGTCACAGCACAGCCAATAAAAAAAAGCAGAGAGACTGTTTGTCAGCTTAGCAGTTCAAAGAATTAGGTCTGGAGACTGGCAAGGTGCTGGTCTAGGTCCTCGAGGGGTGGGGTCAGGGCAGTCACATAGCATTGAGGCCTGGAGGTGTTTCCTTAGCCTGGATTTAAAAGGACCTATTCTTAATTCATTGGTTATTAGACTTGGGAGCACGTTTGTCCAGAAGGGTGGTCTGAAGTTGAAGGTTCTTTGGAACTGGGAGGTCCGGCAGCGGGGTACCCAAAGTAACTGATTATTCATGTTATGGGTGGTTCTAACAGGTAATACGGGGAAAATAATTTTGTTTAGGGTGGGGGTGAGGCCTAGAGCTATCTTTTTGGTCAATAGGCAGGTGTGGTACTTGATTCCGCTGTCTAAGTTTAGCCAGTTTGTGGAACTGTAGAGGGAGCAGGTGTGGGTGAGGCAATCACATCTGAGGACGAGGCAGAAGGCCTTGTTTAGAATGAGCTGGAGACTATTGAGGGCAGAGGTGGGAGCGGCACTATAGATGAGGATGCCATAATCCAGCAGAGAGAAGACAGAGGAGTTTATGGTGAGTCGTAGGGCCTCAGGGGTGAGGCAGTGTTTGTACCGATAAAGTATGCCTAATCTGGAGTTAAGGGCAGTGGATAGGAGCAGAACATGTTGTTTAAAGTTGACGGCAGAGTCTAGAGTGATCCCATGGTATTTAAAGGTGTCCATTTGTTTGAGGGGGGTTGATTTACAGTCAAAAATTGGAGGCACAGGCTCTTTAGTGGGTTCTGGGGATGGGAGAAGATCATGACCTTAGTCTTACTGCAGTTAATAATTAGGCACTGGGTGGTGATCCAGTGTTCAGTTTCATGTAGAGAGTGCTGGAGTGATTGGTGGAGCTTAAGGGGGTCCGGACCTGAAGCGAACAGGATGGCATCATCCGCATATAGGAGCAGGCTGCTGGGGCAGGCCAACGGGAAGGAGTTTAGGTAAAGGCAGAATAGCAGGGGCCCACGAATGGAATCCTGTGGGACCTCGGAGCAGATAGGGAGGCTAGGGGATAGGACAGTGCCTACTTTGACCAGCTGTGTTCTATCAGAGAGATAGCTGGTAAACCAGTCTAAGGCATCATTTGAGAGGCCAGTATAGGCAAGTGTATTCAGTAAGAGGGCATGGTTGATGGTACCAAATGTCTTTGTGAGGTCCATGAAGAGGGCTCCTGTGATGTGGCCACAATCCAAGGTGGAGTGGACATGAGAGGTAAATTCAAGGAAGGCAGTGGTGGTACTATGTTCCTTATGGAATCCGTGTTGCTGGTTGCATAGGAGGTTATATTTAGTAAGGTGGTCAGTGAGTTGATCAGCGACTATGTGCTCTAATGCTTTAGATAGAGGGGGTAGAATGGAGAAGGAGTGGTAGTTGTTAGGAGCGGTGTGATCCCCACTCTTATGAATGGGGGTGATGAAGCCCAATTTCCATCATGAGGGAAATTTCACCTGGCAGAGGGAGAGGTTGAGAATATAAGTGAGTGGGGTAAGGACTTCCAGGAGGGTGAGGCGGAGAAGTCTCAGGTCCAGGGAATCACTACTAAAGTGTGAGTGGTTAAGAGCTTTGGCAAGGTAGGGTTTGGCAGTCTCAGGGGCAAGGATGCGTAAGTAGAAGGGTGGAGCATGGGGTGGAGGGAGATGTGTAAGGGCAGGCGGTGGGTCAAAGAAGTTAGGGGGGAGGACATGGTTGAGATCAGTGAAGGCAGAGTTTAAGGCCGAGGCTATACTGAGAGGATCTGAGGAGAGGTTACCATTGATTAGTGTTTGGTCTGGGGGGAGAGTAGTAGATTTACCACAGAGTTCCTTAATACTGTTCCAAAACTTTTGCCCGGAGCCCCAGGTGAAGGTTAAGGTTTCTTTATAGTATTCTGCTTTGGTGGTGCAAATGGCCTATGTGCATTTGTTACGGGCCTCCCTGTACCGTTGTCTGTCCTTGGGCTGTTGGGTTTCATTAGCTAGGTGCCAGAGGGCATCACAGTAATGCAGCATGCCTGAGAGGTGGTCCGAGAACCAGGGGGCATGGTTGCCTTTGGACATCCTCTTGGCTAGGGGGGCAAACTTATCACAGACTGTGCTGAAAGTGCTGATAAATAGATCAAGTGCATGATCTGGGTTGAGGGTATTGGCTAGGGGTGTCCAGTCCCAGTCTCTGAGGTAGGCCTTGAGTTGGGCTAGTTTATCAGGCCTAGGTTTACATAGAGAGATAATTTTAGGGCAGGCTTTGGGGGGCAGTGTTGGACCAGGTGAAAAGTACTGGGGAGTGGTCACTAAGTGCATCAGGGAGAACCAAGGTATTGGTTATTCTGTGGGGACGGTTAGTGAAGACTAGATCTAGGAGGGAGGATGTCCCAGTACAGGCGTTTACCCTGGTGGGGGCAGTGACTGCTCGGGTAAGACTGATCCCTGCGGCTTCGACAATGAGCGGTGTGGCTGTCTTGGCCAGCCAATTTATGTTGAAATCTCCCATAATTATTTTCTCATAATACATGGGGAAAGTAGAGAGATGGGACAGAATGTCCTGGAAGGCTTGTTTCTGGTCCCGGGGAGGGATGTAGGCTGAGGTGATAATGAGAGGTGAATTATAGCAGGGGTTCCGACATCATTTCCCCCAAAACTGCTAACAACATACACCTGTTCATATCCTTAAAGGCACAGCACACTGAGTAGGGTGTAGAGACACTCACAATCTTGCACACACAAAAACAAGAACAAAAAAAAAAAGAAAAGCATCTGTAACAGACATGTGGGGAGTAGTGCAATGCACTGGCTGTGGAGAAGCAGTCTTCTGGGAGACATTCTGGAGACTGCATTGCTGCCCTTTTTGCAGGCACCTCTCTGGTCTGAGGGAGGAGGTTGTTTGTCTCCATGCTGACCTGGCAAAGATTCAGAAAACCTGCTCCCCCACCCAGGGACTGTCCAGACCACCACCACTACCTCAGAGGTTGACAAGAAAGAGGAGTGGTTGGACCACGGTGGGCTCAGGGAGGGTGAGGGTTGTGGAACAGAGGTGCATCCCTCAAGTTGAGTCTCTTCACAATTCATTCACCACTCTGGCAGAGCATGGATCCTGTATGGAGGCACTCACAGTGGAGACCAAGGAGGATGCTGGGAACCTCCACAAAGAAGACCCACAGGAGGGTGGCACAGGAGGGTGGAACAGGACCCCTGTGGGGAAGGAAACAACTCCTGGTGGGGGACTCAATTGATAGGGGAGTAGAAATGGGGGAGGGAGGGGAAAGGTAGGAAAGGTGCCTGCCCTGCGCCATGGCTCGGAAGGACAGGAAATGAATTCTCAGGATCGTGGGAGCAGCTACAATGGGGAGTGAGCTGGATGTCATTATCCATCTAGGGACAAATGACCTGGCTGAGAATGGTATCAGAGCAGTGCAACAGGAGTTTGTGGAGTTGGGGATGGGCCTTAGACAAGTAGCACACACAGTAACTTTCTTGGAAGGACTACGTGTCTATGGCATGGATGAGGCTAGGGTACTCCGCACCATGGGAGTCAATGACTGGTTGAAAAACTGGTGCAGAGCTCAGGGATTTGGCTTCATTGGCAACTCGTGCTCCACCTGGAGGGATGCAGGCCTATACTGGTGTGATGGTCTGCATCTATCCAGGAGGGGAACCAGGAACCTAGGTGATAGGTTTAAATGCTTCATTGGCAAGTATTTAAACTAGCCAAGGGGGAGAGGCAATGAAAAGGAGAAGGGAGATCATAGCCCCCCCCAAAAAAAATCAGGGTAGTTAGTGAGGCAAACACCAAGATAGAGCAGTCAATAGGGAAAAGGGCAGAGGTAAATGGAGAAAAAAACAAAGGCAGTAAGGACAGGGATGGGTCAAAAAAAAAAATAAAGCCATAACAAAATGGAAGGTAATGAGCACCAATGCCTGTAGTATAGGTAAAAAGCTCCCCAAAATGGTGGCCTTGATGGAAGAGGGATGCCTGGATATTGTGGCAGTCACAGAAACATGGTAAACAGAGACATGACTGTGATGTCAACATACCAGGGTACACATTCTACAGGAGGGACAGGGAGGGAAGAAGAGGAGGAGAAGGAGTAGTTTTCTATGTAAAGGAAGGGATCAAAGCAACAGAACTAAAGGGTAAACAGGGATGAAAGGAGGCACTGTGGGTCACCCTGGAGACTGGAAATGGCACCACAATCCGCACAGGGGTTGTATACAGACCCCCACCTCAGGGGGAGGAAATGGACAAGCAAATGATTGAAGGCATCCTTGGGATGGCAGAGAAAGTGGAGGTATTGCTGATGGGGGGCCTGAATATGCCAGATGTTAATTGGAGCACCTTTGCTGCAGCCACATCCTACATCTGTACCATTCTCATTGCCCTACTGGGGGCATGACTCAGCTAGTTTTGGAACCCACTCGGGAGGGAGCAATCTTTAACCTTGTACTCTCAAATGGGGACAGAGAGAGGATCTCTGATCTTGAAGTGGGTAGCCATCTCAAGCGACCACCAAACAGTGTGGTTCACAATAAACTTAACTGTAGAATCAAACCATACAAAAGTGAAGGTACTGGACTTCAGGAGGCTGATTTTGTCAAAATGGGAGAGTGCCTCAGAAAAGCACTAGCAAACAGGCAAGACGATGGGGTGGAGCAACAATTGGGAAACATCAAAATCGCCATCACAGAGGTAACAAGCCTTTGTGTGAAGCAAATAAACAAATCAAAATGAAAGAAAAAAACACTACGGTTCTCAAAAGAAGTGGCGGGAAGGTAAGGGAGAAAAAGATAGCATTCGGGAAGTAAAAGAAAACACAGACAAAGCAGGACAGAGAACTGTACCAGTTAAAGCAGAAGGAAGCGGGGAAGGCAATCAGAATAGCAAAGGCCCAAACTGAGGAAAAGATAGCCAACTCAGTTAAGAAGGGGGAGAAAACCTTTAATAGGTACATTAGGGAGCAAAGAAAGACTAAGGCAGGGATAGTGAGACTGAATAAAGAGGAAGGTGGTTGGGCAGAGAGTGACAATGAAAAAGCAGGGATACTGAATGAATATTTCTGCTCAGTATTGACAATGGAAATGCAGGGGGAGATACTTAATTCTGTCAATAGAAGCACTCTGGATAGGGGGTTGACATTAGTCTTTTCACAGAAAAAAGGGTTCTGAAAGAACTCTTAAAACTGAAGGTGGATAAAGCAATGGGTCCTGATGGGATTCACCCCAAAATTCTAAAAGAACTAAGGGAAGAACTAGTAACACCACTGACTACCCTTTTTAATAAATCATGGGAGGATGGTGTGGTACCTGAGGACTGGAGGAGGGCAGATGTGATTCCTCTTCACAAAAATGGGAGCAAGACAGAGGCAGGAAACTATAGACCTTTCAGTTTGACCTCAGTGATTGGGAAAATTATGGAATCACTTCTGAAGGAAAGAATTGTTGAGTACCTAGAGGCCAGTGGGGCAGAGAACCCAAGGCAGCATGGATTCACAGCATGAAGGTCATGTCAGACAAATCTAATTGATTTATTTGACTGGGTGACCAAAGTAGTAGACCAGGGAGGGGTTGTGGACATGGCCTACCTAGACTTTAGAAAGGCATTTGACACAGTAGTGCAGAAAAGATTACTAAACAAATTAGCCAGCCTGGGAGTGGGTTCCAGGGTGGTAGCCTGAGTAAAACACTGGCTGGACAACAAGAAACAGAGGGTAATAGTAAATAGAGTCCACAGAGAAGAAAGGGGGTTACTAGTGGGGTACATCGAGGTTGCAGTACTGGGGCCAGTCCTTTTAATGTCTTTTATACTGTAAGTGACATCATGAGAGGGACTGGAAGGAAAGTAAGTCTCTTTGAGATGACACAAGATCTGCAACAGGCTTGATGCAAGGTGGGGTGGAAAGCATGAAAAGGGACTTGGCAAAGTTTGAGGAATGGTCAAATGTATGGCAGCTTAGATTCAGTGCAAAGAAGTGCAAAGTAATGCACCTGGGAAATAAAAACCCAGGGGAAGAGTACACAATGGGGGGGTGAGATACTGACAACAAAAATAGAAAGGGACCTGGGGTAGTCATATAAGATGACCTAAAGGTGGCCCAGCAATATGAGAAGGCAGTAAGAAGGGCTGGAGGGATACTGAGATGCATAGGGAGAGGCATCACTAGTAGAAAACAGGAAGTTGTTGGCCCTCTGTACAGACAGTTGGTAAGACCACATCTGGAGTACTGTGTACAATCCTGGAGACCCCATCTCCACAAAGACATAGAAAGGGTTGAGGCTGTCCAGAGGAGGGCAACCAAAATGGTGCAGGGTCTGCACCAGAAGACATATGAAGAAAGACTAAAGGAGCTTAAGTTGTATAGCCTCGAGGAAAGGAGGAGGAGGGGGGACATGATAGAAACTTTCAGATACCTCAAGGAAATCAACAAAGTCCAAGAGGGTAGCATCTTTCAGAAAAAGAGATTTGCAAGAACAAGGGGGCACAATTTTAAGATAGAGGAAGGATGACTCAGAGGTAATGTGAGTAAGTATTTCTTCACACAGAGGGTTGTAGATGCATGGAACACCCTTCCTGAGGAGTTCATAGAGTCAAAAACAGTGGGGAAATTCAAGAATGCATGGGACAGATATAAGGCAATTCTAGTGGGGGTAGGAGGAAGTAGGCTGTTGGTTAACTAGGATCTGCAGCTTATCCATTAGGTAGGGAAATGGGCAGACTAGGTGGGCCAAGCGGTCCTTATCTGCCATCAGATTCTATGTTTCTATGTGTAGTGCAGCTTTAAGAAATGTTAGACAGTACAGTTTTAAGAAAAGTACTTCCTGTGAGCCTGTGAGACTTTCTGTGTGTGTGTGTGTGTGTGTGTGTGTGTGTGTGTGTGTGTGTGTGTGTGTGTGTGTGTGTGTGTGTGAGAATAGTCGTCCCCTTATATCTGAGCTGTGTGGAAGTAAACAGAGAAGGCCTAAATTTCTGTGGTGCATGTTTTTTATTCCACCAAGACCCTGATGGTTTTAAGGTACTTATTTTTGGCCATCAAATACAACAGGATTCAGCTGAGCAGTGCACAGGTAAGTGATTCAGTTCACTAAATCATTTATTTTTAATTTACATTTTTGTTATGTATTTATTTCACTTCACCCTGTTGGAACTGCACATACCATGCAGAAGTTTAATGGCAGTATGTGGCATCATAATGACATAATGTGACTTGCCAAGTTAAAATCCAACACATTTGGGGCAGAGGGACAAAGAAAGTGGAAAATGGATAGTGTTCCTCAGAGTTGACCACCCTATTCAATGCGTTGTGCAACTTCACTTTGACTTGCCCCCCTTCACCGCACCCACCACTGCTCAATATACAATGACCTCAGGTAGGCATCACTGAAGGCAAGACAACAGATGCACACAGCCATCATGGGAGCAAAGTTTTGGATGAGCATACTTCCTGGCATATCTACTCTCTCCAGCAGCTAATCTAACCTATGCTCTCAGGACTGAAGATGGTCAATGACTCCAAATCCTGGGATACAAACATTCTTAGGTGAGCCTCATTCAGCTACTGATTACCCAAAACAGAGCAACCTACCTCTTAGCATTTCCACTGCCTCATCATTTCCAGCAGGCAAGAGGTTAATTAATGCCCACTTCACAGGTGTGAGGTCCTGTTACAACTGCTCCTGACTCTTCACTGAGCCATTCAAACCACCCCCCAACTCTGAAAATATACCAAAGTATACTATCTCTGCACTAGCAAGCACTTTACCCCTGTTGTACTCTCACTTACCCACCCATAAGCATCCAGTCTAATACCCTCCCTTGCAACTGCGATCTCTGGAAACCTTTCTATCCCAGGAAGCAAAACTTACTTCTGAAGCTGAAACGTGACTTGAGTCGCACTGAATCACATGTATGTCTCTTCTGAAATATGAGCCTTGTAAGTATTAAATCAAATGTATGTGTCTGAATCACAACTGTAGCCTTGTACTTTTATGTATATGCATTTCTTTCTAACTACAGCGCCACCCACCCCCCGTTGTAACAAACAATTCTCAAGGCTCTGCTTGCCTACATGGTAAAATATGTTCTAATCAATAAAATATGGGTACCATAAACATAAACCTAAACTTCTTGTGACTGTTTCACATAGTTTAGTTCCCAGGTTCTGCACCCCTCTTTCCCTCTCCTCTCCTCTCCTTCCCACCCCACCCTCACGCTCCTTTGCCACCCCAGCTCTGTAACTGTCGGTGTCTTCTCACCTCCACCCCTCTCTTTCAGCCTCCTCCTCCTCCTTCCTTCACCTACCACTTCCCTCCCCGACCACTCCTCCTCCTTCCTTTGACAACCCTCTTCCCAATCTACCTTAGCCTTCCCACTTCCCTCTTACCCAGCCTCCCATTTTCCTCATCTAACCCCACCAAG
Organism: Neoceratodus forsteri; assembly: GCA_016271365.2. Classification (NCBI taxonomy): domain Eukaryota; kingdom Metazoa; phylum Chordata; order Ceratodontiformes; family Ceratodontidae; genus Neoceratodus; species Neoceratodus forsteri. Next base: position 1,242,133,736 of record CM028130.1, read on the forward strand.
ACCATGCCCACTGGATCTGCTCTTTCCTCCTTGACAATGCTCAAAGGCTGCTTCTCTTCTCCCCCTCCTCTAGAGACCTATTTTTGCTCCTGGCATCATTTTCTCCCTCTGCCATTATCTCTCTATTGCTACTTCCCAGGTATACATTGTACAGCACCTACGTACTACCTGTACAACACCTGTGTACTATTCATGTGCTTAAAGTAATTTATTACAGCATTATGTGACAATGCCTCTGGTGGCTTTTATGTACATCTTAAATCCGTTTCTGTAACCACTATCATTGTATTTTGTGCTCCTACTTGTCAAGAGTTTCTGATGTGGAACCTTTGTAAATGAGCCCTGGCTCAAATGTGTTATCTGAAATTTTAATAAATAAATTAAACCTGTCATGTGGGCTATCAACGTTTTACAGTATGTAACTTCTTTTTTTGTATACTTTATTTTTACATCATAGTGCCAGAGAACTCTCTCCAGCATCCCCTGCACACCGTGAGCTTTACCTCCTCACCTGAAACCTCTCTCCTCACCCTGCACCAGCCTGACATACCCCTTCAGCTCTGCACCCCCCGAGGTGGGGCCACCCTATCCACACAGGGCACTCTAATCTAGTGTGCTGGCAAGATGGGTGGCCCAGAGAGGAGAGAAGCCTGGTGCGTAGAGTGTGGCTCAGAGGGGCAGTGGTGCCTTCGCCTATTCCTGAGGACTGGGATTTTCTTGTTAAGTTTCTCCAAGAGTGTAAGGGTGCAATGATGTCAGTGAGGCATGTTTCCGAAGGCGACCGCAACACTCCTCCCACTAGTCAGCCCAAGCATGTGTAGTGCCTCCCGTTTCCACTGGGGCCACTACTATGCCAGGCATGCCCTGGATCCTTCCCCAGGGAGAGGAGAGCAATTCTCCAGACACTCCGTCTTCTCCCTCCCCTTCCGACCCCTGGTGCTGTAGCTCATTCCTGAACTTGGGTCACTAGTGCAGGCGTGAGATGTGGCATCCAGCACCTCAGCCCTCAGCGCCACCGGGCCAGCTGGACAGTATGTAACTAATCTGGTGATGTTTTTTGGTTTGTTTGTTTAATAGGTATGAACGCAGACAATATTATCCTATTTACCTCTGGCTCTTCCCACCACTGATTTGATGACCAGACTTCAGCTGGACTTTGACAACATTCAGCTCTGATTCTGCTCAAATCAGCTGTCCCTTCATGCAAAGAAGAATGTCTCCATGGCCTTCAGAACCAGGCAAAAGCTCTCCAGACTTCCAGCCCTCCCCTCCTTCTATACACTGGATGGGTCACCCCTTGAAGACATCCCCTCCAAGTACCTCAGTGTGTGGCTTGATCGGCGCCTTGACTTCTCCGTACATGTGGGTGCTGTCCACAACAAACTGCACCCAAATCTAGGTGCTTTGTACTGTAACTGTGGATGCATCCCTTTGACTTCTCTGTACATGTGGGTGCTGTCCACAAAAATGCATACAAATCTAGGTGCTTTGTACTGTAACTGTGGATGCATCTCCTTGCCAGCTCACAGAGCCATTATACAGAGAATGATTCTTCCCATTTTCAACTGCACTCCTGCCTAGGTCACCTTCATCCAGCCAGGCTGCTTTCTCCTTCTGCTTTCCTAAACTTTCAAATTCCCTCCCCCTTTCCTTCCACTCTGCCACTTCCCTTCACTCCCTCTCCTCTCCTCTTCTCCATGACTCCAGCGCTTCCTTCTGCAACTGTACCTGAGTCTCCATCCCCTGTTCCACTATGCTACTATTCCCCCCTCCATTCTACCTCCCCTTTTCTTCTCTTCCATATACTCTACAACTGCTTCCCTCCCCCTGGATAGTTCCTAGAATACTCTTCCTGCATTTTCCAACCTCAGCTCTTTTAAGCTCCCTACTGCTGACTGCCTCTGTCTTACTGCACATATTGTTGAGTTGGCTGGCCCTACTCCTTTTTGCTTATACTGCAACTATTCTAAAAATGCTGTAAATACTGATCCATATGTGCTCTGTTTATTGTACTTACTGACCTGTAATGCTGTGTTATTGTCTCCCTTTGCCCCTTCCCCCAGGATGCATCTGGAAACGAGCTGTTGTTCAGCTCCATATGTTTCTCTTAGTGAAGCTTTTGAAATAAATAAATAAAATTAAAGGTAAGAGATTGATAGCACAAAGCCTGTTCATCTCCATTGCATCATGGGAGTTGTTGATGCGTGCCTGCACAAGCCTCTAGAAGTTATACTCTTATGCAGTTCTGTTACATGCTTTACAAAGTCCCTGTATTTCCTAAAAACATTTTTTTCTAACTCAGATACACTTTAAACTACAGAAAACTGCAAGACATTTACTATTCCTTGAAAGGTTTCATGGCCATTATGAGACAAGAGCACAGGGACTGCAGAGGAAATCAGCAGCACTAACACAGTATAACGTCTGCAGTCTTTAGCCCTAAAACATCGTAAAATTCAAGAATGCCTTACTTAAGTTGGGTCATGACCTTTGCAATGGAGTCAAGCAGGTTTTCATACCAGTGTAACCCCCCTGCAAATGGGGGTTCCCAAAAGACTTCCAGGAGCTTGCTTGAATGCTCCAAGCCTGAATGGTGTTTGGCATTTAAGCCATTTATCAGTGAGTGTTTTTAGAGCCTCTGGTACTGTCTCTTTAAGAGCTGTCTGCTTGCAGACATAATTAGTTTATATGGGGGACTGTGTGCTTCTCTGAGTACCACTCGAGCTGCTGCCAATTCACTTCATTTTTGCAGTCACTAGGAGTGCAAAGGGAACCTATCTGAAAGATGTAACTGTTTGCCAGAAATTATTTAGAGTAATAATGAAATTACAGTTTGTCTAACCTGCTTTCTTTGCAGTCAGAACTGTGTCTGCTAGTTCCCCATTCTAGTTTTGAACTGCTGAACTGGACCAATCAGTGTAGGGTAAGCTAGCTCTAAAATGGTGCCTTGGACGAATCAGAACTTGGACTCATAATCTGAGCCAGCCACAAGAGGATTGTATGGGCAGTGACTCTGGGAGATGTAGTTTAGACTTCAGTGCCTTTTGGACCAACAGCAGCAGTCTATTGTAGTGACAGCCAATCAGTCAAGAACTGGGAGGAACTCAAAGGAAGTGCCGGTTTTGTCAGTTGGAGTTTCAGTTGAGCTTTGGCAGTGAAGAAGGAAGGAGCCCTGTGCTTTTCAGTGTGCAGTTTTAGTCAAAAACGGTGTACGCGCCCAGAGTTCCGTCTGCAGCTTGTGTAACAGCTTGTTAGGACTGAATCCGTCCTGTGAAAAGAATCAAAGATCTCTGAAGAGTAGAAACCAGGCTCACCCTGTAGAAGACTGGAGGAATTGCTGAAAATTGCATTCGGTCTGTCAGGAACTGAATCTGCTGTGTGTTCTCCGGATATTGTGCAGTAGTGCGATCGGGATACAGATGCAGCCTGCCTGGTATAGTGCTTTCTTTTATATGGATGTGTGAAGAGGTTTGTGTACCTCAAGTGAGCCCTGCTGACATTGAAGGACCCTATCTTATTTGGAGGTCGTGAGTACTAATTCAGGGTCGCTCCTGTTGAATTATCACATTAAATCCAAATGGAATTACTGTACTGCTGACTGTTTAATTCTCCTTTTCTCTGTGTGAAAGGGCCCCTACCAGCTGCCACGGTTTGGACTAGCCACTAGGGCTTGGGTACCCAGGGACAGTAACTGATAGGGATAGGCCTGTGCACAGAGCCATAGGTAGATTATTAGAGTGATAAGCTAATTAACCTGATTTCCCCCTGTCCTTGTTATATCCCCCTAAATAAATCAGAGCTGCTTGTTTCAGCAAAGTTATATTGCCTGAGGTATTTGTCTATGTTAAAGTACTGTACTGTGATTGTTGCACTGTATCTCATTTCACAGGAGGTCCCAGTGCCGGAACCAGACCTGGGGGTAAGTGTATACTGTGAAGGTAATTCTGATATATTGTGTGGGCCACTAGTGGGAAGAAAGGGGGGTTGCAGTGTCCCAGAGGGCTGTGACCAAGTTAGTTTAACTATTGCAAACCCTGACCTCTGGGTGGAGGCATCCGCCATTGGATCCAGGCCCCTCAACCTGTTAGTGGCAAATCAGGCAGGGGTAGTAGCCCCTGGGATAGCGCCATCTAGGGGTTACACCAGGGCAGAAACATGTAGCAACTACATTTATATTTAAATTAGGATGAAATTAGGGTGATGCAAGAGAGGGAATCATTGTTCATGCCAACAAACTACATAGGTATACAGAAAATAGGCTGAGGGAACTTTCCCTTTAAGTCCTGTGTTTAGCTATTGCATTGTTATTTGGTATAGCATAAATAGCTACAGTGCAACTTATCAGCATAACCTCATCAATGTGCCCTGTCATGGAGGAACTTGCTCTACTGAATAAGAGGGTGACTCAGAATCTGTGCCCACTCAATCCTTGGCCTCTCGTGTGACTGCTAACAAAGGTGCCAACAGTGATTCATTTTTTAAGACTTATTTTTTTATTATTAAAAATTGTTTTATCTGGAATACCTTATGAGAAACAGACTTGTATGTACATGTGTTGTGAGTGGAGTGATAAATACCGGCAAATTCACAATAGATTGCAAACACTGAGTGAAGTATATACAGACAAACATGGTATAATATAGTTAAATATTTACATTGAAGTACATAATTCTTTTACAGAATCATGATGTGCTTTCTAGAAGGTATTTGATTTTGACTATAGAATATCAGTAATTTAGCATTTATATTACTTCTTCATTACTGACCTTGAATATCAAGTTCAGTCACTAATACATTTACATGACCCTTAACTGCTTTCTTGAAAGTACTAGACTATGAATTATAATGAAGAAGGGAAAAGGTGAACCACTAGGAACTGAACCTAGGACCTCTAGCATTCCATGCTAGTAACTGTACCTCTGAAATATGGTTCACACAGCTGCAGGGGCTGTCCAGGTCTTCTTTCAAATTCATATTCCCTTCCTCTGGTGTTGCATAACTTTGTAACCTCAGAAATACATCAGAACAGCAGCCAATCAACTCCATCTCAGTGCAGTTTAAAGAAGCCACTGCTAGGCAACTTTTTAGATTATGAATTACAATGAAGAAGGGAAAAGGTGAATCACTAGGAATTGAACCTAGAACCTCTAGTATTCTGTGCTAGTAACTCTTCCTCTGAGCTATGGTTCACACAGCTGCAGGGGCTGTCCAGGTCATCCTTCAAATTCACACTCCCTTCCTCTGGTGTTGCGTAACATTGCAACCTAAGAAATACATCAGAACAGCAGCCAATCAACTTTCTCAGTGCAGTTTAAAGAAGCCACTGCTAGGTAAATTTTTAGATTATGAATTACAGTGAAGAAGGGAAAAGGTGAACAAAGTTATGCATCACCAGAGGAAGAGAATGTGAATTTGAAGGAAGACCTGGACCCCTCCGTATTACCATGCATTGTTGTAGTTTTGTCGTACTGTCCTCAAACTGACGTGGAACCTTTGTAAAAGAGCCTTGGCTCAAAGGTACTTGTAATCCTAGACTTAAATAAATTGCAGGTTCAGTTGGGTGGCTAGGGAGCAACTTGAAGACAAGTTAAAGCCAGCCAGGGGTTTGTCAGAGGTAGAATTGTCGGCATGAATAAACTGAAAGGTGAGCTAGTCCAGACAGAGCTGACAGAAGATGAGTGGAAACAGCCCACCAATCATGTGAGTAGCAACCCTTCGAGGGTGCAGCAGTACCTACAGAACTGGCAACAGGTGAAGGTCCTTGTTGAGCGGCTAAGTGGTAACCCTGGGATTATAAATTTGGCACAGCCGACCAAGGGTGGGTGGGAGGTAGGGTGGGTGGTGTGGCACTGTGCACCAAAATCAGCGTGTTCCTCACTCAGTACCTGGGAGGGTCTGCTCTGCAGTTCCTCAGTGTGCTGTGGGGAAGGCTGAGGACCAAGCCCTCATGACCCTAGATCTGCTGCTGTGGCAGGTTTCACTGTCCAGAAGGCTGGGGGCCACTCCATGGTTCCTCACTGTTCTGTATGGAGGGCTATGGACCAAGCGCTCATGACCCTGGATTTGGTGCTGTGGCAAGCTTCAGTGTCCTGGAGGCTGGACGATCCACTGTGCAGTTCCTCGGTGTGCTGTGGGGAGAGCTGAGGACCAAGCCATCATGACCCTGTATCTCTCTGTATTGGGACAAATGACCTAGCTGAGCATGGGATTAGAGCAGTGCAGAAGGAGTCTGTGGAGTTGGGGAGGGGCCTTAGACAGGTAGCATGCATGGTAACCTTCTCGGAGGTGCTACCTGTCTATGGCACAGGTGACGCTAGGGTACTCCACACCATGCAGTTCAATGAATAGTTGAAAGACTGGTGTGGAGCACAAGGTTTTGGCTTCACTGGGGACTGGGGAGCCACCTGGAGGGATGCAGGCCTATACTAGCACGATGGTCCAGGAGGGGAACCAGGCTCCTAGGTGATAGGTTTAAATGCTTCACTGGTAAGCTTATAAACTAGCCAAGTGGTGGGGCACTGATAAGAAGCAGGAAATTCCCAGCATCCCCCCACCAAACAGGGTAGTTAGCGATGTAAACACCAAGGGACAATGGTCAACAGTGAGCAGGACAGAGGTAAATGGAGAAAAGGGCAAAGACAGTAAGGGCAGGAATGGGGCAAAAAAGGGTAAGGCCATCATAAAATGGAGTACCAATATCCATAGTCTGGGTAACAAGCTTCCTGAGCTAGTGGCCTTGATGGAACAGGGATACCTGAATATCGTGGCAGTCACAGAAACATAGTACATGAAAAACCATAACTGGGATGTCAACATACCAGGGTACACATCTACAGGAGGGACAGGGAGGGTAAGAGAGGAAGAGGAGGAGGAGGAGCTCTTACATAAGGGAAGGGATCAAAGCAACAGAACTAAAGGATAAACGGATAGGAGAGGAGGCACTGTGGGCCACCTTGGAGACAGGTAGTGGCACCACAAGCCGCACAGGTGTTGCATACAGACCCCTGTCTCAGGGAGAGGAAATGGACAAGGAAATGATAGAAGGCATCCTCAGAATGGCAGAAAAAGGGGAGATATTGTTGATGGGGGGACCTGAATATGCCAAATGTTAACTGGAGCACATTTACTTCAGCCACATTCAAGAGTAGGGTTATTCTCAATGCCCTACAGGGGGCATGCCTTAGACAGCTAGTGTTTGAACCCACTTGGGAAGGAACAATCTTGAACCTGGTATTCTTAAATGGGGACGAGAGAGGATCACAGATTTAGAAGTGGGTAGCCATCTAGGAACAAGCGACCACCACACAGTGTGGTTCACGATAAACACAACCGTAGAGCCAAGCCATAAAAAAGTGAGGGTACTGGATTTTAGAAGGGCTGACTTTGGCAAAATTGGGGCGTGCCTAAGGAATGCACTAGCAAATGGGCAGGAAGGAGAGATGGGAGAACAATGGGGGAAAATCAAAACTGTCATCATTGCCATTATTCAAACCATGTATTTGTCTTACCACTATTGTACGTTTGTTCACCCTCCCCACTGAAGTGGAACCTTTGTAAATGAGTGCCTTGCATTCGGAGGTATTGTAATCCGAGACTGAATAAATAAAATAAATAAACAAACAAGCCTTTGTGTGAAGCGAATAAAGAAAACAAAACAAAGTAAAAAACTACTATGGTTCTCAAAAGAGGTGGCAAAGAAGGTTAGGGAGAAAAAGATAGCATTCAGGAAGTATAAGGAATCACAGAAGGAGCAGGACAGAGAACTGTATCAGTTAAAGCAGAAGGAAGTGGGGAAGGCAGTCAGGATAGCAAAGGCCCAAACTTTGGAAAAGATAGCCTGCTCAGTTAAGAAGAGCGATAACACCTTTTATAGATAAGTTAAGGAGCGAAGAAAGACCAAGGGAGCGACACTAAAAAGGCAGAGATGCTGAATGAATACTTTTGCTCAGTATTCACAAAAGAAGAAGAGGGGAGGTACCTCAACCAAACAATAGAAGCACTCTGGGCGGGGGCTCGATACCAGTCCATTCACAGAAGAAAGGGTCCTGAAAGAACTCTCAAAAATCAGGGTGAACAAAGCAATGGGACCTGATGGGATTCACCCCAGAATTCTAAAAGAACTAAAGGGAGACCTAGTGACACCACGGACTACCATTTTTAACAAATCATGGGAGGATGGTGTGATATCTGAGAACTGGATGTGATCCCCCTTTCACAAGAGTGAGAGTAAGGCAGAAGCAGGAAACTACAGACCTGTTTGTTTGACATCAGTGGTAGGGGAAATGATGGAATCACTTCTGAAAGAAAAAACTGTTGCGTACCTAGAGGCCAGCGGGGCACAGGATCCAAGACAGCATGGATTCACAGTGGGAAGGTCATGTTAGACGGATCTAATAGATTTCTTTGACTGGGTGACCAAAATAGTAGACCAGTGAGGGGCTGTAGATATGGCCTACTTAGACTTTAGCAAGGCATTTGACACAGAACCACACAAAAGATTAATAAACAAGTTAGCCAGCCTAGGAATGGGTCCCAAGGTGGTAGCCTGGGTAACAAATTAGCTGGGCAACAGGACGCAGAGGCTAATAGTAAATGGAGCACACTCTGGAAAAGGGAGAGTTACTAGTGGGGTACCATAGGGTTCTGTACTGGGACCGGTACTCTTTAATGTCTTTATAGGTGACATTGTGGAGGGGCTGGAAGGAAAAGTATGCCTCTCTGCAGATGACGCAAATATCTGCAACAGGGTTGATACACAAGGGGGGGGGATGGAAAGGATGAGAAATGACTTGTCAAGGGTGGAGCAATGGTCAAGAGTATGGCAACTAGAATTCAATGCAATGAAGTACAAACTAATGCACCTGGGAAGCAAAAACCCAGGGGAAGAGTACACAGTGGTGGGGGGAGTACTACCAGCATCAAAAATGGAAAGGTACCTGGGTGTAGTCATATCAGGTGAACTCAAGGTAGGCAAGCAAGGTGAAAAGACAGTAAGGAGGGTTGGGGGATATTGGGATGCACAGGGAGAGGCATCACCAGCAGAAAACAGGAAGTTGTCATCCTTCTGGGCAGACAGTTGGTGAGACTCCATTTGGAGTACTGCGTGCAGTTCTGGAGACCCCATCTCCACAAGGACACAGACATGGTGGAGGCCGTCCAGAGGAGGGCAACTAAAATGGTGCAGGGTCTGCACCAGGAATCATACAAAAATAGGATAAAGCAGCTTCATATGTATACCTTCAGGGAAAGAGTGCGGGGGACATGATAGAAACTTTCAAGTACATCAAGGGAATCAACGAAGTCCAAGAGGGTAGCATCTTTCAAAAAAAGAGATGTGTAAGAACAAGGGGGCACAATTTGAAGATGGGGGGCGGCTCAGTGGTAATGTGAGGAAGTATTTTTTCATGGATAGGATGGTGGACGCATGGAATGGCTTTCCTGAGAAGGTTGTGGGGTCAAAAACAGTGGGGGAATTTAAGAATGCATGGGACAGACATAAGGCAATTATAGTGGGGGTAGGAGGAAGTAGGCTGTTGGTTAACTAGGATCTGCAACTTTTCCAATAGGTAGAGAAATGGGCAGACTGGGTGGGTCAAGTGGTCCTTATCTGCTGTCAAAGTCTATGTTTCTAATCAGCTGACTGAGCATTCCTGTAAGTACTGGCACTGCAGCCAGAGCACTGACAGGTACTGATGTCAAATCCAAGTTAAGGCTGACAGTTTGCATTTGAAAAGAGTTTGAATTTTAGGCATACTTGTTATTGGTCTGAGATTCAGCATTTGGTATGTCTAAAAGGAAATACAGTATTTCGATCTTGAGTTTAATCTAGCTGCTGCTAGGAGGGTGGAGAGAAAGGGCAATTACTCAGAGGTTGCAGTGCTCCACATCGATAAGAAGCAGATCTGTGAGTGGAGAGAGAAACTGGCTACTTTGAAAGAAAAAGTGAATGATGTGGGCTCAGTGGGGTCAAACAAAAAATGTCAGTGCTTAGATGGTTGTGGGCACAAGGGAAGATACCTTACGTCTGACATTCAGTTCGCTAACTGGATCACTCTTCTGTGCCAGCAGCATTACAGAGCAACAGAGAAAGTTGTGGCCGCTAAGGCTATGTCACTCATGCAGGATCCTTCCTTTACTGCCAGCAGAAAATGGGTAGACTAGCTCCTCCAGTGGCTGGGTTTCGTGATATGTCAGAGGACTACAGCAGGCCAGAGACTTCCCCAAAGACTTTGCTCCCAAAATTGTCACATTTGCTTGTTTTTGTGCATGGCAAATAATGTCTCACCAACTACTGCTATTTATGATTGGCAGTATGGATGAGATTCCATATGGCATGGTATGCCAGGAAATAAAACAATTGACCACATTCGCTCCAAATCAATGCCTCTGCTTAAAACAAGGCATGAGAAACAGAGAGTCACAGTGGGTCGGGCATCAATAGCAGATGAAAGAAAGCGTACCCCATTCATGATCCTCAAAGGAAAGCATGTCCCAAAAGAGACATTAAATTTGTCTAGAATGGTGGCTGCAATGTCTCTGAATGTGTGGATGAGTGAGGATCTGACATGCCTCTGGCTGAAAAAGTTTGGGGTACCATGACCTTCAGCAAAAGCTTGGGGATGCCTTATTTCTCCTGCAGTTAACAAAGATGGCAAAAAAAAAAAAAAGACAACCACTGCGGTCATTCACAGAGAGTGCACTAAAATCTTACAACAGGTAGACAGTAGTTGGAATGCTCCCTTTAAATCTGCTTACAGGGAATGCTATGACAACTGGAGGGCAACCGAGAAGAGAGATACCACAGCTGCAGGCCAGCACTGAGCTCTGGGAAAGGATAAGATGTTAGAGTGGATCAAATTTTGTAGTAAGTTGCACTAAGTAAGGGGGAATTGCACAAGTTGTTACGGGAGAGCTGATAAAAATCTGTCTGACATACAATCATCTGCAGATGTCTCAGTACTAATACCAATGAATAATGAAATTGACATACAGAAACCCGTCAGCTGCTCTGATGGCGAGCTCAATGGTAAATCAGAAATCGAGTGATTCCATGCTTGGACTGAATCTCTGCTTGAATTTCTATTTAAAGGGACTTTAAACATTGCAGGGGTCACTCAAATTATGAAAGCCCATAAAACAATCTTTCAAATGAGGTATTGGGTTTACCTGTAGGTGTTAGGAGTCCTGAGTTATGAATACCTAAATCATCAGTAAATCAAATCAAATCAAGGCAGCAGCCATTTCATTGAATCATGAAACCAACAGTGATGTCAATGAGGGGCAAGCTGTAATTAACAACATGTAGCTTGCCGCTCAGTGACATCACTTCCTGTTTTAAAATAGCTGCTGCCTTGTTTTGATTTGCAGATTAAATAGTCATATCTCAGGACTCTTGACACCTACAAGGAAGGCCAGTGCCTTGTTTGAAATATCTTTTCATGGGCTTTCACAATTTGAGTGACTCCTGCAATGTTTACTGTCTCTTTAAGGTTTCTTTTGCACTGATTAAATAAAAGTTTAATAAAGTTTGTACCAAAATTGAGTTGTCAAATCACTTCTGGTTCACGCCACACCTTGCAAACATGCTGACATGCTACTTTGGTAACATGGCAGCACAGAACCTGATTCAGACAGTTTGTTTTTATTTTGATTTAGAGCATTCCAGTTCAACGTTTAAGTTCATTTTAATGCATTACCTATTAGACCAAGTGGTAGGAAGCAGTAACTGGAGTTGCTGAAGGGAAAACATGTCACGCCAACAGCCGATTTGAGATGTTCCACTACAAGTATCCTTGTTACAATAGTTAAATGAAATAAACACATTTATATTTATTGTGCAGAATGTGAGCAGACCAAAGCCACCACAGTAACGCATAGTAACATAGTGACCACAGCATACTGCACATCTACCGCACATCTTTGAACAAAAGTCACAACTTGCTGGCCTGGTGGGGCTGAGAGTTGAGGCACTGGACGCAACACCATACGCCACATTGGTGACCCGTGTTCGGGAACAAAGTTGGACTGGCGAGGGTCGGCAGGGGAGGGAAGGGATTGAGCATCTGAAGGACTGCTCACCCTTCCTGGAGAAGGATCCAGGGGTGTTCGCTGCTCCTGGGTGGCCCCTGATGGTGGTTGGTGGCAGTGCAAGGAACAGGCAGCATAGCAGACATGGGGCGGAGCCACGGTGGATGTCAGCACATTAAGTGCCTTGATGTCATTGCACATCCAAGCTCCAAGGGGCAACCTACAGTAGAAAAACCCCAGGGACTATGGGGAGGCAATGAGGACCCAAGGGGCTGCATTCCACATCCCCATAGCCAGACCATCCTCTACCGGGCTCTCCTGAGCACCTTGACTGACCCTCTCATCTCAGAAAGACCTCCAAGAGGCAGGGCAGGCCCTCCCCCGGGGGAGGTGATCCGGTGGGGCTGAAAGGTCCCATGGGTTTGATCAATGGTGCTCAGCAATCTCGCTCCCCGGTGCTGTGGTTTCAGTGAGGGAGTAGAGAGTGCAGTCAAGTGAGCATCCCTGAGAGATGCCCTGAGCATCCTGGTGAATAAAAAAAAAGGTAAAAAAAAAAAAGTCACAACTTAATTTTGGGGGGTGACTACTACAAACTGCCAAATTGAGCCATGGCTTATATTCAAGGGCAGCTACTAAATGAGGGTGGGTAACGGCTATCATGTGACAGCAGTTTCTAGCTGCTACCACACTTTGCCACAACTAAACTTATGACCTAGAGGTGGTGCAAGTTCAGTTTTATGAGAGAATTGAACATCTCAAGCTTGAGGTGACTGAATCTTGTGCCCTCTCACAAACTGTTAGGATTAAATTTGAACTTTTGATTTGATAGAGTTGACTACTGCAAACCAGTTGAACCAGTCAAACTAATACACATTCAAACCCAGCTCCGTGCCCCATTCACACAGAATCATTCACACAACTGAAAAGAAAAAACAGCTGTTGGCACTATGCCAGCAGCTAGATTAAATTTCAGCGTTTAATTTGATGGTATTGACTAGCATAAACCAGATGAACCAGTCATACTAATATACATTCAACCCCCTCTCCACACCCCATTCACATAGAATCATTCACACAATTAAAAAAAAAAGTCACCTGCTGGCACTACACGAGCAGCTGACGTGTTTTTATATAATCACCTGTCCTAGCCAACCCACCAAAATGCCACAAACTTTAAAATAATTGTCTTTTTAATCTAATTCCCCTCCCTAGCCAACCCACCAAAATGCCACAAAATACAATATGATTTATAGTTGACCCTGACCTTTAATCCATGATGGGGGAGGTGAGACAGGGAATAGTATTTATTTATTAGCTTTTGGGGGCCGGGTAAGTGCATTAGGCAGTAGTAGAGAAACACAAAGCTAGCTCAGTCAGCAACTGCCTCCCCTGTCCTCCCATATAATGTTTTAAAAAATGTAGGCCCTAATATAATTTTCTCACCCCCCTCCCTAGCCCACTCACTAGATACCCAACAATGTAGTAGCTAATGTAATTTTCTCAACCCCCTTCCTAGCCCACTTATGCCTTATTTTAGGTAAAGTGCTTTCCCCTCTGCTGACCCTAAGCCATGATTTGGAGAGTGGGGGAAGGCCAATAGAAGAAAATATTCACCAAGCTAACTCAGTCAAGTGCTGACAGTCCCCTATTCCAAACATGAGGCATGTGCTACTTCCATTTATTTACTGAGCAAGCAAGGGGGGGGGGCAGATCAGGAGGCACAATTAATGACACTACACAGACTGATGATGCTGCCCTCTTCCTGGTGTGCACTTAATAAATGAATGGGAGGAGCATACGTCCAGGTTAGGAAGAAGGGACTGTCATAACATGACTCGGCTAGACTGGCGAACATTTTTTCCTACTGGCCCACTCCACAAAAGTTTGGAGTGGGGGTCAGAAGAGGGGAGTGCCTATACCTAAAATAAGGTATGTTAAGGTATTTGGGGATGAGCTGGGGGAGTTATTAAAACTGCATTAGCTACCACATTTTTCTGCTCACTGTATGGGAGGATGGGGTGGGACCAACTGAGCTAGCCTGGTGTTTTTCCTACTATTTTCACCCCCCACACACACACCCAATGCTAGATCAGAGATTAGAAGCAAATATAAATTACTTATACTGTACTTTGGGTCCTTTAGGTGGGTAAGCTACAAAGGAGGGACTGAATAAAAAAAACAGTGTTGGATCTTGGCTTATTACAAAGAGCAGACACATTTTTTTAATTGTATGTGTGTGTATGGGAGGTTAGGAAAGGGAGTGGATGGAGGAGTGGAAAAGACTGGAAAAGGGCGAGGGTGATCAAAGAACTAGCTCTGGCCACCTGGGAAGGGATGAACTTTTTTAACATTTTTTTTCAGGCTTGTGATCTTAAACTAACTTAAACTGAGGCAAACTTTGCATGGTTTGAAGTTTGATGTTGGCAAGGTCAGTTGTTTTTTCTAAATCAAGCTTTTTCTTGTCCCTCCCACCTTGACCAACAGCACCCCACCAACCCCGTCACTAGCCTTCTCATGGACTTACTGGTTATCCAGTGCTTGCTCAGGATCACATTAGTGGTGGGGGCTGCCATGTTGGTCGTGTGCAGGTCTGTGGGGTTGTTGGTACAATGGTAGCACCAGGGCCATTTCCTCCAGGTTTTGGTTTTCTCCCTCAGGTGCTGCCATGCAATGATGTGCAGGAATGCATGCCTGGCGTCTGACAGCTGCTATTATCCCAATTTTGTGTGCTCCTGCTGTAGTGCAACCTAGACTTCACCAGGTGGCAGTCGATTAGTGGAACGCTGCATCCCCCTTCCCTGAGGGAGGAGAGCTGTCCTTGGGACGCTCAATTCTCCCTTCACTGGTTGGACCCTGAGCAACCAGACTCCATTCCTGAACCTGGTTCACCACTATAGTAAGCAGTAGAGCTACTGCTGCTACAAAGCCAGCTCTGCAAGGCTGAACTTTGGAAGGTTCACTCTGGTCTAGCTAAAAGTGAAAATGACAGAATCTCCGAGAGATAAGAAAAGGGGTAGAAAATTCAGTCATTCTTGCCTACAACAAAGTGAGTCCCCTCCAAGGATAGTATTTACACTAATCACATTTTCCAGCCCTTCCTGTTTCCGATAATTTAATAATTTTTGTTTAGGGAATTGGAAAAGACCTTTGAGTGCGAGCTCTTTTACAAATGTTCCATGTCATAGATTGCAAAACAAAGTACAGTAGGAGAAAGCAAAGGTACATTACAATGAATGATACAGTTTGGATTCAGAACTTACAGAATACCTCTAGAATTAAGGAAAATGTGCCTCTATAGTGATTTGTACTGAAGACTGTATGCAAGGATAGGGGAGGGTATGGGAGGGGAAGGGTGGTGGTGGGGGCAAGTTGGTTACAATTATTCTCACTATTTGTACTCTGATGTCATTGTATTATGTGCAACTTGCTTTGTAACTGCGAAACAATAAACCTGAATTTCCAAAAAAAAAAGAATTTACAGAATAACTCAAAACATAGGCACAAGTTAAAATAACAAGAAAAACACTTTATGAGGGTGGGGGGAAATAAGCAGCCACAAAGTGCCTTGTCAGTAGGAGCATGATGCAAACTGATTGTTGGAGCAAGTCATGAGAAGGGACAGCGACGGGGGTACCTGAGGTCTGCCTAGTGCTTGCTGGGGGCACAGAGAGCAGGTGTGACTGAACTCATGGGTAGGTGCACTTAAGAGAGTGTTATTAGGTGCTGTTTGAGGTCAGTTTTGAATTGTGCCAGACAATTGGTGACCAAGAGGTGCCCACAGAGTTCATTCATCCACAGGGGGGCCCGGTAGGCAAATGCACATTGCCAAGTGATGTGCGATGGAAGCGGATAGCCAAGGCCCCTCTAGTCCTCCCTCTGGTGACCTGTAATGAGTTGGCTGCCTTGATCAAACTGCCTACACAAGGTGGTGTTTTACCCAATAAAGCCTTCTTCCCTAGTATGCAAGTCTAGAATTTGACCCTGTTTCTTAATGACAGCAAATTTGCACATTCGTACAGAGTACAGGTGTGAGTGCCATGCTCAGCATCCAGGGTGAATCTGCAGGCTTTGTTGAGCACAGTCTGAACCCTCTTGAGCGCTGTATCCATTGCCGCCCTGTAGACCACTAGTTCATAGTCAATCGTAGATATAATTGAACTGTGGACTGAGAGATGGAGGGCTCCTGGAGAGAGAGATATTGCCTGTGCCTGTACAGGACACCAATATTGGTATTGACTGTCTTTACCAGAGAGTCAGTATGGTGCGCAAATGTGTGGGTATCATCTATTATGACCCCCAGATACCTGAACAAGTGAACTTGTTATAGCAGCTCATTGTATGAGTTGGAGATGATGAGGGAGTGGTGCTTATTTTTGTTGTGGGGGCTTGACACAAGCATGGCCTTTGTCTTCTTGTAGTTTAGTAGCAACTTATGACTACAGAACCAGTCCTTGAGTTTGGAGATGGAGTCCTGCAGCTCAGATTGTAGGGCAGTCTGAGATGTTCTGAGATGTGCTGCTGCTCAGGAGCACAGGATCATCTGCATATAGTATGAGTTTGGTGTCGCAGGCTGTGGTAAGGTCATTTAATAAGAGGCTAAAGAGTAGGAACCCCAGTACTGATCCCTGGAATACCCCTAATGATTCCTCTCTTGTGCTGCATACTGTTTGCCCAATTTTGACACACTGATTTCTCCGTCTCAGGTAGTCTTGGAACCAATAAAGGGCATTGGGTGCCACACCCATGTTTTGCAGCTGGGTCAGTAACAGGGGGTGGTTGACTGCATCAAAGGCTTTGATGAGGTCAATAAAGACAGACCCCACCAGTTTGCCTTCATCCAGGGCCTTATGTGCATAGTTCGTGTAGTCCAGCAGGCAGTGGTGGTACTGTGATTCTGTCTGAAGCCATGCTGGTTGGGGCATAGTAGATCATACTTATTGAGGTAGTCGATGAGTTGACCCGCCACAATCTTTTCCAGTGCCTTGGACAGGGTGAAGAGGATTGAGATGGGTCTGTAGTTGGCTACCAGAGACTTGTCACCTCCTTTATGCACTGGCGTAACTAGGGCCTGCTTCCAAACCACTGAGAATTGGGCCAGGGACTTATTGTACAGTGCAGTAATGGGCACTATAAGAACGTCCAAGGTGAGGGATAGAAGTTTCATGTCTATCCTGTCACTGCCCAGTCTGGTCTTACCTAGTATTTTCTTGACCATATTAAGAGTCCCCTTCACCTTCACCCTTTTAAAGTAGAAGCTCAGGTGAGAACACTCGGTAGATACGTTGTTGGAGTGGTTCAAACCAGGTTGAAAATAGGCAGGTGGTAGCACTGGGGTAAGATAGGTGAAGGCCTTATTGAAGGCTTCTGCAATAGCTAGAGGGTCTGTAGTGGGGGTGTTACTGATACTGAGCAGCTGAGGTTGCTTCTTGTCCTCCTTTCTAAGCATGCTTCTGATGTTATCCCAGAATCTTTTCCCATCACCTCAAGAATTGCAAAGCTGGGCCTTATGATAGTTGGCTTTGGTGAGCTGGATTAGCTTGGTGTAGCTGTTCCTGGCTGTTCTGTAGCCCTGGTAGTCCTGCTTGCTACCTGTGTTTCTGGCCTTCACCCAGAGTATGTCCCTTTCTTTCAGGTGGGAGAGAAGCTCCCCATCAATCCAGCCATTTGCCTGCCCCTGAATTTTTCTTTTCGTGAGTGGGGCATAGATGTCACAGATGGAGCTAAAGCCCTTAATGAAGTAACTGAGGGCCTGATCAAGGGTAGGCACCAGGTCGATAGGAGTCCAGTCATGCAGGGCAAGGGCTGATTTGAGGGTTGAGGTTTACCCTTCCTCAAGACCCTGCTTTCAGTGAGGATGGGTGGGCTTTTGGTAAATTTATTAGACCACAGGAAGGTGATTGGGGAGTCACTTAGCATGTCTGGGAGAACCTTGGTCTCAGAGATCTGGGATGATGAGCTTGCTAGGACCCAGTCAAGGAGGGAACTGTTTCCTGTCTTATAGTTCTGCCTGGTGGGGCAGGTGACAAGTTGTGTCAAGTTGGAGGTGGCTATCAGATCCCTGAAAGGGGCAGCCTCCTTTCCATTCCAGTTTATGTTAAAGTTCCCGGTAATGACAAGCTCCATCCCCTTTGGAAGGGTGATGATAACATCCATAATTGCGGGAAAGCCTGCTGTGGCTTTCTTGGGGGGTATGTAGATTGTGGCAAGGATGAGAGTTTTGCCATTCTGACTGACCTGTGCCTTTATCACTATTATCTCATGGTCCTCAGCCACCCTGGTTCCAGGGAGGACGGTGCACTGCAGAGAGTCCCTGGCATAGATGAGGCATCCCCCACCTCTCTTGCCTATTTTATCAATCCTGTATGCTTGGAAGCCTTTGAGGGCAACTTTGCTATCTTTAATCCTACTGGCCAACCAGGTCTCTGTTAGGCAGAGGATGCCAGGGGTATGGAGGGCCATCCATGCCTGTGGTTGGTCAAATTTTGTGGTTAAACTGCAGATGTTCAGTGAGCCTATTTTTAGGCATTTAACCTTATGAACACCAGGGCCTGTTGAAGTGAGTGGGCCAAAGTTCGAGTGAATGTTGTCAGAGAGGAGCAGGAGTATAACGATGACCTTTTTGGAAGAAAGGTTTATGTTAAATTTGGCTTGTACCTTCCACCGCTGAGGCTTCAGATGATTCAGGTGGTTGGACACTGGTTTAATTATTAGGGTATAGCTAACCATTACTACCTCTATGTGAGGGGAGGGCATATGACCACCCGTGTTTGTAGGGTAAGGCAGAGTGAGTTGCTGCTGA
Source organism: Neoceratodus forsteri (assembly GCA_016271365.2). Classification (NCBI taxonomy): domain Eukaryota; kingdom Metazoa; phylum Chordata; order Ceratodontiformes; family Ceratodontidae; genus Neoceratodus; species Neoceratodus forsteri. The sequence continues at coordinate 1,242,152,562 of CM028130.1, forward strand.
TAGCCAAGTGAGGCAGTTTCTGAATGTGCATTTATATTCTTCCATTATTGTAAATTCACAGTGCTTCATTCCTACCTGGGCACCAAATGGCTAGCTTTGTTAGCTTGCTACAGATTTTCCTGCTCAGACTTCCAACTACTGATGATCATCTCAGACCTTGCTTCTCTGGAAGGATTCGGTTTGGGCAGGGGCAACCTGAGGAAATGCATCTGCTGTATAGGCACAGGGGAAGGTACATGAGTAGGACCAGAATCTGAGCCATGGGGCAGGGGAGCTGGCATTCATTAATGCCTTAGATAGTTTATTGTTTTTTCCCCTTTGTTTCTGATCTTTCCTCCTTTTTTCATCTTGGATGGCAACATGGGAGGAGTCGACATTGCGTGGTCACCCACAATATCAGACTCCTAACAATATGCAGTGGTGCTGCGAGTGAGCAGTCTCAAACCTCCCTCCTTTCATCATGTGGATGATGCCTCCACAGCAAGCCCAAAGCCCTGCTGACTTGGATCACTGACGTCAGGATCAAGATTCGATCCTGGGTCTTTCAGCTCAGCAGTGCAGTGCTCTACCTGCCAGCACCACTCAGACTGCTGTATTCTTCCTTTTTAAGCAACTGTCCAGTTCTGTTTTGGAATGTTGTTATCATTCTGTATCAAGAACTATAAAACATGAGAAAAAGGCAGTCTATGCAAACCAGTGCCTTCTATTAGAGAAAAGCTGTAACAGTAGAACACAATACAGTCATCTACTGAAGGTCATTGGGACAACAAGTACAAAGCCAAAGTGGACCTCTAACCTCCCAGCTAGGGAGAATTTATTTTTAGATGAATGGCAAGAGTCGCTGCCTTTCAGACTCAAGATTCCCAGTTACATTACCAGCAAGGGTTGAAAGTGCATCTACCAGGGGAGGATAGATGCAACAGTGGTGACAAGGATATGGGATTTTATCATTTTTATAATTTATTTACTCATGATAGCTAAGCAGAGATGCAACATCTCATATCCAGTGGGGGGTCCTACTTCTACCCATTTTCACAGCTGGGTGAACTGCAGCACTGGAAGGTTAAATGATCTGCTAACATCACAGAGTGGTTATTTGGCTCTATTCAGTTTTAAACCGTGATCTCCTGGTTCTGAAGCAGGTTCTCTAACCTTTAAACCACACAACACCTTGCAATGCTTTGCCCTACAAATTCGGGAGTTGTGTTGCATACTATACGAGAAACAGTGCAATCTGTGCAAACAGTGCTATCAAGCAATAAAAGAGACGGACATAACAACAACTTGATGGAAAGCATTACATATCTGATGCCATTTCTTCCAAACTCCCCTATATACCTAGCAAAAATTCCATTACCTACTGCTAGTTCACTGATTCATCTAGTCCCAATATTAGCTTGAACAGAATAAAAGTATAAATAACTTTCTACCCTTTTCTGTTAACATCTTGCCAAGTATGAAAGGTAGAAAATAACTTGCCTGATCCAGATACTTTTTTCCATATTGGTTCATTGTTGTCCGTCATGAACTCATTCCAGCCATGTTTTTTTCTGCGCTGAAGCACAGAATACTCTGATAATCCTTCCTGTAGATCAACCTGGAACGATGCAGATTGCTCAATTATATTAATTTGTATACATCTATATATTAGAGCAATCTCTATAGCAAAACAATATAAACATAACAGATGTGATGGGTACTGTAGGTTCATGTGAATCTCTGAATGTTTCAGCTTGTGAACATTATAGGTTGAACCAGAAAAAAGGAACAGGTGGATGCACTGCACCTTGGGCCACATGTGGTTTCCTTTCCTCAGTTATAGGATCATTATGGAAGTAAAACATTACTTTGTGTGCCCACACATATTATAGCCACTGCAAGTCATATGATGACTGCATCAGTGCAGCTGCAAATCTGTGTTCCTAAGAATAGTTCCACAACCATCACCCTGGCTTGACCTTTAGTATGATATAATTCAGAGTTATGCACTGTTAACAAATTTTGTATGAATGTGACTGTACATTGTTAGCTGAACTACATATGCTGTCATTGGAGGAAAAAAATAGTACTAAATATGTGTACCTTTCCCCATAAAATTATAACCCTGTACACCAAGCTCTCACTGACTGGCTTGCTGAAAAAACTAAAACAATTACATTACTGAGACCAGCCAGTGCAAACTTTCTGAAATCCCCTAAAATTAAATTAAACACAGGTCAATAATCCTTTAGCTTTCTGGTTCCAAAACTTTGGAAAAGTATTCCTGCAGATGTGAAGTCCTTTGAATTGCATTACCTGTTCAAAGCTAAGCTGAAGCAATCCCTTTATACAAACTTGCAACGTGTTTGCTATGGAACTTGAACCCATCTATGCATGCGTACACAGTTTGTGTCCTATACCTTTACACATTTGTACTCAAGCTGCATTCCCCCCATTATTACATCTCTGTAAAATTGCAAAAGTCATGCTATGTCTGCATTTATGAAAGCCCATGTCATGCCTATAAATGGAGATTGAATTCTCCAATGTTTACTTACCTTGCTCATAAATTATGAATAAACAAACCCATAAATCCATAAATAAATAAATCAATAAATAAGAAAATATATAAAGTTATTTTGAGCTCGCTAGCATTTTGTAAAATGATGAAAAAAGCAATGGTAACAAAACAGTCATCTAACATGTGGTGCTATCACTCACAAAGGACAAACAAACAATCAAAATTTCCAAAATAAAATTACGTCCATACTGGGATGGATTGGGTTTTCGATCTGTAAAAGTACTTTGTAAAACTAGTACTTGTCACAGCAGCATCCCCCTTCACTTACTCACACAAGATAGACAGCACTAAACATGTGTACAATAAAAGACATCATCAGAGTCTGGAAGGCATTTGGGCTGACAGATGCATTTTTATCCTCATTATAAACAGTACTACCAGTGAGCAACAGAATTACCTGCCTTGGCTTGTATATTACTTATATTTGCAGATGCCTGGGTCCTATCTCTAGTCGTGATGATGTAATACTCGCAGTACCACTATCTCCATGTCCCAGTCACTTGACTTGTGTGTCCTACCTCCTGTTGGCCTTCATGAACAAGGGACTGTGTGCTGCAAAACAGTTCTTTCCACCTTTTAGTAATGATGGCAGTTGATTGGTCACACTACCACAACCATATCTTCAATGTTCTGTAAGATGCATCAGTTGTCTCTTTGCCCTGCTACCCTCAGTCTCCCCACTATTTTCTCTAACTCAACGACAATAGCTGCCTCAGTACCACCAACCCTTAGATGAGCCTGCCTACCCCACACCCTATATCTTCTTTTCTTGGACCCTAGCTTGAGGTCAGAGATCTGACTTCTTCATCTGTCTCAGCTCTGACTTCCTGTATCCAGCTGTCAGAAGCACCAGCCTGGCTCTGGCTAAAGAGATCCAACCACTCTGGTTCCAAATGACCATGCTGCAACCCAAACAGGAGTGACAGATCATCATTGCAGCAAGTTCCTTGCTCCACTCCCTAACTCAGTCCAATGTTTTTAATCTTTTTCTCCCATCCTGTCCAAGATATACCCACAACTCCTCACTTCCTCTCTAATTCCCATTACAACACCATTAGCAACCCCCTGTGGGTTGCTTCAGCTGCTTCCCCCAAACCTCTCTCAGCTTAACACCTGAATTGGGCCTTCCTCCGCAGGATCCATAATGGTGGTAGCCAATCAAGGGCCACTGGCTGGACACTGGTGTATGGGGGAAGAGAAGGCATCATCTTGCTATGCCTGACCTATTTTTTCTCTCCTGTAAGTCTCTCCCACACAAAGGCATTATGATGACTTATAGCCAGGACAGGGGGCAGCATGTGATCAAATGCAGCATCATGACTGCTCTGCTAACCCTCTAAAGGAGGTGCATGAGCAGTGGAACTCTGGATACTCCCCCCACTCAAGAAGACCTACTAAGTCTTTCGCACTGTAACACACATCACTTCCATTGATGTCACTGCACCGAGACTGGCTCAAAATTTTAAACCAAACTGGCTAGGCTATAGCACTTGTACTGTTCCACATAGAAGATTGATTAATAAGTTCGGTAGGCTCGGGGTGGTTCAGACGGTCAACTGGATGGCAAACTAGTTGATGGGCAGGAAACAGAGAGTGGTGGTAAACGGTATACAGTCAGAAGAGGTGCAAGTCACAAGTAAGGTACCTCAGGGATCAGTCCTGGGGCCAGTCCTCTTCAATATCTTCATCAGTGACATTGCAGATGGACTGGAGGGTAAGGTCTGTCTGTTTGCAGATGACACCAAGGTCTGCAATAGAGCAGATGATCCAGATGGGGTGGGCAGAATGAGAAAAGATCTGGATAAACTACCAAAATGGTCAGAAGAGTGGCAACTGGGGTTTAACACAAAGAAGTGCAAGATCATGCACATAGGGAAGAGAAACCCTGAAGCCACCTATAGGCTGGGAGGGGAGTTGCTGGCAGTCACAAGGGAAGAAAGTGACTTGGGCGTCATCATCACCGATGACCTGAAATCATCCAAGCAGACCTCTAAAGCAGTAGGTAAGGCCACTAGAGGGATGTTGGGGTGTATTAGTAGGGTATCACAAGTCGGAAGAGGGAGGTAATAATCCCTCCTTACAAGACACTGGTTAGGCCCAATCTGGAGTATTGCGTGCAGTACTGGAGGCCACACCTTCACAAGAACATTAACCAAATTGAGGCAGTCCAGAGAAGGGCAACCAAAATGGTGTGGGGACTGCATCAGAAAACATATGAGGACAGATTAACTGAACTCAATATGTATACCCTAGAGCAAAGGAGGGTGAGAGGTGATATGATTGAAACATTCAAACACCTTAAGGATATTATTATTTATTGTTTATTGAAAATCTAGGATTACAAATACATTATAAATTAACAAGGTGAAAGAGTCTAACATGTTTCAATATAAGAAAAATAGCAGGACAGGAGGACACAGCATGAGATTAGAGGGAGGCCAATTAAGGGGTAATGTGAAGAAGTTCTTTTTCACAGAAAGGGTGGTGAATGCAAGGAATGGCCTACCTCAGGATGTGGTGGATATGAATACAGTGCAGGGCTTCAAACAGGCATGGGATAGGCATATGGGAGAAATACAAATGAGTATGAATAGATAGGCCATTGACAGAGCAAAAGCCTATGGCACATTCATAAGGTAGAAAAAGAAATGGGCAGACTGGATGGGCCTTGGGGTCCTTGTCTACCATCAACTTCTATGTTTCTACGCTGTCTAACACTAAAATAAAGCCCAGATGACTGAAGTATTTGTGTATTAATTATGTCTTTGTCCTAACCACCACCCCCAAAAAACAAGGAAAAAAAAACCCTCTGTAGCCCAACTGGTTACATAATTCATAAGCTTATCCTTGCAGTTTAGTGGTTAGGAGCAACCAGCCATGCCCCCTGCCTGAGCTATTTAAGCCAGCCTCATTCAGAAGCACTGTTTCTTTGTTGGAGCCGGTGGCTCTGCCCTCACACCCTTTCTTCAGTGTTTGCCTCCCACTTTCCCTTTGTGCTTTTGAGTTTTCAGTTCAGTCTGTGCCTCCACTGGCTTTCTAGGTCAGTATTTTGCTGCAGTCTATAATTCTCTCAGTCCACCATTCCTGCTGCACTTCTGTTTTCATATACCTTGTGTTTCTTTCTGTTTTGGTTCCTGTGTGCTTCTAGTTTTCACAGTGTCCTGCCTTTGTCATTTTTCTTTTGACGTGCTACTTCAGGCTCCAGTTTTGGTGGTTCTTCCATACCATTAGCAATCTCCCAGTTCAACTACAATCCTAAATATTTACACCTGTCTCGTAGCAAGGCAGTCACTCCCTTTTGTGTTCTGGTGGTATTAGTTGTTTGGTTCAGTAGCATGCTGCTTCATAGTTTTCAGTCCTCATATGCTCCTGTTTTCCTTAGCAGTTTCACTTGTTGGTTTGTACTGCCTCAGCCTACCTGGCCTGCAGTGCATCAGCAACTAACACTGCCCTCCCTTAGGGGACTGGTTGGCATGCATTCACTGTTCAGTCCAAGCATGTATCTGTCAGTCTCAAAATCACACATGTCCACACAATGCAAAGCATCATGGGCTGCATATGTAAATCACCACACAATGTTATGCTGGTTCAACTTTAATGTTCTACTTGTTATTTGACGGCTTAATCAGTCGTCCGTCCTTGCCTATGTTTTGTTTCTACCTTGTGCTCATGGCCATCAGGCTTTGCCATTGGCCCCCACTACTCCTTCACTCAAATGCATGCCAACCACAACCATGTAGCGTGGCTTCTGGGGCTCCCTGCCCTGTATGCTGAAAGTCTCTCTCTCTGCTCCCTTGAATTTTGCATCTTGAAGGTGCATCCCTCGAATCGATTGGGATCTTTTTCTTTCTGCCTTTTGAGTGTAAATTTTCTATGCTCCATGGGAAGCTTTGACTTTGCAGACTGACTTGGCTGCACCTCTTGATGTAGCATGTAGCACGACAGCTGCCAGAGGGTGGGGCCTCTAAGCACCTTTGAAAGCTAGTCCCTCTACGGCCACCTAAAGTTCACTTGGTGTCCACCTACTTCCCTCTGCCCCAAGAGTGAAGATCATACAATTATGCAAGTCCCAACCCCTCATAGACCCAACTCCTGCGCCTTAACCTTCAAGGGTTCAGATTCCTCTCTAGACCTCCCCTTGGTGGAGGCCAGGTGAGTGCCTTTCAGCAGTTGCTGCTCTCCACCTACTGCCTTTGGGGGGGGGGGCTCCTTCATGGGGAACATCCTTTAGCTGCAGAGATTGGCTCATGGCACCCCCACAGCATTCTTGTTAGAAGAACATAGTGAGTGCCCTTCCTCTAAAATGTCCCTTGAACTGGGTCTTTAAATTGCAGTAACTGAGCTGTCACTAATTTTATCCCAAGCCTAGAGGGAAGGCAGTCACAGCCTTGGATCCCCAGAAGTTTCCTCCTCATAGGATTTTTTCCCTCTCCTCTGTGCCGAAGGTCATAAAAGTTAGGTAGTCTCTGCAGGAAGTAGTCATAATGTAGTACATTTATATTAGTATAGTGTTTACTCTAGTAGGTTTGTACTGTGAGTTGGGTTTGGATGGCATCCATCTTTCCACCCCACCATTCCCTCTGTCCTTAAGTAAGGCAGGCCTTTGTCTGCTATTACTTGCCAATTACTGTCAGTCACTGCTCAATTCAGTCTCTGTCTGTTATCAGTTGACACTAGTTGCTGTCAATTTGTCCTCACTCAGGCTCTCTGTTCAACATCTGCTGCTTAGTACTTTTGGGTTCCCTCCTAAGGTACCTTTAGCCTAAAGGACTTATGTTCCTGTGGCATCTCTAGGTGTGGAACTCCCCTCAAGAGGGTTCCTTTGCATTCCCAGTACCCCAACAGGGTGGTAGTTCACCATGGGGCAGGGAGTGTGAACAGCCAAAGTATCCACATATGACAGTCAACAACACATCCATTCAAATACCTTCCAACTATCAAGAAAGTTGCACAAGCATAACTCCTCAATTAGTAGCCTACACACATTGAATTCAAAGACTATGCCTGTAGCTCAGTGGGAAAGAGTACGCAGCCATACCCCTTGCCTGAGCTATTTCAGCCAGCTTCCTCCAGCCTCACTCAGAAACATTGTTTCTTTGCCCCGCTATCCTCCCATCCTCCTCCTGTGGCATCTCTCTTTCCTTAGGTCTCCTTCCTTAGGTACCTGTAGCCTACAGGAATTATGTTCCCTTGGCACCTCATAGGGTTGGAACTCTCGTCAAGAGGATTTCTTTGCCTTTACAGTATCCTGACAGGGTGGTAACTCCCCATGGAACAGTGTGTGTGAATGGCCAATGTATCCATGTATGACAGCCAACAACACATTCATTCAATATTTTCAGTCTATCAACAAAGTTGCACAAGCATAACTTCTCATTAACTTGCACACGCCCACTGAATGACAGTAACGTGTATCAATATCAGCCCACCGTTTGGATATCCCTGGTTACTTACTCCTACCACTTTTCTCAACAAGAATGACCACCTCTGCACACTGTACTACCTTGCCGTCTATATGGGAAAAAGCATGGAACCTGGCAACCACTGCCTCCAGAAACAATTATCAAAACTATCTCTCAAGGAGCGGCGACTCTGCTCCTTAAAACTCCTACTCCTCCTCCTGCTCATCTCAGGCAATGTCCATCCCAATCCTGGCCCAAACAGCTCCGGCCACACAAAAACTCCAGGTGCCCTTCTCCTTGCAACCATTAATATCTGCAGCCTGCTGCTAAAGATGGATGCACTCCAAGCCTTCATATACTAACACAACCCTGACATCCTTGCTGTGGTGGAAACTTGGCTGACGCCTAAAGTTCCTGACTTGGCAGTAAAAATACAAGGCTATAATGTCCACAGGCTGGACCAGGTATCCAAAAAAGGAGGCGGTTGTGCAATCTATATCAAAGACTCCCTGTTGTGGCACCCTGTAGCAACTCCATCACTTCCTGCCTCGGCCCAGATCCTGCCAATAAAAATCGTCCTAGGTCCTAACCATAAAGCCCTGACTATTGTCTTCATCTATATCTCACCCAGGGATCCTAAACATGGCTTCAACAACGTCCTAAACTTTATCAACTACCATCCTCCAGAAACTGAACTTATTCTACTAGGTGATTTCAATATAAATTGGTCAGCATCGAGCACCAGTGCCCGTAAAGATTCCATCTCAGCTACTAGCCTCACACAAATGGTCAACTCCCCTACCAGGATCAACTACAAGACTGGCACCAGTACCCTCCTGGATTGGGTCCTCACCACTCACCCCACAAGGATCTCTCATACAACCGTTCTCCCGGACTCTCTCAGTGACCACTCCCCAGTCACATGTGCGTGGTCAAACAAATTTCTGAAGCCCCCTTCCAAAATTATCGCTAGTAGAGTGCTTCCTCATGGAAAACTTCCACATCTCAAACAATGCCTGCTTCTACAAGACTGGCTACCTATCTACGAAGCAACAGATGTTAACTTGGCTTTTGATCACTTCATCTAAATTTTCAACAGAGCCTGCGACCTCTTTGGACCTGCTAAAAAGCGCAAAACTAAATCCCTCTGTAACCCATGGCTCACCGGAGCTCTTCCTCTCAGCTGAAACTAAGGGACCACCTTTGGGCAGTTGCCAGGGCTTCTGGCAAACAACTGGAGATCCAAAATTACAAACAAGCACAAAATGCCTGCACAAAAGCCATCCGGCTTATGAAATCCACTTATTACAAAGATGCTCTCACCAATACCTGGGGAAATGGACGAGCATTCTGGGACAATATCAAGGGTGTCACGGGGAAGCAGCCAAAAACCTCTCCGACCATACTGATGGTTGATGGATCCCCAACCCTCGACCCCAAGGTGATCGCTAAGACCTTTAACATGGCTTTTTCAGACCTTAGCACTGTCCTACCCCATGACTTTTTTGAAAACAAGGCCTCCTCCCCTAATTCTTTAGCCCTACAGCCTATCCATCCACTCTTCTATTTCAGGGAGGTAAGGCTAAAAGAAGCCCGCCATTATATTGCTGCAGCCATCTCTAAATCTATATCTAGTAGTGATACCCTGAACCTTAAGCTTCTGTTGCTCACCCCCGATGAGGTAATTCATCCATTAACTAAAATCATAAACCTCTCTCTCAGCTGTGGAAATTTCCCGGACCTATGGAAAATGGCCATCGTGACTCCTGTCCATAAAAGTGGGGATAAGACAAATCACTCAAATTATCACCCTATTTCCATACTCACCCACTCTCCAAGGCACTCGAACACATCGTGGCAGATTAACTTACCAACCACCTGGAAAAATACAATGGCCTGGATATTCAAACTGTGCCAGGCTGTGGCACAAGCATGGGCGCAGCTCAGCTTGGCTGCGCAGGGGTGTGGGTTCGCTTATATTCAGCGAGCCGCACCATGGCTCAGCAGTTTTGAATATCACACCCTGGCCACCCCCAGTGTGCATGGCGCAGCGCAAGTGGCCAGAGTGGAGCATGGAGATGTGCTAGTGCAAGTGCCATTGCGCCATTTACAGTACCCGCGATATTCAAACGGTGGCATGCAAATGGGGCCATAATTTATGCAAGGTGCACATGGGGCCATTTGAATGTCATTATGGCCCCATTTGCATTCTATTTGCATGCAGGTGTGCCGATCCCCGACGACTTGCACCTGGCGCCCTGCCAGGCAGCAGCCATCGGGGACCAATGCCCCCTGCAACCTGATCGTGGGCATCTGTAAAAATAAAAAAATGTCCTATAACCCTGGTGGTCCAGTGGACCACTATGTGCCCGATCGCAGGCATTTGTATTATTAATAAAAGACCCCCGTCCTATATCCCTGGTGGTCCAGTGGACCGATCTCTACCTGATCGCGGGCATCTGTATTATTAATAAAAGATCCCCAGCCAATATCCCTGTTGGTCCAGTGGACCAATTTCCGCCCGATCACGGGCATCTGTTTTAATAAAGAAAACCCCCTGGCCAATATCCCTGGTGGTCCAGTGGACTGATTTCCGCCTGATCGCGGGCATCTGTTTTAATAAAGAGAACCCCCCCTGGCCAATATCCCTGGTGGTCCAGTGGACCGCACTCTGCCTGATTGTGGGCATCTGTACAACAGAAAATGTCCTATTACCCTGGTGGTCTGGTGCCCCCCCTCCCCACCCGCCCACTGGGCCCCACCCTGCTCCCCCCGGTCAGCCAGCGGGCGGCAGCACACGCACCGCCTGCCACCCGCCACCACCGACTGACACCTCGGTAGGGCTGCACACCATTGGTTCTGGCGTGAGCCAATGGGCGTGTAACCATACCATCACACATTCCAGATATGTGTGGTACGGTATGGGCTGCGCCAATTGGCTCGCGCTGAACCAATAGCGTGTGCTCACTGAGGTCAGTCGGCAGCGGCAAGTGGCAGGCGAATGAAGATGCTGCTGCCCGCCAGCTGACTGGGGTGGACGGTGGTGGGGCTCAGTGGGTGGTGAGGAGGGTGCCCAGACCACCAAGGCTAATAGGACGTTGTTGTACAGATGCCCGCTTATCGGGCAGAGTGCGTCCACTGAACCACCGAGATAATCGCCGAGGTGGTTCTCTTTATTAACACATGCCGACGATAGGGGCGATAACGTCACTGGACCACCAACGTGAAATGGGAGAGGGTCTTTATTGAGGCAGATTGCCAGCGATACGAGCGAAACTCGGGCCACTGGACCACCAGGGATATAGGACGGGGTTTACTAGATACAGATGCCCGCGATCGGGCACATAGCGGTCCACTGGACTACCAGGGATATAGGACAGGGTTTTGTTATTACGAATGGCTGTGATCAGGCATGGGGGGGGCGCCGCCAGGTGCAGCCGGAACTCGGGTGGCCACCCACAGGTGGCAGCTGCCGTGTTGCACCCTGCAATGTGGCAGCTTACCTGTGGGTGGCCATCATTTGTTCCTTTTTTTTTTTTGGCTTAACTTTGTGCTGGCGCACATAGGGGTTGCACATGCATGGCTCTGCACATCCCAGGCTGAATATCGGGCTGTGCATGTTATGCATGGGCATGCCCCCCCACCTGTGCCTGCATACATTACTGATGCGCTCCGGCACATCGGGATTTGTGCCGTACACTTTTCCCTTTTCAATATCACACCAGGGCGCATCAGTGGGTTGCAAATGGTGCAACACTGTTGCGCCATGCGCAACCCTTTTGAATATCTGGACCAATATACCTTGTCCCCAACAACACGTATTCCGGAAGGGTTACAGCACTACAGCCCTTCTTGAGTTCACTGGAGCTTTGCACAAATCCACGGACAATGGCCTACTCACAGGGGTTGTTTTTGTCGACCTATCCAAGGCATTTAGTACAATACACCATGGACTACTAATTGACCAACTATTGAATACCGGGCTATCACCTGACTTTGCCCTCTGATTTAAAAGCTACTTGGATAACCAGTCACAGAAAGTGAAAATCACTGACGTTCTTTTGGATACCCTGCCTGTTCACTCTGGTGTCCCACAAGGGTCCATACTGGGCCCCCTCCTTTTTAGCCTTTTCTTAAACTCCCTCCCATACCACTGCTCTGAATAGATCATTCTCTACGCCAATGATGCTGTTGTATTCTCCACCTACAAAGATCCTGCAATACTACAACACAACCTTCAACTTGGTTTCAGTTCTGTAGAGACATGGTTTCTTAACCATATGCTGGTCCTCAACCACAAGAAAACCAAATCTGTGCTCTTCTGCAGCTCCCATAACCCTCACAAGCTACACCACCTGTCTATCTCCACCACCCTGGGGACTACCCTAGAACAGGTGGAGTCTTTCAAATACTTAGGAATACAGCTTGACCCTAATCTCTCTTATGGACCTCACGCAGACAATGTTGCTAGAGCTGCGAATACCCGGCTTGGTCTTTTCTACAAACACAGACAATACCTCACGCCAGAAGTTCTGAAGATTGCTGTCCTGAGCTCTGTGATCTCTGTAATAGACTATGGCCTCATCATTTATGGCTCGGCCACAACCACAACCACAACCCTTAGTCGTCTCTCAACTGCCTTAAATAAGGCATGTCGGCTCACTACAGGGGCCCACCATCTCACCCACACATGTGATCTGTACAAGCAGACCAGCTGGCTCCAACTATCCAACTGCATTAAGTTTCTCACCTGCTCCATGGTGAAAAAAATCTACCTTGGCCTTGCACCTCCTGAGGTCTCAACTCTGTTACAACACCAAACCAACAAACAGTGCCTTCGGAGATCCATGCTGCAGCTACTGAAAGTCCCCCACTGTCACACCTCCCAGGGACAACACTCATTTGCTTATCGAGAGCCACTCTGGTTCAATTGCCTTAGCGCCACCATCTCCTCTGCCCCGACAATTGGTATGTTTAAAACTAGGCTCCGCGACTATCTCGCTACTAACAGCTCCTGTGACTGCCCAACTTAACCTAGTTTCTCCACTTCCCTGCCTGCTGTAGGGGTCCTCTGCCTCCCCGCCCCCGGCCCGGACACACCACTCACTTCTTGATACACCCAACACTGCACTTTTCTACCCTCTCCCCACCATACCTTCCTTCCCTCTCCCGCCCCCTCCAGCCCCATCTTTTAGCTCCCACCTCCCCTCTTACCTCTCCCTGCGACTCTGGCACTTCTCATATCCTTTCTGTTTCTCTGACAAATGCCAGTGACTTCTTTGCTTACATTGTTACCCTCGAATTGTATTAATCTATAAATTGTATGCATTGACCCCATTTGTCTTGAAATCCACCATAATTTGTATTTTCTATGACGTGGAACCATAGTAAAAGAGCCTTGGTTCAAAGGTCTTTGAAATCCTAGACTTGATAAATAAATAAATAAAATAAAATATGTGCATGAAAATACTAGAGAATTGTGGGTATTAGGCTTCATTATAAGTGCAAGAAAAACATAAAAGGTGACAATAGTAGAATTAGGGGTGATCAGACTGGGAAGTTCACTTATTTTTCCTCATACTGGAGCCTCAGATGTTGATCTGTGGTATAGTGATGTGGACTGGTGGGATACAGTTTATGTACAGGATAGAGGGGAATCTGACCATCTCCCCAGTTATTTTAGTAAAAGAATATTTTATGGAAACAGTAACAGAGGGACATGAAACCTCAGCTACAATTTAGTAACATACAGAACAAAAAAAGATATCTTGATATATACCCTTTGAGGGTAAAATTGTTATTATTGCTCTTTGAAAGACTTCCTCAGCAAGATTCAGAAAAAGAATATTTGAATATGATAGAAATATCGTTTGAGAGCATTAGATCTAGGCTACATGAGCAATGTGTAGTAAGAGACACTGGGTCAGAAGGTTTGTATAATAATTACTGGAAAAAATATATAAATCAATTAATTCATTCATTCATTTTCACCATTGTGAGCAAACCTAACAAAGAAAACTGCAGATTCCTGAGTTCATGTGGAAAGAAATATAAAGCTTTTGTTAGAGTACAGAAAAAACCTTTTTATATGAGACAATGGGCCAAAATGACTGCTGCTATTAGTGGCTACAGGAACCTCCAGCTTTTGTAAAGAAATGGATGCATAACAAATACGTAAATTATAGTCAGTAAATAGATTGCCCATTTTAGAAAAATCTTTTTGAAGATGTTAAGGTTTGTGAAGAGACACAAGTGTCACGGAAAATGGGGGTAAAGTGCCTAAAATGTAACAGCAGATACAAACTTGTCAAGACTGGTTAGCACCACTGGGAGTCAAGTTTGAGATACCTTGACTCATCTTATTTTGTGATCCTCTGGCAAAGTTTCTGCTGGCAGAGTCTCTCTTCACAAGTGTGAGAGAGAGAGAGAGAGAGAGAGAGAGAGAGAGAGAGAGAGAGAGAGAGACAGAGACAGAGACAGACAGACAGACAGAAAGACAGAGAGAGAGAGAGAGGAAGCATGCCTCTATTTCCCGGTAGATGTAGTGCACCATGTTGGCCATCCCTTCATTGCTCTGACTCTTGATGTGTCCCACAGCAGCGGCAGCTCACACCATTGGGTGAACTTGAGCGCGAGGAAGTGCCTGCAGCTGCTGCTGGATCCTGTGATCAGGCACACCTGGTTCACTGTGCTCTTCTTCTTTGGGAGCATGAGCCACGTAAAGGTGGCATGGACATATAATTCTGGGTGCCCTCTCACAAAACCAAAACAAAGCAAACAATTCCCTCCGTAGCTGTAATCCTACAACCCTATGCTGATGTGAGTTCTCATATTAAAGTGAAGCTGGAGCTCAACTGCACTCAAGTTTGATATACTATGAACATTCTGCAGTAACCCAAAGATGGGAACATACATAGCAAAGTAACTGCTTCTCAGAAATGAGCTTAGTGTCATAGGTAGGTTTTTCTTAGAGAAATCAAGCCATGACACCAGTCTGATGAACATGCCCAGTGTCACGGCTTGACTTTTCTTTTCTTTTTTTTACTTTTCTTTTTATCCCTCCTTCCTACCCTCGATGTCCACTCCTTCGGACTGCTCATGCACTCCAGCCCACCATTCCAGGATCTGCCCCTAGAGTGCCTCTTCCTCCTCCTTCTGTCTTGCACAGCGGGGTCTGTCCTGATATTGGTGGTCTGGGTAGAAAGGTCATCATCTAAGACCACTGAGGGGGGGGGTTATCCGTTTTTCTGTGGTCCCCTTTCCCAGCCCCCTGAGACGCCGGCGCAAGGACGTACGTCCAGAGATGCGACGTGCTGACACACGTCTCTCTCAAGCGCCCAACAGCGTCTCCCCTCCCCGACTCCGTGAAACGGAGCTGCCAGCCCCCTCGAGAGCCCGTGTTCCCACCGTCTCTCTCAGGATGTCGGGTACATATTGCACCCCTGGTATCCCACCCCAGAGGGAGGAGAGCATCCATTGGGACGCTCAATCCTCCCTCCCTCTCCCAGCCAACCCCCACCGACCAGAGTTCATTCCCGAACCCGGGTCGCTGGTGTAGCGTGAGGTGTGGCATCCAGCGCCTCAACCTTCAGCGCCACCGGGCTGGCTGCGGCTTGACTTTTCAAGGAAGAAATTAGATATGATACCAAGCATGTTTCTTACTCTCTGATCTTTTGTTTGCTAGTCTTGCTGTCCTCTTAGGGCTAAGTACCTAGCCCCCGGGAGAACAGCAGGACCGGCAAACATCTAATCTGAGTTTAGATAACCTCTAACATAGACTACATGCTGTTGACTCTCCCACTGCTGCTGTCCAGCTCTGATATCAGCTGCAGAGGATTCTGGTATTTCTATTGACAGCAAATGTCTGATTGGGAGTCAGCAGAAGCAACCTGATACAATTTACTAAACTGCAGTAATCCCTAAATAAAGAAAGAAAAAAAAAATTGAATTCAAAGTGCAAATTGGAACCAGTCCCCCCATTTTGGTATTGAGCTTTTATTGCTGACTTCTTGGAAGTGCTGCTGGTGCCTAGAGTCAGCACAGCTAGGAAACAAAGGATAGAGGACTTTCATGGCCGTCTAAGGGAAAAGTGTAGGGAGGAGGGATTTGGATACATTGGGAACTAGGAGGGGGCCTGGGATGACAAAACCCTTGATGCATCCAAAAGGTTGCATCTAAGCAGAAGGGGAACTACTAGTAAAATGGATTGGGGGCATTGATGAACAAAGCCTTAACTTTAAACTTAAAAGGGGGGGGGCAGCAAGGGTCACAGTACCCAGGGATTTTGGGGCGAGGGTGGCAAATAGGGCCCTCCAGTAAAGAACACAGTGCAGTCTGAAAGGGTAGGGCATAGAGAGAATAGAAAGGAGCTTAGGGTGGGGTGTTCTAGAGGAAGAGGCAATCAACCTCCCTCAGGTAGAAAGCATGATGAGGTCAGTAAATGGGGAGACGGGTGGGAATAAGAGGGGGTCAGGGCCCAGGGTGACTGAAAGGCAGGGAAAGGACCAGGGGAAGAAGAGCAGAGGGTCAGACATCCAAGCTGGGGGGGGGTAATTAATCAAAAAGGAGGGGAGAGAATAAGGAGTGAAGGAGGGTAGTGTCCCTAGTGATCAAATTCAGGAGATGGCAACCAAGGGTGAGGTATTACTGCTGGGTGATTTCAATATCCCAGACATTAATTGTATCCATCCCAGCAGCTGCTTCAACCAGAAGCTGATACATCCTGGATTCCCTACAGGGGGCATGCCTCAGACAGCTGGTGACTGATCCCACCATAGACAGGATGATTCTGGACCTAGTACTGACCAATGGGGACAGAATCACAGGCGTCCAGGTGGAAGGTCAGCTGGGATCCAGCAACCACCAAATAGAATGATTTAGTATGGGGACAGAGACACAGTCTAGTCACACTAAGACAAAGGTCTTAGATTTTAGGGGGGTAGATTTTGCTAAAATGTGGAGGTGTATCAGAGAGAGGCCCTGGCAAGGAGGGAGATAGGAGGGGGAGTTGAGGAGCAGTAGGAACACTTGAAGGGAGACATAGAGGAGGTGAAAAAACAATGCATCAAGATGGTAAACAAGGGTAAGAGAAGGAGGAAACCACTATGGTTCTCGAGAGAGGTGGCAGACAAGGTAAGAGCCAAAATGGCGGGTTTCAGGAAATATAAGGAGACTTGAAAGGAGGAAGACAGTGAGGTGTACCTAATAAATCTAAGGGAAGTGGGGAAGGCTGTAAGGAGCGCAAAGGTGCAGACTAAGGAAAGACTAGCACAGATGGTGAAGAAAGGGGACAAGAGCAGCATGGCTTCCGTGCTGGCCACAGTACCAGCACCGCGCTAATTGAATTCTCCAATTTCCTTCACTCCTCCCTGGACACCAGCTCACTAGTTGGTGCAGTGTTCATTGACCTATCAAAGGCTTTTGACACTGTCTCCCACCCTCTTCTGCTGAACGCCCTCTGTCACACTGGTCTCGCGGCTGGCCCGCTGGCATGGTGCTCAAGCTACCTAGGCGCCCGATCACAGTGTGTAAAAATCAGTGGAACACTCTCCGATACCCGTCCCATACACTCAGGAGTTCCCCAAGGCTCCATCCTGGGCCCCCTCCTCTTCTCACTCTATCTGAACACCCTGCCCAGTGCTTGCTCGGGCAAAATGCTTCTGTATGCTGATGATGCTGTCATTTTTGCCACTCACCGCAACCCCATCTCCCTTCAGGATTCCCTACAACAGTCCTTCAATGAGGCAGATGCCTGGTTTAAGGAGCACAGACTCATCATTAATCTTAAAAAACCAAAGCTATGCTTTTGCCACCCCAAAACAAAGCTAGAAACCACCCACTCCATATTCTTCCTAGTACCAAACAACCGCTGGAGCAAGTCTGCTCGTGCAAATACCGGGATTACCTTGACTCAACCCTCCACGTTCCACGAACACATTGATGCCCTTGCATCCGCCCGCCAACATACTGACTTGGTATCCTCTTCCGCCATCGAAACTGCCTCCCCCCAAATGCTCTCCGGCTCGCTGTCACATCCTCAGTACTGTCCCTGGTAGACTATGGCTTACCAATCTATGGTGCTGCTAACTCAACTGCTCTTGAAAAAATTCACATAACCCTAAATAAGGCTTGCAGACTGATTACTGGTGCCTCTAGGCTCACACACACTTGTCAACTGTATAACGATGCTAAACTCCTGACACTAGATGAGAGACTTCGCTATCATACCTGCCTACTCACAAAAAAAACCCTACTCGGGCTCTCTCCACCAGGGGTGACTGCATCCATCCACCGGATCCCGCCCACTGTTGCTACACGGTCCTCCAACAAGACTGCTCCACTGGTCCCCAGATCAAGAACCACTCATGGTCAGAGGTCCTTCTGGTACAGAGTCCCACTCTGGTTTAACTCTCTCCCTTCCACCACCTCCAATGCCACCATAATCTCCAAATTCAAAACCACCCTTCTCAGCCAACTCTTCAACACTCGTAGCTGTTCCTGTCTCTGAATAAGGCCCTACCTCGACCACTCCACCCATGACAATGCCCACTGGGCAGCTCCCCACCTAGTCCAGCCCCATCCCTTACCCAGCATGCCATTCCTATGTATAACTGGTCCAGAACATGCTGTCTCATGCCAGTTGATTGCTCAGCAAATGAAACCAGTCATGTCAGACCTATTTCTATTACAAGTGTCCTGTAACTTAAATGTATGTTGTTTGACCACAGTGTGACGTGGCGCCTCTAACAAACGCCTACTTGAAGAAAACCTGTACTATGTAATCTAAATACTATGTATGTCTCAATGTAATGATGCCTTAGGAAATGAGCCTCTGGCTCAAAGGTTATAAACTGATTCTCACAAATAAATAAATAAATAAATAAATAAAAGACATTCTTTAGGTACATTAGTGAAAGATGGAAAACTGGGGGTGGATTGTAAGGCTCAGAGTGGATACAGGGGAATGTAAGGAGGGAGACCTGGAAATGGTGGAAATACTGAGAAAATACTTCTGTTCAGTATTCACTGAAGAGGGGGAGGGTCAGGGACCACAGCTGGGTAACAGGCATGGGGGGTAGTAAACACAAGTCTATTCACAGAGGAGAGAGTCCTGATGGTGTTCTCAAAACTAAAGGTGGACAAAGCAATGGGGCCAGATGACATAAACTTGAGGATATTAAGAAAGCTGAGAAGGGAGCAAGCAGTGCCTCTGACAGCCATGTTCACCGAGTCACTCAGCACAGGAGTGGTTCCAGAGGACTGGAAGAGGGCACATGTAGTCCCTCTACATAAAAGTGGTAGTAGAGAAGAGTCAGGGAACTACAGGCTGGTCAGCCTTACCTCAGTAGTGGGGAAGATCATAGAGGCACTGCTTAAAGAAAGAATAGTGGCACACTTGGAATCCATTGGTTCATAGGATCTGAGACAGCACAGATTCACTGCTTGTCAGACAAATCTGATAGATGTTTTTGACTGGGAGATGAAGGAAATAAATCGGAGGGGGAGGCGCGGTTGATGTTGCCTACCTCGATTTCAGCAAAGGCCTTCAACACCGTTCCACATAAAAAGCTGATTACAAGATGGGTAGTCTGGGTATGGGGCACAAGGTGGTAAACTGGGTTAGAAACTGGCTAATGAGCAGGAGGCAGTGGGCGGTGTTAAACAGATCCAATTCGGAGAGAGGGGACGACCAGCAAGGTACCTCAGGGATCAGTCCTTGGGCCAGTCTTGTTTAATGTCCTATCATTAATGACATCACAGAAGGGCTAGAGGGAAAGGTCTGCCTATTTGCAGATGACAACAAGATCTCCAACAGGGTGGATACACCAGACAAAGTGGACAAAATGAGGAGGGACCTGGGGAATCTTGAAAAATGGTCTGAGGTGTGGCAACTGAGGTTCAGTTCAAAGAAGTGCAAAATAATGCACCTGGAATGAAGGAATCTTGGGGAAAGTCACAGGATTGGGGGAGGGGAGAGTTGCTGACGATCACCGAGGAAGAAAGGGACCCAAGGGTTATCATTTCAGATGGCCAAAAGGTGTCTACGCAGAGCACAAAGGTGGCAGGGAGGGCCAGTGGCATGCTGGGGTGCATAGTTAGAGGTATCACTAGCAGGAGGTGGGAGGTGGTGATGACATTGTATAAAAACATTGGTGAGGCCTCATCTGGAGTACTGTGTGCAAATCTGGAGGCCACACCTTCATAAGGACATTGACAGGGTGGTGGTGGTCCATAGAAGGGCGACAAAGATGGTATAGGACTTGCACCAGGAAACATATGAGGAGAGCTTAAAGGACCTAAATATGTACTCACTGGAGGAGAGGAGGGGAAGGGGTGACATGATATAAACATTCAAGTACCTTAATGGCATAAACAAGGTGCAGGGGGAGACATCTTCCAATACAGGAGGAGTACAAGAACGAGGGGGCATGATCTGAAATTGGAAGGAGGCAGATTGAGGGGGAATGTAAGGAAGTTTTTCTTAACAGATAGGGTGGTAGACACATGGAATAGCCTGCCACAGGAGGTGGTGGGAGTGAAAACAGTAGAGGGATTTAAACATGCCTGGGACAGGCATAAGGGAACCTTAGAGGTGGGAAGGAGAGGTGAAAAGTCATTTACCAAGTAGGGTCATAGGCCACATATAAGTGTAGGGCTTTGGGCAGACTGGATGGGCCAAGCAGTTCTTATCTGCCGAAAATTTCTATGTTTCTATGTAACACAAGAAGTCTTGGGCACAAATTGGATGACCTGTAGGCTATAATGGCAGAGAGAAAAGGTGGATCAGGCAGTAATCACTGAGACCTGTGCTACCTGAATCATGACTGGGACCTCTGCATTCCAGGGTATACTCTCTATAGAAGGGACAGGGAGAAAGGAAAGGGGTCAAACTATATGTCAGGGAGGGCGTTACTGCCACTAGGGAGGAAACAGGGGATCGGAAAATAGAAGTGTTGTGGATGCAAATCCAAATGGCAGCAGAAAGGAATTAAAGGGTAGGTGTAGTTTATAGGACACCAAATCAGGATGACAACAAGGATAGGGTGTTGAGTACCATGGTCAGGATGGCAGCTGTGGAGATTTTAATTTGCCTAAGATGAACGGAGTGCCTCATCCACCTTCTGTGCCAGGAGCCAATTGATATTGGATGCAGCCCAGACAGGTTCCTTGTCCAGGGGATGACCTAGCCAACATGGGAGGAAACCATTCTGGACCTGGTACTAGCAAGTGAGGATCACATCCAGGAAATGGATGTGAAGGAGTCCTTGGGGACTAGCGACCACTGGACAACTTTGGTTCTGCATTGACTTGTGGAAGGAAACACCAAGCATTAAGATAATATTGGTAGATTTCAGGAAGACCAACCATGGTAGGATTGGAGAGGTATTTAAGGGACACCTAGCTAGCCTTGAGAAGAATATGAGAGTTGACTAGAAGTGGACAGTGATCAGGGAAGGGACTGCAGCAGCCACTATTACATGCCTTATACAGAAGAGGAAGCATTTCAAAGCTAGGAAACCAAGCTGGTTCAATAGGGAGGTGCGCCAGAGAATGAGGGATAAGAGGGCTTCATACCAGAAATACACGAAGTCCCAAAAAGATGAGGATTAGGAGACTTCTTGAAGAAATCTAGGAAGGCTGGAAAGGCATTCGGACAGGTCAAGGCTAGGAAGGAGCGAAAACTGGAGAAGGGATTAAGGAGGGAGAGAAAGCCTTCTTCAGGTATATCAGTGAAAAGAGGGACACAAAGTTAGGCATAGTAAAGCTGAGAAAAGGGGAGAGGTTGGTAGAACGTCTTACAGAGAAAGCAAAGGAATTGACCGAGTACTTCTGCTCTGTCTACAGAAAGAGTACAGAGGAAGGCTATACATTTGTTCCCAGAATTGAGGGGTATGAAGTATAAGGTAAGGCTGACAGAGTTAGGAATGTATTCTCTGGAGTTTAGAAAACTCATGGGTGACATGTGCTTGGTCTATAGGGTCCTACAGGATAAGGGATTGTGGGAACAACTTGGATTAGTCATTACGAATTCAGGTTACTGCACTAGAACTCACCGATATCAAATAGCAGGGGACAGAGTCCGCTCAAATAAAAGGAAGCAGTGGTTCTCAGAGTTGCCAAAATATGGAACAGCCTACCCGAGGAGTTAGAGACAAGTGAAAGTATGACTGAATTTAAGTCAAAATTGGATAATGGATCCAGGGGTATGGAGTGTAATATTCATGCAAGCATCATGGACTTAGATCTTCTCTGCTCTGATTAAACCTACATAACCTATGTCTACTAAGAGAAAGGATGGACCAGTGCCTTCTGGGAGGATGGAGGTGAGGGGTGGGAGGAGGGGTGGTGGTCATGGCTGAGGACAGGATAACAGAAGATAAGGTCAGGAAGGGGCTTATATCCCTAAAGGTGAAAGTCTCCAAGTCCAGATGGCATTCACCCAAGAGTTTTGAGGGAACCTGCAGTAGAACTGGCAGGTCTGCTGGTGAATCTGTTCAACACTTCACTTGAAATGGGAGTGGTATCACAGGAATGGAGAACCACTGATGTGGTACCGCTGTGACAAGATTAGACCTAGGGATGTCCCTGGGAACTACAGCCCACTCAGTATGACCTCTATTATGGGTAATCTGATGGACACCATTATGAAGGAAATGCTATTCAGGTTCCTTGAGGAAAATGGGCTGCAGGAAGAGACAAATGAAAATGATGTACTTATCATAATCGTTGATCTTCCAAAATATCATCACCATTGATTACCACTTATGGGCCTGGGGCCCGAGGCACTAGGACCCCATGAGAGAAAATGTTTTGCATGGAGGGTGCCAGCATTGGCTACTGAGCATGATGCCTGCATATCCCCATGTGGAGTCATGCCCCAGCCAAAAACCAGTGCCGGCTCCTTCACACACCTTAGTTCTGTTCACCAAAAGAGAAACAAATTGGGGGGAAGATATTGGGGGGACTGACATTTCTTGGCCCAAACAGACATGGAAATAATATAGGACTATATATAAACAACAAAATTAAGCTTGAATTCCAACCTTTAAATAGAGAAACAGGGTATACTAGGTGGAACAAAAGGTGTAGTGGGGTATAGAGCCAGAACCTTACACCACCAGCCATAGAGGAGGTGGACAGTGAGCTTAAAGGTAGTATCCCTGAAGCATGTGGTACTAGCAGAAGACAAAAAGGGAAATGCCCAGAATAGTGAGCTCCTTGTAATTGAGATGGCATAATGTGCCAGAATAGAAATGAGACACATGAACTCCAGAGAAAAAACAACCCCATGCTACCAGATGCAGGATTAACTGGATAATCAGTTAATATGTACCTTTTCACCTTTGCTGGAGAGAAAAGGGAGTTGCCATGTGCATGTGGAGACTAAACCAACCAAACGAGTTGAGATGTGCTCATTTCCCCAGGCATTCCTAATGGTAGTGTGCTGAAAGCCCAGCTGATGTAAGGGACAAAAAAGGGCACAGCAAACAAAAACAGTCTGACATAGTCAGAAGAAGATATGAGAGGAATGACCTGCTTCTCCTGCAACCACAGGAATGTACCCTGTATAAGATCTAGTGTGTTTGGCCCAGTCCAGTGCATTGCACCTCCCACAGGCAGTGCAATTACTGTACCAGGTGGGTCTCAAAGGCACAGACTGCATTTAGCAAGTAATAGGGAAATACTCCAGAAGGGATATACCCTGGGCAGGGACAAAAGAGGAAGGGGAAGGGAAAGGAAGCAAGCTGTATTCCCTATCTCCCCCTTTTTTGGTTGGCATGAGGGCCCTAGAGGACCCTCACTCAGTTTAGGTTTTTTTTTTTTTTGGGTGAGGGAAGGTGCCAACAGTGAGCCTCCAAACTCCTTTTTATTCTTTTTTTGAAGCAACTCCAAGGGAGTGCAACTGGGAAGATGTGGTACTAAATGGTGCTGCCAAACAGGGTCAGCTGCCCAGAGGCCTTGGCTCTGCTAGAGAGGGAGATGGTGGTAGTGGTGGTGGGGAGGGTAATCAGTGCTGAAATATTATGGAAGATCAACAATTACAGTAAGTTTGTAATTTTCATATCTTTCAAGAATCTATCTCCACACTTTTGGGTTCAAGTACCAAGATGCCCCTTTTTCTGAAGGAGTAACTGGCTCACCCTGAGAGTAACAGATGTCCTCACCCCTCTGAATGGGTAAGAACACCTGAGGGCAGGGGCTCCTTACAGGTCTGACGAAACTTGAGACTGGTCAGGGTTAGATGGGGGCTGCTGTGACACCAGAGTGGAAGGAAACCTCAACAGTTCCCACCTGGCCCTGGGGGAGAAGAAATGTGCCCCCCCCCAGGAAATTCTGCTTAAGCACCTGATGCCAGGCCAATGGCGCTAGTCAGGAAAAGGCAAAACCATGCCATCTGCCTCAGGCACACTGCAGTTCCTACCAGCCTGGGGGCCACCTCATTAGTATTTTATGATGCCCTTGACTAGTGCTCAGCTACCTCCAGGCCCCAAGCAGAAAGCCCAGTGGCTTGCCTGACAATCTTGCTTTGAGCAATGGAAGTTAAGAGCTGACCTAGTTGCAACCATAAGTGATGACTGAAGGTCACCAGATGGGCCTGGTGTGCAGAGAGGCACATGTGGGTGAGTGATGAGGTAAAAACCTTCCAGTCGTGGACATCCAGAGTCTGACTGGGGGCTGGTGGACTGATCCCTCCTTGAAGGTTTTAGGCCATGGAGGGATGACAACTGCATTGTCATTGTGAACTGCAAGGATTCCCAATGGCACGCCTGCTGGATCATAGCTTGAGTAAGAACCTAGGTCGAGTGCCTGGAGCATCTCCACCAAGAATCACTGGTAAAGAGGGTACTCAGCAGCTGAGGACAGGTGGAAGGAGGATTCATTGTCCTCTGAGAAGGATGTCAGTGGGTAAGAGGCGCTGATCCAAAGGGCTGTTGGTGCTGGAGAGAAGGGCCGGAACTTGACCCTGACCAAATCCCTGTGAAAGCTATATATGGCACCAAAAAAGCTTCCTGTGTTGCTCTCACATTAGTGGCCCCTCAGGGCATATGAATATGGACAACTTCTCCAAAAAGCAGTGAGGCCTTTGAGGGGTATGAGACACAGGGTCTCGAGGGCCTCTACTTGGGCTACAGGACTGTGTAGGTGGCCTTGCCTAAGGGGAGGGCCTGCCAGAGTCACCTGAAAAGGGGTCTCCCTACATCAGAGGAGTGATACAATCAGTGCTCATAGGGAGAAAAACCCAGGAATAAAGAGCAGAGCTTTACAGTCTCCATAGGGAGGCCCTGGACCTCACTTGTGGCAGTGTTGTCAAGTGGCTCCATTTGCCATCAGACCCTCAGCTGGCACAACCTCCAGCACTGGGCTCAAGGTTGATGATATCTTCAGAGACTGGTTCATCCCTGTCACCATGGCCATCACTGCACTGAGTGCCAGACCCAGCGTCAGCACCAATGTCGAACCCAGAGTCATCCCCAACTCCGGTGGCACAAATGGCACAGTGGCCGACCCCAGCACCATGACTAGCACGAGGGTTAGGACAACCCTTGGGATGACACCATCATGGGCAATGCACCTGGTGTTGGTCCCAGAGCTGATGCCATGGCTGTAGGGTCTGTCAACCAGGCTGGCATCATCATCCCCCTTGGTCTCCCTAGTGGCACCAGTGGAAATGACAACCTGCACCTCAGCAACAGGATGAATAATAGCCCTGGTGCCAGTCCCTCCTCTGACACAGCGATCGATGGGGAGGGGGGCCTGGTGTCATTTCTGGCACTGCCCAACTTGGTACCACTGCAAACGGTGACAAAGGCATGGGCAACATCAGAAAATTACACCAAGGTGTTCACTAGTGTAGACCAAGCATATAGTTTCAACCTCACCTATCTGCTGCTCAGGACAGACAGACTGTGAGGGGCTTGCAGCCAACCACCCAGAAGGAGCCGACTGTCCACCAGACCCACCCACTAGGGCCTCCAATGCCTCAGCACAGTGAGGTCAAGGAGGACCCTGTGCTTCCATGGAACCAGAGGTCCTAGGAAAAGGCCCAGTGGAAAGGCCTAGCATCCATGCCTTGGCCGCACATGTGCAATGCCTACCTCCAAAGGTGGGGGCTGGACAACCACACCTCATCGCATGGATCTCTAAAGTATGGTGGTCCATACAGAAGCAGGCGTTGCACACATCTATATTATGTCTGGGCCAAAGCAGGTTGCAGAGCACTAATGCCAGCCCTTAACAGCCATGGGCTTCCCCCAGGGGCACCGCCACATAATGGGAGGCTACCAGACATTTTTCAACAACTTAGCCCCTTTCTCTCAGACTTTGGGATCATGGAAAGAAAATAACAATGAGTAAAGAACTGCAAAGGTATTTTGAAGTGGTGCACTCTTGAAAAAATAAGATGAAGAACACTAAGGTGCTGTCACTCCCACAGTGTGCACTCAGTGGTGGGAAGAACAGAACTGAGGTGTGTGAGGGAGCCGACAATCATGATTGGCTGGCACATGACACCACATGGGGGTGCACAGGCACTGTGCTCAGTAGCAGATGCTGGTTTCTTCCCTGTAAAAAACGTGCTCCCATGGGGTCCTAGTGCCTCCACCTCCAAACTCATAAGTGGGAATCAATGGTGAAGATTGATTCTTGAATGATCATTAGTTCGTGTCAGCAAAATCCTCTCATACCAACTGGATCAGTTTCTTGACTGGGTAACAAAGGTGGCAGACATGGGCCAGGTGGTTGGCATACTGTGCTTGGATTTCAGCAAGGCCTTTGACTCTGTGCCACACAAGAGATTGATCAGGAAGACAAAGGATCTAGGGGTGGGAAACAAATTAACAAGGTGGATGGTAAACTGGCTCAGTGATGGATCCGAAGGGTGGTGGTGAGGAAGAGCCCTCAGGTATGAGGGATGTAATCGGTGGGTTCTTGCAGTGGTCAGTGCTCAGCCCAGTGTTATTCGATTTGTTCATTCATGACACTGGAAATAGCATCAACGGGAAAGTTACATCATTGCAGACAACACCAAGCTGTGTGGGAGGATGGACCTGGATGAAGAGGTGCAGGATCTAAAAGAGGACCTAGTGAACCTGGAGAGGTAGTCTTGCATCTAGTACCTAGGGTTCAATGATGAGAAGTGCAAGGTCATGCACATACGAAGAACGAACCTAAGAGCTAAGTACAGTCTGGGGGAGTCAAGGTTACTGTATTAGAGGAGGAAAATGACTTGGTGATAGCCATTATCAGTGACCTAAAACAGGCTACACAGTGTAGAGAGGCTTAAACCAAGCCCAACAAAATACTGAGCTGCATTGCTAGTGTGTTCAGAAACAGAAGGAAAGAAGCTGTCTCATTACTGTACAGATCCCTGTTGCAACCAGATTTGGAGTACGGCATGCAATATTGGATTCCCTACCTGAGAAGAGGTACTAAACAGCTTGAGGCAGTGCAGAAGATGGCAAGAAAGATGTTTCAGGGACAGCATGACAGGGCATATGAGACAGACTGTCAGAACTCAAAAGGTACTCACTAGAGGAGAGGAGAAGAGGGGGGGAAGGAGAGAAAGAAAGAGAGAGAGTGAGAATGAGTATGAGAATGATTGAAACCTTCAAGTACCTGCAAGGTATAAACAGAGTGGATATTGGGGACATTTTCCATCTTAGTGATGACAAGACCCCAAGGGTGCACTGTTACAAACTGGCAGGGGGAAAAGTTCAAGAAGGAGGTCAGAAGACACATTTTTACAGAACAGGTGGTGGCAGAGTGGAATGAGCTCCTATCTGAGGTGTCAATCAGAAGACAGCGTGGGAGGGGGATTCAAGAAGGGGTGGGACAGGGGGAAAGGGATGGTCAGGGTTGGCTCTGAATGGGAGTGGGGCCCACTGTAATCTCTAGAGTAGGGCTCTGCAATTGAGCAGGATCAATAAACCAAAAGGCCCTCTTTTGCTGGCTAATTTGTATGTTCATATGAGAACACTAGAAATGTTTTAAACCCTTGTGAGAGACAGGGATACAATTTCAGATCCCCCTTCCCTGTCAAATTCTACTTTTTCCAGAGAGCCCTGAGCTGTACCACACACCTGACAATGCCCTATTATCCTAGATAGTGAAGGAAGTTCCCATAACTGAGCACTCTTTGACCACAAAGATGACAAATCCAGACAAGCAGAAGAAGCAGCGAGAATACCAATGACAGCGAGACCTAAAAAGGCTACATACTTTGAAAACACTGCAAGATACACAATGTCAATGACTCAGCAGGTAACAAACTCACCTCTTTGACCAAAAGATTAGATGGGCCTGGGTGCTAGCCCCACACCAGATAATTCAGGTGATACCAATAACTGACACAGTAGTGCAGTACGGGGGGTTGCTACACAACTTATGTGCCATCCTTTAGTTGAGATGTTAAACTGAAGTCCCTTCTGCTTATCTCTGGTCTCTGTCCAGATGGAATTAAAAGACCCCATGGCACTTAGTGATGAAGAGAAGGGGAAATTTTTATTTGCTTAAAATATAGACATACAAACAGTAACAACCAAAAAAAACATGAATACTTCTATATAAAAAAATAATTAATGTCAAAATAAGAATGCAAAAAATAAAATAAAACAAAAGGCAATAAATGAACAGTAAATAAACTATATCCTACCACAGTTTCAGCAATGCCTTGAATGATCACCTCAATACTCTCATTCATTTGATCACACTTTTGTGAATCTACCAACTTAAAACTCCTACAGTATCTTGCAACAACTATTTCAAATTCAAAGAAAATTGCTTGTGTTTTTGTTGCAGAACAAAATGGCATACAGCAATCCAAATACACATTTTACCAAAAAAAAGTCAGACACTCACCACCTCAAAATCAAGGGACTCTGGCTCCAAAGTAATTTGCTTCATCGTCATTTATTAAAATACAAACTCACATGAAAATGAATGCAGACACACACATTATGCTTGCCTGATGTGTGTCAGGGAGTGACTGCCTCCAAAGTCATTTGCTTCATTATTGTTTATTAAAAGAACCTCACATGAAAATGAACACAGACATACTCAATGCCTGTCTGATGCGTTTCAGACATCATAGTCCTTTATCAAAGTGTCACATAGCACCACCAGCCCAGAGTGACCTTTGTGTGTTTGTTCCAATTCAAACACACCAATTTATGTAAGCAAATATGATTGTAAGAGTACTATGGTTCCACTGGTTCCATTCTGGGGAAAAGAAACCTTTCACCAGGTCTCATAAGTTATGAATTGTAACGATAGGTTATGCCAAGCAATAACAATTTTCTTCCAAAATCCTTGTATGAAGGAACAAGAATAATAATATAAGTGCTCCATTGTCTCTACTTGCTGCACACAAACTTCCCTGCGACAGATTCTGTCTTCAATGGTTTTGAGCACTCTTCACATGAAGTTCGTCATGGCAACACAGTCACAAGATATCCCACATTTTTGGGGGATCCTAGGATTTACAAGCAATTTGAGGACATTAGATTCTGAGTTATTTGGAGCTACCAAAAAAAAAAAAAACAGGGTGCACCTCAAAGGGGTCATGTAGAATGGCAGAATAACAAGCTTTCCTGTTTAAAGTTATAAGGTACTGGCTACACTGAGGTTCCAAATTTTATTTTTCTGGCAATGTCCAGCTAAATATTCAGGAACAGCATATGAACTTATACATTTTCATTTGACTGTACCTCTCTCCCATACCTATAAAAGGCCAGTTAGACCAGATTCAAAATGGGGTAACCAAATTTTGGATTGACTACTCAGAAGATGCCAAAAATTACTGTAAAACAAACATTTGTTAATGCTGAATGTTCGCTGCTTGCATTGCTATTGTACCATCGGGTCTTCCTTGTACACATTTTTTCTATATATTTACCCAGACTAGACCAGATGGGATGCAATATCTCATTTTCAGTGGTGTCCTGCTTTAACACATTATTACCCAGGATAGGCAATATCTAACTGTCAGTTGGCTCCCACATTTTGACCCCACATTTCCAAGTCTTTCTATGACCTGATGTTATGATCAAGACAGGTGGAATTTTTAAAATTCCACCCAAAAATTGATTTTGTAGGGTGACTATGTAAACAGGTTTCAATGGGGATTTGAAAAATTACACCTGTCATGTTCAGGAGGCAGGCAGCACAAACAATATGTTAAATATTAGGGGCCAAAATCTGCAAAAATAAAGTTATGAGTAAACATTGGAGTACTTTGTTTCTTCATAACTTTTTTTTTTTCACATTTTGACCCCAAATTTTCAACATAGTTTTTTTATGATCACACCTTCTGAATATAGCAGGTGTCATTTATAATACTATCCTGCCAAAAAGGTGATTTTGTGCCACAACTGCGAAAACATATTTTGGCCAGGATTTAAAAAATGACAGCTGTCACATTCATAAGGTGGTGTGTGCCTTCGAGGCACATGTCAGGAAGCATAGGAAGACCAGGAGCAGGTATAAAATTCACAAGTAGCATTTAATTTTTTTCGATAACAGTAAAATAAAAAAATAAAATTGTTCTGTATAACTATTAACAAAGGCAGTACAAAGACAGAAAACAACGTCATTCATCTGAGGAGATCTCTAATTTCAAGTTTCAGTCTTGCTCTCTCTCTCTCTCTCTCTCTCTAGCAGAAGTATTACTGCTCTATTTATAAGACTTTGTCTGGGAACGCCTTAAGAAAACATTCTGTTTTTCAGAAAATGTTCTTGTCAATTTCCTCCCTTGCAGGTGCAACAAAACAGTACATGGTTTCCCAGAACTTATCTCCTGATCAAAGTGCTGCAAAGAGTTTGCAGACCAGCATCTCAGGTTAACGCCTTAAGCTCCAAATAGCATTTTGCAATCATTTCAACAATATAACCATATAACTCTTTAGACCAAGGGATCCCACTTTCTCATAAAGATTCACACATATTTTATAACTTCAGATACACAAGGGGGGAGAAAAGATAGAAACAGCAAGTGAAGGCAGAGAGATAGCTGTTGGTAGCAAGACTATCAGAGTGGCCAGTTCCTAGGTCTCACAAGAAAATTTGACTGCACAGTCAGACAGACAAGAGACAGAGCAGAAGAGGATAAAACAGATCTTTCCATTTAACTCTTTCTACACAACAAATCTTTCTACATAATAAATGGGACAGGGTCTTATTCAACCCAGTCACAGTGTGAAACAAGCATTTATCAATGCTGAATGTTGTCTTGCTGGCATTGGCATTTGTAGTGCAGGAGTTAGAGATGCGCATAATAGGAATGGCAGTGAAGTATTGAACTGACCCCAACCCCACTCCCACCCTTCAGAGACTGGCAGGCATTGGGGTGTGCCTTTGTGTCATTGGCCATAACATTCATGCCATTTCACCTCACCCTACCTTGCAGACACTGACAAGTGTCACAGTGTACCTTGGGGTCTTCGGGCCTTATTCTCACCCCATTCCATAAGGAAATATGCTCAGATGGGTGCAGTATAGGAGAATGGGGTGAACTTTGGGGCTGAAGAATCAAAGGCACACCTCGATGCCTGTCACTGGCGGCAGGGTGGGGGTGGAATGGTGTAAGCATTACAGCTGACAATCCCAAGTCACACCCCTGACACCTGTCAATCTCTATAGGGTGGGGCATTATGGGTGGAAACCCTAATGCCCTGAGCGTTTGTTGGTATTTTCATTCCAAATTTTCGACATGGGCTTTTTGTGACCCCACCTCACGAACAGTGGCACTATCAGTTTGTTAGCCGAAAGGTGATTTTGCACAGTGACTGCACCATTTGGCACCACAGGTGTGAAAACACATTTTGGGCAGGATGTGAAAAATGACAGCAATACTGTTCATGAGGAGGTGTAATAAAATGGCAATGTTGAAAATCTGGAGTGAAAAATTAGTGAAGTCACGAGCGTGCATAGAAACTGCGCAACACACTACCGTAACGCAATTATGTTGGGGATTTTTTTAACCAAATTTTCAACATAGGCATTTTGGGAC
This sequence comes from Neoceratodus forsteri, assembly GCA_016271365.2. NCBI lineage: Eukaryota > Metazoa > Chordata > Ceratodontiformes > Ceratodontidae > Neoceratodus > Neoceratodus forsteri. The sequence goes on from CM028130.1 coordinate 1,242,184,531, forward strand.
TTCTGCTCATGAACAGTGGCACTGTGAGTTTGATAATCTGTCCCGAAAGTTGATTTCCCACAGCGACCGCACCATTGTGCACCACATGTGCAAAAACACATTTCGGGCAGGATGTGAAAAATGACAGCTGTACTGTTCATAAGGAAGTGTGAAAAAATGGCAATGTTGAAAATCTAGAGTGAAAATATTAAAAATATTCGAAGTTACTAGCATGCATTGAAACTGCACAATGCACTCTTGTAATGCAGTCATTTTTTGGAATTCTTTCACCAGATATGTAACATAGACTATTTGGGACCCTACCTCATGAACAGTGGCACTGACATTTTGTTAATTGGTCCTGAAAGGTGATTCTGTACAGTGACCACAAAATATCCATTCAGGACTGAATAACGAGATGACAGGGCATGTGTTCATGAGGTGGGGTTCCAAGAACCCCATGTTGAAAATCTGGAACCAAAATTTAAAAAAGTGTCTGAGATAGCCACGTAAGTTGAAACCCCCCCATTAATGCCATTATACAGCTTATGGCATTTCTTCATGTTCCCCTCATCTTTGAAGAGTCCAGACATGTTCCTGCTCCACTGAAGATTGCAGCACAAGCCCTTCAGGGGGTAGTAAGTATGAGGTGAGGAGGTAGGGTGAGCAGAAGGTGGGTGCGGGTTGGGGGAGGGGGCGCCACTGACAATGACAGACCATTTTCTTTTTTTCGGGTTAAAAAAAAAAAAAAGGACATCTCAACACTGCTAGGCACACTGGGGTAGGCTCCCAGTGTGCCACACAATGTTGGGAGGTGGGGGACATGCCGACACAGGGATTTCACCTCTGATGTCGGCTTTGTTTGGGGATTGTGTGGTGGTGGCAGGAGCCACCACCATGTTTATTGAAATGTTTCACCAGGAAAGGCACATATGGGAGGTGTGTCATCTCGGCTGAGAGAATGCCCAACTGTCGATAGATTTAAAATTGAGTTAAAAACCTATTTATTTAGCTTAGCTTTCCCTAGTCATGGATGATCTGTTTTAATGTTCTTGTTTTAATTTTATTTTTATGTATTTGGTTTTATGTACAGCGCCTTGGTCTTGAAAGGCGCTATAAAAATAAAGTTGATTTGATTTGATCTCTGCCGCTGCATGACGAGCTTGTCTCTGATTGCAGAGGCACATTTCTTTCAAGCTGGTGGCACTTTACATAAATATTGCATCAGGACTAGCATGCTGGCTAATTGGGGAATGGGGGACGCACCTACTAAAGCATGCCCTGCATTTGCCAACACTGATACACCTCTCACTGTGCTATTACTTCCAGAAAATGTTGCTTGCCACATGCTCAAGACAACACAAACAAGCATTTGTCAATGCCAAATGTTGTCTTGCTGACATTGGCATTGGTAGTGCACAAGTTAGACAGATGCATAAAAGGAATGGCAGTGAATTACGTAAGTGATGCCAACCCCGCACCACCCTGAAGAGACTGACAAGCACTGAGGTGTGCCTTTGGGTGTTTGCCATAATGCTCATACAATTTCACCTCACCCTACCCTGCAGAGTCTGACAAGTATCGTGTTCTGCCTTGGGGTCCTCGGGCCTTACGCTCACCCCATTCCATATGGAAATACATTGAGATGGGTGCAGTATAGGAGAATGAGGTGAACTTTAGGGCCGAAGATTGCAAGGCACAGTTCAATGCCTATCAGTGACTGCAGGGTGGGGGTGGGAGTGGTGGTGCAGTAGGAATGGTGTGAGCATTAGAACCGACAATCTAAAGTCACACCCCTGACGCCAGTTAGTCTCTACAGGGTGGGACGTTAGGGTTAGAAACCCTAACGCCCCAGGCATTTGTTGGTATTTGCACTCCAAATTTTCAACATGGGCTTTTTCTCACCCACCTCATGAAAGCATCTGGGACCTCTGCTCATGAACAGTGGCACTGTGATTTTGTTAATCTGTCCTGAATGTGAATGTCCCACAGTGATTGTGCCATTCTGCGCCAGTAGCTCGAAACCACATTTTGGGCAGGATGTGAGAAATGACAACTGTACTGTTCTTAAGGAGTTGTGCAAAAATGGCAATGTGGAAAATCTGGAGTGAAAATATTAAAAATTCTCCACGTTATGAGTGTGCATGGAAACTGCAATGCATGCTCGTAACACAGTCATTCTGTGGAATTTTCTCATCAAATTTTTAACATAGGCATTTTGGGACCTCCACTCATGAACACTGTCACAGTGATTTACTTAATCTGTCCCAAACATTGATTTCCTACTGCGACCGAGCCATTATGCACCACATGTGCAAAACCACATTGCACACAGCATGTGAAAAATAACAACTGTACTGTTCTTAAGGAGGTGTGCAAAAATGGCAATGTTGAAAATCTGGAGTGAAAATATTAACAATTGTCGAACTTACTAGGGTGCATGGAAACTGCGCAATGCACGCTCATAAAATAGGCATTTTGTGGAATTTTGTCACCAAATTTTCAACATATGCATTTTGGGACCTCCGCTCATGGACAGTGTCACTGTGATTTTCTTAATCTGTCCAGTACATTGATTTTGCACACCAACTGTGCCATTGTGCACCACATGTGTGAAAACACATTTCGGGTGAATTGTGAAAAATGACAGCTATACTGTTCATAAGGAGCTGTGGTAAAATAGCAGTGTTGAAGGGGAGTGAAAATATTAAAAATTCTCGAAGTTATGTGAATGAGTAAGAACTGTGCAACACACGCTAGTAATGCAGTAATTTTTGGGAATTTTTCCACCAGATTTGCAACATAGGGTTTTTGGGAGCCTTCCTCATGAACGGTGGCACTGTCATTTCATTAATTGGTCCTGAAAAGGTGGTTCTGCACAGTGACCGCAAAATCACCTTTTGGGACCAAATAACAAAATAACAGTGGCTGAGTTCATGAGGTGGGGTCCCAAGAACCCCATGTTGAAAATTTGGTGAAAAAATTCCCCAAAATGGCCAAGATACCCACCAAAGTTGAAAAAGCCCTATGTATGCCTTTATACAGCTTACCGGCATTTCTTCAGTTCGCAGTCGGCTTTGAAGAGTGCAGATGTGTTCCTGGTCCACCGAAGACCATTGCGCCGGCCTCTGGAGGTAAGTATGGGATGAAAGGGGGGTGTGGGGACGTGGGTGCGCAGAGGTGGGTGCAGGTTGGGGGGCACAAGGGACCGTTTTCTGTTTTTACTGGGGGGGGGAACGGCAGTGTGGGATACTTTGGGCACACTGGAGAGGGCTCCCAGCATGCCAGCATACCTGGGTGTTTCTTTGGAGGGGGGTTGGAGCCAACAGGGATTGAGCACCCCTGTCGGCTGCACAGTGTGCTTTTGTCAGGGGGAGGAGCAGCATGAGCTGAGGGGAATTGGGCACCTCCTCGGCTCACAACAAATTTTGGGGGGGGGCATCATGCTGACGGGGATTGGGCTACCCCATCGGCAAATGAACTAGTGAGGGCAAATGCTGACAGGGGGATTGGGCACCCCCGTCATCTGTTATGGGGACGGTGAGAGGTGGAAGGCTCCACCATGTTTATTGAAATGTTACACCATGGAAGGCACACTATGCAATGAGAGGGCACTCCCTCATTGCAGTGGCTAAATCCTTTCAAGGTGTGGCATGCTTTTGCACTGCTGTCATAGACAGTGTGCAATCTAATTCGTGCCACAGAGCCCAGCCTGAAAAAGCAGTGGTGCCACTGGCCACTACAGGATCGCACCTCCCAAAACCTGCTATTCCAAGTTACGACAATATGTTTCTTGTGCATGCACAAGACAACATAAAAATGGCTATGTTGAAAATTTGGGGTCAAAATATTGAAAATTACCGAAGTTCTGAGAATGTGTTGAAAAATTGCAATGTGCACTTACAACCCTTTTTTTTTTTTTTTTTTTAATATTGTTACCCCAGATTATCAAAATAACCTTCTTATGACCCTACCTCTTGAATGAGGATGGAGAAAATGTTCAAATCTTGATCAAAAAGAGATTTTACACAGCAACTGTGAAATCGCCTTTTGGGATGGATTTGCATAACTTCACCACCCTTATATGTGAGATGAGGTCCCAAAAAGACCATGTTGAACATTTTGGGAAAAAATATTCAAAAATGACAAAGTTATAAGAACAAGTTCAAAACCTGCTGAAATACACTGAACCACATATCTGATTTCCTCAGTTCATGGTCCAGCACTGAAGAGTTAAGACATGTCCAGAGAGGATTATGGCAATGAACCCCTGGTAAGTAAGTAAGGGGTGGGTGCTGAGTGGAAGGGTCGGGTGCAGGAAGGGTAATGGCGGCAGTGTGCCAGCAGCAGAACAGACATTAATGAATGACTTTCATTTTTACAGGTTTAAAACAAGTTAAAAAAAAAAAAAAAAAAAAAGACTATGAGGCACAGTTTTCTTTATTTCAGGTACCAAGACTGGGGATTGGGCATGCCAGTGTCGGTGTTATGTTTTGCGGAAGCAGGGGTGGGGTCCCCAGTGTCATACAGTGAAAATGGGTGGTATGGGTAATACTAGCCAGCATCAGCAATTGAGTACCCCTGTGTTGTAAAGGGGGATGTGGGGTGGTGGGTGCCAAGTGGGAGGGTTGGGTGGGGAAGAGTAAGAAGCGGCAGTGTGCCAGTGGCACAATAGATATCGATGAACAGTTTTCTTTTTTTTTACAGAGTTATAACAATAACAAACAGACAGAAAAAGACTGAGTTACAATTTTCTTTATTTCAGGTACTGACATGGGGGATTGGGCATGCCAGTGTCAATGTTTGGCGGCAGCAGGGGGTTGGCTTCCCGGTGTCACACAGTGAAGAAAGATGGCATGGGGCATACTAGCCAGAATCTGTGGCTGGGCAGCCCTGTGTTGTAAAATTAAAAGTAATTCGGGGGTGCTGAGTGGGAGGGTTGGGTGGGGGAAGGTAATGGTGAAAGTTTGCAGGCGGCAGCAGCAGACATCAATAGACAATTTTCCACTTTTACAGTGTTTATAACAATAAAAAAAAGACTACAAGGGATTGTTTTCTTTATTTTAGGTGCCAATACTGGGGATTGGGCACCCCAGTGTCAGTGTTATGTTTCGGCAGCACTGGGGGTGGGTTCCGCAGTGTCGCACAGTGAAAATGGGCATGGTGGGGGTGGGGTACTAGCCGGCAACAGGGACAGGGTACCCCGTGTCAGACAATTAAGAAGGTGGAACCAATGGGAGGCAGTAGGGCACTTGGTAGAGGGTGAGAGGGATTGTTTTTATGTTGGGGGAGGAACCGAAGCAGGCTGATCATGATGCTGATAAGCTCTGCTTGCTGGGCATTCTTATGCAGATCATAGGAAAGAGCCACCCTATGATTCAGCTGGCTCTTTTATTTGAACTACACAAAGTTTCCACCCAGCAAGACCAGAACAGTGTCATGATCAGCCTGACTGAGGATTGGTCTGACACTGTTGAGCCCCTTGCAGACTGACCTGCATTGGAATGACATTGACACATCTTTTAGAACCCACTATTATACCAATATGTTCACTTTCTGCAAGTGTAAAGGCGAACATAAAAAGGAGTTAAAGGAAGTAAAAAAAAACACAATGGGTTGACTATTCCCGGGCCACCAGATTTCAATGGTAAAGTATGTAATGTTGCGCTTCATGGAGTTCAACTGGCTCTCCCAGAGCCCTTGAAAAAAGATAGTAAAGACAAAGGCTTCCAAGGATATAGGTAGCGAATACATTTGATGATATGTAAAAAGTGGGACAATAAAAAGGTCCAAATCATTAAAGTATGTTTCCTTACACACATCCCATCGCTTCCATTTAGCCACTATACTTTTAGCTTGCTCAGTTTTTTCTGTCTACTCTTACCAAGCCATCTTACCTTGGCCCAAAAAAAGCACCCAAATGTTATCGAGATTCCTGAAGTGCTTGTAACCTGCATAGATGTTGGGGATCCAACAACCAACCCTGCACTTTTAGTAAGAGTAACAGTGGAACCAGAGATGGATGAGAATTCATTGAATTTAGCTACTGAATGTATACCAGAGTTCCCATTTTATACCAATAGCATAATGTCATCAGCATAGGCAATAGCCATGACAGAGACTTATACAGAAACAGAAGACAGAACTAATGTTGTGGCTATATTGATTAAAATGTGAAGCAGAAGATCAATGTAAAAGGCATATAAAATGGGACTCAGGAACACCCCTGATGTACTCCACCAAATTGGAGAAAACTCTCTCCAAGCCAGCCATTAAGAAAATGGCAAACGTAAGCAGAATCATATAAGGCCTGGACCCAAGACATAAAGAAGGGGGGAAATGATAGCCTTTAATACAGAGAATAGATTTAATTGTGATACTCAATCAAAGGCCTTCTCTTGGTACAGAGTAAGGAGGTACCCCGATAAAACATCATCATTCCCCTTCGCCATTATCTCTCAGATTAAACACAGAATATCGTTAATCGTCCTACATGGCACTGCAGAAAACTGGGTCGGTGAAATGATATCCTCAGCCACTTGAGGAAGTCTGGTACTGGATGGGAGGGGTTAACCTGAGCACTATGACTGAGGAATGGGACCCAGGGGTTATCATTAGTGACATCCTCAAACTAACAATTCAATGCAATAAGGCCATTAATAAGGCAGATTGGATATTGGATACATCAGGAGAGGCATAGATAGTAGAAGAAAAGAGGTAACATTACCTCTTTATAGATCAATGATAAAGCTGCACCTGGAGTACTGCACCCAGTTCTGGAGCCCCCACTTAAGGTCAGGCTACAGGTGGTACAATGAAGAGTGACCAGGATGCTACAGGACCAGCAGGGCAGATCTTATGAAGAGTGACTAAAGGCACTAAACATGTATTCACTCGAGACCAGATAGGAGAGGGGTGATATGATAGAGACCTACATATTCCTGAAAGGAATAAATAAGGTGAACTGCAAGGAGTTATTTAGCATAAGCACAAATTTGAGGTTACAGGGGCATGAATAGAAACTGAAAGAGGGAAGGTTTAAGAAGGAATTGAGGAAGTATTACTTTACTGAGAAGATGATGGAACCTTCGAACAGTCTGCCATACAAGGTGGTAAGAGCCAAAACCATAAATAGTTTCAAAGAGAGCTGGGACAGAGTGAAGGCTAATGTAACTACTTAGGGCAATAGTACCAGGGTGGGGATCAAGGGGAAGAAAGGGAGGACTGGTGCCCTTGATGACAATTAGGTCCCAAGGATATATATATGGAACCACAGCCAAACTGTATGGATGATCAGTCTTTTTCTGCAGACATTATCTTTGTTTCTATGTTTTTTACTAATAACCTTTGCCAAATTGTTTATGTTGGTATTGATTAGGCAAATAGGCCTCCAATTTTTCAGGGATGTTTTATCTCCTTACTTAAACATCAACACCAATAGAATATTATTTTACGGAGTCTGGGAAGGCAGTGGAAGTGAGCATGTAATTACATACAAGCACTAGCTCCTCAATCAAATATTCAGACACAAATTTATAAAACTATCTCAGAATATCATCCTCCCCTGGGATACTGTCTGAACTAAGTGAGGAGATGCACAATGAACCTCTTTCTTAGACACCCCACCTTTTAGATTCAACAACCACTCCTGTGGTACCCAGCAACACACATCAGCAGGCAGAAAATCATGAAAATTCATAGGACTACAGAAAGGGTCCCCCTAAGGATTTTGTAAAAAAATGTTTTACCTTCTACAAGACATTAGTGCCATCAGTATAAGATGTTCCTGAATCATCGGTTATAGTGGATATAACCTGCTTAGATTTCCTAGGTGACAATTAAGCAGTATAATTTGTGCTGAACAGAATTGTGGTCCAACAGGGAGGCATTCATGTGCCAAATTCCATGGCCAAGTTTGTGGGTGGGCATCCTAGCAGTCATGATCAAGATAAGTTTATGATCAGAGACCTCCACAAAATGACTCTGAAAAGATGTTAGTGGTAAAGATGGAGAGATAAAGAAAAAAATATATATTCTTCTAGAAATAGATCCTCCATAATAGGTATGCTCTGCTTTGACCCTGACAAAGTGGTCTGAGCACCAACCAATCCCTGCTTAGCATACATCTATTCAAGAGGTATGAATCACCAAATAACATAGTGTTTTTTGGCCCCTCCCCATCTGTAGTGTGCAACCCCCCCAAAAAGGCACCAACTATGATAAACTTCGATGGCTGTCACATCCTGGATCCACTCGAAATTGCAAATACTTTTAATGATGCCTTTACAGATCTAAGCAGTGTCCTACCACAAGATTTCTTTGATGATACCTTCCTAAATTCTGCGCACCAGCAGGAGAACAAGACAAATGATCACCCTCTATTCTACTTCAAACACGTCATTATTGCCCAAGTCAGGAAACTACTGTGCAAAGTGCTGGGTACGTCACGGCATAGTGGTGACTCCCTAGACCTCAAACTAATCACACTTACGGCAGAGGAAGTACTCCCACCTATCACAGGGATTCTTAGCCTTTCTCTCTGTCGTTCTCTCAGTTCCCACATGTTTGGAAAACAGCCATTGTTACACCAGTTCATAAAACTGGGGACCGTGCACTACATAGCAACTACAGGCTTATATCAATTCTTCCTCCCCTGTCAAAAATACTCGAGAGTACTGTTGCCAACCAACTAGTCGACTACCTCAGCAAATACCCCCTACAGTATGAACAACAAGATGGCTTTAGGAAAGGACTCAGCACTACCACTGCTCTTCTAGAATTCACCGGCTCCATCTACCAATCTATTGACCAAGGCAGCCTTGTGGGGGCAGTCTTTGTAGACTTAACTAATGCCTTTGACACGGTTAATAACCAGCTCCTCCTTAAGCAACATTCTCTAACTGGCCTCTGCTCTGATTCACTATCCTGGTTTGCAAGCTGTCTTGGTGACAGATCACAATGTGTGAAGATTTCCAACGCTATCTCTGACAAGCAACCAGTTCGGTCTGGTGCACCCCAGGGCTCAATTCTGGGTCCCCTCCTCTTCAGCATCTTCATTAACTATCTACCATCTGCCTGCCACTTGTGCACACTGCTCTATGTGGACGATGCTGTCCTTTTTGCAAGCCACCCTGTCCTGCACGTGTTCGAAAGCAACCTACAGAATGGTTTTCTGGATGCTGAACACTGATTCTCCAAACAGAAACTAGTGCTAAACTCCAAGAAGACAAAACGTCCTATTGTTCTCCTCTGCCCGCAGTAGATATAAAGGTCATGCTCTCACTATCAGAAATAACCAAGGTGACCCCCTTGAACAAATGCAGCACTTCAGGTACCTTGGGCTCACTCTTGATAGTCACCTCACCTATGTACCCCACATCGAAAATTTTACCAGAGCCGTCAACACTAGGATTGGTCTTCTCTATTGACTCAGAAAGTGTCTAACACCTGAAGCTCTCAATATGGCAATTCACAGTTCAGTTCTCTCTAGTCTCAACTATGGCCTTGTCATTTGCGGAGCTGCTACTGATACTACTCTCAAAAGGCTCACTGTTGCACTAAACAAGGCTTGTAGACTCCAAACTGGGGCATCACACCTCATCCACAACTGTGATCTCTGTGAACAGACTGGGTGACTCAATCTATATGGGAGAACTAAATACCACACCTGCCTTTTCACAAAAAAAGACTCTCCTTGGGTCCATGCTAATGGGACTGTGTTGTCTACTGCACAAATCTCCAAAGACTCAACACACATGCACCTCATCCGTGGAACTCTTACTAGTCCCAAGGTGCCTGACCACGCAATGCCAACGTGCTTTTTGTAGCAGAGCGCCCTCCTGGTTCAGTGGTCTCTATAATAGTCTAGCTAACCCTATTAATCTTAGAGAGCTCAAGCATAAACTCTGAACTCACCTCCTAACTGAAACGTTCTGTGATTGCTCCACCTACCTTCCAGGTCCCTCTTCAGGACCTCCTCCATTCCATCCTCTTCCCACTTCTTTTTTCTCCTGGACCTCCCCTCACTGCTACTACCTTTATCACCTCTGTCCTACCACCCTTCTCCCTGCCTTTTCACCTCTCCCCCTTTCTAGTCTCTTTCCTCCTCCCTATTGTTATTGCCTGGCTGCTCCTCTTCCTCCTGGTTCTTCCTCTACTTCTCTATCCCCCTGCCTCTGATCAAGTTTTGCTTGATGTTCATATAATTCTGAAGCTAAATGTTCTATATTATAATGTAAACACTACATGCTCTGAAATATTCTGTATAATCTGTCTGTTTCCCAGTATCTGTATGTAACCCTCCCTACTGACATGGAACCTGTGTAAATGAACTGCCTAGTGCTCAAAGGTATTTGAAATCCTAGAATTGAAAAATCACCACCCTAAAAATCACACTTTTGGCAGTACAAATGGATTATGGAACAACCTTAAACAAGTCAATACTTGCCACTTTTGTTTTTGGGGCATATATATCGATCAAGCAATATGCATTACCCTCAAAATACAGATCCAATAACGGAGCCATGCCAGGTACCAGCTCTAACAGTCTAGTGATGGAAGCACCAGAAAACATAAAAAGTATACCTAATCCAGTACATGGCATTTTACGAACAGATCAAAAGGATGGCCCCTGGTACCAGGCCTTTTGAGCTTCAACAATGTCTGCCGTAAACTGCAATCTGGTATCTTATAAAACAATGAGTGTTATTAGTCTGCTGTAAAAAGAAAAGGTTGTTAATCTATGTTTTCCTTTTTTTCAACTGATCTTTTCTTGAAGTTTTAATAGTTTAACATACAAGTAAAAGCACATAGTGAATTATTCTGAAATACTATAGTGCAATACAATATTGAGAAAGACATGGAAACCAACTACTACATACATATACTGGCTTTAAGTAGGAACATGCTGTGTCAGTATTTTATTCTGTGCTCATCCCCCCACCCACTCAGAGGGAACAGGAAAAATATAGGAGCATCAGCTATTAGAAATTACAGACTTTGGAGGAGAGAAAGAACAATTCCAGAGCAATGAGGGGGATGGGATACATAAAGCTGCCAGCCCCTTTAGGGTTTGTGGAATATCTTTGAATCACACTAGTCCCTTAGGAGGGGATATTATGTAAGGTTACAGTAACTGGAGGAAAGATACCTTCCCCAGATTTGCTGGTAGTTTTTCATGGTTCCTGCATTCCTGTGAGATACCCTTTCTAGAGCAGCCAGTTGACCCACAGCTAGTATCCATTCCACTTCCACTGGTACCTCCAGTGACCTCCATTTGCTTAAAAGCAGGCATTTCACCATCATCATGATGACCACCACCCACCGGACCAATGACAGTGTCTGGGCACTGGGGTTGAGGCAATCCTGGCATTAGCAGTAGGCCATCTAGCCAGAACAGAGAGCCAAGGATGCTATTGCATGTGTGTTGAATGCCCTCCCAGAACCCAGCTATCTTCAGGCAATACTACAGCACATGGGTAAGATTGACTCTCTATTTCAGGCATCTCCAGCACTTATCACCTGTAAGCAAATCTAATTTTAATAAGACCACAGGGGTATGGTACCATCAGAGCAGGACTTTGTTTTGCATAAGCCTGCTCCTCCTCTCCCAACATGCCACATGTGCTCTGTTTAGGCAAGCGCTCCATTCCTCCATGCTCATTGTAATGTCTAGTTCCTGCTCTCATACAGTTTTGGAGGAGGGGCATCCCACAGGATCGTGAGATATATATATATATATATATATATATATATATATATATATACATATACATATACATATACATATACATATACATATATATACATATACATATACATATATATATATATATATATATATATATATATATATATATTTGGCCTTCCTCTCTTCAGCCTATGGGCTGTGTCCACCAAGGAGATGGTTGTCCCTCAGCCTCATCTTGAGTTTTACTGGGGTGGGGGAAGATCATGCTCCTGATCTGGAGGTACTGCCAAAAAACTTGTTTGGGAAGATCATGCTTCTCTTTCAGTTTGTTGAATGTCTCTACATGTCACCAGTCCTGTGTCAGGAGGTCTCACACCATGACGATATCTTTCTGAGCCCATGTGGGCCACTTACAGTAGGTTGGGGTCTACCAATTTTCAGTGAAGCAGTGCCCTAAAGGGGTGCTAATGCTGGTGGGGCCAGATGCGATCTGGTGAGCTGGTGAAACTGTGACCAGGCTCATTTGGAAGAAGTGACTGTGGGGTGTCCCTTAGTCTGTAGTAAGATATTGTTATACAGGTATGTAGCCGTTAATGGATTCTGGGACATATCTTGCTCAATGTGTAGCCACAATGGCAATGTAGCTGTTGCTGAAGTGAACCACTGTTGTGTTTGGGCCATAATAAAGGTTATATGATAGCAGAGAAACCACAGCAGCCCCCATCCAGCTCTAGTCCAATGTGCCATGTGCCCTAAACTTAACTCAGTTGTACTGTGGTGGTTTGCTCTCTGAGGAAATCAACTATATTTCTGTCCAGCTTCTGAAACCATCTGGGTGATGGATAGGTAAGTGGGACAGGATGTGAGTGATATGGGGGGTTAAAATCATCTTAAAGCTTCAATCTTCCCACCAAGGTATATTCACCAGTCTCCACCTGGTTATTTTGGCCTTTGAGAATTCCATAAGTTGAAGTAAGGTTAGGGTGGGTCATCTTAGACAGGACAGGATGTATACTGATCCCCAGATGTTTTAGACCTTCTGCAGTCCAGCTCAGGCTATTGATTATGGCTCAGTGGTGGTGGATGGGTGCAGTAGGAGTATCTCCATGTTGTTTTAATTCATCTTCAGCCCTGAGACCTCTGTGAAGTGCTGCAGCAGTTGCAAGAGTGGGTCGAGTGTAGCCTGCCCATTCTCCTGCAGAATGAGAATATCCTTAGTATGTAACAGTGCCGGTGTTACTGCCCTCCATCCGGGATGCCTTTGAGTAGGGGATGGTGGTGAATCACAGTGGCTAGGGGTTTGATGGTTAGAAATAGCAGGACAGGGGGCACCCTTGTCTTGTCCACTTCTGGAGCTGGAATGAGGGTGATGACAGCCTGTTCATAAGGGCGCTGGCCTTAGATTAGCTGTACATGTGTCTGACTCATTGGAGACCTATGTGGCAAATCCCCATATGTTCTAGAATACAGAGGAGATACTCCCATTTGACAAAGTCAAACGCCCTCTTTAGAAGTGTACAGCAATAGCCACCACTGGTGTGGGAGTGTTACTAGCAGCATATATGAGACTAATCAGAGTATGAAGGTGGTCAGAACTCTGCTTGCCTTTAATAAAAAACAGTTCTGGCCAGGTGGATGAGGCCCTGGCATATTGGTTTGAGCTGAGCAGCTATGTTCTCTGCCAAGATCTTAGCATCAGCATTAATGAGGGAGATGGGTCTGTAATTGCCCATTAATGTGATGTCCTTTTTTTTCCTTCAGCATTACTGTCACAATGGCTTCTGCTATTGTGGGAGGTAGTGTCTGGTTTGGAGTCCAGGGTGGAATACATCCAGCCGAGTGGGACTCACCTCTTCACATGTGAGTTGACAGTTATCAACTGGGAACCCATCACCTCTGGGACTCTTACCCTTATTTAAGGAATGCATTGCTTCCTTGACATCAGGAAGGGTGATGGGTAGTCCAGGGCTAGGGTTTGCAATGGAGGTATCCTTTGGATAAGCAGCTTATCCATAAAAGCTAGGATAACTTCTCTTTCTGGATGCACAGGGGAAGCATATAGTTTCTAGTAAAACACTTGCATTATCCCTTTGATGGCAGTGTCCTCCATACATCTTGCCTTTGCCATCCTGCAGGCTCAAAATTTGTGTTTCAAATTGCTGCTTCCTTATCTGGTAGGCTAACAGTTTGCTGGCTATTCACCCCATCCCATTATTTGTGTTTGAGCTTGTTGAGCCAGAGTCTCATGCCAGTCACTTCTTGTGAAGGGTTTGCTGCTACTTATATTCAGCTTTTACTGATGCCAACATATTTTCCAATGTGTGGAGTTTGGCCTCTCTCCTTTCTTCTATGCACTGCATAACTTTAAATTCTGACCTACACAGTGGCTTTATATGTCTCCCATATGGTGGCTTTAGAGGTTTCCCCATTATCATTTAACTGAAAAATTGTTTGGTTGGCTCCTTTGCCCAATGAATGAATTTTGGAACATGCAGTAAGAGAGAATTTAACCACCATGTCTTAGCTAGGCGGGGTGAGGTCCCAAGCCATCCTGAGGGCCATCAAGGCATGATGCAAAATCACAATGGGTAAAATCACAGTTGAGATCATATTGTGGGTGATCCATGAGGACATAAACCACATGTTCTTGTGGCTCAAGGTGGAATGGGCTGCCAAGATGTGTAGTCCCTTTCCCGTGCTGTCTGGATCCTCTAGGAGTTTGCCAAGTTGTGCTCCTTTAACAGTTCCCCCAAAGCCTCCCGTGCTCTTACATGGGTTTCTGTGCTCCCACCACTATGGTCTATGCAGGCTTCTGTAGTGAGATTAAGGTCTCCGCCCAACAGTATCAGTGCTGTGGGTTATGTAAATTCATTTGTGGTTTGGATGAGCATATGACAAACTGCGGATCATTGTGGTAGAGACCATATACATTGATCAGTATGGCAGGTGCCTACGGGTTAGCAGCTTCCACCATCACCCTTTGACCCTCCTTATCAGCTAAGGAGCACCTATGGTCCACTGAACCCATCTGTGAATGAGGATCAACATCCCCCTCTTCTTCACTGAGGTGGTACTGTGCACCTCCGCTCCCACCCAGTCTCTGAGCAATTTCCTCATCTCTGCCTTTGTTAGTCAGATCTCTTGCAGAAGAGCTATCTGAGCACACAGGTGCTTCAAATGGGACAGTACCTTTTTTGTTTTGACTGGGGAATTTAACCCCTCACATTCTATGAGACAACTTGTGTATTACCCATGGTCATACTGCAGGCAGATGTTTGCTGTAGTGTGGAGAAGACTCTTCACTCATAAGAGCCTCTATACGTGGCCCATGGGTGTGTGTGGGTTCCCTTCCCATCCTTCCCAGATATACAGGACCCTAGTGACTTGTGACTAAACAGCACTGCCAAGAAATACATAACTCTCTGATGATAAAAAGTGTACAAACAATGCCCAAAAAGGGCAAAGCTGTCAACTGTAAAATAACATTCCCTTCCCACCCCATCCAGTCCTTCTCTTCCCTCCTCACACAGGTGACACATCCCCTGGATCCGGTGAGTTCTCACCACATACAGAAAAGGCATTACCTTAGAAGCAACTAAGTGTCTGCAGCTGGGAATCAGAACACGACTACTAGAACACCCTTACCCCCAATATGGGATTCCTGGTAATCTCTTCTATAAAGGCAGTCCCTACAGTAAGAGTATATCCTGTGTAGGGAGCCTACCCCTCACATCTGTAATTGATTGCTAAGAGGCAGAGTTCCTTTTGCATGGCCCATCATTCTAGATGGATGTTCTAGACCTAGAGAGTGCCGTGCCACAAGGAACAATCTGGTGCTGAGGATACAGACATTTGTCTAGGTAGGGAGGGTCCTCATGCACTGTATCGCAGTGTCAAGGGAGTTTAGCCCAAACTCTCCACCATCTAGTTCCACTTGTGTCAGGTTGAACCCATGTCTAAATGACCAGCTGATTTCTTTTAGGGGCCTTCTGTCCCCGTATTGCTGATGGGCTACTAGGGGAAGCTTTAGCGGGTGTCCCACCTCAGGAATTCTTGTGACCCTTTCATTATGGCATGCCTAGCCCAGTTATGATTGGTTTGCAGTTAAATAGGGCTCTGGCTGCTGGCTTGCTGGTGCAGTAATAGTGCTACCATTTGTGATGCTGATGACCCAGGTTTGGAAGCAAACCCAAGGAGTCAATGGGACAGCCGGGGGAAGAGGATCGAGCATCCACTGGACTGTTCTCCTTCTCTGGGAAGAAGGTGGGGAAGTACGCAGTGCTCACCTGTACCCTGGTAGAAGTTGTGGGAGAGGCAGCCGAAGCCAATTAGGTTGGGGAGATGTGGCAGATATCAGCATGCATGCCATGACATCACTGCATGTCACGACTCCCACAAGGGGTGAAAAAGGACCCCTCCCCAGTCATGCAAGATGGCTGCCAGCCTCTGCAGGTCCTGCACCCAGCAACTTAGGTTCCTTCTGGAAATCTGGATCCAGTCCTGGCAGGTCGAGGGACTCCCTGCCATGGAGGGCAAGGGGCAAGCTGTGGGGGGTTATGGGAGAGGTAAGCCCTGGGGGAAACTGGGGTGATGAGTCTGGAAGGACCGGTGGGAAGAAGGGCCAATCAGGATGGTAGACAAAAAAAAAAAAAAAAGAGGGCTCTAGCTGTTGTATCACATCAGCTACATTCTTAGTGGATCCTCAGTTTGGGTCCTGGGCTAGGATGTATCAATGTCCCCCACAGGAGTTGGAATCCAGTGAGTAGCTCCACTGAGTATGTCCATCTTTTTTCTGATAATTTTGAAAAACAGTTTTCATATCAGTGCCAGTTGAGAGTTCCTCATCACATACTTCTGCCTATGTGAGTTGATGCCTATGCATGGGGAGCTCCTGGGTATGAGTTAGAAACAACCTCCTGTCCTATGTAGCATGCCATGGTTCCCAACTACTGGTAGGCATTTTGCTGGGATCTTCCACATGCTGTCCTGGGCCTCTGTGAAGATGTAGGCAGACCTCCCCATACAAGTTACTTCCTCCATACACCAGCAGGTGGTAACAGAACACTGCAAACTCTGGTTCTCCAGGGAGCTACTACCTTCCTTCCCTCTACCTGCAGCATCATGCAGCTTCACAGTGTTTACACCTTTAATCCTTGTGGCCACCTGACAATTTTGGGTCATCCTTCAGTTAAGAGTGTAGACCCAGATGTACTTCCTCACATCTCTCCTGAATCTACCCCCTTCAGCTTCATAGCATGTTCCCTTGTTCTAGAGCACCTTTTTTCTGAAGAATACTCCCCTCTTGTACCTTATTTACCTACAGTATGTGAGCTATTTAAAGGTCTGTATCATACCCCCATTCTCTCTTACATGGTGTACATAATGAACTACTTCAGCCTTTCCTCATAGGGCTGTTGTTACAGTTCCTACATCATTTTGGTTGCCCTCCTCTGGACCACCTCCACCCTGCCTGTGTTCTTCCCGAGATGTGGTCTCCAGAACTGGACACAGTACTCAAGGTGAGATCTTACCAGTGACCTATACATGGGCAACACCACCTCCCACTTTCTGCTGAGGATACCCCTTCCTATACACCACAGCATACCACCAGCCCACCTGACTGCCTTGTCATATAATCTGGTCACCTTTAGATCATCTGGTATGACTACCCCCAGGTCTCTTTCTTGCTTTGTCTTTGCCAGTAACACTCCACCCATTCTGTACTTCACCCCCAGGTTTCTGTGTTCTAAGTGCATTATTTACTTTTTTGCATTAAAACCCAACTTCCATATTCTTGACCTCTCCTCCAGTTTCTTCAAATCTTTGCCCATCCATTCTACACCCCCAAGGGTGTCCACCCTGTTGCAAATCTTGGTGTCATCTGCAAAGTGGCAGGCCTTCCCTTCTAGGTCATCTGCTATGTCACTTATAAAGACATTAAAGAGAACCAACCCCGGCATTGAACCCTGAGCTACCTCACTGATCACCCTCCCTTCCTTGAAATGAACACTGTTTACCACCACCCTCTGTCCCCAAACCCAGTTTTTTTACTCAGTTTACCACATTGTTGCCCACCCACAAGCTGCCCAGCTTACTCACCAGTCTCCTATGTGGAATGGTGTCAGAAACCTTACTGAAATCCAGGTAGGCCACATCGACTGCTCCACCCTGATCTAATTCCTTGGTCATCCAGTCAAAGAAATCAATCAGATTAATTTGGCACGATGTCCCCCCAGTGAATCCATGCTGCCTTATATCCCATAACCTGTTGGAGTCAAGATATTCCACAGTCCTTTCATTTAGTAGTGTTTCCATTAACCTAACCACCACCAATGTCAGGCAGACAGGTCTACAATAGCCCACCTCTTCTCTACTACCACTCTTGTGAAGTGGGATTACATCTGCCCTCCTCTAGTCCTCTGGGACCACTCTGGTCTGTTAAGTAGGTCTGTCGGTAGGTGCAGCTTGTGCCTCCCTGAGGTCCCTCAACATCCCTGGATGCACTGCATCTGGCTCCATGGCTTTATCCATCTTCAGGTCAGCGAGTGCTTTCAGAACCCTCATTACAGAAAAAGGACTAATGTTCACTTCCATCCCATCAAAGCTCCTGTTTTGTTTTTTTGCTGTCCTTCCTCATCCCCTTCCATTTTGAACACTGAGCAAAAGTATTTGTTGAAGATGTCTGCCTTTTCCTGGTCCTCCTCTGTACAGTTCTCTCCACCCTTTTTTACCTTACAATCCCTCCCATGGTCTTCCTTTTTTTGCTTACATAGCTAAGAAATGCCTTGTCCCCTTTTGATACTGCCTGCACTATTCTTTCTTTGGTTTGTGCATTTGCTCTCCTTACTGCTTTCCCTGCTTCCCTCTGTTTCCCCTGAAACATCTCCTTATCTTCTTTCCTCTGCGTCTCCATGTACTTTCTGAATGCAACCCTTTATCCATTACCTTTTTTGCCACCTTGTTCGAGAGCCATAATGGTCCCCCTCTTCCTCTTGCTTTTGCTCACCTGTTTGACATAGAGATTTCTTGCCTTCACTATGCCCCGTTTTAGCTTGGTCCATTGTTCCTGCACCCCTCCCAGGACCCCCCCCACCCCCGATCATTAATGAGATTCACTCATCTTTATGAAATTGGCCCTTCTAAAGTCCAGGACCCTGGGCCATGTTTGGTTTGATTCCACAGCTCTCCTTATGTTGAACCACATTGTATGGTGGTCATTAGTCCCCAGGTGGCCTCCCACCTTGACATCCACAACACTGTCCCTGTTACTGAGAACCAGGTGTAGTATTGCCCCATCATGAGTGGGTTCACTGACTTGTTGCCTGAAGAATGCCCCTTTGGGAGTTTAAGGTGTCTCTGCTTCTAGCTGATGCTGCAGTTTGTAGACTCCAGTCTACATCAGGCAGAGTGAACTCCCCCACCAGCAGCATCTCCATCTTTTCAGCCATAGTGCCACTTGCTTCCAACAGTGCGTTATCTAGTTTCTCTCCCTGTGTTGAAGGTCAGTATATCACTCCTACACAAATGGTGGCTCCATTCTCTGACTCAGAGGTGACCCACTGTACCTTGCCCCCCCCCCCAAATTTCCTGCATTTCTGTCGCTTTTATGCTTTCCTTATAAGCACTACTTCCCACCTTTCCTTCCCACCTGTCACTTCTGAGAAGATTGTATCCCTTTAAGGACATGTCCCAGTCATGGTTTTAGTGCACCATGAATGTGTAACAAAGGGTACTGGTTACCTAGACAGACTTCAACAGATTATGCACAGGGGTTATGAGACAGAAAAAAATAGGCTCCTATCTTGTGGGTGCCAACTTCGTTTAGGTTTTTTTTTTTTTTTTTAATTATTTGTGTTTAAGGAATCAAAGCTTAGATTTGATAAGTGCTAGGCCATGAGGAAAGAACCAAAAATTAGGAGGGGGCCAAAACCACTAAGTGTAAACATTTGATATTAGCACTTTTCACACTGAACCAAAAGTTAAGTTTCCTCGGAAGTCTGTCTGACTGATCTTTTCCTTTTCTCCTGGGAAGGTGGGTTGGGCTGCTCTTCAGGCTGGGAAGAAAAAACAGGAAAGGGATCCGATTCCTCCCCTGGATCTGTATCTTCCCATTATTCTTTAGTGGACAAAGGATCAAATTTATTTGCGGTAGAAACAGAGTCCATCCACTGCAACTTTGGTTTGGGCTGACCCATGGCGTGATCCTGCCTACTGGTCACAGGGTTAAAGTCAGAATCTGGAGCAGGGGTATCGTAACATCAAAACTTCTTTATTTATCCTTTGAGGATTTCTCAGAAGAAGCATCAGACAACCATTTGCTCAGAGAGTTCAGAGCTATCCCTCGGTGCTATAGTAACAGTTGCTTGTTCCTCTTACACAGCAGTAGTGGCGCCTGAATATGCAACTACTTCAGGAGCCGGAAGAGCGGTCAAAGAAATGGATGGCACAGGACAGACATGACAGGGTTTACAGGTTTAGTTCCTTAGGCAAGTGTCTGGGGTTCATCCATTAGATGAGTGCGACCACCTGGGGCACCGTCAAAAAGGTTTTTCGTAAAACACTGGTAGGCTCGAAGGCTGAATCTAGGAAAGTGAGCCAAGAGGGTCATAGGCCTAATTTAGGACCTGTTTTCTGAGCTGTATTAACATAATAGTCTTGCTTCATATGGTTCAGACTAACATCCATATTGCGTGAGGCCCAGGGAGATGTGTGGAAGGCATGACCCTGTTCATTGCGTAGGTTGCATTTAAGGGGGTTGTTACACTGGGCACTGAGATGACCTTACTCAGCACAACTTAACCTGATCACAGGCATTACTTAAATAAAATTTATATTCGCATCAATAGCAAACCATTGGCTGCTCTATGCCGTGGTCTTCGCACAGGTAAACTCTGTTAGACAGATGTTCTATGCCATTTTCATCCTGCTTTAACTCAACTTGGAACCTCCAGCTCCCAGTGTAGATATTTTTGGAGCCCAGTATGGGTTCTATATCTCCCAGTATGTCACACCATTTTGGTACCCAATATGTAATGTCCACAATGTTAACCCCTTCATTTCTGAACAGAACAGTTATGGTCTTATGGGTGGGCTTTGTAAAGGGAACACAAGGAACTGTATCAGGCAAAGCAGAGGGAGGTGGGTAAAGCAGTCAGAAGTGCAAAGGCAAAAACAAAGGATGGGATAGCCCAGACAGTGAAGGAGGGGGACAAAACCTTCTTCAGGTACATAAGGGAAAGAAGAAAGTCCAAGGGAGGGGTAGTGAGGCTTAGTAAAGAGGCGGAGTGGGCAGAGGGGACCTGGAGAAGACTGAGATACTGAACAAATACTTTTGCTCAGTATTCACAAAAGAAGGTGAAGGGGGTGGACCGGTATTAGCAAGCACACATGTAGCCCTGGCGCCATCTTCCAAGAGGGCTACAACCCCTTTCTGGGTGGCCACTAACCAGGCTGAGGAACCTGGGTTCCCATTTAACTGTTAAGGGGGATTCTTTCCCCCAAGATAAACAAATAAAGTGTGCAGTGCCTCCACCAAGAGTACAATTTAAGTGGGTATGATTTTTACCAGTACAACCCACTGGGGTGCTATACCAACCCACCTCCCCATACAGTCACCCCAACACATGGATACCATAAACCCAAACTCCCAAATTCAACACTTGCAGTTTTTGATTCCAGCTAATGATATGCTCACTAAATCAGGCTCTTGAGTCAAAGATTCTTCCAAAACAGTAACATCATTTTTTATTTAAAGGGGGAAGGCTAGGAACGGGTAGCTAGGGTAGAGGTTAAGCAAAAACATTTTATAGATTTGCATTTGAAGATTAGCATTTTCAAACAAACAATCATTTACCCTTTGAATTCAACCCATGTTTTGATAAACTGCATTCACCAATCCTCTATCTAAACGCTGCAGGCCTTTACATTTACATACACACATCCCAACTGGTACCAGATTATTTATTTATTTATGACTTTGTTAACTGGGTAGGGTGCACTGGTCCAATGGGCTGTTTTCAGGCACGACCTGGACCAGAGGCACAGAGTGGGTAAATAGTTACAGTACTAAATAACATAAGTAGTAGGTAAATACACATATGATAGTTACAAATAGTAGCAGATAATACAGATTAGTACAGATATGTACACTTAAAACACATATGATAGTTACAAAAAGTAGTGGATAATACAAATTAGTACAGATATGTACATTCCATATGCTAACATTCGGCAGCTAAATAGTCAACAGTTTCTGGCCAGGAAGGCTGTAGCAGAAGGAAAACAAATGGCAAGCGAAATATATAGCAGGTAGGTAAGTCCCAACGGCAGACATGGTATGAAGTAGCAGGTGAGATGGCAATAGTTGCAGCAGTGTGGTAGGGATCTGGGCTGAGGTAACAGAGAACACAAATACGGGAGCAAGAGAGAGAACATGTGCATATTAAGCAGTAGAAAAGGTAGCAGGAGGTTACAAATCTAATCACACCCGCTTGTGTCCCCCTTTTGTCCACTGACAGGATATCCAAATATCAGTTGCAGGCCTGAGGTGCAGCTGGTCGGCCAGTGTTGGTGCACTTGCTTGAATCAAAATTAACTTTTTACATTTCCCTTGGATTATTTTAAACTTTTTGATGCCATTGTGCATAACTTTAGAGCAAAACTATGCATTTCCCAGGTGCAGGACAATGCCTGCCTTTACTCATGGCTCCGCCAAACAGTCTCTGGTGGCATAGGGACAGCACCTCTGAAGATGGAATTGCAGAACCTTGGAGATTCAGATTTGAAGAGACTGGAGACATGGAGCAGGCACTCTGCAGCTTGGATCTTTCGCCTTGACTGACGGTCTTGTAGCTTGTCCCCTTCAGCCTGTTTCTGGGCCCTGTGCAGAGCACAATGCAAGGCCCTCCAGGCCACAAGAAGCCCAGACCCAGGAGTAACCCTATAGTCCGGCTCCCCAAATGGGTCAGAGTGCCCTAGCACTCCTATAGGCTGTACTGTGTCACCTGGCTGCAAAACATGGCTGCTGTCCAACATTCTCATTTAGTCCACCAGCAGTCCCAACTTTAATCCCCTGATGCAGTCAGACAGTTTACATTTATTCAAATATTGCCCCACCAACAGGTAGCAGCCCCAGTGCCCCAGCTGCTTCAGTATTAACATTTATCTTACCCCCCAGCCTGTCGCTGCTGCTATTTTAGACTGCCCTCCCTGGCAGCCCATACACAGTCCCACTGTAATCCCATATCAGTCTCAGCTTTCCAACTTGGGTGCAGCTAACAACAATACTTTTATGTTTATTTGCCCCCAAAGAATGGAAGCAGCTTCTGTGCCCTGTAAAATTATCCTAATGTCATTTTTTAAGTTAATCCTCTGCCTGTTGCTAGAGCCAATGCACATTGCCCCCAGATGTTAGACAGGCTCCTCACTCATATCCCGCCTTGTCTCATTAATATTCATGAGGCTAGGACCCAACAAGAGCACTCATTGGCACTTCTTAACTGAAAACATGTCTTGCTTTTCCAGATCCTCCTCCGGGTCTCCGGTTCCCAATTAGCCTAACAGGGGACCGGGATCACTGGAGAGGCATTCTATCAGCCGCAAGAACGGCCGAAACACCGATGCATGCACTGCACATGTGTAGGGAGCAGACTCTGTACCGCAGTGCAAAAGCAGGTCATGGGCTCTGCAAGTTAGCTCCTCTGGCCCCGATCTGGGACAAAATTACTGCAGGGGCTGGAGGGAGGATCCAGAGGCAACAGGGGACTTGGGCCAGGACCAGTAGAATCACAGGGAAAATGGGAGAATGGGGACCAGAACAGGGACACGGCAGCCCTGAGGGGGCAAGCATTTAAGCCCATGGCAGGGGGGTTACAGGTACACACAGGAAAGAGGGGTGGACACAAGTCCATTCACAGAGGAGATGGTACTAAAGGAACTCTTGAAACAGAAGATGAATAAGGCAATGGGGCCGGATGGGACACATCCATAATACTAAAAGAGCTCAGAGAGTTGATACTGTCACCACTGACAGCCCTATTCAACAAATCATTGGAGGAGGGAATAGCACTGGAGGATGGCAAATGTGATACCCCTTCACAAGAGTGGGAGCAAGGTAGAAGCAGGTAACTATAGACCAGTCAGTTTGACCTCAGTGGTGGGAAAGATGATGGAATCGCTGTTAAAGGAGGAGGTGGTCAGATACCGCCCTTTGAGGGATGTGACCCCGGATGGTCTATCGGTGGTGTTGGACCTATCGGGATTCTTAGGGGTAGGTGAGGATCCAGAGAGTCTAGTTCAAGCCTATAATAAGGCTGATACCGAAGCTCTGGATTCTGTTGCCCTGATCCGTGTTTATCCTTTCTCTGTCCGCCCCCGGTTCCCTTGGTTTGATGGGACTGTAAGGGAGTTGAGATGATTTGGATGAAGGTTAGAATGACGCTGGCAGAAATCGGCCCTCAAAGTTGACCACCTGAGATTGATGGATCATTATCAAATCTATCAATCAGCAATTACTAGTAAAAAAGCAGAGTTCCTGTCTGGGGAGATTGCTGCTGTTCAGAACTGACCAGCTCAACTCTTCCGAAATGTGGACAGGCTGTGCAACCCATCCTGTCTGCAGGTCCAAAGTGCATTTTCACAAGTTAAGTGTGAGGAGTTTGCTCGATTCTTTGCGGATAAGGTGGCCAACATCAGGCCCAAGATCAGTCCAGTGCTGTCTATGGGGGTTGACAGTGGTAAGTGTGTGGTCCCCTCCTCTCAGTTCTCTTGGACATTTTTTGACCGACTGGAGATGGCCGATGTCATGCGGATTGTCCAGCATTTGCAGCCAACATGCTGTAGTTTGGATCTGGGCCCAACATGCCTGTTATTGGGGTGTATGGATCTATCGGCCTGGTCCTTGCAAAGATTGTGTGGTGTTCCTTAGAGTTGGGTGAGTTTCCTAGCTCCCTGAAGGAGGCGGTGGTGACACCACTCTTTAAGAAAGCTGCTCTGGACCTGAACTGCTTTGCTAACTACAGACCTATCTCTAACCTTCCCTTTGTTGGGAAGGTGACTGAGAAAGTGGTTATGCTGCTACTGGAGAACCATCTTATCATCCAGAACATCTGTGATCCCCTTCAGTCTGGTTTCCAGAAGAGATGTAGTACCGAGACTGCTCTAGTTTGGGTGCTCAGTGATCTTCTGATGGCAAGAGACCAGAAGTGCTGCTCCATCTTGATGCTTCTTGATCTCTCTTCAGCATTTGACACTGTGGACCATGGGGTGCTGCTCGAGCACCTGAGGGTCATCCATGGCCTGGCTGGTCCAGTCCTCAGTTGGTTTAAATCTTTCCTCTTCAGCAGGTCTCAGAGAGTGGTGTCATCTTTTTTTTCCTCTAGCCCATTCTCTCTGCCATGTGGGGACCCTCAGGGCTCAGTGCTGTCCTCTATATTGTTCACAGTGTACATGCTGCCCCTCGGAGACATTGTAAGATGATATGGGCTGAGATGTCACCGCTATGCAAATGATACCCAGCTCTGTTTCTTGCACCTAACCAGGATAGTGTGGTCTCTGTTTTTAACAGCTGTCTAGCTGAAATCTACGACTGGATGAAATCGAATTATGAGAAGACTGAAGTGTTGATGGTGGATCTGGGTCGCTGGATAGAGAGGTCGGTAACAGGGTTTCCCTCAGGTCTTTGGCTTGGAGGTGCCCAGCTGCCCTCCTGTGAACAGGTGCATGACCTGGGGGTTGGTATTGATGATGGGCTGACACTGCATTCACAGGTGTCGGCAGCTGTCAAGTCGTCCTTTTACCATATAAGGAACATCATCAGGATCAGGCATCTTGTTCCATCTGGTGATCTGCCTACATTGATCCATGCCTTTGTGACCTCGCGCTTAGACTACTGCAACTCCCTGTACCTGGGGCTGCCAGGGGTTGATATCCATTGCTTGCAGCTGGTGCAGAAAGCTGTGGCACAGTTGTTGATGGGGATTCCTCATTCAAGTCACATCACTCCCATGCTGTGAGAACTGCACTGGCTCCCTGTACAGTGACGGATCAACTTCGAGGTCAGACTTGCACAGACTGGGTCTGAGCTATCTGCAAGAGCTCCTGAATCCCTACAGCCCTGGCCGCCCTCTCCGCTCAACTGATGAGGGGTTGTTAGAGGTTCCCAGGGTTTGTCTGAAAACGTTTGGGACCCAGGATATTATGCATGGGGCCCCCATCCTGTGGAACTCTCTACCTCATCAAATTTGAGAGTGCACAATCATGGAGAGTTTCAAGGCAGCCCTGAAAACCTGTTTATTTAAGCACACTTTCAATGACTGTTTTATCTGATTCAATTTGCACTCTGTATTATCAGCTTTTTTAATTGTTTATTCTGTCATTTATATGCATTTTAATTATGTAAAGCACTTTGGTTCTAGAATTGCGCTATAAAATAAAGTATTATTATTATTAAAGGAAAGGATTGTAGAATATCTAGAAGCCAGTGGGACACAGGACCCAAGGCAACATGGATTCACAACAAGTCATGTCAAATGAATCAGAGAGATTTTTTTTGATTGGGTGACAACGGTAGAAGATCAGGGAGGGGCAATGGACATGGCCACACTAGATTTTAGCAAGGCATTTGACACAGTCCCGCACAGTAGGTTAGTAAACAAGTTGGGCAACCTGGGAGTAGGTCCCAAGTTGGTAAACTGGGTCAGAAATTGGCTTAGCAACAGGACTCAGAGGGTGATGGTAAACGGAGTTCAGTCTGAAGAAAGGGGGATAACCAGAGGGGTGCCACATGGTTCAGTGCTGGGGCCAGTCCTCTTTAGTGTCTTTATTAGTGACATTGTGGATGAACTCGAAGGTAAAGTATGCTTCTCTGCAGATGACACCAAAATCTGCAATAGGGTTGACACTCCAGGAGGGGGGAACAAATAAGAAGAGACTTAGGCAAGTTGGAGGAGTATTCAAGAGTGTGGCAGCACAGATTCAGTGCCAAGAAGTGCAAAATCATACACTTGGGGAACAAAAACCCAGGGAAGGAAAGGGACTTGGGAGTAGTCATAACAGATAGTAGAAGTAGTAGTAATGATTTTATTCATTTATAATGAACAAGGTAAAACAATCCCAAACAATCCCATTGAGTACACAAGTACACTCATTTTCAAGGGACACCTTCTAAAGTGCATAACCTGGTTACAGTATAAGGAGAACATTTTACAAAACATACAAGAAATACAAAACAATTATACAAATATGCATATAACAGATGATCTAAAAGTAGCCAAACAATACGAGAAGGCAGTGAGGAAAGCCGGTGGATTGCTGGGGGTGCACAAAGAGAGGTATCACTAGTAGAAAACAGACGGTGGTGATGCCACTGTACAGGCAGTTGGTGAGGCCTCATCTAGAGTACTGCATGCAGTTCTGGAGAGCTCATCTCTAAAAGGACATCAACAGGGTGGAGACATTCCAGAGAAGGGCAAGGGAAATGGTGCAGGGGCTACACAAGAAACCATACGAAGAGAGATTGAGAGAACTCAATATGTATACTCTGGAGGACGGGGGGGATATGACAGAGAAATTCAAATACCTCAGGGGGATCAACAGAGTTCAAGAGGGCAGTATCTTTTAGAAAAGGAGATGTGCAAGAACAAGGGATCACAATATGAGATGGGGGGAAGACTTGGGGGCAACATGAGGAAGTAGTTTTTCATGGAAAGGGTGGTGGATGCATGGAACAGCTACCCAGAGGAGGTTGTGGGGGCAAAAACAGTTATCTAATTCAAAAATGCAAAGGATAGGCAGAAGGCAAAACTAGTGGTAGGAAGGAGGAGGAGGTAGGCCGCAGATCAAATAGGGTCTGGAGCCTATACAGTAGGTAGGGGAAATGGGCAGACTAGGTGAGCCAGGTGATACTCATCTGCCATCAAGTTCTATGGTTCTATGTTTCACATTCTACCCCTTTTCAACTCAGTCAAGGAAGGGAGATATGTAATTATACTGGGGCGGTAGCGCCAGTATAGTTAGGGTTTCTGCAAGCATGTAATGTTAAAGGTCAATTTTTGCAGGGTAACAACTTTGGCCAGGTTCAACAGATTTGCTTGAAATTTAGTATGCATCATTGGACAGGATGTTCCAAATTTGGTTTACATCCCTTGTGTGGTTTGTGAGATACAGAGTGTTCAAAAATAAGATATTTTTATGATTTTTAGCTGTTTTGTTTTGTCAACCTGTATCTCACAATTAGCTGTAGCTACAGACATGAAACTTTCAGGGTAGAACAATTTGGCCTCACAGATGTGCCTTTTGAAGGTTTGGAGAAAAACATATTAATATGTTCAAAAGTTATTCAATTTTATTTTATCCATTATTTCCAATGGGAATAAATATATGTCCCTGGTGGCATGGGATTCTAAGTCAGAGCAGAGCTCTGGCATAGAATTTTATGCCAAAGTTTAGCAGTGGGCATACGATTTTATGTTGGAGCAACTGTCTGGCGTAGGATTGTATGTTGAAGGGTACAGGTGCAGATCTTCACCCCCACCCCCAAAAATGCCTGTGGGATACTGTGGAGCCCACTTACAGTGTCCCCAAATCTGTTTAGTACCCCTAAACTAAAGAAAATAGTCCCACAACATAATTTTTAACTTCAATGCAGAATTCTGCATCCTGCCATTTTCGATGCAGAATCCTGCATCGAAGTGCTAACGTTCACCGACGTCGGGGTGCCTAATCCCAGAGTCGACATTGATACTGCCCTCCACTACTGTGGCACACTGGGGAGCCCACCCCTTGTGTGCCAAAATTATTGGTTTTATAGTGTTTCCGATACCGGGATGCCGACTCCTGGTGTCGGTTGTCTTCTTGAGCCCACTTCAGTTGCCGATGGGGGTGCCCAATCCTCCTGTCAGCACAATGTATCCCCCCTCAACTCATGTGGCACACTGGGAGCCCACCCCAGTGTGCCCACATTCAGTTTTCTGTTCCTGTAAATAAAGAAAACTATCCTGATTTTTTTTTTTTTTTTTACACCTGTAATAAAGAAAACAGTCCCTTATTATCTCCCCAGTTCCCCTCCCACCCTCCACTGAGCACCCACCTCCCCATCCCCTTACCCATACTTCCTCTGTAAGTTGGGAGCAGTGATCTTCTCTGGACCGGGACATGTCTGCACTCTTCAAAGCCCAATCGCAAACTGAGGAATCAAGGTAGACTCGTATTATGGCTGTGTAACCCCCCCTACAAATTGGGGTTCCCGAAAAGTCTTCCTTGAGCTTGCCTAAATGCTCACTTCCATTCTGGTGTTCTGCATTTTAGCAGTTTAAATGTACTGCCAGAGAGTGCCTGTATAGCCTCTGTGTACTGTCCCTTTAAGAGCTGCCTAGATTGCAGTCATAATTAATCTGAGAGGGAGCACTGTTAGAAGATGTACTTGTTTGCTGATCATTTGTTACAGTAGTAATAATACTGCAGTTTGTTCCAACCTGCCTTCTTTGCAGCATGGACAGTTCTGTTTGTTTCCATCATCTTGGTCCTGGACTGCTGAAATGGGCCAATTAGTGCATTTGGGACTCTAAAATGGAGCCTGCCTACAGGGGCTTGGTGGGGCAAAACTTGTAGGAATTGTAGTTTTAGGCTTTTGGCACCTAAAATAACCTAGAGGAGGAGCCCTTGTTGTGACTGACAGACAGATCAGCCAACCGAACCTTTTGGATCTTGAGGAAAGTCCCACACTGCTTGCAGTTTCAGTTAGATCAGAGTTGGGAAGTGAAGAAGTAACAGCTTGAGATAGTTTGAGCAGCAATCCATAGTGGATTCGCACAGGAGAACTGTGGAAAGGTCTGCGTTTGGCCTGCACACCTACCTGCTGTCCCCGAGAGGGAACTTGTGCTTTTTTTTTTTCTGACCGAATCAGAATTTGGAGAGCCAATTAAGCCACTGAATTTGACCAGGCTTTAACCTGAAGAAGATCGAAGATTTGCTGAATGCAATCAGCCTGTCAGGACTTCCAGCTACCTCTGAACTCCTGGATTGTGCAGAGACTCTGTAATTGCGACCGGAAAGCCATTTGCCTGGTACAGTGGAATTTTCTTACATGTGAATGTGCTGTGTGCTTATAGTGGGTCGTGATTTGGTTCCCCACTGTGTGTCTGAACTGTGTTTTGCTTGCCGGGGGCTGTAACCAGCTCCACGGACTGAATCTGTATCTATTTCCGTTTGCCTGGGCCCTGCTACACTGGCCCAGCCAGAATACCTGCTATGCAGAGAATGTCATCGATGAGAGACCGGCCTGGGGATCAGCCCTCCTGCTCAACGCCTTGAACAGGAACAACGCCTCGGTGATTCATGTGGGCCCTGCTTCTCTGGGCACTCCAGTTCAACAGCCTGCAGTCTCTATTTCATCCTGCCTATATCCAGTATTGGGTATCATGAGTAAACATCAGGGAAGCTCCCTGCAACAACAGCTAAATCTAAAAGTGTTGTCATCTGATTGTCCTGTTGCCTTTCTTTCACGAACTGAGCCCTCCAGCTCTGGATTACAAATAGCATGTGTTGTGCATGTTGCTTTCTTCCATCACAGGGCCCCAACCAGCTGCAACATTCCTAGCTAGCCCACTGTTTTCTTACCTGGGTACATAGAGTGTGTGACTGTGTAGGGACTCTGAACTGCATGCATAACAGTCTGATTAATATAGCATTTAAGCAAACCAACCTGACTACACCCCTCCCATGTTCAAGTCCCCTGAATAAATCAGATTTTACTTTGTTTGCATTTAACCTGACTGTGGTTCCAGTTTGTGCCAAAAGTATTGTACTGTTGCTATTTGCTGTGCTTAACCTTGTTTTACAGGGGGTCCCCAGGGTCAAGCTAGAGGAACCAGCCCTGGTGGTAAGTGCAAACAGTGTGGGTAATTGCCTGGTGAATAATGGTCATTGTGAAAGTAATTATTGTATATGGTTCAGGCCACTAGAAGCGAAAGAGGGGGGTTACAGAGTCCCAGAGGGCTATGCCCAGGTTAGGTTTACCACTGACAACCCTGACCTCCGGGTGGAGGCACCCGTTTCATTACTCAGGCCCCTTAACCTGCTACTAGCCAAGCAGGCAGGGGTAGTAGCCCTTGGGATAGTGCCACCTAGGGGTTACAGCTGTAACTGGGTCATACCTGAAGATAGGCAGGACTGTTGCCTAGTGCACTTACCCGGTTACCAAAAGCAAATAAAAAAATAAATGGGCTTTTCAACTTATGTTGATATCTCTGCCATTTTTAGTACTTTTTACCCAAATTTTCAACATGGGGTTCTTGGGACCCCACCTCATGAACACTGTAATTTCATTATTCCTGTCCCGGAAGGTGATTTTGCGGTTGCTATGCGGAATCACCTTTCTGAACTGATTAACGAAATGACAGTGCCAGTGTTCATGAGGGAAGGTTCCAAAAAGCCCATGTTGAAAATTTGGTGCAAAAATTCCCAAAAATAACCATTACGAGTGTGAGTTGCATAGTTTCTATGTAGATTCGTAACTTCACCATTTTTTTATATTTTCAACACTGAGATTTTTTCATACCTCCTCATGAACAGTGCAGCTGTAATTTTTCACATCATGCATGAAATGTGTTTTCGCAGTTGTTGCACAAAATGGTGCAGTCTTGGTGAGAAATCAACTTTTGGGATCTATTAATGAAATCACAGTGCCACTGTTCATTAGGTGGGGTTCCAAAATGGAAATGTTGAAAAGTTGGTGCAAAAATTCAAAAAAATGACTGCGTTACGACTGTGTATTGCACAATTTCTACGCATATTCCTATTTTCAATATTGTTTAATATTGTCACGCCAGATTTTCAACATTGAGATATTTTCATACCTCCTCATGAACAGTACAACTGTCATTTGTCATAACCTGCCCAAAATGTGTTTTTGCAGCTCTGGTGCAGAATTGCGCATTGGCTGTGAGAAATCAACTTTGGGGATGTACTAATGAAGTCACAGTGCCACTGTTCAATTAGGTGGGGTAAAAAAAAAGACCATGTTGAAAATTTGGTGCACAAACACCAAAACAAATCACACAAAACTGAGATACCATTATACTATGTCAAAAAGTAAGGAAATTAATTAACAAAAAACTTTGTTTAAAACAAAGTAGAGTTCTACACATAATTCTTCAACCAAAGTGATACAGGTCAGGAAACTGGATGTTAGGGTTTACAATTTTGATACCCCTCCCCCATCAAACCCTACCATTGGAACCGCACCCCCACCTTCCACACACCAACACGCATCAGGGTGTGACTTTGGGTCATGGTGGGTCCCACCCCACCCCCACACAACCCTACCATCGCAACACCACCCCCATCCTCCACACACCAACAAGCGTTGGGGAGTGCCTTAGGGCCATGAGCCCTAATGCTCACCCCATTCCATCTGTAAGGAACCTGTCATGGTACAGTATAGGAGAATGGTGTGAAAGTTAGGGCCCATGACCCTAAGGCACTCCCCAATGCTTGGTGGTGGGTGGGGGTGGTGTTGCGATGGTAGGGTTGTGTGGGGGGGTGGGACCCACCTCGACCGTAAGTCACACCCCGACGTGTGTTGGTGTGTGGAGGGTGGGGGGTGCAGTTCCAATGGTAGGGTTTGGTGGGGGAGGGGCATCAAAATTGTAAACCCTAACATCCAATTTTCTGACTTGTATCACTTTGGTTGAAGAGTTATGTGTAGAAGCCTAACTTTGTTTTAAATGAAGTTTTTTGGTGATTAATATATTGTATATTTATGTATTAGAGAAGTTTCACAACAAAAGACATACTGAGCTTGTAACAGCTTATTTCCAGATGCATCTTGGAAGGAAGGGGAAGGGGAGAGCAGTACAACTTAGACATAAAGTGCAAAAACATACAATAAATAGCAAGATACAGTTGTGAAAAAAAGGCAATGTAAATGCGGTGTAAACCAACAGTAGCCATGACCTAGGGAACTACTTATTGAATTAGCAGGTTCAGCACTAGCACTAATGTGCAAAATCCAGGGTACTGTTGTTGGCAAAGGTGGATGCCACTGGGAGGGATGGGGAGCATATGGGGCACAGTGCAATCGGAGGCAGTTACAGGAGTGAGTGGAGCAGTCTTGAAGAAGAGATTTTTATTTCAATTAGCATTTCATCGCCTGTTAACTGCCCAACCGACCTCATTCTGGTCCTGTCCTCATGCCCCATCACCCGGCTTGTCTGGGACCTACCCTTTCTTACTGCCATCTGTTATCTGCCTGAGGACTCTGGATAACATAGTTTGTGGGGACTGCAGGGTACCAGGCCTCATTATACCATGGGCTGGGTTTTTCCTCTGATTTTTCTCCCTGACTTGTGGCACATAAAAAATAACATGTGCCAGCTCCGCCTCTGTGGCGATGCCCTTTGGCGTCAAGCAGGTGGGACACCTTCTCTGATGTCACACTGCACCGCCACTTAGAACCTCCAGGTGCATATAGCAGGACACCATTATCCTCATCCCTGAGGAAGGAGAGCTGTCCCTGGGATGCTTAATCCTCTGTCCCCCCCGCCAGCTCCTGAGTGACATGTCTCTTCAAATCTGGGTCTGCAGTGTGGCATGAGGTGAAGTGCTCAGGCATCTACCCTCCACACCACTGGGCTAGCTTGCAAAGAAGGGATTTGAGTGAAAACAGGGTTGAAGCAGAACATTTAGCAGGACTAGGGCATGTAATGGGAGAAGGAACACAATATGGAGAGGAGATCACCCCTATAAGTATTCATCTCCCACAACACCCTGATGCATCAGAATTACAACCGAGTCTAAATAAAATCTTACTAGAAATCCAGGGTATTCTTATTATAGGGAGTGATTTAAACTTCCCCTTCCAAACTCATATGCATTCCTTCGGTGTCGTCCCCACATGACTGACCCCTGCCACAAAATTCTGCAAAAGGCAGATGGCTCAGCTGTGATGGATAGATGTTTTGGAGACATATACATCCCCACCAAAAGTAATTGTACCTTGTGTTCCTCTCCATAAGAGGTATATACCTGAATCAATTATTTTTTAGTAACTTCTGAACATTTTGAAGGGGTCCCAAGATAGAGTATAGGTTCCATCAGTTAGACAAAATCTTGCCCTCCCCCCTTATATTGGAATTAGAATTAGGAAAAGAGAAAAAAAATATTTGCACCTTAATCTAACTTTATTGAAAGAATGAGAATTTGTGGAGATTGTGAGAGAGAGAAAAACTCCCACAAACTGTCTCGGACAATACTAAAGAAGAGATCACCCCGGTATTAGTATGAGCTGTAATAAAAGTTGCATTACAGGGTGAGATGGGTACATTTGCAGCCCAAAAATGGTAACAGAGAGGTACAGAATCATGAATTACAGCATCAATTACAGAATCTGCAAGAAAAAGACAAAGAGGGCGAGTATTTGTTTATATCAAAAGTGCGCCAAGGAAAGACATACTATGCTGGTAATAGCTCATTTCCAGATGTGTCCAAGGGGTGAGGGGTGAGGAAGAAAATACAATAAGTAAAAGAATAAAAAGTACATTAACATTATACATCATTAAGTAAATGACAAGCAATATAGTGCATTAACATAGGAGCAACGTACAGTACATTACAGATGTGCATACTAATAAACAAAAGGAGACCTGAGCATGAAAATGCACAAAGTCTATGCACCAAGTATCTGGGGCATATAGACTTAATTATGTTGGTGAGCCATTCACTGGGGATCCTGCCATCCCCCATGGCATGCACAGAAGGGACATGTGCCCCATATGTATCAGATCCTCTGTCCATCTGCACAGCTACATATGTGTGGATGCACTGGCGTAATGGCCAGGGGGCATTCCCATCCTCCACATAATTCACTGAGGCATGGAGTGCTCAGAGAGAGAGAGAGAGAGAGAGAGAGAGAAAGAGAGACACAGGCTACCTAAAAAGGACTCTTCCATAGCCACTGCATACCCCCCATGTAATGCACCTTCTGGCCACAGCAGTACAGCCGACCCTCCCCCCTTCATGCCCAAGCCCTCTGATCAGGCAGAGAGGGTTGGAGGCAGCCACTGCCACACACAACTGAAATAACTTTAATTTTGGGATGCAAAGTGTCCCACAATCTCCTGCTCTGTGCCGAGCAAGGGACTTACTTTGGGTTCAAGATGAGCATACAACTGGATGCCCGCCTGTGTCTGCGCCACATTCACCAACACAGTGGGGGTGGGGGGCAGCAGTCAGGCAGCCAGCAGTGGCTGGTGTTGGTGAATGCTGGTCCATGCATGCCTGTCCACAGGTGCAGACGTGCACTGGCCAGATATGTGCTTATCGCGCGTACCCAACCCGCACTGGTGCATAAGCACCAAGATGCATAAGGTAGATAAAATTGCACTTAGGAGCAGTGAAACAATCCCAACTGGGGCAAACAACTAGAGGTGGGGAAGATACCAAAGCAAATTAGGGCAGGAGTAACCATGGGACATATAAGAGGATGGTCACATGGTATGAGGTCAGGGCAGTTGCAAGAAGGGAGATATAAAGTCACAGAGAAGAGACTTAAAAGAAAAAATAGAA
Organism: Neoceratodus forsteri; assembly: GCA_016271365.2. Classification (NCBI taxonomy): domain Eukaryota; kingdom Metazoa; phylum Chordata; order Ceratodontiformes; family Ceratodontidae; genus Neoceratodus; species Neoceratodus forsteri. The sequence continues at coordinate 1,242,219,761 of CM028130.1, forward strand.
GAGGCAGAGCAGATAGACGAGGAGAAGATCAGAGTTAGAAACATAGAAACTGATGGCAGATGAGGACCGCTAGGCCCACCCAGTCTGCTCATTTTCCCCTACCTGCTGAGAAAACACACAGACCCTACTTGATCTCTGACTTTATTCTCTTTCCTATTGCTAGGGTTCCCCTATGCCTATCCCATGAATTTTTGAATTCCCCTACTGAGTTAGCTCCCACAGCCTCCTCTGGGAAGCTGTTCCATGCATCCATCACCCTTTCTGTGAAGAAATACTTCCTTATGGTACCCCTTAGTCTACCCCCTTCTAGCTTCATGTCATGACCCCTTGTTCTAGAACGTCTCTTTTTCTGAAAGATGCTGCTCTCCTGTACCTTATTAATGCCCTTGAGATATTTGAAGATCTCCATCATATCTCCCCTCTCTCTCTCTCCTCCAGAGCATATATATTGAGGTCCTCCAGTCTCTCCTCATATGACTTTTGGTGCATTCCCTGCACTATTTTTGTTGCCCTTCTCTGAACTGCCTCTACCCTGTCTATGTCCTTATGGAGATGCGGCCTCCAGAACTGGACACAGTACTCCAGATGGGGTCTCATCAATGATTTATACAGTGGCATCACCACCTCCTTTCTTCTGCTGATGATACCTTTCCCTGTGCCAGTGGGGTACTGGGGTGCATAGGGTCCCTATGCACCCCAGTACCCCACTGGCTTTCCCCACAGCTTTGACACATTGTTTGGCTACCTTTATTTATTTATTAAAGCGTTTCACCAGGAAAGAGATACTGAGCCAAAATAGCTCGTTTCCGGATGCGTCCTGGGGGGAGGGGGGAAGGGAACAGCAATAAAATACAGTCATACAGAGGTTTGATACATAGTATCAGTAAATACAGAGTTAGAGAAGATGCATATATACATACATACAGAATGCACAATAAATGAAAGCATGGCAGTCTGGTATGAGGAGTGGGTAGGTTCAACATTTACAGATAAATATAACAAAATGTACAGTTTGGGAGTCAAGGGATCAGGAAGGGGAATGCAAAACAATAAGCCTATAAAGGCACTAAGTTAGGGTAGAACAGGGTTGTGGAACCAGTGAAAGGAGGAGGGGGAGGAGAAAACAAGCAGAAGAGGGCCGCTTTATGGGCAGCGACAGGAGGGAGAGGTATGAGAGCGGAGAAGAGATTAGAGAGGATTTGGAGGAGGCAGAGTGAATAAGTAGGGGGAGAGAATTCCAAAGTTTAGGAAAGTAGTAAGAGAAGGCAGCTTGACCAGCAAGAGATTTACAAAAACGGGTCTGGAGGGAGTGAAACCGAGAGCTATGAAGAGAGTAGGGGGAGGGAGTAGAAGGTGAGAGGAGGGAGTCAGGATAGGGTGGGAGAGAGGAGAACCAGAATTTGGAGCTGAAGGAGGTGCAGTGGGTTAGACAACGATCCTCAAGGGAGGGGAGGGAGAGGGCAGAGTAAAGAGTACAGTGTTGGGTGTGAGGGAGGCAGTTAAGAGAAATGCGGCAGAAGGAGTGGAAGAGGGGATCCAGTCTGGCTAGGGTGGACTTAGGGACAGCATCATAGACTATGTTGCCATAATCAAAAATGGGGAGAATCATCTTGGCTAGGATGTCTCGACCGACAGGTAAGGGGATGCAACTTTTGTGCCTATAGAGGGCAACAAGTTTAGGGTTGAGCTTTTTGAATATGGCATCTGTGTGCTGGGAGAAATGGAGGTGTTGGTCAAGCCAGACGCTGAGGTACTTGAAAGAAGATACATCATCGAGTGGGACACCATCTGGGGTGTGGAAGGATGGGAGGGGCTGGAATTTCGAAAGCCTAAGTCTAGTGACAAAGCACATGGAGACCATCTTTTTTGGCATTTAGTGATAGCTGATTTGAATTATAAACCACTTCTGGACTGAGTTAAAATCAGGTTAGAGCTTAGAACACAACTTGGCTGGAGAGACTCCAGAGACAAATAGTGCTGTGCCATCTGCGTACATGTGGATGACCTTTAGGTCATCTGATATGATTACCCCAAGATCCTTTTCCTGATTGGTGGTAGTCAGTATCTCCCCCCCACCACCACCACCACTATGTAAGCCTCCCCTGGGTTCTGTGCCCCAAATGCATGGTTTTGCACTTCTTTGCATTGAATCTTAGCTGCCACACTCTTGACCCTTCCTCTAGTTTACCTAGGTCCCTCCTCATTTTTTACACCCCTCCCAGAGTGTCTACCCTGTTGCATATCTTAGTGTCATCTGCAAAAAGGCATACCTTTCCTTCCAGCCCCTTTGCAATGTCACTTATGAAGACATTAAATAGGACTGGTCCCAGAACTGATCCCTGTGGCACCCCACTGGTCACCCTCCTTTCCTCGGATTGAGCTCTATTTATCACCACCCTCTGTGTTCTATCCTGCAGTAAATTTCTAATCCAGTTTACCACCTTGGGACCCATTCCCAGGCTGCCTAGCTTGTTTACAAGCCTCTTATGTGGAACTGTGTCAAAGGTAGGCCACCTTCACCTCTCCCCCTTGCTTCACTTCCCTGGTCACCCAGTTAAAGAAATCTATCAGATTTGTTTACCATGACCTTCCTGCTGTGAATCCATGCTGCCTCGGATCCTGTGCTTCGCTGGATTCAAGATGTTCCACAATCCTTTCTTTTAGCAGTGATTCCGTTATTTTCCCCACCACAGAGGTCAGGCTGACTGGTCTATATTTCCAGCCTCCTCCCTGCTCTCACTTGGGACTACATCTGCTCTCCTGCAGTCCTCTGGAACCATTCCCATTTCCAGTGATTCATTGAACAGGGCTGCCAGTGGTGTTGCCAGCACTTCCCTAAGCTCCTTTAATATTCTAGGATGCATCCATCTGGTCCCATGGCCTTGTCCACTTTCAGGTTTGCGAGTTCCTTTAGAACTCTCCCTTCACCATAATGGACTGATATCCACCTCCCACCCTTTACTGCTCCTGTCACTTAATTGTGGTCCCTCACCTATCTCCTCTTCTGTGAATACTGAACAAAAATATTTGTTCAGGATTGTTGCTTTTTCCAAGTCCCCCTCTGCATACTCCCCTTCTTCCCCCTTAAGCCTTACAATCCCACAACCTTGTGTTTCTCCTTTCACTAACATACCTATAAAATGTCTTGTCCCCTTTCTTTACTGCCTGGGCTATTTTTTCCTCTGTTGCACCTTTGTGCTCTTGACTGCCTTCCCTGCCTCCCTCTGCTTATCCAGATGCACTACCCTGTCCTCCTCCTCCTCCTGCATTTCCTTGTACTTCCTGAAAGTCAGCTTTTTCATTCTTACCTTCCAGGTCACTTCCTTTGAGAACCATAATGGTTTTCCTTTTTTCTTGTCTTTATTTGCCTAACGCAAAGGTTTATTGCTTCCACTATGGCTCCTCTTAGATGGACCCACTGTTTCTCAGGCCCCCCCGGTCCTCACTCCTCGCTAGGGCTTTCCTAAGACATACCACCAACTTTGCAAAGTCTGCCTTCCTGAAGTCCAGGACCCTTGCTTTCATGTGGCTTGACTCTGCCACGGTACTCATACTGAACCACACCATGCGATGATCACTGGACCCCAGGTGTCCACCGACCATGACATCTGCAATTCTGTCCCCGCTGGTAAGTACCAGATGCAAAATTGCACCCTCATGGGTGGGCTGTAGCACTAGCTGCCTAAGGCATTTCCCTTGCAGGGAGTCCAGTATGTCCCTGCTCCTGGCTAAGGCTGTGGCTAAGATGCTCCAATCAACATCTGGCAAACTGAAGTCACCTACCAACAGCACTTCCCCTTTAGTCACTATCTTATGGATAACTTCCACTAGAACCTTGTCCAACTCTTCCCCTTGTGCTGGAGGTCTGTAGATCACACCCGTATGAACAGTGGTGCCACTGGCCGTCTCCAGGGTGACCCATAGGGCTTCAGCCCCCCCCGTGCATTCCCTGTACCTCAGTTGCTTTTATGCCCTCCCTGACATAAAGAGCCACCACTCCTCCCTTTTTACCCTCCCTGCCTTTTCTGAATAGAGTATAAGCTGGTATAGCTACATCTCAGTCATAGTTCCCATTATACCAATGTTTGCTAATAGTGACAATGTTCAGGTCAGCCTCTGCCATCAAGGCCACCAGATCCGGGATATTATTTCCCAGGCTGCGAGCAGTTGCACACATGGCCTTCCATATTTTGCTACTTCCCCATCTGTCATCCCTCCTTTTATTCTCACACCTTCCCTTACTACCCCCGCCTTTAATTTCCTTCCTTTTTTTCTCCGCCATTCTACCTTTTCCTAGTTTAGTTACCACTGGTGATTTCTCAACCTTATGGTGCTCCCTGCAGACTACATTAATGTGTGGGAGTGGGTGGTTTGATTTTTCCTGCTTCCTTCCACCCCCTGGCTAGTTTAAATGCTTGCCAATGAAGCAGTTAAACTGTTAACTAAGGACAATGGTCCCCTCCCTGGATGGATGCTGGCTGTTACCCTTGTACAGGCCCACATCCCTTCCAGGTTGGTCCCCAGTCTCCAATGAAGCCAAAACCATTCTCTCTGCACCAGTTCCTCAACCATGTATAGAAGTACCTGATGTGGAGATCCCTAGCCTCCCCCTTGCCGTGGACAGGCAGCACCTCCGAGAAGGTTACGGAGCTTGCTACCTACACATGGTCCCTCCCCAACTCCCTGAACTCCTCCTGCACTCTTCCTATCCCTGCCTTGTCCCTAGCCAGGTAATTTGTCCCCAGATGGACAATGACATCCAGCTCCCCCCTCTTTGCTGCTCTCCTAGTGATCCTCTGGATCTGCTCTCTATTCCTCCAAGCTGTGCCTTCTGTCAGGCACTTAACCCCCCTTTCCACCCCGCAACCAGTCCCCAACTCCACTCCCTGGACTATGGAGTCCCTTCCCAGTTGCTTCCTCATCCTTTGGGGTCCTCTCCTACCCCATTGAGGTCTCCACCCTGGAGGACAGCCACATCTGACCTGCCACTACTTCAGGTGCCTCTGTGGGACTGTCCAGCCCTGTCAGTGTGGCATAAGAGTTCTGTAGTGGTACAGTATGGGATTTGGGATGTGTCTATGCTCCACACCCTAACCCTCCCTGGGCCTACCTTTGCCCATCCATTCCCCCTTCCTGGCATCCTCTGAGGAAGCGGAGGTGAACTTGGTGGTCCCTGAGTGGGGGAGTTGGTCCTCCTTACCCAAGCCAACTCTGCCTTAAGTCTGGTAAACTCCTCCCTCAGCCCAGAGAGGTACCTGCAGATGGGGGCAGCACCACAGTCTCCAGAAGGACAGCTGCTACACTGCACAACTCCCATTATAGTTATGCCCTGTACGTAGACCTTACCTGGTTCCCCCTGCCAACTGCCACAATGCAATAACGAACCTACAGGTTAACAACTCCTCTTTTTTTTTTGCCCCTCTCTCTCTCTCTCCTCTTCCCTTTTACTACTTGCGTATACTATCTAACTTTGCCTCACCAACTCAATTTTGAAACCTCTGACGCAGTTTTCAACTCCTCTAACCTCTGGCTAACAACTGCCAGGTGCCCTGTTTACCCACACACCCTTGGAGCTACCACTTCCCCACCTCTGACTTGCTCTGGTGAACCCACCCTTCTTGTTCCCATAGGAAGTATCTGTTGTCAATCATTCCTGGTACCTATAAGATTGGAACCAACACTGGATGCATGGGAGGGCAATTCCAACCTTAAGGGGAGTAAATGCCTTGTCCTACCATCTTGTCCCCTGCTCATCTAGAAAAAAAAAACACAATGGTCTCCTGCTCAAAACAAAAAGAACACCACAGCAGCCAATATCAGCTTTCTTGCTCCTTTTCCCCTGTAAGTCTCTTACTACAGAAAAATAGTCAGCTGCTTCCTTGGCCCTTGTTCTGCTCTGTAGACAAGATTCACTTAAAATATAACTCAAACTACAAGAATAGAAAAATTAACAAATTAAATTAAGTTAATAATATCTCAGATATGGGCATGATGAGGGGAGCCCTAGGACAACTAGGCTGTTATCACAGAGGCTGCACTGAAATAAAGCATGAGCAACTCTATCTCAGTTAGACTCCTGGAGCTGCACAGTGGGGAGATGAGCGAAATCTGAAAATTTTGTTCTGCAAAATATTTAGCGAAATTCAAGCATTTCTTGAAATATTTAGTTGGTGCGAAATGCAAAATTCTGCTGGCAAAATAAAGAATTTCACCCTTGGTAGAATTTCATCTTTCACAAGCAAAATTCTGCTGGTCGCAGGTGAAATCCTGCTGTTCACAGGCTAAATTACACATTTCGTGGGTGAAATTCTGCATTTCTTACCCATAAAATATTTCTCAGAATGTGTGAATTTTGCCAAATATTTCACACAGTAAAATTCGCAATTTTGCCAGTGTAACCCCTAGATGGCGCTATCCCAGGGACTACTACCCCTGCCTGATTTGCCACTAACAGGTTGAGGGGCCTGGATCCGATGGCGGGTGCCTCCACCCAGAGGTCAGGGTTTGCAATAGTTAAACTGGTCACAGCCCTCTGGGACACTGCAACCCCCCTTTCTTCCCACTAGTGGCCCACACAGTAAATCAGAATTACCTTCCCAGTATACACTTACCCCCAGTACTGGTTCAGGCACTGGGACCCCCTGTAAAATAAGAAGATACAGTGCAACAATCACAGTACAATACTTTAACATAGACAAATACCTCAGGCAGTATAACTTTGCTGAAACAAGCAGCTCTGATTTATTGGGGGATATAACAAGGACAGGAAATCAGGTTAATTAGCTTATCTTTGCTCATCTACCTATGGCTCTGTGCACAGGCCTATCCCTACCAGTTACTGTCCTGGGTACCCAAGCCTAGTGGCTAGTCCAAACCGTGGCAGCTGGTAGGGGCCCTTCACACAGAAAGAAAAATTAAACAGTCCAGCAGTACAGTAATTCCATTTGGATTCAATGTGGCAATTCAACAGGAGGCGACCCTGAATTAGTACTCACGACCTCCAAACAAGATAGGGTCCTTCAGCGTTAGCAGGGCTACTCTTGAGCTCCACGAGACTCCTCACACATTTATATGACAAACTGCAACAGGCAAAAGTCCTTTAATGGCAGCAGGATTCACTTGAGCTACACAAGCCTCCTCACACATTTATATGGTAAAAAGAAAGTACTATACCAGGCAGGCTGCTTCTCTATCCCGATCGCAATTACTGCACAGTACCCAGGAGAACACACAGCAGATTCAGTTCCTGACAGACCGAGCACAATTCAGCAATTTCTCCAGTCTTCTACAGGGTGAGCCTGGTTTCTACTCTTCAGATATCCTTTGATTCTCTTCACAGGATGGATTCAGTCCTAACAAGCAGTTACACAAGCTGTAGACGGAACTCTGGGCCTTACACCGTTTCCGACTAAAACTGCACACGAAAAAGCAAGGCTCCTTCCTCTTCACTGCCAGAGCTCAACTGAAACTCCAGCAGACAAAACCAGGCACTTCCTTTGAGTTCCTCCCAGTTCTTGGCTGGATTGGCTGTCACTCACAATAGACTGCCTGTTGGTCCAAAAGGCGAAGTCAAACTACATCTCCCAGAGTCACTGCCCATACAATCCTCTTGTGGCTGGCTCAGATTCTGAGTCAAGTTCTGATTCGTCCAAGGCACCATTTTAGAGCTACCTTAACCCACACTGATTGGTCCAGTTCAGCAGTTCAAAACTAGAATGGAACTAGGCAAACACAGTTCTGACTGCAAAAGCAGGTTAGACAAACTGTATTTTCATTATTACTCTAAATGATTTCTGGCAAACAGTTACATCTTTCAGCTAGGTTCCCTTTGCACTCCTAGTGACTGCAAAATGGAGTGAATTAGCAGCAGCTCAGTGGTACTCAAGCAAAAACACACAGTCCCCCATACAAACTAATTATGTCTGCAAGCAGACAGCTCTTAAAGAGACAGTACCAGAGGCTCTAAAAACACTCACAGATAAATGGCTTAAACGCCAAACACCATTCAGGCTTGGAGCATTCAAGCAAGCTCCTGGAAGTCTTTTGGGAACCCCCATTTGCAGGGGGGTTACACCAGAATTTCACCGGTGAAATAACATTTTGCTGCATCTCTAGTATAGTATTTAAAACATCTGAAATAATAGAAGTACACAATCAACACTATAGTGACTTGTATAAAGCCCCGGAATCTGACTGGATTTCTTCCAAGATCACAAATTACCCCAACTCTCGGAGCTAGATAGTGCCCTCTAACTATGTCAATCATGGCAGTGGAGATAAAGCAGGCAATTAGGGGAGCTGAAAACAGTAAATTTCCTGGCCCAAGAGGCTATGCCACAGAATTTTGCAATTCATTTCAAACAAATCTACTCCCTTATCTTATCCCTACTTTTCAGGAAGTGGTAACTGATGACTGCTTGCCCTGACCCATGGTGTTATTCCACGGTTTCAGCAATTGTTTTTTTTTGTACTTATATTTGTTATTCATAGAGAAAAAAAAACACATTCATATTACATCATGTGAAAGCGCATCATTATGAAATCCCTCAAATGCATTTAATGAAATCCCTCTTAAATGCTTTTAATGTTTTTAAGCTAAATACGGATCTGACAAGGAATAAGTCTTATTACCTTTGTCTTAGATACAGATTATAAACTGTTTATTACCATCACTAATAAATGTTTTGATAAACTACTCACTGACAACCCCAGATCAGATAAGATTGATATGCATTCAACAAATATTAAATGTACACTTTACATACTATAGCAAGTTTCTTCAACTCTCGCATTTTTTTAAATGAGCCTGAAACATGAAAAGGCCTTTCCTACTTCATACTGGCCTTTCGTACTCGATTCTTTATCTAGATTTGACTTTCCTCTGACTTTTATACAGACCGTTCACTCTAAGTAAGGCACTTTATTTATACCTCTCAGGAACTTGAAAGTCTTGATCATATCCCCCTCTCCCTCCTTGTCTCCAGCGAGTACACGTTCAGTTACCCCAGGTGCTCATCATAAGAGAGTTCATGGAGGGCCTGGATCATCTCTGTTGCCCTCCTCTGTACTGCCTCCAGCCTGTCCTTATCCTACTTCAGGTGAGGGCTCCAGAACCGGACACCATTCTCCAGGTGAGGCCTCACCAGGGACCTATAGAGGGAAAGGATCACCTCTTTGTTCCTACCGTCTATTCCCTTCCAGTACACTCAAACATTCTATTTGCCTTGCTGTATGCTTGGAGATCTTTTCATAGGTCTCTAATCCCTTCCACAGTGTCCAACATTCTGCCAAGTTTAATGTCATCTATGAACAGGGCAAGCTTGCCCTGGATTCCTTTGCCGATGTCACCAACGAACATGTTAAAGAGGACTGGGCCCAAGACCAGTTCCTGAGGTACACTGCTTGTGACCTCTCCTTTACTTGATTTTACCCCACTGACTACCACCCTTTGTCATCTATCCCCAAGCCAATTTCCCACCCACCTGATGATGCTCTTAGCAATATCCAGGTCCTCTAACTTTCGTAACAGGTGATTATGTGGTATCGAGTTAAATGCCTTGCTGATATTGAAGTAGAGGAGGTCCACTGGGTGGCCCTTATCTAGTTCCTTGGTTACCCATTCAAAAAATGTAATGAGGTTCATCTGGCAGGATCTTCCTGCCTTGAACACACAGAGTTTGTTATCCTGGAGACTGTTTATTTCCAAATATTCTTAACTAGATCCTGTTTGATTAAGGTGTCCATCAGCTTCCCCACAACAGATATGAGGTTAACTGGTCTGTAATTCCCTGCCTCTTCCCTATTCCCTTCCTTGTGCAGTGGAACCATGTGAGCCCTTCTCCAGTCCCCTTGCATGACCCCCATCTGTATCAACCAGCTAAACAAATATACCGAAGAGTCAGCCAGTTCCTCAGTAAGCTCCCTCAGCACTCTCGGGTGTAACCCATCAGGCCCTGGTGCCTTGTCTATGTTGAGGTGAGCTAGTGCCTCCCTGACTCTGTCTGTGGTTATTGTTGGTTATTCCATTTGTGGGAGTCCCTTATCAGCTGCATTGAGACCACTTTCAGGTATTGGTCCTGAATTTTCTTTGGTGAATACCGAGGAGAAGAAGTTACCTAGGACAGTGGCCTTTTGTCCATCTTCCTGGACCACCCTATCACCATCTACCAACCTTACTATCCCTCCTCCTTTTTTCCTGAATGTAATGAGAAAAGTGTTTTTCCCCTGACTTGATCCCTGCAGCAATCTGAAGCTCAGCTGCCACCTTTGCTTCCCTTACTGCTTTCTTTGCCACCTTATTTGTCTGGATGTATTTCTACCAATCCCTATCCCCCTGGTTCCTTTTGTACTTGCAGAAGGCTTCTCTTTTGAACTGGATCACTCCTTTGACCTGGGCTGTGAACCAAATGGGTCTCATGTGTGTTTCTTTTCATTACTGTCCTGATGCATAGTTTAGTAACCTCCAGTGTGGATTCCCTAGACACCTTCTACCTGTTACTGTCCATGGACCCTGGACAGTTTGTCCCTGACTAACTGTCTCATTTTCTCAGAGTTAGCCCCTTTAAAGCTCAGGACCTCCATCAGAGATTAAGATTTTACATCCCCTATGGATAACTCAAACCAGACAGAGTTGTGGTTACTTTTAGTTAGTGGTTCCCCTACTCTGACAGCTTCAACTACTTCCGAGTTTGTGAGGACTATGTCTAGGATAGCTTCCTTCTTGGTTGGAGCACTCACCAATTGGGTAAGCAGGCAGTCCTGCAGGGCCTCTAGTGTAGCCTGACTCATTGAAGGTTTGGCCACTGAATTACCGCAGTCTACCTTGGACATATTCAGATCTCCCACCACTATCTTTTCCCCCTTTTGTGCCACAAGTTTGATTTCTTCCACAAGCTCTTGGTCCTTCTCCTCCCCCAACCCCTCTGGTAGTCTATATATCACCCCAATAAGGATCTTTTTTCCTGATATCGAGCTAAGCTGCATCCACAGGGATTCAATACCTTCTTTCTTGCTAATACCATATTCTGTGGCTTTGATCCCTTCCTTAACATAGAGTGCTATCCCTCTCCCATTGGCTTCCTTTCTATTCCTCCTGTAGAGGGAGTAGCCTGGGACCAAGAGGTTCCAATCATTGTCCTCTGTAGCCCACATCTCTGTCATGGCAACAAGGTCCAGTTTGGTTATCTGCTATCAATGCTTGTAGATCACTCCTCATTTTATTTCCCAGGCTTCTGGTGTTCAGTCACACTCCCTTCCACAAACTAGTAAGGGTACTTTCTTTCCACCCTTTTTGTCCAACCTGCTGCCTAACACTTGCTTTACCCCCTTCTAATCCCATTATGTGATACACGCCTGTTACTAACTCCTGTTTGTGGGGGAGTGCCAGCTAAGTTCCCATCTTTTATGTTAGTCCTGATAGGTTCCCCAGCTTCATATCTCTGTTACTTTGCATCACAAGCTTGCTTTGTATGTGGGAAATCTTATTTATATTTATTTATGTTTTAGACCCAAAATACCCATTTGCTCACCTTTGGAGCATCATTGATTGGTATGATGAAGTCTTGGAATACAAATTTAGTGCCACAAATACTGAAATATTGCAGGTTAATTTAATTCGCTCTCCAAATCTTAAACAATGCTTTCCCTTTCAATGAGATCCCATCACTTAAATACCAAGCACTTAAACTACTGACATCCCTGACAGAACTAGAAACACCGAACTATGCCCCCTTAACACAACAAATCATGCAAGAACTACACAACTGGACCACCTTTCCTCTAAGTCTAGCTCAGTGGGTAGAAGTCATCTATATGAATACCCTGCCTAAGCTCTTATGCCTTTTCCAGACTCTCCCGATTTCTCCTGCTTCAATGTAATATGCAAATGGATCAAATTTCTATCTCGGTTTCTTTGGCAGGGTGAACAACCTCAAATTAAATACAAAATTATGCAGCTGGACAAGCAGAAAGGAGATTGAGCACTGCCAAATTTTCACAACTATTTTTGGGCAGCACAGCTGCAGAGGGCTTTGTGGTGGATTTCACCTGCTTACTGTAGCAGGCACATTGTAAAACGTTTGAACTTTTACAAGATCAAGCAAGTCCCCTCATTCAAGTGTTATTTCCATTTCACCTTCCATATTCTTAAATGGAGGGTTGCACACCTTACATATGCGCGACTCTGGAGATTTGGTGAAGGGTTCTCAGGTGACCAAGAGTCTGTCTTTTTGATTTTTCAAGCATTAGCCAGCTCATATGCATTTCTCCTGGCCAAGTTAAACAATAAATACTGGATCTGGGAATGCCAAGACCTTATTTATCTCTTTCAGTTGAATGCTGATGAGGCAATTCTTCCCTTTGCAGAATTAAAAATCAGTTTATTCTCTACAGACCTCAGATCATTATTGCTATCTGCAAGTGAGACATGCATTACCAACCAGCATCACTGGAAGAACTCATTGTCTTCCAGGGCATTATATGAACTATTGGCATAGACACTATTGCTAAAGACCCCCTTCCATCTTATCTCACCACTGTACGGAGCCTTCCAACAAGTTCTATGAACAAATTCACATTCAACAAAAGAGAAATGGTCTGCGGAACTGAATACCCCAATCAGTGAAAGGACCTGGGAAAGGGCTATACAAGAAGTGCATCATCTTACAGATTCACCTATTTATGTGGAATTTTCCTGGAAGATAGTTTCTAGATTTTTCAGAACCCCGATAATGGGGGGAGTCACGTGATGCAGCCAGCCTGAAAGCAGCAAGGGTTTGGAGCTCTCTCCTCATACCTCCTAAATTTTGCTTTTTCTCAGGCAATCGGGGCTTGAAATTGACCCTCTTACATGGTTTTATCCGTTTACTGTCTGCCGACCTCCTGTTCCACTGATCCTGATTGCAATCAGCCTACAAGGACCACGATGGAGGCAGAAATGTGGCAGGCCCCGCTGCGCCACACACCACCTGCAACTCCAGAAAAGACTCCCAAGAAGTCTAAGACTCAAGGAGCAAAATCTGAGAAACAAACTACTCCAGCAACCACAGCAATCCCCCTCACAGAGGATCGCTTCTTACAGGAGCTGCTACCTTTTAAAGCAACCCTTACCGAAATATCTGCGGAGCTTAAGTCCCTGAGAGGTGATCTTTCCAACTTAGCCCACAGGATCGGGGATGCAGAGGCCCGAACCACCTTCATAGAACGTTGGAAGGAGAAGCCTGAAACAGAAATTACCCTGCTACAGCAATAGATACAGAAGCTGCAGCTCAAAACGGAGGACCTGGAGGGGAGGAGCTGAAGAAATAATATTTTGATCATAGGTTTGCCCGAGATGGAAGAGAGCCCGAACATTCATGCTTTTCTTCAAAAATTCCTGAGTAAAGTAATCGGGCCATCTCCAGTCGGTACTGCCTACCAAATAGAGTGAATTCACCATTCACTCAGGCCTCACCCTCAGCCAGGAACCTCCCCCCCAGGCCGATTATCTTAAAATTCTTAAGTTTTATTGAGAAGCAGCACATCCTATCTAAATCCCAGGAAATTCAATCAATGCATTGGGAAAGTGCTAAAATTCTCATTGCCCAAGACCTACCATATGAGCCAAGACAGAGAAGGGCAGCCTTTCACCCTGTAATCAGCAAACTGATCACTGCAGGAATTCACTTCAAAATGGCATACCCTTCCCAATTACAAGTTTTGCTAGTGGGTAATTGGATATTATAGGAGACACCCTCCAAAGCAATGGAAGATTCATCAAGCAAGCTTCACGCCCTTTTTCAGAAGGGCTGAATGCTCCAAGTCATCTCTGGCCTAAAGTTTACAATATCTAAGATGTAGCTTTGTTGTTTTCTTTCTTTCACTAACCTGTGATATTTCCTGGTTTGTTCAGTTATGCCTAGCCAGTCCATTTAACAGATGTGGGACCGCTGGGTCTACCTCCGTTTTTAGGAGCTCCTATCTTGGGATTTGCAGAAGTCGGATGATGTCCAAGGGTATAGGCCAGAAATCCAATTGCTGGGTGTATCCACGCTCTGCTTTGCATTAACCTGGAATTTAGTGTCTCAGTCACCACTTGGATGTGGAGTGATGTTGTGTGACATGGTCCCTTTTCACCTGCTTCCCCTCTGCAACTACTCACTCATTACTTGGACTCAATCTGCAATAGCCCACGGACTACTTATTTTATTTTGCTTGCGGTACTTTTGGAGACTTATATTTGAACAGCATGATGCAGCGATTTTGTTACTCAGTTCAGGGAAACAGCAGGAACAGTTAATTCTTTTTTTTTTTTTTCTTTTCACATTTCATAGAATTACCCCCCTTCTTTTTAGGATCAATGAGTATATGTTTAGTCTGAATCCTGCTGACTCCCATTGTTTACGCCAAGGCACGATAACCTGGCCAGTCTCATTCCACAGGTCTGTAATGGGTTTTTATAAAATGGTTAATTTGGGGGGGGAGGAGGAGCTTCGGCACCCAAAAGCTGAAGGTGGGACAGTACCACGATCCAGCCAATAGGGGGGTAGGTCCCTGTTCTCATCTAAAGATTTTATTATGAAGGCTCATACTTCTAGTAATAGAGATAATCCTCTATAGTTTTTTTATTTACCTGTTGAGAAGCATGGGAATGGGACTGTGGGGAAATGGCCTTTACTCTGCCAACAGCAAGATCTTTATTCAGTTCCAACTGGACGAGAAAGGCCTTTGTATATAGTTTTGGGGGTCAAAGATTTCAATGTTTTGGGAAAGGAGGAGTGCATGGGGAGGGGAAGAGCTCTTACAAGTATTTCTCACCTGGTAGAGTCTTGTCAAGCTTTAGTACCAACTACAATACTGTGCATATTACTAACCGAGGTATTGGGGATGTGGGAGTCAGAGGGATGGGAAGGTTGACATATAGTGTGTTGTTCTTATTTGTTTCACTGTTGTATAGTCCTATACATTGGAATTTATGACTGAAAACATGGTGGACGATGCTAGGAGGGGTGAGGGAAGGGGGAGGGTTTGGAGTGATCACATGTTCACTTCTTTTTCACTGGATGGTAGGGTTCTATAGGGATCATGGCTAATCCAAGAGTTAAATTTGTTTCATGGAATATCAGAGGAGCCTGAGAGTGTCCCAGAAGGTACCAAATTCTCAAACACTTATCTATATTACAATCCGATATAATTTTCTTACAAGAAACCCATCTCCTTACTCGGGAAGCAGCTTCCTGAGACAAGGGGTTCAACGGGTTTTTTCTGCTGGTGACGCTACTGTTAGGAGAGGTGTGGTGATATTGGTTATGAGGAGCACCCCATTTCAATCTGACACCACTATTATAGATCCCCAAGGTCAGTTCGTATTGGCTAAAGGACTGTTGCATGTTACCTCTGTCATCTTAGGTAGCATCTATGGACCAGTGTGGGGGGCCGGGCTTTCTCATGGAATTAGCAGACAAGACTGCACCCCATTTACTGACCACCTTGATTTTAGGAGGGGATTGGAATCTCCCTTCAACCCAAATTCTAGATTGGTCTTCCCAACTCCTCCACTCTATGACTCCTGCCCAGCGAGCCCTGGACGAGATGATGGATATTCTAGGGGTCTGCGACCCCTGGAGAATCCTCAATCCTAATGCCAAGGCCTTCTCTTTTCATTCCCAGGTACATCATACGGCATCTAGAATAGATTATTTTTTGATCAGTTCTAATTTGATCGCGGGGACCCTAGGAGGAGGAATGGAGCCAAGTGTTTTGTCAGATCATGCTGCGGTCTGGTTACACCTTATCCCCTCTGTTAACATTCAAAGGGATACTACCTGGAAGCTGAACACACAGCTCCTTAAGGATGACTTTATCGTGGCTAAAATCAGGACACTCATCTGTCAATTCATGGAGGACAACTTGAATTCTATACCCCAGGTAGATCAAACCTAGTGTGCACTGAAATGTTTTTTAAGAGGGAAGCTAATCTGGCTATCAGCCAAACGTAAGAGGATCAGAGATGCTAAAGCAAGAGAATTGCCAGAGCAGATCCATATATTAGAACGTGACCTCACCCCCACATTGCAAAACTCTCTCACGACTCTTCTCTCTCTCTTAGGAACGAATGTTCCAATCTCCTAAGGGAGAAAGTTGAATTCATTATTCTTAAAACACAGTCATCTTATTCAGACCAAGGAGAGAAGGCTGGATGCCTTTTGGCTCTCCATTTAAAGCAAATAGAGAGTTTGAGACTCATCCAAGCCATATCAGACCCCGAAAAGTCTGTCAAAACTCTCCCAAGGGAGATTTCTAATGTTTTTGAGACCTTCTATACCAATCTCTATAGTAAGCATTCCAATCCCCCTTCTGCACAAAACTCTGGAGGACTATCTCTCAAAAATCCATCTTCCCAAGTTATCGGAGCTTTACCGATCTTCCTTGTCTTCTCCTATAACACAGCAAAAAACTGAACATGCTATTAAGAGCCTCACGTTAGATAAGGTCCCAGGTCCAGATGGTTTTCCCTCCAATTTCTATAAAACTTTTAGCAAAGAATTATCCCCTTATCTTCTCACTCTTTATCAGTATATTCTTTCAGCTGACACCATAGATCCCTCCCTTTTAGAGGCTACGATTATTCTTCTCCTCAAACCAGATAAACCTCCCCTCCAACCTTCTAGCTATCGCCCTATCTCCCTCCTAAACTGTGATCTCAAAATACTTACTAAAATCTTAGCCACATGGATTAAGAATATGTGGTCTTCTTTGCTTAGTCTGGAACAAGTGGGCTTTGTCCCAGGCAGATCCTCATCTGATCATCGCCGCAAATTGGCGCTCATCTGTCCCCCAGCTCAATCTGCATTTCATCCTATGGCTCTGGTGTCCTTAGATGCTGAAAAAGCTTTTGACAGGGTTGACTGGGAATTTCTCTGGTGTACCCTTCACCACATGGGTTTCCCCTCTGATTTCATTAGTTGGCTTCAAAAGATATATTCTTCCCCCACAACACGTATTTACTGCAATGGGGTATTTTCTGCATGTTTCCTTCTTTATTCTGGCACCAGACAGGGGTGCCCTTTATCCCCTTTCCTTTTTAATCTTTATCTGGAGCCATTGATTAGGTTGTTAAAAACCTCCCCTTTAGTACAGGGTATACCAGTAGGTAATCTTAACCTCTCACTTTTGGTTTATGCAGATGATATTCTGCTACACCTCTCGAATCCCGTTGCCTCTCTTGATTCTGAGCTAGCAATCATTGAAGAATTTGGACTAATTTCTAATTACAAATTAAACCGTAATAAAACGGAAATTTTTCCTCTTAACCATCACACTTTTAGTCAAGATTTTGTCAGATTCGGGATGAAATGGCTTCCTAAGTCTATCAAGTACTAGGGTATCCACTTCACCACTGACCCCTTCATTCTTAAAAAGCTGAATCTGGAGGAATTTTTCCAGAAAATCCAACAAGACCTTCATAGATGGAAGACCTTACCCATTTCCTTATGGGGGAGGATAAATAGAATCAAAATGAACATTTTCCTTAGACTGTTCTATCCCCTTAATATGCTTAACCTCTGGCTGCCCCTTTCATTTTTTCAGTGCATCCACTCAGTTATCACAGACATTATATGGCTAGACAAAGCTCCCAGGTGGGCTTATTGTAAGCTCTTTCTTCCAAGGGATAGAGGCAGGCTTAAGTTCCCAAATTTCCCGTATTACTATTGGGCCAGCCACCTTCACAAATGTGAGAAGTGACCATCTCTTCAACCTACTCAGTTGGACTTTGATTACACGCCCATCTGGTTACACATTGGGTCAGAAATATTCCTCTCCACTAAGACCTTCCCTATAGCAGTTCTTCTGACCCCCCTTAAAACTCCTTCCAAATAAGATTGGGAACATGGTAATGGGCATTTCAATTAAAGTATTCCTCCAAATTTGCACTTCCCTCCATATCTGTCCAACTAAGGACCCAATGCAACCCATTCTAGATAATCCTGCTTTGAGAATCGGGAACTCAATTCTTTCAGTGGATTGGCTTCCCCAATTTCACAGGATAAGGGTCTCAGACATGTACGTTCTGGAGGGTCTCCTTTCAACTGTAGAAATTCTCACTAAATTCCACATCCCCATCCACATTTTTAAGGTCTTTCAGCTGAGATATCTTCTTCTTCATAAATTCGGTACCACCCAAATTACATCTGGTGTTGATACTTTAGCTTTCCAGATTAAAAGACTGGCCATCCAACCCCAAAGTGTATCCTTAATTTATAGTGGTCTACTTTCTACCTTCCATTCTTCCCCTTTGACAGGTTCCAAAATCTGGGAGTCTCTCCTCCCTGATCAAAAGGCAGACTGGTCGACCATCTGGAAGGATATATATATATATATATATATATATATATATATACACACACACACACACACACACACACAAGACCAGTTAAGACTCATCCAATACCAGATACTTAACATGTAATATACTCCTGTCAAACTAGCTAAGATAGGTCATCTACAATCTTCACTGTGTGTTCAATGTGGCAAAGAAGATGGTACATTATTACACGTTTTTTGGTTTTGTAAAAAATTTCCCCTTTATGGGACACAATTAAATCACACATGGACCCCTTATTAAGTTTAGAGGATTTTTTTTACCCCAAGCATATGCCTTCTGGGTGACTTTTGACAAATCAGTGTCAAAGAAAGGAGATATCATATTTCCCTTTTCTCCATGGCAGTTCAAAAACTCGTGCTTAAGCACTGCGTGGACTAGTCAGTGATCCCCCATATGGAATGGCTACATGAAATCTCATTTTATTTGAGAACTGAAAAACTGATAGCAAGTGCAAGAAATAAAATGGCTCTTTTCAACCTTAGATGGGGTAAACTTTATGCTCTTTATTTGAATTAACTTGGTCAATGCTCTCTGGCTCCCTATAGCCTCCTAGTTTTGTATGATGTAATCACATTTATAATTGTCGACCTAGTAATGTAATGATCGTTCCTGGGATGGAGGAGGGGGTATCAGGGGGTTGGGGGCAGGGGGGGGTTTAGGCTCTTGATACTTACTGTCTACAATACCCCACTTGTGTTTGATGGTTTGTCTGTTTGTTAAAAATTTCAATAAAGCTTGTTAAAAAAAAAAAAGAATCCCGATAATGCAGGCTAAGTTCCAGATGAACCACACTTCTCACTGCTGGACACAATGTAGTGATTCTGGGTGATCTTAACTTGAACTGGCTTGGGAGTAATACTAAGATGTATGAGCCTCTGCTTGCTGGTCTCTCACTATCGCAACTCATCAAGAAGCCAGCTAGGTGTTCTCCTGCTGGCGGTGTGAGTTCCCTCTTGGATTGGGTCCTGTCCAATAGACCTGAGAGGATTAGCTCACCTGGTATCCTTCCTGACTCCATCTCTGACCACTCCTCTGTGTACTATGTGTGGAAGAGCTCCTCCCTAAAAATACCTCATAAAATCATTCAGGTTAGGGAGTTCTCTAGGTTTGACCTGGGCTCATTCCATAATGAACTCAGGCTCACTGACTGGTCTGTGATATGGAATGTCCAGGACTCCTCCACTGCAGCCAGTCATTGTCTCAGCACCTTTGGGGTGTTGCAAGATAAACATGCACCACTCATTAGACGGAGGGTTAGGGGGTCTGCCATCAAGTGGTTGCATGGTAGCCTCCTTGCCCTTATGAGGACTAGGGACAAGTGCTAAGCCAAATTCAAGGTCATGATCAACCAGGCCATATTTCAGCAGTATAGGCAGCTCAGAAATGAGTGTAAAAAAGCAATCAGAGCTGTCAAAAGTGAATTCTGCTAAGCTGCATTGCTGAATTCAGCTAAGGATTCCAGGAATTTCTGGAGGAATATTAAAAACATAGCGAGTGGTTCCTCTAATTGTGAGGCCACTGACATACTCATTGATGATTCTAGTTGCAACAGGCCTCTAACAAAGTGCCGGATGCAGCAGTTGCATTGCCTGGATATACGATCTATCGACTGGATAGCTCCTCTAAGCATGGTGGGAGCTGCGCAATATTCTTAAAAAATAGTATTAGAGGGCTGGCGTTACCTCAGGAGGACCTCGGATGCCCTGCACAGACACTACTGTACAACTGTTCCTGGGTGCACACAATAAAACCCCTCACAGTATTCTCTGTCTATATACCATCTAAAGACCTAACCCCCAGCCTCCATAGTATTCTGGACCATCTTCAGGAGGAAAAGTACCTTGCTGAGACAGTAATAATGGGCGACTTTAATATAAACTGGCTGTCATCAACAAATGGAGCTATAAAGGAATCCTTAGCATCCCTACACCTCACTCAACTCGTCAGCTCACCCACCAGCATAAACTGTAAAACAGGTACTAGCATCACCATTGACTGGATCATATCAAGTTACCCTGATCGCATCTCTAACGTGAGAGTTCACCCTGACTCCATCAGTGACCACTCCCCTATCATGTGTAGCTGGTCAAATAAACTCCGCTCCCCCCCACCCCAAACCATTTACAACATTATGTTAAAGAGTGGGCATCTAGATCAACTAAAGTGCCAACTCCAGTCCCAAGACTGGTCCCTCCTGGACTCTGTCAATGACATCAATGTTGCTCTTGGTCACTTCATCAAGGTATTTAATATGCCCCGCGACACCCATGCACCATTTAGAAATATGAAGGTCCAAGGCACTATTAACTCCTGGATCTCACCAGAACTCATTACCAAAATGAAACAACGTGACCATCTCTGGCTTATTGCCAAGTCTACAGGGAGGCAGCATGACTCTGAGGCATACAAAGCGACCAGAAATGCCTGTATAAGGGCGATTCGTTATGCAAAGTAAACCCACCACAAAGAATTTCTGTCAAACTCCTCCGGTGACAGCAGGAAATTCAGGACGAACATGAAAGATATCATGGACAAAGAACAGAAGGGCTCTCTGACTACATTAAATCTTAAAGGCAATCCCATTACCAACCCTCACTCAATTGCAAATACTTTTAATACTGCCTTCACTAATCTATCAGAGGTCCTCCCAAAAGACTTCTTTGAAGATGCTCCCCCATCGGCTGCCCCGTGCTCTGACGCAGAGAAGCCTGATCACCCTCTGTTCTACTTCAAGCCAGTTTCTGCTGCCCAGGTCGGGAAACTGCTATCCAGAGTACTGGGAAAAAACAGACATAGTGGAGACTTGCTGGACCTTAAACTCATCGCATTTACCTTAGAAGATGTTCTCCTGCCTATAACTAAAATACTCAACCTATCCCTCACTCTGTCCCAGTTCCCAAAAGTCTGGAAATCAGCACTGATCATGCCTGTACACAAATCAGGTGATCACACAGAACCTAGCAACTTCAGACCAATATCCATCCTCCCTCCACTGTCAAAGGTTCTGGAACGCATAGTAACCGACCAGCATGTGGACTATCTTGATAAGTACTCCCTGCAATGCACACAGCACCACGGCTTTAGGAAAAAGCATAGCATGACTACAGCTCTGCTAGAATTCACTTGCTTCATCCACCACTCCGTCAACAATAGCAGTTTGGTAGGAGTGGTGTTCATAGACCTTACAAAGGCCTTTGACACTGTGAATCACAAACTCCTCCTTGACCAACTCGCAAAGACTGGTCTCTCACC
Source organism: Neoceratodus forsteri (assembly GCA_016271365.2). Lineage (NCBI taxonomy): Eukaryota > Metazoa > Chordata > Ceratodontiformes > Ceratodontidae > Neoceratodus > Neoceratodus forsteri. The sequence goes on from CM028130.1 coordinate 1,242,241,374, forward strand.
TTGCGCACTAAAATGGTTCGGCAGCTACCTTGTCGACAGGTCACAGAGGGTGAAGATTTCAAATACATAGATACATAGACAGTGTCGGCAGATAAGGGCCTATGGCCCACCCAGTCTGCCCATTTGAGCTTGTAAGTTCAGTTTATGTTTTCCTAGAAGTCTGTTGCCCCTTACCCTTGACCTCCAGAATTCCTTTATGTCTATTCCATGCATTCTTAAATCCCATGATTGTTTCAACCCCCACCACTTCCTCTGGCAGGGTGTTCCACTTGTCCACCACCCGTTCTGTGAAGAAATTCTTCCTCACGTTTCCTCTGAATCGTCCTCCTCCCAACTTCATCCCATGCCCTCTAGTCCTGGAACATCTTTTTCGCTTAAAAATAGTGTATTCCTGCACCCTGTTCCTCCTTGTAAGATACTTGTATGTCTCTATCATATCCCCTCTCTCTCTCCCTCCTCTCCTCCAGGGAGTACATGTTCAGTTCCTTCAACCTGTCCTCATAGGACTTGTGATGCAATCCATGCACCATCTTTGTTGCCCTCCTCTGAACCTTCTCTACCCTGTCTATGTCCTTACGTAGGTAAGGTCTCCAGAACTGTACACTGTACTCCAAGTGGGGCCTCATTAGTGTCTTGTATAGTGGAATTATGACCTCCCTTTTCCTGCTGGTGATGCCCCTGCCTGTGCATCCCAGCATCCTATTTGCTTTACCTGCTGCCTTGTCACACTGTTTCCGTACATTTAGGTCATCAGAGACGATAACCCCAAGATCCCTTTCCTGCTTGGTGCATGCTATATCCTCAACCTCCAACTGATATATTGTGCCAGGATTTTTGTGCCCCATATGCATTATTTTGCACTTCTTTGCACTGAATTTCAGCTGCCAAAACCTTGACCATTCTTCAAGTTTCTGCAGGTCCCTTCTCATTCTGTCTACACCCTCTGGTGTGTCTACTCTGTTACAGAGCTTTGTGTCATCAGCGAACAGTGAAATTCTGCCTTCTAGGTCCTGGCGCAATGTCACTGATGAAGATGTTGAACAGGACCAGTCCCAGCACTGATCCCTGTGGTACCCCACTGGTCACTCTTCCCTCTGTGGAGTGACAGCCATTTACCACCACCCTCTGTGTCCTGCCGCCCAGCCAGTTACCTACCCACCACACTACTGTCCTGCCCACACCCATATTCCCCAGTTTGTGTAATAGTCTTCTATGTGGCACAGTGTCAAAGGACTTGCTGAAGTCCAGATAGGCTATGTCCACTGCCCTCCCTGATCCACCTCCCTAGTCACCCAGTCAAAAAATTCAATGAGGTTGGTCTGACATGACCTCCCCCTGGTGAAACCATGCTGCCTTGGGTCCTGTAGTCCATTGACAATCAGATGTTCCACCAATCTCTCCTTCAGTAGTGTTTCCATGATGTTCCCCACTACCGAGGTGAGGCTGACTGGTCTGTAGTTCCCTGCTTCCTCTTTGTTCCCACTTTTGTATAAGGGGACTACATCTGCTGTCCTCCAGTCTTTGGGTACCTCCCCTGTTTCCAGTGATCGGCTAAACAGGATAGCCAGAGTTCAGCCACCACCTCTCTTAGTTCTTTAAGGACCCTGGGTGCACCCATCTGGCCCCATTGCTTTATCAACTCTTATTACTTCCAGTTCCTTCAGGACCCTTTCTCGTGTAAAGGGACTTGTGTCCATTTCTGCACCATTCTCACCCTTGTACTCCCTTCAGACCCATTACCCTCCTCTTCCTCAGTAAAGACTGAGCAGAAATACCTGTTCAATATGTCAACTTTACTGTTGTCATCCTCACGTGGCCCCATCCTCCCCTTCAGTCTCACTATCCCTCCTTTGCCTTTCTTTTTTCCTTATGTACCTGTAAAGGTTTTGTCCCTCACCCACTGATTTTGCAATGTGTTCTTCTGTCTGAGCTTTGGCTTCCCTTACTGACCTCCATTTGCTTCTCCTGGTACTTCTCCTATCCCCTTCTGCCTGTGTCTTTTTGTATTGCCTGAATGCAATCTTTTTGGCTTTCACTTTCTTTGCTACCTCTTTGGAAAATGATAATGGTCTCCTCTTCCTTTTCCTCTTGCTAACCTGCTTAATGCATAATTCTGTTGCTCTTGTAATCCCCATTTTAAATACTGCCCACTGTTCCTCAACCCCTGATTCCAGCCCCATTCCCCTTCATGCCTCTTTCAAGTATCTCCCCATTTTCCCAAAGTCTGCCCCCCTAAAATCCAGGATACGTGTTTTTGTGTGGTTTGGTTCTGCTCTTTCTGTGATTTCAAACCACAATGACTGGTGGTCACTGTTCCCCAGGTGCTCCCCCACTGTTAACCCCATCACACTGTCCCTGTTTGTGAGCACAAGGTCCAGTATTGCCTTCTGCTGAGTTGGTTCCATGACAAGTGTTTGAGGAATGCACCCTGAAGGAGTCCAGGATAAATCTGCTCCTAGTTGATGCTGCTGCTGGGAAGCTCCAGTCCACGTCTGGAATACTAAGTCTCCAACCAGTACTACCTCACCCTTGTCTGCCATCCTTTGGATGGCTAGCATCAACTCCTATCTGTTTCTTCCTCCTGGGCTGGTGGTCTATAGACCACAACTGTCGGATGGCTGGCCCATTTTCCTTTCCAGCTTAACCCACAGTATCTCTCCCATTTGTTCCTCCTGGATCTCTGTGACCCTTATGTCATTTTTCACATACAGTGCCACTCCTCCTCCCTTTCTGCCTGCCCTGTCTCTTCTGAATATGTTGTAGCCAGGTATGGCCATCTCCCAGTCATGGTTATCATTACACCAGGTTTCAGTGATGGCCACAATGTCCAGGTCTGACTGCACCATGACAGCCTCCAGATCTTCCATCTTGTTGCTAAGGCTCCTGGCATTTGCACACATGGCTTTCCATAATTTACCTCCTAGACTGTTTTGGCTGTTCTACTCCAGCCCCTTCCTTGGTTGTCCTTTATCCCTGAGTTCTCCTTGCTGTCTGCCCTTTGCTGAATTTTGCTCCTTTTCTGCCTATCCGCCTCTTGGGCACTAATCTCCATCTTTTGCACTGCTTTGTAGAGATAGCCCTCCTCTGGTTCACTGGTTCCACTGCTAGCTGTGGAGGTGAGCAAGTAGGTACCCTCCTTGCTGGCCTGCCATCCCCCTTTGCTAGTTTAAATGCTTGTCAATGTAGCATTTAAACTTATCATTGAGTGCTTGGATTCCCCTCCAGGTTGGATGCAGGCCGTCAGGTTTGAACAAACCTCCATCCCTCCAGGTGGGTCCCCAGTCACCAATGAATCAAACCCTTCCTCACAGCACCAGTTCTTCAACCATAAGTTAAAGTTCTGGTGCATGCACTCCTATGCTCTCCCTTGCCTCTACTTGAGTAGTACTTCTGAAAGTGACAGAAGTAGCTACTTGCTTGAGACCCTCCCAATTTCCTAAACTCTTCCTGAACTTCTTTGGCTCCCATTTGCCAGGTCATTAGTACCTAGGTGGATAATGACATCCAGCTCACCCTCCTGTCTTGCCTTCCCAGTGATCCCCAGGATCTTCCTTCCATTCCTCCATGCCGTGGCACCTGGTAGGCACATCACCTCCCCGTCCTCCCCCTCCTGTGTTCCTAGATGGATCCCTCTTATGATGGAGTCCCCCACCAGGATTCACTTCCTCCTCCTCTGGGGTCCACTGCTTTCCCTGCTGAGGTCACTTCCTTGGCTAACCTTCACATCCTTTCCTTCCACTTCTCTGGGTACCTCTATTTAGTTGTCCCCGTTTGCCAGTGTGGCATATGAGTTCTTGAGTGGAATAGGATCTGGGATGTGCCTCTGCCTGACCGCTCTAACCCTCCCTGAGCCCACTGTCATCCAAGTGCTCCTCGTTCTCGGCATCCTTTGAGGCAGTTGCATTGGACTGGGTGATCTCTGGATAGGGGTGATGGTACTCCTGACCCAGTTTACTTCTGCTCTGAGTCTGGCTACCTCATCCCACAGTCCACAGAGATGCATGCAGATAGGGCAGCACCTCAGTGTCCAGAAGGTCTGCCTGAATATGGCTGCCCCACAGCCACTGCATTGTACCATCTTGGAACTGTGCTCTATCAGATCAGGCGTGCCCCAAGGGTCCATCCTGTAACCCTTTCCGTTTAGTATCTTCCTAAACAACCTACCAAAGGACTGTCATTTAAGGACCCTCCTTTAAGCAGATGATGCTGTAATCTTTGCACGTCACCCTGATCCCACCGTGCTTGAAGACAACCTACAGCATGGGTTCCTTGAAGTTGAAAAATGGCTCCAATCCCACAAGCTACTTTTAAACTACAAAAAAAACAAAACTTATGCTGTTCTCATCCTCCTGCCATAAACACAAGTTACATGCCTTCACAGTTAAAACTAACCAAGGAGCCCCCATTGAACAAATCCAGCACTTCAAATACCTTGGAGTAACCCTGGACTGCCACCTCACCTCCGAGCCCCACATTGTTATTTTTGCCAAGAACGTAAATGCTAAACTAGGATTGCTCTACAGACACAGAAGAAGTCTGACCCCTGAAGCACTTAAACTTGCAATCTACAGCTCGGTCCTATTTGTTATTGACTACGGCATGGTTATATATGGAGCTTCTACAGCCACATCTTTCAAAAGACTAAATACTGCCTTAAACAAAGCTGGTAGACTTATCACTGGTGCTAGCCACCTCACCCTTACTTGTAATCTATTCACCCTAACCGGGTGGCTCAAACTACAAGACCGCATCAAGTACCACTCATGTATACTTGCCAAGCAAGTGTTGCTTTGTGCCCTTCCAACGGGCATCGCCAGTCTTCTATCAAAGCCTCAAAGGCTGTGTTACACCAGGTCCTCTGTCTCTGAACTCTTTCATGTTCCTAGGGTTCAGACCACCCAATGCCAGCGATCCTTCCCATGCAGAGCTCCTAACTGGATGAATGGCCCGAGCTGTGAATTGACTAGCATACCTCAACTTACCCAGTTCAAGCATCTCTTGCATCTGCACATCTCGAAGGAAAGTGAGTGCACCTGCTTTAATTAGTCATGCGACTTGCAACCCCTCAGGCAACCTGCATTCCCCAGCCTCCTTGACAAGGCCCCTGGCTGCATCCTTCCTCCCCTGCTCAATCACCTCTCTCACCCTTCCCCCTACTTGTCATGTCCTGACCCCCTTCTCTGTCCCACTAACTTGCCCTTTATTACCCCTGACTGACTCTTTTACACCTTTCTTCCTCCCCTCTCCTCCTTCCTTCCTCCTCCCACCTCTCCATCCCTTCCCTCCTGTCACCTTTCTCCCCTGTGCCTGCCCCATCTATGTCACCCTTCCTGCCTCTCTGAACATACTTGACAATGCTGCCTGGCTGCATCCCCCCCGTTCTCTGTCTTGCTGCTATTCTTCATCTTCTGACTCCTTCCCTTGGTATTTCCAAATGGGATTACCCGCCCATGTTGTTTGCCTGTAAGTCCTAGAATGCCTACTATTTATCTAATTGCATTCACCTATGTTTACTATGTAGTGTGCTGTTACTACTGTTCACTGCATTTGATATTAACTGTACATGATAGTGTACTTTATACTCTGCCTGTTTTGTAACCCCCCCCCCCAATTATTGATGTGGAACTTTTGTAAATGAGCTGATCTGTGCTCAAAGGTATTTTCTAATCCTAGATTGAAATAAATAAATAAAAAGACCATTGCTAATACGTTTAACTCACATTTCTCAGACCTGTCTGCCTGTACCTCCCTATCTTCCTCTAGTGAAGGTTCTAACTCTGGCCAGGTCTCTGCTCCATAGCCGGACCCCATCTCCCACCCGTAATTCTAGTTCAAGGCTGTGACAGCACAAGAGATGCAGAGACTGCTGTCTGGTCTCTCCCCATTTTCTAGTGCTGGCCATGATGGCATGGAACCCAAGCTCCTCCGCCTTGGTGCCTCCTATATGGCCTCACCAGTTGCCCACATTTTCAATTTGTCCCTAGCCTCTGGAATTATCCGTAACATATGGAAGGTAGCTAGGGTTGTCCCTGTTCTTAAACAGGGCAACCCCAAGATCCTCGACAACTACAGACCGATCACCATATTGTTGGCTGTCAGTAAACTTTTTGAGAAAGTTGTGGCACGGCAACTCTCTGAGTATTTTCAGTCTCATGAGCTGCTGTCTTCCATGCAGCATGGCTTTTGGAAAGGGCACAGTACAACCTCAGCCCTTCTCATTGTCTCTTCTGGGATCAGAGCAGCAATGGACCAGGGTAAACTCTCAGGTGACATCTTCATTGACCTATCCAAGGCCTTTGACCTAGTTGACCATGTACTACTTTGCTCTCAGCTTAGGTCCGTTGGCCTGTCCTCTTCTGTGCTCAGTTGGTTCTCCAATTACCTACAGGGCAGACAGCAGCTTGTCAAATACAGTAAGGTGCTCTCAGACACCACAACTGTGTCCTCAGGAGTCCCCCAGGGTTCAGTCTTGGGGCCCCTGCTCATCTCCATTTTTGTCAACAATCTTTCCTCTGCATCTTCTCACTGCAGATCCATCCTGTATGCTGATGATCTGGTCATCTTCACTCATTCCAGGGACATTGGGGTCATAAACCACCAACTGAGGGAGGATTTTAGGAGCATACAATCCTGGATCATGTCTCACAAGCTGGTCCTCAACCTAAAATAAATGCACACCATGCTTTTTGGGTCCCTGGCCAAGAGTAAGGCCTCCCTACCCCGTTGTGTGTCACTGGACTTAATGATGCTACTGTCTTTATCACTGATTCCATTAAATACCTTGGTGTGATGCTTGACCCTCAGCTTGACCTTGAACTTCATATTCAGAACATGTGTAAAGCTACTAACTGCAAACTGGGCCTGGCCTATAGAGCAGAGAGCAACCTCACCTCTGCTGCTCGTCTTGCACTGGCTAGAGGTGTGTTTCTCCCCTCACTCAGCTACGGTCTCCTTCTGCTTGCTCGCACTTCCAAAGTCCAACTCACTAGGTGGACTGTAGCCTATAACAATATCTGTAATTTTGCTCTTGCTGCACCTCGTCTCACTCACCACTGTGACCTGTATAACAAGCTTAACTGGCTCTCCCCACCCAACTACTTAAATTTTGCCCTAGGGTGTTTCACGGGCAAGGTCCTAGGCACTGGCACCCCCCCGGACTGGCAGAGATCCTCGTACTTTATTTGTCCTCGACTTTCTCCTTAGGTCTCTGGACCCAGGTGTTCTTAAGATTTCTGTCACATGCATTTAAATGGGGGACCAAGATTTTGCTTCATATGCCCCCAGATTCTGGAACTCCCTTCCTGTCCATGTCCACTCCTCTCCCTCCCATGCATCCCTCCGCACCTCCCTGTGGAATCACCTGAAGCTTTACTCAGCATGTGGTTGTCTCAATACTCCATAAATTGGACTTGGCCCCTCATTTTTCTTAAGGGGTCAGCCCACATGTGTTGGCCCCACTTGTAATGTCTCCACCCCATATATCAGGTGTGGCCCTGAAGTGGTGGCTCCACTTCATGGGGTCTAAATCTGTATATAATTGTATATAAGCACTGCTCACCGCCTTGGAGATCTATGCATATGTATTGTGTATTGTCCAACTTTTACTGTATGTACCTATTGAATATGTTTCCTTCCCCAACACAGTTGTAACTGCCTGTACTTGTATCATGTTGACCTTTGTATTTGAATGTATATTTTCCTGCACCCTCCTGGGTCGTATCTGAAAAAAATGCAAATGTCTTGTCTAGTGTACTTACCTGGTTAACAAAAGCTAAATAAATAAATAGTAATACTTGTGCAAACCATTCACATATTTTCTGGGACTGCCCTACTCCACACTCATTTTAGACTTCTATACAGCAAACTCTGCAAGCAATACTATCTTATTATTTTCCTTACAAAAGTATACCTTACATTCTATTGATCTTCCCTATACTTCACTGAAAGATAAGCATGGTAATACCTATTCTGGGTTCACATTATAATGTCCAAGAAAGCATAACAAAGAAATAGTTAACCTTACTGCTTCTATGATGTAGCTGTGGCACAAGTTAATCAATTCTATTTATAAAATGAGAAAAAATAACACATAGTTTAAATGATCAAAAAGAACAGTTTCAGACTATATGTGCACGGAGGGCCCATTACAACATGAGACTGGATAAGTTTCTTCTGCGAATAACCAGCAGACCTTCAGTGGATAGCTAGAAGTGAACACCAGCTCCCCCTATTTCAAGTCCTGCAATGGTCTATAAGCCCTTAACTAAATCACCTGCAGTTATGGTATCCAGGTCATTAATTAGGACCAAGGATATACACTGCAATTTTACTTTATAAGACTAAATGTAGTAAAATTTATATAAGTTACACTCCCACAGTTCAGGAGAAATCAGTACTTTTTTATACCATTTCAGACTCTATGCTAGACTGACGATGTAAACAGGAGCTAGAGTCTTTTAGGAGATGGGTTAGATATTTATAGTAACACAGATAAATGAAATTATAGTGTTGTAATGCCAAAGAAGAGGACGGTTTGTCTTCAGGCTATGTATGCATTGTACAACTGTCTCTGATATGTAAACAAAAATACTAATAAAATCAGAGTTAAAAAAAGGGGTAGGTAAAATAACAGGAGAGGTACTGTATAAAACTGATATAGCCAAACACAAGCATTAGGAGAGTACTGTAAATAAAACAAAATGGAGAGCTTTAAAAAAGCTAAACACAGCAGGAAATAGGGAATCAAAAGACAGGTACAGCAATTCAGTAGTATTTGACAACAAAAAAGAGGAACGGAAAATATATTGGAAGAGCAAAAGAAAGATAATTTAATTATATCAGTATGTAAACAGTAAATGTAAGACTACTGGGACATTCGGATCTTTATCAGTTGATAAATGATAAATATGAAATTTTAATATTTATGTATATGTAATAAAATGATCCAGGAATAAAAGAATGGAAGTTTTGCTTAGAAAGTATTTGTTACAGTTGCTATGACAAATGAGGGAGACAGATGCACTAAATGGAATTTGGGAGGTGGATATAGGAATATGGAGTAGTGTGGGAGGAGTAGGATATGATGTGATCTGATACTATGAGAAGGGAAAGAAGCATAAGGTGAAGGAGAGCCTGTAGCGGCACTGTAATGTAAGGGGAGGGGGGTAGGATTCAAAAGTGGGGGAAATCATGGGGAAGAGAAATAGGAAACATTTTGAGGGAAGGCATAAGCAGAGAGCCTGGAAGGTTATGTGCATAAATTTTCAAGGCTGATCTTGCATGTGTAAACTGGTCTTACCTCTGGGCCATTGATAATATTAACGACACATCCTCTTACTTTAGTAAGATCTTTTGGGACATACAGGCAAGCACATACTGCTCACTACTAGGAGAATTAGAGACTTTGCCAACAACTGGCTCAACTGTAATTTATTTGGACTGCTGAAAGACCAAGACAAACACCGGGGGATTTTTAAAGCATCTGGAAGTGCCTCTGATTGGGTAAAATAGAGGCAACTTCAATACCTGTGTAAAAGAGCCATAAAGCAAAACAAGAGCACCTACTATAAAAATCTCCTCTCTGCCACTATGGGAACCCCTCAACATTACTGGAAACAAACAAAACAAAACAACTTCTAGGCCAGAACAACAATTCCATGTCCCCTGATATGGTCAGAGATGGCATAAACTGCAATAATCCTTCCACTATTGTCAATGCTTTCAACGTGCATTTTTGGTGATAGAAACATAGAATTTGATGGTAGATAAAGCCTACCTGGCCCACCTAGTCTGTCCATTTTTCCCTATGTACTGTATCACCACAGACCCTACTTGATCTTTCAATGTACACAGGTTCCTTCCCATTAATAAACTCCTCCCCTGGTAAATTAGCTGCCTATCAGGTTGATATGCAGGATGACCTCCCTTCCGTCTATCTTCGAGTGGTCAAGGTGTTTGAAGTGTGTAAATTGCTCAAACAAATCCCCATATCTAAAGTTGCAGGTTCAGATGAGTTTGAGCCAAAACTACTCTGGCTTGCTGAAGTGGAAATCGCATCTGCGGTAACCAGATTATTCAACCTGTCCCTAATAAATGGCGTTGTTCCTTCTGCCTGGAAGCTGTCCCATATTGTCCCCAAATTCAAAAAGGGGACCCAAAAATTATCAATAACTATAGACCTATTTCCAACCTATCTGTGTTTAATAAAATTCTTGAAAAGTTGGTTGCAGCCCAGCCCACTGACTATTTGATTAGTCAGAATTGGCTATCTCCACATCAACATGGTTTTAGGAATGGTCGTAGCATCTCCACCACCTTACTAACGCTCCCCAATCACGTTGTCACTGCTATGAATAGAGGTGATTTCACTGGTACTGTGTTCATAGACCTAACTAAGGCCTTCAATCTTATTGTCCACACCTTACTGAATATCAAACTCAAAGATCTAGGTCTGGCTCCTTCTGCCATTAACTGGTTCAATAATTACCTTCAGCACAGCAGTTCGCCAGATTGGATATGTCCTTCTCAGAACCTGTGCCATCTCTGTTGTTGGGGTTCCCCAAGGTCCCATTCTAGGGCTGCTTCTATTTTCTATGCATATCAACAAACTGCATGAGTGTCTGAAGTACAGTCACCAATACTTTATGTGGATGACCTTGCACTTGTCACTTGCTCCACCGATATCAGCAAAAATAAACAGCATGCTCGCCCATGACCTACAGACAGTACAAACCTGGTTACTACAAAACAAATTGTTCTTAAATGTATCGAAAACACAAGCTATGCTCTTTGCCCCCCCAAAACTAAGAAATTGTCAGACTCCCATGCAAATCTCTTGCATTGATGACACAATACTTGAGTCTGTGCAGTCCTTTAACTACCTTGGTGTTACCTTGGATCCTTCCCTTGATTTTCAACTACATACACATCAGACCTATAAAGCTGTAAATTCTAGACTTGGCCTGGCCTACAGAGTTAGGCATAATATCACCTCACATGCCTGTTTTTCTATCGTTAGGAGTATAATTCTTCCTAAGCTAATGTATAATGTTGCTGTCTATTCTTCTTCATCCTCAATGCTGGCCTTAAGGAAATGGGAAGTCACATATAACAATATATGCCATTTTGTGCTTGCAACAAATAGGCTTGTTCAACATTGCACCCTGTACAAGAGGCTGGAGTGGCTCCCTCCCAATGTTATGCGTGATTTAGCTACAGGTGGCACTGTCTACAACATCCTGAAAAACTGACAGCCTCAACAACTTGCTGCATTGCTTCATCCACAGAATAACCCTTATTCCCCAAGATCCATGGACCCTGACATGCTTACCGTGCTCAACTTAAGGACTAATCTTGGTATTGCAGCATTTCAGAACTTTTCTCCTAGGTTTTGGAACAAGATCCCATCTGAGATTCATACCAGTACAATGCCCTTTTTTTTTTTTTTTTTTTTTAGTTGCCCTCTGTAAGCATTTACTAAGTACTGCTAAGTGTAATTGCTCTTCTTAGCGGTAACAGATGTTTGGGGACACAGCTTCATTCCCATATGGATATCTCTTTACATGTTGCCTCCATTTGCTGTACTTCTAATTAATTACACTTTTGTTCCAACTGTTGTAATTGCTACCCTTGTAAATATTGCATACTGTCATGTATTCTGTGATATACAGTATGTGCTCCTCACCTCCTATTTTAACCTGCTGGGTCATGCCTGAAAAAAAAGACAGTTTCTGTCTAGTGCACCTACCTAGTTAACAAAAACTAAATAAATAAATGCCATGAGCCTGGGAAATAAAACTTGCAACCTACAGGCACTGGTAGCTGAATCCCAACTGAACCTGGTGATGATCATAGTAATGTGAACAAAACAATACCATGACTAGGACTTTACCATGCCAGACATTGCATTATTCAGGAATGATAGTAAACAGAGGAGAAGGGAGGGTGGCATAATACATAAGAGAGGGCAAATAAATACAGAAATCAAGGACATGGGATGGACAGTTGTATGGAAACAGTCTGTGTGCAGTTAGGCATTGGTGGCGTGGTGGGGGGGCAAGGGAAATCAGGACAGGAGAAGTAAGTAGACCACCATCTCAATAGGACTGGGATGGAGAGGGAACTGGGGGATGAAATCAGGAAGGCAGCAGAGCATGGAGATGTAGATAACTTCAATTTGCCTATGTGAACTGAGGCATCCTAGTGGAAGGAAGTGCAAGAAGCAACCTGCTCGCAGAGACATTTCTCATATAGAAAGTTGAAGAGCGTACAAAATAATGCACTTTACTTGAAGTATAGAGAAGGTCATAATTCAGGATCCACTGGGATCCAGGGATCATTGGACTATGTGGTTCAATATCAAGCTAAAGCCATATAGAACACATACACAGACAAAGGTTTTGGATTTCAGAAGGGCATATTTTGGGAGAATGAAAAAATTGCTGAGGCAGAAACTGGAGGAGTGGTAGTGACAATGAGGGTTGATAACAAGTGGGATTTAATAAAAATGGGGTATTAAAGGATACAAGTCTATGTCTAACAGTGGTAAGCAAGAACAAAAAACGAGAAGGAACCATTGTGGTACACAGGGAAAGTGGGGGAGGCAGTGAAGGAGAAAAATAAGGCTTTCAAAAAGTTCAAGATGAGCCAAGCGGAGGAAAAAAGAGAAAAGTATCTTAAGGTGAGGGAGGCCAGCAAGAGAGTGAGGAGTGCAAAGTCATATACTGAGGCAAGGATAGAGAAGGGTTTAAAGAAGGGGGATAAAACATTATCCTGATACAGCAGTAGCTACAGACATAGCCAGTGACTCCCAGACATTTCATGAAATTTCTAAAGAGTTTATGTCTGCTGCTCCCACTGTTGAACTGGAGAAAGCAGGAGATTTCTCTGGAAATATCACAGAAATGTCAGGAAATATCTGGCCATGTCTTCGGCTGTGACTGTACATGGAGAGAAATGCAAATCTAAAGATGAGATTGTTGGACTATGGAAAGGAGGGGCATGGGAGGAGGGAGACAAAGGGAAGGGAGAACTACTGGACCAGTACTTTTGTTCGGTATACATGGTGGGGAGCAAGGGGCTTCTGCCTGAATATGTCATCAAAGCAAGGGAGGAAAGTGGAAGGGTATCAATAGGGAGCCAGTTATGGAGGAATGAGTATTGAAAGGACCAAACAGCCTAAAGATGGATAAATCTATGGGCTACATCCACACATGGGGAACGAAATGGTGCAAGTTTTGGCCACAGTGCTGGCAAGTCCCTTTAATTGCTCCTTAGAAACAGGAATGGTACCAAAGAACTGGAGAGCAGTAGACATGGTGCCTCTGCACAAGAGTGGAAGCAGAGGTAACTCAGAAAACTACAGCCCACTCAATCTGATGTCTATAGTGGGAAAGTTACTGAAGGCCATACAAAGAGAGATTTTTGTTGGATTCTTGGAGGAAAATGGTCTTAAGGATACTAGATAGTTTATAGAAACCTGACTAGAGGGCTACAGGTGGACATAGTATTCTTACTCTATGGTAAAGCCTATGACCTAAAGTTGCATTATAAACAAACTCATAAATTGAATATCATGGAGTTAAATGTATTGTGATACTGTATACTGACCTACTGACTGGTTAGGTGA